>JAINEB010000018.1:26175000-36175000 GCA_022840565.1 Eubasilissa regina
AACCTCATTCGTTGATCGATTTCTTACTTACTTTTTTGTACAATCATTAATACATATCTAACTATCTATAAACTGTCACCAAGTGTTTTCTCTTCACGCTTAAGCATACCTTTTATTTGCAAACCACACTCGTTTTCTTGACATATAAGTTTCATATTGTTGAGCCTTCTAACAGAACTATCTTCCAGTATATTGTTTATTTTGTCATTCCTGTTTTTTTGCGGAGGTCCTTAATTTCTGATGCAATCAACACTCTCGACGTATATCCTAATTAGCATTCTCTCCTCATTAATTTGTTCCACATAAACAATTATCTAAGCAACCCTTTCTATGCTAAGACCCAACTATGCTAAGATTATACTATGCTAAGCTTTTCATATACTAATTAGTAATTTAGTAAATGACGTCAAATATCTTCATACTCGTTTTCATCGATAGAATTCAAAACTCATAAGGCTTCCCTTTCCAAAATAATTTATATTTCTGCGTTTTTTTTTACGAGAATATGGGTTTTTATTATTTATTTATATCAGAAGTTATACAACGATTTTGCTAATTTGGTTCAATACAGATTTGTCTCGTCCGAAATATTAGCTTTAAGATTTTTAGAAAATATATTTCGTATATGCAAGAATTTTTTAAATTAAAGCAATTTTGTGGCACGCGGAAAATGAATTTAATGATCACGGTCTTTGTTATACTGCTTGTATTTTATTAATTATGGCAAATATTATTCAGTTTATTAATTTTACATTAGCGTGATGGTCTTATGTAAGTAATAATTTTAAAAAAAATCAAATTTATTGTATAAATTGAGATATTATTGAATAATAAAAACCCATATTTTCGTAAAAAACGCGGAAATATGAAATATTTCTAAAATCACACCCTTAAAAAGTTTCTTCAAATAATATTTAGCGAAAATCGAATAGCACGATCAAAATATCTCGAAAACGTAGTTGCTTGATATAGGGAAATAGGTTAACGAGCTTTCCCGGATTCCGTTTTCCCATTCATTTAATTTGTATTAGAAAAATAAAGATATTCAAATTTAAAAAGATAAAGACAAACAAATAAAAAAATACGATTATAATAATTAAGTGTTATAAACGTGTAAGATACAATAAAATAAGTAATCACTTAAGTAAATAATTCCTTGCCAATTTATTATTGATTAGATTGATCGAAACTGATGATATTCGTTCCCACATTTATGAA
This sequence comes from Eubasilissa regina, assembly GCA_022840565.1. Lineage (NCBI taxonomy): Eukaryota > Metazoa > Arthropoda > Insecta > Trichoptera > Phryganeidae > Eubasilissa > Eubasilissa regina. Next base: position 26,176,219 of record JAINEB010000018.1, read on the forward strand.
GTCGTGATTTCAGTGAATTAATATGTCATAATGAACAGTGTCGGTTGCCTCTTGCTGTACGAGTATATATTAATATCATGGAATCAGGACTCTCAATGTCCCACCAGTCCTCAAGAAATGAAAAGAGTACAAAATATTGAAAATTGAATTTTTGTCAGAAATGGTATTTTCAGATATTGTCTCATACGTTGGCATTGAGAGAGAAATCATATTCGTTAGGAAGTTAAGGGTCCAGAGTGGTACTTATCATTTTGAAGAAGGGGATGACTCTCGGAAATATTCACTTTTACGAATTTTTTTGATCACTACGTTTTTAATAGCATTTCCGGTTTATTTGTATTTTTTGTTTACTTTTGTATTTAAAAATAAATTTTTGTGTTTCTGTATTTTGATCGGTAATTCATTTATTTTTCGTACGTATCTAGAATGTTTTTTTCCTTTAATAGCTGCATTTATTCGAAATTCAGAGTTTTAATTTTTCCATCTTTAATCAAAATCAATAAATGTGAAAAATAAAAATAAAGTATTAGTACATTTTTGTTGTCTTTTTATTGGAATTTTTTATTTTCATACATAATTCATATATTAAAACTAATGGTTTCTTTATAGTGCAATATGATTTGTAAATTTTTTGTTACATACACATTTCAGTATTATTATTGTCACGATTACACTTTTGAAAAATGCAGTCCTCATAACCGTGTGGCATATAAATCTGTTGAAGATTGGGGTTAAATTTATAGTCGTGATAAAAAAAAACTTATTTGTATATACAGTACAAAGTAAAATTTGGTTAAAAGTTTATTTAAAATAAAGTTAATAATTCGATAATATTTCTTTTGAATTCATTCTAGCGTTAAGTAATGATTATTCAGCATATTTATAATACGTGTTATATTATGCTTTAACTACCCACGTATTGTATTTATTATATAACTATCAATGTAATTAAAATACGATATAGCTAAACGATTTAATTTAGCGGATTTTTCGCTCCAAAAATATTACGCGAAAATGACAGATCGATACCGGTAATAATTTATGCTGATTGATACCGATAATAATTTGTGCTGATCGATATCGGTGATAATTTGTGTTGATCGATACTAGTAATAATCTATGCTGATCGATACCGGTATTAATTTGTGCTGGATTCCGATATGCAAGAAAACTATTCAAGATTTTTGTCTTATAAAATCTGACAATGAATGCAAAACAATGTCATTGTATTTGGAGTGGGTAGGACATGCCGCCTCGGAAAACAAAAGCCTTCCCCCCAGTCCATTGTTCCACCGTTGCACGGATGTGTTCTTATCTAGAATGTTCTTTTCTTTTAAATCTGACGCGGTAAAAGACACAATGCAAAATACACAGTATTCAGAAAATTTCTACCTGAAAAATTGTCGATTAATATTTTTTTACAAAAATGTTTCTTATCTATAAAAATTAAGTTAAAATGATGTAACTTGTTGAAAGTTAACAGCGAGTAATTATAAAATAATAAGTATATTATAACTATGGATTCTGCTTTCTCGACTTTTTTTAATTCCCAGGACTCGAGAGTGAAAATTACCAGAAATTCCCGGAATCTTATTTAATTAAAAAGGAAAAAAAAAAATAATGATTTACAGTAGGTAACTATTAAGGATATATTATTATCTATACAAAAACATATATAATGTGTTGGTAGTTGTTTAAAATTAAATTTAGTTTTCATTTTATATATATTGAAAACAAAAACACATACATTTAAAATATTACAAAACACAATCAATTTTATAAAAAAAACTACAATTTTAAATAAATAACCTACAAAAATAGAACAATTAATAAAGAAACATATCGGAAGAAAAAAAAGTACATATTTGGCCAAAATCAACTGAAGCTCCGCAAATTGAAATAATTTCATCCCATATAAATTTTGTTTCGAAAGATATGATTTTTTTTTATATCACATTTTACAAGGAAACACAATTTCCTTTTTGAATAAACCGATAAAACCATTGAAGTACTTCAGATTTTTTCGTGAGTAGTAAATATAATTTCACCTCAGTGCAAATTTTTATTGCCGACCATATAAACAATGGAAACTTTCCATTTTTTTTATATAATGATAATGGTAAAATGGAATTAACTCAAATAACTTGTTTAAAATGAACAACATCAAGAAAAATTCGAGTCTCGAGTCTCAAGTCTCGGGACTCGAGACAGCAAAAAAACATGAAATTCCCGAATTGTCTAGACGCATAATTCCTAGTTACAACTATAGCAGTTGCAGTGAAGTTTTACTTACGGTCACTTACTTATTGATTTAAATCTTCCATAAAATTAATAAAGCTACATTACCAAAAAGCAATACGTTAGATCTCTTAATAGTAAGTAAAAAATATCAGTTTATCTCATAACTAACATTAAGCGATCGGTTACGAATAGATTATATAGATGTCTGCATTTCAATTACTTCCGTATTATATATAACTAAACACTATTGTTTTAATTATGAATTAAGTATTATACGAATGAAGTTAAGAAAAAATTGATGATCACTTATATATATATAATTGTGTCAGATGCCATATCTTTTTAAATGATAATTAATTTTCCTCTTTCATTCATCTTAAGGTTGTAGAAAAAGTTCACCTTACTAAGACTCAACGTTGACTATAACATGCTTTGTATATTTAAAGTGGCCCCCATTTCCGGGACTTGTAAATTGAATTTAAAACCACAAGCGAAATTAACAGGCGAATTATCAGGCAGCGCAACGAATGAACAAAATGAGCACGTGATTCTCGATGACATTTTTCTATCCCACAGTAACTAAATACAGAAATGTGTAGTATGCAATTCCAAGTATTGGGTAATAATCGGAAGTAAAGTTGCGATTGCAATATGGTTGGTACATATACTTATTATGATATGAATTACTTTGAACGAAATAATGCTCTTTACCCCACTCCTTCCCTTCCCCTCACGGCGTCGCTCATCAGTTGATAGGCGGTCCTGCATTGGAACAGTTCGGCGATAGCTGTTATAAATTTCGGAGTCTATATTAGTGTTTTGGAACCTTTAAAGAGATATTGTGTGTGATAATCTTATATACAATCCACTTTCGGAGGTGCTTGGTGATCTTTATCTTTATGCTTATATCTTTAATTTAAGTACAGATTGTTTCCTGAAGGAGATAGAAAGGTATCGAAACATGTTGATGTATCGATACTGATGTATGTAATGGTTTTAAACAAAGTGTTTTTCTAATTATTTATGTAATAAAAAGTATCCAGCGGAGAAATTTTAAGTAATATTAAATTTAAAAAAAAAATACAATGTTTTTTTCATATTTTATTTATACATATTTTATGCGTATTTTACGTTTTATAAACAATATCGTCTAAATACCGTCCATTTCTCTCAAGACTCTCTTGAAATCGGACTCTTAAATTTGCGAACACGCAAGAGCAAAGCGTTGGTTCAATGGTATCAACTTCACGGCGAATATTTTATTGTAGGGCCTGAATTGTTCGAGGATTGTTTACTGTAAACTCTCGACTTAAAAGTGACCGGTGACCGAGATGCTCAGGGTATGTCTCCGTACTCGCTGATTAATTTATTGTGAAAAATTCCCCTCAGCTTCTCCATTGAAACTCTAGCTGTGTATGGAGTGGCCCCGTCATGCTGAAATTGTGTTCTGTTATTGAACCTGGGAAACAGCTACAGTTGCGGTACCAAAAACTCATCGATCATTCGGCAATACACGTCAGCAGTGACTGGCTCTCGCTGGTTAAAAAAATAAGGGCCAATTATCCCTTGGGCAGAAACTGCACACCATACTGTCGTTTCTGGACAATGCGAACATTTTTGATGGCGTTCCCTTGGTTTGTTGGGACACCAGTATCTCATGTTCTGTTTATTAACATAGCCATCAATATGAAAATGTACTTCGTCCGTAAATAATATGTTTACAAGCGTTTGTGCTTTTTCAAAACGTTCCAGCAACGTTCTCGCTAATGTTTCACGTAAAGAATAGTCATTTTCGTTAAGAAACTGCATGATTTGCAGTTTGAATGAGTGAAACTATAGTTTCTGTTTCAAAATAACGTTCGATATTGATTTTTTTATTCCAGTAAAGGCTGCAAATCTTCCTTATCGATTTACGCGGATTGCGCATAATTTCACGTCGAACTTGAGCCCCATGTTCTGGCGTCGCTGCTGACGTTGATGGTCCCGGAGGAGTTTGGTTATTGTCCATTGTCCCTTGTTGTCTGAACTTTTGAACTCGATACCAGATAAGTTGCATACTCTGCCCATCACTTACTCGTCGATTATTAAAGTGAGTACAAAAAGCGCGACGCGCACGAAACAATGAATTAACGCACTTTAAATATTGCACAACTACAAACGCGCGGTGCGTTTATGACCAGTAACAACTCATTGTGACTGGCAAATTCGCAAATTACGCGCGTCGAACTATACCCCTCCCACTTACCTCACCCTGATGGTTTACGAGCAATTACAATTTAATCTAGAAATTTTTTCGCTGGACGCCCTTTACTTTGTCATGAATTAATTTTGCAATTATTTGTTTAGTGATTTCTCATTATCATCATAATACATCGATACCACATGTTTTCTATGTTAATATTGGAGATTTAAAAAACAAAAGCTAAAATGGAGAATATGGTCCTTTTTCGGATTTTTTGTGATGATTTCGAATAATTGAGTTCCCTGATTTCAAAATGTGAGGTGAAAAAATATTTTTTTCATTTTTCTTTTTTCACTCAATTCTTTAGAAAAAATATTTTTTGTAAAAATCCGAGATACCCACCATATTTATAAGTGCCAAAAAAAATTTTTGGTAGACTGTAATTATTTCAATTACGATTTGTTTATGGAAATATTACTAGTTTTTATATGTTAAATAATGGTTTACAACTTAACGTACATATTCTTGTAACTAAATTAATAAATGATATTGGATAAAAATTATATTTTTTTAATACGTAAAACTAAAAGCACCTAGTAATATTATATAGTATTTTTATCAGGCACGCAATTAGTCAATTAAATTTTTCTATCCTCATATGTCGCAGTAAGCTAGGTCATGGTTTGATGATAGTAATATTTTTATTAAATAAAATTTATTGTCCCAAATTCCTACATTTTTTAGGACTTTACTTGTGAAATTCTTAGAATTTACAAAAATGAATATTCAGCCTTACGTTAGATTCCATTCATTTTGATGAAATATCGTATGTACTCGAGGTTTCGAAGAGTAGCAACCACTCGGAGCCATATCGCACGGCCACGATAAACGGTCCACCTTGCACTAATTAAAGTTTGCTGACAGTATGAAATGCTAAGGATTTTCTGCCTGCAGTGATAAGCCACCGGGTGTGTAGCGACAAAGTTACGAGTATTGCGCATTTCCCTCAGAGATTAATTAACGTTAATTCGTCCGAGTCAGGGCTTTCTGCGTCGCGCACTCGGCGATTGTACTCTCCTTATACCGTCGCCATGTTCATTGGCTTGTGTTCGTGTTTTCTTCATTCCTGCTTTTATCGAAAATTAATTGTAGGTACTGTTTTTAAATGAAGAGATTACTTATTTTTTATTAACTCATTTCTAATGATAAGCACGATACAATTCGATTAAGTCAAAATTACTGGCGGTGCGGTGTTACAAATTAAGAAACTGGCACATCCTCGATGACTCAAAAAAAACATTAACATATTTATTAAATCCAAAGCGCATCAAAATATTTTCAAGTAAATAATATAATAATTCATTAACAAAATAAGAAAATTGTGTACACCAAGAATCACCTAAAATAATTTATATCTATGCTAAATATATAAGTAATGAAATCCCTCAGGTACGTGGACATTAATGAAGCTCTTTTACAGCTTCTGAAGAAGAAAATAAGCTTTTTCGTGTTAGAGTAATAATCTGTAAAAAAAACTAAAAGTTATGTAAGTGTAAGTGATAGATAAAACATACAAGTACATGATCACGAGAACAGCCAACATCCATTCTTCTTGGGCGGTCCTTCGTTACGAGTATAACCTCAGCCACGGTTTCTTGGATTGGCAATGGCAGAGGCCAGTGCGTGGGAGTGTTTAAGGTGTACGTGATATTATACAGTACCACCCACATGCACTATCAGAATAATAGTGGTTGGTTAAATGGCAACAAAGGTGGTTTGAGACGACTGGAGCTCATTGTTGAATAATCCATTGATGGATAGAATTCGAATAAAAAGCAGAAATCTAAATGTAATTTACGAATTTATCTACCTTATTAACTTATAGATCTATTGTTATTATTATGTAAGTAAGAAAAAATAAAGTGTAACTAAGCACACAATGGCATAATTATAAATGGTATGTAATAAAAGATAACACAAATTAAATGTTAAATTAAGAAAGATATACAAATAAAATCAATTTTTCGAAAAAATATTGTTGCTATCGGGATTCGAACCTGGATCTCTTCCTATACAGAAAAATACATTAACCGATTATTCTATACCAACACAGTAAGACAACAAATTTTCAAACCTGTTTGTTGTACTTTCAAATTGATAGATCTGTCGTTCCATTATTTGAAAGCCATCTATGTTCTGTAAAATTGCATTTTCGCTATAAGAATTTGTTCTCCTTAAAAATGATAAATGAATGTACTCCTTTAATATTAGGAAAATTACTCTGCGGCCACATATTATATAAAAAATAAGATAAAACACTTTGTTTAAACCACCATTTGTTGATAAATCTACATGTTTCGATACCCATGATATCTTCTTCAGGGAACGATGTATCTATACTAAAATTAAAAATACAAGTATAGATAATGGTTTAAACAAAATTATTTATATACTTACTTATTCACACCGTCATCACAACGTTTCTCCGCGGGGGTAGGCAGAGAGCGCTATACTCCTCTGTCCTGACAGACAATTCTCGTCTAATCCACATTCATACATCTTCTCATACAAGCTCGCCGATTGTTGAGGTTTTTAACAGAATCATTCTCCATTATATGGTTTACTTGGTCCTGCTAAGTCTTTTGTGGACGTTCTCTATTTCTGGTGCAATCAACACTTGCGCCATATATCTCTCTTACCATTCTCTCCTCATTCATCCGTTCCATATGACAAAACCACCTAAGTGATCCTTTCTTAATCTTACTCACTATACTAACATCATCTTTATTTATATAAAGATAATTTAATCTATAAAAAACAGTGATAAAAGCATATCGAGACTCATCTAATCACTGATCTTCCCTATTTTTCTGTATAGAGACGAAACATGAACTTTTAGGCCTGCGAGCAAAATATTATTAATGCACTAGTGATGCGGGATCGACGGTGCATGCCGAGGATATCATGGACAACCAGCTGTACTAATTAATTCTTTCTTAAAGAATTTGATTTTAAAAACAGGCTAAATCCAGTGCTTCAAAAAACTTATAGTTATTTGCAATATTAACAATGTTAGGTACTTGACTTCTTAGTACGTCTTTAGTGTACACCTCGTAATGTGAAGGTCCAAGAAATAGACTTTGTAACAATTAATCTTTTATTACAACAGGCTACAATTTAGTACAAGGTATATCACTAGTATAGGTCAAACTATTAAGCCGATGAACCGCAGATAAAAGAGACGCGCACACTCCTGCGCGCCGTCTTTATAGCCACACATACCCGCACCGGCGGCACACATACATACACCATCCCACCATTCCAAGTACATCACACCCTCCCCCTTTCTTGCCTTTCAGCCACTATAGGTATTTCCCCTGGACGATAGCTGGGACGATCATGATGTCAGGAGGTCGATGTAGGTCTGTTCCCTACGAAGTGTCCTGTTCAGCATCTGAAATAGGAAACCCATATTGAGCTTTCCATCGACTCACGGGATGGTTTGGCCCATCCGGAGTTAGCCTGCAGTTTCAGCCTGGGACCAAACCCACTTCTTACCCATCAAAACCGCATTACTTTCTTGCATTTGATTTGGTTCAGATGACGCTTCCAAATCTGGTATGTGCTATTAATTTACCAATCCTTTTTACAATTTCTCCCGATACCCAAGAAACTTTATTCACTACTGTATAATAGTTTACCAGACATAATTGACCGATTTTAAGATCTTATCTCCTTCTCCCCCATAATAATTTTTTTTTTTTTGTTAGATTCGATCTATGTAACATTTCTAACACTTGTTTCCGTAAAACTATTGGTATCACTAACCTATAATTCCAAACCACACAATCTTTAATTATTGATAATTCAAAATGCTTAATCCAAAAATGCCAAATCTCATCGCTTTTATTTACTTTAGATAGCCATTTAGTCCTTAAAAATTCACATAATTTATTTAAAACTGGGTCCTTGCTCGTTTGACGTATTATTTGATCTATATTCAAATCAATAAATTCTTTATCCTATATTGCACAAAAATATGACTCTAACAACTCATCACTATTCAATTCTTGTTCCTCTAGAGGCACTTTTGATAAAAAATCCGAACAATTTCGATATGACTTGTTCCGATGTGTTCTGATGAAGTAACCCAAATCTCTGGAACTTTTGTATCCACAACACTACGTATTGCTCAAAATGATTACAAATCAAGAGACTTGGTAATTATCATTTCGGTCGTTTGTGCATATTTTTCCTTTTTAATAATCATCATTAACCATATCATTAAAAATATTTTTTAATATTTACGAAATATACCATTAGTCGGAAATTTATATGCTCTTTTTAAAGTCCATAATGTTGAAGACAGCCATGTCGGTATGTCTTTGTGACCGCCTTCAGAATAAACAAAAACAAAATCTCTTGAATCTTAAATTTAATACGTTTTATAAGTCAAGCTTTTCTTTAAAGAATTTTACCTGGAATAAGCGGATTCTCAGGATGAAGTCATCCAGATAATTTTAATAACAAGCGTTATCGGGCTGGCCAGGTTTGCGGATGCAGATTATTCCCGAATATCCAAATTATTTCGAAAATATTCCACTGGGCCCTCTGTAGGGGAAATGTTTATTTTACGCGTGAAATATAATAATATTTTATCATATTATTAAATATTAAAATTAAAACCTTACTTATAGGTATATACATTTTTCGTTTTAAATATGCAACACGTTAGAATAATTTACTTAATTATTCTGTTCTAAAAATACGTAAAAAAATTCTAATGTATTTTTTTAAACTTTATAATTGTACTAAGTCATTCTAATAGCGAAAGACATATGTGAAAAATGAATTAATCAAAGAAATTATAAAACATTATGATAAAAATGTCACTTATTATAATTATTCAGAAATTTCAGGGTCAAAATAATTCATATAAACCTTTTTATTGTTAGTTAAACATACTGCGATCTATCTTGTAATGTGCCAACATTTATTAAACTTTCCTACTATTTTCAACCCTACTGTATATTATTGTTAGTAATTCGGAATAAATTACTAAAAACATGTATATTTCATTATTTTTGTAATCTATTTTATAAATAGAAAACAGTTTTCTCATTTATATAATAAATTTCATTCCGGAAGTTATGTACAAAAACAATATTATTTGCAGGTATATGATACAGTATGGAATAAAATATAATATATATACGCCACAACAGCACGAAAAAAAAACGGCTGCTTTAACACAGACTTCAGTCTAGCAAAGTAGCCAGGACAACGCAGTACATATCAGAGTTGGAGTTCTACTGCATCCCACACAATAAACTATTAGTAATGTCTTATGTTTATTATGTATCCACCTCTGTTAGAACAAAAATATGTATGTCAATATATATATATATAAATAAATAAATATATTTTACTGTCACACCAAGATTTTAGTGGACGTCCTCCAAGAGTCATATTTCTGGTACCATCAACAATCGCGTCGCTTACCATTCCTGTCATTCTCTCATAATTCATTCGTTCAATACGACCAAATTAAAGAAGTGATCCGTATTAAATCATATAACGAATAAATATTATTGAAATTACAAAGCCTATATAAAATATGTGTTCTGGGGTAGATACTAATTGTTGATTCATTAGCTCGATATATGAATTTGTTTATACTAAATATTTTTTTATTTTTATAATTTAATTATTATAAATTGGTAACAAGCAGATACGTGTGATCAAGAAAATCAGAAATAAAATAACGATTAAACATTGGTAACATAATATTAAAAAAAAAAAAGGTGTAAATAATTATTTACAATACAAGGATTTGATTCCATAGACAGGAAAAGATACAAGTAGGTCAGAGTGCAGACGAAGATTAAGGTATTCAAAAATAAAATAGAGATGCGTACACGGAATATGTGTCACGTCAATATCCTGACTATTTTAAAATTACGCTTGAATTATGAAAACAGGACTAACTTGCTGGTCTCCTGGAGTAAGTCTCAAAACTCGACCACTAAATCACTAATCGAGTGTATTAACCACTAGAAGCTTATACTTTAAGACGCAGATATAAAGGAATTTGTGAAAAATTCACTAACATTCAAATGGAATAAAAAGTATCAATCAAATTGTTAAAATTAAATCGGAACAAATAATATATTTATATTTTTTGCAAAATTGACTTTGTGGTTTATTATATTTATTTTTATGTAGATTATTTAACTTTGTTTATAATTAACCACTTAATGAGTAATTTTTAAACATCAACCGGTTTCGAAAAACATAATTTTCTTATTTGGATGTAAAATTAAATAACCAAAAAATATACTCATTAAGTGGTTAATTATAAACAAAGTTAAATAATTTATAAAACATTGAAGTAATAATTAATTTATATTGATTTGTACAGAAACTCTTATAAAATGTTAATCTTAAAGTTAACTATTATGCTTTAAAAAAATAATTATCTAAAGTGCTATCACTTAGTGAGTAAATGAACGAACAAGAAAACCTGGTGATTCATTTAACTTATTATTTTGGCTAATTTTTCCTTACGTCCAGTAAACATGACGCGTGTTGATAAATTGATTTCTAACTTTCCTCTTTCCCATAAATTAAATTTCCAGAGTGCGTAAGTAATTCTTGTGTTTACATACAGTAAGTAACAACGTGTTTGAGGTCAGATAAGGGTGGGTTTAGGGAGATTTCGACCGAATTTTCTATTTTTCCTTATGAATAATTCAAAAACCAATTATTATTGAGTCAAATTATCAAAAAAACAAAGCTAAAGCCCACGCATAGATATTTTTAACCATTTTAAGATGGAATATCTTTGGAATTTTCAATCGGACCTTAAATTAACTTCAGTTGCCGTAGATTTACCGAGGTACGGAATTTATTAAAATACCTGGGAAAAGTCGAAATTCATTTACAAAAAAATTAAAAGAAAAATTTAAATACTAAATTAATGTATTTTTACTAATAAATACTAAAAAATATATTTTTCGACAAAATTGATTTTATATGTATGTATTTATAATTAATACATTAATTTAGTATTTAAAATATCACAGACCTATGTTCTGAATAATTACAACTTCACAATAAGAATGTGTTTTCCTTAAGAAAAATTTAAGTTAAGGTACTTCTGGAAAAGCAAAGAACTAGCAATTCTAGTCCACTATTATTTATAATTAACGACACTAATTTTTAATTACAAAATCATTAACGAATATTATTGGGCACAGTTTCAAAAAGCTTTTCCTGTAAAAATAAGAAGATTTTTGTGATCTCTTGTATTAAACCCGGCAAGAGGGAATATAATTTTATGCGCCTACGTGGTACGAAAAGAGAATTTCAATCAAATGTATGCAGCGGTTTGGAAGATAATATTTTGAAAGGTTACATAAAGGATAGCAAAAATATCCATTCATCCGTAATTATTATGCATACCGATGGAAATTTTTGGGTCCTTTGTAACATTTTTGTACTCAGGGGAGAAAATTACAGCAAAATTCACTAAATTTAAAAACCCTTTATTCGATATTTAATTTGTTCAATAATTTGATTGGCAGGTTCAGATATTTTCGAGAGCTGTTAAAGCATTTTGCGAAGTAATTTTTTTAAGTGATCGCCTTTACACATTGATGCGTATACCGATACAGATATAAATTGGGTTTACAAAATCCTTCAATGAAATTTGTTCAACGATTCAGTTGAATTTACACGGAGCATTATGGCACCCAATAGTAGTACCGTGTCCAATTCATGGCTTTATCGAGCGATTCTGCTACACAGCACTTGTTGTAATTAAACGTCAGCAGCTATTTAAATCTCCGCCTATGTGGAACTATTGAAGCGAACGATGCGTGAAAATCTGTTGCACGTTTTGGACAAATTGTCAATTGGAAGGGTGGAAAAAATTAGCGAGGGCGAGGGTCAATTATTCTAAGCATTTTATTGGGCTAATCGATAAGCCTCTTTTGCTAGGGTGTCTGTGCTCGAAGGTTGTGAAATGTATTTACATAATATAATCAAGTTCTTGAATGGGGTATTATCAAACTAAGTTTCAATTATTATAATATTTATACGAAGCACTTAGAAATATACTTTAAAAAATGTATATTAACACATTCTCCCAGCAAGAAAAAGTTGCGTGTCCGAGTCCCAGTTATAACTATATATTTTTCCGAGTATCTTTTTAAGTTAATCATTTTATTTGTTTTCATTTTCAATGAATTATCAAATATATAATTAACAGTTTATTAATTTTGTTTTATAACCCACTGCGACGAATTAGTTACAGGTAACCTGTTTCGGAAAAATGCCCTTTCCTTTATCCGGATGAAAAAACTAACTTAAATAATTTGTTACAACGTTTTTAGGTTTTCAAATTCATTTTTTTTTTAAATAATCGTAAAATAATTTTAAAAATAAATCAAGTACCTAACTTAATTTTCACAATAGTAAAAATTGATTTAATGATACAAATGATTGGAATTTTTTTAGGACAATAGTTAAATTTAGTTGGTTATTGTTGGTTAGTTTTACACGTTTTACTTATTTCTAACGATTCTAAATTATTCACTTCAAGAACAATATTGTTTATATGTAAAATAGACAATTATAGATTTTTATAAAAAGTTTGATCATTTTCTAATAAATGATTGAAAAACCACTATTATTTAAACATCTTAAATTTAAAATTTTGATCTATTTTTCCAATATAGACAGCAGTACAATCTTTACAGCCAAGTTTATAAACTACACTGGAATTATTCAATTTATCATCTATGTCTTCGGAATTTATGAGTATTATTATTTGTATAAAATGCAGTTTTAATGTTTGGAGGTTGGTGTTTAGATATTTGATTCGAAAATTTAATCATGAATAAAATCCTACGCCAATAATCATTATTATTATTTTGTTTCATCTGTGCTGTGAGCTATATAAATTTGACTAGTAACATATTAAGCGTTTATAAAACAAAGTTAAAAAACTATTAATTAATAAAAATGAATATTTTAATATTGCTTTATGATCCTGATTTTCTTGACATTCTTAGATATTTGATTTTCTCAATGGATAGGTATGGCTCTTCTTTGGATAATTTGGCTTGTAGATTCATCCAGAAGGGTGATAATATTTGACCATGTGGATTTTGTTGTCTGCAAGAGTTGTGCAATGTAATTGTTTTAGATATTTTACATTGCAGAAAATAATAAAATGTTTAGGAAATGAGACACAATGTAGAAAATATAAAATAACATAGTAATAAAAAGTTAAATTAACATGATAGTAAAAATTCTATCGTGGCTTAGTGTATTTTCTAGTTAAATCTGTAAGGGTAAAATTATAATTTATTATATTTGGATAAACTGGCACTATTTTAATGAAGAATATTTTACCAATATGTAATAATTATTACAATACAGTTTATTTATTGTACAAGTGACGGAGAGCTATATTTTGAATAAGCAACGGACCCGCCACCGAAACTAAGTATCATGTGAATTACACACGGTTTGCTTTACAGCACAAGCAAACGTGAGCAACTTGAAAAATGGAAAAGGGCCTGTTTACGTTATACGACGTTGATTTACGTTTTGGGTAAGTGAAACAGCCTTTGAAACTTGGTGGCTTGTATTTGGTTGCAGCGCGCCCTCGCGCGCGCCGTGCGGTGGTTTACTGTGTCGCGCAGCTGCCGTCCCTGGAATGGCGCCAAATGACCTGTTCCAATTTTAAAGAAAATTCTGGAATCACGCGCGCGGGCTCCGGAGATATGTTTTACCGCCGGACGTGCCAGATAGTTAAATTGAGGGATGCCCGCCGTATGACTGCTCCATACTTCAACGTACCGCGTGGAGGAGAGGAAATGTCAGATAAAACGGCAACGCGGGGTAAAAAAATGTCACCTTACAAGAAATGCTTTGAAAATTTTCACCCCCTTTTTATACAGTCTCGTACAACTTAGACGATGACTCGGGTGTTAAAGTCAAGGTTTAACTTTCCCGCTTTTCTGTTTTTTGACGTATTCCCGCCTTTATGGTAATTTGCAGTTCCTCGCTGGGCTTAGAGAAAGGGTCAGAATAAATGTATTTGTCGTCTCACTTCTTCAAAAGTTTAGTCCACAAAAAAATATATTTGACTAAAATATTTTAGTGAAAGGTAAATACAGAACAAATGTGTAAAAAAATATTTTTAATGAAAACGGTAATAGTTTAATTTTAGTAAGGTAAAAGTGATGACTATTTTTGACAATTAACGGATTTATTTCTGATAATTAATTAAGAAATACAATTATTTGAACAAAAAAGAAAACTACAGTTTCCGATATAAAATTTTAAAAAGCGTGTATATAAATTTAATAAAAAAAGTACAAATACTAAATGTGCCTTTTCAAAGAGCAAAATTATTGTCAATAGTTCGCTTTTGACCCGACTATTGAACTGACTGAGAACGCAAGCGGAAAAAAAACGTAATTCCTGATACAAGAGAATTTCTCAAAAGCTACTGAAGTACGATTGGGCAAGCAAATAAATTTATGGACTCTCGTAGGGTTTCGGGTAAAGTAAAGGGATCAGGCCGAGCTTTCTGGACCGAAAAACACACTTAGCGCCTCGAGCTGTCATAACAATAGTGGATCATACAAGTATATGAACTTAGCGCCCTTCTCAACTAAAGTTGTTGGCTATTTTATTACGCCATATTTATTTTGGATTTATTCTTCACTTGAATATAAAAGTACGTGTTGAATAGCTTCCTCCGCGGTGAGGGTCGGTTGTTTGGTTTCTAAAACAAAACAAACGAACCCCTTTCAGTTGACAAAATACATTAAACTTTTGAATAGATCACAATGGATTTTATAAATTCCTCGTGTTTTTAAAATACACATGGCGTACTGCACGCGTGACGTGGATTGTTGATCGCCACACTCACATGGAGGTTGATGACATAAGGTAGAAATGAATTAAAAATAAGGGAGTTTATTTGCTCATACACTACATCGATATTATAAACAAATTTATACGATTTGATATACATATTATGTAATGTAAGTAGTGATTTCACTTTGGGGTCCAATAATTTTAGATGTATTAAATAATTAGCCTCACAGCAAACTAACGTAGCAGGGATTCCTAAATTAAAAATAAAAAAGTTTATTAGTCAATTAAATTATTGACACTTTAATTCAATGTTATGTATAGATGCGCCAGAAGTAATTTAAATATTTAATAATCATTTATGTATATTTTTATTATTTTAAAATTATTTATTTATATTACATTCTAAAAAGGATTTTAGTATTTTTTTCACATGTACGAGTAGGTTCATGGAAAAATCTTGTAAATCCCATACTTTCGTGTTCCTGTAAAATCTATGTCTCCATGATATGTAGAATATTTTTTAAAATATAACTCTTTTTATGTACCTCCTTATGTTAAAAAAAACTGTAATGTAAAATATAAAAGTTTTCTATTAAATGGTAAAGTGATTTTCGGCCTGACTCACAAAAGAATATTTATGGAACATTATATAAAAAAATTAATTTTAATTTAAATAATTTCTAATACAAATTAAATTAATAAAATAGAAAGATATACAGAACAATAAGAAAATAAAATAGAAAGATATACAATTTAACGAAAACATATCTAGTTGCTACCGGGATTCAAACCGAATAAAATCACTCTTGTCAATATGCAATAATATTTAAATATTATTTTATGTTGTAATTCGATTTATTCTTATTCCATCAACACCTATTCGACAGGTATTTATTACACAGTCATGTGTACCACGATGAGACGAGTGAAATTCACGATCCTGAACAATTTCTACACCGGATTTTATTTACCATCCTCGCCGGTGCAGGAACTTGCGTGAAGGTGAGGGCTTGCGGTGTGCAATGGATCGCGTTCGGAGGATAGTGATTCAGTGCAAGTTGTGACCTGAACACCTCCCCTGTGAGATAATTGAATGATAAATAATGCACCGGGTGCTAACAAAGTAAGGTCGCAAAATATTACGAGCATCGTCTTATGAGCGGGGAAATTCAGTCGCATATTTAATGGCCGAGACCCTCAGTCAAATTTATAGTTCGGAGACACCGGTTTAAGGAGGGCGGTTTGGGAATTTTATCAGGCGGTCTACTGTGGGAGAATTGTGATGTCCCGTCTTTTTGATGTGAATTTCCGACATTTATACAAATTATCACACCTCGTTATTTATTATTATTATTATTTAGTTTTATTTATTTTTATTTATTATTATTTAATTCCCGGCCTTTATGCGAATTATAACACCTCGTTGTTTTCACACTCTTGTTCAAGTTTTGCGTTACATTCTAGAACTAGGCGGTAGCGGCTGGAGCACATGGCGAATTATCATATCATTACAAAATAATAGTTAAATATTTCATATTAAAACAAAATCATAAAATTATCAGAATATATAAAATAATTAGAAAGAGTAAAAAAGTTTTAAAATGCGCATGATTTTTATTTAACAGGTAAGGAAAAAAGATAACGTGAATTGAGGACCAAAATGTTTTTCGATAAAGGTTAATTATTTAAATGATTCGTAATTCAACGAATCACAACAACACATATTTGAAAGTCGATCGCAATTCTAAATATATTAATAAGAAATAGGGTATTTTTTTCACGGCACTATCTTAAAAAAATGCAGAAACTTCCAGTACACTTGACGTTACAATTGATATTATTGAGTTATATTTAATTTAAAATAGCTCCTGAGAATATCACAAGGGTTATTATGGTTAATGTGTGTTTTGATAGCAATATGTCGATAGACTCGATAAAAAAAAATACTTTCAAATTTATAATCAATACTCACATATTACATATGAAGATATGTTTTAATACTTGGACCTGTGTACACTTTTAGTATTATTTCATAACCTGTAGCTGGTGGGATAAGATCCAGCGGACTGTATCTAGAGTAATTTTAAGTAGTTGACGCAACCCGAATTGGAAGTCTGAAGGAACATAAGGGTAGATGGATCTGGCCTACCTTGCTTTAGAGTCCTGGGTTGGGCATCGTCTTCACCTCCGGTTGATGAGCACGTTTGTATGCCGAATCGAGATATCCGGAAATCTGGAATATACTTCCTCTGCGCAGTCCCAGCGTTATGCACGGCGTGGATGTAGGGTGGCAGAAGGAAGGGCACCAGAACTTGATAGCAGGTATAGATTATTGGAAGGATGAAAGGGACAGAGAATGAGTATTCGACTCGCGTCAACAGTAGCATTGGGTCGATTTTGATTTACAAGATTTTCTTTACGAACCAAAAATTTATTACAAATTCACCCAATTCACTTGTATCTTCTACATTCAATAGAGAATAATATTTGAGAGTGATTTAGCACGTGACTATGAGATAGAAATATATTTTTCGAATATTTATGTCGGAATTTTTTATTTGTGAGTCGCAAATACTGCATTTTTATTTATCACAGAAAACTTCCTCTGCTTGCTTTCTAACTAAGTAAGATTAAAGTAGTGTGAAATATTCCTTCTCCATCTGGACTGTAACTGCTGTAACATGAAAACAAAAAAAAAACTGTTTTTTTTTCATAATCTTAAACTTATATTTTCTCTTGAACCGAGTAGTCACATCTAACTGTATAACTATATATACTTCGAAAGGCTTTTATATATGAGAAGCAATGAAGGAAATATCCCTTGGTTCTTGATTGAGCGATTGAGTTTCTTCTGCCCGTATGCTCAAGGTATACGTAGAAAGTTCAGTTGGCTTTAAAAAATATTTCATTAGTCTCGTAATTATTTATCATAACATTAAATTTGTGAAGGAAAGGAGGCTGTATTAAGGTAATACAGGGATATGGTAACGAACCAAGTCAAAGATAATTAAAAGTTTTTTGACTTACTATCTGAGATACTTCTAAGTGCAGTAGTCACATTAAAGCAGGGCGAGTTTTGTAAGTCGTATTGATGTTGTAACTAGTTTTTAAATTTTGTTCTCAGAGTTAATATAATACATATAATAAAATAGTAAATATTTAACTATTATAATACTAGTAATAGGAATTGAATAATAATTCTTATATATTATGGATTTAGGTGAACTTTTTTCTTCGTTCTGTCACAAAACCGGCTAAAAATTACGCGAAAAAAAAACATGGGATGTTTTCTGTAAAAAAAAAAAGATTTAATTACCATACTGTACCGCACCATTACAATGTTTAAATTATTATGTTTCTGACAAAAGAAATGGAACTGTTTTAAAAAATGTATCTTGACAATAAAAATGTTGCATATCCACCTAATTCGGATATTCCAAAAGAAATTAACATTTCACTCCAAAGTAATCTTCAGAAGTACATTGGAATGTTTGGCACAAGATTTTTTATAAGGTATTATTAATTTTATTGTTTGTTTATGTATTCTTATCATTAATGGGTGCCTATTATAATGTGGTACAATAAAAAAAATAAAAAAATTACTTAACATTTTTATAAAGGTATGCAGAGAATAAAACTATACACATTACTATTGTGAAATACTTCTTCCATATTTATTAATCTTCTTTCACACGGTTCATCGGTTCCGAGGCACCTGTTGTGATTTGCATTATAATTAGCTAATTTTGCATGATTGCCTTCAACTTCTTGTTACCAAATCATTTTCTGAGATACCGGAGAGAATTTAGAAAAGAATAAAAATGTAAATGTTACTGGTCAACGATGTCAAAAATTAGGATACAATTAAAGATTTAAGTTACGAAAAATGGACAAAAGGAATTCTGATTCTGGAAGGCAATGAATAAGGCAATACTTAAAACGTTACTCTCACAAGCCATACATATGTTAAGTACCGACGGTATGTAACAATACGAATGCGGCTAGTAGCACACGAATGGGTCAGATCACGGTCATTCAACATATCGATATCGATCGAGCAGCAGCTCTAGAAGCTGCCTCCAATCTCAGTTCGCGCACCTAGCAGTAGCTTCTACCTTTGTATAGTTAACTTCTAACTGTGTACAATTAACTTTAATAAATTCAGTACATCTGTAAGAAGTTTATATTCTTGTTACACATACAACCTATACGAGGTACTTCAATACAAATAAAAATCACAATACACCTCCGCGACTCAAAAGAATACGAGGGTATTCAAATGAATATTAGGGCATTCAATACCTTAACACATAACTCTAATTATTCTTCATTTTTTCTGATTTGGAGTTAACATATATACATACACAACTCTTGTTCAAGGTGTTTTTTTAAAATCCTTCTTTATATTTTAAACACCTGCTCTATTCAAAAAGACTCGCTGTAATCGTACTTGCGCGCTTTCTCCGGAGATTCGTATTCTCGGAGAGGGAGGATTATTAAAGAAAGATCTCAACCGCAAACTGGACGGGATCAACAAATTCCGTTTGCATTGAAAAATAAAACCGCAAATAAACTTTGCAGGCGATCCAACAGTCTTAGATTGCTTTCTGTGCATCTATTGTTGAGAAAGCGCCATACTTTGATTCCACCCCAGATTTCCTACAACCAGGGACGGAAATGGGAAAGTACTGAAAAGTTTTGATGGTTCAGATTATCGACTTGTATCAAGTCCACTCCAATACAGTATAAAACTAGCCAAAATCCCTCTTTTAATTATACACCTACTATCTTCATGTAAAACATCATCTAATTAAAGTGTTACCATTACTATTAAGGAGAACACATTCTTATTGTGAAGTTGTAATTATTCAGAACAGGTCTGTGATGTTTTAAATATAAATTAAATGTATCAATTAGAAAGATATACATATAAAATCAATTTTATCGAAAAATATTGTTGTTGCGCTGCCGGGATTCGAACCTGGATCTCTTTCCAAGCCGGGGAAGGTGCAATATGTGCAAGGTATTTGAGATTCCGTATAAACAGAAGCTTTCAAATAATGGAACGATATATTTATTAATTTGAAAAGTGTTAAATATATGTTCGAAAATTTATCGTCAAAAGTACTGTCGCTGTAGCATAGTTGGATAATGCATCTTCCCCGGTTTAAAAAAGATCCAGGTTCGAATCCTGGTAGTGCAACAACAATGTTTTTCGATAAAATTGATTTTATATGTATATCATTCTAATTAATATATTTAATTAGTATTTATAAATATTATTACTAGATAGGTTTTTACGATCGTCGGGATGATAATAGAATTTATTCTTGATTGGATTATGTCCTGTAGCCAAATTTTTACTATATATCAGTGGCCATAATCAGGGTTGATGACTGTTTTTCTAATGATTTATTTTACCGAAATGTTTCGTGGTACCAAATAAGTACAAAAAATACCCAATATGTTCGTACATGAGACCCCCTCTGCATTAACAATGATAATGTTAGACGGAGCGTCGTCCATCTTGGATGATATATTGTTGCTCACTTATAAATTGAATGTAAAAGTATTACCATTTAAGCCCATTAGATGCAGTAAGTAAATATACAACGCATATCCATTCGCAACAGTATGAGACATACAAGCATATTGTATAAGACACGAATCGCAGTAAAATATTATCACAATTCAAAATAAGTTTGGAGTTTATAAATTTAATTATAAACTTGTTCTATGACACCATATTTCTTCCAGGCGACACACAATGACCTCATTTCGCATTACAAATATTGAATGCTTTCCAATTGGCACTCGGCGAGAACTGCGACGCCGGTCCACATCTAGCACTGTTTGAAGGATACAAGGGTTATGTTTATTTATTCTGATTGCTTGGTTGAAATATGCAGGTATTGTCGGATTTGGTGGAATGAAACTGGATTGTTTGTTTGATAGCAACACATTTGTTTACGTGAAAAGTAATTCTTCGATCCGATATTTATCTATTCAACTGCACTTCTCATCTTTCCAGTCAGATAATATCACATACAAAAATTCCATTACAGGTATACCATCTTAAATATGGTTTGAGAATTTTCATTAAAAGCAGGATTTTAAATGTTTTCTAGTTTAATATTGATCTTTTAGTACTGACGCATATAAAACTACCGTTAGTCAGTTGAGTATTTTATATCAATAGCTAAATAAATTGACTATTAACAAGATAAATAGATAAGTTGGAAGCATTTGAGATGTGGTGCTAGCGAAGGGTGGAAAGAAAGCTATGCTGGAATGAGAGTATTATAAATCAGAAGGTTTTGAGGTTAGTATAAAGAAAGAAGCTCATAATATCAATTTCTTCTACTTTCCATCGAAAGTCTAAGGAAATTATAATAGTTGGATACATTATTAGAATTTAGAGAAGACAGATAGAAAGGCTCAGACAAAAATACATTCATTAAATAATGAGCAAAGCAAATGCACACACCTACATACAACTAATGGATGGAGTAATTAAATTAAATACAGGTACATTTTACATAATTAAAGGAATAGTGAAAAATAACTTTAACAACGAATATGTGTAATTTATGTACATATATAAGTTTTTAGTTTAGGTGAGAACGCATCAGTAACTTAAATTAATGTTATTAAGAGTTATTTTTCCAATTTTTCTCCTCCCGGTCTCACACGCTCGATTCATGTCAGTTACAATTTGGTGAGCCCGTCAAGTGCTCACATTTGTTCGAGGGTGCTTGAATGTCAAATAAACTGGGTAAACATATTTGTAATATAAATTAAATTAATCAATTGAAAGATATACCGAAAAATCTATTTATCGAAAAAATATTTGGTTGCTACCGAGATTCGAACATGGACCTCTTCATATCCGAGGAAACATTGTACTCTAGCAATCGATTACGTTTACGAGAAGTTTTAGAATTTATATTTTGTATATTATTTGAATTGATACATTTATTATTCTATTTTTAATTGCTATTTTACAATGAAAATGTAGTTCGGTATTTATGATAGGATCAGATCACTGATCACCGTGGGCGTATGTGAATGTTCCTTTAAGTTTATCATACCTATTGGGCCCCCTCTTTACCCTCTAACCCCAGAGCATGACTTTTGTGTGCTATCAAGGAGTGTGAACGTCCTGCTATGTGCTCGTTACACTGATCTGTTATTTGTACAGTTACTGTTGCTATTGTGTGTTCGATTTCTTGCAGTGCGTGCCTGAAGATTTACAATCACTATGACTGATATACAGTGCTTCGTGCGAGTCAGCGAAGAAGTTTCCTGAAGTTCAGGAGAGCTGTGATTACAGCAAGAAAATTCAGGTAAGTCGCGCTTCCTGGTTGGTCCTTGAGCTCTTATTGTTCTATCCCTATAAAAAATTCCTACCACCCTTTCTACATCCCGTTTTCCCACCCATTGTGTAAAGAAATGTGTTTTTATTAAAAACTAAAAACACATTTGTGATTGAGCCATCTTTTATATGAACTGATTTGTGTGTTTTGTGCGTTGTGAAAAACAGTGGACCAGCCTGAATTCTTCTATGGTCAAGGCTCAGAATATTCGATATTCCTGACAACAAATTTATTCTATACCAGTGTGATTTAGCCTGTTATTATGTAGGTATGCAATACCTGTCTTCAACACATGACAAGACACGATCATACATTGCTTTCATAAATTGTCAGAAAACTTCCACAAATCTTGTACCTTTCCATTTCAAAATAATTTTCCCATCCAAAATCTCAGCTCCTACGAGCACGATATGAGTCTGATGCCTTTCAGATACAAACATCGACTATCCAGGCACTATTTCCTGAAAAAGAACAACGCGATCGTCCTCTGGACTGAGATGCACAGAAGCGGACAGCGTCGACTGAACTTAAAAAGTGAACTGGAAAATAATTTGTAAAAATAAAAATATTATTTAGTGAGGTAGTAATTTAATTTTTCATTACATAATTTACATTACACGGGAGTATTATGTTAGAATAAAGTGGCACTGATTATAAAGTGTTCGCGCCTAGATAATTTAACCTTTTTAATTTACAGTAAAATGTTTATAGGGTTTTGAAATATTACACTTTTTTACCCTTCCAATTCATGATTATAATAATAAGATAGTATTAGTTAAAGTGTTAAAGAGAATAACGTTGATGCAATTGTAGTAGATTAAGCGACTAGACGCAAGTAGGATCGTAGACTCGAAGAAATTGGAAAAAAAAAACATTTCAATATTCACTTAGTGAGTCCAAAGGTCTAGTAGAAGTTGACGCAACGTCTTGATGAGTCTATCAGGTAAATTAAGAAAATATAATAAAAGCAGGCCTATTAAATAATAATGTATTGGAATAAAAAAACAAAATATACTAATTAGTCATATATATATTTTCATACATCATATTTTTAAGTGTAATGTAAAAGGTGGTTGAATATTCTAGACAAGAGTTGGATAGAAAAACTTTTCCTGCTCCCAAAGAAAATCTCTTACATGAGAGCTAATTCAAATAAAGTTAGGTTGTGTGCTTAAATAAACTAAGTATTTTTATAGAAGTATGTGTTTTAAGTCCTTTTTTCAGGTAATATTTGAAAGAAGATGATATAAAAGCGAGTTTACCCCTATCAAACAACCAGTCAGAAAGATGAAAATAACCATTTGAAAAAATAAATTATAGATGAGAATCTTGCAGTTTAAAATTTTTTTCTTTTTATCCAAAGCAAATGGATTTTGTTTTAATTGTAATTGTAAAAAAAAAAGTTAAATAATTTAGAAGTATTTTTTATTTATTATATTAGTTTTATTAACCACTAATTGAGTATAAAAAACATCTACCGGTTTCGGAAAATACCTTTTCCTTCTTCAGGATGTCTATTTTTAAAACTTCCCCGGATTAGAAATGAAGATCCAGGTTCGAATCCCGGTGACGCTAAAACAATATTTTTCGACAAAATTGATTTTATATGTATATATTTATAATTAATACATTAATTTAGTATTTAAAATATCACAGACCTATGTTCTGAATAATTACAACTTCACAATAAGAATGTGTTTTCCTTAATAATATATTATATTATTGAATTGAAAATAATTTTGGTTCATACAAAGGTTTAACAAACGACATAGATCTTTTACCAAATTATTAAGTAAATTAGATGAATTTAGTAAATCAGAAATTAAAATTTTACTTTCATTAATAGGTACATTAGTAAACAAATTAACAATATCAAAAGAAACAAGTTTAGCATTGTTGGGAAGATCCATGTCCTTTAACATATCCACTAATTGCTAATTTTAAAAGTATAATTTAGAAGTTATTAAAAAATTATAAAAAATGTCATATACATTGTTGTGGTTTTTTAAAAATTAAATATTAATTTATTAAACAAAGATATCATGTGTTTATGGTTTGGTTGCAAAAAATAATTGAGTTACATAGCCGTAGCATATCAAAAATATTTTTTTTTAAATAAATTCAAATCATGATTAATTATTCATTTCATATAATATTTTGTCTAGTAAATTAATATGACAAAACATACAAATTAAAATACTAAATTAATGTATTAATTATAAATATATACATATAAAATGAATTTTGTCGAAAAATATTGTTTTAGCGTCACCGGGATACAAATTACATACAAATTATTTATTTCATATAATATTTTGCCTAGTAAATTAATATTACAAAATATATTAATTATTCATTTCATATAATATTTTGTCTACTAAATTATTATGACAGAATATATTAATTATTCATTTCATATAATATTTTGTCTACTAAATTAATATGACAAAATATATTAATTTCATTTTAACAGTATACTTCTCGTAATAGTTTAAATATTATATTACATTTCAATTACGTACTTGATAATATGAATAATAGACAGATTACCCCTATTTAAAAAAAAAAATAATTCTAATTTTTAAAAGAGGCATTCCCATTATAAAGTATTGTATAAGTGGATCCAAGAACGTAA
Source organism: Eubasilissa regina (assembly GCA_022840565.1). Lineage (NCBI taxonomy): Eukaryota > Metazoa > Arthropoda > Insecta > Trichoptera > Phryganeidae > Eubasilissa > Eubasilissa regina. The sequence continues at coordinate 26,201,552 of JAINEB010000018.1, forward strand.
GATAAAAATGGAGAAGTATTGATGATATTACGAATACTTAGTTTATACACTTAGCTAAACTTGGTAGTTATTTTTTTAATATTTTAATCAAGTTTAAGGTCAAGGTTAAAAGCACATCTATAATTAGGGCATAATTTAGAATATCTTTTGTCATTAGAGAATGTTATACTATCGAAGTGTATCTTATGGCCTGTGTCCACGATGATATATCTCAATGAGATATTGATATTTGAGAGTCAGCAAATGTACGTGCGTATGTATATATGTACTGCATGCATCATCCAGTCCACGAGCAAACATATGTGGTGATGATTCATACATCGCTATGCGATTAGTTCTGTACTGTTCTTTATGCTCACTGAGTCAAATTTTCGAGAGAAATCTCATTCGTGGGATATGGGCCATTTTAAAACAAACGAATATTTCGTTATATTAGATGATTTCCTACAAAGTTATCCACAATCTTTTTCTGTATAATGAATCTAATAAAATTTAATGTCCACCAAAATGTGTGATTGTATTTTAAGTTATTTAGAATTTACATATATTTTTGTTTAATTTCTCTACTACGTACATTCTTGTTGATGTTTTGAATTATTTTAACCATTAAGAAAATACAACAGAAAAATATTTACTTTGTTTGACGTCATAACCACACATACATACGTAATTGAATTCTACACTAACAGCTGTCAATATATGTTTATTTTATATTACTATACAGATGGACAGACTTTATAATAGTGTAGTGTAGAAAATTATTATAATTGTGATTCTGTATTTAAATAAAAATACTTTAAAATTATATTATATTATAGTAAAACGAATTAAAAAAATATATTTGATACGTTAGATTAAATAAAATATAATCACTTTGTATTTTATTTAAAAAAAATACTAAATACTAATTAAATGTATTAATTAGAAAGATATACTTATAAAATCAACTTTATCGAAAAATATCGTTGTTGCGCTACCGGAATTGGAATCTCTTTCCAATCCGGGGAAGGTGCATTATCCAACTATGCTACAGCGACAGTACGTTTGAAGACAAATTTTCGAACCTATATATTATACTTTTCAAATTAATACATCTATCGTTCCATTATTTGAAAGCCATCTACTTCGTTTTTACAGAATATCAAATACCTTTGAGTAAACTGATAGCAGACGCTAGATGTATGTTCTGAATAATTACAACTACACAATAAGAATGTGTTCTCTTTAATAAAAACAATACTGTCTAAATGGTGTTTGAACGAGGGATTAAGGAAATATGAGATGTAGGAAGGGTGAAAAGAATTTAGGAGAGGGACATGATTAGGGAACAGGGTGGGTTGAAGGACCGACGAACTGTGTACTACATAATGTGAATAAAGAAAAAAAACATGTAATGTAAAGTTTTATTATTTACATGTATAATTTTTTTCCGAAGCCAGTTTTACCGCGAAGTGAATTTTTGCCGAGTTCATTGCACCTTATTTTTCGAGGGTGCGGTGATATAATCTCATGTCCGTTCATGAATGATAGATAAGTGAATCGTGTGTAATTCTCCTTTTGAATTCGAGACTCAAGTCCTCGAGTCTGAAAATATAAGTCGGATTCTGGTCTAGGTGATAAACAAGTTTTTTTTAATGTTGAATATTCATAATACGGAGTGTGAACCGTCAAGACCGAGACTTTTAATTTTTGTTTTCCCCGTAACGCAATGAGCCCACTTAGAGGCAGGAAGCGTCTCGGGTTCACAGATGTGGAAATAATAAAAAGAGTGTAATGAAATTTCACAGGAAATGATTGTAATTAAAACCCCGTGTTGTTGACGGTGACAGCTTGCGTCGGCATTAATGGGAACTGCGTACAACGATATACATACACACAGGCAAAACGTTCCTATATTCTTAGGCGTCTTAAAAATTTGATCTGGAATCTAAATTATATTAAATAACTGTAACGTACTTGCGTAGATAGTACGTCTCAGTTGTACATCTCGTAGTTATTGAATGTCCAAGGGAAACTCTTTGTGACATTTATATATTTATTACAGTTATGATACAATTAATGTACAATGTATTTAATTAGTAACAAGTCAAACAATAACGCAGAAGAGAGGCCGCGCCTTGCGCGCGTCTCCTTTTTATCCCCGCACACACACATACACTGCGGCGCTCTGACACATACATATATATGTATATATATTTATAAGATCAAAATAACTAACTTACCATCACACCGTATCTCACGGGGGTAGGAAATAGGATATAATGCCACATTATTCTGTGCCACACAATTGTGGCATCATCCACAATCATACATTATTCATGTAAACTCGTTAATTATTAAGGGTTCTAATAGGACCATCTTCCAGTATCTAGATTAACTGGTCATGTCAAGTCTTCCGCAGACGTCTTTTATTTTTGGTGCCATCTCTATATGATCAAACCACCTAAGCGATCCTTTTTTAATCCTATTCACTATGCTTAGGTCAACTTAAAATTTTCTCCTATTTTTTAAATTCTTTATTTTATTCTAAATGAATTTGAGTACGTCTCTCATTTCCACTGCATTCAGTCTACTTTCGTTCCTCTTCTGTCAGCTCTAGGCATATTAGGCTTTACATATCAGTGTTGGTACAATTATGTATTGTTGTTTTGGCCCGGTTGACAAGTTCCCATTAGATATTATCCAAATAAAATTATTCAATTAGAAATTTTATTATTATAGATTTTTTAAAATTATTATTTAACTAAGTATTTTTTCGATACATACATTTTTTTCTGTATATCTTCATTAATTTAATTTGTATTAAAATATCACAGAACTATGTTCTAAAAATGCAACTTCACATCAAAAATGTGTTCTCAATACTTATTACAATAAGGTATTATCCCTTTCAATGCGCCGTTCACTTTATTTCCTACATATCCATATCCTTTCGATACCTTTCTCGGCTTTTTCATTACTATCAAACGTTCTTCCTAAATATTTAAACTCACCCACTTGTTCCAAACATTCATTACTTACAAATATTTTGCACGTTGTCTTATTTTTCTCTTAAATGAAATACTCTGATTAATTCACGATACATTGATGAGATTTGTTGATAAATAATTAAAAAAAAGTAAATAAAGTACGTCGCTGAATAAATTTCAAAGGACAAATCTTACTTTCTAAAAAAAATGAGAATGGTCAGCATGTCCTGACGCCGCCTAACAGATTTCGTTCAAAGCTTGCCAGAAAAATTAATAACAAATTAACAACGTGACTAACGTAATTAAGACTGATATGGCTCAGCTCGTAAAGTATTCCACCAGCAGTTGAAAGATTCCAGTGTCTGCTTTAATTTTTTTTCTCAAAACAATAGTTTATTCTCTGTAGTTTTTCAGTGACATATAAACATCGGTTTATAAATAATTTCGTTAATTTAAATTTAAATTAAATGGAAGTATATATGTATATATTTATACCTAACTGAATATTATATAAAAGCCTAATGAACTGAAATTAGCATTCAGCATTTTGTGAAACTTGGTTATCAGATTAAGTTCCAGAAGAACACTGTATTCATGGATTAAAATTCCGGTTAACTTTCAGCATTGTATTAAAATTTTCCAAAATATAACAATGTCTAGATACAGGGCGCGGAGGTAGCAGACTCCGACAGAACAATTCACCGCGATCCCAAAACTTTGAGAAGTTTGAGATGTCCACAACTTTTCTCGTCCAAAAGATTTATACTGGAATCGGAGTTGTTCGCTGAGGGAACATTTGCTTAGGCGCTGTCGCTACGGGCCAACCTACAGTTTCATTTTGTGCCCTCTGGAAGGAGTTCGTGTCTGGAAAGTTTGATGGGGCTAACGATTATTTATTTTTGTACCATCGTTCTCCAGGTTTTATGCGAGCAGAGATGATGGAGGAATATTCTTGTGGTCGATGTACATCAACTGGTGACCGGGTTATCTGTTGCAAGTGGATGCGAGTGTCACACCACCACCATATCATGAGGTATCATTAACCGTTTAATATTGGTATTTTTTTTTTAAACCAATAAGAAATAATTTTTAAGGAGAACACATTCTTAATTTTCAGGAATATAGGTTTGTGATAATTTTAATATAAATACAATGTATTAATTATAAAGATATAGGTACATATAAAATCAACTTATCGAAAAAATAATGTAGTTACTACCGGGATTGGAATCTGGATATCTTCCTGTCCAGGGAAATACATTAACCAATTATGCTACTTCAACGCAATAAGTTGATGACAAATTTTCGAACTTATATGTTGCACTTTCAAATTGACACATCTGTTGTTCCATTATTTGAAAGCTATCTTTTTATAATTACGGAATCTCAAACACCTTTGAGTAAAATCCGACAGAAATTTTTCTAGTGATGGTAAACCGTTACGTGACTGTGATTGTGTCGATAATTGGTAACTAAGATTTAACTGTCGAAGGCTTACTTTTTAGTGTACCAGTCTTTGCTCATAGAATTACGTTAATCAGTTATCAATCTTTGTTACAATCGAACATAATCACAGTCACAATAACAGTTAAAATAACGGTTTGAATAACGATTTTATCACCACTATATCTTTCTAATTAATACATTTAATTTGTATTAAAAATAAGAAATAGTATCCATCAAAATTTAGATATTATATTTTCAGTGAAAATTTTTTAAGTTGATTGCATTTAACGATAGAAAAGATGTATCATTTTTAAAGAAGTACAAAACATAAGTTCAAAATTTTTTGTAAATGTACATGGCTGATATAGCGGAATTGGTTAGCGCATTTCTCCGGATAAGATAAGGTCCTGGTTCGAATCCTGGTAGAAACTTAAATATTTTTTAGATTAATAGATTTTTCGTATAAAACTCTTTACTTGATTAATTTAATTTGTATTAATAAATATTATATTTGAACTCTTTCCAATAAATCAAGAAAGATGTTGTAGAATAAGAATATGTATTATATTTGCATATTTCCAAAAAAATATGCGTTTCTGTGTCAGCAATATTTCTTAATAGTGATGGTATGAATTAAGTTTATTTATATATTATATATATTACATATACATTTTTCATTTTAAAAAAGTTTTAAAGCCAAAATTATTTCACTCTTTGTATATTGTATTAAGCACGTATTTTTATTATGGTATTTCAACTTAGACTGATAATAGTTTTGGATACTTAAGAATTTGCATTGCAAAGTAGAAACTTACCTTGTACTTGAAATGAAAAATAATGATAACAGGTAGCACGTTTATATATTTGGAATTATTTCATGCATAAGTACTAAAATCTTAAGCTGTTGGGACAGCATAATACTTTGGTGATAGAATATTAGGTAAATTAACACTGTGATATCAATTATAGCCAAGTGTCTCCATTGTTGCATTTGAGTTACTCTGGAGTATTTAACCATATTCTATGAAAAATAATGATAACAGGTAGCACGTTTATATATTTGGAATTATTTCATGCATAAGCACTAAAATCTTAAACTGTTGGGACAGCATAATACTTTGGTGATAGAATATTAGGTAAATTAACACTGTGATATCAATTATAGCCAAGTGTCTCCATTGTTGCATTTGAGTTACTCTGGAGTATTTAACCCTTGTCTATTCTCTTCGACTCTACCATTCTCCTCCCTCACATTTTCTACTTCGACGACCAGTTAAGTAACATCTCTCACTTCTTTTTTCCTTTATTTTCTTCCTCCTTTTCACTTTCTCATAATTGTTAACTATAGATAAAATGTGGAAAAAATGTGTGTTGATTTAAATATCGATTGAAAGTTGAGAACTGTCGTCCACAAATGGCAGAATGACTTCAAATATATGACATTGCTAATCGTGTTTAATCGCTTATATGCAAAGTCGACAAGCGCGTGATATCACGCTTATGGCATGACGTGACACGAAAAGTTTAGAATATTAACTCATTTATCTATGTCATTTAAAAGGTTTAAATCAAAATAAGATATTAAGAAGAAATATGAAAATAATATAATACAAATTAAATGAATCGACAAAAAAAAATTATCGAAAAAATATTTTAGTTGCTACCGGGATTCAAACCAGGATCTTTTCCTATCCGAGGAAATGCGTAATGAAAACGTAACATTTTATATGTATAATAAGCAACCAAATATATTTTCGATAAATAAATTTTTTCTGTATTTTTATAGTTAATTTATTTAATTTGCATTAAAGATATCACAGAACTAAGTTTTGAAATTGTAATTTCAGATGAAGTATATGTTATCATTAAATATATATATAGTATGCTTTAAATGTTTTACTATACATTTTGAATTCAAATAAGGCTTTTGTGTTAGAACAATAGATCACATTTTGATGACTGTCAAAGAAATTTGTACAACCAAAATTTTATCAAAAATGGATAAAAATAGAATACTATAATTGTACTGAAGTATAGTCAGGTGTGTGGATTTGGACGGCGGGACGAGAGGGTGTTCTTGTGGTAGGGTGGGTGCAGACGGGACACTCAAGTCAAGCGGCAGTGTGGATCAAGTAAGATGAACGCCGAGTGAAACAATTAATACAACAAAAATTAATATTCTTCATCGAATACATAGATATAATGTAAACAAAGAACAGCGTTTTAATGTACGTTATTAATTTGTATGAACAAAGAAAATAATAATTCGAGTGTACATATTTGCTAGTTCGCATACAAGATGAAAATTCAACACGGAGAGAATATTTGTTTGAACAAAACCTAATTACACAACCACAAAACTGTGGTTACGAAATTGCAGGTTAGGTAAATACAAACCGACGTTAAAGCCTAAATTACTATGATTCTTCTGTCATCTAACTGAATCAATACAAAACGATCACCATAGAAACACGGCGCTAGCCAAGTCAGAAATACAATATCTCTAACAAGCATCATATTTATATTTGAATAGTGCTTATATACAATTTTATGATACAAGAGAAAATTTCATTTTAGATTTTATTAAAGCGTTGCAATGAACAATGCCGATGACTTCAAAGTACAATCATACAGCAGAAATGCTTTTGATGCATTTTTATTTATAAATATATTTTTAGATCTTCGTTACATAGGTAATGTGTATTTGATTATTTTATAGGAAATAAATACTCTATGTTGAGTTGAGTAAACGTAATTAAAAATATTAATAAGGATATCATCGAGAAAGAAGAAATTGATTAATAATTTTGGGAAAAAAAATCCAAATAATGAAACGAAGCGAGAACAAATATGTATACGCGAACAAGATACATGTGGTACTATAATATAAAAATATTTTTTCTTCTTCAATTGCCCTACGGCCTTTATCGAGCCTTGACGTATTCAAGCAGTTGCTACTCTTGAAAAAATTGTTAAAAAAACAATAACTTTAAAATTTTAAAAAATATTATAAAGTAAAAATAGCTAAAAGTAATGAAGAAAATCGTAAGAGAAAAGGTAATCTGTATTTCAGAGATAAGTACCCACCCGAGATTGAGATTTAAGAAAAGTTTTCACATTTTCTTTGCCTTTATCAAAGAATACGCTTTGTTCAGATAACCTTTGTTTCCGAGGTCTTAATTTTCAGGTCCAACTGGTTAAATATTTTAGGTGCTAAGAATGATAAATTTATTTGTATTTGATTGTATTTAGTTATATATAAGTACATATATGAAAATAATAAAGTGCTTGTATTTTATTCTCGATCCGGATCTGCAGGCAACCTTTTTTATTCAGATATCATAAAAGTTTAATTCGGATTAAATTATTTTTTCCGGTTTTGTTTATTTGCAAACTTGAAAAACGTTAGTGACAATTAAAATATGAATGATTGGGACTAATATTTTTTTAGGTTAAAATTAATTTTCAATCTAAAAGTCTCTACCGCCTGCTATTAAAATATATAGAAGGGGTAGATTGCCATGGAACGAACGAACCGAAAGAATACTAAAAAGACGCAAAATATAGAAGATGGGCAAAAGACATTTTAGGATGAAGTCACGACAAGACGGAAGAAGAACGAAAAATACATAATGAGAAGCGCCGACAGTTAAAAAGTCACGATTGGCAATGAAAGGTCAACTTAATTGCAATGAAATGATCAATGAAATAAAATCTTTGTGCTCAAAAATTTCAAATAAATTTATATAGCACGTACACACGCTCTATAGTTAAAGAAGCTGATTGGAGACAAGAATATGGATGTGTATTGTAATCATTGCAATGCAAAATAATATGCACGTGAGCTACCATACGACAAACTGTTCACTTAGTGTTGTCAAAAAGGAAATATTGTTTGAGATTTTGTCAAAATGTTACGACCAATTTTGTTCAAAAACAGTGGAGTTGTATTTGCATACGTGAGGCACTCACATAGTACCATCTCTAGAATGTGGACCATTTTTTTGTCATGGCACTTCAAGAATGTGTTGGGTGCCGATACACATTAATGTGTGCGTGAGCGCTATCTAAGCAAGAAAGAGACAAAGTTATATGACCGCTTCACGCTAGAAAGTAATACAACAACGCACTATTTGACGTCAGTTGACGCGTAGTATCGGTTATGTACTTCAGTTGGATTTATTTTATTTGGTAATGTTTTAGAATTGCAATTAATTAAAATGGTTAAAATCGGGACTAAGCTTAAAAAATACCTTTTCACAGCCAAGCTTGTGAAATTGTTTTACGTGTATACGAGTTTATAAAAAAGGATGCAGAGAAATACGCCATGAATAACATGCAGGAACGTGTTTATAAAGCTACTAGTGTAGCTCTTCGTATAGTTAAAATTATTTTAAAAGAAGTGAAGACGTTAAAAGAACTACCAGGGCCAAGTATATTGTCATCTGCGAGAAAAAATAAAACAAGAAAAGAACCGAAATTATATTAATATAAAAAAATATACTAGCAACAGATTCGTCAGTGGCCGACTGTACAGAGCCATGAGTAAAAAATTAACCTGTAAGGATTTTATTCGCTTTATAGAAATATATTAAATGACGCGATGCTCAGTCGTGAGCACATCGACAGAGATTTCATTTATTTAAACTGCAAAATGGGTAATTAGTATTTTGAAAACAAAATAAATTAGTGTTTAAATTTAATGTCATCCGTAAAGTAAGTACGACTTTATTTTTAATTTAACAACGTGGGTTTATTAATGACAAATGTGAAGAAATAAACCTTGTTTAGTGTTTCGCAAGGGATTTTGCCAAATAAATGGAGATTCTGGGTCTTGCTATTCAGTTCTTTAAAATTACTTTATATTATTTTATCTTGTAAAATGTGATATAATGTCAGCAAGTCCCCAACACTTGGTTTTCCGTCCGAAAATCTCGCAAATTTTATTTTACTTCTCGGCCATTATGAAAAAAGGATCAAGATATTTATACTTGTTCTTGAATATAAACCATATACAGGAAATAATACTTTCGCTTTGCGCACTATAAGTTAAATGGTAGTTATTTGGAAGCGTGGCTCAAGCTTCAGACACATACAAAGTCTTCTCATCCATCAGCAGCGGAGGGTGGGTTAAGGAACGGTAGGGCCTATGAAGTATGTTTAAATAAGCCGTTGAATTTAGAACATCAGTAGAAAGATGCAAAACATTTCGCAGGTTCGTATAACAACAATAATATATTTAAAGAGTGTATTATTGTACATTGCAACTATACTGCTTGGCCAGGTTTAGCTTAGTGCTAATACTATTGCGTTGATACGATAAGGAGACTTGTGCATAATTTACTGTAAGGCGGTAATCGCAAAAGAAAAGTGTGGTTTGCTATTTCATTTTCATGGTGCCCCGTCCGTGTTCAGACTTCTCGACAATTAGAACTCTTCTATGTAAGACATCTCTGATTTACTAAAGAAACTAAAGTTTTTGTAATGTAATTTGTGAAATAGTTCTTAGAAAGGTAAAGCGTAAATAAAAGCCTGAATACTACATATAAATATTACTGTTTTAATGGTATTATTAGGCAGTTAATTCTGTAAAGTATACTGAATATTTTTAAAATAATGCGAAGTTTTAAGATCATTATTATGTAGATTAGGTTACTACGAGCAATTCGCACGTAAGTTTATACTATCATATAAATGATGAAAATGTAAAATTGGAATTGAAAAAAAATTGAAGAAAATAGGAAAATACATATTTAAAGTACTGAAAGCTTAACAATTGACAATTATTCTTGAAGATATTTTTGTATATTTTAGAATTATATCATCAATAGCGTACTTGTTTTATTAATCGCATCCTATTTTGCTCTTTATATAATATTTTTTTACTTTTTATATACATTGAATATTGTATTTATATACTATCTAAATACTTTTGTGTTTTACTCTTTATACATATATTTTATGTGCTATCTGATCACATCTTGATTTATTCTTTATATATATTTATTTGTACATTAGACACTATACTTTGTTTATTACTATACCGGAAAGGCACTGTCTGCTATAATACAGTAAAATACTAGTATGGCAGGTAGAGTACCGAAATATATGTCTTACGTTGCTGCAATGTTATCTGATTATAACAATATAATAACACACTGTACTGTATTATGAGTCGAAAAAATATTAATATATATGTATTTTTTTTTAATAAACTTACACTAGAAAATCAGATACAAACTCGTTTATCACTATTTCGTCAGTTTTGCATTTGTACCACTCTAATTGAAGGTAGTTTTTTAGTGTGAGATAAGTTAATATTAGGAATGCGTTTAACATATTTCTGTATTAATGAATACCTTTCGATTCTTCCATAATATTCAAGCGTTCTCTTGTAACTACTAAGTTTTTAAACATTCTAATAATGTTATTTAAAATTTGATTTTCTATATTATCACTCTTGATTTATAGTTCTTACTCTTTATTATTTTTTATTAAATTGGACTACTCAAGAGTTTTCCTCTATTTCTCTAATCATCTTCAATGAAATTATTAATTCCACATTATTTCATTTTTTATGTACTTCTAATATTGTGTAATAATGCTCACTTCTTCTAAAGTGTATTTTCTGTGTTATATTATTTTATACGAGCTGCACATGTTTATATAAATAATTTGTGAAAACCCAGAAGGACGTAAATATAATATAAATAAAATAAATTATTTATTAATTGTTCACTAATTATTTATTTATGTTAAGTTAGCGATTTTATTAACCGAGTTTAAAATTATACTCGTATAATCAAATGATTTATTTTTCAAGCTTTAGCTATATATTTATTAATGCTTTAATTTCGTTTTTCTTGTGCATTTGGTGACGATATGGTTTTTGAAAAAAATATGAAAATATTTTCATAACTATCCTAATTACACGTTCATGAGCTATTTATATGAATCTTATACTACAATGCATTATACCCAAGCGATGACTTGTACCGTGTTATATGCATTACTAAGCAAATAAATAATACATTATCAAGGGTTTTGTCATGAAAGAAAAATGCAGATGAGTTAAAGTGTCCTTAAAACAGTTAGATTTATTTATTGTTTGAATAAGCTTTTCCGGGCCGCGTTAAACAATGTGACAATAGCTAACATAAAACATAATACCCTTTGAACGGATAAGGCACGAGAAGAAGAAGAATGATCTAAGAAAACATTTCGTCACAGTAGGTATGCAAGGTACCGACGTATCTATCATGGTCTGACATTTTTCTTTATACCTTTTGAGGGATTTGTCATATTTTTGATAAAACTCAAGTCAGTGTAATTCCATGATTAATTTTATTTCCTGCGTAAGTAGGTATATTAGATCGATTGATTAATCATAAATATTCTCCAGAAACCGGGTGTTTCGCCTAAACATACTTCATCCCGAAGCTGCGTTCGAACCGACAATTTATTCGACCTGTCAAATTTTCCCGCCTTACGGATGACTCGCGCCATTATTCTAAGCAAGGTTTTATGTCGCGGTTTGACAAATGGCCGCTGTTTATATGACGCTTTGTGCCCCAGTCTCCGGCTGTCTGGTTGTTGGGAGATAAAACTTCACTAAGTACATCACGGTTAATCATTGTTTTGCGTGTCATCTTTGTCGAAATAAATCCGAAACGAGTGACGCAATCAATTCTGCCTCCGGCCTTCCTCCGGCTTCAGAAACGTCTGAACGTAATTACTAATTACTAGATGAAAGCCATCAACAATGACGGAAAAAAAAATAATTTTCAAATTTATACAGAAAATTTGGTACATAACTTGCTCCGCTGCCTACCTACCTTTTGGTATCGAATTAAATTATTATCGAACATTCAGGAAATAAGTGCTTACCTAGGTTGAGTTTAAGAGTTGAGTTGAGAAAAGTTCAATTGAATAATTTGAAAAAATGGAACGGCTTCTTCATCTTCAATGGCCGTGTAGCTCATATCGATTCTTGGTCTCCTGAATCTTTCACCTCCACACCTTTCGATTCACGGTGATCATTTTCTAGTTCGGAATTTGTAACAACTCTGCGTTTCCTTCTTAAACGCACTCCTTTCAGCGAAGTCGGGTTCTCCTATCACCCGGATTTTTTTTAAGGATTCTTTTGGGATCTGCGCTTCCTGCGTCCCCAGGACGTGACCCGTCCATCTGAGTTACTATAGTTGGAGTCGTGAGAATATAACTTTCAGAGGTAGTATTTGTTCATATCCAGGCAAATGACAAAGTGCCAGACGACTCTTCAATTATATTCTTCGAAGTGTGCACGCGTATCGGTAATGAACGGCTATTATTAATATTAATAGTATGTTTATATAAGTATTTTATTTATTTTAGATAACAAGGCCATTAAATAATTAAAAATACTATTGAAAGATTTTTTGTCTTTTGCATATTTTCAGTAATATATATTATTTACGTTGGAGTAATAATTAAGTAACAAATTAATAATTTGTCGTAAAGATTTTTTTAGATATGCATTTATGTACGTAACGTGATATCAAATTAAAATATATATGATTATTGATTTCTTGAAATCAACCTGTTTTAACAAGGAATACTCCAACATTTTCTCTGTTATATTGAAATGCGCTAATAATTAATTCGACCATTTATCAGTTTTACCAACTTTCAGAAAAGTAACAAACGAACGTTTGCGCTAGAATAACCGAAATGAATCGAAACATTACACAGCTCAACTATTTCTGCGTTTCAAATTACTCGATAGAAAAGTTCACCGGAGCGAGTGCTCATGGATTATTGATACAGAGCACTTATGACCGTCACTCGGAAGACAGGATCCGATGAATTATGGATGGAAGTGTGACGGTTGATCCGTGCTCACAAAACCATCCAATAACGTTTTGTCAATAAAACAAGAATAAATCAAGGCGAACATGTTGTGTGACTGACGCGTGTTCTCCAATGAGAAAGATAAGGCTTCACGTCTACATTACTTTAAAGTTGATTTAAGCCGACATTGTACCTTATATTACATGACCGATATAAATATATTTATTACTAGCTGAAATATCCAGCGTTGTGCGTGTATCCCAGGCCACCCATCGCATCTACATCCGAAAACTAAGTTATCCGCCGCGGTGAAGAAATATCCCTATTTATTATTTGTATTTTTTTATTTATTTGACATACATTTTTTAAACATCAGAAGTGAATGTAGTAGTAGTAGGTATTCACCACTAATATATCAAGCATTATCCTGAGATTACCGTTTGTGTTAAAGTAGATAGTTTTTTCCGTGTTGTGATGTTATTTAATTAAAATTAAAAAGAAAGAGTAACATTTGTCAGAGATATATAAAAAATAAATAGGTACAATAAAAAAATGTAGTGAATGTGTTGTAAATTTAAAGTGAGTGTTGAATAGCGATGCTTCTGACTGATCTCTACTTAATTGAATCGTGTATCGAGTTCATATTCACGTAATTTTAAGTACTTAACTATGTCTTTAGAACATCTCTTTTCACCAGGTATTGCAAGCGTATATATTGCATACCCATATATAGACATTCTAATATATATATATATATGTATATATATATATATGTATATATATATAATACAAATTAAATGTTACGTTACCATTACGCACTTCCCTGGATAGGAAAAGATCCTGGTTTCAATGCCGATGGCACCCAACATATTCTTTAGATAAATTTGTTTGTTTCTGTATATATTTCTAATTGATACATTTAATTTAATCTGTGATATTAAAATACCACAGATTGGTTATGAAAAAACTGTAACTTCACAATAATAATGTTCTTAAAAAATAAAAGATTATTATAGCACTAGGTCATACGTCCCGTCGAAGATTATTATTTTGGATCATTTGACAGTTCTGTAAAACCAAGTACAAACGTGATATCTCAGATTCATGGAACCCATCCATAAAAGGCCGTGATAGTAGGTGTAGCTGTAAATACTTCTATAGCTAGTCCTGGGCTTTCTATAGGTAATGCTCAATACAGTAATTCAATCTATGCAAATCCAAAATACAAAATCCATAATACACCAACCTTTGTGAACCTGGGCTAGTAGACGCTGATGTCATTCTCCTTGTAGTCTGGTGGTCCTTTAATTCTGCTGGACAGCCTTCGAAAACTTTCTCACAACCGATAATTCAAAAATATATAATATAAAATATTTTTATTCGCCGCCGTAAAAAAGTCCGTCCGAACCGAAAAACTGTCTCTTTCCAGTAGCAGCTTCGTTTTTGTTTTCTGTTTTTAAATCCACACAAAAAGAATACACAAATTAAAATTTTTATACCAGGACTACCTATCAAAGTATGAAAGCGCATAAACAGTAAGTATGTATGAAATTATGACTTATTATTTCGTACAAGAGTTTTGTGGTTCTCTTAGTCTTCGAAAAAAATAACATAAAGAAGCAAAAATTCGTATAAACAAATAGGGAGAGATGGACCACAATCTCTTCACTCATACAAATATTGTTTATTGCATTTTATACGGTAAGGGAATTGAACTGATCAATATGTATCGATCTTTAGGGCTATTCTCTAGACAGAAGTGCCGCCTTATGGGGGCCGGCTTAGAATCTCGAGAAGGAATTAAGGTTTTTGCAAAGATGAATTGCGTCCTTTTAAATATGAACTATGTTCCTCGTTTGAAGTACCAATATTTTTTTTAAATCCTTGAAGATATTGAATATAGTCTGGACTTTAATCTATAAGGTGGCATTGTAACTCCGAACAGATGATTTGTTATCCTGGACCAATTGCGCAGCTTGATAAAATATAATGGTGTTAATTATAAGTGTTTTAAAAAAATGTTGATTTTATTCAAATATTTTGTCAGAGAAAAACTGTCCTTTACTATTCAGTCAAAAAAGAAATGAAAATCATTATATTTAAAGTTCTTTAATCTATCAAACCTATTCGGAGGTGTGTCTAAAGCGCTGGACTATTCTGACTTACAGCGGATTCCAAGGAAGGCTACTATGTTTTCTCTTTTTTTTTAGAGATGTGCACGAAATACATGTTTTCAATATCAATATTGGGTACTTGGTTGAATAGTCCAATCCTAGATCCACAGGTTTTGGGGGATATAAGGCGTGAGAAGACAAACTTATGTGTTCCAATGTAGAGGAAATACCAACGAACAGGTAGCACACTCTACAGTCTGCAGATATGGAAGTTAATACATAATATAAAATAGAGATAAGTATTCTAACCGTATATTTAATATTGTAGACCCATTGGTTTGAGGTAAACTGCCACCGCAAGGTAATGTGAAGGACGAACAGTAAAATAACTATCGTATTTTTTACGAGTATAAGTCGCACTTTTTTCCCAATTTAAAAATTAAAAAATAAACCTGCAACTACTGTGGAAGTCAAATTTGCTTGTTATAAAATATTCGCACATTGTTTAGGCACTTGTAAAACATATTGGCTTTTTCATATTCTGTCCTATCTATGATAAACGATTATGGACGGACGTGACACTAGACATTAGTATCGAGCGTGACGTTTGGGGATACGTATTAAGCGTACTGTTGTCGAACTTCGTACTTGTGCGAATTTGATCATTTGAAAAAGCTTATTTCTCGAAAAATATTATAAATCAGATATGTTTGTTTAAGTCGTTCAAAAATACAGAAATTTCAAACATGCTGGATGGGATTGTAAATAATTTAATTTATGAAGAAATTGCCAATTCAGAGATTGACAATGTTCACAAAATAATGCTATATGTTCACTAATAATATTTTTCAATAACTTTTTTCAAAAAATTTTGTCTAATAATTTACGATCACGCCGGAAGTAGGCAGAAATAATAGAGTGCCATACTCTTCTGTCCCGATACATATTTTTCTCAACCGTATTCAAACATCTTCTCATGTATGCGAATTTAGAGGCTTTTAACGAGACTATCTTCCAGTATCTGATTAACCTGGACATGACAAGTCTTCCACGGACGACCTCTATTTCTGGTGTTATTCTTACTATTATTTCATCATTCATTCGTTCTACATTACCAAACCACTTAAGCGATCCATTCTTTACCGTGTTCAATATACTAAGATCAGTTTTATATTTGCTCCAAATTGATTAATTCTTTACTCTATCATATATAGATCTCATTTCAACTAACTATGCCAATGAAGAGCAGATCGTTGGGACCCACGTTAGATAGAGCACCAAAAAGTTCGCGCTCTATAAACCATTTGCATTGATATGTTTGCGAGTATCAGTACCTATTCCAGCTTTAATTATAATCCACATAAGAAATAGAATTATAAAATCATTTCTCAAGTGTATTACGAATACATCGATGTACACAGTAGCAATACTTCTCGTTACTATGTCTTGGTAGGGACCAGACCATCGTTGTAAAGTGAAAAGTATTTTTTTAAATTTCTTATGAATATCTAAAAACACGTAAGTTTTTTCATGAAAGTGTGAATATTATATTAAAATTTTGCTCTTATTATTTATTGCATAAACCACCCAGTACTAATAATATTCGCATATTTTATAAACAATACATATTTAGGAGGCCCTTGTTTCCATTCTGCATTGGGGTCCAATTTTCGTAGTTACGCCACTGATTTGATTTCTCTTTTGCCAGCTTCAAGCGTCACTTAATTATATCAGTGTTGATACTGGGACTCTTTTATGTACCGTCAGTTTTAAAATTTTTAAGAACACTGAAGAGGTGGATGTTTGACGCATGTTTAAAAAAAACGTGCTTTTTCGTACCAATCTTTAACAAAGCGGCACCTAATACTTGATATCTTTAAAATAATTCTGTGTGATGTGATTATTACAATATTAATTTAAAATATTCAAACAAAATAATTTAAAATTTTAAGTAGCTAAACACAAGATATAAACATAGGTAATTCTATTTCACATGCATAAAATTGTTGAAAAAGTCGTTAATAAAATAATTACAGATTTTATAAACTGTTGAGTAATAACCAGTACGGTTTTAGAAAAAAAAATCCACAGAAGATGCCGTCATTGCACTCACTGAATATTTTTTCATACAGTCTTGATCAAGGCGAGCATTGTATTAGTGTCTTCTTGGATTTAGCCAAAAAATTAGATACAGTTTCTTTCCCTATTTTTCTATGAAAACTAGAAGCTTTGGGTATTAGAGGAGTAGCTCTAGATTGATTTAAAAGTTATCTAACGGAAAGACAACAAGCAGTTAGAATTGATAATGAAACGAGTCAGTATTCTAAAATCACTTTTGGAGTCCCGCAAGGGAGTATTCTCCTTTCCCACCCCTTTTCTGTTATACATAAATGATTTGTGTGAATTGAGTCTCACCAATGGAAAAATTGTTACATTTGCTGATGATACTGCTCTATTGTTTCGTGAAAAAACATGGGATAAAGTTTACAGATATGCTGGTATTGGATTACAAAAGGTCAAATCGTGGATCGATATGAATCTTCTCATATTAAATACTGACAAAAGTAAATACTCGTGTTTCAGTATCAACAAGGCTCGTAATCCAAATCTCAATAATTCGTTAAAACTTCATAATTATAACACTAACGCTACTCTACCTTTATCATACTCATCATACACAGCATACTAATGTAAGGAGTTAGAGAGAGTAAATAGTATTATATACCTTGACATTTGGATTGATAATTCTTAAACTGGTCTGAGCATATCAATAAACTTTGCGCTAAATTAAGAAAGCTGATATTTTTTTTCAGAGTCTTAGAAATGTTCTAGAGAAACGTACGTTGAGAACAATATACATTGCTCTCTGCCAATTCCTTCTTAGCTACGCGATCTTAGGTTGGAGTGGAGTTGGGAAAACTGCCCTTAACCAATTAGTAATCACACAAAAATTCATTCTCAGAATCAACTACAAAAAACCACATAGGTTTCCCTCTGACTCACTGTTTGAGAAATGTCAGCTTCTTGATATTCGACAACTCTATGTAAAAAGGTTGATACTTTATTTTCATTCCAACAAAGAACTTCATCAATATCCATCTCATAATTATGTTAGGAGAGCAAAAAAGAATAGGATCACAGTGAAGCCTAAAATGAAAACAAGCTTTGGTCAATCCTTCCATATGTTTTTGGCCCCCAAAGCCTATAACATTTTGCCGAGCAGTATGAAACAATTCTCGATGGACAATCTCAAACACCATCTTAGGAGCTGGTTATCGGGTGTTAGCAGAAAGGAAACTGAGCAAAGATTCATGAAAATGATCACATGAACAAAACGTAATATCTTTATATTCATTTTTCCTTTTGCATAGTGTTTCAATCATGCGTATTTTTGTTTTTGATAAAAATAAAATAAAAAATAATTTCATATTTGTATGACAGACAACGGATGAACCTATCCCTTTAGTATAGACTTCGGCCTAGTTAAGGAGAAAGTGAACATCACTTACATTATGAAGATTGTTCACCTTTTTTATATACTTTAAGAAATGTTTATAATGTATAAATATGTAAGAATGTAAATGTAAAAATAAATAAATAAAAAATAAATTTATAAATAAAATGGACAATCAAACGTCTAATACACGCATTCGCTTTGGAACGCCGATTACAATTTGTTGATTATTGTTGTGTATCACGTGATTAGACTTCGTTGACCCACTTTTGTGGTAGTTTTTAATACATTATGCATTTGTTTTAATTTAATTTAATTTTTTCTTTGTTTTCAAATTCTCAACCATAAAAAAATATTTTCCGTAGTACCCTAAGTGTCTAAAAATATTTTTACATTGGACCTTAATATCAAACTAGGACACATTTAACGACCTGTTGAAAATTTGTACCATTTCATCATTCATAATTATTGGCCGTTTTTTATTCATTGATGGATGAAGGCCTCTCGAGTGTCCCTCACTTTTCTCTGTCCATTGTTATTTGCTGCCACGTATCGTCAGTACAGCGAGTTTCACCTCGGGTACTACTGGATGACTGTATTCGTCCAGCGTTGTCCATTCTTCGAATGATGTGGATTGCTCATTGTAATGTTATTTTCTTGGCGTATTCCGTTATATCAACTAATCTTATCTTATCCTCATATTTCTTTTCCAATCTCTTTGTGTGACGTCCACAATTCATCTTTCTATGCCTCTTTGCGTTGCTCTAAGTTTTTATATAATTTTTTTGTTGAGAGTTTATATTTCGCAGATACATATGGAAGTATGTATTAATTGAACACATTTTGTTTTAGACGTTTGAAACGTCCGAACTCACTCCAGCCCAGCGTTGTTCGGCAAACGATTTCTTCGAATAAGCCTCCCTCTATGGAAGTTTGTCGTCCTTGGTCATTGATGGCGAACCTTTTGGGCTCGGCGTGTCAAAAAATCGGAAAACTTAACTCTGCTGGCGTGTCACCCTCCTCTCTCAAAAAGTTTTCTTTTTACACATTTAATTAAGTAAAATAAATAATTTATAGAACATGTTCATTCATATAATTTATGGAACTCATAATATTTGATTTGATGTCAATTAATTAATTGCTTATTTCAATTTATTCCTTGTATTTATCCGTTGTTGTCGGGCAGCCGCCTGGTAGCGGGATACGTATTCTTTGGTTACTCTAATATTAGTGAACGCTGGCATGTCGCCTAAAATACCGTGATGTTTCACGTTTGAAGCGCGTGTCACAGGTTCGTCATTACAGTCCTAGGTAGACATAATTATCAACTTATTATTAATTATAAAATAAATATGTACATATATTCAGTGTTCAACACCGATCCCTACCGATCACATAAAGGTCCCTACCGAACATGTCAAAGTAGATACTTTTCCAGTAAGTAGGAGTCCTATAATATATCCCGATGCAATTGCTGAACTCGATTCCCGACTCGGCTGCCCGAACTATAAAAGCGGCGGTACACAAAAGGTCGCAGCTGCCGGAAATTGGATCGTACGGGAGAGCTTCCAGTCAGACAAAGTAGATGTCACTTTATTTCTAGTATTGTAACGACTGATAAGATGTACGCTATAAAACCAAATAAGTATAAACGCCTTTGGGAGCAGGTCTGATTACGACTCCCTGAACCCTGCCAGTGCAGTTTAAGTTTCTTCCTAAAAGCAAAAATGATCAATAGTTTCGTACAAGTGCTTGTTTTCTACGCTTATCTCTTAGTGAGCGTGCAGAATGTTAGTACGAGTAGTTAGAGCCACTTGGAGAGTTATTTCGCGATAAAGTCGAAAGGTTCCAGTGGAAGTACCTCGAGTGCTATATTTACAGCTATGAGTGAATATGGATATACATCGTCGGACCGCCGAATGAAGATTGATGATTTACAGTATTGTGGATAAAGAATTTACATTGGAATATTGGAATTGATGGCTGCGAATCGACTGATATATTTTCTTCTGAAATGTTTGCTGCGGGAAAGAAAGAAAGCTATTGTAGGAACGAAGGAAACAAACCCTTTGCGATATATTGGATAAGGCCCGAGAAAGTTTTAGTAAATAAAAGTACTCTAAAAAAAAGATGAAAAAAGCTGAATATTTTCTTAAGCTCTATAACAGGCAGTTTAATGGTTGAATTACCTTTTATGTGATGTTTTAGAGTTAAATATTGCGAATATATTTATTTGATAAATATCGTATTTAAATTTATCGAATCTGAAGTGTCATTATTATTCAATTACGGTAAACACCCAGATCTGTCTAGAACATTTTCAACATCGTCCACATGAAAACATATTATGAATATTGACAAATCTCAAATATCTTAAAACAGCCCTAATGGCGCATTATTGTCGATAATAATTTAGATAGCTCTGATTTCTAAAAATAATAATGATTTTGGGAGGCAGCATTTTTTTGAAACCTTTTTCGTTTTTGAAAATACATACGTGGAGAGCAGGTGATGGAATAAAACACACGTTATGTGTAATCGTATATTAAGTTAGGTATTAGATAATTCTAATGGAAAATAAAAATAACGGAGTATGAAGAGTTAGAAGCGGCTGTCGAGGCGAGCGACCGGTCGAAATTCTCGTTCCCGAGTGTAGATGTTCCCGGTGTCGTCAGTCAGCTTGGAGTGGCGATGATAGCGATCGATTTGAATTGCCGTCCCCATACATAAATACAATTTTTGTTTGTTTTTTCACAAACAACGTTATTGAAAAAAAATCTCTTAAACCGTGCGCGGCACGGGTTAATAGTCTAGTTTTATCAATGATTTTAAAACATCCACATTTGACCCGGCGGCACGACGTATGTGTCAAGTGACGTTAGCCACTTCGTATTGTATAGAGTATCACAGCGGTAGATCTTCATTCGAGTGCCTGCAATTGTCCGGTGCAAGATTTACGATTGCCATTTCATTGAGCGGGATTATACGGAAGATAAAAATATTTTAAAGTCTTTAAATTCATCAAACATTGTTGCACTTATTTATTATAAAGGGTGTAACAGATCTAGTCCACAATATTTAATGTGTAGATACCTGACTAAATTACGAGTCGAAAATGTTCAAGAAATAATGTACTACCTACTACTAATACTGAAAACTACCATAAATCCCTACAACTGTCTATTTTGTAAGTCATATATAAATCATTAAACATTAACATCAACATAAGGTGTTAAGTTACAAACATTTATTGGTTTTTAACTGCTACTGGGGAGATTCAAAATCACCCAAATAACGAACATGACGGCAAGGACATATGAAGTTTAACATACGAACGTGGAGTAAGGCACGAGACGGCGAATCTATGAAACATTGTGTGTACACGGTAAGTACGAAAGTCGAAAGTTGTTTCTAAAATATCTCATAGGAACAAAATTCGTATCTCAGAGTTTGTCTCGAGTCGAAAATCTATTCCGTGGACACGGGCCATTAGAGTACTATGTCTGTTTTGCAAGATAAATCTGCGTTGGCTTTTGCAATGTGAACATTTCAAACAATATATAGATATAAGTAAAAAGATTCATGGCATGCAGAATGATCATGTAAAAGATAAATATATATTTTTAATTTTTAAATGGTAAAATGGCTTTTCACAAACTACTGAACACTGTAGAAAAAATATGTAATTAAAATATTAGTTTTACAAATGAAATAAATGTATTATGGTAAAATCAGTGCTTTACTCATCCTAACATGGTTGTACTGCTAATTATAATTTTTAAGATTTGAATGTTATGATATTGTACATTTAAAATTATTTTAAAGTTCTTAACTTTTTATTTTATTTCTTCTACTTTCGCCGTTCTGTGTGAATATATGTCCATATTTTTCAATTCCTACAGCTTCTTGTCTATTGTGCTTTGCTAACAATTTTGTTCAATAACTTACCTGATTCAACTCACCATCGCATCTTAGGACGTACTTACTTTTTGATAACAACTTGTTTTATAGTTGTTGGATAAAATTAGAAGCTGGACGCAATAGACAGGGAGTTGTGGAAAGACTGAAATGGGAGATTTATATGTTTATTAAAATCTTACATAACCTCTAGGCTGGTTGTAAATGTATCAATTAGAAAGATGTACTGATAAAATCAATTTATTCAAAAAATATTTTGGTTCTGATAAAACTTCAACTACACAATAATAATGTGTTCTCATTGAAACAAATTAAATGAATCAACTAAAAAAAATCTATCTATCGAAAAAATAGTAAGTCGCTACCGGGATTCGTACCTGGACCTCTTCCTATCTGGAGAAGCACGTTCCCAATTTTCGCTATGGCAATCGAGTACTTTTTTGACAAATTTTGAACTTTTTTATGTAATATATAGTAGACTTCATCTTTAACAATCTGATCAAATTCTTATTAGAAAAAAAAAATTTTTTTTCGGTTCCGCAGTTACTTTGACAAGAAATAAACCATGAAAGTATAACACAGTTATGTATGAAATAGAACAATAGTACATGAATTTTTTCCTACAATACTTTTAGAAAATATTAAATTTATTTGAAAACATTAAATTTCTACATGTTTAAACATCACTGATAGTAACAATCAGCTTATTAAATAGACACGTAACATCATTCATTCAAATATAGTTAAAATATTTGGAAAAATTTAGAAATTTAATTTCAGAAAATATTTTCAAAGATATTAATTAATCCATTGGTTTATTTTGGATTCAGTATACGTAAATATGCTGACACACATTATATTAATTTTATATCTCATATATTTATGTCTAATTACCAGAAGTATTTCTACCATACGATATGAAAAGGTCAATGTTAATTTTTAAAATATTTAATTAGTAATCGGTACATATATACACCATTGTTTAAGAGAAGCAGTAAGAGATGCAAAAAATAATAATTTCAAGGCGCCTAGAGCAAAATAATGTACATTTTTAGCTTAAACCAACTGTAGGCAACGAAAGATTCTTTACCTTAGATGCAAGATTACGAAAGGCGCACTAAGGTTTCTGGTGGAAGAACGGCTTCAAAAGAACATTAAAATAGCCATCCTGAGGCTATAGGGATCTTGACACACTCTCAAGAACAAAAGGCAGCAACGGCGGCCGCTGGCGGGTACTCGAGACTTGAGGTCGAATTTAAAAATAACTTTAACCCAACACTCGACGTTCAGATGACAAAATAACATGAAATAACAAGGAGAGCGATCAGGAATGAAGGTTAAAATGATTTTGTATTTGTCCGGGAACGGTGGCCAAAGCCTCTTCAGTTCAGATTACGTGAGGCGGTGCGGTTTAAAAGGAACATGGTTTTGAAACTCTCGTAAGACGGTTGATACACGACGTGGGTATATTTCTTTACAGCCATTACACAAAAGTGCTTGAAAGATCTCATTGATATAACACTAATGTTGGAAAATTTGTAAATATTGTACGAATTGCAAAGGAATTTATTTACAAGGTGATTATAGTTGGGCTGAAAATATCAATAGATTGGAATTTCTTGGAATATTTCAGTTATACGCAGGCCACTTTTATATACGTCAATAAAGCATTACGTCAAAAACACTCTTCACATTTATTGAAATATTTTTATATTAACACAATTAAAGCCCTTAGTTAAGGTTTTATCTTTCTTCAGAAAATATATTTTAATATCTAATAACACTTTGAATTAATCAATTTAAATCAATTACCCTAGTTATATTTATAAAATAAAAGAGATTTCATTGACTCCCTCAGAATAATTACACCACCTAAAGCTGGTCAGTTTAAGGATATTGGGGTATCTGTTGAATCAGAAAGATTTTACCGAGTTTAATGGACCGCCTCCATATGTCGGCTCATAATTGTGTTTACTTTAATATACATCTTGGTTTGATAATTCACGCTCCCATATTACTGCTGCTCAAATACAATAATATGTATTTGGACAGTGCTGATGCGCGAGCAGAGAAATATAGTATTTGAGATGCAGTGAATTTATTGACCAAAGGTTTACATTAAATCGTTTGAGTATGAAATATTACAAAGTACAAAGTTGACGCGAACAATGTCGAAAGTTTGGGTCGGGCAAAAAAGTGATAGTGCATGGTCGGTTACATGACTCGCGCACCCCGAGGGGCCGTGTGTCCTGCCGATGTCCCTACCGATGTGATTCGTGCCGCCATCGTTAGATGTCGCCCTGTGTTTACTTTGATAAAAGCATACATTATGAAAGCATCATTAATAAAATACATACTATCATAATATATGCTTTATGTAATGCAGGATGGGCTTTCAAGATATGGATAAGCGATAAATGTGACAATATTGACTTGCGATTTTTATTATTCAAGCAGGATACAAATAAAACTGCTGTTTATTTATTTATGAACGTCCATATAAATTTTCACGTACATATATTATTTAAAAAATATATATATTGTTACGTAATGCGCTAGCACCGGTGGATCGAACGCCAGCGCATCACGCCACCGGCTAGACCCAGTCTGTGTATAATGTGTGTGTATGGTGTCAGTATACCTGACATTAATTACACTTTAATAACATGAAACATAACAATCCCGACATAGTAAGCACGAAAATAGTTTTTTTACAACTTCTTTCTTCTATAATAGTTAAACTCTCCTTTTAGTGAGGACACACTATGTTACCGATTTAGCATACATCGATTTATACCCAGTTTGCCACGGGGTGAAGTCGCAACGAACGCCAGGCTGCCATGGGGTCTTGTCGCAGCCTTGGTCCAGGCCGCCACTTAAAACTTCATGAATTCTGGACTTCATTTGTATGTGCATGTTATGTCACGATATTATTCAATACACAATTTTATCTTTGGAGTGTATTCAAATAATGGGATGGCACAGGTAACAGAATAATTAAAAAGTTAGTAAATCTGAATACAGCATCACAATAATCCAATTTTATGATTTATGGGTACAGCGGCGTGGCGAGAAATTGGCGAGCCTCCGGGAAAGCAAATAAACAACTGCTCACCCTTCTCCGAGAGTGCGGTCAAACTCTGCCTATTTTTGTTTTCTAGTCTTAAGACTAATAATTAATTTATACATTAACTGCTCATATTGAGGTTTTAACAATATTATATACAAATTAAAAGTATCAATTAGAAAAAATCAATTTATCCAAAAAATATTTTTGTTGGTACCAGGATTTGAACTTGGATCCTTTCCTATCCAAGGAAATGCGTTAATCGATTACACTACACCTACAAAGTAAGTTGACGAAAAATTTTCAAACTTACCTGTCATTCCATTATTTGAAAGCAATCTACTTTATATTTACGGATTCCCAAACATCTTTGAGTAAAATCCGATGGGAGACGGCAGAATTAATGAATTATTTCATTTTTATAAATGATTTTATCTGTATATATTTCTAATTGGCGCATTTAATTTGTATTAAAAATATCACAGAACTATGTTTTGAAAAACTGTAACTTCACAATAATAATGTGTTCTATTTAAAAATATTATATAAGTTTTTTTAAATACACAATGTATATTTACTTTTATAACACTTTTAAAAAATAAGTTATTTAAGAGAACACATTCTGATAACAAAAGTCTGTGATATTTCAAATACTAATTAAATGTATTAATTAGAAAGATGTACGTATAAAATAAATTTTATCGAAAAATCGGGGAAGGTGTTGTTAATTCTGTCATCTGCTGTCGGTTTACTCAAAGGTATTTGAGATTGAGAGGTAAAAACAAGGTAGATGGTTTCCAAATAATGGAACGATAGATGTATTAATTTGAAAAGTGTAACATATAGGTTCGAAAATTTGTCGTCAAAAGTACTGTCACTGTAGCGTAGTTGGATAATGGACTATCCCCGGTTTGGAAAGAGATCCAGGTTCGAATTCCGATAGCGCAACAATAATGTTTTTCGATAAAATTGATTTTATATGTATATCTTTCTAATCAATACATTTAATTATTATTTTAAAAATAAGTAAATACGCCATAAATAGTTTCTTACGCTTGTACGAAAGAACGTGTCACATAATTCTTCTTACTATTTTCAAACTAAACTAAACGCTTGTGCTGTAAAAATAGGACCAACTTGGCGGGCTCCCAGTATGAAACCCGACCACTTGTCTTCAAGTTCCTCAAATAAGCAATCAATTTAATATGATTAAGAATGAATAGACGATAAAAAAATATAGCTTTTTGAGAAATTTTTAAAAATGTATAATTTTTAGTTATACAATAATTTATTTAATATAAGTTTGTATTTATTTAATGTTCAAAGTGGACATATGATATAAGTAGCTGTGTAAAGTTAATTTACATTTTAGTATAACGAAATTCGAAGGATACACCCAATAAAAATAAAATATTTAAAAACTTTTAAAATCTTTTTCAATAACTATATTCTAATCCGCAGTTTGAGATATGATAAGACAAATCTCAGAGATTTAGTTGAGATAAATCTCAGTAACATATTGAGATTTATTTCAGTAACACGTATTGAGAGTTACACACAAGTCAGACAAACAAAGGCATTACATTAAAAACATTTATTTCATTTGATTTGCTGGTGGGTAGATTCAAATTCAGCCAGATGACGAACGAAACATCAATGGTCGAAAAAACTGTTATGAATATTTGACATTTGACGTACTACATGTTTGAATTGAGGTGCGAGACGGTGATTTTTTTTATACTCGATGAACTACGAAAAGTGAAAGGTATCTCAAAAGAATCTCATAGAAGCAAGATCTCTGTCGCAGAGATTATTGTGAGTCGAAAATCTTATTTATGGATAAGTGCCCATAAGTATAAGAAAACAATTAAGATGATTAAACATAATAAAGTAGAGCTTAGACTATGTATGTGTGTATTCTATTATTTTAATAAGAAAATTAATTATGTAGTATTATACTCAGGATATTACTTTTTTCTGCACATTTATCCCCGTTATCCATTTTGTTTAAGATTATTTCAGAGAATAGTATTTTCAATTCTTCGTATAAAATATTTTTTTTTGCCTGGATTATTTTTACACGAAGTATAACGGGTGGATATGTCATAGTTTAATCTTCACAGGCATACTTAACAATTAAGGTTAAAATATAATTAAAAATGAATATTATTTTTTTGTTCTCATTCTGGGCTAGGGAAAAAAGTATCGCCTAAAATCGAAAATTATGAAAATAATGAAAATTGAACGAGAATTCAAGTATATTTTCATCGAACAGAGATTGTTACGTGTTGAAATATACCACAATTAAATAATTAATTTTTCCAATTTTAAAAATATGAAATATACTATTTTTATACCTACCATTTTATTCACTGCTAGATTTGTTTGGGTCTTGAACCTCGAACCTATCTGTCGCGTCATAATATTTTTTAGAGTCTGCTTTGATTGAAAATGAAAGTTTTTCATTATATTATTATTTATTCTAAAGTATTTAGTATTATTAGTCAATTAGCAATAATAATATGAGTTTTATATCTAAGTAAAAGTGGGTTCAATTCTGTAGTCATGAAATTGAAACGATCGCGATGTTCCAAAAAAATGTATACTTACTCGAAAAGGTTATAAATGCAATGTACATTAAGCCAAATTAAAGTTATACTGAAAATTAAGGCAGATAAATCTAGATTTTATTAATTATTTAGAATATTTGAGTATGTTTCCATTCTGATCCACGCACTATTGGTTAGAAAAATTAATAGAATTGCAAGCATTTCATATATTTGGGCGTATTCTATCTCAATCATTCTAATTGTTATCAATTTTTTTGCCTTAGTCTTTGCCTTTTGCCATCAGTCCATTCTCGCCGAGGCGCTTCGAGCGAAGCAAGTGGTGCAAAGTACACTCCTGCCAATGCTCCTCACCTCGCCTCGCTTCGTCCACGCTCCGTTCTGGAGAGGCGGAGCGAGAGAAACCGAGGGTTGGCTGTACACTCGTGGCGAGAACAGAGGGCACGAGACGACCCGAGTCGACATGAGAGCCGAGAGCCTCAGTATATTCTCGTGCTCGACTTCTCTCGCCATGCTTCGGCGACAGTGGACCGCTGACATTTGATATGCTTCCGTAAAAAGCCCAGTGCCACGAGGTCTGGAGAATACAGGGGGTATTCAATGGTACCTCTTTGACCAACACAATTTTCATTGAAATAGTGAATGTTAATAAAACTCCTCATCAGCGAGTAAAACTTTTCCAATGGGCTCGTTTCATTACACAATGGACACTTAATGTTGAATTATTTTTTTATGACACCTGTATAATTTAGAATTTTTTACTTTCGTTATGTTTCGTATTTTGATTTAGCTGTCGGTGAATTTTTACAGAAAAAAGAAAAAAACTGGCACACAAAGAAGAAAACATATTGTCATCTGGAAACAGTTGACATCATCATTTCATTAATATATATGAAATATCTTTTCTCTGAAGATGGGAATATTGTGTGGATTCGATTTTTATGAATATAAAATGAGCGCGTGAGCAGCACTGCTCATATCTTCTCCTGGTGGCCGCGAGGACGACTGTTAACCGACTCCTAATTACGCCGAGCGCTATCAGAAGCGAAAGAGCGGAGGACTAACGAGGCCAAGCGAGACTATCACGTCGTATGAACACGCCACGCCGCGCCACCCCGCTCCGCCCCGCCCCGCCGGGGGCAATTAAGATTTTGAACTAGTCGTATTAAAAATAGTTGAATTATCTGCGACCACGCCGCTTAATGGGTTAAATGTTGCGGATTGGCTATTTTTGATTAAGTTTTGGGAAAGTCATAGTCATAGGCATTTCGCCAGGGCAATTTTCAATCTCAGCAGAAATTCTGACATCGAAAAGGTTCCCTCTTAATTTGTAAAAGTTTCACGGCTTTTTTAAATATGCCTCTGAACTCTTTAACCTCTCCGTTACGGTGCCAAAAACTTCCATCTGTTCCAGTGCGGAGAAACTGAGTTATACCAGTAAAAGCGTATTATTAGATAACATTAAAGGAAAAAATTGGGTTTGTTTATTTTAAGAACGCTTTGCAAACAGTATAGGCGAATTACAATACGTGTATGCTATATTATTTTTCACTTTAATCTATTTAAATATGTACTTCAAGGTTTTTGGTGGTTGTTAATTTTGTGTTGGCGATATCTCTGTCATTTCAGGTAGTTAGAATGCTTTTGTAAAACTATTTATTCGGTGTCTACCGTAGATGTGGAATTGTTTGACTTATCGGAGCTGATATAAATATGACGTTGGATGGAATTCAACTCTTCGTTTAATTGTTTTCAGAAAAGCAAATACGCTTTACAGTAGCAAAGCTGTGATAAATTATTTCTATGTACTTTAACAATATGCGTTAAAATATGATTGTATTATTTGGTAAGCTCGTACAAAGCTCGTGGAATAATATTCAATCAATAGTATACAAGAATCTACACGCCGAATGGAAAATATTAGACATTCACCGATTCCAAAATGATGCAAATATTAGAATATTTGTATTTCTGAATGCAGCGAAACTCACCGAATCCAGAATGCCGTTTGATACTATTTTATAAATTTTAATATGCAGACTAAGTGTGAGCGCGTACCGACGAATTTCAGTTGTACGATAGTTTTGTCATGATGGAGAGTGCTATGAGAATGTAGAACTGTTTTGGTGGCAAACTATCGTACGGCTGTTTTGTCTTCAGTGTGCGCTCGCTCTAAATACAATCATATCCCTGGCACAAAAATTGTTGTCGTGGAACTTATTTTTTTTTGTCGCAGTAAATAATGGAATAGAAAAACTGACAGTTGGTTAAAAGTTATAAAAATATATAACAATTGGCTTTAATAGCATGCACTATGCGTGGGCTTAGATTATGCCGCTAATAACTATGCTGTGAGAGTACGATTGGGTATATAATCGAAGAAAATATAGTATTCTACTTTGTTGTAAAAAGTGTATGTGAGAGCGGTATCTGTTCTTGAAAAATATTAATATTATTATTATCTATTATTTTAAGAAAATTATTTTGTGAAATAAAATAATATCACATTAAAATTATGTAAAATAATGCGTATATTTAAGTCTGTAATTTTCAAATACGGGTTTGTGTAGGTAGTTGAAAATATTTTGCTAGGCGTCAGTTCAAGCGAAGACGTACATGTGTTCAGAACATCGTGCGGCGCGAATGAGATGAGATTCGCGTTTAGTTCGAATTAGTCTGAGATTTTAAGAAAAAATATCCGAAATAAATGCGTAGCTTTATTTGCTTATTTCTAAAATCTTCCGTTAGAACTAACTAACTTACTAACTAGCTAATTTCTATTAAAAATTTTCGCTTTGCCACACCCTTTTATATACACAATAGTATCTGTGTATATACTCACAGGTCCACATAACCACGAACTCTCTATCATATACTTGATTCGTAAATTATTATTTGATTGGTGAATAGATGAAAATGATTATAGCTATTGTTAGATTCTAATTGAATGGACATATTAAAAAAAAACTGGTGTTTTATTTCGTACTTAAACAAAATGTATTATACATTTACTGGATAGGGATATAAATTGGAGCATAATGCTTATGTTCGCTTGTGAACTTTGCTATTTGCAAGCCAGTAAGTATTGGAATTTCTATAAATTGTTAAAATGTATCGATAAATTTAATATTATGCAAAGTCGCGATGGAAAATATACGCGAGTCACGACATCGGTAATACCATTGGAAAAAGATTTTCTTCTTTAAATAATAATTCTTCTCCCATTAATGATTTGCATTAAAAGCGGTTTCATGAGCCCGATGCCAAGAAATTTGCAAACATTTTCAATGTTCATTTTTTATTGCGAGGTTAAACCATGTAATATATTTCTTAACTGTCAATTCAACGTTTAAAATATAAATAACTTCTCTTTATTTAAATTTATCGAATTGTAGAGTATCGTTAAAATTCAGTACGCCATTTCGAATTACTTTGGCTGTAACTTCAACCGTAGTCTTGAAACGTTAACAGGTTGACATTTTAATTTTGATAAACAATCTTTATGAATAGAACATTTCTAAAAATAAATTTTAAACCATGCAGGTACGTCATTATTAAATAAAATGATCAACCTTAACCACAAAATATTTGTATCATAAATGTTATATTAATCAATTTCCAAAATAAAATTTTATTGGAAATATTACAGATGTTAGAATACTGTTGGCATTAGGCGTAGAAAAAATAAATGGTAACAGATAACTTAAAAGTAATGAACTTATTTACATCTTGGTGTCACTCACGTGATCAATTTGCTACCACTTACGCCATCAAATAGCTCAGCTCCTTTTTTTTAGAATATGACTCGATTGTAACGAAAATTTAATATGCATTTATTTAAAAAATACGTCTTGTTTACACAAAGATTTAATTTTCGAAGAGTAAATACTTTTAATGTTGCATAAATGTGTCATACATTATCGGATTTATGTTTCCACCTATAAAGTGTGTAGAATGCCCCTCGTCCCGCAACTAATATTCCAAACCCCTCTCATATATGTACAGTTTATTTCATGTCTATTAATTTACTGGTCTGTGGTAGTAATGCAGAAAGTATATCGATAGTGAACAAATCATTGTAAGCTTGGCACATTTTCAATATAGGAGAGCGTATTCCAGAATTGGTTTGACTTGTAGGAATGCTGAAGAGAGGTTGCGATCGTGATACTCGCGATGGGACGTGGACGTTTATTAATGATAAAATGGATGGACAATTAAACGGCTTTAGAAAATAGAAATGTACGTTCACAGTAAAATGATCACACGTCCACTTAATTCACAAATTTCAAAGGAAATTGTTTAGTTGTTCCTTTAATACTTTTATGTAATTATGTAATCGCATCTCTATACGTAGAAAGTTCTGCGTGTGTAAGAATCAATGGATCATTTACATCATGGTTGACATTAAAAAGGGTGTCAAACAAAGTTGTGTAATGTCTCCATGGCTGTTCAACTTGAATATGATTGATTGTAATGAACAAGAATTACAGAGTCTGAGTGAGTATAATGTATGATGTATGCAAATATAAGGGATTCGAGAAGGAGGAAAGCAAGACACCATGCAAAATACGTGTAGGTGATGAATGTTTGGAACAAGTAAATGAGTTTGTGCATTTGGGAAGTATGTTTGATAGAAACGGAAAGGTTGAGAATGATATCGAAAGGAGGGTGACTGCAGGGAATAAAGTGAACGGCGCTTTGAATAGAATTATATTTAACCGAAACTTGTCAACCGAGGCTAGCGGTACACAATAGAGTCCCGGTACCCACACTGATGTATGGAATTGAAGCCTGAAGCTGGCAGAAGAGGAATAAAAGTAGACTGAATGCATTGGAAATGAGGTCATCGTATGTGGCAGATCTATTTATAACAGAGTAAAGAATGAAGAAATAAAGAAAGAATGTAAAGCTGATCTTAGTATAGAATTAATCACTCTTTTATTCCTTTAAATTAAGCCATAATAATTTGGTATTATGTTCTAAATCAGCGGCGTAATTACAAAAATTGGCCCCCAATGCAATATGGAAAGAAAAGAGGCATTAGGTCTCAATGCATAATAAAAAGGCTCTTCGTATATGGCGGTCTGGTCCCTAACCCGATATGTTAGCGAGGTACTACTGTATAATGTATCGATAATATTTTTTCATTTAACATAATTAAATTTCTTGGTGTGGTGGATTTTAAAACACTAGCGCTGGGAAAAATATCCATAAAGGTATTCTTCTTAGGCGTGGACCATTAGGCTCATATCCAACATGGACCCCAATGCACCACATTGGCTGCGTTGGCATATTAAGTTATACCCTTGTTCTAAATTGTTATAATGTTCCGAAAAACTCTAATATACAAATAAAGTACAAAAACTTGACCACAATACAAACTTCAACCATCTGCTTAATTCGAGTAAGGTTGGTAATATTTTGATTAATAATTTAAATAATGTTCAGTTAAAATAAACAATTTTTTTGGAAGATCTATGATAACGCATTTCACTACGTGAATATTAAAGCTTAATTTACAAAGAACAATATTTTTTGATATAATACTTTTGTATAAAATTTAATATTTTCAGTTCACATCGTTTCTCTTTTTTGAATATGTATAAGTAGTTAGAATTATTACCTATCGTGTACATTATTGAGCTGTTAAAGGTATCCACATTTGTTTGAAACAAATTGTGGAGTTTGTATTATGTCTCAAAGCTACACATCTGTCCCCATCAGTGTCAAAACTTCTCAAGTTGAAGCCGTCCAAGGTTCATCTTCAACGTGTATTTACTCAGCGCCGCAACAGAGAGCCCCCGCCCGACACTCGATAAGTTGCGCGCTGCGAGCCCTAGCACGGGCGCTTGGCAAGTTGCAATCTGGCACCTAGTGAGATCGGAGCTGCACTTCATGTCTCGGGAATCTTGACGGCCATACTTTCGCTACACAAAGTACTAATTACACGCCAACTCGGCGGGGATCGGCGCAAACTTTGAAGATTACGACGTTCACGAGAGCGCACCAAAGGGCCGGAGCCTTCGGTAGCGCTGCGCCGCTGCGGTACTGCAACATCATTTATTTTGCACGTCGCGACTTTGTTGTTGACTTTTTAACGCGGTGCTCCGTTAATTAAATAAGTTATAAAAGAGCCAGTAATGGTGAAAAGGTCGAAGAAAGAAGGGACCGCAAATACCTAAGCCAGGGGATTAATGTTAACCCAAGAATACGCCAACGCAGGTATACTCAGTTCAGTTTAGTTCGGTGCCGAAAAATCGACATTTATTGGTTAAGTAACATGTTGATAGCGTGAAACATTTTTTAATAGATTAAAAAAAAAATAAACTTAAATATTATCTCAACAACTGGTTCGCAAAAATAAAGATTTATTTTCTGTTTAGCTGTTTTTTTTTATTTCATTATCTTTTTTGAACAAACGAGTACATTTTGTTAAGTAAATAATTTTATATTTCTATTTAGATTTTGAAATTTTACAATTTATATGTTAATTGAGATGAAAATTGTTATTGTTTCGATTGTTAGATATAACGGATAAGCATGCACTCTTTAGTACAGACGTACATACAATAAACTAAATATAAAAAATAAAAAATTTATCAACGAAATATATGTACCAAATTTATTAATGTTTGCAAGTCTATTTCTGAGGTAGGCAGCAATAAATTATTGATATTTGAGCTCAATACGCTGTAATTATAAAATGTATGGATTTGCTCAAACTAAATCAAATTATTTTTATAACTTAACTTTTCTATCTGGTTAGTTACTTTTAGTTCTTAAAAAATACGATAAATTAAAAAATAAAATTTTTAAAGAATTTAACTGTTATTACAAACAAAGATTTAATTCTACATAAGTACACCAAATTAAATCTATATTCATACATAAATAATAAATAAAAAGTATGAACATAACAAAAACCAAATAAATATAAGACAAGTGATATTACTGACACAATTAAGAACTTCTTGGCTTCAATATTTTCCAACGCTGTACTCAAATTTGATGCTGCTCATTTATATTTTTATATATTGTATATAAATTAATTAGAAAATTTACATGCTACAATTAAGCGTGTATGTGGCAAATCTATTTATGACTAGCCTATTACTGCTAGGCCCTGCCACTCAGGGTCTCAATTGAATCAATATTTCAATGATAGAGGTTTTCCCAAATCTAACCACACGAAAATAAAATGTTGATGTTATTAAAATTGTTCCGTCTTTTCCTTCCTGACTTACGTTAGCTGTCAAAATGAACAATAATGACATCCAGATGACATATAAGAATCATGGATAGACAATTTCTGTGGTAAGTAAGATTTCTCTCTTACTAAAGACAGAAGAAAATATGACAGATGTCAATATACGATTTTTTTCTTACTCGTAATAAAAACAATGTACACTTAATTTCAAATTGAATATATATTTACGTACTGTTATTGAATATATAAAAAAGAAAACATTTTAGTAATGTTAACCTAGAGATATTAAAAACATGTTCGTTTCTACCATGTTCGCGATTCACAGATCTGGCCGTTTACGTAATGAAATTACCGAAGCCGCCACATCTAGAAAGTCATAGATATAGACGGGGAAGCATAATATTTTTATGGATATTGTAAAGAATGAATAAAAATGGAAGAAATGTGAAGCATAGTGAATAGAATTAAAAAAGGTCGCTTATGTAGTATAGCTATTTTGAACGAAGGAATAAGGAGAGAATAGTAAGAAAGATATATGGTATATTGATAGTACCAGAAATAGAGGACGTCCGCAGAAAACTTGGTATGACCAGGTAACACAGATTCTGAAAGAAGGTTCTCTTAGAAGCCTTAATAATTGGAGAGCTTGTGTTATAAGTGTGGTATGTCACGACGCCAGCTGTAATTCGGCTACGCCAATTGTGATGTCCTTACAATGCAAGCTATTTACCGCTGAACCTGTCGATCACTTCTTTATCTGAAGAATGTCGATGAATCGGTGACGTGAATAATATTCAGGTAACAATACAGTATTTATTCACGGTCACACTAAGTACGGATTACAATATAAGACAAATGATCTAACTGGGTTGACGACTCCAAGTAAAGAGAGCGTGATCTCCCGCGCGCACACACACTTATCAGATTCACACATGCACACAGACATACCGACCTTTTCGTTCGCACGTGTGCGCTGTCATACGACAAGCGATAGACATCACAAAAAGACGTAAAAAGATTATGTGTCAAGAAAAGCGTGTGGAACTCCATTCTCTCTGCCTACCCCTGCGTGAAACGGCGTTATAGTAAATTAGTTAGATAATATCAAAGTTATAAGGAAAAAAATATAATTTATATAAATTAAAAGAAGGAAAATAAAATGCAGTGAAATAAAAAGAAACGTAATTTGATGTAAGAGTCCAATAAAAAAAAACTTTTAACTTCCATACTTCTTCTATACATCCCACGGTGGGATCTGGCCTCCTACATAATTACTATCCACTTAGTGATGATCTTTGTGTCCTGTCATCTGGTATTCTTTCAACATGGCCAGTCCACCGCAGCCTTTGAAGCCTAAATTATTTCTTGCCCAATTACATTTTTAGCTCGTCGTTAATTTTATTCAGTAAGTTCCATTTCCTAGTGAGGGTTCATAAATTTTCTTAATATTATTTGTTCAAATACATTATTTTCTTCATGTTGTAAAAAAACATGTTTATTTTTTAAATAATCAGTGTAATTGTTTTTATCTTTGAGGAATTTTAGATAGATATCGATCAAAAATTTAAAGTAAATTGTAAATTCTTTATAAATTAATATTATATTAAATATATATATCAAACGTGGTAATCAACTAACAATATGTACATAAGAAGGGAACGTAAACGAAAGAACAACATCCGAAAAAGAATATCATATCTTCCTTGAACCAAAGATATTCAACACTTTCAACAATATATATATATATATGATTTGTATGTTGACATACCATTGACGTGCTTGTTCGTCTAACGGTAATATACTCGTCTAGTGACAAAGTTAACAAATTATTAGTACGCGGACGTGTGCTGATTTTAACATTCCCCTTTGAAACAATTACTATGATGAGAGAAAGCTAAAAGTAGCTGTAATAAGAAACATATGTTACACAATTGACTAAATATTTAGGTTTATACAGATACGCACTGTTATAAATTATGGTAAATACTCGTACAATGTAAAACAAATCTAATAACAGTTAGTGGGATCTTTTAAAATAAAAATATCTACTTAAATAAAGTAAATCGGTTAGTTATAATAAGCTATAAAATAAAACATCACTATTAGAAAGTTGATGAGAGTAGAATAAAAATAATATGAGGTCTTTAAATTGATTACGGAGTATTCACTTTTATAACGGATAGATTTCTCCATACACAAAGTAGATAAATTTAATATAAAACTTTGTCATCTCGAAAAATATATCTTTAATAAAAGGAAAATCTTCTTATAGTTTATCATAAGGATGAAGAAAGATAAAAACATTTCCTCTTCCGAACGGGGACCTCACGGAGCCCGATATTATGTTTACCTTTATTAAAAAATCTCTTACAATATTCCGTCGAATATTCGGATTTTTTCCCTCTTGCGCCGTTTTCTGGAAGTTCGGGCAATAATAATAATAGTCTATTTACATGCAAAGCAAGAGCCCGCGGATTATGTAGCAAGTCTGGGATAAATGACCCAAGTAATTTAAAGCTGTTGAAACTTGATTTTAAAAAGAACGCAGCATTGTCTTCGGCGAGTTCGCGGCTCCGAACGAATATCAATTTTAACATAATGCCTTTTAAATGTTCCTAGTGGGAGGAGGGACGTTGTTTATCGGCCGGTTATAAGTTTTTTAAGTTGGTTTGTGGTTCATTATACGGCCATTCTACACCAAGAATTACGATCAAATTTAAGCGAAACCCGAAAAGAGGGAACGGACAGCGATGCAATGGGTTGAATGTTAAATGTTAACAGTAATATTAACTATGAATTATGCTTTAAATCAAAATTACATTACACGCTATAAATTGTATTATTTTCTCTATAGTACTCTTCGAAAATGACTGAAAATAAATCATTTATACAATCTTAGCTTATTTATAAAATCAATAAAAATATACACTCCAAGATATTACTGTTTATCAATGTTTCTATAACATATTTTAGTTCATCGAAATTTTGAAAACTAAAAAGTATGCAAGTATTGCTAATATACATAACACTTCTGTGAAAGATCGACAGTATATACTTTGATTTTTAAATATGTTTAAAAGCTTGTACCTATAAAAGAATACTTTAATCAATGATTAATACCGGTAAGGGTATAATTTTTCCCTTTTTTAAAAGTAATATGAGTAATCCTTTCACTCCCCGAAATATTTCTAGACGAGCGAAACTCGATAGTGTTCACGAAATAATAATTAATGTTGGTATCCGAATTTAATAAGAGGCGACGTAAAACAACGACCCAGTGAATTGTCGCAGAAAAGATTAAACGCAGGGAATCGTCGCTAATTAGGCGTCTGAATTCACCTTTCTTACGTTACAAAGAGAATGGTCTCCGTAGATTTTCGAGATCTGCTCAGAATTCGCGGCATAATTCTTCAAGCATCCTGGAAGCTGGAACCTCACCCTTTTTAACTCGGCAATTAAAAGTACAGGGTGTAAATGCTTTAGATTTTTGGTACGGTGTCTTAATTTTGCTTATCCGGCACAATGCTTTTTAATTGCAATCAGAACTAAAGCGAGACTAGAGTAATAAATTACTCCCAGTAATTGATTCAGATTGTGATTAATAGAACGGCGAATTCCCGGGTTCAAATATTCACTTAATCACAACGGAAATTGTTGTAATCCGACTACAAAGGTAAGTCAAGATCTCTTACTATTGAATTATTTTTTTATCAATGGTTCGAATTCTGAACCCCAAAAAGGCATATTATTTTAAAATATGGAAAATACAACTAGTTAACGTTAAAAAAAAGTTACAGCGCATTAAAATAATAAAAAAAACGGAGAATAAGGAAGCACATAAGATAATTTTTAAATTTAAAAAATGATATTGAAATAATAAAGGTGAAATAGTTTACGTTTGACTCCTCTGTCAAACATTACGAAAATATGATATGATTATTGTAGGTAATTTTTTCCACGAAACTTTTCTTTGACACGAGTAATTGCTTATTTTGTCGCATTACACAAGCGTTTATAATATTCTAAGAGTAGCACTGCCTAAATTCAAGTCGAGTCAAATATATAAGAGTAGCACTGCCTAAATTCAAGTTAAAATAATATACCTACCTTTATGGAGATAATTGAGATTCAATTATATATTTTTTTAATAATATGTATAATAATTTGTATTCAAGATATATTGATAAAATAGTATTTAGAATTTATCAGTGGAATAATTAAATTAAAGCATATTTTAATTTTATGACAAATACTGTGATAAATCTTTTGAAATTAGCAAAATTAACTTTGTGGTTAAAATTTACTACTAACCACTTATTGAGTATAAATACATCTGCCGGTTCCGAAAAATACCATTTTCTTCTTCAGGATGTCAAAACTAACTAATAACACATGTTATTGTTTCTCTACTAGAATCTATTTAAAAAAAAACAACAATTATTTTAAAAATAAATTTAGTACCTAACTCAAATTGTTACTTAATATAAATTTAGTCGAATAAATTTGAGGAAAATAAAATTTAGAATGGGACTGTTAGTTAAATTCAGTTGGTTGTTTATAATTTTTTGATTAGCTTTACACGCCTTATTTGTCTCCAACGATTCCAAATTATATAATTTATGACCAACACCGTTTACATGCAAAATTGATAATCACAATTTTTTATCAAAACCATGACCATTTTCTATCAAATGATTAGAAAATTCTGAAAACCCACTATTGTTCAAACATCTAAAAAGCTCCTTTACTCTTATATTAAAATTTCTACCCGTTTTACTAATATAAAATACAGCACAATCCTTGCAACTAAGTTTATAGACACCAGAATTGTTAAATTTATCTTCTTTGTCTTTAGATTTTATGAGTAGATTTCCTGATTTGATGATCGAAAATATGAATGAATGATCAGAAAATTAATGACATTGCTTTTAAAATTAGCAATATTAACTTTGTGGTTAAAATTAATATTTTTTATTTATTATCTTTGTACTAATCAAGAAATTGTAAACAGCTAACTAAATTTAACTACGAGTCCTATTTTAAAATTTTTTCCTAAAAATTATTCGACTAAATTTATATTGAGCAGCAATTTGAGTTAGGTACTAAATTTATTTTTAAATAATTGTTTTTTTTTTAAATTTAATTTTTTTTTTTTAAATAGATTCTGATGAGGAAACAATGCTATATATTTTTGGTTAGTTATGACATCCTGAAGAAGAAAATGGTATTTTTCGAAACCGGTAATGTATTTAAACTCAATTCAAGTGGTTAATAAAACAAAGATAATAAATAAAAAATATTAATGACATTAATAAAATGCTTATATTTTTAAACATGTTAAGATTTTATATATATATATATATATATATATATATATACTAGAATATTTTGAAAAGGTGTATTTTAAAATAATATTTTGTAACGGTTGATTTATATATACCAAATGCCCAAATCTTATTATCTTGGTTCAAAAATAGTTGATCAGAAAATAGATTTTCGTAAATGTTTAAGGTACCTTATAAAATAAAACGATATAAATAATTGTAAAAATTAATTAAAAATTACAGGCTTTTACATACATAACACGAGTAAATTTAATACAGACTCGCAATTTAATCATTTGTTGAGAACCAAATATATATATCTACTAGATTTTATCACTTATTCCCTCTTTTTTCACTGGCACAAGATGAAATAAAAATTCAGTCATATGGTCTCCACATTTCACCGTAGACTCGACGGCGGTTGAAAGAATCCAGATAAAGTTTATAAGATTTATAAATTTTTAATTAAATATACGCTCTGAAAATATCAATTATGATTCTCTTTAGCCTTCTGAAATTGTTAAACTTATCAGTGAGACGTTCGATGACCGACCTTATATTTATATACAGGATCATTAATGGTATGATAGATTGCCCCCAGATTGTTGGTCTGCTTGACTTTCACATACCATTGAGGTCATCGAGACACAATGTTTTATTACAGTGGTAATGTCAGAACTCATGCACTAGCTAACTCCGCAGTCCCCAGATTGCGTTCTTTGGGGAATGAATATGCGGAGATAGCCGAAATTTTTTCTGTTAATTTAATTTTTTATAGGACTATATTATTACAATTTTTTGTCTCAACTCAATGGTGACAGATAAATTGCTACTTCACATTTTATATTCATTTTTAATTTTGATTATGTTAAAACATTCTGACACTATGTAATTTTTTTCATTGTGTATTGCACTTTAGGTGTAATTTTCCGTTATTTTACAAATTATATTAATGCCTAAATATGGCGTGTATATTAATAAATAAATGTTGAAGATGAGAAATAAATATGAAATTATATTTTTTAAATTAGCAATATTAACTTTGTGGTTAAAATTCAATTTTTTATTTATTATCTTTGTTTTATTAACCACTGAAATTCAGTGGTTAATAAAACAAAGATAATAAATAAAAAAATATAAATATGAAATTAACTAATTAATTTACCATCACATCGTTTCGCCATGGGGGTATGCAAAAAGAATGGAACGCCATATTTCTGTGTCCTGTCATACATTATACATAAAAAATATTTAACGGTATTTCATATATACAAGAATAACATGAATTTAAAACATGTAAATCAAAAACGTGTAACGATTATGCATTGTCTATAATTTATATTTAATATTTTAAAAGATATTACGAATTTATGGCGTAATTTAGTTTAATACCCATTTATGGTATTAGCTAGTAGATTTACTTTAGCAGTTGATGTAAAAAAACATGTTTATCTGTATTTATCTCATGCATGTTTATTGGTACACATTTCTGCATTGAGATCAGACTTTTGATTCTTAAACTGGTTTCTCTTTTTTATAAAAATACTTTTATATATTTGTTTTTTTTTTAATAAATTCTATTTTTAAAAATTATTCAATGTGTAATCGTTTCCATCTTCAACCGAACATCATATTTTTATAACAGCTCTCGAATTTAAGTATATGAAAAAGTAACAGTCATAAATTGTTACAGATTATTGCAAAATATGGTTGTGTAGAAGTCTATTGCCTTCACAGCCATCATTACCACCGAAGACCCCTGAACACAT
Source organism: Eubasilissa regina (assembly GCA_022840565.1). NCBI lineage: Eukaryota > Metazoa > Arthropoda > Insecta > Trichoptera > Phryganeidae > Eubasilissa > Eubasilissa regina. The sequence continues at coordinate 26,244,216 of JAINEB010000018.1, forward strand.
TTCGCATTTAGCGGTGCGTAAAAGTAGGGCTCCTAACAGCTGCAAAAACACGCCCGGTACCAACGTCTTACATTGAACATGCGAGTGTTGGTTGAATTATTGGGGCGTCCAGATCTCACAAACAATATCAGATCCTTCTGATTTACAAATATAAATACACCTATACAATTAAAACAACATAATATTTCCATAATGCGTAATCCACGACTATTTTGGTAGAGTTCAATAATGTTGATACAATAATCGTTGAAGACATGTCATCATAGAAGTGAATTAAGTTGAGTAGAAAACGATTTGAAAGGAGAAATTGTATCAATTATTAAATTAATGGCTGACTATTTTATCCTTTTTTGTAAGGATTAATTAAAATTTTTGAAAAATATTTTACCAACGTTTTTAAAAAATATTTTGTATTATTGAATTTCCTTGAAAAATGTCAACGTTTATTTATTCCAAATGATTTTTCTGAAAATCAGTAACTTCCCACGGACCACATAAAATGTCAATCATACTGTCTGTACCCGATAGCTTAATAAAACCTACGCAAGCTTTCCATTAAGGTTGGGCAGGCTGGTTACGCTGGAACTGGGAAATAAGGTTGTATCTTTTGGTGGGATATTGAGTCTTAAAGGAGGCGACACGTGTATGTCGTTACGATAAAGCATACCACAAAAGTTTACTCATATAAATTTGATGAAAACCTTCTCGAAATTGAAAATCTTGATGATATTATAATATTGATTATAATATCATGCACAAACAGAAACTAAAATCTATACTCTGTGTGCGACATCAGCGGCATAATTTGTGCATGATATTATAATATTGATTATAATATCATGCACAAACAGAAACTAAAATCTATACTCTGTGTGCGACATCAGCGGCATAATTTGTGCATGATATTATAATATTGATTATAATATCATGCACAAACAGAAACTAAAATCTATACTCTGTGTGCGACATCAGCGGCATAATTTGTGCATGATATTATAATATTGATTATAATATCATGCACAAACAGAAACTAAAATCTATACTCTGTGTGCGACATCAGCGGCAAAATTTGTGTATGATTTGTTTCTAATTATGTCTAGTCCGACACGCACTACTCAAATACACTTTTGTGCAATCTCTGGGAAATGGATTACGATCATTTCGGTTGTAAGTCGAAATTACCGTAGGGTGGAGAAGGAATATCGGAAGAGGTTGATGAGGGGAAAGGAATTTTTCCAGGATCAAGACCAGCGATACCGGGAAACTGAGATTTATAAAGAATGCTCACCTTACTTTAAGTATAACACCTCTGAAGTCCCTGCGGTAGCCGCCGAAATCACACTGTATGCACGAGGATGGTAGACGATCCCAGCTTCCAAGTGAAGACGGTGATTTCACAATTCACCCACAGCACACACAAATAACAAACAGTACGATAACAAATCATAAAATGACAAAAAAACAGTGCTCCACCCGCACTAGAGGTGATTTGTTCACATCGCGAATGGTATCGAGTTATTGAAATCAAACAACAATCTAATAATGATCCACTGATGCCTTGACAGCGCCAGACTCCAATTCAAACTGAGCGCAAGCATTATGAAATTGATCGAGGATAGGAATTTGGACGCGGACATGTGACAATAATATTATTCGCGGCCGATATTAAAATCCCGCCAAAAGCGTATTTTATGAATACGGAACCATTTCACTGCACGAATTAAAAAATGTTCTATGTCGTTCGAGTACACTCACTTGCCCAAAAAGACTGCATTCAAATACTTTTCCCCGCCTGAATTTACTCTTTTATTCACTTTAATTTAATTATTCCAAACGTGAGAATTTAGAGTGCGGTTTTTACACTCAGAGATATATTAAGTACATCAGGGTAATCTACTAGAAAATGAAGTACTCTATATCTATGAATAGGTAAGGGAGTATTATAAAGGTAATTATAAAGGTATTATAAAGGTAATTAAAAAAGAACTAGATTTAATATGAATGCCTTCGAATGAATAACCCTTCAAATATTTTGCTAATACTAAAGAGAATGATAATAATTATTATTATATATAAGGGAAGAATAATAAAAAACATTTTTGATGTGCGCTGAAGTGCGCTAATATTAAACTTATTTATTTAACAAATTGGACTCGGGCCGATTTTTGCCTTCAGTTTGCACCAACACCGTTAAAAGTAGATATTTAGCTACAATATTAAAATTGGAATAAAATGAAAACAAACAAATGTATTGATTTTACGTGATAAAATCGTATTTCAAAGCTTATTTTTTATTGTTGTTTTGAAACGTAATTTATGTCACCATAATTCTCCACAAAAAGGCAACTTCACATATTTTCTAAAATTATTATGCAAATTTGATGTATAAATATACGTACCGCAATACGTAGGTATGGGTGGATTTACAAACATGTACATGTATTATGTATTTCTGTTTTACATGAAAAAATGTTTGATTATATAAAGGTTATTTGGATCCTAAATGTACGAGATCATATAAGACGGAGAGTCCCTATAGTTATCCATGCAATATCCAAACATACGTTTTATTTATAATAATGTTTTAAAAAAATGAAATCAAATTACTTATTGTTATATACAAGAAATACTTATTTTTAGAATTTATTAAAAATAATAATTTTATTTGGAGAACACATTCTTATTGTGAAGTTGTAATTATTCAGAACATAGGTTTGTGATATTATAAATAGAATTAAATATATTAATTAGAAAGATATACATATAAAATCAATTTTATGGAAAAATATTGTTGTTACGCCACCGGGATTGGTTCTTTCAAATAATGGGACGATTAAATCTATTAATATCAAAAAAGGTAACATATAGGTCCGAAAATTTGTCGTTAAAAATATTGTCGCTGTAGCATAGTTAGACAATGCACCTTTCCCGGTTAGGAAAGAGATCCAAAAGGAAAGAGACAGGTTCGAATCCCGGTGCCGCAACATCAATCTTTTTCGATAAAATTGATTTTATATGTATATCTTTCTAAGTAATATATTTAATTCATATTTTAATAATAATTTTAATGAAAAGTATTATATTTTGATAAAATGTGTTGTATGTGTTGCCATTTAATTATTTTACTTTAGAGAAGAAAAAAATATAATTGTAAACTTAACATTTGTTAATGTAGAAACCCAATCAATACAAAAGGTGTAAATAAATGCGAGTAAGAAATTGTTCAACTTTTAATACTTCCCTTGCTACGCAGTAACATAGGTCTACCGAGCCAATTTATCGTATTTCTATAAATCTGCACAAAGTAAAACTTACATTTTACCTAGTCATAAAAAAATCATTTGCACTTAGAAATGACTAGTGGAAAATCAATTATGTAAAGCGAATCATAATAAAAATAATCATTTTTGAATTCAATGCTACACAGAATTGATGCGTTGCATGCTATTTGCGTTAAAACTACCACTTGTACCACGTGAAAAAGATCACACTGTTATGATTTCTTCTTTCTGCTTCGGCTTCATATTCAGGGAGGAGGCATCTAGCTCAACTGGTTCTTTTTTAAATATTGTCAAGTCAAATGGTTATGAAATGAAATTACAAAATGCCATTGTTTACAGGCAAGTTTATTGTCTATATTTTATGATACTTGCATGTATTAAAAGTGGAAAATGAGCATTTTACCTGATTACTTATTAATAAGACAATTCAAAATAATTAGATTGAGAATAACATTAATTATGTGCTCATCACGCCAGCATAAAGTTATCTATCCAATTGTCTATGTTGATGCTTGTCTGATTTAGATAATGCAGGTCCCTCACGTAAGGGATTACCTCTCAGGTGACGTCTTCCACGTGTAGATGATGGTCTTGGATCCTGAACGTGAAGTGTGGTCAGATGCTTGTAATGCCAGCGTAGGGTGATGAACTCTAGGCCTGTAGTAGATTGACCACCAGATGATGCCCAATTATCCAGGTAAACTGGGACTCTGGACGCGATGTTCTTATGCAATATTTGCGAGCCGTATAGGATACCGTCTGCCCTGATGGCGACAGTTTATTCTCGCTACACCAAATTATGTTAATCAACCTTTTTTTTATAGATCCACCGGGACATTTTTGATACTTTCACATCAACGATTAAATACAGAGAACATCACAGTCTAAGCTTAAACTCGAGGCGCACAGTTTAAACTTTTCCCGGAACCACAACTTATAAGGTGCTTGCTTAATATTTCAGAGACGATATTGATTTTATTTTCTGGTTAAAAATTAGTTCCGGTCTTTGTTGAACGAGTTCTCCCGGCCGAGATTTGATGAAGACTGCTCGCCTAAAATAATGCCTACCCCATGGTGTATTTGCCGACTTGACATTCGTCACGTACGCCAGATTCCTTAACGCTGTTCCCACGCTGTGTCGTTGCACCTGCGTCTAACAATACCGAGTTCCTCCGTCCCTTACTCGACTAAGTGTTTATGTCTCCTTGAAAAACAAAATATTATTTTGGGTAATTTTGCATTCTAACGATACATTAATTTAAATGAAGAAAGATAAGGATGAAGAATAACGTTTGAGTATAAATTATTATATTTAGTATTTCTTATTATATTTATAGTAACTATGACACAAACTATTTGAATATCATTTAAGCTTGTAAAACCATTTAAAAAAAATTTAAAGTGCTTAACAAACTCTAATTTCTTGCCGTAACACGAGTTGACAGCATGGCTGCATGGAGTATTTTTACCGTGGTGTGGTAAAGGTTAAGCATTATTAAGCGATTATTTTAGTGATCGATAAAATGAGTCTATACAATTAAACTTACAATTAATTGTGAATAAAACTGTGAACACGAATATATTTTTAATATTTGCAAATTATACTCAGTCAAAGAGCATTTAAGATGTTTAAAAAGTAATGGTTTTTCTGAATTTTCCAATCATTTCTTAAGAAATTATCATATTTTTAATAAAAATTCGTGATTGTCTGTTTTACATGTAAATAATGTTGGTCTTAAATTGAATAATTTAGAATCAGAAATATTTTTATTATTTAAGTTAATTTTTTTTTTAAAAAAGATTACAATAATGTGATTTGTATGTTTTTTTGGTTAGTTAATCTGATTTAACAAACAAAGTTAAATAATCTATGAAAATGAATTTAGTCTGTGATACAAATAGTGATAGTACTACGACTTGAAGAACGATTAGAGTACGTACATCTATATTTGAAATCGAAGTAAATGTACAAGATTTTTCTTAATTTATCCCCCAGTGTCAAAATTGTATCATTGTACCTTAAAATTAAACAAAAGATTTTTTAACCAAAGATTATTGTTGATACTGCGATAGATTATTCTTGACATTACTGTAATTTTTTAATGACTGATTATTCATATAATTCACAAAAAATAACGTAATACATTTGCGACATTGTCAGAAGCAGTTAAAGTTCAATATTGTGAAATATTTATTAGATGTTAGAATATTTAAGAATTTTATAAAATTTTATGTCATTTAAAACGAAAGCAAGTTTAAGATTTATTATGGAAAAAAATGTTACAGGAAGTAAATAAAGTAGGTGAGCCTACAGTTTGGACGTGCGTTATCACGTGGCCGCATGCTGCTGCAGGTTACAAAGAGAGGGTATGGATCCCACATACTGCCTCTCAGGCATGCTTATGGGGCACAACTTCGAAATGTAGGATTTAACAGTGTGGGGTGGAAAGTGGGAAGGACTCGATACACTTTCAATCAGATATCATATTGCGTAGGGGTTGTCTATACCTTTAGCATAACAATAATATTAAGTTACTGTAGAAGTGTTCTATATAGGTACTTCAAATTGTATTTTATTTGTGAGTGAGAGTGTGTATATATGTGTATATCGCATGAGACAAAGGGAAATTGATTTAAGGTAAATGTTAAATTATTTTTAGTACTTAATATTAACGTGATTGAGATAAACGAGTTCAACATATTTTAATTAAATTAAATGGACATAAAATTTATTACAACCTTGGGATATTTTAATTAATGTACTAGAAATTATCATTTTGATAGAATTAAGCAAATATATTGAAACGTCACCATTTTACCGATTCCGAATTTATTGAAAATGATCGAAAGTGAGGAGAAACTACAGATGTCATCCGATTAGCAAATAATTACGGTGATTTTTTTTTGTTTTATTGAAGATATAATAAACTGAAAATAATCACTCTTTTCACAGGTTTTCAACATGGTATAAATACACAGGTTTTTACACAGATTTTACAGGTGGTAAAAAATAAAAACATAGATTGAGAATTAAATTAAAATAAACAATACAATCTCGTCGTTCGGTTGATGAACAACACGATCATTCTATGTTCATTTTAACTCGGAGATAGCTTTCATGATACTTTGACTTGTGCAGATTCATGGCCCATATGATCATGAAAAGCTAACACTCAGTGTGAACTAGTGATGGGATGAACTGTGAATATGATTGGTATTCAATTATGACGATGGTTGATTGCTGCAATTAAAAGGTTAGAAATTATTATTTCCCCTTATCGTAAATTCAAGTTGATTGCAGTAAAACTCGGCATGTGACTTGTACCAACACTTGTTTATTCCAATAATCTATTTGCAATAATATACTCAGATATTGTTTTTTTTTACCATCTAATCTACTACTAAAAGTGTATCAACACTAATTGCTTTGATATTTTTACTAACAACCTTATTGTAATAAACATCATATGTATTTTATATTAATGCATGAATTGGAAGGGTAAACGATTCTGATAAAAAACCTTCTAAACAATTTACAGGAAGTTAAATTCTTCAAATTAATTAGACGCGACACTTTATATACAGTGCCGCCTTATTCTAACTTAATTCTTGTAATATAAGTAAAATAAATTACTACTACACTTAAAATATTATTTTTATTGTTACAAAGTCATTTATTGGAGAGTTCGGTCAACGCTGTACGCTTCTGTGTGCATCTCAGTAATGCCTGGGCAGATTATGTTTGTATGGTCAGATATTGATTATTGTTAATGCGAAGGAACGATGGAATAAGAGACTCGTTCCCCCAGTGACGGTCTCTTATATCCCATAACCCCCCACCACTCATCTTACACACACATATAAAAGGGACAGTTCTCACAATTATGAATAATTTCTATTTTCAATCATCATTACAATTAAAAACCAATCATTCGATTACAGTTCTTTTCATCAATGGTGTGGACTGTTTCATCGCTCCTTGAAACATATTTGCAGAGCGCTAAATTATCATTAGAATTTTGTTACCGGCAGAAGGTATCTGTTGAACAACGGTCGTTTGCTGGCAAGCGTTGAATATTAATGGGTGTATGTAGCATGTATGGAATCAGAAAGTTACGATGCGAATGGTTTTCTGCCTTAGTCCGTTTACCAATCTGTGTTCGTGTAGGTCGCAGTCTGTCTCTAATAATATGTAAAATGATTACGGACAGTAATGACAGAAAATGTAAATATAATATAAACAAAGACTAACGATTTGACTAGAGAAAGGTGGTTTGATATGAGCTGAATAAAAAAAGGAGAGGTAGAATAATAATAGTACCTTGCAGATATTATTACTAGTTTTCTCTGTACACAATAGCAACTGGCGCTTAAAAAGTTAAATAGTGCATCCATGAGAGTGGGAAAAATAAATTTTATGAAACTAAACATAATTTACGCTAAATTTATTAAACCATTATTATAGGCCCTATTAATAAATATTATCGCACAATTTAGCTCAGAACTAACTAGCTTAACGATAAATTTTGGGCACTGTTTGCATAATACTGCTAAATTAGATATATTCAGGAGGCGGGGATGTTCTAGGTTTCGAAATGTAATTACGGATGTAAAATGTTCCAGACAGTACTAGTACAGTTCTAACTCATCTTCACTCGGGTTGGATTTTAAACGCTGAATTGGCGCACGAGCACAATTTTTTCGTAATTTCATACACAAATTGGCGTATATGCCTGTTAAATTTTTTCTTACAGTAAATTATACTACATCACTTTGTGTATTCTAAAATAAATAAATAAATGATTTTTCGGGTGGCTTTGACAATAATTAATTTTTTTGTATGTATTTAAATATAAATATTGTTTAAATACACGGAACCACGGGTATCATGCGCTATTACGTTGTTTACTTAAATTTGGAATCATGGTTACAAATAATATTGTGATGCAGCCTATTATATTTCTTGTTCCAACATTTTCATTTTGGTGTCACCCACGTGATCACTTTGGTACCACTTACGCAATCAAATAGCTCCACGATTTAAAAAAAAAATGTGACTCGATTGGAACAGTAATTTAAACGATGACAATATAATATTCATTAATGTAAAAAAATACGCCTTGATTACACAAAGATTTAATTTTCGAAGAGTAAATACTTCAAGTGTTGTCTAAATATATCATCAACTGTCGAATTTATGTTTCCCCCGATAATGTGTGTAGAATGTCCCTCGTCCCGTAAATAATGAAAATATATAAATATATTGTGTATTTGTAATCTATAAAAACTGCACCCACCACCGTTATCTTGTAGAGAAATACAATAATAAATAATTATACAAACTATATTTTGTGAAAATAAAGTATCGTATACAATTCAAGATTTCGAAACCTCAAAGTTGAAAAAAAAATTCGCAACCGATAGGATATCGAGAGAGAGAAGCAGATTTCCAGTCGGACACTTTAACCAATGGTGATGTGGGTTTTATGGATGTTACCATATTTATTAGAAAGTGTTACACATTGATTTACTTTACTTTACACTTAAAGATGTACAATGTGCTTTGTACGTAATACATTTTTTAAGAATAATGTTTTGCAATGATGAATATTTAAAGCCCCCCATGTGGGGCACATTACAATGTATACTAAGTTTAAATGGAAGCCATAATGTTCACAGGCATGATTCATATAAGAAATTTGTTTTATCATAACTCTGAAACTTACATTAGCCCATTTTGAGACAATTTTGGCCGTTTATTGAGTGAAATATTAAACAGAACGTTATAAGAGACAACACGGCAACGCCAAGCAAACGTGGTGCGGGTTAGTTAATTTTAATTTGATTGCATTACCTTATTTAAAATCATTAATTATATAATACTTACGCAATATCCATTGTAAACTATTGTGTTTCTATGGTTGCAGTAAAGATTACTTTCCATTTTTATGACACTGAATACTTGAGTATTTTTGTATTTTATTTTTCGTTTACATGACATAATCTTTACATAATTAAAAATATTTAGTAATAATGTGAATTTTATAGAATAAAAATATTTATTTTTCATTTTTAAGAAGAACACATTCTTATTGCGATGTTGCAATTATTCAGAACATAGGTCTGTGATATTTTTTAATACAAATTAAATGTATAAATTAGAAAGATACACTAATAAAATCAATTTATCGAAAAAATATTAAAAATGTCGTCAACTTACTATGTTGGTGTAGCATAATCGGTTAATGCATTTCTCCTGATAGGAAAAGATCCAGGTTCGAATCCCGGTAGCAACAAAAATATTTTTTCGATAAATTGATTTAATATGTACATGTTTTTAATTTATACATTTAATTTGTATAAATTATTTTTTAGGTTCCCCTTCTGTTCCTTTCCATTTGTAATGTGTAACTACGTTTTTCTTCCAAAAGTAATTGTTTTGTTCAATTTTATGGCAACAAGTAAAAAGTTTTATATTATCCTACTTAATGTTTTTTTGATTTACGCTATATTTTTCTAAATAAAAAATATTATACTTTTAAATTTTATAGTTTATGCTTTTCTAAATGCACTACGTAACTCCTCTCTAATTAATAAGCACGTATTTGCAGTGTTTTTGAGTTTTCGTTAAACTCCGGCAATATAAAGGTAACCCGATAATAAAAATGTTCATACCGTGAGATTTATATATTTATTTATATTTTGACATCCATATTTTTGTACTAATAGAGGTGGATACATAATTCATAGTTTATTGTGTGAGATGGAGTAGACTTCACTTCTGATATATACAGCGTTGTCCTGGCTACTTTGCTAGACTGAAGACTGTGTTAAAGTAGCCAGTTTTTTTTTCGTGCTGTTGTGGTGTTATTTGGAATAAAAAGAGAATTACAAATATGAATAAAAGAGTAAAAATAAAATAAAAATATATGGAGTGGGAGTGTTGTAGGACTAGTGAATTATTAGTGAAAGAATTGTATAAATTACATTAAATTGTTGGATAACCATGTTTCTGATTCATCTCTACCTGATTGAATCATATATTGGGTCCATATTTGTGTAATCTTATTGGAGTTGTACGATTTCCAGTTGGTACTGAGTGCATTGTACTGAGTGCATCGGAGCTAGGAACATGTAGAATCTTTGATAAAATATCGTTGTTGCTCTCGGAACTGGTGTGTAGATGTTTGTTGTTTGTCTTGTGTTGTGTCCATGATTTATTGCTTGAGGAGAGTTGTTGTCAGTATGGAAATATTGAACGAGTCTCAACATTTGTCTTATATCTAGGACATTGTACTCTTTAAATATAAGATCTGATGGATATCTAAAGGGACGACCAATTATTACCTTGAGAATTGTTTTTTGTGCTTTGCACATTTCAATGTAGATAGTCTAACTTCTATAAAAATAACAGCAAAAATATTTCCTGGTTTTTTAATGCTCCCTGACACAAATTTGAGTAAAAAAAAAAAGTTATCATCCAACTGAATTAATTCAGGTCTGAAGGGGTTTTAATGACATGTATATTTGAAATATAGATAGGTATATATTGTTTTAAAACAGTAGGTGGTTTAGGCACGAATGCATTGTTAAAGGAGCCGGCATTGCCTGTACGTCGTGTCAGCGGAAAAGTTATCCCAGCGAGCCGTAGTAAAAATAGACTGTAGATAAAAATGTCACAAGTGTTCGACATAAATATCACAGCCGGCGTTCGAACGGCGAGGCGACTGCTTCCAGCTCATGTTCATATTATAAACTTGTACGAACGGCGGCGTTCGCTGTCTATGACATTTCTCTCAGATGCACATATCATAGGCGCACGTAAAGAACCTATTACGGTATAATAAATACATCGATGGTGGAAATACGCCCCTGTTCTCGACGTCATATTTCCAAAGACGAGAGAGGTTAGGGTAGCCATGCTGATGGCCTTTGCAGAACAAGTCCCCAATTCTAAGAATGAAATAAAATTATAAATATGAATTAAATATCACAAACCTATGTTCTGAAAAATTACAACTTCACAATAATAATGCGTTCTCCTAATAATAAAGTTGTATCAATGTGTCCATAATTTAATAAAAATGAATTGATAATTCTGGCGTCTGCTGTCAGATTACTCTAAGGTATTTGAGATTCTATAAAAATAAAGTAGATGGCTCTTTTAAATAATGTAACGATTAAATGTATTAATATCAAAAAGGTAACATGCAGGTTCGAAAATTTGTCGCTGTAGCATAGTTGGATAATGCACCTTCCACGGTTAGGAAAGAGATTCAGGTTCAAATTCTGGTGGCGCAACAACAATATTTTTCGATTAAATTGATTTTATATGTATATATTTCTAATTAATATATTTAATTCATATTTAAAATATCACAGACCGTCTGTTCTGAATAATTACAACTTCACAATAAGAATGTGTTCTTAAAAATAAAAAAAATGATTTTATTTCTATAAAATTCACATTATTATTATTAAAAAATTATGATTTATGAAACGTGCATAATTTACACTATGCACTATTATATAATGTACCATCAGTATTCCCGTTCCACTCATACATGTCTGGTAACCTGGGGAACTACCGACCTTTTGGTAATATGGATCAATCATATTGTATTACATTATCCAGACTATTATCATTATTCGATGCACTATATTTTCTATCGAATAAATAAATTGATACCCTTGACTCATTTGTATGATAGGTTTTAGGTGAAAACAATTATTGAAAACTGTGGTTGTGTTGTGATCACTATTGCAATCAATGTTCTATTTTGAATCTCGGTGTGTGCATAAAAAATCTTTTTTGTAATTTTTAGGATCAATGTTATTATTTGTGCGCTAAGAGAGAAAATAAGGCACTATTGTATTAAGACGTATAATATAATATATATGACGCACAAATAAGTCAAGAGAACTTTATCAAAATAAGCTGAACATTTTGGTCATGTTCTTCACAATGAAAAATATGATATTTTACAACTCATTATGTAGGAGAAGATAGAAGGCAGCAGAAGCGTCAGTAAAAAGAGATTATTTTGGCTGTGTAATCGTAGAAAGTGGTTCAATATCCAAAATGTTGGTGACCTTATACATGTTAATTCAACATACTGAAACATGGTCGCCAACCTTCCATAAAAGGCGGCGCATGAAGGAGTCTTGTTATAAATTGTTTGCACGCTATATTTTTTTGTGTGCGTTATGATTTGTGTGATCGAATTCATCAGATAACCAAGGTAAGATGTGGTCCAAAAAATCTGCATGCTCGAGTAGCAATGAACTAGATATATCGGTCGACGGAGAGGACCCTACAGTAGTAGAAGTGTTGGCCATCTTCCTCGAAGCTTAGTAAGCTGAAATGTGAAACAAATCCAATCGACAGTTCATTTCTTGTGCACGAACGGGAATATATTATGGAATGCGAACAGTAAGTATGTGTAAAAATGATTTGCCAGTAACCATACATATTTTTATGTTCACCTTGACTATATTTTCAGATAAGAATCATGCGATATTTCAGATATTTAATCATTGTAGGTGATTGTGACTTACAGGTATCAGTGATTGACTCACAGTTCGTGATTTTGAACTTATCCTTATTTTTCTACTAGATTGACATGAAGAATATCTTCATTTCGGATTATATATCTGGCTCGGTGCGTTACCAACAAGTGTCCACAGCCGACCAGGTACAGTTGGATATAGCATTTACAATACCAATATAGTGCTTACTTAGACTAAATGCGTTCTTACGCCGAGCCACCAATATTTTAAAAATTATTAATGTTCATAATTATACTACAGGTGGGATAAAAGTTACTATATTATTTAAAAATATTTTATTGTATGTACTTTTAATATTTTTAATTAATTAATTAATTTATCTTTTACACTATATTTTATATATGTTTTTGTCATACCTACACATTAATGAAGATGGATGATAATTGTTCACATTTTAAAAATATATAAGTAAAAAAAATCATGCTGGATCTAACCTAACCTATAAGATAATTTAAAAAAAAACAATTTTTTAAAATCGCAAATCATCCTTAGAAATAAGAATCACACTAAGTATAATATTAAATACGGCACATATATGTAAATTTAAACGTACATCTTATATGCCCGCTCGTGAATGGCTCTCCCTCTCTTACTTGTAATATTTCTGTGATGATAGTTTAAGAAATTGAAGAGAAAAATATCAAAGATGTATAATGTTTTTAGAGCATAATTTTGAATAAAGAGAATATATCAATAATAAAATTTAATAATTATAAATATGTGTACCGAATACATTTATCTAAACAAGAAATGATTGAATCTGGAAATAATATTATTTCATAAAATCTCAAAAATAATGAAATTAAAGAAATTAAGCTCTTGTACCGGATATAATAAAAGCCACATGATAAATCGAATACAATGCGTATACGTCAACGGTAACAAAAGCGACAGCAACGATAACAACGAAGCACTAAAGACGCTTTATGCGCTAATCAGGTCGTAGTCATTCTAGTAAAGACCCCCAAAACATTAATTATTACTTTTGTTATGCTTGAAGTACATCCTAAAGATCCTAATTATCCACCAAATACGAAAAACAAGAAAATATATTGTTGAAAAGATTTCTGCAAAATAATTATAAAATTGATTATTTTCGTGGAATGAATAAAATAATATTGATATGTATATCTTTCCGTATTATCCTAATGTGACGCCATCATTACGAATAGTTTATATTCCAAAATTTATGCTTACTTACATTTCTCTCAAATAGCATCTTAATAAATGGTTAATGGACCAAAATCACGTGACATGGCGTATCCCGAGTAAGAGTTAAATATTATATAAAAATCTAAGATATATATATGCAATATTAATTATTAAGGAAAACACATTCTTATTGTGAAGTTGTAATTATTCAGAACATAGGTCTGTGATATTTTAAATACTAAATTAATGTATTAATTATAAATATATACATATAAAATCAATTTTGTCGAAAAATATTGTTTTAGCGTCACCGGGATTCGAACCTGGATCTTCATTTCCAATCCGGGGAAGTGCACTACCTTTGTGCTATAACGCCAGTATTTTTCTTGACAAATTTTCGAAACTATATGTTACATTTTTTTTTCAAATTAATACACCGGTGACGCTAAAACAATATTTTTCGACAAAATTGATTTTATATGTATATATTTATAATTAATACATTAATTTAGTATTTAAAATATTAATTATCACTTTATTATATGTACCTATTCTGCAAGTTCGCGAGTTGAATTTTATTGCAGGGTCCATTATAAGGGTTGGTATCGCTGATGCGACACATTATACCTTATCAAAAACAGAGTTTAATTATGTTCAAGTTCCGCATACTGCAGAGGCACTATGTGGATGAAACCTTATTTTGGGATATTATCCTTATTGTTCTTCACCGGGTGTTTTTAAATTTCGAGTGTCTCCTTGACGAAATGTGCGTAATTTGACTCTTGTCCTTTCTAAGGATTTTTGGCTTTGGTAAAGTAATGGCCAATATGCAGATATTCCTGGATGCCCGAGTTTGCCTGCCAGTTTATGCAAGTTAACCCTTTTCGGAGGTCGTGAGCGCTTTCTGTCTCACGTACACTTTATCGCAGTCCCTGGCAGTGGAACTTATAAACACTATTCGCTTATTTTCCGTTCTGTTATATCATCACTGCAATGGGATCCGAAAGAAAGGCCAGAGATACACGGCAGAATGAACCAGAAAACTCTTCACAGAAGATTATGAACAGTCTAGAAAACCTGAGAACATCTTTAATCTTTAAGATCTCGCATTTTGTGTGCTAATTTTACTAGAAAAGCATTTAAGCAAAATGTAAAGAGTAAAGAAAGTTTTTTTTAAGTACGGAAGGTAAAAATATTTATTTTCAATGCATAAATAATAGAATTTTGCGAAAATGTATTTTTCACAATTTCTTAACCGTACGATCTTTTAATTTATTCTAAATAAGGACGCGAGAGAATATGGGATAGATTTTAACAAAATATATTCACAAGTTTTATAATTAGAACGATGAATATTTGTTACATGGTATTTATCATATCTTTAGCATCAATCACCATAATTTTTATTTCAATATATTTCGCATCAACCACCTTATTTCAGTGTATTTAATATCAACCATATTATTATCGAGTTTTTCTCGATCAAAAGTAAAATAATACCTTTAAAATTAGCAATATTAACTTTGTGGATAAAATTCATATTTAAAAAAATTTATTATCTTTGTTTTATTAACCACTGAATTGAGTTTAAATTCATCTACCGGTTTCGAAAAATACCATTTTCTTCTTCAGGATGTCATAACTAACTAAAAACATATATTATTGTTTCTTTGCCAGAATCTATTTTTAAAAAAACAACAATTATTTAAAAATAAATTAAGTACCTAACTCAAATTATTACTTAATACAAATTTAGTCGAATAATTTTTAGGAAAAAATTTAGAATGGGACTCGTAGTTAAATTTAGTCGGTTGTTTATAATTTTTTGATTAGTTTTACATGCTTTATTTATCTACAATGATTCCAAATGATTAGTTATGACACCCTGAAGAAGAAAATGGTATTTTTCGAAACCGGTAGATGTATTTAAACTCAATTCAGTGGTTAATAAAACAAAGATAATAAATAATAAAAAAAAAAAGTGAAATATGTGTTAACTTTGTGAGTAGATAGATTAAAAAAATAAGATGATTTAATAATAATAACTTAAATACTAAATTAATGTATTAATTATAAATATATACATATAAAATCAATTTTGTCGAAAAATATTGTTTTAGCGTCACCGGGATTCGAACCTGGATCTTCATTTCTATGTTCTGAATAATTACAACTTCACAATAAGAATGTGTTTTCCTTAATAATATATGTTGTATCAACGTGTCCAAAAATTTAATAAAAATGAATTGATTATTCTGGCGTCTGCAAATCGGTTTACTCAAAGGTATTTGAGATTCTGTAAAAATAATGTAGATGGCTTTCAAATAATTGAACGACAGGTGTATTAATTTGAAAAATGTAACATATAGTTTCGAAAATTTGTCAAGAAAAATACTGGCGTTATAGCACAAAGGTAGTGCACTTCCCCGGATTGGAAATGAAGATCCAGGTTCGAATCCCGGTGACGCTAAAACAATATTTTTCGACAAAATTGATTTTATATGTATATATTTATAATTAATACATTAATTTAGTATTTAAAATATCACAGACCTATGTTCTGAATAATTACAACTTCACAATAAGAATGTGTTTTCCTTAATAATAATAACTTAACTTTTTATCACTTTTTCATTGCGGTTTTTTCGTCAAAAAATTATATTTTCGGATTTCGTTATGTTTGACATAAAGTAAGACCATATGCTTAATACTAATTATCTTTCAAACAGCCAGCTTACAATAAATGTGTTAATAACATGGAACTAACTTATTTACTCCAAAGATTCGATATGGTTAATTAAAGTAATAGGCCCGAAATTAATAATTTGATGTTGCTTTATGCCATTTTATTACCTTATTTGGATAATTCTATAATACTGCATGCAACCCTACCAGATGCCACAATCTGTTTAATTTAATTTGACCTAATATTTACGCAAACAGAATCTTATATCCAATGTTCTTCCACGTGTCACGCATAGAAAAATTTGAAAGGAAACTATTACATTACATTGGAATAATATGACGATTTACTTTGAAGTGTATGAATTAGGTAGTATCTAACACAGGTGTTATTTTCGTTCCGAAGGATTTTTAAAATTATTTTAATATTGAAAATAATGCTGCCGTACATGTACGTATTTTGCGCGGTTACATTTTAGTTTTAAACACTAGTACGTAAATATTTGAATGCAAATTGAATTGAGGAGTTACTCCAGTGCTTACACACCAGAGGGATTTGAAAGGAAACGATACCTTTGTTTGTGCTTCCTGTGTTATTAGTAGTTTTTTTTTTGCTGTCAATCAATTCTACTATTAAGGAGAACATATAACGTTATTGTTCGTTATTATTGATATTTTAGTACAAAGGAAATTTATTAAAATTAGCGAATATTAGTTAATGGTATTTAATATTTTCGTAATAAAAGGTAATAGCTTTAAAATTTTGAATGTCAGATCTATCAATTTGAAAAAACTGTAGTATATAAGTTTGAAAATTTGTCGTCAATTTACTATGTTGGTATGGTGTAATTGGTTAACGCATTTACCCGGATAAGAAAGAATTCAGATTCCATCCCTGGTAACAACAAACATATTTTTTTGATAAATTGAATTTTCCCGTATATCTTTCTAGTTTATATATTTAATTTGTATTAAAATTATGTTTTTATTTTAAATTTATATAATTTTTTTATCCATGTTTAATATGTAGATATTTACTATGTATTTTCTATTTTAAATTATATTTATAATATGTAGGTACTTAACATGATTATTTTTAAATAAAATAAATTATTTTACAATGTGGTTTCCCAAGATCTGGACTAACTTAAGTGAGTTACTTGTTCTCATATAAAATATCGATTTCTGTTATTAAGGAAAACTTTTTGAATAATTAATTGTACTCATGGATACTAAAAATGTGTTTGTACTGATTGTTGCTGTGGTGACATAATAATTAATTATATGTAAATACTTTATTGTATCCTATATGCTAAGCGTTATATTATTAATCTGTCTACTTAATTCCAATTTATTACGTCTTTCAAAAAACTTATTACTTGATCGATTTTGCACATTATTAAAATATAAACTAAATTTTTATCTTAATAATTATACGAAATACTTTGTTTAAACCACTATTTATTAATTATTCTACATGTTTCGATACCTATGGTATCTTCTTCAGGAAACAATGTATACTAAAATAAAAATACAAGCGTAGATAAAAACTGAACTATTAAATGGTAAACAAGTAAGAACTAATATGAAAAAAAATTTAAAAGATGACTAAATAAATTATAAATATTTTTTTTTATCAATCATAGACAAGTGTATTTTGTAACATGTTATTGACTTAACATTTTTTTATATTGTACCTTAATTTCATATTAGGACTATCTATCAGGGTCATTAACGACCTGTTGATAACGTGTTTATTAAAAATAATTAAACTAAACTAAAAATGCACGGGATAAATTATTTATTAAAGCCATTTAAAAATATTTCGAGCATAATATGCCAACTTTAAAAACAACGCACGACAGCTGACCTAGTTTTCTGCGTAATTTACTACGTAATAAAATTGATTATCCCAAACTGCTTTCTTTAATAATTTCAGCCCTTGCCGATATAAAAGTATGCCACAAATTTATTTAAAACCATGGCTACTTGTTTACCGATCATCTATCCCAAAGTATCTTATAAAAAGTAAAACACACAGAGAAAAAATAAATGTGGACATATACCAATACACCAACTTAAAAATAAAATCCAAAAAGCATAAAAATATTCTAAAAATAGATGGACAGAGAGGATTTACTTTATTATAGTAGTGAAAAAATCTGAATATCTAATAAACAATTTATCATTATTAATATTAGTATCAGTTGTTTTCTATTCACTACTAGATATTAAGTGTCTCTTTCTTTGTCCATTGTTATTTGTTGCCACGTATTTCCGTAAAATTTGAATATTTTTTCAGTTCAGCGGGTTTCAGGGTGATCCGTCGGTCTCTTGATTATTATAATACATTGGTCCGGACGACAATCCCACCTCCGAGTGATGTGGCTCGCTCATTGTCATTTCATTTTCACACGTGTTCCTGTCTCTTCGTGTGATACCTAACATACATATTTCATGCCTCTTTGCTTTATTATATATTTTGATCACTGATTAGCAAGTTTCGCAGTCATTCGTGAGCATTGGAAGTAGCTTTGATTGAACACTTTTCTTAACTTTTGTAATTTATTTATTATTAAAGTACCTACACATACTCTTTTCCATGCAAATATAATTCACCCGTTGATTGAGGAACGACTAATTGTTAAATAACGTATTTAATTTATGATAACACTCATTACTTATAATTATTTAATCATGCACAGAAAGTAATGTTGAAGGATATGTATGATTTTTTTACACTTTTGAGTATGGATATGTGGGTGTAGGTGGTGATAATAAATTGGGAACGTGCGCTGTAGCGGGGCAGCAGAACGGAAGATGTGTTGTCGGTGAGCAATCGGGCCAGACTGTGGCGGCAGCACTTTGCCGCCGGCTAGGTATTGAATGCAGATATCGTTGGTGTCGGTGCCGGCTGGGAACGGCAGTGAATTTGAACCGCTGTCTCCTACAGATATAATAATTATATCATATTTAAGATTTATATCTCGTAAATGTACTACTTTAATATGTAATGTTTTCTTACTAAAAAATAAATCCTATCATTTATAATCAAATGTATAAAGTTTTGTGTATATCCATTTACGTATGCGTAATTCTGTTACTGGCATGGAAACCTTAGGTGAATTTTATCCATGAATCTTATCTGTCTCTCCTACTTGGACCAGTGTTCTCCAGTCTGCACCAGCCACCGAGCATCCTCGGTGATACAGTCTAATTAGCGAAGTTTATATCGTCTGGCTTGTTATCCAGGATATGCATCGCTAGTTAAATATCTTGTGTCTTCCTTTTGTACCATATAGCTTGCTTATCGGAGATTTCCAGTCTTGAAGAATAAAGAGATGTGTGGGGTATGAGAATTAAAAAGACCTTGAATGTTATGTTTTAAATGATAAGATGTGATTAGTGTGAGAGTAGTGAACCACTCTCGTGTTTAGTTGGGGAATTAATTGTGTATATGTGAGTGTAATAGGTTGTAGGATATGAGAAAAAACTACTTACGGTTGGCATTTGTTTATTGTTAGGAACAGTTTACAAATATAGAGAAGTTAACCCATACAATGTAGTTACAACTCGAAGAGTTTTTGGAGGCGATTCCTGGAGCTGTTGATGGGAAGGTAGAGGTCAAAAGAGTAGCGATTGTTGAGACGCCCTTCTCGACCGCCGCTGACTGTGATGTAATTGGTGCATAACGTCTGCACTAAGAGTCTTTATGACTGATGGGAGCTTCGTTTCGTGCAATGGTGGTATCTGCTGGGTGTGTTCCGTGACGCCGTTGAAGATTAGAATGGAGGCGATAGACTTCCACAGATGTATTCTTCGAATAAGAGGCTGCAGAGCTCCAGGCTTCTGCATGGCGAGAGAGTATTCTAAACTTCAGTTGATTTTGTAGACCGTGGTGGAAATATTATTCGTTGACGAAGTCCCCGATAGCTAATAGTCGACATCTTCAAAGGCACATTTATCCATTGTGAGATACCCTTGACTGATCAAAACCAGCATACTTATATTTGTTTTCGTCTCATTATCCCATATTTTTAAAGATGTCTCCAGAGTAGTAAATGCTTATATTAGAGCTTATCCGGGAAACTATTATAAGTTGATATTAAATATATGCGAGATGCTTACATTGCCATAGGGCCACGCACAAGTATATGACGAATGCAACTCCTGTTGAGAGATCTGTGCTAGACAGTGGATTAGAGCAAACTTTATCTCATTAGGACTATAGTCTTGTACTAACAGCCCTAATGAGATAAAGTTTACTTCAGAAAATGAATGAAAAAAATTGAAAGTGTCTCAAATAAAAATAAGAAATGTCATACAAATAAATTTATTGTATTAGGACAGATTTACATATATTCAATAATCAAATAGGAAGTACGAAAGATGTTCTACTTATTAAATATGATGAGGGGTGATATGAATCTTAATATAATGTATAAAATTGGAGAGTGGTCCTCTCTGGACAATGGCAATAATAAGTAGGTAACAAATTTTAAGCTAAATTTATAGATTGACTCTAGTAAGGTAACTCTATCTAGGTAGAAGATATTATTTGTATACTATTATATTATATGAAGTTACACCTTGTAAACTCACATGGGTAAGAAGCAGACTCTTGTAGCATTGAATGTATTTGAACTCTCAAGGACAACACAAAATACATGGAGGGTAAATACTTTATTATCTCGAGAATATAGAGTTACCGAAACTGAACATGTGAACTGAATAAAGAGTCAGGTGCACATGATGACCAGGATGCGGAATAGTTGGAGATGAAGACGGGACTTGGGCCTCTATGGTGTGTTCCTTCTTGACGAACAGTGACCGGTCAAACAGGAGCTTTTGACGGTGGTGATAGAATTGGGCGAAGGTGGAAATTCTCACTTGGTCGAGTAGTCAATGGTTGATATGCGAGCGACCAGCATAATATACGATTTATCTCGAATTCTTCCATAAGAATGTAAGACTTCGAAGGCGGCGTGAATCGACGAAAAAGAAGGTTAAATGTCGTCGTTGAGGTGAGTCAGTATACGAAAGTCACGGCGCATATGAACTCAAAATATTGAATTCTATACATTATTGTTATTGCAGGCAGAATATTTTAGAATAGCTAACGAGTATACAACATTGCACTATGAACTCAATGGCAGGGTCCGCAATGGCGATTAGTCGAAATATTTCCAGCCGGAGATCGGCGCTATATCAGACGACAGCTAAACGAGTTCTGGTTAGAGAAAAGCGATGTTTGCCCGACGTTCGAAAAGGTTGGCAGTGGGGTTAGCTACGCGCGGTGTATAGCTTGCATGGTGATTGAGATCATTCATAATATAGACAGATTATACAAATTTATTGTTGTCTCTTTCCTTTCACTTAAGTGTGAGCGTATAAGCTACATATTACTTTGATTCTTTGGAAATTACATGTTCTCGATTGCACACTTCGTACCATGATGTGCCGGGTACGAATTAAAAGAAAGTATGAAATAGTATATTTTGTTTAAATTATTTCACGCGAGAGGAAAGGTGTAGGATATATGTGTCATTTTAATGCATTGAGTATGAGAATAAGATTATTTCCTATGGCTTTAAATGAAACCAGATAAAACGCTCGCTTTTAGAATAATAATGAATATATTTTAACATTTTCAATCTAATTATAGGGCGATATAAGTGCAACTTGTAGAAATATAGATTTTTGTGAAATATCTCACGACAAGCTCATCTAGTTTACCTATGTCATCTGCATAGAGAAAGTTTGAGTCAACTTAAAATCTCAACAAAAATTATAATAGTTTTTTTTGGCAATAATAGTTGTTTACATAAAATGGTTAGTTTATTACAACAATAGATAAGGGGAATGATACAATAATTGTCTTTAAAGAATTTTTAAACATTGTATCTATATATTTTGTTTAAAAATTGATTATACCAATATTTGATTTCGCTTTGGATACATACATAAATGCAATTATATAGTATATACAAACAAATCTACAATTAATTTTATGAAAAGATGATTTGAATGAATTTTATCTAAGTCAATTAGAAAAGGATGGCAGAAAAATTTAATGTAGGACAAATTAAGAGACACCGAGTCAAACTCTTATTTTTAAGGTTTATCACAGTTAAGGTACATCACAGGCAATACATAGCTCTATCAACCACCCTACATATTAATTTGTGTGTATGTGAATGGATAATATATGAATATGTGCACGGTACGAACAAATGTATAAAAAGTATGCAATACTACATTACATATGCTGTTTATTTTTAATAAAAATGTAATTCATATTTTTTTCACATAATTTTTATATAAAAAATATTATATAAGTGAACAAAAAAGGTCAAAGAAATTGATAATATAATTTGAATATTCTTTATTTAATGCATTGTTCTTATATTCAATATTTTATTGTATATAAATAATCAAAATATCATTTACCAAGAATATAATTCGTGTATAGAACCAATCAACCGATGTAGGGAATATGAAAAGGTTCCTCGATTTAGGACTTCTACCTAGGTTCAGAGATGGCAAACCTATGACATGCGTGTCTTGAATTGACACGCCGACCATTTTTGGTTATACGCCGACAAAGTTAGAATTATGTTTACAAAATGTTTTTAAATTTAGTTGAATGTTTAAAATTTTTTTTTTTTAATTTTGTACAAATTTATTTAACACATGAGTTACTTAGATCTATTCACAAAACTAAAAATTACATTTTTTTGTGAATCGCCGTACCTCTCCAAAAAGAGACTAGCTTTATGAATAGCAAATCTATTTCGTTGATCTACTCGTGAGTGTTGGCGTTCGAACGGATTACGTGGCGTTATTTCAATAAGTATTGTCGATATAGCCATTTCAAAATGACTGAATTTAAAAAAAGCATTGAATCAAGAAAAATATGACAATCGTTTTGTTAATACGGTATTAGTGAAAAAATAATAGTACATTTCGACTGTTTAATAACACAAAAATCTATCTGTCAAGTTTTTAGGATAGTGGAAAATAAATTTTTCAAAATTATGGATTGATTTTGAGTTCATTAAAAGCAAATTTTAAAACATATATAACTATTTTATATTTTTAATAGTAAAATATAATATTTTTTAGGTGATGCGTTGTTGTTTTAATTATTAATATTCAATGAGGTACTTTTGAGATTATTTCAGTTTTTGTGAAAATATTTGTTAGTGTTACGGATAAAACTGTGTATTCTGAATAAGTCTGTATACTTACCCGCATTTTTTGTTGACATGTTTTTGTATTATTAAGCTATAAAATTTGCGTTGTTTGTAATGAGTGCTTTAATACGTATCTTTAATATAAGACGTCATTTTGAATGCAAGTTTAATTTTTATGTTTATTTTCATTTTGTTGATCTGATACGCGTAATTTTTGCACATATTTTGATCTACTTATAGAAAATTGCTATTGAGACCTCGTACTTATTTGCAATCGTAATGTTTTAAAACATTATTTTAATTCCAAAGACATATAATCCAGGCTGATTCCAATTTGATTTACGTCATTCATCAACATAGGTTTCAAGAAATACATTAAACGACCGCTTGAATAGAAATTGCAAGTTTGGCATAAATGTTTACGATTGATAAAGCTGAGCCAAGGACCCTCTTAATCGCATCAAAAATTGCCCTGTCCAATAACAGCAAATCAGCGGAATCATTGCTTATTCAACAGATTACCTGTTCGGTGATAAATTTCGGCTTCGGAGGGGATGTTACCTATTCACTCGACGCGTTATGTTTTGTTTGACCATAAATAAGGAGCTTAATGACCCAATACAGCGGCCTGCAGCTAGACCCGCACATTTCGATTTACTGGTCTGAATGTACAGTAAAAAGCGACAACCATGTTTTAACATCCAATCGCGAACGGTGCAGAGCACCCGCCCCGTTTTGTTTTGTGCCACCCGTGTTGATTGGCACCTTGTTAAGTGCGGATCGGTGTTAAAGTACGCTTTCGGCTGGGAAGGGTTGGGCAAGTGGGGAGAGTGACGGGGTGGTTTGTATCATAGCAAAACCTTTAAGTATGTACACGATATTTTAGTAGAAAACAAGTTGCCCGTACAGTTTATATAGGAGTTCAGGAAAAATCTGTCCCGTCACTGTGCCATTAGCGTAACTATATATTTGAGTAATATAGACCGCATTTTTCGTACCACTCAATGTATTACTTGACAAATATATATATATACCTAATACATTTTCAGGTATTTAATTATTTATTTAAATTAATTTAACGTTTTAATTATTAAAGTGATAATTTGTTAAGAAGATAAATAATACCAATGTTTTTTTGATACACTTTCTAAGCATTCTTGAATAAGCAGCTGTAGTCTACACCGAAATGTGAAACTGAAAATACGAAATAATAGTAAATAAAATTAACTAAATTTCAGTCCACTTTACGTAACGTTTGTGATTCTAGGAACATTGTAAGCCAACGTATGTTAGCGTAACAATGGAAAATTATACGTCAGCGTTTACACTATAAAAAAGTTATACCAATGGAACTTTATACGCCCGATTACAAAACTTTATATGCCAGAAAATTTCCTAAAATATTATAAGTCATGAATTTGTACGATGATAATAAGTATTTACATCAACAATAATAAAGAATGTTTCTGTAAATCTCTTAGCGGTTTGTGGGTTTTTGTTAGTGATCTAATATAAATTGTGATTTGAAATTGTAATGATATTTGGCAACTGTGATTTATGGATTGGAGGCTTTATTTCTAGTGTTTACTCGCCGAATTACGAATAATTATAGTTACCAATCATCGTCACAATCGATTATCAATTACACAATTATAGTCAAAATCACAGTTTATCTCATCATTAATTATTGTTACAGCGTACATATTGTCATTGTGTGTAAATTGACCCTGATAGATCCTGAAGGTAAAGGAGAGAAGACGGATTTATGCATTTGAGAAGTGGTGTTGGAGGCACATACCGTAGACGACGAGACGCACGAATATCTCCATTCTTCAGGAGCTGAACATCAAGGACAGACTTTCAACCATTTGGCTGAGACGAATTCTTAAATTTTTTGAACATCTTGCGAGAAGGGAAGATAGCATGGAGACGCTTGTTGTAGTGGACCACGTCGAAGGATGTAGAGGAAGAGGAAGACTTCTCACCCGTTGAACTGACCAAATGGCAAAGAAAATAGGCTCTCCTCCGGTGACAGTCCTAAGATCTCCAGTAAGAGGTCAAGGGTTCATGGAGATCACCATCTTTAGTCATAAGGTATGATATATTACATAAAGTATACCATCGTATATATAATGCTTGGCGTATATTATATTGGGCGTACGTACTTTCATCCGTAAAAATGTTTTGTCGTACAAATGTTGGCGTAGAAAATTTTGTTTAGGAAAGGATTTTGTACGTTTCTTAAAATTAACTGGTAGAGTGAAGTTTGGTTGTATCGATTACATCAGGCCGATAAAACTATATTTAAGTTGTTCCCACAAAACGATGTAAAAAGTTTGAAAGTATTTTTTAAGATCGTGATTCCTAGCGCTCGAAAAAGTATCGTCATTCTTGATAACTCTGATACAGCTCAGATGTCAAGCTTTTTCCGTTGATCTCATTTAGTACAGATAACACAATTTTTCTATAAACGATAGGCAGTCTTAATACGATCGTGGCAGATAATGAGCCGGGCGGCTCCCCTCGCTGGCTTTATATTGATGGTCGGCATCAAAGAGCTTGCGGGCTTCGTGTGTTAATATTTTACCGTGACACGGCGGTTCTCCATACTCCTTCCGATACAATAGTTGTGTATAAGAAATGCGGAAAAGAAAGGAGGATAATATCGACGGAGAGAACAGAGAGCGATAGTCTTGATATGGCGTGATTAATGGCCTCAACGCGTTAACTGTACGTGAGGAATGATATGTTTTCCATTGCAGATTTATAATATGCCATAAACCTTGAGTGTGTATGTGTGTGTGTGTGTGTGTGTGTGTGTGTGTATTATAAATTGATCGATTTGAAAAATAAATTATTAGATGTAGTTTCATCTCAACACAGCAATTTTAACCGATTGTATTATTAAATCAAATGAGTTGAATCATTTATACATATTTACAGAAAAAATCATAAATAAATTATACATAAACGCACTAAGTAAGTAAGTCAATAATCTAATTTCCTACAAGTTCTTTTATTCGAATTAAGATATTCTCAGATAAAAATGAAATGATTATATCAATTCTAATAAAATTCATGTTCAAAATCGACGTAAAGTTGCTCGTAGTTCGAATTAAAATTTGAACTTGTGACTTGATTCGAGATAATTTTATTTTTTAACAACTGCGAGATTATATAGATATAAAAAATATAATTTTAATGATGCGTCTCGTTGAAAAGAGATTATTAGTTATCGTTTGTGACAAATATTGATAATAGTGAAAGGAGCGGGAATGCGTGAAGAATATTAAATTAGTGCTCCTATTGGACGCATTTTGCTGTAACGAGACTTTTTTGATTTCTGAATTTGACAGAAATTAAAATATGCTATTTTATTTCGGGGTCTATAATATTTTATATATATCATTTGGCGTGCGAGCACAGCACAGCGTAACAATACTAATCGTCTATAGCCGATTCTTCTGTCAATTAATATAAAAAAAACTTGAAATTATTTGTCATTTAAAAAAATGTGTACACGGAATACGTCTTAGGTCAATATTCTTACTATTTTTAATGTTTATTTAAAATGTTTATGTTTTGATCATTTTAATAATAAATTATTCATTACAATAGTTAGTTATATTTGTCAATTCATTTCGAATAATGCCTTTTTCTTTGATGAAAAAAACGGTGGTTCGAGGCTCGAACCCCCAACTCCTAGATCACTAGGGAAATGTCTTAACCACTTGATAAACCAACTCTGAATTGAATAAAAAAAATATGTGCACATTTTCTAATAAAGTGAAGTAAATGCACAACCAAAATAATACGAACATCGCTGGCACTCTGGGAATATGTTTATTTTTGCAAGTCCGCATACAATACGAGTTCAGAAATACGCAAACAATGCTTTTTATTTGAAACCCAAGTGCATCGTTGAATCATGTGATTCAGATTATTTTCTCCAATACGCGTTGGTTGAAAAGCACTTTTGATTAAAAACAACTCGGTAACGTGGAAAATAAATCTTTTAAAATCTAGCAACTATAAAAATTTTTTAGTGTTTCTAGAAAATATGTATGGATACAAGAAAATCTGCACCTAACTTCGAATCATGTTGTTCATAAAAATCATGTTTACAATAAAAATTCGTACATTTGTCAAATTTATTATTATTTAAAATTATTATTAACATCGATGACAGATCTGTCGTGATGACGAGGACTATGCAAGTGCATGGCAGTGCGCACACTGATGACTAAATTTTCAAATGTTGGAACAGTTGGTGACGAACTGTCGTACGACTGTTTTGTCCTCAGTATGATGTAAAATTCCCGAACGCAGCCATGCTGTCAACTCGTGTTACGGTAAATGATTGTTAGAAAAAATGTTTTTATTAGCTTAAATGGCTTTAATGGCACTAATTTATTCTAAATATTGAGTACACAATTTTGAAAAAATGATTAATACCATAATTTAGAGCATTCATTAAGTCGTATACAATGTGTCCTTGCTTCTTATCTCTCTTCATTTAATTAGTGAGAAAGAGACAAATATTTTTGTATGTTTACTGTGAAAATAGTGTGTGATGTTCGTCTTCTATATCACAAATTGTGTTAATACGAACGTATTAATTTTATATTTTTTATTTATTATCTTAGTTTTATTAACCACTGAATTGAGTTTAAAAAACATCTACCGGTTTCGGAAAATACCTTTTCCTTCTTTTTTCCGAAACCGGTAGATGTTTTTTAAACTCAATTTAGTGGTTAATAAAACTAAGATATTAAATAAAAAATATGAATTTTAACCACAAAGTTAATATTGCTAATTTTAAAAGTATTAATTTTACAATGGATTGAATGGAAAAATAATTGTTTTTGTACGATTCCCTTTTCATGATTGGTTTTTCACAAATCATTCCTAAGCGCTAATATTTTCTTTAGGATTATGTAAAATATTAATTTTATCTTGCATGTATTTACAGAAATATTACAAGTTTAATTATAATGGTTGACCTGTGTTACTGCATGATTTGGGAAGGGTTAAGGTCGTCCGATGACTTTCTGTTATACGACTAAATTTTCAAACGATAGAATATTTGGTGGCCTACCTGAATATGCCCCCGACGCACGTAGGAGTAATGTACGCAAGAACTTGGCCAAAATTCCGATTCGTCAGTTTTGATGAAACATTTTTTTTTTAAATTTACGTTTATAACTACTGCATCATAAGATGGTGGCTATTTTGTAATAGCTAAATCAATCAAGCCATGCTGAATTGTATACATCTGTTCAGTGAATAAACATTAAAGGACTTTTTTCATATTATTTGGCTATATTGATAAATTGTTCAGTGTAAAATCGCATTAACTCAGACTGTGTTATTATTGAAAATCATTTAAATCGAAATCTATGCATAACAAATCATATAGATTCAATGTATATTATATATAAAATAAGCTAAAACTATTGCGATAAATTATATCTGTTGTTGAAATACTAACTATAAATCTTGAAAAAAATCAAGATGTGAAATATTTATTTAATTTTCTACTCAAAACCTGTTCTCCAATAGGAATACTAGCTTTGACTGTTAATAAATGATCATTTTCCATGTGAAGAAAGTTTCTTAAACGATAATTAAATGCAGATTGCTGCTATTATGGAAAATTTATTAGTTTTCAAAATATTTTAATAAAAAACTAGAGATTAAATATTATTTCTTCCATAAAAATGTAAAAATCATTAATGTTTATAGCGATTCTTTTTTAAAATCCTAAGTATATTAAACCATTAATTAAACTTTCAAAAACGTAAATATCCATGAAAGTTTTGTGAATATTAGAAAAAAAAAGCTCTACGTAATAAAATAAGTGTGTTGAGAATGGATCAACCTTTGGGATGAAAGCCATTATTCCAGAAAGTCATCTAAGCCTCAACAGTAACTTGTCTATTAGCAAGGGCGTGCAGCGCATACAAGCAAAAAAGCTGTGGATGACTAAAAATTCTGGGAAACAAATATAAATTAAAAATTGGATTAACATTGACGAAAACATTATTTCGCAATTAGTCCCGTCTGTGTACCAGTAAAGACTTTAATTGCTTAGTTCTAAAAACTCACCGCAGCTCACCATTGTACTCATGGCGCTCTTTTTTTATTCGCCGCATCGTCCAATTTACATTACTCAGTTCTGTCTTTAAGCTAGTGAATTACTCAAGTCACATAAATGGCTATTTACTGTATTGAATTTTTTTTTCGGTTGATCCGTTTTATATGGAGTCGTTACCTATGCTGTTTATTAACAAAATAAAATTAAAAAGGGTTACAACTGCGTGCAAATCATTGAAGTGTCTACTTCCTCTTTTAATAATTCGTGTATTTTACTATCTTACTGTTTTTAACGTGTTGATTTCACGATTATTCTTTAAATTTGGCGCATGGATTGGTTTTTGATTTGAGAAAAAGAAAAAGCAATTGGCATAACTATTTCCTGCGTTAACCTTTAATATAAATAATTATTTCATTTAGTAATTACGTGAAGTATTTTAAACAATAAATGAATCATTATTACTTTACTTATTATTTTATTACATTATTATTTTACTTTAAAACTAAAACGTTAAAAACACTATTAACAGTACCCTAAAATTATAAATAAATACATGATAGGGTCGTATAAACGACGGATTTATTTTGTCCAAAGACGTTGGTTAAACGAAAGTATATATATTGTATTACATATATTATATATGATTGTATAATAACATTGATAACAGCATAACTTACATCTATACCTACTGCACGTCTATTAGGTACTAACTATATGAACTCTACCAAGAAGTCTGTAATAAAGTTCATGATGTACCTATGAAGCAATTAACTTTTTATTATAATTTTGCCAACAATTATAATTTGTTATTTTACATGCCAAAGAAAGATTAATGTGAAACACGCAGTATATTTTAAGAGTCCATTCAAGACAACAAAAAATGTATTATGTAAATTTATGTATTATTTATATGTATATTATGCATTTTATTATTTAGATATTATTTGTAACCACCGTAACTACCGTTTATTATTTAGATATTATTTGTAACCACCGTAACAAGAACATACGGAAGTGTACAAGATAGACAGAGAAGGGCATATTTAAAAATTCTGATTTTCTTGTATTTATATTCATTATTATTGGATTGGGCCATGAATCAGCGAAGAGTGGAGCTTTAAGTATTATTAGATGATAGATGATTAAAATCGTTTCGGAATACATTTTATTTAGATAAAATTATTTCGGCCAACTTTTGACGTCAAGTACTCCTATGTGCGATGTTCTGTCGGGCAACTATCGGGCGCCTCACTAAACATATGAGCGCGCGCACACCAACGACCAAACTGTCGTGAGACTGTTTTATTCACAGTGTGCTCTCGAATAAGTAAAAAATACTGAATGGTTCATGAAATAGAAAAAAATATTATACATACAAAACATAAATGTTATATTACATAGATAATTTAAATGTTTGTTCAAAAATAAAATAATAGTTACATGTTATATTTTGAAGTACATTTAATGTGAAAAGAAAACCTAACTTTAAGAACGTAAATAAAACAAGCACACAAAACCAAAATAGCATAATAATATATTTACAAAGAATATTTTCGTATTAATAATTAAAGTAATGTATACAAAAAAAACATATCAAATTTTATAAGCAAATTTTTAAGATGTTTTGTTTTTGCTTAACTAGAATAGTTTCTGTTCCATAACAAATACATCACATTTTGGATTAATGAGTTATTACATAAGCAGTGTGTAATATTTTTAGTTTTCAGGTTAATTTTCAAGGTAATTTAAATAAAAACTAATTAATTTAATGTAGAATTAAAGGAAACATTAATGGGAAAATTATCATACGTGAGACTGGATTTCATGGATACGGATTACTTTTATAAATAGCATATTTTATAACAAAAAATTATAAATATTTTTAAAAACTTTATTCGTTGAACATATTTTAGTTTCTAATTCTCTATCCTACTGTGAATTCCATATGGGGAGAATACTTCTTTTCGAGTCGGTCAGCCTCTGCCAAATATTTAACGAGTGTCCTTACTTTGTCAGTAGGTACCTTTTGTTTTACTCATTATATGGTTTCGAGAATTGATGACAATGGACACACTAAAATATGCTCTGCATCCTATATGGTATATTCACATATTCTTTTCCCCATTTTTTCAGGATTTTCCTAATGCGACCTACTTTTATAAGAATTCGACTAACATTTATCCGGGTCTCCTATGGTAGAATTCGATTAACATTTAAC
This sequence comes from Eubasilissa regina, assembly GCA_022840565.1. Taxonomy (NCBI): domain Eukaryota; kingdom Metazoa; phylum Arthropoda; class Insecta; order Trichoptera; family Phryganeidae; genus Eubasilissa; species Eubasilissa regina. The sequence goes on from JAINEB010000018.1 coordinate 26,276,412, forward strand.
CGGGTCTCCTATGGTAGCGCTTCTTTTGGCCTCTTTGTATTACCAGCTCTAGTCATCGACTAACGATCACAAGGTGACCTTCCACATATTAATACTTGTTGGCACTTGTGCACTTTCAATTATAGGTACGACGAATTATTATAAGTTTTTTGTCGACATGGGTTCCTGTTCCTTCATAGTCAAAAAGAAGGATTGACAGATATGCGATGATCGGCAGTCGATCGTTACGTGATTGTTTCTTTGCTTTGCTACTGTCTCTCTATTTTACGGAAACGGAATATTCCGGATAGCACTTAATTTGTTCTATTTTCTTTGGTTACAAGCATTCCATCACTATTCTGTTTGACTCGTTTAGAGCCATGTCCACTTTCTGTATCTTATTCTTATTTTTTTATAGCTGTTTTGCCTATAGAAGTTAATGTTCATGAATTGTAAAAATGTATTAAAGGATACTTATAAATTAAAAACAGGTTAAAAATAAGATATAGTACAAAGATAGTCAAACTGTCAACAAATGAAAGTTGTTTAATGAATGCGTTTATTAAAACCTTTGTAAAGTTCTATTTACGTCATATTAACTTTTTAAGGTTAAATACGTAGATGTCATGTAGGTATTTATCTGTATATATATTAGTCTTTCACTAAATGTTGATAAAAATAATTAATTTTTTAATGTGATAAAAACACTTATGGTACGTGTTCATGGAAGAGATTTTTAGGAGTTTTTCGAGTCGAGACGACCTTTGAGATACGGATTTTGATCCATAGATATTCTTTGGAGACAACATTCGACTTTTGCATTCCATGTGTATACACCGTGTCTCAGATTTAGCGTCTCTCGTCTTAATTCACGACCTTATATCAAACGTCAATTGTCATAATCTTGGTTAAATGGGTGATTTTAAATACATATTATTAATATCTCACGCAAACACTTTGTGGTTATTCATTTTAATAATTAAAAATTTATTATTATTCTACCCGGCAGCAGTTAAAACGGAATAAATTATTGTTAATGTTTTATGATTTATGTATATCTTTAAGAATATACAGTTGTAGGGATCTACGATAGTTTTAGGTCGTGTCAAATGTGTGCACGTGTCAAATCTTCCTGTTAGATCAAACTTCGTGTATACTGGTTTTAGTTATTGTTCTTTCTATAACAATCTAAACCTGATCTCTGAGTATACCTCCAGATTAAAATCTCAAAACATGTACATGGTATTGAGATGTATCTCAACTAAATCTCAGAGATCAATTTATTGTATCTCCTTCCGTGGATACGGGCATTTAAAATATAAATCTAAAATAAAATTATACCATCAAAAACTTTATTTTAATTAAAATATGCTATTATATGCGTTAAATGAATAAATTTAATAAATATTAATTTAATATTGAGATAGTAACTTACTCGAATGTAAACAGATATTAAGATCAACTCATTTTCAAGTCTCTTAGAAGTAAAAGTTATTCTTTAATTTTCCTCAATTGTTATCGATCTCATTCTCGAGCTTCCTCTCAAGAATCAAGATATTGAAGTGATTGCGTAGTCGGATCCACTTTTATTCATTTCTACTTAAAACACAAAGATTTAGCTTTTTGAAGATGCGAGGCTCATTCTGGATGAATGTCTTTGGGTTGAAAGCAGTGATGGGGATAGGGGTGGATGTATTATAAAAATAAAATATATGTTGTAATAGAGAAAGTGTAAATCAAATAACATTATTTTTAAAAAATAAATAAGAACGTCGAACGGTTAATTGTATAATGTATGAGAAAAAAATCGTACACGAAATACATGTATAAATATTATGAATATTTTTCAAACTTGGCTAACCTCATATATCGTGAAAAATAGGATAAACTTGGTAGACTTCTGGGACGAGGTTCAAATCACTGGTCAAATAAAACAAAGTTGTTGGAATTATTTTCATATTTTTTAATTGAACTTTGCGGTTAATGTTAATTATAATCTGGACAATTAAACTTTGTTTTTAACCACTGCGTTTTTTAATGCGTTATTTTAATACAGCAATCAGTTTCGGAAAATACCATTACATATGAGTCAAATAGCATTTAAGATGGTTAAATAGTAATGGTTTTTCTGAATTTACGATCATTTATTAGAAAATGATCATACTTTTGATAAAAATTTAGGATTGTCTATTTTACATATGAACAATGTTGGTCTTAAATTGAATAATTTAGAATCATAAGAAATACAAAAATACATACAGCATGTAAAATCCACCAAAATATAAAAAAATCAACTAAATTTAACTAATGGTCCTATTGAAAAAAAATTCTTAAATTTATTTTAAAATAATAATATATTTTTTTAAATAGATTTTTAAAAACATTAGTATAACTTAACATATATGGTTTAAGTTAGTTAATTTAACATCCTGATGAAGAAAATAGTATTTTATGAAACCGGTCGGTGTATTAAAATAGCTCATTAAGCGGTTAAATTAAATAATCTATATTAAAAAGATTTATTCTATTTTAGAATAAATTCGAATATTGTTTATATGAATATTTCAACGAAATGTATTATTTATATTTCATGGAATTCAAAAATCTGTGAAAGCTGTTACTATTGAATGTTTTTTATTCCTAGATAAAGGCTTTAAGATAGATATAGTAATTCAGCTACAGCAGGTAATGTCTTATCCATCTTTGTCTCGGAATTCCTTCCCTATTTTTCTTTTTCTTTTAATGTTTCTCTTGATTCTATTGGCTTGTTTTAAAATACTAATACTAAATAAAATATATATATATATATATAAATAATAATATAATATCAAATTCTATTGCATAACGGGTTTTATATGCTGTTGATGCATTTCGTTCAACATAGCGTACTCGTGTTCACTTTCTTCAGAAGACGTACAAGCATCCGAAGTTGATAGTTCTTCAATTAGCTTATTCCTTTTTGAAGTATATATTTTGCTTAATATTAACACAGATATCTACATAAATATAAGTTTATATTAAAAAAAGGTACTATAAAATATTTGTACTACAGGGAGTTCTTTTTTTTAGTCTAATATATTTTTATTGTAATTTGTTTAGTAGTAATAATAGGTGTACCGGAAAAGAATGTCGTTTTTTTTGTTATCGCTTTTGAGTGGTCCGTTGTGTTTCGGCAGTCAAACTTTTACAGCGTGTTCTGTGTTGTTTCTCTGACTACGCATACCTGGAGTGTACTAAGACTTTTAAACAAAAAAATTTACAACCCTATATACAATGGAGAGTTTTGTACCGAATGAAGAATTTATTCGAAATATTATACTTTACCATTTCATGAAGAAAGAAAGTGCATGATAATGCACGACCGCATACCTCAAAAATGACGAAAGAAAAAAATAAAGCCCTAAGTTGGACAACTGTACGTCACCCACCATATTCACTGGATCTTGCTCCATCGGATTACCATTTGTTCCGGTCAATGCAATACTTTTTAAACGGAAAAGAATACAAAAATTATGAGGATGTCACAAAAGGCATATCTGAGTATTTTAAATCGAAACCAGCTGAATTTTACGAACGTGGTACGAACGAAAAATTGACTGAGAGGTGGAAGGAGGTTATATCAAACGATGGCAATTATATTTTGAACTAAGTTATAATAAATAAATACATTAAATGCACCAAATTGTTTTATTAAAAAAATGACATTCTTTTCCCGTACACCTATTATATAGTATAATTTTATTAAACACAATTCAGGAAATATGAAAATATATATAATATATATAAAATATATATTAGTGTATGTATTGTGCGCATTAATTTTTTTATTAATTTATCACACGCGATGACGCGTAAACTTGTACTATTATATAATCGTTATATGTATATTGTTAAAATTTTTGAATTCAAGAGTTATATGATTTCTAGATCATTGAAGTCATGTTAAATAAGTATTTCTGTTTTTTGTCCTGTAACAATAATCTTTTTACACCTTGTATAATTAATTTACTCACAGGTAAGTCATGGAAGTAAATTTATTATGTTGCGTGTACAAATTTACCTACATTAACTATAGCATTTTATTTTTATTTTAAAGCATTAAAAAATGATGAACGTTATATTTAATTTATATATTAGTAGTTTAATTGAAGTAATAATGCTTACACGGTGTATATAATTAATTATTGAGTTATCAAAAAATAGATCACCAATGTGGTTTTTAAATTCATATTGTTTTCAATCTTGACTATATATTATGGCATGAGAAAATTAAAGCATTACTTCAATCCATTGTGTTTCCATGAATTTGCCACTCCTCCACCATTGGTCAGTCTTAGCTCTCCCCCACTCCCACTGCTTCAATAATTTCGTTAGTCCGACGTGACTTTGGGCGCCCTCTAGGATGTCTTTTTAGTTTTACGGAAAAAATTCAAGAATATTGTTTGTTCATAGATTATCTATATGGCTTTTTAGTAGTGATAATGTCACGTTAAAAGTAAATTACGTATATGTAATATTAATTTAATATAAAAATATTCAATTTTTAGTCTAATTTAAAGCAATGATAAATTTATTGAACATATAATTGATATGTGATTCCACACATTAACATATATATAACATTCAAAAATTTAATAGATATGGAGGTTGATTAGGTGGAATGGTGAACGTTACATTGTGTAAAGTGATCTCTTAAACCAGCCGAAAACAGGTCGTAAGCCCTGTAATTACCCATACTTCCATATTTTTACTTTTATATATTTATAATTTGTTTAATAACAGTGACTTGTTAGGTGAAAATCTAGTAATTGTCTGTTCTTGGACATATTCTAATATTGCTAATAAATACATTAAATTATTATTAATGTAAATTGTAATAAATAGTTACACATTGGTACGATTATTGAAGATCGACTTATATAACATACATCTTTTTATACAAAAATGTATGTATATTACCAATAATAAAAAAATAACGAATTATACATCGATTGTTGTGCTAGTCTAAGACAGCAAAAATTATAATATTTTAATGCTCTTTTTACGCATTATTTATAACAAAGATTTAGAGTTCGTCCCAGGCAATTGTGATAAATACAATATATGAAAACAGATTAATAAAATAAAAATATAATTTATGCCTGATTGGATAACTTTAACCTGAGAATTATTAATTATTTAAATTTATATTTCAAACATCTCATTAAACACCACATTTCGCGTAAATTAACGTCTCCATGAAGCTGTTCTGTTACGAGTTCCATATTATCTCGATTTCACCTGGTCTGAATATCTTGATCATGTCACTTTAATGAAAATGGCATTGTCTTATCAGTTTGATATTCCAATTTTACATATTGAACCTCCGCGATTGATTTTAGTGATAAAATAAAGGTACATTTTTGAAGTGTTAAAACAGCAAAAATTTTTTATAAACCTTATACCGTATAAAAATTGATGCAAATAAACATGAGCACTGAGATTGCCATTCAGGTAGAAGACCAAATCTCAAAAATCTATGATGTTATAGTGCGATGAAATATTTTAATGAAATGTCAGAAAATATAAGAAAGGAGGAGAAATTGAATAGATTTAAAATAAAACTTACCAAATACGTAAAAGATAAGTTTTAGTAAAATAAATTACTTTAATCTTGTTTATATTAGAGCATATATAGAAGTTCTTATGAATGCACTATGTTAAGAATTTGCTTATGAGAATGAGCGTTTTGTGTTAAGTGTTGTATCACTACAAGTGATTTTTCAAACGAGTGGTATCATGTAGTGCAGTTTTGAGTCACACTATATACTATGTGGTAAAAAAGACTTATTTTATATATCACACTACATTATTGTTAAGCCATAAAGTTTTATAACATTGTATTATTTGTAACATTATAAATTTGAAATGAGTCTCATGCTAAAATGCCTATTCTTCTTTGCCTACATAAAAAAGCGTTTGTAGAAATGCTGGACCTTTATTAATATTCGACTAGCTGAAGTACCCGGCGTTGCCCGGGCTTTACGTAGAGCGAAGAAGCTTCATTTAGGGGGATGAGTGTAGTTTTTTTTTGCTATCAGATGTAGACAGTAATTTTCCACTTATTTTGAACGTCAAGTGTGTAAAATTTCATCCAGAAGTATAAACATTTTGCTTTAAGGGATGAGAGAGGGAGATGGGGGAGGTTTTTGAAAATCTTAAGTAGACAGTGACTTTCCTCTTGTTTTGAAAGTCAAGTTTGCAAAATTTCATAAATCTAGGAATAAAACTACACATATATAAAAAACAAACAAACCAACAGACACTCTTCTTTATATATATAGTTTTGACAATTAAAAATAATATTTTTTTTTGCACAAAACGATCAAGTGTAGATGAAAAGAGATTATTGATAAAAAAATATATATTTAAAATTTACATACTGTGGGCAGTACGTGATTGTTGGTGGGAATAAACAAATAAATAATAAAGAATATATACTAATTAAATGTATTAATTATAAATATACATATAAAACCAATTTATCAAAAAATATTGTTGTTGGGGTACCGGAATTCGAATCTTGATCTCTTTTTCAATCTGAGGAAGGTGCATTACCAACTATGCTACAGCTACAGTATTTTGACGAAAAATTTTCGAACCTATATGTTACACTGTTACACTTTTTCAAATTAATACATCTATCGTTCCATTATTTGAAAATCATCTACATTAAATTAGTATTTAAAACATCACAGACTTATATTCTGAGTAATTACAACTTAACAATAAGAATGTGTACTTCTTAATAAAGGATATATGACTGTAGAACACTCATGTCTGAAATTTGATCATTCTATAATGCATATTATATTTTTAAAACAATAATAATAATTGATGTTCGCAATAATTTTCAAAGTATTCGTAATTCTCTCTTTGGGAATTCGGAAATTGGACCCCTTGAGTGAGAATGGACTTGTGTCCAGCGGGTCATTATCTCAGAACAAAACTTGGCCCCAGGGGTAGTGATGGATTGCTTCGTGAAACGTAATATTCCCGGTCATGGCCAAGGCGGCAGGGAGGCATTGTTTAGTTGTCTGTATCTCTTCACACTTTATTTCGGGAACTTGGCAGAGGAATGACTGAAATTCGTCTCGAACGTAATCAATAAGCAAATATTTCTACAACAAATTTAAAGATATTTCAGTGAGTTCGTGAAGGTATTAGTTTAACAACTAATAATAGATTTAATTGTCAGTGGTGTGCACCAGGCACGAATTTAAGTTATGCTGCTAAAGGTACGATCGATGTACTAAAGTTTTTATTCATCTGAAAAAATACTCTCTTTTGGAAGCATGTTTTTGTAAAAAGTATATTTATAAAGGGGCGCTAGAAGAGGGGGATCCAACCTTTCCCGAAACTGTTTTAGAAGTTTCAACTTGTTTTATCGGTTCCACAGCACACAGTGCTACAGAAACGCGAAATCTACACTTAATAAACACAAAATAAAGAAGAAAAACAAAAGCTAATGATTGTAAAATGAACAGAGATTTTAATTTAAACTATCCTGGGCGTTTTTGACCAACATTTCAAACAGATAATCGAGTGTCATGTACGGTGGGTACAAGACAACCATTAAAGGGCTAACTATCAAGTACACTCTCCCACGAAGGGACTTGGACGAAACACAATGATGAAAAGTATCCTTGTTCAAGTGAATGCCTTCGGCAGCTGTGGTTCCCGGGTTTCCTATTGATAATTTGGTCAGATATGAATTATGAACACTGCCGCCATCCATTGATTGAGCACGCTGATGCTCTCGCGTCGTGGCTGGTTCGTTGTTGTTCTTCCGGGTAGATTTCCGATCCACCAAAATGTGCACTGATTATTGAGATCTCTTTACCGTACGGTGTACTGGATGCAATTGCATCTGGTCGTTTTGCGCGCTCTTCAATCTCCGAAAAAGACGGCAACATTCATATACATAAATAACCAATAGCGAAAACAAGAAATCCCAGGTGTGCCAATTGAAGGAACAAAGGCTCGTAAAAAAGAAATCAAATATCTTGGTGTAATTATTGATCAAAATTTAAAATGGCATAGTCACATTAACGAATTAGTGAAAAGAATAAGAAAATGTATTTATATATTCATAAGATTAAGGAACATTCTAAGTATAACTAATTTAAAAAATATATATTTTGCTATTGTTCACTCACTATTCCAGTATGGAATAATTGGGTGGGGAGGAGCATACAATAATATAATGAACTCAGTAAAAATAATACAAAGAACAATTATTAAAGTGATATTAAAAAAAAGATCAACTTTTACAACACAAACACTTTTTGCAAAATTCCCAGTCCCCAAAATTGAAAACATTTACAAAAAAATCTCAATTAATCAATTAATTAAAGAAAATAACACTAGAAAATTTGAAACAAGCACATCATTAAGGTTTAAAAATAACTTTAAAATCCCTAAATGTAACATCAAACACTATAAGCAAAATTCTATATATTTAGGGATAACAAATTTCAATAGCCTCCCTACACAAATTAAAGAAATAAAAGATATAAAAGAGTTTAAAAAGAAACTAAATGAACACTTCAAAAACACATAATTGGATAATAAACAATATTACAGAATAATTCAGAAGCACACAAATGGACAATAAATAGAATATGTAAAATTATCATATAAATTATTGTAGTGTAACTCCTTCTCTAAGCACAAGAGGTGATCATTTTTTTGAGAGGTAAGCGAAATAAAAACCATGTATGCATATAACATGTATTTTCGCTAAATTAAATAAATAAAAAAAAAGAGTTAATGATGAGTTTTTGAAAAATTTTTATATTATTACTATTATACCACATTTAAAATGTAAGTATTGGAACAAATACATTCAAGTCCGCTATAAATATACAATTGAGTTGTTTTGCAACACGTCTGTTCTAGCGGAGACGTGTACTCAGAACACCGCGTGGCGCGAGAGTTGCGTTTAATTGGTATACGAGTATGTTTGAGGCAAAATTATGCGAAACACATACACAGTTACACTTGTCATTTCTTAGTTCTTCCTATAGATGGTTCTAATTAAAGCAATAGTATGAGTAGATGCGCGTAGATCTACACACTTAATACATACTATATCAAATAAATATATAATTTAGATTTAATTCGCAAAAATCTAATAGTTTTTTGGTTGTATGGAGTACAATGAGGGCGGACCCACCGCTTACCTAGGACCAATGCAATAAGCTCAAAGCTCCTATCTCGGTTCTACTCATTTGTCGCCTGGTTGGTAATTTTTAATGCTACTAGGCAGCTGTTCGATAGCGTCCCGCATATTGAAAGGGTGATACAGCACAGCTTCCAAAACAAGATTTGCCCTCATTGTCCCCGGTTAACTCAATTTATTAGTAAATAAATATAATATTTACAGTACATAACATTAAGATAGTATAAAATAATACAATTAAGAAGGCCGGGGAGCAGAGGAAAAGTGAAGAGGCATTCCTTTCCGGGAAACGAGACGGCACAAAAGAAAAACATATAAGAGACTCACCCTCCACGCACCACTGCCGGCAGATTTAACCCACAAGAACAGTATATCGCAGATAATATTTGGGCAGAATAACAAAATAATAATGATGAAGCTACTCATCAGTTCTCTGGAGGATCTTCCATCTGGAAACCCAAACTCGAACAAACCAAAACAACTCCAGATTTCTGCCACGCTTGAGCAGATCGGAGTTCCTGACGGAACCTCGATCTACTATACAGCGAGACACATCGTGTGCCTCTGTAAAATACGCATTAGCTCATTTATACAAATTAGTTTAAGCCGCATATCCATGATAAGAGACATGGTGAGATAATCTCAGATATTTATTTGAGATACATCTATATACCATGTATACATGTCGAGATTTTGATCTGAACATAACCTCAGATATTAGCTTGAGATTGGTAAAAAGAGATAAAAATCAAAATTCAAACCAGTGTATAGATCTGATAACGAGATTTGATACGTTGACATAAATGTCACTTAAAAGTATCATAGATTTGTATAATTATCTTTAATAAAAAGTTAGTGTAAGTAATTAAATATTAACCTTAATATAAGGTGTATAATAAATGTATCGGCATTTATTTTGTTTTAACTGCTGCTTGGGAGATTCAAAATCACTCAACTGACAAACGTTAATGACATTTGACGTTTAACTACGTGACGAGGGTGAAGAAAGTAAGGCGTAAAATGGCGAATCTTTGAGACATGGTTTATACACTCGACATACGAAAGCTAAGAGTTGTCTCCAAAAAATCTTATGGGAGCTAACTCTGTTGTATCTCAAAAATTGTCTCGAGTCGAAAGTCTCATCAAAGTCCCATTCGTGGACCCGGGCCATTATACTTGAAGGTCAGATGGTAATCAAGTCACTTTATTTTGTAAAAACGCGTCTTATAATTTATTCGCTCTCTTAAATGGAAACTAAAATCTTTCCATCGTTACGTTTCATTGGTACACACTCGCACGTCAAATATCTTGATTCGGATTTTACATAACTTAAAGCACTTAGTACTGACAGCTCAAGTCAGGCTGAATTTATCAGAGTCCGGTAGGAAATATAAGAGAAAAGAAAATGGTTCTGAATTATTCATGTTCTAAAAAGCATTGAACCATTTACAAAACCGAAATCGTATTGTTTATAAAATATTAGTCATTTTGCTCATAGAATTTCAAATGAAAATTTATCAAAGAAAAATTGCATAATCAATATTTTATATAATACCAAAGAAATTATTTCGCACTGCCTTAAAAGGAAACGTGATTAATTTAAAGAGAGTTTACGATTTTTTATTCTAAAAAGTACATACCTAATTAAATTTATTCAAAACTGGTTGCATGAAAAGGAATGATAGAATATAATGATTAATAGTTCAGACATGACGAGTTTGCAATAGTATTATGAATATTACTATTTTTACCCTCATTTTAAATTATGTTTTTAATTCAACTGTTTATTATTATTATTTTAGAACTTAAAAATTTTTTTCTTCGTAATATTTAATATTATCAAGATTACTCTACTATACTATATAGTATAGTATTTTTTTCTCTCGCACTATTCGCCGTAGAAATAATTTATCAAGTTCAAATTTTCGAGCATTGAATTAAATTTAAAATAATTAAAAATAAAAGTTGATGAAGAAATTAACTCATTATTTGTTAGGGTCAAAAATGACTTCTACAAATTTTTTAGAAAGAAATTAGTTAATCCCGATAAATAAAATATTCAGCATTACAATACGAACATAACACATTTTTAATGCTGTTTTACTATTGAAAATACTATACAAATTAAAAAAAATATTGGCTAGGTAGCAGAAAAAATATTCCCAAAGATTATTGACTTAATATGTACAAAATAAATATAAAAAATTAATGCTGTTTTTTATTGAAAAAAATGTAATATTATATTAAAATAATGTTAAAAAAACATTCCGTTTGAGATATGTGAGATGTTGCGAGTGCTCTCTAAATTGAGATGAATGTTATAAATTGAGATGAGATGAATATTTAAAGAGCATTGCATGTTTTAGTTGGAAATATTACACCTAGAGATTAAAAAATGTACATGCTTACAATGTACTGAATATATTATATTAGTAGACACATAAACACATATTACTAATTTTGCGTACGAAATATTTGAATGTATATATTCATACCATATCTCCATCGCTCGAAATTGTGTGTTATCCACAGGTGACAAAAATAAATAACAGGAGAATGAAAATAGTTCCATATTCTAGAGATCGATTGATTCGATCTAAGTTACCAACAAATTTATTTAGTAAAGATGCTGAGTATGCGTTTTTCGTATTTTATCTTTGGCATTTAGTCAGTTATGTCCCCGAACTAGTGTGCATTGATTCGTTCCGGTTCGCACCGATTCACAATGGTGCCAGTATCTGTACGATTAGCACTTGTACAGGTGTGTGGAGAGTGCGAAACAAACGCCGAACAATCGCATAAGAATTGTTGTTTTTGTAAAACTATTTTACGCAGAACCCGCGCTGTTTTTCCACGAAGCGATCCATTGTGACTAAATTTCCAAGGATCAAGCTCCCGCGCGCTGTCACCCGCGTGCCCATCCTTTAAGCGATTTAAAAAGTGAAAAAAACTTACGGTACACATGTGTTACGAAAAACAAGACATAACTTAGTTGTATCCCAGGACGAGCATTCAAATCCCCGACCGCTTGGTCACTAAGTAAATATCTTGCCGTTAGAACACTAAAATATTTATCAATTATCCCCGTACATATGTACTAAAAATAGCACGTCAATCCTCGATGGAAACGGGAATTTAATAATTTTCATATATTAAAAACACATTATTATTGTATTTTTTTTTTAATTAATGAAAATACAATAGCTAAATAAGTTAATTTGTTTGACGAGACAACATGCTTCACATTATAAAATTCACAGCAGATCTTGTTATATTATGTCATATAGGGCGAATGGATTGATGGATGTAATGAAATTATATACGTACATGTGGGTCATACAATAAGCACTAATAATATGCAAGATGTTAAAAAATTACTTAATGAAAAGTCCCCGATGATACTAGTTTATATTCTCACTAAAAGCTAGAGAATAGGTACCATCCAGAAACAGAAGCTGGATATGGTATTTATAAGTTTTATTTATTATTAGATATTAAAGTATTATTCGTAAAAAATAATATCTACACATCTTTGTGGTCTTCAATGTTACTTAAAATGATTTTAAGTTTAAAAATAAAAGCGAGTATATACCATTTTTATTCCCTCTATAAAATGTAAAAATAAAATTTTGAGATCTTATATTGTTTGAGAAAATCAATGTCTCAGCAATGTGATAGATAATAAGCGTAAAAAATCGGCTGACTCGAGTACACTTGAGTCGCAGTACCCGGTAATGAGATGCTGCCTGATTTTTCTATATTGTCAAAGATAATTCAACGTTCTTGTCATTATTTATTTTCCTGATTTAACAACGAAATAAAAGGAAAATTGAGTTTTATTACAAACAAAAGTATATTGTATAAAATATAATATTATACTAGTAATAATATACTTGTTCTTGACATTGTAACGCGAAATTAATTATTTTTTAAAATATATATGAAACCTTAAGATATTCTTATCTCACACTTGGCTAAATTAATAATATATGTAAATGTATAATATTATATTTAGAAAGTAGAATAAATATTCGAATAACGTTTGTTTTGTAGTAAAACCTGCACCTATATCTTTTATATTATCATTAATATTCCTGTAAACATAATGATTTATAAATATATTACATACATAGGTACTAGGGATCCTGTATTCTATAATTTTTTCTATTCCCGGGACTCGAAAGTCAAAATTTTCAAGTCCCGAGAGTAACCGGGAATCGGGACTATGTATTTTATTTATTATTGAGAACACATTATTATTATGAAGTAACAGTTTTTCAGAACATAGTTCTGTGCTATTTTAATCCAAACTAAATGTACCTATATAAGAAAGATATTAACATACAATGTTGAAGTGGCGTCATAGATCAGAGGACTTTCCCGGATAGGAAGGGTTCCTGGTTCGAGTCCGGGTGGCAAAAAATATTTTTTCGATAAATTGATTTTATCTGCATTTCTTTCTTATTGATACATTTAATTTGTATACAATTTTTATTTATTTAAAATATCATGGAATTCCCTAGTTGTCTCGACACAGAATCCCTAATAGGTATATATGAGAGAAAAATAAATTCTCATATCTTAAAAGGTATTCGAAAAAAAGGTAACATCCATAAAAATGTATGTAATACAATAATATTTATATATATAACATATATAAAACACTTAAACTTATAAATAAAAGTTGTTACCCAAAAAGTGAAGGCGTAATAAAAATTATCATCCAATCCAACAAACTCATTTAAAAAGTCGAGTAAATATTTCGAAAAAAAAACACGTGACAGGTTAATTTCGATTCAAAAACTTTTTTTTTTATAATTATGTATTTTTTTTTTGGATTTTATGATTTATTATCTCGCCTGATTATTTATATTCGGAACGATCCACTATATCTTTTAACAAAAATTAAACATGTTGTCAATATTTAAAAGCTTTTCTAATTTCTCGTTTTCGTGTGTATATTTATTGTTATTTATTCAAATTCCCGTTTACTTTAGTATCCACTACACACTACAAAAATTACATTTGGTGTATTTTATAAAACTCTACATTTATGAACAATTATTATTTTTAATTAAGATTATTACACCATTTGGTTCGATTTTTACACTTAAAAATAAATTATTTTACTATACTTACATGAATTTTTAAAAATATTTTTCAAATTTCATATTTTTTTAAATTGACCATCACCATTTATCATTATACTCATTTGTTTTATTTTTAATGTAAAAATAAACGTTTTTAAATCTTAAATTCCATCTTCTATGTTAATTTTCTGGGATAATCTGTCATGTATATCTGGCCGACGTTTCAGATCCCATTTTAGAGTCCATTATCAGGGCTGATCTAAAACGTCAGCCAGAAAGGTCAGATATAAACTGTACATATAAGTTTATGAATGACCGTGAAAACCTGAGAACAATAAATTCTATTAGCAGATAAGCAATCGGCTTCGTTGATTACTTACTTCAAGGTCCTGCGGGCGGCTATTATCACCGCTACGCGACCATTGGTGACCACTGCGCGATCAAAGTCTCATCGGCTATCACAGATTGCTTGCTGCTAGGCCCTGCGGGCGGTTAGTGGCCGCTGCGCGGTTAGGGTCCCATAGGCATGAAAAACATAACTAAAAATCATTATTTTGACATTTCGAAAAGTGCTTATTTCTATGGTATACCATAGACAGTAGGTATACATAAGCAAAGATGACAGATGTTATGTATGTTTTTTCTTACTCATAATAATGACAGTGTATTTCATTTCTATACATTGTTATTGAATATATAAAAAAGAAAAGATTTAAGTAATATTAACTTAGAATCCCGGTGAAGCTAAAACAATATTTTTCGACAAAATTGATTTTATATGTATATATTTATAATTAATACATTAATTTAGTATTTAAAATATCACAGACCTATGTTCTGAATAATTACAACTTCACAATAAGAATGTGTTTTCCTTAATAATTAACTTAGAGATATTAAAAATACATTCTTTTGTGCCATGATCGCGTCTTACAGACCTAGCCGTTTAATCAAGCATTAAATTGCCATAATGACACTACTGAAGCCAAAGCCGGCACCCAGAAGATCACAGATGTAGTCGGGGAAACGTAATATTATGTTAAGTTGTGTACTATAATTTTTCCCGTTTGAAGTTCGAGAAATTCTATGCGAATTACACACTCTTTCAAGATTAGGCTATTAAATAAACTTCTTAAAAATACTACAGACGTTATTTGTTACGTAAATTTTGCGAGAGGGGAAGGTTTTAATAGAAAGAGACGACAATGAAACGGTTGATTTTCTCGCATTTGAGACATGCGTCAATAAAACACATATCCAAAGTTTTATTCTTGTTTTTTCATGTTAATATTATGGAATGAAATAATATGTGTGTTGTCATTTAAATTAGTCGATCGAAAATTAAATAATTTATTTATCGATACATATGAAATCATTTAAAGTACATATATATATTTAGATTAACGGTGAACATGATTCAATTATTATTTTGTGATCTGTTTATTTCATAATTACTTAGTGTTTTGACTTGTTTAAAAGACAACGGCGTTTATTATATACAAAAAAAAAAAACAATTGTGACTTGCATACAAAGTAACGTACATAAAATGTTTACATTAAAAAACATCAAATATTTGAAATTTGCTACTTATATTGTGCATGAATTCAACATAAATTCATATTATGGCTACAATAGGCGTGAAAATATATCTTCTCAGCATACTAAACCTAAAAATAAAATAACGAACGATTCCACGTCCGCTTTGATCGAGTAGAGCTTTGAGAGTACATTATTATTTTATTAGAGAATATATTATTTAAAAACTATTGATTGTATTTTGTAATTTAACGGTTTATATATCTATTAATTTTTAAAATTTTGTTAATTTGTAAATGCAGATTTGTCTCCGTAATCTTTGCTTCAAGATTAAAAGAAAATATTCTTCGTATATGTAAGAATTTTCTATAATTAAGGCGATTTTGTGGCACACTGAAAATGAATTTAATCTCAAGACACTCATACTGCCATTCTTGCTTGATAGACTCGAATTTAAAAAATACTCCATTATAAACCAGCTCGCTATGAAGGATAAAACGGCCCAAAATTCCATTCTCAAACTAATGCAATCAACATAATCCACAAATCAATACCGGCAAGTGCTGCATGATACAGTTTACCAGGAATAAGAATCCGTATAACTTCCCTTACACTCTTAATAATCAACTCTTGACCGAGAAATCTGAAACTAAAGATCTTGGGATTATATTGAATTCTAAATTACTCTTCGACTTGCATATTAACTATATTACATTTAGAGCAACTAAAATGTTAGGTTTCATTCTTCGGGTATGTAAATAATTCAATAACATACCACCATGAAAACTCTGTACTTCTCGTCTGTCCGAAGTATCATCGTATATGCCTCCCAAGTCTGGAATCCAAGATATACCACATACATTAATAGAATCGAAAAAATACAGAACAGCTTCCTGACATATCTTAACATTGGTAGTTATCGAACCTTAAGCGGCACTATTGAGTCATCTATCATTTTCAAAGTTCCATCACTACAAACTCGAAGAGATATGGCCGATATCACTTTCCTACACAAAATACCTAACTTTAAGGTAGACTGTCCTGATTTAGTCAGATGCATATCCTTTCGAGTGCCAGCCAGGTCAACCAGAGCTAATCTTACATTTAATCTTCCACATTGCAAGACCAATGCCAAACAAACTATTTTTTCTACCGAGCGCCCCTTTATTTCAATTCACATCTAAACGAACTAGACTTTTTCAATACTTTAGTTACTTCGATTAAATCTAAATTAAGTACGTATACTTTAATGGCCTTTATTTTTAATTTTATTTTTATTTTCATCACACAAATTTTATTCCCTATCCCATTTTCCTTTTCCTTTCCCCTCATCCTTTCGTTCCCTCGAATATTTTATAATTTTTTTCTCTCTGTTTAAATTTTTATTCTCAACTTTTTCTGCATTATAATCCTTTTTAAATTTTAAATTGTATTCACTGTATAAAGTATATTGTATTTTCTGAGAAAACATATAACTGGTTTGATTATTGTTTAGCTTTTATTATGATTTTCGTATTTACTGATAAACTATATGTTTTCCGAATAAAAAATAAAAATATATTTCATGCGAATTAATAATTTATTATTATTATTTATTCAATATTTTATATTTGTAAATAATTGATTACAAAGTAGATATATAATATATTGTAATAAAATATGATTAAATAATTAACACGAGGCTTTAATCTAATTTATTATAATCGTATTATATATATAAGAAGTATAAAAATCATAATCACAATGAATTATTTTGTCTTGACTAAAATTAGCATTTAATGGGAGTCTGCGAATTATTATTTTGACGTAAATGCTACAACAATGAGCTCTATTTTCTGTATAATGAGATAAATGTCTCAAACTTCGTTAAAATATGAAGATTTCGGTAGTTGGGCTATAGAGAGGATGACTGAACTGCAATCACCTTGTAATATAGATTAATGGAGGAAAATTCTTGGGGAGACCATGACCCAACAAAAGTTGAAGAAGTTTATGGTAATCTGAGAATCATTAAACTTTTTTTCAAATGAAAATAACTCTATTAAATTCATGGTAAATTTTATTTTAGACCTTGAATTTTTATGTTATAAATAATTAGGGAATTGGTTTAATTTACGTTGCGGGTCACCAGTATGGGGATGATGAGCACGTATTTGCTTTGATTATTGTTTGTTGACTGTAGCTTGTAAAAAGTGAATGTGTTTAAAGGTTATACATCATCAGTTAGGGGGTGTTGTTTAATTGATTAATGAGTTGTATAGAGATATCTTACGAATAAGCTTTAAGGTGAAACTGAGAGGGCCCCAAACTCTCCAGATCTTACTGCGTGTATTTGATGCCGCAGTGTATATGCATGTATGTGTGGATAGAGCAGGTGTATTAAATAAAATATTGGCTCAAAATTGTTGGCGTTTATTATAACTTGATACACTTATGACAGTACATAGGTTGAAGTTACATTATAGATGACGATGATGATTAGGAGTGCTCACTGAAGAGGCGTCCGAGATGTCGACTACGAGAAAAGTGGTTGCTTCAGGCGGGCTTCTCGAAGTTGTTACCTTACGATGCATTGTTACTAAATTTCGGTCCCTACTAGGCGGACCGGAAGCGCCTGGTTAAACGAACAGGTACTGTGAGGCGTGAGCAGGGTCATTCAAATATATAACTTTTGCAGTGATCCCACCGCCTTGATGATTCCGTTCAATAATTTCTGATCGTATTTCAGTGAAATCAGTGATTTTTTAAATACAAATTGAATGTATTTATTAGAAAATATATACATAAAATCAATTTATCGAAAAAATATTGTTGTTGCTACTAGGATTTGAACCTGGATCTCACACACAGGCTTTAGAACGATTTCGGTCTTGAAGATATATTCCGATGTTCAATGTTTAAATATAAGAATGATGTTTTTGATGCTATTCTGAGTCAAAGTTATCATTGATTTCGATACTCAGCCATTCTATGTTAAACCTACAATGTTATTTTTTCGGATTTAAACACAAATTTTTATTGTCTTTTTTTTTGCTTAATTTTCTTTTTTTCCCCTTTTAAATCGATTTATATTTTATACATACTCCACGCCATTTATGCGGCTGTATATATATTTTTAATAATTAATTTTGTATATAATAAATAAATAGTAGTATTTATTATTTCGCACACGCCTAGTACAGGTGCCAGGAATTTTTAAAATATAAACTGCGATTTATCGATAGCGTAGTATTGATTTTTAACTGAAAAACGAATTTTAAAGGGTACGGCACAATTGAGCAGAATAATTTCATAGACAAAACAAGATATCATTTTTTACTCATAACAAAGAGTATTATTCTTCTTTCATCCATTATTCAGCATTTCTCAGTTCACTGCTTGGTTGTTTTTCATATTTAATGTTTTTATCTTGTTTTTCATTTTACAACGGTGGGTAAGTCATTTCGTCAGGCCTGTAATGTTACCCGCGGCGAAAATGTACGGAAAATTGATGCGGTTATAAAAATACGAAAATAAGAGAAATTTCAATTTTTGTGCTTCGATTTTTTTGCTGAAACTCAGATACTGGGAGAATAATGGAATGTCACAGTTGAGCACAAAGAAATGTTTTCGCCATATCGCGTACTTGTTCGCTTGAAAATATTTTTAGCTAACGAAACGCCCAATGAATTAGATTAAAATATCATTTTCATAGCTACATATAAACACATCTAGAGATAATATTGTATACAAGAGTCATCTACTTTGAAAAAGGGTCCTTTTAATTGATTTACTTACAATAATTTGGCTTTCAAGCTTAGTTAGAGCCCATAAGTCTTCATCACCTATCAATAATGTAAAAAAAACCGTTTTACATATCTAATAAATGTGACCGATTCAATAAGGTTGCTTCATTATGTTTATCTTAATTTAATTTAAATATCATTAAATAATATTTAGAACCAAATCTGACACTGGCTGCAAGAGCCGAGTAGATTTGGTCTGTGTTTACTTTTTTTTTATAGGAGTTACAAATATATATTTTTATCAATAACCGCCATTTCGAAACACGATGGCAGATCAGGCATGCTAAAGTCCTTAGCCGAGATTTTTATAAGATTATAAGTTTGATATAAGTTAGATGAGAATTATGGCAGTTATCGAGTTTACGTAATAAAATTTTCCAAAAGTTACGTCATGAGACCCTGTGAAATAGGTAGTGTATTTATATAAATATACCTAAAATAAAAATGTATCTCTTGTGTTTATAACCTTTATTGCGTACAAACATAAGAAAACAAGGGTGGTTCGCCAATCTCCACTTCTTTCAACGGGCGATGATGATGATGAGATCAGAAGAAATGAAACACATAAATATGTTATTTCTAAGGACACTGCAGGACAGAGTCGAAAATGCCTTCTCGCTCGCGGTGTACCATTATTTATTTCATTCCAGTTACAAACAATACATTCAATTTATTGTTATTTATTATATTTTTCCCACTATTTTAACAAACTGGCAGCAACGAGCGCCAGAAAGTCGTATTTTATTAAAAATGACGCTCTTTGCCGAAATCTATCTTACGTTTTTCTGGCGCCCCGCAGATGATTCACTGAAAAAAAAAATTATAACCTTATCATATCATTTTATTGGCGTCACTTTGGCAACCTCTAAAACCTGTGCTATATAATCATTATATTTCAATTAAAAATATGAATAGATAACATTTCTAGGTTAAAAAAACTCTAAGCTCGGTCGTATTTATCTAAATCATAAACTTAATCAGAATAAAAAACTTTATAAATATTTTAAATAATATTCAACGTAAATGTAACTCTAAAACTTCTAGGACCTGCTTGTTTAGTCTAGCTGTAAGACACTTCAACCCTCAAGTAAGTTACATTATTTTATCGGGGAGAAAACGGAAAGCCTTATATTAAATTTTTCATAGCACAAGCGCTAAGCTCACCTTACAAAATAATAATTGTGGAAAAAATTTTCAACGTCTGAAAAATGTTTTTTTTTTTGTTGTTTTCTAATATATCGTTTTAATTGAGTAGCTTGTTGGTGTAGTGGTCAAGACGTTGGCCTAGTGATCTAGTGGTCGGGGGTTCGCGCCTCGTTCCAGGACACCAGCAAGTTAGTCCTATTTTCATAGCACAACCATTTAGCTTAGTTTGAAAATAGTAAGAATATTGATGTGACATGTATTCCGTGTACGCATCTCTATTTATAAAAAAAAAAAAAAAAAATTAAGCATTATTCCAAAATAATATTGATAATTACAAAAACTCTGCAGGTATTCATGTAAAATATTTAGATAATTCATTTATAAGTAATATTTCAATGTGATGTTAATTTGATAATTTACACAATATAATATGACTAAAATAGTTATTTATGCAAATGTTGAAGGCAACGGAGAAAACGTCTCCGAAAAACCAGCATAATCGATTCTGAAAATGGCCCATTCTAGGAAACCCTCTCTTATATCAAGCTCTGTTCAAGATTCAACAACAATTGTCGGGCGTACCTGAGAAGATGTATGTATTAAGGTGAACAAGACACAAATATTGTAACAGGGTAGAAGAGTATGGTATTTTACATTTTCTCTGTTCAATCAGGCGAAAATAAGTAATTATAAGTCTGATGAATTTTACTTGAAAATATTTGAAATACTTCTAATACTATCACAAATCCTATAATAATGTGAGTTTTCGTTTAATTTTTTTGATTAACATAACTTAACAGCATGTTTTGAAAACAATGTTTTCTTCACGAATGACTACAAGTATCTATATCCATTCAGAATTATGTGGCATGTATTACTCAATTTATGTAAATTTGTACGTCGTGATTTTTGATTTCAAGCTAGATTTGAATTTACTTTTTTAATATTTTGGTTCAGAGTAAAAGCATTAAACTTCTATTACTTTAATTACTACCAAGTGAAATAGGTCTGATGTGGTATACCAATATCCTTGTACTGGTGACTGCAAACACTGATAATACAATTTTTACGTATTATTCTCCCAAAAATTGACATCGGATGATTTACAGCCAGATGGGGTGGAGTTACTTTGACCGAATAGATAACTTTTATAGATTCCCATTAAAAGATTTGGCATCGTCTAATACCATAACTGAATGTTCCCTGTTTGTTTGCTCGTACGCACTTTACATGTTTTTATTAAAAAATATAGGAATCGTCTTAATTTAATATATTAATATATCGTAATATAATAATGAAATGTTTTTATTTTAAAAATAATATTTTATATTTTTATTTTAATCAATATAATAATACAGAAAAAATCTATTTATCGAAAAAATATTAGATTACTACTGAGATTCAAACCTCTTCCTATCCGGGAAAACATATTACCATTCCACTACAGCAACGAATTACGATTACAACAAATTTATAACATATATCAGTATATTTTTACAGTTGATATATTTTATTTTTTCATTTTTAAAGCAATTCTGAAAATGTTACTTCAAAAAAATGTGTGTTTTCTTCATAGATCACTAAAGTTGGTAGTCTGTGGTTTTTCTTTAAAATATATTTTTACATTTTCACAAAAATATAAAAAGTTATAATATATATATATATCCGGCTATGTAATTTTTTTAATACAAATTTTTGGGCGTGTATTATACATTTTGGCCAAAAGAGTTTTAATTAAATAAATTTGGATTAACAGCGATGGCTTATTTAAATAAAATTAAGTTAATTTTGCTAATTTCAAAAGTAAAATTAAGTTGATTATACAACGTGTTCTCAAAGTTACCTTGCAGTGAAATATTTTGTTTAGCATTTTTTACAACAGATGTTAAAACTGTCTTCCAGGTGCATCAATATGCTTTTTCATTTTGAAGATTTTCTGCTGGGTATTTGGTGAAATCTGTTGAATATGTGTGGTGTTTGCTGCTTTTAACTCATTAATTGTGTGCAGATTGTTTTTGTTGACGTTTATTTTTAATACACTATAGAGAAAATAATTTGGAGGAGTCAGGTCTGATGAATGAATACGCCAGGTTTCGCGTGAAATTATGCGATTAGAAAATATGTCTTCAAAAAGTTTAGTAATATGTTCACTATACGCATAGTTTCACCATCCTACTGGAACCAAGTTTCGTCAATTTAACATCATCGGCACACCATACCCCAACTTTTTAATTGTGAAAAGTTTATCCATAAATCTCTTCTTCTTCTTGTGTCATTATCACTTTGTTCATTGCGGCACGGATAAGCTCTACAGTAGAATGGCCAAACCATTGCTTCGTGTTCCTCAGCCATGGTGATCTCTTTCTCCCGGGGCCCCGACCTCCAGCAATCTTTGCCTGTATTGTGAGGTATAAGATCTCATACTTCTCTGGATGTCTCATTACATATCCGAAATATTAAAATTTTAGGATATGTGATATATATATAAATATTTTTTTCAATGTATTAAATATATTACTTATTTTTCTTTATTAATCTGAACCATAACGTCTTCGTTCGTAACTATATCCATCCACCTTATTTTGACCATTATTTTTCAGATTCACATCTCAAATGCTTCAAGTAGCCTTATCATTTCTTTGATAAGTATCTATGCTCTTATCTGTATCTGTATCTGTATCTGTATAAGTATCTTTGATAAGTATCTTTGATAAGTATCTTTGATAAGTATCATTAAAAAAAATACATAGCATCTGACAATTCGAATTTGCAATCCAAGGTTGAGATCAAGACTGCAGAATATATTTTTCATGCGGATAGAGATTGCACGAACTTGCTCAATACGGTATTTGATTTCAACACATCTTTAAATTGAAACTCAGGTATATAATACTGAGTATTTTCTTCAATTTCGTTCCAGCAATATAAATGCATAAGGATTTTCAGTACTCCATAGACGAGCATTCTGGCTATTCACGTATCCTAAAAGATGAAACCGTGCCTCACCTGTGAAGAAGGTTACATCTAGAATTTCTTCACTTTCATAACAAAAGAAGTCCTGAAAGATGTCTTAAGGCACGTGGGAGACACTTTTGACCTGTTGTAGGAAAAACTAAAAAAATATTTCGCTGCTCAAAAACTTTTGGGGCTTCCAGTATAATATTTAACACATTGAAATTTGTATTATTGAGAGAAAAATAAATTTTCTATTACCTTTTTCCTAAAATGTGAAAAGCGAAAATTTTCAAATAAATGTGCGTAGTTATGGCATGTTATTTTATTAGCGTATTAAATATAAGACTTGGAGGGAAACTTGTACAAAGCAGGCCTCGTGGGCGATATGGAACCATGATCGATGATGTTTTAAGCAATATTTACATAGGTTCGGGATATATTATAGAGTCCATCTTTTTTGAGTACGGAACCATGTATCGTTATCCAAAGCTAACAGTGATTTTGTAAAATCATGGGGTAAACTTGAAAAGGATTGACGGGAAGCAGATTAAATAAAACAAAATATTGTTAAATAAAACAAAGGATTTTCCATGCAAAGATCAACAGCTGTCAGGAGGTCTAAACTTGAAATACATTTCTCGTGATAATGAAAAACAATATTCTTCTTACTGTTTCAGAAACAAGTTAATATTTAAATTAATACAGAGTGCCAATGTGGATATTTTTAACTTGAACTTTACAACCATTTATCATGCTGTAGGTGGTGAAATAAAACGAGGGTTGATTATTGTGATGTATTGTGAGATTCAGGCAGACGTCGCCTGTGTCGTAGTTCAGTTGGTGGTGGCGATGATGGCGACGGATTTGAATCGCCGATACTATATATATATATTTGTGTGTGTTTAAAGTTGCAAATGTTGAGTTTTCGATATAAACAAAATATTATTTTAAACACCAAGGAAATTTTTTTAACGCAAGCGTGGTTATAAAATTAAATCGAATATTATTTAGCATTAAGATATTTACTTATAGATAGATAATAGTGAAATAATAATATTATTGTATAATATACTTCGAATATGTATATCTTATATGTCTAGGTACATATAATAATATAAAGTAATGTACACAAATGAATACGAGTAGGCAATAGAAAAACATGAATTAATAGTTTATTACAGAAAATTACTCTACCTAGAATGAGAGCCGCAAATAATAAATACATCTAGTTGTACATATAATTATAGCCTTACGTTCCTCCTTGATTGACACCTATACATTTGCACGTGATACATAGCAAAGAAATTATACAGCAACAACATTTGGATAAACAACTTTAAACAAAAGCAGATCAAACGAATCTGTCACAACAATATTGTATGTCGAATGATGATCGACGTCATGGAAATTGTACAATTCAAATACCGATTTACTGCACAAGATTAATTCCTAATTGGAACTTGCATACTATTATAACCATTAATATGTTTTAATTCACGAACGGAAGAAAAAATGTGTGATTTAAAGAGAAAATTAATGAAAAAAGGTGTTATTTATCGAGAATATCTGAGCATATTTTGATCATATATAAATATATTATATCGCAGTGTTTTTTGTGTCACTCGTAGAGAAATTAAAAAAAAACCGATAAATTACATTAGAGAGAAGAATTGATGTCTTTTCAAATACACGAATTAAGTGGTTATGTGACCTTTTAGTTCAAAAGTATAATTTCGGAATAAAAAACAAAGTCTATTTCTATTTTCAAGAAATATGAAAATTAGGATATTGTAATACTGCTGAACAACAGGTTTTTTTGAGTAAACCCAGGCCGACATTTCAGCATGGCAACACGTGTCATTGTCAAGGAGTTGCATAATGGAAACCATATACAAAAAATTGATCTAACCTAGAAAAAACGCCGATTCCATGTTCCGGTGTTCGGTGTTTGTGGAGTAATTAAATTAAACATACGAGAGCAAGTCAAAAATTATCTACATATTTCGTTCTACAATTGAATTATACAGACTTAACGGCTTTAAGTCAAGCTCGTCGTTGATGATTTGATGACGGAACCATGACTGATGTTCAAAGACGACACTACCTCCTCTTTTCGGTTCTTTCACACCCTCCGACCAGAGATCGGATCACTGCTCGTTGTTCCTCCTTAATGCAATAGCTGGAAGGCAAATGATGCGATCGGGATCAAACTTTGCACACGTTACCGTAGTCGTACCAACTCTAAGCTTGCAGTATGACAACCTTGATGGTGTGTTATGTATGACGAAAGTGTAGAACATTTTTGATTCGCCCTCGTATATATATATATATATATATATATATATATATATATGTGTGTGTGTGTATGTGTATTGGTATTTCTTTCGCACTCATCCTAATGATTTAATATTATTGCTGTTGTATTTTCTTTGATATTTAAAATATTAAAATTTGAAAAATCCTTTAATTTAGACATTATGACGGATTATTTTCAGCCTTGATAGCGCATCGGCGTGCAAAAAAATTGTTGCTAGAATAATACTGAAAAATGCTAACAAATTCATCAACCGCATAGTGGCGCATGGCGGTCATTGTCATGTGTCATAATCCGCAGAATCAATTACCCCTCCGACACAGTTGTGTCGGAACATCCCGGGACACTTAGACCGCACGGCCTGCACTGTTTGTGAAATTATTTCGGTTTGAAATCACTCCGTTATGAAAACTGACCAAGTTTTCAAAATAATATTTCTGTGGGAAAACATCAGTTGTTGCGATGTGAACCGCATGATACCGAGGCGGGCCGTGGATATATTCCTATTTATTTTTAAA
This sequence comes from Eubasilissa regina, assembly GCA_022840565.1. Classification (NCBI taxonomy): domain Eukaryota; kingdom Metazoa; phylum Arthropoda; class Insecta; order Trichoptera; family Phryganeidae; genus Eubasilissa; species Eubasilissa regina. The sequence continues at coordinate 26,302,959 of JAINEB010000018.1, forward strand.
AATCACGGTCGAACGTTTCACGTAACGTAAAAAGAAACAAATTTATACATGTATTTTATGATAATTATTAATGTTACTTTAGAAGAGTATAACCATCATATAAAAAATCTCTTACCTACGAGTTCAGAGATTCATATGGAAACTGTATGATTTCGAAATTATTTTAAGGAGGTGTAACTCCTTAAAAAAAAAAATCTTTTTTTTGGCTAGATTTATTATTTGTACTTTTAAGAATATTTAAGCGTTTAAACATGTCAAAATTCTAATTATTACCGGAATTATAGCAATTTTAAGTGAGTGCGACAGAGAGTAGACCCTTAGTAACTTAGTTGCCCATCGGATATCGATAGTCTTTTTTTTTAAACAGCTGTCATTTATACAAAAAAAAAATTCCCTATTAAAATTTTTTCATCTATTTTTCCTCTACACTTTAGCCATTACCTTTTTGTACAAGAATTTATCTTATATTATTTTTCAAACGATGCCTAACTGAGAAAAAATTCTATCATCGGCAAGGATTTTCAAAAGAGGTTCCTACTAAACAACTCATGTCTTCGCCATATTTTTTATTCGATGTTTTTATATTTGTTCATAAAGCTAATGTATTTGTGAAAAATAAAAATAATTTTATAGTCGCGTCATAATTTTTATTTATTTTTATACGTATTTATCCGTGCACCAAGATGACGAATTAAGTATTTGAAATTATATTGAAATCTAAATATAAAATTAATTCAAACATTTTTGATCGAAGTCAATATTTTGGCCACCTTATGCTACAGTATGACAGTTTAGAAAAATAAACTATCTCGACCATAAATTTAGGATGAAGAAGACTTGAAAGGTGGATGGATACATTGCATCTAGCTGGAGAGACCAGAATCAGCTATGAATAATGTTTGGAATGTATGATACATGCAACATGAAATATATGTTTCAAGATAGTACCTACAAATATTTTTCTATCGATTTATAAAATACTTTTTATAAATCTTATTTTCTTTTGTACAATATTTACAAATGTAGTAAATGGAGAAAAACCGGTGAATGTACTCATTTCTAAAATCTAAGAAATTAAAGACAACGATTGCCCACGCGATAGTATTGGAGGATATACTGATATATCGATATACTGATTCGGCACAATTTTGTTCAATTTGCAACATGGAAACTACACAATCCACTTAGAATCGTTTTTTGTTCACCCATTACCGCTATTTGCAGGACCTACGGCTGAACACCGCTTGCATGATTTGTTTCGGCTTCTCGCAGCATTATCGCACACAAACTGAATTTGTTTCCGTCCGCCTGACCGTGAGTTATCGCTGACTGCTCCATTTCATGAACCCTGAAATCGCTTATATACACCCAGAAGGAAAACGTACTAAAAATATATTTTGAAATATACGTAAATATAAGTTCCTCGCTTCGGTAAGATAAGATCAAAAAATATTTATAACATTAACAGCAGGTTATTAAATAGACATCATAGACAAATATTTAAAAAAAAACATAAAATTTAAAATATAAAAAAAGGTAAACACCATAAGTTAAAAAAAAAAAACAAAACAAATATTTTGATTACTATTTTTTTTATCATAATGATAAATGGAATAAATATAAATATCGGATCTGTTATTTGTCGTAAGTCTTTGTTTTTTTTTTATTGGTAAATTAGTTAATTGATACACTAATGAACGGAATAGACACGTGTTACTACATAGGAGTCGCATATTCTACATTTACTTCAGAGGATAATGAACAAGCGATCCTGTTGAAAAATAAACAATAGAAACTTCAGTTCGTTGAGGAGTGAACTAACTTATATATATTTTCACAAGGCGGCGCAATCATTACAATTCCGAAATAAAACGTAAATTAATAAAATTTGACTACTTTTCTGTGATATGTGCGACATCTATAAATGAATAATAATAATAACAGTAAAATAAACACATTATTTTTCAGTACATAGTGATAATTTTTTTTTTTACAATGAGAAGAATTTTCATTGAAAATTCGCTTTAAGAATTTTTACCACAAAATTATAAATATCTTTCATGAGGTTTGAGGTTTCTCTTAAAAGTCGTCAAGTTTTGATGAAGTATGTCAATATATTCATTTCCAAGCCTAATTAATTATTTTGTATAATTATATCATGTTTTAGATTTTAATCAAAAATTAACCACTAATTTTGAAAATTTGAAGTATGTTTTTTACGAAGATAAGTTAATTCTTTACGAAGATAAGTTAATCTTAAATTTGAAGGATTTTATCATCTATATCGACAGCTCTAAGCTAATCTTGATTCCGCAGCGCAGAAAGCTTATATATACTTTTATAATAATTGGAAAATTAAAATATTTTCATAATAATGCCATTTTAAATAAACAAAATGGTTAATAATAATTAATTATAGTCTAAAAGTTATTATATATTGCACAAATCTCAAGTAACTAATAAATTATTTAGTCTGTCAACTTTTTTACCACTGCTTTATTAGATGGCTGGAAGATTTAAAATAACGCTTCCACCGTAACAATTCGTTAAATGTAACGAGAATTTATGATTTGCGAATTAATATTAGGCAAATGGTTAAAGAATCTGTCCTTAATGGTCAGTTCCTGAAAAATAAATGATATTCGCGCGTCTCGCCGTCAACGGTATGTGTAATATGTGTCTTCAGTACTGAAGAGACGTATTTAATTATACATTTAATAAAATAGATGAAAAAAGCTCAAAAATAAAAATAAAACCTGTGAATAAATAATAAACGAGATTCTAATCTAGGAGTCTTGAAAAACTTTATCATTATCAGTAACTGATCAGAAATAACTGGCAGTCTTTTTATTTAATTTTCATGAACTTTTAAAAACTTGTAGGTTACCGAAACTGTAAACCTGAAAAGCGAGTTTGTACTATTAGTTCATTTTTAAGGAGAGTCCGGGGATCGCCTAACTTATATATCTTTTATAAAGATGGGTTTTTGTTTTGTAAATTTAATACTGTTACACCTAACAGTACTTAAAATTAAATTTGAAACGTTTTCTGTGTGACACTAGGTGAAAATATGTCATAATTATTATGAGAAGGGAAGGGAATCTAAATGAAAGATTAGATTTAGGTAGATTTAGGAGAGTACAAGGTGTAGGAGATGTAGGTGAGTGAGTGCTTTGACTGAAAATCATCGTCCTCTATTCTGCATCCATAGCGTGTTCTGCATGTCGTCATTCATTTTTTTTCATTTCGTCATTTCATTTCATCAGCAATTTCTCCAGACTCTCTCTTCTACCAACAAACTCCAAGTATGAAATAAATTTTTTCCTGCATGTTATGGAGAGCCTTTCTTAAGTGCGAAGTTCTTGAAGTGATGGAGACATTCGTCAATTTCGCAGTCCATAGAATACGCAGTGTACTATGTCAACACCACATCTCGAAGGCGTTGAGCATTCAGGGTTTATTTTTTGACTCCATTGTGTTCTGTACCCTAACGTTTATTGAGACGAAGTGGCTTACTAATTCAGAGAGCTTTTAGAAGGATGAATGGATTTGGAAGGAAGACCTATATAATATAATGTTGGCTTCTGAAACAAATAGTGAAATTAATTTGATAGTAAATTTGGCTCAGTAGTTTCAATAAATTACGTAATTATTAAAATATTTTAGTGAAAAAATCGTATTTTCATACGTATAATTGATATGTAATAAATTGCGCATAGACAACTAGATTTAAGCAAGTCGCTATGCGGCATGGACATAACAGATCAGAACATCAAAAATAATTCTCGCAAATGCGGAAAATCTGTCAGATTTATGTATACTGCTTTAAAAATATATATTCCCACGGGTGCTGCGCTCAGATATGCGCAACCGTAAATCATTTATACCGGCACTATTTATTCGCTAACAATTTGGGGACTAGATTATCGCTCTCATGCGTCTGTCGAAAACAATGCCCGTATAACGGGAAAATTAACACTTCGCCAAAGTGCTCGTATCGGAACGTCGAAAACATTAAAATTCAATGTATTATTGAAATACTTTGACGCGCAATAAATAAAATATTTTATGTTCAATATTTTTTACCCAATTTTCCAAAGCTGTGACGTAACATCAACACAAATTAAGTTTCGTAACCTCCGAGGGATGTTATACAAAAAGAGGGAGAATCGAAATAGTATATTTTCTTATACATTTATTTATACACTCTTTGGTACCTACTTTAGGGACTTGGGGATGGCGGGATGGATTTTTTTAGCTAAAAAACTTATGTCACGTGTCAGTTATTTTCCCATAACCAAGACAATTTTTGATGTGTCTTTCTCGCTTGCGCTCGGAGAGCAAACTCCAAAAATATGAGAGGAAAAATTGACCAAACAAGTATACTATACTAGTAACCATGGTGAATACATATTTTATGCAGTACCCATGACGTTAAACTTATATTCATTATTTTTTATAAAATCCCAAGTGTGAAAAGCTACAACCCTTGTTTGAATATAAAAATATGCCCTTTCATTTCTCGGTAGGTTGGTAAAAACATATTGATGAATTCAATACCTACAACTAAAACTTGAATTAAAAAATGATACAAAAAACTATTAATTTATCTACTCAAAGCTTAATGCCAATAAACCGTTTTATAATATATAAAATTTAAAAAATGGGAAAATAAATCAGTCTTATATAACTCGATTCATAAAACGAAACACGTGTGTCGTAGACAAAAAAATCCGTTAATTAACGGTGACAGCACGTTTGCGTATTTTGCGCGATGGCAATACACTAAATTAAATACCAATTAATGTAGTGTCAATCGTAACCACCTACTTACTAGAAATAATGAATATTACAAGAATGACTGTCTTAAATGTATTTCTCATATAAATGTATTTCTAGTAAAAATTTTAAGCCTGAAAATAAGCTCTAATGAAAGAAGCATATATATAATTATGGCGAATCGTTTTAAAGATTATTTTGACTCATTAGGGTCACCGATAGGAATTATTTGTGTCAGAAAGATGTGTACGGTGAGAATCGAGAGCCCTATACCTCCTCGCTTTTCCCGTATATCTATAAAAAGTTACCAATATAGAAGCTGGTATTTGTGTGAGTGTTTTTGGCTAGAGCGGACGTATTATGAATTAAATAATGCTTTCGATATTCGGGTTTATTTACAGATTGAATTTACACTTATTTACTATGTTATAAAAAGTATTAGATAAGATATAGAGCTGGCCAGGACAAAAATGTTCGGTTCTAGGTTTTCTGATTGGTTGCGGCGCGGGGATTGTTGTCTGGTTTTCTGAGGATATCAGTTGGACTATATGGTTGTTAGATGAATGCTTACGCGGCCATATCTGTAGGGCGCGAGAAATATTAACTACAAAAGCTTAAAGGGTCAAAAACAGAAAGGTTTTTTCGATAAATCGCTTCTCCGTATTTTAATTTTTCTTCTTGTTTGGTAGTAATGTTAATAATACTTCTTTAGGAAATTCAATTTGATCGTAATAGATGATTTCACAGACCTTTTAAAAATTACTAATGTCGGTCAAAGATAAACTCTCGTCAAACGGCGTGAGATAAATAAGGTTTCCTGGGTGGTTTATGTATATTAAAATTAGCTGACACAATCCGGATAATCAGTTTCCCCAAAATTGAAAACGTCAACTTTTTATGTTGTCGGACCTGACTTTAAGATGGGACAAGAAACTCGGTGAAAGCGTGTTTGTATTGATGTCACGCACCGACTTTATCAAATTAGTCCTGAAGGTTCGCGGTCGCTTCTCGGGATTATGTTTAACCTGAGGCCTATTTCCGCAGGTTAACCTTACTTAGGTCATATTTGTTAAACCTTTTATTATGTACGCTTTTGTGTGGAATCGAATGGAGAGTAACTAGATATATTTTTCTTCTTATTTTTGACAATAAGTACTTAAATCTGTTTACAATTCATTTTTTTTAATTGTAAACATCTCTATGTATGAAGTAGGAAAAACAATATTGAATCATTCGCATTCAAACCATAAATTTAGATTTAAGATAAGTTTAGTATTGTCTCATGATATTGTTCTGACATAATTACAAAGTTCTTCTTTTTCTATTTTCAAGAGAATCCAACCCTTGAAGAGTTATTTGTGCCTTTTAATAATATGTAATTTGTTTTATATCTGGCAGATAGCTAATGTAAGGCATTTTCAGTATTTTTTTTCTCTATCTTCTTTTTATTTTTCACTTTCTTTATAAATATTTTTTAGGATATTTGTTGTTTTTCTCTTTTCTTTTTGAAAATGTTAGTAAATTTGAAGGTGAAAATTAGTTATATTTTATTTTAGCTATATATGATATATACATTTCATCTTTACTTTTACTAAATACAATTTCTACATCTTAAATTTAAACTATTGTTTTTATTTATTTTTGAAAATGTATTTTCTATTTCTAACAACACAATGCACTATTGTTAAAGCAATATAACAAGAGATTTCCGCATTGAAATATAGATTCCATAGAAGCGCTGGCTGCGCAGCGGCCACTGTCGCTGCGAAAATGCCAAAATAGCTGCCCGCGGGGCCTAGCAGCAAGCAATCGATGAAAACCAATTGATTTCCTACTAGTCTGAGAATATTACAATCATATCAAAGTCCTGAAGTTCACAAACATCTAAGGCTTCTTTAATACGATATTCAATTCAACGTTTATTTATTTCGAAATTGCATTTATTGGTTGTTTTTAAATGCTTAAAAATGCATTTTATCAGAAAAACATTGCTGGATGAAGGCCTCCTCAAGTGTCTTCCACTGTTCATTGTTATTCGCTGCCACTTCTGCAGAGTTTCATGATTTCGTTAACCATCTACGGTTTTAAGGTATCCTGTTGTACTCTACATCCCTTTGACTACATCAGGATGACTGCATTCATCTATCGATTGTCTATTCTAGACAATAAAATGAAATGGCAATAGACATTTTATTGTCTCATCAATTGTATCAACTACCTTTGTATGTTACCTTATCCATACGTTTATTTTTCTGCCTCTAGGTGAGACATCTTTTCGTGTCTTTTTGATATACTATTCTAAGTTTTAATAACCTTATTTTATTGAGAATCCACATTTCATAGTAATTCGTGAGCACTATAAGTATGCGTTAAATTAATTATTTGCGAACAATTTATTCCGACATATGTATTTATTGATTTGTTAAAGCCGAGTTATAATAATATGAATGACTATCAAACAAAGTTGGTTTTAGTCAACACTTTAATCTATGATATGTTTGAGTCTTCAATCCTACTCTGATAGTTTTAAAACTCTTTTTTTAGGGTCATCTGGATCATTTAATTTTAAAGATCATAATATCATCTGCAAAACGTAGTTTAAAGTTTTAGTAGCTTAAAGCCTTTTTCTTTCCACTCTAGTTGTGTATACATATTTACGAGAGAAGCAGCAAATAAATAAATAAAAAATGTCAAAAACAAATATTTAAATGCACGATAATAATAAATAAACCATAGCTTGTTTATAACATTTGATTATAAAAATTCATAAATATTGAATTTAAATTTAGGCGGATATCAGTGAAAAATGCCAATAACTCAATTGACAATCGACATCATTTCTATGGACAAATATTTGTTCTCGATGCATTCGATTGTAACGGCTTATGATTTTATATGACATTAAAATGTGAATAACCCGATATTGATTTCACAACAATGTACTCGTGCTGCTTATTTATATATGAAATTCACTACTCTCTAGATGTATCTGCTTAACGTTTCAGTATGCAGTACTATGATATATTTAAAAATAAATGCTTTCCGGTAAATATTGGCTGCTTGAATCAGATAGATTGCGTTTTATATATGTTTGTTATGACTTTATTAACTTTTTTCTCTAGTTAAATGGAGAGATGAATTTGTAATTATTATTATTTTTTTACCAGACAAAGGATGAAAAGAAGAATTAATAATGTTTTCACTATTTTATAATGAGAGCAGGGAGGTTTGGAGGTTCTTTTAGTCATGACCAAAAATAGTGCATTGAAATTTTTCGTCAATGTCATGAAACCCTGGGAAATTTCTGTTGAAATATATCTAAAATATTAGTTTTATAATGATCCATATTTTTTCTTATAGTATTCGTAAAAAAATATTTAAATAAATAAGTTTTATAAAAATTTACTTTAAGTCAAAAGATGTCTTGTTAATTTTATATATTTATATATATACGAGTATAAGAAATGTGAAAACGGGGAGTGTTACGGTATGACTGGATTTTAATAAGTTTAAAGTACTGAGTGGTGGTCTCGCACCAGAGTGAAGAGGTTCTGAGCGGTATCTTATTGCGCTTTTGTAAGTGAGTTCGCACTGCGCACTCGTGGCGTCAAGTTATTCAGCTGTTAATATAATAATTGATAAATGTGAACGCGAAAACATGACTTAATTAAATTTCCTAAGTTTGAGTTTCAAAACTTTTACTACTGGCGCAGATTAAATTAAAGGTTCGGCTTCCAATTAACCGCTTAATTTGAGTAAACGGTTATTTTTACATCCAAGAAACCGGGTTTAATCCCCAGTGTATTCAATAATTTGAATTCTTTTATTTATCTCACAGGAATCAGTTTTTGAACAGAGGATATACTTGCATTTCTTTTGCCAAATTGTCAATTTCCAGGGGCTTAACGAGTAACTATAAAGTTCTAGTCAGTAATTGTGAACTATCTAATAGGGCGGCCCCTTTCAAAACTAATCCACAATTTCGCATTTTTACGAGAATGTGGGTTATTCTTATTAATTTATATCAGAAGTTATACATTAGATTATACTTTAAAAAAAAAAATACTTAGATAAGACCTTTAAACTGATGTAAAACTAATAAGCTGAATATTATTTGCTATAATAAATACAATACAGGCATTACAAGAAAGATCATAACCATTGAATTCATTTTCCGTGTGCCACAAAATTATCTTAATATGGAAAATTCTCGCATACACCAAATATGTTTTCATATAATCTTGAAGCCAAGATTACAGAGACAAATCTGAACTTATTAATAAACAAAATGTTATAAATGTTTTTAAAGCAATAACATAACATTTCTTACTAAATGATTTTGCTATCGATCATATTAATATGTATTTTTATTGTTTTTTTTATCATCATTTCTCCGATTTGCGCAGTGATCGACATCAAATCCGCACTCTTGGGATACTTTGTTAAAAACTATCTTTACTACATATTTCATGTGACCTTTAGTTACAATATGAATAATATTAAGCTTTTTCATAACATAAGTTGAAAATTTCGTATATGTATTAGATGATTTTTCGCTGATTTTAAGGGGAAACATTTTCTTGAACAAAGTAAACATTTTTATACGGTATTTTTTATGTGAGCCGCAATTATTTATTTAGTATATGTTTAACATCGTTGCCTTTTAAACAAGGCAAAATTCTACGTAATTATGAAACAAACATATCACAAAACGGCAACGCGGTATATTCAAATAAAAAAAACAAAATAATAAAATGAAGGCATCACAATAATTTTAAATACAGAACATCGCTGATGATATGATATAAATCAATAAGATTCTTTAATAAATTATTTAATTTTCGATCGATTAGTTCAAATGACAACACGCATACATTTAATTTTACAATATTTATATGAAAAAATATACATAAAACTCTAGATACGAGTTCTTTTTGACAGCTTGTCCCGAATGCGAGAAAATTAACCATTTAATGTAATATATTTTTATCAAAACCTTCCCTGCTGGTAAAATTTACGTAACAAATAACGTTCTTTAGTATTTAAGTGAAATAATAATTCGTTTAACTATTAGCCTCATCTTGAAAGAGTACGTCATTTGCGTAGAATATCTCGAATTTCAACTGGAAAAATGAAAGAACCCGCTTAATCATTGCACGATTCTTATTGCATGTAACATCTCAGCCCATTTAGATTATTATTTGGGATAAGAAAAACTTCACAATAGTTAACCAGCTGTCGGCGTCATGATAGCCATAAAAAATAACTCCTGTGAAATAACACGTCTATGATCAAATGTGAAATATAGCAAAAGTAATGTGGTTGGATCAATTTTTTTTTTAAAACATTCTAGCCAGTTTACTGATAAAAATAACTAGTTTTCGATTATTTTGAATTGCCTTAATTACCGGTTAATCGGTTTTAATTTACGCCGGTTTGTAAGCTCTAGTTAAGACCTAATAGCCCACGGCACTGAGATTTGATCCTCGTAAATACGTAACAAAGCAAAATAACCCAAGGATTTAAAACATTAGTTAAATAAATTAAATATAGTCATGAAATGTAAAAAACAGTGTTAAATAATTTTGAGAAGATTTGTTCTGCTTACATTATTTAATCAGATCAGAATATTTCTCACTCCATTACGAGATTGCTTTTAACTGCTAGGATAAAGATATGACTCTCTGCGGAAGAGTCTTAAATGTAGATTCGTAGAATTGGAGTGTCTAAAACAGGTCATATAGGCGGAATCAAATTCAGTTTTGTTTTCAACTGAACTGAAGGATTCCCAGTTATTAGTATAATTGTATTCTAACTTGAAAGTGATAATATAAGGATTATGAAAGTTCATATTGGAATGATCGCAAAGTGTGGGGTTGGAGTATTTTCATTGTAGTGGCGTGTTTGATTTCTTAAGCATACTTCGTAATAGTGTGATGGCTTGGTGACTGAGTGGGTAATCTAAATGCCAGGCGTTCAACAATCTCATTAATTAATTTATTTATTCATTCAAATTAAAAATTAGTAATTGATTTTACTAGATTTCAAATTATACGTTAAATTACGTAGAAAACATAAAAATGAAATTGATTCATTACACTGGATTGATGTAAAAATCCCAAGAATTACGAATTAGGTTTATATGTTTAGTTCATTTCTATTGTTAGTAATTTAAAATTTGGTAAAATAAGTAATTTATTTTTAAATCATGTTTTATAAGTTTTAAGTATGCCTATCGAGTCAGTCTGTAAAGGGGTTTTAAACACAAGTTTAAATAATAACTAGGTGAATGACGACAGATTTTTTTTTCAAATTAACATGGAATAGTTGGTGGGTATCTACTATAAAAATGAATTATTATTAAATATAAACTATGGTGATTTTGAAACACAGACACGTGGACTCATCTTACAGCGATATAGTTCCGAAACGAACTAACCAATAAGCAGATGCCAATACACCGAGAAGGATGAGCCCCATGAGCTAGCCTACCACTTCTCCGCAGATCGTTCTTTCGTTAACATCTCAAGCGAGCCACTCCAGTCTTCAATTTCATACGTGCAATTAACTTTATACTCATCGTACCCTACCATTGTGAATCATCTCGCAATGAACGTCAACTTTTGTAAGTTCTCTTTTATTTTAATACGTTGCTCTAGACACAGTATAAATACTCACATGCATATTTATATTCACTGCGACATGCACCAACACGCGTGAGACTAGAATAGGTTAAGGGCTTCAGTCTTATCATGTACAAAACCTTTAAATACGATCACACAATTAAGATCCTTACGAGTCAATAATATTCTATAATGACAGCTCCTATAGTACCAATTTGTCTATGTTGGATATGCAAAAGTCATTTGATTTGTTTACATATAAAATAAACGTTCAGAGAGCAATATTTATTTATATTCAGCAAGTGGGTGTACAGCTTTCGCTATTCAACGTATAATCGACGAACAAATGATGAGAGTTATCAATGTTGATTACACATTCACAGACCGTATTTATTTTAAAAATGAAAAAAAATATAAATGTTAACGTCTTAAAGAATGTTAATGTTTCTTTTTCAACAAAAGGATGAGACCAGAACAAAATATATATCAGTATTAGAAAATAACATAAATTAAAGGTCAATATTGACATTATTCTCCCGTTGGCAACATTACCCTCCGCAGCAATAAATAACGGGCATAATTCATTTCGACCACATAGCCAGTGAAGAGCGATCGAAAAGGCTAGTTCTGTAGCACAAAACATAAATTAAATCAAAATGATATTAATACGGCAACGAATTGTTTTAGATCAAGAATTGTTAGTCGAGGGATGTAACATTGGCAATATTTTATTAGATATCAATACCGAAATTAGTATATAATTCAATTGATGAAACGCATTGATTTCTGATTCAGCTCTTAATGTTAAATCTAAAATATTAATAGTGCTTCTTTTAAAAAAATATTTTTACTGGCAGAATTTTCTTAAATTCTTTTCAATTAGATCTGAAATTCATTTACATAACGTATAATTTAACAAAAGGATACAAAACTTAATTATATTGAGTTGTAAAAGATACTTCAATAGAAGTCGTAGAATCGTTGACTTCGTAACAATATATAACGTACATTTTGTAAAAATGAGAGAAACCAATTTAATTTTTTTTTAAATAATAAAAATTATTTTCTAAATATTATTTGTTTAAGTACATTCATTATTTAGATTAGTAATTTAAGTATCGCTTCATATTTTGATAACAATTTTTTATAATAAGACTGATTGTGTTTCTGTATTTATAATAAATAAGAACAAAAGGAAGACTTGGCACGACCAGATAAACCAGATATCGGAAGATAAGATCTATGAATGCGGATGAGGCGAGATTTGTGTGTCAGGACAGAAGAGTGTGGTACCCCATCCACTCTGCCTACTCTAAGAAAAAATGGCATGATGGTAAGATAGTTTTTTTTTATTTCATATTATACAGAACTTTCCAGAACATGGTTTATAAGAACTAGAATATGTTTGCAGCGAGGAATCGAAAAACTGCCAGATTTTTTTTTAGAAAATGATAAAAAATACATAGTAGATTAGTACATTTGGATATTTAGTTTTTATTTTAAAAAAAAATCGTTTTGTATACTTAATAGTCGAATTTTGTATCTTTAAGATACTTTTTTTTTATTACGTACTCGTATATTGTATATCAGTATTAAAATGTTTATGTGCGAATATTTTTTTGATTTTGAATTTGTTTATTTGTAATGTAATTCTTGTGTCTAATTATAATTTTTTTAAATTGAATAAAAAACAGCAAAAAATGTGATGAGTATAAATTCTACATTTTGCTGTGATATTAGTCGTGGCGATTAAGTTTGATATATAAACATATTATTAGTCACCTTAATCTGGCATACTACATGGTGTTAGTACTATACACTGGAAAACTGTTTATGATTTTAGCAAGTTTTAGCAATATAAGCAGTAAAGCATTCCAACTAATGCAGTCATTTCACCTACTAACGTAACCACTATCAAAGGATTGAAGTATGAATACTGGAACATCTGTTAGCCAAAGTCCCTTAAATGATTCACTTTTTGAAAGTCTCCAAATATTACCGAGACCGTCAACATAAATCCTCGTTGTTTTCCCTTAATACTATAAGGTACTAAAGGTTAATCAACCATTGTCGGCGTCCTCTAGGGAAATTAAGCTTTTAAATAGGGTCAATTGCGTAAACATTAACGTAGTATTATATACTGTAGATTTGAAAAATTAATTTGGTATCCATACATGAGCAAGCTTTGAATACATATTATAAAAGTATTATCATAATCGTTATATTAATTATTATCTTTCTTCATTTAATACGACCAGTAAAAGTAATAGATCATGGGACGGAGACGTTTTGGCAACTTATTTGCTACACGATACATTTATTTCAAAGATTAAATTATTCTATCATTGTTCATAGTTTATAATAATCATAATTTATCCAAGAAAAAAATTGAAATAAAGCGGAAAACCCTCATACTGTGAATACGGAAAATCTAATAAAAGGTTTCCGAACAATTTGAAATACATGAAAGGTGCTCGAAAGGAATGGTATGGATGTGCTGATAGTAATTACTTGAAATCTGTTAATATCCTGTAATATTGAGAACACCAACCTTCTATTTTCAATAACTTCAATTATCACCGATCTATTTTGTACCTTTTCTTCCAATGTATAATATAGTGAGATATTCAGAATAATATTAACACATACTAAGGGATAGTATTAATATTGCTATATTTTCTACTAATGCTACTACCCGTACTAAATTGATATTTTTCAATATTAAATATCAAACATTAAACACCACAAACAAATTTAAGTAACCGACATCAAGAAAGATATATAAATAATTAACTTTGGAAAGCGGCAGCAAAATTTTTTCATTCTTCCGTTAGACTCGGATGTCCATTACTGCAGTCACTCATTCATCCCTTGACATCTCCTTTGTGGTCCACTCGGCTGGATATTAGCCTACCTCTTGCGGGATTGTTTTGACATTATCCTCCTATTTACGTCTTGGTCTATCCCTCGGTGTCGATTCTTGTGGCTTGTGTATGAAAGCTTTGTACGTAATACGGAACTCATCAACAGCTACTGCATTGCGTTTATCATTATCATGATATCTGGAACAGAATTATTCCGTTCCGAAGTTCCAGGTTCACGACCTCTCCCATTCTCCGGTTATACGCTCATGTATTAATTTATATATACCTACCTATAGTACAATAGGATTACGGTTTTCGAATTTTTGATAATAGACTTGATTGTTTACTATTCAACAAGGTCATGTTTCACATTACAAAGAAAATTTCACTCCAATTAAATGTATCAACTTTCCCAAGTGTATAAAAAAATATCGGAATTTTGTTTTTTTTGTATATTAAATAAATATTCAGGAAAAGACTTTCTTCTTTCAACTTTTTGAAAGCATAATTCTTAATATGTCAATGAATTTTCGTAGATATGTGAATATTAAAATCATTTCCGCTGCATCATTAATAAATACCAATACTTAAAAAAAAAAGTTACTTCTCAGTTTGCTGAGATGTTTTTCTGTTCTTAGTGCTTCACTCCGGGATGGAGGTTGGCTAATATCGTGACATTTTGACTGTCGGCAGCTGTTCTGAACAATGCTTTTGTGCTACAGTTTTAACACTATAAAATTTTTCAGGCAGAAAATGTCACGGTTAATTATTACCTGTCGTTTTATTAATTAGCCTAATTTAGTTGTAAAAATAAATACATTATAGGGAACTAATTATAAATTTAAAATTAGTAAACAATTTCGCAGTATTAGAGCACGCTCACATTAAATATATCACAAATTTAATAATAACTAGCAGAAAGCAACTTTTGTGGCCAATAGTGACAGCAAATAATATGGTATTTCGCTAAAGTGTATTAATGCTAATAGTTTATTATAATGTGGAAGATCATTTTCATCACATTGTCATAGAAAAGTTGGGGGCCCAAAGTCTCGACGAGGTGTTTCCATCTTTTCCTATTTTGCACCACCCCGGTACATGTAGAATAATCAAAACACGTATGTCTTCATTTTTGTTCATCTTAGTTAAGTCTGGGGTAAATCATATTTCGGGGTTGTCAAGAAGACACGTCTTGGTAGTCGTTCCTCTGACATTCGCAATTCATGTTTATAACATATTAACAGAAAATTTTTTATATGTAGAAGTAGGGGTCCATGCTGAGACACTTCTTTATCTTGGTATTTTTCATTCAATTCAATAATGATACTTCTGCTGTTCCATTGAAATAACCCATTTTCAGCAGCCTGAATTCTTAATCTTCTGAATTCTAAATTCTAATTCTTAATTCTGCGACGATTCATATTCGGTGACCATATATTAAAATGGGCCTGTACCCAGTCAGTTTACTTTTGATGTATGCACGAATTTTTTACGACGACACTTTAAAAAAAACGTCAAATATCAATAGCATCCTCAATATTAATATTTTTTGATAATTTTTATTTTTCGAGAATGCATTAGAAAGGCTGTCTCAATAAGAGTGGAAAATTTAAATTTGAAATAAAACACAGTTTTAAATTTAAAAAAAATTTAATTGTAAAGTAGACATGCGGGAATTATGTATGGAACATCATATCTGATAAATATCCTCCTCGGCTTTGCTGGCACATAATCGTTTTTTTGACGAAATTTTCAATCACGGTTTGGCATAACTGTGGCTGGATTTCAGTGATATAGTGTCTATTCTTCTCCTTTAATGCTTGGGTGGTCGTGAATTTGTTGACATAAATATTTGACTTCAAAAAAACCTATAGAAAGAAGTTCAAAAGTATCAAATCGACGATGACGAACTCTCTTCGTTGTGAATGATCTGTAGCCTTAAGTTATTGATTCAGTAGGTAAAAAGACGCAACTCTTTCGTGGGAATACGCTGCGTAGTGTTTATTGAAATGCTTAATTCTTGAGCACGATATCAAATGGATGTTCTCGGACTCTCAGTCATATTCTGGCGAACAACCATGATGTTTTCTATTGACCGACCTGGACGAACATGTCTTGATGGTCTGACATTAGTCTCTTCAAATTTTTCGATTATTCTCTTCATAGTTGATGCACTTGAAATATTTGTATTACCAACAATTGGACGCAATTAGCGAATTGTGACAGTCAAATCTTTACCATTCTTGAAATAATTGTGAGAACTGTCACTTTGTAAATGTATATGAGTGTGTGTGTCATAAAAGTGAGTAGATGAGTGGCGGGTGACGAACCTTATAAGAAGTCGTCTCTGGGGGAACAGCTCTCTTCCATCACAGCTTCTTCTGAATAACTAGTCAATCTCTGAATGTATAATTTATATTACTGTATAACGTGTTGTAATAAACGTATAACATGGTTATCAGGAAAAACTGAGTTTAACTTACAAGGAATTGTAACCCAAGTAATTACACAGTAATCAGAGGATAGAACGCCAAGGGAATCTGGTGGTAATTTAAGATTTAACACAATAATGCTTATCAATAATTATGCCTTGTCGTATCGAAAAGCGATTAATTTTTAATAATACCGGACAGTATACCATCAAATTGTTATAATGGTTTGACTGTCAAAGCACGACACCAAAAAGGCGCCAAATGTAAATTATCCGCTCTTGTTGGGACACCTTTCAGTAATAAATAATGGAGAAAACAAAACCACTCAAAATATCACTCATTTGAAAAATTTGTTTTATACTCAATTTATTATTGGACATCATAATATTACCACGTGACTGCGGAGCAATCGGCGCTGGAATAGGGGTGTGAAACGTATACCCGTACGTATACCATCACGCGACGCCTGGTACTCATCGTAAGAAAGACAAATCTTTTTTGAATTGGTCAATTAACTTTTACGAGCTTGTATTTTTATATAATCCAAACAGACAAATAGAAACATTATACATATAATAATGAAATCTTTACGAGTGTTTTTGACACGGAAATAAACAATAATGCCAAATTAAGATCCGTGTATTACCGGTTTGCACGCAAACTTTAAATAGTTTAAAAACTAATATTTAAAATGTTTCATTTCTTACTTTTGGATTTCTAACTTTAATTCATTAATTCATTCAAGTATTAAATGAAAACATTCTTATCAGACAAAAAGTTAATCTCGACATGTAAACAAATATATGAAAAATAAACTCTCAAATAAAACATGGAGGGGGGTGTGCTGGTTACAGGCAAAAAGTTGAGCATAACTAGAAATTTCGGTAAATAAATATTTATTAAATAATCCATATGTTATGTACATACGATTTATTATAATTACGCTAGCGCCTATCGTGTAACGACTTTACAATCTTTAGTTTATTTCTGAAGCTTGCCGTTGCCGTATTATTCATTTTTGCAACTACACTTGCTCGTTATTATTTTGAATCTATCGTGTTATTCAAGTCATACAATTATTACCTACTGAATTGAAAATTCTACTCCACCAATCCGCATTGAGACAGTCCTTATTATGTTTCTTAACAAAATAACATTTGAAAACGTTTTCACCTTTGCTTAGAGCTGCGCGTAAATCATTGAAGTGTTAACTTCTTCTAATACTAACTTGTGAATTTTACTATCTAACTAAACGTGTTGATTTAATGATCGTTCTTTGCGTTCAAAAGCAACGTGTAGAAGGTGTGACATTTGACGCCGTAGTACAGGGTGAATATTATGTTCCAGGCCGATTTTGTATGGCCGCCATTTTAGTTTGGCAAATATTTGTTAATTCAAATTTAGTAATAATAAAGAATACTTGATTACAAATTATTATAAAGTATCTACTATTTCAACAATTAAAATATTTTATCTAAATAATAATGACAATTCAGTAACCATCTAGGTGATCGCTATCGCTATCGTTGGTGGCCGAAGTGGCCGAAAAAGATGGTGCTACACAGCTCGATCAATGCTTGAAATTTTGCAAAAAAAAATTTCAAAAATGTCAAAAAGTGGTAATATCGAGTAGCGTCCTCGATCACCTGCTTTGACGGCTCCCGACTATATTCTGTGAGGGTACTTGAAAATAAAGATCTACGCTAATAAGCCAATAATAATTCTGATACTACAGGAAAATATTCAAAATTAAATTGCTGAAATAACACGCTAAGTGTGCCAAAATGTTATGAACAATATGGTTAAAGGAGCACGCATTTGTGTCGCTGCCATAGGTGGCCACTTGGTCAATGTCATATTCCATACATAATGTGATAAACCAAATAATCTGCAAATAAAAAAAAAATTAAAAAAATATATTTCATTTCATAATTATTCAAAAATATCGGCCTGGAACATAATATTTACTCTGTACCTACTTGGTAACTTGCTGTTTACGAAATTTATTCACATAAGTTACAGCATTGTGATAATAATAGATTTGTTTAATAAAAACATTTAAAAATATTTATCTTTTATCAAAAAGAAAAAGCAAACCCGTACAAATATTTCCGATGTTAACCGTTAACATAATAATAAAAAAATAATAATATAGTCAAAAAAATTCTTCAGTTATTAGATAAAGGTTTTTCAATATCATCGGATAATTTTTAAAGCGCCATTTTTGTACAAAAAATTCACCTCAAGGGCGCATGAGATAGTTAAAGAATATTTTTACGTCTCTCGTATTAGTTTGTTATAAAATCGCTATAAATATTAGTCAAAAATTATAAATAGATAAATTGGGTCATATAAATGACGATAGATAGACAGTTAATAGAAGAATAATTGTGGTTTTTGATTCTATAAATTATAAGCTTCTTCTTTTTAGTGAAAGTCATTTAATTACATTTATATTAATTTCATTCTTATTATTATTTTAATTTTAAATTGGCTATTAAATTAAAGATGGAAAATAAGCAAGTAAGAGCAATTTTTTTGTTTGGATTCAAATCGAGTAGTGTGCTTTTGATATGGATACTGTTAAGGAATCTACGGTGTAATTGTAGTTCTAAAAATGTTCTGCTGGGGACGAGAGCATCGATGATGAGGAAAACCATAGGCGAAGTTCTTTGGTTGATAACGAACAACTTAAGGCTTTTGCTGAATCAGAACCACATACAACAAGGCATTATTAGTTATCCAACTGGACTACTTAAAAACAGAAAATCAAAAACTTGACAAACGGGTGGCGAACAAACTGAATGAACATAAAAAAAAAACCGCCATTATGAAGTTGTTCTATGTTGTAAGCGCTCGCTGGGCTAAGAAACATTGCCTGATCCACCATACTCACCAGGTATCTCGCCAACAGATTATTATGTGTCGGTTATAATAATGCTTACATTGGTTGAAGGTCATAAACCGCCAATGTTTTTTTTTAACAACCTAATAATTATATAATAAAGCGGATAAATTCATGAGGTATCTCAGTTACCCCCCTCGGAATCCGATATTATTACTCACACCTTGGTGCGCCGAAGGTTGATGCTAAAGCAAAACCCTTTGGCATTAAATTTAAAGTTCTTCTTACTTTACGATATTCACGTATACATTATAAAGGATTTATGGATTTGGTAAAATTACTTTACAATGTGGTGTATAGTGTTTTACTAAATGAAGGTTAAACCGTGTATTTCAAAGTCGTCAAGTGGAAGGAAGCTAAGCAGACACCCGCGCTAGAAGTCAGAACTCATACAGCCGATAAAATAAACTTTTAACTCAGAACCACTTCAGTTTTATTGAGCCCGTTATTTCAGGTAAAAACGTTACAGCAACTTCCCGCCCACTCCGCTCCCGCCATTCCTCCTGTATGATTCTCCCACGCCTCGACAAAGTGTTGATAAGAGAATGTGCGCCGCAAATATTACTCCTCCTTCTCCTCGTCTCCTGGGCATCTCGTCTAGCTGTCAAGGGGCAAGTCGGAACAGAGCAAACATTCAAAAGAAAACTTTGCACTTAACGAGGATCTATACTTTTTTCTTCTCCTTCTTTATGTGATGATGTGCGTTATCAGCGCGTGATGGCGCCGGGCCGTTGATTGAAAAATGTCACGTCGATTCTTGAATTGAGACTGCATTGGGTGTATCAGTCGATTTGATACAGGCGACCAATATGGGGGAGGCGAGTTTGTTTGAAAAATAATGGAATCATACTTTTTATTTGATTTATTTATGAGAAACTAACAGTACATAATATATAATATCTTATGAAATAATACATAATATACAAATACGACCTGTAAATTTTTTATTTTATTTTTCGGAGAATGTAAAAAATATCATACATTTATTTGATGAATTAAAAAGTATATACTTATACATATTCCTATACTTATTTCTAATTGCTACGAAGGTATTAACATAACGAAGTTCCTAGACAGATAAAACTATTATAATAATTTCGACTTAGCACAGCTTACAGGTAAACTCTATTTTTTGAAAAAATATTTGTATTGTTATCGGGATCTGTGGTTTTTTGTATTAAATACCACTAAACTATGTTCTGAAAAATTCAACTTGACAATAATAATGTGTTCTCTTTAATACATTATCTGTTTCATAATTTATACACTCCTACTGATATTTTCACAAATTTGTTTTAAATAAAACCTTCAACTAACAGATTTTTTGATTTTAAGATATATTGCTAGGCGTCAGACAACTAGCCATAAGGCAATATACTTTATGGGACACAACTAACATTAGAGTTATAAATCATTGTCATAACACCAGAGACAATATGGAAAATACATTTATTCCACATAAAATATAAACAAAATCCGATCAACATTATGCGACTTCTCTTACATATCTTCTAGCTTTGATGGTTTGATAGTTTGGTGGCTTAATGGCCTGATGGTTCAATGGTTTGATGCCTTGAAGGCTTGATGGTTTTACGACTTGATGATTTAATAAAAGTCAGATAAATTGATATAAATATAATTTTAAAATACATGTAAAGCGCCGTTGTTCTTGCTTTTCATTTGGAATATGCAGAGATGGAAAAATAATTAGGTACTTCAATCTTATTCAACCAAGTAAAAAAAGTATTAGAGTTTAATGCTTAATGTATAAAAATAAATTCCCTACCAAAATCATGTTTTTAACTACACATGTACATGTTTGATAAAATTATTTTTTAAAATCGAAATCCAAAAAAAACAAAATAAAAACGGATAATTTAACAATGCTTGAGTAATTCCTCAATAGTTTATAATTGAGAGCGGATCAGACCATTCCATAAAGAGACTCAAAGTCGTCAACAACAATTTTTTTTTTTATATTGTTCTCAGACTATTGGACCTAGAGTATTATTCAATAGTAATAATTGCAATCATCATGATTCATTTCATACATTCAACCAAGAAATACGAATTAACATTATGATTTGAGGGTAAGTCTTGAGAAGAGGTCAATACTCGTGCACAGGATGGTCTGAACACGGCAAAAAATGTTTTGACACGAACCTCCTATCACTTAACACAAAAAAAAACTAAATATGTATGTTTCTGTATTAACGAAAGAACAACACCATATCAAAGTCCTACACTCATCGTACATGACTGAAAAACAAACAAGAACACAGCTTCCTCATGCCAATGTGAAAAATTGACACGAGTCAACATTATTCGACATCTGGGAGTACTGATCAATGGTCATCTTAACTGGAAAGAACACATATCGAACCTACCTAAACGCATAAGAAAACTAATTTACTTTTTTAAAGGAATACGATGTATAGTTGATTACAAACTCTTAAGATCGGTGCACTTTGCACTCTGCTACTCCTTAATTAATTATGCTATTTTGGTTTGGGGAGGAGCAGCAAAAATAATATTGGAGTCGGCTAAAAAAGCACAAAAAACAATAAGGTCAAGGTAATAATTGGTCGTCTTTTTAGATATCCATCAGATCTTATATTTAAAGAGTACAATGTCCTAGATATAAGACAAATCTTTATGTTGAGACTCGTTCAATATTTCCATGCTAACAACAACTCTCCTCAAGCAATAAATCATGGACACAACACAAGACAAACAAAAAACATCTACACACCAGTTCCGAGAGCAACAACGACATTTTATCAAAGATTCTACATGTTTTTAGCTCCGAAACTATACAATACACTCAGTACCAACTGGAAGTCGTTTAATTCCAATAAGATTACACAAATATGGACCCAATATATGATTCAATCAGGTAGAGATGAATCAGAGGCATGCCTATCCAACTTTTTAATATAATTTATAGAATACCTTCACTAATAATTCACTAGTCCTACAACATTCGTAACACATATTTTTGTTATATTTTTACTTTTTTATAGATATTTGTAATTCTCTTTTAATCCTGTCGATGACTTAAATAACACCACAACAGCACGAAAAAAAAACTGGCTACTTTAACACAGACTTCAGTCTAGCAAAGTAGCCAGCACAACGCTGTATATATCAGAGGTGAAGTCTACTCCATCCCTCACAATAAACTATGAGTATAATTATGTCTTATGTTTATTATGTATTCACTTCTATTAGAACAAAAATATGTACGTTAATATATATATTAATAAATAATAAATTTTAAGTTAGGGTTTTCATGTATTCAACAAATATATAACGAATTAACGTTTTGATTCTAAGTGAGAGTTATGTTACCAGGGCTAAAAAAAGAACAGAAATATACGACGCATTATTATTAAAATATCGAAGTGAAATATATCCATAAATCATATTTTCAAAGAAACTTCATTCAATGAACTCAATAAAATATTAAATTCGACGTGGATAGAAATAACAATTCAGGCTGTCGGATAATTTTCTAATTTGCTGGATCTGGATACTAGTGTACTCACTGTCAAATTACGTCCGTTCTGACTGGAAATATTTCAAAGTAAACAAAGGTCAAAGGTAGTGGCAGGTTTATTTATTTTTTGATATTCAAATATAGCAACAGTCAATCAATCAACGTAAAGCCAGTACCTAATAACTTAACATTCGTTTGCAATTGATTGATTTTAGTACGAAAGAGTTTCTTCTAAGATGTTAAAGGTTAGGTTTGAAAGGTTAATATGATATCTATGACCCTCAATAGAAAAAAAAATCTACTTATACGAGGATGGGTTATAAAGTTTACAGAATGACAAAAAACAAAATAAATTTGATTTAAATAGTATTTAATTTTTCAACACACTTCTCTTGAAGCTTATAACAGTTAATCCAACGTTTCTTCAGCTTCTTGACTCCCTTCTGAAAGTGACTTTCAAGGTCCCCAAAATATTCGTTTACAGCCTCTTTATTCGATACAAATCTCTTTTCAGTTGAGAATTTTTATGTTTCAGGAACAGTTAGAAATCTAAATGAACCAAATCAGGCAAATACAATGGATGCGGAAGGATTTTCTTCAATTCTGCAAATTTTTGGTGAGCGATTGCACTCATATTTTTCTAACGATTTTCATAAATTTCTACTTTCAGCTTTGCTAAAATGTATCGTGTGGTATTGGCCAATAATAGTTTTATTTTTTTCAGGAAAATCAGTTATCAGAATTCCTTTGGCATCCCAAAGAACTGATGCCATCTCTTTTCCAGTCATTGAATGGTCTTTCCTTTTTTCGGAACTGATTAACCGTCTCCAAGACACAATTTTGATTGTAGATACTTTTTTTCTTATGTATAATGGTAAATCAAGGTCTTATTTATGGTCATGAATCATATCTTGAAGTTTATTGGATTCTTCTTAAACATATTCAATAAGATCGTCTGAGATTCAGACTTGAATGAATTGTTCCTCCGGATTGATCAAATGCGCCACTCATCTTGCAGAAAGTTTTATGTAAAATGGAAGACTTAATAATACAAAAATCTATCCGAAAATACAACAATTTTTAGGAAAGCGAAGATCAAATATTTTTACAAGAATAAAGATAAATTTTTAGATATCTAATGATATTAAGCAAAGTAAATTTTAACGGATATATAAACGGTATTTTCTTTTCTAAACTAAATAAACTGTATAACTACAATATAAATGGTGATGAATCATTGAGTTAATTCTTTACTTCGAACTCATTAGATACGTATTAGATTATTTCATTTTCTATATTAAAAAATAATTATTTATGTTTCACATATAACCATTTATTTAAAATATAAATATGATAGATTGTTTAGATATTAAACCATCGAAATATAAACTACTCGTTCATAAGAAATGCCTACGACTTCCTCAATTTCACGCGCTATAATTCAGCGATCTGCGAAAAACGTTTCATAAATTTTATTCACAATTTCTGGTTGTGGTAGCCGTTTTAGGTTGTCCTGAACGTGGTTCATCGTATATGTCTATGCGGTTATGCTTCAATTCCAAAACCCAGAAACTCAAGGTTGGAAATATGGGCGATAATTCTCAAATAAATAAATTAATAACTGCTTGAATTTCCTTTAATCTATAATTGAAAACATGCAAAGTTATTTGACATGAATGCTTGTCAGAACTAGACTATTTGACATGAAAGAGTTACCAATATAATTACATAAAAATGTTTGGAAAAAAACAATTCCCTAGTATCGAATCCGAAAACTATTCAATCTACCCTAATACATATATAGAATAGTTTTGGATACGTTTACGCTGAAGACTTTAATTAGGAAAAAAATGTAATTAAAATTGAAATTTACAAACATCGTTATTGAATCACCAATTCATCATAACATGATTAATTTAGCAATGTTATTGCAACCATTGATGCTAGACATGTAAGTGCTTGTGAAGAAACTACTATTTTTTTAATTATATTTTTATTATAGATTTAAAAATACAGGTAAATCATAAGGCTAATTGCATATATATTTTTTTTTAACAAAATTATTCGACTCAATAGAAAAATCAATTCTCGCGTTTGAATTGAGTAGTACGTTCGTTATAGTTTTTGTACGTTAAAGGTAGTAGATATAGAAGTGAGATGTAATATTTAGGTAAATAATAAAATTTAAAAATATAATATTATGTTATACATGATCTTAACATAAAGTTACGGTATCTACAAAATAGAAATATAAATATAGTAGAAATATGACTTAATTGTAATAAATTCAGATTATAGGTAGGTACTTGACAGTTTTGTTCTAAAGTTGTGATTAGCAATAAGTATACAATAATATATCGCAACGATAAGAACATACATATTTTAATAATCTTAATTCGAGCGGATGTCTGTTTTAAAAAAAAAAATGTTTTTTTTATATATTTTACAATGACTAAATACGCGTGCATAAATATAATCCAGAGTTATGCCAAATTCATTGAAAGTAATTAGAACTTGTAATTGCTGTTGGAGTTTTATAATAATTGTTTGATTTTTGGCTTCATAATTTTGTTCTGTTTTAATTCTATGTATAAGGGCAATAAATTTTTTTAATTTGATAGGCGTAATGGTGTTGAAAAGCACTAGTTTTAAATTTGGGGATTTCTATGTTGCCATGCAATCTTTATCGGTTATTATTATTTTTATGGAAATTGTGGAAATGAAAAATAGAAAAATGTTTTTGTGACAATGCGTTCTTTTTGAAGATTTTATTTAAACTGAGAATCCTTAAGTTTATTCTGAGTTCTAATGCATGAGCCTTCTCATACTATTAGTCATTCGTTTGCCGGTCCATCAACAACGCCTTAGTTTTAAGGAGACGAACAGGAAACTCTTAATAAAGCAGCTAATAAAGTGACATGCAAAGCTTTAAGGACTAGATACAACTGAATTTTCATAATGCATCTGAAAATCAGTTCTAGTATGTAGATAACTTAAATCACTGTGTTTTTAATCAAAGTAGATGGACCAAAATATTGCATTTAATGATCGGGAACGTTTCTCTTTTCATTTTTTGTTGCTTCACAAACCAGTTTGTTCGAAATAAGATCTAATTTTCCACGAAGGAATATTCTATACAAGTTCGGTTGTTTAATATAAATGAATAATTCACAAAAACTGTCCTAATCAAAGATAAAAAAAAAAAAAAAATTACGCACATACTTAAAAAAATATTATCTAACGCTCTTGTTCCTGAAACTGTGCTTTTAGTTGATTCAAATAATTAATAATTTTGAGTGTATATAATTTAAAGAAGTTTCTTCAATTTTTAGTGCAGAATTTTTAAATTGTGACGATATCTGCGATTTTTCATATTAAATTGAAACGTGTATGAAGTATCGTTCTTAATCTTTTCGCAACATGCTGAAAAGCGGTCACTGCAAAACAATGTACAACAGTAACAGACATTGATTGATAACCACTATATGGTTATAAAAAAATTGTTGTAATTATAGATGTGCGTGAAACCATCCGATGTAAGTCTTTGACAGCCGACCTAGGACGGGGTTTAAACACTGATAAAATAAAAAAATTATGCAGGACGAAACAAATAATTATTTATGTAAATATTAGACAAAATACTTTATTTAAACCACTATTTATTGATAATTCAACATGTTTCGATACAAGCATAGATAAAAATAATACTATGAAGAGGTGAATAAGTAAGAACTAATATGATCACAAATTTAAAAGGTGACCATTTGCATAGAGGATTTGGTTATTTATAATATTTGGCTTATAATGAACACTTTCTTATTTTTATCTATGCTTGTATTTTTCATTTTCGTATACATTGTTTCCTGGAGAAGATACCATAGATATCGAAACATGTTGAATAATCAATAGTGGTTTAAACGAAGTATTTTGTCCAATTATTTATATAAAATGAGGCCACAAAGTAATTTTGCTAATATTGAAGAAATTATTTATGTATTGATTTACGAAAGTTTTCCTCCGTTACCTTTGATAGATACCTACATTCAACTATTTATTTGTAATCTGAATTGGAATTTCATGTTCTATTATACAATAATTCTGAACTATTTAATAATTGTATAGATATCTTCGAAAAACTTAGATATTTCGTTGGTAGAGAGTAAAAGTTTTAAATTCCTTGAATGTTAAAAATAACGTAATATAATATAAAAATATTGGTTGCGAAGAAAGTTAGTTTGATAATAAACATGATTTCGAGATTACTCGAGATCATCTTCGTGGAAGCTGTATTTACCAATAATTAAATAAACAAGTTAGGAAATAATGTAAAGCGGGTTTTGGCATGATTAAAGGGTCGCTTACGTGGTTCGATCATGTGGAATAATCAATAAGGAGATGTTGGTGAGAAAGATATAGGTACGAAGCGCGTGGCACCAGAAATAGAAGACGTTCGTAGAAAACTTGGCATGACGAAGTAAACTGGATACTGAAATAAAGTCATGTTAAAAATCAACATCATGTCCTCATATACGAATGTGAATAAGTTATGTCCTTTTTGGCTACCCCAATGAGAAAACGGCACGATGGTAAGTATTAAGTAAATAATTTATTATAATTAATTTATTAAGGATTAAGGTTTGACAAAAATAATTAGAGGTAATATTCTGTGTATTATTTCACATCATTCTTATAGAACTATTATGAAAAATCATTTTGTATAATTATGCAGTCATTAACACTGTAAAAAGCATCAAATGAAATTGTCTGTCCGTAAGAGAATGGAGTATTTGATTACTATTGCTAGGCCCTGCGGGTGGCCATGGTCATTATCTCCAGAAATGATCTTGTTAAGTATCTATTAATGATACAATTCCACCAAAATAAAATTAAATCGACTGAGCAATGGATCGGGAATAACAGGAAATTCCAGCTGAGTTTTTAAAATATACGCACTGAACTGTTTTTAAAATATCCGCTATGTTTGAAATTGAAAATAATAATATTAAAACTATAAAATATGTAAAAAATAGACTTCCTTGTGAATTTAAAAATGTTATTTTATCTTCGAAACTGTTAAGATATTGTAAATACGTACACCTTGAAGAGTTTAGATTCAAACTTTGAAAAACATCTACACCTTACACTGTATTTTTATATAATACTTGTAGTCGTACCTCCAATATATAGTCGACTATATATTCAAATCTGACATTTTACAGTAAGATTTGAACTGTTGACGGGACAAATTTCGCGATTCATTCACCCGGCTATTAATTTGATTCGTGTATATTACATAGTGTTGTTCTTGTTGTACTTCTCTGACCACCTCTTGACTATCTTGGCATTGATTGAGTTTAGGACTGATGGAAGCTGATGCATCGTGTCTACCAGGTAAATTAACCGATCCGCTTTGATTCTGTACTTTAGATTTTTTTCCTTAATATTAATATCCTGCAATTAACTTCCACTGTTTTATATCTTCGATTTGTTAACAACATATTTTATAACTAATATATACATCGATTATTCGGCTAGCTATTCTAGTTTCAACCGTTTTTGCCGTAATTGTCAATCTTTCATTCAATTCAACTGAAAATTATGTATTACAAAATAATTTTTTTTAAATAAATAAAGTGTGCAGTAAAAATATAAATTTTTCATTTAAATCATTGTTATCGTTTTGGTGATTTCTTTATAAATCCATCAGAAAGTTAGGTTATATAATATTAATACCAATTTTTGTTCATTGTACATACATTCTTCAAATGGAACTTTGACTCCATTGATCTATTTTGATTCCAATTAAAATTGCGGTTAAAATTAATTTCTATGTCCAACACAATTTTACTTTCTGCTGGGAGGTAGCTTAATTAAGAATAATATAATTTCAATATAGTCATATCATTTTCAATTCAACTGGTAAGTTTACACTTGAATTTTGTAACCTTATTTTCAGTTGAGTTGAATTTGTATATCACAAATCAACATAAATCAAAAAAAAACTTCTATCACCTACACGATACATGTTTTTAATATTTTGATCAGAAAAGTGATTAATTTAATCAAAAACTGCCGGAAAGTCCAGTGGAGTTTCTTACTTACAGAGAGGATAGAACGCTACGACAAAAATATTCTGTTCTGCTTTATTCATGTATCTTACTATGCACTTTCGTATATTTTTGAAGTCTAAGGACCGTATTATAATACTCTCTGTTCTTCAACACTCATCTCATATACTATCTTTATCATTGTAGCGGACGCCTGCCGCTGTCTGTGGGTCATCAAGAAAAGCGCGCCACCCGAGGCAGTAAATACGCTGAACGCAGCGTTCGTCACCAGCGATGGTCAGTAATGTTGACTTTGAACTCCAGATTGCATCGAGCGATTTCAACCAGAATAATCTAATAACCTTGTTTTAATAAATTTAGTGTAAATTGTAAGCATTAGTTTTTGTTAAATTACTATTTCTGTCATTACTGCCTTTCTACCTTCACATATAACCAAGTTATACAATACGAGCACGAATGTAAAACCGAGAGCAGTCTTTAACTCATATAATCAAATCTTTACACATTATACAATTTAACATTCCAAACCATCCTCTTCTCACTGAAACGTTCTAAATTCATACATTTGCTTCTAATTTGTCTATTAATCACTATATTGTACAGGTGGCCCAAAAGTCGCTAGACTATTTAAAATTCGAATAACTTTGTAATAAAAATAAATAAATTATCAATTGGAGAGATTACTAAAGCCTAATCCTTGTAAATTAAATATGAAGTAATTCACGACTGAGCAACGTGTTAAAATAATCGAATTTTATCTATAAAAACAACGATCAATTGTGCTAATGCAAATTTTGTTTTGTTAATAAACAAAATATGCAATTTTCGGGGACAGAAAATCCAAAAATTGGACCACCAACGTAGTCTGCACCCCGTAAAGGTAACGGTATGGTGTAAATGCGGAAAGAGTTTTTGAACCTTATTTTTTGATGATGAGGCAGAAAACGCACTAACCCTCAATGGCAAAAGGTTCTGCAGTCGACGATACACCAGAGGTATGATGGCAGCAAAATGGTGCTACTGTCTATACAGCCTGGTCAACAATTTAACTCTTAAGATAAATTTTTGTAAGAAGAATTTTGCGAAACTTTGAAATTAAGTGGCCGTCGCGATCATCTGACTTAACTGCTCCAGACTTCTTTCTATAATGGTATTTGAAAAAAATAGTATACCATAATAACCATTCAGCAATTGACGGTCAACATTCGTGAAGAAATTGAATAAATAAGCCAAGAAACATTACGACAGGTGATGGTTCACGCCTTAGAAAGAGCGCGTCAGTGTGAAGATCAAAACGATGGTTATTTAAAGGATGTAATTTTAATAAATAAATCAAATTTATTTACAAAAAGTGTGTTTACTGTTTGTAAAAGAATAAATGTAAATTATTAGTGACTTTTGGGCCATCTGTAAATAGATTTACAATCATGTAGAGTTAAGATAATAAAATGTAATAATTTATTAAAAAATAAGTGACAATGCTATAGACGTTTGCTAATCGGCCGGTAATTACTGATTACAGTTTGTCACTATTTTTTATACATAGATTACTTAAGAAACCTTTTAAAGGTCTTAATGAATTATAATTATTAAGTTGCATTATAAGAGGCGTAGTCAGTTCATTAAAAATACGGAGGACGCACCAGCGAGATCTTGTTTACGTCTAACCTAATTAAAGATTTCAAAATCTTATTTGATAAACATATCTAAATTTAAAAAAAATTATACAAAATTTAATTTATTTTAAGGATTATTTCATACAATTTTATAAAATGTCATCAATGTTAAAACATTTTTTTATTAACCGTAGATAAGTTTCGTACGTGAATTTTACGTGTTGTTCAAACAAAAGCATTTGCTCCTCTCACTTACCAATTTTAACGCCTCCTCCACTCTAACAGTGCTCTGCCTAACTGTTGATGCAACATCATACAGCTTAAAAAAACCTGGATCTCTTCCAATCGGCATTAACCGATTATGCTACAGCATACAGTGCATTGACGAAAAATTTTCGAACTTATATGTTACACTTTTCAAATTGATACATCCATCGTTCCATCGTTTGAAAGCCATCTACTTTATTTTTACGGAATATCAAATACCTATGAGTAATCTGATAGGAGACGCCAGAATTAACAATTCACTTTTATTCAATTTTGGACACACTAATACAACTAATATATTATTAAGGAGAACACATTATTATGGTGAAGTTATAATTGTAATAAGTTAATGCACGTTCCCCGGATTCGAAGAGACCTCGGTTTGAATCCCAGTAGCAACAGTAATATTTTTCGATAACATTGATTTTACATGTATATCTTTCTAATTGATATATTTAATTTGTGTTTATAATTTTAATCTGTTTCTTATTTATACCTAAGTATCAAATATATTTATCGATATGTAAAATTTACGTATCGATAGTAACTACGTAGTATTTTTTTAAGGATACTAATCTAGAGTTAATCGGATCATGCAGTATATTACTTGCCTACATAAATATCTTAAGGAATATTCAAAATAAATTGTTAAAGCTGTTTGATTATAAAAGGTTAACAATAATATTCTTAGCTTTATTACAAAAACATCAACAAATGCATCAATATAAGTACTGCATAATTATTCTCAGCAATAAACTTAAATACTATATTATTCGAGACGCTTTTGTCTACATAAAATTAATGCCGCTATGCAATCGTTTATAAATCACACCGATATATTTAGTTTAATAATTTTTATTTTATTTATTTTTATTCCACTAGAACAAATCCATCTCACGTATTTCGATTTCATTTCAGGGAGAGGGGGACGTAGTGTGGTAGCGGGACACAGCGGGGTTACACCCGTTTGTCATAAAATAATGGTAACAAAGCAACAGTACTGAGAGGTTGCGATCGGATTTTAGCACGTTATCTCCACGTGTACTACACGTTTCTAGACTGTTGCATTTTATATTTATTTAACCATCGTTTTCTTATTTATATTATAAAAAAAAAACTTCTATCTTCTTGGTCTAACTATCCGGGTCATTAATGATCTGTTGACAATCTGTATAATAAAAAACTAAAATAATATATTTTTTTATAAAATATACGCATGTATCGTAAATTAATTAACATTATTAAAAATACCGTACATTGTCCCACTTTTATCACCATATGGGGTAAAGTAGGTTAAATGACTCTTAGTAATATTTTATTTTTCATCGCAGTTCTAGTAGTGGGGCATTAATAATTATTATGGTTATTGATACATAAATAGCATGTTGGGTGACCAACATAAACATAAAAAGCAGTTTTAAAACATTATTATGCCTAGTACCACTATACTCCCCACTTCTCAATATATTTTCATAAACATGCTTGGTCGTTGAAAATTTTATACAATTGCATTTGTGTTATATTTATATTACTAGAGAGTTATGTGATGTATGTATAAGTAAACGGAATCAATTTATGTATTCATATGCTGTGTTTTGCTGGAAATTTTTTAAAACCATTGTGTAACATGTTCGATATTAACAGGTTGAGTGCACGCAAATTTCAGAAAATTTAAATCAGTTTCTAAAGGTGAGATCTTTGGTCTTTATTATATATGTATAAATATTATCGAGTAGTATAAGTTATAAGCTGGTCGTGGCCGTCCAACAGCTACCAATGGTCGTGAAGCGCCCATTATCTATGCGACTACGCTAGTCGATTGCTTCGGCTGGTATCCGATAAAATGTGCACTGTCATGAGTTAGTCCAAAAATGAATTTAATTTTAATATATTTAATTTGGTCATTATGAATATGTAAAGATAAATAATGATTGGTACATACATACAGGTAGAGGCAATTACTTTCCTATTTCTGATTTGTACCCAATTTTTAAAGAGATTTTCGTCGTCATTTATCATTCCAGTAACTGTTCTTTGAAGTTTTATTACAGTGTTTGGCATGGAGGAAGTTTCGCTGTTTGTTCACTTGTTTGCTATTTATGGACTTTTTGCCTTTAACAAATCTTCAAATAAAAATGTATTTGCAATAATTTTAAATAAATAAAAATGAATTATTGAAATAGAAGAACCAGATGGTTCAGTTAAAGGCCTCAAGAATCGACAACGGTACTGAGATGAGAATACGGTCTTGGCATATTGATGAAATAAACTATTAACTATTAACATTATCAGTTAGTATTACTGATATACGTATACATGTATACGTTTCTGTGGCTATTTATGTAATTGTGGGCGTACTAACATAGATTAATCATTTTATCACAATCCGTTTATCTTAACAAGTTCATATGATGGTAGTGTTTTATAAGAACGAATGTTGAAACACTCATTAAAATTTTAATTACGGATTTGTACGGGTTGGTACATTCCACCATAATGTTTAAGTATATTATTATTGGTTATATTTTAAATTCTTCTGCTAAATGATTAAAGGGAATAAAAGATTTTTTTTGGACCATACCATTATATAACTACCTCGATGAGTGTGTTTGAGATGCTGTTCGAATGAAGACGAGGTGTATCAGGACAGAAGGGTGAAG
Source organism: Eubasilissa regina (assembly GCA_022840565.1). Taxonomy (NCBI): domain Eukaryota; kingdom Metazoa; phylum Arthropoda; class Insecta; order Trichoptera; family Phryganeidae; genus Eubasilissa; species Eubasilissa regina. The sequence goes on from JAINEB010000018.1 coordinate 26,336,672, forward strand.
AACTAGTCTTTTTCAGGTTTATAGACATATCCACCCACTCACCAACACCAACCGTATTTGGGTGACACCAGTCACATGAGAACGTGCTATTTCTCGAAGTCATTCATGTATGGGACATTAATTTTCTTCTTTCAAACTTCTCATCCGATACGATAATATCTTTCTTACAATATGGGCGGCGTAGACCCCGTCTTAACGTAGGGCGGATTCTCTTTGTGAGTTTAATTTATTGAGGAAATTATTTGGAACTTTTAACAAATTCAACCATGACAACATATTTCATAAGAAAAATCTTTTAAATTTTTACTCGCCTGGAATTGAACTCATGATTCTTGAAACAGATAGCCAACGTTTGAAATAGACCGCCCTCAAAATACGTATTTTTTAATATTTTTTTTGTATTTTTTTTATAAAAAAAATAGAGATGCGTACACGGAATACATGTCACATCAATATTCTTACTATTTTCAAACTAAGCTAAATGCTTGTGCTATGAAAATAGGACTAACTTGCTGGTGTCCTGGAACGAGGCGCGAACCCGCGACCACTAGATCACTAGGCCAACGTCTTGACCACTACACCAACAAGCTACTCTTGATATGATATGAAATATAAAGATAAACGAGAAAGTAAAGTCTAATTTTTTTAGCTTTAAAAAATATTAAAAATAATCATAGTACAATTTTATGTATTTTTGTAAGCACCAGTACCTTAATATATCTCTTTACGAGCTTTAAAATTAAGCTGTTATAGTCTTCTAGCGGCTATACATTCTTTAATCACCCGTAGAATCCAGCAGTTGGCAATCAACAATATACGATTATTTTGTGTTAGTTTAAAATAAGTTGATCGATTTACTTTTACGGTACAATAATATCGATAGTCATAAATTATACCCATTCCGTTTCTGGCTTATTTACGTTCATAATGAATGCAAGGCTTTCGATTGAAAAAAATAACAAACAAATTGTGTGAAGGAATGAGAATGTATTAGTGTTTTAGACAATTAACCGTCGTCGAGTTCGCGCTTCTACAAATGTCAAACAATTAACTCCCTGCGGGCGACATTAACATGTACTGTAAATAACGATGGCAGTAGACGATGAAATTATCACATCATGCGACATTTATTACGAAGACATCAAAAATATTCACATTTTTCGAGCTATTTTTTGTTGTTGTAAACATATTAATTTAGGCCTTAGATAAACAATTTCATCTCTGTTTTGGGAAATGTTGCGAATGCATAATTGTAAATTATTTAATTATACTTTTATGGACCGCTTGGGTTTATCTATGGCTTTATGAGACGAGCAGATATACGATAATGAGTTTTAATTCATTATATTATATTATATTTATATCTTCTATTATCTACTATAATAATATATTATTACGAAGAAGTGACATGTTCTAAGTTACATAATCTTATACATTTTTTGAATAATGAATCATATTTTATATTTGTATTCAAAAATTACTTTTCATATTCTTTCTCTGTTGATGCTAACATAAGTCAATGGATTTAAAATCTAATAAATCTCAATTTGTCTCCCATAAATTTTATTAGTATTTGTTTACTTTATTATAAATTTTTACAAGCATTCAAGAGCAATCGGCAAAAACCGATTGCTTTTGTGTTAGTGTATTATATTATCAATATGACACTAGGTATTTATTAAATTGATTGATTACACCAATAAAATTTTTCTAAGAGTTCTCTGAGCTGATTTTCATTTCATTATCACCTTGCTAATATGTAAAAAAATAATTTCATTATCACCTTGCTAAAATGTTAAATTATTTTTTTTGTAAGTAGTACTAATGCTGTGGAAACACAAAAATATATATATATTTTTTGCCTTTTTAAATTGCTCCAATTTCACCAAACAGCTTTCTTCATAGGATTGTGAAAGATCCTTTCAAGAAATATCCATTGAAAAGGGGCTTTCATTAGGTAGGTAGAGGATCTGAAGTAAAACCCTCACATGGAACCTATTGAGGCAGATTGCGCATGAACTAGTTGATGAGAAAATTATTTTTTGAAGAAAATTTATAATGCAGACATTTTTTAGCTACATCTGTAGTGATGTTGCAGGAATTACTATACTATACTACAGATGTTAATTGATAACAATTATTAAAAACTATGCAGATAATATGAAAATTATAGTTTTTGGTAAAAATAGTTTATATTATTCAGAAAATAAAAAAAACTATCGAAACAAATGTTTCCGCTAAAAAGTGTCTCAGAATAGTTTACTTGGATTTGGACATTGATCTCTTGAGTTTAGAGTACTGGGTTATAGGACTCTTTGCTTCTTCATACTGATATACAATGATAAAATTGAATAGTTAGATGATGGAGAGTGTTTGGTCAAATTTATCTGTGAAAATAGGGCAAAGGGCCATTTTTGATCAGTTGTATTTGAATTGATAATCAACATCATAGGTGATAATATATTAATAGGTTTTCGTAAATGAAATTCCAGCATAAAAATACTCGGACAGGCGAGGTACCAGTTGCTTCTATTTTCATCATTTTTAACATTTCATTTTTTTTCTCACATTTCTTTTACAAATTATGTTTTTTTATGTAAATTGATCATTCAAAATCTAGAATTTAAATTTAGATTCGACCAATGGCAATCTTTGCTACTCTGAAACTTAAATAGCCATGTATATGTAATGATCTATTTATGATTATATCTAATATCATTAATGATATGAATAAGTTCAAAAAATAATATATTGTTCTTCAAGCTCTTACCAATAAGTTTTTTTCAAAATAAAAAGTATGCGCTTTGATGGGATTGCAATTAGTACCTTCAGGTGTTAAATGAATTCCCTAACGGTGGGAATACCCGAAACGTGATGGAATTATGTAATTCTGATACACTTTGGCGCATCCAGGGCAACCCTGATAGTTTGTTTAGCAGACGTGCTTTTGCAGCTACCCAGATGTGGCTACTTAGGTGAATATAGGCTTTATTATGGTCTTGTAGATGAAAAACTTGTTGTCTAAGAACAGTTTGCGATCATGTGCGAACACACACGCGACGCAGAGCTTACTTTATTGTAAATTTGTTATCGCCATGCAAGTTTTGAATCCATGACGACACAAAGATAATTGATATTGCAAAAATTTTTTTTGGCAGAATTTTTTCGATAAAAAAATCAAATAGGTATATATTCTGCCTATGTGCAGTTGGATAAAAATATATATAATTATCTTTTATTCAACAAAATAGAAAATAGAAAAATACAACAATGAAACATTAAACGGTAATAGTATATAAAACGGACATAGTAAATGATTTAAATCTTTTTTTAAACTTAGAGTGAAATGCGTGAAATCTGGTTACATAAGCAGAGCTTTTTACATGGAAGCGTAGGCTAAGATATGAAGGTTTTGCAAAGGTGTGGCGACGGCTTAAACTTTACAGAAGTTCTGCGTAGTACCTTCCTAGGTATTTAAGATCTGGACCAGACTTGCCGTGCAAGAGACAACTCGATTGGGAATAAACCTTCACGAGGTTCTCTAAACTTAAATTTTATACCTTCGAGGATATGATGGGGGCAAACGGTTGTTGCTAGTCCACAGGTGTATGAAACAATAATGATCATTCGAAATAATGCTATCGTCTGTTAGAGGATGTCGTGCATAAAAATATAAAATATGGTTCGTTCGAAGAAACAAACTCAGCATCACTTATTGTTATATACCCATTGTAGGTGCAACCCGAAGGATTAGCAGGTTAGAATGTCGGTCAAATACATCAACTCATCTATTTAATTAATTAATATAACTACTTTGCTATGCAAGCACATTATGTACTATATGATATTACAAAGTAAAGTCACGCATTTGTTAAAATAAATTTTAGTGAGGGCATCATTATCTATGAAATTTTGAATATATCGTTATATCGGCATGCGGCCGTGGGGAGGGCTTCACTCTCTCTCACTCGAGAGATGCACACGGCCGCCGCGAGGAGTGGATCGGCCATGCCAGAACTCGGAGCGGCGGTGACCGCCGTTCCCAGGCAGTTACTAGAGTATTTTTCCATGGTATAACAACGTCGAGTCGGCGAGGCGATATTATCTTTTGTCAAATTGTGCTATTGGCTTGGGCAGCATTGAATATTGCACTGGAGGCTGCTACTGTTATGTGGTAAATGACTGCAGTTTAAATAGACCTCTCTGTCGAGATATTGGACGTCTTGGCAGATTATGGGACTGGAAAATATGGAAGCTGCCATGGACTCGGATGGAGAAGGATAACCCGAAAACCCAAGCTAAGTGATTTATCAGGAGTGATTTTTCTATGATCTAATTTTATTTGGACATTTTACAGTTTATTGTGGCATATGTATGGGAGAAACTTTAGGCTGTAATTATTAGTTGTTACAAGTTTCCATACGAATCGTCTTACGATTTAACCAGTTTATACTACGTATAGAATAAATAAATATTCTTTTAAAGCTTAAAGTCCGCTTTAATTCTGGAAACCTATATTCTTACCTACACACTACAATTCACAATCACAAAAATACGCATTTCTTCAATGATGACCTGCAGATGAAATAAGAAGTGAGTAGGTGATCTGAATCTCTTATATTTCATGCTCTACCCTGTCTAGCCGGTGAGTAACGTCCAGCCTCATCTAGTAGATGGAGCATATCCTACAGATATTAAGTATTCACTCAACTTTCTTATCACTCAATCACTCTAACGCATAATTATACGTCTTTTTCTTTCACATAATCACAAGGCATATTATACAGGACAAGATCAAGTTATTTGAATTAATTACTACGCACCAAGCCAGATCTAAATGTGTTATAGTCGTCTAACCCAAAAAAAACACGTTAGATGTCTCATCTATCTAACCATACCACCCCTGCATATAATATACATATTTTTTCTCGTTGGTGTGTACAAAGATACTAAATACTCGTAATAATGTTTTTTTAACTGCGAACGTCCAATTAAATGTTTAAACATTTTATCTCTCTATCTATTTCAAACGCGCTCTTTCCATGTTTCTATTTTTTAAATTTTGATGGTGCTTCAGATAAAATATCTTCTATGTTAAAAGAGAAAAACATTTTTAATATTTTGTTTTTATTATATTAATAAAATGAAAAATTACATATTAATAGCATTATATTCATATACGATAATTAAGCATGTGAAAGGTACAAGATTCGATATCCGGTGTTTTCAAAACCGTTATGAAATAAATATGAAAACAAAACATACGGTAAAAGTGAGAGCAAACATGTTACGAAGTTTTCTAACGCGCTGTTTCTAACGTAATTACGTGACAAATTTTATTGGCTGTATTTAATACATAAGTATATGATAGCGTACAATACTTTAAGCTTAGTCAGTCAGGGAATAAAAATTGTTCGCGCCCTTTTTAACATGCGACATTTGACGTACTGATATTTATAATTAGACGAGGATTCAGTAAGTCATCAATACTACTATTGTTGGTGAAAAAGAAGTCCTAGAAAGGCCTCTGTATCGAGAGATCGCAGATGAGTTGACTTAAATTCGGTTTGTTTATTCGAAAAATTACTAGAGAAAACTTTAGAAGATCGGATCAGAAACTAATTTACCTGAGAAGATAGAAGAGTCCTTGGAACTTTGACATAGAAGAAAAAGCGATAAAGAAATTTGTTTAGCAAACCGGTTGATAATTTTTGGGGGGCATCACCACTCTTCCGCATGTATTTCGTAGATGTAAAAAAAAAGTAGATCGAGAAAGTCTTTCCAACATTATTTGCATCATGTATAAACGTGTGCGTGTCGCCCGTGGATCATTAAATCTAAATATTATCGATCGAAGTAGTAGTTGCATTTACTTTTGTATTTTTAAAAATAATACGTCGAGTTTTTGAAAGCAATTCTGGTGTAATAGTTATTGGATACCTTCGCGATTTCGGGACGGGAACAAAAAATCCGATAAATGCTTAAAAGAGCTACATTAGAAAGAAATTTTGCCTTATCATTCTGTGCCAGTCAATCTGGCTAGAGCATCAATCACCATTAATTTCCAGGCAGACTCGCGGCTCTGCGTGACGGGGTTCCGTGAGACGACGAAGCTCGATATTGCCTTAAAGATTCGGAAAATTTATGGAAGAGTATAAAAAACTTCGGTATTAAATAATCACCAATACCATAAAACGTTAATCTCGGGATTGAAAATCAATTCGGTTCAATCGTAAATATTCTTTAGTTTAATTCATTTGCATGTCCTGGCTCCCGCAGCGCGGATAGCGGTTTGCACTCGGTGCATTAATAATGTTTAAAAAATTCCGATACTAAATCATTTAGTTTTACATTGTTGAAAGAAAAATGTAAAAGGGTTTTTTTTTATAATCCCATGCAAGAAATTCTGTTCACGGTTCATCACGGTGGAATTAATATCTACAAGCTTTATAGCGTGTGTTCAAAGATGAGATTTTGATCTATTATCTCTGAGATTTGTCGGTAAAGCTCGGTGTGAATCAGATTCGCTATTCTATCATAACTCGCTACATGCTCAATTTCGTGCTCTATTATATGCGCTTTCGAGATGACTCTCCGAGACAAATCTCATTATTGTTTATACACTATATTATTATGTGTTAATACACTAAATTATCTTTATATAAGTGCTAATATCAAAATGTGTATTTCTTAAATGCTTTTATTTTTCATATTTGTATTATTCGTATAAAATAAATAAATTAAAATATTCATTATTCATAAATATTGAACTAATTTATTTTATTATTTCAAAATGTAAATTTGATATTTGAGTTCTATTATTCAATGAGGTGAGTCATAAATATATTTTATTTACATTCTTTGAAAAATCTCATTTACAAAACTGAAATAATTGTTTCGATATCTTGAAATATGGCAAAATTTCAGATGTTCAAAGTTGCGTGTTTTAAAAACGATCGGTTTATACCGTTTTATCGAATGATGTCACATCTTTCAAGTCGACAAGTCAGTGCTCGACACTGTTGTACTAATATTTTTAGTACTGGCCTGTACGTACGAGAGATATGACGTCACGCGGTGGATATGATAGTCTGAGCGTCTCCGAAAGTGTTACACATTTTGAAAAAAATAAAAAAGCATGGCAATCTGGATTTTTTTAACATATTAAAAAATATCATATTATTATTTCTGACATGCTCCACTTCCTCATCGTTGAAATATCATTGATTTGACATATGTTAGTTTAATACTGTCTTGAATGAAATTATTTGGATGACATACCCAAATATCAGTCGTGTGTAATATAACCATGAAAATAAATAAATAATTACTGTACATCTATACTTAGATACCGTCGATTCGAAACATCTCAATATGTATATCAACTTGTGAAACATTATTTTTTGATTTTAAATACATGAATACTCCTCAGTGTTTGTAGGATTATTGTCTGAATACATAAATTACTTACAACGGTATTTTAATAAGCCTTGCTTTTAGTTTGGTATTAAGGCATCAAGTAATACGGGATGTAAATAAAAGCCAAATCCGCATATAAATAATACGGTATTATAAATTTACTACGGAAATAAAGCACGTAAAAAAATAATTTATAATAGGTGCTTTGAATGTACGAAAATATACTTTTTATTTTACTACATGTACACGTCAACAATGGCAGAAAATTGCAGTTTTAATTAACGTAATTTAAATAATAAATTAACGAAAATACAATAGGAAAACAAATCAAATTAATCAATCAAAAATATATACAGTTAAACCAATAGCAATTATAATATTTTTTGATAAATTCTATCTATATTTCTAGTTGAATTATTTAATTTATATTAAACTATCACAGTTATGAAATTACAACTTCACAACAATAATGTGTTATTAAAGAAAACATATGCAATATTTAAATTTATTTTTAAGTTACAAATTTTTCCATTTTGGTAGTTGAAAAGCATGCAAGTGTCAAGCATACTCTTTTTTATTGTGTAGATCAATGATGTTCTACATTCAGAATCATTGAGACGGGCTTAAAGTCTGTTTCTGTTTTAAATTGAAATCGTTATTGTATAATTTTGTTTCTATGCAGTATGCGCGGACGTGGACTTGCGGAATCGTGAACGCGTAGGAATATTATTATTTATAAATATATATTATGTATGACAATTTGGATTGGAATTGGGATATACATCTTTACATTTTACATATGTTGTTAAGAATTATCTAAAAATGGTATGAATCAATTCATTTTTGGATTATATGTATATACACATATATCTACATATCACCTGCATACGTATATTATTCATTCACATATTTTGTAATACATTATTTATTTTATTTGTAATGCACAGACCAGTAAATGAATAGATATGAAATAAAGTATACACATAGAAGAAAAGTTTGGAACATTAGTTGCGGGACGAGGGGCATTCTACACACATTCTTGATGGTAACATAAATCCGATAGTTTATGACATATTTATGCAACAGTTAAAGTATTTACTCTCTGAAAATTAAATCTTTGTGTAAAAAATGCGTATTTTTTACATTAATGCATATTATATTGTCAGCGTTTAAATTTTTGTTCCAATCGAGTCATATTTAAAAAAAAAGTCGTGGAGCTATTTGATTGCGTAAGTGGCATAAAAATGTTCACGTGGGTGCCACCAAAATTAAAATATTGGAACAAAAAATTGTGTTAGTTCATGTAAATGAAAATCAATTTTTGATTTTAGGTTGATAGAAAAATAACTGTGGATTTTTCAAATTCAAATTCATTTTGCTCAGACATTAATTTACTTTATTAATCGATATAATCACAACTAAAATTGGCACATTTTTTTCAATTTTTTACAAGTTTATTTATTCCGGTGATGTAAAATTTCTGGAATTGATAAAATATCAAAATGAACTTTCGGCAGCAGCTTGGTTGTTTAAGGCTTTACACTGTAAGAAGTTTTCAAAATGCAACAAACAATAATTTGTTAGCGAGATGTGTGGTGAGTATAGTGGATAAGGCAATATTTTATAACTCAACAAGCGCCCACAGCATAACACAAACTTCGTAGCGGTTATTTTTTTAGTTTTCGTTAGTTCGTGCGCCACACATTTGTCAAGCTTTTAATTTTCTAGCTGTTTTAAGTGGTTCAGAACTGTTGGCTGACTAACGCCCAACTTTTGTACAAGTTTTCAAACTGTTCAGCATGATTCTGATTCTGACGCCTAGACCTTCTTTATTGTGATGTACTTGTAATTGATATATGTGTGATTAGTAATAAATATAAAGTGTGCCGACCGCCAGGCATGTGGCCCGCGCATGTAGGAGTGGTGGAGCTACGGAGATTCGAACTTGGATCTCTTTTCCAATCCGGGGAAGGTGCATTACCAACTATGCTACAACGGCAATATTTTTGAATTTTCGAACATATATGTTACACTTTTACAAATTTGTCGTCAAAAATACTGTGGCTATAGCTAAGTTGGTAATGCATCTTTTCCGGATTGGAAAAGAGATCCAGGTTCGAATCCCGGTAGCGCAATAAAAATATTTTTCGATAGAATTGATTTTATATGTATATCTTTATAATTAATACTGCTAATTAGTATTTAGAATATTATATTGTTGCATATCATAAATTATTGTCATTAATTATAAATATAATTACATCTTCAAGTACCTGGATAATAATCGTCCACATAGTTCGGCCGAACCTTACGGCGTCACAACTCGCGAAGTCAGGTTAAACGCTTAACATTTATCTTAAGCTTGCGTCGTATGAAATTTTTAGAACTACCAGTATCTTCCTTAATAGTAGCCACACCAAAACCATCTTTTAGTTTAGTTTTTATTTTAATTCATATAAAAAATTGCAATCTTTAATTCAATAGTCCAATCTGAAAGAAAATTTATAATAAAATGTTGATTTTGTCAAACTACAGACCAAAAAATACACTTTTAACCCTTCCCAAACCATGCTGTAATGCTGGTCCACCGCCTCAATTAAGCCTGTAATATTTAGATAAATACAGGCAACATAAAGTTCATATTTATTTAACCCTAGAGAATTTTTTCGCTTAGAAATGACTAGTAAAAAATCAATAATGTAAAATAAATCAATTCAATTCATTGTAAAATTAATATGTTAGCAAAAAAATCATTTGTGGTATGACAAAAATAGATCATACCTTACTTTCACAGTGAAAAGCATAACAAACATACGAATATAATTTTGTCTCTTTCTCACTAATGAAGAGAGATTAGAAGGAAGATCGTATTGTATAGGATTTGATAAATGCTCCACATTACATTAATATTTTTTTCACATTTAATATTCAACATTTAGAGTAAATTTACACACTAACAATTTGAAACCATTGAGGATTTTTTCCCATTGAAAATGCTAAAAAAAACTCAAATTTTTTACGGTACCACGAGTTGACAGCATGGCTGCGTATGGGTATTTTTTATCACGGTATAGTAAAGATTAATTAATATTAACGTAAACACGATAAAATAACACTTATATTGAAAAAAATATGGTTAGAATTTAGAAAACATAAACCTAACAAAAACAAAAATTGTTTTTCCACCAATCTAAAACACAAAAGCGGACATATGTATCGTATTTATTAATATGAAAAAAGGATCACACCAGACACGGAATATATTTTCAATAACCTAAACAATTCCCCACTAAATCATTTTTCATTAATATGAAAATAAATACATTTACGAACATCCCTGTAGGTAATATCACTGTGAAATGTTCCGAGAACAATTGCCATACTGAGTACTAATACATTTAGGAACAGTGATGATTTCAACATAAAGTTATCAAAACAATATTTACTTGTCCGGGGCCAAAACCGCTTGGGAAAACAGAGTTTAGTTTAGACACACAGGTTCGCTTTAAGGGCAGTGGATGCTCACTATAAATAATGTTTAACTATCTAATATTCATGCGAAAATAAATCTATTGAAACTACGAGAGTACATAACAGCTATTTGTATTTTAATATGTATGAAGCTAAGTATTTTCACCGCGCTTTTATCATGAAAAAACGTTTAACTTTCTTCACGGCATTGTGTAAGTTTTAATTGTTCCATTTCATCGGTAGGCTGAACAAATAAGTACCAAATATAAATTCAATACTATTCTGTTCCAATTTTGCACAATATTCGAGTAGTTTTATCTCGAATTTGGCCCCATGTGGACTATTCTCTTTATTTATGCCCCCATAGGAGGTGTGACCAGACTGCCTATGTAATGAGACTCCATATTTGTAGGTCTTTATTGCCTATTTCGTGTTCTTGCCGCAGTTTTGTTCCTGGACTATCCCAACGGGATCATGTTTTCCTTTTTACTTCATTATTGCTGGTGACCAGATGGGGATGTAGATTTTGTCGGATTTGTCCAGTGGAAATGGAACACGTACAAAAAAAAACAACACATACACAGAATATCGATTTTTGAACACAGAATGTCAAAACACCCGAAAGCTGTTTGTATTACGGCGGGATATTTTCTTACGAGCCGTGTCCACGGTACAAGGCAAGATGAGTTAAGTCTCAGAGATTTATTTAAGATAAATCTCAGTACTGTTAATATGTGTTGGAAATTTTATCTGCAGATAAACCGCTATTTTAGGTTGGTAGGACTGACTATTTTACACGGTGTTCGATTTCAAAGTGAAATTTAACACGGGCGCTCAAAGGTCACCTAGAACCAGGAGTTAGGCAAACAATGACATCAAATTACACATATTTATTCAATGCACTGATATTTGATGTTTGACGAACAACAAGCGTGAAGTGAGGCGAGAGTTAAGAAGCTGTACTTGAATCTTTGTGACTTATTGAGTACACGGTAGACTACGGATGATGTGTTATCTTCAAATAATCTCATTGGAGTATAATCCTTATCCCATAGAATTATATCTGACTATACTATACAAAAATTAGAAAAATAATTTAAAATTCAAACAAAACTGCATTCTTAGGAGAATCATAAACTCACCTTGGTTTGTCAGAAATACAATCATTCACAGAGACTTAAACATACCCTTACTCAAACGATACATATACGATTTATCCTCTAAATTTTATTCTTAATTAATTTTCTTCCAAACCCTTCCATAAACTCCCTCGGCCTGTATGATCCCTTATCCGATCCCCATCATCTTCGTCCCATTTCACTTCTTTACCATGTTTTTAATAAAATATATAAAAAGATTTTATAAAAACTTTCACTAAAAATATAAAAATTGGTAAAAAATTCAACAAAATCAAACGGAAAAGAAATAAAAAAATATTTAAAAAAAATGTATAAATGTGTAAAAATATATATTAAAACTTCACCCATTTTTGCTACTACTTTATACAATTATAAACAAAGTTAAAATTACCTGATATTAAAAAAAAACAATTTCACCGTGATCTCCGAATAGGGTCCCCAAAAAATCTTATGCCATTGTTGTTACCTCAGACAAGAGGGCTCAGCCCTTATCCCTCCCCCCTTTAACAATCGAATCAGAAGTCCCACAGATTATTTTGTTATGAATATCTCATTCATGGACAAGAGCCATTATACGTACGACATTGATAATATTATGTTTTTCAGGTAGGAAAAAAAATACTCTAATTAATTTTAGTCACAAGGATGAAATTAAATTAAGTAGTTGGACGTGGGGGTGGGAAGAGTTAAGTACAAATTTGAATGATATATATTTTTATTAGAATTATTAAATAAAAAAAATAAAATATGCACACACATAATACTTGTCACATCAATATTATTACTATATTCAAACTAAGCAAAACGCTTGTGCTATGAAAATAAGACTAATTGGCTGGTCTTGAACCCCTGATCACTAGGCGATGTCTTAACCACTATTACTAGACTTAAGATTTTTTTAATACAGCACATGACGGCAACATAAGTTTTTATTTATTATTAGGAGAACACATTCTTATTGTGAAGTTGTATTTATTCAGAACATAGGCCTGTGATATTTTAAATATGAATTAAATATACTAATTAGAAATATATACATATAAAATCAATTTTATCGAAAAATATTGTTGTTGAGCCACCGGGATTCGAACATGGATCTCTTTCCTAACCTAACCTAACCTAACCGAGGAAAGTGCATTATCCAACTATGCTACAGCGATAATATTTTTAAATTAGAATTTATCACAGACCTATGTTCTGAATAATTACATCTTCACAATAAGAATGTGTTCTCTTAATAATAAAGTAGTATCAATGTGTCAAAAATTTAATAAAAAATGAATTGATAATTCTGGCGTCTGCTATCAGATTATAGATGAAGATGGTTCTTTCAAATAATGGAACGATTAAATGTATTAATATCAAAAAGGTAACATATAGGTTCGAAAATTTGCAGCTAAAAATATTGTCGCTGTAGCATAGTTGGATAATGCACCTTCCCCGGTTAGGTTAGGAAAGAGATCCATTTTATATGTATATATTTCTAATTAGTATATTTAATTCATATTTATTTATTATGTTTGATAAACTGAGTAATTAAAATATGTAATAAAAATTACAAAATTCGTTATAAAGTCTAATTTTTACGGTTTATTTTTGCAGTTTCTAAAATGACCACTAGAAGTTGAGATATTTTGAAGCTCGGTAGTAATAGCAGCAGGAAAAATGAAGAAAACCAAGTAAATATCACCCCCAGACATCTTATAAATATAATAAGAGGGTGGGTTGTTATCCATGTAGGACTACTGCTCGTTCAACCCCTGACGACTGCCAAAAGGCACCTCTTCAAATATCTGCTTTCTGCAGTATCTCCAGTTCGACGTCGTTACAGTTTTTCAATACCTAGCTGAAATGTGCAATATATTTTAAAATTGTAAAATATTATCTTGTCGCCTAAGATTAGTGAATACTTCGATTACCTAGTTTCAATATTATATAATATATTATTTAAATTAAATGCATTATTTACAGATGACACAGGAACATCCTTATGTCTCGAATAATTAATGTAATTAGTTTGCTTATTTCCGCCGTATTAGGCTGCTTATTAGGTCGGATGGAATAATAAAAGCACGAGAATAAGTAGCAGGAAGAGGTGACTCACCACTTATCCAGAATTGTTCTATGAGCGAATACTCCCATATCGGTTCTTCTCATTCGCCACTACTTTGGCATTTTTTTAATGCTATGCGGCAGCGATACACGGCTACCAAACAAGATAAACCCCTCACTGTCCCTCGGCAAGAAATCTCATTATATATACAATATAAAAAATAGCATATATAGAACAACAGTCAAGAAAAATTTAACCAGTAGTAAGTAATTTAAAAACAAATAATATGTAGTAAAATAAAAACATACCAGCAGAACACAATTAGCAAAAGTTGACTCTTATACCAGCTGGCATCAAATTTAAGATTTCGCTAAATAAAGTAGGTTTATATCATTATATAAAAAAAAAAAAATTTGGTTATATTGCGATAGTGGTCCTTTCTCGGATATTTACAAAAAATATTTTTTCCTATAGAATTGAGTGCAATGATTTCAAAAATTAAAAAAATGAACGGTCACAGAATTTAAAATGTTATTACACCTTAAAATTTCGAATTTTCACCATAGTAATAATGACATTTGAAATACTTTAATCTTTAATACCTTAAATCTATATTGAACTTTTAAGATTTATGAAAAATTAGCATTTTTCTCGGTACTACGGTATTCGACTTCGAAATAAGCATTAAGTCAAAAAAAAAAAAATTGTCACTTTAAAGTTTCGTAAAAAACCGTAATATTATAATAATAGATAATACTATACCACTCAAAGAAAAAATTAGGAAATATACACCATTATCGGATCATCTGACCCAGGGGTCGGCAACCTTTTTTTGGAAAGGGCCAGATTGTAAAATTTTTAGGCTCTGCTGGCCAGGTAAACTCGCAACTAGAAGATATTTACAAAAGTAATTCTACTCATATAGCAACAAAAATAAAAAACAGGTTAACATTTTTTTTATTGGGTTGTTATATTTTTACATAATATTTATACACATGCTCTCACTTAACAAAAAAAAACAATAAAATATTTCCATTTATTAATAAACGTATTATAAAACTGGTTAAATTTTGTACGTATACGATAAATGTAATTGTATTTTCTGAGATAATATATAACTCTAAATTCGAGGTCAGTACTTCCTATCATTAAAGTTGTTTGTAAATGGTCACCTGTTAATAGTATTACGATTTTACAAACTTAATTTTCGAAAATGTCCTTTCACATTAGTAAGTACAGATTTAAATCCTCGTGCATATGATTTCAATTGACCGTATTTATCTTCAAAGCAATATCAATAGCGGGCTGGGTTTAGCCCGCGGGCCGTAGTTTGCCGACTCTTGACCTAACCTAACCTAATCAAACCAAACTAACCAATTAAATTCAAATAGTATAAAAATTAAACTAAATCAGAAAATGTGCATTTACTGTTGCATCCAATACGATATTGGCATGCTTCATGATTACTCCACAAAACGCTGAATGGAAGGCCCTCTGTCAATAGTCCTCTTTTTTTTGTTATAGATCTATCAAGGATGTGAAACAAGATTACTAATTCGATATTGCTACATTAATTAAAAAAATATCATCTTTCGCGTTGAATATAACTATTTCCCAGAAACATGCAAACATATAAAGTCTCTCTTGCCATATTTTTTTATTAGATTGTGAAATTATATATCTGTCCTTTACTATAAATTACCTATGACATTAAAATATCATTATGGTTGAAACTGAATGGTTACTCAGAATAATTAGAAGCATTCAAAATGTATGGAAATCTTCAGAATTACAATGAATAATATTGTCCCCTTTCATCTCATGCAAATAAAAATTTATAACTGTCCCCCATTATAATTATAAATACAAGATATTGAGTTAAATTGATAATGCCCTTGGATGCCCCTAAATTGAACGAGTAAAAAAACTAGTGTTTTATTTTCACGTATGTGCTTTTGAAAGGCCTCCTAATGCTGGAAGGACAGCTGGATATCAGTATCCCAGAAACGAGGCGAGCTTGAAGAGGGAACAGACTGATGATAATAATATATATATATATATATATAGGGAAATAAGAGGAATTTTGCATATCTATACCAGTACACTTTCTGAGCCCTTTGTACTGATTTATCTATTCTCCTTTTGTAGCAACCCTGTCTGAAGATAGTCTCAAAACTACAAAAACAATCACCAAGAAATTTAAGTTGATCGTGAAAAAAAAATTGAACCAATAACAAAAAGTTAGTGTATGTCTATCGCTTCCACTCTTATCATCACCCCCTGCCGTTACTGAACGCAACTTGCAGATACTGGTGCGTGAAATCAAACTTCCAGCAGGCGTAACGTCTCCCAATACCGACGCCAGGTAACAACGTGATCGCGGCCAGTAACCATCGGAAAGACCGTCTAATAAACCTCACTCTTCTCGTTGCCGTCTTTCCAACAGAAACAGAAATCGCCTCCTGAAACTGTTTACGCTTAGTAATTTGAATGGACGGTCAAACTTCTCCATATTTGAGACCTTCCCTGCAATCATAATGTATATCGGTTTTCACTAATATTGAAAGATAGACGGAGCGTCCAGTATTTTATACGACATACAATGTTGTTGCTAGTAAGATCACTTAGAAATGGTGTATAATAGTATTTTAATTTATTTTATACGGTTGTTTAATATACTATTCGATGCTCAAGAATACATATAACGCATAATATATATTCATAACTAAGATCTGCTCAACAACGATATATAGTTTCGTTGCAGAGGTGGTCTCACTTGTAAACTTATCGATAAACTAAGTGTCAACCGTAAATAGTTTTTCTTTGTCAAAACCTGTTCTGGCCACACAACACACCCACACCATCCTAACCTCATAACTTCGCTACAATTTCCATATGTATAACACCAAAAATTAAATAAATCATTTTGCCTTCAAATAATATTTAATTAATTATGTTTGAAAAACCGTGCATCAGTTACTCTCTAAAATTGCAAAGATTATGGTACCCACTGAAATAACATTTACAGAAAGTGGAGTTGTAGCCATTCTTAAATAGGTTTTACTTTTTATTTTATAAAAATACTTATGTATCTAGACTAGGAATCGTGCAATGTGAAATTAAGGGAACAAAAAAAAGGGATTGATGAGTTTGAGATATGGTGTTGAAGACACCCGCTGCATACCACGGTTAGCGAGATACGTTGATATCTCTATTACATAAAATACTCTTAATCATTCGATTGAGGTGATTTGTTCAATTTTATGGATATTTTGAATGAAGAGAAAATAGGGTGTGGTTAGGCTTAATGTGGAGCGACACGTCGAAGGACGCAGAGAGTTCAAGTAAAAAAAAGTAACAGGCATACCTCTGGCGACAACCTTCAGATAAGCGAGATATCGAGAAAAGTGGAGGAGTATAGTATATTTGAGGAACTGTCGTGGAAGAAGACCTTGCAGTTTAATAAACAATCCTTAAATGCAACGAAAGAATGACGTATTTGTTGGTCTAGTGCTAAAACACTCGCCTACTGATCTAGTGGTCGGAGGTTTGAATCTTGTTTCGAGAGGTCATCAATTTAGTTTGAAAATAATAAGAATATTGATGTACAATATATATATATATATATTGAAATGCTTCTGGCTACTTAGAGTGAGAGAGAACAGATAATATATATATATATATATATATATATATATATATATATATATATATATATATATATATATATATATATATATATATATATATATATATATATATATATATATATATATATATATATATATATATATATATATATATATATATATATATATATATATATATATATATATATATATATATATATATATATATATATATATTATCTGTTCTCTCTCACTCTAAGTAGCCAGAAGCATTTCAACTAGTGGCACTTAATGAATACTAAGTGTATTAATTCGAAGATAACATATAAAATGTTGATAACTTTGTTGCAGTGTTATAAAAAAAGTACACCACGTAGTAGTGCATACATTTAGGTATATACTATATTTTATAAAGTATTCTGTGTGCTAATGCTAACTTACAAGAAGCTTTATATTGCTTACCTACGTAAAGATTTTAATAAACTGTCAAAAGGCTCCCATGACACGGAATCATAATACGGAACTGATAATTCATCATCATAATTTTCATCCCCTTATCCTGGAATCGTTCCCTATCTTCCCCTATCTTACTCCGCTTTAGTTCTTGTTGACGAATCAATACCTAATATGTCTTAATACAGTATTTATTGCTGTTAATTATAATTATAAATACAAAAAGTTTATTTAATATAATATTAAATCTAATATAATTGCCCGTAAATTTAAAAGCATTAAAAATCATATTGTTAATCTATTTGCTTGTACTTCTTTAAAATTTTAAACTCTAAAATTTTAAAATATTTTGACTATTAATTTTAAAAATTCTAAATTAATTGCAAAATTTAGATATTTTTTCTGAACTAAATTGGTTGACATGTTGATATATTCAATCGGTTGACAGGTCAGAGTATTGCGGTTGTATCAAGGTAAGTCTGAAAAAACTTAAGTAATTGCATCATGGTTGCAGTGTGGGTTCCTCAATAATATATGTACTTAAATCTTTTCATATTATGCTTCGTGAGTTATATTTTAATATTGGAATTAGTCAAATATGCGTATTTCAATTATTGTGTTTAGATTTTGATATGAAGATAAACTCAGCGATCGGCCCGAGATTGGTAGAAAGTGGTAAAAACTAAAAATTTGTAGAAAGTTAGATAAACAGACGGCATTAAATTACAAACATTTATTAAGTTTTCAACTGCTGAAGGGAAGATTTCAAAATTAGTGGCCAATAAATTGATATTTGAAGTTTGACGTACATCAGGCGTTTAGTGAGGCATGAGACTACGAAAGCCGAGAGTAGTCTCACGGGAGAGTAACCCCGTCCTACCTTAGCAATACCTTTGACTGATCTACTGGCGAGTATTGTTTACACACTCAGCTACCGAGCCGATCATGATTAGTTTTTTAACTGAATAGGCATGATTAGTTTTTTAACTGAAAAAAGTTCGCCGAGAAAATGTGAACTCCCAAAGTGATTTCTTTTAATTGATTCGAGACATCCAGAGTCGAATTCGTTATTTGCCTTGAAAAGTAATTTTTAAATAAATCATTAGAAATTAAAAATACCTACTTACTTACCATCATGTCGTTTTCCCGCGAGGGTAGGCAGAAAAAATAGAGCGCCACAGACTTCTGTCCTGACACACAATTCTCGCCACCTCTCATACAAGCTCAACGATTACTGTGGCTTCCAATCGGACCATCCTCCAGCATCTGGTATACGTGGTCGTGCCAAGTCTTCCGCGGACGTCTACTTCTGGTGCCATCAATACTTGCTTCATATATTTTTCTTACCATTCTCTTCTCATTCATCCGTTCCATATTACCAAACCATCTAAGTGAACCATTCTTAATCTTACTCACTGTAAAAATTAAGATTAAGCTATGAAATATGTTTTCGTTCGTATTAAAATATAAAATAACAATGATAGTATAAACTTTCTTCTAATTTAATAGGTAAAATGACTAACAACGAAGTTTTTGCTTCAAAAATTCAAAATACGGTATTTTTAATATTACTTTTTCCCGTCGGAAGGGTCCATCTTTTTTAATCACAATGTAATTTCATTAGTCTACTGGCTATAGAAAGTTATGGGTTCGAGTCTCGGTGATGATCATGTTTGTTCAATATATAAATTTTTCAGTGTATCTTTTAAATTTAAGTTTATTTAATTTTTTTTATAATTGATTCCCTTTCATTTTATTTTTAATATTTTTGTGGCGTGTATGGAGTGCACTTCGTGCAGGCTCATTATAGAATTTTCGCCTCGCCTACTGAAATGTTACAGATATATTGAAACGCATATAACTCGTAAATAATGTCGGAATTTTAATAATTTTTATAACCTTAATTTATTTTTAAAAATAAATTTATATTTTTTGACCCAGATCTAGTTCATTTTATATTGCTATGCTACTCAATACATGTTTGTTCTATGTTGTTATGCAACACAAATTATATGTATGGTATACTTTATAGTATAACGTAATTATAAGGTTATCTATCCATATACATATAATTCTCATCGTTTGTACTTCTTTCTAATACTGGGGTTGTGAGATGTATATTTCGAATATACGTAATAATCTCGATGTTACATTTTTTTAAATGAATTAACTTGACTTTATGGTTAAAAAAACGTACGAATTCTATCTGGACTGCACAATGGATGGATCCAAATAATCATAAAGGTAATCGGCTTAAAATAATTCAAAGATCTATTCCCCGTACCTCCTGGTACTCCAAAAGGAAAGTCTCCAAAATAATAATAACAAATTGGGCATTGTCAGGTAACCTTTCATTTATTCGGATTGAACTTAATAGATTCCCCAATGTGTGAGTGTGGTGCCGAAAAAGAAACCCTTGACTATATCGCTTTTGCCTATCCATTGCGGATCACAGTTTTTTTTACAGTAATCTCGTCAATAGTAATTTTCAACTTCCGGTTAACTTGTGTCATCTTCTTTCCCTTAACTCGGTACATTTAATCTATATAATAGCGAATTTTTTGAATGACAATGGTATTGACTTGTAATATAGTATTTATTATTCTATAATATTATACTTTTTTCACAGATCACTCTTGAAGGGTGGATTGCCTATTTAAAAGAAGAAGAAGAACTTAGTTTTGCATATTCGATCTAAGTAAGAATCTATTTTCTTCGTGTACCAAAAAGTAGATAGGCAGATATATACCTACCAACTATTAAATAAATTAATTATATGATTTTTCTTGTTATTTTTTATAATGTTTCATCAAGTGCGATCGTAATTATGAATATCATTAATATTATTAGACATTTGTAGTTCAGTACACAGACGCAATTTAAATGGAGCTGCCACTTGCTTTCAGAAATAGGCTCTCACTTATATCTACGTGGTATATCTTGTATGTACGTATTCCCCCGTAAATGTTTGGGAAGACATCGAGTGCTGACTGACGATAACATTGTCGCTAGTAATGAATTAATCAAACTAAGTATGTGCTCGAACATAAATGTTTCTGACACGTGGCGTGAACTTCTCAAAGGACAGTCAGGCAGATAGATATACACAGCCAGCGTGAACAGGGAAGACGACAGGGGCGACAATGTGCTAAATTATACCAAAATATTAACGGTATCGAATTTTTTAAAATGTATTAATTAGAAAGATATACATAAAAAATTAATTTTATCGAAAAATATCGTTGTTGCGTCAGCGGAATTCGAATCTGGATCTCTTTCCAAACCGGGGAATGTGCATTATCCAACTACGCTACGGCGACATTACTTTTTAAGGACAAATTTTCGAACCGACATGTTACACTTTTTCAAATTAATACATCTATCGTTTCATTATTTGAAAGTCATCTACTTTGTTTTTACGGAATCTCAAATACCTTTGAGTAAACCGATAGCAGACGTCAGAATTAACAGTTCATTTTTATAAAATTTTTGGACACATTGATACAACTTATATATTATTAGGATAACACATTATTATTGTGAAGTTGTAATTATTCAGAACATAGGTCTGTGATATTTTAAATACTAATTAATTTTTTTTCATTGGAAAGATATACATATATAATCAATTTTATATTGGCGCAACAACACAATATTTTTCGATAAAATTGATTTTATATGTATATCTTTCTAATGAATACATTTAATTAGTATTTAAAATATCATATACCTCTGATCTAAATAATTACAACTTCACAATAATAATGTGTTATCCTAATAATATATAAGTTGTATCAATGTGTCCAAAAATTTTATAAAAATGAACTGTTAATTCCGATGTCTACTATCGGTTTACTCAAAGGTATTTGAGATTCCGTAAAAACAAAGTAGATGGCTTTCAAATAATGAAACGATAGATTAATTTGAAAAAGTGTAACATGTCGGTTCGAAAATTTGTCGTTAAAAAGTAATATCGCCGTAGCGTAGTTGGATAATGCACATTCCCCGGTTTGGAAAGAGACTGACCATTGTGTTTGTCTAGTCCGCTTCTACAGCGCGAAATTTTTGCTTTCCTAGCTCTCCGTCTTCATCAATTTCTTCAGGTTGTCTCTATCAAAGTATTTTTGGAGAATATTTCTTTAGTACGGAGTTCCCAGAGAATATAGATATTCGTTCATCTCGCAGTCAATGGTACACGCATCATACGATCCCAATATTAAATTTCGAAGATGTTAAGCGTGTTCATTTCTTAGGATCTACATTTCATCAGAGCTACTTATACTTTGTCGTTCCTTAATTAAATCGGTTCTTTCAAATTTTGGTTATGTTTGCCATAGTAGACTTGGTAATACAAATTTTCTTTCAGACATCGGCTTCACACCGTCCATTTCTAGAGATGAGAAATAGATAAAATCTTACCTCCATAGTCGTAGTAAAATAACTGAGATTCAATTTTTTGATTGTGATCGTAATATTCGACTAGATAAGTACCTTTTTTTTTTTGGATCTATTAAAATATTATGAAATTATTTTGACAAATTAAACCTATATATCTCTGAAACAGTTTAGATTTTTCACAGAGAGCTTGAACATTTTAAATTCATATTTTATTTTGATATTTTGAACGAAGTCTGTTACACCTTGTATCTGCAGCGTAACAGTGCGCGTGTGTATGTATAGGGTCTTTTAATAGGGACGCTCAAAATTTGTTTGGTTATAGTAGCCATGTTGTTAAAGTGACATCTGTCAAATTTATTGTCAATTGTTAAGTAGTATACGGCAAATCACCACGGAAGGTTGAACAACGTGTGTAAATCATTAAATTTTATTATCAAAGTCACGAGCGATTTGAGGGCACGGTTATCTCGCGCGGCGGTGACGTGAACTAGCCACAGAGATCGTGCGATTTAACACCTTTAGACTTCTTTCTTTGAGGCTATCTTAAACCGCAAGTCTTTACGAATAAGCCGCAAACAATTGACCCCCTCAAAGTCAACATAACAAACGCCATCCAGCAAATTTAGCCAGATTTATGCGATAAAGTCATAGAAAATTGGACCTCCCAATACGTGCCACCGAACAAAACCGCAGCGGATATTCGAACAACTTTATATTTCACACTTAATGCCATAAAATATACTTTCAAATGAAAGAAAAATTGAGTGAATATCTCATACACAACCTGTTTAACTTACATTTTAAAATCGAGCGTCCTCGTTGAAAGACCCTTTAGTTGTGAAGATGTTGGATTAATACCATTTGCCGATAGGAGTTTTAGCAATCAATATTATTCATTGCTCTAAAACAGTATCGAACTACTTATCTTTACTGCTATTGTATCGATTTTCTTATAAATGATTGTTTAGAGACACGCAATACCTAGTATTTTTGTATCGTGTCGGAACCCGTCGGGGGAACAGCGTCGAATTAATTATATAATAAAGTAATAACATCAAATTATGTTAAACTGTTAATTGTAAATAATTCTTTTCTTAAATTAATTATTTTATTAAATAATTAAATTATTTAATTATTAATTATTTTTACGTTAGCCGAATTCGTTATTTGCTTCAAAAAGTAATTTTTAAATAAGATTCTGTATCATTGGAGTAAGTTTGAATTGTGAAATCTTAAAATAAATCATTAGAAATTAAGAATACCCACTTACTTTTTTACTATCACGTCGTTTCTCCGCGGGGATAGGCAGAAAAAATAGAGCGCCACACTCTTCTGTCCTGACACTTAATTATCGCCTCATCCACATTACTGAGGCTTCCAACTGGACCATCCTCCAGCATGTGGTTTACGCGGTCGTGCCAAGTCTTCCGCGGACATCCTCTACTTCTGGTGCCATAAATACTTGCGTCATATATCTTTCTTACCATTCTCTTCTCATTCGTCCGTTGCATATGACCAAACCACCTAAGTGAACCATTCTTAATCATACTCACTATAAAAATTAAGATTAAGCTATGAAATATATTTTCGTTCGCATTAAAGTATAAAATAACAATGATAGTGTAAACTTTCTTCTAATTTAATAGGTAAAATGACTAACCATGAAGTTTTTGCTTCAAAAATTAAAAATATGGTATTTTTAATATGACTTTTTCCCGGCGGAAGAGACCATCTTTTTTAACTATACATACAATATAATTTCATTAGTCTACTGGCTATAGAAAGTTATGGATTTGAGTCTCGGTGAGGACCATGTTTGTTCAATATATACATTTTTTTGTGTATCTTTTAAATTTACGTTTATTTAATTTTTTTATAATTGATTTCCTTTTATTTTATTTTTTATTATTTTTGTGACGTGTTTGGAGTGGACTTCATGCAGGCTTATTACAGAATTTATTATGTAATAATGTTATTACATCAAATTGTGTTAAATTGTCAATTGTAAATAATTCTTTTCTCGCTGGGCACTTTACTGAAATTGTTAATTATTTTTACGTCTAACTTTTAGTATTCTGTATCAAATTCATTACAATTGTCCGTTACATGGAATTCGATTCACTCTGAGTAATTGGAAATAATTTATTATTTCCATATATTTTACTCTTTAGCTTCCGATGTCAAAGTAGCACATTTTATAACGTGTGAAATAACCCGGTCATCGAACTGGATTTATTTCGTCTATCGTGCTAAATAACTGTTGTTTTGATTTTTCTTTCAATCAGTTGTAATTTTTTTATTTCACTTATACCTACGCTTAAAACCCATATTTTAATTTATATTTAATATATATAAATATATAAACCCGATTTTAATATTATATCATTTTTAATGTAATTTTCTAGAAAATATTTATTCATTTGCATTTGTTTGATTGTTGGGGATCTGCTATATTTATTTATTGTGTCAAAAATTTTATTTGCTTTATTTTAATCCTTTAGAAATGGTATTGAAAAATAAATCACTTAAGGTTATTTTTTGCATATATTTAAACATGAGAGTTACGCAGCTGAAATAAAACAGTTAATCAAGCATGGCGTGAAGGAACCACTTGAGAACGAACAGTGAGTCATTGGTTAAAAATGTTTGGAAACGGAGACGTATATATTAAAGAAGAAAATAGTCGAGGATGTTCTACTACTGTTGAAAACAGCGAAGTGGAGAAAAACAGGAGACAAACAGTCAGCACTGGTTAACTGAAGAGAGCCATTTGCTTCAAGAATTTTCACCTTTACTTTACAAATATCTCGATAACTATTTGTGGTAGAAACATTAAGATTCATTGACAGAAAAGTATCAAAAAATATTCACGAAAGAATTCTTTAATTCTAATCTGCTCTTACATAAGCATAATCATATTTAAATTTCGTATGGATAATTTATAAATTATAGAAATTAAAAAATCACTCAACACTAAGTCCAATCACCAATTAAACCTTACAACCAACCCTATATTTAATATATTCTCTATTTCGATGTTTCCCTGTCAATAACCTCCTCACTCATACCAAAACTCCGCCTACACCCCCGCAATGGATGTCATTTAAATTTTATGAAATAGTTCAGTCACATACATTTAGCAAAATTCTCAGGTTTTTTGTATTTCGTTTTTCACTTTTACTTTATAGGAGGAATAAGTGAACTTATCAAAAATGAAAAACGAAATCAATAATATACGGTAAAATACGGGTCAGTTTATCTTGAAAAATAACTTTTTGAAAATAAAAATCGAAATCAAAAATACAAAGCAAAATTAAATCTTAGAATTTGGCTGTGACGGAAAAATATATGGGAAAAAGTTTATCGTGAAAAAATTCCACTTATAAGAATTGAGATTACTTTCTCCTCGCCAGTCGGTTTTTAGCCATGAAACGTGTAGCTAACGTATCGCGTGTCGTATCGTGTCACATTACGTATTTAGATCATTCATTAGAATTTTATTTACAGTTTGAATTTTATTATTTTATTTACAGTCTGAACTGATAGTTGTTTGTGTTATTTGGGTACGTCAGGTTATTGTGTGATTACACTGATTAACATTTTTTGATAATATATTATTCAGCATTGAAAAATTAAGTTTATTGTTGTTAGATTTATAAAACGTATCGTAGCAGACTCGGCCTTTACTTTACTTTAATTATTTTTCACTAGTATTGCTTAATGGATAACGGATACAGCATAAATTGTTCCTTATTTTGTTTTCATGGTCGCGTAGCGACCACCATAGGCCGCAGCGTGGCCACTTAGCCGCCTGCAAGGCTTGGAAACAAGCAATTGGCGACCACCGATTGCTTTTTGCTTGTTTGTATATATTTTATATTACTGTAGGTTGATTTAATTTTACAACTTGTGAATGTGACGCCGGTGCTAAAGTTATTTAGAGACATTTCCAATATTATATAAATTCATTATTATAACAATAATATTACACATATTATAGAGCATACAATCTAAAGTCAGAGATCTACTAACAATGTACAGGGTATAACTATTACTTTTATGGTTGAATATTTAATGTCGAGAGATAAAATAATTCTATGAAACACGCAACTGACGAATAATTTTAATATTAGCATGCATATATAACATGTTTTAAGCATGATCAAATTTTATTTGCAAAGTTATAATTTTTTTGAACACTGTCTTTAGTTCTCTGTAAAATAAAATAGTGTAGATACACAACATAGAAAGATTCACAAAAAATCTATCTATCGAAAAGTAACCTCTATGGTAAAAGTAAACTATATTTTTTAATGTCTCGGCACCATCTAAAAGTTCCATTAAAAGGTTTTTATTATATTATTAAAAAGTAAAAGAGAAACACTGCGTATAAAAAGATTTCCATGGAAATAAATAGATGTCTCTCTAAAAAAGTAACACATATACATAAAAATTTGACAATAATGTATATGTCACAATGGTGTAATTAATAAAATAGTCTACCAGCAATATAAGACTTCTGGTACTTATCTCGGTGGTAACTATGTTTTTTAGATGAGCAGATTATTTGTGCGATCGACTTTGTTTAATGTAAATATACAGATATATGTGTTTCACTAGACACAAAACCAAAAAGATGTTGAACAAAAATTTATATTAAATTAAAATTGATACCGAAATGAAAGTTAAAATAAAAAATAAATAAGAGATCAGCGAGGACGTTACTGAAGGATACACGGGTGCAGGTATGAAATATCTTCAAAGGTTTCCTTCGATCGCCCGGGGTCAAAAGGTAGGGTCAAATGCCTTGGGAATTGAAATCCTTGGCACTTAATATACCACCTGTGCATTGTAGACCAGTGATTTAGGGGGAATTTCTTCCAGGAATAGTTGGGATAGCTGGCTGTGGGAAATATTTATTGGAGATAATAACGCCTTCGTAAATTATTCCCAGATTTTGACTTTATAAGGCGAAAAATCCGACATCAGATGCGGAATATTCTTTGATTTATGACGGGCAATTTTGAACAACGTTACGTGAGTTTGTATAAAATATTTCTTGACCACTTCAAATAAAAATGTAAAAAATATAATAAATGTATTTAAAAAATATAATTTGTGCCCTCAAAGAAATAAAACACAATTAATAGTGATTATTTTTTAGCGCCACTTTTAAATAAAAAATTGTCAAAATTAGATATTCGTTTGACTAGATTCAGGAACACACTATTTGTTGTGTTTTATTTTACTAAATATAATAAATTGATATTGAAAAATAGTAATAATTGCAACATCGTTAAAAACGTTTTTAGGTTTTCACAGCCGCTCAGAATCTTCAGTGTATAATCTTCTGGTCTAATCTGCCGTGTATACATGACCTTTCCGGCCAACGTTTCGAATCACATTGCAGGGTCCAATATCTTAATGATTAGCAGATTAGCCTAGAAAACTATACACAGAAGATTGCAATATCGGTTTGTAAAAATGTATTATTTTGTTAGTTGTCAGCGATACTGATATTTACAATATCTTCTAATGGGAGCATTAACACAAAAATCAGGTAGATTTTGTATGTGAACAGAGTGAATATTTCCCGTTTTATGATATCTTTGATGGTTTTTTCTATTTTATAGTATCTTTCGTGGATATTTCACGTTTTGTGGTATCTTTGGTACTCTACTACTATTAGAAACATTTCATTAAAACTGAAAAACCACCGTTTTGAATCAAAGTGGTGTATCTGACTGGCCAATAAACTTAGTCCAGATATTTAAAATGTTTATTTATCTAAAAAGTTTAATTGAAATCAGATAACAAATAAAAGATTTATAGTATGGTTTTCTGCACCTAAACATACTTACGTACATTAACATTTCTGTGGATTTTCATAAATAGTATCACATGTTAAATATTTATTATGTTAATTATTATAATAAGTTTATGAACTCTCAAAATCCCTCAATACAATAAAATAAAAAATATACAAAATACTTAATGTTTTAGACTTTTCAAAGGAAGGCGGAAGGAAAGAAATTGAAGAGGATTGAAATTTTATGGAAGTTGCGTTATGAGACCTTCTACCTAATAGCATCATTTAAAATAAGAAGGGATGAGTATACACCCATACGTATTTAAATAAATATAATTATTTTACAAATATTTTTTATTCAGAATACAAATAATTAAAGATAACTGAAAAAAAGCAGAAGAAAACAATAAACACATTTAAAACATGTCAAGAAATTTTTTTGGAATGTTTTGGACTATAAGTGAAGTCATATTTAGAAGATCCCAGATTAATTCATTTTTGATTACGCAACATTATAATCACGAATACTAGCCGTAATAAAAAAAATACTAACTTTAAATACGTTCGAAAGAACGCGTTGTGATGGAAGATTTGCGTTACCATTTATGTTACATAATGCTTGTAATACAAATGGTCACAGAGATATCCACACGGAATCCACAGATGACTAAGAAGACGTAAGGAAAAATACATGAAAACATACATGACATATTGTCATAATAAAAATTAAATTAATTATAATGTGCTGGGATTCAAACTCGCTCCCGTTACCAACGAAATATTAAAATATGATATTTAATGTTTCGGGATCCATGTACCTACAGATTTATTTTTATTGACATTATATATTATGCTTATATATAATATCCCAATATCCTCCGTATATCACGCGAAGGAAAATTTGAAAGGAAACTGATGCATAACATAGGAGTTAAGTGTCAATTTCCTTTGAAATATATGTATTAGGGAGCAGTGTGACCTTTTTTGCTTTGAATATACATTTTTAAAAATATATTACCAGAAATTTCAAAATTTAAATTGGAAAATAATAATATATCTGAAATGAATATTATGTAGGTAGGTTCAATTACACTCGATAATTATCTACTTACGTGACTTGAAATTTATTTTTTTAGAAACGTCCCATTCATAACGATTGTTTTTCAAAGGTCAAACTATTGTTATCAACGTTTGAAGATTATGGCTGAAGTTAAAAGCAAAATGATACGTTTTTAAAACAAACAAAACTTGATCCTCAAATACGGAACTCATATGGAGAGAATAATGAAATGGTCAACAAGTCTTCCTTATGGAACCATGAAAATAATACGATATTTACCAATACATGCATTTCAATACAGAGAATTTCATTGCATATTTTAGTTTCTCGCACATTTTTCATTACGAAACCGCCATATGTACGTCTTTCGCGGCCGTCCTGGGACGGGATTTAAATATTAGTTTAACATATTATTATTAGTTAATGTATTCGAATAATAATGTCATAGATAAAAACATTAATTTTACAAAATATATTTTGTGAGCATTAATGATTAAAAATTGAACATGTATTTAATATTAATGAAGATTTTATATTTAATCTAATTCGTAAAAAAAGTGCATGTCTTTAATGGCTTAGAACTATTTCTTATCAAATTCACACGAGTAAAGAATTTTATAAATTGCTGCACAGTGCTGAATTGACTTTTGTTTCATAAAATAGAAATGTTTCATCTTACATTACATTGTAATATACTGAGTTTGTTTGATAAAAACACAAATAATTTTTTTTTCACATAAATTATTTTATAAATACAAATTAAAATGAATCAACTAGAAAGATATACTTGCAGTAAAAATCAATTTATCAAAAAAATATTTTAGTTGCTACCGGGATATAAAGTTTTGCCA
This sequence comes from Eubasilissa regina, assembly GCA_022840565.1. Lineage (NCBI taxonomy): Eukaryota > Metazoa > Arthropoda > Insecta > Trichoptera > Phryganeidae > Eubasilissa > Eubasilissa regina. Next base: position 26,366,954 of record JAINEB010000018.1, read on the forward strand.
TACCAACTAAGTAGGTTGAAAACTGTAACTTCACAAAAACAATGCGTTTTCTTTAAAAATAAAAAAATAAATATTTTATTAAAAACAAATTTTCTATGTAATATGTTCATTTTCAAATTGGTATATTAATTTTTTTTTAAAGAAATCTACTTCATATATACGGAAAATCTCAAATAGATTTGAGTAAAACCCGATAATTAAACGCCAGAATTAAATTACATAATACATTTTATTAAATTTCGGAAACATTTAATATAACTAATATATTTTTAAGGAGAACACTATATTATTGGGTTTTACTCAAAGAAATTTGAGAGTCTCTGTATATATGAAGTAGATTGATTTCATAAAGTGGAATAAAATATGTAAATATTTTAATATACATCATAATGTGGATTCTATAGATTAGTGAAGAAATGATAAGGCGACGTGAAGTATTTAAATTGTGGTTTTACAGAAGAATGGTCAAAATAAGGTGCATGGATAGAATTATGATTGCAAATATTATGTGAGAAATATGAATGAGAGAAGTAAGAAATATTGATAAATTGAGATCGAAATCAGGTAAATTTTACTGGAAGTCGGGGCTCTGGAAGAAGGAAAATATCGAGGCTAAAGAAATTTAAGACAATGGTTTGGCCAGTCTACAGTAGAACTTTTCTGGACCGCATTGAAAGAAGTGATGGTAGCCAACATGATAACCAAATAAGATGGATAAGAAACAAGAAGAAAAAGACGAGCGCCATATGATTCAGTATAAATAATTTCCCGTATAGATCGATCGTGTTGGTTCATTGCTCCAAGGTATATACGGCAATAAAGACACTATAGTACTAAATCGGCCAAATGGTTTTCCGTCAAAACGGCTTTATTGAAACGGAATATTTAATAATATTGCGTTATAAATGCCAGAAGCGGCGGTGTAAATTCAGTGTTCCAGGCTCTCTAGGCACTCGGAAGCTTTTGGCAATGGAAGACAGCGCACGTGTGTCGCGTCGCCGACACTGACTTTTGGCGCGGTTTTTAATTGTGTAGGTCAACGAAAGCTGTTGTGAAACAAACCTATTGATTTTAGTTTAAAACACATCTAAAGTCTATCTAAAAATACATGCACTACGTAGGTTTTATGTTCGTATAGAATTAAAATTAACGAGTATGAAATTAACAATTTACAAGTCGGTGACAGCCGATTAATTTTTGCTAGTAAATTTCATAATTTTGAACCATTTTCCATAGTATTCTTTAGTAATACTCATTTACCATTTTACCAGTGCCAGGTGCCAAACTACTCTATAAGGATCTTTACCGGTATGGAGCCAAAATATTCTTAATATGTCGAGAAATTTATTTATAGTGATGTTAAAAGTTTTAATCTAACCTTGGACAAATGTGAGTCATTTAATTAACGGCCCAGTATATCAGTGGCTCATAGATCAAGCACATAAATTAAAAAGAAAATCCGGTGTACTACTATCAGTTTTTCAGTTGTAAAGTGAATTAGAGTAATCATTATTCAGACAGCGAGGTATTTGTGACCAATAAAATTCTGTTGTTGAAAAGAGATTTATTGTACCGGTAATTGTATACGAATTGTGAGCGCAATAAAGAATCATATAATTTTTATTTACTTAAATTATCAGAATCCCAGCGGAAAATTTGTGAGAATATTTTTTGTCGCGGTAGAATTATCAAATCCAACCAATCATGTTGTCGGGCGACTGTGAACTGCTCCTCTCGAGCATCACTCCGGACGCGAGTGCTTGGAATTTGGCATTTAAAGCCCGGCAAACACTCTGAAGAAATTAGAGCACGCTCCACGGCAATCGTGTTTGCTTTCTTTTGTGCTTCTCCCACCCACCACCCGCCCGCCTCCCGGCAGGGGGTGGAATAATGAAAGAGGAGCGTGTGTGATGTCGCCTAAACGAATCTTCCTATTGACATACGTACTCAACTCGACGCTGAATGTATGCGCTTGAACCGTTGTGTGAAACCATTCACGGATCAGCACAGCGCGGCGGCCTCACGAGAAGGATTTATAATTCTAACGAATAAATTGAGTCGTTAGTGCATTTGATGCATGATATTAATTTGTTTGCACATAAATTAGATACATAAAATATATTACTTAAATTAAATAGTAATAAATGTTATACTAATCAATATGATAGATTTTTAAACGAATGAAAACGAGGAAGTCCGGGGAAATCTTTATATGAAATTAAATTCTGATGATTTTAAGAAAATCTCAAAAAATTAATACAATTTATGACATGAAAATGACTCTAAAATTATAAAAATATCAAGATTATGAAGGTAAGTTAGTTCAATCCATCATATCATTACTTATAATATTAAAAGATCTATTAAATAATAACTATAAAATAAAAATATATATTACCATTATACAACATTACATACGCTGAATGATTATTATGTTCCAGGCCGATTTTGTTTGGCCGTCATTTTGATTTGGCACAAATTTGTTAGTTTGTAATTAGTGGTCATAGAGAGTAGTTGATTTCAATTTATTATGAAGAATCTAACGTCTCAAAGTGTCGAAGTCACTAAAACATTTTATTTAAATAATAATAGCAATGATGTAATCATTAACGGTGATCGCTATCGTCACATTTTGGAAAATTTCTTGGTGGCCGAATCAAGTCGATTAGGTCTGCAACATATGTGATTTCAACACGACGGTGCCACCTCACACACAGCCCGAGCTATGCTTAAAATTTTGCGAGAAATTTTTTCCGGCCGCGTAATGTCAAAAAGTGGTGATATCGACTGACCTCCTTGATCACCTGATTTGACGGCTCCCGATTATTTACTGTGTGTGTACTTGATAGAAAAAAAAACGCTAATAAACCAACAACAATTTCGATGCTACAGGATATTATTCGAAATGAAATTGCTGAAATAACACGCGGAGTGTGTAAGAATGTCATAAAAAAATATGGTTAAAAGAGTACGCATTTTTACCGCTGTCAGAGGCAGCCACTTGACCGATGTCATATTCCATGAATAATTGTAATAAACTAGCTAATTGATAAATAAAAACCAAATTAAAAAGTTATGTTTCATTGCTTAGTTATTCAGAAACAACATCCGTCTGGAACATAATAATCACCGTGTACCTACATTATATCAAAGAAACATTTTGATCATTATGGTGGAACAGGCAAGCTAGCCGGCTACTTAGGTTCCAGCAGTATTTTTATTATTCTGGCAGTCTTATACTGCATCATAATACTGCATATTTAAAACATTATAATAAAATTGTTATATAATACATTATGTACTCGTATGTGTGAATATATGTAGGTACGTATTGTGATGATCCACATATATCCGAACTGATAAAAAATTATGAATTCCTAGAAATTTCTAGAGCTGATACGGCAGGGGCCGGGGCGGAGACGCCAGGGGCGGGGGAGGGGTGAAGACGGTCGAGGGTTGAAAAACGAAAGCTTCGAGTTAGTCAGGTCCGAGCGGGCGGGGGGTCGGCTTCGAGCTTCGGGTGGTCCAAGGGGCAGGTTCGGGGAGTCAGTTTCGTGATCGCACGGGAGAGGGTCGCTTTTGAAGATTTTCTTTTCGAGGTTTACGCCGCGAGTGTTTTAGGGGTGATCGGGTTGTTTTTCGGGTCCGCGAAGGTCGTGTTGAAATTCCGAAATCGCGAGTGTGGTGACTGAAGGCAGACCGGGTTTGGCGCAGACGCTGAGAACCGCAGCAGAGGACCCAAAATACTAAGTTTACCTTTTAGCATGCTTGTATACATAATTAAAACCGCTAACAAATACTGTAGTGTGAATCGGATCCTCATGTAATCACTCATTCATAGAAAGGGACTGGAGTAACTGCTAGGCCACTTGATATTTCATTTTATTTAATTACTGTCCGTTTTATAAATTGGGAACACCCACCTACAAGTTTCAGTTACATGTATCTCATTGTTTAGGACCAATTATATACTACTATTGGCCGTGTAGATAATCATGTAACTATGTACGTAATTATTTGTATATTTACTTATCCGCGGAAATCTAGATCTAAAAATCTCATAAATCCTGACGGGCGCATTTTATAGATTACATTTCGATCCGAAGCAATGTCTAGTAGGTAGAAATGATAGAATTTATCCGAGAACTTTGTGTGTGTATTTACTTTGGGAATACACAATCGCATGCGTATGCGAATCGTACTGATCTTTATAATTGATATTGTGCTAACAACTCACTGAACATTTTACTTTACGACACATCTCACAAGTAAGATTCCGCACTGATTCCTACATTATCTAAACATTTATCTTTTCGGTTATCAAGCCGAAACCAGGTGCTTCATTCTACCGACCTTCAACGCCTATGTGAATTGTAGTTTTCCTAAGATGATTTGATTGGGAGGAAAAGGTGCTTTTGGGGGCTGAACAGAGTCATTCGGTGGCATGAAGTGTGGACGGGCTAGCTATGGTTATATTGGTTTGGTAATGATAACCATAACGAAAGAGTTCTGGACATCATCGGTCTGCGTAGGGTGCACAAGGCTACAGGCTAACCCTACGTATGTTTACCGTTCATGATCTGTTTCCGATATATAATTTGGCGTAAATAGCTTAGTCCGCACTGAGTTTGCATCGAGGTGATTTCTGTGGGGTCGCCGTGGTACCCGTACTTCAGCTGTATGAGGAGGATGATAGTAGTGTCTCTAGAGGTTAATGCCCCGAGACAGTGTTCCTGAAATGTGCTACAATCAAGCCGCCACGTCGGCAATCCACACACATACACACGCACTAGCATGCAGTAATAATAATCCTAACTATTTGTTCCTGGCTTTATTCGAGATGCATTGTTCGAGACACCGAGGATCATCCTGCAGATAAATTAAACTATTCTTCAGACACCGTTGTCGCATGACGTATGTTTTCAGACGCACCCAAAGGAATGATGGGATTTTCCTGATAATCGTACTGTCATGTCACAATCATCACAATTAATTACCTTCAGTGGTGGACGCGGCCCGGATTGACCACTTTCCTACCGATACTGAATAGCTGTCACAATCATCACAATTAATTACCTTCAGTGGTGGACGCGGCCCGGATTGGCCACTTTCCTACCGATTCTGAACAGCAGCGTATTGGAGATACAAGGACCTCGGCCATGCATCTTGAATGAGTCATAACAAATGATATTGTTCACTTAGACATTGACCGAATCAAAACTTTGGATTATCATCATCATCATCTTTAAACTTTTGCTCGCGTGGGTGTCAGGGTTCGGATTTCAGGGCCTGTCGTCTATCGCGATTATGCATCAGACGTACAGACTCTGGAATTGGGGTCAGGGGTGCCGAACGTACGCCACAGTCTGGTGTCTGGGGAACTTATCATGTAACCACGGAACATATTTGTCAAGCGAGGCAGACACTTAGCATGTCGCATGTTGTTTCACATGTCCACATAATTTATGAACAGCTAGGCGACGCCACGAAGCGGCCACAGTCACGAGTACGAGTCTACGACAAGGTTGGTGTCATACGTATAGTTTCACCCCCACTTTACATTTTAGCTCCGAATAATGCGTACATATGTATAATTTCTTCCACACTCTTACATTCTAGCTCTGAATAACACGCACATAATTAATACTATAACGGGCGCGCTTGAATATCATACCGCTTGACGGGAAGTTTTCTGTTACTTAGTCGTATACCATAAGATAATCGGTATATTTATTTTAATAATTGCTCTATAGGTATTTAAACGGCTATAATATTTGGATATTTGTAAACTTTGGATATTTGATAATTGAAAACGCGGGTTAAAAGAACTAGGATCATTACGGACATAACATGGGGAATATTCTTAACCTCTAGAACGATCACGTTGGCCAAATTTAGATATTGAGCGAATAGACTAGCATTAAGCGTAAAATTAGTATTAAGTAAGGTAGAAGGATAGATCTCCACACTGGCGACCGGGAGAGCTCGCAACCAGGAGGCCAAGAGGTTTGTTATTTATAATAAACCTAATAATATTTAAATATAAGCCTAGAGAAGTATCGAAATCGTTACGTTGGTGCCTTGGACCAGGAGTTTAAGAATTATTATATATTATATAAATATTATAATTATATAAAAGAACATAGAAAAATACGGGAAACATTACAGTATGTATCATCATTAGTAATATAGAAGTAAAATAATGAAATATAACGCAGATAAAATAATATATTTTTACATCTTTAATACGAATTTGAAGTGGTTTAACAATTTGATGACAAGAAAATTATTTGTCGTAGATAAAATGGTCGAATGTGCGACTAGAAGAATTAAACGATACCGTTATCAGGAAAGTAATCTTTGTTCCATATTGTTGGCTACTTTAAAAGTTTATATAAAGGTCTAGCAAAATTATTACTTTTGTAATAACTGCTAAAATATTATAAAAAAGATAAGAATGAAAAAATAACTCTTAAATGTGATACTTACTACATCCCATACAAAAAAAATGTTATCTATAATAGATATATCATTTGATTAAATAATTGTTATTGTGGCTCACCTCCCATGTAAAATAATGTCATTAAACTTATATCTTATCTTATCTTTATTGATAAAAAAATACAAGTGAAAGCTTTACTTAAACCGAAAGTTTACTTAACTCGCCCATATTTAAAGCAACTTTACTCCCTATTCTCTTCACGTAGACAGTTTTACGTATTTCACTACTTTGGATGCAAAATAGGGGTTGGAACGTATATTATGTTGGTACCCACCTACACAAGTCTATTGCACTCTAAAACAGAAACTAAGAAGCCCCATAAAATGAAATAACTGGGACTAGATTTAAAATCCATCTTCCATGCGAATTGAAGGAAAATGTGACACAAAACTACTATAGTTTTTTGTGGTATAATTATTTACTCGTAAAATAATTTTATAACTACTTCTACAATTCAGATACATATTCAAGATAACTAATAATTTTGGTTGAACGTTACAGAAGTTTTACGAGTTTACTAAATTCTTAACATTGTTCTTCTTCTATAAATAAATTTTTCGAATCAATTGCCAAGATTCAAAAATATTACAATTTACGGGTTTTTATTTTTAAAAATATTGTTTTTCTTTTCGTATCCGGATCATCACATAATCATTTATAAACCTGTCAATCCAGTTTTTTTAAATAAGTATATAGATCCACATCTCAAATGCTTCGTCGAAAATTGTTTCATGGTTGTTGAGTGTCCATGATTATATGCCATTTAAAAGTTAAAGGAATACAAATCATCGAATCATCCTCATTCGAAAATATAAGTTAAGGTCATGATTGTACCTTCCTTTTTTTATGCAGAAGAATTTGCTCTATATGTAATATTTAAATGTATCTTAACACTAAATCATGCGTAACATTTTTTCAAACATTTATGTATCAACTGTTTGACCGCAATACAATTTTTGTCAACAAAAATGATTTTATTTCATTTACAATTTGTCTGTATTGTTCAAAATAATTTTGTGAATGAAATGTTTTTGACATTAAGAAATTTTCTTACACAATCGTAAAAAAAAATGCCCACAATGAATAATGGCCATGTTTTATTCAAACCACCCACAAACAAGTGGACGACCATATTTAATTTGCGTACAAAAGCCATAATAATTATCAACGTTACAATCTTTAATATTCAAAGAAAACAATTGCCTGGTATTATTAGGTTTAAGTATAATTTTTCTTGTTTATATAACCAGGCACTGGATAAATAGGTTGTTTGAATTTTCTCAGCGACCTTTTAGTAATCGTGTTTTTTGTTTTAATTTTAGTTGTTGTATATAACACGCGGAAAATATATCGCATCATTATTATTATAATTTTAAAACTAACTTGATAGGCTCCCGAGTCTACGGGATCTCACGACCACTACATGACTTGGCGAATATCTTACCCCTAGATCATTCGAGCACGCCAAAATCAAGTATCTTGTTACACCGAATTAATTATTTTTTGATATTGTTAATGACTATTAGTTCCTTTCAAGACATAAATAACGAATAATTTGTCACGTAATATATTATACTTACAAATAAATATACCATTGAATACAGTGCATATTTACAGTACAGGCACTGTACACACTTCTTTATGTATACAATTGCATTTGGAATAAGATTTTCAAAAAATATTGTTTCTGTACTTATTTTCCGGTAGGGTATTAATCTATTTTATAAATTTAAAAAATAATTGAACATTATAAAAAAGATTCGCATTATTATAAAAAAGATCGATATAAATAAATAAATATTTATGCTTTATAAATAGATTGTATATATTATTAATAACATCAATAATTTGAAGATAAGTTGGTTTATAAAATAAATAAGACTTTTTAAATAAATAAGAGAAAAGCACTTAGGTTAAAAAATAAATAAAAACATTTTTAAATCAGGGTTCCGAAATTTAAAATAAATCAAAGGAGACGTTCGGATTTTGGAAAAATTGTCGCTTAATCTAGAGAACTCAAACTTTTATATTTTTATTTCCAAAAGTTTATCCCTAATTGTGTGGATTGGCGTGATGTCACCTTCCCCGTACGGGTTTAACATGGAAATCACATCACACGTTTCCAATATATTATTTCAATAAATTATAAGTTAATTAAATAATAGAATGTGAAGATGCAATGTAATTGCTTTCTTAGAAAAATAAATTATAAGTTAGCCAAAATAATAGGTTTTATAATATCTTAACTGTATAACATTACGTATCTCTCATTAAAATTTTGTTTTGATAATATTTGTACTAAATTTGTAATTTAGATGTGAATTTTTTGTGTAATTGTCTGTATTTTTCGATTGATCAAAAAAAGGTTATTTTATTTTTATAAATATCTAGGATCAACTAAATTTCTAATAAGTAGGTATATTAAACTTTAAAAAATAAACATTTCGTCTTTAAAAGTAGTACAAAAAGTTATAATTAATTTCCAAACCTTAAAAATATATTTTAAGAAATATTGAATTTGTAATAGTTAAGTATTACTTTTCTTCATTTGGCAGATCATTAAAATATACAATTTTAGCTAAGTAATAGTATTAATACTGAGAGTTAGGAATATACAATAGTGGTGAATTATGTACGTAAATATTAATTTATATCGTAATTGAATTAAGTATATGTCGTCAGAATTTATTTTATATACAGATTATTAACAGATCGTTAATGTCTGATACATAGTCTTAATATGACATTAAGGTACAATGTAAACATACTTTAAGACAATTAGTGGATCATCATGTTACAGAATACATTTTATCAAGAATTTAGAAACATAAAAAAAAGTTATTTTACAAATTAACAATTGAAGATATACCGCTATGATCCAATTTCAACAATGTGTCACCACGTGACATGCGAAAAATATACTAAAATAATTCTGAAATCGTTTTTTATTAGATAATTAATATCGTTAATTAGACAATTTTCTATGGTAACGGATAATATATAAACTTGTAGAATGATTCAAACATAAATGCAAAATAAAAAGTTTTTTTTTATATATAGATGGTTATTTTTATTCTAGAAAATTTATTAAACTGACACAGCTATCTTATATTTAGCTCAATATGTCCCTCTCGCTCTTCACGGCCATTTTCACAAAGGATATCAAGCACAGAATAATGACTAATTTCTAGTAATTTATTACAATAGGCCTTTGCGGGCCTATTGAGGAAGGCTGTATTGGCGTTTTCTCTATGTTATCTCACTCCCATCGTGTCTATGAATGGTATTAAATTAACATACTGCGCGAAAACTACGATTACATACGGTGCCTTAATCCTCGGGCCGTTAGGCCGGGTGGGAAGAGAGGATTAACAAAAGGAAGCCGATCCGTCCCGAAGACACTAATAAGGATGATAATAACTACGCAGAGCGTTTCTAAATTTTTCCATGTCAAAGGTAATTCCTATTTATTTCGTGGAGCTATTTCGAAAAATCATGATCAAAATTTCAATTTTAAATATTAAATTTATAATTAGCGTAATTAGCAATATACGTATCCAAATATTTATATATTTTTTACCATGAAAACAAAAAAATATTTGAATCCAGCATTTTAATATTTTCAGCAAGCCATGTTAGGACGTAGAAACAATAACGGTACTACATGTGAACGTCTCGAAAACGAAGTACACGGTCAGTATAACTTAACAAGAGGCACCCCGAGATGTGTGCGTAGACCATCATGTATATATATGAAGGGGTTGATAATTTTACATATCTGTGATCTAACTTGAATACGGTAAATAAGGCAACTGATAAATTGAAGATCCGACTTCTAGCTGGAAACAGAAACCACTAAGCGTGTAAAAAAACTGTTGGGTTCAAAAATACAAAGTTATCTAAGCAAATTTCTAATATATAAAACTATAGTAAGACCAGTAGTCACTTATGGCTATGAAACGTGGTGCCTAACCCAAATCGAACAAAACAAATTATCAGTCTGTAAAATATTAAAAAAACTCTATGGAAAATGGAAATTACAGAATAAAAATAAATCATAAGCTCGAAAATTTGATTAAGCAAGAAAAAAATGTAAGATTCTGTAGGTTCAAAAGACTGCGATGGATTGATTATATTAAAAGAATGCCAAATAACAGGACCGAGTGGATACAGGTAGAGACAGGCCAAGGAAGAGGCGGGCTGACTGTGTGAAAGAGTACTGGACGAGGATGGGAGGGTCTGGGAACTGGACAAGATTGGCCAGGGATGGGAGTCGGTGGAGAGCATTTGTGTCTAAGATAAAATCCCACCCTAGGATGTAGTGCCGTGAAATAAAAAGATAAGAAACAATGTCGGCAGTGTTGGCCAAATTGAGGTAAATATGCAGTTTAGTAACAAAATCTATTGTCAACGTAACGAAACCCTGTAAATTTCGTATATAAATGTTTTGTTTTGTATCAAATGATAGTGACGTGTCCTCTATCCAATGAACAAATTATGATGCTTCTTAAATACAAAATAGTGGTTAAACTGTATCTTGTTCTCGTGAGAGATGTCACATCGAATCATATCATTTATATCAAAAAAGACAATATCCAAATGTTGCTGAAACAAATCTGGCAGAATCCAAATATGGGAAAAAAATGTTGAAGTTTCTATTATAATTAAGATTTTTTGAAGAAACTGTGACATTTTTAATAAAAACCGGTTCAAAATATTAGTTTTCAAACTTTCTTATTTGATATCAGATATTTTTCAGCTTATAAGCTAAACACAAGAGGATGAATTTTAAATAATTTTTCAGTTGATGGAGACTCTTGATATACCTGTTTCTTTTACAAGCCTCAGTTACATTAATTTTATCCGTCGTTGTAATTCAAGAACAGCTAACAAACTTTTTTTTAAAACACTCAAAAATTCAGGCTTTCTGATGCTCGAAACAGGTAGATGTAATAGATTTTTTAATTTTATCTCTAAATTACTGCAAAAGGAGTTAATAGCTCTGTATTCATAGAAATTAATCAATTATGGACGATTATAGTAGTTCAGTTTTAGAAGTGAAAGTGAACATTTTTTATCACCAGTTATTTACTGTCAGTTTCATCACTAAAATGTTAAATTAGAAAAATACGAGAGTTTTATTTTATATCAGTGTATGGTACATGTATATACTTAAATATTTTATTAATATTATTATTATTTTTTACCGGCGGTGTGAAATAAAATTCGTGATTTTATATAAAGTGATTGTGTTTTATTTTATCTATATTTATTTTACTGCGTTTATACAGCCCTTATTCATATTTGTGTAGTCATTAAAAAAATATTAAATAAAATATTTATATTTTTTTCTTAGATATGATGAGATTATATGTAACGTTTTAAGTGTTCTCATTTCAGCGTATTTTTATTCTTTATTTGCTCACACATTTTTCTCTTGCCAAATAATATTAAATTATAATATGAAATTCAATGAAGAGCGTTTGTGTATCGTTTACATATCTACATAAATAATATACGTTACAACATTATAGTACAATAATAATAAATACTTACTTTGCTAGTTGATGCCGATCAAGATATATATAAATGTTCATCACTCCATCGTTCATCTTATCCCTTTTCATCTTATAAAGTTGTATCTTGCGTTTCAAACAGCATTAAAAGTTACATCTGCAACAGAATACACACACGATCAATATTGCTCACGATTGTATAAAGAAGGATTGTATAAGAAAGGATTGTATAAAGAAGGATTGTATAAAGAACGATTATATAATTGTATCGCATTCCGAAATCTGAAACAAAATTGTGAATATTATTAACGTAATTCTCTAACGAACGAGAACGGTTTGTAGACATGTCATCGACGAACAGTGATTGTCAACTTGCTTGGGAAGAAAGGAGATTGTCATTACACATGACGAATAGCATAACTAATGTGAAATATATATTTTGTAAATGTGACAATAATTAACAGGGAGGTAGGAAGTGTTTCTAGATATTAAATTAATTCTCTCCGTAATTGTTACGATATAATAAATAATGAATATGTTTGTTTGATACCTATGTATAATACCCAAAATATATTGAAAAATAATATGATTTTCTTTCGATTTACAACTTTTTAAGTAAATATTATGGTGTTTTATTAATAGCCATTAGTTAATCGATTTAAATTAATTGTTAAAAAATATAACGCATAATATTACAAATAAAATAATATTCTAATTCGCTTTTTTCACTGGATAGTAAGTAGTAGATGGATGAAAACAACTAAAAAAATGTTGTTTTCGTGATTTAAAATATGTATCGCACAGAATTACTCTCCGAGGAGGCGTTAATTAATTGATATGATAAGACACGTGTCAGTAATTTAAAGGTGTAATCATCGGCGTGGCGTCAAAGAACCTGTGTGATAGATTTCGAGAAACGAAGACTTCATTCTTAATAAAACATCACAGCAGCGGCCTGTCGCTATGTACTTGCAAATATGGTGGGAAAATATTATGCCAATTTATCTAATATGTGTAACTGAAATAAAATAGGGTATTTTGCAGGCGGGAACGCCATTCTTGATTTTGTCGCCATAGTGTACCTATATTGAACATCTTTTGTGTTTCATTTCTTTCGACCTCATAATCATCATCATCATCGCCGGTTGAGAGAAGCGGAAAGCAGCGAACCACCCTTGTCTACATTTCTTGTTTCCTGTATGGAACAAAAAATGTAGATTAGCGTAAGTTTCTTTGAGAAAGTACGTTATCGTTTCTCGTCCATTTTCTCTCTTATTCCTCTGTTTAATTGTCTCATAAAACTATTAACCATAATAAATGCCTTTATGATATGATATTTGAAAAATCTATAAATAAAATGTTGGCCGACGAGCAGATAGGATAGAATGACGCACCTCTAAAATTGTCATAATATACTATTTATTTAATATAATATAAACATATATTTATTATAAAAAATAGCAGACGCGCGCATTCAAAATATTGAAAAGCTGTACGCAGGTGTATTAAAATTGGAATATTATGAGATACAAGTATTTTAATTCGATTTGTTTCGTAGAAATTCTGTTACAACGCACGCCACTGCTAAATAGTTATTCGATGTAATATATAACTTTAATTTCTTATAAATATTATTATTAATACTCCAATCAAGTTAATTATATTATATTTGTCACCTTGACTACAAAATAAAAATTTTGTCTTTAAAAAAAAATTGTATTGAAATCATTAATCGTCGTTTTATACAATTTATTATACTGGTCAACTTTTTATTGCTTTTAGATATATAAATTAAAACGTATTTTTTTCATTCCACTCTACTATCCATGACAACTTCACTAGTAGTATTTATTGGCGAATTTCATCCACGTAGCGCACCGCTGTGTTCATCTGTCGCTCTAGCTAGACGTTCTCATTAATCATTAATCAAATCATATAACAAATAATATAATAATTTCATTATTTTCAATATTAATGAGAATGTCATTAATTCTTCAGACAATCTCAAGATTATTAAGAAGATAATGAAAGCAATACGTGAAGAAAATTAAGGTGAACAATTTCGATGACACGTTGCTATTTATTAAACCAGGTTGTTTACGCGCCATGGTACTTCGATTGGTACTGTGGGTTTCCTGGTTTATAATAATGTACATGTGTGTGTGTGAGTATTGTCGTCCTTTTTTCGGAAGGCTAAGAAGACGGTAACCGACAGGCGTCATTCTTATTACATCCCGTGATTCGACCAGTTCAGCGGTCCAAATAAACCACCATTGCACGCTTCGATCGCTCGAAATCTAAAGAAGACAACCCAGCTAAAATAACAATAACATCGGACCATAAAGACAGAAAAATTAAAGAGGTTAGTGCAGTTCATATATCATATGTGTGCTTGTTAATCGAAAGCCTGGCAACCGCCAATCGAAGGCGTTTACATAAACAAAGGTATTATATAATTTTTCATGCATTAGGTTACATAGAGTTTAAGATAGGTTGATCCGGTATTGGCGGATGACGGATAGAAAGCGATGGTGGATCTAAGAAGATAATAAATTAGCTACGGATAATGTATCCAAGGTGATTCTGACGGGGGAGTACTTTTTGAAGAGCAATTTCATTGTGAGTGGTAGAACTATGGATGTAGATTTAGGCAAGAATTTTTTAGGTGAGAAACTAGACAGTATACACAATTCTGATCAGCTACTGGAATAATTGTGCCATATATAATTATATTTCATGATATTTGGAGTGAATTACATATTTATGTTCTGTCTAAAAATAACAAGTATAAAAAGGGTGAAGTGTTTACGACATTATGAATTTACAAGAATTTTATTTCGATAACTTATTTTTCAAATAAGCTTATATTGTAAAAGTTACCTTTATTTTTAGTTTACTTGCAAAGTTTGTAGTGAAAATATCTCATAATTTTACAATGATCTCAGTCTTCTTAAAATATTTATTATGGGTATACATAAAATATTATTAAGGGTATTCATAAAATATTATTTTAGGTACATGGTTATAAAATATTTCAATTCTTTAATTTACATATTTTTGTATCATCGGACCATCGGAATAAGAATTAGGAAGGATAAAAAGGGTTATTATATGATTTCAACACTCAATATTTATTATCTATGTGTTAATCTATCCTCCTGCTATTTAATTATAGAATAAGTGATATTTTATTCTTTAAAATGTAACCACAAAATGTTAGTAGGCGCTGCTTTCCATTTACTTGAGATAAATTTCGATAGAAATATTATATGGGATTTATCAGATTTTGTGTACACGATAACTACTTAGTAAGAACTACGGTATCTACTTAGATACCGTAGTTCTTATCTGATTTCAATTAATAGTGATTATCTCGACTAAGTTCGTTAACTAGCCTGATCCACTATCTTGTTTCGAAATGGCGGATTTGTGGTGGCATTAATGTCGGTCCTCTTGGACCTTTCAAAAACCTTTCTTTTTCTTTTTCTCGTGCCTTATCCGGTCATTTTTTTACATTCAAAAAATATTTGTAAGAAACACAGGTATACATACATATTGTGACGTCGTTTTTTACGCGTCCACCGACTTGGTCAAATTTAAAAGGTGAGGAAAAGGACAAGACTACAATACTTCGAATATTAACAATTCAAACCGAAATTTGTTTTACAACCATTGAAGCGTGAGGTAATTTCGTTCATTCCAGCAGTGATCCCTAGTCTCCGTCCAAATTTGATGTTCAGAGGCACCCGTAAATACTTGAATTTCCTTATTTATCAAAACGTCAGGAAGGCTGGGTCATCTTCTTCCATTTGAACTTACATGGAATCCCTTGCGTCCTCTTCTGTTATAAAACAAGTTCATTTGTCAAATTATGAGGCGGAGGGGACCAAATCGTATCCCCATCCAGCATTGTTCATGAGGAATCCTTCATGAATCAGAGGTATTGTCATCACATGACCGCTTTTTTGTTATATAATGAAAGGAAAATAAGGAATGCGTCCATCCTGGAATTATAAAAACAATTAGCAAATAAATCTTATAATATGGTACAGGATACAGATGCTTAATATATTAGATTATTCTCACCCTTCTTTAATTCTATACGATGTTACATATTCGTTATTTGAGCATCGGAATAACTTTTCGTGCTCGTCAAAACTTGTCAAAAAAAAGGCTGCGAGAATTTTTTTCTTACGCGGTGCAGTGTTGCCAATTTATAAATGCCAACTCCCAAGATATCTCGTGCGCGGTAGGTATCAAATATAACGTAGTAATATATTCATTATAATTACATAATTGTGACTCTGTTCATAAGAAAAATGTTAAAACATACATTTACGCGTGCGAAATGTACCTGATTCTTACGGTCAGTGACGGAAAGAATTTTTCAGGAAATATTGTTATCTGTACAAAGAATGTATATTTTTCAATTGGACATCAAAAATAAATCGTGGGTATAGTCAATTAAAATTAGATTAGTGGATTATAAATAAAAATTAGTTGTCCACAGTAATAAGATACTCTTAAAATAGCGCGCGTTGATAGATTTTTTAACCCTTCCCAAACCATGCATTAACACAGGTCTACCATCATAATTAAACCTGTAATATTTAGGTAAATACATGCAAAATGAAATTCATATTTAAGGTAATCCTAAAGAAAACATTAGCACTTAGGAATGAATACTGAAAAACCAATTATGAAAAGGGAATCGTACAAAAACAATTATTTTTTCCATTCAATCCGTTGTAAAATTAATACGTTGGTAATTGAAAGACAGAGATCACACACTTTTTTCATAGTAAAAAGAACAACAAACTTTCAAATATAATTGTCTCTTTCTCACTAATTAAATGAAGAGAGATAAGAAGGAAGGACACATTGTATAGGACTTAATGAATGCTCTAAATTATGTTATTAATCATTTTTTCAAATTTGAATGCTCAATATTTAGAATAAGTTCGTGCCATTAAAGCCATTTAAGCTAATAAAAACATTTTTTCTAACTGTTATTTACGGTAACACGAGTTGACAGCATGGCTGGGTTCGGGTATTTTATATCACGGTATGATAAAGGTTAAACAGTGGTTAGTTCTATTTTTTAAACAGCGGTTAGTTTTAATTTTTTATACAGAGTGAATATTATGTTTCAAACCGATGCTGTGTTTAAACTAAGAAATAAAAAAACATTTTTTAATTTGGTTTTTATTTATCGATTTTTTGGTTTAATACAATTACGTATAGAATACGATATCGGCCAAGTGCCCGCCTCTGGCAGCGGCACAAATACGTGCTCACTTAACCATTATTTTGATAATCTTCTCGCATACTTCGCAAGTTATTTCACCAATTCATTTCGAATATTTTCCTGTAGTATCAGAATTGTTATTAGCTTATTGGCGTAGATCTTTTCTTTCAAGTAACCCCACAGAAAATAGTCTGGAGCCGTCAAATTAGATGATCGAGGAGGCCAGTTGATGTCACCATTTTTTGACATTATGCAGTCGGGAAAAATTACTCACAAAATTTCAAGTGTAGCTCGGGCTGTGTGAGGTGACACTGTCCTGTTAAAACCACATGTATTGCAAACCCAATCGATTCAATTCGGCTACCAAAAAGTTTTCCAACATGTGACGATAGCGGTTGACATTAATGGGTAGAGCATTACCATTATTATTTAGAAAAAATGTTTTAATGACTTCATCACGTTGTTAAGGCGTTAGATGTCCTATAATAAATTGTAATCAACTATTATTTACGAATGCGAACTGACAAATAGCTGCCAAACCAAAATGGCGGCAAAACAAAATTAGCCTGGAACATAATATTCACATGTATATCAATATCTATCCTCCAGGCTAATTTTGTTTGGCAACCATTTTGGTTTATATATTGTTTGTCCCTTACGCGTTTGTATACCGTTCATCCGATTTCCATGAAACTTTGGTGTGTTACTGTGTGCACGTCCGCAAAGGTTTCTGAATTAGTACAACTATTTTAAAATGATAAAGTTTGCTGAAGAAAGCGATCTGCACGCCAGGGCTATCAGTTTCATGGCAAACCATATGTCGTGAAATGCGAAATTCGGACACGTTGATTGGCTATTTTTAGGATTCTTTGTGGAAAATTTTCCAAGAATTATCGCTTTTTCTAGCGACTTCTTCGTATACGCATCAGACGGAAAAACAAAAAATATTGTGTTTTCAAAAGCACTTCAATAATCAGAATTAAAATACAAACATTTTCTTTCTTTGAGTGGCATTGCAAAGCATGCCGAGTACTCGCTAGTACTTACTAAAAGTAGCGCTTTTCCACTTGTCAATATGTAAAGCGTGCAGCGAGTTCACCACAGTATTCGCGAAGTCTTAATGAGGGCTTTTCAAATGGACCGCCAAATGCGAATGCTCATTGCCCGTTAGGTTTTTACGGCTGCCGAGGAGTACGGTACCGAGGGCGCAGCGGAGCACGTAGGGTAGTTTGTATTGTTTCCCATTACCTTTTATGAACGAAACTCCCCCTAATTGTTATTTTAGCAAACGGAACGGTAATGGTTGATAGACGGAGTGATTAGAGCGACTTCTTTGTTGAACTAGCAGCCTCAATGGATGTAAGGTCGTACTGTGAAACGTAAAACGTTCACGTGATAATGTTGCCAGATATTATTTTTGATCTAGTTGCGTAATTATTGTCATTATTATTTGTAAATATTTTGATGTAACTGTTCGACCTATTGCGCTTTAACTAGTGTAATAGTTCAAATTTCTGAGATGCGAATTTCGGTCCCACTTTTAGAAAAAAAACATTTTGATGCTTTACTAGAAAATACAATTTACAGAATAAAAATGTACCATGATTTTGAAAATTAAATTGAGCAAGAAAAAATCATAAGCTTCTGTAGGCCCCGAAGGCTGCAACGGGCTGGCTGTGTTGAAAGAATGCTGGATGTTAGGATACCAACAATTTAAGCACTGTCTGCTATAATACAGTGAAATACTAGTGTAGCAGGCAGGGCATAGAATTATGTGTTCTTACATTGCTGCAATGTTTTATCTTTATTTTTATAACAATATAACACACTGTAGTATGAATATAAAAAAAATATATATTATTAAAGATCATGACCAAGTGTATACCCCAGCAGAAGCTAAAAGGTGAGCTGACTGTGAGGAAGAGGACTGGCGCAGGATGGGAAAATCCGGGAAATTAAGATGATAGTCAGGTCGGTGGAGAGCAGTTAAAGAGGAGGCCAAATCCCATCCCCCTGTGAAGTACCATAAAAGAATAAGACAAAGTTATTCGTTGAAGACAACTTTCAGCTTTCATAGACTCTATGTACGCCATACCTCATATATTCACCGCCACACTTCATGTCACATTTCACGCTCCACTTCACGCCACACTTCACGCTTCATTTCACGCCACATTTCACGCCACAATAAAAAACCCCTCATTAATAGGATCGATATAAATATCATTTAGTAAGAATTTTTTTTTTTTTATATAAAACTTAATTTTAAATAGTAGCTGAAGCCTCAAAGCATGTAAATAAATATAATATATTATTTTAAATAATTTGTATTCACTAACACAAAGTGTTTTAAAAACGTCAAAAATTGATCATATGTCCTGTAAATTGAACAATTAATTTTGAACATTTTGCTAATTTAGTTCAATCCAGATTTGTCTCCGTAATCTTGGCTTCAAAATTATTAGAAAATATATTTCGTATATGCAAGAATATTCTATATTAAGGCAATTTAGTGGCACGCTGATAATAAATTTAATGGTCGTGGTCTTTCTTATAATGCTAGTATTTTCTTAATTGTGGAAAATAACATTCAATTTATTAGTTTTACATGAGTATAAAGGTCCTGTCTAAGAAATATTTCATATTTAGTGTATACCTTCTGATATAAATGAATAATATATACCCACATTTTCGTAAAAAACGCGAAAACGATAGGGATCATGTTTGCGTTCACTATTTTATTTAAGAATATTCTTTGTCTTCTAGCGTATCTTCTGTTATCAATTTTGCTTTGAATAAATAATAAATGCATCTGATATTTTTTTGATGTCTAATGAAATATTGTAATTTATGCGCTTTTGTAGTTTTAAGGATTTATTTTCCATTTGTATCCGAATCAATATATTTATTGTCATTAGTCATCATAAACAACTTCGATTCTAAGTTTAAAAATCTTATACTACTTCAGAGATTTTATTGAAGGTAAGTTATATCACAACTTATATATGTGCAGATGTTGGATTAAATATTACACCAATGTACGTCGAACAAATCAATATCTTAGCACAAAACTCACTATAAAAGCGGGCACCACTACGGACGTAGTCCGCTTAGCAAAAATGGCGTACAAAGACAAGAGCTCTGCAATCCAAAAGTGTATTTATTTAGACTTTATTTAACATATATATTTTTGTTGTAACAGAAGTATTATAATATAACATGATGCACATAAGATACAATTATATTGTAATTAAATATTCGTAAATTATTGTGTGGGATGGAGTAGACTCCACGTATATATCCATATATACAGCGTTGTCCTGGCTACTTTGCTAGACTGAAGTCTGTGTTAAAGTAGCAAGTTTTTTCGTGTTGTTGTAGTGTTATTTAAGATAAAGATTCGACAGAAATAAAAATAGAGATAAAAAAAATGATTTTTTTTTATTTTTTAAATAATGTAGTAGAAGTGTTGTAGAACTAGTGAATTATTAGTGTAGGCACTGTATAATGATTATATTAGAATGTTGGACAGCAATGCTTTTGATTGCTCTCTACCCGATTGATCATATATTGGGTTCATATTTGTATAATCTTATGGGAGTTGAATGATTTTCAGTTGGTACTGAGTGTGTTGTACGATTTCGGAGCTAAGAACATTTAGAATCTTTGATAAAATGTCGTTGTTGCCCTCGGAACTGACGTGTAGATGTTCGTTGTTTGTCTTGTATTGTGACCATGATTTATTGCTTGCGGTGAGTTGTTGTTAGCATGGAAAAATTGGATGAGTCTCAACATAAAGATTTGTCTTATATGTAGGGCGTTGTACTCTTTAAATATAAAATCTGATAGATATCTAAAGGGACGACCATTTATTACCATTAAGAATTGTCTTTTGTGCTCTTTTTGCCGACTCTAATATTGTTTTGGTTGCTCCTCCCCAAACTAAAATAGCATAATTAATTAAGAAGTAGCAGAGTGCAAATATATATATATATGTATATATATATTTGAAGCTTCCGTACAAATGTTTATTTCAGATTCTATCCAACCGCTGGATCTGAGAGTCCTTATTTCATTCACATGTAGTTTATGCTCATGAGTTTTCTTTATGACCCAGCATTTGGCGTTCGAATCAATTTCTGGTCACACCACTGACTTATAGGTTATGGCTTTTACAGAAATATATATATTATATATGTATATAACGGAACAAAGAAAAAGATAAAGAGTGAAGAGTTGAATCAGTTTGATTGCACAAATAATGAAGTAGAAAACAAAGCGACACGTGGCAGTTGTGATCAACACAGCTGGCCCATCGGCGTGTGCTAATTCTGGATAATGTAGTGTAGTAAGATGTTCCTAGATTCGTGCAATATGCTCAATTGATGTTAATATTTCTGAATGGTTTGTTATCGCTTCTGAATCTTCGTAATATTTCAATGTCTTACAATATCAAACCAAGTTGAGAGGTAAACATAAAAGGTATAAAGCTACTTTTGTCTGGGTCGCAGGAAGAACAAACAAACAAAGAAACAAACAAACGACATTAATAAATGGCATCGATGAGTACAATCATAGCATTAATTGATATTTATAAGCAGCTGCCGCTAGTCGATGCCTGACGTAACGTGGAATGGCATGTTGAACAAGAGCCCTAAAAATAATATCCCGTTGAGAAACTTGAAAATGCCCGTCCGGGTTTACTTTTAATTGCTGGCGTCTGAGGTATAAATTATGAAATAAGTGCTTTTGAAATTACAGGTACAAAAGCTTTGAATATAAACTCGTGAGATTTCCGTTAATTGCTGAACTCGGAGCATTAATTCATACAAAGAAAGCCTCTAAAATGATTCGCGCGGAAAGACAGAAAGATTTTTTCATAACTATAAATATTATTTTTTTAATGCTTAATAATTTTTTATTTTAGATAATTATAACAACGACATAAAAAACATGTTCCTTAATAATTTGTTTTATGTAAATTTCGGCAGAAGTACAACATATTGCTGGTCTCGTGATTCAACTTCTGGAAGATTTGCGATACACTTTGTCCGATTATGTCTCGTCGAAACCTTCTGTTAGAAAGGTTATAAGTAAATATATACGTTTAATTTAAGATTATATTAGTTCATGTACCTACATATGAACTTGGTGTCTTTTTTAGGTTAGATGTTTTTTGTAGATGGATCTTGGAGGAAACTTAGGCCAATATTTCGATCTAACCCAAAAGAGATACAAGATACATATATACGTACATGGGATATAATGACATTTGTGGATATGATAACCAAGCATAACTTTAGATTTCGGTAATTAACCTGATATGCCATCTTTTTTCAAAATGGATGCTATTTGAAAACTTAAAAAATTCGCAGGAAATCTACCTATTTTTTCGGTCTGTGCAGAAAAGAGATTTTTTAATATATATATATATATTTTTTTAATTGAATTATAAAAAAGTGTGGTATAAAAATGAACTCAGATATTACTTATATTAGGAAACATATATAATTATACTTGCGTGTAATATGCTGTTACCAAAAATATTTTTGATTGACTGTAGATTCTGAGAACACCCTCAAGTTACTCCACCGTCTCTCGCTACTGCGGCTAGTGTTTGACCTCGTCACGTGTTGGCTGAGATAACAACATAAGACATTACAACTGTTCCCCCATGACTCACGGCCGTTTCGGATTTGTTGTTTTTCATTTGTGTTTTTGTTAAATTTTCCGTTGTGTTTTTGTGTCCATCGACCGGATTTTCTTAGTGTTTTATTAAATATTCTTTTATGTATACATTTTTGATCTTGATCAAAAATTTTCAGAAATTTTAGAAATAAATCAAATTACTATTTTTTCTGACAAACATCTGATACCCTCCGACTGTGCTTTAAATTTTGACCCTGGTTTGCTGTATTTTTAAATAAGTTTTAAAGTTATATTTTAAATATCAAAAACCAATTTTACTGACGTGATCATCATTAAAAATATTTATTTTACTGTATATTCTGAATGTCAAGTACCGATTTTTTATTATTTAGAAACTAATTAATTAATATGAGATTTTCCAATTACTGAAATTGTCGCTTTGGGGCACAGCTTACAGAGATATGCTGTTTATTTTAACGATAGCCCAAAGAAATACTCGGTAAAGGTGCAAAAAATATTTCGCTTGTAAATATATTTCATACTACATTTACATTTTATTATATATGTATAATATGAACACAAATAATATGATTTTTTTCAAGCTGAAATTTTAGAATATACATCTGTATACATCCAAATCTCGCTTTATTAAAATCAGCTTGAAAACTAAACGAATTTTGGGAGATTAATTTGAATACATAGTATGAAAGATAACATAAATTATTTATTTATGATCAAACGTTTGTATCAAACAGACACGTATTACAATATTTATGTAAATGTTTTTTTGTAATGTAAAATATATTTTGTAAAATATAAGAAACTCCTGTCAATCAAATAAAAATTTGCAATCTACCGCGTAATAATACCTACATATGGGCTGTTGGGAGATAATCTGTCAGATCAGTGGCGTATTTGCAACAGTTGAAAGATCGTTTGGGGGATTAGCGATGTTATAAAAAAAAGACCGGATCGAAATCGGCGAGGTCACCAGTATAGAGAATTGAGTAATTATGAGTATGCGCTTCGTGTGGATTGATGTTTAAAGTGAAAGTAGCTATAGCGTGAGTGAATGAATGCCCCAATATAAATCTCCCAATTACTCGCATGTTCGTTTTCATGCCAGGACATGATTGGGGAGATATATTGTCTGCGCGTGTGTGTGGCCAGAGCAGGTTGAACAAGATAAACTACTTACAGTTGACAGAAGTTTATTGTTGCTTGAGCACAGATATGCAATAAAAAGTCTACACCGAAGAGCGTTTGCTAGAGATCTAGATGGGAAAACAGCCGCGAGAGGAGTGGTGTTCGGGAGTAGGCTTGCCAGATGGCTCGGTCGGTCCTGGGTGTATTTGTGGCTGTAAGGAGCCCTGCTTTACGCAACAGTGAGGTGCGTTCAGAGGTCATCGGTGGTAATGTTGATTATGCAGGCGATAGACCTCTACAATTTTTATCAAAATCCTGAATTAATTGGTGTAGTATCATTAAATCCTGAATTAGTTGGTGTAATATCATTAAGGGTGGGATACAGAGAAGCATAGATTCAGAACGTGTTGTGAGACGTATTTATCAAAGGATCTTTTGGCAGACTCTTGTGTGGGATGAGAGACGCCTGGTGCCGAGTTTTACATCAGGCAAAGGTTTCCAATTGCTTGTGAAACTATAAACGAATTTGGAACAAATCTTGGATGTTTTTAATAAATTTGAACAAATTAGACAAAAAATTAATTATATTGATGCTGAAAATAATATTTAACAAACAGGATACATCAAAATAAAGACATCGTTTAATTATTAAAGATCTTTAATTCATTTTTATCGATGATGCTGAGTTTCATCTGAGGAAATGAAAAACTTCATTGAAAAAACGTAAATGCAAATGTTTTAACCGAAAAAATTGAACTGCCATCCGGGACTTACTCTGTGCTTCAAATAATAAATCTAATAAATATTATTTAGGCTGTATTGCAAATTTGGTAGAGCAGTCTACCAAAAATAGAAAGGTCCCGGGAAAATTGAGCTCGAAATAATAATAGGATTCCTGGCAATTACCCGACATAACGAATATATAATATCATCAGTGTTGGTTTTGATGCTAGGCATTTTACATTTAGTTTTGAAAATCTTTGTAATTCAATACGGTAATGGTTTACAAATATTTTTGCTCTCAACTACCTCAACTCTAATTCCTACTTCATCAAACTTTTCCCCAGATTTCCATTATTATATAAAATTATTTCCGTTTTAATTAATACTCGCAGTGAAAACTTCAACATTACTACAATACTATTGTGGTTAAATAAATATCTATCAGTTTTATAGTTACACATTATGTTTATAATTAAACTATTATAAATATTTGTAGTATTAAAATACCTTAATTTATCAAATTAAATTAAATATAAATAAGTTATATTTTGTTATTAGAAATATATTTATTTTACAACATAATAATAATATAATCTATGAATCAATTAATGTGTACATTATTTTTAATTCACTTGCCACTTCTCCACATGAGGGATTAAATCATTTTTAGAAAGAAAGATAGTTTACAATTAAGAAATAAGAAAGAAAAAGTTACAGTTCACACAATACTAATAACCGAGAAATAAGTATGGCAGCTTTATTTTGTTTAGCAAAGTCTTTCATCAGTAATGCTGGCGATTTTTTTAAATTTTATGTTATTGCTATAAATTAATTCAAATAATTGTAGATATTATTGTAGATTTATTGCGAAAGTATAATATAAATTATGTATATTGTCTGTAGGATTCTATCTCAATTAAAATTAAGTTGATATTTGAGTAATAATAATTTGAATGATGTTATTACATACGTAATACACACAGGGGAAATGAAATAAATGTCCGAAACAAAAACAATAAAAGTATAATAAAATTACGTAAAAACATTTTGGTTTCCTTTTTAAAAATGTTTAATTACCAAAAAAGATTTATTTTGTTATACAAATAGTCGTATTTGAACACACATTCAAATGTTGGTGAGATATATTGTACATGATACTTGTTCTGAAATAAAATGAGTCTAAAATAATGAACGAGTAAAAATTTGAGCAACAAAAAGTTGCGAATTCGATCTTTGTTTCACGTACCAGTAGTTATAGGTTTATCCTCTATCGATAATCTAGGAATAGTTACGTTTAAATAATTTGAAATAAAATGAGAAAAAGTGTGGTGTGGGCAAGTTTCAAGAAACTCATATGCCATATAATCAAGATTCAGAAGATACCATAGCATATCAGGCTATGTATCTATGACATGGATATTATATATATTCTAAGATGTGGAGCACAAACACAGACCCTTACACAACAAATTGTGTCAGAACTGGCAGTTGGTGGATAAAAAGCACTGCTGGGTATCTTAGCAGAAAATCCAACCAGTGGGTGAGAAAAAATCCAAGGTCGCCGAGTTTGTACGAATTGTCGCGAAAGTAAAATGGGACTATGTCGAATAACACGAATTACTGCATTACTTTGCAAAATAACCTAAGTCTGTATATATGCGGTTTTGGGCTAATGAACTATATCTTAATGTAGAAAAATATAAACAAATACGTTTTAACATAAGTAAAAATCAACTCGTATTTCAATACGGCATTAAAAATATTGATCTAAGTAGAGTCGCGGGATTTGGGTGTGCTCTTCGACAAAAAATTTACATTTATTCAACATTACAACGAAATTTGTAACAGGGTGAAGAAATCCTTAGGATTTGTGTTAAGGATAGCCAAAAACTTTAATTCGCTCCGCTCTCTAACAATTGTATATACATCTATTGTAAGAAGTACGCTGGAATTTAACTCCACTCTGTGGTCTCCCTATTATGGCGGCTCATATATTATAAAAACCGAAAGAGTGTAACATAAATTTCTAAGATTTATCAGTTCTAAATTGCGTATTCCGATAGAAAATATAAGTTACCATTTTTTAATGATTCTACTTCATTTAACATATTTGCCCAGAGAAGAGATGTGAGCTATATAGTATTACTACTAAAATTATGAATAGTATGTTGGACTGTCGTGAGTTAACAGATAGTTTCGTGTAAAGTACCAAATAAAACAAGAAAACATAAAGTGCTCTTTGTAGGTACTCATATATATAATTATGCTGCTAACTAGCCAATGATGCCGTTGGCTTGGTAACAAGTTAAATTTCGTTGATATTTTTCATTGCAAGAGCATACCTGAATTAAATAAATCATTGTACGTAAATTATACTTAGTTTTTAAAATTATGTTATATTAAAATATTTTATTTAAACTGAACTGCTATATTTCAATTAAATTAATTATTATTGTTGTTTAAAAGCGCACAAGAGCGTTAATGGAATTAAAAAAATGAATGAATGGTGAAATGTCAATTGTTTAGGCGAAATAAGCCGATACCGATAGGGATAAACAATACTTGTAATTTTTTTTGGAAGATAACTAACCAACTTGTCAGCGTGTCGTTTCACCGCGGGGGTAAGCAGAGAGGATCGAGAGTCACAATATTTTCTCCTGACACACAATTATCGCCTCATCTAGATCACAAGATCGCCGATTATTGAGGATAGGACCATCCTCCATTATCTGGTTTACCTGCTCATGTCAAGTCTTTCGCGGACGTCCTCTATTTCTGGTGCTGTCAATACCTGCATCATATATATTTCATCCGTTCATATGACCAAACCACATAAGTGTTCCTTTCTAATCATATTTACTGTACTAAGATCAGCTATACATTATTTCCTTATTTTTTATATATACCGCATATACGGAAGATGATATATAATCGATGCTCATTATAGAGGAAAAAACAAAGGAGGCCTGTGTTTAGCAATGGGCGCAAACGGGTAAAAGACGATTTACAAAAAAATCGTACACAAGATAGTATAATGGCAATTTTAATATTACACTTTGAAACAAAATCGCTAACAATATGTAAAAACTTGTAAATGTTCCAGACTGAGGTTTGTACTTATGGTTTGTTATCTAAACATGCTAACAAATTGAATAAGAAAGTTAGCAGCTCGCAGCGCAATATTTGCAAAATGCACGTGAAAATAGTTCGCCCATTTAATAAAACAATGGTAGTTCTCGCTTCTGAAGTCCAGATTTGCATCTACGTTAAAGTATCTCGTAACACGCTTCACTGCTGTTCTTTCCTTCGATGTTGTACACAAGGTGAGTCTGATCTTAATTCTTTAATTAAAGATTAACGAAAAACTATTTTTTTAGTGAGTTATTCACGTGCCGTGTCTTCAAAATTATTCTTTAATGTACAAAAGTAAATATGTATGTGAAGAAATGCAAAGGACAAATGTTTATCCAAATAAATCTCAACTGCAATCAGGGTCGTTCTATAATATAGACAGTTGTGAATAATCGCAACATGGTCAATAACAATAAAAGTAAATTTAATATAATTTTTATTACATTCTCTCACAAACGTAAGTAATCGTCGTCACGAATTTATTTTGCGATGATGCACATTTTATTCTAAGTTAACTTTGTAGCCAAGACGCAAACCGCTCTGTACAGTCATAATCTGTCGCCAGGCTGTCGGCAATTCGAAATCACGAAGCTTCCGGCCTAGGAAAATATATTTCTGCTAGTATTGTAGCATTTGTAGTTAATTTTTTATGTGATTTTGCGTAGTTTTAGACTTCTTCTTCTTACTTTAAACAGGCAATCCACCCTTCAAGAGTGATTTGTGCCATTAAACAAGTTAAAATATTATTTCATAGAAAGCAGTACAACAATATTATAGAATAGGGAAGTTTTAGACTTGTCGATATTGAAAAATATTTAATATAAAATAAATATAAAAATATTAAAAAATGAATAATTCGAAGAAAATATAAAACATGACGTTGCAGAGCAGGAAAAATATTTTATTATGGATTTTAATAATATAGAATTTAACAATATAATAACGTACACCCATACTAAAGAGAAAAGTCAAAATCTCAATAATTGAAAATGGTAGGTTGTTAATGAAATAAGTGAAAGAATAATTATTAAATTGATATGGACAATATCGATACTGACGATGAGATTGAAAAAGCAATTCTTTAGGATAGTGATTTGGATACGAATCATATATTGAAATCTAAATTCGTTCAATGACTTTTAAAGATCTTATGTGTACAGTTTTCTGAGCTAATCTGCCGTATATATCTGAACTTACTGGCCGAGGTTTCAGATCCCATTGCAGGGTTCATCATCAGCCATAACCTAATATAACCTAACCTAATTTTGACCGGATTCGACTAATCGATTGAACACCGCCAAACGAGTCGGTTCAAATCCCGCTAGCGGAAAAAATTTTTTTTCGACGATTTGATTTTATCTGTATTTTATCATTGTAATTGATACATTTAATTTATATCATTCAAGGACTCTCGCTACGTTAGATACTTTGCCTCTAGATAAAAAAAATAAATGATTTTAATGTACACATAATGCATATTTTATACATCGAAACCTCTTTATCCACGATGCGATGAGTTTTCTTATTTCTATTTTATTTTTATTTTTTGAGTGAAACAAACAGTACAATAATAATAACTGGTATAAAACACGATATATAAAAATAATATCAGTGAAGTTTTTTCGGAATTAAACAAAGAAGAGTATAATACAAACGAAGAAATAGTACGTAATAAAGTAAAGAATAGTACATTTTAACAAAAACAAACAACAACTGATAAACAAAAAGTGTTTCACACTAAAATAAACATAATAAACTAAAAAAATAGTACATATTTAAAAAAAATTATAAAGAAAAGAGTGTTTTTACACTTAAAATATAAAGTGCAATGGGTAAGGAGGGGACAGATATGGGATGCAATATATATATACAATTTATGTCAAAAGTTTTTAAAAAGTTGGCGTTGATGTTTTACTGGTGAGGAAACAGGGCACTCATTGTGAAATTTATTGTATAATTTATTAGCGGTCCGTTTCCGGCATTGGTCGAAATTAAGAGAGATGCAAACGAGATGCAGAATTTGACCAAGGCTGGGGGAGGATTTTATGACCCGGGAGTAGATTGGGGTGAATATGTTTTTCTCAGGGTCCTAAAAAGCAAATGAAAACATTTTGGAATATGTATGGCGTCTGAAACATTACATATTTATATCGAGGAAAGTGGTTGGTGTGGCCATGAGTGTGTATTCGCAGGATCCTAAAAAGAAATTGTGCAAAATTTGATTTTGATTAATCATAGCCAGACAGATAAACATCCTATGGTATATGTATAGATTATTGATGTTTATTTTAAAGGAAAACATTATATTCTATACCCGCAACATTGAAGCCAATACAGTTTTAAAAAAATATCAGATATCTCATAGAGACAGAGCTATTGTATGAAGTATGGGATAATTACAGGGCTTATGACCTAATCGTAAAATCAATGTAAATATAAAACGTTCACCAATTCCCACCCCTCAATCTCCACATTTATAAAATTTAAAAAAATATATATATAACTAAAAAAAACTTTGTGTCTATGAGATATCTGATATTTGTTTAATAATAGTGTCTTTGTAGGTGAAAATCCAGTAATTGTGCGTGTTCTTAGACATATTCAAATATTGTCAGTACAGTTTTAGTTGTTTATCGTTTAGTTGACAGTTACTGATCTACAATGAATACCGAAGACAGGAAAATAAAATCTTATATTTTCTCAATAAGTCTGCAAAGTAAAAGGACAATATGGCTTGATTTAAACATTCAACACATGACACGTGACATTCTAAAATTATAATTAATTTTATTATTAAA
Organism: Eubasilissa regina; assembly: GCA_022840565.1. Classification (NCBI taxonomy): domain Eukaryota; kingdom Metazoa; phylum Arthropoda; class Insecta; order Trichoptera; family Phryganeidae; genus Eubasilissa; species Eubasilissa regina. The sequence goes on from JAINEB010000018.1 coordinate 26,397,668, forward strand.
CTATTTACACATTATTAATATTATCTAGTAATTGAATTGCAATATTTTAAACGAATATGTCCCTATTCAAAATAAATAAATCAATACAAAAATGGCTCGCTATGCACAAATGGTAAAATAAATATGTAAGTGTGCATATACAGATCCATTTTGAAAACTGAATTATTTATCAAAAATACAAAATAGGTTTATCGTTAAGCCTCTTTATACACGAGGCATGTCAATAAGTGTAAATAATAATACAATTTTAATAAAAATACAAAAATAAATATTTGATAACGAATGTAAGAAAATACAAAATGTACACATATATGCGACGTAATCTATAAATAATAATATAGTCATCAAAAAATAATAGAATAATTAAGTAGAACCAACATAACAAAATAATGTTTTACGTTGTAGAATAATTAATGAGTATAGATACATTTGCACATAAAATAACAGTAGGGCAAATAAATAAATATAATTAATTTTATCAATTAACAGAAACGAAATTGCCTCACTTATTTATTAATTATGCTTGTTTTGTCTTGTAGTAAGATACTCGCCTGGTAATCTAGTAGTTGGGGATTCGACTCTCGTCTTGGAAGACTTTTAAAATGAATTAGTAATAGTAAATAAAAATAACTAATTGTGTTCATATTGGTACTTTTATTTTTTTGGTAAAATTAAAAATAAATTACAGTAGTTTACGAAATGTATTTGTAATCTTTACGTTGGCGTCACTGCTCCGTAGGTTACTAAAATGATGACTTTAATTAAAAAAACTGAATTGTATATTATGTGCCTAACGTGCACTAACATGAGCTTATACAATAAATAATCTTTATATATCAACATGGGTTATTGGCGACAGAATGGTGGTCTCAAAAAAATACATGCACCCCAATAAAGTAATGATCTCGGAGAACGGTTGCCATTAACAAGAAGAAATGCGGTGTAAAATCCATAAGTGACTTATCCGGGGGGTGGTGCCATCTCATAAAGCTGGTTAAGTCCCTGGCCAAATAGGCGAGGTGTAGCGGCTCGCGTGATGAGAATATCGAGATGTGATATCGAACGCCGGGTTTAGGCACAACGCGGCAAGTGCTATCTCTATCAGACGGCGCGTGTTATTGCACGGTTTTTGTGATTTGTAGTGGTCAGTGGGCTTCCGAGAGGCACGCGCTGCCGTGATGAGAATATCGCGATGTGAATCTCGGAGTGGCACGCCGGGTTCAGGCACAACGCAGCAAACGCTGTTCCTATCAGACGGCGCGTGTTACGGCAACGATATTGCACACGTACCGTTTATTTCGTAAGTGTTTCCGCCACCACTATCTTTTGAGAGAGGTACGTTTCCATGCCAAAGATGCATCCACCCTTGATCCTTGACTTAGCACGACTGTCTTTCACTTTTTGACCAGCCAGCGCGTCCGTGCTTGGTCACGTGATTGATTTGCGCTTGCATAACAGAGTGCAGATCGTCCAGACATCTAAGCGCTGATGGTAAGAATTTGTTTCATAACACTGTATTCTGATATATAAAAAATATATACGAGATAAATATAAACTAGACGCTACTTTAAATTTACTATTTTTCGATCAAATGATTTCTTATTATATAAAACAATATTGAAGAAAGAAAGAAAAAACAATTACATGTCAAAAAATTATAGATATAGAGACGAAGCTATTTATATTAAATTAAATGGAAAATAATGATAGTTTGGGTAAATACAGGGCTTACGACCAGTCTTCGGCTGGCTTAAGTAATCAGTTTACACAATGCAACGTTCACCGTTCCACCTATTAATCAACCTCTATATCTATCTAATTTTTGTAAGTTATATATATGTTACCACATAGAAACACTTTAAGTATTAACAACTTCATTGTCGCCATCTATGGTCTGAAATTTGAAATTCGCATACATACATCACATAAGCCAGCCAAAGACAGGTCATAAGCCCTGTAATTACTAATACTTACATATTTTTTCATTTAATATAAAAGCTTCGTTTCTATGAGACATCTATAATTTATTTAGTAATAATGCCTTTGGAGGTAAAAAAACAGTAATTGTGTGTTCTTGGACATACTCAAATATTGTTTACAAATAAACGTCAATTATCCAAAAATGTTGATAATATTATCTCGAATAAAGTTAAAACAAAGTATCGGCTGATATTAAAAAAAAAAATTATCTCGAGTTTGCGAAAAACGAAATTAATTTAGATAAATTTATTTATAACACATCATCATCTCCGTCGGTCCCTCATGACTGAGAATTGCGATCTCCATGAACTCCCATCCTCTTGACTATGCTCCACCATTTTTCTCGGTATTGAGAAGTGCCTGTTGCCTTTTCCACTAGGTCGGTCCGACGGGGGAGGGGGGATCTCCCTCTTCCTCTCGTCTTTTGACGTGGCCCACCACAACAAGCTTCTCCAAGTTATCTTCCTTTCTTGCAAGGTGCACAAAAAATTGAAGGATTCGTCTCAGGAAAATGGTTGACAGTCTATTCTTTTAACATATATAATACAAAATCATTGTGATTTATAATTCTACGATATTTAAGAGTTAATAAATAAATAAAAAATTAACAGATAGTTTAAATAAAACCAATCAAAAATATTGGAATTTTACTAATAGAAAATTTGTATAACTGATTTTACCGTTGACTGCTTTGTTTTCCAAATTGAGGCAAGATAAAAAGGTATGGCTAAAGAAAACCAAGAATCTTTTGGTGTAAGGTAAATTCGTTGGTCTTGGGTTAACACGTTTGGTGATGGTTGTATGTGGCCGTAGCTCCTGAATGTTAGAGGAAGCTGACTTGAATCTGACTGACCATGTGATATAATCCATGGTTAGGCAACTTGCCAAAGAGCGGATGACGCAGTACGCTGCTAGACGACCTGAACAATTTCATTATTTGCACATATCGTGGTAATGAAAAAGAAAACTCCGAAGGGATTCATCCTATTTCGGAACCGTCATGAGAGTTGTGCACTCTCGCTTCGATTCCACTTAGTAAAACAACACGTGCAATCAATTATCAAAGGTTATTAAAGTTTAAATTAGTAAGTTATAATTGAAGAAAGGTAAAGATAACGAAGTTCTCGATTACTAGCTGTTCCGTCATTTTAATTATACGTTGTGGCTTTCTTTCACAGTTAACAATTTTATCAAAGTTGTATCAATGTGTCCAAAATTTAATAAAAATGAATTGATAATTCTGGCGTCTGTTATCAGATTACTCAAAAGTATTTGTGATTCCGTAAAAATAAAATAGATGGCTCTTTCAAATAATGGAACGATTAAATATATTAATATCAAAAAGGTAACATATAGGTTCGAAAATTTATCGCTAAAAATATCGTCGCTGTAGCATAGTTGGATAATGCACCTTCCCTAGTTTGGAAAGAGATCCAGGTTCGAATCACGGTGGCGCAACAACAATATTTTTCGATGAAATTAATATATTTAATTCATATTTAACAATTTTATTTTTATAATTTTATAGATATACAATATAAGAGTACAAAGTATTATAAGACACAATAGAGGCATACACAGTTGAGTTGGTACAACCAATGCAGTGCAGTGAAAATGACGTTCCTGAAAATAAATAAAAAATCTATATGTGTCGCCCTCTGTTGTTCATAAAATAAAGTTCTCATGGTTGCAATTGCTTTTGGATCGAAAAGAGACAGTGATATAAATTGGTCACCGAAGCTATTTAATGTTCATAATATAATAACACGTACGGTATTAATTTGAGGTGATAATATAACACGTACGATATCAATTTGAGGTGATAATATAACATGTATGGTATCAATTTGAGGTGATAATATGACACGTACGGTATCAATTTGAGGTGAATGAATGGTGAAAATCAACTGCACATCATGTTATTCTCTATATCAATATCCTTGACAGAAAGTGTGGGTTCCAACATTTATTTTGTTTTTCGCTCTGTCTTTTGTCCAATGTGGTTCAATTTGTCAGTGAAATAATTAAAACAGATCATATCTACCAGATGTATAAATCTTGCGGGCTGATATGTAGAGGAGTTGCCAACTTCTATTAGATGTTTTTTTCCATCTATTTTCCACTGGACTTTATAAAATTTTCTCTTATAAAAGTTTCTGGTTTAATTACTGCGTTCTCATTAATATTTTCCACCTCCGAACAAATCCTTAAATATTTTATTTATATCATATATATGCCTTTAATTAAATATAAACTCATATGACTGATTAAAAAACTTGTGCACATTTTAAGATATTCATATTGTAGGATATTTAAGGTTTTCACGAAATGAGAGAAAGTTTCTCGGTTATCAGACATCTATTGGTCTTGAGATGGACAATCGATGTCCCAACGTTTCGGGTAAATCTCATTATCCATCTTCAGGGAGTGCCTTATCGGTGAAATGTCGCTCTAAAAGCGAGTGAGTCACTCACTTACGCTCAGTTAGCGTTGAACTGCCGACATAAAAGCACGTGTCTCGGAAACATTTATTTATTTAAAACTAGTAGGAAGAAATTCTTAAAAACAGATTATTTTTTGCTAGATTCTGCAGGAGGATTTAGTGGCTAATATATTATTTAATGTTGAATAAATTATTTATTTCAACCAAAATAATGTCATACACCACAATATAACATAACTTATTCAATTAATGTAAACAAATATTTAATCACACGTTTTCTCAAAAAAAGTATTTTATTTACAATGCATGTAAGGTAGGGTAGGGTGGGGATGAATGTGCAACTTTGTACAAATGACAGGATAACGTGATTATAAAGCTTTTATGTTATACAATACTAATGTGTATTGGAGACGATATATCTGAGACTCATTTAATATACCAAAAATAATTGAATGGCATTGAGTTTTATTTTTATTTAAAAATGAATCAGATTAGTCAGATTAAACTTTTAACCTTACTCATGGGGATAAAAGTTCCACGTGTGGGGGTAACAAGTACCACCAGTACCAACATCTTTTATTCATTGTCTTGGAAAAACCATCGTGCTGATCTGTGCACCCATGTGCTGCTGTCTTAGGATTTTTTGATAACCGATTTATGAATCTCATCAGTGATATTCTATAAATATCGAATTGTTTAGAACAGCGCGCAAAGATTTATTTTCCCTCATCACCAAATCAGCAACTAGTTTCGTAACGCTGATGGAAGTCTTCCTCCGCTCAGTTTTTCTCGTGTCCTTATTATGCGAATAAGAAGAAAAAAACGTCAGTGTATACATTTTGTACAAATAGTAACGAGAGTGGAGTAGAAAATTCCACCGCGGCACTTTTAACCCCATACCGAAATATCGAAACAAATATCAAATTATAAAACAAAGACAATCTACGAGTATATGGCTAAAAATGGACTCTACATTTATAAATAAATGTATAAGTGAGTAGGATAACTTATTTGTCATACATAGTAGAAGAAAATGTAGTCATAAAACCAAAAATTGTACAATTTTGAAATTAAACTTGCAAACCATAAAAACAAAGTATTGACGCGTATACATTTACTCCACTATCGAAGTGCGAAGCGAGGCAGATGAGATATCACCACATCACGCGGTATTCACATGTTCGTTTATATGTAACGTTTATGAGATATTTGCAATGGAACTTTCTTCCCGCGGCACTTTCATCCCCACCCAACCCTACCGTTCGCAAGGCAACATAACAGGTTTATCATGGTAAACACAATATCGATGGTGACTGATGCAACTTGTGCGATCAAGAGATCAAAAAAAATCTATTTAATAAATAAAAATAATCTAGTTGTTACTTACACCTGTTGATGAGAGGGACTGCACCTCTCAAAAATTAATACTAAAATATGTGTGTAATACAAAATAGCTGTCGCTTTAATTAATGACATTAACAAATATATCTTTATGTTAAAGATTAATTTCCAATGAGAGATTTCGACAGTAAACATTATAAAATAATATCGAATGTCTCTGGATTGCGGCCCTAAACACCCTTGTCAAGCAAGCATCGTTTTCCACTAAACTAAGCACAGTTATAAATTTTGGAAGAATGTTCACGGAGATTGCTTTTATTTTCTCTAGATTCAATTTAATATACCGAAAACAGCGTAAGGCGTAAGTGGCCCAGTTACTATGATATGAAACAAACCGGGAGTAACCCATCTGCTCCGGACTATAAAAACTAAGTGGCTGTTCGTCTGACATCGCTGGCCACCGCCCTGGCGAGAGGGGCGCGGAGCGGCGCGGTGCGGGGCCGTGGGGTGGGTGTATCGGTGGGCTGACGTGGAAAATTGGACGCTTTGGAAAATGGGATAAATTGGAAAAAGCAAATCGGCCCGCTGGAGGACCGTTCTGTTTTTGGGGGAAAAGCGTAACCCGAATATAAATATCGGATAAATACTAAACTTTCCTTAGGCTCTGTTTTGTTTTGGATGAATAATTTTAAAGATATTGATGATATAATAAATAAAAATGAAGTCATCCACAGACAAGGGCATCATATTAACAATGATATGTTTATATTTGAATAGTATTACTTTGGCATTATACTGGTCAAAATAAGAAAAATATATAAAAATTGAAAAATATTGATTTTTCAGGCGTATTCTAGTATAATGTGTTAAAAACATCTTATAGATAAAGAATATTGCTTTAAAATAATTTTCAACAAAAATCAGATTCATATTGAGTTAACATAAATGCTGTTTCTAGTAAAATGAATTATCAAATTTGGTCGATAGATGGCGATGTTATAATGGTACATGAAGCGAGTCCATGTAATAACATATGTAGAATTTTCAAAATTTTGATAAATATGGAGTTTGAGAGGTGAGAATTGGTGAACATTATATATTTATATATGTATATAAAGTGATTACGTAAGCCAACCGAAGACAGGTTGTAAGCCCTGTAATTACCCTCATATTTCTATATATTATTCCTTTAAATAATCAGCTCAGTAATATCAATATCATTCCAATATCATTGTGATATCAATATAATCAATATCATTCCTTTAAATAATCAGATAATGTATTATTTTGGATTGATTCATAAATAATAGGTGCGTTTTGTCATAGATATTGAAAATTTTATTTAAAAATATTATAATCAATTGAGTATATTCCTTCTTTAGAGGTTTTGGTAAGAAAATGTACTGTCAAAGTCATGAATTTTTACATAATTTAGGAATGTATTCCCATTCAATGCATTTTGCAGTGACATATAAAGGTAGAAATTCATTCGTACCGTGTACTTTTAAATGATCATTTTCAAACTTTGAATTTAATACCGTTACATAGATAATGACATATATACAAAACAAGTATTCCTTCGTAACTAGATCGAGGATTGGAAATTATCGTTCCCACATTGAACAATAAATTGCTGTTACGTACTAGTATGCCAATTTAAAACTTTGATGCGGAAATAAAGAAGTGCCTTATATTAATAATTAATATATTTAGCATATCTATAATTATTAAATTGAATGTTGAAGTAAGACACTGAGATTTAATTATTTTATAATAAATATATTATTTATTTAACGCACGCCAATTAAAAATATGAAGTTTTGGTTTGAATGAATTTACATTAGTATACTAGTAATATTGTTTAAATTTATTTTTATTTAATGCATTTTAACTGAAATTATGAACCTGCAAACAATCATCTGTATGACGCTTTGTGATCTAGTTTATTTAATAATAATAATAGGTAATAAAAAATCTGATTAATACTTAACTACCTGCCGTAAGTAGGTACCATAAAGAAAATCTTTTATAACTCATTACATATGCAGGAACTATTATTGACTCATGAGGATCTTAATTGTGTGATGGTATCATATAGTTCTGTGCATGGTGATATTGAAGGACCTAACTCTTTTCAAGTCTCACTCGTGTTGGTGCATGTCGCAGTGCATATTTGATTATTTATGCTGTGTCTAGAGAAAGGTATTTAAATAAAAACAGAACTTACAAAAGTTGGCGTTTATTGGAGAGTGATTTACAATGGCAGGTGTGTTGAGTATGAAGTTAATTGCGCAAACAAAGTTGAAGACTGGAATGGTTTGCTTGAGATATTGACGAAACAACGGTCTGCGGAGAAGTGATCGGCTAGCTCCTAGGACTCGTCCGTCACGATGTATTAAAATCTGCTTATTGGTCAGTTCGGTTCGGTCCTATATGGCTATCAGGTGATTCCTTACTCGGCCATGTTTGTGAGGCGCATGCAGGACCACCGCATCTCATCGGCTATTGCCGATTGCTTACTGCTATGGCTTGTGGCTGCTACGGCTAGGGGCCGCGAAGTGGTGACCGCTGTAGGGTTAGAATCTCATCGACTATCGCCAATTGCTTGCTTATAGGCTTTGCGGGCGGCTATTGTGGCCGCTGCGCGGCCTTAATATAAAATATATTTCAATAATAGAGCTTTCCCCAAAACAAACCACACATAAATAAAATCTGGATGCAATTAAAATTATTCCATCTGTAAGTTAGCTAGCATATATATAGTATGTATGTAATTTTGTTGAATTTACAAATTAAATATAAGCCCACGCTATTTCTTCTCCTTAATCACAAGAAATTCATTATTTCATCTTCCCACTATATTTTTATTTCTACCAGCGAGCAGTTACACTGCATAATTCCATCACTGTTTATAGGGGGATGGTTTGATGTCATCCCACGCATTTTCTATATTAAGATTGTCCCATCGTCTATGCATTACAGTAAATTTGTTAACACAGATATTAACCTAATGTTAATGATTTTTATTCACTACCTACTAAAAATTTTTTTATTAATATGTAATATTATTTAAAATATAACACATATTTATTATAGACCATAAAAATATGATAAATAATACATATTTATTAATAGAAAAATGCCATTTGATGGCAATTACATTGTAAACTAGCAGAAAACAATAGATTCTGCAGGGGGTTATGACCATAGTTATGAAAATTGATAAAACAATAGAGAAGTCACCATCTACATTATGTCGTGTAATTCTTCTGGTGAAAAAGTTATGATTAAGGACACAAATAATATTTTTTTAAATATTGCATATTAGTTTAGATTATTTATTATTTAAAATCATTCAATTCTGTTGTCATCCTCAGAAAGAGTTCACAAAGAATACTGAATTCTCTTTAGCTCATTCTAAATAAGATATTCCAGAGAGTAGTCCAAATACATTCTACGGTTAGGAAATATCACTAGCAACCTATTGAATGTCAAATAGGGTTGTCCAAAATTCAAAAGTTATTCGAACTTTAGTGATTTTTGAGAAATTTCAACCTGTCTTTACAAAAATGAACACTGCAATAAATTATTTACTTATCATGATGAAATTTTACATACCTATGCTGTGATAATGTAGCTACCACAAAAGCTACTAAATTTGACTAGATTATACGGCAAATTATTATCATTATTTTTTGAAATTATAGTTTCTAATAAAAAAAAACATTGAACGAAGCATTGGGAAAAAAAGTTCTATCAGCGATGTGAACATAATTTGGTGTACGAGTATGTTAATACTAAAAAAAAGTCTATTTGTAATAATTCTAAAATTAGGCATTATTTAGTACAAAATGATTTTGACTAATATTGTGTGTGTACTTACTTACTTACATACTTACCATCACGCTGTTTCCCCGGAGGGGTGGGCAGAGAAGATAGAGCGCCACACTCTTCTGTCCTGACACACAATTCTCACCTCATCCACATTTATACATATTTTCAGACAAGCTCGACGATTATTGAAGCTTCTAATAGAACCATACTCCAGTAGTTGGTTTATCTGCTCGTGCCAAGTCTTCCGCGGACGTCCTCTACTTCTGGTGCCATTAACACTTGCGTCATATATCTTTATTACCATTTACTCCTCATTCATCCGTTCCATATGACCAAACCACCAAAGTGATCCTTTCTTAATATTTCTAACTATACTAAGATCAGCTTTATATTCTTTTCTTATATCTTCATTCTATACTCTGTCATAAATGGATCTGCCACATACACGCCTAAGTGATCTCAATTCCACTGCATTCAGTCTACTTTCGTTTCTCTTCTGTCAGCTCCAGGCCTCACTTCCGAACATCAGTGTCGGTACCAAGACTACATTGTGAATCGATAGTCTTGTCCCAGTTAACAAGTTCCCATTAGCTATAATTCCATTCAAAGCACCGTTCACTTTATTCCCTGCAGTCACCCTCTTTTCGATACATTTCTCTATTATTCCGTTTCTATCGATCATATGTACTTCTCAAATATACAAACTCATCTACTTGTTCCAGACATTCATTACCTACAAATATTTTGCATCATGTGTGTAAATAGAAATATTAAACCACAAATAATGAATGAAATGTGTTCATTGATTATAATTATGATTAAAAAATTAAAATCAGCACGATCAAAAAATTCTAACAGTCTAGAAATTATTATTTTTATTATTTATACATAGAAATTTTACATTATATAATAAATAAAGCGAATATTTAAATATACCTATTCTATTCATAATGTAAGAAATGTTCAGAATGTCCACCGATTTTGATTTCGATTTCGATCCTTAATATTTGATTTATGACTAATGAAATTATTGGCGTGATTTTCGCTCAGATGAGTTTTTCTTAGTGCATACAGTTTCCTTAAAATATTCTCAAATAAAGAAGTCAATTGGGTTAAAGTCAGGAGCATGCGCTGACTAGTTGATTGCGCCACCACGACCGATCCATTTATTTCGAAAAGCCTCATCCAAGTATCGCCGAACCAGCCTAGCGAAATGGCAGGACACGACGCCCTGTCGATCTCATTAATTCATAATGGTTTGTCATGCGTAATGAATTAAAAATCTGAAAATAAAAAGATTAATACGACATGGTCCGTTTCTAAGCTGTAAAATATATGTAACTATATTCATTTCACAAAGTAAGATACATTTTTTGATAAATCATAAAAGATGAAAAGAAAAATATTAATTATGAAAAAAAACCGTAACGCTTTCGCACATCAAATAGGTTTGAAAAAAAATTTCGGCGTTTATAAAAATCATCAACACAACATGTAATCAGATATTTTTTGTATTCATGAAATTTTTTTCCCAGAGGATCACAATTATTTAAATATTATGCAAATTATGCACTTAAATATCTGTTCATCTCACCGTGGGTGGAAAGATTGTTTCCAAAAATGGGAAAAGTGTATAATATGTTTATGAAAATTTCAGTTCTTTAGTTTTCCCGATGGACATTTCTAACCTATTCTAATTGATAACATTTATCATCACAATCATAAATCATTGGTAATATCTTATAATCATCTTGTTAATGATGGCTATGCGTTATGATTTGAATTCATCAAATACATAATGGATTTCCCATCAAAATAATAATACCCGTGCATGCATTCAGAAAAATACATATTATTCTGTACAAATATCATTGAAATCTGATTGAGAATGAGGGCATTATCGGTATTACAGTTCTCTTATTATACATAAAATAAAATTGTTATATGACATAAAAAAATCGTGTCTTATTTATGTTGTACACGATTTATAAAAAATATGAGATGAAAAAATCACACACCTTCTTATTGTAAAATAATTATGTTTTTATATTATTTTATATATTTTACTGCATTATTTTATCTTTAATGTATTTTATTTATTCATATTAGTATCATTATTTAATTTAATATAGTGAGAGTAAAAAACTGTATTTTGGCGATTATAACAATTGTTATTTGCGATTATTAAAACAAATTTTAAAATATGTATTTGATTAAATAAACAATTTTTATTTATAACTAAACTCAAAATAATCCAATTTAAACGTATTTAATATTAGATTTACATCTTTCTTCGTAGAATAATAAAATATATACGTATTTTATATCGTTCTATTGCTCGACTCAGCGCCACCCGCTCAACACCGCACGAGAATATGAAACAGCGACGCTAATGATATCGGTTTGCGCATTGAACCCTAGTTTCAGAAAATGCCGTAGAGTGGCGCTAGTCCTACTGGTTTCGGAAAATTCGCAGTCGACAGAAAACTATATTTCAATATGCATTCAGCTAATAAACATTTTTCATTTTATTAAAGCATTTATATATACGAACTATTTAATGTATATTAATTCATTCATGGAAACAAATAATTATAATATTTTTTCTGGTATAATATAAACAAATAGGTTTACTTATGTTAAAGTTAATAATTCAAATAATTCTAACTTCAAAAACTCCATCATTTTTAGTATGAAAGTAGAAAATAAAACAATGATTACTGGTGTATATCAAAGATAAAGATTTGTTTTTTTTTTATACATTAATTCAATTAATTTATTAACTCAAATAACTTATTCACTTAATTCGTGTGCGTGATGGTAATAAAATTATTGAAACACTATTATTATTTTATACATGCGGTCTGTAACCGGCGTTACCCGGGATTCAGAGAGGTCATTAAGGGGTGGGAGAGGGATGTCATTGTTTTATGCAGCCCAAAAGAGTAATGCAGTAGGGATGCAAAATTTTGTCCGGGTAGGGGGAGCGTGATATATTCGGGGGAGTGGGTTGGGAGGACTGTATTTTTCTCAGGGTCCTGGAGTGCGTCTGAGCGAAACTTGAATAGTTTTCAATATAATAGAGTAATCATGAAAAATTTGATTTAGATTGATTTAAGTGTGGGATTATAAAGACAGAAAGGCAGATATTTAATTTTATATATGCATAATTTACACCGTGAAGAAGACGTGGGATGACGTAGGGGAGTAAAATGGTGCTAATGTTTTGCACAGGGTCCTGAAGAAATCTTTTATTTATTAAATTTTAAAATTTGAAAAAAATAGAGATATGATACGTGTCACATTAATATTTTTACTATTCCAACTAAACTAAACGTTTGTGCTATGAAAATAGGACTAATTTGATTACCTCCTGGAACGAGGCTCGAATCTCCAACAATTAGATCGTAACCACTAGACCACAAGCACGTCTATATATAGATTTATTAATTGTTAATACTCTTAGTTCATATTTTATAATATTACCATGCTGAGATAAACGTTTTATTATTTTTGTATAAAGATGTTACTCTATAAATTAAAACTGCATATAAACTATAGCACCATATATAGTATTAGAATGGTAATATTTAAAAATAATTAAAATATTGAGTCACATATTCATTTTTTTATTCTTCGCAATAATTTCTTTGATCGATGAACACACAAAATGTATATACATTACACGAACTTAAAGTATTATTGATAAAATGTAGTATTATTGTCACCTTTGTTGATTTGTTCTATCACTTAGCCCACTGCAAATTCAGTACATATTCGTTCGGTAGCCCGGCTGGTTGTTCTATTAGTTTTGATGAAAACTCGTCGAGATTTGGAATCCATTTTGATCAGTGTAATTGATTAATCAGTGGAACGTACTCAACAGTATTCGTGCGTGTGTGAATCATAGTGTTCGGTGAATTAATCAGAGTTCGCCTATCGTGCTGTTCAAGTCAGGGTGTACTTCGAGACAAGCCAGGGACGGCGTCATCATCAGGTGAGTCGAGCCTTATCTCGTAGTCCACTCTGGTCCTCTACCATCGAAGGATGTCTTCATCATTCCTTATTCTATTTCCCTACTCTTATCTATCTACCAATCGAACGCATTTTCTCCTCTTATTCCATCCCGTTCGATTATATTATCACTACTGTAATCGGTGATTCGTGTCAGTCACAAAATTATAGATTTTTAATGTACTCGTAAAATATATTTTTTTGGAGTAAAATGTTCTAATTTGTACACGAGAGAAGCGAAGCAAACCAAAAAAACATTATATCTAGGATTAGGACCAGTCTTGATTTTTCAGATAAACACACTAACATTTTTATTAAATGTATGCAGCGGAATGCATCGGTTTTCGAATTATATTAATGGGTCCTGTTGGCCTGGTCCTGTCAATGTATTTGTGGCCGCTATGCGGTTCATGTAATACTAACCGTGCACAAATATTTATTCTTCTAATTATCAACGAATAAAAAATTAGTTCAAATTACCATGGAACGATTTTGGTTGTGGAGTGTGCGATGCTTGACATTTTGGAAAATTATTACATTACGGATGTATTGACAAGTAGGGCAAACCGCAAAATAATTTAAATTTCATAAACTAGATTAATATTGATGAATGCAGTTCACCGACCACTTTAGTGCTTTTTAAATATTTGTGGTAATTTAAATTGAACGATCAGTTATTTAAACTTTTCAAACAGCCGTCGCAATAATTATGTTTTACCGGAATTCTGGTTCATCCTGAACTAAAAAATTACAGAAAAATATTTAAAGAGTATCAATAATAAATTATTTTACAGATTAATTAACTTTGTTTATAATTATTAATCAATAACTTTTAAACATCGACCGGTTTCGAAAAACACCATTTTCTTTTTCAGAATGTATAATTAACTAACCAAAAAAAACATATATGTCACGTTATTCTAACGTTTAAAAAAATTTTTTTTTTTTTCAAATTAAAATAATAATTTAATACTTAACTTAAATTATTACCCTGAAAGATACGAAAATCGACTTGATGATACAAAATTATTAGAATTTTTTAGAATGGGTCTTGTGGTTAAACTTAGTTGGTTATTTATATTACTTCAGTTAATTTTACACGCTTTGTTTATTTCTAATGTTTCTAAATGATTTAATTTCAACAGACAATCCCGAATTTTCATCAAAAGTATGATCATTTTCTAATAAATAATTGGAAATTCTGAAAAACCATTACTTTTTAAACATCTTAAAATTCTTTGACTCTTGTGTTAATATTTCAACATGTTTTATCAATATAGAAAGCGGTACAATCTTTCTAGCGAAGTTTATAAACAACAAAATTATTAAATTTATCATCTTTGTCTTTGGAATTTAATTATTATTCTTCTAAAGTAATTTTTTATCTTATATTTTTTTGCCGGTCTAATATGTAGTGGTAGGTGTTTAGATATTTGATAAATATAATAAACCGCAAACTTCAGGATATCATTCAAGATTATTTCCAGGTTTTCGATTAACAATAAGTGCACATATGATATATGAACTGCATTAAACTCTTTAATTTTGCTGTTTTAATGGTCCGGTATTGTTGTTCTTTTAGCTGGGCTGTCTTCTTTAAATTTGTTACGACCGACCAAAGCGCGCTCTAGTCGAAGTAAGGGATGTAACAAAAATGACGCCTGTCGGTTACCGTCTTCTTAGCTTTTCGAAAAAAAGGGGACAATACTCACACGCACACACACACATGTATATTATTACCGCTGGACTGGTCGAAGTACGGGATGTAATAATAATGACGCCTCTCGGTTACCGTCTTCTTAGCTATTCAAAAAAAGGGCGACAATACTCTCACACACACACACACACATGTACATTATTTAAAACCAAGGTAACAAGGCGCGTATACAATTATTATTTGTCCAACGGTTTCATTGGATATTATTCATGTCATTTTAAGGATTATTTCGCCAAGGATGCATTTATGTAACATTTTTTTGTCACACCCGTTTTTCTTGCTTTTCTATGTGAGATTCCGCCACATCTTCTTCTTCGTCTTTTACCACATTCAACAACTTACTCGAACATCATGTCCCAGGATGGGTAAGGTTAAGTTTATTCATGAAAACTAATCGCTTCACGGGGAAAGTTACAAAACAAACAAACGCTTCCCGAAAATATCGTTCATTCTTTTCGGTCGTAGAATCGTAAATAAAATACATCCGACATTTTTGTAATAAACAATGTCGAATACCGGGGAGACTATTTATTCATTTAAACAAGTTAGATTTTACATTCCGCTAGCGGTTTTAAAATAGAACACGTATTTTTTCAACAAGCCACCGCACACTTTTAGAAGATACGGGGAATTGGAAAAAGATATTATCGTTCCCTGTAAATGTTCTCCCAACTCATAAACAAGAGCAACTGCTGTGTTTACAGGAGGGTAATATGCGAGGGTATTGCATGATACGAGACAACAGAATATCCCAGAGAAGAAAAATACAATTTCTCATTTCAAATGTAAACATATGAATTTAAACTATAACTTGTTTTCAACTTATTGTTGTTGTGTATACCAATAAAATTGTGTATGTTAAAATGTAGGGGGAATATTTTTTAGATTTTGATTTATCGTGTTCTCATAATAATGGAGTCGTTTTCTATCCACTACTGATTGAAATTCTCTCCAATTCTCAAATATTGAGCCCCAATGCAAAAAAGGCAATGCATCCCAAAGCAAAATGGAAAAACCACTAAATTTGTGTTGTGTTAGACAAGATATACTATTAAGCGGTTTATCCAATAAATTGAAACGCATCTGCAAAAAATCATTACTGCTGTTAGCGAGGTACTACTATATATGTTAGCGAGGTACTACTATATATGTACATCGATAATATTTTCATGCATTTTGAAATGATTTTTTAAATTCTATAATTTTTTGCTGGAGAAAATAAAAAAATATTAGTCCGTATTAGCGCTGGGAAAATTATCGATACTCGTTAAAGTATTATTAACAAAATTATTACAGGGCGCAGATCTTTTGGGACCTTATCTAGTGTAGAGCCCAATACACCAATTCATTCGGTAGTGACCGAGAGGTTAGAATGGGAATTCCCATTCTATCCTCTCGGTCACTACCGAATGACTACATTCGTCAAATGATTGTCATTTTTGATTAATGATTGTCTCGTCTGTTCCCTTATACAGAGTGAATATTATGTTCCAGGCCAATGTTGTTTTAGAATAACTAAAAAATGAAACACAATTTAAAAATTTATTTATCAACTATCTATTTTATTACAATTATATAAAGAATATGAATATGATATCGGTCAAGTGGCCGCCTATGGTAGCGGCATAAATGCGTCATCTTTAAACCATATTTTTTATTACATTCTCTCACGCTTTGCGTATTATTTTATTTCGAATATTGTCCTGTACGATCGGAATTATTATTGGCTTATTGGAGTAGACCTTTCCTTTTAAGAACACCTACCTAAAATAGTTGGGAGCCGTCAAATCAGGTGATACAGGAGGCCAGTCAATATCACCAATTATGCGGCCGGGAAAAATTTATCGAAAAATTTCAAGCGTAGCTCGGGCTGTGTGTGAGGTGGCACCGTCTTGTTGAAATCACGTGTGTTGCAGTCCCGATCGATCCAATTCGACCACTAAAATGTTTTCCAACACATTGGCATTGCCATTATTATTTAGATAAAATATTTAAATGACTTCAACACGTTATTGAGGCGTTAGATGCTTCAAAATAAAATGAAATCAATTACTCTCTACGACTGCCGAATATAAACTGACAAATATCTGCCAAAACAATATGGCAACTCGACAAAATTGACCTGGTACATAATATTCACCTGTATATCCATATTACATTTAGTAAAATACAAATATATTATAATTGCAGATATAAATATACAATTATATATTCATAATTACGGTTTTATAAATATTTGTATGTAGTGATATTAGAATAAACCGTAAACTAAACCTAACACCAGCGTATTATTTTACCAGTTACCAAATAATTACAGTTTCATTACATTTGTAATTTTTATTATTTTAATAGTTTTCGTCACTTTAGTAGAAAAATACACAGTACATGTAAAATGAGATCATAAACAAAGCATACAATGTGAACCGTTTACAGTAGAGCTTCTTTTATAATATTCAGCTGATACGAAGTTTCACCATCACTGACTCTAGATATGTTGATCGGTTGGCACTGACCTTGCAAGAATGTCCATTCACTGCACTTTTGTAAAAATTATTGAAGACTCGGTGGTGATGGTTGGCCTGCATGGGGCAAGGCGATCGTTGGGTGGAAATGATATTCCTCTCGAAGCACCATGGTCTAATCTAATCATACTTTATGTAAGCAACTATTTATACCCATTTGGCAACAATGGTTTAGGACACCTGGCATGATTATCTTATAGAATACACATACATTTTCAACATGAACACACACAGATTAAATATTACATTTTATTCTTATTTTTTATTTTTTATACATATTTGGACACTCCACATCATGCAAGTCACCGTATAAAACAGATTTAACTTATAACTACTTTGCAATGTTTTCAAATAAGCAAATTCGCGCTTGAAATTAAAAATCCGATGGCCCTGCATTGACCTACAATCGCTGGTTTGCGCAGTGAAGTAACTACTCGAGATATTCCAGTACGAATCTACCCATTGGACATAAAATTTGTTTAACATATTGGGAATGTTTTGGTTTATACCATAATTTTTTGTGCCTATTTGTTTTACTACAATTAACCACTCTATTGGCTGGTCCACGCTCGTTGCAGAGCGGAAAACTACCTTGTAGTTAACTAACCATTCATTACATGGTAACCCAATTTAACCATTACTTTATTATTTATTACATATATATATACAACATTACCGATGAATATAAGTCTTCAAGTGATTTCTATGTTAATCGGTCCTTATTCGCACAGAGCTAGAAACTGGCTTGGATTGAATGAATAATACAGTTTTATTTTATTAAAATCATTCAACTGATACTAGTGAAAGATTTATATTTCCATACGATAATCGAATCGCAGCTGAACAATAACAACAAATAGACAATAAAAACTAACGTAACTAGAAGCGAGTAACTGAATGCGTACTCGTAAAATTCTATCTAGGTGTTAAACTTAAGTAAACTCAACCTGAACTCCGACGAGTAGTTCTGTTTTCAAGATTTTTCAAAACTAATTCGATGGTAAGCAAAAAAAGTATGTATAGCAAGAGGCCTGTAAATATTATAAAAACTAACATTAACCTACACTTGAGATATATACATGGTATACAAATTAACTAACTGTTAAATTATTCATGATCGACGTCGTCTGTTGGGCCTTGTTTGGCCTGCTTACGCTGTCATACAGAGAAACCTTGGTCAGAAACCATAACACATGAACGAGTTAAGAAAATTTAACAAATAGGGTACCTCACCGTCGGCGTGCACTCCTAGAGTGAATTGCCTCAGATAAATTACATATATACAACATAATAGCGGCTGAGATGTTAGAGCGCTTGCCTGATTCTTTCCCTTTGATTCGCAGATTTTTACTGCTCGGAGAGAACAAAAATGGAATAAAAGTGAATGCTACTCCGGTTGAAATATTCTAAAGCCGTTCCAACACAGCCAATAACAAATTGTCCACCCGCCTCTTTCCTCATGGTGACTCACTCTGACCATGTGTCCCACATATCCATATTCCACGTTTCTAACGAAACCCAAGGCAGCGTTTCATACCAGACTATGTATTCCACATGTCCACATCCCATTTTGACTGATTCCTCTTGTCCAGATCCGGGCCAAGATGGAACTCATCTAACCTCTTCTTTAATATCTTCGTGCCACCGATACATGGCAACCACCGTGATTTACGGCTACCAAAATTTGACAAATGATGTCTAAGGACACCTCTCATGTGATTTTCCAGGTTACATCTTCACTGAATCATTGTCAAAATTATAATCTGACTTTACTACGTCCTTGATGTGATATTTTCCCAGAGTTTTTCCTGACTTGACTGTTAAACACGCGCGCTGCAGCGAGAGACCTTTTTACAGGGAGGCCTCTTGCAGCGAATTCTCTTCGAAAATCTGTTAAACGCAGCTGATCGACGTTTTCTATCAGGGTGTCCATGATGAAAATAGTGTTAAACTATCGTTGATGATTTATATTGATTTTAACGATTGAATTTTAAGATGCTATTCGTACACTGAGTACACTACACATAAATAGTAATCATTATTTCAGTCGTGAACTATTTGTTTATATTAAGATCTGCCGTTGCCATATCAAGGGTTAAATCATAACATGTTTCTTTAAAATATAAACTTATTACGAATTTTACTTTATTTCTATTGTGCCTTGAATTATTGAAAAAAATAAACGAACGAATTTATTAACAGATAATTATTACCGCAATCAATCTAGCTTTGCTTCATCTGAACACAAATTTGCTTTGGGTTCTGTCACTTAGTTATGACTTTTTGTAACATGGAAAATATTGGATCGCAAATCACACAATACTTTACGAAACGATTGGTCTTAAAGATTTGAATTTTTGAAAATAATTATCCTGTTATTGTCGTCTTACACCTTGAGTATTTGAGTGTGAAAGAACAATGGGTTTTTGCAAATGATGATTTAACTATGTTTATTTCCAAAACGTGAAACTGAAAATGCACTATTGAATTACAGATTTGTTTATTGAGTGTAATTAATCTATGACCGAACAGCTGATCGTGCGATTCTGATAAACTTAGTTGCAAAGGTTGTGCTGCATTTTATATTGGTAAAACGGGTAGAAATTTTAATATAAGAGTAAGGGAGCATTTGAGATGTTTGAACAATAGTGGGTTTTTAGAATTTTCTAATCATTTAATAGAAAATGGTTATGGTTTTGATAAAAAATTGGGATTGTCAATTTCGCATATAAACTGTGTTGGTCACAAGTTTAATAATTTGGAATCGTTGGAGATAAATAAAACGTGTAAAACTAATCAAAAAATTATAAACAACCAACTAAATTTAACTACGAGTTTCATTCTAAATTTTTTTCATAAAAATTATTCGAGTAAATTTGTATTAAGTAACAATTTGAGTTAGGTAATAAATTTATTTTTTAAATAATTTTTTTAAAAAATAGATTCTGGTAAAGAAACAATAATAGTTTTTCAAAACCGGTAGATGTATTTAAACTCAATTAAGTGGATTATAAAACAAAGATAATAAATAAAATTATAATTGTGATACTATTGGGGAAAAAAAATCACCTTTTAAAAGGTATCGTTAGTTTTGAAATAATCCGTAAACCATTAATTATAAATTATATAAATTATAACTTGTTCGAACGGAATTTACTTTTTAAAACAGTTGATCGCAGTGATTTTTGATTCTACCGTAATCGTACCCGTATGACTAAAACAGCAATATATTCACCATATTCAATGTTTCACGTTGTGTTGTATCCTTCAACTTAATAGAACTCCCACAAATTTTATTGTTCACAATTTTATTCTAAAGGATTTATTTTTCAAGAAATAATTGTAAAGAATGTGCAATTGTTAATAACACAAAATTTTTGATCGATATAATGAGACTTAAAATTGAAATGAGTTTTTTGATGTTGCTCTATGCTCAACAATCTTAAACGGAATGATTGAAAATAAATTGACAACTAACACCAAATCAATACAATTTTTAACTATTCAAAATAAATATATCACACATCTATAAGATGTTGCTTTCAATTTATAACCGTTTGACTTGCTATATTATAGATTGGTAAACACAATATTATCAATTTTTTAATCATTGCCTGAACGTTGGGCGCCATTTTTGTTAGAGTTTCTTCATTCTGCCTCGGCTTCATATTCAGGGGGAGGCATCTAGCCTAACTGATCCTTTTTTAGATATTGTTAAGTCAAATGATTATGAAATGAAAGAATAATAACATTATATGAAAGTTTATTATTTATATTTTATGATTCTTGCATGTATTAGAAATGGAAAATGAGCATTTTACTTGATTATTTATTAATAAGACTATTCAAAAATAATTACAATTAAATTAACATTAAATATGTATGTTCATTATGCCAGCAAAAATTTATCTACCAAATTGTATATGTTGACGTTTGTCTGATGTAGATTATGCAGGTCCCTCACGTAAGGGATTACCTCTTAGGATGGTCTTGGATCCTGGACGTGAAGTGAGGCTAGCTGTTTGTGGTGCCAGCGTAGGGCGACGGAGTTCAGGCTTGTAGTTGATTAACCACCAGACGATGCCCAATTATCCAGGCAAACCGGGACTCTGGACGCGATGTTCTTATGCAATATTTGCGTGCCTCATAGGATATCATCTGCCCTGATAGCGACAGTTTGTTATCGCTACACCAAATCATGTTTGTCAATCTTTTTTATAGATCCACCGGAACCCTTTTGATACTTCGTTATAGTTGATTATTTTCTTTAGATGTCCAGTTGGATCAAAATGTCTCAAAATGTTTTTTAGTCTTTTTGAATACGTGATCCAAACAGGTTTTGGATGAATTGGTATATCTAGTAACTGTGTTGATGCTGGAGACGAAGCCAAATGATGCTAACATAGATAGGTAGTCGTTAGCCTGTGAATGTATGTTGTCAATAATATTTATATTGAGGTCACTGGCAGAAACATATCCATTTATATTTTTCAAAGTTTCGAGCATTGTGGAAATATATGCCAAAAAGGTGTAATATTGTATTCAAATGGAGATCTATGGATTCCAAGGATACAATGTTGTTTGTTTAGAATTGCTCATTGACAATTAGTTTGTTTAACGTGTACTTCATCCACGGTGTGATTTATATGATCAATATTATATATTATAACACCATCACTTTGTTTATAATTAATTTTTGTGTAATACAGTTTGTTTATTTAGCATTCAGTTTATATAATTACGTTGAACTTGATTTTCAAGCCATTAAGGAGAATTATAAGTTCATCAATTTTTTTTGGAAGCTTCTGATATCTATTGTGAACTGTTTTGGTTGAAGTCGTGTCATGATATTCGTCAATATCGATTTCTATAACTATAGCCATTTAGAATTTTTATTGGATAGGTAGAATTTACTTAAGTTATTATCATTTAAGTTCGGAGTTACTTATGTTATTATCTGTTTCCTCTATCTTCATTTATTTTTTATCTTTCTCTCTACACTACTCTTTCCTATTACTTTGTATTCAGAAGTTTCAAAACTACTGGACATTGTAGTTATTTTTTATTTTAGTTTGTTTAGAATTTTTTAATTCTCCGCATTTCACGCTTTTGGTTTTTTGAAGAGGCAAAAAAGTTTTGTATACATTTTTAGATATATTTTGAAAGAAGACAAATATTTATTCCATACTCTAATTCTATAATAAAATAGTTGACCGTAGAGCGAAAATATAACGCACGCATTAAAAACACATTTAATATATGTGAAGTTATTTATTATTTCTACATTAAAAAATATATATTTTTTAGTTAGTAATAAAGAAATGTAAATTAACATTGTTCCTTCACATGATGCATAGTCATTTCGGAAATCTGAAAATATAAAAAAAAATAATAAAATAATGATCTGTATCTGACTTGTATATGTCCTGCCCTATCGCTTGGGAAGGTTGTACGTAGGTCAGGTCTTCGTGTAAAACAGTATCTTAACGCATGTATGCATTGAAAGATACACTATAAGTTAATCGAAGAGATTTAGTTGAGATACATTTCAATACTATTTGCACGTGATGAGATTTTGATCTGGAGATAAACACACGAGATTAGCTTGAGTGATAAACTCAAAAGTCATTAAGGACCGTATCCACGACGGTTTTAATACAACATTATTCAGACAAGTTTATTTTGTTTTATTATTTGACTTGGTGGTTGCTTCGTGGTGCAACGTAATTAATTTTTTTTTTCCATAAACTAAACATTATAACTACAGTTTGTACATCAGGCGATGATAAGCGATGATGAGAGGGACCGCATCTCTTGTGAGTTAACATTTGAGATATGCTGAATAAAAAAGATACACACGAGGAAATGATAAATGAACAAAAGAAAATAAATAATATTACATATATATATATATATATATATAGAAAATATTGAAGGAAGATGACCAGTCTTAAAGAAAACCGAGACAGATGTACCTTGACCATATAATGAAATATGTCCTCCTGCCAGTAACCGAAAGCTGAGATAATTAATGGGATAGAATTTTGCCATGTGTATATGAAAAAATTCTACACCTACAATGACACAGCCTTGTGTATAATTAAAAATGAAACAAAAATACCTACCACTACCGATGGCGGAGTGCTTAGGGCGAACAGCAGTGCATCTGAAATATCGCTGGGTTCCAAATAAACAGTTTTTTTTAGATTATCTCCACTATGCGATGCCATTTTACCTTTATCAAAAATTTCCGTAAACACTACACCGGGAGAAATACTCTGAAAAGAAGTAAAGCTTATAAATTCTTATAGTATTTTGAACTAATATTATTATTAATGTAATTGCATTACATTCATGACATCACTGTATTCTTTATTTTATTCACTTCCTTTTCTTCATAAAAATAAGTTGTCAAAGAAAGGCATATTTTTTAAGTAAATTGAAAGCAGTGTATTGTGCGTCATTTTATTGTATTTAATAATCTTTTTAATCCCAACAAGTGTAACACAAAATACATTTGATCATTAACTAACTAAGCATCACGCCATTTCCTCGCAGGGATAGGCGAGGAAGATAGAGCGTCACAGTCTTCTGTCGTGACACACAGTTCTTGCCTCATCCACATTTATACATCTTCTCATACAAGCTTACCGATTGTTAAGGCTTCAAAAGAGTCATCCTCCAGTATCTGGTTTACCCGGTCGTGCCAAGTGTTTCGCGGACTTCCTCAATTTCTGGTGCCATCAACACTTGCATCATATATCTTACCACTCTCTCCTCATTCATCCGTTCCACATGACCAAACCACTTAAGTGATCTTAATAATTATATTAACACCAGCTTTACATTCTTTCTTCATAAATGAGAGCAGTTAGTAAAGTCTTGCCAATATAATTATTGTATAAAATCAATTAATGTACTGTTTGTCAAATGTAACATATTCAAAAAACATAATAATAAAAAATAATTTAGTACATTGAAGACTAAAAAATGTCAAAAAAACTCTTCTCAACCATTCTTTTAAAATATCAATAAATGCAATCTATATTAATTCAGAAGCTTAAATTGGATGGTCAAAGTACAATCTATATTAATCAAGAAAATTATATTGTGTTGTAAAAGTGCAATCAAAATTGATCAAGGAAATTACATTGTATAGTAAAAGTAGTATAAATATATATACTGAAGATGTTTTTGAAATTACTCTTTTAGAAATATTGTAATAAAAATGTTGTCATTTGAAATAAGCAATATTTTTGTTGTATTAAAAAAAAATTTTTATATTGATTTAGTTGGTAGGGGTAGGATTTTAAGAATTTAATACACTTCTTACCGTGACTTTGATCATGGTTTCTAGTATGGACATCTCACCCCTGAGAGTTTCGCTGAACGCAGTCACTCCGTGTTTTGAGGCAGAATACAGATTAAAGTTAATATCTTTGTCTATTATAACTTTATGTCCTGCAACGCTAGAAAATAGAAAAGGTTGACCAATTATTGACAATCGAATCGATGAGTTTCAATGGTTGCTAACAGTGGCGTACAGTGGATACAAACTTAAATTATATACTATGAATCAAAAAAAAATTAGAACTTCTTTCTAATTTTGAGAACAATTCTATCAATTTAAATTTATAATATAAATGTAAATTTATTACTTTAAAAGATGCAAGTTCTTTTATTGCTCAGTACCGTATGCTGCTTTCGAATTCTACAATTTCTCGTTCGAACAACGAATTTAAAATATTTTATTAACAGTGTACAAAAAGATTTATTTAAATAACTAGCTTCACAAATTAGCAGAAATCATTTTATTTTAACATTTATTTTAATATTGGTAATAATCTATCTAAATAAATTTTGTATACACAAACACAGAAATATAAAATGATGTTAGAATCATAGGTTGGAATACACTGTAAAACAAAATGTTTAGTCTGTCAAGTAAAACAAATACATAGAAATGTCATTCCACACAGTTCTCACTAATAATTGATACCTTTCGAAGATAACAGAATTAAGAACAAATTGTTTGAAAAATTAGAAAATTCTCAGACTTGCAGATGCCAACGTGGCTTTAGTAAGAAAATTTTTTGTTTAGAAAATATACAGTACAATTATTATGGAGATTGAATAAATAAATTACATGCAAACAACGAGTACATGCTGGCAATTTGACTAAGAACATAAAATATAATATTTATCCGTTGCATCTATATACCACTATATGGAGATCACCCAATGGATTATTAAGGTACAAGGCTGACTTCTACAAGTACTCCAGTTCTGAGTTACTTTATACAAGCCTAAAATATGTTACCTAGTTGCGTTATTATTTACATTTATCTGTGTCACTAAGATAACACAGATTTAGCACCGCAATTCTTAGAATAATTATCGATGAAAGAGGATTAAATTGTTAAACTAGGATTTAAGGTATCGTGTATAGGCGTTACAATATTTTAGAGAGAGGAGCAGTTGAAGCAAATTGTTGTTATTTAATAGTCGCTAAAACAAGTGATGTTAACTTAAAGGAATAAGTAAAAAGTATGGAGTTTCCAAATTCTCTCATATAACATCCCTTTTACATCAGCTACATTGGCTCCGATTCCATGAAAGAGTGGAATTTAAACTGTGCTGGTTGATGTACAAGGCGACACACAACATGGCGCCTCTGTATCTTAAAGAACTTTGTATTCCAGACATTTTGAATGATAGATGTCAAATTCTCAGGTTAGCCTCTACTTCAGCTGCAGGAAGGGTCGTAGAACCGACCAACCGTTGCCAGAAGACTAAATTTAGTGAACGGGCATTTGCGGTAGCTGGCCCAAAACCGTGGATCTCTTTGCCCTCCGTCATAAGAAATAGTCAACTTTATTTAAGAAGTAACTAAAAACACACCTTTTCAAAAAGTCATTTCCATAAGTGAAAATAACAATTTTTAATTTTAAAAAACAAAGACAATTATAGAACTATAAACAATTTATGTATTAAGAGCCCTTGAGGTGAAAGTTTTTACAAAATTGGCGCTATACAAATTATCCATGATTATTATTATTATTAATTCAAATATCCAATTTGACTAATATTTAATTTAATTCAGGAGTCTCAATAAAATAGAAGTCAAAAAACTAATAGAACTTATCCACGGAAAGAGACCCAAAAAAAATAATTTAAGATTAGCAAAATCAACTTTGTGGTTAAAATTCATTATTTTAGATTGTTTACTTTGTTAAGGAGAACACGTTCTTATTATGAAGTTGTAATTATTTAGAACGCAGGTCTGTGATGTTTTAAATACTAATTTAATGTTTGAGATTCCGTAAAAATAATGTAGATGACTTTCAAATAATGGAACGACAGATGTATTAATTTGAAAAAGTGTAACATGTGGGTTCGAAAATTTGTCATGAAAAATACTGGCGCTATTTTTACATCCACGGATTGGATCCGTTTAAATCCACGGATTGGAAATAGAAATCCAGGTTCGAAACCCGGTAGTGCAAAAACAATATTTTTCATATAATACATTAAATTAGTATTGTTTACTTTGTTTTTTTAACCACTTAATGAATTAAATACATCTATCGGCTTTAAAATTTTTTTATTTTTCTTCAGGATGTCACTGACTAATCAAAAACATATGTTATATTGTTTCCTTAACAAAATCTATTTTTAAAATAAAATATTTTTTTATAAAATAAATTTTGTACCTAACTTAAATGATTACATGATACAAAATTATTAGAATAAATTTAGTAAAAAATTTTAAAATAGGACTTGTGGTTAAATTTAGTTGGTGGTTCTTAATATTTTGGTTAGTTTTAACGGTTTTATGTATTTCAAATTACAAATGATTTAAATTAAGACTAACACCGTTCACATGTAAAATAGAAATTACAAATTTGTATCAAAAGTACGATCATTCTCTAACAAATGATTAGAAATTCCGAAAAAACCACTATGATTCAAACATCTCAAATTTAGTTGCTACCGGGATTCTAACCAGGACCTCTTCCAATCATCACTATGTCGTTTCAGCAATCGAATATGTAGGTACATATTTTATTGAGAAATCTTTTTTATTTTTATATCTTCTAGTTGATTCAATTAATCTGTATTAAATACCACATACCTATGTTCAGAAATTGTAACTTCCAAACAATAATGTGTTTTCCTTAAAAATAATTAATTAAATAGATAATGTAATGTATGGCGTTAAATTATAAACAATTATTCACTTTTTCAATATTTGATATACATTGTTTTCTGAAAAGTTACCATAGGTATCGAAACATGTTAATGTATCAATTAATAGTGGTTTTAAACAAAGTGTTCTTGTTATTATTTATAAACATTTTTTCAGTTTGAACTGCTACTGGAGAGATTCAAAATCACTCAACTGATGAACACAATGACATTTGGCGCTTGACGTACGTAACGATCATAATGTGAGACACGAGGGTGCTAATTTCTAAGACATGCTGTGTACACGCGGACTACGAAAGCTGAGAGCTGTCGTCAATGAATCTCATTGGAGCATGTCGCGAAATCTCTTAAAAATCTAATTCCTGGATACAAACTATAAGAGTAATGTAAAGTAGAGTAACGTCGCCGCTAAACTGTTTTAGTGTAGACTTGTGGATGTCCCGTGGTGTGCATGTGGGAGAGTGGAAAATACGCATGACCATATTTTGTGGAATTGGGAGATGCTTAGAGATAAACGTGAACATATCATTGGTGGTTTGATCGGACTTAGACACCGCCCACCCAGGAATGCAGACGTAATTAGTGATGAGACGAATCTTCTTTTAAATAAGGAATTTATTCGAGTACGGGTGACTCATTGGAGCTCCTTAGGTGGGTAGTTAGACCGGTCTGCGTGAATGGATCCTTGAGTGTCTGCCTTGAACTACTGCTCTTTAATTTTACACTAATTTGGATTTCTTAGGTAGATTATATGTCTTTGAGGACTTTATCGCTGACTAATATTATGTTGTATCATTGCAATTAGTTTCCAGATTTTGTCTTGTAAATTTTTTGTAGTAAAATAAAACATCTACACGAACCTCGCTTTCAATCATTTTTTAATTTTGATGATGAACTCAGTAACATTGCCATAAACAATATCCTCTAAGGAGATATTCCATTTATTCTAATACACCTACCTGTTTATATTAAAAATATGTCCAGGTAAATTGCGCTCCCTCATTGACTTTATAGCTTCCCTCGAAAGTACGGCCATTGCCAGAAGATTAATATTCAAGAGGTCTTTAAAATCTTCCGTAGTGGATTCTGAAAAATTATTACGATTATACATTTTTAAGAAAAACGATTGCTGTGCCTTGCGAAATATTATAAATGGTTGCAGTATTATATATTTCTTTGAATATCAATTAAGCATTCTTACCGCAAATTTTGTTCTCGCTTCTCAATACACCAGCATTGTTGACAAGAACGTCAATACCGCCGTATTTTGATTTTATGTCATCTATGAGAGTGGGAATTGCGTCTATATCACTTATATCAAATTTAACGCCGTGGATGACTCCCTTGCCTTTTACAAGATTTTCGGATAAATCCTGAAATAAAAATATTCATGTCCATCTAAAGAATTGGAATATATAAATATAAATAAATTTACATTATTTAAATACTAGTGATTAACCCACCATCTCAGGACGAAAAAAATACTTAGGATGGTTGGCGTGGTAGAGAAACAGCTCGTCTAGTTTGCATGTGTTCCCATCTTTATTTCTAAATAAGGAAAGAATTTTAAGCTGATCTTAGTATGGTGAGTAAGATTAAGAAAGGCCCACTTAGGTGGTTTGGTCATATGGAACGGATGAATGAGGAGATAATGGTAAGAAAGATATATGACGTAAGTTTTGATAGCAGCAGAAGTAAAGGATGTCTGCGGAAGACTTGGCACGATCAAGTAAACCAGATACTGGAGATAGCCTCAATAATCGTCGAGCTTGTATGAGAAGACGTATGAATGTGGATGAGGCGAGAATTGTGCGTCAGGACAGAAGAGTGTTGCGCTCTATCCTCTCTGCCTGTAAGTAAGTAAATAAATTTAAATACATTTTTTTTTACGTTGTACGTAAAATTTCGTTACTTTATCGAGCTCGTCGTTTTTGCTGTATTTTTCGAATTGGATCATTTTTCATATTAAAGAAACAACAAAACATAAAAATGCAACGCTAAGTGAAACGTCATTAAAATAAAATAATTATAATTATTACCTCGGAACCTACATTCATTTTAAATTACCTTATAATGCATATATATGTAAATCACCTTGTAATGTAACCCTTTAATGCATATTAATGTAAATCACCTTACATGCTACAATTGTTTCGTCATAATTACAGGTCATCGGTTAATTTAATTGTTACCTCTTTTAAAATGTACCTTCAGAAACAAAAGGTCATATTACGCTTTCAAAGGATGTTGACGTTTCTATTTAATAAAAATAAAATAAAAGTAAACTGTGAAGGAAAGTCACACGGTAATAGACCAACCAATCGAACTTAAATTTATGATAATCTAAAATGTATTTACGATTTTGTTAATTAATGTACGTGTTGCTATGCTGAGTGGAATCATTACGGGAGTGCACAACTTTCGTAACGATTCCGGGATAGGGTGAGACCCTTTGGAGTTTTTTTCAGTCTATTTAATGAAATGTGTGTATATTTTCTAATCAACTGTAATTTGTGACGAACGAGACGTTTGGGTTTAATTATGAAAAATAAATTTTATTTTTTTCCACGTACGCGTTAAATCATACACGAATATGCGTCTCTCTAAATTATTGCTGGATCCTTTTCTCATCGCAACATCATCATAATTTGATGTTATTGTTATGTTACGTTACGTATTAGGTACCGAAAAAACTTGCACTTGAGCAATGTTTTGTCCACTATCAAAACAAGGTTGTTCTTCAATTAAATATGACTTTTAATTCGTACGGAGGCAAGATGTGTTTTTATAAGAAATCTTAAATGGATGAATTTTAATGATATGATTACTATAGTTTATGGTACATTATATAGCCAGTAACGTCCGTGTTGGTCAATGTTCCGTATGGAAGATATTAATTTATGTCTAGCAAGGCCACTATTCTGTATAAAAAATATGCAGCGTCATGTTTGTATATTGGATATTAATTAATAACATTTAACTCTGAATGATTAGAGCAAGTTCATTATATAAAAATGTAATTCATTCTCTTTCGTCTTCAGCTAAGCAGTATCTACATAAATAAAAATTAATTAGCACTTTTTTTAAACGAAATTACATTATGTTTGTGAAGTTCCAATTTTTCAGAAAATACTTCCTAAATAATATTAAAAATGAGATAAATTACTTTGGAAGAAAAACAGAAAAAAAAATATTTATTGAAAATATTACATATAATTTACGAATACTGTGTATGTAGGCATATAATGGTCACCACCAGGACAACTTTATATTGGCAATATTACCTTACTTTATCAATAACGCAATTAACGTCAGATGTCATGGTGGTTAGGCGTAACATATGACATGTCATGTGCCGTTGAACAAAGCATTAGTTTTCATTTAAGTTTGAGTCAAAGACATTTAATTAGTGTAGGCAGTGGCGTGCAATAGGCTTAAACTTAGGTTATGCTGTTACCGACAACGATAACGTAACTATACGGAAACCGGATGCGGTTGTCTCGGTTGCATATATATATATAGAATTCGCAAGGGTTTTTAGAGCAGAAGAGAAATCTCTTAGTTGCACCAGATATCTCAAAAGTGAATAATACTCGTATAAATGACATACAGCTATATGAATAAATATATGGTGCTAAACATCAGCTGCAGGGTGTGAGTGTAATGTTAAATACTAAAGATAATTATTTTTTTTCCAATTCAATCCGTCTCTGTTTTTTCGATAACATCGTTATAAAAAGTTTCCGATCTTTTTAATTCTAAAAGTAATTCTTTTTCAATAGCAATCACGGAAAGATCCGAAATTCGTAAGTATGAATTCGTTTAAGTATCGTTCAGCTGACTCGCTCCTAGCAAAAATTGTGGTAATTAAAATAGCTAAATTAATTAATTGGGGAAAAACTTATTGTAAATTTTTTTCACGGCAATATTCTGAAAGCTGGGAATAAAATGATTCTAATCTTAAAAACAATTGTATTGGAGATTAATAATTCCTAAATGTATAAAATAATTTGGAATTTATTAATTCAAAACAGATAAGTTCATTTATTGCTCCATACCTTTCTCTAAATTCGCTTAAAATATTATCTACGATTTCTCTGAGAACGGGATTGAACATCAGCGACATATCTTTTTCTTTTCGGCTGTTTTGTCAATGAAAGCGCTTTATCATGTAGTTAATTTCATGTTTACAAAGATTAAAACTAAAAAGTAATTCTTAAAAACAAACAGATTGAATTTATATTATTAATTAAAATATATGTCTATATGTACAGATGTATTAATTAACTCAAAGTATTAATCAACTTTAACATGTATTACATTATCTCACACTCCACATATGATTGACAGAAAATATAACGTATCCTTTGAAATATGCTGTAGAAAAGAGTTTATTTAGCGAAGCAAATATGAAAAAGTGTTTTCATACTAAGTTTTCAATATGGGTTAATCCCTTTCGAATTATGCAAAAATTATTTGAATAAAAGGTAAATTTTTGCAGCCTTAAAGACGCCCGATAGGTTGAGTAAGAAAAAAAAATTAATTCGACCATTCCCATTATTTGTTTTTAAATACCTGAATTCTTTCAACCCTTCTTGCAATTCCAATAACAATCATCCCTTCCTCAGCTAGCCTCACAGCGACGGAGGCTCCAATCCCAGCACTGGCTCCCGTCACTACAGCAACCTTCCCTGCCCATCTGTGCATTTTTCTTACTTTGTTGTGAAACTAAATTATTCCATGAAATCATTAACATATAAATAAATTATCATAATTTATAAATAAATTATACATTATAATGTATGTAAAAGAAATAATTATTTACACAACACACATTTCCCATAAAATTATCAATATGTAAGTGAAACTGTGCTATGAAACTATATGATAATAAACTACACTAAATTTTTATTATAATTGCTGTTAGCCCAACATCAAGGCTGATGTCGCTGTTGCGACTTGCTTGCTGATGTGTGAAGTTGACCAGTAAGGTCGGAGATACATATCTAAAATACTAATTACACGAAAGATTCTGAACGGCCGTTAATAAAAATAATATACTCGTATTTGTTATAATATTGGAAGGATTTTGTTTTGAGTAAGAGATATATTATTGTTTCAATTTTGATAATTTATTTTTGTTATTTCATTTATGTTATAATTTTTTTATTTCAACTTTACATTTATATTACATTACAATGTTTAATATTTGCCAAACTGCAGAACAGTTTTACGTCAAGAATTATCCTTAACATGGTAATTAAATAGTTTTTATCAACAATAATTAAAATGAAATACAATACAATAGAAACAAATAATTACACGAGAATATGTTTTTTCACTTTATATGATAGGGTTGTCGCTGGAAATTGTGATATTAGTTAAAATTAATATCACAATTTCACCAAATTTGTTGATAACATATAATTCGAATAAATATTTATTAATTTTTAGTCGACAGAAACAATATTTTTTTCTATAAATTAAAATAACAAAGTTTTATTGATTTTATTTATTCTATTATTTTATGTTATTAATTTATTTTATTACATTTATAAATAATATATTACGTATTTTTTATAATTTATCAAGAAATAGCAATAATAATTCACTCTTGGAAGTCTTCAATTTAAATAATAGTGTCAATAATAAAAGTAAAAATAATACTCACAGTGTATGCGTAATCACAGGAATTCAAGCACAACCGGTCAACTCCGACATGCGGATGGAAGCGATATGGACGTGGTATAATAAACACCATTTGATTTATATAACCCCTTATGTAAGAACTGATCAGTATACAATTGAATCGGAGCTATTCAAATGTTCCTAAGTCTTACATTTAGAAATACAATGAAATATCGAGATGTCATGGAAAAAACATTTTGTATACTTATTATTTTAGTACTATAAATAAAATCACAAAGAAATGCTTTTTAAAGATTGTCTGTGGACTTAAAATATTTTGTTAACATAATATGACTGACATGGATTAATGTTTAGGGGTGTAGTGCATTATTTTACTAAACTACAATTGACGTGGTACAGGTTGGTTTTGATAGTAGATCTAGTGATTGTCTATATAGCGTTAATAACCTAGGGCTATATTGGCGTGGCACCTCGTAGGTAAAACTAGTTTCGATGGCTGATGTACATTTGACAACTTTTTTTTTGCATTTGCAAATCAAATATATTTGTACACAGTTATTATTATTTCTGATTATTATTTTTAACTTAAACGAGCGTAATTAATTGATTGTATCAAAAAATTTAAATATCTTTTTATGACATAAAGTTTATTATTATTGTCTTGTTTGTTAATAATCTTTTAGGACATGTCCAAGTTTGAGGTCTTGGCTGAATAAATAAATGTTATTAAATAAGAAGACGAATGGAAAAATGTACAAATACAGTGGTCCAGTGGTACCTGAGTAGAATCAAGAGACCGAAAAAATGACTGAATAATAATGGATAGAGAAAGTGGGAGACACTTGAGGAGGCCTTCATTTAGAAGTGGATATGGACAGAAGAAAGTGATGATGAATTGAGAAGAATTTTACACATTTTTTTTTCTACGCAATGTAAATTATATATACTATATTTAATATTTTCAGAAAATGTACTACAATGTCTTTTTTAATACACATAATACACATACATAATTCGTTACCGTCGTTTAATGTATATAACTATACTAATAAATCAATTATTCAGTAACCGGTTGGTCCTTAATTTGATGCATGTTTCGTAATAATAAAAATCAACATAATAAGCATATTACTCACCTTCACAATACGATGGTTCTATAATTAACGCGAGTTTGTCAACCTTTAATCTTTTGTTTGTTATTCTGCCAGTTATGTGCAGCCCCTTTGAGTCATTTTTTTAACCATCTTACCATCGCCTTAAAAACACTTACATCTTTCATAAGTTTGACTTTAAAGGTGACGGATTTTGGTTTTTTTTCTTTTTACACTGTTTAATTATTCTAAATCGTGCCAAGCCTGTCGGCACGCTTCTTAGCTAACAGTTAGTTAACAGATTAAATATAATAAAGTTATCTAGTCAACAGATTTGGTTATTTACTATTTTTGAATTAAGTTGACATTTGTCGAAATTAACAATTGTAATTTTCGTGTTATTATTTATGTTGACATTTATAGTTCTTGTCAGCACACAATGATAGCTGTGTAATTTTTAATAATACTTACGTAGAGATAAAAAAGAGATAATGTCGTTCTTCAGGCGTAATCATTGTTAAACGTACTAGTGGGTCACACAGTTACAAAACAATATTCTTTATTTATCATTATTTTTCGACTAATTCTCATTTTGTTTTTAATGTAGTTATCTCCAACGTATGATCGTCTATCAAGTACACTTTAAGCTAAATTAATTACAAAACGTTCTCATTCATTTCCATAACTGAAATCATCTTTCTTGTATATTTAATATATCCGAATAGGATAAAAATTATGTATTAAATTTATTGTCAAAACCATCAGAAATAATAATTGTTTATTTATAAATGCTTTCTTGTAAATAGGCATGGATTTTGCAAAAAGATAATAAAATTGGTAAATATATATAATTTATTTATATAAATCTGTTTTGATATAAAAACGGACGAGGCATCATTTAGTAATGCACGATTCAATTGTCTGTAATAAACGTACTAAGCGCTTGATGCATAGGTACGAGCAATGTAGACACGGGATCAGTTATGAATACGAGTTAGTAATTTTTAATACAATATATTTTTTAATAGAATCAGATATAAAGGTTGTATTAGTAATTATTTACTTACGATGTATCTCTCTCAGTCGAGATACTCATGTATAGACATCATGGTTCTTTGGTGTATAAAAAAAATCTATCAATCAAAACATATTTTGTTGCTACCGGGATTCGAACCTGCACCTCTTCCTGCTCGGGGAAGCGCGTTTTCAGATTTAGCTATAGCATTCGAATACTATTATATTTCGACAATATTTGAACTTATAATTTCAAATACCTTTGAGTAAAACTTGATAGGATCTATATTCTTAAAATGCACTTTACAGCAAAAACGTGTTCTTCTTAATAATAATAAGTGTTAGTTCTATGTAGTATAAGTACGAGTGTAAAAATACAAGGCTTTTGACGGATATGGTAGCTATTTTTATATTTATAACTAGTTTTGCACCCGGCATTAAAGAGAAAGTTTAATATCCAAATTTTCTCCTATTACCCCTTCCTTTGTCTTCTACCACCACTTTTGCCGCACATTATTTATAGTCCAAACATTTCTCTGGCTATACCAACTTATTATATTTTAGCATAAATAGTACATATGAAAAAAGAAAGGTAATTAATTACTTCACTAGACGTGGTCTGTTCTAAAGCAATTACCTGTACAGTTTTTAAAAGTTGTAATTGCTTAGAAGTAAGTATGTTATAAAAAGTCAAAGTGAAAAAAGTACAATCTGAAGTTATAAAATATTATTGAAAAAAGTTATAAAAATATTATTGTCTGTAATATACAATAGTTGGAGACAAAGATGTGTAGGTAGTTAGGTTAGCACAAATGACAAATTAGATTCATTTTGCTTTTAATCCGCATCAAGGAACTACGTTGTTATTTTTGGTTTGAAGTCGTTAATCGCTTTAGATCCTTTAAGGTCTAGTGGCAATTTGTTAAATATTCGCGCAGCACAAAATAAGAAAGTTTTTTGAGCGAATTTGGTATTAAATTTTGGCACTGGAAAGTATTCTAAGGCTTTGATTCCACTTTCCTTAGAATACTTGGAATCGGATCGTGAAAGTAAAGTTGAGTTAAAAAAAAACAGTTTTAAGATTGCTCTGGTAAACAGCTGTCTTATATCCAAAATTTGCAAGGATTTAAAGAGTTCATTAGAGTTATTTCTAAATGACCTCTTCTTTATTACTTAATTATTTTATGTACATTAGATCACTGTAGGTACCATTAATTTCTACACTTTGTTTCCTATTTTCAAGATAATTTTTTATCCAATTCAAGCAACTGTCTGTGTTACTGTTACAACTGTTACCAATATTAATGAGCTTATTTAAAAGCAAAAAGAAGAGAGAAAGATATAATATCAAAAGCCTTTGAAGAGTCTTGAAAGTTATTTAGTAGTTTGCGTCTCTTATCCATGTTTGTGGTAGTGTGTTCATCTAGTTTTGCAATAGCATCATCAGTTCCCATATGGGCTCTGAAACTGTATTGATTTTCAAATAAAATTTTATTTGTCTCAGTATATTTCATGAGCCTTTTTTACTGCTTTTTTCAGTAGTTTTGTAAAACGGTTAAGCAGAGAAATCGGTCTGTAGTTGATTATCTTTGTTTTATCTCCACTCTTGTAAATAGGTTTGATAACTGCATCTTTTAAATGTGATGGTACTATTCCTGTTTCTAGGTTAAGATTAAATATATGTAACAGAGGTTTCAAGACAAAGTTTTTGATTTATTTTCCTTTGAAACTGGATATTCTATCGTGTACCACTGCACAGTTTGTACGTAGAGATGAAATTAGAGTGGGCAATTCACTTGAAAAAATTGGGTAAAATTCAAAACTATGTGGTGTGTGTTGAAAAGTTGTATTTCTAGTTAGGTGTGTTCTATCTAAGTTTTTGGATTGAAGAATGCTATCTGCTAGTCTGGGACCCAAGTTGGTGTAATGATCAATAAATTCATCAGCAATGAGTTTAGGATTCTCTTTTATAGATGGCAAGTTGTTCTGGACTTCAATATTGGCTATGGCTAAATAATTGTATTTATTTTTATGCGTGGAGTCATTGATGATCTGCCATATTTTTTTGGAATCCATTTTGGCTTCTTTAATTTTTTTTTTCGTAATATGCTTCTTTTATGCTCCTTAAATTATTTTCCTTAAATTATTCGTAATATGCTTCTTTTATGCTCCTTAGGAGGCTCCTTAAATTTCTAGATGTAAACAACATTCTATCGAATCAACAATTTGGTCTCCGATCGAAACGCAACACAGAAGATGCACTCATGTCTCTCGTGGAATATATCGTATCGAACCTGGACAAGGGAAACAAATGCATGGGGATTTTTCTTGACCTTGCAAAAGCATTCGACACCGTACCGCACCTACTATTGCTAAAAAAACTTGAAAACATAGGAGTAAGGGGCATAGCATATAAGTGGTTATTACTTAACAAATAGACGTCAAATTGTCCAAAATAATGAAAAATACAGCAATCCATCATTGATAACACACGGTGTTCCACAAGGAAGCATTTTAGGTCCTATATTATTTCTAGTATACATTAACGACTTTTGTAATATGACCCTAAACAATGGAAAAATAATCACTTTCGCGGATGACACCGTGCTTTGCTTTGAGGGTAAGTCTTGGGAAGAGGTCAATACTCGTGCACAGGATGGTCTGAACAAGGCGAAAAAATGGTTTGATACGAACCTCCTATCACTTAATACAAAAAAATCAAAATATATATGTTTCTGTATTAATGAAAGAACCACACCACGTCAAAGTCCTACACTCGTCGTTCATGACTGCAAAGCAAACAAGACCACGGCGTCCGCATGCCAATGTGAAAAACTGACAAGAGTCAAAATTATTCGACATCTGGGAGTACTGATCGATGATCATCTTAACTGGAAAGAACACATATCGAATCTAGCAAAACGCATAAGAAAACTAATTTACTTTTTTAAAGGAATTCGATGTATAGTTGATTGCAAACTCTTGAGATCGGTGTACTTTGCACTGTGCTACTCTTTAATTAATTATGCTATTTTAGTTTGGGGAGGAGCAGCAAAAACAATATTGGAGTCGGCTAAAAAAGCACAAAAAACAATTCTCAAGGTAATAATTGGTCGTCCCTTTAGATATCCATCAGACCTTATATTTAAAGAGTACAATGTCCTTGATATAAGACAAATCTTTATGTTGAGACTCGTTTAATACTTCCATACTAATAACAACTCTCCCCAAGCAATAAATCATGGACACAACACTAGACAAACAACAAACATCTACACACCAGTTCCGAGAGCAACAACGACATTTTATCAAAGATTCTACATGTTCCTAGCTCCGAAACTATACAATACACTCAGTACCAACTGGAAATCGTACAATTACTATAAGATTACACAAATATGGACCCAATATATGATTCAATCAGGTAGAGATGAATCAGAAGCATGGATATCCAACAATTTACTATAATGTATACAATTCTTTTACTAATAACTCACTAGTCCTACAACACTCCCACCCCACATATTTTTATTATATTTTTATTTTATTATATTTTTATTTTTTTTATTTTTTCTTACTTTTTTATTCATATTTGAATTATTTTTTTATTCCAAATAACACCATAACAGCACGAAAAAAAAAAAAAAAAACTGGCTACTTTAACACAGACTTTAGTCTAGCAAAGTAGCCAGGACAACGCTGTATATATCAGAGGTGAAGTCTACTCCATCCCACACATTAAACTATGTATTATGTATGTTATGTATCCACCTCTGTAACTACAAAAATATGGATGTCAAAATATATATAAATAAATAAATATGATCTTGAGTAAAAGTTTACATTTACATCTGATTTTTTTATATGCATTTGTGAGATTTATGTTATGTGGGTATTTTTTTAAATTCATAAGCATTTTGTTTCGTTTGTAAATACTAATTATTGGACCTGGATTTATCCAATTTTTAATATTATTACATCTATGGCGTGTATTATATTGTACATATTTTAATTCAGTATTATTAGTAAAATAAGGGTTTAGTGTATGGGTAAACTTTTCCATTGCCTCATTTGTATCATGTGTTGTTAAAGTAGATGTTCAGGGCTCACTTTTTGGATCTTCATGATTCTTAATGATCAGTAATTGTGGAGAGTAAAACAAAGTCTCAAAAGGTTTTTTAATCTTGATGAATATGTGATCCAAACAGGTTTTGGAAAAATTGGTATCTCTAGTAACTGTGTTGATGCTGGCGACGAAGCCAAATGATGCTAACATAGATATGTAGTCGTTAGCCTGTGGATGTATGTTGTCAATAATATTTATATTGAGGTCAATGGCAGTAACATATTCATTTATATTTTTCAAAGTTTCGAGTATTGTAGAAATATATGCCAAAAAGGTGTAATGTTGTATTCAGATGGAGATCTATGGATTCCAAGGATACAATATTGTTTGTTTAGAATTGCTCATAGACAATTAGTTTGTTTAACGTGTACTTCATCCACGGTGTGATTTATATCATCATTAATATACATTATAACACCATCATTTTGCTTATTATTAATTTTTGTGTAATACAGTTTGTTTATCCAGCATTCTGTTAATATAATTACGTCAAACTTGATTTTCAAGCCATTAAGGAGAATTATAAGTCCATCAATTTTTTTTGGAAGCTTCCGATATTCTATTGTCAACTGCTTTGGTTGAAGTCGTGTCATGATAGTCATCTTTTCGATTTCTATAGCTATAGCCATTTAGAATTTTTATTAGATAGGTTAAGATTTATCTATGTTATTATCATTAAGGTCAGGAGTTACTTATGTATCTTCATTTATTTCTTATCTTTCTCCCTATACAACTCCTACCTATTATTTTGTATTCAGAAGTTTCAAAACTACTGGACATTGCAATTACTTTTTATTTTAGTTTGTTTAGAATTTTTAAATTCTCCGCATTTCACGCTTTTGGTTTTTTGAAGAGACAAAAAGTTTTGTATACTTGTTTAGATACATTTTGAAAGAAGACAAATATTTATTCCATACTCTAATTCTATAATAAAATAGTTGACCGTATAGCGAAAATAAAATGCACACATTAAAAATACATTTATTATATGTGAAGTTATTTATTATTTCTTCATTAACAAATATATATTTTTTATTTGTTAGTAATAAAGAAATGTTATTTAACATTGTTCCTTCACATGACGGACAGTCATTTCGGAAATCTGAAAATATAAAAAAAAAAAATAAGTTTATGATCTATATCTGACATGTACATGTCCTGCCCTATCGTTTTAGAAGGTTGTATGTTAGGTCAGGTCTTCGTGTAAAATAGTATATTAATGCCTATATCCATTAAAAGATACACGATGAGTTAATAGCAGAGATTTAATTGAGATACATTTCAATACTTTCTGCACGTGATGAGATTTTGATCTGGAGATAAGCTCACGAGATCAGCTTGAGTGATAAACTCAAATCAGTGCATACAACGTTTAATTTGACAGAGATTTGATACATGCACAGAAACGCTACCAAAAACTAACTAACTAATAATAATTAAAAGCTAGTATAAGTTATTTGGGCCCGCACAAATGTACTGGATGTGTCATTCCAATTCGCGTGTAAAACATATAAAGTGATTATTGATAAATTTCTGTTTTGGTCGTGAATTAGAATGAAGCATTCAATACCCACTTACCTTGACTCTCAAAGATCATAGTCTAATTGACAGATTATCGTGGACATGGGCCATTAAACATTAACTTAACGGCGTTAAATTTCAAAAATTTATTCAGTTTTAACTGCTGCTGGGGAGATTCAAAATCTCTCAACTGATGGACGACAATCATATTTGACTTTAATGACCAGTGAAACAAGCGAATCTCAGAGGCATGGTGCATAAAAAAACAACGAAATCTGAAAGATAGTTTTAAAGAATCATGGGAGCAAAATCTGTATCTCAGAGATTTTCTCGAGTCAAAAATCTCATTCGTGGACAAAGGACATTATAATATGGAAAGAGATATTATTATATAAATATTTAACAGTAACGTTAGGTTTGTATATTTTATAGGTTATGTTAAGTTCTTGTATATAAAAAAGACTAAGTCAGGATTTTGTTCATTCATAAAATGAATTTAAAAGATCCTTACTAATCTAATGATACGATTTTTAAAACACCCGCGATAGCTTCTAGATTAATTACTTTATCTTAAGTAACGCTTGTTTTCATGCTAGTAAATAGATATACTTATCTTGAAGAGAAAAAAGCAAAAATTCCAAGATAAATAAGTAAAATCTAAAATATGGAGTCAATTACCATTTTGGATTTTGGTATCTTTGATTATTGTTAAAAATATGGTTTATTACAAAATTATTCACATGAGTTTATTTTGATTTATTATTTGACTTGGTAGTTGCTTCATGGTGCAATGTAATTATTTAATTTTTTCAATAAACTAAACATTATAACTACAGTTTGTTCATCAGGTGATGACAGGCGATAATGAGTGGGACCGCATCTCTTATGAGCTAACATTTGAGATATCCTGAATAAAAAAAGTTACACATGAGGAAATAATAAATAAACAAAAGATAATAAATAGCTATTACCAAAATAATTTTATATATATATATAAAATATTGAAAGAAGATGACTAGTCTTAAGGAAATCCGAAACAGATGTACCTTGACCATATAATGAAACATGTCCTCTTGCCAGAAACCGAAATGTGAGATAATTAAATGGGATAGAACTTTTCCATCTGTACATGAAAAAAAAGCTACACCAACAATAACACCGCCCTTGTGTATAATTAAAAATAAAACAAAATACGTACCACTACCGTTGGCGGAGTGCTTAGTGCGAACAGCAGTGCATCTGAAATATCGCTGGGTTCCAAATAAGCAGTTTTTTTTAGATTCTCTCCACTATACGATGCCATTTTACCTTTATCGAAAATCTCCGTAAACACAACACCGGGAGAAATACTCTGAAAAGAAGTTAAACTTATAAATTCTTATAGTATTTTGTACTAATTTTATTATTAATGTAATTGAATTACATTCATCACATCACGGTATTCTTCAGTCGCATCCTATTCTTCATACAGACTGAGTTGTCACAGAAATGCATA
Organism: Eubasilissa regina; assembly: GCA_022840565.1. NCBI lineage: Eukaryota > Metazoa > Arthropoda > Insecta > Trichoptera > Phryganeidae > Eubasilissa > Eubasilissa regina. Next base: position 26,440,624 of record JAINEB010000018.1, read on the forward strand.
TTATTTACGTAAATTATTATTATTATTTTATTGTATTTAATAATATTTCTTATCCTGATAAATGTAAACAGACACATAATACATTTGATCATTCTAACTAACTAAGAATAACTAAGCATCACGCCTCGGGGTAGGCAGAGGGGTTAGAGCGCTACAGTCTTCTATCGTGACACACAATTCTTGTCTCATCCACATTTACATCTTCTCATACAAGCTCACCGATTGTTGAGGCTTCTAACAGAGTCCTTCTCCAGTATCAGGTTTACCTGGTCGTGCCAAATGTTTCGCGAACTTCCTCAATTTCTGGTGCTATCAACACTTGCGTCATATATCATTCTTACCATTCTCTCCTCATTCATCTGTTCCATATGATCAAACCACCTAAGTGATATTAATAAATAAATTAACATCAGCTTTACATTCTTTCATTATTTCTTCATTCGTTAATCTGTTAGATATTATTCCATTCAAATTGCCGTTTACGGTTGATTGAAAAAATAAAATAATAAAAATTAAATGTATCAATTAGAAAGATATATATAAACATTCAATTTATCGAAAAAATATTTTTGTTGGTACCGAGATTCCAAATAATATTATTGAAATACCACTGAAGTATGTTCTGAAAAACCGCAAGTTCACAATAGTAATGTGTTAAAATAATTTAGTACATTGAAGACTAAAAAATGTCAAAAAAACTCTTCTCAACCATTCTTTTAAAATATCAATAAATGCAATCTATATTAATTCATAAGCTTAAATTGGATGGTCAAAGTACAATCTATATTAATCAAGAAAATTACATTGTGTTGTAAAAGTGCAATCTAAATTGATCAAGGAAATTACATTGTATAGTAAAAGTAGTATAAATATATATACTGAAGATGTTTTTGAAATTACTCTTTTAGAAATATTGTAATAAAAATGTTGTCATTTGAAATAAGCAATATTTTTGTTGTATTAAAAAAAAAAAATTATATTGATTTAGTTGGTAGGGGTAGGATTTTAAGAATTTAATACACTTCTTACCGTGACTTTGATCATGGTTTCTAGTATGGACATCTCACCCCTGAGAGTTTCGCTGAACGCAGTCACTCCGTGTTTTGAGGCAGAATACAGATTAAAGTTAATGTCTTTGTGTATTATAATTTTATGTCCTGTAACGCTAGAAAATAAAAAATGTTGACCAATTATTGACAATGGAATCAATGAGATTCAATGGTTGCTAATAGTGGCGTGCAGTAGATACAAACTTAAACTATGCTATGAATAAAAAAAAATGTTAGAACATCTTTATAATTTTGAGAACAATTCTATAATTTAATTTATAAAATCATATAAAAGTAAATTTATTACTTTAAAAGAGGTAAGTTCTTTTATTGCTCAGTACAATACGCTGCTTTCGATTTCTACGATTTCTGGTTCGGACAATGAATTACAAATATTTTATTATCAGTGTTCAAAAAGATTTATTTAAATAACTAGCTTCACAAATTAGCAGAAAATCATTTTATTTTACATTTATTTTAATATTGGTAATAATCTATCTAAATAAATTTTGTATACGCAAACACAGAAATATAGAATGGTGTTAGAATCATAGGTTGGAATACACTATGAAAACAAAACGTTAAGTCTGTTAAGTAAAACAAATACATAGAAATGTCATTCCACGCAGTTCTCACTAATAATTAATACCTTTCGAAGATAACAGAATTAAGAACAAATTGTTTGAAAAATGCAGAAAATTCTCAGACTTGGAGATGCCAACGTGGCTTTAGTAAGAAAATTTTTTGTTTAGAATATATATTTATACAGAATGTATATTTATGCAGAATAGAATGTATATTTATACAGTACAATTATTATGGAGATTGAACAAATAAATTACATGCAAACAACGCGTACATGCTGACAATTTGTCGACCAGCATGCACATGAAGTTGTTACAAGTGATTTTCAATTTTTCTAAATAACCCACAGCTAGACAAAAGTCGTGGGTTATGTCATAGACAAGATTGCGCTAATCCGGGTAATAATGGTTAGAATTTTATAGGATCGTTCATAATATAAAGATTATTTAAACTTAATACTAAATTAATGTATTAATTATAAATATATACATATAAAATCAATTTTGTCGAAAAATATTGTTTTAGCGTCACCGGGATTCGAACCTGGATCTTCATTTCCAATCCGGGGAAGTGCACTACCTTTGTGCTATAACACCAGTATTTTTCTTGACAAATTTTCGAAACTATATGTTACATTTTTCAAATTAATACACCTGTCGTTCCATTATTTAAAAGCCATCTACATTATTTTTACAGAATCTCAAATACCTTATTTAAATTATTTATTTTTTTATAATATGTGTTTATAGTTTATAGAAATAAATAATAAAAAATACTAAGATTCATTTTCACTCAATGAACTACGAACATAAAATATAATATTTATCCGTTCCATCTATGTACTACTATATGGAGATCACCCTATGGATCATTAAGGTACAAGGCCGACTTCTACAAGTACTCCAGTTCTGAGTTACTTTATACAAGCTTAAAATATGCTACCTAGTTGCGTTATTATTTACATTTATCTGTGTCACTAAGATAACACAGATTTAGCACCGCAATTCTTAAAATGATTATCGATGAAAGAGGATTAAATTGTTAAACTAGGATTTAAGGTATCGTGTATAGGCGTTACAATATTTTAGATAGAGGAGCAGTTGAAGCAAATTGTTGTTATTTTATAGTTGTTAAAACAAGTGACGTTAAGTAAAAGGAATAAATAAAAAAAATTCTTGAGAAATCGTTTTTTTTTATATCTTCTAGTTGATTCAATGAAACTGTATTAAAATACCACAGAACTATGTTCCAAACTTAACTTCTAAACAAAAATGTGTTTTCTTTCAAATTAAATAAATAGATTATGTAATGTATGGCGTTAAATTACAAAAATTTATTCACTTTTGGACTTAGACACCGCCCACCCAGGAATGCAGACCTGTGATGAGACGAATCTTGTCTTACAAAAGTATTTATTCGGGTACGGGTGACTCATTGGAGCTCCTTAGGTGGGTAGTTAGGCCGGTCTACGATTCCACCTACGCGCCTATCTTTTACACTCCATACTTCGTGTTTTGCAACTCCGTTAATCTGTCCGCTTAAGTGTGACTCAATCCATTTTGTGTCTCGTCCGCTGCCCTTCTGTTGGGAATGTTTTTTGATGAATGGATCCTTGAGTGTCTGCCTTGAACTACTGCTCCTTAATTTTACACTAATTTGGATTTCTAAGGCAGATTATATGTCTTTGAGGACTTCATCGCTGACTAATATTATGTTATATCATTGCGATTAGTTTCCAGATTTTGTCTTGTAAATTTTTTGTAGTAAAATAAAACGTCTACACGAACCTCGCTTTCAATCATTTTTCAATTTTGATGATGCTCAGTAACATCGCCATAAATAATAGCCTCTAAGGAGATATTCCATTTATTTTAATACACCTACCTGTTTACATTGAAAATATGTCCAGGAAAGTTGCGCTCCCTCATTGACTTTATAGCTTCCCTCGAAAGTACGGCCATTGCCAGAAGATTAATATTCAAGAGGTCTTTAAAATCTTCCGTAGTGGATTCTGAAAAATTATTACGATTATACATTTTTAAGAAAAACGATTGCTGTGCCTTGCGAAATATTATAAATGGTTGCAGTATTATATATTTCTTTGAATATCAATTAAGCATTCTTACCGCAAATTTTGTTCTCGCTTCTCAATACACCAGCATTGTTGACAAGGACGTCAATACCGCCGTATTTTGATTTTATGTCATCCATGAGAGTGGGAATTGCGTCTATATCACTTATATCAAATTTAACGCCGTGGATGACTCCCTTGCCTTTTACAAGATTTTCGGATAGATCCTGAAATAAAAATATTCATGTTTATTTGAGTACTAGTGATTAAATTATTCTAATCTTTAAAACAATTGTATTGGAAATTAATAATTCTAAAATGTATATAATATTTTAGTAAGTTCTTTTATTACTCTATAGCGTTCGCTTAAAATATTATCTACGATTTCTCTGAAAACACGATTAAAATATATTTTAACATCAGCGACATTTCTTTTCGGCTGTTTTGTCAGTGAAAGCGCTTTATCATGTCTTTATTTCATGTTTACAAATATTAAAACTAAAAAGTAATTCATAAAAACAGAAACAGATTGAATTTATACTATTAATCAAAATATATGTCTATACGTACAGATGTATACACTCAAAGTAATAATCAACTTGAATATGTATTACACTATCTCACATTCCACATATGATTGACAGAAAATATAACATCCTTTGAAATATACTGAAGAAAAGAGTTTATTTAGCGAAGCAAATATGTAAAAGTGTTTTCATGCGGAGTTTTCCGTATGGGTTAATCCCTTTCGATTTATGCACAAATTATTTAAATAAAAGGTAAATTTTTACAGCCTGAAAGACGCCCAAAAGGTTAAGAAAAAAAAAATTAATTCAACCATTTCCATTATTTGTTTTTAAATACCTGAATCCTTTCAACCCTTCTTGCAATTCCAATGACAATCATCCCTTCCTCAGCTAGCCTCACAGCGACGGAGGCTCCGATCCCAGCACTGGCTCCCGTCACTATAGCAACCTTCCCTGCCCATCTGTGCATTTTTCTTACTTTGTTGTGAAACTAAATTATTCCGTGAAATTATAAACATATAAATAAATTAATATTATTTAAAAATAAATTATAAATTATAATGTACGTTAAAATAAATAAATATGTACACTGAACACATTTCACATACATTTATTAATATGTATGTGCAACTGTGCTATGAAACTCGACTTCGTGGAAATGTGTAATTATAATTGAATTTTGTGTATGGTTTTCTGAGCTATTCTGCCGTGTATTTCCAACATTTCTGGCCAACGTTAAGGATCATTTTGCTGTTAGCCCAACAACATGGCTGACGTCGCTGTTGCGACATGATTGCTGATGTGTGAAGTTGACCAGTAAGGTCGGAGATATATCTCTAAGATTCTAGTATACTAAAGGTACGAAAGATTCTGAACGGCCGTACATAAAAATAATATACTCATAATTATTATAATATTAGAAAATTTTTGGTTTTGATAAGAAATATGTTATTGTTTATTTTAATTTTGATAGTTTATTTTTGAATTTCATTTATGTTTTAATTTTTTTATTTCAACTTTATAATTGTCCTTAATATGGTATTTGAAGAGTTTTTATTACAAAAAAAAAAAAAAAATAGAAACAAATAATTACACGAGAATATGTTTTTTCACTTTATATGATAGGGTTGTCGCTGGAAATTGTGATATTAGTTAAAATTAATATCACAATTTCACAAAATTTATTGATAACATATAACTCGAATAATTATTTATTAATTTTTAGTAGACAGAAACAAAATTTTATATTATATTACAATATTACAGTTATAAATATTATATTAAGTATTTTTTATAATTTTATCAAGAAGTAGCTATAATAATATACTCTTAGAAGTCTTCAATTTAAATAATAGTCTCAATAATAAAAGTGAAAATAATACTCACAATGTATGCGTAATTACAAAAATTCAAGCACAATAGTTCAATTCCGACATGCGGACGGAGCGATATGAACGTGGAGATATTAAGCAGCATTTTATTTATATACCCCGTATGTAGGAACTGATCAGTATGTAATTGAATCGGAGATATTCAAATGTTCCTAAGTCTAACATTTATAAAAACAATGAAATATCGAGATGTCATGGAAAAACCATTTTGTGTGTCCAAATAAGTGTGTCCGGGAGGTGAAGTGTGGCCAATAGTTGTGATGCCAGGGTAGAGTGACGGAGTTCAAGATTGACCACCAGACGATGCCCAATTATCCAGGCAAACCGGGACTCTGGACGCGATGTTCTTAATTACAATTAGCGCGTGCCGTATATGATCTCGTCTCTTTTGATGGTGGCAATTTATTCTCACCACATCAACGATTAAACACAGAGAACATCACAGTCTAAGCTTAAACTCATATCAGAGACGATAAGTATTTTGTTTTCTAATTGAAAACTAGATCGTATTTATGGAGCGATCTCTCCCGGCTGGGATTGGGAGAAAGACTGACGCATGAGGGTGATGCATCCCTTATGGTGCATTTGCCTACGTGACTAAAGTCACGTTCGCCGGATTTTTTATCAGCGTTCCCACGCCGCACCGTCCATCTAACAATACCGACGTTTATTGCCCTCCGTCCCTTACTTCGACTGAGTGCTTTTGTATCCTTGAAAAACAAAATATTGTTTTGGATAATTTTGCATTCTAACAATATTTATTATTTTAGTACTATAAATAAAATCACAAAGAAATGCTATTTAAAGATTGTCTGTGGACTTAAAATATTTTGTATGCATAATATGACTGACATGGATTTAACTTTTAGGTGTGTAGTGCATTATTTTACTAAACTACGATTGACGTGGTATAGGTTGGTTTCGATAGTAGATCTAGAGATTGGCTTTATAGTGTTAATAACCTAGGGATATATTGGCGTGGCACCCGGTAGGTAAAACTAGTTTCGATTGCTGCAGTCTTTAACTTAAACAAATGTAATTAATTGGTTATATCAAAACAAATTAAATATCTATTTATGACATGACATTGATTATTATTGTCTTGTTTGTTAATAATCTTTTGGGACATGTCCATGTTTGAGGTCTTGGCTGAATAAATAAATGTAATTGACTAAGAAGACGAATGGAAAATGTACAAATACAGTGATCCAGTGGTACCTGAGTAGAATCAAGAGACCGAAAAAAAATGACTGAATAATAATGGATAAAGAAAGTGGGAGATACTTGAGGAGGCCTTCATTTAGCAGTGGATATGGACAGAAGAAAGTGATGATGAATTGAGAAGAATTTTACACTTTTTTTTTTCTACGCGATGTAAATTATATATACTATATTTAATATTTTCAGAAAATGTACTACAATGTCTTTTTTAATACACATACATAATTTGTTAGCGTCGTTGAATTTATATACCTACAACATAAAATCAATTATTCAATAAACCAGTCAGTTATGTGCAACCTCGTTTCTTTAGGAGTCATTTTCTTAATCATCTTACCATCGCCTTAACCACTCTTATCATCGCCTTAAAAACACATACATCTTTCATAAGTTTGATTTCAAAGGTGACTAATTTAGGTTTTTTTTTTCTTAATACACAGTTTCATAATTCTAAATTGTGTTAAGCCGTTACCGCTTGTCGGCACGTTTCATAATCAATTCTTATATCAGTACATCATGACAGTAATAACGGGTAATAATAAAATATATTTTATTATTACCCGTTATTATATATAAATAAATTTTATCAGGTAATTTTTACTGTTTGCTTACTGTATTCCAAAGGTAGTATTATTTTTTAAGAATTTCCGTAATTCCTTTGATCTCTTTGCCAGTTGGGTGATGGTTCCGACAGTTATCGCTATGCTATCGGCACTTTGAGTTGCCTATTTGTGACCTGACGAGTTTTGTGGTCGTGTTTTACAATCTATCAGCATCTAGCTAACAGAGTAAATTTAATAAAATTATCTAATCAACAGATTTGGTTATTTACTATTTTTGAATTAAGTTGACATTTTTCGAAATTAACAATTCTAATTCGTGTTATTATTTATGTTGACATTTATAGTTTTTGTCAGTACACGGTGATAGCTGTGTAATTTGTAATAATACTTACGTAGTCATAAAAAAGAGTAATGTCACTCTTCAGGCATAAATCATTGGTAAACGTACTAGTGGATCACATAGTAACAAAACATTATTATTTATTTATCATTATCTTTCGAGTAATTGTCGTTTTGTTTTTAATGTAGTAATCTACAAAGTATGGTCGTCTTTCTTGTATACTTTAAACTAACTTATTAATTACAAAATATTCTCATTCATTTCCATAACTGAAATCATCCTTTTTATATATTTAATATGTCCGAATATGATAAAAATTACGTATTAAATTTGTTGTTAAAACCATCAGAAATACTGATTGTTTATTTATAAATAATTTCTTGTAAATGGGCATGGATTTTACAAAAAGATGATAAAATGGATAAAAAAATATATTTTATTTATATAAATCTGTTTTGAGATAAAAACGGACGAGGCATCATTTAGTAATGCACGATTCAATTGTCTGTAATAAACGTACTAAGCGCTTGATGCACGGGTACGAGCAATGTAGACACGGGATCAGTTAAGAATATGAGTTAGTAATTTTTTAATACCGCACTGTACAATCAAATATCTAAATGATAATGTTGATCATTACCAATGGGATAACACAGGTACCTATTATCCTTTTCAAGGTTAGTTGAGGTTATTATTATATTAAAGGGTATTATTATTAGACATGTAATGTCATGCAGGACAAGAGCGATTTATTGATCAAGAACGTTGAGATATATTTTCTATTTCAATGGATTTTAACCACAAAGTTAATTTTGCTAATATTATCCATTTTTATTTGCCATATAAGAAGATGGGTGATGACGTCATGACCCTCATTATTTTCTTATGTAAAGTGATGTACACATTTAAGGAGAAATTAAAACGTTCTGTGATACTTCTCTGATTACCTTCAGATTCCCTTGGGGTTCCATCCTCTGCTTACTGTCTAATTATTTGGAACTCAATTCCTTGTAATATAAAACTCAGTATGTCCGGGTAACAACATTAAGTTTATTACAACAAGTATTACAGTAATTATAAATTATACACTTCAGAGATAGACTAGTTATTTGGAAATTAAAGAGACCCGTTCCCCAAGAGACGGCCTCTTATAAAGTTTGTCCCCCACCACTCATTTACTCACTTTCATGACACACACACACATGCATTTACAAAGTGACAGTTCTCACACGTACCATTGTTGATATACGGGTAAATGAACGATAGATTTACATTATAACGCGTAATGTAATTTTAAAAATCAATTCTTTAAGACCCGACTCGGATGATCCGAGCGTACCTGATGTTAAAACACGAAAAGGAGGATAGAAAGACAGGAAAGCAAATTACTCGGGTGTAAAAAAAAAGAAATGCTACAAAAGCTAGGTTGAGAAGATTTAGGCTGTAACTTGGGACAGGAAAGTGGAGCTCGACTCACTAAACCAACGTTATCGTCAATTCTCTCTGGTACACTGTTGGAGCCACATTGAGAACTGTTTACTCTTCTAATAATGCTGTTTACCTTTAAGCCAATTATCAAACTGTAATGAATCAATTAAACTATGACTTAAACAAGTAAACAAAACTAAATTCATGAACATTGGAAATAAAAGAAAACCAATTACGTAAGCAATTTTCATTTAGAATTTATAATGGAATCTACTTACAACTTTTGCATAATACAATACACGTGGCTAAAAGATTTATAAAAAAATCTTGCTTCTGTGAATGATTAGAAGATTCATTAGTACTAAGTCTTGTAAAACTGCTACCTTATAATTCTACTAACGTTCCTGGAGGTCCTGGAGGAAACTGTACATAAATCATTTTTGTAATTATGTTAATGCGTCTCTGATTGGTGGCGATCCCGATCGCCACCAAAAAGACGTTAATCAATTTGTAGATATATATAACACTACATTATTACGCATAGTCGACAAACATGTTCCGGTTATAACGAAAATTAGGAGAAATCGTGGCTCTGAGTGCTGGTTTGATGAAGAATGTAGGGATAAAGAAAATGAATTGAGACGCCTTAAACGAAGATTCAAACGAACTCTCTTGGAGACTGATAGAAGAGTCTGGCTCGAAGTGCAGAAGAAATATAGGTTAACCAGACAAACAAAATAATCTACATATTGGTTTTCCAAGATTAGAGAAAATCAGAAAAATTATAAACATTTATGGAGAGCTCTCAAGTTTGTTCGTGGCGATAGTAGAGCGGAAATTTCGACAATTGCCAATGCTTCCAATCTTGCTGACAGTTTCACAAAAAAAGTGACTGCTATTCGTGCCTCGACGAGCTCAGCTTCGAAACCTGTAATCAAGGAAGAAACTACATCACGATTGCATAATTTCACTCTGACGACGGTCGCCGAAATGTCGCAAATATTCAAAGGCTTATCTAATAAACAATGTACGTTAGATCCAATACCAACATGGATACTAAAGGAGAGTCATTCAGAATTTGTTCCATTTTTGGAGGATTTATTTAATAAATCTTTAGAAAAATCAAGCGTTCCAGACTTTGTGAAAATGGCCCACGTGACTCCACTACTGAAAAATACTACACTAGACCCCAAAGACCTCATGAATTATCGCCCGGTTTCTAGTCTGCCGCTCCTCTCAAAAATAATGGAAAAATTTGTATCATGTCGTTTTAATATGTATTTAACAGAAAATGCTTTATTTCCCAAAATGCAATCTGCAAACAGACGTCATCATTTTACAGAAACAGGGGTGGTTTGAGTTCTATCTGACATTCTAACACTTACTGACTCGGGCCATCTGGTCTGGCTTGCTTTTTTAGATATGAGTGCAGCATTTGATACAGTCGATCATCAAATCTTGCTTGAGAAACTGCAAAAAATCTATGGGGTAGACGGAAATGCATTTGGTTGGCTTAAATCATATCTTTGTAATAGATCGCAATCGGTACGATTTCAAAATTCAACCTCCCCTATATCTACTTCTAGCATCGAGGTACCTCAGGGATCTGTCTCGGACCACTATTGTATATTTAATATTCGAAAGACATAGAATACATAATAATATCGTCAGGATTATGCAGACGATACGCAAATTTATTCTGCAAGCCGGGTGAGGTATTAAGAAGAAAAATTGACTTCAACACTTACTTGAGGCGTTAGATACTTTATAATTAAATGAAATCAATTACTCTCTACGACTACTGAATATAAACTGACAAATATCTGCTAAACCAAAATGGCGACTCAACAAAATTGACCTGGTACATAATATTCACCTGTATATCTATATTACATTTGGTAAAATACAAATATATTTTAATTGCAGATATAAATATGCTAACCTAACCTAACCTAATACCAGCGTATTATTTTACCAGTTACCAAATAATTACAGTTTCATTACATTTGTAATTTTTATTATTTTAATAGTTTTCGCCACTTTAGTAGCCATAGGCTCTTGTAAAATTTTTGCTACAGTAGGTTTACTCATTACTGAGAAACGCAACACCCGGGATCGTGACTTGTCCTCCACTTTTCTCCGTCGTCTCTTTCGCACATTGTAGAGCCATTGTATTCGAGATTCTGGATGTGAGATTAAAATGCGAGCGTATTTAAATTTTGTAACACACGTATTCACTTAACTTTAATAAAATTTAATTTAATAAAATCACAGCTGACAAGGCAAGAACTCATTACACAACAACCTTTACTAGATTCAACAAATTAAATATCATCTATCTTAAAATATCTTTAAATAAATAAGCTACAATTAATTAAAATATAATATATTTAATTTTCTTTACAAATTTTCCACACCTGATTAAAAAATGTCTTAAGTGCGTAAATTAAAAAAATCAGAGAAGCGATGATGTTGTCTCTAAAATATCAAAGATTTCACTTTGTTTAAAAACATATGTCAGAAGACTAATTGTATTACGAAACCGTAATACAATTAGCTAAAACCGTAAAAAGCCAAAAACATTTTCTTTAAATATCTAAAAAATTCTTGTCTCAATTAATTTGCACACCACTATACTGCATAGTTACTGTCTCAAATATTTAAAATTATAATTCAAGATCTTGACATGTTCACGAAGTTTTGACATTTGTATTACGAGACACTTGAGCTGCCACTAAATCTCATAATCGAGGGTTTATTATTATTAGAATCAGATACAAAGATATTATTAGTTATTAATTACTTACGATGCATCTCTCTCAGTCAAAATACTCATGTTTTGACATCATGGTTCTTTGGTATACAAAAAAAATCTATCTATCGAAAAATATGTTGTTCCTATCAGAATCCTATTTGAAGTGCGTTTTCCGATTTAGCTATAGCACTCGAATACTATTATATTTCGATAATATTTGAACTTATAATTTCAAATGCCTTTGAATAAAGTCGATAGGATCCATATTCTAAAAATGCAACTTTACAGCAAAAACGTGTTCTTCTTAATAATAATATGTGTTAGTTCTATGTAGTATAAATATGAGTGTAAAAAAACAAATCTTTTGCTGGATATGGTACCTTTTTTCATATTTATAACTAGCTATGCAGCCGGCATTGGTCGGGAAAGTTTAACATCCAAATTGTCTCCTATCACCCCTTCCTTTATCTTCTACCGCCACTTTCGCCGCACATTATTTATAGTTCAAACATTTCCCTGGCTATACGTATTTTTTTTTTTTGTAGCATAAATAGTATATATGAAAAAAGAAAGGTAACTTTACTAGACGTGGTCTGTTCAAAAGGAATTACCTGTATAGTATTTAAAAGTTGTAATTGTATAGAAGTAAGTATCTTATAAAAAGTAATGTGAAAAATTTTCAATCTCAAGTTATAAAATATTATTGAAAAAAGTTATAAAAATATTATTGTCTGTAATATACAATAGTTGGAGACAAAAATGTGTAGGTAATTAGGTTTTCATAAATGACAAATTAGATTCATTTTGATTTCTACCCACATCAAGCAACTACGTTGTTATTTTTGTTTAAAGTCGTTAATCACTTTAGACTCTTTAAGGTCTAGTGGCAACTTGTTAAATATACGCGGAGCACCAAATAAGAAAGTTCTTTGAGCGAATTTGGTATTAAATTTTGGCACTGGAAAGTATTCTAAGGCTTTGCTCCTAGTTTCTTTTGAATCGGATAGTGGAAGTAAAGTTCAGTTTTAAAAAAAATAGTTTTAAATTGCTTTGGTAAACAGCTTTCTTATATCTAAAACTTTAAAGAATTTAAAGAGTTCTTCAGAGTTATGTCTAAACTGTCTCTTGTTTATTACTCTTATGATTTATTTCTGAGCCTTAATTAGAGAATCCATTGAAGTAGGAGTTGCACCGCCACATGCACATACTGCGTAATTGATGAGACTCTGACAAAGTAAATAGTATACTATTTTTAACAAAGTAAATAGTATACTATTTTTAATAAAGTAATAAATGAAGCTGCGCAAAATTTTGGAAATATTAAATAATTTTCTCATTTTGGAGCTTACTCGATCGATATGAGGAACCAATCGAAAATTTTCAACAATTGTTAATCTGAGATAAATTATCTCATTCGATTTTTCAATAAAGTCACAGTTACATATTTGATTTGAATCTGAAATGCATATAAGTATTTTAATAGTATTTGGGACGACATGCTTCTCATGTTTTTTTTAACAAAAAGGAAATAAAATATGTTTTTTTGAGTTAAGTGTTAGTAGGTGATTGTCTAAAGTTCTTTTGATTTCTGTAGTGGCTAATTCTGCCCTTTTAAATGTTTCGTATCACGTATCACCATTTATAATGATTGCAGTATCATCAGCATAACTAATTTTAATTCCATTCTCAAAAGGTTTATTTAAATATTCCTTGATATATATTATAAAGAGTATCCAACCAAATGTGCTACCTTGAGTTAATCCATATTTAATGTACATTGGATCACTGTAATTGCCATAAATTTTTACCGTTTGTTTCCAATTTTCAAGATAATTTTTTAACCAATTCAAACAACTGCCTGTGTTATCAATATTTTTGAGCTTATTTAAAAGCAAAGAGTGTGATATAGTATCAAAAGCCTTCAATAAGTCTTGAAAGGTGCCTAGTACTTTGCGTCCCTTATCCATGTTTGTGGTAGTGTGTTCAATTAGTTTTGCAATAGCATCTTCAGTTCCCGTATTGGTTCTGAAACCGTATTTATTTTCAGATAAAATTTTATTTGTCTCAAGATATTTCATGAGTCTTTTTTACTGCTTTTTCCAGTAGTTTTACAAAACAACTAAGCAGAGAAATCGGTCTGTAGTTGATTATCTTTGTTTTATCTCCACTCTTGTAAATAGGTTTGATAACTGCATCTTTTAAATGAGATGGTACTATTTCTGTTTCTAGGTTAAGGTTAAATAGAGGTTTCAAGACAAAGTCTTGATTTATTTTACTTTGAATCTTGATATTCTATCGTGTCCCACTGCACAATTTGTACGTAGAGATGAAATTACGAGTGAATAATTCACTTGAAGAAATTGGGTAAAATTCAAAACTATATGGTGTGTGTTGAAAAGTTGTATTTCCAGTTAGGTGTGTTTTATCAAAGTTTTTGGATTTAAGAATGCTATCTGCTAGTCTAGAACCCAAGTTGGTATAATGATTCATCAGAAATGAGTTTAGGATTCTCTTTTACAGATAAGTTTTTGGATTTAAGAATGCTATCTGCTAGTCTAGAACCCAAGTTGGTATAATGATTCATCAGAAATGAGTTTAGGATTCTCTTTTAAAGATAAGTGTTTGGATTTAAGAATGCTATCTGCTAGTCTAGAACCCAAGTTGGTATAATGATTCATCAGAAATGAGTTTAGGATTCTCTTTTAAAGATAAGTTTTTGGATTTAAGAATGCTATCTGCTAGTCTAGAACATTCATCAGAAATGAGTTTAGGATTCTCTTTTACAGATAGCAAGTGGTCCTGGACTTCAATATTGGCTATTGTTAGTAAGATAAATGTTTAGTGTATGGCTAAACTTTTCCATTGCCTCATTTGTATCATGTGTTGTTAAAGTAGATGTACAAGGCTCAGTTTTTAGATCTTCTTTTAGTTTGTTATAGTTGATTAGTTTCTTTAGATGTCCAGTTGGATCAGGAGTACAATTTAAAGTTTTCAGTCTTAAGTTTTTGTGTTTTTAAGGGTTGGGTAATGATCAGTAATTGTGGAGAGTAAAACAAATGTCTCAAAAGGTTTTTTAATCTTGATGAATATGTGATCCAAACAGGTTTTGGAAGAGTTGGTATCTCTAGTAACTGTGTTGGTGCTGGAGACGAAGCCAAATGATCCTAACATAGATAGGTAGTCGTTAGCCTGTGGATGTATGTTGTCAATAATATTTATATTGAGGTCACTGGCAGTAACATATCCATTTATATTTTTAAATGTTTCGAGGATTGTAGAAATATATGCCAATAAGGTGTAATGTTGTATTCAGATGGAGATTTGTAGATTCCAAGGATACAATGTTGTTTGTTTAGAATTGCTCGTAGACAATTAGTTTTTTAACGTGTACTTCATCCACGGTGTGATTTATATCATCATTAATATACATTATAACACCATCATTTTGTTTTTTATTAATTTTTGTGTAATACAGTTTGTTTATCCAGCATTCAGTTAATATAATTACGTCAAACTTGATTTTCAAGCCATTAAGTTAAAATTGATTTCAAGTCATTATTCTGATATTCTATTGTCAACTGATTTGGTTGAAGTCGTGTCATGGTAGATGTCAATATCAATTTCTATAGCTATAACCATTTAGAATTTTTATTGGATAGGTAGGATTTACTTGTTTTACTGTTATTATCATTTAAGTAGGGGTTACTTATGTTATTATCTGTTTCCTCTATCTTCATTTATTTCTTCTCTTTCTCCCTATACTACTCTTTCCTATTACTTTATATTCAGAAGTTTTAAAACTACTGGACATTGCAATTACTTTTTATTTTAGTTTCTTTAGAATTTTTAAATTCCCCGCATTTCACGCTTTTGGTGTTTTGAAGAGGCAAAAAATTTTTGTATACATGTTTAGATATACTTTGAAAGAAGACAAATATTTATTCCATACTCTAATTCTATAATAAAATAGTTGACCGTAGAGCGAAAATAAAACGCACACATTAAAAATACATTTATTATATGTGAAGTTATTTATTCATTAACAAATATATTTTGTTTAATTGTTAGTAATAAAGAAATGTTAATTAACATTGTTCCTTCACATGATGCATAGTCATTTCGGAAATCTGAAAATATAAAAAAAATTAATAAAGTAATGATCTGTATCTAACTTGTATATGTCCTGCCCTATCGCTTTGGAAGGTTGTACGTTAGGTCAGGTCTTCGTGTAAAACAGTATCTTAACGCCTGTATCTATTGAATGATACACGATGAGTTAATAGCATAGATTTAGTTGAGATACATTTAAATACTTTTTGCACGTGATGAGTTTTTGATCTGGAGATAAGCGCACGAGATCAGCTTGAGTAATAAACTCAAATCAGTGCACACAACGTTTAATTTGACAAAGATGTGATACATGCACAGAAACGCCACCAAAAACTAACTAACTAATAATAATTAAAAGCTAGTATAAGTTATTAGGGCCCGTATCCACAACGATGTACTGGATGTGTCATTCCAATTTGCGTGTAAAACATATAAAGTGATTATTGATAAATTTCTGTTTTGGTCGTGAATTAGAATGAACCATTCAATACCCACTTACCTTGACTCTCAAAAATCATAGTCTAATTGACAGATTATCGTGGACATGGGCCATTAGACATTAACTTAATGGCGTTAAATTTCAAAGATTTATTCAGTTTTAACCGCTGCTGGGGAGATTTAAAATCTCTCAACTGACGGACGACAAGGATATTAGACTTTAATGTACGTAACCAGTGAAACTCAGACACATGGTGCGAATCTCAGAGACATGGTGCATACACGGTGACAACGAAATCTAAGAGATATCTTCAATGAATCATGGGATAAAAATCCGTATCTCAGAGATTGTTTCGAGTCGAAAATCTCATTCGTGGACAAAGGACGTTATAATATTGAGAAAGATATTATTATATAAATATTTTACGGTGACGTTAGGTTTATATATTTTATAGGTTATGTTAAGTTCTTGTGTATAAATAACACTAAGTCAGGAATTTGTTCATATGTTTGATATAGCTGCGACATTCATAAAATGAATTTAAAAATTAATAACTAATCTAATAATACGATTTTTAAAACACCCACGATAGCGTCTAGATTTATTACTTTATCTTAAGTAACGCTGGTTTTCAAGCTAGTAAATATATATACTTAACTTGAAGAGAAAAAAAGCGAAAATTCCAAGATAAATAATTAAAATCTAAAATAGGAAATTAATTAATATTTAGGTTTATGGTGTCTTTGATTATTGTTAAAAATATGGTTTTAATGAAACATTATTCAGACGAGTTTATTTCTTTTATTATTTGACTTGTTGGTTGCTTCGTTATGCAACGTAATGTTAGAATGCGAAATTACCCAAAACAATGTTTTGTTCAAGGATACAAAAACACTTAGTCGAAGTAAGGGACGGAGGGTAATAAAACTCGGTATTGTTAAACGCAGGTTCACCGACACAGCGTGGGAACAGCGATAAGAAATCTGGCGTACGTGACGAACGTCAGGTCGGTAAATGCACCATGGGGGAGGTATTACTTTAGGCGAGCAGTCTTCACCAAATATCGGCTGGGAGAACTTGCTCCACAAAGACGGTATCTAATTTTCAATTAGAAAATAAAATCAATATCGTCTCTGATATATTAGCAAGCGCTTTATAAATTGTGATTCCGGGGAAAATTTAAACTGTGCGCCTCGAGTTTAAGCTTAGACTGTGATGTTCTTTGCTTTTAATCGTTGATATGAAAGAATCAAAAGAGTCCCGGTGGATCTATAATCAGGGCAGACGATATCCTATACGGTACGCAAATATTGCATAAGAACATCGCGTCCAGAGTCCCAGTTTGCCTGGATAATTGGGCATCGTCTGATGGTCAATCTACTACAGGCCTAAACTTCATCACCCAATGTTGGCCCCACAAGCATCTGGCCACACTTCACGTCCAGGATTCAGGACCATCATCTACACATGGAAGGCATCTTCTGAGAGGTAATCCCTTACGCGAGGGACCTGCATAATCTAAATCAGACAAGCATCAACATAGACAATTCGGTAGATAACTTTATGCTGGCATGATGGACACCTAATTAATGTTAATCTCAATCTAATTTTTTAAAATTGTCTTATTAATAAGTAATCAGGTAAAATGCTCATTTTCGACTTTTAATACATGCAAGTATCATAAAATATAGATAATAAACTTGCCTGTAAACAATGGCATTTTGTAATTTCATTTCATAACCATTTGACTTGACAATATTTAAAAAAGAACTAGTTAGGCTAGATGCCTCCCCTGTGAATATGTAGCCGAGGCAGAAAGAAGGTATTCTAACAGTAGGTAATTAAATTTTTACAATAAACTAAACATTGTAACTACAGTTTGTACATCAGGTGATGACAGGCGATGATGAGTGGGACCGCATCTCTTATGAGCTGACATTTGAGATATGCTGAATAAAAAAATTACACATGAGGAAATAATAAATGAACAAAAGATAATAAATAGCTATTACCAAAATAATATTATATATATATAGAAAATATTGAAGGAAGATGACCAGTCTTAAGGAAAACAGAAACCGATATACCTTGACCATATAATGAAATATTTCCTCTTACTAGAAACCGAAAGCTGAGATAATTAAATGGGATAGAATTTTTCCATCTGTATATGAAAAAAAAGCTACACCTACAATGACACAGCCCTTGTGCATAATTAAAAATGAAACAAAAATACGTACCACTACCGTTGGCGGAGTGCTTAGGGCGAACAGCAGTGCATCGGAAATATCGCTGGGTTCTAAATAAACAGTATTTTTTAGATTATCTCCACTATACGATGCCATTTTACCTTTATCAAAAAGCTTCGTAAACACTACACCGGGAGAAATACTCTGAAAAGAAGTAAAACTTATAAATTCTTATAGTATTTTAAACTAATATTATTATTAATGTAATTAAATTACATTCATCATATCACTGTATTCTTTAATCGCTTCTTTTTCTTCATACAAACTAAGTTGTCAAAGAAATGCATTTTTTTTACGTAAATTGAAAGCAGAGTATTGCGCGTTATTTTATTGTATTTAATAATATTTTTAATCCCGACAAGTGTAGACACATAATAAATTTGATCATTAACTAACTTACTAACTAAGCATCACGCCATTTCCCCGCGACAATAGGCAGAGGGGTTAGAGCGCCACAGTCTTCTGTCGTGACACATAATTCTTGCCTCAACCACATTTATACATCTTCTCATACAAGCTCAGCGATTGTTGAGGCTTCTAACAGAGTCCTTCTCCAGTATCAGGTTTACCTGGTCGTGCCAAATGTATCGCGGACTTCCTCAATTTCTGGTGCCATCAACACTTGCGTCATATATCTTTCTTACCATTCTCTCCTCATTCATCTGTTCCATATGACCAAACCACCTAAGTGATCTTAATAATTATATTAACATCAGCCTTACATTTTTTTATTATTTCTTCATTCTTTAATCTGTCATAAATAGATTTTTCACACATAAGTTTAAGTGATCTTATTTCACACTGCATTCAGTCATCATCTGCACTTCCATACATCAGTTTAGGTACCAATACTCCATTGTGTACCGCTAGTCTTACCTCAGTGACAAGTTTCTGTTAGATATAATTCCATTCAATGTGCCGTTTACAATTGGTTCCCCTTTCCCTACCTAATTCCGCACGATCATGGAAAATATGTACCGTAGAATTTTTAAACAATATTATTGGGGTGATATTTCCATTATCCACTACCTCAATACCGGGAGCGTGCAGTCAGTACATTAAAATAAACGAAATGTAACTACATAATGAGACCACCCCTGTAACAATACTGTATATGGTTTTTTGTATCTATACCACAACGTCGTATATCTTATTGGGCGTCCAATGGTATTGTTACGCACTAGTACGCTCCAACGATAACAAATGTGGTCGCCCAGTTATGGTACCCCTACGGAATACTCAGATGTCGCCGAACGCACTGAAAAGTGCGGGCTAGTCCGAGTACTCCAAATTCGCCGGCGATAGTACTCCGATTTGCTATATTCGTATAGATGCGAGGCCTACAGAAGGTGATGTATGCGGGAGAGAAGTAAAAGTCAGAGAGATGTTAACTCAGGAAGGCCGCAGACGAGAATTGACTCTCAACTGCGGTATCCTCCCTATTTATTGCACGTTTCATACCGACATGGTCAGCAGTGGTGGAAGGGGGCTCACAACCCCCATCACTTGACCGCTGCCTCCTGAGCCCGTCGTGAAGTGGAATCCTGTGTGCAACAGGTATATTAAACAACCATATAAAATAAATAAAAATATCATTACACACAATTTCAAAAGTGATCTTACCGGCAAGAACACTAGCTATATATCATTCAAGATAGCCGATGCTCCGTGTATCTATCAAGATTTGTAAAAACAGTTCTGTTGCAAAGGGGTCTTATATTTTGAGAAATAAAGTACAATTAAATATTTATCTGACAGAATATTAGGATACATTTAATTATTAGGAGAACAAATTCTTATTGTGAAGTTGTAATTATTCAGAACATAGGTCTGTGATATTTACGATATATTTAAATTTGAATAATATGATAATAAATGAGATAGGAATATTATTTTACATATTTTATTTAGATTTATTTCGCTGAGATTCTAGTTAATTACAGCTTATTTTAAAGTACTGATTGGACGCCACTGCTAAATACGCATATAAATCAAATAAAGCAAAATAAACTAAACTCTCCCCGACGATGTCAAATATAACAAAACAAACCCGGACCCGGAGAATTTCCTAGTCCTAGCCTGCTAAGGGGAGCATTGCCGGTATAGTGTAGGAAGGAAGGTTACAATGAATTACAACGGATGGAACTGCTTAGATATTTTTATCAATAATTTATAAATACTATAAATATGGGCGTATGCATTAATTCTTGCGTTTTTTTTTCGAAAATTAAGCCTTTATTGTGAAAAAATGGTTATACACTCAATGATAAAAGTATTGTCCATCGGAAGCTACAACATTTGCCCATCTTTCTGGCAGTTTGTGGATTCCATCCCAAAAGAACTTCTCCGGCTTGGTGGTGAAGAACGAATCAAGCCAATTTTTGATACCCTGTTCTGAAGTGAAGCGTATTCCGGTGAGGGCATTCTGCATTGATCTGAACAAGTAGTAATCAGAAGGGGCTATGTCTGGGCTATAAGGCGGGTGAGGTAGAACTTCCCACCCACTGTTCTCCAAATAGTTTTGAACCGGTCTTGAAACATGTGGCCGAGCGTTGTCATGATGGAAAATTATGGATTCGTGTCTGGTTGCATATTCTGGTCGTTTTTCCGCAATCGCTCTCTTCAAACGAATTAATTGTGTTCGGTAGAGGTCCCCTTTGATCGTCTGACCCGATTTCAACAGCTCATAATACAACACACCCTTTTGATCCCACCAAATACAGAGCATTACCTTGGCGCCATGGATATTCGGCTTTGCCGTGGATGTTGATGGTTGGCCGGGCTTCACATACGATTTCTTGCGCTTGGGGTTATCGTAATGAATCCATTTTTCATCACCAGTGACAATCCGATGCAAAAATGACTTATTTTTGTGGCGTTGAAGCAACATTTCCGACATGCAGAATCGGCGTTCGATGTCTCTTGGCTTTAATTCATACGGCACCCAGTTTCCAAGCTTTTGGATAAATCCCGATGCTTTTAAACGTCTGGAAATGGTTGCTTGATCAACTCCCAATGATTTTGCAAGATCTTTTTGCGTTTGGCACGCATCTTCATTAAGCAATGCCTCCAATTCTTCATCTTCAAACATTTTTGGCTGTCCGGGTCGTTCATTGTCTTCTAAGTTGAAATCGCCACTTCTAAACCGTGCAAACCACTTCTGGCACGTTCTTTCAGCTAGAGCATGGTTACCATAAACCTCTACTAAAATACGATGACTTTCGGTAGCACTTTTCTTCATGTTAAAGTAATGAAGAAGAACTCCCCGCAAAAACACTTTTTCTGGCACAAAGTTCGACATATTCAAATGAATAGAAAAAAATGTTGTTTACACTTCAATCAAATGACATATACTGAAAAAGACGCGCAATGACAGTAGCTTTCAAATGAATATAGTCACGGATGAACACGGCGCGAAATAATACTAGTAACGCCCTCTCTTAGAAAATCGCATGAATTAATGCATACTCCTATTAATTCAATGGATTAATTATAAATATATACATATAAAATCAATTTTGTCGAAAAATATTATTTTTGCGCTACCGGGATTCGAATCTGGATGTTTATTTCCAATCCGAAATAGAAATCCAAGTTCGAATCCCGGTAGCACAAAAACAATATTTTTCAAGAAAATTGATGATATATATATATATATATATATATATATATATATTTATAAATAATTCATTAAATTAATATTAAAAACATCACAGACCGTCTGTTCTGAATAATTACAACTTCACAATAAAAATGTGTTTTTCTTAATAATAATTTATATGCTGCACATTTTTTTCAAATATATGCTGGATGCTTATTTTAAATGGAGTGTGTTTTTATATAATGTACTCGTATTTAAAGAGCAGTTAAAAAATAAAATAATAAAAATTAAATGTATCAATTAGAAAGATATATAAGAACATTCAATTTATCGAAAAAATATTTTTGTTGGTACCGAGATTCCAAATAATATTATTAAAATACCACTAAAGTATGTACTGAAAAACCGCAACTTCACAATAATAATAAAGTGTTCTCTTTAAAAATAACTGTTTTGGTCCTCCTCCTACAGCGGTTATTCTCAAATTGAGGACACGTATGTAAGCGATATAGAAGAAGATAGATGAGAGCAGTTAGTAAAGTTCTGCCAATATAGGTATAGTATAAAATCAATTAATGTACTATATTTTTTATTTATTATCTTAGTTTTATTAACCACAATTGAGTTTAAAAAACATTAACACAACTAAGATAATAAATAAAAAATATGAATTTTAACCACAAAGTAAATATTACTAATTTTAAAAGAATTAATGTACTGTTTATCAAATGTAATATATTCAATATATATAGTAATAAAAAATAATTTAGTACATTGAAGACTAAAAAATGTCAAAAAATTTTAAATACAGCACTCTTCTCAACCATTAAAATTATTTTTCCCCAGTATCTCTAAATACAGTTATTGAAAATATATTTAAAAAACATAATAAAATATGTATCTTCAGATAACTACCACATACATAAATCAGTTCCAAATTATTACAGTTCTGACGTCCAATTGTTGAAGATAAAGCTCTCATTCATTCAAGTAAATATTTAATTTGTTAGAACTATTTTAAAAATATCATTACATGCAATCTATATTAATCCAGAAGTTTAAATTGGATGGTCAAAGTACAATCTATATTAATCATGAAAATTACATTGTGTTGTAAAAGTGAAATCTAAATTGATCAAGGAAATTACATTGTATTGTAAAAGTAGTATAAATATATATACTGAAGATGTTTTTGAAATGACTCTTAGAAATATTTAAATAAAAATGTGTTCATTTGAAAGAAGTAATATTTTTGTTGTGTTAAAAAACAATCTTATATTGATTTAGTTGGTGGGAATAGGATTTTAAGAATTTAATACACTTCTTACCGTGACTTTGATCATGGTTTCTAGTATGGACATCTCACCCCTGAGAGTTTCGCTGAACGCAGTCACTCCGTATTTTGAGGCAGAATACAGATTCAAGTTACTGTCTTTGTATATTATAACTTTATGTCCTGCAACGCTAGAAAATAGAAAAGGTTAGCCAATTATTGACAATCGAATCAATGAGATTCAATGGTTGCTAACAGTGGCGTGCAGTAGATACAAACTTAAACTATAATATGAATTTAAAAAAATGTTTGAATTTCTTTTTAGTTTTGAGAACAATTCTATAAATTTAAATTTATAATATAAATGTAACTTTATTACTTTAAAAGAGGCAAGTTCTTTTATTGCTCAGTACAGTACGCTGCGTTCAATTTCTACAATTTATCGTTCAGAAAATGAATTAAAAATATTATTAACAGTGTTCAAAAAGATTTATTTAAATAACTAGCTTCACAAATTAGCAGAAATCATTTTATTTTAACATTTATTTTAATATTGGTAATAATATATCCAAATAAATTTTGTCTACGCAAACACAGAAATATAGAATGATGTTAGAATCATAGGTTGGAATACATTATGAAAATAAAACGTTTAGTCTGTCAAGTAAAACAAATACATAGACATGTCATTCCACACACTTTTCACTAATAATTGATCCCTTTCGAAGACAACAGAATTAAGAAAAAATTGTTTGAAAAATGCAGAAAATTCTCAGACTTACAGGTGCCAACATGGCTTCAGAAAGAAAATATTTAGTTTAGAAAATATACTGATGATTATTATAGAAATTGAATAAATAAATCACATGCAAACAAGGCGTACGTGCTGGCAATTTGCTGACCAGCATGCACATGAAGTTGATATAAATGATTTGCAATTTTTATAAATAACCCACGGCTAGAAAAAAGTCGTGGGTTACGTCATAGATAAGATTAGGCTAATCCGGGTAATAACGGTGAGAATTTTATAGGGTGTTTCATAATATAAAGATTATTTTAATTAAATATGAATTAAATATATTAATTAGAAAGACATAACTATAAAATTATTTTTTTGTATATATCTTTCTAATTAATATACTTAATTCATATTTAAAATATCACAAACCTATGTTCTGAATAATTATAACTCAACAATAAGAATGTGTTTTCTTAATTATTAAAATTATTTTTATTTCCCAGAAATTTTAGTAATGCACAGCTTTTTGGCTAGTATGCTGTGCTCGCCCATGGTTGCTAAGAGGCATGAATAAAACAAAATAATTTTATTAGTCTGTCAGCAGCTAGACACTTATTCTATACTTATTAAAAACATACCTAGTAAATTAAAGTAAATAAATAATATTAAATTTTCATTATTTACATGATTTTAGTAATTATCATTTTTTTTATCTTTCGTATACCTAATAGTTTCTTATTAAAAAACTAAACCTAAAATAACGTCTCCACGTATATACCTTTATTTTGAACAAAATCAGTTGATTCAATCTCTTCGTTTGTTTGAATAATGTAATGACAAGGTATAAATAATGACTCTGTACTACCAAAGGTTATTAATAATTATACAGTATCTTGGAGATACTCTTCTCAGAACAAAAGATTATAGGTGTACGGGCTCCCACGGATTTTCACAAGGGATTAATTAACCTCATTTCAATGCACACTTGAAATATATTTGCTAACTTATAACTCGTTATCGTCCGGGTCTAGAGTCTACACTCTTTATTCACGCTCTCCTGCATTCAGAATTCTTTTAGTATTCTTATACTGTACCAGTGGTTATAATGATTTGGACTGAGACCTTATTATTACCTTACCTTATTTTATTGTTAAAGGTGCGTATTATATTTAGTAAGGTTATTTTTATAATATTTGTATTTTGTTTATAGAAATAAATAATAAAAAAATACTAAGATTAATTTTCACTCAATAGACTAAGAACG
Source organism: Eubasilissa regina (assembly GCA_022840565.1). Classification (NCBI taxonomy): domain Eukaryota; kingdom Metazoa; phylum Arthropoda; class Insecta; order Trichoptera; family Phryganeidae; genus Eubasilissa; species Eubasilissa regina. The sequence continues at coordinate 26,466,229 of JAINEB010000018.1, forward strand.
TAAAATATAATATTTATCCGTTCTATTTATGTACCACTATATGGAGATCACCCTATGGATCATTAAGGTACAAGGCCGACTTCTACGAGTACTCCAGTTCTGAGTTACTTTATACAACCTAAAAATATGCAACCTAGTTGCGTTATTATTTACATTTATTTGTGTCACTAAGATAACACAGATTTAGCACCGCAATGTCTAGAATTATTATCGATGGAAGAGGATTAAATTGTTAAACTAGGATTTAAGGTATCGTGTATAGGCGTTACAATATTTTAGAGAGAGGAGCAGTTGAAGTAAATTGTTGTTATTTTATAGTTGCCAAAACAAGCGATGTTAAGTTAAAGGAATAAGTAAAAAGTATGGAGTTTCCAAATTCTCTCATATAACATCCCTTTTACATCAGCTACATTGGCTCCGATTCCCTGAAAGAGTTGAATTTAAATTGTGCTGGTTGATGTAGAAGACGACACACAGCATGGCGCCTCTGTATCTTCAAGAACTTTGTATCCCAGACAATTTCAATGATATACGTCAAATTCTCAGGTCAGCCTCTATTTCAGCTGCAGAAAGGGTCGTAGAACCGACCAACCATTGCTTGAAGTCTAAATTTAGTGAACGGGTATTTGCGGTAGCAGGCCCAAAAGCGTGGAACATTTTGCCTTCTGTCATAAAAAACAGCGCATAATAATTCAGGAGTCTTAATAAAATAACAAAATCTAGCAAAATCAACTTTGTGGTTAAAATCCAGAAATAAACGTGAACGTATGACTGGACTTAGAGACCGCCCACCCAGGAACGCAGACATAATTAGTGATGAGACGAATCTTATTTTATATGAGGAATTTATTCGAGTACGGGTGACTCATTGGAGCTCCTTAGGTGGGTAGTTAGGCTGGTCTGCGACTCCATCTACGCGCCTATCTTTTACACTCCATACTTCGTGTTTTGCAACTCCGTTAATCTGTCAGCTTAAGTGTGACTCAATCCATTTTATGTCTCTTCCGCTGCCCCTCTGTTGGGAATGTTTTTTGATGAATGGATCCTTGAGTGTCTGCCTTGAACTACTGCTCTTTAATTTTACACTAATTTGGATTTCTAAGGCAGATTATATGTCTTTGAGGACTTTATCGCTGACTAATATTATGTTATATCATTGCGATTAGTTTCCAAATTTTGTCTTGTAAATTTTTTGTAGTAAAAGAAAACATCTACACGATCCTCGCTTTCAATTATTTTTCAATTTTGATGATGCTCAGTAACATCGCCATAAACAATAAGCCTCTAAGGAGATATTCCATTTATTCTAATACACCTACCTGTTTATATTAAAAATATGTCCTGGTAAATTGCGCTCCCTCATTGACTTTATAGCTTCCCTCGAAAGTACGGCCATTGCCAGAAGATTAATATTCAAGAGGTCTTTAAAATCTTCCGTAGTGGATTCTGAAAAATTATTACGATTATACATGTTTAAGAAAAACGATTGCTGTGCCTTGCGAAATATTATAATGGTTGCAGTATTATATATTTCTTTGAATATCAATTAAGCATTCTTACCGCAAATTTTGTTCTCGCTTCTCATTATACCAGCATTATTGACAAGGACGTCAATACCGCCGTATTTCGATTTTATGTCATCTATGAGAGTGGGAATTGCGTCTATATCACTTATATCAAATTTAACGCCGTGGATGACTCCCTTGCCTTGTCCAAGATTTTCGGATAGATTCTGAAATAAAAATATTCATGTCCGTCTAAAGAATTGGAATATTTAAATATAAATAAATTTACATTATTTGAATACTAGTGATTAAACCTCCGTCTCAGGACGAAAAAATTACTTAGGATGGTTGGCGTGGTAGAGAAACAGCTCGTCTAGTTTGCATGTGTTCCCATCTTTATTTCTAAATAAGGAAAGAATTTTACGCTGATCTTAGTATGGTGAGTAAGATTAAGAAAGGCTCACGTAGGTGTTTTGGTCATGTGGAACGGATGAATGAGGATAGAATGGTAAGAAATATATATAACTCAAGTGTTGATGGCAGCAAAAGTAGAGGACGTCTGCGGAAAACTTGGCTCGTCCAGGTAAACCGGATACTGGAGAATGGCCCTGTTAGAAGCCTCAATAATCTTCGATCTTGTATGAGAAGATGTATGAATGTGGATGAGTTGAGAATTGTGCGTTAGTACAGAAGAGTGTTGCGCTCTATCCTCTCTGCCTGTAAGTAAATTTTAATACTTTTTTTTCGTAGTATATAAAATGCCATTACTTTATCGAGCTTGTCGTTTTTGCTGTCTTTCTCGATTTTGTCTTTTTCGAAATGGATCATTTTTCACATTAAAAAACACCAAAACGTAAAAATGCAATGCTAAGTGAAACGTCATTAAAATAAAATAATTTAAGTTATTACCTCGGTACCTATATACAATTTAAATTAACTTATAATTTTTAATGCATATTAATGTAAATCACCTTACATGTTACAGTTGTTTCGTCATAATTACAGGTCATCGGTAAATTTAATTGTTTACTCTTTTAAAATGTATCTTCAGAAACAATAGGTCATATATACGCTTTCAATGGAATTTGACGTTTCTGTTTAATGAAAATAAAATAAAAGTAAACTATGAAGGAAAGTCACACGGTAATAGACCAACCAATCGAACTTAAATTTATGATACACTCTCATTATTTTATAACACTTGAATATCTAATTGATACCCATATACCAGTTAAATATGTGTGGCCAAATAAATCTCCACCATGGTATACGCCGTCCCTAATAAAAATTTGTAAGGAGAAATATAAATATTTCAAAGAATTTTAATAATATAGAAATCCAACCGATTACGATACTTTCTCCCTATTGAGGACTAGACTAAAAAACTTATAAAAGTAGCATTTCAATGCTTATATTCAGAGAATAGAGAATGCATTTATTAATCTGATTCTAAACGTTTTTGGTCATATGCTAAATCTAAGAATGCATCACCAACCATTATTAAGTAATATAGGAATAAATGAATAAGAGTGGGGATAAATATTATGTGTAGTGGAAAAATTGAGAAATGGATAACAATTACTCGTATTATGTATCTTGTTAATGATTGGCTTCTATGCAAATAAATCTTACGGCGTTAAACGCATACGCTTTAAGTATCTATGTATCTGAAAGAGACATGAATATATTTTACATTGACGCACACCATTGAGAAGATTCCGCTAAACAAAGATTAGTATGACGGCCTAGAAATAGAAATAGATGGGCATGGAAATCCCAATGGATTACGATAATTCCGGTTTAAAATTTCCGGTGGGGAAGGAAATCAAAAGACGGATGTCGGAAGAGGTTGATGATGAGAAAGGGATTTTTTTGAAGGACCAGCGATCTCGGGGACCGAGATTTAGAAGGAATGCTCGATTTACCTCCAAAATCCTTGGTGATGGAAGAGAATTGTCGACGATTTCCGCTCCCAACTGAAGGCGGTGATATCACAGTTCACCCACGCAAACACAAACAATAAACAATATGATCACAACACAAGATCACACAAAACGGTACTCCATTGTACTGGAGGTAATTGTCTACACCGCGAGTGATATAGCGACGTCGAGATCAACCAAATCAATATTGATCAAGTGATACCTGGTGGCATCAGGCTTCCAAATCACACTGAGGGCGAGCAGTAGGATGGGTCAAGGGTAAGAATTTAGACGCGGACATGTGATAACTACAATATGCGCAACCGATTTTAATTAAAAAAAGCGCCAAATGAGTGTTTTTACGAATACAAAACACACGGTAAGGAAGAATATGAAAATATTATAAATAGGGAGCGAAATCTGGTTCTTCAGAAAGTGCGGTTGGGTGTATGGATCTAGTATTGAATTTTATAGCCACCAAAATAAATACTATCCTTTTCAATTGCCTTCATAATCATGGGTATTACTCATCATCGCATATAAATGGAAGCGGGCTAACAATTCACAATGTTTTATTTTAAAATAAAAATTGCTTATCATTTAACCGTAGCGTCGGTACCTACTCAGCAGTACTTTCCAATTAGCGAAGTACTCTTCATTACTTGACCATACATTTTGCTTTTAGTATAAAAACCTTTTTTTTTAATAGTCATCATTAAATACAGGTATAATATTAAAGAATAAATGTCTTGATTAAGACTGTCTAGACAATTTGAACACGATTGACATAGAAGGTTGAATATATTTGATATTAGGTACCGAAAAAAATTGCACTTGAGCAATGTTTTGTTCAAATCAAATCAAGGTTATTCTTCATTTAAATATGATTTTTAATTCGTACGGAGGCAAGATGTGTTTTTTATAAGAAATCTTAAATGGATGAAATTTAATGATATGATTACTATAGTTTATGCTACATTGTATAGCCAGTAAAGTCCTTACCAATCAATGTTCCGTATGGAAGATATTATTTTATGTCTAGCGAGGCCAATATTCCGTAAAAAAAATATGCGGTGTCATGTTTGTACATTGGATAATAATTATTAACATTAGGCTCTGAATGATTAGAGCAAGTTCATTATATAAAAATATAATTTATTCTGTTTCGTCTTCAGCAAAGTAGTATCTACATAAATAAAAATTAATTAGCACTTCTTTTAAACGAAATTACATTATGTTTGGGAAGTTCAAATTTTTCAGAACATACTTCCTAAATAATTTTAAAAATGAGATAAATTACTTTGGAAGAAAAACAGAAAAAAATCTATTTATTGAAAATATTACATATAATTTGCGAACACTGTGTATGTAAGCATATAATGGTCACCACCAGGACAACTTTGTATTGGCAATATTACCTTACTTTATCAATAACGCAATTAACGTCAGATGTCATGGTGGTTGGGCATAATATATGACATGTCATGTGCCGCTGAACAAAGCATTAGTTTTCAAGTAAGTTTGAATCAATGACATTTAATTAGTGTAGACAGTGGCGTGCAGTAGCCTTAAACATAGGTTGTGCTGTTACCGACAACGTTTACGTAACTATACGGAAACCGGATGCGGTTGTCTCGGTTGCATATATATGTATATATATATAGTATACGCATGGGTTTTTAGAGGAGAAGAGAACTCTCTTAGCCGCTCCAGATATCCCAAAAGTGAATAATATAAATGACATCCAGCTATATGAATGAATATCCGGGACTAATCATCAGCTGCAGCGTGTGAGTGTAATGTTAAATACTAAAGATAATTATTTTTATTCTAATTCAATCCGTTTCTGTTTTTCGATAACATCGTTGTAAAAAGTTCCCGATCTTTTTAATTCTAAAAGTAATTCTTTTTCAATAGCAATCATGGAAAGATATGAAAATTCATAAGTATGAATTCGTTTTAGTACCGAAAACGACCGTTCAGCTGACGCACTGCTAGCTGAAATTGTGCTAATTAAAAGGGCTAATTTAATTAATTGGGGAAAAAATTATTGTAAATTTTTTTCACGGTAATATTCTGATGATATAAATTTTTTAATTCATTCTTAAGGCGATCAAAATCGAAAAAATGTGAATAAAATTACTCTAATCCAAAAAACAATTGTATTGGAAATTAATAATTCTTATAAATGTATATAATATTTTAGTAAGTTCTTTCATTGCTCCATACCGTTCTCTAAATTCGCTTAAAATATTATCTACGATTTCTCTTAAAACGCAATTGAAATGTATTTTAATATCAGCGACATTTTTTTTCGACTGTTTTGTTAATGAAAGCGCATTATCATGTCGTCAATTTCATGTTTACATAAATTAAAACTAAAAAGTAATTCATAAAAACAAAAAACAGATTGAATTTATACTATTAATTAAAATATATGTCTATACATACAGATGTATACACTCAAAGTAATAATCAACTTGAATATGTATTACACTATCTCACACTCCACATATGATTGACAGAAAATATAACTTATCCTTTGAAATATACTGTAGAAAAGAGTTTATTTAGCGAAGCAAATATGTATGTAATTTAGCGAAGCAAATTTCAGTATGGGTTAATCTCTTTCGAATTATGCACAAATTATTTAAATAAAAGGTAAATTTTGACAGCCTTAAAGACGCCCAATGGGTTGAGTAAGAAAAATAAAATTTAATTCAACTATTCCCATTATTTGTTTTTAAATACCTGAATTTTGTCAACCCTTCTTGCAATTCCAATGACAATCATCCCTTCCCCGGCTAGCCTCACAGCGATGGAGGCTCCGATCCCAGCGCTGGCTCCCGTCACTACAGCAACCTTCCCTGCCCATCTGTGCATTTTTCTTACTTTGATGTGAAACTTAATTATTCCGGGAAATTATAAACATATAAATAAATTATTATCATTTAAAAATAAATTATAAATTATAATGTACATTAAAAGAAATAATTATGTATACTACACACATTTCACATACATTTATCAATATGTATGTAAAACTGTGCTATGAAACTCGATTTCGTGGTAATGTGTAAATATTATAATAATAATAAACAACACTAAATGTTAATTATAATTAACTTGCTGTTAGCCCAACATCAAGGCAGACGTCGCTGTTGCGACTTGCTTGCTGATGTGTGAAGTTGACCAGTATACCAGGATACTAGTATACTAAATAATATACTCGTATTTGTTATAATATTGGAAGAATTGTGGTTTTGATAAGATATATATTATTGTTTGTTTTAATTTTGATAGTTTATTTTTGATATTTCATTTATGTTTTAATTATTTTATTTCAACTTTACATATATATAATATTACAATGTTTAATATTTTCCAAACTTCCAATGCAGAACAGTTTTAGGTCAAGAATTGGTCTTAACATGGAATACAACTATGGAAACAAATAATTACACGAGAATGTGTTTTTTCACTTTATATGCTAGGGTCGTCGCTGGAAATTATGATATTAGTTAAAATTAATATCACAATTTTCTAAACTTTGTTGATAACATACAATTCGAATAATTATTTACTAATTTTAAGTCGACAGAAACGATATTTTTTTATGAATTAAAATAATAAAATTTTTAAGAATTTATTGATTGTATTATTTTGTGTTATCAATTTATTTTATTACATTTATAAATAATATATTAAGTATTTTTTATAATTTTATCAAGAAATAGCTATAATAATTCACTCTTGGTAGTCTTCAATTTAAATAATAGTCTCAATAATAAAAGTAAAAATAATACTCACAGTGTATGCGTAATACAGGAATTCAAGCACAACCGGTCAACTCCGACATGCGGATGGAAGCGATATGAACGTGGTGATAATAAACAGCATTTGATTTATATAACCCTTTATGTAGGAACTGATTACTACATAATTGAATCGGAGATATTCAAAAGTTCCTAAGTGTAACATTTAGAAATAAAATGAAATATCGAGATATCATGGAAATAATATTTTAATATTCTGTATACTTATTGTTTTAGTACTATAAATAAAATCACAAAGAAATGCTATTTAAATATTGTCTGTGGACTTAAAATATTTTGTATACATAATATGACTGACATGGATTTAATGTTTGGGCGTGTAGTGCATTATTTTACTAAACTACGATTGACGTGGTACAGGTTGGTTTTGATAGTAGATCTAGACTTATTTATTTATTAGTAACTATATAATATATATAAAAAAATTCTTTGAACTGTGCCCGTCTCGCTAGAAAATTTTTGTGTCGAGACAGGCATTAAGATATTGTCTATATAGCGTTAATACCCTAGAGCCATATTGGCGTGGCACCCGGTAGGTTAAACTAGTTTCGATAGCTGCGGTACATTTGACATCTTTTTATTTGCATTTGCAAATCAAATATTTTTTTGTACACAGTTATTATTATTTCTGATTATTATATTTAACTTAAACGAGCGTAATTAATTGATTGTATCAAAACAATTTAAATATCTATTTATGACATAAAATTGATTATTATTGTCTTATTTGTTAATAATCTTTTAGGACATGTCCAAGTTTGAGGTCTTGGCTGAATAAATAAATGTTATTGACTAAGAAGACGAATGGAAAAATGGACAAATACAGTGATTTAGTGGTACCTGAGTAGAATCAAGAGGCCGAAAAATAATGACTGAATAATAAGGGATAGAGAAAGTGGGAGACACTTGAGGAGGCCTTCATTTACCAGTGGATATGAACAGAAGAAAGTGATGATTTATTGAGAAGAATTTTACACCTTTTTTGATCTAAGCGATGTAAATCATATATGCTATAACGTTATATGTGGTACCTACCGCGCGCGAGATGTATGGGAATTAACATTCTCATGTTGGCAACACAGTCCGCGCGGGGAGAGATTTCCGAGGAACGGTCTTTTTATGTGACAGCTAGCATTGTAAACGGACGGACAAATCCGATCCATAAATCGCATAAAATGTGACTTCATTTAAGTGACGAAGGGTGAGAATAATTGAATATATTAACATCTGTGTTGTCATGCATCATATTTGAACTGATCTATTGACTAATTATATGTAAAATTTCAGGATGGACGCATCCTTTATTCAGCCTTGTTCATTTCTTTATTAAATTATTAATTTACTAAATTACTTCTTCAATCATTTATTCATTCACTTTCTCATCTTAATCCGAGTTATTTTCAATTTTAAATTTTGTAAAAGTGATGTTATTGTAACCTTTTGTTACAACTCATTTCGCGGACATGACAGTAGAGGAGTCATACCACAACACACTGAATGTCACGGGATGGATTTCTTCCGTACAATAGGGGGTACATGTTGATCTGCCTCTGACAGTACCCGACGAGATGATTTTTTCAACCAAGGGAGACGCAAGCGATCCATGAAAAACCAAATGCCAACAGATAATCCAGCCTTCCTTACGTGCGGCAAGTAAAAGTGATAAGTTTTAACGGGTACTTTGGACTGGCCAAATTGAATCAAGCCTGTGAATCTCTGCAAAAATGGACAATTACTACGAGAAAACTGGTTGTAAAAATGCATTTTTATTATGTTAGAAAATTTAAAGCTTATGAATTTTTATTGTATCTTAATCTTCCTTATCATATTTTAATTTAAAACAAATAATTTTCTATTGTAGCATATTTGTTACTTTATTTAATACTAATGGTTTTTCCTGCTCGTATTAACCAATCTAATTGTCAAGTTATTTCTGTATTATATCTGACCCGACAAACTGTCAGGTGACAAATTATATTCATTTAGTTCTGGAAACAATGGTGAATTTTATTATTTTACTGTGGGAAAAAATTGTCAAAATCAACTTTTTCATCACATATCATTTTGTGATGGAACGCTTAATATTTTATTTTATTTTAATATTATATTTTATTGTTTCTTTTTATTGTATTAAACTTGTGAATAAAATTTGCAATAATCTTTTTATTATTCTCCGAGAATTATTCCAGGAGATTATGTTGAATTCTGTGACCCAAAACCCACGCATATCATGCAAACCTCTGAGCAAGCCGGTGGATATGAAGACATGGCGTCCTATCCTGACGATTATACGTCACATTTAGGCGTCCACGTCACAATGTTATATTTTATATTTAAAAAAAATGTACTACGTGTCTTTCCTAATACATACATATACAATAACACACATACATAATTCATTACCATCGTATATACCTACACCAATAAATCAATTATTCAGTAACCGGTTGGTTCTTAATTTGATGCAAGTTTCGTAATAATAAAAATCAACATAATAACATATTACTCACCTTAACAGTACGATGGTTCTATAATTAACGCGAGTTTGCCAACCTTTAATCTTTTGTTTGTTATTCTGCCAGTTATGTGCAACCCCGTTTCTTTGAGTCATTTCTTTAACCATCTTGCCATCGCCTTAAAAACACATACATCTTTCATAAGTTTGATTTTAAAGGTGACTGATTTAGGATATTTTTTCTTTTTACACAGTTTCATTATTCTAAATCGTGCCAAGCCGTTACGGCTTGTCGGCACGTTTCTTAATCAATTATTATATCAGTACATCATAACAGTAATAACGGATAATAATAAAAGTGATAATTTTAACAGGTAATTTTTACTGTTTGTTTCCTGTATTCCAAAGGTAGTATTATTTTGTAAGAATTTCCGTAATTCCTTTGATCTCTTTGCCGGTTGGGTAATGGTCTTGGTATAATCCGACAGTTTATTGAAGAGTCGTGCAATGGTAATTTCTGTTGTTCTGTCTCCGTAAAAATAGTTGGCTATTGGCACTTTGAGTTGCCTATTTGTGACCTGACGAGTTCTGTGGTCGTGTTTTATAATCTATCAGCACCTAGCTAAGAGAGTAAATTTAATAAAATTATGTAATCAACACGTTTGGTTATTTACTATTTTTGAATTAAGTTGACATTTGTCGAAATTAACAATTGTATTCATGTTATTATTTATGTTGACATTGATAGTTTTTGCCAGCATACAGTGATAGCTGTGTAATATATAATAATACTTACGTAGTCATAAAATAGAGTAATGTCATTCTTCAGGCATAAATCATTGATAAACGTACTAGTGGGTCACATAGTTACAAAACATTTTTTTTTTTTTTACCATTATTTTTCGAGTAATTCTCATTTTGCTTTTGATGTAGTTATCTCCAACCTATGGTTGTCTATCTTGTGTACTTTAAACTAACTTATTAATTATAAAATGTTATCATTCATTTCTATAACTGAAATCATCTTTCTTGTATATTTAATATATCCGAATAGGATAAAAATGAAGTATTAAGTTTGCTGTCAAAACTATCAAAAATAATGATTGTTTAATTAAAAGTACTTTCGTGTAAGTAGACATGAATTTTCCAAAAAGATGATAAAGTGGATAAATATGTATAATTTATTTTTATAAATCTATTTTGAGATAAAAACGGACGAGGCATCATTTAGTAATTCACGATTCAATTGTCTGTATTAAACGTACTAAGCACTTGATGCATAGGTAGCTTATTTTTTGTTAATATGAGAATACGAATAGTTCATATAATTTTAAAAGATCTTTAAACTGTTTCCAACCAGATCACCAACTAAATACACACGAGTTATGATAATTTATTTTTCTATATAGCCGCGTGGTTGTCCGCGTCACCCATGACACAATTTAGTGTGTGAAAGTATTTGAACTAATACGTACATAAACTTTAAGCTGATAACAGATAATGAACGGAAAATGACTAAAAATAGCTAGAGGGACACATTTTCAATTCTATCTGATCTAAAATCAATAGAAGACGAATCAACATGTGTGTATAAGAATTGATGTAACAAACTAACAAGTAATCAATTATAGTAAAAAAAAACATGTTTTCATATTTTTGTAGTTGTTACTTAAATTTTCTAAAGATCATAAATTGTATATTTGTAAATTGTATATGTGTATTTGTAAGTATTGTGTGTACATGTACGTGTTATTATTACGTAAGCTTTGAAAAAAACCGCATCCTGGTTCGGCTATTATGTTACAGGAGTTTTTTTTTACATTACCAGTTTGAATTCAAGTTTTTGTATAGATATTTTATATAATTTAAAAGTAGCACTAATAAGTAATATATTAATATTTTACTATCAAAATTTTGAAAATGCATTATTATTTTTATATAAGGGTCACTGATAACATTTTTGATTTGCTCACATTCGAAACTAGCTATCAGAAAACCGGCCCTTTCTGTTCAGCTCAGCACAAAATTTTGAGTACGCAAGTTTTTTACTAGAGTAACATTTTAATCGCCCATGGTAAAAAATTTTTTCGGGTTGTTCGTACGTCAACTTTACTACTGTCAAAATAAATCTCGCCTAATAGTGTGGCAATCATCAAATACTTGGTATTTTTACAAAAATTAATTCATGTATAATATTCAATATTGGCAATAGGTATATATATATATATATATATATATATAATTTTATGCGTTACCTATAGCTATATTCACCCCTATGTTTGAAATCAATCACTTTGCTGTTGAAAAATCTGCGGTAATATAAAATAAACATAGAGATCTTCGAAGGACGAACACTCATCACTAAAATAGCGGGATATTGAATGATTTATTGTCGTCAATTATCAAAGTATCAATGTGTCAGATGACTTTTAAAATAGCTGTGAAGAGTCCGCCATTTTAAACTAACGATATAGTGTTTTACAACTGAATATCAGATAGTAAAATTAATTTAGTTCTAAATGTAGTTTTGACGAGTGAATACTTTTTATCAACGATCGAATAACCTGTTTTTGCAAAAAAATAAATATTAAAGTAACTTTCCTTCATCAGTTGACTCACCACATATAACGTTAGATATACGTCACACAGTGTGGCCATCTTGTAGTGCGTGGTTGAAATATTCAATATCAGCCCGTTGACTGTGAGACACGGTCCGTGATTCGTTTTTTGAATGCACGAACATGAAACCAGCTCATATTCATCGCCAAGTGTGTCCTGTTTGTCCTGATTTGGCGGCAAGTGATTTCCATATTTTTCTTCATTTGAAGCAGTTCCTTTGTTTCCTTACCTTTCCCTTCAAACTCAAAAACAGAGTACAGACATGATTTTAATCCCAGGTGGCATCATTATATGACGAATGTATACAAAAATTGGTGATATATGACAAGTGCCTTAATAGTGTTGGCGACTATGTCGAGAAGTAGTTTAAGGTGTGTAGCATCCAAGAAAGTAGTGTTGTAAAAATGATCTGTGTTTCTCTTTTAAAAAATCGGTACTTACGTTTAAAAACGCGCCTCGTGTGTACTTACATTAATTCTAATATACAATACACAAATATGCGGATGGGTTAATTTTTTAATTACCCCTGCAGACTTCGTATCCAATTTAACGTCTTTGATCATTACTTTGTGGACTAGGGTGAATACCAGACAGAAATTTGGTAGATTCACGATATGCTCCGTTGTTTGAGGAACTTCACACTTGCACGTGTGACTTCCTTAATTCCCGTTTGTGCATCAAATATGCAAACCGGCTGCGACAGCTTGGGATGCGACGCGTTTACACTACTCTATAACTTAGCGAGGAGGCTAGAACCGGCTGGAACCGGCTGCTCTGTCGTCGGGTTGCCTACAAACTCTGTTCTATTGAATTTCTCCTTTAAATTATATTAATGTAAATAATTATTATTTAACTAGAAATGACCCATCGACCGATGACAATAAATTAATAATTTATATAATATTTAATTTATTTAAAAAATCGACTAAAATACAATAACTACATAATTTATATAGTATTGTTATTCAATTTCTTAACCTTTTCATTCCAGAAATTTTGCTACGTAAAAAGTTTACATTAATAATTATTAACTGATTAAAAATCTAATACTGTTAAAAATTATTAAATTAAATGTTTTAAAATTAGTTATTTAAAACTTTATTTTTAACCATTTTATGAGTTACATTTAATGTACCAACCGGTTTAGTTTATTCTACCACACCTACACGTGAAATTGTTCTAATGTTGTTAAAATTCTATTAGTAAAAAAATAATTATTATTTTAAAATTAAATCTAGTACCTAACTTAAATTGTTACGATGATAAAGATGAGGAAATTGACTCAGTGATATACTTGAAAAATATGAATTGTGGTTACATTTAGTTGTATATATATATATACAATTATATAATATTTTTGTTAATTTTACATGCTTCGCTTATTTCTAATGATTCTAAATTATTAAATTGTTTATATGTAAAACAGATAATCCCTAATTTTTATCAAAAGTATAATGGTAATGATAATGTAATGTAGTATTATAATGTTTAATAATAAAGTAATCTTATAATGTAATGTTTCGAAAATAGTAATGAAAATAACCCAAACGCGTGTAATACAAAGTATTGCTTTGAAAATTAAAATTAACGCCATGTCAATTAATGATAATTGTTATTTTATTTAATTTTCCAAAAGGGTTGAAATATTTTTGTATTATTTCTCCCCCACCAACTTGCTTGAAGTTTGACGCGAATTAATTAAACGGGAGGGGTGGGGAACTAAAGCTTTCATACAAATAAAGAAATTGAGAATGAGATTTATGCTAAAGCTTAGCATTCCGTTGATGGAACAGAAAGTTTTGATTAATTGTCTATTAATTGAGACATTTGTCTGGATGTTGAGATGAATTCATTTTGGAAAACAATAAAATGCCTCGAATAATCAATGCTTGATGAAAACAAGTTCACCGCGATAATTGGAAAGTTCACTGAACAAAGCAGTAAAATTAATTAAAGGAATCCTATAAATACCGTAATAATATCAGTTCGAACGTGGCTCAATTTTCCTCTTCTACGTATATCTGGATACTTATATATAATACTTTTAAAATTAGCAATATTAACTTGGTGGTTAAAATTCATATTTTTTATTTATTATATTAGTTTTACTAACCACAATTGAGTTTAAAAAACATCTACCGGTTTCGGAAAACACCTTTTCCTTTTTCAGGATGTCATAACTAACATATGTTAGTTTAGGTTAGGTTAGGTTAGGTTATAACATAGGTCTAACATATGTTAGTTATGACATCCTGAAGAAGGAAAAGGTGTTTTCCGAAACCGGTAGATGTTTTTTAAACTCAATTGTGGTTAATAAAACTAAGATAATAAATAAAAAATACCTATATATAAAATTTATAGTGGCTTAGTGTATCTGCTTGCATTACACTTTTTATTTCTTTATAAATACATTTTTAATAAATTCTCAAGACCAAACTGACTGTTTTTAAATTTATAATCTAAATAGGCCCACTTTTATATATGGTCTCCATTTATAGATATGGAGAATATGATCAAAAGTTTTAAATGGCGTGTCTAAGGGGAGTAATAAGAGTATCATTATCGAACCGAGTGAATATTAATATTTATAAGGGAGACTCTCGGTATAGAGCCGCTAATTTTACATATAGAAAAATCTCAATTAGGATGGTTTAGACACGTCTTTAGAATTCCACAGGAACGACTGCCAAGATGTATCTTTTCAGCGACTAGGGAGGGAAGGTAGCCATACTAAGCTGGCTGTACGATGCAGATTGAGTCGGGAAGACGGAAATGCCTTGTCGAAACTTTGGGTCTTTGACTCTCCTAGAATAAAGTGACGAAAAATCTTAAAAGCTGGATGCTTGTCTTTAGATTTATTTTTTAAATTGAGGGACAATAGATCTAAAAATTAAATAATTTAAAAAATAGTCAACATTCTCTTTAATATTCACCGGTAAGCCATGTGTTTTAATATAAGCCATTTCTTAATTTCTGCTTCAATGTTTGGAGTTAATGTCAATGCATATATTTAAATACCGGTAATTTATTGTCCAACGTGGGAACAAAAAATTCAGTGTCTTCGATCTAAACTTGCCGGTTATTTTAGGAATTATTGTGAGTCCTAAAATTAACAACACATTGTGTGTTTCTTCTATATTCAATCTTTCATTATTATAATTCTACAACAGTTCTAGAAACAGTTCATCAATTGGGAGAGCGTTGATGGATGGGTTCAAAAATGTCTAGTTTTGAATCTATTTTATATTGAAAGTTCAAGAGTGACGGATGATTTGATGCCATACCTTAATATTGGCTCTATCGACAAAAAATCAATTACTTTTAATACAGACTTTGCGATTGTATATTGAATTTTATAAAATCTACTTAACAATAACCAATGAGGTTAGAACAATAATCAATCATTCATCAACAATTCTCCATATCTCTGACGATACTAAGCATCGCGGTCATCTATTCCGCTTCCACCGATTATCCAATTATCGAACTGTTGGTCTCCACTCATCTCGATCTTGAGATTTATTCAGTGCGACGAGTAGCGAAAATCTGGTCATGTTTAAAATTCAGTTTTTAACACTTACACTTATATAATACAAGGTGACTATTATGTTCCAGGCCTATGTTGTTTTTCAATAACAAAGAAATAAAATACAATTTTTTAATATAATTTTTATATATCGATTGTACGGTTTACTACAATTATATTTAAAATATGATATTGGCCAGGTGGCTTCCTCTGGCAGCGGCAAAAATGCGTGCTCGTTTAACCATATTTTTCATAACAATCTCGCATACTTCGCATGTTAATTCAGCAATTTTATTTCAAATATTATCCTGTAGTATCGCAATTGTTGTTAGCTTATTGGCGTAGGTCTTTTTTTTCATCAGAAAATAGTCGAGAGCCGTCAAATTAAGTGATCGAGGAGGCCAGTTGATGTCAACACTTTTTTACATTTTGCGGCCGGTTAAAATTTCTCGAAAAATTTCAAGTGCAACATAGGCTGTGTCATTATCTTTAAACCTCATATGTTGCAGACCTAATCAATCCAATTCGGATACCAAAAAACACGTGATGGTAGCAATCGCCATTCACGGTTACAGCATTGGCTCTTGTATCTTGAAAGAAATAAGCACAGACTCCACTTAGCGCACCATATAGTTGTCCTGCGTGGGTATAAAAGTTGTTGGTATATCAATTAAAGATTTTCAGTGCCATAATAATTGATGTTTTGTTTATTAACAAAACCCGTCAAGTCGAAATGAACTTCGTCGCTCATGATGATTTTTTTCTAAAAGTCAGAGTCATCAATATTGAGCTACAAAACATATGCTGTTGCATGTTGATGAAGCATTAGAGACTTTATAATAAATTGTAATTAACTACTCTTAACAATTATTTAATACGAATTAAAAAGTTTTTGCCAAACCAAAATGCCGGCCAAATAAAATCAGCCTGGAACATAATATTCACCTGTATATGATATACCTTGAATGAACTAATGTTTAATGCCTCCCACCTTCTATTCCCTCCCCATCCACTAATGAGCGGTAAGTCGATCGGCGACCTTGAATCGTAACTGTTAAACGCTATTATCAACTTTGGAGGCCCCATGAGTAATATAATTCCATATAGTCCACTGCATCTCGAGGTGATCGATAGACCTAGGAGAGACGGAATTCGGTGAGTCCCTTTTACCTGTTCTTGTATTTCTAGCACCTAAGGTGTGATTGCACCACTGTTTATCAATTTTATTGGAGATTAACCTCTCGCCGTCCTCCGTCCTTGTAGGTTTCCCGTGATCACAAATTTCTCCAGGTTATCTCCATCTCTTGCAACGTGCCCAAAGTATGAAATAATTATTTTCTTTCATATTGTAAAGAGCCTTCTTTAATGCGAAACTCCTGAAGAATGGTGACGTCCATTTGTTTCTCAATATATGGTATAAACAGCGTGTATCACATCAATAATTAATCCAAGGTATTTATACATTTTATATACATATTTATACATTTATACATAAAGCGGTTAAAATTATATTTGATTCGGTATTAAATTGAGCATGAAGTGGTCTTATATGTACATTTATTTTAGTATAGATAAATGTAAAGGAAACTACATATGTACCCATTATTATGAAAGTAGTTTAAGTTAAGAAATTTAAATAAATTAGTTTATCAATTATTTCGCGTCACATAGTTTGAAATTAATATAATATGATGCAAATTGTAACAATTGTGAACAATTTGAAGCGTTATTTTCATTGTGTTGTTACGACGTTCAACGGTATTCCGCTTGTGTTTATTTTGATAATAGAGTAAGTCATTTCAATCTTAAATTTTTTTATTTCATTAAAAGCTACATGCAACATTTACATGTCGTAATAAATTATAAATCTAGTAGACTAAATAAATTGAGAAATATTGTGTTGTGTAATATAAAAATGTTTTTTAGTCAATTCTAATGCACACCTTTAAATACCTCGAAACCACTTTCATAATAATAGTCACGTATGTTTGTATATTTGATCGCTATAAGTAAAACAAAAACTCATTAAATTAATCTTGACGGATATTGCTCGTTGGACATAAATAATTAAATGTCAATTTGAAAAATAAAAAAATGTAGAAAATTTTTCATGTTAAGTGTAAATAATCAATGAAAAATTGAGATCTTAAGGTTTTGTACCTTTCGGGCCATACTGTAGTCATTGTGCTTTGCAATGGTTGACTCGATTATCACACGTATTAACAAAATTAAAATATAGATTCTTAAAAAATTAAACTTTATATATAAAGAAGATTAAAATAAATTATTTACAATATGCATAGTGTTAACAAAACTAAATGTATTATACAGGATGTTGCGCCGATTAAAATTAATTAAATTCAATTACGTTTTTTGGCATTTGACTTGTTGCCTTATGCATATATTCAAATCACGGATAACCAAATTTTAACCTGCGTATCTCTTCCCCTTTCTTTACTCACCTATTTTTAAGCACAAGGAAGAAATAAGATGTTGCAGTGATTAAAGTCTTCCAACTGCAGCAAGTTCAGTGCGCTTGAAACTAATAATAATAATGGATACAATTCGCAAATATTTATTTCTAAGTACATATTTCTAAGCTTGACTTGATTTTATAAAATTTTTAAACTTTAATATTTTCCGTAACGTTGCAGAATTTGCACATATTTCCTTAACATTTTCGACTCGTAATTTAGTTAGGTATCCACCCATAAAATATTGTGGACTAGGTCTGTTACATCTTGTATATTTATTTGTATGTTCTCTATATCAGTGCTCCGCAACCTTTTCTCACCTACGACACACCAAAATTCTTCCTAGAATCCCGCGGCACACCAAAAGCTAAAATATGTAGGTTACACACACAAATATAATACACAAATTTTACAAATATTTTTCTCTTTCAACCCTTTTAATTTGTCGGAGCATGTCAATATATTCATTTAAATGCTCGAATATATCTATAAAATTGTAAAATGTCAAATACATTGAATTTGACCGCGGCACACCTGTATCCGGCTCACGGCACACCAGTGTGCCACGGCACACCGGTTGCGGAGCACACTGCTCTATATAACTCTACACGCTTTGATCGATCCAAATCAAATTTTGTATAGTTACTTTTTAGAATCCTACACAAAACAGGAACGCCGTTTATTTTTTTATTTGAAAAATGTACATTCATAACAAAACAACCGAAATCTAATTCGTATTTGAACATAAATTAGGACGTTACTATAGAGATGAACGTTACTAGTTCCGGCAAAGATGAAAGCACTACACGATACACGTTGGATTATTATATTATTAATAATTTTACTTACGTCACAATTAAGCTTGTCTGTCACCCGCTGAAAATAATTATCCCAAATTGGAATAATCCGATTCTCTACATCGTCACTGTCGTACAATCACCTTAAACGTGATTGGCTTGTCGCAGATCAGTGTTCAATCGATTAATTTTAATTACCACATTAATATACATTATAACGCAATAACGGTATCATAATAAGTCGGTCTTTTGCTTAGTTTGGATTTTTGCAGGACGTTTTGTGGCACTGTACGTAAAATTAAACAAATGTTAACATTCGATTGGAAAAATATTGACATGATTAATTAGAATGAAAAAGTATACATTTTTAAATACTAAATGAATGTATTAATTATAAATATATACAAATAAAATCAATTTTGTCGAAAAATATTGTTTTTGCGTCACCGGAATGCAAACCTGAATCTCTATTTCCAATCTGGGGAAGTACACAACCAATTGTGTTATAACGCCAGTACTTTTCATGACAAATTTTTGAACTTATATGTTACACTTTTTCAAATTAATATATCTGTCGTTCCATTATTTGAAAACCATCTACATTATTTTTACAGAATCTCAAATACCTTTGAGTAAACCGACTGCAGACGCTAGACTTATCAATTCATTTTTATTAAATTTTGGACACATTGATACAACTTATATTATTAAGGAGAACACATTCTTATTGTGAAGTTGTAATTATTCAGAACATAGGTCTGTGATATTAATGTATTAATTATAAATATATACATATAATTAATATCACAGACCTTCTGTTCTGAATAATTACAACTTCACAATAAGAACGTGTTATCCTTAATAAAGTATATATTTTTATAAATAATACGTATCGTTACGTGCCCTGCCACCCCAATAGCCAACTGTATTTAATTTTAATTCAATTTACACACGCAGATGGGAAGGACTGCTCTTCCCGAAACTAATCGTGATACAACTTATAAAAATGTGCATGTGTAGTAAGTACAAAGTGAAAATAAAAATTACATATATATTTAAAAAAATATAAATATGTTATACCACGAAGTAACTGTCAAATCAATCAATTTATTTATTTATTATTTTATTTACTGGGTACATGATATTTTTAAAGATCTCTCGATTATCTGGAACGGAATAAAAAAAAAATTGATGCACGTATAATTTAAACTTGACGTGATGCGCCCGCTTAAAAATAAACTTTAAATCAAAGCGCGCCCAAATAATTATTATCGAATACATCATCATTCTGAAACGCTAGTAATTGCAGATTAAATGTATACAGACGCAAAGTATTGATAGACAATGTAAAATTGCTTAATAAATAAACATAGAAACAAATGTTAATTATCTATTTCTCTTTACCTTCCATTCTTCGCGATCATAGTCTTCTTCTTTCTTCATCATTATCTACACGTGGATAATTTGATTTTAAAAGGGAAAGTCAGAGAGCTCACCGCAGTGGACGGCGAAAATACGTAATGAATCCGGAAATAATTTGAAAAATTCATAAAATTGTACTGCACGATTGTCGTTAAGAAGGATGGCAGAAATAGTAAGCATCTCTTCTGAATATGTTTTTAAAAATTTGTGTTAGCATTTGGGTATGAAGAACCTTTACACGCCGCGTTTGCTCGCAGTCCAATGGATGTTTCAGAGGAATGTTAGGAGCACCACGGTTGATGAGATATGGATCCATCATTACACACTAAAGACCAAAAAGCAGTCTAAACAGTGGACAAAAGTAGCGAACCCGCACCGAAGAAGGCGAATGCGAAATTGAAACGCTTTTGACTGAAAATAAAATTTCATTTCATTAAGATAACGCTCCAGGTCACACGGCGTGCGTTGCAGTCACTAAAATTCGTAAATTCGAATTGCTGTTCTATCCACCTTATTTGTCAGATGTGATCTTCTTGAATTTTATTTGTTCCAATTTTACACCAATAACCATGTTATACACGCTATAAATGACTATTTTGAAGACCTTGAAAAATCTTTCTACGAAAATAGAATAATGACCCCGAAGAAGCGTTGGGCTAAGTATATTGAGGTCAAAGTATATATTACTTTCATAATGATATATTTTGTTTCTTCTTACTCGATTTGGAAACTTATCAATCATCCCTTGTATATATATGTGTGTTTTTTTTAATGAAAATATTTTTTTTTGAGAAGTTACAATTTTAGAACATAGTAATATAGTATTTTTTAAACAAATTAAATTAATCAATTAAAAAAATTACCTTCAGAAAAATCTACCTATCGAAAAAATATTTGGTTGCTATTTTTATAAATAGATAAATTTTTTGGTATACATTAAAATATTTAAAAACTAAATTATGAGAAATTTTGTTCTAAAATAAAATAAATTATCATTCTTATATAAAACCTTTCTAAGACACCTACCTATCTGGTCAATATTTGTTCTGTTTTACGCGGGGGCCTTGAATATTTTCATACTCTTTTATTCAGTTTTATTGTTTCGCAAATAGATTTATACAGAAGCCCGAGTATTATAATCCTATTTTCCTCTGAATGAAATGTCTATTATTCCATTGACAACAAAACGTTTCGTTTGAACAATTGCGATCATTTGTCACTCACAGTCTCCAAATCACCGGCCAAATAAAAGCAGGGGCGAAAAAAATTACATCATTTGTTAAAAGTTTTCTGAAAGGTTGAAATATAACCCGTCTTTCTTTATTTATTTTCTCGGAAACAGTTAGGAGTTAACTCATCGTCCTTTCAGAGAAAGATAAGATTACACCATTTGAGCCTTTTGCCTGTTTATGGCGTTAATATTACAATTTACGTGCCGACATTTTAAATTCTATTAAATGTGTATACCATATAAAAAGATTTCATGTATTTTTCAGTACTTATAAGTAAGATGTAATCTCTCTTTTGTTTTATTAAGTTTTTGCTGTATTAAAATTGAGTAGAGAATCCTTAGTGGAAATCGCTGTTATTTTTTCATTAAGAAACTCATCGAAACTCACGTCCATCAAATAAAAAATTGCAATATATTACATAATAAAACACCTAGTTCTTACATATGTGTTGCACACAGGATTCCGCCTCACGACAGGCTCAGGAATTTCACTGGACGAATCGTTACCATTCAGCGGCCCTGAAAAGGGCCTTTTCTTATTCGGTCCAGTGGCGCCAAGCGGGCCGATGGGCGCTGAGCGCAAGTGGCGGGCTCCGCAAGGGGCCAGCCACCACGTACCAACTCGCGGTGGCGGAGCTACCAGCGAGTGGTACAGGAGCGGTTTGTCGCTCACCATGGACCCGCGGGGGCACATGGTGGGGCCGCAGGCGGCCCTCGGTAGGGCCGCCCATTGTATTTTGTATGGGGCGACCGTCCACCGAATGTAATTGTTTTGTGAATTTAGATTTCGGACGGTCGCTCACATTTGTAACCTTTTGTTGTGGATATCGCGAGCCGGATTGGTAATTAATGTTTAATGCTCGCGATATCCACACACACTTGTATTGTTTTGTATGGGGTGATCACCGATTGAGAATAATTGTGTAAATTACGGGTGATCACCCCCCACCCCCTGTTTATTCCATGTTAATTGTTTATTGTGTAATAAATGACTTGATTATGTTGTGGATATCGCGAGCTATGTATTATTTGGTATTTGTTAATTACTCGCGATAATCCACAACTATTTTGCATTTTATTTATTTTTGTCTGGAGCCCGACTTTGGCACGGTATTAAAACCGTGCGTTGTCGGGCTCCGTATGTTGTAGTTCAATGGACCGCCGCATGGCGGCGGTCGCGTAGCAGCGGTCAAGTGGTGGGGGTTGTGAGCCACCCCCACCACTGCTTGCCATGTCTGCTTGATACATGAAATAAATAGGGGGGGTACCGCTGCCGAGACGTCCAGTTCTCGTCGGCGGCCTTCCGGAGCGACATCTCTCTGTGTTTTACTTCTCTCCTGCACACATCGCCTCCTGCGAGCCTCGCATTTGTACGAATATAGCAAGACGGAGTAATACCGCCGGCGAAATTGGAGCGCTCGGACTAGCCCGCACTTTTCAGTGCGTTCGGCGACGTCTGAGCGTTCCCTGGCGGCGGCGTGACTGGGCGACCGCTATTGTTGTGCGTAACAATATGTATGTGTATGTAGATACGTTGACTCTTGCAAAAACGGCGGAAAAGAAACCGAATATATTATAATGAAAAATTTTCTAAAAAATTTGTGGGAGATGAGGTTAGTGGAGCATTAGAAACAATTCAGAATTAATTATTCTGTAATGTCCAAATGTCCTGTAATGTTGTGGTAAAGTTGCAAAGATAAGACGGGGAGAACACGTACAGCGCGTGAATACGAGACGTGCTGGGAGCGCCCTATTCATTAAGGGATCCCAAATAGACGGCGACCTCTCGGCAGACCTAGATTGAGACGGAGCGGTTCAATAAACCATGGGGCAGCAGTGCTAGTAGTTGCTGTATATGCTATATGTGATAATACGAAGCGTCACAAGAAGCTTAATACAGGGTTCGCTAGAGAAACCAGCAACATCAAAATATCAGGAACGACAAAAATTTGATAGGTGCTGGTATCGCAATTAGTCCATATTGAGCAGTGGACTGCCGCACATAATAATTTGGCAGATTAGGTGTTTTATAAAAATTACTAGCTAATACGAGCCTGCAATTATGCATTTCAATTTCGGACGCCATAATCACGCGGCTATTGCTTATAACTTGGCCGTCAAAACTTGGGTTACATACTTCAAGGGAACAACATCAGCCACCAAAGAAGAATACGGCTGAAAACGTTAATGATGTGTAACATTCGAAAAAACACGCGAAGACCGAAGGCGACATCTTCCGGCGCGAGCAGGCGCGGCCGGTAGAGTGAGGTTGGAGGAAGGTAGAGGGGGACTTCGTAGCGAGCGCTCGAGCTGGGCGGGCGTGTGGGCGGAGGCCAAGCGCCGCTCCGCCGAGATCGGAGTATTAGTGTAAAAGATCGAGAAATGGCGACGAATAAGTCTGAGTATTATAATCACGGCAGGACAAGAGATATTTGGGCCTTGTTCTGTCCGTGTGTGTCAAGGAAGGAGGGACTCATCACGCAGTATTATATTCACGGCAGAATAAGAGATATTTGGCCCTTGTTCTGTCCGTGAATGTCAAGGAAGGAAGGACTCTCCGCGGGAACAAGCGAGAGGCTGCGAGCATGAATGGAAGCGAGGCGAGCACGGTCCACGCTTTGACGTCAAGATTGGTCCACTGGGATGCCTCCAGTAGACGAGAGATGCATAGGTCCGGCCACGGAAAGATCGGGAACCCTCTACGTGTTACAATGACGATTTTCTCCTGTTCAGTGAATAAAGTGTAAATTATGTGACTAAAGTGTTATTATTGTCTGAGACCTCTCCCACACATCTGAGATAGGCATTCCGACATCAACCCTAATGTACCCACAGACTGAATCTAGCTGGTGGCGTTGTGCGCTGGATTCCATCCTTGGATGACGGGGCACGACGTAACAGATGTTAGTAATGCAACTAATAGAAGTCCATGCATAGATATGAACTAACGCAAATTTCTTGTCCCAATATTTTCATTACGATGTCACCCATGTGATCACTTTGGTACTACTTGCGCAATCAAATAACTCGGCAATTTTTTTAAAAATATGACTCGATTGGAATGAAAATTTAAACGCTGATAATATAATATGCATTAATGTAAAAAATACGTCTTGTTTATACAAAGATTTAATTTTCGAAGAGTAAATACTTTTAAAGTTGCGTAAATGTGTCATAAACTATCGGATTTATGTTTCCACCAAGAATGTGTGTAGAATGACCCTCGTCCCGCAAGTGATGTTCCAAACAGCTCTCCTATATGCACACTTTATTTACTCATACATATAGTGGATAAATTAATTGTATTATGATAAAGCGGATAAAAATCGAGAAAAAAGATAAGAATTTAGTCTCAAATAATTTTCGCACTTATATGGATAAAAAATGTACAGACTTTTTTGTCTATCTTTCTAATTGATAATTTAATTTGTATTTAAAATACCACACATACAAAATTTTCTGAAACCAGTTGGTGTAATATCAATTAAATGGTTAAATAAACAAAGTAAAATAATCTAAAAATGTGTTCTAAAATTACAAATTCACATTCACTCACAAGTGAAAAAAATCCTTGCTTCGTTCTACGGCGGTTTGGTTCCTAACCCGACATATTAGCAAGGTACTACTACATACTGTGTATTCATCATTAATATATGTGTTTTTTTAATACATGTAAGAAATGATTATTAAAATTTTATAATTACATTTGGCATGTGATTTGGTGACAACCTTAATATTAATAAGTAATCAATAACAAAAAAGAATGGAAAATAAATAAAGTTTTCCGAAGCAGGTTAATATTGAACAATTTCGATCCAAATGCAAACGCTGAAATTTGATTAACTTATGAGAATGAGTGACGTCATGTATGCATATTTTTTGAAAATGCATCAATCATTAACGCATAAATCATTACAGGTTGATTGTAGCTCAATGCGCGCCATGATAAGTGACTGCTGACGAAGAAATAACATATGAGTGCGGCACGGTACATCCAGACCGCATTGTTGTAAATTATAACGTTTCGGAGGGTATTGTTTATAATACTTTCTTTCATACTCAGTAAATACAAATGAGTTATGTGACACAATTCAAAATATAATATTTCTAAAATGACCGATATTTATTTTCGAAATTGTACGATACATTACTTATTTGCAACATTGTGTAATATCTTTTTTTTTTAACCCTTGAATCGTGATACCAAAATAAACTATTATTTCAATAGGAATTTTACTACGGTAATCAATGGAAACCTTTACATTCTATTCCGTTATAATTCTTTCGTTAACTTCTTTTATTTTGAGGTAAACATATTACTCGTCTTTTTGTGTTGAAAGTATTTCTGTCTAATTTCTTCTTCTTCTTCTTTTAAATAAGCAATTTAAAAGAAGAAGAAGTGATTTCGAGAGTGATTTGCGCCATTAATCAAATTATAAACTTTATTTATATATAAAAAAGTACAATAATATTATAGAATAAGAAATACTATATTACAAGTCAATACCATTGTCGTTCAAAAAACTTGCTATCGTATAGATTAAATGTGGGGAATTAAGGGAAAGAAGATGACACAAGTTAACTAGGAGCTGAAAATTACCATTGACGAGACCACTGTAAAAATACCTGTGATCCGCAATGGACAGGCAAAAAAGACTTGGTCAAGGGTTTCCTCCTCGGCACCATACTTACATATTGGGAATCTATTAAGTTCAATCTGAACAAATAATAGGCCACCTAATAATGCCCATTTCTCATTCTAGAGATATTTGATACTGTTCTTTTGGAGACATTCGTATTTGAGAACCAGGGGGTGCGGGGAATAGATCCTTGAATTACTTTAAAACGATTACCCTTATAATTATTTAGATCCATCCATTGTGCAGTCCAAATAGAATTCATACGTTTATACCATATTAAGTCTGTCACACATCGGGATATGGAATTGATGGTGGAAAACTCCGGAACGAGTGGCCCCTTTGGCCAGTTTATCAGGACATTCATTTCTACTGTCTAATTTCAACACATTGAAATTTCAATAAGTTTGTCTCTTTGTTATTTTTGTTATTTTTTATTTTTTTTATAATACTATTCATAGAATTATATTAAACTTTGTCATATACCGATTATATTGGATTATATCCTTACAAAAAAATAATAATTTTTTAACACAATATCAATCAGGAAAACATGGCAATTACAATATTTTTATCGTACTTTAGTCATCATAAGCTTAAAATTTTATTTTAGATTGGAAAGAAATGGGTAGGTTATTGTTGTTTATCAATTTTCCGTTATTTATTTTCATTTCTAAAATCATAAAGTTTTACTTATCTTTCAAATAATATGTGTGCCGGAAAAAATTACGTTTTTATTGTTATCGCTCTTGAATCGTCAGTTGTGCTTTGTCAGTCAATCTTTAACAACGTGTTGGTCGTTTCGTTGACAAAACATACGTAAGGTGTATTGAGACTTTTAAATATAAAATGTAACAACAATATTTACAATGGATAACTTTTTGCCAAATGAAAAATTTATTAGAAATATTATGCTTTACTATTTCTTGAAGAAGGAGACCGCAACAAGTGCTACAAAAAATATTTGTGATATATTGGGGAATATTTTGGATATTCGTAAATGTCTGAAATGGTTTAAACAGTGTCGATCTGGAAATTTTAGTTTAAAAATAGTCCTGGAAGTGGAAGACCAGTTAAAGTGGATGACGACATTTTAGCTGACCTGGTTGGACAAAATCCAACATCAACGATTCAAAACTTGCGGACAAACTTTTATGTTCATGGTCAAGTGTACAAGAGCATATTAAAAAAATCAGTAAGATGTGGAGACAAGGAAAATGGTTTTCGCACGAGTTAAGTGAAGAGAATGTAGGTGAGCAAGTAAACGCGTGCACAGAGCTATTGTAATTAAATTGAAAAAAACCATTTCTACAAAACTATACGTCACCCATTATATTCAATACATATTGCTCCATACGATTATCATTCGGTTAAGGCAACACTATTTGGAATGGCAAAGAATATACAAGTTATGAGGACGTAATGATGGGTATATCTGAATATTTTGCCTCAAAACTAGCTGAATTTTATGAAAGATTTTTTTTTTAAATTGACAGATATGTGGAAACAGGTCATATCAAGTGGTGGATATTATATTTTGGACTAAGTTTTGATAAATAAATATTTTAATCATATCAAGTTGTTGTATTTAAAAAACTACATTATTTTCCGGTCCACCTATTATATAAATAGTTCTTTTGAAATGAGTAAAATTAACTTTCGAAACCGATAGATGTATTTAAACTCAATATGTGGTTAATAAAACAAAGTTAACAAATAAAAATAATATAAATAGTTATTCTATTTCTCATGTTTCTACATTCATCCCTTTGTGGTTCAGTCTTCTTAAATTACTAACTTTTACATTATATTATAACGCATGAAAAGAAAGAAAGACTTTATTTTCGAAAATCTACAACATGCTTTCTTGCACTAAAGTGAGAGAGAAAATTCCACATCCCTGTAAAGGAGTAGGTTGTATCAGTGTTGTAAACAGTTTAATCTTTGAATTCTTTGACAACAATTTCGACAATAGCAATTTCTTTAACATAACATTTTTCACGATTTTATCCTGTTATTTATTTGTCTTGGATATCGTTGTTTCTTGTCATACTTATTACCTGATATTTAAACTATTTAACCCATTCAAAAATTTGATCTTTTACAATACAATTTTTATATTATTCCGTTTAATACTAATCTGTATTATAACTTTTGCATATTTATATTATAATATAATCTATATTACAACACCGTTAATCACCGATCAAGATGTCATATACGTTATTTTTATTGTGAAATGTTGCACAATTAAAATGAAAAATACATAATCAGAGTAAATCCTAGTTTAATAATAATAAGAGCGATTATAAATAATTATGTATACTTTTCCTGTCCAAAGTTTAACGCAATAATAGTCTAATTGATGCAGTTTGATATTCGATGCAATCCTATACAACTGATGAACATTAACTATAATTATCAAGGGTTTTTATTACAGAATTTCATTCTAATATATATATAATACATACATTAACCAGTAATTATTATTTTTAATTGTATTTAACTATTAGCGTTTTATTTATCGATGACTAATTTTGGAGCGACTAATCTTTCCTAAGGCCAGAAAAAATATTGTATATAGATTGTAGATTGCGTCAATATTCTTTAACTGAATTATATTATATAAAAAAATATGTATTAAAAGTGAAACGTACAAAATAATTTTAAAAATTGCGCTTCCCGTGAACAAGTTATGTTTAGGGGCGCTACTGAATATCAATAACATTAAGATTATTACAGCTTCATTGGTCTAACGGGCGTCGGTTTTCTACTAAGTATGAACTTACGTATCATTGATTAATATGTAAATATAAAAAAATACATTGATTAATATGTATATGTATAAAAAAACATTAATTAATATGTATATATATATAAAGATTAATATGTATATATCAAAAAAATATTTTGATTAATATGTATATATCGAAATTATATTAAATTAGTGCGTGATTCTTTATAGAATAATATACAATTAATATTATAAAATAAATTTAATGTATAAAAGATATATTAAATTATACATTTTTCACAAAACAAAATAACAGCTGTCGATAAGAAACAAGCAACTAGCAATATGTAGCTAGCAACTAGTAATACAACAAAAAAATACGTAATTAGCAACAACCAACAAACTTCTAAAAATAAACAACTAGCAACCGACGACGAGCAATACAATAAAATATATTACGAAACTGCGTTAATAAGAGCGTAATATTTTATAGTAGAATGATTGAAATTAATAAAATTTTAAAAAAAATGCAGCGTTTGTCTAAGACACATTATTGCGTTATTTTTGTTTTTATTATTATTATTATATTTTTTCATTATTATTAAGATGGAGCTGTACACTTGTGATCAGTAAACTCACATCAGACTATTTCAACGTTCTTATTTAACAAAAACAACATTAATATCATCGGGTTGTGTATTAGGGGAGCCCGAGAGTTTTTGTAATATTTACCGAAGCTCCATAAATGATTAATCAGTGGAAATCAGTTGATTAGTTTGCTTAAAGGATTTCAATGGACTAACAGTGCCACGTTGCGCCACGTTTCATTAGCTAATGGGCGGAACGTTTCATAATATTGTGATAAATGTAAACTAAAACATTATTTGTTTTTACAATTGAGTGAATGCCAATGTTGGCTTGTTGCATTCACTGATTAAGCATTAATCAGGCATACCACCAGCATGCAGTTGCTTTGAATCAGCCAATAGAACACGGTATAGCATGGTATTGCACAACTCTAATAAACAGTGCAGGTGTAATATACGACTACATTGTTTGTATGCTAATATCTGTTGACCAACTCATATTTAATTACAATAAAATATCACAATACTATATCAACGTATACACATGACATACACTGAAAATATACAATACACGTGACGTGACGTTCAAAAATCATTAACTAAATAATATAAAAATAAAATGTATATGTGTAATATTATATATATAATTAGAAAAATTACGGACTATCATAAATTTGTAACGGAAGTAAAAAAAAATATGTGCACAGACTAACTGAAACATTAATTAACTCGTATATACTCCTTCTGTACACATGAGTCTTACTCTCTTAAAAAAGAAACAAATGTTAAAATACTGATCATTCAAATTGTATTATATTTTTAATATTAATGATTTTTAATAAAATTAAAAATTGTGTAGAGATCAGTAGGAAGTAACGCTTAATAAATATTAATTCAACATAAATGTATTACTAAAACACGTAAATAAATAATTTTTAGATTATTTTTAATCATTATATATTTTATTGTATTTTTAAAACAGACTTGGCGCTTTTTGGGGAACAACTTCACAATTACAAATAAAGCCAATAAGATAATATGAAGACTGGAGTAGATCACTTGAACTATTGTCGAAAGAACGGTCTGCGGAGAAGTCACGATGTATTGTTCAGAACCCACCGCTTGACGCTTATGTAATAGCTTTTATGGGTAATATTCTTGGCGATGATCTCTTATTTTGATCTTGCCTTTAATGTATGTTTATTAGAAGTGGCCTCCTTCTATATTCCTTTCAACCGAGCCGCGTCACGTGACATTGAGGATATAACGGGCGACTATAAAAGGTGGAGCTCACTTCTCGCATAATTTTTCCATAATCACTGGCAGAACTCGCGGAATATAAAGACCTGCGAATGTCTTAATGTTTCTGTGAAAATATGAATAACGAGGGTCATGTTTGGTAATGTGATACAGTTGATACATATGCATGAATCGTGAATAATAGGCTTCATTCAAAATGTACAAAAGTCAATGTAAGTAAGGTTTATTAACACGAATTGTATGTCTGGCTTTTAATTGAAAAGGAAAAATACATTTCATATTATTTAATTAAACTTTATTGTACACAAATAATTGTTGAATATTATTATTTTTTCACGACTAGTGTCGTGAAGAGCGGACGCTCCCACCGACATAACAGCTAAAAATAAATACAACCAGGTATTGGCTTTATCAGAAGGAGTGTGTAAGAATGCAAAATTATCCAAAACAATATTTTGTTTTTCAAGGATACAAAAGCACTTAGCCGAAGTAAGCGACGGAGGGCAATAAACGTCGGTATTGTTAGATGGACGGTGGGAACGCCAATAAAAAATCCAACGAACGTGACCGTAGTCACGTAGGCAAATGCACCATAAGGGATGCATCACCCTCATGCGTCAGTCTTTCTCCCAATCCCAGCCGGGAGAGATCGCTCCATAAATACGATCTAGTTTTCAATTAGAAAATAAAATACTTATCGCCTCTGATATGTAATTTGTGAACAAATTACATATCAGAGACGATAAGTATTTTGTTGCACAGTCTGATATGTAATTTGTGAACAAATTACATATCAGACTGTGCGCCTCGAGTATAAAGCTTAGACTGTGATGTTCTCTGTATTTAATCGTTGATGTAGTGAGAATAAATTGTCACCATCAAAAGAGACGATATCATATACGGCACGCGCAAATTGCATAAGCACATCGCGTCCAGAGTCCCGATATGCCTGGATAATTGGACATCGTCTGGTAGTCAATCCTGAACTCCGTCACTCTACCCTGGCACCCCAACTATTGGCCACACTTCACTTTCAGGACCATCATCTACACGTGGAAGCCGTCTCCAAAAGGTAATCTCTTACGTGAGGGACCTGCATAATCAACATCAGACAAGAATCGACACAGAAAATTTGGTAGTTAACTTTATGTTGGCATGATGGGCGCATATATTTAATGTTAGTTAATTGTAATTATTTTTGAATTGTATTATTAATAATTAATTAGGTAAAATGCTTTTTTTTTCAACTTTTAATACATGCAAGTCACAATATAGATAATAAATTTTATTGTAAACAATGGCATTTTGTTATTTCATTTAATACCCATTTGACTTGATGATAATTTAAAAAAAAACCAGTTAGGCAGTTAACCTCCCCCCTGAACATGAAGCCGAGGCAGAATGAAGACATAACGTAACAGGTGGTGGGGGTTTATTTTAGTACTTATTGTTTATATTGTTTAGAAAAATAATATAGTTGATTACCGTTTTTTTACGAATTAAGATTACTCTGAATTTATACAATTTCTATATTGTTCATTAATGCTTCTCTATATGGTACCGGGTGACATGTTTAAGTTTGAAGTTATCAAGATTTTGATTGATTCAATATATATTAATTGTTTATTTAATTTATTTAATAATAACTAAAAAATACGTTACATGTACCGTACCCCTGAAAATATATAAATAAATTCATTTCAATTAATAAAATAATAAACAAAATCTTCTCGGAGGAGAATCAAACCCCGGTCTCGATCGAGACAGGTAGAGAAACAAGCCATTTCAGTGCCAATAAATCAATGTGAAAATAGCGGATTACAAACATCTTAATCTCTAAATTAATACTAGTTTCTTACAAAATTCAACAGGGGTAACTTTTTATTAATAAATTTAAATAATAGTATTAAAATTTGATGTATATAATGTATAAATACTAAATTATATCAATAATGTAAATCAATACGCTATATTCTGATACGAAATTTTCATTATATAATTACTTATATATCAATTTGATTCCACAATCTATTATGGGAATATCTAAGATGGCAGAGCATTCACTTAAATGCATGCCAAAATGATTCTCGATGCGTCCAAATTCTTTCTGATTTCAAAACTTGTAGTCCAGATCAATAATATATTTACATCAATAAACTCTAAATCGAATAATCGATAAGAGATCAAAACTTTTTTTCCCATTTGGTTTAAGACTTCTTTGTTTCGCATATCGTCCACCCAGGAGATTGTACCATTAGTAACATATACTCTTTTGTAGTGACTCGGATTAGTCCATGTTTTAATCTCGTAAAAAGTAGTGTTATATATATATATAAAATAAAATAAAAAAAATAAAAAATAAAATATATATATATATATATACATTTTTTTTTTTTTTAATATTCTTCTAATTTAAATTTTTTAATTAAAACTAGACCCACAAAACGTCTTGCTAGATATTTGTCTGGAGGTACAGTCAGATCCATTTTATTACATTTAATATAACGAAAACATAACAACTAATCAGTCACAGTTTAAACAATTCATTTCATGCTTACAACGGGTTATTATAGATAAGCCATTTTTTTATCATTTCTTACAAATTGGGAGAAAGCGTACACTTTTGTAAAAACCCAGGTAGTTTATTTATTAGTAACAACAAATTATAATGTCCTCGATCCATACTTATTGTTAATTTTGGGAATTGTTAGATTCAGATTAGCTACACCTCTTGTATTTTTCCCGTGTGAAGCCACCCTGTTTAGAGCATCGTTGTTATAATTTTCTTTTATTAAAAGGAACAGTAAGAGCCCGTGTACGGGAAGAACGTTTACGGAAGAATACAACAGTTTTAGATTATGCCTCAATTTAAATGCTTCCAGGCTTACAATTTTTTTCACTACAGCTGTTTGAAGATTTTGTATTTATTTTATATGATGTAACATTCTGTATAAAGTCTATATTACATTTATTTTTAAAAACAGTTTCATTCCATCTCTATTTTTTTTTTTGATCTCTTGTGAGTGATCTCATTAAACATTTAGTCAGCATACCAGATAGTTACTTTTGTAGACTCGTTCAATATTTTTTGTTCCTATTCTCAGTGAAACCAGGAATTCCTGTTGCTTTTTTGAAAATGATCGTGAAATTGGTTTTGAAATATTCATTTTCAATCCTATATTCAAACACGTTGAATATTGGTGCTCTATGAAATAATATTTTGCAAGCCTTTCAAGCTGTCGACTAGATAAACAGGTCCACAATATTTTATGGGTGGATACCTGACTAAATTACGAGTCGAAAATGTTCAAGTAATATGTGCCTAATCTCAACTATGTCAGAGATATAAGCATTTCAAATTAATCGTAATTATTCTGAATAATATAAATATTTCATTGATTCTGAATGCAATATGCAAAAAATTTAAAAATGCAAAAAATTAAAGGTCATATAAATTAGAGCAACCAGACCATTTTATGCTTGAAGCAAAAGCATAGAATAATAATGGATATATTTCACAAATATTTATTTCGAAGTACATTGACTTAAAGCTTAATATTTTGTAAAAATTTCTAACAATAATGTTTTCTGTAATGGTGCAGAACTTGCACATATCCCGTGAACACTTTCGACTAATAATTTATTCAGGTATCCATCCACCCATAAAATATTTTAGACTAGGTCTGTTACACTCTGTATAGTATGTAATATATATGTTCAATACATCATGTCTTTTTTTTGCCTTATTTTATTCACTGCTGGATGAAGGTCTCTCAAGTGTCTCCTACTTTTCTCTGTTCATTATTTTTTGATGCCACGTATTTGTGCAGAATTTGATAATATCGTAAATATAGTAGGTTTAAGGGTAGCTTATCGACCTCTTGACTGCCCTTGAATACCATTGGATGACTGCATTCGTTCAACGATGCCCATATATATTTCCATGCCTCTTGTTCATATATGTACCATAATGTCAAGTGTGTAAAAAAATATTAAACTGAATATTTTGGTTAAAAGTGATATTCTATATTTATAAACTTATAAATATAGAATATCACTTTTAATGTTATGATGGTATTTTGGGAAAAAAATTGGACTGATACAATTACACTCTCTTATTTTCTATTTTTGCCTTCTAACAGTTCAACCCTAGAGATCGGTTCCACTCAAACTACCACCCTTCTTACAGAAATCTCATAGTATACTTTTCCTTCATCTTCTCTATTTACTTCTATAACAGTCACCATAATTCTACCCCTCATAAAGAGTTTCACAATGGCGTTTTCTTTGACGTCTTTAATATATCGCATGGAAAAAGTTTTCAAACCGATGGTACTATCAAAAAGAGATCTCACGCTGCAATTTCTTATTTTTTTAGTACATACTTAAACTTTATGCTCACTAAATTTTATGATTTTGGCGTTCTAAGAAAATATTTTATTTATAATAAAAAAAAATATTAAGACAAAAAGGTGTGTAAAAATATTTGAAATTTTAAAACGGTAATGAAAATTTAACTATAGTGCGAAAAAATTAAAAGATTTTGAAACCTTGTATTTTAGATTGTTTCGATTACTTATCGCTGGACCACTTAGAAAATCTTTAAACTGAGAAAAGTGTATCCATCTCTTCATTGCATAACAACATATGCGTACAATAAATCAATTTTTGATTCACATACAATTAACACACTCGCAAATATACACAAAATGCACCGCTTTTTTGTTATTTATTATTATTTACTTTTATATTTATTTATTATTATAAATTACAGGTCCATTTCTTACTGACGAATCTATTGCACGTATATTTTTTTGATTATAAAAATATAATAGTATATAGATGCGTTTAATTATTTTTTGGATAGGAATGAAATATATTTATCATATCATAATAATAATAATAAATACACAACACATTCTTAAAGTGCCATGACCAAAAAATCGACCTGCATAACGTCATACTCATTCATCATTGATTCTGTACTCACTGATTTATCAGTCCAAGGATGTAGAAGATGTCATCGTTTCAATGCTATTGAGGTATTGAGGTATGGTAAAATCAAAATATGAGTATTTTGTAAAAAAAATCTCAGAATTTAGTACGTATTTGAGTGTGATGCCTACGATTTCATCATATTCACAGAAAAAGCGTTTCATATGTTGAAATAAACGGCGAAAATTCTAAACTTTAAAATATAACATTTTAAATATGACTGGGTATTTTCTTTTATATTTTCAAATTCAATTCTACAGCAAAATATGTTTTTCGAAAAAATCTGAGAAAAAACCATAGTCTTGTTATTAACCCAACCCCGTTTTCAATTTCATGCGCAATTATAAATTATTTATATTTTTTTCAGATCTCCCATTAATAATACATTTACTTAAGCAATTTACAAAATAATTAATTTATAAATGTGTATAATTATATTGCAATATTTATTTACTGTAATATTAACTTTGTGGTTAAAATTCATATTTTTTATTTATTATCTTTGTTTTATTAACCACTGAATTGAGTTTAAATACATCTACCGGTTTCGAAAAATACAATTTTCTTCTTCAAGATGTCACAACTTACTAAAAACATATATCATTGTTTCTTCACCAGAATCTATTTTTAAGAAAACCAACAATTATTTAAAAAATAAATGATGATATATTGTGTATTTGGTCGGTTTCACAACGTCCACTAACTACATTTCTAAATTAATTCATTTAATAATAAAATACAATTTACATTTGAAATGGAAAATAATTCTACCCTAAATTTTTTGGATCTAACATTGATTAAAAATAATAATAAAATTGAATTCAAAATTTTTAGAAAACCAACTTTTACAGATACTATCATACACAATGAATCTAATCAACCATTATCACACAAACATTCAGGGTTCCACTCCATGATACATCGTTTAGTCAATATTCCTATGTCAACAACGAATTTCAATATTGAATTGAATACAATTAAAAAAATAGCAGTTAATAACGGGTTTAATACAGGTTTGATAGACACTAATTAAAAAAATAAATGAAAAGAATATAATAATCAATTTTTATATAAATTACAGATAAAACATAATGATAATTGGCATAGGATTTTATACATAAATAACATCTAAACACCTACCACGAAACATTTGGCCGGCATTTCATACAAATAATAGTATAGGAAATTTACTCAAATTCTAAAGACAAAGATGATAAATTTAACAATTCTGGTGTCTATAAACTTAGTTGCAAGGATTGTGCTGCATTTTATATTGGTAAAACGGGTAGAAATTTTAATATAAGAGTAAGGGAGCATTTGAGATGTTTGAACAGTAGTGAGTTTTCAGAATTTTCTAATCATTTGATAGAAAATGGTTACGGTTTTGATAAAAAATTGAGATTGTCAATTTTGCATATAAACGGTGTTGGTCACAAATTAAATAATTTGGAATCGTTGGAGATAAATAAAGCATGTAAAACTAATCAAAAAATTATAAACAACCAACTAAATTTACTACGAGTCCCATTCTAAAATTTTTTCCTAAAAATAATTCGATTAAATTTGTATCAAGCAACAATTTGAGTTAAGTACTCAATTTATTTTTTAAATAATTGTTGGTTTTTTTAAAAATAGATTCTGGTGAAGAAACAATGATATATGTTTTTAGTTAGTTATGACATCCTGAAGAAGAAAATGGTATTTTTCAAAACCAGTAGATGTATTTAAACTCAATTCAGTGGTTAATAAAACAAAGATAATAAATAAATAATATTTATTTACTGTCTTTATTTTCTTTCATATCTCTGTCGAATCTTAATCTTTATTTTTAATTTTAATTAAATAACACCACAACAGAACGGAATAAACCTCTCTACTTTAACATAGATGGTAGTCTAGCAAAGTAGCCAGGACATGCTTTATGTATCAGAGGTGGATTTTTACTGCATCCCACAAAGTAAACTAATAAGTATATTATTTAATTGTACGTTCCCTTCTAATGCACAAAAAACTTTGTCAATATCTTATCTTATCTAATAAAAATATATATCATAGCTAATTTTTGATTAATGCATAGAATAAATGAAAATAACATATTATAATTAATGTATTATATAATTTTTTTTAAATGGTATGGACATATGATGCGAAGAAAGAAAAACACGATGTTAAACCCTAAGCATCGAGATCGATAGGAGAAAACTAGGAAGACTTCAAAAGATATGGATAGTTTCATTAAGTTGCGATGTTAAAGATTTGAATGTTGCCAAAGAAGAACGAGAAGATTAAAATACTTACATAAAATGTGAAATTTACGGCGATTTTAATACAGTTTCATGTAGTTTTATTAATTTTTTTTAACATAAACCAGAAAACTAAGGGACTACTTTTAGCTACAAAAATAATAATTATTAATATTATTAGTTATTCAAATAATTTATTTTTATTTTTAAAGAGAACATTCTTATTGTGATGTTACATTTTTTCAGAACTTAGGTCTGTGATATTTTTAATACAAATTAAATGTATCAATTATAGAGTATAATAATTTATCGAAAAATTATAAATTAAATTTATATACAAATTAAATGTATTAATTAGAAAGATTTCAAAGCTTCTTCAATTGATTTTATAAACTCCAAATACTTTAGGAATTTTCATTAACAATTTTATCGTTTCTAGCTCTAAACATCCCGATGGTGTGCCTCTTCTAAAGATCAATATATAATATTGTCAAAGTAATTCAATGGCCATTAAGAGATATACGTATTTTAGTATCTGAACGTATAAAATGTTTATATTTTCAAGGTGGATTAATGTAGAAATCTCAATCGTTTGAAAAATGAAAAAAATTGGGAACGTGGGAACGTTCTTCTTTTATAGGAATATAAATATTTATACTGATAAATAAATAATAAAATATATATTATTAAGAAGAACACATTCTTATTGAGAAGTTGTAATTATTCAGAATATAGGTTCTCATAATTTTACTGAAAAATATTGTTTTTGCTACCGGGATTCGAACCTGGATCTCTTCCAATCCTGGGAACGTTCGTTATCCGATTATGCCGATATTACCAATACAGTGAATTGACGACAAATTTTCGAACCTACATGTTACACTTTTTAAATGAATACATCTATCGTTCCATTATTTGAAAGCCATCAACTTTGTTTTTAATTTTACGTTTATTTTCAATGATTCAAAAGTATTTAATTTAAGACCATCACCATTGACATGTTAATAAAACAAAGTTAATAATCTAAAATAATGAATTTTAACCACAATGTTGATTTTCTAATCTTAAAAATAAAATATATTTGCCTCAACACAGACACGTGTATGGCATTATGAATACATTAAAATAAGATTTTGCCGTTTGTGCTTTGGTCACATATTTAACAAAGTCATATGTAAGCAGATTTTGAATACAATAATTTTAAAGTCATTAGTATTTTAGATATAAAAAATATTGTTCTCTGGAAGTTCCATCATTTTTTCAAATGAACCAACTAATCTTTGTGTATTCGATCAAGTACTTATTACTCACATGTTAATAATAATTGAATTATTGATACCAAAAAGCATCTACCGACTATTCTGTACTCATTTGAAAAAATGATTTTTTCCTGTTATCCTACAACTATTTCACTTCATGGTCTACTACCAATATTCAAACTATTCTTCTGGCGTAGTAAGCTAAGATTCACTCATAAATTCTAGACTACGTAGGTGTTGTTCGCCAAAGTTAAATCCTCCAGTAATTTATCTGGCATCACTGTCTATACAATAAAATTCTAAGTTACCATACATTATATTAATTTAGGTATCAAAACTTTATTATAAACTTCTAAAACCCAAATTAAGTACCAAAGTCTAATTATGTACTATTTTTTTACTATAGTTAAATTAAATTAATTGACTAGAAAAAGATCTATATATCGAAAAAATATTTAATTGCTACAGGGATTCGAACTTGGACCTCTTCCTATCCGGAGAAGCGCGTTCTCCACTTTCGCTGTAGCAATATAATACATTCTAGATAAATTTTGAACTTGTTATATTTCCAATTGATACATCTACTGTTTTTAAAAACAATCTACTTTATTTTACGGTGAATCTCAAATATATTTGAGAAAAATCCGGTAGGAGATAGATAGGAAGAAGTCCAGGTTCGAATCTCGGTAGCAACTATATATTTTTTGGATAGATAGATTTTTTTTTAGCTGATTAATTTAATTTGCATTAAGTATAGGGTAAATATTGTTGGAATTGTTATTGACTTATTAGCGTAGACCTTTCTTTTCATGTACCTTCATAGAAAATAGTTAAATTAAATTGCAATGATTGCAATTATTTTTATATAGGCTTAAGATTTATATAGGTAATTAGGGGGCACTTGTGATGCCTAAATAACAACTACTATTCAGAATTTTTCTAATCACTTTTTGGAAACAAACCTTTTTTTTGATATTAACAAGAGTTTAGAAATAATACATACTGGTAGGGGTTTACAGTTAGATAAATTTGAAATTTTAGAAATAAGAAAAAGTGTTAGTTAATAGTTAGCTAAATATTATAAATAACCGAATATTTTTTGCAAATAGTCACCTTTTAAATTTGTTTTCATATTAGTTTTTACCACTTTATAGTATTGTTTTTATCAATGCATGTATTTTTAACTTCAGTATACGTTGATTCCTGAATAAGATACCATAGGTATCGAAACATGTAGAATAATCAATAAATAGTGGTTTAAAGAAAGTATTCTAAGTATATAATTATTCATATAAAATGAGGCCAAAAAGTAATTTCACAAATATTGAAGAAGTTAAAATAATCATTGTTGCAATGACAAAACTGGGTAGTTCTATTGATTTGCATTGTTTATTCTTTTAGAATGTTTTTCGTTTATACCTCAAACGCTTGAAATGTACAGTAATAAATCAAAAGGTTTGAAGATAAATTAACTATAATATTTAAGTTTATTAAGGAAAACACATTCTTATTGTGAAATTATAATTATTCAGAACATAGGTCTGTGATATTTTAAATACTAAATTAATGTATTAATTATAAATATATACATTAATTTAGTATTTAAAATATTTAAGTTTATTTATAATTTTGTCGATATTAAAATAAAATGTTTGTATGTTCAAAATGTATTGCACGTAGGGCGACCCAGAACCGAAATTTGTGGAAGTACATTATGAGCCCAGTCTCATCTGATTGAGGCCACTATATGTCTAACATTAATAAGGAGAGAAGAGAAGTAGGTTCAATTTGATTGTAATATAAAATATATGTTTGTAGATACAATTTCAATTGGTAAATCCCAGAACATATTTTCACAACAAGACAACACAAAAATATCACAAAGGTTTTATGAATCATGTAATGAACTGCAACACCTACAAATTAGAAATATATTTTGTTTCGAGTATAAAGCGGTATTGTTATAGGCCAACAATGTACTGACATTAATTGTAAGGTATAAATGTCCTTCAAACAAACGTTTGTTTAACTGATGAAATTGTATGGTTAGTCATAAATGACAGATAACTGAATATATGTGAAAAAAGTATTGTTGGTTCTGCACTGAAAACAATTGAACCCCAAAATTGTTGTTCATTATAGAAAAGTTAAATGAAAGACATATTATTAAGATATTATCATATTTTGTTCGGTGATTTATATTAGCAAATACAGCAAAATCGATAGAGTAGAATTTGTCACCGTCGAGCAGTGGGTAAGTCAGTATATTGCTCCTGATTGGAAGATACTTGCTTATTTCCAATCAGTATATTAGTCTACTCAGTAGTGGCTTTGCTATGTTTCATCAGTACTACTGAATGTCTTAATTATATCTCCTTTAATAGATTTCTATATTCTTCTGTTTTATCTTCTTTTATACGATATTTAAAAAGATAGAATTACATTATTTCATCGTCTCGATTTGAATATTCAACTAACTATAAGAATTGAAAAGAATTGCGAATTGTAAAGATACTTGGGAGTTATACAGTTGTGTGGAGTTTGACACTGATGTATGGAAGTGAGACCTGGAGCTGGCAGAAGAGGAACGAAAGTAGATTGAATGCAGTGGAAATGAGATGACTTATGCGTATATGTGGCAACTCTATTTATGACAGAGTAAATAATGAAGAAATAAGGAAAGAATGTAAAGCTGATCTTAGTATAGTGAGTAAAGGATCACTTCTGTGATTTGGTCATGTGGAACGGGTGAATGAGGAGAGAATAGTAAGAAAGATATATGACGCAGGTATTTATGGCACCATAAATAGAAGACGCCCGCGGAAGACATGACACGACCACGTAAACCAGATAATGGAGAATGGTTTTGTTAGAAGTCTAAACAATCGGCTAGCTGGTATAAGATGATGTATGAATGTGGATGAGACGAGAATTGTGTATCAGAACAGAGGAGTATGAGTCTGTCTACCCCCGCGGAGAAACGACGTGATATACATTTTCTATCAGAACGTATATAACTACAAATTCATGGAACAAAACTTTTGAAAAAAAAAGATCACAAAGAATACTATTAAAAAATAACTAACATCTTTGAATAACATGATATGTTCTCAGATTTTGACAAAAGGCAAATTTTTAGGCAGAATTGAGTAAATAAAAAATTGATTAAATCGTAATGTTTAAAGCTTCTGCTGCTTTATACTGCTCTGAAGTTGCTTTTAATTTGATCTGGCTTTATAAATTGTGCAAGGGCAAAAATAATTAATTCAATCAATTGCATTTATGGAAATAGATGCCACAAAAAAGAGAGTACAAGTGCCGCGAATATGAATGTTTGAAACTTTAGGTTAGGTTAGGTTAGTTAGTTTTTACAATTGTAAAATGCCCAGAAAAATCGATTTGTATTTTTTGGATTTCTTCTTTGGCGAACGAATTCACAGAAATTAGAAGTGCAATAACTATTTACGATATAAGGGTAATTATTTGCATTTTTGGAATTAGAGCACTCAATTCTACCGACATTTTTTTTTGCAAAGATCTGAGAGAAGTTATCAGTTATCGATAGATAATGTCAAATGTCAGAAATTATAAAAACTATTTACATTATGATTCTAATCAAAATGAAGTCCTATACATTTTATAGTACAGTTTTAGTTTTATAGTTTTTATAGTATTTGAGATCTATTTTCATTTTAAAAAGTCCAAGTACATAGATATGTCGAATCTATATTTATTTATATAATATATGCCTATGGTAAATGGCTAAAGGACTAATAATTACTTTTGTTATTTATTTTAATTTTATGAGTGTCGAGTTACGGTATTTAGTAGTAGTGAAATGGTATATAAATTATATTAAGAAAAGTCTATATCTATTTATGTTACTTATCATTATTATTTATTGTATTATCTGTTAAAACATATAAAATGTACCATAGAACAAAAATAAAAGTTGTTTAAGGTTTACCTTTCAATAATATTTTTTTTTACAAAAATATGGCTTTTTAATACTAATTTAGGTACTTATATCAGAAGTTTTACACCAGATTTGACTTTTTTAATACTATTTATTAGCGCCGCTTAACGCACTCATACATGCACGTCGTCTATGCGTGATTATCAAAATTTAAACCTAGTATCTCCTTCTCTTTATTTTCCTAACCTGTCCCTTGAGCACGAGGAAGAAGGAAAAAGGTCGCTGTAATGAGCTCAGTGTGTGCTTAGAACTTATACGGGCTAATCTGCCATCGCTTCAATATGCTTTACTACTGCTTATTGTAAATTAATAAATATATATTTAATTCCACTAAAATATACAAACAATCCTTCACACGAGTGTCAACAGTGCTTGTTACATATTCTGCGTCGCAAGTCCTTCTGGTGAAAAGGGAAGATAAACAATTGAATCGGCATCCAGCATCAGGCAGATCGAAAAAGTAAGTGCCTCCTATCTTCCAATTATTTGCACCACTATTACTTAGATAGAACATTTATATTAATAGGGGGGGATCGAATCTCATCTCAAAAGCCCGCCA
This sequence comes from Eubasilissa regina, assembly GCA_022840565.1. Classification (NCBI taxonomy): domain Eukaryota; kingdom Metazoa; phylum Arthropoda; class Insecta; order Trichoptera; family Phryganeidae; genus Eubasilissa; species Eubasilissa regina. The sequence continues at coordinate 26,510,266 of JAINEB010000018.1, forward strand.
TTGGGACTTGAATTTATATTTCGTATGTTGGAGTATCAAAAATTAAGTAGATTTAGATTAATAATTCTAATATGTACTGTAAATTTTCGTAACAATGATTTTAATAATTTAATTATAAAATATTGAAATAAACAGTATCACAGAATCAATTAGTTCAGAATGACAGCTTAGGAAAAAATTAACACAATACTATTCTCAATCTGTTCACTATAAATTTAATACGACAACTTTAAAGTATTAGATAAAATCAGTTAGTATTACATATAGGTTAAAATAAAATACTTACTTTTTTATTCAAATCAATTAATTTACTTGAGAAGCGTTTCGCCTTGTAAGGGCATTAACTAAGAGGTTGACAATGCCCTTACAAGGCAAAAAACGTCTCAATTAAATTAAACGAGTAGAATCAAAAAAAACTATTTAAAAAAGTGATCTATTTTCACAAATTTAACAATGGAGTTCTACTAACTTACGTCGGAAACAGTAAATAGTTAATAAATAGTTAATAAAAAACTTTGGTATGTACTGCTAATATGACAATACAAGCACGGTATTAGATAATCATACAATTTAACATTTTTTAAAGCGAATATCAAAATGATAGTCTTTATCGTAGCCAGCAGAGTAATGATAGAACTTTTTAACCTTTTCAAGATTGTTTGAGGTATTGTTAATCTAATACATTGTGATTTTGTGCACGCTAATAGTGATTAACTCATGGAATTGTCACGAAATTTATTATATTATATTTTCACTTGACAGATAAAAACGTCCATTGTATGGGTAATGACGTCACGATCTTCATTATTTTATTCATAAATCGTGACAATGACGTGGTAAATTTAAGTAAATTTACACTATATTAAAAAAAGTTAATTTAATAAAAAAAAAAAAACAGACCACCAAATATATATACACGAATTAACGTAAATTTTTTGTCCCAATATTTTCATTTTGATATCACCTTATGATCACTTTGGTACCGCTTACGCAGTCAAATAACTCCATGTCTTTCTTTAACAATATGACTTGATCGGAATGAAAAATTAAACGCTAACTGTATAATATACATTAATGTAAAAAAAATACGTCATGTTTACACAAAGATTTGTTCAAATATATTAAATGTGTCAAACTATCGGATTTACGTTTCCACCAAGAATGTGTGTAGAATGCCCCTCGTCCCACAACTAATGTTCTAAACCCCTCTCATATATGTACATTTTATTTTATGTCTATTTAATTACTGATTTGTGATACTAATTGATAATATGAGTATTCTAGTTACAAAGTCAGTAACCTCGATTTTTATATATTTTTTCTAACTATTAATGACAAAGTCAGTATATATATATATATATATATATATATATATATATATATAACAAAGTCAGTAACCTCCATGAACTAAAATCCGGTGGATTTTGACTAACGGTTGCCACTAAAAAAGAAATGCTGGATCAAATCCATAGGCGACTCACCGGGCAGATGGCGCCGTTCCTGGATGGATGGTCCGGTCTCTGGCCAAGTTGTCAAGGCGACGGTCGATGGGAGACGAAGCGCAGCTGTAGCGGTGGTGAAAATACGTCGAGGTTAATATCAGGTCCGGCGCGCAGCTACGAAGATGTTGTATCGGTTTCTTTTAGAGGGATACGTATTCCCGCCGCAGATGCGTGTACCCACACTCCTTGCCCTCCCGTGACTGCCCCTCTCTTTCTTCCACGGGCGCGCTCGTGCTTGGGCACGTGACTCGTGCGCGCCTGCGTAACAGCATGATCATTCCAGATATCTCAGCGCTGATGATTAAAACTGCTTCATAACAAGTAACTTTTTTTACTGTTGTAAAAAGCTACTATTGATCACACAACCGACCGTAAAGTAGATCGAACACGTGGACGTATGAGCGATTCATCATAATCTTCTAAAACGTATCATGTATGGGCAGATCATGGGTAGGCTAAGAGTTGGGGAACAGAAGAAACGGAATAAGGATTACCTCCTAAGAAACTGGAGCAGGTGGATTGGAGGAATATCTGCTCTCGGGCTGACGGTGACGCGGTGGATAGATGAGCTAGAAATGAGCAGTCAGGCGCGGTCATGCGCAGAACCGGTAAAGCCGGTCTGCACAACAGGACTACTTCGTGCGTGACGTATGTGGGAGAATGACTCTCGAATTGGCCTATTCTCGCACCGAAAAGTGTACGAAAGACAGAGAAACTGAGGACCACAACTAAGTAGGAAAGGCAAGGAAATCCTAATTTCAATATGAATTATTTTAGTGAAAAAAATGAGAATATTGAAACTGACAATAATTATTGTAGTCACACTTAACAAAGTGTCCCAAAAGTCAATTTCATAATAAAAATTCTCTGATAAAATGACGGATGGGTTAAATAAAAAAATGTTTATTTATTATGTTATTAAATAATTGGGGCTACGTGGAGGCCACTTTATGTTACCTCGTCGGGATATCAATTTTTCAGGGAAAATTTCAAGTACTACTGGTTGTTTATGCGCCTTTGTTTTTTCGGTTGGTACACCTGGGATTTCTTGTGCTTGTATTAGTCACATATGTATGTGAATATTACCGCCCTTTTCGAAGATTGGAGAGCGCGCAAAAAGACAAAGAAATTACATCCAGTACAGCGTACGGTAAAGAGGTCCTAATAATCGGGGTGACGGGAGTGAACATTCTACTCAAAAGAATAAGAACAACATCGGACCAGCTGCAACGTGAGAGCATCACCATGCTCAATCAAAGGATAGTGGTAGTGTTCACATTTCATATCTGACCATATTAAATTTTATCAGCCGAAATAGTTATAATATATGATATATAACTACCGAAACTGTTACATATGACTTACAACAATGGTCCTATTTGTAACCGCATCATCCTCTCGGTATCCTTGATTGCTCAGCATCCCACTTCTCTCGCCAAAACCAAGCTTGGACAGCTGCAGCTAATTGGAAATCCTAGCTAACAATTAGTCACTGTATTATTCCACAGTAGAAGAGCGAACTGCACCGCTTTAAATCTGCAAATATCTCTCTTGAACACTTTAGTTTGAGATTCATTTCAAATTGAATTATTAAAATAGTTCTCACGTACGAATATAAATTTCTACATCTTTTCTTAAACCTGTCCAAAACTTTCTCTTTTGAAATTGTGGTTTTCATAAAATCAACACATGGCATTATTTCTGAGTTATTGAATGATAATTTTATTATATATTACTTTTATTAATTGATCATTTACTTATCTTTTCCAAGAGAGATTCATGTCGAGTTATGATTTTTCATATTATGAGAATAATATTTTCTGATTTTGATTTTTCATGTTATGAGGATAATATTTTCTTTACAATGCGACACAGCAAATTTTGGAGTGGATTGCATTAAATAAAATACACATTCATATCGTGAAGTAGCCAGGATGAGGGTTTGTATGGTTTGCGTAGGCTCCTAAGGAAACTATTTTAAAAATTGGTATTGATTTGTAAAATTACATTTTTCAGGTGCGTGCAGTCTAAACTATGTATTAAAACTATGTAAATAAACTATGTATTTTAGGAAATAAAGCTACATTACGATATATTCAAATTTGATAAATGTATAATGTGTATATTTTATTTTGCCTATATTCTAGTTAAGAATGACTTATTTCGAGGTATTGATGGTGCATTACTGTAAAGAAAAATATTATTCAGGATTGCTTATGAACAATATTTAGCAGGATTGTTTATTTATATATAATACATTCCTGTACGTTGACGTAGGTTTAAGAAATAATTCTAAGGATACATTTATGTTTATTCCTCGGGATACAATATTTATAATACCACACAATCTTGTTCCCTTTTTATGATAATGTTATTTTAGAAGTGTACTAAAGCATTAAACAGTGGTCTAGATATTCACAAATAATCGACCGCTAATGTACTTTTGGAGACTAGTTAAGTTAACATTTTATTTTATATATATATATAAAGTGATCACTTAAGCCAGCTGAAGATAGGTCATAAGCCCTATAATTACCTATTATTATTTATATATACTTCCATATATTTTCCATTAAATATAATAAAAAATTGCTTTGTCTCTACGAGATATCTGATATTTGTTTAATAACAGTGCCTTTGTAGATAAAAATCCAGTAATTGAGTATTCTTGGACATATTTAAATATTGCTAAAATAATATATTCCTTTATAATTAACTTAAAATAAAGTTTTAAAATATTCTGCGAATGAAAGGTGCGTATTGTGTGAAGAGTATTATATAAATAGTTTATTTATTCGTGAAGGAATGATGTTACCAAATTTATCGAAAATTCTTTATATGTACTCAAAATTATACAATAGCCAGTCCTGGCTCAACAATTATGTTTATGACCTGGTCATAAAATGAAGTGGTCAGTCAACGAACTCCTCACTGTATATTAATTTGAATGAATGATGTAAAGTTTTATAATTTGTATATCATGTACGATCGATCGATACAGCAACACTAACTAGTGATGGTTAAACCATTTTCTAAAATATATATATTTGTATATATTTTTTTTTAAATAGAGATATTTACACGGAATACATGTCACATCAATATTGTTACTATTTTCTAAAATAAGACTAACTTGCTGGAGTTCTGGAACGTATTATTTTGACTGTTTTTCTAATTGATTGTAAAAATGATTAGTAACTGATTATTCGTAATTCTTCAAGCAATCACTGTTACACTTGAAACTTAACCTTCAACAGATATCAATTATTGTTTCATTAAATACAATTACAGTCACAATACTGGTTTAAACAACGGTTTACCATCGCTGTACTGATTGAATGTAAGCAACGCGCACTGTAAATTAGGGACAGCGTGGGGTTTGCCCTGACGTCATCAACATAGTTCGACGGACGATTTGGCACTAGAGGAAAGCGAAGCGACACAGATTATAAAATGAAGTATCTCTTCATTGCTGATGATGATGGTATACAGATCTTTGATAGATTTACTACTGTGGGCTTAATGCTAGTAGTCGTAGGTGTGAGCAGTTGTTAAACGAGATGCTCGTTAAGTGAGGAATGACTATATATATTTTTAATTTATTTCTTGAATGAACGTATCGTAAAATCAGGAATGATTTCACCCATCTCCTAATCCGGATAAAGTGTAATGTCCAGACTATAAATAATTTGTAAGTTATTGTAAAAATATGTTTCTGACAGGATAATTCGTATCTTAAGTTTAGTTCATCAGCGAGAAATCGATTTCATTACTTATTTTTTTTCATGACTATGTGGATAATTGAATTGAAGTTGATGAGGTATACTCGTACACTCAATACAATGAGACGTCTGATAAATATATCTTAAGTATTTTGTTTATCAAACTCCTGTTGATTAGTGTATACGACGATTATTTGAAAGTTTAAATATAAAAAATAACAACTAAAACAAAATAGCATTTCGTTCACATAAAGTATTAATTTCATTTATTAAGAAAATTGTGAAAATATCATATATATATATATATATATGATATGTTCACATTTATTTTAATTAGAAAAATCAGTAAAACATAACAAATCATAGCAGACCGAAAAACAATATAAAATATACAAAATTGTACGACATAATTATTTTCATAGATAAAAAAACGAAAGAGTATTTTCTTGTATTTAAATATTTATAATTATGATATCGGAGAGGCAATGGTTCGAGGAGTCTACATATTAAATTTAAATTCTTTAATTAGTGCGTTAGATGAAATATGTAGGTTTCTTCAGAATAATCTTAATTATGATTCTTCGTGCAATCTCTAACGGTGTCAATTTCATAGCGCTCCCATCCCCAAATGACGCACCCACATTGTACAGAGAACTGTATAAGAACCAAGTAAATTGTTTTGAAATTACGTCTAGACATAGTGTTTCTGAAAGAAAAAAATAATAGTCTGAAAAGTTTTAGTGTATCTTATTATTATCGGATTTTTAGTTGATGTAAATCTGAAACATATCACTTGCAATATTCATGGATTTTAAAATTAAGGTATTGAATTTCATTTAGTATTTTCAATGGGATACGTAATTTTATGTCTAGACAATCGAGTATATTGATATGTATACTCAAACATATATATGTACTGCATTTGAGTCAGAATTTGCTCACAACAGTCTCTTTATATTCCGACCAGTCAACGCTAAGTCATTTTATTCAGGTTTAAAAAAAATAAAATAGAGATGCCTTATGTTGTTATAAATAAAAAATAAATGCTAGTAAGTATAGATTTAGATAAAGCTGTTATCAATGATATTATACAATCATATATTATATATGTAGGATTAAAGCAAAACGAATCCGTCGTTTATACGACCCTACCATGGATATAACTGTAATTTTAGAGTACTCTTAATAGTGTTTTTAATGTTTAAGTTTTAAGGTAAAATAATACCTTCTTACCCATATAAAAATCAATATAAAAATGTATGGACATTTTTAAAAACGCTTTTTATGACTGAACATGATTATTTTATTGTTTGAAAATCCTTCAAAAACTAAAGGAAATAATTATTTTTATTAAAGGTTAACGTAGGAAGTAAGCAGTTCTGCCAATTGCTTTTTGTTTTTCCCAAATAAAAATCAAATCTATGCACCAAATGCAAAGAACGACCTTGAAATCATCAGGTTAAAAACAGTAAGATAATAAAAATCGTGAATTAGTAAAAGAGGAAGTAGACACTTCAATGATTTACACACAGTTGCAAGTTTTTCAAATGTTATTCTGTTAAAAAACAGCATAAGTAACGATTCCATACAAAACAGATCTACCGAAAGGAATTTTCAACTCAGTAAATAGCCAATTGTATTACTTGAGTAATATAATAGTTTAAAAATAGAAGAGAGTAATGTGAATGTCTACAATAATTGTAACTACTAGCGCTACGGCTACATCGGTGGGTTATCATGGTAGTTTTTAGAACTAAACCATTAAAGTTTCTACCGGTACACAGATGGCGCTAATTGTAATAAATCCGTTCATGAATATGAATATTCGTTCATGATCCATAATATTATAGATTATTTAATTTATATTTATTTCCCATAATTTTTACTAATCCACAGCTTTTTTCTTATATGCATTTCATGCACGCCCCTGCGTACACGGAATACGAGTCACATAAATATTCTTACTATTTTAAAACTAACTTGTGTTATGAAAGTAGGACTAACTTGATGGTCCCTGAAACGAGTTTCGAACCTCCAACTACCAGATCACTGGGATAGTATCTTAACCACTACATCGCAAGTACGTTAGATTATACCATTCTATTACATCATATACTTGGATTCTTGTTACGTGCAGAATGTATTGATTATACTAGCAATTTGCTAATTTAAATATTCAAAGGGTGGTTCCGTCACTCCTCGGTGGAGTGTTCTTCGCGATGAATCAGTAAAGTAAAACAATAGGTAAAGACGTGCACATAGGTTGGGAAATTCCAAGATTAGCGAGAAAATTTATATAATAAAGGTTTGCAGTGCGAGGTAACAAGATCAGATTTACAAAGAATGATCCTCTATTTATTGTCATTTGTTTCATTTGGTGCGTACAGCGTTACGTTTCCATCTCGTGATATTTATCAGTTTAATAATCAGTTTCTCGACACAGAATTTCTCTAGTGAGACGATAACATAAATAAATAAATAAATAAAATATTTTTAACAATAACAACAGTTATAATACAGGTTTGCAACAACCTTTATATGACAAGATACTTAAATCCCTAGAACCAAATATAAATTGTTTGTCAATTTTTATAGCTTGTTGGTCTGGTGGTTAAGACGCCGGCATAGTGAGGTTCGCGCCTCGTTCGAGGAGACCGGCGACAAGAAAGTTTATCATTGTTTGAAAATAGTAAAAATATTAAAGTGACATGTATTCCGTGTACGTATTAACCAGTGATTCCTACCCAGCAATACCCGGAATTTACATTTAGTTTAGATTTAAAAGTGAGTGACGGATTTTTTCTCAGGTTCCTACTCTAGAGTACAATTGAGAAAAGTTTAGGTGTTGTTCAATATAATACACATTTATACCAGATGGGGTAGCTAGGGGGAGAGTGTCTGTATTTTGGGCATGATATTAAAAAAATTGAACAAATGGCAATCAATATAATACATATTTACCTACATCGGAATACGGAACTGGGTTCGCCAGGTGAGGAGTTCTTTAGTTAGTTTATTTTTAAGTAACTATATGCAAAATTTAATTTAGATCCGTCAAAGGGTGAAGGATAATAATACACTAATTCAGTTTTACGTATATAAAAATTTATTACCATGTCCAGAATGTAATAGACCTAATCCATAGTATTTTATGGGTGAATACATGACTAAATTACGAGTCGAAAAGGTTCAGGGAATGCGAACCTCGTCTTAACCATGTCAGAGATATGAGCACTTAAAAATCGTAATCATGCAATATTCGAAATATTGAAATATTTTGTTGATTTCAAATTATATATTGAATACTAAAAAATAAAGGTTAACAAATTTCAAGCTGACTATTTTTTGTTAGATAACTTAGAGCCTGAAGCAAAGATGTAGATTAATAATCGATACTTGTAACATGATTTTTTTATATAATTTTATTTTTCTTCTACTGTTTTTATAAAAAATAAAGATGAGTATACGGAATACATGTCACATTAATTTCTTACTATTTTCAAACTTAGTTAAACACTTTTACTATTAAAATAGGACTAACTTGCTAATGCCCTGGAACGAGGCGCCAACTCCCGCCCATTAGATCACTAGGTCAGCATCTTAAACACTACACCAACAGCTACTCTATTTTAAATACATAAGCATCAGTGGCGTAACTATGCCAATGCAGTGCATTGGGGCCCACTTTAGATAGGGTCCAAAAAGTTATCGCTGTACAATTCATTCAGAATTGATATATTTGCAAGTATCGATACATTTCTCAGCGTAATAATAACAGCGTAACTTAATTTATAATAAGTAATGCAATTATAAAACTTTAAAAATAATTTTTCATGAGTATTATGAAAATATTATCGATTTATACTTATAGCAGAAAGGAAGTATCTTAAAGCAAAGGCAGTATTTTTTAATTTGCAAGTGTATATAAATGCCTAAGAACAAATATTTGTTTCATGATTGTTTGAATATTATATGAGACCAGAGATTTATTTTGTCCTTACTATTTAGTAAATAAACAACGCAGTACTAATATTCGTATATCTCATACCCAATACTTATTTAGGGGGGGACTTTTTTCCGTTTTGCATAGGGGTCCTATTTTGGTGGTCACGCCGCTGATACATGTACACGTATGTACGTTTACATACATAGCCCCACACAAACCATAATCATAATTATGCATATTTATGATGTACCGAATCAACGAATAGTCTAACAAAACAAACCAACAAAATAATATAATATTATTTTTAAATATTGAAAATAAATTAAAAATGATACTGAAGTACGAGCCCAATTTTAGTATCATTTTGAGACTCCGCTCCAGAAATTAAACTTCTTCCGCAAAATTGCAATATAGCACTACCTATTTTACGTCAACTGCAGAAGTGCGCAACACATTTTGAATAATACATTTTTTGGGCTTAAATTATTTTGCGAAATTAAATTATTGATCGAAAAATTACCTATGACTATATTATTATTTTGACGATTTCTATGGAATATAATTTCAATAATCCCATGTAGTTTTCAATGAACGTAACAATATTAGTATACGGAAAACAATAACTGATTAGTAAACTTTATATCACAAATAGACAATAGTTTATTAATCGAAAACCAAGCCTTTAAAATATATATTTCCAGTTATTGAGTAAATCATCATTAGGTAGTTAAAACGAAAGCTTCAAATTGAAACAAGACTCTCAACTGTGTGTTTACAACAAATAATTCAGTTCTTTGACAGATATCGTGACAAAATAAAAACCTGGAGAAGCTTGTTGAGAATTCCAGGAATTACACCCGATGAAGAATTATCTGAAGTGTTAGACGAAGATAAAAAAAATATTTTTTCATCTCTTAGCAATGAGAAGAACGACGAGAGAGATAGAGAAGGTAAATCTGTGAAATTAAATGGTGAGGTGATTCATTTTTTAATGAATATGTGTAATAACCTTCTGCGCCGGTTGTGCTAGTGGCATATTTATGTACACGGGTTACAGATTCATCTCCTGACATATCCATATTCTATTCTAAGTTGTGGATCAGCAATCAAACTCTTTTGTCATGTGATAATCGACAGTTTATTGAATACTCGAATACAATACAATATACAAGTACAATACAATATACAAATTACTTTATTCGCGTCGGAGCAGTAAGAGCGCCCTCTGATCGGAGCGGCTCATTTATATGATATTCTTCGCACACTCCCACACACACACCTATTACTTTTCATGTCGCGCGCCCGTGCATACTAACACTCGGACCTCACAATATGCGATAAAAATATAACAAAATAATAACATTTTTACTTCTTTGTTTGCAGTAAATAAGAGAGTAAGGAGTCCGCTTCGTCTTGCGAACGGCCCACAGATGTGAGCGAACATATATGCTAGAGTGCTTAGGTTACATTAGAAGCACTCAGTATTTCGATCGGTAATCGATAGTATGTGTAAATTGACATTAGACTATATAATATATCGTTCATTTCATTTAAAAGTCTTTAGACATCATTATTTGGTGAATATTAAATGGGAGTGCAAATAAATGGTTTAACAGACGCGCCAAGCCGGGGTTAGCAACTTCTGTTGAACTTTTAGTAATATTGGTACTGAATCGTTGGTATAAGTGCCCTCAGATGTACTGCGACATTTTCCACTCGAAAAACTTTGGTTGTTACAGCACTTGGTCCCTTTTGCCAGCCGTGTAATATCAAGCTTCAAACTCTCTTTGCGTGATTGTGTCCTTAATGAAAGGTTGTAACCCTTCTATCGGAAGATTACACGAAGATAATTGAAATAAAATATTTTTTTATTGTATTTACGTAGTTTAATATCTGAGACCCTCCCTGCAACAACATGGTATATCGGTTTATACAGATGTTGATAGATAGATCGTAGGCCATTTTGAATGATAGTTAGTGTCGTTGCAGGAAGCTAACTAAGAAATTGTGTTTAATAGTATTTTTATTTATTTTACATGGATTTTGAATATATCGTTTATAACTCATGTGTTATGGCATTCATAACTCAGGTTTGCCCAAAATCGATATACAGTGTTTATGCAAAGGTGGTCTCATCAGTTTGTTCTCTAATTATATTGAATGCAAAAATCCAAATTTACCTCAAAAGTTACGGCGGTATAAACGTCAGCTTAGGTTTCCTAAAGAAAACCTTTTACAAATAACGTGATCTATCGACCCCATATATAGGCTGTCCAGTAAGTAGTGGTCCAAACGAAAACCATCGATAGCTGAAACCATTGGTATTAAGAATGTCACACGGTTTTCGAGATATTTGAAATTTTTAATAATTGGTACCCTTTGGTATTTTTTTTAATTGCATTTCCAAAACTTAAGAATACATTATACTAAAATATTTATAAAAAAATGACAGTGTTTGATTGTTAAACTTATGATGGTCTCAAATAAACTCTTTTGATCTGCCGGTTATAAATAAATGTCAGTTTTTTTTTGTATTTAAGAAAATGTTATATTCCATACATCAGCGACATCTGCGTACTCATTACGCAAGTTTTGAATTCCGAGTGACGGAGTATCGTTTAAGTAATATGCTAATATAATTCTATATTTTTAGCAAATACATAAAAGTTGAAGAGCCGCAGTAAATCACAACTATCAATTTAATGGTGCAACATTTTAAATAAATACACTAGATCAAAAATAATTCTACTTTCACTCGGATTTAAAAGTTAATTAAATATAACAGAAAATCATTATCAATTAACAAAAACGCAAATTAAATAAATATGTGACATATAAATGAGGCTTCCGTGGCATTTAAAAAAATGTTCCAAGTTTTTTAATCTTCTCCATTCAAGTTTTAATTCATAAATCTTGGGCAAGGCTTTATTTTCAAAGATATGCATCATAGTTCCCCGCGCCACAGTATGTGAGAAACAATCAGATTAGAGAGTTCCTAATATTATAGCAGGTACGGTACATTAAAATGTTCAGTAATAGTATTATTTCTAAAGTATCGACAAAAAATGCAATTGATACATAAATAACTCGAAATATTAAAGTGCTAAAATAATATATGAGTTTGTCTTGCGATTTTGATTGTGAGAAATATTATTTATTTAATAAATTGCTAAAATGATATAATAATATTATACAAGGAAATATATTTTTTTGTTGTGAAGTTGAATATTCAGAACATAGTTCTGTGGTATTTAATACAAATTAAATTAATCAACCATAAAGATTTATTGAAAAAAACAATCTATTGAAAAAATGTTTAGGTGCTACCGGGATAGCAACTAAATATTTTTTGATAGATATTTTCTGTATATCTTTCTAGTTTATAAATTTAATTTGATAAACTAAAAGATTAAAAAACAGTGTTTATTGTTATATATTTATATAAATAAATAGCTACAATAATAATATTTTTAGTTATTCATTATTTGAATAAATACTTTCATTTAATTGTTTAACCAAATACGTTTAAAATATGTTGAAAGCTGTCGGAATACAGGCATGTACCTATTTTGTAAGAAAAGTTTGAGAATATATATACATAGAATAACAATAAATAAATAGAAAAAATAATTGTTATTTAAATAAAATACTAACGAGAGGATTTTACAAATTCTAATACCTATTTTAAATTTGGTAAAATAATATAATTTTAAAACCATTATACTTCTACGATTTAAAAAATGTAAGCGTAAAGAGATAAAAGTTGAACCGTGGCTAACGCAAGGATTAATGTTCTCTTTACGCAAAACAGACAAGTTAAGTACGAACTGTCGCAAGAATCCTCATAATAAAATTTCAAAGAATCACTGAAAAGATACACAAATACTCGTACAAATCTGGGGAAAATAACCAAATCTTATTTGAAAGAAAAATCTGCAAAGTCGAGAACGATTCGCAGTAATCTATGTACAAATTTCGTCTCCAGAATAACAGATTTGGAAGAATAAATAAATACAAATACTCTAAAGTTGTAAAGAACATCATTCGTATAATTTTATTAGCAAACGTTATTATGTCCACTTTTAGTTATTTGGATACATTAAATATATCTGTTTGTATTTTAATAATATAAAAAAATGGATATTCACAATACGTACTCAAAAAGTATAATAGTTACAAAGTAAAAAAATAGCAAAATGCCTTATTTGAAATAACAATGGATTAAGTTTTAGAAATATGGTGTGAATGTATTTAATATTATGTTTATTTTTTGTGTCACGTATGCTTTGTGCAATGATAAAAATATCAGCTATTAACTTTTTGAGTAAAATTATTAAACGAAATACTTAAAAAATTTAATTTACCCACAATTCACAATAGATAAAAATTTATAATTTAAAAATACAACATGTAACAATAATTATGACAATATTTTATAATTATATACGAAAGTAAAGGGTGTTTATTTTAGAGGTATAGAACTTTAAAATAAAATAACACACATACAAATCGTGGTAATGGCCATTGCATTGTGGCTTTATTAGAAATATAATTTTATACCATTAGTGTTTAAATATGATTTCAAGCATGTGGACATCGCGGCTGGCTCAAATACAGCGCAATCTGGAAGTCCAATTTTCGACCACTTTTTGGAGCAGCTGGGGTATATATCGGCAGTAACGCAACGAATATTAGCTTCCAAGTCGACTAGCATCTTTGGTTTATCGGCGTAGACTAGCAACTTCACAGAATTATATCCCCACAGAAAATAATCCAAAGGTGTCCGTTTCGTGAAATTATGCACTCATCAAATGTTTCCTTCAATAAAGTAATTCTGGCACGCGCTATGTGGTATGTTGTGCCGTCTTGTTGAAACTACAGCTCTTTCACTTTAATGCCATTCAATTGGGGAAGAAAAAGTTAGTAAACAAGGATCTATAGCGCTTTCGATGGCGAATTTACTTATTCGGGTCTTCCTCAATACTACGCTCCACTGCAGCAATAGCCTCTTCGTTGTGGACTGTAAGACGACAATTATCAATTAGCGCACTGAAACGCGTACTGGTGGTTTTAGGAATGCTGGACTGGTCGAAGCACGGGATGTAATGACAATGACGCCTCGGTTACCGCCTTCTTAGATTCCGAGAAAAGCGGCAATACTCACGCACACACACGCACAAACTAGGAAATCCAGTGGTGCCAACCGAAGTAACGAGGCGCGTAAACACAATAGTTGATTCTCAACACTACACAATGAATAATATATTTTATCTTGAATTTCTTAAACGTATTTGGACGTTAATACTAGTCAATAAATAATACACGTCAGTAAGTAAATTAAAACTTTCTATCAAAATATCAGTTCTGCCATAAATCATCTATTTGACTACTATTCACCTGGCTCATCAAATACTCGTAATTAATAGTTTATATCGGTACATTCAATTTGTAATTGACGAATCGTAGGATTTTGTGTTGTGTTGAATCCGTTCTATTATCTGTGAGCGAATTGAAAGGACCTCACCAATGAATTATTGACTCCTTACAAATTCAATGCTCATAATTTCAATAGATTTTAATGAATTCAAATCCTAGAATGTTTTTAACAAAAATGCACCCCACCTTCTTATAGAATTTAATTTATAACGAATAAACAATGATAAAAAGATGATAATTGGACAAAAATGCGATCTTATGAATCGGCAATTGATTAATATGTACCTCTTCAATATTAGCAAAATTACTTTGTGGCCACATATAAATATAAATAATAAGACAAAATACTTTGTACTATTTATTGATAAATCGAACATGTTTCGATACCAATAGCATTTTCTTCAGAAAGTGGTGGTGGGTTAATAAGTAGGAACTACTATGAAAACAAATTTAAAAGGTGACTATTTGCAAAAAAGATTTGGTTATTTATAATATTTAGCTTACTATTAACTTATAATTTATAGTTTTGTTTATATCTATGCTTATATTTTTAATTTTAGTAGTTAGTTTCCTGAAGAAGATACCATAGATATCGAAACATGTTGATTTATCAATGAATAGTGGTTTAAAAAAATGTTTTGTCTTATTATTTAAATTAATACATAATTTATTTGAAACTTTGAAAAATCAATAACAATTATTTTTACAGTCAAATTTTGAAACAAAGTGAATAAAACTTGAAAAAATGCAATATTGCATCGAGGCTCAGAATATGGTAATGCTGGATCGAGAGCGATCTCATTAATTGATATAACTATGATGGATGAGGTTTTTCAATGAAGTGCCGTCAAATAAGTTATTAACATTGTTTTCTCATAATCAAAATTAATTAAAAACTCATTGACAACACCTCGAATATTTCTGAATAGTAATGAAAAAAAAAATGTAAATAATAACAGTAAAAAGTAACTAACAAAAATAAGTAAAAATAGAATAAGTATATTCTAAATTGGAAAACTCTTATTCGACTTTAATATTAAATAATAAATAATCAAAGATATCCTACCAGGATTCTACCCCATAAAATGTTACAGCGCATTACATATACATATCTGTTCATTATTCTGATAAAATAAATACAAATTTAAACATCTCTCTAAATTTCCAAAATATATTTGTGCTTCATAAAAAAATATATTTCGAGGAATTTAAAAAGGTACATTTATCTGGACGCTGGACTATATATACAATATTTGGTATGTTATTGTGGTACATACGTGTTCAATAAAAAATGTTTGAGGGTTTGGTACTTATCTAACAAGGTATATTATTTACTTTATCGGTAAGCTGGAAACCAATCACAAAATGTTTATTTTAGACTAGTAGTGCGCAAAAAAATCCGGTTGAAATATCTCATACTTCAAAAATCTTACAAAATGATGTATTTAGATATTCACATTATGAATATACAGGATTTTTTCATACTTTTTTTTGCATTGTATACGTTAACTGTGTACCATAATTTTGAATTTTACGCCGGTTATATTATATATACTTTTAAGCCGGGACTAGCTGAACTTCTTTCAAGTGTAACCTAAATAAATATTAAGTGGTGGTTGTGTAATCAGTAGTAAACTTCAACCATGGTAAGTTTTTACTATAGTAACTTTTTACTATCGCCCGTGGTAAAAATTGATGATGGGTTGTTTGAATATCTATTGCCAAAGCAATAAATGGGAAGTCTCACCCATAGACACATAATCATGAAATATGTTTTATTGTATGCTTTATCTATGGATTTATTCACCTCTACGTTCGAATCCTGTTACTTTGGTGGTGAAATTTTTTCGGATTATATGCTAATGTATAATAAACAACAAGATTGTCATTGGACGAACTTTCATCATTAAAATAGCGGGATATTGAATAATTTATTGTCGTATACTGCAAATTTCAAAGTATCAAATTTCAAAGCTGTTTCAAAAGTAAATGACTTTTGAAACAGCTGTGAAGAGTCCGCCATATTTAACCACCGATCCTCGTTTTTAGAATCGGATATTGGAGAGTAAAATTAGTTTACTACGGGATGTGCTTTGGAGAAATAAATATTTTTTTACCAACGATCAATCAACCTGTTTTCGCAAAAAAATTTACTTTAATAACTTTTTTGACTAAACTAAAAAGTTACTACTGATCACACAACCGGCCCTAAAGGACGTTATTTGTTACGTAAATCTTGCTAGAGAAGAAAGTTATTATAAAAATAGATCATTTTCTCGCATTCAAAAAACTTGTATCTAGAGTCTTACACAAGTTTTCTAATATTTATATTATATTTGTTTTCTTTTGAACTAATCAATCGATAATTTATTAAAGTACCTAATTTATGTCTAAAGTATCTAATAGATCAGTAAAAAGTCTACCATCTATGATATTCCTACCATTTATGATATTCCGAATTCAAAAAACCATAATACACCTTCTCCGGTTTGGAAAGAGATATAGGTTCAAATCCCGGTGTCGCAACAATAATATATTTCTCGATAAAATTGATTTTATATGTATTATATACCTTTCTAATTAATACATTTAATTAGTATTTTAAATATCATAAACCTATGTTCTGAATAATTATAACTCCACAATAAGTATGTGTTCTTCTAATAAAAGCATAATTATAATAAAAAAGTATTTTACAAGGTTCATTATTCTTAAAGCCAATTTGGAAAGATCTTTATTGTTTAAGCGTACAATAATATTTTATTTTAGTCAACTTGCGAAGCGAGACCGAGTCAAGTACACTGAGAAACAAGTGATATATTCTATATAAAGTGATCAGCTGTTTTATGTTAGAATACGGGAAGTAACCAAAAATTTAAGAAACAAATTATCATTTTATTAAGTAAATTCGTCTGCAAATGTACAGAATTGTTTCATAGACGTGGCTGTCTGCAATTAGTTTTTTATTTTATTAAGAATTTATTGTTTATTCTAATAATAACATTAATTTAAAATCTTAATTCATGATCCAACGAAGATTAAATAATATATAGCAAGATTAAAATCATTTTAGGGTACGCTTTCAATCCGGGACTCTTTCCGATAGCTTCCAATGCAGAACAAGCTCCTCAAATCCGGAATGTATCATCATTTTAATTAGGTGAAGTGTTCAATTTCTCTGTCTGTCCTGGGGAAACACGATACAGGAATGGTATGTGATTAAATATAACCTTTGAAGGAAGGTATTTGTTCAATGAGACACGGAGGATTATGAACAGTCATCTGTGTAGTCCATGAACCATATTTGACTGTAAGGAGATAACGCCCCTATATTGGTATACATTCAAAGAGAACTAGCCAGGGGATACCTTTAGTACCTGATAAAGTTCAATTTGTATATAATTATTTCGGCAGGTGAAATTGTTCCATTCAAATCATGCAGTAGAGGCGGCACTGTATTGGGGTAGGGATGCAATTAGGAATACTGAATTCCATCGGACTACCGGTATTTCATTTCGAGTTCAAAATCAATATGAACTTATCCTCAATCCGCAATGAAAGCGAGAGAGACTTCTAGATACTGATTATTGAATTGTATTTTTTTTATAATATGACACAGTTTGTAATAAATATCACATTTTTTGTAATATTACACAGTTTGCCATAAAATAACGAACACAGTCATCCAGCGATACTAGGTAATCCTAAAACCTGCCGGACTGATGAAATCATAAAATAATACGGAAGTATGTGGCAGCAAATAACAATGAACAGAGAAAAGCGGGAGATATTTGAGGAGGCCTTCGTCTATCAGTACATAGAAAACGGGTGATAATGATGTTGATATAATAAAGTGAAAGGCTTTCAAGGCAGATATTTGATCATACGGAAGGTATGAGTAAAGAAAGGTTGGAAAAAGATGTATGATGGGAGTGTTGACAATATCAGAAATAGAGACAGGTACAATGTAGTGATGAGAAAAAATACTACTTTTGACTCACTGGTGTGATTGTGATTGCTTTTCGATAATATCAGTGATTGAAAACTGTGACTGTGATTACAGTTTCATTACTAATGCTCACATACCGCACGATATCACAATACACGAAATAAATTTAAAAAAACCTATTTCAGCATAAATAATTAATATTTATCTCATTTAATGTCACCACAAAGAGAATGAAAACCCTTTAAAAACTGTGAGTTTATTTTTTGGGTCAAATTCTCAGCGTTTCAAATAGTTAAATTTATTGAATCATGCATTTTATATTACTTGTAATCATGTACTTGACAAATTATCCGCAAAATTCTCAACAAAATGAATAATTTAGTGAAATTTGAATCATATTGGATATTTGGTACAAAATTAATAATATCTTTAATAATGTATTTTATAATAATTATTTTGTTCCAATGCGGTATGCGTTACATTTTTGTATTTATCAAAATCCAGGCAACAACACGACTCGTTAATAATAAATACTTATTACATATTTCACAGCTGCAAGTATGAAATAAGCAGTGGTCTGTGAAATAAACATTCCATTTCACCAGTGGCGCGGTGTGGGTAGATATTAAATTAATTATTTTTTAAAATATATATATATATATATATTATTTACAAACAAAAAAAAATGAAGAAACATTATTTTTTATTAACGGTAAATAACATTACTCAAACAAAGTTATTTATAATAGGTAGTTAATTTAAAAATAATGTTAATCGTTTCGTTACAAGCTGTTAAATAACATTATGATCATTAATGTATATACGCATCAATATTTTTTTAAACTAAAGCAGTTTATTTTAAAATTTTAATATTTTTTATTTTTAAGGAGAACACATTATTATTGTGAAGTTGCATTATTCTTATTTAATTTGTCTTAAAATCATTTTTAAAAACATTAGAATAAAGTGATATATATAGTTTTGGTTAGTTAATTTAGCATTTGTCATATTTTCTGAAACTGGTTGATGAATTAATTAATTAAGTGGTTAGAAAACGAAACTAAGTATTTTTTTTTAAATCTACTTTTAACTATAAAACTAATCAATAGTGTATCTAAGAAGCATCAACATTTTTATATAAAACCAAATGATTACTACCACCTTGGCCAACGAAGAGATCACACCTAATAAGAAGATACGTTAATTTTATTCATGGACTATTATTTACTTCAATACTGTTGACTAGGATACGAAGCCATACAACGTTCACCGCTGATGACACAGAATTACAACCAACACTGAATCACTGAGAATTTCACTATATCCAGTGCCGACTCAGCGTGCTCTCACGGTCTTCCAGTAACTAACGGCATTGAATCATATACCAATGATGTATAATGCATGATGCGTCAGACATTAAAAATTTAACAGCAACACACAGCAGGAATCCAGCCAACCCTTACCTGGCTATGATCATCACATTATCAACAAAGGATCACATTATCATGCACATTACCAATGGCGAGGTACCATACCGGTCTAAACCGTTCCTTCGGTCATGAAACATCGTTCTTCCAACCAGTGTCTTTGTTCATCTAGCACACCACTCAGAGTTCAACGCAACTTAGAATCTTTCCCGTATTCTGGCCATCACCACCTCTGTCAGCCAGCATGGAGTCAGTACATCGAAACAAGCTGTACTTAACTAGATTTTCTGCGAAATAATTCGAATTGGAATATGTATCTCGTAATATTCTTATCACAATTATTAAAGTTTTAATATATCATAATATTCTGTCAGATAAATGTTACAAAATACAAAGTTAGATACAGTTTATTTAAACGTACTGACAGCACTTATCACTTTCGTTTGGAATGAGTCCATGTAGTGAGCACGGTTCTAAGCAGTCAGCGCGGCTGAACGTACCTGACAGTACGATGCCAAGACAGCGCTCACGCCAGCCGCACGTCACAACGTGCAAGGCAGAAGACAGCCAGCGGCACCGCACTTTTCGCGCATACCGAAGGAGTCACTCTTTTTCCAACTACAGTCTCGACAGCTACATTGCTTTGAACTCTGATTGTATCGAGTAAAGTCAAACAGTAGATTTTAACAGAGCTTCTGTATCTACAAATTCAGTATAAAACGTAAGTATGCATTCTTGTTCTAATTACGTTTACTGTATATACTGCCTGCATAATCACACATAACATAAGATAAATTCCACGACACGTACGAGCATGAGAGTAAAGCTGAATTTACAGGCAGCTATAGGTATTATCTATTTTAAATATTAATGAAAAATGTTTAAAAATACTGAACCCGAACGATATAAGTATTCAAAGAAATATAAGTACTTTGTAAAACAAAGCTTTGCAAGTGTTGGTTGTTTAAAAATATTACTTGTTGATGTTTTAAATATCATTACATTATAATATATAAATTTAATTCAAATATATTTATTTGTAAGCTGTCGGTATATCTTTCTAGTCCAAAATCATTTAATTATTATAATTTCTAACTTAAACGAAATAAACAAGTACATTATATAAGTAAAATAAATCAAATCCATTTAAAAAAAAACTGATCACGCTGGAATAAACATATTATTATTATTATTATTATTATTAAATCACAATTTTAAAAAGTTAATACAAATAAAGACCCAGGTGTCATATTTTTGTATTTTTCCTTATATTTTATTGAAACCGCTGGGCCTTTAGCGCGCCACCAGCGTCTAAGGGATGATTCGCGAACGTCCGTAAAACTTTTCTCGCGAAAGAAAAAAGAAAAAGAGCAGTTTAACAGCACTTCTGGCCAACTTTTTGAATAAAATTATTGAACAAAATACTTAATATGTTTTTTTTAAGTTTTCGCATGATAAATAGTGGTCGTGTCCCGAGACGTTCTTCACTCTCCGTCAACACAGTTATGGGAATTTACAAAGTGAACAAAAGTTAGTATCGCAATATGCGCAGAGAGGCCTTGAACTTAGTAGAATATAAAAAAGACACGTAAAACAGTATCAAGGTTTAGGTTGTAAAAACTTTAAAAAGCCACAATATCCATTATCAAAATCATTTATTTTTTCATAAAACCCATACCTAAACTAATAAAATCATTTATTTTTTCATCAAACCCATACCTAAATTATGAAAATCATTTATTTTTTCATCAAACCCATACCTACATATAAATATATATTTTAGTAATCTTTGAAAGTTTGTACCTTTGTCCTTAAGATATATTTTTTTTTTGTGAACTTTGTTTGCCTATAAAAAAAGTTAAAATGATTGAAATAGGTACTTTATAAATTATATTTTTTATAAACCGATGTTCTTACGGTTCGGTATAACGGTTAAACTATCGTCTAGTGATTCAATGTTCAGGGGTGTGAGCCCTGTCTACCAGACAGACTATAAGGTAATTCTATTTTTAAGTTTTTATATTTTAACCAAGGTATACTTATGGTTTCACCGCTTGAAGAAAACATATTTTTACAGTCTAGTGAATAAATTTAGATTTCTCTCTAGATGTAGATTTCTAATATAACCTTATTTCATCGTCCATTCTTTTATACGTAAGATAAAAGTGATTTAACATTACTGATATTATTATTTTCAAGATTTCATTAAAAATATTTTTTAATAACTTTTTATTTATTTTTTATTTGAGATATTTTAATAAATTTTTATTGTATTTTTATTAAAATACTGTGATAAATTGTGCAATGAAATTAAAGTACAGTTTAAATATTCATTGTTCATAATATTCATTCATATTCATTTAAATATTCATTGTTCATACTTGTGTATTATAATTTTCATAGCAAATAACATTTATAATGCGTTTCTCATCCATTGACTAGTGCAATGACTACCTTGACTAACTAAATATTTTTTCATTATTAAGGAGAAAATATTATTATTGTAAAGCCGTAATTATTCAGAACATAGAACTGTAATATTTTAAATACTAATTAAATGTATTAATTAGAAAGATGTACATTGTGGGGTAGAAGACTTACGTCCTTCCCTTTCACCGGCTAGACAGTGCAGAACATGAGATCTGCGGGTTCTTTTACCTTGAGCATATATACCCACCTCATTTTTGTCACATTCTGCCTTCATCCTAAACTGGGAAAAATTAATAATAATTGGAGGTGATAAGTAAAAGATGTTAGTCTTTAGTAAAAGTAAGACATATAATCAAGAAAAGAATATAAGATTACAAGAAATAAAACAAATCTAGACTACAAATCCTCATCTCGTTGGGTTGGATGCAAGTTCGAAGTCCTTCTTGTATGGGACACCAGACATCTTGGCATCACATTATGTTTTGGTCCGCAGCATCCAGGCCGACGCGATCAGCTTCGTAGATGTTATTTGTTGTAGATTGTCGTGATAAAATGTGTTGCCTTCAGTGAGGCAACTAACTTCAAGGTAAATCCAAAGTTTTAATTGAAGTAAAATCAGAGATACGTACCAGTGGCATAAACCAGAGGCAAAACCCAGAGGCAAAGCCCAGAGGCTGGGGCCAGAGAGAAATGTCTTGTTTCCAGTAAAGATCATTTACTATGCGATTAGATTAACAAGTTAACATTAAATTATGCACTAGTGATTGAAGAATAAAAAAAATATTTACCCTCTAGGTAGACTCAATCACATAAGGTTACATTTTGGTCTGACAGGTCTGGCGACGGTTTGAAAACAAACCATAGATTTTTACCGCTTTAGCAACCTGAGGGTAACTATTTGTGAAATGTCAAAGTGTTTGACAAAAATAAGTGACGGAGCAATTTTTTACGTGACCTCCATTTATAACATCATAACATATAAAATCAATTTTATCGAAGAATATTGTTTGTTGCTACCGGGATTCGAACCTGGATTTCTTTCAATCCGAGGAATGTGCATTATCCGATTATGCTATACCAACACAGTGGATCGATAAAATTGATTTTATATGTACATCTTTCTAATTAATACATTTAATTTTTTATTTAAAATATTTTTTCGATAGATATAATTTTTTTCTGTGTATTTTTCTAGATTATTCACTACCGGAACTTGAACCCCGAAAATTCTACTACTAGCAGACTGCTTTAATCAATTAAGTTCTTGTGACGCTATACATTATCATCAGATTTCATCCACATACTTTACCTTATTAATGAGAGATCTGTTTTTTCCCATTTGAAGCGACAAATCTTTTTAATTTAAATGTTTCTCAAAAACTGCTAGGACTTAATTTTATGAACAGAATCCTACAATATAATATTTCGAGTGGTGATTATATTTTTTCGATATATGGATTTTTTTAATTCGATTCATCTAATTTGTTTAAATTATTAAGGAATTATGTTCTGAAAAATCATAACGTGACAAATAAAATGTGATTTCATTATAATTAATACATTTCATTATCTTGTATGGATGGATACATACATACATACATACTCGTATATGCTTTTCACAATGCTCAGTGTGAGAGAAAGCTTTTAAAGAAATTGGCTTTCTGGAAAATAACAGCGTTGTTATAATGAAAACAGAACTGAGCACTAGTTTCAAAGTACAGCATTACCAGCGCACTGCCTATGGGAAAATGCTTCAACATTAATATTCCAATGAAATAATGAACACCGCAGACACATCTATCGCAAGTAAACCATCAGGTCTGGTTATCGGTAAGAATACTTTACTAAGGATTTTCTGCTAATTATGACAGAGAGAGAGAGAGAAAATGAAAGGGTAACTTCCATTGGAGTAGTTCAAAGTCATTTGTCACTTCGTATTTATCATGCAGGGATCCATCTATTTGCGCGAAAGCCTATTAGAACATTCGAAACTAAGTTACTTAATTCTCAAGTTAGATGATTCAAAAATATAAAACGTATTCGTTCATCGTGAAAATATAAAACTGTATTGTATATATACCAATATATGTTCTAGTTGGATATAACTCAGTCGAGAATCAAATATGTCTTATATTCCTAGATAAATTTAATAGAAATGTGTACCTACATACTTGAGTTGAGTCAGAATAGAAATGTGCACTACATAGTAGAATTGAGTCTATCTACGGCATCCCATTAAATTTTTTTATATATATTAAAACTTAACAGCAATGAGACTTTTTAAGATTTTTGACTCGAGACAATCTCTGTGATAGGAATCATGCTCTCGTGAGATTCTATGAAGTCAACTCTCGGCTTTTGTGGTCCATCGTGTACACAGCAAGTCATTTGTTGTCCCAATTTGCGCTTGTTGTACGTCAATTATCAATCCATTGACCATTGATGTTCCGTTCGTCAGTTGGATAAATTTGTGTCTTCCTAGCAGCAGTTAAAACAGAATACATGTTCATAATTTAATGTATTCGTTTGTCTAACTTTCAGAATAAATAGTTGTATGTATATATGGTCCTAGATGTGGTTGTGTATACGTATTGTTTGTAGTTATGTTTGTTAAGCTGAGTTTATCCAGATCCAAACTTTAACACGTGTACGTGGTTTTGAGATTTATCTCAACTAAATTTCTGAGATTTATCTAATCGTGTCTCATTCTGTAAGACACGGGCCATGAAAAAACTCTATCGTTGTATGGTTGTGCATGTGGTAGTGTGCACAAGTAAGCGTGCAAATCCAGTTCTTTTGTAGTATTTGAAATTTCAAGATGTCTCTAAGAACATATGTATTGAGTGAGAATAAACAATCTCCTGCACCAGGTAAGTGTGACTATCATGAGTCTCATTAATGCATTAGATATACATTTTTTGGAAATTTCGTGTGTGATTTGTACCGACCTGGAATGGTTAAAAATAGGTTCCTCTATTGTCGGGATCATCATGTCTTCCACAATGTATGTGAAATATATTGATTATTCTATTTGTGTCCAAAAAGGTAGAATGGCGAAGCATATACAGAGTTAATATTATGTTCCAGGCCGATTTTGTATGGCTGCCATTTTAGTTTGGCAGACATTTGTAAGTTCACATTTGTCGGTAGTCGTAGAAAGTAGTTGATTCAAATTTATTATGAAGCATCTAACACCTCAACAACGTGTTTAGGTCATGAAAACATATGCTGTAATTATTAATTGTGAACACACGTGGTTTCAACAGGATGGTGCCACCTCACATGCAGCCGAGCTACGCTTGAAATTTGGAGAGAAATTTTTCCCGGCTGCATAATGTTAAAAAGTGGTATATCGACTGACCACCTCGATCACTCGATTACTTTTTGTGGGGGTACTTAAAAGGAAAGGTCTACGCCAATAAACCAACAACAATTCTGATGCTATAGGACAATATTCGGAATGAAATTTTTGAAATAATCCAAATTTGAACAATCCAATTTTGATAATCCGAATTTTCAAAATTAAAAATCAATTAAAGATTAAAATTAAATTAAAGAAGCAAAATCCGATATACAAGATTTAGAGACCAAATTTATATTCCAAAACTAAAATATTTCGCAACCCAAAATCACTATATTTATCAACGCATCAAATTTTTTAACAATCTTCCCATCACAATTAGAACAATTACAGATTACTATAAATTTGTACCTGAAGTAAAAAAATATGTACACAGACTAACTGAAACATCAATTATCTCGTATATATTCCTTTCCGATTTCTATTTTTACACGATTTCTACTCTCATAGAGAAGAAAAAAAAAGTTAAATGAAATATATATACATCCTACTGATAATTCTAAAATGTATTATATTTTCTAATAATAAAATTAATTTTTTTAAATAACACGCGAAGTGTGCGAGAATGTTATGAAAAATATGGTTAAAAGAGCACGTATTTGTGGCGCAGCTAAAAGCGACTATTTGGCCGATGTCATATTATATATATATATATAATTGTAATAAACCATGTAATATTAATTAAGGAAAACACATTCTTATTGTGAAGTTGTAATTATTCAGAACATAGGTCTGTGATATTTTAAATACTAAATTAATGTATTAATTATAAATATACACGTATAAAATCAATTTTGTTGAAAAATATTGTTTTTGGTAGTGCACTTCCCCGGATTGGAAATAGAGATCCAGGTTCGAATCCCGGTGACGCAAAAACAATATTTTTCGACAAAATTGATTTTATATGTATATATTTATAATTAATGCATTAATTTAGTATTTAAACCATGTAATTGTTTTATAAAAACTTAATTTAAAAAGTCTATTTAATTTTCTAGTTAATCGAAAATAACATCAGCTTAGAACATAATTTTCACCATGTAGAGCGTATTTTGAAGAATCTTTTCGTATTCTCGGTACATTAAAACCCTATTTTTCATACACTTTATTTTCCAGTATATGAAACGATAAATAGTAAATATGCTTTCTATTACAGTATAATGAAGAATTTTTACATATAAGAACGCTCTCTTATTTGTAATGCTAAATATTTAACTTAAATCTCTACTGTATATGTGGATTACGTGGTTAAAGTGGTCGGAAACCTAAAGATGCTGTGACCTGTACCTAATTTTGACTTGTTAAAATAAGTCAAGCGGATTGGCTCGAGAGGTCTGAACGTCCGGTATCCTTTTTATAGCTTTAACAAATTATTTCAGTCTATGGCGCACGGCCAGTCTTTGCCAGATGACTCGGCGAGGTCACGTCCGATCTTGAAAAATCTGTGTGGTTCGTGGACATGTAAATCTCCCAGAACTATAAACGAGGTGAATGTGTATCGGAGTAAAAGGTCATCGATGATCTCACAGAGATGAATGGTTCGGAGACGTGTAGATTACTAAACTTCAGTGAACGACAGAGGTCCTAATATTTTAGAGAACGTTAAGCTTTATAATACGTCAAATTGAAGTTACTTCATTCTTAATAATTGGCACAGTCGAAATAATCTGAATCTAATTATAATTTTATCTTTAAATGGTTCTGCTTAATGATATTTATATTTTTTATAACGACATTTTTGTAAAATAAAAATCATTTAAGGATCACATATATTTTGTCTTAATCTTATTTTATTTTACTTAGTTCTTCTCTAAATACCTAAAGACCTTTTTCAATAATAATTCATATTTTTCAATTTTTTTTCGAAAACCTTGGTTTTTAATATTCAATTATGCCAAAAGTTATAAATTATAAGTTACGCCAATTTTAAACTAATAAACTGAATATTATTTTCAAAATAATTTAAAACCAATAAACTGAATATTAACAAAATGTTAAAAAATTATAACCCATTAAATACACATGACATATTATCAATTTACGATATTTTTAAAATACTTTGTTTTAATGAAATAATATATTATATTTGTTCACATACTTTGAGGCTTCGGCTACTATTTAAAATCAAGTTTTATATCAAAACACGATAATTTCTTACTAAATACTATTTATATCAATCCTTTTAATGTGTAAGTTAAGTTTATGTTGTTTTTTTTTCCGCTTCTTTCAGCCGGTCTCGAGCGCCATGATAGACATAAAATTCTCACGATCCTAATTTTCAATAAAAATGCCGAAAATATATATTTTTTTGCATATTTTAGCCACAATAAGAATTAATATTAATCTTACACACATTAGTTGCAAATTTCAAATATTATATATTTTTTACTGATTTTAAGGAAAACATCGTTTTCTTGAACAAAGTAAACATTTTACGTATGTTATATTGTACGTAAGTTACAACTGAATATTCGGTATATATGTAACATCGTTTTTTTTAAACATAGCAAAATACTACGTAATTATGAATCAAATAGCTCGAAAAAGGCAACGTGGTGTTTTTGAACGATAATATTAAATAAAACCACAAAATGCATCTGACATAACGTTGATTTAAACGATCATTTAATTATATGTAGGTACTTTGACTGATTTCAAAATAATTTCATATATATGAACTAGGTATCTACTTCAATAAACTATTTAATTTTCGATGGATTAATTCAAATGACAACACACATTTTATTTCATTCCATAATATAAATATTTTTTTAAAAATGTAGTAAAGACTCTAGATACGAGTTAATGTTGACACTTGTCTCGAATATGAGAAATCGACAAATATTGTAATTTTTTTAAATATGAGTTCAATATATTAATTAGAAAGATATACATATAAAATCAATTTTATCAAAAAAATATTGTTGTTGCACCACCGGGATTCGAATCTGGATATATTTACAAACCGGGGAAGGTGCATTATCCAACTATGCTACAGCGACAAATTTTTGAACCTATATGTTACCTAATTAATATATTTAATTCATATTTAAAATACCACAGACCTATGTTCTGAATAATTACCACTTTACATTAAAAATGTGTTCTCCTAGTAATTTTTTTATATTATAACTTTGTTCTCTAGCAAGATTTACTTAACAAATAACGTCCTTTATATTTAGGTAATACTTAAGCAAGAACACAAGAAGTTTAACTATTATTCCCGCCTTGAAAGAGTATGCAATTCACGTAGAATTTCTCGAATTTCAAACTGGAAACTTTAAAGTACTACCTTAAAAATATTTTTAATTTAATATCGTATTATTTGACTGATAGTAAATATATTTCTAAGGAACGATTCAAAATAACATGCCCAGAAAACATAAAAATATTAGTTCATATAAATTTAAAACATTTGATGAACGATTTTAGCGATATTGTATTTTTAATTAATAATATAGGGTCCAGTGGAAAATTTTGAAGTTTAATATTTAATAAAATAAAAAACTATTTAAACATATTTAAAAAAAAAATTTTTTCATCGTTTTATTTATTAACATATAATATAAATTAACATTAAGATTATTCATAATAAAGTTCCATGTTTGGCAATAATGTTCCATACATTGACTGTCTGCAATGAGCCTAGTGCCACCTGTGAATGTAAACTTATACCAACAATTATAATTGCCCAGTCATGCTTTCAAGTTTAGCAATAATGTACTACGGCTTTTAAATAATTTTTGGCACTGTTGAATTTAAATTACTTTAACGTATTTTTTAAATATGAAATATGAGTATATAAAAAATAATAACAATTATTATAGAATTAAAATGACTTATGGATGAATAATCAGAAACAATTGGTGTATTAGTGAAACATTTTAATGGTAAATGCGAGATACAATATATCACTTAATATGAATTTTATTAAATGTCTCGTATATTAAATTAACATTTTCATACTAATGAATTTTTTATAACGAATTATTTTACTTTATTAGATGCATAATATTATTGCATTAAAAAATATTAAATTAAGTAATGATTGTAATTTAATTTAATGAACCAAATTATTAATAATTAATAATCCTACAACATTACAAAATTTTAAATGATCAAGGTGGTTGACTCCCCTATGCTATTTCTTAAGAGAATTTTCACACACACACATGTAGGTTGGTAAGGTTTTTGTCATAGCGCCTTAAAAACTTTTGGAAGTCAAACAATACGGGAGAAATTATTTGACAAATGAAATCTGCTAGGTCTAGGGACAGCGCGGCGGTTAATTGCTGGGCGGTGAACTTCTGTGGTGAATTGTATGGGCGGTGAATTGCTGACGGTGATTTGCTTGACGGTGAATTGCTGGGCGGTGAATTATTGACGGTGACTTTACCGGACAACGATAGTAAGTGTAAAAGTAAAAGGTATCTAAGGGGTCCGTTATAAGTACACAAAAGATCCTATTTAATTTTCCTTTTTCTACGTTTTCACTATTGATAATGTACAATAAAGAGATTCTTAAAATAATATTAAATTTAAATAACATACAGATAAAAAGTATTACGTTAAATAATTTCAAAAAAATAATTAGAACCACTTTGTAACACACATGCTGTTTGAGGGAAATTTATTATCAAATTTATTCCATAGATGGCGATAGTGTAGTGGTACTCGAAGTGTTTCAACATATTATCATATATACATCTTTCAAAAATTTTATAGATATAAAGATTGATTAATGGTTGAGAATGGTGAACATTATATTTATATAAAGTGTTCACTTAAGCCAGCCGAAGACAGGTCGTAAGCCCTGTAATTACATGTACTTCTATATATTTACCATTAAATATAATAAAGAATGGCTTTTTCTCTATGAAATATATATTATTTGTTTAAAATATTATGTTTCAATAAAAAATAAAACCACGTTGAACTACTTAATTTAAAACATCGGTATTAATTTATATTATTAAATAATTAACTTAATGCTGTGTTTTTCTAATCAACAAAACAAGCTTTTTAATATATTAATTCTACTACGTTTTAAAATACAGTTTTTTTTTATAGATTAAAAAAAACGTAATTTTACTTACGTTCTGAGCATTTTTCGCTGCATTAAAATAAATAATGTGTACATATTTAAACGCGCATTTTTTTTGTTAAGTTAAAATAAAATTAAACAAATAAATGTTCCAACAAAAGATTATCTTCAGCAAATTATTTGTTTATGGTATATTAAAGAACTCAGTATTAAAGAAATTGTCATGACTTCAGATTTTTTTAAATCGTCTAGAATCTAGAGTGCCGAGCGTCCTTCTGGGTACTAAATCTCCCAACGACTCCGCGGGGAGAGAAGGCTGTCATAAAGTTTTATATATATCTGGGGAACATTTTACTTTCCTCACTCTCTGTCTACTTAGAGTGAATAAATTCTAGCCATTTGCTTTATTTCTTACAGACAAAATGTGTAACGCTCACCGTCACACCGAATCCAAGCCAAGGTGGCAACAAGATATGATGTAATATGAATATTTTATATCGCACATAAAACCTTTTTGCCGAGAAATGTCCGTAGAAGAGATAGCACTACCTCCTAGGTGTGCTGTTATCAATACTTACTATATCTCTAAATATGCTCAACTAACACACATTTTGACACATTTTTTTCTAGTGATCTATATCTATATACATATATATCTTACAGTGAATGTGTATTATCAGTGCAGTTTAATTTTTGTTATCCGAATTCATTATCACTACAATATATATTTCTACTAGCGAAAATATAATTTAACTGATAAGCGCTAGTGAAATTATACGCTGATCTAAACTGTCAGTTTGACAGTAGTAAAATGTAAATTTGCGTACTTTTGTTTTCACTTAAAATACGTGTTTATGTCGATTAAAATACGAAAAAAATTGTTCAATCCGAGTTATTTTGACGTCTAGTTACCAAAATAGTATTCTTTTTGATAGAAATGTATTTTTTCGATTTTTTTTTTCAACTGTCACTAAAAATAATAATATTAATAAAATAATGATAATATAACAAATTAAACCGGATCGTTTGTGAACAAATACAGTTTTTGAACTGGAATTATTGAAATTATAATTATACTAGTGAAAATACAATTTCTCTAGTAATACTCATTCACTGTAACATATGTATTTGCCTTATTTAAATAAATGTCATATAATTTGAGTACACCATCTTTTTTATAACGGCTGTGCTTAGTAGCAAAATTCTTGTCATCTTATTGCGATTAACTCAATATATAAATGGTTTGTTGTTTATAGATGAAGCTACAATGTTTGATCAAATACAAAAAAAATAAATGAAGATAATGTTTTTTATATAAGAAAATTGTTACAATACATATTTATTACAAAAATTCTAAATACACTTAAATGAGTATTATAAATTTCGGAAAATTGTAATAATTTATACATATGTACAATACGTTTTTAATAATAATAAAAATTTGTTTAAATGATCTATTACTGTAATTTAAATAAATAAAAATAACTTAATTAGTAAAGTTATACTATTTTAATAAAATGTGAAAAATTGTGCTTTTTATAGATTTTTTTTTTAAATGTCTCTTGAAAATGTTTGCATCATTCAGTTCTAAAGGAAGCTTTCGTGTACGGAGCAAGGAGTAGTTTGATATTCAGAGATACCCCGACAAATGGGCGTCAGCTTGAGTTTAAGGACACACTTAGGTATATTTGTTTACGTGAAAATTTCAAATGTTTTAACATCTGAGATTTTTCCAAGTATATTTCTGCTGCTAAGTATATTTATTTTTTAGATAGGTAGAGTTCAAAGTAAACCGTACTCTTCTGTCTCGACATACCACTCTTCGCTCTTTTACTTTAATGCACCTTCTTATGTATATCTGTCGATTGATGAATATTCTAAACGAGCTCTAATATCTGATTAAACTGATCGTGACAGATTTTTCGCGGTCGTCTACTGTTTCTGTTTCACTCATCTCATACATTTTCTTTACCATATTTTCCTCAATCATACTCGTATTCATATTAGCGATAATTTTTTATTCGATTACTGTTTTAATTAACCTTACTGTCTCTAGTTAACATACTCTCCATAACATAAAATCATTCACTTGTTCTAAATAAAATATTAATTAAATCATATTTAGTCACACTTTCGATTCATCAGATTGATCATATCATAACTTTCGATTCATCAGAAATTCACTTTGCATGCATAAATTAGATATCGTTATCTCCAGGCACTATAGATCATCTTCACGATTACTTACAAATACCGCGTAACTTGCAGCATATACGAGTATATTAAAATAATACATTTTCACACCTACTAAAAATTACTGCACTTCTTTCACACAACTCTACATGTACAAGTTGAAGGTTCATGGTGAGATTACACAGCCTGGATTTATAATATCAAATCATGATTTTAATGATCCATTAATTCTTACACGTGCATTACTTCCTTACGTTTAACAAATATTTTTCATAATATTCATCTCATTACTCTTAGGTATGCATTTCGCAGATCAAAAAACGCATAAAACAGCGTTCGATTCTCTGCCAAAAAGTTTGTTATTATCAGGTCAAGTATATCTTCTACCCATGCATTCTATTGCGCTCATAAATGCTCCTTGTTCATTTCACATCCTTTTTTTCGTCATCATCCTCGTACTTTATCTTAAAACGTTCCCGTACAATTTTCCCATAAAGTACAACTGGTTAACAGCTATATAGTTTTCGCAATCCATACGAGACCATTTTTCTTTGTGAAATGCATAATTTCATTACCCTTTTCCAATCCATTGAAGTTATAGTTGAATGTCGATTCAGATTGTAATAGTTACAAAATATACAAAAGATGCACAAGCAACATAATCATCGTAATCAATAATACATTAGGTAGACAAATTATGTAAACAATGTGAAATTGAATGAACTATCAGCCATATCTTTACCTTGTGTTGCTTTTTTTTAATACTCGTAGTTAAGAAAATTATAGAGTTTTCACATTAATAAGAAACTGATTTTTGAAAAGCTTTTGTAAAATGTTTATTTTGTGGCACACGCATCGCATGAACGAAAAAAAGAGTAGAAAAATAAGTTTCCTCTGTTGAAATTCATTTTTAAAACTAACTTCGCCTCTCCTCGAACTTTTTTGATTACATCCTTTTTGATTTTTCTTACGAAAACTCTACCAAAAATTGATGAACGCACCCGGCGAAACTTATGATTAGAAAATTCGTTAATTTATAATGTGTTTTATTAATACATGCGTTGTACTATAAATTCAATATTAAAATGAGTATGAGGTCAGAAATATCAGCCGATCGTGTCACTATATAGTTCAATCCATCAATACTGTAATGTTCGGACAAAATTTTATGTTTCTGTAGCACCTAATAATGTATATTATTCTCTCCCTAAACATATAAAAAAATATTCAACAGGACAGATAGTTCAGATGCAATAAAAAATCTTGATTAAAAATTCAAATCGTACTCATAGCATAATCACCCCTTCAATATGAACACACGCAGTCAATGTGTATTCTAAAAGAAATGTATGCGAGTGCACGAGCACGGCAAGACCTCAGCCCAAACATCAGTGAGTGAGAAGCCTGATTGTTTGTGTTTACACCAACCTTAAACATATGTCATAAACTGAATGTTCTAACATTTGAACTTATATTATTTAATCACATTGAAGATGAACGTGTATTATCTTTACTAATTTCAATCCTGATTTAATACCAGCCTAAAATTATAATATTATTACTATATTAACAAATTTAAAGTATTATCTTATATATTTTTCATGGTCAAATATAACATCATTCTTTCTTTTTATAATTTACAATTTTTATTTCCCTTTTTTTCCACTATCTTTCAATATTATTTATTTATGGTGATTTGCTGAACCAACTACGTGAAATATGATTATTGATTTACTATGTAAAATGTTTGCCTCACCACGGGTGAAGCCTAGTGAGGCGGATGTTAAAATACTATATGTATATAAAAAATATAAAAAATAAAATAATAATAATTTAGATAGATGGTCAGTCATGATTTTTTTTAAATGTTTTTTTTCTTAGTAAAAATTGCTATCAGGCGATTGAAATTACAATATTTTTTCGATTTGATTTAAAATTAGTGATTTCAATCATTGAATAATTTTAACAAACTGTATAAATTTCAGCAGTAGTGGTGTACATTGTCTTTATTGCCAGTGAGAAAAAACTCCAAATAAGCATTACTTTCTGTTAAATCTGTATGTCATATGTGTAGATTGTTTTATAAAATGTATCAAAATATGCTATTTTTTATCCTTTTATTGATGTTTATTTAATAACCATTTTAAGAAGTGCAATAGCACTTCTTAAAATGGTTATTAAATAAAAAAATATAATGGAAAAAAAAATTCAAAGTTTAATTTCAGTTTTTTTTTACTGACAAGTATCAGAAAATAATTAGGTTAAAATTCTCAAAAACGATATAATGTACGAGAAATGTTTTTAATTATTATGATAAAAGAATGGAGTATTTCAGGGTGAAGTTGACATAAAAATTGTTGGAATAAATAAAAATTCATAGAATAATACATTTATCTAGCTCAACAATAATTTTATTAGTATAATATGCATTTAAGTAAAAACTGAAACATTATCTAGTGCTGCAAGATCGGGAATTTCGTTTATTAGATAAGTTATGAGCTGTGTTAGACCACATCGTTTGAATCCCTGTGAATTTATTTATATTATTCTGCTAAACAATCTTCGTGATAATTGAATTGTAATAACATAAAATAATATTTCAAGGAAAAATTTGTCCCTAATAAAATAATTCATTTCTGACAATCGATAAAAATGAAACTCTCAAACAAACATAAAAACTTAGAACAGAGGCGTTAAGAGTTAACAGTTCAGGGTGTGTAAAATTTTTATGAGGGCCTGGTGTTCTGTAGGGGCCATTTCAAATTTTCAATAGCGCCTCTGGGATCTATACTGTCCTGTAAAAGTGTCGATACGATATGATCTGTGAGGTTTCTTTCATAAATATGAAAGTAATACATGTCTATATAAGAACGTGAGAACGAAGAAAGTGAGTTTGGTAAAATCATACGCAACATTTAAATCTAATGTGTCAGTATGCACGATAAAACAAATGTATCATCTTGTTGGTCTAGCGGTGTCACATTCGTTTAGTGATCAAATGGTCTAGGATACGAGTCACTCCTAAGAGACCAGTAAGTTTTATAGTATAAGGGCAAGACACGATTGCTATGTAGCATTAAAAAAATGTCTACCTGGCGGCGAATGAAAAGTACCGATATGAGAGCATTCGCTCTTAAACCGGTGTAGCTTAATGGTGTAGCTTATTTTGAAAATAGTTAGAATATTGTATTCCGCGTACACATCTATATTTAAAAAAAAAAAAAACGATAAATCAAAATACGCAAAGTGTGAAGTTGACAACGCATACCGTTGAGTAGATAGGTCCTAATAACAAAAAAAAAACATATTTTACGTGGAACCGGTACCATCTTGCGTTAATGATAAAATAGACTTCACGAGTTGAAGAACACATTTTATAATCAATGAACAGATGGCAGTGCCTTCGAAGCACTTGAACATTACCAAGCCGGCTGCATTTAGAGTAGAATGTAAAAACATAAGTTGTGTGGATACTGCATTTGCCGTTAGTGATTCGGAGAATTTGTGGCGATTTGTATCCATTAGAATTTCCAAGATTTAAAAAAAAAATACAAATAACGGGATTAAGTAAGGCCAATAGTTTGTCTATAGAAAATATTTGTTTTTGATTTTTACCTAATCTAGATCATAAATAATTCTACAGAAATATATGTAAGTAAATGAAGCAAAGTAATTTGCGCCTATTTATTTATATAATTAATTACGTTTTAATTTACGTTATAACTTTAATAATATTTTTTTCATACTCATTATTATCATATTATTTCATGTGCGGTGTTATGTGGGAGCTACACAATAATTTTATTGTCAAAATTTTTAACAAATACACATTTTTTATTAATTTTCTATAAATACATCTAATTTATGGCACATAGCAATGTTTTAAGGTGTGTGGGTGTGCACGCGTACACGATTTGGCACCATAGCGCACACAAAAAAATATTGCGCGCATACAATTTTCAACAAGACTTCTACATGTGCCGTCTCCTATCAAAGGTTGGTGGTGACCGTGTTGCAGCTGTTATTTTAGCCTGTATAAGATCAACCAACATTTTGGAATCGAACCAATTTTTAATGTTACCCAGTCAAAATGATTATTTATACCACTATCATTACTAGTTGTAAATCAAAATTTAATAACTTCTATGATTTTAATGAAACGTATTATCCCACAAGAGCAAATTAGCTTAAAATAAATCCTCTCAAGCTCCCAAAATATACAATCAAATTGGAAATAAAATTAAAAATTTAACTGACGTAAAGGCTTTTAAAAGGGATACAGGGAAGAGCAGATACTGAGAGTAAACTTTTTTATATAATGAAATAATTCTTATTGTGAATATCTTATATAATGAAATAATTTATTAATGTGTATTTTGATCTTGAATATTTTCCTATACCTTACATGTGCGTACATTATACATTGTATTGCACATTGGTATATATTTGTTCTCTCTTTTTTAAAATATTTTCACGTTCCTTGTAATTTACATATTCTATTTTATTGTGTTTTGCCTTCAATGAGTGTTCATTTTGTTTTGTTTACCAATTTGCCCTAAAACAAGTTGGCCTAGTTAGACAATGTATGTAAAATAACTGGTTTTTTTTTGCAGCTGTAAAATTATTGTATATGTCTAAAAAAATTAAATGAAACCTTTACGCGTCTTAATACGTCTTTGTTAGTAACCTGGTAAACTTGGGCCCTACCAGTAGCCTTATGCTGGTACGGTAATTATACTGGTATGTTGGTTATTCTTATTTTCTCCCCCAGCGTACAAATAATAGCATTGTTCTTTAAAGAAAATATATGTGCACACCGTGATCCAAACGAGAGTGCATTGACACACAGCACCATATTCAACTTTTGTATTTAATTATGATTCTATGTTGTTGGGGATTTTGACAAAAGACTAAATCTTTATTTAAGCTTATATTTTATATAACCAAGTGCAAAAATAATACTTTTTATTTCCGTATCTGATACGTCTTGAGATAAACATTTACTAAAAAGCGCTATGCTTTAACATTATTGTCACGTTTCTGGTGAAATAAATTTTAACAATAAATTAGATAAAACAGTTATAAATTACATTTTTGTCACTTTCAATACCTGCAAAGATAAAATACAAGTAGAATCTATGTTACCCTATTTTTCATTGGAAATTAAAATTCTAGGTAGACTGAATTTTAACTACCAATTAATTTGGTCACTTGAAGACGGCTGATGATAATGAATGATGATTCGTTTGGTAATAAAGTTGTATTTCAAAAATAATATTGTTTGTCGCCTTCACAAACTTATAGGACGTAGTACGTATTTTATGAATAAATTGGTCTATTATGTTTGACCAAAATTTCTACACACTAGTTGAAATTTGAACGTTTGGCGTAAATAAATATTAACAAAATATTGTTAAAATACAAATGAAAATTTGAGTATGTTTAAGAACACACAATTATTAGATTTTTACCTACAAAAGCACTGTTTTTAAATAAATATCAGATATCTCGTAGAGACGAAGCTATTTTGTTATATTTTTTAAAGAAATGATATATAGACATGGGGGGTAATTACAGGGCTTACGACCTATCTTCAGCTGGCTTAAATGATTACTTTATATATATTACTTTATATATATATATATATTCACCAATTCCCACCCCTCAATCTCCATATTTTATCGAATACCTTTATACTTATACATAAGTACTTATTTCATGAAAATATGTTAATGGTATACGTATGTACATGTAGTAAGATGCATTAATGAAATTGTTTACTTACTTACTTACCATCACGCCGTTTCCGTGGGTGTAGACAGAGAAATGGAGCGGCGCACACTTTTATCCTGGCACACATTTTCACCTCATCCATTTTCATACATCTTCTCATACAAGCTCGCCGGTCATTGCGGCTTCTAACAGCATAATATTCCAATATCTGGTTTTCCTGGTCGTGCCAAGTTTTTCGAGGACGTTCTCCATTTTTGGTGGCATCAACATTTGCGTCATATATCTTTCTTACCATTCTCTCCTCATTCATCTGTTCTATATAATTAAATTACTTATGTGATCTTAATCTTACTCACTATACAAAGACCAGTTTTACATTCTTTCCTTATTTCTTCATTCTTTACTCCGTCATAAATAGATTTGCCAAATATACGTAGAAGTTATCTCATTTCCACTGCATTCAATCTATTTTCGTTCTTCTTCTGCCAGCTTCAGGCCTCACTTCCATATATCAATTCATATTGATATATGAAAGTGAGTAAAATCCAAACTCCACTGTGAATTGCAAGTATTGCCTCGGTTGACAACTTCAAATTAGCTATAATTTAATTCAAAGCGCCTTTCACTTTATTCCCTCCAGTCACCAGTTTTTCAGTTTCTATCAAACATACTTCCCAAATACACTAACTCATCTACTTGTTTCATACATTCATTACCTACAAGTTGTCTTGTTTTGCTCTTTCTCGATACACCACCACGTTCATGAAATTGTTAAAATGTAATATTATTTATTAATAAGATGCTATCTCTAACCGTATGTTCGGAGATATAACAAGAACTTCAGAAATTTACTCAAAAAATGTTATGATTCAGCGAACTTTCAATATTCTAATCTTCAACATCATCACCAAGGAAAATGGGTTGGACACAATCGCGGCATAGTTTTTCAATATTCGAAATAGTTAAATTAGAAAAATTAATATTAAATCAGCAGGCAAACCATATACCGAGTTTTTAAAGATATTATTCACTAATAAACCATCAACCCTCATTCTAGAACAATTAATTGTTTATATATTCAAAAAACAAAGCACCCACATCATTGACAAGTGAAAGTATAAGAACATTTACAGAATTATTATTACATTCCGAATATCAGAGGATACCTTGTGTAGAAATGTATTTATCTCTAGATTGTGAATTTTTTTATAAGGTCGTAAGTGCGTTGACAAACTTATCGAATTCAATTATAGATTTGAAAAGAAAAGTAAAATTGTAGTTGTTTGATGGAACGACACGCTTATAGTTAGTGATATCAAATTATAATAAGATGAGCCAATTACAAATGTATCTAGACATTAAAATAGTAGAAAAAGTATACATACGTGTCACTTAATCCAGTGCTTTTCCTTACCCATTATAATCTATTTAAGGGTTGACTTGACTAATAACTTTATTTAAAATTACAAAATAAGAGTTTTGTAGAAAAAAATTGCCATGAGTCATATTCTCCAACTTGTGTGATGTGACCCATTATAATCTATTTAAGGATTGACTTGACTAATAACTTTATTAAGAATTACAAAATAAGAGTTTGGTAGAAAAAAATTGTCACGAATCATATTCTCCAACTCGTGTGATGTGACTCTTTGTAATTAATTAAAGTTATTACAAAGCGTTCAACCTGAAAAAAATATGTGACTTAAATTTCATGAAGTCGAAACTTTCATGAAGTCATCAATAACGATAAGTAATATCATCAAGTTTGAGTCCGGCCAGTATTTTTTTTTAAAGAATTAAAAATAGTAAAAAATGCGAGTATGTCATTGACAAACATATTTTATATTTGAACTTTCCGCATTATCACATTGAAAGATAAATGTAATGAAATCTGCCACATAGAAAAACAGAACGTAATCCATTATTTATATTGTTATTGACTAGTTGTATATAAGGTTTATCTATATTTATAAATCTCTATATGTCAATAATGCATTTTATAACTTAGAATGGAAGCCTAGTTAATAGTGTATTAAAACCATGAAAAATAAATACATAAATATCTGTAGGTACTTTTTCTGTTTCATACATTTATTATTTACCCCTTGTTTCGCTGACGTTGTAAATACGCAACACCTCATATTTTCCAAAAGCAAAAAGAATTTTCAACATTTTTTTGATATTTTTTTCTTAATGGTGTAGTTTTAAAACACACATCCAAACTCCACCAATATTGAACCACGATAATTGATATCAGCGGTTAATGGGTTAAAAATAATCAGTTCTATCATAATTTAGAATTTAATATTTCATTTGTCGGTAACATTGAAGATGCAGGTATATTTAGTGAATTCATTCATGTCAGTCCCTCATAACCGAGAATCGCGATCTCCATGAACTCTCGTCCTCTTAACTATGCTCCTCCACTTTTCTCGGCATCCTGCAGACCTTAGAGCTATTACCAGAGAAGCGCCTATTGCTTTTTCAATTAATAAGGACAAAAAAAAAATTGTTAGTAAAGGGTGCCAGCGCTAAATTTTTAAGTTTAATATTAAATTTAAAAAAAACTGCAATGTTATTCTCATATTTCATTTACACAAAATGGAGTTTAATGATGCGGATTTTACGTTTCATAAACAATAACGTCTAAATGCCGTCCATTTATCTCAAGACACTTTTGCAATCGGCCTCTTAAATTTGCGAACACGCGAGAGCAAAGCGTTGTTTCAATGGCAGCAACTTCACGGCGGATGTTTTCTTGTAAGGCCTAAATTGTTCGAGGATTGTTAATGTAAACTCTCTACTTAAGATATACCCACAAAAAAAGTCGCACGGTGTAAGGTCCGGTCTTCAGCTTTTCCATTGAAACTCTAGCTGTGTGTGGAGTGGCCCCATCTTGCCGAAATTGTATTCTCTTGTTAAGCCCGGGAAACAGCTGCAGTTGCGGTAACAAAAACTTGTATATCATTCGGCAATACACGTCAGCAGTGACTGAGAGACAGGGCCAATTATCCCTCGGACAGAAATTGCACACCACACTGTTATTTTTGGACAATGCAAACATTTTTGATGGCGTTCCCTTGGGTCGTCGGGGTAACAGTATCTCATGTTCTGTTTATTAACATAGTCATCGATATGAAAATGTGCTTCGCCAGTAAAAAATATGTTTCTAAACGTTCGTGCTATTCCAAAACGTTCCAGCATCGTTCTTGATTTACGCGGATTGCGCATAATTTCACGTCGAACTTGAGCCACATGTTCTGGCGTCGCTGCTGACGTTGATGGTCCCGGAGGAGTTTGGTTAATCATTGTCCCTTCTTGTCTGAACATTTGAACACAACACCAGATAAGTTGCGTGCTAAGTCCATCACTTACTTGTCGAATATTAAAGTGAATACAAAAAGTGCGACGCGCATGAACCAATGAATCACCGCACTTTAAATATCGTTCAATCGCGAACGCGCGGTACGTTCCCGACTAGTGACTTATTGCGACTGGCAAATCAGCAAATCACGCTTGTCGAACAATACCCCTCCTACTTACCTCACCTTGTTGGTGTACGGGCAATTACAATTCAATCTTGAAATTTTTCCGCTGGACACCCTTAGTTTAGTAAGTTTTGTATTTAATTTAATTATTTTATAAATTCGTCCCTTGATAACAATGCTAAATATCAGACAAGTGCCCAAAATAATATTAACTTTTTACATTGTATTAACATATTTACTTCTTTAATATTAGCAATTATTTAGTTTTTAAGACTTGTATACCGGTGCAACAGCTATTACAATTATTATGTTTAATATAAAATTATGCTTTACTTTCTTTATTTGAAATCGATGATTGCAGCTTTGTGGCTAAACAAAGATGGCATACGAGTTTCGTTATTAAAATCTATCAGGGTATGAGTGTTCATAGTTCATGAGTTCATTTCTTTTGATACAATATGTTTAATTGTGTCTCTTTTCAATAGTGAATATTATTTTGTTTTCAATTAATATATGATATACACGAGTACAGGCTGTGTAATAAAATACATAGTTAAAAATATATTAAATGGATTCGAAGGTTTTTTAAGTATTGTTTATTATTAGATTTGTCACGACCATTTATTTTTAGAATATTATTAAGTGTTTATGATACGAAGGAATATAATAATAATATCATATCTAGATTATTTTTCGATGGAATATTTTCGAAACTTCTAGAAAATATTTTGTAAATATTTCTTCTGCTGGTAAAGACGGATTTTTCAAAATTTTGTAATTTTTGATGTATAGTAAAATGGTATGAAAATAGTACTAAAATATGATCCCTGTACAGTTCACACAAAAATCAAGATGCACCCGGTATTCATGAAAACTACTTTAACCAACAAATAAATGGCCGCATCGACCGATGATAATTTATATGTGCGACTCGGATAAACAATTTTTAATATGGTCTAATGATTTATCTTGTACGATAATTTGCAAGTGAACTACGTGTACGTTATGTATGTATGTTGAAGGTTCTCTGACGTAAACGTATCCATCTCATACATTAGATTTCATGTAAGTGTTATTACAAACACATTTATACGTATACACACATATTTACGCATGACCAAACACAATATTATGTATTAAATGTTATAGAAATATGATATTTAAAGTTTATATAATATTTGTACGCATATGCACATACTATATTCTATTAATATATATTTTTACAACTCATTACCGCCCTGAGAAGATAATTAAAAAAATTAACACGGTCAATGCCAAAGTTGCCAAGGTGATAGCATATGTTTGCATGATATTTGTGTGAATTAAAACCTAAGTACCTACCTACTTATGTCTAATCACAAAGCTTAAAATAATATCAAATACTTAATATAATACTTAGATTTTCTTATTCCGTTTAGGTATTTATTATTAATATATATTATATTATTATTTTAACGACCTTGTTTATTTTTATCCATTTACTAATTTTTATTTTGTTTTATAGATATATTTTTCAATAATAAATCTACTATAAACTTCATTTTTACACTCTTTAAAAAAGTATTATTGCAGGGTAAAAATATGTTTTTAATATATATTTAAGTTACTCAAATACTTTGATGAAAAATTCGCTTTCCTTACTATAAGTTTCCTAACCAGACCAGTAAAATATCTAATTTTGAATAAAGCTGCTCTCACAAACTTCAAATAAAATCTGTTTATTAAGTTTAATTGCTTAAATTTAATATACCAGATTTCCTAATAAAACTTTATTGATTTATAACTGGAATTGGAAAATAGACACGCTTATTTTGTGATAAACAATAGAGAAATAGTAGCATGTACATTATTTGTAACTACGGGCAATTCCGTAGTTTAATAATCCACCGCTGACTTCT
Organism: Eubasilissa regina; assembly: GCA_022840565.1. NCBI lineage: Eukaryota > Metazoa > Arthropoda > Insecta > Trichoptera > Phryganeidae > Eubasilissa > Eubasilissa regina. Next base: position 26,554,395 of record JAINEB010000018.1, read on the forward strand.
TGACCTTTGTAAGTTTCATGTTGGGTACCAACATTTGTATTGAAACCCTTATTATATTGACGACGTTTGATTTGAGACGGCATTCAATACGAATAATACCCGTACTCACCACTATTGCCGCCAACCCTGCCAAGGCACGGAACACGGAAAGGCACACCGCGACACGCCTTCGGGGTTGCTTACACCCCTCTAGATTCATATCTCCCGTGTAGCAACAGAACAAACATCGCTATTATAGGGGCGGATTTAATTACAATTTAGTGATTCACCACTGCTACGATATCGTTGCAAATACTGTAAATTTCTTCACCGCGAGATACCACCGTGAAAATGCTTCTATATTCATGCAAATAAAAGTTAATTCTAGAGAAAAGTAATGGGTACCATTATGATTAAATCCAACACCTTGTTGTAAATTGTTTTATTTATAATAATTAATGTCTGATAATTATTTTATTTCACCGATAATTAATAATATTTACACCGTGCTTCTTACCTTCTATTTTATATTAAACCTGCTATAAATTTAAGTTTGTAAATACAATTTCAAAACAATTGTTTTATTGAGCAAATAATCAGTGTACAGGTCCATAAAATTAATACTTCATATCAAGAACCAATTGATAGATCAAAATAGATACTCGTTATTAAGAATTGATAGTTAATTAAATTAAATCACCTCCTTAGTTTCTTTATTTTTTTTGTATGTATCATTCGAGTATCAGTTGGAAAGAGTGCAAGAACCATTTTTTTTAAATTGATCAAAGCTGTCAATTTAAAAGATAAAAATTCTGTCTATTTGTGTTTGCAAACGTGTAACACGTGTCAACTCTAAAGCCTAAGATCTGATGCAGTGAAATAATGGTAAAAAAATAATGTTGTAACTGACACAAACAAATTGCAAAAAATACAAGATTACGACCATTAATTAATCTCAAAAAATTTAATCAAGATAAAAAGGTTGCCGCGGTGGTCGAAAGGTCAATCGGAGAACACCATTAGCTCCATCTCGACTTATATCTCAAACCGCAGAATCAGATGCCTGTATTCAAGTCACATTTCGGTACCAACTCATAGATTATACACAAAATATAATATTATCAGAGTAAACGTTCAATGGCACATCAATATAAAATCAAAGAGTCTTTCATTGGCAACAAAACATACGAAATTTGTGATTTTTTTTCAGATAGAAAAATACTACTTTTAGCGGTAACAAGAATCTGGCACGATGATCACGAGTTAAATTTAATCAAACAACTACGTTGAAAGGACTTAAAATTGTTGAAGGGGCTAGAAAACTGTCAGGGAGTAAAACAGATATTGTCACATGGACAAACCACGGAGGTATTGCTGTCAAGAAAATAGGCGAGTGTGTGGGATAAAACAGACTTACATTGAAACCATCCAAAACTGAGCTAATATTTACAGCAACTCCTAAAAGTCAACACTTAGTATAGGAATCAATATATGCGAATGCTAAATCTGTAGTTAAGTCGTTAACCATGCACATTGAGTTAGATCTTTTAATGAATACACAAATCAGCAAAACTGTCAGTGCATGCTTGTATCAACTGAGGCAGATTAAAAGTATACGGAGACACCTCCCTCCTGAGGCAGCCAGTCTACTTATAAATGTATTTGTGGTGTCACTAGTGGACTACTGTAACAGCATTTATGCTGGCCTATCAATGTTTCACCTGGATAGACTACAATTCATTCTAAATACGGCAGCACGGAGAATTTATGGAGTTTCTAAATTCTCTCATTTAACATCTCTTTCGATGTACAGGTTGACACAACATGGTATTTCTGTATCTTCAAGAGCTTTGTATCCCAGACAATTTGAATAATAGACGTCAAACTCTCAGGTCAATCTCTACTTCAGCTGTAGGAAGGGTTGTAGAACCGACTAGCCGTTGCCAGAAGTCCAAGTTCAGTAAACGGGCACTTGCGGTGGCAGGCTTAAAAGCGTGGAACTGTCTGCCCTCAGTCATAAGAAATAGAGTATCAGAGACATTAAAGAAGAGACTAAAAATGCACATTTTCATAAAACCATTTTCATATGTTTAAATAACAATTTTTAATTTTAAATACAAAGATAATGTAGGGCTATAAACAGTTTATGTAAAAAGCACATTTGACGTGAATTTTTACGAAAATGGCTGTATAAAAATAATCCAATATTACTATTACTATAATTACTATTACAAGGAAATAGTGTAATGGTAAAAACGTGATACACATTTAAACTGTAGTTATTCAAGAGATATGTTAAAAACTTGTATATAATAAGAAACAAACTTAAGTTTATTTCCCTTCTAAACAACGGTTGCCACTTCAGGTAAAATTATTTATGTAATACATTTCTGATTTTTCTCACCTTCTAGAATCCATTCTCTTAAATGAGGATTTTTCCTCTTGTTTAAACTCACTCTATCTCTGAATAAACTCACATTTTCTTCACTTTCATCTTCCTTAATTCAAACTAACTACACGACTTACATGATTCTGTTTTTCGTCAACAACGCATCTACCGTTTGCGTTTACGTCATGAAAGAATTGCAAATCATCTCCCCAAGAAAAGATTTGATAATCTTTCAACAGTTTTTAAACTAGTCTAAACGCTTGAGCAATGAAAACAGGTCTAAATTGGTGATCTCTTGGGACAAAGTTCGAACTCTCGACTACTTCATCACTAGGAGAGTGTCTTACCATTACACCAATGAAAAGTCATAATATTATCATTTTACCAATGAAATGTCATAAATCTTACCATTATGCCAATGAAAAGTCATAAGTCTTATCATTTTACCAATGAAAAGTAATAAATATATGTTTTTAGTTAGTTATGACATCCTGAAGAAGAAAATGGTATTTTTCGAAACCGGTAGATGTATTTAAACTCAATTAAGTGGTTTATAAAGCAAAGATAATAAATAAAAAATATAAATCTTCTCATTAAACTAATGAAAAGTCAAACTTATAAATTAACTTTATGTATTTTTTGCAAATATGTACCGACTATTATACTAACTACGTCTATATGGATTCATGAATTCTTGTAAAACCAAGCAACAAATAAAATAAAATAATATGGATACTACAAAGTACTAATTCTTGTATATATTATACATGTATACACTATTTATATTATATATACATGGTATGAAATTATTTTAATAATTAGAATAAATGTAAAAATTTTGTTTTTCGATGTTTTTCACTTTTGTCGTTCTCATTTGTTCTCAGGGTGAAATAAATAATTGAACGCGTGCTTGAAAATAAAAAGTATTTTTAAACAAAATTAATATAATCTGCAAATAAGGATGTAACGAGTCTTTGTTAGGAATTTGCGAAAATGGACGATAAAGATATTTTTTAACTTTTATTTTATTCAAACATTTGCATAACGTATCCGGTAGGAAATTATAACACCTTGTGAACCGCCCCGTATGCGGGTACATCTGGGAACAAAAACAGGTAATATAAAGCGAATTTATTATGTCTGCGGTTTTAAAACCATTATCGCCTCAGAATGTAGGGCGAATGCTGAAATTACGAAAGAATACGGTTGTTATTTTTGTATAAATAATGTTTTACGGAAAATCATACTTAAAACTTAAAACGTACTAAAAATCTTAACAAATGGTATGCAGTAAAATTATTTTCTATGTAGATACACAATAATGTCAATGAAATTATATAGAACGTACTGACCAAATAAAATATCTCAAATGGAATCATCATACACAACTCATTACAAATAAAATACATAAAACAATATATTTTTTTATAAATATTAGTAATTTCCTTAATATAAAACATCTTAAAATGGCGTAATACGCTATCTGTCAATCAATCATAGAGCATTGTATAATTGCTTGGGGTGGAGCGACTATATCAGCAATTAATCCAATAATAGCAGCTCAGAAAATTATATTAAAAGTTATCCTCAAAACCATAATCACAACGAGCACTGACGAAATTTTTAATAAATTCGATGTCTTTGATATAAGACAAATATATGCTAACACTATTCTTAAATACATATATAAATACAAACAGACATATTTTAAAATAACTCAAAATATAATTTCCACGCGGACAAATGTAAATAACTTACAAACCCCAAGAGCACATACAACATATGGCCAAAGGAATTACAAATATTTTGGACCGAAGCTATTTAGTAGAATGCTAAAAGATTTAAACCAATTGAACTGTCCCAAGAACGTGAAACTATATATTAAAACTTAGATTCGTAATATAGGTGGAGTCAGTATTGGTGCACTCACCCAGACATATTGACTCATACCTATATTAATTATTGCTACAAAGTGATCTAAAATTAATTTATTATCACTTAAAATTTTTTCTTCAAATACACCTATTATATAGTAATAAATGTAATTCCATCTACTACTTGTAATTCTAATTAATTGTACAATTGCTTGTAAACTATGCCCGTCTCGACACAGAATTTCTCTAGTCAGACGGGCACAGTCCAAATAGATTTTTAACATTGTATTATATAGCTACAAATAAATAAATAAATATTATTATTATTATTATAGAAGATCTAATGCGGTGTATTTCAGAAAGAAGTTATGCTTTAAGGGCGCATTTCAAAAATAAAATTATAATAAAAAACATTAAATATTTCTAACTAAACTATATTTATATCGATTCTATTAGTAGGTGTTTTTTTTTGTTTTTTTTTTAAATTTCAAATCCTCGTTTAAAAAACACTTATTAATAGGGTCAATATAAATATTATTTAGTAAAATATTATTATATTTTAGATATAAAACTTGATTTTAAATATTAGCTGAAACCTAAAAGCGTGTAGGTAAATATAAAAAAATATTAAAAATAATTTATATTGACTAACACAAAGTGTTTTAAAAAGGTCGAATATTGATCACACGAACTGAAAATTGAATGGTTTATAACTCTATTAATTTTTAACATTTTGCTAATTTGGTTCTACGGAGATTTGTCTTCGTAATCTTGACTTCAAGATTATAAGCAAATATATTTCGTATATTAAGGTAATTTTGTGGCACGCGAAAAATAAATTTAATAGTCGCGGTCTTTCTTAATTATGGCAAATAACATTCAGTTAATTAATTTTACATTAATAAAAAGATCCTATCTAAAACTTTTAAAAAAAGTCAAATATAGTGTATAACTTCTGATATAAGTGGACAATAAAAATCCACATTTTCGTAAAAAAACGCGGAAATATGAATTATTTTTGAAAGATAGGCCTAATGAAAAAAACAGCGGGGATCACCCTTGGCGATCGGCATGATAGTCTATAGCACAAGTGCTTCAGTAAATTCGAATAATATTAAGACTTTTCCTGTGTAACGTATTCCATTCCCACGTATATAATGAGAATAGTATTATTTTAATTTAATTGTCTTGCAATTAAATAATAAAATATTATTTGGAATATAGTATGTTTGATATTAGTAGAAATTTTAGCGTAACTAATTATGTGTATAAACCGCAATAATCATATTTATATATAATTCAAATATATATTAGAACATATTTCTATGCTTTTTGCACAGACCACCGAATATATAGACATGAACAAACATCACTTTGGTACCACTTACACAATAAAATAGCTCTGCGACTTTTTTTAAAAATATGACTCGATTGGAATGAAAATATAAACGATGACAATATAATATGCATGAATGTAAAATAATACGTCTTGTTTACACAAAGCTTTAATTTTCGAAGTGTAAATACTTTTACTGTTATATAAATATGTCATAAACTATCGGATTTGTATTTACAACAATAATGTGTGTAGAATACCCCTCGTCCCGCAACTAATGGTCCAAACTTGCCTCGTTTCATTTTATATTTAATTGTGTTTTGCCTTCAATGAGTTATTTGGTTTTGTGAAATAAAATTTGTTTGCCAATTTGCCCTAAAACAGGCTTGCCTATTTGGGCAATGCATTTTAAAATCTGTGCAAAATATATGTAACAAACTGTTTTTTTTTTAAACTGTACAATACTTATTTATTATATGTGTCTAAAATAAATAAATTTCAAAAAACCCTCTTCCTATATGTACACGTTATTTTGTGTCTATTCATTTACTGGTCTGTGGTTTTTTGCAACATATTTATGTATTTGCGACATATATGAGTACGTTAATGGTGCAGTGGTTAATACATTGGTCTAGTAATCTAGTGGTTGACGGTTCGCGCCTCGTTCCAGGACACCAGCAAGTTAGTACTATTTTCATAGTACAAGCATTTAGCTTAGTTTGAAAAAAGTAATAATATTGATGTGATATGTATTCCGTGTACGCATCTATATTAAAAAAAAAAAATCAGTTGATGTTGTGCTTAAAAGATTGTGAATTTATGCAACAAGGATAAATTAATAACCAACCTGTAGGTAATTAAAAAAAATATATGAAAGGGTTTTTAACGGGAAGATAAACACAATCTTTAATAATTTTAATAAAAATCCGCAATTATAATTTTGCAATTTTGGTAAGCAGGATCCTTATAAGCATTTTCGATTATTTATGCCCGTATAACACAATAATAATAATGTATTAAACGTGCTTATAAAGTAAGAATTTTATGTATTTAAATTATTTTTCACCTAATTTAAAAAAAATCTAACATTAATTTTCGACAAAATGTCTACCGGACGAATAAAAAACAACCTTTGACTTTTTTTTAATACTGAAAAAAATAGTAAAATACAATTTTCGGTTGCTTACGTCATGGAACCGGAAGTTCAGTGTCAGAAGTAGGTACTAAAAATATATAAAAAGAAACGCTTTCCTACAACTGGGTAGGAATGAGAAGTGATATACCAAAATGGTGAAGAAAAAACATTGGGTAGAAAAAAATGTTGGTAGCGGCCGACGGCCATAATTCTACCGACGGACCGGGCCCAATATAAGGTCCTGCGTCCAGAATAACTCTTTGTTACGGCGGAAACTAAAACGGAATTCCTTTCGAAGCGGATTTGTACACTTCCTGAATTATTATTTCGATTCTATTTTGAAATTTGACGGGAAAAATTTGAATGAAAATATTAATTTTAATTTCCACTGTCTCATAAATATTGCAAAATGACATTAGTCCGACGAATTTTTAAAGTGTATATATATATATATATATATATATATATATAGATAATAAAATTTTTAGTAATTTCTTGACCCTGCGAAATCTTTGGATTGTCGATGTATACGCGTTATACAAGGTTCGACTAGAAATTCTATATGTTAGGAGAACACATTCATATTGTGAAGTTGTAATTATTCAGAACAGATGGTCTGTGATATTTTAAATAAGGTAGATGGCTCTTTCTAATAATGTAACGAATAAATGTATTAATATCAAGAAAGATAACATATAGATTAGAAAATTTGTAGCTAAACAAATTGTCGCTATTGCATAGTTAGATAATGCACCTACCGCGGTTTGGAATGAGATCCCGGTTTGAATCCCGGTGCAACAATAGTACTTTTCTATAGAATTGTTTTTGTATGTATATTTTTCTAATTAATACATTTGTTAGCGCCGTTTAGTGTATTCACGCACATATACGCGCACACCGTATATATATATATTGGATTATAGAAATATATCCTTTCCTTTTCACTTTCCCATCCTATTCCTTAGGCACGGGGGAGAAGGAAGATATCCTTGTAGTTTAATACGCCTGAACGAACTCACTACTCCTTTGGAACCGAACACTGCACTCTGCCGTCGCTGTAAATCCGTTTTACTACCGCTAATATTAATTAATAAAAATAATCAATTTAATCCCGCTAATATAAAGTAAAACAATTCCTTTAACGCGAGTGTCAACAAGTGTTTGTGACATAATTCTGCGTCGCTAGTGAATTGGTGGTGCCAGGGAGACAACCAGAACCAGCTTCCAGAAATAGCAGATAGCAGATCATCAAGTAAGTGTCATCCTTTCATTATCTCCCAACAATTCGTCAACTTTCCAACATTTAATTCATATTTAAAATTCTATATGTACCTTCCAGTTTTATGTTGGCATAACACAAAACTCGTACACAAAACATTAACGGTGCGAGATCCAGATCTCGTTTTTTCGCTTTAAGACCAGTCGGCAGAAATGCACAGAGAAGACCATCAGAAACACAGCAGATCGAATTGCAGTCCAGGAGATCAGTCAGACAAACCAAGTTAGTAACTTTATCTGCATATTCTGGAATTAGATACTTTTCCATTAGAAAACCAAGGACCAAAACTAACTAATAATAATAATAATTAATAACTAAAATACTAATTTAATGTATATATTTATAATTATTACATTAAATTAGTATTTTAATTATATGTTATTTAATTGCATCTTGTTTTACTCTTTACATATACCAAATATTATATCTTTTACATTGAAAAATATATTTACATTTTACCTAATCTAATGACATCTATAAAAATATCCCGGTAGCGCAAAAATAATATTTTTCGACAAAATTGATTTGTATATATTTATAATTAATACATTAAATTAGTATTTAAAACATCACAGACCTATGTTCTATATAATTACAACTTCACAATAAGAATGTGTTCCCTCAATAACATATAATTAAAACGTAAAACTTTAAGTAAGTTCAATGTTCAATGTATAAAAAATAAATAAAAATTATATATGTATATGTTTGTGTGTAAAGAGTAGATTAAGATACAATTAGGTAATTCAATATACTGTTGTAGCACCTTTGATCTTTTGGAAGTTTGGGCGTAGTTTCTCCCCATTTCGTGGGAACTATCCAAGTAGTTTACACAAAGAGTAATGATTATGAGACAATGTCATGAGCATGATCATGACATGATCACGCTCTCGTTACCATCCTAGGCGGCCGCCACCCAGGACACTCGCATTCATAAACATGAGATTGCTATGCACGCTGCATGCCCCGCTTCGCGCAACGCTCGATTCAAACGTACACTCAAGCCTTACACTTAGTGTTTTATTTGCATAATTTGAATGGACATATTCAATTAATACAGATAGAAAATCGAGGATCTGGCAATCGAAGTTAATTACGGCAAAAATTACTATTTCGTGAAGCTTAAACCTTTTAGATATAAAATAATCCATGGGGTTGTCGGTTCTTGTATGTAGGTACTAGCAAAAAATATTACCAACTGCTTACATAAAAAAATATTTTTATTCCGAAAATGTGTCTATTGATAAAATTGAAGGAGAGAAAGTTATTTTAATATTACAAACTAACCCAACAATTTCGGTGAGTTCTCGTTCAACGGTTTTTTTCAACAATAAATACGGTTTTAAGAAGCAAAGTTAACATTATTCAATGGACTAAAAACTTTTTATTTTTATTTAAAGTTATGTTATTATTTATGTTTGACAAAGCCGAGTGCAAACATATAACAAATAGAGAAGTACAGTGGCCTAATAGACCACTAACAATGTGAAGCTGCCAATTAACCGGTTCAATTTAAAATAACTAAAATACTTCCATAATCATTTCAGCCCGAGATGTGGTTCACTATTATCGAAATGCTCTGGCTATTGTATGCAATTTAACTGATAAAATAAGTAAACATCTTAACACATCCTCTGCGGTGGTGGGTCAGATTTGACCCGGGTGTTTGTAAAAATATGAATTACGCCACAAATATTTGTTTAATGCTGTTTTCTTTGTAGTTAATCTTTTATTAAATTTTTCCAAATAATTTGAGGTACAATAAATTTTATTAAAATAGATTCAAATGAGTTATTGATAAAAATGTAAAAAAATGCTCAAACATCAGTCGCTTTTGAATCTCAGTGCTTACACCGAAATATACATTTTGAGCGGGTAGACTAAGGATACCAGGTATGCGTCCATATATTTATTTTGACTTATTTTCATCTGGCGGCCCCTAGACAATACCAGTAATATAATTATTTGAGGGGCGTTGCGGCCTACCTGTAAGTTTTATGACACTACCTGTTCGGGTTCCGACGTGAAGATTACATGCTCAGTGGATGTTTGTATTTTGGCTGTGTAGGGCGTCTATTGAAGCGTGAGAATATGTATATTATTCATAATATTTTTAAATTTTTAACTTTATTTTTTTAGCAAAAACATTACGGCACATCATGCTATTTCATTCAATCATATTTAAAATGAAATATCTATAAAAAATCTCCCACAAAACGGTTGAAAAACTGAAAACTTGAGGTGGGTCCAAAATGACCCACCACCGCCGGACGTGTTTTGTTTTGACCCACCGGGCAGTAAGTGTTATGGATGGTTAGTCTTCTGGATTTTGTTCCGACTTAGTAAAATTCATCTTTTAGTTAATACTGTAAGAATTATTACTTAAAAACAGCAAGTCATGAATGAATTACTTCATTGATTGGACGTTGTTTAGGCTAATTTGTTTACTGTGTTATTGGAAAATATCGTGAACAGTGAGATAACACTCGCTATGTTATAGAGAAAAATATTTGCTAACAGTGGCGTAACTACGTCCATGTTAGATAGAAGCCTAAATGTTTTGCGCTCTACAATAAATACATTTGGAAATAATATTTCTTCAAGTATCCACTTTGGAAATATAATATATATAAACTATTTCTCGCATATATTGCGAAAACATTTGAAATCCTTATCGATGTATATATTTTATTTAAGTAGTTGTAAAAATTATAATATTATTACATCTAGAATGTAACACTAACATAAAAAAATAATTAATTATATCGTATATCAATTAGCATTAGGTAAAGAGATTATAAATACAAAAGAAAATAAACACATACATTTTTTATTTATTTATTTAATAATTATAATGATCAGTTAATAAAATTAGATACTACATAATCTGCACTTAACAAGTAGTAAGACTAGTTGCTTCCTTCGTATTTGTTGGCAGTTCATTGATCAATTTGAAACCTTTCTTCGATTTCTTTTTGGACGTCTAAAATCCCACCGACTTCTCGTAGGATTCGAGTGGACCTCAAAATTATATTTTTATTTATTAATAATGCAATAATTATTTTTTAATTTTGCATATCAATACTAAAATATTTTGTATAATTTTGTTGTTTAAACGTGTAACTTATTCTTGTATATCTATTACATCTTAAAATAGTTATTATATCCCTGTATATAGTAGTACTCTGTTAATGTTGTGTATCAGGGGTTGGGATCATACCATCGTCACCATCATTTAAAAGTAAAATCACTTAAATAGTTATCAAAGATTTTTTCATTTGCGAGTACATAAAAATGCTTAAAAACACTTGTGAATAGTATTGGAGACAAAATACCAATTATGTACTTATTATTTAATTAATAAAACGCTTTGTAATAATATTACTCTACTTGATATACAATACAATACATATCTAATCTGTATTGGAGCCCAATTCTTTAATACTATATTATAATATTTCGTAAATCGGGAAGTAAATCACTACATTTCGTGAATCAAAAGTTGATCATGAATATTTTGTCTCAGTAAGTGAACAATTATAAAATTTGAGAATCGTAAAAAAAATGTAGCATCGGGAAATAAACAGATGTTATTTATTTAAATTTTTTTGCCTTTTACGACATTATTAAGACATATAGAAAAAAAAATTATTGCAATTTTTGGAGATCGACATTATTTTTCAAAGATTTATTTAAATTTATCAATTTTTCATTTTCTCTACTAAAGTCGGGCAATCAATTACGAGAATCAATTACGAGAAAGCGATTAAAATATTTTTACTTTAGGATTATGTTGATAAGATTTATCAAAATTTAAACAAGATAAATAACGTGATAAAATAATTGAAAAAATATTAATTTCTATTAAAATCTGGTAAAAATGTTGATCTATTCAGCAAATATTCATTTATAGAATATATTATTTTTACAGAGTTCATTATATTATTATACTCGTATGCTCCTCCCCACCCAATAAATGTAAGATGTATAAGATAACCGGATATTTTGAATATGTAACCACTTTCTGAGAGTGTACAACCTAATTATTATTTTTATACTCACGCCTCGGCTGCCTTGTATAACTGACGATTGAGCTGTTAGATATCAAATTAGGAAAAATTATTTAAGAAAGAAAAAAAATTATTTTAGAAAGAATTTTCAATAATTGTATAATTACATATTTCAAAGATCTATTCCCCACACTCCCTGGTTCTCCAAAAGGAAACCAAATATCTCTAGAATGAAAATTGGGCATTACCAGAAAGCCTCACATATATTCAGATTGAACTTAATAGATTTTCCAATGTGTGAGTGTAGTGCCGAGGAGAAAACCCTTGACCATAACTTTTTTGCCTGTTCATTGCGGATCACAGGTTTTTTTTTACAGTAATCTCGTCAACGGTAATTTTCAACTCCCGATTAAGTTGTGTCATTTTCTTTCCCTTAACTTGCGACACTTAATGTATATAATAGCAATTTTTTTAAACGACAATGGTATTGACTTACAATATAATATTTCCTATTCGATAATATTATGATTCTTTTTTCTATAAAATAAAGTTTTAACTTGATTAATGACACAAATCACTCTTTAAGGGTGGATTGCATATTCAAAAGAAGAAAAAGAAGTAATTACATATAGAATTCTATTTATTGCTAACAACTACAACAATATAATTTTGGACTCCTTTTAGATTTCTGTGATTGAGCAGTTTAATGTCTCATCTAAATGATTGATTCGATTTTTAAACAGTGCAACAAGGGATAATTAACGAAAAGTAATTAAACTATGGCGATCTTTGGAAGAGTCTATCATGCAGCAGTGGAGAGACACAGGCTGATAATGATGAGCTAAAATGTGTAGAAAAATATAAAAAATAAAACTCTCACCTAGTGGATATAATGCAGTGAAAGCACAACTAAATAAATTAAAATGAAACTGATGAAAGCTTTTAATCCAGCTTTTAAAAGCTCTTTCGTTTATGAAATCCACCGCAACGCCATGTAAATGTTAAAAAAATGTTTCACCATTATTCGGTGACAGCGCCTGACGTGTCAGTTTTTAATGTGTGTCCGTTTACCCTATCCTGACACAAATGGGCATTTATATACAAGATTATTCGGGCTGTTTCTACTGGGGGCGGGAGGGGTGATATGTCACTCAAAATATCCATTAATAAAACTTATCCCTGGCAACCTAACTCTCAAATGTGTCTACCTAAAGGACTTGTAAAATGCTCCCTTTGGTCGGTCCATTAATAAAATTTCAAGCGCTCTTTAAAGATTTTTGTTTCGCATGGATGGTCATCTTGAAAGCGAGTGTTTTTATTTGTTGTCGCTGAATAAATGGTTTTTGTCTTTTTTAGAGATCATCCCTATGAGTTATAATAGTTCTAATTTCCAATTTTTTAAATCTTTACATTGCACCCCAGCGATAAAAATGACCATGAGTAGAATTTATATTTTTAGACCTTTTTACAGATTCTAGTTTTAAATTTTATTATTTAACACGTCGCATTTACGGTATTTGAAACTTTAAAAAAATATAGAAAGTCTTGTTAATATTCTGAAAAATTTATCTTGTCGGCAGTAAAAGTGGCACCAAGTGCATTTAGTCATATTTGTAGCCGGAACATCATCAATTAAATAGTTAAAAGAGACTAAATAAATGCACACTATTAAATATTTTCTCCAATTCTTCATCAAAGAAAGTAAGTAAAACGATTCTATATTAATTTACAGAATCACAATCCAAACTGTTTCAAGCTGACATAAATACACTAATGATCGTCAACAAGATCGCTGATCTAAAATGCATAAGAAGAAGAGTAATAAATAATTTAATATTATATAATGTCTACAGATTAAATTATAGAAGAATCAATGAATAAGTTAAATCGACGTGCTTATTGATCTATTTAGTAAGATACTTGCCTATTAATCCAATGGTCGGGGTTTTAAGCCTCATTTCAAGAGACCAGAAAGTTAGTCCTATTTTTGTTACTTCGACTGGCACCTCTGGGATTTCTTGTTGATTGGTATTGGTCATTTTATGTTGTGTGAATGTTGCCGCTTTTCAGAGATTGACGACCGGTACGTAGTTTAATTGTGGTCTGCACATCGTCCGGTAAGGAACTCTCAGTAATCCAAGAGACGAGAATGTGTATTTCGTTCGGTCGGAAAACTATTTAGATATAAGGAGAACAATAACGGAGCAGCCACGACGACAGATAAACAGCAACGGTCAATCAAAGGTAAGTGGTAGTATTTATTCTGCAGACATGACCATAAGATATCCAGGAACAGCTGTCAAAGGCATTCACGGGAACAGCATTGTTTGAAAAGAATAATAATATTGATGCGACACGTATTTCGTGTACGCATCTCTATTTTTTTCTTAAAAAAATAAAATAAAATTTATCCATAGAAAAAATACAAAATCTACTCTCCATCTGTACTGTGTTAAACCTAAATTTTTATTGTTTTTCTGTCTTGAACCTTAATTTTTTATATAATTTGTTTTGCTTATTTTTCAATTTTGTATTTATTTTTTAAAGCTATAAGTGTTTATTCTATCAGTTCTTATTTTTATATATATTTTCTATCAATATCTATTTATATATATCAAGTTCTACTTTTATATATAATATATTCCATGCTACTTGTGTAGCAAGCAGCTCATGTATTTCTATACTTAACCAATTTTTTAAAAGCCTATAAGGGCGAAAATTAATAAATAAAATGAACTTGTAAAAATAAACTCATTATGCGTTCTACATAATACACATATTTCTATCAAACTTATTTTTTGTACAGGGAAACCTAAATATTTAACCTCATACGTAGATAGTACACTTTTTTTACATTTTAAAATACATGCAAGTGTCTTGTGATTAATTTATGGTTGTCAGGTGTGAGGACCAAACCTTAATTTTTTTTATTAGCCACTCAGCCACCAAACCCACGGATTATTTTTTTAATTCGAATTTATTTGCGGTTAATTTTTTTACTCGTATGTACCTATCACATTTAAGTACTTATAAACGGATTTACGTGGACGAGAAATAAATGGAATTAAAATTGTTACGCGTTTAATTCAATCTGCTACATTTATATAAATGCTCTTGTTGGTCTTCTCTTGCGAGAGACAGTTCAGCAGTCAGGCTTACGGGGCAGCTGAGGCAGACAACATATTGCTAGTTGTATCGCAAAGAATTATTAGGTCGCAGCAGATTCGCCATATAATTGATATGGTAAGACACGTGTCATTACTTTAAAGGGTTAATCATCGGCGTGACGCCAAAAAATCCGTGGGATAGGTGTCAGAAAAACAAAGACTATTATTCTTAGTAAAACGTCACAATGTCGGCCTGTTACTGAGTAGGTACTTGCAAAAATGACTATGTATTGTTATGAATCTAAATAAAACCAGGATATTCTGCAGGCGGAAAGCCATTCTCGATCATCTTTTGAGTTTCATTTCTTTCGACCTCATAATCATAGTCATCGTCGTCGGTTGAGAGAAGCTGAGATCGGCAAATTACCCTTGTCTCTATTCTTGTTTCCTGTACGGAACAGTAGTTATAAAGCCTAAAGTCATAATCGACCGCACTCCTCTCAGTACCGGGATGAACTTAATATTATGTGAAGTTATAGGTAGTATGAACGTTTATGTAATTTTTTAAAGCGATATTAATACATTGATAAGAGTTTTATTTAACTTATAGGAATTGTATCATTCAAGCTGGGTATTGGTTGTAGAGATGACAACCTAACCTCGGAAAAAATTAACTACGTTATGAAACCTTAAGGATCCCTTGATACGTTCTACTAAATCTTTAACATGTCGCGATAAACTAAAAATAAACAACGATTTGAAGATCTGCACTTAAAGTGGATCGACTTTCAATAAACCTGGTGCTCTTCAAACGGCGAATAAGAAACGTAAAGAAAGACGAATAGTAGGCATAAAATGAAGTGGCAATATATTATAAAATAATATATACTTATCAATTATTGGCATCATAAATTGGCAAGAAGTAGCCTAATGTAAAGAGCAGTTGTGAAACTAGAGATGATGATGATGTATCAGGCTGTGGTGCAATATGTTTTTCTGATAAGTTAGTAAGAACATACTTAAGACAATCGCTTCCGCAATCTCCAAGCTTTACGTCTCAAATTACTATTTTTTAACTTGATAACTATATTTAACAATAACTACATTCTTAGTATCGTGAAAATTTCTTCTCAAAATTATATCTTCCTGTAATAAGAGATAATTGAGTTACGGTGTTTTTGAAAATATTTTTGAAACAAACTCACTATTTTGAAGCTTTTAAAATATTTAAAATTCTATAAAACGAGTACCTTTTCATATATTTGTATTGACTACGTTAATCGACTAGCTCTTTTTGGGCAACATATAACTTATTATTTATTTATCAATAAAAATATTAATATTTTTATAAAAATATAACGTTCCCACGTTCCCGATTTATTTTTCAAACGACTTTACTTTGAGATTTCTACATTAATCCACCTTGAAAATACAAACATTGTATACGTTTGGATAATAAAATACGTATATCTCTTAATAGCCATTGAATTACTTTGACAATATTATATATTGTTCTTTAGGAGAGGCACACCGTTTCATCGGGATGTTTAGAGCTTGAAACGATAAAATTGTCAATGAAAATAAGTACGAAAATTCCTAAAGTATTCGGAGTCTATGAAATCGAGTAAAAGGCAAACGAAATCAATTGAAGGAGCTTTGAAACTTTTTGCTTCGCTTTTCTGGGACAATCGTCTCTCAATGAACTTTGTATAAAGCCTTGGGATTTCATTTTGTATTCGAAGTGTTTCCAAACTGATTTCAAAGACTTTGGTGTTCGTTGGCTCTTTAAAAAAAATGCGACATTTTTTAAAACAGTCTCGCTTTTTGAAAGTATCTACATGTTTATTTATTGTAACTTAAGAGTAGTATTAAAAATCAAAATAGTTTAATAATACTAATTGTGTATTAGTAATGAGTGATTATAAAACAACTGGGTTTATTTATATATTATATTGGTCATGGCCAGCATATTGTTTCAATTAAATCATATACAATACTAACCACCACTATCATCATCATCATTGTTACTACTGGCTCTACTATCTTTAATGAATCAATAATTCTATATTTTTTCTTGGTTTTCCCAATCTACTGCACCCTGTAAGCAATATTCGCATTCAATTTGGTGATTCTTGAACAATATAATATACAATATTAATCATAGTTATTCAAATAAATTTCTCGTAGATTATATAATAATATATACGTACATATATATTAAATCATTGGCCGTACGTTTATTGGTTTATATCTCCGCTAACTAATATTAATGTTTTAAAATAACTTTTAAGGGTTTAAGAAGAAATCTCGCAACGTATCACAAAAATATGATTTTAAATATTGGTGTATTATTTGGATGCTGTGTTTGAAAATTTTTTTTTTCTACAGTTGAGGTGAAGTAAAATTGCTATATTTTATAAAATTATTATACAACATCACCAGTTTGTGCGAAAAATACCTGACGGAAGTGTGTTAATAATGCAAAATCATAAAACCTACTCGATTCAAAATTTGGAATAAAAAATTGTTCAAATATTTTAAGACCGATTGAATTATATTAAAGTTTTATCAGAACTGTTTATCACCTTATTAAAATTCCAACATGCATGTTTCAAGTGGCTCGCTGAAAAATCTAAAAAAAAAACTAAATTGCATTTAGCAATGGTAAATCGTTGTGACTGGTTTAACGGTGATTGATAAGTAAGATTTAACTGTTAGAGATTTACTTTTTAGTACTCCGATATTTTCTTGAACAGTTTTATCATCATTGCAATTGAACACAATCACGATAAGTGTTTAAATAGTTCAATTTATAAGATTTTGTTATACACTACAGACCACCAAATATATAGACACGAACTAATTCAAATTTCTTGTCCCAATATTTTCATTTACTTACCCAATCAAATAGTTACACGACTTTTTTTAAAAATATGACTAGATTGGAATGAAAATTTGAACGCTGACAATGTAATATGCATTAATGTAAACAATGTGTTGTTTACACAAAGATTTAATTTTCGAAGAATAAATGTAATGTATGAAAAGTAAATGAATATATATATATATATATATATATCACACACTTAGATCAAAACTAAGACAACTCAAAAAATCAAGAATTTTTAGTTATTATTGTATTCGGATACTCTGTCATATACGCAACTAACTTATATAATGTATTCTTTGACAATAACGGTATTGATAAAAAGGGTGGACTCTTTTACGAGCTGTGATATAGTGTTTGCATATGAAAATGTTGTAATCTATGTTATGAAATGAAATGTATATATTGTGCCGTAATACAACGTTGTATACCTCTAAAACATTCAGGAAGTGGCGCGTCGGTTTAAATATAACAGGTTGCTATGAAATTCCTCGGTGGAAAATTCTTTTAATTTAAGGAAAATGCAGTCTTACTGTAACAAAAAAGTTTTTCAAGCACCGCACTTTTGCCATTGCTACAAGTACATCCTCCGTAAGGGAGGCCTTAATTACTGGGGACTGGAGACCATTTCAGGTGGTGAAATGACTCCTTCAGACTAATACAAAGTCAGCTGGGCGACCTCAGAATGCACTTTTAATGCAGCTTCGGAAACTGAATGTAAAGGCGTTAGAACTAACGTCCCTTTCCAGTAACAAAAACTCGTTTCGGAATAATCTTCCGGATTTAAAATTTAATAAATATTTAAATACCATTGTGAAATAATTTATTTTAAGTTAATTTCAGTAACAGTATTTTTTTAATTAAACTTTTAACTTTTTGAAAAAAAATAATTAATTATTGAAATAAAACACAACGTTTTTAACCTCAAAGAACACCTTGATTAAATATTATTTAAAACGATTTTGACGCTTACTGCGTCATCGTCAGTAATAAAGTATTTTTTTACAAATATCTTTCGTACCTGAAATATTGAAGGTATAATTTTTAGATCATATTTACATATATTAAAAAATATTGAAACACATTCATTAGTTAATTAATTAGTAATATATCAACATAGTTTTCTATTTGTAACTAATTTTTTAAAGCGCTAAAATTTATACATATATATATATATATATATATATATATATATATATATATATATATATATATATATATATTGTACATATGCTATGTTAATACGATCCTACTTTTCGGTAAATTAGATTTAAATACCAGAGCATCTATAATTTATAACTGACTCTTCTCTTATATAATATTTACGTATTTTTTATAGACGAGCTATTTTTAGAATTTGTAATAGATTTTTTCTATACCGGAAAGTAAGAGGTCAAATTCCAACAAAATGAGTAAACCAAGTTCGAGAGGAGGCAAACAGTCCACACTACTAGGTTTACCCATAAGTAATCAATTATTTTTAGTGTGGAATGTTTGCTTCAATCTAGCTCAGAGCGTGAACGTGTAAAGACGTGTTTTATACGCAATATTACAATCCGTGGTCTTGTGACTTGTGACAAGTAAATTAGATTTTTTTTATTACTCTGTTGTAAAATGGCGGACAATCAATTAACTGAAGAACATTTACGTCATTGTATACGAGGCAGTGTATACGAGATATGGATCGTGTATGATTTTTGACGGTTTGTCATCAAATTTCGAAGGCTGGCCAGCTATGTTTCGAGAAGTTAACAGAAGACGTGCAAAATACTTGAAGGTAACGAATGTTTGGAACAAGTAGAGGAGTTTGTGTACTTGGGAGGTATGTAGGTATGTTTGATAGATACGGAAAGACAGAGATCGACACTGATGTATGAAAGTGAAGACTAGAGCTGACAGAAGAGGAACGAAAGTAGGCTGAATGCAGTGGATATGACATCACTAAGGCGTATATGTGGCAGATCCATTCATGACAGAGTAAAGAATGAAGAAATAAGGAAAGAACGTAAAGCTGACCTTAGTATAGTGAGTAAGATTAAGAAAGGATCGCTTAGGTAGTTTGGTCATATGGAACGAATGAATGAGGAGAGAATGGTAAGAAAGATTTATGACGCAAGTATTCATGGCATCAGAAGTAGAGGACGTTCGCGTAAGACTTGGTACGACCAGATAAATCAGATACTGGAGGATAATCATGTTAGAAACCTCAATAATCATTGAGCTTGAAGTGTGGGCATCGCCCATCTCAACAACCTCCCGCTGGGGGTTGTTGAGATGGGCGATGCCTGGAAGAGCAGTGGCTAGAAAGACCTAACGGAGCATTATACTGGTTCTCCCTCGCACTCTTGTGACCTGGACAGGGTGAATTTCTGCCGGACTGTGACCGAGTTCTGCGACTGAAACACATAAATGTGACGTTTACCCTCCCTTTTTGGGGGTGAGTGATTTCTATAGCTTCTTTCCGACTGCCTTTTGAAATTAATGTGACAACAAGTTTCTCATATTGAACAGGTATGGTTCTGGTACGACGATACCGGAGCCAACCTATGATGGTGTTATGATGATATGGCTGAATGTAATAAAATAAATAAAAATGTATGTAATTATGACGAATCAAAACGAGGGTAAACAACTCTCAAAACGATTCGGGATAGGGTGTAAATAAATAAATAAATAAAATCACTGAGCTTGTATGAGAAGATGTATGAATGTGGATGAGGCGAGAATTGTGTCAAGACAGAAAAGTGTGGCGCTCTATCCTCTCTGCCTACCCCCGCGGGGAAACGGCGTGATGGTAAGTAAGTAACAGAAGACTGTCAGCCGAGTTTATATAATAGAAGACCAGCGATTTGCAGCCCAACCAATAGAAAACCAAGACCTAGCTATCGAATGATAATTGCGGGGACAATTTCAGACTTATTATTTTTGGTCCACATAACATAATGATTTAATGCTATACTTAGGAAACTAATATCTAATTCATCATCATATGGCACTACTGATCATCCAAACGTTTTCAAGACATCCCTGTCTCGAGTCATATCTCGAAACAAACGAATGCAATATTTCTTCAGTTTATCCGTTCTTCTCATTCTTGGGAGACCTGCTGGCCGAGTTCAAACCGGAGTTTTTAGAGACCTTTTGAAGATTCATAGATTACTCATAACATATTTCGCCCAAGTTTTGATTTTTACCTACAATGGAACTGTTATTAAATAAATGTCAGATATCTCATTGAGACAAAGCTATTTTTATAATATTTAATTACCCCATACTTATATATTTTCTATTAGCAATATTTAAATATGTCCAAGAACACTCAATTACTGGATTTTTACCTACAAAGGCATTGTTATTAAATAAATATGAGATATTTCACATAGACAAAGCTATTTTTATTATAATAAATTACCCCATACTTCTATATATTTTCCATTTAATATAATAAAAATAGATTTGTCTCTATGAGATATCTGATATATATTTTATAAGTCACATTGTAGGTAAAAATTCAGTAATTGTGTGTACTTGGACATATTCAAATATTGCTAAAATTGTAATTATATTTTATTTCAAGAATTAAGATCATTAATTGTATATTAATAATGCAATATTAATTGTAAATCATTGTTTAACTATACAAATTTTTCATTATATTAAGTAATTCATAAAATATCTGATGATAATCTTCAATGTACATTATAATGTGCATTCCGTTTCAATTACCTACAAAATTGGTTACAGTAAATAATGATTACTTTCCATTTTTATTACATTTAAAACCTAACTGTATATGTGTTTTACTTTTCGTTTATATATCATAATAATAAATAATTTATACATAATTAAAGATAATTAGTAATAATGTCAATTTCATCAAATGAAAGTAACTATTTTCTTAGGTTCTTCTTCGTTTCCTTTCAATTTATTGCGATAATGTAATATGCTTCTATATTTTACTTTTAAAAGTAATTGATTTATTAAATTTAATAACGAGATATAAAAAAAATATATTCATGGTATTTTTTGATTTAGGCAATTATTTTCATAATAACAATTATTGTACTTTTTAATATTACAGTTAGTTCTTTTCTATATTCATTATGTAATTCTTCATTCATTATTGTAAACGGATTAATAAAATATAATATAAAGATAACTCGGAAATGAAAATTTTCATGCCCTGAGACATTTTTTACATCAACATCACGTACGCAATGCAACTTCTATGAAAATATTAAAACATATGTCTAGATTTTTAATGCTCCCTTAACACAAATTTGAGTAATATGATAGCAATAATTACAACTCCACAATAATAATGTGTTCTCCTAATTATAAAGTTGTATCTGTGTCCAAAATTTAATAAAAATGAATTCATAATTCTGGCGTCTGCTATCAGATTATTTAAAGGTATTTGAGATTTCTAAAAAATTAGGTAGATGGCTCTTTCAAATAATGGAACGATTAAATATATTAATATCAAAAAAGTAACATATAGGTTCGAAAATTTGTCGCTAAAAATATCGTCGATGTAGCATAGTTGGATAATACACCTTCCCCAGTTTGGAAAGTGATTCAAGTTCGAATCTCGGTGGCGCAACAACAATATTTTTCGATGAAATTGATTTTATATGTATATCTTTCTAATTAATATATTTATTTCATATTTAAAATATCACAAACCTATGTTCTGAATAATTACAACTTCACAATAAGAATGTGTTCTACTAATATACATTTCTATTACCCATGTATTATTTTTATGAAGGAACAAAGTAGTTCTTGTTAGATGATGTTATAAAAAAGGACGCAAATTTAAAAAAACTAAGTATTTCTGACTTCAAATAGCATCGGTCGTTTGTTTTAGTCATTCCATATCCTACCAACACTTGGCTTGCATGTAAATGGGCCATTACTTTTGTTTAAAACTTAAAGAAAATGATACGATACGTACAACGAATGCGAACATGGACTGATTTAAAGTTTTTGGAGCACGAAAAGATTATTTTCTAATACAATTGTCATACTTATGCAAAACTAAATGACGTCTAATTAATAAATATTTCCTTTTATTCTTTTTATTTATTTAGACACATATAACATATGAGTATTGTATAAAAAAAGACAGTTTGTTACACATATTTCACACAGTTTATAAAATCATTGTCCAACTAAGGAAGCCTATTTTAGAGCAAATTGGCAAATATATTACATTTCATAAAACCAAATAACTCATTGAACGCAAAACACAATCAAATAGAAAATGAAATACACAAGACAAGTAAACGTGAAAATATATAAAATGAGAGAAAAAAATTCTAATGTGCAATACAAATGTAAAAGAATGTTTGCACGCACAAGGTAAAGGAAAATATGTAAGATCAAAGTTATAATGCAGTCAGTACAATACACAAAATGCAGTTATAAGAATTATTTAATAATATAAAATGATTTACTCTCAGTATCTGCTTTAACTTATTTTACCAACCAATTTTAAATATCTATTTTAAAAGTCTTAATGTCACTTATAGTTTTAATATTATTTCCAATTTGATTGTATATTCAGGGAGCTTGAAAGGTGCATAATCTTTGACCAAAAGTAGTTTTCATTCTTGGAAGGATTTTTAAATTGTTTGCTCTTATGGAATAATATCTTTCAGTCCTCACAGATGGAGCGCTTATTTTCCTATGATAGCTAGTTAGTAAAGGGTGTCCAGCGGAAAATTTTCTAGTTTAATATTAAATAAATAAAAATTTAGTATGTTATTCTCATATTTTATTTATACGAAATGGAGTTTAATGATGCGGAATTAACGTTTTATAAACAATATTGTCTAAATTCTGTCGATTTATCTCAAGGCACTCTTTGCAATCGGACTCTTAAATTTGCGCACACGCGAGAGCAATGCGAGCAACTTCACAGCGAATATTTTCTTGTAAGGTCTGAATTGTTCGAGAATAATTGCTGTAAACTCTCGACTTAAGGTATCCCCACAAAAAAAGTCGCACGGTATATGGTCCGGTTTCCGAGGTGCCCAGAATATACTTCGTACTTGGTGATTAATTTATTGGAAAAAATTCCCCTCCGCTTCTATATTGAACTCTTGCTATGTGTGGAGAGGCTCCGTCTTGCTGAAATTGTGTTCTCTTGTTGAACCTGAGAACCCATCATTCTGCAATACACGTCAGTGCTGACTGTCTATCGTTGGTTACAAAAATAAGGGCCAATTATCTCTCGGGCAGATATTGCACTGTCGTTTTTGGACAATGCAAACGTTTTCGATGGCGTTCCCTTGAGTTATCGGAGCACCAGTATCTTATGTTCTATTTATTAATATAGCCATCAATATGAAAATGTGCTTCGTCAATAAATAATATGTTTCCAAGCATTCGTGCTGTTCCAAAACATTCCAGCTTCGTTCTCGCTAAGGTTTCACGTAAATAATAGTCATTTTCGTTCAGAAACTGCACGATTTGCAATTTGTATTGATGAAACTGTAGTTTCTTTTTTAAAATAACGTGCACTGTTGATTATTTTACTCCAGGCTGCAATCTTATCGATTTATGCGGATTGCGTATAATTTCACTTCAAACTTGAGCCACATGTTTCGGCGTCGCTACTGACGTTGAAGGTCCCAGAGGAGTTTGGCTAACCATTGTCCTTTCTTGTATGAACTTTTGAACCCAACACCAGATAAGTTGCGTGCTCGGCTCATCACTTACTTGCCGAATATTAAAATGAGTACAAAAAGCGCGATGCGTACGAACCAATGAATCACCGCACTTTAAATATTGCTCAACCGCGAACGCGCGCTGCGCTCTCGACCAGTGAATACCCCTCCCACTTACATCACCGTGATGGTTTACGAGCAATTACAATTTAATCTTGAAATTTTTTCGCTGGACTCACTATATATTCAGCACATATAATTGTCTTATATATCCAAAACCTGAAATTTCCAAAAAAGAATCTCTGAAGGATGCGAAAAGTCACGGTGGTGTATTACTCTGAGTAATGCTAACTCGATATATATGTACATCTGATGCACTTCCCCAACTATCAATACCATAGCTCAAGATGGATTGGCACAGAATATAGTACGCAGTTTTCATTTTCTTTTCATTCAGATTATTTCTAGTAAAGTATTCTAAATATATAAATTAATTTTCGCAATCTTCAGCAAAATTTTTGGTCCGCCGTACCCTGAGGAACGGTCTGGAGGTCGATCATTTTGAAAAGAGTCTCAGGCCCGTAGATGACCGATTCCAGGGTCTGATTGCTCAACTGCGAAGTCACATTGAGAAAGTGGCAAGAAAGGCGGGACGCTGCTACGCAGGGAAGATGGTCTTACACCTTTCTCCCTTCGTGGAGGTGAAAATGAAAGATGGGGGTGGTCCTTCGACGCTGGACCACTACGAGATGCAGATAATCTCGGGTCATGGGCATTTCATGTGTAAACTCATTTTTTGTCCGTGAACCGTGGTATGTTTGCGCTCACGTGAGGCAGACGTCGGAGCACATCCTTTAGGACTGCGTGAGATCATGATTGCGGGATTAGAAGGAATAGGTCATCGGATCCCCCGGAACGATAATCTATTGAGAAATGAAAGGAATCTTGGACATTTCAGGGTATTTATTAGGGTTTGGGTCTCTTGCTGGGGGTTGCTGGGATGGGCGATGCCGGGAAGAGCAGTGGCTAAAGAGTTCTAAGGGAGCATTCTACTGCCTTTCCTTTGCACCTCTTGCGACCTGGACTATGACCGAGTTCTGCAACTGCAACACATAAATGCGACGTCTACCCCCCTCTTTTCAGGGTGTACGATTTATATAGCTTCTTTCTGGCTACCTTCTGAATTTAATTTGATAACGAGTCTCACGTCTAATTGTACAGGTATGGCTCTAGTACGATGATACCGGATCTAACCTATGATGGTATTATGATAATAATGTATTGATCTCTTCTTTGTCGCTTACTACATTTTCGCCAATTTTGTTAGTTTGTTTTCTTTTATTCAAATAACTTTTTAGGAACTCAAGAGCCATATCGC
Source organism: Eubasilissa regina (assembly GCA_022840565.1). Lineage (NCBI taxonomy): Eukaryota > Metazoa > Arthropoda > Insecta > Trichoptera > Phryganeidae > Eubasilissa > Eubasilissa regina. Next base: position 26,580,443 of record JAINEB010000018.1, read on the forward strand.
GTATTCTTAATAAAAACATTTTCCTCAGAAGTATTTTATGTAACACCGTATAATCGTAGTTTTAAGAATATTAATAATTACCTTTCTCCATCATCCACAGATTCATATATAATGTATTTAAAAATTATAAGGTATCTTGAGAACTTTTACCTGTTCTGAAGCCAAACTCATTTTTTGTCAACATATTTTGTAGTTCTAGATAGGAATATAGCCGCTTTTTCATAGGTTTTCATAATTTTCAATTATTTTAAACAGTGTTAGAAAAGTGTAATTGGCCGATAATTACATTGTTTTTTCTTCTGATATAAAAGGAGTCTAACAATTGCGCTCTTTAGAACATTTGGAAATTTTCTTTTAGAGAAACACAAATTTATTATGTGTGATAGAGGTTTGCTAACATGAGTTTTGATTTTCTTCATAATATTTGCAAGTATTTTGTCTTCACTAGTGGAAGAGCCAGGTTTAATAGAGGTTATATGACCAAACCACTTAAGTGATCCTTTCTTAATCTTACTCACTATACTAAGATCAATTTTACATTCTTTCCTTATTTCTTCATTCTTTACTCTGTCATAAACGAATCAACCATATATATATATATATATATATATATATATATATATATATAGAGTTATTAATTTAATTACATTTAATCAATGAAGGGAATTTTAACAGTATAAATAATCAAAGTACAACTTACCATATAAAACTAATTATAAAATTCCAGAGATATATTCAGGCATAGTAGTAATGAAGTACATAATATAAGATAATATAGCAGTTTACTGTATTAGGTTATATTATATGAGTAGATGAAGATAAAAACTGGGTTACGTGTCGGGCGCTCAGAAAAGTGTGACGCTCAATGTTTGCTGTCTACGTGATATTACGAAAATTAGTTACAAGAAACCATAATTGCATATTTAAAATAAAATTAGCATTGTTTATAATTATAGGAAAATTTTAAATAATATATTACCTTTTTATATACCAGGCGTGTTGACAAATAGTGTGGACACGTCATCAATACAATAAATATATGAAATTTTAATCTCTCTTGTGCCCGTTTATGTTACATCTATTTTGATATCACGTTTTGAAATAGTTTAAAAATGGTAAACCTATGATAAAAATTCAATCAATCAATTCGTTAAATTAAATAAAAATATCGAATTTTCATTATAAATAAAATTTAACTTAGTAAAAAACCTCACCCTAGAAGTAGGCGGTCAGTAACATTGAGTGGTTCAATAGTATGGTCGTATTGGGAGATACGGGAATATATTTATTGACAGTGTAAATGATAGTGAAAGCGACAGTGAAAAGGTTAAATTCTGCAAACGTTAATGCAGTGCAATACGTTTTTGTGTAACTTTGGAAATATTAGATTTTTACATATATATCTCAAGATACGATAAACGATGATCAGATAAGTAAATGTTTTACTATTTTCTGTTCGTGTGATAAAGCAATTAGAAGTAGAATGACAATAAGATTTTGTGAATTATAAATCAAAGTTAAAAATCTATTGGTAAATTTAAATTAAAATTTTGACTATTCGATAACAATTGCGATAGAAATACAATTTTTTCAATTACGATTTACATATTTTTCAGAATATCCAGTTAAGCATGAGAGTAAAATAAAAAAAAATTACAATATATACGAACAATATTAAATGTATTCAGTCAAACAACTTATAGGAAGTAATTAAAGTGATGCAATAAAAATAATTTAATTAAATAAAATGAATCAACTAGAAAAAATATCGCGGTAATAAACAGTATTATTGGATGGGGAGGTGCATATAAAACTTCAATATCACAATTAGAAATGGATGGGGAGGTGCATATAAAACTTCAATATCACAATTAGAAATCACTCAAAAAAATGATAATAAAAATTATTCTAAAAAAAAAGACTATCCAAGTATACAACTTTTCACAGATTTTAAAATACCAAAAATAGTCGACATACAAAAAAATTCAATAATTCAAATTTTCAAACTAAAAAATCAATTAAATTATAGAAGCGAATTCCGATCTACAAGATATAGAGATCAAATTGATATACCGAATCTAAAATATAGCGCTACTCAAAATCAGTATATTTATCATGGCATCAAATTTTTTAACAATCTCCCCATCACAATAGAAAAAATTACGGACTATCATTAATTTGTAACTGAAGTAAAAAAAATATATACACAGACTAACTGAAACATAACTTAACTCGTATATACTCCTCTATACACGAGTCTTACTCTCATAGAGAAAAAAAAAAATCTTGAAAAAAAAAAAAAAAAAATATATATATATATATATATATATCCACTGATTATTCAAATTGTATTATATTTGTAATGTAAATAAAAAAAAACTACTAAAATATTTTTTTGATAAATAGATTTTTTACGTATGTCTTTCTGGTTGATTTATAATATAATATTATTTCTGTTAAAAATACCACAGAACTATGTTCTGAAATTGTAACATCGCAAAAAAAAAGTACAATTTATTTATTAATTTTTAGTATTTTGATGTAGTATTGTTGCAGAGGGTTTAGGCCATTTATAAATAATTTACATGTTTATATACCTACTGTATATGTTTTACTAGTATTTACTTTATTATAGCAGACAGTGGTTTTCAGTTATGTTAATTAATGAATGATTTAAAAGAAAGTGTTAAAATTTAACGATAAACTCTAAATAAATAAAATGTGAAAATGAAATGCAGGATAGAAATGTCATATCATGTCTACACTTTAACTGCATGATTTTTTTCCTTTTTTGTATAGTGAAAATATCACTTTTGTGGAAAAAGATTGCGACTTTTTAGTTTTACATATAGGCTATTGTATATTTTTGGTACTTGAAATAAATAACAGGACTTATTACTTGTACTGTATTGTACTTTAATATAAATATATATAATAGGAAAATATACTGAAGTTTTTTTTCTAATTGAGATTAGATACTTAAAAATTTACGTAAAGGGTTTCATATATAAATAATAAAAAAACTTTTTTACTTTTGTTTAATGGTGTTCGAATCTAGAAATTCCCGTTTTGAAAACTGTGACTAAATAACACCATTTTTGAAACATCTCAACTATCGTCGACATGCAAAGTTTTACGCAGAAACAGCACATTATCACGCACTTAACAGCCTGGTAAATCGTTTATCTCCTGGAATAGTTTTTAATAGATAAAATAATGTGTATAAAACCGTCTTAACACGTGATCTAATACGACAAAGTGATAAAATGTGTTACAAATTAAGTAAGGTGTCGACGGAAATAATGGAGCTGAATATTAATGATAAACTTTTATTTTTACTAAATACATACACACTACTTACTATCAAGAAAACTGCACGCGAGGATTGCGACACAAATTGAATAATATTTTGATGCAAGTTTCTTGTTTGTTTGTATTTTGGTAACACTATTTTAAAAATAAATAAAAATAGCGATACGCTGCACGTCACATGTCATATAATTAACGTTTCCCAGGACATGAACTCTAATTCAAATTCTCGAATACCGAATTATTCGCCCATATTTAAACTATTCGATATTCGAATATTTGTCTAACAATCTGTAAAATATTCGTTAATATTTGCGGTGAAATATTTTGAATTTTTAAATTTCTAAATATGTCAATGTTTTACACGAAGCGTATTTCAATAACATGTAGTTCATATTATCCGTAAAAACATTTATGACAGTTCATTATGCCATATCCCAAACTATATTTTGAGAATGCATTTTGATGTTTCGGCGAAATCAGTACATATTTTCTATTGAGAAAGGAAAGTTGTCTATTGTGTACGATATGTATGAATATAAATGTATTCATTATTCAGATTGTTTTTTTTTTAGATTCTTCATGTCTTTATGAATATATTAAAATATTTTATCATTTACTACTCGATATTCGAATAGTTGAAAGTAAGGAATATGTGTAAACTCTAACATGGATCGAACCCACTACCGTCGGATTATTTTGTTTAATGCTTTTAAAGATCTTTTTATTACATATATAAAACAAATTAAATGAATCACTTGAATGATACAGAAAAAAATCTCTCTATCTTTTTTTCTGCACATATTTACATTTATATACGTTTTTAAAAAAAAATCCGTCATTGATAAGTTTTTTTTTTTCATTTCTATGTGATAATATATTATAGATAAAAGGAAATGCGTATCTACATATTTTGAAGAAATTGCCAACGGAATGAGCACGCGAGGAAATTGAATGACTTTATTTACATTTGAATGTAAGTTCGTTTATCTTCACCGATTTAATGTATGTGACTTTGTAATCTATCCTTGTAATAAAAGCATCCTCGGTCTACGTTAGGCCTATAAGATTAAGCAAGAGGAAGTTGAGCCCTGTACTGAAAATAGGATTACGATAAGGACACCTCGCCCCGGCATCACGCGAGCTTACTCATATACTTCCACGATAGCTCCGATAGCTTTCTACATAGACTTCACGATAGCTCTTAAGAGCTTGATATTTCAATTTTCTTTACAGCGGAACGGCTTTGTTTTCCTAAAATTAATGATTCGTTTTAATTTGTATAAATCAAAAGCTATTCTACAAATAATGCTTATTTTAATTTCGGCTAACAGCTGTTTTCCGCTTCTCGGATCGTTTTCAAGCTTAACCTTCTTAATTGTTACCATGATAACTGTGGAGTGGAATTTTACAAGTTGAAACCAACTTGATTTTCTGTTTTTTACTGTTTTATCGTGAAATCAAAAACTACATTTTATTTATAAAGTGATGTACGAATAAAAGTAAATTTGATAAGTATTTTCAATCATAAACAGTACAAATATTAGACAGTTAAATAAGATTTGCATGCATATAAAAATGCAAAATATTCATACCGAGAATTTTTATTGTTTCTGGATCATTGAATTTAAAATTTTTTTCTTATTCGAATTAGTTTATTTAATAAATTAGGTATTCCGTTACATAAATAATATTTTAACTTTGTTTTCTGAAATATTTTCTTCATATTACGTATAACTATTATAACTTATAAGAATTTTGCTGAGCGATACAAAATGCAAACATTAATTTTCAACACAACCTTCCATAAAGGGTATAGGTTTAAACGCTGTTACCAGGCTTCTTTATTTATCTCTGTATTCTGCTGCCAACTATTGTTCTTATTGCAAATCAAGCCTTTCGTCTATTGTAGATAAAATCGCTTCATTTTTCAAGTTCAAGTATGATGTGAGTATCTAAATAGTCTACTTTCTGTAGGTGATACTAATATTAAATGCTTCTGGTATAGATATTCTAAAGAATTTACCTATGATTTATCTACAAAGAACAAAACCGGTCAAATTCTAAGGGTTCTAAGGGTTGTCATATCAGTGGTAAATTTTGACTATGGTAACTTTTTACTGACGCCCGTGGTTAAAATCGTTTGCGGGTTGTTTGAACGTCAAATTTACTATTGACAAAGCATGCATGAGATTTCTATAAATGCGACAAATAATCATAAAATATGGTTTATCTGTGGATTTTTTCGCCTCTGCGTTCGAAATCTGTCACATTGGTGGTGAAATTTTTTGGAATTATGTACTAAAGTATATTAAACAACGAGATCATCAACAGACGAACTTTCATCACTTAAATAGCAGGATATTGAACGATTGATTGTCAAATACTGCAATTTTCAAAATATCAATGTGTCAGATGACTTTTGGAACAGCTGTGAAGAATCTGCCATATTTAATTATCGATTCTCTTTTTTACTATCGGGTATCGGATAATATAATAAGTTTACTGCGGGATGTACTTTCGAGAAGTAAATATTTTTTTACCATCGACAATTTTTTTTACTTTTGTAACTTTTTTATTAAAGTAAAAAGTTACTGCTAATCGCACAACTTGTCTTAAGATTGTCACATTTCTACATGATGATACCAGCCACTCCTCAATGATACATAAATACGTATTCGAGTAAATGAAAAATATTAAGTAAATTCAATAGGCGATCCTTGTAGAACATCCTAAACTGTACTGATCACTGGCTTCTCATTTCGTTAAGGTCACAATATTTTCTCGAGCCTGGGTGCTTTTGTGAGGTGTTTCACTACATTAATTGAGTTTCAATGTCCGTCAATTTATTTTAAATTTTATTTGCCACATACTCGAGTGCCATACATCGTAATGGACACGTGGTTTGCCGAGTGTTCTTTACTTAAGCTTCGCTGGCGCTATGTGGACCCTGGGGTCGTGTGTTGTTACGCGTGTATTGTCAGGGTTTGCATGAGTTGGCGCGCAGAGCGAAACTTGCCCGATTTGTCTCTGTTGGCTTTGTTATATTCTTAACGGAAGGCAGTTAGTTACCGGCAGCCTAGCAGCGTCATTTGTGTGTGAGCGGCACTTAGGCAGCAAACGAAATTTACTATTATAAAATTAAAGTAAAATCAAAATTTACAAATGATATTTTAAAAGTGTAACACACGTATGACTATAATATATAACACACCTAATTTAAAATTATAAAAATTCAATGAACAAAAACTGTGTTTCAGGATTTTTGAAAATGTTTTTCATCTTAGATCTGAATCGTGCCAATCTGAAAAAATCGTCTTATATATTAAATATATCACGTGATATTTTACAGGGTGAAACAGACCTCAATACTTTATGGGTTTATATTGTTCCTTGAATATTTTCGTCTCTTAATTAAGTCAGATATTAACCCATTAAATATTGTGGACTAAGTCTGTTACGCTCTGTGTACCAAAAAGTTAGATATATCTACATGTGATACGTGTATAACTTTTAATACATGTTGGTAATACAAAAATTTCCGAAGTTAAATCCACAGAATGGAATAAACGAAGAAAAATATCAATTCCATGACCTTCTCGTTTACCCTAAATTACTCCAAGTAGCGTTTTTCTGTGGAGATACTTGAAAAAGTCTACGAAAAAGTGGTCAATACAAAAGATGAATTGATTTATGGGATAAAGATTTCATCTGATAAAATAAAAACATTTTAGGGTGTGGAATTCAATTTTTGAAGTAACAGGACATAATTTAAAAAAAAAATGTTTTTAAATCTCTGTTATAGAGCATGATAAAATTTGTATGTAATATTTTATTCATAAAAAATTGTGTTACACTTGCAATCACAGTTATGCATGTTTCAATTAGAATAACAATAAATAGTGTTGAAAAACGTGCAATTTTATTTTTCCTAATTATCTACAAAATATAAATTAATTCTATTAGTAATTTTAGATCAAAACAATTTATCAAAATAATATTTCATATAACTATTACCGAAGTAAACATATTAAAATATTAATTTTCTAGACCGCTAATTTTTAAGGTCATTAATGAAGAAGATAAGGGTAGTTGAAAGATTCACATGAATATTTAGGTTTTTTTAGTCAAATGTATATAAATATTTCGTTATTTAAAATATTGTAATAAAAACTATTATTAATGACTCTTAGTGTAATAGAAATAGAAGTACATGAGTTTTTGTTGTATTAAAAATTGTTATAAAAATATTAAAAATATATATTTATTGAGCTTAGTGAGAAATGAACAATTTTCCATAGAATAATTAATGTAATCTATTCATATACTCGTAAATAACTAACTATATAACCACTAGAGTTTATTATTTAAAACCAACCATTTAGGAGGATGAATGAATATTTTTAATTTTTTTACTGGATACTTTCAGCTAAAATTTTCTCAGTAGCGGTATACATCGGCAAATTTTTGACAAATAATTATTGTTATATAATTTGTATTTAACTTTTTATACAACAATTTATGCGAGATTTTTTCAAACATAAGAAACATTTACTTCATCATCATCATCATCATTTTTTTCATGCCCTTTTCATAGAAGGGCCGAGAGCCTAAGACTCGACAAGGTGATTCCCCTATCTTGCACCACCGGTACTTGTTGACCATTCAAAACCCAATCTCTTTTTGTACAGCATTTGTTATTGTTTATCTCTTAGCTTAGTCTGGGGTGACTCATCCCTGGATCGACTTCCCCCTGAATTTGCTAAGAAGATACATCTTGGTAGTGGTTCCTGTTGTATTTTCAAGATGTGTCCAAGCCACCTTAATTAATTTTTTTTATAGATGTTGAAGTAGGAGCTTCATACCGAAAATCTCCCTTATATCGGTACTTTTCTCCAGGTCCATTAAAATTAAATAACTATTTTCAGCCGCTCGGATTCTTGATATAATTGACGCATACTAAATAACATAATATTTTATTCTAGTCTGTTTGATATTTAAACCATATCCAGATAAGTTTTTCCATAATTAATAATATACATAATTTTATCTTGAAACATATCATGGAGTTTTAATCAAGTGATAAAAGAGAGGTTAATACAAAAATATTCTGCAAAATTCCTACAGGAATTAAATACACGAGCATATCATATAATATTATAGAAGTTGACTTAACTAGAGCAAGGTGTTGAAATGAAAGAGCACTGACAAGATTTCGTTTATTGATATGATGAATTATACAGTTAAATTCGCGGTTGAACTTTGGAGTGACTCGTTGGAGATGCTGATAAATGAAGATATCTACGAAGGGACAGTCTGCGGAAGAGTGGTCACTAGTCGCTTGGGCAGTATCCGTCTCTGGTGCACATTGTTTTAATGTGTATGCAGATTGGTCATTTTGGTTCGGACCCTATATGGTCGATAGGTGAGTCCTTACACGGCCTTGTCTATGGACGCGTGCAGGGTCATCACAGTATCTTAACAATTATATCACTACCATTAACATAGCTTTGTATTATATTATAGTATATTATTTTGGATTGAAAAATATCAAATTTTATACCATACAGTATACAAGTTTGAACTTTAACTCTAAATTTAAAAATTTCTATATAAACTGCACAGAAAATAAAAATATGGTAGGCTCGACCAGTCAAAATAAATTTTGCGATTCCCGTCAAACATCTAAGTTTCTGACGAATGTCGCAAAAATAATAAACCAGTCATGATCATTTTAGTAATTTCTGTCAAAAGACTAAATTCAGTAATTTACTTATCGAAAGTTGACTGAATTCTTTTTTTTCCTATATAATAATTTTTCCGTGGTACGCAAATCGGCGAAGAGTAAAGCCGTGAACTGTCGTGAAATGATTTAAATATTTATCTTTCATTAAAGAATTACGTAAATTAAGTAAACTGCTGCTGCGATGTACGAGCTGATTCTATATTATACTTTTATATTTTGGTTTCTGGGTAACTTCTTCATTTTCCACGATATTATGAAGCCGTATAAAAACGTTAACAACGTGAAGGACGCAGTCGGAATGTTAAAGCTATAAGCATTGTTTTATTCATGGAATTCCGTTTCTCTTCCCCGTGTTTGCAGGAAACTACCGCACAGTTAAACGGTTATTTTACCGGTTCTTTTTTTATTTCTTCACTCCATTTGTAATGAGAAACCAACCTTTAAGAGAAATCGTTGTCAATGCAGTGAACGGAAAAAGCGAAATACGAGGCATATTGACTATTTGTAGTTAAATAATTTATATGGATATTTTTATTATTTCAAATACGAAAATTGCTTTTAATATTTTATGTAGAGTATGAGTTTAAACAAGTTGATACAAATAATTAAATTAAATTTTTACCTACATATATATCTTCACAGTTATTGACCTATGAATATGTTGGTCTAGTTTGATAGTTCTTTCAAAGAAAGAGGTATGTCGGGCCTGCTCGTTATCTGGTGGATTTTGATTTCAAATACACTTCTTAATTACAAAATTCTCAATAAGAAAATATCAGCGGAATTTACACGAAAAATTGATGCAAATCAACATGAGCATGAGCATCGTACAAGAGGAAGGAATAAACTGAGACTGCCATTCGGGAAGAAGGCCAAATTTCAGATATCGATGATGTATAGTGCGATGAAATTTTTTAATGAAAGCCAGAAAACATAAGAAAGCAAAATAAATTGAATAGATTTAAAATTAAACTGACCAAATATGTAAAAAATAAGTTTTAATAAAAGAAAATATTTTAATCTTGTTTACATTAGAGCATATATAGGAGTGCTTATATGTGCACTATGTTAAGAATTAAATAAATTAATAAATAGATATGTCGACAAATAAAAAGTTACAATTCTCTTTCTAATCTTTATTCTAGGAGTACACAGGCATCATTGAAACGATCTACATTTGATGCTATTGTGCCTTCAAGAGTGAACCTGTATTTTATCTTCCAGATTCTAGCTATTGATTACACTTCAGAAAACTTGTGCCCTACTCTTAGCCGGAAGAATTATCCAGTTTTGATACACCGATAAGTTGTTCCTTATTTCTAAATATTTCACGATATGAAGTCTTTCTTCTTAGAAATTATTAACACTTTCAATGCAGATAACAATTTGCAATCACAGTGAATGGTGATAACTTCTGGTGTATCATTGTAAAAATCAGTTTTTATTGCTTCTGCACGTTGGTCGGATAAAGGATTTATTTATTGGAAATTCATCAATATTATATCCGAGCTTCCACTGTGGTCTAAATAATATAAACAGTCTACTATATTTAACCGACACATATCTTAAACTGCTACGAGTTTTGGTATAATAACATCTTTACTTCCCCATTTTGTGATAATCTCAATTTACGAGATCTCAGGAAAAGCAACAAAAATTATTTCTAAGATTACTTTCATCTGAACTGGAAGATCGAGTTTTGAGCAAGTGAAAAGTGAGAATGACGCTATTTAATTTGTCTCGTGTCAGGACAGCATAGTGTGGCTCTCTATCTATCTGCTTACCCCCGCGTGGAAACGGTGTGATGGTATGTAAGTAAGTTATAAGAATAACCCATTCTGTATCTTGTTAGTTAACGGATGAACCCAATATTTATAATGGCAGCTGCGATTATTTTTTCTATTTCTTATAAACAGAGATACAACAGACAATGCAATCTAGCAAGTCCATTTTGATACTGAACTGAAAATACCCATGGTATTGAACTGAAAATAACCTAACTTAACCTAACCAAAGATAAAACAAACAACGCATCTGTCAAGTCCATTTTGAAACTGAACTAAAAATACGTGGTTCAAAATACCAATGCGTGTTGGTTTAGTAAAAAACTGCGGCGGTAAAAAATCGCAATGCGCATTTTTAAGTATTTGAAATGTTAGTGATTATATGAGTGTATGCCTTTTGTCTCACTCTTTTTTCATTTTCAGTAAGTTATTTTATTTACACCTGTTAAAGTAGCCAGGTCGTTCTGGTTCTCTCTGCCGTTGTGAACATATTATATACACTTCTATTTTGATTCATTGAAATTCTCTTCGCGTCGCTTAAAAACGTCTCAAGTTTTCTTTACATTTTTTTTAAATTCTTCCAAATATTATACAAGTCCATGAGTTTTTTTTATAAAATTAGATAAATATTTTATGTATTCTTGCTTCTTCCAAAAATATGATATACTGTTAATTTAACTTCACGATGATAAAAAAATAAAACTGCAAGAACTTGCCGATCGTTTTTTCTCCGTTATTTGGTGGCTTACGTCCCTCACTAAAAATATACCTTTTTTAGCACTGCATTGGTTTACTAAATTAATGAAACAAATATATCTTACATAAATAATTGTGGCTATCCTAGCGTAATGTTTAATGACATGCAAGCAATGTGTGCAAACGTCGAAAAACTTATTAAGAGCAACAAAATTAGAACAAGGGTACTTAACAAATTTAAGATCGAAAAATAAGGAAAATCCTAATATATATATATATATATTGTAACGTTATGAAAGTAACGTTGTATAATTTTTCTAATACAGTTTATTGAGGTTATTAATCTATGCCCCGTTAAGTCAGTTTGGCCAATCAGGGAGTCGTAAAATGGGGGAATGAGCACGCCGTGTCAGACAAGATGGCGTTTTATTTCTTCCGGCGGGCTGTCAGACGTGCGGCGGCCATGAACTGTCGCAGGGAAGAGACGAGTGAATTATTTTCCTACGAGGTGTTCGTAGTGCAAAATATGGACGACCAGGTGATCCGCAAATATGCTACAAGATATTCTGTACGGGCACAAGATCTGGAAATCGCGTAACATTATTATTCAGACGGTGAGTTGGATTTTCGATCGTCTCCGCTCCGCACTCCAACGTCTGCTAGACACTGCACGTCGCATATACCCAAGATATGAAAGCAATGGTGACAAATTATAGGTTTTATTTTTATCATATAGTTTCATACAGATATTCCTATGAGCGTCCTTATTTCTGTGTAAAATTGTAATCCATGATGTTATTATTATTTCTAGCGAATTTATTCTTAGTTGAAATAATTCATTTTTGTCATCACCAGAAACATCAAATCTCTTCTATCAAATAAAAGGTTTATTCTTTAATATTTTGTAATTATTAAAACTAAATCTCTTTTATTGCTAGAAATTCTACCATCTCATTATCACAATTACTTGTCTCTTTAGTTTATTGTTTAGCTTTACATTTTTTCCCCAAGATATAATCATTTAGCATCAACAAAATGGTAAGTGGGTAACACTGATCAAATTCCTACATTTTCTCATGCTCGTGCTGGACCGGAGAGTCATATGCTCCACAATATATTGTAACGTGACAAATGGAATAATTATGTTATTTTAAGCGATTGCCACACATTTTTTTGTATAACAGCAACACAGATATTACGTTCGAACAATAGTAGCGTGTTTATTTTTTTAAATGGCGATTTTGACATTTCCGTCAGGGAGATCAGGATCTGATAGGCGACAGACGGAACAATTCCTCCGTTCTTATAATTTGAAAATGTAAAAAATCCGTGTTAATTCAGTCTAGTAAAAGGGTAAATAAATTATAATATAATTTCTAGTGAATCTTTTATATGTATGGTCAGTTAGTTATTAATTTGCATTGTGAATCTCTTTTGTAGAAACGCAGTTTCTTTTTACCAGCATGACGTCATCTCATGTTGAAAATAACATTATTGTTAAAATGGGGTCATATTGTTGAGATTTGAGATTGAGATTACTTGACTAATTTGGATGTCTCTGAAATCGCACACGCCAAGTAAATGTGGAGAGTTTTGGTTACAATATGAAATTACGAAACTGACCATTTTGGCGTGAATAAAATGTGTCGTCTTTGGAACATCACAAACACAGGAAAGTAAATTTACGCTATATATATAAAGGATATAACAGACCTAATTCACAATATTTCATGGTTCGATACCTGACTAAATTACGAGTCGAAAATCTTTAAGGAATGTATGAAAATTCTGCTCAGTATTATTGTTTGACATACTAAGCTTTAAGTCTACATACAAATAACATTTATAAAATTATCCATTATTAATCTATTTCTTTGCTTCAGGTTCTAAATCATCTAACAAAAAATAGTCTAGCCACTCAAAATTCGATGACTTTTATTACTTTTTACTCAATATATAATTTGCAATAAATTAACTATATCAATTAATCGAAATATTTGCATGTTTACGTTTTTTTTAAACGCTTATATATCTGATATTGTTGGGATTAGACACATATTCCTTAAACATTTTCGACTCTTAATTTAATCAGGTATCCAACCATAAAAAAGCAAGAAAATAAGGATAAGAAACATTTTTACTTTTTTCTCTATAACATCTTTAACGGTTACGAGTTTTTAAAGTTTTAGCCACCATTTTGAAACAAGATTGTGGATCTTCCAGTTATATCCTACAAAGGTTTATGTGGATACGTTACATCCCATATATATGGAACACGATGTGCTCATACTGAAATATCTATCAGTTATTCCCTCCTGTAACAATATTGTATATCGGTTTTAACAAAAATGTTCTTAGATACACGGAGCGTCGGACATATTGGACGATATACAATGTTATTGCGGGGAAGCTCACTTAGAAATTGTATTTAATAGTATTTTAATTTATTTTATATGGCTGTTTTAAAGTGTGACGCTATAACCTATCTACCCCCGCGGAGAAACGTAATGGTAAGTTAGTTTGTTTGTTTTATATTCAATTCGATGCACAAGAAGATATACAACGATGTGATATTCACAACTCAGATCTGCCCAAAACCGATGTACAGTGTTGTTTCTGGAGTAGTTTCATAAGTCGACAAGTTAAATCTCGTATTATTTTATATATGGAATATAACATGTCCACAAAACGATAACTCACCTAATTCTTATTTGATTTCAATCAGATTCTGAATAAATTATCTAGTAGATATCTCGGCTAGGTTTGACTAGCTTGATTACCCATCTTGTAAATATCACTGAAAATACTTTTATAATTAATAAGTTAGTGGAATTAGAAAAAAAATTGATGAATAAGATAAAATGGTCTAGAAAATTGACCAAAATAATGATAAAATAATATTCAGACAATGTGGATATTGCACGAAGGAATTGAAAATAAACCGATCCATTCTGGATAAATATAAATTTAAAAAAAAGGTTTTTTGTCTTTACGTAAATAATAGTTTATTTTTCATTAGTTACAATTTCTGTCACACGTAGCGTCACTATGATAATTCAACTTGGTGATGTTCTTGACGTATCGTACTTTATTTTAAATATCAAGAAAATTAGGTTATAAAACTAGCATAATATTTTTTTAAAAATTCACTATTTTTAATATTTATTTTTCTACGTAGAACTCAATATGCAATATAAAATGATAGACGATGGTGATTTGATTAGATTACTTGGAGATTTGTTTTATATTATGTGTGTGCAAATAATATTTGCTAAATCATCAATCGTAACATAATCATGTAGACGCAACATTCACTCAAGTCTCAGTAATAACGATATGGTAAAGGCTCTACCTAATTTTAAAGTGTTAACTATACATAAATATTAGTAAAAGAAAATAATATTACTACGCACATATTCAGAATGATATTTTATTAAAGTGTAATTCACATAAAAAGTAAACCAAAACAAAATGGAGTTGTTTTATTGGAACTCAACGGTTGGACCATGGAATGATTAAAATTATTGGTTTAATAAGTTATTGTTTAACAATTAAAAATAATCTTGATTTGATCTTGATTTGATGGAGCCTCTTCTGGACATGTTTTGTTCCCATAAAATACTCTTGATTCCCATGTTAGAATGATCTCTCAATGAGACATTGATCTCTGAGAGTTAGTAAGTGTATGTGGATACTGGAATGACGTGATATGAAGTCATGATTCATAAATCGCTTCACGCTGAACGCTGAATTGCCCTTTACGCGACGAGGAATCGAATCTCTGCGAGAAATCTCATCCACGGATGTGCATACGGGTCATTTGCACATGATTAATATTATATTTGTTATAAACGTCTTCAAGTTTGTAAAAAAAAACATTGATAGCAGTTTTAATAAAAACTGTTGCACTGTTAAATGAAGTGGCTCTTGGTTGACGAAGGGCAAATTTTGGGTTTCATTACAAAAAAGCTTAAAACTTTATATGAAATCTATATTTAATCTTGCATTTTTCGGCTAGTTTACAGGAAAGTTGACAAGTGTCTTGCTTTGTTACTTCAAACAAACAAGATTTTAAATCTAGAATATGTTTCAAAGTGTATCTCAAATGGCAAATCAGTTGAAGATCCTGAAATATTTATAAGATCTATCCAAGCAATGTTTTAATGTAACTTTGGGGATGCCAAACATGCGAGCCGCGGCATTTAAGATTGCATTCGTAATAAGATTCACGTTTTGAAATTCTGAAATATGAAACGAAGGTAATGAAAAAATGTTCATTACCTTCGTTGGACCGGTCCAATTGTAGATTTCAAAATGTTGTTCTTTAAAGAAACTTATTCCTCTTTAGCAAATTATATACATTGTGGAAAAAACATCTACTAAAAAAGTTGTAGAATTTAAGTAACTTAAGAATCAACATACCACAACCCAAAATTACTATATTTATCAAGGCATAAAATTTTTTAACAACCTTCCCATCACAATTAGAACAATTACAGACTACTATCAATTTGTACCTGAAGTAAAAAAAATATGTACATGGACTAACTGAAACATAAATTATCTCGTACATACTCCTTCTTTGTACACGAGTCCTACTCTCATAGAGAAGAAATAAATTTTAATTGAAATATATATCCTACTGAAAATTATAAAATGTATTATATTTTCTAATATTAAAAAAAAAAACAAAATGAATAGTAATGCAAATTTCAAAAAGTTAACATATTTAGAACTTACGTTAATGTTTTCAAATCAACAATTTATTGTCAGTGGCGTCTCAAAAAATCACACTCAAGATTAGCCTTAACACTGCCCGGTAGGTCAAAACAAAATACGTCCGGCGGTGGTGGTGGGTCATTTTAGACGCACCTCAAGTTTTCAGTTTTTCAACCGTTTTGTGGGAGATTTTTTATAGATATTTCATTTTAAATATAATTCAATGAAATGGCATGATGTGTCGTAATGTTTCTTCTAAAAAATTAAAGTTAAAAATTAAAAAATATTACGAATAATGTACATATTCTCACAGCCAAAATACAAATATTAACTGAGCATGTGATCTTCTAGTCGGAACCCGAGCAGGTAGTGTCATAAAACTTACAGGTAGGCGCAACGCCCATCAAATAATTATATTACTGGCATTGTCTAGGGGTTGCTAAATGAAAATAAGTAAAAACAAATACATGGACGCATACCTGGCATCTTTTGTCTATCCGATCAAAATAATGATAATATATGTTTTGACTCAAGTCCTGAGATTCAATCCGACCGTCTTAGGTCAGTTTTTGAGCGTTTTTTTCACATTTTTATCAATAGCTCATTTGAATCTCGTCCGATAACATTTATTTGTATCTCAAATTATTTGAAAATATTTATAAAAGACTAGCTAGAAGGAAAACAGCATTAAACGAATATTTGTAGCGTAATTCATATTTTTACAAATACCCTGGTCAAATCTGACCCACCATCGCTGAGTATGTGTTAACTACTGGTCGAGTTGCACTGGCACGCGACGGGCGGGCAAGAGGGGGCATGCTATAGCACGATATTACTGCATTTAATTGTTTCTAACTGCTATATTTTTCAAGAAACATCAGCAGCCATTATCACTATAAAAGAAAATAAAAAATGGTTGTCTTAAATGCTTCTCTTCATTTCTTATCAAAGCAATCGATGTGATCAGATAGCATGGGCCAAAGGGAGGCAATATAAGTAATATTATGTATGTACCTATAAATATATTACTGTTTTTCTTTTCATACCCAACTTATCTGAATTTTTTTAATGCTATCATGGTTATAAAATTCTTACGATTCAAACATAGTTCTTAAAATTAGTATACACCGAGAATAGACAATTGAAAGTTTGTGATTTTTCTCAAAAGTGCATGTCGAAAAAGGCTCGAGTAATAATTCCTTCCAACAATGGCTGTAAGAATCAGATAAATTTCACCTGTGTGTAAAAGAGTATTTTTTACTATATATTTTTTAATATTAACGAGATTACGAATTTTCTAGAGTGCGAATAAGACTGGTTAACAAATTCAGCCGAGATATTTACCAGGTCAAATTTTTCGAAGAGTTTTCAGGGTTATCGTGTTCATAAAATTCGTTAACCTTTTTAACAAACGATGGTATACATTGATTAAAATGGTGCAGTGAAATTTTAAATTCGAAGCGAATTGTCGGGCCTGGCGATAAAAAGACAGTGAAAGACAGTGACGCCTGTGCACCGCCACTAGCTGCATTCTGCCCGCTGAGGGAGTGGTGACCAGGGCTTGAATAACCGGTTTACCGGTTTACCGGTAAGCCGGTAAATCAACCAAAACGCACCATAGGTAATTACCAGAAACTATTTTACCGCGAATCAAGGATAGATACGGGTATATTATAACGAAAGTTTGTTGTAAATATATATTTTTAATTTTTATTACAAATTTATTTCAGGTATTTACAAATTATGTATTCATACATCGAATGTATGCTTTACATACATCAATAAGTTAATGTATAAACTAATAAGTTAATAATATTAACTCCTCACAGTCAGGTAAACCAAATATTATGAAACGTATTTGAAATTATTTAGGTTTTAATCTAGGATACCGTTTTTTGTAAAGGTAGCCACGTATAGTTGTACTTTAATCATCTAATCTAGGTTTATTTTTTTTTCATTTACTAGTAAATAACTGGTGAATTGGTAATGGAAAGAATTGTTTACCGTTTACCGGTGATTGAGATTTAACAGTTACCGCTCTCCAGGGCCTTTTAATTAGTAGAATTTTTATCGAAATCTATTAAATGCAAATATCAATTATAAATTATTCTCCATAAGTTCGAATGGATCTTTTCCGCCAATCGGTTATCACTCCTTTGATCAGATAAAATTATACATAGCTCTACTAATGTATTATAAAAACAAACATGATCTTTAAATCACTTCATTCTATGTTTTTTTTATTCAAAGAACTAAAATTTATAAGTCAAACGTACAATTAGCATATCTTGAAAAAAAAACAATCAGAGCAAATACACTTAGGTTTACTTTAAATTGTGTTGGATCTTGTATACCAAATATACCGCGCATTTTCCCAGTTACGATGGGTTTCCAGTCGATAAAGTCACCCCCCCTGTCCGACATTCTGTATGCAAGCTCGGCGCGACAGCGAGTATTGCACCCGGGGGAGGATTACATGCCCGCTAAAAGGGATGCTAAAGACCTGCATTCGGCGTGCTTGCAAAGGAAATGAGTTATGAGCGAAAAATGCGTCCCACCACGTGGTGATAAGAAATAATTTTAAAAATTTTAAACGAAATATCATCTTCAAGAAATTACATTTTAATGCAATTATTCTAATATACTGTATAAATTCGTCAATTTTTTATTGTTATTAAAGCCGTTATTTGTTGAATTTTGTACAGTATTTGATTTTGCTTAGTGAGTATTGTTGAGCAATTAACTTTCAATATTGCTGAGTAATAAATTTTCAAGAATGCTGCTTAATTAATCCGCATTAATACTGAGAAGTTAATTCCAAAATGTCGAATACGAGTAATAATTACTCTGCATATTGTCAAATATCGGTAAGCAATTAATTACAAAATTTATTAATCTCCAAATTATTGTACATCACTCAGCAATTAATCCCCAGTATTGTCCAGCAATTAAATAAAAAATGTGAAATACGTACAAAAATATTTTGTATACGTAATATCGGTGTAAATAAATACGAAATAACAAATAAAAATGAGTAATTAATAAAATATTTAAATGAACGAAGGCAGAAAATTTCTATTCAAGTAAAAATTAAAACAACAATATAATATTTAAATTATCAGAATCAATGTTTCTCTGTAGGTATATATTTTCAATTATCAGGCAATAAATATAGATGCAAAAAAATGTTAGCACAAAATTTTTAAAAAGTACCTAAAAGATGTTGAAAAATTTAAAAAAAACTTAGTGTCTTCTTAATATTACATTCCATGTAATGATTACATGATTTATTAAAAGCCAATTTTTTCAAAGTTTGTAGTCAGTATATTAGTACATAAGGATCCTGGAAATTTATTGTTTTGCGTGGGAACAATATCTTGATCCATACTTGTTGTGATTTTAGAAATTTTTAATTCTAGATTGCACCACGTGTTATTCTACCATGTGAAACTATCCTATTTAATGTTACAGTATCGTTTTTTTTAACAAAAGCAACCCTTTACGAGAAGAACGTTTACGGAAGAGAATAACAATTACAGATTATAATCAACATTGTTAATTAATTAATCTCAAATATTTCAAGCACCAATTTATTAGAACTAAGAATTCAATGTCAAAATATTAAATTCGGCTTACTAATAAACACTAATCAATTATATATTATATATCAATTATATATGATATACAATTTTATTGTGATTTAATTTGAAAGAAATAAAAATATTTATCTTTAGTATTCAATACAACAAAATATATTCTAGGATTCAAATAATATCAATATTTTTTTGTAAATTGATTTAATTTTTGTTTGTGTTTTTAATGTCTTTGAAGGAATGAAAGCATTAGAATATAAACGATTGTTCCATTGTTATAAATTACCAAATTACTTAAAATCCATTACATTACCAAATTACTAAAAATCAATTATTAAAAAAAAAATTATTCAAGAATAATTTTCAATGGGGATGTAAAGAAATGATGAATAATATAAATAAATTAATCTGAAAAAGACATTTAAAAATATAAAATAAGACATACATCAGTCAGTAATATTTGTAAAGTAAAATAAGACAAACCACAAAAAAATACTTATCTCCCCGGAAGACGATCGAAGTCTCGACGTCGTGGTTTCTAGGCATTTTAAAGCATTTTACTACTAGATCAATTAAGCGCATTAGGGTAATCCTGGGTATACGGACATCCTTTAGGCTTCCCTTTCAATAATAATTAATATTTACGCGTTTTTTACGAAAACATGGATTTTTATTATTAATTTATACAATTGATTTGACTTTTTTTAAAACTATTACTTAGATCTTTACACCAATGTGCAACTAGTAAACTGAATGTTATTTCCCAAAATTAAGATAATACAAGCATTATAAGAAAGACCGCGACAAAGATTTATTTCATTAATATTTTGCTAATTTAGTTCAATGCAGATTTGTCTCCATAATCTTTGCTTTGAGATTATAAGAAAATGTATTTCGTTTATGCAAGAATTTTCCATATTAAGATAAGATAAGATAAGATGTTTTTGCACGCGCAAAATGCATCTAACGGTTGCGGTCTTTCTTATAATGCTTGTTTTGTCTTAATTATGTCAAACGACATTTAGTTTATTATTTTTAAAAGAGCGTAAAGGTCCTATCTAAGTAATGGTTTTAAAAAAAGTCAAATTGAGTGTTTAATTTCAGATATAAATAAATAATAAAAGTCCTCATTTTTGTTGAAACGCGAAAATTTGAATCATTATAATTATTGTTATTATTATCGTTATTGCCATTATTATCGTTATTGCTATTATTATTGTTATTGCTATTGTTACTGTTATTGTTACTGTTACTGTTACTATTACTGTTACTATTACTGTTACTGTTACTGTTACTGTTACTGTTACTGTTACTGTTACTGTTACTGTTACTGTTACTGTTACTGTTACTGTTACTGTTACTGTTACTGTTACTGTTACTGTTACTGTTATTGTTATTATTATAAGGTTGCTGTGATTTTTCCTCCAAAATAATCGTATAATAATTCTAGTTTTTCTGAATTTATCACAATGATTTTTTATGTATATTATTTTTTTTAGAGCTCAATATTAAAAATCTATTTTTACGGCGGTTTAAATTTGGTGATTAGTCCTTTGACATTTCTATATTCTCTGTAAATTTATAATAGACAATTGTGTGGTCGGTATATTACCCTTTTGTTTGTTAGTTTGTTTGAAGTTTGAATATGTAACAATCAATAAATTTGCGTTTCTTGTGTGGGTTTTGTAATGAAAATGAAAATTAATCTAAAATTTATATTCTATTTTAATAAGGACAGGAAATATTTTGTATAGATCATTTTTATGATTTATAATTATTTATTTTGGCCTGAATTACTAAATTGCAATAAATGTTCTTCAATATTTTATTTATAAATAAAATATATTTAACGTTTAAGAGATTGCACATACCATTAATATTTAACAACAGGTAATATTTATAAATCTAACGTATTTTATGTAAACTCTCCATCTTTGTTCAAATCCAATTCAATTAAAATATATTTATATTTCTTTTACATAGATAATTCGATTGTAATAACGAAGAGAAATGTTTAAACATGTTTTTTTCTTTTTCATTATCATACAATATTTTAATAGATATACCGTGCGATAGTCGAGTCAATTCTACAACACGGTATAATAATTTGTGAGGAATTTTTCTGATATATTTCTGATATATTTAATTCTTAGTATTATATACTCGGCAGGCTTTCAATTGGTTTTCCGTGTCTATTAAAAAAAATATATATATTTAAATAAATATAAATACACAATAAAATTTCTAACTAGGAAAAAAATAGACGATCATATAAAACTAAAACGAAAATAATAGGTTAGAGACTTGTATGAGAATATTTATCCTTTAAAAATAACAAAATAATTTTATTTATCTTTGTTACAAATCAAAGAACATTAAACATAACACCTTTAATATACATGTAAAAATAAACGTAGGGAACCCACAGTTAATAAGTTTTATTTATTATTATTATTATAATTATAATCATCATCTATTATTGTTATTATTTTTTATATGTTTTATTTCTTTTGCGTATTATTTTTTTAATTATTATTATTATTATATAAGAGGCCGTACAAGTAAATTTCCTTCAATAGTATAGCGAAATTCCTAAGACAGTCAGCTGTGTAAGGACAGTGGACAGTTGTGCAGCTTTGGTTTTCCACCCTGATATAGAGGTTTGGATCTACATGAAAGGAAAAAAAATAAAAAACAGTTATTTTAAATTTTAAGTACACTGTGCAATTTTGCTTCTGAAGTAGGTAATAATTTTAATTTAACCCTGTCCTCTAACGCTTTTGTAGGGGACAGGATTTCAAATTCACCGCCGTCTCAGCCGGCATCGATGTTAGCGACATAGCGCTGCTGGCTGCCGCTACAGGACTGGCCCGATCCCTCACCGACGATCTCTCTTCTGTTTCTCGGCTCGGCAACATTTTACCATCGCTACATTTTCATAATTCACGCTCACCTTTTACATCTGTAATTCTGTATTCTTTGTTCTATCAAACTTTGTCACAATAAACGTCAACACGCCAATCATCACTCGTTCATTTAACCTAACCCCCAAATCGGCGACTACTGAACTGACGTGAGTTAAATAGATGCGTGGGGAAAAACGGTGGTTAAAACACGTGACAGACTATATCTGACAATTTTTGACAAGTGCTATTATAATTGTGATCGTGATTGAACATCGAAAAAGTGTATCAATAAATTTTACACGCGCGAAAACACACGCACACGTGTCTGCAAATTCCACATGGACTAAAAGGAAAAATAAGACTGGCTGGGACAGCAAGCCATACCATGTCAGCGCTGATGGCTCTCATCCGTCCAGCAATTGAAGCATCCGTTGCATCACGTGCCTGGTCTGCACGATGTACGATCTTCAGCCTCAATAC
This sequence comes from Eubasilissa regina, assembly GCA_022840565.1. Taxonomy (NCBI): domain Eukaryota; kingdom Metazoa; phylum Arthropoda; class Insecta; order Trichoptera; family Phryganeidae; genus Eubasilissa; species Eubasilissa regina. The sequence goes on from JAINEB010000018.1 coordinate 26,603,676, forward strand.
CGACTCACGGACAACCGCGGGCAGCTATACGTCATGCGCCCAAGACTCATCAAACAATGACGAATCTACGAGCCCAGCAACCGCTCATCATCACACTTTTTCATTTAACCACCGACCTAACCCCTAAAATATTATTAAAACATATTTTATGCTATCTTAAGTAGCGAGAAAAAACTATAATCACTCAAAAAACTAATACACAAGAGTGCTGGTTAGATTGCGATACTATAATAATATATTAATATTTTTATAATATGCGATTAATTTTTTATCAAACTCATGAACAAATTAATTTCTCGTGTACGAAATAACTTTGTAATATATAAACATAAAAAATATTTATTTTTATAATACCTTGCCTAAAAATAGCTTGACGAAAAACGTTAATAACGTTTAATGTGAATAAACTCGATTATAATTTGTTTATGTAAATAATATTTTTAGGTAAATACTAAAATATCTCTTCCGCGATATTTATATTTGGACTTAAATTACTGTTTAATGATATTCAGGATCGCATCCTCAGTTGACAGGTCTGTACTTCATATCCATTTATATATTTACATAAATTATAAAGGTTTACTGGTTAAAATCTTGACAGATTACTCGATATTAATATTAAAATGGCTGCGAAATTTAAATAGGAACAGAAATTAGAATGCCATGAATAAATTCATGTACTACGATTTAATTTTTTAAAGAGATTTAATCGAGATATTTATATTTCTTACGTAACACGACAATGGAGCTAATAATTCAAAGTTGTCTTGTAAAACAAAGAATTATCTGAACGTGTTACACGGGGTAGTTCCTGCCGGGAATTAATTACAGCCCCTCGACACTGACCACAAAAGCTACCCCTAGACGGTTGGTTGTAAAAAAAATATTCTAGCAATGCATAAACGCTGTTTGCATGAGATTTATGGTTATTGCTATTAAAACTTTCATCCCCCCAGGTAATAAATACGTGACTGAATATTCAGGTACATGAAGCCTTACATTATTTTGACGGTTTTGCCGAGTTAAATCTTTAGACGGCCGTAAATGGTTGTTTTTAAAATTATTATTTTTATTAAAAAAATATTATTATTCAAAATATTTTTTTAAATCCTATATTTTATTTCATGAATAATATGCAAAATATATTTCGTTACCGTATGTACATTCGATAACTAGTTCTGGTTTTCTATTAGTATTGTTGAATATATTAATTAAATCCATGTAAATAAAACTACACCACTTTTGTGAAACTGGACTGTTAGACGCCGATGGTCGCTCTCCTTGCAGTCTTGAATATTCTTCAACTCTGCTGATTAGCCTCCAAAACTTTATATAACTAATAATCATACATAAAATATGTTTATATAATCGCTATAAAATATATCCGACACAATCCGAAACCGTATCTCACCAGAAGCAGTTTCGGATTTGTTTGCTATTTTAAATTTACAAAAATGTAACGCACGTATTCAAACTATTATACCAGGCCTACCCATCGAAGTATAAACCGCGAAAACATTATTGTACATCTCACTTGATTTGACCCGTATTGAAATAAATAATGTAATTATTTAATTAATGTTTTCTGTGTATACAAATTCAAATATGAAAAAATAAGTTATTATTATGAAGATGAAATATAATTAATTTGGATACAAGTTTGGTACATCTTTGATTAATGAAATAATATTAAAATATGTAAAAATAAAACTAGAAAATTTAAAATCGGTGTTCTGTAAGTGTTATAAAATTTAGCTAATGTTGACATTTAAACTAACAACAATGAATTAGACGTGGCCAATTCGTGATAAAACATTTTTATTGAGCTTGTTTAAATATTTGTCATACATATAACGGTTTTTATGATCACATAGATTAGTTTACAGGTTCTTCTTCATTTTCTGGTCATGTACCCTTATTACGACTTTTATTTTGTTGTAAAATCAAACAGTGTCCACTTTTTGTGTTGTTTTGAACTTGTGGATGTTTTGAATTTTTTTTCAATTTTTCACCGCGATCAGGCTGTGGTAGATATATGTCGCCATCTGGTAACACACTTGCCAGGCAATGCGCGGTTAGCCAAGCAGCGCACCTGAACCGAGCAGCGACCCATGCGATAGTTGTCAACACCGCCAGGAGTCCTACTATCGGCGGTGCAATGTGGGGAGATGCGCGGTCCCGGTTCCGGCAGCAGCGAATGCGGCACTTTCCCCCACATAACCTTACATTTCAAGTCGATCTTTTAGATTTAAGTTTGTAGATCGTCTTATAATCTTTCGACAATACTTGCTATCAACTCAGTAAAAAATAATCGACTAGATATAGTAAGTACCTACTCTAGCTAGTCATTATTTAATTCTCTTAACCTCTCTTCAGATATGAGTAATCTAAATTCGAGACCCCTGCGACCTAATCTACAGCTATAAAAATTTCAGTAATCTAGATTTTAGATCTAATTAACCTAATCTATAGCTTTGAGAGTTTGAGTAATCTAGATTCTAGACCTGATAAACCTGATCTACAGCTGTGAGAGCGCTGATGTCAACTAAGCGGAAGGGCTATACATCATCCATTAACGACAAACCCCACAAGGCAATATTTGTGTCCGCGAATTTTATTTTCAAAATATTCAATTTTACGATCCTGAAATTTTAGTGCTGTTTTATTGCTAATGATATATTAAGCATCTCGAAATATTTTGATTTCCATAAAATCATAAACATTATTTTTATTTGTCAATAATAATTCTATAATAATTTAAGTGTGATAAATTTATGTAGGAACTATTTTATTTTTTACCCATCTCTGGCGCATTTATTACATTTTTTCACTTATATATATAAATCTCGTTTATGTTAAAATCCATAATTGGAGTTATACCACAATTATTCCAAGCGTCACTTATGTGACAATAAAAATGTAGCGCTTAAAAATGTTGATCAAAAATGTTCAGATGGATTAACAAAACATAATGTATAGATTGCAAATAAAAAGCTGATAGAAAAAATAACTAAAAACAACATACTACATATTTATTAAACCTCTGAAAAGAATTAATATATGTGAATATCCAAAACACGATAGTTCTTTGATCCGTTTTATAGATTAACGTTTTATTCAATAATATCCGAAATAAAAAGTTTATCAACCAAATATCTATAAAAACATGTGAAAAATGTCAACAATAACAAAAAGGTGAAAACTTAATATAAATAAATGTTGTTAAACTTAAAAGGAAAGACACTCTAGAAAGACAGAAAATAAATTGATTAAACTCAGCAATGGAGTATGTTCTCAATGTTTGTCCACCATTAATTTTGTTGCACGTGAGGTATGGGTACTGTGATGTAAGAGCAGACATGTTTATCAGATGAACTGCAATAATATATTACGTCCATGTTCTGTTACCAGCAGACGGCACGTGGAAGTCCATATGTACCTAATCTTTCAACTGCCAGCCACACTTGATACATGATCGTCTGTATGCTATCCATTTTTTTTGCGATTGAGAGACACGTCTCTCCAAGGTCGAAAAAGGTGCGCCTGTTATCTCGCCGAAGACATGGCCCGCCATGCAAAGCTCGATGTGATGAATCATTGATGAGATTTTTTTTGCGAATTTTATATGATTCATAAAACATAAAGTTGATCTATAATGAGTAAAACAGTAATGAAAGTATAATAACGAACTCAATTAATTAAATGTTTTCTCTATATTACCAATAGATTTATGATTCAATGTAAGTTTATTAATGAGAAATTCAAGTTAATCAAATAATCAAATACCAAGTTCAGAAGATATTCACAAAAAAGTATTTTTTCTGCTAATAAAAACTAAGAAAAATTGAGACAAGGAAAAGAAAAGAAAAAAAGAAAAATGATAATGAATCAGGTTGATAATTTCCAAAGGGAAAAGAAAAAAGAAGATAAGTGAAGGTGAGATGAGGATTATAATCTATGTAATGATAAAATATATAATAAAAAAGAATGTCTAGAATATATGTACCTACTCGTATATATTTGAAAATATTCGTTTTGAAATTGTGAGTGACTGCCTCGCGTGGATTGATAACTACGTTTTGCTGCTACGTTGAGACAGATCTTGACTAATTACAATTAAATATATTCAACAACGATACTTTGGCATTACTACAAATATTAGGTTGTACCACATATGGTTGCGGATTTTCAGTTAGTTTAAGATCGACCGCAATTGAGAAAGGTTGTATGCAGTATTTTACTCGTCCAACTATTTGTTATTGACAAAGGTTCTGTGCCCTTTAATTGTCTTAGAAAATGAAATTATTTTTGCTATTGTGAATTTTTTATTACGTCCATAAACAGAATGGTGCCGTCTAAAGAATTGAGGGACATTTTTTTGTATGAATTTAGGTTAGGACACAATACATCTATATAAAGTCTGCTAGCCAGAGAATAATACGATTATCTTTTGAAAAATTTCATTTCAACAATATGAATTTCAAAAATGAGCTTCGAAGAAGACCAAGGAACGCTGTAAACGAAGAAGAGTTAAATACGATAGTGGAAGCTAATCTACATACGACAACTAGAGCGCTTGCGTGTAATATAGGAGTTAGCGTTATGACTCTTTCTCGCCACCTCGTTGCGATAGAAAAAGTGAAAAGCTGGACGGGTGAGTACCACACAAATTGATAGAAAGTCGAAAACAGAGACGTTATTAAACATTGTTATTTTTGGCCTGTTCTGTATTAACATGCATTTTATATTGAGAATTATTTATTTAAAGTAATGTTAATATTTCATTTGAATTTTGAGTTAAACGAAAAAGACGACGACCGTAAAAACCTAAGAACATTAAAAAAAAAAATTTATAATTTTATAAGTAATAAAAAGAGAGAAGACAGATTGTTGCACATACCATGGATGGAAAGACGCACGAATGTCTCCATTGTGTAAGAACTGAAAATCTATGACAGACTCTCGACCATTTGCCTGAGATGAATCCTTAAATTTTTTGGGCATCTTGCAAGAAGGGAAGATAGCTTGGAGAAGCTTGTTGTGGTGGCACGTCGAAGAACGAATAGGAAGAGGAATATCCCCCATACGTTGGACCGACCAATTGGAAAAGGCAACAGGCAGATCTTTGGTGACAGGCCTAAGATCTTCAGGATACCGAGAAATGTGGAGGAGCATAGTCTCAAGATGGCGGGTTTCATGGAGATCGCAATTCTCAGATATGAGGGATCAACGTGGATGAGTATGGTATATTAAACAATCATGTATTATAATGACAATAAAAATACTATTACACACAATTTATAAGTGATCTTACCTGCAAAAACTCTGTTTTCATAGAATCTCAATATTTTCATAGAGTCGCAACATAAATTTTCACTATAGCACATTTTAATGATGTCAAAAAGGAGATAAAATCAAGATTTTTATTTAAAATTCAAATTTACAATATAATCATGAGATACTTAGAACAATAGGATATATGGCAGGAATAAACTTGAGTAGCCCAATGCTCCCCTTATAATATAAGAAAACTTAAATAATTAAACACTTTAAGGCTTTGTAAATTTTACTAACGGTGACCTTGCATCGCTTTAGAAAGCTTTGCATATAATGTCTTGCATATAACTAAAGGGTGTTTTTTTTTAAGAAGTATAGAACATTAAAATGAAATAAAACATATAAAAATCCTGGTAGCGCCCGTGGTATTAACTTTATTAGAAAGATAATTTTGTGCCAATATTGTTTAAATTCGACTTCGTGAATATGATGAGGTGACTCGAATAAAGCGCAATCTAGATATCCAATCTTCGACCATTTTTTGGAGCAGCTGGGGACGTATATGGGCAATAACGCGACAAATGTCGCTTCCAAGTCGTCTATCGTCTCTGATTTATCGGTGTAGACTATCGATTTTGTATATTCTCACAGAAAATAATCCAGAGGTGTTGAATCACACGATCTTGGAGACCAATTCACAGGTTTATTACGCGAAATTATGCGCTCATCGAATGCTTCGCACAATATATTGATTGTGGCGCACGCTGTGTAGCATGTTACGTCATTTTGTTGAAACCATAACTCTTCCACATTAATGCCATTCAATTAGGAAATTAAAAAGTCAGTAATCATGGATCTATATCGCTCGCCATTGACTATAACGTTCTGACCGGCATCATTTTTAAAGAAACGACAGATTCTTCGATGCGCACTGTGCGACGTCTCTACGGATGCGTATTATCAATTAGAGTAAGCATGGTGCAAAAATGATCCATGGTTATTTAAATTACTTGCTCGGATAGACGATTATGTCGACCATAAAATGGACGTAGCTCACGGTACGAAATAAATTTGCAAGCGTTATTCTGGCGTAAGTCTATTCATGGTGAAATGGAAAATCAAACTGAGCGCAAATCAGCTGTCAGTTGTCAAATTGGCTGTCGCTGAAAAAGGTTGTCGGTGAAAGGTATTGCCAATTGGTAAAACAAACCTCTTAAAGAAAACCCTTCACTTGTTTTCGGTTTTAGGCATGATTCTAAATTATCGTCAGTTAATTTGCTTATTAACTTACTTTTGTTTCGTAGTACCAAAGTTTGTGAGAATAGCAAATACTAGTTATTTTATTGTGTCATATGTTTCAGGTAAACTATTCAATGTATGACATATAATTGCAGATGAAAATATGAGCTCGAGATGAAGATTGGCAAATGCCTATGAAAAGAACCGCATGTGGCTCGCGAGCCATGGTCTGCCGACCCCTGCTGTAGTGCGTTCATAAATAGCGGCAGGCGTCTGCAACAAGATACATTTTGAATTTGGTTTGTTTCATATTTAGGCATTCGCAGTATATTGAATGTATGGATTGCTCGCTCTTGTTTAACAAGATACTTAAAACATATTGTGCACCGTTAACTAAAATATAATATTTAAGATAAATAGAACACAATAAGTGAATTTTAACCCTGTACACAAATTTAGTACGTGTACAAATCCCTGTGGGATGCTGCATACTCCTCGCATTAGTCTCTAGGCAACGAGTATAACTTATGTTTTACAATACTTCACGTACTTCAAGTGCACGAACTGTGATTATAATAGACTGTTTTCTTTTTCAGCAAAGTATGATTAACACTTTGATAAATTAATATTATTTATAGACATTTTTAATAAATGTGCTATATTTAATATTTAATGTAACCTTACATTTTTTTTCCAGTTTAATAATTTTATTTAATATGTGTCTGTAATAGCATAAACGTTTTATTTTATCGAAACATATTTCATTGTTTTAACATTTGTATACATAACTAGTTGAAGTAACCGGCGTTGTCCGGATTTTATGCAGAGCGAAGATGCTTCATTCATCATTCAGGGGGTGGGAGTAGTTTTTTTCGAAATCAGATGTAGACAGTAATTTTTCTCTTATTTTGAACGTCAAATGTGCAAAATTTCATCAAGAAGTACCAAAATTCTACTTTAAAGGGTAGGAACGGGGGTATAGGTGATTTTTCGAAATCTCATTGTGGACAGTGACCTTCCTCTTCTTTTAAACGTCAAGTGTGCAAAATTTCATCAAGCTCGGAATAAAACTGTAGACTTGTTTAAAAAACAAACAAAGTAACAGACACTCTTCTTTATATATGTAGATATTATTAATGTTGATATAATGTACACATTAATAACTAATCAGCGCGCGGTATACAGAAATATTAATGAAGAGAGGGTGGTATCCATAGCATCAGATACTATATTTTTATCAGCAAACATTTTCCTGTTTATACATAATATTATTTGATACAATAATAAATATATGATTCAGTAGTTGATGCGTTTAACTTGTGCTTTTCAATATTCTAAGAAATTATAATTAATTACTAAGACATACAAAATCACGTTTAAATGAGTATTTTCATAATTAAATGACTGCTAAGATTATTTTATAATTATTATTATTTATATGTAATATAAAGCTCATTAATTTATTTCTCTTTGTGTATAATACATATAATTTAACCTGTTCCTTATGTAACCTGTATTCATTTATGTTTTAAACCCGTTCTAGGATGATTGTGATAGACGTATTATGATATAATTTTAATGATTACCTTCATACAGTACAGTAGGATTACGGTTTCCAATATTCAAATTTATGATAATAGAAATTGATTTGTATGCTTTATATTCGAAAAATATTCATTCGGAACTGAACAATTCGTCATTAAGGGGACTGATACTTCAATTTGATGTGTAGTATTAGTTTTCTTCGTACACAACAATATATTTTAAGGATATTATGTATGTTATTACGTCACTCTTCCATTTTGTAACCTGAAACATTTGTTTATTTGAGCATGTTCAGTTTAAGGGTACAAGAGTCAATATATAAATAACACATAAATTAGAAAAAATATCAATTATAAACACATGTTAATTTGATCTTGTCAATGTAACATAGGCACGTATGTACATATGTATAGTAATTTAGGTATGTAAGTCGTACTAGGAAATTTTATTCGCAACCCCGCCAAACGTGTTGAGATGAAAGTGACGATGCATTATCTACAAACCTCAAGAATTAATTATAACGATTTATCTGTCTTCTTGCATAAAGGATTCCAGTGACTGTTCAGGAGTGCTCCCCAATTGTGAAATTAAATCGGGGTTAGTAAGATAGAGACGTACTAAAGTTTCCACGACAGTAAAATAACAATGTTTAATATATCTAGCAAAAAACAAAAACAAATTACTCTAGGTTATTTAAATATTCATTATGTAATTAAGCTTCTTAAGAAAATGTTTATTATTTTAAATAATTCAGAAGTCTTCCTGAAACTGAAATATTTGATACGTTTCTAGAAGAATTAAAAATCATTTTAGTTAATTACATTATTACACAAACGATTAATATAAACTTCTTCAATATTAGCAAAATTACTTTGTGGTCTCATTTAATATAAATAATTAGACAAAATACTTTGTTCAAACTACTATTTATTTATTATTCAACATGTTTCGATACCAATGGTATCATATTCAGGAAACAATGTATACAGAAATTAAAAATACAAGCATAGATAAAAACAAAACTATAAAATGGTGAATAAGTTAGAACTAATATGAAAACATATTTTAAATCTGACTATTTACAAAGAGGATTTGGTTATTTATAATATTTAGCTTGCTATTTCAAATTTCAATATAAAAAAATTAAAATCTTACTGTAAACCCTTAGTATTTGTGTGTATAATTTCTAAACCCTTGTAGGGTAATATCAAAAGAATGGTTTGTTTCCAAAAGGTGATTGGAAAATTATGAATAGTTGTTGCTATTTAGGCATCTCAAGTGCCCTTAATTCTAATATTAAAATTTCTGCAAGTTTTACCTATGTAAAAATAATTGCAATCATTTGTAGACCCCCAATTTTTTTTTAAATATCATCCTTATCCTCGTTATTAAATATATAATTCTTTAATTTGTTATTATTGTAAAAAGATGCTTGTATAGAATTTGGGATATTTTTTTTAATTGAATTTGGAATAAGATTATTTAAAAACACAATTTTTCTATATCACGATATCAAACTATGTACGTCCGATAAACGATTACATTAATCCAATAATGGTAAAATAATTTTCGTATTAATACACACTAAATTTGTTTTTTTTATATTATTTTGTTAAAAGTTTACATACTTAAAATATATTTACACCAGTGATAGTATTTACATGTTACCATCGAATACTTTTCAAATGATCAATTATCAATTACTTTTCAAATATAAAGCAATACATATAGACAAACATAAAGCATAAATGTTTCAAACATGTTTGTTGTCAAACATGTCAAACATGTTGTTTCAAACAACAAGCAAGACAAATTTTTTCAATCGGTAATCTGGTCTATTGTTTGCGGTACTAATAAAATAATATTTCTGTTTTCATCTTAATTATCATAGATTTAGAAGTGCGTTGACAATTTTTGTGTTTGGGTTAAATTTAGGTATACAAGTATCATATTATTTCATGATTCATATAAAAAGAACGAGGTAAAAATATGGTTTTATTCCATCTTTGATTTTTTTTTAATACCCCTGATATATATTCATGTATTTGTTCAGGTTTAGATCTACTAAAATGTACAAAGAGAATTGTTTATAAATGTAAAGCATTTAAAATGTTTTACGTGTTTTAGGTAAGATACACCTGGACTAATCTTCATAATCCTTTGAATTTTTGATTTTCAATTACTCACTCATTTACGAGCTTAGTTATAAAATTCAAAGTTTGTTTTATACGTTTGTTGTTTTTAATCTTGAAAACATTTATACTGGGTGAATATTATGTTCCAGGCCGATGTTGTTTTTAAATAACTAGGAAATTAAATATATTTTTTTAATTTGGTTTTTATTTATCGATTAATAAGTTTATTAGAATTATGTATGGAATATAACATTAGCCAAGTGGCTGCCTTTGACAGCGGCACATGTATGCTCTTTTAACCATATTTTTCACAACATTCTCGTATACAACGCGTGTTATTTCAAAAATTTCATTTCTAATATTATCCTATAGCATTAGAATTATTATTATCTTATTGGCGTAGATCTACAAAAAATATTCTGAAGCCGTCAAATCAGGTGATCGAGGAGGCCAGTCGATATCACAACTTTTTGACATTATGCGGCTGGGAAAAATTTCTCGCAAAATTTGTAGCATAGCTCGGGTTGTGTATGAGGTGGTATCTTGCCATTGAAACTACTCGTTTTGTAGGCTCAATTGACCCAATTTGGTAACCAATAAGTTTTCCAACATGTGACGATAGCGGCGAAACAGCCTGGAATATAATATTCACCCTGTAATTATTAATGTGGAAGTTTATCGCCTCCACAGCTATCATTACCGTCAACGACCCCTGAATGCACCACACATTTACTGGTGTGTAAAAACAAAACTCCTAACAGCCGCAAAAACAAGCTCGGTACTGATGCCACAACAATCCGATATGCGATAATAACCAATGCAATCGGCAGCCGCCCGGGAGACTAGATCCTAAGCGTCACTCCTCTGGCTGCCACCTTCCAGATAAGATCTGCAGGAAATGACATCAACACACATCAAAACAACATATACCCTCACACGTACATTCCATTTACGTTAACTAACATAGCTGTTCCATAGTATCGATACATACATCGATTCATAATTTTTTAATCAATATCACTTACTCGCTTATAAAATATGCTTGTATGGTAGTTTTTCAACGTAACTGAGCACAATAATATTTTTCATAAAATCTCTATAGCATTCTTCCACCGTAGGTCTTTTCATTATATGCGCCTTTTTGGATAATCTGCACTGCATCATGTAAATGCATGCTGGCACGTAGGCAAACAGTTCACGTTGAAAATATATGCATCTAGGAGGACTGCGAGTAAGCTTTTAAATTTTTCGTATCAGTGGTTAATTTTACTTGTTACTTCAAAGAATCTTGTATATTTCTATACGTGTTACTGTCGTCTCCTCTGCGTTTGTTACAGCAGCTGCATTTAAACAAAAGATAAAATAGATTGTATCGTAAATCGTCACCGCGTTGTTTTCATTTCCGTTTTGTCAACGGTGAATTTCCACAGAAATTCGAATTAATGTGAGCATACGTGGCAATTGCAGTCTGAGTTCATATTTGCATTTAAAATAATTATTTCAATAAAAATGATACATTTTACGTAATAAAAGAAAAGTACAAATAATAATGGAGTTCTACAAACTAAAAACAATTACAATAAATAAAAATAGTTATCTGTATATATGCTGAATGTGTATTGTGACTAAACAAATCTACGGAACAAAGTTGCACTGATGCGTAAATATATATTTATTAGAGACTTGTAAAAATGAATATGAACTAAATTAATTTAAATACATGTATCACACGTCTCAACAAATTTAATAGTAAAAAAATTACTATAATTTTCAAATAAATTTTGATCAACAAATAATAGATATCCATAGAGACGAAGCTATTTTAATTGGAATTATATTTGAAGGTGAAAATCTATTAATTGCTCTTGAATATATTTAAATATTGCTAATAATACACTGGCCAAAATAAAAAAATATATAAAAATTGAACAATTTTGATTTTTCAGACGTATTTTAGTGTAACGTGTTAAAAACATTTTATAGATAAAGAATATTGGATTTTTACCTACAAAGGCACTGTTATTTAATAAATATCAGATATCTCATAGAGACGAAGCTATTTTAATTTTATTTTAATAGAAAATATATAGATATATATTTATAAAAATCCAGTAATTATGTGTTCTTGAACATATTCAAATATTGCTAAAATAATACACTAGTCAAAATAAGAAAAATATACAAAAAATTGGAAAATATTGATTTTTAGGCGTATAATGTGTTAAAAACATTTTATATATAAAAAAATAATTAAAAAAAAAATCTGATTCTCATTGAGTTGACATGTAATATATGCTGTTTCAAGGAAAAATGTATTATAAAATTTTGTCCATAGATAGCGATGTTGCAGTGGTACTCGAAGCGAGTCCATGTGCTAACATATATACAACTTTCAAAAATTTAATAAATATGGAGATTGAGGGGTGAGAATTATATACATATGTAAAATGATCACTTAAGCCAGCCGAAGACAAGTCGTAAGCCCTGTAATTACCCCATATTATCTATATATTTGCCATTAAAATAGCTTCGTCTCTATGAGATATCTGATATTTATTTATTAAAAGAATATTGTTATAAATAATTTCAAAAAATAATTAGATTCGCATTGTGACATATATGCTGTTTCAGGAAAATTAATAATCAAATTTACTCCATAGATGGCGATAGTGTAGTGGTACTCGAAGTGTTTTCACATATATATAACTTTCAAAAATTTAATAAATATGGAGATTGAGGGGTGCGAATTATATACGTATATAAAGTGATCACTTAAGCCAGCCGAAGACAGGTCGAAAGCCCTGTAATTACCCCATATTATCTATATATCTGCCATTAAAATATAATTAAAATAGCTTCGTCTCTATGAGATATCTGATATTTATTTATGTAAAGAATATTGCTATAAATAATTTCAAAAAATAATTAGATTCGCATTGTGGCATATATGCTATTTCAGGGAAATTAATAATCAAATTTACTTCATAGATGGCGATAGTGTAGTGGTATTCGAAGTATTTTCACATATATTTTCACTACAATTCCTCACCAAGCCAGCGTCGCTGCGACGTTTAGTCTAGGCCCAGCAGCCGTCAACGATGGAGCTTCCTCTTGCGTCTCCCGCCAGCTGCGAGTTGCGGTCTGTTATTCGTTTCCTGGCCGCTAAGAAGAAATCAGCGAAGGAAATTCACGAAGAACTTTGTGAAGTGTATGGAGAAGAGTGTATGAGCTCCGGGATGGTGCGCAGATGGGTCAGGGAATTTAAAAATGGCCGAACAGACGTCCACGACGAAGCCCGTGCAGAGCGGCCATCGGTTTCCGACGAAACAATTGCCAGAGTCGAAGCGGCAATGCTCGAAGATCGACGGATTACAGTTAGGGAGCTGTGCGAACAGATTCCGGAGGCCAGCAAAACCACAATCGACAAGATTTTGACTGAACATTTAGGCTATTCAACAAGAGAAGAGGAATGTTGACCAAAGGAGTGCGTTTTCACCATGACAACGCCCGACCGCACACCGCCTATCGAACCACAGCCCTCATCGAAAAATTTGGATGGAAAATGGTGTCTCACCCACCCTACAGTCCAGACTTAGCACCAAGTGACTTGCATCTCTTCCCCGAGTTGAAGAAAAACCTTGGCGGAACCCAATTCAAGACAGATGAAGAGGTACAAAATGCGGTTGTTAGTTTTCTACGCGGACAGGCGGCAGAGTTCTATGACTCTGGTTTAAAGAAGTGGGTGCCTCGAATGCAGAAGTGCATAGAACGCAACGGCGATTATGTAGAAAAATAAAAGAAGGACTGAACTTTCCAAAAATATACTTTTCTTTAAAATTAAACCAGTTTTTTTATGTGAAAAAAATTCGTGGAACTTATTTTACGGACACGCCTCGTAAATACGGAGATTGATTAATGGGTGAGAATGGTGAACGTTACATTTACATAAAGTTATCACTTTATACAGCCGATGACAGGTCGTAAACTCTGTAATTACCCATACTTCCATATATTTCCATTAAAAATATAATTTAAAAAAAGTAGTTTCGTTTCTATGAGGTATCTATTATTTATTTAATAACAGTGCCTATTTAGGTTAAAATCCAGTAATTGTGTTTTTGTTTTTTTTTTTAGTTTTTGGACATATTCAAATGTTGAAAAATTTTGTGGGTTGAATACTTTCTCTTTAACTTCGTTTAATCCAGATTTAACTTAATATATTCCTCTATGTGTGAGTATAGTGCCGAGGAGGAGACCCACGACCATATATGTTTTGCTTGTCCATCGCGGATGATCACAGGATTTTTTATAGTGATCTCGTCAATGGTAATTTTCAACTCCCGGTTAACTTGTGTCATCTTCTTTCCCTTAACTCACCACATTTAATTTATATAATATAAAATTTTTTGAACGACTTGTCATATAATATTTCCTATTCTAGAATATAATATTATTGTACTTTTTCTATAAAATAAAGTTTTAACTCGATTAATGTCACAAATCCTCTTGAAGGGCGGATTGCCTATTTAAAAGAAGAAGATGAACTTTGTTCAAATAATATTTGTCATATAATATTTCCTATTCTAGAATATAATATTATTGTACTTTTTCTATAAAATAAAGTTTTAACTTGATTAATGGCACAAATCACTCTTGAAGGGTGGATTGCCAATTTAAAAGAAGAAGATGAACTTCAAATAATGTTTATATTTCTTTTATTTTATTTATAAAATATTTTTATTACGTAATATTTTAATGTATTTGTATTTACTGATGGTTATTAACTGTAAGCAATACAATAATGTAATTATATTATATCCGGTCCTGATTATTTCTCGGCTAAAGGATTTGCTAAAGCCATAGTGGATGTGTGAAATTATCGTGAGACAAAAATATAGTTTGTTATTTGAAAAGGGCCAGACTAATTCCTAGAAGGGCTGGGCTACAGCCATTATAATTAATTAAATAAGTCAAGATAAGTCGACTTTTTTTTTCCAAAATATTAGACGTGACGGGGCATGACAAGTTAATTATTATAACCGCAAGAAGATTAGTAAGATGCTTTACATAAAACAAATTTATCAAAGTATTTTGTGTCGTGACTTCAAAACAATTTTTAAAGTGACGAGATATGTACGGAAGTTAGTGAGTTGGCAAACTAAGAATGAATTATAGGAATATCCTCAAAAATATTTAATTCATATTAAATAGTTAAGTAAGTAGCATTGAATCAAAGATGACGCTACTCAAATCGAATTATTAGAAAATGGCTAATTGTATATGATATATTATAGGTAAGTACTAAAATAACTATTAAAAAGTATTTTAAAATATCATTTCAGTTATTAATCAATTTTTTTTTTATAATAAACGACTTTGATTAATTTAAATTCAACCGGTTTCATTGCACATTTTAATTTTCAATTTCGATAATATAATCTTCAGGACAGACGTGTTCTAACGCAGTCCATCTTGAAATTCCCGACGAATGTATCATCGAAACCGGCCGACATTCAATTAATTAAAGTGAATTACACAAAGTAACTAACTCCTTGCCGTAAAACTGTCCTGCAGCTTGAAAAATATTAAAAATTTATAATATGTATGTATGTGATAAAGTTGGGATAAATAAGAAAAATTAACTTACCATCACGCCGTTTTACATAGGGGTAGGTAGAAAGAACGAAGCGCTACATTCATTTTTTGATGCACAACTCTTGCTTCATCCACATTAATACATTTTTCTCATACAAGCTCATCGATTATTGAGGATCATCTTCCAGTATTTGGTTTATTTGATCGTGCTTCTGCCGACGTATTTCTAGTGCCAATGTCACTCGCGTTATACATATAATTTTTATCATACATTCCTCATTCATTCGTTTGACCAAGTGACCCTTTTAAATCTTATACTCTATTTAAATATTAGCTTTACGTTCCAACGATAATCGTGTTATATAGAACTACTTTTGAATTTTTCGAAATTTTTTTGTGAAACTTTGCGAAAGCCCATTTTACATTATTTAAAAAATGTAAATGTAAATTATTTTACACTGTTAACTTTCACTAATTTCTTATTTATTATAACGCTTTCAATACTATCGCATCATATTCAATAATATTACTAATACTAAATTTAAGATTAAAGGACTACGTACTACTTCGAGTTAAGGAGTGGAGGAAGGGATTAGAGTAGGGGCGTGGTAAACAAGTGCAAGAGAGGGGACGTAATAGAAGGTATTTAAATATTGGCGACATTTTTGTTACAATTAATCGTTAAGTTTTCTAAAATTTGTAAAGTTCCTTTTCTTTTTTACAAATATGTAATAATCTATGCTATCACTGTCGAAGCGATGACCCTCGGTTCTTACATAGTCCGCTATTTCCGAATTAATGCTGAACTTTTTAAATTATATATCAGTAAATTATTTCATAAAATCAGTGACGTGATATGTTAAATGTTATTAATTTATTTTGAATGGACTAGAGATCTCCATGCATAAATATAGTTATAGGTTTAATACCCTATAAAGTCGCTATTAGAGCCGAAACGCAAGATAAATAATAGTAAGTCATTTTTTTTTCTAATTTTTAAATACATCGAGTGTAAAAGAAATTTCACTTAAATTGAATTGAATTTTATTTCACGGTGTAGCGAATAAAATCGGACACCTAGAACTAATATACGTCTAGTAATGTACCGCGCAAGATACGGCTCGCTATCAGGGAAACCGAATTTGTGCAATATATTTTTATTTCCTTCGGCAGACCGCCCCATAAAGATGTTTTATGTTTCAAAGTCGATTTTCTAATGGAATGATAAGAATTGAGGGGAGCCATGGAATTTTAACAGATGCGAGATTAACTTCGGAAAGGAGCGATGTTTTATAAAGTATCTCAACTGGAAACTCCAAGTTTATTTTAACTCAGATGTATATTTGATGTATTGTTTCTTTTATTCCTGGCAATATCTTAAAACAAAGTGGAGATATTTTATTAACTTTAATGGAATTTCCATGTTTAAGAGATTTTTTGCAAGAGTGCTTCTAGGAAGCATCATACAGGCCCCGATACAGTTAAATGTATTTTATTGTGCATACATACAGAGAACCGCAAAATAAATGTATTATGAATATCTCCGTAAATATTGGGATGTAATCGGTGTGAGACAAAATTTAGTATTTTATATTAATTATGAAGTATTTGTAATGTAATTAATGATCACAGAAGAAAAAAATGTAAAAAAATAAATAAATATATATGTAATAATGTGACTATGTTTATATAAAATGTATTATATCTGATTGTATCTTCTAATTCTAAATATGGAAATGGAACAAACTTAAAACAATAATAATGAATCTCTGAGGACTTTCTTATGGAGTAAAGGATTCTCATTTCTGACGTTCTCATTATATATTATATTTGATTTGGTTAGTATATAAAGGTAGTAAAAAACTAAACCTATTTTTTACAAAACATGTATAATCTAAAATAACTTAGTTGTCATCATTAAAATAAAATACGTAGCGCACGTTGATTTTTATAGTTATATATAAAATTCTTTTTAATTTATTAAAGAGTACCACAAAAAATCGATTTACTATTTGAATGCAATGATTTTAACACAGCACTTTGGTCAGACGTTAACTAAGATATATATTAGATTAGATGACGTCAAATCAACGGAAGCAGCGTCAAATTAATTTATTAGCTTAGATATCCTGATGATGATAAAGAATTAGGCTGAATTTAAGACGCAAGTTCCAATTTTTGGACTCATTGTATGATAACCTAAAGAAACTGATGGTGACAGAAAAGGGACTGTGTGTGTAAAAAGGGAAAGTGACAGACAGGAACTCTAACTCAATAGACTGATCAGATCGACGATACTACTGTGAAATGCTGCAGTGAAATGTGGAGGAAAATTGTCAAGAATATTAGCAAGTCACAACCCGGGAGTTACGATCCTCAGTAATGAGAAAATTTACTGGAAGACTTTTGCGTAAAAATATTTGCGTAATCAACTAGAAAGATATACATAAAAAAATCTATTTATCGAAAAAATATTTATTTGCTACTGGGATTCGAACCTGAATCTCTTCCTGTCCCGGAAAAGCGCGTTACCAATTTCCATATAGCAATCGAACACGTTTTTCGAAAAATGTTGAACTTACATTCTGTAAATTTTTCAATTGATACATCTATTATTCAATTTTTAATATTAATCATCTTTTATTACGATGAATTGCAAACACCTTCGAGTAAAACACGGTAGGAGACGCCAGAATCAAATTAAATGATTAAATAATATGTTTTAGTGGAAATAGTAACGCGCTTTCTCCGGATAAGAAAACGTTCAGGTTCGAATCCCAATAGTTTCTAAATATTTTTTACACAAATAGATTTTTTCTGTACCTACATCTTTCTAGTTGATTAATTTAATTTGTTTTAAAAATACAACAACTATACTCTAACAAAATGCAACACTACAACAAAAATGTTTTTCCTAAAAAAAAATTGTTTATATACAAAAGCACAATTCAAACCATGATTTAAAGTATAAGGTTAAACGAGATTATTTCACGTGGCTGTATAACAGCCAAGTCACACGCATTGTTCCTGTTTACTTGACCGTTAACCGGTTAAGTGGCTTCTACGTGCTTAGCACACGTTCAACATTGTGTACACTGTCAAAAAGTAACGCCTTGACAACATTATAAACAATTTGTCATGTCACGCTATGCCATGATTACTGCACTCATTAGCGCTGCTAACAAAACAACACATTTTGAAAATATTTCTTCTTATTTTCCACTCATTATTCGTGTGACAGAAAATATGGCGGGAAAATTTAGGCCCGTTTCCGGCAATCCGTCTCCGCTCCGCCATTAGTGCGGGCAATCCTTCATTATGCTCCCTTTGACAGCTGCCATTAAATCAAGTGTTTCGCCGGACGCACAATGCCGGACCAGCAATTTATAAAGATCTTAGGACTCGCTGGGCCGCGAGTGATCCGACCTCTCCAAGTTGCCGATCATTGAATTTGATGAAATTTGAACAGACGGATTTTTTTACGTTCAAAGTATATTCAAATAATTCGACAATTGAAAAAATCCTGTTCAATTATTATATTTCTCGAGTGAAATATTATTAATAATTTTTAAATACTAATTAAATGTATTAATTATAAAGGTGTACATATAAAATCAATTATATCGAAAAATATTGTTGTTGCACTACCGGGATTCGAACCTGGATCTCTTTCCAAACCGGGGAAGGTGCATTATCTAACAACGCTACAGCGACATAACTTTTGACGACAAATTTTTGAACTCATATGTTACTCTTTTTCAAATTAATACATCTATCATTCCATTATTGGAAAGCCATCTACTTTGTTTTTACGAAATCTCAAATACCTTTGAGTAAGCCGATAGCAGACACAAGCATTAACGATTCATTTATATTAAATTTTGGACACACTAATACAACTTATACATTATTAAGGAGTACACATTCTTATTGTAAAGTTGTAATTATTTTGTGATATTTTAAATACTAATTAAATGTTTAGCACAACAACAATATTTTTCGATAAAATTGATTTTATATGTATATATTTCTAATTGAAACATTTAATTAGTATTTAAAATATCACAGACCTATATTCTGATTAATTACAACTTCGCAATAAGAATGTGTTGTTCTTAATAATAATTTTTATTAATTTATTATCACAGAAAAACTACAAATCTGCGAAATATGCAGAAACATTCCAGAATTATACATAATTTAATTGCAGTGTACATTGAAGAGAACACAACATTTTTTTATTTTACAATTATTTATTTTATTTTATTTGAAAAGGAACAGAATTTAACGGAATTATAAAGAAATATTATTTTAAATTATGACTGTTGACGCAAGTCGAGTACCTACTCCCTGTGCATTTTGTCCTTCCAATATAAACCTTAAAATATACCTGTCCCGCTCTGGCCAACTAATTACTTAGGGATTTCGCTGACGGGAGGACAGATTGCCTCCCGACACCGAACTGTCAAGATATGTGTTCTTTATTACCGTCCGAAAAGCAGTAACGTTAGGATCGCGAAGAGACAGTGTTCAAAATAGCTTCGGAAGTGCAGTGATATTCTGGTTCTTCACTAAAAAGGTGCGAGTCAACTGGATGTGAAAATGACGTCCAACCCAGGACTTTAGAGCAAGGTAGGCCAGATCCATCTACCATTATTTTCCTTTCTGAATTCAATTCGGGTTACGTCAACCAATCAATATTGTAATCGATATAGTCCACGGGATCTTATCTCACTAATGAGTAAAAAGTCTATGAAATTTAGGATATAATAAAAAATCTTTTAATTATTCATGAATTCAGATTTAAAAATTGTTTTATTTCAGACTACCAAAAAATATAATTATAAAACACAAAATACTACTATTAATATAAATACTTCAAGCATGTAGAGATACGGTAATTTAAGACTTTATAATTCCTAAATTTTATTAGTGAAAAAAATAAAATAATAAAGAGTTAGGCATGTTATATTCCGGCTACTTACTTAATTCTCGGCATATCACATAAGGCAATTTATACTTGTTTTATTTCATACATATTCTTATCGTGTCCTTTTATTTTAAAGTAACATTTACATTTAAATTTCCAGTCTCAGTATAGAAGACTTAGTGTTAATATTAACCAACTAGTTCAATTAATTAAATTCGATACCACGCCGGTGTCATAAATATAATTCGCAAACCAATGAGAATTTCATGTAAAAACATTGGTTATTGTCAAGATAATTACATACTACAAGAGATTTCATACAATGTGTATTCATAAAAAATGTATTGTTCGCCAAAAATATTTAATTTTTAACATGAGCAAACATACTAGTAATTGGTGCTGAAGGCAGCGAGTGGATAAGACAAACAACAAAGGTTTTTCCAAATGAATGCCAAGCTCAAGTGAAACTATGCCGGTCATATCGTGAGGCCTATGGATGAGAGATAATCCCGCAGGGGCATTCGTGGCAATTACATTTCTTATATATTTTGAATATCACAATAGACTTTACAGAACGAAGAATGACTAGTAACTAATTTGTCACGTCAGTTTTTACCTATGAATATTCAATGATGCAATAGTACCATCGATTAACCAAAACAAAAAAATAAGGGAACACCGCAAATTGTTATTATTTTAACTTAATTCAACAGTAGGACATGTATGACTATGAACATATCTGAGTTAAAATTAAAAATCAGATATTTTCTTAGAAAGCGATCACTTTGTGATTTGACATATTATATTAAATAAAACACAATCACTTTTTGGTTTGACATATTATATGAAATAAAACACAATCACCTTGTGGTTTGACATATTATATTAAATAAAACACAATCACTTTGTATGAAATCGCAAAATTACGTGGTTTCATACAAAGTGATCAAAAATCAGAATATTGAAATCACGGTTCATTGATAAAACAATACAATTTTGTATTACGTCACTATAGAAAATACAATCAGTCTATCGGATGCCACACAAACGTAATGATATCGATATGATTTACCTTTTAATCTACTTACATTTTATATTTTATTTAAATATTTAAAAAAATATATAAAATGTTTATTTTAATTACGGTTGAGTAAAAAAAATTGTTCAATTAAAAGTTTTCTATCAAAAACAAATAAGAAAATAGCGTTGACTTAAAATTACAGCATGCAAAATGTAGATTGATATATCAATCAGCTATTCAATAAATTAAAATTTAAAAAACAAGGGTATTTTTATGTCACACATAATATATACGATAAAAGCTACTGAAGGGAAATTTTCTGATAGCTTAAGTAATCATAGTGTCTCACTGAAATTCTTTATAAAAATTAACGTGTCTCCAAATGTAGTCGACTTTGATTACATAACAATTAATTTTAGAGTGGTCTTGAAATAATATGAAGCATGCAAAGAATTTCAAACTGGAAATGTAAAGGATGGCCTTTTATTATTTAATGGATCGAGTACTCTAATGTAGAATTATCAAAACAAATACTCATATTTTCATTTTTATATGTCTTTATAAATAAATTTTCTTCTTCGACGTGGTTCATTAGAAACGAAACAAATTACAGATACATAAACTAGAAATTTCAAACGTAAAGGTATCTCAGAGTCAAAAATATTTGATGCAAGAAATTAAGAAGAAGAAATAAATTTAAAAATTTAAACTGAAACTGATTAAATAAATAAAATCTCATTATTGAAAAGCATATTAAATTGTACGGTTTAAAAATACGTAGAATTTTACTCATTTAGTTACTACAATAATTACAATTGTAACAAAACTTGTGTATCTTAAGTATATTTTAAGATGGTAAAACTATTAAGCATGTGATGCTTAGGTCCTTACTCTTGCAAATTCAAGCTCATTCATTCATTTTATATTTAGAACCATCAGCTCCGTAATCGCCGCCCTTTCAACGACTATGCATCCGCCAACTCTTCGCCCCCCGCCTACCCGACGCCACCCGCCTACTCTTTCCCCTTTACACCCTCCCGCCTTTTATACGCCTACCGCCCTTATTACTTCTCCCGCCATTCTTACGCCTCCTGCATTTCATACACCTCCCGTCACTCTACGCCACCCGTCCACCCCACGCCCCTCACCTACTATAAGCCTCTCACCTCTCATATACCTCTCGTTCTTCTTACGCCTTATTCCTACCACCCTTTATTTCCCGCCCATCATAAACCTCCCACCTACCCTACGCCACGCTACCTACGCCCCTCGTCCTTCCTACATCCCTCGCCTATCCTACACTCTTCCCGCTTTTTATAAGCTTCCCGCCCTTTTTACGCCTACCGCCCACCCTACGCCTTCCGCCCATCCTACAGCCACCGCCTGCACTACACCCCCGCCTTCCCATGCCTACTCTATGACCTCTGTCTATCTCCACAACATATCACCACAAAACATAATATTCCCAGCTAGCATTGATACCAGGGACATCTGCATTCGGGACCGAAGCTGTAACAGAGAGCGGTCTGGTCCAGTCTGGCCAAACGCCGCCAACTAGCTCGTTATTTTTCATATTTTAAGCTCCGCTATTTTCTGTGCGCTTTCTTCTCTATCTCTCTATAAATGAACGACTCTATATCAACCACGCGTTTTATCCTCATCTTCTAAATCATCCCAATATTACTTACTATGCTCAGTTTTCCAAAAAGAAACACTGGTGATGCTGCTCTTTTCTTTTTTAAATGTGTCATCTCCTGCCAATCATCATAGGTAACCTAGTTAAGAACTAGAGTATTACAAAAACATTTTCAATCAGGATGATATATCGATTGATAATCATAGACACATTATACGGTATCCAAAAAACATTTTTTATAAATTACATAATTCTTTTAATTGAAAATATTTTGTGAGATTTATCATTGGCATATATTATACATAATAACCATTTGCACATTTCCGAACAGATTTCGAACGACAAATAACAGCAAATGGTTTAATATGGGCCAATTACAGTGGTAATATATGACAGGAAGTGACGTCACAACGAATATTGAACATTCCCAGGCGGCCAAATTTCACGAGATGAAAGTGTAACAGGGAAAATAAAACGATGTTTTGAAATCTTTCATAAAATAAATGTAACATTCGTGAAGCGCTCGGTAATGTAGTAATATAGGCTTGTTATAATATATTTATTTATTTTGTGTTTGATATCTAGGCTCCTCAATTTAAACTATTATTATAAATATACACAATCTTGCACTTTCAAAAAATGTTGTTGTATTTTCATCAAGAAAGCACTATGCCTTATTAATATTAGTATAAAAAAAATATGATTAACATATCAGAACAGTATTTTTTCTATATTTATGTCACCTATAGTATAGTAGGTATAGTAAAACCTATCAAAGTAAACAAATAAAAATATATATGTGGCATATTTTTATGTTAATCTATATTTTCATATAGAAACTTATTAAAAATGTAATCTTTAAGATATAGTATTAAAAAAAATGTAACTAATATACCATTACGCCGTTTCTCCGCGCGGGTAGACAGATGGGATAGAGTACCACGCTTGTCTGTCTTGGCACACATTTACCGTCTCTTCCACATTCATACTTGAACATCATTGCAAATACCATTTTTTGTAATTTACAGAAATTTACTTTTACATCATTAGCCTTGCTACGCTCAGAGAGTTCTTCTTATGAACCACAACTATCTCAATTTTGACCAATAATTTTACCTATAAACACATCTTGCTCTCCCTTTACCGCAACAATAGTTGCAACCTTCTCAGCCTTTCTCCCTTTTTTCTCTTTTCATTTATTTTCTGCTTCTGAACACACCTATGTATCTAAATATTTTTGTAGATTTTCATTATTATTATCATATGTTAAATAGTTATTATATTTGTTATAATATGTTTCAACTGTCAAAATCCCTCAATAAAATTAAAATAAATAGTAAATCTTCTCATGCTAGTTTGTCGATTATTGAGATTTTCAATAGGACCATCTTCCGGTATTTGGTTTAACTGATCGTGCAAGTCTTCCGCCAACGATCTTTCATCAACACTTGCTATATATCATACATCCGTTCCATATGACCAAACCATCCAAGCGATTATTTTTTAATCCTATTCACTATGCTAAGATAAGCTTTATATTCTCTTCTAATTTATTTATTCTTTACTCTGTCATAAATGGATCTGTCACACATACGCCTAAGTGATTTCTTTTCTAATGTATTCAGTTTGATTTCGTTCCCCTTTTGCTAACTTTAGATTTCACTTACATACGTTTATAACAGAGAAGTTGATTAAATAATAATTTAAAAAAAAACTTAATGCTTGTGATGACAAATTCTCTGATTTTTATATCCATTTATTAATATCATTGGAACGAAATCGTAAGTCAATAAATTTTAATTATAAAAAGTTTCCTTTCAAAGTTCCACCTAAGGGAGGAAGCATACCCCTAGAATACTATTTTGATACTACATTTATAATCTTAACTGATTCATTATGGGTTTCGTAGTCCATAAATAATGTATGCTTTTTCGTATAAAGTAATAATAATTGTGATGTTACTTTGAAATTTTTCAAATTAATAGAAGAAAGACAACAAAAATAGTTCGTGTCTCGGCATTATAGCTCTTTTCCATCATTTTACGTGAAACACGAACAATATTAAAAAATATGTAAGATACCAGTTACACTACTGTATCTCTACTGGATTAGATCGTTTCTTTGTATAGCGTTTCCCTGGGGAAGCCAAGGCCGACGTTTCAGCACGGTAACACGTGCCATTGTCAAGGTGTTGCCTCCAAAAGTTACGGTTCAACCTTGATTCATTTATATAAAGTTTACTTTATATAAAGTTTACTTTATATAAATGAATCTCCCATAGTTGAGTCTATTTTTTTTTCCAATTCCTTCGAATCTACAATACTCTGAGTACTCTACATGCGGCTGGACCGCCTAATCTACTACTACAAATCCATCAGCGCTGATCGCTCTGACACTTTTACTAACTACCTTATTGTAATAAACACTATATGTGTTTTATATTGATACATGAGTTGGATGGGTAAAAAGTTCAGATAGAAAAACCTCTAGACAATTTACTGGGAGTTTGTCCATTTTAACTCGAAGTCATGCATTATTTAACTATTTCTGTATCTTCCTTCATATATTAGTTGCGAATGACTTTACGGCCATCTATGGGTTTTATTTATTAAATTCATTATTATTATTTTCTTCTTTAATTTATACTGACACTGGCGCCATCTATGGGTTGATTTATTAAGTGCATTATTGTACTGGGCGAATCGTGTGTTACTGTTGTTATTCAGCGCTTTCGGTGGAGAATAAAGTATCGGTGCTATTAGTGGATTATTTTTTTTAAGTCAACGCCTTAACAATGACACGTGTTACCATACCTAAACGTTGGCCCAGGTTTCCCCGGGGAAACCATATACAAAGAATGCGATCTAACCTAGTTACACATATATATCATATATGTATAAGATACGGTGATTGGGACACGATTATGAACTCGTCTGCCAAAGCAACTGAATGCGCCCGATAGATCAGAACCTAACTATTGCTGGGGGATAGCAGCACAAGTTGGATGCACTCACTGGCCAGTCACACTGTGTGCAGAGCGTGATTAAGGCCGGGGTAATTGAGCCTACCAGAGCTCTGCACACACTACGCAGAGCGTATTCAGTTCGCTTTCATCTCCTGAACCGACAGCACGCACGCTACATTTTATATTCTACCGTTTAGATTCTATAGACGTAGTTAAGTAAACATTGTAAAACATATAAACTCCGAGTCAGCATGTAATTAAAGCGATTCAATTCAATCGCTCCACCACTGCATTATATTAATTTCATCACGTAATAACAAACCAAGGCAAATATTGCAATCTAAGCTTATACGAAAGGTAAGCCGAGTTTTGCAGGCGGCTCACCATTTTCATAATTCATTCATTCGCCTCAAATTCACGCATTGAATAATTAACCTCTATAAGAATATATTTTTTTTAATCTGGTTGGTATGTTTATTTAAAATTTTGCATCATAAAATTGATAGCCCTGATTATTGCGGCTAATCAACATCCGTGCATCTGCTAGAAATACTAGAATCATTTTACCGTATTACTGTAACAATATTGAGACGGTTGCTCAGTTTAATTCTCTTTACCAAGTTTTGAATCTAATTACATAGATTCAAAACCTGGTTAACGAGTATGTGGATGTAGTTAATGTATGGAATAAGCATTGCCGAAATGCAGATGTATTATTAGATGTTTGTTTATGATTAGCAGGCAGGTATTATGACTAATTTGAGACCAAATAATCTGAATTAATAATATTAATAAATAAAAATTTTGTCAAATTTTTATTTTGTATATTTAATTATTATGTATGGTAGGTATATAAGAAATAGATTTTTAAAGGTGGTGCTTGACAAAATTTCATTATATAATTTTTATTTCCTACAAAAAAATTACTGTATTATTTTTACCATGATACGAGTATTTAATGATTTTTACTTTTATCATTTACTTATTATTTTTTTCTATATTTTTCTATTTTATCTTACTTTATGTATTACTGTAATATATTATGTCTAATGTAAAATACTCAATTCGATCCGTTAATTTAAAAATAAATAACATTATTGTCCAAATATTACAACATTTCTTCACATCACATTATTTTATTAGCAACTGGACCCTGTGATACAGTGCAATAATTTCTCTTTAACAAAGATATAAGATTTAATATTTTAAAAAATAAAAAATAAAATACCCCCATTCTTAAACAGCTCATAAGGCACACATCCGATGAAAGAACAAGGGGTCCTTATGGACCCGGTACTCTGTAGACGGTAGACCAAAGTCCAAAGTCCAATATTTTCTTGGATATTTTCTTTAATATGGGGACAGTTTTCTGATGTTCCTACATTTCACCTATGTTCATATTTCTTGTACATTTAAACGAATCACCCAATCAGATACTACAAGTATCATAATCTGTATCAGTGCTATTCTCGAATATAACTAACAGTCCATATATATTTTGTATAAAAGAGACGCTGCCTTGTTGAATAAATTTTCATTTTATCTTCGAAATTATGTTATTCAATTATTCTGCACGATATTTTTTAATTCCATCGTAGAACAGTCGCAAAAATAATATATACTGAACGCATATACTAGCGTACAGACATCAACTATGCCAGAGAGCTAATAGTGCGGATGCTGGCGCATAGTCCAAATATTGCTATATAATCACGAGGGTAGCGGTTAACCCGTGGGGCAGCCGTATCCTCAAACTTAAAACCTTGCGATAGCTCCATCTGAGCCCAATACATGTTGCACTTATAACTTAATTTACATTTAGCGCATCCAAATATATTTCTTATAATACAAATTAATTTGTATATTTACTTTGACTCTTTGATACATACCTTACCTATTGATGTATTCAAAAATGAGTTCAAGTAGTCTTTCGATTCAAGGTGATCCATTTTACTTATACAGTAAGTATATTTCTTAAAAGTATATTTATTTGTCTCAAAGAATTAATTATATACTAGCGAGGCACTAAACATTGTAAGTTTGAACATTTTTTCTATAACTTTTTTATCACCGCGACAATTTAAAAACATCACATTTTTGAAGATTTTTTTTAGATAATCTGAACTTGAGATCCTTTTTTATTTTTTTATTTGTACTTTTATTACCTTGTTGTATACCTACATGATATAGTTTTATACTTTACAAAACAACGTATTTTCATTTTGGTATCGTGTGTTGGAAAAGTGTATAGTTCTTGTAAATTTAACTTTAGTTAATTAGGTAGCACAAATATTATATATATATATATACTTTTAAATTCGTAATAATTATTCTATATATATATAATAATACGGTACATACTGTTTAATTACACTATTTTAATAACTGACAATATACTCTTTGTTTATTCAAAAAATATAATTTAGCTGGGAGAAATAATTATTTCTTTAAAATTCAATGTTTTGCTAAAAACATGTTTTCGTAACAGCTACGTTATCAAATAAAACGATCAAAATTTATATTCGCTTAGACGAGGAGTAGGATCAAATTAATTGATTTTTAGCTAACACTTATTCTATCTTTTTTTTCACGATTGTATAGTTCATTTACAAGACAATTTTTAATTTTAAGTTTAAATATTTATAATATTTGCTCACGGGAGATTCGAAGTATCGATATGCAACCGAATGTTATGGTTTATTTATTTTTATTTTTAAATAGTGATAGGTACACGAAATACGTGTTACATCAATACTCATTACTATTTTCAAACTAAGCTAAACGCTCGTTTTATGAAAATAGGTCCAAATTGAGAGCCTCCTGGAAAGAGACTCCTGACCACTAGATCGTTAGATTAGCACATCTAATAACGATAAGACTTTAAGAAATTATCATCTAAACGGTTGTCAAATAACAGTTACATATTTTTTCAAGTCTATCTAATAGTTACATATTTTATGCAGCAGACTACCGATGAAGCAACTCGCGCCTCCAGAATTATTATGAAATCCAAATATTAACCTCCTCAGAAATTTTGATTGGGAATTTTATAGCTGAAATACTATGCCAGTGTTTCTAACTACAAATCAAGAATGAAAGACATCCGTCTATAAAATCAGTGAATAAGTTTTGGTCTCAAGGGTATTGTTTGTACCCTCAATAAGTTTGTGCCATCGGGGATACATTTAATTTGATTTGGGACCATTTATAGACTCGAGGAAATCCTGAGGGTAGCAGAGTAGTATATAATATGTACCTCCACAATAAAACAGCGCTCATTGTGATTTTTATTTAAACAAATGCATTATCCCATAAATGAAGTAAGTTGTTTTACAACATTTACGTGTCGTCCCAGTTAATTTTTCCAATATGATTGAACGATATTTTTTATGGGAAATCTAGTAAAATGAAAGTATTGTATAAAACCAATGATATTAGACCATTAGTAGTTAGTATATTTCTTTGACATTATTAGAAGGAAGGTTCTTCCATTTACCCAAAAAATAAATAATAAAACAATATCATAGTTATCAAGAAGAACACATTCTTATTGTGAGGTTGTAATTATTTAGAACATAGATCTGTAATATTTTTAATACAAATTAAATTAATTAATTAGTAAGATATACACATAAAATCAATTTTATCTAAAAATATTGTTGATGCTACCGAGATTCAAACCTGAATCTCTTCCGATCCGGGGAACGTGCATTAATCGATTATGTTATACCAATACAGTGGATTGACGACAAATTTTCAAATAATGGAAAGATAGATGTATTAATTTGAAAAGTGTAACATATAAGTTCGATAATTTGTTGTCAATCCACTGTGTTGATATAGCATAATCGGTTAATGCATGTTCTCCGGATTGGAAAAGATCCAGATTTGAATCCCGGTAGCAACAACAATATTTTTCGATAAAATTGATTTTATATGTGTATCTTTCTAATTAATACATTTAATTTGTATTAATAACATAGTTCATATAACTATACATAAAAAAAAAAATTACGCTCTGGAATCAGGGTGTATCTAAATATGAATGGGGAAAAATTCAGAATGATATTAATATTAGTCCATTTAGTAAACCCAATAAATAATATCAATAACACTGTTGTAGCGAGTAGATAACGACACCTGTGGACCGAGCGGCGAACTTGCTTTAGCCGCGACATACGGACCGGTAGCAGCGTGTTGGGAGCAAACTTGCGAGTGCGCTGCGGAGACCGGTGGGGAAAGCAAAACCGGCAAAACGAGCGGTATTCTCTCTCGTACGCCTGGCCAATCTAGCTGCTTATCCTGTAAACTCTCTCTCTGTATACAAAGTATTGTTAATCAATTACAAATTTGGTATTGTGACGTATTCAATAAAACTTGTGAACTTAATACTTTAACTTTTATAGAATAAACATCGAGGCAGAACCGAGGGAAGTCTTTAAATTAATTTAAAACTCAAGATGCTTGCATTCCTTAAATCCCTTATGTAAACTGGAGTCATTTTCGTTAAATAAAAAAGGTTAATAATATACCTAAGAATTCGCCAAACTGGTAATCACTTAATTGGGACCCTATCATTCCAGGCATCAATATACACACCGCCAAACTGTTAATAATTAGTTCAATTTTTATGTTATGTTAATCTTAAATAATTATTTAATACCGTTGTTAAAATTTACTATTAAATTTCTGCCGTTGTATTTTTATCACGATCATGGTTTCGAAAAGTATAGATCTGCTCTATTATCAACAGGCTCAAAAGAAAATATTGTATTAGGTTTTTTTTTAATGTTGCAACACTATTAAAATTAATTATAGGTATATTTTTTAAATATTTTTGTCTAGAGATTATAAAAATTTGTGTATTTATTATGGCTTCAATAATTGTAATTATTAATTGCATGTTTGTGTTTTGACTGGAGTGAAAGAGTTCGACAATGAGATGGAATATTTTTACCAGATCAAGCTCCCGCATACTTTTGTGCTTATGAGATTTGTATTTATTTTTGAATTGCTAGAATTTGATACATTTTCACTTTGAAATAGTGCAGCGCACAAGGAATTATTAGGTTTCAAAGGTTTCTTCAGAAGGGCCCTTGACGTTTTGCTCCCGTAAGATTTACGGCAAAATTGCAATTTAGTTGCAGCAGAGTGGAGTGGATTTGTTGGAATATTGGATATAAGTTTTGCGTCACGGTACACTCCGAACTTAGATGAAATTTTTTAAAGATTAACATGAGTTGCATCATTCAGATATCATATATTCAATCTTGTAAATATTAATATATTAAACATTATAACGTTATGTTATTAGTACCTACCCGCCACGAGATATTGTTTCAAGTTGACGTTTCGTAAATAGCAACACTGCACCGCGAAAATAAATTTCTGTATGGCACTTTCCACTGACGGCGTGCGCAATAAGCAGCTCGTCAAATTAATATCAAAAAATGTTACCTCATGTTTAGAAAAGGAAGGGTGAGAGTAATATAAGATATCAAGCATCTATGTTACGCTGTACTATGATTGTCAAGAGTTTTTGTTATTGTGTTTGTGTATTTGCAGGATGTAAAAAATCCCTTCCTGTAACGACGTTCCTGGACGACAATACTAATTTTTTCGTGAAGGATTATTCACGTGCCTAAGTATCACGGGGAAATGATTGGGTTCCATCTGGTCAATCTATTTTACAACATGAGGACGCGAGGGTTTCTACGCTACTTCAGTAACCACGCCAGAAAGTAGGTGACCCTGCCTTTATGACGTTCGTGGTGCTAGGAGACAACAAGTGTACATTACGGGGTGACTCGGAACATTAAAAACTGAATTAAAATTATGGATTGCTCCTGAAAAGCAAAGGTTCTTGTGTTAAATTATTGTGAAGGAAATTTTTAGTTATAAAATTTTGAAGAGGTAGTAAATTATAATGTTTATTCTCACATCTGCTTTTATGCTTGTTGCTAATTTTGTTAATTAAGACATTTTGAAAATCTTTTATTGAAATCACACTGATGTGATATTATTTTTGTGCTATATTACCATGTAGACTCATTTTGTGGAACATTTTATTATTCTCTCATGTTCAAATTGTGTATGCAAAAGCCAATAATTAATTATAATGTTGTAAATCTAAAACTTATTCTATTATTTTTTTCTTAAAAATTATTACTGATATGGATGCGAGATAGTATGGCAAATTCTGTGCATCGGGACCATGCATCTCATGCTTTCCATTGAGCGAACCGATGGACGAACACGACACAACATATTATTTGTTCCAGTTAATTCCGGCAGATTCTGCTTCTTGGTTTTCTATTGATAATAAGATGGTGTCACTCAATAGAACAGATCACTATTAACCTTGGCTGCGAGCTTGTTGGCTTATCCTCTGCTGATTTCTGATGAATTCCGATGTTGCGCTTCTAGGTCGGTTCCCACAAATTCTTCGCGTATGCCGTATATACTTCCTAGAGCGTTTCTTGATAGCGGGCTGATTCCGATGGCAACTGAATACTTTATGTGATTAATTAGCGCACCGTCCACACAGAGCACAACAAGCATACAGACAACACAAAACCCAGTGCTAGCAATCAAAGGGTATAAAACAGGCGTAAACATTATTTTTTGTGCAAACTGTCTTTTTGATCATACACATTTTTGTATTGTTACGGCTCGTGTCCACGAAAGAAATTATTGTGAAATTTTCGACATAAAAATCAAGAATCTCTGAGAGTGAGATTTTACTTTCATGAAATTCTTTGGAGACATCTCTCGGCTTTGTCGCGCCTCACTTTATTCTTTCTGTGGGTCAAATGCCGGTCCGTTGACCATTGATGTTCCGTTCGTCAACTGAATCCCCCAGCGGCTTTTAAAATGAAATAGATGTTTGTAATTTAATTCCTTGAAATGAAGCCAAGGTCGTAGTTTTTTTTCTTATCTATAGTAGCACTATCAAATGTAATATCTTTAAGTGGATACACTTGTATCAAAATTAATACGTAAGAACACCGTTTGTACAATTCCGGGGAGAGCAATACAGATTGCACTAACAGAACTTCAGTTATCACAAAAAGCAATATAAAACATTATTGATTTTTACTGCTAGAACTGGACGGCCCATGGTGACTGCTGGGCAGCCATGGCTTCCGTAGAATCTAAAATTATTCAAAAGCAATGTAATAACGATGCACAATGCACTATTGTTAAAGCGACATAATAAAAGATTTCTGTATTAAATATAGATTAATCTAAGACCTTGACCGTTGCGCGGTCACCAATGGCCGCGTAGCGTTCACAAAGCAGCCCGCAGGGCCTAGCAGATAAGTAATCGGCGACACATAGATAAGATGACAGGATGCTTTTATTATCTATGACAGGATAACAGATGCTTAACATATTTGCCAGCCGCAATACAACATCGCGGATATATATTTACGTATTGTTATTGAATATATAAAATATAAAACAATTTAGTAAGCCGATTGCTTATCTGCTAGTGTATAAATAATACCCGTTATTTATTTCTATTTATTTTGTTATTATTAATTTATCAATAATTACAGTTTTTAAAAACAAAAACGTTCGAACCATTTTGTTGCTATAAAATAAATAATTCAACTCTATTAAATAAAATGATGTCAAATAACTGCTAAACTAAATTGGGTGCGGTTAGTAAAATAAAATATTGTGAAACTTTTTACTGTGTTATTTAATGTGAAGCGAATTTTTTTTAACGGTAATTACGCATGCATTCCGATACGTACTTAGCGCATGTAATATCATCACAGAATTAAAAAAATCTAATTAAATATTATGTTAAATTTGTCAAAGAAAAATAAATTAATGATTTAATTAAGAAACATTGTAAAATAATTATTTTAATACTATTAAAATATGAATAATATGCATGGTCTTTCATAGGAGCTAATCTTCACCTAACCTATCTATTAAAGCCCATAAAAAATAGTAAGTAATAATGAGCTACATTTAATTAGGAGAACGCATTCTTATTGTGAAGTTGTAATTATTCGGAACATAGGTTTGTCATATTTTAAATATGAATTAAATGTATTAATTAGAAAGATATACATATAAAATCTATTTTATCAAAAAATATTGTTGTTGCGACACCGGGATTCGAACCTGGATCTCTTTCCAAACCGAGGAAGGTGGAATGGAACGATTAAATGTATTAATATCAATAAGTAACATATAGGTTAAAAAATTTGTCGCTAAAAAAATCGTCGCTGTAGCATAGTTGGATAATGTACCTTATCCAGTTTGGAAAGAGATCCAGGTTCGAATCCCGGCGGCGCAACAACAATATTTTTCGATAAAATTGATTTTATATGTATATCTTTCTAATTAGTATATTTAATTCATATTTAAACTACATTTTACACTGATATCAGTTTCAGTGTAAAATATACATCATTATTACTTATTATATTTTATGGGGTTCAATAGATAGGTTGGGTGGATGCATATTATTCATGTTTGAGAATTTTAGGATTCTCCAAAAGATCTCCAGGGATCGTGGGCTGGAAATAAGAAGAATGAGATGGACAGATATAATGAAAAAGGTTCAAATGAATACAATTAAATGCAGAGGTCGTTTGTATAATCGGTTATGGACATGGATGCGCAGAAGGATAATGACGATATATTTAATTACAACAAAAATTAATGTAACCCAATCATTTTTTTATCAATTTTGGAATACACGATTGAGAATTATTATTATATTATCACGACGATAATTATCAAACCGTAAAAAGTTTAAATACACGAAGAAAAGAACTCCACTTGTAGTCTTATAAAAATTAAAAAAATATCAGATTGCGAATTTGATTACATACCGGTTATACTGTGGTAGACTATTTATTTTTGATAGTATTATGAATTATATTTTTAATTTTATTAATTAAATATTTATTATTATTTTTAATGTTATGTAATGTACGATGAAAACCATTGGCCGTAAAACAACAAAGAACTAGCAACAAATTATGCTAGATAGCGATGGTAGATTGCTTTCAGATAATTTTTATAATAGTAAATAAACAAGAAAAATGCAACTAATAACAGTAGCTAACAACTAACAATATGATATTGGCGACATAGGCTAATCATTTGCGTGCGGAGGAAATATTAGATCTGATTTTTTTTTCATTTACCGATTTAAATCGTTGAACTAGCTGGGACTAGGGATTGGTAAACCATTGTCTGTATATTCACTTACATTATCTTGTAAGTTAACTCTGCACTCAGCCTCACATACGAGAATGCTCTGTGGGAAGCTTATTGCAATGCATTGTTGTAGACATCTATCTACCTGAACTCCTTAATATCAAGTTAAGGGGTTGTGAAGCAGAAAACAACAAGAAATATACTATTCTGTCATTTTTAACATTTTGGTTAAGCTTAGTTATAAATATTAGTTAAAACAGTTGAAGAATATTAATTATTTTCTTTAAGTTCTCGTTTTGTAAATGAAATGGAATTTCTTGTACATATATTATGTAAATATCCCCTAGATGTGCATGTATGAATTTTTATGAAATCGTCTATATTATTCTTGAATTTCTCAGATTATAATCATAATTATTATTACACACGATATCTCTTCAATGATAACAAATAGTATTTTTAGTTAGATAAAATATCAATGGGGTACATTTTTAAATAGCCGTTTATTGCGACAAATCTCAAATTCACTCGGAGACGCCAGAGATTAAATCAATTATTTTTTATTAAATTTAGATTATCTTGAATACAAATTTTAAATTTTAAAGGTCAAATATAAAAGATAATTGCAATAAAAAGTGATAGGTTTTAAAAATGGAATAACAGATGTATCAATTTGAAAGAGCTGCAGCATACAGCTTCGAAAGTTTGTCATTAACTTATTAAGTTGACGTGATGGTTAGCGCATTTCCCCGGATAGAAAAAATTCCTGGCTCGAATCCCGATGGCAACCAAAATATTTTTTCGTTAAATTGCTTTTATCTGTATATCTTTCTAGTTAATATATTTTATTTGTATTAAAAACTTAGTCAATTTAGCCATTTTGTGGACGCTGCCGATATTGTTTATATATACCTCAGTTTAACAGATATATACTAAAATGAGTATTGTATTTAATATTAGTAGGAATATCTATTAGGGTCACTACCTATTAATAAATCTATCCTTAAGATTACCTATCGCACGCGACTTATTCATAGTGTATTCCAGACTATTTCTATACTCAAAATAATGTTTAGAAACAAAATATAAAATAAATCAAATAAACCGACTATTGAAATCCGCAGTACGCAAATTTGTGGATGGATTTTGTTTTTATTTACTTGTCATCCGCTCGAAATAATCTGTAAATTTGACCCTTAAAGCGCACAAAACAGTCTGGTTTTGATTTTATCTGAATTAATTCCGTGAATCACACAAAGGGAACCGCAGGCTGGCGAGGGGTAGCAAAACGGTGAGGAGCGGGGATCAGAAGGATTATCAGATGTTACTGATGTGTTCCACAGCATATATTTTGTATGGCGAATAATCTACATACATAATTAATTAAAATTATTGTTTCAATACCCTTCAAATATTAACAATGTTATTTTATATTAAATAATAAGTTAGTCATACTTAAGAATAATAGTGTTTTGTTTATTAGATTGATATCGCCAGCGCTGCTAGCATAAAATTTTCCTACCTAGCTTTTGATAAATACATAATGTAGGTGGTATTCATATTTCAGTAATAAGAGAATATTTTTATTTTATTTCGCAAAAAGAATTCAAAATAAATTTAGTTTTTCTTCTCATTTATCTAAACCCGTAATGAAAAGAGTATTTTATATTTTTAATCAATATTTTAAATACGTGTTTAATTTAGATATACACGTCAAATAAAATTGATTATTTTGCTGTCGTATGTTTGTTGATTTTTCAAATATGTTTATAATATAATATTATAAAAAAAACATTTTCCGTCATTCTTGATGGATTATTTGTAGTACGTGAAATATAATACTATTAAATAAATATATAAAAGTACACAATGCTGGTTTAATTTTAAAAACAGCGAGAAATAAAAATCATGTATTTTGATATTGAATATAATAAATATATAATATGATGATATTGAACTTTTCTATATAGAATCAATAATTTATTTGCTTTAAAATTTACAAGATAATTTCATTTATAGCTTATTTAAAATCTTCATCGGTCTAATTTTTAATTTGTTATAATAATATGTACTATTTCTAAAAATGGTATGATCATTCTCTCAATTTCAAGAATACTAAATTGACTCTTAGAAACTGTGTTTGTTAATCATTAGAGATGTTTAACTGTAGTGCTTACTATGTTGAATTATTGTATTATTTATTCTCTCGTGTATAAATGTATACGAGAGAATAATGTTTTTAAATATTAAAGTAGTTCGAGACATTTAAATGAATATTGTATTATAAGATCAAAGGCGTTCGAATCCCCTGAATCCTTTGGAGCTTTAAATTAATTAATTTAATTACTACACTTCATCCATTAAACTAGCCACAGATTTCTGGGTGAGATTTAACTTTATAACTTACTTCCTCGTTATTGTATTTTTTTTTATATAAGAAACACTTTTAACAATGTGGCAAGGACAAAAAAATAGAATCATTAGTCATTTATGAAAAAAATTGTAAGTATTCGGAATGCTCCTGATGTAAAGTTTAAATAAAATAATCAAAATTACTCGAAAGTATCTACTTACACGTTTTGTGAAGCAAATTAGATTTTTAAAGTGTTTGTATACACTTCTTTGCTCATATAGACTAACAAGATGAAGATTCTCAACGTTATTTTTTTTACAAATATAATAAAATATATATATTTTTTAAAAGAATATAAAATTATACATAATACAATTTTATAGCCTAATTAGAGAACATTCTCGTGAAAAAAGGCGGAAACATTTTACATTGTGTACGTGTCTTTAATATAAAAAAATACAAATAATATTGAAAAAATCACAATTTTAAAAACTCCAAAAAATTGTCCTTGAATCATGTCTATGTTTCTTAAGTATGATCAATTTATCTGTAATTTGAAGTGGCGTTATGTTTTTTTATATAACTCGCATTATATAATTATGCTATATTGCAAGGCAAAATAAAATGTTTATCTACGGTATATGTATTTCTCAAATTAATACAAATTATCTGTTAGTTTTTTCTTTTTTTTATCTAGGTGTATCATTATTTGTTTATTACCATTCAATATATTAATAAACAAGAATTTAATTTATTTTAAGTATTTATAGGAAACTAAAAATCAACATTTTATCATTCCAATTTCTTCCAATAACCTTACCCATACCACATTTCCCTCTCTCTCTGTTCTCTACCATTTCTTATACTGCAATCCAATCAAGCGTGACTACCAATTATACTAAGCATTTTATTGTAAATCATTTATACCATCAACATCAACATAAGCATCGACTCCTCTTCACGTCCGTCCAAAGAAGATGATTATGGGTCTCAGGTGGCTGAAGAGTACAATCCGGGATCCACAAGTTCTGTGGCATTTATGGTCTGACTTCTGTGCCTCGTTTGCTCTTCCTTAGCTTTGTGTCTTTTCCTGTTGTTTGCAGTATACATTTGGCTATCGTTTTCAAGTATTATGTGCCATTATTTATATATAGATTGTGTACTAACCATTTTCTGATTGGTTTAAGTGCCCTTGAGGTGAAAGTTTTTACGAAAATGGCGCTATACAAATTATCATTATACAAAATTTTATTAAATTGATATACGCTAGTGACGTAATCAAGTCGTTAACAACAATGTTGATAAAATAAATGAAACGCATCAAGTTCCAGTATCGCCAATCAATTTTTGTAAAAAAATATAAGAATATTTATATGACGATTGTTGTATAATATAAACGTCTTTAACTGAAATATTTGTCGGACAAGAATTTTAATATTTTTATTTTATAATTCATGTTATATTTAAATTCATCTAAAAATGTAATTAAAACATATTTATAATATATGTAAAATTTATAATATAAACTAACAGTATAAAATTTGAAAACCTTTAAAGAGATAAAGCCGTAGGCGATGGTGTTGACGCGTTAATTAAATAAATGGCTCCCATAACTCGAGAATGATTACCCATTAAACAGTCCCATTGAATAATCATAACTTTATTGTTTTTCGGCAGGCAATTCAAAACGTCAATACAAACAGAAAACTATGAAAAATGGCGCCGCTAATGGGAATATGGGGGAGGGGGTAACCACCCCATTTGAAATATTCCCCAATAAATCAGCCTAGATCGGGAGTCATCTGATTTGGACGCACGGATCTGAATATTCATGAAAACTCGCTGCAATGCAGATTGCAATTATTTTAAACATACAACTCCATTGTCGGTTTTCGATTTGTATGGGCTCAAAGCTCAGTATGGCGCTACGGTAAAACTGTTCAACGTTCCCATCTCTCGGGGCTAATCGGGTTTCAGTTAAACGAACCGGGCCTCGCGCGGGGTTCAAATTAATTAATGACAAAAATTGCATTGTTTTTTGCGTCTAATTTTATTACACTTTCATGTACTAATTAATATCTATTCATTTTTGCCCATATGTACTAAAGACGAATCTATTCAATACTGTAATGTTATTAATGCGTGATTACGAACTGTTAACGTATCTATTGTTGTCTATTATCGATACTGATGATAATTTTGACACCTTTTATATTGTTTCTTTCCATGTTAATGTTAATTTCAAATATTAACTTCCGTTTTGTATTTAAAATAAAAATAAATTTTATAATAATGCCATGTTTCATGCATATTTAAAACAAACACTAATTGTATTTTAAGGAACACTAGCATCATAGGCAAAGAAGCATAAATAATGCCTTGGAAAAGGTATTGCACTACCTTTAGAAGAGCTGAGAATAAAGATAATATTAGTAATAATTTATTCTTTTGATTCATAGTACAGTACAGTGTGTTATTATATTGTTATAATCATATAACATTGCAATAAAGTAAAACATGTATTTCGGTACCCTGCCTGCTACACTAGTATTTTACTGTATTATTAGCAGACAGTGTACTTGTAAAGATGAAAGTACTTTAAAAATTTAGGGTTGATTTCAACCACAAAATATCATGGCTTTGGCATGAAAAGCTTCTTCATAAATTCCAGATTTAATTTTATCTTTTGCCAAGCTGTTACCTCAAGCCATGAAATACAAACCAAATATTAATATATACACATCAGAAACTACAACACTGACAACATACGATAAAAAGACTGAAAAGTTTGGAGACTGAAATGTGGAATTCTATAACATGTATGGAGATACTAGTGTGGCTAAATCAATTACAATTGGAAGATCATGTGAAAGACCAGAAACCCACAAAGAGATTTTGTTCAGTGATTCGCAAGGAAGGAGCAGAGTAGGTGGGCCAAAGTAGTTGTAGTAGCTCGATAGAGTAGTAGGTTCTAAATTAGAAGAAGGATGCTATTGATAAAAGAAAATTGTTACACATCTTGTAAGTAGCCAAAACTCACCCTGCGTTGTAACGCAACTACTGATGATGATATTTTAATTTATTTTTCTTTATTTGTTTATTTTTCATCAGCCATTTTACATATATAATTGAACTTTCTCTCTTTGCCTCCAGCTACAATTTAGTAATACTTTATATAACATGCTAACCTACACATTTAATCGCAGACTTGATTTAACATAAGATACCAAACCGTTACTTTACATCCTATTCCTTCTTCAGTTCGTGGTAAGAAAATACAAAACTACGTGATGATTATCAGTAGTGAAACGTACTATAGCTTTTGTTTATCTAATAAACACTATTGTAGAGGGCCTGAACGCGCCTTACAGTTAGTTACCTGGTTGGCGACCCAGGCTCACATTAACGTTAAAAGTACGCCTGGTACCGAACCGCAAATCGACGACAATATATATCGGCCGGCGTACTGTACAGACCACCAACCAGTAGATGTTTCATGTCCTTACTGTAACAGTGCCTGCTGACCTTCTGGTACTAGAGACATCTGCCAGACGCACTCTGAAGAGTGGTCAGGAAGTGTGTCATTTGGGACACATTTTCAGACCATCTGGAGTAGAATATAAGGTTTTATGGAAGATACTAAGGGCGATTACGTTAGTAAGGTGGCAAGACAGATGGGAGGCGGCACCTTTGAGGAGATGAACTTTCTCCTTCCTCTCCCTACAGTTGCCGTCCGGGGGATTCTCCAGCGTTTGACCACTACTATGTTCAGCTTGTTTCTGGACACGGGGAATTTAGAAGTAACTTTATGATTTAGGTCTAGCACCTGATCCTTGGTGCGCTTGTGGTCGAATGAGGCAAACTCCAAATCAAATACTTTGACGATGCATTATATTGACGGATGCAAGAGAAGATTTGATTGAAGGTTTGATGGGAGTGGATATGGTTTCCATCAGCTACTCAGCAGCAAAAGAAATTTGGAATTGTTGAGAACCTTTGTAAGAGTCTGGGTATATAGGTAGAAATTGTTAAAGAGCTCTGGAACCCTGGGACTCCCAATGTACTATAACTCTTTCTGTGTATACATTTTATTTAAATAATTGTTTTCTTTTTAGTATACATTTTTGGTTATATTTTAATTTTTCTAACTGTTATTATTTACTTTGTAAAATTTGTTGTTTTCTGTGTTTGTCTATTTTTTCTATGTCCATTGTTATTCGCTGTCATATAATTACCGCAAAGTTTGATAATTTCAACAGCGGGTTTTAAGGTTCTACGGATTGATTTTCCTCGGTACCACTGAATGACAGTGTTTGTCCAACGATTATCCATCCTTCTTGCTATTCCGTTTTCTTTGCGTATTCTATTGTATCGAATAATCTTATATGTTCTCTTTTCCATACGCTTTTATTCTTGTATCTTTACGTGATGCCCAACATACATCAGTCCATACACTTTTGCGTAACTCTATACTTTAAGCCTTTCTTTTGTTGACTGTACATATTTCGTAGCCATACGCGAACACTAGTAGTATCCATTGGTTGAATAGGTTGTTCATGCACAGTGGAATAGAATAAGATAAGACCTTTGTAAATTCAGATATCTTCTGTGTATTTACAAAAAAATTATATCTCTGTATTCATTGGTACAAACCTATAGCTACAAGAATTCAATAAACTATTCTAGTTATAGCTAAGTATTAAAATATTTTTTTAGTGTATTCAGAATAAAACGCTTTTGAATAAAATTAATATTAATTCACCCGACGTTAAAGAACACATTTAATAAACAGTGATACCCAACATATGAAACCACATATAGTACATGAACGTATAACAAATCAGTTCATTGATTCTTAATTTAAAAATAATAAAATTGAAGTAATAACCTAAGGAACCTTAAGTGATTAATTGGAAAGATTATTATTTTTCTTGTACATTTCATAAAATAAAAAAGGTTTTCAGTAACTTGAAACCTAATATAATGAGTATACAGTTATTGCCACATACCAGTAAATGAATAGACACGAAATAAAGTGTACATATAGGAGAAGGGTTTGGAGCATTAGTTTGCGGGACGAGGGGCATTCTACACATATTATTTGTGGAAACATAGTTTATGACGCAACAGTAAAAGTATTTGCTTTTCGAAAATTAAATCTTTATGTAAACAAGACGTATTTTTTGCATTATTATATTGTGAGCGTTTAAATTTTCGTTCCAATCGAGTAATATTTAAAAAAAAATGGCGGAGCTATTTGATTGCGTAAGTGGTACCAAAGTGATGTTAGTTCGTCTATATATTTAGTGGTCTTTCCAAAAAACATATAAATATGATAAATGTGTATATGTTATAATATATTTTTAAATTACGTTTAAATATGATTATTGCGGTTTATACACATAATTAGTTACGATAAAATTCCTACTAATATCAAACATACTATATTCCTAATAATATTTTATTGCAAAACAATTCAATTAAAATAATATTATTCTCATTATATATGTGGGAATGGAATACGTTACACAGCAAAAATCTTAATATTATTCAAACTTACTGAAGTACTTGTGCTATAGACTATTATTACAAACACTTAAGATAGTGTACTTTACACTCTGCTACTCATTAATTAATTACGCTATTTTAGTTTGGGGAGGAGCAGCAAAAACAATATTAGAGTCGGCTAAAAGAGCACAAAAGACAATTCTTAGGATAATACATGATCGTCCCTTTAGACCCATCAGATCTTATATTTAAAAAGTACAATGCCCTAGACATAAGACAAATCTATATGTTGAGAGTCCAATATTTCCATGCTAACAGCAACTCACCCCAAGTACCAAATCATGGACACAACACAAGACAAACACCGAACATCTACACGTCAGTTCCGAAAGCAACAACGACCTTTTATCAAAGATTCTACATGTTCTTAGCTCCGAAACTGTACAGCACACTCAGCACCAATTGAAAATCGTTCACTTATAATTATAAACCCAATGTATGATCCAATTGGGTAGAAATCAATCAGAAGCTTCGCTATCTAACATTCTAACATAATCATTATGCCGTGCCTACACTCATGATTCTTTAGTTCTACAACACTCACTACGTACATTTTTCTATTTTTATTTTTATTCCTGTCGAATCTTTATATTTCTTGAATTAAATAACACCACAATAGCACGAAAAACACTAGCTACTTTAACACAGATGGAAGTCTAGCCAAGTAGCAGGACAATGCTGTATATATCAGAGGTGAAGTCTACTCCATCCCACACAATAAACTACGAGTATACAATTGATTACAATATAATTGTATCTTATGTTTATCATATTATATTATAATATATTAACCTCTATTACAACAAAATCAGCTATATCAATAAAGTCTAATAAATAAATATATTTTAAAAAAGTCGCGAAGCTATTTGATTGCGTAAGTGGTACCAAAGCGATCACATGAGTGACATCAAAATACAAATATTGAAATAAAGAATAAGCCTTAGTTTATCTCTCTATATTTGCTAGTCTGTGGTTGTTGCATATTATTATAATATTACCAACAAAAACATTTTTTAAATATTAAGACTATCTTATAATTTTTGATATATTTATGATATTTAGTGAGTCTTTGCTATCTTTATCTGCATAAATACAGTGTGACAGTACTACGTACGTACTTCATATTATATTTGAATCCGACTTTTAAATTTATGATTTATTTAATTGATTTAAATTATATTTACTCACTATATTACCTAAATAATATTGTATTAGTTAATATAATGCACTAAGCATAAACTGTATGGATTGTATTGCTACTAGAAGTGGTATTTGCCTAGGAAGAAATATAACCTTTCAGAAGCTTTCCGAAAGATTATATTTCTATAAAAAGAGTACCAGTGGGAATTAATTTTGTTCTAGAAAAATA
The DNA here is from genome assembly GCA_022840565.1 of Eubasilissa regina. NCBI lineage: Eukaryota > Metazoa > Arthropoda > Insecta > Trichoptera > Phryganeidae > Eubasilissa > Eubasilissa regina. The sequence goes on from JAINEB010000018.1 coordinate 26,648,498, forward strand.
TTAATAATTATTATTCTAGGGAAACTTTTCAAGAGATAAACCGAAAAGTTGAGCATACTTAAATATAAAACGTATTCACTACACCGTGCGGCGCGAGTGAGATAAGTATTGTGTTTAGTTCGTATGCGTTTGAGTCTATTTTACTTAAATTTATGTAAAACACATTCACAGCTTTATTTGATATTACTAAATTTTCTTGCTAGATAGTTTTAGTTAACACAGTAAGTAACATGAATTTAAAATTATTTCCTGATTTGAACTGACACAATACATAAAAATAAAATAAATATGTTATTTAGAATTCATTTTTGAAGAAATTATATTTATAAACAGCTTTTTTTATTGTTTGGAATTAGATGGAGAACATATTTATACCATTAGTAATGAGAACACATTCTTATTGTGAAGTTGTAATTATTCAGAATATAATTATGTGATATTTAATGCACTTTCCCCGGATTGGAAAGAGATCCAGTTTAGAATCCCGGTAGCAACGATAATATTTTTCGATAAAATTAATTTTACATATATACCTTTCTAAATAAAACATTTCATTAGTATTTAAAATATCTGTACCACTTAGATATGTAAAAAATATGTATCTGGGGTGGTGGAGTGGTTAGTTTAGATTAAGTTAGGATTAGGGATCCCTTTAGAAGTCATTCGTGCCAGTCGCTTTATCAAGAGACAAATACTTTGATTTGGTTTGCAAATAAATAAACATGACATATAATATACATAAAAGGTTAATTATGAATTATTGTACGTTATCCTATCACTAATTTTTCAAATCAATTTAAATGTTTACAAGAAATTTAAAGAAATGTTTTTTTTTTCAATACATACATGTAAAAATATTATAATACATTAGTCCACTTTAATTCCACATTACATTTCTAATGTTCTGGGGAGTCTATAAATTATAAAATAAAATGAACAAAAAGTTTTAACGCGCCGTTCTTAATGTAGTGAAGCCTGCGAAATTAATATTTTCTATATTAAGGTAATTGAGATTTACGGTGTCGTAGTAATTATTTTGTCTGAAATTGTTAGGTAGAATTATCAAGTGTTAATCAATCCTAAGTATACTATCTTGGTTATAAATATTACATATAACATACATTACTTTGACAAAAATGTCTGAAGTATAATAATATTCCAATCGTAATTTTAGCGTTAATAATATATACACGGGCTGTTACTGTTCTTTTGTAATAAAATTATAATAACTATGCTCTAAATGGAGGAACTTCACAGAAAAAAATATAAGAGGTATAGCTTATCTGAATTTAATAAATCCTAAAATCACCAATAAGTATGGATTGAGGAGAATAGAATTTGTTGTTCCTACAATAATATATAAACTACCTGGGTTTTTACAAAAGAGTACGCTTTCTCACAATTTGTAAGAAATGATAAAAAAATGGCTTATCGATAATAACCTGTCATACCTGTAAGAATAAAATGAATTGTGTTAACTGTGACTGATTTGTTATTATGTTTTTTATTATATTAAATGTAACAAAATTTATATATATGTACCTGCAGACAAACGTCTAGCAAGACGTTTTGTGAGTCTAGTTTTAATTAAAAAATAAAAAGAATATAAAAAATGTACAATTTGAATAACTAATTCGTACGATATTTCAGCAATCTGCGTCGGTTCTGAGGTCATTATCATACATCAGCGCTGAAAATAAAATCTAAAATCTCGCTTGATTTATTGTGATCGTGTTAAAAAGTATTCTACAGAATAGATACCAACTAGTAACCAATAAATGTTTGAAAATTTGTACATTTTTAATCAAGATAATAAATTTGAAAACTTATCTGCGTAGTTTTTGGTTACCTTTGACATTGCAGAATAACGTCCTTCAGTATTGCAAGTTTGCAAATACTCCCCGGCAATATTCCACCCCGACCGGATCACGGAATGTCCATTCCATTTTATGACACCTCCGAATTTTCATCTCGACCTCGGTTGTTTGTGATGTAATGAACGCCATTTTAGCCTTTTTCTGATAAAAGAATAAAGGTGAAATATACGACAGAAGGGAAAGCGGGAGGGGAAATTATTACGGTCTGCGGTCAAACAATAGAGAAGCGAGAATTTATTTGTTAATTAAAAAATATTCACGTTACATTGTTTTTTTTCGTAATGAATGCTTTCGCTTATTCGTTATCACAAGGACTAATACAAAAGCAAAAATAAATCTACTAACAAGTATTTGACGACAATAAAACGTGATGTGAACGTTCTAAACCTTAAGTATTTTAATAATATCTGTCTGAATATACTGACAATCCCAACTTTAGTATACTGACAAAATAAACCTAATTATACTCTAAACTTTAGTTAATATTTTTACTAAATATCTAATATTGTGTATAAAAATATGTTATGTTGTAACGATTCTTCACTCTTACAACAACATTGTCGATATCGTATATTCGCTCATTTTATTTTAGAATTTCTTCTTTCTGCCTCAGCTTCGTATTCAGGGGGGAGGCGCCTAGCCTAACTAGTTCTTTTTTTAAATATTATCAAGTCAAATGGTTATGAAATGAAATTACAAAATTCCATTGTTCATAAAAAAGTTTATTATCTATATTTTGTGATATTTGCATGTATTAAATGTGGGAAATGAACATTTTACGTGATTACTTATTAATAAGACAATTCAAAAATAATCAGAATTTTGTTAACATTAAATATGTGCCCATCGTGCCAGCATAAAGTTATCTACCGAATTGTCTATTTTGATGCTTGTCTGATTTAGATTATGCAGGTCCCTCACGTAAGGGATTACTTCTCAGGAGACGCCTTACATATGTAGATGATGGTCTTGGATCCTGGACGTGAAGTGTGGCCAGATGCTTGTGGTGCCAGCGTAGGGTTATGGACTTTAGGCTTGTAGTAGATTGACCACCAGACGATACCCAATTATCCAGGCAAACTGGAACTCTAGACACGAAGTTTTTATGCAATTTTTGCGTGCCGTATAGGATATCGTCTGCTCTGATTATATATCCACCGGGATCCTTTTGACACTTTCACATCAACGATTAAACGCAGAGAATATCACAGTCTAAGCTTAAACTCGAGATGCACAGTTTACATTTTCCCCGGAATCACAATTCATAAAGCGCTTGCTTAATATTTCCGAGACGATATTGATTTTATTTTCTAATTGAAAATTAGATCCCGTCTTTGTAGAGCGAGTTCTTCCGGCTGAGATTTGATGAAGACTGACGCATAAGGTGATGCATCCCTTATGGTGCATTTGCCGACGTGACTATGGTAACGTACGCCAGATTTCTTATTGCTGTTCCCACGCTGAGTCGTGCATCTAACAATACCGATTTTTATTGCAACCCCCGTCCCTTACTTAGACGAAGTGTTTTAGTAGCCTTGAAAAACAAAATATTATTTTGGCTAATTTTGCATTCTAACATCTACACTCATACATTCGCATGCTCATTTGCAGATGCCTTAGATAACTGATATATGGAAGTGAGGCCTAGAGCTAGAGGAAGAGAAACGAAAGTAGGCTGATTGCAGTGGAAATGATATCACTTAGGCGTATGTGTCAAATCTATTTATAACAGAGTAAAGAATGAAGAAATAAGGAAAGAATGTAAACCTGATATTAGTATAATGAATAAGATTAAGAATGGATCACTTAGGTGATTTGGTCATATAAAACGGGTGAATGAGGAGAGAATGGTAAGAACGATATATGACGCAAGTGTTGATAGCACCAGAAATAGAGGACGTCCGCAAAAGACTTAGCATTACCAGATAAACCAGATAATGGATGATAGTTCTGTTAAGACAACAATCGGCGAGCTTGTATAAGAAGATGTATGAGTGTGGATGAGGTGAGAATTGTGTGTCAGGACATAGGAGTGTGGCGCTCTATCCTCTCTGCCTACCCCAGGTAATATATTTGTTTCTGAAAATATAACAGAAATTGATTATTTTTTTTCAAATCAGAACTCCATACATTTTAAATACGTACTTTCTTATCAATAAAAGTTTCGAAATAATAAAATAACAGAAATACACGATGATAGATAATAAATTAATATGAGATGCTAATAAATTATTTAAATCAGTGTTATTAACTAAACTTGACACCGAAATAAAGAAAGTTATTTCACCAGCTCAGCGTGGATTCATTTCGGGTAGATCAACTCTTACTAATCTTATGATACATCAGCATCGACAAGTTGAAACTATTAATAATGATCTTCAGACTGATACTGTGTACACATATTTTAGAAAAGCATTCGACAAGGTTTCTTGTAAAGGGTTTTTCAATAGGGACGCTCAAACTTTCTTTCAACAGGAACAAGAAACTACGCCATATTTCTTAAATTTTTTTTGAGATTAACACTCATACTTAGTTGGCAAATCATCATGGAGCAGTACACACCGGAACAACGCTTGCAAATTATTCAAATCTACTACCAAAATTCGCGTTCGCTCACCGCAACTTTAAGAGCATTACGACCATTTTATCGTCGTCATCACTTGCCTGCCACATCAACAATTCAATGTTTGGTGCAAAAATTTGAAAGCACATTGTCGCTACACAATGTTCCAGTGCCAGTGAGACAAAGAAATGCACGAAGTGAGGAAAATATTGCCGCCGCTAGAGCATCTGTTCTTGATGACCCAAATGAGTCACTAACACGACGTTCTCAACAATTGGGCATTTCTGTGACGTCATTGTGGCGAATTTTGCGAAAAGATCTTGGCCTACATCCATACAAGATCCAGTTGACACAAGCATCGATAATTCCTCAATTGGGCTGCACAACAATTTGAAAATGATGCTGAATTCCATCGAAAAATCATCTTTAGCGACGAAGCTCATTTTTGGCTCAATGGATATGTAAATAAGTAAAATATGCATTATTGGGCAGGCACTAATCCACACGTGCTTCACGAAACACAATTGCATCCCGGAAAAATCACTGTTTGGTGTGGATTACATGCCGGAGGTGTCATTGGACCATATTTTTTTGTTGATGATGCTAATCGTCATGTTACTGTGAATGGTAATCGTTATCGCTCCATGATAACTGAATATTTTTGGCCTCAATTGCAAGGTATAGACTTGGCCAATATGTGGTTTTAACAAGACGGCGCTACCAGTCACACGGCACACGCAACAATTGACTTATTGAAAACCAAATTTGGTGAGCGTGTTATTTCGCGAAATGGACCAGTTCAATGGCCGCCTAGATCATGCGATTTAACACCATTGGACTATTTTCTTTGGAGCTATATTAAATTTTTGGTCTATACCAACAAGCCGGCGACGTTACAAGAGCTAAGAGAAAATATTGAACGCGAAATTGGTGCGATTCGGGCCGAATTATGTGAAAAAGTGGTGGAAAATTGGATTCAACGATTGGACTTCTGCAAACGTGCCCGCGGTGGTCATGCGAGGGAAATTGAATTTCATACATAATTTCCACTAAATGTACTTCAAAACATAATTAATTTTTTTTTAGATATATTCATTCGTTTTTGTTTTATTTAAAAAAAAGTTTGAGCGCCCTTAATGAAAAACCCTTTACTATACTCAACCATAAATTAAAAGCCTTGGGTTACACTGGGAATATTTTAAAATGGTTTGAAAGTTACCTATCGTCCAGGATACTATATGTGAAAATCTTTGGTTGTACGTCGACTCAATTTGAGGCTTCTAGTGGTGTACCTCAAGACTCACACTTAGGATCAGTTTTATATTTATTATTTATTAAAGATATTGTTGCTACATTTGATAAAGTCGACATATTGTTGTTTGCTGAGGACTTTAAGGTATCCAGAATAATTGAGTCGATAAATGACTGTCTTATTATTTAATCTAACCTTAACAAATTACATGAATGTACACACAAGAAACTTTTTTTAAATATTCATAAATGACAATCTATCAAAATCAAAAATTACAGAATCAAAAAACCCATTGTTTTTCGTTACAACATAAACAGCGTTACTCTTAAAAAAGTATCTCAAATTAAAGATCTTGGCGTATTATTTGATGAAAAACTATCATTCGTTCCACACATTAATAAAATCACGAATAAACCTATGAAATGATTTGGTTTTGTATTAAGAACGGTGAAAGATATCAATTCACTTAAATCGCCTAAAGTTTTATACATGGCTGTGGTTCGTAGCAATTTAGAATTTAATTCAACTATTTGGTCTCCATTCTATAAAGTGCACGCATTGAAATAAGAAAGGGTTCAGCATAAATTTTTAAGGTTTATTAACTTCAAACTGTGCATACCTGCTGAACAATTAGTTGATTATGATTTTCTAATAAGCACTCTTGTCGTGTAAAAAAAGTGATTTATTATTTTTATTTAAAATAGTAAATGGCATACCGGACGCCCCTAATTTAACTGAACTGATTGTATACCACGTTCCTGCGCAGAGTATCAGTTCGTCGGTTCTATTCCATGTAAATTTATCATATACTATTTTTATAGGAATGCATCCACACAAAGACTTCACAGGTTCGGGAACAATTATGGTCTTGTAGATATATTCCGATACTTAATGTTTAAATATAAGGGTGATGTTTTTGATGCTGTTCTGAGTCAAAGATACAACTGATTTAGATTTTTTTTTTAGATAACACACATATTTTTGTTTTAACAGAGGGGAATATATTATAATATAATAAACATAAGACAATTAATACTCGTAGTCTATTGTGTGGGATGGAGTAGACTTTGTCTGTGTTAAAGTAGCCAGTTTTTTGTACCCTGTTGTGGTGTTATTTAAATCATCGACAGGAATAAAAAGAGAAATAAAAACAATATGTATAAAAAATAAAATACTCAGCCACTGTCTGTCAAACCTAAATTTCTATTGTCTTTTCTGTCTTGAATCTTTATTTTTTTAGTTTGTTTTGCTTATTTTTTAATTTGTATTTTTCTATTCTATTTTTGTAGTTTGTTTTGCTTATTTTTAAATTTGTATTTTTCTATTCTATTTTTATAGTTTGTTTTGCTTATTTTTAAATTTATATTTTTCTATTCTATTTTTATATATGTATTCTATGCTACTGCGTATCTCTTCATCTGTTTTGTTAAAAACATATTTTATACCAGACCTATTTTGTAAAAGCCCATAAAGGCATTAATAAATAAATATGGTAATGATATTACTTCATGATAGTGAACTTCGTGTCATACGTAAAAAAATCATTTAACTAAAAAGATTCTCAACTGATAAAACTCATAAAATAATTTATTTATTCAATCGGTTTAAGTTGCGATTTTTCTATATTATATATATATAACTCACCAGACAGAGGTTTTCAGACTCACTTAAAAATATATCAGTTAACTCATCATTTGTAGAAAAAAAACCTTTTAATCCATTAATATAAAGCGTCATCATCAATATCATTTGCTAGTAAATTAAAAAATAGTTCTGCCAATTTTTAAAACAATAAAAATAAGGAAAGGAGATATGTTCTATGAGATCAATCGAAAACTTCTCTATCTAGTATTCCAAGTAAAATATAATTAGAACATAAACTTATATACATAATTAATTTTTCGAAATTCATCACATGTACACCAATGTATATTCTTGTCATACTTGTAATCATTCTTATTAAATTAACAAAAATCTCTTAACTAAGATATTTTGTATCTGTAGTACTAGTTCGCCTTGTGTAGTTGGAATAACAGTACAAAGCTTCTGTAGTTTATTGTTCATTGTTACGAATCTTTATTGTTCTCTCCAACTTCTCATGGTACCAACTATATTACCACTGATTACGGACTAAATAATAACTCGTAAACGCGCCGGAAATTTCGCCTTTTATAACTTTGAATTAGGGTGATACCTGTCCAACCACTGGTCTGTGGTACTTATCTACGGATACCTGCCGTGGAAACTTTAACTTTTGATCATCGTATTGAAGAACATTGTCATTATTTTACTTTGTTAACTCTATTTTATTAACCACTTATTGAGTTTCCACACATCTACAAGTTTCGAAAAATATCATTTTCTTCTTCAGGATGTCAATACTAATCAAAAACATGTGTTATTGTTTCTTTAAAAGAATCTATTTTTAAAAAACAATAATTTTTTTTTTTTTAAATTTAGTACCTAACTTAAAGTGTTACTTGATACAAAAATAATTTTTGACAATTTTAAAAGTAAGAACATTGTCTATTTTTCTAATATTTAATCAAGCAACATTGTGAAATCTTCGATACATCCCCATTTTTTTTTAAATTCCTATCAGTAGCACCACGCTTGTGTGTATGTGAGAAATATTTGTACATATTAACGAACAAAATTTAAAGTTAAAATGATTATATAATTTGTAATACGTCTATTGTCTAAATTACCTATATCAAAATACAAATTCAATTCCACAAAATCTTGTACAGGCACGTGAGTTGAAAACAGGCAGTTTTGCCTGTTCAAGATTTGGCCAAGCGTATTGCGCTGTTTTCAATGGATCCAATAAAGGTGTTTCAACTTGTTACTTTGCAGGCCAAAATGTACGTGAAGCAATTGTTAAGAATGAAAATCTCTGTATACAAAAATACTGATAACAAAAAAATACAGATGTCGATAAAAAATTATACCTTGACCGATCAATGAAAAATATTATAATACCATGTTACTATATATTGTAACTATATTACTAAATATTATATATTATTAGATGTAATTCACTCATTGTACACGCAACAAAATGTTAATTATTTTTAGTGATTTTTGTATTATTAATTATTATTATGGATTGTGTTATATTGTATTATGTGTATATGTAGAGGACAGCGGTTTAAATTCACCACCGTTACAGTCGGCATCGACACTAACGACATCTGCGTTTGATACCTAGCCGGCGGCACAGTGCTGCCTCCAGTCTGACCTAATCGCTCACCGACGACACATCCTCCGTTCCGCTGCCTTGCCATGGCGCTCGAGGCCGGCGGGGCCGACACTGAACACCGCCGACTCGCTCCATTATTCTTCAACCTCTACGCTCTGCAGTTCTCACTTCTCTACATATCATTTTTACACGCATACCTTCTGTACTCTCTGTTCTTTCCTCTGTCACAAAAAACGACTCTACACTAACTCTACATCTACATTCTAACTACCTACCCCCACATATGCTTTGGATTCAATTACTTTTAAAACATTATAGCTGATATACCCTGCATTGTAATCCTCCTTATAAGAAATACTTATTTCGATGCCCTGCCTGCTATATTAGTATTTTACTGTAATACGCAGACAGAATTTTTTATATTAATTTTATTTTATTTATTTTTATTATTGATTATTTTGTGACAGCTATGCTAGCTATTATTCACTAATTAAATTATTAAGAATTAAAAAAATGACAGCTGTAATAACTTTTATTATTAATTTTGTTTGTTTATTATATTGCTTTATTAATATTTTCAAACGGAATTGATAATTGAGGTTTATCTTCTGGCAGTATTTATTCTTAACGCATTAACAATTCGTTCATTTGATCTCCTTATTGCGCGATCATACCATCACAGTCTCTCATTTTTTTTATGATCGGTACCACTAACTTCTTCTGATGTACGCATTCCGAACTCTATTCAGTCTGGTCACTCCTCCAGCCCGTCTGAGCATTTTGAGTTCGTCGGTGCTCATTTTATTTTGCGGGCCTTCTTCACTGTCCAGCACTCGACGGTAGTATATAACATCTCGATCTATAGTCTTGTTTGTCATTTTTGAGTCGCAAAGAACATCAGTGAGTAAAATAACCCATCAATAATGAAACAAAAAATTACTTGCAAATTTTGGCCACTTGCACATTATTCCGATTGGAAATACCGACATCCCCGAGAAATCTCCTCCTGCCTGATTTTGCATACATCATTACTTTTTACGGCCTGCGCAAAATAATGGTACCCTCACCCCATTACCTCCTCACCACCCCTCGCTAGCTTATTTTAACTCAATGTACAGAGTTGCAAAACATACATATACTAGCGCAAGCAAATTAAATATGCATTAATAATCAGCAGTAAACTGAATGAGGTCACAATGCTAACGATAGAATTATATCACTTACGTGTATTTAATGTTTAATGGAAGCATTTAAATTAAAAATGCTTCAAAATGCACGCAAATGAACGCAAAGTTTTTACGTAATAATTAGTCATAAAGTTGACCTACTTGCGTGAAAATAACATTTCCTGTGTAAATTATCAGCCAGACATATTCAGGATGTTCTTGTCTTCGCCCCAGCTCAACAGGAAGATACACCCGTAAGCCGGATGATGTACTCCGCGTTACCCCGTGCAAGTTGCACAGCACGCGAAATGAGCAAATTTAACGCTTGTAATCAAATGTCTAGAGCACTTGTTAATGTATTGCCTCGACGTTCATATTGCTCGCAAAGGCTCTTTAAATATAACATCTAGCTTTATGCAGCGAGTTATCTGATCCATTCAAAATAAGTACCTATATCTGAAGGTATTAAGGAAAATGTTTTTATTTCATCTTGCATTTAAATCTTTATTATAAAATAATTTAAATTAACAAATGTTTTTTTTAATTGATTTACGCTTGTATATATGATAGTAATTTATTATTAATTCGTAATTGTGGTAAATACATTAATGATAGAGTAAATGATGAACAAAGGTTGTATCAAATTACAACGGCTTAGATAGGAGAAGATGCAGGAAGCGCGAATCTCTAATACAATCCTTAATGGAGTAAATAAATCTACACAGGTTATAGAAAAAATTTGGAAAAATTTCGCTGGGAGGATGGTGTATGGTATGGATAGTGTCGGAATAAAAGAGTGTTGCACTCTATCCTCTCTACCTGAAACGGCGTGATGGTAAATTAGTTACCTAATTAAATTAATGATCTCTTGTTACGTTGCAATCTGGCTCCGGCGGATCGAACGCCTGGGGAACGCCACCGGTTAGGCTCAGTCTGTGGGTGTATGTGTTTATGATGTCGGAATGGTTGGCTCGGATGGATGAAAATGATATTATGCAGTAAAACACTTGTTTTCAGTACATTGATCACAATTTAATTACAGTTTCTACAACAGATGTCGGACACATGCCGGTTCGAATTGAGTCTATGATTTTCTTCACATTATCGTAGTACGTTCCACAAGATGAGGACACTATTAGTTACGAATGGACACCATTTATTATTTTAGATCAAGATAGAGATGATGCTTGATTCTATACAAGGCTACCAGGGTATGATGTGGCAACCGTGATCCCGGATCGCCACAGGGTCCTTACCAAAACCTCTCACGTCTTCTAGAGGTTTCCGAAGGCGCCATCTTGACGCTATGGCGTGGGATGAGCTCTCCATCTGCAGTCGCTCGCTAGCAGTCTCCCCGCTAATGCTCGCTGAGAGTTTCCTCCAGCACGTGGGTAGACCAAGGACCGGTAATCTCTTATTCCACCGCGGCTGAGGATACCGTAGTTTGCGATCTTGGTTGTCGCCGTTGCCCAACAAAGCGCGTCACGCGTGCTCCGTGCTCCCCGATAGCCCGTATGGAAGTCCTCACCCGCCAACAACGCCGACTCACCGTTCTCATTCGTTCAGTATTTTGACCAATCGATGACTGCGTCTGCTCGAGGTCGGTACAACAGGTTGCCATCGGCTCTGCCGCGTGAAATTAAACGTGACACACTTTTATGAGAATAATACAATCTTGAGACAATCGTGAAAATAACAATGGTTTTAAGGTAGATTTATAAGAATGGGAAATATTCAATACGAAAGATTTAAAAGCTCTAAAAAAGTATTTTTGATTTAAAATTATTAAACGTCAAAAAGCTTTAAAATGTTTCAATATTAAAAAAGTAATCAGCGTGACTTATTTAAATATAACCAATGGTGTATTAGAGTTTTTGTGTGAGAGTATTAAAATGTTCTAACGACTTATTCAAATAAGAGTGGAATTTCCGTAAACAAAAATATTTTTCAGTACACAGAACATGGTTATTAGTTTTTTCTTTGGCAAACAAAAATATTGCTTTTTCCTTCAACTCAAGGCCTTTAGTTTGATAGGCAATCTAATTTATTGCTTTCAAAGGGCGTAGTCATCTTTGAAACTATATCCGATTTGATAAAGTAGCTTTCGCCGTGCCCACGCCGGCATCCGCGTTCTTTCCGGGGTGTCAACACACATTTTTGGTTGTCGGTTATCGAATATGAACATTTTTTCAATATTTGCAAATTTAACTTTGTGGTTTATTATTTTATAGAATATTCAATTTTGTTTATAATTAACCACTTAATGAGTAATTTTTAAACATCAATAGGTTTTGAAAAACAATTTTCTTCTTCAGTAGGACCTGTGGTTAAATTTAGTTGGTTATTTATAATATTTTGGTAATTTTACATGATTTATTTCTTTTCAATGATTCATTTTAATAATTTTTTAAGTCTTGTTCTAATAATTTTTCCTAAAAAAAATTTATAATAATTTTTCATCACCAATTCCACATCTTTCATAGTAACAATTTAAGTTAAGCACTAAATTTCTTTGTTTAAATAATAATTATTATAATATTTTTTTTTATTTATTATCTTAGTTTAATAACCACAATTGAGTTTAAAAAACATCTACCGGTTTCGGAAAACACCTTTTCCTTCTTCAGGATATGTCAAAACTAACTAAAAATATAGCATTGTTTTTCTATTTATCCAGAATCTATTTTTAAATTAAAAAAAAAAAAAAAAAACAATTATTTAAAAAGTAAATTTAGTACCTTACTCAAATTGCTGCTCAATACAAATTTAGTCGAATAATTTTTAGGAAAAAATTTTAGAATAGGACTCGTAGTTAAATTTAGTTGGCTGTTTAGAATTTCCTGATTACTTTTACATGCTTTATTTATCACCAACGATTCCAAATTATTTAATTTGTGACCTACACCGTTTATATGCAAAATTGACAATCCCAATTTTTTATCAAAACCATGACTATTTTCTATCAAATGATTAGAAAATTCTGAAAACCCACTATTGTTCAAACATCTCAAATGCTCCTTTACTCTTATATTAAAATTTCTACCCGTTTTACCAACATAAAATGCAGCACAATCCTTACAACAAAGTTTATAGACGCCAGAATTGTTAAATTTATCATCCTTGTCCTTAGAATTTATGAGTAAATTTCCTATACTATTATTTGTGTAAAATGCTGATCTAATATCTCGTGGTAGGTGTTTAGATATTTGTTTCGAAAAGTTATTTATGTATAAAATCCTACGCCAATTATCATTATTATCATTATGTTTCATCTGTGATTTATATAAAAACTGATTATTATATTCTTTTAATTTATTTTTTAAAATAGTGTCTATCAAACATGTATTATACCCATTATTAACTGCTATTTTTTTAATTGTATTCAATTCAATATTAAAATTGGATGTTGACATACAAACTCGAGGCGCACAGTTTACATTTCCCCCGGAATCACAAATTACAAACGCTTGCTTAATATTGGAGACAATATTAATTTTGTTTTCTAATTGAAAACTAGATCGTGTTTATGGAGCGATCTCTCCCGGTTGGGATTGGGAGAAAGACTGCCGCATGAGGGTGATACATCCCTTATGGTGCATTTACCTTGCACCATAAGAAATGCATCACCATTGCCTTAAAAATCTACGGCAATAAAAAGATTTTTTATTGCCGTTCCCACGCCGCATCGTGGGTCAAACAATACCGACGTTTATTGCCCCCTATCCCTTACTAAGTTAGAGTAAGTGTTTTTGTAACAAAATATTGTTTTGGGTAATTTTGCATTCTAACAACTATTTCATCACATCTGAATTAACTGTTAATTACCTGTCTCCTGGATAAATGATATGGATTTGGATATTTATATCTCATCTGTCATTATTCAAGCACTCCGTTTTTATTTTATTTTCTTAATAGATTTTCAAGTATTGTATCTTTTAGTCGTTGATAAAATTAAAAGGTTCATCAAAATTTAACCAGAGATGAATCAATAATAATAATAAATACCTATTGTTAAAAATGAAGAAGAAAATATATTTTTTAATGTGAACGAGAGCCCGTATTACTTTTTAAGTTAGTATAGTTTGTACGTACAATTATATTAAAATAATTTTTCATATTTAAAATTATACAAAAATTATTTTTTATAACTTGTTTACGACTAATATACGTTTTAAATAGTAGCGATCATCGTACAATGTACAAAATAATGTACGAATAATATAAATAATAATGTACAGAAAATAATGTGGGTACATCAAATATTACGCACTAGCATTTTACCGGTTCTAGGATGTACGTGTGAGATACGGTAATACAGAAGAAGACGACAAAGCTGTAGAATTTTATCGGTCACCAAAACTTTTAATAACAGAAAATGTGCTTCATTTTAGATAGAAAATGATAAAAAAACAGGTCATGGTAAAATGTCACATTTAATATCGTGAAAAACTATTTAAGTTTTACCCAGGTGCAGCGTCACATAAAAAACACACTTAGTTTTTGGTATATTCATATTAATAGTAATAGTAAATTACCTGTTACTATGTAATTAAAAACCTTTCAAATTATTTCAACATGACAAAATACATTTTCTTTTTCTCAATTAATTAATTATTGTTTTGCCCAACAGCCTCGACGATGACCCCTGGGTGCATCCCTGGGTTCCAAAACCAGTCAGGGATGCCGGATACACACGGCAGAATAGCCTAGAATACTCTACACATAAAATTCTAGCCAGCCGTGAAAACATGAGAACATTTTATTGCAAGTGAACTTCAACGAATATCATATTTTAATTGATCAATGTTCTGGTATTATTCTTCATGCTAAAGTATTGCCTTGTATTTTATGTCATTGCATGTTTTCTTTGAATTCACTTATACTTTACTTTTTTTTTAAATTAATTTACTAATTCAATTAACTAATTTACATAAATCTGTTTACCTTCCGGCGATCAATAAAAATATCTACGTCTTATCTGTCATACTCTCAATGAGAGTAGTGATAATAGCACTGCGGCTATTGACTCATGATGGCATGAATGAAAATTTATCAGGAATTGTTGATTTTCGACGTGATCTGGTTCCTTCCATAATTTCTTGGATTATCAATTTTTTCATAGTGTCCTCATGTCTGGTAACATGGATAAGATGTCTGATGATTCAGATCCGTATAGTTGGGTTTAGACGCTGCTTATTTAATCCCTCTAAAATCGAGGCATTCGTTCTGCGGGCTGTCATCTTTTCTTTCGCTCCCGTTCTCTCAGAGTTCATATTTCAGCACTATAGATAAAAATCGGTAAGATGTGGGTTCTTCATTTTTGGTTTCCTGGTTACGCTTCGATCTTCTCAAATATTTTTGTGATTATCCATAGCAGACTGTGTCTTGGCATTCCTTTATTTAACTCCTACCTCGCAGTCTCCTCCATTTGTATATTTAACTGATAACAACTTTAGAAAAACAGATTTGTGTAACTGACGCTAATTCTACTTATTCATTTAACGTTTATAAAAGACATCTATTAAAATAAAGTTTTTATTGGAGAATTTCATCACAAGATAAAATAAAAAAAATTAATATGTCAAGAGACTTTCCATTTTGATATTCCATTCATTATTTTTTGCTATAGCTATAAAGTTGATTAAAAACGAAAATGGAAGGAAGAAATCACGTCTCCATAGAAAATATGGTATATTTTTCAAAATATTGAGGCTTCATATTCAATCAGAGCGTATTGATTTTGTATTTCAAAGAGCTGAGAAGATCCGCAAAGCTCCGACTGATCTGAGATGAGATCTGACTTGCTCTCAAACTTTTATGAATCGATCAGAATGCTTTCTCGGCAAGCATTTTCGTGTCTTAGGCCCATTCGCGTCTTGCTTAAAAATACGTGCGAGAATCAAACAATTGAGAGGAAAAGAGTCAAAAGGCATTTACTATCAGCAATCTGGAAAGGTTTTATTGATGAGTACTTTTTATTAAGGAATGATTTGATTTTTCTCTCGCTTGTTTGAGGAAGGCCTGACCCTCGGAAAACGTAAAAAGTAATCGAGCCTTCAGAAGCCGACCCTTATACAAATCCAATCAGTTTAAGGATGACGCTTCAGTGGCGTGAAGCGGGGTCGTAAAACAGCGAATGTCTGAATAAATATTCAAAGTTTGTAATTTATATAAAGCAGGAAGAAAAAATAACTAACAATATGGCATTTAAGATTTAACACCAAAGAATCGTCCGATAAAATGGTCCTACTTTTATAAAATTAGCCGACTTGTTTTATTTTATTTGTGTAGAAAGCTTAAGGTATAAATATCAAACAATTTTGTTTTTTATTGAAAAATAATTATACTTTAAATATACCGTACTTACATTCATTAATAAAAAATATTAATTATACATTAGTTCGTTTATAAAAAGCATTTTAGCACACAGATAATAAGCTTAACTTAGTTGGTAAAATATTTAGAATATGTGCTGGTCTCATAGGTATCGAATTCACTATAATGTAATGACGGTTTTTTCTCTAAAATGTTAAATATATACGCATCATAGAATTTTTAAGGGATAATATTTGTGTATATATATAATAAAAAAATTATACCTATATATATATATATATATATATATATATAGGTTTAATTTTTTTTTTAAATTCTATGATGCGTATATATATTTAACATTTTAGAGAAGAACCCGTCATTACATTATAGTGAATTCGATACCTATGAGACCAGCACATATTCTAAATATTTTACCAACCAAGGTAAGCTTATTATTTGTGTGCTAAAAATGCTTTTTATAAACGAACTAACATATATATATATTAGTATTATACCTATTATATATATATATATAATTTGTTTTCATAACACAGCGCGTAGATTAGATGGAATAATAGTAAATATTTTGATAAGACATGTTTGAATTCATGAATGTGAATTTAACAGCTCGTGTATATATCCTTAACCCATAGAATAATGCAATAAAATTATTTATTATATACTAGCAGAAAGCAATCGACATTAGCTGATTGCAGTTGCTTAGTCTTTGGGGGTGGCTATGTTGAGGCAGCGGGGCGACCATCTGGTGGCCACGATAATTAGTAAGTGTTGAAGTGAAATAATGAAGAAGAAATGTAACACTTATAACTACTGCAAAATAAAACTTTGAATAATATTGTCAAAAATATATAGATATACTCGGATCGGTACAATACTGAAAGACTTTAATATGATGACCTTTAAATAGAAAATATATTTCAATGTTGCGGGGTTTATTTTTAAATCCTTACAAAAAAATTTGAGCTTAATTTGTAAAATAAATTGATGCAAACTTATATGAGTATGAACATCATACAAGAAGAAGAAATAAAAAGAGACTGCCATTCAGGAAGAAGGCTAAATCTCAGATATTGATGATGTACAGTGCGATGAAGATTTATTACATAGATTCAAAAATAAAATAAACAAATATATAAAAAGCCATTTAACTTGAACAACGCATATACTTTGTAATACCAATGTCTTGAATTGTTAAGGCAATATTGATGAAAAACAATAATTTAAATGGAACAATTTTAATAATTTTAATATTATAAATATAACAATTACGCACCAACATATCAGATCTTATTGTTTTCCAATTCTGATCTATATCCAAAATAATATATCCATCAAATTCATCAAAGGAAATTGATGCTTTACTTGAATATAATGTATTAGTTTCTTTTAAAATTTCCTTATGCATGATACACGAAAGGATATTGGAATATTATACAAATAGGATTGAAGTGACATGTTATATTCAGTATAAAAATAAATATTTACTTACTGGAGGCATTATTTGAATTAAGGAGCACTTAAGATGCCTTAACAGCAACAACTATTTTGAATTTTCTAATCACGTTTTGGAAACAAACCATTCTTTTGACATTAATAAGAGTTTAAAAATTATACATACAACTACTACCGGTCAGTTAGATAAATTTGAAATTTTAGAAATATAAAAAAGTGTTAATAACAAGCTAAATATTATAAATAATCAAATCTTCTTTGCAAATAGTCACATTTTAAATTTGTTTTCATATTAGTTCCTACATAGTTACCCACCACTTTATAGTTTTGTTTTTATCTATGCTTGTATTTTTTATTTCAGTATACATTGTTTTCTAAAGATGATACCATAGGTATCGAAACATGTTGAATAATCAATAAATAGTGGTTCGAACAAAATATTTTGTCTTATTATTTATATAAAATGTAGCCACAGAGTAATTTTGCTAATATTGAAGAAGTTATTAATAATCAACTGATTTTGAGAAAATAACAAAAACAGTCAATACAGAATTAAACGAACAGAACCAAATACAAAAATACTTAAATGTCGATCAATATAATTTTTCTCTCGTTCACGTAAATTCATATTCATCCTGCAATAAACATATTTCAACAAGTTTTAGAAAATGTATTCTTTGTGGTAAAAATATCAAATATTTATTTAAAACTTATTTTATTACTTACCTAGGTAAACATACAACGTAATAATAATAACAAACATGAATATTAAGGAATGAAGAAGCATATGGTTAAAGGTATAAGATTATTTTTTTTATTTGTCTCCATTTAGCTGCTACTGTTGATCAAGTTATTATCGGAGATTATATGTCTAATTTGATATTCTTTAGTACGAGTGTATTTATCGCTCACTTTTTATATTTGGTATCGTTTTCTGTATATTTTAAATTGAAATTGAAGCCTTTATTGTTTAATAAAATGTTATTTCTTCACTAAAGTGCAGAATTCACTTTTTACCGATTCAATAATTGCAGCTGGGATATATATCAAATAACTGTATTTCAATGGTTTTCAGTACATAAACATATAAATTCCATTTTAAACAAGATTGAATTTATGAACTTTTGAATTGAGGCACCAGGATTTCTACAACCGGAAGTATTTGAATATTGTAAACTGTTGATATTGGGAATAATTTATTTTTATTTTTTATTTATTAATCTGTTATAAGTACAATGATACAATACTTACATATACATTTTTTTGTAAGAAAATGTTTTCGGGTAAGCTGTTAAATATTTGTTTTCCTATATGTGTATAGTAGTGTTGAGCAAACGATGTGTTGATTTTTGAACATGAATATACAAATTTAAACCCAGTACGATTTTCAGTAATAAAATATATTTTTCTTTTTCTTTTAATATTTGATAGAAATATTTTTACTCGAGATATTATATATATATATATATATATATATATATATATATGTTTTACTTTTTGTATATTAAGAAGACTTGATATTATATACAATTATTAAATATGATATATGGATTGATGAATTCCTAAAGATGTACATTTATTGATGAAAGCATTAAGATGTATCCACAGAGTGCTGGAGAATAATTTATTTGACAATAATCATTATTTTTATGTTTATTTCATCAAAATCCTATAATTTACCGCTTGTCTTTGGATAATCTGTCGTTACCATTTGTATATATATATATATATATATATATCACATAAAGTCGAATTCTAAGCAATCATTGGAATTACAAATTTGGTGAATGAAAAAACTATCATTACGTACATAAATTGTAAAAACTCTTTTCTTACTATTTAAAAAACAAAATCTATTTTTATGATTATGTTTCGTCTGCAGATGACAACTTTATCTAATTGGCAAACACTTTTTTAGTTTAAGTAATTTGAGTGTTGGAACAAATGAAGATTCAAGACAGTTTGTCAGCGGTCTGTCTAAACCGTAATATTTATTTTTTATTTAAATTAAAATACATTTAAGTGTATAAAAAGTATGGAATACACATATTTATATCACGTCCATTGTTTAAATTCACATACAGAGGTAACCTTGTATAATAATTACTTTTTAAATCATTCGGGATAATTTTAAGGTATTTCATAATAAATCAAGAAAAATTTTTGAGGAAAAATCCATAAAATAGCCTAAGGTAACAAAATGTAAATCAACCATAACTATTAATATTAATTAAGAACGCACCCGCGACATATATTGTGTACGTGTACATAGTTTGTATATGTATACATTTATAGTAAATGTATACACATGAAAACATTTGTTAATAAATTTAAAACTAAATTTGTCAAAATAAATATTTTAAAATATAGTTTTTATTATATCAGGTTATTCATTTCATTTTATAAATAAACTAATTAACAAGCAAAATTAATTGAGATAAAGAAAATGTAGATACTTATTAATGTTAAATATTTTAAGTTTTTTTTAGTTACAAAGTAACGGTTTGTTTATTAGTTACTAATAAGTAAATAAGTGTAACACAAAAATGTTACCACAAAGCATAAAAAGTTACGAATTTTCTCTTTTAATAATTTACGCAAATGTGAGACCGAAATATTAAAGTTTTTAAGAGGTTTTTTGTACGCGTTCTTTGTGATATTACCTGAACTTTTCAAATATGAAAATTTCCATATTTTCATATGAATTGATGAATTCTCTTCAACCATTGTGGTAAATAAGGAAGAACTGTGAAGTAAATTTACGATCACCCCTTTTATAGAATGTGATCTTTACTGAAAAAAGAATATAGCGCAGACCGCAGTTATTTTGGATTTTTTCAACTAGAAATTGCAATATGGCCTTTAAGCACAGTCCTCGGCCGTAAGCGGAACGTCAATTCGCTTTATGACGCTTTAAAGGACAAGTAATGGCCTATAACTATCAAAGCCTAGCATAACATTAAATATTATAACACCAGCAGTCACTTTTATATCCTGCCTACCCGTATCTTGTGGTTGCTATATTTCTTGATTTTTTATTGTCCGGGACCGTTTTATGCAAAAAAGGAAGGTCGTAAAGATAAAAGGAAAAATTAAGAATATACGACTGAGAGTTCTGGAATGACAAACCACTTCCATCTTTATTGTTTTAAGGTGCAATTAAATTATTTATATACTCTTTTCTGTTTATTCATCAAAATTACAAACAAATCTGATAGCACACCAAAAATTCTCCGCAAAGCATGCTGAACACGACATTTGATTACAATTTAAAACACGTTTTCCGTACAAAATGACGCAATCCTTGTGATTGTTAACGTAAATACAAACTAAATTTCACACTGCACAAGAAGATTAAAATCTTTTCAGAAAAATACTAATATTAACAGTTAAACATAGCCAACTGTTAAATGCTAAAATACTCATATCAGTAGTTAAACATAGCCAACTGTTAAATGCTAAAATAACGATTGAATACGTGACAATAATGAATTAGCTTCTTGTTTCTAAATATTATTAAATTGGTGTTCTTTTTCACATTTCACATCGAAGCGTTATAAGCAGCGCCACCCTGGCTAGTAAATGAATTAACATGAAATAAAGTGTACACTTAGGAGAGGAGTTTGGAACATTAGTTGAGGAATGAGAGGTATTCCAACATATTCTTTGTGGAAAAATAAATCCGATAGTTTATGACACATTTATGCAACTGTAAAAATGTTGATTCTTCGAAAATTAAGTCTTTGTTTAAACAAGGCGTATTTTTTTACATAAATGCATATGAATAATATTGTCAGCGTTTAAATTTTCCTTCCAATAGAGTCAAATATTTTTTAAAAAGTCGTAGAACTATTTGATTATATAAGTGGTACCAAAATGATCACGTGGGTGAAAATATTCAAACAAAGAATTTGCGTTAGTTCATGTCTATATGTTAGTGCCGTTTAACATACTCATACACGCATATCGTCTATACGAGATTATCAAAATTTAAATCCAGTATCTCCTTCTCTTTCTTTTCCTAACCTATCCCTTTGCGCACGAAGAAGAAGAAAATAGGTCACTGCAATCAACACCCTCAAACTGCAACGAGCCCAGTATGTGCTTAGAACTGTATACGGGTTAATCTGACGTCGCTTCAATCCGCTTTACTACAGGTAATATTAATTAATAAATATATATTTCATTCCGTTAATACATAAAAACAATCCTTATTACGCGAGTGTTAACAGTGGTTGTTACATATTCTGCGCCGCATGTCTTGTGGTTGGAAAGGAGAGACAATTTGATCCAGCATCAGGAAGACTGAAAAAGTAAGTGCCTTCCTATCTTCCATTATTTCCACCACTATATAATTGGTAGTCTATGAGCGCAATGTTTTGAGATGGTTACAAAAGTAATTCGGGTAAAAAAGTGTGCTTGTTATATTCCGGCTACCTATCTTCTAATACTTCTTACTTCATACTATTACTTATATTATCATTACTACCTACTAACGTTACGGTTTATCAAATTAGATGTAATTTAAAATAGTTAAATTCATACCTACGTAAATATCATTGTATTTGTTTCTATTTTAATGTGTCAGGTCACCGAACTCGGTAACTTGGAAGCCCACTTGAGATACAAAGGGTCGATGCTTGGGTTAACCAGCGGGTTCAATGAACATATAAAAACTGTTTGGACTAAAAGCTTCCCTTAAAACAAAAAATGTTTATATTAACCAAGAACAAAGGATTATAGATAATAAAAGACCCAAAGCTATAGCTAACTGATCACTGTATTTTGGGTATCGGTCATGGGAAGTTCTTTTTAAATAAATTCATTATTTTCTCTTACATAGTGTACAAAGGATGCACTTCTCATTTTAATTCGGCACTACGTTGGTGGGAAAAATATCATTTGCATACCTGTGCAATGGCGAATTTACAATGGCGAAAGTAATTTTTATTAAATTTAATATATGTGCATACAATATGTCTTTGAAACTTTTAAGATTACCATGGCACGTTAATATTCATATTCAAATATTCCGGTTTTGGTTTCGGTGTTTGGTTTTGGTCAGAAACTTTCTGCCAACCTTTCCCTAGAATTTACTAATAACTTCAGGGATGTCTTGATGATAATTTGTAGATAACTCATTACAAACTATCCAAAATTTACCCATTTATCTATATACAATCTACAACAGAACTATCACCTCAACAATTATTGAATTATATTGACTAATTGTATTATATTGTTGATAGTAATAACATTAATAAAATTTAAAAATTTAAGTGATCATAATATCGCACACCTAGATCAAAACTTAGACAACTCAAATAGGATTTTTTTTATATACTAATTAAATGTATTAATTAGAAAAATATACATAAAAAATCAATGTTATCGAAAAATATTGTATTAATTTGAAAAAGTGCAATATATAGGTTCGAAAATTTATCGTCAACAATAATGTCGCTATAGCATAATTGGATAATGCACCTTCCCCGGTTTGGAAAGAAATCCATTTTTTAGTATTTAAAATATCACAGACCTATGTTCTGAATAATTACAACTTTACAATAAGAATATATTCTCCTAATAGTAATTTTTCAGTAGACATAAAATAAAAACATTCATAAAAAAAATAATAGTTAATATATATATGGTGTAAAAGTTCTAAAAATAAGAACAAACATTAGTCATCACGAACGATAGCATAAGACATGTCTGACTCGGTCGGCGCACGCTACGCCACTAAAGTGACGATCGGCATCCAGTTTCCCGGGCCCCGCGCACTACGCCATCATACACTACTCCACACGTAATTATACGCATTGACAAATTAGTCAAGTTCTTATAGAAAACATTTTTTATTGTTACGTATGATAAATACGTATATATTGTAAATATTTTATCCAATACATTACTGAGGAATACTTAAAATGTAAACTCTGTATTGAGTATATTTATAGAGATATTCACATAATTAGAAGTAATGTCAACTCAGTAATTCTTACCTACAAGAAAGAGAGAGATAATGTGGTTGTAATACGAAAGCTATAGTATCACTTTCACTCTGCGTTTTAGCTTTAGATTTTCAGATTTTCATATTTAGATATAACACCACATTTCAATTTCAGCATCGGTAGAGATAAAATAGTAAGTAAACAGTAATAATTTACTGTATATATTTATCACATCGAATTTCATTTGCCATACAATATTTACGATATTATGTATATCATGTATGAAGTATCAAAATCTTCGAGACAGACTGCACACAAAATGCACATTGCAGCAAACTATCAGACCTGCACTTCAATCGAGTTTCATCAGCGAAATCTCGCCCGATACAATACAGTGGGGTTGCGGATAAGCACAATAACAGGAACTTCTCCCTTTGCCGAAAACAGCGCGCATTGATTTGAATGCACCTCGAAACATATTCAGCAGAATATACTACTTTACATCTGTTTATTTCGTATGTTACATTCATTTTGATATAAATACTACCTTCGCAGTGGGTCTCATGACGTTACGTTAGATTTTTCGATCTTGACCAACAGAATTGAAACCATACTTGTATCCATATACATATATATCTATAAAGATAAATAATAAATATATATATATATATATTTTTTTTTAAATGTTAATACATGTGCGAAAGATAAATATATCACTTGAATCGTCAATCTTATATAGGTATATTATATAAAACAGAGTATCTGTCCGTTCTCAATACAATCCTATAGCTTTTTTGCAATCTAAATCGAATTTTGTATTGTTACTCTTTAGGACCCTACGTAAAGCATAGTAACCCACCCCCATTCCACGATATAAATATTGAATATATTATGTTGAATGCTAATTTTTCCAAATTTTGCAAAGTTAATCTTTCATACAAGCATTCCGTGTTACTGTATCGAAACGTTAGCCTAGAAACCATCTACAAAAACGCGATCTATCCCAGAAGATAACATGTTCGCTAAAACCTTAAATGAATCATATATTTTATTTTAATATCATAAAGATGATAAATAATATTTCGAAAATGATTTACAGTTTGAATTAACTAACACCAACTAATTATTCAAAATTATACCATATTCGTGAAAAACGTAAACATAATGCAAGTACACCTGAAAAACACTTAGTACATAAATTCGACGAGAAGAAAAATACAGCAATGAGGTAGTGAAGTTATTTAAAAAAAAAAAAAAATAATTCTTCCAAAAATCTCATTTACAAAACTGAAAGATTTTTTTTATATCTTAGCAGAGTTATGAGAGATGTTAAAAGTTGCGTATTTTAAAAACGATCGGTTTATACGGTTTTATCGTGTGACATCACATCTTCCGAGTCGACAATTCGGTACTCGACACTCTAGCGGGCAAGTATTATCAAGTAGGATCAAACGTGTGATTATCATTAAAATTTCAAAAATGTCGAATATAAAAACCAACAAAAAATATTGTGTAGTACCTAACCTATGTGTATAACTACATCAACGCGAAACAAGATATTTATTTGTGTACTAATGAAACCTAGTATTAGAAAAAAGTGGTGTTCTGCTGGAGTTCACAAAAAATCGGGAACTATACACGAATCTAATTTTGGGAAATTGTCATATTGTCCTCTTACAAGTCCTTCCTCCATTATCAATAACCAATTATTTCCACGTATCAAATAATCGGTAATCAAACACGTCTCGCGAGAGGAACGATCAACTTCGTACTAATATTGTTAGCACTGGCCATATGAGAGATGTGACGTTGCTAGGGTTTCTCTATTCCCGGACTTTTTTCGTTCCCAGGACTCGATTCGCAGCTTTGAATCATTCCCGGGATCCCGGGTCTCGTGACATGTAAATAATTTTTTTTGAAATAAAAGATTTTATGTTTCTTTTTTATAAACATTGTTAATTTTATTTCAATTAAATTGTTATTATAAATTAAACATGTATTTACAAAAAAATACTATTTCTAAATAAAAATACAGATATAATAAATTCTTAATATTAAAAAAAAAACATTTAAGACATCTAATTTGAATGAAATATATTGTATGTACATATTTACAATCAATCTATTATACATTTTATTAATAAAAACAAAATGTTTAAGTTAAATACACTCATTAAAACAATTTTATTTAAAATATCATTTTAAAAATACCAAAATTTACATCTGATAGCCTGCTTCTCGATTTTGTATTACCTCCTTTCCACGAATTTTTCACCGGACATAGTTAACATTATGCTGTTTCTTTATTCTTGAATTTCAAGAAATGCTTCTAAACTTGACTGATTTTCCATATTTAGCTTAAAAATAAAAGAAAATTATTTAAGAAAAAAATTTAAAATACTTAATTGATAATAGTATAATTGTAAAAAAATACTTACCTAAAAATGTTAAAAGTTCTCACAGAAACACAACATTCGTTTGATGAACTAACAAATTTGTGCTACGACAGTACGACAGCTAAGAATTCCTATTAGCGAATGACTTTGAAACCGTTACAAGCCAGGGCATAATTCGATAAAAAAATAAAATTTTGTTTCAGCAAAAGCACTCATTCATGTATGTACTCGTATGTTTATTGCACTTCACCGACAGTCATCAATGCTAGTAAATTTCTAAGAATTCGTAACCCTGTATTTTGCGACTTAGTGTTTTATCGATTTATTGTTTCGCATTCGAAAAGTATGTTTTTTTTTGTTTTGACCCAAACATTTCTTTTTAATTGCGTTCGTAAGACAAAAAATTTGGACGAAATTATTTTATTTACACTCTTCCTAACCTTGAATACTAATATTTCAAAAAATTATTGCACATTTTGAAAAAATACAAAAAGTATGGTAATTTGTATTTTTTCCTATTTTTTAAAACATACTACTACAAAAGCTCACTAATGAAATACTTCACTACCTCATTGTGTTTCATTATAATATACACCAACAGACAAAACACTTGACGACATCGAGTGTAGTAATTACTGGTTAATTATTAAGATTTCAGGATATGAGACCTATTGATATATTTGATGGAAATTGAAGATAGATTTAACTTAACCAACTCTAACTGACGTAGCATAATCTGATAGGGTTAGAGAAAAGTTGAAACACGAGAGCTTGACTCACCTTGACCCTGGTACATGCTGCATCCACGCTGCCCTGCTGCTACTGCTTGATACAGAATTCCAAACATAACGAACATTTTAGAATTGAGACTAATCGCGCCCTTGGAACAACAAGGTATTTTCTAACATTTACATCCCACTATGATATTGAGCTTCAATGTTTTGTAAATGTGAAAATGAAACACTTGTGTTTTGATTCTACTCGTTTAATTTATCATCTCATGTAAATAAATTGTATAGCTGTCCCTCATTATAGTTGTATATAAAAACAATTGACTTGAAATTGTTAGATTGATTCGCACTTGCTAGGCGAAACGCATCTCAAATAAATTAAACCAGCAGAATCAAAAACCAAGTGTTTTATTATCATATATGTTAGTCACATAGCCTTAAAGAGATAATTATCTTAAGAATTTTGATACAAAATAATTTATTTTGAACAAAACATCAGATGAAATACAGTGTTCAGAAATTGACTGGTCGAGCAAGACCTAACTGGTTGAACTGCTGAGCGTCATTCAATATTCCTAATTGAACTATAAACACGGCAAATGGTTGTTACAAACTGTTTTCAATTCAGTATTATATTGAATTAATTAAATACATTTTTTTTAATTGACAAAATTAACTTTGTAGTTAAAATTCATTATTTGTATCTTTAACTTTGTTTTATTAACCACTTATTTACTAAAAATACATCTACCGTTTTCGATAAATATCATTTTGCATAGTTGCAAGAATTTTGCTGCATTTTATATTGGTAAAACGGGTCAAAATTTTAATATAAGAGTAAAGGAGCATTTGAGATGTTTAAACAATAGTGGGTTTTTAGAATTTTCTAATCATTTGATAGAAAATGGTCATGGTTTCGATAAAAAATTGGGATTGTCAATTTTGCATGTTAACGGTGTTGATCATAAATTAAACAATTTGGAATCGTTGGAGATAAATAAAGAGTGTAAAACTAATCAAAAATTTATAAACAACTAATTAAATTTAACTACAAATCCCATTTTAATTTGAGTTAGGTACTAAATTTATTTTTTAAATAGTTTTTTAAAAATATCCCGTTAAAGAAATAATATATGTTTTTCATTAGTTATTGACATCCTGAAGAAGAAAATGATATTTTTCGATACCGCTAGACGTATTTTTACTCAATATGTGGTTAATAAAACAAAGATAAAAATAAAAATAACCGATACCGATAATCGATAATAATAATAAAAGATCGATAGGTAAATGGGATATTACAAAGGCAAAAGGAAACTGTTCATCTAAAAACAATGTTATTACACTCATTGAACGTTTTTTATATTATTAAAATCAAATAAAGCTTCACCGAAGAATAATTTATTTCTTCTTATTTATAGAATCGTTTATCTTTCCCGAAGCACACTTGGTAGAAACATCCCTTATTTTCCAGATCTACGAGTATAATAATTTTCTAGTAAATTAGGTCAATGTTTTCCGCCGCTATTGTTCGAACTCAGTGTTGTAAATGAACATTTCATCAACAGGAGAGAGCATTTAAATCAAGTTGTAATTATAATGTATACAGTAAAATGTTAATTAAAATGCTTCATTCTGAAATTATCAGCCGGATTATTTAAAGGGCATTTCACGGCTTTCGCACTAGCTTCCCCTGGAATTGTCTTTGTTGGAACAATTAAACTAGAGTCATCAATGAAACTTCGTAACTCATATCTTGAATATAAAATGTTGACATAGTTTAGTTTATCTTATGTAGAATTATTAAGATCTACATATAACTACTAGTGTTTAAACCCCGTCTTAGGACGAACGCCAAATATGTACGTAGAACAGTTGGCATGTGAAAGAACATCACCTGCACGTCTAGTTTGCATTTATTCCCTCATTAGCTCGTGACAATTTACAACATTTTCCCTGCGCAATCAATGTCGTATTTAAAACCCCTCAACGATCCAGCGCCGAATATATCCGTCGCAAAAAAATTTTCCACCACGACCAGCGACGTAATTTATTTATCTTACATGTCTTGTATTTTGTCTTTGCTTTCAATAGCAGCACCTACCGTTAACCTTGCTTCAGTCTCAAAGTATAAATACGCACAATTTTTTGTTCCCGGCGAGTTCGGGCGGGCTCGGGGTGTGCACATCACTTTAACGAGTTCATCATTTTTGCTGTCTATTTATATCTAAGCGTCACTTTTTCAGAACTGGATCGTATTCTATATTAATGAAACATCAATAACAAAATACCAACATTTTTAAATATCCAACGCTGTATGTCCAACGTCAAATGAATCGTCAAGAAAATTTAATTATTATAATGATTATCTAGGTACTTACATAAAATTTAAATCATCTTATTAGTATAATTCATAAACGCAATATAATGTATTATAATTATTATTCTTATAAATGTAATATAATATATTATAAACTATTCCATTAATGCTGCCAACTGTTACACCCTCTGGTTACTCATTTGTTTGTTCGAGCCAAATTATTCAATTAAACTATACTCACTTCCTGCACATTGAAGTATATTATTTGAAATATAATATTTCAGATACATCATACTCTAAGACAGCTTCGCTAAAAAATAAACAGTTGGAAATATTTAATTTATTTTAATATTACTAATTACTAATAATCTATTCAAAAGCTCTTGATGTCTTCAGAACTATAAATAAACGACGTGTTTAATTCATAATTCTTCGAAGACAAAATAAATTAATTATAGGTTTACAAATGTGGTTAATGGTAAAATATTGTTCTATAATAATTAGTTAAAGGTGCAGTAAAATTAAATAGATATTTATTTATAAGAAACCTCTATCTGTATTAAATTTATCAACTTAATAAAACCTTATTATTTATTACGATTTTCGATGATTTTTACAGTTTGTAGATATTCCTATACCCATATATAATTATAATTTTACTTATAGCTGCACTATTAAATAATTATTTCTTTATTAACTTAACTTGCACATACGAGTATATACTTAGTGTAATTTCTTCTCCTTTCTTATATTACCTGGTATTTTTTGAAAATCTTCATCGCACTATACATCATTGATTTCTGAGAATTGGCCTTACCCCTGAATGATTTCTTTCTCTTGTATGATTTTCGTGCTCATGTTGATATGCCTCAACTTCTCTAATAAATTCTGCCTATATATGTTTAGTGAGAATTTTAAAAATAAATATCACTCATTGAAATATATTTCAGCATTGTACCGATCCGATTACATCTATTTTTTCTCAATATTATTCTCAAAGCTTTATTTTGCAGAACTGATAATTGTTGTATTTCTTCTTCATTTGTAAAAAATTAAATTCTGCTGCCGTAGTTTATATGAGGAATAGTAATATAATTAAACAAATTATAGATATCTCATAACGACGAAGCTATTTTTATTATATTTAATAGAAAGATATGAAAGTATGGGTAATTACAGGGCTTACGACCTGTCTTTAGCTGGCTTAAGTGATCACTTTATACAAATATAATACTCACCATTCTCACTCATTAATCAATCTTCATATCTATTAAATTTTTGGAAGTTCTATATATGTAACTATGCGGAAATACTTCTAGTACTACATTATCGCCATCTATGAACTAAATTTGATATTCATTTCCCTGAAACAGCATAGATGTCAACTAATGAAAAACAAATTATTTTTGAAATTATTTAAATAAATTTTCTTTAGATATCTATAATTTGTTTAAAACAGTGCCTTCGTAGATGAAAATCCAGTAATTGTGAGTTCTTGGACATATTAAAATATTGCTAATAATATAGTTGTTTATTATTTTATAAGAGTCTACAATAATATCTTCTAACTCTTTTCATGAATATTCATTTAAATATTGCATTTCCAATCAATCGCTGGATTAGAAAGAGTTGTATTTTGGACTTACGAACTTGGGCGAATATTGTGTATTCCATAAATTTTCTAATATAGTTCACTTAGCTAAGACTTACTGCACTCGTAGTAACTATTACGCCGAGCACCAAGCGTGCCGCCTAGGGTACGAATACATTCAAAATATCGCACGAATACGTGTCGAGAGAGAAAATAATGGAGTTTAAGTCGACTGAATACAAAACAGCATTTGGCAATTTATATTCTTTTACAAAACACGTATTTTTCTGCCGTATTTATAAAAGTTACCACAATATTTAACTACAAATATTATTCTGCAATATATTTTCAAAATTACGAATAATGTATTACAGATTTTCATACAAAATCTCGGTATTTATTGATGTTTTATTTTATATGACCTTCACTAATAAGGGATTGGTACGTGGGGAATTATTGGCAAGGTAAATGTTATATTATATATTAAAGAAATAATCATTTTTGGATCGTCTTTATACTACATAAATGATTCTAAATTTTTTCCTTTCGGTTTAAATAATTATTCAATTAGAATGTATTCAGTATAACTAGTCTCTAATAGTAAATCATTTTTTTGTATTAATGATAAGTATACACTTAGCTACATATATTCATTTGTAATATAATTATATATTTAATGCGAGTAGTTAGTGTTATCTATTCTGAATTTATATATTACTTGTTGTTGAATGAAGTAAGAGCGAAAAGGTAATTTGAATTTTTTATGGAACTACACTTGATCTTTACTGGGCTGTGGAGAATCAAGTAGAGCCAGATCTGCAAGTTTCGTGGATAACAAGATATCGTGGTTACCTGGTATGCTAAAAAGTGCTTGATTACGCTAGACTGGACATATCCAAAAATATTTTTTCCAATATACATTTTATATATTATATACAGTATCTTAACTCTCTAGGAAGACGTCGAAGAAGATAGGATAACATAGAGAAAGACGTAAGAAAACTAGGCGATCATGACTGGATGACTACCGTAGCGGTAACTCTGATAGACAGCCGTAGGGATAACTCCTACTACAGAACATAAACATCCTCAAATCATTTAATAAAATTACCAGCTGTTCATACCCGGCGTTGCGCGGAATTTAGATATAATTAAAATTTGAAATATGGGTTTAGGTTGAAGGGAAGGGAGTGTAAGTATTTAGTGGAAACCCTAAATAATAATATACGCAAAAATTGAACCAGCCAGGTGTAAGGTGAGATATACAGGTAAGTGGAGAGGAGTAACTTTATTTTTCTCTTGATCCTGAAAGTTAGATGCCATAAATATGATACACATTTATACCTGGGGAGAAGATAGGGTGGTTAGAGAGAAGGAGTACGGTGCATTTTACGCAGGGTCCTAAACAGTAATTTCGAAAAATTTGGAATTATGTCCAGGGAGAGAAGAGAGGGTGTCTATATTTTTTTACATGATCTTTAAGAAAAACTCTACAAAATTTATTTAAGATTGGTAAAAGGGTGTAAAATTATATAAAGAATAAATAGACAGAAATTTAATTTTATTAAAAATATATACATAACTTTGATAAAACCACTTTTACGGGTTAAATTTAAAACACCAACAGGTTTCGGAAAATATCTATTCCTTCATCAGGATGTCAAATAAACTAATTAATGAGATATATTAAGTATTACTCATAAAAGTGGTTTAAAACAAAGTTATAAATAATGTATAATAAAATGAATAACCACAATCTAAAGTTTGTAATGAATATTTTAAAAATGTATAATACTCAACTGTGAGAGATTTATATCTCTTGCGAACAAGTACAGTTGACTCGTAACTTTTTGAAACATGACGATGAAACATGTTAGCGTGTCGAAACGTCGGCCTAGGTTTAATCTAAGAAACTATCTACAAAATCAATTATATTATATTTTGCAAAAATAATACAAATTTTATAAGAAATGCTATTGTGCCTTAATTAATAAACTTTTCTTTTTTTGATACATTTTTATTATAATAACGTAGCTATCCTTTCACATATAGTGATTTCATTAAAAAATCTTACCTTAAAAGATTACAGTGAATATAACAAATAAAGTAAAATCGAACATCAAACACAGTTTTGAGAGGCAAAGCTTTGATGTAGCGTTTACCCTGACATCTTTTGAATTGCTTCTCAAGATATCACTCCTCCACAAGGTTTTCAGCGCAGCCTCGCGTCTGCAAGGAGGGGTGTAGGGAGCAGTGAGCAGGGAGGCGCGCTGCGACATCTCATTTCGAAGAAATCAACAATGCAACAAAGTAATAGAATGCTTTGTCTCGGTTGGATGCCATGAAACCATCTACTTCAGCAAAGCCCCGAGACTGTTCGATATTCTCAAAGACTGAAACAGGCGAAATACGTATCTTCTCTTTCAGAAAATACATATGGATAATTTAATTCAAGTATTTTTTGCCAACGCCATTGAATAAATTATTTCATTATTTTTATTTACCAACAGAAATTAAGCAATTTATTTTATTTATAATGAAAACATATTTTTGTTGCGAAGTTCGAATTTCTGAACATATGTGGTATTCATAATAGAAATTAAATTTATCAAGTGGAAAGATATACCGACAGAAAAATAGGTTTTATCTCAATATATTATAATTAACTCTAATTGATTAATTTAATTTACTTTTACATTTATCAGACATAAAATCATTGAAAAACACTATCTCTCATATTATTTTATTATTAAGGCGAAATCCAGAAAAATAAAAATAGAAGAAAAATTTTGATGTATGTATCAAGACTGAATTTAAACTGTAAATCCAGATCGATAGGATCTAAATGAACGAATTGCGCGATCTCCGAGTCGCGCGTCCCGTGTAATGGAAGACGACAATTCCGGTCGTAAATCGGAGTTACCGCAAGGTATGGGAGGGAAGTAGGGAAACCTTGTACAGGGTAATGTTGGTGAGGGGATAAGTATTCTAATCGAAGGATCAGTGATCTCGGGAACCGGGATTTGGAAGAGATCGCTCGCCTTACCTTGTATATGACGTCTCCGTAATCCCCGCAGTCTCCGCCGAGATCACACAAAATGGCACGCGGATGAGCCGATCTCCAATTCCAATTGAATAGGGCGTTATCACAAGTTCACCCACGGCGTACACACAACAAACAATACATGATCAAAACACAATATCACAAAATAAAGTGCTGGTGCACTGGAACTGAAATGTCCACACCGCAGATGCTATCGCGATATCGAGATGGAACAAATATCGGTTAAGTTGATGTCTGTTGACGTCACAGTAATAATTCACACTGATAAGACGAGCATTATGAAATATATAGATAGGAATTTGGACGCGACAAGGTGTCAATAACAGTGGTCGGGGCTAACGTGCCAAAAGTGCCACATTTAGTACGGTATCGGAAGACTTTAATGAGATATTTTTTTATAAATTATAAAAGTATTTTCTGCCCACACATAAATAATGATCAGACTCCTAGCTATTGTATTATTCCGTATTATCAGATATCATACTTCGGAGACGTAAAGAATTTTCCTTACAAAACAACCAAGCCATTTTTCCCCCGCTAAAGCGTTTGACAGCCACGCTTAAACCTTAGGAATTGGCGGGAATATGAGGGCGGATATAATTATGCTTAATGGTTTCCCGCCAGTCGCGGTAGCCGGATGGCCCTACCCAGACACTGCCTATGATCTGACGGGGGTAGCTGGCGACCTGCGACCCTCTTGCTCTTTCAGCGCGACGCCGTTTGTGCTTATTTGAATTTAAAAATGGAACAGCGTTAATTGCAGAGGGTGCAAATGCGATTCTGAATATGTGCATAACTTTTAACTCCAGCTTTTATTAAACTATGATGTACTAGTTTAAAAAATATACAAAATATTTTTGAAAATTCGCCAATTTACTTTTTATAGTAATAGAGTTATTATAAATTACGCACATATTTATGGGTTAATTGAACATTTTGTGTATTGACTTGTGATCTGTTATTAAGTTGAAATTTTTCCAAAATAATTTACAAACCAGGCGTACAGCAAAGGACGGTACAGCGGTCTTTAAATAAATGAAATATTGTTTTTATGAACCGCAAAAAAGGATGAATAATATCTATATAAATGTCCCATAAGTCGCTCTCTGCCATTAATATTGAGGTATTGAAGTGTTATAAATACAAAGACCGTTGGATGAATACATTTTTAAAGATGTAAAGTTTTTTTTTATAAAGTATAGACGCCATTACCATTTTCGATATTCATCGTAAGATAGAAAACTTTTGAACTGATTAAGCATTTTAAATATCTGGGAATAAATGTTTGTGTAATTATTCTTATCATAACATTATTTCATACATAACAAAACAATTTATTTTCTTGTGCACAGATCATATCATGAAGGGCAATCCGTACCGTAAAACTGCTGTGCAGTTTGCACTGCACTGCAACGGATTGCCCTTCATGATATTCAATAATAAATAACTAGTAGTATAAAATCATGAAACGCACATTTTTTTATTTTATAAAAACATTGAGGATGTTTTCACAGAATTTAATAATTAAACTATATACAAGGGGGAGTCAAAAAATATATACGCTTTTGCCATAACACACCTTCAAGGTTGTCATACTGCCTTTTGCGCATACGTGTTTAGAGTTGGTACGACTGCGGTCACGTGTGACAGTGTAAATATATACGCTCCGCTAGCAGTTTGCACCGAGGAGGAACAACGAGCACTGATCCGATTTCTCTGGTCAGAGGGTGTAAAAGGAGCTGAAATTTATCATAGACTTTTATCACATTACAGGGACAGTGCTTTATCACATAAAAGTATTTTTATTGTGGATCGAGAAGTTTAAAGTGGCCGGATGAGTACGATGCACGAAGAAGGGGCAAGACGCCCGTCAACCTCCACCATGGACGACAAAATTCAGCAAGCTCGAGAGTTGATTTTAGAGAATAGGTTAGTTACCATCGGTTTGGTAGATTCTTCATTAAACATTAGTCATGATTTTGCCCATCAAATCATCCACAACGAGCTAGGCTTCCATAAAATCTGTGTAAATAAATTGTAGAACGAAAAATGTACATCATTTTTGACTTGTACAATACTGATACAATCGATGTATAGTTTGGTCTCTCAGTTTAACGCAAGAAAATAGGTTACAAGAAAATTAAGTCAATTTAGTCAAATTAAGTCAATAGGTGATAATTTAACTTAAGAATAGAAGAGACTAAAGAATCTAGAATATCGGAAACAGTATACCGCCCCAGGTATCTCAAAGAAGGTGAAAGCAAGGAGACTGCAGTGGGCGAGGGGAACATCAAAATGTAGATGGACAGATAACAAGGCAGATTTGCAAGGTGTAGGCGAGTGTCCAGCGGACTGGACTACAAAAAAGATATCAGGGGATACATGACGCGCTGTTGTGACTGCGGTCATAGAGATTGAGTCTCATGAAGCCGCTGAAGAAGAAGAAGAGGAAGAATGAAGTTAGTTGTGTGTAATTTATTTTCATAAAGTATTATAGGTTTACTATCTTTTACTTTTTGAGTATTTCTTATAAAAGTTTATGATTGTTTTAAATGTTAATAACACGAATTATATTCTTGTACGGAGATAATTGTACCGCGGATATTTTCAGTTCTAAAAATTTTATAATACTTTCAATTATAAATGACTTTCTTTTTTCGTATATCATCAATCGATCAATACTTATGTACGTCTAAAATAATAGTTGAAAGTTATGGTGAAACACAGACACCTTTCAAATTACATATGTTTAGAATATATTGTTTCACCGCAGAACCAAATGGATATTAACAAGCTTTATGTTATATAAGATTTATGCACCAGCACCTATTGCGGGACCACGTGGCCGATCAGGCGTTAACACCAATTAATTTTTCAAATAATACAAAAACATAAGTACCTGTATTTGTCCATATCTGAAAGAAAATAGGAAAAAAATAAAGAAAAGAGTGTGAATAGTTCTCACCTTTAAAAATGGCGTAACAGTTCTAGAAAATAAATGGAAAAATATTTCAACCAGTAAAACGATTTTTTTTTAAACCAGACTATTTTGGACGGAGAGTGCTTATATATTATATTATTTTTAGTATTTTGAAGATAGAAAATACCATTGAATAACTGTGTTTGTCCTATGATTGTCCGTAGCGATATTACCAATACATTAGTATCCGAGATAAGTCAAGAGGTCAACAGGTCGCCGAAAATTAACTGGATTAATAAAATTATCAAATTCTGAAAATAGAAATGGACAGAAAAAAGTTGGAGACACTTGGGTAGGACTTCACCCGGTAGTGATGATAGCTCTGTGAAACGAAAATGAGTTCAATGCCGTCATATTCTATGTGAAAAATATTTTCTGCCATATTTGTATAACGGAATATTTTTTTTAACTTACTTTTAAAGCAACCTTTTAAACTTTAAAAAATACTTTATTTTTAGTGGTCTATTTTTTAACAATATTTTATGGTTAAAAATGGTGCTGGAGACATATGTTGCGCATACCATGGACAGCGAGACGTACGAATGTCTCCATTCTGCAGGAACCAAAGATCAATGACAGACTCTTAACCATCTACCTTAGTTTTTTGACATCTTGCGAAAAGAGAAGATAGCTTAGAGAAGCTTGTAGTGGTGGGCCACGTCAAATAACGTGGTTGTCTTATGCTTCTTATAGGCCACGTGGAAGAGACATAGTTGTCTTGTGCTGCTTGTTATCCTATTAAAATTACTATCTTCTGTTTTTAAGCTATCGTTCTACTCGAGCCATAGAATTGATTACCTACTAAATTGAAAACTCCTTTCGACTGATCCATTTTGTACGGAGTCCATACTTATACTATGAAGTGTGTACTTCCTCTTTTACTGATTCGCAAATTTTAATATCTTATTGTTCTTAACGAATTGTTTTCATACTCATTATTTGCGTTTGAGATGCATGATAAATTTGTTTTTGATTTGGGAAAAACAAAAATCAAACCAGCTTAACTATTTTCTACGTTAACCTTTAATAAAAATAATAATTTTGTTTAGTCATTACGTAAAAGGTTTTTAAACAGCAAAAGTAGAAACAAAAAAATGTTCAATTATAAAAAGTGTATATATGGGTAAGATGGTATTATTTTACGTTAAAACTTAAACTTTAAAAACACTGAATAGTATTAAAAAATTACAAATGAAGTAATGGTAGGATCGTATAAACGACGGATTCATTTTGCGTAAAGACGTTGGTTAAACAAAATTTCATAATCCTATTTCTAGCATACAATAAATATATTATAATATATAATAACATAATCTAAATCTATATCTACTGCACGCCACTGAGTGTACAATATATTAAAAATATGAGTCGAAAATATTCAATCTGCATGCGCCTAATCTGAAGCATTTCAGAGATATAAACATTTTTAAGTGTCGTGCATTTTATTGTTTCCAAATTATATATTGAATACAAAAAATAAAAAATCGTCGAACTTCGTGTGGCCAGATTATTTTTTAGTAGATGATTAAGAGTAGATACAGAATAAAATATTTTTCGTAACGGATTGAATTTATGCATAGTCGTAATTTAGCCAGGTATCAATAAATAAAATTATTAAGGGGAAAACAAAAAATTTATAATTATAATTTTTGTCGGAAAATATTGTTTTTGCGCTACCGGGATTTGAACCTGGAAAATAATGGAACGACAGATGTATTAGTTTGAAAAAGTGAAACATACAGATTCGAAAATTTGTCATGAAAAATACTGGCGCTATAACACAATTGGTAGTGTACTTCCCCGGATTGGAAATAGAGATCCAGGTTCGAATCTCAGTAGCGCAAAAACAATATTTTTCGACAAAATTGATTTTATACGTATATATTTCTAATTAATACATTAAATTGGTATTTAATAAATAAAATATTATGGACTAGATTTATTACACTCTGTGTAGGTATCGTGTGAAATTCACTGCAAAATTTATAGCACATTTTTTTAAAATAAAACATCTTTTATGGGTCGCAGTAATAATTTAATAATTGCAGAATGAAAAGAAAAAATAATCTTGAAGGAGAGGTGAAGTGAAGAGTTCTTGAGTTGCATTCAGGACTGCAGTTAGAGAAATCGTCAAATTACGCAGAGCTCTGCTGCAGCAGCCAGGGACGCTCGGGCCCTCTCCAGGATACTCGTTATTACTTCAGCTCGGCACAGCGCGCGAAGTGAAGAAGGGTGATGGATCATAATGTTATATTAAACGTCATTTGATTTTAAATAAATTTCAATTACATAATACATGTATCCAGTCGTTCGCAAGATGCGGTTAATTTATGCTAACAAATATTGCACTGAAAATTCAATTTAAAAAATCTACGTATAATTATTTAAAAAAATTATACTTATTATGTTTTGACAATAACGGAGACGAGTTATGCAGGCATATGAAACTTCCGGTTTAGAAGTTAATCCTACTGAAAGAATTAAGAGTTTGAAAGAGTCATAACTTGTTTGTAATCTTTTTTTTTGTAGGTTATAAAACATCAATTGGAGATTAAAATGACTACGCACGGTGTTCAGCAATGAATGAAAATAATTTATTTTTGTACTCTAATGAAAGATCAATTAAATCTTGCGTACGGTCATGGAAAATGCCGTGGAAAGTGCATATATGGAGGTCGTTTGAGGGATCTTGTTTTTTACCCATAATATTAAAATAAAAATATTAATTTTATTGTTTTATTGTATTGAGGGATTTTGACAGTTTATAAACTTATTATAATAATTAACATAATAAATATTGAACATGTGATACTATTTATGAAAATCCACAGAAATGTTTATGTACATAAGTATGTTTAGGTGTAGAAGATAAATAAAAAGATAAAAAAGAGGGAGAAAGGGTGGTGAGGTTGCAAACTATTGTTGCGGTAAAGGGAGAACAAGACTAGTTTGTAGGTAGAATGATTAGTCAAAATTGAGATTGAGGTGGTTCATAAAGAGAACCCTTTAAGCGCAGTAAGGCTAATGTTGAATAAGTCAATTTCTGTCAATTTCTCATTATGGTATTTGCACGACCGGTAAATGAATGAATTTTGTATGTAAGATGTTCTACTTCTGGGAATGTGGAAGAGTACGGATTGCCGGGTTGATGTAGATGGCACATGGAGAGATATTAATTCCAATTGGTTGGGACAATCAATATGGCCTTACAGTAGTTTGAAAAGAAGTATTAAGTCAGCTCGTGTTCGTCGATGTTTTAGGGTCTTCACATTGTGGAAGTTTGCTGCATCTAAATAGAAGGTAAATGATAGATTAGATTTAACATTCAGATGTCGAATAAACCTATTTTGTATTCGTTCTAATCTCGCTATGTATGTAATCTCCCATGGGTTCCAGATTTGAGAAGCGTACTCTAAGTGACTACGAACGAATGCGTAATACAGTATTTTGAAGCAGTATGGATTTTGGAAGTGTTTGCAGGTTTGAAGTATGAATCTTAGCATTCTATAGGCCTTGGAGGTAATTTGGTCAACGTGATTTTTAAAAGTAAGTTTGGTATCGAGGTATTAATTATATTTCCAAATAAAATAATTTAAAAAACTTATGTTTAAATAGTTATTTTTATTTTATATCATACAATATTTCAGTAGCCATCCTGTATATGTAAATCAAAACATATGCTCGTTAGCAAACATAACATGGTTGCCGGTGAAAGCCTTTTCATTGCAAACGAAAAGAAAACATAAAAGTGTTGTATACCTGGGTTGCAATATAAATGAAAGATAGGATCCTATTCTAGAAATCAAATCCCGTATTGAGCAAGTTTTATATGTATGAAAAAGATACTGCACAGCCATGATCAGATTACGAATGTTATTTTATGGAATGGAAGCATGGACACCTACCGAAGAAATGACAAGGCTAATTGGATATTGTAACGAATGAAGATATTATGGTTCGAATGAATAAAGGAAAATAAGTATTTAAAATTATAAAAATCTGAACACTTCAATATTTTAGACATCCGGAAAAGAATAATTTATTCCATCTTATAACGTAAAGAAAAATTGCTGAAAATTACGGACCTGGAATAAGAAGAACATCATAAACCTGCGGAAACGGTTTGGCCACTCTATTATAGCAATAAATCATGGACACAACACAAGACAAACAACAAACATCTACACACCAGTTCCGAGAGCAAAAACGACATTTTATCAAAAATTCTACATGTTCTTAGCTCCGAAACTACACATTACACTCAGTACCAACTGGAAATCATATAATTCCAATAAGATTACACAAATATGGACCCAATATATGATTCAATCAGGTAGAGATGAATCAGAAGCATGGTTATCCAACATTCTAATATAATTTATACAATACCTTCACTAATAATTCACTAGTCTTACAACACTCCCACTACATATATTTATATTTTATTTTTACTTTTTTATACATATTTGTAATTCTCTTTTTATTCCTGTCGATAAATAACACCACAAAAGCACGAAAAAAAAAACTAGCCACTTTAACACAGTCTTCAGTCTAGAAAAGTAGCCAGGACAACGCTGCATATATCATAGGTGAAGTCTACTCATCCCACATAATAAACTATGAGAATGTCTTATGTTTATTATGTATCCACCTCTGTTAAAACAAAAATATGTATGTCAATATATATATAAATAAATAAATCATAAAACTTTTCTAGGCCACAGTAAACAACGTGATGATAATAATCGTGTTGAACATAAAATATATATTTCTTAAAATATCAGTTTTCTAATCTAAAAATTCTTAAAGAGATATGCCCATGTGTTATATTGTATGTTATACCCATGCTACTTTACGGAGTCGTGGTCTGGACGATAATGGAAGCCACAATTAAAAGGCTGCATGCGTTTAAGATGCTACATTGGCGTACTGTAGACATCAGCTATAGAATGAAAACACTAAGGTGCATGAATAAATCAAGAGAACTAATACCAACTACTAAGCGAAAAAAAGTAAAGAGAATGAGAAATATAATCTTATGATTCATTAAGCAAGACAGGTTACATTTGCAGCATAACCTCATAAAGTATTCAATATTTAAAGTGGCAGTGAATTTATACACTTTACACATAATATACCAATATTCTTTAATAATATTGCCAACAATATAGAAAGTTACGTGCAGAAAAAAAAATTTAAGAAAGAAATTTCCTCTCGGGGCTTTGGCAGCATCAGCGATGAATACATCAGTTTGTCACTTTGATCTCCAAACACAACAACAAATGAATCAGCGCACTCAACAATAATTTTTTAGCATCCTTATCGCATAGGGAGCAAAATTATAATTGTTGACACACCCCAAGGTAGCTTTTTGAACCTGAAAGCATACTTACCAAAGGGGGAGTATGTTTTTATATCGATGCGTACGCTCGTTTATATAAAATACTAATTTCAGTGTGAGACGCCACACTTCCTCAAGTTATCAGTGCCGTAACTACGCCAATGCAACCAACGCTGTATATTTGGGCCCACGTTGGATAAGTAGTTTTAGAAATATTTTTGTGTATTTTGATTTTCTTCATCCTTTAAAAAACTATATATTTTTCATGTCCAGTGAATTAATTATTACTAATCATGGCTTATTAAACTTTTGAAATAATGTACTATCCTCAATTTACTTATGTCAATATATTCTAAAGCGGGTCTATATGGTCGAGATGGATATTGTAAATCAGAATCTTTGATACAAAACATATTTAATTTATATATCTTACCCTGATATACATAAATTAAAAGTTACCATGAACAATGGAAAGGACTATAAGCCAATCTGCGTGCTAAGTGATAATGTGATGGACTTATACGTTAAAGAAGTGATGGATGATGAGAAAATAAGATCCTGGAATGGAGATCTCGCACTAGTAGAAAAACTTTTTAAAATTAATTAATGGAAAAACACAATTCATATTGTTAATATCGTCTGTGTCTTAAAATTCACACTTTTTTTATCTCAGTTTACTGGGATCTATTACGAAATATTATAATTAGCAGTTAAATATTCATAACGAGTTGAACAAACAATAATAGCAATTTCAATAGAACTGTAAATTTAATCTCTCAGCGGCGTAATAAATTTTCGGGATGTAAGGAAGAAATTTAGTAACCAAAACATTTCGTCGTTTCAGGAAAGGACTTTTCTCTTTCCTTAAACGTTTTAATGAGCCCAGACAGTCGGAGAAAATTAAAATCCGAATGCCCCTTGAGCAATTTTCTGCTCAACGGAAGATCGTGAATCTTTCATGAAAAGTTTTATAATGAAGCAGATTGCGTGCAAAGATGCGCTACTCCGAGATGAGTGTCTGACCAGGGGCGCGCGCGGTTCCCGGCCGGGAGGGTAATAAAGCATTTTTGCAGACGTGTTAGTATTAATCTAGCGGAAAATGTAGAGGTAGGATTTATATTAGTTGGTCCAGTACTTACTTTAATTTTATTAGATTATATAAATTACTCAAGTTCTTCATAGATTATTATAAATTGTTGATTTAAACATAAAGTCTTATTATTTATTAAATGTAAATTAACAATAAAATGGCAATAGGTAGGCTGGATGAATGCAGTCATTCAAAAATTGTATCCGAGGGGAATCAGGAGGCTGACAAGTCACTCTAGAAGCCACTAAACTAATGAAATGATCAAATTCTTCGAAAATATAAATTATGGCAGCAAACAATAGACAAAGAAAAGTGGGAGACATTTTAGGATCTTCGTCTAGCAGTGGATAGAAAACAGCTGATAATGATGACGATGTTAATCTTTTAACAATGACGGAAAATTAATTATATCCGATTACAACGTAATGACAATAACATACATATTTCTATGCGCGATCTCGCATTAATGTTTATAAATTTTAAATCCTCTATCACATTTAAAAAATATAAACCAACCCTTTTCATCATGGACGCAAACTAAAATCTAAGTAAAGCACCATCTACATCGCTTTATAGAATAGATTTACATTCTATAATTATAACCTTTAATTACTGTTTTTACATCAAAGTCAAACACGCAAATTAAGGGAACACATTTTGTAAATAACATAGAAATGTATCTGAAATGTGCTTTCTGCGGGACGCGTATTCCTGCCTAAACTAAAATGTATATTTTCATGACTATTTATTATTTCCGCGGGGCATTTGGTATGCAAAGCAAAGTATGTATCTAAGATTTAAACATTGACTTGTTGCACGATCGATGTTTGGTATCGATATTAACTTTATAATTAGATTATTTGAAGGGATTAAGAGCATTATTGTATTGTATATTTGGTAACCAGATAGATAATTGTATTTTTAATTTGAAATGTTCATTGAATATTTTTTCGGTTTGTTTATTTCTATAAAACAATACAATGAGTGGAGGAAAAATGGTTCTTTAGCGGTTATGTAACTGACGTGCCATCAATCTGTAGATGAAAATATATCACCAGGTATATAAGATGCAAGATGTGAGATGCGATTGATGTATGCCACTAATATGAGAGCAAATGTATTATCTGTGAAGTATGTTGACTCTATGATGGAAGGTAATCGCGTGTTGAGGATGATGTTAGAAATATGAGATACGAGGGTAGACCACTTTCAAAGTTGAGTTCCCATTCAGAGTTCGTGTGTAGATATGTTGCGGGTTGTACACAGCG
This sequence comes from Eubasilissa regina, assembly GCA_022840565.1. Classification (NCBI taxonomy): domain Eukaryota; kingdom Metazoa; phylum Arthropoda; class Insecta; order Trichoptera; family Phryganeidae; genus Eubasilissa; species Eubasilissa regina. The sequence goes on from JAINEB010000018.1 coordinate 26,693,084, forward strand.
CGTAATTGGCTTAGTCTACAATGGTTTATGTGCTTAATCTCAACGATGTCACAGATATAAGCGTTTAAAGAAAATCATAGTTTTGCGATTATTTCGAATAATTTAAATTATTTATTGATTCCGAATTGTACAATACAAAAAAAATGAAGGTCATCAAATTTAGAGCGGCTAGACCATTTTTTGTTAGATGACTTAGGGCTGAAGTAAAGATATAATTTAATAATTGGACAATTTCGCAATTATTTATTTTGAAGTACGTAAACGGTTTTGCAAAAATTTCAAACAGTAATATGTTTCATAACAGTGAAGATTTGCACATATTCCTTCAACATTTTCAACTCGTAATTTAGTCAGGTATTCACCCATAAAGCATTGTGAACTAAGTGTGTTACACCCTGTATACTGGTTGTTTGAAAATAATAATAGCACACAGGTAAATAAAACAAATACTCAACTAATTGTAATAACTTCAATTTACATTGAATTTATTAAATTACATGGTTAGTTGAAATAATCAAGTTAAAAAGGCTTAGTACTGTTGGAGTACGAAATGAAAGCGTTGATTGGCCCGAGGTCGGGAAGGAAATGTAAGGCGAAGTTGGCGGCCATCGGGTGTTAACGGTCCACGCAGCCAGTGCACTGTGTAGCCGTGGCATTCGGTGGTGGTAAGCGTCCGCTACGGTTCTTATACTATAATACATTATTTTACAATCCAAAAAATACGTACCTAACCCAATTTAAAAAGTTATATTTTCTAATGATACATTACATCATAAGATTTTTTTTTCTTTTGTACTACGTATATATGTTTTAAATTGTTAGTATTAGCAGGTATTAGTATTAATAAGTCTGTTAAAGCGGTAACATAGGGTAGTAGAGAATAGACAGTGGATCCGCTGTACGAACAATAGAGCAAGAAGCTTGGAAGGGGTTGAAGTATGCACACGTCCTGTTCTGGACGCGATAATCCTGAAGATGATGATTATAAAATTTGTAATAAGTTTTGTATAAGTTCCATAGTCGTCAAAAAATTATTAATATTTAGTATCCGCAATTCGTGATATATTGTGATATATAAAATATTGCGATTATTGGAGACTTGACATACCTATGAAAAACCAGTCTTACATAAACCGGGTAATAAATATACTGTCAATTTAATTTCAGGTTTTTTTAATAGTCTGTGTAAATTTAAAACATAAATTTAATTAATTTATGGTGGCTACATATATTTAATACACCAAAATTTTATAAAAACCAAGAATGACAAATAAAATAAAATCTAAAGTGTTTCAATATATTTTTACTGATTTACTTTTTTACCATAGTCTGTGGGCAAAATGTGATTATATTAGAAAAATAATAAAACGCTATTTTTCTGTTTACTAATCAGTAAATTTCTTATAAATTAAATTACATCAAAAGCGTACATATTATATTCGGCGCCTAATTTCAAAACCCCCTAAAACGACTTTATGTATTTTTTAAAAAGACAATTCTGTATTGTAATTTTTTTTCTGTATATGCTATTTTGACAGTTATGCTGGATTTTGGATCACGTCATCAACAGACATTGTATTTGGCTGATTTCATTTTATGTGGAATAGCAACTCATACTCTGTCTGCTTTGGGATATTTTGGAACTAACCCTGATTTTGAATATTCAATAATAATGGATTTAAGTGGCTTTTGCGAGAAACAATGTGTTCTGCATGCTGCTGACAAAAATATCTACAAAACTGCATATTTAACACGAATTATCCGAAATTCGTTTTAGGCGGTTTTGGAATTAGGCGCTACATATGTGTACCACTGGAAGAAAGAGGTTAATATCCTCAAGGCAGCCCTGCTCTCCTCCCCAGGAGCAACATCTGATTTATGTCCATCTTGATCTCTATCTTCTCGTGAACATATAGCTGTGAATTTTGTTTAGAGGAAAACATTTCGCAAATGGTGACAATTCTTACGTTTATTATCGTATTATTTCACTTCTGCTTTATGCGGCATTAAATCAAGTTATATATTTTGTAATAATAAAATGAATGTTTCCCATTTACAAAATACAATTTAATGAAAATTATATGTTTCATAAATAATTATACATTATTAAGGAATTTTAACAGTATTTTTTAATTATTTTTTTAATACATGTCACATTCTTACTATTTTTAAACTAAGCTAAACGCTTGTACTATGAAAATAGGACTAACTTGTTGGTCATCTAGAACGAGACCATCACTAGACTGAATCACTAAATCACTAGACTATTCACATATGGCATATGTAACTAATTTTAAAAATTCACAAAGATTATCATTGAAAGTAATATAATATTAATAGGTGAGAACATTATAAAACAAAAGTGTATTAATTTTATCACAGTTCACAATAAAATAAGAAAAACTCTAGGGAGACAGGATAGGGAGGTTGAGGTAGAGAGAGAGCAAGGAGATATGTACGTAGGTAAAAACATTGGCAAAAATCGATAATAAAATATTTTTAAGACCACATTTTTATTGTGAAGTTATTTTTCAGAACATACATAGATCTGTCATATTTTTAATACAAATTAAATGTATTAATTATAAAGATATATCTACATATAAAATCAATTTATCAAAAAAATATTGTTGTTGCTAACGAGATTCGAACCTAGATCTCTTCCTATCTGGAGAAATGCATTAATCGAATATATTACGTCAAAATAGTAAATGGACGACAAAATTTCGAACTTAAATGTTGCATTTTCAAATATATACATCTGTCGTTTCATTATTTGAAAGCCATCTTCTTTATATTTACGGAATCTCAAACACCTTTGAGTAAAATACGAAAAGAAACGCCTGAATTAATTGATAATTCATTTTTATTAAATTTTGGAAATATGAATATACCTTTTATATTTGTAAGGAGAACACAGATCCCGATTCGAATCCAGGTAGCAAGAATAATATTTTTTCGATAAATTGATTTTATATGTATATCTTTCTAATTAATACATTTAATTTGTATTTATAATGTGAGAACTGTCACTTTTGTATGTGTGTCAGATGAATGGTGGGAGTCATGGGTTATAAGAGGCCATCACTGAGTGGAATGAGCTCTTTTCCATCGTTCCTTCTCAATAGTAGTAATCAATATTTGAGCTATATAATTGTACATTATTTAAATAAGTTTTTGTAATAAACTATAATTTTTACACGTACCTATTGAGTTTCACTTACAAGGACTCAACCCAAGCAACTTTAGAGTACACAATAAGAGGATAGAACTCGAAGGGAATTTGATGGTAATTCCAAAGACACCACACTGGCGCAGTCAAACTGGAAAGTCAACACAGATAATAAAATATTTCATGACATTTTTATTTAGTGTACCTAGGTTAATATTGAAAAATCAATTTCTACTAAATTATTATCATTATTATATTTATTTACACATGCGGTGAATGAACGATCTTGTGTATAATACGTTCTACATCTAAGGAATGTGGAAACCGTACTATCGAGTATGTCAGGTCGACATGGATGGAATGTGAAAATAGCTTAAAAAGTAGTATATTGATCAGTGGGTACATGCTCTGTGACGTTCCCGCGTATTATTATATTTTATCTATATATCTACCTTTTAAAAATTGAAAATAAATAAATATATTGATATATATATACAAATGAAATATTTCAGATCTATGACAAAATTGACATAGATCTAAAATATGAAAGTAATTAAAAATAAATTAAAGTAACCTTAAGATGACAGTTTTATCCAAAATGAGATAAGAAGATAAAACTAATAAAAAAAATATAAATATTTAGCATTGAATTATTGCATATTCATGATAATGAACTGCTTAGTTTAGTTTTAAAAATATTTTAAAAATTTTAATGTGTATTTTAGATTAAATTTAGTACCTGGTTGCGAAGTTTATATAGTGAATATATACATACGTAAGCAGCAAATGACAGCGGTATGCAGTTTTAATATTATCGCATCAAGCATTCAAAACAATGTTAAAATTCGATGAAATTTTCGTATTACGAAAAATTATTTCGCTATTGTTAACTTCGATTTACTCAAATTTTCCCACGCTTTTAGTATACAAGTACAGTATTCTAATAGAATATATTTATTGGGAAACAAATGTAATCTGCTTTTTAACACTTTTAGAAAATAACTTGCAAACTGTCTTGTTTACAGCTATCAACTTTTTGGTTAGAAATGGTAGTTATTTTTGAACATGTTCAGTGTAACATAATATTCATATTAAAAATATCATAGACCTATCTATGTTCTGAATAATTACAACTTCACGATAAGAATAGGTTCTCCTAATAATAAAGTTGTATCAATGTGTCCAAAATTTAATAAAAACGAATTGATAATTCTGGCATCTGCTATCAGATTACAAAAAGGTATTTGAGATTTCGTAAAAATAAGGTAGATAAATAGATAGATTTCAAACAATGGAACGATTAAATATATTAATATTAAAAAAGTTAACATACGGGTTCAAAAATTTGTCGCTAAAAATATCGTCGCTGTAGCATAGTTGGATAATGCACCGTCCCCGGTTTAGAAAGAGATCCAGGTTCAAATCCCGGTAGCGCAACAACAATATTTTTCTATAAAATTGATTTTATATGTATATTTTTCTAGTTCATGTTTAGAACATAACTCATTTAAAAAATATTTTATGATTGCAAAAAGCTATCGACTAATACCAATTGCTCGTTTATAAATGAATTAGGTGGATATGTTAGCTTTTCTTTTCTGAAGGTACATAATATTTTAAATAGAAAAGATACAAGTTCATTTACATTGTCCGATTTTTTAAAGAAAATAATATTTCTTATATATATCATAATAATGTTAATAATCAGTGATCATCATAATAAATCAATAGTTTAATATTTGAATAATTGTTAAATATCAAAATTAATAGACGGAAAAAAACGCGTAATTTTATAGAGAAATTACTTCAATAATAATATGAGTATGTATGTCAATATAAATATCTAAATTGTATCGAGCATAAACATTTTATTGATAAAACATATAAAATAATTAGGTGTTTATAATACAAATATTTTCATCAAATCTCTTATAAATCCTTATCACAATTTGACTATACACCACGACCTCCTAATACTGCTGTGGACATTAATTAATGAACGCTGACGATAAAATACACGTAAAAAGAAACTGTTACAGTGAAGTTCTGAATATATTAAAGTGCAAAACTTAATTATTAATTAAATACATACATGATGGCTGAATACATAGGAATAAAGGGATACATAGGAACAGAGACCGAATTATAAACAAATATTTAGCCCCAATGTATATAAACATTATTTCATGAAAATGGCTTGTAAATTTTTTTTTGTAATTTAGTAATTGTAAAATATGTCCAACTCATTTATTATGTTATTATCATTACCGTCATATATTCTATACATTCGTGAAATGAGATTCAAGTATGTGATATTGGTGTGGTATGTATAGAGTAATTTCTATTGGCTTTTTAAATAAGTAAATCTTATAAAAATCATTGATTTCGCATCATTACTAGTTTATATATAATTTCTCAAGCAGTGTTCATACAGTACGGGTTAGAATTTAATCAAAATTCTATTTGTTTTATTTCATAAATGCTAGAATATGTGCATCATATGGGGAGTAGATAGTAGGAAGGGAGGGGGCATAAAAGCGCAATGTTATCCAGGCGTCCATGTAAAGTCAAGCTACTCCACCCAAGAATTCAGAGTAGTCGAATAAAGAATGTACTGTTTTATGAAAACCACTTTTCGTAATTACTTGTCTTCGAAATATTGTGCTTTGCATTCAAAAAGTGCTCGTGATGTGAAATATTAAAAACTGTTATATACAAAGGCAAAAATTTTATGAAGATCAAATTGTACAAACAGTTTATAAAAGTAACATCTATTCTCTAAAATATTTAACGCAAACACGTTGTGGTTCATTTTAATAATTAATCGTTTATTAACTGTGTTTTTAAAATCATTATTAGTTATTTATATTTATCAACCAGTTTCGGAAAATACCTTTACCTTCAACAGGATGATAATTGATAATTATATTGACACATTATTTTATTAAATTTTTTTTATCATCCTGGTGAAGGAAAAGGTATTTACGGAAACCGGTTAGTGTATATAAATAACTCATAGTGATTTTAAAAACAAAGGTAATAAATTATTTATTAAAAACATTAATAAATAATATTAGTAATATATAGGTACATAATATATCTCCAAGATGTCTCCAGGATTGTTTGTCATGTTTAATTAATCGTCCCCAACACTGTATTAAAAATATGTTTGTGTTAATTATTATAATAAACTGCACTTTTTGATCCTTCCAACTCTTGCATTAAAGAAATTTATAACTCTTTTTTTCTATTGAATAAATATTGCATTTCAGTAAATATTTGTAGAGTTCATGAAATTTCCGCTCCGGCATACCCCAAATATCGAGTTGAGTTCGGATAGTTTAAAATGCTAATGCCAATGTTTTCATTTTTTATGTGCATTCCGTGTATTCAAATATGCCGTGCATTGCCAAAACTTCTTGGAAATAAATCAAAATTAAATATTTATCTACGGAAATATTCACAATAAAACGTATTAAATTAAGTAACAAAACATATTTACATACTGTGAACGTAAATAACCGATTAAAATAATTCTTCTTTTTCTTCTTTTTTAAAATATGTAATCCATCCTTCAAAAGTGACTTGTGCTATTAATCAAGTTAAAAACTTTGTTTTATAGAAAAAAGTACAATAATATTATAATACTTTTAAAATTAGCAATATTAACTTGGTGGTTAAGATTCATATTTTTTTTATTTATTATCTTAGTTTAATAACCACAATTGAGTTTAAAAAACATCTACCGGTTTCGGAAAACACCTTTTCCTTCTTCAGGATATGTCAAAACTAACTAAAAATATAGCATTGTTTTTCTATTTATCCAGAATCTATTTTTAAATTTTTTTTTTTAAATTTTAAAAAAAAAAACAATAATTATTTAAAAAGTAAATTTAGTACCTAACTCAAATTGCTGCTCAATACAAATTTAGTCGAATAATTTTTAGGAAAAAATTTTAGAATAGGACTCGTAGTTAAATTTAGTTGGCTGTTTAGAATTTCCTGATTACTTTTACATGCTTTATTTATCTCCAACGATTCCAAATTATTTAATTTGTGACCTACACCGTTTATATGCAAAATTGACAATCCCAATTTTTTATCAAAACCATGACTATTTTCTATCAAATGATTAGCAAATTCTGAAAACCCACTATTGTTCAAACATCTCAAATGCTCCTTTACTCTTATATTAAAATTTCTACCCGTTTTACCAATATAAAATGCAGCACAATCCTTACAACTAAGTTTATAGACGCCAGAATTGTTAAATTTACATCCTTGTCCTTAGAATTTATGAGTAAATTTCCTATACTATTATTTGTGTAAAATGCTGGTCTAATATCTCGTGGTAGGTGTTTAGATATTTGTTTCGAAAAGTTATTTATGTATAAAATCCTACGCCAATTATCATTATTATCATTATGTTTCATCTGTGATTTATATAAAAACTGATTATTATATTCTTTTAATTTATTTTTTAAAAATAGTGTCTATCAAACATGTATTATACCCATTATTAACTGCTATTTTTTTAATTGTATTCAATTCAATATTAAAATTGGATGTTGACATAGGAATATTGACTAAACGATGTATCATGGAGTGGAACCCTGAATGTTTATGTGATAATGGATGATTAGATTCATTGTGTATGATAGTATCTGTAAAAGTTGGTTATCTAAAAATTTTGAACTCAATTTTATTATTATTTCTAATCAATGTTAGATCCAAAAAATTTAGGGTAGAATTATTTTCCATTTCTAATGTAAATTGTATTTTATTATTAAACGAATTAATTAAATTTAGAAATGTAGTTAGTTGACGTTGTGAACCCGACCAAATACACAATACATCATCTACATACCTTTTCCATAACAAAACATTATTTAACAAAGAAGAATCACAATCAAAAATTTTTTTCTCCAAATCATCTACAAAAATATCTGCTATTAGTGGACTTGTGGGTGCTCCCATAGGAAGACCTTCTGTTTGATTATATATTATATTATTGAATTGGAAATAATTTTGGTTCATACAGAGATTTAATAAACGACATAGATCTTTTACCAAATTATTAGGTAAATTAGATGAATTTAGTAAATCAAAAATTAAAATTTTACTTTCATTAATAGGTACATTAGTAAACAAATTAACAATATCAAAATGAAGATGAATGAATGAAGATTCCCCGGATTGGAAATAGAGATCCAGGTTCGAATCCCGGTGACGCAAAAACAATATTTTTCGACAAAATTGATTATATTTGTATATATTTATAATATAATTAATATATTAATTTAGTATTTAAAATATCACAGACCTATGTTCTGAATAATTACAACTTCACAATAAGAATGTGTTTTCCTTAATGAAAATTTTAAAGTTTAATATTAAATAAAATTAAACTACAATGTTATTCTCATATTTTATTTATACAAAATAGAGTTTAACGATGCGAATCTTACGATTTATAAACAATATCGTCTGAATGCTGTATATTTCTCTTAAGACCCTATTACAATAGGACTCTTAAATTTGCCAACACGCGAGAGCAAAGCGTTGGTTCAATGTCAGCAACTTCTCGGCGGTATTTTCTTGTAGGGACTAAATTATTCGAGGATTGTTATTATAAACTCGCGACTAAAGTATCCCCACAAAAAAAGACGTACGGAATAAGGTCTGATGACCGAAGTGCCCAGGGTATGTCTCCGTACTTGCTTATTAATTTATTGGGAAAAATTCCTCTCATTAAAACTCTAGCTATGTGTGGAGTGGCCCCGTCTTGCTGAAATTATGTTCTGTTATTGAACCCGGGAAACAACTGCAATTGCGGTACCAAAAGCTCGTCGATCATTCAGCAATACACGTCAGCAGTGACTGTCTCTCGCTGATTAAAAAAATAAGGATCAATTTTTCCCTCGGGCAGAAATTGCAAACCACACTGTAGTTTTTGGACAATGAAAACGTTTTTGATGGCATTGCCTTGGATTGTCGAGGCACCAGTATTTTATGTTCTGTTTACTAACATAGCCATTGATATGAAAATGTGCTTCAACAGTAAACAATGTGTTGCCAAGCGTTCGCGCTGTTCCAAAACGTTCCAGCATCGTTCTCGCTGAGGTTTCACATAAATAATAGTCATTTTCATGAAGCAAAATAAATCCGTATGTTTAATGAATAAAATTTTAATTATTTAATTTACTTGGTCTCCCTATAAAATAGATAACCATAATGCATATTCTAAAATGTATAAAAAAAAACTAAACTTTAATATAATAAATATCATATTAGTTTTAATGGACCGATTTTGAATTTAATTAAAATTGTTTCATTCCTATCAAAATCAAATTACTGTAAGGAAAACAGAAGTACTATATTTTAAAATACAAGTCGTCGACAAGTAAATATAAGTACATATCTGTTCAAAGCCCTGTGCATAGACAGGAAAATGTTACAGTAACGGAGAGCTGAATTCGTCTCGGATCACTCTTGCCACTGGACCAAGCCCTCCATTATTCCGTATGTGTGTGGGTGTTATTGTGCATCTACACCTTAAACAATTCCACGCACAGGCCTCTGCTATGGCCAACCTAATAAACCGAACGACAATGCGCTCAGCAGGCTCCCTCCTATAATAAAAATGATAAAAGAAGATCCGTCCGAAGACGGATATGCGGTTCGAGAATAAGTCACAATCGGACTCACAATCTTTAACCATGATAGACATAATCCTCGTAACGAGGTACCGCCGGAGAAGAAGAAGAAGGTAGATTTCCATAGAAATACTATTAATGCAATTTTGTTTAAATAACACATACACACACATTGACGTAATCTGATTCTGGCGGCCAGTGCCTGAAGGAATTATTTTTAAATAAAGGTGGATACAAGGAATTTATTATCGGTATTTTCTATGTCATATGCTTGTGGCACGAAAAATTTGACTAATTTGTCAGTCTCCTGGGCAAAATGATCAATCCTCCGGCCACTCGGTCACTAGTTGGGTGTCTCATCAGCTCGACCGAACAAGCCTGCCATCTCGTGCTACCATTATCATTTAAAGTGAGCAGATAGATATACAGTGAATTTCAACGTTCAACATGAAATGTCTTCAATTTAAATTCCTAACATCGTTGATTCTGATGGCAAGGTGTGCCGTTATCCATTTTACATGTGTCTTGATAACGGGTAACGCCTGACTGGAGATTAACAATCATCTCCAGAATATTACATTGCCGGGTCATTATTATGTAATTTATTATGTCGTCTGTCTTGGAGCGGATCCGCGAAGCTCGAGCGAGACGCGTTTTGCAGAAAAAAGTGGCACTAGTAGATATATTAACCACACAACTAAACTAGCTGACAGCCGACGGCCTTTTTACTCGGCACCCGGAAAGTTTAACAACTAATTGAACTGTTCGGATGGAACGTAAGACTCGTAGGATGCGAGTAGATGAATGATTGATATTAATTGTCTCCAGGAAGGTTAATATTTTTGTGCCAAATTTTACGAAGGGTTAATTTAAATTAATGATTATTTAATTATGAAAAAACATCGAAAAAATTTTGGACACAATTTTTTTCTTAATTATTCTTTCCTACTTAAAATTCCGAAAGTGTCACGGTACCATTATTTTTTTGAAATATTGGAAATGTAATATATCATTGCCCAAAACTAAAAATAAAATTAACATTATATATTTGCTATATAGTTTAATATATAGAAGTGATCTTAGAAAATTAAAATTAAATTTGGAGGTTTCATTTGGGCACGAGATTAGAATAGCAGAAATAAGTTGTAGTTCTATTTTTCATAGCGTAAGAACTCAGCTTAGGTTGTTAGTAGGTACCTATACGGAATATATTATAAGAATAAGATTATATTTCAAATAAATAATAATAACGGGTATGCTTTGCATATTTTAGTTTTTAACATTTAATTTAACACATAATGCACGCATTGAATAAGTCAAAGATTTTGTGCATAGCTATGTTATATCAATATTTAAAAAAAACTAATTTAATGTATTAATTATAAATATATACATATAAAATCAATTTTGTCGAAAAATATAGTTTTTGCGCTACCGGGATACGAACCAGGATCTCTATTTCTCTGGTTTGGAAATAGAGATCCCGGTAGCAAAAATACAATATTTTTCGACAAAATTGATTTTTTATGTATATATTTATAATTAATACATTAAATTAATATTTAAAACATCACAGACCTATGTTCTGAATAATTACAACTTCACAATAAGAATGTGTTCTCCTTAATAAAAAACAAATTGTTAGATTACATAGAACCTAATATGATATATGGGGACTAATAAATTCATATAAAACGCTAATAGTATAAAAAATATAATTAAATTTCTCTATGCTTTATACCTGTATAATAAATAGAGTAAAGATATAGTAATATTTTCAAATAAAAAATGACATTGATATTGATTAATGGAGGTGCGTTACATACATTCAAATAAGCTGTGGACAATTATATTTTATCGGAAATAAATAATTTATTTAATAACCATAATTATTAAAATAATACTAGCATTTTAACTATATTAAGGCGCGATAGGAAGTCGTTAGAAAAGTTGTTGGATATAGCAAAAGAAGAAGATGCGGTGGTGCTCAGACGTATGTGTATGATAGAGAATGAACAAATTAGGAACAATGAAGATCTGCTATAGAATAGTTGATAGAATTTACAATGGGTCACCAGGATAGTTTCAGCACGTGGAACGTATGAGTTTGGAGAGGATGACAAAGTGACAAAGGCAGCAGCAATATACGAGTTATCGAAGAACCTGTTACGATTAAGTAAACTAGGTATTGGACAGTAACGCCGTGTGCGAATAATCAGTGGGCGTGAAACAAAATTAAACGAATCAAGAGTGAAATATCATATCAGAAAAGTGTCGTATTCTAACGTTTATGCTTACCACGTAGGACAATATGTTAATATTATATATATATTTTTTAAAATTTTTAAAATTTATTTCCACAGAAATACTTGCAGTCCATAGTTTATTTTAATGTATACATAGCACGCCCCTGGACTACGTAATTATAAGTAGTTTTTCATGTACATATTTGTCTAGTACCCAGATTAATCTTAGTTAGCTGAATTCTGTACCAACGTATATAATATTCACATATAAATATAAAATGTTAAAATATGCGCATGTGTTTAAATCCTACTCTATTAGGTTGATGCATTAGTTCTTGTCATTTTTTTAACAATAAAAAACTTTTTTTTTTATATAAAAACAATATGCATTCAATCCAAGATATGACTATCTCCCACCTATTAGACAATTTATTTATTCCATCCTCATAGAAAAATTCTGATTTTTGGGCAATAAATTCATTAAGGGATGTTTTGACTAGCTCTGTTGAACAAATTTTTTTACCATTGAGAAAATTTTGTAGAGATGGTAATCACTTGGCAACAAGTCTGGAGAGGATGGAGGATGCTGTAAAACTTCTCATTTCATGTCAATTAGCTTTATTTGGGTGATTGTTTCAACGTGTGGCATTATTTTGATGAAAAATGACACTTTTTCTGTTTATCAAATGTGGTCGTTTCAATAAATTAATGCCCGATTGACATTATCCAATTGTTAACAATACTTATTAGAATTTATTATCTCATGCATTTTTCATACTCCGCAGACTTGGCACTAAGTGATTACCATTTAAAAATGTTTTCAATAGTAAACAATTTAGTTCAATAGAGCAAGTCAAAGCATCTCTTGATAAATTTTTTGCTCTAAAATCCGATAAATGTTATAGGGATGGAATAAATAAATTAACTAAAATATGGTAGACGTCATATCAAGTAATGGACATTATATATGGGTTGAATAAACGTTGGTTTTATATAAAAAATTGGCAAGACTTATACATCAACCTATTTAATACCTGTATAATAAATAGTCAAAAAAGCATATTTTAAGTAAACAATAATATAGAAGAACACATTCTTATTGTGAAGTTGTAATTATTCAGAACATAAGTCTGTGATATTTTAAATATGAATAAAATATATTAATTAGAACGATATACATATAAAATCAGACCTTTATTCTGAATAATTACAACTTCACAATAAGAATGTGTTCTCCTGTTATTAAAGTTGTATCAATGTTTTCAAAATTTAATAAAAATTTATTGATAATTCTGGCGTATGCTATCAGATTACTCAAAGGTACTGAGATTCCTTAAAAATAAGGTAGATGGCTCTTTCAAATAATGGAACGATTAAATGTATTAATATCAAAAAAGTAACATATAGGTTCGAAAATTTGTCGCTAAAATATCGTCGCTGTAGCATAGTTGGATAATGCACCTTTCCCGGTTTGAAAAGAGATTCAGGTTCGAATTACGATGGCGCAACAACAATATTTTTTCGATAAAATTGATTTTATGTGCATATCTTTCTTATTAATATATTTAATAATATAAATAATAAATGTTCGATAACAACAAAATGTTCGTTACGAACGTACCTAATAAATCTGTTATCCCATATATGTATCCTATTTATCAGAATTTTTATATTAGGTATGTATTTGGTTTTTACTCACTATAGTGAATTTTCTATATAATGTTAATGTATATGCATCGGGTTATATTTGTAATTCTCTACGTGATTAGCGATCAAAACAGTGTCATCAAAATAGCGTAGATTGTTAATTGTACTTCGATTATATTACGGTATTGTTCAACGTACGGAATTTAATATAAATTAAATTAAAAATGTATTATATATAGAATAATGAATGTACAATTTTTATCACGACGCTGTTTCAGAAACACGGTCACGATTTAAAATACACATATTTTTTTTTTTTTTTTTTTAAATAGAGATGCGTACACGGAATACATGTATTATATCAACAAAAGTTTTAAATTTCATTAAATGAGATATTTTTTTTATGCAGTGTGTTGTATGTAGTATGATTTATATTATGTGTTACGATAAATGTTTTCTTCTCTTCGTTGTCAAGTTGGGATGGTATCGCAGCCCCGAGGGCCACCAAAAGGATAGGTTCAATGAAAGAACGAACAGATATATTTAGAAGCCTCTTGGGCGATGTTTAATGACGAAAGTAACAAAAAACAATTGAGCTTATATACGAGACAATTAACACATATAAGGGTTGACCATTACAGACTTTTTGTATGAATTAAACCTGAACTAAAATTCGGTGGATCTTGATTAATGGTTGCCACTAAAAAGGGAATGCTGGTTCAAATCCATAGGCGACTTTCCGGGAAGATGGCGCCGTTCCTGAATGGATGGTCCGGTCCCTGGCCAAGTTGTCAAGGCGACGGTCGATGAGAGACGAAGCGCAGCCGTAGCGGTAGAGAAAATATGTCGAGGTTAATATCAGGTCCGGCGCGCAGCTACGAAGGTGTTGTATCGGTTTCTTTTAGTCACTATCTCCTGGGAGGGATACGTATTCCCGCCGCAGATGCGCGTACCCACACTCCTTGCGCTCCCGTGACTGCCCCTCTCTTTCTTCCACGGGCGCGCTCGTGCTTGGGCACGTGACTCATGCGCGCCTGCGTAACAGCGTGATCATTCCAGATATCTCAGTGCTGATGATTAAAACTGCTTCATAACATATGGTAGGAAAGTGTTGTAATATTTAAGTGTTTATAAAGATTATTTAGTTAATTTTGTTCCTTACAATCACTTTTCTTCTCATGCACGTTCATTGATAATTGCTAACAAAATAATATTCCCAAATTTGAAATTCCTACATCATACCAAACCTTATGTTAACGACTTCTGTTTATAATAGCAATAATTCTCACTTTTTATATTTTCCACACCACCCATTTCTGTCTTCCGTTACATACATCCAAAATACCTAAGCAAACGTGTATTCCGGTTAGTTAACCGGAGTATAATCTGGTTGGGTGAAGCATAATTACGCTATATTCAGCTTTAGAATTTGTTATTAATTACTCTAGTGATTATAATTTATATACCTGACTTATTTTATTGATGAAACATACATTTATCATAAAGAAAAATATTTATTTTAATAGTTATATACACTTAACTAAATATTTCAATATTTAAAGCCACCAATTTGAAGGACATCGCTTCTTTGTCGTGGCAGAATAAATCTTAATCTAAATGTATATTTTTTTAATACAAATTAAATGTATCAATTAGAAAGATATACGGATAAAATCAATTTATTGAAAAAATATTGTGTTGCCACCGGGATTAATAAATAATTCATAAATTGATTATAAATTGATAATTTGTATTAAAAATATCACGTAACTATGTTCTGAAAAACCGCAACTTCACAATAATAATAAATTCTCTTTTTTTTCCATTGTTTTGCTAATCATCTCGAGATTTACATCACTCTTCTCTCAGACAGACAGACAGACAGATGATGTTTAATTGAAGTTCTTACATTCTTGATGCGTATTTTAAAAATACGAATAGAATGCTTTCAATATTCAGCAAGTTACAAGATATGTTCGCTATTGATTGGATGCTAGTTATTTATTTATTATAAAAAACATTGATACAAATATAAGGGCATTGGACACAGAAAAAAAAACAAGTACAAATTTACATTGCTGTAGACTTCATATTTAAAATCTACCATTCGTGATGATTCGATACTGAACGCAGTTAAGTAGAAAACATTTTTTATCATTTTAAATCGACAAAAAATATTTTTAGAATTGAGGGAATCTATTTTATAAAGATCTAAAATATATTTAAATTTATGTATGTAAGTTAACATTTCCTACTATTCATTAATTCAGAATAAAATAATAGACATTTCTGTGATTTATATCGCACATCTCTTGCATAATGTTTAATTCATTTTTATAGATGTCGATAAAATAATTTTTTCCGTTTATAAAATTGATTAATTCCGTACTGGAAGATACAGTGACAATATTATTCACGAGGTTCGTATTAATATTATTTAAAAATATAATTCCATGTATATATGTATAAAACGTAAAGGTGTGGTGCCTGTGGAATATCATCAAAAAATATTATAGTAGGTATGGTTTTAGAATATATATTCTTTTAAATAAACTAAAATTCGGTTTTTCCTATGTTGATATTGTAAGTTATGTATTCTCGCGTGAACGTTTTTGCAGATTTATTAAATCCTTAAAGTCATTAATATACTATTTCAATACATGTACGTCTTTCAGTTTAGTTTCTGTATCGAATTAATTATAAGTATACGATGATGCCATACATGTTTTCTTCGAACTTAACCAACATATTTCATCACTTCTCAACCTCTTGATGACATTCCGTAATTATCATAGCTTTAAACTTTCTCAAATAAATAATCCAATCGTATCAAAAGCCGTTAAGCCATTTTCGAGTTTTAACACTTTAAAACATGTAGACTAATAATGTTATAACAAATCAATTAAAATTTCACTATTATTGTGATTAAAAATTAATACATGTTTTTTATATCTTTGTACATTTTTATTGTTGACTACATCAATTATTGTTCTTATTGTTGGTAAACTATAATGTCCTTTAAACTTGAGATATAATATTAATTAATTTAAGTACCGAACTAAAGCTTCCCTTGAATTAATACAAAACATTTCAACTATACAAATATTTTTAACAAACAAAAATTAAAATATCTTTCAAAATAATTAATACATCATTTGAATATTGTAAAAACTATATTAAAATATAATGTTAATATTTATTATTCATTAAAACTATTGTAAAAAAGTTGTGTTACTAGAACTAAATATATTTCAGTCCATGCAGTAAGCAGTAAGCATTTCAGAAATATGCGTTCTTAACTAAAGCAACCGGAAAACTTTTTTGAGAAAAGCTAGGAACTCCTTCTTACGTTAAACTTCTGGAAACTTTTTAGAACTCTTCTTTTCACCAAATAAAAAGAAGAAGACGTTTCACGCCGAAGTTCAAACTTCATTGTTGTAGAAACTTTCATTAAATTCTAAATATTTTCAAGATTTCAAAACACGTTGCAAAAAGAAATCTTGCGAATGAAATAAAAAGCTCGAATAAATTATAACGAAAAAATATATGTGTGAACTTGAATGAAAAACGAATGAACTGATTCAATTTTTATTACTTACTTACATAAACATTTCTACAATAATATTAAAGTTGTTTCTTTGTGGTATTTTTGTAACATATATTATTAATAGCTTATTTTTAAAAATATGTTGCCTGAAAACATATATTTGTAACATTTAACATTTGTCAAAATATGCTATAACAAATAAATTTTATGAATTAAAATTATGTCTTATATATTTATATCATGACTGAGAATTGTGGTCTTTTGTTTTGCAACTACAGGGCAAATATGAAACGTCTCTTCGCGATCCTGGGCCGTGTTGTACGCCAACGTGAGGCTCCGATCTCGTCTCGGATTTAGTCTATGCATCGTATTGAAAATTAACAAGTTGTATTATTTTGACGTCAATTGGTTTCGATACCACTATATCATCGTGAGGTTGGACGTGTACTAAGTAATCCATAAAATAAATACAAAAATAAAATAGCTATCGGACTGGGACGTAGTCCCAGTCATTTAAGGGGAAGATAACATAGACACATATTAATACAAATAAAAACTTATTTAATTAATTATACTAATTAATTAAATAAGTTTAATTATACTAATTAATTAAATAATAAATTATAATAATTATAATAATTATAGTATTCAGCTATCACTTTGAGGTTATTCATTACGAAAATTCACTTTAGTTAACACCACATTATTTTGGTATAACAACCTGTTTCGGAACCACCGTTCCTTCTCCACCACCATTTGCTTTCCTAATTTGATAAAATTCAAAACAAAAAAAATTTAATAAAATAGCCATAAATATATTATAATTCAATACTTGTAAAAATAATAATGATATTAAGCAATGATGTAAAATTTTCGTTATAAATAATTTTTAAATCCAATGCTCAAAAACTCTCCTTCCCACCATTAATTAATCCATTATTTTATACAAAAATTAATATAATATAAATATTGGAAATTTTCTAAAAAATGTTAAAGACTGACTTATTTATTATCTTAAACTGACTCAAAATTACAGGAGTCAATATTCTCCACATTAATAATAAACATAAACGTTAAAATAACTTAGAGACTCTTAAAATCAAGATCAAATCGTTAAATAATAATGAATGTATATTAAAATTCAAAAAATCTAACCTTACAGTTCAATCTTAAATATAGGGTGTCCAGCGAAAAATTTTCAAGTTTAATATTAAATAAAAATAAAAAACTACAGTGTTTTTCTCATATTTTCTTTAAACAAAATGGGATTTAACGTTTTATAAACAATATTTTTAAAATACCGTCCATTTCTCTCAAAACGCTCTTGCAATCGGACTCTTAAATTTGCGAACACGTGAGAGCAAAGCGTTGGTTCAATAACAAAAACTTCACGGCGGATATTTTCTTACAGAGTATGACTGTCGACTTAAGATATTCCCACAAAAAAAGTCGCACGGTGTAAGGTCCCCAAGGTGCCCAAGGTATATATCAATATTTGCTAATTAATTTATTGGGAAAAATTACCTTCAGCTTCTCCATTGAAACTCTAGCTGTCTGAGGAGTGGCCTAGTCTTTTTGAAATTGTGTTATGTTATTGAACCCGGAAAACAGCTGCAGTTGCGGTACCAAAAACTCGTTGATCATTCGGCAACTGTCTCTCGCTGATTAAAAAAATAAGGATCAATTTTTCCCTCGGGCAGAAATTGCACACCACACTATAGTTTTTGGACAACGAAAACGTTTTTGATGGCATTCACTTGGATTGTCGAGGCACCAGTATTTTATGTTCTGTTTAATAACATAGCCATCGATATGAAAATGTGCTTCATCAGTAAACAATGTGTTTCCAAGCGTTCGTACTGTTCCAAAACGTTCCAGCATCGTTCTCGCTAAGGTTTAACGTAAAGAATAGTCATTTGTGTTGAAAAACTGCACGATTTGCAGTTTGTATGGGTGAAATTGTAGTTTATTTTTCAAAATAACGTACACTATTGATTTTTTTATTTCAGTACAGGCTGCAATCTTCCTTATCGATTTACGCGAATTGTACATAATTTCACGTCGAACTTGAGTCACATGTTCTGGCGTCGCTGCTAACGTTGATGATCCCGGAGGAGTTTGGTTACCCATTGTCCCTTTTTATCTGAACCTTTGAACACAACACCGGATAAATTTCGTGCTCGGCCCATCATCTACTTTTCGAATATTAAAGTGAGTACAAAAAACGTGACGCGCACGAACCAATGAATCACCGCACTTTAAATATTGCTCAACCGCGAATGCGCGGTGCGCTACCGACCAGTGACTCATTGCAACTGACAAATCCACAAATCACGCGCGTCAATAAATACCCCTCCCACTTAACTCACCCTGACGGTTTACGAGTAATTACAATTTAATCTTGAAATTTTTCCACTGAACACCCTATATGTTCCCATTCAGCATATAATTTGTCTCTTTCCTTCCCCCAACGATTTATTACCCCCCTCCTCCCGTCACCCTCTCAGCGCCACTCTAACACTAATTTTATAATGTTTAGTTAGTATCTAGTCTACGCTGAAGAAGGAACGATGGTTTCGAAACCGGTTGGTGATACCAAAAATAAAGCGGCGTTAAACAAAGGGAATTTTTGTTAATTTCATTTACTTGTATAATTGATTAACAATTATACTTGGTTTAGCGTGCTGTAATTTTTTTTATCTAAATGATGTAATCTGTAGTGTCTTTTATTAACTTGCCAAATTTCAGCACCCTTTTGTATAACAAAAGCATAGTCTGTCTCTAAAAGTTAATTTGAAAACATATGAAAATTGTTATTGTCATCGAAAATGATATTTAGTATTCTAATATTAAAACTACGTGCCGTTTTACTAATATAAAAAGCGAAAAAATCTTTACTATTGAGTTTATATATTGTATTCTAGTTGTAATATTATTATACACAAGGGATAATATACTTTATGCATGAATTGAGTTAACTTTAAAATGTTGATAATCTTTTTTACTAACTAGTTGTGATCTGCAAAATAATATACTTTTACAGTTTGTATTAATTAGTCTTTGACAATCCTGTCAAGTAGGATAAAATGTACATTTACTAAAGAACGAGAGTTAGTACAAAGATATAAATATAATGTATATGATGGGCATACATACAAGTATATTAATTTAATTTACATTGTTTATTTCTTTTATTTATATATATTTAAATTGCAAACAATCCTTTTCATATTTATTCTCAAATAAAGGTGTGGAAAAAATTAAATTTATGCATTTAGTAGGTGTCCCACTCTAACAAAACAATTTCGTGAATTGCTTCGGTCTCCAGCCAGAACAGAAGAGCAATAAATACAAAATGTCGGTACAACACCCGCGGGACTCGAGCAAGTGTTGGCGGAGAGCCGGTTGTGATTTAATAAATTTATTCAATATTTTTTTCACGTTTTTGCAAACCAATAAAGTATCGTGCCGCTCTCTAACGAACGGATCAAATTTATAACATGGGCCCTCACAAAATCAAGGAAAACGAAATATAAAATATTATAAATACTAGCGGGTTTAAACATTTTTAATTTTACGATTCAAACACTTGACTCGCTCTGATCACTCACGGTCCAACCACTACCAGTAAAACCACCAGAAAGTACCAGTAAGTAGTTTCCGTAAAATCTATTTTTCATACGCATTTTTGCCGACTGCTTTTGGTAGATACTGGCTGTTGCGCAGCCACGGCTCGTGTTTTCGCAAAACCTGTTGTTCAATATACAGAATTTAATTCAATTTTACCAAAAATGGAAATGGTCTACAATACAACTTAACTAATCAATGCAAACAAATACTGTTACACATATTTTACCATTCTGATAACGTGTACAATATAAACACAAGTCTTCTGGAAATTCTCGTAATTATTTATTATTTATTTATTCTTAATATAGGTATACTTGAGTATTTTTATATATGCTCTAATATAAACAAGATCAAAATCGTTCCTTATTATTACAACTTATCTTTCACATATTTACTTAGATTAATTTTAAATCTATGTAGTTTCTCCTCCTTTCTTATGTTTTATGGAATTACATTAAAAATCTTCATCGCACTATACATCTTCGATTTATGAGATTTAGCCTTCTTCCTGAGTCTCAGTCTATCTTTTCCTCTTGTATAATGTTCGTGCTCAAGTTGATTTGCATCATTTTTTCTTATAAATTCTGCCGATATTTTCTTAGTGAAGATTTTATAAATAAATACCATTACATTGAAATATATATTCTGCTTTATAGTCATTATATTCAGATCTATTAGCATTGCACTAATTCGAATATATCTTCTATTCTCAAAGCTTTATATTGCAACACTGACATGTAGCATTTTTTCTTCATACATGTATGTAGATTAACATAGAATTTATTAACTGTTGTGTTCAGAAAAAAATGTCATGGAAACTATGTTAGAAATATTAATTGCGTTAGAAAAATTCATAACATTTTTATATACTCTTACTTTTAGATTTTTTTTTATAACCACCTTTACCAGTGCTAGGATCGATACCTGGCGCATTCAAAACCTTTTTAAAATCAAAAAGATTTTTGAAGCGCCAAGTATCGTTCCCGCTACCTCTTACATGCGATTAAAGAAATCGCAATAATGTATGATTAAAAAGTACATCGTCACCAAGTGACGGACTACCAGAGTAGGCCAAGATTTTTTTTTTTTAGATTTTCGTGGCTACACCCGTTTCACTCTCCGTAACCCCACTCTGACAGATTTCTACCTGTTAATATCACTGTGATTGGATGTGGCCGGTCATCGTTCGGTTAGGAACGATGACTTTATGATGAATGAAAAGAACTTCGGATTCTTTCAAGAGTTTGTGGTTGAGTGGGTGACCCGCTAGGAAATTTTAAGGCGTACAAATGTTGCGATTAAAGGTGAGAGTCATCCGCCTTTTCTGTAACTGAATGTGTTTATTTTGTATGAGAATGTGTTTATTTTTATGTTTAGTCCACTTATTTCTTTTCTTTTTTAGGGGGTGATTAATGTTTTTCATTTTTACTGATCTGTTTCTATGCTCTGTTAAATTTTTCAATCTTATATATGTGTAATCACTAAATATGTACAATGTTAATGAATTATTTTGGATATGAGCGCTGGATTGGTGTTGGTTTTGATGTCCATGCCACTATTCCATCTTGCTGTGCAGCTCTGAAACATAACACGGTCACCTTTGTAGTATTAAAAAAATGCTAACCTGGCGGCGAATGAGAAAAATCGATATGGGAGCTTTTGCTCATAAAATGGTCCTGGGTAAGTTATGGGTCCCATTCACTATTAAGATCGCTGAAAGACGCATTGAATATAATTTGAAATGATGAAGAAGTTCACCGGTAGATGTACTTAAACTAATAAGTGGTTAATAAAACAAAGTTAACAAATAAAAATATAGATATAATTCCGTTTAAAGTACCGTTCTCTTTATTCCTTGCAGTCACCCTCCTTTCGATATCTTTCTCAGCTTTTCCGTTACTATCAAACAAACTTCCCAATTACACAAACTCATCTACTTGTTACAAACATTCATTACCTATATGTATTTAGCGCGGTGTCTTGCTTTCCTCCTTCTCAAATTCCATCATTTTCGACTTGTTGACATTCATAATAAGGTTGCTTTCCTTGAATACATCGTACATTCTACTCACTAGACTCTGTAATTCTTGTTCATAATTGGCCATTACCTATCTCATCTGTAATAATGATAGCTTTTCCGATTAGATATCTCTGGTACCCCATCAAGGATCAGTGATGTGTGGCGGTATTGATATCACGATTGTACACTACAACTATGTTGACATTACGTAGCAAGCACAAACACACATAATTCAAAAATATAAGATTCACATAATTGTAATATCCACATGCTGCGCAGACTCCACCACACAAGCTTAAGATATAACAACTAGAATAACAGAAGGTTTATTTATAACAATCCGATGGCTACTGGAATAATTGCTAAATTAATGTATTAATTATAAATATATACATTAATTTAGTATTTAAAATATCACAGACCTATGTTCTGAATAATTACAACATCACAATAAGAATGTGTTTTCCTTAATAATGGAATAATTGCCTCAGAGAACATTCAATGTCCATAAATACATTGCACAATTGTATCAAAAATGAATTGTTCTGACGTTATACATTGCCGATGATAAGATAAATAAATTGGATATAAAAATACGTCCGCAAATATTACAATAAAAAATCACATGATAGGGTCAGGATAATAAACGATTAATTGAGTGTCAAATAGAGATATTCAAAACTAGACTTGTTTATATATCAATCCGATAATTTTTCAGCACTGTCGATGTTACGTTATAAAACACTAACCATTTAATTAATAAAATAGTAACCTTTGACATGAAATTATCTTATCCAGGGTTATACCGATTTAGATTCGAATCAACTTGCAATTTTGTCAATCAGTCAAACAGAATAAATTTGGGATTCAAATTTAAACAGTTAATAATTTATAAATTCGCATTCATTCATGAAGTCGGGTATTTCTAAATATTTACACATTCCAGTAAGCATACGATAGTGAAAATTCACGGGAAAGTGGCTCTGCCTATCATAGCAATAATCTCAAAACATATTATAAGAAAATTCAAGTTCGATATTAATCTTGACAGTTTAACATGATTTATTGAATTAATATATGTTTTATTCCTAATTATCTGTACTAATTTATAACTACTTTGACATTATTACAATTATATATGTTTCACATTATACCACATTTGAGACATGGCAGAATTAATACTCCCTGATGACTTTATATAACACAACGAACATTGAGGTGTGAATAAACAAGTAAAAGGAATCAGAGAGGGAAATAATTTAGAATGTGTATGTCTTTGCCAAAATTAAAAGAAAAATATTCTCTACCTACGTTTATTGGTCCGCAGAGTCTTGCAGACTGCGTCTTCGTCCGAAGCACCACTGACGACGAGGAAGAAAAACTGACCCTAGTCAATCTTGTAATATAGTGGCATGGCTTGTAATATATTGATTCACGATTGCTAACGTTTTTCTAAAATTAATGTTCTTGATATTCAATTATTTGAGAGTTCAAAGCAAATTATGAATATGTATATTCTTTTACGATTTACTGTAAAACTTTTGATTTGTAAAAAAACAAATTATATGATTCTTTATTTTAGTGTGCTGCGACGACCCTTATATGGTAGAGGGATATGTCTTGCCAGGAGATCGGTTGGCGGTATTCTGATCTCATTTTTAATTGAAACTAGGCTATGGAGCAGTAAGGCTTATTTCATAACAACATGTCAACCATTGAACCAAACAAAAATGCAATAATAATTAACAAATTGTCGAAAATATATTTTACATATATATGTATAATATAATAAATGTATTCTCTCTGACAATTCTTGGTTTGTTTAAAAAAATGTTAAATACATGAAATGTCTACGATTAAAACATCTACTTTATTTATTAAATGTTTAGATGTAAACTTTTTTTAACAATTTAATTAAACAACCGGAAAGGCTTTCTCCGTTTCTCTTTTCCGGTGTTGTTGACTTTTATGGCTTGGAATTCGTGAAAATATTTTGCCATAATTACTTTTTAATCCATTTAGACAAAATTAACGTTGGCCGAAAATTAATTATCTGGTTCTTTAACCCTCTTGTTGCAAAGATAAAAAAGATTTTTAAAAAATCTCAATCATAGCAATTTTTAATTAGGACACAATTGATAAATTTGCTTTTATTGTATATAGTAAAAATCTTTTAAAACTTGGCACAAACACAGTTTTTTCTCTTTTTTTTGATTATTTAGTACGTCATGCTGATCATCAAATTTCCTACTACGTGCCAGATTTTATGCACGTAAGGTAAATATCTTACTGCTATGGCACAAGTAGTTCATAGCGATGAAAGAAATTCAACAAACTTCTTATAATAAATTAATATTAACGCAACATAAAAATACGAGTATGTTGTGTCAACTTTTTAGTATTTATTACAAACCTAATACAGAATATAAATAGATGGAAAAAACTAAAACGATAACGATAAAGAAGGGGAAGCCACCTTATTTTGATCTTAAAAAGACAATCAGCATATCTATCTACAATACCACAATTCAGAATGTAAGTGATTTTTGTCATACGCTATTAAATCAACTGTTTAGCCTTTATTTCAAACCTAGTGCAGCACAAAAAAACGATGGTTAAAAAACTACAACGCCAAGTAAATGTGCATTATGAATGTGAAGAAGGAGAAGCTAATTTATTTTGATATTAAAGACAATCAGCATACCTGTCTACAATATCACAATTCAGAATTTGAGTGATTTTTATCATTCGTTATTGAATCGGTCAATTATCAACATTTTTATCTTGCTTACGTTTATTGCAAAATTTATTTCCAATAAGAGAACGTTTTCAATGTCTTCGTCATTATTCGCCGGAAAAATTATATCATTCGTGAAACATAGGTAGGTACTTCAAACTGTTGTGATGGCTTTATTCCAATGTTTCAAGGCTGTTATGTTTTCATTGTATATATTAAATTGGATGAATCCTTCTATTTCTCAACCATTGCGTTTGATGATATAATCTTAACTACAGTAGAAGCAGACGGTTCAAAAGAAATATCAGTTTTTTTAGTGTCCCTATTTCTTATTTCACTGATTTGAATTTTTTTTTTTAATTTGACGAGACAAGACGAGCCAATTAGGCTGTATTTTTCCGTTTTTTTTACGACTTGACATTAAGTATGAATCTGATCCCATTCATAAATGATCTTCCTTTTATAAAGTCTACCTGTTGTTGTGAGGTATCTATAAAAATATATTTTGTATATGTCAATCTGAAAAACCAAAATTGAATTTAGTATTTTTAAAACTTACCCACACAAATATACGAGTATGTATGTACATATTATGTATTTTACGTAACATACAACACTATGAAAAAAATATTAATACTAGGCATATTATTCTGATTATTTAAAAAGAATTTATCTTTTGAAACTTAAAAGATTCTTCTTGCAGCAGAAACTTCTTAAGTTTTCCATTTTCTGTATTTTATTAAAAGACAGAAAAATACAGAATTAATTAAAACAGTTTATGTTCTTAATAATAAGAAGAATTGAGCAATAAAGTTAGTAGTTTACTAAATGATGTTTATTCTGAACGAGAAAGGGTTTTTTCTGTGGCTAAAAGAAAATACAAACGAGATACAGAGACAAGCAGTCTTAAATATTTATTCGTACAAAGTTTTTGTGTTTTTGTTGCGAAGGCGGAAAAATAAACAGGTCGTAAAATTTTAACATCTTTATTACTCCACAAATCTTTCTTGGTGTAAAAAGTTCTGATGGATATTCCAGCAATTCGGTGACACTTCAGCTTACACGCGAAATTACAGAATTTAATCTTGGAAATATTAATACCATGTTACAATTAAGCTGGACCAATTTCAATAAGTTACTTCTTAATTGTATTTTTATAGCATTGTTAAATAAAATATAATAGAGAAGGAATTATGTTTTTTTCAATAGTAATGAAATCCCGCCAAGACGACACTTTTGTTTTTATACTTTTTAATATCTTGGGTAATGATTTTAAAGATGCGATCAACTATAAAATTTAATTAATAAAATTGATCACTGCCAAGAAAATTGATAATTTTTTTATTATCTATTTCTTTTGAATAGTATTCTGTTTTTTTAAAATATCGAATTTTCTGTTTCTTTGATATTTTTAATATGTTTTTTCTCTGTTACGTTATTTCGATCTTACATGAAAATATTTTTATTATATTTACATATAACTGTGGTGGTGTGATGCATGCGCTCAAGTGTGTGTGTGTTTCGATCTCGATCTCGAATATTTGTTCAAGTAAAACACTAGAGTTAGGGGAGAAGACATTTATCCCGTTTATGGTATGCATATTATATTGTAGCCTTCTCAAACTATCCACACAATCTTCGGAATATAATGCAAGAACTATCAGAAAACAATGGCAGAGCAGGATTTTAGATAAGCATCTCAAAAACTTAAAAAATGATGAACTGCTTTGTTGACTCGTTAGGTATTCATTTTAACGAAACACACCTTGAGCAGGTCGATAATCATGTCTGACTAGGATAATACATTTCCATAACAGGAGACATATCAGAAGAAATTGTTCCCAGAACAATGCTGGCCAAGAGTGTATTTTGAATAATTTTCAATTGAGACCTTCCAGTGTGTAAAAGAAATATTGCGTTACATGGACTAACAACAACGGCGTGCATTCAGTATTTTGAAATAAACTGTACCTAACTAGAATTTCTGCGATATAAATCAAAATAAAATATGTATTTCATAATATTCTTAACACAATTATTACCATTTATTCAGATTTTACTATATCGTAATATTCTGTCAGGCAAATATTTAATTTTGCTTTATTTCCGAAATATTTAGTTACATATAACACATTCCAATGTGCTGACTGCACGTGCCAGCTAACAATAAAATGTAAGTCCACCCAACAGGATATAGAAATATGTATGTTGGACTCCACATGTCTCTTCGTTCAGACAAGAGCAGTTTATATAAATGATCTAAGTAGGTATGTACATTAACTGAAGTTAATGAAATGGTAATGGCTCGAAGGACGAACGCAGTCATCTAGTGGTGCCTAAGAGGAATTAAAATGCCAACACGTCGTCTTTAAATGACGAATGAAATCACCAAGCTCTGCGGAAATACGTTGCAGCCAGTAAAAATAGACACAGAAGCATTTTTATAGCAAATAATATAAAACGGCTGATAATGATGAAAAATCTTGATATTACTGTAGAAATGAACAAAATCTCACAGCCATAGTAGATTTTATAACTAAAGATCTTTATTGCGTGGGTACTAATTTTATTAACTTTTTTATATCTTTAATTAATTAATAAAATAATATTGGTCTGTTCAATTTCTGTTACGTATAAAATACAACATTATTGAATTGGTGAACTAACTTTTGAGTTAATCTCGAGACTAAAGTTTTCATGCGAACAGGATTCTTAAATAAAAGGACGGATTGGGCTTTAAAATGAGAGGAAGAATGATAACTATTGTGTAATATAATATTGATCCTTTTTAGAAAAATGGTGTTTAAATCTCATTTCTTGTCTTCTTGTTATGTAGTTCACTTTTTCCAACCCTTACGTGTTTCTGGTCTTCATATATTTTCGGAAGATTTAGAATCTCACCTTATAAATAGACCTTAAGTTAAAGCATACACTCCCCCATATGATAACTACCCTCCTAGGACTTTTGAAAATTAATATTTGACACTATTTATTTTTAGAACATGTGTATAATATTTAGTTGTTTGTATATCCTGAAAATAATTTCCCTTGATAGAAGTTAATTTTAAAATGAATTAATTTTTTTAGCGTAAAATTATCTATAATCGTATATATGTAGAATACGAATATTTGGATAAGAAGAAAAATTATAGGAAGTTTGGGACTGTTTATGTGGTTAGGTTTTGATATGATGGTTAAGAATTTTCGAAGGACCTGAGTCAACGGGAAGAGTCAACGAGAACGTTAGATACATCCGTGGATGGTCCAACCATATCTCTAATTTTATGAAACACTACTAATGTGGTGATATCCAATGGTTTGATCTCAGCACGTTCAAAAATGACAAAGTTCAAAATTCTAAAAGATCAACCCAACCCAGACCCAAAATCACTCAACACCAATTTATTCGAAATTGGCAACGTTGAGTTTAGAGTAACTGAATATTATTCACCAACAATTCAGTACTAAATTGGGAATAACAGAAAGTCACTCCTGAAAGTTGAATTTTGAAAATAATATTCAACTCTCACATTTACACCTGATAGAAAAATGTATCCATTAAAAAACTTCTACATACACTTGAACACTGAAAACAAGCTCCATGAACAATATCAAAGTCTTTGAATGTAGCTCTACAGGAGAATGCTCAGAATACCACGTACAGTGTGGGTTACAAATAAACGGGTTACAGCATGAACAAATAAAAACTGCATACCTTGTAAATGCTACAATCCTAAGATATAAATGCTGTATCTGTACACATCTCCACAGATGTGCAATTATTTAAGTATTAAAAAAATCGTTCTATGTCAAGTAAGTCATATGTTGGTAATTATAAATGTAAAATATTGTTAGGTTATTTTTCTCTGCATCGGCTTCATATTCAGGGGGGAGGCATCTAGCCTAACTGGTTCTTTTTTAAACCAAGTCTTTTATTACCAAGTCAAATGGTTATGAAATGAAATTACAAAATACCATCATTTACAATAAAGTTTATTATCTATATTTTGTAACTTGCATGTATTAAAAGTGGAAAATGAGCATTTTACCTAATTAGTTATTAATAAGACAATTCAAAAATAATTACAATTAAATTAACATTATTTAGGTGTCCATCATGCCAGCATAAAGTTATCTACCAAATTATCTGTGTTGATGCTTGTCTGATGTTGATTATGCAGGTTCCTCACGTAAGGGATTATCTCTTAGGAGACGCCTTCCGCGCGTAGATGACGGTCCTGGATCCTGGACGTGAAGTGTGGCCTGATGCTTGTGGTGCCAGCATAGGATGACAGAGTTCAGGCTTGTAGTTGATTGACTACCAGACGATGCCCAATTATCCAGGCAAACCGGGACTCTGGACGCGATGTTCTTATGCAATTTGTGCGTGTCGTATATGATATCGTCTCCCCTGATAGCGACAATTTATTCTCACTTCATCAAATTATGTTGATTGTCTTTTTTTCATATAGATCCACCGGGACCCTTTTTATACTTTTACATCAAAGATTAAACACAGAGAACAACATAGTCTAAGCTTAAACTCGAGGTGCATAGTTTACATTTTCCCCCGAATCACAAATTACAAAACGCTTGCTTATTATATCAGAGAAGATATTGATTTTATTTTCTAATTGAAAATTAGATCCCGTGTTTATGAAGCGATCTCTCCCGGCTTGGATTTGAAGAAGACTGACGCATAAGGTGATGCGTCCCTTATGGTACATTTGCCAACGTGACTATGCCAGTTTCCTTATTGCCGTTTCCACACCGTATCGTGCATCTAACAATACCGATGTTTATTACCCTCCCGTCCCTTACTTCGACTTAGTGCTTTATGTAGCCTTGAAAAACAAAATATTGTTTTGGGTAATTTCGCATTCTAACAATGTAAGTACCTATATCGTAAAATATATACTTGGCAAGCCCTTATAATTATAATTATATATAAAACCTAATTAGATTCTATTCTGATAAGCATATTTTTTATCGAGGCTACAAATTTTAATTTCTTTAGATAGTGATAATAAACACTAATGCGTTCATCAGCTGATAACATCATCATGACGTAATAGACATAGTATTCTAATGTGTTCATCAGCTGATAACATTATCATTCCATTAACCCTATTTTTGTTTGATTTGTTCAAGTTTCAGAGACTTCAGCTATTCGTGTTAATAAGTATTGTGTTTTTAAAACTCGGCCTTCTTGCTCTGCTCCGTGAAACAAGCCAGCAGATTTCAGAGAATAAATTTGAATTCGTGTTTTTGGACCTTTTCTTTACTTATCTTTATTGAACAACAATCATCTTCCATAAAACTGTATTATGACTTCAGAAGGTGAAGACTATAGAATATAGATTAAGACCCTCCATAAATTTCCGACATTGCAGATCTTGTCTGCGTTGGTACTTTCGTGATTTTCGTATAAAACTGAATGACAATCGAACAAGAGTCACTCATGTGTAACTATTTCTTTTATAATGTAGTTATAATTATAATTATTTACTTGGACTCGGACTTATAATTTTTTAGCAATACTAAACACTACTTTATTTTTCAGTTAAACATAATTTTTTATATTAATATCTTAATAATTTACATTCTGAGAAAAATAAATCACATTTTTGACGTTGTAAAAATAAGAAAATTATTCTAATAAATAATTTTTCTTATTTTATAAAACGTCATCCCTACAAAATCATGTATTGCTAAAAAATTGCAAGTGGAAAATCATGTGTACGAAATTTTTTTTTTTAATATATTTAATTGAATTTAAGTGCAATTGAAAATTACTGTTGAGATGATGGTATAGCACAAGAAAAAAAAATTTACATCAATTTATCATATTGAGTTTACGAATCTATCGCGATATTATTCGCAACAGATAATCCCGTGTACACCGACTCCTCGTGGCTACAGGGTGGCTCCCGTAGGATGACATAAACTAGACTTAATTATTACACCCAACCTTCTCACAGAGGATAGGATAATGTCAACACGATTTCCCTGAAGGGTGATTTAACCCATCATATGTAAAATATTGAAGCACGACAAAATATTCACCAATTTAAATCAAACGTAACTATTTTCCATATACAATTCTTTTCCCATTCTATTGATTTTTGATTTTCTATTTTTTGTATATAATACGTATATTAGATCCATCTTGTAACTACGAAAAGGTGGGAATCTAATCTTAAAATTGTATAATTATAGGAATTTAGTTGTGAAGTAAAATTATTAAGGAGAACACATTCTTATTGTGAAGTTTTAATTATTCAGAACATAGGTCTGTGATGTTTTAAATACTAATTAATGTACTATTTATAAATATATACATTAAATTAGTATTTAAATATAAAATTATTGGTTTAAAAAAAACGGTATAATCGCATTTATATTTATTTACGGCTCTGAGACATGAACAGTCAAAGCGAAGACCGACACCTTCGAATCTGGATGGAGACGTGTTCTTCGCATTTCTTGGACGTCAGGATACACTAATGTAAATCCTAACCGAATTGGGAATCTAAACACGTATCTTCCCAATCTGTCTGGATTCTGTCCAATTTTGGACATACTGCACGACGCAACGTAAAAAAGGCAACTCAAGGAACATTGCATGAGGCTTCAAGGAAGGCAGAAAGCAGAAAACTTGGGACCGCCTAGTTTAGAATATAGTGAACTTGGAAATAACTGGAAAGGGAAAGAAGTCGCAACTTTCTTATGTAGGTATATGTGAACAAACGGATCAATGGAAGCCACGATTAATTAATTTCGACTCGATTAAAAATCGAATTCTTGCAGTGATTTTGGTTTGCTGGAGCGTAACATGTATTATTTACCAAAAATATTTATTTCAGAATATTCTAAAACTTTCTTATAATAAATACATTTTAAAAAACATGATAAATTTTAATATTAAAATAACACACCTTTTCAATATATGTTTGTAGCCAAATTGATAAAAAATAAAAATATATATTAAAAACAATTCAATGTCTTAAGCTTATATTAATTAATATATTTTTATTTACAATTTGTAAACTGGATGATTGAGAGTATCTTGCGTGTGGATTTAAGAGATATGGGGTCTATCCTAATCCAGCAGTTATCAAAAATTAAACCTATTTACACAACGCAATACCTTCGCTTTTGTAAAATTTTAAGCAATTGGATTGTTAATTTCATTCAGGGTACGTGCCGTTAATTTTTAATAAGCTTAAAGATGTTTATGTTTTAAAAAATTCTTCACGACATAAAAACTATAGGTGCCTACTAGAGTAAGTTTTTTTTTTAAACTATTAAGGTAAACGACTTTTAATTAGACTATCATTGTATTTGTCAGAGTTATCGCGGTCGTAAGGGCGATAAGAAACTAAAATCTTGCACGGAGGCGGGGATGATCCCATAGGGACGGTTGTATACTCTATAAACCCTCATAATTAGATGGACTATTAATATGATTTACAGCCATAGCGTATGGTAGGGTAGGTGGTGAACAGAGAAGAGTCGATTCGTTAGTCGAGAGAGAATTATTAGAAAGAATGTGAAATTGACAATACAGTACATAAATTAAGTAATTTTAAATTGACTTGAAAATAGATCACTACACGTTTTAATAACGAAAATTAATTTCATTCAATTGTCTATCGAAAATTTAAAAAACTTTATAATAGTTAATTGAAGATCGTTATGTACTATCGTTAATCCGTTAAAGGTTATTTAACAAGAGTTAATAATCCTTCGCTCGCGTTTCACAGATGGCATTAACGCTTTACAAAAATCCAGCTGCACGGTGTAAACGTGTAATAAAGAATAAATTAAATTCCATACGGTTAAATCCGAATTATATCGTCTACATTTAGCCTTTCGCCAATGTATTTCCAGTCGATAAAGTTAATGCGATTCGAGGCGTCGGGTAATCTGCCCGCTCCAACCCGACCTCTGTAATACAGGGTGGTATAATAAAGCTAGGAGGAAAAACCAGAAAGTCATCGAGACTGTCATTCGTACATTTATGACAATATATATCATTTTTACAGGTCTACTGGGTTGTTTACGCGACAGAATTAAATAAGAATGAGAAAATTACCGATTATTTTTAAATAATGGCGGTACATAAATTCTGATATTACTAACATCCAGTGATTTATTTATTAACTGTATATGATATATCATTAATGATTGTACAATGTTAAACGAATATTAGTGAGCAAACCTGCTATGCATTTATTAAAAGTATTGATCTTACAGCCGTTAACTTCTACATAATTGGACATGTATTTATTGTTAAATCAAAAGTCAGACAAATATATTTAAATACGAGTATATTACTTAAAACTAATTGTGATATATATGAGAAAATATTAAACATTTTTAAAACGTGCTTTGTTATAGTGTATTATGATTAAGTCCTGAAAACATAATTTATTCTTATTGTAATTTATTATTAATGGATATTATGTAATTAATGATACATATTCACAAATAAAACTAAATAATCTCGTCCCGCGTTCAAATCTGTACTGTATATTGTTCAAATCGTCCAAATCTGTACTGTATTATGTTCAAATCGCTCAAATCTGTACTGTGCTATACAAACATAATTCACAACAGATATTAGATTAGCACCAATCCTCATATTATCTTTTGAATTCCTGATATTATTTAGGCGTATTATAAAGTTTCTTAATGAATAGAAAATTCCATACTTAATTTATAAACTAAAATTTTGCAATAAAATTTGAACTTGTCACGAAACATGACTTTCGAATAATTTAAATTTGTTTGCATAGTACTCTAAATAAATGCGTTATTAATATATTTATTTGAACTTGATATTTGATAAATCAAATCCATTTAAAATAAGAATATCATAAAATAATGACTCTTGTATTTTAAAATGTGAAAAACGTTAATATTACGATGCCATATTTTAAAATTTCTGCTAATTATAATACATTTATTAAAAATATATGATTTTAAAATAAATATTTGATTTGATTGAATCGGTTACTTACTAGATCATATAAGTAGTATGCCGGTTATTAAATTGTAGTGAAACAAATGAATTAATTATCTTTACCATTCCATTGCACACCCTGTTCATACATTCACCCAAGATTATTCCGATCCTTATGACTTCTCGTCAGCAAAATCAAAAAGATTGTTTTAAATAAGTGTTTTAAAAAAGTAGTGTATTATTTTTGTTACAACCATTATTTTTACATTTAAATAGCCAACTCGCCGTCTCGACACAGAATTTCTTTAGTGAGACGGGCACAGTCCAAACAAATTTTTATATGTATTATATAGTTACAAATAAATAAATAAATAACTGAAATATTTAGCAAAGATAAATAGTAAAATCAATAGACGATACTCCCATATAAACATAATAAAACTTACATTGTAAGTATAAGGCAGTACCTACTAAGTGATTAAGAGGGGTCAATGCTCGGGTGGTGGTGGGGTAAGACTGGTGCACGTGGTTTTCCTATATTCTGTTGATGACCCCATTTTAGTAGCCAACATTGTTTGGGCCGGAGCACATTGAGGCTTTGCCGTGCGCGCATATTTTGAAAACAACCGATCTGTGATCGCAAAGCAGAGCTTTCTTAAGTAGTGATGAGGCATATTTAATACCAGTGAGTCTCTGAATAAGCAAAATTTCCGCATCTGGGCTGAAAATAACCCCCGAATTTATCACGAAAGACCGTTACATTCCCCTAAACTAACGGTGTGGTGTGCCGTATCACAATTTGGCGTGATATGTCCGTACTTCTTAGAGGAGGAAGGCGTGACAGTGATCGTGAATTTCGAACGTTGTCTCAATGTTGCAAAATTTTCGGGATTATTGAAGAAGAGGCTAGGGAACACGTAGGATGGGGCTACAGCTCAAACAGCCCGAATTTTACTCAATATTTTGAGAGAAATATTTTCCGGACGTCTGGTCTCTCTGAGGAGTGATGTAGTTTGTCCTGGGGGGTTACCAGATTTGAGCATTACTGATTTCTTTCTTTGGGGATATCTGAAAGGAAACGTATTTGAACGTCGCCCTCACACCTTACCAGAGCTAAGAAAGTGGATTATTGAGAGGAAGTTAACGCCATACCCTGCGATATGTTTGAATAAGCTGTACAAAACTTCAGAGATCGTCTCTAACAATGTGTTTCTGTTAACGGCCGCCATCTAGAGGACATTACGTTAACATTTAATAATTAAATATGGTATGTACTGCTAATTCAGAAAATAAAAACATTCTTTCTCTATATTTACATTTTTATAACTCCTCAACACTGCTTAATCGGTTCTGCCGCATCCTATGTATATATATAGTAAACTAAAATTTTAAGGACGGATGAATTATTCTACCCATCTCTAATAAATATTTAGAAATTCCTACCAAATTTTGTGATGTCGTACCTTAATTTAAAGAAATTGAAGCCGCCATTAGGTTCCTCTTTCTGTTACCATATTTTCTTTGATAACACGAAGGTAATTACACAGTATTATTATAGACATGTTGCCACTACAATCAAGACCTTGGCGTTTAGAAATTGATATTTTGTAAGTTAAAATTTTGAAATCCTAAAATCTTGTACTGTATTGTCGATTCTTTTAATAAACTTCTCATTTTAGACATTTAAAAAAAAAAAAAAATAGAGATGCGTACACGGAATACATGTCACATCACTATTCTTACTATTTTCAAACTAAGCTAAACGCTTATGCTATGAAGATAGTACTAACTTGCAGGTGTTCTAGAACGAGGCACGAACCCCCGACCACTTAATCACTAAGCCAACGTCTTGACCATTACACCAACAAGCTACTCATTTACTAATATGATATATATATATGAAGTCTTGTTACTAAATTTTTTTAAATTCATGTATATTTAAATATTTTTATATTATACGAATTTTGATAACAATAACTCCTTTTAATTTATTTCCTATCATCATATTTCCAATATTTATTTATTTTATTATTTCATTTTTTCCACAAGCGATGTAGGCAACTTATTAGTGAAAGGTGAGTAAGCAATTCGAAAGTAGGTGAACCTTACATATTATGCTCTTTAATGAATCTATCGGTGGAGGTGTGAGACAACCCCGTCTCACTCTCACAATATACATATGGAACTAGCTTCTCTTCTGAATTAACTAATAAAATCTAGACCGACGTTTCAGCATGATAGCACGTACCTTTGTCAAGGCGTTGCCTAAAAAGACCGTACTTTTTCGCTGGAGATACAAATCTCCCGCAGTTGAGTAAATTTTAGTTTGAAGTGAATTCCATAATATCAATTCTGTACATTCCTTTATATATTAGTTGCGAGTGAGATTTCATTTTCATTACTAGAAAGGTACCATTTCATTAATAACTATTCGTATATTTTTTGTAGACTTAGTAAATTTAAATAAGACCGAATAAATTTTATAATATTATATTAATACCATTGTTTGATATTAAATTTATAATAATTATTGTGTATTTTTAACCTTTCATAAACCATGCAGTAACACAGGTCTACCGCTCTGATTAAATTTATAATATTTTGGTAAATATACGCAACATACACTTCATATTTTAGTTAATTTAAAGGAAAATATTTACGCTTAGAAAAGACTAATGAAAAATCAATTATTTTTAATTCATTCCGTTATAAAATTAATACGTTGACAAAAATACCATTTGAGGCAAGACAGAAAGAAATCACACATTAATTTCACAGTGAAAACAATAACAATAATAATGGAACGACAGATGTATTAATTTAAAAAAAAGTGTAATATATAGGTTCAAAAATTTGTCATGAAAAATACTGGCGCTATAACACAATTGACAGTGTACTTCCCCTAATTGGAAATAAAGATCCAGGTACGAATCTCGGTAGCGCAAAAACAATATTTTTCGACAAAATTGATTTTATATGTATATATTTATAATTAATACATTAAATTAGTATTTAAAACATCACCTATGTTCTGAATAATAAATTATATAATAATAATGAATAATAAAATAATAACAAACATATGAATATAGTGGTGTCTCACTAATTAAATAAAGATAGATAAAAACGAAGGTTCTATTATAGAAAGCAACCTCCTATACAAAACTTGATGGATGCTTCGAATTATAATATCACATCTTTTTTTAATATTTAATGTTCAATATCTCAAGTAAATTTATGGCATTAACCATTTTCTCACATTTTAAAGGCTAATATAACTCTAATTTCTTACGGTAACACGAGTTGACAGCATGGCTGCATGCGAGTATCTTATATCACGGTATGATAAAGGTTAACAAATGTTTACTTGCCACAAAATTTGTTTTTAATGAATAATTTTAATTAATTTCTTTATGTATTCATTTAAAACAAATACAGTCTATAGCCAGACCACAAGAGTACCTACAATTATAATGATTAAACAATTAAGATTAAAAAAAAGCACTCGTCTATAAATTTAATTTGTATAACATTATTATTTTTCATCTTCTATCTATGAGCATAATGGCATAATATTTGCGTATTTGTACAAATATTACATGTATTATCGTATCATTATGAGAACAATTCTTTAATATACTAGATTTATTTATTTTTAAATAAAGAACAAAGCAATCGTTAACTAAAACTGCTTCCAATCCTTGTAGTGTATCTAATCTTTAATGTATTTAACATTTCAATAAAGCAGTTGTTTTACAACTATCAAATCAACGAATTTCAAGGCGGTGACTGAATGTATCACCCTTGCTTTTGTTTTGCTTATATTATACATTGTGTATGTAGATGAAACCCACAGCATATATTACGTAAATTATATCTTATTCTAAATCATTAGTAAGAGAAATTTCCCAATGAGACGACATCATTAATTTTCAGTGTCTATCTTCAGATCAATTTTCTTTATGCTGGTTCAGATCACCAGCAGTAATAAATCATAAATAATATATTACAGCTAACCTTTATATGACACGCGTGAAGTATTGCGATTACCTCTCGTTAAACACGGTTTTTATAACTAGGTTTTGTACGTTTCACATATAAAAAAAGAGGAATGGAAAATATATATAATAATAATAATGCGTTTTTTTCAGAGTGATAGAATTTTTTTTTATGATAATCCGATTCACCATAAAGATAATAACCATAAAGATAAAGTTAAGAAATATTATTTATATTATGAAAAGAAAACCAAGGAAAATATAAGTAAATAAAAAGTTCACTCATATATATATAAATATAAACAAAATATAAATACTTCAGTCTGGGCCATTATTTTACCTGTAGCTATTCTGTAGTCATTGTCATTCTCTGGTCAGGGACACAGCTTTCCATGAGAGCGCCGCTTGCACCAGAGAGTTGGTGCTGAGCTCCAGCCGCAGCTTTACGCCCGCAACTCGATGTCTCAGAAGCGGAACGAATCTACGTATACGACGGAAAATGATGTACTGGATATGGTGTTACATCACAGTTGGTTTACTAAAGCAACTAGCGCCACGTATCTAGATGGCTGAGCAAGATTCCGAGTGCTCCGCTGCACGAGTCACTTTTCTGCTGAGTTCTAATCGGCTAATATATTTTACTTTGCCTCTTCACCTACTTCGTGCATTTCATTGTAACATGAATTGAAGAAATAAATTATTCTCAAGTAAATACATTATTTCATTCACGCCACGTCACTGTCTAATTTCTTCTATCCCTAACTGTAACCAAGGTGAATATATAAATATATACTAATACGAATAATGGACCGAAGTATTAAGGTGGTCATCGCATATCTTTTTGATGATAATTTACCTCCATTTATTTATTATTTTTTAATTTTTAATTCATTCATACAAAACCATGTTCAATAAAGGTTTTCTGAACCTATAACCAAATAAAATGAACAAATATTTTTTTTTTGGTGAAACTGCAACATGCTGGGTGGTTATAAAAAAATACAAGTGCAATTTTTAGAAAACGTAAAACAATTTTTTTAGTGAACCGTGCCGCTTTTATCGTTTGCGTGTGTATATATTTTTTAGATAAAAGAATCCCTATTTTTATTTTCTAGAATTGAATTTCGGATTTCCGTGAGAATTATGCAGCAAGGCTTAGGTTTAATCTTATCGAGAAGTTTTTACGGAGACTGCAATAGGAAATGTTATTAGGGCAGGCAATTTTCCCTTTTCCCTTTATTACCAGGGTTCACCTAAATTGGATAAGCCAGGTGTTTAGAAAGGAGTAAAGGGAATGAGGACAACCCTGATTACCACTACATTCAGGATACACAAGAGATAGGGGAAACCCAAGGGCTTAAAATGAAGTTGCTTTATATAATGAAGTTAATAAAGATATAATGGTTCAGTAAGTACAATGTGTATACACATCTATATAAACAATATATACCGTTCAAATGTACTAGCAGAAAGTTACCAGCTTGTCTATTGCTTGTTTCTAGACCCTGCGGGCACGGCTGTGCGGCCACAACTAGTGTTTCCGTAAAACTTATTATTTAGTGTTAAAAAATATAATTTATTATCAAAAAAAGTGTTGTGAATTATCATAGTACAACCTTACTTAATCAATTAATGGAAACAAAAACCCAATCATACATTTACATAATGGACCGTTCTGGAGCTAACAAGTTCCACCTTCCTTGGCTAAAGCGCGACTGACTGCCTGGCGACGTCGTGGTAACAGAGATTATGTGAACCCTCGTATATCGTAGATTTAAGAATGTTATATATTTTATGATAATAAATTTCTATGACGTGGAGTGGACCAAGTGATATGAGTTGAATATTTTTTTTATTAGTCGTGATTACAATTCAGTTTACGAGTAAATTAATAACTTTCTTGACTTAACTACGTATATAAGCATTAGGGAGCCAGAAGAAAATAAAACTAATGATATAAAAGAGGAAAAATCAAAGTATCAAAAATCACAATATAAACGATAAAAATTCTAGAATTTTAACTAAAACGTTGAATATTTTATCTATTAAAAAATATAAATTTGACAGAACAGAACAAATACACTATTAAAATACGACAAATGTATTGTGTTAATATATTACATTTAACTAAAAAACGTTCATGAATGTATATATATATATTTTTTCATTTAGTACATGTTGGTGAAAATGTAATTCTGCCGGTTAGGTAGAAAGTTGAATTAAATTATAAATAATTGTTCAATACATAATATTTAAACATGGCATCTATCTTTAATGTTATTTAGTAAATTAAATATGATACTTTTAAAATTAGCAATATTAACTTGGTGGTTAAAATTCATATTTTTTATTTATTATCTTAGTTTTATTAACCACAATTGAGTTTAAAAAACATCTACCGGTTTCGGAAAATACCTTTTCCTTCTTCAGGATGTCATAACTAACTAAAAATATAGCATTGTTTCTTCACCAGAATCTATTTTTAAATTTTTTTTAAATAATTGTTGTTTTTAAATATGATTTGTAAATTGTTCTAAAGATAATATGATTACATTGTAATCGTGGTGGATGGCGAAGAGATCAAACGTAAAGTTTTCACATGTAACTAGAAAAGAAAGACGATGATGAAATATCTGCCTTAACTTCGATTGAGATCCACGCCGCTTTGACGGACTGAGATCCACTTAACCTTATAAATTTTTTTAAAAATTTACGGAAACCGTCGAATGCATGTATTTCACGTCCGTCCGGAAGGGTTTTAAATACTTGTTAAATATATTATCTCGGAATCTTAATAATTAATATATTACATTCATACATTTTTCAAATTTTGTTTTTAATACATTTTTGGTATATAGATATTGTACATAATAACATTTTTGTGGATCCAAATTAATTAATGAGTAAAAATGAATATAGTAATTTGTACTGCATCTAAACAAACTCAAAAAACAGAATTTAATGGTTGTTAATGCATCGTACAGCTTCTGGAAATTCTACGAAACGCAAATATGTAGACAATTTGATGTACATCACTTAACTTCTCCGAAAGGACACGAATTTGAGCTGGGTGGTAAAACTGAAGAGTACATGAACCGAGCTGTTTGGTCAAACTAATGCGCAACTTCTCAAAATACTTTGTCAAAATTGCAAGTCAAACCCAACGCGTGGGACATATTCTTCATAAACATTCTGCTCCAGAAGTTCAAAGAGTTTAAGAAAAATTATTTGTTTATTATTTTAATGACTTCTCAAAACCCTTTAATCTAGTTAATTGTGATAGGTTTGTGGAGGTATGTACCTTGCATGTACCGGTGCGTAAATAATAATACGTTTATTCATGCCTGATCGGCTTTTTTTATGAAGACCCGATTCGCTATAGAGATAATACATTTAAGTAACAAAATAATATTTATATTTAGCTTTCCATGAGAGCTCTGCTTGCATTAGATAGTTGCTGTTGAGCTTCAGCCACATATATACGTATATACGTATACAAAACAACCTTCGCAACGTAGTTTTATAGAATAATGCTTGACATATCATGGATAGACTTTATTTGGAACAAAACAATTCTAAAAACCTCCACAAAGAACGAAACATAATGTAAATGCCGTAATTGAATATTTTGAGTATTTAATTCTTGGACTCAAATATAGCTTTCTACAAACAATTATTCAAAGGCAAACGGAAGAGAAACGAAAGAAAGCAAGAAATTGCCCTGTTTGTGAAACATTTAGAAATGGACCTATCTTAACATCAGTTTAGACGCATGGTACTATCATGACATGCGCTCCTGTAAAGATAGATACATGGGCACGACACCAGAAGAACAAAAACTTAAAATAATTAGGAACATTAAAACTATTAACTAACTATTAATAACTGAAGACCTGATGGTTACTAAAATGTGATTTAAAACATCGGTTACTGTGAAAATTAACCATCCGATGGCTATCAAGAATAACCAATTCACAATATTTTATCCGCACGCCGATCTAACATATAATCATAATATATTCTACTTCCGTAAGCTGAACTAACATATAGTCATTATATTTCCTTTAACCGCAAACTAAATTAAGGGATAATCATATCTCCTTCACCTGCAAGCTAAAGTAACGTATGGTCATAACACTTCCTTTACGCGTATGGTAAAGTAATGTGCAGTCATAATATTTCCTTTATCCGCAAGTTGAACTAACGTTTAGTAATAAAGTGTTGTTCATCCGCACGGTAAATCAATGTATAGTCATAAAATTTCCTTCATCTACATACATATTTTGAAATTCACGTGCAGAGAGGTCATACTTGAAAAAAAAATTGTATTACTTTTTTTACAAAATCGCATTTACGTATTATATAAAATAAATTCTATTTAAAAAAAATAATAATGCGTATGAAAATGACGCACATACATATTAGTATGTTTGTATTGTTGATATTTAGGCAATTTATTAAAAAAAATTTAAAAAAATGTATTTAGAATATAATTATTTCTAATCAATTCTTTTAGAAAAAAATACGTTCCCAATCGAACGTCGTTTGTGGGGTTAAATTAAACTCAGGAATGAATTAAAACACGTAGGGACATAAATGTTTTTGAATATTTGTAAAATGGGGATAAATTATTTGTCGTGTACACTTAGTCTAAAGAAATATAATTATAAATTATTGTATAATGTAAATTTCTTAAAATTAAACACATCAATTTGTTGTATCTATTTGCAGTTTCATTTTATTGACGGTTCACAGGTGAAGTATAAGTTTATTCAGAAGTGGTCAGTGGTGTAAAAAGTAAGTTATGTAGGGCATGACTGCGACATTAATGTTTATCGCGAATGTCAATGGTCGTGTTGCCAAGTGTAGTCAGTATTGTCAGCACGTATTTCGTGTTGAAATTTGTCTCCATGAAGTCTATAAATGCGCCGTTAAGCCGGCTTTACACGCTATGGTATACCTGACAGGTATACCTGTTCAGGTTAACATGACAAGTTAAGCTCAGCATTGGCCATGCACGTAGCGGCGAACCTGTGGCAATCTCTCAATTGACCATGGCATCGGTACAGTACAACTACGATGAGCGGTAGC
Source organism: Eubasilissa regina (assembly GCA_022840565.1). Classification (NCBI taxonomy): domain Eukaryota; kingdom Metazoa; phylum Arthropoda; class Insecta; order Trichoptera; family Phryganeidae; genus Eubasilissa; species Eubasilissa regina. The sequence goes on from JAINEB010000018.1 coordinate 26,736,796, forward strand.
GTTAGTAGGTCTTCTCGTTATCCTAAGAAAAAAAACAGAAAACCTCCACAAAAGTGGTGTAAATAATGGTTTTTAAAAAGAAGCCAACACAGTCACGTAAATATGATAAAATAATGAAATGTAGAGCCTCAAGATTACTGTAATTATTTATAATTGGATGATGGCTCAGATTTACACAATTCAATATAATCTTCCACAATTATGGTGCGCTTGCGAGACGCCATTTTTTCGAACTACGCAGTGCGACCTTTCCCTTTGCGGTGGACGGAACAACTGAGACCTGCGCCCTGGAGTAATACACACTCAATTTTAACTGAAGTTAGCACTTACTTACAGGTAGAAAATATGTATTTTCAATTATTGTCAAGTCGCCGGTACAGATAGGGATACCTGCCAGTTTTGTCACATACACGCGACCTGAACAAGTATACCTGTCAGGTATAACGTTGAACATATGGTCGGGTTTAGTCTGAGCGTTAATGTTCAAGTCGCCGGTCAACAGAATAGGCGCATCGGTGTTCGTACAAGGGGATTAGTTATTTTACGGCATCAGAGTAATACATGAGCGACCTAAAGATATATCTCGCAACTTGCTGCACTCGCGGTCGATGTACTCGCGCCACCTCACCTCCGACGTTTACATTTTTGCGTGTACCTCGTAACCGCTGTGCGTCGAGCCTCGCTTCTCGTACTGCGATTGCCGGCGGTAACTTGTTATTTTATCGAACGGAACTATGTATTATATATGCCGGTGAGAATCATTTCAAAGGCATTCTGGTTGGCCTTGTAGTTTTGAAGTTATCCAATGGTTTTGTACCATCACCCAAAAGTTATATCAAAATTGTACATCGAGCGATACCCGGTAAACTGCCACCAAACCTTTATATTGTCGGTAGACTACTTTTTCTTAACGTACATACGAACACATTTTTAATATGTGTTAGATTAATTATTTTCATCCTCTTTAAAGTAATTCATTTTTTTTACCAGTAAGAGACAATATTTCTAAATTTTAATGTAAAATATTAAAACGAAAATGATTTATTTTGACCTATTTCTTGAAGCCATTTTACTTAGGTATTATCAATGTATAGTGCTAATGATATCGGTAAGTGCAGGGAGTAAGTGCGGACGCTCAAAAGTTGACGAGTTTTCTCGCCAACTTTCATTCGTTCTTATTTTGCTGGCGATATATGCATACAGGTAGGTACTGTGTACTTATAAATAATAAAATAGTTCAATTTTATTTTTAAATTACAACGATAATTTATTATTTTAATTGGCGTTTTCTTAGTCGAGTTGTGACCTAGATTATATTATGTTATTTCGGCTCTTCTCAATGTTAGCCAATTTAAAAATCTGAGCTAATCGCGTCTCCGTTTAAATTATTACATATTAAAACAAATAGGTACTTTTTATTATTGTATCACGAAATTATTTTACTTAACGTGTATTGGGGCCATTAAATGAGACATGCACTGTTGATTACGTATACTGAATTTATGACTTTATGATATAATTTTTATCTGACATACAATTTTTACATCATAGAATTTTTTATGTTATTTTTTATTTTATTTGAATGTTATAATTTTAGGCCAAAAACTTAATGAATTTTTAGACAACTGTAAGAGTATACCATTGTTTAATTATTTTTTACTAATCATTGGCTTTATATAAGTGAGAAATATCCTCAAATTTAAATTCTATTTTTTTTTTCATAACTTTTACAATTCTACGTTTATCAATAAATATGAGTTGTTATATAATTTATTTAATAAACCCAAAGTGGGAAAATTACTAGGAGTATGTGCAATCATACCATAATCACACTGCTAAATACCTCAACACCTCTTCCATACAGAATTTCTAGGACGAAGATAAATTATTATTTCTTAATTAAACACTAAAAATATTATGAAAAACTTCATTAAATTAAATCAGATATTCTACGATGACTATGATATAATTACAATTGTTTTCTTACGCATCACGGTTCATTTGCAATGGTTTTCATTAAATTCAAAACCACGTTTTAAACTTTTGTAATTTTTTTAGGTTGGAATGGATAATAAATTGTGATTTTCAAAAATTTAAGAATTTGAAAGTTATTAATTCACTTTAGCTATAATTTTACTTTGTAACCTTTACGGAATTTAAAAAAATAACACAGTTTAAATTAAAAGATTATGCTTACAAGAAAACAAACATGATATAAAGGAAAAGGTTATTCACTAAACAACATGTGTTCCTCGCTTAAAAGTAAGACGTTAGGTACGTCCTTTATAAGGTGCAAGATTCAACAGTTTAAAACTTAGGCAGTGTAAAAACTTTTTCTTTGTTATACGGAAAGATAGCTTTAATTTTTTGCAAGTTTTAAGCCTTACATATTTCAATATGTGAAAAAGTTTACGGGCATTTGGAAACTGTGATCTTACCATACTACAATTGTATTTAATTAACTGTTCAAAGGTGAAACTTTGTGGAATTCCATGATTATTTTGTAAATTGAGTCAAAACACTGTTAACTTCAAATACACCATATATTACTCTTTGAAAGTGTTTTTAATTTTAGTTGAACTATAATATTGATAATGGGAAGATGTTCCCGAAAATGTTACATCATTTAATACAATGAAAAGTGTAGAGGAATAAAACAGTGTATATAATTACTTGTAAGTAAAAATATTTCTATAATTATAGTTTGGAACTTAAACCAAATGAAAATTTTAACCATTTCAGAAAATTTACTAGAAAATCGTTCTTATAAGTAAATCCGTCGCTCGAAAAATAGGTACGTATTATATTTAATATCTGTTTAAATATTATTAAATTTTGCATTGCGATTTATTAATTATTTATAATTTATCGCAATTGTCCACATTTTTAACGCATTGTTAGAACAAGTGACATATTATATACGTAACATATTTAAATATTTAAAAAATTATGCTTTCTTTAGTAAGAAAAGTATTCATTAAATATATTTCCTTAGTGTGAATCCCGTACACCTGCGTTCGGTAATCCCAAAAACAAACAAGTGTTTCTGAAGCCTCATTATTCGATCTATAAATCTGTTTGCATTGATTAATCATCATAATAATGGATTATCAATCTCGCACACAATACTGCCTTCCGTTGGATAAGCTCCAGGCAGGATAGCTACCCCTTTTCATACACCCCATGTTCCAGATAATTGATTTTGTGGATTAAATCATACAGGCGGCCGCCTCCGCTCATATTTTCTATGGATAATAACTCAATGCAATATTTTCATATAATATAGGGTTTTACTGGATTTACCGTTTATATATTTTTTAAATATATTGGTTTATCATTATTTATCGATACTATATTTATCAAAAAGTTTCCATACACATTTTATGTTTTTTGTGATGAGTTTAAATATTATTACTTATTACCTAACGCAATACGAATACAATTTTTTATTATCAAATTGAATTCAGAGATTGCATTTTGTCTGATACTATTATTTCTAAGAACACATTATTATTGTGAATTTCCAGTTTTTTTTCAGAACATAGTTCTGTGGCATTTTAATACAAATTAAATGTTTATGTTTATTTACCAGAAAGACAAAATCGAATAAATATTTTGGTTGTTACCTGAATTCGAACCAATATCAAATCAAAAGTGCATTACCATTACGCCACATCAACCGTGTAAGTTGACGACAAATTTTTGAATCTATATTCTGCAGCTTATTATTATGGTAAACATTTTTTGACAATATTGTAGGGCACCATTATTGATTATTGCATAAAATTAATTTAAAACTACACAATCGTTTTTTTTTTCTCTGATTTTCTTCTATTTTTCTTTTTAAAGAAAACTTAAAGCCACGTCTAAAATTTATATAATAATTTAAGTAGTTTTCAATAATAATTCAAAATTTTTTTATGAGGTTGTTTGGTTTTGTTAGAAGAGTATAATATTAAATATATTATATTAAATATTATAAATTGTGTAATATTAAAAAAACATATTTAATAAAACTGTTTGCAGAAAATATTTTTGAATATTTCAATCTTAACTTAATTATATGACAAAATAAATATAAATGATTGAGAGATTATACCACTGGTATTGTTATAGCTAAATGTTATTTTGAAAAATCATTAAATTTCATTGTTCCTTGGAAATAATCAAAAGTTATGTCAAGCCATGGAATTTATTGTATTTCATCTTAATTTTTCAGTTGTTTATAAATTTTTAGGAGTTTTTGGTTTATATTTTTTTATTTAAAGTCTAAATAATCGGAATACACAATTTTAATTTTGTATCTTTAATTTTTAAACTTAACACAAAAAATGCATTTATGAACACATTCTCTCTCAGTTTACGAGTACCTGTTATATATATTATATAATAGTATAAAGGAATAGGTACACAATATATATAAAATACATAATAATATAATATACTAACATTTATTTTTTAAATCGAGATTTGAACACGGAATACGTGTCACGTCAATATTCTTACTATTTTTCAAACTAAGCTAAACGCTTGTGCCATGAAAATAGTACTAACTTGCTGTTTTCCTGGAACGAAGCGTGAACCCCCAACCACTAGATTACTAGGCCAGCGTCTTAACCGCTACATTATATTTTACATTTAAGCAAAATTACTCAATGCGTTAAATCGATCGCTTGCGGACGGGTACTTTTAGAAGCGATAGAAAGAAATTCATATTTTGTACTGCCTTTACGCCAGTTAAGTAAAATATAATAATACATTTTGCTTAGGTTCTTTGATCTCGGCTTGATGAATGCCCTCGGTAAACCCAGCTCAAAAATGATGAAAGATTACAATTTTCCACTGAAGTAGCCGCGAAAATATTCCTTGGAACAAATGTGTGGAATATAATATAAACCGCGGTGGAGCCATCTCACTCGGTGAATAAGTGCCCCGTCATACTCACGTGAAATATTTGAATTTCAAACTAAGATTGAATCTCATTGATGAAGACGCCTGTTGGCAGGCATTCGGAGTTACGCGAAAGGTTCTGCGGGTTTGGAAAATATTTTTGCAGGAATATAATGATATATATGGATTTATTCATTCATTGCTACGTTTGCCTGGAAAAAGGGATAATCATTCATACATACATACATACCATTACACAGTACCCAAAAAGATTAAGCTAAGAGGATAGAATGCATAGCACGCAACCTTATCAAATATACATACATATATTACATAGTGACTGATTCACGTTTAAAAATAATGCCATTTTGCAATATTTTTTTCCATGTAAAAACATTTTTTTATTATCAATACCTAAATATAAGAAAAAAAAAATTGATGCTGTTTTATGACTGGTATAACTGATCAAAATATTTAACCCGTTCTGTGTTTAACTTAAAATATTATTTTATTTTTGAGAATTTTTTAAAACCTAATTTTAATATTTCTTTTTTATTTTCTCTCCTTATGTATGTGCACTTTCACTGCATCGTTTTACGAATATATATTTAACTTAAAGTTTCCATGAGCAGTAGTGTATGAAACTGGGGTCTCTTCTGGGTTATATCGCGTTTTTTGTAGACGGTGTCTCAGTTGTGAGAGATTTATATTTCCTGCGAAAAAGTACTGTCGTACCGTAATTTTGGAGGCAATGCCTTGACAATGGCAGGTGTTACCGTGCCAAAACGTCGGCCTAAAAACCATTTGCAAAAAATTTGAACTAATTCAGACGAGACATCAGTTATATATATATATACATATATATGTTGTCACGTTACAAATTATAGCGTTGTAAAAAACGTGATATAAGTTCTTAATTTTTAAAGGTAGAACCTTGGCCGCGTGGATCGCCACATTCGTAGCGCATATGAGGAGTACTTTATTCTTAGAGGTACGGGCTATCGCTAGTACTTTATTCCACTTACAGGTACGGGCTGGGTAGTCGCGTAACAGCGGCGGCTCCATACCGCGACCAATTTAATCCGCGGATTCTTTTATAAAAATAATTGCACTATGAAGACCTCTGAACATTGCTTGAGGCAAAGACCATCGCCAGCGAGAGCGACGAAGCGAGGCTCAAATATTTGAAGGGTAAATTTTAAATTAAATTCAATTTTGCAGCACTCATTTTCTAGTATTTATAATCCTAATTGTATCATAAAAATGTATCTTGTTCTAAGAAATACATTATATATCCCTTTTATATTTAATTTCTTATCTTCCTACTTTTTATCTACCTGGGGAGACGTACTGAAGTGATGGTGAAGGTCTAACTAGGATGACGTATTTGACTTACGCATGCAGTATTTTTTTTATGAAAAATTGATTATAATGGCTGTGATCTGATTAGGAGTAAAGACTAAACCAATTACATGGGCAGACACTGAATGTGACACTGAATAGACAAGTTTTAAGGTTACGACGTTTTTTCTTTATAAAATTATTATTATCGTCACCGCTTTTTTTCACATAATGTGTTATCATAGTTATTGTATTATTATCAGCCTGAGATTTGATTGTTAGCTCTGCTATTATTTTTATGTAAAATTAATTGTAAATAATTTTTATTCCAATTTAATGATTGATTCTTTGATAATTAATATCTAATTAATATCTGTCATCTAATGATTTTTTTTTTTCTACAATAAATTATAACATGTAATTAACTAAGACTCTTTTATTGTGGAATGTCGCCTTGCATATTTGCTAATTTATATTTAATCTCAACATTATGGTAAGTAGGTAGATTCTGATATATGTACTCACTCTCATACTCGCCTTTGAACTGGTCGGTGGAGGAAAGTCTGACAGCCTACATCTCATAATATATACAAACATATAATTCTAATTCAATTAATATCATGCGTTTCGACTATTTATTTTTGTCAATATTTAAACCTTTTATTAATTTTCTCTTATAAGGGCGTAGATTTAAATAAATATTGTAATTTTTACATTAAAATATAAATTAAATAATTAGTAGTGTATTTAGAAATCAAATATATACAGTTAACCTTTGCCATACCGTGATATAAAATACTAGTACGTAGCCATGCTGCAAACTCTTGTTACCGTAAGAAATTAGAGTTCTATTAGCCTTAATAATAAAACAACCTTCTTTTTTATCTATCTTCATTTAATTAGTGAGACACCATTATATTCATAAATTTGTTATTGCTTTCACTGTGATATTAATGTGTGATTTCTTTCTGTCTTCCACAAATTGTATTTTTGTCAACATATTAATTTTACAACCGAATGAATTAAAAATAATTATTTTTGTAGGATTCGCCTTACAATTTGATTTTTCACTAGTCATTTCTAAGCGTAATAATTTTCCTTCAAATTAGCTAAAATATGAAGTGGATGTTGAATTGGAGCGGTAGACCTGTGTTACTGCATGGTTTGGGAAGGGTTAAATTGTCGTAGTCAAAAATTACACATAATAAATCGAATGACCCAGTTTCGCGAAGTTCTAGAAAAATAAAGCTTACAAAGCATTTTAACATGCGCGTCACGTACATTGCTGAACGGAAACTGGTCTATTGAAGAATAGGTATGTGGTTCAGTAGTGTACCGAGTATGACTGAAATGAATTCACATTGTTGCATGGCGGTGACTTTTACAGTGCATCACGTAATTAACATTTTAATTGTCTGTGATATTTTAGTATCAATCGCAAAAAATACCATATTTTTAATAAAAACTTTTAATAAAAATGTTTCTGTGTGGCAGTTTTTCCTGTTTTAATAAATTATTACGATACGTTGATGTTTGTGACAAAATAATTTATTTTAACTTTGTTAAACTCCGTTAATAGAAATTGTACATATTATTGCACGGATTTTCATAAGTTACTGTCGTCCCTTTCAAATATGAATGAACCAAAAACTTGCGGATTCAATAAAATTGCAGTCAAATGGCGGACAACGCTTATAACGGACACGATTTAGATCCAAGTAGTTATATAACTAATTGAGAAATTATCTGTGTTTATATTTTTAATGATACCTTGATTTTCTAAATTCGTTAATTAATTAAATAAATAGCCTTTACAATTTTATTCTCTCATTTCAAATGGATTTCTTTCTTCATTTTTTTCATATTAGGAAATGTTGAACCTGTTAATTATAATTTCTTATTAAATACAAAAAAATCAATTTCAAGATAATTATGGAGGAATGAGAATCCGGTTTTAGATAATAATATAATACATACATATTCCTATATGCAGGCATGTGTAGTCAGTATATAGAGATAAGCTGTATTATACTTTATATTTTGAGAAATGAAGCGAAATTAAATTTGTATCTGATAGAATGTAATGATATAATTGTGATAAGAATATTACAAGATACATATTCCAATTCGAATTATTTCGCAGAAATTCCAGTTAAGTACGGCTTATTTCGAAGAATGTACTGACTGCACGCTACTGCCTATACCATATAATTAATAAGGAGAAAAAAATTGCTTTTATGTACGAAACATTTTTTTATGATTACTAATATTTTTTTCTGCGAGTTTCAATATTATATAAATTAAGCAAATAATAGATATTTCATAGAGACGAAAGTATTTTTATTTTCATTATTTTTAATGGAAAGATAAGTACGGGAAATTACAGGGCTTACGGCCTGTCTTCGGCTGGCTTAAGTGATCATTTTATACAAATATAACGTTCACTATTCTCACCCAATAATCAATCTCCATATCTATCAAATTTTATATAATTACGTACTTATTAATTTCTTGTCATAAAATATTCTTCTCCATACTATAAAATTGTATAAAAAAATATTATAAATTTTTATAAATTAATTATAAGAACTTATTTAATAAGACGTGAGTTGTGAGTGAAGTTAATTTTTTTTAAATATCTTGAAATTTATTGTCTTTTTTCATCGTTATTTCAAATTCGGGGAAGATTTTCTGGTCTTGGGACCAAGGCATTTATTTCTGTTGATTATGAAAAATGTAACAAAAGTTGTGTAATCAAAAGCGTTTCTCAACTATATTATGTTGGTCTTTAATTATTAAGCCATAATATGGTCATTTTTTTTTATTGCCATACTATGTACAGTGCTAGATAATTCATAATATATATGCAATTATACGCAGCACTGTTATATATTTGTAGAACATAAATATACCAAATACACCATACCTACCATAAAACCAATATTCATTTTTTATCTGGCCTAGATTCTATTAACAGTCATATATGTAAATTTACTCATTATATTTATGCAGTACGGATAACTAATACGGTATGCGGAAAATGTAGTATTTTATACACTATATAAAATCTAACATTCTTATCCAATTCCCACAGGCACCTACCAGCATTCAATTCCCAACTGCCAGTAACAAATTGCATGGTGCAACACAAAGGTCGACGCTCAAACTTATTTGTATTTGACATTTCATCCTGCATGTCAGAAAAGGTCAAAAACCTGCGCAAGAACCTGCGAAAAATACACTGGTTTTTACTTATTTGTGCAACTAAATCATAATTTAAATTTTCCTTAATGAAAATAAAAAAAAAAATCTAGATATTAATAATATTTTGATATGTCCAAGAACACACAATTTCTGGATTTTCACCTACAAAGGCACTGATTTGGGTGTGAATTCAAAATGTAAATCCGGATCGATAGGATCTAAATGAACGAATTGCGCGATCTCCGAGTCGCGCGTCCCTCGGAATGGAATACGACAATTCCCGGAGGGAAATAAGGAACCGTGGAACAGAATGAGGTCGGTGAAGGGATAGGAGTTCTAGTCGAAAGACTAGTAATCTCGGGAATCGTAATTCGGAAGGACTACTCGCCTTATCTTATATATGACATCTCCGTAATCCCCGCAGTCGCCGCCGAGATCACACAAATGGCACGCGGATGAGCCAATCTCCGATCCCAATCGAATACGGTGATGTCATGATCTGCACATCTTGCTATTTGGTAAGTTTGTTATGACAATTAATACGATCCATAATCAATATTAAATAGCAGTATCAAAAATATGCCTTACTGAAGTACTCACAAGTCAATCAATAAGAAACTATTTCAGCACTTGATCGAGGTAGGTCGGGAATATCATGAAACTCAAAACGGAACACAAGTACAGCCGAGTATCAACTATTCTATCAAAGATTTAAATTCTTTAACGTCTTTTCTAAATATTTAAACGCGAGAATGAATTAATATTTATAAAATACTAATCCAAAGTGAATTATTATCATTATTAAACTGAATGCTAACTTATTAAGACCAACTCTTCTTTACTTTTTATTAAAGACTAACTTTTAAAATTTTAATGATAATGTCTCTCTTTTTAAACTCATTTCAATATGATAGAAAAATTCAATAAAATTTATTTATTTATCAAAGGCGTGCGCGATAATATACTTCTGTTATACAAATTAAATTAATCAAATTGAAAAATATGCAGAAAAAAAATCTATTTTAAAAAGTTGTTGCTACCAGGACAGGAAAAATACCTCTTTCCTGGATAGGAAAAACTCCAGTTTCGAATTCTGGTAGCAACTAAAATATTTTTTCGATAAATAGATTTTTTCTGTATTCTGTTATTTGTATTAAAAATACCACAAAATTATGTTCTGAAAAACCGCTTCGTCACAACAATAATATGTTCTCCGTAAAAATATACTTCTTGTAAATATTATTATCAAACAATTGTAATTATATATTTTTATACTACGTATTGGGTAGTTACAAAAATAAAGGCTGATTTTAATATTATATCTTGTTCTTTCCTAGTAAACATTTTTTTTTTGTTTTACCGTTTAGGAAGCTGTTTTATTTATTATTTATTGTAGCAGGCATTTAATTCGTATTACATTAATCCTTCAGAAAATATGCGACAAATAATGATCACTGATGAATCGAAGAACAATCATATCGAAAATTAAATTCGAAGTATAATCAACCAAAATTTTCGGAACAACCTAATATATACATGCACCATATAAACTAGTAAATTGTGAGTCTCGTTCATTATAATTTATATCGACCACTAGGAATAAAAAATTCAAATGATGGTTTCAAAATTAAGAAACTTTACTAAGTGAACATATTAATCAATCAGTCACAATAAATTAATCATATTTATGAAGCCTGATAGGAATATGTAATAGACGATCTTAGAATGCAAAATTACCCAAAAAAATATTTTGTTTTTCAAGGATACAAAAGCACTTAGTCGAAGTAAGGGACGAGCTCGCAATAAACATCGGTATTGTTAGATTGACGATGCGGCGTGGGAACGGCAATAAAAAATCCGGCGTACGTGATTTTAGTCACGTAGGTAAATGCACCATAAGGGATGCATCACCCTCATGCGTCAGTCTTTCTCCCAATCCCAGCCGGGAGAGATCGCTCCATAAACACGACCTAGTTTTCAACTCTGATATAATTTGTAATTTGTGATTCCGGGGAAAATATAAACTGTGCGCCTAGAGTATAATATAAGCCTAGACTGTGATGTTCTCTGTGTTTAATCGTTGATGTAGTGAGAATAAATTGTCGCTATCAAAAGAGACGAGATCACATACGGCACGCACAAATTGCATAAGCACATCGCGTCCAGAGTCACGGTTTGCCTGGATAATTGGACATCGTCTGGTGGTCATTCCTGAACTCCGTCATTCTACCCTGGCACTACAACTATTGGCCACACTTCACCTCCTGGCCACACTTCACTTCCAGGACCATCAATTACACGTGGAAGGCGTCTCCTAAAAGGTAATCCCTTACGTGAGGGACCTGAATAATCAACACCAGACAAGCATCGGCACAGAAAATTTGGTAGTTAACTTTATGTTGGCATGATGGGCACATATATAATGTTAAAATAATTGTAATTATTATTAAATTGTATTTTTAATAAGTAATTAGGTAAAATGCTTTTTTCAACTTTTGATACATGCAAGTCACAAAAAAGATAATAAATTTTATTGTAAACAATGGCATTCTGTTATTTCATTTCATAACCATTTGACTTGATAATGTTTAAAAAACGAACCAGTTAGGCTAGATGCCTTCCCCCTGATCATGAAGCCGAGGCAGAAAGAAGAAATAACGTAAAAACGAATTAAATATACTACAGACACGGTCGTCGACGACCACAATATAAATTTTAAAATTGTTTTCTAATTTCACAATTATATATTTCCAAATCTTTGATATCACCATAGTTGTATCAGAAAATTTTAACAAGATATTTCACATACATTGTTCTTTATTTTTCATCGTAACTGAGATTTCCAGAGCAGATAATTCTTCAGAAGGGTAGACTTTTTTCACCTGAAGCGCGTCCCTTGCTGGAGTAATTAAACATCTCCAGTGCAGTAAGCTCGCACTTACTTTTGTGGGAGCTTACGACACCTGGGAATTAGCTTTTTGTTGCAAACAACAGACTCATAATGTCCATTATTCCGAATGAAAATGGTCCCTTTGTTCTATACTGTAACGAAACATTTTTTTAATCTTCAAACAGTCCACAGGACTTTACTAATAAAACATTGTTGGTAAATAATTTAAAAATATTTTTTCTTTTATTGTAGTAAATAAAAATAATTTTCAATAAACCAAAAAATGTTTTAATAAAAAAAGTACACATTTTTGTTATTTTATAACTAGAATTATATTTAATTAGTTACTTACATTCCATCACGCCGTTTCTCCGCGGGGTAGGCAGAGAGGATAGAACGCCACACTCTTCTGTTCTAACACAATTCTCGCCTCATCCACATTCACACATCTTCTCATAAAAGCTCGTCGATTATTAAGGTTTCTAACAAAACCATCCTCCTATATTTGGTTTACCTGGTCGTGCCAAGTCTTTCGCGGTAGTCCTCTACTTCTGCTGTCATCAATACTTTCGTCATATATCTTTTTTAGCATTCTCTCCTCATTCATCCGTTTCATATGACCAAACCACTTAAGTGATCCTTTCTAAATCTTACTATACTAAGATCAGCTATACTTTCTTTCCTTATTTTTTCATAAATGGATCTGTCACATATACGCCTAAGTGATCTCATTTCCACTGCATTCAGTCTACTTTCGTTATTCTTCTGCCAGCTCCAGGCCTCGCTTACATACATGAGTGTCGATACCAGGACTCCATTGCGAACTGCCAGTCTTACCTCAGTTGAATTATAAGAACACAAATTCAAAAGTAATCAATAAGACAATAAATTATGTAGTCTGTATTTATTTTTATAATTTAAAATTTTTATAACATTAATAAAAGTTTATAAAATTCAAATCTTTTCTATCCAAATCCCGGAATAGAACATACCACGTTGCATAATTTTTATCAAAAATATTTTTAAGTATATATTTATAATATTCCATTCAAATATATAACATTTTCATAAAATTAATTTAAGTTAAGTATTTTTTGTCAAAGATTCTACATGAATACCAAAAACCGATTCTCTTCGTGGAGCCCCAGAGCTTCATCTTCGAGGTACATACATAAAATATATCAGATCCTTTTTTAAAATTCATAATTTAATATTAACAAAGTAAAAATATGATCATTCGTAATAAACAAATAATATAATTGAATATACTTATAATTGTAGTAAATTGCAGACATTTTATTTTAAACCAAAGTAAATGTCATTGAAAAAATGTAAAAGGACAAAATTTTTTTTTTAATAAAATCCACCGAAACCTGAACACGGTACAGATATCAATACCGAAAACTTGACTTAATTATTAAGGACAAAATCGGAAGAGTAGTAACATCATCAAAAAAATGATTTTAATATCAATAACATTTTATATTATTTGAGAGAAAAGTGCATTTGATAATAGCTAATAGTGCTAATGTAAATATGGGGAGTAACAAGATTACACTTTTTTTTATTATTCAATGACGCTTCTAGTCATAATAAATGTCTGTAATAATACATGCGATTAAATTAATGATATATCTTTACACAACTGCCATATTTGAAGTTGCAATATGGGTAATGATATTCTTGAAAAACGACCTAGAGGTCGTCTAAATTTTTAAGGACAGACGAAATTATTAGATCAGATTGACTGACGTTGGACTGAAAAGTATCGCAAAATTATAAAATGGATTTTAAAGAGCTGACGATTTATTATAATGGCTGATAATGATGGGGAAATATTTTTATAAAATGTTAATGTAGGTTTAATAAAAATGGATCGTAAATGATATTACTTCAATCCCAAAAATATCCTAATTCTTAACATTAATAATGACATCAAGAACTTTTATCATTTATACATTAATCTCATTAATCACTTGATCTCAGCTCAGTATAACTCAAAAATTCAGTGTTATTAATACACGCTACATAGGTATACATTATATCTTTTCAAAGCAGAACCTTTGCAATGGTCGATCTTTAACCACAAAATAATACATATGAAATACACTATTTCAGAGTTTAAAATAACAATAGCGGTAGCAACGGAAAAGCATGATATTTTATACAAGTAAACAAAATATGAAGCAATAATATCGCAGTAGTCAGGTTCACAGATAATAATATATATTTTATATTAATTTGGTTATAAATTTAACATAGAAATTTGATGAAACATGTCGATTATGTCATGGCTTGTCTAGGAACTTTAATTGTCTAGGAATTTTGTGTAGATCTTTAAATTTAACATCTTGTAAATCTCATTCCTTGTATTGCAATACCCTTGTATTCACTCCCAATCATGGGTAATACTAAACAAAGTTTTACCACGATAGGAAAATACTTTTTTTGGTATCTGATTGAGATTATGGTGAAAAATTTCGCCCGTGTTGTAAATACATTTTTGTAATACCTTATTTTACAATATAATAATATTATAAACTAAAGATCTATATTAATTCTGTCCATAATGATGTTATAATAAATTTCCTCAGCGAAGTACAGAAGCGGAACGCAGTAGACAGAAGAAAGTATCCGGTCCTGGGATGAAAAAGTCACGAATATTCATACTCTCCCCTTGCTAGTCGGTGGAGGATAGAACTCCCCAGTTCTATCTCCCACAGATGCGCTACATTTATATTATTTGACTAATTATACGAATTTACACAATGTTATTTCTTTACACTTAAGGAGCATATTTGAAATGAGACGTGTAACGTTATTATAATTATGTATTATTATTATTTTATTATTATACTATTTCTCAACCACTTACCGTACACGAGAAACATAATAATAAAAAACTATCCACCTATTGCCATTTGAATCTATATATCTAAAAATAAATACTGTTGTGCCTATAAAGTGAGTAAGGATAATATTTTTCCATTTCATAATACTTCAAGACATCCTAAAATAATAAAAAGATGTTTACGCGTAACTGTCAATAGGCAAAGTTGATACATTGATTGAAAAATATTACGAATATATTATTTGGAAAATATTTTTTAAAGAATACTCTAAACCTGGTACATCTCAAAAGAAACATGTTTTCAAATGAATAAATTCACCAGCATGTAAACTTGCGAGAGCGTAAAATATCAAAAAAATACAAATTAATGCAAATAATATAAGAAATTGTGTCTAAGAATATTTTTTTTAAAGAAGATTGTTTGTTAAAGTGACACTTTCTTAGTGCGAATTTTATAATATTTTATTCAGTTCTCTTTCTGACATGTTGTATATAATTGTTGGATTTAATTAAATAAATTCTGTTTTTAATAAGCTAACCATTTTTTTTATTATTACCCAATTCTCGTTTTCAGCATATACAAATATAAATGTGAAAATGGCGCTTAACTCACTCTTCACCCGACTTGGTTTACAAATTTTTTAATTATTTCAAGCTTTTTATCTGTTCAACATATATTATTTCTCTTATTTATGTATAAAACACATGAATTCATTTTTAAGTTGTTTTTTTTAACATTTATTAAAAAATTGTGCCCTCTCCTTGTGCTCCTCTCTTGTGGGCTACTGTTTAAGGGTTGTTCCAGTTATTTGTTAACCTTTCTGAGGATAATTAATGACTTTTATAAAATTATGTGCTCGTCGTTAATATCCTTAACATGTCTTTACCTAATTCTTTGTTCCATTTTATAATTAGCTTCTTAATATTGCTCCATTTGTTGTATATTTTACTTCCAATGATCAAATATGTTTTTTAAATGCTGTCGGTAGGTAAGTTCTTAAAAAAGTATTATTATTTCTAAACAATTAAATTTCTTTGTTATAATTATATTTCTATAACCAAAATGTGACAATTAAATCAAGTAATTTTTTTTATTGTTAACAGATATACTTTTTAATGACATTCGCAACTTACTTTATTAAAATGTGTTGGAACAACTTAATTATTTGAACAACTGAAAGCCGAAGTATGCTTAGTTTAAGGTATTAGACGTAAGGAATTATCTGGAAGTACGGGAATAACGAAATTGGCCATTACTTGAACTAATGATGTTCGTAGCCTGAAGGATGGTGTTGGGTTAATACTCGCGGTGAAGTAAAAGGCTTATTTTGCTATGACTATGGTCAGAAGTGCTTGTTATGAAATCAAACTTACAGATAATTATTTAAAAAATATATATTTAACAAATTAGAAACATATAAAAATATATTTAGAAACAATACTAGATATTATTATATTAGAGTTATTGAAAATTATTTAAAATAATAAAATTATTAACAATAAATATAATCAGAGTTCAACAACTCAAGGGACCGCACACGAAATATTAAGATTAAAGTAATTTGAAATTTGATCTAATTTTATATACCAAGATAACATGTTGAAATAAAGAAGTAGATTTCTGGATATCGTAAATAAACATCATCAGATGATATACGGTCTGAAACAGGGTGAGCTAATGGCCTTTGTAATAAGATTTTTCAATCTTTAAGATACGCGGTTTGCTCCCATTAGATTATTTGGAGACAACTCTCAGTTTTTGTAGTCGTCTTGTATACACTATATCTCAGAGATTAGCTGCCTCGCACTTTACTTCATACTCATCACGTACGTCAAATGTCATTGTCTTTTGTCAGCTGAGTGATATTGAATCTCCCAAGCAGCAGTTAAAACTGAATAAATGTTAGTAATTTGACACTTTATTAATGTTTAATAAATTTAATCTAATTTTTATAATAGATAGTCCTCTGTCAGATTGAATGTCGTGTACACCGGTTTAAGTTCTTCTACCAATCTCAAAATGATCTCTGAGTTTATCTCCAGATCAAAATATCAACACGTATAGATGGTATTGAAATGTGTCTCATCTAAGTCTCTGAGATTATTTCATTGTATCTTTTTCCATGAAACGAGCATTAATAACTTGTGACGACGATATATTTTATATTGGTTTGCACATTTTTATTTTTTTGTAATTCTTTGACTGGAACTTCAGAATTAGCTTAATTCAGAGTTCAGGTATTTTTACCGTATACAAATATTTGGAGAATTCTTCTTTTAAGACATTGTAGTATGATACTTTTAAATATTTAATTATTTTAAATATGCAACCTTTCATATATATTCTAGCATAATTATTATTGTTATTTTCTCCAGAATTTCTCTGTTAGGTAACTCATCTTGTTCTAGGTGTGTAAATGAGAAAACTAGTTTTAAGTTCCACATCTTTCACCGTAATGTTTTTCAATTTTACATGACTTAACGTTTATTTAAGCAGTTTTTCTTACATTGGTCAATACATCTAGACTCGATTCAAGTTCTTCGAAATAAAATCAATTTTAACTCTCACCTCACATTTGGGTTCTTAGAATAACATGTAATGTCATGGTAAGGTATAAAAAAAATATAAACTTTTTGGCTGGTTATTTTATCAGTAAAGTAGAAGAAAAAAAATGTAATACATATTTTAACCAGTTTAGAAAGATCTGATTTTTAGTCTTGGCATCACATAAAACCATTTTATACTACTTTAACAAAGAAGCAAACGTTTCAAAGCAGATTGGACTTAAAATACAGTACATCAGTGATTAAAACGAAGTTTCTTCAGGATTAATTTGATATATATATATTTTTTTAATATTGGTATATAAATTTCTAAATGAGTGTACATATTTACATATACTCGTATTGTAACTATTTTATAACTCATTGTTTCTTTGGGCCAATATGATTTTTAAGGCAGAAAAAAAGAATCTTAAAATTTTGAGATGCTCAACGTTATTTCACGAGGACTGGTAGTAGCTTTAATTCTGAGTACCGAATCATATTAATAATTACATTCTTGCGCAGACAGAAAGCGGAAGATACGATTCCCCCGGTGGCCACTGGAAGGAGCTACTAGCTGCGCCACCGGTCGCTTAATTAAACTCTGTTTTACTAAGCTATCCCAAGAAACGCGGGTTCAATCTTTACAATGAAATGCATTCTTATATATCACAAAGAGCTCTTCTTTGACTTCTAACCGAACAATTTTTAATTAAAATTTTATTGCGAAGGTTTATTTTCTAAAATACATTTATTTTTCATATAAGTACTTGGTCATTGCATGAATGCAAATAAAATTCTACGAAGGATTCTTGGACATGTTACGCAAAATCGCCGATGGCGCATTCATGACAGATTGTGAAAATACAAAACAGTTTGTGTCTTGGCTACACAGGGAATCTCGAATAAAACGTACAACATTTACAACGGCACGTGATGGCACAATGATGTGTAGCACAATAATATTAAGGACAGTCCAAATTTGACTTTTATGGATAATTTTATGAATGACCATCTCACATCTTAATTCAAATTTTTCTGAATTTCTATTCAAATATTAATGAACAATATCACATTTTAAAATACTTCACCGCTATTAAGTGTATTAAAACAAAATCGTACTATATTATTGTACTTTGATTAAAAATATCAGATTTTATATTTCAATTTGTCGTCAATCCATTGTGTTGGTATATAGCGTAATCGGTTAATGCACGTTCCCCGGATTGGAGAATTTCCAGGTTAGAATCTCGGTAGCAACAATAATATTTTTAGATTAAATTGATTTTATATGTATATCTTTCTAATTAATATATTCAATTTGAATTTTAAATATCACAGACCTATGTTCTGAATAATTATAACTTCACAATTAAAATGTGTTCCCCTTATTAATATATAAGTTGTATCAATGTGTCAAAATTTAATAAAAATAAATTGTTAATTCTAGCGTCTCTTATCGATTTACTCAAATGTATTTGAGATTCCGTAAAAACAAAGTAGATGGCTTTCAAATAATGGAATCGATAGATGTATTAATTTTAAATGTGTAACAAATAGGTTAGAAAATTTATCGTCCGGAATGGAAGACATCCAGATTCGAATCCCGGTAGCAACACCAATATTTTTCGATAAAATTGATTTCATTTGTATATCTTTCTAATTAATACATTTAATTTGTATTTAAAGCAAATATACTGGCGAGGAATGGCTAATTCAGAACATTGACTAATTCAGTTTCAGACTCGTGTATTCAAATATAAGTTTTATGTAAAAATATACTATATATTATATTTCAGTAATTGCTTTTTTAACGCTTATTGCAATGAATGAAATATGAAAGTGTATCTGCATTTGTACTCCTAAATATATAATAAAAAGGTTATGAAATAGATTGCAGTATATAATAAGATATACATGGAAATAGCTAATGAACTTATTGTTACATCTGATGAATATGTAAGATATGCAATTATTAATCCAGTGTATGGGACTTTTCCAATTATTAATTACGACTGTGGCAGTGTTTGACGTATTTTTATGAAAAGTGAAAAAATAATTGTTATTTTTAAATTTATAATATAATTTCTATCGGTTGTGTCTGTCTATCTGTTTCTATCATTCATCTTTCTACGAGCTTTATTGTTCCATTAAAGTAAAATTCCCGTGTCTTTGATGCCAAAAATGAGTCAAGGTATGTTTTTACCTGCATTTTTTACCTCAAATTTGTTGTCATTTAAAAAATTAGGTAGTGACTTAAATAAGCGATAGTCGAAAGGAGCAAAATCTGTAGAATACGGTGGTTTTAATTAATAACATCCCAATTCAGTTCCTTGAGTTTACGTTGGGTTATCATCCCCACATGTCGTCACGGGTTGTCCTGGTGAAAAACTATCCCCTTTCTGTTTATCAAATGGGGTCCATCCTTTTTAAGTGCAGCGATTAGTTTTGTCAATTTTTTTACATCATTCGTCTGTAATTGTTTGATTACAGTCTAGAAACTCATAATAAACACTGCCCTTGCAATCTCACCAAACACAATCCATTACTTTTTTTTGGTGCATTTCGGCTTTCGAAGTGGTTAATGGGGTATGCCCAGGCTTATAGCTCAATGTCTTTTTCGCGTCATATTATTGTAAAGACGCGTATATACACGTATGTTTCAGCGCTGAATAAAATAAAACTTAACACAAATCAGTACATACGTAGTTTAATGAAATACGCAATTTTAGAACCAGAAAGAGTTTTGTAATTAAATCAAATATTGAAACAATATAACTCTGAATTTATAGAATATCAGTAGGTTTATTAAAAAAACAAATTTACATGTTTTTACAAGGACATAAGACTAATAAAAGGCACATTATTTTATATACATAGTAACTTTAACATATACGGAATATTTTTTAATATTTACGGAATATATTTTCGACTTTTTTACCAAAGTCAATTGTTTTTTAAATAATTAAAATCTAACATCAAATATAATTATAGAACTATTACCAGGGTCGTTAACGACCTATTGATATTTGTAATATTTGATTAAATTGTCTGTATTTGGAAGAGTTTTGGATTTCGACATTGAGATTTTGACAGAGAGGGGTGAGATGAAGCATTAATTAATACACCAACAGTTTGACATTTTGACCCCTCAGAATAACAAGGTTCCATCTGACACTGACACTGTTTTAAGATAATGAGCTCAAAAGTGTTAATTAAATTTCAATATATATTCATAAATATATGTTTTGAGTATGCAAATATAAGTCTTAATTTTTATTCAGTATTATCAATGACCACTGTGAAATAAGGTAAATTAAAAAAAAAAAACATTTTAGATTAACAGTAATGGATCCAATAATTGAAATAAATAACTGATGCAGTCGGAACATTCAGGTCTCGTTATTTCCTTTCATATCCGTCAAATAGAGTTGGTGTGTATGGAAGAAATAAAGAATAATGCATTTGGAACCCATTTCACGCAATAACTCAAATTAGTTCAAAATATTAGTTGGAACCTTGTCATTCTAGGGGGTTGATTTGGTGATTCAGATAATACATAGTGCAAAAAAAAATCATTTTTTGAATTTTGTGTTTTTGTACATTTTGAAGACCACTGCTTATTATCAAAAAGTTTCACTATTTATCCAATCCCTATTATCAAAAAGTTTCACTATTTATTCAATCCCTATTATCAAAAAGTTATTTTTGGACATACATTTATTTAAAAACAAAATTCTAACGTAAAATCAGGTAAATTGTAAATACTTTTGAGAAATACGACGGATTTTTTTGGAATTTCTATGATCAAAGTGGAAATTTTATAATTAATGAATTTAGCTCAAATAACGAGCAAGATTGAATGCCATCAACCGTTGGCAGCACTGAGGCTTAACCCCTCCAGTCCGCCGCCGCCCCGACCGCCCCGACCGCCCTCCAATCTTTATTATTCCCTTCCCAAATTACTCCACTTCACAGATTCCTGACTTTCCGCATTATGTTCCAGCGCTTGCGGTCGACTTTTGCCCTTGCTTGTAAATTAATAACTGCGAATTTTCTTGATTATTATTTCTAATCCCTGCCCAGAAATTATGAAGTGGAAATGCAAAGGAAGTATCTAAGTGGGAATTTCAAAAAAAAATACGAAATCGCTACAATTGACAAAGTTTTTTTTTAATATTTTTTGTGTTTTTGAACATTTTATGGCCACTTAAATCCATTGAGTTTCATTATTCAACGTGTCCGAGTATCTTGATTGACTTTCGGTGTTAACCCTAATCGATAACCTTGATTTCAAATATTTACAAAAGAATTTCTATGGGTAATTAGGAACTTTCGTGAGTGGTCGATGTCACAAAGCTTTCTTGGAAAATTAAGACGGACGTAATCTATGAGATTTATCGATTTCTGAAAATAATAGATTGTACAAAACATGACGCGAAATCACATCATGAATTTTTTAAGGATAACGATTTTGAGGTATCCTAGTCACGATCGAAGAAAATGCATCGACATTTTCCGGTTGCATCATAAGACCTTCTGTAGTAGGCAGTTTTTCTAGTATGGCTACGTATCTCTGAACCGTTCAGAAGACTTTCTCACTTAAATATCGAATTATCAACTTTTTCTGCTCACTAGGGTTCTTCTTCCATAACATTTTTACTCACCCGCTAGCGCTTACAATCTCATTAGATTATATCATATAGTAATTGAAGTTACTATTACACAGGTCACCGGGTATTTACAATTATTTTAATATTGGTTAATAGAAAAAAATAAAAACAAGAAATAAAACGAAATCTGTCTGATTCTTGCCAGTGCCGGAAGAGATTTATTAAATGAAAATTTACGATGCAATGTTAGACCTACAGATCTAAACACTATTGAGAAGAAAGTACAAACCTGTAAGAACCGAGAGCGCTTCCATCAGGGGTCTTTTCTAGCTACTGGAAAGGATACAGTAAACAAATTTGATTTCACAACGATAAAGCTGACAACCGACAAAGTACCTAACAGTGTCCAAGAAAGGCCACAGATTTTTTTAATATCTGAGTCATAGAAAAGAGTTATTTCAAGGCCGAAACCATGAAACTCATCTCGGTGACCTGTGAGAAAGCTTAGTTAGTTGTGTTGAGGAATTAGATAACCTGAGTGCGGTTATTTAGATTACCTTCGAAAAGGGTAAATTTTGTTTTGTTGGGTGCAAAATTAAATGTTTTCCTTACGTTCCAGTCAGCAAGCAGTCCAGAGTAGCCGCTGTATCACGTTCGATAACCCAACGGCTCTTCCCTTAAATATATATACAGTTGAAATTGAACTCTGCGCCCTCTACCCATTACTAGGCAGGAACAGCAAACTTGCCACAGATAACAAGCTCCTCATCTACAAGGCCATCATCAGGCCTACACTCCTATACGCAGCCCCCATCTGGGGTCACGCGGCTCCCACACACATGAACAAACTTCAGACCTTCCAAAACAAGGTTGTCAGATTAGCTCTGAAAGCCCCGAGATGGATCAGGGTCACACAACTCCACCACGACTCCGGCATACTCCCCGTCAAGGAGTTCATCAAACAAACCGCCAAGCGCTTTTATGAGGGGCTTCCCAAGCACCACAACCCGATGATAAACGTTCTTTCGAATTACGACATAACAATACCTTCTAAAATAAAACGACCCAAGACCGTCATAGCATAGGACTAAAAATAACTCACTGCGCCATTTTGCAGTTTTCATGCGCCATGTAAAAATTTATAATAAATAAATTTGCAGAATAATAATAAAACCATAATAATAAAACTTAACATGCCATTAGGCACAACTACACGATGAAGGGGCAAGGGGTCCAGCGGACCCGGTACCCTGTTAGCCATGATACCAAAGTTCCAAAAGTTGAAATTGAAAAGTTATTTGATAATTTGCATAATGTAATATTTATTATGTTAAAAAGTTATATTATATAAGCAAAACAAATGTAAAAAACTTTTTCACCACACTATATAAAACAATATTTTAACAAACGTTTATTTAGCAGGTAATAGTGCTTGTATATATATATGTAAAGTAAATTGTCATTAAAATTACGTTAGAAAATTTTGAAATATTTTTATATACTTTTTAACTTGTATTTTGTTTTCATCTTTACCAGTACCTACTAGAAACGATACCAAGCGCCTCGAAAAAAAATACTTCGATATTCTTAAACTAATTACACACTTACGGTCACATACATTCGTGTACACATGTGCTACCTAACAGCAACAACTTAAAAAACAAGCGTAAAAAAACCCACGAATTTATGGTCAAGGCGGGAGATTGAGATTCGGTCCTATACCAGGGAGATTAATTTTTAATGACAAGTAATTCTCGAGAACAACTATAAAGAAATGAAGTTTTAAAACATCTTATCAGTCCAACATTTAAATCTTGCGAGCAGTCTGTAGAACCCGGTTGAATTCTGCTTTCCGGGCAGTAAAACCGGTTATTTTTATAGAGTAATTTCTTCACGGAGTCATTCGTGTCCGGCTGTTAAATGTTGTACTGCATCTAATCAGTCATTCCGTGCAATTGTTGCACTGGAAGTATCCCGTTTCTTCCTCGCGAGTTTATAAACAACCCAATTTCCTGCAGCTGCCTCCCAGCTCCTCGCTGGCGGTAATACACTCAGGGCGGAGTCAAGAGTGATATACTCGGAGCAATGAAGATATCTCTCGCAGATGGATGGCGAACATTTGGGTATAATTATTACATTGTTACATCGCTGAATTGCAATCTCCAAGCACGAGACGAGACAAATTAAATTGAATCTTCTGTTGAAGTGAATAGATAAGAATGTTAATGATCCGTTTCACTCAAGTACCGAAGTGAGGCAAATTTATACGTCACATATTGTGAACAGATGGAACATATATTTAAGTAGATAGTCTTGGCGACGCGTATTTAGTGTAAAGTAATTAACGAACTCGTTTAAGTTTATACTAGGTAAAAGCCTGTCAAAAAAGAAGAAGTCATATTTTTAAATTAACACAAAATATTTAATATAGTCGAGATTATATACTAAAGTATGTGCTAATATTATGTGTCAGCCCCATATATAATGGAACCTCTATATTCGTCATTCCCTATATTTATTTGATTTGATATTCGTCACATATTGATAATAAACAAATGTTTCTATATTATTTAATATATTCTGAATTTGTCACATCCACCGACCATCATACCTACTGCTAACATTAAGGAAATGCTTAACTGAGGCCAAACCGCAGAATATGGTCTTAGTTAAATCAAATGCTACTGAATCATCGGTAAAACAAAAACCATCACCAGAGTTACTTGATTTAGTTAATTGATGTTTACCTAACTTCAAAACTATTGTAACTTTCCTCCTCTTCCGCTTCTACCATTATGTCTCCTCAGTATAATAAACGTAAATTTTTGACTAAAATTTTATTCATTTATGTACCATTTTTGGGGGCTGGGATTGCATTAATTAAATTTCAGTTATTTATTATGGGAAAAACTGTTTCTATATTTCTCAGATTCCATATTCGGCAGGCCCTCGAGAACGGATTAATGACGAATATAAAGATTTAACCGTACTGTTTCGGGATTTATCCACTTTCGCAACGCGTCTCGTATATCTCTTTCCTTTCTCAGGATATCTGAGGCGTCATACCGTTTTCGAAATTCCAAGTTCTTTGACAACCGTTCTCTGGTTAGGTTTTTACATATTCGGCTATAAGACCTGGTTTTCTGTGCGACAGTGTGTGACCAAACTTCACAAATATCAACTATACCTATTGAGTAATCGGTTATATCAGCGTTATACATAGTATATTTTATGACAACTACTTCGACGACTTTGGTAACCCTGATTTAAAAAAATACATGAGTATGTACATTCTTGTTATGTGGGTAATACTACAAAACTTGCGGCGTCAGAGTCAATTGAATCGTCCTCGGTTACGCATCTAATAACGGCGGTGAGCGTGAGGTACAGTTCGCGTATTGTTAATCAATTTTAGTGTCGGAGGCTGGCCTGCGCATTACCAATGGAAAACTATCGAAGTACCTAATTCACGGATAAAACAGCATTTTAAAACAAAGTTATGCGCGTTTCCTGATTTTATCACGTTATTTATTTTCTCAATAAAAAAATATTATTTTAAATATTGCGTTCACAAATCAAATGTTCCTTATTCTTCTAAATTCCTCCACACTCTGTCGGTAGACTTTTTTTGTTTAAATAGCAATGATGCGTGTAATTGAAGATGGCAATTTTCATACAGGTAATTCACTTCGAATATCGTGGCACTTAAAGGGGTATGCACAGCGTGTGTGAAAGTAATCTGTTGAACAATTTATTAAAGGTGGCAACCCCTATCCACGTAAAGAGCGTCTCTGTAAAAGCATCAGCTGCGCCCGCAAAAGATCACCTAGTGTACATTTACATAACTCAATAATTTCATACTCTTTAAAATACGATATTAAGATTTTTTTATTATTTATTTATTTAATTGATCTATATCACACATACATAAATACAGTTTTTTAAATTGGTGTAAACACACACAAATTTTTACCATTTAGCATTTAGTTTTAATAATTATTTTTAGAATAATCACTCAATTGTCATTGTTAAATTATTACACACACCGTGTATACACAAATGCTTACTGAAAATACAAAAACACAAAACGACTTATATATTTTATATCACCAAATTTAAAAGAAACACATATATAACACTTCTACAATAGATTTTAATACTTGTTAAAGGAACTTAACTAATTTTTTTTCTCTTAAAGCTTGAATGGTTCAAGCCTGCATTCAAATGGTCCAATCGGTTTTCCTCCTAAAGTTGATGCAAATAATCATAAAAATAATATGATGTGATGATCAGTTAAATTGAAACAAAGGTAATCAATCATTCTCAGTAAACGTTTTAATGAATTACAAAAAGAATAAATACGGGTAGAAAATTTTCTGTATTAATAAAATCATCATCACCATTAGCCGTTTTAATTCTTCTACTGGATGATGGCCTCCCCAAGTGTCTCCCATTTTTCTCTATCCATGGTTATTTTCAGTCATGTATTTTCGCAGAGTTTGATAATTTCATCAATCTAGCGGGTTTTAGGGTGACCTATTGATCTTTTCGACGTAAATACCCTTGGATAGCTAAGTCCTAATTTTCTATTGGTTTAACTCGGGTATGACTCACCAAATTGTGCAAATAATGCCACTAACCTACGTGATCTGGCCTGCAACTTGATGGTTCACAATTCGCTGCCTGAAATCCTTTGATGGTCTTCCGTATATTTCCCGAAACCCGGCTGGTCAGCCTCCGATATTTGATCAGAGCCGGTATAACCGAGAAAATAATACACAATCTATACACCGCTGAAAAATATGTGTCATAGAGTGTCCCACAAGATTTTGGTCCACTTTTGTTTTTGGTTTTACTAACAATAAAAATGGAATACACTCACTCAATTTTTTTAAATCAGAGCTACCAACCGAAGCATAAAAACCTTATCAGGTCTCTTGATTTCCTTCGAGTATCACTAAATGACTGTTCGTCCAGAGAATGTCTTTTCCCCGAGCAATGTAACAATACTCATTGACATTTAATTTTCAAGACTTATGTTAATATACATGCTACTCTTCTACATTTCTTTATCTACATATTTCTTCCCGTAAATCGTTCCATGGCACTTTGCGATACTCTTAAGTTTGAGACGGGAAGAGAGCGACACCTGTGGGATCATACGTCGAAGCTGCTTTAGCCGTGATGCACACCTGTAGCAGGATGTAGCGGGCAAGCTTGAGGGCGTTACTGTTAGAGGCAATACCATAATTTTTTTAATTCGGTCGGCAGAGACCGACGTAGGAGAGAACCCCGACCTAGGAGAGAGCCCCGGCAGACGAGCGATTATTCTCTATTGTACATTCAACCTGACTAGCAGTGTTATTAGTGAACTATCTCGTTATGTAAAGTATTGTTAATAAATTTAAGGTTGTTTTTATTTTTGAACCTCTCTTATTGATATTCACACCCATGCGTGAGCACTGGAGGTATTGGTTGAACACTTTCCGTTTAAAACACAATGGAAGATCTCATTTGAAAATTATATTCAGCGGTCCGGATACACTCCAGCCCAACTTCGAATAAGTATGCCTCCAGTTATGGAAATTCATTGTCACAGGCAGACATAGTTATTGACTTGTTAAAACTGGGTTCCATTAATATGAACAACTATCGAGTCAACAAAGCAGTTCATCGTTATTTTAGTCTTTGAGACGGTTATCTCAACCCCGCTGTGTCACTGACTTCTGATGGTCTCTATATTATGTTTAGAAGGTCGTCTGAATCGTTTGAGAATATCACATATATACAATATACACAATATATATCACAATATACACAGTAGTTAATCGTGAACAAAATTCAGAACTTACCCCTTTTACATACATTTTTAGATACTTCAAACTTACTATAAGAGATGACATCATTTTTTTTGTATTTAATAAAAATAATAATGCGTTAATTCCAGCGTGATCGGTTTTTTTTATGAAGATCTGATTCGCCATTTAAGCTACTAACTAAAACTAAGATCTCCATGGTTAGTAAATTCTACGCGCCGAGCGGAACGCCTATCATCAGTTTCAAAGTTGGTCGCTAGAGCGACAGGGTACGTATCAGACCGGCGCGAAGAAGTGGATTTTGCTACAATTCTACATTGATTTACAACGCAAAATCACGGTTCGTCCCAACACCCGTCGACATTATCTCACAATGGTTCACCTTGGAGTAGAGGACGTGCGCATGTGCCGATGGTGGAAGGAGTACCTGACCGAAATTGCCAGGCACTCGGATACCTCGGCAGATGCTGCTCCAAGGACACCACGCGAGACGATGCGGGAAGATGCCGTGTTTGCCATGCGTACCAGAAGAGTGACGCTGGTCGTCGCACCATTATTGTCACAGTCATCATATTTAAGTAGATTCGTACCTACAATTTTTCTTGAGTTTAATTTTTTTAATAGTATTTATGCTCCAATTGCCATTTGAATAAATTCAAATAATATTTATTGACTTTTTATTCTGAAATATCATATCTCAAATCTCATTTTATTTTTCCCAGTGATGGTTAAGATGGATCTTCACACCATGGTAAGTAGGTAGCATTAGACTCACTACTCATGTCTCTGTTGTAGCTAGTCGGTGGAGGGGCAAGCTGTGGCCTACACCTCACAATGGCGCACAACCCCACAATATATATTATAAAAAGAAAAAGAAAAATAAATAAAAAAATTCACACGTATATATATAAATATAAATACTGTATTTCAGTCACGGCTATTTTTGTATATGTAGCTATTCTGTAGTCGTTGCCATTCTCTGGTCAGGGAGCCGGCTTTTCATAAGAGTGTCGTTTGCACCAGAGAGTTGGTGCTGAGCTCCATCTACAGCTTTACGCTAGCAAATCTGTGCCTCAGAAGTGGAACGAATCCATGTTCACGACCATCGGCAAATATTTTAGAAGCGCTACAATAACTTGCCAACCCAAACAGTATTCTATATGAGTTGTTGTACTAAATTCAGAGATGATTATATGTCACTTGCTTGTATTTCGACCAGAGCTCGCAAGTATACATGCTGGTGAAGAATGATTTGACGAGGATCCTCTTCACCTCCTTACAGCATCTGTAGAAACTCCGTGACAGCATATTCGCACGTTTAACTTTCTCCTTTGTCATTCTATATCATCATTGACTTGTCTATCTTTATTGAGTAAATGACCAAGGTATTCGACCGTATTTTAAACGCTCACTTTCGTTCTGTCCAGCCACACGGGAGGGATATTATCTGGCCCTTTTCCATATTTGTACACCATTATTACAGATTTCCTGGCATTGCATAAAATATTGTGCTCACTGGCATATGTTTCGCATATCTATAAAGGCTTTTTCATTGCTGTTATAGATGGCGCCAGTATAACCATAACATCGGCATAATTAATGTGGTTCACATTCGTCCCACCCATGTGGCAGTCAATTTTTGCATCAGATAGTCGCTCGCTCAATTCGTCCATGTACACATTGCGACATGCATCTACCCTACCTCACCCCAGTGCGCAGGTAAAATGACTCAGAAAATCAAAAGCATGTGATAAAGACTTATAGAGGAGAGTGGTAAATAAAATAACTGATTGCCAATGAAAATAAAAACTCACTCAAAATCTCGATGGTTAAAATTCTGATAATTTATACATTCCGTTCTGAATGTCATCTTGATTGTTATTACATGTACACACACACACACATATATATATATATATATATATATATATATATATATATATATATATATATATAACCTCACATTCAAGAAGTATAATATTATAAATTATTTTCACAATCATAATTTCTAATCTACTCGTACATCTTATTGAAATTCATTTCGTAATTTCTATTCTCTTGTAAATTAGGTACTCGAAGTCACCAAAATACCACCGGTGGATTTCGTGATCGTTAAAGCACCAAAAATAACAGCTTTAATTCTGAGTGTATGTATAATATGTAAATGTTAATCCCGACTCCCGAAATAGTATAGTGGGTTTGTATTTTCCACGTGCGCGTGAAATTAGGTTAACCTACAATCTATTCCAATTTTCCGCCCTAAAACATAAGGTACGTATTTACAAGTACACAGACCCCTTCACCGCAAAACAGACTGTAACCATGTTCCAATATCCAATAACAACTTTGCAAATTCAATTTTGACTTTCATGGAATATTTTGTCAGAAATACAACGCGCGTTTTTACGTTACACTGATTTAGTGATTACTCTAAAGTTTCATCACAATCACCCAGTTTTCCACTAGAGTAGGTAGAAGGGTCTCTTTTTCTCTCTGTCAATGTGGTCATCGTGGTGTCTGAGCATCACGGTTGTCTGGTCATACTACTTGCCTCTGTTCACGATCGCGAGCCTTATTTAGGGTGACGTGTATTTCCCTAACTTTATTTGTACATCTCATTGGAGATCAATTCTTCACTCTTCGTTTTTAAACATTTCATTGATTATTAGCAACTCTAGGCTACTTCCATCTTTTCTATTAACGATGTCAAAGTATGCAAGGACTCTTCTCTTGCATTTTGTGGATAGCCTTTCTTCAACACGAAGTTCCATGGATACATCCATTCGACTTCCATGATGTATGTATAGCATACGATGCTTATACCATATCTCGTAGATTTCGACCATTTTTATTTCTATATCTTTATTTCCAGGTTTCAACTGCATACAAATCTATGGAATGCACCAAGGTCTCAATCAGGATCCTTTTTTCAGGTTTATCAGTGTTCAAATGGCAGGCCTAGATATACCCTCTATTTGAGACGAGTACTCCCAAGAAGATAAAATTTATAGATTTGCTGGCAAGACATAGATTGCGTATTCAAATTTCGTAGTATTCTATAAAATGCGTTTGTAGAATTTTGACAGAAGTTTGGCAAAATAAATTACACGATATAAATTCACACAAATATATATTTATCTAATAATCTATTTTACACAGGATGTCTGTAATTTTATATAGGGGGTGATATAGTTGTCCTAAAAGAAAATAGATATACAGGATAGGCCTAAAGTCACGAAGGGGATATAATGTTTAATAAGTTTTTGATTTTATTTTTTAAATTTATAAAATTTTGGCATTAAGTAAAGTAAATGTAGGAAATAAAGTTTTACTATGTATGAAAAAATTTGTTTTGCAAATGGCGTTCATTTTTTGCTTCATACAAAGTGCTCTCTAAAGCGTATTCCATGACAGTTATTAGCGTTTCAGGTTTCCTGATCTCTGCACAAATATTGTCTTTCAACTGCTGAAGTGTTTAAAGTTTGTTTTTTCTTAAGGTAGCTTCAAAAAAAGTAATCAGGAGCCTTGAAGTATGGAAACCTTGATGATCAAATTGTGTCGCAACTGCGAGAAATTATTATTTGATCGAAAATTTGTTTGTGAAGTTGGATTGTGGCTCTTGCTGTGTGTGCTATGGTACCGTAAAGAGTTAAAGATTTCAGGACACGCTAGATTGACGTCCGGGAGACCCCAATTTGTCCAGATTGTCTTAGCCTTGATGTGGTCTAGTATTCTTCAACACTTTTGCTTACACACTCCGCTGTAGTTTCATTTCTAACGGAGCGAGGTCTGCCAATAGGTACGTGGAAGGTCATTAATTGAACGCTGTTTCAAAACGACTAACCAAACACCTAATGATTGATTCGCTTGGAGAATTTCGCACATCGAAATGGCGACGATATGCACATTGATTTAAAATTATGGATTGCTGATTTTGATAACAAAATATTACTAATTCCGTTTTCTGTTCAGTAGAGTAGCTCTCCATGGTTAATCTCCAATATTTTATTTGTAAAAATCTGTTACAAATTCAAAAAATAATATATTTAAATATATATATTGTAACTCCTTTGTGACTTTTGGCCCAGATGTATGTATGTTGTAATATTTTCGTCATTTTTAAAAATATTATGCCCATATTCATAAATGTGACTACTAAATGCAATCCCTGAATTTTTATTTTTCTTCTCGTTGCACTGAATATTTGCGGTACCAAACGGAATGCTACAAAATATTTTACTAAATTATATATTAAGGATAATACATACAAAAAAAATGACTCATTTTTTCATTTTAATGTATCTAATTACTATTCTTTTTCTTCGCGTGTCATCTTGAAAAGTTGGCGACCACGTTGCAGTATGCTGATTTGTCCAGTGGAAGATGTATGTATAAGATTAGCTATATTTTGGAAATTTCTGAGGTTGTGAACAATGATAACCTTTATCAATGAACGCCAATGTTTCCTTCTTTATTATTCTGCATAATAAATTATAAATTATCATATATACATATAATTTAATGTATAAAATGAAATGAAGTATGTGTTCGAATTTGATTACAATTATTATATTGACTTATTCATACTAGATATTATTTAACGTAATATAATCAGATTTAACATAATTCAGTGTAATTTGATTGATCAAGGCACGATATTCAGTGTAATTTATATATAAAGAGCAAATCAGAAGTGAATGCTAGATTTATTCTAGCATAGTTGATGAATTTATGAAAAGATCGCCGAGATGGTTTAAGCATGTGAAATATAAATGTGTAGTGGATAAGTGTGATCACAGAAAATATACGATGAAAGACTTGGAAGGTATAGGTATAGAAACAGAAGGAGACCACAAAAGATCTGGTACAATCAAGTACCGTATATAAACTAGCTGTTGGAATGTTGTATTTTTAAAATATTCAATGATGAGAGAATGGTAAGAAAGATATATGAGGCAAGTGTTGATAGCACCAGAAGTATGTACGACTATATACATAAAAAATCATCTAATTAACGTTGAAAAAATGTCTCAATTCTTGGAGTAACTCAATGTTTATTGTTAACATAAATTAAATTAATGAATTTGAAAGATATACAGACGCTTTGAATGAAATTATATCTAACGATAACTTGTCAAGCCAGGCAAGACTAGCGGTACACAATGGAGTCCTGGTGTCGACACTGATGTATGGAACTGAATGCAATAAAAATGAGATCACTTAGACGTATATGTGGCAGATCTATTTATAACAGTAAATAATGAAGAAATAAGGAAAGAAAGTAAAGCTGATCTTAATATAGTGAGTAAGATTAAGAAAGGATCACTTAGGTGGTTTGGTCATATGGAACGGACGAATGAGGAGAGAATGGAAAGAAAGATATATGACGCAAGTGTTGATGGCACTAGAAGTAGAGGACGTCTGTGGAAGACTTGGCACGACCAGGTAAACCAGATACTGGAGGATGATCCTGTTAGAAGTCTCAATAATCGTCGAGCTTGTATGAGAAGACGCATGAATGTGGATGAGGCGAGAATCGTGTGTCAGGACAGAAGAGTGTGGCACTCTATCCTATCTGCCTATCCCCGTAGGGAAACAGCGTGATGGTAAGTAAGTGAAAGTAGAATGGAATTTTGACTGCTTTTGTGATGTAAAATTTAAAAATTCTAATTAATTATACAAGCATATGTACACGTACTTTTGTTGAATCAAAATTTTAATTCTAAGAGCAATCTTAGAGTTTAGGTTAATACGCTTGATAAGCAGACGTTCGGAAGACTGCACCAAGACCTAAGTTACAGTATAAATCTTCAGCTGGACTGAGTTGCAGACATTCCAAACTTTCAGAACATATTGTTCCGTTGAATTTCAAAAACTCGGTGAAATGTTATTTGAACAGTTTTCGGGAAATGAGTGCATTCTGCAGTCGTTCCTTTGTAGAAACCAAAGTTGGAAAAGTAAAAACTGACTAAATTTTTCCACTTTTTTATTTAGGTCTTGATGGACAAGAAGTTTTAATAGTTTAAGAATTAGTTTTTGATTATTTTTGGCTTTTTTACACTAAAACTCAGAACTCAGAAAACAAAGAGAACATAATATATTTTAATAGATTTATAATTTCCAAACTTGTTTAATAGTTTTTCAATTCGTTAATTTAATTCGAAAACAAATAGCACTAATCTGTCAAGATATATTTTATATAAAACGTACAAACACATTATTCAGTTCTTGTGTAACTACAACATTTAAAAAATCCCTTCTGGCACCGGACGCAATCATCAGGTAGATAGAGTTCAGCGTGTTTTTACCTTTTTCTCATGGTTCAAATACGAGTATTAATGTAGATGACTTTTTTTTAGTTTTCGGTTAGCCGCCATTTTAAAACAAGATACCAGATCAGGTTGGTCAATGAACTTTGAACAATAAACAGAAAAGTTTGATCGGAATTTGATAAAAACTACAAGAGTTATAGTATCCACAATATTGCCTTCGAGTTCTCCTGGTTTAAGAAAGTGCATTTAAATTTCATTTTAAATTAATAAAAAGGGAAAGGTTCCACGTGTATATACGAGTATATATGTTATGGAAATATTAGTACCAAGTTAAAATTTGTGAATAATAGTACATATTATTCATAAAGCCAAGAGAAGTCGGGCAGAGTGATAATTTATCACTTTACCCGACCATTATGCACAATGTTACATACTGATGGGGTGATGATTTCAGTTGATAATCTGGATAACATTCAACCTGATCGAACTTAATTTGGCCTTTCCTAATCTTGACTTCTAGATATCGACTACATTTTAGCACTTCATCTTAGTGAAATTTATATATCTGGTACATTTTCAACAGCAATAAAATTTTGTTTACAATTGATAAATTTGATTAATTTTTCTTACTAGGTACTCAGTTTATGAAAATTATTCTCGTTAATGGCCAGAAATGTAGCTGCACTCAACAGCAATAAGACACTAGTCTCGTGGTCGGGGGTTCGAGCCTTATTTTTGTTATTTAATTGGTCCATAATGTATACAGAAAGTCTTCTACATACAAATGAGCTTCATTCCAGGAGGTTGTTCGCAAGTTAACCTTGGCATTCAGCAATAACCGTAATTGATCAACACTGCTACTGCACTTAACACCTGATATTGTACAGTGCTGATGTTAAAATTAATCGCGCAGTAATTGAACAAAATATAGCCATGTTGAGGATCACATTCACTTGTTAAAGAAGACTACGACTACTGTAAACATTACTGAAAGCGTGGAATTTAGAATTTTGCACTAATTTAAATAAAATTAAATAGTTGGATATCTTTTAAAATTAGCAAGTAGAATGTTTACATGAATTATGGGCGTTAAAATAAATATAAATAATGAAAACACACTCCATACCACTGTTTACTGATTACTTAACATGTTTCGGGACAATGGTCTCTTTTTCCGGATACAATGTACACTAAAATTAAAATTTCAAGTATTAACATAAACAAAACTTGTAAATATAAGTTGTGGGAGAGGATAAGAAAAAGGAGAGGGGGGAGATGGTGGTAAACTACTTAGGAACTATTGTGAAAACAAGTTTAAAAGGTGTCATAAAGATTTGCTTATTAATAATGTTTAATTTGTTATTAATTTTCTTATTTCTAAAATTTATATTTTATCTAACTA
Organism: Eubasilissa regina; assembly: GCA_022840565.1. Taxonomy (NCBI): domain Eukaryota; kingdom Metazoa; phylum Arthropoda; class Insecta; order Trichoptera; family Phryganeidae; genus Eubasilissa; species Eubasilissa regina. The sequence goes on from JAINEB010000018.1 coordinate 26,772,619, forward strand.
TAAATAAATAAATGTTTCAATTATTAAAATTTTGCCACACAATTTGTTGAAGAAGTTAAAATAATAGTTCACAAAAATTATCCAACATATGGAAAAAATACCTTTTCAGGTTAAATTTATAATGCTGATTTTTGAACAGATACGAAAGTTAAGCCAATATCGTGTTTCGTCGTTAATTCAGAAACATCCGATAATACGAAATTCCTCAAGCCCTCCTGGGAACAATATCCCAAGGAGTTTGTTCCGCCACTCCTATTGGATGTTGACAGACAAACAGCGCCCCCTCCCCCGGATGGCGGCGCGCGGTACACCTTATCGTCCGCCAATCTGAATAAATCAACATCACCCTTTTATCTCGCAGACAAATCGATGGCACGGTGAACTTCAATACGGGCAAAATCCGCGATTGAGGTTTTTAAGGGTTTCGGCGACGTTTGTCAATGTGTTACACTTTTCAACGGATAATGGCTTTAACGGTCTAGCGGATTAGGAATTTGTGAACTTTTCAACGGATAAATATAATTTTATCGAGAAGGCATCAAAATTATTGTAATTTATTTTCGTTAAAATTCTTTGATTTTTTTATTACGTTATAGGTATCATTGCTTTTGAAACATCCTAATAATTATCAATGTAATTATTCATTAAAAATTATTATAACAGATAATAATATGATGTGATTATTATTATAACAAATAATAAACATAATATTATTATAGTGCATTTGTATTTTACAGAGAGGCAAAAAAAATAGACTGAATTATCAATAATAATAATTATTGCTATCATATTATTATTATTAATTACAATAATATGATATGATTATTATTATAATATATAATAATCACAATATTATTAATATATATTTGTATTTTTTATATATTGATAGGACAGGCAAGAAAAATGAAACCAAATTATCGCATATTTATTTATTTGTTTTATTTTCACTCATGTATGCACATAAAATTACAATATACAAATTATTATTATATTTAATAAAGACGAATAATTCCATGTCCGCCCTACTAGGTGTACACCTGTCTCCGGACAGGCTTTTATTTAACTGTAGGAATAACATGTTAGGCAAATTTAATTTATTTAAGAGTGTTTAATCGTTTATGTATGTAAATAAAAATACAAGTTATAATAAGTTTGCTTCGAGCGGGTGAAGATAGATAAAAATGAGAAATATGAAGATTTGTCTAATTTAATTTTGAAATGGAAAAATAAATGGTCAAGATTTATTATTAAATTTATTTATTTAATTCTTGTGTCTTCTATCGAGTTTTACTCAAAGGTATTTGAAATTCTCCATAGTATAAAGTCGATTGCTTTTAAAAATGGAATAGTTGATGTATAAATTGAAAATATAAGTTATAAATATAAGTTCAAAATTGGTCGAAAATTGTAAAAGCCCACGAGGACGTGAATACAATAGGTTCGAATATTTTTTTTGATATATATTTTTTGTACATCTTTCTATTCGATTAATTTAATTTGTACAAGGATTTATTATGTTTGAATATATTTTATTATATAAGTCATTGAACAAAAATGGTGCATATACACACATACACACACACACACGTAAATATATATATATATATATATATATATATATATATATATCTGTGTGTGTGTATGTGTGTATGTGTGTGTGTACGTATATATTTTAATTTTGGCGTTGACACTGTAATAAATAGCTCTATGCATTATGAGATAAACGTCTTAAGGTTTATTAAAGTGAAGAGGATGGATAACTGGACTAGTAATAGGAATCAACGAAGGAAAATTCTTGAGGAGGCCAAAATGTACCAGAAATTGTAGAGCCAGTAGGGATGACAATTTAAAAAAAAAAAAAAAATTAAAAAAAAGTAAAAAAAGTAAAATAAAATAAAAATGTAAATATATATATATATATATATATATATATATATATATATATATATATATATATATATATAGTTATTATATATGCGAGAATATTTTTTAAGCTCGGTACATTTATTCTATTTACCAGTTAAAAGCATTCACTTCTTATGAATTTCTTGTACCTAATGTTTATATAAATTGAATGAAAGAAAACTATGAAATGACTGCGGAATCTGAGTATATTTCAAAGCACTCTCTACATTTGTTGCTGTAAGGCTGACGTTCTGAGAGCATTTACATTGCATTTAAAACCGAGCTTTTTAATGAAAATCCAGAATCCTTTCACTGCAGCATTATTCTTAACAGAGGCTATTAAAATTTTCGTTCTTGCAATATCAGGAGCCGGAGTTTTATTAAACTTGTATGCACGTACTAAGTGTATAAGTTTTTAAGATTAGTCTTCATTATATTAAAATTATATCCAGTACAGTCAGTCATATTTGGATTTGTGTTAGTAAGTTCTTGTTGAATCTATATGAAATCTTACTTGAAATCAGTCGATGTAAAAGAGAACGATGTGCTATGCTTAAAATAAACATGAAATATTTTTCTACCGATATTTCACGATTTATATGAAGGCTGATAATGTTTCAAAATCCTGACAGACATATAACTATAAATAATACGTTAATCCAAAATATTATAAATTTTAATTAATTTTTTTGTGATTTTATAAAACTCCATCACATTTACAGAAATAGTACTATTAAGAAAGCATCACTTAGATGGTTTGGTCATATGGAATGAAGGAATGTTAAGAAAGATACGTGACATCCGCGGAAGACTTGGAGCGATCAGGTAAACCAGATACTGGAAGATGGACCTGTTAGAAACCTCAATAATCGGCGAGCTTGTATGAGAGGATGTATGAATGTGGATGAGGCGAGAATTGTGTCAGGACAGAAGAGTATGATGCTCTATCCTCTCTGCTTACCTCTGCGGGGAAACAGAGTGAATGTAAGTTAGTTAGTTAAATTACTGCCTGAAGACTTCTTAAATAGATATAGGCCGTTTTAATAATTTATGAACAAGTATGTAGACGTTAGAAGAAAAAAACTAACCTTTTTTAAGTCATGTCATTATTCTGGTTAGGTTAGGTTAGGTTTGGTTAGGTTAGCCTAACCAAATATTTAATGGAACGAAAAAAATTATCGGTAATTGTTAATATAAAAGATAAATACTTTAACAACCGAAGAGATGGCATGACAAGATATGTGAATCAGGCAATAGCGGAGTACCAGGACAGAAGAGTGGCGTTCGACCTTGTCTGCCTACTCCTGTAGAGAAACGGCATGATGTTAAGATAGCTAGTTTTTTTTTGTTATTTTGATCTAATAGATTTTTATATGTTTGAGATTTTGACTGTCAGGTTTTGAATGTTTCTGGATTTTGATATTCGGGATTTTGACTATCAGAATTTTAACCATCAGTATAAAACATCAGTATTTGATCTTTATTAGCGGTCGAATATTAAATTTATTACTTTCCTATATAAGTCTTTATCGCATACAAAAAATTACACGCCATTTATTAAGGCGCGTTTGAAGTAGGTATGTAAGCTATGTTGTGGCTTTTTCTCCATAATTGAACTACTGTGTATATTACAGTTATGTACGTGATTAGGCATGATCTTCTCAAACGATCCAAACTACCTTTGAGAACAAAATGCAGTGAGTGATTTTCAAAAGGGATATTCCACTGTTTCTAATAGGAAGTGTTCAATCAATGCACACTTACAATGCTCATACATACATATGTTAAATAATTGTAACTAACGCAAAGAGGAATAAAAAATATACGAGTATGTTGGGCATGACACTAAAATGCATGAAAGTAAATGTATAAACAATAGAATACACCAAGAAAATGAAATGGCTATAGGCAGAGCACATTGCAAGAAGGATAGATAATCGTTGAATAAACACTTTCATTCAGTGTTACCAACGAGAATCAATTCGAACCCACTGGACTGACGAAATCATCAAAATACGTTGCAGTGAACAACAACTCTTGTGTACTCTTGAGCTGACTTCCATCCAGTAGTAAATAGAAAATTGTTGAAAATAATGGATATGTGCTAGATCTGCTCGCGCCCCACAGACATGGTCGAGTGAGCATTCATCTAACAGCCATGTAGTCCAACTGACACCTGCAGAAAACCAGACAACAATACGTCGCGCCGCAACCACTCCGAGGAAACCTAGAATCGACCACTCTTCTCCTGGCCAGCTCCTCTACTCGACGCTACCTTCAGTGAACTTCGTTAATCTTATACTTTTTATAATATAATAAACAACTGTTAATTTGATCTGTATATAAACGCAACTATGGTAAGTACTGTTTCATTCATAATACGCCCGCTCTAGCCACAAATATCAGCCTACGTATTGATATGTACATACGGGAGAAACTAATCTCGATTCTCACCGTACACATCTTTCTGACACAAACTATCCCTATTGACGACCCTAACGAGTATACATAAACAACAACACCATAAATGTTTCATATGGTAGCAAAAATATTTGTCTTCACTGGTTTGAGAAGTTGCATCTAGTGCTAAGTGTAGAATAACTACATTCTATACATAATATTACTTTCCTATAGTATTCCCCAATTTTCAACATCACCCACAACAATGCCAAACCGAACGGTTATAGCCTTTATCTCATTATATAATCGCTGAAATAAACCAGAGAAAAAATAATGTAACAGCCCCCTCAGGGAAAAAGCGATATTACAAAAGTAGCGAACATAATAATTTTCGATAACGAGTTAATGAACAATCTTATCTCGAAATCTCCAAACGCTTTTTGGAAACGAAGCTCATTTGGCACTTGATTACACTGTGGCCAAAACAACCCCCTCCCCTATTATATGGTTCTGATGTTGTGTTTGTGTATTACCCCACATAAATGCGCTATCGATTTTAATATTCCCATAAATGATTTTGCTGACATGTATGTGGTTTTTGGCACCGAAAGTAATTTCCCAAATGTTGTAATATATGTTTTTTTTTTGGGTTAGTGAGTACAATTGTAAATAATTACTGTAATATTTCTGTAATTCTTAATAATATCACTTAAAAAAATGCGAGTAATTGTGGTGTCTTTATTATCAGCTAAAAAAAAAATGTAGCGTTTTAATCGAATTTAATACAATACACCTTATATAATATGTAGATTATTCTATCAAATATAGCGAAATATTATATTTCATATGTTTATTTAATAGTAATTTCAAGATGGTCTTTTAATGATAAAAAAACTCTACATACACAATTTCATCAATTATGTATTTAAATTTTCTGGTGTTTGAATAACTCATGTGAGAAACAATATCCAAGATGTAAACCTTCTAACTCTATTAGATTATTTAAAAGCAGGCTAATAATAATAATCAGCAATAACCGGAATTGCAGCTTTTTGTCAAGTGGCGACATTAATAAATAGGTCTTACAGAAACATCGGCTGCGGTCGCGCGGCGGCCACTACACATTACACATTATTTAATATTAACCATGCGCATGCACATTATTTCAGAGAAAATATTGCGGGCGCTTGACTTGGCACAATGTTAAAAAATATGTAATCCACCAAATAAGGTCAGGAATTTTTGTATTTAATAAATCGGTTACTGCGGGAGTTGAAGATTATTTTTCAAGGCTTTACACCGCATTAACCCAGACCTTCAATTTTACACGGCATGAAGCCTTCGGGACCTATTAGGGTGACCCCTCTCACCCGGCTAATATGAGTTATGACCCCGCGATAGCTCAAGTGCCGCTTCTCATATGTATCGCGTGGTTCAACGTTCCACCCCTATTATTTTTGATTTATGATTATTTATAAACTTCTTATTAATAATGTCATAATATAAAATGATACATTTTCTTTGGATATTTTTTGTGTATTTTTATTAAACTCCCTGTACTGTAATTTAGATATCAAAGAGCATACAGAAAAAAAATCATACACGTCACAAATTGTATCATAGGAATAGGCAAAGAGGATAGTACGCCAAGTATTAATTTTCTAATAGAAGCTTTTCGGTTTTAAGAATTTGAATTATCGTTTTCCAATATTTGTGGACCGTACTGTATTTATTGACGGTACCGTTCCATTTTTCGTTAAAGTTAAATTATACTACGATATATATATATATATATATATATATATATATATATATATATAGTAAAATAATCGTTTTCTCGCATGTATCGTTTCTTTATGTCCCGAATTAATGTCACACAAAACACCCAAAAATAGATCGCATAGATCGTTTCTCTATACATCATTTTACCATATTGATCGTTTAAATTACACAACTAATTCGTATCTAAATATGCTTAACGATGCTTTCGATTAACGGAACTCGTAAACAATGAGTGGAACATTCGAGAAAGAGAAAAAATGCTGCTGCTGACTGCCGCTTGACATTATACAATACAAAGATTAATTATTATTTTTTCTTTCTGTACAGCTTTCTAATTTTAGTTTTATCTCAACACATTCATTTACATATGAAATATGTATCTTTTTTATAATAATCATCTATTAAATATTTAAGTGTGAAAAATATTAAATTTTTCTATATTCCCGCATTCATAGTTTATTTCAATAGGTTCCTTTAAAAACGATAGATAGAGGTTTCACTGTATATCGTTAATCGTATTAAACAATTTCAAATATTTCTTTTTTTGTATGAAAATTTAAATTCATTTATATATATGTACATATATGAAAATAAAATTCCATTTACATATATACGACTACATACATAAAAAATCAACTATTAGTGTCGAAAAAAATGTTTCAATTCTTGGAGTAACTCAATGTTTATTGTTAACATAAATTAAATTAATGAAATTGAAAGATATGCAGGCACTTTGAATGGAATTATATCTAACGGAAACTTGTCAAGCCAGGCAAGACTAGCGGTATACAATGGAGTCCTGGTATCGACACTGATGTATGGAAGTAAGGCCTGGAGCTGGCAGTAGTTAAACTAAACTGAATGCAATAGAAATGAGATCACTTAGGCATATATGTGGCAGATCTATTTATGTCAGATTAAAGAATAAAAAATAAGGAAAGAACGTAAAGCTGATGTTAATATAGTGAGTAATATTAAGAAAGGATCACTTAGGTGGTTTGATCATATGGAAAGGATGAATGAGGAGAGAGTGATAAGAAAGATAAATGACGCAAGCGTTGATGGCACCAGAAGTAGAAGACGTCCGCGGAAGACTTGGCACAACCATATACACCACATACTAGAGGATGGTCCTGTTAGAAGCCTCAATAACGCGATTTTGTATGAGAATATGTATGAATTGTGTGTCAGGACTGAAGAGTGCGGTGCTCTATTCTCTTTGCCTTGCCAACCCAGCGGGGAAACGTCGTGATGGTAAGTTATCTCGTTATATTTCTAAATGATTAATTTAATTTTGAATGTTAAAAATACAAGAGAACTGTGTTCTGTCATTGCAAATTCAGAACAAAAATGTGTTTTTATTCAAAAAATTTATTGTATTTGGTTTTACTATAATATAATTACTTTCTAGTCTTTACAAAATTTGTCAAGATTTTTTGATAACTTGATGTACACGGTTATAAAGTATTTCAGAAAGAAAATGTATAAAAATGAACCGTAATTTTCCCACATATTTCCCTTCTTTCAGGTACACATTTTTCACATTCTTTGCGGATCACAAGGCGTCTGGAACTACAGTCCTTCAAAATTTTTTGTTTTTGATTTTATTCATGTTTTATGTCTCTGCCAGGAACTCCATCCAAGAACTACTATCCACACTTGCGGTATTTAAAACTTATAATTTTTATTTATAAAGGTAAACGGTGAAGTAATATCTTTTATATGTAAACATAGAATAAAGATAACTTAGATTTTAGTATTTGAGTTATATTAAATATTTATCCAAGTAGGAAGAACAGTGAAATAAACTGACAGATTAAATATAGCGGTGGATGATTTGTTTTATTTATTTATACTGCATTGTCTCCATAACCGTTTTCCATATGCAACATGGTTGTACTCAATGATTTTGACTTGCATTTAAGTCAATGCAGTGATGATTGGAATTAGAATCAACGCACTCCTGTACAATAATTTAAATATACATTGTTCATTCTCATCAATTGTCAATCTGCAACATAACTTTTATTTTTATCTTTTATAATGTTTTTAATTTACTAACAGTAAGAAGTGTATTTTGCAATGGTACCCAAATAATTGCTATGTTGCTAATCTGTGCATTACAAAAAATAGTTATAAAATAAATCCGAATTAATGTGAAAAAATTTAAATCAATCGAATTAAAAATTGATATTTATTTTTACAAGAATTTTTTGCTTTATATATTTAATTTCAAAGATTTTTATTAAGGAAAACACATTCTTATTGTGAAGTTGTAATTATTCAGAACATAGGTCTGTGATATTTTAAATACTAAATTAATGTATTAATTATAAATATATACATATAAAATCAATTTTGTCGAAAAATATTGTTTTAGCGTCACCGGGATCCCGGTGACGCTAAAACAATATTTTTCGGATCTTTACCCACCTGTACAATATCTGCAAGTCTAGACCAAAAAATACTCTTGTAAATCACAAAACATAATCGATAAATCAACGACATAACCTTACGACGTCTTTTTTCTGCGCATTTTTCAGGTTATATATCACAGGAAATGGTAGCGGCATTCAGCGTGACATATCGAAGAGGTGTGAAGTTAGGAATACAACAGTTTTTCAAGGACATTAGTTGTATGGAAAAATAAATATGACTGTGTTTCTGTTAAGAAAAAAAATATTTTTTTAAGTAAACTTAACTTAGGCCGAAGCTCGACTCTTTCTCCTGTAGCAGTTACTCTTTCGAAATATAACGATTTTTAATAAATAAGACGTAGATAATAATGACGGAGGACTCGTAGTATTAATGATGAATTGATTATGTAATTTGTCCTTTATTGCCACCACATTATATACAACAAAATAAATGGTATTATGTTATCAATTTAATTAATATTTGATTAGAGCAAGCAAATCCTTCTAATTCATAATTTCGCAATGTCACCGCAATATCATTAGAGGCATATTATTTGATATTAAAATAGGTAGCGTATCATGCAGTGACCCAGCAGTGGTGTTACATGTTATACATATAACTGGACACAATTTTTTTTACATATTTCATTATGTGCTCATGCATGTAGTAGATCACTATCATTATAAATAATATGGGTTATATCGATGAGAATTTTTCGAATATTTTTCACACATAAATTTTGCATTGACCTTATCATCAAATTAAAAAGAAGAACGACGTTTTTTCTTTTTCATAATACTATTATATTTTATTCCAATTTTATTATATACTCATAATAATATCTATATATTTAATGTAATAATTAAATAATCCGGACATAAGTCAATGTTAATCCGAGTGATGACGTGTTACGAAGAGAAATTATAAAATTACAAATTACAAAACGATGAATAACCATTTTATATTATTAAACATATATACCATTTTACTAGATTTCGTAGTTTAAAAAAAATCGAACATAATAAGTACTCTCGTAAATATCGGGTGTGTGTTATGTTTACAGTTTACGCGGAAGGAAAGTGGGAATTATTATTTATAAGATTAATTTTTATTTTTTCAATTTTCATTTGTTAAAAAATGAATGTTTAGCATTGTACTTTATGTAGGTAGATACTAGGTATGTATTATCTTTTAAATCAAATTTTTAGATACGTTCTTTACCTACCAGGGCTTGTGGTGGCTTTTCGAAAATGTGCATTTTTAAAAAGAGTAAAAACGTGTATTTGGAGTGTACGAGTACTGAAATAAAAAAATGTAATCATCATGGTAACGAAAATATGATTGGTCACTTTTTCGTCATATATTTTTCAGAAATCACCTTTGTACGAAGTTTTGAAGGTTGGACGTGAGCTAAGATGTTTATACGTCAAACATGATTAAACTACCTAATTTACCATCACGCCCTTAGCGTAAGGCCCGAGTGCAAGCTTGAGTCGAACGTTCTGCGGGGCAGAGCGTGCAGCATGCATGGCATTCTCATTATTTTTAATTCGAGTGTCCTGAGTGGTAGCCGCCCAGAGCGGTGACGAGAGCGTACCCGTTTGCGTTCGGCATCGCGTGCGCATGCGAAATCAAACCAGTTTGTGTTTTAACAGCGTTTGTGGTAGCGTTTGCGAACAAATACTTGGTGAAATTCAATTAAAGTTTTAAATACGGATATTTTTTTGACATATAGTCAAAGGTTGACACTGATGTTCTTGTATATTCAAGAAATTTAGCTTCATTTAATCTTACATTTTTATTTAATGTTGAAAATTTTTCAAACTCTTTTATTTGTTTAACAGTGACACTTTGACCATTATTATTATTATACAAATCAAATACATATCGATCATGTCGTCAGTCACGATAACACTTCAAATATGACCGTCTCTTCTAATGAACGTTCTAATTTCGTACGCTCCGAGCGCAGCACGCCTCACAGAATGCTCTTTTATCATAAGGCCCGCACATCGCACGTTTACTCAGTTGTGCCAAGTCTTTCGCTGACTTCTTCTACTTCTGATGTCTTCAACTCTCGTGTCATATATCTTTCTTAACATTCTCTTCTCGTGGAAAAATTATTCGGCACAATTTTATCAAGTATGTATTGTTGATGTATATCATGTAACTCAATGTTTTTAGGAACCGAGCGCGTATTTCAGGTATTTACTGAGTATTGCGGGACAGTTCCACCTACGTTATAAAAAAAACATATTTTGTATCCTATATGAAACGCGCATTAAATTAATTTATTTAATTATGTGATACGGATAATGATGTAATACACCCACGAGGCGCCATGGTAGGGAACGTGAGCTCGTTAGTTAGCCGTTTGCAGCATATAGAATTAAACCGTCTGTCACGTGTCGCGTGGGTACGCACTAAGCCTATAAACAACATTTGAGACTCAAATTATTAGCATATATTGCGGTTTGCTTTGTTTGTGAAATAAAACAATGATGTTTGTTTACGAAAATCAAAAAGAACGTCGGTTTGCAATATTGTTTAACAGAAACAATACCGGGGTGCCAAAGTGTTATAATAATTTATTTGGTAACGTTTTAGGAAGAAGGTTGCCAATGAATATTAATTTATTTGAATAAAGTACTTTCGCTAGGAAATACGAATAATAAAATAATTATTGATAAACATTACCCGTGTATAAGATTATATCCAAAACAATAAAATGCCAGCGGATCAGCGACATTTCTATAACACTGCCTAAGGATATAAGAGATTTAAACAAAAATTCTTTAAAAAGCGTATTTGATTCAGTATTTCTCAAAATTTTAACAAACGCGGTTCTACCTGAAAATTCCCATCAATAATGACAAAAATACAATATCCACTTCACGATTTTAGTGAGACATCAATACAATTGAAATAAATATAAAGTTAATTATGCCTACTATCGGGATACGAACCCGAAAAATTTCCATGCTGGGGAGTCATTACTTTTGCGCTACGTTAACTATTTAAGTAAGAACAATATCAAATATCTCTAGAATGAGAATTGGGCATTGCCGGGTGGCCTCACATTTGTTTAGATTCAACATAATAGACTCCCCAATGTGTGAGTGTGGTGCCGAGGAGGAGACCCTTGACCATGTCTTTTTTGCCTATCCATCGCGGATCACAGGTTTTTTTTACAATAATCTTGTCAATGATAATTTTCAACTCCCGGTTAACTTGTGTCATCTGCTCTCCCTTAACTCGCCACATTTGAGCTATATGATAGCAAATTTCTTGAACGACAATGATATTAACTTGTAGCGTAATATTTCCTATTCTGTAATATTGTTGTACTGCTTTCTATGAAATAATGCTTTAACTTGTTTAATGGGACAAATCACTCTTGAAGGGTGGATTGCTTGTTTAAAAGAAGAAGAAGAAGAACTATTTAAGTTTTCAATAAATTTGAGACTTATTAGAGATTATACAAAGTTACTTTTATTTTATCTTTTAGCAAGGTACCAAATATTTTTTCGATAGATAGATTATTCTGTACGTATTTCTAAAAGATTAATCAAATTTGATTTAAATATCATAATGTTCTTAAATTATATCGTTGCAAAAAATGTGTTTTCATTTTAAAAATGTATAATTAATATTGGACTATTAGTGACCAGCGGGTACCGTGTGTTTTGAAGTTTTGTGCATAATTATATTTGGATTCATATTTTCAAATAATATTGTTACAAACCTAGTCATATAGTCACGCCGCTAGGATTTTATCGCCAGAATTGGACGATGTTTGAAAAAATAAATAAAGGGGTTCGTGTCTTTGCTGAAATGCACAAAAAATTCATTACCAATACCTGTGTACAGTGTTATGTGATAATATATGATTATTAAAATTAAATACGCTACCAGAATCCACACGTACGTACTCAGAGATAATCCGATTTCTAGTCACCTATACCACGGCTGACGTTGCGAGTGCGTGGATATTACCGTATTATTATAATGTGACATAACATACATATAAATAAATATTAGTACTTCGTACAATAGAGTGATGAAGGGCTTAACCTTATTTTTAAATAAGGGTATGTACGAAACACATACGTAAATAATCTTTATTTGTAAATATTTATTTTGCATTTAAAATATTTTACTAACTATAAAATTATCAGTAGATTTATTTTAAAATTTATAAATATCCACAAGTAATCATAAATATTAATTTAATTATGTAACATTTTTTGTACGTTTGAATTAGAATACTAAATTTTATAAGGATTTCTTATTTCAAGTGGCAAAGTTTACGATCTTTGAAACAGCTTCCTTACAGCTGTAGTTATTCTAACGGGTATATTAAATTTATTATAATTTTCACAACTAAACTTTGTGCTACACACACGTTGGGGAATTTAAGATCAGCTCGAATCATTTGGCGTAAAATAAAGTTCTGGAAGTAGGTATTTTTTACTTTATTTTTATTTTACTTTTAATATCAGTGAATTAATTCTTAGCAGCTTAAATAAACTCTGGGTCCTATCTTTAACTAATAAAGATGTTGGTATTGTTAATTTTAGAAATCTATGTTGAAGTTATTTTATCTGATATATGTAACTTTTAAATGAATTACCCCAAACTAGAATCATGTATAAGATAACAAATGTCTCTAAACGTCGAAATATTAATATTACTACTGATGCAAATAATACACTTTAAAGTATTTATGTTTCTGCAAGAACTATTCTTAGTATATTATGTACTTTAGTAAAGAGTGATTACCAGTTAATGTACTATCAATAAAGACCCAAATATTTATTCATCGCAGTTATTTTTGTTTTGTGATATTGATTTTTTATGAGGAAATATTCATGTTAATATATAAATAACACATGTATTTTTCTTATCGTTTTTTAGAATCATATTTTGAGTTCCCTTTATGGTGCGGTAAAAAAAAACTGAGTTGTGTCAAGACCAAACTGATTGTTTTTAAAGCTGTGTAATGCCCACTTTAATATATGTATACCAAATATGAGTTTTTCGTAGAGCTTCTACTTTTATATATAGAAACACCCCAATTAAAATTCCTTGGATATATCTTGCATATGTCAGAGGAATGGCCACCAAGAAGTGTCTTCTTGGCAAAATCGAAGTGATAGAGATCGGTGGGTCACCCTAGACTAGGCTGGGATAAATAGTAAAAAGGATTGTATAAAAACAAATTGTGTCTTTATTGGTCAAAAAGTATCAAAGCGGCGCAAGACAAGAAGATACAAGCGTCTTGTCAAAATTTTGGGCCGCCAATTCTTATATTATAAGGGGACAAACATTGTGATGATGATGCTTTTGCTTTTCTTAAAACTGCTGATGATAACTTGAAGGAGGTCGCGGACCACATTTTGAGTAACACCTACCAAAGTAATACGGAGGTACTGAACACGAACATTAAAATTTATAGCGGTCCAGGATCTCCGGTCTTTTATAAAAATCCTTTTGCTTTGAATTTTTAATTTAAATATTTTTCGACTGAGGCTTTTAAAAAATATATTATTAATATTTACTCACCAAATACTTTTTATCTTAGATTAGAAAAATGTTTCGAACACGGAAGCAACAAATTATTTTCTAAGGCCTTAAGATCGGCTATATTTTAAAAACTTAATTAGATCAAACATATTTGAAATGCCGAAGGAAAGCAATTAAAAAATAATATTAAAAATATATATTTCAAATGGTTGTAGAGTAGATTTTAAAATTAAAATTACAAAACATAGCTTATATTGAAATATAACAAATTAATTTATAACACGAGTTAGTTACGTACTGGTGGAAAATCACATTGTTGGAACCCACAATAGTGGAAAATCCAATGAGCATTATTATTTCAAACTAGAGCAGGGACAGTGCAGCGTATAGGTACATCAAATCCCAGTAGGATATAGCGTGTGTTAATAAAATAAAGACATTATCACTATAACATTCACAGTGCTCTACGATATTAACAGTGCTGGCGGATATCGAGATGAGAGCCGCTTGGGAAATGATTAACGCGAAACTTAGATGATAATGAGGTGGAAAATCTATTAATTACTGCACTTAATATATGTATGTACCACAGACTACCAAACCAACCAACGCAAATTATTTGTTACAATATTTTCAATTTGGTGTCACCCACGTAATCACTTCGGCATCACTTACGCAATCAGATAACTTTTTTAAATATATGACTCGATTGGAACGAAAATGTAAACGCTGATAATATAATATTAATTTATGTAAAAAATACGCCTTGCTTACACAAAGATTACATTTTCGAAGAGTAAATATTTTTACTTTTGCATAAATGTGTTATAAACTATCGGATTTATATTTCAACCAAGAATGTGTGTAGAATGCCTGTCGTCCCGCAACTAATGTTCCTATATATATATATATATATATATATATATATATATATACACGTCTTTCATGTCTATTCATTTTACTAGCCTGTGGTTGGTACGAATGATCTAATATCGAATAAAATAATTTAATTACATAATGGAAGCTGGGATTAGTACATTATATATAAGAATTCAACTATTTATTTATTATAAACTGCATAATATTATATACATGTTTGGACTGTGTCTATCTCACTAGAAAATTCTGTGTCGAAACGGGCATAGTCAGATTAGTGTGAATAATACCTTACGTAATATGCACACTGTACCTGTGTATTTGTGTAACTCAACGTTTTCATTAGTCAGTCGGTCACCAATGGGCAGGGTTGTCGTTTGAAATGAGTTAAAGACACGGTATGTACGTAATATGTGAAGTTTGTAAATTATGAAAGTTATTTATTGTCATTATAACTGTCATTTTTTAAACGTAATAATTATCTGATTCTTTTATTTTTTTTAATACACACAGAATTCATTTTATAGAACTCCATTTTTAATCCACACAATAAATCAAACACGATTTTTTTGGTTCTATATTTAATTTTTACAAACAATTGGACGATCGTTTCGGCTGTCTAGGCCATTATAAACTGATGATGGTTATCAGTTAATAATGGCTTAGACTTAAATTAGACTAGAATTAAATATAAAATAAAAAAAAATCGCATTTGATTTATTGTGTTAATTAGAAATAATTATCGTTGTGTATTTTTATGTCCTTACCAATATTTGTCTTAATCTTCTATTATTTCTATTTTTATTATGTATTTATTATAAAAAAAACTATAATATCAATACATTTCATAGTACCAGCCATAAAAAAGTAACTAAGATGCTGGATTTAGAAATTATAGCCAGACTGTTTTTAAAAATTAATTTAGTTAAGAAACAAACCGCTTGGTATGTCACTTTTGGCTGACGTGGCACTATTAAAAGTATTTTAAATAATTGCTACTAGACTATGACACCGAAACATTAAATTATACTATGCAATCCTTAGAAGGCGAGTCATAAACCGGAAATAATAAAAATATTCATACCAGTGCCATTTGATTCCTGGACGCATTACAATACTAAATAACATAACTTTCCCACCAACCCAATACGTAATGAATTGATTTATATTATATCCGACATTGCCCGGGATTCAGATTAAGTAATAATTAAAAAAAGGTATTTAATGGTTGGGAGAGGGTGGTGCTATTGTTTAGCGCGTGCTTTAAATAAAAATGTAGTATGCAAAATTCACAATGAATGACATTCAATTTATTGCAAAAAAATATCGTGGAGGGGGGAATGGTTACAGGAAGGGGAGATGGTGCAAAGAGTACTTAAAAGTAAATATGAAAAAAATTAAATGGGTGGCATTTATATGCCGGTGAGGAGTGGGTTATCCAGAAGAAGTATGGACTGTATATATGTTTTGTGCAAGGTCCTAAAGAGTAAACTATGCAAAATTTAAAGCGGATGGCATTGCTAATGATGCTGCTTATGTTGTGTGTCTTAAAAATTAAATATGCAGACTTTGGTTTAGATCATCCAAGAATTGAATAGACAGCAGCAATAATAATATTGAATTTTACATAATATATACATATATATATATATAACAGTAACTTTTTCAATTAATTAATAATATTTAAACAAATAAAAAACCTTTTATTAGCAATGAATATTTTAATTATCACTAAAATAAATTTCAGGTAAAAGATGCCCGGGGAAATATTTTAAACTGTCCATTAAATAATGAAAGCACGTTTCAGAGTAAGAAGGTCCTAAAAGCATAATTGAATTTATCCTCGGGGTAAGATCAGAAATCTAAGACGAGTCCGGCGGGATCTTCGCCTGCCATAAACATTTATCCGACTCTCGAGCACTTAACGGATACATCCACCAATTTATCGGTCGGTAGTCTTCTCTTTAAGGTTTCTGGGAAATCATCAATTATTTCATTACATATTTGTTCGAAAGATTAAGATTAAGTGGTTAACAATGGCGGAAATTTAACAAATTCAGTAAGTAATTGAAAAGTACTCAAATCAGCCTTCGCTTGAAAGTGAACCGGATATTTCATTAATATTATAATTTATTTTAATTTTCTTCAATTTGTGAAACGAGATTTTGTTGATATTAAATTGGCAATTAAGTACAACGACTTGTCGTTGCAGTTATTCTACTTAAATATATAAAGTCGTCTATTATTTTTCACTGCAATATGTAGGGGAACAAGGGGTAATGGGATCTGGCGGGTAGTAATGGGAGCCACTACAAAAAATGTACTTACTAACGATCAAATCAATCGGAAACAACCAAAACGTACTTTAAGTAGTTAAATTTAACTTATTTTGTTATATTTTTTATCCATTCTCTAACCAGATGTATGTATTTTTAGGAACAAGTTTAAAGATCGATATATAAAATAATC
Source organism: Eubasilissa regina (assembly GCA_022840565.1). Classification (NCBI taxonomy): domain Eukaryota; kingdom Metazoa; phylum Arthropoda; class Insecta; order Trichoptera; family Phryganeidae; genus Eubasilissa; species Eubasilissa regina. Next base: position 26,789,995 of record JAINEB010000018.1, read on the forward strand.
TGTTTACTTTATTTTTAGAACCTTCAAAGTGATGGACTTTGGGGTAATCGGAGCTTAGGTGGCTCTCAACTCTCTCACTCTTACTTTGCTATTTGAACCAATCAAGACATTATCACAAGAAAAAAATATGAGCTGAGGTATAATTGCAGAAGCTTTCCTGTGTTCATTTTAAACGCTTGGGTTGTGACGACCCGAATGATAATAATTGTATTTTTCAATATTTTAGTGATAGAATATTTTTAAATTTATTTAAACATTCGTTTCTTCAGTGCATATTTACCATTTTATTGCAATAGTTAAGCCATTACCCAACACAATTTAAGCCAAATATGTTTTTTCTAGAAAACTTTTTTTTAAATTTTTAAGATGAAATTGGAAAACAATTATAGCTATATAATCAAAGAATTCATTTAAAGTCAAAATAATAAATTATCAGAAAAATTTGGTTACTTTTCAATATTCTCTTTAAGCGAGTAGTTTTATCGTTAATTCCGTCGTTATTAGCGGTTGCATCGTAAAACTGAACAATGCTTTCATCGCTAATGAATTTCAGTAGTAAATTGTATAATCACTCATAATTTTGGTATGTGCTGTAGTGAAGTGATAGAAATGTATTGAAATATGCGAATTGATAACCGACTAATTCATCTAAAAGCTTTCAGTATTGCATAATTTGAAGAATTTGTGATAGCCTCTCTTCCACGTTCCAAACTTCAGGCAATGCATAACCATCTGCAGCAGTTCATTTTCATCAAATAGATGCTGCAATTCAAAATATAACGGGCTTAGATTTTCGATATCTGCTTTTGTTAATTCATATTTAATCTTTACTTAACCCAATTTCAATTTCTATAAATAATATATCTAGTATTTAAGTTTGAAATTTTCAAAAATAATATATAATATTGAAAAAAGGAATAAAATGATATAAGATTTATAAAAAAATTGTCTAATCTACACAGTCTGTAAGTATTCTACAATAGCTTTACACGCGTGTCGCATAGCAATGAAATTTAACACAATAATTCAATAAATATATATTTTTAAATCAGACTTCAAATCCGTTACAGTAATTTTGAATGTTTAAACTTTTTAAGTGTCAAAATTCAAAAAAATTGATATGAAAAAATTAATGAATACTTATTTGAGTATATTAATTTAAACAGTAAGTATATTTTACAATTTTTTTTAAATAAATACTGTTAAAACTTTTCAATTCTCGTGATTATTAATGGGTTATATCTAATACCTACTAAACATATTTATAAAAGTATTTTGATACATGAGATCCGAAATATTCCAGTATCTTTATAGATACGATTTGAAGATTATATTTACGTACATAGACTTATGAACTTATAAGACTTGAAAATATTTTGTTGAGGAATAAAAGTTAAATTATTCTAACAGACATTTTTCTAGTATATTTTGTTATAGCCGCCCACAGGCTACCAAATATATAAACATGAACCAATGCAAATTCCTTGTTTCAATATTTGTATTTTGGTATTACTCACATGATTATTTTGGTATCACTACACAATCAAATAGCTTCGAGACTTTTTTTAAATATGACTCGATTGGAACGAAAATTTAAACGCTGACGATATAATATGCATTTATGTAAAAATACGTCTTGTTTACACAAATATTTAATTTTCGAAGAGTAAATACTTTTATTTTTACATAAATGTGTCATAAACTATCGGATTTATGTTTCCATAAATAATGTGCAAAGTATGCCTCTAGTCCCGCAACTAATATTCCAAACCCTTCTCCTATATGTACACTTTATTTTATGTCGATTAATTTGCTGGTCTATTTAGTCACCAAACAAATTATCATTTTTAGTTAAATATTTCTATACGATCAAAAATTGGTGTGAACACCAGTTTTATGGAACCTATAAGTTAAATATAAACACTTACAGCCCAGTGGGTCAAAAGAAAACACGTCCGTCGGTGGTGGGTCATTTTAGCTCCAAATACACCATTCATTATTAGCTGAAAGCGTTTTTAATTTTAGTTGAATTATATTATTGATAATATGAAGATGTTCTCGGAAATTTCAACGTTTAACACAATAACATATAATGGAATAAACCAGTGTTTTAACTCAATTTACAAAATAATCATGGAATTCTATAAAATTTTACCAAAAACCTTTGAACAGTTATTTCTTTAAGTTTAAATTGATCTAAAAATATGGCACATAAATATATTTATTCTTTTATTTTAACAACAAATAAGAGTAAATTATACACGTGATATAAATATAAAAAATATTGTCCCGTTGTATTAATTATAAATTAAATAGAGCCAATATTAATAACGCATAGTGATATCCTGATCCTGTCATGTAGAATGGTTGAATGAGTTAAGAAAGATATAGATATGACGCAAGTGTTAATGGTTCCAGAAATAGAAAAAGACTTGGCACGACCAATTAAACCAGATAATCAATAATAGACGAGCTTGTATGAAAAGATGTATGAATACGGATGAGGCGAGAATTGTGTCAGGACAGAAGAGTTTGGCACTCTCTATCCTCTGTGCCTACCCCCGCGAGGAAATGGCGTGATGGTATGTTAGTCAGTTATAACTATTTTATTTTTAAAAATCTAGTTATACAAATATACTAAAGCTTATCCACATCGAATTCATGAATATGTCTGTAAAATAAGGAAGGAAATTTTAATTTTATTTATTATGAAACATGAATTGAAAAGACTGTCCAGAATATTGCATTACTTTGTACATTAGAGATGCGGAAATTAAGTGCAGTGTTTCCCTGTGAACCACAATATGAAGTAGAAGTCTGTGATGCAGCAGGATAGATCACAGTAGTTAAGTATGTTTTATATGTGAACGTTGCTCGATATGTGTTTGACTCAACAATAGGCCGTATTCACGGAACATTTTCATTGAAAGGAAACTGCAACAGTACTAAACTGCTTAAATTTTACTTATGTAGAAATCTTAATATTACATCGTTGTATTCAAATAATGGATTTTTTTTAAAAATAATTTTAAATTTTCATGTGATCTAATTGTGTTCCAAATTCATAAACACACTTTTAGCGCGTCTTTTCATATCAGCCACGACCAATTTTATTTACACATATTCCGCGTTCAATTGTCATTTTTCCGATTTGCTTGCATTAGTATGAATTGTGACATTGACGCGAATAGACGTCACATTGATCAATATTGTGGTTGTTATCGACACCGCGAATCATTTGTGTTGTGGACAGTTCAACTCCAGTGCACCAGCACTATTTTTTATGATCTGTGGTTTATGAGCACAGTGTATATTGTTTGTTTGTGCCGTGGATGAACAGTGACATCGCCGTCTTTAATCGGGAGCGAAGATTGATCATCCGCGTGCCATCATTGTGTGATCTCGGTGGCGACCACATGGATTGTGGAGGCGTCATATTCAAGGTAAGACGACCAGTTCTTCTGAATCCCGGTTTCCCGAGATGGCTGGTCCTGGTTGACTAAATTCCTTTCCCCTCGCCAACCTCTTTCCATATCCGTCACCCGATATTCCTCCTCTACCCTGCGGTGATTTCGATTTATAATCGGAATTGTCGTAATCCATTCCATGGGACGCGCGACCCGGTGATTGCACATTCAACTTGTATTATTGTAATTGTGAATATGCACAATAGAAAAATAATGCTTGTACATAGCGGGGTAGAAGACCTGCGTCCTTCCCTTTCACCGGATAGACAGTGTAGAACATGAGATCCGCGGGTTTTTTTTTACATTGAGCACACATACCCACCTCATTTTTGTTACATTCTTCTTTCATCATAAACTGGGAAAAATTTATAATAATTCCTGGAGGTGATAAATAAAAGATGTTAGTCTTTAGTAAAAGTAAGACATCTAATTAAGAAAACACAAGGATACAATAAATAAAACAAATCCAGACTACAAATCCTCATCTTGTCGGGTTGGGCGCGAGTTCGATGTCCTTCTTGTATGGGACACCAGACATCTTAGCCACGCATCACGTTTTGCCCGCAGCATCCAGGCCAATGCGATCAAATTCGTAGACGTGATTTATTGTAGAGTATCATGATAAAATTGATGCGACTAACTTCAAGGTAAATACAAAATGGAAATTGAAGTAAAAAAACAAAGCTATGCATCAGTGGCATAAACCAGAGGCAAAGCCCAGAGGTTAAATTTCAGAAGCAAATCCCAGAGAGAAATGTCTTGTTTCCTATAAAGATCATTTACCATGCGATTAGATTAACAAGTTAACATTAAATTATACACTAGTGATTGAACAATAAAAAAATACTTACCCTCTAGGTAGAGTAAATCACACACGGCTACATTTTAGTCTGACAGGTTTGGCGATGGTTTGAAAACAAACCATAGATTTTAACCATTTTTATAAGCTGAGATACTAAATGTGATACCAACCGGAAGGCAACTATTTGTGAAATGTTAAGGTGCTTGACAAAAATAAGTGACGGGGCAATTATGTACGCGATCCCTATTTATAACGTCACAACATAAATTTAAATATATAAAAATATAGACGTGCCACTAAAAAGTAAGATACTTAGATGAAAATCGGAGGATGAAATACAGGGTTACTAAAGGGTGTTTGGTAAAATAGTCAATTTGCAAAAAAAGTCCCAAGTTCGAGCACAGGTGATAATTATATTTTTTGATATATTGATTTTTTCCCTATACCTTTTTAAACGATTTATATAATTTGAGTTTAAATATTTTTTTTTATAATGTGTAGTATTAATACTGATCTTTGTATGTTGACTCAGATGCGTGTATTAATTTATTAAATATTTGTTTAATGTGTAATAATATTAACAAATAAATAATAAAAAATAAAATATTTGTCGTCTCGTCTCCTTTGAGATAAGAGAGCTGATATTTATGTATAATTTTATAATAATTATAATACGAATAAATCAATTAATACTTATAATAAGCTCAAAACTTTGGATTATAATTAACGGTCGTCGGGTATTTAACGAAATTGTAAAGATGGATTATTTATTACATTAAAAAGCGTCCTCAAGCTGTCACCATTAAGAACACGCGCTCATGTTTAGAAGGACCCTCACGAATTGAACCAGGATCCAGATGAGCGTCATTGTTCTTATATTGTATTCCAACAATAAACCATTGGACCGCATTTTGCTTCATCATGTATCTGATCAGAAATATAATTTGAGCGCCACTTTAACTAAAATAATTTTAAAAAAAAAAAAAATCATTCAATTTGTTTTTAACCACCGTGTTAATTATTATTAGAAATAAGTTATTAATAAATAAGTTTTATTCGCCATACGTATTTAAAGTACTCTTCTCTGTGAATATATTTATTGTTGTAACAAGGAAGCTTTTCAGTGACAATGAAGTTTTTGATTCCAGGATTCCAGAATCTCATTTCCCCGATCAGGGTCATTCATATAGATTGCGGAAATTAAATATGTTTGAACCACTTTCTTATATAATTTGCACAGCTGTCTAAAATGTTTCAGAGACGACCGAAACGTAAAAATTTCTATATTTTGTAGGTTAACATGGAAGCGTAAAAGCATTCGTATGAATATTTAAAATTAATTAATTAATTAAAATAAAGAATCAACTAACTAACTTACGAAGATAGAATAGAGCCCCACAATCTTACGTCCTGACACAATTCTCGCCTCATCAACATTCATATATATTTTCATACAAACACGCCAATTATTGAGGCATCTAACAGGACCGTCCTCCAGTATCTGGTTTACCTGGTCGTGCCAAGTCTTTCGCAGACGTCGTCTATTTCTAATCATACATTTGCTTCATAATCTTGCTTACCATTCTCTCCTCATTCTTCTGTTCCATATTACTAAACCACATATGTGATCCTTTTTTAATCTTTCTTATACCTATAGGTACTGCATAAGATCAGCTTTACATTCTTTTATAATTTCTTAATTCTGTATTCTGTCATAAATGGATCTGCCGCATGTACGCCTAAGAAATCTCATTTCCACTGCATTCAGTCTTCATTCGTTCCTCTTCTGCCAGCTCCAGGCCTCACTTACATACATCAGTGTCGGTACCAAGACCCCGTTTTGTACCGCTAGTCTTGCCTCGGTTGATAAGTACTCGTTAGATATAATTTCATTAAAAGTACCGTTCATTTTATTCTCTGCAGTCACCTTCCTTTCGATATCTTTCTCAGCCTTTCCGTTTCTATCAAACATACTTTCAAATGCACAAACTCATTTTCTCCTCAAATACCATCATATTCGACTTGACATTCATGAAAAGGTCGCTTTTCTTACATACATTGTACATTCTACTCACTGGAATCTGTAATTCCTGTTCATTATTCACCATTAATACTGCAATCATATAACAACATACAAAACCTATTTAAAATAATATCTACGGCGTAGTAAAAAAAAAGTGCTTTGTACAAAATACAATCATCTTCGGAACTCAACTAGGAACTTTATATTTGGCAACTTATGTATGGGTCATTGTAGTTTAATTGTTAAGTCTTTCTACTGGCAATAGAAAGTTCTGGGTCCGAGTCCCGATGATATTTTTTTGATTAATAGCTTTATACTGTGCACTTGTCCTAATATATTTTAATTATCACGGAACCATGTTCTGGAAAAATGTGAAAAATAATATGTTATTTCACTAAAATGAATAATTACTTTGGTTTAAATTTGTTGAAATCTTAATCTGCCAAGAGTTCAGTTTTATCTATTCTGGTCTTCACTTTACTTGAAAATATTTTAAAGGCTTCAATATAATCCAAAGTTAATTTATTTTACGACTGCTAAAGTTCAATTTAAATTTAAGTTATTTTGTATTTAAATAAATAAATTTTATTGTATCGGCACCTCCTTCATAAAATATCGTGTTTTGAAAACGTTAATTATCGAGAAGAGCGATTCAAAGACTGCATACATTATCGTAAATATTTTATTTAAAATTAAAAAAATTTCAAAATTCAATTCTATTCTTTAAAATGTGCACTTACAATATTGCACGATTCAAAAATTGACGTAACACAATTTATGACAGTTAACGCTGGGATTCGTTGATTTTTTTTAAAAACATGTGTTGATTTCAATACTAATATAATGTATGAGTTTATATATATATTGTGATATTACAAAATTTATGTCACGTTCAAAGTCGCGACTACCTCTGTAATCACGAATAACGCCCTCATGTTAGTAATTCAAGCGGTTTTCAAGGTTATAAAAATGGTTATAGTCTATGGTTGAGATGAATTTAATTTTTCGCTCGAAGCTGTCAGATACGCGGCTTACTTGCTCCGGCAGCGAAGCTGTTTATCAAGAATCCAACATGTAACCGAAGGGGAACGAGATATTTTCCTTCGGTCTATAATCATTTTCGTTTAATTACAATTTTTTTCTACCAATCCTATTGCGTCGGCTTAGGATGCAGAGAAAACGACGATGGATCACGAAGAAGCTCTACTCACAATAGAATGTGCACGAACGAGCATGACTTTGAGGTAATACCATATTTTCTAACGTTGTGTATCTTATTGTCATCAGTCTGCCCTGAAGAACGATGAACTCACGCTCAACCCGATGAAATTAGGATTATAAATTCGAATTGTAATGTGTTCTAATTCAACCCGTGTTTTTTTTATTAGATTCCATTAGCTAATGTAAAACATCTTTTCATTTAAATCTCCCAGGTATTATTAATAAATTTTCCCAATTTAGGATGAAAGCAGAATGTGATAAACTAAGGTGGGTATGCGTTTCTGAGGTGAAGAACCCGCCGTTTTTGTGTTCTCCACTGACTAGCCGGTGATCGAACGCCGTTCTTTACCCTCACAATATATATTAATATACATTCAACAACATAATAATAACAATAGACATGTACACCCTCAAATAAGGAAGATCTTGAATTATGGGAGTGGCTATCGAAATTTATATAAAACAAGATAAAAATCTATATAATACAATGTGAATTAATAAGTATTTATTTAAATGTTAGAAAATTGATCAGATTAGATCTTGTGAATAAGAAAGATGTCGGAATACAAAGTTATTTAATTATTTTGAAGACCTTTAATTCATTTTAGAACCTCTTTTTTGTACTTTGTGACTATTTAAGAAGAGACTAAAAACCCACCTTCTAAAAAAATAATTTTCAAAAGTTAAAATAACAATTTTTAATTTTAAAAATAGTGATAATGTAAGACTAAAAACAGATATTTAATTTTTTTTTCACAGTCACGTCACATGTAGGTATCACATACATACAAAGTATTAAAAAATACAAAAATATCCTTTATTGGTTACTGTACTTTACGTAAAGAACAGGTGTCGGAATTTTTAAATCTTTTTATTACTGTAACTTATTTCTGAACTGAATATCACATAAAATTACATTCATTCTAAATAAAATGAACTCGTTTTAAAATCTGATTTAATCATCCCATTTTCAGTTATCATTAAAATGAAATATTTCAATAACTTTCCTCTCTGTGTGATTGGTTTCAAAATACTCAACAAAAAACAAACCAGGTTTCCAAATAGAAACAAAGATATTCCTTTTCAAAGATTCTCGTTTAGGTGAAACAATATCTAAGAAATATCATTTACCATATTCTTACATATTTATAGATTTTTAAAAAACTTTCCATAATTTCTATTAAATTAATTTTATCTAGATAAATCTATATATGTGTATCTAATATAAAAAATATTAATAATTAATAAAAATAGTATTCATATTTAAAACAAATAAAAAACACATATCCTGAACTATGGTATATCAGTTATTTAATTGGGTTCTTTATTTGTTTAGTAAAGTTTTGTCTCCAAAATCTTAACTTTAAGAAACTGCATTCCATATATTATGCATAAAATTTGCATAATAAGGCACTTTTTGGCTCACTAAAATGAATTAAGTGATCACAATCTTTTTATAATTCTCGTATCATATAAATTATGGTAAAAAATATCCAGTTTATTAGATTTACATTAGTGTAAAGGTCCTATCTAAATTAAGATTTATTTTAATCTAATCTAGTGTTTCTGATACCTATAAATGAATAATAAAATCTCACATTATTATTGAATATACATATACATAAGAATTATAATTGTGATATATTAAATACGTTGGTTTAGACGATGCACTCCAAATTAAGGTTTATTTAATTTTTAAAATCACTAACAGGCATGAATCGAGAACACTAAAATTTATTGTTTCCGCGTTGATCTTTGGTGACCTTACGCACTTGTTTGTACAACAAGAAAAATAAAAAAAATGGCTCATACCTAATAAATAAGTAATAACAAGTCTTACAATGTATCTTGAACACACATCTTCACTTACGTGCGGTTGTGCTACATACTCACTTATTGCGCCTCCGGTTTCATGTAGTGTAACTCAACGATAAATCAAGTGAAAGCAACTTACCATACTTCTCTGGTACATTGCTTTTAAATATGTATATAAATTCTAAGGAATTCCAAACTAGTTTCTTTCTTATTAAGAAGAATACATTCTTATTGTGAAGTTGTAATTATACAAAACATAGGTTTCTGATAAATTAAATACTAATTAAATGTATTAATTAGAAAGATATACACATAAAATCAATTTTATACAAAAATATTGTTATTGCGCTACCGGGATTTGAAACTGGATCTCTTTCCAATCCGGAGAAGTGCATTATCCAACTATGCTGAGCGACAGTATTTTTGATGACAAGTTTTCAAACTCATATGTTACGCTTTTAAAATTAATACGTCTATAGTTCCATTATATGAAAGCCATCTACTTTATTTTTACGGAATCTCAAATTCATTTGAGTAAACCGATATCAGACACCAAAGTTAACAATTAAATTTTGGGCACATCGATACAACTTATATATTATTATGAAGAACACATTTTTATTGTGAAGTTGTAATTATTAAGTTTCTTTCTTCTTGTAATTTGATTCTTTATAGATCTCTATGGAGTCCTTGAAGGTTAAAGTAGACTAGAGGTCATCGATATTCAATCATGAGCACATCAACTGAGAGAGAGAGAGATAGATACTCCTGGAATGAGATACACTGTATAAGATAAAGATACTGCTGAGTATGTTCTACGTAGATTTTACTACATGAGACATGTCTAGTCCTGAATCGGCATGATATTTGTATCACGAAATTACACTGGATTGATGAGATTCGACGTTATTTCGAAACGGTCAGGCAGCGGAGAGCCAGATATAGAAAATTCCAAGAACATCGCGGGGAGGCCTTTATCCGGCAGTGATTGACACGGGTTTGTGATGGTGATGATGATAATGATGATGATGATAACTTGAAACATATTTTTCATATATTTCTCAAATTGCATGTATTAATTTACACGATTATTCTCGTTTTTTACAATATTATTGTCCACTTAAGAATTAAAAAGTTACAAAATATAAAATTAATTATTTTTAGATGTTTCGTTCAAACATAAAATAATGAATCGATATAGAGTAGCCTGTCTGTGGGGTAATTTTAATTCTGAAAGCTGGTTTTTAAAAGGCTTTGAGCTCGACCTCAAATATAAAACCTTTCTTTGCTCCCCTTCATCCGGCGCGCTCATAACTCCATATTTAGATCATTTCCAGCAAACAACTTTCACAAGGGCTACCGATTCCAGTTTGCTAAGTAGATGAATTTTAGTTATTATTTTGGATTAAATACATTAAAATAATTCACCAACAACCTAAATATAAAGGACAGCCGAGCTAGACTATTAAATATGATATGTGAATAGTGGTAATATAATTGTAATGACTAAAGATGAAAAAATATTTTAGTTGCTACCGGGATTCGATTTTTACTTTATGTAAATTTATGTAATTACTTTTACATGTATTATATATATTTATATTAGTGATGAGAAAAAATGCTATTCTTGATTCGATTATATTCGATAATATCAGTGATTTAAAACTGTGACTGTGATCACAGTTTCATTCTGATATCACAATACAAGAAATAAAATAACCTAGTTTTGAACGTATTTACTTATAATATACTTTATTTACGTAAAAAACATATTCTAGTATATATAATTAGTATATATCTAATTTAATATCATCTCAAAAATAATGAAAACCCTTAAAAAAATACGAGTTTATTTCTCAGCATGTCGGGTCAAATGCGTAAAAGGTTTTGGCAGAATCTACTAGATATTTATAACGATTTATAATTTCATTCATTCATGAATATTTTCGTTTCATATGCACATGCGCTGAATTACGGTTTACAACCAAATATCAATAAAATAAAAAAATGAGTCACGAATCACGATATTCAATCACTGAAAATGAGTGTGACTCAAAGATATCAATGATTGACTCACGGTTCGTGATCTTGAGTTCATTACTATTTTATTTTATCTTTACGATTTATATACTTTACTTCTTAATATTACGTTATCGGTTTTTTTTATAGTTATTAGGATTACACATTTTTTTTAAAGGCATTTCTTGTTTCATTTTTTAAACAGTCGTTTACCGTATATACTCGTATATACGTCGAGAAATTTTAGTCGTAAACTTTATTTTAAAACTTAGGTAGACTTATCCATCGGTCAGTGCTAGTTTCGATAGAATTTTGTACATTGAATGAGAGGCATATGAAATTCCTATTCATGATTGCTCATTTTTTAATCCAGTTTTAGCTGACATAAATAAATAAAATCTTATTGATTGATATATGATATTTTTCAGACATTTCGTTAATACGTAGTCTGCAGAGTGTTAACTTATGAAGATTTAGATACAAGCACCTGATGTAATACATCTGGAATCAATCATACAGTAGCCATAGTTTAGTATAAAGTGCAATGATTACCGCTAGGTAAAATCTGACAAAATTATAAAAAATCACAGAATTTCATCGCCCCAAGTTTTACCCTCTACTGATCCATGATTGTTGGTCAAGAAACTGCTCTCGACTTATAGGCGGGTAGTTAACATTTTTTAATTCATATTGCGATATGCCGTATTACTTTTAAAAAATACCCTCAATAAAAAAATCAACACAGGTACATTATTTTTATAGAGTATGTTTCTAAATTAGAGTTACATAGATTTATTTTATTTTAATATATACTTTAATAGGTTGATGGCCCTGATAGATAGTCCTGGCATACTGTAAGATAAAACAGAAAAATATTTTAAAATAATTAGGGAAATAATGCACTACGGAATACTCATTTTTATTTTTTTTTTAATATATACACTGTAATGGCCCGTGTCCATGGATGAGATTTCTCCCAGAGTGTGAGTACAAGGTTTAGTGTGATGCGATCTATAAATCATCGTCGTTTGTGTTTCACTCGCGGATTAGAATGATGCATCCATTACACACGTACATTTACTGACTCTCAGAGATAAAAGTCTCATTGAGAGATTATTGTGGTCACGGGCCATAGAGATGAAAGTAAAAGTTATGTTACAAATTGACTAATTCGAAAAAAATAAAATAATGTGCATGGGTTTCAAGGTCAACTAAATCTAATCACCTGACGCGCGAAATTAGTTAATCGAATAATTCAATCTTGATTTATTTATTACTTGGATGCAATACTCGCATCACATTGCAATAAAAAAGTTGCATATGCAATACATGCAGCATAGTTTCGGTTTCAGTCGAAACTGAAACACAATATTTGGTTCGGTTTAGGTTTGGGCTGTGTTTACGGATAAGATTATTATGAGATTTTTTGTCTCAAGACAATCTATATGAAAGGGATTATGCTCTTGTGAGATGATTCGGAGACAACTTTCGGCTCTAGTCCAATCTGCAGCAGTAAATTAGAATAACTGTTTGGAATTCATCTATAAATCGAAATCTATGTATATTCGGTACCCAGTGAGATTTATCTTTAAAACACACGGGTTATATCATATGTGTTATTCGAGTCGTTTATAAATCTTACGGAAAAAAATATTTTTTACGCACGTCGTCTTTTAACTTCGACCGCAATTAAGTTTTTTAGTTAAAAATAAATATAACTTTTGCCAGCCCTGTCTGTCATTCTATTGTAATTTAACTCGGGTCCTTGTAACAATGGAAGCGAATCAGTGAATGGTTAACGCCGCAAAAAATAATTTCATCCATTTGTTTCAATTCATCCCTCGAGATCGCTGTATTGTGTGAAAATTGGTGATTAAATACAAAGTTTCGCTCAGCGCCCAACAACGAGGCGCGGTTAAAAACGGTACCATTATGTGAATAGGGGAAAATTGGAAAAAAAAGAGTTCGCTTGAAGTGCGCCCTGTAGTGTGAAAATAAAAATTTATGTCATACATGTTTCGAATTTACATTATTTGTGTTCATCAATGTGTCACGTGTTCGGGAATATGTAACGAACAGCGATTATCATCAAATGTGATTATCTTCAACAAGAAGCCAGACAAACACGCTGACGGAAGTCAAAGGAAACATTATATTTAATTACATATCTGCGTTATTCCTAAATAATAGGAATATTCTCGGCAAACTCAACACTAAAACATTGATTAAATTATTAACCTATTGACCACGCAGGGTTATATAATATATAGATTAAAAATTTAAACAATGTTTTAGTGCTGAGTTTACCGAGAATATTCCTATTATCAATATATATACATATATTTATTTATTTATTTTTCGTTCTCACCGCATATAATAATGATTATTACTAGTTCTAACTAACATTATACCAGTTCCAGCTAATAATAAACATAATGAATCTGAAGAAAGAGTAATCGTCGCCAAATCTATCACAGTAATGAAATAAAAGAGACATATATACAGGCGTTACAGACCTAGTCCATAATATTGTATGAGTATACTTGACTAAATTTCGTATTGAAAATTTGTTGAATTGAATATGTGGCTTATAAGCATATCAAAAAAAATATCGTAATTATGCGATTATTTCAATTAGTTATATATATATTGAATACAAAAATTATATGTCGCTGAATTTCAAACGAGGAGACTAATTTTATTTAGATGATTTAGGCCCTGGAGCAAAGATATATATTTATTTTCAGAATTGTACATATTCCTTGAACATTTTCAATTCACAGTCATACTCATAAAATATTGTGAACTTTATAGGTTTATGACACCTGTATATTTATTTTTATCGATACGTGCTCATATACAAAACCGGTCACTATCATATCGGCGAATAATTAAATCAATGACTTAACTATCTGACTTGTTTCTGAAGGCACACGAATACTGTGACATAAAATACATATTTATAATTACACACAAATATATATGTTTTAGGGAATTTGCAATATATCGATATGTTGTATGAACATGAGGTACGATTGGATGAGATAAATGCTGGCGATGTTGAATGGATGATTAAGGAGTAAACGTGTGAATATATGTTGTGATGCGAATAAGACTTGTTATATAACTGATGTATATGAATGATAAGATTGCTTATTGTGTGAGTGGTGGAAGCCCCAATATTCATCCATTAGTCACGTGTCCGATTATGTTGTACGCTGTTGTCAGGAAGGTGATGGTGAGAAGAGTGATCTTCGTTAGGCGGCCTTTCCGGCCTGGCGTCGGTACTGGGAGACTTTACAGCTACTAGGAGATTTTTTTCATGCACAAGTATCTACTGAGTGCGTTCAGTAAAGCTGAATGGTGATGACAAGAGTGGAGGCGATATACACATTTTAAAACAAATTCAATTAATTAATTGGAAAGATATACAAAAATATCTGTCTAACGAAAAAATATTTGGTTAGAAACGGAATACAAATCCGAAATTTTTTTTTGCTGGGCAAATGCATATCATAATAAAAAAGTATTATATTATAAAATTGCGACTTCATAATAACGTGTTTATATTTTTAAAATGTATAATATATAGACTATGTATATAATCTGATTGTAATAATAATAATGTTTTTAACGTATTTTGAAGAACATATATCCATTTTTTATATCGTGTAGAGGTGAATTATTGAGAACTTTTTTTACAAAGAAAACCAATTTGCAAGTAGTATTTTCAATATCATATAACCTACTGATAAGAAAAATTATTTTCAAAAAATCAAAAAAACTTCTACTTAGAGCATAAAACATTTGTGGGTGGCCGAAATCGTTCATACCGGAAACCTCGTATTCACACACAAGCGGCGGTACTTCCGGTCAAATACACCGGAAAGCTTTTCCAACGACGACAGCGGCAAAGCGACACCTGTGTTTGAAATGAGAAAAACATTTTCATTCCGTTTCCATATTGAATTTTTCATTTGAAGGCTCGATGAAATGGCTTTGATTTTCAGAAATATTTTCAAAAAATATGTTTGTTATCAACATGTTTTAGTTTTATTAAATGTGACAATTTTATAAAAATGTTTTTTTTTTTTTTATATATATTAAATGTAAAAATTTTTTAGAAAGATTTTTTTGAAAGAATTCTAATAAATGATTATATTACAATGGATCAACACCATCATGACTCGTGCAATAAGTATTGTATTGAGATATAATGATTAGTCCAAAATTTCATGAAATAGGAAATACATAAATTACTTGGCGCAAATCCATCCTACTTTAAGCGTTATTAAATTTCATATTTCGTATGCGAAACAAATTAATACTTTTTAACAAAATTAAGTTTAATTATTGTTGACCTAAACACATTCGATTAACACAATTTTAAAAGGAAGAATTCAAACGATTTTGAACTGACGCGTCACATATCTCAGTTACATGTATTATACCGCCTTAGAACGCAATATATTTTAGGAAATCGAAAAATTAAATAATTAAATAGTCGTAAATGTCTTCTTCTTCTACGGCACTATATCCCATGGTGGTATTTGGCCTCTTCCACAAGTGCTCTCCACCGACTCCTATCCTTGACCATTTTTGTCCAGTTCCCAGACCCTCCCATCTTACTCCAGTCCTCTTCCCCACAGTCAGTCCACCTCTTCCTTGGCCTGCCTCTAGGTCGCTTCCACTGAGATACCCACACGGTCATGATCTTTGGTGTCTTGTTATCTGACATTCTTTCAAGATGGCCAGCCCATCTCAATATTTGGGACCAGCAGAATCTTACAAATGTTTCTTGCTCAATTAAATTCATCATGATTTATTTTAATTCCGAATATTCCATTTTCTAAATTTTTTTTTCTTCGATTTGGGTTAGACTACGTTTCATATCCATATGTGACCACTTGTCTTACTATAGTTTTGTATATAGACAATTTACTTCATTGATTTAGTATAGTGTCCAGCGAAAAAATTCAAGATTAAATTGTAATTGTTCGAAAACCATCAGAGTGAGGTTAGTGGGAGAGGTATTGTTCGACGCGCATGATTTGCGGATTTGACAGTTGCAATGAGTCACTGGTCGGAAGCGCACCGCGCGTTCGCGGTTGAGCAATTTTTAAAGTGGGATGATTCATTGGTTCGTGCGCGTCACGCTTTTTGTACTCACTTTAATATTCGACGAGTGAGTGAGTGAGAGTACGGAGACATACTCCAGGCACCTCGGTCACCGGACCTTACACCGTGTGACTTTTTTTTGTGGGAATACCTTAACTCGAGAGTTTACAGCAACAATCCTATAATGTTTATAAAACGTCAAATCCGCATCGTAAAACTCAATTTTGTATGAATAAAATATGAGAATAACATTGTAGTTTTTGTTTTTATTTAATATTAAACATTAACATTTTCCACTGGACACCCTTTATTTTCGACCCCAACAGTTTTTTACATGCGTAGAAGCTTATATTTCTAGCTAGAAGTTGGATCTTCAATTCATCACTTGTCCTTTATACCATGTTTAAGTTAGAGCCCAGATATGTAAAATTATCAACCCCTTCATATACATGGTGATCTATGCACACATCTTGGGGTGCCTCTTGTCATAACTTTAGTTCAATAAATAAGATAAACATCATCTTAATGGGCGGTAATACTAACCATTACTATGCAACTTAAGCTCTTTATTAATACACGGTTCTTACAGTCCTACTAAATCCAATAGAGGTAAATATTTTCTAGAATTAACTTAATTTTATATTTATATTTGATGTTAAGAATGTACATATAAATAAGAATATATATCATAAATATCAGTACATTAATTTCTAGCACAAAAATTAGTTTATACTTATTAGACAATTTAAAACTATCAGGATAATAGCGAAATGGTAGAGCCCTAGTTTAGTATGTCGAAGATAGCGGGATTGATACTCAGCCCCTCTCAAAATATAAAAATCGTTTTGGATATCGATCCTGGTACCCGTAAAAGTGAAAATAAAACAAATGTAAAGGGGACAGTAAAAAAAAGTACTACATAATACTATTTTCCAACGCAGGTTTAGTGACAAATTTTACTGGGGTATTGTTTACGCGCGTTTGAGTTCTTCGAATGAGATCTCTGGTTTTTTGAATGGTAGAATTTCTGTTTATGCGGTGTGAAGGTCACCGCTCTTTTTGACTGGCGTCAATCGCTGGCAGGTGCTCATCAGAGGCAGATCATTACCGCAGGTGACGCTCCTGGTAGTTAATTGTCTCAATCGGTTGAGATAATTCACGGAGACCGGTCCAAATGCATACAACTCACAACATCGGAGATCAACCCATCAACGGAGGACTACAGCAACCCAGGATAGTGGTGATCTGTCAACCACAAGCTATTGAAGGAACTCACCGGAATTTGAACCAGGATCTCTTCCTATCCGGAGAAGTGCGATAACCATTACACTACGTCAGCCTCGTAAATAAATAGTCGACAAATTTGGCAGCTAAAATTTTTTTTCGCTAAATTGAGTTTATCTGTATGTAAATCTTTCTAATTGATGCATTTAATTTGTATTAAAATATAAATTAACTTTGTTCTGAAAAAAATACAACTTCACAAATAATGTGTTCTCTTTAAAATGATAAAGTTTTTCATGATATTTTGATCCGACACGATTGGACAATTACGACATCAAATTTTGAAAAGTTGCACAATAACTTTGCCCAATCTCTCGTCATTTCAATATTAAATCATTCAGTTATTATTTATATTCTAACTCACATCAGTTGCGTACGATTGCTAAACAGTAATTTGTCATATTTTTCGATCGTAAACTAAATAAAAAAAGCAGTTATAAAAGTTAAATAGAATACAATAATCTCTTATTTTCTGTCAGTAATCTAATTCTTCTTCATGTGCCGTCTTACATGAAAGGTTAGCAACCGAGTTGTATGTGTCGATTTATATTTTCTTAGACCACCAGCATTTTAAACATTGAACCATTTTCTCCACTGTCAAGAAAATCTCGTTCTACTAACGCCCTAGCTGCCGTCTATCTTCCCCTATCTGTAAAATGAGTTGTAAGAGATCATATTTCCCATTGCCGTGTCCAAAGTTTGACGGTTGTTTTATAACAAATACATCGATAACATAAGTTAAAATATGAGAAGATTTTTTTACTTACTCTTCTGTACTGGTGTATCACATTTGCTTCGTATCACATATTGCCATTCACTTTCTTACGCATGCTCGTCAATTATTGAATTTTCTAACAGGGCCGTCCTATGCAATCTGTTTATAATCTGATCTAATCTATTTATATTACATTTAAAACCCTTTCTACCCTGAGTTATTATTAAATTTAAGTGCCTAGCAACTGTATATTTTTTGAAGTATTTTTCAAACATAAAATAAGGTAATTATGACAGGAAATATTAAAAAAAAACAGTATATATGTAGATAGACCTTACACGATGTACACTAAAAATATAAATATATAGCATCGTACAAAAAATAGAATTATTAATAATCACAAGGAATACAAGCGCTTCAAACCTAACTTTGTAACAATACACAACTAACCAAGTTCATAACAATAAAATAACTAATGTTAGTGGTTTAAATAAATCTAGTATATAGACTATTATTTACGTAGATTTAATAGTATCATCATAAAATTTACATTACAGTAAAATATATGAAGTTAATAATAAATAAAGTTAAAGAAAGAAAGGGTTAATAAAAGGGTTAAGGGTTAATAAATAAATAAAGTTGAAGGTAGAAAGGGTTAATATCCGCTTCAATTTTTCTTTACCATTCTCTCTTTGCTTATACGTTCCTCATGTCTAAATCATCTTAGCTATTCATCAACTATCCGACCTTCTGATCCACATTCGCTCCTAATTTGTTCATTCTCTGGCTTTAAATGACAAAGAAGGCAATAAGTGTCTATTGCCTAACGACGCTGGAAAATATCGTGACGGTAAATTAGTTAACAGTGATTTTATTTTAATTATTGACATAAATATTATTGTTATGATAGAGGTTAATATATTATAATATAACATGGGAATATGTGTGGGATGGAGTAGACTCTACCTCTGATATGTACAGCGTTGTCCTGGCTACTTTGCTAGACTGAAGTCTGTGTTAAAGTACCCAGTTTACAGTTTAATTGTAATTATACTTTACAATGTGTTATCAAATTAAATACAAATCACTCCGATGAACGCATTCAACTCAATAACACAGGTAACCCGCCATGTTCAGACAGAATACAGAATTCAGGTTAAACAATGCATGAACGTATAATTTAGACACCTAGCCTCGCATTCGCGACTGCTGTATTGCATAATACGGAAGTGCATTATAATTCCACGGAACGAATTCTCAGCATAGAATGGGCACAGTCTAGGCAGTGATGCAACCGAGTATGTATCTTATATTCATTAGGATATATTACATGGGGTGACAAAAAATGTTTTGGTGCCGTGGTATATATTACAAAACGCGGTAGGTTTGGGATGCCAATTCCAAGAATAGTTTCAGCTCTAATTTTTGAGACAACCTTATTTACTTCTTGTAATATGGAAAAAATAAATAATTTTCCTATCATTTTGTATTTTTCATATAGTTATTTAATGTATATAATATATAGGTACATATGATTATAACATAAGGCCACGTGGTAACAGCAATATAATTTTGATTCCAATATAATATGTAGGGATATACTTTGTAAAGAATAGGAAGTATTTAGTTAAGTTTTTTTAAGTATGTAAAGCCTATTATGATTTTACATGATTCATTAGTGAACAATTGTTCGCAACAAAACGTGCTACCAATTTGAACCATTATTTTACTGACAACATTTATATATATACAAATATTTCTGTAGATCAATCAGTTTAAATTGTGGTAGTAATAGCAGCTAATAAGCTACCCCATCATTGTTTACATATAGACATATAAAGTTGATATCTATTTAAATGTGAAATAATAGATGTATCATTTATAGAGACCACGTCATAGTGTTTCAAATTTGTCATAATTTAAAATAATTCATATAATTGATAACGCAAATTCCTGGCAAGATAAAGTTCGGGGTTAATAGTCGGGCGGTAGACAATTTTTTTTCTGTAGGAAATTTTTTAAATTGATTCACGCAATTGTTCTAATGTAATGTCTAATAATAAATAATATTCTAAAATTTTAACATTACAATTTTTTTTTTAAATATATAAATAAATGTATATCAGAAAATAATTATTGATATAAGGATACTAATATAATAAATAGTGACAATTATTCTAATATAACTGATTTTGCCTGTTTACTGCATACGTTTTAATTGCTTTCTAAAATAAAATAAAGTGTAATTTTTCTCGTTAAGTATATGGCATTACCTACATATTTTTGAATACAAATTGTATCGCTTCGTTGATGTGATGTTTTAGATCATCTCCGATAGTTTCAACTATTGAGTGAATTTGACGCGATATTCAATTTCTACGTCCATTCGATACACATTTTCATATTTCATATTTTCCAGTTCACTCAAGTCAGTCGCCTTACTCTATAACAGCTCAGTTACGGAAATATTGCATGTTGCCGATTCGACTCTTTATTCGGCGAAATCTTCATATTTCGAAAGATTACGAGGATTGGAAGGATTCGAGAAAATCCTCGCTACTCGGAGACTTTTTCATTTATTTAAAGAATTGAATCGTACTCGTATTTTTGGATACATTTTTGCGAGAAAACATTGTTTCCGGAACCTACTTACATTTTAGTATGAAAGTAAAATCGATTGGAAACAAAAATGCGAAACGCATAATCACTCACAACCAACCCAGAATTTCGATTCTGCGGAAAAAGTATGGGGAATTATGAGCCATCCATCACTCACTTCGGTTTTAAAAAAATAAACTGTTTTCATTTTATTTCATCTTCTCTAATTTTGAAACTTTTATATAATTAAAAATTTTTTTTTATAATAATAATCTAAAAAAATTTTTTAAATAAAGGTAAATGATTATCGTGCAAAAAATGGTGAAGTAACCAACAAATCCTCCCATGTTTATATATGGTCCAATCTATTTTAATAATATTTTTACAAAATTGTGTAAGATTTGGTTACTTCAGAGAAAATTTAATAATTATATATATAATATAGAACAACAACGGGACAATTTCAATGAAATTGTATCAGTTTGTATATGCATATAATGTAAGATGGTCCCGACTAATTCACGGACCTTGAAAAATATTTGTTTTCTACACGGATCGCCATCGCGGGAGTTCTGTACCCTATTTTGAGTGTATTGATGAAATATAACAATATTAATTAGAAAGATATACAAATAAAATCAATTTTATCAAATAATATTTTTGTTGCGTCACCGGGATTTGAACGCACCTTCCCCGGTTTGGAAAGAGATCTAAGTTCAAATCCCGGAGGCGCAGACAATATTTTTCGATAAAATTAATTTTATATGTATATCTTTCTAATTAATACATTTAATTCATATTTAAAATATCACAGACCTATGTTCTGAATAATTACAAATTCACAATAAGAATGTGTTCTCCTAAATATAACAATATTTATCCAAAGACCGTTTTATATCTGGTGAACATTAAACATATGTTTTCTTGATTTTACTAGCTTTTGTCTAGTCTTGGTTATACTCCTAAACGTTAAGGGAGATTATATCCTTGTTTTAGAAAATCAACTGATTATTTATATTTTTGGGCGTTCGCTTAGTTTTAAAAATAATAATAAAAAAAAATAGTTTGTGACATTACACAGTAACGTCACGCATTTGTAAAATTAAATTTTAGTCAGAGCATCATTATCTATGAAATTTTGAATTGCGGCAGGCGCGGGGAGAGGTTCTCTCTGGCTCTTACTCGAGAGACGCGCATAGACCGCCGCGAGGAGTGGACCGGCCATACCGTCGTTCCCAGGCCGTTACTAGAGTATTTTCACCATAGTATAACCGCGTCGAGTCAACGAGGCCATATTATCTTTGCCGAATTGCGCTATTGGGTTGGGCAACATTGGATATTGCACTGGAGGTTGCTACTGTCCTGTGGTAAATGGCTACGATTTAAATGAACCCATCTGTTGAGATATCAGACGTCTTGGCGGATTATGGGACTGAAGGATTGGGATACTGAGTTCTGTATCTCGGATATCAAGAGCTACCGTGTATTCGGATGGAGAAGGATAACCCTAAAACGCAAATTAAGTGAGTTAGACATGGAAGTAACTTTATGCTGTAATTATTAGTTGTTGACAAGTTTCTATACGAATTGCCTCACGATTTAACCAGTTTATATTATCTATATAATAAATAAATATTGTTTTAAAGATAAAGTTCGCTTTCATTTTGGAAACCTTTATTCTTACTCACACACCACACATCATATTTATAATATTATAATTACATATTCCTCCGATGATGACCAGCAGATGAGGTAAGAGGTGATTGGGTGATCTAAATCTCGAGTCGACCACACCTTATATTGCATGCTCTACCCTGTCCGGTGAAGAACGTCCAGCTTCACCTAGTCGATGGACCGCATCCTACAAGTTATTTATTCGAATTTATGAAAAAATTTTTCGAACGAAGCTTAAAGGCCGGTTGTGTGATTGGTAGTAACTTTTTACTAACGCCCATAATAAAAATCCTTTGCGGGTTGTTGATACATTTAATTTACTACTGTAAAAGTATAGATGGAAATGTCTACAGGCGTGACAAATAATCATGAAACATGCTTTAATCTATGTATTATAAAGATTCTTGTTTGATCGTTAGTAAAAAAATATTTACTTCTCGAACATATTTTTTACAAATTTTAGAAGTTTATATTTATTATTCTGAAAAGATCGTGTAGTAAATTTAAATTAGATAATCTATGTTTTACGTATTTTCATATCTGCCGGACTATTTTTTTATAGTCGTAAACAACGCAGAAAAGTACTTACTGGCATAAAATAAGGATTTTAGAAAAAGTTTACATTACAATAAGGTCATGTGGATGTGTTAATCACTTGAGTATAATTTTCAACCTTATTCAATAGTTTTTAAAAATGTTTTAGTATATTGTTTAAAGGTGGTGAAAAATTAATTAACCAAAGATGGGTGCATCTGTGATATTTATAAAAAATCATAAGAACGGAGGAATTAAATTACATTTTAACGACAAAAACCTTTTTGTTTTCAGCATAATTTCTGTTTTAATTGGTATAAATAAATATAGTATTTTTTATTTTTGTTTTATTAACCACTTGAATTGAGTTTAAATACATCTACCGGTTTCGAAAAATACCATTTTCTTCTTCAGGATGTCCACAAAGTTAATATTGCTAATTTTAAAAGTAAATAAATATAGGTTCTTTATTATTTAGATACATAATAGAAATGAATGGCGTAGAAAATATAATAGAAGATATTGAAAAAAAAAACCTTGTAACACCATCGGCAGTCATATAGTCAAGGTGCTGGTTTCTCTGATTATTTAAAAATAATAATTTTACCGGAAAAAATAATTAAAACAGTTCAAGAAAAGTTGAGAGAAAGTTATTACGAAGAAATAGTGTGGTAACTGGATACGATGCGTGCTATTCTATCGAGTCAACGCCTTTTCGCACTAGTTCGTAGTTGTAATAGCATTTATCGAAGCTGGGTTTGACATTTTCGATCGCCCCGCCCCTCTCACCTATTTTTCAGATATATTCTTCAATGATTTTTATTTATTCTCAAAATTGAAGGAATAACTCGGTTAGAGAATATTTGTGGTTAAAAGTGCTGTGGTGACCGTAGATGGCCTTTTGGAAAGCCAAAATAACTCATTTTGTCGACAAGCGTAGGAACTTTAGAAAATCTTTAGCTTAAATGTAATGTACGAGTAATATTGTAACATAAAATAAGGATTTTTTTAATTTGTTTAAAGTCTAGCCATTTTCTCATTATTTTCACTATTTATTGATTGTCCTTCAATTTGTGTCTTTGATTGATTTCTGACAACTGGAAAAAGATTTATTTTATAGGGGAAGATCTTCAAACTTTAAATCCATTTCATAAATAAAGCAAACGTGTTTGTGAATTAAATTATTATTATATATATATATATATAAATGTTATAATAATTAATTATTTATTTTATGTTGTAATTTATTTACTTTAAGAAAGATGTGTATATATATTTAAAAACTACCATTTTTATTAGTGTTATGCAAATAAGGATTATTGAATTATCAAGTAATATCTGTCTCTCGCTCTTCGCGATCCTTGGTCTTGTTTACTCGGTCATTTTTCGGCCTCTTCATATTATTACTATTATTAGTTATCGCTGATTTCTCATATAACCATTTTTGCTCAAAGTATGTAAACCTAAACATCAAAATAATTTTTCTTCTGCATTTAATAGATTATTATTGCACATATGCATGTTAAATAAATTACATTTATAGATATATATATATAGAGTAAGTGGGGGGAAGATGCCTATGTTAAGGGTTTGACAGCATTAGTAAGGAAAACTGTAAATATACAAGATTTAAAGGAATAAACGGTTATTAACAATCCTATTTTTATTATCTTTATACAAACCACATTAATTTAGAATGATCCAATAACAAAATATTAGATAAAAATCAAACATGCAGCCTTGAGCCACCTTGCCCCACCACAGATCACAGTGGGGTAAAACGCCTAATGAAAATGAAATAAAGTTTCTTTATTGACTTTTTACAATTCTTGCAAATATTCCTTACACAGGTACTGAGGTTTTATAGGTTATGCAGCATAGCCAGTCCACTTTCAGACCAGATTTATCATAATAGTAACCTTTGCATACTGCGCAATTATCTCCTTCATTCAAAATTTCTTCACATTCACTAGAGTCGGATTCCAGCCATTTCACAGAAAATGAATTCTTATCGTCATCAGAATCGTGTCGTTTTATAGATATTTTTTTTACCAAATTTCATTTTCTTTTTAATAGATTTCTTTATAATTTTCTTAATTTTTTCTCGTTTTTCCTTCGATTTCAACATCAGGTAGTAACATATTATGAAATAAGTAACTAGTTATCATTTTTAGACTATACAGCAGGAGGAAGTACTAATCCAGCAATAGATCAATACAGTAATAGTAGTGGGATAGCAAGAATACGTGAATATTGCAACAATAATAAAGGGAAACAAAATACTAGGTGAATCATCCCACATATATATGTAGGGAAAATTTTTAACCCCGTTATTTAAATTCCTTTAATAGGAATCAAAAACAACGGTCGTTTATATACATACAAAAGATCAATTAAGTCATCGTGTACATGGCGTTTACTCAATAAAACCATTTAAAAGGTTATGCTACAGATTATGTGTCGAAAATATTATAAAACACATACAAAATAGAGTACCTTACCGTACAAAAAAAAATAAACGAAAGACGACCTAACACGTTCTTCTCTGACAGATCGCGTAGACAATGTGGGAGGTATATGGTAGCATCACAACAATCGAATCGCAATCTTATAGCAAACTGAAGAACTACAGCCGTCTTCTTCCCTTCCGCGTCTTCCACCCTTCTGCGTCTTCCCCCCAGTTACCCTAATATAAATTTATCAATATTTAAAGTCATTATTTTGTTTTTTTGCAGTTATTAATAAACCACCTATATTTATCATGATCGATTTAGGAAAATCAGCAAACACAATTATTAAATAGTACATTGTTGAAAAAATAGATATAACGTTTTAACAAGACAAAACTTATTATAAATTTAAAATGCCTGCATTATAAGAAAACTATTTATCAACAATCACATTTTTAATTAAAGCAAAACAGTCTAAATCCTATTTAGAAAGATTTTAAATTAGATGAGGGGAAAATATATATTTTTTTTAATATTTATACAAATCTTTCATGGATTTCTAAAACTTGCAACTTTTAAGATTACGCGAATCTTCGCTTTATAATTTCTAATGTTACTCATATTTAAAAAAAAAACACACACAATCGGTACAGAGTAGGTATAATGTGATGATTCTATTGATTTTCAATTTCAGTCCATTTCACGCTCCTGTAGTCAGCGCATTCAGAATAAACGTGCACCGGTTTCCCCCACTTTGACGTTTCCCCGACGGCAACGGCGACGCCGACACGACGTGCCGTGAGCGACAACGGCTTATTTAAGTGTGTGCTCAGGTATTGAAATATAAGAAGTAACTGCCTCCATTCTCGTTTATTTAAATTTTGAATACCTGCATAATATCACCCGTTCGTATGTGATTTCGCGTTGTTCGCTGTATTATTTTTTTACAGTTACTTTGCGCCAAGAGTTTTATGCCCCCAACAGTTAATATAAAATAACGATATCGTAAATGTCGGGATTAAACTGCGCACTGCTATTCAATAAACGTATTTTTATAGCGATATTAGCGCACTCTGTGGAATAAGGGCCGCATTAAATTGTTTCGGATTGTCACCCCTAAAGTGTTGGATAAACGTATAAACATTACATATATGTATACTGCGCTACAAATGCGGCCTCCCATAGTAGTGTAGTGTATAGTGTACATTGTGTTTATTGTCAGTGGGATAAAACAACGTAGTAGCATTTCGTTTTAACAAATTAACTAACTTACCATCATGCCGTTTCGCCGCGGGGGTAGGCAGAGAGGATAGAGCACTACATTCTGCTATCCTGACACAAAATTCTCACCTCATCAACGTCCATACATATTCTCATATACGAGTAAGTTCACCGATTATTCCTCAAAAAACGGTCTTGTTAAAACGAGGGTTTTGATCTCCAGTTTCTGATTTACCTGGTCGTGCCAAGTCTTCCGCTGACGTCTTCTATTTCTGGTACCATTAACACTTGCGTCATATATATTTCTTACTATTCTCTCCTTATTCATCAGTTTCATGTGATCAAACCACCTAAGTGATATTTTCTTAATCTTATTTACTTTACTAAAATCAACTTTACTTTACCTGACTCAAATCGAATGCAATCTACTTTCGTTCCTCTTCTGCCAGGTCCAGGCATCATTTCCATATACCAGTTTCAGTGCTAGGACGCCATTGTGTACATCTAGTCTTATCTTTGATGATAAGTATCTGTTAGATATAATTCCATTAAAAGCGCCGTTCACTTTATTCCCTGCAGTCACCCTCCTTTCAATATCTTTCTCAGTTTTTCCATTTCTATCAAATATACTACTTCTTAAATCAGTAGGTAATTTATTGCTGCACGTTGGTTCTAAGCTAAAGCAAAAGCTAAAAGGATCCACCTTTACCCGGAAATGTTATGGGAGTGATTACTCTCGCATCAGTACTTCTCAACAAAAACAAAAAAATACGGATCGAGTGTAACCTTAAATTGATCACGATAAAAATGTACTCATTTAAGTCTTAAAGACTTACTTTTCATTTACCTTTAATTTTAACTTTAAAATACTTTGGTGTATATATTTAATGGATAAGTGTTCAACAAAATAGATGAACAACAAAATAATAACAGTTATAATTTAAAAGCATATGATCATATTGGATGCATATAGATGTCTAGAGAAGGGCATATACTGGCTCTTGTGCTTGGATAGATACGGTGATATTGTATAGAGTTCGTAATACAAATACACCTTCACATATTTAACACACATAATTTAGATGTAAATGCAAAATTATGGTTTGAACTTTACAGTGAAAATAAATGCAGTTTCCATTTAATCGGATTACGTAGACTAATATTGAAACATTGACTCGTTATTACACTTATAAAAATAATTATTATGAATAATCTAGACAGAAGTGTATATAGGATTCTACAAATGTATAAATTATTATATTTGCTCTCGCGGGCAGATCGCAGTTATAATTAAAATTAACAATACGTTAATTACCCG
The DNA here is from genome assembly GCA_022840565.1 of Eubasilissa regina. Taxonomy (NCBI): domain Eukaryota; kingdom Metazoa; phylum Arthropoda; class Insecta; order Trichoptera; family Phryganeidae; genus Eubasilissa; species Eubasilissa regina. The sequence goes on from JAINEB010000018.1 coordinate 26,818,254, forward strand.
GGAGAAATGAATGACAGAATAATTACCGGATGATTTTCAGAATAATACGAAATTCAAATATAAATTATGAAATAAATGGAAGTGACAATTTAAACAATACACATTCGTAGAATTTCAGTATATAAAATATTATACAATTAAATATATTTTATTGGCATGGAAGGAATATTGCAAATATTTAATGTTCTTTTAAAATGAAGGCAAAGTTTGTGGGAATTTCACTTATTGATTTAAATATAATTGTATATATACACTGATTTGCCTTGGTTTGTAACTTCTCACATAAATATCACAAATGTGATGTCAAAATATATGTTTTTTATTCTTCTCGTTTAATTTACTTGAGAAACATTCAAAATGTATGAAAATCCTCTGAATTCTAATGAATAATATTGTCACTTTACATCTCATACAAATAAAATTGTACAGCTGTCCCCCATTATAGTTATAAAAATAAAATGTTGAGTTAAATTGTTAGATTGTTAATGTCCTTATAAGGCGAAATGCGTCTCAAGTAAATTAAATGAGTAGAATTAAAAAAATTATTTTATTTTCACATACGTGATTATGGAGTTCTACAAATTTACCTCAGAAACAGTAAACAAATGTGATTGTTCATGGAAAGTAATTTCACAACCAAGTATCAGAAAATAAAATGTCTCTGCGCGTTGTAATTATATGGTTGATCGATTACACAGTCCGAAGAAATAATTTAGAAATAATAACCTGGTAGCTGAGATGTATGTTCCACTTTTCGTATAATAATTGCTCACCATTCCGGTGAGAAAATGAGACGACAGAAGACATTAGATACGCAAGCCACGATGATAATCAGTTTAAATGGAATTGTGCTATCCTGACATTTGTTAAAGAAATCCATGTAAGGTAAAAATCTCTTTACAAATTCAAAGAAATTCTACATAATATTCTAGATCCTGGCCAGAAACGACAACACGAACAACGAAATTATATCGTATTAATTTTATAAAAACAATATCGATGAAAAATTATTATCACCTTGAAAATGTCGTCATAACAAATAAGTACGGAAACTGATTGAAACACACGCCCACACACTTCGGACTGCTAAATTCGACAATAATAAATCGAGAGGGCACGAAGTGATCGAAACCCACTCGATACAAGCGTGATGCAATTAGGTACGTAAAAGAGATTAAATCGTTTTGAACTTATTGTTTTACGAATATTATAATCTTGCCGACACTGCGCTCAGCGAGAAGACTTCCTGCGTTGGCCGACATACATAAATTCAATCTAAGTCTGTGAAGATGAAAAATAAAGATTGATAATCGTTTGTTATTATTATTATTTTGTCGCAAAACTCTCGATTGTGAAGCAGACGTACCCAGCAAACTCTCGTATGGTGAAGCAGACGTACCCAGCAAAATAAACTATGAGTGAATCTGTTTCACGACAATATCTACGCTTCAAAATTATGATAAATTTATCCCAGATAATAATTTAACCGAAAATAATTTTACTGTAAAACTATTTTGTCCCTAATTCACAGTTACTTATAACTTACTTATTTTGTTTAAATAATTATGGATTATTAAGTAGGACGTCCGTGGAAGACTTGGTACGACCAGGTAAACCAGATACTGGAGGATGACCCTGTTAGAAGCCTCAATAATCGTCGAGCTTGTATGAGAAGATGTATGAATGTGGATGAGGCAAGAAATGTATGTCAGGACAGAAGAGTGTGGCGCTCTATCCTCTCTGCCTACCCCCGAAATGGCGTGATGGTAAGTAAGCGAAAGAATCATTAATATTAATTGTAATTTTATTTATAAATATATTTTATTACTTTAATTCTTTGGCAATTAACATTATTAACTTGGACCACTCCTCTTTTTTGGTAATAAATTATATTAAAACAGTACCCACATAAACAAACGCCATAGTTAAAATTTTGTATGAATATAAAATTTCAAATTGTACTTTTTTTATTATCACATTAGCTGTTTTTTTTTTTTTTAATAGAGATGCGTACACGGAATACATGTCACATCAATATTCTTACTATTTTCAAACCAAGCTAAATGCTTATGCTATGAAAATAGGACTAACTTGCTGGTGTCCTGGAACGAGGCGCGAACCCCCGACTACTAGATCACTACGTCAACGTTTTGACCACTACATCAATAAGCTACTCAAAAAGCTACTGTTGATCGATGCGATTATCTTATAAGTACTTCGGTTTAATTATTATTGATATTTTAAATATAACTAATTAAACATTATTTTTAAGTTCTATAAATTATAATACTATTTAAAATATAACTGTTAAGTGAACGTTTGAATCTACAGACAAGCATCTGGAAATAGGTTTTGTGAGTTTAGTTTTAAAAATCATGTAAAGGCAAATTGATGAAAAAAAACTTAGTTAAAACCCAAGTTATTATTTACTTTCTTATATTCATTTCCTAACAACTTTTGAACTACATTGATTTTTGCACCCCCAAAAAATATGGATCTTAACGATAAATAACTTTAATACAAATTAAATTAGAAAGATATTTAATTAAGCACTATACAGACATACTGACACTACTGAAGCCGCCATATCCTGAAAGTCATAGATATAGACGGGAAAGCGAAATATTATTACGGATCTCTCGAAAAATTTACAAATTAAATTAATTAATTAGAAAGATCTGCAAAAATATCTAATTATCGATAAAATATTTTGTTGCTAATGAGATTTGAACCTAGACTTTTTCCTTTCTGGGGAAATGTTACCATTCCACTACATCAACCGATTACGTTTATGACACATTTCATATATTTTTATAATTGATGCATCTTTTATTACATTATTCAAAACATTAAACTTTATATTGCAATGAATCCCAAATACCTCTGAGTAATATACGCTAGGAGATGCCAGAATCAAAATGAAATTTTCCAGTCCAGTATCTTAGTGGTAACTAAATGTTTTATCCTTAAGTAGATTTAATCTGTATATCTTTCCTATTGAATCATTTCATTTGTATTAAAAATACCAAAGAACTATGTTATGAAAATGCAACTTCACAACAAAAATGTGTTTTTATCACATAATAAAGTTGATCAAATTATAATGTTTTAATTTAAACACTTTGAAGATGTGTAGTAATATAAATAATTATATTAGCAAAAAATAAAGCATTCCAAAGAATTGTATACACTGAGGTAGCATAGCTTCATATATTTGAGATAAAACTCAGTACAATATACATCTGACATATTTTTAACCTGGTGATAATTTTTAGGTCACCGAGATAGGTTTCATTCCTATTTTTATACAAACTTTCAAATTACTACCAAATTAGCGACATCGCGATGGTTCAGTTTGATGTTTAACAGGTGTAATAATTTTGTTCCTTTTTAAATAGTTCATTGTGAATTATTATATTTTATATTGTTTGGCGGATCGGTGTTGTTTGATTACATGTAATTAGAAACATTTTACGTTGAACCTCACCTTATGTATCCACTTAAATAAATGTTTGGATCGCTGTCCAATACTCGAATATAATCACAATAAAATACCTACACAAATAATTCACTTTAGTTTTACAACACTTTCACTACATTTTATTTCTTTATTTTTTTTTCTTTATATCCCTATCGAATCTTTTTAATTTTAATTAAATAACACCACAATAGCACGAAAAAAACTGTCTACTTTAACACATATGGCAGTCTAGCAAACTAGCCAGGACAATGCTGTATATATCATAGGTGGAGCCTACTCCATCCCACACATTAAACTACGAGTATTACTTAATAGCAATATAATTATATCTTATTTTTATTATTTTATATTATAATATTTTATATTCACCTCTGTTACAACAAAAACATTTATGACTCAAGTCTAATAAATAAATACATATTTTTGTAAAATAACTGTTATTGTTTTGACATTATTTTGTATTTAGGAACATATATACAACGAATTTTCTACTTAAATAAATGAACAGCAGTGATTTTACCTAGTGATATCATTTGTGTATATTTGAAACTTTCCCAGAAGTTGTAAGTACTTAGAAATGCCTAAGATTGTATAGCTTAATGCCTAAAAATTATTATGCGACATTAGGTACCTTAAAGCTTTTATTTTCAAGGCAGTGGTTTCGTGGTAGGCAATAAGTGTTCAATTTCATTGTGTAGAATTATTGAAACACAAGAATGTTATCTCATAGAATATATATATATATATATATATATATATATATATATATATATATATCAAAAATGGACAAGCATCAAAGTCTAGATTTGGTCAATAAAATATTTCAATTTATTTATATACATTAACAAAAGTACAAATTGATCAAATTACAACACATAAAATATATAAATATACAATGAGCACTCCGCAAGTTGAGATTTGAAACAATTGAACATACTAATAATGAACTTTTGGGCAAATAAACTTTCAATTCAACCGAATTAATCTTTACAACTCGTTGCCTTCAGACCCTCGTTCCATAACAAAACTAACTTTCACTTAAATCAAACAATACATTTAACAACTTAGTTTAACTTCTTTATACTGTATTCCTAACTACCTCAAGCATATTATCGAAAATTAACTAAATTCTTGTGTTTATATTTCAACCTTTAACTCGACTGTTATGTTATAAATTTTAAGAAAATGTCACAATAATTTTCTTGTTTAATTTCTCAATTTCCATTACAAAATTTATTATAAATATATACATATAAAATCAATTTTGTCGAAAAATATTGTTTTTGCGTCGCTGGGATTCGAACCTGGATCTCTATTTCCAATCCGGGGAAGTACACTACCAATTGTGTTATAATGCCAGTATTTTTCATGCCAAATTTTCAAACCTATATGTTACATTTTTTCAAATTAATACACCTGTCGTTCCATTATTTGAAAGCCATCTACATTATTTTTACAGAATCTCAAATACTTTTGGGTAAACCGACTGCAGACGCCAGAATTATCAATTCATTTTTATTAAATTTTGGACACATTGATACAACATATATTATTAAGGAAAACACATTCTTATTGTGAAGTTGTAACTATTCAGAACATAGGTCTGTGATATTTTAAATACTAATTCTGAATATTTACAACTTCACAATAAGAATGCGTTTTCCTTAACAATATTTATTTTTGCTTTAATTCAATCTTTAATTTCAATATTTATATAGTTTTTATTTAAAGTGCTCAAATTTTTTTATTGCTGATTTACTATACAATGGTATAAAGTGTTACTCAAAAATATGGTTTAATAAAACTATAACATTAAAATAATAAAATCACACACGTGACATTATTTCCACCGATTTCAGATCTCACATTCTTTTATTAGAATAGACTCTGATTCCAAACATTCCTACATTTTCTTTATAAATAAATATTGTAATCAAATAAACACCAAAAATTAGACAGGCAAAATTAAAAATATTTTAAAAAATCAACGATTTTTTTATATTGGATTGATAGTAACAAAATACATAATTATTTTTTATTTATTATCTTAGTTTTATTAACCACAATTGAGTTTAAAAAACATCTACCGGTTTCGGAAAACACCTTTTCCTTCTTCAGGATGTCATAACTAACTAAAAATATAGCATTGTTTCTTCACCAGAATCTATTTTTAAATTTTTTAAAAAAACAACAATTATTTAAAAAATAAATTTAGTACCTAACTCAAATTGCTGTTCAATACAAATTTACTCGAATAATTTTTAGGAAAAAATTTTAGAATAGGACTCGTAGTTAAATTTAGTTGGCTGTTTAGAATTTCCTAATTACTTTTACATGCTTTATTTATCTCCAACGATTCCAAATTATTTAATTTGTGACCTACACCGTTTATATGCAAAATTGACAATCCCAATTTTTTATCAAAACCATGACTATTTATTTTCTATCAAATGATTAGCAAATTCTGAAAACCCACTATTGTTCAAACATCTCAAATGCTCCTTTACTCTTATATAAAAATTTCTATCCGTTTTACCAATATAAAATGCAGCACAATCCTTGCAACTAAGTTTATAGACGCCAGAATTGTTAAATTTATCATCTTTGTCTTTAGAATTTATGAGTAAATTTCCTATACTATTATTTGTATAAAATGCTGGTCTAATGTCTCGTGGTAGGTGTTTAGATATTTGTTTCGAAAAGTTATTTATGTATAAAATCCTACGCCAATTATCATTATGTTTTATCTGTGATTTATATAAAAATTGATTATTATATTCTTTTAATTTATTTTTTAAAATAGTGTCTATCAAACATGTATTATACCCGTTATTATTTTTTATGCTATTTTTTTAATTGTATTCAATTCAATATTAAAATTGGATGTTGACATAGGAATATTGACTAAACTATGTATCATGGAGTGGAACCCTGAATGTTTATGTGATAATGGATGAATAGATTCATTGTGTATGATAGTATCAGTAAAAGTTGGTTTTTTAAAAATTTTGAACTCAATTTTATTATTATTTTAAAAATTATTCGACTAAATTTGTATTGAACAGCAATTTGAGTTAGGTACTAAATTAATAATTGTTGTTTTTTAAAAAAATTTAAAAATAGATTCTGGTAAAGAAACAATGCTATATTTTTAGTTAGTTATGACATCCTGAAGAAGGAAAAGGTGTTTTCCGAAACCGGTTGATGTTTTTTAAACTCAATTGTGGTTAATAAAACTAAGATAATAAATGAAAAATATGAATTTTAACCACCAAGTTAATATTGCTAATTTTAAAAATAAATACATAAATAATTAAATTTACGATTAACTCTCAACGTACTACCACACGGCATATAATATTATAGTACATATTGAGTTAAGGTTTACCTTTCAATAATAATTCATATTTTCGTATTTTTTACGAAAACGTGAGTTTTTATTATTCATATACATCGGAATTTATACACTAGACTAGCTTTTTTTAAAAACTTTTATTTGGATTGGACCTTTACACTAATTTAAAACTAATAAACTTAATATTGTTTGCCATAATTAGAATAATACAATACAAGCATAATAAGAAAGACCGCGACCATTAAATTCATTTTCCGTCTGCCACTATGGAAAATTTTTGCGTGTACGAAATATATTTTATTGTAATCTTGAAGCTAAGATTACGGAAAGAAATCTGCACTGAGACATATTAACAAAATATTTAAAAATAAATTTGCAGAATATATTATCAATTTTCGACGTTTTTTGACTTTGTCTTATTGAAAGCAAATGATTTAAAATAATATATTTTATTTACTTACATGCTTTGAAGCTTCAGCTACTTATTATATCAAAATCATATTAATTTCTTACTAAATAATATTTATATCGATCCTATTAATTGATTAAGTTTTTTCACTTAGTTCCGACGGTCCTGAGCGGCACGACAGACGTTTAATTCGCGCTCTTGTAAATTTCGTTAAAAAATGCCAAAAATATATATTTTCACGCATATTTTAGGCACCATATGAATTAATATTAAACATTTTCACAACATTGATAATAAATTTCATAAATTAGACGTTGTTTTACTGATTTTAAGGAAAATAACGTTTTCTTAAACAAAGTAAACATTTTATGTATGTTATTTTATATGTAAGTCACAATAAAATATTCCATATGTACGCCGTTGTTTTTTAAACATAACATTTAATTATGGAAAGCTCACAAAACGGCAACGTGATATTAAACAAAATCTATCTGACATAATAATTTTAAATTTAGAATATTGATTTATGCGTCAGTCTAAATATATGTAGGTACTTTGACTAATTTAATCTAAATCAATAAGGTACATAATATAAAAATTCAAAAAACTAATCAAACGCACAGTAGTTTGACACAGTAATAATAAAATATTACCAAATAGCTTCCACAAAACTACATATGAGTTTAAATATTACCATCAAATATTACTTCACAAAATTATACGATAAATTGCGAATGAAAATAAAATATAAAATAAATGGAAAAATATTAAATAGATTATACAATGGATTAAAGAATTAGACAACTACAACAACAAAGGGAACTAACGAAGAGCACTACATAAAAAAAAACATATAAAAATTAATAATTTCAAATAACGTTAAACAATAGCCCACTTCGACACAGGATCATCCCGGTGAGGAGGCTTTATTAATAACCCGTTAAAATATTATAAAAAGAGAAGAAGAAAAAAAATATTTTTTACCAGTCATGGAGTACATTTCATGTAATATTTTTTAACTATAAATAGGTAATATCCCAGGATAAACCTTGAACTCCAGACCGTTAATCCGTAGATAAATATCGCACCGCTAAACCAAATAAATATTATTTTAATTCTGTCGATGTCGAAGGATAGACATTGAAATCGATCTGCAATAAATAATAGAACCGGTTAAATACGAAGTTGCTTTAAATGAATTATTTAAACCTTAGTCAAGTAATCGACCGTAAAATCTTACAACAGAAATATCTAATATAAAATATTAAATATTTAATTTGACTTGCAAATTCTGAAACTCGAAAATTCTAATTCCCATATTTTCTGTCTTGGTATAAAATCCGGACAACAGGCCACTTCTCCGTCCCGGATCATGCTTCCCGCGGGCACTTTAACCGGGAGGAAAAAAACATCCAGTCAGATTAGATAGGAACGCCAGAGTACTGAAATATATACATCACTCAGTCTCTTTTCACAGGTTATAAGCGTGCTGATACTTGGCTGCGACTTGGATAGCTTGTTTGCGTATATTTTCTTTAATTCTCTATTTCTCTTTTATTTTCTTATCAGTTTTGTCCTATTGTATGTGATTAGCGTTTTCGAATTGAAGAATAATTTTTTTAACATGGTAAAAAACTGATATATATATGTTAAAAAAATTATTCTTCAATTCGAAAACGCTAATCACATACAGTAGGACAAAACTAATAAGAAAATAAAAGAGAAATAAAGAATATATATATAACATTGAGCTAATCACTGATATATATATATATCATCAAAATCAAAAATCAAAATCATGCACCGTGAAACAATCACTGATATCTTTAAGTCACACTCACTATCAGTGATTGAATATCTTAAAATATCGTGAATCACTGTATTTATATTTGATCGTGAACCGTGATTTAGCGCCTGCGCATTTGAGATAAAAATAATCATGAAGGAATGACGTTATTATTCGTGATCAGCGTCATCTGGTAGATTCCGCCAAAACGTTTAGCACCTTTGATCCGAAACGCTGAGAATTAGACCCGAAAAATAAACTCACATTCTTTTAAGCGTTTTCATTCTCTTTGTGATGATATTAAATTAGATGTATATTAATTATTCATGTTAGAATATGTTTTTTTTATTAATTTCGTGTATTGTGATAGCGTGCGCATTAGTAATGAAACTGTGATCAGTCACAGTTTTCAATCACTGATATTATCGAATACTAATCACAATCACACCAGTGAGTCAAGAGTAGCATTTTTTCTCATCAATCCTCATGCTTTAAGTACTACTAGTCTTAATTTACTTATTGCGCCTTCTTATATCGGAGATTGGCCACCAATAAGGAATCTTCACTTTTTTGATCGTGGATAGGAATAGCTCGGTGTAACGGTAGTTATGATAACTGATTATTATTAATTATTCAAGCAATCACTAGTACATTAGAAACTAGACCTCCATTGTTAAATCTCATAACATAATTATAGTCACAATAATGGTTCAAATAACGGTACCACCATAAGTCATACCCCTAGCGCAAATTCCTTCACTAAGAAAGGCGGCCTCTTCTTATTCCTCTTTTTGTCTATGATTTTTCCTTGATGATCAATTGTCTAATCTCATATTTATTTCCAAAAAATTATCATCAAAAAACTCAACAATATTTTTATTTTTAATTGACATCACTCTTGTTTTTATTTTTAAAATAAAGCCTTTTCACCGTGTAATTTGTTGAGTAAGCTACACATTTTTTGTAAATATTATTTCATTCTCCTTTTAGTCGGAATTACTCGTATACATATTCCAATTACAATTTCGTTGAAAATATAACAAAAATCAGTTATTTAATAAATACAAATTAAATGTATTAATTAGAAAAATATACGGGTAAATTCAATTTAGGAAAAAAATATTTTTGTTGCTACTAGAATTCCAGCCTAGATCCTTTCCTATCCGGGGAAATACGTTAACCGATTATATCACACCAACATAGTAAGTTAACGATAAATTTTCGAACTTAAATGCTGCAGTTCTTTCAAATTGATGCATCTATTATTCAAAATTTAAAAGCTATCATCTATTATTGCAAAAATCTCAAATACCTTTGAGTTATATTCGCTATAAGACGCCAGAAATTAAATAAACCCATTTTATTAAATTTTGAATAAATTTTGATAAAGGAGATAACATTATTATTGTGAAGTTGTGGTTTTTTCAGAATATAGTTATGTGGCATTTTAATTACAAATTAAACGTATCAATTAAAAAAACTGGGGCATATAAGCTAGAAAATTAGTCGTCAACTTAATATGTTGGTGTAGTTGTTATGAAACAAATTCTAATCGTGTGCACTTAGATCTCGTCTTGAGACCCTGTGCTCTGATGCGCACAGATCTGCGCAAGCGCGAGTCTATCATGTGCCCGAGGCCGGACGCAAAACCTACGCATGGCATCAAAACAAAATCGAGGTGGTGTATTCGTTCTCTCGGTACTGGATACCAATTTGACTTCGTGCATAGACATTACGAACCGGCTTATTTAAAAACATTTGATGAGACTCATTAGTTTGCAATTAGTGTGCGACGCGACGAGCTACGCTTGACACAACGCGACGAGCTACGCTTGACACAACGCGACGAGCTATGCTTGACACAACGCGACGAGCTACGCTTGACACAACGCGACGAGCTACGCTTGACACAACGCGACGAGCTACGCTTGACACAACGCGACGAGCTACGCTTGACACAACGCGACGAGCTACGCTTGACACAACGCGACGAGCTACGCTTGACACAACGCGACGAGCTACGCTTGACACAACGCGACGTGCTACGCTTGACACAACGCGACGAGCTACGCTTGACACAACGCGACGAGCTACGCTTGACAGAACACGACGAGCTACGCTTGTCGCGTTGTGTCCAGACCCAGCGTTCGGATCAGATACTTCCAACATAATGATATTCTCCCGCGTTCGAAAGAGCACGAGGCAGTCCGTCGGAGGCCGTAACCCCGCTGCGGATTCCTATTATGTCCGCGTGCATCTTCCGAATGCCTGCCGACCTCAACGCCATAATCATTTGGCCAAGTACCGGACGCGCTAACCAACGTTGTGTCGCCATCCTGGGTAAGTAACCTATGGATAATATTACATAGCATCTCTTTTTTTAGTGGCAATCTTTTCCTGTTATTATTCCATTATGTGAGCATATATTTTTAAATACTAAATTAATGTATTAATTATAAATATATACACATAAAATCAATTTTGTCGAAAAATATTCTTTTTGCGTCACCGGGATACGAACCTGGATCTCTATTTATCTATATTTTTAGAAGATATTTAAGTTATGAGTAATGATAGTATGTAAGTTTATTAGGTACATTTGTTTTGAATAATGGCACATAGTTTTATTATCCCAGTGTACGCACTTGGACGTAAATACATAATGGCGGGTTTCTGAAACCCATTAACTACTGTAGCCATGTATAACCCTTAAATGCCAATGTTACTATTTTCTCAAGAAATATCGCCCACGAGGTTTGTAATATACAACTTTATTATTTTATTTGAGTTTATCCTTTTGGTGACCTTGGGAGCAATAAAACTATCATGTTTAATACCGAATTAATTTACTTCATGAGCGTCTCACCCTGCCAAGATTGTCTCGTGATGCTCTCCCTGAGCATCTCGTCCTCGAGGTAAGTTACCGAAGAATAAGAAGTTCAATTTTTTCGTAAAATGGTGTAATCTATTAATGCATTTCCTTGGATAGGAAAGGATCCAGGTTCGAATTCCTGTAACATCAAAAATATTTTTTAGATTAATTGAATTTTCTTGTATATCTTTCTAATTAATACATTTAATTTCTATTAAAAATACCATAGAACAAAACTGCAACTTCTGACAAAACTGCAACTTCAGATTATTAATGTGTTATCTTTAATTAAGTTGTTAAATTAATATTTATATTAGAATGCAACTTGAGAATTTTAAAATACTTTAATTGCTACGTACTTTGCTAACTTAATATGCACACTTTATTCTACCAAGCTAGCTGTTACCTACAATGTAGGTATATTACATCTTGTTTTATTATGCATATTTTCCTTAAAGATCAGATAAAATTTACTTTATATAATTTATAAAACGCCTGTTAATTATAAAATATCTTGGCGACATGAAGAGTACAGGCTTGGGTATACTAAAATAATAAAATTATACAATAAGTAAAAATGTATTTAATCAATAAAGTACGTCTTAGAAACGTTTTTGATCAACTCAGAAATAAATATATTAGAGAGCCTGAAACAATCAACAAATAATACTGTAGCACTATTATAATTACATATTTCCTATAAAGTTTTTTTAGCTTTTTGAATACACATATTTAATATGTACAAGAGGTAATCGTAAAACCTAAAGGAATAGGTCTTTGTAATATAGTCGTATACCAATTTTGATGTCTGAACACGTAGATATGTACATATATAAATTGTTATGTAAATACAAATACTATAATAAAAACAATATAAAGATGTGTTTGTTTTACAAAAGAATGTATCCCTAATTGGTGCTCCAGATATTTGAACTAAAGCAGAATCATTAAAATAAAAACTTCGAAAGGGCTTGAGAATATAAAATGTTCTCTTTCATCAGTATGGGAAAAATAATATAAATATACGAGTAGGTACATCACAGAGGATTGTTTTTATTAGAAATATTATTTTAATATCAGTTAAATATGATAAATAAACAAATAAATACCTAACGGTAAGTTAGTTTTCTAAATGTAGACAATATTATAATTAAAGAATAATGATAAATAGTATTCATTTAAAAATTAATAGGCCATTTGAAAGTATTTTATTTTGACATTTACTGTCGTTTATTAGAGGATTTATGAAACGTCCATTGACGTGTTTTTTTGGTATATCTCTGCATATAGAAAATATCGATCTTATAATACCGATCAGTTCAAAATTTCAATATGATAATCTTAGTATGTCGATACGAAATGTTTCGTATATATCTAAATAAATAAAATTCAACACAGTATAAATTAAAATGATTATAATTTTATCATAATCATCCTTCTACACAGAATATATGCGTACAATACAAGACCTTTGGTCTGCCCACACGTTGCTTTCCGGTCCGATGTTTCCACTCAATCACCTTTCTAACCCAAATTTTAAGAAATATCAAATATTTATTGGTTTCTTCTCCAGTAGATCCCCCCACTACTGATGATGGTGACCCTAAATGGTAACCTATAGAAAAGTTTATTTAACATTGAAGTAAAAAATATACTGTTACGCTTCAACGAATGCAATCATTTACGATGCAATAAGTGCTCCTATTGATGTTTTTGTGTTTGTATTTTTAGTTACGCTAGTTCTTCAATAAAGAAAAATCATTAAGACGACATCCGTCAGCGTCAGACTGCAGAGATACTACGAACAAATTAACCTGGATCAGATGTTATATATAAGTCACACATATCGCACACCTAGATCAAAACTAAGACAACTCAAAAAGTTATTTTTCAGTAGACAAAATTTTTTAAATATTTTTCTTCATATTTTCTTACTAAAGTTATGAAACTAAATAATATTAAAATGATTTTAAATTTAAAGTGCATAACGATATTAGCCTGCCTGATACATTGTTTTGCCTGTGTACACCAAAGAGAAAAATGAAATATAGGTCCCTCGATGCTATGCATATGTTGTGTAGAACAGCACATACAATTACAATATTGGTTGTATTTGGGAGAACGTTGTGTAGTTTTCTCGTGAGACAGAGAAAATCTCCTTTTCCAAAAACTAAAAAACCTTTCCATCACGTTACTTGTAGCTCTTTGTGATTTGTTGTACCTCTTCTCGGGTTCAGTTCTCGTATTTAACATTGAGATAAATAAATACCTCTACTGCGTGTATCTCTTCCCGATGAGGATACCTGAAATCCTTCCATTTTTAAACTTTCTACGATGATTACTGCTTGAGAATATCCTCTAATCGTGGGCAGAACCTGGCCATCTGGCAACAATATTCAAAATTTTCATCCCCGGCCTTTCCTATTTCTGAAAATTTCTCTTTTGGCTCTGCTCGGGCTCATGATAAGAATGTGGGTGCAAGATGCATCCCACCACTCCTGAAAATCGCGCTCTTCCATAAAATATTCCCTAGAAATTGCTTGAACAATTCTGATGGAAGTCGGCTGACTTATTTTGTGGAGATCTCCAGCAATAATCTGAAAAAATACGTTATACATAATTGTCAATAAAATATTTAAATAGTAATGTATGATTACTCGATTTAAAATAAGATTGTATCGACTAGATAATAAAAATATGTAGAAATATGAACAATCCCATATTAACGACAAGAATATCGGACATATGTGACGTTAACTATTAAAGTGTGACATCTCCATTTTTAGACAAAATAAATTATGAATGTATTTTTATAGATTATAAAACCTATATTAAGCCTATGAAATCATACATTTTTTTACAATTAAAAATGCTTTACATTCTTAAGGATTCATAATATTATAATTTCATAGACTTAACAGAAATTGTATAATCTACAAAACTACATTCATAACTCATTTTTTCTATAAATGGAGATGTCACACTTTGATATTTAATGTCACATATGTACATGAAAATTTCCCGTTGCATAAAAGCGCAGTGCCACTGCAACTTGTATAATCGGAGAAATAGGCAAGCCGCAATTGTTAATTAGTTCACAATTTTGAACCAATAGAGGCATTATTGGTTCCATTACAGTTTGTTTTTCTAGGCGAAACCTCAATTTGAAGTCGCGGCCGTTAATAAGAATCTAAAATCTTATCTCAAAGTCACGTATATAACGCCAAATTGCTGTGAGCCTGTCCATCTCATTCATATAATCGACGTACTCTTAAAAATTGTCATTCAGAACATCAATGTTCTACATAATTAAAAAGTTGTCAAAAATATCGACAACAAAATATAAGACAGCCAGCGAACACCTTACGTTAACTGTCAGATAAAACGTGTGGGCTTTCCTTTTATTTTGCATAGATGTGATTCTGAAATGAAATTTTATACAAATTTTCAAGGTGAGCGTCGATTTTAACGTGTGAGGTCATACTTTTGTCGGGCGCGGACTTTTGTGCGACTCTGAATAGAAATGACTTGTTTATGGAATTTTAAAGAAAAGCGCGGGCATTACCGACGCATTATGAATACAGGCCTAAATTTCACATAAGTTCGAAAAACTTCAAAACCGTTGAATTTTGGAAAACCCTATTTGAGCTCAATGAGATATCCTTGAAATATAAGCTCCTTTGTGACTACTGTGTCCGAGATGTCTTGCATCTATATTATATATAATATAATATGTTTACTTTTAAAATTAGCAATATTAACTTGGTGGTTAAGATTCATATATTTTTATTTATTATCTTAGTTTTATTAACCACATTCCATTATTCGACTAAATTTGTATTGAGCAGTAATTTGAGTTAGGTACTAAATTTATTTTTTTAAATAATTGTTTTTTAAAAAATTTAAAAATAGATTCTGGTGATGAAACAATACTATATTTTTAGTTAGTTATGACATCCTGAAGAAGGAAAAGTGTTTTCCGAAACCGGTAGATGTTTTTTAAACTCAATTGTGGTTAATAAAACTAAGATAATAAATAAAAAAAATATTATATGTTTACCATATGTTTATATTCCACAAACATAAATCATTTTGTAAAATAATATTAATGAAAATTAAATATTCGAAATAATCTCTTCCTAAGACAAAAAACAAGAAAATATTCCACAGTAAGAACTTGTCTTACAAAAGCCTCCGTACCTGCTGGGCACTTGAAAAAATAAAGGCACGTTTCGCAAGTATCGACACTTTACGCCTCACGACGTCTCATCGTCTATTCAGGTCACGGATAAAATATTGAATCGTTTCCTCGAATTGATGATACCGTAAAATAATCAGTAGATGTCGTTACCTGTCCATTCTAACTATTGAGGAATATCGGAAAATTAATCCCCGTTGAAATGGGTTCCGTAAAAAAGCAATTTATTACGGACGATTATTTCTTGTAAGCTTTCAGGTACTCAATAATATATTCTAACTAATGGGATTTATCAGAAAACATTTTACACAATAAATTGAAAAGATAAAATCAAAAATGTAATTTCCAAAAAAAAATATATAATTTTTATAAAATATCGCAAATATCATTTTTTAACCGTTAATTTTTTTATGTAACCCACGAAATTGAATATATAAGAATATGTAAGATTTATTTTGATTTCTGGTCTATTTAAAATATATTATTTCAATTGCACGTAGTTATTCAAAAAGTAGCCAGTTTATAAAATTTAAGGAAATTAGATATTATTATTATATTATATTATTATTATTATAAACCAGATAATGGAGGATGGTTCTGTTAGAAGCCTCAACAATCGGCGAGCTTGTATGACAAGATGTATGAATGTGGATGAGGCGAGAATTGTATGTCAGGACAGAAGAGTGTGGCGCTCTATCCTCTCTGCCTACCCCCGCGGGGAAACGGCGTGATGGTAAGTAAGTAAGTAAGTAAGTAAGATATTATTAAGGAGAACACATTCTTATTATGAAGTTGTAATTATTTAGAACATAGGTCTATGATATTTTAAATACAAATTAAATTAGATGTTGTTTTTGTCGAAGGTAGTAAGATGAGTTCCATACGATTCCTCTTGAGGCAGCCCGTCTACTTATAAATGCATTTGTGGTATCACGTGTGTTCTATTGTAACAGTATCTATGCAGGCCTGCTGTGGCTATGTTTCAGCTGGATAGATTACAATCCATTCTAAATGCGGCTGCACGGATAATATATGGAGTTTCCAAATTCTCTCATATAACATCCCTTTTACATCAGCTACATTGGCTCCGATTCCTTGAAAGAGTTGAATTTTAATTGTGCTGGTTGATGTACAAGGTGACACATACATGGAGCCTATGTATTTTCAAGAGCTTTGTATCCCAGACAATTTGAACGATAGACGTCAAACTCTCAGGTCAGCCGCAAGAATGGTTGTAGAACCGACCAACCACTGCCACAGGTCTAAATTTAGTGAATGGGCATTTGCGGTGGCAGACCCAAAAGCGCGAAACTCTTTGCCCTTCGTCAAAAAATCATTTCCATAAGTGAAAATAAAAAAATGTATTTTTATGTATGTGTAAAGTGCCCTTGAGGTGAAAGTTTTTAAGAAAATGGCACTATACAAATTATCCAATATTATTATTATACACAAAATTATAATAATCATCTTTTGAAATTTTGAATTATACGTAAAAATTCAAAAATAATTTTGAAATTTTCTTAAAAGTCAACAAAATTTGCTACCATTTTAAAGGTAAATATAATATTATTCGTGTTACTTGATTTGATTATTGACTCATCACAGAAGTTATTTTATCTCAGTTTGAGTTTTCTATGGCTGACTGCTTTCTGCATTATTACGTTAATTTGAGTCCTATTACGTCTAACGTTAAGTACACCTATATAATATAACATACAACAGGTTGGCAGAATAGAGTACACATTCCATCTTACCATGCATATTTTATTGCTTCTACATCTATTCTCTTACTAACACATATTCGTTATACTGCAGGCTTCATTAACATTTATGTGGTCACTGATGCTCACCAAGTTTACATGTTTAACCCCTAACTTCGTGGTCACCCGGATGAACCAATCGCTAGACAAAACAAGCTAGTCAACTTACCTTCCACTAAAACATCTAGTAGCTATCATCATTTATACCTAATATCTATTACCACAATGTTTTCGCTCTTTTGAGAAAGCCCATAAATACCTAAAGATTATTTTGATCATTTTTAGTGAATCTCTGAAAATTAATCACCGGATTTTCAAATATTAATAATTTTCTTAAGAAATGTAATATCATTATATCTAATTGATATTATTAAAGAAGCTCTTACAAGAATGTACAATGGATAGCCGCTAGATTCAATAAATACGTGTATTTTTTCTAATACACGAAGAAAGACCTTCATGGAAAAGTCTTTTAAACCACGTGAATTTTATATTCATTATTTTTTTTAAAATTTAAAAATAGATTATATTTAATATTTAACGCAAACTTTATATTGTGGTTATTCAATATTAAATAAATATAAATGTAAATTATATTAAATGTAATTTTTTTATGCTTTTAATTTTATTTTGAAGCCTAATTATTGCGCTCGAAGACTAAATACTTTGGAAGTAGTGATGGTAATATCGTTATTTAAACCGTTATTTTAACCGTAATTGTGAATGTGATTGTGTTCGATTGTAACAATGATTGATTAACCTGATTCAACAAGCATTGACTGCTATACTAAAACGTTTAAAACTTTTATAGTTACTAATTACCTGATGTAATTTTTCAACTTTGGCAAAAATTCTAAATTATTATAGTGAAACATCATCAAATAACGCGAAAACACATAAAATACTTATTCAATCATTTTATAATAAAGATGTTGAATTTTAAGGCGAAATGTTAATGTACTTGGTTAACTACGCGCGTGACAGTCTAATTCGAGATTACGCTATACAATAAAGTTCACACAGCCACACAGACAAACCGTCGAAAATAATGTTAAAATATTCTCGTCCAACAAAGCTACGCACCTTAGGTATAATTTAATTAAATTAGATACAAACTATGTTATGTCATCTTCTTTATTTCATTATTTTATACACAGAATATTTTTTGTATATATTTATATATCAAATAAAATAACAATCACTTTGTATGAAACCACAAAAATTTTTATACCTCAACCGATTTTGCTCATCTCAAGCTTCATCAAGACGTATTTAAAACTGATCAAAAATGCAAAAAAAGTGCAGTTATATATACATAAAGAGGGAGATTTAATATAAAATTACAGGTGAAAGAGAGATATATGTATTCTGTCGCTCTCTTTCGCATGTAATTTTATATTATATCTCCCTCTTTATGTATATATAAGTCCACTCTTTTTGTATTTATGATCAGTTTTAAATACATCCTGATGAAGTTTGAGATGAGCGAAATCGGTTGACGTATAAAAAATTTTGTGGTTTACACAGAATACATATATCTCTATTTCACATATAATTTTATATTCAATCTCCCTCTTTGTGTATATATAAGTGCACTCTTTTTGTATTTATGATCAGTTTTTAATACGTTCTGATGGAGCTCGAGATAAGCGAAACCGGTTGATGTATAATAAATTTCGTGATTTCATACAAAGTGATTGTTATTTTATTTAATAAAATATGTCAAACCACAAACTGATTACTCTCTATGAAAATATATATTTAAATTTTGTTGTTCTCTGGATTCTAAATGTATTTTCTAGTATATGTATGTCATAGTCGAAAGTGATTGTATTCGATAAGGAGGAAAGCAAGCACCGTGCAAAATACTTGTAGGTAATGAATGTTTGAAACAAGTAGATGAGTTTGTATATTTTAGGAAGTATGTTTGATATCGATAATATGAATGATATCGAAAGGAGGGTGACTGCAGGGAATAAAGTGAAAGGTGATTTAAACGGAATTATATCTAACGGGAACTTGTCAACCTAGGTAAGACTAGCGGTGCAAAATGGAGTCCTGGTACGGACACTGATGTATGGAAGTGAGGTGTGGAGCTGGGATAAGAAGAACGAAAGTAAACTGAATGCAGTGGAAATGAGATCACTTAGGCGTATGTGTGGCAGATCTATTAATGACTGAGTAAAGAATGAAGAAATAAGGAAAGAAAATAAAGCTGATGTTAGTATAATGAGTGAGATTATCAAAGGATCACTTAGGTGGTTTGGTCATACGGAACGGATGAATAAGGAGAGAATAGTAAGAAAGATATATGACGTAAGTATTGATGGCACCGGAAATAAAAGTCGTCCGCGGAAGACTTGACCAGGTAAACCAGATACTGAAGGGTGGTTCTGTTAGAAGCGTCAACAATCGGCGAGATTATATGAGAAGATGTATGAATGTGGATGAGGCGAGAATTGTGTGTTAGGACAGAAGAGTATGTCGCTCTATCCTCTCTGCCTATCCCCGCGGAGAAACGGCGCGATGGTAAGTTAGTTAGTTGGATATAGAGTTATGTGATTTTTTACAAGGTTTTGAAAATCTGTTTTGATTTGCAAAAAAATATTACATTGAAATAACTATTTCATTTACTTACGACAATCCTAAATATATTAGATGATTAAATAAGAAAGAATAATTAAAAGTCATGTGTAATAAAAAAGAAGAATTGGGGAGGCTGGTAGTGCTTTACTATTTATTATTTTTATAGTCCGGTGATGAAGAAATCCGAGATAAGTATCAAAACCAAACTAACTGCTAACAGGTCCACATTAATACGAGTACATGGTCACTAAATATATATCTTTACAGATAGAGTGATTTTAAGAATCCAGGCTGTCGAAATTAGTTTTATTAGGATAGTAGCAGGAGTAACATTATTGGACCGAGTTAGAAGTTCCAAGATAAGGGGAGCCCACAGCATGAAGCTCCCACTTCTATATTTAGAAAGATCTCGGATGGAAGGAACTCCGGAAGGTAGGCGACCGGTGGGTCGCTCCATACTAAGCTGGGATAACAGCAACAAATATGTGTAAAGGCAGACTGAGTCTTGATTGGCCAACAAGTACCATAGTAGCAAAATAGGGAGAGATGGAAGCTTATCAAGACTTTGGACCCCCGACCTATCTACGATGAGGGGAAAGAAGTAAATGATGATGTTAATTATGTAATAAAAAAATAGACGGTGATCTTTTAAAATTACAAAAACAATTAATATTTAATATGATCTCTGATATTAAATATTTATTAAAATTGATATAAATAAAAATTAAATGTCATAATATCACACTATAGCAAAATTTGTATGCAAATATTGCTATAGCGTGATATTATGTTCCGGGCCGATTTTGTTTGGCCGCCATTTCTAATTGGAAAATATTTATCAGTTCGTACTCGGTAGTCGTAGAGAGTAGTTGATTACAATTTATTGTGTAACATTTAATATCTCAACAACGCGTTGAAGTCATTAAAATATTTTATCTAAATAATAATAGCAATGTTGTAATCGTTAATGACGTCACATGTTGGAAAACTTATTGGTGGCCGAATTAGGTCAATTAGGCCTGCAACACATGCGGTTTCAACAGGACGTTGCCACCTCACGCACAGCCCGAGCTACGCTTGAAATTTTGCGAGAAATTTTTCCCGGCCGCATAACGTCAAAAAGTGATGATATTGGCTGGTCTCCTCGATTACCTGATTTGACGGCTCCCTATTTTATGTGGGGGTACTTGAAAGGTCCACGCTAATAAGCTAATGATAATTCTGATGCTACAAGACAATATTTTAAATTAAATCAGTTAAATAACACGATAAGTATCCGCATTCTCCCGAATGATGTAAATAATATGGTTCAAAGAGCCCGCGTTTGTGCCGTTGCCTAAGCCTTGACAAATGTCATATTCCACACATAATTGCAATAAATCACATAATCGACGAATAAAAATGTAATTAAAAAAAAACAAATATTGATAACCAATGGTTATGATACGAACCTTATTAATATAATTCTTAATTTAAAACTTAAACAGATAGATAGATAGATAGCTATATATTCACTAATCCATCCGGTAAAAGTAAAAACATTAATAATCACAAATGTTACCAATGGCACAGAGTTTTATATATTAATAATTTTTCTTCCCTTTGTGTGATCTTCCAATGTCTTTCTTCCTTCTAATGTAAGGCCAGCGTTCTACACAAACAAAAATTTAGGAAAAATTTTAATGTACTCAAAAAAAAAGATGACAAATTAAGCCACTCGGATACACATACATCTTATCCTTTATTCTATATAAGCAAAACTACTCGTAATGTTAACATTCGTTTCAAAGAACATCTTAAATATTTAAACAGTAATGGTTTCTCAGAATTTTCCAACCATGTTATAAAAAAAAAACATTAATTTAATAATAGCACAGGGGTCAATATCCTCCATAAAAACGGGTTTGGCCTCCGGTTGGACAATTTTAATGCCCTCGAAATAAAAAAGACAGTAAATAAAGGTATGCCAATTCTTAATAATCAAATTAATTTATCCATTAGCCCCATATTAGGTGTGTTTTCTTTAAAATCAATTTAATATCCATCAACACTGTTTTTTCCCCTCCCTTAATGTTCCGTCTATCTATATATGTATTCTGTCTCTCTCTTTCGTATATAATTTTATATTTCACAAAGTGATTGTATTTTATTTAATCTTATGTCAAACCACAAAGTGCTTGCTTTCCTCGAAAATGTAAAAAAAAATTGTTTCATTTTTCAAGTTTCATTATTCAAAAATAACATCGGCCCGGAACATAATATTTACCCTGTATTAGCAAATTTAATGAAATCAAAACAAGTTATGATATATCTACCAAAAAAGTATGAATCGGTATATAATTTATTAAAACAAATGATACATTATTAAGAAGAACACATTATTATTTTGAAGTTGCTAATTAAATGTTTTAATCGGTTTAGAAACAGATCCAGGTTCGAATCCCGGTAGCGCAACAACAATATTTTTGGATAAAATTGATTTTATATATATATATCTTTCTAATTAATACATTTAACCATTATTTGAAATGGTATAAGTGGTTGTGTATATATGTATACATGTCCACATGTCTTTGATTCACAGTTGAAGAGAGCGTGGCAGCAAACTAAAAATTTACATGGCGGCGTGATTCATTTCAGGATTGAATAATAGAGAGCGCTTGATGGTGAGAATGATTCACGCCGAGAGTTCTGGTAAGTTGCCAGAGGGTCGGTCGGTGGTTGAGGAAACAGGGTGGGTTAGTAAGGAGTATGATAGACTGGGAAATGGGTTCCTCAGCGGATTACCGCTAGGCTTTTCTTCTTATCACAAATAAATTTAAATAGAACTACAAAGGCACTTTCATACATCATTCTACATATACTAATAACTCATTATGATAAACTACGTGGAATACTTATTAGAAATTAAGAGTAATGTGTCTAATTGTTAATTTTTTTATAATTAGGTGTATTAATAATGAAAAATAATGAAAACTAAGCGTATCGAGACTAAAATAAAAATATCAAGAAGACCACAAGCTACGTGGATAGCTATCTTAATCAAGATTTACATGTCACCAAGGATCCCGCCCAAAACGAATCAAAGTGGAGCACAATGATTAGAGTATCTATCCGAGATGAACAGGATAGGACGAGAACGAAGAAGAAGAGTATTAAATTATTTTTTTTTTATGATTTATCAATTCCGGGAGGAATACCTAGACGTAGATAATGTTAAGACGGACCTGCAAGATTAAACAGATTGATTCACAGATCGATAGCACATGAACAGCGGTTATGGACCTTAAAGTCGAAGATGATAATATTGCCGGTTAATCTTTATGATTATGCACGCGTACCAGAATGTATGGTATATATTGTAGGCATTAAATGGCTATTCAAAAATCGTGTACTTGTGGAATGTTAACTACTGAACATACGGTTGAATAGATACATGCCACTGGTTACTAATAACACAGTAATCCACAGGGCTACGCCTAGTATGCCAGGGAGTTAGGCACTAGTAGAGTATGGCGATAAGTATTATTTTTTTAACAATACAAAATATAATAAAACCCAACTAATTGTACATCATATATGTACCCAGAATATGGCACCCAGAAAAATAAAATATTATGATGGTAGTTTATGCTAAGTATCAAAAAAATATGCAAACATAATGATAATTTGCCTCCATGATTTTATTCGTGTTCAGATATTTAAGAAGTCTACTTGACTTATAGTGAGAACAGAACTCGGACAATTGTGCATGTGAGCAAAATAAGTATTATGGTTTTATTGCAGATTTCTTGAGTACAGATAACGATATTAATTATCTAAATATAAATATAAATTAATTATAAGATGCAAGCTCTACGAACGTAACATCTCTAGGAACGCCCGCTACGTTAAGCACTTCAGTGCACCGCGCTCTGGAGGAACATGGTGATGTTTTAGTGCTATTTTGGCATTCACTAATAGATGTCATATTGGACTACGAGGATGTACACACGCGTTTCATAATTTCTCACATTGCATAATATTACACGGGCGAAGATATGACAAAATTATTCTATAAAAGCAAAAGATATCAATAAAATTTATAATAAATATCCTTGAATAACTAAACCATTACATGCGTAAATTGAGCCAAACAATTTCTACTCTAAATATATTCTTCAAATAAATTACCAATTTTTAATATAAACAAAAAATAAAATATTCATTGTATTAAAATACACTGAAAATATAATTTCATTTACCTACAAGGAATAAAAACAAAAAAATATACTGTTGAACCTTTTCCTAAAAATAATATTTAATCAGAGATAAATCAAATAAAATACACTTTACATCTATATCAATAAAATATTTCGGTCTAGTGAGAATGAATAGACATGATAGATTCATTAAATACTCAAGAAATGGCAATAATTAAAATGGACAAACTTCGTCTAGCTTCGTCTGGGTGTAAATAAAACATCTACATTAAATTGTTAGTTATCTATCAAAGATACTTACTCTATTCGATTTTTTGACGTTAATATGTCTTAAAAATCGGTTTGAATTATCGGATGTATGTTCAAAAATCTGACCACCAAAAAAATAGGTTAGACTTTAAATACTTGTATTTCATAAATCTACAAGTCAATGATGTCAATATATTAAAGATAGATTTAAGCAATTTTAGATTGCATCAACCACGCCCGTTCTCCTTTTGCACCCCGTGCGAAAGAGTAACGTAAGCGACACAAATTAGAACTTCGGGACATCATGGCTTATGTACCGTAAGTCCTATCGAAACAAAACAAATGTTAAATGATAATAATAAAACAAAGATAATAAATAAAAAATAAATGATAATTTACAAAGCCATATATGCTTCAAATATAAATAAAATGACAAAACGATAGATAAAGTTTGTGAGGTTTAAGAAAAAAATTGCAGCAAAAACTTATATTAAAATTAACAAAAACCACAATGTAAAGTTTGCAATAAATATTAAAAATAAAACTTATTATGTCCAAGTATTGCTCAATAAGTGCAAGCAGAAACCTATAAAATTGGTATTTACGAACAGATTATGTCTAGATAAATCTAACGATATCTCATTCACCATGGTATATTATGCAACATGTACATAACATTGGTTTGGCAGATAAAATCTTCAGAGGTAATGAACCTGGCGTTCAGCTCACGTTGAATTTAGTCAGCATCAAAATACAAAATTGTTAAGTCATCAAGGAGCGTGGTGCAATGTTACAATAATTAGAGAGGTAAAAATGTTTGATAAGTGTGTACTTCGCAATAGACGTTATTGAAACTGACTGTCAAAAATTATTCAGCAAAATCTGAACCAGTTTGAAGGCAGTTAGATAAGGATAAATTAGGTCCTTAATTTATCCTTAATTTAATCCTAATTTATCCTTATCTACTCAATTCTATGCATTTCTCTAAGATGGATCGTCACACTATTTATAAGTTTCGGTTATTTTAAAAAGTGACTGACATTAATTTGAAATACGCGGTTCATTAACTTTTAAATAATATATTTCCAAAAAAATGGTATTACCGCCGTTTCCCCGCTACTACTACTACACACCGTAATAAGCAAAGGGGATAAAACGCCACACTTTTCTATCATGACACAATTCTCGCCTCATCCACATTCATACATCTTCTCATACAAGCTCGCCGATTATTGAGGCATCTAACAGGACCATCCTCCGTGTCTGGTTTACTTAGTCATTTCAAGTCTTCCGCGAACGGTCTATATTTTTGGTGTCAACACTGCACATTAACACTTATTTCATATATCTTTCTCACCATTCTCTCTTCATTCATCCGTTCCAGATGACCAAACCATCTGTGTGATACCCTGTCATAAATGGATCTGCAACATATATGCCTAAGCAATCTCATTTCACTGCATTCTATGTACATTTATTCCTCTCCTGCCAGCTCCAGTCCTCACTTTCATACATCAGTATAAGTCGGTATAAGGACTTCATTGTGTACCGCTAGTCTTGCCTCGGTTGAAAAGTTCACGTTAGATATAATTCCATTCAAAGAGTCATTCAGTTTATTCTCTGTAGTCAACCTCATTTCGATATTTTTCTCAACATTTTCATTTCTATCAAACATACGTCCCAAATATACAAACTCGTCAATTTGTTCCGGACATTTATTACCTATAAGTATTTTGCCCGGTGCCTTGCTTTTTAATGCATTGCTACGTGTACGGAAGAACAACGTCTCAATCCATTATGGTAGTGTTTAAAAACTATCTAAATTAATCAAGTTGACAAAGGCGAACAGATCGATTAATATAATAATGCTGATAAAGCAAAAATAATTCAATAAGCTCATCTGTGATTCAAAATTGAGTTTTAATGCCAATATTTTTATTTTCCATAAGCTGCGATTTCAGAATACAGTTCAGTAGTATTTTCATTACAAATTAAATCAATTAAAAAATCTATCTATCAAAAAAAATAGATTTATTCTGGTAGAAAAAATATTTTTGATAGATTATTAATTTATCTTTTTAATTTAATAATTTAATTTGTATACTTATTTTGATTCAAATATATAAATAGAAAAATATGGAATAAAATAAAAATATATTGATGAATGTGCGCGTGACTAAGAATACAAAAATGAGTCGGAAAACTTTTTTTATTAAAATTTCTGTATGATGCTGAAATATGATATATGAGAGAGAAAGGACACTGACAATGGAAATTTTATTCTGGCGACTCATGCTCGATTATAGAGGAATTTAATATCAAACAGAATAAATGTCACTAAACACCAAATAAATGTTGGCGGTTTGAAAGCAGGAAGAAACAGATCTCGTAGATTGTCAGCATGACGGACCGACCTGGTTAGGTTCGTTAGTTTGAAATGCCACGGATTAGAATAGGTGGCGAAAGATCATATACGGAGATATCCCAATTATCCGATAGCAGGTTACATAACCACGGGTGTGCTGAAAATTGCTCGCCAACAATTGTTCGCCAGGAAAGTTGCTCGCCACACAATTGCTCGCCAGGAAAGTTGCTCGCAACACAATTGCTCGCCAGGAAAGTTGCTCGCCAATTGTGTGACAGGATGTTTTAGTTTTTTTTTACATGAATATAAATAATATAGATTAAGAAACACGTTTATTGAAAAATATATACATATATTTTCAATTATTATTTACAAACAATTGTCGTCAACTAAAAGTATTTATAAAGGAATATGATTTAAATCCTACGGTTCCTAAAACAACAAATATTTTCATTAAAAAAACAATTTTATTGCAACACTAATCGTCTAAAATAAAAATAAAACAATACTAATACAAAAATAAAAATAACCGAAACATTATATTTGTTAAGTGACAATAATTCATATACGAGAGATAAATATATAAATATTCAAAAATTATAATTTTGAGCTATTCCACACAGAAATTCGATCAATGATCTATTTGGATATTCGTTAACAATTATTTCTATCGTTTTCGCATAGTTACAGTATTTTTTCCTGACTTATTAGGATCACAGCCGCTTATATATTGTAAATATATACAATTATAAGTTAGGTTAGGTTAGGTCAGAAAAGGCAAAAAGCGATTTATGGCGAGAAACTTTCCTAGCGAGCAACTTTCCTGGTGAGCAACTTTCCTGACGAGCAATTATGGGCAAGCAAATGTGGGCGAGCAATTGTTGGCTAGCAATTTTCCGGTAATCATAACCACGACTATTTTCACTGAGAGTAGAACGAAAAACAATAAGATAAATTAATTAAATTTAAAAAATATATAATATTGATTATTGGCGACAAATGCTATATTCAAGCAATGGATCTCTTATGGTGCTTATAAAAAATACTAATACACTTTTATGTTACATCAGTATATTTGATGATCTAAAACAGACGTTAACAAATTTAAAAAGTTCCATTACTTACGTAAATACTGTATAGAATTGGACTAGAAATATTTTACCTTTTAAGCTTCTACAAATTCAATTACGTTGATGTTAAGTCAAATCAAAAGAATATTGTCACATGAAATTTTTTTTTAAATGTGTGTGTTCAGGGTTTCCAAAATCAAAACATTATTAATAAATAATAATATTTATAACGAACAGGTAGAGAGAGAGAGAGATGATTTAAAAAGTCCCAGAGCCCGTCTTAAATTTCTAATCACTTTTTAAATATATTCCCCTTTTTAAGTACATGTATTTTTAATGAATGATTTTAAATAAATATTTGTGAATTAATAAATATTTTTTATCTTTTCTATAAAAATACAAAGAGTACAATGAAGCAACGCGTTTTTAAATAATACAAACCATTATTAATAAAAATCTAATAAAATAAAACTGTACATTTTAAATCTTTATGGTAGGTATATACTTTTCTAGTATGGTATTTAATATTTTAGCATGCGGATTGTACAGTTTTAAATAAATTAAATGAATTGATTAGAAATATATACAGAAAAAATCTATCTTTCTGATAAATATTTGGTAGCTACCGGGACACGAATCTGAAACTTTTCCTTTTCTCCGGGGAAATGTGTCATCTTTTATAAGATACCAACTATAAGATTTTTACAAATTTAGAATTTATATTCTATAGTCTTTAAAATAATACATATATTATTCTATTTTTAAAAGCAATCAATTCAATATTGTAATGAATCCTAAAAACCTATGAGTAATAATCATAGGTACTAGGAGACGCCAGATTTACTTAAATCGATTTTAATAAATTGGGATAACCTTAAATACATATTGTATATTTTTAATGAAAATACGTCTAATTGATTCGTTTAAATATTTCAGAACTATGTTCTGAAATTGCAAATACACATAAAAATTAAAGTTTTATTAAATACTAATTTAATGTATTAATTATAAATATATACATATAAAATCAATTTTGTCGATAAATATTGTTAGAAAATTTGTCATGAAAAATACTGGCGTTATAACACAATTGGTAGTGTACTTCCCCGGATTGGAAATAGAGATCCAGGTTCGAATCCCCGTAGCGCAAAAACAATATTTTTCGACAAAATTGATTTTATATCTATATATTTAAAATAAATATATTGAATTATTATTTAAAACATCACAGATATATGTTCTGAATAATTACAACTTCACATTAAGGATGTGTTCTCCTTAATAATATAGTTTTATTAATTAAAAAATTTGAAAGAGTTAATTTAATGATTTATACTGATCTTCAAATGCTGACTTGCATAGCATATGAAGATATCAAAATTAATTTATGACATAAAAAACACAACATATCTTCTGAATAATTACAACTTCACAATAAGAATGTGTTCTCCTTAATAATGTAGTTTTATTAATTAAAAAATTTGAAAGAGTTAATTTAATGATTTATACTGATTTTCAAATGTTGACTTGTACAGCATATGAAGATATTAAAATTAATTTGTGACATAAAAAAACACAACATCAAAAAAGTGTGGCTTATCGGTGTAAAATAATTTCCCAGCAATTCTGAGCAGATTTTTTTCAGAAAATGTTATGAACCTCGGTTCCTCCCTGCTTACGCACACAAAAAGCCCGGGCAATCCATCAAACAGGCCCGGCTGAGGACTTATCACCACGGCGCCGCGGAGATAAGGCGGTTTATATTTTATTTTAAGGAGCATCATCTGTAAAAAAATTCGTGGCATGGGTACGCAGCGAAGAAATTGCTTCAAATAGGCGCTTCTGTCAGAGATTTATTGTTGATGCGAAAATGTATTATATGAATTTATCAGTATTATGATAAATGTATGTAGCTCGTTTCCGCAGCTTTATGCTTAAGGTGGCATTTGACTCAGTACCGTGGGATTTTGTTTATGAATTTATAACCATTTAAGACTTTTGTGATTTAACTTTGTTACAGTCAGTCTGTTTTGATTTTTAAAAGTGTAGTTAGTTTTTTCGGGGATGTTTTTATATATTATTTGGAAAGACAAAAATATTTAAACCGAAAGTTTACAAGTACCAGGAGAAGGCTTAGTTAAAAGGTTCAGAAACAATACCGCCACTATCCAATTGAGATAAACGTATTTGTTACTGAATTTATAGGCAAAGTGGAGAATTTAAAATTAAAATCATTTTAATAAAATACTTTAAGAACGTCTAACTGCCAAGTGAAACTGGACGTCCTCTACTGACATGTCCAGAAGTGAACATGTAATTTGTAGATATTTAACAAATTCAGATTACATACTGACTATTCATCATTTAATGATCATGTCTTCAGTAATGTGTAATTATGATTCGACTAAAATAATATTCTGTGTGAGGTATGTATAATAAAATGTGTTATTCCAATAAATAAGCTAAATTTGAATATAACAAGAAAATAATTTATTCAGAAGTGTACAAGGCGTAAAATTCAAGAAGCGATTCTTGCATACATTTACATGATCAAAAGTCATTTCTATTATTTTATCACAGTAAACTTACTGTAAAATCATGATTGATTGTAAGAAAAAGCACAGATTTTGATAACTTAGCTTGCATCAGGGGTATCTTCCTGGTCTATCCTAGTCCATGAATGATCATAGGATCTGAGATGAGAATTTAACATTCAGTATTATATTTTTCTATTTTATTTCCCAACCATTACATCGCTGAGACATCTAATATCTCAACGAATATTATCCATTGCAGTAATGCCGTCAATATAACGATAACAAAACATCCCGCAGGCATTCATCCAATATGGTAGAGATATTGTCGTCCTCCTGACTCGAAAAGATCTTCCCGTGAATTCGTGCAGAAACGGTTTTCCGACTAATTTCAGCCAGAGCGCGTCTGCAGCTGCGAGAACGACCACCTCCGCGCCTGCTGTCACCGCTAGAAACATAGAGTAATTTTCGTAGAGTTTAGTAATACTACACCGAAAAATAAATCCAGTGATACCATGTTCATAATATTTACATGACGGCAATTAATAACGTCATAATACTTCTAACCTCGTCTTCAAGAGCAGTTATCGAAAGTGAATTATACAGTTATTATTACCATATAATCTTTTTTAAATACACCTTTTATTTTTTGTTTTTGAACCTCCCCGTTAGACGCCCATGTTTTTTTTGGACCTGGAAAATAAATATGATTTTGTGAAGAAAGGTTAACTCCCCATAGGAGCAAGTACTGGAGACCGCATCAGAAGAGATGGGAGGAGAAGCCACTTATCTGCGCAATAGTTCCAATGTATTTAGGAAATAAATAAAATCTAATGCATTAATAAAGTTTCTTAAGCCTTGCCGCATTAAAATCTGTCAGTTATATTAATATAATTCGAATTTAAGACTTCTTAAACTAAAGAAGACTATGATATTTCCAGTGTATTTAGTTTAGAAAAATGTTTATGCATGAAATTTTTACTTTATATAGTATTTCATTTAACTTGTCTAAATGACATGTTTATAAACTTAAGCACTAAAAAATCTAAAAAACTGCCTAATATTTAGATATAATTACAAATTTAAACAAAAAAAAAATCTTTTACTACTTTTCAAGAATAAATCTGGCAAATTTTTTTTTAATTTCCTTCATACTCATCTATCCTCACATGCTTAAAACAATTATTATTATTAATTCTCTATTATATTCACATAAATAAAATCAATCACTATTGTATAATGTCGATCTGCCGTATTATTTCTACTAATAAATGTACAAAAAGTATATGCTGATGTAAGTGTTCATCTAGAAGGGCGTACGTACTTACATAGTATTATAGAAAATATAACATTTATTAATAATTTTAATTAATTATAAATTATAATCATATATACATACATCTATAATAGAAATCGCTTAACATGAAAATACGAGTAGGTGACCGAAATATTTTTCACGTTCACTAATTTCATGTTAAAAGAAATGAAAAATAGAAAGTAAACCATAAAGCCATAGACAGTAAGAAATTTTGTGGATGACGACGCGACTGATGCTTACTTACGACCAGTGTGCGGTAAGCATCCCTGCATTATCAAATGTCAAACACACGTATAATCAAATGTCAAATAGTCAATAGAATTTCGAGTGACAGTCATAAACAGAAAATAATTTGGTAACAACGTGGCGGCTGGTACATTATTTTAATCTTCAAGATGCGAATCTTTCCATGTTATAGAGATGTATGAAACAACAGAGCACGTGATTGAAGCCAGAGTTTTTTATCATTTGAACCGATTTTTTATATTAAACGTTCTCCACTGTTAATGGAAATGAATAAATATATTACGCAAGTTGTTGCACTATAAAAATATGTAAGGTAAACAATTAAACGTATTAACCTTTATCATACCGTGACATAAAATACTCGTATGCAGCCATGCTGTCAACTCGTGTTACTGTAAGAAAATAGAGTTCTATTAGCCTTTAAAATGTGAAAAAATGGTTAATGCCACAAATTTATTGTAAGTATTGACCATTAAATATTTAAAAAAATATGTAATATTATAATTCGGAGCATTAATCAAGTTTTGTATAGGAGGTTGCATTGTATTATAATACAACCTTCCTTTTTATTTATCATCATTTAATTAGTGAGAAAGAGACGCCTTTATATTCGTATGTTTGTTATTGTTTTTACTGTGAAATTAATGTGTGATTTCATACTGTTTTGCCACAAATTGTATTTTTGTCAACGTATTAATTTTACAATAGAATGAATTAAAAATAATTAATTTTGTAGCAATCGCCATACATAATTGATTTTCAACTAGTTATTTCTAAGCCTAAATATTTTCCTTCAAATAACTAAAATATGAAGTGTGTGTTGTGAATATTTACCGAAATAGAGTGAAATAATTTTACGGTAGACCTGTGTTACTGCATGATTTGGGAAAGGTTAAAATGACGTGCGTGATACATATCAAAATTGGAGTTGATGCTCCTGTAAAATAACTTATATATCTATTATATATAATTTATACTCATATATTATCTTAACGAAACATATATAATTATTGAGTACACACAATCGATTAAGAAATACATTGACAGCTTCACATTAAAATATTCCAAGACTTTTTATTTTACGCACCACAAAATCTTTCAAAATTCGAAACGCCTTTTAATGCTGTATAATTCGATTGAAATTTACCTACATAAATATGCGCTCCAAGTATGGAATCTGTTGAATAATATAAGATGAAATATTCAAATTGAAAAGTAT
Source organism: Eubasilissa regina (assembly GCA_022840565.1). NCBI lineage: Eukaryota > Metazoa > Arthropoda > Insecta > Trichoptera > Phryganeidae > Eubasilissa > Eubasilissa regina. Next base: position 26,851,904 of record JAINEB010000018.1, read on the forward strand.
ACTTAAAAAATAATCCGTGCTATGAACACGAAACCATATACAAAACATAATAATTCCATAAATTCTGGCACTTCGATTTACTGTGAAAACCTACATAAGATATTTTACCGTACAATTCGACGCAAAATCTTCAACCAGCACTGTGTCTATACCGAACAATTTTTCTCTCCCTAAAAATAATCTGTTAAGCCTCATATAGAAGGTCCAGGCGTACCTGCCTATATTCCATTCTCCAACAAAAGGTCGTCTCCGCCCAACGGACAGAATGTGTAGTATGCTTTGGTGCGTTGTTTTAGGAATTTGTCCTCAACAATATGAAATGTGTTTATTTAAAAATTGTATTCAAAAATCATTTAATTGCTTTAATTTTATATTTGACAAATTCCTCTCTTCTTAAAATTATTTTTTTATTTTTAAAATATTTTTATATTATCTATCATTTTTTTACACTACAAATTGTAAATCGACAATTTTTTAAATATTTTTTTATTTTGTGTCATATTACAAGGATCGAAAAATATACTCAATTTACCGATTTAATTTATTGTTGGATATTTTTATTAATCACTCAAATCATTGTGAGAATTTAACCGTAGTTTCTCTGATTCTCGGGATGTTTTACATATTACCATTACTATACTCAACAAGTCATCGAAATTGCTTTTTTAACTAATCTTTTAATGCCATCTAAAATATTAGATGGTATTGATTATATTATATGATGAGAATGCGTAGCTTGGATATTGTAGGAAAATTCAGCAGTAAAATTGGGCAGTAGTTGATTTAAAAATCTTCGACATAAATAAATTATTTTTAAATTTTTTAAAAAAACACAAAAAAAATTCTGGTGAAGAAACAATGCTATATTTTTAGTTAGTTATGACATCCTGAAGAAGGAAAAGGTGTTTTCCGAAACCGGTAGATGTTTTTTAAACTCAATTGTGGTTAATAAAACTAAGATAATAAATAAAAAATAATTATATTATTGACCACAATGAGGTTTATATTGTCTATCAATGGATTGTACACGACAGTTTATCATAAACATTTATATTAAATAAAAATATTACATTATACACTTTACTTTGAAGATTAAGATAAAATAATGAATATACTATAGGATAGTTGACAAGAATTATAATTAAACTTGATAAATACTTTCTACCATCCTGGTTTATTAATTTTACAGAATTAAATTGATATTAAAATAGCTGTGTTCAACCTATGTTTTCACAGCAATGCAATTATAACTAAACACAAATAGCCACAAATGCCAGCCGGAAATAGCCAAATGTAAACGTTAACTACTTATATATATTAAATCTATTCTAACTGAAGATGATGATGGTCCCTCACGTAATGGGTTACCTTACAAAGAAGATGCCTTTTGAGTGTAGATCTGAGTGGGGACATACCGGACGAACGTGATTAACCTGAACCCTGGACGCGAATTTTTACCAACTGCTTCCGAGATGTGGTGCTGTCGTAACGTGAACCCGATTGGATGAGATGCCGTTCGAAATGATGAAGAGATTACTTCTTACTGTTTACTCTGGATATTTCTCAATGGTTTTATGCCAGATTACATTGTAATCGTTGATTCAGCGTTTGTAGTGGCTATTATTAATGTTTATAACACTGTGTCGCTATTACAGTAATTATTATTATTAAATATGGTAATTCACATTACTATATTTGATCGGAACTGTATCAGCTATAATTCTATGACTGTATTATTACAACTCTTTCATGCGGAAATTTTTAAATAATATTTATGATAATGCAAAATTGAAACATCGCGATTTTTGAATCCCTTGCCCATTGCGGCGAGAATAGAAGGGTACGTTCGTGGAGCAAATAAATACGAATTCACTAAAGTGGGCTGACTGCCCACTTTAGTGAATTCGTATTTCTTATACAATCTAAACACCCTGTTTTTGGTCACATAGACATGTAAGATATCCCAGTTTTTTTAATGATTCACATCCTCCATCGACTACTGTGGGTGCATTATCACACAATTTTCGCCCTAAGACATACTATTGGCAAGGACAGGCATACCTCTCCTGTAAAGATTACGATAAATATTTCAAAATGCTTTTTCTTTGCGACTCTAATAGCAGGGGAATATTTAGGTCTGCACGTGCGTCTAAAAATAGATTCTGAATACAATGCGTCATTGAAATTGACCTCTATTGACAAAACCGTTTTTGCCTTAGAGAACACTTGTATTATTACCCAATAAGTTTTAATATGTACTTATTTATTCATATTTCTAATAGTCTCGTACCAGCAACATGACCCTTGCCATTGCCGTTCTGCCCAACGTACGTTGTACTTGGCGTTGTGATCTTAAAATTTAACATCATGTAACTTCCGCCAATAATTTCTCTAAAAGTTCGATATAATTTTATCGTACATTGTAAAACGTTTTGAATATATGTATAAATATACTGAACGAGTACCCTCTTTGATTTGTATTTTGTTCTGACACTGCGTTGCCTTTGCTGAATTTACACTATAATTACTGAAGATAAAGTAGCTATTAATGTAGGTAGATTCTACACATCGTCAAAAAGCTTACGATATGAATTAATTTACAAAGATTTCCACCCCACGTGTAAGCGCTGGCCTTAAAAATATTTCAGAAATTAATTATACAACTTAACTTCACACTTTACTGTTATTAATTAACTAGGCGTAATACAAATTACAATCAAGTTTATTTAAGAAAATAAAATGTGAATAATCTAAAAATGTAATACCATTATACACAATTTGTTGTCATTTATACTATGTATATACTATACAGGTATTTAATTTATTTATAAAACTATACATTTTTGGAAAACCTGTAATTTGACTTACAAACACGTACGTATATATTTTGGTAGGTAAACTTATGTACCTGGTTTGGTTTTGCATTGAAAAAAAGATCCTGAAATTAAGAAATAAAAATTCTTCCAATTTGACCGTATAGAATAAGTGTTCCAGTGGAAATTTTGTTATTTAATAGACTGAAATCTTATGATTACAAGTATATATGTTTGGTCCAAAACTCTTTCTGAAAAGAGATTTATCTCCCACGAAGTCTGGACTATTGCGGTTCGAGAACCCTTGAGATAGTGGGAGCTTTGAATTATTGATGGACCATTCAACCACTATGCTGTGACTGACTGCTGCGCCAGATATGAAGAAGTAGATACTAACGGAATTCTGTAAGATTCAATATGATGTAATAATATTTCCACTTCCGTGGGCTTGTGATTTTTCCTTCAATTGAGCTGTTATTTCTGGAGACTGTCCGTTTTGGCGACTTTTTTTTTATTAAAAAAAAAATAAACTCACTTTATGATGTCTTGGAAAACGACATCTTTGATTGTGGCCTAAATTATTTGTTACAGATAACAAATTTATATTTAAAATAATAAATAATAAGAAAGATTTTTTTTTTTAAATAACAAATAAGAGAAAACAAAAGGCAATTCTTCGGATTATAAATGGTACCGTAGACGAACCGCCGCCTTTTTGAAGAATACAACATTATAGGTGTAAAATTCTGTCACACTCAATAATGTACTGCTAACCAGTTACTTACTTACTTACTTACTTACTTACCATCACGCCGTTTCCCCGTGGGGGTAGGCAGAGAGGATAGAGCGTCACACTCTTCTGTCCTGACATACAATTCTCGCCTCATCCACATTCATACATCTTGTCATACAAGCTCGCCGATTGTTGAGGCTTCTAACAGAACCATCCTCCATTATCTGGTTTACCTGGTCGTGCCAAGTCTTCCGCGGACGTCCTCTATTTCTGGTTCCATCAACACTTGCGTCATATATCTTTCTAACCATTCTCTCCTCATTCATCCTTTCCATATGACCAAACCACCTAAGTGATCCTTTCTTAATCTTACTCACTATACTAACATCAGCTTTACATTCTTTTCTTATTTCTTCATTCTTTACTCTGTCATAAATAGATTTGCCACAAATACGCCTAAGTGATCTCATTTACAATTGAAGTAAATAAGTTAACAAGTTCACATACCGAGAAAAATAACAATCCTCATCAACCCTTTTAATACATTTAGTACTGAAACTTAATTAAATATTACTTATGCAGTTTCTATGCTAAAAACATTATAGTATTATTATTCAAACATTATTATTCAAAATGACAGTTGTTCTTGGTATTGGTGTAAACTTATTATAATTACTTGTTTAAAAATGTATAATTACGAAATATGCTATATTCAAAGTTAAAAATACCATCAACACCCGACCAGTTGCGCCGTTTTATTAAAAGCAAATGTTTTTCCACTTTGAGGCTTAAAAAAGTCTCAAAAAAATTCGAAGAGCAGAATTAATGAAAAAATATACTTTTACATATATATGTCCTTGAACAGTTTAAATATTCATCATAATATATGTATTTAAATGTATTAATATCTTAAATACTAATTAAATGTATTAATTAGAAAGATATACATGTAAAATCAATTTTATCGAAAAATATTGTTGTTGCTACCGAGATTCGAACCTGGATCTCTTTTCAATCTGGGGAAGATGCACTATGCTTCAGCAGACAGTACTTTTTATGACACATTTTCGAACCCATATATTACACTTTTCAAATTAATACATTTATCGTTCCATTATTAGAAAGTAATCTACTTTGATTTTACTGAATATCAAATATCTTTGAGTAAACCGATAGCAGATGCCAGAATTAACAATTATTTTTTATTAAATTTTGGACACATTGATACAACTTATATATTATTAAGGAGAAGACATTCTTATTGTGATGTTGTAATTATTCAGAACATATGTCTGTGATATTTTAAATATTAATTAAATTATATATAAGTTGTATCAATGTGCCCAAAATTTATTAAAAACGAATTGTTAATTCTGTCGTCTGCCACTATCTTCTCAAGCCAAGATTGTGAATCCTGAAATAAATTCTTCATCTACCTTAGAACTTGGGTACGAAAAATAGCCATTGATGGTAACAGTAATAAAAAAGGAAAACAATTAAAATAGATAAATAAATACTAGTTTACGATTTTGTTATATCCCTCATTTCTATTATTAAAAAACTACTATCTACATAAGGCAATTTGACTGAGAAATGTTTTTATTTATCTGTATTTAAGTAAACAATTAATTTATTATACATTTATACATAAAACAAATACAATATCAAACATTTCATAAAGACGTTTAATTTAAAATATAAATAAATATTATAGTAGTTTGTTTACTAAAGTCTGTAAATAATCCAATAACATGATTTTAAATGTAGAACAACATTATAAGTTATTAAGTACTAGAATTAAACATTGAAAACATCAGTTGTTAATGTTTACTTCCATTGAAAATTGCGCACGAAGTGAAGCTAATTCTAACAAAAACTGAACACAATAACCGGCGCCTACTATATGGTGAAATCCAGCTCCAATAAGAAAGCGAACTAGCCGAAGCTGGCAGCGAAGCTCTTCCGGACTCTCCCGCTAGCCTGTTGATCAATTATTCAATGATGTCGTCTCAACGTCAGCAATATTTGGTTGGTTGGAGTATAAATTTAACTGTCCATTGGAGGAAGAAATAATAATAACACAGTTAAAACTGCAAAATGCAATACAGGATAATTTTTTTATATTTTTTTTAATGTTTCATCATAAAAGAGACTGCATCGAGTTAGAATAAAGTCAAAATCACCAGAAGGAATATTTTGAGAAAATTATAACTTAAAATCAAAAAATCACACTAAACTAATAATATAGATTATTTAACTTTTAACCACAAGAGCAATTAATAATAACATCGTAAAATACAATTGTCTTTATCCTGATGATAGAAAAATTACTTGGCATTTCATACAATTACAAATATATATGAAATTTACTCATAAATTCTAAAGACAAAGGTTATAAATTTAATAATTCCGGTGTTTATAAACTCAGCTGTAAAGATTGTACTACTTTCCATATTAGTAAAACAGATCGATGTTTTAACATAAGAGTCAAAGAGCATTTAAATGTTTTAATAGTAATGGTTATTTAGAATTTTCCAATCATTTATTAGAAAATAAACATAATTTTGATAAAAAGTTAGGATTGTCTGTTTAACATATGTTGGTCTAAAATTGAATAATTTAGAATCATTAGAAATAAATAAAGCATATAAAAATTAGCAAAATATTTTAAATAACTAATTAAGTGTAACTACAAGTCCTATTCTAATAATTTTGTACCATTTAGTCAAATCCCTCATTTTTGATTTATTTTTAATAATAATTATTTTAATAAATATTTTTTAAAATAGATTTTAAAAACATAACAACTTGACATGTGAGGTTCAGAATCAAAAGCAAACATTTTCGCTTTACTTATTTTCGAGTAAAATGAAAAAAACCATTGTACCACAACTGTTACATTTGGGATCATATTGAACATGACCAGTAACCGCAGGTCACATGACCAAATACTGTCGTCTTATTGGCTGAAAACATATTTGTCTGGGTTTGAATTAATTGTCCATTGGACATATCTGCGATTGAAGTAACAAGGAAATTTTAAATACGTTTTTATACAAAATTCAGTAATATTTGTCTAATTTCGATAGGCTAGTCTTATAGACATTAATTTTCTTTACATTTGTATATACTTAACTCAAAAATCATAAAAACTCTCCATGTCTGATTTTGATTCTATACCTCACATATATAGTTTTAGTTAGTTAATTTGACATCCTGGTGAAAGTAATTATATTTTCCGAAATCGGTTGGTGTATTAAATTAACCTATTAAGTGGTCAAAAACAAAGTTAAATAATCTATATTAAAATTAATGTAAACAGTATTCAATTTGCTACAAATATTAAAATAAACCAATGATAATAATTATTGAAACTGATCTGTTGATAATCGCTCTTCATTCTGTTCATCAAATGTTATATAATTAAACTGTCATCCATACGTAGGGAAAACAGTGCTTAGGCTAATTATTTCAACTACACATTTCTTCCAAGAGGAAAATGTGATTTTATATGTATATATTTATAATTAATACATTAATTTAGTATTTAAAATATCACAGACCTATGTTCTGAATAATTAAAACTTCACAATAAGAATGTGTTTTCCTTAATAAAATTTGATTTCTTTCATTTTTATAAATGTGTTTAGTTTTGTGTGTTCTGGTAGATAAAAGTTACAAATATTTGATTGCAGTCCTTCACATGAGCTATTTGTTTGATAAAAAGATATTTTTTTCAAATCTTTCCTTTAATTTATATTGTATTCATTGGGGCTTATAGCATAGATAAGATCGTAATGCTTTTATTTAATGAGCAGAACACATAAACTAATGAATAAAAGTTTCTTCAATATTATCAAAATTACTTTGTGACCACATATTATATAAATAATAAGACAAAATTTTAAATTTGTTTTCATATTAGTTCTTACTTAGTCACCCACCACTTATAGTTTTATCTTTGCTTGTATTTTTCATTTTAGTGTACATTGTTTCCTGAAGAAGATACCATAAGTATCGAAACATGGTGATTTATCAATAAATAGCGATTTAAACAAAGAGTTTTGTTTTACTATTACATTCTCCTGCAATTTTTACGATTGATTGTCTAGATTCTGACAGTTTTTCGATTTCATGTCAGAAAAAATCTGATGATTTGGCGATGAATAAATCGTTAAGCTAGTTTTGATGATGTTTTTAAAAGAGATTAAAATTCATCGTGAGATTATTGAATAAAGATGACAGAAATTATTAAAATCCGATGTTGCAAAGTCAGGAGAATAAATCGGATATGAAAAACCTCCCAACTGCGTTCTTCAATACCTGCTTCAGCTTGCAATATGCAGTCGGGAAAAGTCATACTGAAAAATCACTTGATGCCGTATTCCTGGTTGTTTTCATTAAATTGCGGTATCAAGATGACGAATTAATTGGTAACAAATTCACAAATGATGGTTATATTTCTCGAAAGCCATTCATAGTAGTATTATTGGAAGTATTATATTTATGCCCTAACTTCTCAGTTCAAACTACAGGATGTGTTAGAATTGTTAATTTTCTTTCATCACCCACTATGGTCCCTCATGACTGAGGATCGCGATCTCCATGAAATTTCGCCCTCTTAACTATGCTCCTTGACTTTTCCCGGCATCCTGCAGACCTTAGAGCTATCACCAGAGAAGTGCCTGTTGCTTTTTCCATTTGCTCGATCTAACGGGTAGGAATCTTCCTCTTCTTCTCCGTCCTTCGATATGGCCCACCAAAACAAGTTTTTCCCTCACTTAATTATCTTTAGCCAACAATAAACATAAACATCCTATAAACTGAAAAATTAAAGACATATTTAATAAAAAAATACTATGGCGTTAAAATAAGTGACATGATAAAACAATTATTTTCAAAGCACTCTGGCCTTAGAAAACAAAAGCGCTACGAACTTATGTAAATAATGTTTTATTAAAGGTTTGTTTTTCAAATTGGGAACACTTTTTCCAGCGACAGCCAATTTTACAGCTGACAGCTGATTTTTGCTAAGTTTGGTTTGCCATTTTATGAATAAACTTATGCTAGAACAACGCTTGCAAATTGTGCACATTTATTTTGATGATCGTGGTTCAGTTCGCGAAACTTACCGTGCGCTGCGTCTATTATACGGTCGACATAATCGTTCATCCGAGTTAGTAATTCGAATAACCATGGTTCGTTTTTGCACCACGCATACTCAAACTGATAACACGCATTCGCAGAGATGGCATACAGTGCGCACCAAAGAAGCTGTTTCTGTAGTGGAGTATAGTATTGAGGAGAACCCGAATGAGTCGATTCACCATCGTGCCCAGCAATTGGAGCTGTATATATCCATTTTTTGGAAAATTTTGCTGAAAGGTCTTGGTTTACGAACTTACAAAATCTAGCTCGCGCAAGAATTAAAGCCGCTTGACCATCGTGTTCGTTGTACGTTCAGTGAATGGACCGAAAACGAAATATTTATTCACAGTATGAATAAATTCAAAAGACTTTTATTTACTGTTTCCGAGGTATGTTTGTAGAACTCTATAATCACGTATGTGAAAATGAAACCCTTGTTTTTTGATTCTACTCATTTAATTTACTTGAGATGATAATGCCCTTACAAGGCAAAGCACGTCTCAAGTAAATTAAACGAGTAGAATAAAAAACATGTGTTTTATTTACACATGTGAGATTTTTTGTTATTAATAAAATGAGTATGCTATTTAAAATGGAAATTAATAATATTTTTTTCTAAAAATTCACAACCGCACTAATTAATAATTCTTATTTCTAAAAATTTACAACCGCAAATTTCACTTAAGTCCGCAGGCGTGCCCTTTGATCCTTTTCTTTTACCTCCTTTCAGAGCTGTCACATGAGCTGGCATAAAGGTCTTGCCTGGAAACCGTATCATCTTAACGTAGATTTAGAAATAAACACGCCCATGTCAAGATAATCTAATACATCTGTAGATGATCTGTACGAATCTGGGAAATCGTGGTTTTCATTTATAACAAAATATAAGCTTAAGTAAATTCATAGTCACTTGATAAACAACAGTAAAAATAGTTATAAGTGATGGAGTAAAAATAATAAGCGTACATTAGATGTTTTTGAAAGGAAAATTTTGAGTCGTATCTTTAAGCGTATTTTTGGCGTAGACTTTACTTTGTTACGAATTCTGTACTTTGTTAAGTGTACTTTGTTAAGTTTACGAGTTCTGTACTTTGTTAAGTGACTGATATATAGTTCATAAAGATGTTCGGTGGAAAAATTTCAAAATTAAATTGTAATTGCTCGTAAACCATCAGGGTGAGGTATGTGGGAGGGGTATTGTTCGACGCACGTGATTTGTGCATTTGCCAGTCGCAATGAGTCACTGATCGGGAGTGCACCGCGCGTTCGCGGTTGAGTAATATTTAAAGTGCGGTGATTCATTGGCTCGTGCGCGTCGCGCTTTTTGTACTCACTTTAATATTCGATGAGTAAGTTATGGGCCGAACACGCAACTTATCTGGTGATGGGTTCAAAAGTTCAGACAAGAAGGGAGAACCAAACTCAACATCAACGTCAGCAGTAACGCCAGAACATGTGGCTCGAGTTCGACGTGAAATTATGCGCAATCCGCGTAAATCGATAAGGAAGATTGCAGATGTTGAAAAAGAAACTACATCAAGATGGGGCCACTCCACACACAGCTTGAGTTTCAATGGAGAAGTTGAGAGGAATTTTTCTCAATAAATTAATCAGCAAGTACGGATACATACCCTGGGTACCTCAGTCGCCGGACCTTACACCATGTGACTTTTTTTGTGAAGATAGTTTACAGCAACAATTCTTGAACAATTCAGGCTCTACAATAAAATATCCGCCGTGAAGTTGCTGCCATTTAACCAACGCTTTGCTCTTTGTTCGCAAACTTAAGAGTCCGATTGCAAGAGTGTCTTGAGCAAAATGGACGGCATTTAGACGTTATTGTTTATGAATCTTAAAATCCAGATCGTTAAACTCAATTTTATATAAATAAAATATGAGAATAACATTGTAGTTTTTTGTTTATTTAATATTAAAGTTGAACATTTTCTGATATCTTTATAAGCGACTCAAATAGTTTATTAAAATTTTAAGACTGATATGACAGGGCTGGCGCATGTGTAAAGGATGACCGAAATAATTGCTGAACTCAACACCAATACGGAGCAGAAACTTGGATAAGCCAAAGTTAATATGAAGCGGTAATGGCTTCAAAGATATATTTGTTTCAGAAACCCCAGGACTGGAGAAAAATGTCTCAAAATAGGGATGAATGGTAGAAAATTCAAAATCCATCAATAGTTGCAGAGTCAATAGCGATGATGACAATAATATTGGTTGAATACAGTGTATTTTATCAAATGATAATGTAATATCCTTTATGTGTGTCAATTATGTATGAATGAGTGAACTAGCGCGCAACATAATTGACCGACGTAAGGAAGAATATGTGCGAAGACCATTCGGTTTGCCTGGCACCTGGTGCGCGGGGGTGGGGGAGGACGGGGGACACCCGAACGTTTAAAAAGGTGAGACAAACAGTAAAGTGCTCTCCTACTTTCCAGTAGTGATGAGCACAAAATCACGAACTGCGAGTCAATCACTGATATCTTTGAGTCACACTCACTATCGGTGATTGAATATTTGAAAACATCGTGATTCGTGAATTGGTTTTTTATCATTATTATTATTTTTTTTAACTTACCGAAAGATGGCACTATTAAAATATTTCACAAATTTATGATATTGATACGCAAAATTTATGAAAGAATGACGTCATATTCATAACCAGTACCATCTAGTAAACACTTTTAAAAAAAATTACGCATGTTTGCTAGGAATTTGACAGTCAAAAAGTTGTACGCATAAACAGGAAATGCTAGAAATTTGCACAGAAAAATACCCTTTTATTTTACAAAAAGATTTCATTTTCTTAAATTAGATTTTTGTTTTTTAATAATGTTAGAATATGTTTGTAATGCGGTTGAAGCTTTAATATTACCCTCGATCTTATTTTTGTTTATTTATTTATTGAATGTATTATGATATCGTGCTGCGCATAGACATATGTAAGTAATGAATTAGTGATTACAGTCACAGTGTTCAATCACTGATATTATCGAATACTAATCACAATTACACCAGTGAGTCAAGAGTGGCATTTTTTCTCATCACTATTTTCCAGGTCTCTCAGACTAAATACCTAATTAAGTGCATCATTATTAAGATTTGTTGTATATTACTTGTAACAATAAATTATGAATTGTTGTAAGCAATTGTTTTAATTGCTATACCAACACACAACAGGTACACTTTTCAAAGGAGAATTATTAAAGATAAAGTTTAAAAAAAAAAAAAAAAAACCATTGTACAATCAAAAAATAATATTTATAAATTTTTGTAAACTAATATTGTAAAAACGAATGACATTATACTTTCATAAAAAGTATAAAAATTGGTTTATTATCACGATAAATAGAATTTCAATTGATCTTAAATCATTTACCTTCTTCGACAAATAACTTTGCTGTTCTGAAATGTCAAACCCATTTTGATATAATAATTTTTGGGTTAACCAAACAATCTCATTAATTTTGTCCGCGTTCCCCTTTCTAAAACCAAACCAATACACCTTTTAATAATTAATTCATTTTAAAACTAAGTTCAATCCAATAAGAAACTCTGATTAAATTAATTTGTTAAGATGATACAATACGAAATATATTTCCCCCCTCGTAATTGGTTTTCAATTAAAATTGTGATCAAAATTTGTCGATTGTCTATTAACAAAGACCTAATTATTTATCCTCGTTACTAACATTTTTTTAATAAAATGTCATATTGGGGTTTGGAATATTAAATTTATTTTTGTTGAATTTATTCCATTCATAATGAAATCAACCAATTTTAAAATTGAACATCTCAGTGAAAATTAATAATATTGTTCGTGATTCACGTAATCAGCACACTCTCTGATTGGCCTTAAGGTTTGTTCGCTTTTCCAGTTTAGAATTTGATGTATTCTGTGCGTGCTTAGTAATATTTCCAGAGTATACTATTAGTGATCTTCAAAAAATTACAATTTAATTTAAAAGCGCACTAGAATGAAACAAATTAAATGTATCAACTAAAAAGATATACAGAATTTATCGAAAAAATATTTGTCGCAATATGAAAGTGATAGCTTTTCAAAATATAATAACAGATGTATCAATTTGAAAGAACTGCAGGACATTAGACGAAAAAGATCCAGGTTCGAACACCGGTAGCAACTAAAATATTTAATCGATTTATTAGTTTTTCTGTATATTTTTTTAGTTGATACATTTAATTTGTAATAAAACACCACAGAACTATGATCTAAAAAAAAACTGCGACTTCTCAATAATAATGTGTTCTCCATAAAAAAAAAAAAATTTAATTATTTCCTTTCTCACATTTTATCATCGAGGCAATCTATAATAATATTCCATAACCTTTATATTCAATTAAACATAATATATTATAACGTTATATTTGGTACCTACCGTGCACGAGGTGTGTCGGGAGTTAACATTTACCAATTGGCAACACTGCACCGCGTAAGAAAAAAATCTTTCGGTAGCGTTCTTTCTTTTGACAGTTTTACGAGCACGAGGAAGTTGTCCCGATGCTAAAAATCACGAAAATGTGATTTCACATTAAATTAAGGAAGGGTGAGAATAATCAAATACATTAGGCATCTGTGTTATCCTGCACCATATTGTAATATTTGTTTACTATATTGTTTGAGTGATCGCAAGATGGATGCATCCTTTCCTTATATGACGATAGAGAGGTTTGTAAATGACAATACTTTTGATTCATGAAAGATTTCTCATGAACAAAGTTTTATAACAGAATAGGACGCAAGGGATTCCATGTGAGTTCAAATGGAAAAAGATGACCCAGTCTTATTGATGTTTTGATAAGTAAGGAGATACATGTATTTACGGATGTCTCGGAACATCAAATCTGGACGAAGACTGTGGATCACTGCCAAGTGAACGAAATTACCTCGCGTTTAAAGGGTTGTAAAACGAATTTTGATGTGAATTGTTAATATTTGAAGTATTTCTCACCTTTTAAATTTCAATTAATAACTTGCTAATCGTTGATCACATTTATTTGATATGATTTTTTGCTATATTTGACCTGACAAACTCATCAGGTGATTCAAGATTGTTTTAATATAATTTCCTAAGTGAAGATTTTCACATTCAATAAATCGAAGTGTTTTATCTCACTATTGCTTTTAATTAAAAGCTTGTTGATTTAGATGTTCACACGGTCGTAAGAATTCCATTATTTTACTAAGGCAAGATTTTCCAATCAATCTTTCTATGTAATCACATTTAAGTGATAAGTTTCTTACTACATTTTACATTATTATTCATATGTTTTCATATCTGATTAAATTATGTTATTATAAAAACTTTAAATTAATCTTATTATTTTCCCTGGGAATGTTAGCTAATTTGAGTGGTAGGCGGCATGGTGAATTCCGTGCATCAGAACCACGTACCTCACGCTATACCCTGAGCGAGTCGGTGGATGTGTAAAAAACGACCTCACAGTATATATATTGTATATATGTACCTACGTATATATTCCTATTTAAATATTCGAATTAAAAATTAAATTGGCAGCGCCGCCGTCCAGCGCCATCCTGGCGGTCAGTCAAAACCCATCCGCGATTAGCGTGGCCACTCTAGCCTTATTTCTATGCGAATGAAGCTCTCCGCGCCGCGCGCGGGCCTGGCGCGCGGTCTAGCACGACAACGTACCGCGCATGTGCGAGAGTGTTGCCATTTTCAAAATTTTTTTCTCCACCCGAATTACTTAGATGATTTAAATTCACCTGCTAACGTATTTATAACGTTACAATATAGTTTCCTCCTTTGAAATGTGCCAGATTAAAAATCCATACTTTAACACATATTCATTAGCTGAAGCTATATATCTAAATTGCTATTTCTTCAACCAACTCATTATAAATTTGCTATTTTTTTTATTGTACATTATGTATATAAGTATTATAATATGAATAGTAAGTATATTTAAAAAAAAAATATCTATTCAGAAACCACATTTATCATTACATTATCTCCCAAATGAAATAATGGTTTAAAATATAATATAATTTACTATCTTAGCCGACAAATTGTAGCTCAAATAAAAATTAAAGTTAAAGTACATTATAGCATTTTTGTAGTACTTAAGTTCTTTTTTTTTTTGTCACTTACGAATACATTAATATTCTGATAATAAATTAATTTGATAACGTGCGATACAAATAAATTAATTTGAAGAACTGAGTTACTTTTCTAGAGCAGCATTAAAATTTTAAGTAATGATAATACTGCATTTTATTGAAAGGTTGAGATTATTCTATGGAATATGGTGGGATTAAATTTAATTTATACAATGAAATTCTAGAATGATGAGCAAAACCGTGTGATAGAATTGACCGATTTGCAGTGTAATCCATAGCGCAGACTCCACTGGCACTTATTAATGGATAGGGTCCATTATCTCACGCGGATCCCATAGATCTATTACAGAGTCGGGAGCTTTCAGCAATATGAAGGACCATTAGTTATTGCTTGAGTTATCGTCTGAAATCAACCCCTGATGCCCGTAATGGTGGAATGTGCGGAAGAAAATGTCGGAAATATTTTATTGAATCTGAATATTTCATGACGCGGATGTGGTGAAATATAATGATCATTTTACTCAAATATTAATGATCTACCCGGAATATATTGAATAAATTATTTTCTTATTAGAACTAGGTACGATAATATTTAAATAATTATTATCACATAGATGACTGAAAATTATTTTTTACCGGATTAATTTTTTTTTTTTTATAATAAACTTCATCGAGATGTTAGCCACTGTAATATAGATTTTAACTCTTTATTTGTGTATATATTTTAAAATTACTGTGGTCTTTTTACAATAACCTTTTGTAGGATCCAACGCAATATACAAATGTAGACAAAATATAAGCATTCTCCTCCTGACTACCCCATTCCATCCCTTCAATATAAAAGTAATTTAAATTGATTGTCATCTATTCCAAATATTACATAATTTTTCATATAGACCTTACGCAAAATATAGATATAGGCATTATCCTTATGGCCACCTTATATAGCCGCCCAATATAAATATAATTTGATGTGAATGCTATCCAAACTTTATTAATTTTTTATTGCACTTTTGGATTCTGAGAAATATACAGTCACCTTACCCCACGTCCCCGGACATCTCACCCTCCCCTTGTCTGGACCAAATTTTGCATGCATTATTATTATATATTTAGGCACAAAACAAAGGTACTCCCTCTCCATTTATCCTAAATCCCTATTCTAAATAAAACTGATTCTGAATCTCGGGCAACACCAGATACTGATCGCTAGTAATTTGTATTTACGAACGGAATTTATAATTCTAATAAAATCGAACCTAATTTACGGGGAATTTTTTTTATGTAGATATTTTTAATCAATCAAGCAATTTTGCGCGTAATTCAAATTTATTTAGAAGGATTTTTATTACTCAAAATTCACGCTTATTTTCTAAGACTGTTATAAACATAAAAAATATATAAACAAAAAGGACAAATTTTCAATTCCAATAAAAATTCTACTTGCTTTTTATTTAAAATTAACAAATTCTGGGTATATCGTTTAATATCTTCAAAATAGTTTATATATTTATTATGTTTCCAGTCGCTTTCTTTAAAGAAATATAATGCAAACATTAATAATTTTGTGAATCGTGACATTTTAAATTATTTTCTTATGATAATTTCAAATTGCTTCGTTATTTTTTAATATTTTTTGGGAATGTGCGAAGAAAGAAATATTATTATGGGTCGTCCATGTCTTTTAATTTAATCAAAAAAATCGTATCTACAATCTTTAACGAGTACGCGAATATTTGTAGACTCTGATTTTATTTAGAGTACACTCAAACTTCGATTATCGTATGCAATAATTCTAAATTCTCAAAAACCTTGCATTTATAAACACAGCATATAAGTACTAATTACGATACCTTAATCATGAAATTACGTGTAATAGCGAAATTTCAATTGGACTGCATATAACTGCTAACCATTGTATCGAAAATGTCGCAGAATGTATGTGTTTAGAGTCTATTTAAATAACTAATATGGAAAGGATTTTATTAGCTGACATATACTACTTTGGTCTCCAAAAGCACCTAAATTATTTACGTAAATCAAACATAAAACCAAAGTGCATGTACACAACACAAGTTGATTTACGAAGAGGAAACTTTAAACTCGGTCGGCTCTGAAGTTGCATTTGGGCTAAATCTAAATAAGTTCTTTGGTCCTATTTGTGAAGATATTATTTGAATACACATATTTAATGGATTAATTAGAAAGATATACGTATAAAATCAATTTATCAAAAAACTGTGGTTGTTGTTACCGGGATTCAAACCTTGATCTCTATTTCCAATCAGGGGAAGGTGCATTACCACATATGCGCCAGTACCTTTTGTGTCAAAACAATATTTTTAGTTAAAATTAATTTTATATGTGTATATTTATAATTAATACATTAAATTATAATTAAAAAAATGTTAACGTATAATGTGATATATTCAACAATTTAAAAGATTTATCGGTACACGTGACTAAATTATTAGGGGTGAATGAAATTTACATACATAATAATTAAATTAAATATAGTTCAAATAAATAATATAAAAATAATTTTAGTATCATTCACCAAATAATGAAAAATATAATGAGTGTTTATATTAATACAAGTGTTTTTTTTTAGAGATACAAAAGTGGATAAATACGTAATATTTTATTTTTAATATACAGATATCTATATTTGCGCTTTCCTTGCTTCTTTCTCATCATAATAAAATAAATGAACATCATCATCAGTATTGTTTATGACAACCCAGACTGAGGTCTTGGCTGCCTGCATGACTTGTAGCCATTTCTTTCTCTCTTTTTTCCAGTTCATCATTTAATAAAACTAATCAAACAATTTTTTTATTACGATCTTGCATATACAATTTTATTTTTTGAGTGCTTATCAGTACTGCGTGCGGAGAGAACATTTTCATAGGGTCCAGGGCTGGATTTATGCTTTAAGGAGCAATACAATACATAGTTATGGCCCTAAAACGTTTTTTTTATGTTTAAATAAAACTCTCAAGACAAAACAATATTTTTCAACAAAATTGATTTTATATGTATATTTGTATAATTAATACATTAAATTAGTATTTAAAACATCACAGATCTACGTTCTGAATAATCACAACTTCACAATAAGAATGTGTTCTCTTTAATAAATTAATTATTATAAATAACTCCGTTGAAGTGAATAGATTTATCTATTTGAAAAGCGATATATCTTTGTCATTCCAAGTGTTTCGCGGCAGACAGATATTGGCGCCCTGTGTTTGTTCAATGCATCTCAGTTGACCAATGATCGATCTTCATTCAACGTCAGATGCTGCATTCGAGAAAGATATATTTACTTTTCTACAGCACAACAAAAAGATCGATGACAAAAGGAATTCGCAAGATGTCGTTTGATTCGACATTCGAAGATCCAGGAACTGGTATCGTGGATAGAGCAAAACATATATGGAAGTGACTTGAAGCGGTTATATGAATGATATATCTCTTTGACAAGGAGAATCCGAAGTATTGAAACCAATAAGAAAGTCTAGCTATGTCCAAGTATCGTATTGAATATTATAATAATGATTTTTCCACACGCAATTCTAACAAGTTATCATTATCTACAACATTTCATACAATTAATAATAAAATTACAGACACATTCAATCTCAATTAATAATTTCGCTTTATTATTAATAACTTCAAAAAAAAATTATGTAATCTTTTTTTTCGTAAGAATGTCGCATATTTTTATTATATTCACTCACCCTCATTTTAATTTATTTATAAAAAAAAATCATTTCAATACAATTAAGATAATTAAAAACTTTTTAATACAAATTAAATAAGTTTTTATCTGTATATCTTTCTACTTGATTAATTTAATTTGTATTAACAACAGAAGTATGTTCTGAAAATGCAACTACACAAGAAAAGTGTGTTAGCCTTAATGAAAACTTTCTCTAGATTGGTGTTTATTTTATTTACCCACCAAGCTGATTAATTCAATATTCACTCACTGATCACTGAAATATTCTCTCAATTACCAAGCTAATCATGACAATATTTACAATACCACGACACATATTCATTGATAAAATCATTAAGGAATAGAGTTTATTTATCAGGGAGACAGTTTTTTCAACGTTTGCTACAGAAAGCCTTACGCGTTGAGAAGTATTATGAAGACATTAAAGGGTAATATGACCGTCTGGTCTGTTCGCTAACTGCGGGAGATATATTCCCGGCTGTTCGACATTATAGGCTTGGCATTTCTCTCAATATCGAAAACTAGAAATTTTGTCCACAGAGATAAGATTTAGTATTTCTTAAAGCGAGACTGCCAATAATTTTCAAAAAGGCTATCACGTTTTCATTACATTCAGAAATATCACTTTATTACTTCTTTCCCAAAATTAAACCGGTTTATTTTGGAAAATAAACAGAATACCACATACCATCAAATAAATAGATATGAACTAGGGTAAATTCTTTGTCTCAAAAATTTCATTTTAGTGGCACACGCGTGATCACTTTGGTGCTACTTGCGTAATCAAAGAGCTACGCGATTTAAAAAATATATATAACTCGATTAGAACGAAAATTTAAACGCTGACAATATAATAAGCATTAATGTAAAAAATACGTCTTGTTTTCACGAAGATTTAATTTTCGAAGAGTAAATACTTTTACTGTTGTATAAATGTGACATAATCTATCGGATTTATGTTTCGTTGAATATACGTTCATAGAATGCCCCTCACCCCGCAAATAATGTTCCAAAAACCTCTCCTTTATATACACTTCATATCATGTCTAGTCATTTATCGGTATGTGCAGAATGCGTGAGAAAATTCTAAATTGTTTTTCAAAAACTCCTGCGTCAGATTTTAACAATGATGTATGAAGTTGTTACTGTTCACTAGAATGGAAAAATGTTACCTGTTTTGAATGTAAAAATACCAAAAAAGAACAACTTCCTATCGTAATTATATTTGGAAATAAGGAACAACTTATTGTTGTAGCAAATTTGGATAATTCTTCCGGCAATGAGTATACACAAGCTGTATGGAGCAATTTATATTACGCTGTGTTCAGAAATTTCATACAATATACAATGACTTCAAAAAAGGTACAGTATCCATAATAGTTTTTATATGTTTAGATGCCATATTAAATGTTTTAATAAATATTAGTTTAAATTTTTTATAATGAATGATTCCAAAAAAACATTAAATTATTTCATGTTAAGTTTAGTTAAACCCCATATATTTAAAAAGTAGTATAGTCGATATCGGTAAACGTTATAAAAGAGCAACAATATTTCAAAACTAAGTGTCATCACTTATTTGAAATATATATAGATGGTAAGCTTTCAAATTAACTTGAGTTAAGGGACATCCTAACATATAAGTATGCGTATTTATAAAGTGCATACATTCTCAACAAATGAGGCGAAAAATGCAACAAATCCAACACAAGAAATGCCACAAATAACTCGATTATGCTGCTAATAATTTTGGGCTGTATTGTATCAAGAGGTTTATCTTAACTTTATCTAGGCAGAAATACAATCTTTCAGAATCATTCTCATGTTAAAAAAGAAGATTTTTTTTGAAATATTATTACTATAAATTTAAAGAAATTCTTATTGTTATAAATATATAGTTAAGAATAGTATTATTTAATACAACGTTTATAATTTATTTCAATGCATATAGTCTAATCTGTTTCGAATACTGAAATCAGTATTCGCAAATTTATTTTTCAACGCGCCAATTCAAGCGAAGACGTGTACACAGAATACCGCACGGCGAGAGCCAGATAAGTATGTATTACATTTGGTTCGTATTCTCCATAAAAAGGTTCCAAAATGCCATTCCAGTGCGTTCTATTAGAAGAAAGCATCGAATATTTTCACAATAGGTTCTAGTTACTTTTACTTCTAGTTACGCTTTACTTTCAAGTATCTTTTTTAGGTACAAGAGTATTTAACTTACGAGTAAGCATACACAAAATATAACTATTTGTTGCGTAGTCAATAGAATTAACATATGGTCGCTGAAATGGTTTAGTTATATGGAACGCACGTGAGAGGAGAGACGATGGTACAGAAAATATATAAGATGAATGTTGAAGGTAATAAGAACAGAGGGTGTCCGCGAAAGGCCTGATATGATTCGATAAATAAGTGTAAATTATATAACTAAATAGTATTTTATAGTTTTTGGCTGATTGAAAATATAACACAGATTTTAAAAATGTTCGCACTTTAATGAACTAAACGTAAAAGTATAAAAAATTCATCAATGTAAATAATTATGTGGAATAAGACAATAATAATGAATCAATTGCTAAGTAAATTAATATTTTTCTTTGAAAAGTATTAAGTAGTTTTTTTTAAAATTCAAATAACATAATTAATATTTATTCAGAGAATTATAGCTGCGTGAGATCACATCAAGTGTGATTAAATTTTATTATGAATTTTTCAACAACAGTTGGCAGGTGTCTTATAATT
This sequence comes from Eubasilissa regina, assembly GCA_022840565.1. Classification (NCBI taxonomy): domain Eukaryota; kingdom Metazoa; phylum Arthropoda; class Insecta; order Trichoptera; family Phryganeidae; genus Eubasilissa; species Eubasilissa regina. The sequence continues at coordinate 26,873,224 of JAINEB010000018.1, forward strand.
ATTTTTTTGTTACGAAAATCGACAGATCGATGACAAATACCAAATTAAATTATCAAATTAAGTATAAATTAAAAAATATATTTTTTATTTTAAAACAATACAACCAAAAAAGCATGACAGTGAAAATAAAACAATAACGCAAAATTTTAAAAATTCTTTGAACCCAAATGAAAATTAACTGATTATTTCCTTAGGCGTGGGCGTTTTATTCACGGTCAAATGAATGCTAAGGAAAAGGCAACATCCGCATTACTTTTAGTTCTCTCGGTTGAAACTGACGTTTGAGAATAATGGATTACAAAAGGCGTATTAAAACCCGAAACTTGATCACGCTATTGTATTTTATGTATTAAAAAAATAGCGTCGTCATTGTTGAGTTTTATGTAAATGTTGAAAATTACATTTTCGATTTGGTTAACTCCGCAAAGCAGGGTGAGGGCCGGGCAAACTATGCGGATATTATTCCCAGTGAAATAATTTTTGATATATTCATTTATCATTAAAAAAAATATATACACGTAAATTGAAAAAACATTTTTTTTTTAGTCGTGGAGTTATATTCTTTGATTCCAATCAATTTAGAGTGAGCGCCATTTTATCAGAGCTTACTCGGAAACAGATTGACATAAAAAATAAAACAATTTCACTTATTTGATAGCTCAAATTGCTGCGTCAAATATTACAAATATATCGCACATCAAGCTATTGAAAACAATAATAGTTAATTAATTTTCTATTGTCAAAAATAGCCATAATTTTTAAGTTAACTAATAATAAAAAAATTTAAAATTATAGGTAGTAACAAATTTTACGTTACGTTTGATTACATTAATTACTACATATAAATAAAAAATCATTTCTATAGCCGTGTTAGATTAGTTAAACGTACTTATGATAATGATTTTATACATTACAAGTATTTTTTTCTGAAAAAATCAGAGGAACTCAACAGAAATTAATAACAATTATGATTTTAGAATTTTAGAAAATAAATTATAAACATTTAACTGTCATTAGATAGTGGCATCTATTTTGATAATAGAGAAAACCCAAAGTAATATTAATGCATTTTTATGTCATATAGCTCAAGACCTAAATGTAGATCAAAAATTACTCCACTATTTAAAAACAAATAATACTTTTTTTTATGTATTTTTACATATTTAAATATGTTTTTACCTATACATAAAAGTAATATCTTATTTTTATCTTAAAAAAAACTAACTTCACGTGCAAATAAAAAATAAATCTTCTTGCTAATATCACGTGAACGATTAAAAAAGTTATACATTTTATTTTTTATTTTTCCAGCGCAGCTTCAAACAGTCATATTTTTAAGCCACAAAGGTTTATGTTGATAGTAAAAGAGATTAAGCAGGTACGTAATAAACCATACAATTAAACTATATTATAATATGTTAAAAAATAATGCAAATGGTTTATTTTTTATTGATCGATTTGCCAGTTACTTCGTGGTTTAACATTTTAATTTTAAAAATATATAACTTTTATATTGACTTATAATAATCCATGTACACACACCTTTCCATCTACAGGTGTAAATTGAACTATTTTTAAAACAGTTAGCTATTGAAGCCGTAAGTTTGGGAGTGGCTTTATTGTTTCCTAGAAACATCGATAATAGTAGTGAAGTACTCGAAAGTGTGATATTGTTCATTAATATTTTTTACAAATTCTAATTTTTATGAATTTCTATCATTTCAAGAATATTCATTAATCTTCCCCTATATGATTCAAAGTGGAGTATTTTTAGATCTTGACTGTCGGAAGAATGGTTGATTTTAATGATATGGTTAGAAAAATTATTATTTTTCAGACAGCGTTGATGTTCTTTAATTCGCGTATTTAAATTTTTCGCGGCTTGTATTTTGATAAATCCCGCTTTTTTCTAAAATACCTATTCTATTTTAGAATTTTCCTAATATTATTATTAATGTAAAGTGTAACTAATAGTGGTATTAACTCAAAAATTGTGTGTGTAGTACAAAATAAATATGAAAATTATATATCTTTAGAAATTCTTAAACTGCTATAGGAATGCTGGAACTAGAAAGATATCTCACGGAAGTAAGATATATTGAGGAAATCTGACGAGATTTAAAAGGCTGATGTAACTCTGCTCGATGATCATTCTACCAGTAATAGTAAAATCCTTGTTTCACGTCTCCATGGTAGCTTTTTTTTTTAAATAAAGATTTGTTTTCATTGTCAAGCAACTAGGTGTATGCTGATTAAAACATGAATTTATTATTTAATTGATACTATAAAATATTAATAGAAACTCGTATTATCTTAATAGTAAATAAAATAAATAAATAATAATAAAAATTAATGATACCAATATTTGATATTCAACTTGATTTTGACTAAATTATAAACCAGCAGACATATTTTTAGACTATCAAAATGTGGGATGGTAGAATATACGTTTTTATTTGCTCTTAACCAGTGATATGTGTTTCGTACGGGATTTTATTTTCTTTTCTTTGTAAAAAATATTTCATAGCTCGAATCATGTAAGGTCATATCCCAGGGCGATATACCATCAGAAATAATTGATCCATAAATAATTATTATTTGGTTTAGATTTTGTTGTGCGGAGTACATGTTAAAAATCATGGTGTACGATATGTACGTTGTCATATTTACAAGATAGGACAAAAAGTTTCTGCTGAAAAGTATTATAATTTACTTTAGTCTCTCAGAACAAGGATCGAACCACCGATCTCTTGTTCACGTACCAGCGTCATATCATTATCTACATTTATTTAATTATTATTATTGCAATAATTTGTATATTATAACATTTTTTGGGAACACGTTTTTCTGTCACATTTAATATCACACTTACATATTAGCATCAGTTGCAATATATTCTCAAACAGACACATTGAGTATATATACTTAAAGTTGCTATCAAATCTACAAGGCGTAATAATTACATTTTGTTACACCTAACTAGAGTTGCCTGTTGTCATTAATCCGCTGTATACTAATGTACTAGTGTTGGATTCACAACTCTTTTCGTGTTTTGGATAATTTGTCTTGTCCCGTAAAGTTGAATGGGACATATCGTTCGACCATCTATTTAGTGGACACTCATAATGTATTCCTTGTGTAAGCTCAGGATAAGTGAAATGGTCTACAGCATGAGTAAGTAGAATGCTACTAACGTATCTCTCCCCGTGAATTTCATGTATTTCCAATACTTTTTTAACCCATTATATAGACCTTGTATCCCCGTACAATATATATTAAATGTGATATTTTTCTAGTGCTGTTTTGAGAAATTATACCGAATTTGCAGGGACCAGTAATAAATTGTTGTGAATATTTTCAATTAGACTTCCATTCTCGGCGAGTGCGGGTGGATTTCACGGCAGATATAGGTGAAAACCCTTTTTACATTACGTATGGTTTTCGAAAATAATTGAAGCAAGGGTTTATCAGTTCCTGGAGTGAGTTTAAAGGGACTAGTCCTAGCATATTTATGTACATGGTGCTTTTTTGTTGTATCTTTACATATTTTTTTTATATCTACATTTTCTTATTTTATTAAATTCTTTCACGACTGGTTTTATATATTAATCTCGTTTTAGAATAAATGGTTCAATCTGTTTTTACACTCTTAACAGCTATTAAAACGACCGTTTTTATAATTAGATTGCCTGGAAAATTAACTTTATTTCACAATCTTGCATGAAGATATGGATTAAGGCTGTCGTATATAATGTAATTTTGAAATTTATGTTCTTCAAGTAAAGCTGCTAGTTGTCAGCCCCGAAACTTGTAAGACTACAACAGCGATAAATCTAATTTAATGAATGACTGAGGTGGTGATTAATATAATAGCCATTGCCCTAAGTTCCAGCAGGCACTAAATAATTTAGGGAAAATCGTCATGACAGAGATAAACATCGTATACCATTTAAGTTAGTTTTAATTTGCCGGCGTGATTTTACCCTGTGACTGTACAACAAAACTTTCATGTTTTATGAAGATGTATCTCAAATTGTTGTTAAGAGCGAGCATTCATTTTTCCAGTTTGAAATTCGAGAAATTATACACCAAGTATATATACTTTCAAGACGTGGTCAATGGTTAAATTCTTATAAGTTCCAGAGAAATAATTAATAACATTATTTGTTACGTAGATCATGCGAGAGAGGAAGGTTTGAATAGAAAGAGACGACAAAATAATGTTGGTTTTCTCGCATTCAATACAAATGTCAAACATAACACGTGTTTAGAGACTAATCCATGACTTCTTCAAGCTTTTCATATTAATATTATGGAATGAGTGTTGTCAACAAAGTATCTACATATATTTAGATGATCTCTTAAATCAATGTTTAAAATTTAAAATTATTATGACATCTAATTTATTATTTTGTTCAATATTATCGATTTAAAACGTCGCGTTGGCGTTTTGGTGATATGTCTGTTTCATAATTACATATTATTTATGAAATAGACAAGTTTTGTTTAAGATGCAACAGTGTTATATATAAACGAAATATTTAAATGCGACATACATAAAAATAACGTTGATAAAATGTAAAATTGGGTAAAATATGCGTGAAAAGATGCATTTTTAAACGAAAATAATGACAGCGCGTATTTTGCAACCGTCATGGCTGGATCAAGAGGCATATTGAAGTTAGATGGACAATTAAAATGATCTGAAAATACATTATTTAAAAACTGATTATTGTGTTTCGGATACAAAACTTAGTTTCAAATAGTAGCTAAAGCCTCAAAGCATGTAATTAAATGTAATATATTATTTAAAAACGTATATTTTCACTAAAACAAAATATTTTATAGACGTTGAAAATTGGTAATATGTCCTGCACATTGAATGGTTTATAACACTATTATTTTTTAATATTTTTTCTAATTTGGTTCAATATAAATTTTCCTTGTGCAAATATGTGCAAGATTATTATTTTAATTTCATTCTTAAAATAATGCATACATAGGCACTCTTATATATGCTCTAATATAAACAAGCATTTTATGTATAACAAGGATTATTAGAAAATATATTTTATTTATGAAATAATTCACCATATTAACACAATTTTGATGCACGCGGTAAATGCATCTAATGGTCGCGGTCTTCCTTATAATCCTTGTATTGTCTTAATTATAGCAAATAACATTCAGTTTATTAGTTTTAAATGAGTATAAAAATTTTATCTAAGTAAAACTTTAAAAAAAGTCAAATCTGGTGTATAATTTCTGATATAAATTAATAATAAAAACCCGCATTTTCCCTGATTCCCTAAAATCACCCTGATATCAGTATTATGCATTAAATAATCAACCATATTTAGTTTTGTTGAAATCAGGTTTCTTTGCTTTTCCTTTCAACGTTCTTTTCGACTGATTTCTTCTACAACGAAAAAATAACCATTACATCAATTTAAAAGTGGGTGACTTCTTCATCGCTTACTATATAAGTAATATAAGTCACATATATCTAAAATTAGTCAGCAAAATTTTAAGGTGGTATCTAATTCATCAATTATGTAGTTTGATAATAAAGGACAAATTTTCGCCATAATAAATTATTCGGAAAACATAAAATTTGTGGAATTTTATGTAGCTACATGTTTCGCTCACAGCAGCTACATTTTTATTACAGGTTACTGACTTAGATTTACTATATTTCTCCACTCGTCACAATCATGGGCATAACCTTATGGATATATATAGAAGTTTCAAATGTTGGGATATTCGATCAGTCCAAAATTCTCCTCAGGCTTTATAAAGCTCCAAGTTATTGCTGTAAAAGAAATTATTATCAAACAAACATTACTTTAAATCACTTATTAAAAATGAGTTGAATAAATTTTAAATTCTTAAATCGATTATCTAGGTCTCAAAGACTGCTATCGCTGGCCGTATTAAAATAATGTCAAACGAACACCAAAGATGGTGGTCTAATGCAAACTGCTTAGAGGTAGATCAAGGAAGACATGAGCAAGAAAGAGAACTGGAGCAGGATGGAAGGTCCATGAACGAAATAAGATAGATGAATAAGATACAATGGAAGATAGATGCACAGAGATAGGAGTCGGTACAAGGCAGATGTGAAGAAAAACAAATCCGCCCTAGGAAGTAGTGCTGTGAAAGAAAAAATTAATTCGTCAATAATATTATTACAATAGATGTGAGGAGTTCAGAAACTCATGCCATGTAGGTATTTACACCAGTTGTGGACACACAAAAAAGAAGAAACTCATTAGAATTATTAATAAATTACTAACGTCCTCTAAAATATGTATAATAATAATTCATTCGTTATGTCATATTAAAAGTAATAATTGTAGCATAAATAATGAATAATTTCAAAATTATTCGGGTTTCAAACTGCTACTAGCCGACCTCGCCATACTTCATTTGTAATTTATTGCCGTCACTAATTCGAACCGCCGACCTTTGGGACCTCAGACATGACTGAAATTATATTGGAAGTCGTGACCCAGATCGTGCAGAATTTTATTTCAGAATTAAAAATTCAATGTCACTTAAATTAATATAATATAAATAACTCAAAAACGTACGGACACCCTATTAAGTTTTCTTATCAATAGTTTGTATAATGAGATAAGGTCTCAAGGGTTATTGAAATGGTTCGTTAGTTAGGTCATTTGGAGAGGATGACCCAACAGCAACGAAACGAACAGGAGACCAACATGGCGCGGGAGCTTGGGAAGACCAAAGCTAAGATGGAGCGACAATGTCTTTGAAGATATACCTGTCTTAGAAATTCAGTACTAGAGAGAAATACCTCAGAACATATCAATGGAGGAAAATTCTCGAGGAGACTAATTGTAGAGCCAATAATGATGATTATTAACACTTATCACGATATGCACGCGGAAACATTTCTTTCTGATGCTGACTCGAACTGACTCGATGCTGACTGAACTGATATTTTTTTTAAAGAATTAAAAATTTTACTGTAATTTTATATTCTATCTCCATCTTCATGTATATATAAGTGAACTCTTTTTTGTATTTATTGTTAGTTTGAAATATGCCCTGACGAAGCATAAACTAACCGAAACCGGTTGGCGTGTAATAAAATTCATGGTTTTATACAAAATGTGTTTCATTTAATCTAGAATTCATGTTGATCTATTTTCCCTACATTTGACTTATTTTCAACATCTAATAAATAAACTAAAATGTATTTTATCACATAAATAATACCATAGAAGAAAAAAACAATATTTTCGGTGAGCAGAAAATATTTTTTTGTACGATTTTCGTTTTGAATTTTATATGTTTTTAATAATTTTCCAGTAATATAATATATTATTTTATTATTAGTATAGTTTCGAGATATGCAGTTCTTCTTATCAGGCGCAAATGATAAATAAATCGTAGATAGGGCGTTAAAGGGGTAGCTTACTTTCCATATTTCCAAAAAATGACTGAAAAAAACCCTCCCACTTCCACATCCCACCCTTCTACCCATATAGGTTGGCACCAAACTGATTTTAGATTAGTTATTATTTACATCTAATGATGAGAGGGATAGACACCTATACAGTATAACTCAACGTGTTTGCAGTACAAAGTTTAAATAATAATCACTTAGAGTAACTGCCCCATTAATTGACAATATTTACCTCCTTCAATCAATATATTTATAAGCACATAAAATAAAATTTTATTCAATTTAATTATAATCAATATTAAAATCAAATTTTAATATCTGTAGATAATGTATAACATGTTGTAATTTCTGCTGAAATGTTGTAATTGTAAGCTTTTTCTTCCCAAGTGATTGATGGGGTTGTCTGCGTTTCTCCAATTATTTTTGACCTCTTGACCTGCGCCACGGACGAAACGAAAATCCGTTCGTCCCAAAGTAAAAACTAAAAGTCCATATTATTTACGACCCCTATCTCCCTGTCTGTTTTATTACCTTGCAAACAGGGGCGAAGCGTTTTCCACAACCGAATTATTGTTCCATAGCACGCAAAAAACGTAAAATGATATTATCGTTCGGCTAAATTCCGCTACAAGCTATAAACACAGCAGAACGATGTTCATTTGCGAGCAACGTTTGTTCTTTAATACACCACCGGTCGGCTGGGGTAGTTATAATTAGTTTTAATTAAATCGTCAAGTGGGAGAATTTCCTACAAATTGAGTAAAAGAGATAGGTACATGTACCCTTCTAACGAAATACTGACCCCGATATTGAAATTGGAAACGAAAAAAGAGAATACGTATTTAAGTAAAACTTTGTTTACATTGCTTAATATTAAGGCGCGTGTCCACTGGCACTCTAAACATGCCAGAAGAGTAACAATAAATATTAATTAATATTGACTGGCTTAATCCTCTCTCCATATAAAATGCAAGGACAACCTTTAAATAAATTGTGTTTCCGACGCAATTCGCCGGAATCAGGGGGCATTGGAAAGATGGTAATATTAAAGGAATGGATAGGTAGGTTAATTTGAGAATTTCTTTGATATTAAAGGATCAAATTATGAAAACTTACAAGGATGGATCAGACGATTCAACTCACCCGGTAATGATGCTGATCCTTTACTCTTTATACCCTAAAACTCACAATTACAAGTTTCACGTGACATAGGAGGGTGACAAAAATTTGGTAGAGGGACAGAACAATAAGGGCTCAAGGTTCAATCAGAAAGAACACGACTTAGCTGAATTTTATTGCTGTATTCACAACTCTCCTGAACTTTAGGAGACTTCTTTGATGATTAACACGAACCACTGTGATACACAATAGTCGTTTTGGTACGCACTGCCAGAAAACTGAAAGACAATAGCACCAATAACTTTGCAATAACTTCAAGTCAATGACGAGCACTAGGACGTTCACTCTTCTTGACAGTTCACTAGTCATAGATCACACAGAAAAAATTCGCAATCAGTGGTAAGGGAGTAGGAAAGAGGGTGACATAGATTGATATAGTAAACCTAATGGAGCATCCACACGCGCACGGCGACCGGCAATTTGGTCCTGTCATAAATACCGAACAACACGTTTGAGTTTTCACATGAGTACTCTAATGAGTATAATTCCACAAAATGATCACAATGAGGCCGGAAAACCACTGCAAGCTCGGCGATCTCCAAGCCGAGTCGAGAGGTCTTAAGGGAACATGTGAATTGGGTCAGGCGGAAAGAAAGAAGGTGACCACAATTTTGGATCATTTAGTCAATTTCCACTATTTTCATCGTCGTAACAATTTAATTTTTAATTAATTGTGATGTTTTTAGTTATTAAAAAAAAATTCTAATATTAAAACACTAGAAAAATTTGACAAACGGTTTTAGTTAATTTCTTTGACATTTTGATGGAGAAAAGTGTATTTTTCGGTACCGGGTGGTGTATGAAACTCACGAAAGTGGTTAAAAACATAATAATAAATATTATGTTGAAATGAACAACTATAATGTAAATATTGCCGGAGTACTGGTCTGTCGAGATTTTACGTTGTTGCAAATTGAGCGATCGAAATTATTACCCAAACCCGCGTAATACATTAAGTGCTCCAAGCATTTTCAGACTGTGCTCATTCATTATATCACCGCTTCGTCTATCTCAATACCATTTTCCATGATTTTGGCAAATTCTCATTGGATTTCCACGTAAATCTATCATACATCTTGGTTACTAAAATATATAGAATGATTGATACTTAACAAAAAATCTTTTGACACAAGCCTAGTATACCAATCATGAATCAAGTATACCAACATTAATTTATTCTTCGTCCCATATTTTTCAATTTGATAATATCAGACAAAAATGTTTCAGTGATTATATCGTGACATATAAATACTTTTAAAACGTTAACTATGATGTAAGGAAAACTTCTGGTTGTTAATAAATTTATATAATGTAGGTTATTAACAATAAAAACCCTGATTAGGTTCACCAAGATCTACCTTTGAAGTGAAGATGGCGATGCCAGCTATGTGGATAGAACACTTCTCTTTCGTCTCAAAGTTTGCTCGAGGTTCGACTCAATATATGCTTTTATGGTCAGGGTATCAAAATAAAAGGTGTATGTACATTTAGTACGGAATGACATATATTCAGTTAAAAAGTTATGAACAGAACAAAGTTAAGGTGACAAATAGTCATACACAATCAAGATTCAAGATGGCAATGAAGTGTATTACAATACAAATAAAGTTAGATGAAGTAATTCGAGGTTATTAAAATCTATACGGTGGTCGAGGATAACTTTACATTGTCAGTGGAGTTTCAAATGGAGAAAACTGGAGGGATCACTTTCGGCGAGAGCGAGAATGTTCAGAATATAAATTTCGAATAGTTGTCGGTTTATAAAGATGTGGAACACTGGTGGGCGCACTATACCTTAGTTATAAATGAAGAACATGGTGACGGCGTATCTAATGACACGCGCAGCCTGGAGTCGTCAGGTAAGCAGAGGCGATCTTCCTGGATATAGCTGATGGAAAGCGTAGGAGATGACTTCTTGGTGAGTGCAAGGTCTTCCGGAGCAGTTAGGCGATGGAGAAAGTTCACGAAGGCGGTGTTCACGAAGAGGCGTCAAATTCGTTCAAACGAATGTAAAATTTCTTGATAATTTAATATGGCAAAATTCTTATCCGGTTTTGTATATTACAAACGCGATATATTGAGGTCACTATTTTGAGATTTTGGAAAAGTTCACATGCCGAGTAAGTTATTATCTCACATAGATATCAATATTACAATTGGTAAAGATTATTCTTGAAATAAATCGTTTTACCGCGACTGATACATTTTACAAGAAATGACAGGGAAAGATCGTAAATCGATAAAATCTCGGACGCGCGCCTAAAGGTGGTATAGATGTTGATTTTTTCTGCTGCTGGGGCTAAGTAGGGATCGTTTATGTAGCCATTCTAGCAACGGTGTTTAGCTATTTTAGGGAGGGGGAAAACCATATTTAAACAGCATCTTTAAAAATAGGGAATATTAAACAATAATTTATATACAGCACGAACTTACGACGCGTTCATCCTGGTTTTATTGGAACAGCATGTGTGCCTTTGAATAGTCTATTTTTAGAATGTACTTTCTGTGTACGCGCGATTTTAACGGAATTGTCTGATGAAATTGCGCATAATATTAACACTTGCGCGGAGTTAATTTTGATGATATTTAAAATGGTTATAAAATTAATTTTTCTTTTACAAATTCTTGATTATTAATATCGTAACGGTAGTATGTTATACAAGGTATAGATTTTTCTTTTATGAAAATTTAATAAATTAGGATCAAAGAATTTAAAATACGAATATATTGACTGTGGCGAAATAATATACATGACAATGAAAATTCTTTGCTTTCTTTAAATTCTTTCATTTATAAAATATACTTTTCCCTCTTTTATGACTTAAATCATACAATTTAAAAACTTGTTAGCTCTACTTTAGGCAGTTTTTAGTTACACTTTAAAGTAAAGTGGAAAAAATCAAACATTTAAAAATAAAACGTATTTTTATTTCATTTTAAATAATATTTTATCAGTTAGTATACCCATACATGTAAGCATTTCTCTCTCGTTTCCTCTTCCTCTCTCTCAGTAGTGACAAGTGCCATTGTCAAGGCTTTGCTTCAAAAGCTGCGTTAACCACATTTGTGCGTAGTGGATAAAAATCACCTACACGTTTTATTAACATTTACTGAATTATTAAATCGTAGAAAATTAATGCACATTTTTATATTGTGCTTTTGTTCAAAAATTAATTCATACATACATTCACATCACAGTGCGGCGATCTATTCGCAGAGAGAATAGATCGCCGCACTCCTCTATCCTGGCACACTACTCATAACCTCATTAACTTCATTCATACTTCTTTTCATGAACGCTCCTTAAATCAATTCTACATTGCGTCTATTTTAAATTACAATTTTATTAAAATTCCGGACAACACCGTGCACTAACAATAATAATCCCTATAGTATATTTATTTTCACCAGGTATCAAAAGTAAGAGCGTTTATATTTGATCTTAACTTTTAAAATACTATATTTTTAAAATTTCTCGCGTGAAATGAACCAAAATATATTTATTAGAGAAAATTATTCACGTGTGTTGGACACGTTATTCACGTGTGTTGGACACGTTATTCATGTGTGTTGGACACTTTATTTTCACATACGTAGTCGTTATTGTCGTAACTAATGTCGCTTTCCGTGTATGGAGGAAAAACTCGTAATCGTGAATTTAAGTGATCCCAATCTTCACCGAAATAAACCTGTTTATAATGCAAATCGCACTTTTGTGATAAAATGAACCATTCCGAAGGAAACAAGATATAACAATTATTTATGTTTCATTAAAATGATTAATATACTGTTATAATTGGTACAAGGCAACAATAATATTTCAGCCAAACCTTGCTTCAAATTGATGACTCTATTAAATATTTACGTTTAATAAATTCATAATTTTATGGAAATGTTTATAAAATATTTTTAATCTCGCGTGCTAGTTATAAGTTTCGCCATCCTCTCGCGTCTTTTATTTACCGATCAATAAACAATGCTGCCATCGAATCTTAAAGAATTGAGTCCCGCGCCTCGCTTCACGCTTATTGTACGTCAAATATCAGTTTTCTTACCGTTGATGTTACGTGAATCCGATTGGGTGATCTTTCCTGCAGCAAATAAAATAAAATAAATGTTTGTAAGTTAATGTCATATGTTTATGTAACTTTTCAGAATAATACGCAAATTGACCACTGCGTACACGATTCGGTTCTACCAATCTCAGACGGTTATTTTTGAGTTTATTTGTAGATCAAAATCTCAACAAATATACACGGTACTGAGATTTATCTCACCTAAATCTTTGAGATTTATCAAATCGTATCTCAATCTTAATCTACATCAAAATCCGTATCACAAAAATTGTCTCAAAAAGTCGAAAATCTCTTACAGTTCGTAGACATGCACCATAGGGTATCTCAGAAGCCGAATAACTCTAGAGTCATCTTTTCTAACAATATATTCTGCCCAAACTAGGAGCTAAGCCTTAGGATACTTTTCAGTGCCCAAAATGATTACCAAATTCGCTCAACGAATTTTCTTATTTTGCGTTCCGTGTTTTGTGCCACTAAACTTTAAAGAATCTAAAGTGATTAACGATTTGAAACCAAAAATAATAAAAGGGTTGCTCGACGTGGGTAAAAAGTAAAATAAAAACTAATTTGTCATTTGTGCTAACCTAACTACCTACACATTTTTGTCTCCAACTATTGTATATTACAGACAATAATATTTTTATAACTTTTTTTACAATAACATTTTATAACTTCTGGTTGTGCTTTTCTCGCATAACTTTTTATAACTTATTTTACAGTATACTTACTTACTTTACTTTATAAAAATTGTACTTTAACATTTACAACTTTTAAAACTGTACAGGTTATTGCTTTAAAACAGACCACATCCAGTAAAGTAATTACCTTTATTTTCATATGTACTATTTATGCTACAAAAAAAATATATAATAAATATTCCACAGCAATATCAATATTGCTGAAATAATTGATTGTTGGAAGATCTCAATAATCTCAGCGTTTTTGCGGATGCGCCATTTGTGATGATGCTCAATTAGTGTAACTCTAGAAATTTTGTTTAAAAAAGCAACTAAAAGCTACCCTAGCTAGTTTAATTGGCTTGGTGATCATTATGTATAAAAATATTACATTTCTACATTTATTGGATCTAGTATAGATGCATACTTTGGTGTACGATTTAAAATCACCATTTTGAATAACGTGAGTATTTCAATTACTTCAGAAGTGTCAGGCTTGTACTCCGGAGAAAAAAATGATCAAATCAGCTTATCATCAATCCTAGAAGTTAATATGCTGTCAAGTTAGACATCTACTATGTTTTTTGTACACTTTGCTAAATTAACAAAAAATTACAATTCCAACCTTCAATTCCATAAAAATGATTTTAGAATGTAAATATTTTTGATATTGCCAGCGTTAACTCTGGTTAGACAAAAGTATTATTTAAAAAAATCGTATAAACCACTTAGGTTACTTTGACTTCGACCGATTTCTATACTACTGTATATTCGTCAAAACGGGTGTACACTAACTGATCCATAAATATTTATTTAGCGGAGATTTAGAAATGCTTATATGCGCCCATTATTTTGAAAATGCTTTAAGTCAAGAAATTGAAAAAAATTAGTTTATCAATTATTTCGCATCACATCGGTTTATATTAATATAATACGATGCAAATTGTCATAATTGTGAACAATTTGAAGCGTTATATTCAGTGTACTGTAATGATGTTCAACGGTAATCCGCTAGCGTTTATTTTGATAATAGAGTATATATATAAGTCATTTCAATCCTGAATTTGTTATTTCCTTATAAGCTACATGGAACATTTATGTGTCGAAATAAATTATAAGTCTACTGGACTAAATCAATTTTGAATCATTGTGTTGCGTAATGTAAAAATATTTTTTAATCAATACATCTCGAAACGAAAGAAACATCCACTAGGCCACTTTAGAAACATTAGACCACTTTCATAATAATAGGCACATACATATGAGTTTGGATGATTTTAAATTGTTTTTTTATTGAATCGTGTCTAGATTTTTCAAAAAAGAACGATCCAATGACACATTCAGCTTACAAATAACACCATACTGTAACTCGACGCAGAATTAGTTATTATTCAAGCACTCGAGGGTTATCAAATACTAAAAATACGTGTAATTGTTTATTGACACGCTGAGTTGAAATGAGCCTTGTCGCTGATAATGATTTTGTTACAAAATTCATTAACAATGTAGTCTAGGATCCAATCATCAAGTACATGGTAATGTCTTTAGTCCTAATATCTTGATCCAACTAAATTTGTTGTGCGTGTAGACTAAGATCTTTGGTTAAAATTCGTTGCATAGAGTTTCTGGAAATACCCAAATACTGCGAAAGAAAACAAATAGTATTTAAGGAGAACACATTCTTATTGTGAAGTTATAATTTTTCAGATCGTAGGTTTGTGATATTTTTAATACAAATTAAATGTATTAATTAGAAAGATATACTCGTACATATAAAATCAATTTATCGAAAAAATATTGTTGTTGCTACCGGGATTCGAATCTTAATCTCTTCCTATTTGGGGAAATGCATTAATCGATTATGCTACACCAAAACAGTAAGTAGACGACAAATTTTCGAACTTACATATTGCACTTTCAAATTAATACATCTGTCGTTCCATTATTTGAAAGCCATCTACATTATATTTACGGAATCTCAAACACCTTAGAGTAAATTTATCGTCGACTCACTGTGTTGGTGTGGCATAATCGGTTAATGCATTTTTCCAGATAGGAAGAGATCCAGGTTCGATTACCGGTAGCAGCAACAATATTTTTTCGTAAAATTGATTTCACATGTATATTATATATTTCTAATTTTTAATTTAATTTAATTTTTAATTTAATTTGTATAGAAAACAAACATAGTTTCTTGGATTTTCGATAATATTTTCATACTTTCTAGTAATATTTTTATATAATCTTTGCATCGAAGATTAAACCATTACAACTAAAAATAATACGAAACGTATTTATTTGAATCGTAATAAAATGCAAAAATGTCGTAAAAGGTTTGCAAGATTAATCTTCGTTATTCCATTTCGAAATGCTGCATGACAAATCTACTGATCTATCTAATAATAAATGTTAAATAAAACGGTTTGAAAATGATGCATTATTCAAATTCCCAAGTGAAACACCGTTTATATAAATTGTGATAGTCCAGAAGTCAGCTGAGCTAATAAACGACCAGTTTGTTATTGCTTGTGGTAAAACACTCACCTAGTGACCAAGACGGGGATTTGAACCAGATCCCGTGGGATCACTCAGTTGGTCTAATATTTCATAACATACGCAAACATAATCAAATAAATTAAATACGCGCGGTTAAATCTCACCAGTCTCTGAAGACTGTGGTTTACGAGTATTAAAGTAATACAATCAATTAAATAATTTTCACTGTTTTCACGCAACCGATATATACGTATGCGATAGTATTTGTTTGGGACATATATTTATATGTGTATAAATATATTTATTTTTGAACGAAAATAATGCTCTGTATCTTCTCTTCTCTTCCCGGCCTCGTCACCGACCAGTCGATTGACGACCATGAACCAGTGTGGTTATACGTGCACGGAAAGGATTACAATATTATACTAATTCGAGACTTCGCGTCTTTACTGTATAGTAACCTTTGACGAAATAGTGATTAAAAGATACAGTCCACATTTTGGAGATGTCGGCAGAATACGGATTATGGTGAGTGCCTATTCCTTCCGTATCTTAAATTCTTCCGGAATATGTGCTTGTATTTTATAAGTGTATTTCATGGCACAATTTTAAATAGTCGATATATTGTAAGTGATCTAGCCATAGTTTATTTTTAAAACCTTACTTACCGTCACGTCGTTTCCCCGCGGGGGTAGGCAGAGAGGATAGAGCGCCACACTCTTCTGTCCTGACACACAATTCACGCCTCATTCACATTCATACATCTTCTCGTACAATCTCGCCGATTGTCGAGGCTTCTAACAGAATCATCCTCCATTATCTGGTTTGCCTGGTCGTGCCAAGTCTTCCGCGGACGTCCTCTGTTTCTGGTGCCATCAACATTTGCATCATATATCTTTCTTACCATTCTCTTCTCATTCATCCGTTTCATATGACCAAATCACCTAAGTGATCCTTTCTTAATATTACTCACTATACTAACATCAGCTTTACATTCGTTCATTATTTCTTCATTCTTTACTCTGTCATAAATAAATTTATCATATATACGCCTAAGTGATCTCATTTCCACTACATTCAGTCTACTTTCGTTCCTTTTACGCCAGCTCCAGACCTCACTTCCATACATCAGTGTCGGTACCAGGATTCCATTGTGCACCGCTAGTCTTGTCTCGGTTGACAAACTCCCGTTAGATATAATTCCATTCAAAGCGCCGTTCACTTTATTTCCTGCAGTTTTTAAAACCTCTGGTAGTAATTATCTATTATTCAAACCGTGACATAACTTAGGTCAAGAATTCATTGTCTTATTTTATGATTGGTGATGCCTACCAAAATTCAGTTCAAACAACATTCTTTATTATTGAAACAGCTAAATAAATACAACCAGTTATTTGTCTCTGTTTCTCGCTCTAACGCATAACGTATGCGCAACCCTATCTCGTTCCGCGCTCTGCTCGAATACTGTTTGCAGAAGCACACACACATAAACAAACATGATTGGGAAAGAGATGGCTGAATAAAGAATCTGTAATTTTTCTATGCTGAGTGTTTATTATCGGAAAGGCACCAGTGATCAAAAGATCTTCTGTAAAAAAGTCGGATATTCTGGATAAAACGTGTTAAAAATAATTAATATAAAAATGGAAAAATTGCCAGCTGTCGTAAATAACATGCTGAACATTCAAAGTCTTAATGATGTTAATTTATATTTTAAATTCTGAAAAATCATTTGACACTTTACGTATCGATTGCTAAGACTTATAATGAAGCCGATTTCGAATGACAGAGTGCTACAATTTTCTGACATATTATCTCATCTCGTTTCATTCACATTCATACATATTATTATGCACGTTTGTCAATTTTTAAAGTTTTTTTTATGATAATCTTCCAGTACTCGGTTTATTTGGTCACGCCCTACTTATTCCGCAAATGTTTTCTATATCTGGTGCCATCGTTCTTACCATTCTTCCATCATTCACTCGT
Organism: Eubasilissa regina; assembly: GCA_022840565.1. Lineage (NCBI taxonomy): Eukaryota > Metazoa > Arthropoda > Insecta > Trichoptera > Phryganeidae > Eubasilissa > Eubasilissa regina. The sequence goes on from JAINEB010000018.1 coordinate 26,891,076, forward strand.
CTTACATTACAAAATCTAAGAGATTAATCTAGGTGATTAAACGAGATAAGATTTGCAGATGATACAACGCTAATAACTAACGATAAGAGCGAAATAACTGAGTTACTCCGTAGAGTAGAAATAGAGAGCAGTAAACTAGGATTAGAAATTAATAAAAACAAAACGAAAGTTTTCATAGTTGACCGATTCAAAACTCATACATTAATTTCTTATGGGGCTACGAAGAGATTGATGAGTTTATATAGGTATCTACGTAGTTTCATTTCATTACGTAGGATCATTTCAAAATATAGAGTAGATGCGCGAGTTATTTTTTTCGATACCTTTTTCTGATCTCGGGTTTTATATTGATAATAATACCGTATTACTCAGTAATGACAGATCACCAATGACTGGCTTGCTAACTGATCCTCTCCAGATTTTTGATGATCTCCGATGTTGTATAGTTTTGGTCTACCTCTGTATACTTTCTGGAGTATTTATTGATATTTATTCAATTCCGATGACAATTTGATAGTATCTGGCTTCAAGTCAAATGGCGAATTCGCCATACAGCATTAAGTAGGCATACCACAACAAAACCCAGAGGCTACCAATCGAAGAAATCAAAAGCGCGTAAGTAGTAAGTATATGAAGCAGAAATCCGGAGACGAATTGAAATGACAAAATTAGCTATGATCAGTATGACTAAAACATCCTAAATCCATCCGGTGAAATCTCTGATATATCCTCCACATGAAATAGAAACATAGATATTAAGAAAGAAAGAAAGTGACATGTATGTATTTCTTGAAAATCTATTGCTGGAGATGAATCCCATTAACCCCGAGGTGCTCAAATATCTCTATCCTCCAAGACTAAAAGATTACCAATAGACTTTCGACAACATGCAGGCGAAAGATTCTTGCGTAAATAAGAAATGCTGCCAGAACAATCGACGATAGACTCAAGAAAGTCGTGATCTCAGGGACATATGAAGGAAATTTAGCTAGGTGATCACATACAAGATGTATAGACTCGAAAGTGATCACATACAAGATATATAGACACTAGAAAGTGATCACATACAAGATGTATAAACACTAGAAAGTGATCACATACAAGATGTATAGACTCAATAAATGCTACTTAACTATGTGATTGTCAGTTAGAGTGGTGCAGCTAGTATTTTAGACTTTGTAAATAAAGCCCAAAAAATCTTTTTGAAAGTTATTCATAAGAAGCACCTTCACTATCTTTCAAATAAACTCACCAAAGATTTTCACGTCCTAAACATTCGTCAAATGTACATATTTGGTACACTAAAAAATTTTTAGACATAAACAATATCATCAGCAAATAAAGCACCCTCATTAACTCAAATAACGCAACAAGGACACAGGCTAACTGCTAACTGTTACTTTGTTGTGCCAATATTAAACAAAACTTTCGCATAAAGATTTCATTTGTTTCTAGCACCAAAAATATACAACAGTCTAAATGCAAATGTGAAAAACCAAAACCTTACATATTTTTAAAAAAAGTGCAGTTTTGGCTCCACGAAATGGGGAGAAATTACGCCCAAGAACTTTTAAAAGTCCAGACTTGAGATTAAAACTGCTACAATAGTATCTATATATTGAATATTTTCTAATTTTCTCTGTAGTTATGTTAGTATGCTATTTAACTGAACTTTTTTTAATCGTTTTATATTGAATATTACAATTTTACGTATGTGTATGTTATTTACTTATTTTACACACTCTTACATTATATTTGTATATACTTATTTACTCTTATTTTATTTAGTTTTTTAATTTTTTATAAATGGAACATTGCATTTACTTTAAGTTTTACATTATATTTATGCGGTATCTAAATGCATTTATATTTTACTCTTTATACATATATTTTATATGCTACCTAATTGCATCTTGTTTTATTATATATATATGTTTTATTCTATATATATACAAATAATTATTTTTGATAATAATTTTTTAAACTTGTGTATGTTGATAATTAAGCTGGAATAATCCATAAAACTACTAATTCTACGTAAAAAAATTATAAATCAAATGAGTGCTTTTTTGTACAGTCTGGATAAACTCAATGATAAAGATTGGTCTCGTTATTCGGACCTTAGCGTTTTCCAATGTATTTCCAGTCCATAAAGTTAATACGATTCATTCGCCAAGGGTGAGATTCCAGCGCTAAACGCCTTTCTGCATTAGTATGGGACCGTCGCTAATGAGACAAGATGAAAGGAAAGCAAAAGGAGAAGTGTAAATATATCAAACTAATCATTCAAAGGACAATTCGTACTAAATATACAAAATCAACATTTTATTCAGCTTTCACATATTACCCATTTTATCTTAAAGAGCGCAACTATTTCTTTTAGTTTAGCTATTTATTTTTGTCTAAAACAGATTACAGAATTTAAGTCTCAATTTTATATAAATTAGATTTAATACATTTTATGTCATTTTTTAAACTTAATCTTACTTTTTGAAACAGACAATATTAAATCTAATGATTTAGAGATAAAAATGGATCGCAAAGAATACAATAGATTCCTAAAAAATATATTCGAGGTTATTCGCCAGCTTACTCCTAAAGAGGAGACGAGACAGAATATGGATTAATACCTTCAAGACGTGGTATTGGTTTGGTAGACAGTAAGACGCATAAACATCTCGATTACAGGAACTGCACATCAGCAATAAACTATCAACTATTTTTAACACAAATTAAATGTATCAATTAAAGAAATATACAATTAGAAAAATTACGGACTATCATAAATTTGTAACTGAAGTAAAAAAAATATGTACACAGACTAACTGAAACATAAATTAACTCGAATATACTCCTTCTCTATACACGAGTCTTACTCTCATAAAGAAGAAACAAATGTTAAAATATATCCACTGATTATTGAAATTGTATTATATTTTTAATATTAATAAAAAAAAAAAATATATATATACAGATAAAATCAATTTGTCGAAGAAATATTTTTTTGTCACCGGGATTCGAACCAGGTATTTTTCCTATCCAGGAAAGTGCACTAATCATTACACCATGTCAACATTGTTAACGACAAAAATATCCGAGAACTATATTCTGAAAAACTGCAACTTCACAATAATAATGTGTTCTCTCTAAAAATATCAACTATTTATCTAAAGCATATCCGACAATTTTTAACACCTTGCAAGAAGAGAATAACCAACTGTAGTACCTTTTGTCGAAGGAATGAGAAGACGAGGAAAATCTGTTAGATTAACTAAGTGGAAGCATCAATAAGTTCTTATTTGATGACAGCTCTCAAATCTACAGAATGCATGAATAGTAAGGTCGATCAACATGCCAGGAGTTCTTAAAGATTATGATCCTCAGCCATGAGAATCCGACCTGAAAAAAATATTTCTTCTTTACCCTCATCATACTATCCTCATATCCCAATATCCTTTCTCGTGAAATAGTTTATGCTTTAATAGCCCTGATTTTATGAGAAGGTACTACTAGCAGTATTCATTTTTACCTTATACACAACCTTAAAAGTTAATATTTATTCCTAAAATCTGCCTGGGTAGATATATCACTATAATCTGGGTAGGCAACACAAATATTTTTTTTAAATGTTGACACTATAATAATCTTATGGCCTTCGTATAAATCTTTTAATTTTTACATTAAAGGTTGTGTTTTAATCGTCTTCTTAATTTAGATCACGTCATGTTCAAAAATCGGATTGTACAATCCAATTAAAATTGAAATAGTATTGTTAAAGTAGCTTCATCAATTTAGACAAAGAACCTACTTAAAACAAAGTTAGGTAAAGTGGAAAGCTTAACCTGGGAGGGGTGTGTAACGCAGTAAAAAAATCAAATACTTTTGATTTAAATTACAGCAAATTTATAGAAAGTATTTCAAGTATCAAAGGGTTTAAAAACCAAATATTCTATAAAATTCTTTAAATGTATGAAAAATAATAATACAACGTCTTAATTCTAAAATTGTGTATTTACTAGGTAAACAGCATTTAAAGCCGAATCTACTGAGAAAGAACCTTCGGTTTGATTTTTTATTATTTGTTTGAAAAGTAAAAACAAAATATAAAATATTTTAAAACTAATTAAATAAATCAACTAGAAAGATATACATAAAAAATAACTCTATCCATCGAGAAATATCTGGGGAAGTGCGTTCTCCATTTTCGCAAAAGCAATTCTATGGTTCGAATCCCAGTAGCAACTAAATATTTTTTTGACAGATTTTTTATGAATATCTTTCTTATTAAGGAAAACACATTCTTATGGTGAAGTTGTAATTATTCAGAACATAGGTCTGTGATGTATTAACTTCTCCGGATTGGAAATAGAGATCCAGGTTCGAATCTCGGTAGTGCATAAACAATATTTTTCGACAAAATTAATTTTATATGTATATATTTATAATTAATACATTAAATTTGTATTTAAAATATCTTTCTATTTTATTCATTTAATTAGTATTAAAATATCACAGAACTATGTTCTGGTAATGCAACTTCATAACAATAATGTATTTTCCTTAATAATATTTTTATACACCAGCCTTAAATTTAGGAATATAATAACCTTGGGCTTGCGTAACATAGTCATTATGTAAATGAAATGAATTCTACAAACTTGGTAATCTATTACAAAAAACATACAAAAGATTTATCCAAATTATAGCTACTTTGATATAAAATATAAGTTATCAGGTAAGTATATATCTAGCAGTCTTTTTATTATCAGAAAAACTATCACAAGTAAACTCTCTCCTATTTCTATTACTAACGGCTACACAAAACGTATTTATATGTAAATAAATCCTAAAATATTTTCGCAAAGCTGCCATTTTTACTATCCTTTCGGCTGTCCATATTTTCTATAATAATAAATTTTATGTTAAATTTTACCATATATTTATTTCATTACAAGGTGTGTCACATAACACAATGATTTTACTATTTAATATTTTTGTATTTAAATATTTAGTTAAATAAATGCGTACAAATCTATAAAATAAAAAATTACATATATAAATAATTTAATAAAAATAGAATAATTTACAGATACAAAAATATGTACATAATGTAAGAGGTTTTTACTCTCTCCTTAACTATATATTTAAGTCGAGTAGTGAGTATTTTTTTTTTAAATTGAAATGAATGGGGTATCGTAAGCCCGAAAACAGTGTAACAAAACCTTAACTCAGGGTTAAGTCCAGTTTACATCAATTTTTTGCAAAGGCAACGTTTTAACGGCAAACAATATTCGGTACCCATGAATCAACGGGAAAGAATCACTGTTTGCGTAAAGTTATCACATCGACGTACACTATGGTGAATTCGCCATTGTTTAACGTCACTGCTTACAGTCTTGGGCTGTTGTGAAGTAACTCAAAGACCATTCTTGCCCATACCGCGTCAGCAAAAGCCGTAAAGTCTAACTATATCGTGTAAAATATGGGAAATCAATACTCTGTATTTACACCATGGTATTTTAAATAAACCCAGAAATTGAATTGAATATTCCTAAAGTATCAACGTAGGTGAATAAAGTATTTTAAGTAATCAAATCGTGGCTCATTATGTGTATATTATTACAATACAATTTTAATTTACATTAGTTAATTATTACTGAAAACTATATTATCTGTAAATAATTAACTTATCTGTTTAAAAGTTTTGAAATAATAAATAAGATTCATAATTTGTGAAAGATGGATATTTCAGAGAAAATGTTATTGTAGTATCAAATTGAGACGTGCAATTTCAATTATTATAACGAAGAGTTTTTAAATTTTTATTTTATATTATAAAACATCCAAATGCACCTCCTATTGAAATATTATACTCTAATTGTAAAGATACAATTACTGCGGATGAGGTTAAATGCCGTGTGCCTGAAAAATTTTAATATTTATATATAAAATCTTTTTGATCTGCACCTATCGGGAATCAAACTCAAAACCGTGGATTAAGTAGCTATCGTTTTACTACTAGAACATAAGTCGCATGTAATATGATTAGATCTCGTTGATTTTGGAACTCGGACATCTCTGTACTTATGTGCGATTGTTTTAGATGTATTGTTAATTTTCCTCAATTGTTAATTTGTGACGTAACATTTATTTTCATCTTTTGCAGTTTTATTTTTATTTTTTCCGTGAAAATGTATATTCTGTGACATATTATTCCTCTAATTGTCTTTTAATGTTTTTACATTGTATCGTAATGTCATAATACACCATAAGACCATCTATCAAATAAGCTTTATGTTCATATTAAATTTAAAAAGTAGGAAAATTATTTTAACAGACAATAAGTGACTAAAATCAAATAGTTAGACCACTCTTTTACTGGATTCAAGTGAGGTACTAATTTTTTTTTGCTCTTTGCGAATTTCAGAGTAATTTTTCTATCAAGTTTAAAGTATTAAACGTATATTTAGTATAAGTCTATAGAATGTACTGAAAAATATTAATGTCTAATATCAAGCAGCAATGAAAAAAAATTGAGACAATAAAGTAATTATTAAACTAATATTAAATATTTGAACTTTTTTGTTGTACAGATTTTCACGAATACCATAAGCACGGCATTGGTTCTGGTGATGGCAAATGTTCTCTGGTTTCTCTAAATAATGTGAGTACACGTGTAGGTATATAGGGAAGCAATATAAATACAAACTGCAACCCTCAACACAACCCTTGACAAATAGCGGCTGACCATACTGATAAACTTACCACAAAAGGGAAAATCTCGCTAAAAAGCTGGCACAGATCCAACAAGCGTACCGTACCGGAGAACTCACCGCTTTACGAAAAAACCCAAATCGTTGTAACAACCGAACGAAAAAACTTGAGTCCTTATAAAATATTGACGCAACCGCACCTTAGATGACTCAGGTCAACCAATATCAAGATTATGTACATCCCAAAAGATATCAGATAACATTCTGGCAAGTGGATGAAATATTTCAAAATTAACTAAAATACATGAAAATGACTCACTTAGCGCTGCGCTCGTATGAACAGTCAACCGTCGCTGACCTCCATCCAGAACCTCGATATGAGTACATACCATTAATAATAAATAATTTAACACTATCTATTTATGAATCAACGCTATAAAAAGAGGCCACATAAAGCGAGACATGATTGTATCCTAATTTATTTACATTAGTAGCATTTAGTCCACATTATGCACTTTACTATATCATGCCTGATTGTTCCTACCATAAAACAAATTTTAATTTTATATCCAGATTAAATTAGTGCAATCTAACCAAATTAATCAAGTATTCCTATTTATTTCTATCTCACCCTTATAGGCGACAAAACGTATTATCAGATAGGTTACCGTATGGCTTTTGTATAATATATAACATATCTTGGCAATCCAGAACCTCTACATGAGTACATACATATTAATAATAAATATTTTAACATGATCTATTTATGAATCAACGCTATAAAGATCTGTGATGTAGCTAAAAGAATAGCCACATTGTTATCAGTTTTAGTTACAAAGTTTCTCCGATTCTTGTTTTAAATAAATTATAACTGTTTAACTGGTTAAAAGAATCCAGAGAAAGTTTCTAGATTCAATAATTTTAAATTAAATATACGCTCTAATGATATCAATTATGATGTCTCCTTAGTCGTCTGAAATTGTAAAAATTATCAATAAGACGTACGATGTCTGATATTATATTGCTATACAAGATCATAAATGGTATGATAGATTGCCCCCAGATTGTTAGTGTGCTTGACTTTCACTCACCATTGAGGTCGTCGAGACACAATTCATTGTTCTTTTACAGTGGTAATATCAGAACACATACATTAACTAACTCGGCACTCCCCAGATTGCATTCTTTGGGGAATGAATATGTGGAAGTAGTCGACATTTTTGTTTTAATTTTAACTCTTTATAGGACTACATTATTACATTTTTTTGTGTCTCAACTCAATGGTGGCGGATAAATTGCCCTATTTCACATTTTAAATTTATTTTTATTTTATATTTTTGATTATCAGAAAACATGCTGATATCATATAATTTTTTTCTTTGTACATTATGCTTCTGATGAGATTTTCTATTATTTAAAAAAAAATGTTAATACCTGAATAGATATGTATAATAATAAATACATAAATAATTCATTATTAATCAGTAAATTTAACTTATTTATGCATTCTGTAATTTTGTCACTTATAGTTCCGAGAGGTGCAGTATTTTATAATTATTTATCTTTAATATTTTAATTATTTTAAAACTCACTATTAAAAATAAGCATCTTAATTAATAAAATAAACTATTTAATTAATTTAATTAGTACCAATAAATACCAAAACAATTAAAAACTTTTAAATAACTTTATTTATAAAAATGATTAGTTTATGACTATAAAATCATAAACATAATCAAAAAATAATGTTATATTATGAGAAAACCTATTTAGTGCATGTACCTGGAAATCGATCAATAACGTGATGTAGATCACCGCAAGCTAATTTTGGTTTCAATAAAGCCCAAATTACTAGTTGAATTGAGGCAATGATTAGAAATTTGGCTTGTAAATGTGAATTAATTTATCGTAGACACAATAATCTCTAAATTATTGGACTGTTGGTTTAGATTTAGTAAAATACACAAATCATAAAAAAATATTAAGATCTCGTTGTACATGTTATTAAACATTTACAAGTTGCGACAATTATTCCAATTTTAGATATCCCCGGATAGGAAGAGATCCAGGTTCGAATCCCGGTAGCGACCAAATATTTTTTTGATAAATAGATTTTTTCATTTAATTTGTATTAACTGTTTAAAATTTAAGAACACAATAAACAGCACAAAAATTATTGTCTTATATAAAATTTTATATAATTGTTTTGCGGTTCATCATATATAATAATAGATACAGATTCATTATTTTCATATTTCGAAAAGGTGTGAGGAACGATCGAATAGTCTCCCAACGCTTGAATTACCTACGAATGAGAGGATTCTATTACGGCTTACTTTATTATTTCTCTTCCAGGCAGGCTCTTAGTGGACGGCTAATTTCTTAAAAGCCGAAACGTGACCTCAATACAAAAATTGTGTATCTTTTTGACAGACCCCTCGACTCTAATAAGTCGTTAGTCGCTACTTTTAATGTACACCAATAAATTAAAAACAACTTTGCAGCTTTACTTTAATATATGAAGTTATTTTTGACCGTGTTAGACATAAAGAGGAATTAATAGAAAGTTGTTATTTTTTTCACAAAAATACAATTAATAATATGATGACCAAATAATTATGAGGGTTAAATTCGATCAGAGTATATTATTATTATTTTTTTTTGTAATTAAACTAAACCCACAAAACATCTTGCTAGACGTTTGTCTGCTGGTACATTCAAATCAATTTTATTACTTTTAATATAATCAAACATAACATCTTATCAGTGTCACAGTTTAACAATCCATTTTATACTTACAAGTAAGACAAATCATTATTGATAAACCACAGTAGGCTCCACAAATTCATAACACCATTCCAGAATAGACAAGAATGAAATAAAACCAGACACTGGATGGAGATCAGACAGGAGTGGTCAAAATTCATAACCCAAATTTAATTGCTATAAATTAATACACCACTACCTCGCTGTAGGGAAGAGCTGCATAACCGAAAAATAGTTTGTTAGTTGAAATTCCACTTTATCAAATTAACTTTTGAATATAAATATTTACAAATTCTGCAGAATGCATTTTATTGAAGAAAAAAAACAATAGTGATTTTTTATAGACTATTTAACTGATTTTATAATAGACATTTAATGAGTAATTTTAAAACACCAATCGGTTTCGGAAAATTCCAATTCCTTCTTCAGGATGTCAAATTAATACAATTATTTTTTTTTTCTATTTCGGTATAGAAAAATTCTGTTAAAAGAGGACCCGTAAAGCAAGACATGATTGTATCCTAATTTATTTACATTAGTAGCTTTCAGTTCACATTACGCACTTAACTATGTAACGCCAAAGTGTACCTACCATAAAACAAATTTTAATTTCATATCCGGAATAAATTAATGCAATCTGAACCAAGGATTCCTATTTATTTCTATCTCACCCTTATAGGTGACAAAACATAATATCAGATAGGTTATTATATTGCTTTGCATATTATATAACATATCTTGGAAATTCAATATTGTGAACATATTTCGTCATTTTAATATTTCAATATTATTTGGCGGTTTCATTTTTTTCTCCGTGCTGTAAACCTCACACCTGACATTAGTCGTGTACAGAATTAATTTATTTTGATAACTTTATAAGGTTACACTACCCATATGCACTATACATTACCTAACTAGTATCTAAGACGTATCTCGGAATCATCGATAAAACATTCACCTTCTGTATTCGCTCACCATGACTGAACACTATTTTTATTCAACTTCGTTTCTCACTCGATCTTACAGTCTGTTCACAAACTAGTCTTAACGAGCGAATTTTGCTGCATTCAGTCAAATGAAAGCTGATATCTTTTCCTCGCTACGGCTTCATTATTATCGTTAGACGTGATTCCCTTGAGAAAACCATTTTTTCCACATCTTAATACGATTTTGTGAAGTTTTGTTTAAGATTGTACGGCATTGTATAAGATTGTAAGCTATTAAATTTATGATTTGTTAGTCATTAAACAATTCTGGACTTCATAACAACTAGGTAAAACAAAAAAGCTTGAATACTGGGTGCCGCATGAACTGAACGTAAACCAAAAAATCCACGTTACAAAGTTTGTTCTACACTATGAACACTTAATAGATCACTACATATTACCTCATCCACCATACTTACCTATATTTATAACATATAATCGCTTGTTTAAGTATTTTGATAACTTTTTACAGTTCTTCAACAACTAAGCTGCTGCCGAAAGTACATTTTGAGATTTTATGAACATCAGAACTCCGAAATTTTACGCTATCGGAATAAATAAACTCGTATATAATTAGCAATATATGAATATGTCCAAGAACACACAATTACTGGATTTTTACCTAAAAAGGTACAGTAATCGTGTGTTCTTGTAAATATTCAAATATTGCTAATAATACACTGGTCAAAAATAATAAAATATATAATAATTTAAAACTATTGATTTTTCATGCGTATTTTAGTATAATGTGTTAAAAACATTTTACAAATAAAGAATATTGCTTTAAGTAATTTTAAAAAATAATAGATTCTCATTATGACATATATGCTGTTTTAGGGAAAATTAATATCGAATTTAGTCCATAGATGGCGATAGTGTAGTGGTATTCGAAGTGTTTCCACACATTACAACTTTCCACATATACAACTTTCCACAAATGCAACTTTTAAAAATTTGATAGATATGGAGGTTGATTGGGTGAAACGGTGAACGCTACATTGTGTAAAGTGATCACTTAAGCCAGCCGAAGACAGGTCGAAAGCCCTATAATTGTCAAAAACTTGTCGGTTTTAATGGTGTATATTTCGATGAATAAAATTATTAGTTGAGAAAAATATATTTAAACCATAACCCACAATCATTTTCCTATCAACCTAATAAAATATAGTTACGTTATAAATATTATACCGACTTGTATTTTAAATCATAATGCAATATATAATACTTAAATACAAATATTTTTTTGTAATAAAAAATGGCATTAACATAATCAGCGCTACAACTAACGCTGTCTAGGCTGCTAAATGAATTTATCCCCATCTGTGGCACCTCTTTTTCAGTCAATTGCCAAACCATCTCAGAATCGGTCTCAAACCATCTCAGCTTTTGCCAACTTTTCTGTACCCTTGCAGATCACTAAACAAAACTATTGTATATTTGCGGGTTTTTCGTCTTCCAGACGGTGCAAATACCCCAGCCAGCTTAATAATCCAATTTAGATTAATTTGATCACCAAGTATTTTAACCGTTTAAGTGCTAAGCAATTTCCGATACAAACGATCGCAGCGCTTTTGCGACGCGTAGCATTCAAACGGTTAAGATCCATAAAAATTCTCATTATGTCCTTAATCTTCCGATGGCATTTTCATATGTGGCCATAAATTCCACAAAGTATTTTTCTTTAAAATGTGTCGTAGTGTTTTGTCAGTACCTAAGTTTCGGACGCGTACATGCGCACGAGTCTTATGAGTGTTTTATAAAGGATAGACATTATTATTTTTGAGAGTAGACGTGACTTGATTTGGAAAATAGGATGACAAATTGACAACATCGCGAATCTAAACAAAAATAATATTATTTTGAATATTATGTAATAATTGAAAAGTCTCTTCAATGAATTGTTATATTAATTATTACCAATATATTCAGACACCCAATGTTCAAATACATGACTGATATTTTTGATGCTGTATTAAGACAATGGCATAATTGATTAAGCCGTTCTGTGTTATCAGAAGTTTTGGTTAGTAATGGGTTGACTTTAAACTAAAACTGTAGAATATTTATGTCTTTCGCGAATAATTAGTTATACTGTCACTATTTGAAGCCTTGACAATGCCACGTATTATTGTGCCGAAACATCAGCCTAGATTTCCTCAAAGAAATAATATACAAAAACTAAATTTAACCTAGAAGAGACACAAGTTTTATATAAATATAAAGATAATAAAATATTGATTAAGGAAAATATTATAATTTTTTGATTATTGTGTACGTCTATTTTATTCAGGGACTTTATAATTAAATTGTTATATAAAGTAGCTAAATTAAGAGAAATAGATTCCTGTTTCTTTGTACATATTTAACTTATTTTCTATTCTTCTTCTCCTACACAAATATAATAAACTTCTTGTTATATTTTAACAGCTCATAAATAAACTTGTAAAACGCCTTCAACCTTTTTGTCACTTTCTCTGCTGTTTAAATTTTCTGTTTTTCTTTGAACACGAACGATGTGTTTCAGATGGCAGTAAACACATATCTTGATAAAAGTTTCCAACAAAACTTTAACAGTCTGACGGCTTCTATCTTATACAAACGTGAATGCTTCTACTTCGAATAGGATCAATAAGTGATACATTTTAAATAAATGGAAACGCTAAATGCGTTGAAAAATAAAATATTATTATGTTAGAAAATCGAATAGGTATATAATGAAATATCTATCTAACTTATTAAAGATTACGTAACTATAACGTATATATATATATATGGTCAAGCTAGCTTTACCATATGGATACGTAATAGTAAGCCGTTATATGATTATGACGATGATTGGTAACTGTAATTTAGTGATGTTTAGTAACTAATATTTAACCTTTAAACTTTTTAATGTATCAGTCATTGATCAAGAAATTACGAACAATCAATAACCAATCAATGTTATAATTGAACAAAATCACAGTTACAATAACGGTTTAAATAACGATAGATATAACTATCACTAGTACCTACGTAATATGTCTACTGTAAAAACTGGCAAGAACAATCAATAGACGAAAAAATAGGGTTAAAAAATAATAATTTATTGAATACAAAATATCAATAAGAAAAACAGATATGATACAAATGTATTGTTCTACTGATCAGAATTTGTTTCTTATTAAAATAGGTGGTATCTAAAAAAAATTACATTATATTTATAAAAAAGAATTTTGTTTGAACAAAAAATTTGCTTATTCAGCGAGTACCACAGTAAAATTTGTTAAAAAACTATGTTAGATAAAGTGTCTTAAAAATTTTTGTAACATTTTTATATACTCTCACTTTTCACGTGTTTTATTTTCACCTTTATTGGTACTGGAATCGATACCAGTCGCCTCGAAAAAGTTTTTAAAAAATATAAAAAATTGATAAATTAATTAATAATAATATAATAAATAATTCTTGACATTAAATCATAATTTTTATTTCAAAAATAGTTACCCCTGGTGAAGTCTATAATAAACCTGTATTGATAAAGAGCTAAAGGTATTTGTAAAGTATATTTTCGCGCCTCATTCGTGTGCGTCGCTAGAGCAACGGTCAGGATTCCCGCCTGTTATGGGGGAGATCGGGGTTCTCGCCAGGGATATTTTTGTTTTGTTTTATTCATTTATCTGAAATAATAATGATTTTTTTCAAAACAAATATATATATAGATATATATATATATATACGCCTAAGATATATATATATCTTAGGCGTATATGTGGTAGATCTATTTATGACAGAGTAAGGAATGTAAAGCCATAGGAACATAAAGAAAGAATCTAAAGCCGATCTTAGTATAGTGAGTAAAAATAAAAAAGGATCACTTAGATGGTTTGGTCATACGGAACGGATGAACGAGGAGAGAATGTTAAGAAAGATATATGACACAAGAATTGATAGCACCAGAAATAGAGGATGTCCGCGGAAGACTTTGCACGATCAGGTAAACCATATACTGAAAGATGGTCCTGTTAGAAGCCACAAAAACCAGTTAGCTTGATGAGACGAGAATTGTTTGTCAGAACTGAAGAATGTGGTGCTTTATCCTCTCTGCCTACCCCCACGGTGAAACAGCATTACGGTAAATAAGTCAATAACAATTTAAAATATTAGAAGATTTTTAGTAATTTCTTTATTTTAAAATACTAACACTTTAAAAAATCCTGTACTAAATTTAAATAAATAAAAAAACAATACAAAAAACAATTTTCGTTTATTCGGTGTTTTAATTGTAATTTCGCGCTTGGAATATTCCATTTCGGTATATTTATCGATGGTGTTAATTGATCATCGTAATAGGTGTCTCGTCTATATTCACTTCGGTACCTGCCACCCTTGTAGTTGCCGTGGGCTATAAGCTGATACGAATACTACAAGTAAATTACTGAGGTAATCGAATACAACACCACTTTGTAAATATGCATTTTCCGAGCTTAATCGTATATATGAGAGAATGTGTAAATAATATACACCTTTTTTAGAGTAGTGATCTTTCAGACATATTTGTTGGTAATTCGTAGATAAATTTTAAAGATCAGTCTCATAATTATTTTTAAAAAATATTAAAAATGTTTCATTAAGAAAATATTCCGCTTAAATGTATTTAATATATATCTTTAAATATCCATTGGTGCTTTTTACTCTTTGTTGTTATATTACATGCAATTTTTAGCGTTAGTCGCTCACGGAGTCCAGGGTTTACAGCGCGCGTGACGTGCTTGGGTAATGTCATAATTGTTCGGAGACGTGCGGGTATTTCGCGATTCAAAACGTTATCCCAATCCAACGGGCGTCAACCGGAATACAAAAATTTCACGAAATGTTTTGGGTGTATCTCTGTTATTTCAATGAGGCGACAAATATAAAAAATGAATAAAGATAACTTTAAAACTTCGCGGTTACGGATCTCGTGCGTGGATCCTGGCGTAGTATCACCACAAACAGAAAAACCTTGCAGCTACTAACGTCAGATTCGTGGACTGTGTAGTGCTGTGATTACGATTCTAGTACAAACTAATTAATTTTTAGAAAAAAATGTTAATTAATTTAATAAAACACGGCATTGTTTACTTCACACTACACTTAAATAAAAACATTTTTAATGCTTACTGCTTCATCGTCAGTAATAAACTAAAACTTAAAAATAGAAGATATTTTATCCACTACATACTGGAGGCGTATGAGAGCGTGGTTGGGGAGGGGGAGGGTTTCGGTGAAAAGTGATAGTGGTTGTAGGCGGGGTTATATTAATTTCTATATTTCTATAGTTTGAAGTTTTAGTTTATTACTGAAGATGACGCAGAAAGCATCGAAAATGTTTTAATTTTTAACAACAGTGTAGTGTGAAGTAAACAATGTTGTGTTTTATTTTATTAATTAATTAATTTATCTAAAAGTTATTTTTTCAAAAGTTAATCTCGAAAACTTTAAAATATTGCAATCAAACTATTGATAAATAAACATTGTATCTACTATACTCTAGTCAAAGGATAAACGTACATCGTGATGATGAATTCTGGTTCATTAATTAATATCAAGGACGTGTCATGCTCTAGTACTATTAAATAAAAAGGCCATAAATACCTTATAATTAAGAATATAACTAATTATTTACTCTATATTACTTTACATTGATCGGATAATCAAAACTCGCACTATTGCTACTTGCACAATATGATGAGAAATGAATAATTACGATATGATATGATGATACGATACGACATGATATGATATGCACGATATGATATGATGAGAAATGAATAGTTACGTAACTACAAATCTAATACATTGGATTCTGGAATAACATCCAGAATAATGTCCGATTTTGATATAAACTCCTGTGAAATATATAATTACGTATCTACATAATAGATCAAATGCATTAGACTCTGGAATGATGTCAGTACGTGACTACAAACCAAATGAATTGGATTCTGGAATAATATCAGATTTTGATATATATATATATATATACATACTTGCCTCAGAACATACTAAGGGCCGGTTATGTAATCACCAATAACATTTTTCTTTAGTAAAAAAAATATTTACTTCTCGAATGTACATCCCGTAGTACACTCATTTTACTCTCCGATATTTGATAGTAAAAACGAGAATCGATAGTAAAATATGGCGGACTTTTCACAGCTGTTCCAAAAGTCATCTGACACATTGATATTTTTGATAGTTGCAGAATACGAATAATTAATCATACAATATCCCAATATTTTAGTGATGAGAGTTCGTCCGATGATGATCTCGTTGTTTAATATACATTAGTACATAATTTGAAAAAAATTCACTATCAAAGTGACAGATTTCGAACGGCTACGCGAAAAAAATGATAGATAATGCATAAAATAAAGCACGTTTCTTAATTATTTGCCGTGCTATAAACATCTTCATCTACGTATTGACAGTAATAAATTTGATGTATCAACAGCCTGCAAAGGATTTTTACTAAGCTTATTATTAAAAAGCTATCATAAAAAGTTACTACTGATCACACAACCGGCCCTTATACGCACCTAGCAAGGCAGATAGCGGCTAATAGGCTTGCATACAAATAACATTTTCAGTTATTGTATTTGCTTATGTATTTATGAGTCATGTAAAAAATGTTTATATTGATGCAAACTGTAAAAATAAAGTATTTTGCCAATAAACACCGATTTATCGGTAATGAATTGAATTGATTACCGTAGATAGAGAAACCTTCAAATTAATACAATCATACATTAAAATGCAGCCTCTGCTATTATAATTCGACCAATCTACCCATATATGTAAAGAAGATTGTCTGTTGGTTTGTTTTGTATGTAAATCTACAATTTTATTCAAATATCTTTGAAAAATTCAATTTCATTAAAAACCTCATGTATTTTTTTACTAATATTTCTTCAATTTAGAAAACTAACAAAAAATGGTGCAGCTTCTTGTGCGTCTGTATTAAATTATTGTTTTGAATTTGTCCCTGTGAATTGTTACAGAATGAAATAATTAAGTAAACCGGTCACGCGCTGGAGTTATGTGGCCCGCCATTGGTAAAAAGAATTAGCAAAAATACATTGTAAGGAAAAACCACGCAGCCTTTCGGGTCCGTTACAGCTGATCATAAAAAGGAGATTTAATTAGAAGTTACGACTTTTTTCTAGGATCCTCGTGATAAAGTATCCACGCTACACAACCGGAAAATCTATGGAGGCACTGCGAGAGAGGCTTCGATTATATAGGTCTCCATTAGCACGATGTCCAATTATCTGAGTGCTCAAATAATGTTTTCAACGCTTCCCAATACCTACTTACGGGCTTCTCTCATTTTTGTTTATTGTTCACTTAACCAAAAAAAGAAAACTGATACAGTAGACTCCCGATTATCCGGGCGAATGGCGGAGAAAGGCGGCACAGAAATCGAAAAACACGGATAATCCGAACTCTGATTTTTAATATTAATAGAATCGGCGTTAACTTTGTAGAGTTTCATCATAATGGATGGATATAAATGAAACTATTTTATTACTCTACTTGAATTTATTAGCACTACCCGAGTTTCGAGAGAACCAGTAACTCTCATCGATAGGTGAAGTGTTAAACTGATTACACGTAAATATGGGAGATAAGGCTTAGGTAGTAGACTTACAAGTAATTACTTGTAAAACTCGAGTAGTGCTAATAAACTCAAGTAGAGTAATAATATTGTTCCATTTATATCCATTCATTTTAGTTTTTAATTTTTAAAATAAATACACATTATTATACATTTCTAAAGTAGAAAATTATTTATTAAGAAAATCTATGATTATGGTTTGTTTGCAAGAATCTTTTAATGGTATTCTAATATCAGTTCGAATTTTTCTAAAACCTATTATCACGTTACATTCGAATTTTCATTGATCGACCTATTCCAAATAAAGTGTCAACAGATGTCATTGCCGTGTTGTGACTAATGCGATGGATAAACTTTCTACTTCACTTTCAGCCTCATTCTCTCTCTCTTCTGGTTGAATGAGATTGGAAATAATATTCACACACACATTATTTAAAAACCCGGATCACATTAATGATATTCCAATCGCTTATCAACATTAAGTCCTGTAATTTGCCATTAGCTTACATAGTTCAGATATTTCACTTGTTTCAGACTCGACAGAATCCAAAAAATCACTTTCTACATTTGGCAAAAATTTCTTCCACAATTGAAGTAGTATTATTATACACTGAAAACAATTTCTCACTAGTTAACAATTTCAATTTGAGTGTTATTATATGAAAACAATTTCTCACTAGTATATGAAAGCAAATGAATTGTTAATTATGATTTTCGATTGCACGAATAATTGCACTGCGAACATATAAACAGTTTCTCTATAGGATGTGTAAGGGCATGTTTTTTTAAATTACATTTTTGATTGCACGAATAATTGCACTTGAAACATGAAAACAGAATCTCAGCAGTGTGTGAGGGCAAATAGATTTTTCATTATGATTTTTGATTACGCAAATAATTGCTCCATAGAGCACAAACATGAAAACGGTTTCTCACCAGAATGCGTAAGTATATGTCTTTTTATATTTGATTTTTGATTGGACGAATATTTGCACTGCGAATATGGAAAAGGACGCGTAAACATGAAAGCGACCTAATATTTTAAATATAAACATACATATATATATATATATATATATATATATATATATATATATGTATATATATATTTTTTTTTTTTTAAATGAAATTAATGCACGGATAATCCGCAAATCTGATAATTCGAAAACGGATAATCAGGAGTAAATCAACCGTAGGTATCGTATCTACTGCTGGATGTTGCTGATGAATATATATATACAGGGTGTAACAGATCTAGTCCACAATATTTTGTAGGTAGATAGATACCTGATTAAATAACAAGTCGAAAATGTTCAAGGAATATGTGCGAAATGTACACCGTTATAGCGAATATTATTGTTTGAAATTTTTACAAATTCATGTTGAGCTTTAAGTCTACGTACTTCGAAGTAAACATTTGCCAAAATATCCATTATTATTCAATATCTTTGCTTCAGGCCCTAAATCAACTAACAAAAAATAGTCCGACCGTTCCAAATTCGATGACTTTTAATTTTTTGCAGTCAGTGTATAATTTTTAATCAATTAAATATTTCAATTAATCTAAATAATATATATTTTTTTTAAATGCTTATATCTCTGACATGACTGAAATTAGAGACATATTCCTTCAAAATTTTCGATTTCTAATTTAGTCAGGTATCCACCCATAAAATATTGTGGACTAGATCTATTACATCCTGTATATACCTATATGCATGCGTGCGCGTGGCGTTTGAAGCGCAAGACGATGAATCTCTGAGACATGGTTTGTATATAGTGGACTGCGAAAGCCGAGAGTTGTCTCTATTTGATCTCATGAGAGCAAAATCCGTATCCCGTATTCTCTCGAATTAAAATCTCTTAAAAATCTATTATATAAAAAATCTAAAAAACCTATAAAACATATATTTTTATAGACAAAAATATTTATAAAACATTTTTTTTCCGACACATTGAAAATAAATTTCTGTATTTTAATTTTTAAATATCCAAAACACGTAGGCAACAGTTTCGTGTGTGTTCGTTAATATGTTTCCATGAATTTATATTAATTTGTCTTTCCAATTAATTGTTAAACTATTACGTATAATATGTAATATAATATAATATGTAGGTACCAACGCCACATTCTATTAAATACATAATTATACATTCGTTATACAATCCATGTTAATAATGCGATGTTACGTAATCTTGATTGATTTATTTGAGTTATTCAATTATGATGAACTTACATATCAAGATGTGCTCTTGGATATCTAAATTAGTCGAAATCATCATATTACAGAGTGTACGATTCGAATTTACAAGATGTAATATTCATATCTAATTACCTTAACTGAGGATTAAGCGCCCTTATAATTATTGTTTGATATCTTTACTGGTATTTAAAATTAAAAAATGTAAAAAATAAAGCGCGAAAGATCTACATATATTATTATAATAAATTTAATTTAAATTGTCTTATGTTAGTCAATCAATTCTGACACTACAACCCAGGGTAGAACTTTGCCAGCTCTGAAGATTACTCCACTCCTCTCTGCTCTGAGCCGTACTTTGCCAGTCATCGACCCTGGGAATATCTAGGTTCTTCTGAATTCCATCCAGCCAATAGATTAGTGGAGGCTCTGAACGCACCTCACAGTTACCTGGTTGGTAAACAAGGCTCGAATCAACCTTAAAGGTAAAGGCGTACCCGAGCCGCTCCTTGGAACTAACTCTAACCAATCACGAAGTGTAAATCTGACTTAATCTAACACTAAATTCTACCTCTCTTGTTATTAAATTTACAATTTTTACTAACAATTTATAAATAATTCATATAAAATAATTTTGTGTATCCATTTGATTTTTCTGTCTAACACCCACTGGATTAGGAATGTAATACATGTAATATAATGATAATGTAATGCGATGCAATAAAACATATGTTATGTATTTAATATAATATGTACATAACACACATTAATTAAAGCTAGCATTGTATTAGATGAAAGATTATTTTATTAAAATAAAATAGGTGTACTAATAAATAATACAGCGATAAATTTATAAAAATGGGTTTGTGATATTTAATGTGAAATTAATTTTTGCGTCTCATTCTCAACAAAAAGCGGCATAAATGAATTACAGGCGCCGCGGCGTCGCGCGTTGCAGCTAACGAGAATGTAAATGAACCATTACCGTCGGATCCCTTAATATAAATATTTCCGAAACGCGTCACGTCAACAAAAGCAAAGAGGCCACTCTATGAATAACTTGAACATTGTGTATTGCTTATATTAAATATAAAACTACACATTTTTTTACTTATATACAAAACGAAAGTGTTAGAAGAATTTTAATAAATATTGTATCGACAGTGTTTTGACCAATGGGTGTGACCAATAATATTCAAAATATTTGGAATACACTAAAAACTGAGTGAAAATTTAATTTGGTTTTAAATTGTGGTCAATAAATTGAATTTCGCGCAGCCAATTGATGTAAGCTTTATTTGATCGGTATGCGCGTATATACATATATAAATTGGCCTGTCCGGGATTTATAATTATAAAAACCATTACTGAAGTAATTTTCTTTCCAAATATTTGTTTAAATGTGACTATGAATGGCGTAAAAGGTTTCGTTTTTTTTAGAATGAGATTCAATAATGGAGTGGTTCAATAAATCGAAGGCTACGAGTGGGTACGTGAAGTCCAAAACCCAGTTTGTTAAGTAAATAGATAGGATAGATAAAACATAGAAAGTAAAAGAAAAAAAAAAACAACTACGCTGGTTTAATATATTTGATCGCTCTAAAATCACTCAAGTTTAATATTTTTCTTCACTCTGATATAATACTTTTTAAATGTATACGTCTTTGTGCTTAGATTTTTCCAGACATGATCTTTCCGGACACTAATTTTTCCGAACATGATTTTTGCAGACATTGATTACTCCGAAAGTTAGGTTGTATTAAACTCAGGGGTTGAAAAAATATTTACGTTAAAATTTTAATATATTAAATAAAATATTTTTTGTCCAGAATAATCAATGTCCGCAAAAATCATGTCCTGAAAAATCATGGCCTGAAAAATCATGTCCTGAAAAATCAATGTCCGGAATAATCAGTTTTCGGAATTTACAGTGTCCGAAAAGATAGTGTCCATAAAAATCTTTCCGCAAAATTCGTGTCCAGAAACATCCTGTCCGAAAAAATCACCGAACCATACATCTTACTTCTTCACCATAGAAAAAAACAACAAGACCAAAATTCTGCAACAACCTGCAACTAGAATACGAAAGACTTATTAAAATATTAGTAAGATGGAACACCCCCTCGAGAGAGTAGTAAACTTCCCATACCTAGATAGCTATGTATTACAGGAGGCTCACACAGATGTTGAAACCAATAACTGGACACGAAGTGTAAGCTGCACATTTGGCGAACTACTATCACGTGTGGTTGACAATCACGAACTGCGCAAAAGCACCACAATGTTAGTCTGTCGTGCCTTAGTCTACACTACTATATAGATGTTATATAGTCACAACCTAAAATACCTCAAAAAACATCACAACAGATGCTTGGGGAAGATCTTAGGTATCAATTGGGGAGAGCGCGGAATAAACTTGAGTATTCTTACGAAGCGAACGTTTCCAGTATCTGCACTACGTTTTTAATGCATCAATAATGAGACCGAGCAGATCATTGCATATTTGAATGATTCACGACTTTCCAAACAAGTTATTTTTGCAGAACTATCTCATGGCAAAAAACAGGGTGTGACATGGAAAAGATTAAAAAATATTAAAGAAAACACATTATTATTAAATACTAAATTAATAAATATAAACCCGGTGACGCAAAAACAATATTTTTCGATTCGATTTTATATGTATATATTTATAATTAATACATTAATTTAGTATTTAAAATATCACATACCTATGTTCTGAATAATTACAACTTCACAATAAGAATGTGTTTTCCTTAATACATTATTATTATTTTTTTTTTTTTTACTTTATTACATATAAATATATCCATTATAATTTTATTTTTTGCCAAACTGCATTTTAATTTTACTGTAAGGATTGGATTTTACATAGATAAACACATTTTTTATATAAATAAAATATAACAAGAGGAAGAAAAAAATTTAGATAAGATGTTAATGAACTAAAAGTATGCATTATCCGACATCTAATTAGAATGTTAATATAATATATTCATTTCCATTTTGACTGGTTATGTTATTGTAAGTTGAAAGAAATTAGATGAATTACTTAGAAAGATATAAGGATAAAAATAAATCTTACGCAAAAAAAAAACTTGCAGGGTGTAACAGACCTAGTCCACAGTATTTTATGGGTGGATACCTGATATAATATAACAAGGAAACAAAAAAATTAGATAAGAATATGTTCTTTTGAAATTAGCAAAATTAACTTATTTTTAAACTCAATAAGTGGTTAATAATACAAAGTTAACAAATAATAAAACAAAAAATAAAAAATAATTTTTACCTTGTATTTTAAGGTGGTCACTGGTGTATCATCATTTTTTAAATGTTTAATAAGTCTTTATTTGTGAAGTTGCAGTTTTTCAGAACATAGTTATTTGGTATTTTAATACAAATTAAATGTATCAATTAGAAAAATACACATGGAAATTCAATTGATCGAAATAAAAATTTAAGGTGATAACTGCAGCATATAAGTTTGAAAATTTGTTGCCAACATACTCTATCGGTGTGATGTAATCGGTTAACACATTTTCCCGGATAGGAAAGGATCCAGGTTTGAATCCCGGTAGCAACAAAAATATTATTCGTAAATTGAATTTTCATGTAGACCTTTCTAATTGATACATTTAATTTGTATTATGATTCAAAAATACTCTGAAGGTGAATCTAAACAGCGGTTCTATAGACCCTGAAAACTAGGATACTGCGATCTACAATCGAGTGGAATGACATCAATAAATACATTACGCAGCAGAAACATGCGAACGTAATATGGGTGCCGCAATAACTAAAAAAAGGGAGAAATAGAAAGAAAAAAGAGGAAGATCCGTCTCTCAGAAAATATCTGTACAACTGTTAGAATGCAAAATTACCCAAAACAATATTTTATTCAAGGATACAATAACACTTACTCGAAGTAAGGGACGGAGGCCAATAAACATCTGTATTGTTAGACGCACAATGCGGCGTGGGAACGGCAATTAGAAATCTGGCGTACGTGACCAGAGTCTTGTCGGCAAACGTACCATAAGGGACGAATCACCTTATGCGTCAGTCTTCTCCAAGTCCCAGCCGGGAGAGATCGCTCCATAAACACGATCTAGTTTTCAATCAGAAAACAAAATCAATATCGTCTCTGATATAATAAGCAAGCGTTTTGTAAATTGTGATTCTGGGGAAAATGTAAACTGTGTGCCTCGAGTATAAAGCTTAGACTGTGTTGTTCTTTGTGTTTAATCTTTGTTGTTAAAGTATAAAAAGGGTTCCGGTGGATTTATATATAAATAAAAGATGATTAACATAATTTGATGTAGTGAGAATAAATTTTCGCTATCAGGGGAGACGATATCATATGCAGCATGCATATGATATCATAAGCACATCGCGTCCAGAGTCCCGGTTTGCCTGGATAATTGGGCATCGTCTGGTGGTCAAACAACTACAAGCCTGAACTCCGTCACCCGACGCTGCCACCGCAACTATTGGCCACACTTCACGCCCAGATTCCAGGACCTTCATCTACACATGGAAGGCGTCTCCTAAGAGGTAATCCTTTACATGAGGGACCTGAATAATCAACATCAGACAAGCATCAGCATAGACAATTTTGAACACTTACAATGAACACTTAAATAATGTTAATTTAATTGTAATTATTTTTGAATTGTCATTAATAAGTAATCGAGTAAAATGCTCATTTTCAACTTTTAATACATGCAAGTCACAAAATATAGATAATAAACTTTATTGTAAACGATTGAATTTTGTAATTTCATTTCATAACCATTCGACTTGACTATATTTAAAAAAAGAACCAGTTAGGCTAGATACCTCCCCCTGAACATGAAGCCGAGGCAAAAAGAAGAGATAACCTAACACAACATATAGAAGGATAAGGCTTCTCAGCCACACAAAGATTCATAACAGATAAACCACGGCAGACGTCATCATCGCAACGAGGAATCGCCGAAAAAGAAGATAACATTTTCAATTAGTCTAGTGTATTATTTTTCATCACTCTGCTGTAATATCAATAATCAATCAAAAACCACAATTTTATTTGAAAATATATATTAATTCACCAGGGTGTTCCTCATGACATTGTATAATACAGTAAAATATAATAAATAATAAGAAAAATATATTAAACACAGTAAAATAGTGAGAAATTGTGCTGTTTTGGGAGCGAATGTTATGCGTGTTTAGTTTTGATGGTAGATTGGTAAAAGAGGTAAAATAGCCAAAGGATATAATGAATTAGATAAATGAATTATGTAAACTTCCGTAATTTTTGAGGTATGAGATGTAGCGAAACTTAAAAATAAGTTATATATTGTTGTTCTTTATAGCGTTGATTTTGTAGTTGGACATAATCTAAAATTTATTTATATTTAACTTCGTTCAAGCAATTGTGTTGTTTTTACGTACGTCAACCGGTTTTGATACTAACATATCTTAGTCAGTTGTACACTAGTCCTGACGAAATATGTTTTAGTATCGAAACCGGTTAACGTTAAAACAATACAGTGGTTTAAACAAATTTAAATATCTTAAATACAATTTTAAATATGTACATAATATAACTAACATATTAAAATTTTTACTCTTACTTGAAAAATGTAATTTATTGTCAACTTAAAATTTTCGTTATCAACAAATCCGGTTTTTATATAACGAATGAGAAACAGCAAAAATCCATTTTAAAAATTTGCAAAATTCTTTCGATGATTATAAGTACCAGTCCCGTATCTATTATTATATCCTGTTGTAAATTCCTTCTTATTATTCAGTAAATCTGTGATAGAAAACACAAAATTTAATTTAATTTAAGTTAAAAAAAGAAAAGGCTGAAAACCGGAGAAAATTTTAAAATTAAAAATGGCCCAATAAGCTTTGGTTCTTTACGCACAGGCAGAGAGAAAATTTGTGAGGCAATTTATTCCTCTTATATATAATATTTGTAATTTTATTTAGAAAATATTATTTTTATACAATTTATTTTAAAAAATCATTTAAAAACATTTGTTAATGATTTTCTTAGCGTGTGTTAAAATATACTTTTTTTTTTAAATGTGCTTATTAAGTGATTTTTTAACTATTTTTTTTAATTTTAACCTATATAATTTTCCTATGTTTATAACTATATTTATATTATTATGAACCTTTGAAATAGGGTACATATCAATGTATTTTTTTTATTCCTTTTTCTCTGTTACTTTTGGCTTACATGCTGGGAGGAGTGAACCCTAAACCTTTACCCTTACTTGTGATGCTTTTAAATAATTATGCTATAATATTTGTTTACTGTGAGTATCCTTAAGTATCAAAAAAAATATTTTTTTTAATATTTCATCACCACATCACCCGACTGCGTCGCCGTGCTAGATGGACGGATCAAATAAAATAAATGACTTGATCATCACCCCGTGCAGCCTTGCGTGCCGCAGGCGACCGGGAAGAATTGAGGAGGATTATCAAGGGAGCAATGGGAATGGACTACTACCTCCAGCATTGCGCAATGGACTAGACAAGATAAAGTATAAATTGTAATGATCTATACTCAATTTTTTTTTATCTACTTCATATTTTCCCATTTACTTACTCATGGTCTGATCTCTTATGCCAGGATGCTATGCATGATATTCTGACATATTATTTTTTCGTCTTCTCGATTTTGACCACCAATTGCTTAAGGTCTTTCTATTTGCTTTTATACCAATATACTTGCGTCTCGGGCTAACCGAACATCTTTTTCATGACATGGATAGAACACCGGACCTCGAAGTCACAAGTCACACGTCACCAGCTATCTACAATCGGCACTTACAAATTACTGATTCTTGCCTGGTGAAGTTCATGGTCTGTAGTTTCGTTTTTATTTTTTAACATTGTTTCATTAACCACTTATTGAGTTTAAATACATCTACCGGTTTCTAAAAATACAATTTTCTTCTTCAGGATGTCAATACTAACTAAAAATATATGTTGTTGTTTCTTTACCAAAATCTATTTTTAAAAAACAATTATTTTTTAATTTTTTTTTAATTTAGCACCTAACTCAAATTGTTAATTAATACAAATTTACTCGAATAATATTTGGGAAAATATTTTAGAATGGGACTCGTAATAAAATTTAGTTGGTTGTTTATAATTTTTTGATTAGTTTTACAAGCTTTATTTATCTCCAACTATTCCAAATTATTTCATTTATGACCAACACCGTTTACATGCAAAATTGACAATCTCAATTTTTTATCAAAACCATGACCATTTTCTATCAAATGAAAAATTCTGAAAACCCATTATTCTTCAAATACCTCAAATGCTTCTTTACTTTTATTTTAAAATTTCTATCTGTTTTACCAATATATAATGCAGCACAATCCTTGCAACTAAGTTTATAGATACCAGAATTATTAAATTTATCATCTTTGTCTTAAGAATTTATGAGTAAATTTCCTATATTATTATTTGTCTAAAATTCCGGTCTAATGTTTTGTGGTAGGTGTTTAGATATTTTATTCGAAAAGTTATTTATGTGTAAAATCCTACGTCAATAATCATTACTATCTTTATGTTTTATCTGTGTATATAAAAATTGATTATTATATTATTTTCATTTATTTTTCACAATAGTGTTATTACACATGTGACTTTCAACCATAGTTTGTTTTCTAATTTTTTCCTCTTTTCAACTCAAAGTTATAAAAAACTGTAATAAATTATCTGGGAATAAAGTAAATTAATTGGCTACAAAAATATTAATAAAATTCTGTACGCGTTCAAACTTAGATAAAAACCTGATAAAAGAGCTTACAAGATAAAACTAATTCTACGAAGTTTATTTATAAGAAACTACCCCTATAAATCAGATTATTAGAAGTGCGTTCAATAGTCCTATTGATTAAACAATCGTCTTTCCATTATCGCTACAAAGTCTACACATTTATTCTCCAAATCTTCTTAAATATAATTTAACCTCATCATAAATATAATAACCGACAAAAATCTGTTTCCAGTCCATTTAGTCGGCGCGGGGTCGTTCAGTGTAGATAAAAGAAAAAAATCCTTAGAGCGAGCAAAGGGTAGGTCGTTCCTACGATAAACCTACACGAACATAGCTATATCTATACATGGTATATCTGTATACGTATGTATATACAATATGTTACGTACTCATCTTTGTTTGTAAGTACAAATACTTATTCCAGCATATTTAAGACACATTTATACAAAAGAAGGTCATTAAGTTACTCATTCACCTGTATAATTCATATGTTTGTCTTCGTTCGTTGTGTTTATTCAAAGAAAAGGATCATCACGTATTCTTAGTACGTTTTATGGTTCAAAGAGAAATATTAACAAACCCTTTTAATACCGAGACTAAAATAATAATACTAAAGAGACAAGTTTATTAAAATGATTTTTGGACAGCACCTTCAACGACCATCAAAAAAATATTGTTTTTCTTGTAAAAAAAAAATTTCACTGAAACCAAAACTCACGCTGGCAGATTTGGCAGTAGGAAATCGTTCATCTAGAGATCTAATGGTCTCGACTCGGAAGTAGTAATAGTACAAGTGCTTAACTTAGTTTGAAAATAGTAAGAATATTGATTTGGCATGCATCATATTTCGTGTACATGTATCATATCTCTATAAAAAAATTGGTATCATCTTTTAATTATAACCGCAAAAAAAAACAATTTTTGAATTTCTACTGGAGGAGAATCTGAACCATCTATCGAACTATTTAACTATCTGTAGGTACAATGTTTCTCCTTTAGAACCTATCTAAACATAAAATCCCATTTCCAACTAGCATATAATTCTTACTTGCAGACTACCATTTTGCAGTATTAAAATTATTGATAAACTTGCTGAAAATTAGCTGTGATTGTACATTCAACTGGCAGTGTTGCGCTCAACAATTGAGTTGTCTCGAAATGAGAAATCTTTGTCGCTGCGCATCTTTGTCTGGCTCCACTATATCGTGTTTCACATTGTTGGGAAATGGTACATTCAGTTTTTCCTTGATTTATTTTCGATTCAATATTGTGCTGTCTAGTGATAAAACCCTGTTTACTTTATGACATGCTATTTATCAATACATAAAAAAGAATATAATGATTAGTTCTTAATAATTTATCAATTATTTTTATTATATTCAATTAATGAAGTTGACTTTATGAGTTTTGAAAGGACACATCGTAATCATATCAAATAAATATATGACTTATGTGCTAAGGTGTACCTGGCCTAGAACTATTAGTTTATTTCTTCAATATTTGCAAAACTACTTTGTGGCCTCATTTTATATTAATAATTATACAAAATACTTTGTTTAAGCCACTATTTATTAATTATTCTACATGTTTCGATACCTATGGTATCTTTTTCAGGAAACAATGTATACGTAAATTAAAAAATACAAGCATAGATAAAAACAAAACTATAAAATGGCGAATAAGTAAGATCTAATGTGAATACAAATTTATAATGTGACTATTTGCAAAGAGGATTTGGTTATTTACAATATTAAGTTTACTTTTAATAACTACTTTAATTTATTAATACTTTAATTAATTAATACTTTTTATTATTTTTAAAATTTAAAATTTATCTAACTGTAAACCTCTAGTATTTGTTTTTAAGATTTCTAAACCTTTATTAATATCAATGGAATGGTTTGCTTCCAAAAGGTGATTGGAAAACTCTGAATAGTTATTGCTATTTAGGCATCTCAAATGCTCCTTAATTCTAATATCAAAATTTCTGCAAGTTTTACCTAAATAAAAATAATTGCAATAGTTTATAGTTTACCATTTTATAGTTATCTTTTTATCTATGCTTGTATTTTTTAATTTCAGTATACATTGTTTCCTAAAGAAGATACCATAGGTATCGAAACATGTTGATTTATCAATAAATAGTGATTTAAACAAAATGTTTCATTTTATTACTTAAAAACTATCTTTATAGAAATATTAACGCAATCAATTGACATTATATTTTATTGATACTTTAACAATGAAATGTTTAATTAAAGTCTATAATTTGAACTTGACAGATTTTCATACTGTAATTATTATTTTTTGTGTACTTTGATTACTAAAGCTTTAAATACAAATATTTTTACCTGTAACATTTAATTAATTTTATATTCAAAAAATGTAAGAATATTAAAATATTGGGTTAAGTTTTTAATATCCTATAAATATAATTAAAAATTATAAGGGTCATTTAAACGATTGTTTCATTTCGTATAAAAACTGTATGAATGTTTGAAATGTTCTTAGGTTTTCATGGCCGTTCAGAATCTTCTGTGTACAGTTTTCTATCCCAATCTCTTGTGTACATCTGACCTTTGTGACAAATTTTCAGTTTAACACATCATATCAGTCTTGAAGATGGACCCTGCAATGAGATCTGGAACGTCAGCCAGAAAGGTCAGATATACATTGTAGATTAGCCCATAAAACTGGACATAGAAGATGTATGAAAGTTCATTAGTATATCACAGCAAATATTATAGTAATAATACAAATTATTATTACGATAATGATAATAATATAGTAATATTGTTTACAATATAACTTTTGTCTTTGCCTACAGCATACCACTGATTATGACCGTAGGTAATTTTGTAACAACCACTTAACCAACATGCACTGTCTTTACTTATTAACACAACATAGCATAATATAACAATAAGCAATAAAATATATTCTATTAATATAATATATTAACTACTATAAATTTAATTTGACAACTATGAACACGGTTATATATTACAAACTTTCGTAAATTTCCACTTGAAAATAGTTTTTTCCCAGATTTATCCCTCCAAGCGAATGATTTCCACCACGTTAAGCTCCCATTCGGTAGATATTAGTTGTTGTTTCCCTATTAATTATTTCATATGAATTATGTGCGCGCAAAAGATCTGAAATTCTTAAGGAAAGGAATTTGCGTTTCCTGTAATTGAATTATTCAGCTCTGCTGATAATACAAGTTTCAGAACTCGCAGAAATCTCTCTTATCGCCTGGTGACTTTGAACACAAGACCCAGCAGCGTGGTGGTATCTAACCTCTTGACTTCCTCATGGAACACAAACTTATATAAATATAAAACAATAAGCAATAAAAAAACCTCAAAAGCCAAATCGATCAAATTTTAGGAATCCTTTTTATTATAACTTTTAATTAAAATAGAAAAAATATTAATGTATCGGTTGTCGTTATCTAGTACTTAAAAAGATATTTACTGGAACAAAGATTTCCATTAAAGTTGAAAAATGCTTCCAAGAGCAATTCGGCGGAATATTTTGATAAACAATATTTTCTATTCTATGTGATGAGCCAAGGTACACGTCAGTAGTTTTCTACTGTCATTATCGTATAATTAATGACAATATATTAGAACTCGTATCTTTTTCTTTAATCGAGTAATTTTTTTTTTTAAAAGTCGAGGAGCTAGTTGACTGCGTAAGTGGTACCAAAATGAAAATGAAAATATTGAGACAAGAAATTTCCGTTAGTTAATGTCTATATATTTGGTGGTCTGAGTGTGCAACAGAATTTAAAATAATACTAAGGTAAGTATACATATTTTTACTAATACTTATCTCAAATTTTACTATGGAACGATTGCTGAAATAAATTATACCGATCAATTAAAAAATATTTGATGTAGTGACGTGGTAATACCTAACTCATCGAATTATGCTCATAATCAAATTACAGCAGAACTGTAGAAATTATTGTATTTCATTCCAGATGATGTTGCCTGTGCTAATTATTTTTATTTTAATATTCATATTGTCACAGCACGACATGACTATATTAAATATTCATCAGAACAACAGTTGGTACGCGACAGCTAACGTGCTAGAATGATCCAGTAAATAAATAAAATTCTAGACTTTTAAAAAAAATGTGTTGGTACTTATTTACTTACTTGCTATCACGCCGTTTCCCCGAGGAGGTAGGTAGAAAGGATAGAGCGTCACACTCTTCTGTCCTGACAAACAATTTTCGCCTCCACATTCATACATATTCACATACAAGCTCGTCGATTGTTGAGGCTTTTAACAGAACTATCCACCAATATCTGGTTTACCTGGTCGTGCCAAGTATTCCGCGGACGTCTTTTATTTCTGGTACCATCAACACTTGCGTCATATATATTTCTTACCATTCTCTCCTCATTCACTCGTTCCATATGACTAAACCACCTCAGTGATCCTTTCTTAATCCTACTCACTATATTAACATCAGCATTACATCCTTTCCTTATTTCTTCATTCTTTACTCTGTCATAAATAGATTTGATCTCATTTCCACTTCATTCAGTCTACTTTCTTTCATCTTCTGCTAGCTCCAGGCCTCACTTCCATACATAAGTGTCGGTACCAGTACTCCATTGTGCACCGTTAATCTTGCGTCGGTTGGCGAATTCCCATTAGATATAATTCTTCCCAAATACACAAACTCATCTACTTGTTCCAAACATTCATTACCTACAAGTTGGTAACTTTAAATAATAATAATAATTTATTACTGATTATATCGTGAAGACAAGCAGCTCAAAATTTGAATAAATATTGTATGTAGATAATTAATAGATAATATACCTGTAATATCCTATGCCTCCGTTAATAATGATATATAATAATCGGTAATGTTATTTGTCAAAAGATAGGCTCTGAAGGTGTTAATTAATATATGTATGACTACACTCTTTCAACATAACTCTTATAATAGTTATAGAAGCTTAAATTTATGGCACAGCCATAAGAATAGGTACATCGATGATTTTTAATCTAAACAGAATTAAAAAAAAAAATTCTACAATTTTTTTATTTCAGTGTTCAACTGCTTTATATCTAAATCAATTACCTCTCAAGTTTAACATAATATATGTAATGTGTGAATATAAAATATTATTAAACTTTTTATTGTTTGATTTTTTGTTATGAAAATGTTCTTTAAAATAATTTTTACCACTTTCTTTTACTAAAAAGTCTTATACACAATAAAAAATAAGCTGAGAAACTTGATTTCTTCCAACTTTAATTATGCTTGCTTGTACAGGTAAAGCCCGTGTAAAACCTCTTCGCTATTAACGAGATAATCTATGTAATATAATACAAACTTACTTTAACTCCACTACTTTTTAAAGGCGATATATATTTCAATACAGTGCATGTTTTATTTTCCCATTCTGTTATAAAAGTTACTGACGGAATTAAGATATCACGCCCAGGAACGGAAAATGTTTTACATCATAATAATGAACCCACTTTTATATTCCGTTTCTATCAAAGAGAAATAAATTTCAATTTAAACCAAATTACAACGCTACGTTATATAATTAGGTTCCTATAATTAAACATTTATATCTAATTATTTAACTAATTATTTTAATCATAAAGTATTTAATAATGGCTCTTAAATGTTGAGAATGAGATGTTTGTGAATTCGTTTAAAACAGTAAAATTATTATTTTTTAAATATAAATTAAATGTTTTAATTAGAAATTTATACATTTAAAATCAATTTTATCGAAAAATATTGTTGTTGCTACCGGGATTCGAACCTGGATCTCTTCTTATTCGGGGAACATGCATTATCCGATGATACTATACCAACACAGTGCATTGACGACAAATTTTCGAACTTATATGTTACACTTTTCAAATTGATACATCTATCGTTCCATTATTTGAGAGCCATCTTCTTTATTTTATGCATGTTATGTATATTCTCTCTCTCTCTCTCTCTCTCTCTCTCTCTCTCTCTCTCTCTCTCTCTCTCTCTCTCTCTCATGTGCAAAAATAAAGAGTGATATAAATTAATTATCTTCTTATTATTAATATATATATATATATATATATATATATATATCACAGACTTATGTTCTGAATAATTACAACTTCACAAGAATGTGTTCTCCTAATAATAAAGTTGTATCAATGTGTCCAAAATTTAATAAAAATGATTTGATGATCCTGGCGTCTGCTATCAGATTACTCAAAGGTATTTGAGATTCTGTAAAAATAAGGTAGATGGCTCTTTACTGACCTAAACAAACCGAGATCAAACCATTGGATCTCAGCTACTGTGTGCTGTTTTTGTTCAGTTGGGTGTGTGAATATTCGCGAATAAAGTTGTGTGTGAGTTCAAAGGTCAGACGAGGAACGGTCACCACGATGAGGATTCATCTAGGTAAATCTATCATTCCTAACGATCCTGTTCGCATTGATTCTGGTCCTTTGCCAGTTCCAATATGTATCACATCTATATCTAGACCTAAATCTTCTTTGATTTTCCTTCCTCTACCACAGAAGATTTTTTAAATTAAAAAACATTTTTATTAAAATAAAATTAATCTTTCAGATTATACACTAGTGGTACACTGTCCACAAAAATAGTGTGCCTTTACGTTTTGTTAAGTATAATTATATTTGGAATAATTTTTTTAAATATTATTACGTACCTTGTTATATAATCTAGCAGTCAGTCTTTTATCAGCAGCACTTTACGGATATTTGGGAATACGCATGAAGCCACTTGTCTTTACTAAATATATAAAACATATATCACCGCACTGGCGTATAATATATAGTATTAATATAGTAAAATTATATTAAAGATGATTACGTAAAAATAATGTTTATAATTCTATTTTTTTTAAATGCCGCCGATAGAAGTCGTTCCTACGCTCTCAGGGAGAATATAATTTCTGACAACTTAACAGCTGTACCACGATTGCCATGCGAGGCTTTTTAATATTACTCTATTTATTAAAAAATGTTTTTACAACACACATACTACGTATTAATTCATTTTACAGATTGTAATTATTTTAAATGGCTTGCTTTTCCAAATTTTTTGAATGTTGGAATTATCTAATATTTATAACATACTATTTAATTCCTATATGCAACCCTTCAATAACGATGGAAAATAAATTGTTTCCGTTACAATGAAACGTAATAAAAACAATTTAATATTGCCATGCAACACTATAACATTGTTTACATATATCAAACGCTTTATATTGTACAATATATTTTTTTCAAGAAAACTATACAAATATATTATAAAGGTGCTTATAAAAATACAAACGCACAATTGTTTTTTTTTTTAAAATTGTTAATTGTAAATAAAAACGAATGACTGATTACTTTGATAGACTCATTTTGATACTCGAGCATGCGAATTACATGTTTAATACTGCGTAAATAAACCGAGTCTTGGTAAATACGTGTCACATATCCTTATTTACAGTCCAGAGAGTAAATATTTTTCTTCAAATTTGATAATCACTGATACCACACGGCTAACGACTGGCTTGTTCCGAGACCGAGCCCCGGCTAAGCTAACGTAAATAAGCTAATTTGTACTAGTTATTTCAGCGGTTTGCTCCATTTCATAGAAGGTTCAAAGCGAGCAAAAGTTATGTCATTTCATTACAAAATTAATACATACAAATTTTATGAAATTGGCTCGTAATAAGATATCTTTTTTAAAAATTGCAAAATAGAGATTGCATGGTTTTTAAATGTGCTTTTGTTTTGTTGACATATTTTTATCATATTTTATACTACGGGTGAACTGTCATGGCAATGTTATATTCAAATAAAATATCTATTAACACGGGCCGTGTTCACGAATAAGATTTCTCTCGGAGAATTGATTCGAGTGTGCTCAAATAACAGTATAGAGTTAAGCGCGAAATCTATGAATCAACACTTAATGAAGCTCCCAGTACTTACATACGTACCTTTACTGTCTCCAGAGATCGAAAGATCATTGTGGATACACGCTATTAGATATTGAGAATTGTATTAATTTTTCGTGGAATTCAGTAGATGTCATCTTTGATAGTTTTTCAGCTTCATCATAACTATTTTTCTAGACTTTTGTCCATAACCAGTTTTATCCTCATCTTATTATTTTTTTTTTATCAAAGAATTTTATTCTTGTCGTGCTATGCTTGTCATGAATCTCTATCCTGAATCTTATTCAGAAGTTATATGTAGGTGTCTGAGTTCGTCTATTTATTTGGTGAACGTATTTTTGTCTAGGCCATCCTCTCTATCTTTACATTTTCTCTTTAATATTCCTCTCGATTAAATCTCTATGGTATGCATTGTGTCTAAGAACGATCCACAATATTATTTTTAAAAAGTTTATAAAACAATGATCAGGCCAACTTTGCTCTATGTGTCGGTGTCGGACGAGTATAAACAACAGACAGACAAGATGCATTTAATTAATATAAATTATCTAGATCATTTCCATTTTTACAAACATGTACTTTACCTTACTACAATTAGTGTAGTAACCTGCTAAGTACTATCAGATTCCCTCGGTGTTATGTCCTCTCTTTACTGTCGAGTTACTTGGATTCAGTTCCTTGCTCAGTAACTCAGTGTCCAGGTGACAATTACACGTTTATCACAAGAACTATTTACAGTAATTTATAATTATACAATTCTGAGATAAAATAGTAATTATGGAGAAGTGGCGAAGAATGGGTCTCTTATAAGCATTGTTCCCTACTCGCTCTCCTCAACTCACTCTCCTGATACACTTGCATGTCCAAAGTGACAGTTCTCACATCCCTCCCTACTTAACTCAATCACCCTCTCATGCGTCACACCCCAAAGTCCCCCTGACGCTGGTGGCTGCGGCGATGGTGACACCAAGGGCAAGAGTCCTTCCTCATCTTTAGATTGCACCGGGCTGCAGCTGTTGAAATTACAAGATTAGAAAAAAATCACGATGTTTATATCCATAGTTCCATAAGGATGATCTTTATTTCAGAAAAAATAAAAATAAGGCTGACTCCGATTATATGATGGTGTGATAAAACCGTGCGTATCAACACCTACAGGAATGACTGAAAAGAGCGCGAGCTCAGCTTCATTTAATCGCGATCTTAAATAATTATACACGACCAAGAATACGGCGCGGTAGTAGTAGCAAAATAAAGCAGATGATGGAGCAATAAGATAAATGTCCCCAGATGAACGGAGTAAAGCAGAAGATTTTCGAAAAAATAATACCTAAAAAACGTTATTTTGTGTATTTTAAATTATGGTTTTGCGGTATTATACATAAAATTGTTTACTTAATAAACTCAACGATGTGTTAACATTAACACTTTGATTATGACTTAAGAAATTTGAAACCTTTGACGTTGTAAAAATTGTAGAAATTCATTAAAGGTTATCAAAGTTGATTACTATTTACATTTCGCAAACACATTGACTTAGTCTGAAAATAGTAAATCCTCTAACGTGACGTCCCCTCGAACTTTCTGAGCCACGATTTAATTAAATTAACACTGGGACATTGATTCATACTGTGTAATCGGTAGTGAGCCCGAAACAGGGGCCGAACAATCACATACGAATCGTTTTTTTTTTTGTAAAACTGTTCAATGCAGAACGCGCGACGTTCCCCCGTGAAGCGATCAATTGTGACTGAATTTACAAGGACCAAACATCCGCAAGCGATTTTAAATAGTGCAAAAACTTATAGCCCATATATTACATATGGAAGAGGCGAGAGTGGTGTGTCAGGAGAGAAATGTGTGGCGCTCTATCCTCTCAGTCTACATCCGCGGAGAAATGTCGTGATGGTTTGATAGATATCTTATTTATACGGCGTGTAAAATAAAATAAAGATATTATTAAGGAAAACACATTCTTATTGTGAAGTTGTAATTATTCAGAACATAGGTCTGTGATATTTTAAATACTAAATTAATGTATTAATTATAAATATATACATATAAAATCAATTTTGTCGAAAAATATTGTTTTAGCGTCACCGGGAATCGAACCTGGATCTTCATTTCCAATCCGGGGAAGTGCACTACCTTTGTGCTATAACGCCAGTATTTTTTTTGGACAAATTTTCGAACCTATATGTTACATTTTTTTTTTCAAATTAATACACCTGTCGTTCCATTATTTGAAAGCCATCTACATTATTTTTACAGAATCTCAAATACCTTTGAGTAAACCGGCTTGCAGACGCCAGAATTATCAATTCATTTTTATTAAATTTTTGGCTTTCAAATAATGGAACGACAGGTGTATTAATTTGAAAAAAAAAATGTAACATATAGGTTCGAAAATTTGTCAAGAAAAATACTGGCGTTATAGCACAAAGGTAGTGCACTTCCCCGGATTGGAAATGAAGATCCAGGTTCGAATCCCGGTGACACTAAAACAATATTTTTCGACAAAATTGATTTTATATGTATATATTTATAATTAATACATTAATTTAGTATTTAAAATAAAGGTTTTTATTAAAATTTCATTAAATTCAATTTGATTGAATTGACAGCATTATGCTCGTATTAAGTAAAATGAGTCATTTTATGGATTAAATGTGATTCAGTATTAGTACTTAAGAGTTTAGTGCAGTTCATTTTGACACGAATAACATCTATCCAGCCCTAAATTACCGTGCCATATCGTATATCTATTATATAAAGCACTAAAATATATTTATATGAATATTTATGCGAGTGTATTTACATGTTTTTATTTATTATTATTATTATTTTTATTTATTACAACAATTATTGGGTGTATTTTCATAACCGAGTTAATAATCAAACAAAATATGAGATACATATATTTTTTAAATACTTATTACTGAACATCTTTAAAACCCTCTTTGCCCAACCCTCATGGGTAAAGCGGGTTTTGGGTTAAATAACAATTGTTTTCTAGTCTTGCGTTTCTTCATTTTTCCAGTCTTCTCTCTTTTAATTTTTTTTTCCCTTTTGACAGATAGATTCTTTTCTATAATAGCTTGTGTTTCTGCTTCTCCTTGACAGAAGTTCTTATTAGGATTTCAGATCTTTGAGGTTTTCTGCAAGGCTTTTTAATATTGATGGACACGGCCTTACGTCCATAGGACTGAATGATGTCTTGCTGGTAGAAGTTATAGGTGGTTCAGAAGGTGTAGTAGCAGTCGAGTAATTTGTATCGACTAATTCGAAGGTATTTTACAAAACTGTAGCAGTTTTAGGTGATTAAATTTTCAGCACTGAGTATCATGATATTATAATGTTTATTGTTTTAGTAAAACTCGAAGGAAAAAATTACGAGTCATCAAATACATGATGACTTTGAATTTCTTGGCGTGCCGTTGATGAGTCGTTAACGGGACAGTATATTTTTCTGTCGTTCATTTAGCTTCTACAATAAAATAGCTTTCTCCATAATAGTTTCATCCCAGGAAACGTGTGACCTTTTTCTTTTGTAATTGTTACCTATTTGTAATATATTTATTCAAAATCGGACGTTCATTTTTTACTAAGACGAAGCGGGTAGTGCCCATTATGCCTCTATCCGCTTTGGGCCCCAAGCTACTTTTCATAAAATATTTGACAGTCCAGAAAGACAATTTGTAAATT
This sequence comes from Eubasilissa regina, assembly GCA_022840565.1. NCBI lineage: Eukaryota > Metazoa > Arthropoda > Insecta > Trichoptera > Phryganeidae > Eubasilissa > Eubasilissa regina. Next base: position 26,930,866 of record JAINEB010000018.1, read on the forward strand.
TTGGTATATAAATAGGGGTATATAAATTTTGGTATATAAATTTGGATATATATTTGGTATATAAATGGCATACATAATAAACTAGGTAATACAGATTTGAGTAATTTGAACATATTAATATTATACGTAAAAGTACCTACTTACTGAGCAATATATTTATCAAAACAACAAAATAAATTATTTTCCACTTCGTCACAACGTTCGCTGCTGTTGACAACCAAACTGATCTGGTTTCAGCACAAAATCGCTTACCCGCTATACCCGCTTTAGGCCCACTTACCCTAACAATATTATTTGAAAATATGATTCCGAGTTTAATTGTACGTACAACACGTAAGGGAAAATAGTACCCTCGAGCTACTAGTTAGATATTATAAAGCATTGTTTCTGTACAGAGAACGCATGTTGCGAAACAGCCGTTTCTAAAATACGAGTAGATAGCTTTGTTCTCGTTTCCTCATTCTTAGCAATTAGGTACTAGATATAAACATTTCTTCTACCGCACATTTTATCTTGTCAGAGGATTATATTGTAAGCCAGTACTAATCGCGCGAGGCGTTGTTCGCTCGTCTGATGGGAAAGCAATCAGTAGACCCTAAGCTTGCCCGCCTAAATGGACCTTTCTTGACAGGAACGGAGCCATCTTGGTTCCGGTGAGCAAATATATCCGGTGATATATTTTATTTATCCACATTTTTTATAATCATATTCGAAGTCATATTTTTCAAAAAAGTTGCGTCAATACGTCACGTCAATATTTTTCAGACTAAACTAGGTAGAAAAAGTTCAAAAGTAGAAATGACAATTTAATTTTATAAAAAAACATGTTTATTAAATACAACACTACTACTAATGCTAAAACACACATATAAATAAAATACACACAATTGAGTAGCTTGTTGGTGTAGTGATCAAGACGTTGGCCTAGTGATCTAATTGGCCTAGTGACACCAGAAAGTTAGTCCTATTTTCATAGCACTAGCATTTAGCTTAGTTTGAAAATAGTAAGAATATTGATGTGACATATATTCCGTGTACGCATATGTATTTTTTTAATTAAAAAAAAAATGTAATAGGTAAATAAAACTTTTCTCATTACATTTTAAGTAAACGTGACCTCCATGTTCAATAAAATCATATTAAAGTTAGTTCATACCGTCTCCGCGAGCGATTATTATCTTTTTTCGATGGGACCGCTTATTTATCTTTCCCCTTGGTAAACAGTAGCTTTAGTGATTTCTTTATAGTAAAACGTATCGATTCCAAACAAAAGAGTATCAAGTTGCTAATTATATATAAATAATTTTTTTTAAATTAAGTGTAAAATTAACTTTTTTGACGACACTATTTTCTATGAGATGTGCGACACGTATATTTCTAGCGATCCATCTTCAGCATCTAAGTTCATAAGTATTTTAAATAAATGATTTATGGGATGAGGGGAAGGGAGTGCCAATGTTTTGCGCACTTCCTAAAAAGTATCGATGTATATAAAAATTGTTCTAAGCTTTGGGATGGTAAGAAGAGGGTTTTGGGTGGGGTAGGAAGTAGATAGATATGTATTTATTTATTTATTTGTAACTATATAATATAATGTAAAAAATATATTTGAACTGTGCCCGTCTCACTAGAGAATTCTGTGTCGAGACTGGCATAGTTTACAAGCAATTGTACAATGAATTAGTATTACAAGTAGTAGATAGAATTATCATTTATTAATTTATATATTAGGTGTAAATGAAAAAACAATTTTAAAGTCGACTTTCAAATAAATTATTTTGGGTAAATTTGTAGCAATAATTAATAAAGGTAATTATTTTAGCAATAATTAATGAGGTTATTATTTTAAATTATTACGCTTGCCCTTAATTTGGGTAAGTGCACCAATACTGGTTCTACCCATATTACGAATCCAAGTTTTAATATTTAGTTTCATGTTATTTAATTGGTTAAAATCTTTCAGCATTTTATTAAATAGTTTAGGTCCAAAATATTTGTAGTCCCTTTGGCCTTATGTTGTGTGTGCACTTGGGGTTTGTAGGTTATTTGTATTTGTCCGTGTAGAAATTATATTTTGAGTTGTTTTAAATGTGCCTGTTTGTATTTATATATATATATATATATATATATATATATATATATATATAAAAGGAAAAAAAAATTATATCTATATATGTATATAAATACATATGTAAATATATATATATATATATATATATATATATATATATATATAATATATATATAGAATATATATGTATATACATATATATATATATATATATATATATATATATATATATATATATATATATATATATATATATATATATATATATATTCTATATATATTATATATATATATATATATATCTACTTCTTACTACTATATATATACTTACATATATATTTATATACATATATAGATATATATTTTTTTTCCTTTTGGTTCTAAAGTGCATCAAAGTAAAACTTGAAATGGATAGCTTTCAATATGACATAAATTTAGGGAAAGTGGGTGGGTTAGCCAGTTAGAAAGAGAAGTGTATCTATGTTTTGCGCTGGGTCCAAAGAGTTACTTTAAAAAAATTGCTTTATATCGGTCAAAGGGTGTTGGAATGTGCTGAGAATAGACAGGCAAACATTTGTATAAAACATCTTTATACCTTCATATGTTTATAGTTTTATTTTATGTTTCTAAATCTTCTTCCATACTAATTAAAAACTACATCACCATAAATTCAACATTGTAAACACTTTTAATTAACTATGGTATTTCAAAATTTATGCATTATTTTCATATTTATTGATCATTTTAAAATAATGGTCACATCAATAATCGTAACTATGTATTTTCAAACTGAGCTTACACATGTGCTATAAAAATAGGACTAACTCCCCTGGAATGATCATTTAAAGAGTGTCTTAACCACATGACCAATAAGCACTTCAATCCAATCGACATTTTCCCTACATAATATATTTAAAATGTCGTTACTTTGTCGAGCTTACCATTTTTGTTATCTTTTTCTTTCTTAACTGAATCGTCTACGAACGTTTTATGAAACGAATGGAATGTTAACACAAATTGTTCGTACAAGTTTCGATGATCTACCCAAAGTCTTAGGTTACATATATTATTTAAAACTCTTTTTAAAGTAATTTTCGATTTCTCTTTCTTTCGTATTTTTTTTATAAAATATGGTATAAATACATCTCCTAGTCTTCACAGAGGCACCATAAAATACAATTGTCTCTAGACGAGAAAATTACTTTGGAATCAAAGTTGTTTCAGTCATGTCCGCAGCATGTTACAGCGTTACATGCATTCCGGACAGGTCAGCATTCGGGCTTCCATGATATTGCAATAGATTAGAAGCGATACAGAATCTTTCAAAACCTATCAGTTCAATGACTGCATTATTGGTCTAGCTCTAATGCAATTGTGGGGTTTTTGACCTGCGCCATTATTTAGTGTCGTACAAATATTTTACATATAATCTCTACGGCTGAAACTCAGATCAAGTCTTTTAGATTCTCAGGATTTGTAGGTAGATTATTTTCTGAAGTATATTATAGCAACTCGGGGGGCTATTTATCAACTAATCAACAAAAAATTATAGAAAAATATTTTTGTAAAAATGTGTTTATCAGAATGAAATGAAATGAAATGAAATGAAAACCTTAAAGGCACACGAGCAACGCTACAATGTTACAATGGGTCAACATCAATTATTTCTTAGAATAATTATATAGCTCTACGTCAACAAGTATTATAAATTCCATCTCATTTGCAGGCTTACAAAGATTTCAATTAAAATGCGTATACATTGTTTTAATATCAATTATGACCTTAATCCAGAATGAAGGGCAGAGTTTAGATAAGATATACCATGGAAAATATTATTTCTAAATTTGCATAATTTACCCTAATTATATATCAGACTGATTTTATTAGAAATTATTAATAATTTCTTAAGAAGATTCCTAGAATTGTAATTTACAAGAACGGTATGAAGAAATAACTAGGTGAGCTTACACCACATAACCATAAAACACCGATTATTACCAAAGTCTTCAGACAATATTCCTGATTATATTTTTCAATATTTTTTAACAATCTATATTAAAATTCAGGTTGAAGACAATTATAGTTAAAAAAAGGTTCCAGAAATAGAATAGACTAAAAAGATTGTAGACACAGAATAACAATTTTAATAGTTCACAGTTCAGATTCAAATGATGGGAATCTTATATGAAAACGGATTCCGGAGATATTGAAGATTTCATAAGGTTAAAAATATAGCTGACCTATAAATCATTGTATTTTACACACTATTTTCCGATCGTACACTATGGCATTCTAATAAAACGACTGCCTTCGAGGAGAAGACATTTATAGTTACAGCGTGTACCCTTGTGGAGAACCTGAACAAGTTACCAAGCTAGACATTGTAGAATAAAAGTTACACTATGTACCCTTGCTGAGAACCTAAACAAGTTACCAGGCTAGATGTAGTAGAAGAATAGAAGAAAGCTTGATCGTCCATCAAAGATTGAATTACGCCGGGGAATCAAGATGGTAGCATGTTAAATGCAAGTTAACACCATGACTCTTAGTTCACCTTCACAAGTAAGTGATGGGCCAAGCACGCAACTTATCCGGTGTTGTGTTCAAAAGTTCAGACAAGAAGGGAGAATGGTTAACCAAACTCCTTTGGGACCATCAACGTCAGCAGCGACGCCAGAACATCTGGCTCAAGTTCGACGTGCGCAATCCGTGTAAGTCGAGAAGGAAGATTGCAGCCTGTACTGAAATAAAAAAAACAACAGTGCACGTTATTTTTAAAAGAAACTAAAGTTTCATCGATACAGACTGCAAATCGTGCAGTTTCTCAACGAAAATGACTATTTTTTACATGAATCCTTAGCGAAAACGATGCTGGATCGTTTTTAAACAGCACGAACGCTTGGAAACATATTGTTTACTGACGAAGCACATTTTCATATCGATGGCTATGTTAATAAATAGAGCATGAGGTACTGGTGCCCCGAAAACTCAAGAGAACGCCATCAAAAATGCTTGCATTGTCCAAAAACGACAGTGTGGTGTGCAATTTCTGCCCGAGGGATAATTGGGCCTTATTTTTTTAGCCAGCGAGAGACAATCACTTCTGACGTGTATTGCCGAATGATCGACTAGTTTGTGGTACCGCACCTGCAGCTATTTTCTGGGCTTAACAACAGAACACAATTTAAGCAAGACGGAGTCACTCCACATAGAGTTTCAATGGAGAAGCTGAGGGGAATTGTTCCTAATAAATTAATCAGCAAGTACGGAGACTTACCCTGAGCACCTCGGTCGCCGGACCTTACATTGTACTACTTTTTTTGTGGGAATACCTCAAGTCGAAAGGTTACAGCAACAATTCTAGAACAATTCAAGCCCTACAAGAAAATATCTGCTGTAAAGTTGCTGCCATTGAACCAACGCTTTGCTCTCGCTCGTTCACAGATTTAAGATTCCGATTGCAAGTGTATCTTGAGAGAAATGGACGGCATTTAGACGATATTGTATATAAATCATAAAATTCGCATCGTCGAACTCTATTTTGTATAAATAAAGTATGAGAATAACATTAAAGTTTTTTTTTATTTAATATTAAACCGCTGGACACCCTTATTTTACTCTTTCCAGCATCCGACAATTTCTCCATGCATTATGGGATGCAAGATCTACTCCTTTTCTAAACGTCTCTTTATATTTGTTACGTTTTAGTTTATTTTTCTTTATTCATCCGAACCATAACATCTTCACAAGTATTTTTCTTTATTTGTTGAACTTGTATCTTTTTTATCAGGACTACAAGATCTTTATTCGTAGCTCTACCCATCCAGTTTATTTTGAGCATTCTTCTATAGATTCATTCCCCAAACGCCCACGCTTCCATTCATAATTCATAAATCTTGACGAACAATTACATCAACAACATGGCTTAAAATCAAATCTATAAACTGGACGTAATACACTAGGCCAATCTTTTCCGATTATTTTAATAGTGATTATACAAGCAAATGATAAAATTATTTTCGTTGTCGGATAACAACAGCTGTGAAGAATGAAAGTATTTATTTTTAAACACCCTCTAGTCAATATTACCATTGATAAACCAGTTTTCTACATGATGCTGGAAAACTATTAGGAAATAGAACACACAAATTTTCTTGTATTCCTTTTTTTTTTTGCGAAATATGTTTTAGGTCTTTCGTAATGTGAGTTATGAAACAGTTTTAATCATCAGTGCTGAGATATCTGGATTGATCACGCTGTTACGCAGGCGCGCACGAGTCACGTGCCCAAGCACGAGCGCGTCTGTGGAAGAAAGAGAGAGGCAGTCACGGGAGGGCAAGGAGTGTGGGTGCACGCATCTGCGGTGGGAATACGTATCCCTCCCAGGAGATAGTGACTAAAAGAAACCGATACAACACCTTCGTAGCTGCGCGACGGACCTGATATTAACCTCGACATATTTTCTCCACCGCTACGGCTGCGCTTCGTCTCCCATCGTGGTCAACTCTCATATGTGTTAATTGTCTAGTATATAAGCTCAATTGTCTTTTGTTACTTTCGTCATTAAACATCGCCCAAAAGGCTTATAAATATTATCTGTTCATTATTTCATTGAACCTATCCTTTTGGTGGCCCTCGGGGTTGCGATGCCATCCCAACTTGACAACGAACAGAAGGAAACATTTATCGTAACATGTGATAGATAGAAATAAGGTTAAGTATATTTATGAACAGAGAAAAAATAGTTTATTGAAACATATAATGCTATTAGCAATGATTATTTTTAATATATGACTTTTATAGTGTAAGTATATAGTTATACATTTATAACCATGGAAACACCAACAAATTCATTCGACTAAGACAAATGTTGGTAACAATATAAAAATATAAAAACACAACATAAACAAAAACACAAAATAAACTTTCCTAATTTATAAAATTCAAACATTTTGTAAATATTTTCTGTAGACACCGTGTTTAAAACTAATTTCAAACGACATTCTCGCCTACTGACCATTAAAACGCTAGGCGGCTTCAATACATTATTAAATAATGTACATTTTACGTACGGTTTTACTCACACTAACACAATTGTTCTTTCTAAATGAAAATGAGTACTTACTTACTTACTTACCATTACGCCGTTTCTCCGCGGGGGTAGGCAGATAGGATAAAGCGCCACACTCTTCTGTCTTGATATACAATTCTCGCCTCATCCACATTCATACATCTTCTCATACAAGCTCGATGATTATTGAGACTTCTAATAGGACCATCCTCCAGTATCTGGTTTACCTGGTTATCGCGGACGTTCTATATTTCTGGTGCCATCAACACTTGCGTCATATATCTTCTTAACCATTCTTTCCTCATTCAACTGTTCCATAAGCCCAAACCACCTAAGTGATCATTTCTTATCTATACCTAATATGTGAATATTATAATTTTTCTTATTTGTGGTATAATGATAAATAGGTAGAAATAGGCTTCGTTTCAATTTGACGCCTCTGAGGTTGCTTTGTGGTCTTCGAGATACTCGAGATAAAAAGTATGCGAGAATGAAAAGTACTCTATACTGACAAGGGAGTAACTCACAATCAAATTTATATTTATATATGTGATTTACATCATTCCGAATTCAGTTAAAATCGGAATGATCAATCATATCTAGACAGGTTATTAATTTCTCTCATTCTCTGGCATCATTCCATTATAATCTCCACCTTACCACCGGACTGAGCGTGAAATGAATAAATTGTTCTCCTTGAGTCGATTTAAGATAGGGTAGTATGAGACGACAGCCATGGTGGTGCGATATTGAGCAGCTCTGAAGGACCTTCTCGTACTACTTATCGCCATCTTCCGCCTAATGTGAGGCGGATCAACGTGGGACAATGGGCTTAGATTCAATGTGGACAATAGATTACAATGGGCATTATGACATACATTCAGTGGCGGATACCTCCTTGGCGTACTCAGTGATTGTGGAACTGTGGAAAAAGATAAAAAAAATGGGATATATAAGTATGTAATATAGATATCCTAACAAGTGAATTTCCATAAGTGTTATGAGATTGCGCTTTATTTTAATTTACATAATTATAAATATCACCGTTTCTACATCAGACTTTCTTTCAATAAAGGTTTGCGAGTCATAATTCTACGATCGTCTAACACTTTGTAAAATTAATATTTTATTAACCGGATAAAAATGAATCAAATACTAATTAAATGTATTAATTATAAATATATACATATAAAATCAATTTTGTCGAAAAATATTGTTTTTGCGCTACCGGGATTCGAAACTGGATCTCTATTTCCAATCCGGGAAAGTACACTACCAATTGTGTTATAACACCAGTATTTTTCATGACAAATTTTCGAATCTGTATGTTACACTTTTTTAAATTAATACATCTGTCGTTCCATTATTTTTGAAAGCCATCTACATTATTTTTACGGAATTACAAATACCTTTGAGTAAACCGACTGCAGACGCTAGAATTATCAATTCATTTTTAATAAATTTTGAACACATTGATACAACTTAGGCGCTTTCAGGTATTGAATTTAATTATTTTTGCACACATGTGAAGTAGGTGTCTATTTAGGTTTGATACGTAAAGTTGATTCATTTTTATTAAGGAGAACACATTCTTATTGTGAAGTTGTAATTATTCAGAAAATTCATGTGTGCAAAAAACAAAAATTCGATACCTGAAAGTGCCTACTAACTATTCTCTGTAATTTTTTTAATATGATAATTTTTTCTATCATTATTAATAGACTTCTGTATATTATGACATTACAAAGCAACGTCACGCGTTTTGAAAAATAAATTTAAATCAGGGCACCATTATCTATGAAATTTAGAATCTATGATGATGGCGGCAGTCAACCGCGGGAAGGGGTTCACTCTGGCTCTTACTTGAGAGACTATGAGTTGATCGGCTAAGCCGAGCACTCAGAGCGGCGGTGGCCACCGTTCCCAGGCCGCCAGTACAGTATTTTTTTTCGTGGTGTAACTACGGCGAGAAGAAATTATCTTTTGCCGAATTGTGCTATTGGCTTGGGCAACATTAGATATTGGACTGGGGGTTGCTATTGTCATATGGTAGATGGCTGCGATTTGAATGGACCCATCCATCGAGATATTGGACGTCTTGGCAGATTTTCGGACTGAAAAATATGGGAGGATTGAGATACTGAGTTCTGCACCTCGGGTTCCAGCTGTCATGGACCCAAAAACGCAAGCTAAGTAATTTTTAAACGATTCAATGTTATTTTGATATTGGATAGTTTATTGTGGCATAGACATGGGAGTAACTTAAGGCTCTAATCATTAGTCGCTAGACAAGTTTCTATACAAATCGGCTCACGATTTAACCAGTTTATACTATCTACGAATAAATAAATATTGTTTTAAAATTAAAGTCCGCTTTCATTCTGGAAACCTCTCTTCTTACACCACACATCATATTTAAAATATCATAATTACATATTTCTCCGATGATGACCAGCAGATGAAGTAAGAGGTGAGTAAATGATCTAAATCTCAAATCGAACTCACTTCATGCTCAACCCTGTCTAGCCAGTGAGAAGCTTCCAGCCTCACTTAGTAGGTGGATACTATCCTATAATATATTATATTATTATTTATATATTTATCCATTTTATTTTTAAAAAATCACATTATATCACTATACAATCAAAAATTATTAATATATATTTATATATTTTCGTAGAAAGCAATCACTTTGTGGTTTGACATATTTTACAAGCTACATCAGGACTGATGTAACTTGAGTTAAGCGAAACCGGTCGACATCAATAAATTTCGTGGTTTCTCACAAAGTGATTGTTATTTTACTTAATATATTTATTTATATTTTTACTGCTATAATTTAGGTATTTTTAATTTATAAAGTAGCATCTACATACAAAAAGTGTAAAATATTTTACATGCTGTTTAATAATGTAATGTGTATCTATTCCAAAGACAATAGACTTGGCCGCGTAACTTACTACCCAGCCGCCCGCATGGCTAAATACTCTTCTAGTTGAATAATTAATACCTACAATATTGATGCAATAATAATCAGACTACCAAACATCGATCGCATTATTATTTTTGATCTTGCGATCGTCTATTGTTCTGCTGATAGAGAAGGTTTAGATTCAGTGTCCATGTGGACCGAATATGGTACCTACTTAATTTTTTTTATTCTGTTATACATTCATAACAATAATAAACAAATATCAGGGTATCAGAAAAAATTATATATCACAACCGTATCCTTCTACAATGATTTTAATTTCGCAATCGTATTTAAATCTCATATAACAAGATGATTTAAAATAAGTGGTTGATGTTTTAAAGGAAAAATTGGTTGTAATTATCAAAATTGTAAGTTTAGTTTTAATTAGAATGTAACAAATTTTAATTTAAAATTATTATAAATAGGTTTAGTCTAAATGACAACAAAACAAACGCGTATAGTAATAAAAAAAAATATGTTCGCCAAACCTCATTAATTAAGCATGTTAACGAATAACACGGGATCAATCCAGATGAAATGATCCAGCACGCTAGCTTGACCGTTTTAAAAATTCCCATATTTTTTGTGCAATCACCCAAACTTGTTCGTAGTTCAAAATGATGAATATTTTAATTTTATTGTCTTTAGTTTTTGCATGGCAATCATATTTGTTTTATGAGGTGTAGCATATTTAGAGGAAACTGAAATATCTCAATTCCTATTCGTCCTATCAACATGGGGTTAAAAGTCCTATAAATATGGGGTTCAGAAAGAAACAGGCTATAAGATTTATTTGACACATTTTCACCAACATGCATTCCTACAGTGTGAAATTTCAGCCTTAATTTTTAGCTTTCGTTTTTAAAACGTCCCATCCTCACGGGGATGTTTTTGCAGGAAGAGTTAGAATTTATATGTCAAAAGTTTTTTTACAAAGAGGTGCTCTATGCTCTCATACCAAATTTTGACGTTGAAACTTACACCTCTTTTGTTCTAAAAATTCTCAAAGTTTGAAAATTTACAAAAACTGCACTTTTCAAGGCTAAATATCTCTGATGGGGGGCTAGATAAATATCTGAAAATTGAAATTATCACACGGTATAGAAAATTTTAATGAAATAATGGTAACAAGTTTTAAAATAGGTTTTGAGTTAACATCCATGATTCTGCTATCATCGACATGATTTTAAACAATCAGTGATATTTTGTGTAGACCGCTATCTGGTACTACGCGGTATTAAAATATTATGATTAATACAATACAAATTTGAATAACACTGTCATTACAGTACATTACAGTGATCAAAATTAAATAAACTCTCATCAGTTACGTCTCAATTTATCCAAAACTTTGAGCAAGTACCTCTTAACTGATTTATTTGTCTAGCTTAACATTGTTGGGGAGAAATCTCAACCTTCACAGTCAATTAATAGACAGTACACGCTAACTAGCAGTGTGGATTACGTTTAACAGACAACCTTGTTACGGAAGTTTCAAACAAACCCTCTACCCGTTTCAATGACTTACAAATTATTATCCTTTAGTAAAATCAATTCCGCATTTTGTACCTACTGTATTGTAGCAAATAACGTATATTCTCGCACATAGTTGGAGAGTGATGTTTCACAATGGACTGACACATTTTAATGTTAACGTCCTTATTGCTCCAGTAAAAAGATACTCGCGTTGTTGTTGTTGGTGCCGGGCCTTGTATTCAAGGATCCTCTCGCCATTTCCACTTAGTTTTGGTTCTCAGTGTCGAGTTTTCCATGGAAGAATGGTTCAATTCGAGAGGCTCACTTCCTTCCACAGACGTCACATATAAAGCGATCCTTTTGCACTGACCTATTTGCTCCCTTGTCGCGGTTCCTTCATGATCATACTCTCAATAGGCCGACACGATGTGGAACTGCAACATTGGATACATGGTCGCTCCAGAGGATCTATTTATGAGAGTTTTTGATGGTATAGATATTTTCCAGCCTACTAAGATATCAGTATACAAAGCTCTTGTTCTTCCCATACTTTTGTGCGGAACTAATTCTTGGGTATCCTACAGAAGAGTCTGGAAATATTCAACCAACTTGCATAGTAATTAAATAGTTTGTGTTTGAAACTCAGTCCTGGTTTTTATTTTAATTACATATTTAGATATCGAAATAATTTTTCTCGACTTTGAATATGATATTATTAAATGTAAAATGAATTTTGCTAGTATTTTAACCTATCCTAGAATGGGCACAAACGACGCACATGGGACATAATTTAAAAAATGATCTACTTATATACACAGTTTCAAATTTCCACCTAATTACATTTCACTCGGATGTAATGGATCAGATTATATTTAAATTTCCCTCCGTTATGCCACCATCGCTATCTACAGAAGAATATTGGGAAATTATATACAAGTATAAGAAGAAAATTGTAATCTTCATTATATGTTAGTATTAAACTGGAATTCGAAAACTATTTCAGTCGTTATATGCGAGAATAATCCACTTGATCTTGTATAATTATTTTGTTAAGAAGAGTAAATATATGCCTACTTAATTAAGATAAATGTTTCAGAGTAATTATTGCATATATCTGTTATATTTGCATAAATCAATAATTATGTAATTAACTAGTCACAATCAAAACCAATCTGATTTATTTTAAGATGCAGTTAATCCATCGACAGATGGTCAACGATACTAATAATATTAAATAATGTTTTGTTAAGGAATATTAGAAAGTACAGACTGAATATTATGTTCCAGGTCGATTTTGTTTGGCTGCAATTTTGTTTTGGTAAATATTTGTTAATTCGTGTTTAGTAATCGTAAATAATAGTTGATTACAATTTATTATGGAGCATTTAATGCATCAATAACATGTTAAAATTATTAAAATATTTTATCTAAATAATAATGACAACGCTGTAACCATCCATGGTGATCGCCATCGTCACATGTTGGAAAACTTCTACGCATAATGTTAAAAAGTTGTAATATCGGCTGGTCTCCTCAATCACCTGATTTTACAACTCCCGGCAAATCTTATATAAGGGAGTATTGAAAGGAAATATATACGCTTACAAGCCAATAACAATTTCTATGCTACAAGACAATATTTGAAATGAAATTGCTGAAATAACACGAGAAGTGTGCGAGAATGTTATGAAAAATATGGTTAAAAGAGCACGCATTTATATTTTACATGTATTTGTAATAAAAACCAAATTAAAAAATTGTGTTACATTTTCTAATTATTTAAAAACAATATCGGCCTGAAAGAGAATATTCATCTTGTACTTATTGATTTTCTGTTTCTTATTTCTTTAATTAAAAATGACTTATTAAGGAAAACACATTCTTATTGTGAAGTTGTAATTATTCAGAACATAGGTCTGTGATATTTTAAATACTAAATTAATGTATTAATTATAAATATATACATATAAAATCAATTTAAATTTGTCAAGAAAAATACTGGCGTTATAGCACAAAGGTAGTGCACTTCCCCGGATTGGAAATGAAGATCCAGGTTCGAATCCCGGTGACGGTAAAACAATATTTTTCGACAAAATTGATTTTATATGTATATATTTATAATTAATACATTAATTTAGTATTTAAAAATGACTTATATGGTATATTATGCGATTGATACGTTGGCGTTAATAATAATAAAGAGCCTAAGAAAATAATATAACTCATTTAAAATCATGACGGCAGTTGTAATTTATGAACACTGTAAACTGCACAAAGCATGCAACTACGGTAAAACTATGCATTACTTAAGATTCTGGGAAATAAAAATAAAATAAATAATCTTTTTTTTATGAATGAATGTACGAATGTGGATGAGACGAGAATTGTGTGTCAAGACAGACGAGTATGGTGCTCTATCCTCTTTTGTTTTGTAAGTTAGTTAGTTAATCTTCGAAAGACACTGTTCCTTACTGAAAACTACGTGCAATGACACCACCTTTTACATATTTGATTTGATTTGTTCAACAGACTAAACGTTTTGAGTATTCCAACGTCATTCCATATTTCGTATGGCGTTTGCATAGATAAAAGTTATAGGTGTTATTATCTATCAAACGAGCGAGTTGGCATTTTTAGGATATCATTAGGTTAGGTTAAATAATTTTTTTATATGTATACCTATTTCGTACTAATTTAGCATCGTTGGTAACAGCATTACCTAAGTTTGCTTCTACTGCACGCCACTGATGATCGTCACCCAATACACATCATAAATTTATAATAGTTTTTTTCAGGTTTCTTTAGATTATAAGTGCTTGTTTTTAAATATATATCGTATTTAATTATTTTTTCTTAATAAATTTTTATGAATTTGTACTTTAAAAATTAAAAATAATCCCGAAAGATCGAGATCCTGAAAAAAACCAAATAAATCTAATGAGAATTTTGATTTTTATTTATACTAACTTAAAATATTATATTTATTTTCTGGCTAAATTAAAATTTCATTAAATACTTAGAAGTATCTAATACGTTTTAAATCAAAATCGTTTCAGATCTATAAAAAGCTCAGTGCTTCTCATATCTTTCCGAATCATTTTAAAATCAAAACACACTTAGTTATTATTTTTTATTTAACAATTTTGTGCCAGTATTTATGAACAAATATTATTAGAATCTGTATGTCTATCACAGACCAGTAAGTGAATAGACATGAAATAAAGTATACATATAGTAGAGGGATTTGGAACATTAGTTGCGGGACGAGGGGCATCCTACAAACTTTATTTGTAGAAACATAAATCCAATAGTTAATGACACATTTATGCAACAGTAAAAGTATTAACTATTCGAAAATTAAAATATGTGTTTTTAACATTAAATATATTTTCAGCGTTTAAATTTTCATACCAATTGAGTCGTATATTTAAAAAAAGTTTCGTAGCTATCTGATTGCATAAGTGGTACTAAAATTATCACGTGGGTGATACAAAATCGCAAATATTGAAACAAGGAATTTGCGTTAAATCATGTCTATATATTTGGTAGTCTGTGATGTCTATTGATATTATATTGCAATTTATACTTCAACCGTAATAAATTGTTTATGTATTATACATTTTATGAAAACATGAAATATAAGTGAAAGCTTAATTGCAAATTATTTATATTCCATGAAACTTGTTTTTAGTTAGAAAATAGTTTGAGATACTTAAAAGCTATTATGAAGACTTGTGAATAAAGGAAGATGAAGGTTCAATTTTACCCACCTTTTTACCACCTATTTCATAGCACCTATCAATAAAACCTTTTTAATTAATTACACTCGATCCGTGTCTCAAAATATCAACTTCAGAACTGAAACATATTTTTCAACACATTTTATTATTTTATTGCTCATTAACATGTTAACTACTAATTTGTATGCGAGCGTATTGTCATTTTGTTGACTGAAATAAATTAAATTTGTAATGTACAGTCAAATTGGGAAATGGCGCTCAATTCGAATGATATTACTCTGCCTGGAAACCTTTATATGTATATTTTTTTAATTATTTATTTTCATTTTAACATTATATGTTTTTTTTTTTTAATAGAGATGCGTACACGGAATACATGTCACATCAATATTCTTAATATTTTCAAACTAAGCTAAACGCTTGTGCTATGAAAATAGGACTAACTTGCTGGTGTCCTGGAACGAGGCAAACCCTCGACCACTACATCACTAGGCCAACGTCTTGACCACTACACCAACAAGCTACTTTATATTAATAAATTAATTAATTAATATTTATTAAGATGTAACAATATAATTTCGTATAATATAATTTGTTAATTGTGGTTTAATTGGTAAAGCTATTTACCGGTAATAGAATATTCTGGGTTTGTTATTATTTCGTATACTTTTTAAATGATTTATCTATATTTGTTTTTAATATTTTAATTAAATTTGTATGATATTAATAAAATAAATATTAACGCGTCTCACTTTTAATAATAATAAAATATTTGTATTTAAAAGGGTAGGCATTGTTATTACAATGTTAAATCATGCATCCAGAAGATTTAGCTAAAAAAATATAGACAAAGAAGAGTTAGATTAATAAAATAATATATCTTTTGTAGACTGATCTAAACTTGACATACTTTACTATATATAAATAAAATATCTTACTATTATTGATTGATTAATTAAACATTCACTTTTAATTTGAAATTTACGTAGGTAATATAATTTAACTCCATCTTTATATCAATAATAAAATCAGTATTTTCAAAATGTAATTTTCTTGAAAAATTTCACTATTAATTATTTGCGATGTCTATTTAACGGATAAGAATAACCAGATAAAATTTAGTTTCTGTGACATCAAAAATTTTTTATTATTTGTTTCCACAGAATCTGTATTTGAAAATGCTGAAAATAATGAGTTTGCTCATATTTTACAATTAAGATTGTGTTTATAAATATTTTTCAAAAAGTCACTCGGTATACTACCATGCGACTGTTATATTCATTACTATATATAAATACTCTATACATATGTATATATCATAAAGTTGCCGTAGCACATCCTCTGGGCCTGTGTGATTATGAATGATGCACGTGAGATCATGATTGCGGGATTAGAAGGAATAGGTCATTCGGATCCCTTGGAACGATGACCTATTAATAAATTAACGGAATCTCGGACATTTCTGGGCATTTATTAAGGTGTGGGTCTCCCGCTGGGGGTTGCTGGGATGGGCGATGCCTAGAAGAGCAGTGGCTAGAAAGACCTAATGGAACATTTTACTAGCTCTCCCTCGCACTCTTGCGACCTGAACAGGGTGAATTTCTGCCGGAGTTCTGCGACTGAAACACGTATATGTAACGTCTACCCTCCCTTTTTAGGGGTGTATGATTTTTTACAGCTTCTTTCTGGCTGCCTTTTGAAATTAATGTGACAATAAGTCTCTCATATTGTACATGTATGGTTCTGGTACGACGATACCGGAGCCAACCTATGATGATGTTATGATGATATGACTGAATGTAATAAAATAAATAAAAATATATGTAATTATGACGAATCGAAACGAGGGTAAACAACTCTCAAAACGATTCAGGATTGGGTGTAAATAAATAAAATATATATATAAACTTTTTAAATTACTTTTATTCATAACATTTAATAACTGTTAATTATATACCTATAGTATGTACCTAAAGTGAATATTTTGTTAAAAATCATAAATTTATGTAAAAATAATAAGATTTTTGTTTAAGTGTGCTTTCTTGACCTCTTCTACACAATATTTGATACAATTATCATTCGTCAAACGCAATTTTAACTCAGATATTTTTGACACTTCTTGGAAATCTAATAGTTGAATTAAAAAGAGATCTACAAAACCGAACGATTGAGCTCCATCTAACTCTATATTTTATTGAAATTATTAAAATATATCGGTACATTCAATTATTATTATTTATTTTTTCTTAAATGAAAATCTAATTTTTAAAAAATAGAGATGGTACAAGAAATACACGTCACATCAATATTCTTACTATTTTCAAACTAATGTAAATGTTTGTGCTATGAAAATAGGACTAACCTACTAGTCTCCTGGAACGAGGCGCAAACCTCCGACTACTAGATAACTATGCCCGCATCGTAACAGTCTTAACAGGGTTTGTCAATCAATAAAATTCCGTCCGGAATAAAAGCTGTTAATATTGTATTTATTACTTGACAGTGTACTGTACATATTATGCACTGGTTATTATGCGCAATCTTCATCAATCATTTAATTAATAGCGGATCAGTAATTAATTCATCGGAATTAGTATTCATATATGTTCCTACCCTTATACTAGTCTGTACAGGGTGATTATTCCAGGCGGAAATAACTGGAGAGAACTATCTTCTCCATTGCTGTATTTTGAGCTCTTAACAAAATATCTTCAAAAATCGTTAGCTCTTATTTATTTTTCATTGAAATGAATTAGTCAGTGCATAAAATTCATAAAATAAAAAATTTGAATTATTATATATACTTATTGATTAGTAGTAAACATTTGCCTAGTGATCACGTGATTGGAAGTTCAAGCTTCATCCCGAGAGACCAATAAGTGAATCCAATTTTTTGTTTACTACATATGCTTAACTTATGTAGAAAATAGTAAGAATATTGTTGTAACATATTTTGAGTACATACACATTTAAAAAAAGCTGTTATTGTATTTTTTTATACATTGTTAAGAACTTACTTTATCAATGTCATATAAATTGGCTTTATTCTCTTCGGCAATAATCTGAACTTTTAGCGCCTATTATATTCTTTAACTAAAATATACCGTAACCCAAATTCACTATATTTATTAAGGCATCAAATTTTTTAACAATCTTCTCATCATATTCAGAAAAATTACAGACTACTATAAATTTGTATCTGAAATCAAAAAATATGTACACAGACTAACTGAAATAAATTATACACTCTCGTATATATTCCTCTATACACGGGTCTTACTCTCATAGAGAAGAAATAAATCTTATAAGAAATATATATTAAATCCAACTGATTATTTAAAAAATGTATTATATCTTTTAATATTTAAAAAAAATGTATATATACAATATTTGTAATTAATTTGATACCAATTTATTAAGTAATATAGTACTCGTATCAGTTATTATGAGTTTGGAGATAATTTACCAAATTTTGAATATAAATCATAAATTGTGAAAGGACTGAGCAAAAGTCATATTTTTTTAACAAAAAAGTTTCGATGAAAAAATACAAAAATTACAGAACAATATCGAAAGAGCAATATCAATTTACTTAAAAATAAAAGCTTGAATACTAATTAAAATAGAAATAAATCAGAAGAAAAAGTTAATATTGACAAAGATATATATCTAACTTGGGAATAAATTCTCTATTAACAGAAAAAATAAAGAATTTCAAGTTATAATTATAATTGACTTCTTTGATTGTGAGAATTATAATGTGTTAAGTAATAAGATTTGCTACGAAAAAAGTTCTTATGGATATGAGAGTTTCCAAGCAACTCGTGATTTTATCAAGAATTTGATAAATGAGTGAATGATAGTGAAATGAATTTCGCCACATCTATGCACAAAGCATTACGGAACTGAAAAAGTGGAGTATCAAAAAGAGGTAGAAACTTTTGGAATTAAGGTAGGGACACAGATAAAAACTAAACCTAATAACTTCTAATGTAGAAACTGCAATTTCTGTGACATTTCGAAACTAAAACCCACAACGTTAGTCTTAAAATGAAACAGAATAAGATAAAATTAAATATATTGTCGATTACTTCCCCCTATTACACGTGACAAATACACTTGCTGACTTAAAACTGTTGACCTAACTTGTCTCTATGTACCTCAGATATATTTTGAGAATCTCTGACTGTGAATTAGAACCGACGCAGAGGTGGTACAGCGAAGAACGACACAAAAATAGAAGAATATCTAGAAAGCTTAAAAATAAACAATTTTAAATATTGATATTCTCTATATTTTTATATAATGCAGAGTCGTAGATAGTTTAAATGAGAGATGAAAAGAAGATTAACGCCTTAGGAGTGTAATTCTGAAGACGTATGCTTCGTATTCCATGCATCACCAGAAGAACAAATGTGTTTTTCCTATAGGAGCTTCAAAATTGAAACATGCCTATCAACTAATGGAAATTTTTGACATACTTTATAGCAAGATGAAAGCCTAATGAATTGATAAAGTTTTCAGGTGCGCTGAGTAGACTAAAGGAAGGAAAACATATATGTATATATATATATATATACGAAGCGCGTTTATTAAATAAGTACCAGATATGTTTAAAGAAACACAATATCATTTTAACAACATTTTACTTTCTTCGGACGCTAGACACATACAACTATTTCTCAACATAGTCGTCACCTTGTCACTTGTCATACTAGGGCACCAATTTTTGTATACCTTCGTCACAGAACGACGCCGTCCGGGATGAAAACCATACCTGAACTCCGTCTTTGAGTTCATCATCGTCATCAAAACGCTTGCCACCAAGGAACCGCTCCAGATGAAGGAAAATATTAAAATCACATGGTGCTAAATCAGGACAAAATAAGACATACTTAGCGATGAATGAGATCGTGCATTCAATCGAATCACGGACCGTATCTCACAGTCGGCGGACATTTCAACCACTCACTACAAGATGGCCACACTACGTTGTACGTATCACACTACGTATCTCTAACGTTGCATATGATGAGTCGACAGATTAAGGAAACATTGCGCATGCGCAATATTTCACCCGCAGTGCTACATGGGGAATATCCGGCAACGGCAATTACATACTTAAAAAATGGGCTTCGTATCTCTAAAGGAGGCCTCTAGACTTGCTGGGGACAGAGCATAATGAAGGCAAATAACTAAAATAATCCACGCAAAAGGTCATAATCATTAATATTAGAAAGATCGAATAAGAAACATAAATATTGAGATATTGAGAGACGATAAGATAATGTAATATTGTATGTACACTGAGATATTTGTTGTTAAGTGTTGGTATATATCTACCCTGTATACAAATTATAGCAGACAATAAGGGTGAAGCCAGTTACATTCAACTCGATTCTATATCTATACCGTGTGCACTCTACATAATGGGGTAAACATTGCGAGAGATATGTGTTAGTATTATAATATATGGTGTTTTATCCTCTCTGTGAAAATAGGGGATAATAATAATATATGTTCAATTTATGTGTCAAATTCTCATCTCGAATGTCTTGGTTTATTATAGAAGAGAATGTATAGGAAAGGCTGAGAAAGATATCGAAAGTAGGGTACCAATGTTCATCAATTGAAGAAAAAGACTGCATCAAGTACCTTGGAATCGTAATATATAACAATCTTAAATGGAAAAAACATATTACTAATCTCACAAACAAAATAAGAAAAACTGCCTACATATTTTTTAAACTCAGAAACATCTTATCACTTACATATCTGAAAATAATATATTACGCGTTTGTACAGTCACATTTGCAATACGGTATTGTTGGATGGGGAGGTGCACATAAAACTTCAATTTCACAATTAGAAATCACTCAAAAACTGATTATAAAAATTATTCTAAAAAAAAAAAGACTAACCAAGTATACAACTTTTCACAGATTTTAAAATACCAAAAATAGTAGACATATACAAAAAAAAAATCAATAATTCAAATTTTCTAAATTAAAAATCAATTCAATTTTAGAAGCAAATTACGATCTACAAGATATAGAGATCAAATTGATATCCCAAAACTAAAATATACCACAACTCAAAATCAATACATTTATCAAGGCATCAACTTTTTTAACAATCTCCCCATCACAATAGGAAAAATTAAGGACTATCATAAATTTGTAATTGAAGTAAAAAAAATATGTACACAGACTAACAGAAATATAAATTAACTCGTACATACTCTATACACGAGTCTTACTCTCATAGAAAAGAAACATATATATATATATATGTGTGTGTTTTAACATATGATATATATATCCACTGATTATTCAAATTGTATTATATTTTTAATATTAATAAAAAAAAAAACAAAAAAAAAGGGTGACTGCAAGGAACAGAGTGAACGGTGCTTTGAATAGAATTATATCTAACTGGAACTTGTCAACCGAGGCAAGACTTGCGGTACACAATGGAGTCCTAGTACCGACACTGATGTATGTAAGTGAGGCTTGGAGCTGACAGAAGAGGAACAAAAATAGACTGAATGCTGTGAAAATGAGATCAAATGGCGTATATGTGGCAGATCTAATGTAAAGCTGATTTTAGTATCGTGAGTAAGATTAAGAAAGGATTACTTATGTAGTTTGATCATATGAAACGGATAAATGAGGAGAAAATAATAAGAAAGATATATGACGCAAGTATTGATGGCACTAGAAGTAGAGGACGTCTGCGGAAGACTTGGCACGACCAGGTAAACCAGATACTGGATGATGGTCCTATTAGAAGCCTCAATAATCGACGTGCTTGTATGAGAAGATGAGCCGATAATTGTGTGCCAGAACAGAATAGTGTGGCTCTCTGTCCTCTCTGCCTACCCTCGTGGGGAAACGACGTGATGGTAAGTTAGTTAGCTAGTTGCATTCAATCGTGCTATACTAAAATTAAAATAATTTAAAATTTACAAGTACTTTTAAATTTGTTATCGTTTATAGGATTACACTCTATATTTTAAATGTCAATCATTTTTTCTTTTGAAAATATGACTCTTTTTTAATTACTGACGAAAACACGGGTTATGTTACACTCAGGTAAGAAACTTTGTAAAATAAAACTTCAATGACTAAAAGTTGACGAAATTTAGGTAGAGGGGGAGTAACGGGAGAACGGGATTATGTCTCTCGCAAGTGACGTAAATCTCCCTTGGAACTTCTCTGGCTATAAACTTCATCCACACATTCCGGGCTGTTCAGTGTACATTACTTTTATCGAGTTTCTCTCGAGAAAAAATGTGATTCTTTTTGACAACCCTGTTTCTAGGAATAAACAGTAATGGAATATTTGTATTAAATTCCAGGTACTTTTTTCTATGATGACTATAATTAAATATTAAATCTATTCCGTTAATAATGATGGGAAATTAATAATTTTGAATGGCTTTAATTTGTTAATGAAATAAAAATATATAGTTTATTTAATTAATATTTATTTAATTAAATATCTTAAATTTAAGATTAAAATATTTTCTAATCTTTTACATATTTGGACTGTTTCATTTTAAATCTAACTATTTCTTATGTTTTCTGGCATTTCATTAAAAATCTTTATCGTACTATACATCATCGATTCTGAGATTCGACTTTTTCCTGAATGGCGATCTCAGTCTATTCCTTCCTCTTGTACGATGCTCGTGCTTATGTTGATTTGCATCTAATATTTTCTAATTGAGAATTTTGCAAATAAACACTATTATATTGAAATATATTTTGTTCATAAAGGTCATCATTCAGATCTTTCTATAATAACAAAGATAATTTAAATTTTTAAATTGATATAAGTACTCTTACTCTTATCACACAATTTCCCATTTTATATACACACATATTTTATTATTTTGATAGTTAAAAAATATGTACGTAACCTATTTATTTATTGTATCAAGCATTTTTTTTATAATTATTTAACCGTTTAAGTGCTAAGCAATTTCCGATACAAACGATCGCAGCGCTTTTGCGACGCGTAGCATTCAAACGGTTAAGAATGTATTTTTATTGTATAATTTCGTTGTTATGCAATACACGCTGACACGGACGTGGAAGTATAATAAATTTATATGAGATTTATAATCTTTTAGTAATAAAACTAGCAAACCCTGTTGTATTGTGAATGATTACATGAAATAATGAACAACATTGGCGATAGACTAGCCACGCTTTTAAATATCGGTAGAATATTCACTTTCTTCGCTCATTTTCAACGATTTTTTTATAATTTGATTTAACAATTAAAGGAAAAGTTTTTTTATAAATAATTATACAAAATACTTTGTTTAAACCACCATTTATTGATTATTCAACATGTTTCGATACCTATGGTATCTTCTTCAGAAAACAATGTATACTGAAAGTAAAAATACAAGCATAGATAAAAACAAAACTAATATGAAAACAAATTTAAAAGGTGTTAATATTAGTTCTTACTTATTCACCACTTTATAGGTTTATTTCTTTCTATGCTTGTATTTTTAATTTTAGTATACATTGTTTCCTGAAGAAGATATCATAGATACCGAAACAAGTTGAATAATCAATAAATAGTGGTTTAAATAAAATATTTTGTCTAACTATTTATATAAAATAAGGCTACATAGTAATTTTGCTAATATTAAAAAAGTTTAAAGTTTTTATTAGTTTATAAAAAAGCCACATTGAGTAATTTAATGTTGACCGGTTTCGATACCACTGTGTCTTCGTCAGGACGGGCGTATACTAACTAATCCATAAAATGAAACATGTAAGGACGTTGTGGATTGGTTGGGGGGGACGTGGCTACAGTCATTGTGAAAGAGTGAGAGGAAGAGTGACAGGGTGACATTGAAATAAGGAATGTATTAAATAGCGGGTTGTTTGTTCAATTTAATTGATTATTGATCCCTTGACACAAAATTTAATATAATTTTTTTTTCTTTTTTTATTAATATTAAAAATATAATACAATTTCAATAAACAGTGGATAAATATATTATATATTTAACATTTGTTTCTTCTCTATGAGTAATCAAGAACCAATTAAATTTAACGAATAACACCCTACTTAACATATTCCCTATTTCAATGGCACTCTTCCTCCCACCCTCCCACGTTGACTGTAGCCACACCTCAGCCAATATTTCACTTGGTTTCATATTTTATTTTATGGATTAGTTAGTATACACCTGTCCTGAGGAAGATACAGTGGTATCAAAACCGATCGATCTTGAATTAGTCAATGCGGATTATACAAAACTCGTTAATTTATAAAAATTAATTATTATCTCCAACCACAAAGTTAACACTGCAAACATCAACGATAATTATTTACTTCAAGTGATCTTAAATTATTCAATAGAAAATAATTACTTCCGGTCTCGATACATGTCTAAAAATCCTAGCACCATCTTGCGGTTTCTTTTTAAAGTACATTCTCAAAAATATCACTTTCAATAATTTACGACGCATAAAAATTCATATAATGGTATGTCGTATTGACTGCCTTAGCCCATCGGTTGAATATACCGGAAATTGTATACCTATTTTTTATTTTTTAAATAACGTTGTAAACTTCAGATTAACTTTAAAAGAATGTTTTTCTGCGTGTTGCAACGTATTCAATATAAATTAATTAAATGCCGTATCATCTATGTAACATTAAAATTGTACGACCATTAATGTTACTTCGATTGTACTAATGAGTGAATTGTTTCCTTTGATCTGCTCTGTTGCAGAAATCCTATATATCTATCGCTGCAAAGCATTTGTATTACTGGGCGGTACTGGGAGGGTCGTCGGATCAAATTAACTAAAACAATTTATCGCCAGCGGCGTTCTCACAGAGGGCGGGCGACATAGGGGATGAACATTGATCCAATGCATTGCATTAGTTAACTAGGCGGAAGTCTGTGAAATGTCTACTATACCCAACATTGCACACATCAAGTTTTATAATACCAAAATAAGAAATAATAGACAATTCGTTACTAGTTTGACAATATTTTCACCCACATTAACTTTTCAGTGTTTATAAAAATAATTTTAAATAACTATGACTAATATGAAGAGTCTAATATTAACCACATGTTCTCTAGAAAACTAAAGAATGAGGAGTACACTCGAATATAAAATCTTAAATAATATATCGATTATTATCCAAAGCTTTAAGTGATTACATTTTTTTAAATATTTTATAGAAATTACATTATTATTGTGAAGTTGTAGTTTTTTCAGAACATAGTTCCGTGATATTTTAATACAAATTAAATTCATCAATTAGAAAGATAAAATCAATTTATTTCAAAAATATTTTGAAATATAAGTTCCAAAATTTGTCGTCAATTTATTAGGCTGACATGGCGTAATTGGTCAACGTGCTTCCCCGGATAGGAACAGTTCCTGGTTCATATCATATCACGGTGACTGTTAAAATATTTTATCGATCAATTCATTTTATCTGTACGTATATCATTCTAATAGATACATTTAATTTGTATTAAGATTTTATTTTTATTTGTAGATAGTTTTAAATCGAAATTTTTCTTAGTGAAAAAGAATTTTCTGCATTTGATGGGTTTATGTATATAATTGACGTTCAGTAAAATTCTGAAAATTTGTCATTTGAAGAAAGTTATTTTTTATTATTATATTTAAAAAAAATAAGATAGTTTTAGCATCGATCAGGGAACCTCGTGTCATTAAAACTCTGACGGGAAAAGAGCGAATCTCTGGAAAATGAAGAACAGAACTTTAACGTACGCATGATGAAACAATCTGTGATTGAGTTACGACAATATTCATGACAAAGGAATTCCAAATGGAACGAGATCATTAGACTTAATAACCGCAAAGACATTTACAAAGCACAAGCCCGAGTTGAAGATTTTAATGAACCATCGATTACGTTCTGTTGCAATATAGATGTATATTATAATGATTGCAGTGCAAAACACTTCGTAAGTGAACTATCATCCAACAAACTGTTCATGTAGTACATATTCTGAAAAATAAAATATTGTTTTAGATATAATTATCGTCAATCGGATTCGGAACCACCATTCCTTCATCAGTATATACAAGATACTAGTACTAGTATACAAGATACGAGTACTACAAAACTAAAGTGGTGCTTAAGGTTTCTCTTTCAAAGATAATTCATATTTCCGCATTTTCAAGAAAATGTGGGTTTTATTATTTATTTAAATCAGAAGTTATACAATAGATTTATTAAGGAAAACACATTCTTATTGTGAAGTTATAATTATTCAGAACATAGGTCTGTGATATTTTAAATACTAAATTAATGTATTAATTATAAATATATACATATAAAATCAATTTTGTCGAAAAATATTGTTTTAGCGTAGTGCACAAAGGTACAAAGGTAGTGCACTTCCCCGGATTGGAAATGAAGATCTAGGTTCGAATCCCGGTGACGCTAAAACAATATTTTTCGACAAAATTGATTTTATATGTATATATTTATAATTAATACATTAATTTAGTATTTACAATAGATTTGATATTTTTTAAAACTATTAATTAGATAGAACCTTTATACTTATTAAAAACTAATAAAATGAATATTATTTGCCATAATTAAGAAAATACAAGCATTATAAGAAAGATCGCGACCATTAACAAAGTAAATTGTTTTTAATTATAATAAATTACCACAAAGTTATAACGGAATACAACAGTATATTATTTAGATTCTGTTCAAACTCAATATTACTTCAGTACGACCCACCGATATGAGCATTTAAATTATTAAATCTTACTTAAATTTCCTTTGGATATTGTATTATGGGCTCTAACGAAATATCCAACTCCAGGATATGACCCATTTAAAATGAATCAAAGACGAATCACTTTGCATCAAAAAGATCAAAGAAAACTTTCTGAGCAGCGCATAAGAATTAAAGAAAACATTCTATAGAATCCTCAACTTGTGCGTAAGTTTTTAGCACGTTCACGGTAACCAACAACCCATCCACTTAGGCATTTAAAATTCTTTATAAGGTGGCAATAAAATCCATTCAATTTGGTTACTTAAATGATCAAAACGTACTAATATTAATAATAGCTTCATGGTCATATATTATTGTTGTCGTATTAATGATGTTGCATTAATTATTTTAAATGATGGGGAATAATAATTTGAATGAGATCTTTTAATGCATGCAAATGCTACAAACTCGTAGACAACTTATAAAATTAGTGTATTGAAACATTATTTTTTTCCCTTAGGGGATAAAGTTGTGGCATAGATTTGCTAGACATGCCTCTAAGGATTTCCCAACGGGACACCAACACACCAGAAGAGTTCGAGGAGTTGAATTAAGAACTCAAGGTATTCAAACACAGTACTGTTTTCTGCAATGCTACTACTAATCCATGGCTTCACCATCCATTGAGAGCCTTCGCCGATGAAAAACTCAGTATCATCTATATCTTGGGCTATTCTCCATCCGGAACATGGAACGCCTTCAGATCTCTCCTCACATTATCGCTCCATATCAATCTGAGTCTTTCAGGAGATCACTTTGCATTTAGGATCTCACGATGAATACGGATCACAGCACGTTCTGTGTTCATACGTTCTATGTGTCCTGCACATCTTATCCTTTGTGATTATATCACACCAACTATATCAAAATTAGAAAGCCACTGTTATTAAATAAATAATAGATATCCCATAGAGACGAAGCTATTTTTATTTTAATGAAAAAATATGGAAGGATGAGTAATTTTAAACGACTTTTTGCTAACCACTTATAAAGTAAGGACTTAGTCGAGTACGTGAGTTTTTTGCACACATTACACGTATAAATAATCCATAATACGTATGTTTTTAAGTATAACACATTTTTGTTGTGAAGATGCAATTTTAGAACATAGTTCTGTGGTATTTTTATACAAATTAAATTAATCAACTAGAAAGATGTACAAAACAATAATAATAATAATCGAATAAAAATTTAGTTTCTACCGATATAATATACAGATATAAGTTCTAAATTTGTCGTAATCGAAATCGGTTATTATAGTACAATTGTTAAAATGGTTTCCCGGATAGGAAGAGGCCCAGGCTCGAATCGCGGTAGTAACTAAATATCTTTTCGGTAAATTTAATTTGTGTTATAAATGTATGTATCTATACGTCCCTCTACTATTCATTTTATTCTCCAGCGATATGCCCCCACCATTAGATCACAATACGACAGTTGTGCAATTTTCAGATGACACCGGGGTGTTAGCATCATCGGTAAATGCGGTAGTAGCAGTTAAACGTGTCCAACGACAAGCCAAGCTCATAGAGGAATGGAGCTCAAAATGGCGTGTCGAAATCAACTCCCTTAAAAGTGCCGCCACTATCTATTCCCATCGTATTCCAAAAATTCAAAATATCAGCAAAAAATGTTTGGTAAAAAAATCCCATGGACCAGCGACATCAAGTATCTTGGTGTCACGCTGGACTCCAAACTCACCTAGTGCAAACATATACAGGATCGATTAGGCGCTGCATCAAGTGCACTCTGTGCAATGTACCCATTAATAGACAGGCGTAGCAAACTTGCCAAAACAAACAAGCTCCTACTATACAAGGCCGTTTTTAGGCCTATACTCCTTTACGCAACCCCCGTTTGGAGTCACGCGGCAAAAACACACATTAATAAACTACAATCCTTTCAGAATAAGGTCCTCAGACTCGCTCTGAAGGCCCCAAAATTGATCAGGATCACTCAGCTCCATCACGAATCGGGCATTCTCCCAGTAAGAGAATTCATAAAACATCTTGCCAGGCGTCTTTATGCTGATCTCCCCAAGCACCGAAACCCTACTATCAACTCATTATCAACTTACGATATAAGACAACGCTCGCGCATTAAACGGCCAAAATCCATTATTTTATTTCCTGCCCCAAGTTAGCAGCTAAATCTTTGCAATAACTCCGTTATTTTTCGTTAATAATCCGTTATTTTTCTTTAAATAAATAAACACCACCATTTCAATTTCGGCCCTTAGTGGCAACCTTAGATGAAGGAGCAAGGGGCTCATAGAGCCCGGTACTCCGTAAGACCGTAGAAAAAAGTATCTATACGTATAAATTTTAGAATAGATATTCATGTAGTTTCATTCATATTGCATTCAAAAATATGTATTATTTTTTGCAGGGCAGAGAATGAACATGCTGGAGGAAAAGTAATATTAACAAAAACTAGTGGTTGAATTTCCAGTGTTAAAATAATGTTGGATAAATAACAATGGATTAAAATATGTCTACCATATATAGGTTTTAAGCCTTAATAATGTCCATTTATTCCATATTCCGTGAAGGAAAGCAAATATCGCAAAGAATTTTCGATGAGTTTTATTTTGTATAAAAAATTGAAAACATTTTTTTATAATAAATTTTTAGAGATGTTAAATGTAACAAGATTTATAAATAGCGCATTTTTCATAATAATTTACATAATATGTTTTTAAAAGTAAGGTATCACATACAGGTGTGAATTTCTCTATAATGTTTCCAAGATTTCACGATATTTACATAAAATTTGGTGTTAAAAAGACGCCGACCATTTTTAGTTCTTTCCCGACAATATTCCTTCGTTTTCTACAGTTTTAGATCGCACATCACATCCTGGGGGATAGTGCAGCCAACACAGAGTGGGAGGGAGGGCGCAGGGCCGTTCTGGTGCCAGGCCATAAAAATACCGAATAATGTCACCGAACATATACATATCTTGAAATAGATCAGGGATTCTCAATAATTATCGGTGTATGTTTCCCAATTTAAATTTGCTGTGGTATAATAATTATTGCCTACGCTATAGAATAATCTTGCCTGAATTAGCAGGCAAAATTGCGGAGTTAAAATGAATATAAAAAGTCATGATAATTTATTTACATAGTATGTAATATGTATACAGTATGTATACGGTGTGAACTTGAAGAAAGAATATGTCAATTTGTTCCTAGATGTATACTCCCAAGACAAGGCATCTCTCTAAATGGAGAACTTCAGGAATAATTTTGAATGAATATAATCTTTGAAAGATTAAATACGGTATTCAAAGATAACATGCAACAGTATCTTAAGACAAAAGTCTTTAACTAGTGCATTCTTTATATGCTAGTAGTAAAATCTGGACTCTTCAAATTCAGTCGACCTAGAGTAGTGGAAAGAAGTATACTGACCATCTCTAATATAGAAGAAATAAAAATAATCTAATCATAGAAGTAACTGAAGTGGACTAATAATGTTCAAATTCACCACAGCAAGACATGAATTATAAAATTTAAAAAACCATCTCCCTTGTGTATTACATAAACATTGTCAGTGTGCAAGATAAAGAGCCAGACCGTCGCTGTAAAGAAAAATTAGCCTTAAAGTAAAACAAGTATTTTAAAACTACAAGTGTATATGCCTAAAAACATTTTTTTTCGTGAAAGTGTGATTATTATAGGAGGCAATACACTAATTTTGTTCTTACAACTTAATGGATAAACTACGCAGTACTAATATTTGTATATATTACATATATACAGTATTTATTTAAGCATTGACATACAGGTGGTTTGAAATCACACCGTACGCATGGTGGGTCTGATGGACCCTTAATTGAATATCTTTTTTTTATATAACCTAATATACTAGGAATGCTAGAAATTATATTTTGTATTATTTTTAATATTATATTTATAGGAAATAAATATTAATGCGAACGCGCTACGGACTGTGGTAGGAGCGACAAAGTGATCGCGACCGTGACAGACATTACCAGGCATGCCGAGAGTTAATGGGCCCCTTTTCCATCATGCATTGGGGAACAATTTGTGTAGTTAGGCCACTGATTTCTAGCAACATGGTCTAATGATTACGATACTCGCCTAGTGATTTAGTAATCGGGGTTCGAGCCTCGTTCTAGAAGACCATCAAATTAGTCATATTTTCATAGCTCAAGTGTTTAGCTTAGTTGAAAATAGTTTGAATATTGATCTGACACGTATTCCATGTACGCATCTCTATTGAAAAAGAGCTACCAATGAAAATAGATACCTAGGCCATGGTTTCAGAATAAATTGCATTGAAACTATTCAAAATATATTAAAATGCGATAATCTGTAAGCGAAACAAAAGTGGAGACCGAACATCGCTAAAACCGCGACTCCGTCGTCTAGGTGAGATGCAGTAAATAGATCTGTCCAATCTATTTACCAATATTGGTTGCCTTATCACCAGTTTTTATGCGTCACGTCATTTATTTACTTTAAGACTTAGCTGTTATCTCACCCAATTTACATTAACGATCCTCGATTTTTTGGATGCAAATTATATTTTGGAGTACCTCATATGTTTTGGAGTTTTGTGGGAATCCAACCATCGTTTTAATGTCTTTCGATTATCATATTGGATCCAAATCATCTTTTAAATAATCCTCCAATGTATTTCACAATTAAGGAATTAATGATGTATAATTAGACGAATTTTTAATGTATTTTATTTCACGTGGTACCTGCTTGTCTGAATTTTCACCTTCCCAATAGTGGCTAAGTGCCAAGGAAAGTTCTTGGTTTAATGCAAATAAAAAACAGTTGTTTGTGGAATATCTTTAAAAATAGTCCTTCATCCACGTCAATCTCTCATGATTGATGATCGTAACTTTCCAGTTTCCTCCACTTTCTCGGCATCCTGCTGATTTTAGGACTGTCATCAGAGAGGTGCCTGTATTCTTTTCCATTTGGTCGGTCTAACGTGTGGAGGATCATGTTTTTCCTACAAGCAAGCTCTCCAAGCAGTCTTCCCTTTTTGCAAGATGCTCAAAAAATTTAGGGAGTATTAGGTAGGTTAGGTTAGATAATTAGGTTGAGAGTCTGTACTTGACATTAAGCGTTTGTAAGATTAAGACTTTCGGGCATCTCGCCGTCCAAGGTATGCGCAACATGTGCACTAAAAGCATCAATTCGTCATTTCTCCCTTGCCTTAAAGGTCTATGATTCCATACCATATAAAAAAGCATTCTTAATTGATCCTCGTTGTCACAGGTGGATCATCATCGGAACTCGTTTTCAAGATTTACGTCATCTGTCTAGAATTTCTGGAAACAACACCGAACTTTCAACTCATTTGTTGATCTATCTCCAAATTTCTTGTTTATTGTATTTCAAATTTAACTCATACAGAACAGGATCCGTAAATTTTTTGATATAGGTATGATCTAAGCCACAAAAATACTGCTCCGTACAGGAAACAAGAATTTAGACAAGAGTGGTTTACCGATCTCAGCTTCATTCGACCAGAGATGATGATGATAAGTATGAGGTCGAAAGCAATGAAATAAAAAAGATGTTCAATATTGGTACACTACGGCGACAGGAGACAATCGAGAATGGCTTCCCGCCTACAGAATACCCTGTTTTTTTCAGATACTTAACAATACATAAGCAACAGGCCACCGCTTTAGTATTTTACTAAGACTTCTTTGTTTTCCTGAAATCTATTCCACGGGTTTTTTGGCGCCACGCCGATGATTACACCTTTAAATTTCTGGCACATGTCTTATCTGACCAACTGAGAGATGAGTGGCGGGTTAAAGTTCCTATTCAACCCCGGTTTCATCTGGATATCTAGGCAGCCGTAGCTCCTGCCACGGCTCTGATCTTGTGGGACCGACTGGGATCGCCTGGGGTCGTAATTCCCAAGCGTGATCTGTGATGTCACGCCCGTCCGGTGTACCCTGGGGGTGGCGCTCATCGTATACAATGATATGCGCTTCTCTGCTACTCCCGTCCGGACAATACCACGATCGTCCAAGTTTGCTGGCAGATGCTCCACTCGTCGAAGAATCTTTAACTCATAATTTTCACTATTATAGGAGCGATCCCTGTTGACTTGATTTTGACTTCGCTGCCTAATGATTATTTTTTCGCTGTCTGTCTTATCATATCAATTAATTGGTACCTCCTGGGCGAGTAATTCTGTGAACACATCTTTGTCAACACTAATCTGTTAATATAATGAACTTGTCCTATCGCTACGATACGCAGTAGTTTGATTTTAACGAAGCAAAAAATTTTACTTTATTTGAATCAACCAAATATAAATTTCTGATATAAAAAGTGTTCAAGTCCATTTATAAACATTTCCAGTTCGATTCTGCAGGCGTTCCACCCGCGGAGCAATATTTCTCCTTATGCTAATTTATGTAGAAATCCGAAATGCAGAATGCACGAAGCCAGCACTGCCAAAGGAAATATGTGAAAAGTGGAAATGCAGATGCAAACCGCTCAAGTGAGAGGCGAACTTAAGGCAGTGGAATTGTGGAAATGCAATTCTTTCGTTATGTTGCTGTTTGAAAATTGTATATATGGAGATCAGATGTGAAGTAATAATACACACTTGTAAAACTTTATCTTGTTCAATTTATAATTGAAGGCGTAACCCGAACAATGATGTACGGTATAGAGGATGTTTCCTCGTTGTGGAGAATATGTAAGTGAGGTTAGGTGTTAAAATATTTCTTTAGATGTACCTCAGCGGAGATGTGAGACATCCTTACTCGTGTGGGTCTGTGGATAAATCTCGATACCACTGAGGGCGTTTCAATAAATGAGAAGTTGGTTTACATAGCATTTAATTCAGTGTAAGATAGTACAAACATCTGAACATAAATATAGAGATGAAATAATGGTTATGAGTATTAAAAATGAAGTCACAGTAAATACAATTCGGACAGATGTGCACCTTGTAGGTGGTGGCTTATGATAACCTTGTTTAATTTAATTAGCACACATTCACACGGATTCGAGCCAATAAGGGATACTTCTGTGTAGTCGCCACGTGGGCTAGATCACTCATTGAATTTACGTAGTATAATTGTTCAATAAATACCTCGACGTTTTCACATATTAAAACCTGATGGTGGATGAAGAGCCTGCAAGATACACGGTATGGTAGATGGTGTCCAGGTGGTACGATAGCAACCAGAAATGCGGGGATGGTCGAGCAGGTCACATACAGCAGCAGAGGCGCCTAGCAAGGTTTCCTTGAGACGAATTCTAGTGGATGATGAGACAGTGGCGTTTTATGATGGGCGATGCAATTGCACGGAGATTCCTGAGATGTTGCACCGCGTTTATGATATTTAGAAGATATTGATGTCGCAAAATGGGTGATACATAAGAATTAGATAATAGAGCGGTATTTAGTTTTGCACAGACGAACCTTGGTGGCCTGCGTAGTACACTTTTCAAAGAAAGTAAACCGGGATTGTTTTATTATATCATTCACGGACTGGATAACAGTATTTTACACAGTACATTGATAATTAAATGGTTGATTAAGATGGATTAGTTCCGAACCACATCTCTTTGAAATTGAGCTGAATTATATAAATAAACCTCAGATCTATATCCGACGATGTTGGTACTTAGAGCGGGCTGAGGAGAATGCCGATGGAAATTGTGATCCGTTGGGATGCGTACGTGGCGGAAGCGGATATTCAAAAATGTGCAAGGGAGCGAGGGACCAGACGTATCGCGCGATGTTTAATTGTTTATGGCGGTAGGTACTTGAATATTAAAATAGACTCGCGACAACGGCTGTGTTGAATTAAGTATGTAACATTGTTGTACGTCAAATTACGCGCATTTTGGTGTAGTCAGTAGTTTGAAATTCTACTACCTGACGGAGTTACGGCATCTTGAAATATGCCCTGTAGTGAAACGCTACAAACCACCCAGATGGCAGACTTGCCAGATGTTGTTTTCACTGAGTGATGTTCGGAGATTAAATAAACAAAGAAAAAAAAAATAACATGTCAAACTGGAGAAGTCAAGAGAAAAATGTTGAAAGATGCTAGTCAACCAAATATTTAGAAGAGAGGAGTAACCGTTGCTGCAAAAAATATTTCAACTGACGTGAGTAGAACAACGCTGTACACCACATTTTATCATTGAACTCTGTCAAATATTATTTTTAAAGTAATTATTATATTGTTCTTACATTTTTTGTTTTATAAAAATATACCATTCGGGTGATATATATATTATTTGTTCTTTTAAAATAAACACAACTTTTATATAATATAGTCTGTTATTTTCACCTTATGGAACAACGTTGTCAAGCACGTGCACAGCATTATTCTACTGAAAGTAGAAAAGTTTCGTATGTGCCTCAATCCATTTATTTTCATCTTAGATTACAATTTGAGAAAATTATATTATTATCATTTATAATGTATTCAAAATACATATCTAATATTATTTTATACCATCATTATATATATATATAATAAACAACGTTGTTCTGAGAACGTCTTCAATTTTTTGAAAACTTGCAATATTGCATTAATATATGCAGTAATTATAAAAAGTGGCCATTGTAATATTAAAATTTTACAAAAAAAAAAAACTAATATCATTTTCAAAAATTCTATTTTACAAATTTCTGCACATTTTAATGCATTATTGTGAGTTTGTACCAGAAAAAAAGATTACCTCGAACTTTTTCACAAAATGCCCCCTTCAGCATTAAAATAGCAATATAATTTGTATAAGTAGAAGTACTCCTTTTTTCCTATTCCTAAATTGCCATTAAACATAGAAGTCTTCAAGCTAATGGGCACATAGGTCATGATAATTTTTTTTTACACCACAGTGCTTTAAACATTATTGAGATCACATTTCGTTTCGAACTCACATTTTTCCTATCAAAACCGTTTCTGCTTTTCACATATTTCGTAAGAAAACTTATCAGAAACAATGATCAACATACAGAAAGCGATATTTTTTAATTTTTGGAAAAAACATTAAAAAATTATTCAATAATTTAAAAAAGTTCAAATATCTCGTAAACCGTGTGATATTTATTAGACTATGATGCGTTATTCTGATAGGGCATGGTCTCAGCTATCGATGATTTTAGTTTGGACCACTACTTATAGGACCTCCTGTATATATAATTGTATTTGAAATTAATTTTTTTATTTAAAAATGAATTTTTGTTTCATTTTCTAAATACGCTGTTTTACCTAAGAATATTAGGATTAGAAAAACCCGGTATAACGCGATGTGACTTAAAAAACTTTCCAAAAACTTACTTTTTTTTTTAAATTTTATTTGTAACTATATAATACAATGTAAAAATCTGTTTGGACTGTGCCCGTCTCACAATAGAAATTCTGTGTCGAGACGGGCATAGTTTATAAGCAATTGTATAAATAATTAGAATTACAAGTAGTAGATAGAATTACATTTATTAGAATAGGTGTATATGAAGAACAATTTTAAAGTGGACTTAATTTTTGGATCACTTTGTAGTAATAATAGTATTAGTCAATATGTTTGGGTGAGTGCACCAACACTGGCTCTACCCATATTACGAATTCAAATTTATATATATAGTTTCATGTTCTTGGGACAATTTAATTGGTTTAAGTCTTTTAGCATTCTATTTAATAGTTTAGGTCCAAAATATTTGTTAATTAAAACAATAATTAAAGTAAATACGTAATAATTATATATTAGATGAAAATAATTAATAACATTTCTAAAAAAGTAATAATGCCTATCATTAAAGTGTAGCAGCAGTTTTACTTGATTTTCTCGAAATTATGAAAACGTGTTATAGCGGGTATTGAAAGTCAGTGACCCATATAAAACAAATACTAATAATAGATAGACAACTTTTCCAATATACGGGTTGAAAATGTTCAACCGGTATCTAAATAAAATCTAAACATAAGAAATATTAAACTGGTGAACATTAATGTGTTATGATTAATTTGAAACTATTATTGATTTTAAACTATAGGGATAATAAATACAAAAAGGTGACATGGTCGATCAATTTTCATTTGTCGAGTTAAGATCCTCCTCCCCTCTTAGATTTTAGATTCAATCAGCAGTTATGTCAATATTTGTCATAGAATTAAATATTGTTATATTAAAATTGTTTAACTGATAGATACTAAATAAAATATTATTTATAATATTTTTATTTTCTCCTTAAAATTATTGAAATTTCACAGACAACATGAATATTTTATACTCAGAAATTAAATACTTCGTGAATAGTGAACTCAGTAGTATATTGTCTTCTTATATTATTTTAATTTCACTTATTCTATAATGTGTTTTTATTACAGATTTTTTTGCACAAATATCATGGCATTTTGACAAATTAAGGTGAGATCAGTATTACAAACATACAAATAAATGTTTTTATATATTTATTTGTTTTGGTTTATATATATATATAAACATATTACACAGTATCATTAGCATTTATTGTATATAAGATAAGATTTATAAATTAATTATTAACTGATCAATATCATCTGACCTCCACTATTAGTATTATTAGGTAGCTAGAGTTAGAATATCCACCAGGGTCAATAACATGGTACCCTGAAAATATTTTTACTGATAAATTGATTTTCAAAAACATTTGTTAGTTAGCTATTATTAAAAAAATACTAATAAGTCTTATTCACGGTGGTCTAGAAATTCTATACTGAATTCTTGCAAGCATACCCATACACCCACACATCCACACACCTACACACCCACACATCCACACACCCACATACCCACACACCCACATGCTCGCATACACATTATTCACATACATATTCTGCATCTTTTTTTTATTTTACTTTTTTCATTTTATTTTATTTTTAATATTTGTTTTCACTGTTTACAAGTAAATATTTGATACTGCTGCAGCATTTCTAAATAAGTAAATAAGAAAAAGTAAAATCAACTCCTCTGAAGGGATGGGATGGTGAAAATATTTTTCTTTGTGAATTGCAGTCCGATCCTATAAAAAAATAACCTTCGAATTATATCTGATCGCCCAGCAACTAAAATATATTACAACTTGCGCGACCAGACGAAATTTTCAAAACAATCAAATCCAGTTAAACCAGAACTTAACTAACTTATCACGTTAAGATAGGTAGGTAGACATGATAAAATGCCACACTCTTCTATCCTGGTACGTGAATATTACCTCGTCCGCTTTCATCCTCTCAAGCTCTCTGTTCGGTTGTTGATGTTTTTGACAAGAGTTTATCAAACTAATAATAAATGATAATTTTACCAGCCACTCGGAATATACACTCGTAGGTCAACGTCAGTACCAATTTTTCAACACATTTGTGATTATATTGTATAATGCGGACATGTTTTGATGAATATTTGTTTTATTATATATTAATTTACATACACATACTTAATGCTTATTAAAAATATTTTTTTATAACATCATTATTTTTATTTAGTTTATTATAATCGAAATCGTTACCATAGTAAAGTAAATGATTATAAAGGCAATTGTTTTAAAGCAAAATATTTTTATATACACTGCAAAATGTAAATAAGTGAAGTAAAAAATCAGAACTGAAGTATTTTTGTCAGAGATCTAAATATTTGAGATGGAAAATTTTAATATTCCGTCTCGAATAAACAACGATCTGAAGAGGGAAACAAATATATACATGATTTATTTTAAACAATTTTGAGGGATATTTGAAAAAAAGATATTGAGACAAAATTTCGACTTATGAATTATTCATTTTAAAATACTGATTTAGAAAACACAAAAAACACGTGTTTGTTGGGTCTTCTCGTTGATTCAATGCCGAAAATGCATTTTGTGATTCGGCTCACGGACTAGTAACGTAGCCGTGGCAGGCGGGGACATGGTTTTGATATTAATAAAGGTGTAAACCTGTCGTATTCGTACGAGGACTATAAATGACCTTTGACATTTTAGTCGTGTTTTGAAAATGTTTTCTGATTTTTATAAAATTGTGTGATTTAAAAAAAAAAAATTATGTGACTTTTAAGATTAAAGATGATTATTTCAATAAGTATTCAATTAACGATGTTGCCGTTTGTTTACATAGAATATATTTTTCAGAAGTTCGTCCAGTAAATCTTGTGTTAGAATATTTCTTGACATGTTCACCACAGTACAACTTAACTTAACCTATTAATGAAAACGAATACCCAATCAAACATATTCTTAATAATTTATGTTGTTTACACAAGGAGTGGGGAAACGGAATATAGGAAGGGTGGTAGGAATTTGGTATGGAAACAGAACAGTAAGGCCTGAAGGAACAACAGGAAGCACGATTTGGATTTTTTTTGCTGTAGTCTCAGCTCTCCTGAACTTCAGGAAACCTATTCGCTGATTCGCACGAAGCACTGTGTATTACCTACAATAGTAATTGTAATCTTCGGCATGCACCGCGGGAAACCGAATACACGATAATAATTCAAGTCAGTGTGACGAGCTCGTAGCAGGACATTCACACTTCTTGACAGTTTAAAAGTCATAGACAACACACACAGGAAAGTCATGCTTTAGGTATTGGGAGGGGGGGAACGATAGATACAGTCAAAAATGTCAAACATAATTAATAACGTAATATACCATTCCCATACCACACGTGACACCTGGCCACAAATAATACTTTTGGGTCTCGCGACTCTTAACGGTAATTATTATTAATAAATAAGTTTTTTAATAAATCTGTACGAATTGTGTCATGAATAAATGTCGACCTAACCTAATTGTTGTCTGACAAATGACATATATGCAAATACTTACCAGTAGGAAAATTTTAATATATAATTAATAAAACTTTTATGAAACTATTGGTGTTGAGATTTTTCTCATAAAGGCCCTTCTCGTGATGATTATTGAATGAGAAATAAAAATAAAAATGTGAAATAATATTTTTCTAGATTTTATAGAATAATCTACATATAAGATACATTTGATACAAGCGCTATTTTGGTATTTTTTCTTACTGACAATATAGACTGTTCAGCATGATGGGTTCTTGTATTCGTAGCGCATTCAAATATATTAATATAAAATTCATGCATGAATTTATATCCATTTTTATTTCATAAAAAAAGTTAAAACAAAAGTATTTGAAAGGCGCCGGATACCTTTCACATGTTAAGCGAGCCCTCTACTATCTCAGCTACACCCCCAGTTGCCCATGCCAAATTAAATATGCCACGTATAAGAATACAATGCTTTACACATATGAATTGTTAGATGGATTACTTATTGATTTAAAAAAAAACGAGAAAAATATAATAATGTGTTTCTCGTTGTATCTATGCTTGCTCATTTTAAATTCACCGATTCAAAAATAGCAAAACAAAAATCTATTCTACAAGTAGAGTGGTATTATGTATGTATGTATCAAAAACATATAGTGCGTTTTTTTTATTTTTTGAAAACTTTTTTTTTTTTAAAAACACATTCTCATTGTGAAGTTACGATTTTATAGAACATAAGTCTGTGATATTTTAAATACAAATTAAATGTTTTAATTAAAAAAACAATTTATCGAAAAAATATTGTTGTTGTTATCGGGATTCGAACCTGGATCTCTTCCTATCCGGGAAAATGTATCAAAGGTATTTCAGATTCCGTAAATATAAATAGGATGGCTTTCAAATAATGTAACGACAGATGTATTAAGTGTAACATATAAGTTCGAAAATTTGTCGTCAACTAACTGTGTTGGCGTAGCATAATCGGATAATTCATTTTCCCGGATAGGATGAGATACAGGTTCGAATACCGGTTATATAATGAAAATACATAACAATATTTATAGTTATAACAATAATTTTTCGATAAATTGTATTTATATGTATATCTTTCTAATTAATTATTTTAATTTGTATTAATAATTTTTTTTTTTAAATAATAGATATCTTATATAGACAAAGTTATTTTTTATTAATGGAAAAATATGGAAGTATGGATAACTAATCACAGGGCTTACTTATTTTTTTTAATTATTTAAAGCCATATTCTTTATCCGTAAAATATTTTTAACACATTATACTAGAATTTGCTTGAAAAATTATTAGATTCTCATTGTGACATATATACTGTTTCAGGGAAAATGAATATAAAATAATCCATAAATGGTGATAGTATAGTGGTATTCGAAGTTATTCCACATATTAACATATACACAACTTTCAAAAATTTGATAGATATGTAGGTTGATTGGATGGTGAACGTTACATTGTGTAAAGTGATCATTTAAGCCAGCAGAAGACAGGTCGTAAGCCCTTAAATTACGTATACTTCCATATTTTTTTATTGATAAAAAATAGTTTAGTTTCTATGACATATTTATTATTTGTTTAATTACAGTGCCTTTATAGGTGAAAATCCAGTAATTGTGTGCTCTTGGACATATTCAAATATTTCTAATAATATTTTTGTTTAATCTTCTTAGATGAAAATAATATGTCAATAAATTTGTGACTATGAAATAGCATTAAAATTTAGGTAAAATATACCAGGAACGTTTATTTACAAGAAGTGTTTTTTTCCTAACAAATAATGTTGGATCACAAAAATGTTGAATTTCTGCAGGTGCCTTGTGTAACATGAAGATCTTTTATACAGCGCGAAGGGATACTGGGTCCAGCTTACATTTGCCTCCGGGGACCTCATATGCTCTCCATGCTTTCATATTTTTTTCCATTCAATTTGAATGTGATGTCCATTCCGAACGGAGAAGTCCTGAGGCCCATGAATAAGGCAGCGGATTGTAAAGGGCGCTAAGTGTGACTCGAATGGTAATGTTATGTGTCTTTCACCCTATCCAGTTCCAAATCGTTTATTGACATTGCAGTACTGTTAAAGAGGAATAAAATATACCATACTTTATATTTTCAGCATATTCCAGGAGTATGACATCGTATAAGTTATCTCAGTACAAATAGATCGAGATGAACTATTGTAATATGTCTTTGAAATACGTATTCGCAAACTAATAGTATAGATGTTCGTGTTATTTATGAATTATTTGTATTAAGTTAAACGCATTTTTTGTTGTGAGATTGCATTTCAGAATATAGTTTTGTGGTATTTAATACAAATTAAATTAATCAATGTAATATGGTATTTAATACAAATTAATGATATTTCAGTTGAACGGTACACGCCGCATTGATTGACGTATTCAAATTTAGAAATTGACCCATAGACTGCTTGCACTCGGTTTATCTTAATACCGGGAATAAACTACCTCCACTAAAGAAGCAAGCCCTTGTATGTCCCTCTTGAACATTTTGACAAATGGTTCTCCCGCGGTATTGGACATACACACATATACGTACAATACATTGCATATTTTGAAGATTTATATTAATGGGAAATAAATTATATAAATATGAGTAATGCAGTAATTTATATATATATCTCTGCAGCTGTATAATATAGGGCGACTATGTTTTGCCCAGGGTTCTAAAAAGTACAAATTAAATTAATCAATCAGAAAGATATACGGAAGAAATCTATTTATCGAAAAAATATTTAGTCTCTACTGGAATTCCAACTTGGACCTCTTTCTATTCAGTGAAACGCATTCTCCACCTTCGATATAGTACTCGAATATGTGTACACATTTTCG
This sequence comes from Eubasilissa regina, assembly GCA_022840565.1. NCBI lineage: Eukaryota > Metazoa > Arthropoda > Insecta > Trichoptera > Phryganeidae > Eubasilissa > Eubasilissa regina. Next base: position 26,973,706 of record JAINEB010000018.1, read on the forward strand.
ATAATTTTTTGAAATATTCTGTAATATTTATAATTGATAAATCTACTACTCCAATTTTTATGTTGCGGTGAATCTCAAATACTTTTGAGTAAAACCCAATAGAAGACGCCAGAAATAAATAAATAAATTAATTTTATTAAATGTGGAAACTTTATTACAACTTATAATTAATGTAATTAACACATTAAGGAAAACAATTTTTTTGCTATTTTTTTAGGAAGAGGATCTGGTTCGAATCTCGGTAACAACCAAATATTATATAGATAGATAGATTTTTTCTGTATATCTTTCTATTTGAATCATTTAGTCAATAAACGATTATTTTGATTTCTGAATGTTTTGATTTTAGGGTCCTTTAAAAAAAACATTGAATTTACAGACGACGTGTGCTACTTTCTGCTTTTTGACGATTTATGTAAGTATAATAGACGTAATGATATATAAGTAGTTCACACATTAACATAAATATGTAGAAATCCACAGATGCACAGTAATTGAAAATCGTTATTATTCGCCTTCAAACTTTAATAAAATCCCGACTGTTGTTCAGACACCAAAATTTTAACATTCAAAACGCTTAGCAAACCACAGCTTACGTACATCTTTAAGACATGGGTACTGACTTAGAAGAATTAACGAGTACTGGTTTTTTTAAAGAAATTTTAAGACGTATCTTTGTGCCGGTATTAGAAAATAAATTTTGACCTTGACTCTACAATAATACTTTATTTATTTTATATGTAACTATATAATACTATAGAAAAATCTGTTTGGACTGTGCCCGTCTCACTAGAGAAATTCTGTGTCGAGACGGGCAAAGTTTATAAGCAATTGTTCAATTAATTAGAATTACAAGTAGGTGGAATTATATTTATTACTATATAAAAGGTGCATATAAAAACAATTTTAAAATGGACTTAATTTTTGAACCACTTTGTAGTAATAATTTATATAGGTATGAGTCAATATGTTTGGGTGAGTGCACCAATACTGGCTCTACCCATATTACCAATCCAAGTTTTAATATACAGTTTCATGTTCTTGGGACAATTCGATTGATTTAAATCTTTTAGCATTCTATTAAATAGTTTACGTCCAAAATATTTGTAGTTTCTTTGACCATATGTTGTATGTGCTCTTGGGGTTTGTAGGTTATTTGTTGTCCGTGTGGAAATTATATTTTGAGTTGTTTTAAAGTATTGTGATGATCCACATATAACCAACTTATAAAAAAATATGAATTCCGAGAAATTCCTAGAGCAGATGCGGCAGAGTAGGGGGATGAAGACGGCAGAGGCGGGGGTGGCGAAAGCTCCTACTGACAGTCGGGCTCGAAAAGGCGAGAGGGTCGCATGGATGACAGTCAGGCTCGGAATGGTCAAGGGGTAGCAAGCGGGAGAAGTCACTTTTGAACGGATACGTAAACGTTTGTTCGGGGAACGAAATTAGCTTTTCTTTTCGAGATTTACGCCGCAAGTGTTTTGGGGGTGATCGTGTTGTTTTTTTCGGGTCCGCGAAGGTCGTGTTAAAATTACCAAATCGCGGGTGTGGTGATTTTAAGATCCAGAAGGCAGATCAGGGTTGGCGCAGATGCTGAGGACCATAGCTGAGGACCCAAAATACTAAGTTTACCTTTTAGCATGCTTGTATACATAATTAAAACCACTAACGAATACTGCAGTGTGACTCGGACCATCATGTAATTACTATTAGACTACTGGATATTCGACTTTATTAAATTACTGTCCTGTTTGTTAATTTGGAACACCCATCTATAAGGTTTAGTTATATTTATTTCATCATTTAGAACTAATTATTAACTACTTATAGGCCAAGTAAATAATCATGAATCTATGTACGTGTATGTCTTTGGTACATACTGCCGGCACCGTGAAACTCTACCAAGGCATTGTAGGGTACATTATATACATTACATGTTTGATCCGAAGCAACGGCTAGTAGGTAGAAATGATAGAATTTATCCGAGAACCTTGTGTGTTTATTTACTTTGGGAACGCACAACCGCATGCGTATGTAAATCGTACTGACCTTTATTACTGACATTGTGCTAACAACTCACTGAACATTTTACTTTACGACACATCTCACAAGTAAGACTCCGTATTTATTCCTACATTATGTATACAATTATCATTTCGGTTATCAAGCTGAAACCAGGTGTTCCATTTTACCCCTTTCAACGCCTATGTGAATTGTAATTTTCCTAAGATGATTTGATTGGAAGGAAAAGGTGCTTTTGGAGGCTGAACAGAGTCATTCGGTGGCATGAAATGTGGACGGGCTAGCTATGGTTATATTGGTTTGGTAGTGATAGCCATAACGAAAGAGTTCTGGACATCATCGGTCTGCGTAGGGTGCACAAGGCTACAGGCTAACTCTACGTATGTTTACCGTTCATGATCTTTTTCCGATATATAATCTGGCGTAAATAGTTTAGTCCGCGCTGGGTTGCATCGAGGTGATTTCCGTGTGGTCGCCATGGTACTCGTACTTCAACTGTATGAGGAGGATGATAGTAGTGTCTCTAGAGGTTAATACCCCGAGACAGTGTTCCTGAAATGTTCTACAATTAAGCCGACACGTCGGCAATCCACACACATACACACGCACCAGCATACAGTGATAACAATCCTAACCAATTGTTCCCGACTCTATTCGAGATGCATTGTTCGAGACACCGAGGATATAATAAAAATTAAAAAAAAAAACTGTTCTTCAAGCACAATAGTCAATTCTTCATAAGTGGTGCCGGCGACCAGGAGAATTAATATTTATTATAAATTAATAAATTTGGAACTTTGGAGAATGGGGTAGGGGTTAAGGATATCGATTTCATTACATTATGTATGTTTGTATTTATATATGTATTTAAGAGTAGTATTAGCATATATTTGTCTAATATCAAAGACATAGAATTTATTAAAAATTTCGTCAGTGCTCATTGTGATTGGGGATTTCAAGATAACTTTTAATATATGAGTTTACCATATCAAAGTTGATTTAAATAGGTAGACTTCGGTAGTGGACCGTGTGAAGGGGATGACCGAACTGCAGTCACTGAAATCACTTCTGACTTCTGAACACAAGAAGATCAACAGGGCGCAGAAACTTGTGAAAGTGAAATCTGAAATGGAACGATAATGTCTTCAAATACATATATGTCATAAAATCCAAAATTGGAGGCAAATGGCTCGTAATACGAAGATCAATGAAGAAAATTTTTTAAGAAGTACGAAACCTGCCAGATGTTGTAGAGCCAATTATGTACTAGATAATTTATATATTTAATTATTTATTACTTGTATTTAACCACTTTTATGAGTAAATCGGAATTTTTTTCTCTTAATTAGGATGTCAAAGAAACTAACTAAAACTATATATAAAATTGTTCTAATGTTTAAAAATTAAATTTTTGAACAAATTGAAAAAATAATTATTATTTTAAAAAATATCAATCATCTATCCAAAATTGGTTGGTGTTTTAAATTTACTCATAGAATTGGTTAAAAACAATGTAATAAATAATTATATATTAAAATAAATAACCACGATGTAAAGTTTGCGAAAAATATTAAAAAAGGATAATTTTTATATTCTTTTTTTTTAATTTATAATATTTTTTTATATTCTATTTTTTACTATGTAGGTATATAAATTTATTTTAATTTTTTGAGATATTTATTATTTTTGTAATGTCACTTTAGTTATGTTTGCAAAATCATAAAAACGTTTATCTGCGTACCCACTTAACAATAAATATTAGTAATAATGACTGTAGTGATACAGTACGGCTCACTTAGTAAATAAATATGTAATCATTGGACTACTTACTTCAGTATAAAAATAATTTTTAATGAGAACACATTATTATTGTGATGTTGCAATTTTACAGAATATATGTATGTGATATTTTTAATATAAATTAAACGTTTTTATTAGAAAGATGTACAAATACAATCAATTAATAAATATAAAGAAGATGGTTTTCAAATAATGGAACGACAAATGTATACATTTGAAAGTGCAACATATAAGGGCGAAAATTTGTCGTCAATATACTATGTTAACGCATTTCCCTGGATGGGAAGAGATCCAGATTCGAATCCCGGTAGTAACAATTCTATTTTTTCGATAAATTGATTTTATATGTATATCTTTCTATTTAATACATTTAGTTTGTACAAAAATAATTATTTATTCAATGATAATTTCCTATTATTTCCATTACTATTAAATTCACAAATAAGGAAATATTATTAAAGATGATAATGCTTTACAACTTCAAATATAGTAAACAACATTCTGATGTTAGTATAATGAGTAAGATTAAGAAACCATCACTTAGGTGGTTTGGTCGTATGGAAGGGATGAATGAAAGAGAATGGTAAGAAAGATATATGACGCAAGTCTTGATGGCACTAGAAGTAAAGGAAGTCCGCCGAAGACCAGGTAAACTAGATAATGGAGGATGGTTATGTTAGATGCCTCAACAACCGGCGAGCTCGTATGAGAATATGTATGTGTGTGGATGAGGCGAGAATTGTGTGTCAGGACAGAGTAGTGTGGTGCTCTATCCTCTCTGCCTACCCCGGCGCGATGGTTAGTAAATAAGTAACATTCTTCAATTTTCTTTATAAATATGAGCTGAGTAATCGTTTCATTAACTTTATATATTTTTCCTCAAAAAACAGTTGTGGTGTTCAAAAAAATCTAATTCAAGTCAATTTATTCATCTTCTCTGCCTCCTTTCTATCTTCACCCAATACCTGTTCTTCTATCACGCAGTTTTCACGTGCTCCTTGTTAAATAACAAATCAGTTACATGTAAGGGTAGCCCACACAACAAGCCCGGTTTGTTCAGATTTATTTACGCCCAGATTCATATCTCTCGGCTTGCACAGCCCACAACAGTAATTATAGGGGTAAAGTCATAGTGGAAAATGTATGGGAACAGATTCACTAACGGCTTTCCCTCATGCCAGAAATATTTAACGTTTTTATTATAGTTTGCGTAAAACGGGCACTATCGCACAATCTAGCGAGCGGTTAGCGTTCATGTTCTTCAGGAATAATCGTTTTTTTAATTAGGCTGTTTTCCTGTAGAAGAGTCCAAGGCTAGTTGTGACACGTTACTTTTGTCAGTGTAAAAAATATTTACCCCACCGTGCTTACCAAAGTACTAGTACATCTTAAATATAATATGCAAATGTTTTTCTGTATGTCGTGCGAAGGAATATTTAAAAGGAAATTAATACATTACACGGGGGTGAAAGGCTAATTCCTTTGAAATATATGAATTATGTGGTATGACCTTTTTATTTTGAAGGTATATTTTAAAAGAACAAAATAAACAAGTCCATTTATAGAATCAGAAATCTAAAAATCTTAATTGAAAAGGAGAGATTTTAAGCTTATTTTTTTTAAATGTCCTGTTTTTCAAAAATAAATCATCAAACTATTTTTCTTAACATTTTAAGACTTGGTTATTGATGAGTATTTACGCCGTTTACTTAACATGGGAGAATTTTATACGATAATCATATACGAGTAATATATATCTTCTTAGATAACTCGTTATTCAAATTCGGGAAAATAATAGCATAGTACGTTAGTAATGTTCGGTTAATAACACAGTACTTGAAATTTGCTTCACATATGATATCCAACTATTAAATAGAGAACGCAATTAAAATTTTCACTCTTAGAAATGAAGTTCAAAATACATCTAACTATTGAATTTCCACATAGTTCTGGTGCGGAGATTCTACCATTGCCGGAGACACATTCATCAACTGAAGTGATGTATTGTGAGATTTAGTGTCATCTTAATTAGCTTACATGTAGTAATGTACGGCGACTAGCTGTGTACAATTAAACAGTAATCCAAATGAAAACAACTGAAAATACACGTTAACATTTCAATCATGCTTAACTTTTTACATAGCGCGTATTCATTAATTGTGTATTTTTTTATTATTTTGATATTTGGAATATGAAAATATTTTGGATATTATAATTTAGAATACGAAAAATAAAAAATAATGAGTGTGTCCTGTGTGCCGTCATAATTTTTAATATATTTAAACGACAGTTATATTGATTCAATAAATTGTAATTTATTATTAAGGAAAATTATTTTATATATTTTAAACAATTTGAATCTAAATGATTTCGTATTTTTCATATATTATTGGCGTAGACCTTTCTTTTCAAGTACCTCTACAGAAAATTTTCGGGAGCCGTCAATCAGCTAATCGAGGAGGCAGGTCGATATAACCAGTTTTGATATTATGCGGCCGGGAAAAATTTCTCGCAAAATTCGAGTTGTGTTACTCACAAGCGTAACTCGGGTTGTGTGAGAGGTGGCACCGTCCTGTTGAAACAGCAGGTGTTGCAGGCCCAATCGACATAATTCGGCCACCAAGAAATTTTCCAACATTTTCAACGTTATTGACACCCATTATTGGTTATAGCATTGCCATTATTATTTAGATAAAAAATTGTTATGACTTTAAACGTTGTTGACGAACCATTTATAAGCAAAAGCTCATATGTAGTTCTACTTATTTGCCGCCAGTTTGGCATTTTTTAAATGTTCATAAGCAGCTGTGCGATTTCTTCTAGCACATAGTGCCAAGACAAAGCCGCATAGCCGCCATCACAAAACCCACATTGTCTCTGATCTTTTATTTATTAATTGATAGTTTACAAATATTTGAGACATTAGATACTTTACAATAAATTGTAATTAATTAGTCTATATGACTACAAAATAAAAATTAATAAAACTTTGCCAAACTAAAATAGCGTTTAAACAAAATCGGCCTGGAACATAATATTCACCCTGTACAATATTATATAACAGATTTTTCAAAAAGTATATAAAACAAAACTTATTCACATTTCAAAACGTTACAAAAACCTATGATACAATCCGAATAGGTATTGATCCTAACAATATGATATAAATTTTTGCCGAGTAAAAAAATTATTATTTGCCTAGAAAGAAAAAAATACCCTTAAAATTTTTCAGAAGGTAATGGATGTATGAAATTTTGAATTTCTGGGTTCGAGCCATTTTAGTTTGTGATCTTAAATCGACGAAAATTTAGCCTTCTGCGCGCGTAGGCTATAACACTAAGATTTTAATAATTTTACAATAAAATTTCCATCGGAATCAAGAGGACCGTACTAAATTAGGAAAGTATAAAACAACATCCTGGAACTAACTTTTTTCTACATTGTCCTAAATTACATACTGACATATTATATAGGATTATCCAATAAATGTTAAAAAATTTCAAATAAGAATAGTAGCCATGTTTATCAATATGTAGACAACTCGACTACTTATAATAACAAGGTTCCAACTAACATTTTGGGCTAATTTGAGATATTTGCGTGAAATGGGTTCCAAATGCTTTATTGTTTATTTTTTCAAACTCTATTTACATGACATTAAAGGAAATAATAAGAGTTGCTGTTCCAACTGCATCAGTTATTTATTTCAATTACTATATCATTATTATTAATATACAATATTTTATTTTTAATATCTTCTAATATCACAGTACCATTGATAATACTGAAAATAAGTTAACACCTTAAAACTGATCCTATTTACATACTCAAAACAAAATATACATTAAATATAAATTAAATATATTAATTAGAAATATATAAGAAGAAAAATATTGCTGTTGCGCCACCGGGATTCGAACCTGGATCTCTTTCTTAACTGGGGAAGGTGTATTATCCAAATATGCTACAGCGACAATATTTTTAGCGACAAATTTTCCTTTTTGGTATTAATACATTTAATTATTCCGTTATTTAAAAGAGCCATCTACCTTATTTTTACAACTTTATTATTAGGAGAACACATTATTATTGTGAAGTTGTAATTATTCAGAACATAGTTCTGTGACATTTAATCAATTTTTATTTAATTCATATTTAAAATATCACAGACCTATGTTCTGAATAATTACAACTTCACAATAAGAATGTGTTCTAATAATATTCAATCAACACTTTTGAGCTCATTATCTCAAAACAGTATCAGTGTCGGATGGAACCTTGTTATTCTGAGGGGTCATTGGTATTTTTATTCAGTATAATCTGCCTTTTATCATGGAGCATTTCATATTGGAACAACGTTTATAAATTATTAAAACTTATTATCAACTTATTATTATAGGCTTATTGAAAGCAACATTCAATGATTCAATCATTTCCAGAAATGGGCCTATGAATTGACCGCCTAGATCATGTGATATATTTTCGTTAAGAATATTTTCTGTAAGAATATGTAAAGTCATATATTTATGTTGATAAACCATCAACAATTAAAAAACAACATAACTCATGTATCACCAGATGTATGTGAAAAAATGGCTGAAAATTGAATCCAAAGAATGCATAGTATCAAATGTAGTCATGGTGCATATTGGAGTGAAATTATATTCCATTATTTATTTATTTATTTATTTATTCTTGATATAGTGCATACATAAATATTTTTTTATGTGTTTTAATATAAATAAGATTAAAAACGTTTCTTTTTTCTATAACTTATTTTTCACATATTTCCTTAGTTTCATTTTGTATTAATGTAGTTTTTCCTCCTTTCTTAGGTTTTCAGACATTTCATAAAAAATCTTCATCGCACTGTACAACATTGATTTCCGAGATTTAGTTTTCTTCGTGAATGACAGCCTCAGTCAATTTTTTTCCTCTTGTATAATATTCGTGCTCATGTTTATTTGTATAATTTTTTCTCATAAATTATGTCAATATTTTCTTAGTGAGGATTTTATAAATAAATACCATTACATTGAAATATATTTTCTGTTTTAAGGTCATCATATTCAGATCTTTTAGAATTTTACTGATTAGAGTGTATCGAGTATTTGAATAGCATTTAATACTTTCAAATAAATTTAAAAAATCATTGATATCATTCTTGTTTTTTATTTAATTCCATTTTATAGTTCTATCACGCTTACAGAAGAACCCTATACACACAGAATTTAATTGACAATTATGTCCTGAAATATCTCTTATGAAGAAGCAACGTCCAGAATCCGACGTTGAAGAATTTTAATATCATTAACATGACGAGTTCATCAAAATGTTAATCTACCTATCTTCGTGAAAATGCGGAGGGATTTTAACTATGCATGATTTATACTACTGCACATTTCTCAGTCGACTTTTGAATCCAATTTCAGAAAACCTGTGTGCTACGCGAACAAAAGCGCAAAAAGAACTCGCGGTTATCATAAAACATGACAGAATAATTTAGATTGTACATTGGTGCAGAGACGTGAGAGGTCAAGCTCTCTGGAGGCAGATCCACGCGCATAGGCAGATCCAGTCGCATCCGTATTGTGTGACTTTACATCTGTAGTTTCTTGTTCTAGGGTGTACTTATAAATTATTGTTGTACTGACATTGACTTGTTTGATTTATTTGATATCAAAAAAATATATAACAAATAAAAATAATCGTTAAAAAATGTGTCTTTAGCAGTTGTGTTAAAATTGCTAATTTTAATAAATATATACATAACCTAGTATTTACGACAAAATATAATTATAATATTAGTATAAAATAAATTTTCTTTAATATTTTTAATATTTCAAGCAAACTTTAAATTGTGGTTACATTCTGATGAAGGAAAGGCGTTTTCTAAAACCGGTTGGTGTATTAAATTAACTCATAAAAGTAGTTAAAAACAAAGTAATAAATAATTAAATATTATTTTCATTAAAAATATATAAGTTGTTGTAATGTTTATCCCAATTCAATAAAATAGATTAATTTAATTCTAGCCTTTTTTAGACTATTACTCAAAGGTTTTTGGGATTCGTTACAATATAAAGTTGATTGTTTTTAAAAACGAAATAATAGATACATCAATTATAAAAAATACTACAAAATATAAGTTCCAAATTTTTCGAAAACGTAATTAATAAATATGGCGAAATAGTAACGCATTTCCCCACAAAGGAAAAGTTCTGTGTTCGTATCCCGGTAACAACTAAATATTTTATCGATTTATGAATTTTTTTGTACATCTTTGATTAATTTAATTTGTATTAAAAATATTACAGAACTATGTTCTGAAATTGCAAAGAACAAAAATATGTTTTCATTTTAAAGAAATGATTATATTTATAATCAATTTAGACGAAATTAATAGAAAATGTTCATAACTCTTAGGGTCTAAAATTGTTAGAATAACTCAGCCACCTGCTCGTTTAGTCCTGGTATTACGCCGGGGCACGGTTTACGATGGTCATCACTTTTAACGGGAAGGGAGAAGCATTTGTTGGCAGATCTCCTCTCGCGCGGGAGAATAATAGGCTTTTTTCTCGCAAGCCTTAATAGAGCGAGGGAATTAGGGGATGGACGGCCCGAAGTGTGTTCCCAGTGTATTATTGGAAACAAAAGTTACAACCTTCGGAAAGGTTCCCCTCGCAACTACGGGCGGTTCACCATGACCGTGACTAAGTACTTACTTAATAAACTTAACCAAAAATTCGACTTAATTTTAAATACGGGGGACCCGTTTCGTATTAGGGTGATGTTACCTGAGAGGATATTGTTGTGTAAGAAGACGGAAGTTGTTAGAAAAAGAGGGTTATATGAGTCATAAAAATACTCTGATTATAAGAAAATGGAAGCACAAAAGTAAGCAAATCATTATGCATCCGTGTGTTGCACACTTGAATGTCTTAGAGAAACGTTTTCGTGTTACTATTGCCGGACTGTTTTCTTGTTCGACGGTTATAAAACAAGGCACGAGATACCAGTAACACTATTTACTTTCCGGTAGAAAAGACATAGCATATATTCATCTAAAAATATAATAATTACTTCAATTTTTCGAAATTATTTTTTTTCCATTATCCAGAATTATTTGTACCTGTGATTAAATTTTAAAACCCTGACAAATGTTTTTAACATGTTCATACTCGTTTTACGATATAATTTTTCATCAAAGGTAATTTTTTGTACAAAATACCACACAGAAATTCGATATTGGTATTCGTTATTTATTAATTTAAATTGTACGTTAAATAATATCTACAACTGTGCAACAAAGGTAGAGTTCTTATGTTTCATAACAGTGAAAATACAATAATTTATAAATATATTAATCATTAAAAATAATTTTTTGGAATATTTTTTATCAAAATAATATTATAGCGACATCTAGCGATATTGGTTTAAATTTATTTGATCATATGTAACTATTATGAAAATGAAAGTGGACATCCTACGTCAAAAATATAAACATATTTTAATAGTTAGAGTTCGACCAAACTTCATGGCCTATGATCGAGTCTCACTTGAAGTTTATTTTATCTAATATTTTTTTTATATCAATGATTGATTTGGCAGATACTTCGTGGTGTTATTATTTTTATTATTTTTTAAATATATAATTTTTTGTTTTCACTTTGTACCTACATACACATTTTTTTGAGTTGTAACACGACTAGTTTCGAGAAGAGCAGTTCTTCCCATCTTAGATGTAAATTGAACTTAAATTAAATACAGTTAGCTATTGGGGTGGTGTGGCACGTAAGGGTGGGAGTGGCTTTATTTTTTCTAGGAAACATTGTTAAAAGCGGCGAAGAATTTGAAAATATGATAATGTTCATTAATGTTTTCACCAAATTCAAATTTTTCTGAATTTCTATCATTTCAAGATTATTCATTATTATTCTTCTATGTAGTACAGGGTGAATTAAGCTTAAATTAAAATATATTTAAATTAAAACATAAGATTATATATATTTTTAAAATTAATATATTTTTATTGTATTTATATAATGCACAACTTTACACGAGAAATGATATTTTTTAACCAATAAATCAGAAAACATAGAATATGTCTATGAATACGTAATCCTTAGACGTGTATAATACATATTATGTATTCAGAGAGGAGAATCTGAAGAGACCCAGTATTTTGATAAGAGTGCTTTTCACGAACCCTTTTTTTATTTCGTGACTATATTTATATGTTTAAAATAACCGAATACATCTGGGACTACCTCCTTAAGCACTATCAAAATAACGATGTTAACAAAATATTTCAGTCAGCGTAGAGTTTTCCCTGGCTTCCTGGCTTAGGGAGGGTCCGAATGCGACAAATATTATATAGGATGTACCAAAAAGAGGTAGCCGATTTGAAATTGCTCTAGCGGTATTTTTATGAATTTGATACTTGACAGCTATCATGTAGGAAATACGCTTTTGCAAATCGGTGCGATACACGATTGAGCAGCGACAACTCAATGTAAAAGCAAATTAATTATGAGCATTGAAAGAAGATTGCGTGCATTTTCAGTTGCTGTTTGGCACCAGCCAAGCGAACAATCTATCGTTTAATGACAAAATTGTAAAAAATACGCCCCCTTTGCATCTTTCTGTCAGAACTTATTAACTTGTATGTCTACTACTTAAGCCTTGTTTCTTCACTTCACCTATCGATGAGAATTACTGTTTCTCTCGAATCTCGAGTAGTGCAAATGAACTCGAGTAGAGATATAAAATTGATTTATTTATATCCAAACATTTTGATCATGAAACTCTACAAAGTTAACGCTGATTCTATCAATCATATTATTATTCTTTTTAAACGTTCTAGTGATACTTGGAAGTCCATGGCCGCATTCACAATACAACTTCACAACGGAACTGTCTCTTGGTCTTCCTTTCGGTTGATCCCAGTTGGATTGTGTATGAGGACTTTGTGCACATTACGGAACTCATCTGCTCTCGTTACATATCCCGCCCACTGCAACCTTCTGGCTTTCACTTTCCTCAGGATATCTGAGGGAGTATACCGTTCCCGAAGTTCCAGGTTCTTTAATCTCCTCCATTCTCCGGTTAAGTCATCGCGTATTGGGCGATATATTTAGCGCAAGACTTTATTTTTGACGTCTTCAAACCTATTTCCCTACGCTAAAGTAAACTTTACAAACTTTAAGAACGATCGGTTGTATCAGTGGTGTGGCATACAACCACAAGAAAATAAGTATGGTTCGCCGATTTCTGCTTCTCTAAACTGGCAATGATGATGATAATGAGGTCAGAAGAAATGAAACACAAAAGATGTTCAATCTAGGAACACTGCGGCGACAGAATTGAGAATGCGATCCTGCTCACAGTGTACTTGATTTTGTTTCTGATATAAACGATATATTCAATTAGTTCTAATATTTCCCAAAAGTCGCTGGAAAAATGTATTTGATAAAAAAAAAATGACAGTCTATCAAAATCTATCACACATTTTGCTGTCGACCTACCGATGATTATATATTTTAATTACTGCCCTGTGTCCTTAACACATCAACTAATTGGCGTCACTTTGGCGACCTCTCAATCCTGTGCGATATAAGTAGTCTATACAGTTTAACCTTTAAATTTTGTGACAACAACCTCGATGACAGCAATTTTCGTAAAACAAAATAACGATCGTTTCCTGTTTTATCCTGGTATTTATTTATTTTTGAATGTCATTTATCCTTGTGACATTTGTTCTTAGATATTTAAACCGTTTAACATATTCAAAGGCTTGATGATGATAAAAATTATAAATTATTTAAGTTTTAATAACGTGACATCTATATTGCGTTGTGCCGTTATCAATATCCATTTAACATAATAATTAGACATCTTCAATTGCATGAAACAGCCTAACGATGTAGAAGTAATGTTGTGGAGAACTAACTATCCTCACTAAGTGACGCTAATGCTGACATCATGTCTTGTATTCATGAAGCTGTCACACGTAATATAGTCCCGATATGTTGTCAATCCAACAGGATACGCATTGATGCAATCGGAGCTGAACATTATTGCATTATTGAACGCATTGCAAACATCAGGATGAAACAAAAATAACCCTAATTACTCATTTATGAAAAAATCGCATTAAAAAAAATTCCATTTGCCTAGCCGCATAATTTTAATAATAGATTTCGTCTGTATGTGTAAGTATTTTTTATTTTACTTTCTCTCTTAGTTCAATATTAAAGGAGTTAAATTTTAACTACGGTCATTTTGAAACTAAATGGCGGATCAAGCTGATTGACGAATTTAGCTGAGATTTTTATTTTGTCAATTTCTTATCGAAATCTGATAAGATTTACTGGAACATTATTGTCAACAAAATTTGTCATGTCGCGTATTTTGTTATATTTTTATACCTATACAAGTTATTTTTAATTGCTATGCTTATGTATATCTCACTAAAAAAAAAGTGTTGACTATTAATAAATATAAACTTTTTAACGGAGTTTCGAGGTCTCCCGGTCATGATCGAAGATAATACATTTTTTCTTTTTTCTGAGAAAAAAGTTGCCTCATGCGATATTTTAACATCTAGTTTATACATGTATGCGTGAGAGTGTTCTATGTGCTTAGTATTAGTATTTAATTATTATAATTAATGTTGACACCCACAGATATATAAATCAGATTATACTCGTAAATTATAAGTAAATACATCTAGTGCAAATGAGTCGTTTTTACCTAAAATGCCATTTTCGAAAAAAAATCATAAAACTATATCAATCAGTATAAAATAATGTTCATTTGAACCACGTACGTATAAAATACAATTCGCACAAATATAATATTCATATTTATTAAATACTGCGTTCGCCCTTATTGAATACAATAGAATGGTGTGGTGTGATTGTTTGAAATGTAAATACGAGCATTTGACATTTAACTCAATTTCCAGTCAATTTATTTTTAGTTGTATGTTAATACCATTAAATGAAATGTAATATTGTTGCACTGAATTTAAAAAAAAAATACCTCCAGAATTTTATATATAATATATTTTCACTTTTTCAAGAATTACATAAATTGTTCAATATATAATAAAAGGTGCTAATAGCAAATTAAATATTATAAATTACCAAATCCTTTTTGCAAATAGCCATCTTTTAATTTTTTTTTCACACTAGATTCTAATTAGTTACTCACCACTTATATTTGTAGTTTTGTTTTTGTCTATGCTTGTATTTTTAATTTTAGTATACATATTGATTTATCAATAAACAGTGGTATAAACAGAGTGTTTTCTTATTTTAATAGAAAATATTATATTTATTCAACGGATACCCCAGTAAAATTTGTTACGAGAACTGTGTTAGAAAATTTCGCAACATTTTATATTTTCTCTCTCTTACGTAGTGTTTTATTATCATATTTTCCGATATGATGATCCATACAAGCTTGGCGAGCGTTATACCATCTTTCTATGTTTGACTATGGCGTTATATTTATGAATTACTTTATTGTTATTTATATATTAATATAAAACTAGTATTTTATTTTATTAAAAGAAAACAGTTACCCATGGTGAAATTCTTAGCAAATAGTACAGGGTCCGGCAGAAACTCCCCGATTTCTCTTGTTTTACTCTCCGGCAGAAATAACTCCCCGATTTCTCTTATTTTACTCTCCGGCAGAAATAACTCCCTGATTTCTCTTATTTTACTCTCCGGCAGGAATAACTCCCCGATTTCTCTTATTTTACTCTCTGGCAGAAATAACTCCCCGATTTCTCTTATTTTACTCTCCGGCAGAAATAACTCCCCGATTTGAAAGGTTAATAAAGTAGACATTATGACAAAAATGTGATGTGAAAATAAATGGCAAACCCTGTTCTTTTAGAATATATTAAATTTTTGTATAATTTTGTTGTAAAGTCTATTTTATTAACCTTTCAAATGGGGGAGTTATTTCTGCCGGACCCTAAGCAAGAATCATCATTTTTAAAATACGTTTTAATAGCGAACACGCGACGCTCACCACTCCACGCCATGATGGCAACTAAAATGGCAAGAAATTGGCTACAAAATGATGTGCCGAAACCGCGCCCTGTACTACTAGTTCTCCACCAGCAGTGGTGGGAAATCTATGAGTTATTTCTGCTGGACTCTATATTAATTATTTTTAGCTCCGCTAAGGGGACTTTAATTTTCATTTTATTTATTTTACTTAATTTATTAATATTTTTTCAAAGCAGGGGTATTATATGCAGGAGTGATGTATTACACATGTCTTTTTTTAGAACATTGGGCAGCTAGAATTTTATAGCCTTGCAACACCGGGTGTATCCATTAGTACGAAATAAATATTGATGTTATGTTTACATATTCGCATCTTTTTAAAAAGTCTTACCTCAGTATGATAATAACGGTGGCTACTCAAAAATGAAAGGACGAAATGCTACTTCCTATGCACATTTTCAGATTTATATTAGATATAATATTAAAATATTTCTGAAAACATGTGTTGTCAATTTGTTCATACAAATATTTATACTATTTCTGGAAATGATTTGTTCATACAATTTCTTAAAATACGTATAGTTAATTTGTTTATATAAATCTTTCCATAATTTCTGGAAACATGTGTAATCACCTGAAGTTACTTACTAGTGGATAAGAAAGGATTTTTCCAATTATTTTGTATAAGAAAGCAAAATTTGGCAGATTTTTTTTTTGCGAGTAATTGCCGACATTAAAAAATATCGGAAGATTAGATATAAGGTGCTCTTTGATACAATGAGCTCATAGAAGGCGATTATTTCAGTATGAACTGGAAAACTCGTTAAAAAGTGGAATACCATTTTTTATTGAAAAAAAAACTTTATACCAAATCTAATGATAAGAGAAATAAATATATCATTCATTCATCATCATCGCTAGAAGTATACCAATTTTTTCATTCAGAAATAACATATATATTTTGTGTGTAACAGCCAAATTCAAAAACATGTAATACTTTTCTTTTTAATATTAAATAAATACACGGTACCGGTAAACTCATAGGAAACACAACACACGACACATGCAGAGTTCAAATGTTCATGTACAACGTTTTTTTTACGATATATCATATATTTTGTATGTTTTCGTCGCCGTGTATTTGTGATAGAAATTGGCTTAAATATATTTATACAAAGAAAACATGGTTTATTGTAACATATAATACTGTTAGGAAAATTTAATTTTAATATACGGGATTTATAGTGTAAGTACGCAGTTAAATAGATATTTATAACAATGGAAAAACCAACAAATGCATTCAACTTATACAAATATTAGTAATAATATAAAAATACTACTAATATATTTAAAAAATTAACAGATATAAACATAAATATAAACTTTTCTTATTTATAAAATTCAAACATTCCGTGCATATTTTTTTGGATACTATGTTTATAACTAATTTCAAACGACGTCCTCACCTACTAAACCATTAAAACGCTAGGCGGCTTCAATACCGTATTACGTATGGTATTACTCACACTAATACAATTGTTTTTTTTTATTTTCGGAAAGGAGTTTAAGGCTGGTAATAATAATTATTTAGCCGTAATCAAATATTTATTTTTTTGAGTAACAAAAATTATTACTTTTATTTAATATAATATAATTTCTCGCATCAAACATATCCCATGTAATTTAAATGAACAAATATATCTACATCTAATATGTACTATTTATATAAAAAGCACATAAAATGTAAAAACTCAAGATTTTTTCCCACACTAAAAATATAACTTTAATAGATAATATTTATCTTTTACCTACTCTAAGACACTTGATCAAATGAAATCAAGGTAATAGCAATTTTACAAAATTTGAAGCAAAGTGCAATAGACAGGGAGCTATAAAAAGGAAAACCTATTGTGTTATCCAGTAAAACATAAACAATAAGTAAAATAAATAAACAGGTAATTTTCTACAACGTATAGATCCACTTTAATGAAATCATTTTCATAAAGCTAAAAACATAGGCGTCTTATTACAAAAAAATGTTTTGGTACGATTAACGATATTTTACCCATGAACATTGTCAGGCAAACTAAATTTAATTACAGTCGTAAAGTCCAGAATCAAATTACTACTTTATTATTCCCGATAATAGAAAAGAAGTCATTCGTTTTTCTATTTAAAATCCCAACCAAGGTTCATTCATCTAATTCACGTTTGAAAGGAAATTTTTACTTAACTTCAATGTAGTGTATCACTTTTTTTTTTCAAATTTAACTACGAAAAATGAAGCGTTAGAAACAATGCTGGGGTTTTATTTACATGCAACTTTAGATATTCGTCTTTGTTACTTTATATATTTAGAGTTTAATCATATTTAATTTTGAATATCATCTTTCAAAAAGGCGTATCTCGTTTTTGTTAAAATGGAGTTACGACTGGGGTCACATTGCTCAAACACATGCCCACATTCAAACAGGCTAATCTAAATTTATTCTAATGAAGTAATATTACATGAAAACATTTCGACATAACCACTCTTACAAATGACAGTAATAAGTAATAATTATGGAAATTACACCTCACGATTGTATTTAAATCAAAAAATTTTAGAAATCAGTAAGATTTTTCAACGATTAAAAATTCCACACAATGTGTAATCAAAAAATCCGAGATATGCCTCTTTGAAAGATGGACGACAAAATATTAAGAGTAACATACTGAAAAAATAGTATGAACCAAATGTTATAAATAAGTAAAAAAAAAATAGTAAAGTACAAACAGTAAAATGATAAATAATAATGCCATTCACCACTCCTTTCCTCGGAGAGTGCATTTAAATTTAAATTTAAACACTGTTCCTGGCTATATCAAAAGTAACTAAGCTCGTAAGTCATTATACCCACGCACCAAACTATATATTATTAATATTTTTAATTTAGTCATACCAATGATTTTTTCATTTCATACTTACCAGTATTTTTGATAACAAGATAATATTCAAAAAATACAATGACGAAATAAATTAACCGTTATTTAAAACTGTTCATTTCACTGTAAAATAAATTCTGTGAGTATGTTTTCTAACAAATGTGTCAATTTTGATACGCAGACTAAACTAAAAATATTGCTCAGGTCAGCACCACAGCTGATTGGTCAATGTCGATAAAATTTCATTACTTTTCTAATTGGTTCAAACACAACAAGTGCTTGGAACAAATTCAGCAACGGCACGCGCGATCGGTTAATTTTTGTTTTTATGCGTTGCGATATGACGTTTTGTTTTGACGCGTTGCGTTGAATTGAAGTGAGTAGTTAATTCATCGCACAAACAAACGATGAACAATGGTTTGCGTGGGATGAAAGGTATATTTTTAATATGGTCAACACTATTAAGCAACATTTTTGAAATGCTACTAAGCATCATCGTATAAATTATATTGGAGGCAGAATTGGTTATTGGAATTGGAATTGTTTATTGACATGATTTCTTACTCATGGCACTGACGATCGCCACTGATCAATCTGTTGATAGTATCATTTTATTTATTTTTATAATATAATAGTGCATACGTAGATTTTTTTAATATATTAATTGTAATAATATTAATCATTTTTTTTTTTTATCTTTATCATCATAATAACGACTTTTTTTTTTAAAACACTATGATTATACCTATATTATTTTATAATATATATTGTATAAATTACTTTTTAATTTCGATTTCAATGCGTATTGATATATTATTGATTTCAATGCAAAATTAGATGAGATTAATTCGGTTTTGATAAATCCAAACAAAAAAGTATATTTTCTTATTAAATGCTAGAGTATAATAATAAGAAGCGTACGTAAGTCTAAACAGTGTCAGCTGTGTCGAGTGTCGCAGAAACCAATGAATCTATCGAATCTCCAGAGCATGACGTTATAATATTGATATAATTATTGGGCTACTGTAATAATACGGGAATTATGCTAGAAATTTTTCGAATGTTGATTATTTTTAAAGATGTCACTTTCACGTGCATAGTGTCTCTGTTTGCACTTCATGCAGCAAACCTTTGGCATTTGTACGCTGGATACCGGAACCTTTACGACGATTAGAAAACAGCCTTTATCTCGTCCAAAAGCGTTAATATGTTTTTTTTTTAAATATACTCGTTATTCGATAAAATGTCGCTTGGATTATTGTTATTTTCAATAAATCGCTTTTGCCGTCAGCTGATTTCGGTGAATTAATTCCCAGTCGATTGTGATTTTAAATAAATTATTATTATAAAAATTGAATTTCATAAAAGCACTTATAATATTTATTTTATATTCAGTAGGGGAAATTTTTTGTGGAATTATCATAAAACAAGTTATGTTGACTATGCATTAAAATTTAATGTAATACAGGTTAAATATGAATTAAATATATTAATTAGAAAGATATACATGTAAAATCAATCTTATCGAAAAATATTGTTGTTGCGCCACCGGGATTCGAACCTGGATATCTTTCCTAACTGCGGAAGGTGCATTATCCAACTATGCTACATCAACAATATTTTTAGCGACAAATTTTTGAACCTGTATGTTACTTTTTTTGATATTAATACATTTAATCGTTCCATTATTTGAAAGAGCCATCTACCTTATTTTTACAGAATCTCAAATACCTTTGAGTAATCTGATAGTAGACGCCAGAATTATCAATTAATTTTTATTAAATTTTGGACACATTGACGCAACTAATTGATTTTGTATGTATATCTTTCTAATTAATATATTTAATTCATATTTAAAATATCGCAGACCTATGTTATGAATAATTACAACTTCACAATAAGAATGTGTTCTCCTAATAATACAAGTTATTTCATATTTAAATTACAATAAACAAAAATTTAATAAACTAATAGAGTTAAAATATAGTTTTTTTTACTTATATAGTCATAATTATAATAATAAACTTACACACAGGATTGAATGGATGAACCTAAATTCAATAAATATATAATAGTTTTGTAATACATCAACATAGTTAGCGTTCACACATTTGAAAAAACATTTTTTAAATTTTGAACATATCAATATCGTATCGATATATTATGATCCAACGTATATTATCTATTAAGAAAATCCGTACACAATTTAATATGAACCTGAACAAAAAATATAATTTTTTTAAATATCATTGTATAATATTTAAATTATCACACACATTCCGAGACGGTATGATACAAAATATATAATAATTATATTTATTTATGCTTTAATTGAAAATAAGACGACCACATTATTTTTTATTTAATAGTTCCAAATACTCTTGAAGAAAATTAAGACATCCTCCCTGATCCTTACTTGCCACTACCCTCGATATAAATATATATTGTATTAAATGTCAATGTGGAAAATATAGGTGTAATCCTCTCTACCTTGGCTACCTCATACGACCTCTCTCTAATATAAATATGTTCCAAATTGTATTCAGTTGTACTCTATATAACCCATAGAAAAATATAGCCCCTCACCTCACTCCACCCCACCGGACAACACAACCACCCCTTGCCTGGACCAAATTTTGCATACTTCTTCATTACCTTTTATGGCCTGCGCAAAACATAACCACCCTAATCCTCTATTTTAAATTCTTAATTTGAATCCCGAACAACGCTGAGCACGAACCGTTAGTAATAAATAAAAATCAAATACCATAAAGATTATTTGATTTCCTGAATAGTTAGTTATTAATCTAAGCACATAGTTTCATCCTCGATTTCAAATAATGTACTTAACTATATCTGTCCGGTCACGTTTACGAACGTCTAGGTGGGTACTGCTCCAGCGTCTATAATACCTGTTAGTATCAAGCGGGCGAATACTCCCCCGACAGTGTGTCACACAGCTGGCTCTTTTGGCGCCGAGCCAAACTATCCGTTCCAATTTTAAAGGAAAACTACCACGACGGAATCACGTGCTTCCGTCGGATATATGTTTTACCGCGCCCCATCCGATAGTTAGATAAAGTATGCCTAAAGTATGCCTCGGAAGCCTCTTTTTCCTGTCGCCTATTTCCTGCCACTGCCGCTCCCCGGTAGGAAGGCTTCGCTGATAAATGGAGGGAGAATTAATCACGTATCTCTTTACTAACATAAAGAAATCAAAAAATCATTTTTTATTTATTTGTTTTTTTCTCAAACTTATTAAAAAATGCCGATTTCTCAATCTGTACTCTCTTGAAATAGAAAAGCTTAAAAACGTATAAAAAGTGAAAGCAAGTTGCAAGTCGAGGATTGTTAGATTTATTATGTGTCAAATTTAGAAAAAATGTAAACGACAAAAAATAATGTAATTAAATGTACACAAGTTAATGTTAGTTAAACTGTCACATGATGAATTCGATAATACAAATTTCAATTAATAATAGAAGTCTTAATCCCTTCACGAAAATGTTGATTTATTTCTTGCTGTGTTAAAAAATGTTTGTATTAGATATTTGTTAACTTTCCAGTAAGACTTCCGAAAAAAAACTTGTATTTGATTACCAAACTTTGCGAACTGTACCTTTTTCCCAATCAAATTCAAAGGCATTTTTTCTAACGTGAGACAGTTTGAAAAAGAAGTTTAAAAAGAGCTGAATATAACTAGATTCTGTGACTGCGCTACCCGTGTGACTACCAATGCTTACCCTTCCTCGATTCGAACCCACTTTGATCATTTTATTTTGCCCAGCTTTCACTGTTTGAATGTGCCCTTTATCGGGGGAAGGTTCCACCCTTCCGACTGAAAGTGTCTCAGTCGAATCCCGGCTACACGCTTAGTCGCTTAGCCGCTTAGTTTTCCAGAGATGTAATAATAAACAAACGTGAGCGCCGTGCTGATTCTACAATTCGCAAAGGATTACTAACAATTTGAATTTTTCTAAATAAAAGGCATTCAAAAAGGATATTTATTATTTCAATTACTTTTAAACAACCTTAATAATATATTTAATAAATTTGTTTCAAGAATTGTTGATGACATAACAAAAATTTAAGAATATTACTTTAACAATATATAATAAAACGTTTTACACAATTATAACAATGCATTATTTACTGTTACTATTTATAATATAGTCCATTAATACATTGTTTAATTAAATAATGAAATCGCACCTTAATTAGCATCGATTAAATAAGTACCTCATAATTTATTTGCTTCTTGACAAATGGTTATTTTGAATTGTCTGCAGACTTATATGGTTTTCTGAAAACAATAACTGTTATAAAATAATACTATAAGTGATAGTAAACCATTATATTACTGTGATTTGGACTATGATTGGTATATAGATTTAGCTGTTGGAGGTTTACTCGCTAGTGTTTAGTACTAGTTAATGCTCTAAAAATTACAAATAATCAATTACCAATCATCATTACAATCAAACACATTAACCGTTTAATTAACGATTTAATCACCACTATACTATTAATATTGATTACTATTATATTCGGAATAATTCTCGAATATAATATGGTTCAGTTAGAACCCTCAATAACCGGCGAGCTTGAATGAGAAGATGTTTGAATGTAGATGAGCCGAGAATTGTGTAGCAGGACAGAAAAGTGTAGTGCTCTATCATCTCTGCTAACCGTCGCTTGGAAACGGCGTGATTATTTTATCTATATTTCAGTTAGTATCTCTACGGCATATTTAATACAAAGTCACAATTTTTATTATTCAACTAGGTGAGGGTAGTGATAAAAAATAAAATAATATTATGGAAATAGTAGTTATATAATTGTAATGAACATATTATGTTTTTCATATGCTAATTCTATTATCATGAAATAACTTATTAGTTATTAGCAAATTGCTACGATACGTACAATGTACGTAAATTAGAAAATTACTATATACAACTTCTGTCTAAAAAGATATTTGAGTTCTATATTAGGTACATCATTGAAGAAATTATCTCACTCACTCACCTTGAAAACTAAAACATTATATAGATACAATATAATATAGAGAATCCAGCCCGGAAATTCTGAATTCCATATTCTAAGATCTGGAAAAACATAAAAATTATTGATTCATAGAAGGATAAATTGGCGAATACAGTAAATTCTCAGATTTTGCAAGACATGTGCCTGATTTCAAAAAAGAAAAAAAAAATCGCATGTGTTTAAAAAGTTATTATAACTTTGATATAATAGGGTCCCACTGGTTGGGCACCGATAAATATAACGTTGGGCTTTCATCCTTGCCCAATCATCATATTATCATTATATCGTTGGTCACTGAGATGGTGGCGGTGATGGAAATCAATAAATTGGCAATCATTATATACATATTTACAATTTATTGTACATTAAATTAACGAAAAAAAAACCTTAGGTCAAGTTTTTAATCTAACTTAGGGTCTACTTAATTATAATCTTAACTTAATCTTAAATCTACCTTAATTACTCCATCGAAGTGGACGGACGGGTCTCGATCGCCGTCGCATCCACTCTTGACTCATCTTCGTCGGCGGCGGGCCTCAGTCGCCATCGCTGTTGCGGTAGTCGGCTGCCATTCATGGGCGTTGGTGCCATTCCTCTTAATAATCTGCGCCGCTGGCAACCGATAACTTAGGTGCCAGCTGGATCGGGCGCCTCTAGCCTTAATCTTTGTTCTGCTTTCCTTCGTCCTGGTACTGACCGGTCTTGGCCGTTAGACGCGCCAACCGCCCGATGGCTGACGGTGGCTCCTCACTTCGAATTTCCATCCCACTCAACTTCCGATTTCTGCCGGGATCACTGTTACGGGCGGTCTTCAACTATTCCAATATTCGTTCTGAAGGCTGGCCGATCTCGACCACTGGTCGCCAGCCGTCTGATGGCTGACAGTGAAGTAGAATGTTCAACTCTCCCTACGAAACTTTTTAACTTTTTTTCTGATCGTCTTCGACTGACTCCCCACTGATTCTAACTGATTCTATTTCCTTTGATTTTAACTCATTTTAACTGACTCTTCACTGATTTTAACTGATAGATTCTAAGTCTGACTAACTGACTGATTCTAAGTCTTTGATTCTAGGTGCCTGATTCTAAGTCATTTTAACTGATGTCTGATCCTAATTAATTGATTCTAAGTGATGATTCTAAGTCATCTCTTCATCATCGCGTCCGGCCTTTTAAGCACCCCAGAGCGTGTCCTCAACACGTCCCTCGGTTCATCCCTTAGATGGTTATTGGGTGCTCTCTTTTTCTCAAATACTCTTAGCGCGGCGAAATATTTTATTGGTTTGTACCCGGATTAGCTGGGAAATCCCTTTTGTTAAAAAATATTTTGGGATCTCCCGTGCGAGATCCGAAACCCTTTATTCAGCTGGTTAATTGCAGCCGTCGTAAATGCATATTTTCCCAGCCATATATTATTATCCAAAGGTACGTCGCCGACAGTATAGAGTTAAGATTATATGCATTTCTGGGGTTGGGCAGTCATAAAACGTTCCCTAGACCCCCCAAGAAAGCAAGCATGTTCACTTAATTTTTAATTGTTTACACGGCCCTATTATCTATGCAAAACCCTTAAAAGAATGCACCGCGTTCAAACTAGCAGTTAAGTTTTCTATTATTTATTAATACTATGGTAAATTCGCGACACACTAGGCCGGGAACATCAACTTCACTAAACTATCAAAGTTTTTAACGAGTTTTTTTATGAGGAATAACTATGTTTGAGTCGCATTTTTCTTTTCTTTTTGAAATCAGGGCGGTCAATTTTACAGGAAAACATGCTTTTTGCAAAAATGCCAGGCCCTGCAAGTAGACTCTCTACTATTCTACATGCTCGTATATCCAAAGGTTTCCGGTAAGCTGACTTGGACATAGGACATAGACTGATTGCTAACACGAAATCTCTCGACCAAGGAAACCAAGAAACAGCAAACAATTAGTCACGTAGCCAAGACACAGTTGAGAAAATATCTAAATTAAGGTATGATAGGGAGGTTTCTATGATGAGGTTAGTGATAAATAATTATGAATAATTGACTATTTGCAAGTTTGTATGTTGACTCCACGTCAGAAGGATTGAATATGTGTAATTTGTGTGAAGGAATTTGATGCCCCAATGTTCACCCAAATACCCTCGTTTTCTTTTGTATCGTACTACTTTTGTCTACTGTGGCTCGTATTTGTGTAGAAATTTATAAAGTTGTATATGAATATGAATATTTGAAACAAACGATACGCTGAATATAATAAAGCTAAATTGGTTAGTACTAAGTCCGCGAACTATGGATGGAGGTGGCTTCTATAGCTGTTGCTCGGGAGATGTCGAAAGACAGAATCGCCGTGATTCGCTCCGTGTGCAGCTGGCCGCATTTATATCGTTTCATGGGTGCTCGAATTTAAAAAAATCACAGAACCCGTTACATACCGCCTTACTGGATGCATTCAGCTTCGCTTTACGGTCTCTAGATAACAAGAGTGGTGGGGATAACCTTCCACAAAAGTATAAGTGGAAATGCATAGCATCAATATAAGGGGAAGCAAAAGACTAAAAAAAGAAAAATAATCAGAATCTCAATGATTACATAAATAGTAGACTGGCTTTCACTGAAAATAAACATAGTATTATGTATTGTTATTTATTACGTAAATTGGTATTAGCTAGATTTCGACTGAAATATGTTACAAAGTGTATCATGACGCAACTTCCGGAAAATTTCAGTCAACTTTCTTTGGTCAGACTTCGATTGAAAACATAATTGTATTATGCGTAATTAATAGTCATTAAAACATGTAATATAATACATTTCATTTGTATTAAAAACATTATAGACCTATGTTCTGAAAAATTGCAACTTCACATTAAAAATGTGTTCTCCTTAAAAAATAATAAAGGCTGTTTAAAAACTTAAAAAATTTGTAACTCTTTTAGTATTAAACCTAGAAAAAAAAGTAAAAAAATTAACACGCAGACGAAATCTATCTGATTCTTGTGGACAGTAACAAAAAAGATTTTTATAGATTCAGATCGATGTCAATGCTTTTTTATTTTTGCTATTATATATTGCAAGATATTAAAAATTTCATACACTTCGTGTAATCTTTCAAATAATAAATATGTAAATTAATTAACCCCAAACACTGGAAAGTATTGAAGGAATATGATGAAATAAATTTCAAAATTTTGATATTAAAATAATGTGAATTATGCTAACATTTAATATTTAGAACAATGAACGTTGACGTTCAATAATTTACTAAAATCTTATAAAGAAATTGCAAGCATTAAAGTGATTAGTAATTCTATAATGATAGCTTTATAATATAAGGTTGCGATTTTTATTTTCTGAATTCTAACCTTGATTTTTTTTTCCAATAAATGTGTTATTTTATTAAATGTAATTTATAAATGTATTTATGTAAATTAGATAAAGATGAAGCTTTGACGATAAAGAAATGACGAAGATCGTGGGCATCCTTCTTCAATTGATAATAATGACCAACGGAAGACTTTTGTTGAATCAGAACGATGCACAGATATTTAAGTTAGGCGAAAGCCATACAATAATTCTGCACAACTTAATAACCGCGAGAAAAAAAAAATGGGTGCCATACGAAGTAAACGAAAACAAAAAAAATCTCCGATACGTTTGTTCTACACTATGCAAAACATTATTTTATTTAGTAATATAATAGTATTAAATTGTCGAGAAAGTTAAATATTATCTGAGAAAAATTCATAAAAAGCAATTATTTTCCAACCAATCAAATAATACAAAATTTGCACGGTTATTTATCCTTATTCAATTTTTAAAAATCTATAATAATTAACCAGTGAGTGTATCACATTCATGGTGTGAATTTTCATCAAAGTTGAATGCGACACTATTATTATTTTATTTCACAATTCATTTGAATTGAAACTAGTGAACGGCGGGGGGTGTCATTCATGATCGCTTTCGTCGTGGTACAGGTGGGGGACGTCAGCTCAGTGCGCGAACATAATGAAAACAGGAATAGTATTCCTTGATGCCGATATTTCGAGGGCATAAATATATTTCAGAACCAAATGCGTGGGAACACACAAATTGAATACGTCAGAATGTGCCACAAGTGAAATGTTAACATTTTACAAAGTCTTTTTTGGGAATTACTTTTTTTGGAACTTTTTATACTGAATGATGATACAATTGTTATTTGTATGGTTGGAGCCTTGCCTCTGATCGTATAATAAAAGTTTCGAAATGTGATTGTATCGACGTATGCTAAGGATCCTCGTTAACCCCATTAACGATGAAGAGGTATCAAAACGAATGAATAAGGCAAAATAATAAATAATAACTATCAAAGAGCTAAATTTTCAGTAATAAGAAATTTGGTCTCTCAAAACTGCGAGAGAAGAAAAAAGACACCATTATAAAACATATATTTTTATTTATCGTTATCAGCCACTGTTGGATGAAGGCCTCCCCAAGATTCTCCCACTCGTCTCAGTCCGCTGTTATTCGTTGCCGTGCATTTCTATAGTTTGATGATTTCGTCAGTCCAGCAGTTTTTAAAGTGATCTGTAGGACTTTAGGCCACAGGTACCACTGGACGACTATTTTCATCCAACGATTATACATTTTATTGAGGGATTTTGACAGTGTAAACATATTATAACAAACATAATAACTATTTAACATATGGTACTAATAATGAAAATCCACAAAAATATTTAGATATATAGGTGTGTTTAGATACAGAAAATAAATTAAAAGAGAAAAAGAGGGAGAAAGGGTGAAGAGGTTGCAACTATTGTTGCGGTAAAGGGAGAGCAAGATGTGTATATAGGTAGAATGATTGGCCAAAATTGAGATTGTGATGGTTCATAAGAAGAACCTTTGAGCGTAGTAAGGTTAATATTGAAAAGGTCAAATTCTCATTATGGTATTTGCATGACTGGTGAATGAATGAATTTTGTATGTAAGAGTTAATTATTATTATTGTATTTCACACCATTTAAAATTAAATGCCAACGCAGTTCAAGTGAGGGGACAGCTTTAATAATTAAGGTAGATAATTAAGGTTCTACAGCGCCCTTGTGCAGTTTATGGATAAAAAAGTGCATTCCTGCAACTCGTTAGTATGCTATCAAGCAGGCGGCTTCTAGTGCACGCTTCGCGAATCGAAAACCACTCGCGGCTGCCTCAATTAGCTCAATTTTCCTCTCTTTTCTGCATATAAATATACTGCTGTGGTAGCTGTGAAATTAATATTTTTATATTTATGTTTGTTTTATATACTCATTTTTGTCTATTTATTGATTAATTGATGATAATACGAAGAATTGAACTAGCAGTAGTTTTAACAATATTTGAACTATAGTCGACTATATTACAGCAGCGGTTAATAACAAATTTGAATTAAATATGTTCAAGAAAATCTTAACTATTTTTATTGAATTACAAAATATATTATCGTCGAAGTACTGTTTAGAAGAGGTTATAATGATTTATGTATCTAAGTGCGGATTAAAACATTATAAATTCAATTAAAGTTTACAAATCAATTTAATTAATTTTTGATGGAATTGTTTCACTCGCAGATTGTATAAAATAATGTTCATGTTTGATATCCATGAATATTGATCATTGCAAATTTTTACACATAATATGAAAATTAAATACGGGGAATCTATTCAGTTTCATAAGACAATATTATGTGTCTGTTATACCTGTATTTACTGAATAAATAAAATAAAGAAAATGGAGAACAATTTTTTGTTTGAAATTGAATAACTATTCAAGCTTAAAAATCAATCCTTTTTCTTTCTGTCAGCCTCATTATCAATTATATCGTTTATTTGTGAACATATATCTTTTAGCACTTTTGCATGTACTTTTTTTTCATAATCATGACCTCCAAATCGCCCTCACCAATTTTGTGAACATGGTAATTCATGTTGTTCTTATTTGATATCGATTAAACATTTTCTAAAAAATTGATCTTCGCTAGACAAGAAACAACAAATATGATATTATTAATTGACATGGCTGTAACATAATTATGACCGACGCGAGTTGCTGATCCCGGTGGTAGGTGATGGCTAGATGGAAGGAGTAGGGAATATAATATGGAATTGGAAATAGGGAATGATGAGTGATGAGGAAATCCTTCGATAGCAGACCAGGATAGCTTACGGGTTAATGAGGACAGCTCACCCCAATTAAAAAAACTGCCACGGGAAAATTCTGATGAACCTCACCGTCTAGAAAACATCAAAATCACAGCGGTATATGACACTTCCACTACGATTCTCGACAAGATTCACAAGTACAAGAAACGAACGGGTCGATCTGAGGAACAGATATATACTGAACTAGTGATCCAAACGAAATGATCACACGAGGACACATCCTCTCCAAATCTCGATGAATTTAACGAATTCAAAACAAACCAGTCGAACTGAAGGAATAACGTGTACTGAATTAGGATTGAACTAAGGGGTAGAAACAAAACTAAAACTGATGACAATAACACTTCATTTAACAATAACAATTAGTTTCAAGTCATTAAATATGTAGAAATTATGTATTCACCTGTCAAAACTAAAATTTTCGAATGCGGAACAATAATTATTTTTATTTTTATTTTGTTATTAGGTGATAAACCTGACGATAATAGGGGACTACACCTCTCGAAACTATAGTAGTAACAATAATCCAACGTATGTATGGTACAAAGTTCAATGGTGAAAATTAAAATAACATACCTACATAATATTTTTGAATTACATTATCCCTTTTCCATAACTTGTACGCTGTTTATAGTGGACCTAAAAAAATACTCATTTAAATAAATTAAATATATAAAAATATTTTACACACAGATAAATCTGGTTTATCTGATCCTTGCCTTATTCCTTGGTTCCGGAAGGAATTTTTTGAAAATGTGTAGTAGGAATTTTAGCACTTTTCACATTCAAAGAATATTAATATAACGCCATAACATTATTATGATAATGGAAATATCTATTATAACGTAAATGTCAATTAATTAATAAATTTAATACAAAAAAATGCAACGGAAACCAGACAAGTTAACTAACTTGGCGGTTTCAAGTCAGATATTCTAAATTATGCTTATTTGTCTATGTTTAACGAAGCTCTCAAACCCCAATTCATATTTTTTAGCTTTCTCCTTCTACTACTAGAAATTTCTCCGCTGTTGTTAGGGTGACTTTGACAGAGTTACCCTTGCCGTTATAAGATATCTGATTCCCTTAAAACTTGACACCCCATTTGCAATATGAGCCAGAATATCAAAAGTTTTATTATCATTAATTATTTTCAGTCTTACAGTAAAGCGTTACTATAAATGCTAACGCTTCTTTGATTTGAGCTGAACATTGTGAAACTAGTAGGTTTCGGATATGTTTTTATTATACAAGTATCCACTAAATAATAGTTTTTTATAAAATAAAACCTATTTGATCCCGATTAAAATTTTATTATCTTTGTTCCAAGATTGAAGTAAAAAAAAAATTTTCGATAGAAACGTAAAGAAAAAACATCAAAAACAGGTCACATAAGCCAGTTTGCACCCGCTGTGTCCTGGCCTGAAATGCCCCGGATATTGTGGGTTCAGGATTCGACTCTTCAGTCACCTTACGACCCAAAATTGTGAAGCACGGTCATTCTCGAACAGCCGATAATGATAAGATTTTTTTCTTAAATTTTATTCTCAAGAAATTATTAAATTTTCTTTATATCTCATTTTTATCTGTATCTCTGTTTAAAAATATTAATAATATTGATGTGACATAAATTTCGTGAACGCTTATCCATTTTAAAGACAGGATAATAAAATCATTATGTATTATACAATCCATAATAACTTATATTCCTCTTATATTTTATTATTTTGAGATAGATTTTAATCATAATACCATATTTCCTCCCCTTCTCCTTACCGTTCCCTTTTGAAATTTCAATAAAAAAAAATTCTCTCGAATTTTATTTATTTTTCTTACTCTATCAATACAAAAAACAGTTTTCATTTGTATTTTCATTACTAAACTTATATTATATCATAAATATGTTGATAGTTCTGAAAATTTTGTTGAATTTATTATTTTGTTAACTGTATGTTTTCTAAATAAAATCAAATAAAAATATAAAAACGTTTGTATTGTGAACTTATCACGAAAAAAACATTTCCCCGAGACATTTTTCGATTAAAAATGTAGTGCGATCATCTCAGATTTTTCGCTCAATAAATAGATCTCGGCAAACAGTCTTGATTGGTTCGCGTACTTTCCTTTGTTGGATGCGTTCTGCAATCGGCTCCTTTGGGCGGATAAAGGGGAGATGTTTATTTATTCTGATTGGTCGACCGTAATGTGTACCACGGGAAAGTGAGGACTGTTTACCTGTCAATACAGCCACTTGCGATAGCGGAACAATCCCGACTTCCCGGCTGTTGCCATTGTTTGGAGTGAGCGGTGGCTCTTCCTATTTTCAGGTATCCTGTAAAACCTTTCCAAAAGGGTTACAAGTGGAAAAAAATAAATGCAATCACACTGTATTTGTTTGGTGAGTAATAAAATTCGCTTTTATCTCCTAGTTTTTTCCTTCTTACATAAAAATTTCAATTTGTTTATTCATTTGATAAAATATACCGTATGGACCCGACTATAGGGCGGCCCTGATTGTAAGGCGACCCATATTTTAAAATCTGCTTTTAGGAGAAAAAAATACTTTCCTAACCATTATAATATTATGAAAAATAAAATGCAAAATGTTAAACGAAAAATATTTATTAAAATAAAGTACCCAGATAATAGTAAAGTACATGTTTAAACATGAAAAGAAAAAAAAGTCCAACTTCAGTAGCTAATCAGATTAGTCAGATTCACATATGGCTATAGCATCCTCAACATCAGTCTCATCTTCAGTGATATTATGGTCTTCGGAATTCTCAATCATATTTTTCGACAAAATACCATCTTCAGTGCCGTCGATTTTTTATTTATATATTTTATATTTATAAATGCAACATTTTTCAAATCCATTAATTTCGGTCTTATTGAAAGTATGATTCCAGACCTACAGAATCCACTCACACAGATTAGTGACAGATGTTTTTTTTTATTTTTCCAGTAGGTGTAAGGGCATGATCGGTGGATATTAAACAGTTTGAGAACTGTTTTTTTAAATATTATATTTAAATGTTATTTTTGAATGACTTATTCCCAACCACACCCAAAACTTGAATCTAGCTTGTCTTCCACAAACTGTTTTATTGATTAATTATTGTTTGATTTAACAACAGCCTTTTGAATGCTATTAATAATTTCGTTAATCGCGAGCAGTGAATTTATTGTTACCTACCTGTTTATGACTAATATAAGGCGGCCCCCTATTTACGTATCGCCTTTTTAAATAAAAACCTCCCCTTATAGTCGGACTAATACGGTATATAAATTGTATATCCAGCAAAATCAGTAAATACGAAAATATATATGCATATTTATTTGTATATAGACATCATACCAACCTATTCTATATAACATTATTTATTTTAATTAATGTGTAACATGGGTTAGTATATATATTATTTACGTTAAAAATATAGCACCTGCGTTTACTATAATATATCTACCCACCGTAGTCTATCGATAAGTACGATGAATTGTATTTTGACACTATATATACAGGTGTAATAAACCTAGTCCACAATATTACATGGGTGGATACCTGACTAAATTATAAGTAGAAAATGTTCGGCTGCGAGTTTTTTTAAACTTTAGTGTTTTTAAACGTGTATTATTAACTTTATTTCCACGAAATCATTTTATATTCAATTTACTTAGCAATATATTATTATACATTATTACGCTAAATGCCAGTTATCGTAGCGTGCACTGTATTTATTAACAAAGACACATACCGCTTTATTTATTTTGTAAAGGCACGTAAACATGCCCGTGAGCCAATAGTGTTCATATAATTTGCAATCTAAGCTTTTGTGCCAATGTTAGAAGTGGCTAGTCTTTTGGGGCAACGATCAAATCGCTGACCTATCGGGCACTAGACAAATATCTAACCGCTACACTAAACTAACTAATTTCATCTGTGGTTAACAAACTTTATAGTATACTGTTATACCTATAGGTAGTATACAAATATTGAAAAACACTGTACAATAACAATTATGACTGAACTAGCATTAAAAACAACAAGAGAAAAATATAGTGGGATTGTAATATTAAATATATTATAGTTTAAGATGATTTTCTCTGTATTGGTTCTGACATTACCGCAGTTTTCTTTTTTAAATATGATGATAATTTTAAATTTTATTTGCATTATCGTATTATGGAAACTAAAGTGTGCATTTACAAGCAGCAAAATAACATTTCCCTGAGAATCATTTGCACAAGAAATACTATATCATCTTGACTGAAAATAATCAATATAGAAAGCTCAATTTTTTTTTTGATGTTGTATTGTCTTTTTTAAAATTAATATTAATTTTATGAAAAAAATATTGGGTATTGTAAAAGTAAAGTATTTATTTTAATGTCTGATGTCGATGTTTTCAATTTGTATAAATATATTTTACATTAAGGAGAACACATTTTTGTTGTTTAGTTACATTTTCGGAACATAGTTCTTTGGTATTTTAATACAAATTAAATTAATAAACTAGAAAGATATTCATAAAATTATCTGTCTATCAAAAAAATAATTTGTTGCTATCGATAGCAACTAAGTATTATTAGACAGATATTTTTTTTCCGTATATCTTTTTAATTGATTAATTTAATTTCTTTATATTTTACAAAATATATTGATTTTTAGGAATAAATATACATATTTTTTACATTTAATCTATCCTGAATGAGATTTTTATCTAGTATGGTGGATATGAGGCTTATCTATATATATGATATGATATATATATATATATCATATATAGTTTGACATTTAATAAAGTGAAACTAGATACTAGTAAAAACCTTCGTATTTAATCAATAGGCTATTTTTCTTTGGTTATCATACCTGACAAAGGTTAGACACAAAAAACAAAACAAAACGTCAGCATAAAAAATACTAACTATAATCGTTAAATATATAATAAATGTGGTTTCATTAAATAACAAATGATATTAAAAATTGAAACATATTTATTTAACCATATACGGGGTGTGTTGGACTTAACATACTTTGCTATCCAGGCGCCCCCTAAAAGAGAATCAAGAGGTCTAGAAGCTACCCTAAAATGCACTAGATTTATGAAATCATCAAACTCTATGAAAATATGTGGCAGCAAATAACAATACACTGAAAAAAGTGATAGACACTTGGGGAGACTTCCGTTTAGCAGTACAACATAAAAGATAAAACAAAAATATATTTTCATTAAATATTACATACTTGCGTAGTTAATACTTTCCAGTTGTACACCTCGTAGTTGGATCGATGATTGTCCAATATAAACTCTTATGTGATAATTAAGTATTTATTACAAGAATAGCACAATGATGGCATAAGGTATATACCTCGTATCGCATCCCCTATTTATCCCCGCATATACGCATACAGGTAGACATCCCGCCCCAGCGATGCGACGCTCACACACACACACACACACACATGTATACAAACTCAAGGATATCACATTAAAAAATACACTTAAGCAAACTTCAAAAGTCGCAATTCCAGAATATAGTTTTGTGGTATATCTACTATAATTTAAATGAATCAACTGGAAAGATGTACAGAAAAAAATAGTTTATCGAAATAATATTCCTGTTCAGATTTACAATAAACAGATTTTTTTCTGCATATCTTCCTAGTTGATTAATTTAATTTGGATTTTATAAATACTGTTTAAATAAGCATTAATTTTCTATCAAAGTTCTCCAAAGTTAAGAAAAATTCAAACCACGAGCGTTCGTCCGCACAACCTGCAGTATTATTGCATTGCACGGAGATGCACTTAGCGAAGAGCGTTTTAGTTTAATTTATTATGCAGTCGTTAAACACCGAATTACCTCCCTGATTACGTGCACCTGCTCCTCGCCATTCTGAGTGGAAAAATTCCACCATCTTGGAACTAAGATCAAAAGACAGCCAGAGGAAAAACGACGATTTTTTTCAAGATTTTCTATTATATATTCTCTGACTTCGTAAATAAATGATTAAATTAAACCATGAATGAAATTGGATTTCTTTTGAGTTTTTCTGCCTTGGGTCAGCTTGGACAAAAGTCGACCATCGGCAAAATAACTTAGAAGAAATTATATTATTATTCGACGGCCGTAAAACTTTACGAAATTATTTATAATGGTTTACAGACTTTTATTAACAGGACCATCAAATTGCTCAGAAACACATTATTAGGCTCGCTAAGATTAATTTCAAACAACGATCGTTTAGATTAGGTAGGGTGTGACCCGGTAAACTTCCGACATTGGAGCATCGTTAAATGTTTAAAGTTATACAATCTATCAGTGATTAATCCAAAATCACTAATCTATATTTTCAGTCGTAATCATTATTTTTTAATTAGCATAATTAAATCTAAAAACTCGAAAATTCTTTAGGTATCCATTGTTATGTTCGACTAATGAAATTAAGCGTATAAAAATCTCATTAATTCTTCCCATCATATGATTAATACAAATTATAATAGAAATTAATAATAGTTCAAGTCTATTAAGTTAGTTAGTTAATAAGTTTGTATTTTAACACTTTGAAGGCGCAATAATAATTTGTAATATTGAGTTTCTATTCGTAAGTGTGTTAGTTATGTGATATCAGAAGGATTAAATGGGAATAGTTATCTACTCCCAAGTCAGTTTACTATTTTGTGTTCATGCAGATGATAAGTTCTAACGTGGATACGTGTGAGGGCAGGCAGGTAGAAATAACGTTAACGATGATTAAAGAAAACCACATATTTACTGTTTATAGACACTTTTTGTTTTATTTTACAACTTACTGTTTTTTTCTGTTTGATTTTATTAAAGTTAAATTATAAAAGGTTATCAGAATTTACTGATCGAAATGATGTGACGGAATCTAAAGCTCGAAGCGGTTTCCAGATTCCATCGCTGAACCGGCAAACTGGTGTCAGGTCTGGCAATAGTAAGGAAGTGAGTAGCTTACGCACCTCGTGGTAAAACAGGCGGACACTCGCTGCATTCATCTTGTACGCTACTTCTCGGGTGTTCTTCAAGGACAGGCGTCGACTACAATTAAATAGTACATTGAAAATATTGTAATAAAACCCCACATCTACGAATTGTACAACACATAGTAAAACACAGAAACATTAATTAGATAGTACAGCACCTTCAATAGTTTGTTGGTCTAGTGATTAATGTTTTGGAGTTCGTTCCAGCCTCGTTCCAGGAGACCTTCAAGTTAGTTATATTTTCATAGTACAAGCGTTCAGCTTAGTTTGAAAATTGTAAGAATATTGATGTGACATATATTCTGTGTGTACATCTCTATTTTTTTATAGAACCTTTAATGGTAATTGAATTACATACAATTAATAAAATTACACAGAATAGTGATTACAATGGAAAATAAATCGATACACTGAATGGATTAAAGTTGATATAGCTAATTTAGAAGCTATCATTAATTATTATTTATTTACTTTAATTATTATTTTAATTTGAACCCAAATGTGTATTTTATTGTGCTAAAAAACATGGCTAAGTTTTTAAAGTGACATCGCGTTGTACCAGGTTTTTTCGCTCACCGTAACATTTTTTTTTATTTCAATTTATTTTACACTTATTTTATTATACATATATTGTATATACATAACTTAATTAATTATATTTTTTTTTACACAAAATTACCCAACTCAATAGAGAAATCAATTCAACTGGTTGTCTTTTTGATTTCAGAATAGTCTAGGGTAAACCACTGCCTTCCCTACGCAGTTGCCAAGAAGATACATCTTGGTTCTTCTGGCATTTATAAGACGTGTCCCAGCCACCCTAATTGAATTTTTTTTGTATATATGCCGAAGGTCTCTTTTATGTCGATACTCACTCGGTTCAGTAACATAACTTTTACTCTTACCCTACGGTAAGACATTTCGACATCCTGGATTCTTGATTTCTGACTTTCTCCGTTAGGAAACGTATTTTGTGACCATATATCAAAGTGACAAATAATCAACTTGGTCTTAATATTTGACTCTGATTTCTTTGTCACCGGACTGTAAAAGGAACGTAAAATACTACCAGCAGATTTCACGTACCGGTCTCCCATCGACAGAAAAGTCCAAGATATTTGAATTTATCAACTTGCTTTTGCTGCGCTCCTTGGATTCTGATCGTACACTGCTATTGACCTCTTTCTACAACTATTTTCCTTCGTATTTGTAATGCTAATCTTCACCCTTCATTTAAAGTATTTATCTTCAGCCTCGCCATGTCATCCGCGATGAGTAAATAATCATTTTCCACGTTTTCCTCTCTCACGGCTCTTGCTGCTTGGAATTTGAAAACGTAATATTTTATCTCAACCGCAAGAATTCATACTCTAGTTTTTGAATGTCTTTCCAGCTCTATGGCGGTTGGCAGTCCGCGTGACAAGTAAGCACGCATTATTCTTTTGAATTCTGACAATCAAGTATTATATAATATATCAAAAGAATTCAATATTTTTTGCTCCCGCTTCGTTTTCATCATACCCCGTGTTGAATATTCGTAGTAGTTTTTTGTGAACACTTTTCGATCTTTTGAATGTTACATTTAGAATATTGTTCCCTTATTTTCTAACCGTAGGTATTCTATGCTCGACTTATCACCAGTTAGTTGTAAACTGAGTCGCAATCGATTATTTTCAGATCCGTTGCTTTTTGTTATTTAATCATTGTGGAAAATTTTGTGGGTCTACAACTCTTTTAGTATTTTTAAGTCATTCATCGTAGTTCAAATCTACCCAGATGATTTCAGCTCATTTAATGTTTTCTGTTTCTAAGGTTAGTTTATAGAACTCCATAATTACATATGTGAAAATTAAACCATTTTTTTTATGTGAGGCGCGTATTATGAATTGATAATAATACTCTTACAAGATGAAACGCGTCTCAAGTAAATTAAACAAGTAGAATAAAAAAACAAGTGTTATATTTTCACATAAATATCGTGCTTTGTTTGCCTTTCTTCTTTAATTATTTTAACAGCACACATTTTCAGTATAAATTTAAACATTTATTTTTCTCTGTAATTTTTTAATTTTTTCAGGCAACTGGTAGCACGACTTTTATCTTTCATCCTATAATTTTCCTCTCTCACCTCTCTCTTCCACTTACCTACTAGGATCTATTTTTTTTCTTTCGCTGTAATAAATGTACTAGTTGTTTATAAATCTCCTAAATTTTGTATATTAAGGGAACGCATTCTTATAATTATTCAGAATTTAGGTTGTAATTATTCAGAACTTAGGTCTGCGATATTTTAAATACTAATTAAATGTATTAGTTAAAATCAATTTTATCGAAAAATATTTTTGTTGCTACTGAGATTCGTAACTGGATCTCTTTCCGACCTGGAGGGATTCCGTAAAAATAAAATAGATGACTTTCAAATAATGGAACGATAGATGTATTAATTTGAAAAGTGTAACATATAGGTTCGAAAATTTGTCTTCAAAAGTACTGTGTGCTGTGTACTGAATACACCTTCCCCGGATTGGAAAGAGATCCAGGTTCGAATCCTGGTAGCAACAACAATATTTTTCTATAAAATTGATTTTATATGTATATCTTTCTAATTAATACATTTAATTAGTATTTAAATTTTGTAAATACACTGGAGGTTGCTTTTGTGAAGATTCTTGGGATATAAGCAACTTTTCAATACCTTGTTTTAACAGTGATAATCTATGACTTGCGGTTGGACAGTTCTGATAGAACAAGTATCTAAATACGATTTATTTGAATAGATGAATTAATACAGCAAAATGTTTTCGTTCATCAAGGGTTTATTTGTATTTTTAAAATTATGCTTTTAATATAATAAAATATTGTCCCACAAAAATCATCTATCAAAATGTCAGAACAACAAGTACTCACCGCACGATATGTCATTGTATGTTATTTTTTATGCAGCTGTTTGCGAACATTATTATTTATAACTCCGTGTGTGAGTTTAAAGGTTAATCCTGGAGTAGTCTACGGTATTTCAATGACGTTCCAGCATGGTAAAAGTATGCTTCTATGGTCTCTCTCCTCTATGACTCCTATAAATATTCATTTCCATCTTTTTACTCCTTATTTTCCTTATTTTCTTCACCCTTTTAAAATCACGATGATCATATATTTATTATTAGGTTGTTTCAATTAATATATCATAAATATAAAATTCTACAGGTATTCTAAGTTGTAGAGAAATGGCATAAAAGTAATCCTTCCCCATCAGAAATGCTGTCTTTCTTCACTATATCCACCTGTGCTATACTTGGGCGGCCTAGCTGTCGATATCCATCCGGAGTTATCTTGAAGACCTCGATCATAACACATACATATTTATAAAACGTATTTATAAAATGTGATTTCATTTTCGTGTAAAATGCTCTCATTCAAAGTGTGCAAAAACAGCACTTAGACTGTGACATTACAAAAATAATGTCACGTTCAAAATCACCCCATCGTTATTTTCAATGCCAATCAATTTAGTTATCACGAATAACGCCCTCATGTTGGTAATGCGAGCGGGTTTCAAGGTTATAAGAACGGTTGGAATCTATGGTTGAGGTGAATTTAATTTTTCGCTCGGAGCTGTCAGATACGCAACTTGCTGCTGCGGCCAGCAAAGCTATTAATCAAGAATCCAACATGTAACCGAAGGGTAAATACGTTTATTATAATTCAATCACTAGTGCACGATTTACTGTAATTTGTTTTAACCTAATCGCATGGTGAACGATCTTTTCTAGGAACGAGATTTTTTATCTTCGGTCTACATTCATTTTCATTGCACTATGAATTTACAATTTTTTTTACCGATCCTATTGCGTCGGCTTGGGATGCCGAGATAACTAACTATGACTATGGGTCACGGAGATGCTCTCCTGCGAAGAGATGTACACGGACGAGCATGGATTTGGAGGTTATTCTATATTATATAACATTTTAAATCTTGTTGTCACCAGCCTGCCCTGAAGAACGTGTAACACATGCTCAACATTTCGAAATTAGGATTATAAATTAGGATTGAATTCTTATTTTACTTGTGTTTTTTTTTATTAGATTCCATTCGTTAACGTAAAACATCTTTTTATATATCTCTCCCAGGTATTATTAATAAATTTTCCCAATTTAGAATGAAGGTAGAACGTGACAAACTAAGATGGGTATACGTTTCTGAAGTGAAGAACCCGCCGTTCTTGCGTTCTCCACTGACTAGCCTTTCTTTTCCCTCACAAGGTACTTGTTCATATAGATGTTTATTATTCGATTCTAGTAGGTCTTTGGTAATAATTCGAGTTTTTACTTTAACAGAGTAATGTACCTACTCTAATTTCAAAATTAGAAATGCAGCATTTTAATCTTTACTAGTTTCTTGTTTCATTTTAGCATTATTATCAAATTTTGATTATTTTAATTAAATATATATTAAGATACTAAAAATACTGTCAATAATGATAGACATGAATTTATATGCACTTTTTCGACATTTAAGAATCTTTAATCATTCATAATTTTAAAATCTTGTTTGCCGGGTTTCGTAAACTATATACCACGTATTTCAATAATTTATAAAAATATCTAAAAAAATATGTTTTTACTACTTGAGAGAATTCTCCGACACCTTTAAAATAAATATTAATCTACAAAGTTGTGAAAAGTTCCGTAACCTAAATATTTACGAAGATCAAATTTTAATCTCGCCCGAGGCGCCCACGCCGCTTAGTCCGAGCCCTTTACTTATTTAGTTTCATGAAAAGTTGTGATATTTATTAAACCATCCTAAAAACTGTCAACTATTTAAAAAGTCATCTCTAACAAGTAAGGATTTTTTTAAATATTAAATATAATTAAAAACATTTCACTCTGTTTAAACACCGCTTTATTTTTGCTATCACCAACCGGTTTCGGAACAACCGTTCTTTCCTCAGGGCGTTACAGAATATAAGCAATCATACATTAGTGTCAGGTGTTAAAGTATCGATGGGTGACTGGGAGGGGGGAGAGAAAGAGACAGACGATATGGTGAAAGGGAACATATTTAACAACAACAAAAACAAAATGGTGTTTAAACAAATAATGAATTGCATCACACAGTTATAGCGGAATACAACAGTAATATATAATCACTTGAATAATAAATTATGATTTATCTCTGATTGTATGTATTGTATAAATAGCGAATAATTTTCAAGACTTACAGTCTAGTATGTGAAATACTGAAAAGTAATTATTGTTTAAAACAAGCAAATAAGTTTGCAACTTAAGAAAGTATATTTTATTAACGGAAAGGCTTACAAATACATCCAAAAGAGGGTGACTACAATAAATTGAACGGCGTTTTGAATGCGATAATTTCAAACATGTCAAAAAAACTTGAAACTCGAATCCTGGTACCATCACTGATGTATGGAAGATGAGCCTGGAGCAGGCAGAAGAAGAACGAAAGTAGACTAAATATAGTAAAGATTGAATAATTAAGAAAGAATCCTAATATAATCTTAACATAATGAATAGGTTTAAAAAAGAATACCTCATGCGGTTTGATCATATTGAACGAATGAATGAGAAAAGAAAAACGAGAAAGACATGGCGCGAATGATTATGACACCAGATGCTGGAATATAGTCCTATTAGAAATCTCAACAAAAGATGAGCTTGCTTTAAAACATATATGAATGTTTATGAAGTGAGAATTGTATGTCATAACAGAAAAGTATGGTGTTCCATCCTCTCTGGTAACTAACTTACCATCACGCAGTTTCCCTGCAGGGGTAGGGAGATAGAATAGAGCACCACAATCCTTTGTCCTGACACACAATTCTCGCCTCATCCACATTCATACATATTCTCATACAAGCTTGCCGATTGTCGAGGCTTCTAACAGAACCATCCTCCAGTATCTGATTTATCTAGTCGTTCCAAGTCTTCCGCGAACGTCCTTTATTTATGGTGCCATCAACACTTGCGTCATATATCTTAATTACCATTCTCTCCTTATTCATCCGTTTCATATGACCAAACCACCAAAGTGATCCTTTCTTAATCTTACTCATTATACTAACGTCAGCTTTACATTATTTTCTTATTTCTTCATTCTTTACTCGGTCATAAATAGATTTGTCTTATATACGCCTAAGTGATCTCATTTGCACTGCATTCAGTCTACTTTCGTTCCTCTTCTGCCAGCTCCAGGTCTCACTTCCATACATCAGTGTGGATACCAGGACTCCATTGTGCACCGCTAGTCTTGCCTCGGTTGACAAATTCCCGTTAAATATAATTCCATTCAAAGCCCCGTTCATTTTATTCCCTGCAGTCACCCTCTTTTCGATATCATTCTCACCCTTTCCGTTTCTACCAAACATAATTCCCAAATACACAAACTCATTCCAAATATTTATTACCTAAAATTATTTTGCACGGTGTCTTACTTTCCTCCTCGAATACCATTACTTTCGACTTGTTGACATCCATAATAAGGTCGCTTTCCTTGCACACATCGTACATTTTACTTACTAGACTAGTTATTGT
Organism: Eubasilissa regina; assembly: GCA_022840565.1. Lineage (NCBI taxonomy): Eukaryota > Metazoa > Arthropoda > Insecta > Trichoptera > Phryganeidae > Eubasilissa > Eubasilissa regina. The sequence goes on from JAINEB010000018.1 coordinate 27,017,265, forward strand.
TCATTATCCGCCATTAGTACTGCATCATCGGCATATAATATACAGCATACAATCAAATCGCCTATTTTTGCTCCTACATTCATACATTTCAGTTCTTTCAGTTAATTATGGTTAATCATGCATTCATTGCAGGTATCACGCCAATCTTGTCGGAGCCTTTTTATATGGATTGTTATTGAGAGTCTGGACTCCTTATACAAAATGTGAAGTTTGTCATTGTACTGGGTTCTTCACATTCCTCCATCATTTACGTGTCCCCAAGACATTCTCTTCGAAGTTATGCATTCTTCACATATATACTCTAAATTTCACTTCCATAAGACGGTACGTATAATTGTTTAGTACATATACAGTTATTTTAGTTTTTCATTGTTCTCACATTGAACAATCAATTACCAGTATCCTTTGGGCATGTGTCCACTAATGAGACTTTTCTCGGAGATTCAGCTCGAAAGCGGATAAAGATCAATATAGAGTTCAGTACGAAGGGTTCTATGAATCACTATCGCATGATGAAATTTCGCTCCCAGATTAGAATAACGTATCTAGTATATATGTACTATTACTGAGTTTCAGAAATCAAAGTCTCATTGAGACTTATTTTTCCACGGACATGGACTATTGCGTACTTAGGTGTCAACTCCAAATTTTGATAAAAGCTCAAAAGTTGTATTTAATCATATTTTATTTGATTTGCTGATACATTACTTTTATATATATATATATATATATATATATATATATATATACTTAAAATAGGAAGAAATTTTGACATTCTAATTATGTTTAAAAAAAACAATAATTTTAACCAAAATAAATTTAAATATACGAATTTATTTTAAATGTTCAAAAATGATTATTAATATTATCAATACCTATGTGTATATAATAACAGAGTAAGATAGATAATTGTATAGACGGCACAATCACGATAGAGGTCTAATATACGGTGACGTTGTGGGGACAACCCTGTTGGGTAGTGCGGATATTGGTTTGGAAATTGATTTTGCCTATTAAACTCGTGTCAAATATTTATTTATTATTAAGATATCAAAACGGCAATACATCACGCCGCTGTACACCACAATACAACCAGCACAAATATAATTATTTGAATTATAAATTTATAAGTGAATAATATTTTTAACTTCAGGGAGAAACGTAATATACACACTATCATATTAAAAACGATAAAAACCATCGTACAGTACTATATTATTTTACAATATCAGATAGCATGTTATTTTTTCAACGCCCACCACACTGAGCTATTTCTGGCCCATCGATATTTATTATTTTATTCCCATGCCAATGCTATATACAAGTAATAAAATTATACAAATAATGGAATACGACAGTCTATTTGGAGAAATTATTTATTATAAGGTATGCGTTATCATTACATTATTATAATTCATTATTTAAAAGTATGTTTTTATAATGAACCTAATTATAAACATAATAAATTCAACTACATAAACATAAACAGTATGTAAAAATATGTGTACAATTTAATGATGAAAAAGTTAATGGAATACTTATTCTTATATGTTTAATATCTCTTTTATTTTGTTTGTAATTATTTTTCCTCTGAGTTTCTGGTTTTTATTTTTATACTTTTTTATATCCCATTCTTATATTTTATTGCCCTTAATATTGTATACCTTCTTTACAGTATCTTCAATACAGACATTGTGCACACATTGGCGTTTCGCTAGAATTGGCGTTTAAATTTTACGGTGTGAAATTCATCGTGTTTTAAGAAAATATATTTGTATATAAATAAAAATTCATATGCAATATTTGAATATGTCCAAGAACACATAATTACTGGGTTTTTATATACAAAAGTACTGTTATTAAACAAATATCAGATATCTCATACAGACAAAGCTATTTTTTATTATATTTAATTGAAAATATATCGAAGTATGGGTATATTTGTAGGTAAAAATCCAGTAATTGTGTGTTCTTGAGCATATTTAAATATTACTAATATAATATAATGATTATAATAAGAAAGTGTACAAAAAATTGAAAAATATTGATTTTTCATGCGTATTTTAGTATAATATGTTAAAAAATATTTTACAGATAAAGAATATTGCTTTAAATAATTTTTTAAAAATCTGATTCTCATAGTGATGACATATAAGCTATTTAAAATTTGATGAATTTGAAGATTAAAGGGTGAGAATTGGTGAACGTTATATATATATGATCACTTAAGCCAGTCAAAGACAAGTCGTAAGCCATGTACTTACCCAATACTTCCATATATTTTCCATTAAATATAATAAAAAATAACTTTGTCTCTATGAGATATCTAATATCTGTTTAAAAATACATGTTTTTACTCATCTTTAATAATTATCAATTTACTGCTGGATAAAGCCTTCCTATCCTAGGATTCTGCCAATATACCTCCCACTACTCAGATAATTTTTCATATTCGAGATTTTGGACATCATATGGATAGCTTTTTATCTCTTCAACACCAATTAAAATTAAAACCCGTGTCTATCAAATTAAAAATTACAATCAATCACACTGTAATATGTGATACGTATAAATAAAAACTTATAAAAACTTCTGTAAAAAACTAAAATAAGAGTTCTCTGAAAAAAATATGGGCCGGTGAGAGATAGTCAGTCAGATTAGTGGCGTATTCGTAACAATCAAAGATATTTATAAATATCCTGATTAGTCGATGTTATAAAATCGCAAAGGATAAAATAATATTAAAATTAAGAAAGGTTCTCTTAGGTGGCTATGGTGTAATAAGGAGAGGATGGTGATAAAGATTTACGACTGAAATGTTGATGGTATCAGAAATAATTAAGACGTCTAAAGAGAACATTCTGTAAAAAAAATAGTAAATATCAAATATGCGTAGAAAAATATATATAAATGCTTTAAAAATTTATTAACTACCACTAAATATGAAGTCTATAAATTTTTCAAAAAAGTAGCCTCAATTTTTTTCTTTTTTAATTTACCTTCTGTTTAATAATAATTAAGACCATACGCTTTAAAGCCTGCGTTTTTTTTAACATGCACAAGATATGCGAACGAAAATATTTTTTATAAATTAATTTTCCAAAGCGCATGATAATAAAATAATATATTCTGGCAGCATTCCCGTATTGATGTATCCAACAACCGGTAAGTTCTATCGAACAAAGTTTCATTCAAAACTTTTAAAAATGCATTCCTTACAAATTTACATTTTATGATACCAAACTCTATTGACATAATCCTTGTATGATCTTCCGACTGTACACAGGTGGTTCTGCCTCGGCTAAGAGCCCCCTTACCGTTTTCTACCCTCTCATTGGGGATGCAGGGTGTAATGTTTGCGCTTTTAACGCCATAACTTGAGATATTCGAGGAGTTATTGGATCCGCATACTTTCTACATACACCCCCCCACGAGATCAGCCATCGCCATATGCTACAGTTTAACTTGGAATTTATGAAATGAATGACTGCCTTTGCTTTGATAAAATATGTGGGATCAGAAAAATACTTGCCAAATTTCTTCTATGGATATATGCTTTATTTTTTTACGCAAATTATTATGGAGGTATAATCAATTAGAAAAATAAGTGCATACAAATATCAGACAAAATATTTTAGTTCGTGTATTAGCACCTACATTAATTGGAATCATAAATATGATTGAACAATAAGTAGTTACAATAATTTTTTTGAAGATTAATTCATTTTTATTAAGATAGCGAATAATCCAATTTAATTAAGCCTTTAATGATTCTTTAATGAAATCTTTTCAGAAGTATATATTAAATCCAATCGTGCTCTTAATTATTATAAATCGTAGGTATAGATTTACAATACGTAATTAAATAAGTATCTATTAGCAGAAAGCCATAGATTTCGCTAATTGCTTTTGATACACAATGGTAGCTGCTATGCGGCCATGGGCGGTGAACTATATTTAATGTGGAAAACATAATTTAAATGAACTAATAATGTAATAATACTGACCAATGCCGCTTAAGAAATAAGAATATTACTCGTATATGTATACTATCAATGTGATTGTCCACTCCACTTTTCATTTTATTGACGTGGGAACACGAATTTCAAAAGAACGGGAACGCAAGAGAATAAACGTTCTGCGTATTGCTGGCGTCGTATGCTCCGCATTGTACCGTAAGTAGCCGCAGAACGATTGCCTCAATTATAGAGAAATTAAAGAACGAGTAGTATTGCATCATTTGATATACAAATACTAATACACTCAGAAAAACTGTTTGATTTATTTATTTATTAATTTATTAACGCCCTTATGGGCTTTTACAAAATACTTGTGGTATAATTTTTTTTTTAAAACACATGAGCATGGAATACATATATAAAAATATAAATTTAAAAATAAGCAAAACAAACTATAAAAATAAAGAATCAAGACAGAAAAGACAATAGAAATTTAGGTTTGACACAAAATGACTGAGTATCTAAATTAGTTGTATCTTTGACTCAGAACAGTATCAAAAACATCACTCTCATATTTAAATAGTATCGGAATATATCCATTAGACTATAATCGTTCCCAAGCCTGTGAAGTCTTTGTGTGGATGCATTTCTTTAAAAATTAGTATATGATGAATTTACATGGAACAGCACCGACGACCTGGTACTCCGCGCAGGAATGTGCCATACAATCAATTAAATTAGTGGCGTGGCGTCCAGTATGCTATTTACTATTTTAAATAAAAATATTAAATCACTTGAAATTCTTCTACATGACAAGTTGGTTAAATCAAGAGTGCTCATTAGAAAATCATAATTCAATTGCTCAGCGGGTATACACAATTTGAAGTTAATAAACCTTAAAAATTTATGCTGAACCCTTAATAATTTTAATTCGTGCACTTTATAGATTCTACGGGTAATATGCACGCCTTATATAAAGACTATTTGATAATCTTTAATCGTATGCCAGAACCATCTGGAAAAACTTTACCAATTTTTTATCTTTTTTACGTTGAATTTAATTATTCTTGGCCTTCTAACATTTTCTTACTAATGATCACATTTTCACTATTAGCAGTCTACTTTTATTCTTCTACCGGCATATCCAAGTTTTTATAACATGCATCTATATCGCTACAAATATGCTATTAAGAAACAAGGAGAGATTAGTATCCCTGATGAAGAAGTGCAAAACAAAAATTGCCTTATTGTTGATGTTTGTAGAGTTAACTTTGTATTATACAAGATTATCATATTCCAGCAAATTTCCTTTTGATTTACAAAATGTATTTCTTCTTCAGATACGAACTTCCGAACAAATTATCAATTTAAAAAAATATTCTAATTGGTAGTTAGAATCACGTCTAATATAAAACTTGGATTTTCTATTTGTACCTAGCCATTATAATGTCATAATTATGTAAGAATAAATTATATTATAACACTAGCTAAAATATCACGAAAAACGAATTAAACGATGAGAAAAGAAACATATTTTCAAATTTACACGGAATAGTTGAAATGAATTGATCTTCTAGTATAGAATTATGTAAATTATCACCGAACGTACAGGAAGTAGGTACTTCCTTATGATGCGCTATTACGAATAAAATGGAGCGTCAGAAAAGTGATTTTTTTTCATATTCAGTCATATGATTAAGTTCAAGACGATTATATAATTATTTGATTCGGTCGATTATATCGCACAGTATGTGCTGCAACAAAACTAAAGGAACAGTGGCAGGCTATATACATGAACAGATAAGCATGGAAAAGCTAGATAGGATTAGCTTACCTGCAATCTTTCTATGCGTTTGAAAAGTATTGTACTGCCTTGACCTACACATATATTTGTGAATGGTAATGATACGATGCTAAACGATGCATAATTGACTTGAAGTATTTGTGATCTGGATCAACATCAACAGACGACTTCTAAAAGTAAATTATTATTAATGACAGTGTGATCATTTGGATACGATCAATGGATGCAAAATGAAAATGAAATCCTAGAGATTACTATAATTTGATCACATCGTAAAGCGCACAGAAAACATCAGAGGTAAAATTGGTAGCAAAAGAAGTTCTGAAAAACAAAGATTATCCTGACTTGAGAATTTGAAGCAATGGTTAGGGATGTCCAGAGTTCTACTATTTTGACCTGCTACTAATGTAATATTGATCGCCAATGTGATTGAAAACTCGAGGAATAATGTATTTTACAATGTTAAATTAATATTTTCATAGAAAGCACTCACTTTGTGGTTTAACGTATTATATTAAATAAAATAACAATCACTTTGTTTGAAATCACGAAATTTATTATACGCCAACCGGTTTCGCTTATATTAAGCTTCATCAGGACGTATTTAAAACTAATCAAAAATTCAGAAAGAATGCACTTGTATATACATAAAAAGGGAGATAAAATGACATGTGAAAGAGAGAGACAGAATACATATATAGTTAAATAGAACATCAAGGGAGAAGAAATATAAAATTATATGTGAAAGAGAGAGAGAGAGAGAGATTTATCTATTAGCTCCATATCTTTAAAATCAATTTGATATCCATCAACACTATATTTTCCCCTACCTTAATGTTCCGTCTATCTGTATATATATTCTGTCTATCTCTTTCGCATATAATTTTATATTCTATCTCCCTCTTTACGTATATATATATATATATATATATATATATATATATATATATATATATATATATAAATGAATGTTTATTTGTTTGTTTGTCCCAAATGCGTTCCTATATCGTTCATCCGATTGCGAAGAAACTTTGGTGAGTTGCTTTGCACACTCCCGCAAAGGTTTTTTGAATTATTACAAACATTTCACAATAAGTGGTGCGCGAGTCGTTTCAACAAATGTGTGTATTTCATGTAGTTTATTGCCATGAAACTTTGGTGAGTTGCTGTGTGCACGCCCGCAAAGGTTTCTGAATTAGTACAACCATTTAACAATGAGAACATAATGAACAGTACCATCGAAGCTACAATTTTAAATGGAAAATTTAAAGGAGAAGATATGCTGTTGCCACGCATCCCATTGATTCCGACAGATATGCCATTCGAATTTAAACGTCAGCAGTTTCCGGTGCGACTCGCATTTGCAATGACATCAACAAAGCACAGGGACAATCGCTACTAAGTGTGTGGTCTAAATTTGTAAAATCCATGCTTCTCACATGGACAACTGTATGTGGCCTGCTCACGCGTTGGAAAACCCTCTGATTTATTCGTATACGCACCAGACGGAAAAACAAAAATTTTGTGTATACAAAAGTACTTCAATAATCAGAATTAAAATACAAACATTTTCTTTCTTTGAGTGATATTGCAACGCATGCCGGGTACTCGCACTAGAATATATATATGTACACTCTTTTTGTATTTATGATTAGTTTTAAATACGTTCTGATGAAGCTTGAGATAAGCGAAACTGATTAACGTATAACAAACTTTGTGGTTTCATGCAAAGTAATTGTTATTTTATTTAATATATTCAATTAAGTTTAAAATCAAATTATAGTAATTTAAAAGAACTTCAACGAACGCCTAAAGCGACTATCTAGAACGAAAATTCGTATAGTGGTTTGACGATTATTTGTAATCAAATATTTTTCACTTAATTCAGTTAAACTAAAATCTTACATTAAATAAAATAATATTTTAGTTTTATACCGCTTTATCGTGTACCACAAATTTTAATTTTAATTATAATGTCAAGCTCAACGTGTTCGCTTTCTTTCAAAATTTAAAATCTTACATATACTCATAGGTACACTATATAGAATAACGCTACGACATTTTTAAACTAAAGTGAAATATGATGTTATCCACATTTATAGCTTTAAACTCTTACACGTAAAATTTAATTAAATACGACAAAGCATCGCAATACGGATAAACATAGCTTCAGCATATTTGATAAACATAATCCCACAGAATCTTACAAATTATTTAAAGATCACGTTTATACTAAGGTTCTGAGAGAACCGCTGTGATAATCTCTTTAGACTAAACGCAAGAATTCAAACTAATCGGCACACTGTAATAAAATACTTAATCAAGTATACCACACGAAATTTTAAAAATACATCAAATGAAGCTTTTTTACTCTAAACATTTAATTTGTTAATAGATGGTCTTTTCATTTTACGTCTAGCATTCGAGCCTTTATGCGGCGCTTAGGCAGGACTCGGCGCGCTTGGAAACCGCTTCGCTGGGAATATTTGAACTTAGTTATTCGGCGAAGTTAAGTCCAAAAGTCTCGGTCGATAATAAGATGGACTTTCAAAATGGTCACACCTTGTAAAAATAAATATTTTATCTACATCGCATAATATTTTGCATATTTACGCAATCATTTAACTTTTACTCCGTGTCGTGTTACTATTTTTTAAAACGATACCGCTGAAGTTCAATTTTACCGAGAAAATAGAAAATCACTTAGTAAAAATGTGTTCTTAGTGTTATCATCGAAAAAATGTATATTAAAGTGTTTTTGTTCGTTTTGGTTCAGTGGCATTTTTTACGAGTGGGTGAAGCTACAATTTGTCGTATTCCAGCCACGCCGTTACCATAAGGATTATAGCGAGGGAATAACTCGTGGTCATTGCTGAACCAGCTTACTTTGTTTAGCTTATCCTCGCTTGTTTGGAGAGAATCTTTTGCGTCATATGTTTTGATCTGATGACATTAGAAAGGTGTTATTGTTCATGCACACTAAAAATAAAGCTAGTCGTAAAACGCTTTGACCTTGATCATAGCGATAATAGGTACATAATATAATATGTTAAAACAGACCAGTAAGTGAATAGACACGAAATAAAGTGTACATATCGAAGAATTGTTTGACACATTCTTGGTGGAAACATGAATCTGATAGTTTATGCGACAGTAAAAGTATTCACTCTTCGAAAATTAAATCTTTATGTAAACAAGTCGTATTTCTTAGATTATTGCATATTATATTGTCAGCGTTTAAATCGAATCATATTTTTAAAAAAAGTTGCCAAGCTATTTGATTGCGTAAATGGTACCAAAGTGATCACGTGGAAGACACCAAAATGAAAATATTGGGACAAAAAATTTGCGTTAGTTCATGTCTGGTATTCGGTGGTCTATCTATGTAAATGAATAAATAATAAAACCATAATGTATTTGAAAGTCCTTGGGTTAGTAAATTTCATTCGTATGTGAAAATAAAGGATATTTTCTGTTTTATGGTATCTCTTAGATACTGTACCTTTTACTGTGTATTTCTCTAGGGCGAACATTAACAAAATTAGTAATATTTAAAATTTACAAAACTCTTTTATTTTGAAACAAGATGGCGAATCAAGTTGGCTAACTAACATAGTCGATATACTTATATAATATCAATTTATTATTCTGTTTACTCTGTCCCATAAAAAGAACACTCCTTTTTCTATACTATAGATATGCGAACATACGTTCTCTGTCTACTCTATACTCTGGAATTTAAACACACGTCATTTTATTACATTTTTGTTAATTTGTTTTTTCAAAAATTTCATAAATTCTGTAATTTATTGTGATATTATAATTACATTTTCACAATAATAATATTTTAATTTAAAATAATCATTATATTTTACGTTATTAAATTTTTTTTGAAATTTGTTTTTAATTTTTATTTATTAGACAGAAACAATAACTATATATAAATAATAATAATATACATTATAAAATCATGTCGTGCCTAGTATGATGGAATTACCGACTATATATATCATCTACACTTGTCAGCTGGTAAATCATATTGTACCAACTCTAACAAGCAGAACTGATGATATTAGATATTTCTAAGTGCACTCATACTTCAATCGTCACAAATCTCGCAGTCGGTCATTAAAAATTAGTTTACTTACTGCTATTTTTAAAAATGTCTATCTTAATCAGGAATATTGATAGAAGAAGAAAATCATACATTATTTTGATAGAAATGGTTCAAATCTCTGTCAAGCTAATGGCTCATTTGTGTTAGTGTCAAATTTATTTTCGTACTTTTACATTTTTTCCTTATATTATTGTGTCTATTGTTAAAAATATATACACAAATAAATAAAAACAATTGTCACGTATTGGATACTCGAGATGTCTTGAGATATGTCAAATTGTCAGAATTTTTATGCTTTGATAAATGATCATCTGAAGATTAAAACTAAAACAGTGTCAACTTAACATAAAATAGAATAATTATTTATTAAGGAGAACACATTCTTATTGTGAAGTTGTAATTATTCAGAACATAGGTCTGTGATGTTTTAAATACTATTTAAATGTTTTAATTATCCCGGCAGCGTAACAATATTTTTCGATAAAATTGATTTTATATGTATATCTTTATAATTAATACATTTAATTAGTATTTTTAATAATTTAGTATTTTTTTTTTCATACTAGTGATTTTATATAAAAGTATAATTTTAGTGGACAATATTTTTAATAATTTTGGAATATTAACTCAAACCGATCGGTGTAGTAATTGCTAAATCTTGGTACTATCAATTTTGTATTTTCGACCTATCGTAAATTGTGAATATTTTATTCATAATTATATATGTTAGAAAAAAGTTCTCTAAAATTATATGTTTGTATTGACAACTATAAATTTCATTGGATTTATATTTACTTTAATGTTTGATATAATTTCCGAAAATCACAATTAAAGATTGATTTATCAATTTGGCTCGGAACGAAATGTGGAAACAAATTGCTGGAAGGGAAATTACTCACCACAACTACTGCGCATCAGTGCATAATTCTCATTAAATGCGAATTAATTGTCATTTGTAGCGAAAAACGATTTTATTTATTGTATACTGTTTACCAATAACAGTTCTAAATTAGAAAACTAGTACATAGAAGATATGATTAATATGTGAAATGTTTAAGCTCACATTTTGCAGAAATACTCCTAAATTGTGTAAAATATAAGCATCAGTGAGTCACACTCTAAACAAATCATCTTACCTTCAATCCATATCAGTTCATTACTAGATGTGATGTTACATAATATGGTCGTTTAAGTGGTTAAAGAGATATCATATATTAAATACGCCAATTATTACTGGAATAGAAAATATAGCTTATTCAAATAATTTGTATTCAACCTTGTATTTATGTATCTACTATTCACCGAATCTTGTACCCACTCAAAACTTGAAACATCCTTTGATACAAAAAAAAAGTATTTTCGAGACAGAAATCAGTTTAATTATGAATTTCCTACAATGTTTCTAAGAGTCTGCCAATTAGAAAGATTTTCGATTCAATTAGCGACGCAACCGCAGACGACCGAGAACCATTGAAGACATTTATATATCTATTTTCGTGGAAATTAAACATTCATGTACTTTCAACTGGAAAATATTCTGTTCATATTTGTTTTCATAACACGAATATTGAGTAAAGAAAATGTATTTGAATTTTAATATTTTTATTTATTTATTTATATTCTTTTGTGCAGTCTCATGAAACAAATAAACTTCGTTATTTATTTCATGAGACCTTATTTTATTTTAGTTGTTGCTGGTAAACTGTTGTTAATAAATATATGATATTAATCTTTATATCTAATATAATCTTTATATATAATATAATTGTACTCGTATATCAGCCAGTCGCAATATTAAGATTTGAACGAGACGAAGAGTTCAGCCCATAAAAGGTAAATGTGAAGCAGAATTATTAGAGTAGCCCACCCCAGATGACCCGTGAATAAGGCGAGATCAAATAAATATCGAATGTTAGTGTACAAACTGAAATAGTGCTAAAGCAACTTTAAATATATAAGATCTTAATCTATACTCATCTAATATAAAATGCTGAAATCTATAAAATATCGATTGCATCATGAGGTATCCAGAAAAATATCAAATCATGCAACAGCTATTCGAAATATATCTATTGTCACATGCAGTCCAGATTGGACTGGCATTATCAGGTCTCCGGGCCTCAAGTCACCAGTTAGACTCCATTGGTGCTTGCTCTGCGTGGATTTTCACCAAGTCAGGGTCATGTATCATCATTAGCTCTCTTTTTTCTGGAAGGGGAGGGAAAATGCACAAATTAATACACGAATTTTTCACATAAAATATTATGATTCTACGAATTTCACTTCAACTGATAGCCACTGTCCTATCTAACCTAACTTATTTCATTCGGTTCTCATGTCCATTGCATGTCTTCTTCTCTTTTGTTTCTTATTTTTTCGCCATCCTTCTTGTCCAAGGTCCTGAAGAGCCATCCGAGCCCAGAGTGGACTCGGTTCACCAAGTCGTCATTAATTATTATACCAAGATCGCCCGCCATATTTTAAAAGTTTTACCTGGCAGTCAGGCAAAACTCACCGACAAATTCTCTCTGAAGTATGGAAGTATGGGTATTATAGGGCTTACAACCTGTCTTGGGCTGGCTTAAATGATCACTTTACATAATGTAACGTTCACCATTCCACCGAATCAATCTCCATATCTATGTTGTAGTTAATACTCAAAGTGTTTCTATATGGTAACATATGTATAACTTCCAAAAAAAAAAATTAATAGATATGGAGGTTAGTGAGAAAAATTGCTAGTATCTTGAGAACATAGTCAACCACACACCCTGATCTCCATGATGAGCAGACGTGGGCAACGGGAAACCGATTATTAAAGACTTTTAAAACACTTGTTACATTTCAATCTTTAAAAAAACATATATCAACATACATTGGAAAACATAATTCACAAAAAATAAAATGTATAAATAAATAACGCGAATTTTATAAGAAGAAAATACATACATGTGTAAATTTTGTATTGCCCAAGACGAATAATCGAACAGAAATAGAATAGCCTTAATTTTTGCTGACGTATTTAATTTATAATGGTTACGTATTTACCTAGGAACTAGGGGTTTGTGAGGTGGACGTCACGAGGGCGTGTCGGTGTTGTTGGATATTGGAAAACTGATCCAGGTTTATACTGCGGTGCGCCCGTTATCTCAAGAACAATATTTGTTCAGCTCGGAGCTCATTACACACGCATGGTGTGACTTCCAAGCGACACATCTTTAAACGTACGTACGTGGATTGTTTTCTCGCTGACATAAGTTATCTTAATAACGATAGAATGTTTTCTTAACCGGTTGAGGAAATATTTAGCCATGAATCTTTCATTCCAATACGGAAACGCTCTGAAATGAAAATTCAGAACATATTTCTAGCGCCATTATTTCAGAGGAATAACCTTTATCGCCGTAATTATCTTCGATAGCTTCATCCTGGTCTACTATTGATGTTAGTTGAGTATGCCCATTCTCACTAATCTGTGTACACTCGTACTACAAATCGCTAGACTTCTATGATGGTCGAAACTCGACTAGCAGTCTTCTGATTACTTCCCAAAACTCGGCTGACCAACATCCGAAACTACAACACGACAAAAATTATACACGATCCATATCTTGTAAACACCGCCGAAAATGTAACCGTCTTTGAGCGCGTCCCAACAGAAGCAGTTTCGCTATTGTTTCCCTATTTAATTTTACATATATGAAATGCACATATTCAAGCTTTAAATCAGTCCTAACTACCGAAGCATATATATAATGCCTAAACCACCAATCGTATACTATATGTATAATATACAAAATACTCAATTGTTTTTGACTTTCACAAATCGAAAAAAATTCCGAATTAAAATTTTCGATTTAGCAATTTTAATTTATAATCATTCTCGTATCTCACGGCTCGTGCACTTTCAAGAATGCCTCCATATTTACACGAAATTGTATGAAAAAATTTGTGAGACCTGCCGAACACGTGATAGATACGCATGAAACGTTTGTGTACAAAAATTCACTATAAATTTATGCGTCGAATAGCGTTAAATCAATCAAAATTCAAAGATTAGACGTCTTTATTTAACAAATAATAGATATCTAATAGACGAAGCTATTTTTTTTATTAATTGTAAATTATGGAAGTATGGGTAATTACAGAGCTTACAACCTGTCTTCAGCTGGCTTAAGTAATCATTTTACACAATGTATAGTTCACCATTCCACCTAATCAACCTCCATATCTATCAATTTTTATTTTCTTGAAAGTTGAATATCTTCACTTCGAATACCAATACACTATCGTCATCTATGGACTAAATTTGATATTAATTTTCCCTACATATATGTCACAATGAGAATCTAATTATTATTTTATTTTTTTAAATTATTTAAAGCAATATTCTTTATCTGTAAAATGTTTTTAACACATTATACAAGAATACGCACGAAAAATCAATATTTTTCAATTTTAATATATTTTCTTATTTTTATTAGTATTAGCAATATTTGAATATGTCCAAGAACACACGATTAATGAATTTACCCTGTAATTATCCATACTTCCATATTTTTCCATTAATAAAAAAAGAAAAAAGTAGCCTCGTCTCCATGAGACATCTATTATTTGTTTAATAACTGCTTTTATAGGTTAAAATCCAGTGAGTATTCTTTAGACATATTCAAATATTGCTAATAAAAATTTATTTGAAATAAATTACCGATAACATTAATGAATTACATTAACCTAATGGATCCTTTTATACATACTCTTTTTCTTTTACATAAAAAAATCGTCGCAACATGTCATATTGAAAAAATATATATATATTTTAACACAATTGGTGCGGGTACCGCAGTAAATTGTGAAAATGGTGTTTACTCAGATTTTTATAAAAATTATATATGCTCCTATAAAATTGAGAGCTCTGATTTCAAAAATTTAAAAAACTAACCTGGTCGCAAGTATTTAAAAATATATAGTCTAAAAATTTCACCCAAATAATTTCTGACATTTTACAAACTTTATCTATGGTTAGCTTCTTAGATTTCTGAAAAAGGTCATGGTTTCCAATAAACCACACTATCTTACTTCAAAATAAGCAAAAATGACGAAAAGTCGAAAATATTTAAAAATTATAATTATAATTATAAGACGCTTGTTACGTTTTGCCTTCAGGCTTCTCCATATAATTCGTGGAATTTTTTGTTTCTGTGTTAAAGGGGACAGACATATGGGTGGTCTCCATCCATGTGTTGAAAGAATTTCTGTCTCTTTTCATTAAAATTTTCATAAGTTTACCTTATTTTTTACTATAGATGAGAATCGACGTAAAAAAATATTCCGGATACCTGTAATAAAGTTTATTAACTTTTTAATGACACTCACAATAAAACTCATACCCCCGATTTATAATAAAGTAGATTAATGGGTTAATTATGTAATCTCATGTATGGAACCTGAGGATCCTGAGAAAAAGTTATCCCACTTCATTTCCCTGAATACTTTAGGATATTTGTTTTAAAACCATCACTTCATCTATGATTTTAATTCCGGAAAACCGCTATTGATATTATTACCAATTTCTTGCCGTCATTTCTATGTTTTTGGTATTCAACGTAATTATGGAAGACGAAAGATTGGTAATATAACCACTTCTAATATATTGTGGGTTGGGTTCCTTTCGAGCGTTTTTTTTTCTAATGAAAAAGTGTTGCATGTCTGCCTGGGTGTTGCGATTGTAAATTATTATGTTTGGAGCTAAAAAAATGATAAATTGCCTTAGCGGCGTCCCACCACGAGGTCACGTGATCAGTAGACAGCTACACGTTTTTAGTACAACGGTATCATACCATTGTGAGCCAACGTTAATAAAGTCAGCAAAAATTAAGTATGTTCTTGGGATATTAGGCAGTATTAATGGCGGATAATGAACCAGAATTACAGAGTCTAGTGAGTAGAATGCACGATGTATGCAAGGAAAGCGACCTTTTTATGAATGTCAACAAGTCAAAAATAATGGTATTCGAGAAGAAGGAAAGCAAGACAACGTGCAAAATACTTATAGGTAATGAATGTTTGGAACAAGTAGATAAGTTTGTATAAGGGACTGCGGGGAATAAAGTGAACGGTGCTTTGAAATGAATTATAGTTAATGGGAATATTTCAACCGAGGCAAGACTAACGATCCACAATAGAGTCTTGTTATCGACACTGATGTTTGAAGGTGAAGCCTCGAGCTGGTAGAAAAGAAACAAAAGTAGACTAAATGGGCAAATACATAGTAAATCCATTTATAACAGAGTAAAGAATGAAGAAATAAGGAAAGAATGCAAATCTGATCTTAGTGTAGTTAGGAAGATTAAGAAAGGATCACTTACGAGGTTTGGTTATATGGAACGGATGAATGAGAAGAGAATGGTAAAACTTGGCACGACCAAGTAAACCAGATACTAGAGGTTGGTCTTATTAGAAATCATAATAACCAGCAAGCTTGTATGAATGTTCATGAGGCAAAAATTGTGTCAGGACAGAATACACTGTGGCGCTCTATCTTCTCTGCTTACCCCTGCGGTAAAACAGCGTGATGGTAAGGAAGTAAGTAAGTTAGTACTTATGATAACTTTAATTACCGATAATTTGAAAAACACTTCAAAGGGCTTAAAAATATGGAACTAATCCACAAATAACCAAACTGAGATAATCGCAGCCAAAATATGACACGGTACTAATTCTACCTTCTCGTATTCCAACATCATTTGAGTCCATAAAATACGTAAATTCTAGACGGAAGTAATTATTTCTGCTTAGGTTTTTGCTCCAATAATTCTTTAATATTTAACACCGTCCGCTTTAAAGATATAATACGAGTACGAAACTTCATTTGATAAAAGTATTTTTTTAATATATTTACCGCATATAAAAATATGGACTTCAAAAACTTAGAAGGTAGATTTCAATAAAAATATTACCATCATTGAGTATTTAAAATTACTCTAAAATACTTTTTTATTTTAAAATCTTCTTCTTTTGTTTATTTGCGTTCAGTATTTAATATTAGCTTTTTTTTTACACTGTTTGTTTTTTTAATAATGTTATCCAACAACTTTCCCGATATTATTTGATCGTCGCATCATAGCTGGGAATATCTCAGAGATCAAGTAGCTTAAATACAGATTTACCAGAGAACACTGCTCAAAAAATGAATGTTGCCCAAAAAATCTGCAAGAATCCTGAAATGGAGGCCTCGCACTGGTACAATAAATGTTGGTCATCCTCAAGCTTGTTGGAGCGATGACATCAGAAGAGTGGCGAATGAAAAAGACTGAAGACAGATATGATTGGCGATCCTTCGGAGAGGCCTCCATATATACAGTAGAAAGATATAGGCTGATGATGATAATGATGAATTATGATTTCAAAAAATTTTTGATATTAGATGAACCATTACATTGAAAATTTCATACTGCTGTTTGATATTTGGTGAACCATTACATCGAAATTTCCATACTGATGTTTGATATTTGGTGAACCATTACATTGAGATTTTCATACTAATGTTTGATATTTGGTGAACCATTACATTGAAATTTTCATTACTACATATGTTCATACCTATTACATTACAATTTTTATTTTTTGTTAAACTGCAGAACAGTTTTGCGGCAAGCATTGCCCTTCATATAGTAATTAAAGTATAAAACATACTAAATTAAAGTTAAAGTAGGTACAAAAAAAACATAAAAATTAAAGTAATTAAGTAAGTAACATAGTAAAAGTAATACTTTTAAAATTAGCAATATTAACTAAGATAATAAATAAAAAATAGTAAAAGTAAACTAAAATTTTATCAACAACGATACTGATCACTGATACACACAATGATGTGGCACAATACATTCTCTCGTTCTCTCACCATGCACATTGTTCGCGATCGGTACTCTCATGGATCGATCCGACAATCTGGTAGAATAGCTATGGTGAGGGTCAGTATTCATATTTATATTATTTATGATCTCTTCTAGGGGCGGTCTCATTTATATAAAAGTGAATGTGAATTTATTCAACCATATTTATTGATTCATTATGAAGTACTTATAATCGAAACGTTGTATAAAATGAATGTGAGGAACAATTTTCTTAAGTTTACTGTCGCCACGGCAATGTGTGAAAATATTAATCTCTTTATATTTTTACCTCAGTCCTTTTGATTTTAGGAGTCGCGTGCGTAGTGTACGACTGTGTTATACAGCCACACGCGAGCCATCGAGAAACCAACAAAGTCAGGGATTGGCGGAGGGCAGAGGGTAAAAACCTTTGCAAGGTAATTCCTTTATTAACCTTGTCTCAAATTAAAAATGCACATTCTCAGTCTAGAGCGATCCCGTCAAGTGCGTACATAAGAAGAATCGTGGCGTAATTCTACCCGACGACCCGCTGCTATACATCACAATTGTTACCTTTATATTCCGTTTCCAATTTGATAAACGGCCGTCAGCTCGGCGACCTTCCCTCGCAACTGCTTCCACAGACACTCGCCCGCAGACCTGCCGCCCTACCGCCCTGCCGCCCTGCCGCCCTGCCGCCCTGCCGCCCTGCCGCCCTGCCGCCCTGCCGCCCTGCTGCCCTGCCGCCTTGCGCCCTGCCAACCCCCACCTCCCCATCCATCAGGAAAGGCGCGGCTGTAGACTTATCACTATTGCTCGGGGCAGATAAGACGATTTATATTGTATTTCCAAGAGCGTCTTAGTTCGATTTCAACTGATGCCATTATTAGATTTCTCATGATGCAATACTAACCTCGATTGAACGTTTCGTTTTTCCGTTAGCTTCATGACACAACTCTAACATTTGTATTTAATTTCAAAGTTATCTATTAACATAGCAACACAAAATTAGTGCATTTTTAAAAGATTTCATTATTTAGTAGTTCATCATAAAGTGACATGCGAAATTACAATAATGCATACAATATTTTGGGTTTACACTATTACGTTCCTCGAAATATACGATATATTTATATCTCTCGGTAAGATAAAAAAAAAAACAAAGTTACTTTCAACTTTCCTGTATCGCAATCGGTATCAGGCGTCTTTGAAAACTTTTTGGAATCAAAAAGATTTTGAAAGCGCCGAGTGTCGATTCCGGTACATCTCACTTGCTAAGTCAACGTTTTTAGCTATTTCCATAGTAGACTGTGGGTGCACAATTGTCATATAAGTATATAATGGAACATTTTTAAACTGAATTTGTGAATATTTTTTCGAACCATAAAAATATGTTCTTTGCAAAGATGGTATAATACATGTGTCTGAGGAATTTAAGGTGTTTTTTCTATTATATTTTTATGCATACATAGTATTATTTTTAATATTCTTAATAGGCATGCATTTTTGATGTGGTAAATATTTTTTTTTTTAGAATAGAAATGCATGCAAGGAATACGTTTCACATCAATATTCTCACTATTTGTAAACTAAGCTAAACACTTGTTCTTTGAAAATAGGACTAACTTGATAGCCTCCTGAAACGTGGCTCGAACACCCGACCACTAGATCACAATGCGAATATCGTAACCACTAGACCACAAGTACGTCAAACTTACTATTTCTGAATAATTATGATTTTTTAATTTATTTATTTTTATACAATTTATTTTTTGTTATTTCGATCGACATATACAACGTGTTCAGCTTTGCTAAATTAATCGTGTCATGAGACAGGCAACATTTTAAATATATTCGATCTTTAATTATTGTATATGTCGTATACTTTATATGAAATTAATAAAAAATAGATATACATTAAAAAAAAAACATAAGAAAAGATTAAATAACATAAAACGAATTTATGTATTTCCGTATGTATGGTTATTAGTTATCGTTCGGCGGCACATACCAGTAAATGAATAGACCTGAAATAAAATGTACATATATGAGAGGGGTTTGGAACATTACGTGCGGGATGAGGGGCATTCTACAAACATTCTTTGTGGAAACATAAATCCGATAGTTTATGACATATTTATGCAATAGTAAAAATATTTACTCTTCAAAAATTAAATCTTTGTGTAAACAAGGCGTATTTTTTACATAAATGCATATTATATTGTCAGCGTTTAAATTTTCGTTCCAATCGAGTCTTATATTTAAAAAAGTCGCTGAGCTATTTGATCGCGTGAGTGGTACCAAAGTGATCACGCGGGTGACACTAAAATACAAATATTGATGAAAGAATTTGCGTTAGTCCATATAGTAGTCTTTATATCGTTAGTCTATACAGTAGTTGTGTTCGGCGGGTACATTATAAATTGTAAATATAATGTGAAGGAAAACTAAAAATAAACCAGACACCGTAAACCGCTGTAGCACAGTAAGTAAATCGTAAGTGCACCAATTACGGCCTTTATTGAAAACCCACCTACACACAATCATTAGAAATATATGGACAGTTTTGATTTTTTGATGGTATCTGAAAGATTATAAAGAATTTAATTGAAAATATATTAAACTTCTTCGTCTGTATAAGTTTAAAAAATACATATTGATTTACTTATGTATATATGATACTATGTAGTGTAAATATTAACTGTAAAATTTGTTATCTACAGGTTTTTTTTACATTAATAAATATTTATAACAATGAAAATTTGCATAAACTGAATAGAAATTCTAAATATTCACTTTTTGTCTTTTGAGGATTATTCAAATAATTTTACGTATATTTGTTGAGTATTTTTTTTCATCATAATACATGATTTCGTGTACGTTAATCATAGAATAATTATCTTTGAAATAAATCTATCGGGCGGCGAATACTCAAAAATTATTAAATATGTCTTCCGAACTAAGGCAAATGCGGATAATAAGGCCTGTCAGGTAATAAAATCTATAAAGCAAAAACATATTTAAAATACACTCACACTACTTATAAACAAACATTAGGCGTAAATAAGTTGATTCCTGATCGCGGCCTAATGGTATCCCGTCGCCCGTCGCCAGTATCGTGTGTTTTTACGAGGCCAGTTAAATAATAAAAAATTGTTAGAAACAGTCGTAAATAATTTTAAATATATAATAAATATATTAATTAGAAAGATATAAATATAAAATCAATTTTATCAAAAAAAATTGTTATTGCGCCACCGCGATTCGAACCTGGATCTCTTTCCAAACCGGGGAAGGTGCATTATCTAACTATGCTGTCAATGTGTCCAAAATTTAATAAAAATGAATTGATAACTCTGGCAACTATCAGATTACTCAAATATATTTGAAATTCCGTAAAAATAAGGTAGATGGCTCTTTCAAATAATAGAACGATTAAATGTATTAATATCAAAAAGGTAACCCAAAGGTTCGAAAATTTGACGCTAAAAATATCGTCGCTCTAGTATAGTTGGATAATGCACCTTCCCCGGTTTGGAAAGAGATCCAAGTTCAAATCCCAGTGAAGCAACAAGAATATTTTTAGATAAATTGATTTTGTATGTATATCTTTCTAATTAATATATTTAAAATATCACAGACCTACGTTCTGAATAATTACAACTTCACAATAAGAATATGTTCTCCTAATATTAAGTCATTTTAGTAATTTTACAGTAAATATATAAATTTGTACTCTATATCTTCTTTAAATCGTACATTTTATGATTTTAGTTGAATTGCTTAGGTATTACAGTCAAATTTCATATATTTTAAGATATTTTTTAATTTTTGTGCCTGCGGGCATTAAGGCCTATGAATAATAAAAAAGAAAAAATGAAAGGATGCTGATTCTTCACAGATGAAAACGGGATAAAATTGCCAATATGAGACATATGTACCAGATGCGGCAAATGGTATCACGAGTGCGTTGGCTTATCAGCAGAAGATCTTGATACCTTTGAGTGCCCTTATGGTTATTGAGCTAGGCAAATTGTCGTGTTTTAGAAAGATTTTATTATGAAATAACAATATTTACAAAATATAGTTTGTTTATATATATTAAAGCCATAGGCCTTACGACTCTACCAAAGTATAATAAAGCCAATGTGCATTGTTTTTAAAAAGGTTTAACATTTTGTTCTTGCATATATTAGAAGTTGACATTTTAGTTTATAATTTGTTCCTATGATACTGTAAGACTAGATAACAATAAAAACTATTCATTATCTGCAATATTTTTCATTTCATTTCAAATCTCTCTTAGCTAAGCCTTATTACCCGCAGATGGCTTACTTACTAATTATTCACTTTTTAGAATGACTTTAAAATATCTGTGCTTTTATTAAAGAGTCTGGAGCTATTATTACTTCACCCTATCCAATTAGGCATTACATTAATATTCTTAGTAATTTCAAATTAAGCAAGCTTGTGTTATGAAAATATGACTAATTTGACTGTCTTCAGGAACGAGAAAATTGAACTCTCGGATCCCCAACCACTGTCTTACCACTAGACCAAATAATTCATATAGTATCATAGATAGGCATACAGTATCATGAATATTCCTCATATTTCTAAAAATTTGTAGTTTTAAATTTTTTAAACGTATGCATCTTTTGTGAATAATTTTGTTTATTTCATCAATATGGTAAATATGAGAGCATTTATAATTCTTTACTACTACTATTTCAGTACTGCGTACTTTAAATGTAAGATCTTGACTAGGTTTTCTACTGGTATTTATGGTAAATTATATATATTTTTTTAATTCAGAGCAAGCATATTCGTGTCAAGCCATTTTTTGGCTGTACCTATAATCTGTCTGTTTTTTGTCTATCTACTCTTTGGGCTGGAAAATACATAAAACCTCATGAAAAAAATACACAATCACGTGTTTTAAAATATAATTATATTGTATGTTAAAAAACTTGAATTTAACGCTAATATATGTATGTAGTACTTTATGTATTTTTGACATACTGGATAATGCAAAGTTAAGTTGTGAAAATTTAAATAATCGTGTTACACCACGAAGTAACTGCCATGTCAAGTAATGATATTAAAGTGGTCAGTACGGCAAAAACATATAAACTAATTAATATAGTTTAGCACGTCTCGAAGTTTATTCAAATAGGAAGACTTCGGTGGTTGGGTTATGAGAAGAAAATAACCGAACTGCAATCATCAAAGCTGATTACTGAACACAAAACCAACAGAGCGCAGGAGATTGAGAAGACCGCCAACTGGGGGATAGGATCGTAATGGATCGGATTAAATCAATGGAGGAAAATTCTTAAGTAGACAAAAACCTACCAAGAGTTGTAGAGCTATAGAGACCTGAACGCACCGCATAATTTCCTGCTATTTATTCAAACACCTTACAGTCATTTAGTGCTAATGTGTAACTCAATGCGGATAACAATACATCAATATGGACACCTCCGAGAAGCTTGTGAAGGCCAGCCATTTCTCTTTGATTCGACCTTTCGGAAACACCTCAAGCGAACTTCTCCAGTTGCGAACTTCTTTGTGCAAATGAACTTCCTAATCCTTGTACTTTCAATTGTAAACCGACCAGCAATAAACGCCAAGTTTTGTAAGTTCTGTGTAAATAAGGGTGTCCAGCGGAAAAATTTCAAGATTAAATTGTAATTGCTCGTGATGCATCGGGGTGAGGTAAGTGGGAGGGGGTATTGTTTGACGCGCGTGATTTGCTGATTTACTAGTTGCAATGAATCACCGTTCGGGAGCGCACCGCGCGTTCGCGGTTGAGCAATATTTAAATGTTTGTGCGCGTCGCGCTTTTTATACTCACTTTAATATTCGACGAATAATGATGGGCCGAGCATGCTACTTATCTGGTGTTGTGTTCAAAAGTTTAGATAAGAAGGGTCAATGGTTAACCAAACTCCTCCGGGACCATCAACGTCATGCCAGAACATGTGGCTCAAATTCGACGTGAAATTATGCGCAATCCGCCTAAATCGAAAAGGAAGATTGTAGCCTGTACTGGAATAAAAAAATCGACAGTGCACGTTATTTTGAAAAAAAAACTATAGTTTCACCCGTACAAACTGCAAATCGTGCAGTTTCTCAACGAAAATAACTATGAACGCTTGGGTTTCCATATTGTTTACTGATGAAGCACATTTTCATATCGATGACTATGTTAATAAATAGAACGTGAGATATTGGTGCCCCGACAAGTCAAGGGAACATGAATATGAATAAGTTTATTGTGTATCAAGTAATTCAAAACTATACCTAACTTATACAAAATACATGTGGACAATAAAACATAATATTTTATAGGACCGCCACTACTGACTGATACGATACGTTGGCAATTGAATATTCACATTTCCATAAGTATAGTTACAGACTGTAAGGTGTTCTAGATTTAATCTACTCTAAAATTACTTATTATTTCAAAATAAATGTATACACAAGAGAGAAGAACAAAATGTTTATAATACATTTATTTAACGTATTATTTTTAATATTATTTTAACAAGACACATTAGATAAATTTATTATAAATATATATAGAAAAATATACGTGTCAAAAAAATACTTGATTACCACCGAGATACTAATCCGGATATCCTTAATATTATTGGCTTATTTTTTTTTCACATTTCCTATACCTTATACGTACACAATAATAAGTATTCTGTATATGTTCTTCAGATAATGCAGATATTTTCACACTGAGATATACAAATATCTGCACTATTAATGAGGTGTTATGACTTTTTAGCAAATATTAAGTAATGTTAAAAATAATTCAAATATAATATGTAAAGGAAGTTTTTTCTTATATAATTTAAAATTATTTTTTAACATCTTCCTTAAATTTTTTCATCATTAAAGTATTTGTTGAGAAATTCTGTGTATCCAGCCAGCATAGCTTCAAACGAACGTACAATGTCGCAAAATAAGTTTCAAATGATCAGCATTTTATTTATTTGGTATGGTTTATACATTATTAATTTTTATACTTTGTAGAACTTCTTAGGAAAATTATAATTTGAAAATTTCAGTTTCCTTGTAAAATCGTAAATGAATTCTTCTTTGTAAAGAGAATATTACGGGCGAACTTTTTTCTTTGAAATAATTTTGTAGAAATACGTTGTATTTCATTTAAACAAAGTCATTGTTTATAGAAACTAAATATTTATTTTAATATTCTATATCTTACCAATTGTCTTTAACTTCTATACATAATAACATCATTAAGAATTTTCATTCTACTGCTAGATGAAGATTTCTCTAAGACTCAATTTTCTTTGGTCTTCCACGAATCTTTACAATCGCACTTCCACTACTCCGATTATATCGTCTACACGATGATACTTGGCGACATCTGTCGTTTTTTATCTCATGGTTGAAATTTTAGAATACTCTTTGTCAATTGGCATTTGCGCATTATAGTAGTGTCAATGCCGTCATATAGCTTCGTCTGCTCAACGCGTGTTTTTGTCTTTTTTCTGCGGTCTTCCAGAAAATTTATTTTAATTAATAATTGAAATGAATTATTAAATAAAATGATTTAACGCATGTATACAAAATTTAAATAAGTAAAAAAATGTAATGTTTCTTTCCTTACTAAGCTGTATTGTCGACAACAAAACTGCGTACTATATTATATAATGTTTTCTTAAATGCTTCTACTTACTTTTTTTTGTTATTACTTTGCATTCTAATGTACGTGTTTTTAAGAAGCTTTAGCTAATTGTGTATTGAAATTCTATTTAATTAGAAATTTATACCGCGTTTAATGCAATTAAGGTTTTTAGATGGAAAATAATTGAAATTGTTTGTCAGGATAGAAATGTGTTATGTCCTGTTTCTCTTTTTATTATTATCACGTCATCATATCATCATATCACATCATCATCATCATTTACTACAATCACATCTCTAGTATAAGTCTAATTAGTTTAAAAATTAAGTTACGGGATTTTTAAAAACTCACTATATTTTCCTTATTATACTATATTAAGATTATCATATTATAAAATGAACACATCCAGCTTCAAAAAACAAAAAATGTTTAAAAATTTAATACATCAAACAACATGAAGATATTTTATGAAATTAAATTAATAAATTTTATATCACGTGATCGACAATGTAGCTCCATTGGGTAAAATAATCGAGCAATGTTCAACATTCAAAACAAATCAAAAAATTAATTATGGGAATTAATTATTAATTATATGCTCAGATATTTCAGAAAAAAAAATTTCAAGGGGTGCGACAAGGGGATGATATATAACATTTTATATTTCTCTAGAGTGATGTGAAATAAACAAAAATTATAGAAACAAAGAAAAAATACGTATTAATTATACAAGAGGAAGAAAATACTTGTCATAAGTTTGCAATAATTTTTATGGCCCCAGTCCATAAACGAGATTTTCCCGAGACAAGAATAATGCTTAGATGAGATTCTTTGAAAACATCTCTCGACTTTCACACCGTGTACCAAGTTTCAGAGATTCGAGCACCGTTATTTGTCTTGCACCTCGATTCAAGCTTTTTATACGTCAAATATCTGTCCATACAGCCTTATTGTTCCGTTCCTGTGTATATAACTTTGTAGACTAAATATTTGTAGTTATCTATGGTTCTATATGACATGTGTGTGCTTGTGTTTTTTTGCCTAACTGTCAAATCAACTGCCGTGTACACGGTTAATCTTAGTCTTAAAAATCTCAATACGTGTACACGTAATTCAAAATAAAAATTGTTTATATTATGTGTGAAATAAAGTTGAATTAAAAAAATAAAAATTTAAAATAAATATCTAGGACATAGGGCATTAGATGGTAGATTTTTCTTATTTTACTCACATCTATATGAAAAAATGTGTTTAAACAATTAATACTGAACTATTAGAAAACTACAATTATTTAGTTTACTTTAAAAACAAAACGTAGAATGGAGGAAGTTGTTTAAATATGGGCAGTGGTCCAATTATGGACTGTATGTTAATAAAATAACTGTCATCTAGTGTAAAACACTTAAAATTCGTTTTCATGAAGATAACTAATAGCCATGAGCGAGACAGACTGCTAAACCGACGCTTGCGTGTTCAGTGTTAAGAAATACTTTATATGGTGATAATCGCACTGTTTAAACTTTTGAAGAGGTTTGTAAATTGTTTATTCCAATTTAAAATATGTTATACCTGTTAAGTACCATTACAAATTAATTAATTAATGTAAAGTAAAATCCTCTTGAAACGTATTGAGGTTTAATTTATTTTGAAATAATTTTATCATTAAAAATCTTCATGGCGTTTGGTCTAAGTATGGGCTACCATGTGCATTTAGGTTCAATATTTTCAGTGTTCGAAATGGGCACACAATTACTGTGCTGGTGTTGAAAAAGATTCTTGTTTTTTCTTCTGTCTATTTCAGAAATGAAATGTTCGATCAATATGTAAGGTAAAATATGTTATGAAAGTACTAGCCCATGTTTAGACCACAAAAATATTTTGTAGTTTTCAGTAATGTTTTTTTCTTAAAAAACCTAAAGCGTCCTACTCCAATAAAAGTTCATATATCTTTTTTTAAATACTAAATTATGAAATAGGAACCAAATAATGTTGACTTCTCTATAGTTAAAGGGAAAAAACTGTACTAAAAGTTGTAGCTCATATTTGGACAACTTCATCTACTAATCCAAGGGTCAAGGGAGAGATAAAATGTACATCACGAAATACTCGTATTAGTATTACCACTGCGCTGTACATCAATGTATGTATATACTCGTACAAGGCTCTATTTCGACTAGGGCAGCGACGTGGCATACTTATTTATAAAACCTTTTCATATTAGCACAATCAAATCATCATTCAACACGATCCTCAAATACAGTCAAACCCTTTCCCAAACTTGTGTCAGAATTAAAAAATCTTTTTCAAAGCCTTCGTCTGCGCTTCGGCGATTTTCAGGCGTCTATACTGTCGTCAAATCCGAGCGCCGAGTTCGCGCACGAGTTTAGTTTTTCAATACGAGCGTAGGGGCTGCCCCGCGGAACTAGGCACATAACAGGGTTGCGATAAGATGATTGTGACATTATACAATCATGTCACGTTAGGCCGAAGGTTTCCCCAGCCCCGCTTCGGGGTAGCTTGCTAATCTTCCCTTTCAACAACAGTCACTTATGTGAACTGAAATGCGTAAGAAAATTCGTACGGTGTTTGCATGTGATATTGGGGGTAACGCGTCTGCAGCGCCGATAGGCATTTTATTAGATATGCATTCGATGCTTGTGAATGCTAACAACCTACTTATTTTTGAAACTCAAAGCTTATATGAGGAATACTTCATAATATTATTAAATGTTATTATATTATTTAATATATAAATTAAATGAATCAATTAGGAAGATATATATTTACATTATATATTTACACAGAAAATATATATTTACTAACAAAACATTTGGTTACTACCGGGATACTCTCCCTATCCGAGGAAACGTGTTATCATTCCACTACAACAATCAATTATGTTTACGATCAATTTAGATCTCACATTCCGTATATTTTTATAATTGATACATTTATTAGTACATTTTTAAAAGCAAACAACTTTTTATTGCGATGAATCTTAAATACATTTGAATAATATACGCTAGGATTAAATCAATTCATTTTTAATAATTATGCATAAACTTTGATACAACTTGCATAGCGGATAGGTAACGTCATCTTTGGGCAGCTTTAACTGCAACACTGAAACTGGTAATAACCCCGCGACCAACAGAGGTCTTACACTCGCGGCGGCCTGGACCGCCCGGATGGAGGGAAAACGTCGCGTAATTAGGAGAGAAGCTTACGCTGACCGGCGGCTGACGAGAGAGTCATCCCACACTTATATATATATATATATATATATATATATATATATTTATGGCTTAATGATTGTAGACATTATAATAAATAATAATAATTTTTTAAGGGCCATTTTACTAAAAAATGTTACCTCAAGGGCGCTTTATATATAAGCAGTTTAGTCCCGAATAATTTTTGTATTTAAAATTTAAAATTGTTATTCGAACTTATGGATACAATTTTTTGAAAAGCTGCGTTTTAAGTCTCTTTTTGAGTTGCTTGGCAACCGTTTTAGCGTCATCGGCTTCATTGGCTTGGGGTTCGTTTAAATTGATTTATTTCGTTTTTTCTGTTTTTATAATTATAAAAACATAGTTTTTTTTCTTGCTTTAATTATTTGTACCATTTGTGGTAATTATTTTTTAAATTTATTGTCTTTTTAATCTGTTTTAAACGATTTTCGTAGTTTTTCTTTTTTTTCACTAGAAATTTATTTTTGTTGTTTACCTTGGCAACCACCAACAACGGAATTGGGGCAACTGAAAAGTTGTACCCGGCCCCATCTGACATATCCGATCCAAGAAAACGGAGAGATGCGTGTCCGGGTGATACGACATCATCAAAAAAACCCAGAGAGTCTGTAATGAATTCTTACAAATCAACTGACTGTGGTCCATATACAGTTCATGTACAGAAGATTAGCGGAGATGACAAATCCTCACCCATCCATCCCATACATTTCGGAAATTTTTTGTTTCGAAACAAAATTAAAAATATTTCTCCCGGGGGAGTCAAATCTCTTGGAAAATTTAAAGTGTCTGTCCAATTTAAAGACTATAAATCAGCAAATGAATTTTGCTACTCCTCTCTGACCATTAATCAGTACTCAGCAGTAATTCCGGCTTACCAGGTTACTCGCATGGGTCTGGTTAAGGGTATCCCAGTCGATATGTCAGATAATGACATCATCGAACAAATCAATGTTCCGGATCATTTCGGAAAACCATCTAAAGTCCGACGATTAAATTATAAAGATACAAAATCTGGTACTGTTCAGTGGCTTCCATCTCAATCAGTCGTGATAACATTTGAAGGGCAAAATCTTCCAAAGTATGTATATTTACATTATAATTCTCTTCCCGTAGAACAGTATGTTTTTCCAACAATACAATGTTTCCGATGCTGTAGATTTGGTCATACGAAAACTGCATGCAGATCCAATCCCCGCTGTTTTAAGTGCGGCGATGCACACCTGGGCGAAGAATGTCCCAAAATAAACATAATGCCTTCTTGCCTCAATTGTTCTGGTCAGCACAACGCCACTAACATCATCTGTCCTGAATTTACCAGACAAAAAAATATTAAGCATATTATGGCGTCTGAAAACCTTTCCTATTTTGAGGCATCAAAATCCTTTTCTCCTGCAAAATCTTCCTTTGCGGAAAAAACTTCTACGTCATCTCCGACTAAATTTTCTGCATCTCCTCTCTTCTCACAAGTACTTGCGGAAAAAAATAACCATGTCTCTATGAAACCATCTTCACAAAAGAAAACTAGTTTCACTTTCCGTACCCCAAAAACATATCAGCCTTCTTATCTATCAAATGACCAATCCACATTAAATTCTGTATATATTTCTCCCAATGGTAATTCCCAATCTAATGATAACTCCAATGGAGTTGCTTTCCTGTCAAATAATGATTCTCTTTCTTTTAATAATAATAATTCTTCTGATATTATTAAAACTTTATTAACTCTTTTAATTAATATTATATCTCAAAATAAAATACCGTCCAACGCTGCCGAAATAATTTCAAATATATCAAACTCTCTCCCAAATAATGGCAGTTCTTCTTCAGTGGAACACGAGAAGCGCTGTTTCTAATCGAATTAATCTTCTTTATTTATTACAAAACTACTCAATTTCTATTGCTTCCATCTCAGAGACATGGTTTAAGCCGTCTCTCCGTTTTCATGTGAAAGGATATTCATGTGTTAGGTGTGATCGGTCAGATGGAGGAGGAGGTTCTGCCATCCTAATCAAAAATGGTATCCCATTTCAATCAATTCCCGTTTCTCCTCCGGATCATAATGTACAAATATGTGCGATACGTTATGACAATATTACAATAGTTTCCACATACTGTAATCCATCTTCTGTTTTTAATCTTAATTGGTGGAATAACTTTATATCTTCTTTACCTTCACCGATCATTATAATGGGCGACTTCAATGCACATTCTACCGTTTGGGGTTGTTCTTCTGATGATAAATCTGGTAAAAGAATAATAGATTTATTAGATTCTGCAAATTTATGTTTACTTAATGATGGTTCTCCCACAAGAGTACCACTCCCCTCCCAAAATCCTAGTGCAGTTGACCTCTCCATCTGTTCTAGTAATTTAGCATCGTTGTTTTCATGGGACATTGTCCCCGATTGTTGTGGTAGTGATCACTTTCCAATAATTTTATCTTTTCAAACCCCTCAAGTCAGTAGAGCTACTCCGAGACCTAAATATCGACTGCAATCTAAAAAAGCTGACTTACTTAGCTACGCGATAGAACTTGACAGTGCTATGTCTTCTTCCTTTCATCCGTCAGATAATTGCATTCAGTCTTACAATAAAATGGTAGACATTCTTAAAAACATATCTCAAAAATATATCCCTTTTACTATTTCCAATTTACATAAACCTCATCCTGCACCTTGGTGGGATCTCGATTGTACTCTCGCTGTAGGAAAAAGGAAAAAAGCCACTAAAATTTACTGTAAAAATATGACTTTACAAAATTATCTTGAATTCAAAAAAATCTCTGCTCAAACCAGACAGCTTCTAAGAAATAAAAAAAGGGCAGGATGGACTTCATTTTGTGAGGCCTTATCTCCAGATACTACTTTAACCACTGTTTGGAAAATGATTCGAAGATATAGATCTTCATACAATCCTCCTATCCAACTTGCTCCCACTTCTTCTTGGTTGAATAATTTCATGGACAAATTAGCTCCCTCTTTTTGTCCATCAGATCAAGAACTCCCTCAGCCATCTAATCTCACTAATTCTCATCCTCTTGAAGGCCCCTTTGTTATTTCTGAATTAAAATTTGTTCTTCAAAATTTAAATGATTCTTCTCCTGGACCAGATGACATTCCGTATTCTTTAATAAAACTAGCTAATTTAAAATTCCATACAATAATCCTTAATATTTTCAATGAAATCTTTTCCACGGGTTTGATCCCTGACAGTTGGAAATCTCAATATATTATTCCAATTCTCAAACCAAATAAAGATCCATCAAATGGATCCTCATATCGTCCTATTGCTTTATCATCGTGTCTTTGTAAAATAATGGAGCATCTAATTAAAAATAGGTTAGACTGGTTTGTAGAACATAATCATCTACTTTCAAAATCACAATTCGGTTTTCGGAAAGGCAAAAGCACTCTGGATAATTTGTCTATTTTTACTACGGATATTAATTTGTCATTTTCTAGAAAAGAATATTTAATGGCTGTTTTTTTAGATATCATCGGCGCATACGACAATATTCATATTCCAATACTTGTGGATAAACTCCGCAAGATGAACATTCCTGAAAAGATTATTATTTTTATAAAAAATCTTCTTTGTTGTAGAACCATCCATGTATTCGTGCAGGGATGTGTAGTTGGTACTAGAGTTGTATTGAAAGGTCTCGGACAAGGATCAGTTTTAAGTCCAATACTTTTTAATTTATATATATCAGATTTAGAAGCTGTTATTACTAAACACTCTAGAATTATTTCGTTTGCCGAAGATATAACTATTTATATTTCAGAAAAAACAATTTCTTTGGCTTTAATTCAAATTGAGAAAGCCCTGAATGACTTAAGCTTATGGCTTGCATATAACGGTTTGCGCTTGTGCCTAGAAAAGAGCAAAATTGTTGTTTTTTCCAAAAAAAAGATAACCCCAAATTTCATTGTACATTTCGAAAACCAACCCCTTGAAATAAGCTCGTCGGTAAAATTTCTTGGATTAAATTTCCAATCGTCTTTATCTTGGTTTAACCATATTTCTGAAATTTTAACGAAATGTAATAAAAACTTCAATGTTATCAAAGCAACAGCGGGAATTTGGTGGGGTTCTCATCCTACAGTTCTAAGATTAATGTACAATGCACTTGTAAGATCTCATCTTGATTACGCCTCTTTTCTTTTGGATCCATTGCCAAAGTACTTAGCAAAAAAGCTTAATCAAATCCAATATAAATGTCTTAGGCTGATATCTGGATGCATGAAATCGACACCAATTAACGTTCTTCAGGTAGAAAATGTCGAACCACCTTTAGAAATAAGACGCCAACTTCAGTCTGACAAATTTTTTGTCAACCGTCTTAGTATGCTTTCTCATCCATTAACACCAAAGTTACAACTTTTGCATAGTTACTGTCACAACAAACCCTTTTGGCGAAACAAAAAACATCCCTTACTTGTGATGAGTTACCATTCGTTATCTTACTACGCCCTAAAAATTTATCGAAGTCATTCAATTCCACTGTACCTGATCCCATATGAAAGCATTATTTTAGAAAATAATATCTGCCTTGATTTGGGTTTATCAAAACAATTTTGTTCATCACAAAATGCTTCAATTGTTCGCAAAGAATTTAATCGGATAACTAACGAAAGATGGCCTGGATTTTCTTATATTTATACAGATGGTTCTAAAACTCAGTCTCCTGTTTCAGCTGGAGCAGCATTCCTTTGTGTTAACCCATATTCAACCGAAGTCTTTAAACTCCCAGATGATACGTCTAGTTTTGCTGCTGAATCGATAGCAATTCTTGAAGCCCTTCAGTTTATTGACTTACATGGGCTTGATAAAGTAACCATTTTTACAGATTCACTCAGTTGTCTTAAATTATTAATATCTTCTCCCTTTAAATCAAACCTGTCACATATTTTCGTCAAAATAAAATTTCTGCTTTATAGCTTGTTTTTCAAAAATTCGAATATTATTTTAGCGTGGATTCCCAGTCATGTTGGTATAATTGGTAATGAAACCACTGATTCTCTGGCAAAGGAAGCATGTAAAGTAGGGAATCTTAAACATGATCGTCTAATTGCGTCAGATATGATTACAGTTCTAAAAAGAAAAAGTCGGGAAACTTGGAGTTCTCAGTGGAATGAATCAAAATTAGTTAAAGGTACATTTTTTGGCCATATTCATCCAAGTATTCTCCCTAAGCCGTGGTATGTAGGTTCACTTTTAAGTAGGGATAAGATTGTAACTATATGTCGCCTAAGATCTAATCACTGTTGTTCTACAGCTCATCTCTTTAAAATTAATTGTAATAATTCACCGATATGCGAGTGTGGTATAGGTGTTGGAGATCTCAACCACATATTTTTTGAATGCCCAATAATGGTCGATAGGGAAAATTTAATAACAAATCTAATCAAACAATTTGCAACTTTGCCATTAAACATACAATCTGTCCTTTATTCACCAACAAATCATGTCATATTATCTTTATGTAAATATTTAAAACTTAATTTTATGAATCTTTAATAAATTTAAGTGTATTTTTAACTATATTTAAAATAATGTAAATATCAATAAATTTGATGTAATGTTTTGGTTGTTTCACAATGAGAGAAATGTGAACGTATAATTTATATACCCTCACAATTTTCTTGATTATTTTAATATAAGGGAATCTCAATTACAATGATGATTATTTTGTTTAAGTTTTTATTTATTACTTCCTTTGGTGATTTTTATAATTTGTTAATATATTACAAATATACTTTATGTTTATTAATATTGTGAATGTATACTTTCATACATTCACAATATTGTCTCGATGTTAAAAATATTATTATATTACAATTAAGAGAACTGTTTTTGTACTTTTATCTTTGAAAATAGTAATGTAAAGTTTTGTTAAAATAATTTTAGTTGTTTTTTTCGGTTTTGGTCTATCATGTTTGGTTATGTTATATTGTTCAAATTAAGAGAAATGTGAAAGTATAATATATATTTACGCAATTTTCTTAATAAATTCAATTAATACTTTATATGAATTGAAATATTACATTGTTTTTTTATTTTAGTTATATAATTTTTTTTTAATCAATCCTTCACTTATACTTCAGTTATAATTGGTATATTTTTATTTTACAATATAAATGTTCTTCTTCTTACTATACTATGTAATGTATGTTAATGAATGTGTTAATTATTTTTCAAAAATCAAATACTGTTACTAATATTTATTAATAATATTACCATGGTTATTTATTTATGTTAATTATTTATATATTTAAAAAATTGTATTATTTCATTTGTATATACTTGTAATGGCTAATTACGCCTAATTGGCGAAGGCCATAATAAAGAGAAAAAAAAAAAAAAAAAAAAAGTATCTTTTTAAATAAAGTCTCTGATGCGCTGTTCCATATTACGGAGGGCAAAGAGTTCCACCTGTTTACTTAACTTGATTTCTGGCAACGGTTGGTCAGTTCTACAACCCTTTCTGCGGTTGAAGACTTATAACCAATATGTCTCATAATACAAACTAATTTAATTAGATATTACAAAAAATTTTAGATTATTGCAAAACCTCTAACAATGGTTTTATTTAAATAAACGTTTAATATTACAATAAAAAAATTTGAAAATGTTGAGCGTACTTATACATAAACACGTGGAGATTTTTATAAATTAAGTATCATTCTTACAGATATAAATAAGAGTCACAATCATTTAATCAATTTTTTTTTTTAATATTTACAATTAATTTTATTGTTTATACACTCATCTAGATATTTTTATGGCACAACGAAAACCTCATTGCATATAACAATAGGTCAAAGTATTAAATAATGGAGTATATTTATTAGCGTAAAAAAAAAATTTTTTTTTTAATTTTATATTACTTCTCGGTACGTAGGTACCTTATGTTTCCAATAACCCAAATTTAAAAATAATGTATATATATGTTTTTAAATTAAATTATTTTTACGTTAATAAACAGTTATCGAAGTTATTTTAATACATATAGCTTCGAATTAAATTATTTTCATAGCTACAGTCCATTCAATTATTTTGTTTGTTTTCGAGTTGAAGATCATACTGTTTTCATATTGAAAAAACTTTCTCGGAGAGACCACTATTATTCGAGGCTTTCGTATAAACTTTGCGTATTCTACGGAAACCTTAGGCCATCAATAACATATTGTAGGAGCGACAAAGGGCCGAGGATGACGCCAACTGCCCCTATTTGTCGACCCACCCCTCCGCGCCTCCCTCCACCGACTCCCGCCGTAGCAAACACGTATTTACATAAACCGCCCTTTGTACTGCGAACCTTCACTCGAAGTCGGCGATGGAGAAAAGCTTCTGTGTATGACGGATCGAGCTTTTGAAAATCAAATATTTATCTAATACCTTTTGTTAATTGTTCAACTTGTCTTTATATTATCGTCACAACCGTCGTCAATCTGTTGAAATATATTTTGATATAAACCTTTTAAACTTGCCTCTAGTTTTTGTTACGACGTTAAAAGGCATC
This sequence comes from Eubasilissa regina, assembly GCA_022840565.1. NCBI lineage: Eukaryota > Metazoa > Arthropoda > Insecta > Trichoptera > Phryganeidae > Eubasilissa > Eubasilissa regina. The sequence continues at coordinate 27,053,467 of JAINEB010000018.1, forward strand.
GAGGGAAACGCAACAGTGGATTTGGTAGGTTAAAATGAGAACCCTTAAATATTTTAGGTCTACTCACTGATAGTACTCTGGTACTGAAAATAAGTGTTTTTTTCACCACCACCACAAATGATTCTACTTAACATACGTATACAAACCTATTTAAATATATCAATTTTAATGATTATTAATTATTATTGATGTATATTGATTATTTTTTCATTAAATAGACCAATTATAAAAAAAAATTATTACTTATAAAGGTTTATTTGTTTAATGTAAATATTGTACGAAATAATTATTAAACAGATATTTGGAATGCACTCAAAAGCAATGTAAACTCACGAAATTAGATTAAAAGATAAATTTAAAATAATTTCAATGAATTTGGATTTTAAAAAAATATATATTGTAAGTTATTTAACAGTACCTATTTAAATAAATTCCTTACGGTGGTAATAAATATATTAGGGCTGTGCAAAGAAGGGTGTTCGCCGGGCTACTGAGCATGTTGACGAAATCAAATGGGGCGCGACATTTGTTGACTATTCATGACCTCGGTCTTGCTGACATAAACTTATGTCCAAATTAGGAAAACTACCCACTTGAAAATCTAAACCCTTGTATTGCGATCAATGTGTCAATGACAGCCTTCTTGAATGATTTGTTTTAAGTGTTAAGAAAGAGATAAATGACCACAAAAAAGAGACATAATGAACGGTAGTTTATTAAAAACCGTTGAGAATTTTCATGAAATTGATCAATTAATTGATTATTTATTTTAAACATACGTACGATATATTCCGTTTGTATACTAAAGCCTTTCTTGACTGGTGATATAAACAATGATTATATTATACAATGTGGTAGCCCACCTCGATACAGGATCATCCTAATGAGGGGGCATATACAATAAATACTAAATTAATGTATTAATTATAAATATATACATATAAAATCAATTTTGTCCCGGTGACGCTAAAACAATATTTTTCGACAAAATTGATTTTATATGTATATATTTATAATTAATACATTAATTTAGTATTTAAAATATCATAGACCTATGTTCTGAATAATTACAACTTCACAATAAGAATGTGTTTTCCTTAATAAGCATATACAATATATCTAATTCACAAATTTTGGTTTGAACCTATCGATTCTTTAGACTTTAGATACAATAAAAAAATACAAGTTATGAAAATTAACAGTTAACAGATTATTTTTTTCAAAAATTTAGCAGTTAATTAAAATTACACGTTTAAAAGATAGGTTAAAATATTAACTACTGACACATAATAGGGTATCGGTGGGTTAGTAAAGAAAATTAAGCGTTTTTTTTTAAAGTTATTTCAAGTAGGTTTAAAAAAAAAGTTATATTAACGAAAATAAGATTTTATAAATGATTACACAATAGTAATAATCGAAGTTTATGTTTTATTAATGACTTCGCACTATATTCTAAATTCTCTCACATAACATCCCTTTTGAGTGAACCACATTGGCTTCGTTTCTCTGAAAGAGTTGAATTTTAATTACACTGGTTAATGAACAAGGCAACATAACAAGGTGCCTCTGTATCTTCAGCATCTCTGCATCCCAGACAACTTGAATAGTAAACGTAAAACTTTCAGGTCAGTTTTATTTCAGCCGCAGAAAAGTTTATAGAACCGACCAGCAGTTGACAGAAGTCTAAGTTTAATGAACGTACTTTTTCGATGGCGGGCCCTCTAAAAGACTAAAAACCCACCTTTTAAAAAAATCATTATATTATTCGAGCTTCTATCCAGAAGACCACCAAGTTAGTCCTATTTTTAACACAAACGTTTTGCTTAGTTTGAAAATTATAAGAATATTTTTGTAACATGTATAATATTTATTTAGTTGTAAAAAAATATAATTCTTGAATAATTTCCGGCAGTTTTGACAGGTTATTTATAGTTATTATTATTTTATATAAAATCCCAATATTTTTATGTGACTCGTATATAAAATAATATAAGTATAGTTCAACATATTATAATCATTAATCGGAATTCTGTTATGCTGCTGCACTATAGGCATTTTTTTAAATTTTTACATTATTTCAGTCATCACATGTATCTACCTTTCGCGCCCGTCTTAGGATGGATTTCAAACACCTTATATTTATGACTAGTCTATGCATCGATTTTTACGTCACGTTGTCTGATTCAAATTTAAAATATTTATTATTCTTCTATTTTCATTCAAATCTTGAGATAGTGGTTGAAGTATTTTTGTCCTTGGCTAGAAAAAAGCAGCTTATATTGTCGTTCAGATAGTGAAAGCCATTTTTTAAATTCTTAACTGCAGCGTTGTATTCAATTTAGTAATACTTGATAACGGAATCAAAATATTTACTGATTGTCACTATAAAGCTGTGTATTCTACATACCTCCTTCTCTCAGTCAGCATCATGAAATAAGTCGCGTATTGGCGCAACACAGCGTCTCCTGGAAGGTTAGCAGAAAATCCCAATTTGCCAGGCATATAAATTCACCCCCTCATCCTAATCCTCATCTATGCGGCCGCGAATCATATTATTCCTATCACCCCTTTACTGAGAGGAATGGGCGTAATTCACATATTTATCATCCTACCCTTAAACACTACTTTCGGCATTGGATAGAAGACTAATGGAAGACACAGATACGGATTAAAGAATTAAAATTTTTGACATTACTTTTATTTAACTTATTATTCATAATATTTGTTCAAAAATTACCTTTTGTGAAATTATTGGAAAATACAATATAAAAACAAAATTTATTGAAATATCTTGATTGACATTTGAGAATTATAATCATATTTTACCGCACCACCAAATAATTCTGATGAATATTACTTTAATTCGAAAAAATACGTATTAAAAATAATACCCTACGTATTTGTTTTTTTTTGTTATGAAACTATTTTGACCGTTTAATTTAGCAAGAAATCCTTTGACGTTCTCCGATTTTGTTCGGTTCGTATACTTTGTCAAAAACTACGAATTACAGTATCTAATCGGCCGTAAACTTCTTAAATTGAGGCTCCCCATATTTTGGGAATGAAAATAAAAGTATAAAAAAAGGTAAAATATCTTTTGTATTCACATATATGAATTTTACCCAAAAATAATTTTTGCTGAAAACATATTTAATATAGATATATATATATATATATATATATATATATATAATGTAAACTGCATGGTATTTAGAATAGTATATTAAAAAACTAAAAGTACAATAAATTGTTAGCGCCGTTTAACGTACTTGCTCACATGCACACAAGTATAAATTCGTGATTATCAAAATTGAACATGCGTATCTCCATCTCTTTCTTTGTCTAACCTGTCCCTAGGCACGAGGAAGAAAAGAAGAGTTCGCTGCAATCAACACTCCCACATGAGTCCAGTGCGCGTTTAGAACTGTGTACGTTTGAAACCTTACGGATTAACTGCCGTCGCATAATAATTAATCGCTAACGCTTAAAATCTATATCTATTTAATTCCCGCTAATATACAAAAACAATCCTTGTTATGTGAGTGTTAACAGTGTTTACACGTTCTGCGTCGCTTGTCTTGTGGTTGGAAAAAAGATAAACAATTGAATCAGCATCCAGCATCAGGCAGATTGAAATAGTAAGTGCCTCCTATCTTCCATTATTACAATCATAAATATATAATTTTTTAATTTTTTTTTTTTTTTAAAAAAAAAAAAAATAGAGATGCGTACACGGAATACATGTCACATCAATATTCTTACTATTTTCAAACTAAGCTAAATGCTTGTGCTATGAAAATAGGACTAACTTGCTGGTGTCCTGGAACGAGGCGCGAACCCCCGACCACTAGATCACTAGGCCAACGTCTTGACCACTACACCAACAAGCTACTCATTAGTAATTGGTCAGTAAGGTGATTATACTCATACACATAAATGTTTATTTTAACGGAGAGTAATTGTGAGATGTCCTGGACATGATCCAAGAAAATTCCATAGATATTATAATGACTTTCCTCTTTATTAGGAGAACACATTCTTATTGTGAAGTTGTAATTATTCAGAACATAGGTCTGTAATATTTTAAATATGAATTAAATATATTAATTAGAAATAAATACATATAAAATCAATTTTATCGAAAAATATTGTTATTACGCCACCGGGATTCGAACCTGGATCTCTTTCCAAACCGGAGAAGGTGCATTATCCAACTATGCTACAGCGACGATATTTTTAGCGACAAATTTTCGAACCTATATGTTACCTTTTTGATATTAATACATTTCATCGTTCCTTTATTTGATAGAGCCATCTACCTTATATTTACGAAATTTCAAACACCTTTGAGTAATCTGATAGCAGACGTCAGAATTATCAATTCATTTTTATTAAATTTTGGACACATTGATGCAACTAATTGACTTTATATGTATATCTTTCTAATTAATATATTTAATTAATATTTAAAACTTTCCTCTTTGACTACACCCGTATGGTGCCTTTGTAAAGTATTATCACAGATTCACTTTGGTGTTCTCTAATTGTACCTCTTGAGTTGCTTGGTTAAGTCCTTGTATGTCAAACTCGGTATATAATAATTATCGTTTATTAATACAACTTATTTACAGGAGGTAAAATTATAGAACAAATTTTTTTGAATATGTGATTTCGTATGACAAACTCATTTCTCTACATCTTTATATTTCTGGTTTCTTGTATGATGTGCTTAGTTTGTGTACTACGACTCTGCAAGTGACAACTTACTCTTTTTCCTTGCAATTTCCAATTTCCATCTCATTAATGTCAACAGAATGTCAATCCCGCTGCAATATATTGATATTTTTCCACCTGGCAGAGAGAGTATTCATGAAGAATATTTTATATATATATGTACTTAAAAAATAAATCATAACAAAAAATAACTTTACTTAATTTTTTTAACTTTGTCTCAAAAAATGGAGACCCTATTTGGATTATATAACTAAACTTCTTACGTTCATAAATGTCATTTAAAAAAACGAATTTACAAGTGTTACAAAAATGTGACATTTCATAAATGTCAACAAGAATACATACAGGGTATATAATGCACAAAGATTAAAATTTATCGTTGTCTTAAAATTTTGGGGGGGGGGAAAGAATTTTTTCAAGTCAAGCCAGATTTTAACGGTGAACGACTCGGCCCATATAAAATACTTTAACTATAACAGCTCGAGATATTAACATATTTACAATAGTTGTTAGAATGCAAAATTATCCAAAACAATATTTTGTTTTTCAAGGATACAAAAGCACTTAGTCGAAGTAAGGGACGGAGGGCAATAAACGTCGGTATTGTTAGATGGACGGTGCGGCGTGGGAACGCCAATAAAAAATCCAACGAACGTGACTTTAGTCACGTAGGCAAATGCACCATAAGGGATGCATCACCCTCATGCGTCAGTCTTTCTCCCAATCCCAGCCGGGAGAGACCGCTCCATAAATACGATCTAGTTTTCAATTAGAAAACAAAATACTTATCGTCTCTGATATGTAATTTGTGATTCCGGGGAAAATTCAAACTGTGCGCCTCAAGTATAAATAAACCTTAGACTGTGATGTTCTCTGTGTTTAATCGTTGATGCAGTGAGAATAAATTGCCACCATCAAAAGAGACGATATCATATACGGCACGCGCTAATTGTAATTAATAACAACGCGTCCAGAGTCCCGGTTTGCCTGGATAATTGGACATCGTCTGGTGGTCAATTCTGAACTCCGTCACTCTACCGCAACCGGTTCCAGAGCCATCATCTACACGTGGAAGGCGTCTCCTAAAAGGTAATCCCTTACGTGAATCAACATCACACAAGAATCGACACAGAAAATTTGGTAATTAACTTTATGTTGGCATGATGGGCGCATATATAATGTTAAGTTAATTTTAATTATTTTTGAATTTTATTATTAATAATTAATTAGGTAAAATGCTTTTTTTTTTACTTTTAATACATGCAAGTCACAATATAGATAATAAATTTTATTGTAAACAATGTTATTCTGTTATTTCATTTAATAACCATTTGACTTGATGATAATTTAAAAAAGAACCAGTTAGGCCACATGGCTACCCCTGAACATGAAGCCGAGGCAGAATGAAGAAATAACGTAACATAGTATATATGTGTATTTTGTTTTGCTCAATTTTTAATCATTCTAAATAGTAATATACATTGTATCCTACCTATAATTATTGTGGTTGGTTCTTATATATATAAATGTGAATAATAATTCTGAAGGTAATAGTATAAACATAATCTTTTCCCGATAAAGATAGCTCCCAGAAATTATTTAAGTTTTAAATGCATTACCTGTTGAGAACATTCTTACGTATAGATTTACTCTAAAGCATAACTACGCGAACGTGTACAAAATACTATAACCAATATCTATATTTCACAGCAAAGGGTTAGAGCTGATCTTAAATTCCTCGTTAAAATAACTAATATTAAAAAATAGCATCTATGCATCAAATAATATTTCAGTAGTTGTGTAAAAATATGTTATACAAATTATTTTTAATTTTATAAAAATAACAGGATTGTTTACTGCAAGATAGATAGACAAAATAAAGGAGTTAACAGTGTTCTCTTTAAACGCTGCGATCAACATGGTTCAAGAGAAATACTGGCAGTCATGGTGCAAGGAAGAACACGTATTATGTACCAATTTCGAGATACTTCAGGGGACTACAAAGCTCAGTATTGAGCACACGATGAAAAAGAAGTAAAAAGAAATAAAGGCAGATTATAAGTATAAGTATAAGACAGTAATAATTTTGGAAAATATTTTTTTGTTACATGAATGTCAAGTATTTATTTATAGAAACAATTGACTACTCACAAAACTATTGAAAACGATTTACGAGAGAGTAACAATCGGCTACTCACAAGGCTATTGCAAACAATTTACGAGGGAGAAACAATTGGCTACTCACAAAGCAATTGCAAACGATTCAGGAAAGAGTAACAATTGTCTACTCACAAAACTGTTGCAAACGATTTATGAGGGAGTAACAATCGGCTACTCACAAAGTTATTGCAAACGATTCAGGAGAGAGTAACAATTATCTACTCACAAAACTGTTGCAAACGATTTATGAGGGAGTAACAATCGGCTACTCACAAGCTGTTGCAAATAATTCATAAGGGAGTTAAAATCGGCTACTCACACACAAATTTGTTGCAAACAATTAGTGTGGGAGTTACAATAGGCTACCCACAAAACTGTTACAAATATTTCATTCGGCTTATTTAGCTGATCCATAATCGACCATTTCTTTATTTTCCATACACCTCTACGAAATAAATACATTGACATTAAGAGCAAGTGAGAGAAATAAACTAGATGCCTTTGATACATGGTGCTGGAGGCGAATGCTTATCCCTATATCATGTAAATTTATTTCCTTTCCGACTCGTTCAGCTCTTGCTATTTATTATTTAACTTGTATTGACATTCCTATTCTTGTAAATATCATATTTCTTGAGTGTATTTACTATTTATAGTTATTTCAAAAGGAATTTGAAATTTTTTTTGTTACTATTTTTAGAAAATTTTATTTATGATATTCCGTTACTGCCACTATTATTACATAATCGAAAAATGTAAACCAGACATCTCTATTCCAATTACTGAAATTTGTTTTTCACATTCATATAATATACTTCTAACAGCGTCTACCATATACATTTGAATATTGTGACGGAAGTGAGTTCTTTTAATCGGTTTATTATTGCTATTTCTGTAAACTATCTGACACTAAATATAAAAGCAAAATACTAAAATATTAGAGAATTTGTAGTTAAAAATCAATTATTTCTTGGTTGGAATTTTCTTATAAAAACAGTACAATTTATTTAAACAATAGTACATAACAATTTTCTAGTAGGTATATCCCTATTCTTCATTTCAAATGTTCCAAAATTCTTAATACGCTATTTTCAACATTCTTTTTTTAAAAAAATGTATCCACGTAACCTACGTTTACATACTAATATACATTTTACACGAAGAACATGTGAAGAAATACATCGTTTTTGAATTTTTTCAGTATTTTCAAACTAGCTCAAACATGCTTAATTTGTGAGACCTCAATTGACAAATTTTCACACACTTGGCCACCAAGTAACATATACATTATAATAATACAGCTCTATGTTATAAGGCACAAGGCGGAGTTTTTATCCGGCCCAGATTTTACGCAATCCAAATTTATGAAAATAGGACAAACAAGGTATTACTTTTCATTCGATGTTTAAAATTTGATCACGTTTAGAAATATCATATCATGGGACTATCAGAAACGCGTCCGTTTCTGCTTTCGGAAACATTTCTTTGAAGACATGATATTGTTAAGTGTTATTTGAAATATATTAAAAAGACGTTAAGAAGTTATAAAAAAAAAAATTAGAATGGAACCATAAAATTTATATTAATAATTAAGATGCACTAATCCTATTTTTTTCACAAATGTTAAGATAATTTAGTTTTGAATGCAGGATGGACCACAAAATTTTTTGAAACAACACTATTCAGGTTATAATAATACAATTTTACTCGCTTAATACAAAATCTCTCAATTTATCTTTAGTGAATTATTTCGTTCAAGTATTAACAAGTAAAATGGTATTAAATAGAGTTACTAAATAATTGTTAAAATTATTTCTAGTTAATATTCAATCTTGTTATTCCTTTAAACACTATTAACTGCTTTAAGTAAAACTAATTAACCGCTACTATACCGTAATCTTTAAGGGGGGGAAATTTATGATGAAATAATATGTCGTTCTGTGAGATAAATTAAGAATATAAGTTGTTTATCGGTTGGCTAAGCATTTTTTTTTTAAGCGGTTGCCATAGTGTATTTTGTTAATATGCTTGTGTAATATTTTATGAATTTTTAGAACAAGTAGATGAGTTTGTGTATGTAAAGACAGAGAAAGATATCGAAAGGAAGGTGACTGCACGACATAACGTGAACGAATCTTTGAAAGGAATTATAGCTAATGGAAAGTTATAACCTGAGGCAAGACTAGCGGTTCAAAATGGAATCCTGATACCGGCACTGATGTATGGAAGTGAGGCCTGGAGCTGGCAGAAGAGGAACGAAAGTAGACTGAATGCAGTAAAAATGAAATCACTTAGGCATATATGTGGCAGATTCATTTATGACAGAATAAATAATGAAGAAATAAATAAATAATGTAAAGCTGATCTTAGTATAGTGAGTAAGATTAAGAAACGATCATTTAGGTGGTTCGGTCATATGAAATGGATGAATGAGGAGAGAATGGCAAAAAAGATATATGGCACGAGTGTTGATGGCACCAGAAGTAGAGGATGTCCGCGTAAGACTTGGCATGACCAGGTAAATCAAATACTGGAGGATAGTCCTGTTAGAAGTCTCAATAATCGGCAAGCTTGTATGAGAAAATAAATGAATGTGGATAAGGCGATAATTGTGTGACAAAACAGAGAGTATCCTATCTGCCTACCCCCGCGGTAAAACGGAGTGATGGTGAGTAAGTAAGTAATATTTTAGTATAAAATATAATAGGTACTATTTATTCTATAAAGTTACATCCAGGAATATCGTATGAAGAAGAAAACATGTATAAGAGGATTAAGTGTGTCAAATGGATAAACTAGTTACTTTTAAAAAACGAAAAAGTATTTGTTAATTCAAGAATTATTTTCTCAAATTTTAAAATATATATGCCTTGACATTAGAATAAAGCCCCATTCCGGCGGCTTGAAACATGGCTAGCTGGCTAGGATCTCTTTTGTTGGGAAATGGTTAGGTGTCCCGTATATTACAGGGAACTTAGTCAATCCATCACGACTGCCATTGTTCTGTGCTTCAGGCCAGTGCTGTACCGCGGCTATTAACTGGAGCACGACATCTTAAACTGCAACCATGTACCCCTGTGTAGGTGTATATATATATTATATACACATATACTAGTTCTCGTAAGATAACCACGAGCATATTTTAATTAAGTTTTATTCACGTTCATGTCTTTCAGTTTTTCTGAATCCCCTTGGTCTGACCTACCCCATTTCTATACGATATTGTGCTTTTATTATTTTTTTCATTACGATTATATAAAATACTATTCTCATTTTATCTAAGAAATATATTATTTTTTAAGTTAACACTAATTTTTTATTTATTTTAATATTAGAAAATATAATACATTTTAGAATTATCAGTAATATATATATATATATATATTTCATTTATCATTTATTTATTCTATATGAGAATAGTACTCGTGTATAGAGAAGGAGTATATACGAGATAATTTATGATTCAGTTAGTCTATGTATATATTTTTTTACTTCAGATACAAATTTATTGTAGTCTGTAATTGTTCTAATTGTGGTGGGAAGATTGTTAAAAAATGTTATGCCTTCATAAATATAGTGATTTAAGGTTGAAGTATATTTTAGTTTTGGAATATCAATTTGGTCTATAAATATTATTATTTCTCAAGATTAATTTGATAAATGAAAACCATCAGTGTTCTGTGTATAGTTTTCAGTGTGTGTCCGATATCTCTAGCCGGCGTTTCGGATCCCATTGCAGGGTCCATCATCAGGGCCAATATCGCTTATGTCACAAAAGATACTGAAATATGTCACAAAAGATAGTGAAAACTTGAGAGTATTTTTAATGGAAACCACGAGTATCCATATTCTGGAGTTCCGAATTAATAATTACTTTAACACGTTGTATAAACTATATAAAATTTTCGATTATTGCATACATAAAATTATTTGTACTAATTTACGTGATAATATTTTGTCATCTATTCCTATCATCAGTATATAACATATTATAGGATGCGATCCTTCTACTAAGTGAGGTTGGATGCTCTTCACCGGCTAGACAGAGTAGAGCATTAAATTAACGTGAATTTTATTCGAGTTTTAGATTACCTACTCGCCTCTTACTTCATCATTGGAGGAATGTGTAATTATGATATCTGAAATTTGAAGTGTCGTGTGAAGGTTCCAGAATGAAAGCGGACATTAATTTTAAAACAATATTTATTTATTTATTTATAGATAGTATAAACCGGTTAAATCGTGAGGCGATTCGTGTGGAAACTCATTTTATAACTAATAATTACATTCTAAAGTTACTCCCATGTCTACGCCACAATAAACTGTTCAATATCAAAATAAAATTATATCGTAGAAAAAAATCACTCGTAATGAATCACTTAGCTTACGTTTTCATGGCAGCTCCTGGAACCAGTCCATGGCAGCTCCTGGAATCCGAGGTACAGAACTCAGTATCACAATCCTTTCATATTTTCCAGTCCCAAAATCTGCCAAGACGTCCAATATCTCGACAGATAGGTCCATTCAAATCGCAGCCATCTACCATATGATAGTAGCAACCTCCAGTGCAATATCCAATGTTATCCAAGCCAATAACGTAATTCGGCAAAAGATAATTTGGCCTCGCCGACTCGTTATTGTTATTCCATGGAAAATGAAAACTACTCTATTGGCGGCCACAGCCGCTTCGAGTGCCCGGCTGAGCCGGTCCACTCATAGATAATACCCTGACTAAAATTTATTTTTCCAAACTTTGTAATGTCACAATATATATTTTTATATTTTTATTATTTTTAATCATGTATATTTACTTTATTGTTTCATTAAAATACCATTAATACCGTTTCCGAGGAGAAATAGTTTTATATTTTTAATTTTAATGTTCGACTAAACTTTATATTTTTATTAAATAAATAATAATAAATCATTTTGAAAATTGATAACAATTATATAAAGTATAGTTAAAATTTTAATTCAACTAAAAAATATAAATCCTTACTTTATCACAGATACATTTGTTTTTTTTCAGGCTAATTAAGTTGCCCACATAATATTTTTTCAGGCTCATTAAGTTGCCCACATAATATTACGTAATTCAGAATTCTTCAACTGCTCCTTCAAGGATGTTGCCCAAATTAGCTTGTGCGTTATATAAACAGCTATTATAAATTCAGTAAATGTTACAAATTCCATTTCCCATAAGTCATAAAGTAATATTTTATCTTAATTAACATCTTTATCTCGAAATCCGTACAATTTGAAATTCAAGCTTTTATAATTAACTCTCACGCTTTGAATTCACCAAAAGTATCTGTGTTTAAATTATTATTTGTAGAATTACGGAATACCTTTATGAGCCGAGGATTAGACATACTGCTGGGTCGAGTGGTATGTGACACCCTAGATTCTAGGGCAAGACAAAAGCAATTAATAACATTCACTAATTGACGAAGGTTGTGATTAATAGAATTAGAATTTCTTGGGTTCAGTAGCACAATAAATCATTGGAAGATTGCCAAGTACACGGAAATAGGATTTGAAATCGGAGAGTGGAAGTTAATATAAAGTTACATTATCTCGAATAATACAATAAATTACTGGTATTTTAAACAAAAATTGCGTGTTATTTCAAACACATAAATTTAATAATCCTTTGAAAAAAAATTATGTAATAAATGAATTAAAAAATTTTAACCTTAATATAATATTTTATTGAAGGTCGGTAAAATAAAATTGTCTGTTTGATGATATTATATTAATAACTAATTTATCTCTGAAATTCATAAATTCTTAGAAAAGATTTTATAAATTTAATTATCAAAATAAATACGATTCAATTTTTGTATTATTCACTAATTTCGTTTTTGAATCAAGATTGTGTGCACCGAATAGCGAAGCATTTGACTAACCACTTACACAAAAAGTCTAGCGGAAATAAATTACAAAGGGCCTGATATTAAAATTTGCCTCACAAACCGGTGGGCGGACCGAGCCTTTGATGTGAGCACGCCGTTAATACAAAATGGCGTTGCGATTTGTTGAGGTAAAAATAAAATTATATCCGATTTCAGAATCCGGAGGAAAGTGTCAGGCCTAGCATTTACCGAGATAAAGATCAGAAAAAATACGTAATTGAAAACAAAATGGAGCCAGGCTCAAGTTACGTTACGCTGTATACAGTATATGGCATTTTGTTTGACATTTATTTTCACTCGCGCCAACTGAAATGGATGTGTTCTGCAACGTGCAAATAACATGCTAGTGTTTATTTTAAAAACTGTTTCTAGTTCAAAAATATAAATTTATTTTCTTGAAATACGCAACGTATAATAAAATTTGCAATATAAATAATATTAAAGGGTATATTTTAAGAAGAACGCCGCAGTTAATTCAACATCCCATTGGTCGTGCACAAAAATAATTGACATAATTGATGATAAATAATAAACAAAAATGAACATTTCGCTACTGACTTTAACTGTGTAGGATAGCTTGTTCGTGTTTCTCTGCCATATCTCGAAGCCGGAGAAATGAAGAAATCGGCGAATCAAATTTCTCGAAGAACTATTAAAATACCGGTTGTATGGTTACAGTACTGTTTATGTATGCTTGTATGTGTTTATATTCACGTGTATATATTAGCATGGACGTGTGAGCATTTGTAGATTGATTTGTTTTATATGTATAATAACCACACGGTAAGGGTCTTAATATAATTTATAATTCAATGTTAGAACTTTCCCCAAAACAAGCCACACGTAAATAAAATCTCTATGTAATTTAAATTATTCCACCTTTGTAAGTTAGCTGCCAAAACGAACAGAAATGACAGCTAGATGATGATATATGAATCGTAGATAGATAATTATAAACACAAAAATGCTATTGTGTCAGTATAATGTGCATTTAAGTAAATACAGAATCGGATGATTCGCAAACAACCGATGATTGTCAAACCGTCGCTATAACATTGCGACTAAGGGCCGGTTAAGTGATCAGTAGTAACTTTTTACTATAGTAAAAAAGTTACTAAAGTAAAAAAAAATTACTTCTTAAAAGTACACACCGCAGTAAACTCATTTTACTCTCCGATATCCGATAGTAAAAACGAGAATCGATAGTTAAATATGGCGAACTTTTTACAGTGGGCCCCACACATGGCATAATATTTCTTCTCTTATTGTTTTGATGGGCCTACACACGGGGACGTATGCATCCAAAGGTGACAATATATATGTGAATGTATGTATGTCACTTACACTAATTATTCGAAATAAATGTGGCAAGTTTTATAGAAAATTTAAAGCTTTGGTATAGTAAAAAATCATTGCTAATGTTTTTCAATTGTTTACATAAATGATGAAATCTTCTGATTAGTATAATAACTCAAAAAATAAATTCTTATATTTAATTAATTATAATCTAAAATAAGGCAAATGTAACGCTACAGCAGTTTAGTTTATTATGATGGCCGAGTTTTTCTGCCATTAATACTAATTATTTGGTGTAGTTTTGTAGGGAATTTTTTTATCCCTAGTTTTACCCTTCTCCGCTCAAATGTCTCGAGTTGATAACATTATCGTTCTCACGTGATGCTTGTGGGGTAAACTGCTCTTTTTTATCGTCAGATATTTCCCCTTTTCCGGCCTTCTTTCCAGAGGGATGTTTTTTTTTCTTACCTTGTTGGAAAAAATAAATTATATGATACAATATACATGCGGAAAGATACTATTAAACAGGATGTATTTTGTCGGGGTAAATAGTGAATACTAGAAGTATCACATTATTAAAAAATCTTCAATAAAATAGAAACATTCTTAATTAATCTGTTAATAAGTTATAGAAAAAATCCATTAAATAATATATTAACTATATGTAACCCATCAATAATTTTAAATTAAAAATAATAATTTATTTATACTTTTAAAATATGCATTATTAACTTGGTGGTTAAAATTCATATTTTTTATTTATTATCTTAGTTATATTAACCACAATTGAGTTTAGAAAACATCTACCGGTTTCGGAAAACACCTTTTCCTTCTTCAGGATGTCATAACTAACTAAAAATAGTGCATTGTTTCGTCACCAGAATCCATTTTTAAATTTTTTAAAAAAACAATTATTTAAAAAATAAATTTAGTACCTAACTCAAATTGCTGCTCAATACAAATAGGAAATTTACTCATAAGTTCTAAAGACAAAGATGATAAATTTAACAATTCTGGTGTCTATAAACTTAGTTGCAAGGATTGTGGTTAATAAAACTAAGATAATAAATAAAAAATATAAATTATTTATGATCTTAATTTATTTATTATTTAAAATCAATGAAAATAACTTCTTTTTTTTTCAATTTATATATATATAAATTACACAATTATTCTTCCATTTATGAATTTTAATTTATAAATTTTTAATTTTAATGATAAATTTATCGTGACAGATTCGGAGTCTTCTTTTATTTAACATTATTTATTGATATGTTTTTGATGTGTGGTTTCGTTACTATGCGATGTCCGTATTATCAGCCCAATGGAAACAACTAATAAGATCAGAGTTACCGACAAAATCTTAAGAACATTTGGACTTAAATATATTACATCAGAATTATTAATTATACATTACACCAAATTAAACTCTGAAAATACTGCGAGACACCAAATTTAGTACATGTTCACCAAAAATAGCACTGAATTGAAGAGGTGTTACACAATTCCAGGGAGTGACGTATTGGAATTTGAAACTTACGACGATCCCTGGGAAATGTTCGATGAGTACAGGGAACAACATTTCAGTGAGTGGGAAGTAGACTTACCGCAGAACAAGACTGATTGACTGAATGGCGCATGCAATTGCTCAAAGTATCTTAGAGATTACGTTTGTAAATATATTTACTCGGATTAGGTTAGGTTAAAATACAAACACAAGAAATTTTCTTAGTGGCGAGTAATTAAATAATTTTAAATACTAATCAAATGTATTAATTAGAACGATATACATATAAAATCAATTTTATCGAAAAATATTGTTATAGCGCTACCGGAATTCGAACCTGGATCTCTTTCCAAGCCGGGGAAGGTGCATTATTTAATAAAAATTAATTGTTCATTCTGGCATCTGTTATCGGTTTATTCGAAGGTATTTGAGATTCCGTAAAAATAAAGTAGATGGCTTTCAAATAATGGAACGATAGATGTATTCATTTGAAATAGTGTAACATATGGGTTCAAAAATTTGTCGTCAAAAGTACTGTCGCTGTTGCACAGTTGGTTAATGCACCTTCCCCGGCTTGGAAAGAGATCTAGGTTCGAATCCCTGTAGCGTAACAATAATATTTTACGATAAAATTGACTTTTTATGTAAATCTTTCTAATTAATGCTTTTTATTAGTATTTAAAATATCACAGACCTAATAATTACAACTTCGCAATAAGAATGTTCTGAATAATTACAACTTCGCAATAAGAATGTGTTCTCCTAATAATATAATAGGTACTTTACAAATAAATGTGGTATAATATTAGGTGAATTATTTTTAAGAAACGAAAGTATTTTTTTGTATGCATATTTTCATTAAATTCAGTAAACAGTTAAGACCAAGCCATTTTTTTTTCACAGTGGTCGCAGGAAACCATGCAGAAGCAAAAGTAAAATTTTACAGCAAATTGTTAAATATATGAGTATGAAACCTGTGCTTATATTAAATATAATAAACACTCGTAATTTATCTAGCAATTTGTTTAGGTACTTACCTCAGTAATTACTATTTTCTAATATCTCGTGTAGATGATCACAGCGTATTGTTGAAAAGCGCTTGCAACAGGATGAAGGTAAAATCCCCTTAGGGATCTTCCCAATTCTGGTGCTGCATTATGTTTTGTTTCGCCATAAACAAGAAACCTAATGACACCATCCAGAGAACGCTTAAACCGACCGGGCGGACCAACATTTAGACCCTAATGTTTCAAGACAACCAAACTCCGATGTAAAAAATTAATTAACGATACGTTCAATTCGTATGGGAGGCTTTCATTACAATTATGCCTTTTCATCTAGTGCCGGCCAAGAAGACTATCACATTGCAAATACGGATTAAGTCTGTAAACATGAACATGTATATAAATTAGGTGTTGCTAAGCAAAGTAAAAGGGTAAAGTAAAAAGTTACAGTGTTAAAAATATTATAATTATGTAATAGTCATAAAAATTCATTCATAAAAACGAGCCATTTCCACGAGTGTTCATTCTACTGAAACTTAAAATGGCCAGTTGAATATGATTCTCTTACGTAGACCTTTGGTTTCTCACAAAACAAAATAGACTCTAGGCATTTACGTTTTGGTTTTGCGGTTTAGCTTTTCGTTTCCACGACAATAATAATTATTGTTATAATTATTATGACGCAAGGGTCCTACAATTTACTTGTATACCTCAATCGTTTTAGTTCTACTAAAATGTATTATATTAAAACAATTTAATGGTATGGTATATACAGAAACTATCTCTTATAAATATGTATTATAATGTAATTAATTATATATAATTAAACTTTGTGTAATTAATGAAATACGACTAATTGTGTGCATGTTTAAAAAAACTATTAATATGAATTGTATATGTTACAGACAAAGTGTAAACTTCGAAAATGTATACATTAACTAGACAATGTATGCACCAACTATGAGTTTTAGTTACAGTATATAAAAAAGATTTAATGAACACTCTAACTAGTTGTTGTATGCATTCCTGTTTGGTGTCTGTCAACGTATTCATATGTTCACCTAATGCACGGTACACTGAAGATACCATATTATAAAAATGGAATGTGTTTACTTATTTTTAGGAAAAATTTAACATAGAAACCAATATTATTTTCAGTGAATATAAATTTTTTTTTAATGGAAATATGCCTACGAACAGAATAACGTTATCGTTTTTTAGCACATGTTATTGTTTCGAGTGACAATATTACAACTCCTAGCAATATTTTACATTGGCAACATTATTACCGGCTGTGGAGTGCGTGCGTGTTATTATTGTCATCGGACATAAACTCAAAGATTCAACTTAAATCACTTTTTTTTTCTGTTATTCAACTATAAGGTATGTAAAAATACAATGTGCTTACAATTACGATTACAATTTATTTGATTAATTCGTTATGATTAGTCGGCGGCAGAATGCTGCCGCCACAGTCTACCCCGATCGCTCACCAATGACACATCTTCCGTTATGCTGCCCTGTCATGGTGCTCGAGAGCCGACGGGGCCGACACCAAACACCGCCGACTCTCTTCTCTACTCTTTGTATTTCTCGTTCCGCTATTTCCTGCGTTCTTTCTTCTGCTATCTCTAATAACCAACTGCGCGTTTCATTCCATTCTCACCGCCCACCCATACACTCATAAGAAATGATTTTTTAAACTTTATACTTCTATACCTTGATGTGAACGCTTAGAAAAGTACCGCTCGTATAGTCGCAAAAATTACAATTTTAAATAGATTGTAGGGCGCAAACTTTATGAGCCCCCGTCTAACGTAAGCCTCAACATTGCTGCATTGATATAATTACGCCACTCCTCAATATGGCATTTTATTTCAATTAGAGGATCCCATTTTTCATTTATTTTGTAACCATACTTTTTTCAATATTTTCTTCTATTTGTTTTCATCAATTTCATTACTACTATGTTTACTAATGTTTACTATGTTTACTGATACATCAATTTCATTACTACTATGTTTACTAATGTTTACTATGTTTACTAATACATCAATTTCATTACTACTATGTTTACTAATGTTTACTATGTTTACTAATACATCAATTTCATTACTACTATGTTTACTAATGTTTACTATGTTTACTGATACATCAATTTCATTACTACTATGTTTACTAATGTTTACTATGTGTACTAATACATCAATTTCATTACTACTATGTTTACTAATGTTTACTATGTTTACTAATACATCAATTTCATTACTACTATGTTTACTAATGTTTACTATGTTTACTAATACATCAATTTCATTACTACTATGTTTACTAATGTTTACTAATACATCAATTTCATTACTACTATGTTTACTAATGTTTACTATGTTTACTAACACATCAATTTCATTACTACTATGTTTACTAATGTTTACTATGTTTACTAATACATCAATTACATCAATTTCATTACTACTATGTTTATTAATGTTTACTATGTTTACTAATACATCAATTACATCAATTTCATTACTACTATGTTTACTAATGTTTACTATGTTACGTCAACTATGTTTACTAATGAGCATGTTTTATTTTAGTTCTATTATAATAGCAGTTATAAAATAATGTATATACTTTTTCTCTATATCTTGAGAAACTAGTAAAGTACCATTCCGAAACTGAAATTGAGTAAAATAGTCGATCATACATAGATATTTTATTCATAAATACAACATGACAATTATTCTTGACACATTTTTTTCGTCGGGATCCTTTACTAAATAAACACATAAAAATTCCCACACGAACAGTGAGAGAAAGTTGCATGGTCTAGTTTATTGCCACTTGCATGCCCTAATGTTCCCGGATGACATTGCGTTTTCCAGCCCCCACATACAATGGACTCCCCCACGAGGGGAGAGAAAGACGCCGGATAACGGCGGTTGTGTGAACAGCCCCGATAACTTTGATTAATGACTTGGAAACGTCAAAAGGAGATGAGGAAAGATTATTTCTTATTTTTAGATTTACTTTATGATACGAAATAGCTTTTTTCGGCAAATCATCGTCATAGCACCGGACTTGCACTGCTGGCTTTATTATACATATATATATGTCCGCAATGGGCACGCTGACAAAATTATTCTTTTTTATTTCGTGTGCCCGTAAGATATATTTATAAACACACTATTGTCATCACTATTAAATATCAACTCATTACATGATAACCAGAGGAGTGCATTACATACAAGCAAAAAAACTGTGAATTATTAAAAATTTTGAGAACGTAAAATAAATTAAATAATCTTTATATTACGAAATGATCCTATAAAGTAACCACACAGTACGGTACTTGGACCATTGTTATTTATTTTATACTCTAATGATATATTTAAACTCAAATTACGTGGTAAAATAATATCTTATGCAGACGATGCAGTACTAATAATTAATGAAAAAACTTGGAATGATGCTAATATATCTGCAAATGAGGATCTCCATGGATGGATGATAACCTACTGTCAATTAATACTGATAAAACATACTTTCTACAATTTGTTCTTCAACAGAAAGATAACACTGAAATTAATATTAAAATTCACATCAATGCCTGTACTCAAGAAGATTCCTGTGATCAATGTTCATTAATTGAAGAAAAAGACTGTATCAAGTACTTAGGAATCATAATAGATAATGAAATAAAATGGAAAGAACGTAATACTAATCTTACAAACAAAATAAGGAAAACTGCCTACATATTTTTAAGACCTTAAGATTATTTAAAAAAATTCAATAATTCCAATTTTCAAAATTAAAAATTAATTAAACTTTAGAAGCGAATTACGATCTACAAGATCTATAGACCAAATTGATATTCCAAAACAAAAATATATCGCAACCCGAAATCATTATATTTATCAAGGCATCAATTTTTTACCAACCTTCACATCACAATTAGAACAATGACAGACTACTATCAATTTGAATATGAAGAAAAAAAAATATACAGACTAACTGAAACAAATTATCTCATACATACTCCTTCTCTATACACGAGTCCTACTCTCATAGAGAATAAATAAATATTAAATGAAATGTATACTTATTCTACTGATAATGCTAAAATGTATTATATTTTCTAATATTAAAATAAATAAAAAAAACTTAATGTGCATTCCACTCCACGATTTGCTAGCACTTAGGCATTTAATGAACCTAACTTAGTTTTTAAATCCTTAGAATAATTGTACTGAACTAAATATTTTTTACTGAATCTATGTCGGCATTTTGATGTCTGCGGATTTTATGCATTTTTCAAACAATTTTTGCTTAAGGCTGCCGTTTTCTAAACCCTCACTGAAAACTGCGTAGAATTACATTTCCACGTATTTTTTTTACTTGATAGACTAAACGTTTTATGTTCTTAGAGCATTCCAACTTATGATTTCATATTTTGGTATTTGCATAGTAGTTTATTGGTAGACAGAGGGATTTTGCATTTTTCAGAATATCATTAAGTTAGATTATATATTAAATTAAATGTCAAAATACAATTATTACTGTTATGAGTCTTACTGATGCTAATTTGTAAAACTAGTTAATTAAATAAATGGTTTTGAACACTGGTAATGAAACATATTAAATCCGTTGTGGGAAGGAAAAATTGTATAAAATATTTTAAGCGAAATCGAAAGTAGAGTACGGTACCGAGCAATAAAAGAACTTGTCTATTTTAAAGTAATAAATTTACAATTATTATCTATTTTTAAATTGATATAATTAATTGCTCTCAAAATTAAAAAAAAATCTAACATTAACATAACGTAGTATACCAACTTATTGTATACTTAGTTAGCATCCATCAGTAACAGCATAACCTAAGTTTGTGCCTACTGCACGCCACTGATGATTACATACGTAACTGGATATACACCTTATATATTTCGTATATTCGAAATGTATTTATTTAAATCGAAGAAACGTTTTAAAAAAAAGTTTAATCTAGCAAAAATATCTACAACATGAATTACAAGAAGTAATTCATTTTTGGTCCCAAAGAGATATTACATAAACAAATTACATTGTGTATTAACTTTTAAAACATGGTCACTCTCTATCACCCAAGAAACGTACTCACACTGTGTCTTAATTCTAACCAAATTATCTTTGTATTTGGACAAAAATTTATTTAAAGATCTTTAATGTTTTAAAATTTCACATGCCATGTAAAAATGTACCTTATGGCATCCCTCTCAATAACAATTAATATTCTTATGTTTTTTTGCGAAAATGTGTATTTTTATTATTCATTTATATCAAAAATTATACACTAGATAAGAATTTTTTAAAACTATTTCTCAGATAGAACCTTTACACTAATTTAAATCTAAAAACTCAATATTATTTGCCATAATTAAGAAAATATAAGCATTATAAGAAAGACAGCGACCATTAAATTCATTATCCGCGTGCCTTAATTCTTACATATACGAAATATATTTTCTTAATAATAACGAAATATATAATCTTGAAGCCAAGATTACTGAGACAAATCTGTGAAGACAAATTAACGAAATATTAAAAATTAGTCGACACGTACAAACTATTAATTTTGCAGGACAAATTATCAATTTTCGACATTTTTAAAATATTTAATTTTAGTGAAAGCACATCATTTAAAGTAATATATTATATTTAATCACATGTCTTCAGCTACTATTTAAAATATAGTTTTAAATCAAAAACACAATAATTTATTACTGAATGACAACACTCATTTTATTTAATTTCATAATATTAATATGAAAAAAACGTCGAAAACACTAAATTCGAGTGATTTTTGACACTTGTCTCGAATGCAAGAAAATTAACCATTTTATTGTAATCTCTTTCCATTATAACTTTCCTTTCTAGCAAGATTTACCATACGTGATAAATAACGTCCTTTAGTATTTAGGTAAGACTTAAGCAAGAATACAAGAAGTTTTACTATCAGTCCCGTCTTAAAAGAATATTAATCAGAATTTCTAGAATTTTAAACTGGAAAAATAAAAGTAAAGGGAGTCCAGCGGAAAAATTTAAAAAAAAAACTCGAAGCGAGTCCACATACTAACATAGATATATAACTTACAAAAATGTTATAAATGTGGAGTTTGAAGGGTGAGAATTGGTGAACGTTATATATATATATATATATATATATATATATATATATATATATATATATATATATCATCACTTAAGCCAGCCGAAGACAGGTCGTAAGCCCTGTAATTACTTCATACATATATTTTCCATTAAGTATAATAAAAAATAGCTTTGTCTCAATGAGATGTCTGATATATGTTTACATAATAACGTATTGTTACGGGGGTGCAATATGTATTTTAGTATATTCTAAATATGTGTAAAAGTTTATTTCGTTCACGATTATGGGTTACGTTAAAAAGTAAATTTGAATATTTCGAAATGAAACTGTAAAGCCATTTACAAGCTTATTTAACACAAGTTTCGAAAACGTGAATGAAATATCTTCTTATAAAAGTTGGGATACTTACAGTAAGTTAATGTCGGTTGCGACCATAAAAATATTTTTTTATTACATTCTATGATCAGAAAGTCATCGTTTGCCCGCCGTGATACGAATGCCTATTTATGGGATCGGATGATACTGTTTTGCTGCATTACAGAAAACATTAACATAATACTTGGGTAGTTAAGTAAAGAAAATGCTTGTAAATTTGGAATGTAAAATCTATTACTTGATTCGGACTTTGCATGAGAAAAAGCACTTAAAATCGACAACTCAAGTAAAACCTGAATTCGTTATGTAAATTTTAAGTAGAATGAGCGGAATATAAAATTTCATAAGGTTTTATCACATTTTTTCAAACATTGTTTAGCATTTGAATATATTTTTTAATTTTACTATATTTTATGACAGCTCTCACAAAATAATGTATATTATTATGTATTATATTTATTTACTTAATTTATTCTCTGAAGAAACATTATTTGTAAATTTATTCACAATCATACAATACACATTATATTTTAATAATATATGCTGAGTATCGATATTATAATCATAATGCACTCGTAAGTTTTCAAGGACATTGGATAATTATATACTGTCTTCTACCGTGGGTCATTTTTAGTGGTAGCCGACGATTCAGACCACGTTTCAGTAGTCAGCTGTTAGCTACGACCAAAACAGACCTACGGTAGAATAACCCAGAAGATTTATTTTATAATAATAATGTAGGTATAGACATACTTACTTCAATACAATACAACGATATGTCACGTTTTATAAAAAATATATTAAATGTAAATTTAGTCTCTGATTCGATTGTTAAAGGGGGGAGAGATATGGGCTGAGCCCTCTTGTCTCCGACATATAAGGTAACAACAATGTCGTAAGAATTTTTCGGGGACTCTTTGTATATAATTGTATAAATTAGTATCAAAAGTGGGTAAAGTTTTTCAAAAAATACTTATTTATTTAATGTTTTGTTATTTCTTTTTTGTTTGATTTTGTTGATTTTTAACAGTTTTATTTATTTAAAATTTTAGTGAATTTTTTTATAGATGTTGTTAAATTGGGTCAAAAACAAGGTAAAAAAGTGAAATGGGACAAAGACGACAGGGATCGGATGAGGGATCATGCCATTCCACTACAGCTTCCGACTACGACAAATTTTAAAACTTATATTTTTTATAATTGATACATCTATTACTCTATTTTTAAAAAACAATCAAGTTTATATTACGAGTATGTAATATATTATTTTCAATACAAATTATATGTATACCTACATACCTATTATATTAGATATACATAATCATAATACACTAGTAAGTCTTCAAAGACGTTGGATAATTAAATAATGTATTCTAAGTTATTCTACCATGAATCAGTTTTAGTGGTAGCCGATGTTTACGACCATATTTAATTCGCCATCATTCAGCTTCGACTATAACAGACCTATAACAAAATAACATATATGCTTATTTCAGCAAAATACAACGATACACTGCGTTTTATAAACATTAAAATAAAGGCACACGTTTGTCTAATTTAGGGGGTTGCAGATGAAATTTTAACGGCCAATTTGAAAACTAACCACTTAAGCTAACTAAACTAACCGCTTACTATAAGCCAGGTAATTTTTTTATAAATTTGTTTGTTTTAAACCATTGTTGAATTGTTTGAAATCATCTACTGTGAAAATATTTTCAGTAAAGCTCATTTTTTTAAATTATAAAAAAATTTTATCATCACGCAAGGACTGTTTCAAAGCGAATCTGCGCGAATATTGTTGAGTTATTTTTCTCGGCAAAAAGTCAACTTTGAAAGAGAGATTGTGGACTACTTGGAAGTGGAATGTTCGGGCCAAGCATTATATCCAGCAGGGCAGAGCGATCCGCCAGAGATATGTAATACTTTTGTATAGACAGACAATAGAGAAAGTAACAAACGGGTGTCGGGTAAAACAAAGAATAATTTAAACGTATCGTACAAGGAATTTCCGTTTGGGAATTAATTGCAAGCGACCACCGCTCGCCTCCATTTATTCCGCCGAGACAATAGGAAGCCCGCACCAGCGCCTGGGGCGGAATACTCGCCGAATGCAAACACTAGCTAAAGGTACCAGATTTACGGTTATTGCTGTAAAAACTCATATCTTTTATACGTGAATTTTCAATTATTTGGAATCGTAAATTATTTCATTTGTTCGTGGTGAAATGGATTGTTTTTTGTGAAAAAAATATTGCTTGGTTAACACTGAAACGATTATGAGCATGATACCACGTACCATAATACAATGTTAAATGTGTTATATACAATTTTAGCGAATGTTTAAATTATCCTAAAATCTACATATTTTAATGACATTTTATAGTTCTTAGCATCGTCAACTGTGTCATTTCATTATTTGGTTGTTTTAGAATCGTCAATGGTGCCGTATAATATGTGATTATTAATGATATTGTTTTCGTACCTTTTGTTTCTTCGACTGGCACCACTGGATTTATGTTAATTGGTATGAGATATTTATGTTGTGTTAATGTTGCCGCTTTCACGGACTGAAGGATTGCATTCAAACCACGGTTGAAGCTCAATTGCTGTCAGTACATCGTCCGGTCTCTCAATAATCGGAGCTTCGGGAGTCCGCATTTCGGTTGGAATAATATCCAGAGATAAGAAGAACGATACATCGGACCAACCCGCGATGCCAGAGAAACAGCTACTGTCAATCATATTATCAATAGGAAATCCAGGAACGACGGCAGTCAAAGGCATTTACAAAACAGATATCATCAATGGAACCATCTTAAGTCATTTTTTTGTCATCATCGATGGTACCATCTCAACGTCTGGTAGTTTAGAAAATAAAACTATAAAATGTGATTGTAATCCAGTAAGTGAAGGTTGTTCGCGCATAGTTACTACTTAATATTATGCAGATAGAGTTGATTTTCTGGATCACATTATTGCTGTTAATCTGATCTTATTTATCTCCAGAGAGCAAGTCAGTTTAGTCAGTGAGCAGTTTTGGGTAGGAGGTTATCGATCACAATTCAATGCTTCAAGCGATTTTTACTTCTTAGAAGTGATGGCGAATTGCTCCTTGCAGTCAACAATGGATTAAATCTCCTCGTGGTGGACGATTACAACAGCAAGTCTTTAATGCTTGTTTGAACAAAGAATTGGGTAAATACGGGATGTAGAAAGAATTGAAGGAATTTGGAGAGGAACAAAAAAAAGAAACAGGGGAACTGAAGAACCACCCAAAACCAGAAAATACGATCCACCTGTGAAATGCTCATTTCGGTATCTGGATTTTCCACTGGATCTACAGATTTTCTGGTTCCAGGTATTCCACTGTGCACAAAGTACTCTTGGATATACACCTCTATGATAGCGCGAAGTGTATCACAATAAGCACAATGCACAATAGTAAGATGTACTAGTAGGCACGCATGGTAGCGATAAACCGAACACACACAAATATAATTCACGCTGTTTCACAGTCTACCGTACCACGATATCTGTCAATTCAAAGTTTCAACTTCAAATCCATTCAAAATCATCCAAATCAAAGAGAATACAACAACGTAAAAGATCATGTTCTGATATACAGGAAGAGGTTAATGGGTAGGTAATGGACAGGAACCACATCTACGCATTCACGTGCACGCGAAATGGTGATCGGCAATACATACACCATAAAAATCTAATAATGCTCATAAATAGATATGTAAAATGCTTAAATATATGAGGGATTATGTTGAAAAATAGTAAATATTATAAAATTAAATATATTCTTAATGTTTTAAAGCTACGAGTAAACCGTCTATACTTTCTGGATTAGCTTTCTAATTAATAAAATTCATAAGTTTTTAATTTGCCGAAGGTACATCCGGCACTTAATGTACCTACACATTACTCTTTTTATGGCCATATCATAATTTGTCAATATTCTGTCAAAACATTGATCAAGAACCGATATGGAGTTACTGAAATGTTCTCGCGGAAGTAGTCAAATTGTCTCGGAGAGTCGAGAGAATTAACACTGACGTGAGAAACTAATCATTTTAATAAACAGATCTTGCACAACTAATAAATCTAGTATTATGTGTTAAGCCAGAAACGTCGTTCTGGTCTTTTTTAAAAAGAATTAGATCAGATAAGTTCTTGTTACGCTTTTAATTTTCCACATTTTTGTATCTTTAATTTCTGCGTACGATAGTATCTTTATAGTTTTCGTGGATTTGCTATGATTCCTGAGACTAGCTAAATTTTTAAGAGTTTCGTTATATTTTCACAATATTTAACCGTTCAACCAAAATGAGCTGTCAAAAATAACGACCAAGATTCTTTAAAAATATAAATCCAAAGAGTTTTAATCGTAAATTAAATCTAGTTATTAAGGTCCATGCTTGAAATATAAAATTAATTTATCCAATGCGTTACGTTGCATTGTATGTAGAAATGTGAGAAAGAGACCTTCAAGTTATTTTCATGAATTTAAATATATATGGTGTGAATTTTCATATCAGCCGTTAAATACGTATTTAACGGCCCATACCAGCTTCTCCAAGAATAGAAATCTACATTATTACTTAAGTATGAAAAAGTATATTTTACATCAATAAAAAAATGTATTTTGTACAACAATATTGTAAATATAAAGTTTTACAGTATATTCAAATGAGGGAAGCTCGAGCCTGTTGTAATTTTAAATTTTAAAAATAAAAGGTGCCATTCTCGTATCCACCTACCGCTAACGAAGAATTGAGAGGTCCTTCGAATTGCGCATAACTACTTTACTTTTTTTTGTTTTTTCCACTCTGTCTTTAGCAATTTTGTTTTTAAAAGCTGTTACGATACAATTCCTTGCCTAATTTGTCATTATATTTGAATGAACGTAAGAAAAATGCCACGATTTGAAACGATTCCTTACCAAGTGTGCAATTATAGGTAAATACTTACGTTATGTATCATATAAGCTCATGTTTTCTGAATTGTTTAATGAGAGATAGCTCTATTTCTAAAGGAAAATAGTTTTGTTAATTTATTGAGTGGTATTATATTATAATGTAATGGTAATAGTGTTGTGTTGGTTTTTCGATCTTATTCTCCTGACTTATTTTATGTTCGCTCTGACCATTACGTTTATTATCATGCTTTTTGCATTTTATGCTTTTCTTATATTTATTGTCAATATTTTCTCTTGTTTTTATCTCTATATTTACAACATATATGACCTACACTATATATTTGATGATTATTACTGGCTGTTTGGTATATTGAAAGTTATTCCGAAAATATAATATTTTAAATTATTGTGTGCTTATGTACATAATTATTTTTTTATTCAATGTTAAAATTATGTGCAAAATTCTGTATAGAATTTTTGGAATACTACTGTGTGATTCTCTGACCAACATTTTGGATCTCACTATAGGGTCTATCATCAGGATTAATATCACCGATGAAATCAAAATAATATCTATTATAAATATCATAAAAATGTAGATGGCATCGGGTCAAGGATGTTTACCCAATAATTAATGTGTGTTTATAACTTTGAAATATTAATGATTAATATGTGTTCCGAAATAAATGTATGATAACACATCACAATTACAATTATCCCCACTCCGACCATGGCTCCGCCCCCGCCCCGTAATTGACGTCGTTTTAATATTTTATTTTTATGGATAGGGTGTAAGCCAGTCCTGATGAAGATACGTTAGTATCGAAACTGGTTAACGTAAAACTAACTCACAGAAGTAAAATCTAGATACAATTTTTACTGGGATTTTCATTCATTCAGCGAAACTCGTTTCGTATCCGTCCTGATATAGTGTTCACATGCACTTGTGTGAACACGTGCTCGTTTGACCAAAATTAACTCGCGGTGTAATACATTCTGGTACCAATTGGCATAAGATACACAAAACTGATGCAGATGACGTAATGTTGTATTTGCCGTAGACTTTAAGAGACTTTTTACAAATTGCCTCGCGGCACGTGTTTTATTTGGGAATTCACCAGAAGTTAAGACAAAATAGATAATGAGTACTTTCTAAAAGGCGATAGACTTTCACCATTTTTCAAGACCTGGAAGCTTCGGTATGGAGAGGATCGGTTGCAAGGGGGTGTACATCCGAGCATCTACGCTTGTTCGTCGTACTGAATAAATCTTCAAATACAAAAGATAACCCTACAAAATTTACGTCTAATAATTTGAAAAAAACTGTGAATTAAAATTAAGGAGAGCGCAAATATGAAATAATCAATATTTGAAATAATTACATTACGCTTATTAAATATCATATATTTGGCTTCAGATGTGTATTTTTTTATATTTATAGTTTGTCGCTAATTTGGAAAAAGAAAGTTTAAACGTGTTATATGATAAAGTTGTTTATATAGGATTTAATATTA
Source organism: Eubasilissa regina (assembly GCA_022840565.1). NCBI lineage: Eukaryota > Metazoa > Arthropoda > Insecta > Trichoptera > Phryganeidae > Eubasilissa > Eubasilissa regina. Next base: position 27,083,047 of record JAINEB010000018.1, read on the forward strand.
TTAGCTTTTTGCAATTAAATGAAAACATTTTTTGTATACGACGACGATGTTACGATATTATATTTTATGAGACTGAAAATTCAGAATTCAAGAATTCAGTAATAATAAATTAATGTACAGTAGTTCTATAGAGATTACTTATATACTAAAATAGAATAAGTTTATTCAGCGAGTACCTCAGTAAAATTTTTCACGAAAACTACGACAGAAAATTTCGAATCAAATAGATTTTTGAGATTTCGAATGTTGAACGTGCTACCTCTCGCATGCCAAGCGAACACTTTATCATATTTTTACTACCCCATTAAATTGTGATGTCAAATTTTCATATAAAATGCAAATTTTTATGTTATAGAATTTAATGTATTGATTTATATTTTGTTAATCTTTGTATGTATACATTCTTAACATTAACTTTTAATAAGAACATTAAATTGTTTTTATTTTAAGAACTCATTTTTGTTGTGACGTTGCGTTTTCAGAACGTAGTTCTATGGTGTTTTAACACAAATTAAGTTAATCAACTAGAAATATGAACAAAAAATTCTACTTATCGAAAAAATAGTAGTTGCTACAGAGATTAACTAAAAATTTTACCATAAATAGATTTTTTCTCTATATCTTTCTAGTTGATTAATTTAATCTGTATTAAAATTGAATCGTATTTGTAAAATAGTTACACATGGTGAAATACGTAATAATCTTAATTATTAAAAACATTGTTAATAGAGAGGATAATATATTTATAAACGTCTATTTCCACGACTCATTCGTATCCGTTTTCGATTCTCTGCTGGGGAGATTTTTATTTTCATTTAATTTATTTAACTAAATTTATTTATTTTTTCACAAATCATACACTTATTATATATGATAGTTTATTTTCATATAATATGCATAATAACGTTATCTGTACGTTCAAGTTATGAACTAATTATATAATTATGTTTACACTGTGTAATATATACCTACACACATAGAAAATAAAATACAGAATACAACAACCAATTTTCCATGGGTTTTCATTCGTTATATAGCCAAAGGGGAAATTTTCATCGTAGGTACATATTAGTGTAACAGAATTGTTACCAATTATAAATTAACGTTGCATCCGGAATAACTATCCTATGCTGGCAAACCTGCTGGCGAGTCTTCCTGTATTCATTAGCGAAAAAATACAAATTGATGCTCTCCGAATTTTGAAATTCCATACACGCCCATTAAATTATATAATGTAGTATTCGAGATGTTCCATTGATACGCACGGCATCTGATGGAGATAGTGCTGCCTGCAACCATGATTTCAGCACAATATTAAATGTTTTCACACAAGCTTTGTTAACGGTATAAACACTGGGTCTGTTTGTTCTAATCTTGATATTAATTGCTGGATTGTCTGCTTAGCACGTGCCAAATGACGTGGTGACAGAAAATTGCACGGAATCTTCTTTCAGTACCTAGAGTTGATTAATTTTTTTCATAATATACTTTCACAATAAGTGATCGTCGCATGTTTTAAAAATAATTAATGGCATACTCTCTTTATAATTACAGGGCACCAATTACAGGGTGAATATTATGTTCCAGGCCGATTTTGTTTCAGTTCCATTTCGGTTTGGCAAATATTTGTCAGTTTATATTTAATAATCATAAATAATAGTTAATTACAATTAATTATAAAGTATTTATTGTCTCAACAATGTATTGAAATTATTAAAACATTTTATCTAAATACTAAAGGTAAGGTAAGGTAAGGAAAAGGAAAAGGTAAACGATTAATTGTGATCGCTATCGTTACATGTTGAAAATCTTCTTGATGGCTGAATTGGGTCTATTAGACCTGCAACACATGTAGTTTCAACAGGACGGTGCTATCTAATACACAGCTTGAGTTACACTTAAAATTTTGCGAAAAATTTTTACCGACCCCATAATGTCGCAAAAAGTGGTGACTGGCCTACTTGATCACTTTATTTAGCGGCTCTCGACTATTTTATGTAAAAGTACTTAAAAGGAAAGATCTTCGCCAAAAAGCCAACAATAATCCGATACTACAAAAAAATATTCGAAATGAAATTGCTGAAATAACACGCGAAGTGTGCGAGAATATTTTTAAAAATATTTTTAAAAGAGTACGCATTTGTGCTACTGCCAGAAGCGGCTACTTGGCCAATATCATACTTTACGTATAATTGTTATAAACAATAAATAAAAATTAAATTGCAAAATAATTTTTCATTTTTCAGTTATTCAAAAATAACATTGACCTGGAACATAATATTCACCTTGTATCAACTTCCACAAAACATCACAAGCGACATGGCGGCAAAATCAAAACGACTACATCTTGTTGGAACAGCTATTATAATAATTACATTTGTTTATTTGTCTTTTCCTCAGATGTTTGCTTCATCCTCAGGCATATTGCATATTGAACATAAAAATCAGTATTTTTAATACTTTCTAATTAAACTTTGTGGTTGTGTTAATTTTTATATTACTTAACTTTATTTTTTAATGTTTATCCCCCAAATTATTAGATTTATCTTTGAAATTTATCAGTAAAATTCTTATACGTATTATTATTTGTATATATAATGTTTAATTTTAATGTTCTATGGTAGGTGTTTAGCTATTTGATTAAAATTTTTCTAAAAAAATTCATAAAAAAAATCTAGTAATTTTATATTATTAAATCAAATATTAAATCATCTTTCAACATCGTAAAAATTTATGTTAGATACAAGCTTTATTTTTAAATTATTATTGTTATTAACAAAAATAGAAAACCTAGATTTTTAAAAACATTAGAATGACGTGATATATATGGTTTTGGTTAGTTAATTTGCCATCCTGACTAAGGAAACAGTATTTACAGAAAACGGTTGCCGTATTAATTAATTAAGTGGTTAAAAAACCATGTTAAATAATATAAAAATAAATATTTCTTTAAAGTAATTTATTTTGAAGAAAAATACAATGCGCAATAATTGATAAATATTTATAAATAAATATATTTATTTTGGAAGATTTTAAGTCGACATGATTTACGCAATGTACATCACGTTGCTTTACATTTGACCAGTGGGTGCCAATTTAGAGACATAAGAGTTCAAAAAAACGACAAAAATATCATAATATCTATAAATATATATACTTTTTCATTAAGTCACACTTTTTTAATTTGTTATACAATTTTTCCGCCCACGATGAGGCAAGCATATATTTGTGCATAATATTCCAATAATTGAGTGACTGTGAATATTTTTAATAAAATCAATTAAATAAATAAAACAGCAAAATCATTTACAACGTCTCTTTGACAGCTACGACACCGGCTCTTTTGTTGTGTAGACAATAGACAAAATATTATTTTTTATATAAATATAAATGTAAATCGAGAGATATAACAATATACAGTGAAATTCTGGCAGTGAAAATAAGAAAAATTTAGATTAAAGTCTTATTATAAAATGAAATATTATATTAATCTTTGTTTGATTTCAGAAGATTCAAAACAGAATATAAAACAACCAATGGTATGTAGGTATACCTACAGAGTGATATAAACTATTGTGCATCTATTAGGTAGGGTGAGTCGAGGCATCTAGATGCATTAAAAAGCATGGGAGAAGTTCATCTAAGCTTCCTAATTATGTTAGGAATTGGATTCCAGTGCCGCAATATTTGAAAGAACGATCGAGAGATGGTGCAAATCCAAATATTAGTTTGCTTGTAATACCATTTCAAATTATGAAAGTTGTGTTTTTCAATCTTTCGTATAATTCGATAATCTTTTATGCCAGAACGCTGATATTAGGTGAGAACCTTTATTTTGAGTTTTACTTTGTGATGTATATATTAGTTTTGTGATTATTTCCGTGGTTTACGAGTTATAAGACCAGATACACTTAACCCATCAATTTTACACCGTGGGAAAAGTGTATCTACTCAGTGGCTGGTATAGTACCCCATATATTTTTGTATAGAAACATTCTCAACTAGTGATGTGTAGACGGCTTCAGTAATTAAAAAAAAAAATTAACCAATTTCAAAAACAATCACTACCATATGTCGCAATTTTCCCGTCTAATTAATTTTGCTAGATTTAGACCAAAGTTAACTAATTCATGTTGTCATTAACCAGATCAGTAAAAACATTTCCATTATTTTAGTAATTTGTCAGAAATAATACAACTAGATGCTCTTAACCCAAATTTGGGATAAGTGCATCTACTCGTCTAATTTTCCTAAAATGGTATAAATATTCGCTATCCTAAACGGTAATATTTCATCTATTAATCCTTCCCAAACCATGCAGTAACACAGGCCTACCGCTCTATTCAAATCTGTAATATTTCGGAAAATATACGTAACATATACTTCATATTCGTTAATTTGAAGGAAAATATTTACGCTTAGAAATGACAAGTGAAAAATCAATTATGTAAGGCGAATCCTACAAAAATAATTATTTTTAATTTATTTCGTTGAAAAATTAATGTTAATAAAATACCATTTATGGCAAGACAGAAAGAAATCACATATTAATATCACAGTGAAAACAATAACAAACATCAAATATAATGGTGTATCTTACAAAAGGTTTTATTATACAATGCAACCTCCTATACAGAACTTGATGAATACTCCGAATTATAATATTACGTATTTCTTTTATATTTAATGCTCAATACTTAAAGTAAATTTATGGCATTAGCCATTTTTTCACATTTTAAAATAGAACTCTAATTTCTTACGGTAACACGAGTTGACAGCATGGCAGCATACGAGTATTTTATATCATGGTATGGTAAAGGTTAAAGACTTAAATTAGGAAATGGTTAATGATCATTCTATCAAAGTTTCTAAGTCATAGCAGAATCTTATGAAGTTTGAGAACAGTTCAAAGTTTATATCGATGATTTATATATCACACTTACTCTGATTCACCTTATGTTTTATTTTTTTACTAGAAATTCACATTGGTGAATAAATAAATATCATCTCTGTTATTTCGTTTTTTATTACTACGGGATTCAAATTGAATAAATGCGGTTTGTGAAAGATGGGTTTAAATAATCTGAACGAAGTGAGGTTATTGCTTCAAATATGCTTCAAATAGTGGCGGGTGGTGAAATCGGAAAAGATGGGTGGATAGAAAATAGGGAATGAAAGAGGGAATTAAAAATAGGGATAAGGGAATCCTTCGTTAGCGGACCAGGATGGACTCACGGAACCAAAAGGACAGCTCGATTCATCTAGTTGATAACGCTGTCTCTATGATCTTCCGGAAGTTCACCCAATGTATGAAACTGCCAACTGTTTACTAAATAATATTTAAAACATACATTAATAAGATCGATATAAATATTATTTAGTAAGAAATTATTATGTTGTTGATATAAAACTTGATTTTAAATAGTAGCTGAAGCCATAAAACATGTACTCGTAAATAAATATAATATATAAAATAATTTGTATACACTAACACAAAGTGTTTTAAGAGTGTCGAATATTGATAATACGTCCTGCAAATTGAATGGTTTATAATTCGACTAATTTTTAATATTTTGCTTATTGCTCTCTATGCAGATTTGTCTCTCTAATGTTGGCTTCAAGATTATAAGAAAACATATTTCGTTTATGCAAGAATATCCCATATTCAGGCAAATGAATTTAATGGTCGCAGTCTTTATTAAGGCGAATATCACTCCGTTTATTAGTTTTACATTAGTGCATAGATCCTATTTTAGAAATAATTTTAAAAAAGACAAATTTAGTGTATAACTTCTGATATAAATTAATTAATTAATTTTAAAAGGGAAGCCTTAAAAGTAGAATACAACAGAAGACCTATATAGATACTATAAAAACTATTTGATATTAAATTTGCAACATAAATAACCCACAAAGTGGTCGGCTTAAATATTACTCATGTGTTTTAATCACCCGCCATTTATCGAATGACAAATTGAGTTCCGTGTTTTAAAAAATATTTGACAACATTTAAAGAGATCCGTTATTGGTTTGTAATAGCCACCACAAAAAATTAATGCCATTTCATCATCGTACGTCAACAGATTAAACGTTGACAGAATATTACCAGAAGCATTTTATATAATTGAATCGTTAGTTAAATTAATTTTAAATTTTAAATGAATCGTTTAAACAGAAATTGAAATTTAATTCCATTTTAGATATTGTTTTATGTTATCAAATATGAATATGAGATACAAAATCTTCTTTACTTCATTGTAAATTGCATTTAAATGTTTGTTCAAAAATTCTCCGGATTTTCAATATTTAGAATGCTTGAACATCTTTTTAATTGATTAATTTAATTTGCATTAAAAATAACACAGAACTATGTTCTAAAGTTGCAACATTACAACAAAAATGTGTTTTAGTTAAAAATATTTAAGTTGTATCAAAATCTGATCAAATGCGTCTCCAAGCGTATATTTGGGACTCACCATAATATAAAGTTGATTGCTTTTAAAAATGGAATAACAGATGTATCAATAGGAAAGACTACAGAATGTAAGTTCTAAATTTATCAAAAACGAAATTTTAACTCGTTTCCCCGGATTGAAAAAGGTCCAGGTTTGAATCCTGACAGCGACCAAATATTTTTAAGCTAAATCTATTTTTTCTGTATATCACTTACACACTTTTCTTTTTTTTCTTCTTCTTTTTCAGCTCACTCTCATTCACTGTTGGGGAAAAACTTATTATTTAATGACTTTATTTTATGTCACTCCTTTTATTATCTGCTTTCCGGTCCAGTGATCTAAAGGGCGACCCACGCATTGCCTTCTAGTACGGGACCTCCACACAAGTGTTTTTTTCATTTGGTTATCTTTCCATCGGTTAAGATGTCCAGCCCGTAGTCATTTCAGTTTTTCTCATCTATATTTTCTACTTTGGTCCTATGAGCATCTTAATTTCTGATAGCCCGCATAGAGGATGAAGTCTGTTCTGCCTTGCTTAGATAAAACGCACTAACTTCAAAATAATCAAGGATTTTGCTATGCATATTTACATATTTTGTGAAAAGCAGTAACTGTTTTTGGCTCAGATAAATATTAAAAATTTCATTGCATTTAATTTTGTATTTTTTAATATAAATAATTCGAATTGATGGATATTATCAAATAATAAAAAAAACAAAGTAACTACCGTATACCTAAATAAATCAGTATTGTAGATTATCTAGTTTTGACAGTTTCTCTTATTCAGAACTGTGTTACCTTAGTACAAGACTTTCGTATTGAGGTGTTCTGAAAATTCAGCTTTTATTTACATTACATAACTAAGATAAGTATAATACATGACTTTTGTATTGAGATGTTCTTGAAATTCAGTTTTAATCTACTTTACATATTACGGAATACAGTTATTTACTTACCGCGAGGGTGAACAGAGAGGATAGAACGCTCTAGAATTCATCATCATTACTTTCAACTGTCAATTCTCTTTGTCTTCAGCCCTATCTACACGGTTAAGAGCCCAGGTATGCTTTTAATAGAGACCCGTAACACCACTCGAATATGACGTATCAGTTTTCTTTCAAATTTGGCATTTCTGATAGGCATAAATCTGAAAAATTATTTATAAGCATTCCATCACTAAAAATCAGTAGCGGTGTTAGGGCGATGCGAACGGTGCGACCAACCGGGCGATAATGATGTGAACTATGAAGACGGGTCGCTAAAATTAACAAAAATTTAAGCATCCCGCACGCTAATGTTCACACAAACTACCAAATTATTATTTTTTAATACAAATTAAATTAATCAATTAGAAAGATATACAGAATAAATTATATTTAGTTGCTAAAAATGGAATAATAGATGTAACAATTTGATAAATTACAGAATACAAGTTCAAAATTTGATTGCTAAAGCGAAATCGGATAATGCGCTTTTCCGAATAGAAAGAGATCGTATCCCGGTAGCAACTAAATATTTTTTCGATAGACTGATTTTTTCTGTGTGTCTTTCTAATTGAGTAATTGAATTTAATTAAAAATACCACAGAACTATGTTTTGAAAATGCAACTTCACAGCAAAAAATGTGTTATAAATATAATATTATTTTTTTACCTAACAAAAATATTTGTCATCTTAACAGTCCTCGCTGGGTCGCAACGCAAGACTTGTATTATCTAGAAAAATTACTAGCTATTAAAAATTTATCAATAAATAATTTTACAAAATTTTAATCCATAAAAAGGAAAAAATACAGTACAAGACATGTTTAATGCGACTTGAACGAGTTAGCAACACTTGGAGGGGTGATTTTTCACCATCCGCCTAGCCCAGCTAGGGGTAGCTCGGGCACGGCTCGAGGCGGGCCGCGCTAACGGTTGCCATAGAACAATGTCTGCAGCCTGCCCTGCTGTACGTGAGAGGTGAACGGAGCTGATAAAACGATCCAAATTAAATGTAACTGCATACTCTGTTGCAAGTAACTGCCAGTTTAAAAATAAAAAAAACGTCACACTCTTTCAACATTAGAGAAATTTAAATATAATTTCAAATTCATCAAAACTACCCACACACTAATGAATAAAACCATTATCGTATTATTTCTAAAATATCTTTCGATATATATAAAATAAAATAATTTTTCAATATTCGTAGAGTGATTCTCAATATGAAATCTGTGTATTTTACGATAATTGTGTAAATCTTTTTTGTAACATTTCAGCGTGTATTTATTACTTTTGTATCGATTTTAATTATGTTGTCTTAAAAATGTTTGTGGTTTTGTTTTTATGCTAAGCTCAAAATGAATCCCCTTATATTCTAGTATTATTTTAGTAATTTGCAGCGGTGGCCGTGTTTGCTCGTGGTGATTGCTTTTCATACATTTTTTATTTTCAACTCTAAATTGACATTGACATAGGAAATAAAAGAATCCCAGTTTCGCATTTGTTCAGCTAGTATTTTTAAATAAAGTTCCTAATACCTTTCTGTACCGTACAGCTTGCATACTGTTCGGTCTTTATGATGTATTAATCGGCGATCGCCGTCTCGCGCGCACGTAAACCCATATATATAATTATTATCTATTACCTATCCACTACCTCCCTCTCCTATAACCAGAACACGATCTTTTCTATGGCGTATTCTCTATGGTTCTGAAGTTGAATCTTCGAACTGTCAGGTTATCGTTTACCGATGGTACGATAGCCTGGAATTGTTAAATATCATCCTGCTGTGTGGGCCTCATAGTGTATTATTTTTGTGTATCGGTTTCTTGCGTAGTGTTGTTTGATACTTCCGCGCTATCACCAAAGTTGTATGTCCAAGTGTACTTCGTGCGGATCAGCGGTGTATGTGTCCTGGAGCCAGAAGATTTGTGGATTCAGTGGAAGAATATCCAGATACCCGAAGAAACGTTTCACAGGCGGGTCATGTTTTTTGATTCTGGATGATCCTTCAGCCAGCCCCAGTTCCCTATTCCTGTACATCTCCCGAATTCCTTCCAACCTTCTTGCATCCCTTATTTCCCCACCCTCTCGTGTAAACACATACATTATATAATATGAATTTTCTTTGCATAAATATATAGTTCCAAAACGTTTAAACTAGGTTACAAGATTTTTATTTAATCTTTGTTACATTTATCTATGTTATAAAATTTTTGACCGAAGGATTGAGTTTGTTCCTCCATATTACCTTGTATCAATATCTCTTAGGGTTCAATGTAAAAACTGATCCACAGTCTCAAAATACTTGGAAGATTAGTTCGTCGCAGCTTGTTGAAGCGGTCTACAATCCTTAGCTTTGTTTTGCTTCTGTTGATTTCGAAACCCAATTTTTTGCTTCTCAAGTTTACTTGGCGAACAAGCTTAGTCATTTCAATTTTGATATAATATCATACCATTTGTACAAAAAAATAATATAAAAAATATTTTTTTTAAATTTACTTAAGACTAAGCAATGTTTTGAAAATAAAACCTCTACAACAAATGAGGCTTTTTTTTCTATTAACCTTTTTTACGTAATGTATCGTAAATAATAAATAGGTAATTCTTTGTTATTCTAGTATTTTGCATACATATTTAAACATATTTTAAGTAATAGTCATTTTTTAAATATATTTCATTTATTGTATGTATTAGGTTTATGCATAATTATACGCCATTTCATTTTTTTTAATTTGACGTTTAATTGACATTTGTCATGATATAATTCTTTAATGGGGTTATAAAATTAAAGTGCACATCAAAAACCATACACAGATATGCAATATTATGCTGTACCACTTGGAAAAAGGGTGGAAAGCTGCTGAGTCATTTCGCGATCTCAACGATCTTTTCAGAGAAGGAACGATTAGCAAAAGGGCATGTTGATAATAATACTTATAATATTAAACAATTTATACAGTACCATTTTCGTAAGAACTTTTATCTCAAGGGCACCTTACACATAAACTGTTTATGGTCTTACACAACCTTTGTTTTTAAAAATAAAAATTGTTATTTTAACTTATGGAAATGATTTTTTGAAAAAGTTGTGTTTTAAGTCTCTTTTTAAATAAAGTCTACAATGCACTGTTTCTTATGATGGAGCATCAGCTCGAACAAATAGCATCTTCGCTTCATCATTCCGCAAAAGTCTTTAGAATCCACTTTTGAACCATGCTAGCCGCTTCTGCTAACGCCTGTCTCATCATTTTTGTTCTACAGTTGGAATTCCTAATCCACGATGCCAACTGTAGGCGGTGTACCACCACCTGTACCCTACAGCCTATGTGCATTCTCCGTATATCTGCAGGTTTATTGAATAAACACAAGGTATTTATTGAACAGTTAATCAGGTTAAATTCAGTGAGTGATATTGCCTAGGCGTCCTATGCGTCACCGCCATACTGGCACGTTGATCATTGATACTGTCAACTATTATACTAGAGAATTTAAACTCGCCAACCTCGTGCAAGGCACACACACTTGTTCATGATATTATTTATCTGCATATATGTTGTCCCGTATTCTTTTCATGTCATTTCTTCTATACTTTAAATATTGTATTTTATATAACCTGTTTGAATAAATTGTGTTTAAACTAAGCATCTTTTACATTTCTAAATTTTCTAGAATGTCTAACTTTCGAACTTTCTGAAATTGTTTTTAATTTTAGTTGAATTATAAAATTGATAATAGGAAGATGTTAAACACAATAAAAAATTTAGTACAATAAAACAGTGTTTTAACTCAATTTACAAAATAATCATGGAATTCCACAAAGTTTCATCAAAAACCTTTAAACAATTAAAAAATGTATGTCTGTAATTATATTTATTGTAAGCACGCCTTTCTAAAAAAGCAATCCGACCATTTTTATAACCGAGAGGTATAACTTATATTTTACATAGTAACATGGTTTTTGGCAAAACCGCTCGCTAAAGCCAAGTGTGCAGCTGAGTCTTTACAAATCGTCTCTCTATTGTGTTACTACACTTTATATCAGGTCTTTGTGGGAAAAGCGCATTTACAGAATAACGTTCCGTTACAATTAGTTTTGTAGCAGGTTTCGCATTCAAATGAGAAGAAGATAACGTAAAAAAATACTGTCATATCGCAGTTTAATTAAAAAATAACTATTTATGATAATTAGTGCTAATAACATATTACAGTGTTCTTTTTAAATCTTTAACCCAATAATAATTATTTTGTAATCATTGAATCATTCTATAATTTGTTAATTGTAATTTGTGTATTCAAGAATTTACTGTGATCAAGTAAAAGTACAATTTTCTGAATTATACTTTGAATTGCGAATATTATTTTGCATTTGTTTAACAAAATCATTTCATTGAACTTGTAGGGGAAAACTCTTTAAATGGTATTAACAAAAAAGATTAAGAATGATTTATGTCAATTTAAAAAACTGCAACATATTTTTTCTATATAAAAAAAAACTAGAAATCCCTTATAATTGTGAAACATGGTACTCAACCCAAAATTAATAGTTTTTGAAACTAACCAAAAATTTTTACGCTACAAAATGAAATCATAGCTATAGAATAAAAATGAACAACGAGTTCAAAAATTTCATTGAACGAGGAATATATTTAGGATTCTGCGGGTCCCAAAGCCTGCTATGGGCTATAATATATGGGTACCAAAGCCTGCAATGGGGTATATAGTTCTATGATATTTTAATGAATATTAATTTAATCAATTAAAAAGATATTGATCGTTACCGGAAAAAATGTTACCATTTCGTCACATGAACCAATTACATTTTCGACAAATTTTAACACTTATATTTTGTAGTCTTTATTTTATAATTGATACATTTATAATTCCAATTTTAAATACAATTAACTTTCTATTGCGATGAATCCCAAATACCTTTGTGTAAATGTAAATGGATCAATCCATTTTATTAAATTTTGATAACCATTTTGGATATATTAATGAAGACGCATTTTTGTTGTGAAGTTGCAATTTCAAAACATATTTCTGTAGTAAGTATTATTAATCAATTAAAAAATATATAGAAACAAATTTACATATCAACAAAATATTTAGATATTACCGAGATTCGAACCTGGAAATATTCCTATCCTTTTCACTATTGTTCAAAAAACAGTTATTAAAAATAATGTGATACATTTATTGAAAATCATTTAATTTACAAATATAATTTTATAATACAGACATTATAAAATCCATTCATTTCGTTCATTATTATTTTCAAAATCTTGATTGTTCAATGGGACTACGTTGTTTATTACTGTATTATTTTTTAAAGTCTGCGGTGAATGTTGTATTTCATATTATTCTGTTCAAGGTGTATCCAAGGATAAATAACTGAAGGTCGTTATGTGAATAAAAAAAACATTTATATATTCAGAGTGAGTCGTATTGAACACACGTAGATGTCATGAGAAACAAGATATTCTTTTACATTTTTCAAAAATATCTACATTATCTTTGACTATTTAAAATATCTACATAAAAATATCCTGTATATTGTGGAAATTTACGTGAAATAATATCATCGAAAATTCATTAATTTGGTGTTATAACTGATGATAATATAAATCTCGTATACTGAGTACTAATTGCTATGTATTTCTGACTACAAAAATAGCTGTAGTCGAACATGATGTCCAGAAAATAAAGGTAAAAATACTCTAATAAGATATTTGTGTAAGAAAGCTGGACTCTTATCAAAGAAAGATAAAACAATAATATATTTAAAAGAAGGATCCTCAAGATAATTTGAGTTGTTAAAGAAAATGGATTCCATACTCCATCGTAGTCTTTATAAACAGAAACTGATGAACTGAAGGTCACAAAATTCATTAAATTAATAAATCTTCGATGGCTATATCGTGGAGAGTATAATAAAGCTCGGCTAATAAGATATTGATATTTAAATGTATTATTCTTCATATACTTCTGTATGGGACTAAGGCTTTGATATCCTACAGAATACACGTTAAGAGTCTGGAAATGTACCGATGTTTCCTTCTTTCCACATTCTGTCGATTCACTGAAGCTACCATGTATCCAATGACAGTTCAAAATTGCTCTATGTGTTAATCTATTGAGAACATGATCATTGAGAGAGACTAAGGTGGATCGGACACGTGTTCATAGACTTCCGAAACGTGTTTTGTACTGGGAGATCGTGGACAGGCAGAGCTGGGGGCAGAAATAGTGGTACAAGGTCTGCCTCCGAGAAACGCTGAACCTAGATGAGGTACCCGAGGACTAAGAGCGGATGGCTTAAGATCGTGGGAATTGGAAGACTATCCGCTTTCGGGCTGACGGTTTCACGGCGGCTAGACGAGCTAGAAGTGAGCAGCGAGCCGCGGCCATGCGACAATGAAACCAGTAAATGCAACAGGACTACTTCGTATGTAACGTGTGTGGGAAGGAATGTACCTCTCGAATTGGACTATTCTCTGACCGAAAATCGCGTGAGAGGCGGAGACACTAAGAACCACGACTAGGTAGGAATGGCGAGGGGATCCATGAATACGAGGCACAGAATCAACTAATGAAGCGCAACCTCCGAAATGACTGCTATTCGGTATTTATGACAGATCCACAGATCACCGATGACCGTGCGCGTGTGAATACTTCATTATGTTTACTTTACCTATCTGCCCCCCCCCCCCCCCCTTCATATACCCTATACCTCAGAGCAAAACTTTTCTGTGTATGTTATCATTGATTTGTGAACTATCAAGAAATGTTCTGCAACGAGCTCGCCACACTGACTACAATCACTGTTAAGTAACACACAGTGCTTTTTACTAATCCTCGAAGAAGTTTCCTGAAGTTCAGGAGAGCTGTGAGTACAGCAAGAAAATCCAGGTAAGTCATGCTTCCTGGTTGGTTCTTGAGCCCTTATTGTTCAATTCCTATACCAGGTTCCTACCACCCTTCGTACATCTCGTTTTCCCACCCTCTTATGTAAACAATATTAATAAAGACCTCTCCATTCTTGGCATCAGTAATTTCTAGGAAGTAGCTCAGTGCTGAAATCAGTGATATATTCTTAAGGACGCCAGGACTCACACCCAGGAAAGAAAAAACGTTTGCATTGTCCAAAAACGTCAGTGCGGTGTGCAATATCTGTCCGAGGGATAATTGGCCCTTATTTTTTTAACCAACGAGAGACAGACACCGCTAACGTGTATTGCCGAATGATCGACTTTAGTACCGCACCTGATCGTGATTCGTGATCGCTTTTGGTACCGCAACTGCAGCTGTTTCCCGGGTTCAACAATAGAACACAATTTAAGCAAGACGGGGCCACTCCACACACAGCTAGAGTTTCAATGGAGAAGCTGAGGGGAATTTTTTCCAATAAATTAATCAGCAAGTACGGAGACATACCCTGGGCACTTCGGTCACTGGACCTTACACTGTGCGACTTTTTTTGTGGGAATACCTTATGTCAAAATTTTACACCAACGATGCTCTAACAATTCAGGCCCTACAAGAAAATATCCGCCGTGAAGTTGCTGCCATTGAACCAACGTGTTCGCAAATTTAAGAGTCCGATTGCAAGAATGTCTTGAGAGAAATGGACGGCATTTAGACGATATTGTTTATAAAACGTAAAATCCTTATCGTTAAACTTTATTTTGTACAAATAAAATATGAGAATAACATTATAGTTTTTTTATTTATTTAATATTAAACGTGAAAATTTCCCGCTGGACACCCTTTACATATTTACATACCTATTCAGTTTGTAGATAGACGTTTGGTCTAGCGATAAAGCATTCGTCTGACCATCACAGGATCAGTAATTGAACCTTGGACCCACGAGACCCGACAGTTTTTTATATTATCACAATAACTCCAATTTTTAGCTTAATTTGAAAAGAGAAAGAATATTGATTTGACAAGTATTTCATGATCACACGTGGAAATGTTTTTTAATTTAAAAAAAATTGCGTAGCTATAATATATTTTTTAGCAAATTTTTATGCTTCAGCAATTCACGTGAACGATATTGAGATCTCTAGAATTTATGAACTGTAAAGTTTTGTGAAATACTCATGTCTTCAATAAAAAAGCACCTTAATATTTGGATTGATAAGGTACCTTAGGTAGAACTCGAGGAGTTATAATAAAACCCTAGAAATGTTAGACTAAAAAATAAAGTTTTCAGTAATTTAATTTTTTGTGTTTTGATAATGTAAACGCTGTGTACTTATATTAATAAGTACATAATAACTATTTTACATTTTTCGCTTTCATATAATTTCTGATACACGTTCGATGCAATACTCTAAGGTTGGCGACCATATTTCAGTGTGTTCATTTATCCTGTTTAAGATCACAAACATTTTAGACATTGAACCACTTTCAAAGGTTACACAGTTACACACAAATTAATATATTTCAATTCACAGCTATGCTTCTATCTATCTTCCTCTGCATTATGCGTTGTAAAATATCATATTTTTAATACAAATTAAATATATCAATTAGAATTTTATCGAAATAATATTTTCTCTATTTTCAAGGAGAACACATTCTTATTTTGAAGTTGTAATTGTACAGAACATAGATGTGTGATATTTTTAATACAAATTAAATGTATTAATTAGAAAAATATACATATAAAATCAATTAATCGAAAAAATATTATTGTTGCTACTGGGATTCGAACCTGGATATCTTCTTATTTGGGGAAACGTATTAACAGATTATGCTACGCCAACACAGTGAGTTGACGATAAATATTCGAACTTAGATGTTGCGTTTTCAAATTGATACACTGTCGTTCCATTATTTGAAAGTAATCATGATTAATCAATTAATTCTGGCGTCTCCTATCAAATTGCTCTTGAGTAATAACTCTTAATATTATTATTGAGATTCCGTAAATATAAACATGATAGAACGACAGATGTATCAATTTGAAAGTGCAATATATGAGTTCGAAAATTTGTCGTCATCTCACTATGTTGGCGTAATACATTTCCCATAGGATAAGAAGAGATCCAGGTTCGAATCCCTGTAGCAAACAACAATATTTTTCGATAAATTGATTTTATATGTATGTATATCTTTTTAATTAATACATTTAATTTGTATTAAAAATATTTTTCATTGCGAAAAATTCTCTTGACTTATTTATACATCTTAATTTATCTTTTATAGTAATGTGGTTAACCCAGGACCTACCAGTAACTTTATACTTTATCACACGTGCACCCCTATTCAAACTTAGAAGGAACATTAGTTCGGTGGTATCAATCTTTGGTAAAAATAGGACAAATTTATTCGTCTCCCGACGAGGATCGTTTGACTGACCATTTAGTTACTGTCTTATCAATTATCAAATGAACTGCAGACTTTTTCTTAATCTATAAGTATCCAAGTAACATGACTATATTTCGCAGAAATGTGCTCCACATGAATTCCATTCCCAAAAAAGAATATATTTTTCCTAAATCAATACGATTCATTACTTATTTGTATTTTTTATTTATTCATTATTTGACCAATGATAGAATACTGAATAGAGATTAATGTTCTATCGCGATATTCCCGAAGGGTTGTGCGCCAAAACGAGAGGATTTCTCTTGAAAAAATAATTCTCGCATTGCAACGTGGATAAATGTAAGTGGTAGACTACATACCGCAGAGTATTGTTTATTAATTTTACTGGTGCGATTACTCAAGAATTTGATAGATATACGTTTGAAAATTATTTACAATAGATTCAGTATTCCACAACGCTACGAATAATAATAATAATCAGTTTTTTTTAATAAATTATTGGCGTGTCACAATATATAAGGTGTTATTGCCAACCCTTAGTTAATCTCCACCGGGCAGACTCAGACAGAGGAATCCAGCGATGGAGATTTCTCCATCCGGACCAACTCAATAGTTATGAGTGTTACTACCAGTTGAATGCACACTTACAGTTGAATAGAATTAATTTTTAGGAAATTTATTAGTCATTTTAGAATGGAATGGCGGCAGTCTACGTGTAATAAATAGTTGAACATTTGTTGAAAATTAATTTTTAAACTCACTTTGGTCTTAAATAAAAGACCAACATTTATAGGACAGTTAAAAAATAGATGGTTCAGATCTTCTTCCTCCTATTGGCATTCGCAAATTGAGGAATCGAGGACGTGTATTTTAGCAGCGTGGGAACGGATAGAGCAATGACCTAGTCGCATTAGACAAATTATTGACGTCTCTGTCTTGTTTAATTTAATCCTGTCCTTGAGTTCGGATAGATAACTGAATGAAGGCAAAGTGTCGATATTTAAAACTTTGCTTTTATCCCAATGTCTTTGCCACTGAAGTTGAATATTATTTTTAATAATTTTGAGAAGATCTCTGGCTAGAACGTAGGGAAATGTGACATCTCTTTGTGTGATTGCATATTTATAATAATCAGTTTATTCCAGCGAAATCGGGTCGTGTTTGCAAGACCCGATCTGCCACATATATGATTAAGGATCTAAACCGCCTTGACAACGCATCTTGAACTAGAATGGTGCCATGCTCCAGTCGCAAGGCCAGCAACTCGATGTCTCAGGAGCGAAATAAATCTATGGACAAGGCTTTCAGTAAACATCGTAGAAGCACTACAATAACGCGCCAACCCGAACAGTATTCCATATGAATTTGTAGATGGTTGTACGTCACTCGCCTTTGCTCACCAGTTCGATCAAATAATCGGCAGATATACATGTTAGTGAAAAATAATTTAAAAAATAATGCTCTTCACATCCTTACTGCATCGGTAGCGGTACGAAAAATTATCTATTGTCACTCTTTCATAATCGCTAAAATAATTGTGATGTCCTTGGATTGTACCCATGTATGTGTGAGCCTCACCGCCCACGCAGATTGTGTGCATGCGTGTGAATGCGTACGTATGTGCGGGTATAAATAGCGGTCACACACAGGGCGCACCTTCTTTTACTACGCTACCGTTGTCTCGTTATAGTTGTACACCTTGTATAGTAATTGTATATCACTGTAATAAATAGTAAATTGTCGCCACGAGTTTTACTCAGACCTTTAACAATACCGAAAGGTACAACGAAGTCGTTCAATATTTTTTATCACCTATCAATTGAAGCCAATGAATACGTGAATAATATTATACAATATCGCGTATTCACTGGTCTAAATCATAGATC
Source organism: Eubasilissa regina (assembly GCA_022840565.1). Lineage (NCBI taxonomy): Eukaryota > Metazoa > Arthropoda > Insecta > Trichoptera > Phryganeidae > Eubasilissa > Eubasilissa regina. Next base: position 27,101,713 of record JAINEB010000018.1, read on the forward strand.
GCTGAATCGTCGCTCGGAAATAATGTTTACCAGACTCACTCAGATCAATGAATATTTATTAGGTCATACGCTCTAAAAATATCTGTATATTTTCCAATGGTCTAACTTTTTCTGGCAAGAGAAGTGTATAAAATTTATACCTAGAAGTTATAATGTGATTATTTAAGCAAATTCTAGTCGCTAAGATATGACGAATTGCATGTCTCTTCACATTAACATAATTAATATTACATTTGCCCAGTCCATTTTATAATATAGTATTAACTAATAGGGGGCTTTAAAACTAGTTAATATTACCTATAGAGATAATAAATAACTTAAAAAAAAACTAACAATAGAAGACTACAAAATTTTAATAAAAAATTTGCCGTACTGCGAATAAACAGTAGGTACTTAATTTACCAATAATGTGCCATTGAGAAACTGTTTTAACAATAAATCTAGATCGGTCGCGACTATTACAATACTCCAATAAATTTTATACAATATATTTTCATTTTTTATTTTTTTGTTTTAACCGAAAAAATTTGTTTATTATAAAAATATTTTTTAAATATATATAACATTCTTCATTATTATTATTATTATTCCATGATAAACTAATAATCTTCAATAATAAAACTAGATCATATTTCTGATAAACATTTTATGTTCAAACAAGCATCAAAGCATAATAATTCAACTATTTCATGAAATGCCAGATTTATAATTTATATCATTTGCTATGTCAATAGTTCATTATCCTAAACTTTGAACTCGTGGATCTTCGCCTTCATTTTTAAAACAGTATAGCCCAATGACGATGCTTGCTCATAAACCACACCGAACAATGGCATGTTACAGATGCACTGATTTTTCTCCAGGATATTCAACGCCCCAATTGTGACAATTTTGTTTGTAGAGAAGCTTGTTATAGTTGAAAACGGACTTCGTCGCTAAAAATGATTTTCATGCAAAAATTGTCGAGCGCGAACGCGAATTTTATCATTGAAACGCGTTTTTTTTTCAATGAATTCAATGACTCTATGGAAGTCTTGAATGCGGTGTCATTATAGCTGTATAGTGTTCGATTAGCGGCAAAGTAAATGTTTTATTTTTTATATATTCAATAATAATGACATCTGTCATATTTTACTATCTATAGTTTCTATTGTAAACCATAAAATTAAACACTTTTCGAAATGTCAAAATAACGATTTTGGTTGTGTTATTTTCATCAAATTCCAAACAGCATTTTTGTGTTTATTATTGTCTATTCGCGAACAAAGGTGGAGTGTGGTTTGTTTTGTGAAAATCTCTATCATTGAGTAGCCGCCCGCAGGGCCTAGGAGAAACCGAGCAATCGGCGACAAGCGATGAGACCCTAACCGTGCAAGGATCACCAATATCGCAAGAATCGCAAAGCGGCCACAATAGCCGCCTGCAGAGCCTAGCAGCAAGCAATTGGCGATAGTTGATGAGACCCTAACCGCGCAGCTGTCATTAATGGCAACGTAGCCACTCGCAGAGCCAAAGAGCCAGTGACCGCGCATCGGTTACCAATGCCCGCGTATCTATCTGCTAGTGAATTTTAAATGACGATTGTCAAACATAGCCATCATTATAACATAACCTAAAACATCATAAAGGTATTATTAGATAACCGTTATTAAAACTGTAAAAAACGTTCTATTAGAATTATTTATCATAATACGGAAGCTAGATTCCATCATGATTCCTTAGCCACTTATTTCCTCAACCAAATTCTACCACTCAACTAAACTCAGTCACAGCACTGGTTGCAGATTTCACAGCCTCCGCAAAGTACTTTATTTAATCGATAGTCTTTGTATTTATTTAATAGACAACTATGTAAGTTCCGCTTTGATTCAATATTGTCAATATTGTAACGTAAAATAGGGGGGGGGGGATTATGGTGAGGCGCGTGAAGCGCGCCGATTCCATCCCACCCCCGGAAATCCACGCATTCCACCTCGACGAGGTGAACACGCTTTCCTCAATTAGTGCAGCCGAGCAGTAATCGGTCTGCCGGCGTGCCGTTACACAATACACGCCAACTTGTCTTCTCACACAGGTTGCTGATATTCGGGATAGGAACCGGGAAGGTTTTCAAAGAGAAGTCTGGTTGTATAAATTCATGTATTATAAACATAAAAATAATTTACAAGCTATGACTTAATTAACTAAATAATCCTAATACTTAAGAGCTACCTTACAAATAATCTAAATCTAAGCTTAATCTAAACCAGCCATCCTCGGGGTCAATGGCTCCTGGATCCCCGCGACGAGATCCCCGGCGCCGTCCCTCAACCCCTCCTGATGCTTTGTGGGTACGGACAGCCGTCACCGAACGGCATCTCTCCAAACGTGATACCTCCACCTGAGCACCCCACCTGCTCCAGCATCCCTCCTCCCTACTCCCGGCTGCTCCGTGGGCTCTTGATACGCTGGATAGGCGTATCCACCAGAGCGGCCCACACTCTCGACAGCTTCTGCAAAGCTAGTGTCTAATAGACACACAGGCTGTCCTCAGCCTCAGCATCGTCCTCGATGCTCTGTAGGTCTGGGCACCATGGCCGCCCGGACTCCATCCGTGCGGGATACTCTATTGCCAGCGTGCCCCACCTACCAGCAGTCCTCCTTCCTACTCCGACTGCACCGTGAGCTCTGGGTGTGACACACCCTCCTGAGCGGCCCACACACTCGACAGCTTCTGGCAAAGCTACTGCGCCTAACAGACGTATAGGCCGTGCACAGCCTCAGCACCTTCCGCGACTGGTTACAAAGTGACCTCCTGAGCGCCCCACCTGCTCGGGTCCTTACGGACGTCGCCAGTTCTGGCCTTGATGCCGAGGCACCTCGGACTCTCGGAGTCAGCGTTGTCGGGGCTAAAGCCCTTATTGTGCTGACCCGATAGCCCTCCGCTACCTCCAGTTGGAGATACCGGCCGCGGATGACCCTTCTCCATCGGTCACCTCCGCTACCTCCGATAGAACGTCCTCCGTATTCAAGCCTCCGTCCGAAGAGGGATGGCCCAGAGTCTTCAGACGTTCTATCCTCCTCCACCGGTGACCTCCGCTACAACTAATAGAACGTCCTCCGTATTCAAGCCTCCGTCCGAAGAGGGATGGCCCAGAGTCTTCAGACCTACTATCCTCCTCCTCATCCGCGCCATCTAGGGTAAACAACGTACCGAGTTTCGAGGAACAGGATAAACGTCAGCATCCCTAGATGCACTTCCCTCTGGTTCGTCCGGTATACCAGTTATCATGATAACCACGGTCCAGCGACTCACCCCCACTCCGTCTGTCTTCTCTAGAATTTTCTGGGCCTTATACACCCAATTTCTGGGTTCCATCTCTTTCTCACTCAAAGGTAACCCTAAGGGAGAGATGTCCTTTTCCCACTTATTGGTTCAAATGGCCTGTCAGCTTTCTCCTCTCCCGGCTTCCAACCAATCTCTATTCCTGGTAAAAAATAACAAAATTCGTTTATTCCAAGGACTGCTTTCTAAAATAATGACCTTTTCAATAGTCCCACTCGGTGTTAAAAATTATTGTCTTGTAGATGTTGTATAAGGTCTCGCGCACCGAGTGAAGGTCCCAAGGATTTCTCTTTTACCAGGAATTTAGCCGCCGATGTTTGCAGTTCCGTTACAATACATTATTTTGTGTTACATCAGTATTTAATATAAGCACATAGCCCGTATGGCATATAATGAGCTGAGCGACCTCTCTGGTCATTCAATACATCAACTATAAGTTCATACATATATGCGTACGAGGAGCGCACATGGTACATTTAAACACGTGTGTAAATTTAAAAAACTTTATTATGTCAATTTATTCCCCTGAATATTACAAATTTGTATTCAAAACACCACTAAATAAAAAACTGACCTGTACCGATATTAAACGTTATCAAAAACAGCCCGTCATGCAAAAATGTACAAATTTTAAAACAGTTTTACAGTTTACTTTTATATAAACAGGTGTAACAGCCTTAGTTGATAATATTTATGGGACACCAGCTTAAATTCTGAATTGAAAAAGTTTAAACTCTATGTAAAAAATTTCGCGTCGATATGGGAATATTTGAGATTCAATTAGTGATTTTTATCGGAATATTTCGACAAGAATGGAAAATATTATTTTATAATATGAATTTATAGTATTAATGAATAAAAAAACAAATTTACATGAAATTAATATGATAGTATAAATTATTTGTTTGTTTTCTGTGTTCATCATAGCCGATATGTTAAGGTTTGTATTATAATTATCATATTAGCCCTGATAACTATTGTATTATAGCTTGAAATGTTGACTACAACAATAACCTTGGTTCAACAAATTCAGTTATTACTCTTTGAAAATCTACAAACGTATTTAACTTGTTATATAATTCATAGAGATCGGTAAAAATGTTGACAATATATCACATCAATGGTGTAACTATACAACTTTAGATCGGGACCCGAAAAATTCGCGCTTTACATTGGTATTTCAATTTTTGCGAGTATCGATTGGTATCAACTTGAAGCGTTTAAGATGTGGATTTACAGAAGAATGCTTAAAATAAGCTGGATGGGTAGAGTCACGAATGAAGATGTTATGATTTGGATGAATAAAGAAAAAAAAAGTAATTTAAACAATAAAAATCCTAAAACTTCAATATCACGGACGTGTAATGAGACATTCGAAGAAGTATGAGATCTTGCACCTCATAATGCATTGCAATTGGGGCCCTAGAAGAAGGAGAACATCATGGCTGAATAACCTGAGACAATGGTTTGGCCAGTCTACTGTAAAGCTTTTCCCGGCCACAGTAAATAAGTCATGACAGTCAGCTTGATAGCCAATATCCGTTGAACAGATAGGGCACGAGAAGAGAAGAAGAAGAATGGTAAACTGTTATATGATTGTTATTATAACGATAATTGGTAATTAAGATTTAACGATGATTGGTAACTAAGATATAACTGTTGGAGATTTACTTTCTACTATACCAGGCATTGCTCAAAAGAATTATGAATAATCAAACACCAATAACGTTACTATTGACAACGGTTTTAATAACGATTTAATAGTAATCCACAGCAAGAAATTAAATTTACAAAATTATGACTAAAACATTATCGATGTATATAGTAGCTACAGTGTCGGGTTAGGGACCAGACCATCGCTATAATGTAAAAATCGCCTTAAATTGAAGCAAGTATATTTTAAATAGCAAGTTCATATAAATGCCCAAGAACTTGTGTTTTTTTGATGAAAGTGTGAATTCGATAAGAGAGTAATTTTGTTTATACTATTTATGACTAAATTATACCATACTAATATTTGTATATCTTATATACAATATTTATTATGGGGGACCTTTTTATCATTCTGCATTGGGACCAAATTTTTGTATTCACTCATCACGCCACTGTAACACATATCGTTACCTACGTGGCAACACCGGCTATCTCAATTTTTTTGCAATATTGAGGTGATTTCATAGATAAGAGAAAAAACGGTATTTAACGATTTGCCAATAAAACTGGACATTAAAAAGTTAAAGAAATCAGTATTAGAAATAGCATTAATTATACAGAAAGAAGTTTTATTCCTCTCCTCTCTTATTTATGTTTCTCTTCTAAAAAGTGATGAAAAATGAGATAGCCGGTGTTGCCACTTAGGTAATGATACATATATATCGCTAAATATATTTCATATCTGTCTTACGGTATACCTAATAAATAGTATAAAGGCAAACTTTGCTAGGATTAATCCTCAAATTATATTAGCGTATCTTTTGAAACAATGTACGTGAAAATAAAAAGAAAAAGCAAACATTTTTGTCATTGTTTCAATATGCATCAGCATAGAATTTTATTTAAGGACATTTATTAAAAGTATCATTGTCAACTATTTTAATTAAAAGTGGCTCCGTATACATTTAATGAATTTTAAGCAGTACTTACGCTAACTGACTCGCGACCGACAGGCTGTCGCACTGCGGTCTGACGGTTACGGTTCCTGACCTTCCGTGGCAACTTCAGCCATACCTGTTGCCCGGACAAGTCCCGACTCCTCGCTCGGAGTGTGTAAGAGGTGACGAGGCTAAACTGTGTGCAAACTCCTGGTTTTATTGCGCTAACCTCCAAATGCATCATGAATCTGGATTGAATATAATGCACTATTTTTAAATGAATTATTTGATTTTTTCAAATACCAAAAGGACTCAATTTTGGATCATTAGACATTAATTTAGGAGCATTCGGAAGCTTGAGAAATATTTAAAATATTAACGCAACATGCATTGTTGCAACAACAAGTTTGTTATTTTCAAAATCTGCATACAATGAAAATAAAATAGAAATGATCTTATAAAAATATTTTTTACCTAAGTCACAGTTGATTTATGAGTTGAGTTGAGTTAAGTCGACGTTTCAGATCGCATGTCAGTGGCCTGATAACAATTAAATTATCATTTTAAAAACTATTTGTTTTGTCTGTCAGTAGATTTCAACACTTTTTTTCAGATTTTTTTTTGTTGATCTATTAAAAAAATGAAACAAACAATATGGCGTTTCGTCTTATTTTTTTTAAGTTACAGGATATTTCAAAACTTACGATTGAAATGACGTTGCGAGCTAAAAATAGTTACGTTGACCTAGAAATTTCAGGCTGACAATATGTACATATTTCATGACGTCAGAGCTCACCGTTCGAGAGTTTATTCATCATAGACAAACAGATTTCTGCTTTATGTATAAGATTACAATTTTATTTACAATATTACACTATAAAAAAGTAAACAAAAAATCTTATTCATATAATTTTACATTATTATACACACATTTAATAAACCACAAAAATCTGTACTTGTAATACTATATATAATATCTTGGCAGATATGTCATCCAGAGTAAGAAAAGATTTGTCAGTCGAATGTTGAATACAATTAAATCGGTTTGTTTTAATCATACAAATAAAATAATGGATTACTTTGTTAAATATAATTTGGAGGTGGAAAACAGCTTAATTCGTAGTGAGATATTTAAATTATATGCCATTCAAACTGGTAAGTATTCTGTTTAAAATCCATTAGGTTAGACCTTTATAATTTACAGACTCGAGATGATCTCGAGATTTTAATTATTATTCCTAGGAGAATCGAGATTATAATTTCATTTGAGTTATGCTAGAGAAATAATTTCGCAACCTCTGCGCTATTTTTTCTCGGAAGACGTATTAATTCTCACTCGGGAATGGACTTTGCCTTATTGACTTTGAACAGCTGCGAAACTTATCTATTTGTCTTGTTACTCTCAACTAATTAGTTTCACAACAAAGTTATCACATTGAACCCAGGATCGACATGTGGAGGATTCGAAGAGGGGCAAAACAATGGGCGTAGGCCAGCCGCGCTTCGACCAATAATGGTATGAAATGCTAAACTAAGTTATTGGATATTTCCACAATATCTAGTTGCTTTGAAAAACGTGGAATTCATTACCTACTACGAGTGACATTATTCTACATTACAATTCACGATTTACCAATATAACAAATATCTTGTTTTATTGTTTGATAAAGTTTTGTTAATAATAATATGTCAATCAAATCAGTTTCGTCTATTTTCAAAGAGCATGTATATATATATTTTAAATTCAATTTAATTTTACATGGAATATATATCACTGCAATATTATTAGAATTATCAAACTGAGCGAAACTCTGGTGAAAATAGAACTAACTTGATGGTCTTCTGGAACACCCGACCGCGGGATTAGTGAAATCTACAAACACGTACATATTAGTATTTGGTGTAATTGAATACGCCAAGAAAATAAAATGGCAATGGGCATACCACATCGCTCGGAGGACGAACAATCGTTGGACGAATGTAGTCTTTTAATGGTGTCCGAATGGAATAAAGAGACAAGAGATTGACAAGCCGCCCTAATACCCGCTGAACTGACGAAATCATTAAATTATGCAAAAGTGCATGGCGGCGAATAACAATGGATAAAGAAAAGTGGGAAACACTTGAAAAGGCCTTCATCGATAGATAGATAAGTAGTCATATCATAGTAAATTTATTTTAATGACAAATACCTATGTTACTTCTTTTTCTTGTGCCCTATCCGTTCAAGAGACGTTGCCTATCATCAACGTCTCTTGTCGTTGATGATAACCAACGTTGTCTTATCGTTGGTTGTTTACTGCTGCCCGGAAAAGCTCTACAGTAGACTGGCCAAACCATTGTCTCAGGTTCTTCAGCCATGATATTGTCCTTCTTCTAGGGCCCCGGCATCCAGCAATCTTTCCTTGCACTATGAGGTGCAAAATCTTGTACTTCTCCAGATGTCTCATTACGTGTCGTTATATTGAAGTTTTAGGTTTTATGTCAGTGAAGAAAAATGCAAACAATGATTAACTTGTAGGTTATTAATTAACTGAGCAATATCTTTTTTATATTTATTATTGGTAATCTCTTCACTAGGATGTCGAGGTGAGCTATAGTTTAAAAAATATTTTAGTATTTATTTATATTTGTAAGTAAATTAATTTATTTTCTATTTATTTTTTTTGTATAGTACTCATCTTTAGTTTCATCTCGTTTTAACCATCGTACAATAAATCTTATCAAATCATATATTTTGTTTCCATTGACAGTTAGTTTGTTGTATAATTTTATGTAGTAATATTGTAATAACTAAATATATATACATACTGAAAAATACAATTTATTCAGAGTTACTCTGCCTTTATTACGTGTTTTAATTGGCAATATTAAGGCTAATGTAATCATTATATAATATGTAGCTACATACATCAACCCTGCAGCCTGTGTGCCATCTCCTATATTGACGGCTACTAAAATGACAGCCCTGAAGACATCAACTAATATTTGTTAAATAAAATAGCATTAAATTATAAAAAAAATTAAATATTTATGTAATATATTACATAGGTATACTAAAAAATGTTAGCGTTAATTATATATTCATCATTATTAAGTAGGTAGACAGAGTAACTATTGTAACATTTCGGAATTTTTACCAATTCAGCAGATTTTTAGTTTGAACTGATTTGGATTGGAAATGAAGATCCAGGTTCGAATCCCGGTGACGCTAAAACAATATTTTTCGACAAAATTGATTTTATGTGTATATATTTATAATTAATACATTAATTTAGTATTTGAACTGATTTGTTGCGTGTTGCGGCAAGGTCCAGAAAATAGGAAGATGTGATAAAACCGACCACGGAAATCGCAAAAAAAAAATTGTGGTCTGACACTGGTCGGTGGGTTTCGTGGCAAATATGCACATTTATATAATGATGTTTACAAAACTAATACTACCTTGTTATTGACAAACACCTAACTAACTGCTATATATAAAATAAGTAAATGCCACAAAAAAAGGTTTTTTTAGAAAAAAAAAAAATATATATATATATATATATATTATTACATGTACATTGCCCATCTTCTTCTTTTTCTTTTAAATAGGTAATCCTCCCTTCAAGAGTGATTTGTGCCATTAATTAAGTTAAAACTTTATTTTATAGAAAAAAGTACTATTTATAATATTATAGAACAGGAAATATTACAAGTCAATTCCGCTATCTTTCAAAAAATTTGCTATTATATAGATTAAATGTGGAGAATTAAGGGAAAAAGATGACATAATTCAACGGGGAGTTGAAAATTACCATTGACGAAAATCACCCTCCACGCACCACTGCTGGCAGATTTAATCTACAAGAACAGTACATCGTAGATTATATTTGGGTAGAAAGTAGAAAATAAGAATAATAAAGTGAACAAAATAATGATGAAGCTACTCAGCAGTCCTCTGAAAAATCTCTCATCTGGAGACCCACACCCGAACAAAGGTCCTAATTAACTCCAGATTCCCGCCACATTTGAGCAGATCGGAGTCCCTGATGAAACCTATCTACTCCCTCCAAGCCCTCTAGCATATCCTGCCTTACATCCATCAAAATTACACAATGCCAGAATATGTGCTCAGATAATTTATCTTCATGAATAATTTGAATAACTAAATGGTGCTGTGTGGGTAAAACTGTCGAAAATTAAAAAAAAAAAACTAATTCGGAATCTGAAGCATGAGATGTCAGAGGTAGTAGTTAGTTGTATTTTGTTTGACATCTTATTATTAATTCGTTCGTATAAATTCGAAATATACATTTCTTCAAAATAATAGATAAAATGTCTGCGTCAAAATATTATTCTGTCACAATATTTACTTAGAAAATAATAATATATTGATACAAAATGGAAAAAGAATCCAGTAGCAAACCGATACGCTTTTCAGGAATATATAGACTGCTTCTCGAATAACAAAACATTCGATATCCACTTTCATGTTGAAAAATAAAGTTCGCATAAATTTTCTACGAAACCGCAAATCGAATTAATGGAATTTTGTACGTCCCCAGGCCGTCCATCAATAACTTGTGTATGACAACCGTACATAATACCGCGTATCGATGTTTGATTCGCGGAACAGTTTGAAGGCTTTCACTTTGCTCCGGCTCCACAGAGTCTAATCAAGCGTGCCGGTATGGAAGGGTCGCTTTGTTGAATTTGCATTTACGGCCTATCAAAAGGTTTAGTGTTTGGCGTTGTGTAAGCTGAAGACATTAAGGGCATATATTGCGGGGGTTGCGGGGACGATGGTTATAAGAGTGACGCGTGGGAATTGTATTACACATTGTCTTAATTAATACGTGTTTTCGATAAAAAGAAAACGATTATTTTTTTGACAGTTTACACCTTCAACCTTTACCATTCAAATAAACCTTCAAAAATACACAATATATTTTACGCACACAGCCAGTGACATTATTTCATTTTTAACAATATAATATTAACCTACTTCGCACTCCAATCAGATGATTATGTTTTTATTAATTAATTATATTTTGAAACATCAAACTTTTTATTTTTATTTCACCTTTATTACATACATATTACATTACAATTTTTAATATTTGCCAAACTGCAGATCAGTTTTACGACGAGAATTATCCTTCACATAGTAATTAAAGAGTTTTAATCAACAACAAAAAAAAGTTGAAATGAAATACAACAAGGGAAACAAATAATTAGATGAGAATGTTGTTCTTTCACTTTATATTTCAGGGTGGCTACTAGAGTGGGGTTCCTTTATCATGCATAATATTTAAAAAGTCTTTATTGATTTCATTAAATATTCATGACACAACACATCGTCTCGTTCTCTCACCGGACACATTGTTCACGATTCGGTATATTTTTACTGTTAATAAATTATGGATAAATTTAAATGAGTAAAACAATCACTAATTCAAGAAATAAATTACTTATTCCTTCATATTCTGGCGATAAACATCCTCCTAGTAACCAAGCGACTGTGGAATCTAACCCCGTCTAGAAAACTACCGCATATCTATGTTCATAGTAGAAGCGCTTAACTTAAATTGAAAACTTCTAGTAAAAATATTTATATGACACGCATTATACACATATATACATCTCTAATTTTTAAAGTTTTTTTAAATGAATTAAAAAAGTTTTCCTAAATAAAAATAAATAATTGTACTATATAATATATCTTTACTTAATAAAATAATTAAAGCAAAATAAGTATTTAATCATAGTTGATAATGCGGGCAATTATTCAATTTCTTTTTTTTACTTTTATTTCTATTCATTAAAATTAATCATTTAATTAGACGTAATATAATAGCAGATGGAGGGTCCACTGCAAGACCGCTGAATGTCTATGTTAATTGATTTTGAGATATCTGCATTTAAAGGTAAAAACACACGGGTGTTGAGAAGTAAATGAAAGTTTTTTTTTTATTAAGTGTACATATGATAGTACTGTTACCAATAAAAAAAATATATAAAGTATTATGATATATAGCTAATAATAAATATATTGTCATGCATTCTAGCCGTGTGTCGTTTTTAGAAAATGTCATTTTCCTCGGGGCTGTGAACGATATTAAATATTTTTTTAAATGAACAAAGTTGCTCTACAAACTAAGCGATCAAATGGCATTCTTAAAATTATAAATATTCGAAAAAAAAAATTGTAACATTTAACGGACTTGCAGTGGACCCTCCAGATATAATACAATGCTGCAAGGCTCTTGTTTACATATTACATTAGGCGCAAGTGCGCTGATTCTACTCCCACGCAGTAATCATACCTTTTATATCAGGTGGCAGTATCGTTGAAGTAAAATGTATAATTGTGTATAATAATGTACAATGTGTAACGTTGAAGTAAAATAGTATAATTTAAAATACTAAATTAATGTATTAATTATAAATATATACATATAAAATCAATTTTGTCGAAAAATATTGTTTTTGCGTCACCGGGATTCGAACCTGAATCTCTATTTCCAATCCGGGAAAGTACACTATCAATTGTATTATAACGCCAGTATTTTTCATGACAAATTTTCGAACGTATATGTTACATTTTTTTCAAATTAATACACCTGTCGTTCCATTATTTGAAAGCCATCTACATTATTTTTACACAATCTCAAATACCTTTGAGTAAACCGACTGCAGACGCCAGAATTATCAATTCATTTTTATTAAACTTTGGACACATTGATACAACATATATTATTAAGGAAAACACATTCTTATTATGTGAAGTTGTAATTATCCAATTATTTGAGATATTTGAGGTATATATACAAGGTATTTGAGATTCTGTAAAAATAATGTAGATGGCTGTGCCATGAAAGAAAAATAAGATTATTATTGTGAAGTTACAGTTTTTATAGAATATTTTATATTTGTATTAAAATATGCTTAAAATATACAAAGTTAGAACCCCTCATGCACGCACGGAAAGCATTCCACAAGAACTGCAATTGTTGAACTATGCAATTTACTATGGTATGGATTACTGCATCATAACTTTGCCTCTCCCATTAGACATGAGTCAATATGGAGATGCGGAGCACATAATACTACCAGTATATAGAAATACGATTATTTTACATCATGGTAATAAAATTTTCAATTAAATAATAGAATACTTAGTTTTAAAACATTTTAATATGCTCATACATCAAAGTCAATTAGTTTCAGTCGGACACAACCTTCTTCAGGACAATATAGTAAATATTTAGACAAAAAAAAAAAATATAATATTTACTTTAATATTAATATCAGGTTAAAGATCAGACTGACATAATAAATATATCATGTAACATTAAACTACTTACTTTAAAATAAACTCGGAGTTTTTGTAAAACGGTAAAATTTATTTATATTAAAATACGTTAAACTCTAGTATTCTAAGATCAATAATTATAGAAAACCTGCAACCGAGCTTATTTTATTTATAGATTGTTCCAACAAGAGGTAGCTGATTTGAAATTGCCACGACTTCTCTAGCGATATTTTTTGTTATTTGATACTTTAGACTTATAATGGAACGCTGTACAGTTCAACAACGATCAGTTGTTTCAAAAGCATAGTATTAATATAACAGACTAATTGTGGTTACTCAAAGTAGATTTCGTGCAAATTTGTGTTGTCATTTATCACCTAAAATAAATTTTTATTCAGTGATTAAAAATTCCCAAATCAGAAGAGCGAATAATTCACATATCATTCAAATAAACCTCGTGCATTCGCTCAGTCACTGTTTAGTGGGCTTTGTGGTCTGAAGGAGCCATTGGCTCTTTTATCTCTGAAAATGAAATTAGTAAAATACTATATATGTCTCAATATTCCCGTTATGACCACCCCTCCACCTTTCACCAGTAACTCTGCCCCTTCCCCCGTCATCTGTCAGTACCAAGTTACTTGTATGTCTACCACCTAAATTTTGTCTCCTATATTTGTATGTAGTTAGTTTAATACTTCACCTATCGATTAGAGTTATTGTTTCTTTCGAAACGAGTTTTGCAAATAAACTCAAGAGTTATAACATTGTTTTGTTTATATCCATCCATATTTATTTATTTATCATATTATTATAAGAACGAATCGGCTACCATTTTTTGGGACACCTTCATCTATCTATAAAATATTGTAAAATGTATTTATGTTGAATTCTTCAATAAATTAATAATTTAATAGCACAAATGCACTGAACCCATGACATTAAGTGGACTGGTTGTTTGTTTTGAAGGAGAGCCCCGATTTTATGCCGGGGGATCTTCAGCGTGAAAGGCACCTTTTTCCAGCAGTAGACCCAGACAGGTTAAAAAAAATCATTATACTTATATATATATAAATATTAAAACGATTATAAAAAAAATACTATTATTAAACACTGTAATGGAGGTGTTTTAATACCGCCTCTGTAAAATTTACGAAAATAGAGAGAGACGTGTTTGCAAATAATTATCTGGCAATAGTGATATTTTTACAATATAATTGATTACTGCTCTTGAAAAAGTTTTTGTATCTTTTAGAAGTATTTTATAAAACCATATAATTTTAAAATCACATTCACTGCGAAAAAATCAGTTACAAATACGTTTATTTCAATTTCATTGATTTAAAATTAGCGGTTTTACATTTACAATAATATTGGACATCTTATGGAGATTATTTAATTGGATGTGTTGTGTAGCTGTAGTTTCTAATAAATTATCTTTATATATACAAGAGTACCATATAGATCAAAATAAAAATCTTGCTGATGTTTGCGGCGTTAACTTTGAAGTTAGACATAATTAAAAATTGTATTTATATTGAACTTTATATAAAACACAGTGAGCTGTGTTTACGTCAAACGGTTTTGTTACTAAAGTATCTTCATCAGAACTGGCGTATAACTGAACTATTCCATAAAAATAAAATATTAATACCATATCAATTACGAGGCGGGGGCGGTGTCTTGGTAGGAGTGGGGAGTCATTGAAGGCGGGAATATTTTTAATAGCGGGTTTTTTGTTAAGTTTAATTGGTTATTCATTATTTCACACTAAGTGTTAAGGGATTATTTAGTTTCTAGAATTTCTTAATTATGTAATCCAAGACCTTTATTTTTAATATGTAAAATTTCAATGCCGTTTTCTTTTATAAAATTGTAGCCTGTCCTCATTTAGAGACAATAAAAAACTTTGTTAATTTTTTATACATATATTTCACTCGTCCGTTCTACTAATCATAGGTACGTATCACTTGTATGCATATACACATATACGTATAAATATCTTATATAACCAAATTCATTCAATTCATTCAATAAGCCTCCTTGAATATTAATTTCTGTTCACTTCGCCGCGTGCGGATGGATTGGTATTCCCCTGTGAATACTATCTCCCATATTATATTTGAATTGGCTTTTCGATAGGTTTCCACGTGCCGTGCCAATTTGGTGGGAATACGTCGTGAAAGGGAAGCTTCGAGGTTTCCGGTTCCATCCAAGATATTTGCTCATTTGTCGAAATGTAACAAGAGGCAAAAGATTAAGACTAATTTCTACCTTGTTACTACAGGATGACATTCACTAAATATCTGACATCAGTTATTTCAAGGGAAGAATGTAATAATAATACTCCAAATCTATGATTATGTAATGTCTCCATGGCTGTTCAATCTGTATATGGATAATTTTGTGAAAGAACTAAAATGTACGAATGTAGAAGCAAAAATGGACGATTTTTTTGTATGCTGTTCATTGTAGGCCGATGATGTAGTACTAATAGCGAATAATGAATAAGAACTACGGAGTCTAGTGAGTAGAATGTACGATGTATGCAAGTAATGTGACCTTATTATGAATGTCAACAAGTCGAAAGTGATGGTATTCGAAAAGGAGCAAAGCAAGACACCGTGCAAAATACTTGTAGGGAATGAATATTTGAAACAAGTAGATGAGTTTGTGTATTTGAGAAATAAGTTTGATAGAAACGGAAAGACTGAGAATGATATCGAAAGAAGGATGACTGCAGGGATAAAGTAAACGGCGCTTTTAATGGAATTATATCTAACGGACTTTGTTAATGGAATTATATCTAACGGAATTTGTCAACTGAGCCAAGACCAGCGGTGCACAATGGAGTCCTGATACCGACACCGATGTATGGAAGCGAGGCCTGGAGTTGGCAGAAGAGGAACGACTGTATGCAGTGGAAATGAGATTACTTAGGTACATATGTAGCAAATCAATTTATGACAGAGTAAAGAATGAAGAAATAAGGAAACAATGTAAAGCTGATGTTAGTATAATGAGTAAAATTAAGAAAGGAACACTTAGGTGGTTTGGTCATATGGAACGGAAGAATGAGGAGAGAATGGTAAGAAAGTTATATGACGCAAATGTTAATGGCACCAGAAATAGAAAACGTCAGCGCAAGACTTGGCACGACCAGGTAAACCAGATAATAGAGGATGGTTATGTTAGATGCCTCGACAATCGGCGAGCTTGATTGAGAAGATGTATGAATGTGGATGTGGCAAGAATTGTGTGTCAGGACAGAGGAGTGTAGTGCTCTATCGTCTATCTACCCCGCGGGGAAACGGCGTGATGTAAGTTAGGTAGTTAGTTCAGATCTATCATTTCGTAACGCAATATATGACACTAGGGTGATTTCACGTATTTTTATTAGAAAAAATATTTTATTTAATATAATATGTTAAACCACAAAGTGATTGCTTTCTATGAAAATAGAGGAAATATTCAATAGTGATTTGAATTACGCATGATAAAAACCACTAAATTAATTTTTTTTTATAGCGGCAGTAATATTTGTAAGAAAAAACTCTCTATATATTTATTTATTTACCAAAAAATTCAATCAAATCCAGATTATCTAGAAAAACATTGCAGATATAGCTATTATTAAACGATTTCTGTCAGGATATATTCTTATCTCAAGGGTAAATTTATTTATATTTCTAAACCTAATCCCTCTATACCCCCTCGCCATTTTGTTATATGTTTTGCATATAATTCAATATAAATATATCGCACAATATATTGAAACGTGTCGTATGTCAAAATGACTAAATTTTACAGGAGAGCGAAAATTCTAATGAAGGAACTGGAAAGGGTATAGATAATTACATACGATTTGGAAGATGTCAGAATAGCCTAGTCTATCATCAAGCAGTCAGTGAATTATTTTAATTAATTAAACTAAAAAAATCTCAATTAAAATCTATCAAAACCATCAATACATATATAAATATTCTAGGTTACCGCTGTCCATCTTACCTTACATGGCTCGAGGGCTATTTTTTCTTTTGCAAACCTTTTTCGGGCCAAAAAGCTCAAACTATTAAACGAGACTAGATGCGCACGGTACAATACAGACTTAGGTTTAAAAGTAAATAAATGATACTATCGGTACTACGGCTTCGATGGTTAATACCGAATTCCTACAGGTAGTGCTTATGAGTTTTCGTTAAAAAAACACAGTATTTGGAGTACAGATTTATTTATTAAAAATGTTATATTAAATTTTTAAATGATTCACGGGCAGCTAAAATATAGCTAACTAGAGTCATTCATTAAGTAGTGCTGATGTATTATGAATTTAAACATTAAATTTTCATCTTATAACTAAAAAATTATCTAAAAAAAATATGTCAAAATATACCTACTTTGGAAACGGTACAGTAACTAGAGAACTAAATTGTAGCTTTGGGCGAGCGAAATAACGAATGACGCTGAGTTTACAATATATTCAAGTTTTTATATAATTTTAATATATATATATATATATATATATATATATATATATATATATATATATATAAAATTATTAATAAAATAAATAAGTTATTTACGACTTTTTAGTCGACTGTCATGATTATTTGTGAATTCAAAGTTGTTAGGATTTCTCATGACATGATTTAATTTTAACTTTGTTAATCTGCACTAATTTAAAATATATATATATATATATTGTGTCACGTGTTTCAACAACTGACAGTTCATTCGTTGTTTGAAAATAATATAAGTTGTTAAAGCCCACAGTTGTGACGTATATTTTCAGTTAGTGGAATTTAACAAAGTTAAATTTATTTTATATTATCGTGAATAATAAATTGTTAATACCGAAAAATTTAATAATATTATTTAGATATGGCCATAGTATTTAACTAAATTTTCATTGTTAGTTTTTATTAATTGCAATATGTATTTTTTTGAATTACGTTCAAATTTAGATATCCGAAGTCAAAAGTATCATAACTATAATAAAAGTCACTGTTAAGTAACTTCTTCAATATTTGCAAAATTACTTAGTGACCTCATTTTATATTAATAATTAAACAAAATACTTTGTTTAAATCATAATTTATTGATTATTCTACATGTTTCGATACCTATGGTATCTTCTTCAGGAAACATTGTATACTGAAATTAAAAAATAGAAGCATAGCTATTAAGTGGTGAATAAGTTAGAACAAATTAGTTTTCATATTAGTTCTTACTTATTCACCACTTTATAGTTTTGTTTTTATCTATGCTTATAATATTCCGAAATAAGTGTTCTACTTATTTTTGAAAATTCGTTTCATTTCAAATTAATTAATTCAGAATGTTCTTATATTTTCACGTCATTTAGAATCTTATATGTAGAATATTCTGAACTATTCTACCATATGCAACGTGCAACTTTCCGGCTAACGTTTTTGATTCCATCGTCAGGGCTAGTCTCGCTGATACATTAGCGACATCAGTCCTGATATAACAAAAGCACAAGAATGTGTCTTTCATGTGACACTGCATCTGGTTAAATCTTAAGAGGTCACTTCTTTACAGTGAGATTTTTTTCTGTTTTTAATATTTCCGGTAATGGAAAAAATTACGCACCATCGTCTTTTTCTTCTTCTTCTGTGGCCATATCCTGCAACTTTCCTGACCGTATTCATCTTAGGATGAGCAAAATACTAATGTTATCATATGCGTATATAATTTATCCGATAAACATAATAAGAACGTGTTTTTTTTTCCTCTGAATATTTCGAACGATTTCACAACAAATGTATAAAATGCACGTAGATATTGAGTAAATAGTGCAACAGAATAAAAGATAAATACGCACAGAGTGAATATAATAAAACGAGACAACATGTATGTCCACAGTGCTGCCGCTCGATCATTTGTAGGAAATGGAGTAAAACTGCCGGAGTGTAAATTTACAAATTGCTTGTTGTCTCAAGAGATCGCCTGGCTTGCGGGACGGCCGGGCTATGAAACCAGTCAAGCAAAGGAAGCTGTCCACAAGCGAGCAATAAACAAGTTCTATGTGTCATTTCATATTACGAAGTTCATGAATCGTTTGCTTTTATTTTCATTCTATTGTAACATCACCGGCTCATTATTACTTATTTGCCTGTAACCATATTACAGTGTACAAATATAAATTACGTTACCGACATCACGCACACGAGTATTATAATATATTATTCGAAAACTGACATTTTTCATGTACAGATTATCTATCAACGGGTCGTTAATGACTCTGATGGCTGACATTAAGGTACAATATGAAAACATTTAAAAATAATTATGTAATAAAGAACACATATTTTTATGGTAAGGAAATTAAAAGCACTGTAAAAAGTTTAAATAAGATTTGTGTTGAAAATTGATAGGTGAGGGGAATGAACAATATATCATAATGTTAATATATATATATATATATATATATATATATATATATCATTTATTCCTTTAATAACTTCAATTTTTAACAACATTTTCAATGATTGATGCTCCCTTCCATAATGAATGGCGCTGACTTATTAATAATTATTGTCATAAAGTATTTATGCATGCGTGTATGTGTATATGTATGCATATGAGTACATATTGTTGCGTATGAGCATAGATGCCGAAAGAATTCAGATACGGAAGGAGCAGGTACTCACCACAATCCAGATTCTACAGACATCTTCAAAATGTGGACTGTATGTCTATCACTATTTCGTTTTAGGTTCTTTTATACGACGACGAGTTCCAACACTCTATAGACGCGACTTCTCAAAAATGTATAATATTTTAATTCTTTCGATTCACCTATAACCGCACTCGTTCAAGGTCGCCAAAGGTCGAGGGGAAATATGGAATACGGGGAAAGCACAGTGCAATATTTTCGTTCAAAATAAATATGTGTGTAATATGTTTGCAAATAAATATATGTCCCAAACATATATAATTTTGTTTAAATATATTAATCAGAAAAATATATGTAAAAAATCAATTTTATCGAAAAATATTTTTGTTGCTACCGGGATTCGAACCTGGATTTCTTCCTATCCGGAGAACGTGAACTGATTATGCTATACCATCATAGTTCATTGACGACAAATTTTCGAACTTATGTTGCACTTTTCAAATTAATAAATCTATCGTTCCATTATTTGAAAACCATCATTTTATTTTATTTTATTTTTTAATTTGTCAAACAATTTATTTATTTATTGCATCCCATTTTAGCCCCTTCCTGTCCTTTCCATTTTATATGTACAGTGCAAAAACACTTTTTTATTTGTCAGTAGTATATTTTTCTATACAAATACTTTTTTATTAGTATTATATTATTTAATTTATTTTGTGTATATGCTATTTCTTAGTTTGCATGATACTCTTATTTGTTCATTTCCAAAGAAACTTCACATGTATTATTTTTATATATTATGTCATTATTGTCATTACAGTTTTGTTTCTCAAAAATAAATAAAATAAAATATTTAAAACTACTACGTAGAAGTACAGAAGTGCGTGGGCTAAGGTCAATAAAATCTAATCACGTGATATGCGACGGCCCTTGATGATACAAGCGTTGATTTTTGGTAAGTGCGTAATGCATTTTAACGAAATGTTATTGTGGTCCTAGCGTTTATTGCTAAATTTAAAACATGTCAGAAAATAAAAGAATATCTTCATCATATTATGCTTTTTTATGTCCAATAAAACAAAAACGCGTCACAAACATATAAATAAATTAGTTCTGTATACGAAGTTTACACTATAGATGTTTCAATGTACCAAAAGTGGTTTTGAGAGATTTAGAAAGGGAAATGTTGATGTCAAAGACGCGTATCGCGCTGGACGTCCTGTCTCCACAGATATGGATAAAATCAAGGCCATGATCGATTGCCACCACCATTTGACGATGCGTAAGATTGGCCTGGCACTAAACATTACTGCCACTCCATTTTTGTGACATTTACATAAGCTTGGGACTTGGATAGTCAACAAGAGGGATACTTTGGTGCCGCGTTAATTGAGCAAAAAATTTAATGGACCATTTTTCGGTTTGCGAGTTGTTACTTAAACACGAGGATTGGTCACTGCCCCTAAACCAAAGCATTGATTATACTAAGTACTACTCATAAAAATCAAAATTGAATCAAACAATTAACAAAAATGTACCAGGGTTGGCTTATAGAAATGGATTTGTCTTCTTCTTTTCACTTTCCGCCCTCTTTAAACACGTTCATAGGTTAGCAAGCATCCTTTCTTCGTCAAATAGAACCGTTCCACCTTGACTTTTGACTTTTATCGCATGTCTTTCAAGGTACCGGGTTCGTAGAACCCCTTGCCCTATCATCGGTAGTATGCCTCTAAGGCCTGTGAAACTTAATTATTAGGATTTTATAACAACTTAAAAATTTTATAACAATCTGCTAAAATTACGCAATTTTAAATGTCGCAGGAAACTGCTAGCTGACGCAGTGATTTTCTTATTAATCCTATAAGAGGACGGATTTTGGACGTTTATGACGCGTCGGAATGCTCAAATCGTGTTTAGCTAACGAATTGATGGTCGGGTTAGGGTGCGACTCGAGTCCATCGTAAAAACGTTTGGAGATATGTTTAATGAACTCTTTTACGGGGAGTATGCCCGACTCTTGATGTAATCGTGTGATCTTAATCCAATTTGGTGCACCCAGTGCTAACCGGATGCACTTATTTTGGAAGATCTGTAGTTTATTCATGTGCATGTGGGCCGCGTGGCCCCAGATGGGGGCTGCGTACAAGAGTATAGGCCTTAGGATGGCCTTGTATATGAGGAGCTTGTTGTCGACGGCAAGTTTGCTTACCGTTCCACCTATGATGTGTTCCCGGATTCACTAGTCTGGTGACAATAAGATCACTAAGGCATTACGTTCCAGCATGACCACATGTTGCTATGATTACTCAGTAAAAATCGTTGCAACATGGCTAGAATATTTTAATAGGTCCACTATATAATGTGTGCTCAAATTATTTGGATTAGATTTTTGCTAACAGGTCTCATAAATACTGCAAGGGCGGAATGCTTCAGCTACCCACGCAGCTTATAAAAAAAGTATGAAGATCATCGACTAAAATGGCGCTTATAATTAATCCAATTTATTTCTGATTAGATAATTAATAATTTTTCAAATACTAAAAACACAAAATGAATATATTTTGTTACAACTAATATAAATACATTTATAAAGAATTTAACCATACCAAATATATTAGATAGAAGTTATAATATTTATAATATATATCAAATTTTACAATTGTATTATTGAATATTAAATGTGTTTATGTACATAAAAACAAACAAGTCTGTTCATTTATTATGTGTGTGGAGAAAAATACCAAAAAGTTAAAAAAAAAACTTTGAGCATATATTAAGAATTTTTTAGAATACTGAGATAAATATTATACTTATTTATATACCTACATTTTAATAGAATCTTTTAATTTTATTTATTTTAAAATATTTTTTTATTTTATGTTTAGATACAAACTTTTAATTTTATACGACGATCTAGATATTGTAAACACTAGTCTATTACGCTAGACCGGACATGTCCAAAGAATGTCTCCTCCAAGGTGGTCAAGTATAGTGTGCGTCGGCAACTCCAAGGGACGTAACCACTAATTTCTGTTCTTCTTGACTTCTTGAATAACTTAATAAATCATTTTTATTTTTGAAAAATGTAAATAGATTTTACATAGTTGATAATTTTTCTTCTTTCTTTCCTATTTAAGAACTGCGTACTTATCAGTGAAATTATCGTCACTCGTCGAAGCCTTGCTCTTTGTCTTCTTTTCTCAATCTTTCCCTCAGTTGCACCTCTAATGTATGCGTTACGTCTAAGAATGCATCCTGTACACTGGCATTATTGTTTTTCCAGTTTACCCAATCTCTCTTTTTCTTTTTTTTGTGCCCTATCCATTCAACGGACGTTGGCTATTATCACATTGTTTACTGGGGATCGGTGCAGCTCTACAATGGACTGGCCAAAACATTCCCTCAAGTTCTTCAGGCGTGATGTTCTATACATATTAATTAAATGTATTAATTATAAATATATACATATAAAATCAATTTTGTCGAAAAGTTATTGTTTTTGCGCTACCGGGATTCGAACCTGAATCTCTAATTCCAATCCGGGGAAGTACACTACCAATTGTGTTATAGCGCCAGTATTTTTCAAGACAAATTTTCGAACCTATATGTTACACTTTTTCAAATTAATACATCTGCCGTTCCATTGTTTGAAAGCCATCACAGACCTGTGTTCTGAATAATTACAACTTCACAATAAGAATGTGTTCTCCTTAATAATTCAATACATATATTTATTTGTTTCTACTTATGTTGTTCTCCTTTATTTTAGTGTTACCTTAAATATTATTATTATATTATATTGTTATTATTGTTATTATTTGTTATTATATTATATTATATTGTTATTATTTGCGCTTTGGTTTCTTCGTTTATATATACATTATATTGAAATTTGTTATTTAATATGTTTTTGTTTTTGTTTGAAAGTTCTCAGAGTCTATGAGGGCAATTTTGTGTTGACAGCTGTGCGGCACTGCCCTATCACTATGTGCGGGACGTTGTTACACAGTTGTCAGTAGCATTAAATAAATGCCAATCTGGCGGCGAATGAGCAGGACCATATACGATATAAACGATCTTGGGTATAGCGGTGGGTCTGCCATCATAGCCATGATGCTCTCTTTCTTCCAGGGTACCGAGTTCCAACAATGTGTAAATTATTTTTGAGGTTCATTTATTAGAATGGCTTCATATATAACAATGGTCGTGACTGAAGTAGTTATATATGTAATATTTATATTTTGTGTATATATATATGTGTGAACTCTTTACTTTTCATTTACTTTTTTTTTATTTATGTTTTTATTTATTGTTTATTTTCTTCGGTTTTCTTTTTCATAGCATTATATTTATTTCATAACTTTAATGTATAACATAATATTTATTATCTCTATGGCAAATCAGGTTAAAAAATCGCTGATTGATTGAAAAACTGATCACGCTGGAATAAACACATTATTATTATTATTATTTAAATATTCACAGAAAATCGTATCATATTTTCCAAGATGTGCAAATGATTATTTTTTTGGTATAAAACATCTCGCGACTTTACTGTTTAGACCTTGACTTTAATCATATGTACATCCTGGTGACGGTACATCCGCGAAAAAAACATATGAACACATCTCTCTAAGGATTATGCTAAGCAGGTATAAATTTTGTAAGCATTGGGGCGAGAAATGTAAACAGGAGGGCGCAAGTTGGGGACAAAATCTGCCTATAAAATGTCGAAAACAGGGCCGAATGGGGAATGTAAATTTGTATATTTTTTTTACATTACTATTGCCCCAGTTCGTAAAAAAATACAATGTTTTGTAACTCAAGTTTATTTTGTAGATATTGAGATAGGGGTGCGTGAAGTATGTTACATATTTCAAAATTGTTAACTAAATGTGCCCATTATTATGAAAATGGTCTAAGTCAAGTATATGAAACAAAAATATATTATTTCGCGTCACACAGTTTTGAATAAAAATAATATAACGCAAATTGTAACAATTGTGAACAATTCGAAGCGTTATATTAAGTGTATTATTATGACGTTCAACAGTATTCGTGGCGTCTTTGATACATCATGATTTTTCTAGTGCGCCCCAATTGTCCCTCTGTTAATGTTTCTCTCCGTATCCATACAAACTTATCGATATTTTCTCATTGGATGTATTTTTCAAACCAGTTGAAAACGTGCGATAAACCTTCTTCATAAACAGATTCTCAGCCGCTAGAGAAATCAATTTTATTGGAGGTCACAAACAATTGCAACTAGAGTAAAAACAATATTTTGTAGCGTCGTTATCCATTTTTATTTTCCGTAGTATTTTTTTTCTGAAAATTTTAATATTTCGAGCCATTCAAAAGGTGTAAGGCGCTCCTGTAAGTCAACCACGGCACCTCAGGGCGTCGCGACGTACACTTCGTGAACCTCTGACATATACAATATTTACAAAAAAGATATATGACGCAAGTGTTCATGGCGCCGGAAGTAAAGATTTGGCACAATCAGGTGAACCACATACTGAAAGATGGTCCTGTTAGAATCCTCAATAATCGGCGAACTTGTGTGAGAAAATTGTATGAATGTGGATGACGCGAGATTTGTGTGTCAGGAAAGAAGAGTGTGGCGCTGTATCCTGTCTGCCTACCCCCGCGGAGAAACTGCGTGATGGTAAGTAAGTAAGTACAAAAAAAAATCACACTTTTTTTTTGGGTTTTTATGGTTATGCAATTGTGATGTTGTATTATATACTTATTAAAAATAAGAAATTACACAGTGAGTATTTCCAGGCATCAATCCGTCACTGTTCGAAGTGCTGATGTTCAAGGTGTGATACTAGTGTTTACTGATTTAATATTCATTATTCCCGCTACTTATGATGAAAATATGGTTCAAATTTTATAACACATAAAATAATGATAGCTTTTCACAGCTAGATATAAAAATACAATACCTACATATTACATGATAAATGTAATAATTTCATCAAACACGGTTAAGTTATGACATTCTTACAGATGAAATATTTTCTTTATTACATTTTTTATTCTTTTCCAGTTTAAAAAAAAAACATTTCATTTTTTATTAATTTATTTATTTATTAAATTCTTTAAAATTACGCCATTTTACATTAGCTATTTAATAGCTCGAATGTTTTATTAGAACATATTTTGTACGAGATTTGATTAAAAAATACGCGGAATTTTTCGCGGGCCGTGTATGTCCTGTTGTCACCATTTTTGTTGTTGTTGTGTCAGCACATTTTGTCCCTGACGTATTGGTGGCCATATTAGATGCTTGCTTTATTGTTAGCTGTCGAAAAGGTTACACATGTTTTGGTGTGCTCGGTAATGTTTTACTTATGATAAAAATGGAACTAAGAATTTTCATCAAATTTTACTTTAAGAATGGAATAAAGTGCAGTACCGTATTGGAAATGTTGACCGTTACATTTACTAGTGGTGCAAACTTTTCCAAAAGGGTCATAAAGATGTTGAAAATGACAAGCGCCCTGGACCAGTAATGGTAAACCGTTACGTGATTTTTTTTTTTTTTAAATTTAATTTAGCGAAAATACAATGGCAAAATAAATTCAATTTTTAAAATAAATCGTTACAAACATACATATGGTTGTATACATACATGGTTTTTCTTTCGCTTACCACTCCAAAAAAGAAACCAGCTCTTGTGCTTGTAGAGGGAGTTACACTACAATAATTTTATATAATACCTTACATATTTTATTCACTGTCCATTTGTGTGCTTCTGAAGAGTTCTGTAATATTGTTTATTATCCAATTATGTGTTTTTGAAGTGTTCATTTAGTTTCTTTTTAAACTCTTTTATATCCTTTATTTCTTTGATTTGTGTAGCGAGGCTATTGAAATTTTTTATCCCTAAAATAGAATTTTTCTGATGTGATTATGTGACTGATTGCTAACTAACATTTAACTGTTGGAGGTTTATTTTTTGGTGTACCGGACGTTCCTTGAAGAATTAATCACTTTTACAATCGAACATAATTACAGTCACAATAACGGTGTGACTAACGATTTTACAATCACTACCCTGAACGCCCTAACACATCAATAACCGATGATAACGTCAAGAAAGTGAAGAAAATAATTATGGACAATCGCCGAATCACTATCAAAGATGTTAGAATATTATTTCTTTCACTGAAATTCAAAATTCGCTGTAACTTTTTTTTAACAAATATATAATTTAATATTTGTTTCATTTTAAAAGTACACTTTGTTAGCTAGAAATATTTAATATAATTTTAGGGTGAACGAAATCCGGTATAACGTGAAATGAATTTAAAAACTTTCCATGTTTTTTCTTATCATACTGAAATCATATTTGGGTTCGAATTAATGCAAAAATTAACGTAAATATATAATAATTTTATTTTCTATGAAAGTAATTGTGATGACTTTCCATGTATCACCAGATTCCCTTGGTGTTCTTTCCTCTAAGTAATGACTAATTTCTTGGGTCCCGATTCATTTTAAGTGAAACTCAGTATGTCCAGGTAACAATATTAAGTTTATTGCAACAACGTATTTACAGTGAATAATAATAACGCACTTCAGAGATAGATTCAGAAGCTGTGATGAAAGAGAGCTGTTCCTCCAGAGACGGCATCTTATAAGGTTCGTCCCCCATTACTCATCTACTCACTTTCATGACACACATACACATTAATTTACAAAGTGACGGTTCTCACAGTAATTAATACATTTTCTAAAATGTAATAATTTCTGTAGCGGTTTTGCCTGATTTTCTCGATATTTGAAAACGTGTTATAGCGGGTATTGAAAGTCAACGACTCATTTGGTCCATGCCAAGCAATTTTGTGTGAATGTTTTGAGCACGAGACGTATGGCAGCAATTTGTTTCTAAGTTTGACCGAGTGCAATGCCGAATCGATATTGCTCAGGAGTTGCAGAATGAAGTCAACGATTCATAATTGCTCAAACTCATATGACGTCAAAATTGCGGCCCAATAGTCTCGCTGGAAGCTTTATAAGACCCAAGACCGAATAAAGCTTGTCAAGTTCAATCAAATGTAAAGGTTACGCTCACTGTTTTCTTCGATTTCAACAGCGTAGTGTAGCATGAGTTCTTGTCACCAGATTGTACGGTCAATAAGGAGTACTCCCTGGAAGTTATATGCTGTTTGGGTGGAGCAATCCAAAGAAAATCCCCCAATTTGTGGCTCCCAACTCATAGCAATTGCACCACGATAATGCACCTGCTCACACTTCACTACTTGTTCGTAAATTTCTGCCCAAAAATAACGATGATGCTTCAGCTACCGTATTTGCCGGACATGGCCCCCTGCGACTTCTTCTTATTTCCAAAGGTGAAAAAAAACAGGAAAAGGCGACGTTTTGCCAATATTAAGAAGATAAAAACAGAATCGCTGAAGAAGCTAAATGTCATACCAAAAATTTCATTCCAGAAGTGCTTCAAAGACTGGAAAAAGTGTTGCCACAAGTGTATTATATCTGATGGAAACTACTTTGAAGGAGACAAAATAAATATTATTTGTGGAAAACGAAAATTCGGCGTATTTTTTGATCAGACTATGTATGTACATATTTAAGTAAGGTACAGGAAAAACAATGATTTATTTTATATTTATCTTCTATCTATATATAAAATAAAATATATATCTGCCTATTCTTTAAACTAGTCTAAACAAAATTACACTTTCGATCGATCTAAACCAAGTTCTGCTTGCTTATTCTTTGGGCCCTGCAGAAAACATAATCTTCTCTCCCCCCGATCTAAATGTGTTTTATATTGAATGGCATTCATTAAAAAAAATTCTCAGTTGAACTCTAGGATCCTGAAGGAAATAAATTTAGTCCCAACATATCACCTTCCCCTTGTCTGAATCAAATTTCGCATACGAGTACATTATTACGCTTAAGACCTTCGCAAAACAATGCGTTGCCAGAAAAATCTGAAAGCCGGGCTACGCCAGGTAGGAACCAATAGTAATTCTTTATCAATATTTTTAAAAATTTAAATTTGAGAATATTTTTATAACATAAATGTCCATTTTAATTTTAACACGGTTTACTTCAGGTCTTGAATGCAACCGACAATTATTTTAAGTCTATCAACCCGGTTACATTTCAAATCAATAAATGATTAAGTAATCGATCGGTTTCGGGGTGACCACTCCTTTGTCAAGGCTCATTAAACTTTTATTCTGCTCCGATGAAGGAATGGTCCCTACGAAATCTACAGGCATCAAATATTAATACGCAAGGGGTTAAATACAATTTTATTTTACCTTCTACGATTCAAATTCCACATTGTGTTGAATTTTTTCCAAATTCTAAATACATGTTACTCACATACCAACTTACGGCGTATTGGTAAGTATAATTTAAGTGGAATTTATAATAATAAGTCAGTATTACGAATATATAGGAATAAATAAAATAATCAGAATAGAAGTGTTATAAGTATTACTGTACGAAGATCGTCAAGATCAAAACGTAAATAAGACAAAATGATTCAACAGCTGGAGAAAATCGCTATTAATACCTACATAAGATCTTATGTATTGTATTATTCATTTTTAATACACAGGGTGTCCAAGAAAATTTATCTTAATGGAAACTATGGTTAGGGAACATAAGCATTGAGTGTCAAATAGGGTAATCCGAAATTCAACGTTTAGGAGTTATTTTCGAACATTTGTTGTTATCGGAAAATTTTTAACATGTCTTTGCAAAAATGAGCGCCATACCATATATACTCAACTCACCGTGATTATTTTTGGCATATATATATCCTATGATAATCCAACTGCCAGATTTTTGTTTACGGCTAATCAATAAAAAATCAACAATCTTGCTGAAAATCACAAAAATTCCTATAACTTTGAATTTTGGATAACCCTATACGGTGCCCAATGGATTGCTTGTGATGTCCCTTAACCGCAGGCTCCGTTTGGAATACTGTCTGTTACATCCTGTACATATATTTTTAATATTTACTTCAAAAACATTAAGGTCGTTTTTCCATATCTTTCATCATAATACTAATTTTATATTTTATGCAGACAGGTAGGTTTTTTGATATATGACATTTATTTGATGTTTAGGTTTAGTTTTTTATCACCTTGATGGAGGAAAACGATTTTTCCGAAAGCAATTATTTTTCGTATAAAATTCACATAGCTAAATACAAGGCTTATTGTATATTTAATATATATCCGTATAATTTGCTAGAAAATTTTTTTATACTATAACGTATGTAAAAAAACATTATACATAAAAATATTTTATAACGAAAAAAAATCATTTTCCCAGACCATTATGAGAGAAGTGGGAATATGTAAATGGGTGGTAAGTAGTATTAAGTTATGTTTTTACTATTATTTTTTATATTTCAACATGTTACCTATTGTGTGTTTGCACCCTAAATAAAATAAATTAAGTATAGTAAAACTTTAACAATCTTTGGTAAAATTTAAAAATTGTATATAAATATTATTTATCTACAATATTTATTATTCTATGTATTTATACTTTAATGTATTGCACTTATCTCAAAGATGATATACAAAATAATGTTATATGCATATGTAATTTTCATTTATCATTATTTTATTTTTTATTTATTTGTGTTAGTAAATGTAACGTAACCATGTGTTTGGACCACATCAAAATGAGTAATTTAATTTTTAATATAATATATCATATTCTTTGTTTTTTTAAAGATTATTTTTCTTCTTTGTTGATTTCTCGTTTCGAGGATAATGTTTGGCATAGTTTATGTGTTGTGTATTCTCGAATGGTTGAAGAACCCTATTCTTAATCCGCATATTTCCACATGTTGTACTGGTACAACATACCACAGGTACAACATGTTCGTACATGAAGGATTTCATCCCTTTTCTCTCTTTTTTCAGTTATTGCGGCAGCCCTCTTCCATTTGTAAAGTGGTCTTAGACACCATTTTACTCAATCATGGCAAAAACTCTAAGAAAGAAGAGTCCTCGTAGATAAATGCGTATAAAATTAAAACGAATTGAAATAAGATAAAATGATATAATAATAATGAATGGGCAGATAATATGAATTAAAGTTAGTATGTGCAAACTTCGTTGTGTATCAATTCTTTCTTTAACTTTACTTTACTATACTTTTCTTCAAATTCGCCATCTTTTTTATTTTTTTCCTTGGTCTACCCTATATTTTGCCCTGAATAACTTGAAGAAGCCATGTTTATGCAGTGACCTTTCAGGATTATTGTTTCAATATTGGGAATGTTTACCTCTCCCAGGTTACTCAATTTTTTTTCCACTTTACGAGTATACTTAAAGTCTTTCTCAAACATCTGTTGTAGTATTTTTTAATTTAGATTACAGCTATATAATACTTATGATTCGCAACCATATAGTAGTGTATGCAATACTATAAATTACTACTTTATGTGGTAGATTATTACTTTGATGCTTATATTCAATTCGTAGTTATCAAACATAAGTGATAGTAGTTTATCAAAAGCGCAGTTTGCACATTCTATCCTATTCTTGGTTTTTACATCTATGTTAGCCTCTTTTGATGTACAGTTGCCAAAATATGGGAAGCATTCTACTGTTTCGAAAAGGTATCTCATTATACTAATACTTTGATGAGTCCTTTATATTTTATTACCAGTTGGTGCACGTTTTGATCATGGCCTTATTTAAATTATGACTCAGTTTTTAAGGTTTTTTAAGATGTATTAAAAGTCTTTCTCAGTCTCCGTGAAAATAGCACTGTCATCGATCATGATAATATCACCAATCTTCATAGTTATATAACAAAATGCACTGTGAGGTTGATATTTGGCCCGACTATTTTTTGAGCTAACCCCTTTCATCTTATAATATATTGATTAGACACATAACATTATTATACATAATTTTCCAGTTCTAAATACGAAAATTATCTTTTTCATATCTCGTCACATTATAAATCTATTTACTAGAATGATATCTTTAAAACATAAATAATAATAATAATAATAATAAAAAAAAAAAATTAAAAAAAAATATAATAATAATTACCCATGATGTATAAATTAGATGTTATATTCTATTCTGTTTGACATGTCTATGGATATTTAAAATTTTTACGATACTGTTGGTATTTCTGTAAAAAATTACTTTATTGTTATATTATATATTTTTTATTATTAAACATTTGTATTATTACACACATCAGAGTTCAATATCTATTCAAAACTAAACTCTTGCAATATTAACTTTTTAATAGTATATACAAATATGAAATAACTTGTTCAGAATACGCGGTTGTTGATTAACATAACAATAAATATTTTGAATGGAAAGATAAGGGCGTACTACATATTCTTAGAAAATTTTAGAATTACGTTTTAATGTGACCTGGATAATTTATTTACTTCACGTAATGCCTTTTTTATGACCGTTATATTTAAAGGAACGTTTATTCGATGGATAAAAATAATAATGCAGATTAACGCAATTCCATAAATTACCTTATCCCGTGGCTATCCATAATCATAATAAATATTAAAAGCCATCTAAAAAATTCAACCAAGTAAAATTAATACTCTCATAGCTATGTGTAAGCCTATGGGAAGGAAGGAAGGAATGAAATTTTATTACATTTATTTTTAACATTTTAAAATTTAGTTTTGTATTATTTTTTAAATTCAAATTTTATCGTAGGTAGATACTATTTTTGATAAGCTAATAATAATTACAAGTGACCTGATTATCGAATGAATTTACCCGACACAATATCATTTATCAAATTATCCGAATTTAATGAATCAGCCCTTGAATAAAAAAAGTCTACAAATTAATAAATGTTTCAAAAATATCTCAGTATAATATTTTTTAATAAAAGAACTTTATTTTAGTGCAAATCGAAGAAAAAACTTTAAATGTAAGCATGGTTTTCATGAACTCGGCAGGAAAACTTTTCCTCGGTATCATTTTATGTAACACTTTTAAGATATAAACGATTATTGCTAAGTTTTTGTCATCTTGAGATACTATCTCCCTCGTGTATCGTATGTCTTTTAGTAAAGTTTACACCGTGTTACACCACCCCGAGTTACCATCCCATACCCTCAACCCCCGGCCGATCGAACTGTCATTGTGCCGGGATGCTTTTATACCCGGGTACCGCCATTCAGCCGAAGAATCAAAAAGGGTCCATCATTTTAGAATCGTCATTCTCAATGCTATGCTAAAATGAACCCTTTTTACATTTAGTGAGGTTCCTAACTGTCAACTGGAAAAGGATGTGGCCGGAATGACACTGAAAATACACGACGAAAACAAAGTAAAAGAAAACTTTTCACTCAAGAAATACATCTTTTCGGCTGTTTGATGCTTTGAAATCTTTCCTCGTTCCGAGGAAGATATCAACAAGATTGAAGTGTACGTGGGTACGTCTTAAGGGGAACTTTTACCGCTGATAATAACCTCTCATCGGGAGATCGAGAAAACAATCGCATAAAATTTACGCGAGAATATTTTTGGTGTCTACTTTTTGCGTTTTTCTGAATATTTAATATCACCGAAATGTAAAATCCGGGAAATTTTTATAAGGTGTTCTGTATTCTCACCTGTATTTTCACCGAAAACTTGAATAGGCGTATGTTATAAATTACTTTTACATTCGTTACAATTATTTAGACTTACATTATTACAATTGGACATTTGAATAATGTATAAAATGTTATATTTATATAATATCATGTCTGAATGTTCTTTAGTAAAATATATTTCCATGTATCATCCATCATCTTTATTTTATCTACTATTAGATGAAGACCTTCCTAAATGTCTCCTGTTTTTCTTTGTCCATTTTTATTCGCTGCCACATATTTCTACAGTTTGATGATTTCATCACTCTAGCGCATTTCGTGTTTCTTGGTTATCTTCGTACACCGCTTGTTAAATTCATTTATCTAACGATTATCCGTTCTCCGAGTGATAAGGCCTGCCTATTACCATTTCATTTAATTCATACAATTTTTGTATAACAATCTCACGAAAAAGTCTTTGAACGTTCATAATTTTAAATAATCCTGAATCCACCCGTCTGGTTCATCATATTAAATACAGACAAACTGGGTTTATGGGTATACGAATATGTATACAATTTATTAAAGCGCAATAACAGTATTACGGATGAGTTGAACACAGAGATGCAGAACCAAACCAAATCAGCACCGTATGACGTCAGCCATATGTCGCAACGTATGGCATGTTGCAGCTGGCGCCACTAGTCACCCATTTTACCATTATTCTGCCGTTCTTGAACTGTCAACAGCACTTTGCTTCGACCTTCATATTAGCATGAATATTATAATTTAATAAACTCAGTGCTTTTCATGTAAATACCATTTGTTTCAGTTGCTCATGCCACCTCTTAGTATCAAGTAAACCAAGATTAGTACAGTTACATACAAACACGAATGATAAGTCGAATTTGTATGTGGTGTATTATTCTACACGTATATACACCATTAGTTACTTCAAAAAATATTTGTAGAAATAAATTACAAAATATGTGGCAAAAACGACACAAAAATATTCTGCAATGCCCCTGCGAGAATATGGTTGGGTTAAACCATCCACCTCACAATTCATGCATATGATTTCATGATTTCTACAATAAATTATTAGGGTGAAAATTGAATGATATGCATATTATATGAACTGATATAATGTATGAAAATACTTTCTCTAGTCTATTTTCCCTCTACGAGAATATTTGATTGGAAAGTTTGTTACCATTCTAATGGATAAATCTTGTTTTTTTTCCAAGTGATCGCCACCACCAAGCGATTAATAGTAATGGAACACATAGTGAGTCTATGTTTCTTTCACTATACTTTTGTAATACATAAAATTATTAACCACATTAATTATTATAATGTTGCCCCTTTCAATAATATAATTCATCGTTTCGCACTTTTTTACGAAAATGTGGGATTTTATTATAATTTATATCAGAAGGTACATAGAAAAATATACATTTTTTTAAAAATTATTACTTAGATAAGACCTTTATACTAATTTAAAACTAATAAACTGAATATTTTTTGCCATGATTAAGACATTAAAGGTTTTAATTGAAAGGCCGCGATCAATAATTTGTTTTCAGTGCGCTAGAAAAATGAATATGTATGTAAAATTCATTTATATATATAATAAAGTAAATAAACCCAAGGTTTTGAAGGTAAATTTGAAAATCTGAATATTTCAAAATGTTAAAATAAATATTAATTATTAAATTTGCACGATATTTTTTTATCTTTGTATGGTTTTAGAATGCTTTGTAAATATATTGTATTACCTCGCAAGCTTTAGAGCTTCAGTCACTCTATTTAAATTAAGTTTTGTAATAAATACATAATAATTTCTATCCAATAAATCATTTGTCTGTCCTAAAAATATGTATTTTTACAAAATATTTTGCCAACTCCGTTCGGCAAAATGTGTGAATTATTATTTAAAGGGGTGCCTTAAAGACAAATACTCTACTCTTGAAGATGTGAATATATTACATTAAAGCGATTTCTCTGAAAAAATTAATTTTTTTAATTAAATACCCACTTGTATCACCACAGCATTATAGTGTTCCAATATTCAAAATTCTAAAAGTAGACTTAGGTCTGAAAATTCATACAAAAGACGTGCTTATTAGTCTAGTTTTTAAGATACTCACCTAGTGATCCAGCAGTCAGGGGTTCAAGCCTCAATTCAGGAGACCAACAAGTTCCTCTTACTTTAATAGCACAATCGTTTAGCTTTGTTTAAAAATAGTCATAATATTAATAGAATGCATATTTCGTATACGCGTTTTTATTTTAAAAAGAGTAGGTATTTCCCCATGCTAAAATTATTTTTAGTCGTTAAATCGATAATTTCCTTAGTTATTCCGCATTTGAGAAAGTATTTTTTACTAATTTATTATGGCACAGTTATCGATATGTGATATTTTCTAGAAAAAATATGAATGATTTTGAGTAATTATAATTTTCATTAAGATGCCAGACGCTACGAAAACGTTTAATTTTCAAAAATAATTATCTACATAATTCTGAACCGGTAGCTGACCAAAATATACAACTTGTGCTCGCTGTACTGCTATAACAAATGAATTTATTATTTTACATACATACATTACTTGTTAAGTTTCTTGTGCCGAAAGGGACCTTTCTTCCAACGTTTTTCTAGAATATCATTTGAAATCTTCAAGTTTCGTTCCTTATAGAAACTGTAAATACATATATAGACCACATCAATCGCCGACTAGGATTGAAGATACAAGTAAAAATCCTAAAAGTTACGTCAACCCCTAAGGAATAGGGAATACAGGAAACGACGATTGAGGAATTCAGGAAAAAAGGCGAAAAGGTACGTCGACTCTCGCCCAATACATAATGCGTGAAGGATAACTACTGTGGTTGCTGTGAATAATAATAATAATGGATTTATTCCACCATAATCGGGGTTTTCTTTATGAAGACCCAATTCGCCATAAAAATAATACATATAATAGAATACATTTAAGTTACAAAATAATGCCTATGTTATGAAAATAAAAATAAAAGTATAAACAAAATATAAATACTGTATTTCAATCACGGCTATTATTGTATCTGTAGCTATTCTGTAGTCGCTGCATTCTCTGATCAGGGATCCAGCTTTCCATGATAGCGCCGCTCGCACTAGAGAGTTGGTGCTGAGCTCCAGCCGCAGCTTTATGCCAGCAACTCGATATCTCAGAAGTGGAACGAATTTATGTATACGACCTTCGGCAAACATTGTAGAAACGCTATAATAACGCAAAATTATTCAGTATGAGTTGTTGTACTGAATTTAATGATGATTGTACGTCACTTGTTTTTATTTCGACCAGAGCTCGCAGGTATACATCCTGGTGCAGAATGATTTAAACAAGATCCTATTCGCCTTCTTACTGGATCGGTAGAAACACAATAATGAGAGTCCACAGATATATAGGAATGGGATAAAAATTGGAATGTTTCTTACAATTTTCAATACACGTGACGTTGCCCGAAGACTACCATTGACATGGAGACCATTTAGTGTTTAATTTCTAAAACGATAAATTAATAAAATGGTATCACCTTAAATACCAAAAATAAAACACTTATACAATAAAGCTGTCGCAGTTCCATCGGACACGTTATGGCGGTTGTTCATGCAAGCCGAAGTCTTATACCGTTTAGGTATAAATACAGATTCCTTTGGTACTACTTTCAGAAACAGAATAATGTGCTTGATTCTCTGGACAAAGATGCAGACCAGCAGACAACGTTGATCAGATTTATGCATTGTTTACATACTTATCATCTTCTTCTTATGCCGTACTCGGTTATTAGCTATCTTGTTTGGTATAGTTATCTCATTGACATCTGATGCCTCACCGTTGCGTGTTCAAACCATTGTCGTATATTCATCTGACATGAAGTTCAGCGTATTCCAGGACCACACTGTCAAGTAAGTTTTCCATGAATTATGTACTCATATTTCTGAATGTCTCATCGGATTTTAAATATTTAGTAATTTTATTTTCTATATTGATCTGATTAAATCAGAATTCTTCTATAGATCTACATCTCAAATTGTTTTATACATACTTTTGTAAACGTCTACGCTTCAATTTTGTAGAAGACTAAGCTCATTACTTTTTGAAAACGGCATTTTACATTAATGAAAGATTTTCATCAGTTAACAATTCTTGTTAATAACCTATATTCGCTTAAAATTCATATTTAAAATTACATTTTTAAGATTTTTGTAGTTAAAAAGTATTTTGTTAAAAAATTTAAAACAATATTTTTTAATTCAGTTTTTATTAATTATTTGGTTTATTACAATAATAAATAATGTATGACATTGGCCGCCTTTGGTAGTGACACAAATGCTTGCTCTTTTAACCATATTTTTCATAACATTCTCGCACATTTCGCGTATTATTTAAGCAATTTCATTTCGAAAATTGTCCAATAGCATCGCAATTGTTGTTGACTTATAGGTGTAGACTTTTTATTTCAACTACCTCTATAGAAAACAGTCGGGTGCCGATGATAAAATGTTTTAATAACTTAAATACGTTGTTGAGACGTTAGATGCTTCATTATAAATTGTAATTAACTTAATCTAACTGACACATATCTGCCAAACCAAAATGGGGGCTAAATAAAATCGGTCTGGAACATAATATTCACCCTGTACTAGTATACTAGCTGGTATAGCCGCATGCAGAATACTTTAAAAAATATTAAAGACTAAAGAATTGGGTCGCTTGTCAGTTTTCTATAAACTACCAATATAGTCTGGTAAAATATTGGAATAAAGATTCTTTCTGGGCAAAACTCGAAAACTAATTCACCACATCTTGGAATTCATGAAAATTTAGTACACCAATTAAACTGTATATGTACAAAATATTTCATGGCTAGTAGTTTAAACTTCAGGATTAGATTAACCCATATTTTTGGCAGTTTGTGGGTCTTCTTTTCATCAGTTGGCGTGTTGGGACTTTTTTAATATTTCAATTTTGGTGCTACTTTAACTACAAGGTAAAGTATTGCGTAAAGCTTACTTATTATGTATCTCTTTAATGTAGGTTATTGACATGATAATCCTCCATTCTTGGAAATATAAATGAATATAGGTACGTATGAAATATTATAAAAACTTGTATCGTGGCATCACAAGTATCATGTTTATGTTAAAATTAATTTAAGATTAATTTTCATTGAATTTTAAAATTTCTCATAAAACAATATTATCATTGTTCCCGCTAAACATTGCGCACACAATTTTTAATACACTAACAAAAAATAATAATTGAATCTAAATATCAACATAAGTTTCAAAATGTATTTATTATGTTATGTTGAATTACACACGAAACGCCACTGCAACCTTGAAGCATATTTACGTATTTTTTCCAGAAGGGTTTATTTGTTTTTTGTTTACCCGCAATCCTTCTGTACATTCTGGATATGATCAATATTAATATATTTACTTTCTTATGTATATATACAAACTCAATACTGCTTAGGTAATGTTTTTCTTAATTTCTTCCCCAGCGCAAATTAGACAAAAGATTTGTTCGCGTCCACAGTGATGTAAAATTAAAGGGAACTATCTGGATAATATAATTTATTTAATTCTGAAGGATAGACAGAAATAAATATCTGCTGGTATAAACGTGTGTTTCTTTACAAGTATTTGATATTCCGTGATTTTACATCTCAATTCAGTGGCGTGATTTCCTGTCTTTTTCCGAAGGTATTTCTCGGTTCCCGTCAGAATCGCACACCACAAAGTGCAAGTATGATTTGAAACTAGAAGTAGAACTTGGAACCAGATGAAAATACCAAAATCACTAAACTAGTTTGAAACCACTTACGCAAAGAGTTGTTCAATGGATCAAATGAATTTCACATTTTACGAATCTACAATATGAGTACAATTTTTATATACCTACCTTGAAAAGCTTTCCTATACTACACAGAAATTAAACAATATCTAACCTAGGTTTTACTAAAGAATTTTGGATAATATTTATCTGCCCCCTTAATATTAATATTAAAAATGTACAGTTAATGTTATTCAATTTATTAATTGTATTTTGTGATTGTAATTGTGTTTTGTTGTGACGTTGCAATTTCAGAACAATGTTCTATGATATTTAAAATACATATTAAATCAATCATATATCCCTGTATCAGTTATAAAAAAATTATACTATAATATTTCCAGGAAACGTATGAGAATGTAGTGAATTCAAATGAGGAAGCACCTGAGAGGCTCTCTAGGGTATGTATGAATGAGGAAAATGATATAAATGTAATAAGTTTGGAAGATTTAAAGTGTGCAATAAAACATATGGAGAACGATAAGGCTGTGGGGTATGATAACGTTGCTGCAGAGTATATCAAGGCTGGTGGACCATTAGTTATTTTGTGGCTTCATACGCTCTTCAATCAATGTTTGTAAGAGAGCCACACCCCGTTAGATTGGAGGAGGGCTGTCATTATGCCTCTTTACAAAGGCAAAGGATCGAAAATGGAATGTGGTAACTATAGGGCTATTAGTATACTGAGTTCTGTTAGTAAACTGTATGGAAGAATTTTAACAGAAAGAGCAAAAACGGTGACAAAAAAAAAAGTATAAGATGTGCTAACTCTGTGGGTGGAAGAGGATGCATGGATCAGATTTTTTCGCTACGAATGATGACGGAAAAGTTTTTGGCAAAAAACCAAAGCCTTCGTAGGTCTACAGAAGGCATATGATAAGTTTATGGAATGTACTCCCTGATTACGTGATGAATAGTAAACTTATACACACAATCGCATCCCTATACGAAGGAAGTTCTGCGTGTGTAAGAATCAATGGAACACTCACACCATGGTTTGACACTACAAAAAGTGCCAAGCATGGTTATGTAATGTCTCCATAGCTGTTCGACTTGTATATGGATATATATGTGAAAGAACTGGAATATATTAATGTAGAAGCAAAAATGGGCGATTGGATTGTATGCTGTCTATTATACGCCGATTATGCAATACTAATGACGATTAATAAACAAGAACTACAGAGTCTAGTAAGTAGAATATACGATGTATGCAAGGAATGCGAGAAGGAGGAAAGCAAGATACCGTGCAAAATACTTTTAGGTAATGAATGTTTGGAACAAGTAGTTGAGTTTGTATATTTGAGAAGTATGTTTGATAGAAACGGAAAGGCTGAGAATGATATCGAAAGGGGGGTGACTGCACGAAATAAAGTGAACAGCGATTTGAATGGAATGATATCTAACGGGAATTTGTCAAACTAAGGCAAGACTAGCGGTGCGCAATGGAGTCCTGGTACCGACACTGATATATGGAAGTGAGGCCTGGAGCTGGTAGAAGAGGAATGAAAGTAGACTGAATGCAGTGGAAATGAGATCACTTAGGCGTGTATGTGGCAAATCTCTTTATGACAGAGTAAAAATGAATAGTGAGTGAAATTAAGAAAGGATCACTTATGTGGTTTGTTCATATGGAACGGATGGATGAGGAGAGAATGGTAAGAAAAATATGTGACGCAAGTGTTGATGGCATCTGAAATAGAGGACGTCGGCGGAAGACTTGGCATGACCAGGTAAACCAGATAATGGAGGATGGTTCTGTTAGAAGCTTCAACAATCGGCGAGCTTGTATGAGAAGATGTATGAATGTGGATGAAGTGATAATTGTGTCAGGACAGAAAAGTATTGCTGTCTATCCTCTCTGCCTACCCCCGCGGTGAAACGGAGTTATGGTAAGTAAGTAAGTAAGAAGAAGAAGAAGATGACGCCCTGAAGGGTGTTAAGTAAATGTATTAAAATTGATTATTTATATAAATACGATGCATTTTAAAACGAGTCTATTATATATTAATTATAAAATCTAGTGAAAGTAAAAGTGGGTTATCAATAATGATTTGTCTTACTTGTAAGCATGAAGTGGATTGTTAAAATATGACACTGATTAGTTTTTATGTTTGATTGTCTCAAATGTGAAAACTGATATTAATGTACCTGCATATAAACGTCTAGTAAAATGTTTTGTGGGTATAGTCTAATTTAAAATAAATGAAAACTTTTAAACAATTTACTTAAAAACAATCTTAAATATCATAATTTCTAATAGTTACAATGTAGTCTAATGTCTAATTTATAACATAAAGTGATAATAAATACCAATATTTTCGTAAAAAAAAAACACGGAAAGATGAATTAGTAATTTATTCCTTAATACAAATATATGAAATATGAAAAATAAATAAGATATTTGTGTAGGTGTGAACCGAACATTTTTGCTGTATATCATGTATTCATATTTTTCTTTTTCCACTCGGGGTTGGCTTTTTTCGTACAAAAGCGCCAGGACGCTCTGTCCTGGATGGTTTCCTGTGTTATATGGGGACACTCACGTCATTCTTGATATTTGACCATTTATATTTTTACTACAATATATTTATTAAATACTATTTATTCTTCCAAATTGAATAGACCATCATTCAAGAATTCGTGTTCGTGTTAGGTTTGTCTGTCAATGTAATATTTAGGAATCTTAACTGTGGCATTAAATAATACAAGTCATTAAGGAATCGGAATAATACTCCTCAATATTCTTACTTATGACAGGAACTCGTACGGAACAGGTTACTCGGTGTTTTATTATAATTACTACTGTACTCGTTACAATGTAACTAAAAAAACTTTTTTTCATTATATTTCTTTAATAAAAATAATACATTATAATCGTTTCCATAAAATATCGAACATTTTAGAATAGTTCGAGTAAAATCTTACCACACGTACGAAATGAAAATACAAAGTTTTTTTACTTAACAGCTCTGAACATTTCGTCATTCCACAATTTTGGAGAGAAAAATTTGTATTCGTCGTCTATTCTTTTCAAATCTGAAATTATGCTAACGAGAATAATAATAAATTAACTTAACCTTTGTAATTTTTTCTTTGGATTGTGATACGATAGGCTAGCACTTGAATGGTGTTATATCATTTTTCAACATTTAAATTTTATGTTGATTTTCTGCAAGCTGGAGTGTTATTGATCTTTTCGATATGACGTACTTAAAGTGTTTAATGAATAGACATGATATGAAAAGTATATATATAGGAGGAGAGTTTGAAACATTATTAGTGGGGCGAGAGGCATTCTACACACATATATTCATCCAACGAAACATAAATCCGATACACATTTATGCAACACGTGTAAACAAGACGATTTTTTTAAATATTAATGCGTATTATATTACCAGCGTTGAAATTTTCATTCGAAATGAGTCATATTTTTAAAAAAAGTCAAAGTTTGCATCAGTAGCACCAAAGTAATCACGTGGATCAAGTGAATATTTTGGAACAAGGAATTTGCGTTAGTTCATTCAAGTTTAATTTTGACGAAGCTGTATTAAAATTCATCCCAAACTTACATTTTTATTAAGGAAAACACATTCTTATTGTGAAGTTGTAATTATTCAGAACATAGGTCTGTGATATTTTAAATACTAAATTAATGTATTAATTATAAATATATACATATAAAATCAATTTTGTCGAAAAATGTTGTTTTTGACAAAATTGAAAATATCCCGGTGACGCAAAAACAATATTTTTCGACAAAATTGATTTTATATGTATATATTTATAATTAATACATTAATTTAGTATTTACATTTTTATTAATAATTTAAAAAACCTTAAATACAGTAAGCATATTAAATACATCAAAGTCCTACACTCATCGTACATGACTGCAAAACAAGAACACGGCTTCCTCATGCCAATGTGAAAAATTGACAGGAGTCAAAATTATTCGACATCTGGGAGTACTGATCGATGATCATCTTAACTGAAAAGAACGTATATCGAACCTGGCTAAACGCATAAGAAAACTAATTTACTTTTTTAAAGGAATACGATGTATAGTTGACTACAAACTCTTAAGATCGGT
Source organism: Eubasilissa regina (assembly GCA_022840565.1). NCBI lineage: Eukaryota > Metazoa > Arthropoda > Insecta > Trichoptera > Phryganeidae > Eubasilissa > Eubasilissa regina. The sequence continues at coordinate 27,145,141 of JAINEB010000018.1, forward strand.
GTACTTTGCACAGTGCTACTCATTAATTAATTATGCTATTTTAGTTTGGGGAGGAGCAGCAAAAACAATATTGGAGTCGGCTAAAAAAGCACAAAAAACAATTCTCAAGGTAATAATTGGTCGTCCTTTTAGATATCCATCAGATCTTATATTTAAAAAGTACAATATCCTAGATATAAGACAAATCTTTATGTTGAGACTCGTTTAATATTTCCATGCTAACAACAACTCTCCTCAAGCAATAAATCACGGACACAGCACAAGACAAACAACAAACATCTACACACCAGTTCCGAGAGCAACAACGACATTTATCAAAGATTCTGCATGTTCTATACAACACACTCAATACCAACTGGAAATCGTTTAATTCCAATAAGATTACACAAACACGCACCCAATATATGATTCAATCAGGTAGAGATGAATCAGAAGCATGGCTATCCAACATTCTAATATAATTTATACAATACCTTCACTAATAATTCACTAGTCCTACAACACTCTCACTACACATATTTTTATTTTATTTTTACTTTTTTACGCATATTTTTAATTCTCTTTTTATTACTGTCGATGATTTAAATAACACCGCAACAGCATGAAAAAAAAACTGCCTACTTTAACACAGACTTCAGTCTATCAAAGGCTGTATATATCAGAGGTGAAGTCTACTCCATCCCACACAATTGAGTATTAATTTTTTTTGTATAATATATTCACCTCTGTTAGAACAAAAATATGTATGTCATCTAATAAATAAATATTGAATTTATGTTCAAAATGTAGCAGTGAAAGCAAAAATATGGTTCCTAGTTTACAATTTAATTGAAATATCAGTCAATTATTAAAAAAAACAAATTTGAACTGAAAAATATCGGTAATAATAAATAATATAACAAACAATAGTCATTGTCTATTTTTGCTTGATAAAACAATAATTTTCCTTCCAACGTGTTAACTGCTACGCGTTTATAAAAACGCAACATGTCGCAAAATAAAATCAACCGAAAAAGCGAACTCGACCCCTTTGTAATTTATTTTTGTTCTTCTGGGAGGAATCCATTGACATTCAGCCAGGTGAACAATGAGAGAAAGTAAAAACTGATCTACGTAAAAAAGATTCTGAGGTAATATGTGTGAACTAAATTTTTGAACAGTAACGTACATACCAAAAGATTAACATAAATTTGTATACCACACGCCACTGAATATTTTCCTGTTCGATATCTACCTACTCCTTGTAAAATACTCACAAAATATCAGCGTCCATAAAAAGCTACGATATACATCCCAATTTTGGAAGCAGTTCGTATAAAAGGAGGATGCAAGGATCCTTAAGCGGGGAAAAATGTTATTTTTTATCCTTAAAACTCCTCCTCTATTTTGGGTTTTTCTCTCGCATTTCGTTACCTATTTTCACATGGTTTTAGGTAAATTTGATAAAACAGAAATAACTTGTTATTAAATATTAATCTACATACACACTCTAGCGTTGAGGTGAAGTATGTACGATAATTTTAAGAAAATATTTAGAAAGATGATTAACTATTTGAAGTACCGTAATTTATATAAAATATTATTGTATTATTACTCAATTAAATTAATACTAGTTTTCACATAACTATACAAACTAGATAGATGCCAGATACATATCAATCTAATTACATTAAAAATTTATAATTGATCTACTGTAATACAAGTTCAGAAATTTGTCGAAAATGTATTCGAGTGCTGTAGTGAAAATGGAGAACGCGGTTTCCCGGACAGGAAGAGGTCCAGGTTCAAATCTTGGTAGCAACTAAATAGATTTTTTGATAGATAATTTTTTTCTGTATACCCTGGGCAAAACATAGTCACGTTAGGTTATACAGCTGTAGAAGTACTGAATAATACTCATACAGTGATCTATCCTGGAATATACATATAAATATATAATTTATTTCCCATTAATATAAATCTTTAAAATATCGTCGGTAAAGTCTAATACCGCGGAAGAACCATTTGTAAAAATATTCAAGAGAGACAAACAAGGGCTTGCTTCTTTAGTGGGGATAATCTATTCGCGGTATTGACTTTAGCCGAGTGCAATTATCTATAGGTCAATTTCAAAATTTGAATTTGCCAATCAATGCGGCGTGTGCCGTTCAACTGAAAGCGCCAAAAAATGTATTTTAAAATGATTGGCTCATACGCGGTATTGAATTTATATAAACAATATTAAGTTGATCCATAAGTTTGTAGTTTTTATTAAATTAACAAAATATACAAACTAATCATTAATATATTCTCCCACGGTTTTGGACGATTTTCAACTCCACGCCACTCAAAAAGTGGCTTGAAGGTGTTAAGTCAATTTTTAAGAGGAGTATTGTTATTAAAGGAGATTTCTCTGAGCCCGTTGGATAAAGAGCGAAAAACTGGAAAATGATGGAGCAAGATCAAGAGAATAGGGCGGATGTGGAATAACCTCTTAATCAAGCAAGTAACTAAGTCGGTTTTATAATATAGCTGTATACGGATGGGCATAATCATGCCTAAAATCATTTGATGCCATATACCCGATCTTTTTATGTAAGTTTTTGGCAATAAATCTCAGAAGTGATAGATACTTTTCTCGGAAACAATTCATTATAGCATTAGAAGTATTTAATTTATGGTATAACTCCCCTATCGGATTTTTTTTCTTGTATTTGACATTCAGTTTTCTTTAGCTAAAAATAAACACAAACTATCTAACTAACTTACCATCACGCCGTTTCCTCGCGGGGGTAGGCAGAGAAGATAGAGCGCCACATTCCTCTGTCCTGACACAATTCTCACCTCATCCACATTCATACATCTTCTCATGCAAGCTCGCCGATTTTTGAGGCTTCTAACAGAACCATCCTCCATTATCTGGTTTACCTGGTCTTGTCAAGTCTTCCGCAGACGTCCTCTATTTCCGGTGCCATCAACACTTTCTTAATACTCTCTCTTCATTTATCCGTTCTATAAGACCAAACCACTTAAATGATCCTTTCTTAATCTTACTCATACTTATACATCAATTCTATACATCAGCTTTACATTATTTCCTTATTTCTTTATTCTTTACTTTGTCATAAATAGATTTGCTACATATACGCCTAAATGATCTCATTTCTACTACATTCAGTCTACTTTCGTTCCATACATCAGTGTCGGTACCAGGACTTCATTGTGCACCGCTAATTTTGCCTCGGTTGATAAATTCTTGTTAGATATAATTCCATTCAAAGCGCCGTTTACTTTATTCCCTGCAGTCACCCTCCTTTCGATATCATTCTCAGCCTTTCCGTTTCTATCAAATATACTTCCCAAATTAACAAACTCATCTGCTTGTTCTAAACATTTTTTTTTTGTATTGTTTTTATTTATTTTTTTATTATGTTTTATTAACCACAAAGTTAATATTGCTAATTTTAAAAGTAAACATTTATTACCTACGAATATTTTGCACGGTGTCTTGCTTTCCTCCTTCTCAAATTCCATCATTTTTGACTTGTTGACATTCATAATAAGGTCGCTTTCCTTGCATACATCGTATATTCTACTCACTAGACTGTGGTTACTGTTCATTAATCGCCATTAGCACTGCATAATCGGCGTACAATAGACATCCACGGACAGACAAGTTGAACGGCCATGAAAACATTACACAACCTTGCTAAACACCCTTTGTAATGTCAAACCATGGTGTGAATATTCCATTGATTCTTACACACGCAGAACAAACTATCTACAAATTGAAAAATTCTAGACGTAGATATTTAATAAAATAAACTTTGTCATTAAAACAACTTTCATTAAACCAAAAAAAAAGGTTTCCAATACAATGGAATGATTGTAATCATATTCATTTAATCCTTGGAACTTCTTACAGTAATCATCGCACTTAACACTATGCAGAAAACGCCGTCTATCTACGGATGGTTTTCGAAGCTTCGTTGACGAGCATGCGCTTTCCCGTCCTCCTTGACACGCAGTCAGCCAGTCAGTTCTGTGCGAAACGCCGTCGGAGAAGCCTCAAGGAGGCGTCGCGGCGCTCCCCACCGAATCCTGATATCCCCGAACACTTTATTTAAACATATCTTTAACAGAATTCGTTAAGAAATATGAAGTGTATAGAATATGGTACACATATTATACAAATAATGTGTAAATAGGTCACTTTGATTGGTTTGAAAACTTTCGAAGACGTAACAAAGTGAAGTTTGTACTTTCATTTACAGTCAAGAGTGCTTCGTTTATTTTGATCAGTATATGTAGATAAATGTGATAATTTTTTAATTGGTGGAAACAAAGTGATTCATTACTGTGTTCTGCTGGAGAAATTCTAAAGAGTGTAAGAGTTATTGTAATATTTCTTAATGGTTTAAATAAAAATATTTAAATAACGGCTAGGAATAAATTTACTTATCAATCAAATTATTATTTGAAATTCAAGAAGTTATTAACATTATTACACGATTATCAAGATTGAAACTTCACGTTAACATGAATAATTTAATAATTTATTGTATTTAAATCAAATTGTGAAAAGTATTCATTTTGCAAATACGGCAATTTATTTTACAAATTAAGTCTAAACTATTTTCTTTTATATTTCTTTACTTTTTAACATTCTATACTGGGGAACGACTGTTCTTGTGAATGTTTCAATTACCGTAAATGAGGGTTCCAATGTCCGATACCATTAGTGCCTAATACTATTATAATATCATGTAACGTATTTTACCGATTGTTAATGGCCGTACTCATTATATATAAACACAAATAAAAAACATCCACACAAGGAATAATGACCCATTCCAAGTGACGAACAATGTCCATCCCTTATTTTAGATGTCATTTGGTGTGATATTTTGAAGGCTTTTTCATCATTTTGCCTTCACATCATTATTTTTTTGCTCATGACATTCTTCTATTGTGGTATTTTGCTTGCGGTTTAATATTATTTTCTTTGATTTTGTCAGAGTGAGTGTTATCGACAACCTATTTGTTGTATTTTGTAGTAAATAAACTTCGGGTGAGTTGATGTCTGTAATCTGTACGTTGTACTTATTCATATTAAAAAAATATTCTGTTACCTGTTACACTTTATGAAAATGTGTTTTAGATAGTGTCGGATCCAAATCACTTTAAAGCAATACAATAGCGATTAAATATTTTTTTATTCACCAGAAACGTACACATTAACATGAATGCGTAATGGTTTACGTGCCTATGGGTGATTTACAATGAAATATATTTATTTTTTATGTACATTTTCTGGTACAAGGATAAACCATTGATTTTATCAATTAAATATATATATTCATGTTATATTATTAAAAAGTGCAGCTAATTAATTGTCATTAACTAAATTCATTACTATGTCCGATTTTAATATTGAATTAATCATATATATTTTTATATTCTTAATATCATTTTGTCATAGTTCCTTCTACTTTGGTTTATGATAGGAAAACATGACAAATGTGTGACCTGTATCCATACAAAATTGACACTTATCTTTTTAGAATAAAATTGTTTTTAAAATATAAATATATGCACGGAATGCAAGTTACATACATGTGCCCATTATTATGAAAGTGGTCTAGGTCATATTTCATTCTTTTCGAGATATTTAAAGGTTTACGTTTAAATTGATTAAATAATATTTTTTATATTACACAACACAATGTTTCAATATTTATTTAGCCTACAAAATTTATAATTTATTTCGACATATAAATATTGCATTTAGCTTATAAAGAAATAAAACATTTTAGTTTGAAATGACTTACTGTATCATCAAAATAAACATTAGCTGAATACCGTTGAACGTCATAACAATACACTGAATATAATGCATTAAATTTTTCACAATTGTTACAGTTTGAATCATATTATATAAATTTAAAACAATATGTCGCTAAATAATTGATAAACTATTTTTTTTCAATTTTTTGACTTAGACCACTTTCATAATAATGAGCACATATATTAATAATATAATATATTCGTGGTTTATTTCAACCTGAAACGCGGTCTACAACAAATAAAATAGGTCACCAACGGCAGAATAATTCAAAATAACATTTACTTTAACAATAGTATCTAACAGTATAATACTATTTTTCAAACAAATCTAAACGCTTGTGCTATAAAAAATTAAATCATTTAATCTTAAGTCAAAAATAAATTTGACGAACGAGAAAAAAAACCCTAGCCTCTTTAATACCATCTTAGTAGTTGATGAATTTTATCTTATTGTAATATTATATTTCTTAAATGCTATCATCAAATATGAATATCCAATACAAATAAAATTAGTAAGTTAATAACGTTTAACATATAAATAAATATAAAATTCAATAAAGATTATAACATAAATAAAGCAGAATAAATTGCACATTAAATATAAACGTCATGTATTTTCAAAATCATTATTAGATGAAATTATAGAATTGAAATAATACATTTTTATTTTGGACGCAAATTTGCATTTTTTTCAAGCATTTAGCGGCGGCATATAATGCTCATGAATGTTTGTTTTATCTTGCATACCTTTTTTGCTGTAAAAATATTAACGGAACGTGACTGTAAAATTATATCACCCCCCATGCAAATGGCGACTTTTACAAAATATACCGCGGCCGTGTAACTTTTTTTGATTTTCAATATCATTCATATTCATATCTAAAAATCAGCTAGAAAGTGTAAAGATTATAGGCCTAGGTAAAGAAATGATTTTATATAAAAATAGTATTTCAGTATTTAAAAAAAATCATTAATTATGAAACAAGACTTTTATTAGTTTTCGTTAATTTATAGTGCAATTTTTTATAAATCATAAAAAATTATTTATTTATTTATTATAACAAAATTAGCGCTGTATATATAACTGAATTTTATTTTTAGAACAATAATAGTTTTGGGAGGTTGCAGTCACTTTCTTAACAAATCTAAATAACAATTAAATATAATCAAGTAATGGCCTACTCTAGCAGAGCGGTAGGACATGATATGTAAAAAGTGGAAAAAAAACTACGAAAATCACTAATGTAAAAGAAAAACAGTTGTGTGTCAAGAACAATATTTTTTTTTTTTAAATGATGTTATACTACACAAAGACTGCCATATCAATTAATGCGAGAATTGTTATCCAAATACATGGAAAGAAAAATTTAAAATGAAAGTGACACAATACGAAACTTGTTAGTTTTATTATTTATAACAGTCATTATTATTATTCTTCTGCTTATCGTCGTTATTTTTTTCTAGTACTTCTCCAATTATCGAGCATTAGCGATCATCCTAGTGATTATTATATTATTTGCAGCAAACCGAAATAGTTGGAGTATTGACATCCTGAAGCTTTTCCTAAGATTCTTCAGCTAAGATATCTTATCCATAATGATAAATTGCATCTAGAAACTACGCTTACGCAAATATCCTCACTGTTCTGATTGCATAATATACCAAACTTACATCGATTTTATATTGATTTTTTACACACAAGATTTCATAAAATGCTGACTTTTGGATAGTATTACTTTTCTTTTTAATGTACGATATATTAAATACTAAAGTTGATTTAAACATTTTTAAGTAAGATTTAGAATACATAAATGTCGCTAAACCGTTCTATATCCGAGCGATGGTGCACAAAAGTACTAGAAAAGATTATGTGCATACGTCAGCAGTGATTTCTTAATAATAATATTATCTCAAATTAAAAAAAAAACGTTTTTTGTTCGTATATCGACAACCCTGATGTTTATAAACTGAGTGATTAAGCGGCTTCAATCTAATTTAAGTCCCGATAAGTCGGGCTCCTTGCAGGCTCCCGGGGGATTATTTCGTCATCCATCTGCGTGGCGGAGTTGCCATACGAGTACCTGATACAGAACCCGAATAAAGTTTCCGAAATGAAGAAACTGAAACAGGCTGCAAAATTGAATTTTCGATGTCTTGTACCGGGTGAGGCGAACGTGCAACACATCTCCTGTATAATTTCGAGGGTGATATATGTATTATACATAGTTCTGCAATACATATCGGACGATTGAATTACGTTGCGGCTTTATTATATTGGCTAATATATTATACTACCAGAAAGCTTCTCCAATTATTTATTATTATTTTTTAAGGGGAATACGTTTTTGTTGTGGAGTTGTAATTTCAAAACATAGTTCTAATAAAAATTGAATAATTAATATATCAATTTTGAATAGCTACAGAATATAACTTCAAAAATTTACCTTAAACGTAGGTACCTACTTAATTGATATAGCGGAATTGGTTAGTGCATTTTATCAAATAATAGATGGTCCAAGTTCGAATCCCGACAGCAATTAAAACATATTTTTGATAAATTGTTTTTTTGTGAATATCTTTCTAGTTGATTAATTTAATTTATATTTGTGTTCCTAGTAATCTATATTGAAATTGATTCAAATACATAGTATACCGTAAAACCCAACTGCCACGATACCTAAGAACAAATCGCTAAATAAATTGGTTTGTGTCTTGGCTATTTTTTTAAATGGTGTATTTGTTGGTAATAAATTGGTATAACGATCGATTATTTCTAAAGTCAAACAGGCAATTGTGTGACTAACACTTCTCCCGGTGCGCAAATTGATCTGAAAATTATTAACTTGGGATCCACGCGGCTAAATCTGTACATCCGGTAAATTCTTAGTTTTGTCATTGAATCCAACCCTATCCAATTTATTAAGGACGCGTGAATATAAATATAAATATTCGCGGCACCGTCTCGTGCCAAATAATTGCCGTCACATCGCGTAACTGACGCGGCACTGGCACTGCACGACTCCCCTCACACGGTCGACAACGAATTTTGACCAACCGCGCTCCCATATCTGATTTTGATGTCGATCTGGCAAATTAGCACTCAGCCATAAGCGGTAGTGCGAAACACATCGATGTTATCGTATATATAAATCTCAACCTCGTACACTGGCATGTTACCTACATTAGTGCAGCGCAATTAAGTTAATATAATACTTAATGTTTTCATCAAACCATAACTTTATTTCATTTTCTAAACTAAATTATCATACTTGAATATTCATATTTGTATATTCGTTAAATTATATTAATATATATTATAAATAATGCTTATTTTTGGAATAAAAAACATTGTGTTAAAAACGGATAAATGCGTTTGATTTTTAAATTATTATCGTGTTTTGGATCAATCGCCCCTAACGATTCACAATGGTGTCTTAAAACCGATATTTATGCGAAATTAGTTCATACTTTTGAAATTAGCAAAATTAACTTTGTTGTTAAAATTCATATTTTTATTTGTTGACTTTATTTATTAACCACTTAATTAAGTTTATACATCTACAGGTTTCGAAAAATACCATTTTCTTCTTCAGGATGTCAATATTAACTAAATTAATATTAATAAGTTAATAAGTTAGTATTGACATCCTGAAGAAGAAAATGGTATTTTTCGAAACCGGTAGATATACTTAAACTCAATTAAGTGATTAATAAAACAAATTTAATAAATCAAAATAAGATTAATTCAGATTCAGTGGATTTAAAATATAGTCGTTAGAAGAAATGAGTGGGTAAAAATGAAGAGCTTAGAAAAAATAGAAAACTGAAGAACTCCAATTTACAAAACAAGGAAGATCTGTGTAGATAGTGATTGTAAATTTAGTTATGTATGTTAACATAAATTTGGATGGCTCAAGAAATCAACGGCAAGAATGAAAGACCAGGTATAATTTAATTATATAACTTCTCATTATACAAGTATGTAAGTATTTTGTAAGACATGTGAATTTTAAAGAAGTGAAAAGAATATCTAGCATTATGTTCTATCTGTCAACCTTAATGTATGTATATATTTCAGTGTGTAAGAATATTTTAGAATAAATATAATACATAAGGTAGATGGCTCTTTCAAATAATGGAACGATTAAATCTATCAGAAAGGTAACATATAGGTTCGAAAATTCGTCGCTAAAAATATTGTCGCTGTAGCATAATTGGATAATGCAGCTTCCACGGTAAGGAAAGAGATCCAAGTTCAAATCTCGGTGGCGCAACAACAATATTTTTCAATAAAATTTATTTTATATGTATACCTTTCTAATTAATATGTTTAATTCATATTTAAAATAATATTCATCTTTGTATTCGTATTAAATGCATATTAAGCGGATGTTTAAAAATAATGGTAACTAAATAACTTACCTTCACAGCGTTTTCCCGCAATGGTAGGTAGAGGGGATAGAACGCCTCACTATTCTGCCCTGGCACACCAAACATACCTCGTGCCTTTTCATACATCCTCCTATGAACGCTCTTCGTGTATTAGAGTATTTAACATAACCGATCCTCAATTTAAAACAGTGACGCAGCAAATAATAATTATATATGTTTTAAGGAAAACACATTATTATTGTGAAGTTGCAGTTTTATCGGAACATAGTTCTGTGGTATTTTAATACAAATTAAATCTATCAATTAGAAAGATATACACAAAAAATCAATTTATCAAAAAAAAATATTTTGGTTGCAACCGAGATTCGAACCAGAAAATGAAATAACATTAGTATTAATTTGAAAGAGTTACAGCATATATATTCGAAAATTTATCGTCAACTTACACGGTTGATGTGGCGTTATGGTAACGCATTTCTTCGGTTAGGAAGATCCTGGTTCGAATCCCTGTGGCGACAAAAATATTTTTTCGATAAATTGATTTTTTTGTGTTTATCTTTCTAAATGATACATTTAATTTGTATTAAAATAATAATTTCTGTGTATTTTGTCTTATTTCTTTAATATAAAGGTTTACTGTTTTACTTAAATTATTTTTAACAGAATTAATTAATACTGTTTATTGATTGGCCAATCATTAATAAAGTACTTACCATAAAATATTTCTTAGAGAACTCACAAGTCAAGAATATGCCACTGAAAGTGACAGTTTGAAAATGATCAAAGGGGAATGGGTTAGAATATTTTAGACGTCGGGTTCATTTAGTTAGGAGCTTTCACTGTATTTTTAAAATTTTATATACGCAAGAACGATCATATTTTATTTTTAATTAAGGTAAAAAAAAATTTCTATATAAAATAAATCTTATGGCTAAAATGTATAAATGTGTTAAATAATTATATTTTTTATTTATTATCTTAGTTTTATTAACCACAATTGAGTTTAAAAAAAATACATTTTCCTTCTTCAGGATGTCATAACTAACTAAAAATATAGCATTGTTTCTTCACAAGAATCTATTTTTAATTTTTTAAAAAAAACAACAATTATTTAAAAAAAAAAAAAAAAAAATTAGTACCTAACTCAAATTGCTGCTCAATACAAATTTAGTCGAATAATTTTTAGGAAAAAATTTTAGAATAAGACTCGTAGTTAAATTTAGTTGGCTGTTTAGAATTTCCTGATTACTTTTACATGCTTTATTTATCTCCAACGATTCCAAATTATTTAATTTGTGACCTACACCGTTTATATGCAAAATTGACAATCCCAACTTTTTATCAAAACCATGACTATTTTCTATCAAATGATTAGAAATTCTAAAAACCCACTATTGTTCAAACATCTCAAATGCTCCTTTACTCTTATATTAAATTTTCTACCCGTAATTATTAAATTATTCCTTTTCATCACTTTTTGTCTTTTATGTTATAAATACTCAAGTAGGTATCTCAATTAATCGTATTTTTTATATAAAATTTTGTGGTAAGTGGATATTTAAGCAATCGTAAAGCTTCGTTCAAAGTTTTCTTATGTTTAACATTTATAACGTCTTAAATATTAGACTGCCCTGTTGTAAGGCAAATTAGCCAACTAACGAACCTCTCATAAAAAGGCCTAATTCGTAATGAGTTCATATTATACAATTTGCTTATCTTGAAAACATATTTTGTTTGCAATTGTCTTGTGTGCTTAAATTTATAAAGAACACCCGTCGTGTTGACGTTAATTACAGAGACAGGTAAGTTACATTTTAGACTTGAATTGTATCCCAAAAATAATTGTCTCAAATTAATGAACTAATAGAATTCAATGTATCCTGTAACAATGTACCAAAGGTCATAAATAAATTTCCATATTTTGCATATTATTATTTTAATTTATATTATTTATACTATTAGACCACTACTATTAGAAAAATGTTGGTTGACCAGAGCACTAAACTAGAACTTGTGATAGATTTGATGATTTGTTTATTTTTTCTATCATAACTTATTATTTTGACCCAATCCATCATTGAATTTCACATATTTGTATTATTTTTTACCGTAAAATACGTTCGGTGTCTCAATATTAATGTTTTATATCATTTATATATTTAAAATAAATAAATATTAAAGAATGATGGTGATTTATTTTGCTTCGTGCAAAATATATTACAAAATATTAAGCTATCTTGAGGAGAATGACATATTTTTTGCTTTTTGACGTGCACATTGTCTTTTCTTGTCTCCTTCAACAACATCTGAAGAATTTCTCATATTTTCATTAAACCATGATTTTACTCTCAAATATTAGGCGAATCAGAATTGAAAATTGAAGAAGAGACGTAATCCGCCCGAGGAAGTCAGGGCAGAATATTTTAAAAGAAAATGCAAATTTTCAGCAATTCCTTTTTGGGGCTGCTTTATTAATAAGTCAGTATCACGGAGCTATGGGCTGTGTGAGCAGGTACTAGCGCTGTCAGAAGTAGCCTAACTAGGAAATATTCTAATTTATCGCCACTTAGTATATGAAACTTCGGAAGAAATAGTACAAACGGGAGACTGTTAGAAAGTTCATTTTGTTAATGAGCATCTAGACTCTAACAACTTCTTTCAATTTTCGTACAGAAGAGATTTTATATGAACGGATCGACATTTTGTGAGTATTGGTATAATATTAAATCATATATACTGACATTCTCTTAACTTATAATTTTATATATTTTTTTAAATTTAAATAACCATACTAATTAAATATTGTTTAGTGGTTTAAATTATTTTGGTGACTTATTTACCTTTGATTTTTATGATTTTTTTAAAAATAGTATTCTACCTGTGGTGTCTTGGAATAGTCTTCAAAATTCATTTTTAAATTTAAGTTTAGTTTGATGGTTTTATTAAGCGAAAAACTTCTTTACATTTTTGTTAAAATATGCATATACATAGCAATGTATATTAAATTATATACCTAATTGGATAATGAGCCAAACCCGTTTCGTCTACTGGTGGATCATTATGTATGGAATCTTCGACTCGACTGGTCAGGTATCTATATACGACAAAAGAGCCCAGAAAACTGTACAACGAAAAAATATGAAAAGTCTTAAAATATAAGAATGCGATAAAAGCATTTTTTAGAATTTGGATCAATCATATTTGAGAGAATAGTAAGCCCTTACGGTGGTAACTTTGAGATCTGCATTGATATCATTATCTTGGAAATATATATGTAGTTTTAATTTTAATAATTTATATTTTATTTTATCTTTGTTATTTGCAAGTGAAACATCCTTACCTTACAACGCGAAGGTTATAAATCAGTCTGCTGAAAGAGCATCTGTTTAATTCTCGAAACAGGCGTTTATAAATCGGGTAATTTTTTTTCTTTTCTCATCTTTTGTCATGGTAATTAAATCAAAAATATAATCGGAAAGTAATGATTTCAAATGTTGGCAACGTAAAAATGTTGATACTTAATTAAAATCGATTATTTTGTAATTATTAATACAATGTGTTCAAAATAGAATTGTGCTTATTTATGGAAGTAATTTTTTAAACCATATTTGGGGGAAAAAATGTTATTAAAATAATTTTGATGTGATTTTGAAATAGGTATAGGTATGTAAAAAATAACGTCAGCCTTTTGTTGAACACAAATAAAATATTCTGTTTATCTAAAATGATATCGTAAGCTTTTCATACTCAATTCAATTAACCACAAAGAGATTTTGATGATATTATAATACCTATATTTTATGGGCAGTATTTTTTTATCGCGTACTCAAAAATGTGGAAAATGTAACACCCTCAATATTTCTACATTTTTAAAGCGTTTCATAATTATTAATAAAATTACTATATATTTTATAATTATTATGACATTCAAATATTTCTAGTGTAGTTATACAAATATAATTTTCTACATCAGAATCATGAGAAGAATGTCTGCTGTGCTTTAATTGATATTTAAATTAAATACTCTAAACTACCTCACATACTTGAGTTCCTTTTATGATACTTAGTTACGTATGCTGTATAGCGTTTTTCAAAAAACACATTACTCTTTAAAAAAAAAAAAAAGTAGATAGTAATCAAAAAAGAGAAAAGGTAATTGTATTTCATTATTATTATTATTAGAAAAACAACAAATGTTCACCTTCGCTGACAAAATTTAACGAACTTCCATAACAGATAATACCGAGAATATTTTCCAGTATATTGCTTTTTTAATATAACCATCTAACGGTTTTACTTGACATTAAATGTATGTAAATGTTTAAACGAGAATTTCGGATAGCCGTTTTACGGACATGCGATAAATATTTAATGCATAACTTTTATAACGTCATCGGATACCTAAAGATATTGAAATATTTTCCATTACAACAAAAATAATAATGAAAATTATAATGATTGATAATGTACCCATATAGAAAAATGTGATTAATTGAAAAGTTAATGAAACGCGAAAAGCTTGCGAATAAAAGCTCTCCGTTAATTGGTATGAGAATAATTTTAATATTTGGAATTCATTTATAATTATTTATGGTAAAACTGATTCGTTCGTAACTTAAATTGCTAAGTGAAAAGTACATAATTAAATTGTAAAATTTTTGTTACTTTTTAAAATTATTATACTTTTTTAATAACTTAATTAGAATGACGACCATTAACTAGAATGATTAAAACCAAAAAAATTAACAAGAATGATGAGATATATCTGATACTCATCCAGAGTATTACTTTCAAACGTATTTTTTTAATTTATAATATTTTGCATTCAAAATTTTAATGTACCAAATTTAACCCTTCAACCCTGACGGTAGTTTATGTTATGTCAACACTGCGGCGGGTGAAATATCAGTTGTGTATTGCTACAAGGTTAAATTTGACGCGCTTGTATTCCTTGTTACTATTAATTGTTATTTTAACTTAAACTTTTTTCTTAAATTTTTAAGTATTCTTTTAATGCTTTAAAATATTTATTTCATATGTTGTGTACTATGCTATACTTATTTTTTTGTATACGTCATGTAAGATCTGACTGTAATTAGAATTCTCACAAATTATTATTAATAATATTTATATACCTAGATATATATATTTTTTTAATTTTCCATCACAATTTGCTTATTTTACGTTTGAAGAGTACTAAAAAAATATAACGTTACTAGACACATAAAGTTAATAATTTAGGGTAGAAAGGGTTAAGTTTAGTTTTGTATATTAAGTATATTGGTTTATATAAAAAAGAATAAAACAAGGTTTATGTAAAAAATATTAAGTAAACAATATGTATTATTTATGAGTAAATGTGCAAATCTTAAAAAATGTAATTAGCCCTTAACTTTACTGCAACCTGATCTGGTGCTAGATACTAGTTATTTGAATTAAACAATCTAATTAATATTATTGTGATTCAATTCTTCAGTTGAGTGACAAAATTAATCATAAATAATATTATTCCAAAGGATTTTCTCACCCGTCCCAAAAGCCCAGTGAGTTGCCCCAGGAAAAGATTGGAAGAACATATAGAATACATATTTGAAGAAAGAATTGACCTATAAGGGGCTACTTTCACCGAAACAACAGAGGACAGGGTTAGCTGTAGTTGTCTTATTAAGGAGATGGTCCTCTAATACACTTGGTCAAGGAGTAGACGATAAATATTAAAAAATAATTAATTAATTCAAACATTTTTTACAATTAATGTATATTTTAAAAATAAAACAAATATTCATTTAAACATTTTTAAGGTGAACGTTAATTATTGTTGTGAAATTGCAGTTTTTCAGAACCTGGTTATGTGGTATTTTTAATACAAATTAAATTAATCAACTAGAAAGATATATATATATATAATACCGATAATCGTATCTGGACCATCCGGGGAAATGTGTTATCTAATTTCGCTATATCAACCAAGTAGGTTTATGACAAATCTTTGAATTTATATTATTGAAAATTGAAAATGAGTCTTTTTCTAGATTCTAGATCTAGATTCAAATCCCGATAGCAAATAAAATATTTTTCGATAATTAGATATTTTCTGTATATCTTTCTAATTGTATTAAATATTACTAAACTAATTTAAATGAAATCATAATATTAACAATAATTCACTGAATTGTTTATTAATGTCTACACGCTGTGAATTAATTTTGCATATTGACTTTGTAGAAATACTAGGAAACCAGAAATATTAAGCTGTAAAACTTTTTGGAATCACTGTGTACGCTTAAAACGTACAATTAGGGGTGTAAGTGGGTGTTGGTTAATTACTAGGGCCCAGTCTCGCGTGCACCGGGTACCAGAAGTGGTATGTAGATACGGCAGTACTACCGTGTAATTACGAAACCACCACTACTTGCTCCACGTAAAAGTGAACATATTTGATCGATGCTATTGTACGAGTTTATGGATTTGGTGATATAAAGACGCTCTAAGGCTTCATTCAAAAGTGATTCGGCGACTTTAAATTAGGCCAATCGTATGTATACACGTAGTATTAGTTGATTTACGTGATTTAAATCCGAGAATAAATTTTATTATTTTATTTATTTATTTTAATATGAAGATAAGTTAGATAATTAAAATATAAATAATTTCACAAATGTATGCCAAGACCGCAATACCTCGCATGTTTACCGATTGTTGGTCTCAGAAGAATTAAAATGGAACGATTCAAAAACTTGCTGTCGTGACGAAGATCAATGTAATATTGTTATCGAGCGCTGGCATCGAGTAAGTGACAATCGTAGAATGAATGTGACAATAATTGGGACAAGGATTTACAAAACCGATACTCTATTAATATTCAACAAATAGTGTCAACCAGAATATTTCAAATAGTGTTAAACTTTGCCGGCACTCAGTTATCGGTTGTTTCATATATTTTTACATGCATATGAAAAATGCGCTCTTCTTCGAAAACTTGAGATATTTTAAAAATTTTTTTTAATGTTTTATAACAGTAATTGTGCCGAAGTATTTATTTTAATTTATGCATTTTTTATTAATGTCTGACATCCTAGATTGACGAGAGATCAAAGAATTTGAGTTATGCTACATTCTACTTTATGAGTCCCAACTTAAACAGAATACGATTTTGGCTATTGATAATACATATGGTGGTAAAGATGCAATAAAATTAATGTATTGATAAAAGTATTCATAGAGTCGGCGTTAACTTTGTAGAGTTTCATCATAATGAATTTATATAAATAATAACAATTTTATATCTCTCAAAACTTGAGTAGTGCAAATAAACTCAAGTAGAGTTATTATAACAACGTTTTTATTTGTATCCATTCATATTGGTAAGGGTAGTTTAAAAAATTTCATCACAGGTATTTGACATTAAAGATTTACAGGGGGCTGGTAGGCCTCAAGGAGGACATTAATGCTATCATCGAAGCGGACCTAAGGTTAATTGTACAAAAACTCAAAATGCATCCAAAGGCATTTAAAATAAATAGTAAATGTGTTTAAGTATTGGTGCTTCACAAATTGTCTGATGTAAATTTCGTGCACCGCGTCTCAATTATTCCAATCATTACTTATTCGGGAACCGTGAATCTTTTTAGGACGTATTGTTACCAGAAACCAGGGGTGGATCCTTTACGTCAACATCTAATAAAAAAATAGTGAAAATCATAAAGCAAACTATTAAAAAAAAAACTTATGATGCAATCTGTTACATTCGTTCATGGATAAATGTTGACAGAAACTATCAGTTATACACATCCCTGTTCTCACCCTTGAACAGACACTATTGCTTATCAATAACGTCTAACACGTGTAACATCTTCAGTCCTGTATTTCGAGTTCTAAAGAACTGACTTTAAAAAAATCATACGCCGTTCAGCTACTCTCCTTGAAGTCGAAAATCTTTCAATCAATCAAAAACATAAAAATTGAAAGAAGAAATGAGAAAATACAAAGAAGTCGTATACAGTTATGTGTATGATTTTGGTACATAAAGTAATAATTTAAAAAAATTATTCCGCTGAAGAAATTTAATGTTTTCAGATGTTTACTGACCTTTTAACATTTTTAATAAATTGTCGCATATTTAGTGTAAAAGTTTATTAAAAAATTTGCGCTTCTTCTAATAGTTTTATTGTTTATTTTACATATCATTTTGTTATCATTATGTATCATTTTAAAAATATCATAACACTAACAAATATTTATGTATATATAAATCTGTAAGTTCTTCCAAAAGAGGAATTCCAATAATTACAATGACCCCAAAACGAACCCTAGCGATCATCGGTTCTGTTTCTGCTACTTTCAGTAATAATAAAAATAATATCAGCTTCAACTGAAATTCATTCGAGAATTGTGGGACAGAGAGTCCATTTTGTACAATTTATATGTTTTCATAAAATTCCTCTTAGTTTGAGTGTCTGATTTCAGTACATTTGTCGCTACAAATCCTATTTATTATCTTCTATCTAAATATTATCTAAATATATTCTGAATTCTACATGCTTTGTATTACTTTAATGCATGGATTAAAGTTTTGAAATAAATTCTTTTTGGTTTTTCTAGAAAACATATAATACCTTTCAGTGTTATTGCAATTGTTTAAATTCAGAAAAATCTTTAAACATTGTAAGGTTTGATTAATTTTCTGTTACATAAAAAATTATGAAATGAAGTTTCCCTTACTGCACATGGACACTATTAATATTATCAATGATTTCTTTATCTACAGTGACCCCGTCGCGGCCAATGTCATAACCGATTAACGCAAACAAAAATCTAACCAGATATATTCTAATATTATTTAAATATGTAATTTACCGTTCGGACGATGACGCGACCCACGCGTGCTACCTTTTTAATGCTAATGTCAAACTGTAGCGCCACATGGCCACAGATTAACAATATAGAATGTATAACAAAATGCATTTCAATAC
Source organism: Eubasilissa regina (assembly GCA_022840565.1). Lineage (NCBI taxonomy): Eukaryota > Metazoa > Arthropoda > Insecta > Trichoptera > Phryganeidae > Eubasilissa > Eubasilissa regina. The sequence goes on from JAINEB010000018.1 coordinate 27,164,331, forward strand.
ACTAGCGTTTGTGATGTAATATAATAAATATTTTAAAAACTTATTCTTCTCCGTTGCGTCCTCACAGTTAAGGATCGTGACCCGCAAGATATTCCTAGTGGTTCTCCTCCATCTCACTCTACAGGCCCGTAGTACTCGTCACTTGATCGTTCTCGTTCTCTTGGACCTTCGTCCCTGTCAGTCACCACAAACCTCCCAGTACCAAAGTTCTTTCTTTCGGTGACATATCCAAAGAATTGCAGGATACGTCGCAGGCATGTCAATAAGAGTCGTTCCCGAATATCGAGTTTGTGGACAATTGATACGTTGGTGCGTACAATAACGCACGACCAAATGACAAGTGAATATGATATTTCGAAATAATACTTATTTTCATAGAAGAGAACTTTAAGAAAACCGAGAAATATAGCAAGTTATTTTTATGTTCATAAATCAAAAGAGAAATAAATACAAGAATATGTGTTATATTTAAAACTGACTACAAATAAAAATTAGGCTCAACAATAAAGTATGTGAGTAATCTTGTTCAACGTCGTCTACATATTAAATATATTTTATAAAGCGCTTCACATATCACTGATACGCGTATCATACCACTCCTGCATAGAATATTTTTTTCTAATTCGAAAAAAATATTCATAAATTATAAATAAATAAAATAAAAATCACCCCGTCGGAAAACCAAACCCTCTAAACCTCCTGCGTAACAACTGGGTATAGTAACCACTGCATTGCCAAATAGAACGTAAAAATAAAAATTTATAAATATCTTTAGCACTTTATAACTAAGATTTTAAATATTTAAGTTACAAATTTAGGTACAAAGTTAACCAAGAAACTACTTTTCCAATAAAATTAAATATTTGTGTTAAAAATGGATTTCTAACGTTCTCTTTCTAACGCAATTTTCGAGATAGATTTTATTGGGGTACTTGCTTAATAAATATATTCTTAAAATGTTAATAATACTATAAATGTTATTTTATTCATATTTAAAAATCAAATAAATATATATTTGCAATAGATAATCTCCTCCCATATTATTAAATAAATCAAATAAAATAATAAATATTTGAACGATTATTGACTAAAAAATACTATTACTTTCAATGTTCCATATCTGAATTAATTTAGATAATGGTTGCTGATTTATTTAGTAAAGAATGATTTAAATTATGAATTACTATATTGAATTGAAATTAACATTTATAATGCTTCTTATTAACTGCTTTAATTTTTTGAGTTTTTTCTGTAAAATAGTATTTCTACAAATGAGAAAAATGTCGAAACTAGATAATTCAAATTTTATACAGATATTACGTGAACAGCAATCCATCTTCCGGGAGTTACAGAGAGGAATTACGATTCTTACATTCTTTTTTACCAGAAGAAACGATGATAGTTTTGTGATTCTCGTGATCAAAGGAACAGTTCAGAGAAAATGGTCAAGAGTACTATATTTTACAAGATGGATATATCAAATAAAGTAGTTAACTGGGTACTTTAAACTCTGCGAACAACATGGTTTGAGACCAGGAGGAATGAAAACTAATAGTGCACCAAATTTCAAATATTTTAGAGGATCGCGACACCCGCATTACGACGAAGAAGCTAGATGTTACGCCTAAAAAAAAAATATACGTTTTAGAGAACATTAATAAATTATAATGTACTTTTCAAAAGTGCGTTACTGAATTATGGTTTGTAATTAATTATTTTGAAATTCTGCAAAATAATAAATATCTATTCATTTATAGTGTAAAAATTAATATTGTTAATTATTAATTCATAAATTAATTACCCCCTACTTTAATGTATTTATAATTCATCCGCCACTCTCAACCTGTAATAAATAACAGATTGTTTTCAGAATATAAGTAACAATAAATATTATTGTTGTAGATTTAATAATGTTTAAAGAATATTTATTTATTTTTAAGGAGAACACATTTTTGTTGTAAAGTTACATTTTCAGAACATACTTCTGTGCTATTTAGTACAAATTAAATTAATAACTAGAAAGATAATTACAAATGAAATTAATCAACTATTTATCGAAAAATTATTTAGTTACTCTCCGGGGAAGAGGTTTTTTCGATAAATAATTTTTTCGTATATCTTTCTAGTTGGTCATTTAATTTGTTTTAATATTCATTTAATTAATTATAATACAAATTAAATTCATCAATAAGATATACAGATAAAATCAATTAATCGAAACAATATTTTTGTTGCTACCCGAACTCGAACCAGAAAGTGCGCTGATCTTTTGCATCACGTCAACATTGTGAGTTAATGACAAATTTTCGAACTTATATGTTACACTTTCAAATTGATACACCTGTTATTCCATTATTTGGAAGCAATCTACTTTATATTTACGAAAAATCTCAAACACCTTTGAGTAAATCCGATGAGAGACGCCAGAATTAAATGAGTTATTTCATTTACATTACATTTTGGAAGCATTAATATAACGCATTTATTAATAATTAATAATACACAGAACTATGATCTGAAAAACTGCAACTTTGCAATAATAATATGTTCTCTTTAATAGTTATTATTAAAATAGTCATAAAATACGATCTCACGTTTTTAAGACCATTTAGAAGCTTCTTTACATTATTTTCTGGGCTATTCTGTCACGTATATCTGGATCTGGTTGACGGCAGTGACATTAGCCGTAATATAGGATCCTGCAATGAGATCATAAGTATCCACCCTTTCATATTCAACACGTTAGATACATTATATTATATATGTAGTTATAATCCGGCTAACAATACGTGACTTTAGAACAACAGACAACATCATTTGTCATTTTGTTCAAAATTTCTTTTTTTGTTTCAGAATTTTGACAATAATTGTATTACAAACCGTGACACGTTAAATTTCCTATCAGGAGATATAAAAAAAAAACAAAGTTATATTTTAGTGGTACTTGTAATACATTTTAGATATTCGACTGTTCATTTGAATACAAATAAAATGTACGAGTTATATTACGTCCTCGAAATCCGGAATCATTTTATTTTATTGCTTTAAATTATATAGCGATATTTTTGTAAAAAATTCACCCCAGGGGGAATGAACCAAACTCCGCCGAAAAAATCTAAAAATGAATATTTCAAACTGTGAAGCTATATATATATCAGTTTGATGTGAATGTCAGGTGATAGTGTTATTTTAAGGTCACGAATATTGTAAATACAACCTGTGCACGCAACCTCCGGCCGAAACGGGGGAAGAGGCGGATGGGAGGAATTAGAGACAGGAACAGGTATAAGGAACAGAGAGGCTTAAAGACCAATCAGATACTAAGAAGAAACGCGACCTACCTGAGGTGCTCTTTTAGGTATCTGGGTTTCTTCTTTCACTGGCCACAGGTTTTCTAGCTTCAGAAACGTGTACTTCGTTAATTATTGATAACGCGAAGTGGGACAACAAGCACCATGCACAATAGCGAGATGAACAGTTAAACCATTAATCCCACACAATAAAACGATAATTCACCAAGGTTGACGAGCTCGACAGCAGGACGTCAATTTCACAGACCATATTATCATTCCCACACGGCAGGAAGATAACTTGTCAACTTCGTAGTCTAACGCACTACGATAGCAAACGTTAACTCGACTAGTCCAAAACCACAGATAATACATACCCGTACAGAAAAAGATCGTACTCTGGGTTTAGGGAAGCGAATAATAAGACAGGAACACGCGCATGAGACGGCGAGGAAAGTTACAAAAATTAAAAATACCATTACTTTATGATTACAACATGATTATTTTAATTAACTAAAACTTTGTACAACACACACGAATAAGTTATATTTTATTACGACTATATTTTCCATAGTTGTAGTTTTTCTCAAAACAATAAATATAAATAAATAAATATAAATTGACTATATTATAGTCGTTATAAAATTTAACTCAGTTAAAATATATACCTACTTACAAAAAGAAAAACTCTAAATCATTAAGAGACTTTAATTTTTTACCAATAATTCAGGGCGTCTTTTAAAAAAATGCATACACTATTTGAAGAATTACAAATTCAATGTATATTACGCTAAATTAACTAACGCCGTTTTTCCACGAGAGGATAAAGCACCAGACTCTTCTATCCTGACACACAATTCTCGCCTCTTCCGCATTCATACATCTTCTCAGCTTCTAACAGGACCATTCTACTGTATCTGTTTTACCCGGTCGTGCCAAATCTTCGGAAACATTATGTTGTCACGTATAATTGTATAATTCAATTTCAAGCAAATAAATGTAGATTTTTATTTGAATTATGTTTTCGCACTGATAAAAATCTTAGTACAGGCACTTTTGAAAATGCAAATCAGTAAAATCGCAAACATTTAAATATATGTGTACCCAAATAAATTACAAATTTTTGCTCCGTAAACGTCCAGTGGCGCGAAGTCTGTAGAATGTGAAACGGATAATGAAATGCTACGTCTTCACTCAGTACATCTGTTGGACAAATTGTCTACAAAATAGGTCCTCGCATCACGATGATAGTGAAGACAGAAAGCCCTCCTCATCAATAAGTAAAACTTTTCAAAGGGACTCGTTTAAAAATGCAATAGTTTTTTGATTTTTAAATTCCTCTATCATGTGCAGACATTTTTTTGGGACAATGTATTTAAATGACGATGTCAATGTATCATAAAATGATGTATTTCATAATGAATGGTGAAAATATAATTTAAATATGAATTAAATATATTAATTAGAAAGATATACATATAAAATCAATTTTATCGAAAAATATTGTTGTTGCGATACCGGGATATTTTTCGATAAAATTGATTTAATATGTATATATTTCTAATCAATATATTTAATTTATATTTAAAATATCACAGACTTATGTTCTGAATAATTACAACTTCACAATAAGAATGTGTTCTAATGAAAATATAATTGTATATGCGAGTAGCTTGCTGGTGTAGTGGTCAAGACGTTGGCCTAGTGATCTAGTGATCGGGGGTTTGCGCCTCGTTCCAGGACATCAGCAAGTTAGTTCTATTTTCATAGCACAAGCGTTTAGCTTAATTTGAAAATAGTAAGAATATTGATGTGACATGTATTCCGTGTACGCATCTCTATTTTTTTTATTAAAAAAAAATTGTTTTAAATATATATATTTCACTTCGAATGTGGTATTATAGTCATTCTAAAATGATAGTAAATTTATTTACAACATCAACCTATTATAGTAGGTAGGTTATGTGATCATTTATACTCTACGAATATATCTCAAGCATTCATAGTTAAGTTTATGCTTTTAAATACATCATTGTAATCTTATTATTATTTATTATTTTATAAGCTCACTAAACCCTACAATTCTTCTCGTTTTTTTTCATTCACATGTCGCGGATATAATTTATACGAAAATATACACACTTGACCAACATTTTAAGCCTAATACCTTCAGCGTGTTCCTAATACTAGTTACTTATAAACAGCAATCGATAAGTCGTTCTGAATTACACTTCACTTTGAAGCCAGTCACCGCAAATTATGCTTCACTCTATAGGCAGTGGCTGCAAATAGTCCCTATCATGATGTATTATTCTTATTTTTCTCCTATAGGGTATTTTTTATGAAATGATCAGAAATTTTTCGTCAATTATTTATGCAAATGATCGTTTAATCGATCAATGTCATCCTGGTCATCCTGGTGGTAAACTTGATTGACAAAATAAAATTATGAGTTGCGTTTCTGAGGTTCGATATTTTGTAGAGTTACTTAGTGAACATGATTGCCTGAAACATTCTACTGAAATAAAGTTTATTTGAATCGAAAATAGGAATTTGTATCTTCTTGATAGTTTGGGGATTCATCTTTGATTTTGTCAAAAAAAGTTTTATTTAATGTAATGTAAGAAAGTTTTTTAGAAAAAATTAGTCATTATTTTTTTCTTCGACCTTTTTTAAAAGTAGACATGCGTACATGTAAAACACATTACATTTATATTCTTACCACACTTCAAACTAAGCTAAGCACTTGTGCTATGAAAAATATAAATAATTTGATGATTATCTGTGACAATGCTCGAATTCCTAAGCACTTAGTTACTATTTTTAAGATTAGCAAAATCAATTTTGTGGTTAATATCCATTCATTTAGATAGTTAACTTTGCGAATTAATAAATAGCTTAATGAATTAAATGCATCTACTGGTTTAGAAAAATGTTATTCTCTTCTTCGGGAAATCATTAACTAATCAAAAAGATATGTTATATTGTTTATTAAGAGAATCTATTTTTAAAAAAACAATAATTAATTTTAAAATAAATTTAGTACCTAACTTAAATTGTTACTCGAGGATACAAAATGATTAGAATAATTTTTAGGAAAAAAATTTAGAATGGGACTTAAATTTATTTGGTTGTTCATAATATTTTGGTTAGTGTTGCACACTTCATTTATTTCCAATGATTCCAAATTATTTCATTTAAAACCAACACCATTTACATGAAAAATAGACAATCCCAAATTTTTATCAAATGTATGATCATTTTCTAACTAGTGATTAGAAAATTCTGAAAAACCACTCAAACCCTTTAAACATTTAAAATGCTCCTTTATTCTTTGATTAATTATATTAGCATTTGAATAACCGCGGTTTTTCGGAATCGGCCTAACACAAGCATTACATCTCCACCCGTGAACATGACAGATGTGTGCTTTACGCCTTTGTAAAATGTTACGCAGTTTTTTAACGTAGTTTCGTGACATTTTTTACTCAGAAAATCTATAATTTAACAAACTCGTCACGTGTTTCAGTGTTCACCTGCAGAAAACTCAATGTTGTAGAGTTATTATTAAAAATCGCTCAAATACACAATAGCGCCAAAAATTGTTATTTTATTATTATATAAATATAAATAAAGCAAGACCAGTAAAGAGATACATGCAAAGAAGACAGCACAGTGTCAAGTACATATTTGTGCCGCTTTAGCGCGAAATAAAGTTACATCAAACGCCCATTTAAATTCTTCCAAGCCTGTTGTAAGGCAGTAAATAAAATTTAATAGACCTAAGGAGTTAATTGGAATAGAAGTTAAACATCGCTCGCTCCTATGTCCTAGGATGTTTAATAAATTACTAAAGTTGAAAGTCTACGAAGTGTATGTAATTCATTTACGTATCCACCCGAGTACTTAACGTTAGTCGGGGAGAGATCATAAAAGCAGAATGTGTTCAATTCACTTGTACAAATTTGTTCGTTCAACTACCTCACCGGGTACAGGCTCGATCCTCCACTAGATAATTACCGTGGCGTACGGTGAATACACTCCGAAAACCTTTTCATTTAACTTCGGAAAAGAAACATGTTTGTTATTTACGAATATTATCATGAATGACGTGCTTGATTGGTCAAGCGATAAGCGGTCTGAATAGTCGGGGGTTCAAACCTCGCCATGAAAAACCAACATGTTAATCATAGCACTTTTTTACGTAAATCGCTTGGCTTAATTTGAAAAATAAAAATAATATTCATTTGACACGTGTTCCGTGTACGCACATCCGTTCATTTTGTTATTTCATTGTAAAATTATTGTTATTTATATATATATATATATATATATAAATCAGAATTATACCGTATATATTGAGAAGCAATAGAAATTTTCAAACCAAAAAATAACAGACAGTAGAAATGACTCCATCAGAATTCCACACACGTAGACTTTATCGTTATACAGCCGTCTACGAAAAAATACATCCATCCAAAAAAAAACACTATTAATAATAAACCAACAAAATCCCCCTATAATAATCAAAGAACCACTTAGCAAGGTAATTACGCGTGCACAAAGCCAGCTCTTAAACAAATAACTAAATTACATATCACCTTTCGTTTACCATTACTAATAAAATTAAGTATTTTAAAGAGAACACATTACTATTCGTGAAGTTGTAATTTTTCAAAATGTAGTTCTGTGATATATTAATACAAATTAAATGGATCGATTAGAAAGTACACATACAAATAAACTAAATTTATCATTTATTGATTATCGTACTTCCCTAGATAGGAAAAGATCCTGGTTCAAATCCCGGTGGCAGCTAAAATTTATTTTCGATAAATTAAGTTTTTCTGTATGTACATCTTTCTAATTGGTGCATTTAATTTGTATTAAAATAATATTAAACATCAACTAAGATTTTAACTCACTTTCATTTTGGTTCTTGCGTTGAACGGTCGAGTTTACTCGTCAGTTTAGAGTAGGATTCAGGATAAAAGGCCCTTGAGAATGAGTAATGATATTTACTCGAAACGTCGGGAGTATAAAAGTCCTTCTCAAGACTATTTGACGCGGGTTCCCCCAGAAAATAATTCGTTATCTTTTACCCGTGAAAACCTTAAATATAACATGTATATAAATATAATTCTTTTCCACAATATTTTCCTCCACCAATACAACCACTTAACATTATCATGTGAAACACTATTTAATAATGTGATCGCTAAATTGACAAAATATATAATATGAAGTATTAACATTGGTAACATTTTTCATTTGCTCTCTTGCAAGGCTCAATTTCATCAACTGAAATATAGGACAATCATTATTTACCAAAATATTTAATTTTTTTTATTTATAAATATAGTATTTTCCGTTTTTGATATCAAAATATTACAATTAGTTTTCTTTTGAGTTTAAATTATCTGTGTCCCGGATTTTGAAAAAAATATAACATATAATTTATTTATCTAGAAAATAGCCACGATAGAACATACAACCATTTACGATAACGTCACAATTTAAATGAATCAAAATGTGTTCATGTCTGGGGATGTATGCTGATTCATCTAGTAAACTGACCGATGCGATTTCAAATATATTTTATTTTAATATACTAAGATAATAAAATTTAGTAATATTTTGATATTAAAACATTGTTGCGTATTAGTCATTATTTAATTCGAGCTGCATAATTTTCTTACATTACACTAACGTTTAGTCCTATTTGTGGATGTTCAAAGTTTTCCAAAGTCCAGGGTGGTACTGACCGCATCTTTAATGATTATTACTTTTTAAGCGCCCAGTAACAGCACCATCACACCCAATATCCGTAGCGTTAAGCAGAAAAAAGGTATCTACTGTACATTTTTAATTGTTTCTTTGATAATATTTTATTCGAGATATATTTATAATCTTAATTTATTTTTTACGTAATTTAATTTTTGTAAAGTCTACCCACTTCACTGTAAGTTTAGGATCCTCTCGAGATACATTGTGTTCTAAATTTTACGAATTGAAGATTTATTATTCCCTCACGATGTTAACTGGTGCGTGTAATTTTAATGAAAGTCTTCATATGCCTGGAATTTCTTTGTGCAATAATTTATAAAAGGATCCGACATTATGTTCACAGATCCTTCGTTTTTCATTGGTAAAAACCTTTTTTGCGCTCAAACCATTAGTCTTATTTTGTTTTCTTATACTCTTAGATGGAAAAAGTTGCTTTATTACGTAATATACCCTATAAATTCACCTACAGTGTGATTATTATTTAACTAGTGGGTAACAGTGTAAAATATATTAATGAAATTATGTAAAACGATAAATAAATAAACAGTATTTCATTTATATTTTCGTCTGAACTGGTTTCTTAATTTGTAGTATTCGTCAGTAATAATTCATCCACATTCATATTTTTATTACATTCTCTTAAAAAAATAATTCGAAGTACTTTAATTATTTTAATGGTGAAGATGGAGGGCATTTTTATTGTTTTATTTATTTATTTTTGTACTTTTATTTTTCCATAAATACATAAGGTAACCAGTAAAAATAAAAAAAGGCATAAAATATAAATGACAAAGCCTTTCAGAGTATTTTACTTAAAAATATGATGTAAAAGTTTGTAGTATCAAGAGTGGTATCAGCAATGACAATAAATTACATGGGGCATCAAATTAACAAGAATCCGTTGCTAATTTTTTTTTTCATAAACCTACCTGTAAGTGTAAAAGATCCACTTACGAATTGTAGATCTTCCTGTTCTGTAACGTAAAATAAATACCTACTCGATGGATCTCCATCTTAACGTGGTAAGGGGTCTTGAGTATTTCAAGGAATCTGAGTGCTATTCTGGCGGTAGTACACCTGAAGGATCTACCAAGCCAAGAAGAGATTCACTGACGGAAGCCAATAGTAACCACCAGTAACATCGACACAGCTTGACATAAAATATCTCGGGTTACAAAAAATACACTATCGAACCGATTAAGATTTTATTATGAGGCAGGCAAACCGCCTCATTAATTTTTCCTAGGAAAATTATCATTATTTCTTGTCGTACCTTATCCGTTCAATGGACATTGGCTATCGTATTGGCCCAGAAAATTTCTTCACTAGATTGGCTAAATCATTTTTTTTTTTTTTTTAAATAGAGATGCGTACACGGAATACATGTCACATCAATATTCTTACTATTTTCAAACTAAGCTAAATGCTTGTGCTATGAAAATAGGACTAACTTGCTGGTGTCCTGGAACGAGGCGCGAACCCCCGACCACTAGATCACTAGGCCAACGTCTTGACCACTACACCAACAAGCTACTTCTACATTGCTCTGAGTTCTTCAACCATAATGTTCTTCTTCTTCTAATGCCTCGATTTCTAATAATCCTTGCATTATAAGTGGTTGATATTGCACTTGTGCGTATCTTTACATGACCGAGATATATAAGTTTCAGATTTTTTTTGTTTTAAATACGTGTTTTTTATTTATCCGAACCATAAAATTTCCTTTCAAAACTATCCATCCAGCTTCTTTTAAATATTCTTCTGTAAAACCACATCTCAAATTTTGCCACAAAATAATTGTGACGAATTGCGTCAGTACTGCCGACTGCGCAACTGTGTGGATCTTACGATTCTCCTTATTGTATTATTCGCTCTAGCAATCAGTCGCGGTTGCGGAGAAATTAAACTCTGTCTTCAGGTGACAATTGCTGAGTTTATTACAACAATGTATGTATAAGTTAAATTACAATAAGGTACACTTAAAACTAATTTTATATCTTGAAGAAGTCCCGAAAGGAAGAGAGCATTCTCCGCTTATTACTTATAGCTTCGATCGTATTCTTTCTCACAGCCTCCTTGTGCGTTCGTTCGCGCGGCACACAACACACATGCAATACACATTTCGACTCACGGACTTCACAATAATACTGAGAACACATATCATTTAACCATTTGCATTCATAACCAACAGGTTATAGGTCACTGCAGAACATATATTTTTACAGATAAAGGTTGCATGAGCTTGCTCAATGCGCCATTTGAGAACAAAAAAATGCAATTTTGATCTACAAAAAGATGCAATTTTTAATTTATATTGCAACCCAGGTATATAATACTTTGTATTTTCTTCAATTTTGTTTCGGAAATATAAATATTTTCATTGTCAACTGTGTTATGTTCTATTAACCTTTTAAATGCCAAACAGTATTTAAAATGAAAGACACCTCATAGGGTAAAAAGCTATTTCCGGTATTTGGATCTTCACTGGATCCACAAGTCATCTGCCTCCAAAACACGTACAACGCTGATCCGCACAAAGTATACTTGGACATACACTTTCGGTGATAGCACGAAAGTGTATGTCCAAGTAGCGATATATACGGTAGCGAGAAACCGATTGCACACAAACAAATGACAGCCCCACATAGCAGGATGATAATTTACAACAGTCAACGCACCCAAATGGTAAACGCTATCCTGACAGTTCGAAATTCAACTTCAACTCTCCAAAATACCATAGAGACTTAAAGACCATAGAATACGCCACAGAAATAAGTCGTGTTTTGGTATAGAAGGAAAGGGCAGTGGGTAGATACTTAATAGGATTCAGCGATCAATGTATGGCATGTTCACATCCACGCGCACGGTGATCGGCGATCCATGAATATTTATTTATTTTATATTATTTATTTATTTATATATATATTGACATACATATTTTTGTTCTAACAGAGGTGGATCCATAATAAACATAAGACATTCTCATAGTTTATTGTGCGGGATGGAGTGGACTTTACCTCTGATATATACAGCGTCGTCCTGGCTACTTTGTTAGACTAAAGTGTGTGTTAAAGTAGCCAGTTTTTTTCATGCTGTGGTGGTGTTATTTATCGACAGGAATAAAAATAGAATTACAAATATGTTTAAAAAAGTAAAAATAAGATTATAAAGATCGAACAGGTGGGATCTAAGAGTCTTGACTTAAAAGTATAGTAAAAGCTGAGAATTGTCATTCACAGATGACAAATTGATTTTTAAAATATGACTTTAATCCCTGCATAGGACTCTAGTATATGCAATGACAAAAAAGTGCGTGTTATCACGCTTATGGATTACTATAATATGCAAAGTTTGGCGTATGTTGTGGCATTTAAAAGATTAAGTACTAATCTAAAAGCCTCACACGTCTTCATTACTTGGTTCAGCAGAAATTGTAAATTCTTAATGATACTTTGCATAATGCAGATTATTCAGAATCTTCCTATTTATAACAATCTTTTGGGTAGCTTTTTGAAGAGCTTCATTGAATATTAGTTGATCAGCTTAGGTGAGACAATACATCCCTGTCGCAAACCTCTTTTTATATCTACTTCGTCTCTTAGATATTATTTTAACCTTCCTGCTGCTTTTAGATTCCCATAAAAATTATTCTAATGTCTTTAAAATTCTGTCCCAAAGGCATTCAGGATTCGAAGCAAATTTGTATTTTTCAAATTCTGTTCCCGCAATGTAAAAATTTTCACAGGCAACTATGTTATATTCGTTAAAGAGAATGTGTTTTATTTTAGGTATTATTTTAACCTGAAAGTTACACATGTTTTCACTACTCGGTTCAATAGAATTTTTAGGTTCTCATTGTAATATTCAATGTACCTGAATGGAAATACTGTATCATCAATAAAGCTCAAATTGTTAAAAATCTTCATATTTATAAAAACCCTTCTAGGATTCGGCATGAGAAGAAAAAGAAACAGTAATTAATATATTATTTCACACAAATACATTTTTAGTATACCGCTGAACTTTAATAGCCGAAAAAGTTTACGATAGGCTATCATTTCATAGATATAAAGGTTAATACAGTAGAACCTCTATTATCCGGATTAACATGGTCCAGATAACGAAAAGACTGTATAATCGAGAAAAGAAAAAAACATATATTAATAATATTTTTTATTGAAATATAATTTCACGTAAGTACCTACGTTACATATTTGTACATAATATGTAATTGTATGTCTACAAAAATTATAGTTTTTTGAGAAATTCAATTATAGATGTTTGTTTAAAACAAGCCGTCTTCGAAATTGCCAAATCAAGTATTTTGTGACCCATAAGTTGTCTTGAGTCAAATTCTTCCTACCTCTCAAACCACCTCGTAGAAACATCTAAGCACTGACATACTTCAGAATGCGTAGGACCGATATCTCCCCCCTCAGCAATTTCCTTCTTGTACTCGTGGTCTTGTTATTCTAAAGGTAAGTCGGAAACTGCCTCAATTATTTCGTCATCATTCAAAATCCAGGATCATTTGCATCGCAATTTAATCACTGGCTGACATCTTCTTCATCATATTAAATGCGTATTAAAATTTATTCTACTCGTACATTTAATTTTTTATTTTATTAGGAAAACACAGTTTATCTGTGAAAATAAAAAATCATAATTAAAGTGAAACAATAAACCAGTTATAATATTTCCACAATATACTAATTAATTACAATATATAAAACAAATAATAGATATCTCATAGAGACGAAGCTATTTTTTATTATATTAATGGAAATGTATGGAAGTATAGGTAATTACAGGGCTTACGACCTGTCTTCAGCTGGCTTAATTGATCACTTTTTTATACAAATATAACGTTCACAATTCTTACCAATCTCATTAATCATTAATCAATCTCCATATCTATCAAATGTATTGAAGTTGTATATATGTTAATATATGAAAACACTTCGAATACCATAACACTATTAATAAAAGCAATATTCTGTATCTGTAAAATGTTTTTAATACATTATACTAGAAAACGCCTGAAAAATCAATACTTTTCAATTTTATATATTTTCTTATTCAATATTCAATCTCCATATGAATCAATTTTTTTGAAGTTGTATATATGTTAATATGTGGAAATACTTCAAGTACCACTACACTATTAATAAAAGTAATATTATTTATCTGTAAAATGTTTTTCTAACACATTATACTAGCAAACGCCTGAAAAATCAATATTTTTCAATTTTATATATTTTCTTATTTTGACCAGTATGTTATAAGCAATATTAGAATATATCCAAGAATACACATTACTGGATTTTCACCTACAAAGGCACTGTTATTAAACAAATAATAGATATCTCATAGAGACGAAGCTATTTTTTATTATATTTATAGAAATATATATATATATATATATATATATATATATATATATATATATATATATACATATATATATATATATCACTTAAGCCAGTCGAATACTTCCATACATTTCCATTACTATAATGAATTTATTTAATAAAATTGCCTTTGTAGATGAAAATCTAGTAATTGTATGATTTTGGACGTAATCAAATATTGATAATTACAGTATTCTTTAAACAACGAGGACAATGTAAAAAGGACTTATTGAATATATATACCAGGTATATATACTTTTAAATTATCAATTTTAACTTTGTGGTTAAAATTCATATTTTTATTTGTTTTATTAACCACTTAATTGAGTTTAAATACATCTATCGATTTCGAAAAATACTATTTTCTTCTTCAGGATGTCACTAAAAACATAAATTATTGTTTTTTTATCAGAATATATTTTTAAAAAAACAATTATTTAAAAAATAAATTTAGTACCTAACTCAAATTGTTACTTAATACAAATTTAGTCGAATAATTTTTAGGAAAAAATTTTAGAATGGGACTCGTAGTTAAATTCAGTTGGTTGTTTATAATTTTTTGATTAGTTTTACACGCTTTATTTATCTCCAACGATTTTAAATTATTTAATTTGTTTCCAACACCGTTTATATGCAAAATTGACAATCCCAATTTTTTATCAAAACCATGACCATTTTCTATCAAATGATAAGAAATTCTGAAAACCCACTATTATTCAAACATCTCAAATGCTCCCTTACTCTTATATTAAAATTTCTACCCATTTTACCAATATAAAAACTATGATTATTATTATTATTATCCGTGATATATATAAAAATTGATTATAATATTCTTTTAATTTATTTTTTTAAATAGTGTCTGTCAAATCTGTACTATACCCGTTATTAACTGCTATTTTTTTAAATGTGTTCAATTCAATATTGAAATTGGATTTTGACAAAGGAATATTGACTAAACGATGTATTTGTATTAAGTAACAATTTGAGTTAGGTACTAAATTTATTTTTCAAATAATAATAGTTTTTTTTAAAAATAAATTCTGGTAAAGAAACAATGATATATGTTTTTAGTTAGTAATGACATCCAGAAGAAGAAAATGGTATTTTTCAAAACCGGTAGATGTATTTAAACCAATTAAGTGGTTAATAAAACAAAGATTACAAATAAAAAAATATATATTTTATTATTTATTTAGATATATATAACATTTGTACAGCTGCAAAAAAAAGACAGATTTTTACATATATTTTACACATATTTTAAAATGCATTGCCCAACTAGGCAAGCCTGTTTTAGAGCAAATGATATATAGATAGCTTGTTAGGACTATAATGTACTTTCTCTTCTGATGCAGAAAAATGTGAAGAACTCATTAACGATCTATTCAAAAAAAAATTCCGTGAATTTTCAATTTTGACACATCTACAGAATTCCAACTCTCTACTGCCATGTGACAACAGTCCTTTAAATCAATTTTTTGTGGATATTGATGACTGATTTCTCATTATTTTCGTCTGCAAACAATAGTTATCGAAGAGACTGTTTTCAATATAAGCGCCCAAATGTGTATTATATCATGATCCGTCGGTTATATTACAAACGTAACATTATTTGGGGGAAGATATTTTACCGTAAGCATTTCATCAATCTCATTTAAACATTATATTGACTGATTGCGCTACGTATTTAGATACAACATCTTACAGATTGTTTAATAATTTTTCTGTTTAAAATTGTTAGTGTTTTATATAATTCGGATAACCAAGAATTTGGATAATCGAGATACGGGTGATGGAGATTCTGTACATATACTTGAATATATAGTATAAAATTAAAAAATCTACATTATCAAATACTTGTTAGCAAATAATATATTTGAGTAGTATTTTAAGTGGAAAAAGTGACAGCGAGATACCGATAAAATTTGAGAAATGTATTGAAGAGCACAGAAGTTCACAAAGATCGGTAAGGGACCGACGAGTTAGAAATATTGTGTGTAAACTCAAATTTTAGTCTAACTATAATTTTATTAAAACAGACATTTTTAATTTATGAAATTAAAAAATATTTTTATTAAATTAATGTGTTTTTTATTATCTCATAATCTTAAATCTGTATTCAAAATTACCAAATAAAACAACGTAGAATTTCACTTTTTACTTTTTGTTTTTAATTATAATAAATTACGTAAAATATGAATTGTGGTATTCCTTTTATATTATATATATAAATAATATTTCATGTATTACACGGTATAGACCTCTCCCCCACCCGATATTAATTTTACCCTTGGCGAGGTCAGTCTCGTCGAAAAGATTAAATATAAAATCTTAATATAAATAATTATATACTACAAAATTCCTGTTCGTCAAAGACGAACGTCCATCACGAAAATTCTAGTACAAAGGAAATGTATTGAAATAAATTAAATCTATTATCTATAAAAAATAAAACACTCGTAATTTTCAAACTAAATTATTTATCAATAAATTTACCCCATAGTATGTATTTATTTTATTTATTTGTATTTATTTTAGACCAGTATCTTTTATAGTCATTTCATTGGTGTTAGTCATGATACCATAAAATTAATAAATAATGCCACCTTAGTATAAAATTTGCGTATTGTTGATTACACAAATGTCATAAAAAAATATTTTGGTAAAATTTAATGACGACTCCTAACGAACTCTCTTATTGTGTCTAAGTTTTTCAGTTAATTAGTTGTTTTTATAATAAGTACATCTTAATTTAATTAATTATAAAAGTAATATATTAAATTCAAAAGATAGCAGAGTGAGGGGGTTATGTGTGTAATTAACTTGTCAAATATTCTGTTAGGGTTTTTCAGCAATTATTA
This sequence comes from Eubasilissa regina, assembly GCA_022840565.1. Lineage (NCBI taxonomy): Eukaryota > Metazoa > Arthropoda > Insecta > Trichoptera > Phryganeidae > Eubasilissa > Eubasilissa regina. The sequence goes on from JAINEB010000018.1 coordinate 27,181,683, forward strand.
CTTTATTTATTAAAAAATTCAATTATTTTGTGATTGAATTGTATTATTGATTTTTCGTTAATCGTCGAATCGTTACACTTAAATGACATTTATATTAATAACGGTAACGGTAACTTATCGACAACGGTACAGAAATGCCCCACACTAAATATGTTATAGAATTTGGAAAGAAGTACTTCTGTGTATAGTTTTCTAAGCTAATCTGCCTTGTATATCTGATCTTTCTGGCCGATATTGCAGGATCCATTATCAGGGCTGATGTTATGTATGACTGTTAGTGTTGTAATTAAGTACTGGCTTGCAGTACCGTCTCGAAAGCAGAGTATGTCGTTTATTAAGTACTGGCTTGCACTACCATGTCGAAAACAGGTGTTTTATGAAGTGAGTAGTGTTGTGTTATGTTAAATTCCACCTACGGTCGGATCACTATCTGTGAGGACTCTTCGACTCTTATGGTTTTGAAGCGCCAGATATCACAAGGTTCTTAATTTTTGGCCTTCATCCCTATTAATGTTCACTGGGTGTTTGTATATTTCAATTGCTTCTTTGATCAGACGTGCGTGATGACTCTTGGGTTTTCTTAGGATTTTCGGCTTATATGCAAAATGGTATCTCGTATCCAGAAAGTGTTTAGCCAATACCGATTTTCCTGGATGGCCGAGTTTGCATGTCCGTTTACGTTCATCAACCCTTTTGGAAATGGTGCGCGCTGTTGGTCCCATTTACACTTTCTCGCAGTCATGACAGCCGAGTCAATAAATACCGTCCATTTCCAAGGGATCTCGATCCTTGGTTGATCTTATCAGATCTTATCAGAAAACCGCTTCATATCTTATTTTTTGAGGACTCTTGCTATTCTGTCCGTGATATTTTGAACACTAACAGTCATACATAACATCAGCCCTGATAATGGGAACCGAAACATCAGCCAGAAAGGTCAGATATACACGGCAGATTAGCTCAAAAAACTATACATAGAAGATTCTGAACGGTTGTGAAAACCTATGAATATTTTTACAGAACTAAGTTTGTCATTAATAGTCATTAATATTTTTTACAATATGTTATATTTGTCTCGGGTTCTAGGTACGATTATGTATTTTTTCTATTACTATTTAATTATATCGTATTCTATACACCATTATCTCTTATTAAATATAATTATATATAATTACTGTATGTATGTATCCGTATTCATCAGATGCTGCAAATTCCTGAGAACTAATCTTTTACACGGGCCCATTCATATAGTCTCATAAAGATTGCCGACCGTGTTCTAGCGACAGTATTGAGAGAATATATATTTTTTTTACGTTTCTTTTCATCTCGTGCATCGCATTTTACATGTTGAGAAAAACTATACAAAATTTTAAGAGATCTATTTAAAAATATTAAAATTTAGTTATAGAAAAATTGGCACATAAACAAAAACAAAATACAAATTAAATGCATCAATTAGAAAGATATTCATACAGAAAAACTCAATTTACCGAAAAAATATTTCAACTCCCACTGGGATTTGAATCAGGATCTCTTCTTATCCGGTAAAGTGCATTATCCTATTACACTACGTCATCGTTGTAAATAGTCGACAAATTTTCGAACTTATATGTTGCAATTATTTCAAATTGATACGTCAAACGTTCCATTTATTTGAAAGCTATCACATTTTTTATTGCGAATACCTACATTGAAATATGTTAACAGTAAATTGATAGATCTGTATGCATATCTTTATAATTGATTAATTTAATTTATATTAAATATCACAGAACTATATTCTGAAAAAAATTACAACTTCACAACTAATAATGTGTTCTCTTTAAAATAAAAACAAAATAATTTGTTCACTTTGAAAAAAAATCTAAATTCAGTTGTTACCAGGAGCGTGCAGTGCATATAAGTAAAAAGTCTGTGGAAAAATTAATTATCAAACAAATAAATAATCCATATGTTATAATTACTCTAGTGCCCACAGTGTATCATAAGAATCATCAGTTGCGTAGTTCTGGATGCAACCGCGCGACGCCACCGACTCCTCTACTGGGTTATTCTTCGTTTATTGCTACTACATTGCCACTGTAATCATTCTAATCTATCATTCTATTCAAGCCATACAATTGCTACCTACTAAAATCGGCAGTCAGAAATAATCGGCTGAACCATGTTGTATGGAGTCTTTACTTATGCTGTTTCTTAACAGAATGACATTTAAAAGGTTTTAAACTTCTACTTCATTGTTTAGTAATTCGCAAATTTTACTACCTTACTAGACGCTTTGTTTTCATGATTGTTCTTAGCGTTCAAGGACAATGCATTTTCATTATAATGTATTCATTTTGCTTAAAGACGGTTAAACTAAAGTTCATAAACCTATGCACAATGTAGCACATAGTATATTATACAGTATTGTATAATATCATGGTAACAGCATAACCTAAGTCTACACCTACTGCACGTCACTGGTTATTACCTATACATATATTAAATATATTCTGTTACTCATATTCTCATATCATATGTTAAATATTGAATGGTTTCGAATTAAGCAAAGTCATTTAAGAAGGTGGATAAATATTGTTTCATATCTAATGTTTATTAGTATTAAAGTGCCTCATGTATTGAATTAAATATAAATAAAACCCAGCTTTGTGTCTAACGCTTTCTAAAGCTTAAGCAAATTTACATGGAGACTAATTCACAACGTTGGAGTATTGATTTTCTTTGAAATACAAATTAAATTCATTTTTGTTCTAATGGCAAGATTTAATTTCTATCATTTTTTAAATCAAAATTGTATCATGGTAGTGGAAGCTCAACTCTTTTAATCTCATTTTCAAGCTTCAAAAGTTTTATGATCATGCGTATACGATCATTTTAAAGTACCTTTTCACTTCTTAATCTTCTTCTGTGAATCTATGTAACGTTGAATATAGGCTTCAATTTTTTTTATTCCGCACAGCCGCTTGTCTTCTGCGTTTTTCTTTAAACTTTTTTTTTATTTAAGTGCCTAATGACATGTTTGATGTTATTTTACTGTCGCGTTTTACAATTGGTAAAAATAAATAACACTTTAGCAATCAAACAGCAGTAATATGAACGCTTTAAAAAATCCAACTAAAGCAAAAATTATTTTTTAGGATTTTGTCCCAATGTTTATCATCTTGTTGGACATCTTCCCTCAGTCTACTGAGACTATCCTTCTATTTGTCATATTTTCCAACCATCCTATATATTTTCATGATCACATTTAAGTTCTTTGTGTTTTTAAACCAAACTATTCATATTCAATTATTTAATATAGATGTTAGTTATCAATCATCATTACATGTTATTTCGATTTATCTGCTACCCACCTCACCAGATCAGATTATAAACATTTTATGAAATATAAGTCAAATTGCAGATTTCTTGAAAGTTATTAAAAAAATTAATTATATTATAGTATAGTATAATATAATTATAATAGGAAAATAAAAACGTAAAAATGATTTATTTTGGCACACTAATATTAATAAAAAAACAAACTTTGAAAGTAAAGTATAATTATCTAAAAGTTAATTTTATCCATCAGTAAAATTATTTAAACAGTTATCCTTAATTTAATCAAAAAAAAAAAAAAATATATATATATTTGGGACCTTGAACCTGAGAAAAAAATCAATAAAATAAAATCAATTTTGAATTAACCATTTACATGTCCTGTTAGATGGATTATTACTTCCAATATTAATATAAACCTTAAGAATATAAAATAGATCATTTCATCTGAAGAAACACGTTGGAATCCTAATGTTGACTGAATGATGAAAAGGAAATGTCTAGATTCGATAACAAAGTGTTATAAAACAATATTATATTACAATTTTCAAGTACATTGTCTAAACTAACCATACTGATACTTCGGACTGATAGTTGGTACTTAATTGGAATAATTTAATCCAAATGTTAATATATATTAGGCATCTTCATTTTTTTTTTTACATTCATTATTTAACATATCGGAGACCAAGCTGGAACAGCAAAGTCGACATGTATTCTGACAAGTACATATTAGGATGATGCATAATTATCCACCGTTTTTTTGCGATGTTTTGTTTTTTAAATTGGACGTTTAATTGACATTTTTCATAATATAATTCTTTAATAGGGTTAGTAAATTAAAATTCGCATCTAAAACCATACACATATACGCCACATTATGCTGTACCACTTGATGAAAGGATGGAAAGCTGCTGAGCCATTTCGCGATCTTAACGATCTTTTTGGCCAAGGAACGATTAGCGAAAGGGCGTGCCGAGAGTGGTTTGTTAGCTTTAAAGCTGATTATACCAGCTTAGATGACATCGATCAGTCTATGATTACAGTGACTGCGCCCCCAAATAATAATTGTACATAATATGTTTCGAGATTGTTTTCGTTTTTGGTTATGTTACAGTATAATAATACAGTTTAATTTTTAAAAAAACGGCGGATTTTTATGTATCAACCGAACAGTATATAAATTTAAATGTTCCTATATTTTTAAATGGTTTACTATACCTGTACGATATATAAAGTTTATCATTTTAAATGTTCAATTAACTTAAATTGCTATGGGTAAATTGAATGAAAGATTACTATCAAAACATACCCTGAGGTTTCTAATGCACTAAATATTCGATAAGGAAATGTTATTGATGGTATAATATTTTTTTATGAAATGTTTGGTGTAGTAATTAAAAACTATAGAATTTTTGTTTTTAAATGTAATAATACTGGACATTTGTTTGCATTCAATTGAAAAACTCTCGATTGACAGTAAACGAAAAGAGCATTTTAAATTAGTTTAATAAAAATAATGAAGTGGTGAAAAGGCAGCTAGTCCACAATTTTGAAAAAATGAGGTACTGTTTTCATCTGACGCAGAAAGGTTAATTCTATATTCTGTCAAAAACAGTCAGACATATAAAAATTTATAATAATCGCCTTCTGAAAATTTCGTTGATCGTAAAACCCATATTTTAAAATATAAAAAACTTCATGTAAAAAACACAAAAATCTCACAAATGTATTCTTAAATTTTAAAAGGCATTCATTATTTTGATACTTAAGTAAATTTTATTATTCACAAAAATGCTTTTATCTCAGTTTGTGTTTTCCGTGGCTAGCTGCGCCCTGCATAACGAATATATGTTTAATTGAGTCATTCGAAGAATTCATAACGGCAAACAGTTTGAAATCATCTAAATGTAAATCGTCAGCGAATAATAGAAATTCAGAGTTTTTAAAGTTGAGAAGAGTCAATGAAGTCATTGTACACCTGATGTACTCCTTGCACATAGCAGATACCTTAATAGATTGCACGATCGCATCCTGAACTCCTAAAGATAGCGTCTTCATCAAAAAAAATATATAAAACATGTATTAAGGAATGTGTCTTTTAGATTCTTATTTATTTATAAGTTTATTATGCATAGGAGTTAGACTGTTCTAAAACGTAATAATTAATTTAAAAAAATATATATATGAATAAATTGAAAATATATTTTAATTCATTACAAACATTGCATTAAACGATATGTATATTGAAGTGGGTACGTCTTTCAGAAGCTTTTTTTGTGAGTTTCATGTTAAACAGGCTTGAACATAGTTTGGACATCTTGATTGTGTCACTTCAATGAAAATTAATATATCAATTTAATTTTACATATTTTGAACCTCCACAATTTATCGCAGTGATAAACCTATTATTGATAAATTTATTTTTAAAGAGTTAAAACTGAGCAATATTTTGTTATTATAACCATTTATTTATATTATAATTTCAGTACCACAAGGTTACATACATATAAATTTAATTCCGATGTAATGTATCAGTTTTCTGTCAACGTTGCTTGCAAAGAAAGTTAATCATTTGATTCTTTCTCAGTAAAACATACTTTCTACAAACTTATTTATTAAAAAAAAAATTGTCCTACACTTAAAATACATTATTATTCAAAATTTACTTCATTTTCCACACGTTCGTTTGTGCACTATTTATATTTAAAAATTTAATAAATTATATTTACTATAAAATCTAAATGTAAATATACAATTTTTATATATGTACCTAATACACAAAATAACCCAAAAGTATTTTTCATAATAAAAATTGTGTAATAAAATAATGAATGGGTTTAATAAAAAAATATTTATTTTGCATTTTAGTACAGTCCCTGGGAATTGGTCCAGATAGGGAGGATTGTTACTGTAGTACACCTTTAATTTAAAAAAAAAAAAACATACCTCGTTCTTCTTTCCAGATCAAAATATATATTATTTGTACAAGTATACACATACATTCATTTTTATTTTTAATTACAATTTTGTAACTCCGTTAACAATAGATGTAGAGAAAAAAATAAAACCACTTACACGCAAAGACGAAACCTATCTGATTCTTACGATTAGTGCCGGAAGGGATTTTTTAGAATTGAATAATTGTGCATTTTATATTTTCTTTGAAAAATGTACATCATGTGTATGTACATAATTATTAGGATGGGGTAATTTAATACAGCTGGCTTAAAGTGTATCTAAAAATATGTTCACTTCAGGAATGAGGAACAGGTATACAGATGTGTCCAGACAGAAAATTAGACATTAATCGATAAACTTATAATGACTATAATGCCTGGTTTATCGGGAGTTGGTTAAACGCTCAGTAATTACGATACTGGATTACGGAAAATTAAAAAAATTCACGGCTTTACTATAGTTTCAAGATCAATTTTCTTGGCGTCATTCAAAGTCTTTGTATTTTTTTTTTAAATTAGTAATAATAATACCTGTAACATATTAACGTTGTATGCTAAATAATATAATACATTAAATGAACAATGTATTCCACATTCCTCGAACTAAGGAGAACAAAGGGAGGAATAATGTTATTTATCTGATGATGACAACACATTATGAAGAAATTTTTGAATATGTCCAAGATCACATAATTACTGGCTTTTCACCTACAAAAGGCACTATTATTAAACAAATAATAGATATCTCATAGAGACAAAGCTATTTTTTTATTTAACGTAAAATATATGGATGTTTGGGTAATTACAGGGCTTACGACCTAACACCTAAAACAGCATATACGTCACAATAAGAATCTAATTATTTTTTTGAAATTATTTAAAGGAATATTCTTTATCTGTAAAATGTTTTTAAAATATTATACTAACACATCAACATTTTTCAAATTTATATATTTTCTTATTTTGACAAGCGTAGGTAATTATAAAACATACAACCTGTCCTCCATATATTTTCCATTAAATATAAAAATTAGCTTTGTCTCTATGAGATATCTTGTATTTGTTTATTATAAAGAAGCCTTTTCTTAATATAATTAATAGACGTGGAAGTTTTTGGTGCAACATAATTTTTTTTTTGATACTACGTATACTACGGAGTTTAATGTCAATTTATTTTTATTAGAAATTTCTGTAACCCCTTTGCCCATCTACGCCTTACCCTTCTACATGAATAGATATTCAGTTAGGTTGTCATTTACACATGTCATTACACATCTCAAAACTATTGTCGTGTTAAAAATTTACGAATGAATGCATGACTGAAAAACCCTAGACCTGCAGATTTATCCACGAGAAAGAAGATGTAGATTGCTACACACACATACACACACACATACACACACAAACACGTACATACATACACACATATTTACAAATTCAACAGTTTTTCACATTGCCAGATGCCTTAGAACCTAAAGGAGTTAGTACACATAGAAATTTCTATGGAAGATGGTTGCGTAAGCAGACAACGACTAACAGAGTGAAACACCGATAAACCCACTAGTGTTTCACTAGAGGTTAACTATTGGATCATACAATCTCCAACCTCACTCATGAATAAGAGGATTAAAAGAAAATTACAATAGATTACAAGGACAATAGTTAGACCAGTTGTTAAGAATATTAGTGTATGGGCACTGATATATGGGAAGAAGAATGTTAAGTAGCGGTGTGATGTTTAAATTTTACGTGGACAAAAATTGAAATGTGTTATTACCACCTTGATTTAAAATGGATTATCGAGCCAGTGATCCATACAACAACTGCTCAAAAAGAGCCGAATAATCGAATAAATATAATTATAATACGATTATAATGCAAATATTTCGATTAGAATTATTTAAATTATAAGAAATTGGCTTTATAAATTAATAATGTCGATAAAACATTTTATTTTAATTTTTAAGTCTTCAATTTATCGTGACTATGAAGGAATAAATAATAACCACGACAGGTAAATGATTTGATAAAGACTAAAAAGACCTCAAGTAGCTACAGAGTTCAGATTGAATGATAGTTGAGAACCAGAGCATGTGGAAGTGATAAGGTCTGTAGTGCTAGTGAAGAAAAATTAGGAGAAATAAATTGTACTTTATAAGGTGACAACTATGTTTATTGATTTACCGTTCTAAATGTTAGAGCCTATTAATAACCAAAGAAAGAATCTAGAAAGATTCCAATGAGAATCTTAATAAAATAAATTAAATGATAATGTGCACACTATTATTCGTGATAAAAAAACGTTTGCGGGATGTTTTTACGTCAAATTTACTAATATTAAGTTTATCCAGCCTAATATTGTGCGAATCATTAAATACCTGCGAATTTTATCAAAATTGATTTAAGTCATTATTCACCATTACCAATATGATTATGTGCTTTATCAATGATTTTATTCACCCCGATAACTGTCACTTTGCTGGCGAAAAATCTTCGGTATTATAAATTAATACTAGCTTGGCGGACGAGGTTTGATCACTAGGCGAGTTTTACTGCCAAATTAAACAAGCACCATTAGCTTATCATGTCACATATAATTATGACAAATATTTTGGCAAGTATACTTTAAAATAATTGAACAAGGTAGATAGATTCTCTAGTGAGACGGGCACAGTCCAAAGAAATTTTTATATGTATTATATAGTTACTAATAAATAATAATAATAATTTATTTTTTGAGCTCCAAATCTGAGAAATTAAAAATAAATAAAAATCATAATAACCTCAAAAACAGTAGGTCATGCGTAAATTACATTTAACGGCATCAAAAAATATATGTCTATTTAAAATCTATTTACTGTATTCCATACATCAGCAATATCCGCGTACTAGTTTCTGAAATTTAGATTTCTATATGATGAAGAATTAAACTAAGCAACCGTCCCAGTATTGTTACAGTAATATGGTAAAATAATTCTACTATTTCTGATAGGTACATGAAAGTTGATTAGCCGCAATAAATCAGTGCTATCGTTTTTTAAATATGTAATATTAATGATAATATATTAACGAAGTTGTTAATTTCAGCCAGCATCATGAAACTTAGCCGAATTATCTACAAGTCCACAATAGGCATTTTCTTAGTTATTATTTGAAGGAATATCTTTTTGATTAGATATTTTTAACAAGTAAATAAAAATCAGTATTATTTATAACCTTTGGGTCTTAATAGTTTTGAACGGTTTCAATAAAACCATTATCTTATATTTATATAATTTTTGTCTGAACAGTGGATTAGGGAAAGGTGGTTCTGATACTGAACTCAATAAACGAATACAACAATACAGTCACTGAAAAAAACATGTACTATTATAATGATCATAACAAAAATCTCTGAATCTGTGTAGTCTATTGTGTAATTCATGTAGTTACACGCTTTTGTAATGTGAGTTTAAAAAATATCTAAGTATGTACACAAGTGTGTTACCAGTTATAGGCAAGTTTAGATTAGAGCTATGGTTAGGTTAGTTAAAAAATATACTTGTAATATATATACGCGAGTAAGTTACCACTTCTTGGCGTGTGTGTTAAGGCAAGTTTGATTTAGTTATGTTAGGTTAGTAAAAAAAATTCATAATAATGTAAAGGTGATGGCAAATTTATTTATTTTAGTATCATTAAACATATTAAAATGATAAGCGTCTATATAAAAAGTAATGATTTAAAAAAATCAAAATATCCCTAACTACTATTTTATCCTGATTATATAATTAACATAGAAATTAATATTCGTATGTTTGCATAAATTACGAGTTGAAAACGTAAATATTTGGCTACTTGCAAGTTTTCCGGACATGTTGTTAATTATTTTCCAGACTTGCAAAACCTTGAGGGCTTAAACTAGTTATGAATTATTATAGAAGAAAATATCAATATACTATACGTTTACGTTTAAACTTTACTTATAGTTTTCAAATGTTTTGTCTAATAATAAACTCGGCTCTGTGTTTGGAAAAACAAATATAAATTTATATCCTAATTTACACAGAGAATATTCATAATACAGTTTTGTTTTTTTTTCAACGCAGACTTTATGGAAATATGACATTATGTAGATTATGATTTAATGAATTATTATTATCAATCAACATTATATATACCTTCATTAGATATAATTAATTATTAAATTGTATAATTAACACCATAGTTATATATTAGACATAAGTCTTTGTTAAACCGAACATCAGTGATTAGATTTCTGAATATTTTTACGAAATAAGCGCATAAAATTAAATTAATGAAATGCAGTTTAACACGTTTGAAGATTTGCATAGTATAAGAAATAGAAACGTTAAAAGTATAACCCGCTCTGCTATACCGATAACTTATTATATTCCTCAATACGCATGCGCGTTTCACACTGTTCGCCTCCCCAACCAGCGGGGTAAATCAGGGAGGGGGAAGCACTGTCGGGTAGTGCGATACAACCTTCGTTCCTAGCACGTCCTGTCTTATCCCGGAACCGTCCGTACGGGTGGGAATCGCGTGGTCTCGTGCGCGGTACTCGCACGTACTTTCATATCGTAGTATGATAACGTCCCACGTGATTTTGGGCCTTACGCATATCAGTGATAATAAGTATGTATGAAGCATATTTATGTAAAATCGTAAGTGATTTGTGTTTGAAGGTATATTTTTTATTATTTATTTTTTTAGTTGGTGTATTATATGATACATTAATAATAATATGTAAATTTACATATTATTATTAATGTCACCAAAAAAATATTTTCCGTTTTTAAAAAATAATCGTCTACCCATAAATATTATATGACTTTTCGTAAATTATGTGTTGTTCTTTTGTCCGATTTTATTTATGTAAAGCGGTGTTTTAGTGAACCCATAGAATGTATAAGTAAAACATTATTCATACAGGATGTTCCGAATAATAAATATTAGGATTGTGTCTAGGAAATTATTCTGGTAAAAAAACATGACAGATTTAATATTATCGATTTCGTTACGTTAATGAAATATTTTATGTTTATGTACATTTGTGTTTTAAGCTCATAATACGAAACGTTTCAAATTTAAATTTCATTAAGATTATTTATTATGAAAATGCAATGCACAAAAAGTTCATCCGTACATTTAAAAAACATTTTTGTATTATTTACGTTAATTTAAGTATTTAAAAATTCTCGAACACGTCAATTTATAACGTAAATTTATCTATCGGTTTCATAAAATTTGGAGTTTACATTTTGAAATTTATTTGATGTTAGCCAATATCAAATATCAAATCACTCATTTCTGTTTGAAGTTAATTTTTTTCTTAAAAATATATATATATATCCTTTGATAAAAGTTAAATTAATCAATTAGAAAGATATTCAGAAAAAATCTATTTATCGAAAAAGTATTTGGATGATACTGGGGTTCGAATGATTCACCTTTTTCTTTCCGGGGAAATCGCAACATCACAAGAAAAATATGTTTTTAATTAAAATAACCTTTGATTTTTTGACATCACTGTTGTTGTTAATAATTTTTATTATTATTATTATAAGTCTAGTGACCATTATTACTTTTTTTTTAAAGTTACAAACACGGAATACGTGTCACATCAATATTCTTATTTTCAAACTAAACTTGTGCTATAAAAATAAGACTAACTTGCTAGTCTCCTGAACGAGGCTTAAATCCCCGACCACTGAATCACTAGGCTCAATTATAAGATCAACAAACACGTTATTCATTTTCTTCTCTGACAGACGCTCAAATTCTCCCCCGAAATATTATGAACCTAGTTCGGAACACGCCTTATATTGTAATGTTAGCCAACTCTTAGATGGTTATCCATTTAGAGTCAGCATATCTATTCTATTCCGTAGGTATAGAAAATATAAAAATATTCCGTACCGTGGTGGAAGTAGAATATAGTCAATAGCTGAATAAGGATCATAAAAAATAGAGCAAAGAAGGTAGAGGCAAAATGAGGCACGAAAGATAGAAAATAAAATGCTTCGTCATTTTTACAAATTTCTCGGCCAAAGAAATATATAGATCTAAATCTTTGGAATACCCCTCAATCAAGAGTTTTTCGCAAATGAGATTATTCTCTGTTTGGTAGCGTACACCGTATTGACCACCCTTTTTTGACTCTATGGTGGGACCGAGAACCTTACTTGTGCTGTTTAATTAAGAAGTAGGTGCCGACCTTTACTGCCTTCCGTCTTCTGCGCGTACTCCTATACAATCACACACGGTGTTTGATAATGTGGGTGTGTGTTCTTCCATTTACTCAATAATTCATCAAGTCTCTGTCGTTTCTAGTGCCGTAATCTTCTGTGAAACGCTTTATACTCCCTAAAGCTATTCAGACTTAAGCCTCGAAGACAACAGTATGGAGTGTGCATCGATTTTCAAAAATATCTGTAGTATTAATCTTACGGCGTTTTCTCCTAATTTATTTATTTTTATATACTTACCTATTTTTGTTACACTATTTTGGTGATTCTGTAGTATTACAAAATAAATATACAATAAAATAATACATATATATATATATATATATATATATATATATATATATATATATATATATATATATATATATATATATATATATATATATATAATACATTCAATTATATTAAATTTAGATGAAGGAAAAATGAATGCTTAAATTATTATTTTTGTTTATTTGAAAATTTTAATATGAAAAGAAAAAAATAATAATATATTAGTATAAGACGCTCTTTTAAGAATTAAACTATTATAAATAACATAAACTATTATTCAAACAGAATTTCAAAAGCCCTAATGATTTAAATTTAAGAGTATTTCCATTGAATCGCTCATCGTTATGACAAGTGTGCTTCATAGATATACAGAAGAACGTTTGATGCCTAGTGAAAAACTGGTAATTGGTAAGATAGTCCCTAATTCTAGGTAGATAATAGATAAACATGAAAATGTGGTTTAATGTTTATGATTGTATTAGATTACGACGAGGCATGCCTGATATTTTTCTTTCGAGCTCATTAAAAGTGCATTGACGGCCGCTTAATCGATTGCCGTATAAGAGCCAAACCTTCCATTTATTGCGAGATTTCCCAGCATTCTTGAAATTATTTTAAAGCTTTACTCACTTTAATATAAAACAATTATCAATTATTAAGTCGGAAACATGTAACTAATAAAATAAAGTACCTTTTAATCCAGGTAAAAGTCCAAATTATTCATGAGTGCCGAGTAAAATGTCGAACCCTGTAAAAAGTTTTCTTTGATCTCTTAAACAGTGTCGACGTTGTGGAAAAATAAAGATCGGCAATGGAAAAAAATGTATCCCAAGAGGAGACATTAATTGTATTTAGTATTAGGTGTATGGTTTTAAAATTTCGTAAAAATACAGTAAGCGAGTTTTACACGAGTTCCGATGTATTTAGCAGATTCTTTAGTTATATTTATGAAGAAAGCTATATAATTTCTAAAATGCATATGTTTTTTTAAAGACAACGTTGTGCGAGTCGTAGGTAATGTATATTCGCACATGTCAAATCAATTGTAGTATGCACGGGTTTGAGATTTATCTTATCCTACCAATCTGAAGCAGTGACCTCGAAAATTTCGTGATTAAAATTTCAACACAAGTACACGGTGCTGAACACTGATTGCTGAAATTTATTTCAACTAAATCTCTGAAACTTATTTCATCGTGACTCATCCCGTGTATCTTGTGTAAACATAAATAATTAAAACTAATTCTTATATTTATTTATACACCGTGAGAAATTCATGTATTCATATTTTACGACTACACTTGCCTCATAGGTTAAATTCTATTGGGACATGGAAGGCTTGTTATGATTTATTTATATGTATATATCACAATTTGTGCGCACACGGACAAGGTATTTATCATTTTACTACCCTAGATTTAATAGATAAATCTTATTTACAACACATTTCATTAATTTGATAACTATACATTATATTATCAAATGCGTTTTAACGTAGCATGTGTTTTGACAACGTTCCTTAATAATTATACTTTGTAACACATGTAAACATTGATACAATTGAGACAGATAACATCCATTAATTTGATACAAATTAAATGTATTAATTAGAAAGATCGAACAATATTGTTGCTGCTACCGGGATTCGTACAATATATTTATATTAAAAACATCATAGACCTATGTTCTGAATAATTACAACATCACAATAAGTATGTGTTCTTAATAATCCATTAATTTATTTGCTGTTAAGACTTTTTAGATCATTTAGTAAAAGTATGCGATCGTTAATAAACCATTGGAACCACATACAAATAAATGACACACAAAAAAGTATTATTTATATAAGATGGCCATCGTTAACCATCATTTATTTGTATCGCGGTAGTGCAAGACTATAAATCAATATCCAAATATGTTTGGCTCCAAACATGTCACACAATTTTTATTTTAAATATTTTCATTTAAAATAATTTATCACACTTACATATACACCAACTACAATTTACGTAAATATTAATAATGTTAAAACTACATCCTTGAGCCCGAGGTTGTATATCATTATGAGGGAAGTAAAATGTTATTTATGTGTGTATGTGTGAGTGTGTGTGTGTATAATTTTTTAATTATCAAAATATTTTTTTAATATTTTGCACCATACCTATGCTATGTGTGCATCTCTATTAAAAAATAATATTTTTTTTTAAGTTCACAAACGACCAAATATCACGTTTATGAAACAATGGCACCTAATATCGAGTATGGAAATATACTAAAGTGATACCTATATAAATGTTTGAACTAGCTGTATCTTTATATTATCCTTATTACGAACTGCCAGAAAGCTTCGTAAGAACATTTCCATGTTTAGTCACCAGATGTTAAAATCCAGGTCGTGCTTCTTTGCCTGTGTCTCCGCCAACTTTTATGACTTTTTCTTATACAACATCTTAATCACATCCTGAAGTAAAAAATGTAGATTCATATTTAATAAAAAATTGACTTTTTCTATTATTTATTTATCTTATGTACATATTTTAGTTATTTTAATATTTATTCCTCGGTTAGGGAGGTGGAAAAAGATCTTGTGATAAGGATAAATTATAAATATTTATGTATTGTATTAATTTTTCATTATACCAATAAAACAAAATTTTAGCCAGACTTAATAGTTAAATAATTAAAACTTATTATTTATGAGCTATCAATTTGAATTGTTGTTTTTTTTAATTGTAAAGAGGTACAATTAAATTTTGAATAATTGTTTAGTTTTAAGTATTTTTCATATCGGTCTGTATTGTTGTATTAAATTGATGCATAAGTTTGTCGCATTTTTGTTTTCTTGGCAAAAATTCTTGAGAAAGAATTTTTTGGCATATACGTTGGTTATTTTACTGCCATAATATTGTTTTATTGAATACATCTTGAACTTTTTTAATTTGTAGATTTTTTATTATTGGATAAAGAAAATATAGTGTTTAGTACAATGAACACTTGCTACACATATTTTTATTTGAGTATGAGTTACGACATGAATTACTTACTACTACTACTACTATGAACTACTTCTGAGAAATGCAACCGAATGTAAACAGCAACAAATTAATTCACGAAGAACGACCGAAAAAACGGCATCAAGTATTTATTTAGCACGATAATGCCCGTCTGCATACTACAAACATTACAAATTCAATGCTACATTACATTATTCAAATGTTTTTTTTTTTGGAGGTTATTCCACATTCACTCTATTCTTATAATCTTGCTCCATCAGATTTTCTACTTTTCCGCTCTCTATCTAACAACATCTGATAAATCTTCATTAATAACGACGCTGCTTTTCAAAATTGACTTGACTTCTTTACCTCCAAACCGATGGATTTTTTCAAGCTTGGAATCAAAAAATTGCCAGAACATTGGGAGAATATTTACATTTTATTTAAAAATATACATTAATAATAACTCTACGTTATTAAGCAACAATAGAATAATGTATTTTTTCTTACAGTTGACGAAAAATTTATTTACTTTACATTGGAACAGCTAGGGCAATTTTTTGTTTCCTATTACATTCTGATAAACCCAATGTACAGAGTCGAGATCTCTTAGAACCCTTTCGTATCAATAAAGATTCTGCGAGCTCACAAAAAGGATTCCATCAGCCCTCCCAAGAATAACGAAGCGACCGCGCAGTCTGCGTCGTTGCTAATGTATGAGGCGTGATCCATCCAAGGAAACGACTCAATATTTTGTTTGCGGCCAGGATGCCCGCTAGGTATTCTAGCCGCAAACAAAATATTAAGCCGTTCCGGCCGTTCCGACGGTTGGCGGCGGTGTTGATGGCCGCAAGACGTGCCGCTATTTGCCCCCAGATGTGGCCGGCTAGCTCAGTCACCGCTCGTGAGTTGGGCTCTGTGCGTTGCCAGAATGACAATTGAAGGGTCCAGGGAAATAAGGTGTTGAGTACCTTTTATGAGTGAAGTGGGGTTTTGATGCAGTTGTGTAATATTTTAGAAGCCCTACAATTTGGTCAAATAGAATTAACTTTAAAATATGTCATACAATGGCAGTATGAAAGAATCGCGAAGAGGGAAAATGTAAAGAATTAAATAAATGCAATTGTTATTTTAAATCCTCTACTTTAATAATAAATGCAAAGAATTAAAAATAATAACATAAACAATTAATAATTAAGGAGAACACATATTTATAGAAAAAAATCTATATTAAATTACTACCGGGATTCGAGCTTGAACCTCTTCCTATCCGGGGAAAAAATATCTAATATCAATATTGCGTAAGGGTAGGATGGGCATAGAAAATTAAGAAAAAATTAAATCAGCCCCTTTAGATCGGTAGATGAGCTCTCAAATACTGATCACTTAATTATTATTGCACATCAGATGATATTTGTCATGGGCGCAGGTTGTTCAAAAGTTTGATACTCTTATTACTTTATTTTTATGTAACACTTTCAAAAATTAGCCACACGCAGTTTTCAGAAGACATATAAAACAGCATGAATATTAAAGCATATTTATAAAGTAATAAAAAATTGATTTTATAAATGTCTTACTTAAATGGGAAGGAAATAAATTATTTTCGAAAATTAATCTAAAATACCTTTGTACTATTCGAGTTGTATTTTTTGATGCTGACCAAATCTGAGCTATTTTAATATAATTATTTAATATTTATATTTACGGTGTTACAGATATAGGAACATGTTATTAAACACCAGTAAATACGTCACACTATTATTGTAATGTGAGCAATAACCACACGTACCGTGGTATTAAATATATCGGTTAGCTTGGTGGTTAAGTCTGAGCGCTTATTCTATCTGCAACAATATTCTCTAATGAAGCAGACGACTTGAAATTTTTCTGCTGGTAAAATATTCTGCTTTTATAGTTATGTATTATTTATCTCAGGTACCAAAGTATTTTTGATAATACTCTTCTGGATTAATACGACGTCAGAACGCCAATATACAGCTTTACTTAAAAATTATTTAATTGGAAATAAAACAGATACAAAATAAGGGTATTGGACATTAAAAAAAAATGGTGACAAATATATTATTAGGAAAACACATTCTTATTGTGAAGTTGTAATTATTCAGAACATAGGTCTGTGATATTTTAAATATGAATTAAATATATTAATTAGAAAGATATACATATAAAAACAATTTTATCGAAAAATATTGTTGTTGCACTAGCGGGATTCGAACCTGGATCACTTTCCAAACCGAGGAAGATGCGTTATCCAACTATACTACAGCGACAAATTTTTGAACCTATATGTTATCTTTTTGATATTAATACATTTAATCGTTTCATTATAAATAAGGTAGATAGATGGCTCTTTCAAATAATTCGTTCGAAAATTTGTCGCTAAAAATATTATCGCTGTAGCATAGTTGGATAATGCAGTTAAATAAAACTATTTATTAACTAAACCATACTTATTGAGCCATATTATATTTCAGTTCATTTTTACGAGATAAAAATAAATTAAATCAAGCTTAAATTATAAAGAGAGAAAAACGTTTTCAATAGTCGTTTACGCATGGCAGGTATACAAAAAGAGATTATAATTTCCAAGACCAAAATATGCACTCTTTCAAATGACTCAGGAGTCTGGTAAAGTATGTAATGGTACGGTATACCTATTACGATCTAACAGTACTTATTTCATTGAAGCCTGCATTGATGTATAACTTTATTGGTTTATTTTAATTTTGGCTATTAAAGATGGGAAGATGCTTTAATGCGTCGCTTCTTATCTGCCTTCATTATTTTTCTAACAGCTTTCTAAATATTTTCTTCTTCATATTTCAAATACATCTATCTCTATGGATCAGATATGTAAGTTCTCGGCTTTGTCAACTTGTCTACCGATAAGATAATCATTTTTATATATTATAGATTATTTAACTTTATTTTTAACCACTTAATAAGTAATTTTGGTACACCAATGATGTCAAATTAAAATGAAATTAGAATGTCAAATTATCTGACCAAAACTATATATGTCACGTTATTCTAATGTTTTTAAAAATCAATATTAAAAAAAATAATAATAATCATTATTTAAAGAATAAATCTAATATCTAACTTAAATTGTTTCGGTGATGAAAGATGTGGAAATTGACTTAATAGCACAAAATTGTTGGAAATTTTTTTAGAATAAGACTTTATATTTTGGTTAATTTTATATGCTTTATTTATTTCATTCGATTCATAATTATTCAATTTAAGACAAATTCTTTATATGTAAAACAGAAAATCCCAAATTTTTATCAAAAATATGATCATTTTCTAATATTTTTTTTAATATATATTTATTTATTTATCTGTTATAAGTATAGTGTTACAATACAATTTTTTTTTCGTGCTACACATCTCTAAAAAGCATATACTTGTGCAGAGAAGTGAAAAAAATTATTGGAAAATTTTGTTTCGTCCGTTACTTGCAAAATCTATAGATTCTCTAGATATTTAATAATTCAAATATTATGTGTTATATTATATAACACCATGATAATAGTATTATTATTACGTAAAAAAGTCCAAAACTGAAGTCAAAGTGGCTTAATAAGACTTTAAACTTTTTCCTGATAATTGTTCCTATTCTTCACGAAGTTCCTATTCACCCAGATCACTGTACTCATGAAAACCTACGCAGTATCTACATTATAATTTTCAGCAATACTTATAATTTAATATATCCCATGCTTACACGGATATTACCATTGAATTTTTAAATCAAATTGTTGAAAATTTTAAATACGGCTAATAACTATATATGATGACATTTTAAACGAATATTGAAAGCATCTCTCCTTGAACGGGTGAATGGGTCTCGCCTATCTCTCCTTTTAAAATTTTAACAATTTTAAATTGCTTTTCCCCCACCGGTCGTGTTTGTCCGCCTTTTCCACTGAAGCCTTCAGATGCAGAGGGTCATCCGTGAAAGGCTTCTTTCACCATAAATTGAGCAACATTACTCCATACAAAGTTTTGACTGCTACCGTGCAGGGACACGAAACCTTTTATATTTATTATTCCTCACGAGAAACATGTATTTCGCACATATTCATTTCATCTCCCAAGACTTTATTACAAAAAATAACAATTTTCATAATCTAAACTGGGAGTAAAGTCAAATCTATATTTTTACCATGTTATTTTCAGTTATTTCCAGCTTAATTTATCTTACAGTTATTTATCGTAATTTTAATTATAGTACTCATTTTATAATCTTACCTTTTCATTATTATTATCCTTTGTCACGTGATTTTGACTTATAATCGTCAAATTTAGCTTATTTTCAATCATGAAAACGTCATATATCAAATTTAACTAGAAAGTTAATCTGAAAATAAATCCTTTTAATAACTTAGTGTGCACTGTTCATTGTATTATAATCAACCCACACGCGATTGTCTACTTGAGTTCCGTTTCATTAGTGATATTTAATGTAGGTGCCGATTTATTATACCGAGCGTATTAAGTTATTAAATCAACGTATGGTATGCATTGTACAAACGCTCAACAGTATTAGAAAATTCCAGCATTTGAAAGTAATATTACAGCATCCCATTAATAACTTTTGGTAGCATAGCTACTTGCACCTGGCTTAACGTGCTCAGTATATTTATAGTGCTTAGCTTGTATATTTATAATATTATTTAAACGTAACAATTCCAAATAAAATTTTGATTTATCACGTCGACAGTCAATTCTTTGAAAACTAGTATTGGATTCTCATTTAACCTACGCTTTTAACTCATTATTAAGTTGAAGCAGTTATCATTGATCATTTAAAAAATGTTTAAAATGAAAAAAAATACCTGCAATTAAAAAATGAAAATAAATATATTACGCTGTAATATAACGATATATAAATCACATGATATCTGATTTAAATAAAAGCCAAAACAGTTACAAAAACCTATCTTATAACTTATAATCTTTGACTGTTTAATTTAATGTTAGATTTTTTAAATATATGTAGGTAATTGGTTCCTCATTAGAGCGCTGCATTATTATTTTATTTTTCTATATCGCGCTGATTATTCATGACCCCGCCTCATTAAGAAGTATTCAACATAAAATGGGTTCAAATGTACTTTGTTTTAACAATCATCGTTATACCTCTATCCTTCTGTATTATCTGTAGCCTGGAGAATCCATTTTTGGCCGCAGTCATCCACTTTTAATTTATTGTCGTTTTTCACGCGTGATCACAGTGAGTAAAATTAACCTTCGGGTACTGGAAGACCGAAAATAGGATCGAGAGCCGGGGCGGGGTACAAAGTGACCCCATTCAAATTTTTGTTTCAATGGTTTGAGCATGTTCCATCATATTTTTAATCAAATTTCTTATATAATGCGAACAAGATACCACTAAATTTGTCATCATTTTATAATAAATCGTAATATTTGGAAGTGTTACGCGAGCAGAATGACGCAGTCGGACGTATCGCATTAGCGAACGCACCGCGCACGTGCATGTCCTAAGTCAGCGAAAAGATCTAAGACACGACTCATCCAAATACGTAAGTCATATCTGCCGTTACCTAATAAGGAGAATTAACTTATAAAATGTTCCCGATTATCTATGAAGGAACATTATTTTCTTTTCATTTATTATTTTTTTTTTACGCGTTGTATTCTTTGGGATATTTATGAGGATTACAATTAATACCAACTCAATATCATTAATATTTAATAAATAGTTCTAAATATTTAATTTTTGGGGTTATGTTGTGCCCCATTTCGGAACGGAAGTATTAATAATGGATCACGTAGGTAGTAGTTTGGTCATATAGAACGAATGAATGAGGAGAGAATAGTAAAAACTATATATAATGTAAGTGTTGAGGCACCGGAGATATAAGACGTCCGCAAAAGACTTGGCACAATCAGATAAACCAAATACATACTGGAATATGGTCCTGATAGAAACCTTAAAAATCGATGAACTTGTATGATTGTAGATGTGAGTTAGTTAGTGATTCTAGTTTTAAAAAAATCTGATGGTTTTGAATTCATTGAATTCAAATACAACATACATATCTACTACCGTATGTTTGATCATGTTGCTAATTTTAGTAGCGCGGAAGTGATACTTACTTTCTGAAAAGTTTTGCAGAAAGAATCTTCAAATTGGAATATGTAAGACTCTGACGGAGAAAAAGTGCAACTTATGTTGGATACTGTCAAATATTTGATGATGTGTAAGAGTACGGCTGCCTTCGTATTTCAACCATATCGTATCGCGTGAGGTTTAAGCAGGCAGTAAGAATAATCAAGACAAAATGCAACTAACGATTGGCACAGTATTCATTATACAATTATTGTGTAAAACGTAATTACTATAGCAAAGTCGATGCGAATTGCAGCACTGGCGCTGACGTCGGAAGAATGAGTGAGGTCTGGCTCGCCACGCTCACGGCATCAGGCCGCACGCGCATTCATGCGGGTCATTTGATGTACGTGTCTCGACGACAGTCGGGTACTGGAAAGCCGGGTGCAATGTCAGCGGCTGTTCGATACTGCTCACTACAGTGTACCCAGAAAGTCTACCACACTGAAAATTCTCATGATTATAACCACGAACACCTATTTGGGGAATTTCAAATGGAATACGTACAAGTTAAAAGACTTGGCTTTTACAATTATGTAATTTTATTCAAAATTTTTTATTCAATTTTTTTATTCGTTACATTTTCTTAATTTCCGCGGATCCTGGGACATCCCTGGCGCACTGATTGCGCTCGGCCGATAGCATCGCCCGACTGAGGCAAACTTTCAATTTATTCTCATAGGGATCCATATCTCAGGCTGCAGTGGAAAGGTAAATATTTGCCGCCGGTGAGGGGCGGTCGTGGCTCATAATTTTCATTTTATCTTTTAAGGCTTTCGCGCCACGTTCCGCCCAACCGCCTCTCGCGTCGATTCCCCGCACGTCGCGCGGCCCGGGGCGGTCCGAGAAAACGCTTATATCATCTTGTTATTTGTTTTAATATACGAGATTTATGGAATACTAGCGGTCCGTACCCGGCATTGCCCGAAATTCAGTTTTAGTTATAATTAAAGATATTGCATATAAAGAGACGTCATTTTTTTGCACAGACCTTAAATAATATGTTTGCAAAATTTGGTCAAGGCAGAGTAGTGAGTGTGAGGTGTCCGACGGTTGGGAGGGGGGTGACTGTATTTCGTCAGGGTCTTAAATAGTAACTTTGTATTAATATTATTTATTGTATTTCACAATAAACCATAAAGCACACACAATTAATTTGTGATGTTATTTAGTTTTTAAACGAATTAGATAACTTATTTTTTAATATTTTTATGTATATTATTATTATAAAGTTGCAGTTTTATTTCAAATCATAGTTCAGTGGTATTTGAATACAAACTAAACGTATTAACTAGAAAGATACACAGAAAACATCTATTTTTCGAAAAAATATTTTAATTGCCACTGGGATTAGTGGACTATTTTGAAATTATAGAAGAAATAATTTAAGAAAAACAAGAGATAAGTAGACCTATATAGATAAACATTGAATGAGAGAAATAGTACTATGAAGAAGAACTGGAAGGAATGTAGAATGGTACACCGACAAGAATACCGTGCTTAAAAACACAATGACTAGAATTGATCTGTCAATTTCGCCCGTTGGTCTGTTAGAATTCTCCAGTCATGGTGTTCATCTTTACAAGTTTTTTTCCAAAATCATCACTTAGCTTTCTACAATAAAAAAATGCTGGCTAAAGAATTGAAATCGTAATAAAAAACTTTGCGACAGTGGTTAATATTGCAGTAATTTTTTTTTTCTCTTTTTCCTATTTGACAGGGGCACACATGTATTGCTGTCCTGCGCCATTTAACTTGGCCGTAACATCTACGGCCTCTCCTAACACAATTTTGTCAGCTGACTATTCTAGGTTCTCCTGGGACTTCATAAAGGACATCCTTTTCCTGGCACTATTGACAGGATCCTATTATTTCAAGAGTACCTAGAACGAGCTTCATTCGCACCAATTTATTTTAAGCAACCACTACCATACACAAATAATAACCATATAAATGTGATATTATATCATTTTTCTACAACAAAATGCGAATTTCTTATCATGCTTTTCTCAATTTACAATATATTTAAAGCATTTATTAATGTTGAAGTTTATGTTTCATATTTCAATTAATTAACCATCAATTTTGGAAACAGTAATTGTTTCATTCACTATTTATAAAAAAAAAACGTTAAAAATAAAAATTATTTTCAATATACTAAACCTATACAAAAAATACCATATTTTTTGATATGATATAATCTCACAATTTAAACTAACAGCACGATAAAGTAGTCCATTTATTACTCTAGTTAGGCGAATAAATTAAACTGATGTTTCAGAAAATGGAAAAAATACTATCTTTAGTTAAAGATTGATAAAAATTCCGACCTAATTTTAATTGAATACGCAATTCTAGTTGAATTAAGTTTGAAAAAATACTCCCTAATTTTTGTTAATTTTCACAATTTTTCAGCATAGCATTTGAGGCATTCTAAAAATATCATATTTAATAACGAAAATATTAAAACTGTCTTAATGATAATAAGTTATTTAATTAGTAGTTAAAGTAATGTAAGCATGCCATTCGACCATTTTTGCTATCTATTTTTCGTATTTTCTTATAATATATATATTTCTATTAATACTATTTCACCTTTTCACTTACCATTAAGCTATAATTGACTAAGGTATATACCTCCCACTTGATAAGTATCAATTTCTTTATATTGGTCAGCATTATGCATGTACCCGAATATATTCCCAGTAGTTTGCTACGAACACCGCTTAAAGCGCTTATAAACTATAAGTTATAGTGTAATATCATGTATAATATAAGCATCCCACACCGGGCCGCAGTCATGCACCAAGGGAGCACATGCAAGTCAGCCTGCCGCTATAATGCCCGCTTAGCATATCCTTTACGTTATATAATGTTAGCCGCTTTCGCTAAGTAATATCGGACACGCATCCGAGGCGAACCGGACTAACAATCCTAAGGAACTTGTAGAAAAATATTTTTATGTAATTATGTACATTACTTTACGGAAAAAAAATACAAAGGTATGTTAAACCATCAGCATTGATCTAAATCAGTAAGTTTATATCAAAAAAATTCAGTAAAACGGTATTACCAAATGTAAATTGAATTCAAATTATATTTGAACATAGTTATGCAAAAAACAGGCAGCAACAGAAAACCCAAACACAACAGCACTTTTGTGAAAAGAACGAATAATCAATTCTACACAATTTGAATATTTCTTTACCTTTAATATTATAAATAGAGATATCAAATTTTGTTATACTAAAAGGATACATTTTAGTAATTTTTATTTTTATTTCTGTTTTTGATAGAATATAGAATTGACCTTACTGTTGCCGTACATGCCTTCGACAGCTATTGTTTCCGGTTTCGTATTGATAATTTGGTCATGCATGCAGAATGAACACTACCATTAACATTTGATTGGCAGTAGCTGTTTCTCTAGTGTCGTGGCTGGTCCGATGTTATTATTCTTCTTATCTCTGGGTGTTTTTCCGACCGACCGAAATGCGCAATCTCCGTCGCTCGGATTATTGAGAGCTCTTTACCGGACGATGTACTGACCACAATTGGTCTCCGCTGGTCGTCAATCTTCGAAAAGCGGCAACATTCATACAACATAAAATAACCAATATCAATCAACAAGAAATCTCAGGGATGCCAGTCGAAGGACTTGCTATGCATAACTACATTTACTTAAAAGAAAGCGTTAATTTTACCGAAGTACAAAATTACATAAAACCATTTACTTATTTCATGAAATTGTTCCGTGTATTATATAAAGCATTTCTTTATTATTTTCTTTTTAAATCTTAAAGATTCCAGTTTTCTTCAACTTCAAACTTCAACATATTTTTCTCTGATGGTACCATGTACATCATTTTTATTAGAATTAGTTTATAGAGAAAATCGCAGAAATACACGTAAAGCTTTTAGAATGTAATATATCAAATATTTCTGAATATAAAAAAACTTTTGTATTTCTATTGTATAACGATACAACTCATTACAAGTTTTCAGTATTTTTTTGAGGATTTAAAACGTAATAAATTCACATATGTGTATGATACTTGTCTAATCTAATTATTTTATAAAATTAAGAATTTTTTTAAATATTTAATTCTTATATTTTAGAAATACTTTTATTACTACTACGACTATATGCTTTGTGATATTACTGCTAGGGCCTGCGGGTGGCTATTGTGGCGGCAACGCAGCCATCGGTGACCGTTGCGTGGTCAGGGTCTCAATGGAATCTATATTTTAATAATAGAGCTTTCTCCAAAATAAACCAAATAAAATATCGATGTAATTAAAATTATTCCACTTTTGTAAGTTAGCTGTCAAAACAAACAATACTAGCATTCGTAGATAGGCAATTTCTATGGTAAGAAAGATTTCACCCTTACCATAGACAGAAGAAAAGATGACAGATGTCAATATACCATTTCGCTTATATGTTTTTTTTCTTACTCGTAGTAAAAACAATGTACACTTTATTTCAAATTGAATATATATTTAGGTACTGTTATTGAATATTAATAAAAAGATATTAAACACACGTTCATTTTTATAGATCTGTCCGTTTAAACAAGTACAATACACCTATAAAGACACTACATCTAAGACGTCCGGAAGATCATAGAAATAGACGAGAAAACTTAATAATATTATGGATTATATACTATTTATTATTATACAGTCATAGTGATGTTGGATGCGCTTAATGGAAAACATTATATATATAATAAATTAATAAATTTATTTTATTAAATAAATCTAGAATCAAGTTTGAGTATTGGTTTAGGTTATTTTAAAAGTCGAGTTTATTCATTACTTGTAAACTAGCGTTTTACCGGTCTTAAGACGCGATAGTCAAACAAATTCAATATGGCCATTGAAAAATACAGAGATGCGATGGAATTTCATCTATCGTCAGAATTGTTCATGACAGAAAGCACTTAATCTCACAGAGAAAAGTATAAAAAAAGGTGAGACAGAAAAATGTCGAATGTGTATATATCGCGAAAAAACCCATAAGATTTTATCCAGGTGTAACGCTACTGGACAGATATATTTAACTTTTATTATAATAATTACACACGAGAAAAATAGACAGAATGAAAGTAAACTGAATGCAGTGAAAATAAGATCACTTAGGCGTATATATGGCAGATCTTATGATAAGAGTAAAGAATGAAGAAATAAGGAAAGAATGTAAGGCTGATCTTAGTATAGTGAGTAAGATTAAGAAAGGACCACTAAGGTGGTTTGCTCAAATGAAATGAATTATTGAGGAGAAAATGGTAAGAACGATATGTGACACGAGTATTGATGGCACCAGAAATAAAGGACGTCCGCGAAAGACTTGGCACGACCAGGTAAATCAGATACTGGAGGATTGTTTTCTTAGAAGCCACTTAGAAGTCCCTTGAGTTGTCGGGGCACTAGTATCTTATTTTCTATTTATTAACATAGCCATCGATATGAAAATGTGCATCGTCAGCAAATTATATGTTTTCAAGCGTTTGTGCTATTCCAAAACGTTCCATCATCATTTTCGCTAAATTTTCATGTGAAAAATAGTCATTTTCGTTGAGAAACAGCACG
This sequence comes from Eubasilissa regina, assembly GCA_022840565.1. Lineage (NCBI taxonomy): Eukaryota > Metazoa > Arthropoda > Insecta > Trichoptera > Phryganeidae > Eubasilissa > Eubasilissa regina. Next base: position 27,209,242 of record JAINEB010000018.1, read on the forward strand.
ATTTGCAGTTTATATGTGTGAAAATGTAGTTTCTTTTTCAAAATAACGTGTACTATTGATTTTTTTATTCCAGTAAAGCTGCAATCTTCCTTATCGATTTACGCGAATTGCGCATAATTTCCCGTCAAACTTAAGCCACATGTTCTGGCGTCACTGCTAACGCTAATGGTTCCGGAGGAGTTTGGTTAACCATTGTCCATTCTTGACTGAACTTTTGAACACAACACCAAATAAGTGCTTCGGCCCATCACTTGCTTGTCAAATTTTAAAGTAAGTACAAAAATCACGACGCGCATGAACCAATGAATCACCGCACTTTAAATATTGCTCAACCGCGAACGCGTGGTGCGCTCCCGACCAGTGACTCATTGCGACTGGAAAATCAGCAAATCACCCAACCCTGATGGCTTACGACCAATTACAATTTAATCTTGAAATTTTTCCGCTGGACACCCTATAATTAATACATCTAATTTGTATTAAAAATATCACAGACCTATGTTCTGTAAAATTGAAACTTCACAATAAGAATGTGTTATTCTTAAAAATACTTATATTAATTTACGTAATTGAATTTCGTATATAGGTTTCCGCTTTTTCGATCAGACATAACAAATTTTTCGATTTAACGGCTTCTACGTTTTAATTATATATATATTTTGTACGATATACAATCAACTGGTGAAGTATATTGAAATCTCTATAGGCATTACAGAAACCTAACACAAAAAGGTTTGTTCGGCTGGCTTTGTCACAAAATATAAAATATACGTACTAGTGCAAAATAACTCAACAAAGTATTTCAATGCGAACTGTTAATCATATTCAATGTTCGAAATTCATATCGATAACTTACTGTCAGTAGACTGATTATTTCCCACTATAATAAATAACAAATTTTAGTCAAATATTTAGAGTCAGTGTTTTAATTGTTTCAATGCATGAACAGGGGTCAATTCTCGCTAGGACAGGTTTGAGTTTGTGATTAATTCTCCTGAATCATGGCTGAACGATTATAATAACGCGAAGTTAATATGCAGTTGCAAACATGTTAATTAAAATTGTAATTTTATATTGCGTAAAATATTTCGATATTAATTTATTCACACATATTATGTTACTTAGAAAAAAATCTGTAAATTGTGAGCGGTTGCGTCTTTACAAAAAAAAAATCTGAATTTATAAAATATTATCTCGACTTTGTTAATATATGCTAGCTTACTGCTATGGGTAGAGTAGTCTCTTTGATCTCAGATTGGTGGATTACTAGTTACCAGGAAGGTAAGGTGAAAAATAAGTAGAAATTAATGAAGTAGAATTATATAATTTGTACTTTAAATGGGTGACATTTTACATCTTTTTTTTTTCATTTATTTAACACTTATTGTATTATATGTATACATCTCGTACATAACTTAAATTAAGTATTATTAGGAAAACACATTCTTATTGTGGAGATGTAATTATTCAGAACATAGGTCCGTGATATTTTTAAATATGAATTAAATATATTAGTTAGAAAAATATACATATAAAATCAATTTCATCGAAAAATATTGTTGTTGCGCCACCGGAATTCAAACCTGGATCTCTTTCCAAACCGAGGAAGGTGCATTATCCAACTATGCTACAGCGACGATATTTTTATTTTTCGAACCTATATGTTACCTTTTTTGACATTAATACATTTAATCGTTCCATTAAATGAAAGAGCCATCTACCTTATTTTTAAGGAATCTCAAATACCTTCAACCAAAATTTAATAAAAAATAATAGTTGATAATTCTGGCGTCTGCTAACAGATTACTCAAAGGTATTTGAGATTCCGTAAAAATAAGGTAGATGGCTCTTTCAAGTAATGGAACGATTAAATGTATTAATATCCAAAATATAACATATAGGTTCGAAAATCTGTCGCTAAAAATATCGTCGCTATAGTATAGTTGGATAATGCACCTTCCCCAGTTTAGAAAGAGATCCAGGTTCAAATCTCGGTGGTGCAACACCAATATTTTTCCATAGAATTGATTCGTGTACATCTTTCTAATTAATATATTTAATTCAAATTTAAATTAATTATTCTTTATTTTTTATACAAAATTACCCAACTCACTATGAAAATCAATTCTCGTGTTTGAATTGGTGACTATTATGCTACACCTACACAGTAAGTTCAAATTGATACACCTGTTCTTTTTGCATTTATTTTCAAGATAAAGACGGGGAGTGATTGAATTACGGCCGATCTGTTCTCCAAGTGACCAGAATGGACTTTGACCCTGTCACATGGAAACAAGTGACACAAGGATGGCTACCATTCTTCAGTAAGATAAGAAAAGAAACAGAATAAATTAAGCGGGGTTCCTCTCTTGTTTAATAATTAAATAAAATTAAAATAAACCACCTTTATAATAGGTATACGTATTTCTGGTGTGATGCGTTCAACTAGTAATGTCTCATTACAAATACTTAATTGAAATCCATCTCTTAATTATATTTTCTTTTGCCATTTCCGCATCTTAATAATAATGCCTATGTCGTATAAACATATATAAATAAGAATGTACCAATAATATTTAAATTTGTTTATCATCTACAATATAAATGCGCACTATACATACACATGTCACAAGACATTGAGATACACTGAAGAGACTGATAGTACAAAAGCAGAGCGGAAGAAATCCAATCCCACGTTAGATCACCGACTAAATAGACTCTGGATCTGTCTGCAATCAATGGCCCGCTACAGTAAGGCATCAAAAATACTGCAGATCCAAACATATGACGCCGAATACTTTTGGCTGCCGTATTATCATTGTCATAGTAACCACGAGTGCTCTGCCAAAGCATAAGAAAGGAAAAGGATAATAATATGGTCGCCACAAACTCCTCCATTCGCTCTGCGATCCGTCGCCATACTATCCTATATCCGTATCATCCCATGTCACGTAATTTGTCCCATGCCTGTGAATGCTCAATTCAGACGAACTTATTTACCATCACACCATTTCTTGCGGGGACAAGCAGAGAGGATAGAGTATCACACTCTTGTGTTCTGACACACAATTCTCGCCTCATCCACATTCACACATCTTCTCATACACGCTCGCCTTTTATTAAGGCTTCTGACAGGACCATTCTCCAGTATCTGGTTTACCTGGTCGTGCCAAGTCTTCCGCGGATGTTTTCTACTTCTGGTGCCATCAACACTTATGTCATATATCTTTCTTACCATTCTCTCTTCATTCATTCGTTCCATATGACCAAACCACTCAAGTGATCCTTTCTTCATCTTACTAATACCAGCTTTACATTATTTCCTTATTTCTTCATTCTTTACTCTATCATAAATAGATCTGTCACATGTACGCCTAAGTGATCTTATTTCCACTGCATTGAGTCTACTTCCATTCCCAATTCCGTTCTCAATTTAGGCTTGTCCAAACGTATCCAAAGTGACACTTATTTACTGTAATACGGAAAAAATAATTTGTCGAAAAAATGTTTTAGTTGCTACCGGGGTTCGAACCTTGATCTTTTCATTTTCGAGGAAATGTGTAACCAGTTACACCACGCCAACCGAGTAAGTTGACGATAAATTTTCGAACTTATATCCTGCCAATCTTTTAAATTGATACATCTATTATTTTTTTTAATCTATCATCTTTGTTTTGCAATAAATTTCTTTACTATATACTTTTGAGTAATATACGCTAAGAGACGCCAGAAATAAAATCATTTCATTTTGATTAAATTTAGATAAACTTTGATACAACTTATATATTTTTAAGGCGAACACAATATCATTGCGATTTTACAGTTTTTTCAGAACATAGTTCTGTGGTATTTTAATACAAATTAATTATGACATTTGACTTGTATTAAAACACCACAGAACTATGTTCTGAAAAACTGCAACTTCCACAGACCTCTAAATATATAGACATGAACTAACGCAAATTTCTTATTCCAATATTTTCAATTTGGTGTCACCCACGTTATCACTTTAGCACCACTACGCAATCAAATAGCTCCGAGACTTTTTTTTTAATATGACTCAATTGGAACGAAAATTTAAATGCTGACAATATAATATGCATTAATGTAAAAAATATGTTTTGTTTACACAAAGATTTAATTTTCGCAGAGTAAATACTTTTACTGCTGCATAAATGTGTCATAAACCATCGGATTTATGTTTCCACCAAGAATGTGTATGGAATGCCCCTCGTTCCGCAATTATTGTTCCAAACCTTCCTCTTATATATACACTTTATTTCATGTCTACTCATTTGCTAGTCTGTGGTAACTTTACAATAATAATTTTTTCTCCTTAAAAACGCTTATATATTAGATATTCAGTCGTATATCTTCATACCAGTTCACAAATACTTATTTTGAAATCTCTTTCTACCTCGAAATTATTTTAATTACAACCACCTATTAAATTTTTAAATATTACTATAACAAAAAAAAACACATTTAGAAAAATAATGACGTTTACAAAAATGTTTTCTCATCAATCTTTTATCATTTGAGAAGGACTCGCGAGCCCAAGGTTAGCGAGCTCTGCTCCAGCCTGTCTCGCTAAAGTTTTAAGTTATATTCTTGAAAGTTGTCGAAGGTTGTAAGCATCAAGTAAACGAGTATCACAAATGTCTAACTTTTTTGATACAATGCCTTAAAACTTGAGAAAAGTTCGAACATTCATGGAGAAGCGACGAAGCGATAAAAAGATGAATCGATGTGATCGACGTATCATATTTACTAGAGTTCGCATATTTTGAACACAATTTCGTTAATAATTCTCATGAGACGTAAATGATGGGAATAACATGGCAATAATTACAAATATTGCTTACGTTAATCTATAATCTTTAAATACATATATTTTTGGGTAATTTTACCAAAAATTAGTGTAGGGCTACGAGTTTGATTATCGTTTTAAACTAAATATTTTATCGTTTTTTTATTATATTCGTGAGATGAGTTGCAAACATCTTGATATAAACACTTCGTAAAGTAATGGCTGATTTTTAATTTCAAATTCAAATGAACAAAACTTTATAGAAAATATTATTTATTATTCAAAATAAAACACATTTAATTCTGTGCATGTTTGCTGATATTTTTACATTGTTCAATCTCTGAGAAAGGATTTATGCTCCCGCGATTCTTTGGAGACAACTCTAGACTTTCCTAGTCAACCATGTATGCACTAATTCTCAGAAATTCACCGTCTCACGGGTCACTTCACGCTTGTCGAAAGTCAAACATCGACCATTGACGCATTGATGTTCCGTTGGATGTCTGTTGGGTGAATTTGAATTTCCCCAGTAGCAGTTTAAATAGACTAAATATTATCAATTATGTGTTGACTGTTTTAATAACTGTAATATCTGTAGCGACCGGAATTCAAATCCACCGCCATCTCAGTCGGCATCGACGCTAGCGACAGCGTTGCCGGTTGCTGCCACAAGCCTGGCTCAGAATTCACCGCTAAGCACTCTCTCTAGTTTCAGCGTTCTACAGCGGCCGCCCGGCCCGGGAGCGCCGGCCCGGGAGCGCCGGACGAAACAGCCAGATTGCTTCACATCATTTCATTTCACATTCGTTCATTGCATTCTGTATTTCTATCTTTTTTCATCATACTGTCACAATGTAATAAAACTTCAACGCGCAAACAAACATCTATATTTCATTTAACCACCGACATAACCCCCAAATATCTTTATATCGTGCTGATAATAATGATTCCTTTTTGTGTGCGGGATTGTGTCGTCAGAATAATACCCATTTGTGGTAATAAAAGTATTTATTCTAGATGCTTTGATACAGTACATAACAGGTCAATAAAAGATGTTTGGAGTTTCACGGTTCGGAGGAAAGAGGCCGCCTCGACCGCGGTGCGACACATTTATCTCTTTCACACACTATCAAACATACCAACCTTTCACGCATCTGCGCATTCGTACCATAGATAAACCATAATAATTTATCAGAACAAGTTCAAGTATCAGACAAGTTTGTGCGCACTTAACGGTGATGTTTGTGCGCACTTAACGATGATGTTTGTGCACACTTAACGAGTAGCACTGTCAGGTCAAACGCAGGGTTTAAGTTGTTACCACTTTCTACCAATCTCAAGCTGATGTCTGAGTTTATGTTACGATCAAAATCTCAAATCGTGTACACGGTACTGAGATTCGTCTCATTCCTTGAACACGGGCCATTACGATGAACGGCGTTTTTTATTCCACCGTAATGACAGTCCGTAGATTACGCTCGGAGCACATGGGACGCATTAACAGTCTGACTCAGAAATCTGTGACTCAATCACAAAGGATTCCCCGGCAGCCGCCTCCAGCCCGTCCGCGCATCCGCCGCGGGCACGTTGGTGCGCGGGGGCAGGGGGCAGGGCCTCACTGCGTCCCGAGTGCCATATGGGCCTTATAATGGCCCACATCAATAACGGCGCAGAGGCCCGATTCCAGAACTGTGCGCTTTGATTTACGGTTAGGAAATCCTCTCGCTAGACTTAAGCGCTGATTTTAAAATATAGAGATACTCGCTGATTTCAAAGATAAATCGCGGAACTTTAAAATTGATGAGTGCAATTTTTAAGCACAAAACTAGACATGTAGTCATCCATATTGAAAATTGCTGTATGTATTCACGAAATTATTTTCGACATAGTATTAGGTTTACATAAAATTATTACATTCACCCTTTCTGATCATCTTAAATTATTTCATCAGGGGATTTTAACAGTAAAACAACATAAAGTGTAGCACATAAATCATAATAATCCATAAAGATATTTAACTACACATAATAATACATAAAGATATTTACACGCAATCGCATCCCTATATGAAGGAAGTTCTGCGTGTGTAAGAATTAATGGAACATTCACACCATGGTTTGACATTATAAAGGGTGTTAAGCAGGGTTATGTAATGTGTCCATGGCTGTTCAACTTGTATATGAATAAATGTGTGAAAGAACTGGAATGCAAGAACGAAGGAGCAAAACTGGGCGATTTGATTATATGCTGTTTATTGTACGCCGATGATGCAGTACTAATGGCGAATAATAAACAAGAATTACAAAATCTAGTGAGTAAAATTTACGATGTATGCAAGGAAAGCAACCTCATGATGAATGTTAACAAGTCGAAAGTGATAGTATTCGAAAAGGATGAAAGCAAGACATCCTGTAAAATGCTTGTAGATATTAATGTTTGGAACAAGTAGGCGAGTTTGTGTATTTGGAAAGTATGTTTGATAGAAACGGAGAGGTGAGAATTATATCGAAAGGAGGGTGACTGCAGGAAATAAAGTGAACGACGCTTTGAATGGAATTATATGTAACGGAAATTTGTCAATCGAGGCAAGACTAGAGTTGCATAATAGAGTCCTGGTACCGACACTGAAGTATGGAAGTGAAGCCTGGAACTGCCATAAGAGAAACAAAAGTAGATTGAATCAGTGGAAATGAGATCACTTAAGCGTATATGTGACAAATCTATTTATAACAAAATAAAGAATGAAGAAATAAGGAAAGAATGCATAACTGGTATTAGTAAGATGAAGAAAGGATCACTTAGGTGGTTTGGAAGGAATGAATGAGAAGAAAATGGTAAGAAAGATATATGACGCAAGTGTTGATAGCACCAGAAATAGGGGGCGTCCGCAGAAGACTTAGCACGACCTGGTAAACCAAATAATGGAGGATGGATCCGTTAGAAGCCTCAGCAACCGGCGAGTTTATATGAGAAGATGTATGAATGTGGATGATGCGAGAATTGTGTGTCAAGACAGAGGAGAGTGTGGCGCTCTATCCTCTATGTCTACCCCCACGGGGAAACGGCGTAATGGTAAGTAAGTAAGTAAGTACAATAAAGTAACGTCACAGTTTTCATTACAAGTATAATATATAACATTTGTAGGTGAAAGCATTATCAATCAAAAATTCATGAATATTATATTTATAGGAATATAGGTAACAAAAGAAAATATAGTCTAAAATAGCGGTAAAAGTAAAAAGGAAGAATTGAGGAGTGAGACTGGGGGGAGAATGTATTAAAATATTGGAATTAGGATATAGACATACTGAATACAAAAATTATTTATTTGATCCCAAAATTTTTTGGAATCATGATTTTAACTACTATCTCCAAATCTAAATTCAAACGAACAAGAAATATCTCCCGCTGGCTTATTTATCCCACACTCAAATGTGCATCATTTAACTCAATGGCCTGATAACACAAAAACATATCTACACAAAATGTGTTTTTGAGTTAAGTATGTAGATTTATTTTGAATTAACAGTTGTATCCACAACATAAATGAATATTTTTCCAAGAATTATAAGATGTGAAATAATCTAAAACATATATTTTGTAAATACTAAATTAATGTATTAATTATAAATTTTAAATATATACATATAAAATCAATTTTGTCGAAAAATATTCTTTTTGCATCACCGGGATTCGAACCTGGATCTCTATTTCCAATCCGGGGAAGTACACTACCAATTGTGTTATAACGCCAGAGAATAGAGATCCAGCTTCGAATACCGGTGACGCAAAAACAATATTTTTCGACAAAATTGATTTTATATGTATATATTTATAATTAATACAATAATTTAGTATTTAAAATATCACAGACCTATGTTCTGAATAATTATAACTTCACAATAAGAATGCGTTCCCTTAATAATATATGTTGTATCAATGTGTCCAAAGTTTAATAAAAATGAATTGAGAATTCTGGCGTCTGCAGTCGGTTTACTCAAAGGTATTTGAGATTCTGTAAAAATAATGTAGATGGCTTTCAAATAATGGAACGACAGGTGTATTAATTTGAAAAAATGTAACACATAGATTCGAAAATTTGTCATGAAAAATACTGGCGTTATAACACAATTGGTAGTGTACTTCCCCGGATTGGAAATAGAGATCCAGGTTCGAATCCCGGTGATGCAAAAACAATATTTTTCGACAAAATTGATTTTTTATGTATATATTTATAATTAATACATTAATTTAGTATTTAAAATATCACAGACCTATGTTCTGAATAATTATATATTTAGTGTTTGAAGTTAAAAAGTAAACACAACGATGTATAACTTGACACATTATTGTGTTTAACTTTATCAGTCCATTTAAATGAAAAAATTCAATTTATATATCTGTTAAAATTTTGTTCGTTTCTTTATAAATAGTTACATAATTTGAATTTTTATTTATTTATTTTAATTATGGACATAATATAAATTATCTCTCGCTGTAAACACGAAATTTTTACATGAGAGAGTCAGCATGACATAAAAACCGTCATGTTGAATTTTCAAATACAGTTTATAATAGTAATATAAAAACTTTTAATACAATGCAAAGTATTTAAGAGTTGAGCATAACATTTTTAAATTATATTTACAAGATAAATCTATAAATAAAAACTTTTCACTAAGCCTTTTCTAGAAAACACAAATCTTTTATGTTAGAATTATGTATAATAATCTATAAAATGTGATTTTATAACGCGTTACTCTGTATAAATATTCCACAAAATAAGAACCGAAGTTTTTCTCGGAAATGAAATGTTCGCGAATAAAGGAATGAGTAATCCTCGCAGGACAAAATGTTTGAAGTAAAGGCATTCCGAAATAAAGCCTAACTCAGTTTGCTTCTCAACATCCACTTGAACCTTTCGGAAAAGTTTTCTATATTTCCATTAGTATTAAAGTTAAATCAACTATTTCAACGCGACTTTACCGAGAAAAAAGCGACAAAGTTCTTGTTACAATGATATTAATTCTTTTTCATTATTAGGAGAGCACATTCTTATTGTGAAATTGTCATTATTCAGAACACAGATCTATGATATTTTAAATATGAATTAAAAGGATTAATTAGAAAGATATACGTATAAAATCAATTTTATCGAAAAATATTTGTTGTTGCGCCACCAAGATTCGAACCTGGATCTCTTTCTAAACCGGGGAAGGTGCATTATCCAACAATGCTATAGCGACAATATTTTTAGCGACAAATTTTCGAACTTATATTTTACCTTTTTAATATAAATACATTTAATCGTTCCATTATTTGAAAGAGCCATCTATCTTATTTTAGATAAGTAATGAATGTTTGGAACAAGTTGATGAGTTTGTATATTTGAGAAGTATGTTTGATAGAAACGGAAAGGCTGAGAATGATATCGAAAGGAGGGTGACTGGAGGGAATAAAGTGAACGCGCTTTGAATGGAATTGTATCTAACGGGAATTTGTCAACCGATGTAAGACTAGCGTTGTACAATGGAGTCCTGGTACCGACACTGATGTATGGAAGTGAGGCCTGAAGCTGACAGAAGAGGTACGAAAGTAGACTGAATGCAGTGGAAATGAGATCACTTAGGCGTATATGCGGCAAATCTATTTATGACAGAGTAAAGAATGAAGGAATAAGGAAATAATATAAAGCTGATGTTAGTAAAGTGAGAAAAATAGATAAATAAATAAAATGTCACTTAGGTGGTTTGGTCATATGGAACGGATGAATGAGGAGAGAATGGTAAGAAAGATATTTGACGCAAATGTTAATGGTACTAGAAATAGAGAACGTCTGCGGAAGACATGGCACGACCAGGTAAACCAGATAATGGATATGGTTTTATTAGAAGCCTCAATAATCATCGAGTTTGTTTTAGAAGATATATGAATGTGGATGAGGCGAGAATTGTGTGTCAGGACAGAGAAATGTGGCACTCTATCCTCTCTGCCTACCCCCGCAGGGAAACGGTGTGATGGTAAGTGAGTAAGTAATTAAGTGGTTAATAAAACAAAGTTAACAATTTAAAATAATTAAAATAATATTAACTTCATTTAAAAAAATATATTTTATGCGAATGTGTTTTTAGTAGTATAAATAACTTCCAACAATATAAAATATTATGAACATATGGTCCATCTATCCAAGTACGCATCTTTTATAAAATAAAATATCATCTTATGTCTAATGTAGATGACTTTTTATAGAAATGATTCAAAACATTTTATTTTTAATACCCTCGAGTAATCGAAGATAAGTAAGTGCTAAAAGAACTTTTCAAGTTATAACTTTTTCAGTGAAAGCTACCCGTATCTTTAACCTCCAAGTGAAGGATTATTTATCCACATCATCCTTTAACAAATGATCCCGTCGGATCCATCAGGTATACCTGAATTACTGATGACTAAACCTGTCATTTGTCTTTTCGGTTCTACCTATCCGGTGACATAAAATTGGGAGGACAAGATAGCCGGTCTCGTGTCGTGCATTTCTAAAAAGATATCCTATTTTCTGGCCCAAGGTACTTCAAGCGCAATATACGCAGTATGTTGTTTTTAATGATTTTTATGTAGATTACTGTTTAAATATCAATGTTTAAATCAACCTAGATACATCTGAGTTGGTTGCAATCTGTTACACTATTTTTAACTCATTATTTTCATTTTCATGAAGACAATATATTATATTTCCTTTGGTATTTTATACAAAATAAGCAATTAAGTTAATGCCGGCAGTGTTGGAAATCTTAAGTACCTTTCGAATTTTAAATGTATGCACTTATTTATTATCTCAATAATTATAATTTTGAGACTCACAAACGATGTTGCATGTCAAAAATATATATGAATAATAACTATTTTTAAATTAAATTTATTTATTTTAATATATTGTGAGGGTTGAGGTCGGCGTTCTACCCTATCATCGGCTAGTCAATTGTGAACGTAAGATACGCGAGTTCTTCACTTCATAAACGTATACCCATCTTAGTTGGTAACATTCTGCCTTCATCTTAAACTGGAAAAAATGTATTAATTATACCTAGAGTAGATAAATAAAAAGGTGTTATTCGTTATATAATGAATCTAATCATAAAAAAAAACATTAATAAAATTAGAATCAGAATACAACTCACATTAAAAAATTCTAATTTCATCGGGTTGGGCGCGAGTTCGACCTCCGTGGTCCAAACCATGCTCGTCCGTGTACATTTCATCGTAGCATCCCATCTCAATAACCCATCATCATAATTGGTTCTCAGCATCCAGGCCGACCCAATAGGATTTGTTGGAAGAATTGTAGATCACCGAAGTAGTAATGTAAGCCGAAGTGGTAATGTCAACCGAAGGCGAAGTAGTGAAAGTAACCAAAGGGAAAGAGCGTGTCGTTTCCTATAAAGATTATTGACCATGTGATTAGATTAACAAATTTTAGTAAATTATGCACTAGTGATTGAAAAACATCAAAGTATTTACCCTTCGGTTACATTGGATGCTCACAGTTACATCTTAGATCCGCTGGCCGCAGCAGTGAACCGTGTAATTTTGACAGCTCCGAGCGATGTATTGAAAAAGAACCATAGATGGTGACCGTTTTTATAACATTCAGTACAGACCGCGTTACCAACCTGAGGGCATTATTCATGACTACGATGTACTTAGCATTAAAACAAGTGACATCAGTTTATAATGTCATAGTATATTTTAACAATCAATTCACAAGGGGTACAATATATAATTGTTCTGTTGAAATTAAAAAATTACTACATTTTTGAATTTTTAAATTAATCTATTAAAACTAAGTCATCACAAGTGACATCAACTAGTCGAGTTTATTACATGTCAAAAATAAGATCCGTGTAAAGACGTTTCTCATCAATTACATAAATATTCTCTAAACTATTATTATTAGTGAACTTAGGTACATCTTTAAAATAATCATAAATTAATTAATGAAGATTGGCGTCATTGGTCTGAAGACATGAACCTACATATTTACGATATTAAATGCATGTATTCTTACGCCATACATCTATACTCACTCCCTCCTGCTTAATTTATTTTTTTTTAATTTTAGTTTGGTACTTTGAAATGAAAATATAATAATAATTGAATTCAAAAAATTTCATCTCTATTTCAAAAAATGTTATTCGTCTGTGATGTTTCACGTATAATATCGTTCACATAATCCAATCAAACTATTATTTCTCGAACCTCTTTTCTAACACCAGTGTATGCTTGTACATCCAGATGGATCTTCGATATTATGCTTGATAAATAGTCTGAAATATTTATCTGTTAAATATTTACAAATAAATAGTTAAGTTAGTAATAAAAGCGAGATTCTCACGTTATTACATATACAACGACTAAATATACTTTCCTACCATTATTAAAATATTATTAGTATAAGTAACGCCTCATCTCCAAATATCTTTGCCGAATTTTGAATATAAACTTATAAAACACACCTCCCGTTGACAAACATGTTTTCGTGGGTTAACCACTTTTCTCTGTAAATCCAGTGTAATTTAAGATTTACATATAAAGCTGGATTATAGTTTCATATTCCATGTAGAAATTGGCAAACACAAAGGTTATACGAATTCACAAAATGTCAAATAGAAAATTTCGACAACAAAATATCATATACCTGAGAAAATTTCAAGCAGAATTTTATAGTTTTGATTTTTTTTTACGAAAACATGTATTTTAATATTTTTAAATTTACTCTCAAATTTTTTACGTATTAATGACACCACGGTTTTCAAGTACAGTAAAAAAGTATTTATTGATCATTTAACATTTATAAATTAATGTTTTTTATTTTTAAAATATGATATTTTTAAAGCATTTTGCTGAGGTTATGACAGAGTACAAACAATTCATTCGTTGTTATGTCTGGTACACTAATTTTCAACAGTATTATAGCAGACAATGATTTTCCACGTTTGTGAGCAAAGACGGTTCATATAAATGGGAACGAACTACTATTATGACAGTGCAAAATATACAATATGGACGGTCATAGGTCACGTCGAGGATAAGTTTATTCAGGAGAATAGGGAGAAAAGTAACGCAATAACATTAAAACAGTAATTACTTAAAATTTTATTTCGTTTAATATTATTAGAAAGATTATTTTTTTTAAGGAGAACACATTATTATTGTGAATTTGTAGTTTTTCAGAAAGTAGTTCTGTAATATTATTAATGCAAATTAAATGTATCAATTAGAAAGATAAACAGATAAAGTCAATCAATCATTTTCATAAAAACTTTGATGACTTTTACTTAATTCTTATTACTTAAAAAAATAAATTCAAAAAATTATGGTGCCATAGTGTAATAGGTGTAGGTTTTTTTTTTTAATACATAGCTATTTTGAATTCTAACTCATTCTACCATTCCCAAATAGGCACTTCTTTATCTACGAGACTGATGAGTATTTTTATTCACGTTGAATAAACAAATATTATTTATACCATCACGCAGTAAATCATAGTGGTAAACAATAAAATGAAACGTATTCCTATTCACTATCTTAACATGCTTTCACTTTTCCACACCCATACAAAGTTGTATATACAGACGTCGTTGATTTTTTGTAAACTGACATTACCGTTCATCGACATATTATACCATTCTTAAATATCTCTCTGGATATTCTCTCATCAATGTATTTTCCTTATTCGATTCAATATTCTTACATTTAAATAATTTCGTTTGCTTTTGTTTAAGTAAACTTTTATTTCAGATTTTTTATTTCTTCCGGCTGTTGAAAAGCTTCAATCAGAAAATGAAATTATATTAGCATCGTAAACCCTTAAAACTATCCGTCTGGCCGAATGCATGTCATACTTCTAAATAACGAAATAACGCTTAAGAAATATACTCCCTTCAATAAACGGAAAAGTTTTTATAGGCGATTATAGGCTTTATATTTCAGGCGGTCGCGATGAATGTATGTACCGTTGACTCGCGCGCAAATAAAGCATCCGTCTTAGTCATAATACCGCCCCTTCGTGCCGTGAAAAACAATTTTATTGAGAGAAATCTTTTAATACGAAAAAAATAGATTTTCCCTATGGTAATTTCCCGCTCGGCTGCTCGGGTAGTAGACCCTTCTACTCTCCACCCTATAAGATTCATCGTTTTTCTACTTAACCCATTACGTGGCGACGTTGTGTTTGCTCTAAAAACATAAAAGGCATTTTTGAACTTTGACCAAAATTGTTTATTTAACTAGTTCAATCGAACGTATTTCTCAAGTCAATCAAGATCGATTAGTCTAAACTCGCCATTTGAAAATCTTTCATGTAAATTAAGGATAAATATTTCAGTTATTAGGTACTACGTTGATTAAAAAATTATATTATATATTAAATATTTAAAATGAATATGATAACCTAAAAACACTCACTCATATTTAATATTTGTGTAAAAAATAATATTTTTATATACAGCTTTTAATGCTGAAAACATTCAGGGCGTATCTCGACATGGGTATTATGAGGTTAAAAAATCATGTACACAAATTCTTCAGAGTACCTAAGCATCATCATCTAAGCAGCAACATCATATATCTAAGGATTACGTATTTTACAAGAAAGAGACAAAACTAGTTTCAAACGATTTTCGTAGTTGATTTTTGTAGAATTACTGAAGTATTACTTATCTTTCTAGAGTTGTAAAAAGGAGCAGATTCTTTTGAACTGAAACTGAATTAAACTTAGGTACGATTTCTTTGACATTGCGCAGTTGATAGGGAGGTTACAGATAACAGATGGTGATAATATTTCTTTGATTTGCACGCCACTAGCGGATGCTATTGTGAAACTAGTGATATAGAACGATTCCCCGCGAAAATTTAAATGCAATGATATAAATATCTTAATTTGTCAAAAAATTGAGATACGCGGTGTTGCTGACGATATGTAATATTTCAAAAATATATTTGTGGTATGCTCTGTATTCACTTTATTTCTATTTTAATATTTTTACTATGCTTATTTCTATTTTTCCTATTTATTTAACAGATAAATTCTGTGTTATTTTTTAATGTATTGTCCAAAAGGATACTACTGTTTTTTTTAATTATTTTCGGTTTTTGAAGTATGATATACGAAAATGTGCATATACATGCACATATATCATCATCAGCTATCAAGATAGACCCTTTTTTAAATAACTCTCCTTACATTCTTTCATAAAACTCCCAAAGGTTATGCGGCTCTATACCTACATGACACACGATGGATTGCTTACAAATTAATTAAAATATATTTTATTATAATTATATTAATTTTCATATAAATTGAATGTATCAATTATAAATATATACATACAGATAAAATCAATTTGATAGATCCCCGTGACAGTGAAAATATTTTTAAGATAAATAGATTTTTCTGTATATATATATTTCAAAATGATACATTTAATTTGTATTAAAATACCACAGAACTGTGTTCTAAAATAACTACAAATTACAATAATATTGTGTTCTCTTTAAAAAATATGAAATGACTTATTTTATTGCAGTTGTATAAATTTTATATGTCTAATAAAATAAATAAAAACAAAAAAAAACAATTTTCAAAGTAAACCCTAGCGTAATACCGTTGTAACAATACACTAAATATAACGCTTCAAATTTTCACAATTACAATTTTCATTACATTATATTAATTTAATGTGATACGAAATAATTGATAAACTAATTTTTTTCAATTTCTTGAACCACTTTCATAATAATGGGCACATATAATTGTATCAGCATACCATTAAACTGAAAGCATGCTTAAGCATCTTAAGTCTATCTCTTAACTTAATATATGATAAATTTTAATTAGAGTCGCAATCGGCGAACCACGGGTTAAGCCTTGTTCCCATCCGTGTGCGGTGTTGCTTTCTGCCTTGTGAGCTAATCCTATTAAACGGCTACAGCCGGATACTCGGGAAGGAAGAAGACAAACATGGCGGTTTCCGAAACGCCGGTTACAGACGACTTATGTATCAATTTAAAAGGGTAAAGTGGATACAAGCTGCCTTGCGTATTACTCTATGCCACTCCACGAAGACTCCACTACCGAGGGGCTTAAAGTTCAGTACAAGCTGTATTTGATTTCTAACTAGCTGGAGAATTAAAAATTACACATATTCTGTTACTTAATTTACGTAAATATATTTTATTACGATTAAATTCTGTATATTAAAATTTAATAACAAAAAGACACGTAGTTTTTATATTTATATTAATTTCTTTAAAATCCTTAAGAAAGAGTTTTTATTAATTTAATAATTGTATTATTTTATTGATACTTTTTTCATAGGTCGATATTTTGGTCATAGCACTTCAAGAATGAGTTCAAGAGTCATTATTATTATTAAGATATAATAAATATTATTTCATTCCCTATTCATAAAATAAGTAAACTTTAAACATATCTATGTATTATGATAATGACTCTTGAACACATTATTAAAATGTCACGACTAAACAATCAAAGTGTACCTCTTTATATGTCTCTAAATGAGACTTTGATCTCTGAGAGTCTTTTAAGGTACGTATCTACCGGATGCGTCATTCTAATTTGCTAGCAAAACATACGCGGTGATGATTCATAAAATTCTTCGCACTGAATTTAGTGAAATATCTCGACAGAAATCTCATGCATAGATACGAGCCATAAGAAACAAATCTCTTATTTAGAGGGGGAGTTAGTTTATATCATGAAATGAATAAAAATTACAAGACAAGAAATAAAACATTAAAATTTAAATAAAAAGCATGAAGCACCAAAATGAGTGCTTATATGTGTAATTTATATTATATTATATAATTATTGAAGTAGTTATACATATATAGTCAGAAGAATAAAAAGAGAACAAGAATATTATTAAGTCTATATGTATTAAAACTCGTTAAGGATTTTTTTAGAGACGGAGATAACGTGCAATTTAATATAATAAACATTTACAACATTTAAATTTTATTTTTGTATTTCGAGTTTCCAATTTTACTCCTTATGGAAGCGGAAAGTTCATAGAAATATTTCACAACCGCATAAAGTTGGTGATGCTAAGTCGTACTAAAATTGATCATCGCAATTGTTAATGATCCATACGACCTCGATCGATTAACCCTTATGGATCTGAAGCAGCGAAAGAAGATATATTCTATCTATAATCCAATAAAATCCAGAAAAAGATCACGTAATTGGAAGTACGTGTGTTTTAAAAAACACAGACCGATGTAAAATGGAAATGAAAATAATGAATGGTAAGGAATCCTTCGATAAAGAGCAGACCAGGGTGGCTTACGGGATAAGGAGGACAGCTCGACTCATCTGATGGATGACGCCGTCCCTGGCTTCTCCTGAAATTAAACGGCACAGCAGGCAACCCTGATGAAGTCACCGTATTTTACACACACATTATTTACACACACACAAATACTGTTGAGTACGTCCCACATGATCAGTCAATCACAATGAATTCCAAATCTCGACGAGTTTAATCTCAATACAAATAAAACAACCGGCCGAACTGCTAGACAGAATGGTACTTCCATTGGATCCAAACGACTGATCACAGCCAGGACAATACTTTCACTCCAAATCTTGACGAATTTTATAAATACAAACCAAACTAGTCGAGCTAAGGGAACAATGTGTACTGATTGGGAGTAGAATAGGTGAGGGAACAAAATTAAAACCGGTGACAATAATACAACATTTTTAAAAATATTCATTTGTTCACCGATCAAAAACAAAATAATTACAATTACGGAACAGTAAGTCTATATGAATGCACTGATTCAATTAATTGCTGATGAGTTGAAAGATAATTCTACAATTATTAAATATATATTTGATGAAGGACATTAACCTGTTTTTTTTTATATAATATAATGATAAAAATAATGTGCTTCTTTCATATATAATATATATTATACAACTCTGTTATTTTCAATGTAATGTTCGTCATGCATCTATAAGGGTTGTCTATAAATGTGGCATGTAGGTGTTAGCGGTCACATAAGTGTTAGCGGTATGTTAGAGAAATTATGGTGTTGTGAAAGAAAGTACGGATTACGTCAAAATGTATGTGATTATCAGAAGGATCTATAAGTTAATGCCAGGACCCCATATCTCCCGACTGCCGACTATGTCCAGATATCGAAGATATCATGGAGTGTGTGTAGATGTAGCTAGAGCAGGAGAAACAAATAATAAGTAACTTACAGTTGATGTCGTTTATTGAAGATATTTTTTACAAGTCATTTAATCAAGATAGTTGCACAATTACAGGTAAATAGTTACAGAAAAGACTTGAAGCGTTTGTTGGTTGGTGGTCTGGTCAAATAGCCGACCAAGTGACTGATTATGCCTGGCTCTCGGTGCGGCTAGGCCTCGATGTATTGTTGTCGGTTTTCGGTTCGGTACGCCTGTACTTTCAAGGTTGATACGAACTGGTTTACCAACCAGGTAACCGTGAGGCGCATTCAGAGCCTCTACACATCTCTGTCCTAGATCATATCCAGAAGTTGTGTGTAGTTGAATGCAGATTCGCCTTGCTCATTATTTTGTGAATGTATTTTTACCTTTGTCTTGCTCGCTGTTTGCTTCCCTCAATCTATCTATCAATTATAATATGACTAAAAATGTGTTTTATCTATTGGCCCTTTCGATTTTCAATGGTATTTGTTACATACATCTTTTTCGCACTCTCAGATTCTCCTCATTTGTATTTCTTTTAATCCATTAAATAAAATATGTTAATAAAAAAAAAATCGAACAAAATAATCATAATTGAACAAAGGTAAGGTAATGTACACTTACACGTGTTATTTATTTTTTGTGGTAAAATGGTAATTTAATTAGTATGTTCCCATATTTGTAATTCTTTAATCATAATCTAAATAATTTTTGACCTGTTTTCTTTCATTTTTCTACTTCACAATTTTCAGTGATTTTTAATAAATCGAATAATAGCAGTATACAGTGAAAATCGTTTAACATGAAGCCATGGGGACCTAAATATTTATTCATGTTAAACGAATTTCATGTTAAAAAAATTTTAATAAACACATCGTAATAATCGAAACTGTCATAATACAAAATTTTAGCAGGAACAAAAATCGAGTTACCATTTTGACAGAGTAAATTTTGTAAACTTAATCTATTTCAATCTCTTAATAAATAGGTACATATATTATAACATACATAAGAACATAATAAAAAAATATTACTGATTCACCGTGTTGTTTCCATTTTTGTATCATATTATTTATTTACAGCTGAATATTATGTCATAAAGTTATAAATATTAAATAATTTGGAGATGACGGGGAATATACCTGTGTGGTTATAGCATTTTGTCGAGATTAGAATATTTTTTCATAATCCGTTATCTAATTTGTATATTACACGTTTTCACATTAAACATTTTTCATTGCATATATCTTCTAGACTCTTCTTCCATGTGTCGGTTTTATACGATGATATTTAGAAATATACCTCGTTGGCTTTAACTAGTAATAGTAATATTTATATAACTGATCTGAGCAGATTGACTCTAATGATAAATATAACTGTCATTAAAATGTAACAATCAAATGTGTTATTATAAGTCAACTAAGTTTTAATTAAACCTCCAATAAAACTCTTGTAAAGTTTTGTAACATTTAATGCTTGTTTTAAGTCACGTGATACCAAAAAAACTACGTAAATAACCCCTCTAAGCTGTTACCTATTCGTGTATCATAATTTAGCTTTGTATATTACATCAGCTAAATAAAACATCGCGCATTCTCACGTTATAAAATTATACTTTATAAAAGTTTATAATGAATATAAAATTTGTTTTTTTTTTTTTTTTGTGAAAATATTGTTTTAACCGAAAAATCTTGCGTATTAACTAAATTAATAAGGATTTATTACATCAAAAGATCTAAATATAGATTTTCTATTTTTATTACAAGTTTCGTATTTTTACACATACGTTACTTAGTAACCAACATACAATATACCTATGTATTTGATAATATTATCATGGCTCGACCTCAGCATGCCAGAAAATGTCACTCTCAATATATGTCTCCTATAGCGGACCATCATTCTATCATAATTTAATTATCAGATCCCACAAGTCTGAACAATATAAAAGAATAACCCACCAATCATTTTCATAATGCGATATATTCCAGCTTCGCCTTCAAAATAATTTAAAAATAAAACCATAAGAAGACTTCTAATCTGTTTCCCTCTAAAAAATGAAGGAGAATATATTATTCCACAGTAATAACGAATTTAAATTTTATCATTTTATAAAATTCTGTATGTCATCATAATTACCAACAACTTTAAATACAAACACAACTTAAAAGTTATTTTATACATGGCACACTAATAAATCCCTTATCGTTTCCAAAATAAAGATTAATGGCAATTTCACATCATTATCTAGCGAAACTTATGAATCTTTTAAATTATTGCTTTTGTAAAGTTGGCAACAATTTTTCCAATATTAGAGAAAACTTCACACGCGTTTCAAGATCGATTTAATATTTTTTTTAACTTCCGTTTTTTCCACCATTCAAAATATCAGACATACTTTTCAATCATTTCAATTCAAAAAACTTCGTTTAGTTGCTTTGTTTAGTTTGTATCGGTATCCAACATCTTAAAAGTTTACAAAAAGTTATATTGAAAAAAATCATGCCTTGAATAAAATATACTTCTATATATCATCAGCAGTTCTATTCACTGGATAAAGGCCTCACCGAGTGTCTCCCTCTATTTTCTGTTCATTGTTATATGATATCACGTATTTCCGCAGTTTGATGATTTCATCAGTTCAGCGGGTTTTAAGGCGGTCTTCGACCTCTTTTTAGCACTGGATGATTGCGTTTGTCCAACGATTGTCCATCCTTCAAGTGGGCGTAGCCTGCCCGATGCCATTTCATTTTTTTGGCATATTCTATTATATCCACCGTTATTGTATGTTTCCTTTTCTTTCTGTTTCTTTTCTTGTATCTTTTTGTGATGCCCATTACAACCTTTCCTGCGACTGAAGTAGAGGCTGATCTGATATTTTGACGTCTACTCTTCATATTATTCGGGATACAAAGCTCTTGAAAATACAGAGATACCATTTTACGTATACCTCTCTTTTGATGAGAATCCATGTTTCGCAGTCATATATGAGCACAGTAAATATTATTATATTGGGCCACCAGATTATAATAGGATTTTGTTGCGTACCGTAAGAATTCGGGATACGAAAGGAATAGGCACTCACCATAATCCAGATTCTGCAGACATCTCCAAAATGTGGACTGTATTTTTATTCACTATTTCGTCTTAGGTTCCGACACAGTATAGATGCGAAGTATAATATTATAATCCTTTCCGAATACGTATAACCGCACAGGTTCAAGGTCGCCATTCGACTAGTTCGGCGGCTAGGCCATGAAGGGAATAGAAGGGGGGAAGACACAGTGCATTATTTTCATTTAAGAATAAATATGAATTTACACAAATAAATATATGTCCCAAACAAATTTTTTCGACTAAGACAAAACAAAAATTATTTTATTAAATATAAATCAGATATTTATTTTTCTTGGAAACATCAGAGAGAAATACATACAATGTTTATTTTTACGCTTTGTTTATTTTTGTATAAAAATATCTAAAAAAAATTAAATCATAGGTTTTTATTATTTATCATGAAACACAATGTTTTTAACGCAACCAAACTCGTGTATTTTTTTTATAATACAAACATTTCACCAGTGATTATTAGATATTTATTAAAACGAATTCCGAAAAAATCTATCTGTCTTTCTAAAATATATTCATTACTGGGACTTTTACCTGAAACAATCTATTGCCGATAAAGAGTGTTACTATCATTAAAACTACAATGATCCATACAAAAAACGCCAAATTCTATCTACGAGTATATATTTATATTATGTGTGATTTCATTAAAGAATAACGTATATGTGTACGCAATTGCAACCGTATCGAAGTATAATTAGAAATATTATTCTAGATTTTCCTTGTAGTTTCTGTTACTTTAATTATAAACTTTCAATCATAAATTCGGTAGGTATGTGCAAATTATTTTTTTTCAGTATTTTCCTGAAAGCGCTCTCGTGTACCGCAGCACAAACAATCTACCAAAAGTGGCCGGTCCATGAATAACTTCTAAATGGATTATGCAAAGTACCCCCTGGCCACCGGGCAGCCACTTACTCTCTTAGGGCTGTTATTAAAAATGGTATGCAGAGATTTTTTTCGCCTCATCCCCCTCTCTCTTATATACACACAAAGTGGTGAAATGAAAGAAAAATGTCAACGCGCGAACACAATAAAGCGCCGCGCGGCGAAACGAAAACGCGAAATAAAATAATGTTATTAACATTTGCAGTGCGCGTCCACTGTTACTAACATTTTTTGCGACATTCAAATGTTTATTTTGCATTTGTTTTCAACAAAACCATGCGCGAATCTGGTTCATTTTCATTTTTAGACTCGCAGTATAAATGTTTGTGCCGGCGAATCTTCTTTCTATGGTTATTCTGTGAGCAAGTAGGTACCGAAGAGTTGCGATTATTCGAAATAAATCTCTTTGATAATTAAAACAAATTAAACATATCACTTAGAAAGATACAAATAATAAATTTCTGTATCGAAAAAATATAGTTGTTAACGGAACATGAACCCAAAACTTTATATTGCCGGTAGAATGCTTTATTAACTAAACCTTGTAGCATTTGTTGTGTTAAATATTTATCTTTTCTGTGGGACATATTTATCTTAAATGTTTTAACTGTATTTTAGGTATGATTGTTTTCATCTTTATACCTAGGTGGTATATTTAGTTTATTTTAACAATATTTATATTATATGATGAAAACACGAAGAATCTATGGAATCAATTAACTATTAATATTACTTAGGGGGTCATGAATTTTCTGCAGTATTATTTTGATGCTTCTAGATTTATTGAAATTGAATTTGTATTAAGTTTCGTGTTACAATTTTAAATAAAACAGTGTATGATTTAATTACTTTTCTAAAATTCGGTTAATTTAATAATTATTGTTTTCTTATACTCATGTAAGATGAATTTTACGACAGCAATAACAAGTGTTTTCCTATTAATGTATTATTTCTGTAACTTCCAAGGACGACTGAAAAAATGTGATTATTTAAATAATTTTCTAATTTTAAATTTCCTTTTAGACTGGTGTTTCATTTCATTCTGTAAGCAGGTGTTGACATATTTATGCATTACAAAAGTTAATGATATTGGTTTTGAAATGTACGTCAGAAATCAAAATACGTTATTTAGCAGTAATAAATTATTGAAAAACCTTCAAAAACTTCCGATCCATTGGCTTAGTTTTCAAATTAATCACGTATTCATAACTTCAGAAATCATGAAAGCCGCTTTTTAGTTCGTGTAAACAAACTTTTTTTAATTACACCCCGACCGTATAAGAGGTTCCGTACACTTAACGCACCTCTTTCGGTACAATCGAGGCAATAATTCATACAGAACCGCCCCCGCCGTGTCCCGCTAACAGACACTGATCGCGTGCCCACCCTCTGACACTCCCTTATGCCACGGTCAGACGCACTAAAGTGCCAAGACGAGCGATACGAACTTGGTAAGATGATGCCTTTTAGTGCCATCATTAACGAATGACAAAGAGGGAAATTCTAGTCACTTTCCATAAGGTGACTTGTTTTTATTTTTATCACACCTTGAGACTCGTTTGACTGGGACTTCCAGATGTTTTTAAGTGAGACTTACACGAGTGGGTCTTTCATTGGCACGATGCAAAAGGTAACCGGAGATTTGTTCATTCTATTTTGAAGTGATTCTTATAAATCAGATATTTTTACGTATTTTCAAGACACTTAAGCAAACATTTGAAGGCTTTGAAATGAGCCTTTAAATTGCTTACTTATTTCGCACGCCTCCTCGCTCCACCTTCTTCTTTATGTTTCGTGTATTCCAGTTTACGAAATTTCCTCCACTTTTATGGGCGTTGAAATATTTTTTCTCACAGAAGATATTTCTACGAACAGTATATTACTTTATGGATATAAAATTTTACGTTTTTCCGTAAATTATTTTTAATAGCTGCCTTCCAATTGCTCTATGAATGCTGCAATGTTTGTCAAAATGAATATTTCTGTGGTTGGTACTCACAGTGTGATAGAAATCGAATTAATAAATTAATATTATTACATGTATAACAGCAATATGTGCGAGGCGAAAGCCGTATTTACTTAATAAGTGCTGACAACTATAGAATGTCACATAAAGAAAAAGGAAGACATGTAAAAATGTTCAAAATAGTCAATCTCCACAAAAATCAAGATCCTCAGATACAAGGGACTAGGAAAGAAAAATATGAAAAGAATTTTGAAGAGTTTTAAAAGTTATACTGTCAAATTTACTTTTCGAAAAACTCACAAAGTATGCACGAAGCATGTGACGTATTTTAAACATTCAAACCCTTAAAATAAAAGACAAAAGAAGCATATTATTTTTTAAGGGAAAAATACATTCCACGGAAGGAGCAAAGCCTTCTGCGTTTTTATAGCTGACATTTTTTTTATCAAGCCATATGGATTTTTGTTTTCTTTAATGCTTAGCATTATTTCATTAATTTTTATTAATTTCTCAAAATCCCATCTCAATTTTTATATATGATTTTAAAGTACTAATAAATATCATATTCAATATAATTTACGTTTTTCTGTAGGCATGTATATCTTTCTATTTAATTTATATATTCAATGGAAAATTATTAAATATTTTTATTTTTTGATAATATATGTAATATATCGGTAGATTTTTTATACGATTTTTATTCATTTATTTTTGTTACCAGAGTATATTTTAGTGTTGGTCTATTGTACTTTACTTTTGTATATATCATCATTCATCATTATTATTACACGTGCTTGTGGTGTAGTCGTTACGACGCTCCCCCAGTGATCTAGTAGTCGGGGGTTCAAACCTCGTTCCAGGAAGCCATCAAGTTAATCCTATTATCATAGCACAAGAGTTTAGCAATAGTTTGAAAATACTAAGAATATATAATATGTGACGTATTCCGTGCATACATATCTATTTAAAAATATACATGTCAGCGGTTTTCTATCCACTGCTAGCAATGTTCTCCAATTGATTGCGTCACGTACTTCTTCGAAGTTTGATGATTTTATCAGTATAGCGGGTGTTAAAACGGCCTGCCAGTCTCTCTTGTACAACAACTTACAACTTGATGACTGTCCAACAATTGACCTCCGAGCAATGTGATTTGCATATTGCTTTTTCATTTTTTGGCGTATTCAATTGTATTGACTATTCTTGAATATTCTCTTATCCATGCGTTTCTTTTACAGTTTCTTAGTATGATCCGCAAAAACATATTTCCATGTCTCCTTGCGTTACCGTCCCTTTTGTTGAGGATCCATGTTTCTATTCCAGTTTCTTGGTATGATCCGCAACGAACATCTTTCCACGTCTCCTTGCGTTACCGTCCCTTTTGTTGAGGATTCATGTTTTACTCCAGATTCTTGATATGATCCGCAACAAACATCTTTCCATGTCTCCTTGCGTTACCGTCCCTTTTGTTGTTGATCCATGTTTCGCAGCCGTACGTGAGCACTGAAAGTATGCATTGGTGACTCGCTATATATTTTAAGAACGCATCATTTTTACTAATTAGAAAAATATATATTCTTGCCTTTTTTTTGATTTCATACTCTTCAAGTTCACATAAGCCAGTAATTTCGTAACAGTATTAAACTAACTTACCGTCACGCCGTTTCACTGCGAGGGTAGGCAGAGAGGATAGAGTTCCACACTCTTCTGTCCTGACATACAATTTTCGCCTCATCCACAATCATTTATTTTCGCATACAAGCTTGTCGATTATTGAGGCATCTAACAGGACCATCCTCCAATATCTAGTTTACTTGATCGTGCCAAGTCTTACGTGGATGTCCTCTATTTCTGGTGCCATCAACACTTGTGTCATATATCTTTCTTATAATATTCTCCTCATGACCAAAGCACCTAAGTGATCAATTCCTAATATTGCTCACTATACTAGGATCAGCTTTACATTATTTCGTATTTCTTTATTCTTTACTCTGTCATAAATGGACCTGCCGTATGTACGCCTAAGTGATATCATTTCCACTGCATTACTTTTGTTACCCTTCTGCCAGCTCCAGGCCTCACTTCCATGCATCAGTCTCGATACCAGGACTTCATTGTGTACCACCAGTCTTGCCTCGCTTAACAAGTTCTCATTAGATATAATTCACTCTTCCGCAGTCACTCTTCTTTCGATATCGAAAATTCTTCACAAGCACATAAAACTCATCTGATAATGAACAGTTCACAAGCACATAAAACTCATCTGATAATAATCAGAACACATAATATTTTTATTATTATATAATCATTAATTTTTTTCATTTTGATTTTAGTACCTTAATAATCGCTCAGTGTAAATGCGAATTTTTATTAGATAAAAGTGGTATATTTAATATAATATTTTTCAAATCTACAGACTATTAAAATAACGAGATTTAACATAATGTGAAGTGTATTAAAAATCAATTGTGGTGGAAGACAAAATAAGTTAGAATGTGGTGTAGAAGACTTTTGCTGGTAATCATGTGCTGCATGATTCTGGTGGTGGATCCTGCTACTCCTGGGAAAGCTATCACTTTGGACAAACAAGGTTAGTAACATTTTTAATGGAGCCATTACTCATAAATTAATTATTTTGTAATTAAAAATAAGTATTCATTTTAGCAATTCAATTGTAAAGTCTTCTCGTTAGATCGCTTGTCAAGAGAATTTCTGAGAGTAGCAGCTTACAAATTAGTTGGAAAAATAGCGATAATATTTTCAAGAATTGTAAAACATACGTGCAGATTAAAGTATAATTTCCTCTATTTATAATAAATACTTAAAATATGTTCAGAATATAACGCGCTTCTCCGGATAGGAAGAGGTTCGGGTTCGTGTCCTAGTAGCTGCTAAATATTTATTCTCTATATCTTTCTAATTGATTAATATAATTTGTATTAAAAGTATGTATTAATAAATTAATCTTTATTTTTTTAAATCATCCATTCGTAAACCTAAACATATACAAATATTATAAAAATTCATCTCTACTCGTTCTTATAAAAATAAGGTCCCACCATTTTTTTAAGTTTCTGTGCTAAAAAAATATTTTTCAATATTCTTTCAATTCACTACATTTCTTATTGTCTTTTTCATACAATATTTTTTGAAAATATCAACTTGAGATGAAATGATTTCACAAAAATTTATCCCAATACTATTTCCAATCTTACATAAAATATATTTTTTCGCTACCGGAAATCAAAAACGAAAGTCTCTTGTGCTTGGAATTTCAAATCACGTAAATTCTATGGCTTGACTTCTCTTTGTTGTATATCATATCCATCACGTTTCATTTTTCTCCAAACCAAATGAAAATTATTATTAGAAAAAAAATATTTATTACACACTTAACGTCTGTCTTTTGTGATTACTGACAATTTATAAACGAAAAGTTAAATTGAATTTTTGAATTAGAACTTAGTCTTCGTTTACCCAAGTCACTGATGTGACTATCAAGTGATACTTTATTTAAATTAAACCTGAAATACTTTAATTTTTAAATTATAAATTATAATGCTTAAATATTTTTTTTATTCTACATACGTGTACAGATTTTTTCTGTATATCTTTGATTAATTTAATTTGTAGTTGATTAATTTAATTTGTAGTTGATTAATTTAATTTGTAGTTGATTAATTTAATTTGTATTAATCAACACTGTGAATGCCTTCGATAGCTGGTTTCCAGATTTCCGATTGACAATAAAGGCACATGAGATACATGAAAACTACACAAACCATTTATTGTACGTGCTGATTTTCTGCTCCGATATTTATTATTGGTCTTTTGGCTGGGTAGATTTCGACCGACCGAAGTGCGCACTATTGACGATCGGTTTATTTGGACCTCTACACTGGTTGAAGCACGGAATGTAATCGATCCGCCTGTCGTTTACCGTTTTCTTGCATTCTCTGATAAAAGGCGACAATACCCACACACACATACACATGCAAAATATTATAAATCAGGAAACCCAGTGGTGCCAATCGGAGAAATATTTCGCGTAAACAGTACTTATTCACAAAATAAGTTTATTTTCGTTAATTATATGATTTTTCACTGATTTTAAGGGAAAACGACGTTTTCTTGAACAAATTAAACATTGTAAGTACGTTGTGTTGTATGCAAGTCGCAATTGAATTTTTCATAGATATTTAACACTATTGTATTTTAAGCATGGCAAAAGACTACGTAATTATGAAAGAAACAGCTCCACCAAACACATTTAACACAATATTTTTTAATATAGAACATTTTGTTTTAATTCTGGCCACTAAATATAAAGTTAAAAGTGGTTTTTCTTTCACCTATTTCTAATTTTTTGACGTTTTCTTTAGTCATTATTATGAATATTTTTTGTTAACTGAACACAAGAGCAACTATGATTGCTTGATTCATAATAAAAGGTATTCTGCATTGTATGGTATCATCAAATTTATCAGACCACAATAAAGTATGCTACGAACTTAATTAACGACACCTCACACCAATGTCGGGAATCACCGATGCATCAAATAAACTGAATAAGCGAACTCGCTTTCGGAAAGCGAAACGCGGCATCAAGTTTTTGCGCTCGACTCTAAAGCCTTCTGCTTGTAAATCCGAACATAAAGTAGGAAATCATAGGAACGTGATACTAGCGCCTGACATTACAGGATTAAAAAGCAGCAATCTCGCTGTTAACTAAATCAAATAATCTAAAAACTCATCGAAAAAAAACTTCTGAAATATAAATTTATAGTAGTAAAGCGTAGTCCTTTTAATCCCTTTAACTATATTGAAAATAGAAAACTCGCTGTTAATAATATCGCATAAACAAGAATCTCAGAAAAAAAAATGTGAATCACACTAAAAATACGAAAGGCTACATTGTACGTACGGCACTAATTAATAAGAATTTATGACAAAAAAAAAATTATAATGTAAAATATATAAAAATAGTGCCACGCGAAGAAATTTACACATATATTTTTCATCAATAACACATACCTATTAAATATTGCTTTACTAAACTGAATTAATACATAATATCGAATACCCCTTACCAATATTAAATTATTAAAGAGAAAATATTTTAATATAAATTAAATATATCAATATGATCATATCGATGCATTTTATTTGTATTAAAATATCACAGAACTAATTCTGAAAAATTGCAACATCACAATATTATTGTGTTATTCTTAATAAGAACACATTTTTGTTGTGAAGTTGTGTTTTCAGAACATAGTTCTGTGGCATTTTAATACATGTTAAATTAATCAACTAGAATGATATATAGAAAAAAATGTATCTATTGAAGCAATAAAATGGAGAACGGTAGAGGTCATCGTTCGAATCCCGGTAACAACTAAATATTTGTTCGATAGATAGATACCTACATCTTCCTAGTTAATTCATTTAATTATACTACATTTTACACAATTAAATATATCAGTAACAATATAATATTTTACAAATTTTATCCTAATGCAATCGAAATAACACATATTTGTTATGGGTTCATTATTCGTTCAAAAACGACATAGCTGTCATTCTATCACGATTAAATTTTAATCTGAGTTTTTAGACCTTACAACATTGTTTAATTAATCTTTCTAAATATCATAACATGTCACAATAATATTTTTTTTTCAAACATTTCCAATCAAACTTGACCGACTAGTTTAACGGTCTTCACGTTGGTCGGTATGCCAATCAAATAAACAAATGTATCTATAACAATATTAAAAAATGTAATATTTTTCATTTAATATTTTGGTCACTTATCTCAACTTTTAGGCCTTAAAGAATGCATTGACTCTTACACATATAGATACCCGAAACGCATTTATCCTACATATTCTTTTATAAGACATCGTGAAATAAAAAATCTTTAGATCTGTCTAAATAATTTCTTAAATATTTACGATTCATATTTTTCATTTGAGAGAACGTTACTATTCCTTAAAGCATGATTTTTTTACGGTAACCGAACACGAATCTAATTCCATCCCTTCAATAAATAACTAGACATTTGACATTTATATTTGGTAATAGGTTCTAGTGGATATTTGGACATCAGTAAACATTCAAGAGTATAAGTTCAATTACAAAAGTACGTCAAATAGATTTTAAAATTACATTTCCGAATTTGCACAACGAAAGTTTTAATTATGAGATAATGTTTTTATGTAAATCTAAGTATTTATTAATAGTTTTCAAAAAAGTAATCTAAATAACGATATTTTTCAAATTTTAATATCACGTTATACCGCCTGATATATATTGCTTTCATCAACGTTTATATACATTCTTTGATTTTAAACTGTACACAAAATTCTTTCACTAATAGAAAAACAATTTTCATACATGGACCTAATGTATGATCAAAATGGGTACAGTTCATTCGAAAGCATTCCAAGTTAAATACGACACACAAAAAATATATTTTAGGAAATTCAACTGTTTTACTAGCAGATAAGCAATCGGCGGTCGCAGCCTTTGGTGACCGGTGCGCGGTCAGAGTCTCAATAAAATCTATATTTCAATGATAGAGCATTCTCCGTGACAAACCACATGTAAATAAAATCTCTATTTAAATAAAATTACTGTATCTCTTTTTTAAATACTAATTATATGTTTAATTAAAAAGATATACATATAATGCATTATAATCAATTTTATCGAAAAATATATTGTTATTGCTACCAGAATTCGAAACTGGATCTCTCTCCAATCCGGTAAAGGTGCATTATCCAACTTGCCACTATTCCATTAGCTTTCAAATAATGGAACGGTAGATGTATTAATTTGAAAAATGTAACATATGAGTTCGAAAATTTGTCGACAAAGATAATGTCTGTTGTAGCATAGTTGGCTAATGCACCTTTCCCGGATTGGAAAGCGACGCAGGTTCGAATCCCAGTAATAACAATAATATATTTTTCGAAAAAATTGATTATATATATCTTTCTAATTTATACATTTAATTAGTATTTGAAAATATATCACAGACCGTCTGTTCTAAATAATTACAACCCTCACAATAAAAATGTGTTCTTCTTAATAATATTGTATCTTTGTTTACGGATAGATAATGATAAACACAAAAATGCTATTTGGAATCGAATAAAAAACATAACCAAAAATCGTTATTTTGACAATTCGAAAAGTGATAATAAAATATGACAGATGTCATGCATGTTTTTTCTTACTCGTAATAAGACAACGTATACTTCATTTCGAATTTAATATATATTTACATATTATTATTGAATATATTAAAGAGAATACATTTCATCAAACTTAACCTAAATATATTAAAAACACGTTCGCGTGTCATTATTTATTACCATGCTCGCGTCAATAGACCTTTCCGTTTAATCAAGCACTATACAGCCATAATTTCACTACAGAAAGTGCTTGATACAGATGAAGAAGCGTAATATTATTATGGATTATATAATTTATTAAGCATTAAAAATGCACTGCATGAAAAAATCTGTCTGAAGTAGCTAGGACAAGACTGAATTATTTTATTTTATTTTTAATTTAAATTATATATTATTTGATTTTATTGTGTTTATAATTCACCTATCACGTAAAGTAGTGAAAAAAACCTGGCAGAAAACATGTATCTTATGTTATATCTATACCGCTTTCTAATTGTTATAGTACATAATATTTGAAATATTTCTCCGGAAAAATATAATAGTAATCCAGCTACTATTGAGGCAAGTATTGCCTCGTAGGATTCAGATATGAATTATTGATGATGATAATATATTATTATATGATATATTGTCAGCCAGATGGATGATATTTTCCGATTACGATTGACCTATCGTGTATGTATTTAACGGAAAAGCGAGGAAAGCGGATGGAATAATGACATGTATAGTTCAGAGGGGTGTGGACTTTGAAAGGATGTATAACTCCGCCCGGATACATATCATTTCCGCTGGTAGACTATTACAATTCTAATGAAATTTATTAATTCTTATAAAAGAATAATATTACATTGATTTAAAATTCTGTTAGACGTAACTCCAAAATTATTTAAGGGCGTGCTTTCATTTTTCTTAGATATGCTTTCAATATGACGCGAACAGTTAAATTATTATAAGTATCAGATCGATAATTAATAACGTAATTTATTATGTAAATCATGCGAGAGAGGAATCTATGAATAGAAAGAGACGACAATAAAATTGTTGATTTTCTCGCATTCGATACAAATTTTAAAAACATATCTCGTGCCGGGAGTATTTTCCACCTTTTTTCGTATATTGATATCATATGGAATGAAATAAAAATATACATTGTCATTTGAATTAATCAAATCATTTATTAGGTACCTAATTTATATGTATGAGTATGTTTTAAAATCAAACAAAGAACCTACATAGATGGTCGCGTAAATAAATGTTCTAAATTAACAAAAATTAATGACAGCTTCAATTTATTATGTTGTTTAATATTATCGATTTAAAATGGCCCGTTGCCATTTTGGTAATATGTTTGTTTCATAATTATATACTATTTATGAAACAGACAGTTTTGTTTAAAGTGCAACAGTATTATATTTAAACGAAATATTTAATTCCGACTTACATAAAGATGATGTACATAAAATGTTTACATTGTTCAAGAGAACGTTATCTTTCCTTAAAAATCATTAAAAAGATATCTAATTTATGAAATTTGCTACTAATGTTGTGAATAAGTTCAATATTAATTCAAACTGGGGGTAAAATATATATGAAAACGTATATTTTCGGCATTTTTTAACAAAAATTACGAGAGCGTGGATTAGACGTTATTATGGCCGCTATCTATTGGCGATCTGAAGTTAATAAAGAAAATAAAAAATACACATTATTGGGATCGATATAAATATTACATAGTAAGAAATTATTGTGTTTTTGATATCAAACATTATTTTAAATAGTAGCTAAAGCCTCAAAGTATGCTAGTAAATACAATATATTATTTTAAAACGTATGTTTTCACTAAAACAAAGTATTTTAAAAGCGTCGAAAATTGATCATATATACTGAAAATTGAATGATTTATAACTCAATTAATTTTTTATATTTTACTAATTTGCTTCAAGGCAGATTTATCTCCGTAATCTTGGCCTTAAGATTATAAGAAAATATATTTCGTTTATGCCATAATTTAGCGAATCAACACAATTTTGTAGCAATGGTCGCGGTCTTTCTTATAATGCTTATATTGTCTTAATTATGGCAAATAACTTTCAGTTTATTAGTTTTAAATAAGTGTAGAGGTCATATCTAGGTAATATTTAAAAAAATCAAATCCAGCTTCAATATTAAATTATTATTGTATTAAAACATTATGTTTGGTTCGGCGGTAAGACACTCGCTTGATGAACAGATGATTGGGGTACAATCATCGACCAACGAGTTAGTCTTATTTTTCAAAGCGCATGTGCTTAGTTTGGTTAATAAAATTATAAAAATATTGATATTATATTGGTCTCTACGACTCTTCATTTATTTATTTTCATAAAAATAAATTAAGTTTGAGGAAACGTATTTCGAAATATCGTTTGAGAATATTAAATACTTGAAAAAAACTTATGTTTTCATCAAATATCTGTCTGTGTACATATATGTCAATCTAAATGTCTCTTGTCTATACAATTATACACTGTTTGTCTGATATAAACTAAGTTTTACGTAGTTACACTTTTTCTAAACACAAGTGCATTCCTTTCCCAGCCACCCCTTTCGCTCGTCTGATACATGTTTTGCACAGTTACTCTCAAACGTAGGAACCGTTCAAATAAATGTTTATTTTATTAAATTATACCCATTGCAAATAGTGTTTATGACCCTGCACAAAACATAGACACTCTCCTTTAACCCTAATTAAATGATAAATTCGTCTCAATATTTATAATAAAATATCAGCACATAATAACAAACTAATCTAATATACTTTAAACTGATCTAAATACAGGATGAATATTATGTTCCAGGTCGATTTTGTTTGACTCCCATTTTGGTGACAGACTTTTGTCAATTCAAATTTAGTAATCGTAGAGAATTGTTGATTACAATTTACTAAAGAGTATCTGACACCTCAACAACATGTTGAAGTTATTAAAACATTTTATCTAAATAATTGTTCAATTGTGAACACACGAAGATAGTTGCGTGATTTTTTTGGTGTTCATCACACGTGGTAGGCAACGTGCAGTGAATAATTTTTAAACTCTACACACACTAACAGATAAATCAAAGGCGGGACGACAGTGTAGCGTACGTACATACGCCAGAAAATATTTATGCAGTCAGACTTTCTAGAAACTCTTGGCACTTCTTCTCGATGCCGTGCACAAGAATTGAGAATGTCTCAAAGAACTTTCTTAAAAATACTCAAAAAAGATTAGCGTTACTACTCATATAAAATTCAAGTGACACAAGTCATACAGAAAAATGACCAAAAAAATCATGAGCGACGAAACTAATTTCGACTCGGCGGGTTTTGTTAATAAACATAACAGCCCTTATCGGAGCACTGAAAATCTTCAATTGATACACCAATGACCTCTACACCCACGTAAAGTTACCGTGTATTGCGTCTTGTAGGCCGGCGGAATCATTTGGCCTTATTTTTTTCAAGGTGTAACCATTAATGGTGATCACTATCGTCATATGTTGGAAAAATTCTTGGTAGTCGTATTAAATCCATTAGGTCTGCAGCACATGTGGATTCAACAGGACGATACCATCTCACACACAGGCCGAGCTACGCATAAAATTTTGCGAGAAATTTTTCTCAGCCGCTTAATGTCAAAAAGTGGTGATATCGACTGGCTTCCTCGATCACCTGATTTGATGGCTCCCGATCATTTTCTGTGGGAGTACTTAAAAAAATACCAACGACAATAACCAATAACAATTCCGATGCTACTGGACAATTCTCGAAATAAAATTTCTGTAATAACACGCTAAGTGTGCAAGAATGTTATGAAAAACATGGTTAAAAGAGCACGCATATGTTTCGCCACCGGGCCGATATCATATTCCACACATAATTGTAATAAACCAAATAATCGATAAATAAAAACTAAACTAAAAAATTATGTTTCGTATCCTAGTTATTCAAAAATAACATCGGCCTGGAACATAATATAAACCATGTGTTATAAGCATTTATTTAACAAAACACTTATAATTTATTAATAAATTATTTTTTTTAGATAAGCACATTTTTGTTGTGAAGATGCGTTTTCGGGATTAAATTACATTAATCAACTTGTTATCGAAATCAATCTATTTAACGAAAAAATATTTAGCTGTTATTAAATATTTCCAATTGATTCATTAAATTTAAAAAATAAATTCTGACCAAATAAAAATGAGCATAAATGTAATTTTGTATAAAAAAAATTCAAGTAAATCAGTGCCGTATAAAATAATAATAATTGTTAATTTATTTTTTACTTAATTTTATTTTGAGATGCATCAGAAATTATAACCATCCTATCGATTATATTTTTCCTTAAAAGTTTTTAAAAGATATTCGTACTATTTTGATGGTCGGTTTACATTTTTGTTCCATTATAAAATATCTTGGTTTTTTATTAAACTATATTATTCCAAATAGTATTTAAGACCTAGTCACTCGAATAAGTCTGCAGAAGCTAATATAGACCTAAGAGACTACATGAAGCAGTAATTAAACCATGACCAAAGCAAACGGCCGGTGCATTTCTTTTGTCCGAAGAGTTTTCGTTTTCAAAGGAATGGTAATTAAAC
Source organism: Eubasilissa regina (assembly GCA_022840565.1). Taxonomy (NCBI): domain Eukaryota; kingdom Metazoa; phylum Arthropoda; class Insecta; order Trichoptera; family Phryganeidae; genus Eubasilissa; species Eubasilissa regina. Next base: position 27,246,120 of record JAINEB010000018.1, read on the forward strand.
CATTAAGGAGCAATTTAATTGAAAGCAAGAACTTTTAATTCGATAAAGGAGCTTGGTCAAAGGAAATGTAGAACTGAGAAGGGTATTGTTATTTCTTATGTATTTATATACGCCTCGGTTCATATTAAATAGCTTGTGGCTTAGTTTGGCTTTCATTGGCCCCCTATTCATTTAAAATCTCTAAGTTTTTTTGTAAGAACAATAATTATTATTTAATACAAATTAAATGTATATATTTAATTTTTAAAGGCAATCTACATTATATTACGATGAATCTCAAATATCTTTGAGTAAATCCCGATAGGAGTAATAAATTTGTTAATATCTTTCCAGTAGATTCACTTCATTTGTATTAAAATACCACAAAAATATGTTCTTAAAATGCAACTTCACTACAAAAAAAATGTATTCACCTTAATTTTTAATTCTTCAAACTTACGTTGTAATAATTTCAAATTTCTTTGATATGACTAGAAGTAAGTTTTCATAAAAAAAATTGGCGGATTATTATTAAATTTAGTACAAGTTATATAGGTTATTTTTTTTAGAGGTATAGAACATTAAAATGAAATAAAACATATAAAATCGTGGTAATGGCCATGGTAGTGGCTTTATTGGATAGATAATTTTATGTCATTAGTGTTTAAAAAGGTTTCGCGCATATAGGCCCTGCGGCTGGCTCGAATAAAGCGCATTCAAAATTTTGACCACTTTTTGGAGCAGCTGCGTTCGTATCTGGTTTATCGGCGTAAACTAGCGACTTCACATATACTCACAGAAAATAATCCAAAGGTGTTAAATCACACGATCTTGGAGACCAATTCAATATTCCATTACGCGAAATTATGCGCACATCGAATGTTTCCTTCAATAAAGTTATTATTGTGTGCCATGTTAGGCCATCATGTTGAAACAACAGCTCTTCTACATTAATGCCATTCAATTGTCATTAATCATGAATCTATAGCGCTTTCCATTGACTTAAACGTTTTGAGAGGCATAATTTTTTAATAAATATGGACCAATGATTCCACCAGCCCATACAGCACACCATAGACTGATTTTTTTTTATGTAACGGCGTCTCAATAATGGTTTATGGATTTAGCCATTCAACCAAAAATGAGCCTCAGGCTCATCAAAATCATGATTTTGTATTGAAAATGAGGATCAAGGGCAATCTCGTTTTCGGGCCATTCACTACGATGCGCACGATGGTCGAGTGGCTTCGATTCTTGCACTAGCTGGATCTTGTAAGCTCTTAAACCAAGACATTTTCGCAAAATCTTCCATAAAGTGGATGGACACAGCTCCAATTGCTGTGCACGATGGCGAATTAACTCAATGCTACACTCCACTGCAGCAACAGCTTCTTCGGTGCGCACTGTACGACATCTCTGCGGATGCATACTATCAATAAGAGTATGCGTGGTGCGAAAACGATACATGGTTATTCGAATTACTTACTCGGATGGATGATTATGTCGACAGTAAAATGGTCGTAGCGCACGGTAACTTTCACGAACCGAACCACGATTTACGAAATAAATTTGTTCAATTTTCAAGCACTGCTCTCGCGTAAGCTATTCATGGTGAAATGGCAAACCAAACTGATCACAAATCAGCTTTCAACTGGAAAATTGGCTGTGGCTGAAAAAAGTGTTGCCAATTCGAAAAACCAACCCAAAAAAATACCTTTTACGATCGTCAATATCGTAGAACCGCAATATTAGTATATCGTATATTATATGCATTATGAGATAACTTACCATATATAGTACATAGTTAATTGTAATATTACATTTTTTTTCTCTATGAGAGTCGGAGACTCATCTATATTTCTTTATATTAGGTCTGTCAAACAATATTCTTCGTATAGAACAGGGGTCGGCAGACCGTGGTTCTTTTTATAAGGATTTGCGACTCTTCATCTCCGGCTTATATTTTTCTGTACGATCATGACACAATATTGAAACTAGCATTTGCCGTTCTCACAGTCATTATCTCTATCTATTTATGCAAACAAACATTCTCATCCATGAATCAAATAAAAAATAAGTTAAGAAGCAAAATAATTTATAGTCATGCATAAAATTTAACAAGTATTTACTTGGCAGACATAGCATGCAAAGCCACCGATCTAACTAGTAAACTTTACAAAGCCTAAAAACTATTTTATTATTTAAGTAGAGCACTAAGCTACTGAAGCTTATAACTCCCACATATTGTATTATTCTAAGTAGCCTACAACCGTATTGTGGATCTGAATTTTAAATAAAAATTTCGTTTTTTTGTCATTCAAATTATGTTGCGGCTTTGTGAAAATGTTGAAATTTTGTTAACTTAATATTTGGCTCTTCTTACGATAAATTCAGCCAACCCCTGATCTAGAACAAAGCGTTTTAAAAAAACCTGTCATAATATGTTTACTATGTTCGAAAACACAAATTCATCAATCAAGAGCGATTTTTTTCTGAATTTACTTGTTAAACTTTATTGATATTTATTAAATGACTTAATAACTAATAGACAATTTCATTTTCTGTAAGAAAACAAAACCTTAAAATTTCAAAGACGTCACATTAGATAAAGATATTTTTATTCGCTCTATGGTTTTCATTCTTTCTGAGGACACCCCGATGATATAAAAGAACCCAAACTCGAGAAGTAGTTTGCAGGAAGATTCGAAGGATATTTGATCAGCAATTCGGCTACAACAGGGATTGTTAGAAGTTGAAACGCCAGTAAACCGCAATTTATAAAACATTTTCTTATACCTGAGCGAGGCTGAAAATTTTGTGACGTGGCTAAAAAAATATGGATCAGCTTAGAAATTTGGGAAAACTATATTTTTTTTAGAGTTGGAATATTTTATGTTCGTATTTTAAAAAAATAGATTTAATATTATGATCCACCATTAATGAAACATTTAAGCGGGCATTAAAATAGTGTCAAAAGTTGATTTTCCAATAAAAGTTTTGTTGTCAATTCTATGTCACTGGATTGAAAATTTCTAATTATTAAAATAAAAATAGAATTTAAAGCAATTTTAATAAAATTTTCAATTTATATTGTTTTTACAGGATAGATAATTTACTGGATTTAAATCCATTTTAGAGATTTTGGGTCATTTGGAATCTGTGAAAATTGTAAGCATTACACTAATAACAAAAATGAAATCAGTCATCTAATGTCCAGTTTCCAAGATTGAATTTTTCAATTATATATAATATTAAACTTATATATATATATATTAATGCCAATTTTAGACCAGTGGCTTGCTTGCTACTATTTATTTATTTTTAAATAGTTATACATTACACCTGACTATGAAAGGGGCTGGATCTTTCGAAACTATAGTGGTGATAAAATAACTCAACTTGTGTTTAGTACAAATTTTAATATTGTGAAAGATTAAATATATTATTACTTCATGATTTTTTAAAATTGTTTAAATTTCAAAATATCCGGCGTTGCGCTTGTGGTAAAATTCCATCCCTCCAAGCAACCAAATACCTCCACCATCCGATTTTACCATAAGTCCATCTACAATACTAACATTTACTTTTAACCTAATTCCTATAAAATTGTTATTTTTTTATGTAGAGCTCTTTATTTTATTTATAATTATCCATACAAAGTATGAGACCACAAATTTACGGACGACATTATGAATCTATTCTAAAAAATTCGAAACTAGGTATACAATATTTACTACGAAGTATATTATTTTTGATTAATCTCTTCAAATTAATAATAAAATGCTTGTTTTTTTATTATTTTCAGTTCGCACAATTGACATCCAGGCTGTAGAAGGAAAAAGGGCAGAACTGCCATGTGATATCTCTTCGGGACACCAGGACAAAGTACACATGGTCTTCTGGTTCAGGGACGATGCCGGAATACCATTATACAGGTAAATGTCACCATCCACCCTACCAATCCTCTGAATTACCTTGAAAGCATCGTTGTACTTTAAAAGTACCAGCATATCATAAATATCATAGATAAAATTAGATTTTATTGACAGAAATTGACATTTATATATATTAGATTACTTATTTCTCTCGGTAACAATATTTTAATTTTTTAATAAAAACTTTTTTTGAACATACCTAGTTCTGTGATGCTTTAAAAATAAATTAAATATATCAATTAGAAAGAAATACAGAAAAAACTTCATCTATTCCTGAAATATTGTGCACTAGATACGACGCACCCAATATATACATGTATACTTACAAGTGAGATGGTTTATATGTAATTTAAATTAAAATTTTCCGGATGCTGCGTCATGAGAATCGATGCAGTAGGTAATATTTCTATCAAAATCTATCAAAAACTTTTCTGAATAAGATTAATAAGTTACTGTATTCTTTGGGTTTACTAAATATAAATTGTTATACCTAATATTTATGCAATTGACGTATTTAAAGAAAGGACGCCTGTTTACGTATATTTAAGTTATATTATCAAAAGTCAACGTTAAGGAAATTTGGAAAGGAGTGGTAGTTGAGGATGTATCCGTACATTTATTTATTATACTTTAACATATTTACTTACCATCACGCCGTTTCCCACCGGGGGTTGGCAGAGAGAATAGAGCGCCACACTCTTCTGTCCTCACACATAATTTTCGCCTGATCCACATTCATACATCTTCTCATACAATTTTACCGCTTATTGTGGCTTCTAACAGGACCATTCTCCAGTATCTGGTTTACTTAGTCGCGTCAAATCTTTCGCGAACGTTCTCTATTTATGGTGCCATCAACACTTGCAACATGTATCTTTCTTATCATTCTCTTCTCACTCATCCGTTCCATATGACCAAAACTATCTAAGTAATTATTTCTTCATTTTACTCACTATACTAAGATCAGCTTTACACTATTTTATTATTTCTTCATTCTTTACTCTGTCATAGATGGATTTGCCACATGTACGTTTTAGTGATCTTATTTCCACCGCACTCAATCTACTTTCGTTCCTCTTCTGCCAGCTCCAAGCCTCACTTCCATACATCAGTGTCGTTACCAGGACTTCTATAATTCCATTGAAAGCCCCGTTCACTTTGTTCCCTGCATTCTTTCGATATCTTTCTCAGTATTTCCGTTTTTATTAAATTTAATTTCTAAATTAACAAACTCACCTGCTTGTTCCAAATATTTATTATCTACAAGTATTTTGAAAGTTATTTTGTTTTCCTCCTTTTAGAATACCATCACTTTCGACTTGTTGACATTCATAATAAGGTCGCTTTCCTTGCATACGTTATACAATCCAATTCTTGTTCATTATTTGCCATAAATACAGCATTATTGGCGTACAATAAACAACATACAATCAAATCGCTCATTTTTGCTCCTCATACTTTAACATAACCTTTTTATTACATATTTATTTATGTTACAAAGTATACACATAATATATTACATATTATCATGATGACAGGACAAGCGTAAACTGTAGATAAACATATGCTACCTTCCACCAAGCAAGTCAAACAATACTATGTAAAATATTGACGCACCGTGCCACCCACGATTAAGTATTGACTCGCTTAATATGCCCAAGTATTGAGGACTGGAAAAAACTTTTTTCAACTTCAATCCCGAAAAATATGTACAGTTACACTTTGCAAAGATTTACGTGATATGAAAATCCATAATAATATAATGTCTCCCCGTCTATTTCTTGACTTTCTGATGCCGGCTTCAGTGGTGTCATTATGGGTTTTTAGTATTTGCTTGAACGGTCAGGTCTGTGAGACGCAATCATGGCACAAAATAACGTAGTTTTAATATCTCTGGGTTAAGATTACTTAATTTTTTTCTCTATTATGTACTCAATAACAGTACGTAAATATATATCCCCGAAATCGTATTACGGCTGGAAAATATATTGAGCATTTGTCATCCTGTCATCTCATACATGTCGCATGGTTATATCGCGTCGCACTCTATGATAACAGTTTCTTATCTATTGTAGAACTGTCAAATTATGATGAATATTTTGTTCATATTTTTCAAGAATATTTTTAAGTGGATATATATATTTTAAAGTATTAACTTTATTATCGTAAGAACACCGCTTGTACAATTTCAGGAACAGGAATACAAAATGCTATATAATATCGGCTATCGCCGATTTCTTTTCTGTTAGTGCATTTTGCTGCTATTTTTGATATTATTGGACTTTAAACAATTGTGTATAAACTTCAACAACTATATAGAAATAAAATTTCAATGAAGATACAAAATATATAACGTTATATATTATTTCTAAAAATCACTGTGTACTTTATCATTTTAAAAGAGTATCATTTTTCATTTTCAGGAATAAAATTAAAATAAATATGTATTAAATTGCAAAATAATTGCTCCTATCTTTATCTGTTCCACCCTAGCAATTAGTAATTTTATCATATTTTATTCTGAATCCAAACGTTTTATGGGCTGGTTTCCCTTGGAGCTAGTAACTTCGGATGAATGTAGGTTACATTTATTTTTAACGTTAATAATGGCAGGGTAAGGGGGAGTACGCCTTATCGCCCCCCGCTAGTCAATCTAGGTAAAGCATCAATCACCTTAAGGCCACGTTCATACAAGCCTTCCCGTGATATTGAAACAGGAATCGTGAAGCTTTAGCGCGTGATTCCAATGTTCAAAAAGAAGCACGAATTGCGCCCACTGGCTTCGATCTAAAAAATACAAATAAACTTTAATACTTTAATTTTCAACTTAATAATTCTTATTCTTTATTAATAGCGTAATCAACTGCGTGACTTAAATTCATATTTATTTTACTTATTAAGTTTTTCACGACATCGTAACAGTTTGTTTGTGGCATTTTTAAAAAAAACCTAATGATATAACGAATTCAGAACGAAAAAATGTACCTGCACGAAAATACGTATTGTTAAATACGTTTTTATATCACTTTTAAACTAGTTTTAGTGAAAAGTTTGATGATCAAATTTTATAAAGGTATTTACTTAAATTTTGCATAACCCTTTCATATAAAAGTATTAAAAACACAAGCTGCTTTATTTCTATACCCTTTGAGAATTTATTTTTCTAATTTACGTACGTTTAGTTTTATAATTTAGTATCAAAGGTTTTTATGAAAACAATAAAAAAATAATAAATTATGTATTTCTAGCGCTAGTTGCGTGGGATTCAGATTCAGTTATTATTTAATATAGGAACTTAAGGTGAAATAATGTGGGAGGTACTATTGTTTTAAACAGGCCTTGAATAATAACGATAAATTCAAAATTTTGTCCAAATGAGGGGAAGGTGAGATGTCCGTGGGATTGGGCTGCAGTGACAAAATTGTCCGCAAGATCCTAGAAAGCAACTGAAAAAAAAAGAAAAAACTAAAATTTGGATGGCATTCAAACCAAACGAAGGGAAGACGATGCCTACGTTTTACGCTGGGTTCTAAACAGTAACTCACAATATACTTATATAAGATGGAATGGCGAGGGGGAGAGGGATGATGTTGTTTAGCGCAGATTTATATAAAGTAACTATGTAAAATTGGCTTTAGATCGGTCAAAGTTAATAGAATTGTACAAAACAGACAGACATACATACATATATGTAAATTCTATGAGATAAACTTTTTAATTAAAAAGAATCATTAATATAATACATTATTATGATTTAATTAAACAATTATTATTTAACAATAATTTGTATAATTAGATTTTAAAAATGTTTTTAATTCATTAAAATATTTCGTAACGTCGAAGAATACTACAAAGATGTTCCATCCCTGTAAGAAAACTGAGCAACTATTATATGCATAATAATTCCGCACGTAAAAGCTAAATTGTAAAGACGTATGGGTCTGACCGACATGCGATCACCATTGTAATACATGAAAAATACAAAATAGTGTAACTTAAAGAATGTTTCAAAGATTTTTTGTATACAAGCATTTCAAAGATTTTAAAATAAGTATTGTATATGGTTATTGATTAAAATTTGATAATTTTTTTTTAGAATGATATAAAATCTCGCAAACTAGATACAGGGACAAATATCACTGAACCAAAAGCTATATATTTTATTATATTACATATATTATTAAAAAAAATTATTCTTAAATGCTCGACTTCATTTTATACATTCATTTCATACATTCAAATAAATTATCAATACTATTATTTAGTAATATATTACAAGAAGATATTTATGTATTTTTCTAATCAAAATTTGTATTTAAATCTCAGATGTGTGCCGTCACTGATAATTAATTGTTTTATGAGTATATGCAACAATAAACTACAGTTTCCTGTGAAACATCATTTTATTGGGTTAGATTTTATTAATATTAAGTCCCAAATGAGCTACTATATAAGTCATTTACTGAGACCGCTGGTTATCAACTTTTTTAATTCTCATTTTTACCTTTCTTCTTGATTAATAACAATATATTTATTATATGCCTCAAATCATAAATTTTCGCAAGGATTTCAAATTGTTTAATAATAATTAAGTAAATAGTACATAATAAAAGTAATAGTTTGATAAAATATGCAGACGGCTGATTCACTCAAGTATATAATTTTAGTTATATCAGATGTGAATATTGACTGATTCGTGGTTGCAACATTTTCGATGCACTCACTCAACTCATTTATTAAGAATTTTATATTATTATTCATAAACCGTATTAAAAATTGTATTTATTTTCTCAAGAGTATTTCAGTGATTTATTTCAATTTAGCTTGTTTAATAATAATTCGTCCTCACAGCCGAATGAATTAATGAGTATGAACTAAAGTTTTGCCCGCCTAATCTGTCGCGTAGGGGCAATGGATATAATATATTATCTTGTGTTCGCTTCTAAGTACTAGAGTTTAATCGACTTACCTGTTTATACATAAAGAAAGTACATAAATTCAAAATTCGAAATACTCACCTCATTTTCAACTCCGCTTTGATACGTGTCTCGTTAATTAAATAACTTTACCGCATTACACTAAACAAAGCGAATAATATTGGTAGACAACTTCAATGACGAGGCGTTTTTAGGTATTGTAAAGGAAGGCGACAAACTTTATTCTGTCACCCGTTAAGTATATAATTGTCGGAACTAAATTTGTTAACAGCGGTCATCGTGTTATTAAGTTTCTCCTGCGATCATACATTAGACACGCGCAAAGTTTGGAGCGCCTCTCCAGTCCGAAGGGCGAAACTGGCGCATGCCGGCCGGGAGCCACTCGCCACTTGATGGCGCTCGTCTATGTGCTGAAACCAATAATTCCACCTTGACTTCAGGAATATTGAGGAAAGTTTCCCGGGCAAGTTTCGGAAACTTGTCATCGCTCGCTTGTGTTCACACTTAACTGAATATTCAATTTACTGAAAGGCTTTGCCCATAACTTTGTAATGCTCGGCTTAGCTTACGAACACTAAAATAAGTATAATTAAGTAGTTATATAAGATATTTTAATCTTATAACTATTACGATATCATTAGTAATGTATTTAATGTTACTTTGTCTATTTTATAATATTAATATACGAATACCTACCTAGTATTACACATTTAGATTTTTATTAAATTAATATTTAAAATAAAATATGTTTTCATCATGGCCACTATTTTGTCTTTTACAAATCATTGTAAATAATTCGAATATATTTCTCTACAATAAGAGAAAATGATAGTAAGTATAATACAGAATATGTGTATAAAATGTTTCCAGTCTTACCAAAGAAATGTAGTAATGTAAATACGAACATTAGGTAAATATTCGATTGCCAACATAGTTTTATATCTCATAATTGAATTTCAAATATATTCTTACCTAACCCCGAAGGAAAAAGGGCAACTCCCAAATGAAAGTCGATAAATTTCATTCACCGTTGTTTACAAGCGTAAACGAACGCGAACTTTGGCTACAACCATTAAAAAGAGGTCCTTAATTGAATTTTAAATTTAATCATGGAGTAGCCCTTTATTTTCATTCTTCCACTGGCCACAATTTGATTTAGTAGATCGTTTTTTACCGAACATCCCTTGTTACGTGTAGCGTTTTTATATTATATCCTAGGGGTGAGGTTATGTTTGCCAATACTAATTTCAAATCGGTATTTACGATAGCCATTAAATATTCAGCTAACCATAATTCTGTTTGGTTTTTATACGAAGCGTAAATAAGGACATCATCATCATATTTATTTATTTAAACGAAATAACGATGAAAAGAACATCTAAATAGTCTCCAATAAATACAATATTCATCTATGTGCATGATTTTATTACACGAGACTCGTAGGTTTCAGGGACGTATCAATTAATAGATGGATTTATGTAAAAAATTCAATATTATTAGTCTTCCATGAAGCATATTATCGCTAGTGTCTGATACTGTCTATTGTCTCTGAATAATCCGGATATATTTCTTTTTCTTCCACGAAACTGCATCCCAGGTGTGATCTGGCCTTCTTCACGATTATTGATTTATATATTAGGCTTTATTATTGTTTTATATATAATTTGCTGCTTTAACTCAGTATTTTCGATCCTAGTAATTTACAGACATAAAAGCTTATATTTCAATTTATCAGTTGTCTTATCAACCACTTCATATACATTATTGATAGTAAACCGTTACATGACTGTGATTGTGATGATAATTGGTATATTTATTTATTTAAAGTCATTACTCGAAGAATTACGAACAATCAATTATCAATCATCGTTATAATTGAACAAAATCACAGTCGCAATAACGGTTTAAATAACGATTTAATCATTACTAATTATATAGTGTTTTACAAAAACATCTTAGAATATACAGTATACTGATCGTGTACTTCGTTTTTGAGTAGTGTAAATTTTTCCGCTTCCTTTTTCAGGGCGGCAACATGGTCAACCATTATTTGTTTATATCGGCTCGTAATAACTAAATTATCAGCATAGGCACGACATTATATAGTTAATATAGCCCGTAATGCTAACTTTATGAGTTATTGAAGGACACAAAATTCATAAAATTAGGAAGGCTTCGATGGGTAGGCCATGTGTAAACATAGGAATAATACGCAATTCCTGAAACGGCTTCTCAATCATATATTTGAGGAATGACGGAGAAAAGATAGACTCAGAATGAAGTGATAACACAATTGGCAGGAAGCAGTCCAGTTCAGATATTGGTGGAGGTGCATTCTTAACCGTTTGAATGCTACGCGTCGCAAAAGCGCTGCGATCGTTTGTATCGGAAATTGCTTAGCACTTAAACGGTTAAGGAGGCTTAGAGGGTGTATTCTAATGTTAATGATTATTTGTCTCGTGCATGTATACGTACATATATACCTACCTAATCAGTTTATAAATATGCAATTTGTAACATTTGTTTCATCTTCGCAGTTTTGATGTCCGCGGCGTGGGCATGTCCGAGGGGCGGCACTGGTCAGCCCCCGGGGTGTTTGGCCCCCGCGCGCACTTCCGCCCCACCCCACCGCCCGCCGCGCTGCTGTTGCAGGACGTCAAGCGCCACGACGAAGGGGTCTACCGCTGCCGGGTGGACTACAGGAATACGCAGACCATGAGCTTCAGATACAACTTCTCTGTCATAGGTGATAATTAAATGCAATTTGAACACCATATGAGTCTTAAATAACGACTTTGTAACTTCATTCGAATTATTTTCCACCCACCACTAATCAAACGTATTTTTTATATAATTAATTAGAAGTTAAGTAATCTTCAATTTAGCACATAGTAATTACTAAAAATAACTTTAAAAAAATTTAAGTGTCGTGTTGTCTTATTTCCGATAACAATTATTAAATATGGATATCGTAAAATGTGTTACTTTTGTATCGAGAAAACATCAAAATTATATTTCTACACCATCAGTTAGAATTTATTTTATTTTTTTAAGTAGACTACATTATAAGAATTCTTCATTAAAACAAAATCGAGACGTTTTCCTTTTTCACAAACAAAATTCCTCCGGCGCTTTAGGGCTTAAGAAATTTGGCAAGCACTTTGAAGGTATAATTAATTAAATTAAAATCGAACTATCCACTTCGCTTATAATCCCTTTCTTATGGAAAAGTTAACCCAATATCCTTAATTCCTTTTTGTTTGGACATGGAATATCCTCACCATGAGGTCTTCCTTTTAAATACGATAAAGATTTAACGAATCAGCATTTATGGCTTCTGGCAAGTAAATGGCAATTTGGCGAATGGATCTTTGTGCGATGCCTGTTAAAGTATAACTAGAACTTTAATTAATGATGTGAGATATTTATTATTGTTATATTTATTTAAAATATGAATTAAATGTATTAATTAGAAATATATACCTATAAAATCAATTTTATCGAAAAATATTGTTGTTGCGCCATCGGGATTCGAACCTGGACCTCTTTCCAAACCGCGGAAGGTGCATTATCCAAATATGCTACAGCGACAATAACTTATTTCTAATTTAGAACATAACATTTAATTAGTATTTAAAATATCACAGACCTATGTTTTGAATAATTACCACTTCATAATAAAAATGTGTTCTAATTATATTTATTTCGCTTTTATATTCAGCTAATGAAGGCGATGCTCGGCTGGTCATGAAGTAGAATAATTGTAAGAATAGCGTACGAGTGACTTTTCAATATTATTACCTTTCACATACACTTTTACATTTCATTGTAATTGTTCCATTATTATAATTAAGTTCTTATTATAATTTACCGCTCTTTATTCTGTAAAAATTTTGCCAACGGTGTAGATCTTAAAGCTCTTTAAATTTTGCACTAAAACAAACTATAAGATAAAAAATGAATTTCTAAATAACCTTAGTAAAGACTTCAATCTTGTTTATTTTGTAAAAAAAGCTCTTGGACTTAAGCATAATATATGTAACATAATATTATATATATATATACATGTATTAAACATACATTCAGACTGGGAAAATCAACTGTTGACCATTAGTATATGGTAATCGGTGTGAATATTTAATATAAAATGTATGTATATGGGAATATCATATAACCAAGATATCTATTATATATTCATTGATTTCAAACAATCATATTCATATTATTAACCGGAAAGCCCTTTAAAAACCTTGTGTATTACGCATTTCGAAACTGCATTACGTAAGAAGCTGATCAGCGTGGTAAAAGTTACTTTATCAATATCCAACAATCGAATTGGAACTCTCTAGCTCATTCGTAGCTAAAACTGGTATACGCTATGAAGATGCCCTTTCACCATTACTTTTTAACTTTGCTCTAGAGCAAGCATTAATACATCATGAATATAGTAATGGTGATGGTAAGCACATAAATGTATCCAAAACTATATGGATACATATATATAAATATATGGATACATATATATATAAATATCAGTGCAAATTCTCAATACTGTATTAAGGAGCTACTTTCAATGATAATTCAAATTTTCGCGTTTTTTACGAAAATATTATAAGAAAGACCGCGATCACTAGATGCATTTTCCGCGTGCTATAAAATTGGGTTAGTATGGTAAATTATTGCATAAACGATACATATTTTCTTATAATCTTGAAGCCAAATTACTGAGATAAATTTGCATTGAACCAAATTATCATAATATTAAAAATTAATTGTGTTATAAACCATTCAATTTGCAGGACATGTTACAAATTTTCGACTTTTACGTTTTAAAATAATATATTATATATACTCACATGCTTTAAGGCTTCAGCTATTATTTAAATCTATGTTTTATATCAAAAACACAATAATCTATTTATCGAAAATATTTTTTTAGTCTTATAAAATACGATAAATAATTGTCCATCAAACTTCAATACGTTTCACAATTCGACCGTGACGGTTGTCGAGTCCATGCTGTCATTATTTTTGTTAAAAAATACCGAAAAAATATTTTTTCACGCATATTTTATTCACAATATGAATTTATATTGAACTTATTCACAGCATTAATAACAAATTTCATAAATTAAATGTCTTTTTATTGGTTTTAAAGGAAAACAACGTTTTCTTGAACAATGCACACATTTTATGTACATTATTTGTATGTAAGTCAGAATTAATTATTTCGTTTATATATAACACTGTTGTAAACAAAGTAGTCTATTTCATAAATAGTATACAATTACGAAACAGACGTATCACCAAAACGACCATTTAAGCGACCATCTAAATATATGTAGGTACTTTCTCTGATTTCAAAACATATTCATACATGTGAATTAGGTACCCAATAAATTATTTAATTTTCGATTGACTAATTCAAATGACAACAAACTTGTTTATTTTATTCCATATATCGATTTGAAAAAAGGTGGAAAAGACTCCCGACACGAGTTATATTTGACACATGTATCGATTATGAGAAAATCCTAAAATTTATTGTTCTCTTTCTGTTCAAAAAGAAAAAGAAACTATATTTTTTTTAAATCGCTGATACGTATACTGATTTTTTTCGGTATGACACTTTCTGGATTTTTGAAAAAGTATTCGTATTTTATAATTATTGCATAAAAATTTCACAATTTCAGAACTAATTAAATCTAAAAAATAATAAATCTTAAAATTAAAATTTACTCTACAAACTACAACAATGCATAGTATCTACATAATTTTAAAAAATACTTATAAATAAAACAATGAAAAATTATATATTGATTTGTAAATATTACAATAATTTTTATTTAAAATATTTTGATTCCCCATAATCTGTATTAATTATTTAAATAGACTGTAACTGATGATTAAAAATCGTTTAAAAGGGCACACCTTTCAAACAATTTTTACTCTTTTTATTGGTAAAGTTTTCTAATCGCTGATGCTTCGCAATTTTTTTAAAACATAAATTAACCATAACCCAATTATACAAAACTTATTTTCTCTAATAGTTATTATTATTGTTCCAACACTTTTTTGTTCCAATATAATATAATATATCGTTCCTAGATTGTTCATCATCGTTCCAATATTGTTTAACACAATTTATTCCATTCGGTACGATTTCTACGATTTGTGCAACATTTAAATTTTAAAATATATTTTTTGCTAGATAGATTTTGATAAAATATTCGCGATCTCACTTATGATAGGGAGTTAAAATAATTTTCTCAAAATATTAATTGCCAATTAATTTTATAAATGACAAACATTCTTTAAATAAGTTGCTTAATGTCAATGATTCATTAATTATGTCATGTCTTATATTTCATTTGATTGTACTATTCTTGGAAATATATTTTATGTAAGTGCGTATTCTTTACGTACACGCTTACATATTATTTATACATATGTAAACGTAAATAATATGTACGTACGTCGATTATTTTATATGTAGAAAATTTTTATTATTTTGTTAATTCTTCAATATTTAAAAAATAATTTAAGTATGCATCATTATTATATATTGTGACGTTATAAGATGCATGCGTCCATGTGTGGAGTCCACCAAACGTCAATTATATAATATCACACTGTGTGTGTGTAACCTTCCGTAGTCCAGCGACCAATGAGGAACTAGCACGTCGACCAATCAGAGCATGGAGCTAAGAAAGATGGCAAAAGAAATATTTTTAGAGAAGATCGAGACTGGAGGTGGTGACAGGTGGAACGGAAAGAGAGCAGTCCGCTATGTAGAAGAAAAGGCGGAATATGGCAGTGCGAAACTGCTAAGGGCCACGGCTGGAGAGGTCTGGAGTCTTTGGTCACGTTGGTGAGATGGCAGCATGTTCCGAAGCTGGCAAATCTGAGACGGTATGGTGGTCCGCGCAGGCTACCTGTTCTACTAGTTCTACTACTCTGTTCTGAAGAACGGATCTCCAGGGCTTTTGGTCTGCATAATGAAGAAATAAAAAAAAAAGATGTTTGGAGAAGAAAATGAAAACAGAGGAGCATAATTGTGAATGTCATGAGAAATGTGTATGGGTTATTTACGTTCAAATATAGTTTGTAAAGTGAACCACATTGGTTACCAGTGTGTATCCAACCTCCCCTACAGATGAAGGAGACTCTCATGAAGCAGCCCAGATAATTTCTAGAAACCGATGTAGCTAGCCAGTGCAGTGAAGCTCGGGGTCTGACGTTCGATACACGTCATAGATAGAATGCCCAGTCAGCCTAAGCCGAACGTGACGATATTTACAAAAAGCGGAAAAATTAGTTAAAAAGTAGGTAAATTAGACCGATTTCTAGAAAAATATTCAGACAACTAAAAAGTAACCCTCTTATGAAATGATATTTGAGTAAAACAGCTGCAGAAAATTAACCCTAATTCTTATCAGACTCTATTACAATTTATTAATCCAATAGTGCGCCCTGTCAGCCACACTTACATCAATTTGGGAAACGTGATAGTGAAAGACTTACAGAATGATTAGTCATTATGTACGAACTACTAACAAGAAGAAAATTATGTTTTTCTTAATAAACATATTATTTTGTTGTTATTATATGATATTTTGTTTCACATTTCCTTGTTTTATATATACAGAATATTTACAATAAACTTATACATTTATTGAATTTTCATTGAATTTTGTTAACATAATGCTGTGTAGATTTTGAACTACAAAGTGTTAGTACTTTGAAATTATTCATGATTTTAATTTGTTTTAGTCCCTCCGGAGAAACCAACGGTTGTGGATGCAAGAGGCCCTTTGAACGGATCTCAAATAGGCCCTATGATGGAAGGAGATAATCTAGTCCTAAATTGCCGAGTTCTTGGAGGTAATTCCCTTATCATGCATTGTAATCTACAAACGTTTACTTTATTTAATTTAATAATTCAACATGTTTATATGACATTAAGAATACTCATTTATTATATCTGGAATTAGACAAATACTTTCCGTTATAATATTAAATAATTATACTATTAATTATAATTTCCATCAAACTGCATGAATTTGATTATCTTTTACCGCCTGGTTTCGGCACGATGGAACGTTCGTTGTGAAACGCTAAAAGTTAAGACAAGTTAAGTTTTTTTAGTGTAAAGGTTCAAATGTTTAACCATAAAGTGGTTGCTTTAAACTTTAAAAATATATACATTCGTTATAGTAATATTGCAACTAATTAAATGAATTTCGTAATTATTTTAATCGACAGATGAATTTTGTTATTAAAATCATTACATCTGACTAACAGTAAATCAGATGATTAAAATCAAAAACATTTTTCGTAATTTATCTTCTTTTATAGTACACACATAACTTTTACCTGGACCAAAGACTTCCTAATAACTCTATTTTGAGGTGCTACGGTAACATCAAGCTATAGCGTCTCCAAACTCACTTCATACAGCATTTCCATGTTTATACCAGCTTCTCCGGGGTATCCCTCGGGACTTTTGTCACCCGGCACTACCGAGCGAACCTGTTTGAGCAATCTTGTTTAAATATAAATTTATAAATAATTTACTTAGTATTATACAATATTTATATAATACAAGTGGTTTTAATGCTAGTTGTAAAATCAAGAATTCTATTTCCGCTCCTAACAGCCATAACTAACATTGCTTGTGTAGTTACGGGATGTTAAATGTATCTTGTTTTAAAAGCCAATTCGGATGTTCTTGTCAAAAGTACATTTTTAAACAATTTATTTTTAAGGTTTAATAATATTTAATAATTTTAAATTTATTAATTAATTTTGTTATTGGTTGATTAATTTCTATACAATTTTTTTTAAATAAAATCAGTATAATTACAAAAAATATTTATATTGAAAGCATTATCAGCGTCATTATCAGTAGTTTCTATTACTCCAAAACGAAGACCTCCGCCAGTTTAATGATTTCATCAGTCCGGCGAGTTTTGAAACGGCATATCGGCCTCTCATTCCCTTCGACGACTACTGGATGACTGCATTCGTCTAACGATCTTGTTCGTTCTCTGAGAATATTGTTTTATATTACTATTTCATTTTCTTGGCGTATTCAATTGTTTGAACTACTCTTCTGTGTTCTCTTATTTACGCGTTTCTTTGTCTCTTTGTGTGTTGCCAAACAGACATCTGTACATGCCTCTTGCATTACTCTATAGTATTTTTAGACCTCTCTTTTGTTCAGTTCATGTTTCATAACTATTATTAAGCGCACTTTCTGTTTTAAAAATTCTGATGATAGATAAAATTCAATGATATCATCGTAGAATGCTTAAAATAGAAGTATTGTACAATTAAAATAATAATATTATATATATTTCAAAAGCGTTCAATTTATTAAAAAGTGGATTAACTTATTTTAGGAAAAATTATTAGTATTACAAATTACTTTTGTGTATGTGTTGTGTAGTTTATCTTTTATGACGAGCATTTCTAGTAACTTTCTTGTTACATTACAGTATTTTTAAATTTTTAACTATTAATCTTAATTTCATTGCTTACATTCTATAACGGTTTCTAAATGGCATTAATATGTATTATATCGTCTATTCTGTATACTGGAACTTATAAAATTAAACCTTGTAATATACTAATTTGCTTAGTTATTTTTCTTATAGTATAGTATCATTAAATCTAAATATTTCACTTAGGTATATTATGCAACATTTACCTGTAACAATATAACCAACAATGTTTTAATTATATTATGTAAGCTTCCGTGAAAAATGGGGTTCACTAATCTATTAGCAACTCTTCCCACCCACCAACCTTTTCCGTTAGCATGAGGTTCACGTATTAAAAGCCTTGAACTTAATTATGAATCTAAAATGGAAGCCTACCCTAAATATTATCTCAAATCGTAACTTCGCCAGGTAGGCAAATAAAGCTTGTGGTTAAAAAAGGTGTATATATCAAAAAATATATATTTTCACGTGGAAATAATATCAGATATAAGAATAATTTATATCTATATATTTAGATAAAATATACATTTGTAAGCAAAAAAAAACTTGAAAAAGGATGAATTTATTTTTTTTAACTTCTTCTACTTTATGATTATGTCCCTAAAGGTCCATGTCCATGGAAGGAGACACGATAAGATAACCTCAAAGATTTATTCGAGATATTTATCAGAGATCATCTTAAGAATTGGTAGAAAGAGACAAAAACTCAAAACCAGTATACCACGTGTCAACTAAAATTATCTTTATTTACTCTGAATGTTATAATAAGTTATTAAACATTAATACAAGGCATAATACATTAATAAAATACAAACATTTATTCAGTTTTAACTCCTGCCAGGGAAATTCAAAATCACCCGACTTACAAACGGCAGTGACATTTGAGGTTTGAAGTACGTGATAAGCGTAAAGTAAGGTACGGTACGGCATATCACTGAGACACGGTGTGAACCCATGAATTTACGGGTAGCAAAATTAGTATACGAGATTGTCTCGATTCGAAAATCTCTTTAACATCTCATTCGTAAACTCAGGACATTAGAATGTTTTATATTCATAAATTAAAAAGATTTGCTAAATTCCTATGTAAAGTAAATTATGTAATCTGTAAATAGCAAGTAATTTAGCCTTTTTAAATACGAACACATAGTCATTTCTGCTGTTGTAGAACTAATGAGGGAGAATTACCCATTATGCAACTTGGTCGTTTTGCTTTATACTTGGCAAAGGCGGTGGTTATAGATTTGAAAAGAATGCAGTTTAGAGAACTGGATATTGGAAATTCACTGATCACACGGCTCTAAGCTGGAGGACACTAGATGAAATCTGCTCACTCAATCGTGGTTTAAACGGTATTATAGATCGTAATAGTAAAATTTAATATGATATTTATGTCGTGCTGATAATTAATTATCCAATTATAAAAAAGATAAAAACGCATTACTCACTTAGCGTGATATTTTATTGGATCAATTTATTTAATAACATATTAAAATGTAATTTTAACGTTTAAAATGAAATGTTGAACAAAATTAACGTCGTGGAATAAATCTTGTTCATTTTAATTATTTTTTTCAAATACAGGGTGAATATTATGTTGCTGGCCGATTTTGTTTAGCCGCCATTTTTATTTAGCCACATTTATTAATTTGTATGTAGTAGTCGTAGAAAATAGTTAATTACAATTAATTATGAAGTATCTAACGCCTCAATAACGTGTTAAAATTATTAAAACATTTTATCTAAATAATAAAGGCAACGCTGAAACTATTAATGGTGATCGCTATCGTAACATATTGGGAAACTTCTTGGTGACCGAATTGGGCGAACAGGACGGTGCCAATCCTCACATAGCCCGAGCTACGGTTGAAATTTTTCCCGGCCGCATAATATCAAACAGTGGTGCTATCGACTAAGCTCTTCGATCACCTGATTTAACAGCTCTCGACTATTTTCTGCGGAGGTACTTGAAAAGAAAGGTCTACGCCAATAAGCCAATAACAATTTCGTTGCTATAGGATAATATTCAAAATGAAATTGCTGAAACAGGCGAAGTGTACGAGAATGTTATAAAAAATAAGGTTAATAGAACACACATTTGTACCGCTGCTAGAGACGACCACTTGGCCAATGTCATATTACATATATAATTGTAATAAACCAAATAATAGACAAATAAAAACTAAACAAAAATAAAATAAAAATATTTTCTAGTTATTCAAAAACAACATCGGTCTGGAACATAATATTCACCCTATATATATACAAAGTGGCCCGGAATGTGCACAAAAACCGACCCATTACGGAATAAACCAAAAATAAAAATATATTATAAATATTGTATGTATACATGTTGTTTTGTAAAAATTCATTTCAGATGATCATTTTAATTTCTAAATTCTTCACCTTCTTGTTTCAGGCCGTCCGGAACCCACAGTCCGGTGGCTGGTGAATGGCGTCCTAGTAGACGAAGAGTACGAGCATAATACTGGTGACGTCATAGAAAACAGACTATCCTGGCCAGCAATCGGAAGACAGGACCTTGGGTCCATCTTCACGTGTCAGGCCATAAACAGCATCCTTGTGGAACCCCGGGAGGCATCTTTCATCCTTGATATTTACCGTGAGTACATTTTTCACAAAACAGTGTTACTTTTTAATTAAAAAATAAATCCATATTTTAATGATTCGAATCAATTGTATTATATACTATAGATTCATATCAATTAATGTTTAGTTATTGTTTTTATATATATATTTTATATTTTTAGTGAAACCATTAACAGTGGAGATAGAGAAGCTTTCACCACCTCTGGTGGCTGAGAAACGTTACTCCGTGACATGCCGTTCTACTGGCACGAGGCCCGCAGCCATTATCACCTGGTACAAGGGGAAGAGACAATTGAAGAGATCTAAGGTAAATTATTTCTCTCATTTTCCACAATCAATACAGATTTAGACAGTAAATATTGTTTAAAGAAAATTGTAATTGAAATAATGAATACGCATTTAGCCAACAATAGGATACTTTGTAAATATGTTTTATAAAAACGCAAACTAAGTAAAAAAAAAAGAAAATTACGGCGGGGAATAAATAGAACGAATTGTGTTTTGGAGACTATACATATCAGAAGTAAGATTAGTGTTGCGCAATAATGTTCTGATACCGACACATGTATAGAAGTGAAGCCGGGGGCTGGAAAAATAAGTAAAATTAAAATAAATTGCTGTCGATGTTTGTAGACATAATTAAAAATTGTATTTATATTTAACTTTGTGGCAAACCGTATTGTAAAGTACATTACATACAATAAATTAAATTATTTTTTATCTAATACATTTTATTTTTTTATTAACATTTTTCAACAATTTGTATTATAATATATTTTTATAGGGCATGAAAAACACAAAAATTAATAGTGGTCAAAAATTATTGACAGACGTATGTTATCTCGAGTAATGCATACATACTATAAATATAATGAAATAGCGTTGATATTAAAATTAAATTAAAATTTTTTGAAGTTTAGACTAAAATAAAGTAATATTATATAAAATATTACTCAAATTAATAAAAAAACGTCGTTTTACGGAATTTCAAAACATTTTTTTTAACACTTATCACCCTGAGATAAATACCCAATCGTACAAATAACTGAAATACCCAATCTCCTACTAATTACTAGTAATATTAGACTGTTAATAGACCATTATGGAGTAGTAATAATAAAGGTGTATTCGTTTATGCCACCAGGTCGGCTTTCACGAAGTCGGGGACTCCCCAACTTTAATTTTATTGCTTCCAACAATTTTAACCGCTCTCGAAAATTTCTCGATTCAAAATTCTCAGCTTACATATCCACATATAAATTTGTCTCACACACGCAAACTACCAATAACAATCAATTAATTTCATTGGCCATTATGAATTATTTAATAAATAAATGTAATTACATTTTTCGTTCACGTATTCAAATTTTAAAATATTTTTATGCCGCCTGTAATCACTGAACGCTTATTACGCCAATAAAGTTTTATTCAACACCGAACGAAGGAATTATTACACTCATTAATTTTCGCGTTTAAAATCTTAAAATACCTCGAGCGAAGCCTTGAGTTTCCTCGATCCGACAGTGATTGAATTACTTGTAATATTTCATTATAAAATTGTTATGGCGCATTTTCATATTGAAATTCACCATACACATCAAATAAACATTTATATTTTAGGCATTCAGAGCGAATCAGCTCACGCGACATTCATGTAGGTCACAAATATCGTTTATTGGCCCCAATAAAAGAAGGCTGTTATTTTTTCCATCAATATCAGAGTACAACGAAATGTGTTTATTTCCGAACCACAGTCAGTATCGAAAAGCAGAAAAATAGCTCATCATTCATAGTGTGAATACCATATTAGGAATACCGACGCATCTGCGGATATAAAATCAAAACAAAATAATTCGAAAGATTTTGTGACTTTAATAAAAATAAAATCTTGTGTATGATATTTATTTATATGAGTCGTATTTTTGCCGAACGAAATTCATTGGATTTAAAGATTTTGGATTTAGATTATAGAAAGCCTTTATTTAAACATGAAATAATTTGATGGATCGTGAGCTACTATATTATAGGATATATTTTGATCTCGAGAAGCTAAAAAAATATAATTTGTGCCACGAAAAAATCAACGCGTGCCGGCGAAGATTTTTATATTTTTATGAATCAAGTTGTTTTATTATTTTTTTAGAATAAATATGATGCTAATTTTATCTATCAGTTCAATTTTCTGGAAAAAACAAATTAGTTTACCTTCCTGGCATTTGATCAATGATTTATTCTTGAATAAATGTGTTCTGAGAAAAAAGACCTCCTTCTCAAGACCTCGATACAAATGTCCCCACTCGCGAAAGTGTAATTCATTACATAATTATTAATTTTATATCGCATTTATAAAATACTACCCAAAAATTGTTGTACATTAATGCTTATTTATTTATACACGTATTATAAAATTGTCTATAAAAGACAAATCACTAACACTGTAATAGGAATAATTGTTGGCGAATAAATACGTAATAAATGACTAATCATAATAATTTCAAAATAAAATTATTAATTTAATTTTTTTGACAGTTCGTATATCTACGTACTATATTTTCACGATATTACGCCCTTGCTATAAGACATTCCGAATTTAAAAAAAATATATTTTATCCAAATATTAATTCTTCTTCTTCTTCTTATATCCTATCCGTTCAACTGACGTTGGCCATCATGTTGACTATCGCTTCAGGTACTGAAGTCCGGAAAAGCTCTACAGTAGACTGGTCAAACCATTGTCTTAGTAATTAACTTTTAAAAAGACTTTTTACAATTTTTTTTAAACTTTTGAAAAGATTAATTAATTATTTAAATGTTTACTTCACACAACACAAGGTCAGGTTTTATTTTAATAATTAATTAATCTTTTCAAAATATTAAGAAAAAAATCTAAAAAGTTTTTTCAAAGGGTAATTATAATGGACTTCCACAAAGTTAATCACGAAAAATTTTCAATATCATCATTGTCTTAGGTTCTTCAGCCACGATGTTCTCCTTTTTCCGGGGCCTCGACTTCCAGCAATCTTTCTCTGCATTATGAGTTGCAAGATCTCGTACTTTTGTAGATATCTTATTACAGTCTGTGATATTAAAGTTGTCGAATTTTTTTGTTTTAAATATTCTTTTATTTTTTATTCATCTGAACCATAAATTTTTCATTCGTTACTCAATCTATTCAGCTTATTTTGAACATTCTTCCGTAGATACATCATGTTTTCATTCCATAAAATAATATCGAGAACACATAGCATCCGAGACCATTCGCAATTGTAATTTAAGGTTGAGATCATGACTGCAGAACATATTTTCATGCGGATAAAGGTTCCACGATCTTGTTCAAAGCGGCAATTGATTTCAATAAAAGGATTCCATCATTCATTTACAACTCATCATACAAAAATTTTACAAACCCTCAATTATTGTGAATTATTATTACCATAACTTAAATCATCAGCATTCAGTTCATATTTGCTCGTTTTGGCAGTGTAACTTGTCTCGTTTCAATAGATTCAATAAGTGTAGAAAAAAAATTGTAATATAATTAATAAAATAAAGTAAATGGAGTGAATAAAAAATTAAATATGGATGGTGAGTATTTAATTATAGTTATTTAAATGTGATTAACTCGTGATTGTGTTCAAAGGTTTTATTGTTTTGAGACTGAAGCTCCTGACATTTTCAAGTCTTACGCGTGTTGTTTGTATGTCGCAGTGTCGAGTGTCTGTTATTGTAACAAGAATAAAAAATATATTAAAAGAGCACTTACTAAATTTATTTTATTGATGTGATGAATTACACAGTTAAATGCGCATTGAACTCTGGGGTGCCTCGCTCGAGATGCTGTTGAATGGAGATGTCGATGATAGGATGGTCTGCTAAAGAGTCTTCGCTAGCTGCTTAGGTAGTGTCCGTCTCTGATACATATGACTCATTGTGTCTTCTGATTGGTCGCTTTAGTTTGTGCCTTATAAGGTTGATATGTGAGTCCTTACACGGCCATGTCTGTGGGCGCGTGCAGGGTCACCATAATCGTTTATATTAGATGGATATAAATGAAATAATATTATAATTCTACTTGAGTTTATTAGCACTACTCGAGTTTCGAGAGAGTTATAACATTGTTTCATTTATATCCATCCATTATGATGAAACTCTACAAAGTTAACGCCGATATTATCAATAACGTAGTTTTTTTTGTTTTAAACAAAAAAACTATTACCCTACATTACTTTACTTCAGATCACAAGGTAAAGGATAAATATGGTTATTTTTTTTTAAATTGTTGATGATTTTTTTATGAAGAAATCTTCCAAAATATTGTAAATACATATACTAATAGATACACGACGTTCACAACTTGCTCGTTAAAAAATACAAGCAAATATTTCTAAATGAATGTGTGGGTTAACTATACGAGACCAAAATCTTAATTTAAAAACCCGCCGGCTAGTATTTTGATATTACTAAATAAGATATGATCACGATTCTTTAATTACAAAAGAGAAAATTTTTATATATAATTGGTAACCAAAATCCAAAAAGATATCATGTGTATAATATATAGTTAAGGGTCTTATTCTTACAGAAAATTAAATTAACAAAAATATCAACATCGACATGTACAATACCATCTTGCGTTTCTTGAAATATGCCAGCTTGCTGCTATGGGTAGAGCCGTCAATTTTATCACAGATTGGTGGATTACCTCAAAAGAATTTTAATTATTGGTACAATTTACTCGAAAGGCTGGACGAAAATAAGAAGATGTGAATTATAAGGATAATAATATAATCTGTAATTTAAATGAGTGACATTTTAAATATATACTTGGTGACATCGTAGATAACCTTTACATGAAACTTATTACATTAATACATAATGGTTACAGGTATATAGTATTCATACGACGAATATAACAAATAAATATATATATATATACATATATGAAATAAATATATATATATGAAGGCTCGATAGATGTTGGTAGTTGACTGCTCGGGCGGGGAGATGCTTTCAATGATCTGAGAAGGATATTTTGATACAAATTCGGCGGAGCCATGGTGTTGGGATAGTTCTTAACCCGAGGCTGGAGTATGAAATTCTATCCCAGATTGCAAGAGAACAATAAAAATGGTCCCTCTGTAGCGATGATAATACGATAGATGCAATGACCGTGCTAATTGATAACGATAAAACCCGAGTTCAACAGATCGAATGACGTTTTTTTTTTTTTTAACATAGTGCATATGTAAGCACTTCTATATATGCTCTAATATAAACAAGATTAAAGAATTTTATTTTACTAAAACTTCTCTTTTACATATAGTTTCACTTAAAATTTATTCAATTTTCCCTCTTTTCTTATGTTTTCTGGCATTTGATTAAAAATCTTCATAGCGCTATACATCATCGATTTCTGAGATTTGGCCTTCCTCATGAATAGCAGTCTTAGTATATCCCTTCCTCTTATACGATGCTTATGCTCATGTTGATTTGTATAAATTTTTTGTATAAATTTCGATGATATTTTCTTTTGACGATTTTATAAATAAAATAATATTATAGATCTTTCAGTATTTCACTGATACGAGTATATCTATTTTTTTGAGTAATATTCTCAAAGCTTTATTTTGCAATACTGACAATTTATTGTATTTCTTCTCCATTAGCCAAAAACAAAATGCTGTTGCAGTAGTCAATGTGAGGAATAATAACAGAATTGTATACCATTTTACAAGACTCAGTACTAATCAGCACACATTAGTTATTAATAATTTCCAAATGATTCACACAATTGACATGATCGGTAATTACTTAAAATTCTAAGTAGTTATATATTTCTCCGGCGAGATATTAACCTTTTAACTGCCAACTTTATTTGAAATGGAAGACACCACATATGGTACGACTGGGTTTTAAGGGTCTTGACTTATTTATCAAAAGCTGTGACCTGTCGTCCACAGATGAAAAAATGATTTAAAAATATGACTTTAATCCCTGCAAATTTGCAAGGTCCAATAGTGCGTGTTAACGCGCTCATGATAATTAAAAGGTTAAGACCGGATGATGCTTATGAGGGAAGCGTCATATATAATCCAGTACTTGAAATGCAATGAGAGGCATTGAAGAGGGGATATCCGACATCGCCCAACGCTTTCTGCGAAATAATACGGAGGTGCATTTATTTGCAAGAGGGAGACGGGGGGTAATTGAGTTATCCCCGAACATTTTTTAAAAGTTATCATAATGAACTTTGATTCTGTCATACGATATCGGGCAAAAAAAGATAGCTACTATTTTTAAATGTGATAAGAAAAGAAACAGAATAAATTAAGCAGGGTTCGTCGTATGTTTACAGTGAATTGATGTATGCTTACTGATGTGCTTCGTTTGACAAGTACTGTCTCATTACAGTATTTACTAAAAACACATCATTTTAATTGTTAAATACACTTCTCAGAGGTAATTTCGATATTCGAGTAATTATCATTTATTGTATTTTAGATTGTTCCAAGCTCGAAAGCAAGATTGAACGGTTTTCTGTTGATTCTTACATTGATAGATGGCAGATGGGTTACCGTGGGAGAGCTTTATTGATAAACTAGTAGGAATCCGCAAGAGAAGAAGAATGATGATTGCCTATTTATTTCAAATACGAGTAGTCGATTGACACATTATTACATAGCGCACACTTTACTAAGCTTGCACATAAATTCAAAGGGTTTTTAAATGTGCTGCTGAAATTGCAGATTTCATTTTACACTTTTTGATTTCGATATTTTTCGTTTACAGGTAGGTTGATAATTATTATAAATTATTACGCGATTATTGTGGCTTCAAAAAGCCACAATACTCGCGTATTTGAAAAACTAAAATGTATCCTCCATGAATACATTCTTTGTGAATTCAGTAGCTATACTACGCTGACTATACAAATTACTACGCTGCGTTATCATTTTCCAACAAACGAATATTTTTATAATTGTACTTATATATATATATATTTTTTTAATCATTATATTGTTTTTACATCAACCGGTTTCGATAGTGACGTATCTTTTTCAGTTTTGGCGTACAACTGAATAATTCCATAAAATTTAAACGACATTCATTACGTAATATATAACGGGGCATGGAAATAGGGAATATATAAAATAGCGGGTTGTTTGTGAGGTTTACTTCGTTGTTAATTATATTAGACTCAGTATTTAATGATTTTCTGATTTCTACACTTTTTAAATTTTCCTTAGGCCTTTATTATTAATGTGTAAAATTTCAATACCATTTTCTTTTACGAAATTGTGTCCCGTCTCGAAAAGGTGACTGGCAAATTCTGAGAAATTATTGTTGGTAAGGCGCCTTAAGTGTTATTTTATTCTATTATTAAAATTACGCGCCGTTTTACCAATATAAAATGCCGGACAGTTATTACAGTTTAGTTTATACATACCGCATTATTCTAAAGGATCGACTCTGTCCTTGGAGTATGTAAGGAATTTATCAAAGTTATTATTCGTGTAAAATGTAGGTGTAATGTAAATTAGTTAGTCAATTTTCTAAAAGTGTTGAAATCTAAATTGCACAATTGTAAAATAGTCATTATTTATTTATATTTTAATAAATATTCATTCGCCGTTCCGTATATTTTTACGTTGTTTATTTAACAAAAGAATAAAATTATTATTTTAGGAACACTGAAAAAACAGTACCGAGAGCCCCGTATGCTGTACAAATATATTGTTTTTTGATTCGCAAAGCAAATTATTTTTGTTACGTTTTGAAGAATCAACAAACATTTTCGTCGTTTGCATATTTTAGACCAGTCAGAAAAATCTCTCTCAACCAGATCCTCGGCTTCTTTTCTAATAATCGGTGAACACAGGATTTTCAGATTGTATTGCGACTGCTTTATATTGACTGATATAATTCCTCATATGTCAGTGTCCAATTAAACTCTATATATTTCAAAAATTGCCTTAACACCTGTATCTTGTATTTCTATGAAATACAAATCTGCGAATGTACGTAGATGAACGATGAGTATTCAGTGACTCTAAGAATAGGCGTCCCCACTAGATTTTTCTAGAAATATTGTTACAGTATGTCCAACTAGGCTTGCATTCTGATCATTGTTTGAGTAATTATAGGATACTACGTTAGTTTTCTAAACTTTGTACTCCATAAAACAATATTCTTCTCAAAAATTTTGAAACCGGTTATAAGAAAACAACTAAAATACATTAAGGCTTCCCTTTCAATAATAATTCTTAGTTTCGCATTTTTTACTTAAATGTAGGTTTTTATTATTCATTTATATCAGAAGTTAAATACTTGATTTGACTTTTTTTTAAAGCATCACTTAGATATGACCTTTATATGAATTTAAAATTAATAAATGTAATGTTATTTGCCATAATTAAAACAATATAAAAAGGACTCCGACCATTAAATTCGTTTTCCGCAAGCCATAAAATTCCCTTAATATGGAAAATTCTTGTATATACGAAATACATCTTCTTATAATTTTAAAGCTAAGATAGTGAAGACAAATCTGAATTGAGACAAATTAACAAAATGTTAAAAATGAATAGCTATAAACCAATAAAGCGAATTAGTGTTTTAATTCGACATATTAAAACAATAATAATATTTTTTACGTTAATAATATTGTTCTAAACAATCTGTGTTATTTCTAGTTCATTCCAGTAATGTTATCTTCGACCACAATTTTTTTTTTCTGAGAAAGCTTTAATTGTCAAATAATAGAGATGTCAGTTGCAAATTAATAACTTATCTCGATAAATAATATATTGTAATGTGGTTTATATAAGCAGAGCATTTAAAACATTACATGTGTATGTAGTCAGTATATTCAAATATGCTGTAAAAAAAAAATATTTTTTGGGAAAAAAAATAGTAATAAAACTCTTATATTATGATTGAGAATATTATATGACGGTTTGAATTTCATATAGTTCGATGATAATTGTATTAGAAATATAATGTTTTATATTTTAATTTGCGTATATTATTAACCCAGAAATCTAATAAATTATTAGCATACTTAAATGCACTAAAACTATTGAAATGTACTACTGTACGCTTGTAGAATATTGGTATAAGTATTTTAACTTAACATCCATCCTAAAAAAATATTTTAAAGCTTAATATAACAATAGTACGTATTAAAATTTAATCTAAGATACGAAGTTAATGAAGTAAGATTGAGGTAAAATATATATTTTAAAAAACTTGAAACTTGGTGTGCGTATCCAGATTTTTATTTTAAATCTCTATGCACATTTAATTTATTCAAATAAGGTTATTGCGAGCAAAACATTTTATTGAATTATACAGTGAAATAAACAATAATTATCGTACTTAGTTATCTGTAGTTTTTTTTTTTAATTTTCTAAAGTGCAAAAACTTATGGCCCACCCATGACGAACAATCACATAAGAATCGTTGTTTTTGTAAAATTGTTTTACGCAGAACGCACGCCGTTCCCTTGTGAAGCGTTCCATTGTTACTAAATTTCCAAGGATCAAACTCTCGCGCGCGCTTTGCGCGGTTCCCGCCTAGAAGCGATTTAAATAGTGCAAAAACTTATG
The DNA here is from genome assembly GCA_022840565.1 of Eubasilissa regina. Taxonomy (NCBI): domain Eukaryota; kingdom Metazoa; phylum Arthropoda; class Insecta; order Trichoptera; family Phryganeidae; genus Eubasilissa; species Eubasilissa regina. The sequence continues at coordinate 27,276,695 of JAINEB010000018.1, forward strand.
ACCCACCCTGTAAATCCCATCCCAATAAGGAATTCCTTGTGTTACTTAATAGGAACATTAACATTACAAAGCATAGACAATTACAATCATCGTATTTATTATTTATTTCCCTTAGCTTCTGAAAGCTTTCATCATAACTAATATTTTTCTCAATATACGTATTCTCGTATACTTAAATGAAGTACGTACAGGTTTTGAAATCGAAAAAAATATGTTGAGTAATAGGCACTTTGTATTAACTCATCTGATTTTTTATTTTCTTCCACCTGCGTGCAAAATGACAGCAACATGTAGAGGAAAATATTTATTTCTATTAAAAAAAACATGTTGGTGTATTTTGATAAATGTAACATAACATGTAATATAAAAAATCATTTTTCTTTTATATATTTTTTAAATAAAATATTTATAAATTTTAAAACCCTATTTATCATCAAGAGGCGCTACTTTACTTGCCAATAATATTCTATATCAATCAGAAAACATGGCAGCCTCAAAAAAAAAAACATCTGGATTTAAAAAAATTATTTAATATAATCTTCTTGAAGCTGAATGCACTTTATCTAACGATGTTTTAAATCTGTCTTCGAAATACTACTCCACAGTCGCTATGACACAGTGCTGGAGTCAAATTTTTTTCCAACGAGATTTCTTTGAGGTTAGAGAAGTCATGAAAATCTGACGGTACTGTGGCTTGAAATTAATTGGAAGCTAGCAGCAAGTAGCGCAACCATTGCAACTGACGCAGTTAAAGCCGACCGCGTCCTCACAAAAAATAACACATTTTGTCATTGTTCGGGTCCTTCCTTCTTGGTTTTTTTTCTCATTTGGTTATAAGTCTAACGTAATACTATTCGTTTATTGTTTTGGCATCATCCAAATAGTCTATTGAGAATATTCTCTTACAATTCTGCTGACAAAACTAACTTGGCCTTCTTCAGAGACGCCGATCTACTATTTCGCCTCTGTTTCGATTATTGTTTAGTCTCTGGTATTATTAACAATCACAAATAGTGCCAAGAAATAATCGATATTAGCGTCATATATAACCAAACACTCCCGTAAAGTTCCACACGAACATTTTTATGTTCCGGCGTCGGAAGCCTTGACAGCCACCGAGCAGAAACCTTCTACAAGTCCGATTCCGAAATTTCAATATATTTCAGAACCTATCTTTTTAACATGTGTAAAACAAAATTTATAAGTTTGTTGACTATTGTTTTCTGGCATCACTGCTGTAGACGACCTTCCACTGCGGGGTCGTCTTCAATATTTTGCCATCCGCGTTAAAACTTGGCATTACACTTTGTAACCATTGCATATTGATTGATCAGACTCCAATAATGTTATTGACACCTTCAAATATTTACATTGGAGTAAAACTTTTAATAAAAAATATTTAATCACATAACTAACTAGTATCTATTTTTACAAAAATGTTAATTTAAACAAATTTGATTTAAAACTTCAAGTGATGTCAGATGTAAGCAGAAGATTTAAAATACTTTAAATTATTTATAACAAAAATACACAGATCAGATAATGTCTCTCTTTATGCACCTCCACTTTTTCCTTCATGTTTGCGTCCCCTCGTATATATACATATATATAAAAGCATATAAAACTTCAAATATCACAATAAAAAATTACTCAAGAATGACGATAAAAATAATTCTAAAAAAAAGACTATCCAAGTGTCCAAGTGAATTCAAAGTACCAAAAATATAGACATATACAAAAAAAATCATTAATCCAGGTTTTTTTTAATTAAAAACAAATGAAATATTAGAAGCAATTTCCGATCTACAAGATATACAAGATAAACCAAATTTATATTCAAAAATTAAAATATACCGCAACCCAAAACCACTATATTTATCAAGGCATCAATTTTTTTAATAATCTCCTAATTGCAATTAAAAAAATTACATACTATCATAAATTTGTATCTGAAATCAATAAATATGTGTACAGACTAGCAGACACATAAACAGAGTCTCGACTCTCATAGAGAAGAAAAAATATTAAAAGAAATTATATATAATTTTTGATTATGTTTATAAATATATATATCTCGTTTATATCGTCTAGTAAATATACATATATATATATTAATGCCATCACAATATATATATATATATTGTGATGGCAATTACCAATTTTCTTACTTTTTATAACTTTTCATCTGGCAACAAAGCTAGAATGACATGAAAGATTGATAGGACCTTGTGTAACTTATCTGAAGAAGATAAAACCTGCGGTTCTCATTACGCAGAGCTTACGTATACAAGAGACTCAAAACCTTTAACTCGATTACTTGAGATCTACAGACTGCAACAAAATTTCATAAATGCTGCTCTATTCAATTAAGGTAGACGAGCGCTGGCTGTCTAATTCAATAGAATGTTTAATGTTATTGCAGCAGTATAATTGTTTTCAAGATTAAATTTAAATAAGTTTTTGCATTTTTTAAATCGCTTCTGCGCGGGAACCGCGCGAAGGAGAGGCACGCGGGCGACAGTGCGTGGGAGCTTGGTCCATGAAAATTTGGTCGCAATGGATCGCTTTACGGGGGCACAACGCGCGTTCTGCGTAAAATAGTTTTACAGAAACAACGATTCTTTTGTGATTGTTCGGTACCTGTTTCCCGATCACTACCGATTACACAGTGTGAATCGAGTACACAGAAAAAATTTATTTATCAATTAAAAATTATTAACTAAAACATTTTTAAGATAAATAAATTTTTTCTGTATATTTTTCTAATTAATTAATTTAATACGCAATTTGAAATATTATTTAAATTTTCGAAATATGCGGTACAAAAATTGATGAAATTTTTATTTATTTATATATATTTTGACATCCATATTTTTGTACTAACAGAGGTGGATACATAATAAACATACATAATACATAGTTTACTGTGTGGGATGGAGTAGATTTCACCTGTGATATATACAGCGTTGTCCTGGCTACTTTGCTAGACTAAAGTCTGTGTTAAAGTAGCCAGTTTTTTTTTTCGTGCTGTTGTGAGGTTATTTGGAAAAAAAAGAGAATTCAAATATGAATAAAAAAGTAAAAATAAAATAAAAATATATGTAGTGGGAGTAGTGAATTAGTAGGACTAGTGAATTATTAATGAAAGAATTGTATAAATTATATTAAATTACAATGTGTTCATTTAACTTCTGTTCTATATATGTTCCATCTTCAAATGAAGTGTATTTGTCTAAAGGTTAGCTGACATTATGATAGGCTGACATCCTGATAGACTGACATTATGATAGGCTGACAATATTATGGGCTGACATTAAGAAAGACTGACATTAATCAAAATTACCTGGTAAAGTACCATGAAAATACTTTTTTATTATTCTTAAATTAAAAGTGGATTTCTTGCAGAACTGTTTTTTTAAATTAAAAAATACATTATTCGATACTTATTTTCACCGAGGAGCTTGCACGAACTTCTCTAAGCTCATATTGAAACACTGCCGGATTTATAGAGTTGCGCAAGTTGCAATTGCAAGAGAGCTCCAGCTAAATCGAAAAATAAGAAAATATATTTTTTAATTAAGACGTTGTGTTGTGATATTATCATTTTTGAGTACTCTTGTCTCAAAACGAGGAACCCCCAAAATATCCATTGAGAGCCCCTGCACCATAAACCCGCCCCTGTCTTGAAGTAGAGCAATTTAGCAGCTTTAATCTCGTCCTTGACAACAAACATTAAAACGCCTGTCACCGTATCTCTTTCCCCTTATGTCAGTAATATAGAGGACTAGTAATTTACTAGTATTTAGTAATCTAGCGTACCATGTTATCACATACAAAATACCCATATTCCAGAAGCGAGCGATGCTTTCTAACATAGAATATACGATGAAAAGAAACAAAATTAAATCTTTGTGTAAACAAAACATATTTTTTATATTAATGCTTATTATATTGTCTGCATTTCCATTTTCCTTCCAATCGAGTCATATATTTTTAAAAAGTCTCGAAGATATTTGATTGAGTAAGTGGTACCAATATGATCATGTGACACCAAAATGCAAATATTGAAAAGGAATTCGCGTTAGTTCATGTCTATATATTTGGTGGTCTGTGCAAATTACTCACTTTTTAATGTAGACACCAAAATGCAAATATTGAAAAGGAATTCGCATTAGTTCATGTCTATATATTTGGTGGTCTGTGCAAATTACTCACTTTTTAATGTAGACACCAAAATGCAAATATTGAAAAGGAATTCGAGTTAGTTCATGTCTATATATTTGGTGGTCTGTGCAAATTACTTACTTTTTAATGTAGCGTTATTATAAATATATTATTATTTATATGTATATGCGAAATTTATTAATTATTCATCTATATTTTTCCTTCAGATCATAAGTCATCTAATAAAAAATATTCAATGACATTCGAATTCAATAACCTTTATTTTTTGTATTTAATATATATTTTAAAATCAATAAAATAATTCAATTAATCGAAATAATTGCATAATTACAATTTTTTTTAAATATTTATTTTTATGATATGGTTGACATAAGACACATATTCTTTGAACATTTTTGACTCCTAATTTAGTCAGATATCCACCCATAAAATATACTGGACTAAGTCTGTAACACCCTGTATAGTTTTAACAAATTCTTACGTTCATCAACGTATCTCGCATGTATAATATATTTCAATTGACAATAAATCAACAAAAAATATATCGGAAACATTTGAACATAGCAACCTTATTTTATTTTTTTTTCGTTTTCTTGTATGTAATAAAAAATTGTGGCCATTCTATTATTTATAGATTTTATTATACTTTTAATGCCTTTGGAATGGTAGTGCCTTTGTATGCTTAGCATTATTTGTTTTAAAAATTACATAATAAAAACTATTTTTTATGACGCGGTTATTTTCTAATATTTAAAAAACAAACTACGTCACAAATCACGTAAAATACCTAGCATTTATCTTACTTAGATACCGTAACCCGTCGGGTATATTATGAAAAAAAGGATGATTTAACAAACTATGTGATGTTTATTGGAATACCGATTTTCGTAAAACATAAAACATAAAACTTAGACAAGTATTTTAAAATGAATACCTTAATGAGAGAGTTTTATCCAGAAAATATGCCCCTGTTGTATAAGATCTTTTTTTTTTAACCGTAATATTACGGATTCAATTATCATTTCTTCTATTCTTTTCCTAGCCCGTTAAAGTTAGTTTATGTGTATATATTTGGTGGTCTGTGACTTTCACATATTTTCTCTGTATTGTATCTTTCCATGCTCATTAATAAAGGGTGTCAAGCGGAAAATTTTCAAGTAAGTCAAGTCAAAAAAAAACTACAATGTTATTCTCATATTTTATTTATATAAAATGGAGTTTAACGATGCTTATTTAATGTTTTATAAACAATATCGTCTAAATGCCGTCCATTTCTCTCAAGACACTCTTGCATTCGGACTCTTAAATTTGCGAACACGCAAAAGCAAAGCATTGGTTCAATGGCAGCAACTTCACGGCGAATATTTTCTAGTAGGGCTTGAATTGTTCGAGAATTATTACTTTAAACTCTCTATTTAAGGTAACCCCACAAAAAAAAGTCGCACGGTGTAGGGTGCTGTAATCGAGGTGCCCAGGGTATGTCTCCCTACTTGCTGATTAATTTATTGGGAAAAATTCCCCTCAGTTTTACCATTGAAACTCTAGCGGTGTGTGTAGTGGCTCCGTCTTGCTGAAATTGTGTTTTGTTGTTGAACCCTAAAAATAGCTTCAGTTGCGGTACCAAAAACTTGTCGATCATTCGGCAATATACGTCAGAGGTGATTGTCTCTCGCTGGTTAAAAAAATATGGACCAATTATCCCTTGGGTAAAAACGTAAAGAATAATCATTTTCTTTGAGAAACTGCACCATTTGCAATTTGTATGGGTGAAACTGTAATTTATTTTTCAAAATAACGTACACTATTGATTTTTTTATTCCTACAACCTGCAATTTTTATTCCAGTACAACCTGCAATCTTCCTTATCGATTCACACGAATTGCACATAATTTCACGTCGAACTTAAACCATATGTTCTGGCATCGCCGCTGACGTTGATGGTCTCGGAGGAGTTTGGTTAACCATTGTCCCTTCTTGTCTGAACTTTTGAACCCATGACCAAATAAGTTGCGTGCTCGGCTCATAACTTACTCATCGAATATTAAAGTGATTACAAAAAACGCGACGCGCACGAACCAATGAATCACCGCATTTTAAATATTGCTCAACTGCGAACGCGCGGTGCGCTCCCAACCAGTGACTCATTGCGACTTCCAATCCCGCAAATCACGCGCGTCGAACGATACCTCTCCCACTTACATCACTCGATATTTTACGAGCAATTACAATTTTATCTTGAAATTTTTCCGCTGAACATCCTATATCATACTTTACAATACTACGTGTACAAAAATATGTATTTTGTTGTAATTTATTTACGCTATATTTGGTATTTTTCTTTTAAATAATATATACTTGTTCATTTAAAATTTTGTTTAAATACACATAGAGAAAAAATTGAATTTACTCATTAATAATCCCACCCAGGCCTCTTGTCTAAGTAGATTTATATGTAAGTACTTAAATTTTAAGCACAGTTCCGCTTTTAGTACATTTATTTTTGAAATATACAAATAAAACATATGGTACACATAAAACCCCTGTTTTTTGTATAAATTCCTTAACAGTACATCACACGTCAGATCTTTATTGCGTCAACATAAAATTAAAGTATTGTACTATAACCGAAAAATAATAAAATATTTTAAAAATATATAAATTAATACGAATTAAATATATCAGTTAGAAAGATATACAGGAAAATTCAATTTACCGATAATATTTTTGTTGCTACCGAGATTCAAATCTGGATCCAGGTAAATGAGTTATCTGATTACACCACACCGACATGTTGACGACAAATTCTCGAACTCATATGCTGCAGTTGTTTTCAAGTTGATACATTTATTATTCAAAATTTTAAAAGCTATCACCTTTATAATCGGTTAACGCATTTCTCCGGATAGGAAACGATCCAGGTTCGAATCTCGGTTAAAAATATTTTTTGGGGAAATTGAATTTTCCTGTATACCTTTCTAATTGATACATATAATTTTCATTAATATGCCACAGAACAATGTTCTGAAAAATACTGCAACTTCACATTAATAATGTGTTCTCCTTAATAATAATTAATAAATGTAAATATTGATACATCTTGTGAAATTGTAGGCTACCACATTTTTCTGTTTATCAGCCAATTTTTAAGCATCATGTTTTCGATAACGGCGAAACGGAGCACTCTCTATTCGTAACGCGTGTTAAATGACACTCCAATTTTAACCAATACCGTTGTTTTCAATCACCGCAGCCACCCCCGATTGGATTTATATCATTGGCGCTAGCGCCCCACACCAGTTCTGTCACTACTAAATTGGGATCGGGCCGTGACGCCCCAACCCTGCCGGAGTGTGACGCGAGGCAAACGACTGTTAAGTGTTGGGAAAGTGGTTGTTGAAGGTTAAAATGAAATCAAAGTGGTGGTCGGCGGTTGAACAAGTATCGGGTTCATAAATGTACAAAGTTTTCTCTAGGGCTGCCAAAATTGCTCAACTATTTAAATACATCCAAAAATGTTCATTTAAAAATGTTAATTATGTAAAAAAGTATAGTTTTAATTTTCGAATAAATATGAATTATGATATTCTGCTTTTGATAATTTAAAAAATTATAAAGTTTTATAAAAAACAATATAGGCCTTGTTCTGTTCAAAGGTCGCTCATTCGAATGCAAGTTACGTGGGTAGTTAAAAAAAAGTCTCCTTGAGTTAGCCTTATATGCATCAATGCACGCATCCTTGAATACTATACAGCAGCAAAGTGAAGAAATCTTCTCTACAACGTTTTCTAAGAACTTTATTTGTAATCTCTTCTCCATGAAGATTAACTTTAAAAAACGTTGTCTTAGAGCAAAGTATTGATCGAATACCAGATATAAATATTGTACACACTATAACTATATTACCACTGGATATCTGCATTAAATTTTAAATATTAGCATCAGCAGATAAACGATTTGTCAGTATAGAATATCAGGAACCCATTTAGTAGGAAATTATCGCCTTGGTAGAGTGATAGATTACGGAAAAATGATAATTTAACCATTTCTACGAAAATTTATGTCTATCAAACTTGCGTTCTTAGCATTTATATGGCAGAAAGACCTGGCTGATGAACAAGACAACATATAAATGCTACAGAGATTAGAATTAATGGCTTTCACTAGTGTTTTATGGGACGGATCCTAGGTGTATCATGTCGAGACAAAATGATCAACTTGGAAGACATAGCCGGCAACCAGATGTTTATTTTATAAGAGAGGCGATTGCAGTGGCTCGGATATTTGTCTTGCATCGAAGATGATCAAAGACTATATATATGGTGAGCTTTATGATGTAAATAAGTCTCAACGTCTATGCTTTAAGAATGTGTATAAATTAGATGCAAATATATTCCACATTGACGTAGATCGGGGGAAAGATTCCAGCGAGGACAAATCAATACGACATACGACAGCAACTGAAGGTGAACAAAGAAACACATGATGGCAAATAATACGATTATTAGAAAATTATACGACAGCTAGCAATATTTTGCAGCATCAGCTCAGTCATACTTAATAACGAATAAAATAATGAATTTACATTTATATTATTGTTTACTTACTCATTTGTTTCTGTAGTACTTACAATTTTAAACTTCTTTCTAATTATAAGTGTATTGTATGTAGTTTTTTTTATTAAATAATTTAAATAAATAAATAAAATGAAATGATCTTGTTCTATTGTAGAAAAAATAACTCCTTGATATTGTGTTTGGAAAACTTTTTAGAAAAGTTTCCATTTTGGCTTGTGACTGCATGCGATTATACTTCTTCTTTTACTAATTCTCGAATTTATAAACAATCTTAACATTTTGTTTTCTGTATAAAAAACTTATTTGCGTTTATTCGTCAATTTTTCAAGAGAGTTAAAACAATATTTTAGATATCCAAAAAGACAACTGAAAGTTTGAAAATATTTTCCCAAAAATTATACCAAATATTGTTTTTATTATTTTTCATTGTAAATAATACACATTATTCACCACAAAACATTTTTTTTCAAAAAAATAATTATATTAAATAATAATATTTAAGTTCCTCGTTCATAGTTACTGTAATTGATGTTCATTTTACACACATCAAAAATGATCTGCCAAAGTTTCATACTATGCATGTGGAAATAGCGTTTATTTTTTAAAATACTTTATTAAGTATATTTCCATAAAAATTCTCTCTAATTCATTCGAAATTGCTTTTTTGTCTGTATAAATTAGCACCGACTAACATCCATCCACATACCCGGAACGGTTGAAACGACAAAATAAACCTTTGAGAGTACGCGCATAAAATACAATCCATTTAATTCGCATCAAACGGCCAAACACACGCACGTTCCCGTTTGTTGATACCATCAAACATTTACATTTAATATTGAAAGAAATATTTCCCGAAATGAAATATATTTTCCGCGACAGGGCGGGGATAGACGGGAATGGAATCCCTGATCCTCCAAATAACAAAGGAGTCACGATTGTACCGAACGGACTACAGCAATACGTCACGTGTGATGTCATCGGTTATGCAAATCCCGAGAAGCTTTTTCCAAAATTTCACTGTCATTTCACATTGTTCAAAACGTAAGACGTATTCAAATGATCGGGTGACCATTGACTCTAACGTGTGCAAATTTGACAATATTGAAGATATTTTTTACTACTTACTTAAGGAGCTACTTTCGATATTATTTCAAATTTTCACGAAAATGTAAGTTTTTATTATTCATTTATATCAGAATTTATGCACTAGAATAGACTTTTTTTAAAACTAATATTTATATAGGATCTTCATATTCACCTAAAACTAATAGACTGAATGGTATTTGACATAATTAAGATAATACAAACATTATAAGAAAGACCGCGACCATTAGATGCATTTTCTGCGTGTTAAAAAATTGTGTTAATTTTAGTAAATTATTGCATAAAAGGAATATATTTTCTTATAATCGTGAAGCCAAGATTACAGAGACAAATTTAAATTGAGACAAATTATCAAAATATTAATAGTTAACCATTCAATTTGCTGGACATGTTACCAATTGTGGACGTTTTTAAAATACTTTTTTTTAGTGAAAACATACGTTTTTAAATAATATATTATATTTACTCACTTGCTTTGAGGCTTCAGAAACTATTAAAAACTAAGTTTTATATCAAAAACAGAATAATCAATTTATAAATAATATATTATAAAATACGATAATTTTAATTGTCCAACGGAACTTCAATACGCCGCTCGATCCGGCCGTAAAAAATGCCGAAAATATATCTTTTGACGCATATTTTACCCACGGTATGAATTAATATTGAACTTATTCATAACATTAGTAACAAATTTCATAAATTCGATGTCTTTTTACTGATTTTAAGGGAAAACAACGTTATCTTGAACAAAGTAAACATTTTATATACGTAATTTTTATGTAAATCGGAATTAAATATTTCGTTTTTATGTAACACTGTTGCATTTTAAACAAAACTGTCTATTTCATAAATAGTTTATAATTATGAAACAGATATATCACCAAAAAAGCAACGTAGCGTTTTAAATCGATGACATTAAACAAAATAATAAATTGAAGCTGTCATAATAATTTTAAATTTAGAACATTGATTAAAGCGATTACCTAAATATATGTAGGTACTTTGTCGGATTCAAATGATAATACTCGTTCCATAATATTAATATGAAAAACTTGGATAAGTCATGGATAAGCCTCTAGACACGCATTATGTTTGAACGCAAGAAAATCAACAATTTTATTGTCATCACTTTCTATTCAAACCTTTCTCTCTCGCATGACGTCATTAATTATTTATCTGGAACGTATACGAATTTCATTATTAACCTCGTCTTGAAATCATATCAAATTCATGTAAAATTTCTCGAATTTCAAACTGGAAAAATAAAAGCTTGCCTTAAACTATGTTCATAATTCTGTTAATTAAAATTTTCTCTTGTCATGACTAGAATAATCACTAAATTTCAAAATATCACTCCTGTACACATACCAGTAAACGAATAGGTATGAAATACTGTGTACATATTGGAGAGGGCTTTAAAACATTAGTTGCAGGACGAGGAGCATACTATACACATTATTTGTGGTAACATAAATTCGATAATTTACGACACATTTATCCAACAGTAAAAGTATTTACTGGATGTTTAATTCCTACAAAATAGAAACATTCGCGCGTCTCTTAGTCCATGGTATGCGCAACACGCGTCTCCAGCACCACATGTCAAAGGCATCAATCTAATATTAAAGAAACAAAAGTACTGAATAATATATATTTGCATTATTAGCACTTTATTCTCAATATTTTACGATCTAATGGCATATGAGAGTTCATGATCGCATTCACTACAGAACACCATCTATCCCTTTGACATCACTGTCTGCTTTACCCTCGCATACCTTTAGAAGTTACCTTGATTTTATTTGATAATCTACATCTCTATCTTCTTCTCTTTCATATTGGCTCAAGTATGAGGGCTTCGTGCGTATTACGGGACTCGTCTAAACGTCTCGCTTTTACGTTACGTTTTCTAGGGCGTCATATCCCTCCTGAAATCTAATTATCACGTATTGTGAGTCGTAAATCTTGCACGAGCTCTTATTTTCGAAGTCCTAGATCCTAGTTTCTTAACGAAGTGTGATATCAATTTTTACTTGATGGTCAAAAAATATTAGTAAACAGTTTTTAAATATTTCTATCAATAAAAAAAAATGGTTGTATTTTAAATTGAAATTTGAAAAAAAAACACTAATTCCGTATAAATTCTACAATACACATTTTGTCCTACACTTTTAGCTTAATGTTTTACTTTAACATACGATTTTGTGATTGGTGATGAAATTTTAATTCTCTTTCATCGATTTGCGGTCCTGCCTCGATGCGATGCATATTTTAGAGAATGTTCACTGCACCATGTAAACTTCAATATTCAAAGAAACGTGAATTTGAAATATGGCTAAGACGACGATTCCAAGGCAACAACAAAACATTTTATGTTATAAACAAGGGGTAGAATGCCATTGAGAATGATTAAAATAATTTATTTAGAATCCTATCTTTCCTCCGTCGTAAATTATCGAAAAATGTAAAAATCCGCGCCGCTAAAAATCGTACGAATACTAAAAATAACTTTACCTTCACCTTTATAAATTGAGTATATGAGAAAAACTGGAAATGTTGAATCAGCATCGCTTTCCAGGAGAGCCGAACTATGAGCTTTATAGCGAAATATATATATAAAAATTATCACTGAATGCCACCATGGCAACACATAATAGTGGAAAACTCAATTGTTACAAATGTGTACAATATAATAGAAACGTAATTTGTTTTATTAGTTAAACGTGCTTCCTTTAAAATAGAAATAATTAATATAAATTATTTATAATTTTATTTTTAACCACATACATTAGTTAATTTTAATACATCATCGGTTTCGGAAAATATCATTTCCTTCATTAGGACGTCAAATAAACTAACCAAAACCATATTTGTTCTAATTCTAATGATTTTAATTTATTTTTAAATTTAATTACTAAAAAATTTATTATTATTATAAAAAAAAATCTATTACATAATTTAAATTGATACGACGAAGATTAATGTGGAAAGTGACTTAATGATTGAATTGAAAAAAAATTGTCGTTAAATTTAGTTGGTTATTTATCATATTTTGATTATTTTAACAGGCTTACTTATTTCAAATTATTCTAATTTATTCTATTTAGGACCAATATTGTTTATATGTTAAACAGATAATCTCAAATTTGTATCACAAGTACGACTATTTTCTTATAAATTAAATTAAATTCTGAAAAAAAAAAATCTGCTCATCGGTTTTATTCATATAGAAATCAGTACAATCTTTACAGCTAAGTTAAAAATAGAAAATTTTATTTTATTTTACTATGAGTACATTGTTTTAAGTTTTAATATTGCCTTAATTTATTAAAATTTCGTAACTTAAATTTTCAAAAATTTTGATTTGTTTAAAAACACATTTCTATTTGTAATAAAGGATTAATTATATTACTTAATAAAGTCATATTTTTATTGTGAAGTTGCGATTAGTAATTCTTGGTGAATTAAAACAAAATAATTAAATAGCTTATAAGTATTGACTAATTAACAAAGTAGTAGGCAAAGAGAATAGAGCGCCACACTCTTCTGTCCTGACACACAATTCTCGCTTCATCTCTATGGCCGATTATTAATGTAATCTTATCCCCGTTTAGTTTTTTGAAGAAACCAAAATTATTTGGTAGTCATTTCATATGTGTAGATTCAAAGACATATTATCAAAGTTTATTTATTAACGAAAAATTTTAATTTTTAGTTATATTATCAGTATTGCTCTGGACAAAATATGAGTTTTTTGTAATATTATTCAATCGCCAATAGTCACGTTTATAGGCAACAAATTCGTTAGAAATTGTGTGTTTAAATTCATTTTAATAGACTCGTAATTTGCAATTATTTTTATATTAAAAATATATGGGTGAGATTGGAAAGAAAACAAAGAAAACATATTTCATTTGACCAATTATTTACTTTACATTGGTAAAATCGTATTTATATAATGGTGATAGATTTATGGAAAATTTTCAAATTTTATTAAAAAAAAAAAATTAAATTGATGTGGAAGACGCTGGATATTTTAATTTGTCGAAAATAATAATAAGGAAACGAAAACGTTTTTTGTTTAATTTATTTTTATTATATGATCGTCGGACCTCCATTGCACAATTATTTTTCTAAACGAAAAACACTCATTCAAAAATTGAAAGCCAAAAAATGACATTACATAGAAAAAAGGTTGCCTACTGCTAAACGAAATGACACCAGATTTATAAATACCCAAAAAACTCGCACAGCTCTCTTTTTCCATTCATCCAATAGGATCTATAACTCTGCATAATACAATTACCTTTTGTGAATAAAGTGTTTTTTGGAATCTGTAAATCCTTATTTAATATTGTAAGATTTTGCTTATGATACTTTTTTTATAAATCAGTTACCAGTTCTGATCTCAAATCAGTGAAGGATTCTCTTTCAAGTTAAGTTTGAATAATTAATTCTCTTTAGCTTCTTAGATCTGTCCAAATTCTTCGTAAAGAACCAACCGTTTCGGGATAAATTTTATTTAAATATCTCAAAGAGGTTCAAATATAGATCAGAATGTCCATAATCAAAGTTCTCAAAGAAATAATATTGGTAATTTAGATAATTATTTTGTAAGCAGACTTCTGATATGACAGATGAATTAAATACTACCCCAATGTGACATTGTTTTCTCTTTAAACATTCAATTACCTCGAGGCAATTATGAAATTTCAATTCATGGTTTTTGATTAATTCCTCGGTCACGTATTAAATAATCAAATCTTATTTACTGTAGATGTAACAAAATAGTTTTATTGTTGTCAAATCAATATTTTCTGCTAATATATAATTAATTGGTTGGTTCAATAATACTTTAACAACAACGTCGTACCAACTAAATTACCCATTAATATTGCGGCACGAGCAACGTGGTTTAAATTCGGCGCGCGAATAATACAAAGAATCACAATAATGGATCACAATTATTCGATTATTCCGAAACGATGCCAGCATCGCGCAAGAAACAGCTGAAAATACAACGTGCTACTACTCCATCTACAAAAAAAAAAAATACAAAGAAAATGTGTCAACTAGAAAGATATACAAAAAAAAATCTATCTATCGAAAAATATTTAGTTGCCACCGGAATTCGAACCTGGACCTCTTCCTATCCAGCGTATTTTCATTTTTTTCTATAGCAATCGAATTCATTTTCGACAAATTTGTGTGCAATATTTCCAATTGATACATCTACTATTCCAATTTTAAAACCAATCAACTTTATATTTTTATAAAAAAAATATAAATATAAAAATCTTCATCTCTGACGTACGTCTTTTGAACAAAAACTTCCAACGACTTGGCGCCGATAGATGGCGCCAATAAAAATGTTTCTCTCATCTGATCAACATAATATCGTAAAAGGATGCTTCCCGAGTTCCAGGACACTATTCTTATATGTAATGTCTCGAGAACCACGGAAATAAAACTTGCCTGTATGAGACGCAAATGCGATATCTCCTAGAAGGATAATTAACTACCAAAAGCGTGCATTGGTGTCGGATGAATACGCGTGTAACCATTTAAAGTGTTGATAATATAATCAACATTAATCTGTTGAAGCAACCCAGAACAATGCTGAAATTTTAAAGGCCATTCACGTAAGCAATCCGAGATTTCGATAACCGCCATTTTGAGCGATTTCCAACTTTTTGCCGACGTTGGAAAATCAACCTAACTTTACATTCCGGCATTTTTTATCGTAATAAACTGTTTTGTTCTGTATTTCTGTTTCTATTTATCAGCTATTCACATAATCTGCTTACAGATCAACGAAGATTCTCTTACATATATTAGGCGTTTTGAAATAAATTTTAAGTCTTATTTTTATTATGTCTGATTAACTTATTTTTATTATGTCTGATTACTTAATTATTTTTATTATGTCTGATTACTTAATTATGTTTATTATGTCTGATTAACTTATTTTTATTATGTCTGATTACTCAATTATTTTTATTATGTCTGATTAACTTATTTTTATTATGTCTGATTACTTAATTATTTTTATTATGTCTGATTAACTTATTTTTATTATGTCTGATTACTCAATTATTTTTATTATGTCTGATTAACTTATATTTATTTTTATTATGTCTGTTATATTTATAAGTTAATCAGATGCACTACCCAACGTTTGTAATAATGGATGGATTCGTTCCAAGCATTATTGATACCCAAAAATGATTGCAACTCTAGTCAGTTATTAAAATAAAACGAAGCTTTTTATTTTTAATTACAACTTTTTTTATTTATAACAACACATTCCTTTTGCAGGAAGAAACGAGAGAAAATATTACTATCAGCGAGCTGAGCTTCGTTCCAACAACTGAGGATGACGGAAGACCACTGACCTGCCGGGCAGAAAACCCCA
Organism: Eubasilissa regina; assembly: GCA_022840565.1. Classification (NCBI taxonomy): domain Eukaryota; kingdom Metazoa; phylum Arthropoda; class Insecta; order Trichoptera; family Phryganeidae; genus Eubasilissa; species Eubasilissa regina. Next base: position 27,292,979 of record JAINEB010000018.1, read on the forward strand.
ATGTTACGGGCCTTTTTTTGGAAACCAGCTGGAGTATCAACGTTGTCTGTGAGTATATTTAAAAAAATTAAATCTGAAAAAAGTACGTAAATTATATCATATAAACATATCGATACTTTAATCTGCAAAGCAGCTAACTCCACCGACCGTTTTCAGCTAACTCCACCTCCAAAAAACCGTTTTTGGTGCCAATATTTTCCTCTTTTATTATTTTATGTTACACTAAAAGCTAAAAATTCCCATCAATTTTAAAACAGTGAAACCACGGGTTTTAAAATAATAAATAAGCACTACGTACTGAAAAACCTTACATTGATTCTTGTTTAATGTTTACCTGACCAAGTGTTGATGGCACCAGAAATAGACGATTTCCACAGAAATCATAATGGTTGCACTACATAATCATGGAAAATTTGTTAACTCCCAATGATATTTTACAATTTTGGTAAAGAAATTTAGCTAACTCCAAATATTCCCTATAGGTACGAGATAAATCAAAAAATAATAAAATTTCTCAGCCACTCTATTCCTGCATAAACAATCTACCAAATAGTGTTCTGGAATTTTCGTAATCCGTTTAATTACAAAATTAAATAGATTTTTGTTGCTCCTGAACATTTTAGAAAAATGTTGTTAGCTGCTTTGCTGATTAAGATATCTATATGGGAAATTAATACACTTGTTTTTTATTTCACTCGCTTAATTTACCTAAGATGCCTTTGGCCTTGTAAAGGCGTTATTAATTTATAAATTAAGAGTAGATTGATAATGCCTTTACAAAGCGAAACGCGTCTTAAGTAAAATAAACGAGTAGAATCAAAAAACAAATGTTGCATTTTCCCATATGTGATTATAGAGTTGTACAAACTTACCTCGGAAACAATAAATACGTCAATTTTATTTGAAAAGAATTAACATTGTTTTGTACTTAATTTTGTACTTAATTTTGTAATTAATACTAATTAATAAATTGTAAAATAATATTGTTTGGGTTGTATCATGGGGACAGGGCTTACTCTGGATAAGGTTTGGTTTCTCAACGTCTCAGTTTAAAAATATACGTATATCCATTTCATTATTACACCCAGTATCACTGTATTTTGTAAAGAAAATGCCTGTACAGACCAAGATGATGAAAATGTATGTATTCGAGAATACGAAAGAGAAATGTATTGTTTTCATTCGTCTTATTTATTCTGAGTATACTTTTATCAATTTTCATGTAGTTTTCATAGACTTAACCAAATACAGATACGGTTTCTGTAATATTTCTTCCTATCAAATAAAGTATTTATGTAAATATTTCTACAAATTAAGATTATTTTTCTTATCAGATTATATGTATATCAAATAAACTCCAAACTCCGTTTATTTCCCACAAATATATATCGTATTTACCAACTACTGAAGAATTCGCACTCAATACGTAATTAAAGTATGTAATAGTATTAACAACCAAGTTAAACCATTAGCAGTATATTTTTGATTATCTTTACTGAATTTTGTATATTAAAACAAAAAAAATCTCAACCCGTAACAATTAAAATATGAATCGTTAAACTAAATATTAAATTGTACTCAGATACCACGTGAAAAACACGCATATGAATAAATTTTCATCAATCTATAAAGATGTTTAGTTTACTTAACTATAGTCATATGGAACCACTGTGTGCAATCAAATATTTGAAGGGAATAAAACACGTGACTTGAGCAACATAATAATTTATGCATTTTCCCCACAGACCCTCCAGTGGTGAGCTTGAGACTTGGCAGCACCCTGTCAGCCGAGGATATCAAGGAAGGGGATGACGTATACTTTGAGTGTCACGTGCACTCCAACCCTCCCTGGAGGAAGTTGCATTGGATGCATAATGTGAGTAATTTTGATTTGCAACTTCTTCACTACATATTTATTATCAATTATAGATAATATATAATCATGCAGATAACTTCTCTACAATTTTGAAAAAATATCATTGTAAACTATTCTTAATATGGTGGTACCAAATGAAAATGATTTTTTTTCATGAATTCTAAGCACTTATTTTTTTAAGATTTATTTTTTAAGTAGTATTATACAAATACAAATAAAATGTATTAATTAGAAAGATGACGTAATATTGTCGACAATGATCGAAACCTGACGCAACATGGGGAATCTAGCAGAAAACCTATTTTTTCCCACAAAAAATGATGTGTTGATGTTCGAGTTTTACTTTTCTTATTAAGGATATACTATACAAATAGTTGATCATCAGAAAAGTCTGTGATATCACTACTATTGTTAACAGATGTCAGCTGGCTCGCGCGCAATGAGCATGTCCATTAGTAAAGTTTACACTTAATCAGAGATTCACAGCGGTTTAAATTTAATGTTAAAGTTAGCGACAAAAATGAAATGACCCAACCCATTTTCAGAAAAAGTAAGGTTTAAAGTAAAGATTAAAGTAATCCAACTTGACGCAACCCGCTCTTATTCGATCAAGTTTTAGAACATTCGATACCGCGAGGATTTGTTATCTTTACTTAAGTCAGGTTTATGAATTTCGACGATTTTTTAAAAATATTCTTATTCATGTCATTATTCAAGTCTTATTACCTATATCCGATCTATTCGACTTCAGTACATTAAATGTTTTCGTTTTACTTCTAGGTTTCATTTTTAGAATAGTATTCACACTTTATACTTTTACGACTACTTTTTTAAATAATCCTTGACACAATTGAACATTCAATATACTTTCATTAAAATCACAAATATTTTTTTGCTGCAGTCGTCGCATTGTTTTTTCTGTATTGTTTATCTGGCACGAGTACCTCCATTTAAAAAAAGTCAAAATAATATTTTTGAAAGATGTGTCCACTGACCAATAGAAAATAAAATCGAAAACCTAAACACGTTTTAAAAAAGTCGAAACACAATAATGATACTTTCATCTTACCCCTATTACAATCAAAATGGCGTTTGTGATCATTCAATTATTATATTAAAACCAGTGAAGTCATTTACCAACCATATTTCACAGGAGTACACAGACAAGACAGAAACTTTTAACAGGATCGTGTTCTGGTCTATCTGATATTTGGCGAACCTCTTCTATTCTTGTTGCTTTCAACATTTGCCTCATATGTTTTTTTCACCATTTCTATTCATTCCATATGCTTAACTAACCTAACTTAACCATCTCAGAGACCATTTCTGCTAGACGCGTTCGCTCCTGATTTGTTCATTCTTCACTCTACCGTGCACAGATTTTCCACAAGTGCGCCTGATCGACCGATTTCTACTGTTTGTTCTTCTTTTGTCGGATTTAGGTTTCACTTCTGTATAGTGCTGGCATTATATCTACTCGTCGCTAATCTTACTTGCGATAATTACGTTCAAAGTACAATTTTTTCCATGTTATACGTTATTTACAGCAGTTAAATTATTTACCATTACATCACACTTAGTCATATTTTCACTTCTCTCGAAAACCATATCATTCGATTTTCTAACATCATCACAATATCACACACCATTCTAATTAATCCTTTCAGCATGAATCAGAGCCGCTATTCTAAAATCTCAAGGTGCTAAATTCAGGTAATTATTCATAAACACTACTTAAAGACTAAATTAATGTATTAATTATAAATATATACATATAAAATCAATTTTGTCGAAAAATATTGTTTTTGCGTCGCCGGGATTCGAACCTGGATCTCTATTTCCAATCCGGGGAAGTGCACTACCTTTGTGCTATAACGCCAGTATTTTTCTTGACAAATTTTCAAACCTATATGATTATATGGTATTATATGGTATTTGAGATTCTGTAAAAATAATGTAGATGGCTTTCAAATAATGGAACGACAGGTGTATTAATTTGAAAAATGTAACATATAGGTTCGAAAATTTGTCAAGAAAAATACTGACGTTATAGCACAAAGGTAGTGCACTTCCCCGGATTGGAAATAGAGATCCAGGTTCGAATCCCGGTGACGCAAAAACAATATTTTTCGACAAAATTGATTTTATATGTATATATTTATAATTAATACATTAATTTAGTATTTAAAATATCACAGACCTATGTTCTGAATAATTACAACTTCACAATAAAAATGTGTTTTCCTTAATACTACTTAAAGACTTATGAAAACAGAATCCTGCACTTTATCACACATTATAAGTAAAACTCAAAGAAAACTAGCTGTCCCGTTAATGAAAACCTCATTTGCTCAAAGACGTGCATGTTTTATAGCACCGCGGATATACATTAAGCTACCGCAAGAGATGTCAATGGTATCATATCCTCAATTCTATGTACTTATAAAGGAATGATTTTTCAAAATTGGAAGAAGTCAGCTGGAAGAGTACCTTAAATGATCAAATCTACTCATTTTATGTAATTCTTTTTGTCGTTACTTGTCATGTTTTGTTTGCTCCCTGGTTATTTCTTTTATTTTACTTCTTACATATCTTTAGTCTGTATCAAAAAATTGACATTGTTCAATATTCTTATTATTTCTACTTGTCTCCTTTTGATTTTTCCGTTTTTTACTATTTAATTTAATTTAATTTGTTGCCTTACTTTCAACTTATATTCTAGCTTATGGAACCTTATAGCTACCTACCTCAAAATACGTCCTTTATATGTACATAACAAGGTAGGAAGCGGATAACGGGCTTGCATGTAAATGAAATGAATTATAATATTTGTACGAAAGATTTTTATATTGATGCTAGCTAAAAAAAGAATGTTATTATAAAAATAAACGCCAATTTATCGGCACTGAAATATACATCAAACATCAGGTTACTATCTACACTAATACTATCTACACTATCTACACTAATACTGAATTTTCTGCATTCAGCAGTCAATATATAACCAATATGCCCTTTCTCACTTCCACGTTTAATTCTTTCAGTTCTTCAAACAATTATTATTGTATTATTCATGACCAGGTTAAAAAGCCATAGTGATGTTAAAAAGCTCTATTTAGCAACTTTTATAATATCAAACCATGATGTGAATGGCTCTGTTTAACATTTTTTGTAATATCAAATCTGATTTTGTAATATCAAAAATGACCATGAACTGCATAGATTCTTTGATTATTATGATTTTCGACAAGAAATATTATTTAATTTGCGTAATCTATCCAGCTTGCCTATCCATTTATATAAATATAAAGACCTGTATCTACTGATGAGATTTGTTGAGAGATTTTCGGTACGGGACTCCTTGAAATATGGATTTTGCTCCCGTGAGATTCTTTGGATACACCATGTCTCCGAGATTATCCATCTCCCACCTCATTTGTTGTGCGTCAAACATCAAATATCAATCCATTGACCATTTATGTTACGTTCGCAAGTTTGGTAAATATGAATTTCAAGAGTAACAATTAAAACGGTATAAATGTTTGTAATTTAAGCCTTCTGTTTATTTAACTTTTCAGAACAAATAGTTGTAGGGTTGATAGCGGCGATGTTTGCGCAAGACATCAACACTGTCAAATCTTAGAGTTAGATTTAGAGTTTTTATCACTTTCTACGAACCTCAAGCTGATCTTTGAGTTTATCTCCAGATCAAAATCTCAACATTTACATAGTAGTACTGAAATTTATCTCAAGTAAATCTCTGGGATATATCTAATCATGTCTCGTGAAAATGCTACATCTCATTCAATTCTGCTCTTTAATTTATTTTTACATAATTTATTCTACAGTCGTAATTTTTTAATAACGGAACTTCGTGATACAAAATATAAGGAAGTAACATAAACGGAGTTTCAAGACTTTAATAGTATTTATTCTGAAAAGTATCGGAGGCTTACCATAAGTTAATTTGATTTATGAAAGCCTTTTCTAATATCGGTGCTCCAACAATTATTATTACTGTAGGAAACTCTTTTATCTCTTAAAACTTTTTGATAACTCTACAGAAAAAAAACTTTTATTAAAAGGCCTATCATAATATCAACTTAGACTTTTATTTAAAGTTGTTGAAACCACTTAATAAGTTTACTCTGCCTCGAAGTTGTATTCCAAGGAATCGTAAAGCTATTTCCGTGTTATTAAAGTTTCAAATCTTTTTTTTTTGTAGAATACGTTAAAGTAGTAGTTCAAAACATTTTGCAAAGAAGTAAAATATATTAATACTACATATTTATAATTAAGTGTAATTAGAACTTTATTATTTGTAATATTCTACTTACTTGCCATCACGCCGTTTCCCCAGGTGGATAGGCAAAGAGGATAGTGCGCCACACTATTCTGTTTTGACCCACAATTATCACTTCATCCACATCCATACGAATTCTCATTCAATCTCGCCGATTATTGTGTCTTCTAACAGGCCAAGTCTTCCGCGGACGTCTTCTATTTCTGGTGTCATCAACACTTGCGTCATATATCTTTCTTACCATTCTCTTCTCATTCATCCGTTCCATATGACCAAACCACATACGTAATCTTGTATTAATCTTACTCACTATACTAAGATCAGCTTTGCAGTCTTTACTATATCGTAAATGGATTTGCTACATATACGCTTAAGTAATCTCATTTCCAGTGCATTCTGTCTACATTCGTTCCTCTTCTGCCAGCTCAAGGCTTCACTTTCATTCATCAGGGTCAGTACCAGGACTCCATTTTGAACCGCTAGTTTTGCCCGGTTGACAAGTTCCCATTAACTATAGTTCCATTCAAAGCACCGTTCACTTAATTACCTGTAGCCAATCACCCTTCTTTCAATATCTTTCTCAGTTTTTCCGATTCTATTAAGTCTATAAATTTTCTATGAACTCTTTAATAATTTAATGATGTTGTACTGCAATGTAGAACATGTTAGAACAAAATAAATATATATTCATATATATAATATACAGAGGGCTTTAAACAAGACTTGCATGACTTTGAATATAAAATTCTGAATAAAAAAGTTATATAAAATATTATTTAAAGTGACCTTAACGAGATAATAAGAAACAATCATAATTTACTAAACGATCAATGAGTAATAACTATATAAGTAGGTACAATACACTCAATCAACATTTTCTGAGAAGAAAAATATTATTTTTGCGATAATAAAATACTCCATTCTCAAGAAAAAATATTTATAAATACTTACCTGAATTAAATGCTTAAAAAAATATCGTGTTTTTTCATAATATTTTTTTGCAGTATTAACTATTGAATTTCGTACCTTGAAGATTTTTTTTCCGTCTCGTCTTATATCAACAAATTTTTTCTCATCTTCTCGGTAGATAATAAAGCATTTTAAACTAAATTTTTAAACACAATTTTTTGTTACCAAAATTTTATGTTATAACTATATTCAAAGTTTTGATTGTTTCGTTTAGAGCGCCCTGTATAAGCACACTGTTGGCATATTTTTTGGAAGTTTTGTGAACTTGACTAAGTACTTGTGCCATGAAAAATATAAATTCTTGGCCTCTCGGGATAAAGGTTAAACCACCCACATATTTTTCGGTCACAAGGTGATTGGCTTACCGCTAGAGCAATCAAACACGTCACTTCTTAACTGAAGGTTTTCTAAGATCTATTTGGTTGGTGTGTATAAATTTGGTAACATAAAAAATGAAGATTTAATTCCCAGCACCAACTTACTCAAATGTCCGACAAAATTTTTTTTTTTAAATATATATATACGTTCTATAAATCAATATGTTATGAAAAACGCACCTTTGTTACGATAAATGTATAATTAGCGATCTTTATCACTTTGGCAATGTACTGAATTAGATCTGGTTCTCATCGTCACAATGATTTAGTTAATCATTTAATTTGTGTTAAAAATACCACAGAGCTACTATGTTTTTAAATTGCATGTTCACAAAAAAAAATGTTTTATTTCAAAATCACAAATAATTATAAATAAAACTTTCAAAACACTTAACCTTTCCCTTATGCTAAATAAAAACCCGTATTCCAGTGCTGTAAACACAGCGTACATGTAGACTTTTGTTTTAATTCGGATATATGTGAATATTTTATAGTTATTACTTATATTTAAATATAGTATATACACATTTAAATAATTGTTGGCATATATAAAAGTATATAAATTATTGCGTAAGAGTGCTAAAAATGTCGATGAATGAAAAATAAATAATAATTAAAGTGACGGCATCCAGCACTCCGCGCCCCGCGCAATGCGCCATCCTCACCTCTCCGCAAAATCAATTTCAATCTTCACAAATTACAATTATTTTATCCAATACATAAATATATTACGGAGGAACACCTAAAATATGAACTCTGTATTTAGTATATTTACAGAAATATTCACATAATTAGAGGCAATGTCAACTCAGTTTATATCATCGGAGAGGAAAGGTTAAAGAGTTTATAATAAATTTATGATATTTTAACTTACTTGTATTTGTGTATTTTTTATTTGTATCAATTATATACGTATGCCTTGATATACGTATATATTTACCTGAATTTACGACACCTATCCCGAAATTAATGATTAAAAGTTCTTTTTGACTATTAAACATACAATACTTTATGAACAGTGCAAAATGGAAGTACGTCTCTAAATACCAATCTGAGCCAATTGAGGTGCTGTTATTTAAAGAGTTATTATATAATAATTTAGGACTTCTACGATTATACAAAGTATTTTTAGATATATTTCTATAGAAATAGACACTAACTATTGTTTGATGAAACAACTTCTATATGCAATGAATTTCGTGGACACGTTGTGGATACCAATTTTATAGAATTGTCTTGATATTTATCTGATTTCAATTAAACATTTTGAAAAATTAATCTGGTAGATATCTCAGCCAAATTTGTATACTATTCTAGTCCACCATCTTGTTTAAAAATTAGTTAGGTGGCTGTTTGTAAATTTCAAAAAATCATAACTCTATTAATCTGACTGTCAAACTGACCATATTTGTTGTCAATACGAATGTCTTTGTTAGATGACTTCACAAGTTATCAATAACTAAATAAATTATGATAATTTGGTATATCAAGTAAGTGCTCGTACATTTACCAAGAAAAATGAAGTTTGTTAATTTTCCCAGGAAACTAGCACGTTAGTTATACTTTTCATAACGTAAACATTAGATTAAAAAAGATTAACAATATTGATATGTCAAGTAATCTGTGCTCGCAAATCTTTATTATTACTTGCTTTAAAATTACTTTATTATTACTTTTCAAAATATTGTGATACCCTATACGAGGTTAAATAAAACAATTAAAAATGTAATATTTAAACAAAAAACTTTGTGATTAGGTTAGCTTAGGTGTAAATATATTAAACAGTTCATATTTTTTATACTTAAAGCGATATCTGTGTGGCTAAAAAGTAATATAAAATAACATTGTTCCATAATCGACTAGTTTTAAGTAATAAAACTCATGTGGTTATTATACAAAATGAATAAATTTTAATTATTAAAACAATTAATACGGATATCTGTAATTCATATTTTACATAATACTTATTTTCATGAAAATAATAACGATAAGCTTCATATATATTAGATACATTTAAAGTATTAAAATATTAATTAAAATTCTTAGGAATATTTATTCAGATGACAATAATTTTGTATTTATAATACTGGCAACAAAACCACAATCTTCATAAGTACCCGCCTCCTGGCAACACATGCGAAGCGGTTTATCGGATGTTGCCGGATCGAGTTATGGCTAAATTTACTTGGCAATATAAAAGCGGTTGTATTTATTATTACGGACAAAGTGTGTACATTTTTAGATTTGATTTTTAAAGGGTTCAGTAATGTTGTACCATGTGGAGGGACAACGGTTTCGAGCGCAATCTGAAAATAATATCCAAAATTTTCCTATTTTTAAAGGATACTCTTTTAATATGCTCCTCGGAATCAGATTTTTATTTTATTTTATTTATTAGGAAAACATACGATTAATTAACAATAACACATTTATAACAAATTTGTAACATATTTTTACACACATTTTGAATGCATTGCCCAACTAGGCAAGCCTGTTTTAGGGCAGATTGGCAAACAAATACATTTCACAAAACCAAAAAAACTCATTGAAGGCGACATAATAAGATATAATAATTGAATACATAATATATAGCAAGTAGACGTGAAAATATTTAAAATAAATATATATATATATACATATTTATTTTAAATATTTTATAATATATATATATATATATATATATATATACATTGAAAAAATATAAAAAAGAGAGAAAAAATAAATAAATACTAATGTGCAATACAATATGACGTAAGCACATACAAGTTAGATGGAAATATGCGAGACCAAAACCCACAAAAGTAGTTATATGAATTATTTCATTATATAAAAAAGTTGACTCTCTGTATCTGCTCTTCCTAATTGCAACAACCAACTTGAAAAATCCCTTTTAAAAGCCTTAATGTCAGTTCAAGTTCTTATTTTATTTTCAATCTGATTGTACATTCTGGGAGCCTGAAAGCTGAACAATCTTTGACCAAAAGGTTTCATTCTGAATACAACAGATGCCATAAGAATACATATTAGAAAATGAATGGATATATACGAATCACAATATGTCTCAGAAGAGCATTCTCTAATGGAACCGCTTGAATGAAGACCCCATGAAAATAAATGGCCATTTTCATACATATAACATAATATTCATTATTTGATATTTAAATATTATCCTACCCTTAGTTATATTTACAATAAAATTTTCGTAACAACGATTTGACAATATTGACACAAGCCCGGAAAGCTTCCGGGTAACAAAGAACCTTTCTTTATTTTAGATTTTGTTAAATAGACTAACTGCCTTATTTATATCTGAATGTTATTATATTATAATATATCATATTATTATAGTACATTGTGAGGCTAGTAGTCTTCCACTAGCCAAATCAGTGTAGAGCATGAGATAATGTGGGCACTTTTCGAATTCAGATTACCTACTTACCATTATCGCTTTCTGTTGATCATCGCTAGACGAATGTGTAATTAAATTTAACAAAAAAATATTTCTATGTAAATGTTTGTAAAGAAAAGTGAAGTTATTCCAACAATAAAATCAATTTTTTATATAAACAAAAATAATGTATTAAAAATTAGATTACAATAGTCAAATCTGGAAGATATTTATACAAAATCTTGCTTTACAATTAAATAAATTATGTTTTTATTTTTTTTTTATTTATATAAAAAATATGAATTTTAACCACAAAGTTAATATTGCTAATTTTAAAAGTAAATAAATTATGGACCAAAATAACTCTAAACCCCATATGAAATCATAGAAAATAAATCACAGAAGTATTATTCATACTTAACTTGCACTTGTCATCATTCAGGTCCCGGAATCCAAGATGGGAACTCTATGTTCCAATATCCACCCATAGTTTCATCCAGAGTTTATCAAGCGTCCAATATCTCAACAAAGGTAGGTCGATTTACATGTCGCAGCCATCCATCCAATAATATCAACAATATCCAGTATTTCCCCATCCATCAGGGTAATTCGGCAAAAGATAATATGGCCTTTTAGACTCGAAGTAGTTTCGCCATAAATTTCTCATGAAGCGGCCCCTGAACGACTTCGGCCGCCCGACCGAGTGGCCGGCCCCCGGCCGACCCACTCTGATGACGGCTCATGCGCGTCTGCTGACGGGAGAATGGCCCCTCGGTGCGTCCTATACACTACTCGTAGCACAGGCTAATTTATATTGAACTAGTAATATCATTATAAAAATTAACTACACACTACAAATCACACGACGGTATTTCGTAAAGTCATAACATGTATCAAAGTGATTCGTTCATGCTATCATATTAAAATTAATGGTAGAGTATAGATTTAAAGTTCACTACAATAAACATAATACGGGTAATATAATTATTTATAATAGAACAAATAAATACTTTTAATACAAATTAAATTAATCAACTAAAAAGATATACAAAAAAAATCTATTTATCAATAAAATTCTTAGTTACTACAGAGATTCGATCCTGAACTTCTTCCTATCAGGAGAAACAATCCATTATGGAAACCGATTACGATTACGACAAATTTAGAACGAATATATGTTGATTTTTACAATTGTTACATATATTAAACCATTTTTAAAAGCAATCAACTTTATATTGCGTTGAATCTCTAATACCTTTGAGTAAATCAAGCTAGAAAATTCCAGAATTAAAGTAGTTTAGATAAACTTTTATACAATTTATATATTTTAAGGGGAATACATTACTTTTGTTGTGAAGTTACATTTTCAGACCATATAGTTCTGTGGTATTTTTAATACAAATTAAATTAATCAAATATTTATCGAAAAAATATTATTTCGAACTATGTTCTGATTATACAACTTTACAACAAAAATGTTTTCACCTCAAAAATAAACAAGTGCATATAATTTGTCACAATTAGGAAATATCAACAATATATAAATATGTCCAGAGATAAATATAATTATGTAAAGAATTTGAAAGAAGATCTTCAGCATTATATCCACATCACGATCATTCATTTTATAAGTCATGGCCTATCGTACGTCAATTATTGCCAAAAAAAAAAAAACACTTGCATTTATTTTAATCTTTGCATAATATTTCCCAAGGGATGAGGCGACCCGATCGAGCTACATTATAGTTCCATTCGCATTCCCTAAATTACCTAAGGTTGGGGATTGCGTGATATCCCGTCGATGGTCTCAAAAAAATATTTTTAATACAAATTAAATGTATCAGTTAGAAAGATATACATATAAATTCAATTTTTTTAATGAGTTCTTCTTACAAATCAAAGAAATCTGTATTCCAGTATAGGTTCTAGTAGCATAATTGGGAAGTTTATTGAAATTCTTAGTCTGATTACTGAAAAGATTTACATGTAGGTACTACTTAAGGGATATAATTTAATGATGAAAATGAAAATTTATTATCTTAAGTGCAAATTACTAGATTAGATATTTAATGTATAGAAGTATCCAGAATTAAATTTTTGAAAAATCAATAATTATTGTCTCATCCACCTGAGGTTAGCTAAATAAATATATATATATATATATAAATTATTTTATAATTTATGAAACTATGATCCACTGTTAATATCAGTTATTACTAATCAATTATTTTCTAAACTTAGTGTTGAATCATATGACCTCGAAAACTTATAATTTCGTTAATATTGATTCTCAAGTAAAAAGTAAAATATTGTAGTTCCACATTCTTCTTACGCGGTACCGGATGCGAACCAATGTTTTTAAAATTTTATTTTTAATTCAAAACTTCATTAGAATGTTGGACCTAAAGAAAAATGTAAAAAAACACTTTCACACATTGACGAAATCTACCCTATACTTGCGCCCAATGCCGGGAGGAATTTTTTATTTGTGTTCAAATCCTACAACACGGTTATTTATATCTATTGATTTATTGAAAAAAAAATTTACCCCAACATAAATACCACAATTGAAATTAACAATATTATAGTCGAGAAAAATAATTACGATCCAGATAGTAGTAAAATACTTAATAATAAGGTCATATTTAATATAATATCATTTCACAGTGTGGCTTCGGTTATTCGAGAAATGTGGATAAATTCAAGCAACTACCGTACATCTCTAATATTAATTTGTATGCAGCTCTACTGGGTAGAACAATTCGCCTCGGTCGGTTCAACCGGAAACGGAAGAAGGGGAAATCATAACATGGCGGCGCGACCGAATATCCGGTCCATCCGTGAAGCTTATTTACTATTACGCTTCGGGGCCGAGTAGCGGCCGCCGGCGCCGGCTAGCGTCCCAGCATGCTGCTTGCTTCTTTATTTATTTATTTATTCTTAGCTTCCTCGAAAAAACATATCACTTGGCAATCTTACAATAGAATATAACAAAATACAACTTTAGGTACATTTCGCTACAAATTCTGCCTGAAACGATATTTCTTTAATTATGATTACGTTACTATAAGTAAGCCCAATAAACGTAAGACTATTTCTATATACTGCTTGAAATTTTCAGCTCAAAATTTATACATGAAAAAATTATATTATATTACATTTACTATGTTTATATTTTATTTCCTAGACTATATTTTCTAACGGCCCGTATACATGGATGAGGGTTTTAAGAGATTTTTGACGCTAGACCTAGTGTTCCGTAGATAATTTTTCTAGGCACAGAATGACGAAGAATTATATTATTAATATGTTGGCTGTGGCGAGGAAATCGTGGTACTTTAGTTTAGAGTAACAAGACTTTACAATGAAAAGTATCACTAAAGTTGTACGATTATAAATGAATTAAACAATAAAACTCTCCGGTCATATTATCGAGGACGCTTTGCAGATAGCAACATCTTGCCCTCAAGGAGAACCAAACGACTATGGTAGATCATTTCGGGCGTCAGTGGGTCGACTGCACGAAGGTGATAAGGATATACAATAGTATTAAATGGAAGGTAAGGATAATTCTTCATAATTTATTCATAATTTATTAATTATGAAGAATTATCTTCCCATCTATAGGTGTAAACTGAACTAAAATTAAATATAGTTGGCTATTGGGCGGTGGGGCACGAAAGGGTGGCAGTGGCTTTATTATTTCTCTAAAATATTGATAATACCGGTGACGGATTTAAAAATGTGATATTGTTCATTAATGTTTTCTCCGATTCAAATTTTTCTGGATTTCTATAATTTATTTACACTTGCAGAAGGGAAGGACTGCTCTTCCCGAAACTAGTATGATACAACTCAAAAATTTATGTATGTGCAGTACAAAGTGAATATATATACTTAAATATATTAAATTTAAATTAATCGTATTCGCTTCTCAATTTTTACACATAAACAAGTTTAATACTTTCCATAAAAGCTCAGTTTGAAAAGTAATACAATATCATCGCACTACTTGTGCAGGATATGAGAACCTTAATTAATATTTGCTGAAACGTATGTATTTTGGCATTAGTTTTGACTATTCTAATAAACTAATAAATTATGATACTTAAATATAATTTGAATATTTGATACAAAATTAAATATTTGTATTGAGCGGCTCACAAAAACGACACAATATTTTCACCGATTGATTAGTGATTAATGAATACATAAATTATACCAAAATAGAATTATACCAAAATAGAATTATACCAGAATAGAATTTCATGAGTACTATTGTTCACTAGGTTTATTTACTTATACTCTAAAAATAATACATAAAGAATAAAATACACAATTTATATATATTATTAAAACTAGAATATTTTGTAATACATTATATTAAGTAAATTATTTGATATTTCAAGTGAGCCTATAGAGTTAAAAATAAAATTATCATGGAAAATAAGATATTTCAAACCAGCGATATATATATATATATATATACTTTGTCAATTTAAAAGGATACAAACATTACCATTTGTTTTTACAACAATATTTTCATAATAATAATATCTTTAAACCTATAACTGGGTGAAATATTATCACTATAAATTCAATACATACCTCAAAAATAAAATTTCATTTTATAAGGTAAAAACTACTGTGATACACATAAAGCCACATCCGATATTTAAACTGTACTAAACTAAATATTGTCATCCAAATGAAATATTTGCATATTACTAGTATCCAAAAAGTTAATTCTTTCTATAGACATACTAAAACGGAACAATCTTTACTTGATCGGTAATGCTAATAATGTTACAAATTATTTTATAGAGACGATCTACGATCACATACCAAGGTTTTCAACTACAACGATTTGAAAAAAAAATACCTGTTAATTTTCATATTGTATTATTATATGTAGATGTACGTATATATATATATATATTATTTTTTTAATAAACAAATTCTTACATATAGTATATATTGATCTTGTATTATATTTTAATTTTTTTTTTATTATCGAATGTATAAATAAAATAAAAAAGTACTATAAGAATAAATACATTTTGACATACATTGCATTGCGTTTAGTGTCCTAATTTAATCGTTTGATCTGACAGTTGAAACTCATAAATATATATTTTGATATAAATATATTGGTTGAACGTAGGAAACAATCCGATGTCTCGACCATTGTTGTGCTACTGATACGTAATTCTAATACAATATTAAGTTTATGACAGTGCGTCGACAATTGTGAAGCAATATATGCTAAAAATTATATTCGTCAGAAATCATTTATAATTTTATTTAATTGTAACATCAAACGTGACGTGATTCTGATTGACCAAGTTGGAACAGACTGCTCGAAACACACTCACATCACGCATCTCTCCCCTACATAAATCATACTAATTTGAATTTAGTACATTACAGTAATTCTATTCATTAATTAACTTAATCTAAGCATTAAATATACTAAATATATATTTTTTAATTAACCCATCCGTCACCAACAACACCATCACCTGACAATCCTGCCTGCCAGCAAATTTATTTCCACCGGCTCCCACTTGCTCACTGTAGGACGCAGAAAAATCTGATTTGGCTGTTCCTCATTACGAAGATATCTTCTGCTATAGTTATGAAAATAACATTATCATAAATATTAAAATTAAAGAGATATTAATACAATTTATAAAAACAGAATAGTTGAAACAGACTGCCTTGCATCATTCAAAACAATTTTGTAATTTGACAATAACATCTAAGTAATATACAAATAGACATATGTGTATGATAATCATCGATCCGTATGCAGTTTTGTATTCAATGTAGTGATTGATTTTAGTTATTAATGCGGACGCACAAACTGTTGCAGTAAAATTAATAAATATTTATTGATTATTTTACATCGAAAATCATAAAATTTTGCTATATATAGAGTGTTCAACATTAAATTGTAATTGCTCGTAAACCATCAGGGTGAGGTAAGTGGGAGATGTATTGTTCGACGCACGTGATTTGCGGGATTGCCGGTCGCAGTGAGTCACTGGTCGAAGCGCACTGCACGTTCGTAGTTGAGCAATATTTAAAGTTTGTGCGCGTCGCGCTTTTTGTACTCACTTTAATATTCGACGAGTACATTAATGACTATTCTTTACGTGAAACATTAGCGAGAACGATGCTGGAACGTTTTGGAACAGCACAAACGCTTGAAAACATATTATTTACTGTTGAAGTACATTTTCATATCGATGGCTATGTTAATAAATAGAACATGAGATACTGGTGCCCCAACAAAACAAGGGAACGCCATCAAAAACGTTTGCATTGTCCAAAAACGACAGTGTGGTGTGCAATTTCTGCCCGAGAAATAATTGGCTCTTATTTTTTTAACCAGCGAGAGACCGTCACTGCTGTCATGAATTGCTGTCATAGAACCAACGCTTTACTCTCGCGTGTTTGCAATTTTAAGAGTTTGATTACAAGAGTGTCTTGAGATAAATGGACGGCATTTAGACGACATTATTTATAAAACATTAAATTGGCATCGTTAAATATATGTTGTATAAATAAAATATAAGAATAGCATTGTACTTTTTTTTTTAATATTAAACTTGAACTTTTTCCGCCGGACTCAACTCAAACTCAATTTATCGAAAAAAAAAATTTTTTGCTGTCGCCGGGATAAAAGTTAAATGAAAAAAAATAAAAATTATACTTTTGAATAAGTGAGTTTATCTGTATGTAAGTGTGTGCATATTTCTAAATTATGCATTTAATTTATATTAAAATATCACAGAACTATGTCCTGAAAAAATTACAGCTTCACAAATAATAATATGTTTTCTTTAATAAAAAAATTGTTTAAAATTGAAATTTATTTATTTTATTTTTATTTATTTGTAACTGTATAATACAGTGTAAAAATATGTTTGGACTGTGTCCGTCTCTCTAGAGAAATTCTGTGTCGAGACGGGCATAGTTTACAAGCAATTGTACAATTAATTAGAATTACAAGTAGTAAATAGAATTATATTTATTACTATATAATAGGTGAATACTAAGAACAATTTTAAAGTGGACTTAATAACTTAATTTTGAATCACTTTGTAGCAATAATTAATATAGGTAATATTTGTTTGGGTGAGTGCACCAATACTGGCTCTACCCATATTACGAATCCAAGTTTTAATATATAGTTTCATGTTCAATGCAATCGGTTTAAATGTTTCGGCATTCTATTTAATAGTTTAGGTTCAAAATATTTGTAGTTCCTTTGGCCATATGTTGTATGCGCTCTTGAGGTTTGTAGGTTATTTGGATTTGTCCGTGTCGAAATTATATTTTGAGTTGTTTTCAAATGTGTCTGTTTGTATTTATATATGTATTTAAGAGTAGTATTAGCGTATATTTGTCTTATATCAAATACATAGAATTTATTAAAAATTTCGTCAGTGCTCGTTGTGATTGGGGTTTTGAGGATAACTTTTGATATAATTTTCTGAGCTATGGTATTAAAGTCTTGATATTCTTTTCTGATATTGATGAATGAATGAATATTTTATAAGTGCACATCTCTGATTATATATATCGTAACCAAATTAGAGCTTAAACCATATGTACTTTCACAACAACGTCAATAACAAACTATGTTGAAAACATAGTGTGGAAATTGAAACGGTTTTAATCTTAACAATAATTTAATAAAATACAGCCTATATTCCTGTTGTCTTCAATACTCGCTTCATATATTTCCTTCACTATTGTCACTTCGCTGCTACGTTTCACATGCCCGAACAATCTCTGCAACCATATTTTAATTGTCGACTATGCTGCAAACAGTTTTACATTCACTCCTTATCTATATTTTTCTATTGATCAATTTTTCACTGTATTGTATATAGATTTTCTACTAATGTGTCTAAACGACCACATTTCCACCGCATTTGGTTCTAATTTATTTTTAAATATGAACTTGATTTTAAAAAATACCCTTTCATTATATTATTGTAATTATATCTAAGTATGCGAAAAAAATTTGGCTTCATTTCAATTCGCAACTATATGATCTCTCATTATACCAACCAACAATTTTAGATTTGAAGGCACACTTTTTAAAAAAAGATTGTGCGGGGAAACTTATTCAATTATTTTT
Source organism: Eubasilissa regina (assembly GCA_022840565.1). Classification (NCBI taxonomy): domain Eukaryota; kingdom Metazoa; phylum Arthropoda; class Insecta; order Trichoptera; family Phryganeidae; genus Eubasilissa; species Eubasilissa regina. The sequence continues at coordinate 27,312,047 of JAINEB010000018.1, forward strand.
AACACATCTGTTGAGTCAATGAAAATAGGTTTCAATAAACTCAACAATCAAATTAAATCATCTCTCATATTATTAAGTATGTTTTTATCTCGTTGCATATGAAACATCAAATTAATACGACGATAAATTCACAACGCATTCCTTACTTCAATATTTCCCATGCGTCGTTTCAATAATGTAATTTGCAAAAAAAAGAGACATTAATGATCTGGGATTATATAGTTTCATATAATTAAGAAAATCATTGAGATCAAAATCAAACTAACCACAGATCTGTTTAAATTATGTAAAGAAAAAAGTTCAAACCAGCTTTTTTACCAACAATAGCATTATAAAATACTTATTAAATAATAATACTTGAATAGATTCACTGGAGAATACGATATTAATTGTAAAAACTGTAATTCATCTTACATTGGACAAACTGGAAGAAAAATACACACACGGATAGAAGAACACCTTAAAGGGATAAAGAACTTCAGCATCAACTCAGAGATGGCAGACCACGTAAGATCAGAGGGTCATCGTTTCGCTCATGACAACGTAAAAGTACTACATATATGCAAAAAGGGGAAAAAATTAGACATTCTAGCAAATATAGAAATTAAATATTAGCAATAATAATGTACTTATCATACAAACACCCCCTTTTACATCTGGCCTCCCGTCCATATTCGCCCCGCCCACAATCACTTTCACTTTTCACCGAAAGCCCCCTCTCCCCAAACCCGCTCTCATACCGCCCCGCCCCCCTTGTAGTCGATAAAATATTTTCTAGTTTTAAGTTTCAGTTTGCATTAAGCGTTGAAAACGTTTTCATTTTAATTTTAAAAAAAATTTTAATCAATTAAATCATCCTCTAATAGACATCTCGATCATTTCTTTAATTCTTTATTCTAATTAATAAAATTTGGTAGCACACTTGTTATAAAATTATTTTTCATATTCAGATTACATCAAACGACCCGTTTTAATGCCAATACGTATTTTTTAATATTAATCTACATCCATTGTACTAACAAATAAATGTGTGCATTTAAAGGATTATTTTTAATGCGTGTGGTGAATAATAAATTATAAGCGTATTGACAACTATTGGGGCTTTAAAAGTTGTTTTTTTTACTGTAGGTACCACGTAATGTAAACGTTTGAAGTAATTAATTAATCAGTTAGTATTAGGAAAAATAATTATCTCAGAAATCTTTTTTATATCAAAAATAATATCGTTTCCATTAATGGCTGCTTAAATTAACACTGAGATAAACAAACGGCAAGTTCGAGTAAAAAAATGGTTGAAAACTTATCAGAATCTCAAATATAACTTGGGGGTTTAAAGTATTACATTATTTGTTTTAATCAAAGAGGTTTAATAAACTAGACTGTAAGTCATAGGGACTCAGCTAGTTAGCTAGGAGGAGGGATGGAGGGAAAACACTGTATTTTCTCCTCTCTTAATGTTCCGTCTATCTGCATGTGTATTCTATCTCTCTCTTTCACATATAATTTTGTATTCTTTCTCCCTTGATTTTCTATTTAACTACATATGTATTCTATGTCTCTCTTTCACATGTAATTTTATATTTTATCTCCCTCTTTATATATAATTGCACTTTTCTTGTATTTATTATTAGTTTTAAATACGTCTTGATGAAGCTTGAGATAAGCAAAACCGGTTGAAGTATAATAAATGTCGTGGTTTTATACAAAGTGATTGTTATTTTATTTAATATGCCAAACCACAAAGTGATTGCTTTCTACGAAAATATAAAAATATATTGATATTAGACTAAGTACTTGTTTTGTAGAATGATTTGACTCGAATACATAAATGCAATTTATAAATATATTTTTTAATTGGAAATCGCTCGTTTATAAAATATCTCCCTCCAAAACGTTATTAAAATAATAGGAATCGTAGAATTTACTCACCCTGGGGCTGAAAAATGAACGAGATCATAATACCAAAGCAGCCTGTTGTGTTGAAATCATCTGAAAGAGAGCTTGCTATTTTTGTTTGTACGTTTGGATTCAATCAATCGGACAGCCGTTAACGCTGTCTTTTATCCGCGATTTTTCGCACAATTCGGAATATTCCCGAGTGCTAAATCATGTTTGAACACGATGCGACACAATCCGAGCGACGAGCGTTTTAATTTTGTATCCGGGACGAGCGATTTAATTTTGTATCCGACGGGGGGGCGCGTCACGTGACCGGATTAATGGGTCGACACTTATTCCGCCGCCGGATCGATAAGATTAGCCAATAACAATGTATCAATGATTATCGGCGCTTGATAATTCGCCAATCGCCGTTATTCCCGGGCCCACGTGACGTCGCCGACTCTCGTTTTGTCCAATAAATTGAATTAATGAGCTTTCAAATAAATTGACGCGATACGATCGGGCGTATATTGTTGACTCGAATGGCTGGCTGGCTGTCTGTAGCACTTTCTCGATTAAAGTTTCAATAAAATTAGTTTCGGATATGGGTAGAGATTTTTCGCTTCGTGAAGGCCCTGCCCAACTTTACTCAACATATTATACCTATGGTAAAGGTGTACTTTAATTTAAAAAAAATTGTAATCATTTTAGTTAGTCAATAAATGTATTAATTTAAAATGAAAACATTAAGTAATATTTGTAAATTTATTTTAGTTTAATTTAAAATTTAATCAGATCTGGGAGAGTGAAATGTTCGGCCATACACATAAAAAACCTTTGAAAATTTAAAATTAAATATTTAGGTATGTATTTTTTTAGTTGGTTTACATTTTATGATATAGGTACCAAAAATAATATTAATTATTATGAGTGTTAGAATGTATAATTTATTTTAAATTATTCGTATTTTACAATCTCACGTTCTTCACGTGAGATACTCGTAATTAAAACGCTACCGACGGATTCTGATATGTTCCTAAACACTTTTATACAATAATTTTTTCTTTGTCGAAAGATATAAGGTTTTATCATGTTATGGGTAAGTACGATGCGTAATTTTAAGGAAGTACCATTGTCGGGTATTTTCGGTGCAGCACTGCGGTTGCGATTACCTTAGAGACATTCACATAGTGTGGCCATCTTGCAGTGAGTGGTTGAAATGTTCAAGATAATAGATCAGCCCGCCGACTATGAGATACAGTCCTTGATAGTTAAGTGATTTCCATATTTTCCTTCTCATGAAGCGGTTTCTTGGTGGCAAGCTTTTTGATGACGTTGATGAACTCAAAGACAGAGAACAGACATGGTTTTTATCTCAAGAGACATCGTTCTACGACGAAGGTATACAAAAATTGATGCCACGTTATGACAAGTACCTTAATAATGGTGGCGACTATGTTAAGAAGTAGTTTAAAGTATGTAGTATCCGAAGAAAGTAGTGTTGTAAAAATGATGTTGCATCTTTAAAAAATTCCGGTACTTACTTAAAAAACGCGCCTCGTATTTTAACTTGTATGTAATATGACTCCTTTGTGCTAACTATGTGAACTTTATGAAAGCTCTCAGGTAAAGCGTGATACCTACAGAGGTTTCACTGTTAGTGAAACCTTGCACTCATATTGCACTAAGCCCCATTTATGCACACCAGCAATGACAACTTCAGATGCAATTCATACTACTAGTCTCCTTCTTTTTTTTTACTTTTCCAATTTTTTCTCCTCCTACCTTCTGGTCAGAGCACAAAATCTGGGTTTCCAGTTTCCTCGTATGCGAGCTTAACATTTAACTAGCGAGCAGTATTAATTATGAAGAGTACTAGTGTAATACGTAATAATTCAAAAAAAATGAACGACACTTCAAAAATCTGAATAGAATGGCAGTCTGTTCGAATAGTAAATATCTTATGACGGGTTACAATTTATAAACGGCGCTTTGAATGGTAACTTGTCGAGGCAAGATTAGAGGTTGGAGTCCTGGTACCGACACTAATGTATGGAAGTGAGGCCTGGAGCTGGCAGAAGAGGAACGAAAGTAGACTGAATCCAATGGGAGATTGAGAGATTGATGAGACCACTTAGGCGTATACATGACAGATCAATTTATGATAAAGTAAAGAATGAATAAATAAAAACCTGATCTTAGTATAATGAGTACGATTAAGAAAGGATCTCTTAGGTGGTTTTGTCATATGGAACGGATTAATGAGTGAATGAGGAGAAAATGGTAAAAAACATATATGACGCAAGTGTTGATGGCACCAGAAATAGACGACGTCCGAAGAAAACTTGACATGACCAGGTAAACCAGATACTGGAAGATAGTCTTGTTAAAAGCCACAATAATCGGCGAGCTTGTATGAGAAGATGTATGAATGTGGATGAGGCGAGAATTGTGTGTCAGGACAGAAGAATGTGACGCTCTATCTTCTCTACCTACCCCCACGGGGATACGGCTTGATGGTATGTATTTTTAAAAATATATTTTTAGTATAAATATATATAGAACATATTGAAAAAATATTTGGTTGCTAACGGGTAGGAATCAAATATTTATTCGATAGATAGATTTTTTCGGCAATTCTCTCTAATTAATACATTTTTAATTTATGTTCTGAATTTGCAACTTCATAATAAAAATGTGTTTTCGTTAATCCTTAAGTAAAATTAGCTTTGCACACTAGTGACATAATTCTATGCGTCATACGAATATATAATGAAAAATGAGACCATAAAATTACATATATTATGTGTATGTATATTTGTTTTGTGTAATACAACATTTATTCATAAATTATCTTAAACATGTCATAGAATACAGTACAAAGGTAACGCTTACGGTGACACCAATCAACAGAATAAACTTCTACTTGACTGTCGCACAGTTTTAATTTTGTATTGTTAACTTTTGTGTTTTAATGTATATTCCAATGTATTTAACGAGTTTTAGAATTACATTTGTAGCTACTCTAAAATTTGATATTTTACGTCTCTAAATAAATATGTTCCGCGTGTTAACTCCTAAATTTACACAATCGTCTAATTTAATTATGTATCACTTTGAATAATGCTGCTCAATACGTTGTTGTTGGGTACCGATGTTATATTGAAAGTACTCTGCGGGAATAGCTTTCAGAACTTTGCTGTTGAAAACAGAAAGAGGGTAATTAACCTTCTGTTTTAAAAATAATGTTTGCTTTGTAAGTTTATTAACAAAACTTTTAATTGGGCTTAATCAAAGTACTTTCCTACAGCTTGTAACCAGAAACACGGAACCACTTTGGAATCAAGAAATTATTTTTAAAGCCAAGAAATGTACCTCGTATTTTACATAGAAATTATTCTTCTCAGTGTTGAATTCCTAGTTATGAACTGCGTGTGATTTATTTTATATTATTAATAATAATATTAGTGATTGTAAAAATAAATCGAAAATTTTTAAATCTAAGTTTTCAAAGTACGTGTATTCCGAAATTTACAATTTTTAAAGTAACTGTAATTTGATTTCAAATGCATCAAAATACTTGAGGTAAAGTATTTATGGAAGTAAATCTTGAACAATTAACCAGAGATTAATTAATAGATGCATTCGAGATGTTGTGCTGGAGATGGAATAGAAATAATAAGCTGATGAACCGAGAGAATTACAAATGAGCAAGGAGAGTGCAAGAAATAGGATGAATAATGGATATCATTGAAATTGATGGGACCAATAGACAAGGCAACTTCTTAGTCATAATTTTTACTTCAGAAAGGTAATTAAGGGAAGACAACGGGGAAGAATTCAAGACAAAAAATATTGACCAAGTAATGAACAAAGCTAATTCAGGCACCCACAGACAACTTCACGGTGAGGTCCAGGATAGAGACGCATAGCGAATATTGCACAAACTAAAAGAGTTCTTTAATATGAAAGAAGTTTTTAATCAAAAAAGAAATGAAAACTAAAAGAAAAGATAATGTATTTTTTCAGTACATGTAAAAAATCAATATTTTAAATATGAATTAAATATATTAATTAGAACATATAAAATCAATTTTATCGAAAAATATTGTTGTTGCGCCACCGCGATTCGAACTTGGATCTCTTTCCTAACCGGGGAAGTTGCATTATCCAACTATGCTATTTCAAATAATGGTACGATTAAATGTAGTAACATATAGGTTCGAAAATTTGTCGCTAAAAATATTGTCGCTGTAGCATAGTTGTATAATACACCTTCCCCAGTTAGGAAAGAGATCCAGGTTCGAATTCCGGTGGCGCAACAACAATATTTTTCTATAAAATTGATTTTATATTTTATCTTTCTGATTATTATATTTAATATATATATTTAATATATTTTCTAATTAATATATTATTATCTTTCTAATTAATATATTTAATTCATATTTAAAATATCACAGACCTACGTTCTGAATAATTACAACTTCACAATAAAAATGTGTTCTCCTAATTCATAAATGTTACATACTGGCGAATAAGTACATATTCGCGGTACACTTCGGTGCTGTTGAAGGTCTGAGTAAAAGTTTTAGTGACAATTATCTATTTATTATAGTAAGATACAACTGATATACAAGATGTACCACTAATGAGATGAACGGTAGCGCTGCAAAAGAGACCGAGTACACACGCATTCACACACAAACGCACGTCCTGCGTGGACGTTGAGGCTCGCATACACACGTACATCGGCACAATCCAAGGACATCACAATCAATATTATATAATAAGGCCCATATCCACAATGATCAAAATAATCTCTAAGGCTCGGCAAAGATACGTGCATACTGGGTGCGTCATTTTAATCTTCACGGATGATGATTCATAAATCACTTCTCGATGAACTCTGCACACCTCATTAGGCCCACTCGAGTTATAATTCCGAGATAAATCTCATACGTGGACACCGATTATTAGAATATTTATAAAGTATTTATTTATAATGCAAACTTTTTAACGGCAATTGGCATGGCGAAAACCACCGTGACTAAATTACACAAGGTGTAACGGAGTCGCTCAATATCATTCCAGAAAATACCTGACGCAGACCCTGGACAAAGGAAAAGAAATATGCTAAATTCGTTTGAAATATTGTGCTGGCGCCATATATATGGCCAGACGCACAAGTTTATCTAGGAGCTCAAGATTAACGAGGTACTGTCCACCCTACCCAGAAGTTGCATACTAAAGTACTTACTTCGGACATACGGCGAGACGAGGTGAAAATAATCTAGAGAACTACTCGGCAACATCGAAGGTAAGCAGTAACATCCCTACAAGATGGACGGATCAAATAAAAGATTGACCGGATCCTCACTCTACGCAGCCTTATATGCACGATAAAAATAGAAAAAAGGTCGTAAATACGTCCACGGAAGTAGGATAACATTCAAGGCTACTGCGCCCAGTAAAGGGGTAACAGACTCTAGAGAGATAGAAAGAGATAAGTCGAATTATAAAGATTTTTAAATAATATTTTCTAATTTAATTTTTAGATAAAGATTACCTGATCTATGAATACTTTGTTGAGCGATATTACAACATGGGATCGTGCACAGTGGCGTGACTAAAAAAATTGGATCTCAATGAAAAATGGAAATAAGCATTCAAATGCAAAATAGATGATAATTTATGATAAGATGTTAGAATATTAAATACTACAATATTATTATTCAATAAATAATAACGAAATTGGTATTTTGTCTCTGAAAAAAACAAAAGTGTGTTCTTAGACATTTATATAATATTATACCATCGCATAATATAAATGCCATAAAGATGATTTTCGCTTTGCAACGATGATTTGGTCTTTAACCCAGCATTTAGTGAGGTACATCGATAATATTTCTACGTACTTTTCTAATACATAAGAAAAATATTATATTTTTATAACATATTATATTATATTATATCATATTATATTATATTATATTATATATGTTAACACACATTAGTCACACATATTCTGTGATATTTATTTATTTAACGAAATACCATCCACATTTTACCTATTAAGTCGGTAAGAGAGACTTGGTGTATATACAGTAGACTATGAAAGTCGAGAGTTTTCTCCGGTGAATTTCACGAGAGCATAATATTAAACCTTGTCTTGAAATGAAAATAGAAACGATCCATAAGTCGGTTAGGAAGGGTCAATGCTCGAGCGGTGGTGGGGGCACGTGATCTCCATAGGTGACCCCATTTCAGTAGCCAACGTAGTTCGGACCAGAACACATCGGGGCTTTGCCGTGCACGCGTATTTTGGAAACAACCGATCTGTGATCGCGACGCAAAGAGCTTTTCAGTGACGGTTCAACATTCCACGCAACAATTCCGTCCCTAATGTAAACACAATTCGGTCCGGAGTTAGGCAGTTGGAGGAAACCACATTCCTCTAAACTAACGGTGTAATGTACCGTATCACTATTTAGCATGATAGGCTCGTATTTCTTTAAAGAGGAAGGCGTGACAGTGACCGTGAATTCTGAAAGTTATGTCTTAATATTGCAAAATTTTTTAGATTGTTGATGAAAAGGGATTGAAGGACTTGTGGTTCCAACAGAATGGGGCTACAGCTCACACAGCTCGAAATTAACTCAATATTTGGGGGAAAATGTTTCATGAACGTCTGGTCTCTCTGAGGGGTGATGTGGGGTGGCCTGCGCTGTCACCAGATTGATCATTTGTGATTTCTTTCTTTGGGAATATTTGAAGAAAACGGTATTTAAATGTCGCCCTTACACCCTACCAGAGTTAAAAAAGCGGATTATTGAAAAACTTAACGCCGTACTCTGCGATATTTTTGAACGAACTGTACAAAACTTCAGAGATCATCTTCAACAGTGTATTATTGCTAACGGCCGCCATCATGAGGACATTATTTTCAAAACTTAATGATTATAAATGGTATGTACTGCTAACTTTAAAAATAATAATTTTTTTTCTTTATACACCCCTATTATTTTTTTATAACTCCTCAATACTGCTTAATTGGTTCTGCCGCACCCTGTGTGACGAGAATTTCATTTGAAAACCATTTTAAAAATACATCGTTTTCCAACCGACTCACTCACCATTAATATAGATATTTATCTCAGCCGTTACACAACACTGCTATGTATAGAATTTTTATAAGCTGTCAAGAGCAGGGACCGCTGCAGCAGACCGCTCTCAGCGGTGGCATCAATTTATTCATTGTACCGTGGAACAATACCCCTTGCGGTGCGCTCAGCGGACGGCTAGAAACACCGACACGTTTTACGAATAGTCAAGTGAAAATGAATGTCATGCTGCTTAAAGCAGATTCCAATTTACTGCTCTTTAAGAACTTATCCTACCAGGGATATAATTGTACAAAATATATTTTTTCGCTAAAAAGTCATTTTTATTTATTTTTTCCTGATACACCAATGGATACAAAAAATACATCATTTTTTAAAATTATATTTATATTTACCACAGACCAGTAAATTAATATACATGAAATAAAATACACATCTATATGTATCTTATAGGAGAGGGGTTTGGAACATTAGTTGCGGGACGAGGGGCATTCTACATACATTATTTGTCGAAACATAAATCGAAATAAATAAAAATAAATAGTTTATGAAACTTTGTGTAAACAAGACGTATTTTTTTACATTAATGCATATTATATTGTTAGCGTTTAAATTTTCGTTCCAACCGAGTCATACATTTTTTTTTAAATCTCGGAACTATTTGATTGCGTAATAGTACCAAAATGATCACGTGGGTGACACCAAAATGCGAATATTGAAACAAGGAATTCGCGTTAGTTCATGTTTATATATTTGGTAGTGTATGATATTTACTAATTTATAGGGGATGAAGGTATTATGTTACAGATGCAAGTAAATTCAGTTTAAAGTTATTATTCTTACATTTCTACATCTTTTAAATTACTGACATATATCTGTCATACACACTCTTCGCCCACTTTACATTTACTTATTCTGTGACAGAATAAGAAGATAGAAGGTGTAATGAAATAATGTTACATAATACCTTCTTCAACCAATGCCTTCATTTATATATTCAAACTTACGTATTTAAAACTTTTATTTGAAACTGGAGTATGTTAACTTATTATTATTATTTTATTTTATTTATTAATTACGAGCATTATCATTTTATTATTTGCCTAAAAATTTCATTACAAATACTTCAAAACAAGCGAATATTTAATACTTTGACTTAATTATCATGTAAAAATTAAATTTGTTAACTTTTTATCAATAAACTAATATATTTAAAAAAAAAAAAACTATTACATACATCGGATAATTCACTTCACGGAATATATATTTATTGGCTGGGTCCCTGTTCTTTTTTCAATTCTGTAATAAAATTATTTAGGTATATTTAATTAAAAATACTAATTAAATGTATTCATTAGAAAGATATAGACATAATATCAATTTTATCAAAAAATATTGTTGTTGCTACCTGAATTCCAACGAGGATCTCTTTCCAATCCGGGGAAGGTACATTAACTAACTATGTATATATATATATTTAATTATTTATATTAATATATTTAATTAGTATTTAAAATATCACAGACCTATGTTCTGAATAATTACAACTTCACAATAAGAATGTGTTCTCCTTTATAATATATTTTATTGATTTGTTCTTTATTTTATATTTCATTTGTCATTTCGACCCTTATATACTAGCATACGATGTTTTTAATATGTTTCATAATGTTTGAATTCAATTATACCGTACTACATGTGACATCTGATGTGACAACAAATTTAATTTTAAATATAACCCATTCGCGTAATAGATTTCCATGGGATCTAAATAAATATTAAAATATATATGTTTAATGACTGAATCAACTACGGATGAATATAATCTGACTCTTAAATCAGTATTACAGCGATTAACCACTATTAGACCATTACAGAAAATCATAGAATTTACGACAATACGACTCGTTGTCATGCCCCCTAAGGAGAACCTTCATTATTTGGTGTACCGCAGATATCTTCAATACATATATCTTTCGCATCTCCCGCGTTCATAGTCATGCTCATATAATTACCTAGAAATAATTATTGAACATGTTAATGAATATCTATTACATTTTTGTACTTAATTTTATATAAAATCGGTGAAATCCTTCATTCAGTTTCTCAATCATTTATAACTTTATAGACCAAGGACGAAAAATTATGCATCAATTAGTCTGATTTAGGTATCGAATAAGTTGAATAACATATTTTTACAGTGATTATGGAGATTCTAATAGGGGTATCAGCTATTCAAACGAGTCTATTTGTATAGTACAAATTGTTGAGAAAAATATTATCTGAGGATATTCATATTTTTTATAATCACATCTAATATGTATAACGTTTAAAAAAAAAATTCTTTGATGTAAATATTATAGTTTCAAGCAATACTGTTTTAATATAAATAATATAACTACTGCAGGTACCACTGTATAAATATTTAATTCTCCTTACTATTAGAAAAAGGAAAAAAGGCGAAGCTTTCTTGGACTTATATTTACTTATATTTTGTTTTTATTTACAAATGAATTAATTAAGAAGATTATGATTTGTATATTTTCCATTTCAGTCTGGGGCTGGTAACGGAAAACCTTCCTAGACTCTTGAAATGAAGTTGAGATTTTTATGATCGTTTAACATTTATCTATTATGTACGTCTAAATTAAGATGAATGTAAGCTTATTTATTGAGTTATTAATCATCCAATACTCATAATAATATTTAAGTAGTGACTTAATACATTTTTAATGAGTACTGGGTGCACATTACATAAATGATACTACTCACTACTGAAATACATTATTACATACATTCCCGTATTTCTTCAATCTATTTTCCAAGATTACTAGTTGTTATTATTATACCATGCGATAAATGATTAAATTCTTTTATTTTACCATATTTCTATTATTTTATTATGTCTTTATTTTTTACATTCTTAAGTCTACTCGAAAAAAATAATCTATTGTTTCTCTAGAAACTTCGAAAAAATTATCTAAATTTACAAATAATTAAGAATACTTTATTTATTTATTGATTAGATTCATAATAAAAGTGGACACATACAACATACGAACTATATTATTATAATATATCAAAATTCAAAAATAATTTAGCATCAAAATTCAATTAATGAATTTTATGTCCATTTAAGAATATTATTATATTTGTTAACGGAGTTAATTAAAATAATAAATTTACTTAGTTATTAAAAATGCTATATCCATTATATAGTCATTTTACAAACATGGATGTGATTAAAAATAAAATGTTGGATGTTTACATCATGGATGGTACATCTTTTTTGTGTGATACTCTCTTACGAATTTAACAATAGCAAATATTAGTATTATAAACGAACACCAACATATCACCCCGAATGACCGTAAAAACATTAAAGCTGTTCATAAAAATGTGGCTGCAGACAACACTATCTCCATCAGATGTTATGTCCAACAACTGAACCATACACTGAACAGTACATCGAATTTTGGTGAAATATCTTTATTTTCATGTATATAAAATACAATTAATCCAACATACATTGTCGAAACACCCATAATTTATATACATATATTTAAAATACTTAAAAATGTTTGCTTATTAACATTTATTACTGTTCTTACTGCTATTTATTACTGTTTCTTGTTGTTTGTTCCTCACGATTTTACCGAAATAAGAGAATTTTACGGAAATCAAAAATAAACGTTTTTAAACACAAAAAATAAATTGATGCTTAATGATCCAGTGGTCGGAAGTTCGTACTGGGCATGAAACAAAACTGACTAACTGACAAATAGAAAAATATATATAGACAACTCAAATATTAAGTGTACCCATAAGTAATCAATTATTTTTAGTGTGAAATGTTTGCTTCAGTCTAGCTCAGAGCGTGAACGTGGAAAGACGTGTTTTATACGCAATATTACAATCCGTGGTCTTGTGACTTGTGACGAGTAAATTTTAAAAAATTTATTACTCTGTTGTAAAATGGCGGACAATCAACTAACTGAAGAACATTTACGTCATTGCATGTTGTACGGCTAGTTGATTTGAAGAAAGCCATTATGTTTACGCGCTTTATACTTCGATAGGTAGGCCTGATATAAAATTTTGAATATGTGTGTTCTATTTGTGTAGATTTGAATTTACAGAAAACAAAAGCGATGCTGCTTCTGGGAAAAGAGATTGTGATTCGGACGGACTTTTTACGGCGGCAATAATAAAACTTTTAGTATATATAATTTCGGATTAGCGGTTGTGTGAAGGTGTGAACGTGGCTGACCAGCATATTTGCGGACCATCAAGCTACAAGGATAGCGACGTCGGCCTCAACCAGCACAGGTTCGCAAAGGTTTGTGTAATTTGAATTTACATAGATTGAATAACTGTATTCATCATTACCAATAGAAAACCCTGAACTAGCTATCGAAGTATTTACGGAAACACATTGTTTAGTACGCTTTTTATTGTAAAAGACACAAGACCCATTCCTCGTTACTAGTAATAATCCTTCGTAAAAATGGATCACTTCTTTCTCTGCACAAAAGAGATATGCAAATTGTACGCCGTTGATCTTTATTCATCTGCGACAATAGATGTGGGATACATATACCCTGTCTGCAAACCTTCCCGATTTCGTGAAGATGTCTTTGAACTGTTGACCAAGTAGCCTGAAGAGTGTTTGCTATTTCCTGGATACTCAGTTTAGGATTCGTTTCCACCAGTGTTTTTAAAACATCATTATCAAACCCTACCGGGCGCCCACTTCGATCGCTATCAGACAAATCAAAATCACCACCGGAAAGTTTTCTAAACCAACGTTGGCACTTATTTACTTTCAATATGTCTCCAAACACATCACAAATTTTCTTTGTTGCAACCGTTGCATTAACACCCGATCGAAAATGAAACAGCATGCAATGACGTAAATGTTCTTCAGTTATTTGATTGTCCGCGATTTTACAACAGAATAATAACAATTTTAAATTTACTTGTCACAAGTCACAAGACCACGGATTGTAATATTGCGTATAAAACACGTATTTACACGTTCACGCTCTAGAGCTAGACTGAAGCAAACATTCCACACTAAAAATAATTGATTACTTATGGGTACACCTAATATTATTACGAATTAATATTTCCCCAAGTTGCACTATAATTCAATGGGCTTATGTTCGTTATACACATCATGACTGCAACAATGTCGGTTTATTTGTTCCTTAACTAACTGTGTAGTATATATTCTAAGTGATGCAGAACATTCACCGGCCGCAATCACTCCAACAAATGTTGCTTCCATTCATGATATGTGCAAAGTCTATTCACAGTTGCGTTGTCTACTAGTTGAAGCTGCTCATAGTTATACCCGCGTTATTCAGTTACTAAGAAAATGTGGTCATACGAATTGGTGAGACGGAATGTATTATGCTAACTTACGAAATATTTATACGAAATTGTAAAAGGTGGTTAAAATAAATATATTTAGAGGTCAGGTCCATATTACCACATTAGAATAAATTGTAGTAAGTATTTATGATTATAAGTGACGTTCGTGCGTACACATTGATTCTAGTTGTCAATTCAGACGCTGTATATATGGGTCGGTCCTACCAATCTCAAGCGGTAATCTTTGAGTTTATTTCCAGATTAAAATCTCAACACGCGTGCTTTTGAAACATATCTCAGCGTATCTCATTCCATGGATACGGGCCATTATAGTGCATTAAAAATTTAGTGCATTCCTTTAGGGCCGGTTGTGTGACGAGTAGTAATGTTTTACTATGGTAAATTTTTACTATAGAAACTTTTAACTAATGCCCGTTGTTTTTGATACATCAAATTTACTACTGTCAAAGCATATGTGGAGATGTCTATAGGCGTGACAAATAATCATGAAATTAGCTTTGTTCTAAGCATTATCCATGGATTTTTCCGCCTAAGAATTCTAAATCTGTCACTTTGATGGTGAAATTTTTTCGTATTTTGTATTAAACAACAAGATCATCATCAGACGAACTCTCATCACTAAAATAGCGGGATTAATTGTCGTATACTGCAACATTCAAAGTAACAATGTGTCAGATGACTTTTGGAACAGCTGTGAAAAGTCCGCCATTTTTAACTATCGATTCTCGTTTTTTCTATCGCATATCGCAGAGCAAAATGAGTTAACTACGGGATATACTTCTGTAAAGAAAATATTTTTTTACTAACCATCAAACAATCCATTCAATTTTCACAAAAAATGTTAGTTTAGTAATTTTTTTACTGTAGTAAAAAGTTACTAGTGATCACACAAGCGGCCCCTAGAGGACGTTTCGAGAAGTTAAACGCAAGCAAATATTTCGAGAAATAATTTAATTGAATTGAATTAACGCTAGCCCCACTTTCCATTATACCGATACTTAGTATGCTAACCGTATTGTCAATTGAAGATAATGTTACATTACATTTATTATTCGCAATGTTTTCGGATACGCCCTAATATTATCAACATATCTTAACGTGTTGCCAATATCCTGTACTTAGCTACACCCCCATTTATCCACATTCATTTTTGTGCCGACTTCCTTCCTTAATTACCACAATACTGCTACCTCTAGGGGCCAGCAATACTCGCGTTATCTGCTCCTCACTCGCATGAGTATTAGTCAGTTTTTCTAATTGAAATAATCTCTTTGGAAGAGAAATGGTAACATTATTTTCTTATGTGCCATTATTACAATTCTCAAACAAAAACTTTACTTAATGTGTGTATACAAAATTTAATATGAGTATTACTAAGTGCTGGAATTCTTATTTTCAACTTACGGCCATCTACCACTCGTATTTTGTGAATCATTTATCGTCTGGGACGATCGCGTAGACTATTATTTTATAAAAGTGTCCATTTATACCTCGTATCTCGTTATATTATTCTCAATGTATTATCGATACAAACAATAAATAATAATTATACAAAAAAAAAAAAATTAATTTACTTGTTCTAGAAACAGGACCGTATTAAGTTTGTTTAATTTTAGGCTGAAGATAATTTGACAGAAAATTATTGAAAGTTTTTACTTACGTTTTTTTCAGATATAACCACTTACGCAATCAAATAGCTCCGAAACTTTTTTTAAAATATGACTCGATTGGAACGAAAATTTAAACGCTAACAATATAATATGCATTAATGTAAAAAATACGTTTTGAATATATAAAAATGTAATTTTCGAAGAGTAAATACTTTTACCGTTGCATAAATGTGTCATAAACTATCGGATTTATGTTTCCAACAAGAATGTGTATAGAATGCCTCTCGTCCCACAACCAATGTTCTAAACCCCTCTTCTGTATGTTCACTTTATTTCTTGTCTATTCATTTACTGATCTGTGGATATAATCAGAATATGAATATTCATTTTGTCAACACTAGTAAAAATCAATAAAGTAGCTTTCGGCTACCTGTTGCTACAATGTAACTAACTACTCGGCCATATAGTCTAATGTCACGACTAATGTCGTTGAGATTGATAATAAAATAGTAAAAAGAACAACCTGTGTAGCATCCCTTATTCCTACAGGAATGAAAGGAGAAAATTGTATGATTAATCCAATAATGACTCCAAGGAGTTATCGTAAAACGATTTCAAATGTTTCGGGCAAAGTGTTAATACAACGAATCACACTGTTGAGGAATGCTCACTGTAAATAAAGGTGACAATAATATTCTTACTATTTACAAACTATATGTTGAACTCTTGCACTATGAAAATAGGACTGACTTACTGGTGTCCTGGAATATGGCTCGAACCCCCAACCACTGGATCACTAGGCGAGTGCCTTAAATGCTACACCAACAAGCATGTTGTATTTTTATATTTATTTTATATTTTATAAATAGGATCAAGAGAATTGTATTTTTGTATTAACCTTACTCTAAAACATTATTAATACGAAAGATTAATTTGATATATCTTATTATAAATATAATCCGAAAATATATTTTAATACACACAATTTTGAAATAAAATAGCCGCCATGTCACATCACTAATCTTTATACTAGTGAGTCAGCTATCAAAGTAATATGATAGTCATATTTTTCCGTAGAAATGACACAGCAGTTAGTTAAAAGTTTTCAACACGTAATTATTATTTTTTTTGTAAAAATTTTGATTGACCAAATCTAAAAGAGCAAATTCATTATTTCTGTCAAACTTCAAAATTCCTGCGTAAAGTGAAGTTGGTATCAGTTTGCAGACATGAATGAGACCTTTGAGGCCAATGGAAACGACCCTGAGTTATGTCTCGTCCTATTAAATGTCAACTAGTCTTGAAAGTATCCCCAGATCAAGATTGCATATTTCAAATGAGCGACGTTTCTAGATCTCGGAAATATCTTCAGACGTATGTATACGATGCTGAGATTTAACTCAACAATAATTTATGTCTACCATCTTCACGCTCCTTCAGAATTAATGTGATTTTGTCCGTAATTAATTAGATACATGCGTAGAACTTTCATCCATGCTTCATAATATGATATAATATTACTCTTGACTTGTTTTTTATTATTTCATTAAAAAATGTATTTATCAAATGTTTTAACGCGCTATACTAACAAAATAATATCTTCATCCTTTATACATGCTTGAAAGGAATTATAAATTAAGTATTCTGTCAAGTAAAAAAGTGACTAAATAATAAGAAAGAACATTTTGTTTAAACCACTATATATTGATTTATTAACATGTTTCAAGACCAATGGTCCCTTCAATCAGGACACAAATTGTATACTAAAATTAAAAATACAAGCATAGACAAAAAATAAAACTAGATATAAGTGATGAGTAACTAATTAGAAACTACCTTGATATCAAATTTGCAAAAAAGAATGTTTAATTTACTATTAACACTTTTTCTTATTTCTAAAATATATAATATATCTAATTGTAAACTCATTGTATCTGTATATAAAAAATTTAAGCCCTTATTATTGTCAAAAGAATGTTTTGTTTCCAAAACCTGATTGGAAAATTCAGAATAATTATTGCTATTTAAACAAAGTGTTTATTATTATTATTTATTTGATGTTGCCGCAAAGTAATTTTGCAAATATTGAAAAAGGTGATAGTTGGTATGTAAAGTTAATGAATGAATTTTAATTAAAATCTGAATGTCTCTTCTAAATCATCAACATTTTTAGAATTCGTAAATAATTCTTTTCATTTCGTCAGAATTATTTCCGAAATATTTCAGAACTTTCTTAGTGTAATGAAACATTCCATGTCAATGCCTATAATATTTTGAGCTATTTTGTGCTTCTTGTTTATTTTGGTTATCAATAATGCATTTAAAATCCATGTTCGATGCTCAGAAACTAAACATAAAAATTTCAACTGTGTATCCTTTTAGATTGACACAAAAAAATGTTGGTTATCCCATCAGCTCACTAAATCAATTTAAAGATCGTTTCATTTATAATTAAAATTTAACAAAAACATAATTTCCACACGGACAAATACAAATAACCTACAAACCCAAAGAGCGCACATACTACATTTGGTCAAAGGAACTACAAATATTTTGGATCTAAACTGTTTAATAGAATGCTAAAAGACTTAAATCAATTGAATTGTCACACGAACTTGAAACTATATATTAAAACTTAAATTCGTAATATGGGTAGAGCCAGTATTGGTGCACTCACCCAAACATATTGACTCATACCTATATTAATTATTGCTACAGAGTGATCCGAAAATTAAGTCCATTTTAAAATTGTTCTTCATATACACCTTTTATATGGTAATAAATGTAATTCTAACTATTTGTAACTTTAATCAATTGAACAATTGCTTGTAAACTATGCCCGTCTCGACACAGAATTCTCTAGTGAGACGGGCACAGTCCAAACAAATTTTTATATAATATTATGTAGTTACTAATAAATAAATAAAATAAATAAATTACTGAATCGTGGTTTTCTACTGGAGCTATACAAAGAATCTTATATTCATTGTGATTAAAATTGAGATTATCTCGAGCCGAAAATCTCTTAGGGTCGATTGTGTCAAAGATGATCAAAGACAATCTCGCCTATGAATGTGACAAGGCTAATCATAAAATACGCTATATTTTATGCTTTATCTATGGCTTTATCCACGAGATTATCATCGGACGAACCTCATCACTAAAATAGTGGGATATTGAATGATTAATTGTCGTATACTGCAAAGTATCAATGTGTCAGATGACTTTTGGAACAACTGTGAAGTGTACACCATATTTAATAATTGATTCTCGTTTTTACTATCATCGGAGAGTAAAAAACTTTAGTCATTGATATAAATGCTGTTACTGCGCCCGATGAAATTTAATATCAATCTCATATGGTGGGCGTACGAACCACGGAAAGTAGTCTTAGTTGGTTATTTAAAAGAATATTTTTTTGTGAATCATACGATTAATAAAAAACATACTTTACTAAAGAATATTCTTTCATCATAAAAGTTCAACAATTCTCCGGAGGCCGATGATTGCCGTCGACTTGTTTTACGCTTCATTGGAAAAACTTCACAGTTGCCTACTCGGTTTACCTATCTCCATACCACCCGGCCCGCTAGCGCCGTGAGGCAGTATTTGGTTCATTACTGATCCCACCGGCCCCTAGCCCAGGTCAACTGCGCTACCGCACCGTGTCCAATTTGATTGGAAGAATTTCATTTTAGTTCCATGGGAATTGTATATTTTCATGTACATCCGAAATAGGATTTGTGTTTCATTTACTACTGATATTTATCTAAAGGATATATAAAAAATATTCATATTAATTATTGGTTGCAATAGTGATTTAAGAAATTTGAGATTTAAAATAAATAAATAGCAGTACAATGCTAATACTAATAATTATAAATGATAGTTGAAATATATGAATAAAAACATTATTTAAAGGTGCCGTTTTTTAAGAACACGTGTAAACATTTTAAGAACTAATTTTCTTCTTTTTTTCTCCCCGCTTTTATCCTGGCAATTTGGGATCAGCAGTGTGGACTCTTTTTAGTAAAGTATATTACCTTGCTACGAACCTTCTCTCTCTGCAACCATCTGCCACAAATTATTATATATTGTTTGTTATTACTCCGGCGACCTCATCCTCACACGCCATGAATACATACTAATTACATATATACTCTGCTTCCATCCTTGACTGAGAAACATTTATAAATTGACACAGAGAGACAAATGAAAGAGGTTTTGCTGTTAAATTAACAATCTAAATCAAGTATTATACTAATACAATTACAATCAGGTATGGCCTGTAACACGACATGGATACAACTCAGTCTAGGTACATACAATAGGTAGCTGATAATACTTCCTTGAGATTTCATCCACTGACAGGCAGTGATTTTTAACCTCCAAATAATATGTTAAATCCACGAAATTATCTCCCCTTTTAGTCTCCTAATATCATTCATGACACTGAAATAATAGGTAAGAGACCAATCTTTAACGGATTATTGTAATAATAATGGACTCTACGTTATCCCAAATACGAAAATAAGCAAATAAAATTGTACAAAGTTACGTTGTAATGTGTGTGATGCATTCTAGCGAAACTCTCATGATGACGGTCATAAATTCAATGTGAGCATGGTTCTCTCACCTTAATCTGGTCGAAATTATCTGTTAATCTGATCCGATAGTTGGCCCCTAACGTTTATTCGCATAGAAAACGAGTCCGGCATCCTTCCCTCAGGCCCGCAGTCGCCATGACGGAAGTCTGCTGCCGTAACATGTGCCGGAAGGGTCACACCATCACGCTGTCAATATGGAGCTGCCTCCATTATCCCGTGCCAGCAAAACAAATATCAATTTCTGTAAGGTTGGTACATCGTGCGAATTAATTTCAAACAATTCGACAAACGGTGCACTAGTTATTGCAAAGAATAATCACGCGGCGTTTCTGACAGAAATGACCTACGACTCTGGACCCCATTTACCCTTACCGACGTGAAGTTGCATTGCCATGATTCAAATGGGGTGCTAATTTCAAATGCCACCCGGGGCATTAATTTACAACATGACAATATGTTAAGGAAAAGTTTCTTGGTTATCCTGAGAAAACAAACTGTTCTCTCAACGATTCGGCTAAATCTAATTAACCATCTTCAGAGGGTGCCTTATCGGTGAAGTGTCGCTCTACAATGGTCGTGACTCCGACACTCCGCTATCTCTTCTGATTGTGACGATCGGCAGTTGTTAGACCGAAATGGAACGTATCCTCGTTCAGTCCACGATCCAATGTCTTATTCGGTCTAGCGTCCCGGCACTCGTTTAGGGGCTGACAATCGCAACCTCTGTCCACGTAAAAGTCTCCGTCTTTCGTTGGGTATATCCAAACGTGCGACGTCACACTTCGTGGACTTTGTCCGCTATCGGCACCACTTTAATTATTCCTCGGTTAGTCTCATTTGTAAATTTAACTAATCCGATGAGTAACATATATAGTAAAGAAAGCATATGCAGAATTGAAACAATGAACTCGTTTTAACACATTATTATTTATTTCTTGAATACTTTATATTTACTAGAACTGCGAATGAAAATTAATTTGATTTTATTTGTGTGCTAGTGACGTTAATATAAATAATTTGTAATTCAAATTAAATGTATCAATATGAAATATATACAGAAAAAATCTATTATCAAAAAAAAATTAGATATTTAAGATATTTTCGTATCCGGAGAAATTCGTTACCATTACGTCACATCAACCGTGTATGTTGACAATTTTTCGAACCTGTATATTGATACATATGTTATTCAATTTTTAAAAACCTATCGCCTTTTTATTGCGACAAACCTCAAATACCTTTGAGTCATTTACGCTAGGAGACGCCAGAGATTAAGTCAATTAATTATTTAATATATAAAAGAACCTCGTATCTTTATTAGTTAACTTATGTAAAAAAAATTAAATATCTACAAAAATATACTAAAACTATGAAAAAAGAAAATATAGTATGGAAAAACCTGGCATCATCAAGAACACCAACATTAGAAGATGAACAATTTAAACCACCCCTGCAACAACGCTGTTTATCGGTTTTAGGCAGATTTGAGTTATGAATGCCATAACGTTGCATATTTTCTTGGCCATCCAATGACATATTAAACAATAATATAAAATAAATAAAAATACTCTTACACACAATTTCTAAGCTAGCTTCCCTACTACGACACTGTATATCATCGAAGATGGCCGACGCTCCGTCTATCTATCAATATTTGTAAACCAATATACAGTGTTGTTGCTGGGGGGGAGAAGGGGTCTAAGTTGTTGCGAATTGACGAACGTGCAAAAGAAAATTTTTAAAAATTAAATCATGTAGACATGGTATTACTACCCAGGTAGAAAATTGTGATATACGGTTATTCTATTGTATCTCCCTAACCATGCGGAAAGCGGCACGATGGTAAGATATTTAGTTACTTTTAAGAAAATTTTTCTGATAAGTACATACATACATCATCCGTATATAAAAAAATTAGTACAAAATGAGAAAATTATCTAAGATTTCACAATGAAGATAAAATAATATATATCTTATTGAATGATACAATAATTTTCACCATTATATACTCGTACATGTTTAATAATAATTTCAAAATAAACACCTACGTGGTGTGGTATACATCGTATTTTCTCGATTATAAGACGCATGTTTTTTCCTATGTTGGTGTCTTTGAATTGGGGGTGCATCTTATAATTTATGACGTCTTACAATCGCTGTACAATTCTGTAGTCGTAATAAATCATCACTGATTACTAGTAAAACTGAGTCGAAAAGTGATTGATAAAAATTGGACACTGAATCTGAAAAAATTTCAGACTCTGATAGTGATATATACATGGTACATTAATAATATTCCTATTTTTAAACCTTTGTATTGCGATTGTATGACACTCTGTTATAATAAAGTTTACATAAAAAAAAATTATTGGTATATGAAAATAAGGCTGCGTCTTATGATCGATGGGATCTTCTAATCTAGAAAATACGGCATATACTATAGATTGTTAATATTTAAGTAAACTTTGCATCAAATTTTCTACAATGATGAACATTACAAAGCGTTCAACCATTGTAGCAATTTAAACAACCCTCGTAATAATGTTAAATTAATATTATCGTCATTATTAGTCCAGTCCAAAATAATAACTTTGCTAGTATATCAATATGCGTATGAAATAAGTTACATCAACTTGCGCCGATTCAAGGAATATTAATTAAAGATAATATATCGTAGCTTACACTCAAATAGTACAGTCAAACAGTACATTCGAACAGTACACTCCGGTCACTTAATACAGAATTCCAAACGGTATTTAACAGCAATCCTTTGATACACCTAATATTACATTCCTACTCTTACATAAGCATGTCGTATTAGATGAGCCTACATGAGAACACAAGTATTGTATTTGACTGACATATTGTTATCTTCTCCATCCCCCATTTAAAGCCTCACGGTCAGTATCTAAACAGGTAAACCGCATTCTGAATTTAAATGAAGGCAGAAATACTGTGCTGGGTTTAACGTAAGGCTTTATTTAAAATTTATAAAATAAAAACCATTTTTATATTTTTTATTAATAACTAACAATATATTGAAAACTTCACAATTCCTTAATACGAATGTATAATCGATGTTCAACATTTTATAAACAAACTTAATAGAAGACTTAAAAAATATTTTCAAATAATTTGCTTGTAAATTTCACTGGTAATGATTTCAATTATAGAATAATACGTTAATATTTATAAAGTATTTGATATAATGAATTGTGCAAAATTATTATAAATAGTTGAATTAGTAATTCATGAAAACTTATTCAGATTTTTGGAGACCTTAAAATAAATTTAATAATTCAAGTTAAAACATCAGATATTTCTCAGAGTTTGATATTAGGACTAAGATAGTGCTGCAAAATATGTCATTAATGAAAAATATACTTACATTTTCAAAACGTATTGTTCACTCTCACGAATATAATTATATCGATTACATCTCACAATTTTAACGTCACAATGATAACTCGCAACTATCATTTCATAATTAAAATGTCACATTTTAAAAGTTATTTTTAATATTTACTGCACAAGCATTGTAGTTAATCATTTGTAGTGAAATTATACATTAAACATTATATTTAACCACTTGAGTTAACTGTGAAAAACCAACCAGCTTCGGAAAAATCATTTTCTTTCGTCACGGTCATATAAAACTAAACTTGCGCGTTGTTGCACATATATAGTTGGTGTTTTTGGGTAAACTTACTTATGTCAAATCATTTCTAGGTGGTTTAATTCTTAAGATTTTCGCTAATCGATAAAATAATGCTATAAAAAATTAATAAAAAAGTATGATTATTTAAATTACAACTAGTTTTAGTAAATAGTAATTGATTACACTGGGCAACACACATTTTGGTGCCAGCGATTATTTAACTGTTTCTAGGTAGTTTTTGGGTGCAAAATCCAAAATATTTATTATTATAATAATAATTATTATCCAAAATATTTAAATTAAATATCCAGATTTGGTCTATCAGATCTAGTTTTTGAGATACTCTATAAGAATCATGTTATTTTTAAATTATGTACATTTCCCTTTATTACTATTACTATTTGCTCCAACTGCTCATTAAAAAAATATAATGTTAGGTATTTATTTCACACAGTAAATAAATACACTTTAATCACTTTTCACTTAATTTTTTTCTTTTATACAACTTTCTAGCGTGGAGTTTACCGGGACAGTCTCGGTGAAGACTCCCAACAGTAGTTGTCCATAATACGGCTAACCTATTTTTCTTGATATCGATCTTTCACAGTTTCAATATCCTGATGGAATCTTTCTTCCTGTTCTTCACTAAAATCACCTAGGTTTTCTGGAAACTGATGTAAGTGGTTATGAAGGTAGTGAACTTGTATGCTCATGTTACAACCGAGAATATTAAAGTTGGAAAGCATATCTCCACCTTATAATTTCTAATATTTTTTTTTTAATACTTGAACAAATGAACACCAGGCGTTAGATTCAATCTCGTTCATTAATGCAGTAAATTGTGGATCTCTAATAAGCTACCTTATCTGATGACCATAAAATATTCCCGACTTTTAGTTTTTCTGTACAATCCCTGGAAGTTTTTGTGTCAAGTAACCAAAACAAAATCCATCTCGATTTAAAGCCTTCACAAATTACTTCATAACCTCCAACGTAATATACAAGAATGAAAATATGTTTTTTTCTCTAGCAACCAAAGGTTCATTAATTAAGTTTTGTTTTTCTTGAATTACAACATTCCTTAATGCCCAATTTCTGTTAACCTAGTACTAATCCTTAGTTCTGTTGTCCAAAAGACATGAAAAACAAGAATATATTTTATATCCACTTTGCTGCACAAGGAGTAATATTACTATTTTTAAATCGACACAAATCACCCACTGATATTCTTAACACTTAATTTTTTTCAGGACTAGTGATATTATCTCATATTCCTCTTTCAATTACGCCTTTTAATTGTCCACTGTCGCAAATGCTCAATGCATGTTTTACTTAGCACAACTTCACTTACGAAAACCCAATAGTAAACTGAACAGGATAAGACAGAGGTAATATAAGCAAGTTATTAATTAGTTCGTGGAAGGAGTTACCCATATATAAGAATATCGGGTTTTACGGTCATGGGTAATACCAAGTAATTGAAACTGACTAACTAGATTATAATTTTTGTAAGGAATTTCAATTTAGTAATTTAAAGATTTCATTATATTTTCCTTTTATTAGAACTAAAATCAATTAGCCTGTATCTTAAAAACTAGATCTGATACCAAAAAAATGTATTTTTAAAATCAGCACATCAAAAATATCTAAACTTAGTTCCTATTTTTCCGCTACCAAAAAAAATATTATTTTGTTACCCAGTGTTATTAATTATAACACATTTTTCATTCAAGATAACATAATTCATAGTCTAATATTTGTATTATCCCTATTTATTTAGATGTTTTCATCCAAAACAATTGATTACGTCATGTTTCATTAAGATCAATAAATGTATATTTCCAAGTCGTTCAACAGCTTTAAACTTTCACATAAATTTTAAGCCAGACATTCAGTACTGAATTAAATTTTCGCAAATTAATATCCCATCGTGTTCCTTCAACTAATCTTGTGGATAATGTTTGCCACTTGATTATTTACAGTATACAAGTCTGAAGTCTGAACAACCAAATACCTGGAGAAAATAAACCTATTTACGATTAGGATAATTAACAATAAAAGATAATAAATAAATTTAAGATATCAATGTAAAATTTATACCAGGAAATGAAAACAATATTTTAGAATATTAAATAATAATCAATTCTAGATTACAGTACGTATGAAGATTATATAATGAAGTGAGCAATAGACGGAGGCTAAATGAGTATTTCAATAAGCGATAAATCTTCGATTTACTAATGATACCACACTGATTACGATCAGTGTAGATGAAATGGTAGAATTTATCCATAAGATTAAGAAAGAAAGGAAGATACTAGATCTTGAAATCAACAGAAGCAAAACAAAAGTACAAAATTTGAGAGTCCGTAAAAATAAAGATGATGGCTTTCAAATAATGGAACAATAAATGTATTAATTTTAAAAGTGTAACATGCAGGTTCAAAAATTTGTCGCCAGTTCACTGTGATGCTATAGCATAATCGGTTAATGCACGTACCACGGATTGGAATAGATCCAGGTTCGAATCCCGGTAGCAACAACAATATTTTTCGATAACATTGATTTTATATGTATACCTTTCGAATTAATTTAATTTTTATACATTTAATTTGAACAAACTACGGCTATGTATCATTTTCCTTAACTTTATTGCGTTGCTATTTTATCACGTATTATGTTTAAGCTTATATTTGTTCTTTATTTTTTACTCCTTTGATTTTATTTATGCTACATGTTGCATATATTATTGTCCAGTAATTACTTCATTGCCTACGTGATTTTGTTATGAACACTTGTACATAAAATACGCAAATGTCACAATCTGTATCCATAATAATTCTCTTGATACAACTTTTGCTTCTATATATTCATAACCTTCACATTACAAATGGCTGATTCATTAACAATTTACCATCAAAATAGTGGAGAACTTCGCACAAAAACCATTGAACCACCGACGGATCCAGGAATTTTTCTAGGGGGTAGGAGGGCAATATCTTAGAAATCACTGGGGTACCGGAGTATACCTTTTTGGTGCATTGGCGGTATAGCCCTGTATTCTAAAGTGTAACTGTGCAACTAATATTTTGAATCAATATAAAAAATTTCGCTCGGGAAAAAACATATTGCGAGTTTTCAAAGATAAGCACAAATTTATCTGAAATTAGGAGAGGGGGTGATCAAAAAATTACAAATAAATAAATGGTAGGATCATATAAACGACGGATACCTAAAGATGTTGGTTAAATGAATGTTCATAATCCTATTTACAACATAAAGTACATGCTTATTTAATATATGATTGTATAATAACATTGGTAATAGCTAACCATAACCTAAATCTGTACTGTACTTTTTTTCTTTGTCTATGTGAAATACGTTAGAATATAAGTTATTTTTCACCATTTATTTTTTCGATGTCCAATGCCAACAATATTTTTACATGAATAATATTTCCAATAAACAAATTATTAATAGTAATATTCATACCTCCATCGATAGAGTGTCGCACTAAATCAATAAATTATTGAATATAGAACTTTTTCTAAATTTTAATCACATAGGAATGTCAATTTTTTTTAAATTACTAATGTTTGCGTATTTTATGGCTTCTTATCATTATAATCGAATATATATAATTACTGACATAGAGGAATGACTATTTTAATTATATTAAGTAATTATTAAGTTCAGTTTATCAAGTATAACGCTGAATAATTGTTCATTTAATTTAAGATTTCTGCGAGCACTAGTGTATAGAACTGGTGTCTCTTCTGGGTTAGATCGCGTTTTTTGTAGATGGTTTCCTTGAGGCTTTTCCTAGGCCGGTAACATGTGCCATTGTCAAGGCTTTGCCTTAAAAAGTTACGATACAACCGTTCTTGGAAAGATATAAATCTCCTACAGTTAAGTTCAACTATCAAAGAAACCATTTACAAAAAACGCGATCTGACATAGAAGAGACCAATTCCGTATAAAGTACTAACTCAAACGAGACAACACAAAGTGTTCTTTGTAGGTACTCATTTAAATAATTACGCAGTAAACTCGCCAATAATACGAATACATCGTATAAATTAATAATAATATTAAATATTTTTTTTAAATAATTAGATTTCCATTGTGACATATATGCTGTTTCGAGAGAAATAAATATAAAATTTAGTCCATAGTTGGCGATAGTGTAGTGATATTCGAAATGTTTCCACATATTAACATATACAAAAATTTGATACATACGGAGGTTGATTGGGTAGAATGGTGAACGTTACATTGTGTAAAATGATCACTTAAGCCAGCCAAAGACAGGTAGTAAGCCCTGAAAAATTCCATACTTCCATATTTTTCCATTTAAAATAAATAGCTTCATCTTTATGAGATATCTGCTTATTGTTTAAGAACAGTGCCTATGTAGGTAAAAATTCAGTAATTGAGTTTTTGGACATGTTCAAATTTCATTTTTCGTTGCAGGAGCAAACGAATTGAAAATTTTTTGTATTTAAATTATACTTAGTTTTTTAAATAATTTTATATTAAAATTAAATAATTTATTATTGTTATAAAAAAAACTTAAAAGAGTTTTAATGGAAATAAATTAATATATTAATGTATGCAACATATTAACCTGATTAATTAGTTTAATTTTTAGAAGTTTATCTTTGATACTATAATTTCAGTATCATTAAATAATAATTAGAACTATTATACAATCAATTTATAAAAATTTACCTACTAACGTTGTTCAATTTATATTTTGTTATGGTTTTCAATAAATTCAAGGCTAGCAAAAAAATTCTCTAATACAAGTGTTCCAGCAAAATGCATGTTCAGACTAAATCGAAAGCAGGGCGCAATTCCTATCCTTGCGGTTCACCGGAAGAGTAATGTATGTAACATGCGAGCGCAAGCTGCATACTAAAAATGGGATAAAGAAAGGCAATAAGATTTGTTTCCCAGTTTAATTTATTATTCCTCGTTTAGCCCGGTTTCTCATTACCGTTTTCCGGGATTTTGCCTAACGAGAACGTGACCGGACCCGCTAATTCCGTGCGTGATTCCAGCCGAGGGTGTTTGCTTAATCATTTGGAAGCTGTTTTGATTTGGATATATGAGTTCAAATTATGATAATTCGGGTCAAGTACAGATATTCAAGAAATATGCTAATCTTTGCAAGCTCCTTTCTTAATAAATTTAATCCGGTAAAGGGAAAGGCTGTACGTAACTCGGATACATGAGTAGTGTTAACCTTTCCATTACAGTGGTTGGTAACACTATTAACCCAGTCGTTAATATTTTATAGAATAAAATTATCATTTACCTATATAATAATATTATATTTATTCATAAACAAGACCTTACTAAATGCAATCTCTATATGTTCCCATATTATGAAAGCAGTCCAAGTCAAGAAATCGAAAAAAAAATAGTAAATTATTTCGCGTCACATTGTTTTAAATTAATATAATATGATGCAAATTGTGATAATTGTAAAAAAATTAAAGCCTTATATTCAGTGTATTATTACGACATACAACAGTATTCCATTAATGTTTATTTTGATTATAATAGAGTAAGACATTTCAACATTAAAAATTTTATTTCCTTATAAGCCACTTGCAACATTTATATGTCGAAATAAATTATAAATCTGGTAGACTAAATAAATTTTAAAAAATTGTGTTGTGTAGTATAAAAATATTTTTTAATCAATTCAAACGCAAACCTTTAAATATCTCGAAATGAAATAAACATGACTTGAAGCACTTTCATAATAATGGGCACAATTATAGTACTGACATTAGTGAATATTCAAAACATCGAAATTTTTTTTTTCTTCTTTCCACAGTGTCACTTTAAGTACCGTGCGGGAATATTGGAATGTTGAAGAAGAAATAAAACATATATTTTACATAATTCAATATATTTTCATTGTGAAGTTTCAATTTTAAAACGTATTTCCTTTATTAGATGTATTATTTAAAATATAAACAGAAAAAGTCTATTGATCAAAAAAAAAAAAAAACTATGGTAACTCATTCACCCAGCAAGAAAAACTTCTGGGTTCGAGTCCCAGTAGTAACTTTTTTTATTTTTTCAATACGTAGATTTTTTCTTTTAATTTTATTTTGGGAAATAAATTTTTTAGAACATATTTTCTGTGTACAATTTTCTGAGCTAATCTGCCGTGTACGTCTGACATTTCTGGCCGACGTTTCGAATCCAATTACAAAGTTCATCATCGGGGTTAGAAAGGTTAGATATACATGGCAGACTAGTCTAGAAAACTGTACACAAAAGATTCAGAACGTAACCGTGAAAACCTAAAAACATTTTTATTTATTATATATGTGCTCGTGCTAATGTTCATATAATTTTGAAAACCATGCAAAACGTTATAAAATATATAAACCATTATTTTCCTTTAAATATACTTAATAATGTTATATACTATTTTTAATAAATATCCTTAATTATGTAATGTTTTATATATGTATGTAATGTAAATAAATAAAATTAAAATATTTTTTTCCGATTCAAATGTGCTAGAATCCCGAAATGTTTATTTTATTAATTACTAAAGACATACAAAGGTCCATCATTTACAGAAATCTACTAAAATATTTCGAACATATAGATGAAGATAGTTGAAGAAATTTGTGATATTGGGCATCATGGAAGTCAAAAGAGCGAGGAAATGATCCCCTACAAGATAGTCGTACCAACTAAAATATATGATAAGAACCTCACTCGACGAGGAAAGAAAGAAAAGACGAATGGAAAAGAATCGTTAGAGTAGCCACGAAGGCAGGATAAAGTCCAAGAATTAGTACCCTCCATCAAAACTGACAGATGTTTTTTGGTACTGTGAAAGAAAAATTAAATTAATTGATTTTAAAAATGTAATAACTAACAATTTATTTTAACGTAAAAATGCTATATAAAGTTCATTTCTTCCTCGTATCTACAAAGATACTTAAAACCTTAAAAACGTTTATATCTCAGATTTAGATATCTACCACTACTGTATTAAGTACATTTCTTCCTCGTGTCTACAAAGATACTTAAAACCTTAAAAACGTTTTTATAAAATACTCTAGTGTTTATATCTCAGATTTGGGTATCTACCACTACTGTATTAAGTACATTTCTTCCTCGTGTCTACAAAGATACTTAAAACCTTAAAAACGTTCTTATAAAATACTCTAGTGTTTATATCTCAGATTTAGGTATCTACCACTACTGTATTAAGTACATTTCTTTCTCGTGTCTACAAAGATACTTAAAACCTTAAAAACGTTCTTATAAAATACTCTAGTGTTTAAACCCCATCCTAGTATGGACGCCAATAATATACATAGGATCGTTGATGTGCAGAGTACATCAGTTACATGTCTAGTTTGCGTTTATCACCAATTTTCTTGCGCGTAACAATTTACTATCAACTTCCGTTTAATGTCACGACTTTATCGAGCTCGCCATTTTTGCTGTATTGCTCGATTGTCTTCCATATTAATGAAATATCTCAAAACTAAATATCACAAAACTTTTTCGTATCCGACGTCAAATGAAATGAATGAAATGCCAAGAAAAAAGTATTTGACGATTTAATTTTGAAAACCGATCACAATGGAATAATTATAATTATTGCCTAGGTACCTACATAAAATTTTAACCAACTTATTATTTGAAACCCATATTAATTTATATAATCTCACGGTAGCATGGCAATGTTCAAATTTGTATTTTATTAAGGAAAACACATTCTTATTGTGAAGTTGTAATTATTCAGAACATAGGTCTGTGATATTTTAAATACTAAATTAATGTATTAATTATAAATATATACATATAAAATCAATTTTGTCGAAAAATATTGTTTTAGCGTCACCGGGATTCGAACCTGGATCTTCATTTCCAATCCGGGGAAGTGCACTACCTTTGTGCTATAACGCCAGTATTTTTCTTGACAAATTTTCGAACCTATATGTTACATTTTTTTTGTCCAAAATTTAATAAAAATGAATTGATAATTCTGGCGTCTGCAAATCGGTTTACTCAAAGGTATTTGAGATTCTGTAAAAATAATGTAGATGGCTTTCAAATAATGGAATGACAGGTGTATGAATTTGAAAAATGTAACATATAGGTTCGAAAATTTGTCAAGAAAAATACTGGCGTTATAGCACAAAGTTAGTGCACTTCCCCGGATTGGAAATGAAGATCCAGGTTCGAATCCCGGTGACGCTAAAACAATATTTTTCGACAAAATTGATTTTATATGTATATATTTATAATTAATACATTAATTTAGCATTAATTTAGTATTTAAAATTTTTATTTGTTTATTATTTTGAAAATGTGTACTTTCAGAACACCGTTGTAAAGAAATTAATAAAATGTATGAATTTTCCGTTCAATTTTCATTCGCGACGAGCGGATATATGAGTACTTTAGGATTTTATTTATAATATATCATTTGAAATAACGCTAGAAAATTTCATTTTATATAAAATGCATTGATGAACTCCACTAATATATAAGTCCATCCACAAACATTATGTAAAATGTCCCGAAATTTCTAACGTTGTATTTTTAACGTTTTGGAAGAGCTTCCGGCAAAATATATAAATGTTAAAACCCCAACAGCACAAAACTAAACTTTAGAGTGAGAATACTTTACTTGCAGATATTATATATAAAAATATTGGATTCGCATAAAAAAATGATGAATTAAAAAATTTATTGTGAACCATTTTTAACAGGACATGCAGGACATCAAACAGTTTACTCCACGAATTGATGTATGGAAGTATACATTCGTACTTTAAGGTAATTGTTTAATTACAGGGCATTCTTTTGAACCACAACGTGTCAGCGCGCGTGGTGCGCAGCAACCAGAGCCTCGTGCTGCAGAGGGTGGCGCGCCACAGCGCCGGGAGGTATTCCTGCTCAGCCACCAACCCCGAAGGGGAGACTGTCAGCAATGAGTTTCATCTACGCGTCAAATGTAAGAATTTTATTAATTTTATAATCTTTTATTTTTTTCGTAATTTTCTTGTGAATCTTTGTGAAAGATTCACAAGATTCATGTTTAATATAATTACACCGTTTACTTAGATTAATTTGTTATTCATTTCAACGTTTTTAATTCTAACCTTATACTACGTCTCCTCTCATTTGTTGACCACGTCTCTACACTCACACAACTCTAACCACCTCTCTCCTCAATCTTACGTAGCACGTAGTTTTTTAGTCTTGAGTTTAGTATTTATAACGTTTTAAATGCTGACGTATTATCTCCAGTAATCGCTTCAACAGTGAGTAGAATTAGTACATATTTATATTCGAACACCTTATATTACATCTCCTCGCATTTGTTGACCACTCCCCTACACTCATCCAACTTTAATCCCCCCCCACCCTCTTCATCCTTAAGTAGCGTGTAGTTCTTTAGTTTTAAGTTTAG
Organism: Eubasilissa regina; assembly: GCA_022840565.1. Lineage (NCBI taxonomy): Eukaryota > Metazoa > Arthropoda > Insecta > Trichoptera > Phryganeidae > Eubasilissa > Eubasilissa regina. The sequence continues at coordinate 27,345,793 of JAINEB010000018.1, forward strand.
TATTTGTAACATCAATGAAGATGATGCGTCAGCATTGAAAATGTTATAATAAATAACGAATTAGTGAAAATAATGAGTGTTATTATTTTTAATATTATTTAATATTATGTTATGATAAAAACGTGTTTGTGATGGTATTTACAATGATACACTTATTTTAAATACTTTAATATTCACAAGTTTCCCATCGTCAGGCGTGGCCAACTGACTAGTAATCAGATTCCCTCTACAAGCATAAGCTTGAATTTTTTTACTTTAAGTAGTTATAATTTGATTTTTTCATATTATAATTTTTTATTAATTATATTACGTTTCAAACGCTAGTGGTGGTTAACACTGTGTATATTAAGTCAAGATATGAATAGTTTTATGATGGTTCTCTGTTGGCTAACTCGGCACTTGGCTTTCGGCAGGTGTAATCCCTTCCCTTTTTATTATAATAAATTATGTTTTCAGAATTTAAAATTTGTTTTATGGAAATACCGGCCATGGCCACGCACGGTTACCCACGCATGGCACCCGCGGAACGGCAGGCTTGGCAATAAGCAATCTAGATACTTTCTGCTAATATAAGTGTGTGTAGGTAATATATTGTCGTTGGACACGCAATACTCGAATGTGCAGATTAAAATATTTCACGGGTGAGCGTAAAATTGAATAATGTGTAGTTATGTACTTTGTTTTATATTATCTATTTTGTCAAATTAGCGGAACACGTTGACTAATCGCTCATAATTTGTATTCTTCAATGTTATTCCTAAATTTTGCGGATGTTTTAACATTCACAATTTCTCGTTTGCTAATTTTAAATGATATAATTTTAATTGAACTGACACGATACTGAAAAAATTAAGATTTTCGATACACATCGAAAAAACTATTCGATTTTTTTGGTAAATTCGTATTACATCCAAACTACAATATTATTTGTAAACTTTTATTTTATTTAATCCACCATTATTAATAGTCTAAATCTATGCCAGTAAAGATATCTACAAAACGTATTGTCTTGCAGTTTCGTTCACTATAAAATTGCTTAGTTGTTTAAATTAATACTATTCTGTGAATAATTTATTTAACACTAGAATGACGCTACATAAGCAAAAGTGATTAAGATTTAATTTTATAATTAAAAAAATATTTAAATTTATAGACAAGAAAATCCGTTAATGATAAGTTTTCATAAAAATATATATTTATTATGATTTTACATCCATAAAATTTTTTACAGATTAATATTGAACTCAATACTGCATAATAATACTGATATATCGCACAACTAGATCAAAACTAAGACAACTCAAAAAGTCATTTTTCAGTAGACACAAAAACAAAAACATTATTCTTTACTTTTTGTTAGTAAAGTTAAGAAACTAAATAACATTTTAGATCATAAATGTTTTCTATTCGATAATTAGGACTAAGTTATTTGCGTATATGACAGAGTATCCGAATACAATAATAACTAAAAATTCTTGGTTTTTTTAGATGTCTCAGTTATCCGAGTTTCAAATAAATTATTGATTTACTGTTTGGAATGAATAACTCTAGATTTTGTGGTAATCGTGTGTTTTTCTTTCAGTGTGTAAAGAGTACCATAATTATAATTCGTAATAAATACAAAATTATTATATTATCCATTTATTAAAGTACACGACTAAAGATTCTTAGTAATCCTTTGAATAAACAATTACCCTTAAGGCTTTTTTCGTGTTACTGTTATTAAAATATATTCCATGCATACATATCGTATTCATTTACTTCAAGAGAATTTCTACTTTGTTAAATTTCACTGTATTAGGGTTGATCCGTGATATTCTAATTAAGTATCTATGTTTGTTTTACTAAACCTTAATTTCTGAAAATTATATTATTTAATAATAATAGCTAGAGGTAATAATTGAAATAATACCGACATCATCCTTTAAATCTGTAATACGATATTTCATAATTAGTGTACCATTAAGAAAATATGTAGAATTTTTTTATTATGGTATACATACCGTCCGAACTATTTGGTAACTTGACCTCAAATTATATGTAAAAAAGGTAAATGAGTACATATATAATTTTCTTTTTAAAGTTACTATTATTATTATTTATTTTTTTAAGAATAATGTTTTTGAAGTACCTATCTAGGCATGATCCTCTTTATCCATACCAGCACCTATCTACCTAACACAGGCATTCAGACCCGGTCATTAGTGACTGCCGTCCCTTAACCGTTCTACCCGGGGTGCACAACGCGCAGGGTCATTAGTTTAATAAATGTGTTCCAATTGGATATTTAAAAGGTTTGTTTTCTTTCAAAGAGAAATGCGGTTTTAAAAACGTATTTTTAGCACAGGAAAAAGCCGAAAAAGTCTGGACGTTTTTCGGCTTTTTCTGTAAAACCAATCATTTCATAGAAACGCTCTGCAGGGTATAACTCGGTCCACCATTACTGTCTACATTGTAAGTGGAGTTCTTATCCAGCGTACATATTGAAAACTTCCAAATTATTTTCAACAATTCCTAGGTTTATGTAGAAAGATCTTATTATAAATAATAATAAAGCTTCTATATTATCTGAGCACGTATTATAATATTAAAAGATTTTTAAGCTTCGACATTTGTTTATCTGTAATATTAACAATTATATTTATAATTGTTCTTTTACACCTCCATTTTATTTTTCAAGTAAATAAGGAATCTTTTGTGAAATGATATTAGTAAAGAAAGTTCTGTATAAATTTATGACATTTTTTATTATTATTTTTCATTTAATTTAGATTATGTATTCAGAATATTCATTCAAATGATGTTTTATTATTTATTAATTAATTTTACAAATATTTAATATTTAAATTTTTTTTTTTTCTTTAAGATAAAATAAAGTACCGTTATTCTCCGGTCAGTTTCCTCTTTACTGAGGATTGCGATCCCTGGGTTATGAGTTATCGATATCTTAACAATTTTTCTCTACCTTTCTCAACAGCCTACAGTTTTAATAGCTGTCGCAGAAGGATAGCCGTAGTAATATTTATAATCTGGTTGATCTATCGAGTTGGAGATCGTCCTTTCTCTTCAAACTTTCAATTTTTCCTGTCACCAACAGTTTTATGATATCACATTTTTACTACCGTAATATTATCTTTACTTCGGCCTCGCAGATACCATTTGTTTTTTTTTTAAATATTGATGCGTGCATATTGCGTACTATTTTAAATAGTGATGCGTACCATTTTAAATAGTAATGCGTACTATTTTAAATAGTAATACGTACGTGATGTGTAATAATTTCAAACTAATCTAAACGCTTGTACGCTTGCCCGACCACTAGATCACTAGACCAGCGTATTTACCACTAAACCAACAAGCTACACAAACTCAAGATAAACGAAGTCCTGCACGATCCCCGAAAAGTCCTGCGCACTATTTGTGAACAGTTTCGATCGACAATCATGTCATTAATTTAGGCTATATTTATCTCAAGTTCCATAATCCTACACTCTACTTCTCTGCAAATCTAATTTTCGACCGGTTTTTGGAGCAGCTGGGGACGTATATCGGCAATAACGCGAGAATGTTGGCTTCCAAATCTTTTATCGTATTTGGTTTATCGGCGTAGACTAGCCACTTCACATATCCCAACAGAAAATAATCCAAAGATGTTAAATCACACAATGTTGGAAACCAATTCACGAGACCATTACGCGAAATTATGCGCTCATTGAATTTCCTTCAATGAATTGATTGTGGCGCGCACTGTGTAGCGTGTTGCGCTATTTTTTTTGAAACCATAACTCTTCCACATTAATGCCATTCAATCGGGGAATGAAAAAGTCAGTAATCATGAATCCATAGCGCTCTCCATTGACTGTAACGTTCTGCCCGGAACCATTTTTGAATAAACTGCGCACTGTACGATGTATCTGCAGATATATATTATCAATTAGAGTATGCTTGGTGTGAAAACTATCCATGGTTATTCAAATTACTTGCTCGAATGGACGATTATGTAGACCATAAAATGGACATAGTGCACGGTAAGTTTCGCGAACTGAATCACGATTTTCGAAATAAATTTACACAATTTGCAAGCGTTGTTTTGACGTAAATTCATGGTGAAATTGCAAACCAAACTGAGCACAAATCAACTATCAACTGTCAAATTGGCTGTTTCTGGAAAAAGTGTTGCCAATTCGTAAAAACAAACCTCTTAAAAAATCACCCATTATTTTTAAGTAATCTTGCTGTATACTTTTTAATATAAAATGAAAATTTCAATATATATATTTTATATGTTATTTTCCAAAAATTATCTAAAACGAATCAAAATAAACTTCATGACAATTTGAAATTTTTTATATAATTATTTTTTCACAGTCGCTCCTGTATGCAAGAAAACCGGAGCTGCAGCTGTAGGGGCTGCGCGGGGGGAGCGAGTGCTGGTGCTCTGCGATGTGGACGCGGACCCTCCTGCCAGGGCCTTCAAGTGGAAGTTTAACAATTCTGGTGAAACCTTAGACGTGGGAGCAGATCGGTACACATCCAATGGCAGTGCCAGCATACTCAGGTAGTTTCACAAATTAGTTATCGTCTACATAAAGTTAGTAAGGGACCTAAGTAAAGAACGTACCAACCTACTCTGGAAGGCAGATTAGTTTTGAGAGTTCTCATATGGCTGAAGAAGCCTACTCTAAATCCAAAAACTCACCACAGAGGCATCTTCTTAGATGCGTAAAGATTATCTCCAACGTGTACGTTTATCCTCATATTTCTTTAATCAGCATGTTTCGATGTTTTTGTATCTTATTTTCAAATATCGAAATTTTATTTAACTATTTAAAATCCTCTTTAATCTGACCTACATAGTTTATTAACCTTACACGATTAATTGCAAGTATAATGTCATTTAATTTGACAACATTCACACTTAACCGTTTGAATGCTACGCGTCGCAAAAGCGCTGCGATCGTTTGTATCGAAAATTACTTAGCATTAAAACGGTTAATATAGTTATAGTCTATCGGGATAGTTTCTTCTATGCGCTTGTTCGTCATCTATTCTCCAACAGCAACAAAATCAAATAACAATGAGAAGCGTAAAGAAGTCGAGAAGGGCAGACGCATAATAAATGGAGTGTTTTCATCACTCTAGTAAATTTTAATACTTATACAATAACTGCCGAGAAATGCTGTTCAGTTTGCCAATTTGCTGCTAGATTTAGACAAGGCATATTGGATAGCATTACGTTCTGTGTGGTGTATCTACAGTATAATGTACATTTATAACAAATGTATTCAATTATAAATATTTATTTGATGAAATATTTAAAATTTTCATTACCACAAATTAATTTACTATAATTTTTTCTTATAAGTCAAAAAGAAAACCGAGAGTTTTGCATGTATATAATCTTATATAGAATTCCTCGAAGCATTTAATTATTTCCGTGAATTATTTATATTCTCACAGAACTATTTAAGATTAAATATCTGTTTCGTTAATAATTTTTTTATGACATTTAAAATTTAATTAGAAATCTTTTTATACACGTGAATATTTATTTAGGTATACACCGATCGCGGATTTGGACTACGGTACTCTTTCGTGTTCTGCGATGAATGACATTGGACATCAGTCAGTCCCCTGCATGTTTCAAATGGTCGCTGCAGGTAAAGAAATCATTTTCTTAATTTTTATTTTTATCCTTCGCAACGTTAAAATAACACATTATTGTTTAAAATTGAATTTATATTTAACTTTGTTTGAACCGCTGTGTTATTTTTACGTCAACCGGTTTCGATACTAACGTATCTTCGTCAGGATTGGCGTACAACTGCCGTACAGTTTAAACAAATTTTAAATTATGTCTAACCACAAAGTTGACGCTGCAAACATCAAAAATACATTATTATTTAAACAAATAATAGATATCTTATAGAGACGAAGCTATTTTTTATTATATTTAATGGAAAATATATAGAAGTATGGGTAATTACAGGGCTTACATCCTGTCTTCGACTGGTTTAAATGATCACTATATAAATATAAAGTTCACCATTCTCGCTCATCAATCTCCATATTTATTAAATTTTTGAAATTTGTATATATGTTAATATGTGGACTCGCTTCGAGTACCACTACACTATCGTAATTTATTAATAATTCATTTCCCTGAAACAGCATGTCACAATGAGAATCTAATTTTTTTTTAAATTATTTAAAGCAATATTCATTATGTTTTCAATACATTATATACTAGAATACGCCTGAAAAATCAATATTTTTCAATTTTATGTATTTTCTTATTTTGACCATTAAATACATGTAATGGGCAATATTTGAAAATCCAGTAATTGCGTGTTCTTGGACATATTCAAATATTGCTAACATTATTATTTATTTATTTTTATGGTTAATCAATAAATTTTAACAAAACTTTGTACTTACCACGTTAATTACTATTATACAAAGTGTTTTATTTAAATTATGAATTATTCCATACATAATCATTCATTAAATTATATACATTTTAATGCACTAATATAATTATTTTGACTTTTCAAACTAAATTTATAGTTAATGGTTTATCAAAATAATTCTATTTTATCTCAGGCAAGCCGCAGCCCGTGGGTAATTGCACCCTGAGTAACCTGACACTCGGGGTAGCCGAGGTGGCTTGCGAGGCAGGGTTCGATGGAGGCCTACCTCAGCAATTTCTCCTGGAAGTCTTTAGTGATTCGGACGGTGAGCCACGGTAAGTTCATTTAAAATATGTCATTTTTGTAAAAGATTTTTTGTCAAATAAATAAAAATATTTATCTTTCCTATTGAATTTTTTTATATTTATTATTTCACACAGACAATAACGTAGTTACGCCAAAAGCAGCCAGCTACTGAAAACTATAACTGAAATAAATAAAAATTGTGAAATAACGTGTAAGAAAATTGAAAAATTGATTTTGTTTTTTTTTTTTTACATATTACTAAGTTTTTTATTTTAATATGGAGTTTTTGCGATCAACAAAATTTTCAAAAGGCGATTAATATGAATTTTTGTATGAAAGATCTCTTCTAACAGAATTTAAAATTAGTTTTACTTCATCCAATAAAAACAATCTCTTTTTTTTCAAATTGCTTTTTACTTAACTAGTTCAATTTATATTTACCGACATATGTTTTATGGATGAGTTGATAAGGGAAAAAAATATTGTTTTTATTCTATATAGGGGACCCTTGCATTAGGCTGGGAGTAATGATGTGGATTGTTAAGAGATAATCCTAGGCTTAAAAAAAAACTGATTAAAATAATATACGCAGGTATATAACTCATTTTGACGCCCTTGATAATAACCAAATGAGAAAATGAATGCAATTGGCTGACTTTTAATTTATTATCAACCATCCATATATTTTCTTTCACCAATTCATACTTTTACTTTTTATAATTTACAGAAATTTTATTCTACGTTATTTTAATAAATAGTTTATTTCTCAACCATAAGTTGTGTGAGAAATATATTAGCAAATATATATTCAACTAGTCTAGAAAACATTTCAAAAATTCGTATTAACATTGTTCAAAATTTATGTTTATTTACAACACTGCCATATTTTTAGAAATATTTCATGTTGTATTAAAGTTTGCTGTAGAATCGTACGGTATATACGTCACTACTCTCTGGGTTTAAAATACAATGAATGACGAATGACAACTCCGTGCTCAATTCTGAACTCTACTTTACGCGAGTTTTGATCCAAAAAATCTATAATGAACGTTGTAAAAATTCAACGCATGTTATATAGTAGCTACACTACTGTACTATATACAAATAAATTATTATATTTATCTTCTAAAACTGAAGTAGTATTTTTTATTTTATTTGTAACTATATAATACAATATAAAAATCTGTTTGAACTGTGCTCGTCTCACTAGTGTCGTGTCGAGACGGGCAACGTTTTATATTACAATATACTCTTTGTATTTAGTCTTGATATTTTATTAACAGTTGAAAAATGTGAGAAAAATACACGTGCGCATTTATGAAAACCTCAAAACACGTGCTTCTATTGAAGAAAATGATAAGTGTTCCAATAAGAGGTAGCCGATTTTAAATTGCCGTCATTTCTCTAACAATGCTCTATGACAGTTGATTCTTGACAGTTATCATGTAGACAAAATTACTTACGTACAAGTATATTCTGAAATGAACAGATTAATTATGGGTACTAAAAGAAGATTGTGTACAATTTTCGGCCACTTTCCACGTGTTAAGCCGTCAATCCAAGATCTATTGGCAATATTGGAAGAAACAGGCTCTTTGTGTGATAGTTCATAAATCACACAAAGAGCACGAAACTACGAGCGATGCTCAGATGAAAACATTGAAGCTGTGCATAAAGTTGTGGCTGCAGACAACGCTATCTTCATCAGTGCACAACAACTGAGCCTCTCGAATATAACATTACATCGAATTTTATTGACCCAACAACTGATACCAAAAAATAAATCTTGGAATACCCTTTATTTTGACTGAAAGAATGATAAAATGTATACTTCACCAAAAATTGTCTATAGCTATCGATATAAAGGCATAGTTTGGCGTAGACTTCCACTTTACATCAACGTTTCATAGTTTGGAGGGTAGTTGGAGGCTTGTCAACGATATGAATCCCCTTTTTTATAGTCAAGGAGGGTTTCCAAGTAATACTTGAGAGCTCCAGACCAAAGCTAATTTTATAAGCTCCCAATTTTGTTATTCGTACCGAGTCAGCAGTAGAGGATTTTGACAACCGACCATACTTATCATTGTACAAAGTCAGCATTTGAGTAATTTTAAAATTACTTAGCTTAATTAGTAAGTTTAATTACTAGCAGTATCTGTTAAGTTCAACTTATTTTAATAAATCGCTAATCTTAAATCGTGTTGCTTAGCACCTCTATCGAAGGTTGTATGCTTTTATACACTACGTATTTTAATATTTAAAAAAAAAAACTTTTTCAATATTGTGCTAAAGAAAAATTATTTCTTTATTTATGAAATTTGTTTTTTGTACACTTAAATAATATACTGTTGTTTTAATTATTATCCACATTGACGATGTTTGTTTTTGTAAACTTTAATATTGTTATATAATATTGTTTTAATTTTAATTCATTGTAATAATTTATATTTTTTTATTAATCTGTTATAATTATAATGATACAATTCAAAATTTTTTTTTTTTTTTAGTTCTACAATATCCTTAAAAAGCATGCGCTTATGCAGAGAATGATAAAATATGGGAGCATCTAATGATATGCTTTATGGGTCCAGATATTTGTTACAATACGTAAATAAAATAGTTTTAATTAAAATAATTAATTATGAATAAAAATATCTCATAATAAATTTTTTACACTAATTCAATACGATGCGAGTATATAGTAGTATAGGGAGACTAACCATACTCCAAGAAATTGACTTACGGCTATTATCATAAAATAATCTATGCTGAAAAAGAATTTCTGAGATTTTTTCGATTTATTCTATAAAAACCAACGAACACCTCTGTTTTGCAATTTTTTTTCTGGAACATTGTAACGTTACGATGTAAGTTAATATTGTATATAATTTTAATAAAAATGAAGTAGCTTAAAGACAAGCAATAATACGGATTTAAAACAAAAATGTGCTCATATATTTCTATTATGGCCATGTCTCATAATCCATGGATTTTCGATTCATACATGGTTTTAAAATATCATCGTTATATTATTGAAACATAAATAATAATATTTAATTACAATAAGTTAAGTTTGGTAAAGCTGACGAACAATTAAAGCATATCATTTATTATTAAGGAGAACATATTCTTAATGCAAAGTTGTAATTATTCAGAACATAATTCTGTGATATTTTTTTAAATACAAATTAAATGTATAAATTAGAAAGATATAAAATGCACTGTGTTGGTATAGCATAATCTGTGAAAGCATGTTCCCCGGATAGGAAGAGATCCAGGTTCGAATCCCGGTAACAACAAAAATATTCTTCGATAAAATTGGTTTTGTATGTATATCTTTCTAATTTATACATTTAATTAGTATTTAAAAATATATAATTTATTGTTCACATAATTGTGAACAATTGTGTAAATTATTTAATAATAATAAATTATAATACATACTACCTCTTTATATGAGATAAAATCTCGTGCTTGGGAGAGGCAGAACTTTTACAATTTTTAAATATGTATTGAAAAAATACTGTCTTACATCTATTTAGGGCACGCATTTTATTTTTTTTTTTTTAAATAAGAATAATATAGCGTTTAAAGAAATAAACATTGCAAAATATATTATATGTATACAATAAGAAGAATAATTTTATAAGTATAATCTGTATCACATGAATAATATTTTTTTTATAATATCCAAAGTAAACATTCTTAATATAGAGAATAAATATTTTTTCAAGGGTATTAATAAATATTAAACATAATTGAGATGGTTTTAACTATTGATAAAAAAAAACTTTTTTTTTTGTTTATCAAATAATTAACATTATTTCTAATTGAAATGATGGGTCGTACTAGTATTTACCATGGGAATTTTAATCATATAAAAATATATTCACCGTAATGTTTTGAAAATATTATTTTTTCACATCACACAAATTATTTTTCTAAATTACACGTTCAAATGTCTTTTAAATGTATGTATATTTTACTATTTTTACTACTTCAAAGTTAAAATATATAATTGCTTGTACCTTATTTGAAGTACGTGCATTCATTTAAAAGACTCATTAAATAAAACTGACGAATAATAATAGAACACGTGGCGGAACGCCAATTATTTGTAGAAATATCAAATAATAATTATAGATTCATTATTTATTAATAATAGGTGTGTAAAAAGAAATGTCTATAATATGTTTTAATAAAGTAAAACAAAATAATTATTGAGACCTAATTACAACTCTTTGAAGTACACGACGATTCCCTGGAGGTTTAAAAATAGCCTCATTTATTAGAATTCTATATAATTCGTGAACAAACAGACGAACAAGTATTTAAAGGAAAATAAAACGATAGTTGGATAAAAATAAAATTTTCTTGTTGCAAAACATTCGGTCTCGTGTAGAAGTAGACCGGTCTCGGAGTCGAGGAGTTGATCTAAGTTGCCAAAGACAGTCAACAGTTTGAACAAATCGTGGACACTATTCTTAGTCCTGCAACTAGATAGACATCTGAACACTGCCTGGCATCGGATAACAATCTATCTGTAATATCGATTTCATCCTCATCCTCAATCAGACTCCAATAACACTTGTAACAATTAATTACTCCTGGTCTACGACACCAGTGTAATAGAAATCGATTATTTTCTTGACGAATAGTTTTTTTTTTTAATTTTATTATATCCTCGCTGTCTCAAACAATAAGATCGAGATATTTAGTCAGAACGAATAGTTAGGATTATTATTACTGCATGCTGGTGCGTGTGTATGTGTGTGGATTGCCGACGTGGCGGCTTAATTGTAGCACATTTCAGGAACACTGTCTCGGGGTATTAACCTCTAGAGACACTACTATCATCCTCCTCATACAGCTGAAGTACGGGTACCACGGCGACCACACATAAATCACCTCGATGCAAACTCAGTGCGGACTAAGCTATTTACGCCAGATTATATATCGGAAACAGATCATGAACGGTAAACATACGTAGAGTTAGCCTGTAGCCTTGTGCACCCTACGCAGACCGATGATGTTCAATAACTCTTTCATTCTGGCTGTCACTACCAACCCAATATAACCATAGCTAGCCCGTCCACGCTTCATGCCATCGAATGACTCTGTTCAGCCTCCAGAAGCACCTTTTCCTTCCAACCAAATCTTCTTAGGAAACTACAATTCATATAGGCGTTGAAAGTCGGTAGAATGAAACACCTGGTTTCAGCTGGATAACCGAAATGATAAATGTTTACATAATATAGGGATCAATGCGGAATCTTACTTGTGAATAGTGCCGTAAAGTAAAATGTTCAGTGAGTGGTTAGCACAATATCAATAATAAAGGTCAGTATGATTCGCATACGCATGCGATTATGTATTCCCAAAATAAATACACACACAAAGTTCTCGGATAAATTCTATCATTTCTACCTACTAGCCATTACTTCGGATCGAAATGTAATCTATAAAATGCGCCCGTCAGGATTTATGAGATTTTTAGATCTAAATTTCCGCGGATAAGTAAATATACAAATAATTACGTACATAGTTACATGATTATCTACACGGCCAATAGTAGTATATAATTGGTCCTAAACAATGAGATACATGTAACTGAAACTTGTAGGTGGGTGTTCCCAATTTATAAAACGGACAGTAATTAAATAAAATGAAATATCAAGTGGCCTAGCGGTTACGCCAGTCCCTTTCTATGAATGAGTAATTGCATGATGATCCGATTCACACTACAGTATTTGTTAGCGGTTTTAATTATGTATACAAGCATGCTAAAAGGTAAACTTAGTATTTTGGGTCCTCTGCTACGGTTCTCAGCGTCAGCGCCAACCCCGGTCTGCCTTCAGTCACCACTCTCGCGATTTCGGAATTTCAACACGACCTTCGCGGACCGAAAAACAACACGATCACCCCTAAAACACTCGCGGCGTAAACCTCGAAAAGAAAAGCTTCAAAAGCGACCCTCTCCCGTGCGATCACGAAACTGACTCCCCCCGAGCCGCGTTTACAACCCCCGACCCCCTCCTGGCGTCTCATCCCCGCCCCGCTACACCACCCCTTACCCCGTCGCATCAGCTCTAGAAATTTCTCGGAATTCATATTTTTTTTATCAGTTGGTTATATGTGGATCATCACACACTTTACACAAAAATCTGTTATTATATAATGCGTTTATTATTTTTTTTATAACGTATTTGACAATTATATTTATTAGTATAATTATATTTATAAACATTAAATTCTGATTCGAGATTTTGATTTGTGCTAATGTAATGGTCCTCTACAAAACTACCTTCCACAAAACTCTACTGCTGCAATGTATTGAAGCCACTGGACACAGTCACCAGAAGTTCTTTAGCCGTGAAATGCACGTTGTGTTAGCACCCGATCGACACATTACGTATCTTTTATTTAAATTTATAAAGTAGCTACCATTCAATTCACATTTATATTTCATTTTGGTAATAATATTTATTATTGTATATACTTATTGGAAAAATGGGTATTTATATTTTATAATAATAATTTTATATCGGTTAAATTAGGTTGTACTGTGCAGTATCTTATAAATGTGTAATTGGATTTATTTTTATACACTTTATTAATAACTTTGCACAAGGGAAAACACATTTTTTTCTGTTCAATTATTTATTATTATTCGCGGCTACGTCGGTCCTACTAACAAACAATCGGTGTCAATCGATCGCTATCAAAAATACGCACAAATAAATTATAATATAATTTAGGCACGCCTAATATAGAAGAAATGAAGAGAGTGGTGTTGCTAGTGGTCACTAAGATGGACAAAGATCTAGAAATTGATCTTTAAGACCATGTTTTTCAAAAAGCCGTAGTCCAGCCATATATTAGTCTAAAGGTCAAAATATTAACCGGGTGTCAATAAAACAGTTTACTTAGTGGTGTAACATTACTATTTTAATATTAATAATAAAACTTTGTACTACACACGTTGGTTGAGAAATTTTAATACAAGAATAAATAAACATCACCGCTGTCTAAAAAATAACAACTTCTCGGAATTTTCTAATCACATAATTGAAACGGGTACATGAAGGATATTTATTTTTAAATTTATTTTCCGAGTTTCACATTTCATTGTATGGAATATCATAGCGTTAATTTTATTATCCGGTAAATTATTTTCCCAACGTCCCACATTACAAAGAATAATGTATCACGTTGAGATAAGGGATACTAATATAGGGTGAGTCTGATTATACTTTTACTGACTCTCAGAGATAAGAGTGAGTGTGAGACCATTGTGGACACAGGCCATAATAATTTATCAAACAAATATCTTCTAATATCGTTAATATTTAAAGCAAACACGTTGTGGTTCATTTTAATAATTAATAGTTTATGTTATGAACTACTGTGACTTATTTATATTCAACCCGTTTCGGAAAAATACATTTTCCTTCATCAAGATGAAAAAACTAATTTTAAAAAAATTTCTAAATATTCTTATGTTTTCAATTTCAATTTTTTTAATATTTAAAATGATAGAGGTCCGTAAAATAAAGTTAAAAAACTAATAATTAAATATCTTTTAGTCTAAACCATATGATAAGCACTTAGCGTTGGATACATAATATAGCTAACCTTTCATTTATCTTTAAAAAAAACCGGCAAAATAAAATGTAGGTAATATTAATTTTTCCCAAATATTTTAATTACATATTATTTCTTAATTTATTAATTAACTATATTAATTAAAAGTGTAGGTTCTGGACTGACTATTTTAAATCACAATTAAGTAATAATAATATTAGAAAATTCGAATTCTTTTCTTTCTTCTCTAGAAAATCATTTATATATTTGTGGTCGCATATTACCTGACAAGTTGACACGGATGTGAAAAAAATTATGTTTTGTTTATGAAAAGCGCCCCAAAATTGGTACATTTTGTTAGTGATTCTGGACCTTTTCTCTTGTTTGGCAAGACAATTCACAGCCTTGGTTTATGTACATTCAATTTTGATCTCAAGATTGTGTCGAAATTGTGGTTTTATTCGGAAACGAGATTGTTTGTAAGCGTACTTCGTTATGGAAAACATTTTGTTTTCTTTATGAGGGTGAAGGTATAATTTTATGATTATAACAAATAATTAAAATAATGTTTAGTTTACAGATAATATTTTTTCAAAAAAAAGCCCTATCATAATTCATTTAATATTGAAATAAAAAATCTATAAACTTAAAACAATTAAATAACATGTTCCAAGTATCCTGTAAAATAAAATACAAATAAATCTATTTGCTCTCGTGAACATTTTTTTTATATATTTATAGTCTGGTCGAAATATTATATCGTCTTATTAGTCTAAGATTTTTTAAATAAATGAACAGAACGCATTTCTCTTCGAAAATTTTATTTATTTTTTAGTTTTTTTTTTGTGTTCCAGCGTTAGTCGTACCGGCCGTATTTATTTATATTTATTTATTTTCAACCCTAAATTGATAACGATGAATTTCACTTACGCTACATTATTCTTGAATAATCAATTTAAATTTGCAGTGCGACAGTTCTTTGGAAATTCTGGTGTCTCGTAGCACGCTACACAGGTGTAGTAGGGAGGGATGAACATGGATGCTGAAAAGGAAATATAGAAAGACTCTCTACAGCATGCAGAAAAAGAATCCTTTCATATTTTGGGCATGTTGCTAGAAGGGATGGAGACAGCATGGAGAAATTGGTGATCACGAGCATCGTACAAAAACGAAGGGCGAAAAGTTGATCTCCAATAAGATATACAGGGTGGCTCAAATGAGACTGAAAGGTTAATGTTATCCATAACTTTTTTGGTTTTATGTATTTTTGTTTTTTTCTTACTTTTTAAGAAAATTTAATTTATGGAAATTTTTAACAACTAAGTATGAAATACGACATTTCTCAAATAGTTTCCATTTTCTTACTGACAAATATTTGCTCTTTCATGAGTATTTTCCATTACTAACCGTAAAGTTTCTTTCTGGTTCTAAGTTTCTTATTTCAGCGTAAATATTATGAATTTGTTAAATTGTTTGTAGTTTATTGATAGACACCAGCCCCTTCAAGTATCTCCACAAAAAGAAATCAGGAGCCGTCAACTCTGATGAACAAGAAAACCAAGCCAATCGGGATGTTTTGAAATTATTTCTCTATTGCGGCTTTTGCTGTATGCGCTGTAGCTCCATCTTGCTAGTTCTCAGGATTCCGATTAACAATAAGCACACATATGATATATGAATTCCACTAACCTTTTTAATTTTGCTGTTTTTATGGTCCGATATTGTTGTTCTTTTAGCTGGGCTGTCTTCTTTAGATTTCAACCGACCGAAGCGCGCACTGGTGGTTTATTTGGACCGCTGGACTGATCGAATCACGGGATGTAATTGAATAACGCTTATCGGTTACCGTCTTCTTAGCTTTCCGAAAAAAGGGCGGCAATACTTACACACACACACTTACATTATTATAAACCAGGAAGCCCTCTAAAAAATGATTTATAACCTGCAAAAAGAAAAAAATATGTACATAAATCCAAAAAAGTTCTGAATATTTGTAACCTTTCAGTCTCATTTGAGCCACTCTGTATAAACAAAGTCAGAGAAATGACCAGTCTCGCTATAAGTTGCACTAAACAATGTCCAAGATCACAAAAATTTGAGGCAAACAGTTAGTGGTGTGGAAGCAGAATAAAGGACCACGATGCTCAGTCATGAGCACATCAACCGAGAGTGAGGGATAGGTCTGATCACTAAAATATTTTGCTTAATATTGACATCTCATAACATGCAGTATTTAGTTAAACGGCCAATTCAATACGAATATTGCTTTATATATTAATATTTATATGTAAGGTATTTGAAAAGACCACCGCTTTCCAATGCGGTATACCCGAGAAGGTCGTTGGATAGTCGAGTAGTGAAACACGTCAGGTGCCAATTACAATTTTTATTATTACAATTATACTGGTTATAGTACAATAGTGTAACCATATTTACGGAAACGCGAGCGACGGATCAAGAGGCTACGCCAACAACAGGCGAGGCTCGCGCTATGACATACACACAGTTACAATTTTAAGGACAGCACACCATATTTATTTATTTAAGTACATCTCACTAACTAAAATTATTACCCAATTGATTTATTTTACAATTACAAACATTTCAGGGATAAATGTATTTAGGGTTTTCGGAACAGTTGCCCATAGCATCCTTTCAACATAGTAGTTGATAACGTAGAATTTTAAAATCAGCTCAAACCATAAACGACATAATAGGAAATAATAAAATACCATGAATTTTTTACGTCTTATAATTAAATATAAATCTTTTATGCATTAATTAGTTATTTTATTAATAGCAATAAATAATTTATTTTATTTTCATGGAAAGCAATCAGTTTGTGGTTTGACATTACAATCACTTTATATGTTTCATACAAAGTGGTTGTATTTTATTTTATTTAAATTATTTATACACGTAATTATTGTTGTATTATACCCCTCTTGCTAGAACGCTAGTTCTTAGCAGGTAATATATATATATATATATATATATATTTCTAATTAATTTACACTGGCGGCTATTATATTACTTGAAAAAAAATTGGTGATTTTAATTTTATATTTCTTATTTAGAAGATATCTATCTGGTTTATATAAAACTACAGTTTCCCCTAAAAATCAACAAATTAATCTTAAAATTGAAGTTAATAATAAAATTTTCAGTACACTTATATGAGTTTTCAAGTAGGTACTATTACAAATTAAACTATAGATAAAGATTTTTTCAAAGATAAGACCCAAATAGGTGAGCCTTCTGAACGTTATTGCTAATTCACAATAATATTTTCGTTATGTTATTTTGATAATCCCAATTTTGGTTAAGATACTGTAAAATTTGAAATTATACATGATAATGACGTCATCTCTGAGGTAAATTATTATTATTATTATTATTGGCAATAATATCACATCATTATCAATCTCTATTATGGATACATTTTCCGCTCATTGGCAAATGTATCCGGTTTACGTAATGTATTATACTAATCTGCGCTACACAGACAGGTGACGGACTGAATATTGCCTAATATAAATAATCTAGTTAAATTTTAGATTAACTAAAATAGTATGTAATAGAAGAAATGCAAAATATACAAAAATAAATGTTTTATGGTTTTTTTTTACATGTTTGACACGTTGGATTTAAATGTCATCTACCTGCTACTATAATATATGCTATATTATCCTCCGGCAGTGCTAAAAAATTAAAATAATAGTATGTTGTGTAGATTTTCTCCAGAAAAAACGATTGTGTAATTAGATGACTTCTTGTTATGATGAGATATCAATTGGTTTGAAATCCTTGATTTTTTTGTATGGTATGAATATACTCAAATAAAATTATTTCATATATAAATTCACGGGAGTTAATGTCTTTTTTGCTTTGTTAAGAGGAACTGTTAGATGAGTTCAAACTCATAAAACGTCTCCGGAAAAGGGTAGTTCCTATCGGACCCCGGTGTTTACAATAACACATGGCGTGGATATGCTTCTTCTTTTGTTTAATCTACCTTTGTAGAAAGCTTCCAAAATAGGACCTACAAATTACTAGGATACACAGATGATCTAGTGGCGCTTGGAGAACATAAAATCTCTTTTTTTAAAGAGAAGATATTTTTGTTGGGACATTGCATTTTACAGAACATGGTTATGTGGTATTTTTAAATAATATACAAATTAATCAACTAGAAATACATACAGAGAAAATCAATTTATTGAAAGTCTAGAAGTCCATTCCTGGCAGCAACTAAATATGTTTTCGATAAATAGAATTTTTCTGTTTATCTTTTTAGTTAATTCATTTAAATTGTATTAAAAAATAAAATCTACTTGACAAATATGGTTAGCCTCCATCGGGAAGAATCGCTAAGCCAAATTAACTTTTGAATAAGAAAACCAAATATCTGAAATGTCACGAAAATTGTAATGAGATCTTTATTACTTCTTAATTACAATTTTTTGTAATTAAAATTAGAAAGAATGACCTTTCTTTAGATTTCACCAGGAATTAGACCTTTTCCGGTCCAAATAAATACTAAAACAGACCATATTGGAGTCTATAGCGTGACTGTGAAGTCCTGTATAGAGGCGAAATCTGAAGCTCAAATAATTGCAATAATAATGCAATCAATCCATTTTCATTTCTATAATCTTAGAGTACCAGCGCTTTGAAAATGTAATTACACCAAATACGTCACCTAGACGTACAAACTGACGTAACACAAAATACATGACTCATTAAACATACGTTGATAATAAAATAAAAATTTTGTAAATTATAGATTGATAAAAAGTTACATATAATTATAAATTGATAAAAATTACTAATATTAATGATATAATAGATATTAAAAGCGTATTGAACAAAAAAAATTAATAAAATTGGAAGATTGTGTAAATTGAGTATTGCGTACAAAACATAGATGCCGGAAGAATCTCGAGACATGAAGGATATTGGCACTCACCACAATCCGGATTCTGCTGATATCCCAAAGATGTGGACTGTACATTTTACTCACTATTTCGTCAACGGTTCCGACCCAGTATAGACGCGAAGTCTTGAATTAGTATAATATTCTAATTCTTTCCGTATACGTATAACCGCACTGGTTCAAGATCACCAATCGACCGGGTCGGCAGCGTGGCCAGAAAGGAAAGGAAAGAGGGGAAAAGACATAGTGCATCTATTTACAAATCATTATCAGTCAGTTTAAATATGCAAAGGATTAAAAAAATTAGTGCCAGAGAAAGAATACGAAAACGAAGAAATACAGTCTTTATTCTATACATCATTATTGATTGATTTTTATATTATACTCTCGTTGGTAAATTATTATGATGAATGATAGCCCCGAACGACACCAAGAAAACATTATTATTTACGAATAAACCAACATAGAAATCGATTTACGAGTATCTATGTGTATTCAGAGTGTCTGCAGCCAAACAGGTGAACAGCGCAATGCAAACTCATATCCTAATATTTGTTATACCTGCAGCTTAAAAGCAGCTTGGCGACCTTGTTTGTGGCTTTCTTGAGGTTGCGTCCGAAGTACGCCTAGCTCCGGTCTGTTGTCCGGAGTTAATTTGTAGCCTACTAAGTAAAGGTATTATTGCCTGTGGTAACGGTTAGCCGTTACGGCGCCGGTGATCCCAATATTGTGGTGTGTCTAGTCAGACAAACGGAACGGTGGCCATGTTCTCGTAGGTGGGGTTTATTTATTAATTTTATCAGTTCATGGCGGCTATCTTATATATTTTCGAATTTAAAAAAATATTTTATGATTTTTTGCTATGAAAACAGACACCATCAAAGTGTATTTATATACAGTAAATAATACTTTTAATAAAAATGCCATACGAAAATAATTTTAATTGACTTTGTCTCGTTTCTTCTCGCTAAGGTTAATTTGGTTAAATAATTAGCAACCGTATGCATAAAACATTACAGATTCCAGTTCTGCTTGTCAGATTTTAAAAATTATAACGGTTTTACATTTTCTTTAATCATCTATTGTTGTTGATGTCATTTCATTTTTTTTACGGACACCTCTGTTTCTGTGCCACCAACCAGGAGCGAATACTATATCCATTCAAAAAATCTTTGCATAACAAAGTTTCTGCGAAATAAATCTAAATTACTTATTAATTTGATACATTATGTCTTATGTATGTATGTACTAATAATTCAAAGTTTGCATATTAATATATTAACAGAACCCATTTAGCGGAAAATTTTTGAAATATCAAATAAAGTTGTGCATGGGTTTCGAATATTTGTTATCTCATTTGCCCCGCGTGGTGTTCCGAGTATATTTCTTCTATTAAATTGGCGTGAATATCGATAACTAAGGCTCAAGGGCTTGTAGCACAAGGGCTGAATAGCCAAATTTCTCCCTTAACGCATTTTTCATTAATTCTTAAGTATTATTTAGGTTATCGACATCAAATATATGTTATCTCATAATATAATGAAAATATTACATATCATTGAAAAAACTTCAAATAATAAGGATTTTCGTTGCACGTTTTTGATAAACTTAACAGACTATCGATACTGTCTTACTTTAAAACTGTTTTAAATTTATTTATTCATAAAACAATACCAGTATATAATATAAACGTCACAATATTATAAGGGCTCAGAGATATTTGAGCAATACGGAATAAATATACCCTAAGCTTCCTGTTATACACACACAGAGAATATCATAAGGTAGCGCCTTTGATAACACACAATAGTAAGCTGGTTCACTGTTTGACATGGCGTAAAGTTGAAAGAGGGAATTCTGACCCCAAAATAACAAGCTCTGAGATTACTTTCATTTTTAAATTAATTACTTTTTTTTTAACAGATACAATTTGACCAGCTCTGAGGCAGTCTTTTCTGTCACCTTGGAGCCCGATATCACCTTTAGACTCGAAGTGTTTGCCTTCAATGCCAAGGGGCGCAGCACCCCACTTACGCTGGCTGGCATCAGGGCAGGTGACGCGGAGAAACGTACCGGTAAGTCTACAACTAAAGTTTCAATAAATCTGATAACAAAAAACCTACTTACACTTTTTGATTTCTTGATACACTTATTAATTAGTATTGCATTGAATTTTTTTAAATATTATGTATTAAAGTGGCAGACTACGTTTTTTCCATACCTATACCATATAACTATTAATTAGTATTGCACTGAATTTTTTTAAATACTACGTTTTTAAGTGACAGGCTACAAGTTTTTTCCAAAAATAATTATTTCAGAAATAACAATTTTAATATTAATTACAAGAGAATGAATTATTTAAAGATCTAGCATATTCAATATGATTTCATTTCTCGAATTGTACGTTATTTTTTCCTAAAGTCTTAAAAATATTACGCCAGTATTTTCAATAAATTATTAAATAATATTTCAGTTTTCTTTGTACACCTTGACGAAAAAACAACTAAGCTTTTTATCGCCTCTAGGCATTTTTTCTGCCGATTGCTACGAGAAATAAAATGTTTTATGACAAAATTTCTTTAATATTACGCAAGTGAAGGAAAGCAAGTACATACCTAATAAGTTTAGTGTATTATATTTTGAAGTAATAAACATTATGTTGGGACATAATCGTGAAAAATCTTGATAACTTTTGCCGGCGGGCCTGTCTACAACTTTTATGTCGTGAACTTGCTCAATCTGAAGTATAAATGAAAAATGCCTCGAGTGAAATTCCATTTTGTGATAAAATTCCTATACAATTTTATAAATAAGCGTCCTCTGTAAGATTTCTCAACTCCTTGTTGCCATCCGTGCTTTATATGAGAATGTATCAACATATGTCCACTTCCATTTCGCAATGCTTCCTTCCTATATGGCTATTCTTCAGCACCAGATAATGGACGTACTTTTCGATACTCAATTATCCAACCGTCGTACTTCTTTTATTATGTATTTTAACTCGCTTATAATTTTTTTTTTTTAAATTTATTACACCATTTGATATTAAAAATTATTTTATTACTTACGTATTTCCATTTTCTTTCATCACACTTATCGTATTATTTATGTTAAGTTAATTTCGTTGAATAAGAATAGTTGAAATAAATATACTAAAAATTAATTTTAAAAATTATAACTAAATTACTTTTTACTTACGGCGATAGATAGTATGGTTACACTTTATTGATAGTATATTTCTATTTCTCTCTCAGAGCCTGTATAGAATATTTTTCTACTCTTTTATTCTATTTGTAGATTGCTTAAAAATAATTATTATTATTATTCTCTAAAATAATGTATTGTTATATATAATATTATGTAAAAACTGTCGGAATACAAGTTTGAGGTCTATAAACAACCAGTCACTGAATATGTTTCATAAACTAATATATTTGAAATACGTATTATACGTACATACGTAACATATATTGTGACGTGGTCGCCTATACGTGACTGGTAATCGTCAGGATAGGACGCCATGCTTTCACACCACCGACTTGCTCAGAGGTTCACATGATGGGCGTGAGCCTTTGGTTACAGAATTTACCATAATGTCTTGCCTGTCACTTCAGCCATCGTACTCAGGGAAAATAAAAGATTATTACAAATTTTTAGCACTAATTTAATACAAAAAAAACTATGAAAATAAAAGGAATTGAAATCATCAAACATGACTGCATAATTTGCGATTTAAGTAAGAGTTGGTCTCGGCACATTTGCCACAAAATATAAAGTTTACTATTAATTTTTACCAAAGCTAAGTGAACAAAATTGTTACCTGACAGTTTGTCAGGTCAGGTATAAAACAGAATAACATGATAAATTGATCGGTTGACACTAGCTGGAAAACCGTGAGTTTCATATCAAATAGAGAAACAAATATGCTACAAAAATACGACTAGGCTTTAAATTCTTTGAACACCAAAAATATCAAATTTTACAACCAGTGTGTTTGCGATAGTTATTGTCCATTCCTGCAAAAGTTCACTGTCCTTGTCAATTCGCTCCGTCCAAGATACACGTTGAAAAACTCTGGTGCCGTACATCAGACAAACTGGATTCTGACATTTGGTTTTCCTTGAGTTAACACGCTGCCCTCATCCCCTGTGCGGGAGAAATCCTACCCACTGCATCCTGTACGTTATAGCATGATTCCTTCATTGTCATGTTCACAACATGAGTTGTGACAAAATGGCAACAACACTTTTATTTCGTAATATTTTAGAGTGAAAATAACAGGGCAATGTAAATCACTGATGAAAAATTCTTTGGCGTAGTTAGCCTTTTGTGAGTAGTAAAGGGAAGATCAAGAAAGTTAAATATATAAATTTACCTAGAAAAATAAACTAAACGGAGAAATAAACTATTTGGAGCAATACTCCATGGAGAAAAAACTGCATGGGGAAAGGGATGCGCATCCTGAAATTTCATATATAATTAGTCAATAGTCCAGTTTAAATATGATGCAGGACAACAGAGGTGTTAATATATTGTATTGTTCTCACTCTTTTCCATTATAAAAGCCACATCATTCCTTATTTAAATAATCGGATCGTTTAATCCGTCACACTCGACAGCTGTCAGATGAAAAAACTGTTGCACGAAATCGTGTCCCCGCGTGGCTGTGTTGGCAACCTGAGAATATTAATCCCTGCTTGTTTTGCGCACGGTGGGTACTAGATTTAATGTTATAATATATGTATATTTATTTATTTATATTGTATTCACGGCATAATGGGCTTTTAAAAAATTAATAATTTAAAAAAGATGTGCAGCTACACAAATAGCATGGAATGTATTATATATAAAACACAAATTGATAAAATTGATTTAAAAGAAAAAGAAATAGAAAGTTAAGCAATAAAACAATATAAATTTAGGTTCAACACAGAATTGGTGAGTACCAAAATCAATTGCACCTTTGATTCAGAACAACATCAAAAACATCACTCATCACATATACGACTATGGGATATATATATATGTATATATATGTATATATATCCCATAGTCGATATTTAAATATTTTCGAATCGATTTGCGAAAAAGTACGGTTGTACAGTAATTTTTTAAGGCAACATCTTGACAATGACACGTGTTACAATACCGAAATGTCGGCCTAGGTTTTCTGATGGAAACCATCTACAAAAATCGCGATCTAACCTAGCCGAGACGCCAGTTTCATATATATAACTAGCAGTCTGTCCCCGGCGTTGCCGGCGTGTGTGGATAAGACGGTGGATATCATTGTTTTCCCCGGGGTCCTAAAATGTATTTATGCAAAATTTGAAACAGATAATTTAGTATAATACACATTAATGTCAGCGGGGTGGTTTGGGATTGCCAGGGAGAGGGGTGTAATGAATAACTCTGTAAAATTTGGAATGGATATTATTGAATATATTAAAGAACAAATTTATATCGAGGGGTTGTCAGAAAGGTCCCACAGCGAAACTATTCAAAATTTGATAGCTATTCAATTATGTATGTATATATATATATATATATATGTGTGTGTGTGTGTGTGTGTGTGTGTGTATAAACCAACCACATGAGGTCCGTTTTTATCTCATTCACATATGTTCGGACTTATATTGCCCATGCGTTGTCACACCGAATCTTTGATGACCACTTCGCTATAATAATTGAGATGTCATCTTCAAATACAACCAATTTTACTCTCCATAAAAATCTGTATTTTGTTTTGCCGTCAGTATTTTCACATTAACACGATTTAAAAGTTCAGCCAACGACGCCAGATATTCTGAAATAACCATAAAATGAATACAGCAATAACCACAGAAGTGTCGGCGGAGAAAATGGATGGATAATCCCAAAACATTATTATATTATACTATCGCAAGTATCCGCTTCGTTTTATAATTTGTTTGCCGAATTTCTGAAACTTCGTTTGTCACCCAAATTCCTAGGGGCGCTGAGCGGCAACAAATCTACAGTTTGAATACAATCATTGAATTTGAATCTTAATAGTTTGTAGCAAATGTTTTCAGAGAAATTAGATACAAAATTACAGAAGCCCAACTTGGACAAAATTTAAAATGGCAATTCTATAAGTACGATATAACTTTTACAAGATTTGATCGAATCTATTTCGTAACACATATCAGAGGTTGTCGGTTAGTAATTCACCAATAACAATCGCGAACAATTTTTGTTTTTTTTTACCTTTACCGAACGATTTTCAATTTTATTATATTTCTTTTTTTTTGTAGACATTATTTTAATGATTTACAAAAATTCTAACAGATTGTGAAGTTGGACGATTAATTTTCTAGATTAAAATTTAAAATATCAAGTTGAAATTTCTTTTACCGTTAATATTGCTTTTATGTTGTTTAATATTTGTTTATGTGCTTGTTATTTTGTCTGTGATTTCATTTGTGCATTTTATTATTTCATCAATGATTCTGTTGAACCATGTTCATAAATTACATATTTTGATTAGCTGCAAAACTTTATCCGTTCAACTGATATCAGCATCGGAGCAATCGGCTACAATGGATATCGACAAAATATGATATGGATACAACCTTACCTAAAACTATCCTTTACTAGTAATAATAATTTTTGTATAAATGGCTTTATGTCTTAAGATTCCACGGTATGAAAATGTCACATTTTTATCCCAAAATTATTTTTTTTTTTTAATTATTCTTGGATAATATTTAAATAATTTGTTGAATGTGTATTATTAAATTTTAATTACTTATTTAAAACGATTGATACCAACAGTGGTCGCCGTGCAGTTATATATATATAATATGAATAAATTAAAAATAATTTATTCATATTTCGCAATATTGAAAACATAATTTATTATCAAACAAATGCAAATCGTCTGCCACAGTACAACCTAACTTGATAAATAATTATTCTCGAAATAAAATACATATTCCAATAAAATAGTACTTATACGGTACATTAATATAAAACAAAGCACATTACGTTTCACGGCCAAATTTCAAATGGCAACGCCAAGTGGCTCCAATACACGTGTTACTGAAGATTGCCGTTAGATAATGATGCAAATCTAGAATCGGTATCAACAGGGTTCATTTATGGTTACCTTTAAAAATAGCTGACTTGTTTGTGCAAATTTTATTGTGGAGTGAATCAGTAATTACATAGAACACAAAATATTACGATTCATGACGTGATCTTTCCAAAAAAAAAAAAAAATCGTTGTAAAACAAAAAATTGAAAGAAATATTTTTTTCTTTCAATATATATGGTACATTATTTCATATATTTTAATTAGGTCCAATCTTACAAAGTAGCAATTATTATTTTTAATTTATTTTGTTAAACATTAACCAATTTTTGACAAAGATTTTTCATTAAATTATTCAAAATACCAACAAACATTATTTTAATTAAATGTCAAATTACGTTTTTTTTGTGGTGTTTATAAATATTTAACATCGTAATAAATTTTCTTGAAAATTTAGTAAACGTATCACCAAAGAAATTCGAGTACAAATCTTGTTTTTTTCGAAAGACATATTTTTTTTACCATTTTCAGAGGCATGGGTACATAAATGTTTTAAATATTATTTTGTGCATTTGTTAATTAAAAAAAGAAAAATATTGTAAAGCCAATGCAAGAAACATTTTATAGAGCAAAATATACCTTAAATAAACACTATTAATTTTTTTCCTGAAAGATAAATATGATTCGAAATATTTTATCAAAGGTGATTGTTTTCGCAGTTTTGGAAAGTGGTTGATAGTTGATCAATTATTGTACAAAATATAGCTAAGCTAATATTGCGAAGCTATTTATATCGCTTGATAAATTTATTGTGTCATCTCAGTATTGCCCAAACCGAAAACAAGAAGAGCAGGGTCTTGTCTATGTGCGAAGTTGTCTAAATGACAGCTAAATAAATCAATAATGATTTTGAATTGAATCTTTGAAGTCTTGACGAAGCACCGCAGATTTGATTAATCCTCTGGTAGCAAGGTTATTTTCGTTTATGCTTTTCCAGCTTTAAGTTGTTCACCAGTTGTAAACCAGATAATGGAGGATGGTTCTGTTAGAAGCCTCAACAATCGGCGAGCTTGTATGACAAGATGTATGAATGTGGATGAGGCGAGAATTGTGTGTCAGGACAGAAGAGTGTGGCGCTCTATCCTATCTACCTACCCCCACGGGGAAACGGCGTGATGGTAAGCAAGTAAGTAAGTAAGTTGTTCATTAAATATAAGGATTACCAAATATTATATCTATTATTTTTGATATTATCTTTGTAAATAAAAATAACGAATTTGAATAACATTTTTATGAAAATTCTTAAATAGGCACTTTTTTCTCTTAACTTCTTTATTTTACGGTATCGAAGGAACTCTGTGACAGCTGTACAGAGTTCCATTCATGTCTCGACATCACTACTATAATCCAGTATGTTGAGTAACTTTGCACTTTTTAATACACTGATACTATTGTGTGTAATACACAGAGTGTATTAGTAGCTATACTTGGTGTGGTTGGTTGACGGCTCGGGTTAGTACGCGACTGATTTTCGAGGTGGGCGCGCGCTTATCTGTTTATCGTAAAATATGGTGACTATTATGTCTGAAGTAACGAAATTAGGTCAAGACAAAGCATTATGTGGATGAACTAAAGAAGTGGTTTTGAATGTTTATAATTACATCAGGAAATTACAACATAGACATCAAATTCTAGGAATGCCGATATGATTCACTGGGTAACTCAGAAGTTTATTCCTTTTTCAAATGTAATCTTTAGACCAGAATTATATCGGCTAATAGTAATGCACACAGGTGTGTCCAAGGAATTTGCTATTGATAAATTATTTTAAGATTACGGACACGACGTTTTACGAATTCCACCGTACCATCTAGATCTTAACCAAATAGAAAAAGTTTGGGCATTGAATTCTGTCCAAAACTTGAAGTAAAAATGGAGTAACGAATGACAATACTGGGAAAAAGAAGTCGTTGTTGATGATATAAGTGATTACAACGGCTTCCTCATGAGCATCAACTCAAGCGATTAAAGTGATCTGATTCTTCGTCTGATTATCACTAACATTTCTACTTATTATTTTAAGAGTGCTTAGAAACCTGAATACCATTAAAAATCAGTGCTCATAGTTAATTTATTTAAAAATAAAATACTATGTATATAATACATCATGGTCATCCTAGAGCTGGAGTGCGAAGTTATAAAACGTGAATTCTACCTCCAGCAGATTTTTTTTATTCCATCTTATCTTCTGATCTTAAATTAGTACTTGGTATAACTATCGTGACTGTCTCTACTGATTTCTCTAATCAATAGAGATAAAATTGCACAGGTAGAGAAATCACTATAATCCAATTCAAAAGTCGAAATTATTCATTTTGTATTCCGTTCCCTGAACCGGTACGCTCAAGTTACTTAGTTTTATGTTTAAATAAGTATCTCTTATATAATTTATCTTATTTTCATTCAAAAATGTAATAGTGTTGTCTGTGCTTAATTCTATTCTCTTTGATTTCATACATTTCTCCAGCGCGCAATTAAAATGTTTTAGCAAAAAGTAATTAATTTTAAATAACTTAAATACCATTTTAGAAAAAGCTCGGACGTGATTGCGTCATAAAGTGTACATTACAATAATTGTATTTGATGTTTTTTTGTAATAACGAAATAATAGCGAAAAGTAATTAATTTTAAATAACTTAAATACTATTTTAGAAAAATATAGGACGTGATTGCGTCATAAAGTATACATTACAATAATTGTATTTGATGTTTTTTTTTGTAATAACTACTTATGCTTAACTTATAAAAATGTATATTTATAAGATAATTTTGGAAATTTATAAAATCAAATCATCCACGAACGTTAGAAGGTTGCGTACACAATATTTTCCAGTAATGGCCGCATAGAAGTATTGATTATCGAAAATCGATTAGCAAAATAATTTGTACTTGTTTTTTGTATTAAATTGTACAGTCGCTTTTTAGGCTTTACTGATTTATAAGTTTATTTATCCCATATTTTCTTACTTACGAGACAAATCTAAGATGTTATCTTTTTCTGTCTTCCATCACTGAATTAAAATATTTTGGTTCATTTTTGAACATTTTAATTTATGAAACCATTCAATGGGTTTCTAGCATATTACGATAATAAAAAATTCAGTGCTTTCTAAACCTGATTACCATTACTATATATATATATATATATATATATATATATATTGTTTAGTGAACGCGAAAATCTTGACACCAATTCCGCCAATAGATGTTATTTTTGAGCACGCAATATATTAAAACATAATATTTTTTTATTGTACTTTATATGTATTTTATTATCATTTTCGACAACTGTGTGCAAACTATCGGGCCATATGTGTGACATCGATATTATAGCAAGAACCTCTGAGGCTCTACAAAACACATTCGTAGATCTTGAATGATCCGCCAGAAACATGGGTATGAAGCGGTAGTAGACTAAATATATGACAGTCAGCTTCATCATTACTTTCACGTGGAAGCCAGAACTTTAATACTGATAACATTGGATAATAATACTACTAAAGAGATCCAAAACGTTTAGTAAGTAGAAATACTTAACTTTTAGCGATCTACATACAAGACACCAGTTTAGTGCTTACTTATGTATCTAAAACATAGACACGAGCGGATTTAGAAAATTTAAGAATGAAAAATTTAAAGCATCTCTTTTGAGCAAATGGAATTTTGATGAACTCAATAATTTATTTACTAAGCTCAAAGTTTATGAAAATAGAAAGACCAAGAAAATTCTTTGTTCGTCGACTATCTCTGCATTTTGAAATATGACCGGTTCATTTTGTGCACTCGAAAACATGTCATTATTTTTCTTCTAGTGATTCCTTGCATACAGATCATCTGGAGATTCAGAGTCAAAGATTTGCTAAGGGTTGAAGAATGCACTGGTCAATAACTGTTATCTTAAGGCACAGTGGCATGTTACTTTTAAAGACTCTGTGCAATTTTCTATGCGCACTTAGTTTTGTTACCTTTGCTATTTCCCTCTGATTTCCTTTGTAATGACACCCTAGGTTTGAACATATCTTTCAAAATTAACTTTCTTAATAATAATATGTTTTTTTTTTTAAATACTTATAAATCCTACTGTTACATGTCAAAGGAATATAAAAGTATGGAGAGATACATTTTTATGTTTTGTCAGGCACCCTTAAATATTATTTTCGGAACATTTCAAAAATAATTTAAGTAATAAATTTCCAAATATCTTAGCTTAAAATATAATACTTCTGGCCTCACCCCAGAGAGTTTTGGGGAAAAATATGTGTACTTCAGTCAGGTAATCCCAAAGTTTTCCGTTTTTGCTTCGTCATTAGTAGGTTATTAATAATTCGTATCCTTTTGAGTCATCTTGTGATTATTATAAAGTGCTTTTAAAGGTTTTCTTATTTTAAATGAATCATCAACATTATTTATTTTTAAATAAGTATCAGAGAAGTTATAAAGCTTTAAACTTTATGTAGGTAAATTATAAAGGACGCTGTTTATTGGGAGATGTTTCCTGCCATGTCCTTTGAAGCGAACCCGCCATCTTACATACATAAATGTTTACAGAAAACAGAAACAATGCTGACCTTACACGTGACAAAACAGTGACATAGAGAACGTGTTTGTTTAGTCTAGCCCAGGGGTCGGTAGACCGCGGCTCGCGAGCCACGTGCGGCTCTTTTCATAGGCATTTGCACTCTTCAACTCCAACTCATATTTTCATATACAATTATATCGGATACATGAAATAGTTTTCCTGAAACATATGACAATAAAAAACTACAATTATCTATTCTCACAGCCTTTGGCTCTACATGTTTAGGCAAACAAACATTCTCATCCATGAATCAAATAAATATAAGTTAAGAAGCAAATTATCCGACGATAATTTACAGTCATGCCTAAAATTGAACAAGTAGTTACTTGGCAGACATAGTATACAAGATCACTGTTTTAACTAGTACACTTTACAAAGCCCAGAAAGTGTTTTATTAGTGTTTAATTATTTAGATTTTCTTGCTTTATAATTAAAGCACTGAGCTACTGAAGCTTATAACTTTTATATATTATATTCTTCTAAGTAGCCTATGGCTGTATTATGGATTTGAGTTTAATCTCGTTTTTTTTTCCATCATTAAAACGTATGTGTCTGCTCTATTGAGATTATGTTTACTTAATATTTGGCTCTACCCCTGATCTAGGCCACAGAGTACAGAGCAATTAAATCATAAAGGGGTTATTCTAACCTTATATTTCAATAGTAAATGATTAAAGAACAATTAATTTCATTATTTACTTTTTAAATTCTGATTTGTTTCATTAATTAATTAATTTATAAACACAGTATCTAAAATTTTGTATTAAATTTAATACATAATTAATTATTACAATATTCATAATCAATAACCAGGTTTTTTTTTAATTCAGTTGTAACCAAAGATTGAGCAATGAAACATGTTGTGCTCACGATCGTTATTTAGTCTACTGAATCAACACTACGAGCTAGAGGGAACGTATTAGGTAAGTAGGTTCAAGGTTAGATATTTTAGAGTGATATAAACTTCTCGTATTAAACCATCAAAAGTTTTCACATCAAAAATGAGATATACGAGTAAATACCACGGATACACACACGTTTTCTTTCTTTTTTTTCTACGCCATACATTTGAGTATGAGATTTCCTTCTTAACTTCTACCCCTTGCAATTCTTCTTCAGTTCCCGGATCTTTCTCTTCCACATATTTAGATCACCTCTTCCTTGGTCTGCTACCAAATCGTTTTCTTTGATGTCCTGTTATCTGCCATATTTTCTACATGGCTAACGGATTGCAGCATTTGAACCGAGAGTATATTACGGTTGTTTCAAAGCTCTTGATTAATTTTTCTTCTGTAAGTTCCATTTTCTAGCTTGGGTCGGTCCAAGAATTTTTCACATCAGTGTATATGAAAACAGAAATATGATCTGCTGTACCATCTCTGCTTATCCCACGGGAATACGTCGTGATGGTGTAGGTATATACATGAATGTGTATACGGATTACCATTACAAAGGATCCCTCGTTGTTAACGATAATGCATAATTTGAACAAACAAGCGTTTGAATCCCCCGAGCGCCGAACGACAATCGGCGTAGATAATTGTACCGATTCTAGCACGCGAGAGAGCGACGTGCGGAGCGCGCCAGGCAGCGGACAGGCAGGTGGGAGCCAATAGCACTCTAGCGACGGTTGCTATCTTCGATCTACTTGAATACTAGTTCCAGTTCCATCCAGAATAACGGATACTTTTGGAACTGATTCCAATTTTCGAAATAGATGATCAAAGTTGATCAATTAGGTAGATCAATTTCGATTGTTCCATTCATTTCATCATTTTTCATTTTTCAATCCTTAATACAATGAATTCAAAATAAAAATAAGCAAATATGTAAAGGTAAGTTGTAGTGAAAAGGAACGATTTTGATCCCTTTTATATTAGAGCATATACTTATGTATGCACTATTTTAATCATAAATAAATAAATAATCTTAATCCGTCATCGTTAATCAAAATTTTAACATTTTTCATAGTTCAAAAAATAAGTCGGCAGAAGAACGATCATTAATTGATTATAATCTCTTCTCATTTTTGCAAAAAGAATCAGTTCTTCTTAACCTAATCTAATTGACCTTGAAGAAAACAAGTTACTATATATAACTATATAGTTAATTATATAACTAGTTACATAACGTTACAAAGAAAGATATATGACACAAGTGTTCATGGCACCAGAAATATGGGACATCTGCGAAAGACTTGGCATGATCGGGTTAACCAGATTCTGGAGGATGGTTCTGTTAGAAGCTACAATAACCGACGAGCTTGTATGTGAAGATGTATGAATATAAATAAGGCGAGAATTGTATCAGGATAGAAGAGTATGGCGCTCTATCCTCTCTGCCTACACCCGTGAATAAACGGCGTGATGGTAAGTAAGTAACAAAGAACTAGATATTTCAAAAAATATTTCTTGCATCTTACGATACTCGATCGATTATATGGAACCGGTTATTACGAAATCGAGTAACCGGGTGTGCCGGTGACTTAATGCCAACCGGTTAAAAATCACCGGGATACAAATATCAACCACCGTTATAACACTCCGGGGTAACTACGCCGCTCAGTTCGCACGGCCGCGACGCCCGTCCGCGCTCGGGCTGATTAGGCAACCTTATCGCACGGCGTCGTGTAATGTCGTACAATGTAAAGTCCTCGATTACACCCAAACTGGAGATTTCTATCGGGAAATCGGTTTCCACGGAAGCGAGCGGCGTGCGTTGCAAACGGAGTCTAAGCCGCCTGAAATATATTTTTGTTATGCCTTCTGTCATGAAAAAGCAAAACCAGTAAAATAGCTTGGTATAATTCAGTGATTTTCAAAAAAAAGTTGTATAAATTTTATTATGAAATAAATAAAAAAAACATTTTTAAGAGTACATTTTGAAATTAATTAAATAATAGAGATCACATTCATATTATTACAACTAGGAGTATCTTTGTATCTTTCTTTTAGAACTTAATTGAGTTGTAATATTATTATAAAAGGTATCCCAGAGACAATAGTCCTGTGGTTTGGCAACATCACTATCGAGCATCAAATATGAACAATTATCCGAAATCCAACTGCATAGAAATCTTTAGAACTTTTATGATTTTCAATAAAAAGTAAAAACAATTTTTTTTTAAAACAAATAATAGATATCTCATAAAGACGAAGCTATTTTTTATTATATGTTTAATGGAAAACTATGGAAATATGGCTAATTACATTACTTACAACCTGTCATCGGCTGGCTTTGTTGGTGAAAATCCAGTAATTGTATATTCTTAGTCATATTCAAATATTGCAAACTTTTTTTGATTAGCCGTAAATAAAAATGTGGTAACACATGTCGTGGCTAGTATCACAATATACATGTATGAAATTTCATCACGAGAGCATAGTTGAGTATTTATAGCACAGATTTTAATTTTGTTGACAGGTTGCAAACCTACATGTAGAGGCTAGCCTGTACTAAAAGGTTGTAATTTTAAAAATGTGTAAATATATATAATTAAAATTTATACAGAATTTATTCGAATCATATTTTAAAGAGTTTTTAAATATTCCTACCTATTATAAATTCAAAACCGAAACATTATGTTAACCACGATGTTACTTATCATTTTCTAAGTTACTTATTATTATCTAATTTGTATTTCAAAGGAAATTGACATTTCACGTCAATGTAATAAATAATAATCAAAATTTTCCTACGAAGAAGGCGTCAATCACAAAGCTGGACTCTTGTTTATTATTATTTTAATAATAATAATTATAGTTCTCTTCATCGTCCAAGGCTTGAAAAGTTGTATTCAATTAATAGTTATTTCTTCACACTTTAATTACTAAAATACAATTAATTAATATTCGAGTAGAGTTTTCATACAATTATTTTTCCAACGTGTTTTTTGATTATATGTTTTTATCATATCTTATTATTTACTATTCAATAATACTTTATTATTTATTGTTAACAATTTTTTTTTCTTAAATACAAAGCAATATTTTAATATATTTATGTTTATAACTTATAAATGTATTTTTTCTTTTTTTGGGATTCTTAATCCAACATCGCTAATAAGATGTATTTAAATATACATATTCATAAAGTAAATTAGTAATTTTTAAAATATTAAATTACTTCAATGTGCTATAAACAAAATACACTTTAGCGTCATGTGCTGTAAAAATAAACTTTTTTAATATCGTTTAACGTCAAAGTATATTTTGGAAATACTTTATGATTTTGATTAATTCTCACATATTATCCATTAAGTTATTAATTCAATATGAATTGTAAACACCAATATTTTGCAACATCGATATCGATGCAAATAACGCAAGCTATCACTCGGTATGGACCGTACGGATCGTTGGCGTTGGCTTTAAAGTTTTGGTACCATAAATTTGGTAGATAGCCCCCATAAAGGCATAAATTAATAAATAAATAATTTACTTAACTTATAACTATAACTTTCCGAAGACTAATCATCTTAGTTTTATGGGGTTAATATCTTCGGCTGATAGATTATCGTTTAAAATATGACC
Organism: Eubasilissa regina; assembly: GCA_022840565.1. Lineage (NCBI taxonomy): Eukaryota > Metazoa > Arthropoda > Insecta > Trichoptera > Phryganeidae > Eubasilissa > Eubasilissa regina. Next base: position 27,381,257 of record JAINEB010000018.1, read on the forward strand.
AAAATGACTATTATTTTACGTTCTTTATGACAGTACCCTCTGCCGTGACAGGAGTTTGTCATTATAACATTATTATAACTTCTTTGTTTTTTCAATTGAGTTTTTTTAACGTAAGATTCCAAGGCATGTTTGAAAAGTTTTGATGATATTGGTCCACCCTAATATACTCGTTTTTCTACTCTGACTAATCCTATCGTAGCATTGTTAATTTTAACTCTCAAGGTATTAGTGTGTTGATGTACCTGAAATTAATTCTGTCTGTTTTCATCGCACTCACCACCGTACCTCATTGAACCGTGTCAAAAGCTTTTTCGTTGTAGACGAAAGCTAGGTGGAGTGGAATTTATCTTCTACACTCTCCTCAATGAAACCATGCTTTGTCTGTGTGTACTACGATACTTGAAGTAATTTACAGTAGGTACTAAAAGTTTTCTAGAAACCAGTTTGCTCTGGTAGTTAATAAGAATCTAACGTTTTACTCAAACTGCATGTGATAATTTTTGTCAGAAGTTTATATCTATTTTTTTCTTACCGGAGGAATCTCTTCGATTTTTTAATTATGAATGACTTAAATAGAAGGTAGGTATTTTTAGGACACTACTGCTATAAAAATAGACGTAACCTTTTTGTTAAAATACTGTGGGCATCAAATGTATTATTGTTTATACTTAAACGTGTTATCTATAACTGCAGCCAACTTTTTTCCAATTATATTTTTAACCACATAATAAATAAAAATTCATGCATTTATTGGGTTTTTCTTCTCAATAACCCAGAAATCTCAAATCTCAGTAATAAATGTACTAAAGACGCCCGCAATAATTCCAGTATAAAAGGATGTAGATACTTTTCAAACAAATGAGATGAATTGAAAACGTAATTGCTTTTAATTCACGAGTTTTGGAGAGAATAAGTAGTTAAAAAATTTACCAAGGCAAAACATAACACGAAGAGACATGCGGTGTAGTATAACGTGAAGAGATATAAAATAATTAATAACAATTATTATTTATTTATTTAATTCTTAGTACAGTATGTTATATTATAATCGGATAAACATTTGAGAAAAGTGAGACAAATATTTGCGTACCCTGCCTGCTACACTAGTATTTTACTGCAGACAGTGTTCTTTCGGTATAGTAATAAACAAAGTGCAATGATCAATGTACAAAATTATATATATAAAGAGTTAAACAAGATGTCATTATATTAGGGAAATACTTTGTAAAACTTAATCTAAATGCATTGTTCAATGTATAAGATATAATATATGGTATATGTAAAGAGTAAAGCAAGATGCAATTAAATAATATATAATTAAAACCTAAAACTCAAAGTAAGTTCAATGTACATAAAAAAAATTTACTTGTCACAAGTCACAAGACCACGGATTGTAATATTGCGTATAAAACACAACTTTACACGATCACGCTCTGAGCTAGACTGAAGCAAACATTCCACACTAAAAATAATTGATTACTTATGGGTACACCTAATATATACAAGATGCAATTAGATAGCATATAAAAAATATACATAAATTATAATGTAATAATGAAAGAAGAAGAAAAATAATTGAAGAGTAAAAGGGAGAAAAATGATATTATTTTTCACAATCAATATTTAAAGTGTTTGTTTATAACAAATTATTGTACTATTTTTTTTATACTAATTTTACTAAATATATCATACGAATACATAGTATTTATGAAATAATTACCAACCACAATACAGCTGCATTTTAGTATTCCAATTTTCAAATTTCTTACAATGGAAATAGACTTGTTTGATTTCTTTTTAAAAATTATAGCTTCACAACACAAGGTCATCCACATATTTCGTATATCTCAAAGGAACTTAACACATTATTCCCATGTAATGTATTAGTTCCCTTTAAAATTTTCCTAGACGTGACACACAGAAAGACATTAAGATATTATATATATATATATATATATATATATATATATATACGTAAGTTACGAGCGTATATATATTGTAACGTTACGCAGATACTCTCCCTTACATAGTTTTGCTCCCGGGGGAAATGTAAAAAATCCATCATTTTAAAATACGCCCCGCTTCTATTGGTCAATGTCTAATATCTTTGTTGCCGTAGTATAAAAAAAATGTGGCACGCATTTAAAATAAAATAGTGATTTTGTTTGTAACGTCACAATATATATAAATAAATTTTATTCTAATTAAACTTTAAAAAATAGCACATTTTTGTTTTCCTTTAAATCAACATTTTATAAATTACAATACATCATTAAGTCGAGAACACGATTTTCTGATAAAAAATTAAACATCAGACACTCCTGAATATTTTTCACAAGGCCAAATTCTGACAATTGAACAACAAAAAAAACTATTTTACTGCTTCGAAGATGAGTAAAGCAATACAAAAGTGTGCCAGTTATTTTTAAGAGGTCTTTGGACTCTTATCGCCGGAAGAGAAACTGCTATTCACGGAGTTTCTTGGTAATTTTACGGTTGGCGCCCCCCTACCCCTTCGTCCTCTTGTTGGGCCTACCATGATGGTCATCAAAATTGTAGACGTTTGCAATGTTTCCCGCTTCCGGCAGATACTTGGAAAGGTTCATGAAATTTGTAATGGAAAAGGGGAGTTCCGTTCTGCTTAACATGAAAACCAGCAGATGTTTATTTGGAAAATCAATTATTTTTCCACTACTGGTATAATGTTAGGACGGATGTGGGTATGTACAATATATTAAAATATCCAAAAGTTATAATTTTGGAGATACTCGCAAAAAATGTATTAATTGATACCTATTTTTTTAAAGAGGACGGTTGGAAGGGGAGACCCACTCTTACCCGGAACCGGTTAAGAAGTCAGGGCTCCCTTGTTGGTTTCACATTCAAGGCTAATAAAACTACTCGATTTTAATGCAATATATTGTTCAGTATAGGAAAAAACAAAGACAAAACAAAATAAATTTTATGGGATTATTAACAATTTCGCAAAAGTTAAAAAAATTTAGGACTTCCAGCCTCCCTTGAGAGCTTTCTTTATTCACATAAAGCTTATAAACATAAATCCATCCAAAAACATAGTTAGATTACATAGTTATATAGACACCTATTGTTTTATTTATTTTATTATCTACATAATTACCAATGTTTATTTGTGTTTGAATTGTGCCAGTCTCACTAGAGAAATCTATGTATAGACGAGCGTAGTTTACAAGCAACTGTACAAATAAATTAGTTAAATCAGATCGAATTAACTGTCACTTACCTCTTATCTTATATGCTGTACATAAAGTGTACCTATATATAAAATGCAATAACAAGGTGGACATTCAATATATTATTTTGAAGAAATTTGTGACATTAATTATTATACGTTTGATGATTGTTTGAGTGAGTGCAACATAGGTTCGGTTAGTTTTTAGGATATTATTTGTTTTATTTTATTAATTGATGTTGTCAATGCTTATGGTAATTTAATATGCTACATATATTCAACCATTTACCTCCGCATGAGGATTATTTTCATTTTCACATTAATATTGGAAGAATATTGATAGAAAGACAGAAAAGAATGCTCGAGATATTGGTATTAGCGTCACACGACGATTACGAAAAGTTTAGCGATTTTATCTATCGAAGAGATATATAAATATAGATTGATAAAGGGGATTCTCGCTATGGAAGAGTCTATAGGACCACGATGATCAGTCACGTGTATATCGACCATCTTTTCGATTCGAATAGCCTTAGAGAAATACATGCATTATATATATAGTTATGTCCTTCTGTATACAGATACATTACATTGGATAGAAGTGTCAGTTTCATTTTTAATATACAAATTAGATAGCATACTTCTAAAGAATGATCATTGGAGGGTTTTTAGTACCCGAGTATAATGTGAAAGTAATATTTCGTGTAGTTCTATAATGGAAATAATGTTATGCTTGTATTGTAATTCTTTTTTATTTTTTATTCTTCTTATATGTATATTTTAGTCGTTATATTTATTATCCTAATTTATTTTTTTACTTTTATTTACGTTTTTCATAAAAAAATCTGTTTTATTTTTTCTCTGTGTTTTCATGAAAATATTTCATTATTTATCTTATTCAAATAGTATTTTAAGAAATACTACACCCTTATTTGATATATGATTATTTTTTATTTTTTTTATATGTGTTCATATTTTTGTTTTTACATTTTGCATAACAAATATGTTTTAAGATAAGAGGTTTCATGAAAAGTTATGCAAAATTTAATACAAGTATATTTAGGAATTGAGAAAAATATGGAATCTTCGAAAGACCAAAGTTAAAGAAGAGGGAAACGTTAAAAGAGTTTGACTTACCTTTCTGTATCCTCATTCCCATCGAGTCGCTACAGACTGCTCCACGTCCAACCTTTTACAACTCTCACACAAAATTTTCCACACAGTCATTCGTTATGTATATTTTCGAAGTTGTGTACATTTTTAAAACTGCGCTATTCAACTATCAAATTGAAAAGTCTAAAAATGAACATTATAAAATTATGTTATCTCTGAACTCAATTTTTTATTAGTTTGGTTAGAAAATGTCTGTTCGATGATGGAAACAAATTATTTCAAATAATTTTGATAGTCTTTGTAAATGACTCCAAACACGGAATAGGTACCTTCAGAATCCGACCTAATTTCCCAAATCGTTCTCCAATACGAAAAGAGATCAAGCCAAACGACTCCTTGCCGCGGGTAGATTGATCCTGATTAGTCCTTGGATCGTGTCGATATCTCTAGCCAGGATCCCATTCCGGCTGGGATAGTATCGTAGTATGCAAATTGAGTTAACGAAAGAGAGTTACACTTGATCGCCTCTGATCTCACGGCACGTAGCAGTTCCTTGGGATTAATTAGCTCCAACTCAGTTAAGCCACGGTAAATTGTAACATTAATTCCTTCCATAAATGGATCTAGATCTATTTTACCTTCGGCTAAATTGTTTTAGACATTTTTTTCACCTTTCTGTTAGGAACCGTAAATCTGAAGCATTAGTGAGATAATACCAAATTTCGTTAAAAATGGGTTATTCAAGAAAAAACATAATTGATATATTTCAAGTAGAAAATAATTTAATAATTATCTTCTCCTAATACAGCAGAATCACAATTTCGCATTAATGGTGAATTCTAGTATGTTTGTTTATTTTATATTTTTCTTTCGTTTATGAAATTATATTTATTTTTTATTATGTTTATGGATGTATAGTATGCATTATATCATCCATATATATACATATCAGATATATATATATATATACATTTTATTTTACTATCACTATATTTGTCAACTAATATAAGTTACAAAATAATTAATTAATTTTAAACAATAATAATATACTAATATTCATAATTAAACATCACACACAGTTATTTCTAAGATATGTATATTTTATGAATATATTTCATGTATATGTACTAATAAAATATGACATATACCAATAGTTTTTAATTTTTAATTAATGTGCATGAAAGTATAAAAAAGCCTACTAATGAAAAAGGATTAAGTTTACTATTTTATGTAAACTTTATCAATATTGCTTATACATAAGTAAAATATGCAATCATGTTATACTTATCAATAATGATTGTTGAGATAGTAAAACCCCATCTGAAGAAATATTCCAATGAATTTAAGACATGCTAAAACCGAGACATATCTTTATAATGTAAAAATAAGTAAATGAATAATATGTGTTTGTATCGTGCCTGTGACGCAAGGTCTGAAATATTACAAGATTTTTCCGCAATTTTTCTTCTCTGCTGTCTCTTGTAATTGCGTAATTGTATGATGTAAGATCCTCCTTTCCATTATTATATTACGTTACACTTCAGTAAAATTAGGTGGGATAGTTAAAAAATTCTGTGTTTTATCCGTATTCTTATTCGTCCATCCATCAAGTATTCTAAAATGTTGAATCTTGGAAAACGTATTTATATATTTTGTTCCCTTATGTTTCGATCGTTAACACCTTTTACGTATAAAATTACCGGTAATAATGGAAAATTTAACGTCAATTAAAACCGCCACGTGACATTGACCCTTCCGTTAAACGAACCCCGGTAGTCAGTGGCCTGAAGAAGATCCCGGTAGTAGACAGCATTTGCAATAAGCTTTAGAGTTAAAACTTAGGACTTCTCCGCGGCCCAAGTGCGGATTAGAACTTACAATCACTTGCGGCGTCCAAACGAGCGGTCTGCGGCGTCCCGACGCCGTAATCCCCGCACTCCCCGACCCTCCCATTCCACCCAGCATCGCCCCAAACACAAATACTCTCGTTAGGTGTATCGAGCGCCGATCGGACCATAAATATCTCGTTAAATCTGCTAAAATTTGGATAAACTCAGCTGCGACGAAATCTTCCGGTTGTGGTTTGCCTGAAAATTTATAGGTATTGGGTAAAGTAAGTACCTATTGATATTTCAATAACATTTTTGCCTACAGTTGAACTACAAATTTATTAACTTTTTATGAAATTATATTTTTATAGCAAAATTGAGATTTTTTAAAAGTTTAGTTTAGTTCCTTTATAATTAAAAGCAATTACATAAATCACTTAGAAAGACACATCACATTTAACTATCAAAAAACATAGTCACTGAACTAAATTTATTATAAAACTCGACTCCGAACTCGATTCCGGACCTTTCAACTACAGGAACACTTCTTTATCATAGTGACTTCATAGATTATCGTTAAATTTGTATTTATTACAAAAATCATATATGTAGATACACAATATGATTAGTGAAAGATCTATTTATTTCCGTTAGATAGATAAATTTAATAAATTATTTAATTATTTATCTTATTTGATTCTTAATTATTTATTTATTGAAAGAGAACCTGATAATGAATAGGTATAACATGTAGAAAATTGAAAATAAGGATTAAGGAATACAACAATAATATTGTCTATCAAATAAAAATATAGGAAATCATCTTATTGAAAACGTCTATTCTTTTGATAAAAATAGGGAGTAAGAATTTGTATTCTTATTTTTATTTTGTATTTAATAATTAATAAAATAATTCACGTCCGCTGGTCTAAGGAACGCTTGTTCGCGATTATTAAAGAAGTAAAATTTCTTTGGAATTCAGAAAACGGTGTAATCACAAATGTACTCCAAGAACTATAAGTAATTGTAATGTAATATCATAGCATACAATTAATCATTAATATTAATCCATTCTACTTTTTCAGTAGTAAAAATGTTTAACTTACGATAGCTGACTATTTAAAAACTCGCTCGAGTTCATCGTTTAGTATTTTCAAAGCTCAATTTTTGAAAGTGCATTGTGAACCCTTGAAACAGATTGTGACTCAGTTTGAAGACATAGGTTTGTCTGCTGACATGAACATCGTGATAGCTGATTTCCGGTCATGGATAAATTTCAACTTCCGATTGATTTATCGCCTATATCAATGTCAAGATAATAGTTTTCTGACGTGAGTCTGAGTGTGTGTAATTCGTTTCGAGGGTTTATCAATTTTAAACTTCTCCGCTTGACTTGTCAACTACCCTTCGTGCATCTTGAGGGAAGATTGATTTATATATCGAAAGTTTGGCGAGCTTCGTAAGTTTCCATGTCAAAACGTTTATTTTCCGATACTCGGGAATATTTGTTATGTGAGTTATTTTACTCGGCACGGCAATATAAATACAAACGGGAAATGTAAAAACATGACCTATTTTTCTAAAACTGTTTTCAAAAGCTTCGTCTGACTTAATTAAGTAATAAATAATATCTTTCCTAAAAAATAAATTGTTTCATTACAATAGATCGTATTATTCTCAACAATAATCAAAAACCGATTATCTTGGAAACGCAAGTTTTCGGTATTGGTTTTGAATACTGGAATTAATGATAAATATTTAAACATAATTGTCTTTTGTATACTGTATTTCTAAATTTTCGATACAATCTCGTATGAACAAGAATATTCTAGAATACTTATTATCTATAGTTATAGTATTGTTAATAAAATATTGCACGTACTTCAAATATAATATTATATCATACGATGTTCAAAATAATATAATATTCGTGTTCTGTCTATTTGTCGAAACGCCTGTAGGAAATCAAATACAAAAAGTCCCATAAGCCGTCCCGACATATTCAGATAATAATATTATAGTCTCTGGTGCCGTCAAGCGTAAAACGCTTTTTTGCGATTTAGGCTAGCGAATAATACGCTTTCAAATTGAATCAAATTTGTTTTTTTTGTTTGTGTTAAAATGATCGTATGAGAAAAAAATAACCGTGTATGTAAAATTGTCTCGTATTTTGATTTAGAATCGGGATTATATTAAATGCAAAATATAATACAGTTACGTATATGCTCGTAAATAAACATATACCTTCCATTCTCAATATAATATTATTCTTTTTTAGAACCACAACACACCAAACCATATTTTATATCATGCATGCAACTATGATAATGATCATTATTATTCATTTTAATGTGAAAAATTGTTAAAAATTCATTCGATTAAATCATTTTGATTATTTAAACAGCAAAATACCTTTCCCGCTTTTTATCCTGTAACTCTCACCTTTTGAAACGTACTCTCCTTAATTAAGTTCTGGAATGTTTCATTCCCGTCACGCGTCCGGCTGGATGCGAGCAATATACAGCCATGTATAAATGAAAAATCAATTGGATCACTTGTCTGTCGTATTAGCTGGGATGTTTCCCGTCTGTCACGAATAGATCAAAATTGCATTTTAAAACGTAGCATTCATTGACAGAGATTTTTTTAATTGATTTAAATGCTGTGCATCTTTGTTTTTTTTTTCATCAAATTATTGGCTTTGTGTCCAATTTACTATTTTAGACTTTTTACAATATCGTTTATTATAACTTTATCACAAAACATTGAAGAATTATGTTTTAGTGAGCTATAATTAATTAAACATTTTAATAATACCACATTTTTATTGTTAATTTAGAACATGTGATTAGAACAATTTATATTAATCACTAAGAAAGACAGAAAAAATCTAATATATTTACCACTGAGAGTCGAATCCGGAACTTTATTTTACCAGAAGAATGAATTACCTATTATACTATGTTAAGCATTTATTTTTACGTTGAATTTTTGACTTTATATGTGTGCCTTGTATTTAAAACTATTGTTAACTCATTCTCCAGGCGCGGCGAGGGAATGTTTCGGCATCAGATCCCGATAGTAACAGTATATTCTTTCAATAGATGGATTTTTTGTGTATATATATATATGATTCATCTAATTAATTGATTTTAAAATCAAAATTTCGACATTTTCTTGCTTAGTTATAATATTATGTGCATTCTACTATACCTATACTTAAATAAAATGGTTTATTAATATCAAATTGTGATGTGATATTTTTTCAAACCTCTTCGATGTTAGGATGATAGACATTAGTTTTGAGAATGAATCTCGATTAATGGGAAACGGAGCGTTCATCAGAAGAGAATTTACAACATTTGTTTACAACCCCGACTCCGAACAAATCAGATCTTCATCCCCCCTCCCGTCTAAGGTGTCGGGTGCATACTGGGTCGTTAAAAGTCTCCGGTAGTCACGTCGCGCCTCTTGACAAGAACGAATGAAGCGAAATTTGAAAGATTAAATTATATCGTAACGTCGTTACATTTCATAAACTTGACTTTAACCATTGACGGCACGTTACTCGAGAGCACGTGTATTGTCGGAACTTTTTAATAAAAAAATCTTCCCGAAATCCCGGCAGAGGGCGGCGACACGGTCTTCGGAGAATTCCTCCAAAATAAATTTCATCTCCAGAGGCTGGAAATATAATCAGGAGGTGGCCTGTTATCCTAAAATCCCCTTCACCCCAGCAAATTTCAGGTCGGTGTCTTCTCTACCACCTAACCCACCAACCCTACCGGGACATGGAAAACCAACAACGCTATTTTCATCCGTTGAAGGTTTTTTTATTCCTTAGAGACTACACTCTACCGATTGAATTCTAACATTTATTCTTTTATATCCATTAATAAATTAGTTTATATTGAAACCGTTTTATCTAAATATCAAAAATTATTACACAAGAAGATTCCAATAATACAGTAATTAAAGAAATACACCTTCGGAAAAAAATATATAACAATACTTAAGATCTCAGTAGTGAAAATACACAATATAATATTCACATTATTTATTGTAACGTATCATGATGTAGCTATTGGATGACTCGCGCATGTTGACAAGATGACAGCGTGGATGGGATAAAAGAGCATCGCGCTCTCTCTCTCTCCGGAATCGTAGGTCAGAACACATCTCTTATATTGTATTTATACTTGTGAGATCTGTAATAAACTGTATTGTTGTACATGGAGTTTTTTCTACCTAAATTACTGCACACAAGAAGACACCATTGTTTGCAACCGTAATAGTCGAGTTAAGGATATAACATTTATAAACTCATTTAATAACAATCGTTATAAATAATTTTGACATATTTATGATAGTTTATTAAATGTTTATTCAAAAAGCATATACAATATGTGTAATGTGTTTTTTTCTGAAATAATTTCTAATATAATTCAAAACTTCGTATTGGAATTTTAAATAAATTGGTTTGATATCCTATATACTAATCTGTCAAGTAATGTGATTTTTTTAATCTTAAAAACACCTCAAAACACTGACAGAGCAAAGAGATGGCACCTAATTTACTAACCAAAAAACAATATTCATCATTTATCGCGTATACTTGCTCTGATTTTGTTCGCTTCTATTCATTCTACAACAATATGTAGAATAAAATAATCAAGAAGGTTAACTCTCTGAACACGTTTTATTAAAATACCAGCTTACTATCGTCATATTTCTTAGGGTGCATGAAGAATGAAGCCTTTTCCCCAAAACTAAGAATAATAGTGCAAAGTTACCAATCGTTATTACTTTATTAGGTTAGTACGTATTAGTCTTTCATCGTGCTTTGTGTCTTTAACTCAGGGCAGAATGATTAACTAATGAAAACCAATCTGTACCGTAAAATTTCCAAAGCTCATTACGTAACCAAGTTGCGACAAATTAAAGAATTAATATTCACAATATTTTTATGTGGGTGAATGACTAACTATTGAGCGGATGCATGATTTCTTAATTTTTTCTAAGGCAAAAGTGCATCAAAATATTTTTATTTATACATGCATATGTCATTTTAATACCATATTCAATGAATATTTCTTTAATTTTCAAATTGTATAAAATTTACGTTAATTATTTCCTAAATAAACTGGACTGTCAAGTACTAAAAAACGAACGTTTCCAACATATCCTTTTGTCAGAATTTAGTCGAGGCGTTAAGGTATGAATTGAGTACTATTAGTAATTGCTTTCGAGAATCGTAACCATTACTCTGAGGCTTGCTGCCAACTCCCTCTCCTTGGAGTCGCAATTAAAAAAAAACGTACGGAAGGTGGCATCAAGTGATTTTCAGCGTAACAATGACCGTCCGCGTACTGCTAATATAACAAAAGCGGCTATTCAAGAGCTCAGTTGGGAAGATATTCCACATTCGTCTATATACCTAATTTTGCTCCATCAGATTTTTATCTTTTCAACGACTTTTTTATAAGACTTCTTCAGGCATGGAATCGATAAACTGACAAAACGTGAACATACTGTTGATTAGTTTAAGTATATATTATATTTAACATAAAAAAAAATAGTAAAAATGGCACAACTTATGGAACCCAATATATTTTATAATATACACATAATATTAATAACATCATTGTATTTCAGTTTTACAGATTTATCACGTTTCTAAATAGTAAAACACGAGTATTTAATTACCAATTTCGAATTTAAGCTATCAGAAAATTACGCTGCTCTAAAAAAATACATTCTCAAGATATATTTTGAGATTGAAGCAAGCTTACTATTTTACAAACACTATTATTTTTTCTTCTTCAATATTTGAAAAATAAATTTGTGGCAACAGATTTTATAAATAATAGAAAAAATATTTTGTTAGATAAATTGGAAATTATAGAAATGAGAAAAAGTGTTAATGGTAAATAACCGAATTCTTTTTTGCAAATAGTTACCTTTTAAATTTGTTATCACGGTAGTTCCTGATTAGTTACTCATCACTTATATCTAAGATAAGAAAAAACACTTTGTTTAAATAGCAATAACTATTCTGAATTTTCCAATCAGCTTTTGGAAACAAATCATTCATTTGACATTAATAAGGGTTAAAAAAATTTATATACAAATACAATGGGTTTACAATTAGATATATTATATATTTTAGAAATAATAAAAAGTGTTAATAGTAAATTAAACATTATAAATAATCAAATTCTTTTTTGCAAATACTTACCTTTTAAATTAGTTTTCACAGTAGTTCCTAATTAGTTACCCATCACTTATATATATAAACAAAAATATATATATATATATATATTTTTGTTTTTTGTTTAAGCTTGTATTTTTAATTTAGTATAAAACATTGTATCCTGATAAAAGTACCGTTGGTCTTGAAACATGTTGATAAATCAATAAATAGTCATTTTACCTAAGTATTATTTTTGTTAAGTGGTCAAAATCATACTTTTGTTTCATGATTAAACTGAATATAGTCAATTTTATATAGGTACTTCGGTTAAAATAAATTTAGTTTAATTATAATAAATTTTCTTGTGATCACCCGACTGTGGTATTCTCCAAGGTTACCCAGACATCAGCAGATTTACGCTTAAAGATAATTATTTACATTAAATAAGAACATCTTTCCAGGATATGTTGAGGACTTTCAGGCTTCTTCAGTACATGCACAAATATAATTGGCTCTTACAACAAGAATGGTGATTATTTTCCATAAGAACGCATGACATATATTAAATATTATAAAATAAGTTAATTTTCGCTGTACTGATAACATGTAAGAAGAATAACTAACAAAACATGTTTAGTTATAAGTTAAGTAGTTTAAATAAATATATAAATTTTTTTAAATCAAAATTATTTTTTTTAATTAATTTTATAAAAATAATCACAATGAAATAACGTGTTTATTTGTAAACACGCAGAGAAACAACTAGTAAAAATATGAATCTAATTAATATATGGTAATAGATAAAATGAAAGTATGTTGACAAATTTTAGTGTTTTACACGAGAGGTAAACTACAATTAAAATTTACTTATTTAATGTCGCTGGTATATTACCTCTGATATATTCGGGTTTGTTCGGGCTAATTTTGAAGAATTTTGTATGTGTTAAAGTAGCCAGGTTTTTTGCGCTATTAAATGATGTAATTTTTTTAAATTAAAAATATATAATGAATGTGCTGAAAATGTAAAAATGGATTTTGTGTTATAGTATTTATGTTGAAATTAATTATGAATATTAGACAGCATTGCTTTCGGCTGATCTCAACCCAATTACATCATATAAGGGGTCTATACTTGAATTATTTTTGTATTTATAAACGATTTTCAATGATGCACTGTATAGTTTCGAAGCTAAGAACATTTAGAAATGTAGATTTTCGTTGTTGTACTCGGAATAAATAAAGATTTCTAAAAAACTGTATTTAATTGAATAACACTCCAATATTCATATTTATGATTTTAATAACAATTATTTCACATAAAGATGTACTTTTAAAATTTTCTCATTTGAAAGCTCTTAATTTATCTCATTTAAAATTTATCCAACGGCATAAATATCGCTTTAATAATGAAATCCCGCAGGATTAAGTTTTCATGATTTAATTAATATACAGGCAAATAAATCTTCCGCCAACTACGCCGAAGCTTATCGACTTGCGGTGCAATTTGTGGAGATTTATAACGAATGCAGATTGCGAAGATTAGCGCTTATTTATTTCGTGTTCAGGCCGAGATATCATGGAAATTAATCGCAAGTAGCTTTTCCTTTGGGAAAATTTGCGAGCAATTAAAAAATCTGGCAATAATAAAGCCTTACAAAATGATAATGACACTTAAATGACACCATAAAAGACGCTGACAACGAAGTGACATTCACCGGAAAGAGTATGACGTAATCTAATTAGTTTTATAAGGATGCTGATAACATTATGACAGTGATGAATTTTTAGTAATGGGATATTAAAATATTTTAGCAAACTGTTTTAAACGTGACTCTTTTAGGTAGATTTCTTTAAAAATAATACCTACCATACCCAACTTTCTAAAAATTTCAATCCGCTTTCTTCGATCATGATCATCAATCATCCTTTGTTAAAAAAATTGTACATATATATATATATAAAGGATGTAATAAATTTTATAGTACCTGACTAAATTACGAGTCGAAAATGTTCAAGTAATATGTGAAAATTCTGCACCGTTACGGATAATATTATGGTGGTTCCAGCTGCTGAACGCGTCGCTGATGAAAGCCAGTGAGTCGGCATTGGTACACCGTGCCGCGTTAGCACGTGGTGCAATATATAACCTCAGTCGCTGATGTGCTACCGGCAGCTGTTCGGTGCAGATTGCCTGGCTTTCTATCCCAGTCAGCAGTATTTGTCCTTGTAGTCCATGGATATGCACAAAATTAAAAGTTAATTACTTTTAAAATGTTATCTGGTACTAAAAATGTCTACCCCGTTTATCTTATATTGGGTCGGGTTTCATTATTTAATGATGTCTTATCACCCGTACAGATGTCGCTCGCGTCTTTAGTTAGGTGGGTACGGTGATGATCATCCCCACATATCTTTGCTAATCCGCCTAGCCTGATCCGCCATCTTGGCTCAAAATAGCGACAAGAACTTAGGACCTAGAAAAAAACTGTAAATATACTTTCACGCTGAGACATAATATACATGATTATTACTACGAGTACTGAAAAGAATTCTTGATGTTATGTTTATTTTATTTTATTTCGAATTGTGCGATGGAGAAATTTCTTAATTAAGTATTAAATTCTTCTTCTTAACATTCTTAATTAAGTATTAAAACCAAAAGTCTTTTGCCAAAATATATATTGATAATAAAAAATTCTTCTGAGAAATGTTTTATTCGTCTGTGGAGTTCATTGACCATTATTGTCCCGAATATTATCCCACTTCTGCCTTCACTATCCTTCATTCTTCTCATTTTTTGTTGTCATGAGTGCTAAGCTGCATAGAATGATGATGCTGTTATTTATTTCATTTGATCCGCCCATCTTGTAGGGAACCTCCTTACTTTCTTGCCTTACTTTCTCCTTACTTTCTTGCCTTGGATGGCTCCATGGAATGAGGCTCTTGTTATATTTTTATTTGATTTGCTTTTGTTAACTTACTTTCAATATTGTGGAGTTAAAGATCTTGTCATGTTATGTGTCCAAAATCAAAGATTTTTTTTTTTCGAATATATTACATTATTACGTAAAATGATAATTGTACATTAAGGTGTGTATACACTGATGAAATTTTACAGTCTTATCTCGGAGCTTTTTTTTTATTGATACATTAGTTAGTCATTCTGCTCTGCGTACAAAATACGATACACAACAATGACAATTTGCTGCTCTCTAACTCTATACTGTCTTGCTCTTCACCTCCACATCTCGAATACATATAACGTATTCCTCTGTATCTTTCTTACAGTCTATGTCTCTACGTTATATATCTTTATAAAAGAACAGAGATTTTACCAAACGTGACTTAGTGGTATATATTCTGTCTCTTTCCCTTTCACATGTACTTTTATATTACATCTCCCTCTTTATGTATATGTAAGTGAACTCTTTTTGTATTTATGATTTGTTCTAAATACGTCCTGATGATGCTCGAGATAAGCGAAACCGGTTAACGTATAATAAATTTCGTGGTTTCGTACAAAGTGATTGTTATTTCGTTTAATATAATAAGTCAAACCACAAAGTGATTACTCTCTACGAAAAAAAAAATTATTAAGTTATTTATAAATAAAAATCATGAATATCAAGTTGTTCTATTATGCCTCTATAAGTGCACCTTCTGTAAATGACTTGAATACATTACATCACAGACTCGTCGAAAAAACATTGTCTTTCAAATAATTAAAAATAAAAGACTCAAATGTTTACAAATGCTTACATTTACAAAATTATACATATTTATATGAGAAACTATCTAAAATGTATACAATATCGTAAAAAAGGGTAATTTAATGTAAAGCAACTAAACTAAATAATTTTGTAATTAATTAGTTTGTTGGCTGAAAAAATGGAATAACAGATGTATTAATTTGAAAGAGCTACAGCCTATACATAGGTTCGAAAATTTTTCGCCAATTTACACGGTTAATATGGCGTAATGGTAACGCACTTCTCCGGACAAGAAAAGATCCCGGTTCAAATCATAGTAGTAACCAAAATATTTTTTCCATAATTGATTTTTTCCGTACATCTTTATAATTAATACATTTAAATTTGGTGTTAAAAATACCACAGAATTATGTTCTGAAAAAACTACAACTTCACAACAATAATGTGTTCTCCTTAAAAAATATGATCATATTATTAATACTAATATTTTATCACATAAATATTTAATTTTACTTTATTTCTCAGAACATATAGTTACATACAGCTTATTCTAATGTATTGAATGCACGCGCCTGATGACTTGTATCTCTTTAAAATCATTTTTTTCATGCCCTGTGCAGAATAATCGAAAAATCGATGTTAAATTGCAATCTCTATTGCAAAAGAAATCAATATTTTACATAATTATTACATATCGTGTATTTTTTAAGATTTTGTGTGCATTATTTTGAATATAAGTTTTTTTTAAGGGCGTGTATACCTTTAAATATTTAAAAATAACCAAATTTCCAAAAAGGTTGACGTACACTAAGAATTATCTGTGAATGTCAGAAAATTCCTTGCGAACTTTTGTTTATGAAAAACATCATGTAGACGTAGGAATACTGTAGGAATTCTTTTATATTTCTGGTATTTTCCGCTAAATGTGGCAACAAAGCATTTTTGAAATTTGTCGTGTTATATCAAACAAGAACAATTTTTTTTAGATGCCTTTGCATTACTTTCAATTGAAATGTTATTGGGTACCAACTATTGACCATAGATAGATTCGTTCACTATTACCAAAGGTACAGATTTAAGAAATGTGCCTCGTTGTAAAAAAAGGGGTTTTGCTATGCAAAAAACGAAAGATCTTAAATTGAAGTAAGTGGTCAAAGTAGCCACTGCGTTCAAAAGAATATTTTTAGACGGTATTATGAAGTACGTATGTTTATGTTAATAATTCACATTAAAATATTCACAGCTCCCGTGGGTTCTTGGCAAGTATCGCCGTGGATGGGCGCGCTGGCTGGCGGCTTGCTCTCGCTGGCTGCTCTGCTCGCGCTAGCCGTGCTGCGTGCGCGCCGCGCTCGGGCCGGGCGCGCGCGCGCCCCGCCTGCGTCTGAGGAGAAGTTGTGTCCGCCCCCGGGGGTCGCGGCCGCAGCGCCGCCCGTCGCGGCTCGCCTTCGACAGTCTCCCGCGCAGCCGCCCAAGGAGATTCTGCCCCCTGATGACAGGGATCCCGATGTGATACCGGCGAACTATGGTAAGCTATGTTATTCTGTGTTACCTACGAATATTTTTTATTTTTATGTATTCATGTGTACATATTTTGGCACTGTAATTTTTTTATATTGTAAATGGCTTTGGCCTAAAAAAGAAAAATTCAACAAGCTAATCAATACGAGCAAGAAAATCAGCTGAAGGTGTAATTTAAGGTTATTCTTACCTTACCTCTGCCATATACATATAAGGGTACAATGTAATATATATAAAGGGTTTAATGTAATCTATTCATATATATTATGTATTTATTAATTTAGATTGTTGTATGTGAACAAGTATATCAAATTTATTAAACATTATATGCATCAATTTTGTGGATTACTTGTGTATTGAACTTTTATATTCACGATGCTTTAATATAATAAATAAATCTAAATAATACAAATAGAAATAGGTGTGTTCCAAAATTAGCAAATAAAATATAACCATATATTCTCAATTATGATTAATATACTAATAAATAAGTAAAGTGGTGATTGGTAAAGTCAAGAGTCGAATTGGAAAAGCATGACCTCCTTCCCAATATACGTACCAAGTAAATAGTACCACTCACTGCTCCTGATATATTATGCGATTCGCTCTGCAGAATGCCAAGTAGGATAAAAAAAAACGTCGATGCAACCGAAGTGACAATCCTTAATCCTCCACCCTTAATAAACAATGGAATAAAGCAATCGCTTCGCCAGTATATGGTTGCAGCGCCACCATAGCCTTAAATAAACTCGTTAAATATCTACTCACTGTACATTTCCAATACCAGAACATAAATCATTGCTTAGCGGATGAGTTGAAAATTTGATATAAATCCGAAATGAGATTTATATCCACATCTTGGTATCTTAAAGTAAGACTTGCACTGTTCAAACAAATATGTATATAATACATATTATACAACACAGACAACTATTTTTTTAATTAAAATGAGCATCTACTCTTCGGCTAGAATTCCTAGTTTCTCGCTTTTCCGCTGTAATTGTATCTACTCTTTAGTTCGCTTCAGCTTAATACACCTTAAACATTACGAAAAGGATAATACAAAAACAGAAATACTTCAACTTTGTCCTTTTTACAAATCTCTCATAACAATTATTATAATAATTAACACAACACTATTGTATGCAAGATTGTGTCTCAAGTATATTGATTTATTTATCAGAGAGCAAGGATATGTCAATACAAATGCAGACACCCTGGCAAGATGATTAAAAAATGTCGAAGTAAATATAATTTTTTTTTTTTTTAATGATTCGCTGGTCCATTTTAATTCCAACCAAAATTGCCATAACGATCAATTTCAAAATGCAATTTAATGTTTAATTTTCAATTCCTTTATAAATATTTTATTATATATCCGTTTAATTTCACATGCCACAGCCAAACGTGGCTGCTACTCGGCGGTCAGGGTTTCAGTAGAATCGAATAGAATTCGAGCTTTCCCCAAAACAAGCCACGCGTAAATAAAATTTCGATGTAATTAAAATTATTCTATCTTTCTAAGATAGCTGTCAAAACGGACAAAAATGACATCTAGATGACATATAAGAAGAATCGTGTATAGACAATTTCTATGGTCAGTTAGATTTCTCTCATAGATAAAAGAAAAGATGACGAGTTTAATCAAGCACTATACAGCCGTAATGACACTACCAAAGGCGCCACATCCAGAAAATCATAGATGGGGAAGCGTAATATTATTTTAGACTAGCAGGTAAGCAATTGGCTGTGGGCATTAATTACCACTGCGCGGTCAGGGTCTCATCAGCTATCGCTGATTGCTTGCTACTATGCCCTACGAGCGGCTATTGTGGCCGCTTTGCTGCCAATAGTGGCCACCGCGCGGCTATTTGTGATCGCTGCGCGGTCAGGGTTACATCGACTTTCGCCAATTGCTTGCTGTTAAACCCTGAGGGCGGCCAATTGCCCTACTTTTGTTTTTGCCCTGCTCGCGTCTCCCCGATTTGGCCGTTTTAGTAATCATTTACAGCCACAAATGATACTACCGAAGCCAGCATATTCAGAAGGTTATAGATATAGAAGAGATAGCGTTATATTATTATTACGGATAATGCTTTGATATAGAGTTATCTTATTATATAATAGGAGAAAATAACACTTTGTAATTGATGTTCTACCAGGTCAAGTAATTATACCGTAACTAATAAGTAATCGTTCTAGAAAGAAAATTTAGAAAGTAAACTACATTTATTTGTATTTTATATAAAAATTTATTTAAATCTTTATTAAAAATATCAGTCTAATTTTAGAAGCTCGTAATTAAATTTAGCCTTAAAATAGAGATTTTATGCTGTCTTTTAAATGTTTAACGTTTGCAACCTCTCGTTTAATTATTTAATGTCAAATATTATTAAATCTCTCAATTCCAATAAAATGTAGATCACATGAATTCTTTTAAAAATATATTATGCTTTCATGTACATATTCGATTTTAATTAAAACATTCGACATTTTTGATAAATATTTGATATTGATGTGTATTTCAGTGCCTGTTGTGGTCATGCAAAGTGTTATAGATTATAATTTAGTATTTATAATTTATACTTCCAATTTAATTATACTTTATTCTACCTATTTTGTGGAAAATCTATTTAAACCGCACGCTTCCTAATTAAATTAAATAACCTAAACCACAATATTTTCATTAAATATTATTCTCTCTGAACCGTTTTGTATACACATCTCAATTACGAGATATTTTCTCTTTGACCACAAATTGAATCATCAAATTTATTTGAAAGCACAGAGAAAAAAATGTACGAGTTTTCTCTACTTTACTCAGTTTAATGTTGTCTGTGATTGAAGATTTTTCCTTGTGCTATTTTTATAATCCTCCCGAAACGATTCCTCTCGAAAGCCGCTCGCTTCAATTTTCCCCCGGAGCGTTGTACGGCAGAAACACAACTTTATTTAAAGCGTCCACACAATTGGAAAGTTTTAATTAACCGAAATATAGTTGATGAACAGCGTCATTCCCTCATAATCTTGTGCAAATGAGCGAGTAACAACAAAAGCCGTACACAGACCTCGGGTTGGAATCCCCGAAGTTTCCGTGCGATAGTGTTTTATGTCGCAGTCTGGGGATTTATTTCCCCGCAAACTTGCCACGTCCCACGTACCCGGACGGGGGATACCTATTTATATGTGTTCGCGTTGCTAGCCACTTATATCTGTATTGTGTGGCGTTTTTGTAAAATAAATTCTGGCTTACCTCCATAAAAATCTCAAGCGAAATGAAGCACGCGCAGGAGGACGCGGGCAGGGGCAATAGGGAGTGAAGAATGTGAACACTGGCTGGGTGTAATCACAATGTAGCGGTGAATAAATAAAAGATGTGCGCTTCTTTTGTCTTAAAAAAAATCATATTCTTTCGTGGAGAAGTTTTTTGTATTATAATATTCTCTGTGTGAATATTTTTGTCGGGAAAGCAGTTAACAAGAGTTAATACTCAAAATAAACTAATGTTAAAGACTACAAACTGTTTATTCCAAATTAAACAAATAAACATCGGATTTGGTCCCGTGGTCTCCGCGCTTGCTAAGCTATGTTCGAAATTAAGTATTATTGCGAGTTAACAAAGTTTCAATTGATGGCGTGCAGCTCTTGTATATTGTATATTAATCGACTATCTGTCCCGAGTAATAATAGTGAGAGGCTGCCATGAAAAATATAAAAGTTCCTTGTTGATGGTAATGCTGCATTTGGTCACCAATCAGTTTAAATATCTTTTCATACATTTTTGTTTTCACCTACACGGCATCATAACAAATAAAATAGATAATATTTTAGTAATATGATGACTTTTGCGTGAGTTAAAAATTATCTGACTGGCTGATTTGTGTTATGTTATCCCACAAACATATTTTTTAATGTATTGACAATATCAACAAATAAATCAGAGCGTTCAAAAAGTGATAAACCATCGAATACAATTTTCTGACTGAAAGCATTGTTCGGCAGTTTGATGAAACATTCCATTCGAGATATTGTTTGTCACTATCGCAGTATTGCAAATATTCGGATAAAATATTTTTCATGTTGGTCCAAATCTATTTACTCTATTCGTTTGCAGTTATAGTTTAGTTATAGTTATATAAGTTTGCAGTTATAGTTAGTTAAAAATTGGGCACTTATTTTATTTAATATCATGCACGTGTGAGCACGAAAAACATTAATTAATTAAAGTGAAATTAAATAAGATCTGGTAAACATCTTTATTTGGCATATTCATCTTGAAGGAGACCATCTCTTCCTTCGCTTTTCCATGTATACACACAATATATCCAAAGTATGCTAGAATCCTTCCCCTGCATGATCTGCGTTGATGATCAGTCACCGCCTACTCAGGTCCGTGGCATTTTTTGTGTATTCGAAGAGTGGATAATTACATTATAAAACTCATCAGGTGGGTTCATCGTGATGGCGAACCTCCACGTGATCCCGTTCCTATTTTTTTTATTCAGACACATATAATATATAAATGTTGTACCGCTAAAAAAAGACAGTTTGTAACATATATTTTACACAGATTTTAGAATCTATTGCCCAACTAGACGAGCCTGTTTTCGGGTAAATTGGCAAATAAATTTCACAAAACCAAATAACTCTTTGAAGGCAAAACGTAACTAAATATAAATTGAAACATACAAGGCAAGTGAACGTGAAAACATATAAAATGAGAAAATAAAAATGCTAATGTGCAATACAATTTGTATAAATAGAATATAATCACATACAAGGTAAAGGAAAATATGTAAGATTAGAGTTATAATACAGTCAATATAATACACAAAATGCATTTATAAGAATTATTTCATAATATAAAACAGTTTACTCTCAGTATCACCTCTACCTAATTTTAACAAACAATTTGAAACATCCTTTTTAAAAGCTTTACTGTCACTTAAAGTTTTAATATTATTTCCTATTTGATTGCATATTCTAGGAGCTTGAAAGGTAAATAATCGTTGACCGAAAGTAGTTTTCATTCTTAGAACGATTTTAAGATTACTTGCTCTTGTGGGATAATATCTTTCAGTCCTCACAGATGGAGCTTATTTTCCCATAAAAGCAAGTTAGTATATTCAGCACACATAATTGTCTTATATCCAAAACCTGAAATTCCCTAAAAAGTAGCTCTGAAGGACACGAAAGATCACGGCGGTGTATTACTCTGAGTATAGCCTTCTGAGCAATACTTACTTGATATATATGTACACCTGATGCAATCCTTGTATTCTATTTGAGGGCTATCCGTGGTATGTGGTGCATGCGCTACCAGCATCACATTTCCAAAGCGTTTTTCAGTTATACCTACTTAATATTCAAAATAATTATTAATACGTTTAAAAAATTGATAATTATTTTAGAAAAAAAAACGAACTCATTCAAAAATAAATCAGTGAAAATGTTTGAGTGATAAGAATTACACTACACAAAAATTAACATCTAAAAATAATAATAAAATTAAAATAAATTTACTGCTTAGGAAAACAAGAAAACAAATAAAAAATAATGACAGCGATATATAATGACTAAATTGTAATATATCATATAAAACTAAATTAATAATTATAATCATATGACAACTAATTTGTACTAGTTTTGTATTAGCTTTAGATTTTGATATTTTTATAAATTACGAACTTAATTTTTATAAATTACGAACTTAATTCTAAATTACTGTAAAATATCTTAACAAAACTAAACCCATTCCCGGACCTATTCAATCATGTAAGTAAGTGGTGTGGAGATATACTAACATGAATTATAATCAATTTTTACATTTTTTAATTGGTACTAGCGAATTGAATGATCATGGTGGTCGAGAAGGAGAAAACAAGCAAGACAACGTGCAAAATACTTGTAAATAATGAATGTTTGGAACAAGTAGATGAGTTTGTGTATTTAGGAAGTATGTTTGATAGAAACAGAAAGACAGAAAGATATCGAAAGGAGGGTGACTCCAGAAAATAAAGTGAAAGACGCTTTGAATGGAATTATAACTAATGAGAACTTGTCAACCGATGCAATCATCGGCATTATCGGTTCATAATGAAGTCCTGGTACCGACACTGATGTATGAAAGTAGAGAGGGACGAAAATAGACTAAACAGCGTAAATTATATCACTTATGCGTATGTGTGGCAAATCCATTTATGACAGAGAAAATAACGAGGAAATAATGAAAGAATGTAAAGCTGATCTTCGAATAGTGAGTAAAATTAAGAAGGGATCAATTATGTGGTTTGGTTATATGAAACGGATGAATGAGGATAGAATGGTAAGAAAGATAAATGACGTAAATATTGATGGCACCAGAAATAGAGGTCATCCGCGAAAGACTTGAGTAAACCAGATACTGAAAGATGGTCCTATTAACCATAATAACCGGCGAGCTTATTTGAAAAGATTTATCAATGTGGATGGAATGTGGACAGAAGAATATGGCGTTCTATCTTCTCTGCCTACCCTCGCAAGGAAACGGCATGATGGTAAATAAGTATAATAAAAATCTCTCCTAGTACAGATTACGATGTCTGGAATAATGAAGAAAATTAGCTGATCAAAATCGTCAAGCTGACAGAACCATCTATTATTACACAATTAGATTTAATTTCTACCCCGCTGTTAATCAGACTCGGCTCTATTTTTTATATAAAGCCTTTAATAAAAAAACCTTCCAGATAATTATTTTAATCAAAATATATTTTATTTATTTAATCAAAACGTATGGTTTTACACATTAACCCTTATTAAAAATAATTATAGAAATCCATCTTTTATATCACAGATTAATATTTGAAAACTATAAATGTCGATTACTTGCTATGTTTAAATATTCGTAGTTACCTCAGTTAATTATTTTTATTTTCACAATTGATAGTATTAATTTGTATCGTAAATTTTTACCTACTACAGATATTTAATTACGCTGACCTACTTTAAATAAATTCGTGATAATAAAAAATTTCTGAATTTTTTTGATAATGAATCGAAGATATTAAGTTTTAAGGAGAACGCAATATTATTGTGAAGTTCAAAACATAATTTTATGATATTTTAAAATATTGTTTCACCTTTTTAATAAATAAATGTATGTAAAATTATTGGCGACGTAGTCTAATGTCTTATATTCAGTTAATATTTTATGTAGATCTTGATAGAAATACTATGTAGATTGCAAAAGGTCTTATCACGCAATCTAAAATACTATATAGATTTTGATACAAATACAACCTATTGCAGAAGGTCTCATGGTACATCTGTAAAATTCAATGTACTTTCTTTGATCATAACCAGATACCCCAAAAACACCTTTCTACTTATAAATGTATATTTATATATGGAATATAACAGATTTTGTGGATACGGTAACCCCTTTAACTCTTATGAGATTTCGATCAAATTTAAGTGAATTAGTTTGTTTCAAAATAGTAGCTATTAATTTTTTTTTATATTTGTAGCTATATTGGTCTACAAAAAAATTAGTAGAGTAGGGTACATACAGGCAGGGGCGTCAGTAAGTAAGCAAAAAAGCTGTGCATTACTAAAAATTCTGTGAAACAAATATAAATTAAATAATTGGATTAACATAAACGAAAACATTATTTTACAATTATCGCCATCTGTGTCCCAGTAAAAACTTGAATCGCTTAGTTCTAAGAACTACCACGACAACTCACCGCTATACCCATGGCGCTCTTTTAAATTCGCCGCATCGAGCTATTTACATTACTCTGTTCTGTCTTTCAGCTAATGAATAACTCAAGTCATATAATTGGTTATTTACTCAATTAAAAATTTCTTTCGGTTGATTCGTTTTGTATGGAGTCGTTACCTATGCTGTTTTTTTAACAGAATAACATTAGAAAGGGTTACAACTGCGTGTAAATCATTGAAGTGTCTTCCTCTTTTACTATTTCACGAATTTTACTATCTTACTGTGTTGTTACTTTTAACGTGTTGATTTCATGATTGTTCTTTATATTTGGTGCATGAATTGGTTTTTGATTTGAAAAACACAAAAAGCAATTGGCAAAACTATTTTATACGTTAACTTTTAATAAAAATAATTATTTCCTTTAGTTATTACGTGAAGGATTTTCAAACAATAAATATATCATGTTCAGCAATAGAAAGTGTTCTTAAAAACGTCCATACATTTTTTATACGGGTAAGAAGATTTTATTTTACGTTAAAACTTCAATAACACTATTAATAATACTCTAAAATTACAAATAAATTCATGGTAGGGTCGTACAAATGACGGATTTATTTTGTCCAAAGATGTTAGTTAAACGAAAGTTCATATATTATATATGATTGTATAATGTCATTGGTAACAGCACAACCTAAATCTATACCTACCGCACGCCACTGCATACAGGGTATCATAAAACCAGAATTATCATTTCCTTTCACACATACACGAAATCTGCCGGAAGGCAAAATACATTACATTTATATCTCGATACACTTATATTTATTATATTTTTTTTAACAAATGGCGCTGAATTTACTATTGTGATGGATTATTTTGCCTTTAAATATTGAACTTTATTTAATTTATCGATTCATGTTGCTGATTTTGCGAAAACCTTCCCTGAAGAATAACAGAAAAAACATAATCCATAAACACATAAAAATTAATTTATATTTACATGGATATTTACCATAATGACAAGCCTTAAATGTCAATATATTAATTTTAAAAAAATTGTTATAATTCCTGAACTAACATACAGCTAATGAAATACCCACAGATGATATAAATTGTACTACAATTCTTGCTTCTTACTTCCACTGGATCTAAAGACCACTCAGGTCCATGGCCGACCGCACAGCCTCTCTCCAGGCATCTCTGTTTTGAATTGCGGTTCTCCAGTAGGGGATTTATCGCCGCATTGTATATTTGTGTATATTATCCGCCCATCTCATTCTTTGGCATCCCTGGAGCCACGTTCCCGTCGGATTTCCTTCAAAGACCTTTCCGAATGTTCTTTAGTCTTCGCATTAACGTATACTGCCCACCTCGGTCTTTTCCATTTTAGTATTCGACTGATCTTGAGGACTCGAGAGTTCAGCATAGGAACGGATACGTTATCGAGGGTTCTGCATGGCTGGTTCAAGCATCCTTCGAAGAATTATCTTTTCAAATACTTGGATGGCATTTTCTTGCTTCTTAATGAGGCCTTCAAATTCATGTAATACTATCGACTTATAAACATGATTGTTACGTGATTTGATCTATCTTGACATTGTTTGGAATTGAATAGTGTTTAGTGTATGCGAGATACGCTGCAGTTCCAATACTCAACCTAGAAGCGACTTCTTAGACATGTCATCTGTTCGTTATGTTGTTTCTTAAATACATGAAGGTTGAAGTGGTTTGAATTTTTTTTATTCAGGTTTTCCGATGGACCAGTTTTTTAACATCTTTAAGTATTTAGTTTTCTAAACATTATAAGAAGATTTATCATCATCGCCAACAAAGTGGAATTTATTTTCTCTCAGCACCATCAGATCATATGTATGTCATCAATATGTTTGAGTGCCATTTAGGGTAAGTCTTCGATGGCTTTTATATATCCGTGATGTATAGCAATTCTTATTCGCTCACTAGAAGCCTGTTGTTGGACCATTTTATGTACAGTCTTACCATATTAATTAGTTTTCGTGTAATTTTAAATTCAAATGATAATTTGCAGTAACTAGATAGTATTTAACATATTATTATTAATATTATATATGAGAATATCATTCGACAGTACATAAAATATAATATAAGAATCCATAAAACGTACTCTGATAAACAAATATTATTTCATATCATATTATGATCACCAGTAGTGACTGAATATAAAATATATTAATTTATATCATATTTTTTATTTATTATTATTAACCACTTAATTGAGTTTCAATACATCTACCGGTTTTGTAAATACCATTTTCTTCTTCAGGATGTCATAACTAACTAAAAACATATATTATTGTTTCTTTACCAGAATCTATTTTTAAAAAAATAACAATTATTTAAAAAATAAATTTAGTACCTAACTCAAATTGTTACTTAATACAAATTTAGTCGAATAATTTTTAGGAAAAAATTTTAGAATGGGACTCGTAGTTAAATTTAGTTGGTTGTTTATAATTTTTTGATAAGTTTCACATAATTTACTCATAAATTCTAAAAACAAAGATGATAAATTTAGCAATTCTGGTGTCTATAAACTTAGTTTGCAAGGATTGTGCTGCATTTTATATTTGTAAAACGGTAAGAAATTTTAATATAAGAGTAAAGGAGCATTTGAGATGTTTTAACAATAGTGCATTTTCAGAATTCGCTAATCATTTGATAGAAAATGGTCATGGTTTTGATAAAAAATTGGGATTGTCAATTTTGCATATAAACGGTGTTGGTCACAAATTAAATAATTTGGAATCGTTGGAGATAAATAAAGTATGTAAAACTAATCAAAAAATTATAAACAACCAACTAAATTTAACTACGAGTCCCATTCTAAATTTTTTTCCTAAAAATTATTCGACTAAATTTGTATTAAGTAACAATTTGAGTTAGGTACTAAATTTATTTTTTAAATAATTGTTGTTTTTTAAAAATAGATTCTGGTAAAGAAACAATAATATATGTTTTTAGGTAGTTATGACATCCTGAAGAAGAAAATGGTATTTTGCGAAACCGGTAGATGTATTTAAACTCAATTAAGTGGTTAATAAAACAAAGATAATAAATACAAAATATGAATTTTAACCACAAAGTTAATATTGCTAATTTTAAAAGTAATTTATATCACATTTAAAAATGGCAGAAATTGATTAGTGAAACTCTACTAATCATTTTATATTAATATTATGTTAACAAATATTTTATTCTATTTTTAAAGAGAACTTATTATTATTTATGGAGTAATAATTTTTTCAAAACATAGTTTTGTGATATTTTAATACAAATTAAATGCATCAGTTAGAAAGATAAACATGTATATAAAATCAATTTATCGAAAAATATTATAGTTGCCACCGGGATTTGAACCAGGAACTCTTCCTATCCGACGAAGCGCGCTTTACAATTACACCACGTCAGCCTAGTAAATTGTCGACAAATTTTCGAACTCATATGTTGCAGCTATTTCAAATTGATATACCTAAAATGAAATAATAGATGTATCAATTTGAAGCAGCTATACATATAAGTTCGTTTGATTAATTTTTTTATCTTTATGTGTATTTTTCTAATGCATGCATTTAATTTGTATTAAAATATTTTATTAATTATACTTACTCTTTACCAACCAGTTTCGAAAGTCTTTTTCCTTTATATGGTTAAAGTTTTTTATCACCCTGATAAGGAAAGGATGGTGGTTAAATATAAATATAAATGTTAATGTTTAAATTATTATAAAATGCCACCATAATGTTTTTGAAATTTTCGTTAAAATCATTTTTTTAGAAATTAATATAGATTTTTTTTAGTACAATCGAGATGCGTACATGGAATACGTGTCACATCAATATTCTAACCATTTTCAAACTAAGCTTAATGCTTGTGCTATTAAAATAGTACTAATTTGATGGCTTCTTGAAACGAGGCTCCAACCCCCGACCACTAGATCGCTAGGTGAGTATCGTAACCACTATACAACAAGCGCGTCATTAAAGAGTCTTTATTTTTAGTTATTTAGTTAATAATCTCTCTATTACAAGGCTATAAACTATAGATCAAAAAGAAAAATTATACCAATCATAAAAATTAAATCTTCACGAAACCAGAGATTATTTCGACAGACCATCTCCTTTATGAGGGTCACCGGAATAGATGTGTATTTAATATGTCACCTGGGAGGCGTGATCCTAGAATTATCGCCTGGTTTCATGTGACTGACATTTTTATTAAAATAGATGGACCAGGTCAGCACGGCGCCCAGGGCTGTCACTCTTCTGACAGAATTCCAAAACTATTTTCCTTCGGAAAGAATACATTTACATAACCTACTTATGGCTTTTCTGAGAAAAAGAATCCATTGATTTTTTTTTATGTATTGAAAGAGAATTTGGGATTCTGTCACTGTTTTGACCTTTTGTGGAAAAGATCTAAGGAAAACGTTTAAAAGTTCAATTGATGGTGAAAAATTATCGATTTCATGCTTAACAATTCAAATTTTTTCAATACCTTACCTCACTCAAATATCATATTACCACTTCTCACTATTTTTCACCTTCCCACGATCTTCTTTGTAGTCGAGTATAAGTAAGTTAAATCAAGTGATGGCTTAGTGTAATGAAATCACGAAGTGTATTAATTGGTTGAATTTGTATTAATCGGTTGAATACTAGCATTCCTAGGGCAGATTATTCCAATATTAAATTGACTTTATTGTAAATAATATATTTTATTGATACGAAAAATGCAACAGGATGTGCAATGTACTGTTCCTCGGGGACAAATTATATTTGAAATAAATTAACATATTTGAAATGAACAAACCAGCATTTATTATAGTTTTCGAGTTATTCTTATCATGCCAAATTACATCTGCTATCTTCTATGTTTCTGCATACCCTTTTACCATTCCAAACCAAATGTTTCGTAATTTCTGAAAGACCCCGCCTAAAACATTGTTTACCCTTCCTTCTCTCTCTGGCCACCGCACTACCCATAGATATAATTTTGTAATATATTGAATGCCACTAAGAAAATATACAGTTGCACTCTAATAACCTGAACAAAATATAGATTACTATTCATACCACTCCTAGTGACCTCTCAGATACCCCATTTTTTCCCTACCTGGATAAAAAATTTCATACATCATCTGCAAAACAAAGTCACCTCTCCACTCCCTAATAATACCTGAGTCCCGTGCAATGTCGGGCCCAGATCGCCAGTGGCGTATAAATACTTCACTAATATGTAATTCCATATAATAATCTTAGAAGACAGCATAATTTCGATCCTAACATAATATTTCGCTTCATCCAGATCCATACACCAATTTCTGCTGGTCAGTTTTTAAGGTTTCCGACATTAAAATGTTCAATGTTAAAACGTGTATAATTGTTGTCCCCAGAGCCGCCGCCCATCTACTCTAGGACCTGGGGCAACACCTCTAAGGAAATGATCACCCGCGACAAGGGCGCCAGGGCAGGGGGCGGAGCCCTGAGCCGCTCCTGCTCCGGTGAAGGACCCCGTCCTCCGGCCGCCTTGGCCGCCTATTACACTCCCGACACCTCTCTAAATGTACAAGCATTCAAAGAGAAGATCCTGGACACCAGACTCCCAGAATCCTGCGTCTAAGCCAATTATTTAGCTTTCAAGCGGATTTTGGTGACGAATGATCTCAATGCTCCGAGTTTACTCAATTATATTATTTCAGCATTGAGTAACGGCTTGGATAAATAAAGTATTGTGATTTAAACGCGAGTGATAAATTGTACTATTTTGCCGTCAAGTGTGATTTTATCGGAAGGCGTGGAAAAAATAGATCTTACTATTTTTATTTTTGTTTCTAACGTGTTCAATTCTACTTATTTCAGTGTATCTGGAAACACATAACTATGTATTTGTTTTGTGAGTGTCTTATTTTTTTATTAAGCGCTAGATAGGTATTTTAATCAATTACCAAAGGTGTAACTAGCTTAAAAAAACGTAAATAAATGTTTTTGAAATTTGATATTTTAGAAAATGTTTATAACGCAAGTTTGACAACATTTATTTTCACACTATTCACATTTTCGGGTAATTTTTATATAAATTCTTTATTATACAATTTCCCATAATTTTGTTCACATTAATATGTATTTTATTTTTACTGCGTGTCTCTAGCAAATAAAAAATTCGTCGGTTGAACTACTGTTCTAACTTGGGGTCCCACTTCCTAATTTAGTAATTTTATTAAAAAATTTAATCTAAGTGGAAACTGTTATTATTAAACATATCTTTAATGAAATCAGATGGTACTAATAAAAATAAATATTTGTCTATGAATAGAAATAATTTTAGTTGAGTGAAATTAACTGTATATCCCTAACCATATCTGATATGTATATACATATTGATACTTTATGTCCTTCACTGAATTAAGTAGTGTATGTTGTATGTTTATATACAGAAAATTATATAAGTTTGTGTAAATTATGTAAATAAAGTAACAATCTGTAATAAAAACATGTACTGATTTAAATAAATACTTTTTCAAATATTATTTTTTATTTCATATTTCATCAGTTTTCTGGTTTCTACAATCTACTATCTAAAGATATATTGATATAAATATTGATTTTAATTTTGTGGATTTTGTTTTTTTTTGTCAAATTTCGATCAGATTTGAAAAATCCATCTTATAAATATTTCGGCTAAGTTATCAGCCAGCCCCTGATACACAATCTTGTTTCAAAAAGGCGATTGTTCAATTTTTTTTTTTAATTTTTAACTACGCTTGTATTAATCTTAGAGAAATAATATAAAACAGGAGAAAATATTATTTCACAAACAGACGAAATCAACCCGATTTGTATCGCCGTTATTGGAAGGGATTATTTATTTGAAAATGAATAGAAGAAACGTCACTTCTATATTTCTATTTCTATTTTTACCTACATAAATATTTATGGCTGCCACTGCACTTTGTTTTCATATCGATTACTACCTTCTACATATGTAAAATAGTGCAACAATAAGCCCATGACTGGGTGCAATATCTCAGTCGTGACAGAATTAAGACGCGAATAAAGACTAAGTTGAAACGCGCGTAAAGTGTATATCAGTATTTTTACCAAAAACCTATATAATTTTGTATTCAAGCAGCCAAGTGTGTCTTAATATGTGTGCAGTCATGAATAAAATCAATTATGAAACACCGTTAGACCCGCACAGCCCGAGAAGTAAAGCAGGAAGTCGTGAGTGACATTTTAATTTAATTTGGTTATTTTGCCAGTTATACCTACATTCACCTATTTCACTTACTAACATGTTCATTCGGATAACGGTGGTGTGCGAGCCACATTCTTAATACCGACCTTTCGTAAGTTATGCAAATATGCCTAGAATTTTGATTCGGGGAAAATTTCAAAGCAAATCCGACATAATTGGAAGGATTAAATATATATTTAATCTTTTCTAATTCATGTAATAGAAAATAAAACGAAAATATATATATGTATCAAAAAAAAATCTAAATTTTTAAACATTATTTAAAACTTTGTTTTTAACCACTAAATCAGTTAAATTTAATATACCAACCGGTTTCGGAAAATATTATTTCCTTCATCGGGATATCAATTAAACTAACTAAAGCCGAATATGTCAAATTTCTAAATTTAAAAATAAATTGACTTTATATTCAAAAATAAATGATATAATAATCTGGTTGGTGTAACTCATAATGTGGTTAAAAAGAATATTTTTAATAATTTATATTAAAATGAATAAAAGCTACAATGAACCTTTGCAAAAAATATAATGTAAATTTACTTCGATTTACATTATTTATTATATAACATCAAAATATAAAGCTGTTGTAACGTTTGACTAGTTACTGACTGGAATAAGGAAGTCCTGTATTCCAAATATATAACATTTTTTTTTTAACGTAATAATAACATAGATACTAATTTGTGTAAAATTAGTAGTAGCAATATGTGAAACATTTCTAAAATAACTTGTAAATAATTCTAAATTTTATTACTTTCATTTATATTGATAATATCATGATATACTAGAATTGACCGTCAATATTGACGAAAAATAATATTTTTTATAACTTTTTCTTTTAGGAAAAAATCTGATAGTCGCAAATTAATTATAATTTTTTTTTTTTGTACTTTTTTACAATAAAATTTTAATTGTGAAGAGCTAGAATGTATGAATTTCGTGCGCCTGCAATAATAAGAATTTTATTTCAGTGGCGTTGAAAGCAAAAACCAACCCCCCGAAAATACACATCTCAAAATTTAAAAAACAACAATAAATAAGAGAATATTAATTATATATTCAAATATACAAAATTAATAATCAAAAAATATATTTCATAAAAAATTGAATTAATATAGTTATTTGTTTTGAAATTTTAGATTATGTAATCGTGTATATTATTTTAATTATGAATTATAATCTTTTTTCGAAAATATAATATATGAACACTAAATCCAGTACAAAAAATTCAATGGGCAACGAAATATGATCGCAATATATAAACAACTTTACGCCCGTAATTAATTAATTTTTGTATGATAATTTCTATGAACCTAAAAAACTAATTACTTATTCCACACCTAAATTATGACATTATCTGAATTAGTTAGGCGGCTGTGAAATTCACTACAACTGTTGTATAAATTTAAAGTTTTTTCTTTGACGTCAAATAATTTCAACCTTAATTAATTAAATTATATACAAAAAAAATCTATTAAATTACTTAAATTACTATAAAAATTATAAAAAATATTAAATTTAAAGACACAGTATTACTGATTAACCATATAAAATTACCTATAAACTTATTCGTGATCTACGAAAACTGTATGGTATCACCCAGTATACTGACTTTAACGATAGCTCTACTCGTATATATTAATAATTTCATTAAAAAATTCAACATTTATTCAACAGCTATGGCGGGAGAAAAAATAAAAAATACAAAAGTTAAAAAAAAGATAAGTTATTTTATTTTAGAAACATTTTCAAAAACGAGTAATATCAGTATTACAATTGAAGAACTTCAAGATATAGATAAAATTGTAGTATTTACCAATATAAAAAATTATTAGTATTAATTTAACGTTTTTTACTATTTTTTTCTACTAAACATATCGAAAAAAATAATTAATACATATGTCTAGAATAATTTAGATGGATATTTTAATAAGAAAATGCTTGTGATCAATGGAATAATTTTAATGAATAAACTGAATTGATAACGTTAATAATAGGTACTATTAAAAAGATAACTTATACAGATCTACGAAAAATATAATTTGAACAATATAAACTATTAATAAACACGTTACTTATCTCAAACACATGTATCATACTACCCCTGCATAGAGTATGTTTTTCAGGTTCAAAAAAATATTCATAATTTCTGCTTAATATATAAAATAAAAATCTCTTAGTCGGGGAACTGAACGCCTGTTTTCAGCATGACAAACGGGGATGCTTAACTTTGCACTAATGACGAATACTAATAAAACTTAAAAATATACCTACGTTAACTATTTTTTTTATTAATATTAGCTAGTTATAAAGTTCATCGGGATTAATAATTTTTCAAATAAAATTGATGTTAAGAATGGATATTTAAATCAATTAATTAAGAATTTTTAAATAATAATCAAAATATAAATCAATGCATTTATCTCTAACACAAAAAAATCTGCATTATATACATACATGATCATTTGACACCACAGTCTATTAGAGTAGAGCGCTGGCTTGGTATGCAAGAGGTGCCAGAATCGATATTCGTCCCCTCAAAAATCTAAGAAGATTTTGCAGGCGCGTGGTACTTAATATTACTCATACGAGAAAATTTACGAAATTGAAAAATTGATTTGGTTCAAAGAAAGGATCATACTACGTCGTTGTGTAAAAGAAAAGGATTTTATGCTTGCACCGTTGAATATACAGCTCTCTAAGGGGCGAAATGCGTGATTCGTCAAATGTTTTTACCATTGAATATGCAATAGATACTTCAAAAGGGCTGTACTGTTCCCTAAACATTAAATGTAAGATTCAGATTCTAAAAATCTTATTATCTTTTATGAGATTCTGGTAAATCAATGTATGGTATTTTTAGGGAAAAGTAGAAAACAGGTTTTTTCTCTTCTGTAAAAGATAAGTCCATGTCATAAAAAAGAACATCTTCAAAGTAATCAAATGACAAGCTGTTAACGAAAAATCATATATCTTGGATTTCACTATGCATAAAAGGATAAACATTTCTTACCCCTTATAATTTATACTGTTTCGCATTTTATAATACTTTTATTACACAGACCAATAAATGAATAGATATGAAATAAAACATGCGTATAGGTGAGGGGCTTGGAACATTAGTTGCGGGACGAGGGGCATTCCACACACATCTTGGTGGAAAAATAAATCCGATAGTTTATGACGCATTTATGCAACAGTTAAAGTATTTACTTTTCGAAAATTTAATTTTTAAATCAAAAAACAATTCAATGTTCAATTCAATCAATAACAACAAAAATGTTGAAAGGTTCTAAACAGAGCCTAAAGAGAACATAGTGCTGTCATCATCTCCATCCGTTGATGTGGATGAACCTGGTTGAAAAAATTGGTGGAACTTTTTTTTAAATTTTTTTGCTTCTTTTACATACAACAGTTTTTTTATTTCAGTTAATGGCTGGATTAATGCCCCGAGAAACTTGAACGCTGCGATCTGCATTAGGATCAGTTTGAAGTAAAATGTTATAAAGACAAGTACTGAAAGAGTATTTTTTAAAAGTATAAAGAGCATCCGTAAAGCGAAATATTGGTGTATGTATTATATTGATAGACAATATATTTATTTAAATTATTTTGCTGTTGTATTTTATTGAATTAATTTAACAAGTCGTATTTTTTACATTAATGCATATTATATTGTCAGCGTTTAAATTTTCGTTCCAAGAGTCGTATTTTTAAAAAAAGTCGCGGACTTATTTTATTGTGTAAGTGGTACTAAAGTGATCACGTGGGTGACATCAAAATGAAAATATTGAGAAAAGAAAATTACGTTAGTTTATGTCTATATATTTAGTTGTCTGTGTTTTATTAAAATAATAAATCGCTTTTTTTTGATATTTTTCTA
Organism: Eubasilissa regina; assembly: GCA_022840565.1. Lineage (NCBI taxonomy): Eukaryota > Metazoa > Arthropoda > Insecta > Trichoptera > Phryganeidae > Eubasilissa > Eubasilissa regina. The sequence goes on from JAINEB010000018.1 coordinate 27,417,712, forward strand.
ACTTCAAGTTATTTTAATACAAAATTGATTACCGGTGATTACATAACATATTTTTGATAATAATTATTATGTTTTTTGGTTATTGTCGTTAATATTATAAACTTTTTAAATATCTCGAATAATTTTTTCAGGAACACTTTGTTCGCTGTAGAGTTCAGTAGTTATTCGTAAAGCACAACTCAGTCAAGAAAACAAGGCGACAACCATTATAGGTATCATAGACTCGTGTAGGGCATATGAATAAGAAAACTAGAGATGAGATGTCTCCAAAGAGTGGCAGGTGTCACAAGGAGAAACTAAATAAGGAATATAACAATCCGGGAATTATAAAAGGACCCTTTCCGTCCTTCATAGAAAAATGTCAAAGTTAAACTGACTACGATATTATTATATAATATTTAAGTCAGAATTTATTTTTAGGATAACTTTCTGAAAGAAGACGAGCTGAACCTCCCTGAATGAAGAGACTTTACCGAGAAAGGCTGGACTTACAGTCACTACAAAATGGACGAATGAAGTTCTCTTCTTTTGTAATAATGGTAACATTTAATTAATTTATGAAAGCGTATATGGTAATAAACTATTACACTGTTTTTTTAGAAAATCAGTCAGAAGGAACAGAATTAATATATTTGATTTTAAATATTATATATACGATTAAGTTTTCAATCACTGAATATATTTTTTCATCTTAACTGCAAAGCAGAGTTTTGATCTAGCATATTCTTTTCTAGGCTAGATAGCCTCTCAGTATAGTTGCATCCGAGCGCATGTCCACCTTCATCACTCTTCATCAGCCATTATTTCTTTGATACACAAAAAATATTCATTATATTCCTCAGAATCTTCGTTACTGTGCTCAACAATTCATGTTCCTCAAATACCATTACCATCTAGAATTTGATCGCATATAGTCTTAATCCATATTCAATACAGCCGAATTAAACGAAGATGTAAGCTTATTTACATTCTCAGCAGCGGCGTAACTAAAAAAATTGGGCTCTGATGCAGAATGGAAAAAAGGCCCCCCCGAAACGTATTTTAAATTATAAGATATCAGAATGTTAAGTACTATGTACTTGATTTTATCCATTACATCATGTTTTTCAAAGTTCCATTTTCAGTCTGAACCAATGTAATGGAACCAGTCAAGAGATGCGTTTTCTTCCTGCACCGCATTTCTTCTGAAGAGTATGAATAAAATTGGTGTCTAATTCGAATTCATGAAAGATTTTTTAATTTATATTATTTTATTTCTTGCTTTAGTGGATTCTAAAAATTATAATGTGGGGCGCGGACTTTTCGGGCTCCAACTATCGTGAGCCTCAATACTCAGCTAACTCACCATTCAACTTTGTTAACTGCAAATCAAATATTTAGTTATTAGTCGTGTTACATTCGTTAAAGTAAAGAATGATTACAATGTTTCTATTTATCTGGAAATAAATATTATAAATATTTGTACCCTACTTGTACCATTGACCTCGAGACAAACGAAAGTCTCCATTCTTCAGAAACTTTACGGAAGGGTCTATATAGCATACAGGAAAATAATTACTTTGGGCATTTTGCTAGAAGAGATCACTGAGAATGATATCAATTTCAAATAAGATGGACAGATCAAGTTCGAGAAATGAACAGGTCCTCGCTATACCTCAAAATAACCGAGGCCCAGGGCCGCTAAAAATGAAGACAAGAAGTTCGCGCATGGACCACTATGCTCAGAGTCCGTCGACTAAAAATTGAAACCTATACAAATAAACTATCTGAGATTCAGCCGACTGACCTTTATTGCTTCTGCATCCGATCAATTGATTTAGTCGTACATTTAAAATTCCTCAATGTTTGCATGATGGCAAGTGTTCAACAATCCTGCAGTAAGGTTTTAATTATACAGAGATAATGATAGCGCACTTGGTCAACCTTACCCCGTGATTAGTTAGTTAATTTAATAACCTTTTAAGCAATTCATTACATCTATTTCCCATTTATTTCACAAAAATATTAACATTAATATCATGTATAAATAATTCATAGAGAATACTATACAGTTGGTGGAGTAATGTAGTTACACGATTTTTTTAAAGGCTGTATTAACTGAATTGAAGATTTGGATCGTCACCAAAAAATGACGTCATTATCAGAATAATTATGTATTCCAATTAACGTAAGCATTATTAACTCCATATTGATCATACATTAAACATACATTGCCACTGTTAATTCGAGTTTATAATAAACATATTTACGTCATTGCACACAAATCTCTAAAAAGACAACGGTTTTGTAATTTTTTCCAAAATATTAAAAATGTAATCAACAACTTTTGAAATTATGGAGTATAATTATTTTTTATAATTAAATATAAATGGTTTTGTTTATAAGTAGTTGTATTTTATTTTTGACACCGACTGGTATCAAAATGAATTAAGGTTGAGCAATATTGATTTTTAAAACCAAAATTTTTTTTTAAATATTTTTTATGCACTTCTGTATTGTATTCATAATTTTTTAAATAAATTAGAAAGATGTGCACATAAAATTATTTTTATCGAAAAATATTGTTGTTGCTACCGTGATACGAACCTGGATCACTTCCAATCCAGGGAACGTGCATTAACCGACTATGCTACAGCGCACAGTACATTGACGACAAATTTTCTAACCTATATGTTACACTTTTCAAATTGATACATCTCTCGTTCCATTATTTGAAAGCCATCTACTTTATTTTTACAGAATCTCAAATACCTTTGAGTAATCCGATAGGAGACGCCAGAATGAACAACTCATTTTTATTAAATTTAGGACACAATACGACATTTATATTATTAAGGAGAACACATACTTATTGCGAAGTTGTAATTATTCATAACATAGATCTGTGATATTTTAATACAAATTAAATGTATTTATTAGAAAGATAGAAAATCAATTTTATCGAAAAATATCGTTATTGATCCCGGTAGCTATGTTCTAAATAATTACAACTTCACGTTAAGAATGTGTTCTCCTTAATAATATTAGTTTTTCACTATTTTTACATTACATCATCTACTTTTTACATAATTTTTACATTAAATTGAATTGTGGAACGTTAAAATATTTGTATTTTTATTTGTTATCTTTGTTTTATTAACCGCTTAATTGTGTTTAAATACATCTACCGGTTTCGAAAAATATCATTTTCTTCTTCAGGATGTCATAACTAATTAAAAATATATATTATTGTTTCTTTACCAGAATCCATTTTTAAAAAAACAACAATTATTTAAAAAGTAAATTTAGTACCTAACTCAAATTACTGTTACTTAATACAAATTTACTCGAATAATTTTTAGAATGGGTCGCGTAGTTAAATTTAGTTGGTTTTTTATAATTTTTTGATTAGTTTTACACACTTTATTTATCTCGAACGATTCCAAATTATTTAATTTATGACCAACATCGTTTACATGCAAAATTGACAATCCCATTTTTTTTTCAAAACCATGACCATTTTCTATCAAATGATTAGAAAATTCTGAGAACCCATTCAAAAAAAATTTGAATTGGAAAAGTATTCAAACATTTAATTAATTAAGTCCTGAATAAATACATACGACAGAGACTACTGCTTTAGTCTTTTATTAAACTAGAATAAGAATTAATCTATTTTCAACTATAAATATGTAATAAACGGTTATTATTGTAAGCATTATTGTATTATTTGGAATATAGAAAATTAATCACGAACTTCCGCGATTTTATTAAATTTAAATAAATCGTTGAACGACTGACGTACCTCATACGAGTACATTCATAATTTTATTTGAATCCTGCATGTACAAGTATTTTTCCGTATTAAGTATTTATATATACTATATATTAGCAAAAATATTTTTACCGCGGGTCTTCGTCCAATCCACCGATGTGGAATACAAATTATTGTTATAAAACCATTGTAATAAAATACACGTAATTTTTCTTTTGTCTGAAAATTTTTTGATGATTACCTCATAATGTTCGTAGCCTTATAAATTTTCACCCAGGCATGTTTAATGTCCACGGGGTAATCCCGAGATGTAAACGAAGAATCGAATAAACGCAAGAAGGAATGCTGAGCGGAATTCTCTCGCCTCAGCTCGGCGATTGACGCTAAGCACGTGGCGGAGAGCAATCATAAATAATACCGAAATTACGACGTTTTACATTAAGAAAAGAGCACTTTTATTACCTAGAAGGCAGGAACAATATTTTTACGACTTTCAAATGAGGTTATGCCGCCATACTTTAAAGGAAACTTCGCCGCCGAATTCTCGGCGGTATTGTGCGGCATTATATTTAGACTTCAGCATTATGCTTTATTTAAGAGGAAATCTTGGCGCTCGTTCCATGAACAACCACCACATTAGGCATAGCGTACTTTGAGTATATTTCAAAAATGATAAATAGAAGAGAATTTGAATATAATTTTCTTAGAATGCGTACCTCTCATTTTCATACTTTCGTTTTCATCGCAAATAATCTTCAATTAATGTAAACCTTCTTGATTTAATTCTCTTTGAATTTAATAAGTGTTTTGTTTATCTGACGTAAAGGTTTGTTTAAAATAAACCTTGGTGTTTACTTCATTTTTGTATTAATAATTATTGCAATAAAAAAACCGAATACAACGTAAAATTGAAAAATCTGATTTTTTTTTGTATTCTATTATAGAAATCATCAAAAACACATACATGTACTTCGCTACACTATGAAGTAACATGAACGGAAGTGAGTTTATCCGCAGTCTGTTATGAGCCCCACTTCACATCGTTCGGAAACTCCTCGGCAGCCTGAAAGGTCATGATTCACCATCATCCGCCACGCGGGGATTTATACCATAAAAATATGATGAACTTTTTCAACAATGCATTCCTCGGCCCTCGCCGGCCATTGTGCGTTCATACAACCGATAAACCTGCCGGGGCAAGACAGTGATTTATTGGACCATCACGTAGAACCTTTTGACGCTTCTTCCCCCACTCTCGGTGAAAAATTTGTCCGTAAATAGCCTTTGTAGTGAGCCTTTGTGGAGGGAAACTTCATTGCCCCTATAATGGGGCGATTCGCCGGACTCGCATTATGCTCGCGGGATGAGCCGAGGAGGCTGCCGTCTGGCTGAATTGTTTCCTTTGGTCGGGGACGCTTCTAATCAAATCGACGCTGGAACGCCGGTGTTCATGCTGACACCGACAGTTCTTTCTTTATTTTCTCCAAAGTCACACTGCGCACATTTTACTATATCGAAATTTTATTTTCTAATATTATTTTTGTATTATTAAGATTAGTTTATAAGTTTAGATATACATTTTAATATATTCCCACGTAGTTAATTCGCACAAGGACCCACATCATAAATTTGACATTGTTTTGTAAAGTTTTTAGATAATTCAACTCGTACAGGCTATGCATAAAACATTATTTTAACTTTTGAAAATGATATTTTATTTATATACGTACCTTGTTACATTTTAGAAATTTATGATAGTTCCTTGCAACATTTATTAATTCTGAATAATTTTTTATGATTCTTATTTTACATTTTTGCCTTTGTTAATGTAAAACTACGATTTTCCATTTTATATGAACAAATAAAAATGATCAAATACCGAAAAATAATTTTGTTGTTGTTAAATTTGTGTCGGAACAGAAGAGTGCGGCGTTTCACCCCTTCTCAGTTAATCAATAGTCAGTTAGGTAGTTAATGGTAATAATAGTAGTATTAAAGGTAATAAAAAGTCGCGGACGATATAAATTGGTCATATTTTCATATCATAAACAATACAACACCATTTTAATATAGTAAAAAATACATATTAATATTTGTTACTATATTCAAGTGTTCTATCAAATTTTTAATAGCAAAAAAAGGCATTTTATACTTGATCAAATCAGTTTTAAAAACAGCCTATGTCTGTTTATATGGGAAATCATTCATAAGTCTTAGTTCTGCATGTATTCTTAGTACGAAGATTTCAGAAGGTATAAGAAGATCGACTCGCATTATAGACTTTACACATCTCATTATAATAAAATATTTTTCTTGTAACTTTTTTATGCGGATAAAAATGTTATTAACGTTAACAACGCGTAGATTCTAACCAATTATAATCTATCATTTTTTCAATCCAAAGCTGACACCTGCGCGTTAAAGTAGGTTTTATTTTTATCTTCAACTACCTGTTAGTTCAACCTTTATGGGTTTATAAGAAGGGTTCGACATTAGTATTATTACAGTTGGTGAAAATTGTAATGTTTAACTTTGAAAAACGTTTATGTAAAATATGGTTTGAAACAATTAAAAAATTATGGAATTTCAAATCGCCATTTTTACTATGAAACTTTATACCTTTTTAACTTTAAAGGAAAGCATTTGTTTTTGACAAACTTTCCTACCGCGATAGAATTAATAATATGAAGAGAGTTCTACAAAGAATCAAAAATAATGTGAAACACTGAAAAATTCATAGCCTTGATAAAAAAACACTAGCTGGCCTCAATTTATTATCGTTATCAATAATTTTAACAACTTTTTTACTGCAATATCTTACATCACTTTAAATTTTCGTTAATTTTTGACAGCTGTCTAAATTTTATATGTTTGACACTTTTGTAAAAATGGGTAATATTCAGTTTCATTCGATGATTAATATATTTTTCAGAAAAGGATTTTCACTGAAACAAAATTTTCGACTCTTCAATTGACATCTCTGTGTTGAAAATAGAGTCTAATTTTGCTCCATAGTATGCAAAGATTAAAAAGTTAACAGCAGAATTTAAACGTGGACTGCAGAAAGTTGAAGACGATTCAATGGAAGGCCATCAACTGTAGTAATTTCAAAAAAGTCATGAATTTGATTTTGTAAGTCAATAAATTACTGTAAAAATGTTACAAAAAAATTCTCACAAACCCACTTGAATGAGTGAAATTCATTTAAACATCGAAATTGCACTTGTAAAGTTTTCTGTTAGAGAGGTGCTAAGGCTTTTAACCCCGAAAAAAACGTGTTTGTCAACGAAATTTATAGATGTGATTACTTATAATTTAATGCTAATCCTGAAAATTTCTCTAATCGACACTAATCATAGCATAATCATCGATAGCATCATTTTTCTGAAATTATAAAGAAATTTTCATGATAGCCTACTATTTTAGCCAATACAAGATAATTAAGAGAAAAAATGAAAAAGAAAAATGCCGGAATATTCACAAAAGGCATCATCTTTCATCAGAACAACATGCCACTGGTTTCTTATTGAAGAGCCATCCACCTTATATTCTTATGGTACTTTCAGACTTAATCTGTTCTTTAACCCTAAGAAAATGTAAGCGAAAAAAGTTGTCTCAAACATCATATCGGCTGTGAAGCAATATTTTGAAAATCTTTAAGAATCTTTTTACAAATCTGAGATATTTGCTTTAAAGCATCGTTGAGAAAATCATTACATTCAATTTTAAAGAGATTTAATTAAAATATTTCCAACGTATTGGAACGTATCCTGTAAATTTTGTTATTTTGGATTATACCCTTTTATCTATCCATAGACGATATATTATCTTACAGTAAAGCTTGAACCTTCATTACTTGTAATGGGATTAATTAATATTTTCGAATCAATAATTACAAAGTTTGTATTTACTCACATGTATTGGAAGAATATTTTCAACAAATAAATTTTTATCAAAATTTGTTTTAATTTTTATGAAACTATATTCTGAAAAATCGTAACATCACAAATAAAATGCGATTTCATTAAATTAATATAAAATATCTTCGTATTTTTATTAACATAATTTAATCACGCAATAGCGAAAAAATCTCTCTGGCAAAAAACATTTTGGTAATAAATTTCAAGAATTTAATAAAATATGTACAAAATTCAAAATAAAAGACTTATCAAAGGGGCGTTTTTTATTACTATAGGGTATTCGCGTTAAGATAAAGTAAGATCGTAATACTAAAAACTAAATATTATTTAACAAAAACATAAACACATTATTAAAAAAAAATATCAAAGTTTATTATTGAAAATAGAAAGGAATCATTCAGGAAGCAAATTTGCTTTACTCACTTGCCTTATGATGGCGCCATAGGCTCGGGGCCCTCGCGACACTTAATTGGGCCATGGCAAGGTGATTGATTGCTGCAAAATTGCCTCCGATGAAGCTCGATGACGACGATGACTTATGACACGTCATGAGTACTGGTCGCTTCACTGACATCGTTGTCACGATGACAGCCTTTTTCACACTAGTGTGCCGAGAGAGGAAGGTTTGGGGACACGCTGGGAAACAATAATGATAAGTGGGCGCTCAATATTGACAGACAAAAATATATCCTAAAATTTAACAGATATTGAAATAGGCTGGTTGGTAGTGTTTAAATCCTCCACTAGAACGTCATTTAAACGTGAATTTTTATAAATTCAATCTTCTTCTAGTTGAAACTGAATACCACAAACACTTCTTGAAATGTCAGGTTTGAAAATCGATCATTATAATATAACATTTACCAACCTATATATTCGTATCAAAAATATTACTTATTTTTATTTTTAATATTTACGTATATACAATAAAGCAGCTTTTTATAAGATTATTTCTGAAACAATAAATCAATATGGTTATTAAATAATGCCTATAAAAATAAAGTGGTATATTTGAGTGTTTTTAGAAATTTGTGCCCATATTTTATATAATTTTCTTTATATTTATTGAGGCCGAAAGTTGCATTTTAAATTAAAAATATATCAATTGTGATGTATTTTTATTCTACTACTTTAATACAATGTTAAATTCTTGATTTGTTACTAATTATTACACTGCTATGTGTCCACAGAATAGGACGTATGTCATGAGCGATGATATGAGCCTGTATTCAATCAGCACTGAGTCTTTCACTTTTAAAAAATCTGCTGGAGATTGTTACGTGAATTAAATAACTAGGACACATCAGGATATGTGATAATTATTATACTGACTGAGCGAGGGAAGAACTATTTTTGATCTAGTATGTCTATTTAAAATTTTGCGTCATAAAACAGATAGCCCTAATTTATTGCGACTAGTCAACTTTCGTATGGAATATAACATCACCAAAATACGAAAAAAAAATTATATATTTGTTTATAACTGGCAGATCCTAAGAATTAGTTTGAGACCAACCCAAGTTGCACAGTCATAAAATATATTAGTATAACATAATAAGACATTTACTATATTTTTATTTATTTTTCCTATTCTCCTTATTTTTGTTAGTTAATTGTTTTAATACATTGTTATTAATGTTGCACCGAAATATATTATTTTCAAAATATTATTATTTCAAAACATTATTTTCATAGCATTCGAATCTGCTAAATATTATGATTCAAATAGTACAAACGCTTTTTTTATGTTTAAAGTTGATTAGATTGCGATACATTCATTTGTATTAAATATAAATTGAAAACCAAATTTTTAATTACTTCATGTATATATTTTTTTTATCTTGTTTATTTTCTCAATATTACAATTTAATTTCATTTGTTTGCACCGTTATCTGATTTAATTTTGTTGTTTCAATCTTTTTTTATAGTATATACTAAATAATACTATGTAAAGGGTCTTTATACATTAAATAAATAATGATTTTAGTTATAAAAATTCTTATTTAAAAAGGTGAAAATGCATATTACTGCAATATGCATTTTCTCCTATAATGGACATATTATTTCATTAATTTTGTTCCACTTTTTACCTGTGAACTGTAGCTCTCTTACACGTGATTGATCAATGAAAAAAAATTACTGCTTTTAACAATGTGCAATAATTAATTTCTTAGAAAAAATAAGTATATTTATATCATTCTTACCAGTCGTACAAATTAATGTAAATCTCTCTCCAATCGTACCAATCGTACAAATTAATGTAAGACTCTTAACGATATTTTATATGTATCTCGGGGGCTATATTTTTAATTGTGTGCACGTGTGTGTTAAATTCTTAGTAACTGCTTAATGAGTAAATTTCTTTAATTAAGGTAAATGGATACTTTTAAAGAAGATCATATTATTAAGAAATTAGTCACATATCACACGGTGCAAAGAGACTAGCCTGATATTAGTGATAAGCTAAACCGTTATTGTGACTAAGATTTCTTAGTTAATATTCAACTATAATAGTGATTTAACTGTTTACAGGTTTAGTTTCTAATATACCAGAAATTTTTCGCCAAATTACTTACGAAAAATCAGTTACCAATCATCCTTACAGTCGAACACAATCACGGTTAAAATACATATTTTCCTCATCACTACCAGATAAGATTATTAACTTTACGCTTATTAAAAATAAAAGTACCTACAACTTTATTTTAATAACAGTGTAATCATTTTAAAAATTACAACATACTTTTGTTCTCATATTTGTTCCGTAGTAGTCCTGAAAACCCAATTGTATTGTAATAACACATGATATTTATTTAGCGCACACAAAAGGCGAAATTTGTATAATCCCAAAATTACTCATTTTAACATTATGTGACCTGTTTTTTCATGAATGTAACATGGACAGATATCGTTCTCGCGATGCTGTAAAATTATCAACATTTTCCAAACACGTCCACACCGACCGCGACCGCAAGATCACCCCCTTGCAGGGGAGGTATAACGGCTGTACATCTCGCCAAATGAATTTAATTATTACGGGGTGGCTGAAGAGACGAGCCCTATATCCGGGCCGGTACGAAAAAAAACCTTTTCATAGCTTTACATCATCCAATGAATTTTAATAGGCAAATGTTTAATCCTGCCCCCTCGCGCTCGTCCTACCTCTTCACCCCACCCGCTGGCGCGACTTGAGGGTGATTTATAGGAGGACTGAACTCGGGGCGGGGGTCAATCTAAACGTACGGGAATCCTCCACTACACTCCACTTCGTTCTGCGAAATTAATATTTTTATAGGGATTTATTGATGGGACTCCATTTATTAAGCGCTTTATAACTTTATTATATTCTATTACTGTAATGTTTTATCATTTATAAACATTACGTATTGTAGTCCAAACTAAATGATGGACATTAACAAGACTGTGTAGGTACAACACTTTTTTGACGTTGAGGTTCCCAAAAACAATTCTTGTAATTAATTATGATTTTTTTTTTGTAAATATATCAATTATTTTCGAAAAAATATATACAAGTTTTAATGAATAATTGCGTTGAAAATAAGCTAATGAATTATGTTGATACATAGCTTTTTCAAGTATTGGTAAACTAAGAGCAAAACCTTAGGATACTTTTAAGTGCCAAAAATGGACATCAAATTTTATCAACGATTTTTCTTATTTTGTGCACCGCGTATATTTAATAAATCGCCGGTGGATCTTAAAGGGTCTAAAGTGATTAACGATTTTAAACCAAAAATTGCAAAATAGTTGTTTTATGTAGGTAGAATACAAAATTAAACTAATTAATCGTTTGTGCTAACCTAATGTCATACACATTGTGTCTCCAACTATATTGTAGACTGAAATCTTTTTTATAACTTTGATTGTACCTTAACAATATAAAAATTATAAAAACTGCACAGGTAATTGCTTTAGAATAGACCACGTCTATTAAAATAATTATCTTTATTTCAAATATATTATTTTGTACTAAAAAAATAAATATATATATTTTTGTTAAATACATATTATACGAGTAAATTATTATATAATATCATGACAATATCTCACTTAAATTAGATATCCAGGTATATTCAACTGATAAATAAAATTATCTGAGTTGATTTTTATGTATGATATTCTAAAAGAGATAAAGTTCATGAAAAATATTTTTTTGAGAGTAATTCTTCTCATTATAAGTACAATAAATGCATTCAAATAATATAATAGTTGAAGAGGCGATGTAAATTTATTTTTTGTTAAGCAATTTTTTAGATAATAAATACATTCTTTCAAATAACAAAACATTCTTAACACAGCAAAAATAAATTCTTTTTTTTATTATTACTCTTCAAAAAACTCCTTCGCTGTCTTTGAATCAACTTCCATATAAATATTATATTTACCGAATAAATATAATCAATTCTTAAGTCATCTGTCATTATTAGAAAGGTCTGTCTTGTTTTTCGCAGATAGATTTTCCAGATATCTTGTTGTTGATTACTTTGTCAGTGAGATAATGTTATTGATAGGATAACGCTAATCAGTGATCCCGATTATCAATAAAATCCGTCAAATAACGCTAAGCAGATGTGATTAATAAATATAATTTTTAAGGAGAACACATTATTATTGTAAAGATGTAGTTTTTCAGAACATAGTTCTATGATATTTTAAAGTTATAAAGATATACAGATGAAATCAATCACCCGGACTCGATCCAGGAACACTTCCTATCCGAGGAAGTACGCTGACCTATTACACCACAACACCATAGTAATAAAATGTACATTTTTCGAACTTACATGTTGCACTTTCAAATTTTTACTATTAAGGAGAACACATTCTTATTCCGTAGCGCAAAAACAATATTTTTCTATAAAATTGATTTTATATGTATATATTTATAATTAATACATTAAATTAGTATTTAAATTTTTACTCTTTGAGATTCCGTGCATATAAAGTAGATTGCTTTCAAATAATGGAATCGCAGATGTATCAATTTAAAAATTCAACATACAAGTTTTAAAAATTGTCATTATCTTATTATGGTGCCGAAATGTAATGGGTCGCAAGGGTTCCTAGATCGTGTCCTGGAGGTTAATTTCATCTCTTTATTTTTCTAATTGATACATTTAATTTATATAAGAATATAATTTTCTAATATTATATATTATACTTAAAAATCTCACCTACGGAGAATTCCGACGACTAAATGATACATTCGCTCAATTTTAATATATTTCTGGGTTACGAGGCGGCTACCGTCATAATATAGCTATACCTAATGCGTACTACTTATAATCAAAACCAACAAATTTTTTCGAATTTTCGAAAAATGCGAGAAGGAAACGCTTATCTCAACTAATTTCTGACCATGTTGAACTGACGAAATTACAATCCCACCGTCTTGGTTCTTCTACCTTAGTTAATTCGATAGAGTAAGTAGCACGCGTGAGTAAGTAGCACCCTCACTTAACAAGGACACAGGCTAACTTCCACTATCTTGTGCCAAACTAAACAAAACTTTTGCACAAAGTTTCCATTTATTTCTAGCACCAAAAATATACAACGGTCTAAATGCAAAGGGGAAAGATTGCAACCATCGTCTTGCATATTTTTCACGAAAAGTGCAGTTATGAGGGCGAGAGTTCATGGAGATCGCAATTTTCAATCATGAGGGACTGACATGGAAGATGATGATGAAATCTAGATTATATATAAATAACATTTTTAATCTATAAAATACACCACTATGGGTTCCCTCAAACACCTTTTTGATAGTCTCATGGTTCTCGCTTCTCATAACGTGGCCAGCCCATCTCAGTCTCTTCAATCTCATTTTGAGCTAATTTCAAGTGTCGTGAATAATAAATAAACAACTTATTTCTTATATTTTAACTTTTTTCAAGCTGAGGATATAATTTCTTATGAAATAACATATAAAAAATGTTTTTTTAGAAGTTTTTTTTTTGAATTGGCAATACTTTTCCAGTGACAGCCAATTTGTCAGCTGACAACTGATTTATGCTCAGTTTGGTTTGCCATTTCACTATGAATAGACTTACTCCAGAACAATGCTTGCAAATTGCGCAAATTACTTAAGAAAATTGTGGTTCAGTTCGTAAAACTCACCGTGCGCTACGTTCATTTTACGGTTGACATAATCGTCCATCCGAGCACGTAAATCGAATAACCATGAATTATTTTCATACCACGCATATTCTAATTAATGATACGCATCCGCAGAGACGTCGTACAGTGCGCACCGACGAAGCTGTTGCTGCAGTGGAGAGTAGTATTGAGGAAGACCCGAATGAGTCGACTAGCCATCGTGCACAGCAATATATCCAGGATTACTAACTTTTTCGTTCCCCAATTGAATGGTATTAATGTGAAAGAGCTGCGGTTTCAATAAGACGGCATAACATCAACCACAAATCAATTTATTAAAGGAAACATTCGCGCATAATTTTGCGTAATGAACCTGTGAATTGGCCTCTAAGATAGTGTGATTTAACACCATTGGATTATTTGTGAAGTCGCTCCTCTACGCCGATAAACCAGAGACGATAAACGACTTGGAAGCTAACATTCGTCGCGTTATTGCTGATAAACGTCCTCAGCTGCGCAGGCCCCAGCTGCTGAAAATTGGACTTATATGCACGAAATCATATTTAAGCACTAATGGCATAAAATTATATTTTCAATAAAGCCGACACCTGGCCATTACCATGATTTTTATGTATTTTATTTCACCAAATATATACCTTTTAAAAAAAACACCCCTTATATAATTCTTGCGATCATGGTGCAATATAAACACGCTGCCTCTTTTCACAGGTCATACGAATTGATTTGGGATTATAATTTTTTTTAATGTTATTAGGTTTTCAGGACCTATAAACAATTATAGAATCTTTATGTACAGTTTTCTAGACTATTCTACCACTCGTTTCGGACTTCTCTAGCCGACGTTTCGGGTCACCGATGTTGCCGATGCTGACGCCGAACGTATCCTGCAATAGGATCCTAACCGAAACCCATAAAACTGTTTACTACATACCGCCGTTTGTTCGCCGAGTATATTTCTACTATCTGTTTATATTATCTCGAGTGTTGCCGTTTTCCCATTCTGCCATTGCAACGAGAAACGCATCTCGGCAAAGCGGACCGCGGCGCGCCTGTAAACCGTCCAACTAATATCGCACCTGCATTCGCTTTTAATTAAAACCCGGCAGCTTATTGTCTTTCTCTTTATGGGGCGCATCGTCGAGACATGCACCAATCAGACGGAGAAGCGGTTTAGGGGATTAGGGACTAATGCGCCCTGGAGTTATGAGCACGGATAAAATTTTAATCGCGTAATTTCAATACTGCAGCCGGCGGCGGTGTACCGAGCGGAATAATTAATTCCGACGGAAAACGGCGAAAATTTCAAGGCGGATCGAGATTAAGGCTCCCTGGATCTGAGCTCAATGGAAATTTATGGAGAGTCTAGTACGCCGTATCCATCAAATGACGGAGTTCACTAATAAATATGAAAAAATTAACCAAATGAAAAGTTGTTTTAAATAAAAACATCTCCAATTTGCATAACGAACATGCTGCGTTTAATAACGAAGCAGGTGCTGTTTATAATAAACTAATTTAATTGATTGAATTAAATGTGTTTGTATGCTATTACGTCATACAAAATAATGGAGATAGCAAAGAGCTAGATGTAGAAGAATTAAGGATAAGAAATGTCTCATGTATAATGTACATAAATCTACACTGAACGATTAATCCGTGAGCGATTTCGAAGTTTGTTTTGTAAAATGAATTGATATTAAACTGAATTGAACTGATATAAAGCTGTTTTCGTTATAAAATAATTACTACAGCACGCGCCTCATTTTATTTACAAAAGTAAAAATAATATGAAACGTATTATTAGCATAAAAATCTATCTAAATTATTGTCGACAATAAAACACTACTGGTGGGACATACGTTATTATATTTTCAAGATTGTTGAATTATTTCCGCATTGATTTTGACAAATATAATATTAGATCGCAAACATAATGTAAAGCTGATCTTAGAATAGTGAGTAAGATTAAGAAAGGATCACTAGGGTGGTTTGGTCATATGGAACGGATGAATAGTTAGCAAGATACATGACGCAAGTGTTGATGACTCCAGAAATAGAGGACGTCCGCGGAAGACTTGGCAAGACCAAGTAAACCAGATACAAGGGGATAATCTTGTCAGAAACCTCAGTAATCGGCGAGCTTGTATGAGAAGATGTATGAATGTAGATGAGGCGAGAATTTTTATTTAATTATCTAGTATAGAATTGTTTTTAATATTTATACACGACATTTCTTTTAAATCTCATATCTATTCATTACTTTTTTACATGAACTATTTATTTACATAAAATAAATATCAAATATTTCGTAGAGACGAAGCTATTTTTATTAAATTTAATTAAAGATATATAGAAATATGGGGTGTAATTACAGGGCTTACGACCTGTCTTCGGCTGCCTTAAGTGTCCCATCTTCACCGAGTAATATTTTAATAATCATGAGTTACATTTCATTTACACGTTTATATAATGCATATTTGTAATTTCGTGATCACGCTCTTATTAAGTTGCCACCCGATAATAACGGAATTTTTGGTATTATAATGATATATTCACTTTATTTTATGCATTAAAACATCATTCAAATCTATCACAATGTGCCTGACAAACGTCATTCAAATCTATCACAATATGCCTGACAAACGTCATTCAAATCTATCACAATATGCCTGACAAACGTCATTCAAATCTATCACAATATGCCTGACAAACATCATCCACCCACAAAGTGGCGATTATTTATCTGGATATAATACAATTTGATTTTGTGCACAAAGCCAGTAATTTCTATACGTGGAGGGCAGGGCCAATCTCTTGTGATTACATGGAAATGAAATATATCAACAAACTTTTTGTTTATCGATATATTTGCAAACAAGTTATTATTTTATCATTTTTTATTAGTAATAAGACTTTATATAATGAGGTAACTGAGGTAATCTTAGAAAACCAGTATTCTTGCACCTACATGGGATTGCAGAATACTACGCTTATATAAAATGTAAACAATAATAATAAAACAAACAAAGTGACATTAAGTATAATTACTAAAGGGTGTTTTTTTTAGAAGTATAGAACTTTAAAATTAAATAAAATCGTGGTAATTTGTAAAAATAATTTTATGCCATTAGTGTTTAAATATGAACGCCGCAGCTGGCTCGAATAAAGCGCAATCTGTAAATCCAATTTTCGACCACTTTTTGGAGCAGCTGGGGACGTATATCGGCAATAACGCAACGAAAGTTGGCTTCCAAGTCGTCTATCGTCTCTGGTTTATCGTTGTAGACTAGCAACTTCACATATCCCCACAAAAAACAATTCAAAGGTGTTGGACGATCTTAAAGGCCAATTCATAGGTTTATTACGCGAAATTATGCGCTCATCGAATGTATCTTTCAATAAATTAACTGTGGCGCGCGCTGTGTGGCATGTTTAAACCAGAGCTCTTCCACATTAATGCCATTCAATTGGGGAACGAAAAAGTTAGTAATCATAGATCTATAGTGCTCTCCATTAACTGTAACGTTCTGGCCGGCATCATTTTTGAAGAAACAACAGCTTCTTCGGTGCGCACTGTACAACATCTCGGTGGATGCGTATTATCAATCAGAGTATGCGTGTTGCGAAAACGATCCATGGTTATTCGAATTACTTACTTGGATGGACGATTAGATAGTTTCGCAAACTGAACAAGAATTTTCCAAATAAATTTGCAAGCGTTGGTCTATCTTAAGTCTATTCATGGTGAAATGGCAAACCAAACCGAGCACAAATCATCTGTCAGCTGTCAAATTGGCTGTCACTGAAAAGTGTTGCCAATTCGAAAAAAAATCTCTAAATAATTCATTCTTCTTCTTCTTTAAAGATATCAAGGGACTCCGTGACCACGGTTAACCCTTGACATCTTCTCCGCGATCCTGTCCGCCAGGCACCGTCTACCTCTTGCAATATATCTGGGGTGGTAGTACAAATTAAGTATTAATGAAATTTGAATTCACTAAAGTCTCTATATACGTCCTAGATTAAATAAATCGGGTATTCCTCTACCTTACACTTGATATGTTTGATCTCCAAATCAAAATATAGGTATGTAAGCAAATTTTATATGTTTGAAATTTAATATTGATATTGCAGGTGTATATACACTGCATTGATATATTAAAGTACATTCATGGTAGTAGTGATTTTATTTGTAAGAGCATACAAAAGAAGTTAAAGAAGAATTAAATTAATCAAAAACAAACGGAAGCATTTTTGTTGATAGACATAGCTACGGAGATTTTTACTAACCATGATATTAATGAAAATCAAAGCAGAAATGTTGTGAATGATGTCGCTAAAGATGTTCGGTGTTTTAAATATCTTTACGCAATGCGTCAACTTAATGTAAAACCGCAAACTTTAGTAAATATTTTAATATTTGAAAATTTAATTTTTGTGTCCGATATTTTTTAATTGTTAGTATTTGCTTGCAATTTATTATTTGAGTTTATATTTTTCTATTTAAAACTTTATACTGTTTCAATTTAATATTTTATAAGAATATATTCCGACGTTGAAGTGTTTTAACAGCATTTAAGGCTTTATTAGCAATTAATAAAATGTTCTAAAAGCAAGAGACCGAAGACGTATTAATGCGTTTGAGATGTGGTGCTGAAGACACGGATTACGCATACCGGTGACAGCCACGAATGTCTCCATTCTGCAGAACCTAAACATCAAGGACAGACTCTCAACCATTTACCAAAGACAAATCCTTCAATTTTTTTGATATCTTGCGAGAAAAGACGATACCTTGGAAAGGCTTTTTGTGGTGAGCCACGTCAAAGTACAAAGAGGAAGAAGAAAATCTCCCATCCGTTGGCTCGAAAATATTATTCGGTTTTCCTTGTTTTGATTCCCGGAACGTGACCCTGACGTAAATTAAGAACCTAGTTAAAGAAAATTAATCAAATTTATACACAGGAAATTAAACAAATTTCAAAAATATACCGCTATCTAATGTAAAATTAAATTTAAAATGGATTACGAGAAAAATATTTTTTAGGAATACAATCAAAAGCATTTATATTATTTTTCGTACCTTATTATATTATATTATTATAAATTAGTATAATATAAAAAAACATTAAAAAAATATAAAAGAACAGATATGTGATTTTACATATCTGTTATATATGAAATTTATAGGACGTAAAGAGTTAAAAATATTTTTTTTATCCATTTTTCAAATTGATATAATTCGATCATACACAAAAAAAAATACTTTGCATATTTTAATTATTTCATTTGTGTTTATTTCAAACAACCCAACGTTCTTATCTATTCTATTTCAAATACTAAATTAATGTATTAATTATAAATATATACATATAAAATCAATTTTGTCGAAAAATATTGTTTTTGCGTCACCGGGATTCGAACCTGGATCTCTATTTCCAATCCGGGGAAGTGCACTACCTTTGTGCTATAACGCCAGTATTTTTCTTGACAAATTTTCGAACCTATATGTTACATTTTCAGGTGTATTAATTTGAAACGGATTGGAAATTCGAAACACTTCCCTGGATTGGAAATAGAGATCCAGGTTCGAATCCCGGTGACGCAAAAATAATATTTTTCGACAAAATTGATTTTATATGTATATATTTATAATTAATACATTAATTTAGTATTTGAAATATCACAGACCTATGTTCTGAATAATTACAACTTCACAATAAGAATGTGTTTTCCTTAATAATATTCTATTTCGTTAGTTTGGTTTTATTTACCTAGTTTTAAATTTAACCTTGGTACAAATATGTATTCCTGTATATTTTCTAGCAGTGGGCGCTCTTCTGACAACTGCTTGCGGGATTTGTTTGCGCATCACCTTGGTTTTGCTAAGATTAATTTTCAAGACTAAATAAATGTTCAAGATCACTTAACATCGACTTAAAATCTTTGTCGGCGTTTTTAGGATGGTTTAATCTTTTTCTGATAATATGTATATCTTTATTTCATCCCTTTCAGATTTCTGAAGACGTCTTTAAGAGCTATGGTGAAGAGTTTTCTGGTATTATGTCGCTCTGTCGCACTCCCCTATTAATTAGAAATATATTCATGCAGTTTTAACCTGGAAACAGCTTATCGATATGAACGATATTTGCATGGTAAATGTATACAAATATATATATATATATATATTGTGACGTAAGGATGCATGTGTTCACGTGTGAGCGTCCACCAAAACATAAGATGTAAAATGTCACACTGTCTGTGTGGATGTGGAGTCCGCCAATGAGAAACCCGCTGCTCGACGAATAATCTATGATGGGATGGAGGTTGGAGCTATCACTCTTTAGCTGGTAAGCGGATCGCAATGAGTGACATTGAAAGTGAAAAGTTAGTTGAAGGAGAAGATGAAAAAAAATAAAGCGAGACTCGAACAAGTCTTAACGAGATACTGAGCGTCCCTGGTCCTATAATTGCTAATTTGGCGCTGGAAAATTCTGTAATGGCGGTGTTCTACGGGAAAGCAAAATTCTGGGTGGCGGTTCCGAGTTTGGCTGATCCTCGCTGACCCGCATCAGCTCGGATCCCCTGGATCTGTTGTATGTGCAAGAAGCCCAGAACAAGAAGAAATAGTGCGTGAAAAGACAGATAAATAAGTGAAACATGGACATGAATAGGAAATAAGAATAGGAAAACTGTGTATGTCAAGATGGCGAGAAGCGTGAGTAGTCATGAAAAAGTTAATTGTGATCATAGTGTGAACAAAATTTGAAGTCATTGTGCATTCACTCTCCCCTGCAGATAAAAGTAATTCTCATGTAATGATCCATGGACATTCCCCGGTGAGAACCCAGAAATTTGAAAGTACCGATTAAAACTAGATCGGTGGCGTGGAGCTAGGGGGCTGGCATGACAAGGAAGGTTGTTCGCTCAACCCAAGCTGTACATGACAATATATCATGAGAGAACATATATGGTCACACGTTTCAATAAAATTCCGTTTCGACAACCCTATGTAGTTTTTCAGAATATGAATTCAGTCAGTAATCAGATTTATAAAGGATGTGTGATTTTAATTCGATTTTGAGCTTCATTATAAAGTATATTCGAACATATACAAAATAATCTCTTAGTCATGTAGATTAAGTGATTTATGACGAGCTTGCACAGATAGATCCATCTAACGACAGTGCCGCATGCCGCATTAGTAACATCCTCACGGGACAACGATGGACACCAGAGAGTCAAGCAGCACGCGGTATCATCGCATGCTAATTTGTAGTATAGATTTCGCTATCACGCAACCGCATCTCTATAACAAAAAAGCTATTAAAAATTCGTATAAAAATTCATTATCCTTTATTTTTTATACACATCCGTGGTCAGATCATAGGTCTGTGATATTTTAAATACTAATTAAATGTATTAATTATAAAAATATACATGTAAAATCATTTTTATCATAAAATAATGTTGTTGCGCTACCGGAATCAAACCTGGATCTCTTTTCCAATCTTTAATTCTCATATCTGCTATCGATTTGCTCAAAGGTATTTGAGATTCTGTAAAAACAATGTAGATGCCTTTCAAATAGTGGAACGATAGATTTATTAATTTGAAAAACTGTAAGATATAGGTCCAAAAATTTGTCATCAAAATACTGTCGCCGTAGCATGTAGTGTACCTTCCCTGGATTGGAAAAGAGATCCAGGTTAGTATCCCGGTAGTGCAAAAACAATATTTTTCGATAAAATTGATTTAATATGTATATCTTTATAATTAATACATTTAATTAGTATTGAAATGATAAATGTTCATCAATATTTTATTCTAAAATCCGAATTAATGTGTTACATTAATTTGATTTAAAATCTTTTTTATAATTATATTAATTCCATATCATTATCATCATCATTTTTATTATTATCATTTTCTCTTCACTGATGGATGAAGACCTTCTCAAGTGTCTCCCACTTTTCTCTATCTATTGTTAATCGCTGCCACGTATTTCCGAAGAATTTGATGATTTCATCAGTTTATCAAGTTTCAGAGCAGCCTAACAGCCTTCGATTCCTCTCGGGTACCAGTGGATGGCGAAAAGTTATCTGCCCAGACTTGACAAAATATATAAAAATCGATTTTTTTCTAAGACAACGAAGTTTAGTCTTGTACAGTCTCTGGTAAATACTATATTTCTATATGCTGTGGAATCATGAAAGCAAGGGAGAAATGACAGATTGGTGCCTTTGAGATGTGGTACTGGAAACCATGGATGGCAAGATGCACGAATACCTTTAGGAAGGACAGACACTCAATCATTTGCCCGAGACGAATCCTTCAATTTTTTAAGCATCATGTGAGAAGGGAAGATGGCTTGGAGAAGCTCATTGTGGTGAGCAACGTCAAAGGGTGAAATAGAAAATGCAACAGGCACTTCTCTGGTGACAGTCTTAAGGTCTACTGGATGCCGTGAAAAGTGGAGGTACATAGTTAAGAAAGCGAAAGTTCATGGAGATCGACTACTAGATGAGTGCATTCATCCAACGAGTTTTCCCCCCTCAATAATGTAGTAAGCTCATTTCATTTTCATAGCATATTGTCCACACAATTATTTTTCTGTATCTTCAAGTGATGTCCGATATACATCTTTACACATCTTTGCGTTACTTTTAGTTTGTGTACACCTCTTTCGTCGTATCCATGTTTCGCAACCATTCAAACGCACTGAAAGTATGCATTGATTGAATACTTTTCAATATCGTATTACATTAAAACGAAACCCTCAATAAAATAAAATTGATAATTTTCTGACCTCTTCGAATTATTTCTCACTCATACTAGACAGATATTAATTTCTTCAATTTAAGTGGTATTAAATTACTTTCATAAATATTTGAATATATCCAAGAACACTCGATCACACAAAGGCATTTTTATCAAACAAATATCAGATATCTCATAGAGACAAAGATATTTTTTATTATATTTAATGGAAAATATATGGAAGTATGGGGTAATTATGGGGTTTACGACCTGTCTTTGTCTGGCTTAAGTGATCACTTTATATACATTATATATTCACCAATTCTCACTCCCCAATCTCCACAATTATCTTTTTTTTCCATGTAATTACCCCACACTTTCATATATTTTCCATTAAATATAATAAAAAATAGCTTTGTCTCTATGAGATATCTAATATTTGTTTAAATTACATTTTTTAAATTTCACTGTGTACACTATACTTTATCCTTCACAGTCATAAGGTATAATATTTAATAGCTAGGTTTATTATACTGTTTTTCACTTTCCCTCTTTGTTAGATACATTTTCTGATGGTACACTTTATACGGCTATTAAATCTTTAAATACAAAAAAAAGGTTTATTATGCTGCACGTTAATTTGTTAATTGTAGTTAACGCGTAACATAATAAACCTATATCCAAATAGTTAGTACAAATTCTTTTGGCGGCGTTCCTTATTACTTTATACAGCTACATCCTTATTACATAATAAATAATGGATTCATTTACGAGCCTAAATAACTGAAATGACTCTTATACACAGTCCCTGTTTCGTGAGTACGTGATGAGATATTTGAAGGCGAAGGGATGGAGTATCCGCGTTACTTCGTTAGTCTGAATACTACACCCACACGTTGGCTGCTTGTGTAGTTGTCGGCATTCTGTTATTAAAGAAAAAAGCGGTGGGCGTGCATAAACAAAAGGAACGTAAATGAATCAGATCTACAAGGTCTATCCAAAAAATATTATTGTATGATTAATTGCCAAACAATGATATTGCTAAAAAAATGTTTAAATATTTTCTTTAATAAAGTATAATAAAATATACTACGTAATACAAATGCTATCGCAAACATATTTCCCTATTTTCACATCAAATATATAGTGCATATACGTTAGGGATAATAAAAGTGGACACTATGAAAGAATGTTGGAGGTAGAGGTAGGATGACACAGTACTAGTGGAACCACTCACCAACTGAAGCTTCGCTACTTTCACAATCAGTTATGTAATCCCTCGACAATGTTGGAAGTTGATCACTTTTAAGACACTCGAATTGAAGAAAGGTACCGTCGGCTACTTTGCGTAGATTTCTCGAGGTAGGTAGGTGAACCGGTGCGTAATCGAAAATAAAACAGTTTTAAGTTGTTTTCAGTAAGGCGATCAAATTAACACTGAAGTGCGCCGTGCTAGTTGGCGAGCAAGTAGTAGCAAGCGTGTGTCTGGGATAGATTGAAAGTAATCTATAAAGGAATTAAGAACTTTCTCCAACATACCTAAGGAACATTTATTATATCCTTGGCAGTACTTGATATATCGCACATCCCATAGAAAAGTTTCGTAAATAAAAAATAAAAATTTCGGGAGTGCAAAAACAATAATGAACAATTTTTAAGGTTTATAAACGAAACTATTATTTGTCGTAGGACATTTATTTTTTGTTTGTTGATAAATGGTGACTACGCAGAGATCGCAAATCCTACTGCGGGGAACGATGAACAAGTGGTCAGGTTGAAAAGAGACATCAGGGACCGCCACAGAGGTAACTAACTTTAATACGGTTTTCCTGTGGAACAGAAAAACATGTTTACTTCACTTTTCCAAAATAAAACTTAAATTAGAAAAAAATGTCTTACTACGTAACGAATATAAGGTAAAAAATGATGAAATATTATTGTTTTTTTGTCGGAGATCCGATTGGTATATCGCTGCAATCTGATTCCCCCGTTATGCAATACACGTGGATCTCATGGAAACTGTACAAAAAGTTTCATAAAAATTGTATCACTCAGAGCAGGTCTACAGAGAAGTACTTATAGAAACGCATAGTGAATCATTGATATACAATAGATTATAAAGTTCCAACATGAGACGCAATGTATGTCTATGATTGTAAATAATCTGGTCGACAGTTCATTGATTTATAAGTAAAGCTTCATGCAATTATCAGATCATTAAGGTAACAAGAAACGTCAGACTAGTCGCCTACAATAGTAATATTGCATTCTTTAATCCGATTTCACGAATTTGTAAGTTGTACTATGACTTAACTCGTATAGCTACTGTCTGCTTTATATATAAATAAAAAGGCATGATGAAGCCAGCAACTACAGACCCATTTCGGTTTTATAAATAGTGAATAAAATCTTCGAAAAATACATTGTAATTCACTTACAAAACTGTACTAGTGTACTAATATAAAAATAGTATAAAAAGCTTGCCGACAAACCATAACGGCATGGTACGATCCAGTATAAGAAAAATTTTGTGAAAAAAAAAAAATTTAACGCAGTGAATGAGTTGAACATATTTTCCAATTCATTACCTACAAAGTTATAAAAAAACTTCAATATGACACTTTTTTTTCAAACTACATTTGTGTATGTTGGTACTAAATATTTGTTTGTATTTTTTTGTTCCTGTATGTTACTATCAGGGGCGTGCACTCCATATAATCAAAAAAGCAAGTTCTCATGTCAGTGCGTTAACTAGGACCATCTAGTGGATAAATTTAAAATTTACAAACAAAGCTGCGCATCTGTTTTTTTTTCGAAAAATCTGTTCCAAACGTATACAAACTAAACGTCTCTCGCGCCGCGTGATGTTCTGAATACACGTCTTCGCTTGAGCAGACGTGTTGTAAAACGCCACAAGTGTGAATTTGAAGCGGACTTGAATGTATGCGTTCTAATACGCTTTAAACCAGGTATTATTTTATACTATATTACAAAATATTTAGAGTCCTTCACTTAATAACTTGAAGAAATTTCCAAAAATAATGATAATAATTTTAATTTTTTTTAAGCATGTAAATAAACTCATGCAGTTCTACATTCATAAAGACATGATTTCTAAAAAGTGTTTTTTTTTTCACATGAATATAACCTCTAGTGACAAAACCTATTGCTTTTACAGCATAATCAAAGTCCATGCTTACTGCACGCCACTGGTTACTATGGTCATTTGTATTATATTATCCTTTCATGTATTTTGCATTGTAATTTGTTCAGCTATGTAATGTATTATCTATATATATATATATATATATATCATTGCCAATACACAATTCATACTTACTGTAGTACCAGTGGCGTGCAGTAGGCACAAACTTAGGTTATGCTGTTACCGATGATGCTAACCAAGTATTCTTTTGATAAGGTATACACCTTATCAAAAGAATACTTATTTTTTTAATTTTGAGAATAATTAATTTTATCAATTTCAAAATAGACTATAATTATAAATTTATTACTTTAAAATAGGTAAGTTCTTTTAATGCTCGGTACCGTACTCTACTTTTGATTTCGCTTAAAATATTTTGTACGATATCTTCTTCCCACAACGGATTTAAAATGTTTCATTAACAGTGTTCAAAAATATTTATTTAATTAACTAGCTTTACAAATTATAAATAATTGTATTTTAACATTTAATTTAATATTGGTAAAAATTTAACTTAATAATATCCTGAAAAATGCAAATTCGCTCACTTGACATATAATAAATTACCTATAAATCTTATTTACGCAAACACCGAAATATGGAATCATAGGTTTGAATACACTAAGAACATAAAACGTTCAGTATGTCAAGTAAAACGAATACGTGGAAATGTTATTCTACTCAGTTTTTAGTACGGATTAATCCCTTTCGAAAACGACAGCCTTTAGCACAAATTGTTTGAAAAATGCAGAAAATCCGAAGACGTCAAGTTCCCGACACAGATTCAGTAAAAAAATATTTAGTTCAGTACAATTATACTAAGGATTGAAAAACCACATTGAAAACATGCACATGAAGTTGTTACAAATGGTTCCCAAATAACCCACGGCTAGACGTGGGTTACATCATAGACAAGGTTACGCTAATACGGCTAATATCGGTTACAATTTAAAGGATCTTTTCATTATATAAAAATTATTTAATTTATTTTAATTTTTCAGAAATTTTAGTAATGCAAAGCTTTATTACTTGAATGCAATACACGCTCATATGTAGTGTATATGTCACGTACATATATATATGTTCGGTGCGAAGTCACATTATAGTAAAGACATGTGATAATAATTTTAAAAATTTTAGTGACCATATTACAATGTAGCTAAATCGTATATGAAACGTAGCGAAATCATAAAATTAACGTGATCATGTCTCAAATCTGAACAATGTCCGTTTCTATAAACTTAAAAATATTTATAAGATCGGGAAAGATATTTAAATGAACGTGCAATTTAAAACATATTCATTAATGGGTTAAATAGTAGGGTTTTTTTTCTTCTTCAACATTGAAAATGATTTTGATTCTATTTTTGTTCGTCTTACTTCGAAATTTATCTATAAAAGTTTTAATATCATTTTGATATAACTTTAAATAGGAAAAATATAATATGATGAGTAAGTTCAAAAAGAAATATGCTTGCGTCACATTCAAAATTTTATTTTGTTTAATGATTCTTTTACACCCAGGAAAAGCTAGTTTCATTGATAAATCAACAGTGTTAGAAATAGTAACATGCTATTTTTGGTTATGTTCAAATTTCAAAGTAGTAAGTTAATAAAATAAAATGAAAATTGAAAAAAAGAGGAGTTGGGAAATATCATAGTTAATGATTCCGATTTTTTAAATGACTGCTTACGTAAATCACAGTTGAAAGGTGTTATATCACATCATGTGATCTTGCTCAGTCATTCGACGCCTAGGCATATTCGGATGTCAAAAAAAAACATATATCGAAGTAAAATATGTAGTTAGTTCCACCTGCACAACATAAGTTGCGTGTTGTAAATGTCAAGTTCTCGTTCTCCCTGTTAGGTAAAATTCGATAGAAATACTACATTTTACAGAGGGTCACATGATGGAATTTACAGAAATTTTCAATGCATATTATGTATATTAATTTACTTAATAAACAAAAATCTGTTACGAGTACATACAGATTTTTAAACCAGCTCATTGGGCAACAAATAGCCCGTAACAAGTATTTTAACAAACCGAAGAATTACAAAATACAACACATCAAATAAATTTATTTTATTATTAAATTTATTTATATAAGTACACATAATATGTTAAACTAACTGAAGTACTCGACATTTCTCGGGCTTTACACAAAATGAATAGGTTCCATTTAGGAGAACGGAAGTAATATTTTTTCTAAATCAGATGAAGACAGCAAGTGTGCAAAATTTCATCAAGAAGTACGAAAATTCTGTTTTAAGGGGTGGGAAATGGGAGTGGGGGTGGTTTTTTGAAAACTAATGTAGACAGTTACCTTCCTCTTGTTTTTAAGGTCAAGTGTGCAAAATTTCATCAACCTCGAAATAAAACTGTAGATTTGTTGAACACTGTTCTAGAAGATTCTACACTATTCAAAATAGTAAATAAACACGGCGTTTTTTAGTAACAATTCATTTATTTTACATTTAAATCGTTTTAAAAAACATACACACCCACAGACATTCTTTTTTATATTCCACATCCAGAATTGCATTCGACATCCACAATTCCATTCCACATTCACAATTCCTTGTCCATGCATTTCAATGTATCAACAATATTTCAATTAATAATTTTAAATAAAAGCAGACTTGAATCTACCATAAAAATTTTGAATGTGGAGCATCTTCAGTAATATTCTCTTATTTTAAACGTTAAGTGTACAAAATTTTACAAAAATTCTACTATAAGGGGTGAGAAAGAGGAATGGGGTGGATTTTCAAAATCTCATGTAGACAGTAACCTTTCTCATGTTTTAAAGGTCAAGTGTGCAAAGTTTCATCAAGCTCGAAATAAAACTGTAGATTTGTATAAAAAACGAACAAACAAACCAACAGACACTCATCTTTATATATATAGATATAGATTGATCTTACCATTTCAACACTTTCCCAAGAGATACAATTTTTGTATTATAATATTTAAACAAGAGTACAGTAAAGTATCGTTTATGTTCGGTAAATTTAAAAAAAAATCGTTAATCCATTAATATTGAACCAAGGGGAAAAAGTTCGAAAGAATTTTTTTAAATATATCTTTCTACGTACACGTGCGAATTAAATGAATCTTTATTTATTTGCATACTTAAAAACAAATATATATTTGCTCAATTATTTTCAGTGATTACATCTCTGCTCAATTATAACGTTGTCAATTATAAACCGTGTCATTTGCATTCGTTATTTGTAGTATTTGCTCTGTGTATAATGAGCAATAAAATTGTGTGTGAACTGATTCTCGTAATTTACGCTTTGTATAAATAGAACCTTTGATTAACATCACAGTTTTTTTTTGTCCCAGATCAAGGCGCTCACTTGCAACTCTGATTTTTAAAAACAATATTATTTACTTTTAATATTAGCAATATTAACTTTGTGGTTAAAATTCATATTTTTATTTGTTATCTTTGTTTTATTAACCTTAACTTAATTTGGTTTAAATAAATCTACCGGTTCCGAAAAATACCATTTTCTTCTTCAGGATGTCATAACTAACTAAAAATATATATTATTGTTTCATTATCAAAATCTATTTAAAAAAAAAACAACAATTATTTAAAAAATAAATTTAGTGCCTAACTCAAATTGTTACTTAATACAAATTAACGGTATTGGTCACAAATTAAATAATTTGGAATCGTTGGAGATAAATAAAGCGTGTAAAACTAATCAAAACATTATAAACAACCAACTAAATTTAACTACGAATCCCATTCTAAAAATTTTTCCTAAGCATTATTCGAGTATATTTGTATTAAGTAACAATTTGAGTTATGTACTAAATTTATTTTTTAAATAATTGTTGTTTTTTTAAAAATAGATTCTGGTAAAGAAACAATAATATATGTTTTTAGTTAGTTATGACATCCTGAAAAATAAAATGGTATTTTTCGAAACCGATATATGTATTTAAACTCAATTAAGTGGTTAATAAAACAAAGATAACAAATAAAAATATACAATAGTATTTATTAATATAAGTTTTATTCTTATATATTAAGAATTTTAATGAATTATAGATAAAATCAATCATAAATATGTACCTATGTATTTAAGTGCCTCTTTCGAGGTATGAATATAAGAGTAATTTAAGTTTCCGTCAGGTTTTCGCATTTTTTAATATTTTTTATATGTCTGTACTTTCATGTTCACCAAATATCTATGTTTATTAAAAAATTTACAAGATATTTATTATTTCAATAAATATGTGAAATTGTTTTCTATCGCAAATAAATTAAGAATGGAAATCTGGAGAAACATCACATGTGTTACGATTTGTTGTGTCTATATTTAATAACCATCACCAAATAATAATAGAATATTTAAACATATGCCTGTTATTTTTTTTAATTTCAGAAAATTGATACGAATCCATAATTATAGACGTTTTATTTGTATTGTGTGTGGGACATTAACGAGACTATTAAATATCCATTTCAGGACAACTTAAAACTAATTTATTGATTTTCTATTTTTATTTTATTTTGATAATTTCTCTGATTAATTCGTTATTATTTGGCGCTACGACCGCTCTTGGTCTAATACTGACTGCACGAATGTTCTCCAGGCATCTCCACCAAAATCTTCCCAGTTCGCGGGAGGCCCACTGGTCGAGTTTCGACTAAGATTCCTTCAACGTAATTTATCAGTTTATAAAAATTTAGATTTTTTATAAATGTTGATATGAATATTAATAAATTATGATTCGAACAAATCAAGTATTCAGTTTAATGATGAGAAAAAATGTTACTCCTGACTCACTAGTGTGATTGTGATTGATATTCGATAATACCAATGATTAAAAACTGGGACTGATCACAGTTTCATTACTAAGATGCATTCGCCGCACGATATCACAATACACGAAATAATTTTTTTTAAATATAATTTTGAACATATTTACTTGTATTATATTTTCATTTGCAAAAACATATTCTAGCATATATAATTAATATATATCTTAATAATTTAATATTTTAACAAAGAGAATGAAAGCCCTTTTATTTTTCAGGTCAAATTGCATAAAACGCTTTGGCAGATACTACTAGATGGCGCTTATCAGAAATTATAACATCATTCCTTCATGAATTTTTTCGTTTCAAATGCATATCACGGTTCATAACCAAATTAAAAAATGAATTACGAATCACGATATTCCCAGATATTCAATCACTGATAGTGAGTGTGACTCAAAGATATCAGTTACTCACGGTTCGTGATTTTGAGCTCATCATTATTCAGTATACTCTGATATGAATGGTGAATAATTTACAGGTGCATACAAGTCACTTTACCGTTTAAAAATGATGTAACTGATTTGGTTGATATTATTTATTTTTTTTTGATTTAAAATACAAAAAAAAATTGAGTTTTATTTAAATTATATACGAAAAATTAAGCCTTGTGAATTACAAGCAAGAGTTCGTTCAACGTCATTTTTCATGACGACTCTTAACATATCTGGTTCCAGCGCTTCAATTTCTTTCCGAATGTTGGTTGTATTTAAGCTACTGGATTGTCTTAGGCTTCAGATACCTTCAAAGAAAAAATGCTAGTGCTGTCCATATGGGCAATTGCCTCACCTTTTTGCCATCATATCTTAGTGTATACTTCACTGCAGGATTCACTATATTATCTAGCATTGCTCGCATTTCTTTCTGCGAGTGCACATCTGGAATCTGGTTCTAGCTGAATTCTCTGCTGCACACGCTCAATATTTTCTTACGTAAGTGGTGAAAGTAATTTCTTGACTCATAAAAAATTAGTAACAGACCCCTGTTGCAGCAAACGTTGAACTGAGTGAGTATTGCTAGTTTTATGGATGGATTCCTGACATGGAAACTGCTCTTTGCGTCGGACCAATTTTTGAAACAAAATTCAATAATTTTTTAACACTGCTTTATCGTAAATTTTTCCGTAATAAATTTCCAGGGTGCAAATTTTTTATGTCTGAAACAGGTGAACTAACTTGTGTGCCACCCTACACAAGTAAAATCTAATTTTGCTGCGCTTATATTTGTCACTGAATGTCAAAATCTGCTATAACACTTTTTTAACAAATTTGAGTCATATATATCATTAGATTTGTAATTAATTATTTTAGTAAAAATGTATATATTTCAAAATAAATTTTGTTAGCTAACAATATTAACTATAATGTTAGGATGAGCAAAACTGCCATGTTTTTTTTTTATCATAATGAAAATACATACTTGGGTTCAAATTAATACAACAATAAACGTAAATATATAATAAGTTAATTTAGATTTAAAAATTTAATAAATTTTTAAAAAATGTAATAATGTCTGTCATTAAAATGTGTCAGTTTTGTTTGATTTTCTCGAAATTATGAAAACGTGTTATAGCGGGTTTTGAAAGTCGGCGACTCATATCATACATAAAAAAAATGAATGTACGTTTATTTTCATAAAATAAAAGCCTTCATGATTTATAAACCAAAAACTTTTGATATTATTCAAGCTCTCATGTCACGTAATCAAAAACGTACATGCATCATATTTGAAAAAGTCTGATTTGGGAAACATAATTTAGTCCACTTCATCAGCCTTTGCGTGCTTTTAATTAAATGAACCTCGTCACATGTTCAGGGGTTCATAGTAAGCTGATCACATTTATTGTCCTTATATGTAATAAATTGTTATAAATACTATTCGAAAAATTAATAACTATTTATCTCGATGAATCCTTAATCGTATTAGTTCGGTTTTAAATCTTAACAATTAAAAATATTATTTCAAGTTTTCAACAACTATAATATAAAATTGGTACTTTCCAGCCAATATATAGAAACCAACAATTTTTGTGAAACTTGTTACCTACTAAAATGCGTCTCACCACATCGTCACCAAGTAGTGGGGAAAACTAATAAATTCAATCGCGGATCAGCCCCAGAGGAGAAAATGCTAATTAACTCATTAATATTACATTTATTAAAGAAGGCCAAGATTAGCAAGCACAATAATTGTGTCGCACTGCCGCTAAGTGGCCTATCTGCATGGTGCATATCTGCAATGGAAATGCAAGGGAAAAGATGATAAAATTTAATATTTTTAATTTTTAATTATATCTTTATTAACATCATTATAGTTATGTAATGTTTCTATATATTCCTGCACATTAAATTAAACCAATACAAAACAAATTATTTTTAGCGTATTAATACATTATGTGTAACTTAAAATATTTAATTTTTCACTTGGGCCGCTCTGCCGCTGTGCGACTCAATTTACGTAAGACATTTATATTTAAGTAAATAAGAAAGAAATCTTTGACCAAAAAATAACTAATATACAGAATTTGGTATGTTACAATTTGAATATGAAATAATTGTAGTATTTGAATAATTTACTCGAAACAATAGTAAAGCATGTAGTGTTCATTTGGTCTTAATCTAATTTTTTTTAAATATTAATTCCGAAAGTTTCGGGGTTATACGTGCTAATCCCGGGATTCACAAATACTGAAAACTAGAATTGGTTTCCTTCGTTAATTTTTTTCATATGTTAACATGTTAATAATAAATATTATATTTCAGATATGGTAACGATTAGTACTATCAAGAATAAATAAGTCATTTAATGATACACATGTTGTGAAGAAATGTATTGTTCACCAAAACACTCATTCATCGTACCATGATGGCAGAATATACATAATAATAAATACATGTAATATCGTGTATATATATATATATATATATATCTATTATTTAAATTCCCTACTTTATTAATCGATTTTGTTCATATATTTTCAAATAACTTGTTACTGATACTACTGACCTTATAAGTGGAAAAACTTGATTCTTGGAACAGCGCTAACCAACTGTCGTAAGACTTATTATTACTTTTATCCATTAAACAACTCTATTCAAAACTTAACCAGAAATAGTAACAGCCAGTGACTCAATCACTGATATCTCTTTTTCGCAATCACTATCAGTCATAGAATTTCTGAAAATATCTAGATTTACGATTCTTGTCTGAAAATGTTCACAACAAAAGTAAATATTAATTAATAAAATAATAAATTTATTCGTCGTTTAGTGTGGTTTTAATTTATTTTTATTTGCTTATATACGCTAGAAAGTTGTGAATCAACTAAGTTTTTTATATGAAGGGAGGGCGTAATGATGAAATATTAAAATTGAATACTAATAATGCACTATTTTTATTTTTATTTATTTGGTGTATGTAATATTATTATAAAACAGTGATCACAGTCGTCTCAAATCACTGATATCATCGAATACTAATCACTCACACAAATGAGTTAAGAGTAGCAATTTATATCTTAACTATTAGAAAATAGCTTTATAGAAGTATTAAATCTAAGTCCTGTTTCAATTGTATGAGTTTCATTACATTAATTGTATGAGCTTACTTACAGTTATACTCAAAGTATCGTAGACTATAATAAAGCAGAGAAAAAAAATATCTATAGTTCTAGCATGCTTACTAGAGGCCGCACGCAGAGCATCCCTCTAGTACCAAGTTGTATTGCGCGGTTGATAAAAAAATCCCGCCGGCTTTCCATAATAATAGCAACGTCGGCAATAAGCGATATTCAAATCCACATGAATAAATTATCTACGGAGTAGTCGTGTCCCGTTGTCTCGTGGGTCATGTCGCACGCCACTCGACCCCTAGCAGGATTTCACTTTGAAACCCCGGACTCGCCGAGCGGGGAAAGTTAAAAGTGACAAATAATACGAGGGTCCTGAATACAAAATGCTGTTTTTCTTTAATTAATTACATTTATAACAACTAACTCAAGTGAATATTCGACGAAAATATTAATGATTTGAACAGTAATTTTTTTTAGAATCCATGTGACCAACCACTTTTATTAAAGGAAGAATCATTTTAAAACCAGAGAACAGTGCTTTAATTGAACGGAATATGCCGGCAATCATTATTTTTTTCTTATCTAATTTAGAACGTAGTTAAAAATAAAGTTTCACATTTTTAATACCAAGGTTTTAATATCAGATGTTTTTTAATTAGTATGATATAAATATATAATGTATGGATGTGAGGCCTAGAGCTGGTAAAAGGGGAACCAAAGTAGACTGAATGCAGTGGAAACGGGATGAGAAATATTTATAACAGAGTAAAGAATGAAGAAATAAGGATGATATTAGAATAGTAAGTAAGATTAAGAAAGGATCACTAAGGTGGTTTGGTCATATGGAACGGATGTATAAGGAGAGAATTGTAAGTCAAATATATGACGCAAGTGTTGATGGCACCAGAAATAGAGGACATCTGAGAAAGACTTGGCACGACCAGGTAAACCAAATACCGGAGGACGGTCCTGTTAGAAGCCTCAATAATCGACGACCTTGTATGAGAAAATGTATGAATATGGATGAGGCGAGAACTGTGTGTCAGGACAGAAGAGTGTAGTGCTCTATCCTCTCTACCTACCCCCACGAGTAAAAGGACTGATGATAAGTTAGTTCGTTTTGATATAAACTAAGAAAATAATGCCTCCAGGAAAAATAATGCCATAATTAACTTTTTTCGCCGTGTGATAATATAGGAATATAATAATCTTTTGTAATGTAAAAATACAAACCTTAATATAGGAAACATCTATAAATATATTACTAGGGATCCTAAAATTACTATATATTTATGTATAAAGACATTTTCAATTCAAATTAGGAAAAAATTATTACTAAATATTTTTGAGCGCGCTTTGTTAATGATTTAAAGAACCTAATTTTTTTTACTTTTGAAATAAAAATATAAATTATATAATAAAATGAAATAATATTCCATCCCACCTTTATCAAGCTTTTATCAATAAAAATAGTTTACGATTCCAATAATGTTAAATGTAAGTACGTATTTAATTAGAAATGTAAACCGTTACAAAAAAAAAATCATTTTGACGCATCTCTTGAAGTGTGAGATGGTGCGAAATGGACATACATTAATCGCATCTCAAAAGTATAATTCACAATGAATAATTTCTTAGAAAATATCATTACTTCCATGCTTTTGTTAACAAAAGCCCACGAAACGGTGAAGAATGCCTTTTTCCGTATTCAGTAGTGTACAACCGCCAGGAGGTTGTGTCACATCCACGCTACTGGGGAGCCATCCGCATCCCCTTTAGTGTAATAGTCAACCGTACATATTTATTTAAACCAAACACCAATGTACTCGAAATAGCCGCATAGCCCTCAGTCCTTACAGCAACCGGAAAACACTACATTATATTTAGAGCGTCGGTGGTCATAAACAGTAGTGCATTTTCCCTTGGCAGTTGTATGAAAAGCCCTTCCGGTCCGTCCGCTCGCTACGCCACTGGACTGAGTCGTAAAAAAAGGACAGTTAAATCACTGGCAGAAATACGGCAGTGAATTAAGTGAAATTGATCCACTCCATAAATATGTTATGACTATCATTATATTTTACCTAAATTCATATATCCTCTACATTTATATATTAGAGATATTTTTTAATGTAAAACGATCATTTTTTTAATTAAAATTATTAAGTATGTAAAATAATCAATGATAATAAAATTGCATAATTTAAAAAGTGCTGTTTCTATGTTGCTTTACACGTGTAATTTTTAGTTCAATTCTAACATTTCTTTATTCCTTTAGTCTCATGGATCTCCATGGAGCGCCATCAATCCCTCGATATCGCCGTTATGGTCTAGTCTACTAAGTACTCTCCTACCCCTTGCAGGTCTGTCTTTATATGGTCTAGTCTACTGGGCACTCTCCCACCTCTTGCAGGTCTGTCTTCATATGGTCTAGTCTACTGGCTACACGCCCACCTCTTATATGTCTGTCTTCATATGGTTCAGTCTACTGGACACTCGCCCACCTCTTGCAGGTATTTCATTTCTGGCCTTCCCCACAACCTTGATCCTATTGACTCGTGTATAAGAATATTTTGCGTGTTATGAGACT
The DNA here is from genome assembly GCA_022840565.1 of Eubasilissa regina. Lineage (NCBI taxonomy): Eukaryota > Metazoa > Arthropoda > Insecta > Trichoptera > Phryganeidae > Eubasilissa > Eubasilissa regina. Next base: position 27,454,494 of record JAINEB010000018.1, read on the forward strand.
AATCTGCTCATTGCTCTTGCTTTCACCTTTCCTAAAGTTCCAACTTCAGTCCCCACCATTTCCTACTAAATTAAGACTTTATTTTCATCTACCATTTAACAATTTAAAATTATATATTGGACATGATTTTGTAAAAAGTTGTTTTCAGTATTTAGCAAGAATTCTATGTTTTTTTTAATTTTATTACTAATAATTCTTTAACGGTTTATGAATATACCGCATACACTGAACATGGTTTTTTGGCAATCGGTTTCTTAAGTCTTGAAAAAGAGACAAGAGTTTAACGCGCATAATTCTATTTATTTAAACATTTATTATTAGCACAACTTAAATCCTACTCTTTCAAGGAAACGAGAAATGTTATGTATAATAATTTATATGTGACATGTAATTTGTGCCGCTGTAATCAGAATAGATTATAATCTAACCAGCTGATATATCGGCATGCTAACATAAATACTATTAAATAGGCGACACATGATAATATACACACTAATGCATTTATGAGTGGACGACTGCCTTGGGGAGAAAATGTTTACGAATATTTTTTTATTTATACTGCATGTATTTTTAAATACATTTTATCTGTTTATAAAAATCATACATTTCCAGTTTTAAATGTGAGAAGGTTCTTTTTTAGGACTGGATAACGTTGCAATATAAAATTTGATTATGGCTAATTTTAATGGTAATCTATGACATTTGAAATAAAAAAATTGTTAATTTAAATTTCACATGTACAATCCAAAAGTATATATGATATCGTGAAGATTGTGCTTTATTTTCTGTACATAAGAATGCATTATGTGTATAAATTAGTAAAGTATGTTTATTTATTTTTAAAATTTTAAAAAATCCAGAGAGTCAGCCATTAACTTGGCCGTTCGAACAAGCACTATACAGCCACAAACGACACTACCGAAGCCACCTCGGCCGCCACATCCAGAAAATCATAGACATAGATGGGGAAGCATTATATTATTATGGATACTTTATTCAAAAATGGTCGTTTCATAAATCTTACATATTAAATTTTAATACTGATTCGACAAAAAAACTTTTAATATTTTTTTTGTTGTTTGGGGTGGGGTATATCATTCCTTAATAGATCTATATTATCCATGTTATGAATTTTACAAAAAAAAACTTTTTTTTTTAAATAAAATCTACATTGTGACATTCATATGCATGTTTTCATTCTACGTCGCCGAACTTAAAGTATGGTCAGCAGTAGGACTCATATAGAGCTGCGAGCGAGTTTTCTTTCGCAAGAGCGATCCCTTTTGTTGGGACTGTACATATAATATGACTCCGTTGCGTTTACCCATATTACTTAACCGCGTAGCCATTCAGGGCAACCGAGAACTTGACAACCGGGGATTTTGCATCAAAATGTCAGGTGTATTTTCTCAGTCGAAAACAACTTCAGTTGTTCTCTGTTGGTAATATTATTGCGAGTTTAACATGTAATATAATAATAACATAAGTGTTGTGCATGACTGACTACTTTTATAATCTTCAAATTTGTTTTTACTAAACTATATATGAGAGTTAGTACACATCCACGGCTCTCGAAAAATCGACACTATAAATGTTCGGTATATAATCAGCGCTTAATCATTAATTCTAACGAATCTCTTTCATTATAAAATTATATAAATCGAGAGAATATTCGTTGATTCGCCACCTTTGGAATTCGTTTCCATGAAGAATTTAATTTCATTTACACTTATAGGTAAAAATTTTAATGGACTTCGAACACGCCCAGGATACCTCGAAACCATCCTCTGTTAAAAGTAAACATAACTATATATATATAATTAAAAGATGAAATCTGATTGATATAAACAATTATCATTGTGGCCAATGCCGCAAAGGATTTTTTGTTTAGTGATTGACGGTAAAATCAATACATATTAATTATATTAATCTTTTTTCTATATTAGGGATCCTGTATTCTTGACTTTTTTTAATTCCCGGGAATCGAAACCATGATTTTTTTTTTTTAATTAAAAAGAAAACATATTTTTAAATACTCGTTTGTATAATGTACAGTAGTTATGCGTAAAAAAACATACGTTAATATTAATTTTATAAACAAATAAAAACTGATTGATGAAATATTTATTATTTCATAATGTGGTTGTAGTTATTTGAAAAGTATCAATATTGAAATACGTATAAATTAAATATAAAAATACATTCATGTATAAAAATTATAAAATACAAATAATTTACAAAAATTATTAAATAAAAGTTCTTATGTATTTCGCCAAAGTTAACTAAAATTCCCTAATAAAGTTTTTCAAATAATTTTAGCCAGTACAAATTTTGTTTCAAAAGATGACATGAATTTATCCTAAAGATAAAAATTCACATTTTACAATGAAAATTCCTTGTTTAAAGAAACCGACAAAACCATTTACTTCAAAACAGAATTTTTTAGTAGTAAATATCTTTGGAGTAATTTCTCCTTAATACAAATCTTTATGGCTGACCATATATACCTACTATAGAAACTTCAATTTTATTTTAAATATACTTACACACGCACCGTTCATCGCTGAGACACTACCTAATTTATGTCGATAGATAATAGGATTAACTCAATTTGTATTAAAAGATTAATATTTAAAAAATTAAGGGTCTTGAGTTTCGGGTTATGTTTTAGTCCTCTGACTCAAGAATTTATTTTCGGTAATTCGGGAAAGATTCTCGGGAATTTATTTTCGGGTTAGATATATTTAAGTAATTATTAATGACAAGTTTAATTAAATTAGTTACAGACAAATACAATAACAAGCCAATACCGACAAGTTGGTGTAAATAGAAAATATATTTTCTATAAATATTATTTTTCTGTATATCTTTCTAGTAGATTAATTTAATTTGTATTAAACATATCCTGCCAAATGTATTATTACTCAGATAAAATCCACCATCGTTCTAAGCCCCAGGCTCCTGTCCGATTTTAAGTATCCCGTTAAAGTGCATTCTTCCTCACGGATCCATATTCCAAAAGGTGAACATTTTCAAAATTGTTTACCGATCGACAACAAAGTAATAAACATTTTCCTCGCATTGTACATATTTTAGTATTTTTTTAAAAAATTCAATGAGAAAAATAGGCGCCTGAATTATGGTTCTTACGTTTTCGTGATATAATGTTGAAATATATGAAAATTATAAACCTTTCTCTTTAATGGCATAAATGTAATAAAAATAATATTTCAACTCAGGTACGAAATACAAGGAATGAAAGGAATTGAGTTTTATTATCTTTGCTCATTTGCTGACGAAATATATTACTAGGCATTTTGTTATTCCCATATTTTGACAGCTTCCAAATAATGCACGTTTAATACAAAATAATTATATTTACATTTATTTATATAATTATAAATAAAAGTATATAAATTATTACAAATAAAATGTAAGAAAACGAAATTGCGAGAAAGAAAACTCATAAATTAAAAGATAATAATATTTCTACTTGGAATAATTTTTTTTTTAATATTAACAGTAAACTATAATCTTTTTATTTTTCCTTGTATTGTATCTATTGTGATAGAATAAAAGAAAATCATATCATCATCAAATAAAATAATAATACTAGCAGGTAATGGCCGCCGCGCGGCCACGACTATGGTTTCCGGAATTGATAAAACAGAAAATAGAGCAGTTATATCCGTGTCAAGCGATGCTTCACCTACTTTCAGAGTTTTGCCGCTAGACTTTTATCGGCAGCACTTAGTTGTGACATATGCATGTATGTATGTAGGTGCAAACTGATTTATTTAGTGACACCTCCTAATCTGTCACTAGGCAGTTTCAAAGTGAGCAGTTCACAAGCAACCGGCAAACCGCATCTTTTCCTTTGATAAATTGTAGTTTCATCATTAAAAAGAGGTCTAACATCACTATTATTAAACTCACTATCATTAAAAAGAGGTCTAACGTCCCGCGACGCTACAATGTAATGAAAAATCGGTGGGCAGATCGTTTTCTACTATTTATAATATGTGTAAATGTGCAACTTTATATAACATTATATAGCTTACGACACGACATTTATATTGCAGTATAAATATAGGACAACAGAGGTTAAGGTTTACCAAAAGTTAAATAATTATTTCAGAAAAATATATTTTTAATATTTTAATCTCTACATTCAGATACCCACTATTCTTGACATCTTAATCATAAAACCTTTTATTTTAAAAATAACAAAGGCTCGCAGATATACGCATCGGATATTTTTAATTTTCCATTGGAAGGGAACGCACAATATTACATCCGGCCCGTGAGTCCATTCAGATCTCGAACATTGGAGAGCGGCGCCGCGCACGCGCCCGCCTTTATTGCGGGACTTTTAATCATCCGTGTATGGGTTCCAAAATACATTCGTTCCGTCGCCGGCGCATTGTTATATTCGTATATTTATTACACTTCCCGCTTTGCATATTCTAAAATATTTGTCATTTTTGGCCGGCGCGGACAATGGCCGGAGCGGCGGCATTGTCCGCGCCCTTTGTCGCGGCGACCCGCGCTGGCCGCCTCGCTGGGCGCCTCGCTGGGCCCTCCGCCGGTGTGGCTAATCTCAGCTCTCTCGGTAAAACAACCGGTTTCCACCCGATGTCTGCTCACTAAGAGATTCAAGCAGCTCGTTATTATATAAAAGCATTAAAAATTGTAGTTTGAAGCTGCCTTCATTCGCGGTGCAGATGTGCCAATCTCTTCACACCTATTAACAAACTTGTTTTTTCTACATAAATATAAAACATCAAGTTGGGTGGGTAGATAGAATAGTATTTCACATGACGTATTTATCCAATTACATAAAACTTTAATTTAAATACTTTCAAAAATACAAATATCCGTGTCCAACTAAGTATTTAAATTAATTAATGCAAAATTAGAAGTTGTGACGGAATTACAGATGCGTAAAGCGTATTGCTGCCGCTCGGCGACGTACAACACTTTTAGTAATGTTTACAGTAGTCACGCGCGATCTTATTTAACAAGTGTGTGCGCTCTCCAGTGTCTTCTGATCAAATGCACTTCTAACGTTTTATTTTTAACGCAGTTTTGTGATGTATTATATTTTACACGGAGAGCCTCTGTCATATGCGCAACTAACTTAGCCCCAGTTCTCGAATTGTGTCATTTTAGGATACATTTATGACCTAAAATGTTATTTAGTTTCATAACTTTAGTAACAAAAAATGGAGAAAAATATTTTTATTTTACACGTGTTAATTTTTCTTTATTTCCAATTTCATGAACTTGGTAAGATTCATAAATCAGAAACTGCGCTGAGCTCTGTAGCGAGCTCAATTGGGTGGGTTTTGCAATATTTGTCGCAACATCACGTAATGAAAATATTCATGTTCGTACGCCTGTAACCGACACTAGTTTCGTATGCACGAATAATACTTACAACGGCATGTGAAAAATGTCAATCCTTAGGGAACAGAGTGAGTTCAAGTATTTCATTTTTTATTATAATATTTGACTGATTAATAAATATATTTATTATATTTTTATTTTATAATTTGTAGAGCATTAACAGTTCAGTCATATAACAAATTATGGTTTATATTATAATTAAATATATACTCATTAAAACTTACTCACTATAATTTTACTACCCTCCGCAGCCTCTAGGTACTACAGTAGATATGAATGACAATGAAATACAATGTATATAAAAACTAATGTTAATAACATGTATTTGAACAAATTTAAATGAAAAATATATTAAAGTATAAAAGAATGTATAATTACACACAGGAACTTAAATATAATTGCAAATTAATATTTAGCACCAATATAAACAAACATGGTTTCAAGTAAAAGTGTTTTTTAGCATAGTAATAAATTGTAAATACATATACCTACTCGTAAAATATAATACTTTTTGACCAAAAAAATGTACTAATTTACTCTTCAAAAGCCTGCGTAAAATAACCTTCCCTTTTTGCCTGGTCGCAACATCCCCTTCCCGAAATATAAATATATTTTACATTGAATGACATCCATTTTAAATTTAATTGCAAGAAGAACCCTGAATATCTAACTTACCAACACTCCGCAGGGGTAGGTAAAGAGAATAAGAAGTCATACTCTTCTTTTCTAGTATACTATTCTAGCTCTTCAATTGATAAAGCAATCTGTTTTATCTAATCATATTCCTGTAGCGTTCAACACTCGCCTCATATTTTGTTCCATTCTCTCTCACGTTACGTTCCACATGACCAAATCATATCAGCTCAATTCTGCCAACCATGCTACAAACATACCAACGTTCGCTTCCAATTTTCTCATTTTTCACTGTATATTCACGCATGCGCCTGAGCGACCGCATTTCTACTGCAGTCTACTTTCGTTCTTTCTTCCAATTCCAGGCGTCACTTTTATACATTAGTGTTGGCATAAGAACTTCTTCATGCACCGCTAGTCTTTCTCCATGTGATATATTCGTATTAGTGATAATTTCAATCGATTCACTAATTTTAATTTGTACCTAAATCTGAATTTCGGGAAACACACACACATTGCAAATAAACTATAACAAAAAGATTTACCACAAATTTTCTGAATAATTAAACAGCATTGTGATCTACAGTAGATTTTCTCACCTGCAACTGAAAGATTAAATAATATTGAGATGCTGTCTTTCACTACTGGGCAGAAAACTCACTTCGTAATTTGTAAAAAAAATTGTTGCAAAATCTTGTGCTGACTGGTTCAGCTGTAAAAACCTCACTTAGTGACTAAAATTGGATCCTTGTACCATCAAAAATGATAAGTGTTAATGTGACTTCTACATGAATCCCTCGTTTCACGTGCTGTACACGACATATTATGTTATTTTATGCTGTCGCAATCAATTGTCGGCCTGGTACATTTTTATTGAATAAACTCATTCAGTTTCGTAAAGAATTCATGACTCAGAAGAAACTGAGTTAATAATTCTGCTTTAAGAAAGGCGTATTTATTATTATCTGGAAAGGTGAGATCTTTATGCATAGGTACGGATAATTTATAGTTATTCTATACAATTATTTATTGATTTTTTCATCATTTGATCTCCATACATAGTTTAAATATCTGGGAACAAATATGATAAGGAATGATGATATGCAATCAGAAATAAATAGTATAATAAAATCAGGAGACGTCTGCTACTTTTCTCTGTGGAAATTATTATCATCGGGGTTACTGTCACAAAATTTAAAAATTAAACTATATGCAATACTGATACTACCGATCGTTTTATAAGAGTATGACGTTTGGTCTCACTTTAGCGCAAGAAAATAAAATACAAGTCTTTGGAAATAAAGTTTTCCGCAAGATTTACCGTCAAATATGTGATAACCTAAGCTAACCGAAGAATGGAGGAGATTAAAGAGCCTGAAACTTCGGGAACAGTGTACTGCTACAGATATCCTGACGAAGATGAAAGGATGAAGGTTGCAGTGGACGGGACTTGTAGCGAAAGCGGATGAGACAGGTAACACGCACAAAGACCCCATACACAAACCAACAGGATCAATACCAACAGGGAGACCAAGACGCGGATGGGCGGATTATATCAAAACAGCGGATTGGATTACGGAGGCGATGGCAAGAGATAGATGACGTTCGGTTGTGACTGCGGTCATGGATTTTCGAATCCCATGAGACTGTTAAAGAAGAAAAAATTATTTTATGTAATGATAAACTGATACACCAATGTAATTTGAATAATAAAAAATACAAATTGAAGTCACTAAATATCTCTGCATGAATCTCAAGTTAGATGGAAATAAACATTAAGAAAAATATAATCAAACTTATGTTTGTATGTTTTTCACCAGATATATAATCGTATGACTGGATACGCGACCAAATAAAAATTGACGATGTTATCATGTTGAAATGGAACTAAAATGGTCATGTGGTCAGAATAACAAACGAATCAAGTGCTCCAGTGATATCTATGGGGTAGAAGGAGACCAATATCAAAAAATGCAGGTTTTGAAGTAAATGTTTTTTTTTAAGTAAATGTATATGTATATATGCTGTAACCCCGCCTTTCTCGGCACTCGTCCAACATTTTCGAAAATATTCGAATTATGCCGAGTCGAATTATTCGACTCGTAGTCAGTCTGATGTTGACTGTCGTCCACTAAGCATCATTTGTGCAAATGACAAATATGCTTCGTTTATCCGTCGTCTTGAGAGAATTTTTCGTTTCAAAACTGTCACAAACATCAATAAAGCAAAAACGAAATTAAAAAATCTTTCTAAATATTTTGGTGCTGTGATTACCTTTTTACTATATCAAAATTCTTTTGAAAGCAAGTTTCTCTTTTTTATTCACAGCTGCCGCCACAGTATAAATTCCCATTTTTAAAAGTTCTCCCCCGCAAAACTTGAACAAAGTTTTCATCGAATTTTCTTATTGGAATTTTAATATAACGCCAGGATCCAATTTGTTCGATAATTATTTAAAACTTCATTCCATCCAATTTTGTTTTCTTTTTTATCCATGTATATTTAAATTAAATAAATTAAATTCATTCCAATAAGTTTAAAATGCATTTCTCGTTAGTAAAAATAACAAAACATTACTAAGTAACAAAAAAAAAAAGGTTTTATTAATTTGATTAACGAACGGATCACGAACAAAACAAAGAAAATGCACACGTGATGTCTCTACAATAACATATCTCCATGAAATAACAAATCTATTTATTTGAAATAGTTGTGCTCTTTAAAAAAGATTCAAAGACTATTAAGCGAATTTTTAAAAATAATAAACTTTATATAAACCAGTAAGATTCGAACACTATATACAGGGTGAATATTATGTTCCAGGTCGATGTTATTTTATTCATCAAAATTTCAAGCGTCCTGTTGAAACAACATGTGTTCCCGGCTCAATCGACCACCAAGAAGTTTTTACAGTATTGCCTCTTGCATTCTGAAAGAAATAGGGTCCAATGATTCCGCTAACCCACATGGCGTACCGTTTCTCGCGCACTCTTTCCATACAACTCTGCGTGGGTGTAAAGGTCGTTGGTGTATCGGTTGAGAATTTTCAATGCCCCAATAATGGCTGTTTTTTTTTAACAAAACTCGTCAAGTCGAAGTGAATTTCATCGCTCATGATGATTTTTTTCCAAAAGTCATATTTGTGTTTATTTTCATATTTTAATAAATTTAACACATTGCTGAGACATTAGATAATTCATAATAAATTGTAATCAACTATTCTCAAGGACTACGGAATGCGAAATGACCAATATTTGTCAAACCAAAATGGTGCCCAAAAAAAATTGGCTTGGAACATAATATAATAACAGTACATCAATAATTTGTTGGACTTGTAATACTATAATTAAAATATATTTTTATTTTCTTAAATACACCAATAAAATATTAAAATAAACCAGTTTATGCATTCCTAAGTACATTTTTAATATTTGCACGAAACATATTATATATAAGGGAACTATTAATTAACGTATAATAAAACAAATATTTCGTTCTTTGGAATGAATTATTCGTGCAATAAAATAATAAAAATTTAGCAAGGTTAGGTTAGGTTATGTATTTTTTATTGAAAAAATATGCTTTTATTTAATGTTATACGTTTTTATTATTGTAAGGCACAAATAATTCGTTTTGTGAAACAAAGTATTTATTTTAATGCACTGTTAAATCGTACCTTATATATTGTATAATATCCATCTGTATGTCAAAGGTAAAAAAAATTTAAAAGAAATTCATACATTAAATTGAAGTGAAGTGTCAATTACTTTAGAAATATACGAATAATGTGGTGTGTAGCTTTTAGAATTACTATTAAAGATATATTTAAAAGCGGGGACTGTGTAAATTAGATTTTAAAATATGTTTTATTTCATATGTGGGCCTGGGGAGTATTCCTGATCATCTCTCTGCACGGCGGTATGCCTGTGAAGCAACGCGACAAGGTAGGGTTCATGACCATTTTATCACCATCACTGATACCGATGATGAATGTTCAAAATCCTTTTTGAAATTAAATACACGAATTAATTTTTCGTTTTCAGTATAATGTAATGTTCGACTAACAAATAGTGTATGATGTACGGTGATACATATATATACACTAATTAGATTTACGTAAAATTTTAACTAACTTACCATCATACCATTTCACCATAGGTATAAACAAAGAATCTAGATCGCCATACTTTTTTATCATGGCATACCACTATTTCCTTGTCCACATATTTTCACACACGCTCATCTTCTATCAACTGATCTAACTGATTATAAATGTTGCCTTCAATACTCGTCTCATATATCTTCTTTAGTATACTTTTCTCTCATAGTTAAAGTAACCCTTTCTTAATTTTATCGAGTACCTGTGCTAAAATTACAAATCTATATTCAGTTCTAATTTATTCATTCTTGACCTTATCGTACATATATTTTCCACCCGTGTGCCTATAGTATATAGAGTAAGTGTGCCAAAAATGTGTTCTCAATTTACTGCAGCCTAGATTCAGAAACAATAAAGGTTGAAGTTCATTCACTAAACATTTATATTCTAAAAAAATGTTTTCTATCAAAAATTAAATCCATGAAAATTGATATTTTACATTAGACTTTGCGGTTCGAGTATCAAATATACAGCTTCAAAATAATATCAAAATATTTTATTTAACAAAGATATTTATAAACACATCGTAAAATATTGTATTACATTTAAATTGACTTAAAATATACATGTTTGTTTGTTAGAATAATGTTTACGGAGGTTTCGTAAAATAACTGACCACGTTTCAAAAATATTTGTTTTCTATGAATACAATTAATATTTGTTTTTAATTAATAAATAATATTTTAGCTGTCGCCGGGATTTAAACCGGGATCTCTTCCTATCCAATTAAACTACGTCAGCTTTGTAGATAGTCAACAAATTTTCGAACTTATACGTTGCAGTTATTTCAAATTGATACGTAAAACGTTAAATTTTTTTGAAAGCTATCACTTTTTTGTATTGTGAATACCTACTTTGAGCAATATTCGCTAGAAGACGGCACAGATTTTTCAATTTCGTTTTATTATTTTTAGAAGTAGTATATATATTAACATATTAATATATTAATATTAACATATTAATATATATACTACTTCCAAAAATAATATATTAACATATATACAACTTCCAAAAATTTGATAGATTTGGAGATTGAATAATGGGTGAGAATGGTGAACGTTATATTTGTATAAAGTGATCACATAAACCAGCCGAAGACGGATCGTAAGCCTTGTAATTATCCATACTTCCATGTTTTTCCATTAAATGTAATAAAAAATAGCTTCCTCTCTATGAGATATCTATTATTTGTTTAATATTTAATTACTTTATGATATTAATGAAACCAAAAAAGGTATTTTCCTTCTGAGAAATTTTTAAGATTTGATTGCACATTTGATAAACCGATTAATCCTGTCCACAGTTTTGATATAATTTCACGATGACGGTAACAAACAGATTTTAAACGTTTTCCTGTCAATCATTTATCGATTCATCACCTGCATAGAGTAACTTTACCGGGTGTATTGAACGTCCCACACAACACCATGACGATACATACACACTAGGCAGATGTGCGGAAAGGAGTTGGAGAAGTGGAGGGTGAGGATTGCAGGAGCGAACCCCGCTAGCTTAACTAGTAACTAGTGTATTAAATCTCTAAAACTTACAAAAAGTTATTCAGCAGAATTTTCTCTGTTATATTTTATCATCTCGCTTCTCGTGTAAGTGCATCAAGCATCATGTTATGCATTCATGTATCGAGTATTACTCAACATTCAGATTTTCACAATATGGATGATAGTTTATTCCAGCGTGATCGGGTTTTTTATGAAGACCCGATTCGCCATAATAAATAATAATACAAATTATATTTATGTTATGAAAAGAAAAGCTAAAAAAAGATTAAAAAAGTTCTCACATAAATATATAAGAAAAATATTAATACTACATTTCACGGCTATTATGGTATTTGTAGCTATTCTGTAATCGCTGCCGTTATCTGGTCAGGAAGCCAGCTTTTCATGAGAGCGCCACTTGCACTAGAGAGCTCACCTGCAACTCGACAATATTTTCCTGGATGCGAATCAAATTATGTTAGTTGTTTCGTTTAGATACTGGTGGCTGATATTATACAGGGTGCTCCAATAAAATGTATTCTCATGGAACAAGAGTTCTAAAATTGAACGACCGTTGCATTTTAAAGTGAATCTATTTAAAAATTTTTACCTGTTATAGTCCGACCAACAATTAGCGAACGGCGGAGGGCGCCACTTTACTTATACTGAACCTTATCAAGAGGGGAACAGCCGCGCGTGGACGGAGGGAATGTTAATTCGAAAAATCACTGCTCGCCAATTTACGTCGGTCGGACTATAATGAGGAGTTTTATTTCCAGCCCATCCTCACTACTATAGTAATATTAAGACCTATTATGATGTATATCTTATCCGACCGATGAATTGGTCGAAGAGATAAAATCTGACATGCCCAAATCGTTCGCACCTCGCGCCATTGCACTTTTTTATCGAGGTCACATAAAATATAAGGTTAATGGTGCAAAACTGACACAAATTAATGAATTAAACCCAGCTTTTAAAGTTCCATGCACCCAAATAGAAAATGTTTTCCATTTGGAATATTAAAAATCTCTAGTCCAGAATGAATGAATGAACGTTTGTGATAATTAAAAAAAATATTCGTTTATCTTCATTGATTTGAAATAAAAAAAGAACATAAATTTAGCTTAGACAATGTTGAATATAACTCTTCAAAGTTTTGTACATATTTATTCGAGACACCTTTATATTTTTCAGAAATTAAATGCAATTTCCATATAAGCTATAATATTAAAATAATGCTTTTATTGAAAATTTTATTCTCATACACACCGATTGCAAGTCATAAAATTAATTATATATTTTTTAAATATATATATTCTCACTAATCTTGCTCCATACAATCTTATTAGGCCTTGTAATGATGTGTTGAAATCGTAGCTCAGTTATTAATAACAAATAAATATCATTATTTTATAAATATCAAACATAAATATCACATTTTCTTGGAAAGATAATCCTCCAAGTCCACCCCTGGGGCGGGGGGCGGTAATTGGAGATCAGCCCGCCGGCCGCTGGATTTACGGCAGCATCTTCCTAATGGTTCCGTTCTCACCAGGGCCGGAGACTGGTTTCCGCCTAACGCTGAAATACTGGGGGGCGCTTTTTCTCTTTCCAGCCACTACTTCGTCCCCTCTGGGGATAAGGGTTTGTTCATATCGTATATCTCTCGCATTCATGAATATTTCTATTACAAATGTTTCCGAAACATTGTGTTATTTTTTAGTTTTTTTTAAATATTTCTATTTATTCTACTTATTAAGGTGTTATGGATACAGTTAAATATCTCATAGTTGATATTCTTTTGAAAATCTCTGTGAAACTTGTTCGCCAACAATTGTAGAAAAAAAATTCTAATCAAGTTGTACCTACTGATGATAATCTTAATTCTCTATCCGATTGGATAACTAGATAAAAGATGTCATATTAATTAAGCGTTATAACACAATTGGTAGTGTACTTCCCCGGATTGGAAATAGAGATCCAGGTTCGAATCCCGGTGACGCAATAACAACATTTTTCGACAAAATTAATTTTATATGTATATATTTATAATTAATACATTAATTTAGTACTTATAATTTGAAATACAATTCTACATCTGTACCCCAGAGTTAATAATTTAAAATACAATTCTATATCTGCACCCCAGAGGTAAAAATTTGAAATAAAATTTTATATCTGCACCCCAGAGGTAAACAGTGTTAAGTTACGAAAACAAAATTTTACACTAGAGCCATTTAAAGGTTCCCACGCAAACAAAATCATTGTAATCTGACCCGAAGAACATTTTTACTTAAATTACATATACAAAACCGTAAACTATGAACGTAAATGAGTTTACCTCAACGAAAGACAAACTAATTTCTAGAAGAAATAGGAGATAACATTTTTTTTAACGGACTTAACACAATTTGCCTCTGGGGAGTTGATATTTTAATTCGTGTAGGACAAAGATATATTTTAATACACTTTCCTAGTTAATATCTCAGATATATATATAAATAAATTATATAAATATTATGTTACAAAATTCACAAAAGATTCTCACAATGTATTTATCATTATTCTAGTTAGTAGCAAAATTTGGTACTGTGGTCAGTACCTGAGATCAAAGACTTAAAATTTGTTATGAAGAATAAGAAAAAAAAATTATGAACATATTAATAATGTAATTAATAAAGCTTACAAAATATTTTATTTATAATGCTTAATGTAGGTAAAATTTTGGTGATTAACTTTGTGGTAGTCCATTGTAATTAACTATAAAAAACGTTTTAACTTTCTGAAAAACATTATGAATTATTAAAATAAAACACAACGTTGTTTACTTCACTCAACACTTTAATTAAAAATTAAAATGTTTTCGATGCCTAATGCGTCAAACTTTACTGTTATACTTTAACTTTAAGTTTATTACTGAAGATGACGCATTTCGCAAAACGTTTTAATTTTCAATTAAAGTGTATTGCAAAATAAACAACGTTATGTTTTCTTTAAATAATTCATAAAAAAAAACTGAAAGTTAAAAATATTGTTAAAAATTAATTACTATTAATTTATTTAATGTTATTTTTCTTTAATTTGTGCTGATCATAATGTCTCTGTTTGTGTGTGGGATTGGATCGACGGAATAATACTCGTACGATGTAATTAAAGTATTTAATCTCAATATCTGATACAATACAGTACAAGTCAATACAGTGTTATCAGCTCATCGATTCGGAGGCGAAAGAGCGCGCCGACCGCAGCGCGATACATTTATCTCTTTCACGCGCGTCATCTTGCCAACCTAAAGCAAGTCACGCATTCGACCCATAGATACATCACATTTAAAATAATATTAATAATTTATAAGAACTAACTAACTAACTTACTATCACGCCGTTTCCCCGCGGGGGTAGGCACAGGGGATAGAAAGCCATTTTTATGTCCTGACACACAATTCTCGCCTCATCCACATTCATACATGTTCTCATACAAGTACACACATCTGATTTACCTGGTCGTGTCAAGTCTTTCACTGACATCCTCTACTTCTGGTGCTATGAACAATTACGTCATATATATTTCTTACAATTCTTTTCTCATTCATCCTTTCCATCTGACCAAACCAGCTAAGAGAAATGTTTTCACGTTAAATCGCTGTCTTGCGATATTAATTAACATAAATATATGATAAGGGGAGCTGAATTTAATACTTGAGTCAAATAAAAAATCTACATTACGATGTACATATACATAAACCGTTCAGTATTCAAAATTAATATACATATTGTTTTTTAGAAAACGTCCCAGCAGTACTAAATATTAACTCAGTGTACGGCGTAGGTTATTAAAATGTTACTTTACATTCTTCAAACGAAAAAACGTGATGGATGGTCCAAAATTGTATGAAAGATTTATTATGATGATATGTAATATATATATATATTTTTTTTTTTCAATATTCATTCTATATTTTATCAAGAAATCTGTAACAGTTATTCTAAATATAAGTATAACCAAGAACAAAGGCATTGTTATTAAGACAAATTATAGATATCTCATAGTGACGAAGCTATTATTTTATATGGGAAGTATGGAAGTATGGGTATTACACGGCTTGCAACCTGTCTTCGGCTGGCTTAAGTGATAATTGTCATAATAACAACGCCTTTAAGGGTAAATATCCAATAACTGTGTGTTCTTGGACATACCAAAATATTGTTTGTATAATATACTGGTCTAAATAAGAAATATATAAATTGAAATTTTACTTTTCAGCCGTATTCTTGTATAATGTGTTAATCATTTTTCATATATATAGGTAAATAATATAGCTTCCTATATTTCTAATAAAAATAAGATTCTCAATAGTGACATCTATGCTATTTCAGAGAAATGAATATCAAATTTCAATCCATATATACATATGATAAATATGGAGGTGGATGGGGTAGAATGGTGAACGTTACATTGTATAAAGTGATCACTTAATCCAGCCAAAGACAAGTATGCACTGTAACACCCATACTTCTCATATAATATAATATCTTCGTCTCTATGAGATATCTATAATTTGTCTTAATAAGTATAACCCTTAAAACATGTTTAGGACTGACTAACGATGAGATTGCGGACGTTTTTAAAACAATACATTTAGAGACTCACCAAGCCCTGTTCGAATCACAAATCTTATATGCCCAATCCGTCCATATCGATTCCAAATAATCCAGTACTATTGCACTATAGTGTTAATTGGTTATAGTAACCGCACTTCCACCATCATCTTCGAATAATAATGACCCAATTAATAAAGTAATGGGCTGTCACCCCACACAAAAATTAATTCTTTCAAGGAAGCAATGGACTATAATTATTTTCTGTGAGTTTCCGCTTTCACAGAACGTCAGTTCTTGTTATTAACCGAACTACTTAGCTCAAAGCGAGCATCGTCCAACATCAATAATGTTGACATAAATCATTACTATTGCAGCGCATTGTTAGAGCGGATTAGTCTTCCATTTACAACTAGTCTTAAACTGACTTACGTAAAAATTCTAAAATGAAAATATTATAAGTTTAATTACTGTAAAACATTTTTGAATATCCAATTAACTTTTTATAAGACCCCATCCATATATCATACGAATATTACGAGTTATGTCTTGAAAAATAAAATGTCAAAGTGGCTATGCAAGTACTCATTCGACCTGATGTAAGACTCTGTGTAAGAACCCAGCTTAAGGGTAGAAGGTTCACCCCAGCTACGGCAAGATGGGGGAAATTCGTTTGTAAACCAGGATTTCTGATCAATTTCAGAAGGTTCCAGCGATTCGAAGTTTTTCTAAGAAATTCATTATTTTCTGTTAAAACTGTATCTTCTTCACATGATATTCTACAGTATCTATCTTCATGAGAAATTTTAACTTGCTGTTTAGTAAATTTCAATAAATTCAGTAATTAGAATATAAAATATGACGTCCGTTTCACAGTATTTTATTAAAAGTACTATTATTTTACACATTTCATATTTTAAAAGACTTAAAAAATTAA
The DNA here is from genome assembly GCA_022840565.1 of Eubasilissa regina. Taxonomy (NCBI): domain Eukaryota; kingdom Metazoa; phylum Arthropoda; class Insecta; order Trichoptera; family Phryganeidae; genus Eubasilissa; species Eubasilissa regina. The sequence continues at coordinate 27,471,732 of JAINEB010000018.1, forward strand.
TTAAATCTTGTATATACAACATAATATATACCCTTAAAATAAAATTGTGATTTTTCAATGTTTTTTTTAATTATGAAACGTTTATAAATATTTTTTATTAAGAAATAAAGTATGGGAAGCCGCAATTCGTTAACAATAATTTGTCTTTACACGAGAATAATTTTTTACTCACGAAAAAAGTGGTCCAGCATAAATGACCGTAAAATTCCCATAAAATTGTCCATATTGCCGTGTTAAGTGGGTGTTCCGAGCAATAATAAAAGTAAGCTGCTTATGTTCCCCTCGGATAGGATAAAGGTGCGAGGTTTTTTTGACCAGCATTAATTACTGAAAATATTATTATGAAACAACTATCACGTTTTCTTTATATATGTGTATTTATTATAATAATAATATATTTTTTGATTTAATTTTCATTGATATTATTACATATATATAAATAATTTATATTTTTTAACTTTAAAGTTCATAAAAGGAAAATTGTAATGCGGTTTTATTCTAGAATTTTTTGATAAAGTAAACAAATAATGTATTTAAAATGTATTTTCGGTATAACGATAATAATCTTTATCACGTGGACGTATGTTGATGGATCTGACAACATACTGTGATAAAAATATAATGAAAAGTTTCACAATTTTATTTACTTAGGGTTGAAATTTTGGAGTAAGGTGAAATAATCATTCTCGTGTTGTTCCGCAGTTTTCCATTTTATAACTTTTCAAGATAGTTTGAAGAATTTTCATTAAATTTTATGGTAAAATTATGCGTCAATCGATTCATAAATTTTATGGTAAAATTATGCATCAGTTGGTCCGCTGCTCTTAACAAAGTATTTCTTTCCGCGACCTTCAGATTCATCAATTTAGTCTTCAATTTGACATCAAGTATTTAGGATAGTGATCGATTCTAATCAAATAGACGGTATTGAATGGTGTAATAAATTTTTAACCATGATACATTTATATAGAGATGAAATTACATTCTGACCCCAGGGGTTCGTGAACTTTATTTTGGTCTATGATGCTTTTTAAGTCATTAACCTAGTTATTTTTTTAATTTCAATCCTATAATGTAATAGCTTTCTTTATTATGTGACCAATTATTCTAGTATTAATTTCCACGATTAAGGTAAAAATTATTTAATAAATTATTTATGAAAAAAAAATATGTAGATTTAGCTATAAGCTATTCTCGGGACATGAAGATAGATATCATAATTTATGTTTATGGTTCTTCACCAGCATGTATACCTGCGAGCTCTGGTCGAAATACAAGCAAGTGACGTATAACCGTCTCCGAATTCAGTACAACAATTCATACATTAAACAGTTTGGATTGGCGCGTTATTGCAGCGCATCTACAATGTTTACCGATGGCCGTATACATAGATTCGTTCCGCTTCTGAGACATCGAGTTGCGGGCATAAAGATGCGACTGGAGCTCAGCACCAACTCTCTGGTGCAAGCGGCGCTCTCATGGAAAGCTGGTTCCCTGATCAGAGAATGGCAACGCCTACAGAATAGCTACATATACAACAATGCCCGTGACTTAAGTAGTTATATATGTAAGATTTATATTTTGTATGAATATATGTGTGAATTTTTATTTTTTTATTTATTAATATTTTTTTTGGTTTTCTATTTCTTTTCTTTTTCATAGCTTTATATTTATTTCATAACATTAATGTATAACATAATATTTATTATCTCTATGGCGAATCGGGAAAAAAAAAAACCTAAGCACGCTGGAATAAACACATTATTATTATTATTACAATAGTAAACCATTTTTCAGTTTGAAATATTTATTTTTCTTTAGTATTCTAAATAAATAGTGTAATTTCTAAAACTAGCATTTTACGTCCTACGCGTTATGGTCAGGCAAGTTAGATATGGCAATAGAAGAAGATGCGGTGGTACTTTATGTGTCACCAGAATTTATACATACATAAAAATCGCTCAATCTCACAAAGAAAGGCATAAAAAACAGGTTTAACAGGAGATGCGCTGGAATTTTATTTTATACTTACCAAAAAAATATTTAATAGAAAAAGTGCTCAATCTTACAGAGAAAAGCATTAAAAATGATTGACAGACAAATGTTCCATACATTAAATAGTTTTTTTTTCTAACATAAATATGTTATTAAATATATTTATGGAATTCGTGGACTATGTATAATTAATTCACATATTTAATTAAACGCATAATGCAAGGTTGGCTTATCTTCACAGACTATCAAAAATAACATATACCATGAACTAACGCAAATTTTAATTTTGGTCTCACACACTTGATCACTTTGGTACCACTTTCGCAATCAAATAGCTCCGCGACTTTTTTTAAATATATGACTCGATAGGAACGAAAATTTAAACGCTCACAATATAATTTGCATTAATAATGTAAAAATACGTCTTGTTTACACAAAGATTTATTTTCGAAGAGTAAATACTTTTACTGTAACATAAATGTGTCATAAACTATCGGATTTTTGTTTCCACAAAGAATGTATGTAGAATGCCTCTCGTCCTGCAACTAATGTTCTAAGCCCCTCTCTTATATCTACACTTTATTTCACGTCTATTCATTTACTGGTCTATGGCTTATCTTATGAAATAAATTTTTAATTCAATAAATTCTGTTTTCAACTTTTAAATAAATATTTTTCATTATTATAGAATTTGGGTTATTTGTATCAATAATTCATATGATACTAGTCTACCCTCTCTCGTACAGTGTGGTAGAATGCACTTCAATGCATCATTTGGTAGAATTTCAAGAAATTCTTACCGATGTGATCAGGTGAGATTGCCGCTCAACCAGAGATGTATATTTTTTGGATGATATCGCGGAAACACGAACAGCTGCGCTACAATTCGCTTCCCTTTGTTTTATTTCGCGAGAAAATCATTTGTATTCTTCATACACCCTTGCATTAACACGTCAGACCCAGCATCCGCGGCTGGCTGGTCGCTGGTGTGAAATAGAAACATAAATATTTTAGCGTTACAGAAATTCAATCAATATCAAGGACACTGGAATGAAATTCTCAAAAACATCAGTTCTGTGAAAATATTATACGGTAGGAAATCAGTATTTTTTCTACATACGGATTTGGAAAGAGCGCGGAAATAAATTTTCCTTCTTTAAGGTAATGCAATTTTTTTTCAGATATTTAATGATCCTACAATAAAACATAGCACATTTTACGTATACTGTATTTATTCTTTATCTATTTTACTCTTATGTAAGAGCATTCACCACTTCCATATATACTTTTATTTAAATTTAAAGAAAATTTATAATGTTCATATTTAATTAGTCTAGATTAACACTAAACTTAAGATTTCTTTAATAAAACTGTCAACAGATACCACACTAATCTTAATTTTAAATTAATTAATAATTTGTAGTAATATTAAAAAATTAATATCTCAAAAAACTACTCTAACGATCTACAACGTTTTGACACAGTAACATAATGGTACGCGTTGTTGTTTCAGCATTAAAATCTAATGATGTATTTTAAAGTGACAGTTTAATACTTAAAATCGATTACTTTTTAATATGTATTATCTTTATTTAAAATATTTGATATAATTCAATTTCTTGTTTGTAATAGACATTAAAATATCAGTTAATATTTTGTTTTAGTTTTTTTTAAAACCTAAATTTAGTTCTCTTTTATTTGTTATTTATTTAGCCCATTGTGAATAGGAGTTATGAATCGGTTTCATAAATAAAACCTGTATACAGGCACTACTCTTACTCGAGGTCTGCCTGCCTAGACAATTGCTCACACTTCGTGGTTTTCTTACCTTGTCTCATTGTAGTAATAAATAAAGGAAACAGAATACAGTATTTCTTATCTATGAATTTGACAAAATAAATTATAAGCAATAACCAATCACCAAAACTTTTTCTTTATCAAATATCGGCACAGTGAAATGTTTTTGAAGAATATTTTTTTATAATATTGTACATTTTTTACAAAATAGAAAACATTTTAATGTATTTATGTGTACAATGTATTTTTTTATGTAACAATCTGATATTGTTCTTGTTGTTTAAAATTTTAGCATTTTTTGAAGATAATTTGTTCTATTTCTTGACGAACGTAATTTTTTTCCTTTTTGTAACTCTAAAGAAAAAATCAGACGCAGTTAAATTAGGCGAACGAGGCGACCAATTATAATAATATCACGAAATGTTGATATTATGCTGCCATGAAATGCATCGCATAGAATTTGTGCACACAGTGTGCAATATGGTACCTTTCCATTAAAACCACGCATACTGAAAATCTTGTTGATATATTTTAGGTAAAAAAATATTCTAGAACAGGGGTCTCCGAACTTTTTTTTGGTCTAAGGGTCACACTAACTGTTTCACAAAGTCGGGCGGGCCAAAACGAGTTTTTGGGCGAGTTAAAGATCAATTTTGAGTCTCATTTTTCAGATCTTAATTTTAAGATTTCAAATCAAGATTTTTCAGAATCCTTTTAACACCGACATAGAAACCCTCACTTCACAACTTCAAATACAATTGATTGATTTGCAGTATAGCTATATTTATAAAAAAAAATCTTCGTTGCTTCCACTGACAAAGTTTGATCAGTTGCGTAAAAAATGAAATATATTAAAAACGTTTATAGGTCCAAGTTAACTGATGGGCATTCTTAAGTCTCTTTTGATAAAATCGGAACGAGTAAACTTTATCCACAACAGCAAACAATTATCAGCGGAAATACTCAGCTACATAAATCTCATTAATTATTATTACAATGTTAAATTATATTCTATGAGTATGGGTTTATTTTTTCTAGCAAATAAAACATTTGATAACTATTTTGTTTCATTAAAAAAATTAAGTTAACGTGCCGCGCAGGATTTGTCGTGTTTGCGGGCCGATTGTGACCAGCGGGCCGTATTTTGGAGATCCCTATTCTAGAACATCGCACAATATTTCTTATGCACTACTAAGGTTCTTAGGCTATCACCAGCAAACACCTTCTCTCACAGCATCAATATTTAGTGGCGTATGTGCAATACGAACTGACCAGAATTTATTAAATACAGTTAGCATTTAAAAGGTTAAATATTAGACGAAAAATCATGAATCTAATGACACGACAAAATACTTAAATAAATTGGATTACTCCTCAATACTTTCAGAAATAGACTTAAATAGCCATGTCTGATCCTATTTCGCACAAACTTTTATTATTCCAATCTAAAATTCCTTATGACACGGTCTCAATTTAAAATCGAAATTGTATTATACATGATTGATAATCGTTCGTGTAATACATTCGCACCATTCTCTTTCGATTATTATCAAGGACTGCCGCCTGTCACATGATCCAACATCGTTGACCTTGGATCCCATGCGCTTTTTCTTTTTGTTCTTCACTCTTCCTAAATCATAATTTGTTATTAAGGAAAACACATTCTTATTGTGAAGTTGTAATTATTCAGAACATAGGTCTGTGATATTTTAAATACTAAATTAATGTATTAATTATAAATATATACATATAAAATCAATTTTTGTCGAAAAATATTGTTTTAGCGTCACCGGGATTCGAACCTGGATCTTCATTTCCAATCCGGGGAAGTGCACTACCTTTATGCTATAACGCCAGTATTTTTCTTGGCAAATTTTTGAAACTATATGTTACATTTTTCAAATTAATACACCTGTCGTTCCATTATTTGAAAGCAATCTACATTATTTTTTATAGCGGTGACGCTAAAACAATATTTTTCGACAAAAATTGATTTTATATGTATATATTTATAATTAATACATTAATTTAGTATTTAAAATATCACAGACCTATGTTCTGAATAATTACAACTTCACAATAAGAATGTGTTTTCCTTAATAATATATGTTGTATCAACGTGTCCAAAATTTAATAAAAATGAATTGATAATTCTGGCGTCTGCAAATCGGTTTACTCAAAGGTATTTGAGATTCTGTAAAAAATAATGTAGATGGCTTTCAAATAATGGAACGACAGGTGTATTAATTTGAAAAATGTAACATATAGTTTCGAAAATTTGTCAAGAAAAATACTGGCGTTATAGCACAAAGGTAGTGCACTTCCCCGGATTGGAAATGAAGATCCAGGTTCGAATCCCGGTGACGCTAAAACAATATTTTTCGACAAAAATTGATTTTATATGTATATATTTATAATTAATACATTAATTTAGTATTCATAATTTGTTACATTTTTCAAGTGTTTCTAATTTTTTAATCATAAAATATGTAATATTTTATTCATCTTATTCCTCTTAATTGCCTTAAAATTAAAAGCGTTCATGGAATATGATATGTTATACACAGTGTCTTTAGGTGCTAGAGAATAGGAAGCCATAGGGGTCGCCACCGATTTAGCTCAGTCTGAATCCTCAAGTGTGTGCCTATGTGCTTTGGTGTTCTGCTACCTCGAGTGGGATGATAATTGATTCAAAGGCATTTTGCTTTTCACATTTCGCATTTTTTCACAAAATCCCGATATTAGATGCACGTAAACTGTTCTTTAGATATTCTTTCTTCAGGTCAACATTCGTCACTTTTATTTATTTCATCTATTTAAGGAGTAGATGCACCTGAAGACCCAGGAGATATACCGGACCTTATCTCATCTCAGCTTTGTCCGTAACGCCCATCCATCGGCCATCGCTCGCATGCCGCCTCCTTGCTCGTTGCAGCGGGGTCTCTCCTCAACCCGCGGATGGACCAGGCCCATCTTATCTGGGTCCGCCGCAGTGACCCCATTCTTAATCTACGCCATCTCCCGCCTCCATATACCCCTGGCACGCGGCTCCACCAATGCGCTCTATTTTTGAGCGTTCCAACCAAAAGTGATGTCTTCCTCTGCTGCCCGCCAGAGACGAATTCTCGTCCCTGTTTAATCTTAATTCGGCATAGTAATCTTAAGTCGGCAAAGTAGGCTACCTAGACATTGGCGCGTAAATTCAAACTAAGCTAAACACTTGAGCTGTATTTTCATATTTTTTATTTTTATTTTACTTGTCTCTCTGTTTTTATTATAGTCATACTTACGTATGACCATCCATCTTGTATATTTTATTCTATAATCGCTTGGGATACATACGTCCATTTTCGTGTCCAAACCATTTTGTTATCGCAAAAAAGTACGTAAACATGATGGATAATATTAGTTTTGTAGATGTGGCAATAAATGAGATAAAACCCTCTATGACACTGCTTCCGAATACTTGCGTTGACACTAATTACGAGTATACAAAAAGATTATTCTATAATATAAAATTAAAATTCAACTTCAACGATGTCTGCTACAAACCTTAAATATATGCATTACGTATATTTTCGGTATGGACTTAATAGCAACATAAATTAGTGCAAATCCTTTTTCTTTAATTAATCATAATTAAAATTTCTTTCAAAATTTAAAATCATACAAGATGTAAATAAATGTGAACAAGTATGTAAAAGTATTTTTAAAAGAAATTGTGTTTAATTATACTTACATTAAAAATGTTGTATTAAGTCATAATTATCAAGTTAATTTATGAGACCCATGAAAAAGTGTAATACAAAAGTTAGTACCGTTTATTTTTTAATCCAGTTATGGAGTGTAATATTAATGTCCTGTTATTTATAAGACCAATAAGGGAGTATACTGAGGAGCTGTTAATTCCTCAGATTAGTGCAATATGAAGTACTTATGTATATAAATTTGAAAAAAAAACATACTTATATAAATATAAATTAAATTAATCAATTTATATATATAATGCATTATAGATATACAGAAAAAATCTATTTATTCATAAAATATTTTAGTTGCTACCGGAATTCGAATCTGGACCATTTCCTATCGCCATATCAACTGAGTACTTTTACGACAAATTTCAGAACTTATATTCTATAACACTTACAAATTGATATTTCTGTTATTCCAATTTTATTTAGGTTCGAATCCTGGTAGCAACTAAAATATTTTATCGAAAAATATTTTTTTTTTTGTATATCTTTCAAGTTGATTAATTTAATTTGTATTAAAAATATTCTGAAAAACTGCAACTTCACAACAATAATGTGTTCTCCGTAAAAAATACTTGTATTATTAAGTAATAAATTCTCAGACAATTATCTGAGTTCAGCAATTATACTGAATTAAATCATTAAATAGTTTACTTTAATGAGGGGTCCAACTCCCTTTATTTATCTCTTATAGTACTGTTATTTTTTTATATATATATTTTGATAGCGGACATTCTCTAATTGCTATATCTCCCTCGACGGGAAGCTTCGTTGCACATCTCAAAACTCTTAGACGTCTCGTTAATCTCCCTTAGTGTGACACAAAATTGTGTTTCTTCCTGAAATATCCATGCGGATCTTACGAAGCTTTCATAATGGAAACTTATTACATTTTCTTGGCATATTTTGACGTCTCAGGGACTATCACCCGACCCAGGTGTCAAGAATGACGTTTGCAAACACCGTGAGAGGAAAGTTTGCCTCGCGAAAGGTGAGATATGTTTCTTAAAAATTGCTTTGCTACTCGTGATCTCAAATTTAAGCTTTATGTCAATACAACACTTCTCCCGAGCAGGGCTAGCGCAATTATTGCTGTTCGCAAAGCATTTAGTTTCTTTTAATATATAAAAATTTTAAAAAAACATTTTTATAAAAAAAATCAGTTATAGTGGTCAGCTGAGGGGCTGATAGATATTGTAATTAGATACGTATCCAAGTAAAGCCGCATTCTACTGATCTAAAACATTTTCGAATAAATCTGTTATAAATCTTGTATAAAATAACAAAACTTTTTTGTAAATTGTTTACAATATTTTGCATTCGAGTTGAATTGCAATACCAATAATATAATCAATTACGTGCCTATTAGAAAAAAAAAATTTTTTATTTACAGATCATTTTTTACGAAAGATACAGCTTGATATAAATTCTTCCTTAAGATTCGTCCTTATCTTGACTCTTTTACTTTTACGTGGGGTGCAGTCCGATAATAATTTGTCTTTATTTGACTCTAGTCTGTTTTCAAGTGTAATAAAGGTTTTTTCAATAAGAATGATAATATTTTAAAATATCATAGTAACCATAGTTTTTTTATTTATTTACTTTAGTATACTTTGATAATCCACCATGGTTAAATACACGCTTGTATAATGTTTGGTTATTATCCAAAAATTTTATGAAAATAAACATTCGTCTATGAATATTTTTTGTTAAAAAAATTATCTTTTCGGATGAAGCACATTTTTGTTACATGGTGTTACCAATAAGCAAAACTGACATTTATGTCGTAAAAGTTATCCACAAGAGATTCAACAGAAACCTTTGCATCCGCAAAAGGTCATTGTATGGTGTGGTTTTTTTTTGGCACGGTGGTATCATCGGACTATATTTTTTTTAATGAAATGAAATGCAGTTACAGTGAATGCTGAGCTATATCGATATCGATGTTAACTAAATTGTCGTTAATACTATATGAATTTGATTCGAATGACATGTGGTTCCGAAAAGATGGTGCCACATGTCATGTTGCTAATGTGAGTATCAACTTATTACAAGAAAAGTTTGGTGAAACTCAACAGTTAAATGGCCTCCAAGAAGTTGTGATTTAACTCCTTTTTATTACTTTTTGTGAGATTGTTTGAAATCAATGGTTTTTTCTAACAAATCACAAACACGATTTTAAATTTAATATCGAACGCTGCATTCATGACATTAAGCCTTATTTATTTGTTAAAGGCATAGAAAATTGGGTTCAACGAATTCACTCCTATAAACAAAGCCGAGGTGCAAATTTAAACGAAGTATTATTTCAAAAATAATGTGATCGTTTGTGTTTCAAAATAATAATAAAAATCAATTTGTATCTTAAAGTGTTTTTATTTTATTTAATTTTAAAATCATATCGTTCTTATTGAAATACCATTTATATATTTAGGTATCATGGAAAATTGAATATAACACATATATATTTATAAGATACATACATATATTATATCTAATATTTCATAAAAAATATTATTATATAACATACAACAGTATGTTGAGCTCGTAACACAATACTTGCGATGTTGCTTCCAAGTATTTATTTTGCGTTTTTTATTCGTGTTAAAATCATTCTGAAAATTACTTTTCAATCCTTAATCTATTAACATTTTTATATGTTTAAAATCCAAATTTTCGTTGGCTAATTCATTTTGTTAAATTTATTTTAAAATGATGCGTTCTTGAAACGTTTTCTGTCTTGCTTAACCCTTTGGGCGTCCTTAATCCTTGATATCTCTGGCGTTTGGTAATGCGACAGGAGGCGAGAAGTGAGGGGGAAATAATCTCCTTTATGGTATCATTACCATACTTGGAGGCGCCATGTTTACTCCTTGGCAGCTGTGTCTACTTGATGGAATCCAGAAATTGAACGCAGACCCGTTGCTGACGAGCCCCCGAAAGCATTTGGAGACAAACATATGTGAGTGTATACATTTTTCATGAGGCTAGTCTTCAAGTGGTTTTATTTCCATCGATAAATTTCAAAATTATGTGATTTAATACAACATTTGAAATAACACGTCAATAGTGAGGGAAATGAATATTTTTTAAACCTTCAATTATTTATAATAGCAAAAATATTTTTTTATTTTATTGACGCAATAACCGCACACTTTCACGTGATAGAATTGTCAGCAGATCTTGTTTGTTTTATGTTGCCATGCGTCTAAATATTTTATTATATTGCTACGCGACATCCGCAGACTGACGAATAAGCAAAAGATAAATATGTACGTAAAATATTTTTTTTGTTTTATATAAATAAATAAATTCTCTAATTGCAAGTAAACCTTAGATTTTTTTAAATTAATGTATAATGAATCACTCAGAAAATCATGCTTTTAAATATATAGGAATAATTAGATTAAATATTTTTTATCCTTAAAGTATTGTACCTATCTTTTTTTGTCAGATTATTCCAGTAGGACAGTAGTATTATAAATAAATCAATATTATCTTAGAAATCTGGATGATAAGTAAATTAAAAATATATTGTGCCCGAGAGAAATGATACGAATCAAATTACATCTTTCAAAAGCTAATTATTAATAAAAAAAATCAATTCTTACTGAATGTTAATTAAAATAATAATTATAAAAGAGTACTTTGTACCATCCTGTAGCATTTCAAAGTGACAACTTTTAAGCATGATTGTTTAGTGTTGGTAAAAATAACCATAAAACTTGTAAAAGCCACAAAATCCTCGAAATCTCCCCATTTTGCGGGGATAAAATGTGATATCATTATAAAGACAACCCATCTAGGTGACACTTTATGCTTGAACTTTCTAAACAATGTTTGCCCAAGTACCTACTTGAACTGTTTTTCTATGTTCAATATCGTGCTCTTCGTGTGATTCCTTATTTTACACCCCCATAAAGGCGATGACTTGTGTCGCGGGATCATGTGTGTTTTTGCTCTATTAGCTTTACGTGCACTCTTTATAACGAGTTAACAAAAATATTTTTTTTAAATTTTATTATAATTAATGAAAAATTTATTGATATTCCAAATCTAACGATGGTTTATTAATAACTACATTTACTATCATTCAAATACCACTGTATCTTCGTCAGTACATACACTTACTATCTGGCGGAACTGACGTTCATCTTGATGGAGATTAGTAATATCGAAACCAGTCGACATGTTTGTGTTAATACATATTAATATACGTGAGAAAACATGATTATTGTGAAGTTACAATTTTTCAGAACATAGTTTTATAAATAATAATAATAATATTAATAATAATAATAATAATATTAATAATAATGTAACGATAGGTGTATCAATTTAAAACTGCAACATATAACTTCGAAAAATTTGTCAACTTACTATGTTGGCGTAGTGTAATCGGTTAACGCGTTAAGGATCCGGATTCGAATCCCGGTAGCAACAAAAAATTTTTTTCAATAAATTGATTTTATCTGTATATCTTTCTCATTCAACACTTAATATGTAATAATTTTCACTATCCACTATAATACGAAAAGAAGCTACGATGAATTTAAAATAATGACAAACAAACAACGACACTGCATGCCAATTTAATACTTATCTTAAATTATAAAACCATTGCTTATTGACACAATTATACATAATTATTAATAATTAACATAATTACAAAATATATATTTTTTCATGTTCAAATATTGTATCGATTCCTTCCTTCTTTCCTTTTATTATTTACAATTTTTATTTCCCTCTTTATCTTTTCATTATATTCCATTTTTGTGTGATGATTATTAACCAAGTAAGGAAAATATTGGCCTCAGCACGAGCGAAGCCCAGTTAGGCAATAGTATACTCATGTATATAAACAATATTTTAAATAAAATCTTTGCCGTAAAACTGTTTTTCTGTTTGGCGAACGTTGAAAATTATAATATAAGATATGTATGTAACAAAATTGAAATAAAAAATATAAAACCAGAATAATATATATTAAGAACTATAAAAACATGAATATCGCATTTAATTGATTACTTTTTTATTTCTAATTTTCAACCGGAAACCAATTAATTTGTTTACACATTTACCATTTCAGTACATATATAACGATATTTTTTCACAACCTTTTAAGCCTTTTAAGCCTCCGGGTATTAAAACCCAAAGTGCCTGGCGCAAAATACATTAAATTCAATTAATGATTGGCTCAATTTAGTGGCGAGCACTTAAGACAACCTTGGGCAGTAATCTGCTTATACGATGTCCATAAAAAGCTCCCGGGCTGGCTGTAATCCGGATGAGCTTTTTGCAGAGCTAACGGCCGCTATCTGCACTACGCAGACGCCCTTAATTCCTTGTATTAAGGCAACACCAGTGACACGTGTACTTGCCTGTCAATCTTTTATATTTACACCTAATCTTTGTGGCACCGGACGAACGAAGAAATTCGGTTTATTTATTTTATAATTTTGATACATATATCTTTTTCTTACGATTTTGGGCGGTTAAGAGAATTTCTGGGTAGGACTAAATTCAATTTTAAGTGTAGGGCTTTCATGTTTATTTGAGACACCTTTATTATTACTTTGATGAGACCAAAAAATGATACTTAAATATGTTACCAATAATTTGGCATTATAATCAATACGTGGGGATATATACCTAATAAACTACTATTATAGAGAGTAATCGATATCCTAATCAACTGAGGCTACGCTATTAAAGTCGTAAAATATAATTGCGCGCATAAAGTGTTCCTGCTGATGCGGTGGTCTTAACTTAAACGTTTGAGTAGCATTGATGACTCTTGGACTCTTGTGCACAATCATCTTCTTGTGTATTTCGTGTATCTGCTTACTTACTTACCGTCACGCCGTTTCCCCATGGGGGTAGGCAGAGAGGATAGAGCGCCACACTCTTCTGTCCTGACACACAATTCTCGCCTCATCCACATTCATACATCTTGTCATACAAGATCGCCGATTGTTAAGGCTTCTAACAGAACCATCCTCTATTATCTGGTTTACCTAGTCGTGCCAAGTCTTCCACGGACGTCCTCTATTTCTGGTTCCATCAACACTTGCGTCATATATCTTTCTTACCATTCTCTTCTCATTCATCATTTCCATATGACCAAACCACCTAAGTGATCCTTTCTTGATCTTACTCACTAAACTAACATCAGCTTTACATTCTGTCCTTATTTCTTCATTCTTTACTCTGTCATAAATAGATTTGCCACAAATACGTCTAAGTGATCTCATTTCCACTGCATTCAGTCTACTTTCGTTCGTGTATCTGTGTCGCTCTTTATTCCATATAACTGTATTTGGATATCTGGGCACTTCTAAAATGTATGTCGTACTTATATATGTATATTTTGCATTGTGTTAAGCAATTTATATCAAAAAATTTATATTATCTAGTTATGAAAGTAATTCAAAATTAGTGATTCAAAGAATTGGTGAATCTATTGAAGAATCCGCATCTTCTTACAAATCTGAGAGATGTAAACTTTTGACCCCTAAAATGAGTAAAAAAGTTAATACAAGATATTTTTGACCAAGTTTGTTTAATACAAGATGATTTTAATTGATTAACCTATCATAAAAAAACATATTGAAGACTTTTAAGCATGTTTAAGATGCATTAAGTATATTCATTTAGGCTTATATTTACATCGCCCATATATTTTACTCATTCAAAATATTATACCTGATCAACTATGTAACAAAAATGATATAACTGATCTACTAAATATACATGATCAATTATACTGAGTAAATGTATACTATCGGTATAACTGATCATGCGCATTCACTACATCAGTTTTAATAACTCAAAATTAAATCAGCGTAAAAATAAAAAGTAAAAAAAATTTTGACAAATCAATAGAGATTGTAATGTTTATATTTACTACAGAATATTTACTATTATGGATAGTCCGGATAATTTAAAATCATTTGATTAGTTACTGGCAGAATCCCGATTAAATTGCATGCAATCAACACTAAAAACGTGTAACGAACTTTTTTGATTTCAATATCGCCAACAAAGTCATCACAATCAAAAATTCTTAAAGAAGTCCATCGTCCATAGTTCATGTAATAGTTGAGCAAAATCGAATAGCACGTTATTTTATTATAATTATTTTTTTTACTTTTATCATCAATTCAACTTAATATAAATTGTTATACAAATGAAAAAAGTACTACGGCAAATAAAAAAACTTTATACTTTATTTAGCATTCTATAAGTTTTTAATTTTCTATATAGACTTTTCAGGGATATTCTGCCATCTGTACATCTGACCTCTCTGGTCGACATTTCAGATCCCATTGCGGGGTCAATTTTCAGGACACGGCACTTATCTATACAGAAGATTCGGAACAGCCGTGAAAACCTGAGATTATTTTCAAGTTTTTAATTGTCATTGCAATTGAAGTCGCAGATTTAATATAACTTATTATTATAAAATTTAAATTGAACGTAGAATTTTTGTTAATTTCTCTGATTTCAACCCGACTTGCCAGCAGACAGGCGTGCGGGGTAAGAAACATCTCAACACAACTTAACACCAAGCGGACGAGTGTAACACTTTGGTGTGTAATAAAACCATCCCTCCCTAATGCCTCGGTACTTTCTCTTTATTTTCTCTTAAACGACGCCATTGAAACAACATAATTATACACGTCACTGCCACCCTCACTAAGTACAGTCTTTATTTCAATGAACCTAAACCTTATCAACTTTACTGCCCCATCGCGTGGAAAAGTGAAGCTCCCGATTTAAATAATATAAATTTCATAAAATGTTTTTCATGAAATTGCAATTTCGTTATTTGTGTTTTTTTTTTACTTAAAATCTTTTATTCTCTATGAAAAATAGTATCTAACTTAAAATATTAAGTTGGTAGAATCCATCTTCTCGTATATTCCTATATCTCGTATATTAGTTGGGCAGAATCCGTCTTCTCGTATATTCCTATATCTCGCTTGTTTTGGCAGTCTCGCTCATTATTCCATAAACTTAATATTAATATCGTGGCGCTTCTTAAACCGCACGGGGCATAATAAATTAAAGTGGTAAAAGTGGTGAAAATAAATTTTTACTTACTCATCATTGTGCATTTATAGCATTTTATTCACTTTGAGAAATATTTTGTCTTAAAAGTATTAAATATGTAGGTACTTATTATTTTATCAATTAACTCATATCAGAATATTATATTATTTATAATGTGTTACATATTGTAGTATAGTACCGACCCGATCGCTCGCCGACGACATATCTTCCGCTTCGCTCCCCCGCCACGACGGGTCTCACCAGACGTTCAAGCGCCGGGCGAGACAGACCAAACGCCACTGACTCGCTCCTCTACTCTTCATCTTCACGCTATCTCCCGTATTCTTCCTGTTCTATCATCTGACTCTACACCAACCACGCGTTTCATTCATACCATCTACCCCCACAGTATAATAAAAAAATTAACTAACCTAACTAGCATTTTAGTCGCCGATACAAAGGTTATGTTTTAATAAACAATCGAAATCATAAATAGATTAATTTTCACTTAGTGGTGAGTGAGTTACGGGTAGGTACCTGACTAGATTCCATTCCGATATATTTTTTATTTCAGAATAGCATCTTTCAGTCCATAAGGAGGCATATTTGTCTTGAGAAAAGCAGTAAAAGTCGATACAATATATTCATTGGTTCAATATTATCTCTATATAAAATGGAATAGACAGCCTTTCATTGATGACTCAATTCTTCTTCAACAAAACCGTTTCCCATTCTTGAACAAACAAATTATTTCTCGTATATTAAGATGATGCACTGTCGTCGTTATTATACTCCAGAAATAAATTATACTACTTTTGTCTAGAATCAATGTATTCTAATTAGAAGCGAATCAGTATTTTTCTTTCTTAAAAGCTGGCTAATTTTGCCATCTCGTAAATTATACTAGTGTATCATTTTAACATTTTACGATCAGATCAATAAGATTTTTGTACAAGTTCAGAAGTCTGTAGGATGCCGTGCGCTGCTCAAATGTAATAAATTCTCCTCCGAACACCTAGCCTTTCGTATTAACAAATTCTTCAGAATTTATTAGACACAACCTGCAATTAATTATTATTAATAAATAGACCTCCGCGATCCTTCACAACAAAGGTCTTTTGATTACTCTCCAGAAACGTTTTCAAAAGACTCTCTACCTCCGTTTCGTACAGCATCCGCAGACTGGACCCTTTCTCAAAGGTAATGATCATTTATTAATCCTTCAGCACAACTTTGCATTAGTGATGTTCTCGCAATTTACTGAATCAAATAATACCATATTAAGGGTACAAATCGTATTACATTCGTTTCTTTTTGATTTAATTCTGAATTAAATCTTGTTTGATTTAATGAGAAACTACAATTGTTTACAAAAAAATATATTATATTAATATAACAGTTTATTTTTCATGTTAAGTAATAAAATTTATTTATAATATAATTTGTCACGAAAACTATGATAGAAAATTTGTTGACATTTTTATATTCTCTCATTCATACCTTGTGTTTTATTTTCAACTTTATCAGTACCGAGCGCCTCCTAAACTTTTTTGAAATCAAAAAGATTATAGAGGCGATACGAGTTGATTCCGATACCTATCGCGTGCTAAACGAGCGCTTTATTATATTCCTCCATTAGTAGTAAAATTGGCATAGTATTATCAAGTACGCAACGATGATATTTTTGTGTTAAAATTTAACATATTGTTTTATATTTTTCATATACTTTGTTATTTATAGATGTTTTATATTAAATTTGATTTAAATATTAATATTTTATTTTATGTAACTATGGATACATTAAAAAAACTGGAGAAGGTGAATTTTTTGTGTTATATTTTGTAATTTATTATATATTAGTTCTCCTGCGCCCAGAAGTTTAACATTTATTATTTAAAACAAATACACAGATAACCAAATAAATAGACATGAACTAACGCAAATTCTTTGTCCCAAAATTTTCATTTTGGTGGCACTCACTTGATCACTTTAGTGTCACTCAAGCAATGAAAGAGCTCCGCGATTTTTTTTTAAATATGACTCGACTGGAACGAATATTTAAACACTGACAATGTAATATGCATTTATGTGAAAAAAATTACGACTTTTTACACAAAAATTTAATTTTTGAAGAGTATATACTTTTACTATTGCTTAAATTTGTCAAAATCTATCGGATTTATGTTTCGTTGGATATATGTGTGTAGAATGCCCCTCCCCCCATCAAATAATGTTCCAATCCCCTCGCCTGTATATACACTTCATATTATGTCTATTGATTTACTAGTCTGTATTTTAAAACTATTACAAAGGTTAATAGATACCAAGATTATATTTATTTTATTAAATTGCGTATCGATGCCCTTAAGTGTAATGTTATTAACTCCATATTTCTCCATTTTTCAGGAAGGACAAAAAACTGTGTAGTTTTTTTTTAATTCATTGAAATAATGTTTTTATTCTTCGATAACGATTTGTATATTATAGGATAACGTCCTTAATATAATATTTACGAAATATTAACATTCATGTTATTTTTATCGCCTTTTCTTGGAGTTAGCAAATTTGCCTTTATGTGAAATGCAATTTTCGTAGGATTGCTTTTAAAATTGTTCATGATAATTATGTAAAAATATACACCTAAGGTTATAAATTAATAAGAAAAATTAAAAATTCGAAAAAAAAACTCACAGAAAAGAAAACTTACAGTAAAGAATTACTATGAAAAATTTACTATTCATAGGAAATCTTGAGATACAATTCATGGTAATATGAATAAGTCTGGTTATTTTGAACTCTTATAGATCTGGGTATTTTCACGAAGATATTTTTAATCGTATCTTATGTAGGTTGGCCAGATTGTTGATTGCTTTAGCTTCGATATTTTTTTTTCTTTGAGTCTATTCAAGGTTTTCATTTGCTTCAGCCAATTGATTCCTTTTGGACTTTTTTCAAGTTTGTCATAATTTTTAACAGACTTCTTTACCTATATTTATACGATTCTCTTTGCCTTGCAAACAATTGATTTTTTTAACAATTTAGTATTATCATCTTATTTAAGTCTAATGTATACTTAAACAATGTTTTGCATTCGCGTTTATGTTTATCATCATTTCTGAGAAAATATACTCTGTAATAAGATCTTTTAGATTTATCCGGATTTTTTCAACCTCTTGTTCTTTTCATACACAAAATTTTAATAAATTCATCTAAATAGACTTTCTTTGTATTCCACCTCATGTTACTGCTACTTGAAATAATTTATTTAATTTTGTACTTGCAACTTCGTTTAAATTGTCTATTCTTTTGGTACTATGTTATAACATGAGCTGTTGTCTTTTTCTGGCCAAAATCTTTTTTCCTTTTATTTGATAATATTTTTCCAGAAAACCATGTAGAACTATCCACTTGATGTCTTTTTTTTTCTTACGTACTCAAAACACTCACGGTTACTCAGGTTTTTTGTTTTATCATAAGAAGTTGATTTTTTTAATAATTCAGCATTGGAAAAACTGTCAATAGAATTCAATTTTACATTTTTGGTATTTTTACTGTTAATCAATACAATTGGTATATTCATAATTAATCTTGGATTATTTTGTGGAAGCTCTAAAAACGTATTAGCTAATTTTACCTTTGCAAAAAAATATTTTTTATTCTTTTGTCACAGGTTAAGTCTGCATATTTATACATAAATAATATTAAAAATAAAACTGCCTTATTCATAACACTTAAAGCAATTAAAAATATTGGTAAAATGTAGTTATATCAAAACTTAATTCATAATTAATTCTACCCTGCCCAGTAACTAAAAATATTTTTTAAGATATAATGGGTATATTATTGTTTTTGGGAATTATACGAATAAAACTTAAAATTGTTTTTAGAGGCAGTTTAATATTACTTGTAACATGATCCAGAAAAATTGCTAAACATGGTTAAAAGTAAATATTTTATGAGAAACTGCATAAATAAGCTTCCATAAATAATAAATAATAATAGTATGTACTTCTGGTATCAAGATTCAATTACTTTTTTTTTATTTGCAGCAATTAAATTCACATTTTAAACAAAGTACTTGAGGAGCTGAAAATATACGTGCAAGTTCTGACAAGTCCGCGAAACGAAGCAGTGAAGTTACACATTTTGCAGTGTTACGTTTAGCGACTAGGGAGTTGGCAAATTTTCTTGCGACGCTTTTTTAGAATAACTTTTTAAGATTTAGATTTTTTAAATGTCAAATTTTTGTAGGTGATCAGAATGGTGGAAGTAAAATGGCATTATTAAGTCATTTTTGACCAAAAGTGGAGTTAGCCATTTTACACTTTAGGGTATCGACATACCTATTTTTATATAAACAGTACATGTCAAATACTTGATCCATAAGAGAGATTTAAACGAAACATATTTAGGATTACCCAAGATACGATCTTTATTTTATAAGATTTTATGACTGTTAAATAATATAAAAAACTGATTGCATTTAGTTATAGAAAAATATTTTGTGATTACATTAATTATAGAAACTCTTCAAATTCTAAAAAAAACATTTTCTGTGTTGTTTTCTCATATGGTAAAATCAGTTGCTTAAAATGAGACAAAATATTACTAAAATTTTGGTAAAATATAATTTATACAAAAAAAATTTATGATTAAAATATTTGACAAAGCCTAGTATTCGGAAGACTACTAGAATATACACTGATAAAGGAATATTTTATATAAATGTGTATTATGTTGAATCGACATCTTGGCATAGTTAAAAACCTTTGGTTTCCTATACAAAGTCAGTTATTTTTCTTGAGCACTATTCCGCACTATTTCAGAACCCCACTTAATTTAACTAAAATTAATGTTATACATCTAATAATATATATCTAAACTAAAGCAATTAACTCGTAGGACTGTAGGTAATGAATGTTTGGAACAAGTAGGTAAGTTTGTGTATTTGGGAAGTATGTTTGATAGAAACGGAAAGGTTGAGAAAGATATCGAAAGGAGGGTGACTACAGGAAACAAAGTGAACAGCGTTTTGTATGGAATAATCTCTAATGGGAACTTGTCAACTGAAGTAAGACTAACACTACACAATGAAGTCCTGGTACCGACACTAAAGTATGGAAGTGAGGCCCGGAGTGAACGAAAGTAGAATGAATACAATGGAAATGAGATTATTTGGATCATTTTATATATTATCCATTTATGACCGTGTAGAGAATGAAAAATAAGGAAGGAGTGTAAAGCTGATCTTAGTATAGTGAGTAAGATTAAGAAAAGATCACTTAAGTGGTTCGGTCATGTAGAACGGATGAATGAGAAGAGAATGGTAAGGAAGATATACGATCCAAGTGTTGATGGCACCAGAAATAGAGGACGGCTGCGGAAGGCTTGGCATTACCAGGAAAACTAGATGATAGATAAACTGGAAGAAGCCTCAATTATAGACAAGCTTGCATAAAAAGATATATGAATGTGGATGAAGCGAGAATTGTGTGTCAGGACAGAAGAGTGTGGCGCTCTGTCCTCTTTACCTACCCCCGTGGGGAAACGGCGTAATGGTAACATAGTTAAAAATTAAGAGCCTTGTTAAATTAAGACATTATTTCTAATTTGGAAATTGTTAATTCTCGGTAGAATTCCATTTTAATGATATAATTAAAACACGTTAAGTGAAAAACGTGTTTTATTAAAATCGTACGTAATTATATGAATAGGATAAAAATAAATAGTGGAAAATATATTGAGGATGAAATAATCAATTAAATGTTAGCAATTCATGTCTAACACATTTGAATTGGCCACCTGTCATTGGCACTTATCTTTCTTTTCAGTACACGTTTTTTATTATTAATATGAATAACAACGATTTGTATATTTTATACTACAAAACACTAGTAGTAATACCACCTTCGTTTGATTATTTCTGACCAATAATATTACATGGCAAAATTAGTTGTTTAATATGTTCGATTCACATACTTCAAAATTTACAGTAAATAATAAAAATACAATACATTAAACAAATAAAAATTATATCACAGAGACGTAGCTATTTTTTATTATATTTAATGGAAAATATATTGAAGTATGGGTAATTACAAGACTTACGACCTGTCTTCGGCTGGCTTAAGTGATCACTTTATATAAATATAACGTTCACCCATCAATCTCAACATCTATCAAATTTTTAAAAGTTGTTTATATTTTAATATGTGGACTCACTTCCTGTACCACTGCACAATCGCCATCTATGGACTAAATTTGATAATTGATTTCCCTGAAACAGCATACATGTCACAATGACGATCTTATAATTTTTTTGAAATTATTAAAGTAATATTCTTTATCTGTAAAAAGTTTTTAACGCATACTAGAATACGCCTGTGTGATCTTTTTTTTTATTTATTTATGTAGACATATGACATTTTTATAGCTGCAAAAAAAAGACAGTTTGTAACATATATTTTACACACTTTTCAAATGCATTGCCCAACTAGGCAAGCCTGTTTTAGGGTAAATTGGTAAACAAATACATTTTACAAAACCAATACTCATTAAAGGTAAAACACAATGAGATCGAATACATAAAAATATATTTTAAATATACATATTAAAAATATATAAAAAGAGTTTAAAAAAGAGAGAGAATAAAAATACCAATGTGCAATACAATATGTAATGTAAGCACATATAAGGTAGATGGAAATATGCAAGATCATGACACATAAAAATAGTTATAAGAATTATTTCACTATATAAAAAAGTTTACTCTCTATATCTGCTATTCCTAATTGCAACAACAATTTGAAACATCCTTTTTAAAAGCCGTAATATCTGTTAAAGTTCTAATTTTATTTCCAATTTGATTGTATATTCTGGGACTTTGAAAGGTGAACAATCTTTGACCAAAAGTATTTTACATTCTTGAAACTATTTTAAGCTTATTTGTTCTTGTGTGATAATATCTTTCAGTCCTCACAGATGTAGAACTTATTTTTCTATGAAAGCTAGTTAGTATATTCAGCACATATAATTGTCTTATATCCAAAACCTAAAATTACCTAAAAAATGGCTCTGAAGGATACGAAAAGTCACGGCGGTGTATTACTCTTTCTACTGTACAATATCTTTCAATCTTATATATTTTCTTAATTTATCAGTATATTATTAGCAACATTTGAATACGTCCAAGAACACACAATTACTGGATTGTCACCTACAAAAGCACTGTTATTAAACAAATAATAGATATCTCGTAGAGACGAAGATATTTAATATTATATTTAATGGAAAATATATGGAAGTATGGGTAATTATAAGGCTTACAACCTGCAATTGTGTGTCCTTGGATATATTAAAATATGGCTAAAAATACAATACTTTAATTTTAGTCCTTAAATACCTTAGAGACCAATGTAGAGATATCTCAATTATCTTATAATTTGCTAAATACCCGAGGTACTTTTTGCTACCTATATTATAAGGTGGAAGTTATAATTAGGTGTTTGAAAGGAGGTTCCAGGTAAGCAGAAAATCCAACACAATACAGAACCGGAACTGGAGTGTTTACCTGCGTAAACGAATTATCTGTGGCCTAATAAGCAATTTCCTGTTGTGGCATTGTTTACCCGCTCCAGGGGGCGGAGTTAAATATTCAGTTGTGTCTGTTCAATAATAACACAATTTGTCCCTGCTGATAATACCGATTGATGCTGTGTCTGAATATTGACGAGTGATTAACGGCATTCAGCGCCGCCCTAATTGTCGGCCCAGCGCGTCGGACCATTACGCGCTAAGCGGCGCGATTGTGCAGAGCTGATTACAGGCGGGGACCCGGTGCCGGCGCTGGTGCTCTGCTCGTGCTGGCGAGGTGCCGGCGCCGTATGTAAATCACTGCCGGCGGCCAACGTCTCACCTCTGGGTCCTGATTATCCGTCATGGCGGGGGACAGAATCGGACAAGATTAATGGAACGCCCCGCGTGTTCACGTAAATATCTACTTGACTCCTCGGTGGTAGAAAAGCTACTTCGGCGGAATAAAGCAAGTAGAACAAAAATTTATTTTTGATTTGGTTTTTTTGTACAAAAAAAATGTAGTACGTCAAAAATGAAGGAGTTAAAGAGACTTTTCGTATTATACTATACTAAGTTGATGCATAATATGAGCTTTGGTTAATCTCCCCATGTTTTTGCCCTCCAAAACCTAGAACATTTTGCTGAATAGTATGAACATCGTCTCTATTTTTTCTTGTGTTTCAATCATGAGAAAGCGAGAATATTTTTGGAATAGATTGATAATAATAGTTTCAAATTTGTATTGATAGATATAACGGATGAACCTGTCTCCTTTAGTACTGACTTTGGTCTAGTTAAGGAGACAGTGAACATCTCTTACATTATGAATCACGAATAGAATAGGTATGTTTGAATGTTCGCTTTATTTGTTTATATATAATATAATTTATTATGTATAATAAGTTAAAATAAATAAATATATATAATTTTAAAAATTATCTTTTTTTTTCGCAATGATTTGTTTTTTTAATTTAACTGGAATGACAATAATGAGCATCAAGACTAGCGAATCCTGGACAGAAATGGGTAAAGCAACATCAACAGCTACGTATACCTGACCCAGCTTAATCGTCTTTATATTGCCATTCAACTGAAAAGACTGCGCAAAAAGAACCTACTTATTTTACACCACGACAACGCTCGCCCTCATGTCGAACGCCGTGTGATCGAACCCATCACTGGGAAAAGATGGTATTAGCTTCTTCATCCATCTTACTCTCTTACCGAGGCCCCCACGGACTACCACATCAACCGCTCTCTGAAAAATTGGCAAGTTGGCAAAGTCTATAACGATTTGGAGGAATTGGAGGAGGATCGCAGAATCGCGGATTGCCTCAAAAAACCAGTACTTCTTCGCTCGCAGAAACGACCGTATTCCAAGCAAATAGGTAGCACTAATTGACATTGATGGTGACTACACCTCCGAATGATAATTAAAAGTTTGTTTTCGTTTTTGATTATGTTACAATATAATGATACAATATAATTTATATTACAATACATTTTTTAAAGAACGGCGGATAATTATACACCAATCTAATATTTATTGTTTTATTTGTTTAACTCGTGCTAATTATGATGTTGATTCTTTGTGTGCGGGATTATGTCGTCAGAATAATACCCGTTCGTGGTAACAAAAATATTCTGAATGGTTCGATACAATGTAGCACAGGTCAATATAAGATGTTTATAGTTCAACAGTTCGGAGGCAAGGGCCACGTGATTCATTTATCTCTTTTACACACCATCATCGTACCAACCATCACGTGCTCACGCATTCATTCCATAGATGCATCACATTTATATTTTATAAAATGGAGGGGGTGATTCACATGCGTCATCTCTTAATTATTTATGTACGTATTCGTACTTGCTGTGATAACGCATAATATATACTCAAAATTGGTTTCTCTCCAATTTCCTACTAACTAATATATAATTATTAGAAGGTTCTAGCTTATTTTAGCTTTCTGCAGGGTAAATAATTTTGGTAAAACGATCTGGCCTTTTGAATGTTTTTGCTGACCGGGACTTTTTCCTGAAATCCGCCGCTCGCCGGTGTCGGTGTTTCATTTCTGGAAACATTTCATTTAATTTTTTTAGACTTACTTCACAATATTTCTCATGTAGTGAAACACTTTACAGCGGATTTTTTTATTTTATTGATTCGGCCTTTTTACAATGATAAAATTTAACTCTAAATTATACTTACTGTCTGTGCTCAGCGTTGCTTGGGAATCAGAAAGGGGTTTAAGGGATAGTGGAAAGGGTATGTATGCAAAATTTTATCCAATCAGAAGATGAGATTTCCTTGGGAGGGGTAATTTTATTTTCTTCAGAGTCCTAAAGTACAGCTGAGCAAAATTTGTAATGAATGGTATTCAATATAATTCTATGTTCTACGTAAGATCTTAAATTTTATTTACCAAAATATCGTATTGGGAAAAGACAAACATTTAATTATATCCATATATCATGCCGTAACTACCGAAAGAGTCCTTAATATATTTTAAAGAAAGATTCTAACGAATATTTGGTCTGATTATCTATAATAATATCTGGCGACGACGTTGTAATGCATAACTGTGTACCAGTGGCGTGCAGTAAGTATAGATTTAGATTATGCTGTTCCAAACCATATTATAAAATCATAAATTATATATGTACCTTCAATATACTACACCTAGAATTATGAACTTTCGTTTAACCAGTGTCTTTAGGCAAAATGAATCCTTTGTTTATGCAACCCTGCAATTTATTGATTTATAATTTATAGAACTATTTATTACGAAGTTTGAACGTAAAATTATATCTTCGCCTATATAAAACAATTATGAACATTTTTATAATACTTTTTATGATTGAACATGATTCTTTTACTTTTTTTAAATCTATCATGTAATAACTGAAGCTAATTTTTTTTTTAAAAGTAAACGTGAGAAATAGTTCTACCGGTTTGCTTTATGTTTTTCCCAAATCAAAAACAAAGCTACCATGCACCTCGAAAGCAAAGAACGATAATGGAAATAACAGTAAAATAGTAAAATTCTCGAATTAATAAAAGAGGGAACAAATTCTTCAATGATTTGCACGCACCTTTCTAATGTTAACCTGTCAAGAAACAGCATAAGTAAGAACTCCCTATAAAACGGATCAGCTGAATGGAGATTTTAATTCAGTAGATAGCCAATTGTATGGCCCGAGTAGAACGATAGCTTAAAAATAGAGGATAGCGATTTTAGTAGGGATAAATTAAACATATGCGACGGGATGATCATGGTTGTTTTTAGAACTAAGCAATTAAAGATTCTACGGGTATACAGATGTCACTAGCGTAATTATAATAAATCATCCGTTTTAGCAAATTTTCCGCATAATTTTCAGTAATACACAGCTTTTTGCTTGTACTCACTGCACGTCCCTGCCTTTTACACAGTATGATGATGTCAGCGTAGTCCAATCAATCAAACGTTAGGCCATACACAACCATACACATATGAAAGACCAGAAACCGGCAATGCAGGTTTTGTCTAACTCAGTAAGGCAAAGGACACAGAAACTGGACGATGTTGTAGCGGACTACATTAACGTAGGAGAATACAATTGGCGGATAGCAACGTTGAACAAGAATCAGTGTCAAAGAATTTTGGTGACAGCCATGACTCACCCCAGAGTGTTATGACGCCATATATACCGGTATTTCAGCAAGACGCGTGCCTAGCATTTGTAACATTATCCCAAGATCAGTAACAATGAATCATTCCTCTAAACCAGTGGTGGCGAACCTTTTTACATGCGCGTACCAAAAATCCGCAAATAATACATATCGTTTGTCTGACGTGCCCAGCAGTTTTTTAAAATATATTTATTTAAATAACTACAATTAGCAATTATGCTATAATTAGTTTTTTACTTAAAAACATAATGCGAAGACCGTGTCATCATTTAACACCGTGGTCCGATAAGATAGAATGGGTTCATTTATCCCTTCCAAGCAATTTTTGGGGAAAAAATGAAAAAAAAAGAGTTTTTCAACATTTTATTTAAAAAGTTTAAAAAATACACTTTAAGTTATAAGTATTAATGAGATTTTTGCTGCTGTACATTTGATGCCAAATACTTTATATCCGGTTCACTTGTCATAACTTTTAGTAAAATACATGTACAACTGGATTCATCGGTCAATCTACTTCTTGTACTATGCACATTTTATAAAATTAATTTCGGAAAATAATGACTCATAAGCATATGTGGAAGAGAAAATTGATAATATTACCGTCACTAGTTTTTTTAAACATTTCTAAAGATTTCTGGAATGGTGTTCCAAGCTATTATTATTTCTTCTTCTGCATTCTTTTAAATTATATTCGATAATCGATCATTTTCAATTATTTCTCATTCATTTCTCAAATCGACATTTTTTTGTTTCTAGACCTAACATGATAGGAGTTCAAATAATTCCATTTCTATATCTGTTAATTGTTACGTGCCAGCTAAATTTATAAACGTGCCATTTCTGGCACGCGTGCTCTAGGTTTGCCACCCCTGCTCTAAACCATTGATGGTTGCTCTTGGATGTGGAGTGATTTTCCAACTATCGCGAGACTAAGTATGCTTGGACACGAATTTTCTTACAAAAAAAGGTTTTAAAGTAAAATATTTACATACCTGATACAGAATGAGAAATTTTCGCTGACGTGCTATAAATTTTTACAAATCTATTTTCTCGTTTCAATATTTAGATCAGTACAAATCTCAATTATTTACTAACATATCATAAATACTTATTTTATATCAGGTATGTACCGCATAAATTATAAAGAGTTTAAAAACGCCTGATGGCCACAGTCTTGAAACATACTTCGACCATATTGATCATATATATTATAACTGATTCCTGCATCAAGTATTCAGGTGCCAACCCTTAATTCACAGCCACCGTGAAGGGCCGTCACAGTCCTGACATCTTCCGATGGTAAACGTCAACCTTCTGAATTGTGAATGGACGAAGACAAGTGGATTTTGAGTCCGGTTCAACAATCACTGTCTACAGGGTAATTCAAATATTCGTGCAATGTCTGTGGGGTATCATTAAGTTTCCTCCGCAGAAGGTTTCGGAAAATTACTTACGAATATTATCAGACCAAAGTAATACTACTGTTTAATACTTCTTTTAAGTTACCTTTTATACTTGTAAAATTAAAAAATTCAATTTGTATTGACCTTATTTTACTTTTTTTTATTTTATAAATGGAGTTAAAACACTGTTTTACCCCACCATATTTTATTGTATTTAACATTGGAACGTTTTCGGGAACATCTTCTCATTATCAATAATATATTTCAAGTAAATTTATAAACATTTTCAGACAGTAATTACGGGTGTGTTTGGAGTTAATGGAGGTGAGGGTGGGGGTGGATTCAAAATGAGGGGATTTAATGTGCGATATTTGAATGTTTATTATTTTCTTATTGTTATTCTTATTATTAAAAATTTCTAAATTCTCGAAGATGTCTAACTTTCGTCCTTTGGCGCAACTATGTAGAAGTTCGAAGTTACGATTGTTAAATGATTTTTTTTATTTATGTCCTAAAATTAACAGTATATTTATAAAAAAAAAACAAATTAAATTAATGAATTAGAAAGATATATAGAAAAATGTGTATTGAAAAAATATTTAGTTACTAACGGAATTTGAACCTGGAACTTTTCTTAGGCAGGGAAATGCGTTACCAGTACTATATGTTAACTATTAAAATTTGCGACAAATTGTAGATTTACATAGCTATATATAATACAAGCGTGGATATTATCTGCAACGAATCCCAATATGTTTATGTGTGTATATTTATACATATTAAGTTTATTATTTCCTAGAATATATTACAAAGTGTTTAGTCTAGTTAAATAGTTGAACAAGGTTGAATTTCATTGAAAAATAGTTCAATTATTCATTTTCAAGAATGTGAATATTAAAATTATATTATTTTAATTAGTATAGTCCAAATTATTTAGTATAGAATTGTAAAAATAATAAATTTAAGCTTAAAAGCATTCTATTAAATATAAAACCTATTTATGTATCTATGGAGATAAAATAATTCCTTCCTCCGATAAGTGCCAATTACATCAAATTAAACCGATGTTGTTTCCGTATTATTAGGGAAGTTTTCATTTTAAATTATTTTTTGAGAAGTTATACCGCTCTGCATATTAAATAAGCTTTATTATCAACTCGCATTTGAGAGGAAAAACGTCAAACTTTGAATATTATCTTAAGTAAGTAATCATTTTGTCTCATTTTCATAATGTATTTTTCTTTCTTCACTGTCGCCAGAGTAAGTTAAGTTTGTTAGAGCAATTGACGTAGCGTACCTCAACCGCCGTCTAATTCTAAAGGCTCTTGTATAAGTCCGAGACGATCAACTCACTCGAAAATGAGAAAAAGTTAACCGTTGATAAATTAAAACCTCCCATCCGCTGAAAGCCTCGGCCTCTCACGACTTCACGTCCCTGGCAGGCCGACATTATGAAAGTTCCTCCGCTGATAATCTTTTCCACAATAGAAGACTCCTCACCGTAATGATTGTAACATTTTTCCATCAAATCTTCCGCCGTTCCTCGTAGACTTTCCCAGTTAAGTAAATTGAGCCACTTTCCGGAAGAGCGTTCCAACAATGGTAACCAGTCGTTAATAATTCATCTCCACTGAATGGCGAATTCAGGTTCCAGCTCAAAGACAACGCCAGTCGGGAATCTCTTAACCATTAAGATTTACGGAACGCTTCTCGATTAGCGCTCATATTCAATTATCAACCCAAATAAACTATTTTGGTTCATTTTCGTACTCGTGAACGAAAATAAATGACTATTCAATTATTCATCGGAAGAATTATTGTACTTGGCTGGAATCGTACTGTTTTATATTTTCTTATGTTGATAGTCGATTTCTTTTCTTAAGTATTTTCCCGTAAAATATAATTGACGTAGAAGATTGTATCATACATATGTGAAAATATCCTGTATCTTTTTATCGATTTTTTTTCTTTGAAACTTGACGAAATCTAAAAGCACAAAAATTTTTTTTACTACAATTTATATTTATGTATAGAATACGTTATTTTTGTGAAGTTGCGGTTTTTTATAACATAGTGTTGTAGTATTTTTAATATAAATTAAATTAAATAAAACCTGGTAGTAAATAGTTTTTGGTTCTGTATATCTTTCAAGTTGATTTATTTAAATTGTATTAACAATTTATAAACCTACATAATATACTTTTAAACAAAATTGTAATTCTTTGCTAGGTATAAACTAAAGGGCATTAAAATGTGTGTTAAATATTGCTCTAACCTTAGAAATACTATAGAATGCTTTTTACAATGTGTGCAATACCAACATTATTTGTGGTATAAAAATATTTATATTTCATTTATTATATAACTTAAACTATTACTTATATCATAAGATTTCCTTGTTACTGCCGGATTTGGGATCGAACACTCAAACAGTCGATGTTTATAAGTACTCAATTTCTGAAACTTCTTACATGTTCACGAAATGTACGTGTAGTTCGAACCGTATAATTATCATGAGAGATTTGATCAGATGTTCTTTGTTTCTCGGTGCATCAATCACTCGTTCTATCTCGAGTTCTCAAGTTTATCAGTACTGCATCCTACCCCGTGCGTGGTGTTGGGGTAGAAGAGAAGTGCAAGTTAAGGCGGTGTAGACGGGTTGCATCATTAGCCTCATTACGGGGGATTTTATTAGCGCACGCCACACTGCCAACTCCTGCGCTTGCCGCCATTATTCCTTTGTTCGTACGCGTTTACTCTCATTTTTATTAAAACCTCCTTTAGTATGTTTATTTATTTTAATTAGTATATATTTTAAAGTTAACGAGGCTATGTGTGCATAAATGCATTTTAATCATTTATCCACTTCATCTTGTGGAACTTTTCATCCATTTACTGATATCATAAGGCGTAAAAAATAAACAGTATTATTAAATAAGTAAGTTTTTTCGGCGAGTTTAATTCGAAAATGTGACTTCTTTGACCGATGTTTAGGATTCAAATGCATTATATCATGGGGACTGATTCTGTAAACTATTCTCAGATCGATTGAAGTGAGAGAAAGTTTGATTCTCGGAAAAATGTTTGAAACTACACGAAGAAACGAGCGGTGGAGAATCGGATGTAAGTTTTATACGACGAACCAGATGTCATGGCTACATTAACGACCGGTCGATTTGGATGAGCCTGGTGAATACCGCCAGGTGCCTGCCGGGTCCAAAGAATACTTCCTTCAAGGTTCCCACAAACAACACTGCAACAGCAACCCCTAGAAACGCGTTCACGAAGTAAATAAACCTCGTGAGAGAAAACCTTATAAACTCAACGTTTATAACCGAGAATTATATATATGAAGGGAGATGGCAGTGACGGAAACTCTTACTTGGGAAAGCAAAGATTTCGAGCGAGTTTCGATTGGAGGAAATCAAAAACCATTATACAAACCCCGAACTATACAAACGATGTTCTTACGTATCAACTTTGAAATATATATATATTCATCATTCCACTTAAAACATTCTTGAAAAGACTGAGATTATGTTTACATAATTAATTATTGAACAAACGTTAACATTACGAACAAACGTTAACGTTACTGATGGCTAGTCGTAAAAATTCGTATGATTTCGCTAATGTATGGTTTTTATTCGTAATAAAGATAATGTACACTTATCATGTACGTATTCAATAACACTTGCAATAGCGATAGTTAAAATCATAGATAAAAGATGAGGAAGTCCAACATAATTAAGGATATAAAAACCTGACGCCGCTTTTCAATTTGAAAAGTATAATTTACAAAATTCAGGACCGCTGTTATACAACTGTTGTTGCATAACGCGTTTGAAAACAAACTTACAGCATTTAAAACATAATAACTCAGTAATTGTTGTTTTATATTTCATTATCTGAAAGTTTTATTTTCTCAATAATACGATTTTAATCGCATTTGACTCGGTCGCTGGGTATAATAATTCTGTTGTAATTGATTTAAAACTTGGATATTTCAGTAGCCCCAAGGAACGAGACTCATAAATGTACTTCTGTGAGACTTTGGGAGAGAAGATTACGGAGGTTGTGATGACGACCAGAATTATATTTTTTGACAATCCATTAAGGGGAAGTTATGGATGGACGGTTTCTAATCGGAAATATATTGTTACTAGAAATTAACCAACAATGGCAGGAATTTAATATAGAATTGATAATTAAATGACGCGATACGAACGCAGAATGCGACACGCAGTGCAGTCAATTAATGTTTGTTTTACGTTGTGACACTGACTGTCGGAAATAAGTCAATTATTATAGCTATGGTGATGGCTGTACACTAGTGATAAAAAAAATGCTACTCTTGACTCACTGGTATGATTGTGACTAATATTCGATAACATCAGTGATTGAAAACTGTGACTGTGATCACAGTTTCATTACTAACACGCGTGCGTTTATAAATAAATATAGTTTTGAGCGTATTTACTCATAATATTACAAACTTCATTTGCGTAAAAAAACATATTCTAGCATACATAATAAATATATATCTAATTTAATATCATCACAAAGAGAATAAAAAACCTTAAAAAATGTTAGTTTATTTTTCGGGCCAAATGCATAAAAAGTTTTGGCAGAATCTACTATATGACACTTATCACAAATTATAACGTAATTCCTTCATGAATATTTTCGTTTCATATACACATGCGCCGAATCACGGTTCACAACCAAATATAAATAATATTTAAAAAATGAATTATGACTCACGGTATTCCCAGATATTTAATCGCTGATGGTGAGTGTGACTCAAAGACATCAGTGATTGACTCACAGTTCGTGATTTTAAGTTCATCACTACTATACACCAAGAGTAAATTAAAATAAGATTATATACAATTTACTTATTTTCAATCTAAAGTTTAAGTTAAAAATAAGTACCTAATTAAATGAGAAATTCTCAGCTATATTATTTTATAATCTTAAAAAAATTTATATTGAACTTTTTGATTATGTATAGGTATATTTTTTTATTTTATAATTCATAAGCCAGCATCGACTTTATGTAGTGATATATTTCTACTTGTATTATACTATGTTCTCTGATAGCAGACACGGCAATCGCATAATTGTCGTTACCGCAATGTTATTGTGATCGGTAACTCGGTCAATCATAATTTTCAATTTTTGCGGCTTGAATCTATTGTATCAGTATTTTATAAAAAAATGTATTTCAATATTTTAAATAGATGGCCAGTATTTATAATAAAATATCAAAATGTAATATAAATGGTCAGTAAATCACACCGATCAGTATAAACTGTCAGTATCAATATATAATAACAACTTAACCAAAAACATTTGCAGATTTAAGGAATATATATATATATATATATATATATATATATATATATATATATAGAACAAAATTCTATATTTTACTAATCAAAAATTCGAATTGATACTGATACTAGATTATTTATGCTGATCAAACTATAATGTTTGACTAATTATTGTACAAAATACTATTATTTTATTCCTTTTATTTTAATCTCAAAACAGTGGGCACTGTTTTTATTATTTATTTTATTTTTCTATACTGTAAATTATAGATATTACTTCCTTTTTCTTCTTATTCTTTTAAATAGGCAATCCACCCTTCAAGAGTGATTTGTGCCTTTTGTCAAGTTAAAACTCTATTTTATAGAAAAAAGTACTATAATATTATAGAATAGGAAATATTACATTACAAGCCAATACCATTGTCGTTCAAAATATTTACTATTATATAGATTAAATGTGGCGAGTTAAGGGAAAGAAGATGACACAAGTTAACCAAGAGTTAAAAATTGCCATGGACGAAATTACTGAAAAAAAACCTGTGATCCGCAATGGACAGGCAAAAAAGATATGGTCAAGGGTTTCCTCCTCGGCACCACACTCACAGATTGGGGAATCTGTCAAGTTCAATCTAAACAAATGTGAGACTACCTGGCAATACCCAATTCTCATTCTAGAGATATTTGATATAGTTCTTTTGGAGACTTTCCTTTTGGAGAACCAGGGAGATATTACTTTCAAGATACCTCAATATTTTTAACCTTTTAATTAGGATATCCCAAATAAAACACAAGTAAAGGCCTAAAGTAAACGAATAGGTTAAAGTTAAATGTTAAGGAAAACACATTCTTATTGTGAAGTTGTAATTATTCAAAACGTAGGTCTGTGATATTTTAAATACTAAATTAATGTATTAATTATAAATCTGGATCTCTATTTCCAGTGTACTTCCCCGGATTGGAAATAGAGATCCAGGTTCGAATCCCGGTGACGCAAAAACAATATTTTTCGACAAAATTGATTTTATATGTATATATTTATAATTAATACATTAATTTAGTATTTAAAGTTAAATTTAATAACGCATTAAGACTTTTTTACTAAAACTCTCTGTACTCGAAACTCTCGACAACGTTCAATATTCCGCTTGAATACACTCCATATTACACCTACCAAATGCATCCTTCAGTTCAAAAATGTTCACCTTCTGAACTGTCTCAATCGTTTGTCTCATTAAAATCCTTTTATCGATTTACTATCTTTCTAAAGTAATTCATTCTTCTCGTATTCATATTCTTATCTAAATTCTAACAGATTAAATTGAAAAATTCTACATTATTTACATGGGTTTCAGCAATGAAGATGGGTACTTATCAATAAATTCATTAAACATATCTTCTTTAATAAAGAAAAAACCAATATAGCAAAAAGGTATTTATAAAAAAACTGCAGTATTTGCTTTGTGAGTATGCAAAAGCTTAGATCTTTTATGATATTGGTATAAAAATAAAGAAACTTTTACAACCAAATAAAATTAACAATTAAAAATCTTTTTTTTTCATTTCATAATACTGAAGGTCGCCATTCAGGATCACTCAATAACAAATGGTCTATAGTGGTTTAAAAAATCTCGGTATAATATCCCGTTTCATCTCAATATTCTTTTAATTATTTAAAATCAATATTTATTCAAAACTCTACAAATTTACAGTAAAAAATCTTGACGAAAACTGGAACCCGTCACGGGCTGGGCTATTAAATTTGCGTTTAAAAAATACGACTCAGTGATTAAATATAAATATGATATCCTGTTTCATTTCCTATTTAGGTAAATATTTGAGTTTCATTATTCGACTTTCATATGATTATAAAATATTTTACAGTGAAAAAATACCCGAAATGGCAAGTAAATTTGAATGGTTTGAATGACTGAATTTTTAATAAATCTGTAGAGTAAACCCCCTCAACTTTTTCTTAATGAATTTTACATGAGTTTTACAAAATTTATTATTTAAAGACACATCGATTCAATTCATTCAATTTACTCGAAACAGAAGTTTATACCGAGGATTCTTATTGTTATATAAATAATATAAAATTGCTATAGCGTGGTCTTTACCTTTTAAAACGACGTATTTCAACAGAAATGATATTATCACGATACAAAATAATCATCAGTAGATATTACAGTATTGCTTTATATCGTCAGAATATCACCATTCGAACTCCGTCATTCAAAACCATTATCTTTGCTCTTCCAAGTGAAACTCATCTCACATCTCAACCATTACCACCGCTCTTTCAAAAAAAAATCAATATCGCCATACTGTTAGCATTAATTTAAATTGATTTAAAAATTAGTATTCGTTTATGTACGTACTTCAAAAAATATTATTAATAAAATATAATAATTATAAACATATAATTATTTTAAATACTAATTTAATGTATTAATTATAAATATATACATATTAAATCAATTTTGTCGAAAAATATTGTTTTTGCGCTACCGAGATTCGAACCTGGATCTCTATTTCCAATCCGGGGAAGTACACTACTAATTGTGTTATAGCCCCAGTATTTTTCATGACAAATTTTCGAACCTATATGTTACACTTTTTCAAATTAATACATCTGTCGTTCCATTATTTGAAAGCAATCTACATTGTTTTTACGGAATCTCAAATACTTTTGAGTAAACCGACTGTAGACGCCAGAATTATCAATTCATTTTTATTAAATTTTTGACACATTGTTCGTTTATCAGAAGTACCCTTTTTAAGCGGTCACAATGTTATGAAACAAAAAATATATATAGAATTATTGTTATTTAAAATACTGCGTACGGTATCTCACACCGAACTTGTGACCAAGGTCGTATGTAGTTTAAATAATGAACAGTAAAATAATTGAGCCGAAATAGCAAGAGTGAATGGAGGTAGAGAGCATCTTTCTTTCAAATTTTGGCGGAGATACACACATCCTTAATCATTTCCCTCTCTGATTCCTTTTATTTGCTTATTCACTCCTTTATGTTTGTTCTGCGATATAAAGTCATCGGGGAGTACCAACCAATTCGGTCATATCCCAAATGTGAAACATACATAATTATAAGAATATCAAAGTAACTATAAATTAGTATAGATAAGACATAAATGCCCAATTTTATTAATTAACAAATTTATTGACGCAAGTCGAGTACTCCACGTGCATTCCGTCGTTCCAATAAACCTTTATACCTGTTCTTTTCTGGCCAACTAATATCTAGGGATTTCGGCTGAGGTAGGACAAATTACATTTCGACGCGACATGTCAACGGGCTTTTTTTATGGATCGCGAAAGTGTCGCCGTGCGAAAAATCTGGACCACAAAAAAGGGGTTTTCTACAGCACCCTGAAGTGCAGTGATATCTTCGTTCTTCACCACAAAAGTGCAAGTCAACCGGAGGTATAAATTGACATCCAACCTAAAACTGAAATCAAGATAGACCAGATCCATCTGCCTTCTTGCTCCAATTCGGGTTACGTCAACCAAACAGTAATTTAAATCGATACAATCCACAGGATCCATTTCCACCACAATTATTAACTGTTTAAATAAGAATTCCATATTTATTCTGTTTCCGTGATTGACAAAATTGCAAATTGATTCGAATCTAAATCGGTATAGCCGTCTTCCCTGGATAAGAGAATTTCATGTTACTATTTAATTAATTAAATGGATTGTTTTTTGCAACGTAACGACAGATTAATAATGACACCAGAATAATAACAGCCTGTGGAATCTCCCTTTCAAATGTGGTTGTGACATCACCGGTCAAACGTTTACTAATCAGTCGTAAATATCCGATTCAACGCTTCGGCGTACGCGAGCTATGGGCGTTTAGCCTTACGACGCGTCTGATCTAGCACAATTTAAGGGATAAGTACACACAGCGCCGTACAACCCGACCGCGCTGTGATCGGTACGAGGGTGTTCAGTTACCCATTTATAGCTTATATTTTATGCTAGGGTTGATTCATTCAGAGTTATGAGCCATCTCATCGTGAAATTTTACACATTTTTAGATTGTGGTGAATATTTACTTTTTTAATTATTAATTACAGAAGTGCATGCTGGGGCTTTTCTCTTGGGAGAACAAAATTCTGCTGCCTGCAAATTGTACAAATGGAGAATGAATGTAAGAAATTGTACATGTATATAAAAAGATCGAAATAAAAAATGTATGCGTTTACGTCTTAAAATGTATAAGATTAGGGAGTAGAGTGTGATGGCGTGTAAGAGAGTGAATATTGAAGACTTTTTAATTGTTGGACTCCTACGATAATATTTAAAAATTCTCTCCGTTAATGCAAAGTTATTGCTTTCAATAATTGTACATATTTGTCTGAAATTCTGATATGAATCGGATAAAATTGTTTATAATGTCAATAATAGAATAGAATAAATTACAAATCGCGCAAGTTCGCGCCTCGTTCTAGGAGACCAACAAGTTAGTTATATTTTCTATTTATTAGTACAAGCGTTTAGCTTAGTTTGAGAATAGTAAAATTATTGATATGACGTATATTTCATGTATTCATCTCTATTATAATTTTTTTATTTTAAATAATCATAAAAATGCGTTTCAGAATTAAATAAATATTCTTCTTAAGAGACATTGCTTCTTCGTTGTGGCTCTCTGTCGATCCCCATTCTATGCCAGATCTTTTATTTCTCGATATTTTCTTAATCTGCTCCACACTCCAGCAACTGGTTCATGTTTTCCCCGGGCATCATCTTCTACTCCCTTCTAATTTTCCTTCTTTAACTGGAATGTGTTGTACCGAAGAATGTGAGCCAAACATTTTCCGCGTATATTTTCTGTCGTCCCTTAGGATAAATCTATTTCTTCCAAAATGTCTCTATTTCTTTTTCTTTGTATGACTACCTTTAATTGTAATTGTCACAGTAAAGAGAAAAAAAACTGCCTTACCTTAGTTTTCATCATTTATAATGACATACTCGTTCATAGAAATGCTCAGTTTCTGAGCTGGCTTTTTGACTATGGACTTGTAAATGATTCTTGGTGCGTCTGTGCTCGGGTGACAGATACCAGTGTACATACATAAAAATATGATTTAGGTTAACAAAAATATTTTTTTAGAAGAATCTAAATGACTCTTTTCTTTTCTGAACTGCTACGAAACTGACCTCCTAAAGCTATAACTTTTACTCGTCTTGCAGTCTGTCTCCCAAAGGTTTTGCACCATCATGTACATCATCGCATCGCGTCAAATTTTCAATGTCTATCTCTACAAATATAGGTAAGTAAACTGGGTTTCAATAGCTCGTAATTATAATCATTACAAACACGAAAACTCTAAAATAAATCCCAGTGGAGCAACAACAATATTTTTTCTATAGAATTTATTTTATATGTATATCTTTTTAATTAATATATTTAATTCATATTTAAAATATCACAGACCTATGTTCTGAATAATTACAACATCACAATAAGAATGTGTTCTCCTAATCTAAAATAAATATGATTCAAATTTGTCAAAGAGCATATCTTAAAAAAATTATTACAAAAATTTAATATCTTAACAGAGGTTAAGATATTATTCCAATACGCTTGCAGTAGTTAAAATATTAATGTAATATATTTACAGTGGTTAAGTCACACATGATAGTGTGGAATATTGAACCAGAAAAGGAAATTGTAAATATTCAATATGTTAGTCAGGAATATATTCAGGAATAGCAACAACTACATTCAACATGTTATTCTGGTATTGTTAAATACCAACAATTATATACAAGCTGAAGTGAGTGAGCCGGCCCGGAGGGTTGCTCCGATGGCCGCCACCGCCCGCGAGGCCGTTACGTAATAACGTCCGCGTCTCCCGCCCTATAAAATGTTTCTCAAGCATTGATCCGCTCGCGGCGCTAAGCTGGCAAAATCTTCCCATTTAAAGTTATCAAAAATCCAATTTGCCAGGGGCGGGCTGAGCCCGAAATGACTCCGCCGACTCTGGCGTTTGATTTTATCCAATAAATAGGGTTTGATTCGAAATGAAGTCAAATTTCACGATTGGATTTCTTTCGCTTGAGTTGCGTTTTCCCTTTATAGCCACGGGCTGCGGCACTCGATCGGGGGCGACTCCGAGACATATCGCGGAGTAGGCACTATTGCTTCTGCACACACTGCTAATTATGATTCTCGCTAAATATATTCTAAATACAGCCGTTACGATATTTTTATTTTGACACCGTTTACACAACGTAGCATTATGTAAGACACATATTTGTATAACGAGTATCTACTACGTGGTGAATATTATGTTCTAGGCCGATTTTCTTCGGCCACCATTATGGTTTGGCGTATTTTTATTAGTTCGCATTTGGTAGTCGTACAGAAAAGCTGATTACAATTTATTGTAAAGTATTTAACCTCTTAATAACGTGTTTAAATCATAAAAACATTTTATATAAATAATAATGGCAATGCTGTAACCATTAGTGGTGAT
Organism: Eubasilissa regina; assembly: GCA_022840565.1. Taxonomy (NCBI): domain Eukaryota; kingdom Metazoa; phylum Arthropoda; class Insecta; order Trichoptera; family Phryganeidae; genus Eubasilissa; species Eubasilissa regina. The sequence goes on from JAINEB010000018.1 coordinate 27,511,840, forward strand.
CGCAAACGTCACATGTTGTAAAACTTCTTGGAGGCCGAATTGGATCAATTGAGCCTGAAATATATGTGATTTCAACAGGACGGTGCCACCTCATACACAACCCGAGCTACGCTTAAAATTTTGCGAAAGATTTTTTCCGGCCGCATAATGTCAAAAAGTGGAGATATCGACTGCCTTCTTCGATCACCTGAATGAAAAGTCTACGCCAATAATAAGTCAAAAACAATTCCGATGCTACAGGACAATATTCGAAATGAAATTATTGAAATAACACGAGAAGTGTGCGAGAATGTTATGAAAAATATAATTAAAGAGCACGCATTTGTGCCGCTACCATAGGCTGCTATTTGGCCAATATCATATTTTATGCATAATTGTAATAAAACATTTAATGTATAATTAAAAAGTAAATTTAAAAATTATCTTTCATTTTCTAGTTATTTAAAAATAACATCGGCCTGGAAAATAATATTCACCCTGTACTAGTACTAAATATTCTCCAAAGATATTTGTCAATTGATAACATGTATTTTATATTTATTATAAATAATTGGTAAGAATATTAAATACAAGCGGTGTCAAAAGCGGCAAAAGTGTTCGTTTAAACATAGATTGTCATCCCGAATTTTGGTCTTTACCGGAAATTGCTTTGAGGATAGCGGTATTGCTACGATATTAATAAGTAATCATAGTAGCCAACATATTTCACTTCTACTACTATAGATTTGCATACGTAAACAACAGTCACCTTATTTTGCTAGTAATATATATAACTTAATTTAATACCACCTCTCTAGTCTTTAGTCACAAACAACGACCAATTTATTTTGAGACCTCTACTCTCGATAGCAGTCAACTTGTTTTGTAAAGATTACTGGAAGTCAGAGCCCTGGAAGATAAGAATAATATGGCTGAAGATGTTCAGGCATAAAAATTCAGGTAGTAAATAAAATGATGATATCCAACGTCCGTTGAACGGATAAGGATCTAAAAAATAATAACTTTATCCAACTAACTTCCACACATTAATCGAATTACGATTTAACCGGGGCAGTAAAAAATCTGGAAAATTTTAATAATGATTCGAAATATCATTTTAAATATGAAAATAATTTTTTGTTCATTTACATAATATGTAACAATATATCAAGCTGGCATCATATTGTGAACGGAAATCCATGATATATTAATTAATTATTGTTTGGTCACGCTAAGATTCAGTCATCAGCATCACGTCAATTTGTATATTTAAATTATGCATGTATCGCGATTGATTTATTATTGGTTTTTTAAAATATTCGTATTTTATATCCAAAATTTTGTATTTTGTGTCACATAGCAGAGCTGTGTGTAAAAAAAAAGGGTTTTATTTTAATTATTTTCCGATTTGATTTGAATTTAAAAACATGTTATAGAATTTTGCAAATTTTTATCACCGATGTCTCCGATATCAAAATTCTTAAAAAATCTACTATACAAGTATTTTCAAACAATGGTTCTAACGGTAACATACCACTAGTAACTCGGCTTCCACGTGAGAGGAAATTTAGAATCAGTAGTAGATATCCCTTTCGTGAATCGGGACAGAATTCTGCACGTCTTTCGTATCTAAAACATAAAGGTTACTGCTTCTTCCTCCACCTCTGATGTAACCAGTGGAAGCCGTGATACTTCCGGCGAATCCCACCCCTAAATTGTAACTAAACTACAATCTAGAAGAATCTAAACAAGCGCGGTTCACATTTTCTTTTGAGGTAAAAAATCTTAGAGGAATTTTCCTCACACTAATGTAAATTGACGACCTTAGTTCCTACCGGAGAATGAGAAGCTATGCTTTATGATTAAGTTATGAACATTTCACTAAATTTTTATAAAAATCATTTTGCATTATAATATATGCGCGGTTTAATAATTTTGTAATTTTCTTAGAACTGCAAAGTTATGATAGTATATTTTTCGCGAATTATGATTTATTTCAAGTTATCTTATCTTGAAAAACTCATATATCAAAAAAATAATACTTTATATTTTATTACTTATTACATGTTTATTTATTAAATTATTTCAATAGGGTTGGTTATTCGAATATTTCATACATATTTAGTGATTCATACATGTGATTTATTATAATCTGATATTTAAAACACGTATATTTGTTCATTATCAGTTAATATATTTATCATCAAAATTGAATCAAACCCTATATCATAAAATTTTATCAAAAATACACACAATACACGAACTCATCATTTTTTTTAAACTACTGGACTAAAAATGTGCACTAACTTTGTGCCAACAAGCTTGCTCTTTTTTTTAGATTTTAAGAAAATCATCATAGCAATTTTTTCATCCATATTTTATATCATAAAATTAAAACTTAACACAAAGTTTTATTAATTAATTGCAATGTTTATTATTTTTTCGTCTCAATACATGCAGGTCTCAAGATACTTAAAAATAATATTACTGTAAAAAAAATTGGCTGTAAATGGGTAGGTACTTTAGTTATCTCCCAAAATACATAATACCTATATTGTTTATTTTTCAGAAAAAATAATGATTATGATTAAATTATCCTAAAACTTTAGTTAACTCTTTTTTTTATAAATGGACTTATAAATTAGTTATTTAAAAATGCGAAGAAATCAATATTCTTTAAAACTAGTTTTTTGATATATTTTAAATCCACTAGGTAGTAATCATTTCTAATCGCCTTTAAAACAGTATCTGTTATTTTTAATAAACTGTGTTACACTGTTAAAAGAATTCCACCCACACTGAAAAGTTTTACTATTATTTTTAAATAGAGAATGTCGTCCCGGTAGGTAGTCGGGTGTTATATATTCTGAACTAAGCATGCCGCACGCACACTTGAACAACTTCTGAACAATTTTACGATACCTGAAGAGCAATTAACTCGTTTCATATTTTCCTCAAGTATTAACTCGTTAAGTCGTGTTGGTGAAGGTGGTAACTAAAACGGTTTAAATAAGTAACATAAAATTTTGTTATGCAATATTTTCATTTATTCAGCTAAAATAAGATAAGTTAACGGATCGCAAAGCGTTCAGTTCAATTTTAGACCATTTTTCACCATTTTTACTTGTTATATATACGAGCTATGTTTTTCGTTTACATAATTTTAAAAATAAAGTCAGTACACATAAAGTTAAATATGAATTTCCGTGATTTTAAATATGAAATCAGTCTATGTGGATGTAATTAACATAGTATTATATTATGTATGTATAATTGGCGTGCGTCTTTTATTATCTTTATTTGCAATCTATAAAATATTTGCGTTAGTGCTTTGTCCTACATGCACTTTACTAATACACAGATATCCGTGTATTAATATTTTTGTGTGATAGTGAATTTTGCACAGACCACCAGATAAATAGACATGAATTAACGCAAATTCCTTATCCCAAAATTTTCATTTCGGTAACATTCACGTGATCACTTTGGTGCCACCCACGCAATCAAAGAGCTCCGCGACATTTTTTTAAAATATGGCTTGATTGGAACGAATATTTTAACGCTGACAATATAATATGAATGTTTGTAAAAAATACGTCTTATTTACAAAAAAAAAAAAAAAATTTTTGAAGTGTATATACTTTTACTCTTGCGTAGATGTGTCAATTTTTCGGATTTATGTTTTATTGGATAAATGTATGTATGCCCCGCAAATAATATTCCAAACCCCTCTCCTGTGTATACACTTTATATCAAAATCTATTCATTTACAAGTCTGTGGAATTTTGTTAATATATGTACTTTTTAGAACTTTATTGTACTTTGAAAGAGAACGGGCACAACTTATTAAAATTCATCACATGATCATTCATTGACTTTTGACAAACATAATTTGAAACTATCATTTTCACGCGTATGAATCTAGAAACAAAAAGCATTTATTTCAAACCGGACCTATATCATTTCTCCAGTCAACAATAACTTTTTGTATTTTCCTACTTTTAGTATTAATAAAAAATATTATTTTAAATTAATTCTAAAATAATCAATTGCAAAAACTAATTCTCAATATTCTGTAAAAAACAAAAGGAAGTTAAAATAAATTTATATGTATATATATATTATGAAAGTTAAATTACATGGATTTCAAAGCGAAACACCTTTATAATATATTCTTAAACAGAGCTTATCAATTTCGCACCACCGTGTAAATTGTAAAAAATACTAATTGCTTTTGATTGATAAAAATTTTTATTTTGGTTCAATGTGTCGACCCCACGTAGGCTACATCAATTAAAATTAAAATTTTAAAAGTTAAATTTCCCTCCCTTAACGTATAAGTACACCCAAAAATTTCTAAAATTGTTTTCTTTCTCCATTGTTACCCAACCCTCGGTGATGAATTTTTGTTTAAAAAATTGTACAATGTTCTTTTTTTTAATTCACGACCTTCCAATTCATATTCGAAGAAATCAGTAAATAAAAATTCATGAAAATTAATTTCAGTCACATATCACATTTATGTATATTAATTTCTATCGGTTCATATATTTGAATGTTTCATGCCTCGAAATCAAGATATTTGGGCTAATAGGTTTACATTACATACTATTAATGGATGTAAACTAAAATGGTCGGAGTCGTGTGCTCGACCACGGTTCGAAATTGAACCCTGCCGGTGAGCGGTGGGTACCTACGTCGTATGAATTGTTTTCTCTGTAATGGCCGCTAGGCACGACACAGTGTAATCAATGCCAGCCAAATGGACGAAAGAAAAATGAGCATACTATCTCTGTATGAATAATTAATTAACGAATGCGAGAGGCCCATCACGTCACGGGGCAGTTTGTTACCGGTTACCGGTTACCGATCTTTAACCCGCTGCCGTCCACTACAGAATATACATAATTTTTTTGAAATTTACTTTATTTTTACATATTCAATATTATTTTTGGTTTTATTAAGCATATTTTCCTTATCACCGATAAGGAAAATATACACGTGATGTGTAAGATTTATACACAGAACTATAGATTTCAATTGAAATTATGTGATATGTTATTTTTTTTCAGAAACAAACTATTATAGATAGGTGAGCTTTTGATAATAAGCATTTAATAACGTTTCATAATGGGGACAAACAATAAAAAAAAATCTAATTATCAATTATATAATCGAAATAAATACATAAATTTTCCTCTAAATATGTTTTATCTTTCAAAGATTCTCATGGCGATACATAAATTAGAACATTTAAATTACATTCGGATATAAATCAAAGTGAGGATCTCGAGTCTATTATAGCATGTTTAAAGTATTCAAAATCTAATTTGGTGATTTCACGAGCCTTCAGACTTCTGCCGAAATTAAAAGAAATACCTTGAATATCATTTTAGATGAACAGATTTTCTTAATCTTAAACAATTGAAAATATTTTGAGAGGTTATCTGTTAAGTCTAGTATTTTGAAAGGAATTTGAATAAAATAAAAATTTTAGCCGACCTGTCGTCGACGAAAATTATACCAAGGTTCTTAAGGGTTAAAGCTTCCCTCCTGTTTATTTTTCTGCATACCTTCAGTAAATTGTATAGCTAATCGTCTTGCGCTATCACGAATCAGTTTGTTTTTTCAATCTCAGTAAATTCAATCGTTGATTATCATCGCTTTTTGCAAAGGTTACATTGTAATTCACCAACCGAAGTAAACCACTTTACTAAAATAGCTAGCTAAGTATAAAAACAATTAAACTACTGGCTTGTGTTTTGGAAATGCCTTTCTTTAAAACATAACAAAAGTTCTGCTCAGTTCTTATATTAATATTAAATTATTAAGAAAGAAATGAATTATGAGTGTGATTGTTCTTATTTGAAAAATTAAAAAAAAAAATCAATTCTTATTAAAGTTTTGATTATTGACGTTTACTTTAGAATATTTTAGATATTCGTTCTTGACGTTTTGAGATTATCTTATGCGTTTTTTAGATGAGAGGCGCAGCATAGCTTCTGTAGCGAATCTGTAGGTTGAGGTTTGTCTATTGTTACATTAAAACACCACGTGTTAAACTTAAGTCTTCTTCACTAATTAGATTGTATTACTAAATTCACATATTTATAATACGCGCTCTCTTTTATCATAACGAAGAATGGAAATTGTCTCCTTCCAGCGTATTTCCTTGTTGCAAATCAAAGGTCATTTTGTGCATCTTCGAACTCCATTCAAAAATATTATCATTACCTCACTTCACCTTCTAACGTATAGCGGTGTCACATTCACATAATTACCCTCACATTGCGCGCTTCTGCACGAGGTGACCACTACCCGGTTGTTGTCGTTCGAATTTTGATATAGATATCACGCTTGTTGTAAAGCGTAGTTCGAGAGCAATTGCCTGTGAATTTCAAATAATCGCCAATCAAGTGATAGTTTTGACTGCATCTATGAGGTTTTATTTCTTTGAGGTATTATTCATATATCCCCAACTTCACAACCTTATAATCTCTTCGACATCCGAAGCTTGGATCTATCGCAATCTACTGGCGGGTCGGAATTTATTTGGAACTTGTGATTCTGCGTCGAGACTTTCTGATATAAAATGTGCGTACACTTTGTTTTTAAAATAATTCTTATGATCGAGATCCCCTGAAACGACCGAATGGCATTCTATGAAACCAGGTGTACGACTATAAGCAGAGATCAAAAAAATATGCATATTTTACTCGAGAGACCCAAAAGTTGTTATCAGTATGGAATTTCCGCACAGAAATCCACCAAATCGTGTGCAAAGGCAGTTGTTTTTAGAAAATAATGCTATTAGTAAAGGCGATTACGAATTTTCTCACTGATTACGATGCACCTGGGACTATTTCATTCCTAGAAAAATTAATACAACTTTATCATTTTACACATTTGCAGCACTGAAATCAAAAATTGAAGAAATATGAAATGAGCAGCTTATTGTTTTAATACATTTTTTAGAAAAGCCTATGAAAAGCATTTTGATGCTCGCTCCAAAAAATGTATTTGAAATATGGAGAAAATTTATTAGAATGTCTTTTTTCCAGAAAATTCAGATATCGAAATAATTGAAAATAATACTGATTACGATTCGATTAAGATTGTAACGCTAACAATGGAAGAGGAATTAAATAAACAAATCATGAACAACCAGAAGATTTCTCAATTAAAAAAGAAAAAACTAAATTAGTTAAAGGTTTTCCAATCAACTGGAGAACGGACGCAAAAATTTAATTTTTGTACAAATCATTACTGGCGGTAAAACCAACATCGACAGAAAACAAGCGAGTTTTCTCAACAGCAGCAATATTTATCACAAAAATTAGAAATAGGTTATCTGATTCGGCTTTAAATTCATTGGTATTTCTTAAAGCTTATTTTTCTAGGCAAAAATAAAATATATTTTTATATTTTTTTGTGGTTGTAAACATATTGTTGTATTATATTATATATTTAAATAAATAATGAATAAATGTGTTAAAAAAATATATATTTTTAATTAAATTTGTTTTAGTAAATTAATCAATTATGGCTTTTTTAACACACACACATTAACTTTATATAATAAATACAAATATTTATCAAAAAATAAATTACATCATTTTGTTGATGACCAAACAAAAGTCTCGGGTCCCGGGAATAATCATGTCTCGAGTCCCGGGACTTTGAAAAAGCCGAGACTTTAGAATCTTTATTTAAAACCCATCTGACGACGGACGTATTCTAATCTAGCATCGCATTCCCCGCATCGTCAATGCTGTATACCTTGAGGGGCCATTCCTGTCTTCTTCATTCTGGAAGACATCACCTTCATCATCCATCTGAGGAGGTAGGTAGGATTCAACCCCTGTGGTTTCAACCATTGCGTGTCATCAGAGCCTCTTCACTTCATCAATAGTACTCCGTTCTTCGGAAGAATACTATCGCCGTAGCACCTCTGAGGCCGTGTCACCTGGCTAGTTTGTTGATATTGTTACATGTTATCCAGTTTACATTTAGTCCAGATAATTGACGATAATCAAAAACCACCTTTGGTATCAGCATGAATTACATTTTTCTTCTTCTCAAAATTCCAACAAGAACAATATTTTAGACTGTTTGTTTTAAATCTCCACATAACTATAATATCCAGTGAGGTAATTATGGAAAAAACTTGGAACTCCACTCTGTTCATTATTATCATATTATAGCTTCGCATATTACCACTTACAATAGCAACTGTATATTTTCTGTAAGAATTTTTTTTTAAGCTGATATAAAACTGTATTTTGTGGCATTTTCTCGTGATTGTGATATTCAAAATGAGATATATTCTAATTATTTTACACTTTGCATTCCTTGTACATTGTATCAATTAACAAAATATTTCAAAGGCAACCACCACCAAAGAGACTGCTCTCCTAACAGCAGCTGGCTGGCACTAAATATAAGAATTACAGGAAACATTTGGAATATTTATATTTTATGTATTTGCAGATTTAATTTAAGTATTACATCCGTTACACCCTCTGGCGTATAACTTACCTAGCCACAAATACGATTTGCCTGAGAAAGATACATTTAGTGAGAACTGCGAAGAAATTTATTGCAAATACCGCTACAAAGATTAAGCGTGAGCACGTCTCATAACCACGTGAAATATGGAATTATTTCGATTTTGGAATTACTTAAAAAAATATTTCATCTAAATATCTAAAATATCTCATTTTTATTACAACCACATTTGCGGTTACCAATCTTACCGAATTTTTAAAATTATTATCCATTAAAAAATTATGTCTCAGTAATTAGAAATGTATTATTTTCTTACTGCTCGGTATGTAGTAATTAGTATTATAGTTATGTTATTATTTTTCTTCAGCTAAATAAACACATAATAAACATTAGCTTCTGATCAATAAATTGTTTACATAATTGATAAGAAATCAATATTTCGTATTTTCAAAATCGAATTAATAATTATTTTATCTGTTATGGAATACAGTGCAACTATATTTAATATAAACAATGCTACACGATGTACAAATACATTTCTACTCGCTCGCTTACCTATCACATGCAGTCCGGTTTACATCTTTACCAAAAATGCTCCCAATTCTAGAGCTATCCGGTGCAGATGAAATCACACACATAAATCGACATTGTCCAAATACCTCTCACCGTTAGGGCTGACAGTTGGCGACCCCCGGCTTAACCCCCACCCCGGTCGACCCTCACCCCCGCCACTGGTATCCGTTGCCAATCTGGATCTAGCCAGAGACTCACACTAATCTTATTAAAACATGAGGCAAATTTTAAGATAGTTTACCCCGAACTCTTAAAAAAAACTCCTTTTATATTATGGATGTTGCGCGATATTGTAATATTATATTTGTAGAAAAGCAAAAATTATAATAAATTTTAATGAATTGGCTAAATAGCGGATTCTAAGAAAGTTTGATGTTAGTAAAATTGTATATTTTTTTATCTTTATGAATAAATAGTTGCAATAAAGCTTTAATGAAATTAAAAAAATCACATAATATAAAGATATCGTTTCCGAATACTTATTTTGTCAGTGTTGTATTATCATTACACATGCAACTTTTTATTATTATTATTACGAGTATAATTATTTATTTCATGAGTATTAATACGTATAGGCGTACTGTTAGCTTCTCTGATATATTAAATGGAACAAATGTTTCTTTTATTTCTAAAAGATCATTCAAGTGTGAATGTACCTATATAGGTATAATAGTGTGAATGTATTTTGTTTTTATTATATTTTAAATGTTTTAGTTACGCCCATATTTTTTTTTCTGTAGCAATGGTATTAGTTAGTACCTTTTATATTTTATTATGGTATCATAATTGTTGTTTGAGACTTATGAGTCATTTATAGGTGGCACGTCACAATAATCTTTGATTTGCATAAAGTCTACGTTTTAATACAACATAATTCGAGATTGATCTGTATATTTTTATTTGTTATTTAAAAATCTTTTGTAATAATAAAAAATCAATTATATTTCAAAAGGGTTGAAAAGGTTAAGAATATTTACAAGAGACCCTACTTTCTTTTTATGACTCCGATTCAGTTATAGAGATAGGAAACATTTATTCGCATTGTTTAAGTACTGCAAAAAATATTTACTATAATCTTTTATTATTTATTCCAAATTTAAATTTATTCTCATTATATAAATATTTTATATTGAAATTATAAATATTAAAAATTATTCCATTATAAATTCCAAAAAACAGCAGTATTGTCGAATTACAACTATCGACAATTTAAATGGAATAATACATATACACCTCGTTAATAATAGATCAATACGTAATACGTTTTCGTTATAATTAATTATTATTTATGATAGGATATTCTGTATAGCGTTTTATACACTTAAATGAAATTAAATAACGTTAATACTTATTGAATATTTAACAAAATAAACCAAGCAATGAAGATGATTCAAACAAATATAATTCTTAATTAAGTAAAACAATCTTTCTTGTGAAGTTATATTTTCAGTACATAGTTCTGTGATATTTAATACAAATTAAATTAATCAACTAGAAAGATATACATAAAAAATGTATCTATCGAAAATATATTTAGTTGCTACCGGGATTAGGGATTGAATACGAAATTTTGAGAATTCCAAAGTTCGCTTCAATATAATTTAGAATTCCGAAAATTTCATAGCGAATTCCGAATTCTAAATATATAAAAATAAAATATTCTTACCATCACAAACTAATGGCTACACAATGAGTAATTAATCGCAAAACAATAGAGGTGTTACGAAGGGATCGTTCCTAGAAAGCGATGTAGAGAAATAACGCCTTCAAGAAAGGAACCGATGCACTCGGTCGGCACGTAAACAGACAAAAGATGCCGATCCGATAGATAAAAGATAAATGAGAGTGACTGCATCAAAGAGATGTCCGAAAACTGGCGGATCAGTATTGAAATTTGTTTTGTCGAGTGCGGTAGTGCGATGTGTAGTGTATATGTCATTCTACCTTGGTTTTCTGTAAAATTATCGATATTTTTTAACAAGGTAAATTAGAGTAGTTTTATTTTATTATCTTTATTTGATATATACAGTAAAACATCCATTATCCGGAATAGTTGGGATCATGGTGGTCTGGATAATATAGCGTATGAACATGTGATTAACAATGCATATGAAAGTGTTATAGGGTAAATTAGTTATATTCGACTGAATTCCGAATTAATTTGTATTTGAATTTTAAATTGCGAATTTTTTTATTTTGTCAAAATTTGTAATCCCTAACCAGGACATTAATTCACAGTCTCTCTCGCGATGATAATCTTAAGTTTCAACTACATATTTTTTCGATGGATAAATTTTTTCTGAACATCATTTTAACATAATTCTGTAAGATTCAAGTTTTGTGGTAACCAAGTTGTTTTTCGCTTATATAAACTTGCAGTTACAAAAGATAAATATACATATGTACAGCAAATGTAGGTACACAGCACACAATTATGTATTTGAACATTTAGTATGTATTCGCCGCTGCACAATTTCTTTAATGGCCCGTTTCAAAGCGTCTGTGGGTGCTTTATATTCACAAATAAATTGTACATACCCACCTACTGCAGCCTGTACGTACACTTTATTAACGTTTTCGCTTTACCTGCTAGACCAGAAACGTTTCGGGCGCAGGAGCTCTTAAAAACATTATACTTTTCCAAAAAATATTAGCAACAGCTTCTCGACAGTAAATAGGTTTTTGAATATTACAGAAAGAAAAAGATATTTAAACATAAGTATTAGTAATTCTAATATTAGAAAATTAATTTGATTTATAATATTTAACTAAGGAGTAGCATATTTTAGAGATGCGAAAAGCTTTGTACAAGTTGTAAATCTCTCGTTGCAAAAAATGTTACGCCTCTTAAAAAATTCAGCATCCTCAGCTGGTTTATGGCCCGAGATAAAAATATTATAGTCGCACTAACAAACGTCAGATAAGAAATTGAAGTAATAAAAAGTCTTTCGCGTTACCTAATACAATTAAACACGAAATATCTAGGACAAGCCATAAGAATTTTACCAGAAAACATTACAGTGCCCCTCGCGATGATAATCTTAAGTATTCATATTTATAACTATTTACAAGGGAGGTAGAAAATCATAAAACTTAATTAGTTTCCAATTTTTTTAAATTATCTATTAAATTTGCGGGTGCTCACTGCTGAACAAAGTATACCGCATTTGAACAACCGTGACCGAACTTTTTCAAATATATTTTCTTCGAGAGTTTCATATTAAAATGAAAGAAATGATTTTTCATAATATATATCTGTGATTTATTTTAGTTGTATTAAAAATAATATTTTTGGACGCAGTTTTCTTATTACTTTTTAATTTTTTCACAATTTTTTTCAGGCTTAGGCCCATTTCCTGTTTAGATCAGACCTGATCCAGGAAAACCGCCTCATATTTTAATTTATGTAAAATATTTTTGCGGTATAGGTTTAAAATAACTGGATAAAAATTAAAAAGATATATTGACAGAAAAAATAAGGAAAGTACACCTGCTTGGGTATCCACTCTTGACTGCGGTAAACAAAACCAAGTGTTCTTTTCTTTCAAATCATACTGGTGTATAAGCACTAGAATAACTCTACCTTATTCTTCATCAACTATCTTTTTGAATAATTTGGTGATTTGCTTTGAGTTGGGAGTCTTATTGTCATAAAGTTGGAGGGCTAAATAAAGGATATGTCTGTCCGAATTTAGTCTTCGCATGTGATAGTTGTAGCATATTTCGTTTAGTTGATCTAGATGTATAATGTAGTATAGGATACACTGAAATGCTATTGCAAAATTAATAATTGCTGTGAAGTTGATGAATTTTTGAAAAGTTGTTCATTTTTGTAAAAAAATGTTTTTCTTTATATCATTTATTTTATTTAATATTTATTCGTTTAATTTCTATGAATATCTCTAAAACTCGTGTAGAATTTTCTCAACTTTATTAAATTGGGACGATAGATAGTAGACAAAATAAATAGGCAAACATTTAAGCGCACAACTAATTTCTTATTTTTTCCATTCGTGCATCTTCTGCTCCACCCAGATTTAACAGCTTCTCATCCATCTCCATTAGGCGTTCTTCTTTTCTCTCTTACAAACCTGAATATGTGAAATAAAGTAAGATTTAGGTCACGCTCTCTTTATAGATTTACTTTACATCTTCGTTTTTATATATTTTTATTTCTGTTGTATATATCACAGACTTACAATGCTGTAAAAAAAAAATCAGTGAGTTACGCAAAAAAATATTATATATTTTCCATGTATTAACTCCGGCCCTGACTTCCCGGACGCCCCAGAGCTGGTCAAGATGACCCTTTCAAGAAACGGTTTGCGTCACCTTAGGAACAGATTAAAGAAAATATATATTTCTCCTCCAATACTACTCTCGGCAATGGCGGCGACACTGCTTTCTGGTTTTCTTTTCTCAAAACAGATTTCCCAGTTTTTCTATTGATACCGATACATTTAATTATTAAACTTTTAGTGATATTTTTTTAAATAGTGATAAAATAAAACGTGATTATGAATAATTACACCAATCAAACATTACTTCCATCGAACACCAAGTTCACAATTTATTTCATCAATATTTTTTGTGTACACCGTGTTTCCGATGATTCACATGCATTACATTTTCTATTTATGTGAACATATTATAAATTATGTTACATCGATAATGTCAATTTTCTCAAGAAAATATGATGAATTTGCACTTCATCGAGCTAAAATATCTTGAATCTAACATCGGATATTTCATATTTATGTATAATAAATACGTCAAGAAATATTCACGTTTCACAATTTTCAACCAATACCTACACTGAAGTCCAGTGGAGATTAGAAGGACAGGTATTGTACCAAATATATTCAAAATAGATGTAGGGTAGAGTATTTCCATTTAAAATCACTATAGTTCTTCTTGTGTAGTATGTAAAAATACTAGGTCAGTTTTTTTAAACGGTGTGTTGACAAGTGTTTTCACATTATCTTATGTTTTACCCAAAAAGATCACAATAACATAACTGTTTGATCACTGATTGGATCTGGTCCGAATCCGGCTGCATCTGCTCGATGCAAATAATGGCAGATACTTTTACTTTGGTCACAATGGTCACAAGGTTGAATAAAAAAAGATGCTTCTTCATCAAATACTTTCTTGCGTCTGTTTTTATAAGGTCAAGCGTGCGAGAGAGAGTTGGCTCCCTCGACAACGCGTACAGCTCGATTATTCCCCGTCGATCTCTGCCGACCGATTCAAGAAACTAATGGTATAGCATCTGCCGGTAACACCCTTAAACTCGCTCGCGACAGGGTGCTACTGGTGTATGTCGTGACCAAAGCAGCTTCGCCACATGACCCTACAGATATCACTCTCTGTCCGCCTTAAGTCTATCAATAGGGCGTCATATTAATGTCACTTTCTATAAATTAATAAAATAGTTGAGACGACATTCGTTAGATGTCGCTTTTAACCTTTTAACAACCCGCACCCGTGACAACAATCGACTTGTTACGTTATTTGGTAGCACAGCTACAAGTGTACGATAAATAAGTCATTTCTGCAGTCTTTTGTTCCGTTTTAATTTTTGGATGCACAATTAACCATTTTTTAAGTTGCACTTTGTTCATAGGGAACGTTTTGTCTAATTATTTTTATGTCAATGCTCGGTGCGCCGTGGGAGTTTGGCAGAAAATAAAATGTGCCACTCTGGTAAAAAGATAGAGAAAACTAAGTTAGTGACTTTACATGATCTAAAATATTATTTTCAAAATATCAATACTGTATGTGTTTTTCCACATTTTTGGTCAGTATATTTAATTTATATAATAGATTATCATTTTATTATTGTAAGTATAAGCATTAAACTAAATATAATTATTACATTCAAAGCTCAATAAAAAATGAGTGATGGGATTGTAGTCTTAAATTACGTAATTTTGCGTAAACCAATCAAAAAAGCAAAATTCTCATTTGTAAGTATGTAAAACTATTTTTAAAAAACACATACATGTTGTATTAGCTATTGCATGTAATTTATTTATTTAACAATAACTTTTTAAAGTAAAGAATCAATCTATAATTAGTTAAAAAAATAACTTTAAATTGTGTTTATTTAAATAATACACCAATAATTCAAAAATCGTGTATCAACTTTAACGTTGACATAATCCTGAAATCTAGAAAGCGACCTTATTATGAATGCCAACAAGTCGAAAGTGATGGTATTCGAGAAAGAGGAAAGCAAGACAACGTGCAAAATACTTGTAGGTAATGAATGTTTGGAAAAAGTAGATGAGTGTATTTGGGAAGTATGTTCGATAGAATCAAATGGAAAGACAGAGAAAGATATCGAAAGGACGGTGACAGCAGGGAATAAAGTGAACGGCGCTTTGAATGGAATAATAGCTAATGGAACCTAGAAGCAGATCAAGGAAGAAGTGGGTGTATAACTATGTGTGAGAGGACTGAAACAAAATGAGGTTCAGGAACTGGAGAAAAATGCTCTTGGATAAGTATCGGTGGATCTGTAAATCATACTTTGGAATGTTTCACCGAGTAAGAAGAAGCAGAATCGATAATCGATATTCGATAAAATATCTATATCAAATGGATTGTAGGACGCGAACTTTGTAGGTCTCTATCTAACCTGGTATTTAATACGTTAGCTGAATAGCGTAGTTACGCCACTGAGCAGAATGTTACACGAGCTGAAAAAATTCATCAATTTATTAATAAAGTACACAAGTAATACGTTATGAAATCGCACATAAAATATTTAAAAGGTAACTAACTAGTGATATATAACAATTATTTTTTAAAACTGACGTTTTCAAATAGTTAATTTGAGCAAAACTGGGGGAAAAATCTAAACTGCGATTAAATCACCCCTAAATGAAATCTAAATTTGGCCAACGTCACCCGAAATTTACTGCTCCGTATATTTTCAACCGTTTACCAAAAGATGTCATGGTAGAAAACGATGTAAATTAAAGTGTATTTTAACTGAATTGTTAACAGAGAATAAAGTTCCGATCCGGTCCTTTATGGGTATTTAAATATAATAAAGTAAGATTAATAATTTTTATTGAACCAACATTGATTATTTATTTATTTTAAAAGTTATTTGTTTATGTATCATTTTCAAATAATGTCACCCTATTTCTGTTAAGATTTTTCATTCATTCTGATTCATTAGCTGACGTTTCGGAATATTTGGAGAAAGAGTAAAGTTTAGTAATATTAATGTTAAGAGTTTTATATAATAATAATAATACTAAGATGTATGTATATTTAATAAAATGTTAAAAATTAATGTATGTTAACAATTTTATACTTCTTCTAAACACGATTAATAGTTGGCGCTTTCTATTAATATATAATAAAATTCCACAAATAACAAATTTAATTATTTATTTTTTAACCTTTACAAGATTTACGTTTAAACTGTTAGATCAAAATGGATTGATTGCTAAGTATAAAATCAACACAATGGTAGTTTTAAATGTGAGATTAACATAACATAACATTAAAGGACACGTTAATTTTCTTTATCACAAACTCATCCCACTTAAACACGTGTTCCTGTGTTATCTGTGTCCTTCTGTATATTTTGTCATGCCTTTTATCCGCATGTGTGAAATTGATGCACTAAAATCTAATCTATTCAGAAAGTCACATAATTATCCTGAAAAATTAAGGCCGTAGATTGATTTCCCTACTACGATTTTTTATGTGAAGTCTAAATTGTTAATCTTGTAAAATAAATAATATATTTTGTTTAATTCAAAGAATAATATTATCTTAAATGTCATCCATGAAGTACGAGTAACTATCTTCTAACTTCTACAATTGTGAATATTAGCTTCAATTGTAAAAATACTTATAACTTCAACAATTGGAACTTTTAATTTGTGTAATTGTGAATCTTAGTTCCAATTGTAACTATTCTAATTTCTTTAATTGTAAATCTTAGCTCCAATTACAACTATATTGTTTCCATAAAGCGCTTCATGATTTTGAAACAATATCATCCAAATATTCATTAGATACATCAGTTAGAGATAATCATAGTGGACTGTATGAAAGAATGGTGGAGGAAAGGGCAGAATGACACAGAATTAAGAAAACAAAGAAAACAGTTTTAGTTGTTTTCAGTGAGGCGATCAAATTGGCGATGGGTGAGTAAATAGGTAATCAAATATGTATCTGGGAAGGTTGGAAGGAAGGAAGAAATTTAGAACGTTTTCTAAGATGCATTTTCTATTTCTTTACCTAACTTCTATTGAAAAACTGACTACCAGTCCGCCCTCGGCCACTAACGAACTCGATTCACCGGTTCTCTCTGAATATCTTCGATTAATATTTTTATTTAGTTTGGATGCATCCATTTTCAGGAAAAATGTATTCTTGGGAAGAGAATAAAACGTACCAAAGAAAGATTTCAGTTAGAACTGATATATTAATGGGAATACTTGAGATACAAAAGAAATGTTTTTTGTTCATCTTTTTTTCAATTGTCCCTTTGTTAATCTTTTAGTTATGAATTATATATTCATTGTACATATGTCCGAAAACTCTCGGTAAAAGCGAAAAATATATACCTACACTTTATTTTAAATTTCTATATCAATTTGTATTCGACTGCAAATAATTCAACTTTTTCTACAAAAATCAATAACTTAATAAATTCACTGATAATATTTAGGGATTACGTATATCATATCTTTGAAATACCAAATTAGGTAAAGAATTACTAAAATATCACAGAACTATGTTCTAAAAATGCAACTGCTCAACAGCAAAAAAAATGTGTTCTCTTATTACTATTTTCCGTTAGAAATACGCATAAGATATAGCTTCGGAAAAATATGTTTAAACACTTATAAAGGTTTATTGTGTACATTATGTAGAGGATAAGAGAGACAAAAATTTTAAAAATAAAAAATAATTTACGCAGTGGAATTCAGACCTCGGAGATCTGTCGAGTACGGCGGCGGGAGAAAAATGAATGGTTTGGTGTGCAGTTACTCACACAGTGATGACCTGATACTGCTCTGCCGGATGCGTTCAATTCTACGTCCAGCTTATTATAGTGACAGTATTTTTTTTAAATTCTACATACCTAAGTAAATAAATAGATACGTAGATATTATGGCCTTAAATAGTCATTTTCTCTTTGCCCTGTTATATATCATATTGTATTCAATAGAAGTAATATTTCACTTCTTCCGAATTTTGCATGGTTCCTCTTTAGGACCCTACGCAAAACATGCCCACCTTATTCCTCCTCTTTCTGGCTACCTGTCGAAAATATAGTCGCTCCATCCCCACCCAACCCTCTGACATCTCAGCCTTTCAGCCATATTGCAAACACCGTTTTATTTAGGTTCTGCGTAAAACAAAGACACCCCCCTTCCCTCTAAAACCGTATCTTAAACTATAACTGAATCTGAATCTCGGATAATGCCGAGTACGGACCGCTAGTTAAATATATAATTTAAGCAAAAGATATTGTTAAAGGAGCTTATAATATCCAAGCCATTAATGATATTCTCTTCCAACATTGACAGCCGTACATAAAAATAACATTGCGTACTTGTATAATTGTGGACTTTTCATTGCAACATTTATTTTATTACTGATCAACAAGTTAAGCATAGATAATGTTTTATGAATTATTTTCACTAAATTTATCACGGTTAGTCATATCTAAAATTCACACACACACAACTGATGGTTTTACCGCAGCCACTTTTATGGCCACCATTATTTTATTTTCACCATTTCCCTTGTGCTTTTTGCATCGTTGTACCAGAAGCACTCATTAAATCACTAGGCACGTGACAAAAAGGGTTAATTTTGTGTAATAACCCGATTATAAAACTGTTCACCAAATTGGCGTTTTTTTATAAAATCTCACGCTGAGGACCTGCAAGCTGAGGCGGCGGTCGTTTAGTTAGACAAAGCGCCCGAGACGGCATAGCTCTTTTGTTCGACTCCTGCGGAAGTTTTCAGACTTTGTACAGCTTGTACTCAACCAGCGCTGGATGCGACCGTAGTTCCTAATTCTCTCCTTTATCGAGACATGCAAATTCTCGAGCGCGAGAGGCTGCCGAGTGCGATCCCGGCTTATCTTACCCGAATGAGGGAAAATTCCACTTCCGCCGAGATATTACAACAATGAGCACCGGTAATTAATTATTTATCATATCAGAGAAGTAATTCAAAAGTTGTTCGACGTCAAACCGTCTACAAATATTAAAATTCACAGCTAGACATGTAATGACTATCACAAAGACTCTTAGCTTTCATACCGTGTCGTAAATTTCGTTAATTTATGTAAATATTTTGAGTTTTATTGTCATATCATTATCATCAGCTGTTTTCCATCCACTACTTTCATTATTATTTTCTATTTTGATGATTTGATGGTGGTCTTTTGACGCGTCTTGATTCTCTTCAGGTATCAGTGGATGACTGCATTTGTCCAACAATTGTTCATCCAGCGCCGGCGCTAGATTTTTTGCCGCACAGGCAAGGTCGTTATTTTCCGCCCTAGTAGAACATAATAATCTAAAAAGAACTCTGTGAACAATTTTCAATGCGGCAATAACTCAAATGCGGGACGTCCCTACTATCAAAGTGGGAGTATTATTTAATGTGATATATATCAAATGTATATCACATTAGATAATTAATTATTTAAGTCTACAAGGCTCTTTTAAATAATGGAACGATTAAATGTATTAATATCAAAAAGGTAACATATAGGTTCGAAAATTTGTCACTAAAAATATTGTCGCTATATAATAAATATTGTAGCATAGTTGGATAATGCACCTTCCCCGGTTTGGAAAGAGATCCAAATTTGAATCCCGGTGGCGTAACAACAATATTTTTAGATAAAATTGATTTCATATGTATATCTTTCTAATGAATATATTTAAAATATTACAGACCTATGTTCTGAATAATTACAACTTCACAATAAGAATGTGTTCTCCTAATGTAAATATTATATAAAAAATACATAAATAATATTAATTACATAAATAATTCATTATTATAATAATATTTACGCACTATGTATTTATTTTATTTTTATTAAGACACATATAAGCATTGTACAGCTACAAAAAAAAATACAGTTTGTTACATATATTTTACACAGATTTTAAAATGCATTGCCCAACTAGGCAAGCCTGTTTCAAGGCAAGTATGTATGTATTATCGTTTTTCGAAGTGAATTTTGATGTTCAATTTTTATAATACATTAAAACCATTCACCCACCGACCGGCAGCCCGCATATCACACAGGTTAAGAACGGCATTTTGAAACTTGCCCGAGGCGATATTTTACCAAGAGACGTTCTGGACACTGGTGTTGACTACCAATTACTGCTTTATAAAAAATAACCATGTTATTTATTGAATTTGCTTTCTTGACTATTTTTATTACGCACTATTATCGTTTTGCAACGTGGGATCTTATTTTACAATTTTTATAAAATAAAAAAGTGGAGACTGTCTCCTTGATTTGACCGCCACAAGCGGGCGCCTGTTCCGCCTGTGCGTAACGCCGGCGCTGTGTTCATTCTCAAAACGATGCGGCCCGCCATTCCATTTTCTTGACGTATTCAATTATTTCAACTACTCTTGTCTGTTTTCTTATCCAAAAATGTATTCTTGCTTTTGTTTTTGGGCTTTTCTTTTGTTGAAAGTCCATATTTGAGTATTGATTGAAAACTCCGTTTAAAACGTAATAGATGATTACTTTTAAAAATCATAAATATCCGAATGCACTCCTGTTCTGCAAACAATTTCATCGGATATTCTCCCTGCTTCGAAAATTTATTATTCCAGGTAGAATTATTCTAATAATTATCGATTTAGGGCCGGTTGTGTGATCAGTAGTAACTTTTTACTGTAGTTAAAAAAGATTATAAAGTAAACATTTTTGCGAAAAGGGATTATTTGATCGTTAGTAAAAAAATATTTACTTCTCGAAAGTACATCCCTTAGTAAACTCATTTTACTCTGCGATACCGATAGTAAAAACGAGAATCGCTAGTTAAATATGTCGAATTTTTCACAGCTGTTCCAAAAGTCATGCGACACATTGATACTTTGAAAGTTGCAATATACGTCAATTAATTATTAAATATCCCGCTATTTTAGTGATGAGAGTTTGTCCGATGATGATCTTGTATAATATACATTAGCACATAATACGAAACAATTTTACAACCAAATAAGACCATAACACCAAACCATAGATAATGTGTAAAATAAGTCATATTTCATGATTATTTTTCGCGCCTATAGACATCTCCATCTATACTTTGATAGTAGTAAATTTGATGTATTAACAACCCGCAAATGGTTTTTACTACGGGCGTTAATAAAAAGTTACTGCTGATCATACAATCAGCCCTTATTCAAGCTATCCTGACCATCATTACTTTATTTTTTGAAACGTTTATCCTCAATCCTACTCTGCCGTTGACTTCAATTCCGGTCTTCTGTGTTGAAGGTCATCTGAATCTTTTGAAAAGATCACAATATCATGAGTAAAACGTATATTATTTAAATTCTCGCTTTTCTTCTTCAATTCTCTGTTGTCATATATCTTTCAGTTATCGTTATAAAAATATTTACCGAAATTCAATGACGCTTTGAGATTTCAACACCATCGTAACATACCTTGACTACGTTTACCGTAAAAGATCATCGCCGCGATGATAAAAATCAAAAAGATGTACATGTCGGTAAAAAACCACTAAAAACTTAAAAGATATGATGAGGTGCTAAAGTTTTTCAATAAATAAAATATATCTGAATGTTTTACATCGACAGCTTTATCATTTTCCTCGTGATGTTAACATATTTCTACCTGCGCATCTGTCATCCCAGTCTTCAAATTGTAGTTCATTTCAGATAAAACACTGTAAACTACAACACACAAAATCGCTATAATAAAATTATCCTGTCCTGTACAGAATAATGATAAAAAAGACAAAAAATATTTAGAGTTCTGCTGAAGAAATCTCTTCAGTAAAACTTTATTTCAAAAGCAGAATGCTGTATGAAATTGCACGGTGTAATATTCCATGTCATTTCATTTCTTTCCGAGTAGCGAGTAAGCGAAAACTTGACGTTAAATGTGGAACTTGTAACATTTATTAAACTTCAACACACAGTGTTAATGCGTTGGTAGCATTCTGCATCTTTTTGTTGGTTTAATAAATGTATAAAATATATTTATATCTAATCCGATATTCTGGGATTATTTACGACTAATATTTTTTAGCTTTACTCGTTTTAATTAAGGAGATCTGGTTTGGTGGTTGGGTTCGTGAGGTTTGATTCGGCGCACGCTTGTGCACAGATCCAATAGTAGAGACATGGCAGTCACAAATTAAACCTGTAATCGGAACACAAGATTTGACACAAAGCATGATAGAACTTTAAACAATTTATACTTATACTAATTTTTAACTTTTTCATTAATTCATCGAGGGTCGCGCTAATAATAGTAACTAGAAAATGCAATAAAAAAGTTACTACATTCTTATATTTATCTTGCGATTTGGTTAGCATTGTCTAATTTAGTTTTCATCAATATAATTTATTTTAATATGGTACTTCTATGGACGTCAAATATGATCATAATGGATCGTACAAATATTGTTTCATATTTGTGCGAGCGTCCCAGGAGATGACCAAGTTAGTCCTATTTTCATAACAAAGCGCTTAGCTTAGTTTGAAAGTAGTTACAATATTGACGAGCGTGGAATCATCTCCATTGAAAATAAATTAAACAATGGTTTTAGATCTTATTTAGACGATAACCGGAATTTTTTTACATATATATATATATATATATATATATATATATATATATATATATATATATATATATATATATATATATATATATATATATATATATATATATATATATACAAAAACATGTAGGTGTAATAAAAAAATAAAAATATGTACCATTATACAGTTTTTAGTCGCAGTTTCACACGAATTTAATAGCCGCAGTCTCTCAAATAACTTTAAAAACATCATAATTATTATTTTTTTGAATTTATTAGTTTTGTGATAAAAATAGTCCTTTTCTTTTTTTAATCAAAGGCTTATTATTCGTTATTTATGAAACAATAACTAACAGAATGTCTGTATTAAATAAACTAATTTATGTTAACACACATACATAAGTTAGTTCGAAAGATGAATTAAATTAATCATGGTTTGGTTACTGATATAAATGAATAGTTATTACCAACGCTTTCAACAACAACAAAAAAACAAAAAAAAAAACAAAAAAATTGATAAATATATTAAAAACATGAAATAATAAAAAAAAAGTCCAATACACCAACACCAAGTTTTTTTTTTTTTTGTATTTTAATAAATCTCTGAGGTTTTTAATTTTTATAATACATATCAGAAGTCCGAACAATCTATTTATTTGCGTATTTTATGGAAAATTTGAAATGAATAACTTTTGAAAACGAGTTTAACATTCTCATAATATCATTCGTGCCAAATATTAAGTAGTTTTCGCGAGAATTTTAATTTAATTAAATTGAACATGCTTTTCAAAAATTCTTATGAAATGGATGGAGACACTATTTTTTTATTTTATTCAAAATTTGATATTTTCGTTGTATGGATGATTAGTTAGGGTAGGAAAAAAATGAAATTTTGTAGATTCTGATAATTTACGAATTTTGTAAATTATTAATTAAAAAATTTTAAATACAGTGATTCTGCCACTAAAAATGTATGCATAAGTCTACACTTCATGTGTTACGTGACAAACTAACTTAATATCACGCCGTTTCCAGCGTCACACTCTTCTATCCTCGCACACAACTATCGCCTCATCCACATTCATACATATTATCAAACAAGCTCGTCGATTATCGAGACTTCTAACAAGACCATCCTCCAGTATCTAGTTTACCTGGTCATACCATGTCTTCCACGGACGTCCTTTACTTTTTGTGCCATCAATACTTTCGTCACATATCTTTCTTACCATTCTCTCCTCATTCATACGTTCCAAATGACCAAACCACTTTATTGATCCTTTCTTAATCTTACTCACTATACTAAAAACAGTTTTACATTCTTTCCTTATTTCTTCATTCTTTACTCTGTCATAAATAGATCTGTCACATATACGACTAAGTGATCTTATTTTCACTACATTTACTCTACTTTCGTTCCTTTTCTGCCAGCTCTAGGACTCACTTCTAAACATCAGTGTCAGTACCAGGACTCCATTTTGTACCGCTAATCTAGCCTCGATTGACAAATTCCCATTCAAATTGAAACTTATGCGCCTAGAGATAACATTATTTTGGTTTTGCATTACATAAATGACAAATTACCATAAAAGCTCAACGTCTCAAGTGCTATTAAACTTGATTTCCCCGCTACACTTCTTTACTGAAGCGATACATTTCCGAAAGATTTCTGCGCGGAAGTCAAGAAAACTGACTTATTTTCGAGGCCATTAAGTATAACTCGCAATATAACCGAGTCTGCCATGCCGCAGGACAGAGATATGTACGGTAGGTGGTAGGCGGTAGGCGGGCAGGCGGATATGTGCGGTAGGTGGTCGGTGCCAGGGGAGCATCCCCCGGAGAGATGCGAGTCAAATGCCCGATGATAAATGTTATTCGGTAAAACTTCCATACTAACGGAAAATTGATATTGCAAGTTTGGCTGCCGATTCGATTTGCTGCAGAAGGTCGTGGAATGTAACGGTTGAATCACCAGATAAATTTCAAGAATAGGATAATTTTTGTGATATATTTGACTTCGTATAATATACAAAACGAGCGTATCTGCGCTTTGTCACAACGTTTCAGAATATATTTGAAATGAAAATCTTACACAGTTTTTACGTTTCTTTTAAATTTAATTTCATCATTTTTAGGCACCTACCTGTTATTACTGGACTCTTTTAATATTATTTTCTTCAAACAGAAATTATTTTAACTTAACCATTATATAAGGCTGCCTATTTTATCGCAAGCTGACCATACATGCCAGGACTTACGCTGAAAAGCTTTTAGATTATAATATATTCAAATTTATTTACACAAATACCACCCGGTTTCAGGTAGTAAAATAATCATATTTGCGGTTCCTTCATTTACATTTTTGGCCCTTCAATGAACTCATTATTTATGTTTTGTATGATGGATATCCTCATTTCAATTCAATTACTATTTCGTTTTGTTGGGAATCAAATAAATTCAACACTTAATAATACAGATTTGTGTAACCAATAATTTAAAAATTCGAGATAAAAATGTATTCTCCATTTATATATCTTTTTCCTGACATTAATCATTGGCATGTTTGCAAATTTATTTTTTTGAATAGCCACACAAACTGTGCTGTAAAATTATACAATGGATATTTAATACGTATTATGTATGTACACCCATACATTCGCAGTTGAAGGTCCTCCGTAATTCCCTTTGAACTCCCATCATCCAGTTATTCGGGTCGTTACAAAAACAAACGGCATCCAGTTTGAAAGGATCCAACAGTAAATAACGCAACTTTTAATATGGAGATTGGTTTCAATGGAAGCCGCTGAGGCTTTAGATTTATTTTAATATTATTCACGGTAACATTATTTTTACATTATTTTAGTATTTTACAACATATTTCTTATGATAATAAATTACAACATTTTTTTATTTTATACTGCGGATTATTTATATTCAAACACTGTAAAAAAAAAATCATTTGTTAGTGTCACACCAAAGAAAAACTGTTAACTTAATAAATTAATTTTCAGTTAGAAATTATACGTCACCTGATATCGCACAAGCCCTGTCAAAGGAAACCAATAATTAGAACTTTTCTGAATTAACGCTTCCAGGTGCTAGCCCAAATTAAAGTATATTATTTTCTTCCTTGCTGTGAGTCAACGCGACTTTAGATCCTTTAGCTTTGTACATTATTTATTCTGGTTTCACATTTTTACATTTTTTTTAGAAAAAACAAAAGAAATAAAGTCAATACTTGTGATACCAGTGAGATACTTATTTTTATGATAAATCTTGTTTCATTACAATATTCAGAAACTCGAATTTTTAAAGAAAAAATAATGCTAATTAATATCAGACATTCATCAATATTCGTGACTTTAAAACCAATTTTAATGTTGCTTTTTAAATTATACCCAAAAATATATATAATACTCAACAATAGAGGGGGGTTTAATGAAACCTTTTGATAATATACGATATTCAATTGCTGATAAAAATGTGTTTACAGTATTTTTTACACATTATGCAGATATAGTTTATATATTAAACTTTTTTTACTGATGGACAGAATTGCAAGTATATATATATATATATATATATATATATATATATATATATATATATATATATATATATATATATATATACTCTTCACCTTTTACTAATTAGTTTGTTTGATGTTTGGTACCATAATAACTAACTGATGTTGTTTATTATATTCAAATTAGGTTGATAGGTTTTAAAAAATACATTAAATGATTAGCATATTGAAACTAAACGGTTCATGTCCCTAAATATCTATATATATATTCAGTTATTTAAAGAACTAGTAAAATTAAATTCGTTCGTTAACTACATATGCAGCTCGACATTGGGATTTTGAGGTGATGACAGTTCAGAGTGAATTATAAGAGTATTGATGACAACTTTTTTTATTGATATAAAATTTATATTACGGTCTTCTTATTTATTTACAGACCCTGAATATTTGCAGCTTAAGAATGTAGGACCCTTGAGACCTTCATAATAGAAACGCCGTTACAAATAAACCCTTGTACGCTCTTGTTCTCGAGAAGTCATGCGTGAAGTTTATTTTTCTTGTTGACCACATCGAGTTTCTCGAGTGCGGTTTATACTAGTTTAAAACAATTGTTTATTGCTTTCGTCTTTTATAGAATTATTTCGCACTCTTGAACATTAATTACATTTATTAAAGTTCCACATATTTTATAAAATCTTAATGTCTCAATTTTTTTTAAATCTTAAAAGCCTTAATAAAAAATATTTTAAAACTACTATACTTATTACTCCAATAAAGCACAATACGACGCTAACGGTAATTTTCTTTATTCGAATAGATCAATATTTCACAATTTACAAATGAAATTATAGACGTATTACTAAAATATGAGAATTTTTAAATATCTTGCAAATACTGCATACGCATTTTTTGTTTAGTGAATTAGAGGTATGTTAGAGGATTGTTTGTCCATTTTTTGCAATACATCGAGCTGCACATTTTTTTTGTTTATTTTACCTTAGTTGGTTCATTCGCACGATTTCTCTCGCAATGTGTTTTTTTTTTTGATTTTGGTATATTTTTTTAGTAAAGGTATAAACGAACACAGCCAAATATTAATACGAATGTAAAGCACTAGAACACAGTAGCCAGTTCTTAACTAACGTGTTCGATAAAACTCAATGTATTTTTTCAAACTATAAATTATTTTGATAAAAATACGGAAAATTAATCAATTAAATAACAAATACAACTTCAAATGCAATGGCATGAGCATGTGACTTATGCGTGTGAAAGAGACCATACTGAGATTTCAGTGTCATCTTTTGGGCACAGGTTTAAAAAATTTCACAATATTATAACGTTATAGACTGAATTTTTAAAACAAAAACGGTATTTCTTGTAAAATATTTTTTGATATTCTTTTGATTAACCATTTTCATTTCATTGCCGTCCTTGTTGGTCCTATGGTTAAGACACCCATCTAGTGATCCAGTGGTCGAGGATTCGAGCCTCATTTCAGAAGACTAACAATTTAGTTCTATTTTCATAGCAAAAGCGTTTAGCTTAGTACAAAAATAGATAGAATATTGATGTGACACGTATTTCATGTTTTCGAATATCTACATAAAAAAAAACATTTCAAATCCATCTGACGCTAATCTTTGACTGTTTGAATTGATGGCTAATAAATTTTCACTTCAAAATATTGAAAAATAATTTTTTTTATTTATTATCTTAGTTTAATAACCACAATTGAGTTTAAAAAACATCTACCGGTTTCGGAAAACACCTTTTCCTTCTTCAGGATATGTCAAAACTAACTAAAAATATAGCATTGTTTTTCTATTTATCCAGAATCTATTTTTAAATTTTTAAAAACATTATTATTATTATTTAAAAACTATTATTTAAAAAGTAAATTTAGTACCTAACTCAAATATATCCTGAAGAAGGAAAAGGTGTTTTCCGAAACCGGTAGATGTTTTTTAAACTCAATTGTGGTTATTAAACTAAGATAATAAATAAAAAATATGAATCTTAACCACCAAGTTAATATTGCTAATTTTAAAAGAAAAATAATATTTGTGGCTAGTAGTAACCAATTAGCTTCATTTCATTTATTTGTTTCATTCTTAAAAAACTAACATTTATGAATATTTTAATGAACTTTTTAAACTAAATTAATAACTCTTTTAACTATATGTTTAGTAATATTATTTCTATTCTCAACCTTTATATTCATTTGCACTTTTTCTTATTAACAACGTGTCGAAAGAAATTCATTTCCCTCGTAGCAAAGCGTAGTATCTGTGTAGGTCAATAAAACCGCAAGGGTGTAAACACCTCCGGTATAGGATAAACTCTTTAGATAAACTCTCCGGCCTCAGTGTCAATCGCAATCTATGCTAACTTAAATGCTATATACGAAAATAGATCAAGTCACTATATTGAGCACTCTGAATTGAGACATTCTTACCCTATTTTTAGTAGAATGAAAAGACGAATAGGGGAAGATACTCGCCCGAGCAGAGGGAAGTTAAAGGAGGAAGCAACCAACTCGCGAGCTGAATGGAAAACCTTAAAAAACGACGCCTTAGGTCTAAACTAATATTGAAAAATCTTTGTTGAAGGTTCGCGATGGCGGGAAGCTATCAGCAGGAGCCGACTGCAGAGGCGCCTACAAAGGGAGCGAGGGAGAATTTGTTAAGGGAACTTTAATGAAATTGTTAAGTATAAAGACATTCATCCACAGAGGACTATCGACTGCGAAAGAGGAAAAGCTATATTGTACTGAGTAATTAAATTTATACAAGACAAATATTTCCTATTTTACAATATGAAGATACAACCCTCAACAGTCGACGTATAGGAAAGTTGTATATACGTGGAAGGAACAACGAGCGTTGAGACAGGGTGGTATCGTATTCAGTACTCTCACTTACTAACCAAAATATTTCAAACATAAATAATGCTTAAACGCAGAATTTATAACTATGAACAATTCTACATAAATATAACAGTCTTAAACATATAACGACAACAGTTTAAATAATTTATCACCACTCGGCGTCCCACAGCATTTGTACTTTGGCTATAAAACAATGTGGATCCTTGACCGTCGGAACGGTAAATTACTTTGGTATTTAATCCATTTTTATACATGAAATATGAATTAAGTACATTCATTAGAAATATATACATATAAAATCAATTCTCGAATTGAACCAATTCTTCAATCGAAAAATATTGTTATTGCGCCACTGGGATTCGAACCTGAATCTCTTTCCTAACCGGGGAAGGTGCATTATCCAACTATGCTACAGCGACAATATTTTTAGCGACAAATTTTCGAACCTATATGTTACCTTTTTAATACTAATACATTTAATCGTTCCATTATTTGAAAGAGCTGTTTACCTTATTTTTACAGAATCTCAAATACCTTTGAGTATTCTGATAGCAGATGCCAGAATTATCAATTCATTTTTGTTAAATTTTTGGACACATTGATACAACTTTATTATTGGGAGAACACATTCTTATTGTGAAGTTGTAATTATTCAGAACATTGGTCTGTGATATTTTTATATTATTACTTTATTATTTAAAACATTAAAAAAAAATTAAGTTGTACTGTGTAGATCCCTAGATTAGATTTTTTAATAATAAATTATATTTTCAATATTATAAAGTGGGTTTTACGAAAAAACTGGCTTACTAATAATCAAGCTCAGTTTCTGCTAGTTAAGTATGATTCATTTTAGATCATAATGTAAAATTAACAAAATAGAGCTGAATTCTACAAAAAATATATTATTTTAAATCCCCAAATTTAAAAATAGTACTTTTCAACACCATTATGCCTATCCATGTAAAAAATATTTAATGCCCTCCCATATAAAATCAAAACAGAAAAAAATTATAAAGCCTTCAAATTGCAAATCGAACCAATTCCAAAATCTCCGACAGCAATTACAAGTTCTAATTATATTTATGTATACTTATTTAATAATTTTAATATATATTTATATCTTACTTCTATACCTACCTTTACATTATTTTAAAACTCAAATATTCCCCTATTCAAACACGGGAATTAATTTCACTATTGAGTTGGGTAATTTTTTGTAAAAAAAAATTATAATTAAATAAGTTATTTATATATATATATATATATATATATAATTTATATAAATTACAAACAATTCAAATCAATGTTTAGGTTATTAAAAATTATGTTTAATCATGGCGCCACAAAGTAACTACCATGTCAATTAATGAAGTTAAAATCTTATTTACATACGCTTAAAAATCAATAAAAAAATAATTACAAATAATTCACACTGTGAAATAATATTAAAAATGTATAACGTGGCTTTGAAAAAAATACTGAATTTTCTACTAAAACATATATTTTTTAAATATTGTTGTGTGATATATGTAAGTACTACATTCATTCAAGTCAACCATTTGCCTGAGAAGATTTCTTCAATTTTTTGGGCATCTTGCGATAAAGTAAGTTGGTTGTGGTGGGCCACTTCAAAGGATGAAGAGGAAGAGAAAGTTAAAAATGATCTTAGGTTCTTACGGTCAGAATCAGTGCTTGTTTTTCTTCCTGCAGACATCCTGTGTGACGCGCTGGAATACAATAATTAGTTACCAAAGGTGACAGATACAGCACATCATAAGAACAAAGTCTGTCCGCCCCGAAAAACATACAGAAGCTGAGGTTAAACGTATCGTCTTCTTGCCTTTTGTGCAAAATATCACTGACAGTAAAGTAATATAAAGACAGTATTCGGGATAAACACCAAATTAAAGGACTTGCTAAGATGAACGAAGGTTCGAGACCCCTTTAAAACGGACAATGTATACAGGCGATCGCCAAGACGGCGAGAAATTATACGTGGGACAAACATCTCACCAATTTCCAAAAAGATTATCAAACATAAACGGGCATGCATCCTTAGCCATCCAAAAAATCACAATTTTGCATTTGAGCCGAAAATCATAGAAAAACCCAAAAGTCTTCACGCATGTCTGATTAACGAGTTTACTTGAAATATATAAAACAAGTGAACATTAATAGACATAACGGCCTAAAATTAAACACCTCATGGTATCTGGTTCTTTAAAGCCATAGGAATCAAAGAGTTCGCATAGATAGTGATCCGACACTGTTTTCGACACGGTATTATAAGCAAAAAACGACACACCCTGATTTCGACACGGTACCTCAAGCCAGTACTTAATCACAACACCAACAGTTATACATCACATCCGCCCTGATTATGGGCCCTGCAATATTGTCCGAAACAAAGGTCAGATATACACGGCGGATTAGTCCAGAAAACTGTACACAGAAGGAAGATTTTCCACCCATTATATCGATCAAGTGGAAAAGGCGACAAACACTTTTATAGTGACAACTCTAAGATCTAAGATAAGAAGAAGAGCATAGTCAAGAAGGTGGAAGTTCGTGGAGATCATGATTCTCGGTCATGAGGGACCATAGTGGATGATTATGACGTTGCATGATTGGTTGAATTAATGAGTTAGTGTCTGTCACAGTAGTGCTAATGCATATTGTAAACATTAATTCAAAATAATCACATTATAAAACAGCCATTTCATATTTAAATTCATTAAAAAAGTGGAGTTAAAATACCCGACGTTGCCCGGACATCATGCAGAGTGAAGAAGTTTCATTTAGGGGGATGAGGGTAGTTTTTTTTCGAAATCAGATGTAGACAGTAATATTCCTCTTATTTTGAACGTCAAGTGTGCAAAATTTCATCAAGAAGTACAAAAATTCTGCTTTAAGGGGTGAGGATGAGGATGATTTTTCGAAATCTCATGTAGTCAGTGCCCTTCTTCTTGTATTAAAGGTCAAGTGCGCAAAATTTCATCAAAAAATACCAAAACTGGGATAAAAACATATGGGAGTAGTTTTTCAAAATCTCATGTAGACAGTGATTCCTCTTATTTTGAAGGTCAAGTGTGCAAAATTTCATCAAGCTCGAAATAAAACTATAGATTTGTATAAAAAACAAACAAACCAACAAACACTCTTCTTTATTAATTAAACTATATAATTTCAAACTCTAAATGTTTAGTGTTTTACAAAATTGCGCAAAATAAATATGAAGTAGAATATTGTGGTCTCTGATCAAATAATTTCCATTTTATTAATTAGTGCCGTTGTTTAAATCACGAAATTACTTCCTAGCACAAAAGCTAGCGCACCTTGCCCGTCTCGCCCCGGAGGTTCGTTCCCGAGTGGCGGATTGTTCCCAAGGAAATATGTTTTCTCCCGAGGGGTTGTCATCAATCAAACATTGTGACCACAACAAAGGTTTATTTACACGGGCCCTATTTGTTGCCACTACGAACGGTTTTGTCCCCCTTCTACGGGGACATAAGTAGAGTTTTCAATGAAAACCGCCTCACAAAATATTCCCCAAAGGGCCAATAAATATTCTTGTTGATGTTTATGATATGTTGAATTCATGCCTTCCAGAGAGGTATGAACATATTTCTGCGCTTAGCTATGTATAATATAATATTTAGCATACATTATTCATAAGTAAATGCTGGATTCATTTCAATAAAAAATATTAATAATCTCATCGCCTACGATTACGACTTTATTCAAATTTTCAAATATGGTATTTTGCGTTTATGTAAGTTATTTTAGAGGTTTTTAAAAGAAACAATTGAATTTGAGGTTTTCTTTATATTTAAAATGGTTTTTTTCTTTTAATTTTCAGTTTACAAAAATCTCCGATATAAAGTTCCCATAAAATTGTTTGGAGATCCATTTGTCTTTCGTAGTCCATTGTGCACACATCATGTCTCAAAGATTCAAACTCCACTATAGGTTAATTTTTTAGTCATGGCGCTTCGAAAATGTGTTCAAGAGTTATTATTATTATTAATATGTGATTAATATTATTTCATACTTTTAAAATTAACAATATTTGTATTGAGCAGCAATTTGAGTAAGGTACTAAATTTATTTTATAAATAATTGTTTTTTTTTTAATTTTTTAAAAATAGATTCTGATGAAGAAACAATGCTATATATTTTTGGGTAGTTATGACATCCTGAAGAAAAAAATGGTATTTTTCGAAACCGGTAGATGTATTTAAACTCAATTCAAGTGGTTAATAAAACAAAGATAATAAATAAAAAATATAATATTATTTCATTTCATATTTATAAAATAATTAAACATTAAACAAAACTATGGATTATTATATTGTAAATTAATAAAACAATATTAATAATAATGCCTATTGAACACATTCTTGAAATGCTATGACTGAAAAATCGATCTGTACATGCCGCCAAAATAGGGTTAAAGATTTATTTTGTCTCGTGCCTCACTTCACACTTATCAAACGTGAGTCCGTTGACCGTTGATGTTCCATTCATCCATTGGATTTAATATTCCCATGTATGTTACGTCAGAATGCAAAATAAATAGCTATAGGCGTTGTGTACATAGGTTTGAGTTTTATCTCGTTGTACCAATCTCAAACGATGATATTCAGATCAAAACCTGAACACAAGTATACGGTATAGAGATTTATCTCAACTAAATCTCTGAAACTTATCTCATTCCATGTACACGTTCCATTACAATAGTAATATTGATATACTCCTACAAATTCCCCAAACAAAAAATACATTTCTAAATATTACAGATACGACAATTTAAAAAAAATTAAATATACTCTTATTTAAATTGCCAATAACTTTAAAAAAGATTGATATATTTTCTATGCGTCAATCGAATTAATTAATAAAATATTTTAATAAATTAAGTTACGGTCCCTGACTTTTGGTGTTTTGTAAATTAAAGTAAAACCCGAAAATCTCGCGTCAGATTATTAAATTGAATTGTTCACAAAATTATAAAATAAATATGTTATTTTATTGGAAATAATTGGCGATATCAAAAATAAAATATGATAAATTCATGTTTTTGTTGTAAATTGTCCTTCAAAAATGACAAGTAATGAGTTCCACGAAATTCCAGTATTCCCCGCATATTCTCTCTCCTCTTTTTCTGGACCTACTATTTGATTTCATCCTACATACATATCATATGAAAATGAGTTCCGTGCTGATTTTCTGAAAACGTATTAAACTTTTACCCAAACAGATATTTGAACAAATGATTGCTTTACTACATACTTTTGTTTTTATTTATTTTAATCAATCGCTCGGGTTACTTTCCCATTTACTTACAAAGTTTCTTAAATATGTGAAATTTTTTTTTTTTATTAAATTCAGTATTTTAAATACATTTTTGTTGTTAATTTGCAATTTCAAAGCATAGTTCTGTGGTATTTTTAATACAAATCGAATGAATATTAGAAAGATATACAGAAAAATCAATTTATCGAAAAAATATTTGAACATGAATGATCCGAGTTCGAATCCCGGTAGCAACCAAATATTTGTTCGATAAATAGATTTTTTCTGTATACCTTTCTAATTGATTAATTTAATTTGTGTAATATTATTTTAATTTAGACATAGTTTTTAACATAGAATACCTTTATTCAGCGGGTACCCCAGTAAAATTTGTCACCAAAACTGCATTAGAAATAGCGCGTTAATGAAACTTATTTTATTTTCACCTTTACCGGTACAGGGATCGATTACCAGGCACTTTCAAAACCTTTTTTAAATGAAAAAAGTTTTGATCGGGTTCTAATAGGTAAATTACTCGAAATTAATTGATCGAAAACAAATTGCTCGAAGCGAATTTCTCTAAAGGAAATTGCTCGAAGTGTAAATTTTTCTAAAAACAATTACTCGAATGTAAATTGCTCGAAAAAATTAAGAAATAGGTTATTTATTTAATAAAAGTATTCATACTTTCATAATTCATACTATACAATGAAACGTTTTCACAAAAAAAAAATTGAGAGTAAAAATAACAAAACAAAAATAAAAGTTATTTAAATAGGTTATTTATTTTTTATAATTATTAATGTTTAACAAATATATCTTCACATATTTCAAGACAAAAATTCATTAAACAAAAATAGATACATTATAGATAAAAATAAAATATCGAACATATTAAAATCGAAATACATACCTTTAACATATAAATTATGTGCTATATCACATGTTTGTGCTAGATTCATAATTATTTAAATAATCCAAATAACATTATTAAAGATTTATAGAAATATTTCGCATCTTAGAAGAACAAAATATTATACCGGCTGCCACATCGTCACCGTTTACGACATTATGACTCAACTTTCTATTGACTAGGTCGACATCTGATATTAAACAAGAATACCGCTTGCCGCACACTACTGTTACCATTTTATGTATTACGTGGATTATCTAACGACCGCGACGTCACTAAATTGCTTAATGTTTGTGATTTTACGACTTAACTTTTTATTGACTAAGCTGGCATCTGTCATGTCTTTTAACATGAAATTTCGGTCACCATGGCCCGCAATATATAAAATCGAAAGTTGATTTTTTTGTTTTAGAATTTAATGCATTAATTGGTATTTTGATATACATTATTATTTAAACATTCTTAGAATCAAATAATAATAGTTTTGTTGATGTTTGTAGCGTTACTTTGTGGTTAAACATAATTTAAAATTTTTTTTAAATTTAACTTTATTTAAACCATTGTGTTATTTTTACGTCAACCGGTTTCATTGTACGCTACTCCTGACGAAGATATGTTAGTATCAAAACCGGTTGACTAAAAATATCATAGTGATTTAAACAAAGTTTGAAAAATACTTACACCTGGTGAACTTTGTAACAAGCATTATTATTAAAGAGTTTTAAATATTTGTAACATCTATTTTCATATTTCATTAAAATTTTTCAACATTCCCGTCTATTATGCGAGAGATCGGAGTTTGATTCTCTGCTAGGGAGATTAATATTCATAATTTACGCATTCTTTTCGAACTAAAAAACATATTTTATATTTTAAGCAGGAATGTTATGTGTTCGAGACATGTAACAAGATTTTTTTTTTAATTGAATATGTATTACCGAAAAACTAGTGGTTACGATACTCGCCTAGTGATCTAGTGGTCGAGGGTTCGAGTCTCGTTCCAGGAGGCAATCGAGTTAGTTTTATTTTCATAGCACAAGCATTTAG
The DNA here is from genome assembly GCA_022840565.1 of Eubasilissa regina. Lineage (NCBI taxonomy): Eukaryota > Metazoa > Arthropoda > Insecta > Trichoptera > Phryganeidae > Eubasilissa > Eubasilissa regina. The sequence continues at coordinate 27,548,397 of JAINEB010000018.1, forward strand.
CTTAGTTTGAAAATAGAAATAAATAAAATAGTTTAATTTTTTTAAATATTACTATTTTTAAATTCAGCTAAAGGCTTATGATCACTTTATCACTAGACAAGTGTCTTATTACTCGACAATAAATACGCCAATATTCAAATAATTTCATTCTTTTTTACAGGCATCCAAAAAAAATAGTATGTATAAAGAACATCTCTTATATTGGTAATGTTTCTCAGCGCTAATATCGGAGCGCGAATGTGTGCTAATATAGTGTAAGTAAAGCCTGAAAAATGGTGAAGAACTTGACTCCTCGCGCTGACTCCCAACGAAGTGAGCCAGAACGAAAGCAAACTTGAAGTTACTAAGCACTCTGGCGTTCGATTCACAAAGCAAATCGTTGAAACCTTCTTTCGCTACAAATCACAAGTCTCAGGGCTCATTTAGACAACAAAAGAATAAAGAAATCCACTCGCGACGTTCTGTAAAGACTCCTTCAGAAATTATTGATATTCTGATAAGTGCTCCCTCTTGACTGTTTCATTATTTTTAGAGTTGAAGATTTGTCTTCTTGTTGTTTGTGTACAAAAATTTGTTTGATCAACTCGAATAAAGGGTGTTTTCGAGTGATTGTGCCGCGAATGGGAAGGGTTTGACTGAATGTTCTTCATCGAGACAGGCTTTATTGTGTTCTCATTGACAATGAAATCTGAAAAGAGAAGATAAATCTGACTGACGTTACATATTACTGAAAATAATAATAATATTGAAATAAATATATATTTATGAAACATTTACACCTACTACATATTATAATATCAATTATATTGTCTAAAATAATTTATAATAGTTATATATACATATATGTTATATATAATGCTAACATATTATAATAGTTTGAAATTTAAGATGATCCAAACATCGTCATTATTTTAAATATCGCACTATTTTTTATTTTTCAGGGTTAAAAAGATCATATGTGACAACTGTTAAATAAAAACTATACTATTAACAAAAATAAGTCGATACACGATTGTGCAGTACATTAAAATTGTGAAAATTCACAACAAAATTTCAAAAGAATGGCACAAGATAACTTTTCAGAAGGAACGGTACCCAATACTTTGGACTATTAAATTTTTTTTATACTAAATGTACCATAATCCGTACGTACCTCATATTTTTTTTTTTTTTTATTTATTTATTGTGTTAATTATAAATTATTATTAGAACACTTTTTATTGTGAAGTTGAAATTTTTCAGAGCTTAATAAGATTGAATCAATGTATCTAAAATTTAATAAAAATTAATTGATAATTCTAGCGTCTGCTATCAGATTACTCAAAAGTATTTGACATTCCGTAACAATAAGGTAGATGGCTCTTTCAAATAATGTAACGATCAAATGTGTTAATATCAAAAAGGTTCTAAAATTTGTCGCTAAAAATATCGTCGCTGTAGCATAGTTGGATAATGCACTTTCCCCGGTTTGGAAAGAGATCCACGTTCGAATCCTGGTGGCGCAACAACAATATTTTTCGATAGAATTGATTTTATATGTATATCTTTCGAATTAATATATTTAATTCATATTTATAAATTATTAACTAAATTTAAACATTCAACGAAAAGCGAGATGTTTCCAATTTTAACGACCGTTTCATAGGAATAGGGAGCTGGTAACTATCAGGAATATGAACGCCTACCTGTATATAAGGGAGATTATTGTATTCTCGTATTATCTTATTTTTTTATTTTCTTTTATCCAGTGCCATTTTCTATCCACTGTTGGATAGAGATCATTGTTATTCACTACCACGTATTTCTGCAAAATTTGATGATATAATCAGTTCACTGGGTTTTAGAGTGTCGTCCTCTTGATTCCTCTCAGATAAACTACTTTTTATTTGGAAATAATAATTATATTTGTGTGTTTAACAGCCCGTTTTAAAAACATGTAATCTCTCCTTTTTTTAAATATTAAATAAATACATGGTGCCGAAAAACTTATAAAACTCAAATTTTCTTGTACACCTTTTTTTTGCGTAATATCATATATTTTATATGTTTTCCGGCGCCATTTATACGCGATAGAAATAGAGTTAAATATATTTATATACAGAAAAAAAATGGTTTATTAGAAAATATAATGCTTTTAGGAATATTTATTTATAATATTTGACTTTTGTAGTGTAAGTGCGTAGTTATATATTTATAACAATGTAAAAACCAACAAATGCATTCATCTAAGTCAAATGTTGGTGAGTAGCTTGTTGGTGTAGTGTTCAAGACGTTGGCCTGGTGATCTAGAGGTCGGGGGTTCGCACCTCGTTCCAGGACACCAGCAAGTTAGTCCAATTTTCATAGCACAAGCGTTTAGCTTAGTTTGAAAATAGTAAGAATATTGATGTAACATGTACTCCGTGTACGCATCTCTATTTTTTAAAACAAAAAAAAATATGTATGTAAATATATATATATATATATATTTATATGTAAAAAAATACAAAAAAAATAACTAATACATTATAAAAATCAAGAGATATAAACATAAATATAATCTTTCCTAATTTACAGAATTCAAATATTCCGTACATATTTTTTGTTAACACCGTGTTAATAATTAATTTCTATCGACAACCCCACCCATTGACCAATTTAAACGCTAGGCGGTATCAATACACTGTTACAATGTGCATATTTTATTACGTATGATATTACTCACACTAACACAATTGTTATTTCTAAATGATAAGGAGTATACCACTAAATGACTCCACTAGTCCAAGGATTGTCCGTCTTCCGAGCGATTTGAACCATCTATTTAATGTTTTGGCGTATTCAATTGTATCAACTACTATTGTCTATTCTCTGATCCATACAATTATTTTTCTGTCTGTGATGTCTATGGAATGAGGTCGGATGACAGGCGCACGCGCATACGGGACAAACGGTCTTGTATTTATGTGTGCATATGAGGAGATACGTCAGGAAGAGTGTTTAAGTATGACGGACCGCGGGAGAATGCTCCCTTTGCTCCATGTCTAAGAACATATTGTAATCTATGCTAGTGTTAACGGAATAAATATTAAATTGTTTATACCAGATCTACTGCGTATTATTCACGTCACCACTGCAATCTATATTCTTCAAGAGAAAGAGATACAACACTGGCGCAGCACATATAGGCCACAACACTGTCTCTTCGTGTAGTGCCCAACAACATCTTTGCGTTAGGTTAGGTTAAGTTAGATTAGGTTAGGTTTATTGAGAATGTATGTATCGCAACCATACGTGCAAGGAAATTGTGCGTGTAAACACCTTCGAAAGCGATGAATCCTGATCCTGAGTATTATATTGATAATAAGACCGTGTTACTCTAATAAGACGTATCACCACTAACTTGGACCGTTAGTTTGCTGGCTGATTCACTGCTGATTCCTAGTCTTTTGGCCGATCTCCAGAAATTCCTCGTGTGCACCGAAAAAACTTCCTAAAGCATTTTTTGATAACGAACCGATTGCGATGACGGTTGGATAACTTTTATCACAAATAGCAACGCTCCGCCAATACAGAGTAAAAATAGGTATACCACCAACCTAAAATTGAAGGATATCAAATACGTGCAAACATATGCATTCATTGAAACTTTTTTTTTTTGAACACAGCAGAAAATCACTTTTGAAAATCTTATTTAAAGGTTCGAATGCACACTTCTCAGCTTTGTTTTGCTAATAATTTCTTCGGATATGCCTTTTGCTATGGAAATTTGTTGTCTTAGGGAGATATAATTATCGAATGCTTGCTTGCATTGTGTGCTTTTGTATTTAATATATTATAACGTTGTGTTATCGTACCTACCAGCCACGAGATATCATTTTAAGTTGACATTTCGCAAATGGCAACATTCGACCGCGGGAAGGAATTTCTCTGTGGTACTTTCCGTTAACAGGTCGAGAGCGTGTGCAATAAGCTACTCGTGAAATTAATATTTAAAAAATGTGATTTCATGTTCAGAAAAGGAAGGGTGAGAATTATATTAAATATTAGGCATCTGTGTTACTCTATACCATGTTGATCAAGGGTTTTTTTATTGTGTTTTGTGTATTTACAGGATATCAAAATCCCTTCCTGATCCAATGTCCGTGAGGCGTAATTGGATAACAATACTAATTTCTTCGTGAAGGATTACTCACGAACTAAGTATGATGGGAACACGATTGGATTCCATCTGCTCAATCTATTTTACAACATGAGGATGCAAGGGTTTCTGCGCTACTTTCCTTGGCCATGCCAGGAAGCAGGTGACCTAGCCTTTATGACGTTGGTGAGGCGAGGAGACCCAAGTATACTACGGGATGACTCGAAACATCAAAATCTGAATTTAAATTATGGATTGCTCCTGAAGAGCAAAGGTTCCTGTGTCTAATTTTTGTGAAGGAAACACTTCGTTGTAAAATTTTGAAGACGTAGTAAATTATAATAATTATTCTCAACTCTGATTTTAATGCTTGTTGCTAATTTTGTTGTAGACGATTTGTTGCAAATGTTTTATTTAAATCACACTGCCGTGATATTATTTTATGCTATATTACCTTGTAGACTCGAACATTTTATTATTCTATCATGCTCAAATTTTGTATGCAAAAGCTAATTAATTATAATGTTGTAAATCTCAAACTTATTCTATTATTTTTTCCTTGAGAATGATTACTGATGTGAATAGGAAAGGGTATAGTGAATTCTGTGTATCAGGACCACGCATCTCATGCTTTCCCTTGAGCGAAGCGGAGGACGAAGACGCTTCATGTAGGCGCATCCAACTTAGGACAAGGTCACATCACAATATATTTAAATCTGACAGAAGTGCCGGAACATTGCGTAACGTAGAAAGGATATATATTTCCAAGGCGACACTTTCGAGATTGTCATACTGCCTTGGTACGACTGCGGCCACGTATGCGAAATTTGATCCCGATTACGTCATTTGCATTTCGGCCATTGCAGTGTAAATACGTTCGCTCCACTAGCAGTTTGCACAAAGGAGAAACAAAAATCAGTTATCCGATTTCTCTGGCTGGAGGGTGTGAAAGGGGTGAAATTCATTGTGGACTTTTATCACAATATAGGAACAGTGCTTTATCACTTAAAAGTGCTTTTTTGTGAATCGAGAAATTTAAAAGTGGCCGGACAAGTGTAACGCACTAAAAGGGAACATGACGCCCGTCAACCTCCACCACGGACGACAAGATTCAGCAAGCTCGAGAGATGGTTCTAGCGAATAGGCGAGTCTCTATTGGTGATGTAGCGTATACTTTGAACATCAGTCATGGTTCTGCCCATCAAATCATCCACGACGATCTTGGCTTCCGTAAAGTCTGTATAAATAAATTGTAGAACGAAAAATGTAGATAATTTAGTTGCGTGAAATGTACATAACTTGCCCTCGTATATATGATTTTTCGATTGTAGGTATTGATTCAATACAGAAAAAAGAGCTTAGTGATATTTTTCAAACATCAGATTTATTTATTTCATTTCGCATAATAATATTCTGTAATGGAAAAACTCTTTCTTTATATCACGAAACGAAAACTTTGTGTTAAATTTATTTGATCATTTAAAAATGAACCCAACGCTTAAATATAATATGAAAGTGTCTTTGAGGAACGAAAAAATAATTGAAATATTATTTTACGTAGGTGCTCTTGAAGTCGGGCGATATTGAAAAACTTTTCGTCTGACTCGGCCCAAATGTGCGGCTCTTTTTGAAAGTTGCCATTCGTATGTTAAAAATGTCAATGGTATCCACGAGATCAAAACTTGTAGAAATATTATCTTATTAAAATTAATTTATTTTTATTCTTGAAAGTGTACCGTAACTTTGCGTAATTTTTTTTTTACCGTTCTCCGTGTGACTTATGCTATATAAATAAAAGAAAATTAGTATTTAATTTATTTTTTTTTAATTAGATTGTATGCCAATTAGAAAGGTATGCAGAAAAAATGTACCTATCGAAAAAATATTTCGTTACCACCGGGATACAAACACGTAACTTTCTCTTGTTGTGAGAAAGCATTATTTGCCAGAAATAGTTTTTAAAGAGCTAGTGATTTAAACAAATGTTTTTCTATCTAAATAAAAAAATAATAATATCCATCATTCAAAGAAGAAATTCGACATAATATTTCAAATTAAATCGAAAGCAGTGAACAGTATGGAGCAATAAAAAACTTGTATTTTTTAAACTAATGAATAATTGATAGAATTCTTCCCAAAATTATAATTACATTTCTCACATATTTTTTATACGTAGTATACTAAGTTAGCATCATCGGTAGCAGCATAACCTAAGTTTATACCTACTGCACGCCACTGGTGAATAGGTAGGTATATATTGATCTAAAATAAATATTTTGTTTTTTTCTTTACTTCTGGGTGTTACTTATTTTTTTACGACCCTAAAAAATAGTCCTAGTATGGTATTAAAGTATAATTAAAACAATTAGAGAAATAACATATTACAGAGTACACTTTTTTATGGTTAATAATAGAAACGCTGTGAAAAAATTAACACGTTGCATATGTTACAAATTAACGATTTAGCAGAGTAATCAAGGCTTAAAAACTACCGCCCAAGTACAAAGGTGCATTGATTCCAAGGTCAACGAAGTCTAATCTTCCGACAGTCTTCGACGTTCCACGACGAATGTACGTTTTACGCGTTCGAATGACTATTAACCATGAACAACACAATTTCATTTTTAAGCTGAACCGTCACCAATATTGTATCGTCACAAATTAGGAATCCTTATCCAGTAAGGAAGATTAAGAATCTAGGCTGCTGAAATGGATTATCTAAGGCAAGAATATCATTATTGGACATTAATTATTTAATTAGATAGATCTCAATTAAGGTGATTTGAATGCGTCTCAAGAATGTCAAAGGAAGTATCTTCTTGGCAACTCTGGATGGAAAGCGACCGATGGGTCATCTTAGACTAAGCTGAGCAACAGCATGGACTGTATGAAGACAGATTTAATCTTGATTGGTTAACAAGTACCGAAGCAGCGGAAGATGCGCGTGTCTTATCGAGACTGGACTCCCGACCCTCTTGAGATATTGATGATGATAATGCTTGTGAAATTGTTTATTTAACCTTTTGAGTGCGAAAAACAAATATTCACGAATCATGTTATTTATTTTTTATAATGCTAAATATTAATAATCCTCACTCTATGATATTATTTAATACTATATAATGGATTTGCTCTGTTTGACTCACCTCACAGCATCGATAACTGTAAAACGAAAAGCCTGCATCCAACAACTTTACTGAATCTTGGGTGAATTCTGCCAGTTGACGATGCTGAAGTCAAACTCTACACAGCTGTGTATTCGTGGATGTACAAAAATTCATAGTTTATGCATAAAATGAAGTAGTGTTCGGGTAAATCTTGTGAATATAAAATATATGAATAAAATTATATGTTTTTATTTATTATCTTTGTTTTATTAACCACTTAATTGAGTTTAAATACATCTATCGGTTTCGAAAAATACCATTTTCTTCTTCAGGATGTCATAACTAACTAAAAACATATATTATTGTTTCTTTACCAGAATCTATTTTTAAAAAAAAAACAATGATTTAAAAAATAAATTTAGTACCTAACTCAAATTGTTAGTCAATTAAGTGGTTAATAAAACAAAGATAATAAATAAAAAAATATGAATTTTAACCACGAAGTTAATATTAAAAATTTTAAAAGAAATAAAATTATACACCAACTAAGTTTTAAAGCAATCTATCAAAAACTATTATCACAATCCTGGACATCGGCGTATATCAGTTCCGCATTATTACTTTATGCAATATCCAAATAGAATTTTTGGATTTAATTTCGCCGATCGCCTGCCGATTATTTACACATCTAGAGTCTTTCAAAAACTCGACAGAGAGATTAATAATCGTTTCAATGATCTTAACTAAGAATTGAAAAGAATTGAAATTGTTGGGAATGATTCCGAAAACAAAGATGTGACTGCCGTGAAAAGATTTGTTGTGTACGGTGCATCACAGCAGATCGCTAACGCTTAACGATAAAAGCGATCGACGTCAGGCGCACTCGATTGTTGAGCAAGATGGATTTGACAATTAACAACTCACTCGGGTTATTATTGAGAGAACATTTGTAAATTTATTTTTAACGTGCAACATTCTTGAGATCTAATTAAATTGGTTAGAAATTTTGGAAACTTGGTGTTTTCGTTTTACGCATTAATTTAATAAATAATTTAAGAAAATGATAGCTTAGGTTACAAGTTAATATACAAAAAAAAATTATTGCATTATTGTACGACTAAGTATGGACTTTATGCGGATACTTCTATTAAATCTAGAATAAAAACAAAGTACTGCGCTAACGACGGAGCGTAAATGATGGGCTAACATCACAAACGTTTTCAAAATCAATCAAAACCTCCCTACTGCTGAAGATAACTAGAGTATCAGTAATAAATAGCTTTATTTACATTATGTGATATATGTAGAATAAAAACGTGATAGGCGCACGCCCGTACGGGACGAAAGTGAGACGTCAGGGAAAATGCTTTAAGTATGACGGACCGCGGGAGAAAGCGCTCTTTCGCTCCATGTCTTCCAATGCAGATATAACTAAGAACTTGTAATCTATAATATTGTGATCGTGAACAAATACCAAATTATTACTTGTACTATCTAGTACCTATTATTCACGCTACCATCTCAAACGATATTCTTCGATTAAGAATTACAACAATTTAAATATGAATTAAATATATTAATTAGATAGATATACATTTAAAATCAATTTTATCAAAAAATATTGTTGTTGCGCCACCGGGATTCCAACCTGGATCTCTTTCTCAACCTTTCCTATTCAATTTGAGATTCTTCTAATAACAATTTGAATATCCGCAAAATACTGTGTTTTGACAATATATTAATTTGATTTAGGAATATATATTTTTAATTTAAAATTTCGATACAATAAATTATAACTAAATAAATTATAAAGGAAAGTTACATTGAAAACGTTTATAATAGACGAACGAAATGGAAAATCTAAATTATGTTATCAGAATTATAGGTTTTGAGAATTGTGGCCCTATCTGTTTATGCCCCCCTCTTTTATAAAAACTGAACGAAGCTCTGCGTGTATATGCGTTCAATAGAAATCTACTATCGTAACCTATGAAATATCCGTGCGGAATAATAAATTTTCCACATTTCTTCAGTACCTTAACATATATATTTATTCATATTGGTACGCGCTTCATATCACCATTAACACAAAGGAAAAAAGAATTAAGCTAATCGACAAATATTTAAAAATTAACATGGCGAAAATAAAATAAAATAAGTAGACGAAATTCGTATTCCAAATTATTTCCACAAAATAATTAACATCTCAAAACACGTAAACATATCCCAAATTTATTAAAGTAAATTATAAGATTCATCTATCTTACCTGAAGTCACATGTCTACCACATAAGTTGGTTTGTTTATTGTTTGTTGGTTATATTAGTTTATTAATAAGTTTGAGACTGCCGGTTAAACTGATTAATTTACATGTACAGTATCCTCATAAATTTAATGAAATAATCAGTTACTTTTTAATATATTTGATTTAAATCATCGAAAATTTGCATAAGTAGTTCCAAATAAAAGCGCGAGGAGCATTTTCCTTTTCGTTTATTTTTTGCAAATATTTGTATTTTGATTAAACTGACAAAGTCAGTCTTCATCTTTGAGTAGATAGGCAACTTATCAAGTTCTGATTTATTCCTCAGCCGACGGTGAGTTCCTCCCTTACACTTTAATGTAAAACAATGATAACGTCTGCTTCGAATTTAAATAAATCTACATTCATATTTAAGGCGAGGAATTATTTATTTTATCCCATTGTTTTCTATTGTCGGAAGTCTGGATTGTTATTTTCCCTTCCGCGCGGACTCGGGGGTGAAATGGCACATCAAAATATGAAAGCCCTTCTCTCGGGGCTTCTTCGTAATTACTTTCATTTGTTGTGCGGGGCCTTGCGGAGATTGATTCCCTCCTCGGTCCCCGGGGTCAGCCGGGACGGTTCAGCATTTAGTCGCTGCTTGTTGGCATTTCTGCTTTAAGGGATTACACAAAACAATGAGATTAAGGGAGTCTTTATACGCGGGCGTTTTTAAGAAATTTTGACAAAAATTAAAACGACAACTCGTTGTTGTTATGTAAATATTCGGAACTCTCAAAAACATTCGGAATGGATTGTGTTCCCCAGACGAAAATAAAACAATTAAATGTATGCTTTCATTGTCTACATTTACATAATACAAAATTTAACACATATTTTACATCGCACTTAACGGGATGCTTTTAAAAGGGTTGTATTACACCGCGTAGTGCATTTTTTATAAATGTTTGTGTTTAAATTGTTTTTATTAATCATTTTGTAAAAGGTGTATAATTACTACACAACAGTTATTTTTAAAAAAAAATCTATCCAATGTAAATAATCACACGAATAAAATTATATTATCATTGATCAATTCTGATAATCGTGATGTAACATTTTAGTTTAAAAAGTATTAAATTTTTATATTAACTTTGAGTTAATATCACTACTAGATTTGGGAAGAGTGGTCCTTTCCTAGTAAATAAAAATTAATATATTTTAAATTGAATAAAATTACATTTTTCGCTGAAAAACTCTTGAGAATTATTTGTTCATGGCACGATATAATATAATATAGTTTTTGTAATATTATTTAAATTGATATTTACAAGGAAAACACATTTTCGTTGTGAAGTTTTAATTTCAATACATATGTATGTGGTATTTTAATTCAAATTAAATTAATCATTTAAATTTTTTCTGCATATCTTTCTAGTTGATTAATTTAATTTAGATATTTTCTACAAATAAAAAAATCTATATGGTTTTAACCTATTAACTGAACGTTTGAGAATAGCAAATCAATTAACTCCATTGGTTTTTGTTGTAACGTTGTCCCACAATTGATAATTTTACCTTCGAATAGCTGTAATCGGAGCTCCTTAGTGAAATTCAGATAAAGACTTTCTTCATTTCCCACTAATGGAAACTACCAATGCTCTCTTCACCGAAGAGCATTATCCAGCTACCCGATACAGCGCTAGCATTATCAACGCTAGCTGATTGGGATCCGTTACATAATCTGGGCTAACAATTATTTGGTCGGCTACCGCGAGGCGCCCGACCTCCCTTACCACGCTCAAGCGGTGTCTCTCAAAGCAGGGGGCGAGCCCCCTCAGTATCCACAATATTACGAGTCGAAAATGTTCGAGGAATATGTGCCTAACCTCAACCATGTCAGAAATACAAGCGATTCAAAACAAGCGTAATTAAAATTATCGATTAATTGAATTAATTTATTGATTCCAAAATATATATTGAATACATAATTTCAATAATAATATTTTTAAGGAGAACACAGTATTATTGTGAAGTTACAATTTTTAAAGAACATAGTTCTGTGATATTTTAATACAAATTAAAAGTATCAATTAGAAAGATTTACAGAAAAAAAAAATTTTTTTGTTGATTTTGTTGATAATGAAAATATTCATTTTTTATAAATTATTTAACTTTGTTTATTAAAAGCAACTAATGCAGCAAATTTTAAATAAATAATGTTAATTAATCTATTAAAAATTAACATAACAACCTACAAAGTACAATTTGCAAATATTAAAAATACATAATTTTATTTTCGTTAAATTGAATTTTCCTGTATATCTTTCTAATTGATACATTTAATTTGTATTAATTATATTTTTCAGTACGGTGCAGAATTCGCACATATTCCTTGAACATTTAGTCAGGTTTGTTACACCCTGTTTATAATATTGTAATAGGGAGCGGAGTTATAATTGAATACATTTTTTCTTGCCGTCAAAGAATGTACTTTAAGACAATCATACATTTAAATCAGAATTTTTTTTCAAGAAAGTGCCCGGTAGCTATTTCCTTATTTCATGAAAGGTGAGGTCGTCTAATTCATTCCAGTGTTGCATTTCAGTATCGAATAGCAGACACTTTTCAAAAGACTAAAATATGTCAATTCGATAAAAACATAATATGAAATGAGGGCGCCAAGTGAGTTGGTGCGCCTTATGAGTCCGGGTAATAATAAAATAAGTTAATTCTACAATATATAAACACTTTATTTAAAAAATGTGTGCCTAGAAAGTCGGGGCCCGTCTTTGGTGCCTACTGGAGCATTATGTCAATTCTATATAAATATAATATTTGATAATTGCACCGAGCAAGTTGGGGCGCTGAAAACACCCACCGACTTGCTCGGCGTTCCGGCATGCTCTGCTCCCCGACTTGCTTGGCACCCCTGCTGGCTCGGCGACCCGGCTGGTTCGGCGACACAGGTGACCCCTGGACCGACCCGCCCTAATCACTGGACTACAGAAATCATCAAACTCTGTAAAAATAGGTAACTACCAAAATCAAAACCAAAACCTATTTATCAAACTAACTCTTACGACTTTCATTACTGAGTTCAATAGTTATCGCTAAGCTTGAGAGGAATCATTTCACATTTTTTTTCTCTTTTATTTGAATAAATATTTTAAATACTTTAGAACTTTAAAAACTGAATGCCAAAAAGAAGTACACAAAAGCATACAGTTGCAGAATCTTTGGTCCGACATACGTGTGACTCCCGCCAGGGGCTTCAATATAACGGTTAATGCTTTTCCGAAGAAAGCTTGCACGGATTAGTTTTCCGTCCCTTGATCTGATCCCTTTCTCGAATGGAGAAAGCTAGAGATTAATATAAAATATGGCAAACACAGGGTCGCATTAGCTACCTAGCTGTGGTAGAGACATTTTAAGGTGTTTATGAGACAATTATAATAATTAATGTTTATTTAAAAATTGTTCATTAATCGATAACACAATATATTGTTTATTCAACAAAATTCCAAGTCGAAAGTGACATATATTTTGTTGATTTGGTGGTTGAAAATAACTACATTTTTCGTATTTATATCTAGTAAAATATAATTATAAATTAATTAAAAATATCTATTTAAATATTTTTTTGATAATTTAGACCCAGAAGTAACCAAATAAATTAGTTATTTTTAATATATGTAGGCATATATATATATATATATATATATATATATATATATATATACAGAGTTAATATGTACTTTTTTAACAAATTCATAAAAGAGAAACTGTAGTCAGACCATGAGTTATGATAATAATAATAATAATAAAATTTGATGACAAGAGTGTATTAATAATATAGTACCTTACATCAAAAATACAAATCAGTGCATTCAATTTTAACACAAAAGTATCAGCAGTATAAACTTATATGACAATTTGACAATCTATTAACTAAGATAGCAGACCACCGGCTTAGCTTATAAGAAGGATCTATCCCTTAAAATGTATTCAATTTCAAAAAAAATTTGGAGACGCTTGGTTTAGATCACGGTAGTGGTATAAAGGATTTAAAATTATATATTACATTTTCTAATGCGTTATTTCTAACAAATTTTACTGGGATCTGGTGAATAAACTGGTGATAATTTTTTTTTTGATGTTAATCTATTTAAACTACTTTTGATTCATTTGGTTGCAAAAAAACATAATCATTATTTTATGTACGCGGTTTCATGAAAAATAATTGTAAAAATGGAATCAACATTCTAATTTTTTACTAGAAACATTCAAAAATGGATGGCACAAGAATGGAAAAATTGGTGATAAATCCTGTGAAATTATTTTTGTTGTATGTATTTTACTTAAAATCACACAGAACCCTCCCAGGAAACCAGTCGTGTTTAGGTGAAAATAATGTACTTTACGTTATAATTTTTTTAAATTTTTACGGTTAAAACTTTGAAAGTTTTAATATCATACTGCGGGCTCCCGTGTTTACCAGAATTCCTCGCCAGCTTACCGACCAACTTACAGCCCCAAATCAACCCACCCGCAATTGTTTTAACTAGCCTACGTGCACATTAACAATACACAATGCGAAAGAAACTTCGTCCGAGAGGAAACGTAATTCCGCCTCAGCGCAAAAGGGTGCATCGTGCCGCCGTCAGATAATCTTGTCTGCTGTGATTGAAATGAGGTGTTTTTGCACTAGGCCAACTCAATGTTTCCATCCCGTGTTTTCTCTGAAAGAGTACTTAATGTACTCGCACAGAAAGCAACAACAAAGCACGACGGTGCCGCGGGCTTCCGTATAATTTCCCGACAAAGCAAACGCGTGATGCTTTTGCCTCGGGATAAACAACTTCGAAATGCTTAAAGTATGACAAATTAAGCCACTGATCAAATAAAGTACAGAAATTACCGCCTACATTAATTAAATTCCATTATTTTCTTATTTTTTTATGCTAATTGCACAATAAAACACTAACAGAAAAAAAATCATTTCATATTACTATAACAATATATTAGATAAACACAGCATGTAGAATATTTTCAAACATACTATTTAGAAGACTGACGCCTTATATGGAAGCTAATATTAAAATTTACTAGTTTGGGTTTCGACCAGGAAAATCCTTCGAGATCAAATTTTCTCATCACAGATAATAATAAAGAATATATGTAGATAGGTACTGGAAATCAATGAAGTAAACCAACCACCTTTTTGTTAACTTTAAGGCAGCTTATAACGGAATAAATAGGAATTCACAGTACAATGCGCGACTTGGAAACACCTCGTAACGTAAGCCAATCAACGGTGTCTCGAGTAAAATGCAAAGTTAAATGCATTCTCAGCACTAGAAATAGCAGAAAAAGAGATGACCAAGTATATGCCAGTAGGTTTCAGCCTGCATATTAGCCAAATGTTCTTTCTTTCTGTCGAAAATCACTATTTTAAGACAGTTTGTAAATTAACATAGGTACCCTATTAACAGACATAAACAAAACTGACGGAATGTGAATACTATTCGTTACTTCTTCGCCCTACAAAAAATTTCAAACACGATTTCTAGTAGAACAAAGATAATGCTGCATAAAACTATGACGAGACCAATGCTCACCTACGCGTTAGAAACATGGACTTTGTCAGTAAAAGATCCTGAAGAGAATTTTTGAAGTTGTCAAAACAAAAAGAGTATGGCGTAGGCGTAATAATCAGGATCTTTACAACCTGTATGATGAGCCAAATGTTAAAAAACTACCAAAATTAGGAAGACTTCGATGGCTAAGCTATATGGAACCTACATCTGCCAAAATGGCTGTTCACAAATAATACTGAAGGAAGACGAAAAATAGAAATACCTAAAATGAGGTGGCAAGACAATAGAAATAGAAGAGAAATAAACAAGACATTTGAAACCGACGCATGTGTATTCTTGAGGTGGCCAGGATTCATACCGAGTTGTAGAGCCAAGGATGATGATTATGATTCGTATTTATTGCGGCCGATGACTATGGATATATCCTAACCTAAGGAGGATTTCATTATCATGTGACGAAATCCTCAGTGTAGACGCTGCCTTATAATTGCAAATTGGAGCGCACAGTGTGAGCCGTGTGAATACTACATTAGAATCCTCTGGACCAACCATGGCACGAGGACTGGCCTCCTAGCAGTGGAGTAGAGAACGGGACTTCGGAGAGGACCGGCGACGTGCGGAGAGCGCCTAGCGGCGACTCGCTGATGGCGAAGCAGAAAATCTTGGCGAAAAGACATTCTTGGATGCGGTGATTCGGGAGATTATTGGGCCCCGATTCACCTGCATTATGGACGAATCTCCTGGCGGGTATTTGTGAGGAGATACCCGGCTGGCAGCTGTGTGGACCAATCGAGGTCTCCGATTTGACCTTGACAAGATTCGAAATCAATCGGAGGCGTGATGGAATTTTGGTCCGGGCGCATGTCGTCTGGAGGACGACCGTCATCACGACCAAATTAGAAGAGTAATGTATTATTAAACATTAAATCTTGTTAAGTGTCACCTCGTCAGACTGAGAAGTTGGCGAACTTTGTTCGGAAGAATTTTTAGTTGAAACCAGAAGATTGAAACTCTCTTCGTTCATGTTATTTTTGTAGGGTACTTTAGGTAAAACTATAATTATATTTTGTGATATAATCTAACGTGTTTGCATTTGTTTGATCCATCCTCACTCGTTCGACGAAGCATCCGGCGCCGCACTTAGACTGAACTAAGCCGGTGACAGTGCTTTTTGGCATTCGATCCCCTAGAGTTGGGAAGCACAGTAACAGTACATATATATATATATATATATATATACACGCATAAGACTTATCTAGAAACTTTCATAAATGATAGTACTATAGTATCTTTTCGACCAAATTTTCAAGACACGAAAACAAAGTTTTCACCCTTACATAAAAACTTATTGTAACTTACATAATATATAGGACGAAGCCTTGAAAATGGCACAAGCTGAAACTTCGGCCTGAGGAAGCCATCTGCAAACGTGATCTAACCCAGAAGAGATACAGCTACATAACAAATGCTCGCGGAATCTTTAAAATAAATAAATATATATAAATAAGTACGTTGTCATGAAAATCAAAGTAATACAAAATAAAATGCTTACATTTTTTACGAGGATAGACTGAAAAATTCGCAGCCTCAAAAAAATGTGTTCAATGTGTGTCACAATTTTTTATTTATTTCGATAATTTGAATCTTTTTATTTCTCTTTGCAACATCTGACATCACGTTCGTCACATCATGGAAAAAATTTTTCAATTTTGTGACCTTTTTAAATTTTGTGTGTTTAACATTTTTGTGAAAATAGATACATTTCAGCTACACAGCTACACAGATAGAGATAGTTTTTTTTACCAAAGGAATTTTTGTACCAAAATAAATCTTTGAAGAGATATTGGAAACGTTATTGGAGACTGCAGGATGGTGAAAATAACCCGCGCTGTGATTAACCATCAACTGCAACAATTCCAGCAGAAGGTAGCAGAGGGTTAAGAACCTCTGCTACCTTCCGTAATACCCAAACGTAACCATGATGTCAACTCGTGTTACTGTGAGAATTTTTAAGCATTTTAAATGAGAAAATAATGCTTTTAATAGTTTTAATGGCTGTAAAATAGTTATCACCCTTTTATACTAAATATGGAGTATTTAAAGTAAAATATTGATAAATATGATAATGTAACAATACGGGCGGCAACATCAGCAGCAAGTGCCGAGCGGTAGACCTGTGTTACTGCAGGACTACGGATCAGATTAAGATCGTGAATGAATTAATGAAGTTCGAGTTAACTTGGCAATTGCACTTGGTCTTTAGGTAGACTTAGATAGAAATTGTACTTATTACAGAAGATTTCATAACGCAACTTCCGAAAAATTTCGATACACCTTCTCCGATCTTAACCAGGAAACTCGTAGTTCTTATCAGATTTCGTCCAAACCTTTCTGAAAAATTGATCATATAAATATCTGAAAATTTGATATAATAAATATCTTTTCTATGTTCGTCGTAATCCACGTCGGTCCCTCATCACTAAGGATTGTGATCTCCGTGTACTCCCCGCCCTCTTGACTATTCTGCAGATCTTAGGGATGTCACCATAAAAGTGCCGCCTGTTGTTGTCGGTCCAACGGATGGGGGATTTTCCTCTTCCTCTCAGTTTTTCGACGTGATCCACCATAATGAGCTTCTACAAGCTATCTTCTATTTAAACAAGATGCCCAAAAATTTTAATAGTTTTAGAAAAATGGTTCAGTGTCTGCTTTTAACGTTTAAATCTTGCTGAATGAAGACATTCATGCGTCTCGCCGTCTCGCATGTGTCTCCAGCACCACATCTCAAAGGCATAAATCCGTTCTCACCCTTGCTTTCAGAGTTCATAATTCTACACTATATAGAAATATAGAATGCATCATAAACTGTACAAGCTTGACCTTGTTGTTTTGAGTTTACCGCGATTTTTTCATGTTCATAAAGGCGGCAGTTCATAAAATTTACAAAATTCGTAACTCCGTTAAAAAACTGCCTACATGTTGCATAAAACGGGATACATATTTTCCTTTCTCACAGACACAATATACATGATTCGTTATAGGTTCAAAAATTAAATGCTTTAACAAGTCAAATGATTTTTAATATTTAAAAACCGCTTGTGTACCGAAATTTATTACATCTTTAATAATACCGCAAGTTTTGAATGCGTGATTTCGCAATATATATATATACTCATTTTATAAAATACTTTACTATAGTGCTTAAAATATTCAGTTCACGTGATAGAATATTTACTTTTAGTTCAGTAACTCAAACTGGTTTGGTAATAACGTGTAAAGTTTCAATATTGAACCATTATTTGCATTTGCTCATCCAAGCGACATTCGATTTTTTTTACGTACATGAGCACTATCGACTCGATTGTTTAAGTATCGTCTCCTTCGACGAAGTAGCACTACGCATCAATAATAAGCTATCGAATGGTGTACATGCATGTTACGTAGAAAATAAAATAAATTGCACAATTATTAATTATATTCAACATCAACACAATATATATATGTGCACATGATATGTAGGTACTCGTATTTTATCTATATAATAATTGATACGAGTACGTCAATGCAGCCACTGAATGAAACATATATAGGAATATGTATAATGATCTCAGAACAGGTATTTTATATATAGGGAGAAGGGACTTAGCCCCGGACAAGCTAATATCTGGGTGCTGCCGCTATATAGCGCTAGTACATACTATAAACGACGTAGCATCTAGTAAGTCTTGACTGGTGCGAGCAGTTGAGGTCCGCCCGTCGAGTCATTTAATTGTAAGCGGCGTTGATATATTTTGTTAGTGAAAATTTTGAACCCAGCATAATTTTGAAGTGACGTAATTCAGAGCTAAAGTGTGTATTATGTAATTATTTGTAATTAACGATCATACTTACTACTTTTTAAACCAGAGCATAATAAATACATTGTTTTATTGACTATAATTTTTAAGTATTTTTTGAAAAAAGTTAACAATCCGGTAGCTCCGGACACCCATTTGGAAGGTACCCCCGGACAAAGGGACAAAACCCCGGAAAAGGTGTTCACAAAAATGAAAAAGTGTTATGAATAGAAGGCAAAGACAAGTTGGTAAATTAACATCAAACAAGAGTCACGTCAATGTTTTGTATGAATGTGACTTGCCATTTTGTCCCCCTTTTTTTATATTCCCGCGAAAGAAAATGAACGGACAACTCATGATTGGAGGAAAAGAAAAAAATCGATGTAGATTATATTATATGCGACGAAAATTTTGATGAAGACTGAATACAATGCCATGGCTGTAAAAACTGGGCACATGAAGAATGTGTGAATATAATAAACCCGATAGATGATTTTTATTTTTGCGACGTTTGCCAGACAAAAAAATAACTGACCGTTGATAAGATTATGTGTCCGGGGCTACCTGCCACTTTTTCAAAACCGAAAAAAATGGTATTAGTTTAAAACACTAATTTCGGTATTTAAAAAATATTTTTTGTTTGTTTTCTTGTGTTGTTTACGTAAATAAACTATTTTTTTATTTATATATTAAATTTTATTTATAAATACTTATATGTGTAGCATTTTTAGATTTTTGTAGTGTCCGTGTCTAGGCCCCTCTCCACTACCTAGCGAAGTAGGCTTGCAAACATTAATGAATTCGTTATATGTATTTTGTTACGTATTGAAAAATGTAGTTGCAAACTATATTGAAATATTATTTTATCAATAAACGCCGATTTATCGGCACTAAACTGAAAAAATTGAATAAAAAAATCTCTGCACTGAAATTGTCATTAACAGACTTATCGGGTTAGGTTAGTTAAAAAAAAGTCATGATAAAGTCATCGTAAGTAAACGAGGGTGGAAATTTATTTATGTTTGTATCCATTAAACAAATGACAAGCGTCTAATAACTATAAATCTTTTTGATACAGTGAAAGTGTTCAAATATTTAACGAAAAATCCATTGGTCCATACAATAAAAATGTACGTCCACTATTTGGTACATACCCAAGTAGTTTTATCAGACTAAATAATTTTTTTTAGTCATAAAATTAACATTATTTTATTTAAATATTGTATCCATAGATTTCAATGAGTATTTTTATGATTTCTTGTCAGAAATAAGTATTTTTCGAAATTATAAATGAAGAATGATAAAAAAAAAGTAACGAGACAATTTTGCATTGCCTGATGAGATAAAACAGTTTCATTTCATTTGACATATTGGTGATTTATTTATTATAATACATGCTTGAGTTTCTTCTTTCTGCCTCGGCTTCATATTCAGGGGGGAGTCATCTAGCCTAACTGGTTCTTTTTAAATATTTTCAAGTCAAATGGTTATGAAATGAAATTACAAAATGCCATTGTTTAGAAGAAAGTTTATTATCTATTTTTTACGATACTTGCATGTATTAAAAGTGGAAAATGAGCATTTTACCTGATTACTTATTAATGAGACAATTCAAACATAATTACAATTAATTTAACATTGATCAGGTGCCCATCATGCCAGCACAAAGTTATCTACCAAATTGCCTATGTTGATGCTTGTCTGTTGTAGATTATGCAGGTCCCTCACGTAAGGGGTCCTCTTAGGAGATGCCTTCCACGTGTAGATGATGGTCCTGGATCCTGGACGTGAAGTGTGGCCAGATTCTTGTGGTGCCAGCGTAGGGTGACGGAGTTCAGGCTTGTAGTTGATTGACCACCAGACGATGCCCAATTATCCAGGCAAACCGGGACTCTAGACGCGATGTTATTATGCAATATTTGCGTGCCTTATAGGATATCATCTTGGCTTTTACGGGACCTTGACTTGATCGGATCATGAAATATGAATGCTTTCACACAAACGATTAAACGCAGAGAACATCATAGTCTAAGCTTAAACTCGAGGCGCACAGTTTAAACTTTCCCCGGAACCACAATTTATAAAATGCTTGCTTAATATATCAGAGACGATAATGATTTTATTTTCTAATTGAAAATTAGATCCTGTCTTTGTGGAGCGAGTTCTCCCGGCCGAGAATCGGAAAAAGACTGACTCATAAGATGATGCATCCCTTATGGTGCATTTGCCGACGTGACTATTGTCACGTATGCCAGATTCCTTATTGTTATTCTCACGCTGTATCGTGTGTCTAACAATACCGATGTTTATTGCAACCCCCGTCCCTTACTTCGACTAAGTGTTTATGTAACCTTGAAAAACAAAATATTATTTTGGATAATTTTGCATTCTAACATTAGATTTTTGTGATGTTGTATATTAAGTACAGATATATGTTATTTATAAACTTCCTTATTTTGATAAAGCATACCTTAGTTAATAATATTTAACCGTTGATTTCATGTATATGACCTAAACTGACCTAAATATCCTTAATTCTAATATAGTTTCCAAAATAAATAAATTACACCTTAATTTAATAAACTATTTTGTTGTTATCCAAATGTCAGATGTAGGTACCTACTTTAACTATTTTAACAAATTCATACACATTCTTCCTAACACTATTTAGATTTTTTTTTCATTTTCATAGCCTTTCAACGTTCAAGTTATCTAGATTACCTTTGTTTCAAAATACACATGTCATTTTTAACAGAAAGATTAATAAAAAACGCATTTTCTATTATGCAATTAATAAATAATCTTTTCACTCAGCAGACAGAATAATCCACCAACTTTTAATACACTGGAGCAACATTGGGGCGCTTCCATGGAGACACTTTTACCTCGAGAGTGGTAGTTCGCTATACGAAATGCGAAGGACAATATTTCGTATCCTCAATTTTTTTTATTGTGTATTTATAATGTAACTAGTTACTAGACATACGCCTGAATTTTTATATCTTACCAAAAATGTAAAGTGATAATAAATAAATAAAATACCTCATAAAAAAAAAAATTTATATTTATTTACTAATTAATTTTTTATGATATCATCTATTTCAAATGTATATTTTTCTTCTTGGTGTGCTGTCAGGTCAGGATCCCCTCGAGGATCGACGATCACCATGGCGTAGGCCTCCCTAGACGGAACATCTCCTCCACATTTCCAATCCAGTCAAGGATGTTCCTCAGCTATGAAGCCTGACTTCTACCAACTTCCCTACGCCCTTCAATATTTCCCTTTAATATGAAATATAGTGTAGAAATTAGTACATCGAACTTCTTAATATATGATCAAAAAAAGCAAATTTTTACTTCACCATAGACAATATCTACTAATATTTCAATATGTACAATTTTGTTGTATAAAAATATATTCTTTTATACAATACCCTGATTTTAAGTTTATATAGTACTCTGGTTAGAATGGTACAAAAAGCCTTCTGTGTATAGTTTCTGGGCTAATCTGCCTTGTATATCTGACTTTTTCATCAGAGCTGATGTGATGTGTCGAAAGCATAATGTGTCGTTTTTTGGTACTGGCTTGCAATACCGTGTCGAAAACAGGTGTTGTATGAAATGAGCAGTGTTGTGTTTTGTTATAAGTTCCATCTACTGTTGGATTACTATCTGTGCGGACTCTTCGACTCTCAGAAATTATCCCAGAAAACTATACATAGAAGTTTCTGAACATTTTTATGGTACAGAAATATTCATGTCATTAAATACAGCTATGTGCCATATTATCGTCATATTTTTAGCCTGTAATTTTTCTCCAAAGATTGTTATTCAATCAAAATCCGTCACGAAGCGTTCTCTGGCGACCGTCTGCGTGCCAATTTTGCCTGACCTCAAAGCTGGAAGTGATTTATATGAAACCAAACGGCGTGTCGCGCGTTGTTCTTCGGGACCTCAGGGGGCCACCCGGTGCCTGACGCCTGTCGCGCGAGACGAACCGTCAAATCAGATTATTTCATAGCCTCGGAATAAACGATTTGATCTCTGACGTAATGATTCTTTAATAAAAGTAAAAACATAAAGGAAATTTTATTAATGAATTTTATAAGTTTTGTAATATTATTTTTAATATTTTTTTGATGGCTGATTTTGGATGGATTTTGAATTTTGAAGTGAGGCTGGCAGAAGAGGAACATAAGTAGAATGAATGCAGTAGAAATGAGATCACTTAGATGTACTTATATGTGGAAAATCAATTAAGAAATTATGATAGAATATAAAACTGATTTTAGCATAGTCAATAGGATTAAAAGTATCGCTACAGTGGTTTTGATCATATGGAACGCATGAATGATGGCACCAGAATTTTCTGACCAAGTAAACCAGATATTTGAAGATGGTCCTGTTAGAAGCCTTAATAACTAACAAGCTGCATGAGAAGATTTATGAATGCGAATGAGGCGAGAATTGTGTCAGGACAAAAAAGTGTGTGACCTCCTTACCGTAGTTAAAGTTTATCCTCCTTACCGTAGTTAAATCTTAGCATGAAAATTTAAATAGAGATAGTAACTACTTTTAAAAATAATATAGTCTAATTGAGAGCATATGAGGGAAAAAAATTCCTTAGATGTCTCAGACATAATATTATACCACCCATCCACGAGTATTAGGATTATGTTCTTCTGGTTCGAGAATATATTCGTTAATTAGTTAAATAAATCAAATTAAAATCACCCTGGTATAGGAATACAAACAAAACGTGATTCTTATGTAATAATTTCGCATCACAGTTTACTAGTTAACATAGCAGAGAACTGGTTTAACATGAGGGAAGTATAGGAATCGATACTCATCGATTTCAAAATCTTTTGGATTTAAAAAAGTTTTGGAGGCGGATAGCAAAAATGAAAGTATATAAAAATGGTAATACGAAATTTTCAGTTTTCATGACAATTTTTTTCTGAGGGGCCCACTAAAAATACATATGCTGTGTTCAAAAAAATCCACTGCTAACGAATGTGTTTTTTTAAGAAACGATAGACCTTTTAGTAACTAGGCAAGGTACTTAACAATAAATGGTTTATATTTGAATACTCGCATGTTGGTGCTAAATATTTTTTTATAAT
The DNA here is from genome assembly GCA_022840565.1 of Eubasilissa regina. NCBI lineage: Eukaryota > Metazoa > Arthropoda > Insecta > Trichoptera > Phryganeidae > Eubasilissa > Eubasilissa regina. The sequence continues at coordinate 27,572,427 of JAINEB010000018.1, forward strand.
TATTAGTGTATGTTAATATTTAATACTAATTAAATGTATTTATTAGAAAGATATACATATAAAATCAATTTTATCAAAAAATATTGTTGTTGCTACCGGGATTCGAACCTGGATCTCTTCCAATCCGGGGAACGTGCATTAAAATTTGTCGTCAATTCATTGTGTGCTATAATCAGTTAATGCACGTTCAACCTAATCTAATCTATTTTATTAATCTGTGAAACTGTTATTAAATAAAAAATAAAATGAGAATACATGTCCTGTCATACATAACACTTTACGAAACGTGCAGGTATTATGATTTTTATAATCATAAGTAACTATTATTAAGAGGATAATTATATTTAGTATATTTTAGCCTTTCTTTCTATTATTTTATAACATTGGTATATTTTATTTGAACACCGCTACACACGACACCATAATATATTTCGGGAATGTTCACAAAAATGATTGCCCACGCACAGGCTATGCCTTTGTAAGATTATTTCATTTCCTTTTCGGTCTCACGAAATATGTACGTATCTACATAACGTCATTTATTTTTCGTCTGGTGTTGAATAATTTGTGAAATAACTAGATATATATTTTATTTATTTTTTATACGGTGTATGTTTCTAAATAATTTTATTATTTACTAGCGTGCCCGTGTGATCTATATTTGAGAAAATGTAGTCTGCTCGGAGACTCGCTGCTCGGTAATGATAGTAGAGATTTCTATGTAAATGTGCATTGGCAAATATTAGCGAGAAGAAGATGAGTCCTTCTACCCGATACTGATATATGTAAATTAGGCCTGGAGCTGACAGAAGAGGAACGAAAGTAGACTGAATGCAGTGGAAATGAAATCACTTAGGTATATGTGGGGTAAATCTGTTTATGACAGAGTAAATAATTAATAAATAAGTAAAGAATATAAAGCTGATGTAAGTATACTAAGTAAAATTAAGAAAGGATTACTTAGGTGGTTTGTAGAGAATGGTAAGAAAGATATATGACGCAAGTGTTAATGGCACCAGAAATAGAGGACGCCCGCATAAGACTTGGCACGACCAGGTAAACCATATACAGGAGGATGGTTCTCTTATAAGCCTCAACAATCGGCAAGCTATTGAATATGGAGTGTAGCGCTCTATCCTCTCTGGCTACCCCTGCGGAGAAACAGCGTGATTGTAAGTTAATTAGTTAAGAAGAAGATGAATGAATTAATGAGTTAATTAGTTAAGAAGAAGATGAATGAATTAATGAGTTAATTAAATAAGAAGAATATGAATTAATGAGTTAATTAGTTAAGAAGAAGATGAATGAATTAATGAGTTAATTAGTTAAGAAGAAGATGAATTAATGAGTTAATTAGTTAAGAAGAAGATGAATGAATTAATGAGTTAGTTAGTTAAGAAGAAGATGAATGAATTAATGAGTTAATTAGTTAAGAAGAAGATGAATGAATTAATGAATCGGTAAAAAGTGTTACAATATTATGTTGTATAATTGGAAATGGACAACGGAAGATAGAATATCGGGATTGAGGAGACCATGATTGCTTGCTGGGAAGTGATGGCCACTGCGCGGCCAGAGTTTCCATAGAAACTATATTTCAATACAGAAATCCATTATTGCTTTAATAAAGCACCATGTAGTGTATTTTGTCTTTATTTCTAGTACCTATCTAATAAATAACAAAATATTAGTAAAATGATACATGCTATATACAATACACATGCCCACCTAGAGCTGTGTTAAATCGATATGATTATTGTCAGAATACTATTAAAAGTAAAAAAGTTAAAAAAAAAACTCAAACTCAAGGAATACGATTTTGTGTAAATCTATTTAGAACTGCAATGGTCGAGTAATAATATCCAAGAATTATTCGCTTAAAAACTTTCCATCGCGACGAAATTCATTTATCTGTTTTGGAGATCTTAATCAATGACATATATTGCACAATGCGGAAAGATTGTAATTGAATATTAATAATCATAATTGTTTTTTTGCTAATCTGTACATCTAGCGAATTTCTAAAGAAAATGGATAACTGGCAACAAAGGATACGAAGCACAATTATAATATAGCTATTAATATTTTTGTATATGTGTCTATTGTGTATTAATTCTTTTTTTTTTTAATCTCTGCTTATGATGTAGCTGCATATCGCTTTTATTTTTTCATTATTTATCGTCCATCTATAAATTGTGTATAATATACAGGTTGTTCTAAAAACTAAACGTGCATAACTTTAAATATAGATATATAGAGCCCAGCTCGCGCCTCACAGACAAGGCCGCATAACTATACTGTACCGTAAAAAATACAGACAATAATACATCACGCCGCAATCAGTCCGAGAATTCACCAGAACCGATCATTCTTCTTCTGGCTATCTCCTCGAATACACCTCTCAGCACCGCCTCCAGTGAACGTTGTTAATCTAGAAGTTTTACTTATAATTTATCAAACAGTGTAATTTCAATTATGCTTCATTCGACGATAAACCCAACCTTTTGTGAGTACATTTCCATATTAATCCACCCGCTTTAACTGCATACACAAACACATTCCAAATTCATTTGATCACTTAATTCAGTCACTCTTAATATAAAGTGATAAAATCTCATATACATAAGTGAGAAATCAAGGCGGAATAGAGCTCTTAATTCTCATTGTACCCAATTCTTATTGGTGATACTAGCGAGTCTATAATAACTAATAAAGACAGTCCCCAGAGGCATAAGATAAAATTCTGAACAAAAAATGTTATATAAAAATTTCTTCCATTTTCGAGATATTAAAAAAATATCGATCATTGTTAATAAAATTGTATTATACTTAAGTAAGTAGATTTTATATTGAACGAAATGAACCAATTCGGTGGCCTCTCCACTTGACTTTCGTCTTTAGGGACACCTAAAAAGCAAATACAACGAAAACAGTCTCTCTTAGAAAAGAATTGATAAATAAAATTTAATGAAGAAAAACTATTTGGTCGAACGCTGAGAATATCTACTGAGGCGTACATTTATTTACACAGAATTTAATTTTAAACCCATATTCAAAGTTATGTATGATTTATTTGCTTATTTATATACAAATAAGCTTATTTTTATTTTAGTGTGTTTCGTTTCACATTTGAATTATTTTTTCAAAAAAAAATATTTCCATTTTTTCAGTGACGTATTTACTTCCATTTTAAACAGTGGTAATTGAAGTATTTAGATATTAAAATATCTTTTCACACTGTTATACAATAACGAGATTATTGCGAGTCTGTCATCTCAGCATGTTACACGAGGGCTGCAGTTTGTCCCGACACAAGGATATAATGAATTCAGGTAATTTGACGTCGAGCGTGTTTGCATTTTAGTCATAGGTAAAGTTGCAGTCACCGACAATAATAGTGATTCAACAAAATCGAGTCAAAGTTTAAATCACATCTGCCACCAGCAGAGTTCACCTGTCTCCGCAGATCGGAATATTGAAATAACTTCATTCTCCACCGCGAGTGCATAACGGAGTCACCTCAATGCTATTTACATTTCAAATGAAGTTAGACAACTCCCGTCAACTTTAGAATATCACTATGATTTCGAATATCTGGAACGTATCGCGCCCGACTCTTGGCATTTCTGAAAAATAAAATTATATCAGATAATTAAATCGGTGAATCAAGAATAAAAAATAGCTGTCAATTTTTTATTTGCAATGAACCTCGAAAAATCTTTCACTAATACATGTTAGCTAGGCTTTTTGAATCCGTCTTATTCGGGAATGGTTTAATACAATACACATATATATTTTAATGATTTCACATTTTTGTTATGAAGTTATAATTTTACAAAAAAGCTTTTAATATTTAAATCAAATTATATATAAAAATAAAAAAATATTTCAATTTTTTAAAAAATAAAGATTTAAAAAATATTCTTACTATTTTCAAACTAAGCTAAACGCTTGTGCTATGAAAATAGGACTAACTTGCTGGTGTCCTCGAATGAGGCGCGAACCTCCGACCACTAATTCACTAAGCCATCGTCTTGACCAACCAATCCTCCAACAAGATACTCAAAATATATCAAAGGTATATAGAAGAATCTATCTGTAGAAATAATATTTCGTTACCATTAGTACTCGAACCTTCTCTCGCCGGCAGCATAACTTTTTATTGGAAATAATAGATATCTCGCTAAAGGATTTTCGTGTAAAATTTAAATTCATCGTAAAAAAATTAATAGATTTTTTTCTACCTACAACGGTCTCCATCGTATGTGGCTGATTTCCAATTTCTTCCCCCTAGAGGAGTGAAGTCTGCTGTGACATCGTCCTGTCAGCGTACTTTAGACTTGCCATGCTACCTTTGCCCTTTTAGATTACTAGATTACCTTCATCGATGGATCCTGGCCCTCCATTCAATATATGCACATGACTAAATCAGTACTCCTCCTAATTGTAATTGATTTTACCACACTGCAATCTTCATTTTGTTATTGACCTGCATACGAAATAAAATTTAAAAAATTACTTACGCTAATTTCTGTTTTTCCTTAAAACAAAATTATGGAGATGATGGAGAGAGATGAAAGAGATGTACTGACTGTAATGGGTAAGTATGGAATATGTTAATGTAGGATAGCAAAAAGACGAGATGGAGAATGGCAACCCGCCTCCAATGTCGGGTTACCGTTCGGTGTTCGTGTGATATGTCACCTAGTATGTGTCTTTGTTAATGTGATCTGTCTTCGTACTGAGTGTAGACTGAAAATGTAAATATAATAGAAACGAGCACATACTCACGCTTTATACTGAATATATTCGAAGCAAATTACAAAACTCTACTTCTACAACTACTTGCGAATTGCAAGTGATGAAACGAAGTGAACACCGAAAGCTGCTGACAGGTCTGAAACCAAGATAAAGTAGTGTGCTGGTTGGTCCGCACGTCATTTCCAATGTGGCTGCGATCAGATGCGTATACAGAGTGCACTGACGTCTCCTAGAATAACTTGATAGTCTGCTATACTCAGCTCCATCTATCATTGCCCGAAACGACTCACCATAAAATCATTGTTTATCTAAAAACAATCCTTTTTGGCGAGAGTAAATTTTAAATATAATTTTAAATTATAAATATTATCAAAAATCTTCAATGGATGGTAATATGATTTTTTTTTTCAAAAAGTGATTTTTAAGTGCTTGAATGACAAGTGCTTACTTAACTTAACTTAGTACTTGAACGACACATACAGATCGGCCATAGCCGTGTGGCTACACTATCCGAAAGTTTCATTATGACTTCTGTAAGGGGGTGAGACAGGAGGACTCAGTTCTTCACCGACTTATTCATCGGAAAGCATGAAAAATGGATTCCAAACTTCACTTTTTTTAATAAGTTTTCTCTTCTTCACTTGTGGAATATAAAATAATAAATTTGTGTAATAAAGTTAGCATTAAAATATAATCAAATAACATACTAAGGAATGGCTTCGGCATAATATGTTTCATGATCCAAAATTCAAATGAACTAGGAAAGTTCAAAATGTGAAGTAATGAAAATAACTTCAAATAATAATGGCATAATCGTACGATGGGAAATAGAAAGTTAGTATTTAATTTTCAAAAAAATAATATTCCAATAATAACTTTACATTTAGAGGAAGCATGATAATCAATTAATATCAGACCACTGATTTAAAATACAAATATAAATCTGAGGGAATGACTCATATAATGTCAGATTCGCCACGTGGAACAATAGTGATAATACAAATTATTTCTTAATTTAGTTAAAAGAAATCACTCCTTTGTTAACAGGTGACATTTTTATCTCAATTTAATCACAAATCTTCAGCGTAAGATGAATTTCTTTCCTGAGATTACGAAGATATCCATTCTCTTATGTGGATGATATTTAGGATTACAGTAGCATACGTGGCCCAGACCAAGGATTTCATTAGTAATAATTACAATTTGTGATACTACGCCATCGTGACATGAATGACGGATGCAAAGAATATTCCCTCCTACAACACCATCGCCATCATAATTAGGAGAAATTGGTAAAATTGTCTTATTCATAGGACGCCACCAAGTCAAGATTTTAATAGCTTTAAAGGGGAACGTCTGCTTGTTTCTAGAATAAGAATTGTACAATACAAATTAGGCATATTTATTTCCCATGTAAGTGCAATAGAATTTATATTTTTGGATATTTATCCTTTTGTAAAGTAGTAAGTTTGACGATCCTATTTGACGGTCCTATTTGACGGACTAAAATTATATTTAAACACGGCCGCCCCATAGCGTGTCTGACACTGGTCCACATTTTGAATTATGCTGAGCCAAGATTGGTCAACGCGTACTATGGTATTGTCATAGTGAAGAGGTGAATGTGGCATGCATTCAAAACAAATTCGTGACCTTACTTTCGTCACGTCACGCTTTACATAGCGTCAGATATATTGTATCATTTACCTGATTGGATAGAGTTATTGATTATTTACTAAATATCTAAATAATCTTAATGATATAAAAATTTGATCTAAATGACTACAAACAAGGACTTGAGCGTAACATGTGTTGTTATTTGATTTGAAGAGAAGCTCCCGGGAAATAAATAATTTTACGCTTGTGACCGTTTAGATTACTGCGAGAAAATTTGTGTTCATGGCCTCGAAAATAGAATGTACAATTTGTGTTCATGGCCTCGAAAATGGAGTGTACAATTTGTGTTAATGGGCTCGAAAATGGAGTGTACAATTTGTGTTCATGGCCTCGAAAATGAAGTGTACAATTTTTCAAGTTGTTGTACTAAAAAAAAGTATTCTTAAGACATTTTTACACAAACCAGCATTTCCTATAATATTTTTAAAAAAACTATGTTTAATTTTAAAAATTCAGTAAAAAAAAATTCGGTACCGCATATCTCACGTTAGTCTAAACGTAACTATTTTCACGTGAGCTGTTAAACATTAAAAACCTGTGGATAATAAAACTCTCCTTAGTGTGCTTAGTTTTAAAAATGTATAATGATTTTTTTTAATGATTCAGCAATGGATCCTGGGGATCGTTCACTCGCCAGGTGAGGAGTAAAAAATTCACAGACATTTTCCAGAACGTTAATACATTTGAATTTGTACTTTTATTCGTGGTCTCGTTTTAATATTTTAACGATACGGGTCATTCATAGCGCCTCTTGAAAAACTTGCGCCGTTAAATACGTTTTCAAAGGCTTTTTATTTCCACTTTATTGAAAAAAAATTCTAACTTTATTTTTTTTATCTCTTATGTGATAATTTATATTTAAACATAGTTTAATATAAATTATTACCATTACATACTCATTTTGTATATATTTAGTATACATGACGTATATACGATGAATGAGAAATAAAATATCTAATAAAGTATTTAAGTAAAGTAGTGCAGGTTGTTGTCCCAAAATGTAAAGACTAAATCGTATATACTTTCGATCTACACAAGTGTGAAGTTTGCTCTCTTACTTTAGCGCAAAAAATAGGTTACAAGTCTTTGAAAATAAAGTCTCAAGAGTTTCTGCCCAATACGTGATACGTGAACTGAAAATGGAGGATATTAAAGAAGCTGGAACCTAACTTAACCAGAGAATTTATTTATTTATCGACATACATATTTTTCTTATAACAGAGGCGAATATATTATAATATAACATTGTAACATGTTTTTTGTTTAGGATGGAGTAGACTCTACCTCTGATATATACAGCGTTGTCCTGGCTACTTAGCTATACTGAAATCTGTGTTAAAGTAGCCAGTTTTCTTCGTGCTGTTATTTAAGATTCGACAGGAATAAAAATAGAGATAAAAAAAATAAATATAAAAGAAAATGAAGTGGTAGTTTTGTAGAATTAGTGAATTATTAGTGTAGACACTGTATAATGATTATGTTAGAATGTTGGATAGCCATGCTTCTGATTGATCTCTACTCGATTGGATCATATGTTGGGTCCATATTTGTGTAATCGTATTGGAGTTGAACGATTTCCAGTTGATACTGAGTGTGTTGTACAGTTTCGGAGCTAAGAACATGTAGAACCTTTGATAAAATGTCATTGTTGCTTTCGGAACTAGCGTGCTGATGTTCGTTGCTTGTCTTGTGTTGTGTCCATGATTTATTGCTTGGGGTGAGTTGTTGTTAACATGGAAAAATTCTCAATATAAAGATTTGTCTAATGTCTAGGGCTCTTTACTCTTTAAATATGAGATTTGATGGATATCTAAAGGGACGACCATTTATTATTACCTTGTCTTTTGTGTTCTTTTAGCTGACTTTAATATTGTTTTTGCTGCTCCTACCCAAACTAAAATAGCGTAATTAATTAAGTAGTAGCAGAGTGCAAAGTACACCGATCTTAAGAGTTTGTAGAATATACATATACATCGTATTCCTTTAAAAAAGTTAATTAGTTTTCTTAAGCGTTTAGCTAGGTTCGATATACATTTTTTCTAGTTAAGATGATCATCGATCAGTACTCCCAGATGTCGAAAAATTTTAACTTGTGTCAATTTTTCTCATTGACATGAGGAAGCCGTGTTCTTGTTTGTTTTGCAGTCATATATTATGAGTGTACTTTGATGTGGCGATGTTCTTTCGTTAATACATAAACATACATATTTTGATTTTTTTGTGTTAAGTGATAGGAGGTTCGTATCACACCATTTTTTCGCCTTGTCAAACCATCCTGTGCACGAGTATTGACCTCTTCCCTGGACTTACCCTCAAAGCAAAGCACTGTATCATCGACGAAAGTGATTATTTTTCCATTATTTAAAGTTGCATTACAAAAGTCGTTAATATATACCAGAAATAATATAGGACCTAAAATTCTTCCCTGTGAAACACCGTATGTTATCAATGATGGATTGATGTATTTTTCATTGTTTTGGACAATTTGACGTCTTATTGTTAAGTAGACCTTAAACCACTTATACACTGTGCCCCTTACTTCTATTTATTCAAGTTTTTTTAGCAATAGTAGATGCGGTACGGTGTCAAATGCTTTTGCAAGATCAATATAAATCCTCATGCATTTATTTCCCTTGTCCAGGTTCGAGACGATATATTCCACAAGAGACATGAAGGCATCTTCTGTATTACATTTTAATCGAAAACCGTTGATTGGATAGAATGTTATTTTCATCTAGGAATTTGAGGAACCTCCATTTAACAATTTTTTCTAAAATTTAAAAAAACACGTGAAAGAGAGATCGGTCTATAGTTGGATATATCACTAGGGTTTCCGCTTTTATAAATTGGGCATAACACCGAATCTTTTAGCACGGTTGGAAAGACTCCAGTTTGTAGACTCAGGTTAGTTATAAATGCAAATGGTTCGGTTACGTATTTCTTAATCTCTTTTACAAGTTTGGTTGAAATACCATCTTTACCTGGAGCACTGTTAATTTTTAATTCTTGTTTATCTGTGTTGATTTCATGTGATATAGTCGGACTTAAAAATATGGAATTCGATGTTTGTGAATTTAAGCGGATGTTATTACATAACTGTAATTCGCTTGTCTTTATTCTGAGTAAGTGTTCAACTGAAATTTTTTGACCTATTGAGGAGAAGTATTTATTTATAAAGTTTAAGATATCAGTCTGATTTTCATAAATGTTAAAAATACTTTCATCATAAATCATTTGAAATACTTTATTACCTTTATTGATATTAGAATTAGTGAATTCTCTAATTATTTGCCAACATTTTCTTGTATTGATATTGTTTTATTCTAATAGATTTCTATAATACAATATTTTCGTCGTTTTTGTTGCCTTATTACAAATATTTATATATCGCTTATATTGGATTCGGACGTCTATGTTAAGAGGATGCTGCTGGACTTTTTTGTGTAGTTTGTCGCGCTTTCTTATACTTGAAATTAGTCCCTCAGTGATCCATGATTTTATATTTTCTCTAGTAGAGTGAAATTTTTAATACTGGTTTTTTGTAACGTGCTATTGCAAGATATTGTTAAATTCATTAAAAACTGAGTTTACATCCTCGTAGTCATATACTGAATTCCATGCTTCCTATTCTGAGAATGAAGGATATTAAAGAATCTGGAACTTCGGAAACAGTATACCGCCCCAGATATCCTGAGGAAGGTGAAGAATACAAGGAACGAATCATGTCGTAATCCTTGCCGTAAAAAATATAGCGGGAGCGTATGACATAATCATGTGACAAAATCTGATTTTCCTATTTCCTATTCTTAAAGAGAAAATTATCTGCACTTTGAGAGACCTATGGGCCCTATAGGCTCCGGTTTTCTAAAACGAAATTAAATAAATTTGAAGCTTGCTCGATCTGCAGTATGAGGATCGGCCATTGTTGTATCAATTATTACTTGTTTCAAATCCGCATTCGGGATTCTTCTATGTGTGAATGTCAACTAGAAGAGGAAAATTTAAATCATGTTTTTTAGGATGTCCAATAAATGACCATTACCCAAATTTAATCCAAAATCTTTCAAATAACAAAATTCTATTCCCCATCAAAATCCCAACTTTGTTATCATCTAATAATCAAACCATTTTTTAAATATTAACTAGGTTCCTAAAAGCCAGCAAAATAAACCTGTAAAAGTTAAATGTATCCAAAAGAAATTTCATATTACCTAAATAAAATTACTCGGTAATGGCAAGAACACTCCATAGGGGTGAAACGCCAAAAAAAATGTTAATAAAAAAGATAGACCTACAAGTTCAAGGGATATATTGTGCTCCGTTGTGACTGTAATGTAATGTGACTCATGAAGCCATTGAAGAAGAATAAGATGAAGATATAAGCATGTTAATTATTATCAGCGATGATTTATCCTAAAACTATCATCATTAACATGACTAATTAGAAGAGATATGTATTATAAACAATTTTTTTTTAAAATAGTATTCTGACAAATACGGTGCAATCCAGTGGCACAAACTTAGGTTATGCTGTTACAGATAATGCTAACAAGGTATATGAGTATAAAAAATTTCTATCAAGTTATATTTAAAAAATAATTGTGAATTCATAGCAATAAAAACAGTTGTGACAACCCTGATCATAAATTACGTATAGAAGATCGTATCGATCAATTACTGCAGCACTGCCGACGGCAGCAAAAATCAGCTTTAGCGACAGTCGTATCAGTAACCGCATACATAGTATTCGTGGATGGAATGATCACGTGGCTTACAGTTATGAAGCGTCCATAGTGGCACTAAAGAAGTGGATTCGAAGTGGTAAACGCCGTAACGGTCCTGTAACCGAAAAAAGAACGAAACTTAGAGCAATATTTAAAAAAGACTGAAACACTGTCGACAAAATGCCGACCAGCTACGAATGGATAAAATTGCCTCACAATTTCAAAGCAAAGACTTTAACACTTATAACCCGGTGGGGAAACACGTCCGGCGGTGGTGGGTCATTTTAGACCCACCCCAAGTTTTCGGTACTTTAACCGTTTTTCGGGAGATTTTTTATAGATATATTATTTTTAATATGATTTAATGAAATAGAATGATGTACCGTAATCTTTCTACTAAAAAAATCAAAGCTTTTATAACAAATATTACGAATAATGTACGTATTCTTGCGCATTAACAATCGGCCTGTTCGGACCAAATACAAGCATCCACTGAATGTGAATGTGAAGTCGGCTCGACTACCTACCGGTGGTTATAAATATTTTACCTTCGTTGAATTGTAATTAATTTTTTAAATATTAGTATTTTTTATTTTTTACACAAACAGAATGAAAATAATTTTTAAAAATATTTAAAGAAGTGAAATAAAAATATTATGAATAAAACATTAAATAGTAAATATTTTTCAATCATAATGTATTTTTAAACAACATTTTTAATTATAATTCAACAGCAACAACAATATTGTAAAGCCGACGTAGGTCCAAGTAGGGTAATAAAACTTCATATTTTAATGATGACCCTTTTTGGGGAAATACGTATATTACCGCCAGACAGTCACACACAAAATAAGTCAAAACAAAATAAATGTGCGTTCAATAATTGGAATGAATCACAATATACAGATACCTGGAATCCTTTGTATACCTTATCTACGGAACGTTGCAAAGGAGAGTATTAAAGGCATTCTAAAAATGCTCTGAAGGTTAACAGTACATGATTTAGCGTGAGCGGTAAGAGGTAATCCCATAAAAGAGACCGCTTTAGGTCAGTTTTTGTGCGTTTTTTCATATTTTTATCAATTACTTATTTGAATCTGGTCCAAAAATATTCATTTGTGTCTCAAATTATTTGGAAATGTTTAATAAAAGATTAGCTAGAAGGAAAACAGCATTAAACGAATATTTTTGGCGTAATTCATATTTTTACAAATACCCGGCTCAGATCTGACCCGAGTATGTGTTAAAAAGTTTTGGAATAGTACGACAAAAATATCTAATCCGAAACATCATGCGTCTAGTCATATTAATGGAATATCGGACATACGTGAAATTTCAAAAATATTCAGATCAGAATTTTCTGAGGTCAATGGTCAGGATTCCTCTACGTATGCAGCTGAACGATCAACCGAAGGCGCTATACCCATAGTCACAAGTGAAATGAATACTCGTGCAATTAATGCTACAAAAACCGGCAAATCACCTAGACATGATTCTCTCAGTATTGAGCATGTAAGAAATGCAGGAGAGTATCTATCCACGTGCCTAGCGACACTGTTCAGTAACATGATCTATACATACCTGCGAATATGACGAAAACTATTACTGGACCTATATTAAAGTAAAACAACTGGATATATTGTCTCCCAAAAACTATAGGCCGATATCCTTAGCCACTATAATGGCAAGACTTTTTGAAAGAATCATTATGGACCAGATTTCTATAAATATGAACACTAGAGACAACCAAATGGGATTCAAAAAGAATTTGTCTACTGACAATGCGATCTTTGTCGTAAAGCAAATTGTGGACTACGAGTATTTTAAAAGTCGAAGAACTACGATATACGCGTGCTTTCTAGATTTGAGCAAAGCCTTTGACCGTGTCAGATACGACAAATTATGGATGAAACTGCGTGAGCGAATCGTTTCCCAACCAGTTGTAGATATACTTGACAGGTGGCACAGGCATCAAGGGAACTCAGTGCAGTGGGAAGGCGCCGACCCCGAGCCATTTTATCTGCATACTGGGATGAGACAGGGCGGGTGCATATCGCCAATCCTCTTCAAAATATACATGGACGAATTGAGCGAGCGACTATCCGATGCAAAAATTGGCTACCACATGGGCGGGATAAATGTGAACCACATTAGTTATGCCGATGATATGGTTATACTAGCGCCATCTATATAAGGGATAAGGAAGCTTTTACAGATATGTGAAACATATGCCAAAGAACATAATTTATACAATTCCAGCAAATCGGTCATAATGGCGTTCAAATATTGAAAAGGGCCAGATGTGTGTGGCTGGATGGGACCAAATTGAACATTCAAAATAAGGTCAAATACCTTGGCCATATATTCAATAACGATGGATAAGACGATGATGACATAGAACGGCAGAGGAGATAGTCGAGCGTTCGAGCAAATGTGCTGTCACGGCGTTTCTACCGATGCAGTAAGGAGGTGAAGAGGATTCTGTTTAAATCGTTCTTCACCAGCATGTATACCTGCGAGCTCGGGTCGAAATACAAGCGAGTGACGTATAACCGTCTCCGAATTCAGTACAACAACTCATACAGAATACTGTTCAGATTGGCGCGTTATTGCAGCGCATCTATAATGTATACCGAAGGCCTTATACATGGATTTATTCCGCTTCTGAAACATCGAGTTGCGGGCGTAAAAAACTGCTGCTGGAGCTCAGCACCAACTCTCTGGTGCAAGCGACGCTCTCATGGAAAGCTGGTTCCCTGACTAGAGAATGGCAACCCCTATAGAATAACTACAGATACAGTAATGGCCGTGACTGAAGTATTTATATATGTAGTATTTATATTTTGTTTATATTTATATATGTGTGTGAACTTTTTATTTATTTATATTTTCCTTGGTTTTCTTTTTAACTTTAATGTATTATATAATACGTATTATCATTATGGCGAATATTATTAATATTATTGCTCCGCATCGCACTCTGCTTTCGATAAAATATTATCTACGATTTCTCTTTCTGATGACGAATATGTCAAATGTTTCATTAATAGTGCTCAAAAATGTATATTAAAATAACTAGCTTAATAAATAACCATATCCGAAATTAATAACTGAAAGAAATTTATTTCATCGTTCGTTTCATCCCGAAAAGTTCAAACTTGCTCACTTGATACATAATTAAAGTACACATCATGAATACAACGAAAACAAAACATTTAGTCTGTAGAATTAGTAAAATTTGCCATAGCACACAGTTTTTAGTCTAAATAATCTCTTTCAAAAAAACAGAGTAAAGTAAAATTTGCTTGAAAACTACAAAACATTGGCAGACGTAAAAATATCCTTAATATTCATACAGCTTCAATAGGGAAATATTAGTTTAATAAAATTGTTACGCGGATTGAACAAACAAATTACGTGCGTTCGTATTAGCAAATTGCCTCGCAAAATCAGTATTAAGTTGCCTACAAATGAGTGTTTCAATTTAAAAATGTACGTTACGCTAATCCGGGTAATAATGGCTAGAATATTATAGGGTCTTTTCATAAGATAAGAATTATTTCATTTATACTCATTTCCCGGAATCTTTATCACACCTATTTGCTTGTAGTACACGCCTCTATTATGTTTCATTGAATATTTACGTCGTAGAATCAATCCTAGTCGAATAATTAGTAATTACTCTACCTCGATAATCTCACTAGCTATATCGAAGTCAAGCAAAGTGCGCAAAGAAACTGATTCGACACATATACGAAACGAATATTTATTGTTAACAAAGTTATTTTTTAATTAAAAAAAACACCGAAAACCAAAAAGCTCCTCCTTTTCAATTGACATTTTCAACCTCCGTCAAACGATAAAATATAAACATCTCGTTATTTCTCTCCGTAGCGACTTCAAATTTAGTTCCTAGACACTCGTAAAAGGTGCCCCTTTGTGCGTCCGCGGTTTCGGCAGAACTGCAAAAATGTGCTCGCCAGCTAACTGCCTCCTGGCAAAATGTTAAGCCAAGGTGCCTCGCAACCCTTCTCCGCGCCTAACCCCGGCTCCCCCGCCTACCCCGGGCCGTGAGTAATGGCGCAATAAAGATGTCCCTAATGAATCGCTTGGGCCGAGCACATTCCTGTTTATCTCACCCGTCTTCTCCCGGCACAAGCACGACGAGGAATCTCGCCGGCCGATTTCAGTTTTATTTTCAGAAATGGTAAATTGAAATAACAACTAAGTTTCTTTTTATTTATTTAATATAAATTAAAAAGATAATAGCATATCAAACAGAGGCGAGCACTAAGCGCGGACTTAGATTATGCTGCTAATATCGATGATGTAAAAGCCATGAGTATTATCATTAGAGATTGTATTCATCATTCGCCTTTTCAGAAGCATATTTTTGTGTAAGTGTACCAGTGTACTCGTATATTATTATCCTTTGGAAGTTGTTCAAGTTATTAACTAAAGGATTTAAAATATGTTATAATATAAAATAATACCAAGTTTAAAATTTATTGGAATGCATAAAGTCAAGTCTGCTTCAATAGCATACTAGCGGCGATTTTCAACACGTCTGTTAAAGAGAAGATGTGTAGTTTTGACATATCCTGAAGAAGGAAAAGGTGTTTTCCGAAACCGGTAGATGTTTTTTAAACTCAATTGTGGTTATTAAACTAAGATAATAAATAAAAAATAAGAAGATGTGTATTCAGAACACCGCGTGGTGCGAGAGTTGCGTTTAGTTCATATACGTTTGGGACAAATTTTGCGAAAAAACACATGCGCAGCTTTATTTGTAAATTTTAATTTCTTCTGCTAGTTATACGGGTCTAGTTAACATGATACTGAATTATTTTCGTTTAGATCTACATACTTAATATGTCAAAGAAATATTTAATATTCATTTATTTCGCAAATATCATAGTTATGCACAGGTTTTGTGATTGTATAGAGTGCACGCCCCTGGTATCAAGGGTTTGACGGATTAGGTAGATGCCTGTACTCTGACAGTTTCCATATTATACTTTATTATATACATTAATAACATACGTGATATATACTGTCAAAATAAATAAAGTGAAATCATATCTAGATGAATCACTTACGACTCACGTAGGTGAAATTATACAACTTCTCCATGGGTCATCGTAAATTAATCGGTAAAGCTTTTTACGGCAAGATGCTGATTTGAGTCCTGTGAAACTATATTTTTTCGACACATAGATTTTTCCTGTATCTTTTGTAAGTGATTTATCTTATTTCTTTTAATTATTGGGAACTGCTTTTTGAAAAAATACAACTTCGCAAATAAAATATGATTTCATTTAAACATAACTAATTAACTCACCATCACACCGTTTCCACGCAGGGGTAGGCAGAGAGAATAGAATGCCCCACTCATCTTTCCACTACTCTTACTTCGACCACTTTCATACATATTGTGTTGTTGAAATTTTTAATAAGGCCTTTGTCTAACACTTGGTCTGCCCGATTATGTCAGGTCTTTCGCGGACGCCTTCTGTTTCTGTTGTCGTCAACGCTCGCCTCATATATTTTACCCAGATCTTCGGAATATATAAACTTGTAATTAATTGGCGGACATGTTTCGATTCTAATGGTGCTTATTTCATTTAATTAAGTAAATTAACAGTTTAGAAAATAAAGAAAAAAAAGAATAAACCCCAATTATTCTCTTACCAACATATAACATATTAACACAAATTAAATGTAGCAATAAGAAAGATATACAAATAAAATCAATTTATCGAAAAAATATTTTTGTTGCCACCCGGACTCGAACCAGGAACCCTTCCTATCCGGGGAAGTGCGCTGAGCTATTACACCACGTCAACATTATAAGTTAACGACAAATTTTCGAACATGTATACTACGCATTCCTATTGATACATATGTTATTCCATTATTTGAGAGCAAACTACTTTATATTAACGGAAAATCTCAAAAACCTTTTAGTAAAATCCGATACTCCTATATGGCGTCTCCACGCCATAATTAAATGAATTATCAAATTTTGGAAACATTAGTACAACTTGTATATTATTAAGGAAAACACATTATTATTGTGAAGTTACTTGTGTATATATAATATTTACAAGAGTCAGAAACGTATTTCAATTTCTATTAATTTGAATAGAGCCAAAATATGACATTTTCTCCCCGGGTATTCCTCACCCGTTTGTGCCAGGCGCTCTAATTCAGTCCGTGTATGAGATTGTGAGTATGTAAGGGTGCCCCAGAAGCCTGGCCGTGTTTAGCGCGAGTAAATTAACTCTGGTAAATCTGCAAAAATAAGCAGGTGTCGCTTTCTTCCTTATTGTGTCACCCGTTAGGTGCCAGAATGGCTAGCTAGGGTAGCTAGGTAGGGACGCTAGCTGCAGGGCCGTCTGGGAAGTAACCAGCTGCAGGCCGTTTCAGCAGCCCGGAGGAGCTGTTATCATAAACGTAATTGAAAATGAAACCTCTTTCCGCAAGTTAAAGTTTATGCTTTGCACCTACAAAAAATCGTACTCTACTTTTATTCTTATCGTTGGAATAGTTTGTATTTGACCACATTGCCTGCTGCGATCATATTATTTTATTTATGTGACTTCTGCTCCATATGTGACAAAAAACTCCCAAATAGGCCTGCTTCATCTGTCTGACAGATGTTCAGCAAATAGCAAATCAAGTTAGTTAACGAACTGGATGTCTACTAGATTAATTTTTCAGAAAAGTTTTATTGAAATCAGATAATTGACGAATTGAAAACAGAACTACCGGAGTTATTGTGTCCACAAAATCCATCATATTCCATATATATATATATATATATATATAAATATTTATACATATACACATAAACTTGGAGGGTAATTTTGATATCTCCTGGTCACAATCAAAGAAGTGCATTAAAATTGCCCGGAAATTGCATTATGAAATAATCTTCTTAAACAGTCTAACGAAATCAACTTAAGTAATTAATAGTCGCAACTCGTGGCCTCAGTTGCAGAATTGTATCTACATATACCAATAAAGCAATTTTTTAATTAATTCATTTTTTACCTATTATTCATATCCATTCGTAGTAATAATCACTGTAAATAAATTAATAAAACTGATATCTACCCAAAATGCGGTCATCTTCAGTCAGTAATTTTTAAACATGTCATTGTATTCTTTATACTCGCTGAATAATTTCAAAATTGTCGCATGACTTCTGAGCGTAGTTTGACATGCTTCTATACCTCGTATATGAATGATCGCACTCGAGTTTAATTCATGGGTTTGAAAACAAATACAATTAAGACATTAAAACAACACACTGTCCACGCGATGCAAGCATTTGGCCAATCACAAAATTACTTAATTTACGCAATCGCTTTTGAATAATAAAATCTATTTTTGCATATGACAACGATATGACAATCAAATAATTTAAAACTTATTGTAAATTATTATAAACTGTATTTTTTAATTTGATAAGGATTTTAGTATTTTATTGTAGATGCGAAATCAAAATAATTAACGCGGTTATTGTTTAAAAACGTCTGGAAAAATATTGTTATATGTGTAAATAATACTGAACAATAGACGATTTGTTTGTGTGGAACATATGAGCAAGGAAAAAATAATAAATAAAATGTATGAGGTAAGTGTTGCAGAAAACAGAAAGAGAAGCCATATGTGAAAGACTTGACATAATTAGATAAACCAAACGATAAACGATTCTATCAAAAACTTCATAAAACCGAATAGTCTGCACGAAAAAATGTATGAAAGTGGACGAGGCGAAAGTCTTGCACCGGAACAAAAGATTGTGACGTTATATTATGTCTGCCTACCTCTGCGAAGCAATGGAATGGTAATAATTTAGTTAGTTCAGTTTCAATTTGTTTCCAAGAATAATAAATTAAATTACAAATGAATTGTATGAATGTTATTTCTTTTTAACGTAAGTTTTTTTGATTACCTCAGAGTGTTATTTTAATAATATAACCAACCCTGACAATAAATCTTTACCTACTTATATTGAATAGATTATCTCCCCACGATAGATAAATATACAGCTCTAATGGGTGTGACACTTTATCCTTATAGGAGGGATAATATATTGTAATTAGCTATCATCAATGTAGACAATGGACCTCTCCAGAATCCAGCGCTCCATAATTTTACGGACATGTCCTCTCCAAGCGACGATGTTGGGTTTTTCTATAAATGAAAAAACGAATTTTTTCACCTTGTTTTACTTTTTCTCCACTTGAATCACGTTGAATTAAATGAAGTAAATTTTAAAATAGCCTTGCGGTATAAGAAAAAAAAAGTCGTAATTTGTATTTCAAACGGCTGTCGTGACTTTTTTTTTATTAAACAATATTTGATTTAACAATTTGGGTTCACAATCTATAATGTCGGACTGCACTGTATATAATTTGACTCTACCAGAACACAATGAGCCTTTAAAAATGCTGCAAGCTTGTTACTTATTACAGAGCTCACCGCGTAACGTACTTGCACAATTAACGTGCGAAATTAATGAACTGATTTGAGAAAGGGACGAGAATACCTCGCTTCTGCGCAACACTGTTTTAAGTTGTTAGTCTGCAGTACCTACTTAAAATTTTACAGAGCACCTCCGTGGAACACACTTGCGGAATCGCTGACCTAACTAATTTAATTAAATAAAAGTGGGTATGAGTGTATAATAACAATTACTCAGCACGATTTAATGTGTCTAAAATAATGTAAATAATGACTGCAATCCTTTATTTAAACAAATAAATAACTGTATTAATCACATCGATTACTTTGATTACTTGCGTCAACTGGTTTCGATACCACTATATCTTCGTCAGAACGGACGTACACTAACTAATCAGTATAATAAATCTTTTTCTTCTACCATTTTCGCTTCCTAGCTTGAGCATGTGACCGCTACAAAACTTTCCTATTGACTGCGGTCCGCCTCAAGGCCTTCCGCGCCCTTCCATATTCCGTGGTTCCAGCGAGTACAACCTATGTTTAGCCATTCCAGGACGTCTGGGACAACAAATTTCTACTGGTATACACGAGAGACACATCTTGTCTACGCCTCTTCTTGATTACATTAGTATTTAGGGATTATTGCATCCGTTCCCTTATTTCAATGAAGTCAAACCACCGCTCATCAAGCATTTCTCACAAACATCTGTATTTTTGTAAATATAATATGTATACATGTTAGATTGAAGGTTTCCGCGACCACTAGTATATGAAACTAGCATATTTTCTATATAAATATATGTCCTTCCCTGAGAAAACCATATACAAAAAACACGACCTGATTTAAAAGAGACGCCAGTTCCACTTATATATATATATATCGCTTTTTGAGAAACGACATATGAAGTAAGGTACAGAGTTGGTCAATAATGTAGAAATGGGTTGACTTCAAATTAAAATTAACTCGACTGTGGGAGATTTAGATTCATAGTTCGGTTCTACCGTGACTTCTTAAGGTAACGCCTTAACAATGGCATGTGTTACCATACCGAAACGTCGGCTTAGGTTTCCTCGAGGAAACCAACTACAAAAAACACGATCTAACTTAGAAAATACGCCAGTTCCATAAATTAATGCCGGCGAAAATATTAAATTTGAATATATGCCAAGTGTTATATACGAGTAC
Organism: Eubasilissa regina; assembly: GCA_022840565.1. NCBI lineage: Eukaryota > Metazoa > Arthropoda > Insecta > Trichoptera > Phryganeidae > Eubasilissa > Eubasilissa regina. Next base: position 27,593,250 of record JAINEB010000018.1, read on the forward strand.
CTAGTTCACAATACTTTAGAAGGTTATGCCTTATAAAAATACGAGTTGATAATGTTTAAACTATAATGTTCTATTCTCAACCATTTTAGAGATATAAGCAATTTAATAAGTCATAGTTACTGGAAGTTTTTGATAAATTAAACATATTTTATTGAATTCAAGCGATATATTGAATACCAAAAATAAAAGGTCATCGGACTTCCAACGGCCAGACTATTTTCTCTTAGATGATTTATGCTCCTAAATGTTTAAAATGGTCCCAAATATTCCGAATAAAAAAAGAAAGAAAAATAAATTATTGATTCAAACCAGTTTTGGTTTACCTAAATCAATCCTTTTCATTTCGTATATCGAGAAAAATTTCATCCACGACTTGTACCATAATAATATAAATACACCAAACAAAATATTAACATTTAAAAAATATGGAACCAAAAGTAATAAATTTCGTAAAATAAAAATACTTAATATTTATACTTGCAATATAAAACAAATAATAGATATCTTATAGAGATGAAGCTATTTCTTATTATATTTAATAGAAATACATGGAAGTATGGGTAATTACAGGGTTTACGACCTGTCTTCGGCTGGCTTAAGTGATCACTTTGTGTAAATAAAACGTTCACTATTCTCACCATATCTATCAAATTTTTTGAAAGTTGTATATATGTTAATATATGGAAACACTTCAAATACCACTACACTATCGCCATCTATGTACTAAATTTGATAATTCGTTTCCCTGAAACAGCGTATGTCACAATGAGAATCTAATTATTTAAAGCAATATTCTTTATCTGAAAAATGTTTTTAACACATTATACTAGAATACGCCTGAAATGTCTATATTTTTCAATTTTATATATTCTCTTATTTTAACCAGTGTATTATTAGCAATATTTGAATATGTCCAAGAACACAATTAATTAATTAATTTAGTTAAGGATCATAAAACCTTTACAAGGATCTTCGTAATGCTAGATACAACGATTGACGCGGTTCTCAATAATAATTTTCGTTTGAAATACATTATACTATTATTTCTAATTCATATAAAGTAAAAAATAAAAATATGATTATTTAAATAATTATTAAAAATTGAACTAATACATTTACTGAGGTGTATTGATAAAACTGAATTAAATTTAAATGTGTAAAATCAATATTAAATAAATGTATTGCAATCTGATTCTTTTTATTCATTGTTTCAATGTAGGTCTACAAATGATTTTTTTTATTATCGTTATAGCGCAAACATTGTATAATTTGTTAAGAAATGCCTAAATTAAAATTCTTAGATACGTTTAAAAATATAAAAATTATTTTTTAAAGTATTGCTAATATAAAAACATGGTGACCCTTAAAAATGTTTACGGTCCAATAAATGTACGTCAAAACTTTAAATGCAAATAAGACGCTTTCTTTAAACGTGTGCAATAGTGTGCCATAAAAATAAAGTTAAACTTAAAATGAAAAATAGTTGTAATATTAGAATCATAAAAAAATAACGTCAACCACATTACGTTTTTGAATGCCAATTTATTGTAAAATTAATGTCTCACTATTTTAACAAATAAATTAATGTTGTCATCTTAGTTTTGAGAATCGTTGGAGTACCTATACAATAAAATAAAAATGTTTTGAATTTTCAAGTCTACAACAAATATAATTTTGTAAGCATTCTGGGTAAAAATTCTAAAGCTAGACTTTAACCTTTACCATACCATGATATAAAATACCCGAAAGCAGCCACGCTGTCAACTCGTGTTACCGTAAATAACAGTAAGAAAAAATGTTTTTATTAGCTTAAATGGCACGAGTTTACTCTAAATATTGAGCATTCAATTTTGAAAAAATGATTAATAACATAATTTAGAGCATTCATTAAGTCTTATACAATGTGTCCTTCCTGCTTATCTTTCTTCATTTAATTAATGAGAAAGAGACAATTATATTAGTAAGTTTGTTAATCTTTTTGCTGTGAAAATAGTTTGCGATCTCTGTTTTTCATGTCACAAATTTTAGTTTTACCAACGTATTAATTCTATGACGGATTGAATGGAAAAAAATAATTGTTTTTGTACGATTCCCTTTTCATAATTGGTTTTTCACTAGTCATTCTTAAGCACTAATATTTTCTTTAAGATTATCTAAAGTATGAATTTTATATTGCATGTATTTACCGAAATATTACAGGTTTAATTATGATGATAGACTTGTGTTACTACATGGTTTGGGAGTGGTTAAAATAAAATATTAGATGCCTTTCAAGGGATACCTTTTGAATCGCAGGTAAAATTACCTGTAACTATTGCATATTTTGCAGCTTGCGTAAAGTGAAGTCAGAAAGATCTATAGGGGGTCCAACTTTTCAGTGTAAGAACGATTATATTGCGATATATATTCAATGGGTATTTTAGTAATTTTTACTTTATTCGTTAGGCGATGATTTAATTACGTTTTTATGGAATCATATAAGTATCGTACGATATTTTATTTAATTCAAGTCGAAAAATAAAAAAAAATCGAAAATTGAATTTCGATTACCTCCAAAGTAGTAAGAAATTTTCACACACACCATGAACATTTTTTTCTCATAATTTAGACATCTATCCACCTGTAAAATATTATTGACTAGATCTGTTACGCTTTATATATATATATAATGTATATACTGTGGGGCATGTCATAAAGTTACAGGTGGTTAAGTATATATATATATTATAATATGTAACTGCTAACTTGACATTGCTTTGAGTTGTCTGTATGCATTCATCACGTTTAACTAAATATTCTGCTTTATTTTATTTAAACGGAAAACCTCCCGCCCCAGGTATGATACTTTTAGCATTTCCGAGGACATAGAAAGAGGAAAATAGTACGCTACTGGTATTTCGATCGGAAAAGAGAGATTGTACATTCTCTAAAAAATAGCAAGTTCTCTGCTTGGAATTATTATGAAACCAAGAATAACTAAAATTTTCAATTGAATTGAATAAATTAGCTAATATACTTATATATATTTAATTTTCTATATTCAACCAGCTCTTCAATCGTGTCGATTTTAGCTAGTGCAGCGTACCTTTCGTCTCCATTTTAAAATTGATGGAGATGAAAAGCACGCTGCACTACATGTAATTCAGGAAATTGAGTCCATTATTTTGAATAACCCTGTACTATCAAAAAAATTCTGCCTCATAAATTAATCTAGAGCAAACACTAATTTCTTTAAATACTTTTGTTTGTCTGATAACCCAAAATATATTTTAGTTCATTTATTACTTTCGGTATTATATTCCCTGTAAAATATTACTTTTTTAATGCAAACACAATCTCCTAAAAATAATTATTCATATACTCAATTTTTTATTCATGGCACGGTACAGTCAGCCACTGACAAATCTGTTTCTAGTACAATTTTTTTATTGTAACAATATAATAGTACACAGATTTATTAAATATTTCATTATTTTATGAATAAGGAATTAAATAATATTAATCGCATCTTAATAATAATAATAAAAAATATACAACACATTTTTGAAGTGCTATGACCTAAAAATCGATCTGTACAAGAGTGATACAAAATCAAAACCAACACTATACAATTAACAAATTGAGATAATTGCAACTGATTATATTTATTTTGATGAAATACTTCTAAATATACTTCAAGAGCAGCTATCAATTATAACACCCTCTATTTCCGTCAGTTAGATAGGGGCGGTTTTACTTTCAAACCCCTCACTTATAATTAATTATTATATTGAATGTTGATTGTTTGGTTGGGATCGTAGCGATCTTCACTTTGAATGCTGTGGGGCAAAATAATGCAATGGAACCAGTCTCAAATTTCTCCATATAATAGGTGTACCGGAAAAGAATGTCGTTTTTTTGTTATCGCTTTTGAGTGATCAGTTGTGCTTCGGCAGTCGAACTTTTACAACGTGTTCTGTGTTGTTTCTCTGACTACGTATACCTGGAGTGTACTAGGACTTTTAAACAAAAAAATTTACAACCCTTATGCTTTACCATTTCGTGAAGAAAGAAAGTGCACGATAATGCACGACCGCATACCTCAAAAATTACGAATGAAAAAATTAAAGCCCTAGGTCGGACAACTGTACGTCACCCACCATATTCACCGGATCTTGCTCCATCGGATTACCATTTGATCCGGTCAATGCAACACTTTTTAAGCGGAAAAGAATACAAAAATTATGAGAATGTCACAAAAGGCATATCTATGTATTTTACATCGAAACCAGCTGAATTTTACGAACGTGGTATTAAAAAAATGACTGAGAGGTGGAAGGAGGTTATATCAAACGACGGCAATTATATTTTGAACTAAGTTTTAATAAGTGCACCAAATTGTTTTATTAAAAAAACGACACTCTTTTCCGGTACACCTATTATTATTATGAGCATGATTTCCACAATGCATTTTTCATAATTTTCTTAATTGATTTATTCATTCGTCTGTTCATTGACTGACAGTCAATCGGTCAATTCAGCAGAAATTTTAGCATCCACATGTATATATCCACATTTCTAAGGGTGAAAACTTTTTAATAAACGAGTTATTTAGAGTCCAATCTTCCACACTATACAAAATAATAGAGAAAATATAATAGAAAACACTCGCAGTTCCAATATAGGTCACCAGCAGTTTTTTTTTTTTTTGGTTAAATTGCTTCTGCTTCTTAATTCGTTTTCTTGTTTCTTGGCTGTATATCGGAATATATATTGGTTAATTCAATTTAGTATATTAGTATTAATGTACATTAAAAGTGTGAACTTTAGTGAAAGAGAAATAATAATCCGTCATCAAATGTCTAGAGGTAAGAGCACTAAACGCATTTATAAGAATATATTAAATAAGTCATTTGTTTACTCTGGTTTTTAAATCACCATAAATGTTTTTAAATTGCCATTTTCAAATGATGAATTTAATTTATTAGAAGTACAGTACATCATCCTTCTATAAACCAATAAGTTAGGGTATTATATAATACGTATTATTTAATAAAAAATATAATATTTTTAATAATTTGACCAGATGGCTAATTAAATTAATTCACTTTATCGAAAATTATTATTTGTTTTTGATATTTTAATATTGTGCTTACGCAATAAACCATAAACAAAAAATTCAGAAATAACATTATATTTTACTTATTAGCGGATCAAAAAAATAATTAATATTATTTTTCGTTCTTCTTGTATAATTTTGTTAAAGTCTGTTGACTTATACCATCGTATAAAGTTCTCGCTAATAAACACAAAAAATCGAGAAATTTCCTGTACAAATATTTTTACGTGTAAAAACATAGAAATCTTTTATATTTAGTGCCTATTGGTGCACATATCCATGGATGAAATATTACCTTAATAAAGGATTTGGAAGCGGTAAAATTTGATATACACCAGTTCGTTTTGTCTACTCTCCATATATTCTAAAAATCACAGATGTTTCAATTAATGACTCAGCACTATTTCTATACTGAGTTAACAGCAGAATTATGATTTTAAATAAGTCGAGGGACTTAATGCCAACCATGAATCGAAAGTCAACGGTTGAAATTTAGTTTGTTACACAATTGCAATCTATCTGGTGTGAGAATAATGGAGTGAAAGGTGAAGGGTGTCCAGTGGAAAATTTTCAAGTTTAATATTAAAATATTAAAAAAACTACAATGTTATTCTCATATTTTATTTATACAAAATGGAGTTTAAACATGCCAATTTAACGTTGTATAATTTAATATCGTCTAAATGCCGTCTATTTCTCTCAAAACACTCTTGCAATCGGACTCTTAAATTTGCGAACCCGCAAGAACAAAGCGTTGGTTCAATGGCAACAATGGATATTTTCTTGTAGGGCCTGAATTGTTCAAAGATTGTTGCTGTAAACACTCTACTTAAGGTTTCCCCACAAAAAAAATTCGCACGGTGTAATGTCCGGTGACCGAGGTGCCCAGGGTATCTCTTCGTACTTTCTAATTAATTTATTGGTGAAAATTCCCCCCAGCTTCTTTATTGAAACTCTAGCTGTGTTTGGAGTGGCCTCGTCTTGCTGAAATTGTGTTCTGTTGTTGAACTCGGGAAATAGCTGCAGTTGCGGTACCAAAACTCGTCAATCATTCAGCAATACACGTCAGCAGTGACTGTCTCTCGCTGATTAAAAAAATTAAGAGCCAATTATCCATCGGACAGAAATTGCACACTACACTGTCGTTTTTGGACAATGCAAACGTTTTTGATGGTGTTCCCTTGGTTTATCGGGGTACCAGTATGTCATGTTCTGTTTATTAACATAGCCATCTATATGAAAGTGTGCTTCATCAGTAAACAATATTTCCAAGTGTTCATGCTGTTCCAAAACGTTCCAGCATCGTTCTCGCTAAGGTTTTACGTAAATAATAGTCATTTTTGTTGAGAAACTGCACGATTTGCAGTTTGTATGGGTAAAATTGTAGTTTTTTTTTCAAAATAACGTGCACTGTTGATTTTTTTTATTCCAATACTGGCTGCAATCTTTCTTATCGATTTACGCGGATTGCGCATAATTTCACGTCGAACTTGAGCCACATGTTCTGGCGTCGCTGCTGACGTTGATGGTCCCGGAGGAGTTTGGTTAACTATTGTCCCTTCTTGTCTGAACTTAGAACCCAACACTAAATAAGTTGCGTGCTCGGCCCATCACAATAAAGTGAGTACAAAAAGCATGACGCGCATGAACCAATGATTTACACATTTAATATTGCTCAACCGCAAACGCCCTGGGTACTCCCGACCAGTGACTCATTGCAACTGACAAATCCGCATATTACATATGTCGAACAATACCCCTCTCACTTACCTTACCCTGATGGTTTACGAGCAATCACAATTTAATCTTGAAGTTTTTCCGCTGAACACTCTATATTTACTGTAGTAAAATTCTGTTAGATGTTTGTTAAGAATTCTGATTTTTAAGAATAAATATGATTTTCGATATTTTAATTGTATAGAATCTTATAAATAAAACCACGGATAATTTCCAACTATCGGCAATGAGTCACGCACGCGGCTTATTTGTATGTATTATTATGATTGAGTCGACTGCGATTTTATGTAAGTTTATATCAGCAACTAATATAATTTGCAAATTGCATTGAGTTAATGCAATTTGCAAATTAATAAGATTTTCTCCAATCTCAGGTCATTGTTAGGAAGATTCTACAAAATTCATTGCGTAATCCCAAAGACGGTTTTATTGTATTTTGGTCGAGTCATTATTAAGATATGGGATCCGATCGTGGGGTCACTCCTGTAAATCAAATATAAAACAAATACAAAATTTTCAAACAGCCATAATGTAAAAATTGTAAGCCTGGAAGTATTTAAATTGAGACGTAATCTAAAATTGTTATATTCTTCCGTAAACGTTATTCCTGTACACGGGCTGTTACTGTTCCTTTTAATAAAAGAAAATTATAACAACGATGCTCTAAACAGGGCGGCTTCACACGGAAAAATGCAAGAGGTGTAGCTAATCTGAATTTAATATTTCCCAAAATTACCAATTTGTATGGATCGGGGACAATAGAATTTATTTGTAGAAAATAAACTACCTAGGTTTTCATAAAAGTGCACGCTTTCTCCCAATTTGGAAGAAATTATTTAAAAAATGGTTTATCGATAATAAACTGTGACTGATTATATTGTGATCTTTTGATTATATTAAATGTAATAAAATGGATATAAATTCTACATCCGCCCTATTCTCTTCATCTTGCTCATTCAGATTTTCATATTTTCAAAATTCTCATGGGTGTTAAAAAATTTTTTCTAATTTATTATATAAATATATATATATTTTTGATACTTGAAGGCATTTTCAAGGCTCAAATTTTATTCTCTGTGGAAATCTCACATTTTTCGTAAAGCTCTATTTTATTCACATTGTCCGCGCATTCACACATATATTGACATACTTGTTGGGTGCATCCTCAGATAGCGGTGCTGCATAATACTGTTTTTGTAGTACAATGAACTGCAGAACCCTTCCGCTCAGAGGAATGCTGCTGCAGGCAAGCGGAGTGCAATAATGAGATGTAAACACGTCACCGCGCTTCGCTCCACGGATATAATGACGCCATTCTACACCATTTTCTTCTCACAACTCGATTCCTTTACGACCCTTCCATACAGAAACCATTCATAACAGCGCAGTTCAATTATAATGCAATATTTATAACATTAAAAAATGCAGTTCTATATAAACTTATTTTCGCTATTCCATACAGTTAAATTATATATTTTAAAAGTGAAACTTCTTATTTAAGTCTCGGAAAAGTAAATTCAAACAGTCTAATTCACAATTACAGAGATTTGAAATGAAATTGGAATATAGTATGTCTAATAATCTTAAATTAATCTACAGAAATACTGTCTCGTTTAAAAAAAATCACGTCGATTACCGTAGTAATATTGTGAAATATTTCAAAACCGCGTGTGCGAAAGAAACAACACCGTCCGTGATGTCATCTCTTTCGCACGCACTAGTCACAAGCCTGCACAATTTATTGCGCTCGCGGCGAGCGAGATTGTATTTGCAGTCGCAGTTGTTATTTAATTGGTATATTTTCGGTCCTTCGATCAAAATAATTTATATTTTTAGGAATATCCCTACTCCCGACGTACGCAGATGTTCTCGAACATGTCAGTTAAAGGAAGAACTTGTCAATATTTTTAGTGCTTTACACTTCGTATTAATATTTTCTCGCTACGTTTGTTTATATATTTACTTAAAAATTATGCCAAAATCAAATGTCAATCTAAAAGCACATCGCTAGAGAAAACAAACTCCGAACGAACCACCTGAAGTAAATAAACAAAAAAATGTGTAGTTCGATGTATTGTAGAGAATGGACAAACAATCCTCATGATTACTATTTACGTTTCACCAGACTAACAAAACACTAAATTAATCGATTTTATTATTAGTATTCGCAAGATATTTAGACTACAATTAAATTTGATTATTATTATTATTAGATTACTATTATAGATTATATGTTGTGTATGTAGATTATATAAACATGTTTATATCATTTTTAAGTTATCATGAACCTAAACTAATCGATTTTATTCACAAAGCTCTCCAGTATTTGCAAGATATTTAGACTACAATTAAATTATGATTATTATTATTATTAGATTACTATTATAGATTATATGTTGTGTATGTAGATTATATAAACATGTTTATGTCATTTGTAAGTTATCATGAACCTATAATTTAATATTTCATAACAAAGAAATATTTTTATCAATATTTTATTAACATGTGGTTTAATCACTACAAATAAAATAATTTAAGGCACCCGTTATATATATGTATACGTATATTATCATGTTAGGCACTTCTGCTACATCTAAAAAGTTTTAATGTATGAACAGAGTGGGTGAATATTTTGCTTATTGGGAGAGTAATATGAGAAAGTTAATAAATAATTGCAGTTAGAAATTTACTTAAAGTTTCGCAGAGGAGTTTCTGATACGAAAGTTTGTCAATTTCGATTACAACTATTTATTTTGCTTTGAAATGGGTTTGCTTATTTTGTTTTTAAAATATTAATAAGGAAAAGTCAGAAATGTTTAACTTTTTGAAGAACTTTTCATGTTAATCAAAGTTGGTCCTTGCGTTGACTATATTTTTGTTAGTTTTTTCGTTCTCTTCGTATTTGTTAGAATATTATTTTTTACATAAATATTACTTTTTAAGAATCATTTAATTTCTTAAAGTATGTGTGTAGGTATATGATAATAATCAGTTTTCCCTTTATTTTTCTCCCAGGATTCATTTAGTTTATGTAGAAAGAACAACCAATAAATAGCTGAAAATTAGCACCTTAGGAATTTAGTTTAAGACAAAACTCAAAAGACTTCCCCATATTTGAACCACAATTCTAACCACTAAGAAATTGGTTATTATTTAATGGAAAGTTGAAAGACATTATTGAGGTTAATGTTTTCCATCAACGTAGTTTTAAACGGTTATTGATTTGAAAACGTAACTAGTCAAACCATTATTGTTTCCGTCTCCTGTAGGCTTTTATTAGAAATTGCATTAATTACATATTTTTAAATACATATCACATGGAATATATATCACATTAATGTTCTAATTATATTTAAACTAAGCTAAACGTTTACGCTATGAAATTAGGACTAACTTATTGGTCTACTAGAAAGAGGCTCGAACTCCTGACCACCGAATCACTAGGGGAGTGTTTTAATCACTAGACCAACAAAAATCAGGAGGCAAAAATAGTTAGTTCAAATTAAACGAATCAATGTAAAGGAAATCTATTTATCCCGGAAGTAATCGATTTTTTTTCAGTATATCTTTCTCTAGATTAATTTAAGTTGTATTAAAAATACCACAGAAATACGTTCTGAAATTACAGCTTCACATAAAAATGTGTTTTCTTTTAAAAAAATAGTCGATTCTTATCGGTAATCTTACAATTGGCACTTAAATCAACTTGTGTCCTGTAAAAAATTATAATAAAAACTAAACAATAATACAGCAATTTATGCCAGAGAACAAAAAAAATATTAAAATTTGATTCTGTTCCGAATTCGTAAACACTCTTTGGCTCCTAATGTTATTGACACATGTTCTGCGTCCAACTTCCTACTCTCGACCTTTTTTCCTATTCGCTTGCCTCAGTGTGAATTGTGACCTTAACACCATCGGGTGTTGCTTGATCGATAATTTGGTTGATACCATTCGCGGTGTGGACCAGTTACCTCCAGTTCACCAGCACTATTTTGTGTGATCATAGTGTTTATTGTTTCTGCGTACCGTGGGTGAACATTGACATGACGTCATCAGTTGGGAGCGGAGATCACTACCGTCCCCGTGCAACCATCCTGTGATTGCAGGGATTGCGAAGACGTCATGCTCAAAGTAAGGCGAGCATTCCTTCCAAATCCGGTTCTCCCAGATCGCTGGTTTTTCGAACAATCCCTATGCACTCACCAACCACTTCCTGTAACAGTCTTCCGATTCATTCCCCACTTTGCGGTGATTCCGACTTACAAATGGAATCATCGTAATCCATTCCGCGGGATTGCTCAGATTCCATCTTACATTTTTTATATTTAGTAATCAGATCTAAGTATTTTAATTATTTTCCCAAATCGTAATAGGTTGACAAAACTAAATAACATTCTGAACGTCAGATTAGATTTACGATTAGATTTTAATATCTGTCATCGCCGTTTCGTATCCTAATAAATAAAATAGAGTATATAAGTAACACTCCAACCGCAGTAAGCGACATTTATAACGTTGACACTGCGCTTTGAGTAGTGCATACATTTCATTTCATACAACAGGTGGCACTCGCTGTTCGTACAAAAAAAATGATACAGCAGCTTAGAAAATAAAGAATTATAATTACGTTGTATTTCATTGATACGGAAAGGGGGACCATTGACGTAGTTAACGCTGTTACTTTAATAATGTAGAATAATAGGCATTTCATAAATAAACTCTTCGACTTGGAACTTGTCCGTGAACCGTGGTGTGTTTGCGCTCAGGTGAGGCAGACGCCGGAGCAGATCCTCTGGGACTGTGTGATTATGAATGTTGAACGTGAAATCATGATTTCGAAATTAGAAGGAATAGGTCGTCGGATCCCCCGGAACGATGACCTATTAAGAAATTAAAGGAATCTCGGATACTTACTGGATTTATTAGGGTGTGGGTCTCCCGCTGGGGTTGCTGGGATGGATAATGCCGAGAAGAGCAGTGGCTAGAGAGACCTAATGGAGCTTTCTACTAGCTCTCCCTCGCACCTCTTGCGACCTGGACAGGGTGAATTTCTGCCAAACTGTGACAGAGTTCTGCGACTGCAACACATAAATGTGGCGTCTACCCTCCCCTTTTGGGGGTACAAGATTTCTATATGTTCTCTCTGGCTGCCCTCTGAATTTAATGTTATAACGAACACTTTTTCTAATGTTTACGGAATGATGATTATCACGATGAAATCAATCTCAGAGGTGTTGAGATAAATCTCAGTACAATGTTCACGTGTTAAGATTTTGATCCAAAGATAAACTTAGAGATCGGCTTGAGATTGGTAGAAAGAGACAAAAAGTTAAAACCGTGTTCGCGGTGTTCGATTTGACAGTGAAATTCGACATATGTTCAAATACATCACGTAGAGAAGTAGATAACTATAAATATATATTCTAAGAAGTTATTACTTACATTATTACATTTATTCCATTTTAACCGCTACTGGAGAGATTCAAATTCACTAAACATCAGTGGTCAATGTATTGACATTTAACATTTTACGTACAACGAGAGTAAGGTGAGGTGCGAGACGGCGAATCTCCGGAAACTTAGTTCGTACGCGGTAGCCCGAGAGTTGTCTCCAAAGAATCCCATCGGAGCGCAGTCTCGGAGATCGTCTCGAGTCAAAAATCTCATAAAAAAACACATTCACGGACACAGACCATTATGGTAAATGACGTCACGTAGAACACTTTCATATCAGATTACGTCCCACAACAGAAAATGCACCGCGACATGACAACAAAAATATCTGAAAATAACAAGTGACATTCACTCGTCATAAATAATAACTGCCGGACAAAGTTTACGGACAACAATAAAACAGTCAACGAGTAGCGCGGGGTCAGGGGTAGTCGGGCGGCCAGGGGTGGGCGTGTAACGGTGCGAGGGTGACTTGAGGGGATGTACTGATGGCTTCATTTATATGAGGTCTTAATTGTTTGTCTCTTATACTACAATGTAAATAATTTCGTCATTTTATACTTATACGGATAAGTTCATATTAAGCTATACAACGGTGGCAATATTGTATTAAAAATTAGTTTATGTTAGATTGATTTCGATAGAAATACTATCCTTTGCAGAGGGTTTAATAATGCAGCTGTGATGCGTTTTCGTCGATTATGATCGAAACCTCACTCCGTTAAAATTCACGTATCCCATAACGGATTTTATGAACACGGTAGCTCCCCTGTGGTTCTCTTCTAATTTCAATCAAACTTATCCGATAAATATCTCAGCTAACTTCGTTAACTAGCTCAATTTACAATCTTCATTCAAAATGGCGACTGTTAATAAACTTTAAAAACTAGTAACTTTATTAATATTGGCCCTAAAGAAATTGTAAAAACATGCTTTCAAACGGAGACGAAATTAACCTGATTTTTATTATGTGCTTTTTAATCCAATGAACTATTTTTTTACCGAGTCATGTCAAAGATAATGAAATGCTAAAGTGCATCCGAACAGATAACAGCACGGTTGACAGTCTTTTCTCTGAATAATTCATGTGCGACCGCTCGGATACGAAACGTGCATTCCCATTCTCCCACACAACATCCGCCCCGCAGGCGACACGAACCCACCCTTGCGTAGAATTAAATCATCTACCATATTTTCTATAAGTTATATCTTCAATAATCAAATCACTCGTACTGTTCTCATTGTTTTGATAATATATGAGATTTAAAAAGTATAAGACAAATAATTAAAATGCCTTAATGAAATTAAGTTCTTTCTCCAGTTATTATTTAAATACTTGTTATATATTATGCGCTTTATATTACGCGTTTAATCTAAATTATTAATATAAGCTGTGCATTATAAAATAAAAATGTTGTAAAGGTGGCATTCTAATCCCTATTTTGTCTTTTTATAAGGTCCGTATGACGTCTAAAAATTAGTTTATCAATATTTTCACGTCATTTGTGAGCGGATAAAAAGATTACTGCATTTGAGTAATTTATGTATATATAAATATGTATGCAAACTTATTGAAGAATAATTCTAAATTTTAATTATTTCACCACGTCCTATTTCGAGTACAGAAGTTAGGAGTAGCTACTCACTTTTCTTAATATCTGCAATAGATGATCTTTTATCTTTATGTAAAATACTAAATTCATACGCAAAATATGTATCACATAAATATTCCTACAATTTTCTGAGGTTCTTTATACTGTGATTGTATTGATTTTACTGTGAAATTTTTCATTAACTTGACTCAAACCTCCGCCGTCTCGGTCACTAGGTAAATATCTTACCACTGGAAGTATCCCAGTCTATAAAGTACAAGTGACATTTGAGATTGGCAATAAAGAATTATTTGTGTAAATACATATTCAAAATTTATTGTTATACCTCCAAGTTATTTATTTATTCCAAACCTATTGCGGTGAAGCTTGCAACTAAATTTTCAGTCATCCATTGATTGTGAAACTACCGAGGTAATTTCACCCATTTAAAAATATAACTTTTTTTGAGAACATGTATTTGGGTATTTGTTTGCGCTATATTTAGCGCAAAGAAATACCCAAATAATAATAAATAGCTAATGTTATATTACGTTACACATCGGTAAATTATCTACGATTTACTGTTTCCGAGGTAGTTTGTAGAACTCCTCCATAATCACATATGTGAAAATAAAACACTCGTTTTTTTATTCTACTCGTTTAATTTACTTGAGACGCGTTTCCCCTCGCAAGGGCATTATCAATCTAACAATTTAACTCGACAACTTGTAATGGAGGACAGCTATACAATTTTATTTGCATAAGATGAAAAAGGACAACATTAATTATAATTCTGAGGATTTCCGTATATTTTGAATGCTTCTAATTATTTTAAACGCATCTCAAGTAAATTAAACGAGTAGAATTAAAAAACGAGTGTTTTATTTTCACATATGTGATTATTTACGATTTTTGATAAAAAAAATAATATTTCTAGGTGTTGTAGTGTGTAATTTTAATATTATTTTATTATTAATGATAATAATATCATAAAACAATAATTATAAATTCTGTTAATCTTATTTATTCCAATAATTCGAATATGGTCAATTTTAAAGAGTCGGTATCGCTAATAGGGTAAGCTGAAAAATAGATCCATACACGAAAAACCAAGAAATTATAAAACATTATTAAGGAAAACACATTCTTATTGTGAAGTTGTAATTATTCAGAACATAGGTCTGTGATATTTTAAATACTAAATTAATGTATTAATTATAAATATATACATATAAAATCAATTTTGTCGAAAAATATTGTTTTTGCGTCACCGGGATATAGTATTTGAGATTCTGTAAAAATAATGTAGATGGCTTTCAAATAATGGAACGACAGGTGTATTAATTTGAAAAATGTAACATATAGGTTCGAAAATTTGTCAAGAAAAATACTGGCGTTATAGCACAAAGGTAGTGCACTTCCCCGGATTGGAAATAGAGATCCAGGTTCGTATCCCGGTGACGCAAAAACAATATTTTTCGACAAAATTGATTTTATATGTATATATTTATAATTAATACATTAATTCAGTATAAAACATTACACTTTTTCTAGAGACTTGTAGACTCTCGACAGATAGAAAATCACAAGGACATTAATGCTTCCAAGAATAATACTGTCATATTTACAAGTATTAGATACAAAACCTTGTAGAATCACATCCCACCTTTTGAATTTCGGTATGATTCTTCGAAAAACATTCCCGTCTTTGACTCTGACCTTCATTTGTCATACAAAAGTCTCCAATTTGTATTTTCTATTATCACAACCCTCGGCGGATGAAGAGCTATCGCATTTCATCTCCCTTAACAGAATTCAAGATAAGGATCTTTTTTCAGATGACATTTATGTATGTGTGTAAAAAAACGAACCCTACAGAGTACGAATACTTCTATGTAACATTGTGAGTTATTTTTAATTATAAATATTAAAAATGACACAACATTGTAAAACCATGTTGTCTTTTTTTCACGTGTGTAGCGTAGATCGTTTGAACAAAATGAGAGCTTTGTGCGGTTAAATCGCATTCTTCGTGAGAAGAAAATCCATATTATAATCAAAGTAATATTTGGGAAAATATATCATTTTTGTTTCAGAAAATAGTAAATGGTTATGATGAAAAATTGAGATTATGATATTTTTGTAATTTATCAATTTTTTTCATTCAGAAATGTAATTTTCTCATCGGAAGAAATTGTTCACCATCGTCTTCCTTAAAAGTACTTAATTCTTATTTGATACGTACTACGTTAAATATACATTAAGCATACGAGTTAGTTAGACGTACGGGATTCTGTGTGTTTAATCTTGGGTCGTGTTTAGCTAAAGAAACTGTTTGAAATTCTCAAACACAGTAAGAATTACTTTCCTTGTATGAGTGTTTGCTTAGGACCATATCTGAAAATAGATTTATTTTATTCCCTCACGAGACAAGTCATCGCCCTCGACAAATGTTTCATATCCAAAAAGTCAATAAAAGTGACAGGACTACAGTAGTTTTAAAAAATATTTTATTTGTACTACTACCTTTTTCTTGTTTTTGTTGACTTTCAAAGAATCGTCAAACGAAATATTGTAGTATTGGTGAATGCAAGGAATGTGCGCCCAAGTACGAGACGCAGTGTTGCACTGGCGCTTGCAACGGCTCTTCTACAACGTACATTGTACAGGATAAATAAAAAATAGTCTTAGAGCGACAAAACCATATTTTCTTGTATTCCGTCTGGCCAGTATATTATATGTGAATTTCTCTACCCCTGTGTAATAAAAATGTATTAGAAACATTACTTCATCATCCTTAATATATCCTTAAAACTCGAGCCTTTGCGTTGCGTTACGCCTTTTTTAAGCACTTTTTATTGCGGACGAACGCGCTGTCCTGCATTCAAAATACATTCACGCATCACTTTAATATTTTGAGCAAACAAAATATACTTAGAAAATTTCAGTTCCCGTGGCCCGTGTTAAGATAAGACTTTGATCTCTGAAGGTTCATGTCCACTGAAAGACACAATTCAGAAATTCACTTGAGACACATCTTAATACCGTATATACGTGATAAAATTTTGTTTTGGAGATTAAAACTAGAGATCAGCTTGAGATTGTTAGAAAGAGACAAAAACTCAAACCACCGTATACGGCGTACGTTTTGATTTAATACTTTCACATAATTGTCACTTAAAACTATCATGGCTCCCTGCAACTATCTATTCTGAAAGTTATATGTAAGTCATTAAACATTAATATTAACTTAAGGCATTAAATTACAAACATTTATTGAGTTTTTAAATTCAAATTCACCCAAATGACGAACATGACAATTGACATGACAATTTACATACGAGTGTGAAGTGAGGCGCGAGACAGCGACAGTGTATATACGGTGAATACGAAAATTGAGAGTTGTCTCCAAAGTTACTCATGAGAGCAAAATCGAGTTAAAAATCTCCTATAAATCTCTTCCCTGAACACCGGTCATAAGACTCGCTAAAGGTATGTGTATACTCGATGCGTCATTCAAATCTGCGCGCAAAACATGTGATCTGGTGACTCATAATCGAGCCATTAGAAACCCTCCTAACATAGTGTGTCAATCGCCAATGTGCTCGTATAATTTTAAAACTTTAAATGATGTCTCTTGTTCCTTAATTCTTGTATTGACCGCTGTACCGAAACTGTGCAGCAGCGATACTTCATTTGTCTTTTCGAGTAGAGTTCGGGGGAACCTCTCCGGGCATCGCCCCTCGCATTCCGACACGGCCCGTGGTAGAAAGGGCGGCCCGGGGTAGAGAGAGGATGGCCCGGGGCAGAGAGGACGGTCCGGGGGTCTGGGGACCCCGGAGAGGAAAGGGCAATAAAAAACAAGCAGATGGCTTAGTTTTATTAAGCATTTAATGTCTCCATTAAAATAATGCCTGAACCGACGGCACGCAGAAATAGCAGGGCTGACTTCTGGGCCCTCCAGAGGCAGCCGGGCGGGGTAGTTACTCTGTAATGCCGATTTAGTAGACTGCTCACACGATTAAAGTCGCTGTTGTGTCATTATTTCTGATACTCGAGAGAAATCAGTGGCGATAATAAATCTTGCACGCCTAAATCGTCTCGTTCTACTTTGGTGTGTATAAAACCCTATTTATGATTAATCTATGGAATCATATAGTTTTATATTGATCTTAAATAACATCTTCTGTCTTTAGAACTTTATATATCAGTGTGGTCAAATATTCACACCTAATACTCTCAATGCAATCTCACCAACCTTCATATTTTTTTATTCTGAAAAAACCATGATAAATCAACAAGAGTTTAAAGGATAATATAATTGTTAATGCACTTCTTATTATGAATAATAATTGCTATAAATTTGGTTTAAAACACAAAATAAATTTTCAAAACACATTCTTTCAAAAATCACGTAGTTTTATCAGTTAAATTTCAGAGTGCCGACTGTTATTAGTCGAATCCTAATACAAATGGCGGACGGGCAAAAGTAACTAGCTTGGTAAGTAATACAGATTTTGAATCACAATATTCATCTAAAGATAACGCAATGCGTAAAAGCTTTTTGAGAAAAAAATTCTTTAAAAGTTAGAAAGAAAAGAAATGGAGGTTGCTGGCTTTGTAACTAGTATCCTCAAGTCGTCGTAGCGCCTGACATTTACACGGGAGCTACAATTCACTCTGCATACTGTAAGTTTCTATATTTTATTTTGTCGGTGTATGCCTGACGTCGTGTTTTTTTAATTTATTTTTTTAAAGTAATGATTTTTTTTTTTGTAAATTGCGCATTGGAATTTTTTGCGTAAACATATCTTACATTTGGATTTTTACTCAATTCTGTGCGAAATTAATTTTTTCACTTTATTTACTTTTGTTAAATATTTTCAAGAATACACGGAATACTTTGTTGTATATTTTGTGTAATATATTTTATATGAATAAAAACAAAAAATAATATATAATTATTGATCTGTTTAAATGCACACCGCATGTAACAACATATCAACAACTCACCACAAGCGATAAATCACGGTCACAACACAAGACAACGAATGAACATCTACACACCAGTTTCGAGAGCAACAACGACATTCTATCAACGTTTCTACATGTTTTAGCTCCGAAACTTTACAACATACTTAACACTAACTGGAAATCGTTCACTTCCAATAAGATTACATAAATATGGACTCAATATGTGATTCAATGAGGTAGAGATCAATCAAAATCATCGCTGTCCAACAGTCTAACATAATCACAATATAATGCCTAAACTAATAATTCACATTACTTTTACAATACACGCTACGTTTTTTTATATTTTTGTCAAATCTTTTCTTTCTAATTTTAATTAAATAACACCACAACAGTACGAAAAAAACTGGCTACTTTAACACAGACGGCAGTCTAGCAAAATAGCCAGGACAATGCTGTATATATCAGAGGTGGAGTCCTACTCCATCCCACACAATAAACTACGAGTGTTATACTTAATATCAATATAATTCTATCTTATGTTTATCATGTTATATTATTTTTTTTTTTTATTCACCTCTGTCACAACAAAAAAATGTATATCAATAAAGTCTAATAAATAAATGTATAGCATATATGAATAGACTGTTATACTAATATTTTCATGTATATAGGTAAAGCAGCTTACTTATTTTAGAAAATATGTAAACCTCTATGTATGTTAGAAACATTTATATTATTAATTCATTTATTTTCAAGGTTTGATAGAAATTCATTTAATTCCAAAATATCTAATTATAATATAAGTCGACGGAATCATGCAACAAATACTCCGTGTTTTGCGAATAGTTGATCGATTTTCAAGAAAGTTTTAATTTGGTATCCTTACGTAACCAGTCCGGTGGCGAATGGTATTCTGTCTATTGCGAATGAAAAAAGTACAAAGTAAGTTATTTAATCCTCCGAAGAGGAATATTTGACTCCACTCCGACTGCGGGTTGTACAATAATGTTTAGCTGTCCTAACTTCAAATGAGCGGGGCGCGTTGCTCGGAGAACTCTCGCTAAAGAATTGAAATGGGAGAAATTTGAGCTTCCTCGGTGAGGGGAGGCCGGAGGGGTAGTTGTTAGCGGAAGGACGAGGGCAGAAGTAAAACTTATCTGTCAGGGAAAGGTCAATATGAATACAATTACTTACTTCCGTCTGAGCGGAGGAAATGGAAGACTGACAAGAGGACTGAATTCTTGGCTACGCTCGGTAAATTAATTCTCTGACAAATGGCATCGGTAAATTGAAATAACTGCGACATGCTTTAAATAGTTGCTGTAGAAATTCTTTGTGGTTTTGTGATTATACTTATTTATTTAAAACACATTTTATACATTTTCATTGTTTTTTGTTACAAAATTAATATGCAATTTACATTACAATAATTATGATAAACTGGTTTAGTCCATGATATTAAGTCAATAGAAACAAAAATACTAGTACTTGGTAAATAAAAAAGGACTTACGGATAACGAATTTTATAGTCATGAAAAGTAGATATTTATCCTCATTTTAAATTTAACCAAAAATTATAATAATTCCGTAACTTTTCCATTGAGCCGTGATATGATACCTACGAGTACTTATTAATTTGTATGTAAAATAACGAATTAAAATAATTTCACATTCATTAAGAAAAAATTAAAATCTTTTTAATATTTGCAAATTAAACTTTCTTATCAATATTCATTTTTACATAGATTATTTGATGTTGTTTTTTTAACCACTTAATTATTTATTTTAATACACATAATAATCACACAGCTATAATAACCTATTAACCTTCTAACGTTTGACAACTTTTAAGGTGCGTGTACATGGATGAAACATTTCTCTCACGTCTCGGAGACTTAACGGTAAAGGTTGAAAGCATCGGTTGGTCATTCTACACTTCGTACAAATATGTACAATAGGCAGCAAATGTTAGCTTTGTATGATTCTTTACGTTGTATTACTTCGATACGAGTTATAAGATAAGTCTTATTGGGGAGCCATGGAGAGGACGCGTTGACAAAGCATGTTACCAATTTTTTTAAATACGTTTTACTAGTGTCATTTATTATCCACAATTTCAAAAATATTTATGTTTTAAAAAATCGCCATCATGAAACTAGTTACAGTTAACTTTTAAACATCGCGGACTAACCCAGTTTTACCTTATTGATATTTGAAGTGATAAGAGCAGAATCAGACACAAGACAAGTGTATTTGTGGTACGCTATATTTAATTTATATTTGGGGGAAAAAGTGGTCAACTTAATTTTTGACCATTTGGAATTATTATTCTTCTTTTTGGTCTAAGCATTTCATGTTTATTATATTCCGCTATAGTGGGTCAAGCACATTTGATTGCATTTAGCTTCTTATTTCAAATACCAAACTGTAACACTGTTAAACGTTGAATTAAAATCTGTCATTAATTTTGTCACGTTATACGTTTCTGTTTTTATCAATTGTTATACGAGTATAAGTAGAAGTATAAATAGAAGTATAAGAAGAACGTATTTAAATAATCAAAATCTCTTTATCAGTTTCCGTTTTATAAAATATGCTCAAATTTATTTTTAGGTTTAGAAAAAATAATAATCAACTTTTAAAATTTGTTATTTATGAGAATTGACAATTAAGCTCGTAGAAAAAATTATTACAACATACTTATTCGTTATATGGTACTTAATCTCCTTTAAAATATTCCCTTCCTAAAGCGATTCACATGATCTAACATTTTTTTCCATTGCAGGTTGCAGTATTCAATGTCGGTTTAGTTCAGAGCACGCGTCGTAATCCGTTCCACCCCCACTCGTGACCATCGTCTTTTTTGATTTTGGGAATTTAAAAAATATACATATATTTGCCACTTTAAGCAGTTTAGACATTTCCAAAGTATTTTTAGTAACAATATTTTAGTTTGAGTTGAGTGAAAAAACTATCCATATGATTCAGTTTTTACTTAAAAGCATACACGATTCTAAAATTTAAAAAAGGCTTCATTTTATGTAAGTATTGACTGCTATTATTTCTGTGTCAATACTATATATAATATAAGAGATGGTCAATATATTATACTTGCTAATTGAATTAAAAGAAAGAAACGTTATTTTTGTGATTTTTCTTAAATTTAACGTATGTGTATTTTAATGTAAATGCTTAATAAATGTTATTGAATATATAATATAAAAGAGAAAACATTTATGTAGTCCTAATCTAAAGATATTAAAAACATATTAGTTCTACTTATACAAAACGTGCGATCTCGCTACTTTCGTGTTTTTTCGTAATAGTAATATACACTGACATACATTATAATCTCTTTGGTTAAGACGATATTACACAGATTATTCCCGGATCTGATTTACTCGCCGTAATAGTATAGGCTGAAATCGCATTCCATAATATAAAAGAAAAATTATATTAAGAAATATTAATTAATATTTATATTTATAATTTTATAAACATACCGCAACCCAAAATCACTATATTTATCAAGGCGTCTAATTTTTTAACAACCTTCCCATCACAATCAGAATAATTACAGACTACTATCAATTTGTATCTGAAGTAAAAAAAATATATACACAGCCTAACTGAAACATAAATTATCTCGTACACACTTCATACATGAGTCCTACTCTTATAGAGAAGAAATAAATGTTAAATGAAATATATATATATATATATCCTACTGATAATTCTAAAATGTATTACATGTTCTAATATTAAAATAAAAAAACTATTAGGTAGTGTTCAGAAACAAAATCTGCAGTGGACTAAGCCACAAAGCACAAAGCAATGATGTTTTTAGTAAAAACTCTTTTTTACGGTTTCTCTAGAGCACGGTATTTATATTACGAATTTACCTGCTGGAGCGCGTACTCTAACACGCGGCTACTTTGTAACAATTTAATTATGTTAAACAGACAGTAGAGCATCATGGTCAGTAAACGCAACCATAAATCGTCAATATCCATGTTAAGATATCTTTCCGAGTGTATGTAAAAATAGTTTAAGATAAGTAAGAAGAAAGATTTGTAAATCAAAAAGAGAAAACAAAATCAAACAGTTCAAGAACAAGATCACACAGAAGTCAGCTAAACGTGTTATGCTAACTGTACCTTCGGATACTAGGGATATGAAAGATTCAGACACAGACTTTGTTTTGAGGCTTTATGTTAAATGTGTTGATGACGATAGAGAAGATGTCTTCTTTTTGTCCTCTATATAAGCCTGATATAGTATTTATAGTACATACCCGTCTTGCCACACCGGTAAGGCAAAATGCGGGGAAAGGACTTTTTTTAATATGTTTTCATTTTTGTGCTAAATTTTATATTTTCTACATAATTTTAATTGAAAATTATATTATAATGGCAAATATCCAGAGTTTATAATAAAGATTATTTTTCTTAATAAACTTGCATTTTATTGGGACCCGTAGCTTCTCCATCTTGCCCCATCTTCCCCTACGCTTAAATAATGTATTGATTTTATTAATGATTAGACAGTGTTTTGGACTACGTAGGATTCGCCGATACGACAGGTATCAAGATTGCAGTTTGTTATATAATTAAATAATGTACTCGTTAATGATTTTGTCCAGTAAGTACGATAAGGTAACAAGCGAGAACCAATACGTTCCAATCACTATTTATTTCACCGTGTGTTTTGGTTTCGCCGGTATAAACATTTGAGCGCGAGAGATGCCGACGTCGCACTACGAGGCTTTTTTCGTTTGATGGCTGTGCGGACGGCTCCAAAGGCGCCGGGCGCGGCGGGCGGGCGGGGCGGGTCTTGTTTGAGCAAAAGTAAACCGCAAATTCTCTGAATATTCATCCCGCCATGTCCCCTGAATATTCATGAAAAAATGTTGGATCACATACTTGCCAAGTCTTTGGCGATGCAAAGAAGTTGGCGAAAAAAGCCAACGCGAGATTCCCCGCTAAATTGAGATCGAAATCTTCCAAAGCCGCGGCTCGGGTTTGCATTCAAATTCTCTCGTGTTCCGACGGTGGGTAATGCGGGGGGAGGTACTGAACGACGCTGCTCACGTTTGGCTGACATATCAAACTTTACTTTACCTGTAGCTTGACGGTTTTTCATCGGTCGCAAGTATTGATGTCGCACCGTGCTCGACTGGCCTAGAGCGCCATCTTTATAGACATCTAGGAACGACGCGGTGGACTGTGATTCGCATCTCGTTAAAAATTGCAACTCTTTGAAATTCGAATCGAATCAGCGCACTCGGTTTGGTTCGATTTGTGATTCAAAAAATAGTAGTTATGTACGACTATATATATATATATATATATACGAGTATGTATAGTAGAGTTATGTATATGTAATCAGATATATAATACAAATATTATACTCATACGGCAATCAACATTATAATGTATAAAAAATAAATGTTTTTCAGTTTGATGACTGCTAAGAATTATTTACTGTTTTAAATGGTTTTATGAAACAAAATCATTTATTTTACAAACTTTTGATATATTTTTAGAGTAAAGACCCCGTAATGGAAGCTAATGTATACGTCAGCCCCCAGGTGTAAAAATAATTATAATAATCAGCTGAACGCTAGAAGAATAGGAATATAGAAAGAATAGAAATCAAATAGAAAGTGACGGTCTGAAGAGGGAGAATATGTTTATTAATAATAATAAAAGTTGGTTTTAAATTAAACTTTTACTTAAAGATAATATCAAAAATATGTACACAGGCATTTCAGGATAAATAGAAAAATCTATAAGTACTACCATCTGATGGTCGTACAGTCTGCACATTTAAGAAATAGTATTAATGTTATGCTGCAGGTTACAAATAATTCTTAAGTTTAAAGTATTCATGATGAGTTAATAAGCCTTTTAAAAAATTAACATATTTAAGGGATTTTTAAACAAGAGTCGTGATTGACTCAGTAGGAATATTAAATTTATCGAATGCCATTTGATTCAAAATATACATATGTTTAAAATTGAAAAATAGTAATGAAATATCGAAGTACAAATAAATATAGTATGAAGTGGAACCATTATGAGACACCCGTTGTGTTTTTATATTTTTATTTTTAATACCGCATTGTCATATCAATTTTTGCCTGCCCATTGCAGATCACAGGGTTTTTTTACAGTGGTCTCGTCAATGGTATTTTTCTAACTCGATTAATTGCACAAATCACTCTTGAAAGGTGGATTGCCTATTTAAAAGAAGAAGAAGAAGTCATATCCATCGTATACTACAGGATGTTCATAAAAGCAGAAATTTTTTTAAATATTTGATTTTTCATTAAAATTAAATGCAGTATTTGAATAAGGCGATTATATATCTGTGCACTTCAATTTTTAAAGCTTGCGAGATTGATTATGTTTTGTAATACATATAAACGGATCTAGGAAAGTTCATCGACGACAATTTACCGACTGGAAAATTCACCGACCCGTAATTCGTCGAAAGGAAAATTACTTTTAAAATTAGCAATATTAACTTTGTGGTTAAAATTCATATTTTTTTATTTATTATTTCCTGAAGAAGAAAATGGTATTTTTCGAAACCGGTAGATGAATTTAAACTCAATCAAGTGGTTAATAAAACAAAGATAACAAATAAAAGAAAGAAAAATTGACCGATTCCACAAATGATTTATTTTTAAATCATCGGCGATCATTTGTAAAATCAGTAAATTTTCCTTTCGACGAATGACGACTCGGTGAATTTTCCAATCGGTCGGTGAACTTTCAGGATACCCACATAAACAACGGCCTTAGAAATAATACTTTTTATGCAAAACTATAATGAAGTGAATCGATGTATTCGATCCAAAAATTATTTAAGTAATTTTTGGTGCATGTAATATAACGTTGGAGTATATGGTGAAAAATTTTAAAAACTGAAGGTGTAAATTTTATAATTACTTTCGTATTCTGCTATAAATTTGTGTTAATTTATTATATATATAATTAAAAACAATTCACTTTGTTTAACACCACTTTGGTTGGTGTTAGCAAAAATAAAGTGGTGTTTAAATAAAGTGAATTGTTTTTAATTGTATTTGTGGTAGACATTTTGTTTTATCTTTACTTTGAACCTTAGGTACAGAGCACGAACTTTGAATACTACCCAACAAGTAACAGTTTAGTCAGGATCGTGACCTCGAGCTAGTTGAGTGAATTACTAAGTTAGAATACCTTTAAAAGAATGCATGCATTTTACACCTTAATGTAGTACCCGCGATAAAAATAATTTAAACTTTATTTTATATATATAACCAGTTATATAAATGTTTTTTTTTTTCAATTAACATAAATATTTATATCAATTAACATTAATATCAATGGTATGATAGACTGCCCCCAGATTGTTGGTATGCTTGACTTTCACGCACCGTTGAGGTCATCGAGACACTATTCATTGTTCTATTACAGTGGTAATGTCAGAACTCATTCATTAGGTAACTCCGCAGTTCCCAGATTGCATTATTATTAACTATAATAGTTTTGTGTATTTATGATGTACACAAAGCATCATTAATTAATTCTAAGAAGTAAAGCCTACGATTAGTACTTGCATACGGAGCCGAAACATGAATTCTCACCGTCCATATTTTTATCAAATTAAAAGATAAAAACCTAAAGAGCAATGGAAATGGGTACGCTCGGAATATCTCCGTGATATAAAATCAGTGCGTTATCCATTTCGCTTAAAAGTACATTAAAAGATTTTTTTTTTAAATTACCCCTTTAATCTGGCTTTAGATTATTAGCCATATAATCATGGGAGTACGAAAATTATGTTCGCGTAATACTTTTAAAAGGAGATTTACGATTTTTGGAAACTAATGGTTAAATAATGTTGAATTAAGTGACCATAACCAATGAAACGCCGTTCAAAAAATGAAAAATAACTCTAATAGTACCGGAAAAATTTTCTCTCGTGCACCGCCCTCTCGAGCACCGCCCACTCGTGCACCGCCCACTCGTGCACCGCCCACTCGTGCACCGCCCACTCGTGCACTTTAGTGGGTAACAACTTTAGTGGATGAATTGTGGGTGAATAAAAATGAATTGAAAATTCTGACATTTGCTATCAGCTTACTCAAAGGTATTTGAGATTCCATAAAAATAAGATAAATGTCTATTTCAAATAATGGAACGATTAAATACGATTCGTTCGTTCGAAAATACGTTCGAAAATTTGTCGCTAAAAATATTGTCGCTGTAGCATTGTTGAATAATGCATCTTCCCCGGTTTGGAAAGAGATCCAGGTTCGAATCCTGGTGGCGCTACAACAATATTTTTGGATAAAATTGATTTTATATGTATATCTTTCTAATTAATATATTTAATTAATATTTACATTATTGCAATAAGCGGTCGATAGCAACAGCATTATTTTATGATAGTAGATCCAGCAGCGACAAGTTTACTGGCCAATACATCTGAATTTTAATATGTAATAAACGACGTTCCCGCACATCAGATTTGCTCCCAGTGATAAACTCTGTCATAAATCAGTCTATTGTAAATTCCTATACAAATATTCAACGATGTCCACCGCTGGCATCATCCCGAATGCAGCCTTTGAATAAACGAGGAAAGTGAGCGGAGACATGACATGGACTTTTCGATCCGGAAAGTTTGTACGTTTGTCTTCGGCGTGCGTCCCCCCATTCCCATTGCCGCTAGCCAGTGATAGCACAACTGTACCCAGGACCAAACTAAGGGACAAATCCGATAAATATAAAAAAATAAACATTTAGTAGGTATTATAATATTTTCCCGCAACGGTAACTTCTATAAAGTGATTTGTGAAAAAAAATATTGTGGCTAATATCACATTTTAAAACAAATAAAAATGCAAACTTATGCTGCAATCATTTAGATTGTGAACATTTGGATAATAATAGCTATAATATCATCATCATCATCATCATCATTAGTATCCCTGGCTTTACAACCCTGTATGAGTCCTGACCTCCTCGACCTCCAGGACACCTCTACAATAAACTATTTATTGCCTGCCATCTGATTTTGGGTTTATTAATTCCTTATCTACCTTCAGTTCTATTATTGTAATTGAATATCTGTTTTGGGATCTATCCATCATTCATACATTCTATATGACCCAGCTATCGAAGATTTTTAAAACTTATAGTAGATAGCAGAACAAAGTGTTTGTATAAAGAGTATTATTACAATTTATTTACAATATGCAAAATCTTACCAGTTGACAAAAAAGTAACATGTAATATCATTTTAGAAGATATGCAGATTACATATATTACGAGATTAGAACGAATACAAAATAGGTTTATTCGACATCTGAATGTTAGATCTAATCAATCATTCGGTTCCTATTTAGATGCAGCAAACTTCCACAATATGAAGACTCTAGAACATCGACGAACACGTGCTGACCTAATACTTCTCTTAAATTACTGCAAGGCCACATTGATTGTCCCAGCCAATTAGAGTTAATATCTCACCATGTGCCATCTAGATCAACCCGGCAATCCGTACTCTTCCACATTCCCAGAAGTAGAACATCTTACATACAAAATTCATTCATTCACCGGTCATGCAAATACCATAATGAGAAATTTACAGAAATTGACTTGTTCAACATTAGCCTTACTAAGCTCAAAGGGTTCTTCTTATGAACCACCACAATCTAAACCTTGGCCATTCACTATACCTATAAAAACTCATGTTGCTTTCCCTTTACCGCAACGTTAGTTGCAACCTCCCCACCCTTCTCCTTCTTTTATCTAAACATACTTTGTATCCAAATATTTTTTGTGGATTTTCTTTATTAGTATCGCATGATAAATAATTATTATGTTTATTACAATATGTTTTCACTGTCAAAATCCCTTAATAAAAATATAAAATAAAAAATAAAAATAATAAACAATGTAAATATGAATACTGACCCTCACCATAGTTATTCTACCATTCGTATTCTCTCTCATATTCGGGACGAACTATGAGAGTACCAATCCCGAACAATGTGTTCGATGAGAATGTGTTGTGCCAAGAATTTTTAATAAAGAATTATTAAACATTATGAAAAATAAAGAGACATCAGTGAACACACTCAAATATGAAGTCAAACATATTGTTATCTAATTATTTGATTTTTCTATTCTATTACATTCTTATATTGTATTATATTATAAATTGTATATCTTTCAGTTCAGCGTACAAGTTGTAAATAGCTTCATCATCATATATTAACTGTATCATATAAAATAGTATTAGTCAAATAACTGAATATTATATTTTTAAAACATTTGATATGCATTAAAGATTATAAATGTTAGCCACCCACATAGTTAATTAATTTTATTACATTATTTAGAGTAACCAACAATCAATTTCTATAAAATGCTCAAAACACTTTCTTATTTATTTAGAAGCAGAAAATTATTAGCGGGGGACCATCGTGTGGTGGCTGTGCAGTCACAACTAGTGCTGTTGAAATTAATAACAGGGGACGTATCAAATGTTTACCAAAGTAAACTCTAAACCACTGAATATCAAATATAAATACTTTTGAGATACCAAATTCAGTGAACGTTTAACAAAAATGTTACTGAACTGAAGCGGTGTTGTAGAATTCCGAGTGGTGACGCATTAGAATGTGAAACTTACAACAATCCTTGGGAAACGTTTGATGAGTACAAAGAAGAACATTTTAGCGAGTAGAAAGTAGAATTACCTCAGAACAAGACTGATCAGCTGAATAGTACATGCAATTGCTCAAAGTATCTTACTTTACATTACATTTGTATACATTTACTTGGGTTAGGTTAGGTTAAAATACAGAGACAAGAAGTTTTTTAAGTTGACAAATAATATAATAGAGTAACAAGAAGTAAATAACTAAATAACGTGGTCTAAAATTTGCCGAAAATCAACTATTTTTGAGAAACGAAGGTATTTTTTTGTATGTATATTTTCAATAATTTGGTAAACAGTTAAATACAAGTCTTGATAATATAGCAGGTAAGGGAGTAAATCTATTTGTATTTTGTATCTAAAAATAATAATGTTAATACATGATAACCAAAACGGATTTGGAATTTTTCTGTATTTATTTTAAGTCATGTATATTAAAAAAAACGTTATTTCCTAGTAATAATTATTATAGAAATGTGTTATTTTACTATCCTATAATAAAATGTATGTATATGCGTATACTGGCCAATAATAATATTAAAGAAATTGTTTAATATCATGGGATGGAGAGACGAAAATTAGAACGCACTTTATTAAAAGCTATTAAAATTATCAAGGAGTTTATACAAAAAAATATTGTTTATCTGACACAAACAAAAAAAACTTGATAAGGTAGATTATTAATTTTTAATTAGTCTAAAAGTACGTTAAATTTAGTATAAACTTTACGGTTTGAAGAATAAAGTGCTTTTAAAAAAAATTATTTTTCATTGTAATTAATTAAGCCAAAAGATTATTTCATTCTATTAATTATCTACTTATATTTTAGACAATATAATTTTGTGTTTTTTTTTAATATACATTTTTTTTGTTTTTCATTAAGCGGTATGAATTACGAATTACCTACGTACAATGTACATACATTTAAAATAAAAACTTAATGTTAAAAACCTTGAATTTTTAAATTGGTTTGAGGTATTTTAATTACGCATTGTAACCACCGCTATTTACGGATAAAAATATTAATCTGATTAGTTGCTCTTTTTTTTTTATTTAACAACATGATTTTTCAAAGCAATTATTTCAATGAATTTTAAACTACATAATCCCATTAGTGACTTACAAGACCTAAGTAATTATATATTTATGTATAATATATTTTCATAAATACAACTTAATTTATCTTCGACAAGGTATTTTTAATAAATTAGTTGTATAATTAAGAAATATATTTAATTATTGAATTATGAATTTTCCATAAAACTATATTATACTATTAATAGTCTTTACATATGCAATGTTATATGTAAATATAATTATTTATATGTTTAAGGACATTTAATTAAATTATTTTAATTTTTTTAAAACAGTTTTATTATATTTAAATGATTTATTTTGTAATAAATTGATAAAAAAAATTTAATACGTAAATAAATAAAAGATATTTGAAAATGAAAAGTTTTTTAATAATTAATACCTATTTAATACACATTTGAGTTAATTTGAGGTTAGGTGATGAGATTGGAATGGAACGTGCGATTGGTGTAGTCGTTTATTGTGACAAAACAGAACAGAGTACAGAAGATATGCGTGAAAATTGAAATATAGAGAAGCGAGAAATGCGAAGAGCAGAGGATCAAGTCAGCTGTGCTCGGAGTCGGCCCCGCCGGCCTCGAGCGCCGTGGCGGGGCAGCGTAACGGAAAGAACATCTGGCTATACAATCTGGCCAGACTGTATAGCCAGGCTGTGGAGGCAGCACTGTGCTGCTGGCTAGAATGATGCAGATGTCGCTGGTATTAATGTCGACTGGGAACAGTGGTAAATTTGAGCCATTGTTCCTTACAATTATATATTTTAATTAACCAACCTAGTCTCAAAACCAACTCAAGTGGAGCACATACTATAATATCATTAAATACATATTTATATTATTATTATAAAGCCTAACCAAAAAGTTGTTGTTTCAAACATTAATACCAGTAACGTATTTAAGTGCACAGGATTTCTATTTAACTTCAAAAGTATGTACCTAATGAATTTAATATTATTTGCAGTAATTAAAACAGAGCAATACATCAGTGAAAATCTATGTGTCCTGCCAAATTCTGGAATCCGTTCTCTCCGGAGTGCGGACCTGGAATTTTCCGAGGGAAACTTTGGGCAGCAAACGATATCAGGAACCGACAGGTGGCGCTCGGATCCGGAAATAAATTCTCACTGAGCGGACGTTTTTCCACCGCTGCAGTAATCGTGTGAAACTTCCGTCGCGCGGGCATTTCGCTCTAACAATACATCAAACTCGCCGACACTTTTAGTCGCCTATCGGAAGCGGGAACTGAAGACTCTCTCGATATATGTTTCTTTTTTGTTATATTTCTGTTAGCCTAGGCACTCAATGAATGTAATAAAGAGGAATGGTTCCGTCGAAACTAATCGGTATCAGAATATAACGTATCATCAGTTATGTGCAAAGTTACTGCTTAAATATTTATATAAGTAAGTATAGTCTGGCACGATCGAATATTTTGGTAACATTTCACAGAAATTAAAAAAATCCCTTATAAAAGAAAAAATAATCGTAGCATTTAAAATTGATAAAAACTTACGATACCATATTAAAAACTGCAAAAATAAAACGAACAGTTCTTAAAAATCCGGTATTTATAAACATAACTGCGATGAGTGTGATGCGGTGTACATAGGTCAAACGGGAAGGTCTTTTGATACACGTTTTGTTGAACATAAGAGATCTTTTATTCACAAAAAATCATAATCATCCCAATTTGCAAAACATCTACTTCAATAAATTAATTTCGTTACAATTTTGCAATAAAGGATTAAAACTTTAGAACATGTTTAGAAAATATTAAAATAATTAGAAGTCATCAAAAATTTAAATAATAATATCAATCTACCAATTTTTTTTATTATTATTATTATTATTTAGTAGAATTATTTTCCATTTCTAAGGACTAACTTTTCGAAACAAATATCTAAACACCTACCACGAAACATTAGACCGGCATTTTATACAAATAATAGTATAAGAAATTTACTCATAAATTCTAAAGACGAAGATGATAAATTTAACAATTCTGGCGTCTATAAACTTAGTTGCAAGGATTGTGCTGCATTTTATATTGGTAAAACAGGTAGAAATTTTAATATAAGAGTAAGGGAGCATTTGAGATGTTTGAACCATAGTGGGTTTTCAGAATTTCCTAATCATTTGATAGAAAATAATCATGGTTTTGATAAAAAATTGGGATTGTCAATTTTACATATAAACGGTGTTGGTCACAAATTAAATAATTTGGAATCGTTGGAGATAAATAAAGCATGTAAAACTAATCAGGAAATTGTAAACAGCCAACTAAATTTAACTACGAGTCCTATTCTAAAATTTTTTCCTAAAAATTGTTCGACTAAATTTGTATTGAGCAGCAATTTGAGTTAGGTACTAAATTTATTTTTTAAATAATTGTTTTTTTTTTTAATTTTTTAAAAAATTTTAAAAATAGATTCTGATGAAGAAACAATGCTATATATTTTTGGTTAGCTATGACATCCTGATGAAGAAAATGGTATTTTTCGAAACCGGTAGATGTATTTAAACTCAATTCAAGTGGTTAATAAAACAAAGATAATAAATAAAAAATATATTAATCTTTGGTATATCCAACATTATCAATTTTAGCACAAAGAGAATGGTGTATTGTTAATCACCTAATACCTAACACCCAACTTTGTAACAAAATTTATATATAAGCTCACCACACTCTTCTACGTTTTATCAGTTGATAATGGCTTAGACAACCGAAACGATCGACAATCGAAACGTATTTGATTTATATAAGTATATTAATTTAATAATTAATGAAGATGCTGATATGGGCTGGGTTTATACCATCGAAGATGAGGTAAGAAATTAATACTTTCGAGGGAGCTTTAAGGTTGCACCTAATCCAAAAAAAAGCAAAAGAAGACTGTTTAAGATGGAATGGTCATGTAAACGGAAGGGAAGATAACCACCTATTGAAAGTCTATGGAGCCGTGGAAGATCATCAACATCAAACTGAAAACCCTAAACCTCACAGACTTGACAACCCGTGATTATAAGACACGACGCATGCGAAACAAAATTGCTGAAAAGGTAGGAGAAAGAAGAATATCAATTCAGTTAATTTGTTAAATGATTTTATTAGATTCGCAAAGGTAAATGTGTCGATTTGTGAATTTAATTTACACATTTTTAAATTTGCAATTTTTGTAAGCTTTGTAAACAAATACGAACTCAATACATGGTTCAATTGGATAGAAATCAGTCAAAACCATCGCTGTCCAACATTCCAACTTAATCACAATACTAAATACACAACACTAATAAAAAATAAACCTTAGATTTACACATTCATTGCACTTTTTTATTGTCTTCATTTATTTTTCTATATCTCTATCGAATCTGACCCTTTCATTTTAATTTTTATTAAATAAGCTACTTTAACACAAACGGTAGTGGCCAGGAGTGCTCTATATCCGAGGTGGATACCTACTGCATCCCACACAGTAGGCTAATAAGTGTTATATTATTGCATGTTCACTTCTGAAGTACAAAAAATGTATGTCAAATGTCAAGTGTCAAATAAAATTTTAAAAAATAAAAAATTGTATCACTTAATGGTTTGTGTCCATGAATGAGATTTTTAAGAGATTTTCAACTCGAGACAATCTCTGAGTTACGAATTTTGCTCTCAGTTTTCGTAGTTCACGTGTACACACCTTGTCTCGTAGATTTGTCGTATCATGCCTCACTTCACGTACGTCAGACATCAAATGTCATTATCGTTCGTCAGTTAAGTGATTTGGAATCTCCCCAGCAGCAGTCAAAACTAAATAAATGTTTTTAATTTTAGGCTCCATAAGAATGTTAATATTTGTACGGATCTATGGTGGTGTGTGTACTTGTCAAATCTTGCTATCAGATAAAACGTCGTGTAGGGTGGTTAAGGTTTTTTATCTCTTTCTGTCAATCTCAAGCTGATCTCTGAGTTCGTCTCCAGATAAAAATCTCAATATTATTATTATTATTATTATTAAGTATTGTATTGAGAGATATCTCAACTAAATTTCTGAAATTATTTTATTGTGACTTCTTCCGTGAATACAGGCCTTAAACATAAATATTATAATTAATATCATTTCTGGAAGCAAGATTTATTTTTTTAATAAGAAACAATAAAATGTAAATAATTATTATGTTTTTTCGGATTTTCAATCAACGTGTAATGAATTTTGGATAAAAATATTGTAGTTTTATATAGATTTTATATTAACTAGACATGGCCTTAGGGTATACTGCTAATAACTACGCAATAGAAATACGGTGGGCTCTATTTCCATTAGAAATTGTAGTTATCTGGGCTGGACGTAGAAAAAAATACAATCTTTCACAAAAAATATAGCTGCAGGAATTATTTTCGATTGTGGAAAATATTAATATTATTTAAGGAAATTCTTCAAGTTTTTTATTGAAAGGTTATGTAATAATATATTAAAGATGGTGTAATATAAAATATCACGTTTATAATGTAATGGAAGGCATACATTCAAGTCAGCTTCAAATACAGACTTCTGATGTGTTCTTGAAAACATTTTTCAACGCATCATTCCGTGCGAAGACGTGTAGGTATTTAATCAGAACATCGCGCGGCGCGAGCGAGATAAGCATCGCGTTTAGTTCGTAAAGCTTTAGCGAAAAATTATGCAAAACACATATTCAACTTTATTTATTATTTCTTCCGCTAGATGATTCTAGTTATTACATTAACATGCGAATTATTTGCATCTGGACTTACATAATAATATCTACAACAAATAATTTTAACGTAATTTATTTATTTTCGAAATTATTGTGAGAACTGTCACTTTGAATATGTGTATGTGTGTGTGTTAGATGAGTGGTGGGGGGGGCAATGATTATAAGAGGCCATCACTGAGGGAACGGGTCTCTTTTCCATCGCCACTTCGCGATAGTTAAAGGTCTATAATCGTCAACTACTGTAATACTATTTATAATAAAATATAATTGTTACCATGGGACACTGAGTTATTATTACAACGCCTCAACCCTAGCAACTCGAGAGTACTAAGAGAGGATAGAACCCCAAGGGAATCTGGTGGTACTTGCAAAGTTACCACTATTATAGTTAGCATATATTTTTTTATTATATGAAGAACTCACCGCTGATATGTATACACTTCTATATGATCCTCCGTTTCTATTTATATCGTGAGAAAACCTTCAAAACGAACCGTTTCTAGTTGAAAACTTTCCATTTTTTAATTCATTTGAGAATTGAAGAAAGTTAATTTATACATTGTAACCACCGCTAATTACGAATATAAATATTAATGTGATTAGTTGCTATTTTTTTATTCATTTATAACATGATAAGCAATTTTTTTCAGTAAATTTTAATTTTAAACAATTTAATTCCATTGGTGTCTTACAAGACCTAAGTGATTATTCTTGAAAATATAGCTTCACTACTATTTCAATACAATTTAATGTATCTTCGACAAGAAAATGTGTTTTACAATTTTTTTATTATTTGTGCTTCTCTTTCGATTCAGGTGTATGTTGTTTAATTATTTAGTGTAAATGAGAGCACTAAAACTAAAAAAAATCTGTTTTTAGGCATAAGTGATATAATTATACTTTTATGCGTTCCCAATCAAAGCATAAGGAGTTTTTATAATCTTCTGTAAAATAAGTATTCTAGTTCTATTGAAATTAAATCTGGTAACTGGTGACAGCCCTTGTATCCGCAGGATGCCGATAAAAGTGGAGGAGTGTTGTTTACACGAGGGGGTGGGAAAATAAGGAACGCAGGAAGGGTGGAAGCGTAGAAGGAATTCGGGAGATGGACAGTGTCTGGCTGAAGGACCACCTAGAACCGGAAAACAAAACCAACCTGTAAAACGCTCCTTCGGTATCTGGATCTTCCACTGGACCCACAGATCTTCCGGCTCCAGGACACGTACAACGCTGTTCAGCACGAAGTACACTTGAACATACACTTTCAGTGATAGCGCGAAAGTGTCAAAAAATACCTTGCACAATCGCACAATGTACAGGTTTCGGCGCGCACGGTAGCGAAGAACCATAACAAATACAATAAACTATCAACCTCACACAGCAGAACGATAATTCAATTCGTTCAATTCGTTCCCACGGCAGGGCGAACTTGGTGTCAATAAACGCACCAAAATGGTAAATGCATACTTGACAGTTCGAAGGTACAACTTCAACTCCAGTACCATAGAAAACACACCATAGAAATAAATCGTGTTCTGGTATAGGAGGAGGAGGTAGTAGGTAGGTACTATATAGGAATTATATCTACGCGTTTACATGCGCGCAAGACGACGATCCATACATCATAAATAACGAACCAGTGTATTCAAGAGGGTGAGAGTTCATGAAAATCACGATCCTCAATCATGAGGCATCGACATGATGGATAATGATTGAAATGATTCATTAAAATACCTGCGCTGACCACAATCACAACATCTGTAGTCATCGATTGCCAGACAAGCATAAACAATCGGATTTATTTTAGCCACAGTGTTGTTAAAATTAAAGCTGCTTATTTTATTTAAATTTGATTATTCTTCATTTATTTATTTATCTATTTATTAATTAAGGGAATTTTAACAGTGTATAAAGAATCAGAATACAACTAACATAATATATAGCGTATTAAACTAATTATAAAAATCCACAGACATGTTCAGTAATGAAGTACATAATATAATGTAATATAGAAGTTTACAATATAAGGTAAGTAATATAATATTAGTAGAAGAAGATAATAACTGGTGGGAGAAACAGTTGAAACTATTGTTGTCGTAAAGGGAGAGCAAAATGTTTTTGGAGGTAGAATAATTCGTTAAAATTGAAAATGTAGTGGTTCACAAGAAAAAATTCTTTTAGCATAGTAAGGCTAATGTTGAAAAAAACAGTTTCTGTTCCCATTATGGTATTTACATGAACGGTGAATGAATGAATTTTGTGTGTAACATGTTCTACTTTTAGTAATATGGAAGAGTACGGACTGCCGAGTCGATCGATCTAGATGGTATATGGAAGGATATTAATTCTAATTGGCTGGGACAGCCAATATAAACTTGTGTAGTTTAAAGAGAAGTATTTGTTCAGCATGTCTTCTTCGATATTCCAGGGTTTTCATATTGTGAAAGATTGCTGCGTTTAAATAGGAGTTGAATGATAGATTAGATCTAACATTAATATGTTGAAGAAACCTATTTTGTATTCGTTCTAATTTCTCAATGTAATTTGCCATGGGTTCCAGATTTGATATGCGTACTCTAAGTGACGCGTAATATAGTATTTTGAAGCAATATGGATTTTTGAAGCGTTGCAAGTTCGAAGTATGAATCCTAGCATTCTATAAATTTTCACGTAATTTTTCGTCATTTTTTCATTCATTCAGCATCCCGACAGTTCGTATAAATACTGGCACCCATTTTACCGTACATCTTATACAATGATCTGGATATCTTTGCACTTTTACTTTTTTTTGTAATTGAATTTTATAAATCAATTATTATTATTTTCAGATTATGCTTTTAAAATAGACGAATAACTCTCTCTCCTTTGTTAATTTCTTCTATAACTTAGTTGGTAGAATTACTTAAGAAGACAGAACATTTTTATCATGTTAACTTTAAAATAGTACGTAGCGGTTGTTACGCGGTCAGAGTTTCCGAAATTGATAAATCAGAAATAAATAACATTTTATGTTATATTATCCATTGTCCTTCTTGCGAGGTTATAAAACATTACTCATTAAAATATCCATACGCGTGTACGCCTTCAGATAATACCGATTTTTCTTTACAAACATCATTACAATCTGACAGAAGAAACTGAATACCTATCTCATGTAAATTTTTATGATATAATAATTAATAATGTGTATGTCTGTTATGTGTCAGAATATGAGTAGATTATTTTCAATTTTATTTATATAATTCTTTATTTAGATATATTTTTTCTTATTATTATTTGTTTATTTTTAAATTCTGATCACATTATGTATTATTACATAAAAATGAGAGCAGGCTTTATTTTTACGCCAGAGAACACTCGTGTCCGGC
Source organism: Eubasilissa regina (assembly GCA_022840565.1). NCBI lineage: Eukaryota > Metazoa > Arthropoda > Insecta > Trichoptera > Phryganeidae > Eubasilissa > Eubasilissa regina. Next base: position 27,632,020 of record JAINEB010000018.1, read on the forward strand.
CGCGCTTCTCGCCAATTTCCAAATGAAAGCATCTCGGCGCTTATCGAGTGGAATAAACCAAAATTGAAAATTTCGCCCCGGACGTAAAAAGCGACATAACCTGTGGATTCGGAAGGGATGGGGCGACGCCGTGAGCGGCCCACCGGGTCCCTCACGGCCACCCTGCTCTGCACAGACTCTCGGCCCTTGTCATCATCCCTACCTGCCGCGGGGCCCTCGCGCTCCCTTCACTCGTTTCCTCTTTGTCACCACTTTGAAAACTTAACCGTTCCCTACGTAATTCTCTATTGGAAATGACGTAGTGATTATATAGGTATTTAAAATAATTATCTCCGCACGTATTCATGGACCTTAGATCACAGGGGAGCTAATATTATAAGGGTTTAAATAATCCGCTGTCCTGACATTTGTATCGCACTGGATGGTATTTGTATATCCTCGGTGAAGACCTTCCATTCCACTCAGGGCTATTCCTAACTAATACGCAAGCAAGACAAAGCATTAGGGTGGTACTTTCAAGGGGTGGCAAATATAAGATAAAGTTAATAAACAAATAATCGAGAATTTTATTTTATTTTTATGATGAAAGCAAACAAGTGCTGATTGTAACCTATGTAATACCAAAAACTTTCTATTACTATTGCCTAATAGTGTTTACTATAAGAAGTAGGTATCCGCAGAAGGTAAATGTGATTTTGAAGAAACGAATCTGAATGATTCGCACTACTGGCCACAAAACATTGAATATATGTTTAGATATTAGTTAATAAGAAAGGTGTGCAGGGAAATATTTTAAATTACAGAAATAATGAAAACATGTTTTGAAAAATGGCGATTTATGAAAGAACCTGAATAAAATTGCTTTCTATGTAAAGCTTTCAATTCAATGTTCAATATTAATGATTGCATTTCTAATATAGTAGTAATAGAAATATAACATTTCCTAGCTTACTTTAGGGTTGTACAATGTCTTGGCGCAGCCCTGCATTACTTTCATGCAGTATCTAAAAGTATGAAATAAACTCTACAGGTACTGTGTATTATACATAATATAAAATGCCGTGTGTGAGTGAACAATTAAAATATTTCGCGATAGTTTCAGTGGTTTCTGTAAAGGAATATGACTCTCTTTCCGAAATATTGACGCTGGCATTGGAGTTGGTCACCATAATTTCACGTGCCATCTATTACAAATTCAGTAAGAGGTTATAGATTGAATAAGAATGTTTATAATGCCATTATTCGTTGTTAATTTTATCAATATTAAAAAAAATTATTTAATGAACAAAAATTTTATTTAATATTGCAATAAAAGCCAAGATGTGACCTAAAATTAAAATTATCACAATTAAATAACAAAAAATTTACGTATATTAAACACTCTGATGGTATTTTTTCTCGTGAATAAATAAATAACCAGATTGTTATGTTTTTTTATTTATTAGAATTACCAAAAGCGATATGTTATGTCAGTACGTTAATAAGAATACCTTTAGAGGTAAAAATCCAGTAATTTTGTGTTTTTGGACGTACTTAAATATTTTTTATATAATATACTGGTCTAAATAAAAAATCTATATAACTGAAAATTGAAAAAGGCGTATTCTAGTATAATATTTAAATCATCATATATATAACTTTAAAAAATTTGATAGAAGTGGAGGTTTATTGTGGGTAGAATCGGCGAACGTTACATTGTGCAAAGTGATCACTTGAGCCAGCCGAAGACAGGTCGTAATTCTTGTAATACCCATACTTCAATTTTTCCCATATAATATAATATAAATTAGCTTCGTCTCTATATGTATAATTTGCCTTTATTTTATAATAAGTTTCACAGAGCACACTTAACAGAGCCATTAAGCGAAAAACCCTTCAACTAGACTTCTAATTTAATATAACGTCGAATCCTAATCTTCACTAAATCCGGCGCGATCTCGAGTCCATTTAAAAAAAAATCCGTGTAAATTACATAATGTATATTTAATTTAATAGAAAAATGTTTACGACATATATACAGCAATGATTTTTTCATTGATTCGTGGTTAATAGAATATATTTATTATTGAATCGACAGCAGCTGTTTATGTAAATGCCTTCGATAGCTGGTTACCAGGTTTCCGATTTACAATAAGCGCACATATGATATACCTGTGAACTGCGCTAACCTCTTTAATTTTGCTATCTTTCTGGTCCGATGTTATTGTTCTTATAGCTGGGTTGTCTTCTTTAGATATCGACTGACCGAAGCGCGCACTGGTCATTTATTTTAACGCTGGACTGGACGAAGCACGGGATATAATAAGAATGACGCCTCGGTTATCGTCGTCTTAGCTTTCGAAAAAAAGCGGCAATACTCACACACACATATATACATTATTATAAACCAGAAAACCCAGTGGTGCTAATCGAAGTAACAAGGCGCGTAAACAGCACCTATTATTCAAAACTACATAATTGATATGGTTTGTTAACTACAAATTTTAAATAAGTTATTGTTTTCGCCACTGAACTGTTTTACCGCGTTTGACAATATCGAAAAGAATTTGACTCAGTTTTCTTTATTTTATTTTTTACTTTACCTTATGTTATTTTTGAAATTTAGCACTGAAATACTCATTTATAGGGTGTCAAATTTGTAATATATTATAATAAACTTAGTGTAAAAACTCGGACACAAGAACGTGCCCTAGGGCTAGTCGAATGGCAAAATCCAATAATGAAAAAATATATTTTAAAAAAATATAAAGGTTATTTTTGGAACTACTAAAAGGGTCGGCGTAGTAGGGAACATCAGCTACGCGTCTATTTTGCGTTTGTTCCCATCTTTCTTGCGCGTGACTATTTACCATTTTATAAACATTTTTCTTGCGCAGTCTCCTCAATGTCGTTATTATTATCAAGTTCATTATTTTTTCTGTTTCTATCTAAGCGTTTCTTTTTCTGAACTGGATCGTATCTATATTAATAAAACATCACAAACTAAACACCACAAACACTTTTTAATGTCCAACGTTAAATGAAACGTCATACAATATAAATCACCTTATTATTTCATTTAAATATTACTTACATTGTAATGTTCCAATTTTTTCAAATATCTGAATTTTTTTTGTCAACGCTTTTGAATTAATGTACCTTTAGAACCAAAAGATCATATCAATTTCAAAGGGATTTAATAATTCTCTTCAGTGAAATATGTGAATTTTCCATTTAAATTATCATTTATTATGAACAGAAGAATATACGTGTATTATTTTCAAGATAACGCTTTATTAGAACTACATACTTATTGAATAATTTTAATGATTTTCACGTGGAATGGAAACCTAATTTAGCTTACTTAGACTCATAAAGAATCAGTTCCTCGATAGATAATGGATAGCGCTGTTTGATACAATTTTTGCTTTAAGTAATTGTTTTGTATTTATCTCACACGTATACCGCAAATAACATTTCCGGATAATATCATTCTAAACCTTTCCATTATTTTTAACATGTAAACCCGACTCGGTACGTCGGTGTAGAGGAGAGCCTGAAGATCCATCAGCCAGGAGGAGATAACCGAAGCTATAAATCCCACATTCCTTCCCCTTGCATCACCTCCATCCCTCTGGAACGGCCCACCCTCCAGCAAGACTCTCTTTCCAACCTTGCCATCACCTTTCAAACATGTCTACTATTTAAATCTCAGTCCAATTTGATAAAACTGCCAATTACTAGAAGAACCGACGAACTTTTCGAAAGCTGGACGAACATTCAAGTTTTAGGGTGCGCGTACAGAGATGAGACTGCTCTCGCGTCTCGGAGATTTGACTGAAAAGGTTAGTACGTATCATATCTGCGTATAATACTATTGTGCTCAACTCCGCGCTGTCCTTTACGCGTTACACCACGGGCTTCGAGACAAATCTAATCGTGTGTACACCCACCCTTAGATATCATTTGATCCATACAGATGATGTATTATGATTCAAACTTTTTTAGTAGACTAAATTATTTAGAATATGAATTAAATATATTAATTAGAAAGATATGCATATAAAATCAATTTTATCGTTATTTATTACTAATTATTTAATTTATTTACCTATGTTCTGAATAATTAAACTTCACAATAAGAATGTGTTCTCCTAATAAATTATTTAGTACTATAGATAATATAGCTCCACACTTATGTTTATAGAAAAAACTTATAATTGTCATAAGTACCTACCTACAGCATACGCAAGCTAAAATGATGGATTTTATTCTTTTTTCTTTCTTTTTAGAGACGCGTACGTGAAATACATAACATCAATAATTTTACTATTTTCAAATATCCATGAAAATAGAACTAAGTTGGTCCCCTGGAATCAGGCTTGAACCCCCGATCACTAGACCAACAAGCAGTCAATTATTGTCTTACAAAAAGATCTACCTACATGTGAATGTTCCATAAACTTGTCAACCTTGTTCAACAAAATCAGTTATTATACGTATGAACACTTTCAAATATTTATAAAATTATAAAAAATATTTATATATATTATATTTCGCATGATTGATGATGAGGTCAATAAATTTTGACAAAATTGACTTAACAATATGTAGAGGGGGATTTTATTGTTTTATTAATAATACAAATGACTATCGTTAAAACACTAAAGTTATTTTAAATACCACTTTCTTGAAAGGTACTGTCAATCGAAAGGAAGGATTTCAAAACATTTCAATTATCTTCAGTAAAAAAAAACTGTATTCGTTTTCGCAATACGCGAAAAAAAAAATTCTGCATTTCAACCAAAGCGACATTTTATATTTGAAATATATTTTTTCTGACACATAATGTCATCTTGAATTTAAAATGGAATCATATGTAGGAAAAAATACAGAAATATCTCCGCAAAAAATTTATGCAAAGAGCGTTTTATTGTCGCAGCGTTATGTGACAGACGTCACGTCAGTGAGAGGAGCACAGTAAGATAAATTTGAAAACTTGGTTTCGTCCTAATTTCTCTCTAGCACTCAACAAGATGAAACTTCTGGATGAAGATTCATCCTCGACGCCAGTCGGGACCATTGTTTGCATGCATAACTTTTTATAACTCGAATGCACTTCGCTGTGTAACTTCCGCTAACAGTAGTGCAACTGGTGCAACTTCATTTAATTATTTTATGTAATATTAGATACTGAATAAAAATCTTATGTGTGATATCTCAATGTTCTTCTGTATATCACAGGTAGGGGAATTTGAAAGGAGACTTTCAAATTTCACTACTTACATAACATCGAATTGAAGTGTAAATCTTCTTTTGTTTTTTTTTTTAATAGAAATGAAACAGATTCACAACAATAATAGAAATATTTTCTAAAATATGAATATTGTAATTCTGCTCAACTGTACGGATATGTAAGTAATTATTTCAATGATTACATTTTATCAGTGAAACTGTGTATTTCTTTCGTACTTGTGATGAGCTAAACCGTTATTGTGACTGTGATTGTGTAATTGGTATTCAATTGTAACAACGACTGATAAATGAAATTTAATTGTTGGAGGTTTAGTTTCTAGTGTACCAGTGATTGCTTGACGAATTACGAATAATAAGTGACTAATCATCATTATTATCGAACACAAATCTCCCAATCACAGTCACAATCACGGTTAAAATAACTTCGTTAGCTCGTTACTATTTCGTACGGTACGAAAGACATTCACTACTAGTACTAGAACGGGTTTTAAATACTTATAATTGATTAATTATAATTTATCGTTTACTGTTTATACTGTTTAATCTTTCATTTTTGCGACAAATCGCTAACACTGACAAAATTATTATTTTTTAATACAAATTAATCAATTAAAAAGATATACAAAAAAAAAATCTATTTATCGAAAAAATAGTCGGTTGCTATGTTCTGATTTTGTAACACCACAACAAAAATGTGTTTTCATTAAGAATACCATTTATTAAATTTAAAAATTACAAGTACTTATTTACTTTTATTAAGCTAATACCGGTCTGGCGATAATTCCTGGTTAGACACTCGTCGCAAGAAACCAACGAATTAATCCTGTTTTTAATAGTACAAATACTGATTTTAGTTAAAAAATACTTCGCGATATTAACGTAACACGCATACTATATATAGCTGTTTTTTTAATTTAAAATATCTTTCCATTTCAGATTAGGCGAAATACTTATTCCATGAAAATAGGACAAGTTTACAGGTATCTCAGAACAAGAACCCTTGCACACTTGATTATTTATTAGGCAACTATCTTACCGCTTGATCCACAACCTCGTCTCACTTAGTTAACACACAGTTGTTTGTATAGCTTAATATGTATATGTTTAACAATCAGGTTTTTTTTCTACATTCAGAAAATTAATCAGAAAAGATACAAAAAAAATCTATCTACCAAAAAAATATTGTTGATTGTTTTTAAAAATGGAATAATAGATGTACTCGTATCAATAGAGTAGCTTGTTGGAGTAGCGGTCAAGATATTGGCCTAGCGATCTGGTCGGGGGTTCGCGCCTCGTTCCAGGACACCAGCAAGCTAATCCTATTTTCACAGCACAAGCGTTTGGCTCAGTTTGAAAATAGTAAGAATATTGATGCGACATGCATTTGTCAAAAACGGTTTGATATACAAAAATCAATTAAGTTTAGATTTGAATAGATTTTTTCTGTGTATCATTCTAATTGATTAATTTAATTTGAATTAAAATATTTATTTATAATTATACGCGCCCTATTTAGGCATTAACAAAATTTGTAAAATAACAACAGAAGTGCAATACACAAAAAAAAAATATCATAGTGTCAGCATGTTTTTACATAATCAAAATTAAAAATAAATATAAAATGTTTATCCGTCACGATTGAGTTAAGACACAAAAAATTGTAATAGTGTAGTCCTATAAAAAATTTAATTATCAGTAAAAATATCGACTGTTTCCGCATATTCATCCGCATTTATGATATAAAATAATAATTACCAAGTTTAAAGTGTGTCGAAATGCATACATTTCAAATCCGATTCAAATACATACTTGCAGTGATTTGACACACCACTGCTCGAGCGAAGACATATTCAGAACACCGCACGGCGAATTTAGTTGGTATTCGTTTAAGGGAGATTTTGAGAAAACTTAAACGAAACACATGCGCAGCTTTATTTGTCATTTCTAAATTCTTCCGCTAGATTCTAGTTAACACATTAACATGAGAACTTCCAATTATTTAAAACAAATAAATTATTAAATACTAAATTAATGTATTAATTATAAATATATACATATAAAATCAATTTTGTCGAAAAATATTGTTTTAGCGTCACCGGGATTCGAACCTGGATCTTCATTTCCAATCCGGGGAAGTGCACTACCTTTGTGCTATAACGCCAGTATTTTTCTTGACAAATTTTCGAAACTATATGTTACATTTTTCAAATTAATACACCTATCGTTCCATTATTTGAAAAATGTAACATATAGTTTCGAAAATTTGTCAAGAAAAATACTGGCGTTATAGCACAAAGGTAGTGCACTTCCCCGGATTGGAAATGAAGATCCAGGTTCGAATCCCGGTGACGCTAAAACAATATTTTTCGACAAAATTGATTTTATATGTATATATTTATAATTAATACATTAATTTAGTATTTAAAATATCACAGACCTATGTTCTGAATAATTACAACTTCACAATAAGAATGTGTTTTCCTTAATAAAAATAAATTATTAAACAGATTTTGTTTTTAATTTTTAGTTTGCTAATACCCTTCCGTTTAATATTAATTAATTTTTGTTTCTACTGAAGATCAAAAGATTGACAAAAGGAAAGTGACACGAAAATGTTTTAAATCAGCGTCAGACCGGCCCACTAAGAATCGGATATTTCGGAAGGGCTTAACTTGAATAATTAATACTAAATAAGTTTTCCGATTTTCCAGCCCTTTCTGAGTTTCTGTATCTGACGTCTTTGAAGATACAAATTCGATTCCAAAACGTCAACCAAAATAATCGGATACGCGTGACATAATAACGTAAAAAATCCCTGCCCAGAAGGCCTTCACAATTATTATTTTTAATAAGCGCATAACATAAATGTATTATTTAAGACAAGTTCTAATTATTTTATAAATCATTGGATTTTGTTGTTTTTTCATTAAGTCTAGGCGTCTTGCTCGTTATTAAAAGCACATATTTTGAATATAAAAACCGATCAAAGTATCGCCCCATATTTTAAAACATTTTTTTTTTAACTACCAAAATAAGTATAATTACCTTGGATCAAATCTTTTTCTCATTTTGCTCGAATTACAATGAAATGTTTATTATGTAGTAGATTCGTATATATTTTTTCAAACTGCAAATGATGCGAGGTGATCTTGAATAAAAGCATACCGATGAACAAAATAGGATTCGTCCAATCACTAATTTCACCCTATCTTTCATTACGAAGTCTCTATGAAGTCGTGGCTGGTGAGCTAAGAGAAGTAATGAACTCGAGATGTCGATTTGATGGCACATGTTGAAGACACTACCATGGATAACCGTGAACCAATCTACCTATTACGTAAAAAATGTTATGTCCAAAACAGACCCTCAACTATACTTATACGGTAATAATAAATACCTTATCGTTCTGCTGCTGACCTGATTAGAAAATCAGTCGAATCTCCCTAAAGTATCGCTACCTTGGTCAGGGTGAAAATGCGCCAAATTGTGGCTTAGGAACCGCAAATCGCTTTCCTATTTCTCTTGTCCATTCCTTTAATAGGGAGAGGAGTACTTTCTTACTAAGCTGTCCGTGTTGGGTGGGAACTATTTGCATGTAATTCTGTCTTTCGTGTGTATCGTTAACAATGTATTTTTCTTGATGTTATTCTTGATACTTGTGTTATAGTCATTGTATATATGTATATGCAAAATATTTGTAGGTAATGAATTTTAGAAACAAGTAGATGAGTTTATGTATTTGGGAAGTATGTTTGATAGAAACAGAAAGACAGAAAGATATCGAAAGAAGGATGACTGCAGGAAATAAATTGAACGGCACTATGAATGGAATTATAGCTAATGGGAACTTCTCATCCGTGGCAAGACTAGCGGTTCACAATGAAGTCCTTGTACAGACTCTGATGTATGGAAGTGAGGCCTGAAGCTCGCAGAAGAGGAACTAAAGTAGATTAAATACAGTGGAAATGTGATCACTTAGGCGTACGTTTATTTGGCAAATCCATTTACGAGTAAATTATGAAGAAATAAGGAAATAATGTAAAGCTGATCATAGTATAGTAAGACTTGGTACGACCAGGTAAACCAGATACTGAAAGATAGTCCTATTAGAAGCCACAATAACCGTCGAGTTTGTATGAGAAGATGTATGAATGTGGATAAGGCGAAAATCGTGTGTCAAGACAGAAGAGTGTGGCGCTCTATCTTCTCTACCTACCCTAGCATGATGGTAAGTAAGCAAGTAAGTATATATATATGTGCTAAAATTATTTAAAATAAAAAACTTAATTTCGTATCCACGATCAGTATCTGTGAAAACCAGAAGCAAAACCTCCGGAAACTTTTTAGTGCCAAAAATAAATACAACATTTGGTCAACGATCTCTCTTATTTTGTGCACCGCGAATATTTAATAAATTTCCATTACATCTCAAAGGGTCAAAAGTGATTAATGTATTTAAACCAAAAATAGCAAATTGGTTGCTTGAAGTAGGTAGAAAACCAAATGAAAGCAATTTGTCATTTGTGTTAATCTAGCTACCTACACATTTATGTCTCCAACTATAATATAGCCAAAAGTCTTTTTTATAACTTTTGATTTTACTTTAACAATATACAACTTGTATAAACTATACAGGTAATTGCTTTGGAACAGACCACATCTAGTAAAACAATTAACTTTATTTTAAATCTATTCTTATTATGCTAAAAAAATAATAATTATATGTATATAATGATTTACGAAAATAGGTCGCTAATTTCTTTTTTTTTCCCATTTTTTTTACATAATGGTAGCACCGATATTACGCCTTGATTAAGATGGAAAATTTGACGTTTCCGTAAAAGTTCAGTGAGACAAGCGGCCAGAGCTGTTATAAATAAATCCTGGACCATCCAGCTTTGTATAAAGGGTAAATAAGTAAGTATATAAATTCGAGTGCATCTATGTGGGAAATATTTGTGCATTGTGTAATTCTTTGTTCTAGGAAACGAGCAGTTTCTCTTTGTAAATTAAACATTGGCGTTCTTTGAGAGGACATTTTTTAAGGGTTATCGTATATTACGATGGAGATATTCTTATTATGGAGATGATTTTGATAGTGAAAATTATTGTATGATGGAGTATCTTTTTGCACCCGTCACTCTTGTCATGGCTGGCGTATTATCACATAATATAATAATTATTGATATGATCCTTTGGTGAGGGCTACTAATGCAACTGTTAAGTCTTCAATACCAACCCCGGGTGGGAATGGAGCTGAATCTTCATAAATAATGGGCATCTGTTAAATTTAAAGAGTGAATTTTATTACCTTAATCTAGAATTATTTGGTGATTTCGTGTATGCTGTACGTGATTAAACTGATATTACATGATTATTAGATAGTTTACTTTTTTATTTCATTTAAATGCTTAAATTTTATTAGTATGGAATAAGTTTAAATATAGAAATTTAAATTAATATTTTTTTATGGTGCACGAAATTTGCATGGTAAATTTGGTGTATGAAATTTGCATGGTAAATTTGGTGTATGAAATTTGCATTGGTAAATTTCATCCGTATAGTGCACTTTCAATTGATTCAACTTGGTTAGTTTCTTGTTATATTATCAATTCGCACCGTATACTGCTTAATATCCCTAAATTTTTTAAATACATTTCCTGCCAATATAACAAATCTTGAAAAATCTATGTTCTGGCAGAGCAGAGCAAGAAGCAGAGAAAGTTCACCGATTCACTGGACTGGTATTATCCTAAACTTAGATCTATATTTGATCCAAGATACACCATTGAGGGCACGACAGAGAAAAATATTTTTAATATGTTCCAGAAAAATTAACTAATGTTCCAATATGTGTACCAATGTACCCCATTACCAAGCAACCTAACCTTACAGGATAGAAATACTAAAGACGGTGCGGAATACACAAATACAAGGTAGACTTTCCTGAGTAAGTTCTTCAAGTTAAATCGGCCCTTTGTCTCGGCCCTGCTACCTACGTGTGTTATATTTTTCCGCTTTGGAAGCGAACTACAATCAGATTGAAGAAGAGAGTGCCCCACCCCCTTCCCCGCCAACCCGCCAATAAAACAAAGTGAACCATTTCCATCCGGACGGCCACTTGACACGTCATTGTTCGTCACCTTTCATCTTCAAGTTGTTACAAGAGAATACACCTTAACAAAATCAATATATTAACCATTTTTTTAACAATTCGTGGAACTGGTTTATTATCAAGATTTATTTTTATTTCATGCAATGTGCATTATTAACAAATTATTTAACAAAATTAAACAACTTATTTAGCAAAACTTGACTAAAAATCTAAAACTTATATAAAAAAAACACAAACTATTCATTTATTAACTATACAATATTTAATTATATCTAATAAAATAAATAAAATATTGATTTTTTTAGATGCCTTAGAAAAAAAATATTAGGATATGTATATACCATATTTACTGAGTAGTTAGACAAAGCATTCATATTACGAGAGTAATTATTGAAAATAGATTTCTAAATAAATCTTGTCAACATTTCAGCGTAGTAACACATACCATCTTCAAGATAAATTACGAATTATAAAATCATATCGCCGTCACCATAATGCGTTCCTGAATAAACTCTCCAATGGAACTGCCTTGCCAACTTTTCGGTGCAGTAATATAAATAATCTTTATAAAAGACAATGAACGTTAAATGAGTATAACCAGGGGTTTATAAATTATCATTTCAAACTACATACTCCAAATCGGCGGTCAGTTAAACAAAATAATTCCAAAATAATTTCAGACTTTTTTACATTCTGATTGCTGACGTGAAGTTACTGCACCGCCACTACCTCGATAATGCCCGTGTTAAGGACTTCTGGCGAAAGCGATAGCCAAAATAAACAGAAAATTCAAATGCATATATTAACACAATCCTGGCCACACTGTCATAATCAGGAATTGGGGCTTCGCGAAAGCAAACATATATATTCGTGTCTAAAATGTATTCTACGTTCGACTTGCTGAACAATGTCAATTCAGATTCCATGAAAGGGAATGACTGGAAAACTCTATCTGAAGATAAAAGAGAATGGAGAGAACCTCAGATTTGACAACAAAGATTACCCTTCAATTAAAGTAATTAACATAGTAAATTAATATTAAAGTTCGTTCAGAAAAACATAAAATTTTAAGTAATTATATAAGTAAGTAACACAGAAATCAAATAATTAGAAGAGTGAATAATGTGAAAGTGAAAGTGAGAATAATTAGAATTAGAAGGTGTTGGACTTTATATTTCAGTGTGTTCACTGATGTCTCTGATGAGGTCAAGACTTACCCCGTACTTACTATCGTACCTATGTATCAGTACATATATGTACATAGATGCCTTTGCATCAAATATAAGACCCAACCACTTCGCTCGTAATGTATGTAATTGACAGCTCCTCGAGGATTGGCTGAGACTCCGTAAGTGCCTGAATAGGTATAGGTATGTACTCCCGATACTGAGTTTGAGAGTTTATAAGCAGTTATCACTGTAGTCAACTTAAAATAATTGAATCGTTATCAATCGGTGTCGAAATAAATTGAGAAATTGAGATTAAATGCGGCCTAGGCTCTTAAATAATCCTCACACCCCGTGCGTGTACGACTCACTGCTCTCCCCGTTTTAAGTGAAGTGCCAACATCTACATGTTTCGCCATTAACCCTTTTATGGTATTCCATTATTCATGCTTCATTTTATTTCATCGAAGTAGCAATTCCACATAAGATACCCGACGGCGCACCGCGAAACGTATTTTTAACTAACGTTATTCAGTATCACTATAAAAGAAGAAAGAGAGAAATATTTTTTATTACGTCCTCGATAATTAATGGCATCGCCAAGCGTCCATTAATGTCGGAATTTAATTCTAAAATCCGTTCAAAAATTCTGATCAATAGTAACTTTTTACTATAGTAAAAAAAGTTACTAAAGCAAACATTTTTGCGAAAACGGGTTATTTAATCGTCAGTAAAAAAGTATTAACTTCTCGAAAGTGCATCCCGTAGTAAACTCATTCTACTCTTCTCCGATATCCTAAAATAAAAACGAGAATCGATAGCTAAATATGGCGGACTTTTCACAGCTGTTCCAAACGTCATCTGACACATTAATACTTTGAAATTTGCAGTATATTATTGTATGCATTAGCACATAATACGAAAAAGTTTCACCACCAAAGTGACAGATTTCGAATGCCTGGGCGAAAACATCCATAAATAATGCATAAAATAAAGGATATTTCATAATTATTTGTCACCTATAGACATCTCCATCTGTGCTTTGACAGGAGTAAACTTGATGTATCAACAACCCGCAAAGGATTTTTACTACGGGCATTAGTAAAAAGTTACTGTAGTAAAAAATTATTACTGATCGCACAACCGGCCCTAAGAAATAGTTTCTAAGAATTTGGATTTGAAACATAAAACACTTATTTTAAAAGTTGATAAAAATTAGAGTATATGACAATTCACATTCTTGCAATACAACAATGAATCTATTGCTCACTTTGATTCTCTTTGACTTTTCGGATACTATAAAAACTTATGTGATTTAACATCTATTGTAGTAATATTTTGTAGCTTTTTTATTGAGTTTAAAGATTTTTGTGCCATATTTTATGGAAAATTATATCAAAGATTTTTCACGTCTATTAAAATATATATTTTATTATAAACCTTTTTAAATGTACTTCTGGATTCGCCCACAATATTGTGCGGAAACCGTTTTGGTCTTATGAGAATAATATAGTTTTCCTTAAGATGTCGACTTTAGAGGTTAGATTATTCTTGAACATATTTTTACACTGTTCAATATTTTAAGTGGCATAAATATTATTACCAAAATCTTTAATGGCTTTGACGGAGGGTATGAATAGTTCGCTTTTCAGGTGTTAAGGAAAAATTCGTTCTATGATAAAAAATGTTAAAACTAACATGAGAAACAAATTCTATCAGATTGATGATATTTTAATTAAGAGAACACATTCTTATTGTGAAGTTGTAATTATTCAGAACAGACGGTCTGTGATATTTTAAATACTAATTAATGGAACGATAGATGTATTAATTTTAAAAAGTGTAAAGTATAGGTTCGAAAATTTGTCGTCAAAAGTACTGTCGCTGTAGCATAGTTGGATAATGCACCTTCCCCGATTTGGAAAGAGATCCGGGTTCCAATCCTTGTAGCACAACAATAATATTTTTCGATAAAGTTAATTTTATATGTCTATCTTTTTAATTAATATATTCAATTAGTATTTACAATAATTTATAAATAAATAAATAACCTATAATTATTTTAGAATTTTAATCGGTTATTTTGCTATAAAGCACTTTAACAAAAAAATTTACAGTACAAAAGTTACTTAATAGCTTTAGTCGACTAATTTTATTAGTGTATTAAAATGGTATAAAAAGGTAAATCATCTTGTTCTGTCTTTTATTTTCACGAAACTTGAACGTCCATGACCTCACTCATTATAGAGTGCCATTAATCCTTTGACATCACCATTGTCTATCATCGCTAGTCTGCTGGGCACTCGCACACCTCCTACGAGTCTGTCTTGATATTATCTACTCGTCTACTTCTCGGTCCTACCTACCGTATGCGTGCTACGGTAGGTACTCATCTAATCTCGCTACACGACCCACCTACTGTAGCCCCTTGCTTTCTCAGGATATCTGGGGCGTTATAACGCTCCTGAAGTTCCAAGTTCTTTAGTCTGCTCCATTTTATAGTTAGGTTATCACGTATTGGGCCGTAAATCTTTCGCAAAACTTTATTTTCGACGACCTAATGGGTAAATATATATTTTTTATTTAAAACTTAAGAACCAGAGATAAATATGTATATAATGAAGGAGATGTGATAACAAGCTCTCTATGTAAAGAATGGAATAGAAGCAGATGAGAAAATAACTCTTGCAAATTTGTCGGTTAATAAAGACAGAATCATAATAATAATATGGAACCCTCTTGGCGGTCTTATTAGAATCTATTCTGTTGCAGATTTAACAGAGAAAAATGTACAATTAGGTAATATTAAAACAAGGATTTTTAACGCAGAATAATTTCTAGAAAACATTGACCTCTGTACTATCGCACATCTCATGGTGACCATCAGATTCCACAATATTTAAAGTTGATTAAAATGGCGGATACGCGAAACAATTAATAACGTGTAACACCGACATCTGAGTACTTAATGTAATTCTTTATTCTTAACAAACTCATTCTCGCTCGTATTTGATGCTTGACGATCTAATATTCCTAAAGAATTCAATATCTCTTCTACTATCCTCACAAAACTAGGCAAATAGGTGGATGGACGTTCTCCGTCAAATTATTTACTTCATGACTAAAATTCTTTATATGTCTAATATTATTATCTCTCCAAAAATAAAAATAATAACATTTCTCATATTATGTGTACATGTTATTTTAAAATTATACAACATTATTTTACCCTTTTTACCCTACATAATTTTCTCATATTATGCGAATACGTATTTCAAGATTGTATATATTGTGTTACTTCTTATTTTAATAATATAACAAAGTCACGAAGTTTGTTCAGAAAAACAATATCGACAAAATACCTTAGACAACATCAAGGATTGAACGGTCCCTTTCTTCAGTCGACAAAAAAAACATAATCCGCCTACTTAACAACACAGAGGTAAATTTTTTTTAAAGAACATCCGCATCTGTGCCGAAATTTAAGCATTTAACAAATTATAACGATGCAAAGTAAATATAAGTACATATTATGTTAGTTATTTCAGTTCCAAAGCGATCACCATTACCTATAACACATGAGTGATATAAAAGCAAAAGCATCAAACTTTATTTTTCCGAACTTTTAATGCAGTTATCTTCTCATAGTTTTTCACATTGCGTTAATTTACTTAAGTCAAATATAGTTCTTTTTGGCATAAATTGATTATTCAAAATTGGTGTTAGTTGCAAAATCAGTCACTTTTGCCCGCTGTCACTGATATTAGAATTCAACCAATGGCAGTTTTCGCTACTCAGAAATTTTAATGGCCGCCAGTATCGAAATTTTTATTTTGTATTTTAAACCAGATTATAGGGATCATCATTCATAATAAGAAGTGCATTAATAAATATATTTTAAATAAAAATTAAATAAATCGACTAGATAGATAGTATTTTTTGTACCTCTTTTTACTTGTTTCATTTAATTTGTATGAAAAATACTACAGAACGTAGTTCTGAAAAATTGCGACTTCATAATTATAATATGTTTCCTTAAAAATATATTATTCTTCAAGCTCCTATCAGTTTTCGCGTTAATTTCCAAATAAAATAAAAAAGATTTTTTTTCAATTTCTACGATACTATGAGTTATCTATACGCGACTAAACCGTTTATTCTGCTACCACAAGTGCATCAGCGCTTATCGCTTTGACACTTTTTTTTTTAAATATGGGGATTGCTCGATTTACTTTTATACCCCTCATATGAAGGTGAGTATAGTGAGTTGAGAGTAATGTATACTTCTGCCTATTATTCGCTGATAACATTTCTTGGATTGAGCTAAAACGATCCAGCATTACAATAATGGAAAAATAGCCGATTATTTAAAATGGTCGTATATTTTCACAGACAATTTCTTTTATCTAACTGACGCTGTTTGCGGCAAAGTTTCGGTCGCGCAGTTTCATTAACTTTGAATTAATTTAACATTAAGCAGAGCATTTACCGACTGTAGCCTTTTAATGTCTAGTAAGTGAGTGGGTAATAGGTATCTTTCTAAACGAAATTGGTGTCCCACAACAGTTACCCACTCGCCACATTCTGAACAATTCGACAAGGTTTCAAATCAATATGTCTAGGAGTGGCGACCGGGATAAAAGAGCGATGAAACTTCAAACTACAGTCAATACGTCGATACTTTAATCTAACTCTGACATCAAAACCCGAAGATTAGTGATGTTTAAAAATAGTTCAGTATCATTAATAAAAATATATCTTACTAGTGCCTTTACCCTGGTCAACGAACGTAAGAATTTTTTTCTTAAGGATGCGGACCCATTTTTAAAAACCCTACCCCTTTTTGGCTGGAGTTTGGTTTCTTCATATATTGTATCTTGCATCTCATAATTCAAAACAAAATTGCGACCAGAAGAGACCTGAAAGACGAGATACATCCTATCTGAAAAATCGAAGTCAGTAATTCGGGAAGTCTACAGTCAACTATTTTAAGCAACTGCAAACAAAATCGCCAACGTGATCGCTAACCGTACAAGCACTAAAAGAAGAACACTTACCTTCTGTGTAGAGATTTCGGGGCTATTCTGCCATACCCCCAACCTCTCTGGCCGACAAACATGAATCCGTTCTCAATTACTGACAAATGCCCACAAATAACAAAAATATATTCTACTAACTCTTTAATTTTTGTTTTCGAAAGCACGATAAAATATTATTTGTAATTGACATTAATCATGACTATCTATTTTGAAATAAAATGACAATGTTCTTTAATCAAAATCTGAGTTGTTTCATTTAATGTACGTAATTATTTTTTATTAAATACCGTTTCCACCCTTATACGAAATCTAAATGACTAAACATAAATAAAATTACTTTTAATCCAACAAAAAAAAATTAAGCTGGTCAATTAACATTGATTACCTCGAAACGTAACTTTCTGACATGAGAATTTTTTTAAGTTTTCTAGGTCCATGGTTATTTCAGGGGCCAACAGGATAAATTTTAAACTAGGAGCTGCACAAAACTCGAAAAAATCCCATATGACTTTGGGGAATTTGAAATATCGTTACAATTCGTATAAAATCATTTTTTAACTGTGAAGCACGTTTCATGTACCAAGATTTGTTCATGATCTCAAAAATGACGACTTTCATTCCATCTAGTATCGCATATAAATTAATGTTCAGCTTTGCGTTCAACACTTTCTTTTTGTAAACAAATTTGAAAGAAAGCCGATATGTTACATCGCAGTGAAGTATCAGTTTCTTTTGAAATATGAATTAGGTGTGGTATTTTGTTCCGAAGCTACATTTTTCAAATAAAAATACAAATTCATTTTTATCCAGAATTTAAAAATAGAATTTGATTCTCTGGATTTTAATACTTCTACCATTATAATATTTTTGCGTGATATGCTGTGAACTGAAATAAATATTAAACACAAATTAAATGTATCAATTAGAAAGATATACATATAAAATCAATTTTATATAAAAATATTGTTGTTGCTACTGGGATTCG
Organism: Eubasilissa regina; assembly: GCA_022840565.1. NCBI lineage: Eukaryota > Metazoa > Arthropoda > Insecta > Trichoptera > Phryganeidae > Eubasilissa > Eubasilissa regina. The sequence goes on from JAINEB010000018.1 coordinate 27,650,560, forward strand.
AACCTGAGTCTCTTTCAATCCGGGGAACGTGTATTATCCGATTATGCTATACCAACACAGTGGATCGACGACAAATTTTCGAACCTATATGTTACACTTTTCAAATTAATACATCTATCGTTCTATTATTTGAAAGCCATCTACTTTGGTTTTTTTTTGTCAATCCACTATGTTGGTATAGCATAATCGGATAATGCACGTTCCCCGGATTGGAAGAGAAAGCGCAACAACAATATTTTTCGATAGAATTGATTTTATATGTATATCTTTCTAATTAATACATTTAATTAGTATTTAAAATATCACAGACCGTCTGTTCTGAATAATTACAACTTCACAATAAGAATGTGAATAAACAATGACTATTTTATTAATAATATTAACATTACAAGAAAGACCAAGTTTACTATGTTTGTCAACGTATAACACTAATAGATTATTAATATTAAACTTTTTTTTGATATTTCTCGGGTTCCTACCTATTTTCTTAATTTAATTAGTTCCTCAAAAATGTTTTCATTATTAAAAATGAAATCTCAAAATATTGCTTTTTATACCCAAAACGGGCGCGCTGTGTTAATCCTGATTTCAAAGGTATACAAATGTATGAACATTTAAAACCGGTCTAAAGTACGTTATATAATTATGATGCATGTATTTTGTACCTTTTTACTTTATAATATTTTTCATCTCCTTCTATTGTTCTGTGTCCAGTGTTGAATATAGATTTCTAATATTTTGACTTTCCACAGCTCTGCCTCACCACAACTTGCCTGATGCTCTGATCTGGCCATCGTGTCTTTCGACAGGTCGTATAACGAAAGTTAAGTGAAAACAGGAGCAACAGAGAAATCGAAAAGAAAAAATGGCAGATCTGATCGCGCTCGGCTACCGTCAGGTGCTCATGACTTCGTATACGCTCGGTCTTGTTTGGTTCGGGAGTTTTAAGCTCCAGGTTTGTTAATGTTCTTAAGTTAACCCGAAACATAGTCTCTATATATCTGTGTTGCTGTTCATAACTTCGTTTATGTTCACGTTGTGTTGTAATATTATCATTTTGGGGGGCCCTTGCCTCAAGACACGGAGCTCCAAAAATGTCCAGTGAGACAGGCCCCTGCACCGTAAATCCGCGCCTGAATGTATAATTAACATACGCCTATATAGGTAATAAAAAAATGTGCATACGTGTAGGTGTATTAAACTTTTACTCTTCGTGTATCTACAATAGTATGACATGACAGATCGATGTCGAGTTTATTACGTAATAAATGCGGCCTCCTGATTTGTACTCGCCGATGATACAGCTAATTTCTCATGGGACTGCAATGTCGTCTTACTTCTCGTGCACATTTTAAATTGGCTCGATGCATATTGACTTGGATTGCCGGGAATCCCTCCCGACCCCACCGATAGCAGGTGGTATTGACACAGCTCGCAAATGTGGTCGGCGAATGCTCGTAATAAAAGTTGAGAAATAAAAGCCAACTGCACGCCACAGCGATAATAATAATTTAATCAGTCATAAAAATTTTACAGACTGTAAAGTTATTTAAGGTAACAAGAACAGGGAGGGATTTAGTTATATAAAAAGGCGTATAAATTAAACTACACGTATATAAAACTAAACTTCTTTCTGTCATGTAATCCTTACACCCTTTGACGGATCTAAACCTAATTAAGAGCCTGCGTAAAGCATATGCACGATAGATACCCTCACCCTGATATAAATGTGTTTTAAATTTAATTTCATCCATTCCAAATGTTTCATAGTTACTCTTTAGGACTCTTCGCAACGCATATGCACCCTCCCCCTCCTTCTAGATACCCGATTAAATTACGAATCGTAAATGTTCAAGAAATATGCCCAAATTCTGCACCGTTACAGAAAATATTCTTGTTTAAAATTTTCACAAAATCATGTTAAGTTTTAAGTCTACGTGCTTCGTAATAAATATTTGCAAAATTTATCCATTATTAATTTATATTATCTATATTAATCTAAATCATCTAACAAAAATAGACTGGCGGTCGAAATTCGATGACGTTTATTTTTTTTTGTATTGAATATATCATTTGAAATCATTAAAATATTTCATTTAATCAAAATAATCGCATAATTACGATTTTTTTAATGCTTATATCTCTGACACGGTTGAGATTAGGCCACATATTTCTTGAACATTATTGACTGGTAATTTCAGGTGTCCATCCATAAAATATCGTGTACTAAGTCTGTTACACCGTGTTATACGTTCCAAATGTTGCATTGTTACTCTTTCGGACCCTGCGCGCTGTATATTATTTTCAGCATTATTTCAAGAAAATCCTGGTACCTCTCATGAGCGCTCTATCATCTTAGTTACGCCCCTAATTAGCCGCCATGCCAAATTATCGTTTAAGAATATAATGCTGATTTCAAAGAATAATGTTAATGTTTACACCAATAAATTAATTATTAACAAAAATATAATACTGATTTTTACAAATGTTAATTGTTAAATGGTTTAATTATTAAAATAAAAAACAAGATTATAAGAATGTGTTTTATTTTTAACGTAGAATATATTTTATCGGAGAATCCTCCAGAATCGATAAAATAAGGTAACATTTTAAAAAAGTTCGCGGGAGGGTTTAATGTATAAGAACGTTGTAACGGGTTTTTAGTATGTTTGTAAGCGCCAACAGAGGAAGGAATGTGTAGTAAAAACATATTTTGTGTAGGTGTGGTATGATAACTGTGTAATGTGTTTTTTCGTTAATCCGTGAATTTCTAATACATATAAGGTAAAAATATAATTAATCAATTCGCCAGTAGTATGTTTACTTTAGAAGCCTGAAGCAGATTTCGTTCTCCGCCTGTATCCCGTAATGGATGTCGTTTCAATTTATAGAATAGTTCAGTTGTACGCCAGTCCTAACGAAGATACGTCAGTATCGAAACCGGGTGATGTAAAAACAACACAGTGGTTTAAACAACGTTAAATATAAATACAGTTTTAAATTATGTCTACCCTCAAAATTAACACTACAAACATCAATAATATTGTGTGTATCTCATGTTTATGAAGCGGACTTATAAAAATACATTTTGGAGATTCAACTAATTCCAAATACTCCCGGTCAGTTATAAAAAGATTAATGACTGAATCTTCTTCTCGTGCCTTATCCATTCGACGAACGTTGACTGCCATCACTTTGCTTACTACGGCCCGGAAAAGATCTATAGTAGTTGTTAAACGGGAAATTGCTCTCTTGCTCTTGTCCTTGTGGGGGGTAATCTTTCACCACACGGCTTCTAAAAATTATTTTAACAATAAAAAAACCAGTCAACAAATGACGGAAAATTAATAGTTTTTATGGCTTCAATATACCAAAAAAATCATTGAATATACCTCCGCCGGACGCATTCAGCTAGTACTCTTAGTACCTAACCACCACTAGATGACGGTATCAATACGTCAACGCACTGGCTGGATGCAACCATGCAACCTACCGGTCAGCAATAGTGCGCTAGGCGCGCTCCCTGCCCAGAGTCCATAGATAAGAAATTCTTCCACGCACAGTTCAGTAATCTATGTAAACTATATTATATCATTTTAAAGAGAACGCAACATTATTAGTAAAGTTGTAATTGTAAAAATTTGTCGACTATTTTCGAGGCTGACGTAGTGTAATTGGTTATCCCACTTTCCCGGATAGGAAGAGATCATGGTTCAAATCAAAATATTTTTTCGTTAAATCGTTATCTGTATGTATATCTTTCTAATTGGTGCATTTCATTTGTATTCAATTCTGTATCATCACGTAGTATATAACGCATTTCAATTCAGTTCCCATACCATTACCATTATATCTACCTCATTCTACAAAATAAACCAAGGCGCATATCGCGATCTGTACGAACACGAATGGTAATCCGAGTTTTTGAGGCGGTTCACCATTACACCACAGTATTCATCATATCATAATATCACATGCATTATGTCATAGTATTCACATAATCATAACCCTTCTGACACGATCTCATCCATTCATTTCACTACTACCAATACTACCTCCGTAATGCCTTCGACCACGCATGCAATAGCTGATCTCCATAAATTCTTATTGATACGAGGCTATCAAGAGGGCGCAGTTAAAGACAGTGAAAATGGCAGAGAAATTTATTGAAGAAAAATATCCTTGAAAATCCTACATACAGCGGGCAGTAGAACAATAAGCAAAACGTAACGGTGAAACGGCGGTAGCCGCGCTCCACGTCATGGATGGTGACAGTTTGCTGGTGGCGAGGGACAGCGGGGGAGCGATGAAGGCAATGGCCAGCGTAGCGGCTGGGTAGCTGTGAAACTGGCCTCTTCAATGACGCCGTGCAACCGCGGGAAAGGCAGCCTAGGTGGGCCGCGGCGGTCAGCAATCGCCGACGGCGGACTTCTCGATCAGTGACTCGGCGACAGCAGCAAAGGGATGCGGGTCGGCTGGAAAGAAAACCATGTGATCTGTGAGCCTCTTGTGTAGCGCCGATGACCTTATTTAAACCTGCCACGCGCGGTCCGTTAGCTAGTCTCACGGCGGTGTAATAGGAAAAGGAGTGCACCTCTCCGTCTGCAAGTCGCCCCCCGCATCGGTTGGTGCTATGCAGTGTCTTTTACCAGAGCGAGGTGGGGGCAATTTCTGGGTCATTTCCTAGAAAGCGGACAGCGTCGTTTCTGGAACGCTATATCTTAGCGCTATGTTCCAAAAGTATCAATATTAATATTATTATCAATTTCTCAATAAATTACATTTATCTCCTTCCGTCTGTAATGTTGCTACACGACACTACGTGTAGGGCTATCTATCATTATGTATGTATGTTAATTTTCATTCGAATATGTAATTAAAATGCATCGTTTATTTCACACTATAGCTGTCCAAACTAAATTAAAAAACATGCGAAGAAATCTATTTTTAAAAGAATTTACTTACCACGTCTCTCGCTCCACCATTTTATACATATACAATAGTTCATAGCTTAAAATTACCACCACTTAATAATCCAAATTATAATATATAATTTATGTACATACTAAAATCTGTTGAATACTAAATTTAATGTAGCTGGTTGCGTCATTTCACATTAACAAGTTGAGATTATGGTACTATTGTATAATCAGAATAATTCATTTCTCAGTAAAAATAAACTAATTGATCATATTCACCACCACAAATTGTTTTATCTCTGTCTCTCTCTCTCGGCTCTAATTGATTTCAATTCAATGGTGAATAAATTATAAATGCACATAACATGATCAACGCTTACAATTCACTAGTTTAATTCTCCGGCGATCTTCCATTTCTTTGGTCACTTTGGCATTTTTTTGTTGGCATTATATAGTGAAAATGAGATTCAATGAAGACTCAAATACCCTGTTTGGTGCCTATTGTGAAATAAATTCAATGAGCAAGCGAAAATAATGCAATTTGTTGTAAATCACACAGTACCCAAATGACCTAAAATTTAATCTTATCTGCAGTCACTTTTTGATGTTATTTCTTTGCCTCATCATAATTATCATTATCTTTAAAGAGACCTTGCACAAGAGGTAGAGGATACAAAATACAAAGATAAACACGAATGAGCTTTGTGGAAGGTCAGGTGATAAATGTATATCCAACATTATTTAACGATAATGAACCATTAAAAATTTCCTTTTTTGTTTTGGTTTACCAAATATAAGTAATGTTTGAAGATGAATTAGGTATTTTTATTTATCTATTAAAAGTCCTCGCGTGACTGAGGGGCTCAGTTCTTAAACTGCGTACCCTTCCACATGTTGTGCAGTGAATGACAACCCTCCACTCATTCGGAGCCGTTTTATGAAAAAACGTTCCCATGTCGGCTCTACTCATTATTTATCTACACTAGCTACATAATATGCTTGCACTGCAATAAAGCAGCATATCTCCTATATTGACAGGAATCCACCCTGCATCAAGGACTTACTGGTATCTAGACTAAAACACGCTGTTTGAATTCCCTTGAGGGGAGAGTTTTCTTTTCCATCTTTCCATTTCTGTCCTATGGTGCACTCTCACCGTGATTCATCTTATATTTACGCACATTGACATGTTCAATGTTTACAAATTTTTATATTGTTTTTATATTCTGTTTATTTACTTTTCTGTCTTATGTATATTGTATAATCTGTTTTTTACTTTTATTGTTATTTAATTATTTAATAGAGCAATTTGGCACTGCAAACAGTAAATGGCCTTTGTTACTAACCATGCTATATGTTCAAGTATGTGCAAGTGCGTTCAACGGGCATGGGGATTCTGAGGAACGGATTTTTCACATTTCTCTGGTGCAATATACTTGTCGACACCATTACATTCAAGCATGTATGATTGAATGCAACGAATGACAATTCAATGAAAAACGTTACAAGAAATATGTTGTTATCAATAAAATCAATTGCACTACAATGAACTTAGATAAAAGTTTGTTTACGAATGATGTGTCAACATATCGGGGATATCCCGTTTGGTTCTATGTAATTTTTTAATGATTTTTATTAGAAGATTTATTGGTATTTTCACAAAGAAAAAATATTTGTTTTTTTTAATAATTAGGGATTACCCCTAAATACACATATTTATTTATACACTGAGAAAAAGTAGACTTAAAATGAAGTGGCAGGACATAGTATAAATAAAGAAGAAAAAATAAATTGTAAGTGAAATAATAAAATATTGATTGTTTGAATAAATAAATTTATTACCAACATTTTTACCTGCGGTTATCATAAATAAATGTATATACATACATAAAATTTATTAAAACAATTAAATTTTCAGTAATATTTATTTTCTATGCGTATAAACTATTGCATCAAACAGGCAATTGACTAAAAATATGCCTTGGTAATGATCAATAATCAAATAGAAAAGTTATAGAAATTTCCTTTGAATAATGGTAAATAATGAAATACAAGAAAAATAATTAGATACATCTTTAAACATAAAATTCCACATTGGGGACAATGGTAAAATGTATAAAGAGAAGCACTAAAGCACTAAAATATCTGAACTATGCTTTAATTCAATCTCTACAAAACAAATTCTTCAAATGTTACGATGTCGGTTATGAAATGTGGATAAAATAAAGAACGTAATAAAACACTGAGTACACATTTTAAAGCATACACAATATTGATCTTCAAATGTTAAGATGTCGGTTATGAAATGTGAATAAAATAAAGAACGTAATAAAACACTGAGTACACATTTTAAAGCATACATAATATTGATCGTGATGATTATTTTGTATTAAAATTTTTAACACTAAATCCCCTTTACACACTTTTGGTGATACAATTTCCACTAATAACACATACGTTAAATTAATTAATTACATTATTATAACATAAAACATAAACACTATGAATTTTAAAATATTCAAATAAAATATGCTAAATAATATTTTTATAATGAAGATCAACTTTTTTAATGATATTGACCAGTCAACTATTTAATTTACAGATGCTTAAAGACAAAATTGCAATTCAAATCTTAGTACATTACGTAAGGCGATCACAAAAATTCTTATTGTTAAAACCAAACATCAAACGCTGCGATTGAAACACTCTCAGTCCCTTTGAAGATTTACACAATATGATATTGTAGTTTCTAATATCGGAATGATTAGTATTCGCTGTAAACAAGTAAAAGGCAATAACCAGTGAAGGAGGCTCACGAGATGAGAAAGCAGACAGGGAGAGGGGGTTCACATCACGTAGTTATGTGGGAGGCCCTGGTACATCCCACTGGCTGGACCCATACTAAAACAAATTAAAGAAACATGAACACAAACGCAAGAGACCCACCCGCATGCTCTTACTGAACAATTATAATAATGATTTTTTGCAATTAATTATTAATAACTTTCCTTGATAATTAAATCAATCTTATGATTGTAAATGATGGCGAGTGAGTCACAAGTGTTGCACTGGGGAATTATTACTCATCCAATTGGATCACACTTGGATTCAGAACAGCAGTCGATCAACAAAAACATTACAGATATTCAATTTGTCCGGTCATTAGGCCCATTGTCCGTGAATTTGACAAATTCACATCAGATCACAGAAGATTCACAGGTAATTGATTTTTTTAATGCTTTTTCATATTCAGTTATAATTAATTAATCTTTATCTATAAAATGGGTTGTACCGAAAAATTATAAAAATAAATTGTGTCTTGAATTATCTTATTTGTGTTATTGTATAATAATTTAATGGATTTCATTGTTGGCTTGTCTATAATACATATTGCAAATGTAATATATTAAATATTACATATTGAAGTACGGAAAAATGAAATTAAAAATAACAGATTATTTTTCCAAATTCTATCCAAATTTATTGACAAATTCAAAATATTCAATTTTATAAAGTATGAATAGGTGATAAAGTAGATTGCAAGAAATGAGTGACTAGATTTGTATTATACAGTGCAGAGCTGACGATAACAATTAGTCTTTAAATTCATTAACAGACTCACTTTTGACATACAAACATGAAATGTGAACATTCTTTGAGCAAGTACGATTAGAATCCAAGTAATGAGTAATATGAAATGGGAAACTATCTTTGAAAGTATCCAGGTCAAAATTAAAGTGTCACAATGAGTATGCCATCACTTTAAAATATTTTCATAATAAAGAAAAGCCCCGATAATTCGAAATTCGACACAATTCAAAATTTTGATAACACACAATACCCAAAATGTCAACTTTATAGTTTTTAATATTTTTGCGAGATAATTTGGGGCCCTTGCTCTATAAATCATTACCTGGTTACGTCATATAATTGGAATTTTTTTGAACTTATAAAAAATTTACAGTGCGCACTGAAGTGAGTGCTGCTGTATTAGCCAATGCACCGCACATCTGAGCCCACTCGTGTGGGACCTGCTTTATATCTCGGTCTCCTCCGACACTGCTTGATAATTCTCAAATAGATCAATATTAGCACTTCCCAACAACAGTTATGTTCAAATAAATTGATACTAGTTATCACTGCATGCCAGTAATTGTCAGATTGATATGCACACCGATAGTTGTCAAATAGATCAATTTAATTAGTCGCCGCACGCCGCTAATTTTCGAATTGATCGATACTAGAAGCTCTCGCCTCGAGCCGTGTGGATAGTTTGCACTGATTACTTCTACTAACACAGCATTTTTAAGAAGTTACCTGGGAATACACGTAAATATATGTATTATTAATAAAATTGGTGTCTTTATTTATGATCTTTTACTAATTTTATGGTGTTTTCGCAAATTCCCAATTATTTGATAAATTTGATTCCGAAAAATTGTTTCAATCGGTTCCGTCCAATACTTTTTCTTTGTTTCTTGAATTTCGAGTTAACAGGGTTTTGCATAATTCGAATTCCATTTTTTTTAGTCCCTTGAACTTCGAATTAACGAGGTTTTACTGTATATTTTAATAACAATTTGAAAAAAGCATGCAACAAAATGAATAGTTTATTAGGCACATAGGTTTTACGTATTTAAAAAAATGTATTAGAAATTTCTTACCCAGACCCATGAAATTCATAAAATTCAATATATTTAACAAATATGCCAAGTCCCAAGACAAATTTATATGCTAGAGATTAATGGTTGTGGATAATAGACAGGAAAAAAGCTATTCTGATGTAAGTAATTCATGTACCCAGGTACTATTTACTAATAAATGATTTTACATTCAAAAATTATTGAAGCACATCGCAGTTTAAAGCACAAGACGATTTATGGTTGACCATTACCTTCACCACTTTACCTTGACTGTTGCTGCTGAGAATATGGTGGGTGCTGCGGAATGCTGGTGGGGATTTGGGGCCCCATCTGACCCTGCCCTGGAGGCCCCAGAGGCACCTGCCCTTGGGGCCCCACCTGCCCCATGTGCTGGGGCACGGGTCCCATATGGTGGGGCATTCCCATGTGTTGCATCATTACCCCGGGACCTGGGCCCATCATTACACCTATTAAAAAAATCATTAAGACCGTTATTACTTCTTTCACACAAAATGTTAACAACAAACAGTCCCCAATGTCCTATGTGTCAGGCTTAAGGAAATTTGAAAGGAAACTCATACATTATGATGGAGTGAAGTGTTAATCTCCTTTGAAATGTATGAATTAGGTAGATACTTGACCTTTCTGTTTTGAAAGTACATATTTCAAATAGTAAACAAACAAGTCTATGTCTATTGTCAGAAATTTGAAAATTGCAACACTGTAATGCTGTTGTACTGTAGATAGGTAATAATTCCTAGAATAAGTTCTATACACTAATATTTTTAAGAAAAAGTGAAGAGTACTTTTGAATTAATAGAATATCGTTTGTAAATATTTACAAAACCAGTTTTACTTCATTTATTCCCACAATTTACAGCAAAATATTTTAATATTGATTTGACTTCCTTACATTTTTCATTGCTATCATTGATTTAACACAAATCATATTGGGGAAGTTAAAGACCTGTGACACAATCACTGGATATAAACAATAGTGAGGCATATTGACTGTCAACTATCACCCACCTAAATTCATTAACCTATTTTCACTTTTAACGCTTTCATTCACTCAATTTTTAGTTATTTGGTATTTTTCCATTTTTGTCAAAAACATGCTTTAAACACATTTTAAGAAATACATATATTCACACATATGTGCATAAAAAGATTGAATTATTTTAAACTTTAAATGTATACATAGTTTCACTAGGAAGGTGGTGTTCCCTTCACACTATGAGAATTTGTGACAACAAATCCAATTTTGCTTATTCTTCAGTGTAATAAGAAATCTAGGAATATTTCATGTACTGTCTTCACCATAACTACAATATTAGTATGACTATCTATAGAAGTTATTTTCATTTTCACAACTAAGCTTTGTACTATACACACGTTGGGTTATTATCACTGCCATAATTTTGAGATGCAGTCCCTCTCATCATTACGTGATGAACTTGATGTTACACCACAAAGTAACTGCCATGTCAAGTAATGATATCTATAAACCTGTTAATAATATGACATTATAATAAAAAAATATATATTAAAAAATACCTTGTGGAGTATGTTGTATCTGAGGCATTTGAGGTAACATGTTGAACCCTGATGTGCCATTGTACATCTGTAAGAATGCTTAAATTAGTTAAATTGCTATAGATAAAAAAGTTACAACTTATTAAACAATAAGTCATATTTGCTTTTTACAAATTGAAGTAATTTTATTACAATAGTGTAATAATGTATGTTATTTAAGTGATTTAGAATCCAGTACAATCTCAATAATCGAACACGTAACAAACAACAAACGTGTTGGATCATCAAAAGTCAGGAATATAGTAGGGTAAGTACCAGTGGCAGAAAAAGATAGAGAAGCCTAAAATTCTGCAGAAAGAGAATCAGTGAATTAATGTATTGCATTATGAAAATACAGCGGAATGCCAATTTTACAGTTTTTTGAAGACTAAGCTAAAATGTTGTAAAATAAGGAAATATGTAAAATGAGGATTATCATACTATTGGTATAATATAGTTGTAAGTAGTTTTGTGATTTGAATAAAAATAGTTATTATGTTTTTTATTTATTATCTTAGTTTATGACATCATGTTATGACATCCTGAAGAAGGAAAAGGTGTTTTCCGAAACCGGTAGATGTTTTTTAAACTCAATTGTGGTTAATAAAACTAAGATAATAAATAAAAAATATGAATTTTAACCACCAAGTTAATATTGCTCATTTTAAAAGTATAGTTATTATGATTTATAACTGCAACATGAAGTTAAATCTATTGAAAAGTAAATCGTAAACACCATCATAATAATAAAGACAGTGAGCAAACAAATCTATTCAACAAACGCATTCTAAGTGATGAACTCATTGTTGAATTTGCTTAATTTGATACACAACAAAAACCTCGTTATTGCGAAATCCAAGGGGACCAAAAAATAAAAATTTGTAATAACAAATTCCCACATATAGCAAAAAATTTTTTTTTCCAAATATATAAATATTCTGCGAGCGCCGTAGAAATAAATGTAGTACAGCTTTAAAAAACTTTGTAAGTTCTGCAAACAAGACACCCATTGTCAGTTTAATTGGGATATAACATAATAAGATATTCTGAAAACAAAGGAGGATTTTCTGTATAAAGAAAACTCTAAATAATCTATTTAGCTTTGTTGCTTCAACAGATAAGCAAATGGATAATAATTAAGAAATTAAATTAAAAACATTTTACGAAATAATATAAGATCACTTAAAATTTGGTGATATTTTTGGAAATTCCAAAATGTCATGCAAATATAAAACAACAAATTACAGAATGCTAGAACATATAAATGTCAGTAAATAAACACACAAAAATAATTGTCAAATAAACACATTAACAAAAATGGTGTATGCAATATTACCGTTCATTGGAAACGATGTTCAGTTATAATGTAAAAAGTGACATAAGTTGACGATGATAATAAAGATAAAAAATGAAGATTGAAGATAATAATGCGCAGAATTGTAGGCTAGGGATCTCGAGCTTTGCGGGTGATACCATACACAAAACTGATGCGTGCGACTTTAGGGCTAAAGTCTGACGATTTTGGAGGTTTTTATTTTTTCCAGCTAGTCTAGATAAGACTCGTTTTAAGAGGCGTGAACATGTGTACGCTTAAGAACATGGGAAGGGTGCCATTCTAACATATTTAGATAATCGGCAATAAATTCATCCTTGGACAACGTGGAGATTATGTCAAATGGCTTTATAAGGTACTATGATCCCAAGGAGAAGTTTTACAAGGGAGCAATGGGCCGCCTGTGCCAACCGGTCCGCTGCGCCAAGACAATATAACAATTGACAAACATGACCTAAACAGCCGAAATATATTTCAAAATATGTATTTTCATTGTAAAAAATTTTTTTTACATCGGTATTTTAACGGTTTTATATCGGTATTTTTTCGTAAGGGATAAAAAAAAATTATTATGCATATTAACAAAATTTCGTTTTACAAATTAATTTTTGTATGAAAAATTAATTGTAAGGATAAATTTTGAAAAAAATTTCAATATACATCATTTTTCGGTATAACAGGGTTCGTTTTAACGAGGTTTTACTGTAACTCTAAATTATTATTAACAAATTATGACGTGAATATACATTGTGCAACTTCCTGTGTACATGACACTACAAACATCGCCAAATATTGGACAATGAGATATATTTTGCAAATTAAAAAGATACACCATAAATAGAGAATACCACACTTCAAACATATGTGAATTTAGCAGAATCTAGTCACTTTAAATCCATGTTTATTTCTCATGTATGTAATAATTATGCTATGTAATAATTGAAAATTTTGCTATATCTATGAAAAGTATTGCATACTTAGACAGTTTTCAAAAGTTATACAGTACTTTTGAGCAATTTTATGCACAACCATTTCAGAGGTTGTTACATACCCAATATAAAATTACAAACATAACGAAAATAGTAAATACAATTGAAGAATAATATAAAATTGTGATTTTACTGCTAGTTTGACATTTTGTGTGCCAGAAGTCGATAAATTGTAGATGATTCTAGTACTTGAATAACAAAAAATCCGATAATGTAAAATCACTAATGGGTTTCACTGTATGCTTATACATATTACAAGTGAAAAAATCCATCTCAAGATGCACAATAAACATTATTCTGAATATCACGCATCTTGCATGTAAACATTATTATATCTGCATTATCGTGCTCACCTAGCTTTACATATTTCGAATATCAATATATTTTTGTGAATATATTTTTATATATATGAATATATTTTTCAAATTTACAGAAATTAATGTAGCAACATCTTTCAAAAAGTGTGATATTGCTGAATGTGTCGGATCGTCAATAAATCGAGATACTGAGATTGCACTGCAATCCTTATGCTATTAGAGATTGACATATTCAACATTTTCACTGATTTTTTGGTAAGTAAAAAAGGATATTTTTATTAAGTATATATAGTACCCCTGGAGGCATAGATGGCGGATATGGTCCCTGCATGGGCTGTGTTTGCTTCATGTGCGGAGGCTCCCTCATAAGAGTGTGGTAAAGGTTAAGCGCATCTACGAGATCCGCACTGAGCTGCGTTAGGCGAGCATGCTTTCGGTCTACGCGTTCTAACTCCATGTCTATCAGAGGACCCATTCTATTCACTTCACCTGGAAATATGTACACAATATTATGAAATGAGTAAAACCTAGACTGAGATATTTAAAAAAACAAAATTTATTCATTTATTGAGATATATAACATATTATTTTTATGACTATATTTATAATTTATTATTCTTTAGGCACCCCTTTCAATAATAAATCATCTTTTCGCATTTTTAAGTACGTTTTTTACTAATCTAATCTTCTAAGGATATGACAATTGGATTAGCATATGATCAACCCTCAACCTTTGGATCTGTAGGCAAGTACGCACCTCTCAGTTAGCAAGTTACTCATTCAAAATATCACATATTCAGACTATTCCTTATCCCAGTCCTTACAAAACCATTAAGTATTAATTTTACAATTATTATTTTATATACTTGGTGGTATGTGACGCCACTCCAAATAACTACAAATTATAATACGAAAAGAAGTATATCCAATATTTTTTTAAATGTTTATACTTATACCAGGTGAAACAAATTTTTTTATTAAACAGCTTGTTTCTTTCTTAAAGTAATAAAAGTTCCCATCCAAAATGTTAATGCCTTCCCAGACCATTTAAACTGACAAAATAATACATTTATGATACATAAGGACTCTCAAAAATATTATGAGCAATTCGCCTGACTAACAAGACTGTTTTGACAAGAGCTTACTTGCAAATACCTCACTTATCTTATTTATTGATCGCACAGATCACACAATACGCTCACAGTAAATTTAAAAAATATCAGTAAAGTGTTATTGAAAAAATAGAGTAGGAACATAGAAAACTAATTGAATAATAACTACGTTTATTTGCAGTTTTGAAGCTCCCTTAGTCTGGTACCCTGTCCAACTGCAATTTTACAAAATTACTTCACAGAACATGAGCTGGTATAACATTGTGATACAAGCATTTAAACATAATCTTTGGTAAGTAAATTAGTACAATTAAAGGATAAAAAAATGATAAATTAAATAATACAATAAAATCCAGTTTATTTGAAGTTGAGAGAACGGAAAATCAAGAAAAAAGTTCAAATAACGACATACGACAATAAAAATAAAAAATTCAATTTTTTTACATACTAACTTTGTTCATTATAATTCGACATATTATACATAACTATTATCCACACATTTTATAATAACAAATAAGATGTCAAAATACAACGTAAACAAATCACATTTAAAAAAAACAGAATGATTATAATGGACTATCTTTTTGTGCCATTTTTAATAACGACATAATCGTCAAACGTGTCAACACCGTCATTTTTCTACTGTATCATTTCTATATTGAAGTTAGCAATAAACGTCTCCAGCACTTTTAAAACTTTCTTTTGTGGTGGTCTCGGGGGTATTTCACACTGACCTGTGACGTCTTGTTCTTTTTCTTCTTCACTCTCCGCTTCCGTACTCCTTTCCCCTCTGTGACATTTCTCACTTTTCAACGCTTAAGTTTTATTTGTCATCATGTTTAATATTGTTGACAATGTCATTAATGGCATCGCGTATTCTTCTGTTAATTTTGTTTTGGATAATATTTTTTGTCAATCTCTTCTATTAAATAGACTTTTTAGCAAATTGTTGACATCCAATATAAATTTCGCATTGGTGCCATTTTCGCGAATATAAAATTATCAGTCAATAAAATTATAAAAATGTTTTAATTTAAATTTAATGAAATACGGAAAAGTCTAAGGAACGCAAACCACCCATTCGCAAATATCAAAATGTCTAACACATAAATATTAGAGATTATACAATAAATAATTGTTTTTACATTTAAAATAATTGCAACAAAATAATTAACAAGATACGAGAAAATCTGAAAAATGTCAACTACACATTCTTCAAAATGCCTTGATACTAAACTTAAATAGAAAGAAATGACTATTAAAATGGACATATATTAAATAATTTATAAAACACTGAAAAGTCTGAGGAACTCATCCGTGTACTAGCGTTTGTACAAAATATAGAAACATTACGTGAACAAAAATAATGATGGTAATAATACAGAACAAAAAATTGGCAAGCACTGACATTCACAGACTGGGGGAATCACGTTACCTATAAGGGTGCAAAGATAATATTTACTATCTTTTTCTAATGTAAAGAAAATGAACGAGAGAAAAAAACATACGAGCTGAGTTAATGCTCCGTGGTAAGGAAGATAAAGATTCACACAAGACATATTTGTCATCTTTTTTTAGCATACTGAAAATGAGTGAGAAAACAAACAATGCAAATTAATTTTTGCATCGTAAATCGGTATAGGGGTGAATACTACCCATTGGATGGACTTTGACAAACACATCGCGTAGCGCACGTGTATTTTCCAGATTACGGACATTAGACAAAAAAAATTGAATTATTCAAAAAATAGATCAACAAATTCATCTGATAAGGTCCAAAAATAGCTTCGGATAACGATATTCGATTTATAAGTACAATTTAGTATGAAAACTTTCCAGAGGGACCATGTTCTGCTCCAAAACTTCGACTTGCAGCGAATTTCGAATAAACGGGATTTTGCTGTAAATAATTCATTAACATTGTTTTTAACCACTATGTGTAAATTATATTCACCAAATATTTCCAAAAAATGTGTTTTTCTATCCTTTTTCTTTTTTATCACAAAATAGAAAAAGGAATATAATTTACTCATAGTGGTTAAAAACAAAGTTAATGAATTATTTATTATTAAAATGAATAACCACAATGTGTTTACATTAAATATTAAAGATAAATTAAATCCCCAGAAAGATGTTTTAAGAGATTTTTATATCAACATAAGCCCATAATTACCTTCAAGCTGAAGCATTTCATCAGTATCGGTAGAACTATCTTCAGGATTGGCTTCATGCAACAATGATAATAATCTATCAATTTTAGCTTCATTTATTTCAACAGGTTCATCGGGGTCAGGCGAATTAGATCTTTCTATTTTCTTCACTTCTACACTCTCATTAAACTGGACAGTTTTTCTTTCTGATGATGCTTCTGTAAAACACGTCAGTTGTTATAATTGTTTGTTAAAATTCAAATAACCTCATTCAATTCAAAAGAAAATAAACTATATTATGAATAAATGAAGACTCACTCGGAAGTTGTGGTTCAACGGAAAGATCAGAAGTTACAAAATTAGCTGGAAACAAGCCATCCCCTCTTTGATTGTAACCCTTCCACCAGTTTGGATCACTTGAATCAATTACATGGACTGCAAACAAAATCAAAAATTAATAGACTGCAGACATCAAAAAATCAACATAAAAACATACATTAATCAAAATCAGATAATAATGCCGTCACTCCATTCCACATGCTCCAATAAGATTTTTGACAATTCTTCATCTTTTTATATAAGCGCAATAAAAAATATTAATTGAAATAACTAACGAATTTCTCCAGCCAAAAATGTGAGTTCGTTATCTTCTGCAGCTTCAAAATCATACAAAGCCCGGACCTTCCTAGCTTCCTGCTGAGGTGGAGCAGAGATAACATTGGACACGTTCGGGTAAAGAGGTGCAGATCCTGTACTGCCACTGTTTGCCTGGAAATACACAAATTCATTAACCTTTCGCTCATAATCCAATTGATTCTGATTATTATTTTTTTTATGCGTACACATACACATGTTACGTCAATATTCTTACTATTTTCAAACTAAGCTAAACGCTTGTGCTATGAAAATAGGACAAACTTGCTGGTCTCCTGGAACGAGGCATGAGCCCCGACCACTAGCACTAGGCCAGCGTCTTAACCACTAGACCAACAAGCTACTCCTTACTCATACCTCTGGGTATATACATAAATATGAACTCATTCGTCTTTCAAAAACTCCCCAAAACAAATTAAACAAATCAACTAGAAAGATATAACGAAAAAACCTATTTAGCAAAAAAAATATTCATTTGCTACCGGGATTCAAAGCTGCACATTTCTTTATAATTCTATTCCATTTTTAAAAAGCAATCAATGTTATATTGCGCTGAATCCCAAATACTTTCGTAATTGTTAATTTTTATAATTTTTTTAATGATTTGACCAGAATTGCAGTGAATGAATACATAAGTGCGAACACATATTGTAACATTATAAATGAATAAATTTTTAAACAAAAACAAATCATAATGATGGGACTGTTCACTAAATCTTGCCAGTTTGAACATTCTTAAACATTTAACATTTTTATCATAGAGAAGCATAGACGTAAATTAAAAATTCTCATTTCAAATTGAATTAACTTGTTAAATTTTTCAGATTATGAAAAAAATATGAAATCCATTAGTTCTAATAGGAACCACTTTCAAAAAGACAAATCTGTATTTTTAATACTCGTACAACAAATAGAAACATGTTACCAGATAGATATAACCCTTTTTTTACTTATTCAAAATAAGACTGTCAAACAGAGATTCCAGGGACCATGTTTAGAATCATTCAGGGACAAACACTCCATACATTAAAAAAGTTAAGCATTCAAAACAGTTTCTAGAAAATAAATCAAGACAAATTATTTGCCTGAGATTAGAGATTTGAAGTACATATACTAATAATTGTGTCAGGAATATTATCACATGAATATTTAAGATTAATTATTTCCCTGAAATTCTAGTTGTGGATGAACATCATTTTTGATGTATGAATTGAAAAACTATTGACGAATACTACAAGGGCAAGTGTGAAATATTATTCAACATTTAGTTCACGTCCAATGAAGCTGCTAATGGGATTAATACAAAAATGAATTGAGGAAGCTATTAGAATTTGTGTGTTTATTGCAAAAAGGTTTAAAAGAAAAATGGATAGTGTACTGTAATGTGTAATGTACAAACACTTCATTCTCTACACCTATTTCCATATATATACCTATTGCACAAACAGATGTCTACCTTTAAAAATATATACAATTTTTTAACCTCTTAGCCGCTAAACAAATGTACTCAAAGTATACCTCCCTACGCGGGCCTCTTTTCGAAAGTCGTGTATTCGGTTGAACACCACTTTTAAAACGACATTTAGACATCCACAAAGGCATCCTGGGTACGATTTATTACTTGATAGGGGTTCTTAGATAATGTTATTAATATAAACAATCACTTGAGATGTTCAAATCCTTAAGATAATGTAAATATTGACCGAACAAAATAATCGATCTCCGAAAAAGCCGCTGTCTTACGAATATTATCACACAGTCACCAATACAATCATATTGTTTATACGATCATAGTCACGTCGTTCAACCGGATTGCTGCGCCGATCTGTATTTTTTTGCCACCGATCTGTATCGCTGTATTTTTTTTTAAATTTCTTATGGTTGTTTAAAAATAACTTTTAAAGTCTTATAAAGTCCTTTGGAATACATAAATAAACAAAAGAGTGCAGATACGGCTAGAATATGTAAATATTAAGATATCATAACAAGTCAAGTGCCGGCCTCAGGGATGTCCGCTCACGTAATAAATAATACAATAACGTCGGTACTCACCCGCTATAATATTTTTATTCGTTATCGTTTTGTAAAGTAGTTGAGAGTTTGATAAAATCAAATTAATTATATGGAAAACCACTTTCTTGTACCACTTTATCTCCGTAAGCAATTTAAACTACTCAATATCATGTCCACTTTATCCACAGAATCCATACACTTGACACATTTCGGTTTAATATTAGGTTAGGTTCACCATGTATTTCGGCTGTCGTTTCCATGGAATCGTCATGCAAGGTTGTTGGAATGTGGACTTCCCTTTTATCGCACCATTTTAATGCTAAAAGAGGTCCACGATACTTGGTGTCCATTCCACATTTTTTTAATTTACAAAATGTGGCCCTACCTTTCCGTATTATACGCACTGTACCACACGCATTAGTATTTTTCTTGTGCATAAAATCAAATAAGTGAGGGCTACTATCCCAATTGCCGAAAAGAGTAGATTCACTTTAACTGACATCTTCATTAATTATTTCATCTTGCTCATCTTCACTTACATATTTCTAAATTGGAGTCCACATCTTAAAATGTTTTTAATATTTCTTTCTCCGCAAGTCTACGGCCCGCCATTTTTAAAGGTATACAATGATTAAATTTAAATAATTTTGGTAAATATACGTAGCACAATACAAGCTTCTGTTTTCTAAAGAAAAGTAAAGGAATATTGTCAGAAAATATAATTGTTCACCCTCAAAACACAAATCCAGTCAAAACAATATCAACATTTCAAATGTTAACACGATTTTAAATAAGATCACGTAGTAATAAATGTATTTTCCGATACAATATATTGTTTCAATTGTCCACAAAATACAGATCGCGATGTCAATATTTTGTATCAACGCATAGTTCCGACAAATACTAGCGACCTCGAACACGTGACGAGAGGACAATAATTCAACGCCGCGAAATTCAAATAACTGGACGGCGTTTCAAGATTTCTTCGTTTTTAAACTGATTTATATAAATAAATAACAATATTTCACTTGTCTAACGCAAGATGTCAGCAACAGTACGGATTGAACTGATTTTTGGTATATTTTCCTGCTCGATTTTCCGCGCTATCACGTAGTACAGGACGAAATAAGTCGAAAACATCATATGATGCGCGTAGCGCTGAGAGTGATTGCTTCTCGCATCATATGATGCGCGTAGCGGGGATCGAGTTAATAATATTTTTTCAGTTAAGGGCAACTTTCATTTTTCCAGTTTGAATTTCAAGATATTTTAGCATTTTGCATACCCTTTCAAGATGAGACTAATAGTTAATTATTTTACAATATCAAGTAAACATAAAAGTGTGTTATTTTTTACATAAATATTGCTAGAATGAAAGGTATCAATAGAAAAGGACAAGTATACAATTGTTGGTTTTCTTAAATACCTAGGTAATAAGCTATCAGAAAATAGCCATTTCTTCAACATTCATAATACATGTGTGTTGCCATTTGAAATTATCAAACGAAAATTAAATAATCTGCTAAAGCTCTCACCTAAGAATTGTTATGTTTATACTATGAAGAATTATTGTTTATGATAAAAACCATTGTTTGTGTCAATAAACATATGATTATAAAATATTACAATTTTGCCCCGATTTATAAGGAAAAAATTGATGTAAATTCATACTGATAAATAATATTGATAGCTTTTGAAGCAGCTGTATTTGTGAAGAGAAAACTGTTTATGCTAATATTATATTATATAATATTCATACTCCGGTTGTAATAAAAAAACTGTTTTTTTTTAAATACTTATTTATTGTTTTGATACATTACATATATATTTAATATTAAAATATAAATGAAAATATGACAAAAGTATTATTATTCACTGGTAAATAATTAGTTGTTCATCAAGAAGCATAATCGGGTCTATTCTCAATTTCAAATCAATGTCAATAACCATGATCTACATCGCTATTGTATAACATTGTATACTTCGTCAATTTTGACGTTCTCTACGATTGAGTGACGTGAAACCAAAGGTTCAATTTTAGCAATTGGTAATGTGAATATAGCAAATGTTTGTTGTCTATAGTTGGATATTTTTATTTATGGTATAGTCGGCTTCTGATTGGTCGATAACCAAATAGACATGAAAAAGGGTTGTGCATTCGCAAGCATCGACATCAGTTCATGATTTTATTTTTTGTTTTATTAGAAAAATAAACACGGATTATAATTTTTAAAATGTCTTATATACATATTCTTATTAATATATAATAATTAATGACTTACTAAAATAAGTAAACTGTCTCTCTGAAACGCATGATTAATAAGTATTTTCATTAATTTATACCATGTTTCAAACTTTTTGTGTTAGCAACTGATTTAATTTGTTGATTCGCTAATTTGTTTTTACAAAGGGAACTTTACAAAAGTACAATAAAAGGGTATTTAATGATCCAGCGTCTTTATTTATTCAACATATTTTTTTGGATTCCGAGCCGATGCGGGACAAACATTTGATACGCACTGATTTAAGGGTAGGAATACAGCCAATAGCAGAAGAGATAACGTAATAACGTATATGCCGCATTTTTGTCTTCATGAAAAAGTCTTAACCCATTAGCGGTACAAGTATCCATATGGACACACATATTTTGATCTTTGAGTGACATGGATTTTCATTTCTTTTTAAACTATTTTTTTATATCTACATTCCAGAGAACTAGTAGCTGGAAGAATTAACAGACGCATTGCTTGACAGACGAGTTCATTCTTATATCCAACGTACAACTCCAAAATAACATTTTACTTAGAACCACATTATAGCCAGTCAAAATTAAAATTCCAACAAAACAACTAATTTCATCTGAAGTGAAGGTTTAGATTGGTTTATTTTTGAATTGTAAGTATTTATTAGACTCCTCAATAATAATAATAATTTATGATAGTATCATAGAAAAATAATTCAAACAGCTGAGTTGTAGATTTATTTTTGAACCAACTATAATCCGATATCTTCTATGGTATCATCAATATCAATTTGGTCCATTTTTATGCATACACATGCATTATCATTACATCATCGGCAAATAATTATCTATAATTTAAATTATCTATTTTGCCGCCTTCGTCTTCATCATCCAAATTTTCATCGTTAAAATGGCAGGATCTGGCGGTGATTATATATATATATATATATATATATATATACATATCATACTCAGTAACTTCATCACTATTCTCTTCTTCTATTACGTCCAATATACCATTTACTGACAGTAATCTTTTCGTTCTAATATAAAAAAAAAACAAAAATAATATTATTTCTTGAAAATCATATTATTTAATTTGTTATGTTTACTATCAAGCTTGTCCATATGGACACGCTTGGGTTCACGGTAATTGATTGCATCATTAAAATACACAAACATCAGTTATTATTATTCAAATTTTAATTTTACATACTTATGATTCATTCTATAAAATAAAAAAGATTTTCGAATCAATCAAAGCAATAAAAATACTTAACTCAGACATCGAATCACAGTTTTTTCGTTCGTAATATGAGCGTCCACTTTGATAATTAATATTGTTTTCACTAAATTGTCCAGAATCTCGAAAGAACGTCTGGATCGAGCTGCATACCACACTCGAATGAGTCGTGCAAAGAACATGAACTTTTTCTTAGAAATTACACAATACGAGACCAACATCGGCAACAATAATTTTGTGTCCATATGGACATCTGAGACACTAATGCAAACTATTGGGTCTGGTACTAATGAGTTTTAATCTTACTAAATTTTTATGTAGGTGTTGGCAAAGAAATTTCCCTTCAAAAATTCAAGTTAATAACTTTCTTAGCTTATGAGCTTTGGGTGACAGACAAACGTGATTCACATGCACTGTCTTTGGGTAATGCGTGATTAAATAAAGGAATAGTTTTCACCTTTGTACTTCCTAATACGTAGTCATTATTTAATTGTTCCCATTGTATTTATGCTTTCATTATAAATAACCATCTGTCTATCGTACGAATTTTATTTGAACATTGAAAACTGTGAAAAATTTATGCACGCCCATTTAGAACATCTCCATTGAAATAATCGAATCTCCCGAAATATGTACTTTTTAAGGACTTTAATGCATGAAATATGAAAATAATAATTCTAATAAAAAAATTTACCACAATAAAAGTCGGTATTATTTTTGCGAGATCATTCATTCTGCACATCCCTAAATGAAAAGTAAGAATTCTAATATTTACTACGGATATTACTTGTCAACATAAATGAAACAAAACTTTGTTTTGATTTACGAAGTTATTTATTGAATTAACAAATGGATATGTCGGCTCACCGTGGACTTGAAATGTTGTCGATACAGAGAAACCTGATGCTGGATTGAAAATCAGGCCAAAATGTTAAATAATTGCATTGATTGGGTGTACTCCATATAAATGTAAGGTTAGTTTAATTTTCCAAATTTAATGTTTTTTAATGAAATTGATCTGTATGATTCTGAAACCAAGTCAAGATTTTAAATGAACATATTTTGTATTTACTTATAATACAAAGATTATGTGTCTGAAAATTTTATACAAAATTTGATTATTTTTGCTGTACTAGTATGTAATCACTTTTGAATTCACATTTATTTAGAATCAAACACGTGTCCCTCAGATCAAACAGTTAATGCTTTTATTCCTGGATTATCATTGAATTTGATCTAATACAGCACATTTCAGTCTTTTATAGAATTGCGTTCAAACGTCAAGAAGAGAGCAAAAGATCATTTGGTAAAGTCCAGGAAGACAAGAGGGGGACCACCCACATTACCTTTCTCAGAACAGGATGAGAGATTCCTAGCAGTCGAGAGGATGCTGGGAGTCAATGGAAATCCAGAACTTCAAGAGATTAAAGTTAACATATCTCCGGACATTAGCCTACCAGGGAATGTACAAGGAGAAAGCCAGGCGTCCATTTCACCATCACCGTCATATTCAGTCAGGGTCTTCACAAATCTTCACTGTGACAAATAGTCCAGTTCAACCACTGAGACCCTTCGTGGTCACGCCCACGACCACGGCCTTACATGACTAGAATATCTCTGGCAGAAAGAGCTATGCAGATGCGAGCATTATGTTTAGAAGTGTGGCGCGGACCGTTTTCTCAGCATGATATGTCATGCTGAGAAAATGTCAAGCCCCGCTGCACTTCTAAACATGTACAAAGATCAAATGAAAGTAATGGAACCTCTAACAATACCATTAAAAGAACACATAATCACATTGTTATATTTTTTAACTGCACCCCGGTTAGTTATCTCCTCAAATGATAAACCAAAAGGGAGCTTCTAGTCATGTATAGGTACGGAGATCGCCTCGACCTCTGCACTGGACTACGCCACAGTGGCAGAACGGGAGGTTCCTGACTGAACGTTACTTATTAGAGAAATATCTGTCATTGTGGGAATGGATGTGCAGATTTCCCCTTGTACCTGGTAGGACAACAGTTTACTTTGTACCCAAGTGTACATTCTACATTAAGGAATCGTTAATTACTGCCAATGTGGGCGACCTGTTTGCCTGACTTAATTTACTTACCACTTTTATTTATTTTCTATAATGCATATCTATATCCATGTTTTATTAATGTACGCAGACAGATTTATTATTACTACAGGTAAATGTGAAATAATATATGTAAGTTTATATAAA
Source organism: Eubasilissa regina (assembly GCA_022840565.1). Classification (NCBI taxonomy): domain Eukaryota; kingdom Metazoa; phylum Arthropoda; class Insecta; order Trichoptera; family Phryganeidae; genus Eubasilissa; species Eubasilissa regina. The sequence goes on from JAINEB010000018.1 coordinate 27,675,977, forward strand.
AACATAACATTAAACCTGTGTTTTAATATTCAAAATATATATCACTTCTTTCCAAATAAAAAGTATGAGAAGGATATCTGCTATCGGTTTATTTACAACATTCTAAAAATAAGGGAAATTAAATAAAAATATGAGTTGTACATAATGAATTTAATAATACGTATAGGTAAAGAATATCCCCTGATTCTATTACAATTGTCAGAAAGAATCGGGAAAAAAACTGACAGGATAATACTTTCAATATATTCACAAACGTTTGTTTACAAGATAAAAATGTAATAATACTTGAGAGGTTATGTATAAAGGTCAACAACAGTAAATTAGGATCAACAAAGAAGACAGGCTAATTTATTAATGTAATAAAGGAAAAATGTTCCTGTATAACTTAATTCCAGACACCCCGTTCTTGAATTGGAATGCTTATTGAATGTTCATTAGTTGGAGGATTTCCAATGACATGAAGAACTGCATGAATTATTATGAACATAGAAGATTCGCCCAGCAACAGTAGGACTATAGTTCAAAACTCTGTGCTTCATAATATACCAAAATCTTGATTTTAAAACTCATATACATCTTTCCACAACATTTCTTGATTAAATGTAGGCTTTATTTGTATCTGGATTCCGGTGTATTCCTTCCTCGATTTTCAGAAGGTGTGATAAGCCAGGAGCAAGGGTTCTGATGGATATCCAGAATTACCTGAAAATTCAATAATACATCATCATAATACCCAAAAAACATAATGCGATTTGTATATTTTCACAATATATTTGAAATTAAAATTACCAATCTCTCATTTCAATTTTATAAAAATCTTCTAATTTGTGATGTGTGCCATATTACTGCGTCGTTAGTGCACCCGGGATACAATGCATTAAAAGACAAAATCTTAAGATCTAGGCTCCACATATCTGTAACAAAATAATAATTAAAACGTAATTATAAAAATTTTGTATGGTACAATCGAAATTCGAAAAATAACCTAAAAACGCGAGTATTATTTTAAAACATCTATCTTCGTTTGACGTGAGAGATCTTGCAAATATTTTTACCGCCTTGATAAGGAAACAGTTATGCATCCAATAAATATATAACTGTTTCCTTATCGAGGCGGTAAAGTTATAAAAACTGGTTATTTGGAATCTCCAGCGGGTTACAAAAATCTCGCGAACGAAGTCTATCTATTCTCGAGTTTCGACTAAAATATCAGTTTTTAAATAAAATAAGTACTAATACAGTATTCAAAGTTCACAGAAAAAGATTTATTTCATAAATTACCTATTAATTTCCTCATCCACAGCGTCGTAGTGAAGAATCACGGCCAATCCTGTCGCCATGTTTATGTTTTGACAGATTATGGTACGTTTATCTCCCTCACTCTCTCTCTCTCTCTCTCATTCAAATATAACACGGACGTTAATTTACGTACTGTCTATTTTTGAGAGAAGGGGTAACAATCACCATCATTTCAATATTGAAATCTTGAGAATCGGCCTGAATATCATTCTTCAGAATTTCATTGTTTTTTCTTTACATTACAAATTTAATCCACACCCACACACATTAGACTTTAAACTGAATTTAGAAATAAAACCTTACATTCTTTCACTTATTCAATATTCGTTCCTGCGCATCCAAACATCGATTTGTGGGAGTAAATTTGATTAATTTGAGAAAAAAATTGGTGTATGTCGACCACTCTTTTGCCATCCAATTTAGGAAGTTCACATACATGCTCAGTTCGGGAACATCCTGAAAATAATTTATAATATTATTATTATTGTTATTAGTATTTAGTTATCAGTATTTTTATGTCTAAAATATTTAAAAATGTGTTTATTCATTTATATAACTATAACAAATACATTTGTATCAGACAGGTCTGTCACGTATTAATCTTTTGATAAAATTATTTATCTTTAAGTATTAATTATTTATATTGTTAAATCAAATAGATATTTGTTATAGGAATGGTAAAAATTATCAACTTACGTTGCGATTTTTTTTCCAAGAAGTTTATAACCATTTAAAATTTTGTTGGATTATTTCCTAGAGCGTGTCAATGGATTTGACCTTAGGCATCTTGAATCACAGGAGGCAGTAATTTCAGAACAATAATGAGTATAATAATATATTATTGACTTTAAATGAGAAACAAACACAGCAAAAAAATCACGGCTATGCAAATTTTACGTCTTCGCAGATTTCACAGAAACATTTTAAAACATGACAGCGCATGCGTGGCTAGCACACATGGGCTGTCAGTTTCTAAAACAAAAAGAACGATGACATGAAGTTTGACGTATGTTTAATATTTAAATGTCAAAATTATAATCTGTTTTCATATAAAATCAGCTCAAAACCAGACAATTTACAAAAATAAGCAATTGGTATTGAGAATAAGTATAATATTCATTCACACTAGTAAAAATTTGTATTAAAATATGTTTTATAGGCAAATTTCATTAAAATCTATCAGAGCGCAGATTTTACGACTGCCGTGGCCATGTAGAACGGCATACTAACACTGTGAGAGATAATTAATAATATTGTATTTCATAAGACTGGAAATATATTATTGGGAGTATGCATTAATTCATGCGGTTTTCTAAGAGAGGGCGTTACTAGTATTATTTCGCGCCGTGTTCATCCGTGACTATATTCATTTGAAAGCTACTGTCATTGCGCGTCTTTTTCAGTATATGTCATTTGATTGAAGTGTAAACAACATTTTTTTCTATTCATTTGAACATGTCGAACTTTGTGCCAGAAAAAGTGTTTTTGCGGGGAGTTCTTCTTCATTACTTTAACATTAAGAAAAGTGCTACCGAAAGTCATCGTGTTTTAGTAGAGGTTTATGGTAACCATGCTCTAGCTGAAAGAACGTGCCAGAAGTGGTTTGCACGGTTTAGAAGTGGCGATTTCAACTTAGAAGACAATGAACGACCCGGACAGCCAAAAAGGTTTGAAGATGAAGAATTGGAGGCATTGCTTGATGAAGATGCGTGCCAAACGCAAAAAGATCTTGCAAAATCATTGGGAGTTGATCAAGCAACCATTTCCAGACGTTTAAAAGCATCGGGATTCATCCAAAAACTTGGAAACTGGGTGCCGTATGAATTAAAGCCAAGAGACATCGAACGCCGATTCTGCATGTCGGAAATGTTGCTTCAACGCCACAAAAATAAGTCATTTTTGCATCGGATTGTCACTGGTGATGATAAATGGATTCATTACGATAACCCCAAGCGCAAGAAATCGTATGTGAAGCCCGGCCAACCATCAACATCCACGGCAAAGCCGAATATCCATGGCGCCAAGGTAATGCTCTGTATTTGGTGGGATCAGAAGGGTGTTTTGTATTATGAGCTGTTGAAATCGGGTCAGACGATCAAAGGGGACCTCTACTGAACACAATTAATTCGTTTGAAGAGAGCGATTGCGGAAAAATGACCAGAATATGCAACCAGACACGAATCCATTATTTTCCATCATGACAACGCTCGGCCACATGTTTCAAGACCGGTTCAAAACTATTTGGAGAACAGTGGGTGGGAAGTTCTACCTCACCCGCCTTATAGCCCAGACATAGCCCCTTCTGATTACTACTTGTTCAGATCAATGCAGAATGCCCTCACCGGAATACGCTTCACTTCAGAACAGGGTATCAAAAATTGGCTTGATTCGTTCTTCACCACCAAGCCGGAGAAGTTCTTTTGGGATGGAATCCACAAACTGCCAGAAAGATGGGCAAATGTTGTAGCTTCCGATGGACAATACTTTGATCATTGAGTGTATAACCATTTTTTCACAATAAAGCCTTAATTTTCGAAAAAAAAACGCATGAATTAATGCATACACCCAATATTTAAAAAATTATTATTGTTTCTGATATTAAATTTAGTTTTAAATAGTAGTTGAAGCCGCAAAGCATGTGAGTAAATATAGTATATTATTTAAAAACATATGTTTTTACTAAAAACAAAGTATATATGTATTTTAAAAAAGTTAAAAATTGATCAAATGTACTGCAAATTGAATGGTTTATAAATCTATTCATTTTTAACATTTTGCTAATTTGGTTTCTTACAGATTTGTCTCCGTAATCTTGGCTTCAAGATTATAAGATAATATATTTCATTTATGCATTAATTTAGCGTATTAACTCAATTTCGTAGCATACTGAAAATGCATCTAATATAATAATAATGTCTTTCTTATAATGTTTGTATCGTCTTAATTATGGCAAATAACATTCAGTTTATTAGTTTTATATTAATTTAAAGGTCCAATCTAAGTAATAATTGAAAAAAAAATCTAAGAAATGAATAATAAAAACCCACATTTTCATAAAAAATGCAAAAATTTGAATTATTACTGCAAGTCGCGCCTTAAATGTAAATGACTAAATTATCATCATTCTATTTATTGTTGTGACTTAATTTTTAATGTTATTTTTCATAATATTCTTGTGGTTAATTGTAAAAACATAATTTTCATAAATCTCTTTATTGATATATTTTATTGTTTATACATTCTGAACATCAAATTTTTGTCTTAATATTTTTTTAAATTGTCACCTCTGTTGAACTTTGTAAGAAGTTGGTAATAATAAAGAGCTTAAATATTAGTATTATAATTTTATATTTTGGAGAATAATATATATTTATCATATTAAATAAATAGATTATCAAATAAAACTGACTTTTTTTTGTGTATCGAAAATAAAAAGTCAATTAAATTCAGATGATCGCTTTTCGGTGTACCTAATCTAAGCATTCTGCATGTACACCATTTTTCTGAAGTTTTACAAATGTCTTCCTCCAGATGCTCATGGCCGAAATCTCGTATGTATTCTTACAGTGACCGTACTCTAATAATAAGAAATAAATTCTGTTGTATTTAAAGACATGAGTCAACTTCCTAAAATAATTTCATATATCAAGCAATTCATTGATAAATTATTAGCCATCATTAGCAATTCAACTCATTTTTGATAATAAAATGTAATAGTACACATGGATAAGTCATCAAATATTGATAACCTTGTGTATAAAACAAACAATATTATTGATAAAATAATATTACGCAGAATTTTTCAAAAACTTTTAATAATTTATTTATCACACATTCATATACCACTTTTAATAATTATTTATCAAACATTCTTAACCAAAATGTACATTAAATGCGTAAACGATGACCTTCAAAAATGACAAGATTTAAACAATCTATTTGTTGTTTATAAACACAAAGTGCAAAACTACTTAAAACAAACAATAAAAGTTTCTTAACAATTATTAGTTAATTAAAAATTAATTTATATATAGATATAGCATAGCCCAAATAGTTTCATCTAAATACTAGATCCGTGCAGAGCTCTACAAATTGGTAAGAGTTTAAACGCACGCACAAACACAAGCGGGATAATTTTAATAACTAAGCGATATTCTGCTATGTAAGAACTTATATTATTTTGTGTTTGTTTATAAGATGTCTAATAATCCTCCACAAATATTGACAAAGATTCAAAATAATAATAGTGCTATTTTTTCCACTATGTATATCACTAACCCTGTAAAATAAAACAATCAACTAAAATAAATTTAGTGACGCAACCTGAAAGTGAAGCGGAAACTCCACACACACTATTGTGGCTCTAGGATTAAGTATATAACACAGCAATGATTCTGAATTATAGTAAATGTAAAATAGAACATTATTAAAAAATCAACGGCCTTTGCATTACCACAACCACATACGACACATGGATAACATCTTTTAAATTGGGCTCCACAGCTAAATAGCCCTGAAAATTTTAAACACCTTAAGATTCTGACGGCAGAGAAAACTTTAGAACTTATTCATTAAATGTCATGTATGACATTCTTCAACATAGGTGGTTGCTGTAAATATAACAAAAATATATTTCATATTTTATCTCAGTAATAAAAGTGTGTTTTGCAAATATGAAACGCACAATTGACCTTCTGATAAATAAAATTTGAGATCATGCTGTACTTATATGTAGGGGTGGAAGTTCAGTCAATTAATCAACTGTCAATTAATTTCAATTGACAGGTCAATGAACAGATGAGCGGTAAAATTAAAAATAAATATGTACATGAAAGGATACAAAAGCAATTTACAAACGTGAAAAAATATTATGCATAACAATAAACAATGAAAATTATCTTGTAAAACTATTTTCTGAACTCTGAACAAATGGGAATAACTAGAAAATGATCACTATATAAAAAATGTATATTTAAACTTATTGAATAAGTGGATAATCATATTTTAAATCAACAACAACTACAGAGCCCCTACTCTTAAAAACTGTATAATTGTTTTATTAAACAATTAAATATTGTTGATGACATCAGTCACATCGTCATAAACATCATTCTACGTTTCAGATACCTGTAAAGGCAGCCAAGGCAAGCAATAGTAGTTTTCACTCATGTAACTTTAACTTAAAGTTAAAAATGGACTCAATTACAATTTATAATTCAGATGACATCCACTGGTTATGACTTAATTGTGTTTTAGTAGGGAAATGACCCAAGGAACCTGAGTATCATGGTTTTATAATAAATCCATTCATTTAGTAATAATAATGCAAACTAATTATAATAATTACCGAGTTTCTCGGAGAAGCCTGCTTATTCTCTTGTAATGATAGTTCTATGGCTCTTGCAATGTCTTCTTCTTCTTTCTTCATTGATGAAGCCACAGAAGAAGTGGCCACTCTGGCTTCTTTCTTTCTGGTAGGCTGAAAACAAACAATACACAATATGAAAGCGCTATCATCTGTTAATGTTTCACTCCTGCCAATATTTTTGTCTAAATTCTGTAAAATCTTAGTCCACTGTTTTTGAAAAAAATCAAGAAAACAATGAATTTATAAATGTGAAAAACCATATACATACATACAGCAATTAACTGCAATATCCAACAAATAAGTGTTTTCATTTCAACATGTTTTCAGCCAAAAATCAATATGTCCAGCTGGATAGCTTTGCATATACAAACATCTAAATATTGTATGTATAACCAACTACAATGGGCAGGTAATTGGGTACGTATGAATGATACGTGGCTTCTACATGGCAGCTATCTCATGACAGAAGAAGACAGGGTTGGCCAAGGAAAAGATCCAAAGACACTCTGAACCGCAACCCATGATTGTTTACAATGACGTAAACAATTACACTGCGCTGGGAAAATATACGAACGGAAGAGGGTTACCGTAATAACCGAGAAAACGAAAAAAAGAAAAAGAGGAAAATCCATTCCTCAGAATCTCCCTCCTTAACAGATAAGGGTGTATAGTTCAAGGATAGAGCTACTCAGCCACGCACAGACTCAACCAAGAAACCATAGAAAATGTCACTCGTAACAACACTGCCGAAGAAGAATATTGTTAAACTACTATCCTTTAATTAGATCCTTAAACAAAATATAAAATTCTGCCACAAAGGCATGATTTCAAACCGAACAAATTAATGAAATTGCATTATGTGTTTGTCTCTCACAGCTGAGATGGAAAAGGTGACTTTACTATTATTACTGAACTGGTATTGCCAATATAATCAAATAAATATTTTGCAACACATGATGCCTTCAGTAGTAATTTTAACATAGAGATGATAGTAGAAACTATGCAAAATGGAAAAAGGGTCCCCCTATATACATGTCGACAACAAAAACGATGATCTAGGATTTTTAATGTGTACATTAACACAGTGTTTACTTACTATATGTAATAATTTTACATTCTAATGTGTTTTAACAATCTAACATAAGAGTGTTTTCATAAAATAGTGAGAAATGTTTTTTTTAATGTATTATTTCATATCTAGCTGCAGTTGATTTTAAAAATTATTTGGATTAGCGTGAGAAAAGAATCGATAATAAAATGTTGGGCCCCAATGCACCACATTGGCTGCATTGACTTAGTTACACTACTGACTGATCTATTTAGAATCGTCACATAAAATTAAAAATAAATGTTGCATTTAACGCAAAGTTTTTTCAATCCCTCTGCGCACAATGATTATGTATTTTTAAAGGTTTCCTCTTTTTTAAACCACAATATCGACACATTAAGTATAACAAAAATAGATTGTGATAAATGTGTCGATATTCTGATATCTGCTGGCATGATTTACAAAAAAGGTGCACTCACCATATCTGTGACGTCGTTGAAGTCTAGACCCTCGCTTTTCAATTTAGACAATAAGGAAGGGATAAGATTTAGCTGAGGGTCAGTTTTAAATTCCCCGTCACTCCACTTCTTTAAGAGACTTTTAAATTTTTGCGCTACCAGCGGCTGGGCTTTGGTTAACAACTTTCTGTACTCGGTTTCGAAATCGCGAGACGCGATTTCCAAAAGAAAATTTTTTCCACAATTGCTTACACAAGCATCCAAGAGCTAAAATGTAAATTAATTAATTATTCTAAAAGGCATCAATAGGATTATGAAACAAAAATAAAGAGAATTACATATACTTGTATAATTATCGTTAGATAATTTCTTTGATTTCTTTTAAAAATTATTTATTTTAATAATAAATTATGAATGAATATGAAGTGAATATAATTCAAACTTAAAACGTAGCTTTATACACCACATCTATAGAGACATATATATTGATTGTAATGCACAATAATGAGCAGGAAATTACAGTGGTAATAAAATATTTATTTTTTTATAATAATATTATTGTTGGAAAATTATTTAGTTAGGAATATTATTATATTAAATTAATTATACTTATTAGTAGTATTTGCATGAACCATTCATATTTTCATGTTGAATGATTGCGACATTTTCATGCAGTGCAGAAGTCGGTCATCGTGAAGAATGATAAATAAAAAAATAATACAGATGAATATTTTTTGATTTTATTTTATTAAGAAATTTTATGAGAATAGAAAATGAATTTAGCAATGAAAAGCAGTGGGGCAGAAGTAGAGGTACAACATTTACTTTTTATATTAAAATTGAAATTATAAGATTTACCCCTTTAAACAAGAAGACTTAATTGTATTCAGTGTAAATTGGCTCACAAGATATTTTACAACAGATAGTGATAAGAAATGTCCGGGTTTTTGATATTTGTGGTTCATTCTTTACATTATTAGAATATTCATATAATGCATTTCTAATACTCTTTTGCTCTTAATGAACTCATAAATTTATTTATTTTATTATAAAAAATGGCAATATTAACTTTAAATAATTTTAACTTTTCAAAGTAGGCATCAATACTGTTCTATTTAAATAGAATATGGTCATGGATGCTGGGTACAAAAGATAAACCTTTGACCTTTGTTGCCCTCCGTCTTTAAACAAACATGCACCCTCTAAATTAAAACTATTCAAAATTTATTTCATTTTGTAAAAATATTTATTATTTTGTGTAATTTTATGTAAACTTTGCTTGTAAAAATATGGAGAATATTGCAGTGCATTGTTATTTATAGAATAAATTAATATTTTTATTAATGCTACAAATTAAGAAATGAATTAATATTAAATTAGTTAACATAACAAGAGACATGAGCCAATATCAATTACAAACGAGCATAACTTTTTGGATGTGTGAGTTTTTTCCTCAGTAATACATATTTATGAATATATATTAGTAAAATGTATGATATTATAAATTGTATAGAATTTTCGGGCCAATAACAAGTGAACAATGCAAGTTCACAGAATCTGTAGAAGAAATTAATAGAATTGAGGTTTCTAACCGTTATAGCTTGAACAACTATATGTGGATCTGGACTACCAAGTCTTTTAACAATAGACCGCAAACAGTCTTTGGCATTAGTGGTGGATGTTCCTACTTTGTCACAAATATCTAAAATAAGCCCCCATTCCTCTGAAGTATTCTTCTCACTTGTAGCTTTCTCTACAAAGAAACAAGACAGTACAGTACAAAGAAACAAGACAGTCAGATCACATGCACAAATTACAAACAGAAAATATTATTTCATCATTCTTATTACCAAAGATGCTCGTATGTCATAATCTCAAAATCAAAGGGCTTAAAATTCATTTTCAAGGGCTTTCAATAACAAACAAAAATTTAATAGCAAAGTCATTGTTTTATGTAGTGTCAAGACATTAATAGAAAGGTCAATGAAATTAGTGCGACGTTACCCCTAAACTATTTGACTGTACAATACGTATTGTTTCCATAAAATGTTGCAAAAAATAAAGGCATATTGCTCAATTAAGAAAAATAGCATTTCAACATGTCAACCAAGATACAGATGCCTTATCACTTTCTCTAGTCTGATCAACTTACCGACGTCTGCATCAAAAGGTGACGAATTAGAGAAAATTCCCATGGCCAACAACTAAAATAAAAAAATTACTGAACTCTTCCGAAGCCAGTATAAAAAGAGTCTAAACATTTATATGCCAAGATCGGGTTATAAAATTACAAAAGATGACTAATAACAAATGGATGACATCTTAATATCTTCATTTAATCTCATTATTTATTTTCTATGGCAAATGCATTATAAACATAGATAAAAGATATACACCATAGATAGATATACACCATAAACCACAGATTATCACTTCCATAGACATTGGAGTCTCGGAACTGCCGATGTTTAAAATTAAATGTATTTCTTTTCAGGATGATTAAACTAGAGGTAACTCGTCACATCATTAATACGCACGCTACAATTATTATAGTTATGGATAGTTAGTCGTTAGATATTTCTGAAACTATTATTGCAAAATGTAATAGACATAAAATATATTTAACTATAGCGATAATTAGAATTTATTTTGTTTATATTTTTTAATATGTATTATTGTGCCCCGGTGCGGGATAACGCGGCACTATCATATTTAATAGATAACAAAAAAATATTTAGAAATAACGATTTCATTTTACCCACCTCACACAGATCATCAGCATTGGAGGCCACATGACATGTATATTCTTAACAATACACCAGACCTGGCATTCCACAGGAAAGGGTCGGTTTCTTTTTTTTTGTCATAAGAAGGCATTGTTCCTTAGAGATTTACCTCAATATATTTTACTAGTCGTGAAAGCGGCCACCCAAGGTAGTCGATATATCACGTTAGAGTGACGGTAACTGTACCAGGGGCCATTATCTTGCGGAAAAGTAGACCGGTAGGGATCGCTAGCATCATAGGTTGCAGAAAAATAATTACATCCTGAATTCTCCTGTCACTCGAGAGAGACAAAAGACGTAAGACAGTAGCCTAAAATATTATCCAAAATACTAAATCCCTTTGTTAAGCGAACAGAGGAAGACCTATGCCCTGGACCACCATGAAAGGAGACGATTCTAAGAAATAGCGTCCTCATAGATATACGTATGTAGGGAATTAAAACAAATGAAATTTAAATAAAAATTAATATTAAGAAATAAAGTAGGCCGGACCTGCCGGACACTAATTACTGATAGATATGGACAAACTAGAGACGTAATGGATATGATTTCTATGAGTATGTGCGATTCCAATGTGAATAAATTTTATATCAATTAATCATCGAAGATGTAAGAAATAAATAATTAATCCGGGATAATAGGTATGTATGTAACTAAAATAGTTGTGAAGTTTTTATCGGAGAATGTTAAGTGATTATTATAGTAAGATGGGCAAACACAGGTGATCATTTATAAGAAAGATTGGACCACTATTAATTATATGAAGGAAACGGTGTTAAAAATTAGGCCTAAGAGGGGGCGTGGCTTAATTTTACCTTACCATAAGGGCGGTTCAATGGAGCAAGCATTGATCCTGAGGGCGGAACCGAATGGCAATCGTAGCACCACTCCCACACAAACAGCTATAAAGGGGCCAGACGCCTCAGTTCGTCTCAGAACTTTAAAAACAATCTGACACGGTCCCTCAAGGATAGTCCGCTGGAAACGGCCCAATACAAGTGTAACAGAGTTCGCCAGAGACAGCCGTGATACAGTTAATGAAGGATGGTCCTCAGAGGAGGGTTCATCAGCTAGGCTCGGACAGCAGTCTTCAGCCATACGGAAAAAACCAAAGACACGAAGAACCGAATGAATTTGTGTGCAATTAATCGCACCTGTAGTTGCCGAACAGGCCGAATGAACAGAAGATACAAAACCAGATGATATCACACTTAGTTAATCTTTTGTCTTTCTCAATCACCATTACTTTCGATTTGCTAACATTCATGAAGAGTTCACTCTCCATGCATATATCGGACATCCTAGCCACCAGGCACCGGAGATTAGTTTCATTATTAGCTACTAACAGTGCATTATCCGCATATAGTAAGCAGAATATGATCAATTCGCTCATTCACAACTCTACTTCCAATTCCTTCAGTACTTTCTTACAATTATCCATGATGATATTATGCGGCCCTATTTGGCACATTTTGTAATATCAAATTATGACGAAAATGCCCCATTAATTAACATAAGCACTACTTCCCTCATACAGGTATGCAGCCGCTTGTATGAGTTTATCCTTCACTCCTTCCATAACTTTTGTCTTATCACTGTCATATACATTTTGCAGATCCACAAAGGCACAGAAAACTATTTGATTCTTTACCAAAAACTTTAATGTTGACGCAGTGAAAAAATCTGATTCATACACCCTCTGCCACTCATAAGCGCCTCTTGTACATCACACACCTTTTCTTTCGTCATCATCCTCCCTTTGTGATAAATGTGAAAAATTTGTGATAAAGCAAAAAAACATAAATTTTTCAAGAACCGCGTGACATACAACGAATCACATTGTTGACATATGCTCACTCTATTCAGTCAATATCGAATTTTTGTATTGATTTCACATTCACCTCAGTATCTTCATTACCCAAAAGTTGAATCTGTTATATAATATATTTTATATTTCTCAATTCATAAAATTATTGGTAGTCCCATAAATAAAGGGTTTCCAGCGGAAAATTTTCATGTTTAATATTAAATATTTTCTTGTAGGGCCTGAATTGTTTGGGGATTGTTGCTGTAAACTCTTGACTTAAGGTATCTCCACAAAAAAAAGTTGCACGGTGTAATGTCCGGTGACCGAGGTGCCCAGAGTAATTATACTCTGGGCACCATACTTGGTAATTGATTTATTGGTAAAAATTCCCCTCAGCTTCTCCATTGAATCTCTAACTGTGTGTGGAGTGGCCCTGTCTTACTGAAACTATGTTCTGTTGTTGAACTCGGGAAACAGCCGCAGTTGCGGTATCAAAAACTTGTCGATCATTCAGCAATACGATTAAAAAAATTAGGGCCAATTATCTCTCAGGCAGAAATTGCACACCACACTGTTGTTTTTGGACAATGCAAACGTTTTTGATGGCATTCCCTTGGATTGTCGGGGTACCAGTATCTCATGTTCTGTTTATCAACATAGCCATCGGTATGAAAATGTGCTTGGTCAGTAAACAATATGTTTCCAAGTGTTTGTGCTATTTCAAAAGTTCTCGCTAAGGTTTCACATAAAGGATAGTTATTTTCTTTGAGAAACTGCACGATTTGCAATTTGTATGGGGGAAACTGTAGTTTCTTTTTCAAAATAATGTGTACTGTTGATTTTTTACTCCAGTACAGGCTGCAATCTTCCTTATCAATTTAAGCAGATTGCGCATAATTTCACGTCGAACTATAGCCACATGTTCCGGCGTCGTTGCTGAAGTTGATGGTCCCGGAGGAGTTTGGTTAATAATTGTCCCTTCTTGTCTGAACTTTTGAACTCAACACCAGATAAGTAGTGTGCTCAGCCCATCACTTACTCGTTGAATATTAAAGTGAGTACAAAAAGCGCGACACGCATGAACCAATGAATCACCGCACTTTAAATATTACTCAACCACGAACGCGCGGTGCGCTCCCGACCAGTGAGTCATTGCAACTGGCAAATCCGCAAATCACACGCGTCGAACAATACCCCTCCTACTTACCTCACCCTGATGGTGGTCATGGTTTATGAGCAATTACGATTTAATCTTGAAATTTTATACACGTCGTTTTTACACCATTGTTTAAAAATGCATCACAAAAAAACTTGGGGTGCAAGTTTTACACATTTTTTTGCAAACATGAAACATCCGTCGTTAATTTCATTTAGACCTGTTTTTGTATCAGCAAGCACAAATTTCGGAAAAATAGCCCTCGGGATGAATTCATTGACAAATATTGTTTTTTAAAAAAACATGAATCCGCTACCAATGTGTGTATGGAAAAAATTTGATTTGAAGCCGAAAGAGCATACAGAAAGTTGTTTACCATATTTCGATCTGGTAATTTTAACTAAAGCATGTAAATCAAATGCAGTGCGTCAATGCATGTACATCTATCCTAATCGGATCTCGCTCCTTCCAATTTTCATATGTTCTATACATAGTAGATATTCAATTCTACAGCAGATATTTCCATTCTATTTCCACTCTGCCGCGAAGTATTTCAATTCAGCCTAAACTAAATTTACCTCAAATCGGTCAGTTTACTCAAACTTGGAAAATAAAACCTCAAATCGGTCAGTTTACTCAAATTTGGAAAATAAAAGACAACAATTTATTTTATGAAATTTAATATTACTTTTGTTATATTTTTAATAAATTCGATTAAAACAATAGTATATGACCAATTATTCGAGTATGTTCAGACTGAAATCACTTTCATCAAATAAATATATGTACGTAGAAAAACGTAATATTTACACAAGTCATTAAAACGCCCTCATTTGAAGAATAAATTATAAAATATTATTAATCTGCTCATATAAGATACCTTCAAGGTTATACTACAATATCTTAATGTGACCCACTTTTCCTGACAAAATTAATTCAATAAAATAATATTGGTTGATTATATTTAAATAACTTATAATTTGGACTGTGCTATAAGAACACATTATTGTAACATTAATTTACTCGGGACGTATCATTCTCCTTGTCAAATTTATGGACTATATTTTATTTACAACCAGAAAACTTACTCAGCTGTCACTAATACATATGTAGCCATAATTTTGAATAAGAATTGAATGACTGTTATTTCAATTAAATTAATTAGTTACACTTAAATGCTCCAAAAATAACATAAACACTCAAGTCACACTAAGATAACATAGTTTGCAAAACATCAATGATTTATTGCTTAATCTTCTGTCATTCAAAATTATTCAAATGAAACAAAATAATTTGAATTATTATAACACAATAATTACTGAAACATGTCACCTGGCGCATTCACTATATTCAAAACAAACCTTGTACTACTAAAATCTTGCAACAAATCTTCCCTATGGTACACATACTCAATTTTGAAATATTGGTTGCAATGAAAACTCAAATAATTTTCATGTTTATAAAATGTTAAAAAAAATATGCTATTACTAAAATACATAGTTACATATTTTAGTATCTTTTTAACAAATTCTAAACGGCATTTACAAAATCATAAGTATTAGAAATTAAACATGTTCATGATGGAAATAATATAAAACAATTAGAAAAATGTATTTCTAAAATACGATAACATTATATTAATCCAAGAATGTTACAATACATACTAGAAGCAAGTGTTGCGAATAAATAGAACACAGACATATAAATGGATTAACATTAACACTGCAATCTGTATGTAATGTAAGAGCTCACTTCTAATGCCACTCTACTCACCAAGATAAATCAATGGTGTTGCCAAGATAAGAAAATAATGAGCCATTGCTACCAGCTTACGAGAATTTTATAACAATCATAGTAATATAGTGGATATTAAATAACCATCTGCCATAAATATTACTTAATAGGGTCACAAGCTTTTTTCTCTATGAGAAATTGAATAGCCATTAAACACAATTCACCCATGCATTCATATAACTTTCATATTACAATATAATAGAATAACCATTTCAACTGATAAATAATATAACCACGGATTGTATGATATCTGAGTATAAAATTAATATTCATACAATTATAGAAGCAAACACACAAAAAGCAGTCAAAACAAATTCAATTTTTTTGTAAGCACAAAATTTTTTGAATTATATTTATCACTGCAGAATGTACATTTCACAACCAAAAATTAAAAAAAATCAATATTACCACAAATATTCAAAGCGTTCAATTATTTAAATGAAGTGAAAAAAACTAAAAAAAAAAATACTGTCATGGGTTTAGATTAAGGTTAAACACATGGCAATGTTTATTTTAATGATTGTTTCTAGATTAAATAAAATAATAACTCTAAAATACCCAGCAATGCCACAAAATTGATAATACAATTGAAGATTGTATGGTTAGATAATGACAAGCCACAAATATTCATTAATGTAGATTTTTAATTACATATATCACAAAATCAAGCCATAGAAACTAAATACATATATAAATATTGTAATGTTTTAAAGCAATCGACAAGATTTTCTTTTTATTAAATATATATTTTGTAATACATGCAAAAATCACAAAAACAGATATTTGTAACATTATCTAACGATTATCTGAACCAATTATAAAATCTTGCAATATTTTATAAAGACTATGGCAGATACACACAATTGGCAGACTAATAAAATTATTATTTTTTTAATGTGTCATAATTAATGTTTTTATTAAAAAAAAATCTCAGAATTTTCTTATCCAAAAATGTATAAATGGCTCTTTATCATTGACTTAACATAAAAACATTGTTTAGTTTATAACTGCTGTACAATTTTAAAAAATGCCATCAATCTTGTTGGGGGGTTTGAGGAAAACAAAATAAAGGTTTCAAAAAAATTACTAAAGAATAATTACATGAAGAAATTTTACTCACAAATATCTTTTGTTGACTAACTGTAAAACAGTCAAATCATTTAATGGAATTTCGCCTCCAAGCAGTCCTTGCAGTATTAGTTAATTTACTAGACAAACAAATAACAATGCCATACTATGACTAAAAATGATGTAATGACAACAGTTCATAAAAATTTAAAGACATTTACTATTGGCCTCCAGCATAATTCGCACATTTCAGTAAGTAAACATTAAGTAGTACAATGGTCAAGTGTATTACAGCGAGTAATATATAATGGCGTTTTTATATTTAATATAAAAAAATACAAAATTAATAATATTGTTTCAACAACAAACATTCATTGGAACACTATTATACAATCCTTTCTCATGATCGGGTAAAAGGATTTAAAATAATGTGATTTAGAACACATAATCAATAAATTACTATGAATTCCTCTTCAAAGAAGCGTAAATAAGTTTACATTTGGTTATTTTAGACAAAAACATTTTAATAATTAGTGATAATAGAAAAATTATCATTGTAATAAAAACATTAGTGTTATTTTATTAATGCATCATATTGAGGTCGTATAAAAATTTCCATGAAAGTACCAGTATAAAGAGTGATTAATATTTATCTGTTACTTTCAAAGAAGTACAATTGTTAGAACATTTTGAAACTGAATATGTATTGTAAAATGTCATTGCATATATAACATAAAGATGTGATCTCTCTATGTAAAGATTAATGTGTTGGTTTGACTCGTGGCGACTAGACACAATTTGCAACTTAAATAACTAGTGCCATATCCTTTTTGCTCGGCAGCTGAACCTTCTTGCCCTGCCACAAGGAGTTGTGAATTGTAAATGCGTCAATCGTGACTGTAAGATGTTTTGTGTGTATTTGTGAAAAGCACTTGCTACCCGAATTGTACCTGAAAATAAAATAAAGTGAGCATAAACAGACATATTTCAAACTTAACTTTATTTAAATAATTAATTATATTTAAAAATTATTTAGTTTCTTCCTATACTGCCTTGATAGGTAAGAATGGAAAAATACAATAATGAAATTTCTTTATATTTAAAAATATAGTCATCTTTATTTTAATATGCAACAAATATGACAACCATCATCATCTTCGTCCTCTTATCCTAGCAGGGTCAGAGGCACAAAGACTACACAAGGCGCTCCCTTCTTCCCTTACTTGCGCTGCTTCGGTACTAGTTGCCCAGTTAAGGCCCAATCTGACTTCGTGAAATCTTTATTTGCTTTATCCCAAAGTAATCTAGGGTGAACCACTGGCCACCTTCCCTCCAGAGTTGCCAAAAAAATACATTGTGGTATTCATTCATCCGACAAGACATGTCGAAGCAACTTTAATTACAATCCATATGTAGAAGTAGTCCATACTGAGGATCTTCCTTATGTCAATACTTCTCACTCGGTCCAATAATTTACATCTTGCCACTCCCCTAAGGTAACTCATTTTTGCAGCCTGGATTCTTAGTCTCACTCTCTCCATTAGGAGTTATATTTGGTGACCATATATTAAAGTGGCCCTATACACAGCTTTAAAAACAGTCAGCTTGGTCCTGACATTTATCTCTGATTCCTTTACACTGCACTATAAAGTATACAAATTACAGTATTCCTTGGGTAACCCACATGACATTTTTTAAAACAGTTGTATTAAAAAAAAACAAGAAAAACTTTCTATTGAAATTACTCATAAAAGATATCCTGATGTCTATAGGAAAAATATTTCCTACAAATGTAATGTTCCAAGTCACATAAATTTGATTATAACAAATTTATATGAAAAATTATACTGTACTTAAACATTAAAAAAAAATTAATAATGGCAAAATAAAATATTTTTGAATATTTGCGAGATGCCATTTATGAAGCATACCAATCAATAACGTACCGTGTTCATTTCTAATATTTTAAAATCATAATAAAATACTATAAATGAAAGATATTTAAAGAAAGCAGTGAGGGGATCCTCAGTTTTAGCAAGTCAGACATATATATGAAACACAAGCTAAAATTTGATTAATGCTTCATTATATAAATAAAAAATATTGCAAACTCACTTAAAGAACTTATCGAACATCCTATCGTTGACCTGTCTGGGTCCAGTTCCATACAGCTTGTACACCTCGTCACGGTCGGGACAGAAGGAATACAGTGCTCGGAACTGGCAGCCAGCATCCCTGAACAGCACCAGGAAATGCTTGCTCTCCGAACTGTTAATCTCCTCCAGCACTCTCCTCTTAGCTTCCTTGTTCACTGCACCGGGAAAGACACAATACTCTACGGCGTTCAGCATTATGCCGCGATTGGATTTGGTGGCCGGTTGTTTGTACAGTCGGGGACCTGACAATGTAAACAGTTCAATTAATATTTTGATTAAGCCCCTTTTACAAAAAAGCCTGCAAAATGACAATGCATATTTATTTTATAATTATTAAGGTAAACACATTCTTATTGTGAAGTTGTAATTATTCAGAACATAGATCTATGATATTTTAAATACTAATTAAATGTATTAATTAGAAAGATATACATGTATAATCAATTTTATTAAAAATATATTGTTGTTGCTACCGGGATTCGAACCTGGATCTCTTTCCAATCCAGGGAAGGTGCATTATCCAACTATGCTACAGCAGCCAGTACCTTTAATTTTCGAACCCATATGTTACATTTTTCAAATCAATACATCGAGCATTCCATTATTTCAAAGCCATCTACTTTATTTTTACAGAATCTCAAATGCCTTTGAGTAAACCGATAGCAGATGCCAAAATTAAAAATTCATTTTTATTAAATTTTGGACACATTGATACAACTATATATTATTAAAGAGAACACATTCTTATTGTGAAGTTGTAATTATTCACAACAAAGGTCTGTGATATTTTTTAAAATACTAATTAAATGTATTAATTTGAAAGATATAGATCCAGGTTCGAATCCCGGTAGCAACAATATATTTTTCGATAAAATTGATTATATATTTTTCTAATAAATACATTTAATTAGTATTTTATTATATAATTCTTAAGTTATCTCTGGTTTATCACATTTAGAATCTGTGTAGTTTTCTAGTATATCTCCAATCTCTCTTGATTAACGTTTTGAATTTTATACAAGGTCCATCACCACGCTGATGCGACATGTTAGTATTGGTGTAAATTTTGTAAAATGGACGATTTCACTGATCTTCATGAATAACAATGCTTTCTCGACTTTTTATGTGCGTTATTTTATAATTTTATCATACTTCAATCTACCGCATCATGTTGTCTTTTAAGAAGAACCGAAAACTGTGTAATTATGAAGCAAACAAAATGGAAAACGGTAATAGATTGAATCAATAATTTGAAACGAATCTGTCACAATAATTTTGAATGTGGAACATCATTGATCAACATCACATAAGTAGGTACATGCACGTTTAATCTCAAAACATATTCATAGACTGAAGAAAAAGTAATTTATATTGCTAAATTTGCAATATAAACTTATAAAATTAATTTTATTCTCTTTTGATCATTACTATTTTTAGATTACACTTTTCAGCTACAATATTTCTACACCATTGTGTAATGATTATTCAATTTGTGGAATAATTTTCAGACATTGAATATCGAATACTTATTTAAAATATCTTCATATTGATTATACTTACATTATATATCATGATTTAAATTTTAAAAATAAAAAAACAACATCTATTTTTTATTGAAGAAATAGCAAAAATATTTTTTACATTAACAGCCTTATGTGGGTTTCGTGCGTATCATTCACACAAGTAGTTCGAACAATCTATCCACCGTTGTATAATGTATGCAACATTTAAACTGCTCATATTAAAGATATACATCACTAGTCAAACCCAGAGAATGAGGCTTCAGATTAAAAATGCGTTGCCATTTGAAGTAATTTTATCAGAATTATAATATAAAAGTTTTATTTTATAAATTATGCCCATTGACAATTAAACAGCATGTTACTTGTATCAATTATTGGCATTTGATATTTTTTTATTGAATATTATAAAACTACTTTAAATATTATAAAATGTAATAACCACACATACAACAATGGTAGAAATTTCAGTAGTTATTTTAATATATATGATATTAAAATCACCAATTGATAAATTCAAATGGCCACACATTAATTATTAGATACATGATAAAAACTAGAAACGACTTATCTCGAATACAAGAAAACCATCCATTTTATCGTCATCTTTGTCAAAACTTTTCTTTTTTGCAATATTTATGTAAAAAAGAATGCACTTTAAAAATATACAGAAAATACCTAAAATTTCAAGCTGAAAAGGTAAAGGATGAACCTTAAATATTATTCTTCTTTATCCTACAATCAGAATAATATTACATCACAATTAAACATATATAAAAAAATGTTAATGTATTTATTAAAGAGTATTATTTTTGTTATACTTTTTCAAGCAAAATTGTATTTATTATGTCGACCCATTCAACGATTCTCAAACTTCCAACGCAAGGCACTATTATTATGCAGCCGATTATAACTAAAAATACAATGATAACACTTAAAACACTTGTTTTAGTTCAGAATTAGTTTACAAAAAAATAACATGCGAAGCCAAATTTTGTCACAAAAATTTAATTTAGCTCACTATTTGACGAGGACGGGATAAAACTGTAGCACCACACCTAAAGTTACATGAATCCATATTAATGTCTAGATTTTAAACACAGTTTTAAAACAATAAAAATTGACCATTATTTGACTTCATCACATAGGAAGAAATATTGGGGACAACACAGTTTCAAAATAAGGAACAAGGACAACAATTTTTCAGTAATTTCAGTTTAACTTTGGGTTCGATTTTAAAGGATGTTTTTTTAGAGGTATGTTTTTCAAATTGGCAACACTTTCTCCAGCGACAGCCAATTTGACAGCTGATTTGTACTCAGTTTGGTTTGCCATTTCACCATAAATAGACTTACGCCAGAACAACGCTTGCAAATTGTGCAAATTTATTTCGAAAATTGTGGTTCAGTTCGCGTAACTTACCGTACGCTACGTCCATTTTATGGTTGTCATAATTGACTCTCCGAACAAGTAATTCGAACCATGGATCGTTTTCATACTACACATACTCTAATTGATAATATGCATCCGCAGAGACGTCGTACAGTGCACACCAAACAAGCTGTTGCTGGAGTGGAGTGTAGTATTGAGGAGGAACCGAATGAGCAGATTCGCCATCGAGAGTGCTGTAGATCCATGATTACCGATTTTTGCGTTTCCCAATTGAGTGGCATTAATGTGCAAGAGCTGTGGTTTCAACAAGATGACAAAACATGCCATACAGCGTGCGCCACAATCAATTTATTGAAGGAAACATTCAATGAGCACATAATTTCATTTGGCCCCCAAGATCGTGTGATTTAACGCCTTTGGATTATTTTCCGTGGGGATTTGTGAAGTCACTTGTCTATGCCAATAAACCAGAGACAATAAACATCTTGGAAGCCAACATTCATCGCGTTATTGCCGATGTACGGTCCCAGCTGCTCCAAAAAGTGGTTGAAAATTGGACTTCCAGATTGCACTTTATTCAAACCAGCCGCAGCGACCATATGTGCGAAATCATATTTAAACACTAATGGCATAAAATTATCCATCCAATACCACGGTCATTACCATAATTTTTATGTGTTTTACTTCATTTTAAAGTTCTATACTTCTAAAAAAAAACACCTTTACTAGTATAACATGAACCTCTGTGAAATTGGGTACTTAAAACAGCTTTCTCACTCCTACTCTATCTAAGCTCCCCAATGTCCTGATCCAACATTATCAGAGTTATTAATACTACTACATACCTTAAATAATAAATGTACTGCTAAATGTTTAAAATGGTAGTGAAACTATGAAATACATAAAAACTTGAACTAATCAGTTGACAGATCCTCACAGCTCACACGCAAACCTATTTGCAATTTTTATAAAATGTGAAGTGTTTTTACGTGAAACACATACATACCAGAGTAATCCATAATAGAACTGGGGGTGGAGCTGATATCGCTGGAGCCATCATCGAAGTTCCTCCTTTTGGTGACCAAGCCAGGGGGCAGGGAACCGGGGCCCGAGGGCGAGGGCAGGGTGCGCAGACCAGGAGAGGGGGCCCGGCGTGGGGGTGTGGCCCGGCCCAGCCCAGAATCTGCACCATAAGGCTTGTCAGTGCGGGCGCTAGCCCAACGGGACACAAGACACATTCATACCACACCAGAACACAAATATTGTTGTAACAGATGCACACAAGAACATGCATACACACTGTCATACATACACTTAACAGTAAATAATGTGTACTATTAAGAGCAATGTTAATCTTACAGTTAGGTATTAATTTAAAGTAGTGAAGCAGAAAACATTCATCAATTTGTAAAAAATACTTTTTTGCATTTCCATGTACCTAAATATTGAAACTCTAATTTGCTGAAAAAGTAATTCTATTTATATAGATATATGAGATTTGATCAAAACGAAACAACAAATTTCGAATATCGCGGGCAGTATGTTACCGATCGAGTTTTTTTTCTCAGGTCGGTGACTATGTGAATGATGTACGTGGCAAGTTTCGACCTTATAATTATTATTTCAACCTTATGCATAGTTTCTCTATGACAGCCAATTGACTAACACCACTTTTGTAACTATTGCGATTTTTTGTTTTTAAAAATGACCGATCAAAGAATTTGTATTAAATTTTGAGTTAAATATAAAATGAAGTGCAATGAAGTGGTGAAAATGTTGCAGACAGCGTTCAGCAAAGAATCTATATCGGAAAGAATTTATGAGTGGTACAATGATTTTATAGAGGGCCGTGAAGACATGACAAGACAACATTTTGACACCATAGATGAGCTAGAACAAAAATCACAGGAGCAGCTGAACACCATCTCAAAAACGGAGTTCGTGAGTTTTTTTGAACAATGGAAAAACGGTGGCATAAGTGCATTATATCCGACGGGAACTACTTTAAAGGAAACAAAATCGAAGTTGATCAATAAATAAATTTTTATTTTAATAAACAAAAATCGTTGTTTCTTTTTGATCAAACTTCGTATGCATATATACATACAAATGTGATTATTCCTTCTGATTGATTATTATTATATTCTTAAGTAAGTAATTTCGTAATGAAGTGTAACTTTAATTGGATTATTTATTCAACATTATTAAATTGCGAAACGATTAAACCAGAAATTGTTTGCTTTTTGTGTTTATCAGTAAGTATGCGATTGGTGCTAACTTCGTTATTTCCTTATTTAAAAAACCAATACACACGTTAACGATTAAATTTCGCACATTTTTAACATCTCTGAAAATATTCAACCTACAAAATACCTAACAATATCTATTTAATTGTCTACTTCATATTTTTTAAGATCACAACTAATAAATAAAATTTCTAATTATGATAACACTACACTACTTTGTAATACACTGTAACTAATCTCTGTCAAAATGTTTTTTTTTTCAATTGGACAACTGTGGATTGGGAGTTTTCTGCTTAACTACTCCAATTGTTGTTAACATTTTGAAATTGGTAAATTATTCTATTAAATTGCACACACAGTGAGAACTGCAATATAATTTTATGCTCAATTTATTTTGAAATTACACTAGACAGACAAGAAATATTTGCCACACAAGATGGAGTTCATATCTATGTGGAATAGTTAGTTTACAAGATTGCAAGAGCGGGTAAACATAAAAATCATCAAATTCTATCACATAATTTGACTCATTAAGAATTTTAATTATAGTAAGTCCTCTACATACAAATGAGTTCCATTTCGAGAGCTTGTTCGCAAGTTGAATTTGTTCACAAGTCGAAAGTTAGCCTAGTTATCCAGCATTAACTATAATAATCATCTCTGTTCTTCCTCTTAACATACAACGTTGTGCAGTGATAGGGTATAAATTAATGTAACAGCAATTAGAATTGAACAAAACACAGTAAAAATACATAGCTACACTGCTGCTAAATTTGAAATTCTGTTAAAATTTTGAATTTTCCACTTATTTTGATAAATCTAAATATTCAAACATGGACAATTGTATTTTTGAAAGTTTGTAAGTTGAATGTTCATATGTAGAGGACTTACCGTTCTAGTAAAGACCGGATCCCTTTATTAAAATATATTTTTTATTTAACACATCACCCTACCGAATCGGGCAGTTTGCGTTTTTATTTTGAAATCATCTTGCAAACACGTTAGTAAAGTGGTGCCAATTTTTTGTAGATGAATTTAAATGTATAAAAGAATTACTATTCTCAATTTATTTAGATTTAAAAATGGTATGTAGATGAGTTAAAATAATACATTTTTCATATCAAGACACTTTTCTTCATTTTTTCATAATGATTGCCATTATTGATGTCCACGGTTGAGAGCTTGAAAAATATGTAACATAATATAAAAGTTTATCTGCACATAAATATTTCACGAAAAAAAACTTTAAAACACGTTCATTCACTCACATGCAAATGTTGAATTCAAAATGAACCTAAACTGTTATATTATATTAAGAGACTGCTTAAAAATATTTTATCTTTTGATATACTTACTACATATAAAGAAATAAGAAAAAATTTGCAATAAAAATTTAAAACATGTACAACAATATTGTTTCCTGTTTCAAAATTGATTATAGAATTATTTGTTATACATATATATAATTAATTAATAAATAAATATATATATATATATATATATATATATATATATATACATATATAATAAATATATACAATTATTACCCATAAATTAGAAAATTACTCGATTAGTCTATTTTTAAAATAGACCAAAATATATGATAAAGCAACAAATATAATATTAAAGTTTTAAAATTAGTTTTAAATTATGTTACCAATTCAACATTTACCCATGTTATTGAAAGAGAATTTAATAAAATTTTGGAAATTGTAACTAAAAACTGGAAATATCTAAAATGATAAATATACCAATATATGAACAAACAAAACTGATTTTTATTTCGAGTGATGATATGTTTGCGGGAACAAAAAACCTGTGTTAAAATAAATATAAAAGGGACATTATTTTAGACCAGAGATAGTTTATTGATATTATTAAAAATACTAACGATATGATGAACTATAGGACATGTTAGTGGAAGTTAAGAAAAAAGAAATATATTAATTACTTCATAAGTTGAAATAAAGCATACCACGCAATCAATGACTGGCTACCCAATATTTAAAAACTTACCATACAGCTTATGTAGATTTACATGCTTTCTAACATTGTATTTTGGATTGCCATGAACAGAGCAAATCTACACATTCAGGCAGACGTAATAAAGACATCTCTTCATTTCTCTGGAAGGCTATCATAAGTTTTCATTGTACATATATACATATGTACACATGTAAAATAAATATTTCTATACCATTGTTAAATTCCTAGTAATGAGGGATGCAAGACTGATGCGCTTTAACTTATTGAAGAGCAAAACCATTCAAGAATTTTATGCAGCTGAATTTTACATAAATTAAATGGTAGGTGATACATTTTTATTTATTGTACAGATTGATTTATCTACAATACAATAAATGACAACCTGGAGTCGTAAGTCAGGAAATTAATTTTAAAGACTGAGATATAATTGGCTGTAACTTAAATAAATATACATAAATGCGTAGGCGTTAAAATTAAATTGGGATGAAGAACCGATGGTTAAATTCGAAAACATATATGTATGTACACTTATATCTACATATTTATAACAACTCAAATTGCGAGATAAAAATATTTTAAACATTCATTTTGGGAACAAAAAGTTTTTAAATATTAAAATAAATAACATCAAAAGTGCACAGAACTTGTTCCTAAGAAATTTAACATTTTAAGGAAGCCATGCAAGTTTCACTATTAAATTAAACAGGTATAAATTAAGTAAGTCAGGTTTTTTGCTATAAAAACAGAAAGAGCTAAGTAATTTTAGAAAACAAAAATAAAATATTTAACTTGATGGGCAATTTGATAAATTTAGAAATATTTTATGTATAATTTTCAAGTATTTTATTTAAAACACTAAATGTTTTTTTGTAGTATACAGTAGACTCTCGGATCGCTTGGGGTGAATTATAAAAATCCACAGTAATAAATACCACAAAAATAAAAATCCATAAATCAAATAATCTATACATATTTATCGCTTCGCAGAAAAAAAGATTAATAATTTTTTGATTTAATGATGTGATTTGGTACTCTGCATAAAATAAAATAAAAACTAAATTTTAACTATTTTTTGTAATCTTTTTGCAACCGAATAAAACCTCTTGCACTCCAGTACAACTGAAGTAATAGGAGGTAAATGTTCTAAGATTTTTAATGAAACTTTGTGGAATTCCATGATTATTTTGTAAATTGAGTTAAAACACTATTTTATTCCTTATTTATATATTTTTTATCGTTTTCGGGAACATCTTACCATTATCAATATTATAATTCAACTAAAATTAAAAACACTTTCAGACAGTAATATATGGTGTGTTTGGAGTTAATAGAGGTGGGGGTGGGGGTGGAGTTAAAATGGATAAGAGGGGATGTAATGGGCGGTATTAGAATATTTATTATGTTTTTATTAACTTATCCGTTAACTCCAAACACACCATGTATTACTGTCTGAAAGCGTTTTTAATTTTAGTTGAATGATTGATAATGGGAAGATGTTCCCGAAAACATTATATCGTTTAACACAATATAAAATATAGTGGAATAAAACAGTGTTTTAACTCAATTTACAAAATAATAGGAGGTTTTCAATTTCTCTTACATTTTCAATTCGGATCATAAGAGATTTTGCTATGGAAGTAATGATAGTGTATTAAATATTACTGGTAAGATTCACCTAGATGTTTTGAATTTTAAGTCACAGGTTGGCCAAACGCAATTGGTTTTATGAGTAACTTTTGAATATGTATTTTTGTATACATTTTTATATCAAAGAAAATGGTAAAAAATCACTTGTTTTCAAGTTATTCAGAATCAATTGCGAGTCTGGTCCGATGTCTGCTGTATTAACAAGTAATATTAACTGATCCGACTTGACACATAAGAAAATTAAAGTTATCCTACAAGTACAAATATTTATCAATGAAAACAGAATGGATTAACTTAATACCACCACCATTTTCTGCCCACCACCATAAAATATAATATATAACATGCCGCTAATATAATGGTTACATATTATTTACATGATAAACTATATCTGGATCCGTTACCAACTGGAGAACCACAAAACCAACCACCAAAATAAAGTGAAACAAAATATATAGCCACACCACGCACCACAATGCACGAGCAAAATATGAAATCAGTGATAGCGAGGGAAAGCTTTGGTTGACAATGGAGTCATCTTACCGCACAGATTCATGAGCGAACTAGACTTCCGTCCAGTCTTAAAGTTATTCTGGTAAGTGGAATACTTTGACCTTCCTCTGGTCAGAGTTTGTGGCTCCAGCGCACTAACGTTCTCTGAAAGATTCACACATTCAACTCACATTTCCCTTCATACATTTATTTATTGCATATATTTTTTAATTGTTATTTGATTGTGTCAAATCAATTTACAATTTGTCAAAAATATAATGCCACCTACTTTAATATACTAATAAAAAGAATAGCTGCAAAAATATTTTAATGACTTAATAATATAAAATAATAATATTTAAGAATCTGTCTGTATATTTTGTAGACGAGCACAAATTTATACAAAAAATATTGTGTCTAAAATAAGAATATGTGTATCAAACCAGAACACTCATATATCTCATATTAGATTAATTGTATTTAAATCCTTAGTTGTAATTTCATGTGCGCTCAATGACTTTTTTACAAAATAAATGTATTTTCTGGCTTCTCGAAGTGACCCACACTCATTTTAATTAATAGACAATTTTAAAAAAATTCAGGAGATCAAAAGGCAATTCAAATTGTTATTTTCTTTAATTTTTCCTTGTAAAAATAAATTCTAATATTTTATTTGAATACTTCACTTTCGTTTGACGAATAAAAGGAAATTTCGAAGACTTCTCTGACTAAAAAATATACAATATAACCAACCGACCGACCAAAAGGAAAAAATTCTAATTTCACACAACTCCTTTAATTCAATTCAAATCAACTTAAAAAAATGTATGCAGAATTTTAAAAAAATTGTAAAACGTGAAAAAGGTTATAATTTTGTGAAAAATTTAATATATATGAGAGTATTGCAAGAAAACATCTTGAAAACGCATAATTATACACAAAACCGCGTATTATAACTCTGTTATGAAAATTATTTCAAATTATCAATTATCGGGTATTTTAACTAACGTGGTTAATCAAATGTCTGAAAAATTATAATTAAACATATATTTTTTTAAATTGTAGTTGGCAAATTTTTATTTTTTGCTTTAATTAACAATGTTAATTTATTAACCAAAACAAGATTATATAATAAAATATCTTGATGTAAATTTTGACCTTCACACCTTAATAATCCGTACTATAATATTCTTGATCAGTATCACGGTGTGCTTTAAGTTACTTAAAATATGTATTCTGTTCAGCTTAATATGTTGTATTTTAACAGGTAAAGAATTACCAAGAGTATGGCACTGAGTGTCTATTGGCATTATTTGCAATTGAAATGGAAAAAAAATGTGGTATACTGTAGGGCACACATAACGATCCGTTTAACATATAATTTTGATGTGAATTATTGTATATTAAACATTTTAATTCTCTGTATACTTAATTCCATACATCATGGCCATTTAGAAACAAATTAAGAAGCCAAAAAATAATTTCAATATTTTATGCAATAGAATGTAAATATATGTTGAAAAATTTAGACATGAAAATTCATATTGGAAAAATATCTAGAAATAAATAGTCTTCACAACTAATTATTGCTAATTCTTCACAACTAATTGCTCGTCAAGTAGTAATTTTTTTTTTAATAAGCATTTAACTGTAATATGCTTTTTGAAATCGTAACGCTTTCTTGATTTTTTTAAATATGTACTATAACATGAAACAATATGATTTAAAAACTAGTGATGAACTAATCTAAACTGATATTTTAACTGTGATTGTGAGAAGATTTGTGTTTGTTTGGTAATTGATTTTTTGTAATTCAGTGAGCGGGCAATCACTTGTAAGTTTAAAATAAGGTCCAAAGAGGGTAAGATATATATTCCATAATATAATATTATTTTCTCACTATCAATGCCCTGCTGAAACACAAGTCAAATTAAAAATATGTAGATTTTGATACAATATACTTTCACCAAGTTTCATATTTGAATGTCTGGCGTTTCAGGGCGATATGTAGACATATCATCGCTGGCATGAAAATTCTCCAATGTGTCAAACATAACATTTTACAAGAACATAATACAAAGACTAAGTGAACTGTATGTATGCGAGTAAAAAAATATATAATCTATACAAAAACAACTTTTAAATCTATTTTGTACAAATTGATACAAAGGAAATCTTTCATCCAAATGACGATACATATCTTTTTTTCAAACTCTTTTTTTGGAGCTTGTGCTGGGATTTTCAGAAAATCTCTATACTCCTAGTGTAGTCAGTTAAATATATAGTCTTATTAAGTGTTCTTCATATCATAAAACAAAGGAAGACATGTTTTTTTTAATATTGAGTGAAATTTTAACATCTGATGAGGAAATACCTACAGTTCATATTATTTATAAGAGCTATTTAACAATCAACAAATTTAGCGCATAGAATAACAAAACAATTTTATATCAAAATAAATAAGAAGTTTTTTCCAATACTTCCCACAGAAAAACTACATGTGAACTTGCAGCAGTAGATATAGGCCAATAAGAAGCTTCAATGTGCACTTTGTAGCATAAATTAATATGTCCTTGTATTTAATTCTACATATATATATATAAAAAAAAAAAAATTTCCATGTTCAATCAACTAAAATTTATTAATGCATATTTTCAGATATAAATTAAAAACAATAACTTGTTTATCAAACTTGTAACTTGAAAATTACACAAAATAAATACATTTCTTGGACAGATAGAACTTATAGTGTTAGAAATTTATATAATATTTATTTATGCATTTAATTAAACTCAATTGCCTTAAAAACATATAATTTGTGCTTATTTGCAATTTTTTCCTTATACAGTAATATGTGATTTTGATTAATTCATCTTCAGAAAATTTTAGTAAAATTTTACACAATGTAAAAATATGTTGTCATCATTTCTGAGGAAGGTGATTAAACTTTAGATGACATCACTAGGAATGTATGCAATCATACACCATAATGCATATACTATTATATTATGTGCAAAAGAAACTAGTAAATAAATTTATTCATGCCTGAAATTTCCAACCATTTACTTATAAACATATCTGTAATAAAAACATATACTCTTTCCATACATATTTGACGAATATCAAATGTAAATATTGCAACATATAAATAATGCAAACATTTCATGCCAGAAAATATTTCAAAATACCTAAGCACACACCATGCTCACAACACTGCCATAAATGCAATTCTTTTAAATGTGGGACAAAATAACCAAATGTAGTTATCAAGCAACTATTAATTTTTAATAAAGCAGTATTTCATTAAAGTAGTACCTCTGGATGTTTTGTATGAGCCACGCCTTCCTAGAACACTGGGGCCACTCCCTGGAGACATTCCTCGACTCTCGTCAATCGGAGAATCTGAAATAAACATTTTGTCACTTTCTTTTCAATATGTTATTTCAGTAAAAGAAATATGATTAAAATAAACTGTTATAATATATGAAATATTTTAAAATTTTACTTAGTTGACATAGGTGCACACAAAAAAATTATCTAGAATACTCATTATGAAATCAAATTAATTAGGTATAATTATAATTAATGTAAATAATAACATTTTAAAAATCATAAATTAAAAATAAATTAATAAACATATTTTTTATAAAACAATTGGCATTTAAAATACATTTTACCAAACAGAAAATTTGATATTTCCAAGCACTATTTACTACACAAAGTATTACAACTACCGTAACATTTGGTTAACTAAATCGGAAGAGAAACTAAGTGTACTTCGTTCACTTAATGAGAATAAACAGCTGAGTGATAGCATTACCTCTGTAGAGACCTGCCCTGTCAGCCAAGCTGTCCTGAGAGCCACGGTAATAGTCCCGGCGCATGGTCGACTGAGATGACGCAGGCTGGCTGTACCCAGCTGTTTACACCAGAGCAAAGCCAATACAACACTCAGAAATTATATCAAAACAGATTACATGCAGTACAATCAACATTTATAAACAAACTTAGCAAATTATAAGTCTTTAAGCTGAAAATCTGTGAGATCTTGTGGAATAGGTCTTGTAAATAGGACTTAAATATATACATTTGTATCAAATTATTAAAATCCTAACTGGACTCTTAATACTATGTATTTATGTCTGTTTACATAAGGGATCATTCAATACAATTTCACTAAATTACATATAATAAATGAACTCTCGATTATCTGGGTGATAGGGAAAAAATTGACTAAGATAAAAGAAACCCTGAATAGTCTCCACCAAAAAAAAAATAATAAAAAAAAAATTATCTTACATGCTATCGCACACAGCTATGTGTGACACGATAATACAAAATTGAAGATATAAAATAATTGAGAAAAACAATTTAAAAAGTCAATAATAAATGAACCCCTGTGCATGTGCAATTTAAATTTACATTTTACACTCATGCCCGCTTGCATCACAAAAGTAAAATACTCATAAAATATTATATAGAAATGAAAAATTAATTTTATTTTAAGGCACCCCTTTAATAATAATTCATCTTTTCGTGTTTTTTTATGAAAATGTAAGTTTTTATTATTAATTTATATCAGAAGTTATACATTTGATTAGACTATTTTTTTAACTATTACATAGATAGGACTAATTAAAAAACTAATAAACTGAATGTTATTTGTTTGTCATAATTAAGATAATACAAGCATTATAAGAAAAACTGCGCCCATTAAATTAATTTTTCACGTGCCACAAAATTCCCTTAATACGGAAAATTCTTGCATATACGAATTATATTTTCTTATATTCTTGAAGCCAAAATTACAGAGACAAATCTGCACTAAGACAAATTAACAAAATGTTAAAAATTAATAGAGTTGTAAACCAGTAAATTTGCAGGACATATCAATTTTCAATGTTTTTAAAATACTTTGTTTTAGTGAAAAACAAAGTATTTTGAAATACATATATTGTGTTTACTCACATGCTTCGAGGTATCAACTATTATTTTTGTATCAAAAACACAATCATTTCTCACTAAATAATATTTGTATCGATCCTATTAATGTATATTTTTTATTGTTATTATTTGCGTCATTCTGCCGCTCGATTCGGCAATAGTGGGCGTGGAATCTATCGCTTCCTTAATTTTTGGTTAAATATGCCGATCAGATATATTTTCATGTATGAATAAATATTGAACTTAAAGACAACATGAGTTGCAAATTTCATACATTAGAAGGCTTTTCACTGATTTTAAGGGTACGTTTTCTTGAACAAAGTAAACATTTTATGTGCATTATTTTGTATACAAGTCGCAATTAAATATTCCGTATATATCTAACACTGTTGTCTTTTAAACATAGCAAAATACAAATTAGATTTGTGGACCCATATTCAAGTGGAACTTTTTTCTTCATTATTATAAAATACCTTCAAAAAAATATTAGTTACATATACAGTAAAACACCATTAATTCATAACACACATGAACGAAATTATAAAAAAAATCCAAATTACAAATACATAATGAGAACAAAGTTTTTTGAAGACATTAAATTTTTTTTTTTAATGTGTCAGTTTATTGCATCTGCATTTTTATGTGTGCCACAGCTGTTTAAATCGCGATTTTCATATTGAAACATAATGACTCCATTATTTCAGCTTCTTCTATATCAAAATTTTAATCAAATAATAAATTTCTTCCGAATAAGGTGCGTGGTGATGTGGTGATTCACTGCTTGACCGGTCACTTGACGCAACAAAATCATACACATTAATTTTATTGGGGATCGAACTCGCCTTTTCCATCAAAATTGGAATATTTAAAATCAGCATGAAAAACAATTTAACTTTTAAATTCCCGTGTGTCGCTAGCCTTGATGGTTGAAGCTTATTATTTTCTCGCTATTTTTCAAATTCGAACCCAGTGGAGGTTTTTGGGATTCGGTTTTTTCTACTAATTGGACAGATGGAGAAAGATATATGACACAAGGGTTAATGGCTCTAGAAATAGAGGATGTCCGCGGAAGACATGGCACGACCTAGTAAACCAAATACTAGAGGATGATCCTGTTAGAAGGCTCAATAATCGGCGAGCTTGTATGAGAAGACGGATGAATGTGAATGAAGCGAGAATTGTGTGTCAGGACGGAAGGTGGCGCTCTATCCTCGGAGAAAAGGCGTGATGGTAAGTTAGTAAGTTTTAGTACCTTTATATGTAAATTGCAACATTTTATAAACATAAAAACCTGATCAATAGAACCGTTACACTTAATTAGTTTACAGATTATGAGATTCAATGTTATTTTAATGACAACAAATCTTATAAAATGTAATGTGGAATTTGAAAAACATATGGCAAAACTCAGTTTGGCATTTGTCCTGCCAGTGTGTCGTTATTGCGATAAGAAACAGTATCGTAATTGGCTAGTAAACGGAGCTAGCTGCAGATGTTTACGAAAGGATGAAGATCAAATGCATAGTCACACGAATCAAGGGATTTAAAAACATTTGCAAATATGCAAATTATGTGAACAAATTATTTATTTTGTGTGTAAAAAATGCATACAAACTGCTAATAATCAAATTTTACAAATTATCAGTAGAAATGAATATGAAATGTTATTTTTGAGGCTAAAATTTTTGAAAAAAGTGTGAATTCCGTGTAAATATGAAATATATGTATACGATTTAACGGAGTTTTACTGTATAAACAAACATACATTTTCTGATTTTACTAAAAAGTTTGTTTAGTCATGAGCCGCAAGTTTAGATTTGATACAAATCATTTGTGCATTCATGTTTAAAACTAATTTTATCTGGGCAAATATAAACTATACTTTTTAATAGTGACCAAAAAATATGTCTATTCAAATAATACCTAAGTTCCAAAAAAGAAAAATGTAAAATAAAATTAGAACTTGTGTGTTAATGCACCATCATTGCAAAATGAATGTTTAAATAATATCTGTTATCA
This sequence comes from Eubasilissa regina, assembly GCA_022840565.1. NCBI lineage: Eukaryota > Metazoa > Arthropoda > Insecta > Trichoptera > Phryganeidae > Eubasilissa > Eubasilissa regina. Next base: position 27,711,163 of record JAINEB010000018.1, read on the forward strand.
ATGACGATGAGATAAAAAAAATTTGTAATTTCAAATAATAATAAAGAAAGAAAATGGTTTGTTAAAATGAATGTATAATGTAATAATTACCGGTAAGATTGGAAGACGACCCTTGCTTGCCTCTACTTGCAAGCAACATCCCTTCTGCCATCTGTACAGCACCACTATCCACATGTATTGTTTTAGGTCGGGCTCGCGCGCCTCCGCTTGCCCCCGCACCCGTCCCACCAGCCTTGGGCCTCAATCGAGCCCCACCCCCTCCCCCCCCACCGAGAGTTGCGCTACTGCCCTTGCCTCCTTGAGGCCCGGAAGGTTTCATCAATGACATTAGTTCAGCTTTGTCAAATACTTTCCCCTGAAAAAATGATGTATAAGAATAAGAGTTAAAACTTGTAATGTTCTTGCTAAAACTAAGTATGGAAGGTGGTAAAATATGGGCCATAAGGCACTCTTTAAATTGCTTTTGCACGGGAACCGCATGAAGGAGGAATTTAGTCACAATGGATTGCTTCTTAGGGAACAATGCATGTTCTGCGTAAAACAGTTTTACAAAAACAACGATTCTTATGTGATTGTTCGCCATACGTGTGGGCCATATGTTTTGCACTTGAAAATTCAACAAAAAAAAAACTACAGGTTATATGATAATTAATGTTTATTTCACTGAAAGAGCACAATTTGGATCATCCCGCTATTGGCATTTCTCGAATCTGGCATCTAGGTTTTGAAACACTATGACACAAAGCGAATGGGTGTTGGCTATCTCTTGACGAATATTCGCCTTATGACAGGTTATTGTGGTTGGTTTTTCATTTATTATTATTGATGTTAATGTTTTCTTCTTATTTAGTGTTGAACCGGTCTCCTCGAACATTCTGATTTTATTAAATTAGCACTAGGACATTGATTCACACTGTGTAATCGGTAGTGAGCACGAAACAGGCGCTGAACAATCACATAAATGTTTTTGTAAAACTGTTTTACACAGAATGCGCGTTGTTCCCCGCAAAGCGATCCATCATGACTAAATTTCCAATGGACCAGACTCCCGCGCACTGTCACCCGCACCTCCTTCGCGCGTTTCCTGCGCAGAAGCGATCTAAAAAGTGCAAAAACTTATGGCTCACCATATTTTCATAATTTATAAGTAACACGAGCAACAGTACATTACAAATGGTAAAAAGATACTACACATATATTTTTTCATAAATAAAAGAATTCGACAATGTGATACATAATATTTATAGAAAATCTGATACAAGTGACAATTAAAAAAATGTAATTAAGTTGTGTATTTTATTAAAACTTTTAACAAGAATAGAAGAAAGCTAAGTGTATTTGGCAAATTAACCAAGTCTCTCTCCCTGACTTCTTTCAACAAGATTTTCTCTGTTGTCCAGCATCTGAGGGTGATTGTACCCTGGTTCTTGGGCTTCCGTAAAAGTATACTGCTTCTTGAGTTCCTCAGCCACACTCGGACTCACAATTGATAACCATGGCAGACGTCATCTTCGTAACAAGGGACTGCCGTAGACTTTTAAAATATATGTATATAGTATTTATATTTTGGATCTATGTATGTATCTCTAATTTTCAGATTAACAAAATTTTATTCAAAACTGTTTACACTTTATGATGTAACAAAATAAAATATAATCTGAATGAAGAACACTTTTAACCTACCTGAAAGAGATACTGTGTGAATTAAAATTAGAAATTTCAACCCATTGAGAACTAAAAACAGATCACTAACGAGCTCCATGCAGCATAGCGTCTCTATTAATAGGAGAGTGGCTCAATGCATTGCACCAATTGCACATGTCAACTAGACAATTTATCTTCAAATTATTATTTCCAAAATATTTTCTTTTGTTACCATTATTATTTTTTTTTTAATCCGTTCAGTGACACACACATTACAAATAAAATAATATTTTCCGAATCCATGACGATAAATAAAATTTATATAGTAAGAAAAAAGATTAACTATACATAAACGTATCTACCTACTGTATTTTTAATACCTTAACGATGACACACGTTCCGTGTGATCATAAATCATCTTATAAATACTAATATTACCTCTCTCTCCGCTTCCTCGATGGCCTTCTTGAGCTTGTACTGTTGTAGAATCTGGTCCCGGCGCTGGGCTTGCTGCTCCTTGCGTGCCGCTCGTTCCTCTGCCACACTTGCTTCGCGTTGCCTGCGTGCCTCCGCAGCTGCTTCACTTCGCGCTCGGGCTTCTTCCGCAGCTTGCCGCCGTTGCAAGGACAGCAACATGATACGCTCCTTCTTTCGCTCCATTTCCTCTGCAGTCTCCTGTTTATTAACAATATTTGCCATCAGTACATGACAACATATACCATCAAATTTTCGTCAAAAAGAATGGAACAAATATTTCTTAAAAATACAATTTTCCAAAAAATATACACATTTATTTACATTTCTACTAGTAAATTATTTGAAATGTGACAATTTTTCCAAGTCAAGTGATTTATACCTGTTCCATGTGTGTCATAAACCCAACCTAACGTGATGTGTAGGCTTATATTTTTAATTGTATACATGTATGTCAAAAAGTAAAACAATTGTACTGAGTGGACTGCAGGAACAGAAAATATAATATTTATATCCATATGAAAAGAACAACTTTTAAAGAAATCGATGAAATAGACAAAATTATTTGAATAATTATTAAAATGGCATGCAAATTATTGAATATCTTGATTTAAATTAAGACTGAAGAATTAAGACTTACTGGAGCAGGATTAGAAAGGTCATTGCCAATAATAATGGCTGCTGGTCCATCCACATTTCTTGGACTTTGGCTATGACTGTCTCGATGAATGATTGGAGTCATGTTATCAACGGGATGATGTCTCTGTACTATCGGAGATTCATACTCTTGTTGTTGCTGTGGCTGTCTTACTCTCTCGTGCCACTGGTCGTCTCCTGAATTCTCCTGAGCATCTCTTTCAGGACTGTGATTATTTGATGGAGTTCTATCTTTCTTAGGTGAACCACGCTTCATTCTCAGGGGTGGTTTGGGTCTCTTTGGCTGTTCACTATCAAATGAAATATAAAACCCTTTCTCGTTTGTTTGTTCAACTTGGTCCAAGCTAGTGGTGTCTGCCCCAACATTATTTGTTTCTAGCAGTGGTTGCTGAAATGAATTTCGAGTAAGAGACGGTCTCGTGGGCGAGGGCAATCTGTAAGTGCGATTTCCAGATGTTATATTTAATCGTCCTATTCCCTGCTGAAGCGCTTCATCTTCGGCATTTCCAATAAAAGAAATATTTTGAGGTTCCATGTCGTCCACTGTGGGAGCTTTAATAGGCACATGATGCGTACTGGCCGCAGAGAGCTGCTGTAAACTAACAGCGCCCTGCTGATGTGAAAGATCACCGAGAGATTGCTGTCGTTGAGGGGTTTTGGATCTATGTTGGGGACTAGCAGACGGAGGTGTATTTTGAGTGAATAATGACTGTACCGCTAAATGCGGCGGTTGAGCTTGAGGACTAGAAACTGTATAACTTAAATGATTTGTATTTTGATTACTATGTTCGGTACCGTTCTGATATCTAGGTGAATTAGAATGTATCTGATATGGCTGATTACTATTCTCATGAAGAATAAACCCTTGCATATTACTCCAAGTTCTGGGATCTTGAGGGTGCGTAGGGTTCGCTGTTTGCGGTGCCCACCCTCTCTGCGGACTCATATCCTGATACTGGGGTTGTTGCGGTTGAAATTGCATACTTTGTGGAGATTGCCAAACTCTCTGTTCGGTATTATCCATATTATTAATTTGCGCTTGCTGAGCCCATGTTCTTCTCGGAGGTGGTGTGGGTTGTTGCTGTAACTGTTGCTGTTGCGGTCGCTCGTGCAAGTAGAATTGCGAAGGTTCCATCTGATGGCCGCGAGGGCTAGAGGACATTATCTGCTGATGATCATGAGGAATGTGGGGTGAAGAACCAAAATTACTATGTTGCAATCCATATGTGGCAGTACTAACATTGTGCTGTGAACCATATTGGTTGTGCTGCAATAGAAGTGTGAAAATATTATTAAAGGGAAAAAATGAAATAATATTCATTTAAATGAAGTATTGAGAATTCCGTAAGGATAAAATAATGACAGACAAAGCGAGTCGGGCCACAGATGATTCCACACAACACACACAGAAAAGTGACATTTTAGTCATCCATTTAGCTAGTGAAGTGGCACTAAATAAAATAGACTTTCTATTGTCCAGAAATGGTTTAACCGAGATACAAAAAAAAAAACAAAGTGGTTAAAGTTTTTTTTAAATTGTGTAAATTTTTTTTTTTAAAAGCTGCCAGTTTTGGCATGTTTCTTTACATTTCTTATTTTTTTCAAAGACAACAAATTATTCTCATGAATTTGGAGAATATGTTTTCCATATATTCTGGATAATCTAAAGTCTACCATACTACAACACTATCTTTTCAGATAAATTTTAATACAACATATATTACGCAAGAAAAGAAAAATACCATCGATTGTGGAATGTGGGCTGGTTGATAAACCTGTTGTTGTACAACATGATTGGCTTGAATCTGGTTTTGTTGGCTCGCCAATCTTGCAATATCAGTTTGTATGTCTTGCAAACTTGAATTCATCCTGTGGAAAAAAAACTGTTGTGACAATTGCAAACAAACACTGTAACAAATGAGTTTTGAAGGATTTTGTTCAGTTGATACAATAAATTATAGTAAGATATGCCTGATTGGTCTATTGTTAAGATTCTAGAGACCAAGTTAATCCTATTTTTTAAGCTGACTTGGAATAATAGTACATAATTGATTGTATACATATTCCTTGAATGATCTTGATTTAAATAATAAAAAACAGACCTAGCGAATGTTGAGCTCACAATAGTCTAAAAAAGCTGCAAGTGTTTAAATTTACTAATAGAATTAAATTAAAATATAATTTTAAAAAAGAAAAAAAAAACTACAAATAATATTAATTGTAATCACATATGTGAAAATAAAACACTTGTTTTTTTAATCTACTCGTTTAATTTTCTTGAGACGCGTTTCGCCTTGCAAGGCCATTATCAATCTAACAATTTAACTCAACAACTTGTATTTATAACTATAATGGGGGACAGCTATACAATTTTACTTCCATACATTTTGAATGCTTTTAATTATTCTAAGTAACCATTAATTGTAATCTAAATATTTGCAGATTGAGAGGATTTGTTGAACTATATTTCTGAAGGAATTAATTATATGTATAAGGATAATCACTTGAAATAGTTTCAAAATACTGCAGCATTTAATTTAATAATGGACAAACTCCAATGAATTTATTAAAAAATTACATTTAGTGTTTTGCACACAAAAATTAAAAAAAAATTTTTTTGATGATTAATATGTGTGCAAATAAAACCTTTTTTTACAATAAAAATAGTGACACTTGAAAACGGTCAATATTATATTGTGATAGCAGTAAATACCAAAGACTTTTGAGACAATATGAGACATTTAAAGTTTGCCACATCTAGGCAACATTACTGACTACTTTAAATAGATAATACAACACTTTCAAGAATTTATTTTTAGTAGCAAATTGGGCGAAGAGAGAAATTAAAGTTATTAATATATATATATATATATAAAATTAAAGATCGCAGCCGGCCCCAGCCTGAGCTTGAGAGAACCTCTAATCGCACTGTTCAGGAACCGCATCTAGACCTTGCAGACTTACATATTAGATAAAAGGTTTAATGTATAAATAAAAAAAATATTTTATTTGTATGCATAACAATACTTTTTATGCAATATGCAAGTTTTTTTCACATTTACCAGTGAAACACTTTGTAAAACATTATTGTAGACATATTAATTAGAATGTTCTCCGGAATTTTTGAAATTGCTTATAGTATCAGTCAAACAAAAATGATAAAAACAATAAATGTGCGGTGAACGTACTTGGCAATGGACTGATGATAATCTTCAATCCCCATACCATCCAAATCAGGTGTACGCCTTGTCTCCACAAAAGGCAACCCATCTTGATCCATCCATTTATTCTCAACAGACTGAGCTTCCGATGAGATATCCTGTTACACAAACCGAAATTGAGGTTAAAAATATTGCCTTATTTCAAATATGAACTTTGAAATAGAAATGGTATAACAACACATATTTATAATTTTACCGTACGAAGGTCTTTGAACATTGATTGCAAAAATCCACCACAAAAACACATTGTCTCTAAACCAATCAACACCACAGACATAAAAAAATCTTATGATTACTCAATATATCATCATATTAAGTCAAATTTGGCAATGTTTACCAAATATTAACAAGTTTGACCAATAAAAGGCACAATGCAGTCAAACAATACATATTTTTAGCGAAAGACTATCACATTTCAGAGTCAGCTGTTTACTGTTAACTGGTAATATTGTGCAAATTGAATTCCATAAATTACAACTGTTCATAATACACAGTTATGTAATGGTATGTGTTCCACCTTTTTATTTTCATAATTGGCAGACTGCTTAATTAGTTTGCAATTAAGAATGTTAAAACTGATTGTAATTTCTAAATAGATAGTACCTATGGACTGTTAATTTATTAATTGGACACGTGTGCCAGTGGAACTCAGAAATCAAACTGAGTGGTGCTTTGGATTTCTTTTCTTAAAATAAATCACCATTATACATTTCTTAAGGTAAATTATTGAATGATAATATATATATATATATATATATATATATATATATATATATATATATATTGAAAATAAATATTTTACTACAGAATATTGTAGCTTGAAGATTTTTATTGTTTAATTAAATTTTTAAGTGTAATAATTTTTATAAAAAAATGTGTAATGTTAAATATATTTTTCAATAATAAAATTATTAAAATCCTTGTGAATTCAACCATTAATTAAAGTTTTTCACCATCTGAAACTAATTGATGTGGGATGTTTCCATTTTTGAATTAAAAAATTAATCTTTCTTTAAGATTTTGTAATTAACAAACTATAATCTGAAATAATTTTGAAAAAAATCTAGCAGCAGTTATAAACTAATATTGAAATGAGATATAAATCAATCGAGAAATTTTCTTATGATGAGTACAATTCATTCAACGCTATATCGTACCAGCCCATTAAGAAAATGTGTGTATCAAACCTGCAAGGAGACTGGCCTCTCAGGTTTGCTTGGGAGTGCGGGAGGCACAACCTCCAATGCGGCTGCTTCGTCCCCCGCCCCCCCTCCACCACCACCATCGCCGGCCGGCGACTTAACTACACTACCCTTATTCTGAAACCACAAACCCGCAATGTTCCAACCCATCACCAGTTAACACAAAACTTATACAATAGGATTTACAATAATTGTTACCACAAAATAGATTACAAATTGAGGAACAATTTTAATTAATAGAATTGGCTTTAAAAAAAAGATTATTAAGGCATATTTTCAATATTGAATAATTCAAATGAAAAATATTCTGATAATGCATATTTATCTTGAATTTAATGTGCATTTTTCCTCGAGAAACTAAGAGCAAACAAAAGATTTGAAAGCACATACATGATACAAAATATTGTAAATGAATCTAACCATATTTAAAAACACATTTTTCACTTCACAAATTAAAACTGTCGATTCAATTGCACATAGAAATTTGCGAACAAAGCATATCACAGCGGAAAAAACAAAACCATAATTCATTATAGTGATCTTGAAATTGTACAAAGATGACCATGAAGCCATGCACTGTTGAAACAATACAGTAAGTGGTGAAATAATGAACGCTAGATGGAAAAATCACACCAATTCCTTTCTCCGTATTATTAAAATGGAAAGTGAAATAAATGTTGACGTAAAATACAGTCAAATTCTTGACAGCAAATAATAAAAAAAATGCATGCATATTTTACACAAATGTTCACCTATATGTGAAAATACTTTTCACAATAAATAAATTATTTGAGATTTATAATTTAAATTTTCAGAAATATTCCTTTGGAATTTTTTGACAATTGAACTGTTAACTTAATTAACTGCGGAAAATTGAAAACCTCGACACTGAAATCATTTTACGTTTTCTGTACCAAATTTATGATGATACAGTATTTCAAATATCATTATGCAGAAAAGAGGATTATATGCAATAATAATAATTATTTATCATCAGGTTGCTGATGATAAATGTCACTTTAATCATTCAACATTTGATTTTGAAACTATACTTGATTATTTTCCAAATTTCAAGTCAAAATTATACATTATTGATCTTTAACTAATGAGGCACACTCTTAAACCGTAATATATTATATACCGCTGGTTAAGAGGCGAGCGTTACCTATACATTCATAATGTATTAAATATTATATAAATCGTTATTGTATATTACTTTTTGATTTTTTTGATTAAAGAAAAATACCTAGAATTTTCCGCATATTTTCATGTCAAGATATTTTGTTCTAAACTTCTGGCCAATTAATTATTTCCTCCAAAAACATTGTAAAATTACTAAAAATATATTAAGGGGACCGAAAAGTAACCAAAATTTCTTGACGAGCTCTTTCACAGTTAATTTGTGTCAGATCCTCGTCAAACAATAGAGGAATTATCATTGAAGATTGGTTGTCCATGGTCTACAGTTCAGGATCATCTTCGCCGTATAGGAAAATTGCACAGACAAGGAATTTAGTTCCCCATGAATTAATGCAGACGGCGCTCGATCAACAGCGTACCATCTGTGCATCTCCTCGTCTCGATACGAAGCCGATCCTTTTTTGCGGCGAATCGTAACTTGAGACGAGAAATGGGTGCTATACAATAATCCTGTATGAAAAAGGAATGGCTTTCGTCCGGACAAGTACTTGTTCGGACCCCTCGACCATCACTAACAATAAAGAAGGTCCTGCTTTGTGTGTGGTAGGATATTTCTGGAATTATTCATTATGAATAGCTTAAACCCGGTCAGACCATTACAGCAATAGTGTATTGTGAGCAACTCGAGCGAATGAAACAAGAGCTTGTAAAAAAAAACAAACTGTTTTGGTAAATAACCAATAAAGGATTCTGCAACACGATAACGCAAGGCCTCATGCTGCAAAAATAACACCGGAAAAAATAAGGGCGCTTGGATTAGAACTTTTAACTCATCCACCCAATTCACCGGATCTCGCGCCGTCGGATTACCACCTTTTTAGATCGTTAGAGTATACTATGAGTAAAAAATTTGATAATGTTGGAGAAGTGAAAACGCATTTAGAAAAGTTTTTCAATGAAAAATCAAAGGACTTTTTTGGCAAAAAGTGATAGAAAATTATGGAAATTATTTTGTTGATTAGTATTTAAGATTTTTTTAAATAAATATTTTTCACCAGCAAAAAAAAATTTGATTACTTTTCGGTCCCCTAACATATTTATACTTTCCAATTTGTGCATAATTGTACATTTTTTCACACAGTACCTTAATTTTTTTTTTGTATATTTCAAAATGACCGTAATTTAATATAACATACTTATAATCATGTCGGTAACCACAGGAATAATAGAACCAAAACGAAAGGCAGTTATTAAAAAAACATTAAATTCTATGTGAGTGACATTGTGCAATATTAATAATTTAAAACTATATATAGAATCAAAACAATAATTCTAAATCATGTTAAAATTATTATTTAACAATGTGTCCAACCACTTACCAAACTAGCAATCTACAAAAAAAATAACATTTACAATACTCAGTAAAGAACACTGAAATAATTTTTATCAATGTATGTTTGTTGCCATTATTTTTTTCTTAAAATATCACAGTAACTGACCAGCAGTGACAGTAATTAAACAATTATATTTAGGTTGTAAGAAACAACATATGTATAATATGTTTACTATATGTATACTACCCCCTAAACATATAGGACTTATAGGAGAAAACACAATGTCACCTATTTAATATCTTAAACGATAACCTTGTGGTTAGACAATTTGAGTTTTATGGTTTTCACCATCTGTTTTCAAAACAATGTACGTTGCAGAACAACTTCAGACGAAGGAGACTGCTCCGACAAAGGAACAGACATTGTCCCAAAAACTGGTTACTTTTAAACAATGAAACTCAAATGGTCACAAACAAGGGTATTTTTCATTAATAATTATGTTGTAAATTTTGTTCCAGGTAGCAATATGCTTGTTTATATTTGTTAGGGGCCTATTTTCAATACCAATTCATATTTTTGCCTTCTATTCGAAAACATTTTTTAGTCAAACACACAAAAGTTTTTTTTATTCATTTATGTATATCAAAAGATATGCACATATATGTGTACCAGATTTTTTAAACAAAATATAGGATAAACTTTATACTACTATAAAGCTAATAAAATCCTAATAAAAAAAAAAATTATTTGCCAACCATATTATTGAAAAAGACCACTATTTTAATAGTACAGGGGTCAATATCCTCCATAAAAACGGGTTTGGCCTCCGGTTGGACAATTTAGAACCCCCGAAATAAAAAAGGCAGTAAATAGTGGTACACCAATTCTTAATAATCAAATTAATTTATCCATTAGCCCTATATTAGGTATGTTTCCTTCAAAATCAATTTAATATCCATCAACACTGTATTTTCCCCTCCCTTAATGTTCCGTCTAACTGTATATGTACTGTCTCCCTCTCTTTTCCATATAATTTTATATTCTGTCTCTCTTGACATTCTAACTGTATATTTATTTATTTTTATTTGATTTGTAACTATATAATACAATGTAAAAATTTGTTTGGACTATATTGTATTGTATAGTATTATGTATTCTATCTCTCTCTTTCACATGTAATTTTATATTCTATCTCTCTCTCTATGTATATATAAGTGCACTCTTTTTGTACTTATTGTTAGTTTTAAATACATCCTGACGAAGCATAAGCTATGTGAAACTGGTTGACGTGTAATAAAATTTGTGGTTTCATACAAAGTGATAGTATGTATGATTAATCAAATATAATTTAATAAGAAATTATTGTTTTTGATATAAAACTTGATTTTAAATAGTAACTGAAGCCTCAAAGCATGTGATACAATATATCATTTAAAATCGTTTGCTTTCACTAAAACAAAGTATTTTAAAAACATCAAGAATTGATAATATGTTCTGCAAATTTAACGATTTAAAACCATTAATTTATTAGATTTTGTTAATTTATCTCAGTGTAGATTTATATCTGTAATCTTGGCTTCAAGATTATAAAAAAAATATATTTTGTATATGCAAGAATGTTCCATATCAAAGCAATTTTGTGGCACATGGAGAATGAATTTAATGGTCTCGGTCTTTCTTATAATGCTTGTATTATCTTAATTATGGCAAATAATATCCAGTTTATTAATTTTAAATTAGTGTAAAGGTCCTATGTAAGTAATTGCTTAAAAAAAGACTAATCTAGTGTATAACTTCTGATATAAGTTAATAATAAAAACCAACATTTTCATTAAAAAAATGCAAAATGTTTAATTAGTTTTCAAAGGACCCCCTTAATTATTTAACTTTTAAATTTAAAAAAAAAACACCTACTCACGAATTAATCTATGAACCATGCTTAATACATAATACACACATAAATTTTTCTAAAATTTTGCAAAATACTTGGATTATAATTTGTCCAAGTGACTGTAGTTTAAACGGAACCTACGGTTAGAGGATATAGCTAGCAACCCATTGAACGTCAAATAGGGCTATCCTAAATTCAGCAGTTTAGAAATTATTTGAATAATTGTAATATTACAGAAATACAAAAATGACCAATGTGCCGTAAAAACTGAACCTCTATTGTTATGAACTTTGGCACAAGTATGCCGCAATAACATACAACATAAAACTACCAGATTTTGTTTATGGCTATTAAAAAAATTTTATTTTAACTTTTTTGCTGAAAATCACAAAATAAGGAATAATCGAAAATTAGCATGTTGAACGCCATTGTGAAAATGAAGAAAAATTACGATTTTAAATTTGAAAAAAAAACTTAGATGACATCAGCGATCATCAAAACGTATTATCTTTTTTTTTTGACCAAAATTTTCCATAAAAATCATGAAAATTAACTGCGGTCACCGGTGACCATCATGGCGCTATGGGATAAAAATGACGATTTCCGTTAACGCACGCCGCGAGGTCATGATGCCGGTCACGTGCGCTTCACGCGTCTCCCCCCCAGTCGAGTTTTGTTGTAACTATTTTTTAGTTTTGTTGTAACAATCTGTTGTAACTATTTTTTCCTTGATTTGTAATGTTAAAAATATACATTTTCATTTCCTTTTATAATCAATTTATGTTTGAATAAAAATTGTTATTTGCAAATTTCATAGTTTTATTTTTATTCAAAAAATTTCAAAGTACCTATTGAAATATGACAGTCCCACTTGAAAGTATTGTTATAGAGCGCCGCTCCGGTCATTCTAGTACTACGAATACACGCAAAGTGTATGCATCGGCGCTCAGGAGAGTGTTAAATACATCTCTGACTGGAGGTCACAGATGACCTACGTGGCGCAATTGACTGAACATTATGAGGTCACCAGTGACCTACATGGCGTTCAACATGTTAATAATCTTTCCACTCTTTATCTATTTTTTAAAATCAGCTAAAATAAAATAAATGTATGAACAATAACATTGATTGTCATCTATACATCAGTAAAGCTGCTAAAATTTATTGATTCTTATTTTCTGAATAAAGAACTAAAATGGTTTACTTTAAAATAATATCTTATTGACTTGCATATTGACTTATAATCTATTCATACACTAGTTACATAACACACGGTTAGAGTTGCACATGAACATGTTAAAACAGTAAAACATCACCAACATAAACTAAGCCACGCACATTCCCAAATAACTAACAATAAAAATCTTACCTTCCTTACATAATTAAACTTTCAATAAATGGAAGATAAGGGTCATGTTATATCAAACAGTATCATGTCAATGGGCTGCGCTACTCTGTGTAAGCTAATCTTTAGGCCATAAAGCCATTTGAGTCACATTATATCAAACCAATCTGGGACATATTACATAGATCATAGGGCCTCTCTCATTTTCAATACGAGTTACCAACTATTGAATCCAGACTTCGATGAAAAATTCTGTCTCAACGTATTAACTGATACAAAAATAACAGTGACGATTTTGCTCTTGAAATATAAAAAAAATGTGAATTCATTAGAAGCCCGAAAAACAAATTAAACTAATGCAATGCCTCTTTCAAAATGAGTGGTAATTAGTTCGTACTACATGTTAACGGGGTTTTCATGTTAAAGAGGTTGATTAAGTATGAAACTGACAATTTGGGTCTTGTTTGAAAATTTCAAATTATATTGAATTTCAAATAAAAGGGGTTTGAATTAACGCGGTTCTACTGTATTATATATATATATATATATATTAATTAATTAATTATTATGTCATTATTCAGAACCTGTGAGGCAACTGTAACGCATGACTATACAAAAAGTTTTTTGTAAATAATTCATTCCTAGTAAAAAAAAAAAAAAAAGTTAATATTTGAAACTTTGATTTAATTTATTTCTGAAGTTGAAGATTATAAATTTTCCACCAGGCTATCAAACACTCAACCGGTTTTAAAATAATTGTATACATTACATTGATACATATATGTACAAATGAAAATAAATACGGTTATAATTATTTTATTGTCATTATGATTGCTTCAACATGAAATCACAGAACTCATCATTTTTAACAAATATACGGCCGACTGTCAGACTGTCAAAATGTCAGATGTCAGCTGACATTTTGAATGAGATCTCTGGATGTATTCTGTATTCCCAAGTAATAATTTTTTCTTTTATCTAATTATTGGTATTATATGTTACCCAATTTAATATATATTAAATTACACTTGATATAACATGACCCTTTATTATTACTAAAGAAGTACATGGGAGGAGCCTACCTTGGAAACTGCTTGAAGGAAGGCCTGCTGTCCTAACTGTTGCCTTTGTCGATTGTAGGCCATTTCCATTCTTTTCTTTTCATGCTCTATTCTTCTCCTCTTTTCTTCTAATTTCAATCTAATGTTATTTATTTGGGCAGTCATGGCATTTCCATTATTCATCGGAGACATTTCTTGGGGAGATTGACCAACATCACCATCTAAAACAAATAACAAAATATTAATTGGCTTATCTTATATGGTGGAATTGATTAGCTGGGATGTTACTTAGCAAATAAATTCATATAAAAATTGGTAGTGCCATTAATAAATGTCGATTTTTTAAGGCTTATCAGAAGTAGAGGGGAAAAAATAGCAAAATTTTAGTCACTAATATAATCACCACCTAAATCTCAAATCTAATCCACAGTTTGCCATTACGATAGTAACTTATAGGATTAAAAGCAAAAAAATAAAGAGCCGTTTTCTCTCGTTTGGAGAAATTTTTCACATCAAAATATTGCTGCAAAACAAAAACAAATGATAATCATCTGAAGATGTAATATCCAAAAAAAAATAAGGAGAATACAACAATAACTCCTAACGAAATTCATTAATATTTTGAAAAGGGTTTTTGCAGTGGAGTCTCGCGTTAGTATGGTGTAAGATGACACGCTTGCTGACCATCCCTGGATGACTTTAGCCAAATTTCTCCTTCAATCATTCGCAATAGGTATCTGACGTAAGCAATTTGTTATTTGGCAGGATTTCAAAATCGATAATCCCTTTAAAATTTAACCGTTTGAAATTCAACTTTTTTTTGTGCAATCTACTTCGGGCTATCCTTTCTGGTGGATTTCCTTGTGCACTAAAGGGTCCCCCCACCCTATCCCGGAATCGTTGTAATAGTTGTGCACTCCCGCTTTGATCCCGTGCAATAAAGCAACGCATGCAATAATTAACAGAATCTTCAAAACTTTTTAAAATATATTATAAAGTTATGTTCGATTAGTTATGTTCCGGCAGTTAGTTAACTAATACTTTGTGGCTTTCTTTCACAGTTTACATTTTTCTTTTTTTATTATAAAGTACAATTAGCAAACACATTTTTATTACATTTAGTCATTTACTGATATAGGTTGGCTCCGGCATCATCTTACCAAAGCCATCCTGTACAATATTCATCTGTACGGTATGAATTTGATGTGAGATTCGTTTTCATATTGATTCCAGAAGGCAGCTATGCACCATGCAAAGAGAGCTTTAGTCATGCAGCCTCAAAAGGGGAGGGTAAACGTCACATTTATGTGTTAAAGTCGGAAAACTCGGCAACAGTCCGATAGAAATTCACCCTGTCCAGATTGCAAGAGCATGCTAGGGAGAGCCAGTAGAATGCTCTGCTAGGTATCCCTAGCTACCGCTCTCCCCAGCATCGTCGTCCATCCCAGCAACCCCCAGTGGAATACCCACACCCTAATAAATTATTTGAAAAGACTGAGATTCTAATCCCATAATCATGATCTCTCATGCATCATTCATAATCACACAATGTGCTGCCTCATCTAAGTGCAAACACACCACGGTTCACAAACAAGTCCTAAAACGATTTGAAATAAAAAACACACATTAATAGTATCAATATAAATATTATTTAGTAAGAAATTATTGTGTTCTTGATATAAAATTTGATTTTAAATAGTAGCTGAAGCCTCAAAGCATGTAAGTAATTATAACACAGTCGAACTCGGTTATATTGAACACAGTTATAGTGAGATCACGGTTATAATAAGGAAATACTTATTATTATTTTGATTCAGTCCTGTTTTCATACAACTCTTCACTGTTATAATGAGCTCGCTTCACTGATATAACGTACAAAAATATTGTTAACAAGTGAACAAAATATACTACGCTGTCTAAAAACCTTAATTCTTGAGAAGATATAAAATCGAAAACAACATCTGCCGACGAGGTTCCATATTGTTTACAATTCCTTTCAAGTTTGTTAATTCTAGAAAAAAACAATGGATGTTTATTTTGTGTGCGTAGTGAGTAGTAGTAAGTTTTAAACTTTAAACAGAGCAGTATTTTGAATTTTGTTAAGAAATAATGTGATTGAATGTAGTAATTTACTTTAAAATGTTTTTGTTCATACAATATAAGATCATCAAATATAGACTATTGATTTTTCATACGTATTTGACTTGATTTTAATTTTATTGGATATTAAATATTTATTGTAATAACAAATATATAACGAGTAACGATTATAATGAGCAAATTTAGCTGGTCCCTTCGTACTCATTATAACCGAGTTCGACTGTATATTATTTTAAATAATTTATTTATACTAACACAAAGTGTTTTAAAAATGTCGAAAATTGATTGTATGTGTTGAATGGTTTATAACTATTAATTTTTAACATTTTGCTAATTTGGTTCAATGCGGATTTGTCTCCGTAATCTTGGCTTCAAGATTGTAAGATAATATATTTCGTATATGCAAGAACTTTCTATACTAAGGTAATTTTGTGGCACACTGAAAATAAATGTAACAATCGCGGTAAAAGTGAACAGTACATTTTTATTATACTAGTTAATATAATGGATAACTACCAAGAAATTTCGGAAAATTTTAAAAATGGTTTAATAAATTATTATTATTATTATTATCAATATGTTAAATTTACATTTATTCTGTATATATTAAAGGTTATATTCCCTCTAAATCATTGCTTGATGTTTCTGAATCACTCAATGAATTCTCGGAAGTTAGTGTGTTTACAATGAATGTTAATTCTGTGATGTTATCCAGTTGACCATCATCATGCCAGTGAGACAATCTTTTGTTGTACTAAGTTGCTAGATTTTCTCATCTAATAATTTTTTTGTGTCATCTAGCTTGAAAGTGGCATTTATTTGTTTGACGTAATCTTTGCATTATGCCTTAAATGTTTTCGATTGGATGATAATGAGGGAAGCACAAGACTGTGTGTCCATGAATTTGTACTATTTGATCAATAACATACACATTATGTACATTCTTGTTCATATATAAAGTGATATAGATTGACTTTTCACATATACTCCGCAAATGGAATAATATTTTTTAACAGCCAATATTGCATTACTGCTTTTCTGGACACACTTGTTGAAGCAGATCAGTATTGTATGTCCAAGTATTTTGCTTGGCATGACTACTATTGATGTAGAATTCATCAATATATACAATATGTCTTGCTATCTATTGCTCTTATAGCCATCAGATAAACAGAACGCTTTAACCGGATGTCATTTTTCCATAAATATTTTCCCATTATTTTCAAACTGCACCTACCAAAATCCCAATTTATGAATGACCTTCCGTAATGTGCTGACTGATCCATTAAAACCTATGTTACTTTCAATAATTTTGCTGGTGCAAATTCCTGAGAGTCAGCATTTCCTTATCGGTTACGTGATAGTCATGTATAATATGATGAATAGCAGCTTTACAGAAGTCATCTATGTTAGATTTTGGGTATTTTCTTGTTTAATTTTTTCTCGAAGATGAGAATGTACTTGGCCCTGGTGTTTCTTTTAACATCTTACCTTCTTGTAAAATTCATTTAACTGTATGAAGAGCTACACTGGTAGCTTTAGAAACACGTTCTTGTATGTTATTCAGATGAAGTAACACATAGCCATAATCCTCCACTTCCTTTTTCATAAACTCGTATACACATAAAACAATTTCACGAGCCTGGCTACGAATAGGTTTTTAACACACTGCAAGCGGTGTACACAACTGATATCAAAGACAACAACACACTACAAGCGGTGTACACAACTGATATCATGCATCAACTGAGGTCAAGTGCATTGTCGCATTACTATCTAGTGTGAAGCCGTCATATAACTTTATCTCTTTCTCACATATATAGCGCTCACGCACACATTGACGTGTATCGGTATACAATACATTCTCGAAGTGCCATGACCAAAAAATCAACCTGTATGCATAGATTACTTTGAATTTCAAACTGGAAAAGTAAAGTCCTTAAGCAATGTAAGTTCAGAAAATGAAAATTTCTACAGTTTATGCAGTCTGTACAATCACAAATCGACAAAACTGTATTATATATATACAGTAGACTCTCGATTATCCGGGATGTTTCGAATTTCGAAAGTCATTAAATATTTTTTTATAAAAACCAAAATGTTCCACATGCTCATAAGGGCTAAACAGGTGTTAAGAGTTAAGCACATCAGCTGTCATCGTGTCCAAAAACATTTATTGTTATTATGTAGCTTTCAGTTTGTTTTAAAGCTTTATTGGGGTTGATTATGTCCGGATGTGTCATTAGGTCACTTGTTTACAATAGTTTCGGTAAATTACGAAAGTGGCATTGCATTTTCCCCATATTCTTTCAGGGGTGTCACAGTTTTTTTTTATTGTAAAAAGATGTTTTATTTTTAATAATGGATAAACGCAAACGAGTTGTGCTTTTAATTGAACAAAAGCTAGAAATTATTCAAAAGTTTGAAAATGGTGCAACGGGTAAATTTTTAATAAACCAATATAATGTTGGTGACCAAAACGCACGCAACATCGTGAAAAAAATAAAAAACTGGTAGATTTTGCAGGCACATCAGATAGTGTAATAGGCATGACCAGCAGAAAAACGATAAAATTGTCAACACATGAGGATCTCGTTGGTTGTGATTCAACCAACGAAGGGCGAAAGGTATTCCTGTCTCTGGGGCTGTTTGCGCAGCCAAAACAAAATATTTTTACGACAAATAAAGTTGCAGGGCGATTTTAACGCGTCTTCTGGATAGTTAACTCGGTTTAAATAGAGATACAGCATCCGACAAATTGCTTTCAAGGTGAAAAATTAAGCTGTAATGAAATAGCTGCTCAAGAATTCATCACCAAGTTTCAAGCATTTATTGAAACCAAAGATCTTACGCCGGAGCAAACTTACAACGCTGATGAAACCAGGTTATATTGGAAATGCCTCCCGTCGAAAACTTTGGCCTACGAGACTGAATTAAAAGCTTCTGGACATAAGCTTCTAAAGCAGTGACTAACGGTTCATTGCTGTGGTAATGCCCCCGGATCTCACCTTCTGTAACTTTGTGAAATCGGCACGGCAAAAAAATCACGAGCTTTCTCAGAAATATCAATATCGAATTTACCTCTCGATAACTACAACAACAAGTTAACTTGGATGGACAGAGAGATATTTGGTTCCAGTTGGTTCAAAACCAAAAGATCAAGGTGTCATCCAGCAACTGAAGACGATCTATCACAGAGTTAAGTTAGCAACAGAAAATGAAACTGACTTATTAACATTTTGGAAAAAACTGACAGTTTTGGATGCAATTTATGAAATCTCAGCAGCGTGGAAGTCTATAAAAAGCAAAGCAGCTCTTAAAAGGTCTTGGCGTAAAGTTTTCCGGGAAATGGTAATAAATTTTTCAGATTTGAAGAAAACCACAAAGCGCTAAAAAATTTGCGACAAATTGATGGTTGCGGGGATGTTGATGAGCAATCGGTACGTGATTGGCTTAACGTGAGGCTAGTCACAAAATATTAAATGACGAAGACATTTTACAACGCGCAACGAATGATACTGTGCAACCTGATAATGACGAAGAGGAAGATGAGTTGATTGCATCAAAAAAAATCAATCATGGTGTCGGTTTAAATCACGCGGAATCACTTCTTAAAAACCTTGAGCAGAGGGGTGACAGCACACTCGCTGAAAAAATGATGTTGAGAAATATTCGAAGTAGAATTCGTCAAAAAACAGCAAAGTGCAAAAAACAATCGTCTATACTTTCTCATTTCTCTAAATGATTCCATATTTTATTTACTCATCTTATTTTTTAAATTATTATTATTATGTTAAATTTTGTGGCCAACATGGACTTGAATTTAATTGAACTTATGGTGATGAATACTTTTAATTTTAAAATAATTGTGTAAAATAATGTATATAGTGGAAGTTATTTGACAACTCTGCAACAATATCCCCTTTGCGCTATTCATAAATGCACACGTATGCGCCTTTTTTTGGTAAGTACATACATCGATAGATGCGCGGAGTGCGTGATTTTTGTATATTGCAGAACATTTTTTGATTAACCGGGAATTCGATTATCCAGGATTTTTTTTACCATCCATCCCGGATAATCGAGAGTCTACTGTATTGTGAATGGAAATGTTATTTTCAAGCTAATGAACCAGCAACTTACTTGACGGATGCTGCTCATTTTGCAAACATTGCTGCTGCCAAGTTGTCGTATTAGGCATCATTCCGAATGAAGTCATTTTATTATCACCACTGGCAGCCCCAAACCTATTTATTTTGTTTCCTTGAGAAGGATTTTCCTCCTTGCCATGTTGCATATATACCAATTGAATACCTTAAAATAAAAATGCATTCTTTTTTACCGAAACTTAATATGCAATTTTGTCCTGTTTTACATGTCGACAAGTGAAATTGGTAATATCCAATTTCATGAGTTTTTTAAAATTACTGTATCTTCCATTGAATAAAAATACATAGATAGATTTTCTAAACATATTATCTCCTTTTGAAAATAAGCGTATATGCCAATTTTCCTTTCCTCTGTCAATATGAAGCGATGAAGATGTGTGATCTTAACTGGGAAAAAAAATGAAAAAATACCTGAGTGCTCTCCATTGCTTCTGAACTTGGTTAAATCAGCAAAACTTGCCATTTTGGAGGAACTTATGTCTCCATCTACAGAATCCTTTGTATTATTATTTAAGAAGAAACCCGTAACATCTCCAGTTCCTTTACTATTATTTTGGTTGTTACTAACTGCATCATTACTAAGTTGTCTATTCATCAGTTGATATTGATTTTCTATTATTTTTTCTGCTTCTTCCGGTTTAGAATATTGTCTATCCATAATTTTTTCTCTCGGTTCTTCCGCTTTTTTATTTGGAAAATGCATCACATTATTCCCATCACTCAAAAACATATCTATGGTACCTCTCGCATCTTTTAATGTCGATCGAACTGCTACACTTTGTTCAATAGGTCCTAAAAATTAGAAATGGTATATTTAGAAAAAAATGGTTTTTGAAAAAAACAATATAATCATGGATTAGAGTTTAAAATGTCAGTAAGTACTTTCTGCTTCTTCTGGTTTTGAGTACTGTCTATCCACATACTTTTCTTTTAGTTCTTCAGTTTTTTTATTAGAAAAACGCAAAATCTCTCCTTTAGTTGGAAAATGCATCACATAATCTCCATCATTATAAAACATATCGATGGAACCCTTAGCATCTTGTAATGTGGATCGTACCGCTACACTTTGTTCAATTGGGCCTAAAATAAGTAAATTGGTGCACTTTAAAAAACAAATAGCATTTCAAACGATCTGTACCATTAATCGTAATATAATAAAATCATGTTTATATTATGGTTAAAGTACGCACTCCTCTTTTGTGACGATAGGTCTCAAGTGCAAAAAACCAAAATATCAGAGGAAATCTCCTTGAAAAGCAGCACAAAGATGTCTTTAAAATACAGAAAAATCATAGCTGTGTTTCAGTAAGATCTACATATTAATTATTCTTGATGCATTTCTGATTGTCAGCTTTTACACCTCAATTTTTTATAATTTACCCCGATTTTTATATTTCGTGATTCAACGACTTTTTGGTTTACTTTTTAACAATGTTACAAGTGTTACAATTTGGTGTGATCAATTAGAAATTTGCTTCATTGATGAAGAAAAAAAGTATCAAATGTCATTGATGTTGTAACATAATTCTGAATCTTTAGGCGGCCATTTCAAAATATTGTTAAATTTCAGAATTGTTAAAATAACAAAATTAAACAAAAAATACAAATAAATAATGAAATAAAATTGCAGTCACTTCTGACAATTTGACATTTCGTCCTCGGAGAGTGCGGGCAATTTTTTGTTTTGTATCGTGGGTAATTTTAATACTGAATTATATGACACTGAAAAGGGACTAGCAAATTTAGATGTAAATTGCAGGAAAAATTAAAATCTGATGACTTGAAGTCCGGAATCCACACACATATATGTGATATAACTAGGTTTACAAAGTTTAATATATAATATAATAAGTTTGAATAAAGTAAAAAAAATGTACTAATCTCATTATAAAGCATATTTATAGGATATTTTTAATATGTGATACATATATAATATAATAATATTCTCCAAGTGTATAAGTTAAAATAAGGACAAGTAGTGTTTACCGGATGGTGCAGAAATCTTCCTAGGTGAGGTGTGATGGCCGCTAGTGACAGTAGCAAGCTCTTTTTCAGGATTGCGTCCAACAAAGTTGAGCCGATCCTGGGAGCCTCCAAAATTCTCCACAGTGAGTTGTGAGTCATCAGCCGCAGTAATGGAATTGCGACGAGAGCGACGACCCGCATAGCTGGATCGCCGTTGATCCTCCCAATTAGAAGGGCGTCCGGCAGCCATACCTTCAATCGCTGCAAATGAAAATATGTAATACGTTATTCTAAATTTGATAAAAAAATTATTACTTAATTAATTCTAGAGAAATAGGACTAACTTGGATAACTATTAGTGGGATACAATCTGTCAAACTCCCAACGTTTGTTATCAGAGGTGGGCTCCCGTCGCTTATGTAAGTCAGACATTTATAATATAAATTGTTACGCTAGTTTTAATTACAAATTGCATAATTATAAATTTATGCAAATTATGATAAACATAATTATGAGAATCATAATTACATTATATATTATAATTATTAACTTTTTCAATATAACTTCATATTACTCCTTAAATAGATCTAGGATAGGATTGTAGACACAATGATGGAACTATTTGTCTGTAATATTGGGCTAAGTTTGAATAAGCATTTTTGATTGTAAAACTAAATATGTATCAATTTGTATATTTGTGCGACAAAAATTCAACCTATTTGTAAGAGACCCTGCTTCAGATAGTATTGCAACTTTAAATACTGGATTAATAAAAATTGAAAATTAAAACACCAGTATCACTTTCTTTAACTCACGAGTGGCTAGAAAATATTTGTACATTACAAGAGAAAGTCCTTAACATAATATTTATGAAATATTAACATTCATATCATTTTTATCAGTTTTTTGGGAGTTAGCAAATTTGTATTTAGGTGAAATGAAATTTGGTGAGTTGGTTTATGATTAAAAAAAACAAAAAAGAAATGTGTATTTATGTAAAAATATACACTTAAGGTTATAAATTAATAAGGAAAAATATCAAAATTCACATAAAACAAATACTCACAGAGAAGAAAACATACAGAAATTAATTAAATTTAAGAAAAAATTAATATAAAAAAAAAACCTACATACATATTACCATGGAAAAAAAAATTCACAGAAATGAATTAATATTCAAAATTTACTATTTATGGGGAAGATTGAGATAAAATTCATGGTAATCTATAGACATGATTATTTTTAACTCTTGTAAGTCCGTATATTTGCATGAAGATATTTTCAATTTTGTCTAATGTAGGTTAACTAGATTGTTGATTGATTCGGCTTTGATGTTGTTGTTTTTTCTTTGTGGTAATGCTGTCCATGAAACGGAAAATCTTAATTTAAAAAATACTCAATTTAATTACTTTTTTATTATGTGCAGTAATTAAACTCACTTTTTAAACTAATTACTTGAGGAGCTGATGACACACATGCAAGTTCTAACGAGTTCGCGAATGAAATGAGGGAGTTACACATTTTGCAATGTTACATTTAGCAACCCGGGAGTTAGCAAATTTTCTTGAGATGCTTTTTTGGAATAACTTGATGATTTTTTAAATCTCAAATTTTCATAGCATATGTATCTAAATGGTGAGGGTAAAATGCCATTAAAAAGTCATTTTTGACCAAAAGTGGAGTTAAAAATTTTACACTTTAAGCTATCTATATATAGATGTATTTACTGTAGTTAGTTTGAAGCAGTACGCTTCACAAAGGTCTAAATAAAATAAAATAAACAGTTATTGCCAGATTCCACATTGCAGAACTAATCCTTCAGTTTCCTCTCCACCCGCAGCGGATGAGACGATTTATATTTCTGATCTGTACACTTCTGCTGCACAAGGCTCGTAATGTCTGATAATTAGTTTACTCTGATTAAGTCCCTAACACCAGTGTTCATGGGTTTCAGGAAAGAAGCGGACCAAGTCAAAGAAAGACAACCAAGAATGTCATAAAGAAAGCCACAATGAGTATAAAACTGAAGAGCAGACCAATTACAGGTAATTTTTCTGGGTATTTGGGAAAATTATTTTTATTACCACATAATGTTGCGTCCAATTTGGCGACTTTTTATGAGATTATTTTTTATGGTATTGAGATCTATAACGTACATTATTGTTATTTTTTTAAATGATGTCATCATTCTGGCTTGGATTTTATATCTTCTGGCAGTTTGTTATAAACAATTCAAAACAAAATTATAGTACGTAATTAAAATGAACTGTTGATGCCCCTCAAAGCTTTAAAAAAATATATAATTCAACTTAGAATTTTTAAAAACTAATGTTCAAACGCACAATGACTACCTTATACATTTCAATACTTTATAATTGATTAATTGTATAAGTAAATGATTTGTACCGTGAAGCCGCACGTAGCGGTCATTATTTACACCTATGCGCATGCGATATAGTACTATAAATTAAGTACTAGCTTATGTAGACATGATCATGGCAATGGCAAAAGAAATGCACCAAAGATAAAACATCTTCTGATTTGCCTAAAATTACATATTTGCATACCTCTTTCATCTGTCTGCCGCACTACAGAACTGAGAGTCGGTACAGCCCTGCCCCTGTGCACCACGAACCCTTCATCATGGGCGAAGGGGCTTTGCTGAGGGCTAGAGCTGCGGCGCTCGGGGGTGGAGCAGGCGGAGCGTTGACCCCCCATCCCAGATCCCAGCACAGG
Source organism: Eubasilissa regina (assembly GCA_022840565.1). NCBI lineage: Eukaryota > Metazoa > Arthropoda > Insecta > Trichoptera > Phryganeidae > Eubasilissa > Eubasilissa regina. The sequence continues at coordinate 27,736,102 of JAINEB010000018.1, forward strand.
AGCGGGAGCCCGCCCTCGAGACATGTGCGAAGCAGATGGGGAGCGGGTCACTGAAATCAGGACATCATGTTTAAACAGTTATAGGATTTTACTTGCTTATGTTGTATCATACATTTTAACAGTTCAAAAACATTTTTACACAACAAAAATTGTTTTTATTTTATAGTGCCAACTGTTTAAGAATAATTCCCTCTTTGAAGATTATAAATTTATAGATAGAAATCATGATTTTTCTCATAAGCTTGTTTGCATGATTCAAGAGCTAGCGCAGTAAGTATAAAAGGTATTTCTTAGAAATATTAGTAGCAGTAAATTGAGTGAAGGCTGGCCACTAACAAAAATGTTTATTTTAGATGAAATTATTTAAATTTGATTTCCAAAATTTGTTTCTGTGTGTTTTGGTATAAAATAAGAACATTTTCTACTACTTCAAATATGTTTTAATTATTTTTTTATTATATATTGAGACTCATGTGTTGTTTGTTCATAATGAACTATGTTTGCATGTTTATTTTGATATGAGATGTTTATAAAACTTTTTAGGCATACTAAATGAATGCACAATTTGGAAGATTATATGTTCTAAAGTTTTCATAAAATCTGGGTTTACAACATATCCAGAGGTTTTATTTCTTGGTGCAATAAAACCAAAAGAAATCATAAAAGTCCAAATTTGATTACAGATATATTTGATATCCGGCAAACCTGTTTTCTTAGAAATAATTTTTTTAATGGTAAATGATAAAAAAAAGGTCAATAAATCCATTAATCATGTCCTAAATGCATTAATCATAACCTATTTCTGTCTAGTGATAAATGACCAGCAAATAAAATATTAATTCAAAACACTTAATTTGTAACAACATATTGAGAATACATTACAAGACAAACTTAACCTGTTGGGAGTTTGGAAGTTCAATGTCAAAACCTACCCATAGGTCCAATTTTTTATAATTAAAAAAAAACTGTACTACCTTAGCATAAGCTGTGATAGAGATGATCTTCTGTGATTTTCAGATAATTTTTTTGATTCAAAAACTGTTTTTCTATCATCAATAAGCAGGGGTGTGCAGTGCATACAAGCAAAAAAAAGCTGTGCATTACTAAAAATTCTGGGAAACAACTATAAATTAAATAATTGGATTAACATAAACAGAAACATTTATTTTACAATTAGCGCCATCTGTGTACCAGTAGAGACTTTAACTGCTTAGTTCTAAAAACTACTATGGCAACTCACCGCTGTGTATAATTGGCTATTTACTAAATTGAAGATTCCTTTCAGTTGATCCGTTTTATATGGAGTCATTACCTATGCTGTTTTTTTAACAGAATAACATTACATGTTGGCACACTGGCTTACAACTGTATGCAAATCATTGAAGTGTCTACTTCCTCTTTTACTAATTTGCGAATTTTACTATCTTACTGTTTTTAATGTGTTGATTTCATAGCCGTTCTTTGCGTTCGAGGTGCATTTGGTGCATGAATTTGTTTTTGATTTGGGAAAAACAAAAAGCGATTGGTAGAACTATTTCCTACGTTAACCTTTCATAAAATTAATTATTATAACGTAATTATTACGTGAAGAATTTTCAAACAATAAAAGAATCATGTTCGGTTATAAAAAGTGTTCTTAAAAATGTCCATACTTTTTTTATATTGATTTCTATATGGGTAAGAAGGTATTATTTTACGTTAAAACTTAAACTTTAAAAACACTATTAATAGTACTCTAAAATTACAAATAAATAGATGCTAGGGTCGTATAAATACATGATAGGGACGGATTCATTTTGTCTAAAGACATTGGTTAAATGAAAGTTCATAATCCTATGTACAACATATATAATAGTACATATATTATATATAATTGTATAATATCATTGGTAACAGCATAATCTAAATCTATACTTACTGCACACCACTGCTGTTAAGTGTTGTAAGGTTACCACAATTTTTGATTTTATTATTTCTAAGTAATTAACAATTAAATAAAACAATAAAAATAAATACAATACAAAAAGCAAATAAAGCACACAGATAGTTTGCACTAGAACAAAATCACCAAAAACACAACATAACAAAAAGCAAAACAAGAGTTTTTAATTTTTTTTGGCAATTATTTCATGAAGTAAACCACACTAAAGCTAAAGCAATACTAAAACAAGAGATTCACACTTGCAAACTACGTGGTTGCCCGCATGCAACACATTCTCATACGATGTTGGTTCACATGATCATCAGACGCTGTGTGTATGTATAGACGTGCGGCTGTGTAATTTTTCAGTTTATAAGGATTCTTGTTATTTCAATATTGCATTTGTATTTATTCAATTCAATAATTTGTTCAGATAGCACTACCGGCTAGCAATATCTTTACTTTTGTATAGAGAAAAAAATTGAAAAAAGAATTGATTTTGAGCTAAATCACGTGAAGTCCTTTGGTTCATAACTATTTTTATGGATGGCTATCCAAATAAAATAATATTTTTGTAAAAAATACACGATAAGCGTGACGTCACGTGCAAAGGCATCCTTGGCCCTTTACCTGCATGCTACTTGAAAAGCCTGAGTATTGGGCTGTAGCTAGGATAAGTTATTTATTTGAAATCTCTACAACCAAAAGTGGAGCTTACATTTGGAATTAAAAGACTTAACCTATTGAATGCTACCGTATCAATAGTTGATATGGTATAAATTGGTTTTTGTACACGGCCGTATCAATAGTTGATACGGCGACTTTGGTCCGTGATCACATAGTGCGCCTATTTCACAATATTTTAACATACATTAAAAGAATCTGAATACTTTTAACAGTGCTGACATTAAAACGTACTTTGTTAAAAACATTGATAATTTGTCACGTGTTTCGAGTAGCAGTCACATTGCTGTACCATTATATATGTTTTTGTATGGAGTTTATATTTATTCATTTATAAACATCCTATGGGATTTTACAATCATGGTTTATCACTCATATTAAACAAGATAACCTTTTATCTCTATCTGAGGCGATAAATCATGTGTAAGTTGTTTATTTTGAAGATTTAGATTTGAAGAATTCTAAAAATGTGCCGAGTGTGAGTATTGGAATGTGAGGGGTGGGACTAACATTCAAAAGGTTAATAATATTATAAACAACATCACTTATGTAATCTGAGATCATACTATAGAGATATTTGAAAATTAGTTAGAATTTTATTATGTACATATGTAATTTAATTATAAATTAAGTATATACATATTTCTCATAAAAGAAAATTTAATTTTATGAAAAAAAAAAAACCAAAATGCGAAAACGAATAAATGCTACCATGCTGAAACTATTTGGTACAGGCAGTTCTCGATTTACAAACGAGTTCCGTTCCTTGAGGTCGTTCGTTACAATTTTATGTTTATTATGCAACAAAACACCTAAATATGCATTTTTTGCATATACAATACAATTTTATAAGTTTATGGTCATTTTTACAGATGAAAAGCATTGAATTAAATGTAGACAATTTATTAGAACAATATGTTATGAACATAAAATTAGTTGTAAAAATACTACGAGAACACAAGATATTCTGTATAGTAATAGTTCATTTTAATTTAAAACATAAACAAAATGATATTTTATATATGTACATTCAACTTTTATTCATTCAAATTTTCATCAGTGTTCGTTATTTTCATATGTGCACTCAAGAAAGACGGTTGAACTTCCGATGAAACGGCTGCAGTTGGTTCGTCCACTCTTTTAAAATATGACTTGATGAAAGACTGCAATTAGCTTTTTTTCATTAAAAATCTCAGTAACACGTCAGTGAATCATACAATAAATTCCCTTTTTCACTTTTGAAATTCTGAATGTTAAATTTCACGTTTTTCTTGTACTTCTGTGTTTAAATTTGGTTCTAGTTCCATTAACTCATATATATGATGCGAGTCCAACAACTTTTACGTAAGTATGAGTTCAGGATGTTCAAAATGGCAACCAACCACGCCAGAAATTGTGGATAAAATTCATAACATAGTTTTGGCAGAGCACCGAAGTGTGTGAAATTGAGGAAGTTGTGGGTATTTCTTATGAATGAGTTTATATTCTACATAATGAATTGTGTTAGAAAAAAACATTCTGCAAGATGGGTGCCGCATCTGCTGAATCTGTAGCGCAAACGCATTCAGCTGATTGTTTGGAAATGTTTAAGAGGAATCTGACAAATTTTAAGACACAGTTGGACAAGACCTGGATATACCACTATACACCAGAATAAAAATGAAAATAGTGGATTAGCCACAGTGAATCAAATCAAGAGGTGATCAAGGCTATAAACAATTATTTTGAGGATCTTGAAGAATGGTACTTCCAGGAGGAAATCGAGAAGCTGGAGGAATGTTGGATCAAGCGTGATGAGCTTTGAGGGGATTATATTGAAAATCAAACACAACCTGAATCAAATTTATTTTTCACTTTCATTTCAGAAACTTTTCAATCCATCCTCGCTCACATACTCGGAAACCGGCTGATTTATCCCGGAATAAAATTGAAATCTAAAAAACATGCTCATAATACATTTATTCTTAGTGTCATTCACTATAAAGTAAGCGTTGTCAAGTACTTTGGTTCACAGTAAATAGACAAAATTAGTTATGAATAATAAAAAAATGATAACTTTAATATTTTAATATAAATATTGATTAAACTACATACTAAGTAAATAAAAAAAATACAAGCATGCGCACGGCTTTTTGTGTGAAGGAAGGCTTATAATTTGCTATTGATATACTCAGTTACATACTGGCAACAATAGTGAAAAAAATGTGTGGGAAAAAAAAACTTGTGAGTTCATGATTTTAATAAAAAGGGTATTGCGATGGTAATCAATACTTACTTCTAGGCCACCCTGTTAATTTTTAAAAACAAAAACATTATCAGTAAAATGAAAAATATAGATTTCAATAAATTTGTACATTTTAATTAATGTATATATAAGACTCGAGAGTTTTATTATTAAATTTATGATAGTGTTATTGATCATGTATTCATTTAATCTTTAAAGTAATAGAAATTAATAATAATATTATAATAAATTAATAATATGTATATCATAATAAAACAATATTTAGAAAATACGATGGAAAAACAAATAAGGAAATTTCAATATACAGTAAAACCCTGATAATTCAAAACCTATTGATTTGAAATTTTTAATATAATTAGAAATTTTTAAATACTTGAAGATGCAAATTGTTTATTTCATAGTATATTAAAGCTTCCCTTATTACATCACAAATATTTTTAGTGGCACTCAAGAAATTATACAGCGAGTCCCTCAAGAACACCACGAATTATGTCTGAAATCGAGTGTAAAAATAGATTTTTTTTAGTTCTATCAACGTTTTCACGGTTTTTTTCATAAAAATAAAATTCGAAAAAGCTAGCCTGTGTATTTTGAATTTTGGTGCCAATATGGTATGATGCTGTTTCACCTACGATTTTTCTGGACAGCAAACCAAATAAAATTTCATTCATTATTTTATTACAGAATATTTATTATAAAAAATACTTTTGGGACACTTGTATAACATCAAGTTTCGAATAAATACTTCAGTTTTATAATTTACAATTTCCTCTTTGTATGTATAATCACCAGAATAATACAAAACACATTGTGTAAGGGCAGCAGTCAAAGCGCAACTAACCGTTGAAAACAGTAAATGAAAAAAATGTTTTTTTAGTACCTCTATTATAAAAAAAACCGTCTGCAGCATATATAAAAAATTAACAAGATTTCTAAGAAAATTGATTTAATTAAAGATGTGGACAATAAAATTGACAGAAAGGGAAATATTGCGAAAAATATGGTATCGCCAATTAGACCATTTTAACAATTTTGAAAAATCACGCTAAAATTGAAGAATCGTATCATAACTAGAATGCGTCGGCGCATTCACCCAACAAAACACAAAGAGCTGGAAAGTAGGCTGTTTGAATTTTCTTCTTCAATGCATATGGCCAATATTCCGATTTCTGGTCCAATTCTCATTGAGAAAGGACATTCATCGGCCAATGAATTGGGGATTAATGATTTTGAAGCCTCCGATTGTTGGCTCCACAGATTTAATTCAAGGTTCAACTTAACATGCTTGCCAATATGTGGCGAAAGTCAAAAAGTTGACGAAATAATGAATGCAACATTGGCCAAATACTTGTATTTAAAAATGTTTTGAGAAAATGTATATTTGAAGTACACCTATAAATGAAATTCTATAATGTGTTTGCGAATTTTGAATCCATTGATTCTTTTGGTTTTGACAACAATTTTTTGGTCCCTTCAATTTCGAATTAAGGGGATTTAAACTGTATTGTACAAATATTGTTATGTAATCATAACCCGGGAAAATTATTTCCATGAATGTTAATTCTAAGTTCAAACAGTTTGTAGCAACAGATATCAAAAATAAAAATATTTTGTAATACTCAATACAGATCTACAAAAGGCGATGATAATGTTATAAAAGAAATGTTATGGAAGGTACTCTCTGATTACAGGATGAATAGTAAACTAATATACGCAATCACATCCTTATACGACGTGTAGGAATCAATGGATCATTCACATGATGGATTGACAAAGGGTGTCAAACAGGGTTGTGTAATGTCTCCATGGCCGTTTAACTTGTATATGGATAATTGTGTGAAAGAACTGGAATGTATGAATGTAGGAGCAAAAATGGGCGATTTGATTGTATACTTACGCCAACGATGGAGTACTAATAACGAATAATGAACAAGAATTACGGAGTCTAGTAAGTAGAACGTACGATGTATGCAAGGAAAGCGACCTAATTATGAATGTAAACAAGTTAAAAGTGATTGTATTCGAGAAGGAGAAAAGCAAGACAATGTGCAAAATACTTGTAGGTAATAAATGTTTGGAACAAGTAGATGGGTTTGTGTATTTTGGAAGTATGTTTGATAGAAATGGAAAGGCTGAGAAAGATATCGGAAGAAGAGTGACTGCAGGGAATAGAGTGAATGGTGCTTTGAATGGAATTATATCTAACGGGAACTTGTCAACCGAGGCAAGACTAGTGGTGCACAATGGAGTCCTGGTACTGACACTGATGTATGGAAGTGAGACCTGGAGCTGGTAGAAGAGGAACTAAAATAAACCGAATACAGTAGAAATGAGATCACTTAAGCGTATATGTGGCAGATCTATTTATGACAGAGTAAAAAATTAAGAAATAAGGAAAGAATGTAAAGCGGATCTTAGTATAGTGAGTAAGATTAAGGATCACTTAGATGGTTTAATCATATGGAACGGATGAATGAGAAGAGAATAGTAAGAAATATATATGACGCAAGTGTTGATGGCACCAGAAGTAGAGGACATGTGCGGAAACTTAAGCACAAGTAAGTAAACCAGATACTGGAGGATAGTCCTGTTAGAAGACTCAATAATTGAGAAGCTTGAATGAGAAGATGTATGAATGTGAATGAGGCGAGAGTTGTTGCCCACTATCCTTTCTGCCTACCCCCACGGCGAAACGGCGTGATGGTAAGTTAGTTAGTTGCTCAATACAGTCAGAAAACACGGAAATGTATATAATGTATAGACATAATACTTTACAAATATTTAAAAATATGTACTGTATAAAAGACTAAGAGAATCATATCATTTCTAAAAAATATACACTTAAAAGCAAATAATCAAAATCAAACCAAGCTTTATTAAAAATCACTATACTAATTAAAATCGCTCTGGGGTAAAACACTAACATCCAAAAACATTCTAAACATATAAGATAGAAAATCATTAATTAAAAATATACATATTCACGGCACAGCTTCCCATAAATCAATTATTTCAGGTTTCATATTTTTTATATATATATATATATATACCTACAATAGGATTTTTAATTTTGAATTAAAATAATCAAAAAATACTTCAATTGTAATTATTATAATTTTAGAAGAAAAACTGTTGTCTGTTTTAAACACACTACTAATTTTAAAATTGACAAATAATTTAATTATTTTAAAAATTCACAACTTAACATTTTACATACACAATATAGATAAGTCTGGGTGATCAAAAATGTTCCTCAGGTTATTTTTTATTCCCAAAATAAAATGATGTTAATATTACAGAAAGGTGAAAGAGTTGCCTTCATGAGTAGTGAGTGAAAAGCTATTTGATATTAAATTCAACAGAATCTCACCTTAACAACAACAAAATTGGAAACAACAAGTAGCCGTTGCTTCAACTGTTTACTAGCCATTTCATTGTATATACTGACTTGCATATTTGGTCTAGCAGAAAGACACTTGCCTGATGTTGAGGAATTTGAACCTCATCCCGGACATCATAGCACAAATTTTAAATTTAATTTGAAAATAGTAAGAATGTTTATGTGACATGTATTCTGAGTTTGCACCTTTAATTTATGTTTTAAATAAATACATATATCATTGAATGTCCTTTTAGATTATTTTAATCCAATAAAAAATATCAGTCAATATTATCAGTGGACATTGAATAGTGAAAATATAGCTAGAACATCAATACCTTGCATTCAATAATATACAAAAAAAAAATCAAAATTATGTGTCATACAGGTGGCGCTTAGGACTATAATGGATAAGTATCAAATAAATGTTTTGTTTACTATTTAATTTGCCCGTAATACCAATATGTATCGAATCCGCCTGACAAATAGCATGCTATAATTTATTACTTGCGTATATTACACTCTTGCATACATATACGCTACGCCCTTTTGATTATTGTAATGCAAAAATTTGGCCGATTTTCCGGTCTTATCAAAACCTTATTTGCTGCCAAAAAATATAAAACCTACCATACAAACTGATTTTTTTTTTGTAATTACGACACAAGGATTTTGTAAATTGAATTGTAAAGCTAATCTTCCGTGCTTAACAATGATTCATTTATATTAAACTATTTGGTCTAATGAGGTTTATTAGCTTTAAAATGTGGATTTGATACTTTCAGCAGCAAAATTACAATTTGTATTAGCATTCATTACTTCTAAAGAAAAAAAAACTCTAATCATGAACATACTGATTTTTTTAACACCAAATAAAATTTAATCACAATATTGAGATATAATAAATTTTGAAAGTTGTAATTTTAATAATGTAATCAATTTATTATCTTCTCTTCCAGCTAACATTATTGATACCTGTACCAGGACTTACAACAGTGTGAATGTGGGTAGTCACCTGTAAACGGAGGATGGTGAGACGAAGGCGGAGGCGTATGCAGGCCGCTGCGCAGGTCGGGGATGGGGGTGGGTGGTGCGGGAGGGAGGCAGCGCTTGTGCACGACCCCATGCATGTTGCTCGCCCCCACACCTGACAGCCAGCAAAGCATGCAACGCCCAGCCAAGGGTTAGTAACTTAACACCTCTCGCTTACATGCCATCATTGTGATATCCTCCAAGCTTTTGTACCTCCACCCAATATTAAACCCATGTCACATAATGCCCAGTAATATTGATATAATATTAAAAAATCTACATAGGCATTACGATGCAATAATAGTTCTATTAAAATAATTCATGTTATTAGAATACTCAAAATTTCCTAAAAACATTTTAAAAATCAATTTTTTAAATCCCTAAAAATCTATTCATTTAAAACCTTCACCAATACTTAGAACCAATATTCAGATAATTCCCCAATACCAGCCACCCAATTATTTCCTAATACTCTTACATTTTTTTCAATAATATTTCTAATAAATTATAATCTATTATGTATTTTGCTTTTACAGATTACATATAATTTGGAAGCGTCACGCAAATTATATTATATTTTGGAAAAAATATCAAATACACAGCTTGAAAGATAACACAATGGAAAAGAATTATTTTTAAACCATATAATTTTAATTGAAATAAAGAAATCCCAAAGTTTGAGGATGGCGTAAAGTGTTAATGAATTAAAAAAATATACATTTATGTGTGAACAATTTGCTTAATTGTGTCCAAATACTTTAAAAATTATATAAAATTGTCTACTAAATTTACTTTTTAAGTGCCTGAAAAAATAAATGTCGTTCAATAAATTTATCCAGCCGTATGTTCTGCGCAATCTTGATTTATTACATAGTACTCTTTTTATTAAATTTGTAAATCAAAATTTCAGATTTTTTTAATCAATGCAGTCTCTAACAGCTAGCAGTGATGATTTAGGTCAGAAGAAAAATATTGATTTTTCAATTTATAGAGCCAATGTCAAAACATTATAGGGCTGATTTTTTCAAAGATGAGCAAGAAATTGCAATTGTCAATACTATATAACAATGAATAGAGGACTATTTCGAAACAGAGATTAAACCTAGAAGAATTATGATTCCAAGAGGATGTAGCCACGGCACTCGCAGCTTGCATGACATTGTCAAGGGAAATTTTCCAAAATCCTACAATCTCAAAATATAAATCAATATTATAAAATCAAAATTGGCCCATTTGCTTATTGGATTTAACTAACCTGTACTTTTTTTAATAAGGTCTATATTCGTTGACAAACCATTAATGTTTGAAAATCTCAAACCAAACATTAATAATAATTCAATTTATAGAAATAATCTTTTATTTGCAATTTACAGATTATACTATTTCAATTAGTTATAAAATTATAAGCAGAACAAATGGGATGATAAATTTTCGAATATTGAAGTATTTACATTACATTGTTATTGATTGACAGTATTTAATTGATATTATTTAATAAAATACCATACTCATCAAAAATTATATGTTTATTGCAAATAAAAAATAGCAGTAAGTAAATTATTCATATAAAAATAAAAATATGGTGAGAACATGCAAAATAAATCATAATAATCAGAGAATTGCAAATTTTAATTAAATAGAAAATTATGTATACACTTTGCCACCGACTTATATTTAAAATTAACAGTAGATTTCATACAATTTATGTTATGGTTATTAAATATAACTATATCAAAAAATATTTGATCTATGTTATGAGTGCTGATAGGTTATATGTTTCAATACAGAAATATTATCAAATAAGATGCTCACCTGAATTCTCACTCTGAGCACTAGGAAACCTCACACATTTTGCAGGATGAATTTCCAAAACGTTAAACAGATCTGCCAACATAACTAAGAGATTCTGATGCATTGATCTGAAATAAAAAAGATATTTATTTTATTAATACATTTGTATTGTAAACACAGCTATGCAAAATCACCACTAACATGCAAAATATGAGTACAAAAATGATTAAATAAAAGTCGATAATAAATTGACCGTTATGCGCATGTAATTAAAATTAACAATTTAATGTGATGCGCCCAACCACTGCCACTTGTATTTAAAATAAGCATTGAATCTAAGCGCGCCCAAATAATAATTTACATACATATCATCGAATTCCTGGTTAAATGTAGCCAAATGAAGTTATTTTTAATATATTTCAGAATTTTTTACTGCCTCAGTTAATCAAGAATCTACTGTATTTCGAAATTCGGCATAAAAATTGTTAACTCATATGCCTATTATTTAAATTAAGAATTAGTTGTTTTATTTGTATAAATTCAACCACTAAAAATTGGGCCATAGCCCAATGAGGTGGAATTTATTGATTTATTAATTTATAAATATGTCCATACATTATACATATTATTAATAATATTTCATTTTTTTAACTACAATTAGTTCTCTGGGCTCTTTTCCCGTTCTCGAAAACCTCAATATATATTAGTTAAAGCTAGAGTTGATTAATTAAAATAAATATATCAAAATATTTGAAAATTTATCATTATGAATACAATTGTGCACAATAATGTAATATTTTATTAATTTCAAAGACAATGATCGTGGCTGGCCTACAACATAGCTCCCAGCAGAGCCTACTAACAGCAAAGGGTGATAGCCAATAGTTTTCTGCACTAGTTAATGAAAATTTCAATGTATCACACTAATTTAATATTTTGTTTACTATTAAAACCACGTCATTGAACAAGAAAAGACAAATACTAGATAAATGAAGATACTGTGTACTAGTCTCAAAAAGTGGTTATTTCACAAATTTTTGTGTTTATAGAAATTTTGAATTAAAGGGATAAGGGTACCATATAAAAATTGTGAGTTGACATGAATTTTAAAATAATGAGGTTCTAATATATAAACTTACTCGTAATATATAAAATTAATATGCTTGAGTAGTAAAATATTTTCTGATCAATTATTAAAAATGTTTTTTATATGAAATGTCTTTATACATTTTTTTTAACAGCGTTAAGTGAGAAATGCCTGTATGAAGGATGTGGAAATTCAATCCCCCTACATCTACATTTGTTTAAGGACTGAGTATTAAAACCGCTGTTAGATACATTTTAAAAAGTTGTAAATCATAACGATAATGAAAATTTTATATCGAAAAATATTGATATGCGTCATAGTGATACATTAATATTATGATACACAACTCTTACTGCATACTGATCAGATTAAGCATTTAAAATTGTCCTAATATTACTTCTGTCTCACTTGCCCAATCGCCTAGTAGTCGATTGTCACCAAAGATAAAATATCCCCGTACAGATAACACTTTCTAACAAAGTAACAAAAAAATTACTAATAACATAACTCAGAAAGTCATAATATTCATGTTCTAGTTCTATTATATTAAAGTGTCAGGGTTGAAGAGAATACATACCCTCTCATGTAAGTGATATCTTCCGGCATCATATGAAATACATTATAGGGCAGATGCCTCTGACAGAACTGTTGCACAAGCGTGAGATTGTGTATGGAATCGTGCACGGAGGCGAGTCGTGGAGCCCGGATATGAGAGGCCGGGAGGGCATCGGGACAGTACAGGCTGATCAAGGCGGCCAAGGCAACTCCGTCACACAAATCTCTCAGAGACTCCACCGCTGGAAGACTCGGTACGATGTTGGAGTCGCTGTCCTAAATGCAATATAATTCAAATTGGTGACCCAAGAATGAGTGAATAGTTATTTATAGAAATGACTCAGTTTTCAAATACTACAAGATGGATCTTTCAGTTATAACATTTACTATTGGTTCTGTCATACCCATTCTAATGCAGCCTTTGTCATTTATTAAATGCAAAAATATATATATATTAATATAAATTAAATGTATTAATTAGAAAGATATACATATAAAATCAATTTTATCGAAAAATATTGTTGTTGATACCGGGATTCGAACCTGGATCTCTTCCAATCCGGGGAACGTGCATTATCCGATTATGCTGTACCAACCCAGTAAATTGACGACAAATTTTCAAACCTATATGTTACACTTTTCAAATTAATACATCTATCATTCCATTATTTGAAAGCTATCTACTTTGTTTTTACGGAATCTCAAATGCCTTTCAGTAAACCGAAAGGAGATGCCAGAATTAACAATTCATTTTATTAAATTTTGGACGCATTGATTAATAGAATGTGTTCTCCTTAATAATACACACACACATATATATATTTATATTAAATGCAATCAATCAGAGATCCAAAGATGATTGGAACAGAGATGATTTTGCCTTAGTGAACTAAGGCAATTGGGGCTGCTTCATAAAATAATATTTCACATAATTATTAAGGAAAAAATATATATTAAAATGATCATGTTCATCTGTTATAAAATTATAAATTGATAAATGAATCCAAAACAAAAGATATAATATACCTGAGTCTGATGTCTCAGAGCCTGACAAGCAGATGCCACCCAAGCCAACAGAGCTTGTTCGTGTGCAGGAACCCCCGGAGTACTCCCCGTACTCGGTGCTGTTCCTCCCCAACGTGTTGCAGCCGCCGCTACCCTGTCCCGTGTACCCACTTCTCGCCCATACAATACCATCAGCCCCTCCGTCACCGCCATGTGGGCATTCTAAAATCCAAAGATATATATTACAATCATTGTCAACTGAGCCAAGACTAGCGGTTCATAATGGACACTGATGTATGGAAGTGAGGCCTGGAGCTAGCAGAAGAGGAACGAAAGTAGACTGAATGCAGTGGAAATGAGATCACTTAGACATGTATGTGAATACAGAGTAAAGAATGGAGAAATAATGAAAGAATGTAAAGCTGATCATAGTATAGTGAGTAAGATTAAGAAAGGATCACTTAGATGGTTCATCATATGGAACGGATGAATGAGGAAAGAATGGTAAGAAAAATATATGACACAAGTGTTGATGGCACCAGAAGTAGAGGACGTTCGCGAAAGAATTGGCATCACCAAGTGTGATGGTAAGTAAGTAAGTAACTTAACTAGGGAGCTTTACTACTGTTCCAAAACACATTTTTCAGATACCGATTGTTAATTAGCCAATTCCAACACTAATTCTTATTAATACTTATGTGTGGTCATGATTGAGCAAATATTTTACGTAGAAAAACATTTAAATACTATACAGAATCTATACTATATAAAATACAAAACAACAAATCAAAAACTTTACCCGTCAGTCTCTGTGCTTCACATTCGGAACATTCTAAAAATTGAAAAAATTTAATGTCTCACCATCTTTAACGGGTTGGTCTGTATTAGGACTGTCTCGGTGAGAGAACAGTCTGGCGGGTCCGGCACGTGGATCCCTTTCCTGGCCAAGGTTTGCAAGATGTTCCAGTGGTTGAGGTTGTGATAATTGGGGTCCGAGTACATATTGGACAGCGCCAGACAGTACAACTCGGCATTAGCCAGCGTACCTATGATGGGAGGCTTCAAGTGCTCCTGGTCCTAAAAATTAATCATATTTATAAATTATCAAAATGTGAAGAAAAAAATTCTGTGTACGCATATTTCTATTGACTGCAGACACATGAGACATATTTACCAAGGAATAAAAAAAATGTTAAATTGAAGAAGATATATTTATTTAATATAAATCAAGCAGTAGATAGTCACAAATTTAGAATAATGATACCAATGTACATACATTATTACTATTATCATTATAGCTCCTCACGCCTTTCACACTGACTAATAAAAATATTTCAATAAGATTATATGTTGGGAGTAAAATGATGTATTATGGTAATGAATACATTTCATGTGAATATTTTTAGTTCAAATTAATTATAATGTTAACAAAAGATGAGTACTATTTCTCAAAGTTTTTTTTTTAACAGTAAATCAATAAAGCAGAATAAATATCCCTCACTGGTTGATATTATAAGAATGACACTGTATGTTCAGTAAGCATAGAATTATTAACCATGTGACATAAATTGATAACTATATTATGCAAATTTAAAAAAAAAAAAATATTTTAAAATATTTAAAAATAAAACTGCCCAAACAGCAAAAAAAAATGATCTTATATTTTGTAATACAAGTGTACAGCATAATATTATATTTAGTACATATATGAATATATTTATTTTCAACACTACAATTTAATAATAAATAAAATCTTAATAGTAAATAAAAAATCTTGACATTTTATTTCAGGCCATCAGACTGCAGCGAAACCCCAAGTTGGCAAGAATTCTCCTAGTGAATCGGAACATGAGTATTGTAATTTGTAGAATATTTTAAGGTTTAACAATTATTGATATATATATATATATATATATATATATATATATATATATATATATATATATATATATATATATATATATATATATATTGATATAAATATATTTATATATATATATCAATATATAAATATATCAATATATCAATATGTAAATATATCAATATGTAAATATATCAATATGTAAATATATCAATATGTAAATATATCAACATGTAAATATATCAACATGTAAATATATCAATATGTAAATATATCAATATGTAAATATATCAATATGTAAATATATCAATATTTATATATATCATATTTAAACACTAATGGCAACACTATCCTACCAGCAATATAAAAAATCATTTTTATGTCTGTACGACTTCTCGGTCACTTTGCAATATTTTTAATAAAAATCTGTAATCTCCTGAATAGGAAGCCCCACATTCTTATTTTGATTGGTAATTCTTGATACGGGTATGATAAACACAAACTATGATACTGATTGAAGATTTTGAATCGAGACGTATCATTCGCACATACACTAACAATGGTAATGACACCTATTATAATCACTCGGCCAATAACTAACAAATTTAGAAATGCAATATGGTGGCCATTTTCTCTCAAAATTATTTATATTAAGGTACACATAACATTATCATAATAATATAATGATGATAAACCAGTGTAAATGCAAAGATATAATACATATAAAACATATATCAGATTGAACTTTCTGGGAATGAAAATAATGATAATATGAAACTTAAAGTATAATAATGCAAACATTTGATGACAATGCAAGTCCATGATCAAGTTTAATCCCTTAGAATAATTAATACTTCACAATACTTACTTACTTACTTACCATCACGACGTTTCCCCGTGGGGGTAGGCAGAGAGGATAGAGCGCCACACTCTTCTGTCCTGACACACAATTCTCGCCTCATCCACATTCATACATCTTGTCATACAAGCTCGCCGATTGTTGAGGCTTCTAACAGAACCATCCTCCATTATCTGGTTTACCTGATCGTGCCAAGTCTTCCGCGGACGTCCTCTATTTCTGGTTCCATCAACACTTGCGTCATATATCTTTCTTACCATTCTCTCCTCATTCATCCTTTCCATATGACCAAACCACCTAAGTGATCCTTTCTTAATCTTACTCACTATACTAACATCAGCTTTACATTCTTTCCTTATTTCTTCATTCTTTACTCTGTCATAAATAGATTTGCCACAAATACGTCTAAGTGATTTCATTTCCACTGCATTCAGTCTGCTTTCGTTCCTTTTCTGCCAGCTCCAGGCCTCACTTCCATACATCAGTGTCGGTACCAGGATTCCATTGTGCACCGCTAGTCTTGCCTCGGTTGACAAATTCCCGTTAGATATAATTCCATTCAAAGCGCCGTTTACTTTATTTCCTGCAGTCACCGTCCTTTCGATATCATTCTCAGCCTTTCCGTTTCTATCAAACATACTTCCCAAATATACAAACTCATCTACTTGTTCCAAACATTCATTACCTACAAGTATTTTGCATGGTGTCTTGCTTTCCTCCTTCTCGAATACCATCACTTTCGACTTGTTAACATTCATCATGAGGTCGCTTTCCTTGCATACATCGTACATTCTACTCACCAGATTCTGTAGTTCTTGTTCATTATTCGCCATTAGTATTGCATCATCGGCGTACAATAAACAGCATACAATCAAATCGCCCATTTTCGCTCCTACATTCATACATTTTAGTTCTTTCACACATTTATCCATATACAAGTTGAACAGCCATGGAGACATTACACAACCCTGCTTGACACCCTTTGTAATGTCAAACCATGGTGTGAGTGCTCCATTGATTCTTACACATGCAGAACTTCCTTTGTATAGGGATGCAATTGCGCATATAAGTTTACTATTCACCCCGTAATCAGAGAGTACTTTCCATAACTTTTCTCTTATAACTCTATCGTATGCTTTGTGTAGATCTACGAAGGCACAAAAAAGTTTTAGGTTTTTCGCCAAAAACTTTTCCGTCATCACTCGTAGAGAAAAGATCTGATCCATGCATCCTCTTCCACCCACAAATGCCCCTTGCACGTCCCATACTTTTTCTTTCGTCACCATTCTTGCTCTTTCTATTAAAATTCTTCCATACAGTTTACCTACAGAGCTCAGTAGACTAATAGCCCTATAGTTACCACATTCCATTTTCGACCCTTTGCCTTTGTAAAGAGGTATGATAACAGCCCTCCTCCATCATAATACATACGTCAATAATGTGATTCGTTGTACGTCACACAGTAATCAAAAGATTTTAAATGTAATAAGTCTTTGCTTGTTTTTTATGGAACATTGCACAAAGGATTCAGGACACTATAGACCGCTCTCTTTAATGTTATATACATTTCCAAAGACAATGGTCGTCTCTTGTGTTGTACGTATGAATAATTATTCAGCCTATTAAAGTGATGGAAAAAAGATACCAAGGCAAATGGGCAGTACATATGATGGCCAACTATTGTTGAATGTTGAAAAGAGACAGTATGGTATAACACCGAAGAAAATCCAAAAAGATGATCTAGATCAAGAGGATCACAGTGATGAATGTTAGGTATGTTTGCTTTGAAATATGTATTTGTGTTTATCTATTCGTTACATGTGCATACTGTCCCGCCAAAAAACATTTTCAGACGTTACATACGTCGTAATGTATCAATGTCATTAAAAAAATTTCCTTTTTTTACATTTTCACATATTCGTGATTTGTGAAAAAACCTGACGTGGTACGGATTTTTCAATTTCATTTTCGTAATCTGCAGAAAAAATCCGTTCTGACAAACATTTCTATTTCAAAACAACAAAACCTTGCATATTAGTGTAATGGATATATATTTTTTGCTGCTAATTCTATTCTGCTTTTTTTTTAAACCATACAAAATCGATCATCAATTTAAATTACGCATTATTTTCTATTTCTTTATTATTATAACTAGTTTTAATTTTTAAAGGCGGTATGACTTTTGACTAATTTTTGAACCCTCCAATAACTACTTGCCACAGTAGCCTCTCGTTTACCCGGGGTGGTTGGAAAAATATGACCCAGATTTTAAAAAATTCCGCTCAGAAAAATCGTTTCTTTTACAATTTAGCGCAATGCGCCTAAAATTATCATCAATTAATAAAATAAGATCATCCCGGCCTCCAAATAAAATTGAGTAATTTACTTTTATAAGCGAATGTCATAACATTCGTTTAACGTGTTCGCAAGTTGCCAGTTTTTATTTTATATCTAATGTCGCCGGCTGTACAGTTATATCGTAGCTTGTACGGGGTGGGGGGAGTAGTTAAATAAAACTTCGAATTTTTATGAAATAATATTCTTAATTGTTATTATCAAGAGAGAAAAAAATATTTTTAACCGAATGAATAATTTATAGGATGCGAAAAATATGCATTTATTAAACATTAAAAATGAACGGTTTTTCACATATTTCTCTAAAAATATAATAACATTTAAATTTAATCGGGTTACCAATCTTGCCGGAAGTCAAGAACAATGAGAAGAATATTTGGAGACCGGCGCGCGCATCATTCCAGTTGTTATTGTAACTTCTCGCCGAGTTATTCCTAAGTCTCATTGTTAATGAAGTATTACGAAGAGGAAAGAAAGCAATAGAATCGTTGACAGTTAACGGAATGACTTTAAATACAAACGGTTTATTCTGAACTTCTTACCTTTTGTAAATTATAATTAGAATACCGTTGATGCACTGCACTATGTTCTTAAAACGTCAACAATTAAAATAAACTATTAATAATTGTTGGTATTATTGCATGAAAAATATCGCAACAATAATTCACATCACATTACCTTAAAAATCCAACAGTGCAATTTCCGACAGATCTTTTTTTTTTAAATAAAGGCTGTTTTTTTTGGAGGTATAGAATTTTAAAATGAAATAAAACACATCAAAATCGTGGTAATAGTCATTAGTGTTTAAATATGATTTCGCGCATATGGGCGCCGCGGCTGGCTCGAATAAACCGCAATCTGGACGTTGAATTTTCGACCACTTTTTGGAGCAGCTGGGGTAATTCGTGTGATTCGCTACATCGGCGCGATTCTATAGACAATAACGCGACGAATATTGACTTCAAAGTCATCTATCCTCCCTGGTTTATCGGCGTAGACTAGCGATATTCCCACAGAAAATAATCCAAAGGTGTTAAATCATACGATCTTGGAAGTCATCGAATGCGCTCATCGAATGTTTCCTTCAATAAATTGATTGTGGCGCGCGCTGTGTAGCATGTTGCGCCGTCGCGTTGAAACCACAGCTCTTCCACAATAATACTATTAAATTGGGGGACGAAAAAGTCGGTAATCATGGATCTATAGCGCTCCGGCATCCGGCATCATTTTTGAAGAAACAACAGCTTCTTCGGTACGCACTGTACGGCGTCTACGCGGGTGCATATTATCAATTAGAGTATGCGTGGTGCGAAAACGATCCATGGTTCGGATGGACGACTATATCGACCGTAAAATGGACGTATCGCAGGTAAGTTTCGCGAACTGAACCACGATTTTCGAAATAAATTTGCATAATTTGCAAGCGTTGTTCTGGCGTAAGTCTATTCATAGTGATATGACAATCAACACTGAGCCCAAATCAGCTGTCAAATTGGCTGTCGCTGGAAAAAGTTTTGCTAATTCGAATAACAAACCTCTAAAAAAAACACTTTCACAAATGAATAATTATTAAAATCCTGGTTTAAATATTGTTACTTCACTCTAAATAAAAGCATATTTCGTATTTAAAAAAAAAAAAACAAATGTAAACAGGCTTTTGTACTATATTACAACGTACTAACGTTGCAATTTTCAAAGGAGACCCAAAGGTCCTGCACTATGAAAATAACATTCATTTATTTTTCGTGCCTTTGGAACAACACGACATCATTTGATATTTACATCAGTGTTATTGGGCTTCAAAGTTTTGAATATTAATTTTTCGATTTCTTCGGAGTTTGGTTCGTCGCCCATGGGATGAAATTTTTACAAAAATGTCGCTACACAATTTAGAGTAAAGTAAAATAAACTAATTCCTGATTTCGGGCACATTGTATAATATAACTCGCATACATTTTATTTGTATTCAAATCGACAGATATTCTTATAAAAAATATTACAAGTGCTACTAAAATACACATTTGTTTTCTTGCTATCTCTAAAACTACGAAGAAATTTGACATGTTTGTAATATAGTTTTAAAGAGAAAATTATTGTCAGAATGTTGATGTAAAAAAGTCAATTTCGACCAAAACGTCAGATGATACCTTGTTGTTCTAAGGTCACGTTATGTCAATCGGATGCAGGAATCAAATTCTTGGCTTCTGGGTCTGCAAGCAAGTAAAACTCAGGCAACAAGCGGACCATCTCACACGAGGCAAGTTGTTACAGACATAAAATTTTTCCACCTAAGAAATAAAGACATACAATCACAGACCACCAAATATATAGACATGAATTAACGCAAATTTCTTGTCTCAATATTTTCATTTTAGTGTCACCCACGTGATCACTTTGGCGCCACTAAACTCGATTTGAGCGAAAATTTAAACGCTGACAATATAATACGCATTAATGTAAAAAATACGTCATGTTTACACAAAGATTTAATTATCGAAGAGTTAATACTCTTACTGTTGCATAAATGTGTCATAAACTATCGGATTTATGTTTCCACCAAGAATGTGTGTAGAATGCCCCTCGTTACCCAACTAATGTTCCAAACCCGTCTTCAATATGTACACGTTATTTCATATCTATTCATTTACTGGTCTGAGAATCCAATGGTTTTCTCTGCAAAATTTAAAACATATCCCCCTGAATGAGGTCACCACAGAGAAGTGAAAGGGCGCTACCACACCCCTCGCCACTCGGCCTCGTGTTTTCACAGAAATAATTCATAAATTTGAATTCGTACATAGATTTTATTCCGCGCTCAATGAAAACTAGAAAAGTATCATTCGTTATGCCGGTAAGACGTGCGACGGAAATAAAACGCGTTCGAATAATTATCGGAGTATTAATAAAACGAAAATTTTAGAAATTTATACGCCACGCAAATTGCTATACAATAAATGTATTCAATAAAATTATTTTTAGATGTAAAATTGAGAATCGCATTCTCGTTAATTTGCATGAACCAGATTTCTCCTACAGTTCATTTCGAGCTTATAAAACAATCCTCACGACCATCCGAGAGATTTATTTATCGTCTGTGAACATAAAAATTATGTATGGAATATAAACGCCTTATATTTAAAATATCTTCAGAAGAAGTAATATTTACAAGAACATGTATATGGTGATGTCTAAAATTTGAAGTTGATTTCAGTATTTACTAAACAGCAATGTATCTCTGTACATATTTATCGAATTATTGACCCGTTGAATAAACGTTATATATTCTATGTTAAAAATGGAATAGAGTGTAGAAGTAGTTTATAAATACCGACACGGTAGTGTGACGTCAACGGGTGGACGTCCGATTATGCGGTGCTTAGGATACCGGAAAAGCGCCAGTCGGCCCGCGGTAGAAGACGTTGCTCTAAATGCACTAAACTTTTTCGCTTTCGTGACAGGACCCGGTGTATATTTAGTTTATATCGAATTATCATTTAGTATCGAAACAAAACCGGCGACGAGGATTAAAAACAACCGGCGACGGTCACGATAAGAAATGCATTATCTATCACCGCCGCGGTAGCGCAAATTTTCGTATTTAAAATTCGGAAAAAAAATTTACAGCTAATTAAATGCGCCGGTAAAAATGTTAATTGGTTTATAACGCTGAAAATTCACTGAAAATTAAATAAACATTTTTTTTTTAATTTGCGTAAACGACAGATCGTTATATAAATCTACCAAAAAATAAATAACAAAATTAATTCAGATTTTAAAAAGTTAACTTTCGATTTCATACGAGAAATCAAGTCACGATGAATACAAATGCGGTAAATTTGACAAAATTTAATTCACAATTTAAATTTCATTTATTTAACACCGACCGACACATCTCCTTTGCTTAAAATATTCTGTTGAATTTAATGACGTTATTTATACATTATTTTTTGGTTAAAATTTGTATTGCGTTTTACATCAAAATATTCATCAGGGTCAGATCAGACATAGCGTTTAAAAAATGTAATAATTAAATAAATAAATAAGTACATATTATACAACGTGTTTGAGATGAATAATAATCGTTGTACATTCAAACCTCAGTAGTGATGGGGCATCTATCGAAAATAACATATATATTAACAAGATGTCGCAAAATATACAGAAAAGTGAGTTATTCTATACCATATTAGATTTGATAATATAGTGCAGCGGTCGCCTAACTTTAGACCTCACGGACCACTAAATTCATAATTTTGAATCCCGCGGGACCACTAATAGGATTTTTTAAAGTGTTAAATATATATTTTTTAAATGATCGAAGAACACATAAAATGCATCTAGTTAACAAAATAAAACCATTAATTATAAATAAAACCAAATTATAAAACCATTATTAATAAAACAAAAATTATAAAAACAAAACAAAGATATTTTAATACATTTAATTAGTATTTAAAAAATACCACTAACCCATGTTCTGAATAATTACAACTTCACAATAAGAATGTATTCTTTTTAATAATTAAAACATGGTTTTAATTATATTAAACATTTAGCATTATACATTTCTTGTGTGATGAATGTTCCGACATGCTTGAAATAAGATTACGAATATTTGGCTCCGATGATTTTACTGCAAGATGGAGAACTGCATTTATTTCAAGCCGAAATCGGTGCCGTGTTTTGATTGCTGTGACAGATGAAAAGGTATTTTCGTATAAATAAATCAGAATTTTCATTGCCTTTCATTGAACAAAGGGTATTCATTTTATACGGAAAGCCAAAACTGAGGTCTTGATAAAGATGAATGAAATTTAGTTTTGGATTTTTAGATTCGTGCTTAAATTACTATCTTGAATGTTCGCTGCAAACGGATCTATTATCGACATATTGCCATGGATTAATGTCCACATTTCACTGCGGACCAGCGAATTTTTTTCGCGGAACACCATTTATATAGTACATACTGCTTTTTTTAATCTCAATTTTGAAGAAAATCGCTTCAGAAGTTGTAAATATTTTGTTTAAAAGTCATTTTATACACACTTTTGGTATATAAAAAAATACTACTACAAAAATAATATATGTTATTTTTCTCATTCAATAATTTAAAATATCATTGTATTAATTGATTATGATTTACTATTAATAACTATAAGCCTACTTGCTATAACTAAGTTATTTCGACAATGTCTAGTAAGCGATTACGTAACATTAAAAAAAACATAACGTCAAGAAGTACTATTATCTTAATAACGCCACAACCCTGCTGGGGAATATTAAGGAAATACTATAAAAACGAGACAATTTAACAGACCACGTGGCAGAATAACAATATTAAAATAATTTAATAAACAAATATCAACTTTATAAGACGATCACGAGGCCGACGTCGGTTGAAGATATTAACCCTTCCGTAGCCATGCAGTAACACAGGTCTACCGCTCGGTAAGATCGATACTTGCCACCGTTAGATTTCATATGATGAATACTCGGTTATATTATTATATTTATCAGTATTTACAATAAAAGTTTGACAACAAGTATTTACCGCCATTGAAACCAGTAAAGGCATTTTTTTTTCTCACCTGAAATGCTTAAAAATTACACATTCCTCACGGTAACACAAGTTGACATTATGGCTGCGTACGGGTATTATTTATCATGGTATGCTGAGGGTTAAAAGAATAATACAACTGGCTTTAAGAGTATAAGTACGCGGGTATGAGGCACCCAACGAAGAAAGAGTCATTAACCTGCTTGCGCGAATCGATATCCTTCATTACTGTGCTAACCGTTCCCAGAACTATTTCTAACTGGCCACACATCAGCCGACGGTCACTAACACGGAACATTGAGTTAATCCAAATCCAAAACATCGTAAATCAAATTACTGTTTTTATATCAAAGGTGTATATAATAGAGGTTGGAAATTAACCTATTTTGCGTTACGGAGTGATAACCATGTATGTAACCCAACCATTGAAAATGAGAAAAAAAAAACATTTTAAAGAATACATGATTTGTATGAATATATTTATAAGATTTTAAAATCTATTTTTATAATGTTCTATACAATTGCTCGATCCCCGCATTTTGAGATGTCAAAAGAAACTATTGCATTAAAGACAATTGATCATGCGTATAAAAATTCATCAAATAGAATTCAATTTCAATCATTTCAAGGAAAAAAATAGTAGAATGCACTCGTGGATGTAAAGGTTATAGAAAAAAAAGTTTAAATTATGAAAACGAACCTTCTTGAATTTCGTATCTATAATTCAAGGAAGGGGTATTATTTTAACCTTCTATACAAGTATCGTAACTAAAAAAATAGGAATTTTTAGTTGTTCAAGTATTTCGCATGTACATATTTGTACATAATAGAATGCAATATGATAAAATATGATCCACAATTATAGGCGCATTACCTTCATTTGTAAACGAATCGTAAGATGTGTATAAACAGATGAGACTTGTCTTAAGACTCATCTATAAAGTCGCGGAACGAGCTGCCAATCGTATATTGTTATTCTGTACGCAGAATGATCAACTAATACAAGCCAACCTTCGCTGCCATATCCCCGAGACGAAAGATTAAAGTTTCATCTGATCACGCACAATTATAAATAAAAATAAATAGATTAGATAAGAGTTTTGCAAATTGATGAATTTTAAAGCAAGATAATGTGTACGTCTAATGACAAAGAAAAAATATATTTATCTATTAGAAACTATACATACAAGGTGTAACAGACCTAGTCCACAGCACTTTGTCGAAAATGTTTAAGAGATACGTGCCTAATCTCAACTATGTCAGAGATATAAGCATTTAAAAAAACGTAATTATGCGATTATTTCGATTTTATTTTATTGATTCTAAATTATATATTGAATAAAAAAATTAATGGTCATCGAATTTCGAGCGGCTAAAATATTTTTTTAGATGATTTAGAGCCTAAAACAAAGATATAGATTAACAATTGAACAATTTCGCAAATATTTATTTCGAAGTACCGTAGACTTTAAACTTAAGACGATTTTGTAAAAATTTCATACAATAATATTTTCCGTAACAGTGCAGAACTTGCACATATTCCTTGAACATTTTCAACTGGTAATTTAGTCAGGTATCCCACCCATAAAATATTGTGGACCAGATCTGTTATACCCTGTATCATACATATCGACCCCTCCTGCGTAAAGTATCGTTGAGTAAAAAATGACATTTTTAATCATTCTAGTATTTCGCATGTATTTGATACTTGTTTACGTGGCAGATTTAAATATATATATATATATATTGTATTCTATGATGTAGGTAAGCATAATAAGCATAATATTTAAAAAATTAGAGCCATTTAAAAATACATCAAATACTAGAATGATTAATATCATTTTTTACTTACAATACTTTACGTAGGAGGGTTCGATATGTATAATATGTCTGGACTGTGCCCGTCTCACTAGAAAATTCTGTGTTGAAAAGTGAAAACTGTAAAGAGGCAGAAGGTTATCGAAAAATTCATCCGCGAAATTCAAGCACACCATATTTGAAAATAAATATACGCGCTAAAAATGAAAAAACGTTACGATATACCCGGCAGAGAATAAAATCCTCCGGACTATGAGATGACGGGTGACCGCAGAATGCGTGCAGTGCAACTGGACCAGTTAACGCGTGGCCTTTCTCCATTCCGCCGCATCAGAAACCTGACGGGCTGGACAAGCGAACAATTTGCAAGAGGCGATTGAGCGAAACATTAGAATAAATGCGATACGTGCACGCGCTGAACGGTGGACGCGGGACACACCGTGCGTGGCCAGTAACTCGGACCGTTATTGTACTACGACACGAATTAAAATACAAATCATATATTCCTAAGATTAACCAATGCAGACCAACCAACGATAACGGGATAAGGCTGCTGCTGCTGTTCATGTTTTAACGATATTTAACGATTAGTCGACCCTTTAAAAGTTTATTATATTCCTTTATTCCGAATAGTTGCGCCGTTAAAAGTATTTTCAATTATATTTTTATTCCTATAGAAAGTTTGATCCATGCAGAAGTGTGGATGATC
The DNA here is from genome assembly GCA_022840565.1 of Eubasilissa regina. Lineage (NCBI taxonomy): Eukaryota > Metazoa > Arthropoda > Insecta > Trichoptera > Phryganeidae > Eubasilissa > Eubasilissa regina. The sequence continues at coordinate 27,762,960 of JAINEB010000018.1, forward strand.
ACACAGAAAGCGTGATCGCCGTATCTACAATAGTTTTGTGCACAACGGTTAGTTTGAAATACATCATTTAGTGTACACTCTCGTCTTATAATACTCGTATATTTTATTACAAAGCGCTAAAAATGTACGTAGGTATATGTGTTATGTTAACACTTTCTAATAACGGTAATATCTACACAACTCGCATCACCAGCCGTGCCACAGCGGTTAAGGCGTCTGACTTGAAATCGGATTCTCTCTGGGAGCGTAGATTTGAAACCTATTTAACTTCGAGTTTTTTATTTAACTTTGGTGCTTTTTAACATTTCATATGTATAGGTAGGTACTTAAAATATTTTAAGGGGAAGAATCAGATAAACGGCATACAGTCGCGGTTAACCGAAAGCTCGAAAGTAAATGAAGTGAAAAAAAGACAATATGATTATTTTGCTAATAGTAATGAAAATAGTAGTGTTTCTAGTCTCCAAGTAAACAAAGAGCTTCAACGCCAATGATAACGAACCTTTTGGGCTCGGCGTATCAAAAATTCAGAAAATGAAAATAAAAGTTTTTTTTACATATTTACTTACATAAAAAAAAACTTGATTCGATGTAAATTAATTAATTTTTCTTGTCACAAATTGAGATCCAAAATAGGTATGTAGTGATAAATATGAACGTTGTTGTCGGGTAGACGTCTGGTGGCGGGACACGTGTTCTTTGATAACTCTGATTTTAGTGAACGCTGGCGTGTCACCTTTGACACGCGTGTCATAGGTTCGCCATCACTGATCTACGCCATACATTCTATTATACATGTTTTATCTCTTAACAATATAATACAGATGTGCGAAGAATTTGGCTACCGGAATATAAGCACATATTAAAACAGTATCATAAAAAGGTGCTATTATTGCGGGATAAGTAGATACGAGAAAATTTATTTCTTTGTACCAAACATTTATTATAAAAATACGTTAAGTAATTTATATAAAAGGACATATCTTGTGTATAATGTATATATTATATATTAGGTAAATGTCATATTTGATATTAATAAAGTAAATGCAGTAGCACTGATCGGAACCAAGATTTGCAATTATTTTAGCGAATGAAGGAGTGGGAGTGGGCAAAGGGGCTACATTAAGAAGCAAAAGAGTGAATTCGGGTGGATTAGGCAGTGTGGGAGTGGGAAGAGTGGGTTCGGAGACGGTAATACCACACAGGAAGACATGCCAATGATAATCGGTAAATCGATTGTGTCTTGCTTGCCATCAATACCTATGGTAGAAATATTTTGTTTTAAATATCACTACTTTTAAGGTAAACTATTATTCTACGACGTATACCGCTTCTCAAAAATTGTTTTTTTTTGCAATTGGGGCATTAGAGGGTATCAGCTGTCGTATACATACATACATACGTGATGAGAAAACTTATGAAGCAATGTGTCGACGCGTATATATGTATTATGACACGACAGGCCCGAGAACTAATAACGATTGTGTGATGTTTGGTTACTCGTGGGAGGACCGTGGCGAAACGATCTGCCGAAGCAGGTCGGTGAAGCGATGGGCGTACAAAGGCAAACCAACAGATCTAGACCCTCGGATGTGGGAGGTGACGTCCTATTCAGCTGGGTACTTGGAATCCAACACGTTAATAAAATAGGGAATGATATGATAAAATATTGTACAAATATGCTAAAGCTAAAGCAGCATATTGCATAGGAATGGAATCTAAAAAATACTTTGTAATAAACGATCCATTGCGCGTTTTAATTAATGACTGGTGGAATTTAAATATCACGTTTCTAATTTTGCAACTTCATAAAGGGTGTCCAGCGGAAAAATTTCAAGGTTAAATTGTAATTGCTCGTGAACCATCAGGGTGAGGTAAATGGGAAGGGTATTGTTCGACGCGTGTGATTTGCGGATTTGCCAGTTGCAATGAGTCACTAGTTCGTGCGTGTCGCGCTTTTTGTACTCACTTTAATATTCGACGAGTAAGTGATGGGCCGAGCACGCAACTTATCTGGTGTTGGGTTCAAAAGTTCAAACAAGAACGGACAATAGTTAACCAAACTCCTCCGGGACTATCAACGTCAGTGGCGACGCCAGAACATGTGGCTCAAGTTCGACGTGAAATTATGCTCAATCCGCGTAAATCGATAATAAAGATTGCAGCCTTCATTGAAAAAAAAAAATCAACAGTGCACGTTACTTTGAAAAATAAACTACAGTTTCATCTATACAAATTGCAAATCGTGCAGTTTCTCAACGAAAATGACTATTCTTTACGTGAAACCTTAGCGAGAACGATGCTGGAACATTTTGGAACAACACGAACCGCTTGGAAACATATTGTTTACTGACAAAGCACATTTTCATATCGATGGCTATGTTAATAAACAGAACATGAGATACTGATGCCCCGACAACCCAAGGGAACGCTATCAAAAACGTTTGCATTGTCCAAAAACGACAGTGTGGTGTGCAATTTCTGCCAGAGGGATAATTGGCCGTTATTTTCTTAACCAGCGAGAGACAGTCACTGCTGACGCGTATTGCCGAATGATCGACGAGTTTTTGCAAGCAATTTCAGCAAGACGGGGCCACTCCACACGCAGCTAGAGTTTCAATGAAGAAGCTGAGGGGAATTTTTCCAAATACATTAATCAGCAAGTACCTCGGTGACCGGACCTTACACAGTGCGACTTTTTTTTTGAGGGATACCTTAAGTCGAGAGTTTACAGCAACAATCCTCGAACAATTCAGGCCCTATAAGAACATATCCGCCGTGAAGTTGTTGCCATTGACCAACGCCTTGCTCTCGCATGTTCGAAAATTTAAGAGTCCAATTGCAAGAGTGTCTTGAGAGAAATGGACGGCATTTAGATGATATTGTTTATAAAACGTAAAATCCGCATCGTTAAACTCCATTTTGTATAAATAAAATATGAGAACATTGTAGTTTTTTTTATTTATTTAATATTAAACTTGAAAATTTTCCGCTGGACACCTTTAACATAAATATGTGGGTGCAACATGGAAAAATGTGAGCAAAAAAAATTATTTAAAAAATGTAATATTAAATAAATAAATGCTTTACTTAGGATATTGAAAAATGTGACAAATGAGTCCAACGATATTGCAAAAATATATATATATATATATATATATATTAGGAAAATCCTTACTCAATTAGGACTTACCTACTTTACCGGCCATGCACAAAGAAGTAAACGCAGATAATACATGTATTTTTTTCACTAATTAAAAATTAGTATTTTGTAAAAGTTATGTAATACAAGAAGTGTGTCACTGCGGATTTGAATGTTTTTTTTATATACATATAAAAATAAAGATGCGTACACGGAGTACGTGTCACATCAATATTCTATCAAACTAAGTTAAACATTTGTGCTATGAACACAGATGGCTTCCTGGAATGAAGCTAGAACATCCAAGCACTAGAACACTGGGCGAGTATTGTAACCACTAGACCACAAACACGTGTTTGTATTATAGTCGAACATATCACCTTCAACAAAGTATACATCTCTGTCTTCTCATAGTGAGCGGATACTACAAAAGCGTACTTAAATAATAATAAGAATATAGAGATGGGCATATTCAACAATTATTAACATTTTACGGAAATTTTTTTGTTAAATTCAGTTTAAAAAAGAATTTGTCCACGCTATTAATTTACTTTTCTCATCCGGAAATTTTAAATGTGAACATATATGTAATAATGGAATATGTATAATAATGGAAACATTGAAAAATTCGAAACCATTTTTTAATATCATGGTTTGACTCAAAAGAATTTGATTTTTGTAGAGAAAAAGAAATGGGTTTAGGATCTTAAGAAATTGGAAGAAGAAGACGCTCGGTAAGATGAAATGCAAGGCGATTACAAACTGCAACGATTGTGCTACATCGACTAAACAGACCACTTCCAAAATTATGGACACAGTAGTCGGCAGATAAACTATTACAGACACAGACCAGTAAATGAATAGACATGAAATAAAGTGTACATATAGGAGAAGGATTTGGAATATGAGTTGCGGGACGAGGGACATTCTACACACTTTTTTTTGTGGAAACATAAATTCGACAGTTTAGGACACATTTATGCAACAGTAAAATTAAATATTTGTGTAAACAATACGAAATTTTACATTAATGCATATTATATTGTCAGCGTTTAAATTTTCATTCCAATCGATTCATATTTTTAAAAAAAGTCTGAAGCTATTTGATTGCGTAAGTGGTACCAAAATGAAAATATTGGGATAAGAAATTTGCGTCAGTTAGTGTCTACATATTTGGTGGTCTATGGTTACAAATCACGTTAAGGAGAATATGGTAAACGGACAATAGTATGTGCAATCATTTAATCGCTAAATTTAAAAAAAAATCGAACTAATGACCTATACAGAACGCGAACAAATTATTTTCTTATTTTACGTGTTGAGGTTTTCAACGCAGTTTTATTGTTATTTATGATATCTTAAAACAAAATTATGCATACATGGTATCCCCGAGTTAACCCATTATTTTAGTCTTCAATCGCTTTCAAAATTATTAAAAATAGAAAATTTCAAAAAGATTAAGGAGCGATATAGAATAACAGCAAAGGCAATTTGTGGGGAGGAAAACAGTAGCCCGCAGGAGAGAGTGAATAGTGTGCTAGCGAAATTTAAAAAAATGTAGCAGAATAAAATATGAATGACATTTTCAACGCTGACGAAGTGGAACTGTTTTATCAGCTTCTTCCTCATCGTACATTATCCGTTAAAGAAGATCCATGCAAATGGGGAAAGAAGCCGAAACTCCGTTTCACCGTCATGTTCTGCTACAATACTTCTTGGATGGAAAAATTTAAACCTTTGGCCATCGGAAGATACGCAAATCCACGTTGCTTTAAAAATGTCCAATCACTACAATGTGATTTAATTTTGTTATTTTTTAAAAATAAAACACTGTTTTAATGCTAACTAGCGCTGATCACGTGATACGTCTAGGCATTGTTAGGTGACCAAATGTTGACTACGCGACGTATTCATTTCATGATGCCTTTGTTATTGTTTTTAAGTATTTTGAAAATGTTTTTCATATACAGTACAGTATATGTTTTTTTTTTCTTATATTAACTATAACGAAATTTCAGTTTAACGAAATAATTCTTTCGGATCCCTGAATTTCGCTGTAATGGGAGTTGACCTGTATTTGTAAAGATTTCACAAATTGCTAATCAGCGTCCATAACACACGTCTATTTGGTCCCAATGCGAGTGTCTTACCGCTCGCCAGACTAAAGAAGCCTATTATTCTAACCAACTTTCCACCACGCCGTTTCCCCCCGGGGGTAGGTATAACTCCTTTGTCACACTCTTCTGTCCTGACCCACAACTTTTTTCTCATTCATACATCGTCTCATGCATGGTCTTTGATTATTGAGGTCTCTAATATAACCACTTTCCATTATCTAGTAGGACTAGACGTCCGCCATGTCATCCTATGGATTTATAACAAATTAATTGAGATTTCTTAAAAGCCTGATCTAATATGATAATTCAAAACAGCTAAATTTGTTACAGATAAAATCAGGTGTGCGCACCTGTATTTTCATACGTATGTAATACATTCAGGTTAGGACTCGGTTACGTCATTTTTAAAAGCACTAACCGCGAGTCTTTTACTTCAACCCGGGCATGAAAACGTTTGATTAAAAAAGATGTTTACTTGAACACTGAACTTGTAAGTGCATAACGCAACGTACGCGCGACACACATTTTAATTAATAAATCTTAAAATGTATCTGTAGTACTTGGAGAAAATCAGTTGCGGTATTTGAAAACTAAAGCACTCGGATGTAAAATTGTTATTGTTTAAATTTCAACGTTAGATATAACGGATGAGTCTGTCACCTTTAGCGCAGACTTCAGCCTATTTAAGGAGACAGTGAACATCTCCTACTTACTTACACAATTGTGTATACGACAGAACTAAATGATGGATGAAGTGTTGATGAGCTGTTAACGCTTTGCGCAACAAGTCGGGCGATCTCTATGGAATTAAAGAATATGTTCACCTTGTAAAAAGTTCCTACCCTCGGCCGGTTTTGCGGGGTCGCATAACCACAAATGCCGCAGAAGGGGTGTTGTCTGGTATGAGTCAGCAGGCCACGTCCCTAGCCATTAGCCATATTGAACGCTCCCCAAAAAACAAGCGACCTTACTAACACAAGTACACACATCAATCTGTCTTAAAACGCGATCCCCGTAATGTTTAATTTGGTTGAGCATTTTTCCCTACAAACAACCTCCAAAAAAATAAATAGACAGTAATAACATAACAGGCAACATTGAGCTCCTTTGAATGAATATTTACCTCAAAAGCGATCCGAAAAAGCAAAATATATACATACTCGTACAAATATTTTGGCTGAAAACAAACTGATTTAAAAAAAATCTATTCTCTCGATATCATAACCATGTCACTCATATATGTATATTCCAATGGTATAATTGATATTTATTTATTAAATCTAAGCTATTTAACTTGAATTTATATCAAGATTAAGATGTCTCACAGAGACAAAGATATTATTTTTATACAAGAAGTATGGAAGTCTTGGGCATTACAGGGCTCACGACCTGTCATCGGCTGGCTTAAGTTGCTTGATCACTTTACACAGTGTAACGTTCACCTATTTTTACCCACGCTACCACATCTATCAAATTTTGGAAGTTGTATATTGTTGAAATCAAGATGGAACATTTCATTTATTTATTACCAATTATGCTGTCGCCATCTATTGACATTTTTAAAAAATTTGATATTCTTTCTCGTGTAATAGTATAGATGTCGCTGAAGCTGAGACTTAATTTGAAGTGGAGGCAATATCCTTTATTTGTATAGGACCTTTATGTATATCTTAATCTTGATGACAACCCCCAGGGGATTAAACCCAGTAATTAGTTCCTACAAAGATTTGGACATACTCAAAATATTGAATTTTTATTTTTATTTTATTGTCAATTTTGTCTTATTAACAATGTGTAATATAAACTGGACTAAATAGACTGTATTTATATGTATACGTCTGCGTATCATATGATTGATATCAAATTATGTTCGTACTTATCAACCGAGGCAAAGTTCGAAATGTTTTAATCAACAGTAAATTTCAGGAAGAAATCGAGTACAGCATTTAAAAAAAAGGAAAAGCAAAGAAATGTGTTTTCTTAAGAACTGGAACTGGGACGCTTTTATTACATAGAGACCTTTATGTCCTGTAATTTCTCATACAGACTAATTCTAATTCGATTAGAGCCCCAACAGCCTAGAAGGGCCCTGCCTAGAAAAACCGTTATCATCATCGTTACCTGTGATATTACACTACTTAATAAAACCAACCAGTGTGTGCTATTTCTCATTTATCCATATAACTTTACGGCGGTGGATATTCAATGTATAAACATAATCTAACTTTTATTAATTACCAACCTTATCATTTTCCAATAATAAAATATCACAGTCCTTTTTCATTTCTTCACAGTTGAATACAGGGTGTACAGGGTAACAGGTAACATACCCAGTCTACAATGTTTTACGGATAAAACTACTGACTAAATTACGAGTCAAAAATGTTCCAGGAGTACATACAAATTCTGTACCGTTGCGAAAAATTTTATTGTAATATTTTTACAAAATCACGTTAAACTGTAAGTCTACATACTTCAAAATAAATATTTGCGAATTCGACACATTATCGTGATATACCTTTGCTTCAAGCCCTAAATCATCTAAAAAAAAATTAGTCTGGTCGCTTAACCTTTTTAATTTTTAATATTCAACATATAATTTGGAATCAATAAATCGCATTACTACAACTCTTTTTAAATTTCTGACATGGTTAAGGTTAGGGTCATGCAGCTTGAACATTTTCAACTTATATTTTTAATATATATTTAATTTAATTTAATATTTACACTTAAAATATTGTACACAAGGTGTGTTATCCAGTATATTTTTTAATGTTTATTTTAATATAATTGCTTTTGATGGATTGATTAAAATTGAATTTTATTACGGTATGTACAAATGTGTAATTATTAAAGTTCCATTTAATACATTAATTAATTAATCTCATTCATACCAATTGTTAGGTTTATCCATGTTTGTCAATACTTTCTAATTTTGTACGATAAATAAATTTACATATCGATAGATGACACTACTATACGTCGTTTTAATTAGACCGTTAACAAACGTCCGACAGATGGTACGTCAATCAGGGCCGGTTGTTCGATCGTTGGTAAAAAATATTTACTCATCGAATGTACATGGAATAGTAAACTAAGTTTACCCTCCAATATCGGACGATAAAATCGTAAATTGTTAGTTAAAAATGGCGGACCCTTCGCAGCTGTTTCAAAAATCATCTGTCACACTGAAATCGTTCAATATCTATATATTTTAGTGATGATAGATCATCCGATGATGATCGCGCTGTTAAATTTATATTAGCACATAGACCGAAGATTTTTCGCCAGCAAAGTAACAGATCTTGAACGCGGGGGTGAATAAAACCACAGATGTATATTACCAATGGCGAACATTTAAAATAAATCCAATTCTCAGGTATTTGATGATTATTCGCCTTGCCACACTATTAGGCGGGATTAACTTTGACTAAAGTAAACTTGACGTTCGAACAACCCGCAAACGTTTTTTACCATGGGCGATGGTAAAAAGTTACCATAATTTACTATGGTAAAATTTTATTACTGATCAAACAACCGACTCTAAGTTATTATATTAGATTTGCAACCCTTGAAAGTAAAGTGCTCATTACCATCCCAAAAATTATACAACATAATAAAATTAGATAGGAATTTTTAGTAAACCAAGCTGACAATTTGAATAATCCACCGAAAGCATACTCCATCCCATTTATTTTTGAAAACGTGTCAAAACAACATCAGTCTAAATATAATGATAATTTCTCATTTTCAATTCGACTCTGAAAATGTTGGCCACCTTAAAGCATATTTTCCACCGTACCAAGATTTACAATTGAGTCGTGACTTATCATGATGATCATGTTTTGGAGGAGCGTGCTTGGTTCGGTTCTCCCGAGACAAACAATGAATAAGTACAAAACGATAATGTTTGTATTTAATAAAGTTTTATAATATTAAGTGACCCGATTATATTCTAAACACATGCAAGACGTACAACAGTATCAAGAAATCCCAACACGATACGAAAGGGAAAATTTAACTAAAAATATAAGGAATAATAATTCTGTTATCTTATATATTATATATAAATTTTAAATGTCCTTATGTATGTCAGTCACGCTTAGGATAACTTGAAAATAAGATGATACATTTAAGTGAAGTGTCAATTTTCTTACGAATCGGGTGGACATGCGATCTTTTTGTTTGAAAGATACATATTTCAAATAGAAAACAACTAATTCCATTTCTATTGCCGATTTTTTTTAAATCGTAATACTAATGGTGACACACTGTGAACAGGTAATTATTTAAATTATGTCCTTTTTCTATGTATGTCTTTAGCACCCGTCGTGGAACATATTTTAAACACTAGTAATAACATACATACAATATTACATAAATGTATGTAATATATATATAATATTCCAAAATGTATGTCACGTGGAGAAATTTGAAAGGAAATTAATACATTACATTAAATTTAAGTGACAAGAATTTAATTGTGTAACATTATTGCAATTTATTTATCGAAACGTCTTTCGCGCTAGGGCTGTGTGGGTAGTTTAAAAATCTTCTGACTCTGCTTAAAAGAACATAAATCAACGATTCCGACTCACTCAAGAGTCCCCGCCAGGATTATAAAGTCCTTTAAAAATCTATCAACTTCGGCTTACAGTCCGACTACGACTCCGCTTAAAATAAATAAGACAGTTTATTACATATATTTTACACAGATTTTAAAATGCATTGCCCAACTAGGCAAACCTGTTTTAGGGCAAATTGGCAAACAAATTTTATTTCACAAAACCAAATAACACATTGAAGGCAAAACACAATTAAATATAAAAAAAAAAAATTTCACGTGCGATGAAAAACGATTAATATAAACATAGATTCATTAACACGAAACGACATCACGTATTGAAAAAAAAAAAAAAATCTAATTGAATGGGCTTTTATATGAAAATTACTGCGGAAAATTCGGCCGCATGTAATTATAATAATTTATCAGTCAGAGAGGTAAGTCAGAAGAGAATGCAAAATAAAGTGACATAAAACAATAATTTTATTATTACATTTCCTGAGAACAATTTCTCCACAAAAATGTTAATAATATTCGGACCAACAATAGAGATGAAAATAATGTCTAAATATTTGTAACGTAGAAAACGCCACTTTTATGTGACCTCTGAGAATCTCGAGCGATTTAACATCGCTGAGAAATTGAAACAATGTCTGCTCGGCTGCCGACAGAATCAATTTATGTTATTTAGTCGGCGAACGCCATCGGACTCGAGCGAGGCCCGGCGAATGGTTTTAAAAATCGAGCAACCAGTTTGTCTGCATTTCTACTGCTTTTTGTTGACCGTGAAAAAGTACCATCAAGTTCGTAACTCCGTGAAGGTTGAAAATACAACCGATGGAGAAAAACAAAAGGTAAAAGCCGTCGATCAATTGCGAAACAATGCCCGATAACTTTTGAACGGAAAGATGAGTTTTGCTCGGCCAGTTTCTCGGTCCTAAACACGCCAACATAAATATTTTACAGAATCAATGATATCTACTAATTAAATTTTGCTGAAATGTAAAAAATACCTTTGAGTAATTGAGATTTCGTAAAAATTAAGGAGATGATAATGGAACGATAGCCATATCAATTTGAAAAGTGTAACATATAGGTTCGAAAATTTGTCGTCAATGTACTGTGTTTAATCGTTAATGTCATAATCGGTTAATGCACGTTTCCCGGATTGGAAGAGATTCAGGTTCAAATTCCGGTAGCAACAACAATATTTTTCGATAAAAATTGATTTTATATGTATATCTTCTAATTAATACATTTAATTTGTACAGACTCAGACTCAGTTTAAAAGCGAAATTGTATTATACACAGTTAATAGTAATTTGAACGTGTAATGCTGATAATGATGAACGTCAAGGATTATCGCGTGTCACTTGGATGATTAGACTTGGTTGAACTCGGAACACACGCACTTCTGTACTTATGCGGTAGTTTCCAATATCTTGTTGACTCTCCTCAATTGTCAATTTTTAACATAACTTTAATTTTTTCAATGTTTCTAATTTATCAACCATAAAAATTGTCTTAATATTTTTTACATTGTACCTCAATGTATATCTTATCAGGAGCATTAACGACAAGTTGATAATATGCTATAAAAAATAAAATATTTTTTTATTGTACGTTTATCAGTATGTATACGTTTATATGGTTAATATAATATAGTTAAATACTTTTTAATACAATATTAGCATTTCGACCCCTCAGAATAACAAGGTTCCATCTGACACTGACACTGTTTTGAGATAATGATAATGAGCGCAGAAGTTGATTGAATTTCAACATATATTCATGTATATTTTGTTTTAAGTATGCAAATATGATCGGTTTTAAGGTCTTAACTTATTTTCAGTATTATCAATACTGAGAGATGAAGGGAATTAAAAATAAAATAAAAACGTTGTAAATTAACAATAATAATCCATAAATTGAAATAAATAACAGATGCAGTTAGAACTGCAGCTCTTGCTATTTCCTTGAATATCCGTTAAATAGAGTTGGTGTGTACGGAAGAAATAAAGAATAATTCATTTGGAACCCATTTCACGCAATAACTCAAATTAGTCCAAAATGTTAAGGGGGTCGATTTATTTACAGTACAGGGTAACAAAAATTTAAAAAACAAGATTAATAAACAACATATTTCTGGATTCCATTGTGAAATGTCCTGCTCATCACCATCACCATCCCGAGGTACAGAATGATTTGACTATTAGATTAGGTAGGAATGAAGATAAATTACAATTTTTGAAAATTTAGCAAAAACGTAAATTTTCCAGAGTTAATTAAAAAAATTAAATAAAGAATAATACATATTTGATTCTTATTCCGGGCCATATTGTTAAAGTATATCAAAAATTATCTCCGAGGGCCTGGAACAAAATTTCAAAAATTGCTAATTTTTGATCTTAAAGATTTGTCGGTAAAGGTTGAACAATATAACGACGTACAATGAATCAAAATATACATTTCTCAACATGAAATATAACTGATGCCTTAATAGGTACTTTATTTTATTATTCAACAACAAAAGGTTGTGTTTCAAAAAAAAAGTGACAATATTAAAAATCTGAATTATGTAAAAAAAATTATGAATGAAGCAAAACGTGGAATGTTTATTGCAAATTATACATACGTGTAAAATTTCCTGTAAACATGACGAGTCCACTTCCACGTGTCACCGTTAGCGACGAGTTCATTCGTAATTTAAGCAAGTAAGAGTAAAAGAAGAAACTCGAATCCGCAAACAATACGCCAGAAAATGCGAGCCCCAGAACCCAGAACTAGGATGAAACAGAACAATGAACGCTAGACGAGTGGTGTAGTAACAGAGCGAGCTTTCATTGTTGGTGTTCCCACAATGCGGCCGACTTCTCTTCGTCGACGTTTTCAATATCCCGAGCCAGCGAAAATAAGCGCATTTTTTTTGTCTCGGCAGTTATAAGTAAAAGTTATCATTGATGAATATGAACATATTCAACCAGTTTAGAAGCACATCAACGTTATTTCCGGATATCGTTAAGTTTTACAAAAAATATAACCGGTCGCATAATATTGGAGGAAGTGTGGCTTACTTTCTAAACATGTGTTAACCTTCAAATTGAATATTCGACATAATATTTATAAAAGTTAAATTTCTAATTTTCCCCTATACTTCATGCGAATCTTGGTTGCCTTCAGGATGTGAAGCCATTTCCTTCCACTAAATCAACTATCACACCATCTCAGCTTCGGCCTGCCCACTTTTCCTGAACAAAACCTTATTTGCGGGTCCCTGGTCTACCGTGCGATGCAAGTGCCCTAGCCACCATAATATTGCATTTTAATACATTTGACAACCTCCATACATATTTCATACAGATTTGAAATCACCATACATATTTCATACAGATTTAGCATCTCCATACATGCTTCATACAGATTTGGCATCCACATACATATTCCACCTAGCGGCATACTAACGAATTACACTCGATGATGATCAAGGAAGAGCTGAAGAAAAGACATTGGATCGCGTGGAACTGAGGTAGATCGGCAAACAATGCTCCCTTTGAGATGTGAGAGTGTGCGCGCGCACACAGTTTGGCATCGTAACGCACATAACTTTTATCAAGACTTATTCTTCGTGCCCTACCTTCTATGGAAGGTTAGTGACCATGTTGCTGTAGTACTGTATTACTTCATCATGTAGAATATTTTGGACATTCATCAACTTTCTGAGGTTTTACAAACCGAGATAATCCCTTTGTTTCTCTGCGTCATGAGTTGTAAAAGATCATATTTTTCACTGCGGAGAATATGACCGGACCTTTCCTGGATAGTTGTTATAAGTTCTGCAGACTTAGTTGTGCGTCTTAATACATCTTCATTAGTAATGTAGTCAACTCAGGCCTTATACCGATTTGGTAATGTTTTTCTTATTTTATCCCCCAGTCAACGAATAATAGCATCGGTCCTTAAAATTGCACAAAAGATTTTTTTTATGCGCACGCCGTGATCCTAAATTAGAGGAAATATTGTCGGCAAATACTTTCAACAATATATTCGAAGCGTCACGATTCGCGATCACCGTTGGCACGCCATCATCTCAGGGGTTACGTAAGGCCAAGACTGCTCCTTCAAGAGCAAATATGAAAGACAAGAATATTGCAAGGCTGAAGAAATTATCATCATAATATAATCAAAATTAAATTAAATTAATCAATTAGAAAAATGTACAGAAGAAATCTGTATATCGAAAAAAAATATTACTTGTCGCAGGAACGAGAAATTATTTCCCTGTAAATTAAAAATCATATAAACTCGTAAAAATTAAATGTATTTACCTCATGGTCCCTGTAGAAAGGCTCGCGTAAATTCTCAGGCACCCGGTTGTTGAAGGCCTTCGATAACAGCCATTTCACCGATGCCCGCTGCCTTGACTGAAAACAAAATAAATTGAATAATAAGTTCGTGCATATATAAGGAGTGAACATAGAAAACAACTTAGTTTGTCAAACATTTCAAAAAGTCTTATTAATAATTAGTCTATTAGATCTGACGTTATAGAAATGTACTTTACATTTAAAACATAAAATTATTCGAGATCTAAAATGATTCATAAGATAAATGACACTATGGGCTAAAAGCTACTACAATAATAATAATCCCGAGTAATCTTTCTCTCCGCGCATAATGAGCAGAACGTAGATTAATAGAACTGTAGCGGAAGAAAAAACTGCTTCATCGGTTATTAATTTTTCATTTTAAATATTGTTTTTGTATGAAAGTAAAAATATTTCATGATTGAAACAACTACAAAATAGATTATTGATTCGTCTTAAGCCTTATCTATATGATTGCAAAAAAATACGAATTAATATGCAAAGCCTTCTCTAAAAACGAAATATAAACAATGACCACATAAATAATTAAGTAGTTTATATAATATATTAATTTCAATGAAATCACATTTTATTTGTGACGTTATGAATTTTCAGAACACAGCTTCTTGATATTGATAAAGAAACGTCGCAATTAAAAAAATGTTTGCTTCCGACGGGATAAAATAAATGTCTCAGTAATAATTAGAACTTCGCTCGTTTGAAAAATAGAAAGTATCTAATATTTGTAAAAAATTCAAATCCTATTTGAGAATATTAGATGCTTTGAACAGCGAGTACATTGGTATCACACTCGTATCTATTGTTATGTAAGGAGGAAAAAATATTATTTTCTACGTACGTATTTGCCAGTGGCGTGCAGTAGGTATAGATTTAGGTTACGCTGTTACAAACGATATTATACAATCATATGTAATACAATATATGTATTTTCCTTTTAACAACGTCTTTGGACAAAATAAATCCGTCATGTATACGACCCTATCATGTATTTATTTATAATTTTAGAGTACTGTTAATAGTGTTTTTAAAGTTTAAGTTTTAACATGTTTTTAAGAACGCTTTCTATGACGGAACATGATTAATTTTATTGTTCAAAAATACTTCACGTAATAACTAAAGGAAATTATTAACTTTATTAAAGGCTAGCGTAGGAAATAGTTCCGCCAATTGTTTTTTGTTTTTCCCAAATCAAAAACAAATTCATGCACCAAATGCACCTCGAACACAAAGAACGGCCATGAAATCAACACGTTAAATACAGTAAAATAGTAAAATTCGCAAATTAGTAAAAGAGGAAGTAGACCCTTCAATGATTTGCACGCAGTTGTAACCCTTTCTAATGTTTTTCTGTTAATAAACAGCATAGGTAAGGACTCTATACAAAACGGATCAATCGAAAGGAATTTTCAATTCGATAAATAGCTATTTATATGATTTTAATAATTCACTAGCTTAAAGACAGAACTGAATAATGTAAATAGCACGATGCGGCGAATAAAAAAAGAGCGCCTGAGTACAACGGTGAGTTTTTAGAACTAAGCAATTAAAGTCTCTACTGGTGCACAGATGGCACTAATTGCAAAATAATGTTTTCGTTAATGTTAATCCAATTTTTAAATTTATATTTGTTTCCTAGAATTTTTAGTTATGCACAGTTTTTTTTACTTGTGTGCACTGCGCGCCCCTGGTATTCGTTTTAATTAATTTATTGACAAAAATCACACTTTGGTGGTTTCGGTCGGCGGGGTGGGTGACGGGTACATGTACTCGCATACATTGTACGAGAGGAGATTTCCGGCACTAAATCAAGCACACCCGTCCGGCCGCGGCGCTTAGAGTAAACACAATTTGCAGCGTGAAGATAGAACTGCTGACGTAAGCATCCGCACGGAAGGAAAATGTGGTCATTGACCATGACCCTATCAGAGAAGCCAGAGCAATCAGCTCGGCAGAAAGGGAGGGAATATCAAAGCCAGATGCGTCTAGGAGCATTATGATCACCGCGTCGCGATGAATTATGAATTCAACAAAGAACCATAACAGTAATGAAGCGACGCGTGATTTCCGACCACAATATCCACCTCGTCTTCCTTATTCGACGCACATACCGTGCACACATCTGTCTCGCTACATGCGACTACACATATGATGTAATCCGCGATTTATTTTCGGGTACCGCAGCAGTTGCTCAATGCTACTCGGTGCGAATTCTCAAACGCTCTATATCGCCATGGATCTAAATTAAAAAAAACATTTTTCAGTAAGTTTTATTCCATTGTCTTTTTATCTCGAATCTTTTGCTTGCCCCATTATTTGCTTTGTGTGGATGTAATCGAGTTACAACTTAATAAAATGAATGCTACGTATACATAGAATGACAATTGGATATCTCGTAACTCCTAGAATGGTCTGAACCTACAAATTATTATGAAATAGTCAGCCTTTAATTTACCGAAGATAAATTCGAAAAAAGGCTGATATTTTTCATTTTATTCAGTATAAAATTGTCAAGTATCGCAGTTAATAAAATATTACTAAACAAAAAGTAACGAAGTTTACATAATTTATGAATATATAGAAGCAAGAGAACTACAATTTTTTTTTCTTTATTACATATATATTCATTATAGTTTTTATTTTTTGCCAAACTGCATGGCAGTTTTACGGCAAGGATTACCTTTTACATAGTTAAACAACATTTTTTTTTATTAATAAAATATAACAAGGGGGAAAAAATTGATAAGATGTTAAGATGAATTACTTAGAAAGATATAAAGAAAAAATCTATCTTTCGTAAAAATATACAATTTTTACAGACCCAGTCCAAAGTATTTTATGGATGGATACCTGAATATAATATAACAAAGAAATAAAAAAATTGACAAGAATATGCGGTCACCGAGATCTCATCATTTTTTTAAATGTTAAAATTGGAAAAATTAATTATCAAATTCGGGCCATAGTACACGAGTCCACATACTAACATATATACAACTTTCAAAAATTTAATAAATATGGAAATGGAGGGGTGAGGTTATATAAATATAAAGTGACCACTTAAGCCGGCCGAAGACAGGTCGTAAGCCCTGTAAATACCCCATACTTCCATATATTTTCCATTAAATACACATACATTATATGATATTACAATGGTGAATGTGCAATTCAAATTGCTTGCAAGAAAGAAAAAAGCCGGAACAAATCAAATCGTAAAAAATTATTTATTCATATTATGATTATTTTAATACTGCCGTAGATAACACCAAGAGGCTTTAGCAAGGAAATTTTTCCAACGGAACCGGACGACCCTAGTGTCTCGCCTTCAAACTTCAACAACGTGCTACCAATGGAAAAACTTTGAAGTTTAATATCTTAGTTGGAGGTAAATATCAGATTAAATCTTACTGATGCAAGGGCACGATATATCGACACTGATGAATGACTTATTTACCATCACGCTGTAGGCTGAGAGGACAGAGCGCCACACTCTTCTGTCCTGACACACAATTCTCGTCTCATCCACATTCGTACATCTTCTCATACAAGCTCGACGATTATTGAGGCTTCTAACAGGACCATCCTCCAGCATCTGGTTTACCTGGTCGTGCCAAGTCTTCCGCGGACGTCCTCTACTTCTGGTGCCTACAACACTTGCATCACATATCTTTCTTAACATTCTCTCCTCGTTCATCCGTTCCATATGACCAACCCACCTAAGTGATCCTTTCTTAATCTTACTCACTTATACTATGATCAGCTAATGTACAGATACAATTTACGCATAGTAATTTTTGTAAATTTCTCAATTTAAAAAAAAAACTTGTTTCTTAAAATCTACGAAACCCGGGAGGTCTATAAAAAATAACATTTTGATTACATAATAAAATTTAAAAAAAATATAAAATACAGTTTAATTAAGTCTGCACAAGTCATAGAGTTTGTTTATCTCTTCTTTTTGGAATCTGACAATGTTCAATTGTCTTGTCTGTCGTGTTAAGTCGTTATATAATTTTAATCCGCTGAAAACGAGTCGCAATTGCCCTATTTTTGTTTTCACAGGTTTTACACGATAGTTTTGATACATACTCGTATTGTGTTGTTGTTGTCATGTTTTTCTTATGTAATTCAATTCTTATATCTCACCGTTAGAAATATCATGCAATAAGTTTTAACGTTAGCGGAGTTAAATCAGTTTGTTTTCTGAATAGTTCATAATATTATAGTGACAGCTAAATACGTAAACAAAAATTTCAAATAACTCCGATTGTGTCGTCACGCCGAGTGTGATATTTTTAAAACAAATAATGAAACACCGCATTGTGCACCTGCCTGTCGGATATACAGATATAACTCAAGCACGAAGCCAACGATTGAAACGACAGCTATAATCGCATCCAGCGCTTTGAATGCTGCCGCATGCAGCCCGCACTCCCAAAACTCGGGAGAAACAAAAGGACAAAACAAAAGGAGGCAGACCGAGTTATGAAAACAGGCTGAAAAAAGAAAACGTTCAGACGAGAGAAGCGGAAATGGGAGAAGACAAAAATAGAGAAAGAACGAAACAAGGTGCACCGACTGCTCGCCGGCTGGCCGAGTCGAGACGGCGGCGGAGGTGAGATACATTCGCGCAAGTCCGGCAAATGGCCTTACAGGCGAGGCATATTTGTGTAGATGATGCGTTTATCGCGCATAAGGCAAGGCGTAACCTTGTTATTCATTCATAATACACATATCAACTCTGCTCTACAAGGTAAATCGCGAAACACACCATATTGGACAAATCGGGAAGAAGGTGACTGAATAAATCGCAAATAATAGCATCTGCGCGACGCATTCTCAGCACCAATACAACATTCCTTTGTTCCAAACAAATTATTGTCTAAAGGACATGGACTGATGAATACCTGCAATGGTAGGTCAAACCAAATACAAACGGCGCAAAAAATAACTTTACATATTTGAATATCACAAATGTCAGAATTTTAAACCGCTGTTCCAACATCATATTTTAAAGTGTAATTAATGATTTTTTTTTAAACATGTTACTAGTACTAAACAACCTCCTATCGTTAGTATAATAATATATATAAAACATGAATATAAACATAATAATAATAATAATATTTTATGTAATTATTATATTTTCAAATGTCAAATTTATCCTACTGTTTGATGTTTAACCTGGGACCTACCTATCTTTATCTCTTGACATTGTCGACTATGACGACACTAAACTTACTTCTCCAAATTTGGAAAACGTTAAATATGGAGTTGGGAAATTACACTGATTGGGCATATGAAATAATACTACATATTTCTATTGACATTCCGACGGCTCCAAGGAGCTTGCTTTTCATTTAAAAACAATAGCCAAACGTTTTATTATTTATCTTCCTAATAGTAGTAGTAGAATAAAAAGTAAAACAAAAAACGATATTAAAGTATGGACATTAATTATTAAGATTTCTTTTTATTCAAAAAATACACTTTACATTGGTTTACAGCGTATTGATATTACATTAGAAGCATTTTTTAACGTCCCGAGGGTCTGTGTATAATTGCTTCATAACTATACTAATTATTAGAAATTTTATTTAAAAAAAATTACTAAATATATTAATTTAAGCATGGTACATTTAGTTTATAATTTAAGATAAATTGTAGTAATTTTTACTTCACAACCAGTCAGTCTTTTTCAGCAAATTTTTCACAAAAGAGATCAAAGAAATATGGACGAAAGTTCCAAAAGATGGATATATAATAGATATCTACGGTAAACACAAAACGCAAGTCTCAGCAAAAAATCTACAGACGTGACGACAGAAATGTAAATAATAAAAAAAACAGGGTGCAAGCTGAGGCACACGCTCTCTGTTTTGTTTTTCATTTTGAATTTTTATTCTCATCTCGCGTTAGTATTATATTTGAATTATTATGATTTTAATTAAATTATTTTTTTGTATTGGTAATATTTATTTTTCGGGAGTGTATAATTTTATTTGAGAAAAGAACGGAATTTGATTTTTTTTAAATCGATTTACTAAAACTCGAATTACACACTAGAGACGATAACGCGTCACGCGTTCCGGTTGCCTGACAAACAGGAAGGGAGCAGATTCAGCGGCGGATGTATGATGATGTATTAACAAGTCTCGGCAATAATGAGTATAAACAATCTTAACACCATCAAATTTTGCAAATCGACACTAGACGAAGAAAGTCTCCTATTCATTTTAAATCTTTACATAACTTGTGGGGGGGTCGTCCATTGATTTTCCACGAACTGATAATTTTTGCATGTAGGTGTTCGGCCATCTGGTTCAATGAGCACCCTCAGGCAGATTTCTCATTTGTCGTAATATACACTTAGGTGAGTATGTGGGCACTGCTAAGGAGATAAATTCTTCAGGTGTGGTGCGTGGTCGGCTAGTTGTGTCAATAGGGATTTCATTATGCTGTTTTTTTTAAGTGTATACGTGTAGCAATAAACAACAAACACATTTAAAAAACGCGCTACATGTCTCAGACACACGTATCGTACTATCCCTGCTATATAATGTTTTTTTTTGTACTGAAAAATATTAATATATTCTTGCCAATTTATGAATATTATGTAGTAACTAATATTTTAATTAAATTAAATAAAACTAAAATTATATATAATTAATTGACATGGAAGTTAGTTTGACGTGTAAAATGATTATTTTAATTTTCACAGCTAAACTTTGTACTAGACCCACGTTGGGTTATTGTCACTGATAGTTTCAAGAGGTGCAGTCCCTCTCATCACCAGGTGATAACTGAACTAAATATGAACAGTATTGTAGTCAGTCTATTGGGGCAATGGGCCGGGGCTTGAGAAGAGGGGGGAGGTTTCGGTCGTTAGCGGGAATATGGACAGTAAAGGCGAAGTATTAAGGAATATTATGTTGTTTATTAATGTTTTCTAAGAATTTTAATCATTTTGAATTTCTAAATTGTTAATTATTAATCCTTTATAAGGTACCGAGTGGGAAAGTTTTAGTCTATGACTATGGTAAGGTAAGAGAGGTTTGCTCCAATCGATTTGAAAACTCAGAGAAGTTGTTATTTGTTAAGCAGCGGCGATGTTTGTTTGTTCTCGTATTTAGATTTCTCGCAGTTTGACCTATATATTTTTCATCGTAATCGCCACAAGTTATTTCATATAATAAGCTTTTTTTCTAATATATTAATTTTTGAATTGAGTAGAATTTTGTCGATGTAGTTGTTCGTGTAAAACCCCGCACCGTGTCAAGCCCCGCCCCATTGCTCCAATAGACTACAATACTGTATTTAGTTTAGTTATCACCCGATGATAAGAGGGACTGCACCTCTCGAAACTAGTAGTGACAATAATCCAACGTGTGTAATAAAAATTTTAGTTGTGAAAATTAAAAATATATGTTAATAATATTTATCTTTATAAATCTAACATCCTTACAAACAGTTTTTACACACAATACATGCGATAAAACAATGATGCAGCACATAGCTACTTTCGTCATTTTGGTAACCGTCGGTGTTAAGGCATTACAAGCACACGAAAATGAACGCAATAATAAAATATAAATATGGCTATGAGTCGCTCACGTTCAAGTAATCATTGCCTACGCCTGTTTCAAAATATATAATAAAATTTTCAAAATATATATTCTTTATCTGCAGCAGAAATTTTAGATATCAATCAACATCCGGAGCTCGTCACGAATACTTAAGCATGGTGGAGCGCGTGAATACTAAAATAAAAATCATCTTGTCTATAATGGGATTCGTATACACAACATACATATAAACTCAATAATAAAATAGAAATATGATTGAAATATTACATCCTTTCGAAAATTATTTTTAGAAAATCTTGATTGATTACTTCTCGAATTGCTTCAAGACTTTGGTTCAGCCACGAACGATTGTTTAAAATATTTAAGAACATATGAATCTAGGCTTTCTATTGCAGGTAGTCGTCAATTACTGTATCCGTTGAGCTACAGCAGTTACTTCTAATTTATCAAATGAATCCATTGCATTTCGTTCAGTGACACGTATATTATAATTGTATTTACTTTCGAGCCATACATTGGCCAAATAATGCCACAAAAACTTGCCGTATACCAAATGGTAAAACAATGTATATGATTTTAACACAATTTTTGGCTAAAATAAAACATATATATATATATATATATATATATATATATTATATTTACAAAATCAACTTTGTGGTTAAAATCCATTTAAAATTATTAGAATTTTTTATCTGTCGACTGTTTTATTAGGATAGAGGACAAGATACCACACATTTCTGTACACTCAGAGGAGAACAATTTAGCAATTCCTAGGATGTGCACCACACACGGGCAAAAAAGCAATGTTTTTGTAGCACCCAAATCGTATAATTCTCTCCCTAAATACATAAAAAAAAACATTGAACAACACAGACAATTGAAAGACGGAATAAAATTCTGGTTAAAAAAAACTCAGACCGAACGTATGTACATAGCATGGTCACCCCTTCAATATGAACACATACAGAGTCAAAACTTTAGACCTGCATGCGCATGTATTAAATTAACTTGTATACTGTATTATTTAAACTTGTTAAAATGTGCATTATCCTTACAAATTTCAGGTACGTTACAAATATTGCATCATATATTGTTACTTACACATTTTATTTTTTCTCCATTCATATTCTAAATTTATAGTTGATAAACTAATTATGTATAATATGATTGTTGATTAAAAATGTAAAATCTTTGCCTCAGCACGGGCGAAGCCTGGTGAGGCAGATATTAAAATACGAAATTTACTTACAACATATGATACGAAATAAATAAATACATCTTCTCGTGTACGCCCGTCTATTATTGAACTAAATATATTTTTCCTATACTCTCCTCACTCATGCCCAAACAATCTTAGCGACCCTTTCTCAATTCTAACGGCTATGCTACAAACTGATCTACATTTGCTCGTAATTTGTTTAATCTTCACTCTATTGTGTATGGATTTTCCACGCAATACGCCTGAGCGATTGCATGTCCGCCTCATTCAGTCTTATGCGGTTTATAATGTGTAGTATTTAACAAAACACAAGCTTCACTGCCTTGGCCTGTTAATCGACTTTTCTTCTTCAACAAATTTTAATAAAATGATTCGCAAGAATAAATAAAAGAAAAAATGAGTAAAATAACCATTGTACCATTTTTACCATTTTAGACAATAAAATTTTTTATAATTTCTCAGTTTGTATTTAATTTTTGGCAATCTTTTTCGACATTTCAACTAGCTTCTAAATCTTTCCTTATTTAGATAAATGTTTGCTTCTATATCGAACCGGGCTGAAAATCCACCAAGTGCATCTCAAAATCTTCTAAATCCATCCAGTCAACCTTCATCATAAAATTCGCTCGCGCTAAAGTTTCTGGTATGTATTTATAAAATACAGGTGAATATTATTGTTCCAGGTCGATTTTGTTTGTCAGACAGACGTCTGCCCAATGTCTTTTGTCAATGTCAAGACATTTATTTATCTTAACATGTTTTGGTTTTGTCAGTGCGAATTTGGTAGTCGTAGAGATTAGTTGATTACATTTTATTATGGAACATCTAACGTCTCAACAACGTGTTGAAGTCATTAAAACAAACCCGACATTTGGAAAAAAATTATCATGAGCGACGAAGCTCATTTCGACTTGACGGGTTTTGTTAATAAACAATCAGCCGTTATTGCCGCACAGAAAATCCTCAATTCATACACCCACGCAGAGTTACCGTATGGTGCCCCACGTGGGTCAGCGGAATCATTGGGCCTTATTTCTTTCAGGATGCAAGAATCGGGAGTAATGCTGTAAAAACTTCCGCGTGGCCGGATTGGGTCGATTGGGCGGGACTCGGCAGGACGGTGCTACCTCACACACAGTCCGAGCTATGCTTTAAATTTTTATGAATGAAACAACATCGGCCTGGAACATAATATTCACTCTGTAAATACAGTTGTTTCTTCAAGTCGTCGAAACTGCACAAATCTTGTCAAAAACCTTACATCGCTTATTTCTACATTTTCTGAAAAATGTTCTATAAGTTTGGCTGTCTGGCAACGAACGACTCGAAAAAATATACTTCAAAGAAAGTCAGATGAATTTCAACTTATCCGATTATAAATGATTTTTTAAATGCTCTTGTGCTGTCCGTTACCCCTGACATAGAAGATATTACCTGCCGTGTACCATATTCATGAATAAAGACATTAATTACTCATGATTAAATACAATAACTAACTTCAAACCCATATATCTGAGAAGAGAAACAGTTACAGAATTTTTCCGCGATACTCCAAGTCATGATCACGGATCACAGCGACCTGCCATACATTCATTGCACGCAAGTTGTCGCGCCCAAAGACCTTGGCCCGACTATAAAAGAAGACAGCCAAACGGTCAATAGATGCAAATATGCTTCACCGTTTGGAACTCGGTTGACTGTCTCGCACTTCGTACTGACAGTCTCATACTCGAGAGTCAGTGTGCTCATGTCCGAAAGAATAATAAAAAGAAAATAATGTGCAGCTGACGAATGGTGGTATCCGGTGGTGGATATACTATTTCGGAAATAGAATCCGCTCATAACGCAGTCAGCATCATAATGATAATTTCAATATTTTCCTTCCAAAGTTAACCACATCTATTTTATTTGCGTGTGAACGAATCGATTTTGTATATAATATGCAGATAAAAAAGGTTATTATTAACTTTAGAGAGAAACTGGTTATATGTAAGTAACAAATTTGTCAACATAACAAATTTCCTTTAAGAAATTACTTGGGAGGAAAGAAATTTAAAACAATTTTGTGTAGCGAAAACTATCCCTTATGATTATAATATTTTTAATGACAAACTTCAAACATTACAAAATATCCAATGAGTATTATTTATTTAAATACAAATTAAAAGTATTTATTAGAAAGATATACATATAGAATCAATTTTGTCGAAAAATATTGTTGTTGCTACCGGAATTCGAACCTGGATCTCTTCTATTTAATAAAAATGAATTATTAATTCTGGCGTCTCCTATCGGTTTAATCAAAGGTATTTGAGATTCCGTAAAAAAAAAAAAAATGGCTTTCAAATAATGGAACGATAGATGTATCCATTTGAAAAGTGTAACATATAAGTTCGAAATTTTTTCGCCAATGCACCGTGTTGGTATTGCACAATCGGTTAATGCATGTTCCTCGGACAGGAAAAGATCCAGGTTTGAATCCCGATAGCATTAACAATATTTTTCGATAAAATTGATTTTATATGTTCATCTTTCTAATTAATACATTTAATTTGTATTTAAAAAATGTCACAGACTGTTCTGAATAATTACAACGTGTTGTAATTATTAATGAATGTGTTCTCCTTAATAATAGTCTTATATTTTATAGAGAAAATTTGCTACAAAAAAGAGGCGTTATTTTGAAACCAATCGGTATTAAAAATAAAACACGATGTTTAAAAAATTAAATTTAAATATGAAAAATACTGACAACTAAATAGCTTCGATGGACCAAGATTCCGGGCGTGTTTTTAATGTGTCAGAATTTTTGTTATATATATATTGTGTTTAACGGAACATAACAGAACACAATATATTTAAAAAGATTATTATCACTTAAAACATTATGTATCAAATATACAGGAAATACTAGAGCAACTAAAAATAGCCCATGTGTTAGTTAGGATACTTTATGGGTCAACATCATTATCACAAAAGAATCGATATCGTAAAAAGACGCAATGTATTTCATATGTTAAACTATTCGATATCAGAACGTAAAGCCTGTTTTACAAGGCAAGGAGCTAAACGACGGGTTTGATCATTTTAAAAAATGGAGTCGGAGCGCCGATGAGCGGCGAGCAGTGAGGAGTGATGTCACCGGGCGGAGCCGCCCACGGCCGACTCACCTGGCCGAGAGGCGCGCGAACATATGGCAAATATATTTCACCCAATTTTACATTCAAAGGCGATTCAATCTATTTATGCGCGGTTCACATCAACACGCGTCCATTAGCTACACCGGGGAGTCAATAATGTACACAATTGTTTTATTATTTTGTCATAAAGGAATGTTTGCATCTGAATTGGAGGTTGTTAAAGGCCACCGTAATGCAGTATGTAGGACACGATCTCCCACGCCGTATTATCCGTTTCGTTCAAAAACAGGTCCAAACCTAGTAATAAATATGGTGACGTTATTCAAGGCTGTCATTAATTTACAAATAAAATACTATTTTCTTCAAATATATGTATAATATAATACATAACGATATGACGAAAGGTATTAATTTACCTAGAATCACCTAGGAACTAAGTATAGAAGGAATATGCTGTAAAAATTAACCCGGGTAAAAATGATTTTAAAAAATATATTAATTTATTTGTTACCCAAAAGTACGCAGGTGTTGCTGTTCTTGGCATTGGAAATAAATTGCTGAAAGTGAAATTAACAAATCGGACTTTCGAATCGTCTGAGGAACAGGTTTGGTCTGTTGTTCATCTCTATTGTGCTATGGGCGTGTTGGGAACTTTTATAACCAGTTTGCACAAACCAACGGGTTTTAATAGGGATTTTGAGTGTGTAAAAATTAAATTAATTATATATATAGGTTGACTCTGAAATGTTTCAAGGTGCAGGAAAATTCTTTTCTAAAACATTAATGATAACATTATATTGTAATGTAAATAGTTTTATTTAATGCGATTTGTTTGATTAAGTAAGTACAAATGGAAAGTGCATAATATTGAATTGCACGGATAAAAGGTGTGGGTACCTAAACATTACATCATGTAGTTGGAATTAAACAAAGCGCCTCGACGTATTATGGAGCTGTTACATCGTGCCTCCTCCGATTTAAAATTACGAAAAAAAAAAACAAGTTCTGTCTTATTTTTTAACGTCCACACAGCAAAACATCAAACTCGCAGATTATTCTAATGATTTCGTAACATTTGGTTTGAAATGAGATGATTTCACTTTTCTACGCGACAGTAATATCTTTATTTACTTGCGACAGAAACAGATCAGATCTTAGAAAATGTTTACAAAAAATGAATAAAATTTTCCCATTGTCTGCTGCATGAGACTAGATATTTCAGCCATTCCATTCATTTTATTTCACAGACATTTCACGTTTCTAATACCAAAGGTGGTCTAACAGAAAAACATGGAAATTATCCGCTTGCCATTCTTCTGTGAATAAAAAGAGTTTATTTATTAATTTAAACGTATGCATGTTGGAATAAAATGCGGCCATACACGAAGTGGAGCGGTTTATATGTAGCAGCATAGATACTTCTGTGTATCGTGTATGAGACAGTAAGGTCACACCCACGTGACGAGTGACGATTCATTGAGGTGACTCCATCGGATTTAATATGAAAAATTTGTCGAGACTAAACAAATAAAATTAAGTCATTCTGGATTGATTATAAACTAAAAAAAATATTTATTTATTTATTTATTATCTTTGTTTTATTGACCACTTAATTGAGTTTAAATACATCTACCGGTTTCGAAAAATACCACTTTCTTCTTCAGGATGTCATAACTACCTAAAAACATATATTATTGTTTCTTTACCAGAATACATTTAAAAAAAAAACAACAATTATTTAAAAAATAAATTTAGTATTTTTTTTAAAATAGATTCTGGTAAAGAAACAATAATATATGTTTTAGTTTACATTTATCAGGATAGAAAAATAAAAATTGGGAAAAACTGAACACAATTTTTTTAAAGCAGACCCATACACGATCATTCATAATGACATTCACAGCGAGTAATAGATTATCTGAATGTCATTCGGAATGATATTTTTTTAGATCAGTTTACCCCAAATGATCGTGCTAAGTAGCTGGTTAGCCAAAGGTATAAAGACTAGTAAAAAATAAAAAGGGGTGTTTGACAAATATATTAGCTCTATCCACTTCAAGAAAAGTGAACCGTAAAATCTGGGAGAAAGAATGACTTAAAAAACGTAAAAAATTCACCCATTTGAATTTGTTGCGTGAGATTTCACAGACGTTGGCCGAAGATGACTATAGAAACTATTACCGTATGAATAAAACGCTTTTTGAAAAATTGCTCAAGATGGTAACATCACATTTAACTAGACAAAATACAGTGATGAAGGAATTCTTAACGATCATCCCGTACACTACTGTTTCTTGCAACTGGACGTTCTTGCGAACATCTCAAGTTTTCAGTTACAATATCTCCATCAACTATTTCGCAAGCTTTAATGAAAACATGTCATGCAATTGTCTTCGTATTAATTCAATACGTGTATATTTATATAGTTACGTTTACAATGATTTAGTTAAATTAATAAAGAGAGATCAGAGATCGGTATAACTAGCAAAACACCCAGCAGGCCAAAGTTTCGTATAGTTTACTAGTTTGTTTCAACACATTAACATCTCTATAGTTGGTAAGATTTTTAACGTTTGTATCGTCCTCTATCATTGCGAGTTGACGAAAGACTGACGAATGGACTGACGCGCCCCACTACACGATCATTCCGACTGACAGTCTCCCCTCCCCCAGCATGATTAATGTTCGGATTGTAAAATATCTAGATATTCGTCATTCAAGTCATCATTCCTTCAATCATCGCTGTACAACCGTGTAAATTTTGAAAGGGTCTAATAAATAAGTCAACTAATGAAAAGTAAGACAAAAACACCGAGGACACCAACCAACAATTACAAAAGAATATTTTTAAACTTGATAAGCAAACTAAATTCAGATACTATTTTTCTGGTTCAATACAAAAAAACATGTTTCCAGGGAGAGGTGACGATTTCGGAATTCCGGACTACCGAATTTTCGCCGGTGTTCGCAGGCAACGGTGTACATCGTTGGTCGCAGGCCTTATTTGACAAAAGAATGACATAACGAACGAGTTTAGACTGCCCACAAAATTTTTCTGTGGGTTGGAGACAGATACTCATGCATGCCTCCCTCTGACAATAAAATAGTACCGACGTATCGAAGTATTTTAAACAGAGGTGAAACCATTCGTTCACTTAATAATTTATTGTATGTATATGTAGTAAACAAATTGTAAAAGATTTTACAATAACACATGCCTAATGTGTTTATTCCAACTTTTGATTCAAAATTAAAGCCGTTATTATGAATGCATTAAAACCCTAATTAGTAAACAAGCAGAAATTGTAATTTTTTGTAAACAAAATATCGATAAATAAATTTGTCAGTAATTAATACATCCGTGTAATCAAGTGTTTTATAATTAAATGTCAAAATAATCTTTCAAGGTGTCATGTTTTATTAATGATTTCTGAATTCTGGTTTGAAAATTAATCAATTAAATTTGTATTTCAAGGGAAAATAACCAAAACAACGCGGAGGCTATCATAATATTATTGTGCAAAAACAAGAGTTGGACCAAACGGACGCGTAGGCTTACACGGTCGTCAGATTATCCGAGTATCTTCTGTGGTTTGTCATTTCAGGGAATAGTAAATGAGAGCGTTTGAGATTCAAAAGCAAAATCGTCACCTTGACAAAATTGAGTTTAACGTATGTATAATACAAATTGAATGAATCAACTAAAAAGATTTATTTGTCGAAAAAATATTTAGTTGTTACTGGGAATCCAACCTGGACTTCTTCCTATCCGGGGAAAGCGCGTTACCATTTTCGCTACAGACCAGTAAATGAATAGACACGAAATAAAGTGTACATGTAGGAGAGGGGTTTGGAACATTAGTTGCGAAACGAGGGGCATTCTACAAATATTATTTGTGGAAACATAAATCCAATAGTTTATGACACTTTAAAGTAAAAGTATTTACTCTTCTAAAATTATATATCTGTATAAACAATAGGTATTTTTTTACATTAATGCATATTATATTGTCAGCGTTTAAATTTTTGTTCCAATCGAGTCATATAATTTTAAAAAAAGTCGCGGAGTTATTTGATTGCGTGAGTGGTACGTACCAAAGTGATCACGCGAGTGACACCAAAATGAAAATATTGAAACAAGGAATTTCCGTTAATTTATGTGTATATGTTTGGTAGTCTGTGCATAGCGGGGATTTTAAAATTGAAATTCTTTTAATAAAATGCAAACATGTCTTCAAGAGCAGTTACGAATTGTAAAACTGCCGCTATTACCAAATTATCATTTTCAAACACATCACTCTCGTCACTTTCATGGTGGCAGTTTAACATTTGAACCTCTCATATAATATACACAGCAGTGGACGACAGAAAACTCACTGTTAAGAGTTGAATCGTGGAATGGGCCCGGGGGGCCCTTGAAAAATCATTGTACCTAGTATTCGAAACAATGCGGAACCTGAGATAATTTAAACCTAAGGAAAAATCATTATTAATTAATTTCCTTGGTTAATGACTTATTTACTTAGTTAAATGATGTTTATTTTGTATTTATTATTGTATTTGGTATTTTTTGTGATATTATATCACTAATGTATTTCTATATAAAATTATCAATAGCATGTTGGACTGCCATGAGTTGATACATATGGTTTCGTATAAAGAACCAACTCAAACGAGATAATATGAAGTGTTCTTTGTATGTACAAATATAAATAACTATGCTATTAACTCGCCAATTGAACAAGTTGAATTTCGTTGCAGGAGCATACCCGAATTGAATTGTACTTAGTTTTTTCTTATGTTATATTAAAATATTATATTAAAAATGTACTGTTATATTTAAATTAAATACATTTTTCTTCTTATGTAAAATCACACAAGGGCGTTGATGGAAATAAATAAATAAATTAATTAATATTTCACAAATTTAAAAATTCTCATCGTCAGTTTTATATTTTAAGTTTTCTGACAGTTAAAAAAAATATATATTTATTATAGCAGTTCAGTTCAAAATGTCGCCTTTAAAAAATGAATTTATCATGGTCACCCCGAATATAGATAAATGGATACATAGAAATACGTCGGTTATAAATAACAATGACACTAGAATGCATCCATCACTCATTTTAAAATGGAGATTTGATTTACAGACCACAATACGTTCGTTTAGAAAAATGAAATTCCGTTAATTAGCAGCTTCGGACGTCGGGCACGGGCCGAGAATCGGGTGGCAACTCCTCACTTTGAAGTGGTCGGCTCGACACGGAACACGGTGGAGT
The DNA here is from genome assembly GCA_022840565.1 of Eubasilissa regina. Lineage (NCBI taxonomy): Eukaryota > Metazoa > Arthropoda > Insecta > Trichoptera > Phryganeidae > Eubasilissa > Eubasilissa regina. The sequence goes on from JAINEB010000018.1 coordinate 27,794,392, forward strand.
CCAATTATGTACCAAGAACGGCGCTATTTCCGTAGGCGGTCCTCCCCGCGAGAGAACCGTGTAATTGTGCGGCTGCTCGGGCGCTGAGGGCGCGGGCGTCGCGCAGCGTGATGCAATCACCGCGCTTCCACTGCACAGCACCGAGGCTGGATCGGGGTGGAAATCGCCACCAATATGTGATACCGTTCAATGCTGGATCGGCTACTAGTTAAACATTTCATTCTGCTCTGTGTATAGTAACAAAATATAATAGAAACCGTATAGTTATTTGCGCGAATTTCCAGACGAGTCTCGAGATAACTCTCATCTGTGTTCAACACATATCATTTTACAAGCGAACAAAAAATCAGCTAAAACAATGTTTTCAATCTATGTATTTTATTAGAGTTCTGTTGTAACAGAGGTGAATATATTATAATATAAGATGATAAACATAAGATACAATAGACTCCATCTCTGATATATACAGCATTGTCCTGGAAACTTTGCTTGATTGCAGTCTGTGTTAAAGTAGCCAGTTTTTTTCGTGTTATTGTGGTGTTATTTAATTCAAGAAAGGTAAAGATTCGACAGGAATAAAAAAAAAGAAAAAATATGTAGTGGGAGTGTTGTAAAACTAGTGAATTATTAGTATTTACATTGTTTAATTATTATGTTAGAATGTTGGATAGCGATGCTTCTGATTGATCTTTACCCAATTGGATCATATATTGGGTCCATTTTTGTGTAATCTTATTGGAAGTGAACGATTTCCAGTTGATGCTGAGTGTGTTGGACAGTTTCGGAGCTAAAAACATGTAGAATCTTTGATAAAATCTCTCGGAACTGGCGTGTGGATTGTTAGTTTTGTGTTGTGTCCATGGTTTATTACTTGGGGCGAGTTGTTAGCATTAAAATATTGGAGGCACTTACTCTTTTATTTACCATTATATTTACATGCTATATGAATGAAGGATCGTAATGAATGGACTGGGAAAACTCTTTAGTTCTACAAAATGACTTTTTTAAACACCGACTAGTTTTGATGACATTTAAAAATGTATTTATTTATATACTTGTTTACAATTTGAATGACTTATGGTCCTTGTACCATCCAACGCTTAATGCCACATGTAATTCTATAGATTCTTCGAAGGCCGCATCGTGTATAACTGTGCATAGATGATAGAAATAAACTTAATTCATCGAAGAAAAAAAAATTTTGCCACCGGGATTTGAGCCAGGGTCTCTTTCTATCCGAGAAAGTGCGATGAACCAATTACAATATGTTAGCAAATCGCCGTAGCAGTTAAAAAAAATTTACAACTTCACAAATAATAATGTGTTATCTTTAAAATATATCTAACTATCCACTAATTTATTCACTAGTTCCTTTTGTACCGCCCGACTGAAGTGCGTGTATCGCATTAATGTGTGTAAAATATAAATACGACATGGATACTTTACATCTTATGTTTTTTTTTAGAAGATATAATACAATTTAAAACATAATCAGTAATTATATATATATTTCTATTTACATTTGTTTCTTCTCTATGAGAGTCGAGACTCGTGTATAGAGAAGGAGTATATAATTTATGTATCTGCTAGTCTATATTCACATTATGATTTCAGATACAAATTTATAATAGTCTGTAATTTTTCTAATTGCAAGGGGGAGATTATATATTATATATAATATAGTGGTTTTGAGTTGGGGTATATTTAAGTTTGTCAATCGAAGGTGTCATACTATAGACATCCGAACAGCGTTACCACACCTACATCTCGATACAGACATTAGTGTTGACCATCGCAGACGAGGTGTTTCCTTGTTGCCTAACAAGGTGGTCACTGAAAACTGGCTAAGCATTTGTGCTAATTTGTCGTTACGTATTTTATGCCTTCAATGTAAATTTACCTGTCGAATATGTTGATTAATCCTGTATTATTTGTGTATAATTTTAATATTAAATTATATTAGTAAAATTGGGCACGTCATAAAACAGGCCCCGACCGGCAATGAAACAATTATCAACAAAAATGGAAGCAATCACCGAATGAAAGGTATCGTTTCCAATTTAGCACAGAGACTGAAGAGCGATAACAAGATGAGCGGCCACGCTCCGCGGCCGCACGCTCCAGCGCCCGCGGTGCCGGCCTTCAACTTGCCCGAGGCGCGCTGCGGGGCGGGCGACCGCGGCGGTAAGTTTCCCACTTTTTCACGGCCCGCTGTGGTCATCGCGACTGGAATGTAATTACCGGCGTCGGTATCCTCGACGGATCACCAGTTCTATGGTCATTTCCTAAATTAGATCCTTGCGGTTTATCAAAATTGTAACTATGAACCGGCCTACCTGACTGCTGCAGGTCTCGGTGCGATAATTCTAATTCTCCGGCTCACCGGGGCCCATTAATTACGTCTCGCTTCCGTCAATTTACCTCTAATAATGTATACGCGTCTGTGACGGGAGAGCGTCAGATGTGTATATCAATGTGTAAATGATCGGATTATTTGTACTACGACACCGTTGATGATCCGTTTGCTGGACTTTCTTGCAAACTGAGCAATTAAAACTCATTATATTACATTACGCGCACGGTTCGTTAAACCCTGCACGAAGTGTTTGTTGCAGGTGGTGTACTATGAAGATCGGGCACGACTTCACTCCTAACGGCTACGATCCGCGGGCAACCGAGTCTCTCGCTCTGGTAATCTCATAGAGCTATTCGCGTATCACTTCCGATGACGGAGCGATGGCTTTATTCACGAATACAAACACAGTCCACCGATGCAGACACGTGTCGAAAACGCACCTGGAAGCTGGACAAACCGCGAAAAGCGTATAAAAACAAACATTTACTCAGTGCGACACCGAATCGCTGTGAATATCGCTAGAGTTCAACTCTCGATCTTACCGTGTCCAAAGTGGGAGAGCAGCTCCTGGCTTCCTCATCAGCGGGTGGCCACTCGGGCAGCGTACCTAATCCTGGACTGACGGCAACCCTCAAAACCATCGTGCGATGCCGAAATGGATAACTCTTTAAAACTAGATTCAGTCGCACCTCATTCCGATCCGTCGGATCAACCAGTACACGAATAAACACGGAGAAGTCTTCACAAGTATAATATTCTTAAACTATAAACATATCACACGAACTTTTGAACATCTGCTCATCAATTGTTCAAAAAAGAGTCAAATTGCTCAAAGCGAAATGGAATAGTTCTATGGAATACAGCGATCTTCTTGTGTTTGTGCACGTGTCACGTGTCGCGTGTATGCGCACGAAAGCTCATCTATTAAAATTTGTGTATTATTTGTTTACAAATCGAGATTAGCATTAACGAAGCCAGCACAGATACCGTCCGCTCGGCTGGTCTAGCGCGACTGTCCGCTGTCCGCCGCCCGCAGTGCCGCTCGCCGGGGACGATCTCTCCTCCCGGCAAGTAAAAGTGATTCTCGCGATAATACAATCACACTTCTCGCTACTCGCCGAGCAGGTATAACTCACGCTTCAGCAGGGACAGCAGGTGGAATCCATAAAACGAAAAATGTTTGGAATTCCGCTCTACGAGAAAACTTTTACTCGATTAAAGAAGCGGAAAGCCTAACTATTCCGGGGCTAGGTGACCGATGAATGACCCGAAATGAAAGATCGCAACCACACCAAAATACTTGAATACACATTCACACTAGATTATCGTACAATTCCATTATATTTTTTAAAAACTTACCAAATACGAAGATAAAAGAATTTCATATATATTCATTCATCTTTAATACGCTCATTTTTAAAGCAACTCGGACATAGAATGAATAAACATTCATTATTAGAGACATCTATAAGCATAGGCACATCTAGTTAACAGATTTGTTTAATGATCACGATGATGCCTTTAAGTATATATACTATCAGCTAAGAGAGGATCGCGACTTGGTAAGAGAAATATTATTGAAGATTGGCAGAAATATTTCAAGTTTGATTTAAATAGGGTGTAGCCTCAGTTCGTCCGATTATTTGGTACACAAAAATCTTATTTGGTAATACAATTATGTAAAAAATAATGATTGTATTAATTTATCATAATTCTCAAAAATTCGACTTACATCAAAACATGGATATTATAAAATGAGTTATATTTCATCGATCGTTTCAAGAGAAACTGACGAGATATTGTTTTTAAAAAATTAAGTAATCTATACTGCAATACTAATATTTACATATCACTCGATGAAATACGTGCTACGTGCATTTTGAAACGAAACATGTTAATGGCAAAGAAAATACGAAAGTAGGCTGTGTGCCGTGAAGTTTATATGGTTAATATGAAGAATGGGCGAATGTCAGATGAACGGATATTCAAACACGACGAAGTGGATGATATAAAAAGTTATTATAACAACGTTAATCCAAACTTACAGCGAACAAAGTTAACAACTTTTAAATTAATTTGCTATTAAGCTTTGTAAGAAGATACGCGGAATTAGGTAACAAAAATGTTATGCCACAACAAAACCGCGTAGTCTAAAATATTATGGATACCTGACTATTAATTCACCGATACTGATATATTTTCTGTTTCATTACCAATATTTAAAAACCTAATTAACAATATTCTTCGGTGCAATGCGTAAATGATTTTTCCTTGTTCATAACTTTTTACATCGCACTATGCTTTCTTTGTGTCAGTTTCTTGTCCATGTGAAATATGTTAGGATGTAAGTAATTTATTTTCTATGTCCAATGCCCTTATACTTATGTCTGTGTTACTTCAAATTAATGAAATAAATTACTAGTTTAAAATGTACAAATGTCAAGGAGTATGTACAAATTCCGCACGGAAAATATTACTGTATGAGATTTTTACAAAATCGTGTTAAGGACGAGCTTTCATTTTTTCCAGTTTGAAATTCGAATTAGATATGCTTTCAAGGCGAGGTTAATAGTTCAATTCTTAAAGTGTCAAGGAAATTATTAATGAAGTTATTTGTTATGTAAATAAGAGGAGAGAGAGGAAGGTTTGAATAGAAAGAGACGACAATAAAATTGTTGATTTTCTCGCATTTGGTACAAGTGTCAAATATAACTCGTGTCTAGAGGCTTGTCCATGACTTATCCAAGTTTTTCATATTAATATTATGGAATGAGTTTTGTTATTTGAATTAACGACTTAACTACCTAATTCATATATATTAATATGTTTTGAAATCAAACAAAGTAGCTACATATATTAAATCAATGTTCTAAATTTAAAATTATTATGACAGCTTCAATTTATTATTTTGTTTAATATTATCGATTTAAAATGCCACGTTGGCGTTTTAGTGATGTATGTTTCATAATTACACATTATTTATGAAACAGACAGCTTTTGTTTAAAATGCAACAGTGTTATATATAAACCAAATATTTAATTGCGACATACATAAAAATAACGTGCATGTAATGTTTACTTTATTCAAGAAAATCACAATAATAATTACTACTTTTTTAAAATACTTATACCGCTGATACACTTGAAATTAGGCGTGTGCAGTTCTAACATTTTCAACTCAGATTTTTAATATGTTTTATAATAATAAATGTAATATAAAATATTAAGCACTAGACGTGACACACTCTCTGCGACCATCACTAAGAAACGGCGGCATCCCACAGCATGCGAAACTTGTATAAAATAAATGCAGTAACAATAAAAAATGATGAATCTTATCCGCCATCTGCATATTTGATAAATCCATCATTAACTGATTTATCAGACGACTACACGAATGCGGCGGAAACTGTAAAAAGGTAAAGAGAACATCTCTGCTAGACTTTTACGGTCGGCGAACCCGACGGTTTTAGCATCGCGTTATCGTGATTACTGTGAACAAGCGAAGTAGGCGATCAGCGATCAGACCTGTTCATTATAATATATCTCGCGCTCCAGTCGACGGGCGCGGGCGGTGGCCGGGTTAACCTGAATCTCGCCGCGCGAGCGACTTATCTTCCCAGGCGAGTATTGCACAATTGTTTAAAAAAAATGTAGTCTTCACCATTACGGCGGATGCCACGGGGACGACAGAGAATGCACATTGACGTAACACGCGTACATTAAATCAACAAAATTCCATTACCAAACTTTAATTTTAATTCTAGAATAGATAGACGATCCAACTGTCGAGAAAAATAGCTTTCGTAATGCAATTACAAACATCTGACGAGACCGAGTCATAACCAGGAATACAAAAATGAGTCTGGTTAAAACGTTTTTCCCAATTGTTATGTGTTGCTGAAACAGTGAAATCTCGATCGATCGTTCCTCGAATAATCGTTTTCCCGCATATATCGTTTATTTCTTCCAGTCATAATTAATTTCATACAAAACACCCAAAAATAGACCGCATGAATCGTCCCTCTGTGCATAATTTTACTACATTAATCGTTTAAATGTTCGGTTACGATTAACGGCACTCGTAAACAATGAGCGGAACATTCGAGAACGCTGCTACTGACTGCCGCTTGACATTATACAATACAAAGTTCCATTAATTTTATTTATGTTTCTGTGCAGTTTTCTAATTTTATGATTATTTAAACACATTCATTTACTTGTGAGATATGAATCTTTTTTTAGAATATGTATTAAATATTTAAGTATGAAAAATGTAACTTTTTTTTCATTTTTCATATTTTCCAACATTCATTGTTTTCCCATATTCATTGTTTATTTCAATAGGTCCCCTCAAAAACGTTAGATAGAGGTTTCACTTTACTTATAATGAATGAACGAAGTGTGTAAAATGTACGATGTATGCAAAGAAAGCGACCTTCTTATGAATGTCTACAAGTCGAAAGTGATGGAATTCGAAAAGGGGGAAAGCAAGACACCGTGCTAAATACTTGTAGGTAATTAATGTTTGGAACAAGTAGATGAGTTTTTGATATGTTTACAATTATGTTTGATAGAAAAGGAAAGACTGAGAAATATATCGAAAGGAGGATGAGTGCTGGGAATAAAGTGAAAGGCGCTTTGAATGAAAATATAGCTAATGGGAACTTGTCAACCGAGGCAATACTAGCAGTTCACAATGGGGTCCTGGTACCGACACTGATGTATCGAAGTGAGGCCTGAGGCTGGCAGAAGAGAAACGAAAGTGGACTGAATGCAGTGGAAATGAGATCACTTAGGCGTATATGTGGCAGATCAATTTATGACAGAGTAAAAAATGAAGAAATAAGGAAAGAATGTAAAACTGATGTTAGTATAATGAGTAAAATTAAGAAAGGGTCACTTAGGTGGTTTGGTCATATATGAGGAGAGAATGGTAAGAAAGATATATGACGCAAGTGTTGATGGCACCAGAAGTAGAGGACATCCGCGGAGGACTTGGCACGATCAAGTAAACCAGATACTGGAGGATGGTCCTGTTAGGAGCCTCAATAATCGGTGTGCTTGTATGAGAAGATGTATGAATTGATTAGGCGAGAATTGTGCCAGGACAGAGTGTGGGACTCTATCCTCTCTGCCTACCCCCGCGGGGAAACGACGTAATGATAAGTAAAAAAAGCAATCGGCGGGTAGCCACGGCCGATAATGGCCGCTACGCTGCCAGCGGTGACCACTGCACGAGCAGGGTTTTCATATAATATATATTTCAACGCGGAAATCCCTTGATACATTGCTCTAGCAATGACGCATAGTACACCCTTATTATATTGATTTAAATGAAATATAGACAATACGAAAACCCAAGCCGCGCAGCGGTCACAACTGGCGAAGCGACCATATAACTGCTCACAGAGCCCGTATTCTGTATTACCCTCCCTGGAATTGTACAAACGGTGTTCTTAACCGTTTGAATGCTACGCGTCGCAAAAGCGCTGCGATCGTTTGTATCGGAAATTGCTTAGCACTTAAACGGTTAAGTAACCATTTTAAATTATATACATATATCTAATTAATTATTCTTCCCATTCCACTCAAAGACATTCTTGAAAAAACTGAGATCATGTTTTCAATAAATAATTACTGAACAAACGTAATCATTATGAACATACATTTGACAGATGATTGACTACGCGAGATGATAGATGGTCAATATACTCGCCAGTCGGAAAAATTCATACGATTTCTCTAATACTTGTTTTTTCTTACTCGTAATAAGGAAGACAATATACACTTCATTTTAAATTGAATATATATTTGCGTACTGTTATTGAATATATAAAAGAGAAAACATTTAAGTAATCTTAAACTAGAGATATTAAAAACACTACTATTAGTGATATACACTACTTTGGTATTTTTTAATTATCAATAGCGAAAGCGACAAAGTGTAATCATATTATTAACAAGATATTTTGAATCGGCTTTTCAAATAGTAGATATGATTACTGTACCTACCTTCCGGTATGGAATTAAATTTTTATCAATACATGGGAACTAGGAAAGTGTTAACAATATTATACATACATATTAGTCAATTATAGAGCTTTATAAAGATACTAATTAAATTTTAAAATGATTGACACGTGAAAACAATGTTAAAAAGTTTTAAAAAAACTCCCAACCTGAAGGGTTCTAACGTACACTCTCAGAGAATCTGCTTTTCTGTTTTCTAGTCAGACGTCTTGACCGCTCTACCGGATGCCGATGCGATGTGTGTGAATATTTCCGTATTTATAATGCAATATATATGTAGAAATAAATTTTAACGCTTTATAAAATAAATTAAATATTGAGCAGCATCAATCTTCAAGTACATGGCTCCGAAACCTCATAAATTATTGACAATGTCACTAGACATGAGGACACCATGGAAAAATTGGTGAACCGCGGAAGAGTAGAAGGTCGTCAACATTACGGTCCGACCTAGCTAGAACTTCGATGCAGAGCTCGCTCCTGGACCGTGCAAGAAGCACCACGGAGCGGAATAGGCGGTGACAAATCATCCAAGCCGTCATCCCTAATATCCGGCCGTGAGACTACTTTCACTGAGAGTAAAACAAAACAGAATACAATAACAGTGCAGCTAAAGTAATCGATCGCCAGTGAAATTCTTAAAATAGATTATGTATTTATATATTCGTGGGTAATAAAAGTGAAAAACGAACAAATTAGCACGAATAAATTTACATTACGATTCTGGTATAAAACAGTATTAATGATGCTAACGATTTCTGGCACCAGCAAAGGAATCATGCCTATGAACGAATATATTTTATTAAAGATCACAACCTCAAACCAATTGTGAAAGCTTAACAATGACAGCCGATTAATGAGTAATATATTATTACTAGCTGGTAAGTTATCGGCTATCGCCGATGAGACGTAATATTATTATGTATTATTACTTTGGTGAATATTAAACATAAAAATACTATCAATTATGTTACCCTGATGTATGATATAATACAATTGAGTAAGTCGCAGAGGCCCAAGTTCAGAAAATAATCTAAAGCACGTTTATCGATGATTGTGTATCGCCACCACATTTTTAGCAACAGAGATTTCTTTAAGATCCTTTTTTAATAATGTTACCATTAGAGATGTTTTTCTACTGCTTTTATACTGCGTGTACACGGGACGAGACATACTTCAAAATTAGAGCTACAGAACAGTACACAGTCCGAGTACGTAGCGAAATGTCATCCGTTATCTATCATATTTCGTATCAGAGCAGAATGACCAAATCTGGGACAAGAGATCAAAATCTCATCCATAATGATAATATTTTACAGAAACTTAACATATTCAGTCATGCCTCGGGGCCTTGGCGTATTTATTGATACTTTATTAAACAAACATCGGAAATTGACAATTACTTACAAAAAAATAACTATCAAATGTTTATTATTTGTTATCAAGGAGAACACATTCTTATTGCGAAGTTGTAATTATTCATAACACAGTTCTGTGATGTTTTAAATACTAATTAAATGTATTAATTATAAAGATATACATATAAAATCATTTTTATCGAAACATATTGTTATTGCGCTACCGGGATTCGAACCTGGATCACTTTTCCACTTTTATAAAATATTTTGTTATTAAGGAGTTTGAAGAATCATTATAACATTAAGGACTATTTGTTGATTTCCGAAATACTAACTTCAACGTCTTCCTAATCACTAATTCTCTGCAAAGGTAGGGGTTCGTTATACAACATTTAAAATGTCGGTATAGAGGCATCAAATTTTTAATAAAACATTTTGTCCCGATACAAATTGCACTTACGCCATATCACAAAGGCGTGTAGTAAAGGTTACTTTTAGAGTTTCACGTCACCCAGAATCCCCAATAATCAGAATCGAGAGTTGCACTGACTTGGTAATGTAATAAAAAGTGCCCGACCGAAGAATGTCAAATCGAGTCTTCGATGTCAGAACTGCGAGCCAACCAACGACTAGTTGGCATAATCGGGTACAGCAGATGGGAGACTGGGCCTGAATTGGACCGAGATGTAGACAAAAGTTGACGCAGCCATGACGATCGGCCTGATCAACCCAGATCCGCGAGAAGAAGGGAATGATAATGAAGTTTTTAATCGAATAATACTTGATTTTTATTGTTCTATATCCTTGCGATGACAACTGGTTATTAAAAATATACTGACACGCGAGACTCATGAATCCAGTTGTACCTTACGATTTCTTAAACTGTCTTCCTCGAAATCATAAGTTTACCATTGATCACTGAGTGCGGACTGGATCTGCCAAAGATTATGAGCGAACTACTATTATACTACGGCGGGAAATATTGCTAAGAAGCGACCAAAACCATACACGTAAAACTAGCCTTAAAAAGCGTAAAAACGAACTTTTACATGCGTGGAAAATATGGCAGCTGCTTTTTTCCACGCAAATGGGGGCCATCTTCCTTGCTCCTGCCTTAATTAAAATCTGAAATACGATTGCTACTCTAATTTTTCCATCAATTTGATAGAATTTTTATGCATTTTTTTTTTATGAACTACATACACTACATACTAAGTACATTCTCTAGAAGAATAATTAGAGGAAAGTAACGAAATGTGAAATAGTATCCCTAATATGGAATACCGCCATTTCCAAGGATCAAACAGGCGAATTAACATTGACGCACTATGTACTGTCTCATTCATCCATTTCGGAACCACGATCGCTGTAACTCGTCAATCGGGCGGGTACCAGCACCGCAGTGGAAGGGTTCTCTTTTTTCGTCGTTCGGAAATTTTTGAAGGTAAGTAAAAGATAATGTTTTCTTCGTTTGAATAATAATTTCAATATTCTGTCTACTGTGCAGTTTGTTATCAACATATTTGTGAATCGTATCCGTAAGGTGTTTTAATGGATATATATTTGTATTATTAAACTGTACTATAGGTTTGTATAAGTTAAGAAATTACAAATATGGAATACTCCATAAATGATACGTTACATACGTTCCTAGAACTATTCTATTTCGGCTTTACGAAAAAAGAGAATCAGAAAAAGTAGCAGTTAGCAAATTGGGAAAAAAATAGTTCTATAGCTTGACAAGAAATGGCGTTCGAATGATGGCGTACATGTTCTGATAAGTCAGTTATGGCAGGTATGTCCTTTTGATAAGTCAGGTATGGCTGGTAAAAATGAAAGCTGGTGAAATAAATATATTTTTTATAGTTTTTCATATTTAAAATTAGTGTCCACATTGGGTTCCATTTATATATTTTCTATTTTACGTTGATTTTGTAAAATTAGAATTCATTAAAACAGTAAGACTGACACTAAGTTATGAGTTAATAAATTACTAATTACCAGTGGCGTGCAGTAGGTATAGATTTAGGTTATGCTGTTATAATATTATATTAATGTTATGTTAAAAAACAGCAAAAGTAACGACTCCATACAAAACAGACCAACCGAAAGGAATTTTCAATTCATAAATTGTATGACTTGAGTAATTCACTAGCTTAAAAGTAGAAAATAGTAATACGAATAGCTACAATGCGTCGATTGTAGCTACTAGCGCTACTGCTGCAGCGGTGGGTTGTCGTAGTAGTTTTTAGAACTAAGCCATTAAAGTTTGTACTGGTACACGGATGCGGCTAATTGTAATAAATCCGTAAATCTACGTTCACGGTTCATATTATAGATTATTTAATTTATATTTGCTTCCCAGAATTTTTACACAGCTTTTTTGCTTACATACACTGCACACCCCTGATGTGTAATCAATAAAAATCTTTATCCGTCGTGACTGATTTTGTACGATTGTTATTCAATATATAAAATGGATTCCATATTTAGCTACTTTTTCAAATATTTTCTATAATGATGATGGTAAATATTTAATTCCGAGTAATTAAAAGATTAATTGCGTTCCAAAGATAATAAATCTGATATTTAACGCGCAGATGCATCAACATAATTTACAATTGCTTGATATAGGCACGCACATTATGTGTACATTGTATATATATATATATATATATACAATGTACACATAATGTGCGAGAAAATCAATTTTGATTCTTAATGGGTTCATAGAAGTTACAGGTGAACTTGGAACTCCATGAATAACTTAAATATGGAAGCTTTATAATAGTTTAAATACCAACGCTGATGTTCTGATCGCGAGCCCTGGTGGTCGGTCGGGCGCACAGGGAGCTCTCCAAATGCGTAAGAAATTACACCAACCTGGTTTACATATTACGTAAGCTTTGAGAGAGTCAAAGAAAATATGAAATAAAATCTAACAAAAACTTTCCATAAAGTCATCCCGCAGAAAATTAAAATAAAATCTATTATATAATACTACACAATTTTGAACTCCTATCCCGCCCCAGAAATATATTTCGTAGATTTATGGGTCACAAAGATTAATATAATTTGTGGAAAGAGAATTAAATTCCGAACTAGTCTTTAACAATCTGCCCTCACGCAACTACTTATATTACTTCCTATAAATAATGTCGTCTGACGTCAGATCAGATGCTTTTCTCTTTAGGTAACATATTGCTCGGTTTACACACCACGGATCATGGTTCAAAACTGTTCCAAAGAAAAAAGTATTCACTTTTGATTAAAAAATTACTAAAGCATTGTGTGCCTAGTTCAGGGCGAGTACAGAAAACCTCGCTTAACGCGAATTCGATTTGCGCACTAAAGCAAAATGGTACTATTTCTCGCTTTATGAAACCGATTAATCTGCGTTTATAGCTTGTTCTTCTCTTCAGAAGAACTAAGTGAGAACTATCTTCATCAAATAGACGAATAGCGTATGTTCGAAGAAGAAAATAAGGAGTATGAGCACGAACAAGAAAAGATTATTAAGAATTTAAATGCAAAAGAACACGAGCAAGAATTCGATCATATCAAGCGCGAAAAGGAAATTTTATTTGGTGCAAATCCGAATATTAGAATAGAAACATCGAAATTCACCGAATTTTGGACAAGGCCACCTAATAAAATGAAAATGTTAAGCTCTGTTCAAATATTATTCCAATATGTTAAAAAAGAAATAGTTTTATCATTTAAATATGCATTCATTCAGTATATAAAAATTCATGGATAGATTTTTATTCTCTAATATAATTTGTGTACTGTATTTTTTCTAATTATTAAGTGGATTATCGGAATTAATCCTACTGTATTCGATTTACGCGATTTCGCTTAAACCGAGGTGAATTAAGGTTTTTTTAGAGTCATGACCCTTAACGAAAATATGACGGAAAAATGAATTTCAGTAAAAAATACATATATCGTAATTTTTAACTCGTATTTCATGCTTACATTCCTGTAAAAATTACGATATTTATTTCCGTTTAAAATTGTGTTCTCATTATAAAGTCATTACACGTTTGGGACTGAATATACAACGACTAGTAAATTATAACTAACTTTGGGATAGTTTGAGAAACACAAACAGAGATCGGTTAACAAACGCAATTTTCATGCATCTCTACATTTCACTACACGTCTCCGCCCACATGGTTAAATATGGCTGAAAATAAAGGGGCATATTTTTATTTAAGGAGATGCTTTGACAAGATCTGTGGGGAGAACGAAACCGAAGTATCACGCCGCGTAATATATTGCCAGATTACATTTAGAATATATTATTTATTCCAACTAAAATTAAACTATTTAAATATAGAAAATGATAAAAATGCTTCTTAAAAGGGACGAAATAAACTATAATATAAGAATTATTAACCTCAATTTTTTTTGATAACATATATTAATTTATATACACTATAATCATAAACTTAATTCCGCCTTCCATAAAATAACACCATTTATGACAGTTGATTCGGGTAAGTAGTGATTATCATTCGGTCAATAGTTAAGAGTGTGTATAACATTTAATAATTTAAAACAGATAATTTGCACATATGGGTTCTTAACCTTGCTACAATTATTATGGCTTCTACACTCTAGAACTAACTGAATCCATAAGGTACACTCATAATTGATTGAACCACAGATTCTTCTCAAATCAAAAATTGTAAAATTTACAATGATTTTTTGGAAAATGGATTAATATTTGTTATACAGGTGTGATGGTAAGTAAGTATTATACAATCTAGATCAAATTCATGCAAGTACTAGTAACAAAACAATGACACATTTTGTACTTTGACATCCGTCGCTGATTCACATATTCCTATACACTCAATCTGTTGAATGTGATTTACTATATTATAATATTTATGTCAAACCACTTAATATCATTTACACTTGCACAGTCCACCTATCCTATCTACAAACTATAAATGATAACTTTTACCCTGATGATGAGATATTCATCACAAGGTGATAAAAAGATTGTAATGAATCAACACTAGGTTACTGTTACATTCTCTCCCTACCTAACACTAGGAAAAGAAACCTAGTAATGATGTTTCCATAATGATTTGGAAGAATTCTAATAAGTTATATAATGGTACTGACAAAGAACATAAAGTTCCATGTTCACCATATTGCAAACATCACAGACGGAATAACTTTAAAGTTGTGTAACACCAAACCAGTATATTGTCTACTTAAGTTGTTTTAGAATTAAAAAAAAACACAATTTTCAATTGAAAATGACTAGTTGACACAACAAAAGTAACTAGTTAAAATGACAAAATTAAAAACCATTCAAGAGATTTTCATTCAGTCAGCAAATATAAGTGTTTGATCAAACACTGAAAATAAATTATTCTTGTGTAATACCAAAGCAGTGTTTTGTCACAAACAGGTGTTCATGAATTAAAAAAGCACATTTTTCAAATTAATATTTCAAAAAGTCAATTAACGGATGAATAGCATTGATCCAATAACAGTATTCTAAGTACAGTAACATAGTTTGCCGAATTTGGTTCCTAACTTTATGCTTCTAACAAACATGATGCCTAATTCCCTATTTATGTTGCTTATTTGTAACTGCACAGATAACAAAACTGGTAGATACAAGATGATGGTATGGAAAATAAGAACATAAATTAAAGTTATTTAAATAACTTACAGGAAAGTAAAAATATCAAGATAATAAATATATTACCCTAAGATAAACAAGATGGCTTGTCCAAATTATATCTTCGGCTTGTCCAAATCATAGCAAGCACCTATCGTAAAATGCTTTTTAAAAACTAAGAATAATTATATAACGTAAATTGATCATTAAATATTTCAAGTCCCTCGCTATTCAATAAACAAGGTACTTTTGTCAGAATATTGTATAATTAGTAGAACAGGCATAGCTACCATGTTTACAAGTAGTCCATCACATAGTCATTTACTATTAACATATAATTGTCATTATAATCATAATTAAGTATAAAAACAGAACTTATTCATTTATCTGTTATTAAAAAAAAGGAAGTTACGATTTACCATGATGTTTTAACTCTCAAAAAATATTTTACAAGCCCACAAATGATTTCTTCTACATGTAGATAATTTTTAATATTCTAGTGGATGTTAATAAACATGGAATGAAATAATATTGTTCAATTTATAATATCTAATTTATTCTAATGTTGACAAATGAATGTTTTATAATACTAAACAAATTTTTAATCATACTTTTTAAAACCCTGAAAATATGTGTGAAAACATTTTTGTCCTTTAATATGATTTTAATTTTGTCAGAAATATAAATTAAATGTTTGATATTTAGTACCTACTGATAATAACATTAATATATCTATACAAATATTTTCGTACGAATTCAGGGTGACACTTGGTGAAACTGTCATTTTGTATAAGTACTATAGACGTACATATTATATCGAATTAATACAACAAAAAACCACTGTTATTATGAGAGAAACTGAGCAAAGGCTGAATTGATTGTAAAATTCATATTTTATATCTTATGTGACCCAATAAATAACTTTAAAAGGTTACCTGTCTGGTATCATATGAATCAGAGGGCTCCATGTTGGGTCGACCGTCTTCGCCTTTTTCCATACTTTAAAACACATCAGAATGTTTATAATCACAGATTCGAGTTCTTTCATACATACAAAAAAGAGTAAAACACAAAATATCACCATAAATTACATGATACAACAGGGGTTTTGGCAATAACGTCAAAACCTGACCCAGCCTACGCGAGGCTGACAAGCAAAACAAGGCAGACACATCCTGTTTTTTGAAGACTGTAATGGAGTATCAGAACGGAAACGATTTTTCTCAAAATAGTCTATTCGAAAAGAAGCAAAATGACACTTTTAACTTTTTAAAAACGAAACCAAGCGATACGAAATAACGTTCTCGCGTGTCCAGAACGATAAAGACCGATCCTGTCCCAATTCACAATTCAAAGAACAGATACACCTACGACATCTATCGTCGAATTGGAAACAATTTGGTGAAAAGTGATGTCATTAAGGCTAGAAGCACCTACATCGTCTGAGCGGAAAATACTCACTCAAAATTGATCTCTAAAAATCATAATTATATTTGGTACCAAAATAGATTCAATAGATTTTGAATGGCGATTAACTTATAATAGTTTTTGTCTGAAGCTCTTGCGTACAAAATGGAAGAGAAAATATTATATTTACTGGCAGGTTTACATTCACAAGTGATTTTGTTTTTCAGTGTTATTCATATTTTTGCAGTATTACCAAAGCTTTGTCTCAAACTTTGTGTTTTAAGTAATCTTTTTTATTGATCATAAATATCATCATAATAAATGAAAGGCACACGTTGGGCGATAATACTGTTTTAGTCAAGTCTGAAAAGTCTTACTGAGCGCTCTACAAATTCTCGGCGTGACTTTTAATTAGTGTAAGATCAAAATAATTCACGACTCACACATCTATAGTATTGTTTAGTTATTCGAGTCATCGATTCGAAGACGTCAAGCGACGTAAAGCGAAGTAAGCGACGAAGAACTTACATTTATCATTTGGCTAAACATATACTTGGAGTACATTCGTCACAACACTGCGACTTTCAGGAGAAGGCGAGCCTAGGAAGCTTTCTTGATTCCTTGGGGGTTAGGACGGTGGTTAAATGAAAAAATGTTGTTTGCGTGTTGAGGTGTTTATTGTGATGGATATAACAATGAAGATAGATGAGAATGAGTATAATGGACGAGTGAAGATGTAGAAGGTGTGTGTAGATTTCGAAGTGAAGCCAATCGGCGATCTCGCTTGGCGCGCATGGGCCGGCAAGACCGCCGTTGTGAAGCGATGAAATGGGAGAGACTGCTTGGCGGTGAATGATTGAGCCAGACTTATGGCAGCAGCCGGCAGCGCTGTCGCTAGCGTCGATGTTGACTGGAATGGCGGTGGATATGAATACGGATCCCTACACTTCTCTTCCTCGCCGGCTTTTCTACGCTCCTGACCCAGGGATTTGTTCCCGGAAGGCCATCGGTCAGTAGCTGGTTCCTAGATAGCTCCTGGGTGGCCGCCATTGCTTCTGAGAGATATGGACCACCATCAAGCCCCGACATGAAACTGCTAAGTACCTCCTAAAAGGCATCCGAAAACCTCGCCTCGAATACGAAGCAACCGGCGGATATTCCCCGCTGCACACCTAGAGAATCGAAGTCTAACCAAGTGTTATGACCGGACACGGCCGCGGAAACTATGTGGTGAAAGCGCATGGCACAAGCGAAGCGAAACGAATCTGCGATTGGAGACACGTGGTTACACATGGCAATGTGTGTGAAAATGGACACGATAGTAACAGTGAGTGAATATTAGAAAATTGACAAATCAGTGCGTCCGCATCGTAAATAAAATTAAGTATAGACAGTCATAAAAACTTCCTTTTTTAACCATGTTGATTAGATATATCCACCATCTCCGTAGTAACCATCGCCACCCGTTAAGTTAATTGCGCAACGACCACTGCGTCTGTGCATATCAAATGTATATTTTAATGCTTAATATAAATAATCAAAGAATTCTTCATAATTTTTAATACCTTGATAATTATTGCTCTAGTCGTTGGTTATAACTTCTAATACTATTGTCATAGATAAGACTATTTCTGATGCATGGCTGATGCTGAGCATTTGCCAGAACGCGCTCGTATAGTTAATACCTATAATTAATATAATATAATACTTTGTTTATAGGCTTGTAATATAATCATAGATAAGAATATAATTCATCCATATTCTGAAAATCTATGATTATTAGAATTCGTATCTTGATTTTTCTATGAATGAGGAGATCTGTCAAAATTGCTTAAAGTTTGAGTGAACCGCCGATCGATAACTATATTTTTGTTTGGTTTCGTAAACTTTCTGGAATGAAAAAAACAGTCTGAAACAAATACTGTAAATTACAATGCCTCGAGACAGTGTGAAAGAGCGTTCAAGAAAGTATGGTACATCTGACAGCTCTGATTCGGAATACTCCCAGAAGTCTTCTAAACGAAAATACAGAAACGACCGAAACAAAAAATCCAGATCACGAGAAAAGTCATCTCACCATCGCAAACGTTCATCAAGTAGAAGTAAAAAAAAAACAAAAAGGGGTGATTCTCGCAGTCCTATTAGATATTACTCTTCAAAAAGAAGATCATCCTCAAGAGACCGAACAAGTAGAAGAAAGCTATCCAGATCACTTTCAAGAGAACGTTCATGTGAACGCTCTAAATCTCGCTCTAGGGACAGATCCGATTATTCCAGGTCGAAATATAAGAAATCTAGCAGTTCTTACAAATCTTCCAAAACTAATTATGACACCAAGAAAAGAAGCTCGTCTAGAAGTGTCTCACCATATAATAGTAAGGAAGGTATGTAATTAAGTTAGTACTATTATCAATCAATGTACCATTAGAAATTTTTTAATTTTTCAATGTTTGTTATTGAAAAGGGTACTTTTTTAAGTAGTTTCCTATCGTACCAAATAAGCCTGTGAGAAACATCTTATTTAAAACAATACAAGTTGTGTGTAATCTATCAAAACTTGTTCCACTTCACAAATTACATTTCTATAAGATCTAAATTCCTATGTGTGATCAAATGTTAAGTAGTGTAAACTTGCGCCATTTAAAACCTTAAGGCGCGACTTGCAATAATAATTCAAATTTTCGTTTTTTTTTACGAAAATGTGGGTTTTTATTATTCATTTATAACAGAAGTTATTCAATAGATTAGACTTTTTTTCAACTATTACTTAGATTAGACCTTTACATTAATATAAAACTAATAAGCTGAATATTATTTGCCATAATTAAGACGATACAAATATTATAAGAAAGACCGCGACCATTAGATGCATTTACTGCGTGCTACGAAATTTAGTTAATACGCTAAATTAACGACAAATCTGTAGGAAACCAAATTAGCAAAATGTTAAAAATGAATAGAGTTATAAACCATTCAATTTGCAGTATATTTGATCAATTTTTGATGTTTTTAAAATACTTTGTTTTAATAAAGATATAAGTTTTTAAATAGTATATTATATTTACTCACATGCTTTGAGGCTTCAACTACTATTTAAAACTACGTTTAGTATCAGAAACACAATAATAATTTTTTAAATAATATATTTCCAGTCTTATGAAGTACAATATTATTAAGTAGCTCTCACAGTGTTAGTATGCCGTTCAATACGGCCATGGCGGTCGTGAAATCTGCGCTCCGATAGATTTGAATTAAATTTGCCTATAAAATACATTTTTGTAAATTGTATGGTTTTGAGCTGTTTTTATATGAAAACAGATTATAATTTTGACATTTAAATATTAAACATACATCAAACTTCGTGTCACCATTCGTAACGTTTTAGAAACTGACGGCGCATGCGCTGTCATGTATTGCAATGTTGCCGTGAAATTTGCGAATTTGTGATTTTTTTGTTCTCATTAAAAGTTAATAATATATTATTATATACATTATTGTACTGAAATTACTGTCTCCTGTGACTCAAGATGCCTAAGGTCAAAAAGTACCCATTGACACTCTCTAGGAAATGTTCCAACATTTTAAATGTTCATAAACTTCTTGGAAAAAAAATTGCAACGTAAGTTGATAATTTTTACCATTCCTATAACAATTATCTATTTGATTTAATAATATAAATTACATAGTTCTATATACATATATTATGTAGTGCAGATAAATTATTTTCTTTGGAAATACATATCCTTAAAGATAAATAATTTTATCAAAAGAATAATACATGGCAGACCTGTCTGATTGATACAAATGTATTGTTAGTCATATAAATGAATAAACACATAGATACACAATAAAGACATAAAAATACTGATAACTAAATACTAATAACAATAATAATAATATTATAAATTATTTTCAGGATGTTCCCGAACTGAGCATTGTATGTGTGTGAACTCGTGTAAACTTCCTAAATTGGATGGCAAAGGAGTGGTCGACATACACCAATTCTTTTCTCAAATTAATCAAATTTACTCCCACAAATCGATGTTTGGGTGCACAGGCACGAATATTGAATATGCGAAAGAATGTAAAGTTTTATTTCTAAATTCAATTTAAAGTCTAATGTGTGTGGGTGTGGATTAAATTTTGTTTTGAATGTGTGTAAAAAAAACAATGAAATTCTGAAAAATGATAATATGCTTCTTAATGAACAACTAATTATTTACCAGTGAATAATAATACTTTTGTCATATTTTAATATTAAATATATATGTAATGTATTAAAACAATAAATAAGTATTTAAAAAAAAAAAACAGTTTTTTTTATTACAACCGGAGTATGAATATTATATAATATAATATTAGCATAAAAAGTTTTCTCTTCACAAATAAAGCTGCTTCAAAAGTTATCAATATTATTTATCAGTATGAATTTATATCAATTTTTTCCTTATAAATCGGGGCAAAATTGTAATATTTTATAATCAATGTTTATCGACACAAAACAATGATTTTTATCATAAACATAATAATTCTTCATAGTATAAACAACAATTCTTAGGTGAGAACTTTAACAAATTATTTAATTTTCGCATGATAATTTCAAATGGCAACACATATGTATTATGAATGCTGAAGAAATGGCTATTTTCTTATAGCCTATTATTTAGGAATTTAAGAGAACCAAAAATTGTATACTTGTCCTTTTCTATTGATACCTTTCACTCTAGTAATATTTACATAAAAAATAATGCACTTTTATGTTTACTTGAGATTGTAAAATAATTAACTATTGGTCTCATCTTGAAAGAATATGCAAAAATATCTCAAAATTCAAACTGGAAAAATGAAAGTTGCTCCTTAATACATGTAAATATTTTTATATTATGCAGGCATATAGCCATTGCTATTATTCATTGAAAGCATTTCATTTTTCATATGAATTAAAATATAATCATAACAAAATTATTAATCTCGCATGATACTCTTTTTTTCAATTAAAATTGCAAACATAAATGTATAAGGTGAATCAGGGTAAGTGCGACATATCGACACAATCATCGACATAAACTTTGAACTGTTCTCAAACTTCATAAGATGATTTTTGATAGAAGGATCATTAACCATTTCCTAATTTAAGTCTTTAAAAATAGGAATGTAACCTTTTACAATACTTGATAATGAAAGCATTTTATGAAAATTGGACGAGTAGATGCACTTACCCCAAATTTAAAAAATTTAAAATTAATTTAAAAAAATTCTAAAATATGTGGACTACCATACCAACCACTGAGTAAATGCACTTCCCCACGGTGTAAAATTTATGGGGTAAATGTATCTGGTTTTATAAACCGTAATCCACAGAAATAATCACAAAACTAATATATACATCACAAACTACAATTCAAAATAAAAGTACATACTTAATATCAGCGCCCTTACACAAAAGATTATCGAGATGTACTAAAGATTGAAAAGCCAAACACAACTCGCAAGTTGACATAAAACAACTGGCATAATTTGAAATGGTATTACAAACAAACTAATGATTGGACTTGCACCATCGTTGAACTGTCTTCAAATATTAATTTATAACATTTCTTAATAGATTGTGGCACTGGAATTCAATTTCAAACGTAATTAGGAGACGCAGATGCACTTACCCCGACTCACCTTATATGGTTTTATTTAAATTAACTAAAAATTATGTTTTATAGCTCCGACAGTTGAATTATCTAAAAAATACGTCATTGACGACACAGAGACCAAAATTGAAAAAGCTATCAAAGCAGCTGAAGCAGCAGGCCTTACAATGTGCAAGCTCCCATCTTATGAATATAAGGAAGTAGAAGTTAAAGAAGACATGCCGACAATACAAGACAGAAATGTGCTAGATGAACTGAACAGTGATTCTTTTACTCCTAAGCAGTTTACATCGTCGCGTAGTAAAAGGATTCCTGAAAATATTGTTATCGATTTGGATGCGGGAACTGTGAAAGTACCTGAAGTTGAACTGCCTAAAGTTGAATCACTTTTTCACCCCGATGTAAGTACATTATCAATTTCTTTCATATTTTATTAAAATTTTAAGATTGCAGTGATCCTGTTTTTGACATGTATGTAATATTTTATTTTTCCCATTTATTGTAAGTATTGATAGCACCATAAATAGAGGACGTCCACGGAAAAGTTGGCGCGACTAGGTAAACTAGAAATAATTATGTTAGAAGCCTCAATAATTAACAAACTTGTATGAAAAGATGCATGTATGTGGATGAGGCGAGAATTGTGTTTCAGGGCAGAAGAATGTGGCGCTATCTTCTCTGCTTACTCTCGCGGCGAAACGACGTGATGATAAGTTAGTTAGTTACAAAAAAAATAAAGGTCAGACTATTTTTTATTAGATGATTTATGGCCTGAAGCAATGATAATGGAATAATAACAATAATGGATCAATTTCGCAAATATTTATTTCAAAGTACATAAATTTATTTGAAACTTGACATGATTTTGTAAAAATCTCCGAATAATGTTTTCTGCAACAGTACAGAATTTGTACACACTCATTGAACATGTTCGACTCCAACAATTTTACTGCTTATATTTCTTTGTATTATTGTTACTTAGTCGCAATCTCAGCTACCTCCATATTTTTTATTTGGAGAAAACGTGAAATCTGATAGAAGCATAAAGAATAATATGTTTATTAATGCAATTCTTATTATAAATAATAATCCCCATAATCTGGTTTGAAATACAAAATAAATACAACATATTTTTCCAAAAACAATCTAGTTTCCATACTGGCGGCCTTTTAAATTTCTGAGTAAAGAAGACTACTATTGATTGAATTCTAATATAAATGGCAGCGGCAAAAGCGACTGATTTTGCAACTAACACCGATTTTGAATGACCAATTAATATAAAAATGAGTAAAGTTTGACTGCTCATAAATTGAGGTTGCTGACTTTACAACTAGTACCTTCACTTGTAGTTCACAAAATTATTTAAACATATATTATTTATAACTTTGTTTTAAACCACTTTTGTAAGTTAAATTTAATACACCAACTGGTTTCAGAAAATATTTTTTCCCTCATCAGATCTCAAATAAACTAATTAAAACCGTATTTTTTGCATGAAAGAAAAGGTATTTTTCGAAACCGGTTTATGCATTAATTTAACTCATAAAAATACTTTTTTTTATTATTATGTTCGAAATCTGATAACATCCGTTTTCGGAGAAACCACAGAGATCTGCTTTTATTTTAACTACAGCTTTGGTTCAGCTTTGATTAATATTTTTTGACAACTAAAATAACCAAATTATTTATTTTCACGACCGATACGTATTTGAAAATTTATTAACAAATAAACAAAACAGGGTAAACTACAGGGCACTGACAACTGAATTAACATAACCGGCTGATCTATTTGTTTGTTTGATTTTTTACATCAGCACAAAATAAACAAAGCAAAAATAATGTTATCATATTTGTGATTAAAATTTTTTAATCGTAATTAAGGACAAAAATACTATTAACGTATTTTTGTAAATTCAGACCTGCTGTCGTCGATGTCAATGCCGATAATAATTTCCCTGAACTGAGATTCAATTACACTGATCAAGGCAATATGTCGAGTGTACAGGTATATTATGTAAAACTCATCAAAAGGGATAAATTTTAGATATGCATTACAACAGGTTTTCATTTACAAACAGTACTTTTTTTTAAATGTGCATTTGTCAAGTTGGCCAGGAAGAGATATGAATGTCTTGTCGTGCAAACAATTTTACATTTTGTAAAAAGTATGAACTTTCATCGGACTTTCAGGTGATGTATTTTATCTCCTAATAACTTAAACCTACCCTTATTCTACTATAAAACGCCGAATAATTTGAATTTGAAATCATTTCGTGTTTTGGTCTTGTCAGTGGTTCTACTTTTACTCTTTGCTGCGTCGATTTATTTTATTTAGGTAGATACTTTACGGGTTTAATTTTAATTTCATTTTATATTCTCTTTTGTTACATCGATTTATTTAATTTAGGTAGTTAGATATTTTATGTAAGTTTAATTTTTATTTCGTTTTATAGTTATTTTTTTTATAATCACTTTTTAGTAGTAGTTTATTTTTTTGCAGTTTAGATAGTAATTTTTTTTATATGTAATTATTTATATAATAATAATTTTTTATAAATAAAATATTTTCTTTTTTTAATTATCGTAATGTTAGTTAAAATACAATATTAAATGTTATGGTCAAATAAAGCATGGAAATATTGAAATAATAAGTTAATTATTATTTCAATATGATTAATAAGTTTTCCTGCTTAAGAAGATTTTATTTGGCGGTCCCTTGGAAAACGTATTAAGAGGGTTTCACTGTATATGTATATTAACAAAAAATCTTTAGTTCATATGGAACTTTAGCAAACTGCTACAGGTTCCGTTAGAAAATATTTCAGTTTTAAATTGTTCATCAGCGGTTTCAAGGATTAATATCACATTGGGAAGATATATATGTATATTGATAGTTATAGTGGATACCGACTTAAACAAAATACTTATTTCTATACAGACTGTTATAACAACTGCATATTTTATATATTTATAGCTTATAACATTTGTGAATTTTATTTAAAATGAATTTTTTTTAATTCTTAAAGTAATTCATATTAAATTAAGCAACTGGTTTTGAGCGAACTGCACACAGAACACACACCCAGAATGTTTACGTACATTTCATTCAAATAGGAAAATAAACGTCATTTCCGTCAGAAAATTTGTAATTTGATTTTTTTAGATTTATGTTATAATATTTGAATTTGCTGTGAATTGAAATTGGTATATGTTTTTTTTAAGTATTGTACTGAGTATTGTTTTTTTTAAATAATACAAACATTATTAACAATCATATTTAATAGGTCTAACACCGAAAGATCATGAAAGGGAAAAAAAAACATATGTTTGGTAATAATCTCGTATTCAAATAATGTGATCGTATCCACAGAGTAATTATTAATCCTTTTAAAATTAGCAATATTAACTTGGTGGTTAAGATTCATATTTTTTATTTATTTTCTTAGTTTTATTAACCACAATTGAGTTTAAAAAACATCTACCGGTTTCGGAAAACACTTTTCCTTCTTCAGGATGTCATAACTAACTAAAAATATAATATTGTTTCTCCAGAATCTATTTTTAAAAATTAAAAAAAAAAAATTTTTTTTAAAAAAACAATTATTTAAAAAATAAATTTAGTACCTAACTCAAATTACTACTCAATACAAATTTAGTTGAATAATTTTTAGGAAAAAATTTTAGAATAGGACTCGTAGTTAAATTTAGTTGGCTGTTTAGAATTTCCTGATTACTTTTACATGCTTTATTTATCTCCAACGATTCCAAATTATTTAATTTGTGACCTACACCGTTTATATGCAAAATTGACAATCCCAATTTTTTATCAAAACCATGACTATTTTCTATCAAATGATTAGAAAATTCTGAAAACCCACTATTGTATAATATATATACACCCAAACATCTCAAATGCTCCTTTACTCTTATATTAAAATTTCTACCCGTTTTACCAATATAAAATGCAGCACAATCCTTGCAACTAAGTTTATAGACGCCAGAATTGTTAAATTTATCATCTTTGTCTTTAGAATTTATGAGTAAATTTCCTATACAGTAAAACCGCGATATAACGAAATCCAAGGGACCAAAAAATAAAAATTCGTAATAACGAATTCCCACATATAACGAAAAAAATAAAAAACCTACTATATGTTACGCGCCGTCGCAAAAAAATGTTGCGCGGCTTCAAAAAAGATCGCAAATTCTGCAAACAAAGGAGGAAAAAGGCCACAGGGAACTGAATACCTACATATTTTTAGTAGTTTTGTTATTAAAACAGATAAGCAAATGGATAATCAAAGGAATTAAATTAAGAACAGAATCTATTCAACACCAATTGGAAGATATTTTTGTAAATTCCAGAATATTGCAAACACAAAACAATATTTTAATTGTGTTTAAATGTAGAGCCGCTTCAAACATAGTTTTGGGCATGAAACATACAAAATAATTCAAAAATAACAATCTTACAGTTGAATCGCGGCATTTTTATAAAATGAGTCGTATATAAATTACGAAGGTATTTACCGGCAACGGCGGCAACCACTTCAAAATATATTTATAATCGTTAAGATTGTTCACTTAAAAATATATTTATAATCGTTAAAATTGTTCACTTAAAAATTATCGTTAACATTGTACATACACGAAAACAATAGTTAATAGAAATACAAAATACCGTACAAAAATAGTTCATAAAATATTTTAACGAATTATTTATATTATTGACAAGTTCACACGAAAACAATTGTCAAACGAAAATGAATTTATGTAAATATTCAGTTCGGTCCTGCAATAATCGCGTTAAAAGCTGAACAAACTTAACTCTACAGACTTTACACTCAGACTGACATTTCCAATAAGTACATACTGCAACTTTCGGGGGGTTCCTGTTAATTTTTGTATTTTACAGCTGTTTGGGTCTGGGTTGCAATCATATTAGAGGCGTATGCGTACGTAAAACGTGTCAGAGAACGCCGCAAGAATTATGTCAAATGGTTTTATGGGCCTACTATGAACCCAAGAAGAAGTTTGAATTGTTTTACTACCTTGTCGGCCGACCGCCGCGCACCGTCGAAAAGGCCATAAAACCGTTCGCATACGGCAGATGCATCGGCGCGGCTTTGTAAGTGCGAAATAATATTTTCATCTTTTAACATTTTTTTATTTCGTTATAAATTTACGTAAATGTATTGGCATTTTTTCCTACGGGACAAAAATGATTTTGTTATAAATATTAACGGGATTTCGTTATATAAATACAT
This sequence comes from Eubasilissa regina, assembly GCA_022840565.1. Lineage (NCBI taxonomy): Eukaryota > Metazoa > Arthropoda > Insecta > Trichoptera > Phryganeidae > Eubasilissa > Eubasilissa regina. The sequence goes on from JAINEB010000018.1 coordinate 27,822,102, forward strand.
TTTTGTATGAAAAATTGGTTTTAGGGACTAAATTTCGATTTTTTTTTCGATATACGTCATTTTTCGCTATATCGGGTTTCGTTATATCGCGGTTCTACTGTACTATTATTTGTGTAAAATGCTGGTCTAATGTCTCGTGGTAGGTGTTTAGATATTTGTTTCGAAAAGTTATTTATGTATAAAATCCTACGCCAATTATCATTATTATCATTATATTTTATCTGTGATTTATATAAAAACTGATTATTATATTCTTTTAATTTATTTTTTAAAATAGTGTCTATCAAACATGTATTATACCCGTTATTAACTGCTATTTTTTTAATTGTATTCAATTCAATATTGAAATTGGATGTTGACATAGGAATATTGACTAAACGATGTATCATGGAGTGGAACCCTGAATGTTTATGTGATAATGGATGATTAGATTCATTATGTATGATAGTATCTGTAAAAGTTGGTTTTCTAAAAATTTTGAACTCAATTTTATTATTATTTTTAATTAATGTTAGATCCAAAAAATTTAGGGTAGAATTATTTTCCATTTCTAATGTAAATTGTATTTTATTATTAAACAAATTAATTAAATTTAGAAATGTAGTTAGTTGACGTTGTGAACCCGACCAAATACACAATACATCATCCACATACCTTTTCCATAACAAAACATTATTTAACAAAGAAGAATCACAATCAAAAATTTTTTTCTCCAAATTGTCTACAAAAATATCTGCTATTAGTGGACTTGTGAATGCTCCCATAGGAAGACCTTCTGTTTGATTATATATTATATTATTGAATTGAAAATAATTTTGGTTCATACAAAGATTTAATAAACGACATAGATCTTTTACCAAATTATTAGGTAAATTAGATGAATTTAGTAAATCAAAAATTAAAATTTTACTTTCATTAATAGGTACATTAGTAAACAAATTAACAATATCAAAAGAAACAAGTTTAACATTGTTGGGAAGATCCATGTCCTTTAACATATCCACTAATTGCAACAAATTTTTTATAGTATATTTTGGATTAAAAATATTAAGTCTATTAATAGTTTTAGTAACAAAAGAACATAATTTAAACGTTGGAGCACTACAATACGAAACCACAGGTCTTATTGGAATATCACTCTTATGAATCTTTAATACGGAATACAGTTTTGGAGGCTTAGGATTCATTAAAATTAAATCTGATAATACAGTATTATCAGTAAATATATAACTTATGGAATTTTTTAATGCACTTTTAATATCCATTTGAAATTTTTGAGTCGGATCTTTTTTCATAATACTAAACTGGTCACTTTTGAGGAAATTTTCAGTTTTCGAAATATAATCAATTTTATTCATCACTATTAATGTATGACTTTTATCAGCTTTTGTTAAAATAAGATTTTCTTTATTTAAAACATCTCGAATGTTTTTAACATGCATTATATCTTGATTGTTCTTCACTGAATGTATAGGAATTTGATGATTATTTAAAAAATCTGTAACTTTGTAATGAAATGTTTTTGGTTTTTTATATAATGCTGTTTCAATATCTACTGCCAAATTTTCAATAACACTATTAATATTATTATTATTATTATATTGTAAATTTTATTTAAAACCTTTTGAAAGAAAATCAATTTCTTCTGGAAGAAAAACATGAGATGAAAATTTTTTAAAACGATCATAAAATGTGTAATCAAAATTAATATTATTTTTTCTTTATGTAATATTGGTTTATTATCACATAATATTTTAAGTTTTTTATCAAGTACCACTCTTTTCTTAAAGGCTTTTCTAGATGCAAAATCTCGGACTTTATCATCAAATAAATCCCATTCTATTGCATGAAGTTCATGTACTAATTCTGTATGTAATAATTTTAGGTCAAGTTTAATTTTATTACGATTTTTAAATGCACTTTTTAAATCTTCTTTTAGCCACGCTTGTTTAGCTTTAATAACAGAAATATTAGAATTATTTATTATTTTATTTTTTAAATTAAACATTCCACATATATATTTAGGTATAACATTATTTTTTAAACAATTTTGATAAAAATATATATTTAAAGACACAATTCTATATTTAATCGTTAGTTTTTTGTAAAGTTTTGCTTTATTAGCCGTACTCGCCATAATAATACTTTTAAAATTAGCAATATTAACTTGGTGGTTAAGATTCATATTTTTTATTTATTTTCTTAGTTTTATTAACCACAATTGAGTTTAAAAAACATCTACCGGTTTCGGAAAACACTTTTCCTTTCAAACATGTTTTGTTATGGAAAAGGTATGTGGATGATGTATTGTGTATTTGGTCGGGTTCACAACATCAACTAACTACATTTCTAAATTTAATTAATTCTTTTAATAATAAAATACAATTTACATTAGAAATGGAAAATAATTCTACCCTAAATTTTTTGGATCTAACATTGATTAAAAATAATAATAAAATTGAGTTCAAAATTTTTAGAAAACCAACTTTTACAGATACTATCATACATAATGAATCTAATCATCCATTATCACATAAACATTCAGGGTTCCACTCCATGATACATCGTTTAGTCAATATTCCTATGTCAACATCCAATTTCAATATTGAATTGAATACAATTAAAAAAATAGCAGTTAATAACGGGTATAATACATGTTTGATAGACACTATTTTAAAAAATAAATTAAAAGAATATAATAATCAGTTTTTATATAAATCACAGATAAAATATAATGATAATAATGATAATTGGCGTAGGATTTTATACATAAATAACTTTTCGAAACAAATATCTAAACACCTACCACGAGACATTAGACCAGCATTTTACACAAATAATAGTATAGGAAATTTACTCATAAATTCTAAAGACAAAGATGATAAATTTAACAATTCTGGCGTCTATAAACTTAGTTGCAAGGATTGTGCTGCATTTTATATTGGTAAAACGGGTAGAAATTTTAATATAAGAGTAAAGGAGCATTTGAGATGTTTGAACAATAGTGGGTTTTCAGAATTTGCTAATCATTTGATAGAAAATAGTCATGGTTTTGATAAAAAATTGGGATTGTCAATTTTGCATATAAACGGTGTAGGTCACAAATTAAATAATTTGGAATCGTTGGAGATAAATAAAGCATGTAAAAGTAATCAGGAAATTCTAAACAGCCAACTAAATTTAACTACGAGTCCTATTCTAAAATTTTTTCCTAAAAATTATTCAACTAAATTTGTATTGAGTAGTAATTTGAGTTAGGTACTAAATTTATTTTTTAAATAATTGTTTTTTAAAAAATTTTTTTTTTTTTAAATTTTTAAAAATAGATTCTGGAGAAACAATATTATATTTTTAGTTAGTTATGACATCCTGAAGAAGGAAAAGTGTTTTCCGAAACCGGTAGATGTTTTTTAAACTCAATTGTGGTTAATAAAACTAAGAAAATAAATAAAAAATATAATATTAATCGTTTTGTATACACAGAGATTTAATTTTCGAAGATTAATACTTTTACTGTTGCATACATATGTCATAATCTATTGGATTTATGTTCCCATCAATGAATGCGTATAGAATGCCCTTCATCCCGCAAATAATGTTCCATACCCCTCTTCATAATTCGGACTTTATGACAGGTCTATCTATTTGGTGGTCTGTGGTCCAAACGAATCCCGGACATAAATGTCTTGTAATACGAGTGCCGAGCTAGTTTTTCAATAATAGATTTTTATTATACATATATTTTTCAACATAAATAGCCTTCAACACTTCTAGTTCAAAAACCTAATAAATTAACTAACAAACGACCCGATCATACAATTATGTTAATTTTTAAGACTAATAATATTACTTCATCTAACCAAAACATTCCGAAGCATTCCCGACAACAGACTGATAAATACTGATGGCCATCTTTTTGGAGATCTTTGATTATATAAGTGCCACCAAAATGAACATTTTGGGACAAGAAATTTACATTAGTTCACGTCTATCTATTTGGTGGTCAGTGGTTTGGACCAATTTTTATCCCTAATCATACATATCTGATAACATAAGTGCCATAAGAAAAAAAATTCTAAGTGTTTGGTGTACATTTTTTATTGTTGAATTGTAGTACTCCTTCTGTTGAAAACATTTTTAATTCACTTATACACATCATCTGAGTGAACGGTTCTTACCCATGACTAATGGGCGAAGCATAATAACCATAATTCCCATGTGTTACATAATAACCTTTCATGGCTAGTATTTAAAAATGGCAATACACCGATGGCGAGGTATGTGAAAAAAAGGACAATGGCTATGATAGCTGTCATCATCACTTGACCAATACAGTGTTCTTTGTTTATATTAAGGTAGACAATATTATTATATTAATTTTATGATAAATCTGTGTCAATCGAGAGATCAGGTTCAACTTTCAGACAATGAAAATATGTAATGAGGTGAATGTCATTTGTCATTCTTCATTCAGGTTAATAACATTTGATGTCAATTGAATACAATGAGTATCATCAAAATGATTAATTATATGTTATATACAGTGCTCAATATATTTGAAAAGTAATAAATATAATCATTATTAATGGCTTTCAAATAATGGAACAATAGATGTATTCATTTGAAAAGTGTAACATATAGGTTCGAAAATTTGTCATCAATCCATACTGTTGGTATAACATAATCGGTTAATGCATGCTCCCCGGATTGGAAGAGATCCAGTTTAGAATCCCGGTAGCAACAATAATATTTTTTGATAAAATTGATTTTATATGTATATCTTTCTAATTAATACATTTTATTTGTATGAACATAATCTTATCTGAAATTATGTTTTGGTATTATTTGTTTGCTTTCTCATGAATTTTACATGGGATATAAAACACAATGTAGATTTCTCCCTTTACTGTATTATCAATTCAAAACACACTGGCTGTGGCCGAGCAGTACCTACAATAAAGTCGCCCACAGGGCGGGTCTATAACAGCGATCTATAAGTGCCGATTATATATTAATAATAACTTATAATAAAATAATTAATTCATAAACTGTTCTAGATCAGATTTTTCAGTTGTTGCTTTATTAATTTTCTTCCAATATTTATCTTTATTTTAATTTTATTTCTTACAGTTGTTCCCGGATGAGAAGATACGCATGGAAAAATGGGTGAAAAAAATGTTTCAATTTCGACAAAAGGCATTAAGAGGTGAAATTTGATTATGTACCACGAAAATAAATCCAAATTTTTTAAATTTGACAAAATATTTTGCTGTGGAAATTTTGTTTGTTTGTTTTTGTGATACGTCTGCCCGTTTGCATCAAAAGTAATTACTGAACCTGAACGTGCCCAACTGGAAGTTCCTGTTTGCAAATTAAATTTTTTGATACATATTATGTAATCTAATGTACAATTATATTTACTTTTTAAATAAATTTAAATTTATTTTAAAATATTAGAATTTTTCTGCCCCGAATAATCAAGCTGGATTTTTATATAAGTTGACTGCTGCTCGATACAGACTATGCGTAGTTAATATTAAATATATAAAAAATTGATTACTATTTTGCACTCACCTGTAATATCAATCTATATTGAGTTATAAAGGTAAAGGCCAGACGTGTGCGCAGTCAGTATATTGAAATAAGCTGCCCATAATTACATATTTTGGAAAATAAAGTGAAATTTAATATTTATCTGATAAAAAATTGATATATTAAAATTTGAATATGATAATATTAAGGTGAACACATTCTTATTGTGAAGTTATAATTATTTAGAACATAGGTCTGTGATAACTTAAATACAAATTAAATGTATTAATTAGAAAGATATACATATAAAATCAATTTTATCGAAAAATATTATTGAGGTTACCGGGATTTGAACCTGGATCTCTTCCTATCCGGGGAACGTGCATTAACTGATAATTCTATATTATTGGTCCGCAACGTTACCGCCGCCTAGTGGTCAGCCCGCCGAAACTAAAGCGACTTCGGACAGGCGCGGTACCTTACCAAGTCGTTCTTTTACCAAACAAAGTAAAAGGTGAAATAAAACACAATTATTTGTGGAACATCGCGGGCATTAAATTATTATACATGGCCGTGGCATCCACAACATGACAAGGCATTTATTTATATAAATTTCAGCAGGGTAGGCGACCGTCCGTAATTTCAATATACAATACAATTACTTTCAGTGGGCGGTCGTTTCATATATTACATTTATAATCTGCAGCTTTTGAGGATCGCCGATCCTTCAATGCACGAGCCGGGTGCCTCGTACTCCATGGCTCATCATTCCAAACTCGGCTCTCCCATGGCCAGAGCTAGACAGCTCCAACGGTGTCTTAAACAGCTGACCTTTCAAGTTCATATGGGGCGGTTGGTACTCTGTGCCAAACAGCAAGTGGTTGATCCGTGACCGCTTGCAGCTCTCCAAAATGGGTCTATTTGCAGCCACCCACTGGGTCTTAGCAACCAGTGGAATCCTGTGCGGCACAGGAGGTTTAGTTTCTAGCATAACAGTAATTGCCCACCGAATTAAGAATCAATCATTGTTACAATCGAGCACAACCACAGTTAAAATAATGGTTTAACTCTTTACCTGCTGTATTTTTTTTTTAATTTTCAGGATTGATTTTTTTAATGGTTTTGACCATGGGTTGAGTTATAGATGTTTGTACTGAGCTGGCGACTGGTTAAAACTAATGTTTTATCTCTCAGTGTGGATTTTTGATTGTCAAGTTAACTTATAAAACAATTTAGATGAATCAATTATTTTTATAAATTTCAAAAGTATAAATAAAATTAATAGAAGGATTTGTAGTTATAAAGCATAAAGTAAAAAAATGAGTCAGCCATTCCTCACTTAACAAATAGGTTACATTCTGCAGACCGCAAAGCGAATTGGTTAATAAACAAACTTCTCACGATTTTATTTTATTGAAAGATATAAGGTTTTATAATACTAAATATTATATTAATATTTAGTATAATATAATTATTAATATAATAATTTATAATAGTTTTATAATGAACATTGACTTAGTGATTGATACAGTGGACATTAACTTAATGACTGAGTGTAGACAACTCGTACTGCAAATTAAGGAAAGGGGTGGAGTGCGCCTTGACGTCATCAACATAGTTCGACGGGCGCTCACTTGGCGCTAGAGGTAAATGAGGCGACACATTTTATAACATCAAGTAGTTTCTTCCTTGGCGACGACGATAAAATGCAGAAATCTGATGGTTGTCATACAGAGACGTATAAAACAAGTGCAAGTGACAAGTGATGGTGTAGAAATGTTTAGTTTGTTCATGAATAACCTACAAGCAATTAGAAAACCAGGGACAGGTTTTAATGTATCACCTTACCTCATGCCCAAATCAGAAATCTGAATTTTTTAAAGAGAGATTCGAACACAAATACATGTTATTAAATATTTAATTTAAATTTATTTTCCAAAATGTGTAGTTGCGGTCAACTTATTTCAAAGTACTGACTGTACGCCGCTGGTAAAGGCCTATTTGTAAAGGTTCATTAGAAAATAAATTCAAATCATTATTATAATTTATCACCAAAGCAATCCCATTATTCATTAAAGATCTGTTTTCTTTTAGAGAAATGTTTTATACTTCATCAGCAGTGGTTGAATTTGGTATTATGATTTTCTTCCCAGTATATACATATTACATATTATGTAATTCCACATTTTTTAAGTAAGCTAAAATGCCCTCAGCTAATAATAAAATGCTAATCAGCCCTGATCATGTATCCTGCAATGGGATTTGAAACGTCGGCCAGAAAGGTCACATACATGGCAGATTATCCCAGAAAGCTATACACAGAAGATTCTGAACGGCCGTGAAAACCCAAAAAAATATTTAAGCTAAAATGATGTCATACTCAGTTCATTAATTACTAGTTAAAAATATGGCAGTGATTAATAGTTGAATTTGCTTTGCTAATCAACTGCCTATGGATGTAAATATAGGAAAAACATTAGCCTATAATTTATCCTGCGCTAAGCAAAATTGATAATAAAATAAATAAAAAGTCTTATCATGATTTGAAAAAATACACTACGTATAAGTTAAACTGACTTTGACTTTTTCATGTCATTTGTGTAATTTTCCACACCTTTGTCCAAATTTCATATTCGGATCTCCATTATAGATAATAGAAATAATATACACTCACTTAAGAGACAAAATTCACAATTTAATTAAACATTAATTTACACCATGGTTTGACATTACAAAGGATGTCAAGCAGGGTTGCGTAATGTCTCCATGACTTTAACTTGTATATGGATAATTGTGTGAAAGTACTGGAATGTATGAATGTGAAAGCGAAAATGGGCGATTTGATTGTATGCTGTTTATTGTACGCCAACAATGCAGCATTAATGGTGAATAATGAACAAGAATTACAGAGTCTAGTGAGTAGAATGTATGATGTATACAAGGAAAGTGACCTTATTATGAATGTCAACAAGTTGAAAGTGATGGAATTCGAGAAGGAAGAAAGATAATGTGCAAAATATTTGCAGGTAATGAATGTTTGGAATAAATAGATGAGTTTGTGTGTTTGGGAAGTATGTTTGATAGAAACGGAAAGGCTGAGAAAGATATCGAAAGGATGGTGACTGCAGGAAACAAAGTGAACGGAGCTTTGAATGGAATAATATCTAATGGAAACTTGTCATCCGAGGCAAGACTAGTGGTACACAATGGAGTTCTTGTGCCAACACTGGTGTATGGAAGTGAGGTCTGAAGCTGACAGAAGAGATACAAAAGTAGACTGAATGTAGTGGAAATAAGATCGCTTAGGAGTATATGTGGCAGATCCATTTATGACTAGTGAAGAATAAAAAATAAGGAAAGAATGTAAAGCCTATCTTAGCATACTGAGTACGATTAAGAAAGGATCATTTAGGTGGTTTGGTCATATGGAACAGATGAATAGGAGAATGGGAAGAAAAATATATGATGCAAGTGTTGATGGCACCAGAAATAGAGGACGTCCACGGAAGACTTGGAACGACCAGGTAAATCAGATACTGGAATATGGTCCTATTAGAAGCCTCAATAACCGAAGAGTTTGTATGAATGCGGATGAGGCGAGAATTGTGTGTCAGGACAGAAGAGTGTGGCGCTCTATTTTCTCCGCCTACCCCCGCAGTGATGGTAAATTGGTTACATGTACAAGAGAAGAACACTGCCCATCTCGATATTTCTTCTGATCAGTGAGGTGGGCAGAGACCAAATGAAATGCACTTATAGTATTGAATAATATATTGGTTGATTCTTTGTACTGATTTGATACCTATAGTGTTTTCTAACATTTCCAATAAAAATATGTTAAGTATTGGCAATTTTTGTATCTAAATTTAATGAAATAAAAAAAACAATGTTTATCTACATTCTAAAAAATGGTATGCTGGTGGTTGAGTCAAAAACTAAAATAAATAAAAAATGTTTGAAAAGTTATCAGAAACATCCACAAAAGGCACCACTGACTATAATAAAACAATATAGAAAGGTTTGTAGGATCCAAATTTTAAAAAAAGCTAAATATTGAGATATCACCAATATCAATTTGGCATCATAGAACACACAAAAAAATATAGCACACACAAATTTTTTAACAAGACTCCTTCATGTGATTTTTCCTTTATATTGAAAGTTGCCAATCATATTGCCTTGTGGCCATGTGACTCGTGCCTCCTTCGTGATTGGAGGAATTGAGATAATTTTGGAAAGGTGTTTAAAACACTGATATGAAACAGGCTGGAGGTCTCCCTCTCACCTGCGACTGACAGTTCGAGTTTGTTTGAGGGAAGTCCACGTTAAGTATGCACAGGAATGGGTAGCTGCACGAAATGAGACATGTTTTAGCAGTTTTCCTGGACATCTCGGCTGCCTTTGATAATGCTTCTTGGCACATGATTCTCACTGAATTAAAGGTCCGCTAAGGCCCGAAGTACCTATTCCGGGTATCGCCACACTATCTGAGCGATAGATCGGCCACATTCAGTTTCAGTGAGACCAAAAGAACAAAAATAATGAACATGGGCTGCCCTCAGGGTTCCATTCTCGGATCAATTTTGTGGATAGTACTTTTTGATGATCTGTTTCTACTATTGCTACCGATTGGATGTGAACTTGACGCTAACCTGGATGATGTACTACTCTTGATATCTGGCAGGAGTTGGCAAGAAATTGAGCATAGAAGTAAAAAGTCGCTAGAAATGATAACAGAATGATGTGGTAGGAACATGCTGACTCTTGCGTCTCATAATACCGTGGCCATGATCTTAAAAGAGAGATTTTATAGGCATCTGACGGTGCGATGTAAGTGTGAAGTATGAAAATAGTGTGAAATACTTTGGGGTAACTTTGGATCTGGCGGATTCATATTTGTCTCACGTGAAGGCTCTTTGAACGAGCAGAAGACCTCTTTATGCAATTGCGACAATTACACCGGGCAGAATGGGGACTACCAACTCTCGCTGTACACCTAATATACTTGGCCACATACATGGCACAAATCACGTACGCTGTCAAAGTATGAGGGCACAGAATCAGAATTATCTCTATCGCCACAGCGTTGATCCGAGGCCAGCGGATCCCCCTGCTGAGTATGACAGGAGCCTATCGAACCGTCTCCAATATGGCACTTCCAGTTTTGGCAGGCATCCTCCCTGCTGGCCTTGAAATAACAAAATTTTTGGTCCGTTGTTCCCTGAGGAAGAATCTGGAGGTCGATCATTTTGAAACGACTCTCAAGCCCTCAGATGACCGATTCCAGGCTCTGGTTGCTCGAATGCGAATAGTAGCAAGAAAGGCGGGACGCTGCCACACAGGGCAGATGGACTAACACCTTTCTCCTCTTCGTGGTGCTGGACCATTACGAGATGCAGATGATTTCGGAGCATGAGCATTTCATGAGTAAACTCTTTGTCTTAAGACTTGTCCGTGAACCGTGGTGTTTGCGCTACATCATCTGGGACTGTGTGATTATGAATGGTGCACTTGACATCATAAATGCGAGATTAGAAGAAATGAAAAGAATCTCAAAGATTTCGGGAATTTATTAGGGTGTGGGTCTTTGCTGGGATGGACAATGCCAGGAAGAGCAGTGGCTAGAGACCTAACGGAGCATTGTACTGGCTCTCCCTAGCACATCTTGCGACCTGGACAGGGTGAATTTCTACTGGACTGTGACCGAGTTATGCGACTGCAACACATAAATGTGATATCTACCCTTCCCTTTTGGGGATGCATGATTTCTATAGCTTCTCTCTGAATTTAATATGATAATGAGTTTCACATCAAATTATGCAGGTATGGTTCTAGAGCTATGGTATTAAGATGTTAGTAACTGAATGTAATAAAATTAAAAATGATTGATGAATCGAAACAAGAGTAAACTCTCAAACCGATTTCGAGACGGTGTAAATAAATACAATTTGTTATAACTTATATAACCATATTGCAGTATGTGATTTATCCTATATGAGATCATAGGCACTTTGGACATTGAACCACTTTAAGGCATAAGCCATGATAATCTCTTTCTACCTACGTTCTGCCACCTTTTATCTTTCCCTGCATCATTAGAGATCATATATTCATATATGAAGTATGCAGCTTTCTTTATTTTGATAATTATTAGTTCTCTTGACTTATTTGTGTATCTTAATACCTTTTCATTAGTGACCTGATCAATCCAGGAAACCTTTAGCATATGTCGACATAACCACAAAACACTAATACATATTGTCTTACCAGTAGCCTTATACTGGTAAAGTAATGTTTTTCTTATTGTTTCTTCCAGCCAACAAATAATAGTAATGGATTTTAAAATTACATATGCACACCGTGACCCGAGAATTAGAGAAAAAAACAAAAATTAAACACTGGATATAATCAGTCTTGTAATAAAAGTTTTAATAATTTTACTGTCATTGGAAGTAAAACTAAATAAGAAAACTATTTACGTATCCATAAATATTACCTTATTTTATCCACTTTTGTATATCAAATTATACATCATCTTATGCCAGACAACGTTCAATTCGCATATCTTAAAATAACAAACATGTAAATTCTGGATTGAACTGCACATATAAATAAGTGTACATTATCTGAAAGCCTTAAATTAAACAATTTAAACCTCAGATTAAGATTTTTATGTGATTTTTGGTGTTAATAAGGACAAGGACTAAGATGGGAAATATGGGCTGACGAAAGGTTATGACATCAAAAGAATGAATTAATACATATAGGTATGTATTTAATTTAAACAAAAACGATGATTTATAACAGTATTTATATATGTACAACTAAATAATTTCTAGTTAATAATGAGCGAATGAAAATCGCTAATTTCACATGTTTGAGCGCTCACGCTGTATGCGACCACTGTAAGTTTTTGAAACAAGATTCCACGAATCCATATATCTGTCCATACACATAGCGATACATTTCTGTTCGGAACTATCGAGGGACGTACCAGGTTTATTGATGCACTTTTTAAAGCACTTCTCTGTCATTTTAGTTAACAATTCCTGTGCATTAGCTACCGCAATCTGCTGTTTCACTTGGTCCATTAGTTCATCTTTTTGGGGGCCTGTCAACGAGCTAGTCTGTAAAGATTCCATTGTTTTCAATAGTCAAACCAAAATTTATTAAAAGTTTGGAATTTATAAAATGAACTGTTTCAGAAAGTCCACATAACCTATCTTAGCGGTTGCCGACCCACAGACCCACGACAAATTTTTATTAGATATGAAAAGAAAATGGCCTTAACGATTTCTCTATTCTCCATATATTTCTACATAGACAAAATACATTTAATATGGAAAATAGGAGGCATAAATAAAAAATAATGGTAGGCATGTGAGATGGCAGTCTCGCTTGTGATATTTGCGTATCGCTTTTATTATTATATATTGTTTGGCGGGATAGTTAAAAATTAAAATAAGTCAAATACATTACTACGCGTGGGCCGCGTGCCGCGCAATGTTAACTCCCCTTCCTCTCGCGCCGACAACGGGCGTTCTCGGCTGAGCGAAGGGTAGTTTACCTCTTTCCCGATACTGGTCGGCGCCCAGGCACACGAAGCTTTCTCTCTCTTTTCCTTGCCGACTGTTCTATGTGCAGGTCCCAAGTATTTGTTCCCGAGAGGCTGTCAGTCGACAGCTGGTCCCCTGATAGATCCTGGCCGGCCGCCATTGCTCCCGAGATACGATCCCCCGTCAAGTCCAGACAAAGTGCCTCTTACAAGATACCTGGAAACCTCGCCTTGGATACGAGATAAGGGACGAATATTCCCCGCCGCACACCTAGAGGATCGAAGGCCAACTAGTGTGAGATAACCTGATGCGGCCGTGGAAACCACGCAGCAAAGGCGTATGGCGCGAATGAACCTGCAGAGCCCGCGTCTGTGAACTGGACCAGAGACGAGCTTCAAACCGCAGCTGATCGCACGCGTCCACAGATGGCCACATGTGACCGTATGTGTGAAGATGGACATAATATTATATAAGTGCGTCCGCGACTTCGCAGATAAGATTAGATATAGATAGTTATAAGAACTTCCTTTTCATTTTACCATATGCGTTGTGTAAATAAATGTGTTATTATGTAAATGTGTATAACTTGCATTAATTCATTTATTTCCCAGCTATCTCCTCAATGTAATTATCGAAAAAAATCGAAAGAACGTGCACTAAGTTACTCTGACCTTTGTGAACGTATTTATGTGTCTTTGAGCGATAATAAACGAATTCCAGATTTACTTGACCAAAAATCATCAGTATCAGATTTTCGGATAACGATAATTATCTAAGTATGTAATTTAGAACTGAATATTGTCTTTAAATGAATAAACAAGAAAACATCGTGATAAAAGAGACTTTATTTGAGATAAGACTAAAAATACACTTTTTCACAAAATTATATCCATTAGTCCAAATAATAATTTTTAATTTGAAACATTAGCGTAGGTCTAAATAGTTTATCTATAAAATACCCCTCAGATAAATGTTTATGAAAATGGTGTTATAAATATTATTCAATATTATTATTATATTACCACCTATTTCATTTATTATATCAGCGATCATACAGCTAAAAAATGGTCTAATATTAAACAAACTTAAAGCCCAAACAAGTGTTGTAGCGACATTTGTCCTGCCTTTACTAAGCATACGTCTATATATCTCTTATCAATGCATATAATCGAGGCCGGAGAAAAGTTTATTGTCCTTCCTAAATAGATCCTTGTGATATTTGCACATCGCCAGGTAGTACAGTGAGTTCAAAAAACAACAAACCAAAACTCTAAAATTATCGCCAAACTTACTTTAGGGGTAAATTGTGACTCCAATATCATGGCCTAAACTATTCAATATTCTGTCCTGAACTAAGTAAGATATTTATCTAAGCAAAAATTAATGTGGTTAATAGAGCGGGTTTGATAAAATGATGAATGACTAGAGATACTTTTAATTATTTTATTAGAGCAGCCCCTCACTCGGATAATATTTCGCTCCGCGATTATTTCCAGGTATCACATTATTATTTGTACTATGGTTATAGAAGGAGACAGGTGTGGACGACGACATCGTCCGCATTTTCTCGTCTTCCTCTGCCGTCTTAGTGTCTGTTGGGCTGGACGTTCGTGTTACTCTGACTGGGCATCCGAGCTATCATCGAGGTCATGGTCCACTTCCTATCTCCCATGTCATGATGTTGGCTACCCTGCTCGCCAGCCATCTGCTTAACAACTGTTAATCCGTTCGATTCGGCTTTGCTCATTTCTGCACTTTTTTCTATACGCTTAGCCTGTTTGGCGTCTACAGGTGCGATTTATTGCACTCGACTTCACTCGGTTCTTCGGTTTTCTTCGTATGACTGGAGACCGCTGTCCGAGGCTGACTGATGGATTCTCCTCTGAGGACCGTCTTTTACTGTCCGTGTCGCGGCTGTCTCTAACGAACTCTATTACACTCGTACTGGGCTGTTTTTGATGAACTATCCTCGAGGGACCTTATAGAAATGTGTTCGTAAAATTTCTGATATGAACTGCCTGTAAAATGGCGTTCCACTCGTTTTTATTGCTTGCGGCAAGGGTGTGTCTCCGTCTATCGGCTGGTTCTATCCTTCTAGGATTGGTGCCATTCCATAGGTCCATCATTGACAGCGGCGCAACGCCCTCATCTTAGGCCTAATTTCGGACTCCGCCTTCGTCTTATGATCAAGTTATGATCATTCGCAAATTTATTAGTGTCCACCTACCTTATCACATAATCATTTAAAACTTCGAGTCCATTACGTCACAATTGCTATATATAATTTCTACATGACATTATGAGTAAACTTATCTCTATTCAATTTTACATAGTAATTAGATACATTGTTTATCAAGATCTCTTATATTTATTTGCATATTATTATTATTATTTTTTTTTATGTAGTATGGTAGTTTATTATTTGACCTTGCATATAAATATAATTGGTTTCATTCTATTTTATCTACTATGATAGTGCGCCCTGGATTTCTTAAACTTATATTTATTATATATATGTCTTAACCTGTCCTTACATTATTGTTAATATGTATATTTTATGTATTTGTAGAAACGAGTCCGCGGTACCACGAGCTTATTTTATTCTAAACAATTTATTTTGATTTCGTTTGTTTTAATTTCACAAGCACTACGTGTATCCATGAAGGCGCGATCTCTCAGAACCGCTTTCTCTACATATGCTCGAAGCAATGTATTTCTATTATCTTCTTTCCCCCCTTTACCCATTCTCTCCACCAAAACAATAACCCAGAGAATAATTGTCCGATATCGTATGTCACTGCTAGTGATTTCTACTGGCCGTTATCTTGTCGCTTTCAAGAATTTGATTTATATTTAGGGTTGGTGACTCTAACTTAAGTGTTCTTTCTTAGACAAGAAAATCGTAGGAATTTACTGTCCCTTGTGATAAAAGAAAAACTAACTTCTCTTTTTTGGTCATTATACCTATCACCCGATTGTAAATTATTGCATTTAGTTCACCTTTCGAGTCCAGTACGACAAAAGAAGATGACCAGCTCATTTAATGGTTATATTAATGGCAATTTATATGGCAATTACGCCAGTCATCCGTCTGGAGTTTTTTTATTAAGACTACAGCTCCCTGCCATATAGTCTTGTCGACGGTGGCTTGTATCGGCCGAGCAACGCGAGATCGCTCCTATTATGTACCGTTCTTCATATAATTCTTACGATAGCATCGCGTCATTCTGCGTCGAGATACAACATGGTGATAAAAAAATAACATTGCTCGTTTGGCCGAGCCCACCCTTGGAGTGAGTTGCGGACGTTCATCATACTCACGTCCACGGTTCTGATTGGGAAACACATAGTTAACATGATATATATTAAGTTTACTAGAAAACCGCCATTCATATTTTTTATACCGAAAATTTATAAAATCATCATTTCATAGTCGACGGGTTGCTGCTTTTGCTAAATAGCAAGTTCATAAATAAGTTAAAGTCATAGATAAGTAATATTATCATGTCTTATCTTGGATTTATCTATGTCTTGGATCATGGATATTTACATATTTGCCACAGATAAAATTTAAAAACGATAAAGTAAATAAAAAATCATTAAACGTCAGATACATGTATGTATTGTGAATATACCGTTTATTTTTCGATTGAATTATTAATAATCTACAATTTTTTTTTTGTTTAGCTATTCTACAAATTTCTTCACCATCTTTTAAATTATTTGTACGCAAAGAAAAGTTTTAAATTAATTTCTAGATCAAATTTAAATAATGTAAGATGGATCCCAGTGATGCCGCTGAGCTCCTTAAAGATTTGACACACAAACAGTTAATGGATATAACACTATCTTCTCTGTCTTCAATTTTTGAGTGTGATAGCTTGTTACAAGATATTCCACCAGATATTCATCTAGAAGAAGTTACTGGAAAGGTATGTGTTTCAGCACTTGATAAGTAGAGCATAATAAAAATAACCTTATTAATACTAGTCAACAAATAAAAATAAAGTTTGTCCCTTCAATAAAAGATGAATATATCGAAGGCTGTATTTCTAATAGGTAAAATAATTCTATAAAAATAGTGTTGCACATACAGTTTTTTAGTCATTGGCTTATATAATATACTATGTTACATTACAAAATTCCTAATAGCTTAGGACTGAGGTCAATATTTAGATATCTAAATTAATTAATTTTTATTCGTTTGGCAGTTGACTTGCGCTTATGTACATCTGTAGATTCTTTTTTGCAGTGTGCAGCAGTAATCTGCAAGCATTGATGGACTCCATTTTCCTTGATACTGCTTTTCCATACTGGCTATATCTTGATGAAAACGCTCACCATACTCGTCACGCTACCCAAGTTATTCGGGAAAAAATCCAAATAAAAGTGCAAAAAATGAATTTTGAGACATGTTGCACCCCATGTCTTCATAGGCTGTAATTAGATCAGTGATAATTTTAATGTACTCTTTGTGGTTTTTTTTCTACGACAGACTTGAAACCTGATTATAGTTTGTTCTATGGGTTTTAATACTGTGGAAAACTATTAACCTTTCAAAATCTTTCTTATTTGCAGTCTTACAAAGATTTCCCCTTTTATTTTAGCATCATTTATCTTCGGAAACTTTTTCATCAAGTACTTTAAACCGTCGCCATCTTTGTTTAGAGCCTTAACAAATTTTTTTATAAAACCCACCTCAACCGGTGGAAACAGTACATCTCGCTTAACTAAAGGATCATGGTGAACATTTTTAGCTCCTGGAGTTAGACCATGTCTTGTAGGCCACATCTTTATTTTGTAGTGGTTCTTCCTGTCACTGCTATCCCACTCACATAAAAAGCGACAATATTTAATGTAATCTTGCATTCCTAGTAAAATCCCAATTACTTCTAGATCACCACCAATTTTCCAGCTATACTTATTGTATTCAATCTTTGATAAAAGCAATTTCTGTTTTCATAATTGTCTTTCATATTTGTAGCATGATCAAGAGATAGATGGTTGAAAGTTACCATTGTGAAGTAGAACGGCCTTTATACTCACTTTTGAAGAATCAATATGAAAAGCTTTGACTATTTTATTCCAAGTGTTGAAAAGACCGTCAGTATCATTACAATAGCATAAGAACTCATCCATTTGGTAAAAATAAATAAGAGTTTCATGTAGGTTTCCGAGATGAGTTATTTTAATAATTGAATAGCAGATTCCACTGTTGCAAACGTGAACGAAGAAGTTAAACGAATCTTAAACAAATTTAAATCACTTTGAGTTATGAAGTGAGGTTCTATAGAATCTGAAGGCTCTTCAGATTCTAGACATTCTATGGTTTGGTATGGTCACTACCATCTGATGAAATATTTAATTCCAATTTCACTGGTGGTGTTGGAATCGGTAAAAGCTTCGCAATGATCAAGATGTTTCTTTTTCTTTTTTGAACCTCCACATAAATTAGGCAAAAATAGCAATCACTAATGTGATCGTTTGGCTCTCCAAGTCATCAGAATTGCAAAGGGCATTGATTTTCACGATCCTTTTAATCATCCTATGAGAGTGCACGTGCATTGAACACAGCTTATGTGAGGTGCCCATGGTTTATCCTGATCACCTACTTTGCATTTAAAATACAGTTCGTATACTTTTTTTCTCTAGGGAAGTCATTGTTTTCCTTTGCGATGATGGGGTAAATTCATTCTGTTATACAAAATGAGTTAGCACTATTTCTACACGTTCGAGGCATTTTTTAATACAAATTTTAGGTATTTTTTCACAGAAACACGATGCTCGCTCTAAAAAATGACAGATTTGACACATTGGTGAAATGTTACCAGTGCAAATAATACAAAACGGGGATGCGCTGTTAATATTATTTTTTCCCCAATATTATAATATATTACAACACAAAAACCCGTGTCCCTCTAAAACCTGATGTACTACAAAAAATATAACATTTTCAAAATTGCCTCAAGTTTGCATTAAAATCTATACTAAAGGGACAAAAAATGTGTTGACCAGTGTAATTAATTGGATACAAAACAAGCCAAGAGATAAAAATAAATATTGGTGTTATTCTCAATATTTTAATAGGAACAAATGGGAATCTTGTTGATGAAGTTACTTTTTTGAGTTTCAAGCACAGCTCATAAACGCCAAACGGTCTTGTATACATTTTATTGTTAGTAAAAGCAATGAAATGTAGTTTTACAATAATTCTTAAGCCTTAATTATAAAGAATTAACCAATTTCAGTAATTCTTTACATACTGTTTAATGAAATTTTTTTTTGTAGATTGGAAAAGCTATCTAATTTTTGTATACACATCAAAGTACTGAATGGAAGTTCACTATTCTGTTTCTATAAAGTATTGTTAGAATATGGATGCAGTATTTTTATGTCACTTGTTTCTTTGCGATAGTGAGCTTCTCATTTGAACATTTTTTGTCCTTACTAAACAGTTTTATAAATGGTTCATTACATACATGCAGTACTGTGTTTACGTAGACATATTAATACAGATAATATTTTTTGTAGTGACTTTTATTTCTTAGACCAATAATAATTGTAAACACATTTATTTGATAATTTTAATCAGCAGTGAATGTGTTGTAACAATTTTGCCAACTGTACCTGTTAGTTCTGAAATTGTCTAGTATATTATTATAAGTTAATTATTGATTACTGTATTCTTTCAGATTGCTGTTGAGAGAGGACAATCAATCACCGTGAAAGTGATTCGAGATCAAGAAACACCATTAAATGTTATTGTAAGTTATCAAGCTTACAATGTTATCTCAAAAATCAAGAATATTTTTTATACTTTCGAACCAAACCAAAAACGAATGTCCTGAACGTCAACAGAGTTTAGATTTACACTTAGAAAATGCTTTATCTGTTTAAATGCGAGTACACAAAAAAACAGGTTTTGGCAGGTCTAATTCATCTGTTATGTAGATATTTTTTCTGAGTGTTGTGAAAATGTGAAGGGAATTTATACCAGTTAAAATAATGACAGAAAACATAAGAGCTATTAGAAATTTAAATGAATCTTAGAACTAATTGGCGAATGTCTTTATGTGATAAATGTTAGTTGTGAATGGATGGGCACGCTCGGCATCTCCGTGCCATACATCTGGTCTTAAGGAATCAGTGTTGCAAATTTTATTTTAATAATTCTTTGTACAAAATAAGCAGAATTTTTCATGTTTGGGAGCCCCAAATTATTACCAGACTCGCTTGTGATTTGTGTAGTCAGCGTGTATAAAACAAGATACCACCAATTTTTTGCCATCAGGTTTATCATGGATTCGATGGGTCCTTTAAGATAGCTGGTTCAGAACTTCATGCTAATTAACCAGTCATTGTTTTGATATGTGCTTTTGAATGGTATTAAATTATTATCATTTGAATCCAACATAGCAGAAAATATACTGCTTGGATTATCGATTCAGAATTGACCCTTCGCCTGGTCACAACATTTATAACTTTATAAGTCTACTCTGGATTGACATTTAAAATCATATATTTATTAATTCTAGATTCCTCACATAGGGTCTACCGTGCTTGTATTAAAAAAAGCAATTCGCCGACATTTTGAAATTTACCAAAAGAGGATGAAGAGCAGCAATATCAAAATATCCTGGAAATATATATGGCGGAACTATAGCTTACAGCACATGGGCGAAATTATGGATAGCAATCAGACACTTCTGGCAGAGTATGGGATATCAAATAAATCTGAAATAAAATTTGTAAGAAAAAAAAAGAACAGGAATCATCACAAATAGTTTTAAAAAATGAAGTGCAATATTTATTGAATCTATACATTTTACAATTTTACATACATGTATATTAAAGTAATTGCGAACATTTTTGTCAATACGCTTAAAATATTGTCACTTTCTAATAAAATATAATATTAGAATGTTATCTGGTTATGTTTTGATTTGTACTAAACTACAAACATCAAATACAATAAAAATGTTATTTGCATTACAAAAATACTTCATGCAAAATAAAGTATGTATAAGGACAATATATAATTTTTAAATAAACAATATGAATAATCTATCTTTTATTTTGATGAATATCTAAAGAGGTTCAAATTCTGGCTGCGGCATGGGCTCGGCGGGTAGGGGTTCAAACTCTCCCGTGCTGTCCATGTAACTGTCCAAGCCCTGGCCAGACCCTAGAGCGCCGGCATTAGTTGTGTTACCGCTGACTGTTTCCAGGCCTGCAGCTCCCGACAGGCACGAGCTGGTCACCTCCATGTCGTCATGCTGCACCTGGGGGGTGGCCAGGGGTTGTTCATACACCTCATTCTTCAAAGGTTCTAATTCCATCTGAAATATCATTTTTAGTCAAATCGGTTTAGTTTGAAATTTACAAAGAAAAACACTGAGAATGCAGAAAATACTTCAGTATTGTGATTTACAAAACATTTTCACACAATTCATTCAACTAAACGTTGTCTACTACATTTTGTGTGGCAAGCAGGTTACCACTAAATTCCATGGGTCTCAAAAGGTATAATTAAATTTGTGGACATGCAACTTAATAGCGATAGATTTGTTGAAATATTCAGAGTAATTCAGAAATGTATTTTACCTTTTTAAATATGTTATATATTAAGGTCATTCTTTCGAATTAGAAATTTGAAGTATTTTGTATATATTTCATATTCTTTCAGGACTACACTAATAGTTAATTTATTCACAATATCATGTAAATATAAAGTGCATTACTTTTTACATATATATTGCTAGAGAGAAAAACTACAATAGAAAAGAACTAGGATACATTTGTTGATTTTGTTAAATTCAATACAGGCAGTTCTCGATTTACAAACACCCTTTAAGATTATGTACATAATGCACAAAGTTTTTGAGCTGGTAATCAAATGGAACTCCAATTGGACTTGGCTGTTGTGAAAGAGTTGTTGGACTCATATTCTGAGGAATTGACAACTGTTGAGTTGATGGAAATAGAAACAAATTTAAACACAGAAGTACAAGAAAAACATGATATTTCACATTCCAAAACATTTACGATGCAAAAAATTGCTGCAGTTTTTATGTTAGTTTCTGAGAGGTTGGCAATGTTTGAAGAACAGGATTTGAATGTGGAGAGAATTGCGAAAGTGAAAAGAAGTATTTATGATTCACTGACATCTTATGATAAAAATAAACTAACTGTGCAGTCTTCCATCAAGTCATATTTTAAAAGAGTGGACAAGTTCAATCATCTACCTCGAGTGTGAAAATAACGAACATTGATGAAAATTTGAACGAATAAAAGTTGAATGAAAATATATGTATGTACATATATAATACAATTTTATTAATAAAAATTAACTATTATTACACAAGTCCTGTGTTCTTTTAGTATTTTTCCAACTTATTTTACGTTAGTAGTGTACCGTTATAAAATGTAGATATTCGATTTTAATCTTTCCCATACGGTGCTGTAAACTCAGTGTACATGGGGACTTTTGCTGTAAGTCTAATAAATATGAATATTTTACATTTATTACTTACATTAATCATTAAAATAATAGTTGACATATATATATATATATTTATTCCCATTGAAATATAGATTCTACCGAGACTGCCATCCACAGAGCCTAGCACCAAACAATCTTGCTTTACTGTTAGTGCTAACTTTATATTGCAATCTCAAATACCTTTGGAGTACATGCTGGAAGACTACAGAACTATGTTCTGAAATTGCAACTTAACAATAAAAATGTGTTTTCATTAAAAATATATGTATAGGGTGCAAATTTAATAAAATGGATTGATTTAATTCTGGCATCTGCTATAATATGGTAAAATAGTAGTGTAACAGACAGGGCACAGAATTAAGTGTTTTTATTTTGATGCTCCTTATTTTTTATAATAATGTATGAAACTAAAAAATTAATTAATATTAATTATATTTGTATAAAATAAATTCTCACTCTATCTTGCTGTAATACTGATGGCGGAGCCAGATCATCCAAAGACAGCTGTGTGTTTAAGACCGAAGGAGGTGCGGGATAGTCATTCAAACTCTCGGGCTGTAAAGATTTTATTTTATATTTAATACAGTAAAAGCTCGTTAATAAACAACTTTATTTAGAAATTTGTAATAATTTTATCATATTTTATCCCCCTCAAATGAATTTTCATATAAAATTCTACCTATAACTCGAAAAACTATAATTTATAACATAAAGTAATTTTAAGACATATTCACATGTAGTTATTATAAATCTGAACATTTACTAGTATTTTTATACCTCCGCCATGGCCGGCCCCTAATCGACCAATCATATGGGTTCGACCATCTGTATATTTATTTGACATTTGTTTGGCATAAATTTTTTATACATCAAAAGTGAACATACAATAATATATAACAATAAATACATCTCCATACAGTCGGCAGGCCGGCTGAGATGGAAATCCCGCCTAAAGATGAGTTTAGTTGAAGTTGTTATTTCGTGCGCCGGTTTCAGAGTTTTAAAGTTATGCATTTTCATTTTTATATTGACCCCTTCTACGTAAAGTATTGTAAGTAAAAAATGACATTTTTAATCATTCTAGTATTTTGCACGTACGTATTTGATACATTTTTAAATGGCTGTAATTTTTTAAATATTATGTTTATTAATACCTACATCATAGAATACAATATATATATATATATTTTTTTTTTTTACTTACTATACTTTACGTAGGAGGGGTCGATATGCATATCTTTGTGTTTTCTACATTTAAAACAATTCTTAGTTATTTTTGTCAGATAGCATGAAAATATTACTGTCATCTAACTGACACATTGTCTCTTTTTGGTACTTTTATTTGTGAATTTGACTTTGAGATTTTAGAACTTTATTAAGTGTCGTTTGAAAAGTGTAAAGAATATTGCATATTTTTTTTGTGTTTTAAATTTTTGTATTTTATTTTGCCTGTAAATGGCGCCGGTTCTCCGTACAGGTAACCCCTGCTGATCGCGAGGGATACGTTCTGGATATGGTCGCGATAAGCAAAATTTTGCGATCAAAGTATTAAAAAAATCAACAAAAAATTTGAAAACACTTTATTAATAAAATAATATTATTAATAACAAAAAAAATGTCATACATAACATAATTCATTAATTTTGTTGCGGGTTGAAAAAAGAATCTAGATTCCTTTGTTTGGCTTCTACGTTTATTATACAAAATTTGTCGATAACTGTCAAATAATTCATTACAACCACGCTTTACAGCACTCACTCGCTCATAATCTTCGGTGTTTTTTTTCTAACTCCATGCATTGATTGTGAAGAGAAGGGCCTATACAATGATTTAGACACTTCACTTTCGCCTGGGAACAGGTTCCAAGATGTCATTTTATTGGGACGTAGTATGGCAGTCCATTTCCTGTAGCCGACCGATTTTTCACATTGTCTTTTTGACATTTTAAAAATTACAAAAGGATAAAAAATATATAGTCAATTTAATTAACGTGGGTTTGACACTGTAGCTAAGATTGCACTAAAGGATAGACCCAAATGATGCACTGGCTCAACCGTACCAGGCACCGGTGTTCTTTTGTCTCACTAACGCTCGGAACTTTACTTATGTGTATGATGTGAGTGTGTGAGAAAGAAAGATAGCACGCACGTGCAACCATTTGTTATGACAATTCCTGGCATGTGTCAAAGCCAGTCAATTTTTTTTTTAAAGATTACAATATAATGAATCTGCACTCACCGAAATCGAAATGCGATGAACGGGGGTTACCGTATAAAACCATATAGAACATTAACAATTTATAAGAAAACGGATTTAATTAAATCCAATGTGGTCAGTAAAATTGACAGTAAGGGAAATATCGCGAAAAAATATGGTATCGCTAAGCCAACCGTAATTTTTTCAATAACTTTGAAAAAATTGTGCCAAAATTTAAGAAAGTAAAACACGCATCAGCACATTCGCTCAGCAAAACACGAAGAGCTGGAAAGCAGGCTGTTTTTTTTCTCAAATGCGTGTGGCCAATATTCCAATTTCTAGTCCAATTCTTATAAAGAAAGGACTTTCATTGGTCAATGAATTGGGGATTAATGATTTTGGAGCCACCAATGGTTGGCTCCACAGATTTAATTCAAGGTTCAACATAACAAGCTTGTCAATGTGTGGTGAAAGTAAAAAAAGACAAAATAAAAGTGGGAGAGTTTGACAAAAATGAATGCAACATTGGCCAAATACATGTACAGTAAAACCGCGATATAACGAAACCCGATATAGCGAAAAATGACGTATATCGAAAAAAAAATCGAAATTTAGTCCCTAAAACCAATTTTTCATACAAAAATGCATTTATATAACGAAATCCCGTTAATATGTATAACAAAATCATTTTTGTCCCGTACGAAAAAATGCCAATACATTTACGTAAATTTATAACGAAATAAAAAAATGTTAATAGATGAAAATATTATTTCGCACTTACAAAGCCGCGCCGATGCATCTGCCGTATGCGAACGGTTTTATGGCCTTTTCGGCGGTGCGCGGCGGTCGGCCGACAAGGTAGTAAAACAATTCAAACTTCTTCTTGGGTTCATAGTAGGTCCATAAAACCATTTGACATAATTCTTGCGGCGTTCTCTTAGATACGTTTTACGTACGCATACGCCTCTAATATGTATTGAAATCCCAGACCCAAACAGCTGTAAAATACAAAAATTAACAGGAACCCCCCGAAAGTTGCAGTATGTACTTATTGGAAATGTCAGTCTCAGTGTAACGTCTGTAGAGTTAAGTTTGTTCAGCTTTTAACGCGATTATTGCATGACCGAACTGAATATTTACATAAATTCATTTTCGTTTGACAATTGTTTTCGTGTGAACTCGTCAATAATATAAATAATCCGTTAAAATATTTTATGGACAATTTTTGTACGGCATTTTGTATTTCTATTAACTATTGTTTTCGTGCATTTTAAGTGAACAATGTTAACGATAATTTTTAAGTGAACAATTTTAACGATTATAAATATATTTTGAAGTGGTTGCCGCCGTTACCGGTAAGTACTTTCGTAATTTATATACGACTCATTTTACAAAAATGCCGCGATTCAACTGTAAAATTGTTATTTTTTAATTATTTTGTATGTTTCATGCCCAAAACTATGTTTGAAGCGGCTCTACATTTAAACACAATTAAAATATTGTTTTGTGTTTGCAATATTCTGGAATTTACAAAAATATCTTCCAATTGGTGTTGAATAGGTTCTGTTCTTAATTTAATTCCTTTGATTATCCATTTGCTTATCTGTTTTAATAACAAAACTACTAAAAATATGTAGGTATTCAGTTCCCTATGGCCTTTTTCCTCCTTTGTTTGCAGAATTTGCGATCTTTTTTGAAGCCGCGCAACATTTTTTTGCGACGGCGCGTAACATATAGTAGGTTTTTTTCGTTATATGTGGGAATTCGTCGTTACGAATTTTTATTTTTTGGTCCCTTGGATTTCGTTATATCGCGGTTTTACTGTACAATTTAAAAATGTTTTGAGAAAATTAATGTATGCAGTACACCTATAATTGTTTAGAAAATATGTTGATGTTTTAGAAACTTTTTGTAAAATTCTACTTTCCTAATACGAAAACTGATTTTTTTTTAAATTTTGGTCTCCTCAATTTCGTATTAAAGAGCTTGAACTGTATATGCAAATATTAAATAATAAAGTGAATCATACTTGCGAATGAGTTGTAGGTTCTTCAATATCTTTATTCCTCTGCAAACCCAGAGAGTCCATCATTCCGTGTTTAGTGGTAGCAACTGAAACAGTATTTGATTTGGCCTGCTCCTCAGATGGATACGCAGTCTGCCTTTCACATTGTGCCAAATGCTGTGCCAAAGCATTACCTAAAAATATACATATTTAGTTTAAACTTATAAAAGTGTGAGTGAATAATGGAGATTAATAATGTGTATAAAACGAATACAAATTTCATTAATATCACATATCTTCACAAAGAACTTCACATATACTATTAAGCGCTATAAAAATGGAATATTTTAAACATATAATCTGTGGACCCAAATACTACCTCCTACAAACATTAATTCAAAGGAAAACAGAAGAGGCGGTTGAGCCAAAAGAAACCGTCCTGGTTGCACACCGGTCACAGAGTCAAGGAGCTGTTCCAAGCTGGCACGGACAGATAATCAGTTTGGAAAAATAATGGATACTCTGTGGTCATAGCAACTAGACAGAGTCCTACATTAGAACATGGCACCATAAGAAGAAAATAAAGTGAAGCAAGGAAGTTAATGAAGAAGAAAGCGAAAAAAGTTAAGGAAAATGTACTCAAATGGTTATGAAAAAAAACCAGTAAACATTTCAAGAAACTTACCATCGTCAGTTGAATAGGAGCAAATGCAGTACATAGTATTTTCCAAAGGACTGTTCTGCTGACCACGGGTCTTGTTGTCCCGACAAACACCGGAATGTTGTAGCAAGGCTCGCCAACAACCTGTCTGATAGGAACACTTGGAGCACTTGCAAATACCCCTGAAAAATGTTATATTATTATTTATTATGCTTGAAAAATGTGTTTTATGTTATGTCAAATATGAAAATTGAATATGTCATTTATGTAGGTGTGAAAAATCTAGTAGAAGAAAGGTAACTAAACATTACACATATACAGAATAATTACATTATTGCTGCAGAGTAGGAGTGTGTCAAGAGCAATTTCTTCATTCTTAAATATTACAATCTATTGTTTTCCATTGCATACATAATTTTAATTCACATTTATAGATCCTTGGTAATTCTGTCTAAATTTATATCAGTGTTATTTGATTTATGTCAGTGCTGAATGATTAAATATATATATAATATATAAAATACTCTTGGCACGACCAGGTCAACCAGAAATGAAGGATGGTTCTGTTAGAAGTCTCAATAATCGGCGAGCTTGTAAGAAAAGATGTATGATATGAATGTGGATGAGGTGAGAATTGTGTGTCAGGACAGAAGAGTGTGGTGTTCTATCCTCTCTGCCTACCCCCGCGGAGAAACGGCGTGATGGAACGTCAAAATAGAACACTTACAGGAAATGTCTTTCATCTTCTAACTGAGAATCACACTCCTTACACAGCATACCTTCCGTTATGTCAAGCGCCGTATCGTCCAAAATTTGCAAGAATGTATAGTTGGTCGAATCTTTAACAGGTGGTGTTGCCTTATTCTGAAAATACAACAATTAACTATCTCAGTCGTGGGCAAGGATGCCAGATGTCCCGCAATGCGTGGGACACACTATTCTACACACACATAGGAGTGGTTTGTCCCACATCCCACATTAACATTCAAATGTACTGCAGGTAAATTATGAACTGATTTTTAAAGTAGACTAATAAAAAATGCCCTAGAAAAGTCCCGAGTAAGTTACAACAGGCCGACTTGATGTCACAGTCTGAGCAGTATTCGCAATAGAAGTTGATTTTTTACAGGAATATAAGGCTCAACAATATTAAATATTAAAAAAAAAAAATTCTTTATTAAATACATTTTTTAAAGTTATCCCAAATGAAGCTTAAAAATGACGTATTCATAATTATTAATTTTAATCAATAAGTGATCAAACTTTAGATTTGAAATTTTTGGGAAAAATCGCCTTAATCACTTCTTTTGTTTCTGTTCCACGAGATCTAATTTCAAATCTGGCAACCTTGGATGTGGTTAATAATAAAAAATTATTACAAGAAAACATGGAAATTGTTCATACAGAAAGATTATGATTAAGCTTAGAAGATCAAAGAAAGTTCTAAACCCTTTATACAATGAATTCTGTGCATTCCCAGAAAATTCTTGCTGATTTTTTTTTGTCATAGCTATTCCAATTCAAATATGTATTACTTATCAAGGCTAGCAGTCAATCTACCTAATTCTCAGATTTCGAGAGAAATAAGAGAATAAAACCAAATATTTTTTTAGGTAAAAGGAGATAGCAATTATTATTGATTGGCACAGGAATATGTGAAAAAAGTTACTTTTTCAGAGATTGAATTTGGATAAATAAGAATTGTTATAATTGGAATAGGTATCTGATCTTCTAAACTCTTGAAATTGGAATTAAAAAGGTTGTGTACACTATTATAAAAATTAGGTGTTGTCATCATGTATAAGTTTTACCTTAGGCTTAACAACCAAATGTCCTTGACTGCAAAGTGGCCTAGCCCCAAATACAGAGGTGTGGCCGCAAACTTGATGTTCCTTTAGAGTACCCAAGTGTACAAATCTCAAGGCACATCTGTTGCATTTCATAGAGTTTTGTTTATTGAGATGCTTTCGTAAGTGTTGAAGGAAGAATTCAATGTTTGTTTGTAGATCACAACCATCCGCAAACACCTTAATAACCTGTTAAAAAGAACATATTTTATTATCACTTCAGTGTGCCTTGGTCATGAGAATGAAGCACCCCTAAAAATTAAGTTTTAATCTGATAACTATCAAATCTAAATTAACAAAAATAGGAGTGCAAAAGATTTTCTCTCATGTTTGAAAATAATGTTATTGATTGAAAACATAAAGTATAAGTATTAATAGTATATAATTGGAAAGTTATAATAAGACTCAATCTGAGTCTGTACGTCTAACCTAGGATTTAATGAAGTAATGTAAAGGAAAATAATAATTACCTTCAGACAATGAGGACATTGGAGACTGGCAGAATCATCATGCTCGGTGTAGAAGTGGTCAACACAAGTACGATGAGACGAAGAGCGATAGCCGCATACTCCACAAGTGTAAGGCAGTTCTAAATGTACATGGACTTTCTGCATGTGATTTGACAGAGCAATGAGTGATGAAAATCGAACCTGAAAATATTTTAAGATTTTACATTACCATATATAATACATATAAAGGTTCATTTTTGGTATAAGAACATATTGAGATCAACAAGCTCGTCGAAACATATTGTTGCTTCCACGACAAAACAACATAACACAATTTGCAGACGAAAGAAAGGAATAGGAAATAATTGAAATAAAATCGATTATATAATAAAACAATGTTATTACAATTAAAATAATCATTTTATAATAAAATAAAGATAACCTGTTGTTTTATTTAAACTATTTGCAATGTTTTCTCTTAATTATGAAAAATAGCAAATATGAAAAATAGTTTAAAAAAGAAACCAGCTTTTTTTTCACTAATTTCAGTTATCTCACTTATCTAATTAAATTATTTTGGCTCAAAGAATATTGTATTTTCCTGGCACTATGATATAGGAAAGGTTTACATATTAATTTTGAATGGCACAAAATAATCATACAATTTTTGCTAAATCTCCCGGATCCAGACAGTGTTTTCATACAAAATCACCCAGACACAAGTGTGCTGAGAATTTACATCCAGGGGTTGTTAACTAATTGGTGGTTATTTTAAGTAGTTTTATTTAAAAAATGTGAATTTTAAAGAATGTATATTTAAAAAATAATAAGTATTTTATAATAAATTGATTATTACCTCACATACTACGCAAGCCAGTGTGTGAAGCCCCTGAACCTTGGTATCAACAGGATGTGCCTGCAACAGATGTCCATCAAGGGCTTCGGGGGTCCCACAGTGTTGTAAACAGTAGCGGCACTGAGCATCTTCAGCCTCTTCGGCTGTTTCTCCACCTTCGGGAGAGCTGGCATGACCGAATAAGTGAATCTGTAGCTGTGTGTTGCGGTCGAACTCCGCTGGACACTCCGTACACTAGAAGGTGATTGCCATTGTTTAAAATATGATATACATTTAAATCATGTTTTTTTTATATAAATAAGTCAAAGCAAAACAAGACTTCTCTCAAAACTCTAAACAAAACAAAACTCTTTCGAATGTCATGAGAATTTGAATTGAATTTTAAGTTAAGTTTAAATGAAACAAATTGAAAATATTTATATAAGTTTGAAGTTTGAAGAATTGTGTTTTGGTTCAGAGAATGTCTATCGCATATTAGTTTGGCTTACACAGCATCATTTTTGATATTGTAGAAAAGAAACTGAACTTGTTTCGTAATTGTTTCCTAAGAACAGATGGTAGTTTTGTCAACGGGTACAAAAATGTTCACGGCAGAGATTAAATTTGAGGAACTATGTTCTTGAAGAGGTTACTTTAATTAGATTAGTAAATATAATTATTGACAAAAAACATATGTACACATTAAATGGGATTCAATCGTAAAAACAATGCGCTGGCATGACAGGTGCCGAACTGAATTTTGCCATGACATATGGTAAAACTCATGTACATAATATGATAATGTACATCAAATTTCATAGCGCATTTTAAATATAAGATCTGTTGTTAAAATAATGTTTTCATTTAATCACTTGATTTAGTTTTTATGTTTATGAAACGTTGCGATTTGCATATGTAGGTACTAAAGAAACTAAATCTATCATATTTAAATATGTTGACATTTTTTTTTTCATGTTTTGTTCTCTAAAATGGCACCAACCCGTGAGTTACGAATTAACGAGTTTTACTATACTATGTATAACTAAGCTACAGAAATATTTACCTGCACCAATATTCTTCTCTTGAAGAGTTCCTTAAACTGGCCTTCAAGTTGACCGAAATAGTATCCCTCTAAGTCAACCATGTCTTCCTTTGGCTCTTTTTTTATGCTTATTTTGATCTCTTCTTTCTCCTTCTTCCGCTCTTTTTTTTCCTCTTTCTTCTTCTCCTCTTTACGTTTCTCTTCTTTTTTCTTTTCTTCTTTCTTACTGACGGGTGGAGTTTTCTTTAATTTTTTATCCTTCTTAGTTTCCATCTTAAAAATGAACCATCATTAGACAGAGCCACACAAAACAATACCTAACGAAGGTTATAAAAATTACAAAGCATTTAAAATATAGTTATGGTGTGCTTGATGAGTTAAAAAATAATGTGTAAATATATATTTTTTAAATGTTTACCAATATCACGTCATCATCATCATCCGCTTCTATGTAGTTGACCCTCTTTCTACGCCTAGTTTCTTTACCAGTGGCTGCGCGTCGTTGTGGAGGAGAGGGCGGGTCCAGTACTGGAGGGGGGGTGGGGGAGCGGGAGACCACCTTCCTCTTTCTGCGTCCGCGGCCGAGCCCTGTATCCTTGGGTACCTCGACCACCTGGGGTGGGGTTACCTTAGCTGGTTTAACACTGGCATACTTCCAATTTTTAAAAGGATTTGATGATATCTTGTTGAGCCTTAGTAAAAGTGTGTCTTTTGAATCCAGCCTTGTTTGCTCAGCAATATGAGTTACAACATTATCAAACGCCAGTCCCGGAGAAGTTCCGTACCACTCTCGCCAAACTAATTCATCCAAAAACTGTTGTATAATCTGTCTTGAAAGTAACGAGAGGGTATTTTGGAACATGCGTGGAACTATGCGACGAAGATATTCCATTATGTTAGCATTGTTACTCTTAGAGGCGGGCTCATTGGCTGGTACTTGCAGAACTGTTTTATAGCCCATTTGAATGAGGGTGCCTTTGTCAACAGTCAGATCAGTCATAATAATGGAATCTGTATGCACCCATTGAGACAATGGCTCCAGAATTTTTAAAAATCGCTTTTTATAATTGCGTTCACCATCAGCAAGTGGTTCAACAGCTCTCAGGCGGACCTAAAAATTCATTATTAGATTAATTTCCTCATTAGTTGTTGTTAATCCACTGTTCCTATAATTTTGTCCATCCAACGAGACCTCAGGCATTTGGTACTTTTCTAGGTCATTTTTTATCTCATGGATATCATTCAATATTACATTGAGTATTTAAAACCAGTATTATTGACACCATCGATGAGATAAAACAAAAATCGGAGGAGTAGCTGAACATCATTTCAAAAACTGAGTTTGTGAGGTGTTTTGAATAATGGAAAAAATGGTGGCATAGGTGCATTATATCTATACAGGAATTACTTTGAAGGAGACAAAATCGAAGTTGATCAATAAATAAATATTTATTTCATAAAACAAAAATTGTTATTTCTTTTTGATTCGAACCTTGTATATGGCGAATACATTATGAGAAATGTACTCGAAAACTGGAATGGTGGAGAAAAAATTGGAGGCAAAAACATTTCCAATCTCAGGTACGTGAACGATACAACTTGATCGCTACATCAGAAAAATAAATGGCTACACTATCATGTAGCATTGAAGAAGAAAGTACAAAATTAGAATAAATAAGGGAAAAATAAACCTAATTATCACTGATCGACATAACCAGCTTTCATCAACAGATGCCCTTCTAGACCTTGAAATTGTCAAGGATTTCAATTATCTCAGGTCACTGACGGTAGTTGCGAGCCAGAAATTAAATGACGGATAAGTATGTCGAAAAGTTCTATGTCCAAACTTGACAAAAGATGGAAAGACTGCAGAATTTCTAAGATAACGGAGATCAGTCGGAGGAAGACGGATTGATGCCTTTGATATGTGGTGCTGGAGACACATGTTGCACATACTAAAGACGGCGAGACATCAAGGACAGACTCCCAAGCATTTGCCTGAGACAAATCCTTAAATTTTTTGGACATTTTACGAAGATAACTTGGAGAAGCTTGTTGTGGCGGGCCACACCAAAGAACGAAGAGGAAGATCCTCCATCCGTTGAACCGACAGAGTGGAAAAAGCAACAGGCACTTTTCTAGTGACAGCCCTAAGGTCTGCAGGATGGCGAAAAAAGTGGAGGAGCATAGTTAAGAGGCCGAGAGTTCATGAAGATTGTAATCCTCAATCATGAGGGACCGACGTGGATGATGGTGAGTAATTTGAAAACTGTTTCTGTTGGCTCTTTGAACTTCATATTAATAAGAAACTAATGCATTTGAAATGAGGATTTTATACGTAGTAGTAAAATGAGTATAGTGATGTAAATTATGTTTGGATTATTTGATTATTAACAAATTACTAAAAATAATTTGACATATTGTTTTAGTTTGTTATCACCTTATTGAAGAATAAGGACTTTTTAGAAACTGATTGGTGTATGTATTAAATTCATGATGGTTAAATACAAATATACACGTGTTTGCGTTAAGTATTTAAAAAAATAATTTAGTATTGCTTACCAATTTAGCTTCAACATCTAATATGCCCAGAACTTCCACTTTGACTTGTCTCTGCATGCCATCATGACTGGTCGTGCCGAGAGAGATGACACCCACTTCAATGCGCCTTCCACTCCCGCCCATCAGACTCATGTGGTGATGCAGAGCAGCCGTACAAATGGCTCTCAACCAAGTGAACAGACCTTTCACGTACAGGTTGTCAACCTTCACCCACTGTACCACATTCTGCACATTAGTCTGGCAAGCCCAATGATATATAAGTTTTAATAGAACACTCGGCGGATGTATGGCCCCTTCGAACAATGAACCGGAGAATACTGATACAAACCGTGTTGGGCAGCACTCCGATATCCAGACATAACCGCCGGAATAGGGAAACTTTGATACATCCGAGTACATTCCTGTCAATTAAAAATGTGATGTTATTCTTATATTTAATTCAAAACAGTTACTGAATAATGTATCAATCATCAACTATTCTTTACATTTACGCTTACCTAGTTTCAATTTGCTACCAACGTGTATAGCACATATCTGTTCGGAGCGAACTAATCCTTGTTGGATCAACCACTCTGTGAACTTAGTCGGGGTGTGCATGAGGACAGACTTCACTTTACCATCGAGTGCCGGCCGGTCACTATTGCCGGGACCTTCCTTGGAGCGTAAATATGGCCGAGCCACAACCACCAGAGATGGAAATGTTTTGCCTGAAAAAAAATCAATGTAATGGCGCAGATCTTCATAAATCAATCTCGTAAACGGCTTTAAAAATTAAATTTCTCTTCACATTACTTACCTTGTAATTTATTAAACGCCACTTCTCTGGAATCAGGAGCATTTTTAGAATCGTCCTTAGTCAAGTCGACAACAGCATTCTTATTGCCGGTTCCAGTAGCCAAACCACCGATAGCTGAAGCTTCCGATGGCCGCACACCACTCGAAACACTTTGAACATCTGGTGTAAAAATTCCATTAATTTAGCAACAGTTACAAAATGCTGGTAAATATATTTGACAGTATAGCATTTTCTGGACATAGAACACCTTATACATAACATGCACTGGTATTTTTTTTATCAAAAATATTAGATTACGTACAAGTAACACATTTTAAAGTTTTGATAGTCTTTAGAAATTTACATACATTTTGACAACGAAGCGATGAATTGAGATAAAAATATAAATTCTACCAAATCCATTACATGTTCAAAAAATTATACAATGTTTGGTTACTGCGATAGCTAGAGCTGTCTTATTCTACATTGTTTATGTTTAACTCCTTGGCCGCCCGAGTCACAAGTTTCCAACAGAGAAATAGATGCCACGAGAACTGTCAGAATTTATGGCGGACACCCACGTGACATTCCGCGGCGTCTATTTCTCACTGCAAATGACCATCAAATAACCGGCGCCGCGGATCGGATCTTTAATCAAATCATTATTTCCAGTAATGGATAACGTACGGCGCCCCATAGAAATCTGTTTCAACTTAAAAACACAATGAATTTCATCTGAAATCGAGTGTAAAAATTGTCATTTTTTCCTCCATACAAAATTGACAGTTGGCGCTTACTTTAGCGTTACCAGATCGCAATTTTATTAAATTTGAATAATTTAACACATATACTCTCATGTCGATGTCAAAATATCTTTACAGTTATCGAATTTTCGAAAACTTTTTAAATTTTATTTTTACTTTACAAAATGGCTTATAGGTAACTCATTTAGTTAGTGGAGACTGCTGACTTTTTCGACATTCTCGATATGCTCATTACTACTGTAGGGTTCGATGATGAGAAAGTCGCAATAAGTTGTAAAGTATCTGGAACATTCCAATTTGAGTAAATTGTCAGTTAGATTTCGACGAACGTTCGTGATATTTCTGTTTTTTGTTGCCAAGTAATTCAAGTGAATAAGATATTATTTTTTAGTTATTAATTAAAATTAATATACAAACGTTTTACTATAAATACAGTGAGTGTGCTGTCAGACAGTATTGGCTATTGCCGTGGTTAGCGGCACCATTTTATGCGTATTGTTAGTCCTATATAAGTGCGATATGTAATGTGTACATAGTTGCGATTTGAAGTGCTAATATTTTTTTTTTAAAAGCATCACATTAAACACAATAATATTAATAAAATCTGATATCGTCCTTCCAAAAAACAAATATAAAATAAATAATAATGTTTTAAGTGTTATGACCTGACAACACTATCAACTTTATTGTTTCCTTTTTTCCAACTTTTTTTTTCATGACAGTTGTGTTTGTGCAGGCTCCCTTGAATTAATTGGATGTTTACAAAAAATCATATATTTAAAACTTTTTTACTTTAATATTCTTAGCACACTTGTTTTTATAATTTAAACTATTTATCTTTAATATATTTATTACAGTTCAGGCATTTGCGTTTATTTTTTCAGTAGAATCTATTTTTTGTTACATTTTTATTTTGACATTTGTCAGAAATCTTTTTTAATTTAATTTTCGGCCCCAATGGAGGAATTAAGACCTCCGGATCATCCATACCCTCTTCCTCCTCCATCGCATCTTTCTCGTCCCTCAATACCCGCCTTAGAAGATGCAGAATCTTCAGACGATTCGACTTTTTTAACATTCAAGAAAAGGAAAATTGAAAAGAAGTCAGAAAAAACAAAGAACAATCTTAAGATAACCAGCATCATCTCATCTCCTCCTATCTCTCCCACTCTAATCCCAAACATGACCTCTGATCTACCTTCTGCTTCTCCTGTTAATATAACCCGTCCCCAACAATTATACCCAAATTCGGCTGTCTCTCCTTTCCTTGTTTGTGTCCAAAAAACAAAGCAAGGACCTATACATCCAATTGATTTTGGAAAATATATTTCCCAGCAGAACACTCCTGGTATCTGCCCAGGCGGCATAAAAGCAGAAAGCAGATATAAAATTTCTGTGGAATTTAAATCTGCAGTACTGGCTAATAATTTTGTTAAATCTTCTGAAAACACCTAAAATAACAAATTTAAAGCTTTCATTCAGACCTACAATTTTACCCGCAAGGGCCTCGTGCGAGGTATCTCTACTGACCTCTCTGAAGAAGACATCATCCTATCTATCTTTACTCCCCAAAATATAGGCAAAGTTATAAAGGCTATACGTTTGAATAACAAAGACACTTCCACAGGAACCATTACTTGGAAACCCTCTCAAACAGTTATGCTCACTTTCAAAGGACAAACCCCCCCATCACATGTGTATCTCTTTTACAATTAGTTGCCGGTAGAGCTTTATGCTTTCTCGACAATGCATTGTTTTAATTGTTGTCGGTTTGGACACTCCAAACCAACTTGCAGATCCCCTCCTCGCTACTTCAAATGCGGTAACAACCACCCTGCCGACCAATGGCTAAACTCTTCCGAACCTCCTACCTGTTTGAATTGCACTGGCAATCATACAGCAATTAGTCTCACGTGCTCAGAATTAACAAGGCAAAAAAACATCAAGTAATACATGGCAGCTAATAATACGTCATATTTTCAAGCATTTAAAGTGTTTGCCCACTTCAAGAAAACTTTTGCGGAGACTACCGCACAACCAGCCAGCAACACTCCAGTTTCGGCCAACTTAGCTCCCGCAGAATCATCCTACAAAAAATTTGTGTATAAAACACCAAAATCCAAGGCCTTTATTTTACCTGGCACCAGCAACTTCACAATTCTCATCAAATCTATCCTAATGGAAATAATCCATCAGGAGCCCCTAATGGCCATTGCTTAAACTCCACTCATGTATCTAATCCCTCGAGTTCCTCTAACCCACCATTAAATACTCTTTCAAAATCATTACTCTCTGACAACTCTTCTTTATTCCATATCCATTATTTCAAATAATAACTCCTTACCGTCCAACGCTGCTACTCTTATTTCATCATTGTACTCCCTTCTTCCTAATGGCTTCATTTGTGGAGAGAATTCTTCAGTGGAATAGCCGTAGTATCAAATCAAATAGTTACGATATTGTCACTCTTCTAAAGTTAAATTCCAATCAAATATCAGTGGCGGCAATTCCGGAGTCATGGCTGAGTCCGGGTTCCCATTTTAGGGTCCGGGGTTACCACTGCCTCTGAGATGACTGACAAGATGGCAACGGCGGTTCCACCCTTCTCATCAAAAATTCCATCCCCTTTACACCAGTGAACATCAAACCCTCCGGTTACCCATTTGAAGTGGTTGCCACTAGGGTTGATTGTATCACAATCCTTTCCTTGTACATTCTCCATCTAATCGTCCCTCAAAATCATTACTTCGAACAATGTTTTCTCGCCTCCAAAATCCGTTACTCTTTTTGGGCGATTTCAACTCCCACCATAGTATTTGGGGTTCTGATTCCAACAATAGATCTGGCAGAGATAATATTGATTTACTTGATGAATTCAGTCTCTGTATTCTGAATGACAGATCCCCTACTCGTCTCCACATCCCAAACCACCATCCCAGTGCGGTAGATCTTTCAGTGTAAGGCAGCGTTAGCGCCTAGCTTAGTCTGAATGACGGTAAATGACCCTCATAGTAGCGATCATTATCCCATTTACATTCGATTTTCTCCCAGACCCTAAATCACCTTACCACAATATCAGAAATTCGCAAACCACCAAAAATCGTTTACCCGTTTAAAATATAAGACATCTAATGCAAAATGGGAAAAATTCTCCGAAACTATTTATGATAAAATTGCTAGTTTACCATCCCCAACTCATGAAAATATAAATTCTTGTTATGATTTATTTATTTATGCATTGAAGAGTAAGCAAAATTGTATATTCCTGTGAAAAAGACAAATAAAACAAAACCACCCCCTGCCCCCTGATGGGACAGAGAATGTGCTGACGCTGTCAAAGAAAGAAAAATCTTTGCAAAAGCATACTCTAAAAACATGACTCTTGAAAATTATCTGAAATTCAAAAATGCTCAGGTGGTAACCAAACGCATCCTTAAAAAAAGAAAAGGGATGGTAGGAAAATTTTTTGTTCATCCCTTTCTCCAGAAGTCAATCAATGGACAAAAAGCAGTGTAATCATCTTTACCAGAAAACTAAAAGTCCCCGCTGTACATATAACTTGCCTTGATCAAACCCTCCCTGTTAAATCCCAAATTAGATTCTTGAGAGTTATTTTAGACTCCAAACTTACCTGGAACGCCCATATAAACCAAATTGTTAATAGATGTCAAACAAGCCTCAATACTATGAGAGCAGTATCTCGCGTATGGTGGGGCTGCCATTCATACACCCAAAAAATTTTTTACCGCGCATAGTTCACCGCACAGCGTCCTGAATGAATGACGTATTTAACGTGCACGGAAAAATAAATTACCTACCAAAAAAATAATGGAAGTTAAGTGTACGAATTGTGGAAATATTATCAATGAACTGTTAGCATTTATAAAGTGGAAGATTGATTGTAACGATGAAGTAACACTTAGTCAGTTGTGTTGTGATGGATTCACTGAAGAAGAAGTCGATCGGGCGAAAGATGTTTTCTTCGCGCAAATTTTGGAAAGACGCGTGACGAGGAAAGGAGAACGCCGGCAAGCAAAGGTTCTTCAAGATATCATCAAAGCTATGAAGGAGACGGATCCAGACAATCTACTCATTTTTGTCGCTCGCCAGTTGGAGTGATTACCATATGTCAACATAAAGATACAGCAAGGAGATATTTCCACCCTAGTGAGAGACGTGGCCGCCCTCATGATGGAGATATGTATGTTAAGAGCCTAGATAACTGCGCAGATATCATCACCGATGCCGACAACTTCTCTCCAGGAACAGGCCCCGAGGGAAGATATTGGATATCTGCGAACACAGAATGAAGCCGTTCGCGCTGAAAATGCTTTGAAGCCGATTGAGATAAATTCACCAGGTACGTCAAAGGAGCGATCTGGTACACTGGATTATTTTAAAGCCGTAAGACATAAAAATAAACAAACAAAAGTTGTCGGTAACAATATTGGCATTACAAATAGTAACGAGGTCATTGACGCGTTATCAGCCAGCGCCTCCACGTACTGCGGGACTCCAGCACCCTCAGCAGGACCGGCGCTTCGTCCAACTTTGGAGTCTCCGAAAAGAGCCGAACGTGAGGATGGCCAAAATATCCAGGGACCACCAACTCACGAACCGTCGAATATCGTGATTCCTGAAAGCGAGTTTCAGGTAGTAAAAGTGAAAAAACCTTGCCGCACTTATAAAAATCAAAAAAGTTCAGCTCAGTCGACCACACCACACGACCTCTGTGAGCTGAATGACGTAATACTTCTTCAAGAAACATGGCTTCTGCCGACTGACATAGATTTTCTCTCGGACGTACATCCAGACTTCGCGAGCTTGGGCACCTCTGCCGTGGACTTGAGCACCAGCCCGCTCATCGGCCGACCGTACGGTGAAGTTGGGATCCTCTGGCGTCACTCTATCAGCACTGTCACTATACACACTACACACAAGCACATTCTAGGTATAGATGTGATCGTGGGTAACGAATCTCTATCCATACTAACAGTCTACATGCCAACGTGCAATGTGAGACATTTTGAAGAATTTACAGACTGTCTTACAAAAATTCACGTTATAGTTGAAGAGAAAGACCATGCAAACTGCATTATCATTGGTGATTTTAATGCAACTCTGGGATCTTTATTTGGCAACGAGTTAACAATGTTTTGTTCAAAAAATAACTACAGACTTGCTGACATAGAAACACTTCCCATGGATAGCTATACGTATCTGAGTGACG
Source organism: Eubasilissa regina (assembly GCA_022840565.1). NCBI lineage: Eukaryota > Metazoa > Arthropoda > Insecta > Trichoptera > Phryganeidae > Eubasilissa > Eubasilissa regina. The sequence goes on from JAINEB010000018.1 coordinate 27,863,058, forward strand.
CACACGGTACCATCAGTTGGCTGGATCATTGTATTGTGACCGAAAATGTATGTACAAAGGTTACTAATATCTTCATCGATAATGACATTGACTGGACGGACCACAGACCAATGTCGGTGACTATCGAGATGAGTAATGTATCATGCATTACGCAGATTCCACACTGTTTACCTTCTCAGCCCAATGCATTTAGGTGGAACCCGAAAACTCAATCCCAAGTAGAAAACTATTAAATTCGAAACATTGGAACACAGCAATGACAGCTGTGACAACCCTGATCATAAATTACGTATAGAAGAGGGCAGACGGCAGCAAAAATCAGCTTTAGCGACAGTCGTATCAGAAACCGCATACATAGTATTTGCGGATGGAATGGTCACATGGCATATAGTTATGAAGCGTCCAGAGAGGCACTTAAGAAGTGGATTCGGAGTGGTAAACCCCGTAACGGTCTTATCGCCGAAGAAAGAAGGAATCTTAGAGCAATATTTAAAAAAGACTGAAACACTGCTGACAAAATGCCGTCCAGCTACGAATGGATAAAATTGCCTCACAATTTCAAAGCAAAGACTTTAAAAAGTTCTGGAATAGTACAACAAAAATAACTAATCCAAAACATAAGGCATCAAGTCATATTAATGGAATATCGAACATATATGAAATTTCAAAAATATTCACATCAGAATTTTCTGAGGTCAATGGTCAGGATTCCCCTATGTACGCAGCTGAATGATCAACCGAAGACGCCATACCCATAGTCACAAGTGAAATGATTACTCATGCAATTAAAGCTACAAAAACCGGCAAATGACCTGGACATGTTTCTCTCAGTATTGAGCATGTAAGAAACATAGGAGAGTATCTATCCCCGCTCCTGACGACACTGATCAGTAACATGATCAAGCATCAATACACAACTGCAAATATGACAAAAACTATTATTGTGCCTATATTAAAGTCGAAATAACTGGATATATCATCTCCCAAAAACTATACGCCGATATCGCTAGCCACTATAATGGCAAGACTTTTTGAAAGAATCATTATGGACCAGATTTCAATAAATATGAACACTAGAGACAACCAAATGGGATTCAAAAAGAATATGTCTACTGACAATGCGATCTTTGTCGTAAAGCAAATTGTGGACAATGCCAGCAAATCGGTCATAGTGGCGTTCAAATATGGAAAAGGGCCAGATAATATCCCCCCATGTGGCTAGACGGGATGAAATTGGGCGTTCAAAATGAGATCAAATACCTTGGCCATATATTCAATGAAGATGGACAAGACGATGATGATATAGAAAGGCAGAGGAGACAGTTGAGCGTTCGTGCAAATATGCTGTCACGGCATTTCTATCGATGCAGTAAGGAGGTGAAGAGCATCCTGTTTAAATCGTTCTTCACCGACAATACAAGCAAGTGACATATAACCGTCTGCGAATTCAGTACAACAACTCATACAGAATACTGTTCGGATTGACGCGTTATTGTAGCGCATTTACAATGTTTACCAAAGGCCGTATACATGGATTTGTTCCGCTTCTAAGACATTGAGTTGCTGGCGTAAAGCTCTGGCTGGAGTTTAGCACCAACTCTCTGATGCAAGTGGCGCTCTCATGGAAAGCTGGTTCCTGAAAAGAATGGCAGCGCCTACAAAATAGCTACATATACAACAATGGCTGTGACTGAAGTAGTTATATATGTAATATTTATATTTTGTGTGTATATATGTATGAACTTTTTACTTTTTATTAACTTTTTAAATTTATTTTTATTTTTTGTATTTATTAATATTTTCCTTGGTTTTCTTTTTCATAGCATTATATTTATTTCATAACCTTTAATGTATAACATAATATGTATTATCTTTATGGCGAATCAGGTTAAAAAAAAAAACCTAATCACGCTGGAATAAACACATTATTATTATTATATGTTCGTAGTCATCTATCTAGATTATGCATTTTTCATTATGGAACCAACTTTAAAAAAATCTACAAAGGCTGGATCATATTCAGTCGCAAAGTCTTAGGTTAATAATTGGAGCAATGCGGTCTTCCCCAATTAATGCTCTACAGGCAGAAACCGTAGATCCTCCACTTCAATTGAGAAGACAGTTTATGTCTGACAAATTTCTTTTCAAATGTATGCGTTAAAAAGATCACCTCTAATACCAAAAATTATAACTCTTACAGAACAACTTAGAATTTGTTCATATTGGAAAAATAAAAGTCCCCCACTGTTGACCAATAGTTTCAAGATTTTTCAGATGTATTCTGATTAAATTTTAAAAGGCAAAACCTTCTTCCCCTATATGCCACTCATTTCCAAACCCATACATTCACCCCCAAAATACTACTATCATTTGGAATCCAGAATAACCCCCAAGCCAAAAGAGACTTCATCAATATTATCAGATCAAAGTAGCTGGGCTGGAAACTTTTCTTTACAGATGGCTCCAAAATAGATTTAACTAGTCACACCGCGGCAACAACATTCTGTGATTCAGAAAACCTGGCACAGAAATATCGATTACCAAAAGAAACCTCAACATTTACTGCTGGGGCCATTGCGATCCTCGAGACATAAAAATATATTATGAAAAATCTACGCATTTGCAATAAAAACCTGATCCTGTCAGATTCTCTTAGCGTCATACAAAAATTAAAATTGTGTCCCTTTTCATTCGCCGAAGACGAGCAGCGTATCCAAATACGAGAATTAATGCTTAATATGAAACAAAAAGACATGGATATTGCTTAAGCTTGGATTCCCAGTCATTGTGGAATTCCGGGAAACGAAAAAGCCAATGCCTTAGCAAAGGAAGCCTCTACTTCTGGCGTCCCTTTACATAATCATGTGACAATATCTGATATACTTCCTATTCTCAAAGAGAAAATGAGTTGCATTTGGAGAGATCAATTGGACACTTCTAAATTTCTAAAAGGTAAATGGTTTACGGAAATTCAGCCAGAGATTCCTACTAGGCCCTGGTTTTCCAAAATTAAATAAGTTTGAAACTTTCTCGATCAGCCATATGAGGATCAGCCTTTGTTGTATCAATTCTCATTTGTTTAAAATCCGCATTCGGGACTCTCCTATGTGTGAATTTTAACTAGAAGAGGAAAATTTAAATGTTTTTTAAGATGCCCTATTGATGACCAGATCCAAATTAAATCCAGGATCTTTCTAACAACAAAATTCCATTCCCCGTCAACATCTCAACTTTGTTATCATCTAATAATCAAACCATTTTTAAAATATTAACGAGGTTCCTAAACGCCAATGAAATAAACCTGTAAAAATTAAATATATCCAAAAGAAACTTCACATTAAATAAAATTACTCGGTAATGGCAAGAACACTCCATAGGGGTGAAACACCAATTTAAAAAAATCGCAGTCGATGGACGCTTATGGTGAAATAGTACCCATATTTTTTTTTTAGTTATACCAACGTTTTCATAGTTTTTTCAAAAAAATAAAATTTGAAAAAAGCTAGCCTGTGAATTTTGAATTCTAAGAACTTTGGCGCCAATATGGTGGTATGATACTGTTTCACCTACGATTTTTCTGGGCAGCTAACAGGTTAATGCAGATATATTATGATTATGACAAGCGAGTTTCTTTTAAATATAGCATATTGATGTCCAGAAAACACATTTATTATTTGAGATTAACACAAGAATAACATTGCATTGGAATTATCATATTACTTAGATCTTGTAGGAAGAGGGCAATTAACGACTTCAATAACTTACTTGTGGTTGGAGTTGGCTTCTCTGTTTTGGAAGGTTTCTCTGGTTTTGAAGATCTAAGTGATTTCTTATCTTTTTTAGGCTCTGGTGGTGGTGGCGGAGGAGGTGATGGAGGAGGAGAATCATAACGGTATTCTTTCTCTCTTCCTCGAGCTGCATAAACAAATGCATAAATTATAATATACATTTATTAGGTAAAGCGAAAAGAAATGTGTTTTTTTTAAAAGTCAGTTTGCTTTCGGCTACGGTCGAGTGAGTATGTCAGCATTGTTATTATAGGTCTGTTAATAATCTTACTGTTTTCACTTCATTTTTTTCATTTTCACCCATAGTAAAAATGTCAAGGCCAGAAATTAAAACCCAAAGAAGCTACTGAGGCCATTTGTGGAACTTACGGAGGTAATTTTAAATATTTGGAAATGCCAACGTTGGTTTTAACAATTCAAAAACGGTGATAGGAATCTAAAAGATAAACCGAAATCAGGAAGACCTCAAAATATCAATGACGACGTGTTAAACTCACTGGTAGAATCAGATCTGTGCAAAACCATCAAGGAATGAATTATCAGAAGAGATCGCCCGTCCCTGGTCGACGGCAAAACTTCATTTTATAAGACTTTGCAAAAGTCAAAAGCGGCAAAGAGTTTGGGTTCCGCACGGTCAATCGCCATTGGCCTTGTATCAATGTGTGATAATTTGTTCTTCATTGCTAAGCAGGTATGAAACCGATCCATTTCTGAGATGAATTATTAATGGAGATGAAAAATGAATCCTTTATAGCAATCTACATAAAAAAAAACCAATGATTTACTCGAAGTTAGAGTCATAGGTTCATTGTGCACATAAATTAACTATTTCCATCCTTTTCCCGCACACCTTGTGCTGAACAGATAACTTTTGTTTCGGTTGTGCCCAGGCGTCGAATCGGTTACGCGCACCTAGCATTCAAGGATTACGCGCGACTTTCTTCACTAAAGTTCTTTGCTGTTTGTGTCAAGAAAGTCTGCATTATTGTGCATATTTTTATTATAAACAATAACTCATGGACATATTAGGGATGATGAAATGGTGTGAAGAATACTTCTCGAAGAATATAGAGAAAGTGAACAGTGACCTAGGTTCAGGGGCTTAAAATCACCTATCGGATGTGGAAGAAAGTGAAGAAATTCAATTTGAAAATGAAGCAAGCAGCTCAGACGATGATGATGTACCCATGTCAGTTAGAGCTGCAATTTTTATGGGACGAGATAAAGTGGCAAAAATCTAATAATGAAAGGGTGAGACGTCAACCACAAAATATTCTTACAGGAGAGGCTGGCGTTCGTAGAAACAACATGAGGGTAACTATTTATGTACAAGCCCGGAATATATTCATATGTGAAATTTAGGGACTCTGGAGAAGATAAAAATTATTATGTAACTTATTTGACTTTACCAAATGTTAATTTTATAATTTTGAGTTTATGATTAGTAATTGTTGAAAAAATGATTTTTTTTAGTTTATTTAAGATTTTTATAGCCAATGTTTCCTAATCCAAAGACAATGTCTCATATTATAAAGAATAAATGATTATTATATCTTAAATACTAATTAATACATTTAATTAGCATTTAAAATAACAAATAACCTATGTTCTGAATAATTGCAACTTCACAATAAGAATGTGTTCTCTTAATAATTATTATATTAATTTGTGTTTTATAATACCTAAAAATGAAAAAAGGTGGAAACGACTACACGCGACCGCTGCTGTTTCAAAAGACTGCGCACCCGCTTGAAGGTTAAACAAGGTTATTTTATGTGTCTGATGGTGTGTTTCGGGTGTTATTAATTATGAATTATTAAAGCCTGGTCAGGCCATCACAGGCGAATGTTATTGTACTCAATTGGAGAGATTAAAGATGGATTTATTAAAAAAAATGATCAGACCTAGTTAATAATCAATGGCACATCTTACAACACAATAATGCAAGACCACACACAGCGAAAATTACATAGGATAAAATAAAGGAACTGGATCTGGAACTTTTACCACATTCGCTCTATTCTCCTGACAGCAATGTCGGATTATCATTTATTCCGGCCTATGGAACATTCGCTTCGAAAAGAAAACTTCAATTCAATAGATTATGTCAGAAAACATACAGATTCCTTTTCAAAATTAAAACTGCAATAATTTTACAAGAGGCATCGAAAAATAACCCAAATTGTTGCAAAATATCATAAATAACAATGGAAATTATCTTTTGGAACAAATATTGTTTATTTTTTTTTCACTATAATAAAAAATGTAATTTCTTTTTGCTTTACCTAATACAGTGAAACCTTCTTAAAAAGTCTCCCTTTAATAAGTTTTCCCGCCAAATAAGTTTACGCTATTCCTTGTTTCGTTGAAGGCAGTAAATTTTATTGGCCTATTCGAATATGACTGTTTTTGTCAGTGTCTAGATCTATTATGATGGGGGAAAAACGCAAAACCCTAATTTTATCGCACCTATTGAAGGAATACCACTTTCATTTTTGAAAATGTAAAACAAAATTTTCTTGTCCCGAAAAAGGTATTTTTGTAAGATTAAATTGAGTTCTGTTGTATAAATATTTTAACTACTTAGGAAAACTTTATTAAGAAGAAAACGTAATAAGCCTAAAAAAATGTGTAATTTGTATGGGACTTTTGTATGTAATGTAATCCTACTTGGTAGGAAAACTTATTAAGAGTGTTTCACTATATTTCAAAACTGACTTTTTTGAGACCGAAGAATGTAATCCTATTTGGCGGGAAAACTTATTAAGAGTCACTATATTTCAAAATTGACCCATCATTATTCAATAACTTTGTTTCAGATCCCAAATGATCTAATAAAAAATAGTCTGGCTGCTCAAAATTTGATGACTTCTTATTTATGACGATATACAATTTGGAACCAATAAAATAATTTAATTAATCAAAATAATCGCATAACTACAACATTATAATCATGCTTATATTATGATATGGCTGAGATTAGGCACATTCAGCTTGACTTGTATTTTTGACACATCCATGCACCCACAAAATATTTAATCTTGCTAATTGGATAAATTTATAATATTCCATAACTCAAATTATTAATTTCATACTAGGTGGTCACTTGTTAATTTGAAATCGTACAAATAATTCCGAATATTTTAATTTAAAAATTCTTAAAAAGAAACATGAATTTAAAAAAATTTAAAATTTATAACATGCAACTCATATTCACACTAAAATTGTTGTTAATTTAGAAGTAGTGGTTATTACGTTAAATCGTAATTTTGAGGTTGCTTCATACTCGTGATGAAGTATTGTGTAGGTATTGTGAAAAATATGATATTTACCCTTTCTTTTGCCTAAGGTGTGTTCTTTTTCCTTGCGAGCTGGTACCAGGTGTGCATTTTGACCAGATAATTCATTTAAACCAGGAGCTCTAAAAATAATAAATTCCACAATTATTTATTTTGGACTGTAGAAGTAACATATTTTGAGACACATACATTATATACTTAGGTTTACCGCAAGGATCGATATTAGGACAGTTGCTGGACTATTACAAATCAATGACAGTGCAAGAGAAATTGTATATGCACATTTTTTGTTAGACTTGTCATTTTCTTTAACCTTTCCTCTCCGATGATGTAAACTGAGTTGACATTGCCTTTAATTAAGTGAATATCTCTGTAAATATACTAAATACAGAGTTCATATTTTAGGTATTCCTCCGTAATATATTTATGTATTGGATAAAATAATTACAATATGTATATAAGTATTTACCATAAGAAACAATAAAAAATGTTTTCTCGAAGAACCAAACGTGAATATGTCAATATGTACATGTGTACGTGCAGAGATGTGCGGACGGAGCAGTGCGCAGGGTGCCGATGGTCACTTTAGTAGCAGAGCGTGCGTTGGCCAAGTTAGACGTGTCTTAATGCTTTCGTTCATGATCATTGTTTTTTCTTATTTTTAGCACTTTTACACAATAATTGATATATATAAATATATATGTCAACTATTATTTTAATGATTAATATAAGTAATAAATGTAAAATATTCATATTTATCCAATTTAAATATCTCAAAAGTATACATGTACACTAATTTTACAGCACCGGAATGCGCATTTTTATTTTAGCACCGTAAGGGAAAGGTTAATCTGAGAGCAAATATTATATTTCAAATATTAGGCGATCAAAACTAATCTTAAATGCTTTGTGTAATTTTTTATATCGCATAAAATAATATTCTATTATTATACTGTGAATAGCAAAAACCATAAGAGAGCATTGACATCAAAGGACTTTGTAATAATATTAAAAAACTGACATTTCACAATCAAATAGGCAGTACGTGGCAATGTTGTGAAACAATTGGGCTATCTTCTTCATAAGACTAAAGTTCTTGCACGTATCTAAGTGTTAGTATAGGTTAGTTATAAAATTCGGCTCGAGAGTGGGTCATTGATATGCAGATTGCATATATGTAATTAAATAATCTCTTGTTATCATGTAGGAGAAAGTTCAACAGTTTCTAAGGTACCTCTATCTAAAGTAATATGGATCCAGTGTTATCCACGGTTCTATCAGATTTAATCTATTATTAACTTACTCAGTTACAATATTCTGGAATAGCAAAAAAAAATCTATTCACAAAAAATCTAGAACACTATTCATTACAAGTCTAGTTATTATTACTTAATTCCAACTGATTTCAGAACATCTATTCCTTCATTAGGGCATCATAAAAAAAGTATCGTGTACACTGTTTTGTCGTGGTAAAACTCACTATTTCAACTAACTATGGGTGATATGGTTCAGATAACTGAGCCGGTTCAATTGACAATCACTCAAATTGAACATGAATCATCGGTTTGGTTGAACTGTTGGATCTTTTAAAACCATGGCTCATAGCTCAGTTGGGCTGGGAATGTATTGCTACTCGGAAGTATGTGGAATATTTTCTTATGAGTCATGTTATATGATCCGGTGAGCGGGTGAACAGTTGAACCGGCTCAACGCAAAGATCAGGCTCAGTGAGCCGGTTTGTTTGCGAACGACGCTCCGCTAATTTCAACAACATTACAAATTCACAACAAGTCAGCAAAATTAGCTCTAATGATGCATTCTTAAATTTTAATCTGTCAGCAAGCAGACAATAAATTAATCAATAAAAGTACTCTTTAATAGTTTTTAAAATTAAATTGTATTAAAATTAAAATAATTGAATTATTCTTATTATCATTGTGAAAAAACATCAAGATCAAGTAAAAATAACATAAAATTCAGAACTACAAAATCAAAAGAAATCAAAGAAAAAAAATATATAAAATCAAAGAAAAAAATCAAGATCAAATAAAAATAACATAAAATTCTTAGAACTACAAGACACTTACTTTCCTGTAACGGTATAGGCAGAATACTGATTCCCAGAGTAAACAACTTCCCCACCACTGTCTTTAACAATAGTTTTCAACTTATTTTGAATACTACTATGTTCTTCATCAGCTTTCTTATAAGCCTCCAGTTGAGCTGGACTTAACTCATCTTCCCAGCAATCCAGCTGAAGTGTTGGTTCTTCAGGACCGAAATAGGTGTAAACTTTTGGGTTTGCAGGGACGGCTTGAGGACTTGCCTAAACACGTTATTAGTTAGAATTATTAATGACATCAGTAATTGATATTTGAACATAACACACTATTAAATAAACAAATTGTACCTCTCGCTCCCTCCTTGATCTTTTTAACTTCATTTCATAAAAAACACAGCAATCTCTAACTTTTCAAAACCGGCTGTTGCCGAAAGTACCGTAGAAAATATGGCTGAAACGCATAAACCGCCACAAAAATATAGTATTATCGCAAGCGTTCCAATTTTTACTTTTTTGCTAGCATATCAATGATAAGTTCGACAAAATACAACATTATATTAAACACAAACAAAATGTCACCCCGACAACCCAAACAAGTAATCAAACGATCGAGAATTTATCATAGATAAGAGATCTCTTTTCTATGCGGTAGAACGCATATTTCTTATCTATGGACCAAGATAATTTCTATTGTACGACCAAGATCGAAAAACATGAGCGTAGATAAATAATGAAACGAAAAGATGCGATAAGGAAACAATAATCAGCCGAAATAGTTAAAGAAATGAAAGAACGCAAAAACTTTGTTAATTTAAAAAAAAAGTGTATCATGGAAATATCATATGTGCTACGGCCGCATCTCATGTGTGACGTGCACGTATTGCATTTATTATTTACGGCGCAATTTTTTTTTTTAATATTGGTGTGCATGGGCCATTCGCCGGGCGACACCAACTCTTCCTCACCCCGCTCCTAAGCAGGCGTTAGTGGCCGAACAAAGGGTCGATACCCCTCCCCCGCACATTGACCAAGATGGGTCACAGCGCAACCCCAAGCCAGTCTCTCGCTCCCCAACTGTCCAACGCTCCGGATTTGCTTCCGGAGAGTCGCTGGTTTGCGGTTAGCCTCCGGGCAGCTCCATACTGACCGTCATTTTGCCTCGAGACGAAGCCTCTAGGAAGCTGCGATGTGCCTCCTGGAAGGCATCCGAGGACTCCGCCTTGGATAAGAGGCAAGCGGTGGATATTCCCGTCGCTCACATGAAAAGAGCGGAAGCCGTCCATCGGGAGATAACAGGATGCGGCCGTGGAGATCACGTGGCGAAGGCGCGTGGCTTGAGCGAAACTGCAGTGCCTGCGTCCGTGAATAGGTCCAGGGGCGGACTCCAAACGTGGCTTGTTGCACGCACCCGCGGCAGGCCACACGTGGCGATGCAATTGGCTACAAGTATGAAGATAGACAAGAAATTGAGTGGGAAAAACAATTAAAATCCAATTAAATCCACAAAGGACGTTTGCTTGACAACGTCTACTACAAGTATAGACCGTTACCAGGAGACACGTGGCAACACCATAGCAAGCAAAGAATCCCCGGCTGACCATGTGTCGGACAAAATAGAAAATTCAATGAAAGTCTGTGATCGCGAAATAGATATAAGCTAGTTATAAATCTAGTCTTAAGTTCTTTGTGTATGCCTGCTTAGATGATAAGATTAAATTAGAAAATAAATAGTTGTGACCAAAATATTCTTTCATTATAATTTAACCATAAAGTTTCTGTCAGATTCTTGACAAAGGTATCGCGTTATATTAAGGATTATGCAATCCATTGAATCCATTCATGTACCTACTGATAAAAGGTTTTAATATTAAAACGAAATAAGAAGAAACTCTTGATACAAACGGGATACGACGTTGTGCACCATGTGATTTGAGTCAGGGTTCGTTTAGGAGTTAAGATTCGATTAATCGATAATCGAACACGTACCATGCTCCTGATCACTCATCAGAACAATACCCTGCACTCTAATGGAATGTTCGCTTCGCGACCCATCCATTAGATATCACGCTTTCATTAGCGCCATGGTTATAGGAAGAATACAGGTGAATATGAACACACGAAGATGCACAATTATACATTTATTAAATACGCATTTAAATTCATGGGCAGGTGGAAATATTTATAACTAACTTAATCTAAAACTATGTCTACCTCGAGTCACTTGGCGACGTTCCTCCGGAGATCTGGTCTCCGGCCGGCGGAGTGATGCCTACCCGCTGTCTGCTTTGTAGGACTGCGATCTGATCTGCTCCTGGGTGGATTGCGGTGAACCGTGGCTGCTTCCTCCGTCGATTTCGGTCCCAACTGTGGTGTTTTTGACGTCTCTTTCGGACCTCGTTTCCAACTAATAAAACGCGCTCTCGCCTCTAGCCCTTACTCCCGTTCCCATCGTGTGTTTACCACTCGTTCCCGTCGCGTGTTTACCACTCGTTCCCGTCGCGTGTTTACGATTCGTTCCCGTCACGTGTTTATAACTGCTCCTCCAGGCCTCGTTCAACTCGTCCTCTCGGACCTCCGTCTCCGACTTACTTCTCCGGATCTCGTTTTCCAACTGCGTGCTTTCGACTGACCTTTTATAACTCCCTTCCGGACCTCGTTCCACTCGTCCTCCCTGACCTCACGTCTGACTCACTTCTCCGGATCTCGTTTTCCAATTGCGTGCTTTCGACTGTCTTTTTAAAACTGACTCCTCCGAGTCTCGTTCAACTCGTCCTCCCGCACCTCGTCTCAGACTCACTCTTCCGGACCTCGTTTTACAACTGCATTCTTTCGACTTCCTTTCGACTGGCTTTCAAAATGGCGTTTTGGCACTTTTGAAGTAACCGTGGCGAGGGCGTACTTCTCGCTCGGGGTCGGTCTGTTCTCATGGGATTGGCGACGGCTCATTGGTCCATCTTCGCTCGTAGGCCTAATTTTCGGTTCCGCCCATTTTCTTCGTAATTAATTATAATCCTGCCTTATTATATGAAAATTCAATAATGTCACTGTTCACTTAAATTGTCCATTAAAAGCCCTACAATAATCCATTAACATATATAAACTACTAATAACTTATATTCTATACATCCTCACCATTTTTCACATTAAGCTTACTCCTTATTAAAATTATTACTATCTCTAATTAAATCTTGAGTTTTCCTCTAAGTACATCTTCAATCAGTATAAAAATATTTCACATAAAATCCTACTTAAGAGCTAATCATTTTATTTATTTTTATTACCTCTGAGACGAAAACTTTTATAATTAGATACACATAGGGTTTATTTATTTCAGCTCTAAATTACATTGTTTCTATCTACACACCACATAAGGTGCATGAATGTGAAACATGTGAATCCGCGTACATATACTTATTCGTATGCGTTCTATTTTCTCTGCCTACCCCTATGGAGAAAAGACGTGATTGTCAGTCTCACGCTCACGGTGGCCCTTCTGCATATGGGTACCGCCCCACATGCAACAAAAGCTGCTTTATTACCCCGGAGTCAATTACCTCGGGCGGAAAAAATGGATCCGTATCTTAATGGTACCTTTTTTGTGCGGTCATTATTTTATTGTTGACACTTTAATTTACTGAAGATAGATTGTTATCAGGCCGTAGTCTGTTTTACGTCAAAACGATGGCTTTCTCTAACGCAGAGCACACATGGCTCTTACGTATTCGCGATCATTATTTAATTAATAGCATTGAATTTGATACGCTCTCCCCATCCACTACAATATTGAAATGTGTCTAAAAATTAAATACACTACCTATAAAGATTTAAAAACTTCTGTGTTGAATATCTATATCTAGTTGTGTTTTCTTTGATTCTATTAGAATTGTGGATATATCTCTTATCTATGATTGTGGATGACTTTGTTTCTATGGATGTCTCGTTCGGGTGTCAAATTTGGTGTAGTGATTAATTAGATAAATATTTCATTAAATTTGTTTCGAAACAATGGAGGCAGTCCCAAGACTGCCTATGATTAGCTTTGATCTCAAAGCTAGTCACGAGAACGCGTCTTTTGGTCCAAAACTGAAGCAGGTATTGTCAAATTATTGATTGATTATGTTATCCAATTATGATTACTTCTTTGGTAATGTTGTCTTTTTTTGCCTACAGTATATAGCAGATTTTTACCGAGAAGATCCCGAATCATACAATAATGAAATTCATCAGCTGGAAGGCCTCAGATCAGCAGCAGTTAGACCGGCTTTAGACCTAACTGGTTGTGCTGCATTGAAAAGATATTTTTGTCAGCTTAAATCACTTCAAAGTCGTTTTCCGATGAACAAAGGTCATGCTGCTGCTGTAACATTTGCATGGTAAGATTATATGTTTTGACTTCTGAATCTTTCAAATAGTTTGGTAGACTTCTTACCCAGAAAAGAAATCTCTTAAATGTCATAAAAAATGATTGACTCAGAATTAATTTAATACATAAATGAAGTAGCCATTACATTGTCAGTAATATATTTACATCTTTTGTGTCTGGCTCTGCCAGTCACTGAAGTATACACAATTTGACAGACATTTATTGCTAGAAGTCAGTATAGCACACAAAATACTAATCTTTTATCTTACGGGTTTTAAGTGTGTTGATTTTAAATGTCTATTGAAAGCTGGGAACTGTTGTAAGAAAATGGCAAAATGATTTTAAACACATGACATTGATAATCATGTTTAATCCTACCTCTGCAAGGTCAAAAGTATGTGCTTATGGCTTAGAATGTCATTCAAAGTTTGGCATATTAACTTTTAAAAAAACTTTCAATCACATCCAACAACATAATAATCCGGCGTTACGTAATCTTTATTTATCTATATCTTGTCTACTTTGTGTAGTGACACCTATCGGAGACCATACAAATACCTTTAAATACAAATACACATACTTTTTTGTTTCTGGCAGGACTGAGGTTAAAAAACTAATTAAATTTATTTATTTACTAATTATTGTAGTGTGATGTCACAAATATAACTTTTATGTCGCACACAACATGAATGCAACATGATATAAATAAAAAATTGTTAATAAACAAATCGTTGAATATTACCTACTAATTAATTATTGTCTAACCACTTAGAATTTCTAAGTCCATATCATTCTTGCCATGCTAAAAAAAATTGCATCAAATTACCTTCCAATTAGAGTTTTAGTATTCTTAAAGAAATGAGTTTGATTAAATATTTCAAGGAACTTTTAAATTTTTTACAATTGTTTTCTTTTCTACCAATTCTGTGTATACATATACAAGTATGTATTATAATATTACAAATTAGTATTGTATCCTCTGGTGACACATTAATAGGTCTTAGGACTGCTCTTGCAAAATCTGAAATAGATTTGTTTTTTTATATGGCTTCATTTTAATAATATTGAAACAGTTCACTATTATTTTTTATCAGGATGTGATTTATTTTATTTATTACTTTCCTATTTCTATTTAATACATGTTCCATTAATCTGTATATGTATAAAAGTGAATATACATCCAACTGTTCTCTATACAATCATTTGTTTGATTTAAACCAAATTTTTAATAGTTACTCTTTAAGACCACTGCTTAAAACATAGTACATTGAGTCATAGGTCTTCTGAAAGTCAAGGAAAATTCATTGAGTTATAGGTCTTCTGAAAGCCAAGGAAAACTTGGTGCAGTGTGTTGGCCTACGGCTAAACTGGTGAGTACAGTACAGGCTCAGATTTTTGTAAAACCATGTTTTCTAATAGAGTTGAGTGCCTGATTTAAAAAATTGATTTGATCACAAATATTTAGAAAATTATTAGTTTCAAATTTCCATCATAAATTCTAATGTGATTTTGACATTTCAAACACTTTATCTAAGATTAACAGTAATTTACGCAAACCATAGACAAGATAGGACCATGGTCTATAATGAATTATAATTGGCGAATACAGTAAATTCTCAGATATTTGCAAAATACATGTAGAATCAAATACCTTATTTAAAAAAAAGTTGGATTGTAAATGTTTAAAATTTATTACACTTTTCTTTTGACATTTTAAAAAAGTAGTTTGTACTTAACACAGAATTTCTCTGGTGAGACGGGCACAGTCCAAACATATTTTTATATTAAATTAATTTTTACCAATAAATATGGTGATTAATTTGATTTGGCTTAATGAATTATATATGCAAGGACAAAAATAATTTATTCAACTAATTGCGTTTGTGGAAATTAATACATTGGGTTAGGTTAGGTTAGTTACTTAGGCGGTTTCCATAAATTATGTCACAAGTTTAGGAAGGGAGAGGGTCGACTGACAGTCTGGGACAAGAGGGTAGGGTAGGTAAGACAATTTGTAACAGGGGGTTAAAATTTAATGAAAAACCTGACATCATATATGGAAGCTACCTTAGTCCAAATGTACAATACCTAGAAAAATGAATGATGTGTGTTTTTGGTTTTTTCTTTGATAAATAAATAGTTTCTCATTATAATTAAAGCGCAATAACTTTTTAACTATTTGTGACCTAAGGGCAATTTTTTGCTTTTTTGGAATTAGGGCATTCACTTCTGTCGAAAACTTCACGCCTTTTGCAATAATCCGATAAGTTATTAGTTATCCATAGAAAAAAATGTCAGAATTTATTATGGTGAAAATTTCGAAACTGTATAGTATATCATTTAAGTATGTATTTGTGGTCCAATAATTTTTTTTCATTTTAGAAATCAGGGCACTCTAATGGAAAACATATTATTTGTAAAAATCTGAGAATATATCTTAATAGCCAATTATTTTTTTATTCATAATGAATATTTGGTTTAAAACAAAACGACTGTCGAAAAGGAACATGTTTACTATTTTAAAAAAATTACGTAATATTTTTAATTGTTTGTGGCCTGGGAATGATTTTGTGCATTAGCATTATTAGTAATTTCAACGTTAAGAGGACGTGCTGCGCATGGCTTTGAATAGAATAAGAAGCATTTTTTTTTGTAATTATGCAATTAAATTCTATAATACTTTTATACAGTAATACCCTGACTTATGTAATCTCGGAGTTGTGCGGTTATTGATTTTCCTCTCCCGCTTTGTTCCTCACGTGTGGTTGACAATCTTGCAATTGCAAGCTTGAAAGAAGATTTCAGGTCAATTGAAAAAGGCGTACAAATTTAAGAAAACATGCACTCCAACGAAGAATGTGTTATAGCTGCAAATCAAAGAATAAAAAATTATTACATCAGCCCTGATGGTGAACCCTGCAATGGGATCCGAAACTTTGGCCAGAAAGGTCAGATATACGTGACAGATTAGTCCAGAAAACTATACGGAACGGTCACGAAAACCTTAGAATATTTAAAAAAATATTGCTTGCTACAAATAAATTGTGCGTAAAAATAAGGAGAGATTGTGTCGTCAGACGAGTTTATTAGATTTTATGAAGCCATGGATATCGAAATAACTTCATTTTACGTAATTCATTTTATAAAATTATTATTTTGTATTAATATGTATAAAGAACTACAATTTTTAATATATATTTTTCTTTTAAGCTAGTGTTTTTGTTAGTCCTTGTTCCCATTTAAACTAAATGTATGTATATTTATATGCAAAGTTGACATTTCGAAAATAGTATATAAACATATTCTTTTCATTTGTGCTTTTGTTTTCCAGGAAAGATCTTTTTGCGAATATCGTGTGTACATTGGCAGACATACGATTTGAAATAGTTTGTGTTCTGTATAATATTGGTGCGTTGCATTGCAAGTTAGGAGCTGCAGAATCTCGCTCCACTCCGGATAGCATGAAAGCTGCATGCACACACTTTCAAAGTGCTGTTTGGGCTTTCCAACATTTAAGAGAACATTACCCACAACCCTCGGGAATCGATCTTAGTCCAGAGGTTATGAAACTCTTTCAAGATGTCTGCCTCGCCCAAGCTCAAGAGTGTATATTGGAAAAGAGTATGCAAGATAACAGGAAGCCATCAATTGTCGGTTTGTATCTTTCTAAATTATAATATTCTTCCTACTTGAGTAAATAAAACATAATGCCAATTATCGATCCTAACTTCATTGTCATTGAATTATGTGATGTGTTTTACCTTTAAATAATATATGTGGCGAGAATTCGACTTTCGACAAAAATATATTATTTGTTTGTGCGGTAATGGTTAAGACCCATGTTTTAATATTTAATAGAAAAGTTAAACGTTAGCGTGAAACTTCAGAACTAAACAGCTTCTCTTTTGCAATTGTTATTCACCTGTATTTTTTGGATTTGTTATGTATACAGAAAAGTTGCTCATAAGGATGATAACATTATTGATAACAAATATTGTTGAATAATTTCATATGTATTTTATTCTATCGCGAGGGCCTCGAAATTTGAAAAAAATGGGTTTCAGACAGAAAAATAATGTTTTTGTTAAAGAAACTGTGTCTAGAAACAAAATAAAAAAGAAAAGAAATGATTATCAAACATTGAATATTATTCTAAATGATTATTTATGTATAATTGAAATGTACAGTGGAACTTCTCATAACGAGCTAAACAAATTAAAAAAAAACGGCTCCCTTAACGAGTGACATTTTGCATAACGAGTGACGCGGAAAGGGGAAGTCCTCTCTTCACGTCGCTGACTTATGCGCCGGGATATTCCGCGCAGTGCGTCAGTCTATGTTTAGAACTCGTTCTGCTAGTATGTTAGTGTTGCTTGTGATCAAATATTTTCACAAACTTGTGTTCAGATGTTATTTGTGATTTCTTTTGTGCAAAGTTTAATAACCCTTCCAAAAATTTTCCCAAATAAAAGCCACAAGAGGACAGCCATAAGAGAATAAAAATACCCGTAGAAATGAAACGTAAAAGTAAAATCATTGAAAAACGAGAATGAGGTGTAAGCGTGGCTGATCTAGCACACACATACAATCGGTCTACATCAGCGATTTGTACTATCCTCAAGAAAAAGGGCAAGATTAAGGATATAGATGCTTCAAAGGGAGTGTCAAGAATGTCTACGAAACGGTTACGTATTCTCGACGATGTTGAAAGGTTGCTTCTTATATGGATAAACGAAAAACGATTGCAAGGTGACACTATTAATGAAAACTTCATTTGTGAGAAGGCGAAAGCTATTTTCTCACTCGTTAAGAAGACACCAAGATTATCGACTGCCGATAAAGAAGTATAATTTAAGGGAAGTCATGGATGGTTCAAGAAGTTTAAGAGGAGAACCAACATCCAGAGTGTTGTGAGGCACGGTGGAGCAGCAAGCTCTGATACAGGCAGCAGAGAATTTCATCAGCGAATTCAAGAAGTTCGTAGATTCTGAGAGTTACATGCCGCAACAGGTTTTTAATTGCGACGAGACAGGTCTCTTCTGGAAAACCTATATAACAGCAGAGGAGAATGCATTGCCCGGCCACAAGCCAATGAAAGGCCGTCTCACGCTGCTATTTTGTGCCAATGCAAGCGGCGATTTGAAAATTAAACCGCTGCTTGTTTACCATTCAGAAACTCCATGAGCCTTCAAGAAGTGTAATGTCCAAAAGAGCAGGCTAAGTGTGGAGATCCAACAAGAAGGCTTGGGTGACACGTGATATTTTTACTGATTGGATCAATGAAGTGTTTGGTCCTTCTGTGAAAAAATATTTGCTTGAGATGAATCTGCCATTCCATGTCTTGCTTGTTGTGGACAACGCACCTGCCCATCCTCCAGGCCCACAAGATGACCTCTTAAAGAATTTAATTTCATCAAGATCCAGTTTCTGCCTCCTAACACCACTGTTACTCCAGCAGGATATTTCTAACTTTAAGAAACTCTACACTAAAACACTCTTCGAGTGTTGTTTTCAGGTGACTGAAGGGACCGATCTCACCCTAAGAGAGTTTTGGAAAGATCACTTCCACATCACTGCTTGCCTCAAGACATATGTTTAAGATAGTACCTGTGGAGTCTGTAGTTGATGAGATTGTATCTTTGGCCAGTATCATGGGATTGGAAGTGGATAATAATGTCATCGATGAGCTTTTGGGAGAGCACACCCACGATCTGACCACCGAAGAGCTTATGGAGTTGAATCGTGTTTCACAGCAAGAAGTTGTGGAGAAGAGTTTGTCAGTGGAAGAGGAGAAGGTAGCAAAGCAACAATCTTCTGCCGCAATAAGAGAAATACTGAAAGCATGGGAAACTGTTGTCATATATTGAGAAACATCACCTTAATAAGGCAGTTGCTATGCGCGCTACAAATTTATTCAATGATAATGCTGTATCACATTTTTACCAAATTTTGAAGCGTCAGCAAAAACAAATGTCTCCAGACAGCTTACTAGTAAATAATAATTAGTTATTGTCATAAATTCATAAATAATAATGAGTCATTTTTTTTTAATAAACATTACAAATAAAAAAATTGAGTATTTTTTCGGCATGGAACGCATTATCGTATTTTATCTTAATTTATACGGGAAGAATTGTTTTACTTAACGAAAGATTCTGGAACGAATTATGCTCGTTATGAGAGGTTCCACTGTATATCTTTCTAATTAATACATTTAATTTGTATTTAAAAAAATATCACAGACCTATGTTCCAAATAATGACAACTTCACAATAAGAATGTGTTCTTCTTAATGATTATTTGTGTTTAATTTTGTATTAAGTACTTAATTAAGGTATTTTGTATGTTGAAGGTGCCATTGGAATGCAAGTATTAAATTACTACAAAAGTGCTCTGTCAGCTCTAGAGTCCCCGCAAAGTGCGGACAACTTTCAAGAGAATGTTGGATCCAAAATGTGTAATACTTGGATTAAATATTTAACATTTAAAGTGGCTTACATCAGCTGTGTTGTATACCTGTTCCAAGGAATGCAATCTGAAGAGCAACAAAAGATGGGCGAGCGAGTGGCATTTTATCAGGCGGCTTGTGATAAGTTGTTGGAAACCAGAAAACTTGCCAAAGGCATGCCCCAAATAGAGGCTATCAATGAAACCCTCACATTCACGAACGACGTAGTTGAAGGCAAAAGAAAAGCTGCGAAAAATGAAAACGAATTTATTTATCATGAAGAAGTCCCGGATAAAGATTTACTCACTGAGCCAAAGCCAGCTTCATTGGCAAAAGGCATACCTGTCAACTTTAATGATCCAGAGGTGAGTTATGTAAAGGGTGTCCAGCGGAAAATTTTCAAATTTAATATTAAATAAATTAAAAAAACTACTATGCTATTCTCATATTTTATTTATACAAAATGGAGTTTAACAATGCAAATTTTACATTTTATAAACAATATCGTCTAAATGACATCTATTTTTCTCAAGACACTCGAAATCAGACTCTTAAATTTGGGGACATGCGAGAGCAAAGCGTTGGTTCAACAGTAGCAACTTCACGGCGGATATTTTCTTGTAGGGCCTGAATTGTTCGAGGATTGTTGCTGTAAACTCTTGACTTAAGGTATCCTCACAAAAAAAGTCGCACAGTGTAAGGTCTAGTAACCGAAGTGCCCAGGGTATTCCACTTAGCTTCTCCATTGAAATTCTAGCTGTGTGTGGAGTGGCCGTCTTACTGAAATTGTGTTCTGTTCTGTAGTAGAAATTGCACACTACACTGTCGTTTTTGGAAAATACAAACGCTTTTGATGGTGTTCCCTTGGGTTGTCGTGGCACTAGTATCTCATGTTCTCTTTTTTAACATAGCCATCGATATGAAAATGTGTAGTAGTACGGACGTACCACGGAGTAGTGTCCTGGAGTAGTTTGGTTAATCATTCTCTCTTGTCTGAGCGTTTGAACCTAACATCAGATAAGTTGTGTGCTCAGCCCAGCATGAACCAATGAATCACTGCACTTTAAATGTTGCTCAACCGCGAACGTCGGTTCACTCCCGACCAGTGACTCATTATGACTGGCAAATCACACGTGTCGAACAATACCCTTCCCATTTACCTCACCCTGATGGTTTACGAGCAATTACAATTTAATCTTAAAACTTTTCCGCTGGACACCCCGTGTTTAGTAGCTAAAAAAATACACAAGAGAAAGATTTGCATCTTTCTTGATTCATATTCTTTTTCTATATGTACTGTATACTAGAGTATGTTTTTTTAAATTTAAGTTTATACTTTTTTATGGTTTTATTAAAATATTATTTATATTTATTTTCAAGGAAATTAAGAATTAATTTATTTGAAACATTTTATAACTCAATAAGATGTCATATTACCCAATGATTTCTATCAATTCTTCAGTAAACCTTAAGGGCCAGTTGTGTGAACAGTAGTAACTTTTTACTATAGTAAAAAAAGTTACTAAAGTAAAAAAAATTGCAAAAACGGGTTATTTGATCGGTAGTAAAAAAATATTTACTTCTTGAAAGTACATCCCGTAGTAAACTTATTTTATTCTGCAATATCCGATAGTAAAAATGAGAATCAATAGTTAAATATGGTGGACTTTTTACAGCTGGTCCAAAAGACATTTGATACATTGATATTTTGAAAGTTGCAGTATACGACTATTAATCATTCAATATTCAGGTATTTTAGTGATGAGAGTTTGTCCAATGATGATGTCATTATTTAATATTTTAATGTGTACATTAGTACATAATATGAAAAAATTTCCCCACCAAAGTAATAGATTTCGAATGCTTAGGCAAAAAATCCATAAATAATGCATATTTCATGATTATTATTTTGTTGTTGATTATTTGTTGTGCCTATAGACATCTCCATCTATGCTTTGACAGTAGTGAATTTGATGTATCAACAACCCGCAAAAGATTTTCGCTACGGCCGTTAGTAAAAAGTTACTACTGATCACACAACTGACCCTAAGGCACTTATTTAATTTAGATACATATTTTAATTTTAGGTGTCCGGTCCAGATATTTTTGGTCGGCTCGTTCCAATGGGAGCACATGAAGCTTCTTCCATGTATTCTGAAGAGAAAGCTAAACTCCTGAGGAAAATTATTGGAGCTGTGGATATAAAAGACACTCAGCTCAATGAGTTTATGTCGTCCTTACAGTTGGACCAACTAGACGCATTTAATCAACCAGATAGGTAACTTTCGACTTCCGTTATTTTCCTTGCTGAATGATTAGGTATAAGTGTATTTTATATCTTCAGCTCACGTTGTACCAACTCTAATATGTCATTGCCACATTTCTATCATAGGGATGAGGTATTGTTTGTTAACTGCTTGGCTGCCCACGTCGCAAATTTCCGACAGAAATGGATGGAATGAGAACTGTCAGAATTTAAGTTTGCTATTGTGAGTACAGCAGACAACCATGTAACATTCCGCGGCGTCTATTTCTCCACAGCAAATACCATCAAATAACGCATGATATCACCGGCGCTGCGGATCGGATCTTTAACCAAATTATTATTTTCAGTAGTGATATCGTACAGTGCCCCATAGAAATCTGTTTCAACTCAAGGACACAACGAATTATGTCTGAAATCGAGTGTAAAAATCGTCATTTTCCCTCCATACAAAATTGCCAGTTGGCGCTTACTTTTAAGTTGCCAGATCATAATTTTATTAAATTTGAAGATTTAACACACATGTCGACGTCAAAGTGCTGATATTTTTACAGTTATTAAATTTTTTTAAATTTTTTAATATTTTATTTGTACTTTACATGTATTTGTACTTTAAATGCCTGAAGGTGACTTATTTCATTAGTGGAGACTGTCGACATTTTAGGCATTCACGGTATGCTCGTTACTACCGCAGAGTCCGATGTTGAGAAGGATGCAATAAGTTGGAAAGAATCTGGAACTTTCTAATTTGAGTAAATTGTCAGCTAGATTTTGATGTACGTTCGCGATATTTTTCATTTTTGTTGCGAAGTAATTCAAGTGAATAAAATATTATGCTTTAGTTTTACTAAGCGTTTTACTATAAATACAATGAGTGCGCCGTTAGGCAACATTGGCCATTGCCGCGGCCGGCGGCATCATTCTATGCGTGTTGTTAGTGCTATTTAAATGTGATATGTAATGTGTATATAGTTGTGAAGTGTTAATATATTTTTGTTTTAAGTATCACATTAAACACAATAATATTATTGAAATCTGATGTCCTCCCAAAAAACAAATATAAAATAAATAATTAATCTAAGTGTTATGGCCTGACAACACTATCAACTTTTATTTTTTCCTTTTATTCAACTTTTTTTCATATCAAAACCGTACGAAATTGCGGTCGATGGACGCTTGCGGTGAAATAGTATTTTTTTATATATTTTTTATTAGTTATACCAACGTTTCCATGGTTTTTTCGTAAAAATAAAATTTCGAAAAAGCTAGTCTGTGAATTTTGAATTTAAGAATTTTAGCGCTAATATGGTGGCATGATACTGTTTCACCTATGATTTTTCTGTGCAGTTAACAGGTTAAATAATGGTGGGATAAAATAATTAATGCATTCTGTACAAATTAATATTTTATGTATAAGAATATATTTCGAATGATTCTAAATTTCTCTCTCAGTGGCTGTGTCTATTTATACATTTGAATTTATTTTCATAACATGTGAGGTAGTGAGAAAAATGTTCTTAGGTAATAGTTACGCATTCATTAACTTTTATTTGTCTACGCTTCATAACAAAATGCACTCTCTCGTGGCTCAGATGTTTTTATGACTATTTGACATGTTAAACAGTCAAAAAAAAAAAACATGTTTACAAAATCACATCATTTTTACATGCAGTTGTTTTATGCATTTTTTATTTAGGCCTGTCTACAACAATTGAATGCTAGTAGGTGAACTAATGAGAATTGTTATATTCAATTCATTGTTTATGTAGTTTGTAATCTAGGGAAAATCTATATACTATAGAGTGAAGAATGAACAAATTAAGACCGAGTGTAAGTTTGTTTATCGATAGAGATGGTTTGGTCGTGTGAAACATATGATGGAGGAAAGGATGGTAATGAAAATAAACAAAGCGAGAGTTGAAGGCAACAGGAATAGAGGAAGTGAAATATCTGGCATTATACACTTTTTGGTTATTCGTTTGTGAGGAGGCATATAAAAGTGGACAAGACAAGAATAGGCCTTATGGTACATAATTTTATCCTGAGATGTTAGCGGTGTGATGTTTAGTTAGTTATCTATATTTTTAGATTACTTTACTACATCATTGTAAATCAGTGTATTCTGATCTCAAAATGTTGTACTCAAAAGACTGCTGAGCAGCAAATACTTAGACCCTCGAAGGACCTTTGTGCAAGTAACGGTTAAATCCTTTCTCTTACAAAAGCCTATATTTAAAATAACTTGTCATTTAATTCTATCTCATTGACTGTTTTTAAGTTTTCTTCTTGCCTTGACTATTCTGCCTTAATTTTTGTATTGACTTGTTATTTTCACTTGATTAGATTGCCTCAAGATTTAGTGGATAGATGCGCTTCGTTAAGTGTTAAAACTGATGCCATACAGAATTTGATAGACACTATGAACAATCTTGCTGATATACACACAGAAGTTGAGAATATGTTGGCCGATACAAGGAAAATCATTCAAGTAAGATCTTATTAAAATATTACCTTAATCAATTATTAATGCGCTTATTAATCGTTCAGTTACAGATGGTTTTGCAGAAATTGTTTTTTGAATTAAATTAATAAAAATCTTTGATTTTTATTACGTTGTAATGTAGTTATCAAATGTTTAATGAATTGTATAGGAAGAAGAGACAAATGAAAAGGAGTATCAACAAATAATGGGATCAAGGCCACCATCAATAGTCAGTACAGAATTGTCCCGGGAAGCAAATAAATATCTCGATGCTCACAACAAGGCTAATGAGAGCAATCAAACTTTGCACAAGGCTATGACGCTTCATCTAGCTAATTTGAAAGTTCTGATTTTACCACTTGAAGAAATAGAGGCGCACGTGCCTTCTTTGAATTCTATTAAAGGTTAGTTTCTACACGTCAAGTCTCCCAGATATTCTTTTAAATGTTGACTGAAGGCCGGTTGTATGATCAGTAGTAACTTTTTACTGTAGTAACTTTTTACTAACGCCAATAGTAAAAATCCTTTGCGGGTTCTTGATACATTAAATTTACTACTGTCAAAGCATAGATGGAGATTAGGCGTGACAAATAATCATGAAATACGCTTTATTTTATGCATTATCTATGGTTTTTTTTGCTTAGGCATTCGAAATCTATTACTTTGGTAGTGAAATTTTTTCATATTATGTGCTAATGTATACATTAATACATTAAAAAATGAGATCATCATTGAAAGAACTCTCATCACTAAAATAGCGGGATATTGAATGATTAATTGTATACATGCAAATTGTGTCAAGATAACTTCTGGAATAGCTTCAGAAAGTCCGCCATATTTGACTATTCATTCTCGTTTTTACTATTGGATATCAGAAAGTAAAATGAGTTTACTACGGGATGTAATATCGAGAAGTAAATATTTTTTACTAACGATCAAACAACCCATTTTTGCAAAAAAAAATTCTTTAGTTATTCTTTTTACTATAGTAAAAAGTTACTACTGATCACACAACCGGCCCTGAGTATGGACTGCAGCTGTCAAGATTCATCATAAAAATGCAGTAGATAAACTGAGTCCAGAAAATTGTTACTTTGTACCTATATATAATCAGTGTTTTCAGTTTTTTAATGTACAACGAAATTCGGATAAGAATCACCCATTATTATTACTTATGGGAATAATTAATCCTACAATGTTTCGGCTTTTGTATGTTTGTCTTCAGATTAAGTACCGACTTGAATTATGCAAGTTAAGTCTTTAATTATTTGTATGGGTAATTATTACTTTTTCCATAGATACTGTTGATGATGCTTCAATTGCGGAAATGCGTACACTCGTTGCTAAAGTAAACGAGATGCAAACCCAGAGAAATATGCTGGTTTCAATGCTTCGAGAATCTGTTAACTCAGATGATATCACTTCACAATTAGTGACGAGAACTGGAGAGTCACTGGATGAAATCTTCAAGCAAGAAATTGAAAAACATAACAAACAGGTCAGTCCATGAAACTGACACCTTCTCCAATCATTCTTAGTACTCTCGGCAATGGGGTGGACAGATATTATGAGTTTTATTTTGTTTCGATCGGCTCATTTTTGGTAACTTGTAGAAATAAAGTGTTTTAACAAAATGATACCAAAACATAGTACAGTAAAAGCTCTTTACTCCAAAATTGAGGGGATCGATTTTCGAATTAGAGAGAAAGTAGAATTTTATATAAAGTTTTTAAAACATCAAAAACTTTAATTTTTTTAAGGAGAACACATTATTGTGAAGTCGCAATATTTTTAGAACATTTAATTTAACATTCTTTCATTAATACACTTAATTTATAATAATATATTTTCTAAACATTTATAGGTGTATTACAAATATACATTTTCTCAAAACATTTTTAAATGTGTACAGTAAAACTCTGTTAATTTGTGTATCCATATTTCGTATTTTCACATAATTCATACTTTTTTCAAAAATTTTAGTCCCGAAAATAATATTTCATACTAATTTCTACCGATAATTCGTAAAACCTTATTATTTGTAGTTCGTATGAATTTTTTTATATCTAAAGTAAATAATTTGTTCACGTAATTCGCATATCCACGTGTTTTTAAATCCAAACTCGCGCGACTACACATTCATCATGCATTTGTAAACGTCTGTAGCTAGCTCCACCCTCTAGCCAATCACGGCGCTGTTCCTTATCGTAATAGATCGACGCGCTTAGAGCTCACAAGACCGCGGCCGAACTGAGTGACACCATATTTGTGTACACCAAATTCTGTGGTGCGTTTTATAAGATTTGTTGTTATTTCGACAATAATTGTCGGCGCGTTGCGAATTATATATTTCTAGTAACCTCTAATAAAAATAATTTGAACAATTTTCATTGAATCTCTTAATTTATAAATGAATTGTGTGCAACAGTTCTATTGACTTTATATCCGGTTTTTGGTTTATGGAATGTTGCGATTTGTTTAATGTAATAAAGAAACTGAAACCTTTGTATTTAAATCTACAACCTATTTTATAATTTTTTTTTCATGTTTCGTTTTCTAAAATAGCACAAACACCTCGTAGTTTGTGTAAATCCTTGACCATTAGAAAATATGGAACTTATTTTAAAAACTGCTAAAAATGAATGTCAAAGATAAAATCAGCAGGAAAATTTTGATCCTGAATACTTCTCTAAGTTCAAACAAGAAAAATCGGCGAAAAATAATAAGCTTCAACCAAGTATGAAGATTTAAAAGTTTTTCAATATTTTTCATTGGCTTTTTAATATTCCAATGTGTTGGTCAATTTTGATGGAAAAAGAGAGTTCAACCGCTAATCAAATTGAAATGTCCGTAATTTTCTTGCATCAAGCACTGGTGAATCGTTTGAAGAAGCTTGTTTTTAATATTGGACTCGCCACGTTGCCAACACGTCTTCATTATTCAGGAGAAATTAATTATTTGATAAATTTTTTACACATAAAAAGCTGAAATAACAGACAGTCGCTATGTTTTTTAGTATGAAAATCACGATGCTGACAGCAGCAGCGCGCGCAAAAATTCGGAAGCGTAAACCGACGACGCGTTTTAAATTTTTTTTTCTGTGGCCTTCAAAAAAAATGTTCTCATTCGTAATTTGGATTTTTTTTAAAATTCGGTCCCGTGAGTTACAAATTAACGGAGTTTTACTGTACATGTTTTTAGCTAATATTGTTTTCATTTCTGTCGAAAATCCTCAACATCTATTTGGTCAACTTTTTGACTTGTTCCATGTATTGACAACCATGTTATGTTGAACCTTGAATTAAATCTGTGGAGCCAACCATCAGAGACTCCAAAATCATTAATTGCCGATTCATTGGCTAATGAACATCCATTCTCGATGAGAATTAGAACCAGAAATAGGAATATTGGCCACACGCATTTGAAAAAAAAATTCAAACAGCCTGCTTTCCAGCTCTTTGTATTTTGGCGGGCGAATGCGTGCGTGCGTGTTACTTTCCTTCAACTTATGATACGATTCTTAAATGTTACATACTTGCGTAAGAAGTACTTCTCCAACTGTATAGCTCGTTAAAAATTGTTGGTGGTCTAAGAAAAATTGTCAATTATAATCTTTATTAAAATGAATAATACAATTATTGATACAAAGTATACGACTAGTCTTGGAGCCAAATGGTAGCGAAGAAGGGCCGTGCCCTGCGCACGTCATCCTTTTATGCCCGCCACACACACACCCATATACATACACACAATCTCAAGGACATCACATAAAATTTTGGCACAATTATTTAAAATTGTAGAAACAATTGAGTTGGTAATACCATATTTTTTCGCAATATTTCCCTTACTGTCAATTTTACCGTCCATATCTTTAATTAAAATCCATTTTCTCAAAAATTGTTAATGTTTTGTACGTACTGCAGTATTCTTACACTTTTCAAATAACATTTAAGAGCGAGCTTTCATTTTACCAGTTTGAAATTTGAAAAATTATTCACAAATTAGATATTCTTTCAAGACGAGATTAATAGTTAAATTCGTATAAGTTTCAGAGAAATAATTAATGACGTTATTTGTTACGTAAATCATGCGAGAGGGGAAGGTTTGAATGGAAAGAGATGACAATAAAATTGTTGATTTTCTCGCATTCAATACAAGTGTCAAACATAACACATGTCTAGAGGCTTATCCATGACTTATCCAAATATTTCATACTAATATTATGGAATGAATATTGTCATTTGAATTAATCTATCGAAAATTAAACAATATTTCGAAGTACCTAATTCATATATATGAATATGTTTTGAAATCAGACAAAGTACCTACATGTATTTAGATGATCACTAAAATCAGTGTTCTAAATTATTATGACAGCTTCAATTTATTATTTTGTTTAATATTATTGATTTAAAACGTTGGGATTTTGGTGATGTCTGTTTCATAATTACATATTATTTATGAAACAGACAATTTGTGTTTAAAATGTTACAGTGTTACGTATAAACAAAATATTTAATTGCGACATACATAAAAATAACGTATATAAAATGTTTACTTTGTTCAATAAAATTAGTAAAAAAACATCTAATTTATGAAATTTTCTACTAATATTGCGAATAAGTTCAATATTAGTTCATATCGTGAGTAAAATATGCGTGAAAACATATATTTTCGGCATTTTTAAATGAAAATAATGACAGCGTGGATTCTACGACTGTCATGGCTGAATCGAGCGGCGTATTGGAGTTCGATGGACAATTAAAATTATCGTATTTTATAAGACTGAAAATATATTATATATTTAAAAACTTATTATTGTGTTTTTGGTATAAAACTTAGTTTCAATTAATAGCTGAAGCCTCAAAACATGTGAGTAAATATATTGTATTATTTAAAAATGTTAAAAATTTGTAATATGTCCTGCAAATTAAATGGTTTATAACACTAATCATTTTTAACATTTTGCTAATTTGGCTCAATGCAAATTTGTCTCCATAATCTTGGCTTCAAGATTATAAGAAAATATATTTCGTTTATGCAATAATTTACCATATTAACTCAATTTTATAGTACGCAGAAAATGCATCTTTTGGTCGCGGTCTTTCTTTATTGTCTTAATTATGGCAAATAACATTCAGTTTATTAGTTTTAAATGGTCCTATCTATTTAATAGTTTAAATAAACGTCAAATCTAATGTATAACTTCTGATATAAATGAATAATAAAAATTCACATTTTTGTAAAAAATGCGAAAGTTTGAATTATTATTCAAGGCGCTGCTTAATAAAGAGTCTAAAATCTCAAGAGTATGTTAGTTTTTACAAAATTCACAAATAAAAGTATAAAAAAGAGTCAATATGTCATATAGATGACAGTAATATTTTCAAAATAACTAAGAAATATTCTAAATGTAGGAAAACACAAAGATAGTCATATATAAATGAACATGTAAAACTTTAAATCTCCGAAACCGAAGCTTAATATGACATCTTCAACTAAATTAATTTATTGGCGAGATTTCCATCTTGCTGGTCTGGCCCATGGCGGCTGTTTGGGGATGTATTTACTTTTATACAGATGGTCAAACCCCGTAGGGATTAGGGCCCAGCCGGGGCGGAATCGGTGCAGGTATAAAAATACTCGCAAATGTTCAGATTTATAAGGATTATGTGCAAAAAAATTTCAATTTTGCTTTATAATTATATAAATATATAATTATATAAATATGATAAATTATCGAGTTATGGTAGAATGTATATATCAGAAGTGGAGTCTACTCCATCCTATACAATAAACTACAAATATTTAATTGCAGTATCTTATGTTTATCATGTTATAATATATTCACCTCTGTTACAACAAAAATATGTAAGTTAATAAAGTCTAAATAAATAAATTTTATATGAAAATAAAAAATATGTTAATATTTTCGAATTATAATGAATTTCAAAATAAAGTTGTTTGTTTTAACAAGCTTTTACTGTATTTACCGATCTTTGATTAATAAAACAATATATAATTGAAGACATGTTGAAATGCCATTTAGTCATTTGGAATGCCATTATATTTTAAATCTGAAAATATTCTACGTTGTTTTGAAGGTGGGCTTAATAGAACAAAATATGCTGGCTCAAGAGAATATTCTGAAAGCATTGACAGATGCTTACGCAAAATATGCAACAACCAGAAAATTAATAACAGATGTACTGCGTAAAAGAGATTCCACATTAACAGGTAATTAGATGAAATAATAATTTACACAATTAAATAAAAAAATTTTTCTTATCCTATTCCCACATGGCTACATCAACTGCTTCAGAACAAATTATGTAAAATCAAGAGGGCTTGACCAAATTTTTCCTGGTTATATATATAATTCTTGACTCAAATTTATTTAGTTAATAAATAATTAACTTTTGCCATTTTTTTACAGCTTTAATAACATCATATGATACGTATGAAGATTTGTTGAACAAATCACTCAAGGGACTTGAATTTTATCGTAAACTCTCTTCAAATGTTTCAAGATTGCTGACTCGCGTCAAGAGTACATGTAAAGTCCAAGAAGAGGAAAGATCACAGCTCTTGGCAAACAATTCTTCGAAGCAAGGTAAGGCAATCATTTTTAGTATTATTATTCCTCTTTGTTATTGTCAACTTTATCTATAAATCGAATATACCAAATTGGGTATAATATATATATGTACTTGTTTGCATCTACTTAATTTATTTATTGAATAAAAAATCATTTTAAAACCTTGTCTAGACTTGTTGGTGATGCTTGTACGTAATTCATAATCACATATTTATGCAATTTTATAAGATAATGTGTTTTTCATGAATTATTAGCTATTGCTCCGAATGGTGGAACATGCAACAGTCTCAAAACATTTAGATTTCAAAATAATGATTACAAAAATTATCTAAATGAAATTAAACCAATTAGAACACAATAATTATTATGATGTTAAAACAAAGTAATATATTTTTATTTAAATTACAATAATTATTACATTAAATAAAACACAATCACTTTGAATAAAACCATAAATTTAATTACAAGCCAACCGGTTTCGCTTAGCTCAAGCTTTGTCAGGGCGTATTTAAAACTAACGATAAATACAAAAAGAATACACATATATTTATAAAGAGGGAGATACAGTATATTTAAAATATATAAATATATATATACAGTAAAACCGCGATATAACGAAATCCAAGGGACCAAAAAATAAAAATTCGTAATAACAAATTCCCACATACAACGAAATAAATTTTAAAAATCCTACTATATGTTACGCGCCGTCGCAAAAAAAATGTTGCGCGGCTTCAAAAAAGATTGCAAATTCTGCAAACAAAGGAGCAAGAAGGCCATAGGGAACTGAATACCTACATATTTTTAGTAGTTTTGTTATTAAAACAGATAAGCAAATGGATAATCAAAGGAATTAAATTAAGAACAGAACCTATTCAACACCAATTGGAAGATATTTTTGTAAATTCCAGAATATTGCAAACACAAAACAATATTTTAATTGTGTTTAAATGTAGAGCCGCTTCAAAGATAGTTTTGGGCATGAAACATACAAAATAATTAAAAAATAACAATTTTAGAGTTGAATCGCGGCATTTTTATAAAATGAGTCGTATATAAATTACGAAAATACTTATCGGTAACGGCGGCAACCACTTCGAAACATATTTATAATCGTTAAAATTGTTCACTTAAAAATTATCGTTAACATTGTTCACTTAAAATACACAAAAACAATAGTTAATAGAAATACAAAATGCTGTACAAAAATAGTCCATAAGATATTTTAACGAATTATTTATATTATTGACGAGTTCACACGAAAACAATTGTCAAACGAAAATGAATTTATGTAAATATTCAGTTCGGTCATGCAATAATCGCGTTAACTCTACAGACGTTACACTGAGACTGACATTTCCAATAAGTACATACTGCAACTTTCGGGGGGGTTCCTGTTAATTTTTGTATTTAACAGCTGTTTGGGTCTGGGTTGCAATCATATTAGAGGCGTATGCGTACGTAAAACGTGTGTAAGAGAACGCCGCAAGAATTATGTCAAATGGTTTTATGGGCCTGCTATGAACCCAAGAAGAAGTTTGAATTGTTTTACTACCTTGTCGGCCGACCGCCGCGCACCGCCGAGAAGGCCATAAAACCGTTCGCATACGGCAGATGTATCGGCGCGGCTTTGTAAGTACGAAATAATATTTTCATCTTTTAACATTTTTTTATTTCGTTATAAATTTACATAAATGTATTGGCATTTTTTCGTACGAGACAAAAATGATTTTGTTATAAATATTAACGGGATTTCGTTATATAAATGCATTTTTGTATGAAAAATTGGTTTTAGGGACTAAATTTCGATTTTTTTTTCGATATACATCATTTTTCGCTATATCGGTTTTCGTTATATCGCGGTTTTACTGTATATATATTCATCATCAATTCGTAGCCTTATATTTCGTATTTTCACAAAATGCGCACTTTTTTCAAAAAAATTTGCCTCGAAAATAACATTTCATACTAATTTCTACCGATAATTTGTAAAATCTGATTATTCGCAATTCTTATGCGTTTTTGACACCCGAAGTAGATAATTTGTTCACGTAATTTACATATTTGCAAGTGTTTTTAAATCCCTGAACTCTGGTGACTACGCATTTGACCTTTATCCCTTCGTAAACATCTGCAACTAGTCCCGCCTACCAGCCAATCACGACACCGTTCCTTATTGTAAAAACGGCTCACTGGCATGACATGACAGGTGCCGAACTGAGTTTTGCTATATGACATGGCAAAACTCATGCATATAAAATGATATGCACATCAAATTCCATTGTGCGTTTTATAAGATTTGTTGTTAAAATACTGTTTTCATTGAATCGCTTGATTTAGTTTCTATGTTTATGAAACGTTGCAATTTGATTATGTAGGTACTAAAGAAACTAAACCTTTCATATTTAAATATGTTAACATTTTTTTTATCACATTTCATTCTCTAAAATGGCACCAACATCTTGTAATTCATATAAATCCTTGACCATTTGGATAAATGGAGCTTATTTTGAAAACCGACAAAAAATTGATATCAAAGATAAAATTGACAAAAAAAATCGAATCCCGAATACCTTTCTGAGTTCAAACCTAAAAAATAATAAGCTTCAACCAACAAGGCCAGCAAGACATGAAAATTTAAAAGTTTTAAATTATTTTTCACGCGTATTTTAAATATTCCAATTCGGATGGAAAGGTAAGTTTGATCGCCAATCAAATTAATGTGCGTGATTTTGTTGCCTCGAGTGACTGCCGTATCAACACTCACCATACAGCTTTCTTATTCAGGAGAAATACGTTATTTGATAAACATTTCGACATAAGAAGCTGAAATAATGGAATCATCATGTTTCAGTATGAAAATTGCGATGTCAAAAGCGGTGGCGCACACTAAATCGCAAATGCTGTAAACTAACGCATTTTTATAAAAATTTCTTTCTATTGCCTTTAAAAAACTTTTTTCTTATTATTCGTATTTTGTATTTTTTTTTTAAATTTCGGTCCCATGAGTTACAAATTAACGGAGTTTTACTGAATATATATATTTTAATAATTATCAAATAAATTTATCCAATTAGCTCCATATTAGGGATGCTCCGTCTAACTGTATACATATTCTGTCTCTCTTTCACATATAATTTTATATTCTGTCTCCCTTGATGTTCTATCTAACTGTGTATGTATTCTGTCTCTCTCTTTCACATGTAATTTTATATTCTATCTCCCTCTTTATGTATATGTAAGTGCACTATTTTTGTATTTATTGTTAGTTTTAAATATGAATAACTGACGAAGCTTGAGCTAAGCGATACCGGCTGGCGTGTAATAAAATTTGTGGTTCCATACAAAGTGATTGTTTTATTTAATCTAATATGTCAAACCACAAAGTGATTGCTTTCTGCGAAAATACAATAATTATTATAGTAAAACCCCATTATTGCGAAATCCTAGGGACCAAAAAATAAAATTTCGTAATAACGAATTCCCACATATAGCAAATTTTTTTTTTTCTAAATTATTAATATTCCGCGTGTGCCGCAGAAATATGTAGCGTGGCTTTAAAAAAGTTCGTAAATTCCGCAAACAAGACACTCATTGTCAGTTTAATATGGGATATAACATAATAAGGCATTTTCCAAACGAAGGAGGGTTTTCTGTATAAAGAAAACTCTGAACAATCTATTTAGTTTTGTTGTTTCAACAAATAAGTAAATGGATAATAATTAAGAAATTAAATTAAAAACATTTTCCGAAACAACATAAGACGAATTCGGAAACATAGTTTTTTGTTGAGGGTAAAAATTTTGCAGGAATTATCACGACCTGAAGCCATTTTAGGGTTTCACAAAATATTAAAATATGTAATTTAAAGAATAAATTACGGATTACTAGTACATATAAATGTCGGTAAAAAAACACACGAAAACAATTGTCAAATAAACATATTAACGAAAATGTTGTACGCAATATTACCGTTCATTGAAATCGATGTAAATATTCAGTTATAATGTAAAAAGTGACATAAGTTGACGATGATAATGAAGATAAAAGATAATAATGCGCAGAATTGTAGGCTAGGCATCTCGAGCATTGCATGCGACACCATACACAAAGCTGACGCGCACGTGCCCTAAAGTGTAACATGTCAATCGTGATTTCGGGGGTTTTTATTTTCTTTAGCTGGTCTAAATAAGATCCATTTTTAGAGGCGTAAACACGTGTACGCTTCAGAGCGTGGAAAGGGTGCCATTCTAACCTATTTTGACAATGGACAATAAATCCAACCTTGGACAAGTGGAGATTATGCCAAATGGTAAATTTTTTTTTTCGTTATATATTTACGTAACTGATCGGCATTTTTTTGTAGGGGACAAAATAATTTCGTTATACATATTAACGAAATTTCGTTATATAAATTCATTTTCGTATAAAAATTGATGTAGGGAATTAATTTTGAAAAAAAAATTGATATACGTCATTTTTCGTTATAACGGGGTTCGTTTTAACGAGGTTTTACTGTATTGCAAACTTATTTTAATATAAATGTTGGACTGCATATTACAAACAGTTTGCACCCCGTATATAAGACTCAGTGATGTAGGATTTTTCCAAAAACAGTTTGTTCAAATTTATTACAAACATTACCAGTCTTAAGAAAGAAAAAATTAGTGTATATAAATTAATTAGTGATTGATAGTCATTTGCTAGCTTATTCTAGTAGAATCTACCGTATGATTTTTTATAAACACATGAATAGTGCTTATCGTGTTAATGTTTTTACTAGCTCTAGCTGCAGCAAAGTCTTCTTCAACTGAAAGCAATATCTCTATCCCTGCTATGCCAAGAGACCCTACATCTGGACCGAAACTTAAAGACTTTTTGCCTTATATGAAAAACAGATCTTCGGCAGCTTACCAGCCAGGTAATTTGCTAAAAAAATACTTGATTATAATTATTTTCACTTAAAAGGCTTGATAAAAACAAGATTACAGTTCATTAACGTTCCTTTTATATTTTTTACAGGCTCTGATTCAAACCCTTCTGACTCGGCTTATGTTGGCCAAATGTATCCTCCCTATGTTAGACCAGCTCCTGTTGGTTCCGAAGGTATTATTTTAATTTAACTATATTTTCATGATCCGTAGTTGTTAATCTCATGTCTGAGTATTAGAGCCCATTAATTTCCTGCTTCAGCTGTTTTTATTCATTCCCCTTGGTCTTGGGCATAGTTCAGGGTACTATGTAACAAGATTGGTTATTTTTCGAATTTGTTCAATCCATCTTCTTGGTCAATTTTATCAATTTTTTATATTATATAATGTATTTGTTGAAAAAAATCTAATAAGGTCATCTACATCTAATGCCTTTGTACTGTTTGCCTTTAATATTATTTTGCAACTTTTAATAATAACATTCTATTCTAATAAGTAATAGTAACAACGTAATATGTAATTTTTAACTGTTTTTGCTTTGTAAATTGGGTTTCAAAAAGAAATTAAGCTTATTGTAATCAATGGATAAAAATGTATATTAAAGATGAAAGGGTAATTTTTTCTATAGTTAATAATTACACCTGTAAGTTAGTTATATAGATGTATATTTTACAATTATTTGACATGAAAAGTAATTTCTCTATATAAATGTGTACAGTAATTTTCCATCCTTATGTTTTGATATAATTAGTCAAAAATTAGATACCTACCTAGTTCATATATTGAAAAAGATACTTCAAATTGTATTAAAATATTTTTTGAGTTAAGAATGCCATTCGATAGCTTAGTTTGTAGAGCAACTTTGTTAATTTCTAAAATATTCAATATCGCTCACAGTCCCAAGACAAATGATCTTTTCTAAAAGCGACACACGGCTAGAATGCATGACAATATAATTTTATTGGTTATATAATATAATATTTCATATAATTGTTTTATTGGTAACTACTATTATACTTTATAAAAAATATATACTTTCATTTACTTCTCGATACTCGTGTTTTTGCAACCCTTTTAAACCTTTAATGCAGATATCTCATGGACATTCAGCGGTCTTGCAGTGGACCCGTCAAATGTGCCATTGTCATATTGGCATACTAATTGTTAAATAAAAATAAACAAATGTACAATCTTCTAGTGTATTAAATGTATAATAAAAACTCACGTTTTTGTAAAAAATGCAATATATGGTTTAATGTTGAAGGAAGGCTCTTATTCCCTTCCCACTGTTTTGTACTAACTGATATTCACTATAATTCATCAATGATTTTTAATTTAGTAATATAACTTATTAATTTCTACATCCTTAATGATTTTTCAGGGACAAGTGACAGCCAATCTACTAATTATCCTGATACATCAATGAGTAGTCGCCAACAATACCAGTCAGATATTGACGGATACAAAGGATATCAGTATATACAGCAAACAACTGGACAGTACACAGCACACGCTTATCCAGAACAATCTCAACACTCATATGGAAATTATGATAATTCATTTTCTAAGCCGGATGCTGGAGTGCATTATTATCAACAATTTATAGTGCCTAATGTTGCTGATAACATCAATAACACAATGAAAATCTCCAATAGTTCTTCTGATGTGAAACAATTTGTCTCTAACAGTGACACAATATCATATCAACAAACACAAGTTCCACCGTATTCCCAGTATAATCCAGTTACTGCAGGTTACCCTCCAATTACTGGTGGTGGAGGAAGTTATGATCAGTTTGGTTATACAACAGCAGATAAAAATACAAGTAATGTTAATAATCAATCATACATGACACAAAATGTAACCATGAATAATCAGTATATGAATCAGAACTATCCAAGTTACACTTCTTCGTTCAATTCTGATACGTCTCAGTTGGATAATACTAAAGTTGTAGCCCCCCACGGGACTGATATCTCGAGTCAAATGCAAAATATGAATATTTCACTCACTCACCAAAATGTGAATCCTTCGTATCCACATGTATCATTTAATTCTGGTCCGTCCAATCAGCAGCAGCCATCAGATCCTTCTGCAATGCATGGGCATAATACATTGCTACAAAATGTAATACATTCAGGAGGAATGTATTCCTCTGATCCCAATAATGTTAGCCTTACTCAGTATAGTAGTAATACTTCTGGAAATACATGTCTTTTCAACAAGGATTCACAGTCAGCCTTGAATCTCAATACCGGCTATATTAATAGTACACTGCCACCCTACATCAATAATCCATTAGACGGTGGAGTTGCAACAAGCTCAGAAAGCCAATCTCAGATTATAAATCAAGATTCTGGTGCCCAAAATTTTCTTCAAAGTTCACAATACACAACTAATATGTTTCCAAATTCTCAATTTGTACAACATAACGTTGCCCCCATTTCTCAAAATATTACATCAATTCCGAATGAAAATTTGACTTCATTACCACAAACTTTCACCTATTCAAATTCTGAAAATGTGGGATATTCATCGCCTTCAACAATGCAGTCTTCTAATAGTGCACAATTCAATTCTAACAGATCTTCAGGTTACCCTGACATGAAACAAGAAACTTCCGATGTCCCACCCATTAAATCTCATATTCAACATTATTTGCCTTCTGGAATCCAGGCGGAAATACCTGGATCGCAGTATTGCAATCCTAATTATAATTCAAACACATACTATCATTCTGAAAATCCTCAACCAGAATCAATCAGTGTCGACGTGAACCAAAGCACCGGACTAAATTTTACGTCCCAACAGTTTACTAATGTTAGTCAATCTCCAGCTTCAAGTAGTCAGCTGCAGGGTAATCCATATCAAAATTATCCAGAATACGCATACAATCCAAATACTGGTTCTTATGATTACACTTATGGATATCTTAACATGACTACTAATGTATCAATGGAAATGCAATATGGCACTTATAGTTCTAATGTAAGTCAAATGGATAATTTATATACAAATGCTGGTACATATGGAACAACGCAGACACCGTCAGCGACTTTAGATCCATCCGTGGTGGAGCAAAGTGTAAAGATATCTGAACCCGGCCAAAACTCTCAGTACTATTCTATTCCTTATGGACATCAGAGTGTAGGATTTTCGAATCCCAGTACACCGGTTGAACAGCAAAAAAATCAGATTGAAATTGTGACTTCAAATGATCAACCTAAAAGTTATGGTAATCAGAACACTTTGACGTACGTGAATTCAAATGATACCAAAACAACAACAACCAATTCAGTCCAAGGTAAAATTTATTTCTAAAATATATATTTTTTTGTCACTGCTTAGATATTTTATTGCATCACATATTAAATGGAGAATATTGTGTTGCACACCTCCTGCATGTTGTCTGAAATAAAACATTATAATTGTTCTTATTTATTTTTGTAGATTAAACATTGTAGACCCATTATTTTGATATATTTTATTTATTTAATATTGCATCATGAGACATTTTAAATATTTAATGTTTATTTTTAGGTAATGGTGGAATAAAGTCTTCTACATCAAAAGAAGATCCTACCGAAGTAAAACCATCAGAATCTATTGAAAAAGTAAAAGAACTGTCTGCAATCGATTTACTTTCTGGATTAGATTTTTCGGTGGAACAAAAACCTTTGGTGCCTGAAATTAAAGTACCACCTATATCTGAACACGTAATTCGTAAAGCTCCATCTCAGGATGACAAAAGTTACATTGCGAATAAAAAAATTGAAGAAGAAAACACTGATATCAAAATATCTGATCGGCCGCCAAAAAGAGATTTATTTTCTGATCCGAGCTTACTCAACAAGTTCACTCAAGAGGTGAAAAGTCTACAGTTATTTGTTGATGGATTTACAAAGAAAACTCATTCTGGTATTACTATGCTGGACTCTAAATGGAAAAAGATTCAAGATTCTCAGGTTTGTCAATTGATTATGATTTAAGAATATAGTAAAACCGCGATATAATGAAACCCGATATAGCGAAAAATGACATATATCGAAAAAAAAAATCGAAATTTAGTCCCTAAAACCAATTTTTCATACAAAAATGCATTTATATAACGAAATCCCGTTAATATTTATAACAAAATCATTTTTGTCCCGTACGCAAAAATGCCAATATATTTACGTAAATTTATAACGAAATAAAAAAATGTTAAAAGATGAAAATATTATTTCGCACTTACAAAGCCGCGCCGATGCATCTGCCGTATGCGAACGGTTTTATGGCCTTTTCGGCGGTGCGCGGCGGTCGGCCGACAAGGTAGTAAAACAATTCAAACTTCTTCTTGGGTTCATAGTAGCCCCATAAAACCATTTGACATAATTCTTGCGGCGTTCTCTTAGACACGTTTTACGTACGCATACGCCTCTAATATGATGCAACCCAGACCCAAACAGCTGTAAAATATAAAAATTAACAGGAACCCCCCGAAAGTTGCAGTATGTACTTATTGGAAATGTCAGTCTCAGCAGTGTAACGTCTGTAGAGTTAAGTTTGTTCAGCTTTTAACGCAATTATTGCATGACCGAACTGAATATTTACATAAATTCATTTTCGTTTGACAATTGTTTTCGTGTGAACTCGTCAATAATATAAATAATTCATTAAAATATTTTATGGACTATTTTTGTATGGCATTTTGTATTTCTATTAACTATTGTTTTCATGTATTTTAAGTGAACAATGTTAACGATAATTTTTAAGTGAACAATTTTAACGATTATAAATATGTTTCGAAGTGGTTGCCGCCGTTACCGGAAAGTACCTTCGTAATTTATATACGACTCATTTTATAAAAATGCCGCGATTCAACTGTAAAATTGTTATTTTTGAATTATTTTGTATGTTTCATGCCCAAAACTATGTTTGAAGCGGCTCTACATTTAAACACAATTAAAATATTGTTTTGTGTTTGCAATATTCTGGAATTTACAAAAATATCTTCCAATTGGTGTTGAATAGGTTCTGTTCTTAATTTAATTCCTTTGATTATCCATTTGCTTAACTGTTTTAATAACAAAACTACTAAAAATATGTAGGTATTCAGTTCCCTATGGCCTTTTTCCTCCTTTGTTTGCAGAATTTGCGATCTTTTTTGAAGCCGCGCAACATTTTTTTTGTGACGGCGCGTAATATATAGTAGGTTTTTTTATTTTTTCGTTATATGTGGGAATTCGTTATTACGAATTTTTATTTTTTGGTCCCTTGGATTTCGTTATATCACGGTTTTACTGTAATAAATATGAATAATTTGATAACAACTTTAATAATTTAATTATTAAAAAAATAATGTAATTAATTTCAGGCGAAAGAAAATTCTACCAAATCCACAAAAGTTGCCAAAGATAATTTGGGTAAAAATGCTTCTCCCGATGTCTTTCCTTACGACGATGCTAGGGTTGTACTGAAAGTGGATTCTGATGAAGACTATGTTAATGCTTCCCATTTAAAGGTAATTGATATCGGCTGCCTCATTCTCTGTCTCTTACATGCTGTGATTTATTATTAAGGAATATATATTTTTTACAGCAAATTTCTTCATGGTGCATTCCAATGATTGTTTCCGATTTACCCATTGAAGAAAACCATATTTGTTTTTGGCAAATGGTGTACCAGCAAAAAGTTGCCATAATTGTCTGTTTACAAACGGAAATAGAGGTAAATATTAATTTTAACAAATTATAATAAATTAGTGATGGTAAATTATAATTTAAACCGTTATTGTGACTGATTGTGTCCGATTGTAACAATGATTGGTAACCAACATTTATCTGTTGAAGGTTTAGTTTTTAGTGTACTAGCGATTGCTTGAAGAATTACGATAATTAGTTCAACAAAGCATCGTTACAATCAAACAACAGTTTAATCACAACAAAATCATGACGGTTTAATCATCACTGTAATAAACATCATCCAGTTTAGTAGTTATTTTCCAACCAGTTTGAATGAATTGAAAAGTTTAGCAATGTTCACTGCGCTCTTATTTCAGTTGCAAGGGAAGTTTTATGGACCGACTGCTAAAAATCAAAAGCTTGAACTTTCTTCAGAATTTGATGTTACGCTTATGGATATTACATGCAATGTTAATTGGACTGAAAGGAAACTGATGGTACAATACAAAAACATTCAACATAAGATAACTCATTATCAGATTAATGTGTTCCCAGCTAGGTAAAAAAAAATATATTTTGTTTTACTCCTGCAATTCTAATTTATTTATTTATGAATCCGAATTCATGATCAAAATAACCAGACATATTCCGAAATAATATGTCCATAATTTTTTTCATTCAGCAAAATTCTATACATATAAGTGTATGTATTTCACTTGAGACCTCTTTAACATAAATGTTACCTCTGATCAGTGTCATTGGAGACACAGGTGCCAATATACAGTGAAACCCTCTTAATACGTTTTCCAAGGGACCGCCAAATAAAATATTCTTAAGCAGGAAAACTTATTAACAGTGATTTCAATATTTCCACGCTTTATTTGACCATAACATCTAATATTGTATTTTAACTAACATTATGATAATTAAAAAATGAAAATATTTTATTTATATTAAAATTATTATATAAATAATTACCTATAAAAAAAATTACTATCTAAACTGCAAAAAAAATAACTACTGCTAAAAAGTGATTATAAAAAGAATAACTATAAAACGAAATTAAAATTACTCACATAAAATATCTAGCTACCTAAAT
This sequence comes from Eubasilissa regina, assembly GCA_022840565.1. Lineage (NCBI taxonomy): Eukaryota > Metazoa > Arthropoda > Insecta > Trichoptera > Phryganeidae > Eubasilissa > Eubasilissa regina. The sequence goes on from JAINEB010000018.1 coordinate 27,906,054, forward strand.
TAAATAAATCGACATAGCAAAAGTGAATATAAAAAAAATATATATAAAACTAAATTAAAATTAAACTCATAAAATATATATAATAAAATGAATCGATGTAACAAAAGAGAATATAAAATGAAATTAAAATTAAACCCGTAAAGTATCTACCTAAATAAAATAAATTGACGTGGCAAAGAGTAAAAGTAGAACCACTGACAACAAGACCAAAACACAAAATGATTTCAAATTCAAATTATTCAGTGTTTTATAGTAGAAAAAGGGTAGGTCAAAGTTATTAAGAAATAAAATACGTCACATGTAAGTCCGACGAAAGTTCATACTTTTTACAAAATGTAAAATTGTTTGCATGACAAGACATTCATATCTCTTCCTGGCCAACGTGACGAATGCACATTTAAAAAAAGTACTGTTTGTAAATGAAAACCTGTTGGACTGCATATCTAAAATTTATCCCTTTTGATGAGTTTTACATAATTTCCCTGTACACTCGATATATTGCCTTGATCAGTGTTATTGAGACATGAAATACTCACCCTTACTGAATCTCGGTTCAGGGAAATTATTGTCGGCATTGACATCGACGATGGGGCAGATTCGAACTAATTAATCACAAATATGATGACATTATTTTTATTTTTATTTTAAACTTTTTTTTATTTATTTTTTTCTTTTATTTTTTTTAAAATTTTATTTGGTTATTTTAGTTGTCCAGAAATATTAATCAAAGCTGAACCAGAAGTAATTAAAATGAAACAGCTCCCAATGAATATATATATTTATGAGTTATAGTCAAAATATATATATTTATGAGTTAAATTAATACATAAACCAATTTTAAAAAATACCCTTTCTTTCATGGAAAAAACATTGTTTTAATTAGTTTATGACATTCTGATGAAGGAAAAGATATTTTCTGAAACCAGTTGGTTTATTAAATTTAACTCATAAAAGTGGCTTAAAACAAAGTTATAAATAATATATGTTGAAATAATTTCGTGAACTACAAGTTAGGGTTCTAGTTGCAAAATCAGCGACCTCCATTATTATTTGTTCTAACTTTTAATGCAGTTGTCTTTTCATACAATTTTTAAAAGTGTTAATTTATGAGCAGTTCAACTTAATTCATTTTTATATTAATTGGTCATTCAAAATCTGTGTTAGTTGCAAAATCAGTCACTTTTGCCGCTGCCATTTATATTAGAATTCAATCAATAGCAGTCTTCTTTACTCAGAAATTTAAAAGGCCGCCAGTATGGAAACTAGATTGTTTTTGGAAAAATATGTTGTATTTATTTTGTATTTCAAACCAGATTATGGGGATTATTATTTATAATAAGAATTGCATTAATAAATATATTGTTCTTTATGGTTCTATCAGATTTCACATTTTCTCAAAATAAAAAATATGAAAGTAGCTAAGATTGTGACTAAGTATAATATGAAGAAATATAAGCAGTTTGCATTAAAATTGTTGGAGTTGAACATGTTCAAGGAGTGTGTACAAATTCTGTACCGTTACAGAAAACGTTATCAATCATTACAAAATCATGTTAAGCTTCATATAAATTTACTTACTACTATAAATTTAACATATAAATTTACTAACATTACAAAATCATGTTAAGCTTCATATAAATTTACTTTGAAACAAATATTTGCGAAATTGATCCATTATCATTGCTTCAGGCCATAAATAGTCTGGCTGCTCAAAGCTCAATAACCTTTATTTTTTTTGTAACTAACTAACTTACCATCACTCTGTTTCGCCGCGGGAGTAGGCAGAGAGGATAGAGCGCCACATTCTTCTGCCCTGAAACATAATTCTCGCCTCATCCACATACATACATCTTCTCATACAAGCTCGTTGATTTTTGAACCTTCTAATATAACTATTTTCCAGTGATGTCCTTTATTTATGGTGCTATCAATACTTGCGCCATATATCTTTCTAACATTTATCTCCTCATTCATCCGTTCCATATGACAAACCACCTAAGTGATCCTTTCTTAATCTTACTTACTATATTAAGATCTGCTTTACATTGTTTGAAGTGTTAGGAAGACTATATTATCCAAAATAGTATTGGTTAATTTTATCGCATAATATTTTTACTTGATGAATATATCATTGAGTACACATTACATTTCGCATGTACTTCTCAGAAATTTAAAATACGCAGTTTAAAATTTTTTTTAAATTTGAATAATTTACTCCGTGTATCCCTACTTTCTTAGCGTAACAAGAATGAGATATTAAACGTGAATAAATGCTCCTTTTGAGATCAGCTTTACATTCTTTCCTTATTTCTTCATTATGCGCCTCGGTTGACAAGTTCCCATTAGTTATTTTTTGTATTAAATATATAATTTGGAATCAATAAAATATTTAAGTTAATCGAAATAATCGCATAACTAGAATTTTTTTAAACACTCGTATCTCTGACATGATGAGATTAGGTAGGTACAGCACACGCAGCTTCAACATTTTCAACTCATATTTTGAATCCATATGTATCTACCCCTAAAATATAGCGTTCCACTCAGTATACATAATAAGATTACACAAAATTTATTCATTCATTATAAACTCAAAATTAGATATTTAGAATTCCCTAAATAAATTGAAGGTTCAGGCCAAACATAATTAGAGTAATATGGCAAACAGATGAAAATAAAAATGTCAATGTACTACATATTTTGTTATTTTATCTATATATTATCTGAAAAGACAAGCTTGTCATAAAATAAGGCCTAATTCAATGCGGGTCCTCCTAAGAGTTAAGTGAATTGTTATATATTCTAAGAATTTATTCTAAGGGTTTTTCTGCCTCCTATGTTTCTAAAATTGTTTAAAGACAGATATTAGTGGAAATAAAATAAAATTACCAATGCCGCTCTGATATTTGTATTATACATGATTAATGTATTGTTTATGACGGCAGTTCTGTTTTGTTGATTTTTGGGATTTGTTATTTTGTTTTGGTATGTTTCATTGGCCTATTCAAATATTACTGTTTTTACAAATGGATAAACTTTTATGACACAAGGCAAAACCCATTTAAAGAGAGTTCATTTTATTACACCCATTGAAAGAATACCACTTTCATTTTTATAAATGTCAAACAAAAAAAATTCTGTGTAAAATGTATTACAAGGGACATTTTGTATGGATAAATTGAGTTCTGTCGGAAATATTTTAATTTATTAGGCGGGAAACTTATTATTTGGAAAACGTATTAAGCATTAAAAAAAAATGTAATTTGTATGGGACTTTTTCGGGACCGAAAAATGTAATCCTATTAGGTGTGAAAACATTTTAAAGGTGATCGTATTAAGAGGGTTTCACTGTATATCATTAATCGCACCCTTGCAGCATCTTAACAGGTGAAGACAGTGTTGTGACGTAAGATCTTCTCTTATATAGATTTATATTTAAAATAAGGTTTCTTGATGTTGGCTGTTCAAGTGTTTTATAATTTTTTAAAATTATTTTTTTATGTTTAATAATCTTAAATACATTTTTAGGATTGTGAGTGCTCCATTAGTCCTTTTAGTTGATAAAGTGTTGCAAACAAAAGATGAAAATGTTCAGGATGTACTGCCCAAGACTTTAATTCACTGCAGTACAGGAGCTGGCCGGAGTGCTCTAATTGTACTTCTGACAATGGTAATGTGTCAAGTCAGGGCTGGTTATGTTGATATCAGGGGTGAGTAGAATAAAATATATATTTTTTTATAATTATGTTTTAATTAAAATAAAGTCCTGAAATTTAAAAAAATATATATTTATCTAATCCTATATAACAGTACAAGTTATTCAAAAGTAGGTTTGCCGAATCTTTTCAACTTGACTTTAAATTGAGTAACTTGTCTAGCGGTTAAGACACTGGTCTAGTGATCTAGTGATTGGGGGTTCGTGCCTCATCCTAGGAGACCGGCAAGTTAGACCTATTTCCATAGTACAGACATTTACCTTAGTTTGGAAATAGTAAGAATATTGATGTGACATGTATTCCATGTACGCATCTCTATTTAAAAAAAAAGTATTTTCAACATCCATAGATGTAAATGTCAAGTAAATTGATTCCTCTAAATATTCTATGGTTCGGTTATTGAGCCAGTTTTGTTTTTTCAAAACTTTCAACACAGTTTTTTCTCAAACGGCAGATTTGTACATATTGTTATTTTTTGCTTTACATGAATGATATTGTGTGTCTTTCATATAGCAGGTAAAAAAACTTAACTTAAACTCTGTCAGCGAAGAGTTTAGTGTAACTCTGACTGTGATAATATTATCTCATTTTTAAAAAAAAATGTGTCTCAGTCTTATTTTCTTTTTTTTCAGATATGTTAGACTCTGGTTTTCTTTATTTGTGCGGTACACGAACAAATGTCTTGGAAGACACAAAATACTTAGTTGATATCTACCGAACTGTTTTATTTTTTGTTCAAGGTGTTCTGTGCTCTGGTAAGAAAATAATGGTATCCCTATTTTTAACATAAATACAAAATATTAGGTTGATATTTTAATTCTATTAGTTTTTTATTATGATAATTTAAAAAAAAATTATCCTGTCACTAAAAATAGTGCTTTAGCCTTGGGTACTTGGATAAATAATTTACAGTAGAACATGTTTAACATGAAAAATTATTCTGGTTCTGACAAAATGATTTCACATATTTTTTTTAGTTAAGGACAAAGTTCCCATTATTAAAAAAATATATTAGAAAAATTTATCATAAGTTGTCTATTCAATTTATCTTTCGGATATAATTTGAATTATCGATTTACATTACGATTGTATATTGTTGTTGATGACAATGGACCTTTATTTCAGAAAAATATATTTATCATTAATTTTGAATCTTAAATGCTTATTAGGATATAAAATTTTAGGAACTGTGATGTTTAACGGGGAAGCTGTATCTGTACCGAGTGGAGCCAGCGTGCCTCCACCGCTTATTCCTGTCAATCCGAGAAAACATTCCACTGAAAGCCTCAGTAAGTTCAGCAAGGAGAGCTTCGAAGAGATGAAACAAGCTGCCGGGCTCAAAAGCGGAGATATGAAAGATCCTTTGAGTTATTTGGATCCTCTGTGGAGTCTGAAAAAACGCAAAGATTAAATTTATTCTGCCTGTTATTGATTCATTTCTGAATTCAAATAAGTACTCAAAATTATTTGTTTTTTATAATTTAAAATTATATCAGTGTTTTCTTTTTGGTTTTTGTTTTATAACACAAAAGGTTTATTATTTTCTGTTTATTCATTTAATATTTTATTAATTTGTAATAAAGACAAGTTATTGATGAAAAAGTTTATATTGGTGCCTTCAATAATTTTTAGCATTTCATGATTGTAAAAATGTTTTAGTAATACGCTATGTTATAAATCATTATTAAAATGTTATGGGTACTGGTTGACACTAGATAACCAATGATATAATATTATGTGTATGTTTCCCATATTCCACACTAATCTATAATCAATACCTAGCAGTTATTATTTTTAGTATCTTTAATTTTAAGGTACATTGATTTTTATGTTGCTTATATAATCGAGTCACTGATAAAATATATGTAGTAAAGTGTACAAAATAGTTTCTTAATTGTTAAGTATTGTGTACACTATACTAATAGTTATCTATAGCTAATCGTAACGAGCTATGGCAAGACAACTCCGCCAAATAAAACAGTTAAAATTGTGATTTTTGCTTATCAAAATTATTTGTGATATTTTTATAATATGTGTTATATTTATATGTATGATGGAGTAAGTAATTTGTTGGACTCCAAGCCTGAATTTGATTCTGATTATAAGGTCCTCCAAATGTATATCAACCAGTCTAGTGTGAAAACCTCCTACATTTCAATTTCGGGGAGATAGTAGAGCTTTTTAGTATACATAGTTGTCATTCCAAATGAGTGCACACGCCAAACAATTTTTTATGTATTATATAATAGAAGAAATCATCAAATAATTAGCAACACTGTGTATCTTATTTTTTGACAAATTTATATTAATATACCATTTGGTTTGTATTTTTGCGCTAATTTGGTAAAAAACAAAATTCAGCACTTGCATTAGTTCCAAGTAAGTATAAAGAATGTAAATAAAATTAGAACAGAGTAATACTGAAAGTAATATAAAGTTTTTTAGTTTTCCTGAAAAGTTAAAAATTTTGAGATATACGGTGTTGCTAATTACTAGACGAAATGTTGAAAAAATGCTTATTTTGTTTCCTGCATGGACCGCAGACTATTCACACCTCAGTTTAACCATGATCTTAATAAATTTGGTTAATTGATATACAGGAGAATATCCATACTGATGACAATGTTACAGAATATTTTCAAGGTTTCATACATTTTAAATTCTTTTCCAGTAATTGAATATTTAAAAAAAATTGAGTTAGTTTAAATGATATATAGTAATATAATTTAAAATTCCAATCATATTTATTGTCTTAAAAACAATAATACTTGCTATTTTGAAAAATTAAAATATATACAAATAATTATTGTTTATTGTTAACATTTGTGGTTTCCTGCTGGCTAAGTTGTAGCTCTAAATATTTGTATGATATTATAATCTTAAATTTAATCATTATTCCTTGTAATTCACTACATATGTAATTATTATATTGATAATTTATACACTTTTTACTATATTTAATAAATAAATAAAGTTTAATAAGAAACAAGCGTATTATAGTATTTTATTATATGTCAATGTACTCTTAAACATTAAAATATGGTAAGATCTTTACATACAACGACTTCCGTTTTGCTACTGAGAGTTTGTTCGGAAGTTGAATTTGTTTGCAAGTTTAAAATCAAACAAAGTTAGCCTAGGCATCCAGCATTTAGAATGATAAACAAAAATCTTAACCATCACCACTGTTCTTGAGCTTTATATCCGACATTGTGCGTTGCTGGGGCTAAAGTTAACCGTACAGTAACTGAAAAAAATGGAGCCAAACTGAAGAGCACAAACGCTGTAACCACAAATAGTGGATTTCAATCAGTTTGAAATAATTATAAAGAATATCTAATGAACCTAAAGCAGTTATCAGAATGTCAGGGTTTGACATTGCAATAGAGGTTTAAATTCCGCTAGCGACCATCCAGGCTAATATTTTTTTCTTAGTGTTTAGTTGAACTGCGAATTTATCGTTTGTCCAGATTTGAGAGCTTCAAAGTGAATAATGCCACTAAACAGACAAAATGAGTTTTTTCATTGTGAGGCTGGGCTTAGCGATTGGTTTTGGTATGACTTTTCGAAAGCCATTGCTTTTGCGTCATTGGTTCGTGCATAGCACCCATTTCTTATCTCCAATTATCAGATATTTTTAAAATGGCGTTTCTGATTCCATTTCCAAAAGTAGTTCTCATGCGTCTATTCGATCACCTAGGTATTATTCGCTTAGTTCGTACGGTATCTATTTTTCTTGTCTCCATACCTTGCTGATTTTTTAAGATGCAGTAGAACACTTGACCATGAGTATTCAAATTTGTGCATGATTTTTTTCAACAGATAATGTTGGATTGTTTTCGATTTCGGCAGCCAGTACGACGTCATCCGCTTTAATAGGTCTTCCAATTCAGGGATATTTTTTAAATCAAAATTTCGTAAATCATCTTTAACACTTGCAAACATCCAAAACATCTCCTAGTACATCAAAAATATTTTTAGTGGCACTTGCTGCTGTCTCTTCAAGAAATGTTACAAAATCAAATTTTTAATAAATTCTTTGTTGGGTAGAAATTGGTCCATTGTAAATAGGGTTATTAAATTTCAGTTTTATAAATTACAATTCATTCTTGGTATCTATAGTCACCGGAATAACAGAAGACACATTGTGTAAGAGCAGCAGTCGAAGCGCAACTAACCGTTGAAAACGGTTAATGAAAAAACAATATATTTTTTTGATACATCTATTACCTAGTTATGTACAGCTTATTTTGATGTATTGACTGCATTCACCTGTTGAATACATACTAGATATTGATATTGAACAAATTGAATTGCCTCTCAAACAATTGAAAAACAATAGAGCACCAGGAGAGAACGGAATTACAACAGGGCTGTTGAAAGCTGAGGAAAACCAATCCTGATGGAACTTTAGGTTCATTAACAAGGTTCTTCATTCAGGAACAACACTTGTTGCCTGAAGAAACAGTAATTTTCTATCCTTTAAGAATGGAGACAAAACTTGATTGAAGAACGATTGTCTCAAATCACTCCTAAGCTATATATGAAAATTGTTCTCCAGAGTCATAACAAACAGGTTGATCTACAGACTGAACAAATTTCAACCTTCAACACATTTAACCACATCCACATACTCCTCAAGGTCATGCACAAATTAAAAGTTTCCTAAACAGCAATGGAAAGCGTTACATCTCTGAGACAACATATACTTAATGTACAAATTCACCAGAAAACCAAGGTAACAGATGTTGCTCAAAAAATCTGCAAGCTCAAGTAGCAATGGGCTGAATGTAAGAGATGATAGATGGTGGGTAAGAAAGATCCTGGAATGGAGGCGTCGCATTGGCAGAAAAAGTGTTAGCCATCATTAAACTCGATAGAGCGATGACATCAGAAGATTAGTGGACAACAAATAGATGAGGAAGGTTGAAGATAGATGATTGCTGATTTTTGAGAGAGGCAACCAACCAAGGAGATTCAACCGTGGAGAGATGGGCTGATGATGAAGATGAAGCAATTTAAAAACAAAATATCTATGAAATGTGTTTATTGTTTTCTGCATTAACAAAAAAAAATTGACAACTACAAAAATATTTTTAAAATGTCTATCGGTATAACTAGTCCATAAAGGTAAATTATTCTGGGCTCAACATTAAGACAAAAAAGACCTGGAAGAGTGGTACAATGGTGGATGGATGTGTTGCATCTGGTTGGAGAGACATTGTAGTTTGCTGTGTGGGCGGCTTATTATGAGTAGTGTCTCATCTGATTGAGGCCTCTAAATGTTAATACTGATATGAAATAAGAAGAAAAGACATATCCTTATCCATATATAAGACATATTTCGGTATCCTTTATTAGATATATAATTCTTTTCAGGTCAGCACCAAGTTTGTGCAACCCACTCTTGTGCAAATATAAGATTGTGCCCTGAAGTTATAAAATTGTAGCACTCTATGGGATCTATTGCAGAGACTTATAACAGCTCTCTGTTGTGTCTTGATAAATCAAAACTTTTAATAGGATTAAGCCACCAAAGTTTAAAAAGCTTCTCAAAAAGAAGGGCCTCTGGGTTTTTAGCCCTTGTAACCTGATGGACAATCAGTTAGGGTTTTTAGGGATAATATAACAAAAATTGAAAATAAAATTACAAAAATAAATATATATATATGTATTAACATGTTTATTGATATGGAACAAAGTACAACCTAAACTTACGGTTTTTTATTCTTAATTGTTGGAATCTATTGCAAAGATGTAAAACGATTTAATATTTTATATATATAATATTTTTTGTATATAAGCTAATCCTAATGCAGGGTGCGGCAGGAATAGAATGGCAGATGCTTGATATTCATCTCATTTCACGCTCGAAATTACGTATTCCTTCTCGGTGGCAACTGATATAAAATCTTAAATTGTAGATTTTGTTAATTATTGATGTTATTTTAACAATATATATAATATTATCAAGATATATTAATAATTTTTTTTTGATAAATTCGTAATGAAAATAAAAAATAATAATTCAAATGTTTAAGTCATTTACACAACTTTGAAAGTGAAGAGGCCTAGTCAACGCGCACGATGCTTCAGCCATCCGCCGCTAGTTGCGCTTTATTCAAAACCGTACGAAATCGGCGCGATACAGTTGATTTTGTGTTGATTTTGAAGTGCGTCTGCGCTAGACGTGTGTTGCGGTATAAAATGTTTTCGGCTGTCAAAATCGGAAAAGGCTAGTTTCGGACGGCGTGTAAATAAACAAGTGTGATAAAATAATATATTGTAAACTTAAATCGACAATTGTTAATAACATATTGTCGATGTTTTAAGACATTCAGTGAAAACGATAAATTATCGGCTAAAAGTGATTTAAACTCTCAAAAATGTGCCCTGTTTTCTAGTGAAAACAATAATTTTTAAACCTTTTACGATATAACTGTGTTTATTATACTTTGTTTTAAATTTTAAATATCCCAAATCTATCGTAAAATAGTGCGGAGTACCCATCGGAAATTATTTTTATTTTTATCAGTGCTTTATTTGTTGTACATATTTAAAAATCATTGTGACATTTCAGGAGTGATGTAGAGCGTCCCGCAATTTTGAATGAACTCGAGTAATTAAAATGGATGTTAGCCAAGATTCGCACCTAGAAAGGAAGATATGAAGTCCAATAAGAGGAGTTTATCTGCTGAGGGTGGAGGCGCGGAGGTCTCACTGGACGGTCAGGGCTGCCTCTCGCTGCAGCATGTCCTGGATGCCTTCAACGCGCCCATTAGCGAGGAGCACGCCTGGGCCCTGTTCTACCAGGGGGCGGCGGCGCTGCGCAAGGGGCTAGGCGCGCCCGCCCAGCGCCGCCCCAGGGCCCCCCGCCTTCCCAAGCACTTCCTGATCTACCGGGAGGGCACGGTGCACCCGCGCACGCTCTTCCCTGACATTGCCGACAAAGGTAAGCTGGCATCGTACCATATATCGGATACAATACAGTTCAAATTATTGCATCATTGCTACCCATGTGTCTGTAAAACTAATGTCACCCTCATCCTCGGTTAAATTGCAATTATATATTTACAGAAACCTCTCCAATCTTGTAAATATGAGTTACCATATTTTACAGCTATACTTTGTGTTCTTAATTTATAAAGTAGCATCTACATATAAAAAGTGGAAATGTTTGCCTCATCACGGGCAGAGCCCAGTGAGACCCTAAGAATGCAATTATGAATAATAATGTACTGTTCCGTCAATTCTAAAGACAATGATTGTGGCCATCACATGGCTGCGCAGCGGCCACATTTATAATATAATAATATCAGGGGGGGACAGCGTACAGTGCAGGTACATTCAAATAAACTGTGAAGTCGCATTTCTGGGAAATAAATTACAGTTTTTTAAATATTTACTTTTCAGAATATTATAATAATAACGCTACTAATGTTTTTAGATTAAATAAATATTATTTTTTGATTAATTTATGAGATATTCGCTCCCCGGTTTATTAGAATGTATGATTTGCACGCACCTGAATTATATATTGACCGAAAATAGAACATGAAGATAACAATAAAAGGCAAATACGAATGTTCTTAATTGATTATCTCACTAGTTGTTGTTTTGGGTATGTTTTATGGCAATGTGGAATTTACATATTTTTTGGAATGTTTGACACTAATGACAACAACCAATGACTGCACTTAGTACAAAAGTACCTAGCCGAAGGAAAACTTAGCTAGGCGTATCGATTTTTAGTAAAATTACAAAACAATTCACTGGTTGCTATTTGTTGTTCGGGGTTATTAGTAGTTTAATTTGACGAGATAAATCACATTATAATTCCTGTTTTAGGCATTTTCATAAAATTTATTTTAAGATACTTCCTTACTTCTATATATATATATATAATACTTTTTTGCAGAAGATATGGTCGCGGTACATTGTTAAAAAAATGTACAGTGATAATAATACATTTATAAAAAGAGACGAAATTTAAAGCAAAAAAAAAAAACAAAAATATTTTAACATATTATTTTTCTTTTTTTTTATATATATTATATTTAATATGTTTTTTACTAAGATAATAATTCTGAAGAGAAGTATATGTAAAAAGATGTACGGAGACCCTCCTTCCCCCACAAGAATACGGCGGTATACTATTTACAGATTGAAGGTTGTTATTTAAGTATTGTATGATAAACAGAAATAGGTACCTATTTATACCCGAGTTACAGCGCTGTAAATACATTTGTAAATAATGGTCTATATTTAAACTTCTCGATTTATTTTATACTAATTATAAGCTTTTATTTCAACACAGTACAGTGAGGAATAACTAAAAAAAAATGATGTATATATTGTTGTAGAAAGGAATGCCAAAATGTAAAATACAACATAAAATTAAATATAGGTTAAATATGTTTATAATTGTGATGGGTTCCTAGGCTACCATAGACAGGGCCTTCCCAGAGGGGGGACAAAAGAGACAGTGTGCCCCGATTGTTCATTTTTGGCTTTTGAGATAAATACTGGAAAAAAAAATACGGGAGGGGCCGTCCTGATTTCATAAGTAGTGGGCCATTAATATATAAGATTGAGCGGAATATCATATTCAACAATTTTTCGTTATAAAACAAAAGTTAAACATATCACGAGTTATAAAATTATATGATTTTCGACTGGTCAGATAATACTTGTTTCTTTTGCCGTGGATCAGCATTTTGTATTTCAAATATACTATAATTAAAAAAAAAAAAAATTAACTCTTGTTAAATTTTGGTTATTTTTAATTTTATCACTCAGTTATCAATGTGAAAAACCTAATTACGTACATAATATTTAGAAATCGACCAATTCAATATGATCGTACAAATCTCGCGAATATTTGCACATTTTATCGTTCGTTGAATATTTGACATTGAATATACGCATCAATAATGTTGACACTGACGGTTGATAAAATTCATTATGTCGGACATCTTCACTACAATATCGTTGTTCACAATGCAAATACATCCATATAGCAATCTAACCGTGTCATAGGTCGTCCCGCTTTCTCAGCACAATTATCCGATATTACGGATTTTCGTGCGCGTAAGTTGACGGTGTCACGGGCGTAAAGAAAGTTGCTGTCCGCGTACCAGATTTTTGTTTCCATTGGAATTTTCCCGTTTACGATTAATTATTGCGCATGCGATGTTCTGTTCAGATCTGCATATCGTCCGCTTCGTTTTATGGCCATTCTTCTTTAGGTAATTGGATCACTAGGTGGGCAGGGTACTTTAATTTAATTTGGATCAAAGAATCCCTTATTAATTTAATGATAATTGAAATTCCTCGATAAATAAACTTTAAAGATAAACATTTACCCCGAAACATATAATATTTTTATATCGTTATTGCTATTAATTTATTATATTTTATTTTATTATAAGCTAGTTATTGTAAACAATAATTATTAATATATACTTCTCTTATCTGCACAAGTTAATGCTTTTTAGAGAAGTGTAGCCAAAAAAAATAGTATTCTATCATTGTACTATAAAATATTAATAAATAAATAAATATTATTTATTGCTGTTGCATATAATAAAAGAATTCAAACCGATTATATTGAAATAAATACATTTTTTAAATAAATAAATATACATACATACATAGTGTAATCTGTTACGTTTCTATTACATTGTACAATATTTTATGGGTGACCTGACTAAATTAGGAGTCAAAATATGAGATTTTTTCAAAATCACGTTAGCCTATGAATCTACGTACTTCGAAATAAATATTTGCGAAATTGATCCATTATCATTTTATATCTTTGCTTCAGACCCTGAACAATCTAACAAAAAACAGTTTTGCCGCTCGAAGTTCAATGACCTTTTATTTTTTGTATTCAATATATGATTTGGAATTAATAAATATTTCAATTGATTGAAATAATCGCGCATAACTACGACTTTTTTTTAAATGTTGAGATTAGGCACACGGTGCTTGAACATTTTCGACTTAAGTGTATGTATGTATTCATATATATTCTATTCTAAAGTCTTTAAAGTACGTAGATAACAAAAGTCGTTCACTCAATTATCTCGGGTTTTTCAATAGGAATTTGATATCCTCCCAAGCTCGGTCATAATTCCATTCACCGCAATTAGTCGCACTCGTTGTTTTCGATGGATGTAAATATTCCCCTGGTGCTGGACGGGGTGCAGGGCGTGGAGTGTAGAGGCAGAGTAAATAGGAATTCCTCGATAGCGGTCGTGCAGGAACCGCGGTAATGTACGCATATAATGGATTACGTTGATTTTAACGTATCCGTGATCCGAGAGCCGGTTTATTTCATGCCGCGAAACACGGCGCGGTACGTTCATGCGGAGTGATAAAATCGGCCAGAAATATTCGATCAAACGTGCGTAAAGTATGTTTTTTACGATCGTTTAAATTGACTGAAAACGGCTTTTGTTTGCTACTAGAAACGGCGTTTAATGTCGGACCGTCGATCGTTAACATCCAAATACGATGAGCCGGCCGTGCATCGGCTGATTACCTCGCTACTGTCGCTATTCGTGTCGCATTTGATATTAATTATTTGACCTTTTCCATATGGCACAGTGTTAATAACTCTGGGCTATATTATTATTCCTATATTATTATCATAGCTGAGATAATACATTAACTCGTTTATCTTATTTACCGATTCTCGCAGTAAACGTAACTTTTATGACTTTATTGATTTGCCAAGTACCTGCCGTGCTGTAGTTATACGGATGGCTTAATTATATGAAAGCATATTGAGTACTGGCATGCAACAGGTATATTATGCTGATGCCATTGATATTATACGCTGTACATAGGATTACGTTTTTAAGTTTTAACGATAATAATATCTTCTTATCCGTGTAAAAAAATTATGGACGTTTTTAGAACATTTAATACAAGATACAGAACATGATTCTTTAACTGTTTGAAAACCTTCCTGTAATAAGTGATGTAAATTTTGTACTATTTTTATTAAAGATTAACCTCGGAAATAGTTACGCGGGTTTGTCTTTTATTTTTCATAAAATTGGGCAAGGAAGAATATTTGGTAGGTTCTGATTAAATAAATCCATAAACATAAAAATGCTGTAGCTTTTGTGAATAAACTTCGTAAACTGCAAGTCAAATATATCACCGAGTACTACGGCTTTAAACGTTACACCCACTACATATTGTTTTTGAAAACGACACGTTTAATAAGATAATAAAATTCGCGAATTAGTAAAAGAGAATGTTGATACTCCAAGGATCTGCGCGCAGCTCTAAGCCAAGCTGAAAACCTTTCAAATGTTATTTTGTTAAGAAACAGAAAGAGGACTCCGTACAACGCGGATCGGCGGAGTGGAATTTTCAATTCAGAAAGCAGCAATTGCATGTCGTGCGTAGAATGATAGATTAAAAATAAATAAAATAGATTAAATATAAAAGTACATAGTAGCAAGAAACGGAGAATAATCTAGCGTACAAACACGTCGTTCCGCAGATCCAACAGATTCCGCAGATTCAACAAACGACTAAAGATTCTAGTCGTCTCAGGGCTGGCACTAGCGTAATTATAATAAATCGTTATTTCATTTATATTTGTTACCTACAATTTCTAGCTTTTTTGATTGTATGCAGTACACGCCCCTGATATTTAGGATATGGATATGAAATATCCATTCTTTAATTTGTTCTCGCGGTTATTATTTTTTCTCAATCGAGTGTTAAGTTAGGTAACACCGAATTCAAGGCATTTTAGGTTTTCGAAGTTTCGAGAATTCCGTGAGCGTGTTCGATTCCGGCGGTTTGACAGTGACCGTAAATATAACAATGGGGAAGGAGGTCCAAGTCAGCATCCGTCAACTCTCGGACCGAAGGTCAGTTCTGGGAACCTGCAGGTAGCGGGATCAACAGGTACCTACTTGTAGAGGGATGAAAAATAAATAGACTTTTTTGTGAATTTTGACAATATGTGCATTTCTATCGAATCGGGTAGGTACCAACGGTGCAAACTAACAGGGTGATGTTTATTTCGTAAGAATTTTTTGTAGTGATAGTGGCAGAGTTTAACATAACTTTTACACTAGTTATATAAATGCTTTTCTGCTAGTGCATTCTGTATTACCCTCCCTGGAATTATACAAACGGTGTTTTTAAGTATCAATTTTGAATTATATATATCTAATTAATTATTCTTCGTTATTCCACTTAAAGGCATTCTTGAAAAAACTAAGATCATGTTTACAATAGATAATTACTGAACAAACGTTAAGACAGATGATTGACTATTGCTATGACGCGAATGGACGCGAGATGACAGATGATCAATATACTTGCCAGTCGGAAGAATTCATACGATTTCACTACTATATGTTTTTTCTTATTCGTAATAAAGACAATGTACACTTCATTTCAAATTGAATATACATTTGCGTACTGTTATATATACACATTAAAGTAATTTTAACCTAGAAATATTAAAAACACGTTTGACATATTCCTTACTTTGGTATTTTTTCATACTGGCAATGACACTATAACAGTGATGGGGGATGCGACATATACCAATTATATAATAACAAATTTAATTCAATTTTATGTTTAAAGAATATTAATCCTATTTTTTTTTAAATTAATTAATTTTTAATACCGAATGCTCTTGTCTGAATGACAATGTTGACTGTAGAGTTAAAGTTGAACATATTTGACCGAATTCCCCGATCTGCAGCCCGCAACGATGATCCGTTTTACACGCCTGCCTGTTTCCTGTTTCCTCCCAAAAACGTCAAATAACTTCATTAAGTTATTTAAGAATGTTGACATATTTAACGATAGTGCGGTATTTTTACACTTGTCTTTACCAACGTGCTACTTCTTCCTGCTCCCAGTCGCAACAAAGATACCAACTCTAAGGATTGTATCGGCATTCCAGTAATATTCGGTGTTTAGAGATTTGATTAATAAAACAGTATTTATAATCCGATTCCTTTACTCTTTATTAGAAGATAATTTTCACAATAATTTTTCACGTTGGTATATGTTCAAAACATACTTGATTTAATGTACGCGTGAAATTGATTTAATTAACTTGTACGTTTGTTATAAAACATCAAAAAATTATGAAGAATTTTACTAAAATTCTGTGATTGTTTTGCTTTATTAAAAATAAATATGAAATCTGAAACTTAGCTTGTCGTCCTCGCAGTGTGCGCAACACGAAGTAAAGATGTAATTTATATAATTTTGGTAATACCGAAAATCCGTGTTTGCGGTAGGTACTTGAATTCCGGTGTTAAAGGTGCACGAAATCGGCCGGTATTTCGATATTCCGGAATTCTGGTACTCATGTCCTTTACGGCACGATATATGTTAACGTTGGGAAAGTGGTTTTCCGTGTAAATTGTATATTTTATAATATAAGTAAATTTTTTAATACTAATAATAATATTGTACTCTATTGGCTTTTCCAAAAATCTACGACTGTAAAATCAATCCTAAATGCAGTTTGTTCTTGATTGTTGTTTGTGTAGAGGCTATACAGTTTAGATTCGCTCTGTGCGTAGTTTCATGCAAATTCTAGTACACGATCCATAGTTGGTATTGACGTAATTTATTAAAAATATAATTGATTTTTTAATATCGTGACTAGCAGTTTTTTTTCTATTGTAGGACACCCATGTTGCGCTAAATCCAGTTTCATAAATGTCAGGTTGTTTCACAAGTTTTTGAGTTTTTTTAATACGTGCACTGTATGCATTCCTTTTTAAAAACTATATATAGTGTTAGTTGTGCAGCGGTGGTCGTGTCAATTGTGTTATTTATTTATTTTATTTTTAACCCTAAATTGACAATACCACACGGGATAAAATAATTCAAGTTACGCTATATTTTGCTTTATGAGTTCCAATCCGGACACAATGCGATTTTGGCTATTGAAAACATTCGGGTAGGAATGCAGTAAAATTAAGAAAGTGTCAAATGTGGTTCAAAATATTTCGTTCTAAGAATTTTGACATTGAGGATTTACCGTGGACTAGCAGATAGGCCTCACGAAGGATATTACTGCTGTCATCGAAGCGGACCCAAAGTTAACGAGACACAATGTATCCGTATCCAGCATCCGGTCCGTAGACATTAAAAAAAAAAGAAATATATCTATGCGTGGGAGCCTCACAAATAGCCTGATGTAAATCTCGCGAAGCGCGTCGCAATACGCTAATCATTGTTGATTCGGCAGTAGTCTGAATATTTTTGAATCATATTATTACCAAAAATGAGAAACGAATCCTTTACACCTAACGTAAAAGACAACGTCACTGTCAATTTAGGGTTGAATATAGAAATAAATAAAAAAGCACCGTCGATATGACCATTGTTGCAAAACACTAAAATAATGTATAGTTTTCAAAGAGGCGTGTGTTTTGCGCATATATTAAAAAAGCCCAAAGGCTTCCGAGACACCCTCCGTTTTGGTACCCCGAAATAAACCAAAATATTAATCCCAAAAGTTTCGGAGTTATGCATACTAATCCCGGGATTCATAAATACTGTAAATTGAACAGGTATCCCGGGATAAGATTCCTTACTCATATTTATTGTTTATGAATTTCTCTACAAATTGTGCCGAGCAACGATGTTCTATATTATATTCAAAATTAATATGACAAATTTGAAGGCTGTTTTTGTTTGAAATAATTTATTGAAATATTGTTGGAATGAGAGCTTGTCATTCGAGGCAAGACTAGCGGTACACAATGAAGTCTTGGTACCGACACTGATGTATGGAAGTGCAGTCTGGAGTTGACAGAAGAGGTACGAAAGTATTTATTTATGAAAGAGTGTAGAATGAAGAAATAAGGAGAGAATGTATAGCTGATCTAAGCACAGTGAGTAAGATTAAGAAAGGATGATTTAGGTGATTTGGTCATATGAAACGGATGAATGAGAAGAAAATGGTAAGAAAGATATTTGACGCAAGTATTGATGACACCAGAAAGCGAGGACGTCCGCGGAAGACTTGGCACGACCTAGTAAACTACTACTTACTGTTAGAAGACTTAACAATCGACGAACTTCTACGGGAAAATGTATGATTGTGGATGAAGCGAGAATTGTGCGTCAGCACAGAAGAGTGTGATGCTCTGTTTTCGTGATGGTAAGTTGGTTAGTTGAGAAATATTCTTGTCCTATAATTTCGTTGCTATGCGACACGCGCGAGGGGATGTAAAGCTATTTATAAATAGGATAAAGCACGCGTTAAAAATGCCCATGTGTTCCAGCGGGGTATTCGCTATAATGCTTGTATGTTATTAATAATGTATATATAAATAGTTGTTACACTCGATTTCAGTTGTGTAAGTTTGACTGGGGGGCGGATTGCAGGGGAAGTGCAGCTTGTGTGTGTGTGTGTCGGGGGATGCTGCACCGCTTCTGCGCGGGGGCGGAGCGCGGGCGCGGGGTGAGGGCAGGCTCGGGGCGACAAGGCCGTCGTTCCGCTGATCGATACAGGCCCCCTCCCCGGCGGCGGCGAGGGCCACCCTCCGCCCAATGTCGTCACCCACCTTTAAATAACCCTCGCCCGATCTTTCTGAGCGCGCTTGAGTAAGGGCAGGAATAGCTCGCGACACACTGTCAAAAGTGAAAAACATACGCTTCAGTTTTGACAATGTGTCGTAAATGTAGATTTTTATACTGTAGTAGATTCTAGAATATCTGAAGTGGTAAGGAAAAATATCCCGGATAATCTCCGTCTAAAATGCATCAAAACTAAACATTGAATATAAGCGCGCCGAAATAATTTGTAAATACACCATCGATCGGGATCTCTGGTCAATGATGTATTCGAAAATTTTCCATTTCTTTTATCGGGTACAGCAGAATGGAAAATTATCTTTTAAAAATTGAATTTTTCACTACCTCTGATAATCGAGAATCTACTGTATTTAATATGGAATATTTTATACTCGTAACCGCTCGAAAAAAATTAAATAATATTTGTTATTATCTGTTAGTGATATGTGATAACCTCAATTCGGTAACAATATTACAGGTGTTTTGTTTGATTTCATTACATTGTGTATTGGAAATCGATGAATACTTGAACGAATGAATTAACACCTTATAATAAATTAATTTTTTCCAATTTAATGAAAATTTAAAATGTACATACTTGTAAATAAATATTTTTTAATTAGACAAATGTTTATTCCATTATTTTTTTGTGTAATTGATGGATGGTTATTTTTAGATAATAGAATATTGAATAATTTTACTAAAATAATATTTTATTATTTCTGTAATCGTGGGAACTTTTTTCTGATAACTAAAAGATTTTTAATTCTTTCGTTCCAACTAAAGTCTAAACTAACTGTCAGTCTGCATCTGTAATACAAATATATAGTATAGTGAGTAAGATCAAGAAAGGATCACTTCGGTGGTTTTGTCATATGGAACGGATGAATGAGGCGAGAATGGTAAGAAAGATATATGACACAAATGTTGATGGCATCAGAAGTAGAAGACGTCCGCGGAAGACTTGGTACGACCAGATAAACCGGATGTTAGAGGATGGTCATGTTAGAAGACTCAATAATCGGCGAGTTTGTTTGAGAAGATGTATTAACGTGAATGAGGCGAGAATTGTGTGTCAGGACAGAAGAGTGTCAGCAAACCCCCGCGGGGAAACGGCGTGATGGTAAGTAAGTAAGTATTTTACAGATGTAGAAACCCAACATATTTAAAAATATTTATATACAATGTGTTTCGTACAAGTTTCCATCGCAGAATTCCATATATTTTACACTATCGCGCTGACATCAAACAAACTCATTCATGGGCGTGATTTTACGTATAAAGCACAGCTTGTGCTAGAATTCTATATTATTGTTCTTTCACTTTTATTGCTATCACACTCGGAGACCGTGTCAGGCAGTGCAGTGCTATCAGTCGCTTTAACAATAAATAATTCCTAATTACCATTCCGACTCTCTTCGAAATGGTTTATTTGGTAATCCTCAAATTTGTTGATAAGGTTTAATCTGGGCCGCATATGATAGAAACTTCTTAGTATTTTGATAAAATTTAATCCCACAATGTGGGGATAATCTGCGCGATTCCTGTCGAATAAATATGTATCTAACATAATTGTTTCCTGGTGTGACAACAATTGTGCATTATATGGAATATGTATTCCACATAAATAAAGAATGTTTGAAGTAATCATACCGATAAACCAGCTTTAGTTGAAAAAGTAATTTATCGCCTCTTGGTGAAAAATTTATTTTTAGATTTTGCTAACAAATGAATTTTAATATCATTAAGTTGCGGTGTTGACAGACTCATAATTTATTTCTTATTTTTTATATCAACAAATCGCGTTAAATTTTTTTTTTTAATAGAACGATAGATATGTTAATTTGAAAAGTGTAACATATAGGTTCAAAAATTATAGCATAATCGGATAATGCACGTTCCCCGTATTGGAAGAGATCCAGGTTCGAATCCCGGTAGCAACAACAATATTTTTCGATAAAATTGATTTTATATGTATATCTTTCTAATTAATACATTTAATTTGTATTTAGATTATTTAATCATTTTAAAATTGTTTCTACTGTGCAGAGAAATATATATATATATATATATATATATATATATATATATATATATATATATATATATATATATATTGACATAAATATTTTTGTTCTAACATAGGTGAATACATAATAAACATAAGACATTACTCATAGTTTATTGTGTGGGATGGAGTAGACTTCACCTCTGATATATACAGCGTTGTCCTGGCTACTTTGCTAGACTGAGGTCTGTGTTAAAGTAGCCAGTTTTTTTTTCGTGCTGTTGTGGTGTTATTTATCGACAGGAATAAAAAGAGAATTACAAATATGTATAAAAAAGCAAAAATAAAATAAAAATATATGTAGTGGGAGTGTTGTAGGTCTAGTGAATTATTAGTGAAGGTATTGTATAAATTATATTAGAATGTTGGATATCCATGCTTCTGATTCATCTCTACCTGATTGAATCATATGTTGGGAAATGGCAGATCCGTAATTATAATATTGTAGTCCTTTCAAATTCTCTTAAGCTATTGAAAGTTATCAACTCCATCATCAAAATGATGTATGTTTTGTACAGACTTACGAATAAGAAACTCGTTAATATTTATGTATGGAGTACAATTTTAAGATAATCGTCGGTACCTACATCTCTTACAGAACAGATGATTCAGTGTTGTGACATGTTATTTAAATTATGTTTAAAATTATCTTATTATGTTTGCTTCTAGAGTATTAATTAATTTCCTAGATACAGAAAGTTTTCAAGGAGAAACATGTGTAAGGCCATAGAAAACAGACCGACGAGCCAGTGGATGCATGGAAGTGCAAGAGTACGACGAGAGTATAGGCGCAGCGATGTATCCTCTGCCCGGGGGGATACGGTGTAATCGTATGTACACGTGTATGTAATATGTACTTGCACATAGTTAATACAGTCCGTGTTTTCATCCGACTTTCTCTCGTCTCACAACCACTCCGGTATCATTTAATATGCAAAGTAGTGGACAATGCAATGTAGACCGACCCTACGAACACCACAATCCTCCTTTTGGTGTAACACAGAGAGTATCTATGTATGCATCTGTTTCTATCAGTTTTCTCTTTTGTTTACGTCCGTGTATTGTTTATTTTCATTTCATATTTTCGATTCGCTTCGTAATCTCTTATCATTAGTTCTGCACAGAACGCCCATTGATGCCGACCACATTTGGCCACTCGCTCCGCACAATGGCGATTTTATAGTAACTCCTTTCTCTCGTCTCGTATTCAAATATCTAACATATATGGCATTATATTTAGTAGTTTTATTGTTATTTAACTTAGCCTACTTTATCGCTTCTTCACAATATCACAACTTTCTAGATAAAACGCACACGATTGTACCACCACCTACTTATTATTGCTTTCTGCGCTAAATACAATCTGTATAAAATAGTTTACAATTTTATTATATCAACTGGCTAAATTATTTGATAATACGCCAAGTTGTGTGTCCACACGAGCTGTCTTTTGTTGTATTGTTGATGATATATTTTCACGCGTGATTCAAGCATTAAATCGTTCACAGGCAAATGATTAAAAAGATGTAAAACGTTTAATCATTTATCATATTTTTTATATTATTTAGTATACCTGCGGTACTGCTCATTATTCCCTTTGCAGGTACCGACACACTGCGAATAGTGCACACAACGCTTCTTAATGGCTTTGCCACCATTTATTGAATTCACATCATTCGGGACGCTGGCATTTAATAGCAGCATCACGGACGTAAACCGACAATCTATCATTACAGCTTTAATGAATACAATAAAAGTGCATTTTGCAGCCGCGTATGCCCCGTGTATACACGGACATTAGCATACATTTGTGCCTTCGCGCTGTCGGGTATGTTCTATCTTCCATCGCGAATAAGAACAGGTTGCGCGGTACCTACTTATCGAGGAACTTGATCGTCCATTCTTCTGGACGGCCACAACCACCGCCCTTCCGCCCGACCTGGTTTATTATTAACCTTTTTCCTCACGTTATTCAGCTGCACAACATAATTCGTAAGACAACGTTAATTGATGCGCATGACGTTTGTGTGTGTTTAATGATAATTAAGACTATGTATTTGGTCGTCTAATAAGTCTTCGCGTTTTTTCCGCTATTTTGCTTTTGTGACAAAAAGTGACACACCGTTCGATTGCATTTTTCTGCTCTTAAACGCCAGTGTCGCCATTTTCCTGAATCTTGTAGTTTTTCTTAATTTTTGGGCTTAAATAATGGAATGTCAAGTTGACAAAAATGAACGTTTTCGACACATATATACCGGTTATAATCATCATCCAGGAGCTCAACTGGAAAATGTTGCCACATCTACCCTACAGTCCCGACCTCGTTCCGTCAGATTATCACATTTTTCGGTTACGTTTAACAGCTACGATGACCTCAGAAATTTTCTCGATAACTATTTCGATACCAGACAGGCCCGATTTTTGTAAAAAAAGCATCGACACATTCATTGATTGGGATGAAGTCCTGAAAATAATGGAGAATGTATCATTCATTGTATTTTTTTTCATTTTCAAATTCATTATTGTTTCATATTATGTTGACAAATTGAGAGAATACTCGCATACCTTGCAGAGCTGACGTGATCCGAAACTACCCGATAAACTAGCTCATCATACAATGTAGCCGTGACGAGTGATTACATTTTATAGGAATACTTCGCCGTAGGTCAATAAGTGGGTGACATCCGGTTTCGGGTTGGTTATTTTACAAATTTAATTCATATTTACTGCGTCAGTTCTATTACTAGAGGACGGCATTTTAAACACCATATTCATTGGCTTGACACGGAAACTCACCAATGATGGTGACGATTTTGAAATCGTTCCATCTGGAGGCAGTTATTTATTTATTATAATTATGACGAAATTTTTTAGATTGTGATTTATTTATTTTTAACGTTATTTATTCTTGTCGCTTTGAAAAGTATATTTTCGCACTAGGAAATTAAATAGAATGCGATGGCAT
The DNA here is from genome assembly GCA_022840565.1 of Eubasilissa regina. NCBI lineage: Eukaryota > Metazoa > Arthropoda > Insecta > Trichoptera > Phryganeidae > Eubasilissa > Eubasilissa regina. The sequence continues at coordinate 27,930,394 of JAINEB010000018.1, forward strand.
CCAAAAATATTTTAGGTATATATTTAAGCATTTAATTTTAGATCTATTATATTTAACTTTAGATATATTCAAAACATTTTAAGATAAGGTCTACAATCTGAGACTTGTCCTTCGGAAAAAGTTAGTTATGACTGGAAATGGGTAAGTCCGAACAGGCAGAGAACAATCTCCAGTTGATGGACCGACCAGATTAAATAAGCTACTAGCTATCTTCTTGCTTTTCGGTCTGATGGCAGACAAAAGTGGAGGAGAATCGTAATGGATTTTAGGGGTAAATACATACTAAAAATATGACTCAAGAAAATATTCAAGCTGCATTCGGCTAATCTCAACCATGTCAGATTTAGATGATTTAGGGCTTATAAAGTAAAGATATGTAATAATAATGGGTCAATTTCGTAAATATTTACTTCGAAGTACGTAGACTTGAAACTAATATGATTTTGTAAAAATCTCATACAATAATATTTTCCGTAAGGGTACAAAATTTGCACATACTCCTTGAACATTTTTGACTCCTAATTTAGTCAGGTATTCACCAATAAATTTGTACGTACCCATAAAGTATTGTGGATTATGTCTGTTATATCCTGTATACAGTCGCTACTTCTTTTCGGGCCAGGGCGCCGCCCTGCCACTTTTTTTAACATGGAACTTACTTTTCAAGTATATTAAAAAAATATTTTGATAATTAGAATTTTGTACATCAAATATAGTGCAGCGCAAGGATATTATGAGAATGTAAACATATATATAGAACCGAAGCATTTTCAAAATGTGAAAGTCATCGTGAAAGAAATTTATAGTCTTTTTGGTTTTGTTAAGAATCAAATCATCTAGGTGGCGGCGGTATCCCATTCTTTCGACCATTGACCATATGCACTTGGAGACAGATGAAATATGTGAACTCAACATAAATAAATAGTCATCCCTAAATTTACATAGATTTTTTGACATAAGCATGGTTCAAGTGTTTACAAAAGCTAATTTGTTACTGGTTAAAATAATTTTATTTTTAACCTCAACCATATTCAATATAATTTTCGTAGAAGAAGAAAAAGGGGGAAAAGAAGGGGGGGGGGGGGTTAAAATGAAATACCGCTTTGGTACTTTTTTTATTTAGCACTACACCACTGCCTGTATAGTTTAAGGATAAACGTTTTTGAACACTGTAGTTTTGAAAACTTTCTAAAGATTTTCTTTGGTCTGGATTTGGAACCTGAGAAAAATGACTTTTTATGTCAGCACATTATTTTTTGCACGTTATAATATCGCCGCCACCTGTCGGTTAGCCGTCTCCCAACCGCTGTGCACCTCAGTATCTCTATGGCACTACAGTTAAGAGCGCAGGTCGGAGATGCCCAATTTACATATTTTCCGAGGTTAATAGAGATTATTCGTCACGTCTGCCTCTACTCAAAAGCGGAATTTTTCATCACAGCCCTTTGTTGTTGCGTGGGAACCGCCGCAGCGCGGGGCCCGACTTCCTATTCAGGGTTACCTTTGTATTTAGGTAGGTATGTCTTTTTTAAAGAGTCAATTTAAAATATCTTTCGTATTTAAAAATCACTGTCAAAATTGTAAGAATCATTTGTTATGAACGAATGAATTATTTTGATATTTCGTTGGAACGTTAGAAATATTTTTTCATGCAATAATCTCGTGCGAGACGTGCTATTCCATCAATTTTTCATTTTATAACGTGATAATATTTTCCAGCTGATCAATATTTTTTTACGGCAGGTATCACTTATTTCTTTATTTGAAGATATATCTCTTATATTATATACCTATATTGTGCTCATTATTATGAAAGTGGTTCAGTTTATTTCGTTTCGAGATATTTAATGGTTTGCGTTTGAGTTGATTAAAAAATAATTTTATATTATTCAACACGATGATTCAAAATTTATTTAGTCTACTAGATTTATAATTTATTTCGACACAAAAATGTTGCATGTAGCTTTTAAAGAAATAATAAATGTAAGGTTGAAATGACTTACTCTATTATCAAAATAAACGCTAACGAAATATAAACTGAATATAAACGCTTCAGATTTTTCACAATTTGCATCATATTATATTAATTTAAAACAATGTGACGTGAAATAATTGATAAACTAATTTTTTTTTTAATTTCTTGACTTAGACCACTTTCATAATAATATGTACGTATATAGAATAAAATTATAATAATTCATATTTTTTAACCCCTTCTGTTCCATAGAGGCCGTAGAGAGATGAGAGATACGAAAGTTTTCACCAAATCTCTTTGAAAAAAAGAGAAAAAAAGAAAGATTACAGATCTAATTACACTAGATAATAGTTAATAATAAACTGCACACTCTCTCAATACTTTCATAAATAGATTTGAATATCCCTGTCCGATCACTGAGATCTCCATCCCTATTTCACACTCGGTTTTACAATATCAATTTACGTTATTTCTCTTCCCTGCCTAGAACGCTATTACTACAATGAGAGATCTCATCCATTGACGCTAACCTGGATACATTTTCATGACAAGGGTTTAGTTTTAAAAAGCGAAATTGTATTATTTTATACGTACATGGTTGAAAGTCGTTTGAACAAGAAATAATTTACACTATGTATTCGCTTTTGATCGCCGAGGATTATCGCGCCTCACGTGATGCGATATCGTTGGCCTTGGAACCCATAGGCTTCTGTACTTGTGCGGTAGTTTTAATGTCGTGTTTATTCTCCTCAATTATCAACTTGTAATATATCTTTTATTTAATAGAATTTCTTCACATTGTTCTTTTATATCATTGTTGGACTGTTTATCAGGAATTTGTCGAGAATTGGGTATAATATCTGTATACTCAAAATACCATAAATATCCACAGTTAACAGTTGAGTAAATAGTTTTGTTTGATATATTGAAATATTTAATCGTCCTTGTGCTGCATAATTATTATTCTGTATTTCTGTTCTTCAATCCCTAATTACGCACAGTTCACCTTTCCTGTAATTTCCAGAAACGCCACAGGAAGTCGAGGTATTCCCGCTGAACGCTCCTTAACTAAGCTATTTCCTCAATCAAATTTATTCACGCTCGATTTTAATCGTAGTTGTAACGTAATCATTTTTTTATAAATTCTAAACCATTTAAAGTACATGCCTTAAGTTATATCGTATTTTGTTAGGATGGTACATTACATTACATTTAATAATACGGTTCGCTACGCATTTGAAATGCATATGATTAATTTGTAATATCTTCTACGTATATGTTACATATTATATTACAGTTGGATTCAATGACTTTGAAAAGAATTCATTTTCAAAATTAAACTTACAAAAATGTTCTTAGGTTCCGAGTAGGAATCCAATCCCGGAATTTCGTCCCAGTTTACAGTAAGTACATATTTGTGAATCCCGGGATTATTAGTACATGTAATCCCAAAACGTTAATATTTTGAATTAATTACGCGTCTACCAAAATTAGATCAAGACTATATGAAAAAATACTCGACGCTTTGGTTTTTCTTCGTGCATATTATTAATAATTATTTATCAATTTACGTTATTTTACGTACTTGAATAATTGTATTCGCTATTACTAGGATTTTTTTTTTATAAGTGTAACATTGTAATCTAGGATGAGAAAATTAGTATTTTCATTAGAATAGAATCCATTAGTCCATTATTGGATTCATTAGTCCCGAATGCATAGTGCTCGCATCTAGTCGTACATCGATCATTATTGTTCATTGATATATTTTTAATTTCCTCGATTTGAGAATTTATTGAACAATCGATTTATCGATGTGAGTGTGAACACAAATTGCATTTTCAAGTTCAATCATACTTTTTATGTGCGTTCGATATTAGATAAAAATATAGATTACGATAATGGTTTTATCTTATCCCCATCGTAAATCACGTACTGTGAGACGTATTGGCAGCATATTACAATATACCCATACATTTTAATTTGCTCGATCAAGTTGTAGGTGTGTACATTTTACTAAAAACGATAATGATTATTTTTTATAATTGCTCGGTGCAAATTGTCGAAAAAAATAATGATTCGAGTTAAAAGTACTTATTTGACATCCTGTAAATATGAATGTTTCTACATTTGTCTAAAATATAATAAACTATACACGACCAATCGCTATACAGATTAATCGCGTAATTAAATCATAGGAAAATATCATCACATAAAATATATGAAATAGTCTGGAATTCCCACCCAAATAAGTAAAATTAAAGCGTATATTTTTATGAGATCCACGAACCGTACAATTGAAATTTTCTTCGGCAGAGAGACCCGGAATATAATCAAAACAAGAAATATAATCTGTCGCGGGAATCGTGCATTACGTTATTATTTAAAGAATATGTCTGATTGGGTATTTGTTTGCGTTAATTGGTTAAGTCGTACTGTAGTAGGCCACTCACCTCCTTTTATGATAAAAAAATATTTTTTTGACAACATTGATAAATAGTTTTATGAAAACACCGGCTGTGGCTGTGCAACGGTCAACATTGGTCGCGAAGCGGCCATTAATTAGTAAAAGCAATCTGCTTCGCTGATTATTTTTTCTGGTTAGTGTATATTTTTTCTAGAATATTATCTATTAAAATAAATCTAACTAGATTATTTAATTTTAAGCGAGTTTACATGTGTTGCCTACACAAATTTAATGTAATCAAATAATTATCACTTTTATTAAATTTACATTATTTTATTAAATTATTCATTTTATTAATTCTCAGTAATCCGGTGTATATCTATTATAGATAAACAATCCCGCCGATAGTAATGTTAAACTTTGATTGTAGCATAGATCGACGTGTAGGTGAGTTGATTCTGTTTTACTGGACTATTCGCCTCCAAAAGTGTAGGCAAAAATATCCGCTACTGTGGAGTAGACTGTAGCTTTATTTCCGCTCACAATTGTATGGATAAAAATAGATCACTTTCCAGATTATTTATACATTCGAGTTATCAAAGTAATTATGATTTTTTTTTTTACGGAATTTTTACAAAATTGCGTAATATCTTACTTTGGGAATTCATAAAATAGCACTAAAAATAAATTTGCCCGGCTTTTGAAGTCGGGTCTCAGATCGCCTATCGTGGACAACAAAAGGTAGTGAAGTTACACATATATTATTTTTAATTTAAAAAAAAATTGTTAACTTACACGAAACGAAAGTTAAAAGTAGTATGTATTTTAATAAAAAAAAACACGTTCTAACAAAATTATATATTCCTACTAAAAATACATTAGTTATTATATTTTCGTACAAAGAAATCACTTCTTGGTTTGATATTTTAGATTAAATAAAAAACACTAATACAAATTAAATAAATGTGTTAATTAGAAAGATATACATATAAAATCAATTTTTTTGAAAAATATTGTTGTTGCTACCGGGAATCGAATCTGGATCTCTTCCAATCCGGGGATTGCGAGAAATTTTCGAACCTATATGTTACACTTTTCAAATTAATACATCTTTCGTTCCATTATTTGAAAGCCATCTTCTTTATTTTTACGGAATCTCAAATACCTTTGAGTAATAATTTTTGGTTCGAATCCCGGTAGCAACAACAATATTTTTTGATAAAATTTATTTTTAATGTATATCTTTCTAATTAATACATTTAATTTGTATTAATAATATCACAGACCGTCTGTTCTGAATAATTACAACTTCACAATAATAATGTGTTCTCCTTAAATAATAAATAAAAAACAATCACTTTGAATAAAACTATGAATTTTTATTTATTGTTAGTTTTAAATTCGCTCTGACGAAGGTTGAGCTAAACAAAACCGGTTGGCGTATAATAAAAATCGTGGTTTTATACAAATAGATTGTGTTTTTTTTTTAACATTAGTTATTATTTATGTATTTAGAATTTTTTCGCTCACGACGATATTATAATTTGTGGCATTATTGTTGATTATCGATTGTCTGTAAAAAAAAAAGAAGGTATCTTCGGTACTGCAGTGTTGAGCTATTGAGGTATCTTCGGTACTCCAGTATTAGGCAATTGTACTTATTAGTTACAATTACAAACACGATTTAGAAAATACATAAAAAAGCGCTTTCTCGGAATACACCATCAATCACCGAGATGGTGGTCCATTACGAAAGCACCACGTACTCGAGAGTACAATAAAACGTATTTTATTCAATGATAAATATTGATCTTCGTTAAGAAACGTGAAATGACCGTCTAATAAAACGATGATGGATTTTAATAGGCGATTCCGTGCCGACGTGTCGAACGGTCGGGGTGACCGCACACTGCCGAGTGACCGGTCACGGTGACCGGCGAGTAGGTACGTTCACATTTAGTCTTGGAGAATTTCACTTGGATTGTACCACACATGATTCATGTAGTAAATCCGCGACGATTCAGATTTACGATAATTTTTCGCCAGTCATGAAAACAAGATATGGTATGTACGCATGCAGTCGGTAAATTATACAAAGCAAAAAAATTAAAATACATATTATTTATAATTTAAGATTACTTCAGGTGGAAAGAGCAAGTGCAGTCACTAGGATAAGAACATATTTAAGATTTTATAAATAATCATGTTAAAGATTGTTTTTGCCTTTGTATATTTTACAGTACGCTATAATTAGTTGGCGTGCACTAAGCATACAAGCAAAAAAGCTGTGCATTACTAAAGATTCTGGACAATAAAAATAATTTTTTATCTTATAAAAAGACCCTATAAAATTCTAGTCGTTATTACTCGGATTAGCGTAACCCATGGTCTGGCCGTCAACGGTATGAAAAATTGCGACTCGTTCGTATTCAACTTCATTGCCATGCGTCTTCGTATTTTGCTAGAACGCACGCTTCGGTCGCCTCTAACTTGTTTGTTCAATCCCTATGAGAAACATACTAAACTATATTTTTTCTTACTTAACCTATTGGGCGTCCTTAAGGCTGCCAAAATTTACATTTTATTCAAACAATTTGTGCATAATTTGAAAGGGATTAACGCATACAGAAAACTCCGTGTGAAAACACTGTTACATATTTGCTTCAATGAGAAAACTCTTTTCCACAGTGTATTTCAACGGACAAGTTTTGTTTTCAATCATCTGTGGAGTGTGAGATAGTGTAATACATATTGAAGTTGATATTGTGATAATTTGAGTTAATTCATGAGTACGAACAGACATATATTAATTAATAGTATAAATTCAATATGTATCTGTTTTTATGAATTAATTTTTAGTTAAGTTTTAGACCATTATCTTTGTAAAACACCGCGGCAAATTAACATGGAATTGTTCAGCAATTATGACGATATTATAAAATTTTTGATTGATGAACCATTTTCTCGATTGCCTTGTAGTGAAAAGAAACGTATAATTGATATTGGTCGTCCAATTTCCGATTTAATTATAAATAAACCGTCTTTGAAATATATTAGACATTTTTCTCGAAGTATTTATTAAACTGTTTGGATTACAGGATCTGTTTATTTGAATAAGATGTTTTGTTGGCCGTGTTTATTATATTTGAGTAAAAGTAGTATTTGGAAATCTGGATGCGGTGACTTTAACAATATTTCCATAACTAAAAAAATTCATGAGCAAACCCAAAGTCATTATCAGTCAGCTATTACGTTGCATAATTTTGGATCCGACCAGCAGCGTATAGAAATGTCTCTATCTAATGAAAGTTGAAATATAATTATCCGTCATAATGAAAAAGTAGATAGAAACCGTAATATTTTTCAACGTCTAATTGATATAACTTGTTTTCTTGCAATTCAGGAATTACCCTTTCGAGGGCATAATGAATCTGCCTGCCCCGGGTATTCATATTCACATTTTGATATATCTGGGGCGTCTAAGAGAGTTCTCTTTTGCTCTAAAAACCCACGCGCATACTATGTGTATATATATATGCAACCGAAACTACCGCATCCGGTTTCCGTATAGTTACATAAACGTCGTAACAGCATAACCTAAGTTTAATCCACGCCGCCACGCACGCCACTGACCTATATAAACAAAACAAAAATAAATCATTAAAGTAATTTAAAATGCTTTAATATTCTCAACGTTTTAAGTGTTAATCAATTTGATATGCTTTACTGCAAATATACAAAGTACATTTTGATCCATTTTTAGAAGCTGTTACTATAGCCCATTTCTCCTATCAAGCAGTTAAATTCTTTCCTTGAATAATTTAACTCCTCGGTAGTGAGTGCCCTTAATTTAAAAATGGAAATTTATGAATGATGTAAATTTCAAATCAACAGTTACAATATTATCAAGCAAATCAACAGTTACAATATTATCAAGCAAATCAACAGTTACAATATTATCAAGCAAATAAAAAAAAAAAGTTGTTCAATTTATACGCATTTTGTAATATTATGATTACTAAGTTTAGCTAAGTATACAAAGTAAATCTTAACATATTTACAAGTTAGTTCTATTTTCATAGTGCAAAAGTTTAGCTTAGTTTGAAAATAGTAAGAATATGACAATAGTGACATATATTCCATGTACGCATCTCTCTCTCTAAAAAAAAAAAATATCTAGCTTCACCCTGTAGTCGCAATCTTCCTTTACGAGTATCTCCAACCGGTGTTTAGTATTTCTCGTTGGACAGCAGAGTCGTACCACCGTGGATTAGGCTGAGGATAAATGTTGTTTTCACTTTCTGTAAGGTGCTATAAACGTCGTGTCCAGCCGTAACATCCACCATTGATGTCTTCTCATATCGGAAACTGAATTTATCTATTTCTCGCGCGGGTTAAATAAACCCGGCCATTGTGTGAGGGCGATCGCACTGTCGACGGGACAACTTTAATTTTTATCTTCTCTTAAACCCTTTTGGACCGCCGACATCTTCGATACCAGTGAACTCTTGGCACTTCGAAATCGGATGGAAAAATCTAATGAATAATTGATGCTTCAGAAAGATTTAATTATTAAGAAAAACACATTCTTATTGTGAAATTGTAATTATATACAGAACATAGGTCTGTGATGTTTCAAATACTAATTCAATGTATTAATTATAAATATATACATATAAAATCAATTTTGTCGAAAGATTTAATTGCCTAACCTGCACTTGACTGTCAATTGTATCAACGTCTAAGATTCATAATAATAATTAGTTATCTTAAAGACGTTGATCAAAAAATATTTGTTATTTCATTGATACTTAGTTGAGTTAGTTTCATAGATACAATTAGTATACTCCATACAAGAATACTAGATTTTGACTACCACGTGCACTGTAGTTAAGCTAGCCATTTGGCGGACTAACTACTTACCACTTTCTTAAAGGTAATACTATATTTGTGGGTTAAACCCGCAGTTGAACCACCTTTAAGAAAGTGCTTAAGCTTTTATGAGAAATGTTATATTTACATTTCTTATGTACTACGGGATTTCAACAAAGAGTATTGTTTTAACTATTAATTTAAATTTTCTCAGAAGTACAATTTACACGTAACCTTTTTATTTCTAACAATAGTAGATTTAGTTTAACCTGTGTGAAAAGCAAACTTCCCTAAACCCGTTGATTCGATTCGATCCTCACTGACCTCAATATTAACGATCCCATTCTCGGAGAAACTTTTGTCTTGAGACTAGTTCAATTTCCTCTTCTTAAATTTTTTAACATTGTACGTCGGAGATTCAACCGACGATATGTAGTGATATGTATTTACAGCTGTTCTCGAGACGTAAGTTTCTCCATGAAGAAACTGTGTTATTACGTAGATGTTTACAGAATATGTAAATATATATGGTCAACTGAGACTGTATGCTCATATAACCATTTGTTTGCACAAGAGGGTGGACGTACCCTGTACGACGATACAAAGGATGGTAGGAATTTGGTATAAGGACAGAAACAATAAGGGCTCAAGAACCAACCGGGTAGTACGACTTACCTGAATTTTCTTGCTGTACTAACAGATCTCCCGAACTTCAAGAAAATTCATAGTAAATCTTCGGCACGTACTGCGAGAAACCGAAGCACAATAATAATTCAGTATGATGAGCTCGTAGCAGAACATTCATACTCCTTGACAGTTCACAAGTCATGGTTCACACACAGAATAAGTCATGTTCTGTGGTAAGGGTAAATGGAGGGGGAGCAGGTAGGTATAGTAAACCTAATAGAGCATTCACATACGCACGGCGACCGGCGATCTGGTCATAAATACCGAACACCGTTCAAAAATATCTATAACTTACATAGACGTGCAAATATTACATAACCCAGTCCGGTGATTTAATGTTGACAAATTAAATCACCGGACTGGGTTATGTAGAGATTTTTTCTGCTTAATCTTCCACCGGGTTCTGCATCCACCCAGCCTCGGCAGAGTCTCGCTCTGACGAAACCGAAAGTCCAGCAGGCAGCTCCGAACAGTTACACGTGTCCCGTAACAACGCGCGTCATTTTTAATTGATATCTGGTCGTGTTTCATCTCACGGGAATGCCCCCCGACGGGATATACGATCAAATTCCTCGGGTGTAATTAATGACCTTCTATACCTGTACTGTACCTAATACCTGTACTGGGTCTCGTGTACACAACGGCCGATCGGGTGACTCGGACCCCACCCCTTGGCTTTGCAATGTGAACCCACGCCCTTGTGTCGTGTGATTGATTGTGCTATTTTTATCTGCTTCTGTAGCCACTCCCTCAAATAAATTGATGCCAAATCGTACAATACGAATTCATTATAGTAAACCGAGCAGAAAGCTACAGATACAATTCACTGTGTTATGAAGATTACCGATTGGCGATTTATTACAAGAATGATCGCCGACCGAAATCACACTAGTAGTCATAGTATAATAATAAAAACTAATAACTCCATTTGGCGAGCTTTTATGTAAATGTTAATGTTTTTCTAGTAAATATTAATTTTTGCTTTCTTTATTAGATTATTATACATGTATTTCTTCAATTAAAGAGTAGAAAAAATCTAAAGAAAGTTCATTAAATCTCTGACATATTGACAAGGTCTAAGCGATTCGCTTTATACATACGACGGGAGACTCGGAAAGTTTTCACCTAATCTCCTTACGGACCCAATGACACTACAAAATATATAATTAATTAATTAACTGGACACTCAATTGAATTCTTGAATATAATAAAAATATTTTTATATTGTACTTTAATGTCACCAGGAATATTAAAACTGTTGATACGAAATGTTGTTGACCTGTTGGTACGAAATAAGAAAATAAAAAATTACAATTTTCAAAATATATTTATACCTTTAGCAAATTTATAATGCTTTTTGTATACGCATATACATATTATTGATTTAATTAAATTAATTTTAATTTTTCCAGTAATTTCAGGCGGGTAAGTACTTTGAAAAGAATGTACATGACGTTAAAATGAATTATTTGCCTGAATTGTCATTTCAACATTAATATTCAACTGATTTTGGTTTGGTGTATCTACTTCTTGCCGATATAATTCGCTTTATTTTATTTGGAAGTATTTTCTGTTTTAACATATCTATCTTGTATTTAATACGTAATTATCGTTTATTTCCTCATTAAAAGAAAAGTACATAAATTAAAATACTATATGGCAGAAATGACATTCTAAAATCAAGCTGTTCAATTTGACCCCAAATACATAACTCTAGGATCTGTGGATATTATACAGTAAGCGGTTTGTAGAAATCGAATTGACACCTTTCTGAAAAACGCGTTAAGATGAGGCGCTTCTGCTGTGAGGACGGCCATGGTTCAGTGAATCTATTGCTTATGCAAATATTCCCCCGTTTCTTATCATTATTTGCGAAGGCGCGTATTGTGATGGTAATGTAGTTTCCATTCAAATCATATGAACATTTCGAATCTTCTAAATCAAAATATTTATACGTAGAAAGTGTGATATATCAGTGTGTCCATGGGTATTTCAATATTCCATTTAAAACACTATCTAGAACGAGAGTTTAACAATATTATGTTATTAATACAAATTAAATCTATCAATTAGAAAGGTGTACAGATAAAATCAATTATGTTTATTATTTTATATTAAAATATTTTTTATTTATTATCTTAGTTTAATAACCACAATTGAGTTTAAAAAACATCTACCGGTTTCGGAAAACACCTTTTCCTTCTTCATATTAAAATATTTTATATCCACCTCTGTTACAACAAAAACATGTATGTCAATAAAGTCTAAAAAATAAATATAAGTATTTTAAATGTAGGTATAGTTCAAAAACAAGAAAGTGGGTAATTAATGTTTTTTTTCTTTGACTTTGATAAAAAGCCTAAATATTAATATGAGTATTTGAGTATTTTACACTTATTATATATATATAGTTATATATAAAATATAAAAAGTTTTATATATATAGTATAGATAATATAGTTATCGGCAGAAGTAGAATTCCATATGGTAGGGGGAGAGAGCCTGCGAGAGTAGAACGATCGCAAATATATTGTTTTAATACCCAAAGGACAGGCTGAAATATGTTATTCTGTGTTTGCAAAATGGGGATAACATTACTTATTAAAGATATTTTCTTCATCCAAAGGTTCGGGTTGCTCCCTTACACCAGTCATGAATAATTTGGGTTTCCTTGTTCTGTTCATGGTGGACAATATTTTAGAAGTCGAATCTTCGTCGGAGGAACGGGAAGTCTGTTCACGCTGTTCCCACGTCGTTACTCATGTTTTATGTAGGAGGGCTGTGCTGCTGCTATTGTTGTTTCGGACACGGGAGCTTGCCTTCTGCTGGCTGCAGGAGCCTTTGTTGTTCTCTCATCTAGATCAAGTTAATATATACCTACACAATTTGTGTCACAATTTACATGGAGGCGTAACTTCACAAATATATATCCTTTGTTGATATTTGTTAAATTATTATTTAAATCATTATGATAAGTGTTTCTACATTCCACGCCCCTAAACATAGTGCAAGGGTAGGAATGATCCTATAATACATAATTAATTTGGACGACTTTAAAAGTCGGATAATATTGATTCATTTTTAATTAAGCCGTAGGCAATTTTTTAAATATCTATTGATTTTTGATACTGGAAGATTTCGTAGAATTTTGAATCTAGAAATTTTGATTATATTATAAATATATAATATAATCTAAAAATATTATAAAGGTGTAACATGTGTATATAGGAGGCTGCATTTTATAATTTAAAATCGAAAATGTTTAATATACGCCAACGATCGTTTTAACAATAAAAGCATTCTTCGTAAAACCAAGATTTTTCACGGCCTAAAATAAAGAGGGCCTAAACTAGATAAGTAAAAAGTTTATTCGCATACATGTTAATTTTATTAGCATACTTTACATTGTCATTTTGCATTCTCCCTCGACCTCTCCCGAAAGAAGACAATTACAGTACTTGGATTTTCTTCATAAGATTGTTAATGAGAAAATAGATTTTTCAGTTAGACTCTGCGATAGGCATTTCTGTACCCGACCGAATATTACGAAACTCAGTAAATAATTATGACACCAATCTAGGCTTCTTTTCTACTGTACCAAGAATGATGCTGTGCTATAAGCAGTTATCCAAACGCGTATCCAGCAGATAGACATTCTCAAAACCAATTCTTGAAACTCAGACCAACACTCAGCATAGATATATTTTTTTATTTAAACTAGATCTAAAAATCAATTTTCACGTTAATCATAAAAAAAATGTGGCTCTAGCATATTATCGCGCTTGTTGACTGAGATATATATTTTAGCTCGATTTGCTCGATTTGCTCGATTAGCTCGATAGACATACTGCGTATTGTAGACAATCTCGTGAAGGATCAAAGTTTTCTGAAAAATTGACCTGGTCGGTATCTCCGCCAAGTTCTCGGCAACCCGTTTTCAAAAAACCCATAAATCCGTTAATGTTTCATTTTGAAAAACAATAAAAAATACGCTCACACAGAAGAAATTTACCTGATTATTGAGGACAGGGCCGGAAGGGATTTTTTAAACTCATTAAATGTTGTGTACGAAATCTGTTGCGTAGTGTTGAATACTTTTGTAGATTGAAATCACTAAATTAAGTGTATTAATGATTTCATTTTCATATATGTATTATAAATTCTGGCTGCGCACGAGTAATAAATTCACCAAGTTTTGATAATAAATGAGGCGGCACAAAGTGGAATGTATCGCTCTTAAACTCATTCAAAACTGGTTATGGAATTCCAATTGGAAGTATATCGTTGCACATAAAGAATGTCGAAGATGCATCGCGGTATAAAAATAAGTTTAGGCATTCGAAAGTAAATATAAAACGTGTCCATATTTTAAGAATACATTTATTTGCTTATCTTAGCGACACAATCACGATTGCTTCGTGACTGGAACATATCGAACCTCCTTTCACGAACTCCGTGAAGTGATGGACCAGTCGGCCATTAGAGATGTTGTGAAAAATACATCTGTGTAGAAAATAAATAAAATAAACGGTTATAACAAATGCCCGGTTTCGTGTGCACGTGCCGGCACCCCATCTGGCCATTGTGCAGAAGTAGAAGCCCCTTGTATGGTAATGTTGTATGCAGAGCGGATGCTATCCTCGGTGATATCTGATGATGATATCCCGAGGTACACACGGAGTCATATCAGTGTTCCTCCTCGGAAGGTCTAAAAGTATAACTGCTACCCAAAATACACAGATTTTCATCGCCCTTTGGGGTAACGCGGCGTAAGCTTTTCTTCTTCTTTTAATTTGTAATTAGTTGCATGAATCTACTGACTAAATCTTGATCGGTAGAATATTTGGCTCTTATTAGGTTTTTTTAAAAACTACTCATCAAAATATATTTACTTTCATATTATGATTAAACATTTTCCGATGTGTAACGGAAATAACTGATGTTTTCAAAGAATACGTAACATTGCAGTGAAAAGATTGAAGCGATTTACCACTCCAACAAATAATACTAGATACATTATAATAAAACTGAATGTGTATACTTTTTTTATTTGCTAAGTGTGGCCACATTAAGATAAAAGATTTGAGAATTAAAATTTCCGGAATACCTTAGAGTTAGCAATGATCAAAAGCATACGTTTCCTCCGATTACTCTTGTGTTTAATAGTAATATATCCAATTCACATTTGTAATAAAACTAATACATTCTATTCATGTTTGAAATAAAATGTATTCGAGTATATGTTGTGCAACTTCATGATATTGCTATAAGACATAATTTGTTTAATTAGCAATTTGTATAATATTGAATGTGAAAGAAGAGATGAAATAAGGCGAATGGAGTGGAGTTAAGATGAAGGAAGATTTACTTCGTTGGCTAGTATTTATGGAGTAAATGAATGACGAATGGATAGTTCAAAACATACTACGAAGCGGTGATGTTGATGTACGAAGTGTAGATAGCATAAGATATCGGGGGCGACCGCGTAAAACTTGGCATGAACGTGTATAATTTAGATGAACCAAATGCGCATAAAAAATATTCGTCAGTTCCTCAGTTCAGTTCTATCATCGTATCTATCCCTATGCGAATGCCACTGTGTATTATGTATAACCCCTGGTCCAGGCAAGTGCAGAGGTTTATTTTTCTTATTTGAAGATACATTAGTTGTGTTAGGTACTGTGTGAATATTATGTTCCAGGCCGGTGTAGTTTTTGAATAACTTAGAAATGAAACACAATTTTGTAATTTGGTTTTTATTAATACCATGAAATATGACATCGGCCATGTGGCCGCCTCTGGCAGCGGCACAATTGCGTGCTCTTTTACCCATATGTTTCATAATATTTTCGTACACTTCGCGTGTTATTTCAGCTGTTTAATTTCGAATATTGTCCTGTAGCATCCCCGTTGGCCTGTTGGCGTAGACCTTTCCTTACAAGTAGCCCCACAGAAAATAGTCGGGAGCCGTCAAATCAGGTGATTGTGTGGCCGGGAAAAATTTTTCGCAAAATTTCAAGCGTAGCTCAGGCTGTGCATGGGGTGGCACCGTCCTGTTGAAACCACATGTGTTGCAGGCCCAATCGACCCAATTCGGCCACCAAGAAGTTTTCCAACGTTGCCATTATTATTTAGATAAAATGTTTTAATAACTTCAACACGTTGTTGAAGCGTCAGATGATCCATGATTAATTGTAATCAACTACTTCCCACGACTACCAAATGCGGACTGACAAATGTCTGCCAAACTAAAATGGCGGTCAAACAAAATCGGCCTGGAACATAATATTCATCCTGTACTTAATACATATTTTATTTGATTTCATACTACCGCATAGGTGACAAGAGCTATTGTGAGCAAATAATATTTATCAACATGCTGAAAAATGATCAAAAAGCGTTCTCCATAAGTTCTACGAATTTGCATAAACTACTAAGGTCACGAGATTGTCCAATCGGATTGCTTAGCAGCTATGACAGTGGCCGCGGCGAGTCAGGGCAGCCGATCGTAAAGGAAATCTAGTAAATCTGTCTCTTTATTTTCACACTGTCATTGTGTCGATCGTGATGTTCTCGTGTCTGCTTTCAGGTTTGCCCTCTCAAGAGTCCCCATTATGCCTGACAATGCTATCGTCATTTGGGTCACTGCTTTTTTTGTCCCAGCATCATTTCTTCTATTTCGCATTGTGATATCGCATTTGTCATACTTTGCCAGTTTACTTACTTTCAATTCTACTGTAAGTATGTTGATGTTGACATTTTCAAGTTTGTCTTCTTTTTAGTTCTGATGTATGAATAATATATTGGTCCGCTGTTGAATTAAAACACGGTGGCCCCGATCCCCCGATATGCGAGGGGCAGAGCACCTGCCATGGGTTCGAACGCTGAATGCCGAATGGAATTCAAGGTGTTTATTATCATTCTTCTAATTCGCTAAAATGTAGGAATAGTTACGTTGAAAAACTGTAATGTATATTTTTTCAATCAAATTTTAATTTTCTTTTTGAACGTCTAGATTACTTATCAACCTGTTGAAATGAAAATCCAACATTTTTTATTTTTGTTTAAATATTTTTAAATGAGACAATGTTGTTTAGTAACAGTAATTTAAATCAATAAGTTTTATAATGTTTAATAACATTTATACACAGACCACCAAATATATAGACAGAAATTACCGCAAATTCCTTGTCTCAATATTTCCTATGTGATCGCTTTGGTACCACTTACGCAATCAAATGACTCCGCGATTTTTTTTAAAAATATGACTAGATTAGAACGAAAATTTAAACGCTGACAATATAATATGCATTAATGTAAAAAATACGTCTTGTTTATACAAAGATTCAATTTTCGACGAGTAAAAACTTTTGTGTTGCATAAATGTGTCATAAACTATATGTACACTTTATTTCATGTCTATTCATTCACTGGTCTGTGGATTTATATTATGCAATCAAATAGAAAGTGTACCTACTCGTATGAAAACGAAAAAAAACCTTTAAAACTTAATTTTTATTTATTCTACAGCAACGTAATGCAGTTTACAAAACTATAAACATTTTGTTTTATAATTTAAAATATAATGTGTACTCAATATGTGCCCATTATTATGAAAGTGGTCTAAGTCATGTTTCTTTCATTTCGAGATATTTGAACTGATTAAAAAATATTTTTATATTACACAACACAATGATTCAAAATTTATTTAGTCTACTAGATTTATAATTTATTTCGACACATAAATGTTGCACGTAGCTAGCTTATAAGGAAATAATAAATTTAAAGTTGAAATGACTTACTGTATTATCAAAATAAACACTAGCGGAATACCGTTGAACGTCGTAACAATACACTGAATATAATGCTTTAAATTTATTATGTTCATTTAAAACAATGCAACGCGAAATAATTGATAAACTCATTTTTTTCAATCTCTTGACTTGGACCACTTTCATAATAATGGACACATGTGTATATTACAAGTTGTATAGAAAAAATCACTCTACATGATGTTGACCTTATCGACACATTAAAACATCACACACTGAAACATCGGACGAAATAAATAAATAAATATATTTATTTATTTATTTACAGAATACCGATTACCTGTGCGCCTGTGAAATTAAAATCCTTTGGGTATGCAATTGCACTTTTGTTTTTTTTTTTTTCAATTTTCTCAGTTCTGTAGTACATGTGTGTATAGATATGTGAAAAATTTACTTTCTTTTCTGCCAACGAATAAAAATTAGTTGATTTTCAAATTTTCGATAAAATTGTCCACTAACTAACTGGTTTCGTTTAAAATCATTTTCTAAGATTATGTTCTTATATTGATTTTATACAGCGTTCTACTTTTGCATAAATAATGTTACTTACGTATATTTGTAACGTAAATTTAGAACATTATAAAATATTCTAATAATAATAATATCTAATAAGGAAAGAATGTAAAGCTGATGTTAGTATAGTGAGTAAAATTAAAAAAGGATCACTTAGATGGTTCGGTCATATGGAACGGATGAATGAGGAGAGAATGGTAAGAAAGATATATGATGCAAGTGTTGATGGCACTAGAAATAGAGGACGTCCGCGGAAGACTTGGCACGACCAGGTAAACCAGATAATGGAGGATGGTTCTGTTAGAAGCCTCAACAATCGGCGAGCTTGTATGAGAAGATGTATGAATGTGGATGAGGCGAGAATTGTGTGTCAGGACAGAAGAGTGTGGCGCTCTATCCTCTCTGTCTACCCCCACGGGGAAACGGCGGGATGGTAAGTAAGTAATTAAGTATGTGTTCTCCATTATTGTTCAGAACTTCAAACCATCTTTCAACCAATTTGTCGACGCCTTTTCTATAAAAATCGGCTGGTCTGGTATCGAAATAGTTATCTAGCTAATTTCTGAGGTCATCGTCGTTGTTGAACGTGACGTCACGCATTTGATCGGAGAGCGACCGAAAATTGTGATAATCTGACGGAACGAGGTCGAGACTGTAGGGTAGATGTGGCAACATTTTCCAGTTGAGCTCCTGGATGATGATTTGAATCGGTGAAAAGAAATATGTATGTGTCGAAAATGTTCGTTATTGTCAACTTGATACTCTATTATTTAAGCACAAAAATTAAGAAAAACTATAAGATATAGGAAAACAGAGCAGAAAAAAATCTATAAAAAAAAACATAAATCGGGAAAATTACATTTCAAAAAAAAAACCCCAAAGAGTTATTAGACAATCCAATATTTTTTAATAAAAATATTTTTGTACTCTAAAATCAAACGTGTGTTCATATTTTGCAAAAAAAAAAATTTTACCGTAATATTATTTATATTTAATATATATCACACATATTCTGCATGTAAATGTGCAATTATTATGAAGGATATTATTTTCAGGAAACGGGAAACTTGCTCGCACGGTTGGCCCGACACATTATCATAATAATGTCAATTAACTGTGAACAGTTTGTAGTTACCTAGTGTATTGTGCTCACAATCGTTTCAAAAATATATTCTCGTTAAAATTACATTCTGCTTCGCGAACTTAGTAATTTATTATTATCTGATGATTGCCATCTTCAAGTCAAAGATGTTCCGTGTGAATACTACGAATTACAATCATTCTCCAGATGTGCCAAATTACACACGTCAACCAGTTCTGCCCATTTTTGGCTTACACATTTTACCACGCCGACTATTGACGCCTTAATAAATTTTTAAGTACATTCTCTCTATCGAAATTTACATACATACATTATATACAATGTAACTATGCAAATTTACACTTACCAATATTTATTAATAATATTCGTTTAGATTTATTTAATATGCAACCGTTTCAAGGTTGAACCATAGTTTGCAATTTTGAATTATGCAAATTTTATTTTAGTAAACGTATTTACCCTCAGCAGTGAAGAAGTCAGTAACCCCGAAAGTATTAATTAGTTATATATAAATTAAGTTAAGTGTCAGATATATATATATATATATATATATATATATATATATATATATATAGTACCAACGTTAGATTAAACACCGACATTTTTAATAAATAATACAATAACATTGTATATGACCACTCGAGTTTTACTATACACTAACCTGTTACGGTACAGCTATTCCTTCGTCGGGGTAATATTAAACTGACAGGAACAGGAACAGATGTTGTAATAAAACAAAAGTGGTAATGTACAAAGTTATTTCTTCAAATATTACAAATATATAATATTATGCATTACTTTCACTTTCAATACCTGATATCCAGTTTTACAGAGATATTTTAATTATTTAAAAATAATGTTTGTTCGTTTGGTTGTTGTATTTTTAATAGCGGATAAATCTCATCCATATAAGATTTCTGGTAATCAAACGCTGTTCAGAAATTCATTCATCAATGACTTCTCAAGGTACTCGTGAAATATTATTGTATTTTTAATTTATGAGGTACTTACTCATCCTATTGGAAACTTTCACTATAGATATTATTTCTTTAAATATCAAGGACTTAAGTATTACAAAGACAAAAACACAAGCTATGCTCCGTGCTCCATATAATGTAGGAGAGGATATCGAGGTCAGACGGAGGCCTGAGAAAATAAAATTTTGGACTGTGAGATGTTGTTCTGTTCTTGGCGCATTGTTAAGATACAATTAGATTTCAGTCTCATAATAAACACGTGCGTTCATATTATTATCAATTTTGAATGTTTTAATTAATAGGTATTTTTACATTTTGCAAAAAGCACTTCCTTTGTCCTTGTCTGAAATTAACATTAATTATTATACTCCTGGTGTTAGTCGTTCATTGTTTTATCATCAATAATTAATTTCATAAATAAATAATGCATATTATGAACTATGTTCGTATCAGGCGCGGTCGCTTCACACGTGCTTTGGATGCTCCGCATCCCTTGTGTTCTAGAGTCAAAAACTTTTTGACTTTTTGTATCTAGCCGAAAACAGCACTGCTGCAAATAAATTCGTCCTGTCCTTTAGAGACCAGTCATAACATACACTACGACATGGAACGCGCACGGAGCGAGTAGAAATACATATACATTCTCAACTTTCGAATATCGCGTAAATACACAGATACCAGCAACAGTGGATTCTATCATTCGTTCCGTATCCACAAAGTTTGAAAGTATTCGACTTTCGCGCATGCGCATTCAGTTACGCCTGTCGAGGTCTTCGAATACTGTATACGCATTCGTTAACAGCATCCAAAGTACAAAAAACGACCGTACTGCTTATGGGTATAATGCACAGACTAGCATACATATTACGAAGTGAGCGGATTATTTTGAGAAATTTGTTTGTGAAAGTTTTGTTGAATTATTAAATTAATGTAGATTTTCATCGAATTATGTGAGTGTATAATTAAATCATTAATTTATTCTGCAGATTTGTATATATTGGTAGGTTTAAACTTATTATCCAGCATCGCTTCTATAAAAAATTACCGACCGCCACTGGTTAGTATGTAGGTGACTATGTGACTACGTACACCGTGCAAATAGCAACTGAATATCTGAATTCGTATCCTTTCATCTGTTCTAACATTTTTTATTTAGAAACGTTTTGTGTGTAATTTAAATCGGTCATTAATATTCGTAATAACATTTTCATACAGTGCAGAATAAGTTCTTATGTTTTTTTTTATTTTGTATCGTTGGGATACTCAGCTATCGTAGGAATAGATTTTGGTGTTTAGTAATAGATGCTCGTTGTTAGGAGCGCGGGTACTGAGTTCACATAATAGTATCGGGATGTGCGCCGCCCTTTATTCGGGAAAGTTACTACAACTTATAATACTTGCTCGACTCGATCCGACTATAAATCAATCAATTTAATTATCCATTAAATTTTATAACCGCTATTATCCTTTATTCGATTACTAGCTCTGGGAATTTACAAGACATTTTGTTATTTTTCATTTCCTAATATGTACACTGTAACCTATTCAGAACAGTAAAAGTGCGGTCGCAGTTGTGCAATCCACCAGATCAAATAAATAAATTTAACGATACAATTGGAACGTATTGTTCATATTTTAATGTGAAATTCGTGCACCCGAATTCGCACAAAATTTGACTGTTTTTTTAATCTTTCTGGAATTCAATATAATTTATTTACAAATGAACGACTCCATTTAAGCCTTTTTTATTTATGATTATTTTTTTTTTTTCAATAAATTTAACTTTACACTACATACACGTTGAGTTTATGTCACTACTATACTTTCGAGAGGTGCAGTGCACTACCTCTCATCGCCAAATGGTTAACAGTTGTCACCTGATTTTGAGAAAAGTTGCACCTCTCGAAACTAGTAAATATCAACATTTTCAGGGGCTAACTTTGTATGTTTGTAATGTATTACTTTCGTATTTGTACTACCGAAAAAAATTAGACCTCATTTGTATGCGTGTCTTGTGTGGTCAGAAGAAATATTTTAAAATTAACAAGTTGTATTCTAACACATCATATAGCCAAATCGTGGGCGTTTCACCATTGTACTATCTATTAAGTCAATATATTGAATTGACGAACAATACATGTGAATGTTGAATGTAAAATGATAAATAGATTAAACGAATGATAAATACGTGATAAAGACAATACGCACAAGATTAAAACATTAAATTCACGATTAAAACAATAATTGTTAAAAATAATAGTGTACAATTTAGATAAAATTTATCGAGAATCACCAGAAGTCTGCTTCACTAATAAGCTAATTACTTTACTACGTTCAAACAGCGCGCAGATAAATATTATATATCAATTATCTCGGAGTAAAAGTTTCCAGCTCTATTCCGTAATGTTGTGATTGAATTGTATGTAAGGTACGTAAGTGAGAGTTAAGTAAATTTAAAAAATATAATTTTAAATGTTGCAGACATTTTTTGCGTACACATTACTACCAAATAGTCCACGGGCGTGCACTCTATACAAAAAAGCTGTACAACTACATTTCTGCTAAATAAATGTATAGTACATAAATTGCACATTTAATTTATATTCTATTGTTTAATTGCTCTTCGTCGCATCCTTAATCACTGTGTTTTTGCCATATACCAAAGTAGCGAATACGTAAAATATATTTTTAATGTTAAGATTATTTCAATGTTTTATCCTTTATATACTTTATAAAATTTAAATTACGTCAATCAATTTGAAATGAAGTGTACATTGTCTTTATTATGACTAAGTAAAAAGACATTAAAGACAAAATCGTACGAATTTTTCCCACTGGCATGTATATTGACCATCTGTCTTCTCGCGTAGTCAATCATATGTCAAATATATGTTCGTAATGTTTATGTTTGTTCAGTAATTATTTATATGTAAACATGATCTCAGTTTTTCAATTTTCACAAGAAATTAGCAAATCGAAATAATATTTTGAAAAACGATTAGACATAAATGAAATGTCCCCTTAATGAAACTGCCAAGTAGGTACCTAGTAGTTCTTCTATATTTTGATCACGGATGCCCGCCCGTTCCATGACTTCCACGCCGGAAATTGCTGAGAAAAGAGTTATTTGCTGCCAGCAGTTGTTTTTTTTTATTTTCGTGTGTAACGCTTTGTGTAAGACCTAAATGTAAAAAGAAGCCACAACCAATTCAGTCGTATTAAATGATCTCTAGACCTTAAACATGTAATTTTTTTTTACTCAAAATAATATTGTAAAAATAAATTTGAGAAAAAACATTTAACAGGTACATTTATAATATTCCATAAATAACCTTTTTCGTGTAGGTCGCGCTTAGAAAATATTGAAAGGAATTTGATTGAATTGACATTTTTCGAATAGAAAATAAATGTCTATTTCTATTGTGAGAAATTTAATAATTGAAAAACTGCAATGTTGCTTGCTGTAGGACATATAAAAGAAGCGGAAGATGTGATGTGTAGCATTCTATCCTCTCTATCTTCTTTTATGAAATTACAGATCACGGTGCGACTGACTCCTACACGCGGTCAACAGCGGTTCCAGGTCATGACAATGGTGATTAATATAGTATGTTTATATACGGAGTCCTTTTTTGAACCGTTCTAATATGTGGCAAATCGAAGAACCGCCAACACTGGCCGAGTGTTTCACGATCGAAAGTTGCATGTAAGCTTTTAAATCTTTTTGTGGTAATTACACACATATGTTTATACATCATGTTGTGGCATTTTACAGTATTTACATATACTGTTAGCTTTGTGAAATATTTCAATGTACACAGCCGGAATGACTTGCGGAAAGCTTCGAAGCGCACACGCCCGAGAATTAATTATTTTTCACGTTGAAAGGTTTTTCACACAGAATTTGTTCTCTCTTGAATGGATTATTCTTTGTGTCTAAGATTTATTTATTTTTAGATACAGATGGACATTAATTATACATAAGCTACTTAACGTTTTAAATTTTTTGTCCTAGGCGCAATTTTTTTAATACAAAATAGTTTTGATGATTTGGCAACAAGTTTTCAACGAACATATTTAAATCGAATTAATTTTTCGCTTTTTTTAAAAATATTTTTTATCATCTTCTTCTTTTAAATAGGCAATCCACCCTTCAATAGTGATGTGTGCCATTAATCAAGTTAAAACTTTATTTTATAGAAAAAAGTGCAATAATATTATAGATTAGGATATATTATATTACAAGTCAATATTGTTGTCGTTCAAAAAAATTGCTATTATATAGATTAAATGTGGCGAGTCGAGGGAAAGAAGATGACACAAGTTAACCGGAAGTTAAAAATTACCATTAACAAGATTACTGTAAAAAAACCTGTGATCCGCAATGGACAGGCAAAAAAAGATATAGTTAAGGGTTTCCTCCTCGGCACCACACTGACACATTGGGGAATCTATTAAGTTCAATCTGAATAAATGTGCGACTACCAATTCTCATTCTAGAGATATTTGATATTGTTTTTTTGGTGAACCAGGGGGTGCGGGGAATAGATCTTTGAATTATTTTATGCTGATTACCCTTATGATTATTTGGATCCATCCATTGTGCAATCCAGATAGAATTCGTACATTTTTTTTACCATATTAAGTCTGTCATACATCGAGATATGGAATTGTTGAGAGAAATCTCCGGAAAGAGTGGTCTCCTTGGCCAGTTTATCAGCACATTACATTTTTTTATCATCGATTACCATTATTATTCTGTATGCACTTATTTTTAGCAATTATGTACTAAATGTCTACAGATTAAGTAATATTTTATCTTTATTCAATATGTGTTTATTATAGATTGCCAGAAAACGGCTAATATGCTACGAATGCAAGCTATGGTTATGTAACCTGAAATGACTGGGTTCTATGTTTTCAGGGCACCCAATGACCTCAGCTCCTTTAAGATTCTTGAATAGAAAAGGGAAATCTCTGACCCTGACTGACCAGTGGTCCCATGAAATGTCACCGGGTGTTGCCTACTTTATGGATAACGCTAACAAGATAAACAAAGGGATTGAACAGACATATAACATGATATTAAAGCACTTTGAATTAACGTTATGTTTAAAGAACTATAGTCGGAAGAATACGTATATATTGAATATAAATATATATACATTCCTGTAATATTTATAAATAATTAAAAAAATTAAAAGTAATAGATATCTCACGGAGAAGCTATTTTTTATTATATTTAATGGAAGTATGGGGAAGTATAGGGCTTACGGCCTGTCTTTGGCTGGCTTAAGTGATCACTTTATATAAATATAACGTTCACCAATCTCACTCATTAATCAATCTCCATATCTATCAACGTTTTGAAAGTTGTATATATGTTAATATGTGGAAACACTTCGAGTACACTATCGCCATCTATGGACTAAATTTGATAATTCATTTCTCTGAAACAGATCAAATTATCAAATTTTTAATTATTTAAAGCAATATTTTTAATCTATAGAATTTTTTGACACATACTAGAATACGCCTGAAAAATCGATATTTTTCAATTTTATATATTTTCTTATTTTTACCAGTATATTATTAACAATATTTGAATTTGTCCAAGAACACACAGTTACTGGATTTTCACCTACAAAGGCATTGTTATTAAACAAATAATAGATATCTCATAGAGACGAAGATATTTTTTATTATATTTAATGGACCGATATTTTATATTACATTTAATGGTAGATATTTTTTATTATATTTAATGGAAATATATGGAATTACCCATGTACGTCCATTAAATATAATAAAAAATATCTTCGTCTTTATGAGATATCTATTATTTGTTTAATAACAGTGTATTTGTAGATGAAAATCCAGTAATTTTGTGTTCTTGGACGTATTCAAATATTGCTAATTAAAATATTAATTGAAAATATTATGAAAGTTCGTACGTATTGGCATCTTTACAAGGGTTGTATCATTACTAATTGATAATAAAGGCTTACTGGATTACTTACCATAAATAAACTCGTCGACATTGAGCAACATAAGTAGGTATGTAAATTGGCTTGTGAACTTTTTCTCGTATTATTGACAATTTGTTGCTTTTTTGCACCATAACACGAAAATCTCACTTTTTTAAAGAGAGTTAATATTTTTATCCAATAAGCTTTTCATTCAATAAGATCATTCTGATCTGAGCGGTATCAGCGCCTCTTTTTTTTACGATTATATCGAACCCTGGGAATCGATGATAACGATAGCGTGACAGGCGTATTGTTTCTCATTAGGTTAAAGGTTAGATTCATTTTATTTTTTAATTTACGAACATTCTAAATTGATCGAAGTACAAATTAATAAAACAACCTAGCATTCTGAACAGTGTTCTATATTCAAACTGAATGGTTATCGCAATAACCATTCAGTTCGAATATATTGTAGAATAGGCCCGCATTGAAGGGAAGAGTGACCGGCTCGGCCAACTGGGTCCGCTCTTTCATGAAATCAACCAGTCGCGTCGCAATGTAATGGGATTCCATCACATACACTGTGGGACCAATCCGAAGGCTACATAGACACCTGCACCAAGCCAAGGGAGCACCAAAATACTTTGAAATATGATGTTTATTTGTATCCTTTACTACAGACTTCGGTCTAATTAAGGCGACATAAAACGTTTTACAGCATATTAGTTATAAAAAACTTTAATGTGAAATTCCAAAGCCTAAAAAGTTTTAATAATTAAGGAGAACACATTATTATTGTAAAGTTGCAGTTTTTTCAGAACATAGTTGTGTGGTATTTTAATACAAATTAAATGTATCCCAGTATCAACAAATATATATTTTTTCGATGTATTGAATTCTCCTGTATATCTTTCTAATTGATTTAATTTGTATTAAAATCTTAATAATGATCTTTATCTTTATTCAGAAAGTTTGTTCATTTTCTGGCTATATAACTCAATATACTTGAACCATCTTCTAATTTATTTCTCTCTCTTTCTGTAGTTCATCGTCCATTGTCCTGGAGGTCCTACTACCATAGTTGCCTTGGCAATTCTTCTCCATTCTTCCGCGTTTTCTGCGACATGCAAGGCCTATTATTTCGTTTAGTTTTAATCATGTCATTTTTAAGTTATTGGTTTGTTTAGCTTCGGGTAGTTCCTGAACAAATGTTCGTGAATACTCGGGTATAATTCAAATCTAGAGTTTAGATGCGCATTTCGAAATGCACGAAAAACAGTATTTTTAAATTTCTGCAACTTCCTGTTTCGTTTCTAAATCGTTTTTTTATTTATTTTAGCTAAGATTTTGTCGAAAGGCATTGAAAGGACCCCACCCTTTATCGAAACCATTTTATAAGTTTTCACTCTTGTATCGGTTCCTCTTAACAAAAGTAAGAAAGTTTTAATTCAATTATTTAAGATATATTGTACAAAAAAAGACAAGATGTTAGTTTGTGAATTTAAAAACTATACCTTTCGACGCCCCTATATGCTTATTGGTAACAACAAACATATGTATATAAAATTACAGTTGATAAACTTCAATAACAATTTTATCAATACATTGAAAAAAGAGATTCTGATAAAGAGTTATTTGTAATACTGTGATTAAGTACAAAGTTTATTATAAAAACATTTTCTGCCACAGGCATAAATTAATGATGTTATTACATAAATAGGGCAATCATAGGAGTGACAATTTGCGATATACTCCCCAAGCGGGAGAAAGGACAATACACGCACGTTTGAGTCACTCTGTCATGTTCTTATCTCATTTCAGTCTGCTGGTCTTCCCAGGATTTCCCTTCGCGAGATCCATACCCTAATGAAACTGCGGAAAAACGAGTAACGATTTATCCCAATTAGTCCTACATTCATAATATTAGAGGCCGAAGGTTGTGAATCTACAACTAATCAAATTGAACAGTTTACGTAAATATTTTTTCTGTGTTTAGTTTTCTGGGCTACTCTGACATATAATATTTCCGACCTTTCTGCCGACGTTTCAGCGCATTAGCTTCAGACACATCAGCGATATCAGCCATGGTGGAACCCGCAGTGGGATCCGAAATGTCGGCCAGAGAGATCGGAGGTATAAGGAAGACTAACCTAGAATACTCACACAGAAGATTCTGAACGGCCGTGAAATCCTGAATACTGGTTTCGTAAAACGTTATTTGTAGTATAATTCACATTTTCATTAGATAAATATGTTTGTTAGTTTCTAATTATGAATAGTATGATTACCAAAATATTTAACTGTGTGAAGGACAAAATTGATACTTTGCCCGGGGTACCTCTATCTACCTAAATCTCGCACCGGCCCTGTTCACTTAGCACCTGTACGCTAAATTGTCGAATTAAATAAATTCGCTCTACACAAGTGGTTACAATCGATTGAAAATTTCACGCTGCTCAAGTTAAATTGATTTTTGGCCTTAAATTCCCGAAAACATGGTCAACAGTAATAATAATAATAATAAAAAAAATGGTTTATCAGATTCAGGCGTTTTTCTGTTAAATGGCTTATTGTCAGATAATGGTGTCACCAAACTTTATATTGGAGCATTATCATTTTAATAGTAAAACAAATAAATAAATCATGGCAAATTATAAATCTGAATTTTGTCTATTAAAAATATAAGACAATTAGTACCTATTTACTAAGATAATTAATTACCTTATACACAAGCAAATATTAAACTAAGATTCGTCATTATCGTATTCGTAGCTCTGCAACTTTGATTCTGGTTTATAAATTTTATTCAATTATTATATATTTCACTTTTTATTTAATTTAATATGTAATTATGAAGATTAATGTAATGTAATTAATTATTAAATTACTAATAAAAAATTTATATACATAAAATATTGAAACAGAAAAAGCGAAACATTATTGAATAACTAAGGGTCGGTTATTTGATCAGTAGTAACTTTTTACTATGGTAAAAAAAGTTACGTTAGTTTTTTCGTTGTTGCGAAAATGGGTTGTTCGATCGTTGGTAAAGAAATATTTATTCATCGAAAGTACGGTAGTGAATTAATTTTACTCTCCGATATCCGATGTTAAAACCGTCAATCGTTAGTTAAAATTGGCGGACTGTTCACAGCTGTTTCAAAAGTCATTGGACACATTGATTCTTTGAAAATTGTAGTATACGACAATAAATCATTAAATATCCCTTTATTTTAGTGATGAGAGTTCGTCCGATGATGATATCGCTGTTTAATTTATATTACCGAAGATTTTTCACCAGGAATGTGATAGATGTATTGCCAATGGTGAATATTTAAAATAGATCAATTTTTGGTAAAATTCGCAGATGTTTGATGATTACTATTCGCCTTGCCACACAGGATATTCGATTTGCCACACAGGCGGGATTGACTTTAAAAGTAGTAAATTTATCGTAGTAAAAATTTACCATGGTCAAAATTGACTACTGATCACCAACCACTCCAAATCAAAAAATATCAGAAGTGCAATAACGGTAGCTGCTGTGTATCGTCTCTGCTGCGCTTTTGCGATAGCCATACGTCTATAACTTAATTAAGCCGTTTCCCTCAGGGATAGGAAGAGCAAACAGAACGGCACTCTATTCTGTTCTAAAACTCACTCTTGTTTTGTTATTTTTGTGTACATGGACTCAACAGAGCGACAGATGAATAGACGCACCCTTCAATATATTATGGTACAGTGGTCCTGCAACTCTGTACACTCTTCTGTTCTGATACACAACTCTTGCCTCATCCACATGCATACATATGTATTCTCATATCGATTGCTGAGGCTTCTAATCATCTAGAAGTATCTGCTTTATCTGGTCGTGCCAAGTCTTCTATTTATAATGCCATCAACACTCGCGTCATGTATCATTCTCTCCTCGTTCGTCCGTTCGTTTAACACGACCAAACCACCAAATCGACCCCTTTTTAATCTTATTCACTGTGCTAAGATCAGACTTGCATGTCTCTAGTTTGAATCTTATGACTCGTTTTAAAGATAATTCAACTATTTTAAATACAGGCATTCGTTGATGTGATGCATCAAAACTTTGGTGCGGGCATGCAACATTTTTGCACTCATTGTCGTGTGTTGCCATTTTGTATCCGATACATATCCTTTTTTTTTAAAACAGGCTATATTTTCCGCATCTCTCTGAATTTATGAAAACTTTGCTAGACGCGACTATTGTGTTACTGTCATTAGAAACCTAGACGTAAAAGCTTTAAAAGCACAAGTTCACCGAGAGGCTCGCGTGCAACGAGTTTCCTCTCGCTCTTATCTGGGTTGTATTTTCGGTGCCTTTCGTAATTGTTATTTATTATAAAACGTCGGTGCGGGATGGCGATAAAAATAAAATCCGTCGTGGTAGTATGTAATGAAATCAGCCCGGAAACTTTCTTCTCGTGATGATTAGCTTGTATATCATTCCTCAAGGCGTAGCTCACGTCGATGGGTTCTGTGCAGCCCGTACTCGCACCTGCGCACTGCACGCCGTACATGCAGCTCGCGGTCCCACCCGTGGATGATTCTCCAGTACCTGACTACTACTCGTAGCTAGGTCCGGAACGGGCGATCTAACGTCGGCCATTCTGAAGCAGATAATGCACGCGGTCCTTGTTATTTGAGAAAGTTTACAACGCACTAGAGGTGTTACATTTTTGAGCGCTGCAGTTCAATCGCTGGAGGCACAATAATCGTGTCAGATTATCTGCGTTTATGTATTCGGCCGAACGCATAACATTTTAAAAAATGACCGTGACCGAACGAGGCGTTGGATTCATCAATCTTTCACACGTGTCTCTTATCATTCGAGAATTTGAATTGAATTTTTAAAATATATTTCTAAAATATGATGGTGTCTCGTAGTATTTTAATTTTATGCGGGTCAAATATCAAGTGTTGATAGCGAGCCAATTATTTTTTACTAATTATCGCGATAATATTTGTTGATCCTCCGGAACGGCAAGAATTTCTTACTTCAATAGTTGTAAATTTGTTTTAGATATCGTATCGTATATTGAAAAATCGCTGGACTTCGCCCTCTGTTTGTTGCTTTGAACTACTCTAAATTATAACACACGTAATATATTCGGATATTTTTGCACTATCGGTTTCTTTGTCTCAAATATGATCAGATTCAACTTATGTATTTCTATACTTCCGAACTACTAAACTAACTAAAGTGATAATCTAAATGTACGTTCTGATCCGAATGATTAGATTTTGAAGAAGGTGTGCGGCTTTAAATAATAAAGCTGCGCTTTTAGAAGCCGGCTCGCGACCGCAAACCACAAATAACATAACTGAACTCGTGTCGGGTGCGCCTCGGGGAGAATAGACATGCGCAGGATTCGTAATATAATAAAACCAATTTCATTTCTGCCGCTTCATTATATATAACATATCTCGGGTTTATCGTACACTATGTATCATGCATGTAAACATTTAATGCTCATTCGGTACCACCTGTAAGGTGTGTATATTATTGTAATATCTTATTTATTATGAAATATATATATATATATATATATATATATATATATATATATATATATATATATATATATATATATATATAAATAAATATAATGATATAATATATATTAATAAATATAATGAAATATATATCAATACCCAGTTCGTATTCACTGTAGTATCTATATAGGCTGTGGTGGGTAGTAACATTATGAGTACATATAGTAAACGCCTATGATGAGCAATTTTAGACGTTTAGTAACTATATTTTTAAATACCTCATTTTTTTTTAACCAATGTATCATTTAACTGTTAATGATCTCTATAATATAAAATAAATATGAATAACATTTTAAATAAAAAAATTAAAGTTAGGCGGTGTCCAGATGCATGAAATAATAAACAAAAATATCATCGATAGAATATGATTGCGGTCATTTTATAAATTGAAATTAATTGACTCAATTGATGAAAATGAACTTGATTACCGGTTAACATATAAGCTGTGTAAAAAGATAAGGCGAATCTACTTCGCTGTAAATGTAAGCTATTAATGATGTTTCTATAAATCACCGAGATTATTGGTGCGTACGTTTGGTCGGTAGCTTTTGATATGCCTATTATATAAAGTAGCTCGCTCGTTGGACATTCTTTGTGCCGACATTAATCCCAAACATCCTCGTATTGTGCTCGATTGTGTTGTATCTTTTATGACGGGCATAACTGTATTGATAACTTGTATACGATATATCGTAACCGGCGGTGGTGTAATTCCCCGCATTACGCACGATGTTATCGAGTAGGTGTCGTATATCTGCGATATTATTTACTACTTAACCAAACGACTATGGTGAAGAATGCGTTTCAATATTTTCTAATAATAATCGGTAGAATTATATTCCGAAATCAATATCTAGATAATGCTATCGTTGTATTATTGCGAGTGTGCCAATTCGCCGAGTTACATCGGCGAAGGCCCGAATTTGAAGTCACTGAAACATGACAAATGTTTCAATTTGTTTATGGAATTCCAGTGAAACGATGCGTATTTTTTTTCGTAATGTTCTATAGTAACCGAACGCTCAGTTATTATGTACATCTTTTCTCATCGGTTTTAATTTGTTGTTGTTGTTGTTGTTGTCGTGTTAAAATATAAAAATGTAATTGCTAATATTTTTACATGTTCGAAGATTAATCAGTTTATTAAGGAAAACACATTCTTATTGTGAAGTTGTAATTATTCAGAACAGACGTTCTGTGATATTTTAAATACTAAATTAATGTATTAATTATTAATATATACATATAAAATCAATTTTGTCGAAAAATATTGTTTTTGCGTCACCGGGATACGAACCTGGATGTCTATTTCATTTTAAATTTTCTTCTTTTCTTGTGAATGAGTATGGTCTTTAGTTTAATTGAATGCATGGAAGCAGCAAGAATGTCTCCAGGTATATCAACTTATTGAAAAATATCTATAAAAATGCAGGCTGACAAACATTTCATTTTGAAGTTGTAATTTTGGAAATATTTTATTATTATTATTAGTGTACATATTACTTAAATGTTTTTGGGATTCTTTGCATAATATAGATTTGATTGCGATTAAAAAATATATGTACTATTTACAGAAGATCATTATGTATGATTCTCATATTAATTATAATATTATTCTCAAATTTTTCGTAATCTTAAATGGTTAACATAGCGAAATTGGTAACGCAGTTCCCCGGCAAGAAAAAGTTACGGGTTCGTATCCCGGTGGTAACCGGGATACGAACCCGTAACTTTTTCTTGCCGGTTTGTTGGTTACCACCAATTATTTTTTTATTGATAGGTTTTTTCTGTATTTTATTCTAATGATATATTTAATTAATTTTTTAAATTTTAACACAACATTCAGCTGGTAGTTTAGTAAACATTTTCATTGCTCTCTAGTAAAAGCTGTCTAGCGGAAAATTTTCAAGTTTAATATTAAATAAAAAAAAAACTACAATGTTATTCTCATATTTTATTTATACGAAATGGAGTTTAACGATGCTAATTTAACGTTTTATAAACAATATCGTCTAAATGCCGTCCATTTCTCTCAAGACACTCTCACAATCAGACTCTTAAATTTGCGAACACGCGAGAGCAAAGCGTTGATTCAATGGCAGCAACTTCACGACTGATATTTTCTTGTAGGGCCTGAATTGTTTGAGGATTGTTGCTGTAAACTCACGACTTAATATATTCCCACAAAAAAAAAATCGCACGGTGTGAGGTCCGGTGACCAAGGTGCCCAGGGTACGTCTCCGTACTTGCTGATTAATTTATTGGGAAAAATTCCCCTCAGCTTCTCCATTGAAACTCTATGTGTGGAGTGGCCCCGTCTCGCTGAAATTGTGTTCTGTTGTTGAACCCGAGAAACAGTAGCAGTTGTGGTACAAAAAACTCGTCGATCATTCGGCAATACACGTCAGAAGTGACTTTCTCTCGCTGGTTAAGAAAAAAAATAAGGATCAATTATCACACCACACTGTCGTTTTTGGACAATGCAAACATTTTTGATGGCGTTCCGTTGGGCTGTCGTGCACCAGTATCCCATGTTCTATTTATTAACATAACCATCGATATGAAAATGTGCTTTGTCAGTAAACAATATGTTTCCAAGCTTTCGTGCTGTTCCAAAACGTTCCAGCATCGTTCTCGCTAAGGTTTCACATAAACAACATTTTCGTTGAGAAACTGCACAATTTGCAGTTTGTATGGGTGAAACTATAGTTTATTTTTCAAAATAACGTGCACTGTTGATTTTTGTATTTCAATACAGGCTGCAATCTTTCTTATCGATTTACGCGGATTGCGCATAATTTCACGTCGAACTTGAGCCACATGTTCTGGCGTCGCTGCTGACGTTGATGGTCCCGGAGGAGTTTGATTAACCATTGTCCCCTCTTGTCTGAACTTTTTAACTCAACACCAGATAAGTTGTGTGCTCAGCCCATCACTTACTCATCGAATATTAAAGTGAGTACAAAAAGCGCGACGCGCACGAATCAATGAATCACTGCACTTTAAATATTGCTCAACCTCTAACTCTCCGCAATCCGCAAATCTCTGGTAATCCCGTAAATCACGCGCGTCGAACAATACCCCTCCCTCTTACCTCACCCTGATGGTTTACGAGCAATTACAATTTAATCTTGCTAAATTTTTCCGCTAAACACCCTGTACATCATAAAAAAATCGTATCGTTCTTTCATTCGTATGTTTTTTCGTAATGAATTCCGTAGCGAAATATTGGGGAAAAAACTGAACGTAGAGCTATCTGCATTTCGTGATGTAGAAATATTTTACATATTCAATTACATTTTTACGGTCGTTACGTTTTGTAAAATTAAAACACATCGCCCATCTGGATTTCTCTTGTTCAATATTAATGCGGACCGGCGGGCGTGACAGCTGGACTCGCCCATCGGAAAATATTTTCCCGCTTTGTGCAAAAATACTCACAACCGCGCGCGGGCGGAGCCTCCGGCCGCGGCTCTTCCCTTTGTAATCGCGGAATCTTGCGCATCATCTCTCCCCATCTTCGCGAGTGACGTTGCGTCAACCCGCAATTGTTCGCCGATGCCCATTCGATCGGTCAATTTGTGCACGAAGCGCGTCGGTGATAGATTTTACCTTATTTCGGTTCCACCAGGTGCACAATGGCGATTACGCGCCGCGAAGTGTGATGTAATGAATGAATGAACGTGACATTGTTTCACGGCGCCGGCGCTGCGCAGCTAATGTGTTCGGACGCGCCGTCATTTTAGGCAGATTTCAGAGGGTCAATTTTCGATTATGACCAGGAGACCTCGAAATCACCTCACGTTAAAGTATTTATTAATGTATACGTTAATGTGTATCTATATTTATTTGTGTTAGTTCTCTTCAGATTTCGATTAAACTTGAATAATTTCGTACATAAGTATGAAACTTCCTTAATATTAGACCTACAGAAAAAAAGTAAAAAACACCCTTACGCAAATATATAAATCTACCCTACCCTTGCCGGCCATAGTTGGAGGGGATTTTTGGGATTCCTATTGCGTGCGCTTTTCGAAAGTATTATATTATATAATTAGCTTCGGTAATAGCTTACTATTGGGTCCTGCGGGCGGCTATTGTGCTCGCTATCCGACCATAGGTGAGGGTCTCATCGGCTATCGCCGATTGCTTGCTGCCAATCGCTGCGGGCGCTGTTTTGGCCACTTCGCGGCTAATAATGCCTGCTATACGGCCGCTGTGCGGTCAGGTTCTCAATAGAATCTAAATTTCAATGATAGAGTTTTCCCCAAAACAAACCACATGTAAAAAAAATGTCGATGTAATTAAAATTATTCCATCTTTGTAAGTTAGCTGTCAAAATTAACAAAAATTACATCTAGATGACATATAAGAATGACATATACAATTTCTATGTTAAGTAAGATTTTTTCCTTACAGAAGAAAAGATGACAGATGTCGATATACGATTTCGCTAAAATATTTTTTTTCTTCCTCGTAATAAAGACAATGTATACTTAATTTCAAATTGAATATATATTTACGTACTGTTATTTAATATATAAAAGAGAAAACATTTAAGTAATCGTAACCCAGAATTATTAAAAACACGTTCGTTTTTGTCGTGCTCGCGTCTCACAAACCTGACCGTTTAATCAAGCACTATACTGCCATAATGACACTACTAACAATGAGATTGCCGAAACCGCCACATCCAGAACGTCATAGATATAGACGGGGAAGCGTAATATTATTTTATGGATTAAATTAATTTACATATTTGGAAGCTGGAAGTGTAACGTTTTAAACACTTTTTGGTATTCAATCTCATTCTGTAGCCTTTTATTTGATAAGTTATCACCCGATGATGAGAGGGATTGCACTTCTCGTAACTATAGTAGTGACAATAACCCAGCGTGTGTACAAAGTTTAGTTGTTAAAATTAAAAAAATTAAATTTTACACCACAAAGTAACTGCCATGCCAATTAACTATGTCATTCTGTTGATAGTCTGATACATGAAGACTTCACTCTGTTCCTGACTTGTGAAATGCAACGCTGGCGAGCCAGATGCAACGTGTTACGGAGGGTCCGTCGGGTGAAAGCCGTCCGTGCGATGGTCACGCAGCGCGCTAATGTTGATGAGGATAAGGATATGCTAATCTTGGTTTTGTCCGGGGTTTACTGCACTGGCAGTGCATCAGCAGCTGTTCACCAATATGTGAATACTCCGCTGTGCACTTATCGGTGTGCCATCGTGTTGTACATAATTAATAGCGTTCTTCATTATAGACTTGTGAGACATAATCAATATTTCGCAATTCCTGTTATAGTTTGCATCTTTCTGTAGGTACGATATTGCCTTGATCTAGAAAAATTAGCTCGTAAGAATTCGATTGCATAATATAGTATGTATTTATGATTTCATGACGTATCTATATAATTAATAATATGTTATCTTCGTAAATTGCGACCTTGCAAACAATAACGTTTTGTCCTAGTAGATAAGCCTCTCAAGATATCATGTGTAATAAGAACATTAATTTGTAAAACCGATATCGCTCTCAACCTCAATGAAATTTTTATTATTTTAAAATCTATAATTTTCTAAAGATCAGTCACCATTTTTTAAATTATTAAAATAACTATTGGTTAAAAAGACTAAATAATATACCTTCATATATTTTTATTAATCTTTTTATTTTATCAAGTTCCTACCTGGCAAGTACTTACGAAAAAAATATCATATTTTAAATACTAATTAAATGTATTAATTAGAAAGATATACATATACAATCAATTTTATCGAAAAATATTGTTGTTGCTACCGGGATTTGAATCTGGATCTCTTCTCCAATCCGGGGAAGGTGCATTAACCGACAATGCTACAGCACACAGTACTTTTGATGACAAATTTTCGTTGTTACACTTTTCAAATTATATTAAAGTTATATCTATCGTTCCATTATTTGAAAGTCGTCTACTTTATATCACAAACTTATGTTCTGAATAATTACAACTTCACAATAAGAATGTGTTCTTCTTAATAACAAAATATTTGCCTGGAAATATTTTATTATTTTTATAAATATTTATTCGTTTTGCCTTATTAAAATAAAGCATGAACGTAGCCCGGCGAGGGAGGCATTATGAATGCAATTATTTTCAAAACGAATGTGTTTGTTATTGATAAGCGCTGATACCAACTATTGTCATCCTACCCCCTCTCTTTACCAAAACCCGAGCAATCGGTGCGGGTTTGGACTCGCGTCTATCTATTTGGACTAAAAAAACCGAGGAAGTAGCTATCGATGTTTTGTACATGTTAATAAATGAATATCGTGGGTTTTAATCAGATTATAATATAATTTCTTCTAGGTTATTTTGCCGTGGGTTGGTTTTGTCGTAGCTGACTTTTTAGTCCACATTCCGGTGTATATCGTCAGGCGTGATGAAACGTAAACCCGCCCAAAGCTGGATAACTTAGAATAAATTTAATTTTTGTGTATTTCGATCATTGTTATTTTATAATTTTATATTTTATTATTATTATTATCATGATCATCATCATCATCATCTGGAAACGA
Source organism: Eubasilissa regina (assembly GCA_022840565.1). NCBI lineage: Eukaryota > Metazoa > Arthropoda > Insecta > Trichoptera > Phryganeidae > Eubasilissa > Eubasilissa regina. The sequence continues at coordinate 27,968,880 of JAINEB010000018.1, forward strand.
ATTATCAGTACATATGTACGATTATTAGGAATGATATATAGTCAGATTTATGTATGGGTTATGGTGAAATACTCTGAAAGCCTGTCCAGCATTCATACACAATTTAAATCCATCGTGTGAGTGAGTATCTATATCACTCGCGTTTGCGAATCTTTGATCGATGTGAAACAGTTTTTATTCTCCTTTTTAGAATGACTATTTTTTAAAAATCCAATTGAACCCATCTTACTCGTTCTTTGACAAATACTAGTTTCGCGTATGACACGAAGCTCGCTCTACAGTTAGTAGATTTATATAAAAACATACTAATTTTTTGGATGCTTAACGGAGACTCACCGTTATATGTATAGGTATTATATGATACATAGATACATTCTGATTCTGAAACTGCGCGTGTCGCGCGACGATTCCGAATTACTGGCCGAACGCTGACCGCTTCTTTTTTGTGTTGAAATAAACCGGGAAAGATACACGAAACGCCATTATACTCGGTTAAAAACTCATACAAAGTTCAAGAGCGCTATAAAAAACGTATGCGAGTACAAAATAAATCTCCGATGACAGTGAACCTGAAGCGAAGACCTTGTCACACTTGTTTATTAACATACATAAATAAAGATTATACAACTAGCGTTCGATCAGCGCCAGTGCCGAGTTCGCACGTTCACGCCTCGTCGAGCGATGGCTGAATTGACATCGATATGGCTCGATTTTTATTGCTCCGGGAAAGGCTGAAGTATCTTCGCGCGCACTGTCTTTATAACGAGGTCGGCGGCTGGGCCGAGTTGTGGGGTATAACGCCGTCTAATGGTGCGGTGAGACTATTGTTCGATATTTGCACATCGCGATTTCATCGTTAACTATCGTCATTCAATGTGTACGCCGTATTCCTTCCCCACTGACATGATTCACGAAGAAAAAGCTCGAATTGCATCGATCAATCATGTCATCGTATCCGATGTTCAGATGAACGGTTCTCACGGTCAGCCTCAACTCTAGATACCTACTGTGTTACCTTAATGTTGTCGCTCATATTACTACTAGGCGATAAGTTCAAGTTGTTTTTTTGTGAGAATCTAACGTTTCAGCATACGACGCCGTACATTCCACGATTCGTCATACGCGAACCTGACAACTCTATGATAATGTGAGGATCTCTTTATGTTCATCGGAACGCGTTTAATGACGTGAAAATTGAAATTATTGTCAAAGGTGGGGACCTTTCCTACCAATGGCGCGCTTTTATGGCGTTTTTCAATCCTTTTTATATGAATTTTAATTTATTGTTGTGCCAGAAAATTTACCGTGTCTCAGCCGAACAACACACCTAAGATGAAAATTAATGTATCCTTCATACCATTTTATAATCGTTTTTTTTTTTTTTACATTTGTTATGGTTTATAACTATTTTATTTACATGGGCATGCTGTGAACATTTTATTATTTTTAATTTTATTATTGGAATACTTTTAGTATTAGCATTGATAAATTTGTTTTGTTTCAGATGAAGATAAAACGGACCCGACACCTGTTTCAGAGCATAAGGTATGACGTTGTACTGTTTTTAGCCTATCTTTAAATTGTTTATATGTTCATTATCACTCCTAATAGTATAGATAGGGCCTGTTTTATGCTGTTTAGATATTGTAATTTTATTTTTCGTCGCACAGACAATCGACTGATTTTTATATAGAGTTTTTTTTCTATAATGACATGTCAGTAAGTAGTACATTAAAAAAAAGAGTTAATATAACAGTCAAGGTATTCCTGAGTCAAATTATGAAAAAAGAACTGTTAAAACAGTAACAAATATATAGTCGCAGAATAAAAAATTGTAAATTAAACACATCACATATGTAAGTACGTTAAAAATAAATATAATTTATTAATGAAATGTAAGGCATATTTCATATAATAATTAAGTTATTAAGGAGAACACATTCTTATTGTGAAGTTGTAATTATTGTTAGTTGTATTTTTATTACATACAAAATTAAGTTTATTAATTAGAAAGATATACATGTAAAATCAATTTTATCGAAAAATATTGTTGTCGCTACCGGGATCTGTACATGAGTGTGTATTATTCGGCAAGTGATAATATTCTCAATAAATTATATATTTAGATGTTACACGCGAATATTTTTAATACGTTTTTGACCGGCTTTAGTCTGGACATTTTACCGTCAATGTTAACGTATGTTAAAATAAAACACTTGTTTTTTTTTCTACTCGTTTAATTTATTTGAGATGCTTTACGCCTTGCAAGGGCATTATCAATCTAACAATTTTAACTCAACAATTTGTATTAATAACAATAATGACGGACAGCTATACAATTTTTTTACATGAGATAAAAAGGGACAATATTATTAATTGTAATTCTGAGGATTTCCATACATTTTGAATGGTTTTAATTATTATAAGTAACCATTAAGTGTTTTATTTTCACATATATGATTATGAAGTTCTACAAACTTACCTCGGAAACAGTAAATATGTCAATGTAAACGTTTATTGATATTTAAGTTCTTCATATACATATTTTTCTAATATCGTGGACACGACTGGATTACACATGGATTTAACTACTATCAATATGTGAATATTATGTCGAATTGGATAAAAGGTATTTGAAGACATTTTAAATTCTCACATATTGGTGTTCCAGATAATGAGGCGGGTTAAATGAGAGACCACCTCGCAAGGTGAACCAATTGATAAAAATGTTAATTAATCTCGCTAATGTAATTTTTTATTACACTGTCATCTAGAGAGTTGTATATTATTAAGCGAAGATGTCGCCTTTTAATGAATTTAAAATTTATTCATTTAGCTGATTTAAACTTTGTGCTAAATATACTAAATAAATTTGAATGTTTATTTGATTTTTATATAAATATTTTACTACAGTATAAACGTGTTTGACAACAAACGAGGAGGACACAACGTTTGTATCCTGTTTTTAGTTTTATTATAGTCGTAAAACAATCATAAATCAAACAAAAATCGTTCTATCTGTCGTATTTGGTTTTAAATATTTTTTATAGACTAAAAATTCGTTCGTGATCAAATTTTATATTATTATTGCATTTCAACTGGTTTGTATAACGTTTTAACGTTACGTGAAGTTCATAAAGTTGAACATGCCCAAAAGGTCAATGTCATGAATTTCGCGAGTGAGCATAATTGAAAGCGCTTTGGGGCATTGCACCGTAAACATTTACTGCTCCGCTTGCTTCTAGCGTAAATCATAATATAAACGTACTACGTACGTGTCGTTTGTACGCCTGAGTGCGCGCGCAACCCGAAACATATTTTGGTACTTGTTTAAATTTACATATATATATATATATATATATATTAATATAGTAAATAAATAAATATATATATTTACCATATTTATATAATATATTATGTGTATGGAAATTCAATGGCACTCGGTACTGTATGATCTAACCTAAAAGAGTCACCAATTCGATATATGTGTGTATTCCAGTTTTTATAAGAGACGCCAGAATAAAATTAATTAATTAATTTTATTAAATTTGGAAACTTTAATACAACTTATGTGTTATTGTTTTTCATTATCAAAACGGTATGAATAAAATTTCGGAGAATTAAGTAACCCAGAGAAATAGTGGGTTACTTAATGAATATTGTAATCCTTTTAAAATTAGCAATATTAACTTTGTGGTTAAAATTCATATTTTTTATTTATTATATTTGTTTTATTAACCACTGAATTGAGTTTAAATACACAATAATAATGGTAATTGGCGTAGGATTTTATACATAAATAACTTTTCGAAACAAATATCTAAACACCTACCACGAAACATTAGACCGGCATTTTATAAAAATAATAGTAATTTACTCATAAATTCTAAAGACAAAGATGATAAATTTAACAATTCTGGTGTCTATAAACTTAGTTGCAAGGATTGTGCTGGATTTTATATTGGTAAAACGGATAGAAATTTTAATATAAGAGTAAGGGAGCATTTGAGAAGTTTGAACAATAGTGGGTTTTCAGAATTTTCTAATCATTTGATAGAAAATGGTCATGGTTTTGATAAAAAATTGGGATTGTCAATTTTGCATATAAACAGTGTTGGTCACAAATGAAATAATTTGGAATCGTTGGAAATAGAGCATGTAAAACTAATCAAAAATTATAAACAACCAACTAAATTTAACTACGAGTTCCATTCTAAAATTTTTTCCTAAAAATTATTCGACTAAATTTGTATTAAGTAACAATTTGAGTTAGGTACTAAATTTATTTTTTAAATATTTAATTGTTGTTTTTTAAAAATAGATTCTGGTGAAGAAACAATAATATATGTTTTTAGTTAGTTATGACATCCTTAAGAAGAAAATGGTATTTTTCGAAACCGGTAGGTGAACTCAATTCAGTGGTTAATAAAACAAATATAATAAATAAAAAATAATATTGTAATCCACACACAATTGAACGACTGTCGGGTGTTTTTACATTATCTCGAATTCTTCGAATATCTGTGAGCTGTGCTGTTACGTTGTAGAATACCTACTGATAAATGATTATTTTCATTCAACATTTACTACTTATTTTGAATATGACATTCCTTGAGAATATTCTATTTCGCAACATGCAAATAGATCGTTTCATAATCCATTATTTTTTGATATATAGGACTTTGTATCTATGATTGTACGTCGTGCATGACGTGTGAATGATAATTTTGATCACTTAATATATTTTTAATATACTTTATCAGTTTGTTGCCTCGCCGTCTATATTTTTCTTTTGATTAATCGATTTCAAATAATATATCTGTTTCGTATTTATTCAAATTGCATTTCCCCTTTATTTAGCAGATTTACTTTTTTTTAATATTTTTACCACGTAAATAATATAATGCCTTTTATTTTATTGTAATGTGTGTTAGTCGCGCAGGTGTCAAAGCTCTACTATATACCTAAACTTGACAGACCGATAAGCTTACGGAATAAAGTGTCTCAAATAATTAGAAACATAAAAATCATTATAAAAAAATGTCATCACTTATCTTTGAAATAGTTTTCACACGCTTGATTGTGAACACTGACAGCTATTGAACGAGCTACGACGCTTCTTCTTCTTTTGTTTTTCTCTAGTCGCTGACCCGACACGACTGTACATATCTAATGACAGGTGACAATCAGCCGATAAGTACACCCGTGGGTAAAATTATGAAATAAATACATCAATTTTTTTAACTACCAACCTTTATTTCAACACATTTCATGGTTCGTTAACTTCATCTGTAATGCTGTTTTGTGATTTGTCACGTAATTTTTCGATAATCAGGGCCACACTGTGAAGGTTAGACGAATAACGTTTTTTTTTTTAAATAACATTATTAAATTATTGACGTTCATATAAACTGTATTTCATAAATGTGGCACATTTTTGAAGTGCAGTTTATCTTGTAGGTGTTTAAATACAAATTAAATTAATCAACTAGATAGATATACAGAAAATTTTCATTTAATTTGTATTAAAATACCACAGAACTATGTTCTGAAAATGCAACTTGACAACAAAAATGTGTTTTCCTTAAAAATTATCTTATATTTAGTCTAAAAATACATTTTTAAACTATCTAAAAACATTACACTTCTATAAAAAATTACAGTCGTTAATCAGCGAGGAACGATGTGGCGGCGAATAGTCCTTCGAGTGCGGATTATTTTTATGTTGCGTATAAGATAGACAATATAAATTTCGACAAGTGATTAAAAATAAAATAAATAAAATATCTTATTAAAGTATGAGCTTGTACGGTATCGTGACTTAGTGTGGAGTGTTTATATGCTCGAAGTCGGATTATCAAATACAAGTGCACTTCTGATCAGGTGCATGAATGACGATAAGAGTTTTTTTTAAGTGTCGTGACTTCGGCCGTAAAGGTTGATCGGCCATCAATGCTAAATACAAATGTATTTTCTTAGAGAATCGGAATTGTGCCAATAATTTAGATTTTATAATTTAGTTTATAATGTTAGCCTTTTTTATTTCAAGTAGAATTATGTTTTTTGAAAAATTTCTAAATTTGAAAATTCAAGTATTGTTCGGTATTTATGACAGGACCAGATCACCGGTCGCCGTGAGCGTGTGCGGATGTTCCTTTAGGTTTACTAAACCTATCTGTCCCCTCCCCCACTCCCTTTATCCTATACTCTCAGAGCACAATATTTCTATGACTTTTGAACTGTTAAGAGCTGAGACTACAGCAAAATAATCCAGGTAAGTCGTGCTTCATGGTTGGTCCTTGAGCTTTTATGGTTCTGTCCCTGTACCAAATTCCAATCACCCTTCCTACATCCCGTTTCCTCACCCCTCGTCTAAATAAGTGTCTCGATGAAGAGAGCTACAATATATTATGTAAATAAGTAACATGTTCTAATATTATTATAATTAATATTTTTATTAGATTATTTATCTATGTCTAGTTTCCAACCTGCGTGTCCTGTCTAGGCATCAACAGTCTACGGCGTCGAACTAGGCATGTAGTTAAGGAGCATTATTTTTTTATTTAACGATTATGTTCATTTCGTGTGTCTAGAATTATTTTTAAATGCATCGCTTTTTTGTAGTTTAGTACTTAAAATTTGTACGCATAAAGATGTAAATAATATTTCTGACGTGTTTTGTGGGTTGGAAACTGGAACGATTAAGTGAAAGCTCCGATAATTAGGTTACGATGGTTTATAGCTAAATCTGAAAGTAGGTCTCCTCGCCCAGCTTCCCGTCCGTGATCAATAGGGACAGGTTTGCTTTTAAATATTCATATAAAACGATCCAGTCAATTTTATCCGAGTTACTGTGAAACACTGCACCGATCGTCGACCTATAAATCAGCTGACGCCCCCGGTCTTCGTGATACTGAATAAATGGAATTTTTTATTGTTTTTGTAGTATCATGCGTGCGTTTCTGTCGCGTACTGGTTTCATAATACAGAGAAAATAAAATTGATTGCATATATTTTATATAGTTCGCAAGTTCGCAAATTAAACAATCATCAAAAATTACAGTTAGAACTTTGTGTGTTTTATATATAGAAATAACGACAGAAAGTTTTCAAAAAACAAACAATATACCTACCTAGACTTTCTTTTTATCCACCGGTTTTATCGTGTACCATCGACTAGTACTATGTTTTTATAGTCGATTTTTAAAAATAATTTATTAATATGAATAGCTATCATATTTTTGTTACAACGTGACATTATAATTTCCATGAAATGTTCTTTAAATACATGTCTTTTTTATTTAGAACCTCGTCAAATTAATGGAGTCTTACCATCAGTATGTACATAAAATTGTTGAAATGTATCTTTCTTTAAAAAAAACACCCTGTTAGTTTACAGCGTGTCTCCGACCTCACGAATTGTCGGTCAATTCTTTTTTTATTATGTGATATTCGTATTATATACACGTATGTGGAAAATAATATAATATACAAACATAAGTGCAATTTTATTATATGATATATCTACCTGTTGATTGTTTAAACATTTGAAACTCACTTGTTTATGAAACATTGTTTTGGACCTAATTAGTCAGTTAAACAAGAACATTTATCATCCCCGAGCCCCGAAACGTTGATTTATTCCTCCGATACAATTACTGCGGTCACGATCACGATTCAGGACTTTCGTTTTTTCCGTACCTATAAAAGCGAAGGGATCTCGGGGTGTATGAATGAGTAGAGCGATACCGTGCCGCGTGTGTGCCCGGTGTCTAGTATGCTTTCCGGCGCGCGGCGGCGCTCGATCGGTCACGATCGTATGCATGCATACCTAATTATTTATTCGTCTGATGTTCCACTCTCTCCATTAATTGCGCTTCAACTAGTCTGGGTAATTAATAAAAAATCATAAATGATTCTTGAAATTAAGTAATTATATTGATTACATTTTTTTTTAAGCAATAGTAAATATTTATGCTGGCGTGCCGATCGATGTTTTAGCTTGATAGATTACAATCTATTACGAATGCACGGATAATATATACAACTTCTATATTGGTACCAATCACTGCAACAACACTGCATATCGGTTTTGGGCAGATCTGAGTTATGAATGCCAAAACTCTGTATATCTTCTTGGGCATCGAATGGTATATTAAACAATCATATAAAATACTATAAACCCAATTTCTAAGTGATCTTACCAACAACACTGTACATTATCCAAGATGGCCATCTATTTATGCAATGTTGTTGCATGGGGGTGTCAATTCTCTCACACAACTTTTCTTTTGCATGAACTACATTTGCTCCATTTCCTTAATAGACTAGAATTTAAGTGGTGCTGGTTGATGTACAAGGTAACACATAACATGGCGCCTCTATAAATTCGAGAGCTCTGCATCCCAGACAATTTGAATATCAAACTCTCAGCTCTGCCGCAGGATGGGCTGTAGAACCGCCCAGCCATTATCAGAAGTAACTTTGAACGGGCATGTGCGATGGCAGGACCGAAAGCTTGGAACTCTTTGCCCTCTGTAATGAGGAACAGTGCATCATAGATTTTATTTAAAAAGAGACTTAAGGACGTTCCCAAAGAGCAGTCATACTCAATCTTCAAGAAGATTCCCCCGTATGTAAACTACTATGAACTACTATGAATAGAATAAAAAAAAAGTTGAGGTACAGTGTACTTTTTCGCTTACGCTCACATGCGCAGAAGTTCAAAAATCTCTCACTATTCAAATTATAAAAGGAAACGTTAAAACCATTCAAAAGTTGCTCACTTTTAACATTTTTTATAACAAAACGAACACCGCTTGTTTTAATTATTTTTACAGAAAGATATTTGTTAATTTTTCAATTAATGATTCTCAGTTTTCCAAAACAATCGTAAGAAAATTACTATTGCTATTCAATTAAACATGCGCTACAACATCGATCGGGGTATGGTTCGTATGTTAAATATGCTAATTTTAATAGTCAATATTTACAAATTTACTACCGCAAGAACTATTAAAAAATTTTTCTACGTATAAAAGACAAGTATGTGTATTCAAAGTTTCAAAAGGATTGTAAGAAAAGCGATTTTTTTGGGAACGTCCTTAAGCTCGCCTTTTCACAAAATCATACCATTTTTTTTAAATAACATTTTTTAATTTTTAATTCTAGTGTACGACTAAACATTGTGTAAAGCGCCCTCGAGATGACGAAAATGGCGCTTTATCAATGATACAATGTTATTATTCTTATTAATATTTAGTCCGGACGCGTATATTTATTTTCTGAATAAGTAGCCTCTTATAGCTGTTATGCTAAAATTACGTAGGTCGTTATGTACTGTTATTTTAATTATTTCAACGCTCCTATCTCAATACACGACGACGGGAAATCGTACACCTATTTTCCCACAGTATTGCATTAATATTTTTTTCTCTTCGGGTAACGTCTGCAATAATGTTGATAGAGAATACATTATTCAAAGCATATCTGCGTGAGCTATTTCATCTTCATAAAAATTTACTTTAAAGCGTCGTAGGATCGAAGAAGTAAGACAAAATACCTGGCCTACTACACTTGCAGTCGTATGTTAAAAGGATGGTACTAGCCGAAGCACTTTATGGAACCGGAACCGGTCACGTCTGGGATGATGACTATAATTTGTAAAAGCAGGTAAGGTCTGAGCGGTGATTGCTTCACGTCTGGACCCTGATCTCCCCGCCTTCCCTCCTTCCCTCGCATCCCTCTCGATCTTCCCATGGAGTTCTATTGTCTATCGGATTCGTCTCTCGTCCACAGAGAGTTGAGGAAGCATGAACACGGTCACATTAACGCAGGCAGAATGAGTCCCGAATTCTCAGTTTCCGTTTTTCAATGTATCATGTATACACACAAACGTCAGTAAGCTTCGCCTCGACTTGCAGAAAATCTTAAGGACCTCAATAATAAGGCATAACACTATTTAAACATTCCATTTCAGACGCGTCTCTAGTAGAGATTCCAACCCGAATATTCTATATTCGAATATATTTGGCCTTTTTCTACTATTCGAATAGTATTCGTACTAATTTTTTAAGGATGGAATATTAAACAATTCTCAGGGTTCTGATTCGGACGGACTGTTGCTGAAGAGTTCATCGACGTCCGAATTGGAGACTGAATTAAGAAGCGCCATTTTATCCCTTGTAGAAATGAAAATGTATATTAAAATAATCTAAAAAAAAGATTTTAGATATTTGGACAATTTCAAAAAAGGACAGAAACGTTAGACCTGCTATTTAAAACACTTTTTAACAGTTAAGCTAACGTATGAGAGGATATTTTCAACATAACAACATTATGATCAACATTTCGATATAACAACATTATGAACAAATTTAAAATATGAAACGTTCAATGCGTTGTTATTTTTAAAATATGTATTTTTAAAACTACAATAAATAAACAATTTATTGTAAATTAGCTCGTTTTCTTATAAATTTTGACGTACTTACGTATAATATATTCTAAATTAATTTCATACTGCTGTCATACTTTAGAAACTATTCGAATATTTTTAGTTTTACTATTCGATATTCGAATAGTTCATGATGTCGAATTGTTGGAATCTCTATTCTCTATCTCCGTAGCGACTAAATTTAAACACTATTATCAGGGATAAATTGTTCGGCACGTTTTGGTCATTCGTTCCCCTTCATTTCTGTTCCAGGCTTATTCCTTTTTTTTTATTATCGGGGTATCCGACCCATCTTTATACTTTTTTGTAATTTCTTGTTGCACCGCTTCGTTTTACGATTTGATATGGATTCAACGCAATACGGTATTCCCGGGTCAGTTTGCCGGTTTGTCCTTTCCATTAGTTTATTGGAATTTTCGAAGAAATCGAAATTCATTCGTGTTTCCCTTCTATTTTATCTTTCAATCTTTAATAATTGTTTCTTGAAAAATAACTTAAATGAGTTACAAAATCAGTGATTGGTTCCCGTCAGAACAGGAATTAATTTTATAGCATATATATTGTACAATTTATTTAAACCAGAGAAATACTTATCTTTAAGTACATATTTATATCAACAATGCGCGAGCGCCACTTAACAATGTTGCCAAGTGTAAGCTTATTTCATTGTAGTTTATATAATTATCATGTAAAGAAAATACTTTACATAATTTATTTTAATAACATAATCATATTATTTTCATAAGCTAATGTTGTCACTAAAAAAATTATAGATATATTAAAAATATAATGTAAAAAAAATACTATCGTTTTATTAGGTTGGGTTGATTAAAGTTTTTAATTCCGTACCACACGATTGAGATTTGATCATGAAAAGATCTCGAGAAAATTTGATCACGTGGCTTCTTAAAATAAGAAGAACCCACTGCCCCATAAAAAGTTGGAAATAGTTATACGCGAGTTTTAAAAAAACAATGTTTCAAGAAGTCATGAAGTCGTCACACAGACGATAGTACAGCATTTTAAAATCGTTTTTTGAGTGGGTTGCAGTGTTGGTTTTTTACTTTTTGGTAATTTACACGTTGTTGAATTTTTAACTCCAGCCACTTTTCTTGCTTTGAGATAAGAATTTAGACACACATTTCATATAATTAAGAGAAAAATGTATAAAAATTTAAACAATTAGTATATATGCACTCGTAAATCTAAATAATGACTATATTAACATTTAAAAGATGAAGATTGCAGAATGTATAATGTAGCAGTTTTGGTAAAAAGATAATTTAAACGTTTTAAGATTGAAACAGTTAAGTATCTAGTCGTATTTTAGAAACGGAATAACGTTTCCTTGGCAGATGGATTCTAACGAAGAAAATGTCTCGTAAAAAATAGTTGATTTAATATACATTACGTTGCAAAAGATCTTAGATGAAATGACTAGCAACTTCGTATAATACGTGTAAAATGTTAGCAACGGTCATAGCCCAGTGAGGCTGGCTTTATAAATACAACTGTGTATAAGGATACACGTATAAAATTCAAGATTCAAATAATTTGAGAAAGATCAATCGCCTTTTTTCACTATTTAACTAATTTAAATTAGCGTACTATAGTAATAGTGATATTTTGATATTTTACATTTCGTTCGGAGGTACCGTAGCCAAGCGGAATGCAAAGTGCTTTGCGGTAATTTATTTTTCCAACTGACAACATATGATATTTAAGATAGATATTCCATGAAAGTATAATATAATTTCTTTTCTGCGAGTATTATTATACCGTGTCGCTATTATGCAGAGAGAATGAAGCATACATATTTCTACATTTTGAGAGTGAAATAACAATAATTAACTTTATAGATTTATTATTAGTTGGATTGAATCCACCGGAACGATGACCTATTAGAAAATTAAATCTTGAACTTTTCTGGGGTAATTTTTAGGGTGTGGGTCTCCCGCTGGGGGTTGCTGGGATTGACGATGCTGGGAAGAGCGGTGGCTAGAAAGACCTAACTGAGCATTTCATCAGCTCTCCCTCACACCTCTTGCGACCTGGACAGGATGAATTTCTGCCGGACTGTGATCGACTACAACACATAAATGTGACGTCTACCCTGTCGTTTTGGGGGTGCATGATTTCTATAGCTTCTCTCTGGCTGCCTTCTAAATTTAATGTGATAACGAGTCTCACGTCAAATTATATAGGAATGGCTCTGGTACAATGATACCGGAGTTAACCTATGATGGTATTAATAAAATAAAAATATGTATATAATATTAACCAACCGTAATAATAAAGAGAAGGAAAAAAAATAATATGAAGGAAAGCTACAAGGTTTTAGTAACTAACTGCTAACTTTAAAATATAATCCAAAACAAGGTTTTATAATTTTGTAAAATATTGCACGCGTTGCTCTGTTGAGTGGAATCAAAACCAGAAGTAAATAACTCTCAAAACGATTCCGGTATAGGGTGGGACCCTTTGGGGTTTCCTTCATTTAAAATATTAGTTGGATTTAAAAAGGGGTCGTAATGGTGGAGGAAGGTGTTACGTTTCATAACACATTTTTTTGTCACAGAATAAATAAATATAAAACGGATAAAGAATGTGTGTGATAGACATAAGTCATTATTTAGTGGATAAAAATGCCAGAATAATACATTTAAACTCAAAGTTTGTATTGTGTAACACTACATCTTCATCCTTTAATGACTTCACGTAAGTAAAAAAATAATACAACATTGTATAGAATCCAGGCCATTTACAAAATTGATTGATTGACTTCCACAAAGTGATTCATTAATTTGGTTTATTAATACAAATTAAATGTATTAATTAGAAATCAATTTTATCGAAAAATATTGTTGTTGCTACCGGGATTCGAACCTGGATCTCTTCCAATCCGAGGAACGTGCATTAAACGATTATACAATACCAATACAGTGGATTGACGACAATTTTTTTCGAATTTATTTGTTATACTTTTCTAATTAATACATCTATCGTTCCATTATTTGAAAGCCTTTCTGAAAAATTACTTCACAATAAGAACGTGTTCTCCTTAATAATTCTGATTGAGTTTAATACAAATTTGAATTGGTTTCAACCACATTCCAACAGAATCCAGATTTTTTCTAAATGTGTCGAATGTACTTATAGGAAGCGAACTAATAAGTGTCTGCTTTGTCACTGGGATCGGGGAAGGTATTGTTTGTAGTAGTTGGTTGACTTTGAGTAATTAAGCGAGGCAACCTGAGATCATTGCACAATAAACAGCCGCTGGTAACCCCAGCCGCGACATCGAGATGTCCCGGCGTGCTCAGCGACGGTGACCCCGGACTTCCGGTCGTTAGGGCCGGCCCTCGGCTGTGACGGGAGTAGGGATGGGGAACGACAACTTTGAAGGGTCACGGATGGCCTCCCCTGTAAAAAGGGATGGGGTCTGTCTAGTTAATTCGATCGCCCGGGGCCAAGATTCTTTCTGTGTCTGGATACGCTGATATATTTTGAGATATTCAGTGTACAGTTTATCACATAAATCTTAAAATATGTTATTTAATGTACTCCTAAATAAGTAAGTTCTTGAATTGTAGGGCATTATTTCTATCTAAAATACTTGTGTAAGATATTAGGAGGATTAATTTATTTTTAACCACTGGCAATTTGTATTTTGACGTTGATCTGTTTCAGAAAGACCACTCCTTTTTCAGGGATTTTTAACTAGTTAGAAAACTTCATAGCTATGGACAATTGGAGCATATATGTACAGAATTTTTTTCTGTGCATGCTCAATACAAACATTTTAATTATACAACTGAACTTGAGCAATTAAAAAAATATTCATATAAATAAGTTATAATCCGTGTAGAATTTGCTCTGTATTATTAAATACCTATATTTTTTAAGAGCCTTTTAATAAATATGTTGTATTTATTTAGAGCTTCATTTACTATTTAAAACGTGTTTTCTATCCATAACACAATTTGTTACTAAATAATATTTTTGTTGATCCTATAATTGTGTACTTTTTATTGGTAGTTTAGGTTCAGAAAGCTGACTCGAGCGGCCACGATTAGACGCGAGGAGTTTTGTTATTTTATTATTTTTGGAGTAAAATATTTTTTTTTTTTTTAGATTGGTAACTCTGTTATATTAACCACTTAACGAATTAAATACATTTACCGGTTTCGAAAAAAATATTTTTCTTCTTCAAGATGTCATCAACTATCCAAAAACATATGTTATATTGTTTCATTGAAATAATCTATTTTTAAAAATTTCACATAATTATTTAAAAATAAATTTGGTACTTAATTTAACCGTTAGAATGCTGCGCAGCGCAAAAGCGCTGCGAGTTTCAGTGTGTTTTCGGTGCTCCGCGGGAGTGCACGTACGCTAACCTCGCGCGTAATTTGTAATGAGAGTGCATTCTTATACATTTAAAAATAACTTTTATCGTTTTTTTATATATTTTTAAAAAAATAACCATGTCACGTGCTATTATTTCGAACGTTGATTCGATTCCTAGTGATTCTACGGGGAGTGAAACGACAGATACAAATAGTGATGATAGCAGTATTATAACGCATCGAAGAAAAAGATTGAGGATTGAAAGTGAGTCTTCTACCTCCTCTTCATCTACAGAAACAGAAGAAACACAATGTTGTACGTGTATTTGGCAAAACATAATTGTTGAGCTATTTTTTTTTTGATTTTTTATTTTCTAAAAGAAATAAAATACAATAATATTGATATCACTTTATGTTTAATAAACATTAATAAACAATAAACATTTTATCTTTATAATGCAAAAATAATTAATAAAATTGATTGATATTTGTCTAAGTTAGAGTGTTTTATTTGACACCATTATTTTTTCCTCTAAATTAATCAATATGTGTATAGCAATTTTCATTTATTTTTGCCAAAATTGCTTAGCACTAAAACGGTTAAATTGTTATTTGATGATACAAAATTATTAGAAAAATTTTTAGGAAAAAAATTGTTTATAATATTTTGTTTAATTTTACATGCTTTATTTCTTTCTAATGGTTACAAATTATTCAATTTAACCAAATTAATTTAACCACAAGTCCATTTCTAAAAATTTTTCCTAAAAAATATTCTAATAATTTTTTATCATCAAGTAACAATTCAAGTTAAGTACCAAATTTATTTTTAAGTAATTATTGTTTTAAAAACTTTTTTTCAAAATAGATTCTTTTAAAGAAACAATATAACACATGTTTTTGGTTAGTTGATGATATCCTGAAGAATAAAATGATATTTATCAAAACCGGTAGATGTATTTCATTCATTAAATGATTAACAAAACAAAATTAGCAATTTAAAAAATGGATTTTAACCATAAAGTTGATTTTGTAAATATTCAAAATGAAATATATTTCACGCAAAATATATTTGTCTGCAGTATGTACCTATGTAGTTAATAAATTATTAATTTTTCGATCGATTAATTCGTATGGAAACACACGTATTGTAACCCATATTAATCATATAATATTATGATAAACGCTCGAGAAATGAGTATTTTCTGACATCTTATCTTAAATGTGAGAAAACCAATCATTTTATCATTGTCATTTTCCATCAAAACTTTTCTCTTTATCAACATTTACTTTAAAAAATAACGCACTTTAATATTTAGTTGACATTGTTAATAATTTTGTAGGGGCGTGCAGTGCATACAAGCAAAAAAAGTTGTGCATTACTAAACATTCTGGGAAACAAATATAAATTAAATAATTTGATTAACATAAACGGAAACATTTTTTTTCAATTAGCGCCCTCTGTGCACCAGTAGAGACTTTAATTGCTTAGTTATAAAAACTACCACGACAACTCACCGCTGTAGCTATGGCGCTCTTGTGCATTCGTCGCATTGGGCTATTCACATCACTCTGTTCTATCTTTAAGCTACTGAATTACTCATGTCGTATAATTGGCTATTTACTGAATTGAAAATTTCTTTCGGTTAATCGGTTTTGGAGTTGTTACCTGTGCTGTTTTTTAATAGAGTAACATTAGAAAGTCTTAAAACTGCGTATAAATCATTGTAGTGTCTACTTCCTCTTTTACTAATTCACGAATTTTTCTACCTTACTGTTTTTAACGTGTTGATTTTATGGCCGTTCTTTGCGTTCGAGGTGTATTTGGTGCATGAATTTGTTTTTGAATTGAATTTGTTTGAAAAAGCAATTGGCAGAATTATTTCCTATCTTAACCTTTAATAAAACTAATTATTTCGTTTAGTTATTATTACGTGAAGGATTTTCAAACAATAAAAGAATCATGTTCGGTCTTTAAAAGTGTTCTTAAAAACGTCCATACATTTTTTATATTGATTTTTATATGGACAAGAAGATATTATTTTACGTTAAAATTTAAACTTTAAAAAAACTATTAATAGTACTCTAAAATTACAAATAAATACATGGTAGGGTCGTATAAACGACGTGTTCATTTTGTTTTAAGACGTCGGTTAAACGATATGTATGTACAACATATATAGTAGTACATATATAATATATGATTGTATAATATCATTGATAATAGCATAACCTAAATCTATACCCACTGTACGCCACTGTAATTTAGTTAGTGTCGTTTAGTGTGAAGTATGTATGCATAGAATACATGAAACTGTAAAAGTAAGGAATGCTCAAATCGCAAGTTTTCTACTTTACTGTAACAATGTTCTAGCATTGCTTTAAATTGGGCGTGTGTATTGCTAGGCGAGGGAATAATAATTACACTGTGTTGGGTGATTTCTCACACTATGTTTCCCTTTGAACACAATCAGTCGTCGCAGTTGGCTGCGTCTGATGTTTTTATGGGCCTGGTTTGTTCGTCATTTTACCTTTTCATTCCACATCAAAGAAGTTTTTGTTCCATTTGTAAGTCGAATGGAGACGGTGTATGGGTATTCCAATGTATGGATAAAGCAGGGTGAGGAATTTGCATATAGCTTGCACCTACTTATGTATGACTTGTGAGACCTAAGGTAGAATTTTTAAAAAATGTATATATTATAGATAATTCTTGTACAGTTTGTAAATTATGTTCCAGGCTATTTGTCACTTCGCATTTGGTAGTCTTAGACAGTAGTTGATTACAATTTATTATGGAGCATTTAACGCATCAACAGCGTGTTAAAATTATTAAAACATTTTATCTAAATAATAATGTCAATGCTGTAACCATTCATGGTGATCGCTAACGTCTCTTGTTGGCCGAATTAGGTTAATTGGGCATGCAACACACGTGCTTTCAACAGGACGGCCCCACCTCACACACAGCCCGAGTTACGCTTGAATTTGTGTGAGAAATTTTTCCCGGCCGCGTAATGTCAACAGTAGGGATATCTGACCTGACTATTTTCTTTGGGGGTGCTTGAAAGGAAAGATATACACCAATAAGCCAACAACAATTCCGATGGTACAGGACAATATTCGAAATGAAGTTGCTGAAATAACACACGAAGTGTGCGAGAATGTTTTGAAAAACATGGCTAAAAGTGCACCCATTTGTGCCGCTGCCAGAGGCGACCACTTGGCCGATGTCATATGCCATACATAATTGTAGTAAACCAAATGATCAATAAATAAAAAGCAAATTAAACAATTGTGTTTCATTTCCCAGTTATTCAAAAACAACATCGGTCTGGAACATAATATTCACTCTGTACATGATTTAGCTTGCCTAATATGAATTTATATTTTTACAATTTATTTATTATGTTTATTTTTTTAAAAAAAAGTTACTTAATTGTGTTTCGGACCCCCAAGTTCACATAGTAATGAACGATCTATAAAAATAGAGTTTAAAGTTAATGTTTAAATAAAATCTAGACTAGGTGCGTAGTACTTTAAAAAAATATTTGGATTTTAATTATATAGCAGAAAATGTTTTAAGTGTGAATGTGTGAAAGTACGAATATTAATAAAGAAAATGTTTTAAGTGTGAATGTGTGAAAGTACGAATATTAATAAAGAAAATGTTTTAAGTGTGAATGTGTGAAAGTACGAATATTAATTAATATAATGTGAAAAGTACATTATTAGTTCAATCCTTCATCTCATACTTAATTTTAATCGTAATAAATGCCTACGTCTATTTGTTTTAGAAAGGCTCCATACGTTTTTATTTTATTTCTTCTTTATTACATATATAATAATTTTAATTTTATTTTTTGCCTAACTGCATTGCAGTTTTACGGCAAGGATTGCCTTTTACATAGTTAAACTTTTTATGATGGATTAGTTAGAAAGATATAAAGAATAAAATATTTGTAAATCAATCTTTCGAAAAAATATACAATTTTTACATGGTGTAACAGACCTAGTCCACAGTATTTTATTTTATGGATGGATACCCGAATATAATATTATATATATATATATTATATTTCAAGTAAGTCTTAAGGGCCGGTTGTGTGATCAATAGTACATTTTTACTATGGTAACTTTTTACTTTAGTAACTTAGTCCGTGGTTAAAATCGTTTGCTGGTTGTTCGAACGTCAAATTTACTATTGTCAAAGCATAGATGAGATATCTATAGGCGCGACAAATAATCGTGAAATATTATTTATTTTATGCTTTATCTATGGATTTTTTCGCCTCTGCGTTCGAAATCTGTCACTTTGATGGTGATTTTTTTTGGATTATGTGCTAATGTATATTAAACAACGAGATCATCATCGGACGAACTCTCATCACTAAAATAATTAATTGTCGTATACTGCAACTTTTTAAGTATAAATGTGTCGTGGATGACTTTTGGAACAGCTGTGAAGAGTCCGCCATATTTAACTATCGATTCTCGTTTTTACTATCGAAGAATAAAATGAGTTTATTACGGAATGTACTTTGGAGGAGTAAATATTTTTTTATTAACGATCAAACAACCCGTTTTCGCAAAAAAACAATTACTTTAGTAACTTTTTTACTAAAGTAAAAAGTTACTACTGATCACATAACCGGCTCTTGGTGTTTTTTTAGTACATGCGCAAAATGCATTTTTCTTCGAAATCTAACGATATTTTTCGATGTTTTTCACGGTAATGCTTTTTAAAATTGATTTTATTTTGAACTTTTAAATTGACAATAGTACAGAAGATCCTAGTTATGATACATTCTGGTTTATGATTTCCTTTCGTAGTATATACTGTTTTTTACGCTACGTGCATCGACACTTCCATAAAGCATCCACCTCTCGTCTTCGGTGACAACGCTTTTCAATAAAATTTTATTTTTATTTATTTTTTGTAGCATAATTAGTACATACAAAAAAATAAAGGTAATTACTTTACTAGACGTGGCCTGCTCTAAACCAATTATCTGCACAGTTTTTATAAGTTGTAATTGTTTAGAGGTAGGTAAGTATAATGTTAAGTAAGTTATGTGAAAAAAGTACAATCTGAAGTTATAAAATATTATTGAAAAAATGTTATAAAAATATTATTGTCTGTAATATACACTTGTTAGAGACAAAAATGTGTAGGTAATTATGTTAGCACAAAAGACAAATTAGAATCATTTTGCTTTCTACCCACATTTGAAGTTGATTTGTGTAGGCAACCACTTTGTTATTTTTGGTTTGAAGTCGTTAATTAATTGCCGCTAGACCCTTTAAGGTCGGTCTACTGGCAATTTGTTAAATATTCGCGGAGCACTAAATAAGAAAGTTCGTTGAGCGAATTTGGTATTAAATGTTGGCACTGAAAAGTGCTTCAGAGTGCTTCCTTTACTACTGTTGCAAAACGCCTAATAATTCTAAAAATATCTTTAGTTTTCGAAGAGGAGTGGATTTTGCACATTTATAATATTAAATAAACGCAGACTTAAGAGCCAACCTAATAATATTTTACTTTATTGCTACACACATTCTATCCAAAAATAGGGTTGCTCAAATAGTTTTTTTCAATTATATACTTATTCAGTTATTGATAATGGTGTAAATGCAGGTGGTTGGTTTACTATGTAAACATATTCTTGCGCGCATGCGTGTAAACCGTCCAGTCTACAGGAAGTTTTCCGGCATTTGGTTCCAGCAAGTTGCTTGGCTTCATTTTATATTATATAAGTTGCGATTTCATTTTAATGATAGAAATTTGCTTATTTATTTATTAAGAATTTGTGTACTTATACTTCAACAATATTGTGTTTCATTTGCTTTGAAATACGAGATATACGACTTTTTTGTTCTGAAAGAATATTTTTTCAATACATGTGGTCAACAAAGAAATCTGTTATTACAAATTTGTAAATTAAAACATTGCAATGCTGTTAAATCGTAGATACGTGATTTTTTAAATTATATTTTTTCAAATAAACTATTCTATGTAACTCTTTCGTGCCCGATCTAGGACGGGCTATAAACACTAGTATATACATACGCACTAGTTTAATTCGCTCTTGTTTAAAAATGGCGGCTGTTCAAAAATTTTAAAATCCGTTGATATTGATCCTAGAGAAAGAAGTAAAAAACACAAACAAAACCTATCTGATTTTTGCAGCCAGCACCCAAAAGGATTTTTTTTGTTAAATGTCTCCTCGATATAATAATTTTGGATTTAGCACAAATTGAGAAATAGTAACGGAATAAATTAATATTTTTAAGAAAACACATTATTATTGTGAAGCTATAGTTTTTTTTCAGCACATAGATTTGTGATATTTTAATACGAATTAAATGCATCAGTTAGAAAGATATACATATAGATTAAATCAATTGATAAAAAAATATTTTAGCTGCCATCGAGAAAAGAACCAGGAACTCTTCCTATTCGGGGAAACGCGCTGACCAATGTCTCCCTAGTAAATGTATGACAAATTTTCGAACTTGTATGTTGCAGCTATTTCAAATTGGTACATTTATTATTCTTTTTTTTTTTAAAAAGCCATTACCTTTTATTGGCCCTTTAACTACGTTTAAATACGTTAGGAGACGTTTGACGTTAGCTGCCCAGAGATTTGATTACCGAATGGCAACTAAAATATTTTTTCGATAAATTGATTTATCTGCATGCAGGTATATTTTTCTAATTGACGCATTTTATTTGTATCAGAATAAATTAATATTGGAAAATAATTGTGAAATGTTATTTTTTTACTTTATAAATTATATGTATTCTTTATTTATTATAAAGTGAGCTTTATTAGTTTTCCAAACAGAAATATTATCATTTTTTATTTATTATCTTTGTTTTATTAACCACTGAATTGAGTTTAAATACATCTACCGGTTTCGAAAAATACCATTTTCTTCTTAGATGTATTTAAACTCAATTCAGTGGTTAATAAAACAAAGATAATAAATAATAAAAAAAAAAAATTTTAACCACAAATTTAATATTGCTAATTTTAAAAGTAGAAATATTATTGCCAAATTATAAAATAGCGGTACACTTTAATGAATTCAAACGTGTTTATAAGCGACTAGCAAGGTATATATTTGAATAAATGGTATCTTAGATCAGATATAGTAAGTGGTTATAACATAAAAAATTACTAAGCCGTTTTTCCTAAGAAAAGCGAAAAATTTGTGTGTTGTGTTTATAAATGAAATTGTAAATGATTAGAATATAAATTTTTAATATTTAGATGGAGCACTTGAATTGTCGGATTCCAACTACCAAATAAGTCCTAAATCGACGGATGTGCACACTGCAGGCTGACAAATGACCAACTTATCGAATTTATTTAATCACGTCTCCACATTAAATGTATCAGTGAAAAATCAGAGCTAGTTGAAAGACTGAACCATCGATGCCTGATTGCCGATCTCTAGTTTCCAGATCCATTCTTTATTACCACCGCATCCTTACATTCATAGTAGATACATGTCTGTGATGAATCCTGCACTAAGAATAGTACTTTCCGTGCTACAGTTCAGTTGTGAAATTACTCTGATAATAATAATATAACGAAATGGATTCGCATTTACCGATCCGCGTTCACAAATCGTGTAATTCTCGGTTGCGCCGGTGCGATGCTCCCTCGGATGGATGGCTGCGATGATTGGACGTGGGCGAGTCTGGTTGCCGTCGTAGGGGCAATTGATTCCAATGGAACCGCAGCCGTCTGACCGATTGTTACTGTTTAAACCTTTTAATGCCGGTTTCCTCTCTACGCGAAACACAACATTAAGGTAGTTTGGCACCAAATGGTTAACTGACCACCGGCCACATTCCTACCCTGTATTATAACTGTACCGCGGGTAATACACTCGAAGAAATCACGACTGCAATCAACGTCAAAAGATGATCATTATTAGCAATAATAATACGCCTATTCGCGTGCCTGTCCCTTCGGGTGTACATAATGCCTTTTGATTGTTTATATATCGAAAGACGATTGTAGATAATGGTTTGAAAATAAACAAAAATGTTTGATTCGTCATCTGGAAGATCACCCCTAAAACAATTATGGAGAAAGTTTCAAATTCACGATAGAGATGATTTATATGTCGACCCCTCAGAATAACAAGGTTCCATCTGACACTTCTTAAATTTCAACATATATTCATGTATATTTTGTTTTGAGTATGTAAATATGATCCGTTTTAAGATTTTAACTTATTTTCAGTATTATTAATGACCACTGTGAGATGAGGAAAATTAAAAGTAAATAAGAACATAGTAAATTACCAATAATGATCTATAAATTGAAATAAATAACTGACGCAGTTGGAACTTTCAGCTCTTGCTGTTTTCTTTAATATCCGTTGAATATAGTTGGTGTGTATGGAAGAAGTAAAGAATAATGCACTTAGAACCTATTTTATCCAATAATTCAAATTAGCCCAAAATGTTAATTGGAACCTTGTTATTCTAAGGGATCGATGTGTTAACGTTTAACGAATATAAATCTTTTCTCTATAAATACTAATTACTTACATTCTTAACGTGATACTACTATGATTATATGTAGGTACATAATAAAATCTTACATTGTAGTAGTTTCTTCTTTTTAGTATTTCGAATCAAGTGCTTGTGCTTAGTTAGTGTTGGACTAATAAAATCAGTTCTTCCATGACGGGTATTCGTAGTCTTGTGTTTCGTTGCTTAGCTTATTAATCATTGTATTAATAAATATCGGTTTTAAACTGACCGAGTTACTCAAGTGTACAATTTTGTTACTAAAACGTATACGTTGATGCACATAATGTAGCTAAATACCTCAAATTGTTGTTTTGCAATTGTGATTATTTTGATATAATTCAATTCATTCTAAATAACTCAATTTTTATCATATCATATCATGTAATTGAAACGTTCATTAGTATTTCTGTATAGATATCATCCTCATCCTCATTCAGATTGCGGTGGTGTTGTACAAAACATATATAATGTTCTAAAGGTGTTCCATTTTTTTTTTTTGCTTTAAATAATTCCTTATTTTTCCAAATAACTTAAATAATTTTTATTATGGTATTTCAAATTTATATTATTACCTACACTACACTCAATCTAAAATTGTCATTGTCAATTTATTAATATTTTACTGCTGAAATATATGTTTATTTGTAATGTATAAAGTATATCTACATATATACACAATAAAAGTGTACAACATATATGAAACTTCGATATGATCTAAAGCGCTAATAATATTACGGAAGAAGTACAAACCTTTCTTTATTAGCTGAGTACGTACAAACATTATATATTATTTTCATTATTTTTTATATTTATTAATAAAATGATCGAATGCTAAGGTCTCCGATCTGTTAAAAACGCGTCATTTAAAGTACGAGTAAAGGTATTCAACGCATACAGTGTACAATATTTGAACAATTTCATCGGCCGTTATGTCATGTAATTTATTATTTTATGTAAAGTGCATTCACTTTGCAGTGAAGTCCTATAAAATAAACATAATATTCTGCCGTCTGTATTTTCAATGAACTTGTGTGAGTGAATGAAATAACCGGTAAGCTCGCTGTGTTTTAGTCCATGAACTGTATGTAATGGCTTATTAGTTATTTAATATGAAAGTCTGTCCACACAATAAGTACTGTTTTGTGCACCTGTGCTGTAGGAAGTTTAGTTGATATATTTATAATAAAAAAAAACTAATTAAATAACTAATAATAGAATATTATTACATTCTTCGTACTGATGTAACCTGTACTTCGTGTCATTGACCACTATTGAAGTTTTGGTAGACTGAACGATTGTGAATATTGGTGACGTTTTGTCATCAAAATCTTAGTATACTGAATAAATAATAATCAATAATACATATATTTCTCTCTCAGTTGATGTGCTCATTCATAAGAATCGTGGTTCTTTGGTCTACTTCAACTGCGAAATGTTTGCTTCTACTTTTCGCGATCCTGTTTAGTGCGACGTGTAGCGAGGCTTCTCGAGAACTCTCGCTCTTCGTTCTTGTGTAATACATTCCCAGTTAGCACTCATTTTTCTTCTCTTCCAGTAATGTGCCCAAAGTAAGCGAGAATACTTTTCCTACATGCTGTGGTGATTAAGATGAAATATATATACTTTTAGTGTGTACTTTGAATGTGTTTCGCTTTGCTTATTGTGTTATGTCACTAGTATGGGATGACTGATGTTTGTATATATAGGTTATTAATATTAGAAGAATTTGATTAAGGTGATCTCACGCGTATATGTGAATGATGCGGAGCGTGCGTGCGGTTGAGATCTAGAGCAGGATTGTTAAATGTAACAGAACTTACTCGTACAATCTGTTGGCGTTTGTTGTCGGATGATGCACAAATGAATTTACAAAGTTTGATGTTAAATTACAAGTTGACGTTGGTGACGGGTAGTGCTCAGGAGAGATGCGTCCGAGGAGGCGGCCAGAGAAAAAGTGATCGTTTCAGCTGGCTTCTCGAACCGGTTGCGTTGCGATGTATTATCGTCTAGATTTTCGGACTGTACTAGGCGGCGAGGAATGGCAGTAAAGCGCTTGGTTAAACGGCCAGGTCTGTGTTTCAAATTACTTTAGTCTACAATAATTCAAATTTGATCAATTTTATTTTAATGAAATTTATATTGTCATTATGTCGTGTTAACCATCATAATAAGTTTTATCGAACAATGACAATAGTCCTGGCGGCCGCGCAGTTTTATCCATCAAGAAAGCTTGCAGCGGTCGGTATTACCTATAATGGTCAGATATTTTTACATTACTATTTATGATAATTAGTTATGCATGATGTATGTAGTATTATAACGCATAACTACCAGAATTACTATTTATGATAATTAGTTATGCATGATGTATGTAGTATTATAACGCATAACTACCAGAATTACTATTTATGATAATTAGTTATGCATGATGTATGTAGTATTATAACGCATAACTACCAGAATTTACATGTTTTGTACAATGTACTTATACAAGTTTCATCTGCGTGTCTCATTGTGAATCAGAAAAACAATGTATTTAATTCAGTCGGTTCATTTTTGTGTGTACATATCTACATAGTTTGTCGACAAAGTAGGCTACATTTCGTCTTCTTTTTTAGAACCACCGCTCTGTTCCAATATTTGTTTTAAGTTCATCGATCTCCATCTCGCAATGAAAACATTCGATGGCCAGTGTAATTATTTTACTATTTACATAACTAGTTATGCTATCATAATGTTACATTATTGTATTAGATGTTCGCGATTGTGCTGTCGCAGATTAGCCGCCATTTTTGCTGATCTAGATCAAACATTTGGAGCAAGATTATTTGAAAAAATTGACAGGTCTTATAATTTTGGCGATAGAGTAATAAATGATTCATTTGTCTTCCTTTAACAGGTTATTCAAATGTTACGAATTCCTCCGGCATTCAAAACTATTATTTTATGTATATCTTTAGGTATTTGGTACGAAAAGCGTGTTTTGTTTTATTATTTTTAGCACATTTCTTCTTTTTTTTAACATAGAATATATTCAGCAGGTATTCGTTAAAATTTGTCGCAAAAACTAAAAATAGCGCGTTAGAAAATTTTGTAAAATTTTTATATCTTGTGTATTATATTTTAATCTTTATAATGGTACCAGGATTACCAGGTATATCTGGTTGTCACCAAAACTTTGCATTTTGGAGACGTCGACATATTATTAATTATATTTTTTTTTTGTTAGAATTTTATGCATTGATTTATATATTAATTTGGTCTGGAGCTGGCAGAAGAAGAACGAGAGTAGACTAAATGCAGTGGAAATGAGATCACTATATATGGCAAATCCGTTTATGACAGAGAAGCGAACGAAGAAATAAGGAAAGCATGTAAAGCTGTTCTTTGTATAGTGAGTAAAATTACGAAAGCATCACATAGGTGGTTTGGTCATATAGAACAGATCAATGAGGAGAGAACGGTAAGAAAGATATATGATGTAAGTGTTGATAGCATCAGAAATAGAGGACGTCCGCGAAAGACTTGGCATGACCAGGTAAACCAGATATTGGAAGATGGTCCTGTTAAAAGTCACAATAACTGGCGAGCTTGTGCGAGAAGGTGTATGGATGTGGATGAGGCAAAAATTGTGTGTTAGGACTTAAAAGTGTGGCGCTCTATCCTCTCTGCCTACTCTCCCGGGTAAACGGCGTGATGGTAAGTAAGTAATTTATATTTATGATTATTACTTACATTCTCAACATCAAATTTTATTATTTGATTTTATTTTATTTAAAACATAGTTAGCCCCGCTGAACTTTATAACAAATTTTTATTAATAAAAAGCACAATGTATTTGTGAACGGATATTTTCGTTCTTATCCATCGGTTGTGCCATGTTAAGATTCCCGCGGGAGACCGTTAGACTGTTGCATGGGATATCGGAGTTTGGTTCTCCGCCAGAGAGATTGGTATTTTATTGATTTAACTGAATTAAATTTTTCAATTATTGAAGAAGTAAAGAATTCATGAACATTTATTCCAACCAGAACAACATATTCTATACAGGAGTATGATACATGTAACGCGACTTTGTGAAATTTATTACAATACTTGATTCAATGCGGTTAACAGAATATTTGATGAGTTTTTTGGTCGGCATAGATACAAGTTGTCGGTAGGAAGTAGAAACTTCCGCTCAATATCCGCATTGCAGCGACTTCCTTTGTGCATTTCAATACAACGTATCTGAAGGTAAACCTTCGCGCATATTCGATAATACTAACTCTACTAATATAGACCCGCAGCAATATTTTAAATATCGTTAGTATGCACATGGGTTAAATATAATGATATATATCGTTAAATGAGATTCCTCCTTTGTATGTTTTTAAAAATTGTAATTAAAAATATATTTTTAAATTCGCTGTTGTTTTTAGCTATTTAGAAATGATACAAATGACAAAGTCATAATAAAATTATTTTTCTAGGACTTAAAGGACTCGAAGTTGTGAACTTTTTCAACAATGACAATTATTGACTCAATATTAATTTTTATTTTTAAATTTGCACCTCGGGAATCGTACGCGTGACTGTTGGAGCAGTCAGTGAACGGGATTTATTTATAGCCTCCCTATTTTTATCACTAATCTAAATCTTAAATATATATATATATATATATTACAGATTATATTAATCAACTAGAAAGATATACAGGAAAAAATCTATCGAAAAATATTTAGTTGCTACCGGAATTCGAACCTGAATCTCTTCGTATCTGGGGAAGCGTTTTCTCCACTTTCGTTATAGTATTCGAATTCATTTTCGACAAATTTTTAAACTTATGTTCTGCAATATTTCCAATTGATACATCTACTATTTAAATTTTAAAAGCAATCGACTTTATATATTACGGTGAATCTTAAAGATAGGAGACGCCAGAATTAAATTAATTAATTCATTTTTATTAAATTTGGAAACTTTAATACAACTCATATATTAAGAAAAACACATTTTTGTTTTGAAGTTGTATTTTCAGAACATGGTATTTACTACAAATTCACTTGTAAACTAGAAAAGTATATAAGGTATAGAAAGGTATAGATTTATATCTTGATTCATTTAATTTGTATTAAATACCACAGAACTATGTTCTAATAATGCAACATCATGACAAAAATGTGTTTTCCGTAATACATATGTAATATATATATATATATATATATATATATATATATATATATATATGTAGTTTATATGTGGGTATTCTAAATTAATTAATCTCAAGAATACGTACAATGGAATGTATATATTTTATATTTTTCTTCCAAATGTATTTTTATATAGTTTCTCTTTACGAAACTTACCTAAACTCAGGTTTTTATATAATATAATATTTTCTATTTTTGAATTAAAGCACTTGTTTTATTTTTTGAAAATTAATTGTCAAATTTTTCGGAATCTTATACAGTTGACATAAAGGAATTGGTACCGCAGATCCCCTGGCAAGGAAAAGTTCCAGGTTCGTATCCGGTTGTAACCAAATATTTTTTTGTATTTGTTTCTAATTGATTCATCTAATTCTTTAATTTTAATTATAATAATGTTTTTTTGTTTGTAACATTTGCGAATTGCAGTGCTGTCAGCGGAATAAATTTATTGATGCGTGTAATAATTAAATATTTAATCCGCAAGATAAGGCATATATCGTATGCAAATAAATACTGTATATATGTAAAAATTATCTTTAGCTATAAGTAATGTAAAGCATAATTTGTTTACGTTTTCAACATGTCAGACTTTGCTCTAGATTATATTTTTGAGGAATTATTACTTATATTTCCTTTTATCTATATATAATTTGGTAATAATGTCGAAATAAAGCAAGAATCGCAAAAATCTTTTTTTTTAAAATAATTAATGATTGGATGTCATGAGCAATAAAACATATTTTGAAAATTATGTAAGTGCCTTATTAAATTGAATTATGGTTCATGTTTTAATTGGTAATTCTGAGGACCAAACATTAATTCCATCTTCCATTCACGTTTTTTACAGTCATTGATAGTACATACAACCAGTACAGATCTGCCTTTTACTGTGAAATTTACCTTTGCAGTTTGCAATTTACCTCAAGGACAGACCTTAGAAAATGTCGATGTATTGACTTGCATCAGTATTTACTCACGGGCAACTATGTGTTGCTTTCTCAAGAGAACGAATACGGGCTGACTTAAATATTGAAATTGATCATTGGTTTAGGTAAAATTACTGAAAAAACTGATTAGATTGTTACAAAAATGAATAAAAAATTATATATTTTATTTTTAATATTAGCAAAATCAACTTTGCGGTTAAAATTCATTTATGGATTATTTAACTTTGTTTTTTTAACCACTTAATTAATTAATTCACTAACCGGTTTCAGATTTATTTTTAAATACATCTTTAAAAAACATTAGAATAACATGATTGTTAGTTAATTGGACATGTTTTATTAACCACAATAAAAATGTGGTTAATAAAACAAAGATAATAAATAAAAAATAAAAATATATATGTATATTTTCTATTTAAATATATTTATATTCCAGATTGTTAACTATGTAAATGTGTATTATAAAAATTAAAGTAGTTTTTGTTTTTTTTTCGCACGTACGTCCTTGTGCGGGAGTGCCTTCCAGCTAGTATAGTTATAATTTGATGAACATCGGTGGGGTGGGCGGACATTTCACGAGATTCGAATATTTGCGCACGCCAGATCGTGAGAATCAATATTTTTTTATCATGCCGTCATCTACTAGTCCGGGACAAAGAAATCAGTTGTGATCTGCGAGATCTGAAAAATGTATCAATTGTACTTTTATCAATCATGTTATTTTGGATTAGACCTTACCTCGATTTGTTGTAACTGTTATTGTTTTACGAAAATTACAGGGTCCGTGCAAAACACAAATCACATCACCATTTATCGTGTTGATGAGGGCATCATTTGTTTTCCTAGTGTTACTTGAGTACATCGTATAGTATTACGTAAAAAGTAAAAGTCGATCACCTGCCCGGCGGTGCACAATATCTTTGTAGTATCAGAATGGATTTGGGTCTTCACGGTTGTTAGATTTTTTTGTACTGTTCGGCACAGGTATGCAGGCAAAATCAGAACGTTTTTAGCACCGTAGTATATTCGAAAATGAATATTGAATATAGCTTAGCTTGGCTATTTTGCCTTTATTATCGTAGGCATGAACATTATATTTTTTCGTGTTAAAGTTATGATTAAGTACCTAATATTATATGTAACAAAGATGCCATTAAGAGATGTGTGTCTAATTTTATATTTTTATATAATTTTCCGTCACAGTTTTAACTGACAGCTGTTTCATCATAAAGCGAACACGGCTATAATTTGCGGATTTACCTCTGTAACGCACGATACGGATTTTGATGTGTGTATTATACATACAAACCGAATTAATTTACTCGACCGCAAGGCGAAGTTTACGCCCGCCCGCGGTTCCGGCACTCGCCTGCACCGGCCATCCTCCGGCCGCCACGATCGGTGCACGCTCGGTCTGGTATTAGCGTTGATAATCATTAATTGAAGGCTGTCATTGATTGTTAAATTGTGTCTTGCAAGGCTGTTCCCCGATTACGTGAAGACTAACCACGCACTAATTTATTTTGGTTGACCTTTTCATATCGGACTCGTTACGCGGATACCATATTCCACTACAAAAGTCTTTCAACAAACCGTCAATAACGTCCAGCCGCTGTATTGATAGTGATTTATTGGCGTTATATTATTATAAATGTGTATATATATATATATACATAGTTCACTATAAATAATAGTTTTTTTTTTCATATTATTTTAGTTACATAATATTTACATATACTCCCGAGGTAGTAAATCTTTTATATCACATCATTGGACTTGAGAATATATACAAAATAATTGAAAATATATATCTAGTACATACTCTTACGATGATTAAAGATGTGAAAATTGACTTAATGATCCTAGAGTATTGTAAATTTTTGTAGGATTTTTTTTAGGATAGGGTCTAGTGGTTTTTAAAATTATTTTATAATAATTTTTAATTGAATTAATTTTAATTGAATTTGAAAACATAAGAACATAGTTAGTTTTTCATAATCCTGATGAAAGTTAAGATATTTTCCGAAACTGGTCGGTAAATATAAATAAAAACAATGTTTACCAACTATTCACTATAAAAGTTTATTTTTTGAAAAACATTTTTCCAGTTAAACAAGTGTGTCTGAATTTTCTGTGTATTCAATGCTATGCAAATAAATAAAAGGAATGTAAATTTAAAAAATATTATTACGCCTTTATAATACATATAGTCGTTTATTTATTAGGATATCTGGTATTAATTGCTTTTAATTAAAAACTATGTAAGTTTGTTTATAGAAAATATAAATACCTTCTGTACTTTTGTTTATTATACGGTGCTAGGTTTTTATTAAATTAACGGCAATAATATTTTATTAAACACGATAACAACATAATTGAACGTTGTTTGCCAAATTAAATGGATTGTGGAAAGAACGATTAAATATATGAAATAATACAATAAAAAAAACTCATATAAAAATCTTTATACAGGTATGTTGTATTCATGAAAAATCAAGTACATTATTATTGTCATTAAATTATGCACGCTGTCTGCTTACATTTAACATAATAAATAATAATCTCATGGGCACTCGGCTCTCTAATATCACTTAGTACAATTAATGTTCATTGACCCGCCAGTTGCGAAACTAGCATGCCTCCTCTTTACCTCCAGCATTGAGACAAATTTGTTGAACGAGATAAGAGGTTTACATTTTCGTAGCGAACCCCACACACAGCGATGCACGCGTACAGAATCAACATAGATACCCCGTGTACATTTAGATTAGGCACCGCGGCCACCATAATTACACAGGCGTATTTTATAATTTAACACAATTTTGTAATCAGACATCAAACATTTTCACATTTGAAGCATATTTTTTTTGTAAAGTTGCCAAAGTTTTTATCTGTTTTTCATTTGCAAATACAAAACAGGCATTAATTATTTGTTAACAGCGTGTCGAGATATCTCGAGATGTCAACTTCCTCGAAAGTGCGGATACACGGTTTTGCATTACTCGGCACTTAGCAACGGTGAATGTAACGACTTATGGCATCCACTTTTTCTGACTTGCGTCTTTTGACGCAACCGTTCTGTTTGCGTTAATGTTTTTCTAACGACACCGCGCAGCAGCTTATAGTCTGTTCCTTGTACAATATTATATTCTACATACTAAACAGTTTGCTGTCGTTTTCCTTTCCACACAATACTCTCTCGATGGTTGATGCGTCGTCCTGTCAGCACACATAACGTCTAATTATATAAAATAATTTTTAGTCTTTATTTAATTTTATAAATTCATAGTCACTTTAATCCTCGCCTTATTTTACTGTCAAATAAATATTTGAACTATTTTAAGAGATATAAGACTAAATTGGATGCTCGCCGATTGATTCAAAATTCCAACATTGTTGTCGATTAGGTACCCACTGATATTTTAACCACAAAAGGTAGTAATGCAAATTGTGAATATTCATACTTTAGCTTAGCTTAGCACTTTATTATACAATAGTTTATTTTTTATGTTAGAATTAATAATTAATTTATACAGTGTAGGTCGGTAGGCATTTTTATTAAAGTATGTGAGAAAGCTTTGAACAAAAAATTATTGATTAACAATTTTATTATTATGAATAATTTTCTTGAAACAATAATGAAGCATGGAGTGTTTCATACTTTAGTCTTGATTTAATTTTGGTACTCCGATATTAATTAAAAATATTTATATACTAACGAAAATTTGTCAACCGAAGCAAGACTAGCGGTGCACAATGGAATCCTGGTACTGACACTGATGTATGGAAGTGAGGCCTGGAACTGGCAGAAAAGGAACGAAAGTAGACTGAATGCAGTGGAAATGAGATCATTTAAACGTATTTGTGCCAAATCTATTTATGACAGTAAATAATGAAGAAATAAGGAAAGAATGTAAAGCTGATTTTAGTATAGTGAGTAAGATTAAGAAAGGATCACTTAGGTGGTTTGGTCATATGGAAAGGATGAATGAGGAGAGAATGATAAGAAAGATATATGACGCAAGTGTTGATGGAACCAGAAATAGAGGACGTCTGCGGAAGACTTGGCACGACCAGGTAAACCAGATAAGAACCAGAACCAAGAAACCAGAAGCCTCAACAGTCGGCGAGCTTGTATGACAAGATGTATGAATGTGGATGAGGCGAGAATTGTGTGTCAGGACAGAAGAGTGTGGCGCTCTATCCTCTCTGCCTACCCCCACGGGGAAACGGCGTGATGGTAAGTAAGTAAGTATTGCGAAAGTTTCGGAATTAAACGTACTAATCCCGGGAGTTATAAATCCTGTAAACTGGGCCGGGATCTTGGATCCCGGATGGTTGCGATGCTGTACGGAAGAATGGGAGATGGAATGGGGAGAAAAACTTTTTTTTTATTTTTGTTCATGTGGCTTTTCAATACTGGACGAGCGGGCGGGGTGGCCTTGCAGCAGGGCGGCACGGTACTTCTCGCACTAATATGTGCGTATTAGTGCAAATAACAAACATGATTTATATTTTTATTTTCGATAATTTTCTGTGGAATTTAGGAATTCGTCACGGCGGATGATTAAATATGAATTATCATATTTTGAGAGATTACCTTTTGCAATACGCCCATGTTAACTTTTTTGTATCTCGGTGCCCAAATCGGACACATCCGGTAATTAATTTTTTCATGATTAATGGCTCCTGCAGAAATACTGCCTTTTTCCATTATTAGCGAAAGTTTACACCAAGTGTTACTTTTTCCATTTTCAGTCACTCAAGATTACTATTTAACACGGCATAGTCTAATTCATTCGTGGGAATTTTTCCTCGCGCACTCGTTCAATGCTTTCGTTCGCACACACACCTAAACACCACTAATTCTTTTCAATTCAGTTTATGTGATCGTTTTTTGTATTATTATTTTAATTCTGCGATTAATGTTTTTACGCGATCGAATGATAACAACTCTATTTGTATCTGTCTATTTTGAAAATTTGTTATGAAATCAGCGAATTATACATAGCATGTCGAAAAGTTAATATTGTGTAAATTGATCGATAACGTTTTTTTTTTATTTATTGGAAAATTACAAAAGTAATCGACATTGTTGATAAGATATTGGTAGTTTATTAATATTATAATTATATTTCGCAATGAAAATGTATATGATCTATAAAATGTCGTTAAGGATAATTATTATTTTTTAAATAGAAATCTGTATATGGAATATGTATCACATAAATTTCTTACTACTTTGAAACTAAGCTAATCGGTTGTGCTATGAAAGTAGGATTAACTTGATGCCCTCCTGGAACGAGTTAAATGTTAACGAAATCCATCAAATCCTTCTAAATAAGTGATAATTGTTAGATTCTTTTGACTGGTGAGGCGGAGCCTACCCGACCTATTTCCCCAGTGAATAGTAAACTGATTAGTGGTACTGCCGGTTTGTATTAAATACATGTGTTTAAAAAGTGTCGGTCCAGAGTAATTCTGTTATTTAATTGTTCTGAAAATACTGAACGATCATTGTCTTTTTGTAAGCACATTATGTCGCTAACTTTCTGCGACAATACTATTATTAATGCGGATGTTGTGTAGATGTTAAATGAGGTTTAATTCTGTGCAATAGAATAATTTATCGACGCAATGAATTAGTGCAGTGCATTATTTGGATTGTGTCAAACAATAAAAAACCAATTCACAAAATGCGATTTTTAAGTTAATAGAAGATGTGCTTTCAAATTAAAAATTGTTGCGAAAACAGATCTAGTATTGGAGTATGCTTATATTTCATGTATTTTGACGATGGTTAGTCTAAAATTATTCATGCCCATAATTAGTATTCGTCAAATTTTGACGCCGATTTTCTTTTGAGATTTGTTTGTGGTTTCTTATTTTATAATGCCATTCATTTTTCTGTAAGAGGTTTTAAAATCAGATTTTTAATAAAATAAAGAGATTCAAATTAAATATTTTATTGTATTATATACCTACATATTTATAATGCTATATAAACCGGGTGTCTGGGAATGGTATTCTGAGATTACATTATCATCCGATGATATCAGTAATTTTTGTTTCATTCTGATCTATTTATTCTCGTGTAACCGTAGATATTTGGGGGCGTTGTCCTTGCACACATTTATATTTTAAAATCTTTAGAATTTTACAACAAAAAAAAAAATGCTTCCGATCGATCATATCTTTTACACGCGGGATGATTTTTGCCAGGTTTTCAAAGTTTTCGTGTTGCGTGCGGGACGGGACGCTCGAACGATCTGACGTGAGACGCCTCGCGCCGTACTATCGCCTTTCAGTTCCTGCTTGCGTGAAGCCAATAGGTATTGGGCGGTCTTATATGAGTGTAGTTAAATAATTGTATGTGTCGTGTGCTCATGCGATTCGGCTGGTGAATTGTAGCGCTGACAAAATTATCGATATGCTTTTTAAGTAATTATATTTTGCATTTACTACAGTGGTTCGGGAAGTCCACAGTCCAACTATTTCGACTTGCTGCAAACAAAATAATGATAGTTAACATAATCACTAACGTTTGATAAACGAATAAGCGCTAGAAGAAGAAGAAGAAGAAGAAACAGACTTGTTTGTTTTGTATTCGAAAAATGTTCATTCAGAACACAACTTAATTCATAATTCATACGAAATTAACACTTCAATACAATGTACCAATTTCCTTTGAAAATGGCACAAGGGCACTTCCAGAATATTAAATACGTATAATGAAATTGATCAAATAGCAAGCTTTTTCCATTTCTTACACGATGCCTGTGTATATTGACATTTCGCGTTACTGCTCGAGATTATATGCGACTCTTCCAGTAATCTAGAACAAGTTTTCCGAAATGGCAAAAGGTATCGTCACGTTGACTATTTTAATTCAAACATACAAAATACTTAATTTATTTTCATTCTGAACCTGGTCTTTTATTGAAGCGTCTTCCGGCCGCTGCCCCGGCTCCTAGATAAGTGCATCTCGCAGATGCAGTTATAGACAATGGGGACCCCAGCGCAGTCGACGGTATCAGTGGCCGCATTGTTCCACCGGCAACGAGGCTACTGTTTTGTTTGACATTTGAATCCAATTAAACAAACGTCCATTTGAAAATGTTCTAATATCCATGGTTCTAATGCAGATAATTAATACTTTGACTTTAATCATTAATAGTACTGCATTACTTTCGATTTCTTGTTTTCATAGTAGACGACATGTGGGGCTAAATTTAAAAATAAGAAAAAAATTATGTTCACGTTGCATAAAAATTACCGTTTCAATTTTAATTAAAAATTTTGCTTATCAATAATCATATTTATCTAACAATTTTTTTTTCATTCAGCCTACCGACGAGACTCCGAATATAATCTGTTGTCAGGTGGGTGTTAATCATTGGTAGCGCACGTGTGTCAGGTCATCGCTGGAATGATACATTACTTATTTAAATCATTTTAAGAATATGTCTGATTGGGTATTTTTTTCACTTTAATTGGTTTAATTACATGTACTGTGTCAGACCACTCTTTTTATACTAAATTATAATTTCAATATTGATAAATATATTTTACGGAGCGGCCACTACTTGGTACATGTTATGGGAGAAAGCTAATTGCGATTTTACTAGTATTATTTGAAGTCTTTTTAAACAATTGCACATTTAAGCATTGTAGCGATGATATCACAATTTTACAACATTATTTGATACCTTGTTATTAATCGGTCAATGCTCTCCTGTAACATTAACTCCACACCGTATACCCGCAACGAAGAATGCGGAATATTTTTGATTTTGTGATTTGATCCGAGTAAAAAGGGTACCCACCCATAGCGTGCGGCGGCCGCCCGCGGCTGTCAATGCAACCCTAACCCTATCCAGCATTATAACCGACAGACGGATGCCCTCATAACCTTAATAAAATAAGGTTTTTGTCGGTATATAAGCATATTTTCACGCGAGGCCATTACTACTCTCTAGTATTAACAATTTTTGTTTCTCTATAAATCGCTTAAATTTCAATCCATCGTGGACAAATGGCGAACTGCACGCAGTACGTGAGACTGTACAGATGACTAATGGTGAAATGTGATTGGGGTTCGATTGTATTGATGAATTTTAACTGTGATTTAATAGATAGAAATTTAGTTTCTGGTGCACTTGACGCGGTGACATTCGTGACGAATTACAAATAATAACTCAACATTCATTGTTACAATCCAAGTTCAATCTCGCAGTCACAATCACGGTTTATCTCATTACAACTGACGACCTAAATTAGATAGTTTTTTGTAAAATGCGCAATATAATCTGGCAAATATTGCGCATTTTCCAATCCAGTGATGATTTAAAATCAATTAAAAATAAAGTACATACTTGTATAGTATGGTAAATATAATTCTACGCTATTAGTTTTTGATTACAAGAATATTTTCAATATGTCGAATGCAACAGACCTGTTCAAATATTACGTATAAAATTATGTATGACATTTCTTAAACACAATAATGTCAAAGTCGTTGACAATAAACATCCATTATTTGAGAGCTACATCGCACTGTTCTCAGATTACTTACATACCGAGACCAATAATTTCCTGAGGGTAGATATTATCAGGTGGAATGTTCGGACCACAGGCACAGGTGGGATACCACAAGGATTCTGATTCAGCCCTTTATCGTTTTATTGTAAGCGCATACAATGCATCATCACTTTTACTTTATATGGGAACTTATTTAGTGGAAGGTTCAAAGTTACCACGCTACGGCACTCGGGTGTGATATGTAACGTAAAGGTCTCACATATGTATAATATTATTCAAAAGCGCAGTTTCTAAAATTATTTGGTCATATATTTATAGTATAACGTAGCATAACAGTAATATTATATATAATATGTGTACATACCTATACACACATTATATATTAAGTTTTATATTTATTACACCCGCAGTAGACTTTCATTTCGTAAAGTCATTTTAAGATGCGAAATGGTTGAGAAAGATGATTACCACTCGAAATTTATTATTTGTTCATAATTTACCTATTTATGTATGTTTATGTAAATGCCTTCGATAGCTGGTTTCCATGTTTCCGATTAACATTAAGCACACATATGATATATGAACGCACTAACCTTTTTAATTTTGCTCTCTTTCTGATCCAATGTTATTGTTTTTTTTAGCTGGGTTGTCTTCTTTAGTTTTTGATTTGATTTTAGGGTTGATTTAGACCGACCGAAGCGCGCATTGGTG
The DNA here is from genome assembly GCA_022840565.1 of Eubasilissa regina. Classification (NCBI taxonomy): domain Eukaryota; kingdom Metazoa; phylum Arthropoda; class Insecta; order Trichoptera; family Phryganeidae; genus Eubasilissa; species Eubasilissa regina. Next base: position 28,007,633 of record JAINEB010000018.1, read on the forward strand.
GTTTATTTGGACCGCTGGATTGGTCGAAGAACGGGATGTAATTGAATGACGCTTGTCAGTTACCGTCTTCTTGGCTCTCCGAAAAGAGGGTCGCAATACTCACACACATACGTACATTATTATAAACCAGGAAACCCAGTGGTGCCAATCGAAGTATAATATAATTTAAGGTATATTTTTTAATAGAAATAAATGGTCTAATCGTAATTTATCATAATATCCAATATGATTTTCCTTAAATTAGTCTCGAAAGATGAAAAAAAATCCTTATTTTAAATGTTTTTAACTTTAGTTGAATTGTTTATTGATAATGGGAAGATGTTCCCGAAAACGTTTAAACGTTTAATATAATAAAATATAGTGGAATAAAACAGTGTTTCAACTCAATTTGCAAAATAGTTTTAATGTAAACATGTACGAGTATGTTATATTTTTATATATTTATTAAATATATTTCAATATTTCTCTGATCTTAAAAATCTCACGGTTCAATTTCTTCGACAAAAAAAACTTGTGGACTCGTGGAGTTCTCGTACACGTAACAACTTTGTATCCGCCGATTCATTTAAACGTGTCCATTTCATTTTGTATTGAGATAAGATTGGGAATCAACATAATATTGTAATATATGCAGCTGTAAAGATCGATAAATATTATGTAGCGAACTTGAGAGCCATTTTAGAGGCAATGGAGTCCCCGTTCCGGAGAAATTTATTTCGAGTTAGTGAGTTAGTTATTAATACTTCCTTAAAAGCATGAGCGATAAAGTAGGTTGAGATTTTTGGAAATCTAGAGTTTGGTTCTATTTAGGCCGATGTAATAATCCTCACAACGTTAGCCTTAATAATAAGTACCTAGCAGGAATAAACCACATTTTTTCTGCCTAGCAGTGCTTGCATATCTATTATGTATCTATACACACCTATACTATTATTTCAATCAAGAGGAGCGGACAATGATATTACGATCTATTTCAATAGCCCGCTACATTACAGTCCAATCAATGTTATTCGTTTATTCCGTTGGATTGTTGTTTGATGTTTCCAGGTCAGGCACATAGATAGTCTTCAGTTTGTAGAACATTGATTACCCATAACTTTAATCGGTCGTCACTGGATCGTCTTCCATCGTCATCCCAGAGGGTCAATGAAGCGGTGAGAAAGGCCAATGAATGAGATTGTATCACTTTTCGCATTTGCCGTTTTGTTTCCTTTTCAAAGGAAAATTAAATAGCATACCGCTTCCTTTCCGTTTCGTCGTGGGTTAATATTTTCATTGGCATTGTCTGTTGTAATTTGTGCAAATAATATCGATAATATTATTTGATACACAATTATTTTGTAAACAAATTAATTGCTCATTCTCAAATTTATCTCACAATTTCTTTTGTTTTAACCGCATTCTTTCGTGAAGCAATAAATAATCCATGTCAGGGAGCCATGTGAACTTTTCACGTATCTCCTCTTGCATCGTTACGAATAAGTAATTTGCCAATAAAATTAGTTCAGTACAATAATATTTGGTGTAATTACTTTCAGTAAAACACTTAAACCGGTAATAACATTCTTTTCGTCTCCGCTTGGAGCCATACCAGTTACTTAACCTATTTCATATTTCCGAAATGTTAATGAATTGTGAATCCAACGTATTAACGACGATTTCATCAAAGTTGTTTGTTAAGTCGAATCACATCTTTTGTTTTCGGAAAGAAATCTCTGACAGTGCCTACTTTTTAATGTACTCAATGTCGTAATGATTTTTTTTAACAACTTAATTTACTGAAACAATTTTATTATGAAACTAATGTATTTTTACATTAAAAATAACGACGGTATGTCGTGACTTTCTCGGTCTCAAACCTGGAATCTTCTATATTTATTCTCGTCGTTGTCGTCGTTTTGAACAATGAAGACCAAAATACACTGGCCTAACAATTTTCCGTTTAATATCGGCTTTCAAATATTTATTTTCTTTTTGTGATATATTTGTACTGGAGCGTGCTCAATTATTATAAATTATTTGTTCGTTTATGTTGCAGTCTTCCTCTTGATAGCCACATGAATAAAGCAATATCTACCTACCTATTTAATTGTATGCATTCATTAATTAAGTTCCAAGGAAAAAACTGTTATTATGTTATTATTAGGTATACTTAATACGTAATTTGATATGACAAGTTTCTTTCGTCTAGAAATTCGTCCAGTGATCAAAGTGGTCGATCACCAGACTACTACTATTTTTTTAAAATATTTTTCAAAATCGGTACATGTAGTTAAACTCAATAGGTGGTTGATAAAACAAGGTTAATAAATAAAAATAACTAAAGTTAGTTACAAAAATTGTTAGACATATTCATATGACATGTTATATAAGTGAACTTAACCTTATTTTTAAAAAATAAATAAAGAGATTTATCTTTATTTACATACCTACTAACTAATTTTAAAGATGAATAAAATAAACATATATATGAATTCAAATTTTAAAGGGCTTCCTTGTTTTTTTTTTTTGGTTTTTGAAATCTTGATTTTTTTGATTGATTCTCTAATGGTAGGATTGCATTTGCCTATTTTGAGTCGTAGTGGAATTAGTTTCGTCACTAAGTGAATCGTAAGATAAAATTTTTTCCACTCCAGGTGCAAATGACAGTACATAATCATAAAAACAGTTGATAGGTGAGTTTCTTATTCTTTAACATAAAAAAATAACGGTTAATTTATTGAAGAGTATCGGGGGAACCGATCTAAAATGTTTTACTGGAACATTTAAAAAATCCACATGGCCCGTTGCTGCGGGTTCATTTTATAGCACCTGCTGCTTTCAGTTTTACGATCAGGGAATTAAGATATTGAATACCTTCAACGTCCAGGTATACTTATAGTTGATAATTTATTTAATAATTATTGTAATCTCATATTAGACTCCAATTGAAATTTTAATGTTTGTCTTTAGATTATGTGACCTTGGAACAACAAGATATCATCAAATTAACGTATTGATATTTACAGATTTTAATATGAATTTTTCGGTTTCTTGGGCGGAGTTTGGTACACCGCGCATGTGGTTTTACAAAAAAAACTCAATGTAATTTAGTTTAATATAATTCATACATTTTATTTATACTATTATAAAGTATATTGTTCTAAAATATAACTTTGTTTTATTGTTATCTTCTAAACTACCAAGAAATTTAAGATGTTTGTAACACAGTTTTATAGAGGAAATTGTCAATTTTGATGAAAAATGTCAAATAATACCTTGATACTTTTGGATATTATTACGTTTGCTATGGACCTATTTGCCTGGACCCGTTTGCTATGGACCTATTTGCCTGGACACGTTTGCTATGGACCTATTTGCCTGGACACGTTTGCTATGGACCTATTTGCTTGGACCCGTTTGCTATGGACCTATTTGCCTGGACCCGTTTGCTATGGACCTATTTGCCTGGACCCGTTTGCTATGGACCCGTTTGCTATGGACCTATTTGCCTGGACCCGTTTGCTATGGACCTATTTGCCTGGACCCGTTTGCTATGGACCAATTTGCCTGGACCCGTTTGCTATGGACTTATTTTCATAAATATTCTGCTCAACTTGATCATGTGATCTCGTGATACTCTACTAGTTTGGTCGAACATTCCTCACATTCGTTTTAAACTACAAGATAGATAATGGTGCTAATGAATCTATACCCTTCATTTTATATATCTCTAATCTACTCGAGTGACTTGATCCACTCTCCACTTTTCTTGTTTTACCAAATCTTTATGGTTCGTCTGTAATGTCTGACAGTCCGCTGAATCCAGTTCATCGCTTTACCGAACGGGCACCGTTCGATCTAGATTTTTGAACTGGCCTTGAAAAATTTAATATTGATAATCATTTTATATTGTATACAGTTCCACGGAACGTAATTGTACATCATATCAAGAATCGAGATGTAGTGAATTGGTGATTTAGAACACTGAATAGATGTTTGTTGGAGATAGAAAATCAACAATTTGTAACTGCTCGCGTTCTTGAAATCGCACATTATTATTTTTATCTATGTTATTGAAGATAATTTTGAATATTAGATCATGACAGTAATTATAGGATGATGGAGATAAAATTTCCGAAAGAAAATTGTACATTATACGAATGCTTCTAAACGATTGTTATTCTTGTTCATATAACACATTTAGCATAGCAGTAAGTTAGATATCCAAATTAAAAATTACAATTTATATTATCGCTAATGCAGAATCTTGAACGTTTTTGGATCAAAATCTGTCTGTTGTACTCTACATCATTGGTTGCAAACCGGTAACACGTGTACCGTAAGTGTCATGCATGACAATTTAATGAGGAAACGAACGATTTATAGTTTGATTGCTTCTGAGGTAAATTATATAAGTATTGCTCCGTGAATTAATTTACCATTACCGTAAAAAAAATTCCCACATTGAAAAGTGACACTGTACGAAATTTGTCATTTTTCTTTTATTAATTACAAATAGCGTAAACCTGGAAACTACGCGTTGTGCAAAAACCCTCGTTGTTCTGATTGCACAATATACTAATTGTACACTATATTTTTCATATCCAAGGTTGTATAAAATTTAAAATGCTCATACTGATAAACAAAATGATTTTTTAAACGCGATATTTATTAAATGTTTTTGCCGAACTTATTTTATTGTCAAATACTGAAATCTTTTTGAAATTAAATTTTGAAGTAGAAAATTTTACGTGGGTATGTTAGTATTTTATTTTATTATATTTTTGGCACGTGAGCTCAAAAAGGTTTACTACCCCTGCTTCGTAACCCACTACTTTATCACCATCATAGAAGTAAGCAATGATGATGAAGGGATTGATCATCCATAATCTCATTGTTTTACCTGGGGTGAACAACCTGAAGCGATGAGTCGTGGACCAGATCGTTTTTTACAATTCTTACTACACTCAGGATGCTCTCCGTGCCTGATATTTCTATAATTACGCAACACAACAAATAACCACATTTGCCACTTTTATAGCCTGATGTTAATATTTTATTGTGGACTTAGATTAATACATGAATTGGAAGGGTGTTTAATTTTTACATAACCCTTCTGAACATTGTACTTCGTTCTTTAGAAGTTATTTACTTCTTTTTATTATTAAGTGTAACTTATGGTGATGATTCGGAACCATAATTCGGATCTTCTTGTCTGGATATTACAATATTTACATTGAATTGAGACATTGGCTTCAACAAAAAAAGTACTTACTTGAGAATACTTGATTTTTCAATACAGGTTATACAGTATATATATATATATATATATATATATATATATATATATATATATATATTGTATACAGTTATACAGCTATGTCGTCCGCTTTGAATAATAGAAGAAAAAGGAGCAAAGGAATGCTATCACACAAATAATTAAATGCAGAGAACATCATAGTCTAAGCTTAAACTTGAGGTGCAGAGTTTAAATCCCCGCTGTGCAAGCGTGTTTCGGAGCCCCATTCATCGGACGATCCCAGGAGCAAAGGGAGTGAGAAAAATTGAGAGAAGTACTCACCGGAAATAGAGAACGTCCGCGGAAGATTAATTTAAGAAATACTGGAAGATGGTCCTATTATAGAAGCTTCAATAATCGAAAAGCTTGTATGAGAAGATGTTTTAATGTGGATCAGGGCAGAAATGTGCTACGCTCTGTCGTCTTTGCCTACTCTCGCGGGGAAACGGTGTGATAGTTAGTTAATTAGCTCATCTTTAATGGTAATTTACATTTATCATCTCTAGATATGTTAAACAAAATAAAAATGGTTGTGTTGCAAGTATTAAAACTAACTATCAAAAGTAACTAGATACGTTTGTGTTACGAGTGTCAAAAGAATCTAGAGATTAGGAGTATCAAAAGTATCTAGTTACATAGTTACCTTTGTATCACGAGTATACGTTTGTATTACGAACATCAAAATTGACTAGATATGTATGTATTAAAACTGTATAGTGGAATTTCGCTTAACGAGCATAATTCGTTCACGAATCTTACTCGTAATGCGAAACAGTTTTTCCCATGGGAAAAAATACAATGATGCGTTTCATATCGAAAAAATACTCAAAAAAAATTATAATTAATTTATAATAATATTTATTTTTTACTAGAAATATTTTTAGCCTTCAATGTACGATCCAACAGTTTCCCATGTTTTCGTCATTTCCCTTATTGCGCTGGATGATTGTTGCTCTGAAATATAAAGTTGATTGCTTTTTAAAAATGGAATAATAGATATATCAATTGGAAAGATAACAAACACATAAGTTCAAAATTTGTCGAAAATGTATTCGATTACTATAGCAAAATGGTGAACGCTCCGAAAGAGGTCCAGGTCCGAATCCCGGTAGCAAATAAATATTTTTTCGATTGGTAGATTTTTTCCGCATATCTTTCCGGTTGACTAATTTTAATTTGTATTAAAATACAACAGAACATTTTTTTTTTAAATGCAACTTCACAACAAAAATGTGTTCCCTTTAAAAAATATTTAGTTTAATTTCAAAAGAATCACTGCTAAGTGTATATTGTAGTCATTAAATAAGAATGTGATTAATAATATATCTCCGTAGCTCTGACCTCTGGATTCTGGGTTTACATACGAGAGATGCTGTTTGGTTGTAATCCAAACCACCAATTAATGATATAACGGCAATTAATACATCGGAAGAATGCACGTGCCTACCTATGTTCTATGAATATAACGTTATTGATAGAAATATTATTGATGTAGCGAGTGGAAATGAACGAGTGTTTGATTAAAAATTGTTTATGAAATTAGATATTTGTAAACAATTCTTTCAGATTGATTTCATTGACTAAATATTATTAGATATCATTTCTTTGAATTGCTCTTTCTCAGTGTTTAGACATACAGAGTCCCCTGCGATTATCGTACCATCATCATCATCATGGCTACGCAACTTGGTGTGAGTCCTGGTCTCCCCGCGAATGCCCTTCTACTAGTCTCTGGGCTCCCGCCCTTTGCTGAAGCCAACAATGGATAGATCTTTACTTATATTATTTTGCCATTACCGTGACCCAAAAGTCTACCAATTCTTTGTTTTTCTTCAGATTTACTATAGAGCAGCCATTTCAGTGGTTGTGCATCGTTTATACGCTCTGTATGGCCCAGCTAGCCATTGAAACCTTTCTAATTTTATGAATTTTACGATTTTCGGCTCATAATACAGGTCCTAATGTTCCTGGTTATAACGCCTACCCCAAATTCCTTTGTACACGACTCCGAAAATTTTCCTGAGTATCCTTTTTTAATTCATACCTATATCTAGTAACGTAACACTGTAATACATAAAAAAAAACATATTTTAAAATGTTGGATTTCTCAATTTATTTGTGATGTCTGCCAAATGACCTATTTATCAATTATCGATTTTAAAAGTGTAAGGTATTATTCATTGGAGATTATTTATATTTTGAATAATTATTGTATGTATGGTTTTGCCACTATTTTAGTATCGGTATATGATTGTCTTGTGATAACTAATAAAAAATGTTTTAACAGATATGATTTGAATGTCGTATCAAGAATATCAATAATGTAACATAATCAACAGTGAATATTGTCGCAAATGTGGCTTAATGTTGTAACTTTGAAGCTTTTTGTGTATTGGAGTTGGGGACATCGTGACGTACATTTCCTGATTCCACCGCGCTGTCCGTTCTGACGGCAGGTCTCCGTAATGTGTGAATCATTAGATTGTTAAAATATTAAAATTCTGATTTTCGAACAGCGTTGTTCGGATGGCTTACTTAACAGTTTCCGAGCACGCGGCCGCCGTGACCCACTGCAGGTTTGAACCGATCTGTCCGTTTCGCGGACTTCTTAAAAAACCGGTACCCGGTATCGGCCCATCCGACTCTCAACATCTATTCGAGAGGTCCGCTCACTCGTGGTGGCGATGATGACGACGGCATTTAAAGCTATCATTTATCTTAATGAGTCTTAAGATTCACGAATTCTGAGACACGAACCCGTATTGCGACTCGAATTTTACTACCGGGCACTAGGTATTTATTTAGACCCAACAAATAATACTATTGAAACTCTTGAATTGAGGAATCTGCCTAATTCTGGATTCCTTTCAGTAAAGCAAACCTATGTTTGAAGTGTTTTTACTAGTGATGGTAAACCGTAACGTGACTGTGATTGTGTCGATGATTGGTAACTGAGATTTAATGAGGATTGGTAACTAAGATTTAACTGTCGGAGACTTACTATCTAGTGTACTATTCATTGCTCGAAGAATTACGTTAATCAGTTATCAATCACCGTTACAATCGAACACAATCACAGTCACAATAACAGTTAATGTTGATTTTATAAAATCACGTAGTACGGACAATGTTTTTTATAAAATTTCTAACTTTATTTGCTTCTTTTCAAAAAAATTGTCTCAATTAATATCAGGGATGAGATACCCCAATGGCTTCATTAATCTTTGCATTTCATCGATTGTCGTGCGATGTATAGCCTACCACAGTAAGAAACAATCTTGTATGGTGATTTTTTTTACTAAGTTATACCTAACGTGAATACTCGAGAAGTAACGACTTGCGTACCTTTCAGCCTGCGTTACGTATTGGATACCTATCCCCTCACACATCCGAATATTCGCTGCATTCAATTTTACATACATATACGCTGGTGAGAACGGGAAATGTGTCATTTATGATAATGTCCATTATTTATGTGCATAGCCACCTGCTTATATGGACATTGTTAATCTTAAAAGAGTATAATATAACGGGAATTCAGTTTTTGATTTATTAAAAGCATTTCTTTAAAACATCCACGGTGCTGCGATTCATGTTCGCATCATGATGAATCAATATCAATGTCAATGTCGGAAATCTAGCCGTTTAATATAATTACTGTAAAATACGAAATATTTGTTATTGGGCGTCTCGCTTGACTTGACTAGACTCATTTTATAAATTGTGGCCGTCAGTTATCAAGGCACATTTGAGTGTTTATATTCTGATTTTTGATTCGCTTTATTAAAAATATTTTTTAGCAACTGGTTACAAAAAATCCCAAACAGACCGTAAGAATGGAATCTCACAAACGGACCGAGCACGGAATCGGAAAATTATGTGAATGTCAATAGGTAGTTAAATATTAACCATCGCCAAGATCCATTGTCTTTTATTTTATTGTTGTTCTTATTATGATGTTTCCAGTAGTAATAGTAGGTACTGAATTCGTGTGACATACATATTTTCATTTTCTAATAGTCTTCTTTGTGTGATATATTTTAATTAGTCATCGTAATCTAGTAACTGTATTTCTTGGTAGGACCTACTGTCCTTCAAATCTTCATCTTATGTCGTATTTAATATTTCATCTCCTCATACGATCGATGAGTTCTCAATATTGTTGTTTTTTTTGCTGGTGAAACGGTACTAGTTTCTATATGCTGAACCCGTTTCTCATGCCTGACCCGCGGCTGCGTTACGTGTATAAGTATTTCGGCTAACGCACCTGAGATGATTGAGAATCACTTTATGATTATTAGACCAGATCGGGGGCCAGTTTGATATCGGAATTTCGCCCGTGTGTTACGAAAACCACTCTATCAAATTATTTTTACTCGTGCAAAATTATGTACGCATATTTACACAAAAAATATAAATTATCGATAATTTCATAATTTTTTGATGGACAAAAATTATTGGAGTCGCGTTTTTATTTTATGATCATTTTACATAACGACTCTATTACGTTTTTAATTGTATGGTTGCTAATATTTATGTATCAACTTAAGAAGTTTTTTAAGCTATATTGAAAACATTAATTAAATTTTATAGATTATTTTTATGTGAGTTAATTTAAGTTTCGAGTAAAAATGTCGTATTATGTATAATTTCATGTATAATGGAACTGATTATATTGTCTTTAATTTATATTATATCTTAATGTGTGCATGAATTATAATAATATTAAACAATTTAATAATATTTTAAATTACGTGTTTTGAAGTTTGTAGTCCAAGAATGATTTATTGATTACTTATAATTTGACAAAAAATGATTACTTATATTTTTGAAAATGATATTTTCCGACATATTTGACAAGTTGATGTCGGTATTGGTCGTAATTTAGTGCTGATGGATACGGACGGGCCCTTCGGAAAACGTTTCTAATAATAATATAATAATAATAATAATAATAATAATAATAATAATAATAATGATAATGATAATAATAATAATCGAATGAAAAGTAAACTTATTGCTTTCAAATAATATAACGACAGATGTATCAGTTTGAAAGTGCAAGATATTAGTTCGAAAATTTGTCGTCAACTCACTGTGTCATAATGCGTAGCATAATCGGTTAATGCATTTCCCCGGATAGGAAGAGATCCAGATTCGAATTCCGGTTTCAGCAACAATATTTTTTCGATAAATTGATTTTATATGTATAAATTTCTGATTAATACATTTAATTTGTATTAACCAAACTCTTGTATTATTTGAAAATGTCTCGGCTATAACATTACTTAGTTTTTCCGCTAGCCCCCCGCCAATCTTTGGCTGCTCGCGGCGGGTGGTGGACACGGAGAGCCATTCGATGCGAGGATTTTTTCGCTCTATTTCTTCTGACATATACATTTGAATGTACAAACAAATTAATATTACCCAAAGTAATCATTATTTGTCTTTATCCATATCTATGAGACGAGAGACAAATTGATGAGATACAAAAATGATAAAGTATATGCAAATATTCTCGCATCCAAATATTTAATTGAGCTGGATAAATTTCAAAACATTCTGTATGTGGCAGCGAGCATGATATATGACACTTCTAAATTTTTGCCTATCGTGCCATGCCAAACTACGTTGTTTCTATTTCTGTGTTAAAAAATGTGTACCAGGCAACGTATGTAGACGAATATGGCGCCTCCGTATCTTCAAGAACTTTTAATCTCGGACAATTTGAACGGGAGGCGTCAGAATCCTCCCAATTCAATAATTTAAAGAATGTTGTGGAGCAGTTGTACAACTTATTAGCCATAGTCAGTGTGAATAGGTATTTGCTGTGGCAGGCCCAAAGGCGTGGAAACCTTAATAAGAAGTGGTAGATCATTTTTCTCCCTCATTGAGATATTTTTTTTTTACGGAAACGGCACAATGTGCATCATTCAATTTGATTATTATTATTAAGAGCCTGGGGAGTTGCGGTGGAACATTTAGTGGTGGGTTCCTGTATGACGTTACCGTTAGCGTCATATTGTGAAGCAGCCTTTAGTGTCGGAAAACTTTTATGGCAACATAAAATGTATGACGCATGCGAGCTCACGATCAGCCTACAAGCTTAACCCTTTAGTCTGTGTCAAAAAGTTGTTCGATGTTCAAACACCGCGTGAATAAATTATTTTGTGTTTATGCAACTGTACGAGCCTCTGTTATGCTCGTTTAGTCATTAAATAGTATCAGATGATTCGGGACGTAATGAGGCAAAACTTAGAAAGTTGATTGTTCACGGAATATACGTATCATCAATAGTGAATTGTGACTATAGTATTTTTCAGGTTGGTATCAGTACCTACTCCGGATGGTGCAAATCAAGGATTGGCAAAAGTTACATCAATCTTAAAAACAGCTCCATCTTTTCGAATAATAGTCATAATCTACACAAAAACACGATTTGTTCACTTGATACTTCTACCATTTGAGATTTAGTTTTGCAAGGCGGTGGGCGAGGGGCGCCCGGCGGCAAATAGACATGACCCATCCTTCAATTATAAAACTTTGTCTTTCCAAGACTAGCAATCCCCCCGATCTGTTACATTTAGGCTACTGTTAGATATCCTTTTAATAATCTCGATAGCAGTCATCCAATTTTTTAATTAGGCCTAGATGTGACAGACGAAAATAAAAAGTATCGTAGATTAAGATTTATGAAAAATAAAAAATATATATTCTACCATTTTAAAGAGAACACATTATTATTTGTGAAGTTGTAATTTTTTCAGAACATAGTTCCGTGATATTTTAATACAAATTAAATACATCAATTAGAAAGATATACATAAAGATAAACTCAATTTATCGAAAAAATATTTTAGCTGACACCGGGATTTGAACGATGCGACGAAGTGCGATATCAAATTACACTACGTCTGGAATTATATCTAACGGGAACTTGTCAACCGAAGAAGGACTGGCGGTACACGATGGATTCCTGTTACCGACACTGATGTATGAAAGTGAGGCCTGAAAAAGAGGAAAGAAAGTAGACTGAATGCACTGGAAATGAGATCACTTAGGCGTATATGTGGCAAATCTATTTATGATAGAGTAAAGAATAAGGAAATAATGTAAAGCTGATGTCAGTATAATGAGTAAGCTTAAGAAATGATCGCTTAGGTGATTTGGTCATATGGAACGGATGAATGAGAAGAGAATGGTAAGAACGATATTTTTTATTTATTTTAATATTAGAAGATATAGTACATTTATAGAATAATCAGTAGGATATATATAGGGTGTCCAGCAGAAAAATTTCAAGATTAAATTGTAATTGCTCGTAAACCATCAGGGTGAGGTAATCGGGAGGGGTATGTTTGGCGCGAGTGATTTGCTGATTTACCAGTTGCAATGAGTCACTGGTCGAGAGCGCACTGCGCATTCGCGGTTGAGCAATATTTAAAGTGCGGCGACTTATTGGTTCGTGCGCGTTGCCCTTTTTGTACTCACTTTAATATTCGACGAGTAAATGATGGGCCTAGGACGCAACTTATCTGGTGTTGTGTTCAAAAGTTTAGACAAGAAGGGATAATGATTAACCAAACTCCTCCAGGACTATCAACGTCATTAGAGACGCCAGAACATGTGACTCAAGTTCGACGCGAAATTATGCGCAATCCGCGTAAATCGATAAGGAAGATTGGAGCCTTTACTGGAAAAAAAAATCAACAGTGCACGTTATTTTGAAAAATAAAGTACAGTTTCACCCATACAAACTGCAAATCGTGCGTTTTCTCAACAAAAATGACTATTATTTACGTGAAACCTTAACGAGAACGATGCTGAATCGTTTTGAAACAGCACGAATGCTTGGAAACATATTGTTTACTGACGAAGGACATTTTCATATCGATGGCTATATTAATAAACAGAACATGAGATACTGGTGCCCTGACAACCCAAGGGAACGCCATCAAAAACGTTTGCATTGTCCAAAAACGGCAGTGCGGTGTGCAATGTCTGCCCAATGCATAATTGGCCCTTAATTTTTTAACCAGCGAGAGACAATCACTGCTGACGTGTATTGCCGAATGATCGACGAGTTTTTGGTACCGCTATTGCAGTTGTTTCCCGGGTTCAACAACAGAACACAATTTCAGAAAGACGGGACCACTCCACACACAGCTAGAGTTTTAATGGAGAAGCTGAGGGGAATTTTTCCCAGTAAATTAATTAGCAAGTACGAAGACATACCCTGGGCACCTCGGTCACCGGACCTTATATCGTGCGAGTTTTTTTTTGTGGGGATACCTTAAGTCGTGAGTTTACAGCAACAATCGTCAAATAATTCAGGCCCTACAAGAAAATATCCGCCATGAAGTTGCTGCCATTGAACCAACGCTTTGCTCTCGCGTGCGATTGCAAGAGTGTCTTGAGAGAAATGGACGGCATTTAGACGATATTATTTATAAAACGTGAAATCCGCATCGTTAAACACCATTTTGTATAAATAAAATATGAAAATAACATTATAGTATTTTTTATTATTTAATATAAAACTTAAAAATTTTATGCTGGGCACTTTATATATATATTTCTTTTAACATTTATTTCTTCTCTGTAAGAGAAAGACTCGTGTATAGAGGAGTATATACGTATAATATATAGTGTATAATTTATGTTTCAGTTAGTCTGTGTACATATTTTTTAATTTCAGATACAAATTTATAGCGATCTGTAATTTTTGTAATTGTGATGGGGAGATTGTTAAAAAAATTGATCCCTTGATAAATATAGTGATTTTGGGTTGCGGTATATTTTAATTTTGGAATATCAATTTCGTCTCTAAATTTTGTAGATCGGAATTCGTTTTTAATATTTGTATTATTTTTTATTTTAAAAATCTGGATAATTGATTCTTTTTTGTATATATGTATATGACGCAAATGGCACCAGAAATAAAGGACGTCCAGGTAAACAAGATACTGGAGGATCTTTAAAATATATATATATATATATATATATATATATATATATATATATATATATATATAAGTTGTATTAAAGTATATCCATAAATTCAAAAAAATGGTATTGAAAAATCTCTGGCGTCTCCCGTTCCTTCGTTTCCCGGTGGCAGCCAAAATATTTTTTCGATAAATTGAATTTATGTGTACGTTTATCTTTATAATTGATGCATTTTATGTGTATTTAAATATTGTACGTTTATAAAATTTAAAAGTACGGTTAATAAATGATGAGATTACAGCCAGTCCGTCAGTTGCATGGTGTAGGAATTTCATAATGTTCCGTTATATCATATTAAATGTGTACATTATCCGAGAAAGAGGTGTTGATTCTGAGTTTTTCGACGAATAGGGAGTACAGTCGCCTCGAGTGAAATATTATGCGTTGGAATACATACACGGTACTCGTAGAAGATAACATCATCCGGCCTAACCTTCTGTCTACGCTGCATTCTCACTTGAATAACTCTGCCTGGCGCGATCGATGTTTCCCCGGTCGTACACGGAGATTAGCTCGGTCAGATGTCTACATCATTTCTGAAGAGCTTAAAACTCGAGTTTGTCATATTGATATTTATAGCAAGATTGTGTGCGTCATAATACTCTCGATTGAGACTTTATTCAACGCTCTGTTATTCTCTGTTTACATAGAGTTTCAATGATTCAGTATACTGAATGAAGTTGGTGACAGTAATCTTTATGCATAGGGAGGGAATCAGGAATACGTATAAATGATTTTCTGTGTTGAAACTTAATAGGCTACTACGTGTCACTTTGTATGATAAATAATTAACCCAATATTTCATAGTGTTTATTAGCTTAGCAATACGTATTTGTAATTTAAATGTTTATCGTTTGATATATTCATTTTTAAAGTACTAACACTTGATGCATTTATATTTTTTATCATCCTTAACTATTTTTTTACTAAATAACGGGTACATTTCCCCGTTCTTTTTCGGATTTTGACTCTTGAAACAAGATGACTACCGCCTGCCTGGTGGGACGAACAAGCAGGGTTATCAATTGGATAAAAAGGGATGAAAAAGTACTTACGCACACTGAAGACGCGACCGAAAAGTATATGTTTCTAGTTATTTATAGTTATTTATCAAAGAGAACACATTCTTATTGTGAAGTTGTAATTATTCAGAACATAGGTTTGTGATGTTTTTAATACAAATTAAATGTATTTATTAGAAAGATATACATATAAAATCAATTTTATCGAAAAATATTGTTGTTGCTACGGGATTCGAACCTGGATCTGTTCTAAATAAGTTTTCGAATCAAATATCTTAACACCTACCACAAAACATTAGACCGGCATTTTATACAAATAATAATATAGGAAATTTACTCATAAATTCTAAAGACAAAGATGATAAATTTAACAATTCTGGTGTCTATAAGTTTTCGAATCAAATATCTTAACACCTACCACAAAACATTAGACCGGCATTTTATACAAATAATAATATAGGAAATTTACTCATAAATTCTAAAGACAAAGATGATAAATTTAACAATTCTGGTGTCTATAAACTTAGGTGCAGGGATTGTGCTGCATTTTATATTGGTAAAACGGGTAGAAATTTCAATATAAGAGTAAGGGAGCATTTGAGATGTTTGAACAATAGTGGGGTTTGATAGAAAATGGTCATGGTTTTGATAAAAAATTGGGATTGTTAATTTTGCATATAAACGGTGTTGGTCACAAATTAAATAATTTGGAATTGTTGGAGATAAATAAAGCGTGTAAAACTAATCAAAAAATTATTATCAACCAACTTAATTTAACTACGAGTCCTATTCTAAAAAAAAATTTCCCAAAAATTTTTCGAGTAAATTTGTATTTAAGTAACAATTTGAGTTAGTTACTAAATTTATTTTTTAAATAATTGTTGTTTTTTTTTTAAATAGATTCTGGTAAAAGAACAATAATATATGTTTTTAGTTAGTATTGACATCCTGAAGAAGAAAATGGTATTTTTCGAAACCGGTAGATAGATGTATTTAAACTCAATAAGTGGTTAATAAAACAAAGTTAACAAATAAAAATATAGATTTTTTTTTTATAAATTTCAAGACCGGTAAGAAGAATAATTGTTACAAAGTCGTAGAATCATATGTACTAGAATATAAACTTTTATCAAATAAAATTTCGGTATTACTAAATGGTACAGCTTGATATTTACAAAAAAGGCTAAAGATCGCAGATTTATTTGCAAATGCGTGACTACCTTGTAGCTACGAGTAATAATAGGACTCTCATTAATATTATAATATATTGAGGTATTCACTCAACTATGCTAAATTAGTTAACGGCGTGTAATATCGATAGTAATATGGTGCGGGTAAGTTTTCCCGCTGTCAGGGTGTCACATGTTGCAGTTCGCCATCTACACGAGTAGTGTTACGCGGAGAAGATTGATCGCTTACATCAGCCGACGCGAGAGCGTGACACACATGAGTGTGGCCGGTTATGTCGGCGAATCGCCCGCGGACTGCGGAGACCTCATTCCGGTACACAACATAGTCGGTTTTTTATACAAAAGGGACACAAATCCTCATTCCGTTTTAATTTTAAATATTTTTAGACGCGTATATCGTACGTATCATAAGCTTTTGAAGACAAATTGTGGCTTTTCACTGGTTAAACCGATCGTCGACTGAATTGCCATTCGTTTTGAATATCTATGATAGAGATGGCGAATCTGTGACACGCGTGCCACGAGATGACACGGTGGAAAATTTGAATTTTATTTGCAAAACGTACCGAAGTCGAGTATAGTTTTATTAATAAAATTAAATATGAATAAGATGTCTCTTTTCGTTCTCTCGACCCTCTAGTCTCCTACTGCTGCGGGAATTAATGCGGAAATGTATGATATATTATGTAATACACATATAAACTATAAAAATTTAATTATAGATAGGTCAGGTTTCCTATGATTTTGTTACTTGCATTGTCGGTGTTTGAATAGATTATTCTACGTAAATTGTTTTTTTTTAATCACAATATCTGTGAATAAAAACAAAGTCAGATTATTGAACTAAGAGGAAGTGGACGATTGTATCAGGAAGAATAGTTTTTGTAAATACGGTGTTACTGAAGAAATAATGTATTTTGTATTATTTAAAATAAAGGTATTGTGACACGTACCTCTAATGTAAGATGTTATTTTGAAATGAAAAACATATTTTGATTATTTATTTAAATTTTTATCTATTTTTCTAGCAATAATTTGCTGACTCACTTTTATTACTATTTTGATTTGAATATTTCTGAAAACATCTCTCGGTTTGGAAACTACCGCCATAAAATGTGAACATTTTATATGAGATACTTATCATTTTTTCATCTCTACTCATATTGGATTAAATAAGTCTATGAATTTAAACATGTATATTTTTACTTATTTGATTGTTAAATAGAAAAAAATAATAATTTCACATAATAAGGATATCTGGGGAAGAACATCTAAAAATTCTTTCTAATTTATTTTTACTTGTTCCCTGATATATATTTATTATCTAAATATATCGGTAATTAAAATATTAATGATTGTTTGAAATTCTGTTTTTGTACGTACCTATATACCATACAACCTTTGTATTTATAAATGTATTTTAAAATTAATTTTCTCTTTTTTTCCCAAGGGCACACCGATCCGCGATCATTTTTTTTCATCGTTTTTTGTATTAGACAATATATCTAAAACCTTATTATTATTTAGTTGTCCGTCATTCCGTTTAAAAGATTTCAATTTTACGGTGGCTATTGATAAAACATTGCAGTCTCTCCTAGTGAGGCCTTAGCAACGGATATTACTGTATTTGTAGTAAACAAAACGAATCACGTAATTAACGGTCCATTCAATGGGTCAGGTTTCTATAAAATCGTTTCGCCCCGATGCGGTCGATTACACTTTGTATTTAAATATAAAATAATATATGTGCAAAATTAATTTTTCCCCAGGTTAGTTTATTTTATGCAGGTCAGTTAACTTATTTATATTTTTATATCAATTTTAATTAATTACTTTTTTTTACTTTTGACTCTATTATATGGTTAATTTTATTTTCGTATCCTCTCTAAATATATACAATATTGAGTTTACATAATAATGTAATTATATTTATTCTACATGAAAACAAAATAACGTAATTTTTTTTTTTGAATTATGAATTTAATAATTAAAAGTAATTAAATTACACAAATTAATTAAACATTTCGAAATAATAAAAATCTATTCTCTCGCAATTGAGAATTCGAATGAATTATTAAATTAATCGTACATAATTTCTTTAAACCTGTCTATCCGTGTCGCATAGCAACATAAAACGAACATATGTTGATTCGCATGGTAACATAGAACGACACGATCTGCTGTCAATTATTTTTTGGAGTTATCGCGTCAAGCAGTGTAAATTATTTAGCTTTCGTATTTAAAAAAAACATATAAGTTAATGTTATAAACATGATTAATTTCCCATTATTATTGACGGAATATGTGTATTATATATGTATTTTTATTAATAATATGTACCTATTTTTTTTTTAATACGACTTATTTTTAGAAATCATCAAATATTGTATGATTTTTAAAATAAGGTAGTTGTTGGGGGTCTTAATTTATTAGAGTTGTAAGTATTTAAGTATTTTTTGTGTATGTCCTGACTAATTGTTAGCATTACATTTTATTTCTAATAGTTTTATACATTTAAGTACTTTTGTACATTGAAGGTACTTTATATAAGTTTATTATTTTCAATAGTGCTTTAATATAAATTTTTTAGAGCAACACGCAGTCGACAAAATATCGCCAAGGAAGTTAAATGTACCTTATTCTGTTTTCATTATTCTGAATGGAATTTTTCTCGTGTTAGCCCCGTTTTTTTTTTTATACAAGAACAAGCTATTTTTTCTGTCTATTATTATTTTAATTGGCTGTAGACAGACGAACAATTCAATATACTGACATCGAATCGAGAATAGTTTTAATAGAATAGCAAGATTTTTGTACCGTAGATAACACATTATTAACGTATCGCCTTTTTAATAAATGGTTTAAGATTAATTTCCCACAAAAGCTCCAACCCATAGCGGCCGATTGTACGCTCATCCATGACGGAAGATGAGCGTGATGCATCTTCGCCAAGAAACCAGCATTGTCTACCACTTTGCACTGTCAAAGGCGAACAATGCAGAAGAATTTCACACGGAGTATGATCTCGTGAAAGGTTGCGTGTATTGTCCAATCTTCGTTTTTACCGCCTCGTAATTGCGGCTTCATTACGGAGAGCCTTTAAAGGGTGACACTCGCAGAAAAGTTGTTGATTGAGGCCATAACTCGCGGAGAAATGCGAGCGATGCCTTTACTGCACTGAGAACTTAACGTTTTCACTGTCGAGGTTAACCTTTGCCTGGTTGATTGGTGCGTTGTGTCAGTGAAGAAGAATGGATGTTTTCAATCTGCCACTCGGCGTTACCTCTCTTATTTGTCTGATGCTTCTTTCGACCTACAATTTTTTTTCGAGCATTTTATAGCGAACTTTTTCTCTCTAAATAAATTGACGGACATGAAATAAATTAATAAATTCTTACTATTTTTACAACTTAATTGGGTTATAACTACTAAAAAATAACCACAAAGTTGCTGGTTTTGTGGGAAGAGCAACGAACTTCCGGCTTTGCGATCACTAGACGAGCGTCTTACCGCTAGTCTAAACGGGGTAGGTAGTCCAAAAACATTTAAAATTACATAATTATCTTTAAAAATACATCTAATTAAATAACATTAATAAACTTATTTTGAGTTAATAACTATTTATAATTTGTCTTTTTTTTTTTAATATTTAAAATAATATGCTTTATATTTAACCAATTGGTTTTTGTCTATAGAAGATAATTATTACTGAATTTATTCAATTAAAAAAAATCATTTGTATTATTAATATGCACGGTGAAATTTAACATTAATTACCAACAATAAACTTCACAGCTTTTGATCCATCCACCCGACAAATGTCTCACTAATGAGTTCATAACGAATTAGGTTAATTCAATTGAATCTTTTAA
Source organism: Eubasilissa regina (assembly GCA_022840565.1). Taxonomy (NCBI): domain Eukaryota; kingdom Metazoa; phylum Arthropoda; class Insecta; order Trichoptera; family Phryganeidae; genus Eubasilissa; species Eubasilissa regina. The sequence continues at coordinate 28,028,007 of JAINEB010000018.1, forward strand.
TACCTAGGTGATAAATAATGCTTACCTTTTTTTTATAAACATTAATCTGTTTTCAAGGTTCATTAGGCAGACGGAACTCCTTGAAGACTAATTAATTGTAGTCATTCGAAAATAGGAATAATTACATTTTGATGTTATTTTTTATCCTCGCAAATGGAGAAATGCGCTTGTTTTATCAATTAATCACCCAAAATTAGTTCAAATGTAAATATTATATTTTTTTCATTATAGTTCATGCTAGCATTTTTTTGACATACATAACAAACATAGTCAACAAACTTGACAGTCAAAACATAAGAGACAGGGACCACCGGAAAGCAAATACATGTACGGCTATTTTCAATTTAAAATGTGAAAAGACACTTTGAAATCATTTAAAATTAGCGCGCCACGCATGTTTTAGAACGATTGAAAGACATTTTAAGTTATGAAATGATTTTTATAAATCTAAATAAATTCGGTCAGTCAGGCATCCGAAGGTTATCACCAAAAAAATGTTTTGTTAATGTTAACGATCTGTCGGCGTCGTTACATTGACAGAAATAATAAAACTTGATCCGTTTATCATGTTTACATTATTAGAATGTTCGGTTCAGTAATTTAAAAAAAAAACATATTTATACTTTTCATTCGTAGTAGGTACAAATATCCTAATAAAACGAAGTTGTAAAATCCAAAACAAATTCTATATTTGAAACTTTTGACAGTAGAAAAGAAGTCGTTTTTTTTTAAATAATAAAAAAAAGGTCACATATCCACCCACACAATTCGTATTTCAAAAGAAATTAACACTTTGATGTGATCATAAAATATTCAAGCATAACTTTCCTTTCGATTTTGCCTACTGAAAACGGCGTCATATATATTGTATATTGTATATTGCTTGATTTCCCGATTGTTATAAACGCCGTGTATTAGAATTAGAACGTAGTTTTGAGATTCACGACTTGTATTGTCAAGTTTTGTGACAATTTTTGTATAATATTTTGACAACACCGGAAGGCATATTGTTATTGATGGAACAATAGAATATGGGTAATTATTGCCACCGTCTCGGCCGCGTGCTAATGAATCGTGCGGTAAGCGCGTGAGTATTCTTCGCCCGGTGAATATTATAAAACGTCACTCGTATTATGAAATTGTTGTTTGATGTTTCTTCCATATTTCATCCGTAGTCGACGTAGTGGTTATTATTCAATTATTCCCGTGATAAACCTACATCACGAAGCGTATCAATGTTTTAAACACTGCTTAGTCTTCTTTTGCTTATTCTGTATGGTTACAGAGACGTAACTATTTAGGGGCAGGCGCGAAGTCGAAAAGAACACAACATTATCTCCAATTTTGCACTTAGAAACAGTGCAAATTTATATGATAATTATTCTTACAAAATCGCCATTATTACCGATACTTTATTGAGCGTTGATTTCGTGTCATACGGAGTGCTGGGTCTCGTGGACCCCTTGTTCCTTCATTGTGATGTATGCCTTATGGGCCTGTTAAATATTTATTATTAGTTTTCTGCAAAAGGGGTCAGGGAGTGCTAGTTGACGCGGTGACTTGTAACCTCTAAAGGAGGACGGTTTTGTGGCTTTTAATTCGCGAGGGGACCGTTATATTATAATTCGATAACACGTTGATCGTGGGGTTTTGGTGCTTGGGGAGACCAGCATAAAACCGCTTGGAGAGGTATTTTATAAACTCTTTTACGGGGAGAATGCCCGAATCGTGATCGAGATGTGAGATCCTCATCCATTTGGGGGCACCCAGTGCTAGCCGGATGACCTTATTTTGGAATATTATTACCAATAGTAAAACTGTATTGGGTTTACCACAACTTTCTTCATTCAAACAATAATTATAATGCTTTAAATATTACATTGTTATTAATCAAGACATTATTGATTACATTGAAACATAAATGTGAATGGTAAAGAAAATCTCCAGGTTCGAATCCCGGTTACAACTAAATATTATTTCGATAAATATATTTTTTTTTGTGTATCTTTCTAATTGATTAATTTAATTTGTATTAAAAATAAATAATCATTTGAATTTCTCGAAAGCTGACTGAGCTGATAATGAATAATACACACGAAAACCTTCCGAGTACCTGAAGTGTAAGGCTCCTCAATAGAGGACACCAGAATGAAGAAATTAGGTGTGTACAGCCGTGTTGGGATATACTATTTTGGCCATATATGGAAAATAGTTCCTGGGAATGGGTCAATTGAATTGATCGGTGCAACTATTCTAGCGAACCAGGTCGGTTAGCTGCAGCCGATAAATTGCGACTTGTTTCTGTTTGAACTCTCCGATCCCTAGTGTCGTGGGTAAGGGCATTGTGGACCACTTGCTGCATACTAGGCAATTCATCATTTATTTGCGTTAGTCGATATTGTTAAATATGGAAAGGTTAAATAATCAGGAAAGACAAACTTCCACCCTGAATAATTTTAATTTAAAAACTTTTTCATTGTAACGACTGTCCGGCATTTTGTATAGGTAAAACAGTACAGAGTTTTAATATTAGAATAAGAGAACGCTTAAGGTACCTCAATAATAATAATTTCTCAGAATTTTCCAACCGCCTTGTAGAGACAGGTCATAATTTTGTAAAAGATAACGAATAATTTCTAAAATTAAAATTAAATTTAATAATAGATTAGATAATTTAGAAATTCTAGATATTAAAAAATCTCTCAACACTAAATCTAACATAATTAATAACTAAGTGAACTTAATAAACAACCCGCTATTTAACATATTCCCTATTTCAATGTCTCCCTGTCAATCACCTCCCCACTCCCATCTAGACTCCGCCCCCGCTCCGTAATTGATGTCGTTTTAATATTTTATTTTTATGGAATAGTTCAGTTGTATGCCAGTCCTGACGAAGATATGTCAGTATCAAAACTGGTTGACGTAAAAATAACTCTTAGTGGTTTATAAAAAGTTAAATATAGATACATTTTTTAAATAATTACAGGATATCAATTTCTTTGGCAGGTACGGAGTTTTTCTTCTTCTATATATTAATGATGTCACCGGTTTGTTGATGAAGTCAGTATGAGATAGCTGCCCATTTTACATGTTATTTATTCCTGTTTTATCGATGCATTCTTCTGTTCGTCCTTTTATAGAATCTCTCGCGTTTCCCTGTTCTCTCTCTCCATAAATATAGCCTGTAATACTTGGTCAACGGTTGACGTCGGCAGATTCATATCAGCCCGGAGGTATGCTGAGTTATGAGTCTTTGGAATGAGATTAGGGCCGTACGCTCTCCGTATATTTATCGTATGTACTGTGTACAAGTGAGCAATCGTGCTGTTTAAGATCGGTTTAATCGTATTTTAAGGAAGAATTACACTCATTAATAAATCCACATCCTTTTTAATATTTGCGGTTTTCATTATAATAGTTCTATTCTATTCAGTTTCACAGACTACCGAATATGTAGATATGAACTAACGCAAATTCTTTGTTTCAATATTTTAGTTTTGGTGTCACCCACGTGATCATTTTGGTGTACCGCTTGCGCAATAAAATAGCTCCACGACTTTTAAAAAATATATGACTCGATTGGAATGAAAATTTAAACGCTGACAATATAATATGCGTTAATGTAAAAAATACGTCTTGTTTACACAAAGATTTAATTTTCGAATAGTAAATACTTTTACTGTTACATAAACGTGTTATAAACTATCAGATTTATATTTCGACCAAGAATGTGTGTAAAATTCCTCTCGCCTCGCAACTAATGTTCCAAACCCCTCTCCTATATATACACTTTATTTTATGTCTATTCATTTACTGGTCTGCGGTATTTAAACTTAAATTTGATGTTTGATGCGTCTCTTTCAATTACGTATTAAGATTTTGTAATTATTTGAGCTGGCCATGGTTATTTTACGTCAAAGACATTAAGCTATTTAATGTTTGGACCTAAAGAAATGATATTTTGAGCTGTGCCTAAAGGTACTAGGAATGTCATTGTTAAATTACCCCAACCAATATTCCCACACGTTAGTAGAAGACCGTTCGTTTCGGATTGGTAGTAATATATATTGTATTTATATCAGGTACATCTAAATTTATAAATAAACTTTTTGATTCTTGCAGATAATAATAATTTAATATATATTAAAATTCATAATTCGTATTAAATTAAATATGTTTAACCATGATAGTGCAAGTCTAATCAATGAATTTGAATTAAGCCGCCTAAGTAAAGTTGCTTCAAGTTCTCCAGTTGTATAAGCAGACGCGTGCAAGATAATAATTGATGTCATATTTGTTTCCTGATGCTGGAATATATCTGAATGTCTTCTTCTGGTCTCAATGGTCTTTTTAGTGTTAGCGAAATAATGAAGAATATCAATGAAATGAATGTGATCTCTTGAAGTGAAACTCCTCCAATGCAGTATTGTGATATCCATCTTTTTTGTGCTCACATGCTGCGTGATTATATTGTTTTCGACAACCTGTCGATAATGATTACGAGTCACGATTCATTGAGTTTCATAGACGAGTCGTGTGCGTTTGTAATGACAACAATTATTATACCTTTTTAAAAAATTTATTTAATTTAAGACACTATTATTCGGTACGTGCCGGAGAAGTAATTGGACTCGCATTTAAAAAAATAAATAATTGCGCTTTCTTTTCAAGTTCGCTTCGACGTGTCTTAGATCTTACGTTTTCAATTGCGGATGATCAGAAACACTGTCTGTCATTCAGTTCCGTTTATTTTTTAATGCCCCCCCCATAATGAAATTGATACAATGTTTACTTGTGGTCAAGGCGTGAACAAAATATGTCACGTTGTGTGACAGTGTGCATCATGTGACGTTGTGAAGACGTCCTTAAGATAGTTTATCTATGTTTGATATAATGTGATGCGTACAAGATTACATAGAAATATATTAGTCATTGTATCGATTATTATTGTATATAGGTACCTAGATACGTGTCGATTTTTTAAGTTAACATATATTTTGAATAATACCTGTGATCGCTTAGTTATATATATATGTTAACACATGGCATCAGTATGCTGAGAACACCATACACGGATGTATAGGTATACATACATATTTAAATATTTTTTACATCTGTCCATCTTTTTATTCGCACTTGTGAGTTTCTTAAGCTCCTGATGTCATCCTCCTCTGCTTTTTTCTCATCTCTTGTATATTTTATAAGTCTCTCTTCCATAAGAAAGTGCTCCATGTGTCTGATCATTATTACTTTTATTACAATCACCTCGATTAAAAATCATCCCCTACGATCTTCTCATAGATTGAATCCACTGCGCTCAGTATAGTTTCATCCTTCAAAACTATTTTATAGTTTCACTGACACACTGAGCATTATAGTTTCACTGAATAAGTGTCAGTACGAGCCTTTTACGAATTTACCCTGTTTTTAAATACGATTTTTTTTGGGAGATTCATATTCCCCATAATGGAATAAAGAACACCGTTTGTAGTGCCAATAGTGCTAAACGCAAATGTTTCGCGTGAGTAGTATAAACTGGCTTCCGATAAATTCATCATATTAGGCACATCAATTTATTGCTCTTCCGATAAGCGAAACTTCGTTCTACTCCCACGCAGTAGATAATTCTGCTCTGAATAATTGAAATGACGGCGACCCCGGGGGAAAGGTTATGACAGGGATAATATCGTTGCTCGTATCCAATAAAATGTATTTCAAAAGATCAAAGGGCCATTACTGTGTAAACAGTGCACGAATTCGGCTTTCCGCGTGGAAATTCATAATCAAGTTTCTACGCCGAAGGCTTCCGTAACGACGTAGAATTGCGGCCATGCTACGAAACAAATTGGTCTTATTCTCATTCAAAAAGTTTGACAATTTTGTTGTAACTAAATACTATAATAGATATGAAGGTTTGCTTTATAGAATCTATGTATGTAAAAATATATGACGGTACGTACTATGTACCTATTCAACACACCGTATTCGTCATGTTAGGTTCCTTAAGTCGGTCATATGCGTTTCGGTATACCTAACAAGTACACCGAAGCTCAACTTTGGCCATACACGTAGCGGCAAACCTGTGATACTCTACAGGTAACCGTGGCATCAGTACAGCGCAAATATGACGATATGGTAACGCTAGTAGGTCTTCTCGTCATCCTACGAAAGATAACTGCGACAAAAGTGGTGTAAAGAATGGTTATTAAAAGGAAACTAATACAGTCACGTCAATTTGATAATGGAATTAAATGTAGAGCCTCAAGATTACTGTAATTATTTAAGAATGGATGGCTCAGATTTATACAATTTAATAAAATCTTTCACACTTACGCTGCGCTCGCGAGACACCATTTTTTCGAACTACGCAACGCGACCTTTCCGTTTGCGGTGGACGGAACAGCTACGGAGACCTACGCCCTGGAGTAACACACACGCTTAGGTTTGCCTGAAATTAACACTTACCCACAGGTAGAAAATATGAATTTTCAATTGTTGTCAGGTCGCCTGTACAGGTAATGATACCTGATAGTTTTGTCACATACGCGGTCCGCTTTGCTTGTATACCTGTATACCTGTCAGGTATACCGTTCTGTGTATGGCCGGATTTACGGATTTCGCAGTTTACTATCGAGCGCCATCTATCCTTGGAGAAAGCCGCGCGGTCCAATCTGTAGAGCATTCATTCATGTCTTGCAGAACTTGATAGTGTGCATTCGTCTTCAAGTCGATTTATATCCTGTTGTCTAGAGCGTGTTGAAAGATTCGTCGCTTCAATTTATTTAATTTTAAATAATTTTCCTCAATCTCTTAAAATTTTAACTAACTTTAATTTCTTTATTTTTCTTTTAAAATCATGTTTTCATACGAGTAAAACATGTCTCGTCCTTACAGCACATGTAGCGCTTAATTACAAAAACCCCTAAAACGAGTTTTTGTTTTTTATGTTATGTTTAATGACTTTATGCTGTTGCGGGTATATTCAATAAACTTTGCGCATTTCAAACTGGTCTCGGACACCTGGGATGCAGAATTCGGTCAGTGCTAGCCTTGCACTGACCGAGATATCTCGCGTCAAGAACTTTGGCAGGTATCATCTCTCGGTGCACGCTACGGAGACAGTCGGACGTCTCCAGGTCCAGGAGATAGCCGGATGCGACTCAAACGGAGGAATGATTACATTTAAATATGCTCTGTCAACGGTGTACTCTGATAGTTCGTGTGTAAATAAAATTAATGAGTTAATTTAAAATCAAATAAACTATTTCCATTTTTTAAAACAGTACCACTTATTTCTTAATAATTCGAGTATTTCATTAAAAACTTAAGTTACTTAGAGAAAATGTTTTTTTTTTTTACATTGACACATGATAAACCATTCAAAAATAATAATTATTCGTAATAACATTCATTTCCTGCATGGCTTATGACGATTGTGGATTGTTTGATTACCACGTGGTGGCCAATATTTTACAATGTTTTCACCGGCGCAGGGGCGGGCTCGCCAGCTCTGAGCTCCGAGGAATCGTCACCGAAGGCACAATGGACCGCCGAGGTCACGAACCGCACGCGACCCGCGATTTATGACCTCCTCACCGTTAACGCTTCGGGTATCGACATCGAAATAACTGTCAGGCCGTGCGAGTAATTATAATGTTTTTTATTCTCAAAAAATTTATCCGGAATGTGACTAATAATCACGGTCTTATGTTAGTTTGGATTGTTTAGATAATTTTCAAAATCAACCGACTGATTGATTATACAATACAATTTATTTTTATAAACTAAACATTGTATTACACACGCGTTGTGTTATTTCTTCACTACTATATTCGATAAGTTATCACCCGAGGGACTGCACTTCTGGATACTATAGTAGTGATGATATAACTCAAATGTGTGTGTGGTATAAAGTTTAGTTTATTGAAAAAAAAAGTACTCATCACGTTGCACTATAAGTACAAATAAATACAAATTGCGTTGATTTTATAATTTCACTGGTCTCTGTAAAAGTCGTTTATTAAAATTACATAAAGTCCTCAGTTTATTCGAATATCTGACACTAAATGAGTTACATCCCTCTGACCACTTGTAAATATTTCGGATGGTGAGAATGCAAACAGTTGCAAATACCATTGAAATGTTCCAGACCGTAATGATCTAGTGAAAATATTACTATGTGGATGATGCTGTTAGATATCGCAGATACCATCAAGCTGTTTTGCGTAGACGATACGGACGGATATCATCAATAATGTTGTAGCATGCCCTATATTTATTTACATAGAATACCATATTTTTCTCGGGTAGAATTTATTAAGGTGAATTCACGAATGATGACTTGCGGAGTTTGGATACGGGAAACTTATATTGATTTCATACGCATTTACTCCTCTTGATGTTGAAATAAAATATTTTAATGTGTTCTCTAAATTCGAATATTCCAGAATATATAGATCGTGAATTTACCTAATTTACTCTACATTCGATTTGATCTCTGTTTTGTCGCAACGTTAGTCAGCGGTATCGCTTCGGGCGGCTCGCGAAGTTTCGCAACTTGCAATAGGTCAGGACAGGCTGGATCAGCACAAAAACTGTGTGTGAAAACTGCGTTCTACTTATGTGCATTATTCGGCGACCATCCAAGTTAGATCTATTTTTTTAGCGTAACGCGTTGGTCCTATTTCAATTTGTAAGAAACTTTCTTATCTGATATTCTCAAATGTTCGTATATATATATAAAAAAAAATATATCTCTGATAAAACTCAGATATATCAGTGTAAATTTTTTTGAACACGCACGAAATTGCTAGGTGTTCATTATCATCAGTACTTAATTTTTTTTTATCTGTATTCATATGATTACTAATCTAACGATTGTTAAATCCTTAGGTTGGATATCTTTATTGACCGCGGTGCTATGATTCAAACTCGCGAACTTTAAATAACAGTTTGTCATCGAGTGTCAACTCATTAATATAATATGGTTTCATTTTTAAAAAACCTAATTAAATGATGCCCTAAACGTCGGCTACGACGAAAACCGATCCACTGCAAAATAATTCGGAAGAATCTCTTTTATTATCTGACTGTCGTCAACTGTGCAGTGAGAGTCAAATTTACTTTGAATAATGTTAATAAAGATTTACTTAATATTTTTATTGGAATTTTTCAGTGTTTTCGATTCACTAATATTTTAAATACTAAATTAATGTATTAATTATAAATATATACATATAAAATCAATTTTGTCGAAAAATATTGTTTTTGCGTCACCGGGATACGAACCTGGATCTCTATTAACAATATTTTTCAACAAAATTGATTTCATATGTATATATTTATAATTAATACATTAATTTAGTATTTAAAATATCACAGACCTATGTTCTGAATAATTACAACTTCACAATAAGAATGTGTTTTCCTTATCACTAATATTTATTTAGAATTTGTAATTATCGAATCAAATTTTTCCCCTAATCCTCAGCTTTTACGCCTACAAATGATATGGCGGCCCTACGTGACTATTGAAATTGTCGCCTGTTAGAACTCATGACACATCAAGCTACATACTGTTTCTATTTTATTATTTGTGTTGGGGTCACATGAGATACTCGTTCTTTGTCCTATGACACACTCAGGGTCCCTGGATAGGTATATATTGCTATTGGCTAATTAATCTGCGCACTGCACACAGTGCAACAGGAGCACACTGAGCAACCTAATAAATAGTTTCTAATTTCTGGTACTATTGTTTATTTTTAATTGATTATAAATAATCGTAGTATAATTTTATTTTTTCGTGTGACTTGATAGATTTTTGGTATGAAATATTGCTTCCCGCCTTATTGACCGATTATATTAATTTTATCTATAAGTGTGGGTTTTATCTTATGAAATATATGTTTACGTGACATTTGCTTAAAATTTACTCATACTGTTATATTTTCATGCATTATTATATTATCAGAAAGGACGAATATGATTAGATAAGATATAAAATGATCCACTTATTATTTATATTTGTAGTTGATTTATCATATATTGATTACTCAAATTGATTTAGATATCATTATTATTTAGTAGGTGGTTTTTTTTTTATTGTTAATCACATTTATTTATCAGAAATTTGTTGCCCAATTTATTGACAACATAAATCAATTAGTTTTGAAAACCTATTGTGAGTACCTATATTGCACTATATTTTGTTTTTTAATTATAATTATAACTATCTTACATGCATAATTAATTAAATCATTTTTGTAAAATTTTAGCAAAATTATCCTTTAAATATTAAAATGCTTCTTGTTTCTAGTCAATGTGTAATGTGTTTGAAGTGTGTGTAAAAAATGAAAATTTAATAATACTTTATTAACCTAACCTGACCCATTGATTCAACTATATTTACCTAATTTAATAACAATCACAAACTCGCGTGACACATCAAATTTATAGGTTACGCGCTTGGTTCATATTTGCTGACAAGTGTTAATTAAAATTGGTGCATTTTTGTTTGTACATACTTTTAATAAAGTTTAAACTTGATTGCTTATGAATGTATACCTTTATTTTCATATTAGTGTGTGTACACTTTGACTTGTGTTAGTAATTGTATACATTAATCGAATTATAACATTTTTTGTAGTATACACCAATTTATAAAATTCAATTTTAGTTCTTGCATCGTCGAGTTTACTCGCCAGTTTAGAGCAGGATTCAGGATAAATTGGAGAATGAGTAATGATATTTACTCGAAATGTCGGAAGTGTGAAAGACCTTCTCAGGACTATTTAACGCGGGTTCCATCAGAAAATAATCTGTTATATATATATATACAAGTATATTACATTCTAATATATACGGATTTATAACAACAAAATATACCTATTTATTATACTCTCAATGTGAGTTGTGCTTGTAAACTTTTGAGCGTTCCGCTGGTGCAGTACAATGGTGAGTGCTTTAAAACTTGTTAAAACATAAGTTCATTGTAAACGTGGAACATGTGAAGCTTTGTTAGTTAGTCTACTGTACGTCGTGTTACCAACATCGCACTGTACGCCGGTTACCAACATCGCACTGTGGCCGCTGGCCGCGGCACTTCCGACAGCCGTGGCCGTTCCGTCTGCGCCTGTCGCCCGGAGCTGTCGTCGCTCATACGGTTACCCGGAAAAACAGTTACTCCATCATTACAGCAACTTAATGGGACAAGTGTTAAAATATAAAACAATCTGCATGCTACGAATTTTATGGTCGGAACTTGTTTCGCTCCCCGTCGGCAGCCAAACGCCGCGCCGTCTCAAAATTTAGAAACAATAGCGCCAACTGGGAAAATGTAAACCGGTGTCAGATTATATGAATATCCACTTAACCAGCGCCACCGGTCTCCGTGGACCGGTAATATTTCACTCGCTGATATTGTTTTGCCTGTTGACACCGACTAACGAGCGCGCGTGTCAGATGGGCGATAGTTCCCCGTCCGGAAGCGGCTACCATGTACGTTTGATCTACATACTTGCGTACCGTTTTATATCGAAGGCTTTCTACTAACCACCGATCTATTGCTAATTGATGCGTTCGCTACGTAAGGCAAGTTTATTCCTTTCTGTATGCATCACTATCAGAAAGCAATAATAGTTATCGCAATAGCGCAATACCTACTCTGAGTCACACTCAATAATGAAATAATAAGATATTTTCTTAAACATTTTACCTTTATTGCTGTATGGGTTCACACCGTTTCGCGCGAACCGGTTGTTAAAATTAGAAACCTTTTACGATGAAACATTTCATTATTAAAATTGAAAAAATTTCACAACTTTTGTAAAAAAGTTCCTTTCAAGTTCCCTGAAAATGACTAATACCTTAACATGGCCGAATTCGACACAATAAATTTAATTTTTATTAAATAGTCAAAGTGACTATATCACGTGTAAATTGAAATGTTTTTTAAAAATCTAAATATTACATTTATTAATTACGCTTTAATTTTCATATTTATTGATAATTTTATTGAGTGAGATCACTGCCTCAATAGCTCTTTCTTTTCACATAAACATTTCACGTAAGTGTGACTCGATCCATTTTGTGTCTCGTCCACTCCCCTCTTTTGGGAGTGTTTTTTAATGAATGGATCCCTGAGTGTCTGTCTTGAACTACTGCACCTTAATTTTCCATATGTATGTAAAACTATGTTCTATAGATTTATGTAATATGATTTTTATGAATAAAGGCAGCATTTAAGGGACGCTGGAAGGTCTAAATTTTACAATTTTTGCGATAATTGCTAATTTGAATTGAACATTGAATTTCTTCTCTTTTTTCGTTTTACATATACTTAAATATGTTATTGAATTAAAGTCGCGTATTTTTATTAGCTTTGACGAGTGGGACAAGGAAGACATAGCTACTAAACCGATCCCGGAAAAGGGTCCCCCCCCCTCCAGCTGCCCTTTTAAACTAGCACTTAAATCATACACATTTTAATCAATATATCTAGGATAACTCCCCATATGCAGATAGTATCATAACTAATAAAGACCTTATTTTGAGATATCCACGTTTAAATGTTTGGAGTTATCCAGACATCAAAACAAAAATATCCGAGAGAATTATTTCCTGCTGGTTTTCAAAGTAAGTAAAAAAAAGACAGTAAAATATAACAGTGGATTAACGCTGTTTAAACACGTATTTAAGAATTAACTATATATATATATATATATTTAATTTTCTTCCAAAAATTAAAACTTCATGTACCTAGTGTCACACATGACTCATTTTAGACCAAACTGTTAGTTACCAAATCCTATTACAAACCCACGATATGTGTTTTCTTGCTTACATCATTAATATTTTATTCACATACTGAATTGCATTACACAATGAATTCGTAAACTTACCAATAATTGATGTGTTGCTATGCCTGAGAACTTGAAGTGAGCAGTCCAGTAGTCGTTAAACCCAACTTCTTTCTGACAGCTGTTAGCTCGTGATTGGTTGTCTCTGGCATTGATATCCTTAGATCTCCGAGACGAAATCACAGAGGGTGAGGTTCCGACTTGTCATTTAACTGTAATGATATTTTTATACTTTTCAAAATATTTTTTGTTGAATCAAAATTATTGTAGATTAAAAAATATTGTCGCAAATATCAATAGAGTTCAGTACACGCTCATAAAATACATTAATAATTATGGGACTTTAACAGCCGTTCAACAGGATGGTCCACTATCACGGTTTCTTACGAAATTGTTCCAAAAATAAATTGTACTATACCAGATCATTAAACATAATATTTAGGTATCGATGTAATAATAAACAGTTACTCGTATGTGCCGAGGTACTAATAAGTTTCCCAACATATCTTGGAGATTGTTAGATTCGAAAATAGCACAAAATGATAAAAAATAGGATGAAATTTATAATTATAAAATACTAGCTTAAATATCCGGCGTTGCAGGGGTGGTTTTTTGGCATCTAATATAGACAGCGACCTTCCTCTTGTTTATATATATAGGTTATTCCCAAAATTACAATTACAGAAGAAGAAAATATGTCTATATATTAAAATATCTCATATACGCGTTAATTTGAATGGAAATAAAGAATATGTAAATACATATGTATTAATTTATTTTATTTTAATATTTAATATGGGAGTAATTAAATTAACCCATTAAAAATTGTATAGGTGTATTGTAATTGCAATGAATATATCTATCAAAATTGAGCCTTTTGCGTTTCCACATTCGTTATGTATTATTTATTGTTTTGAATGTATGTAGGTAGCAGCGTGTGTTTTAATATTCGCTCTGATCTGAAAATTAAGTTTGTAATTTGTTTTTTGTTTTAATAGTTGGTGGTGAATCTGGCGTTGATAGTTTATCGGGCCCTGGACTATGCACAGCCCGAGGAGGAGGAGAGACGCATGTCACCTGATCTGGAAAGCTTGATAAGGGACATGACTGCCGATGCTGGTAAGAACAGTTTATCTTTTTTCCTATCATTCGGAACGATGCGTGTGCATTTACAATTTATAAATACGCGACGTATTGTTGTTTGATGACATTATATATTTTCAATACTCATCTGAATGATTTGTATATACCGGGTGGGCCATAAGTTTTTGCATTATTTAAAACGCGGGAAACCGCACGAAGGAGGGGCACGCGTGCGACAGCGCACGGGAGCTTGGCCCTCGGAAATTTAGTCACAATGGATCGCTTCACGGGGAACAACGCGCGTTCTGCGCAAAACAGTTTTGCAAAACAATTCTTCTTCATTGTGTCATTGTGCGACATCGGCAAGCTGTAAGATTTTACACTTTTGAAAATTCAATAAAAAAAAATACAGGTCGTATGATAATGAGTGTTTATTTCGCTGAAAGAGTACAATTGGGAAAATCGTGTCTTAAAAATAATGTCGTCTAACGTCTAACCCCACTCGGTCTTTTTCTTAGTTATCATTGAACCGGTCTCTTCGAACTTCCTGAGCCACGATTTAATTAAATGAACACTCGGACATTGATTCACAGTGTGTAATCGATAGTGAGCGCGAAAGAGCGCCGAACAATCGCATAAGAGTCGTTGTTTTTGTAAAGCTGTTTTACGCAGAATGCGCGTTGTTCTTCAGTGAAACGATTTCCAAATTTTCAAATCCAAGAACCAAACTCCCGCGCGCTGTCGTCCACGTGCCCCTCCTTCGCGCGGTACCCGCCCAGGAGTGATTTAAAAAGTCCAAAAACATATAGCCCATTCTGTATAAGGAGCTACAAAATAACCTCGTGCAATTTGACAGGAAATTTCGTTTTCTCTACGTGTTGATTATTTTTCGATTAAATTGAATTGAAACTATTTTAATTAGATTGTTTACTTATGAAATTGATAGTACGTAGTTGAAATAACAAAGTAATATTTTTCGAAGAAAAATATAATGAAGAATAAAATAAATAGTATGTAAATACTAATTAAATGTATTAATTAGAAAGATATACGTATAAAATCAATTTTATTGAAAAATATTGTTGTTGCGCTACCGGGATTCGAACCTGGATAGCTTAACTATGCTACAGCGACAGTATTTTTGACGAAAACTTTTCAAACCCATATGTTAAACTTTTCAAATTAATACATCTATCATTCCATTATTTGAAAGCCATCTACTTTGTTTTATTAATTAATTAAATTTTTTCGATAAAATTGATTCTATATGTATATCTTTCTAATAAAAACATTTAATTAGTATTTAAAATATCACAGACCTATGTTCTGAATAATTACAACTCGACATTAGGAACGTGTTCTCCTTAAATAGTATGTAGATATTGAAATCAGCCAAAGTGTTCTATTCCCATGGTCACTCATTTTCCGAACGCGGCAGAAATCTTTCAAAGTTTATATGTATCACGTTTTATCATGAGAAGTGAATTGTTTCCGACGATCGCGACCGAGGAATGTAGGTCTCCGTTTGTCCAGTGTCGGCCAGATGTTTTCTCTCAGTTGTATACTTTATTGTCCAACATTTGCCCCTGATGACATTAGAGATTCATCCTAACCCGGCAGGTAAATCGGTCGCTATGTATTCCGCGCCTTTTCTTATTAATGATTATTTATTGTACGTTAATTACTCAAGTGTTTCAGGCATATATAAAAGCAGAAAAAAAATTCAGGAAGCCAGTCTGATGACTCTGAAAAATGGTATCGTAATTCATTTCCTCTCTTTCCTTTACAATTTAATTTGAAGTCTTCGCTTTTGTTCAATATCATCATAAGTTCTCTTACTGCAAAAAGTGGCCTTCGCTCGCAGCAGGACGGGGGGTTATGTTGAGGCCCGTCAGGTGTTAAGTTTATTTTAGCACCTTCACTTTGACCTATATGTTTGTTTTTATTTTAATTAATTTTTAGAGAAAAAATCAGTACAACAATAATAACTGATAACATAATATATAAAAATAACACCAATAATGTTTCTTCGGTATTAAATAAATAATATACAATAAACTAAACTCAAACAAACTGATAAACAAAAATACTTTTTACATTAAAATAAACACAATAAACTGAAAAATAGTACGTATTAAAAAAAAACTGATAAACGAAAGAGTGTTTTACTAATTTCTCATCGAATTATAAAACATTACTTTTGGTCGTGTGAATCCAAACCGTTATTATCAAATGTAATCGGTTTCTGCCTAATTTATATCTTAGCGTGTTAGATATATCCTACCTATGCATTATATTTTTGTTCATTACGTAAATTACACTTGCATGTGGTAGCACTCAATCGTGAGTTTCGACCGCTGCGTTCGTTCTATGCTACTTACCCATTTCGCGGGTTCATTTTTTTTAAATAGCTGTTGTGAATTGTAGAAAATATTTAGAACATCAGTTATTTACTTTCTAGCCTGTAGCCGTCCACTGCCGGGACTCCTTCGTTGTGTTCCACGATCCCTGATTTGGCGCGGCTCTCCAACACGAGCAATTAGTCCTCATTAATGTCATTAGTTAGTTTTGTAAACTTATAAACTATCTTGAAAATGCTATTACCGATACTCTATATCTTATTATGTTTACATACCAATTCTTTATGTACTAAGGGCATCTGCAATAGAGACTTTACAGAATCGAATGCCTTTTCGATACATGGTGGCATTGTATGCTCTTGGTAAAATAATAATATTACGCTTCCCCATCTACGTCTATGAATTTTTGAATGTGACTTCAGTAGTGTCATTATGGCTGTATAGTGCTTGAATGAACCGTCAGGTCTGTAAAAACGAACGTTTTTTTAATATCTCTAGGTTAAGATTACTTGAAAGTTTTTTTCCTTTATATATTCAATAACAGTACGTAAATATTTATTCTATTTGAAATGAAGTGTACATTGTCTTTATTACGAGTAAGAAAAAAGAACATATTTTTAGCGAAATCGTATATTGATATCTGTCATCTTTTTTTCCGTCTATGGTAAGGGAGAAATCTTACTTACCATAGAAATTGTCTATCTACGGTTCTTGTATCTCATTTTTGTTCGTTTGACAGCTATCTTACAAAGATGGAATAATTTTAATTACATCGACTGCTTTAGGGAAAGTTCGATCATTGAAATATAGATTATATTGAGACCCTGACCGCGCAGCGGTCACCAATGGCGCTTTCAATCTTCCACCACGGCTGATGTTTCTGCTGTTTGCTATACGGTGATAGTAAAACTCCTCGTTTTCATTTTCCGAGAAATTAAATATATTATTATGTTTATTCAATCTTAATTTATATGTAAATATATTTTTATTGTTAAAGTATTATTAAAAATGTTATATTTCATAAATATTTATTCTATGTATACATACGAGTATACCCGCACCATGTAAATATCGATACCTGTTTAATTTAATTGTGACATAACATAAATTGTGTGTACTATCTTCTATATGATAATTTTTAGTGAACAATATTTGTCGAGTTCGAATTGAAAGTGTTCAATCTGATGGGTGTTCAACACTGGTAAAACAGCCTGTTCTCAATTCCGCACGATTGATAAGTAGATAGGTAATCTTTTTTACCGGTCGACAGTTACGAAACTTGTTGCTTTACGAGCTGTTGGAATCGGTAAGTATAATACTACTAATACACCGGCAGAGTTAACTGTTTGACCCATCATTGAGATTCATTGTTCGATGAAAAACTGCATAATATCTGCATACTCATGCTAGGTTCTGTTCTAACGGTACTCGCGGGCTTCTCGGCGAGATTTGTACATCACTCGACATTTGCCCTTGGTATGTAAACTCAACACGTATGTGTGCGCGTATAGATGATCAGTTTAGTTACTACGTATAAATTATACCGTGTATGCACCAGATAAATTAGAATTGTATTATAATTCAGACTACAATTGTACTGACAGTATTTTACGATGCGCCTAAGTTGTGATTTTTTGTTCTTTAATCCGTTCAAATATCTTTTGTTATGGTTTTGGTTATGGCACATTTTACTTTGCGGTCAATCTCTTGTATAGTACACTGACAGGGGGACATGTCATGGTTATTACAAATGCACAAATCATGAGCAGTTTCGTCATATTTAAGGTTCAGTTTGTCACGGCACTGTGTCTTGTTGAAGGATTACTCACTCATCGTGGGCGGTATATCGAGACAATTATGAGTCGTAAGAATTTTCTTATTGCACAACCAATCGAACCTCCTCTAGGTTAACGAATCTTTAATTTGATTCAATCGCTGTAATAAAACCATATAATTATTACTTTTACCTAGTTCAAATTGACTGATTTTAATTTTTTTTCTTCATTTTAATGGTAACGCGTGATTCCTGCCGTCACACACAAGAAAATTGGTTTGGGACAGAATGGGTTAGACGTTTTTAAATGTATATATCTTATACTCCTATATAATATGTATTTTTAAAATTATCAAAATCAACTTTAATTTATTAACCACTTAATGAATTAAATACATCTACCGGTTTCAAAATATTTCATTTTTTTCTTCAGGATGTCATCAACTAATCAAAAACATATGTTACAGTGTTTCTTTAACAAAATCTATTTTTTTTTAAATATATATTTTCAAAAAATAATTAAAAAATCATTAATTATTTAAAAATAAATTTAGTTCCTAACTTAAATTGTTTCTTGATGATAACAAAATTATTTGAATAATTTTTAGGAATTTTTTTTAGAATTAAACATTATAAACAACCAACTAAATTTAACCACAAGTCCCATTCTAAAATTAGGTTAGATACTAAATTTATTTTTAAATAATTATTGTTTTTTAATTTATTTTTTTAAATATATTAATTTTTTTGATAGATTATGTTAAAGAAACTTATGTTTTTGATTAGTTGATGACATCCTGAAGAAGAAAATGATACTTTTCGAAACCATATATATATTTAATTTATTAAGTGGTTAATAAAACAATGTTAACAATCTAAAAAAAAAAGTATAATATGTATAAACAGTGTTACAGATGTGAGTGATACCATCATAAAGTGATTTTAGGAATACCAAATTTATCATTTATTTAAGGTTTCTGGCAGAGTATTCAACCTAATATATCTTTCTGTATGTCTACTGTTGAGGGATTTCATACTACTGTTGGAAATTGATATGACTACTTTACAAACTTCGCAAACTTTGCAAACACATACACGGGTAAATATTTCTAGTTTCATGGGAGTTACATTTAGAGAATTGGTTAGATGATATTATATATATAGCCTAAAGACTTCCTTTCACGAGATATCTCGCGAATTTAAACGACCGTCGGTGTACAAGTTATTGATTAGTTGTAATTTGCATGAACGTTGGAGAAATTTATAGAAACCTCGGTAAATTTATGATTCACAAGTCCATAAGTATTAATATATTTAACCCATAGTTATTATATATACTTTGATCTTAGTTTTAGATCGGACATACTTGAGAGATATTATAGGTGCCTGTGATTAGCGATTTCCCGCACTAATGCCTTCTAGTTGTCACGCGTCATTACTTCCGCTTCAGCGCGCTCTGAAGGCCAGCTGGATAGTTCTGTTTCTTGTCTTTGGTTTCCACCGAGGAGGAATTTCAAACCCCAGGAAACCAATTAAATTTTTTTGATGGGATATCTTCGTGAGTTATTTTTTTAAATACGCTTTCACATATTTGTTGGGCGTGTGTCGGTGAGATTGATGTAATTTCTCTTACATTTTACATCTTAGATTCACTGGGAACGTTCTCGCGTTTACTCGACGTGGTATATGTACACAGGTATGTATTTCTCGTTGCAATGCGGCAGAAATATGCACGGTGGCTTTTAAGTTGCACTGATTGGAACCACCCCGCCCTATCTCCGCTCATTATATTAAACTTTTTCTGTGCAATTAGCATTTTAATGGAGCGGATGCAACATCCGTTTTGCAGGTGATTTATTTACATTTACACGGGTTGACCATGGAATATTACGGTTTAAAACAAAAGCTTATTTCTGATGTTGGGTTCAATTCCGGAACTGGCGAAGATTGAAACCATAATTCTTGCGCTAGAAAGCAACCACTGCAGATACATAATCTAACGCTGACCGCTAATGTGCGTATTCATAAACGTGTTGTTCGTTTTTTTATAATTTAACCCCTTCTGTTCTTCTTCTGTTTATTACTGAAAATGATGCAGTAAGTATCGAAAACGTTTTAATTTTATTTAAAGTGTAGGGTGAAGTAAACAACGTTGTGTGCTATTTTATTAATTAATTAATTTTTCCACAAGTTAATTTTTTTAAGTTATTTAAAATGGACTACCACAAAGTTAATCACAAAAAATGTTGAAATATATTCGTTTAAATTTCAGTAAATACGATTTTCGTAAAGTAGAATCATTACAATGACACTTCAGTTGTAATAATTCAAGTTTATTGTCAAATTCCAACGCTCAATATCCAATTTACGTGTGCGGTACATGCTAACAGTGAAGGTTCGACGTACTTTAACTGGTTCTCTTATTGTGTATTTAGTTTGCTCAGTCTCGAGGGTCTCGTTCTGTTGACAAACTGATCTCACCCAATATGTTTGGCTACTAATGCGGTGTGCTAACTGCCGACCAAATATTAGTACACGACAGAATTCTGATTTACACCCGAGTCTCGAGTAGTCTCCGTTCGAGTTTGCTCGGTCGCGCCCCCAAATGTACTCTAAACTAAACTCTACTGTTGTTAAATTAGTCCCGGAGATATACATTATTTTTTGATAGCCCTGTATGCCTTATTTTTACATGAAAGAGGGATATAGTAATGACGTCATTTTAAACACAAAAGTATATTAAAAGAACATGTTGATTTATCAGTTTGTGAGGTATCCACGAAAAAATAATAATTAATCTACGCAAAGACCTTTTGAAAAGTTAAATATTGAATAGTATATTTTACTACCCGAAGACTATGATCTATAAAAGATCTTCATATATTTGCCGGTTATTTTTGAGTTTGCTTTGAATTTATAGATCAACAACAACATTCATCCCGTTATCTTGGCATCCGTGGAGATGCTAATGAATTGGGATGAATGGGTGATTGGAGGTTTACTTTGCCAATCCATCTATGTAGAAATATGAAATGGTTATAGAAATTATGTAGCTAGATTATATTTATATAGCAGTGAATATTCCGCATCAGAAAAACCCGGCTCCTTTGTGGAAAGAGTAAACAATTTTTTTTGCCTGTTGAGTAAGAGTCGGCAGGACACGTAAAGTATACTTACTTCGGGCGGAAAAGACAATTTTAGGCCGCAATCTTGGATATGAAGAATTACGGTTCATAAGTGGAAATTAAGTAACGATATGTATAAATTATATAATTTTACTCCGTTAACGTCAGTCTGTTTTCTTTACATTAGTGGGTTTTTAAAAAAATATGTGTATGTCTACCGAACGTAAAGAAATAAAGCGTGATATTTCAAAAACAACATCGAAAATAATTGACATTTCGTATGCAGGTACAAAAAGTACTTTTTACATGCGAAATGGGTATGATTTTTTTCAACAAATTTTTTGACTGTTGTCGTATACTGAATTAAAAGATTATAATATTTTATTAGTTTACGCCACGCCACGGCACTACTTCTGTTCTAACCCAATATCAGAGCAGAAAACTTATGAATTAGTGATTTTTTCTATATAATGTTCAAATTACATAGAGCATATCGATTACGTGTTTAAAATGCCGATTGAAAATGTTCCCTTTCCTATTCCATAAAATCTGGTATTATACCACTATAAGGCAGAAAAAAGATTATATTTATTATTGTATATAAAAAACACCAAAGAAAAAAATGTCAAATTCATGCGATAAATATATTAATTTTTTGATGGCTCGTGTTAAAAACATGGTGGATTTCCGAATTCAAATATTTTAAAGTGAATTTAATTCTTCAATAAATGTACTTTGCTACGCTTATTTGGCGTTATACTTATAAATTGACTCGTTTTCACGGATACCTCTCATATTACACCATTCAAAAAGTGTTTATGAGGCTTTTTGGGCACTATTTATCAAATACATCAGAGAGCGATAGAAACAATGCAAACTTGTCAGTGTCTGATGGACGACTGTCGAAGAAATTCGGACAGCTTTTACAGGCTCCTTTCTAGTAATTATTTAAAATATACGCGCATAAAGTATAATTTATTTTATTTTTTATATTAAAACTATAAAATTCTCTAGGTATCCTTATAAATTTTAATTAAATAATTCAATGTGCATACTTTTTTGGATAATGCAATATATGAGGCCGAACGTAAATTTGCAAAAATATTCATTTGTGAAAGGCAATATTCGCTGTTTGAACGTTTAGCTATCAATTTATGAACATAATGTATCGTCTTTATATGGAAATATTTCGAGATTCAGTGTACGAAAGATAACTCTATTGCGAGAAAGATTAACTATGGTTTCAGCATTATATTTTTTTGGTTATAATTGCAATATATTTAGATATTCTTTTTTAAAGAGATACTTTAAAAATGAACGGATCTTTCATAATAAAATTGATTGAAAGCACGTAATGCTGTAGTTTTTGCAAAAATATACGATAACTTTACACTAAATTGACCCTCCAGATAATAAAAACGTGGATCGTGTCCTGCCGCCTCTTAATAGGTTACGTTTTTATATTTAGGTATTATTACCAATTAAATGGAAATGATCCAATTGAGTGCAATGAATGTAATAATGTTATTAAGGAAAACACATTCTCATTGTGAAGTTGTAATTATTCAGAACATAGGTCTGTAATATTTTAAATACTAAATTAATGTATTAATTATAAATATATACATTAATTTAGTATTTAATGTAATAATGAATAATAGTTTTGCATACTAATTTCATTAGGCAACAAGGTTTTGGTAAGTAGGCATGTAATAATCAAATCTTTTTAATTGAATTATTTGTTTAAAAACTAATTGATTACCGAACATTCGTAGGTTCATAGTTGATGTTTTTAGTTATATAAAGTTGTACGTATATATAAACACACGTATCTACAAATTATATATAATATTTAAATTTTGAATCTCTACTTCAATAAATTATATATCTTTATGTGCGTATTTGTGAATTCATGCTATTTCGGTGCATGCTGCATATATTTGTATGCACATAATATTTACATCATTATGCTGATTCAAACTTACGGCTCGGTACTAAATCTATCACAACTAAATAAATTTTTCCAAAGAGTTGCCAATTTCTGTCTTTGTCCAACTTGATTTTGTGGTTGTGTAATATTAAACAAATAATTACATATTACACAAGCCACACAAGATGTCACTTACCCTAGCCAATATACTCGAACATTTTCTGCCACTAATTGTGTCCGATGACCGTAACTGCAAATAGGATTCTGTATTATTCTGTAATAGCCGTAGTAAAAACCACCGCGTTTTCAATAGAAAATACAATTGCATCCATTTTCAGAACGTTTGTTTATGGTTTCCTTTGCAAATTTACGATGTTTTGTTTCGAGTTTGAACGCGCTTGTTTCTTCATCGGTTCATCGGTTCATACTAATATCCAGATTAGACAAATAAACTAGGCCAAAGCGTGTATCATGATTCCGCTTCTAAGGTTAACTAGATTTTATTTTTCTACCATTTTGTTCTTGATGTTAGACACTTCGACATTGCGTCAACAATAGATAAATAAAATAATAGTATAGTTTTTTCGGAAAAAAATTGAGCCAACGTGGAATTTATATTTTCGTATCTCTTTAGTGGATGCACACCTTACCTTATACACTTATAAAGAAGGCCACTAACCAATTCAAAATTCCATGACTTCAATTAATTTATAACATCGCGATTTATTTTAAATTGTTTGATTTGACAATTAAGGACAAGCGTTTATTCTTAGACTCACTTTCAGGAAGAAGACTACTCGGATGCCCACGTCAATATTAGACTTAAGAAATGGAGTCTGCGAGGAAAGATTGGATCTGCCGTGGAAACAATATACAATATCTGAAAATGTGTCATAAATAAAATTCTTTCGAGATATCAGTGACACCTAACATAAAACGATTATCAACAGGAAATAAAAATTATTATAAATTATTTTCTAAAACACTCGTTCTATAATTACAAAGTAGACAAAATGGTATGAGTAATTTTTTTCATTGTAGACCTTTAAGATATATAGTAAGATCCTTTTTAAAAACAGTTGAATTTCTTTTTTATTTGTAAAATTTTAAGTGAGTACGGAAGGCAGAAGATAGAGAGAAGTAGCGATCGTTAAGAGGTGCGTTTATAGTGGGTGGACATGCATGATTGAAGAAAAAAGAAAAAGAAAAAATATTATTGAAGATACAGTAGATGAGATCGAGAAGAAGGTATTTTTTATTTGGTATCATTACAGTAGTTCTTAAACAATTCATCCAATTAAACTTTTTTGAAATGGTATGATTCCAACACCGGCAAATTATGGTGTCAAAATTTGCTTGCATAATTCAGAAAACTTTCGTATTGTTTTTAAAATAAGAATGACATTATTTAAATCGTTGAGATCCTACGTAAATGGTGCATGAACATGGTTGATCTCTCGTCTCGTGATATTTGTCGGTGTATATCGGTATCAGTGGCATAATTGTTCTCTGCTTACAAAATTCAATAAGCAATGGGTAATAGATCGCTCCGCGGTCAACTTTATACTTCTCCTTCCATGACTTTTGAGACGAGTCTCTGAGCGTGTACATGTCTCATAAGAGTTGGTGGTCTGCGGGGGAGAGCATCTAACAGACGGGGGTGGATGCAAGCCGACCGTCTGGCCGCCGAGGTAATCGCCCAATGCTGAGCACGTTTATAATGCTCTCGAACACCATCCATTCTAGATTAAAATACTAATGTGTTAGAACGGTGATAGAAATTGAGTTACCGCAGCGTGAAGCGAAAATCCGTAAAATGAGATCCAAGTACGGTAGTTTGATCTCATCTTTGTTGTGCAGAAGCGGAAGTAGATTAAGAAGCCTGAACAAACATGTGAGAAATGTGTGATTAAAGCCTGCTCGGTGCCTTTTACTGCGATTTCTATGTTTGACCTCTTAATGCCTTCACGACAGAGCTACGGAACAAATGGATAATACAACTTTGTTACATTTTGTTTTCGATCAATTCAAATGTAAGCGACGGACGGATAATAAAATTTAATTTTACGGGCAGTTTCAAAGCCTACAAACAATAAACGAGCACTCAATTAACCGACAAACTAAATCGACAAAAAGCTGTGATTGTTAAAAATATACATACCTACCATCAAGAAGATGATGGTGATGAATGAAATCAGCCACATCAGCTCTAATGATTGCGGAATCAATCCCGCAATGGGATTCGAAACATTGGCCAGATAAATCGGAGGCATACGACAGAAAATGGCCCAGAAACTCTACATAACCTAAGAATTTATATTAAATTTTCACAAATATTAATTTATATTTCTCGTTTAGTTTTGTGTTCCCGTTGAATACAGCTAATGAAATGTGCGATTTTATTGAAGATAACTACTCTTCTTATAAGATAACTGTCTAGAAGTAAATTAATCTTAAAACAAATCTGAATATCGCTATAGTATTTTTCCAAGTATTGATATACCTTACGTTCACGATAATGATATGATAGAGGCAATAATAAAAAAGTTAGTATTATATATAATTAGAACTATCTACAAACTTAAATACACTATGAATGCAAGAACCCATACTATACTATTCAGCATTTAATGAAAGGCTTTCGGGTCTGTTGATAGCGATAATTATCACCGCTAGGGCGGCGAGATCCGGAATTATAATCCGGAATCTGTCGCCAGGTAGCACGTGTATCCCGGCAATTTAAAGTTACGTAATATGTCTTTTTGGATTTTTGTTTGCGTTGGTTGGTTGAGTTATGTTGTATTCTGGAAGACCATTTCCCTATTTTTGCTTTGTTTTCTGTTAGTTGTATATAGGGATTGCAAATTCTGACAAAATAAAAAAATTGGTATTCTAATTCGAATATAAAAATTATCGGAATTCGGTCGAATTTCATAAAATGTAATATTATTTTTTGGTCAATACTAATAATAAAAAACAGCTTATTTAAGATAATAAATAAATTATTATTTATAGTATATTTAAAAAAAATATCCAACTAAAAAGTAAAAATAAACTGTTTTTTATTGAGAATTAATTTTAAAGGAATACGTACAATATAACCAATTAACCCTATAAGACTCTCATATGCATTGTGGTCATTTGCTTTGAGTTTAAGAAGTTTATAGTTTTTATACATTATATTATCGGACTTCCCATGGTCCCAATAAGTCCGGATAATGGATTTTACTGTATATACCAAATAACGGTAATAAATTAAAATTGCTCCAATCGACCTTGTTAAAAAATATCGATAATTTAACAGAAAACCAAGCCAGATTAACTAAATACACACAATACATCGCAACACCGCACTAGACAAAACAAATCTCAATACTGATCGGCCAGTTTTCAGACATCTCTTTGATGCAGCCGCTATCTTTTGCTTATGTCTGTTGGGTCGGCGTCTTTTGTCTGTTTATGTGCCGGCCGAGTGCATCGGTTATTTTCATGAAGGCTTTATCTCCCTACATCGCTTTCTAGAAATGATCACTCCGAAATATAGCCGTTAGTCTGTGATCGTAACAATATTTTATTTCTATATATGTATAATTCGGAATTCGCTATAAAATTTTCGGAATTCTAAATTATATTTAAGGGAACGAATTTTGGAATTCTCAAAATTTCGAAATTTCGTATGCAATCCCCAGTGTATGTGATACGAATTTTCAATGAAAATATGTCAGTGAACTCGATATCGTTTTCGGTACATTTTGCAAGGTACCACCGCCCACAAAAAGTCGTGTATTATTTAGAATGCCATCGAATTAAATATTGCGCATTTATTTTTTATCAGCATTACGACGTATTTGATGTTTGTTCAGTACATAAAAAGTAACTTAGTGTGACATGATAATAAACGGGGAAATGTCTGTAATGTCATCTGCCGCTTGTACACTGTGAGAACGAGACGCCGCGACCGAGATGATCGGGCTCCGAAATAATTGGCGTTGTATTTTGCTTCCTTTGGAATTGCGATGATAGTTTATTAAAGAAAACTGGGTTACGCTCGCGGTAATTTCCGCAAATTATTTGATTCAACTTTCGCGGAATTTTTCGGTTCATTTATTAATAATTTATTTGTATTCGAATTTACAGCATGCGTGATATTTTTTCGTGTACAATTTTTATTAATTTTTTGTACATGAGTGACTTTTTGGACACGTGACACGGTAATAAAAATCCCGGGTACAATGTAATATTATTTTAAAGGCATAATAATTAAATTTGGTAAACTAGTTTATTTGATTGATCCTTTAGTTTGCTATAAAGTTTATTTTATTTTAAATATTCGCATTTAATAACGTATTCGCCTAACAATGTAGTAGTCGGGGGTTCGAGCCTCGTCATACATTTAACGGTGGTCTTATTTTCATAGCACAAGCGTTTAGCTTTGTTTAATAATAGTAATATTATTGTGACATATTCCGTGTCACGTTTATATATATATATATATATATATATATATATATATATTTTTTTTTTTTTTTCATCTTCTTATTTTTAAATGTCTCATTATTTTGTGTAGACTAAATTTGATGAGAATAATAAGGTTTAACCACAGACCAGTAAATGAATAGACATGAAATATAGTGTACGTATAGGTTAGGGGTTTGGAATATTAGTTGCAGGACGAGGGGCATTCTACACACATTTTTGGTGGAAACATAAATCTGATTTATTTACACATTTATGCAACAGTAAAAGTATTTACTCTTTGAAAATTAAAACTTTGTATTTTTTATTCAAGACGTATTTTTTACATTAATGCATATTATATTGTTAGTTTTTGAATTTTTGTTCCAATCGAGTCATATTTAAAAAAAAAGTCATGGAGCTATTTGATTGCGTAAGTGGTACCAAATTGATTACGTGGATGACACCAAAATGAAAATATTAAAAAAGATTTCCGTTAGTTCATGTCTATATATTTGGTGGTCTGTGGGTTTGACACAGTTTAAATGGAAAAGCACTATCTATAGTAAAAAGTTCTGGATTGAATTTTCGATATCAGCTAAATTTTTTAGAAAGATAGGTTTGTTCTTTATATATCTAATTGGTTTATTGTTATATCTAAAAATATTGTTCAATCTATATTTACTTTTTAAATAAATAAACATATTTTTATTTTAGATGCGGTTGTTGAGAAATTTCAATTGTTTGCTTAGTTTTGGCAACGTACCTAATATATACAATTCTTTAAAATATGAATGCTGACAAATAAAGTCTTATGTTTCGTGAAGATTTTATTATATATAGAGGTTTAAAACGATCAGAGTCAGAGTCTCGTTGGGTAGACAACGTGTAGATTGGCATAGAGAAATATTGGCATGGGGAGGCCCATTCTGCAGTGGATTGACAATAACTGATAGTGATGGTTTTAAAGTCATTTTATCAACAACAAAAAATTTGCAACATTAAAAGTGATCGATTGGCTTTGAACTGTATTGTTTCGTTATTTTGACATATTTTTTTATTAGTCACGTAACTTATATTAGTATTAAATAATAAAAAAATAGATAAATGTGTATAGTTGGCATTAAATAAATGAAAAATAATGTATTATGTAACTTAATTCTCTTACAAGTTTTGCGATATCAAATAATTATATTTACAAATGAAATCATCGGTTTATTATCATAACCCCAGTTAACTATCTCTTTAAAGGATGACATCATTGGCACAGAATCATATTTATTTTTGTTATATTTATACTTGCACCTAGTGTGCGGATGTCCTGGTGATAACCAATGTTCCCTCTCATTTTGGTTAACGATGTGCGCGTAAATATTATTTTGTGCAATTTCAGGACCCGTGCTCTTATTTGTGCGCTGGGATTGAAAATAAGAAAAATTTTACCATTCCAGTATAAGACTCTGATTCGATTGTTAAAGGGGAGAGAGAGAAGGGCTGAGCCCTCTGTCTTTGACATATGACGTAACAACAATGGCGAAAGATTTTTTTGTGGGGACCCTATTACGGGGAACATAGTGAAATTCTTTTATTTTACTTTGTATATAATTGTATAAAGTAGGAGCAAAAATAGTTAAAGTTATATATATATATATATATATAAATATTTTGTTTAATATTTATTTATTACAATATTTTATTGTTAGTGAAGTTTTTTAATCTTTTTATAAATTATCTTCAATAGGGTCAAGGACAATATGGTGGGGATCGGATGAGGGATCATATAGGCCGAGGAAGTTTAAAGAAGAGTTTGGGGTAAAAATTAATTTAGAATGAAATTTAGAAGATAAATCGTGTGTGTCGTTTAAGTCTCTGAATGATTGTGTTTCTAATAAACCAGAGTGAGTTTGTGATTCTTCTAAGGATGTAGCTATGTTTGGATTCTAAAATTTTTGTGTTCCTTGAACCCCAGACGGGACTCGCGTATGTGAGTATAGGACGGATGATTGCTTTGTACCAGAGTAATTTGTTTTTTGGGGATAATGAACTATAGGAATTTAGGAGGGTGCCCAGTATAAAGAAAATAAGTCAAGAGAACTAATAATAATATAAAGTAAAGCTGCATACTCCGGTCGTTTTCTCCACAATGTGATTTTTTACAACTGATTATGTAAGGGAAGATAGAAGACAGCAGAGGCAGAAAGAGATTATCTTGGCTGTATAACCTCAGAGAGCAGTTCAATGTCCAAAATGTCGCTGAACTTATACAGGATAAATCAACATGGTCGCCAACCTTCGATAGAAGGCGGCACAAGAAGAAGTCGCGATAAAAATTGTGTGCGCGTTACGCACCAGCACATTTTCGAGGGAACATTGGAGATAAGTGTTTCTATTTGATTGTTATATTATTATTTTTTTTTTTTTTTTCACTATTAATTCAAAAATTCGCATTTGAATGTACGCATTATTAAGCTTTTTCAAAAATAATGACCTATTCTAATATTATAATCCGTTTACATTATTTGCCAAGAAATCTTCTATATTTATTTATTGAATCAAATGTTTAATTTGCATTATTTTAATCATTCAATGATGGGATCGAATAAAAAAGAATTAGTGTAATTTTTTCATGAATTTTAACAAGGGCATTATGCATCTCAAACAGCATGCATCGTGTGTGAACTGAGATGAATGAACCACTTCTGAATGAACAGTTTGGTTGGTTAGAAACGTTTGAGAATGGACACGCGACAAACAGCCAGTACTGATTTTTCAAAGAGGATCTATCTTGCTTCTTGATAATTGATCTTGATAATTATTTAGGGTGAAAATGGTTTTAAAGAATTCTTGAATTGAAGTATTCGAGTTTTATTCTACAGACATAAATATCGCGCTTTCTATTTGTTTGCAAAAATGCGTAGAATGAAATAGCTCTTACTTTGATTAATAAAGTTTATTTACTCCAATGTTACGTTTCATTGAATTTGAAGCATAACTTAGGTAGTTATTTTCGGAACAACCTAATTCTTATAAATGCCGTAATTGGATAACTGTTTAGGCATAATTGAGATAATTGATAATTATTAATGTTACTCATTTCCTGTCCTTCCTCCTAGTAATTTCTCTAATAAAATTTAACAAATACGGATTTTTAAATAAACTTTTTATAATATTATAAAGAGAACACAATAATGCGTTCTCTTTCAAATATATATAAGTTGTATCAAAGCATATCCAAAAATTTAATAAAATAGAATTGAAAAATTTCTGGTGTCTCTTAGCGAATATTTCTCAAAGGTATTCGCAATAAAAAGGTAAATAGGTTTTAAATTAATGGAATGTAAGATGTATCAATTTGAAAATTCGAAAATTTGTCTACTATTTACGAGGCTGATGTTGTGTAATTGGTTATCGCACTTCCCCGGATAGGAAGAGATTCTGGTGGTACAAATCTGTATGTATATCTGTCTAATCGATGCATTCAATTTGTATTAAAACTTTTAATTAACCAAGAATACTAAAATTATTGTCAAGTTTCGACTCGTCGCATATCAAAAATGTTTTCGATGCGCTGGAGACACCCGTGGCAGGCATAGGTTGGTAACGAAAATATAATACAATGAACATATCACGAATAACAATATTGGCTTGTGAACAGTGAACATGTCGCGTCGTGTGCTGATTTTTGATTGTACTTTTAGGAAATAAAATCACGTATGTGGAAATGATACAATAAATCTCAGGCGTGAGTCATGTCCATTAGTTATGCAGCGTGATCGAAAGGGAATTCGGTGCTCCACTTGGTCGGCTACCTGTGAGAGTAACAGTGAGGGCGGATTGTCAATCGGAGTTTCCCGTCACATTGCACGTAATTAATCGTAACAATCGGAGTGTGTAGAGTTTAACCCTGTTGAAGTGAGACTTCTCAGTCTCAGAATAGCGAAAGTGTGCGTAGGTACCTCGTGATCCGCGCGTGCGAATGGGACGATACAGTTTTATCGTGACATTATCCGAAAATTATTTGCGTTCTACAGCTGTGTGTTGACATATTACTATGTCGTCACATGAACAATAAATTATTCTGTATTGAACTCGAAGTTGAAAGTTTCACTTCAACAATTATTGCGTGCGGGTTACGATGTAAATTTGGTTATTGACGGATTTTATTAACGGATTTTGGTTTGGTCAGTCTACCGTCGAGCTTCTCTGGACTATATATAATAAACAAAGTAATGATAACTAACACGATAGGTAATGTTAGTTGAACGAATGAGGCACGAGAATAAGAAGATTAACGGATGGAGAATCGGCCTAATTGTTAATCGCAAATTTAATAAATTTATTTAACGAATTTTTCAATATACGTATGTATATGGCACACCTAGATCAATACTAAGACAACTCAAAAAGACAAGAATTTAGAGTTATTATTGTACTCGGATACTTTTGTCACATACGCAACTAATTTAGCTCCAATTCTCGAATAATCTCATTTTAGGATACATTTATGACCTAAAATGTTATTTAGTTTTATAACTTTAGTAACAAAAAATGGAGAAAAAATGTTATTATTCTTTTGTCTACTGCAAAATGACTTTTTGAATTGTCTTAGTTTTGATATAGGTGTGCGATATGTATTATTCAGATTTACTGCACCTATAAAAGTACAAATTTTGTTTGTCTTTTAGAAAACATATGAATGTAAAATGAAAGAAGATATTTAAAAAGTAATTCCTATAAATTACTTTTTAATATTATTATGCTTAATATTTTTAGGAATTAGGCAGTAAGGCATTATCATATTAACACTTTAAAGCATTAATTGACATATACAGATTCATTCTACAGTATTGTATGCATAGATATCTACGTAAATTATTCAAAAAAAGTTAAACATGTATCGAAAAAATCGATACCGTAATAAAGATAAGCTAGATTTTTTAATGTAATCTTTGATTACTTGGATGATAAAATAAGAAGATCTCAATTGTACAATTCCACCATTACATTCTCTATCGAGCGAATTTAAAACACTTAAATAAAAATCAGCATTTAATAATTCATCTCCCACTACCACTATCACAGTTTTCTTTTTATTCAATATGTATTGAAGACTAGCAAAATAGTTCAATGTTCACGACATGAATCATATACACTATCTTTGAAATGGCTAATATTTAGCAAATACAGTTTCTACCCATATATTTAAAAATTGTAAAGATATCCTCCGCCCTAAAATATCATAGACGTTTATAGTTTATTATACTGTTACGTTTGAAACGTGAAAATAGGATGTATGAAAAAATACACCGTTTTACTTTCTTATATTATATTTTATGGAAACTTACCTAATTTATATGATCTATGTATTAAAATCAAATTTTGCATGTATGTTGGGACTAACGCCTGTGCACGTTGACATCTGTCAACAGAAAAAGACGATAGCGAGAATTCTTTTCCTTACGCGGTCAGTGTTGCCAATTGGTGAATGTCAATTCCTAACCTCGTGCGCGGTAGGTACCAAATATAACGTAATAATATATGTAATATAATCATTATAATATATTTTGTTATAAAATTCTTCTAAAGTTGTTCCAAATAAAAACAATTTTTCATTAATTTTTTCTTCACAATGCTAATTAGATCTTAAATTTGTTTTATTATATTGTATTATAGGTACAATGAGCTGAAGCTAAAGTTAGAGAAAAATGTGATGAAGGCTGGGAAACTATGTTGAAAAATAGTGGCACTGCGCTGGCATTGAGCGATGTCGCTGGCGCCACGAGATCAGTACCGCGCATCGTCGGCATACATTATTCAGCAGATCCGAACCGACGCACATGGCGGGGTAACGTTCGGCTTGCGCGCTGCGTATCAACGCCACGTAGGTTACGTACTGTGTACTTGAACCTACACGGTAACGTTATTATATATAAAAAAAAATTAAATCACATATGTAATATCCCATATAAATATTTATTTTATCTTCTTTAAGTACATATCATGTTATATTACGCTAGCTATGAGTACGGCACACTTTAGGTAGGAAGATAGCGGTTGTAAATAAACAGTTTAGGATAATTTATATAATATATTATTATAATTTTGATTTTGTTACATTTTATTTTTATTTTTTATATTTATTTATTAATCTATTATAAGTACAATGATACAATAGAATAAAAAAAATCGTGTTACACTTCTCTAAAAAGCATATATTTGCGCAGAGAAGTGGAGTGTTTATTAATTATTGTTTATAATAACTAGCTTATAATAAAATAATATATAATAAATTGTTATCAATAACAATATAAAAATATTATAAGTTTCGGGATACATGTTTATCTATGAAGTGTTTTTTGATAGGATTGATTATTTCTTTATTATCATTAATCTTTCCGATGTTATCGGGTAAGCTGTTAAATATTTGTTTTCCTAGATACGTACAGTGATGTTGTGCAAATGATGTGTTGATTTTTAAACATGAAAATACAAATTTAAACCTAGTACGATTTTCAGTAATAAAATTATATTTTTATCATTCTTTAAATATTTGAAGAATATAATTTCTTTTAAATAGATCACAAAATGTTGGTACTTTGATTTCTTCAAAAAGTAATTAAAGTCGAATAATAATTTAACTGGAATCAAGCTAGTATTATAAGCTGATCCCCAACTAATTATGGCATATTGTAATATAAATTGAATAAATGCATAGTATACCAAATACACATTTTTTATCGATAAAAATGTTGTGATTCTTAAAAATATGTATATTAATTTAATATTATTATCTTTTTCTAACGTTATTGTACTTTCTTTAAATATTCTCTATTCGCGCGGTGTAAAATAACTTATTTTTTAACAGTACCTGTAATATCGTTTTTATATTGACTACATTACTGTTCACATTATGTATCAAAAAGTATTATTTTGTATCTGTAAGCTATCCCTCTGTCTAGCTATAGTTACAATCTATTAATATTCTGAAATATATTTTTAAGATTATTATTTGACATGACAATTATTTGATTTTGAAATACTCAGTTGAAAAATAATACTCGGTTATTTGAAACTTTTAAATATAGTTTTAAGATTCACGTTTGAACTGAATCAAATCGCATATTGTGTAAGTGCGAAATTAGACGAACGTGAGTGCAAATACAGTCTAAAATATTGAATAAGTAAATCAGTCAGTACTTACATAATATTTAATCTCATTTTGTTAAGGAAAACACATTCTTATTGTGAAGTTGTAATTATTTAAAACATAGGTCTGTGATAATTACAACTTTACAATAAAAATGTGTTCTCCTGAATAATATAAAAGTTGTATCGATATGTCCAAAATTTAATAAAAATAAATTATTGTAAATTGTAAAAGGTATTTGAGATTCCGTAAAAATAAAGTAGATGGCTTTCAAATAATGGAATGATAGATGTATTAATTTGAAAAGTATAACATATGGGTTCGAAAATTTGTCGTCAAAAGTACTGTCTACTGTAGCATAGTCGGTTAATGCACCTCCCCCGTATTTGAAAGAGATCCAGGTTCGAATCCCGGTAGCAACAACAATATTTTTCGATAAAATTGATTTTATATGTATATCTTTCTAATTAATACATATAATTTATTTAATCTCATTTGCCGATAATACCTAATAATAATATAAACAAACATATTTATTTTATAAATGTTTATACATAAGTGTTCAAGAAATATACGATTATTGGGTATTTGCACGACTGAGGAATCCGGCTAAAACCCAATCGCCCAGTCAAGGTCCATGGAATGTTCCGTATTGCGGTATTATATGCGACATTATTCTCAAGTTGCACCGAAATTGCTGCATTACCGAAGATTGCATTTTATTTTTAAAACTCGCAATTTTTTATCTTTTGTAATCAGTATGTAACGAGTTATATTATAGAAACAAATTTAATCAAGCTCGTTATCAATAATAACAGAAGAAGGGACGATACTTAAAAACTGTTACGATGCTGCAGCCATATGGTCTGACCATAATACTATTTAATCATTTCGCGTCGCACAATTTATTGAAGGCGGATAATGATTCTTAATAGGTAGAAATAATCAATAATTTTAATTCACACAACAAACTTTAAACACAATATATGTTGTAGTTAAACTACACTACACAAATAAAATTGTTTAGCATTCATCATAAATATATATTTACTAAACACCAATTTTATAAATAAATAATAAAACTATACCACTCTACTTTTCAATTCCTTTTCGTCTCGAGTATGGGTATATTACGTATTTTTCATAAAAAAACACATAACTGCCGGGTATGTTGGATACTTACAAAATTATATATTATATGGTTATGTCATATAATATATTTCGCATATAATGCACTGTCTTTGTATTTGTTCAATATTTATATTATAGCGTGAAAACATCGCATCACATCAATAGTTGAGACTAGTGATGGTAAACCGTTACGTGACTGTGATTGTGTCGATGATTGGTAACTGAGATTCAATGATGATTGTTAACTAAGATTTAACTGCAGGAGACTTACAATATAGTGTACTAGTCATTGCTCGAAGAATTACGTTAATAAGTTATCAATAATCGTTACAATCGAACACAATCACAGTCACAATAACAGTCAAAATAACGATTTTACCATCACTAGTTGAGATCACAATGTTGTATATCTTTATGGGCATCGAATGGTACAATAAACAACCACATAAAATTAATGAAAATACTATTAAACACAATTTCTAAGTGATCTTTCCTGCGACAACACTGTATATCATTCAAAATGACCGACGCTCCATTTACCTAACAAAGTTTGTAAAAACCGATATACAGGTAACGCAAATTAATACTATTGCTAGAGAAAACCGTATTTTCAAAATTGCACAGTTAGTAGGTTGATAATTAAGTGACAGACAATTGAGGTTTAAGCTCGCAGGCTATTTTTAACCTTTACCATACCGTGATATAAAATACCCATATGCAACCATGCTGTCAACTCGTGTTACCGTAAGAAATTTTTAACATTTTAAATGTGAAGAAAGCGTTTATTAGTTCAAATGGTTTTAAAATTATTAATCCTATAAACTTACTCTAAATATTGAGTATTAATTACGAAAATGGTATCAATATCCTAATATAATTCGGAGCATTCATCAAGTCCCATACAATACTACCTTA
Organism: Eubasilissa regina; assembly: GCA_022840565.1. NCBI lineage: Eukaryota > Metazoa > Arthropoda > Insecta > Trichoptera > Phryganeidae > Eubasilissa > Eubasilissa regina. Next base: position 28,064,790 of record JAINEB010000018.1, read on the forward strand.
TTTCTTATCTCTCTTGATTAAATTAGTGAGAAAGAGAGATCATATATTCATGTGTTTGTTATTATTTTTTTTGTGAAATTAGTGTACCATCTCTATTTGTCTTACCATAAATGGTATTTTTCCCAGCATATTAATGTTACAGCTGACTGAATTGAAAAATAATTATTTTTGTAGGATTCGCTTTACACAACTGGTTTTTCACTAATCAGTTCTAAGCATAAATATTTTCCTTAGTATTAACTAAAATATGAATTTTATGCCGCGTATATTAACCGAAATATTACAGTTTTAATTGGGGCTGTAGACCTATGTTACTGCATTGTTTTGGAAGGGTTAAAACGTACTATGACATACAAACGGCAAGAATTATATTTATGTAAATTATTGGATTTTTTAATTAGTTCTTCTTTGTTTAACTGTTTCATTTGTATGACCTACCATTTGAACTAGATAAAAGCGGGGTTTAGGAAATTTCATGCGGAGATTGCAATAGTAAATATATCGGACAAACCTCTAAAAATCTCAACATTCAAAGAGCATCATCGTTGTCTAACTAGTAATGACTATTTCCAATTCGCGAACCACATCGTGGATAATCACGCGTAAAGATAATAAAATGAATTATTTTGAAATTTTGGAAATGAGAAGGAATTTGAACTCAGGTATTCATTTGTTAAACGATATTACATTGTCCAACCCACCTCCTCTCAATATTCCCGTTACAACAACCCTTTCATCTTTCACAAGTAACTCCGCCCCCCTCCCCCCCGCCCCCCTCCTAATTACTCGTATATATTAAGCCTTGTTTCATATATTTGTGTGTATTCGTGTATTCAGTTTATGACTTCACCTGTCGATGAAACTCGAATAGTGCTAATAAACTCGAGTAGAGTTATAACTGTGTTTTATTCATATCCATCCGTTTCGATGAAGAAAAAACTTTGTTTTTCAATTTTTTCCAAGGTCGAATAACAGCGCCGAAAGTATTAAGCCCTTGTCAAACGGTATTAAGTCCGCGACAGAGAACCATTCAATTAAGTATTAACGGTTCGTTAAAACTCCCACTTAATTAGTTAACATTTTATCTTATTTAATTTATCATCATTTGATGCGAGGAAATAAAAATAATATAATTAAATGACATTGTATTTATATGATTTACTTTGATGTCTTCAAAGGTCATGTGTAAAGATAAACGCTTAAGGTCAGGTTTATTTTTAGTCCAATTTTAATGAATATCTCAGTATCAATGAGGCCATATAATTAAAGTGCATTAATGCTAATTCACTTCGGCCATAATATGTTAAATTTGATGTTTTCATTGGTTATATATAAGTATAATGTTAGAAAAGAAGTTTCTTGGTTAACCCATTTCCGTTTGTCCTGAGAAGGACCATTGTTGTCGGTTGACCGGTCAAATATAATTCGAATATATTAATTCAAACTATTGTCGCCCGTAATATTAGTGGAATCTTGTCACAGAACACGGATGTGTTTCAACTTTTTTATGCACTATTAAAATTACAAATCCATGTTCTGGTCTGCTAAGTTGTCTTTTGTTTTTATTGAAATGAAGTTTGTAAATTTATCCGAGCGTAAAATTCATCATCATTTCTGTTCATTTCGCAACACTAAATTGTGCCGTTTTATTAAATATTTGTGATTTATCCGTTTCATTTTTTTTTTAACACATAATTACAAGATTGTATAGTCGTTCGTCTAACGTGGCGTTTTCTAAATGTGAAACCCTGGTGTTCCGTGAGGTCAAATTGAGGGTTTCACGAAAAAAAAAAAGCAAAAAAACGGTGCACAAGTACAATGCATACTGTCATTTTCTAATACGCACTTGTGCGAAGCTAGATTCTCGTTATACTCTGGAATCGAGACGAAGTATCGAAATTGAATTTATTGACAATTAAATTTGATATAAGAAGAATTTGCCAAAAAATGAAATATTACACTGTTGATTACGATGTATGTTTTTTATATATTTTTTTTCAATATACAAATTTTCTGATATATATAGGGCGGCTCCATTTGTTTATGGAATATGGAAGAGGACAAAATAGTAAAGGGTTTCGTGACTAAATTTAATTGAGAAACACTGTTCTTATGATTTACTCTCTTCAGTGATATATTGTACCGTTGAAAAGGAAGTTGGTACCCACCGCGGGGCCGAGAATTCCAAATATTAAGATAGAGTTATTGTTTAAGGCAGTGCGCGTTTGAATATTTTCTGTATTCCTTATCGATTTTCACGCGTGATTTATGATTTTCGCAAGTAAAACGTAGCCCCCCTGCCCTGGCGGTCCACTGGCCTGGATCGTGATGGAGAAAGATGGAGAATGATGCTGATGCAGTCGTGACCCGCATCGGCACAGCCGTCCTCTCGTGATCGACCTATCTCTACTCGTATTGATCTTATACCCCTTCATTTACCTGTTCAGCCTCCTATTTTAATCTTTTATCGAGCTTAAATTATTATTTTTTGCGATTTTGTCGATTTTATTAATTTTTGACAATTTATATAAAATAATTTTGTCATCGATAATCAGTCAATAGCGAGAGAGGAGAACATTTTGTGGTTTCTTTTTTTACTATTTATTATTTTAGAAATATCAAAAACATTAAAAATAATGCACAATTATAACCATTTACCCTAGAAATCTTATCGTTGCGATATATCTACTCGTGGAAAGTTTATTAATCTGTTTTGCCTGAAAGTAATTTCTTCTCGCCAAATACCGACCTTTTAGCCGAGTAATATTAATAGGTCTGCAATTTAAATTATATATTTTTTTTATCAAAAATCGCATTCTTTGCTGCCACATTTTTTAATATGCTTACGCATTGCTATGTGTATGACATTTTTAATTATGATTTGTAGTGTTGTGATCATTAGGAGCGAATATAGCTAATTAATATTGATGTTTGTATCATGGTCGGTAGAATTTAGAACGGGTCGCTGAGATGTTTTGAGATATAGAACGTACGAGCGAGGAAACGTTAGTAAATAAGGAAAAAGAGGGCATAAGATCTGGTACGATCAGATAAACCGGGTGTTGGCGAATGCTCCTATTAAAGCTTCGGCAATCAAAGAGAAGATGTTTGAAAGTGGAACAGGCTAGGATGCAAGAGTTTGGCATTCTATACTCTCTACTATCCCTGATGTGATGGTAAGCCATTTAATTATATAAAGTCAAAATTACCTTCGTTACCAAGTCATTACTTGCCTTTTTGGGGATAACATCGTTTCATTACTATTGATTACTAAAATTAACACCATCATTATAATTATAGTGTTAATTAAAATTGTGAGAAATGTAATATACAATATAACATACAGTAGACACATGTATGTTTTGGTCAGAATTTTTCTGGGCCGCAGTGAATGACACGAGAAGAAGAAGAAGAGGCACATGTGATGTCTATCCGAAAGCATGTTTATCGTTTATACATTGTATATTTAAACTGTATTAAAGGTTTATGAAATTAAGATTTTGCTACAATTATTTGGATTCTTAAAAAAATGAATCTATAAAATGTCTTTAGATAAATATAAATAAAACTAAATGAAAATAAAAAAGTTCTGCCCCCCCCACAAATTTCAAAAGTTAATTGGTAATTAAAATTTAATTTGTTCATAACATAATTGCCAGTATTTATTTCTCGCAATTAATCTTGCACAATTAATCGTAATTTTGTTTTATTGATAATACTGTGGTTTTCAGCAAATTTATATTTAAATTTATCAAATATTGTTTGCACACCGAAATTTTGGATGAAGTAATAACAAGAAGTAAATACGTAATATTATTAGTATTAATACCAATCATTGCGACACTGTGTGTTCAAACTCGCAATCGCAAAGTTCTTACTGCATTCACATTTTCATCTAGTGACTGTAATAATATAAACATTTTAGCATGCACACAGTGCTTACTGCAATTATTATGTGCAACATCTGGTTGTATTTTTTTTTGATTAATTATGATATCTCTCATAAACCGCACATTCGTGAAATATGAATATTTGGCAATTTTTTAGCAAGCAGGAAAAGATTTGCCTTCTCCAATGGCATGGGGAGTCTATGACTTATTTCTTCAACCTGGGTTCCTCAGAAGTTTTAAGTTTTGAAGGTTTTCGCGAGATATATCCAATGCATTGCTGCCACTTTGTATTTCGTAAATTTTCGCATCTTGGATTAAAAATCGTTTTGTCGAATCTTGTGATACCTCGCAATGTCGGTAGCAGAAATAAAGCAACGCACCTATATATCAACTGATTCCACATCAAAGATAATCTTTTTTCATGTTAACATAATGAATTTTTGGCTTCAAATATGAAAATAATATTTTGAGATGGCTAAGCGAGCTGTAAAACTAACTATATCTGTGAGATTTTTCTCTCAATACGCAGCGACAATGAAAAAGTATAGAATCAAGTTAGATGCAGAAGATGACAACAGCGGTTACCACGAATGTGAATTTTTTTTTTTATTAATATGTATTATATTTATTTTATTTCATTATTTGTCTCCTATTAACGCAGACCAGTAAATGAATAGACATTAAATAAAGTGCACATATAGGAGAGGGGTTTGAAACATTAGTTGCGGAACGAGGGGCATTCTACACATTCTTGGTGTAGACATAAATCCGATAGTTTGTGACACATTTATGCAACTGTAAAATTATTTACTCTTCGAAGATGAAATCTTTGTGTAAACAAGACGTATTTTTTACATTAACATATTATATTGTAAGCGTTTAAATTTTCATTCCAATCGAGTCATATATTTTTTTAAAGTCGTGGAGCTATTTTATTGCGCAAGCGGTACACCAAAATCATCACGCGGGTGACACCAAATCTAAAATATTGAAACAATGAATTTGCGTTAGTTCATGTCTACATATTTGGTAGTCTGTGAAACTGAATAGAATAGAACTATTATAATGAAAACCGCAAATATTAAAAAGGATGTGGATTTATTAATGAGTGTAATTCTTCCTTAAAATACGATTAAACCGATTGATTGCGTAAGTGGTGCCAAAGTGATCATGTGGGTGGCACCAAAATGAAAATATTAAGACAAGAAATTTGCATTAGTTCATGTCTGTATATTTGGTGGTCTGTGATTATTTAGCAATTTAATTAGAATAAAATATATCCATGATTTTATTTCTAAAAGCCTTTTACGGAAATGAAAAATATCATCAGCTAGAAGGGTTCCAAATGCTGCGCGATCACGTTACGACATTATAATATAATTTTTTTTTTCTGGTCAATTAATGAAATGTATATGTATTTTTTTGTTTTTCGGTTCTTACTATTATAAAATCATTACTGAGAGTTTTGTATGTCTAGCGATAGGCGACAGTTGCGCAATAATTATTATACAATGTGTACGCGAGACGAAGGTAGTTTCAGACCACATCTCCTATTATGATGATGGATTCGACACAAGACGCAGAAAAAACGGTGATTAAATGTCACCTTCACGCTCGGGATATTATATTTTAATGCGTTTGGTTAAATAATTAATGTTAGTCATTGTTCTGCTAGAGTTACTGTCACTTTTATTGAAATATATACTTCCTCTGTGGTTTTTGTCACGTGGTTGTAAACAGAGGAGTACGGTTTCCGAGGCCGGCAGCCTTCGAGACTTGGTGTTGCGGTAGAATGCGATTGTTATGCCGGGAAATATAAATAAAAGCTATTTAATATAGATATGCCAATTCTTGTAGTTTAATTAAAATTTAAGGTTTTGTAAAATAAATACATAGAGTGGTCCCTAATTATACGCATTTATAAAAGTGTGGTCATGCCGCGTTGGTGTGGATATGTCTAAAAAGATCAGTTATCTTTGAATTTAGTTAGTTAATCAGATAGTTTAATTAGCATTAGATAGAAATTACTGACATGTGTTATTATATCTAGATGTATTTTTGTGGTTTCTATCAATGTAATTGTGGGCGTTCTAACATAGATTAGTAATTATATCACCATCTGTTCATCTTGACGCGTTTGTCGTTTTTTAAAATATTATTGATTGTCGCATGATGAGGCAATCGATAGTATTTTAAATCGTGATGCTTAAAGATAATCGCATTATATTTCTTTACATTTTGATTACTTCCGCTTAATATAAGGACTACAGAATTTTTCTGGAACCATACTATTATACTACTACCACAATTATTGATAAGTTCTTTGAAAATTAAGATCGAAATTGAAAAAAAAAGTGATTTCGTGTTTTTATCAGTCATATTTAAATTTAAAGTGGTAAGAAATATCATATAATGTCATTCATATCTTGTTTATCTCGTTACAATTACTCTGCGATTATATATAACATAAATGATTTCTCTCTCGTATTGTAGAAATTATTATTATTTATCGTTCGTCACTTCTTCGACTGACAATAATAACACATTTAATGAAATAGCCGACACCATGTCGCGGCGGACGACGGACTCTAGTTGATGATTTATGTCTCGCCTCGGACGCGAACCCTCCGTGCGTTTCTCTTCGCCGACACTCGACACTCCACAGCTGTCGTCGGAAGCTCGCTACAGAAGCTTCGGGAAACAAACAATCACACAACGGTGCTCGAGAGAGTACACCAAAAATAATAATCATTTACTTTCACAAATTCTCTACTTTTATCATTATTTATTCTTAACTAAATTAGACGCAAATTTAAAAATTTTACAGAAATATTCTTACTATCATATAAGTACTAACCGTGGAAATTGTCCAGAGTCCGTGACTCATTCTCTGGTCTAACAATGCATGTACACGCATGAAACTTGTTTTGAGACTCAAAACTCACGTAAAGAACTGTACAGAGTTGAGCGTGAAGAGAGTATTGTATTTTGTACGCAGAGCCGAATAAGCAACTGATGTATTCCGATCTTTACCGGCAGAATCAGAATCTCCGACAGAAGAGATAAAAGTCTCATCCGTGTAGACGCACCATTACAGTATTCTTAATGAAACCGCATTGTTAAAATTGTATTATAATGTTGTAATTTTAGCATATAGTTCTTTGATATTTAAAACAAATAAGATGAATTATTCAAGAGAGATATTCGAAAAAAATCTTTTTTCATCATAAAATGAAACAGTTGATATACTGCAATGATAACATATTTATTATTTAGAGCGACTTTAAAAAGATCCAGGTTTTTGAAGGGGTCCCCACAAAGATCGACAAGTCATTTCATACCCGAACGGTCGTACACATAAACGACTCGGAAAACAACCCATTTTTATGCGGAACCACGAACTCCATACTATTCTGCGACGCAAATTTCTCAAAATAGTTATTTTTGAATAATCGGCGGAAAAGACAGCCTGCTTGCTTTCGATCACTGTTCTAGGGATTAAGACAGACGAGAGAGACAAATCGTTTAATAACAGACGAATCGTTACTTTTAGTTATAGTTTAAATATATTAATCAAAAATACTTACTCCAAAGTGTCTGTGAAATTCGATGATGGAGCATATTTTTATTTGTAAAGACTCAGCAGTTGTAAAGTCTCAGGTTAAGTTTTTAAGCACGGTGAAATGTTTATACAGGCTGTCATAGACTTAATACACGCACATACACAATACAATATATTATACAGGGTGGAAACCGGCCCAAATTCCGGTTGAAAAATGTTCAAGATGTGTGTTAAACAATTGTACTGTTATGAAGATTCCACGAAGTCCAGAATGAAATATTTATTTTTTTGAAATATTCGACTAAAATGGATAATATCTCGTTTAATATTTATCAGTGATACAGTTTCATCTACACACAATCAAATTATGTTGTAAATAGGGAGACAATCTCAACTGAATGGTCTTGACCGTATCGTAGTTTTGCTGTAGGTTAGCAATTATCGTTGTATCTGCATAAGCCTCTGTATTTTTGTGGTTACGTCACTATTTATCTTTCCAGGCGAAATCGAAAAATCCAATTTTTGTGTCGGAAAATATATTATGTACATCTCCGACTCGTAATCCCACGCTTTCATTGTAATCGCTTCAGAGCGAGGCACAGCGACTATTATGTTGTATAAATCGTCTAAACATCTACATCTTTTTATGTTTATGGTTATGAAAACTGATGTTAAGTAGTATCATTAGTAAACATTGTAAATATTTGAAAAATATTGTGTTATTTTTTTCTAATAGGAAAATTGATTTCGAATACTCATCGGGTGTTTTGTAATTCCGCCTTGCGCGAGTATCGTTAGAAACCCCCGGCAGTGGCTGGTCCGCCGTCTTCTCGGTTCGCCGGACCGTAATGGCGCCGGTGAACGTATTATTTGAAGTGCTGCCGTAATTTCATGAAATAATGCATAATGCGATCGGGTGATGTCTGAATGGAGCGGCGTGTCGCCGATTTGCGGGCGGATTGCATTCAGCGCGCTCAGCGCATTCAGCGCAACAATCATCCCGTGAAAGCGACCGCGTGTCGGACTAGCGGAATAGGAAAATGATGTTTTTACCGCACTTTACGTCTACCAGAACACGTAGACAGCGCGGCGTAGTCCGGGTTGGGAGCGTGACGCGCTCCCTGCGCAGGTTTCGCATTGTTTCCGCCACGGCAACAAATATCGAAACAATATTGCATTATTATCTAAGAATTTAATGCAACGTGTATGTTCTTCGATATTTAATTGTTTGTTAATTATTTTTAAAATTACATTTGTTTGAAATGTACAAATTTCCGATACACAAATAAACACGCTTGAGATTTGTAAAAATTCTTATCAATTTTGTATAGTTTCTTCTTTTTTTATTTGTATTATTTTGTAAATTGCTGTGATATATATATATATATATACTACTACTTTATTACTTGGATGTTGGACGGTATGTACAATTTTTAAAGTTATTTATTTATCGAGGCTGGAACAACCGACTCAACACAGGAATATTCTTAATGCGTGTCGGGTCATGTTTAATTATCGTCACTACATACATTGCAGCAATATTAAATATCGTGATATTTTTAAATATAAATAAATAAGTATTTAAAATATAGCTGTAAAGAGCAGATTAATAAATTGTATTTATAATACATCTTTCTTCATTAAATTTCATAAAAACTCAACTAAATTGGTATGCATTATTTGTGCTTACATCGTGCAGATTCTTTTGTATATTTTGTCCATAATTTCTTTATGGACAAAATGTTTATGTCTATTAAGATTTATAAATGTCGTGAATATAAATTACTAGGTCCCAAAAAGTAACTTTACTTTCTCCTCCCCACCCTTACCCCTCGCCAAGAGATAATTTGAAGCTACGAGGTTAATAATGAATGTTCAATTCGGATAGATGTTGGCGTATAGTGCGAGAACTAACTGTGAGCAAAATAGACAGTTAATTATTTTTAGATAAGAAGAATTAACTTACGATTCCTTAGTAAATATCGCCAATTTGTTGTCATTGCAGCCGTATTAACTAACGCTTTACAAATGAATTGCTCACTGAGAAATCATCCATCATTTCCTCCCGTATCATTTATAATATAATTGTATTAATTCTATCGTACCGTTAAGATCGCATATAATTTATTGTCGTGATGTAATTACGCATTTGTTAACCGTATTCAGTGTAAATAATATCCGACTTTCTAATTCGCTGATCATATTTGAATGCCCACCAGATCATGCGTTTAACGCCATCACCATTGGAGATCAGAGATGTGATATATGTATCGCGTAATAAATTAAATCCGGCTCCAATAATATATAATTATATCTTTTTTCCTTAGATTCCAGAGCCTTCGTTGTAAGTACTGCCTAATTTGTCTGAGCAAAATTACAAATTGATTATTGAATGGTCGTCATTTATTATTTAGAGACCGTATTTTATTAATTAAATGTTACAATTGTACTTTCTCAAAATTTCAGGTGTATTTAGTTCATGTTTGTTTTTCATTTAATAATCGTGAATCTTTTATATTTTTTCAGAGCTGAGTTCCGACTCTGACATGAAGGGGAGCGACGGCAATAGCAGGGAGGGCGGAGTCCTCGAGGGAGGAGGTACCGGGGGTGCTCCGGAGACTGATGATGAGGGAATTGAGAGGGATTCTGGAGATGTTATGGATTATCTGCCCAGAAATTACTTTTCACTCAACGACGTTTTAGAAGTAAGATTAAACATCTTTATATATTTATATATATTTTTTTTAATACTTATTGCAAAGTTTAATTTTAAAATATTAGAACAATTTGACATAATTTTAGTTAGTTTATTTGACATCCTGATGAAGGAAAACGTATTTTCCGAAACCGGTTGATGAATTAAATTTAACTCATAAAAAAAGGGTTTAAAGACAAAAATATAAATATTTTATATTAAAATGAATTTCCTATTCATCGTACTTTTTTTAAAAAAAAAGTTTATTATTTTTATTCCTACGCAAATGACACTAGGTTGTCACTTGGTCGATTGAGGCCGAGTAGAAATATTATTTTGTTATTCTCATTCATTTTCTTTTTCAGTCTTTCGTACCATATTGGTTGAGTAACGAAATTCAGATATTGTCCGAATTCCACCGACTGACATATAATTATAAAAGTATTAGTTTGACAAATAAGCGTATAAATAATTATGTGAAATACAAAGTACACTCATTTAATGAATTTTTGATGATGCTGAAGAAAATTTACCCGATACATATTTGTTTTTTAAATTTATATTAATCCAAAATTATTTTTAAACATTGGATTTATTTATTTATATATATTTTGACATCCATATTTTTGTACTAACAGAGGTGGATACATAATAAACATATATAATACATAGTTTATTGTGTGGGATGGAGTAGACTTCACCTCTGATATATACAGCGTTGTCCTGGCTACTTTGCTAGACTAAAGTCTGTGTTAAAGTAGCCAGTTTTTTTTTTCCGTGCTGTTGTGGTGTTCTCATTATATCTAGCTACGATAAGATGCTCATCTCATAAACGAGAGATCTTTCCTCGTCGCGGAAGGCCAGCATATTAGTTCTATTTTTCGCATCACAAGCTTGGTTCAATAAAAATAAATAGTAATAATTAGATGTATCTGTTGAAAATAAAATTATAATAAAAATAAAACTTTCATTTACTTACAAAATAAATGTTTTTGGGAATTGATCAAGAATGAAAAAATAATAACATTCTTAATTTCTTTATTTCATTTTTATTGATAAGTTGATGATGGACCTTTAAGGGTTTTTTATTGTGTTAAATTTTTTTTAACGATCATGACTGCGAAGCACTTATACTGCAATGTGTTTATACTGTACTGATTGATTGACCATACATTAGAAAAAAGGAGCGACGTTCAGGTCGCATCCAATTCAACCGTGGTTCCACTTGCGAGTGAAACGTCCGTTGATTGGAATGTTTCAGCACAAATCACGGGGACGAAAGCCTTAGTAATGTGGATACACCGTTATAAAACCCATCAAACATCCGTAACAGCATGTTTTGTTATCTAAATTAATTTATTTTTAGGAAACATTTGCCTACCTAGTGTGTGTACATATTATATAGATTTTTATCGTAGAATACAACATTCAGGTTTTGCGGCCGTGTAATTAAATTCATATGAAACACAATACAGCGTGTTGACGACCGCAGATTCCTCGGTTTTATTGTTAGTTTATTTGAATCGAAAACGGTTATGTATAATGTTTCTTCTATCTTGTATTTAGAAAAAATAAATTTAAAAATAAACCGTTTCGTATTTTTATAGAAAAGTCAAAAAAACTTTTTTATACTTTTATTTTTATTACTGCGTCTGCAATGAGGTCGCTCTTGTCATTCGGTGTCATGTCTATTGAAGGGGTAATTTAATTCCCTTTGATAATGCATCTTTTTATAACAATTTTTGTATTATGAGGATTAAATATCTACTTCGTCAGAATGTTTGAATGTTAATCTATTAATGCAAAACAGAATTAAAAAAAAAAAGTAATATACTCGTCCGCGTGCATCTATTGCATTAATAATTCGTTATCTATAAAACAAATTTTTTATAAAACCATGTTTTTTATTTTAAAATTGAAAGACAACAAAGCAATTAATATTTTTTAGTTGATATTTTTTACAATAAATTATTTGCAAATACATGATTTAAGGTTTATAATACTAATTAATAGGAAAATAGTTAATATTTCACAAAACTCACATGATATAAGTACCTAAAAAAAGAGTATACATACATTCTATTTACTCCAGAAACATATTTTGTACTGTACAAAAACGAAAATAGTCATTTTTTTTCAAGAACTTCGTTTGCGAAACAATTTGAACGTAACAAAACAATTCCAATTCCTGGATCGAATTAAATTAATTATATAAATAATAAGAAAAAAAACTTTGTTTAAAAGCACTATTTATTAGAATTACGTAGCACTTGAGATGTCTAAATAGCAACAAGTATTCTGAATTCGCCAATCATCTTTTGGAAACAAACCATTCTTTTGACATTAATAATGGTTTAGAAATTTAACATACAAATACTAGGGGTTTACCAGTTAGATAAATTAAAAATTTTAGAAATAAGAAAATGTGTTAATAGCAAATAAAATATAACCAAATCCTTTTTGTGAATGGTCACCATTTAAATTTGTTTTCACATTCTTTTTTTTTTTTTTTTTTTTTTTCCTTTAGTTTTTTAGTTTCCTAATTAGTTACCCACCACTTATACTTTTATTGATTTGTTTTTATCTATGCTTGCATTTTTAATTTTAGTATATCTACATTGTTTCCTGAAGAAGATACTATCTATGATAGGTTTCGATATATGTTGATGTATCAATAAATAGTGTTTTTAAACAAAGTGTTCTTTCTTATTATTTATATAATATGTTGCCACAAAGTAATTTTGCAAATATTGAAGGAGAAATTAGTTATACATTAAAATAGACCTGTTAATTTGGTAGGTACTCTGATCGCTTTTTCCCGCCATTAGATAATCGGGCCCGCCTTTTGGTTAAATCAGGGGGAACTCCTTTTCCCAAGATTCAGTTCGTATGACATGGAAAACGTTTTCATTGCTAATATCATGTAATCCACTTAATTTTTTTACTCAGTTGGCTGAAAGTGGTAGCTTTGCACCAGTGTGATTTAGGACATTGTTCTCTAATTCATCACGAAACATTTACGTTATTCATGCAAACAATAGAGTTGATAAATAATACTGTTACGCCGAGAAGACCTGTTACGAAAATTTAACCATTTGTTACGAAAAATCGTTATTGTTTGATATGCGTCTGTATGGCGGAATAATGTGAATCTGTCACGTTTGGTGTTTCGCCTACGCATTAGGCTTTCACACAGAGTGACTATAACGAGAACAGTTGTAAGATTTGCCGTCATCGCAGTCTCGCTTCTTTATGCGCCAATCTCCCACGGAGCAGCGCCGGCGCCGCTCGGTCCATCGTGGAAAGGAAAGTGCGATTATCTTTTGTGCGTGAATTTTTTTGTGATATATCACCGTCGAAGTCGTCTTAAAAATCTTTAAACTCGATACTCGATGGCATCATATTATGGAATGCAGGCAATATTCGCTGACAACATTTATTATATATTATATTTGCTTTCTAAATTGTCCCTTCGTTATTAGAAATTTTTATGCTATAAATTATTTAAATTGTCTAACGCCATATCTTTGGTGCGCAGCGAAGTGCCTAAGGAATGTTATTAATGTCTCCTAATAAAGTCATTCCATTAATTAACATAAATAATGTTTTAGATCCACGGTAAATTCTCCAAGTTAGAGTATTATTATTATTATTTTATTGAATTATTTATTCAGTTTTGCCAATGATTAGTTATTTTTTTGATTCATTCGAAACGATAGCACTTTCTTTTTGTAGTTCATCGAAAAATAAGTTACAAAGGGTCACTATTTTGACAAGTGTAAAACTGTCGTGACAATCTTGTATACGGAAATTTCTCCTTATTATTTATGAATTCATGAATAAGGGTTCGTGTTCCGGTGACAGTTCAATTTACTTGCGAAATAAATTATCTTTTATATTTCGCCAAAAACTTACTTATACTATTGGATACTATGTTATGTAAATTTTTTAAATCAATTACTTATCAAAAATTTTGTCGAGTGTCATTATTTATTATAAGTACCTACCTACTTACCTAGATTATTATTTACTTCTATATGGATGATTTTCATATTATAATTTTATATTGGGATAACGTGTTTTAGGTGAAGATTATTATTGTAGTGATTCACAATACGAAATAAGGAAATTTCGTTCCGAGTAACTGCGCTTGCATCGGTTTTGTAAATGGTATAAATTTTCGCCAACCGGTTCCCGAAGGCGTATTTACGAAAAGCTCCTCATTTCTGATCTTATCTAATATATTTACTAATTAAATATGATAAGCCTATGTACAAGGTCTCTAAATATTATTATCAAATAAAGCGTAGCGAAATCCCGCGATAGCCGAGAATAGTTTTTGATGACATGATAACTTTTGGTAAATAAACTGATAATTAAATTATTATTAAAAATGATATCATCGGTGAACATTATCATTAACTGAATGTTCGATAATTAAAAAATAATGTCAACAGTTATTGATCGTATTAGCTGAGAGATCGACAGCAAGTGAATTTTCATCGAAAAAATTAGATATTATAATTGTAATATAATAAATTGCAACAATTCATGATTTTCAGTGTTATTCTGTAGAACTTTTGATAGAATTTTAGTTATTCTCATTATTATTTTCCAATATTTAACGTCAGATTACGAAAACCATGACGGGTATGTAAATCGGTTCGACCGGGATGGGACGCGGATGGACTTGCGAGGCAGCCGCGGGGGCCGGTATGGCCGGCTCCCCTAGAAGGCCGGGCGGCACACCGGGCGCCGCCGCCTCCCTTCCCGCTCGGCACCGCCAGGGTTGTACCGTAACATCAAATATTAAATGCCGCCCACAGTTGAACAAAAAAATTTTTTCACTTGTAATTATTTCCTTTATGTTTGATCTGTTATATACATTTCTAAGCAATTTTACATGTAACTTTTTGGTGCTGAAGGAAAATACATACAGGCATTATGACTCGACCGGGACAGCAGATTTGTTATGAACGGTCGGTCGAGCGCCGCGACACCGAGAACACATGGTCGCCTTTATTAATCAGCTCCAATCATATCAGCGATACTGTGTTCGAATTAATCATTAAACTCTGTCGAAGTTAATTAAATTGCGTACTCACTATCAAGCCGTTTCCCCGTGGGGATAGCCATAGAGTATAGAACTCTACACTCTTAATATATACACATAATTCTCTTCTCGTCTACATTCATACATTTTATCAACAATTATATAGCACGGATAATATATGTAATTTGTAAATTCTCTCACATAACATCCCGTTTTGCGTGAACTACATTGGTTCCGTTATCCTGACAAATAATATGGCGCCTCTGTATTTTCAAAATCTCTGCATCCCAGACAACTTCATTAATAGATGTCAAACTCTCAAGTCAGTCACAAGAAAGGTTGTACAACTGAACAGCCGTTGTCAGAATTTTTATGTTTAGTGAACGGGCATTTGCGATGGCAGGCCCAAAAGCGTGGAACTCTTTGCCCTCCATCATAAGGAACAGTGCATCAGAGAAATTATTTAAAAAGAGATTTAAAATGCATCTTTATATCAAATAACAAGTTTTAACTTAATATTTATGTAGAACTAAACAGTTTATGTGTATAGCGCCCTTGAAGGGGATTTTTTTTTATGAAAATAGATTTGCTTTGAAGATTATTCATCCAATGTTATTATTATTATATGAGTGTAATTTAAATTACGTATTTAATGTATTTTTATTTTACATCTGTTTACGCGTTGTTTATTTCGACGGGTAGGCCTGGTATTATAGTTAGAATATGTGCATTCCTTTTATGTAAATTTAAAACAGCAAATAAAAGTGAAACTGTTTCTGTTCAGAGACGTTTTCGGAGTCGGTCATATATTTTGCGGCGGTGATATATAAAAACATTTCGGGTTGTATTTTTCGGATTATCGGTTGTGATACAGTTTCGGAGGCTGGCTAGCCGAGTTTTTAGAAGATTCAAGACTGCAAGAATCGGCGAGTAACGGCCGAGTTTCGGTAAGGTTGGTGTATTTTTATTTACAAAGGTAATATTTTTTACAAAACCAATTGGAAAACCCAGGACTAGCTATCGAAGGTAATTAATTTTTTAAATTAATTCTTGAAAAGAGATACGTCATAAAACAGTATTTGTTATTTACAGGTTATAATATATGCTACGGTTCGAGATTAGTTGAAATCATAACACTGGGATGGTAATACATATACTCTAACGAATTACAATAATAGCAGCGATGAAAGTTTAAAAAAAAAACAACTTTTTATTGCACAAATCACATGCTCGCCAGCCCCGGTCGTGTCCGCGATTAGCATTTCACAGTCAAGGCCGACAGTCCATTATTTGTTTTCCTTTCCCCATTGTTCCGTGTTGCCGGAGTTGCGTTCGAGCGGAGTCGGCTGAACGCGGCCGGCCGAGGGTGGAGGCACACTCGTGGGCAGTGGAAACACGAAACGGACTGTATTTTGGCATTCGCGTGTGTGGCGTCATTAATGAATCAATCATTTTAGGTCCCAGTAGATAAATTACAAACAAGTTAATCAATCGGAGTGCATAACTATAATTTTTCAAATATTATACAACGTCTGAAAAACAAATAAGATCATTCGTAATAGTTGTGGGTATAGTTTTACCGCACGCTTTGTTCGAGAACGTTACGGAAGGAATTGCATAATCTATCATCGGGATTGCTTTTGAATTTTTCGATTTCTGTGTTAGTTGTCTTTTCCAAATCTCTAGTTTACGGTATTCTGAGCATTCCACGTGAGACTAGAACTAGGGAGACACAAAATTTTTAGTTCTTTTAGTGGGTCAAACAATATATGAATTGAATAATTATGTATTTTTATTTCAAATTAGTCTTTTACTTTGATTTTTTTTTTCTTTTATTGTTATTTTTGTCTTTGGATACACTCATTTTTTGTGTTTGAAAGATGAGCTTGTCATTCAATGCCGAAGAAGAGTATATCGTAAGCATCTTATTAAAAAATATGATTTTTGCTGCAGGCAATCATTCTTATTTTCAGAGTACATCTTTAGTATTTCGTTATCGAATGGTGCGTGTTCATTTCTGGGTTTTTCTGGGACCATCAACGATGGTTTAATCATAAAGTAGTTACCAGTATATAGAAAGTGATTAGCCGGGACAGATTTCTCTGGGTGGCCGAGGTTATTCGCTCGTCAAGTCTGTTTATAGCTTTGGGCAAAAGGGACACTCGCTTCGAGCCTTTACTTAAAGAAAATTCGAAGCCAGCTAGCACCTAGTTTGTGGTTTGCGTAACTCATTAATTATTAGTTATTATTTATAATCATATGCCTCATAGAACATTTAACATTTAACATTTTTATTAATTTGAACTCTTGACGAGTATTGTGATTATGCCTTTTTTGGATCCCGCCGTAAAAATTTGCCTAAGAATATACAACTCGGGTGTTCGAATATTTTTATTTAATATTATAAATGATAGGTATTTCACGTCGAACAATCTCACCCATTTCCATCATTCCGTTATAACTCAGAATTATACCTGCAATGATAATAGGTTTTTAAGTTATTTGCACCAATGTTTGCCGAAAGCAATGTATCGATTTTCTATGTTTTTTTATATTATGTTAACTCTGTTATATGAAATGCTGCATCCCGTCACTTATTGCCTTCCGGAATTGTGTCACCATAGATTTACCTATCATATATTTATCTTAGTACAATTACTCATCTATTGAATGAAGTCAGTAAATCTTCTTGACTTCAATCGACGATTTTCTTAACATGATCATTACGAGATAAGTACTCTTATGTTTTCGCTTAGTGTTTGTTAGATTGACAGTCGAGTTACGTTATGTTCGTTTTCTTTACTTATCTTTTGTGCATCGTGGCATTATTAAAGTATTTTGAAATATCAATCGTGATTGTATCCTAGGAAAACATCCGTGTGGTTGGATAAGATCGATAGACCACAATTACGTCTGCGGTGTCAGAAAAACAAACACTCGCTATTGTTTGGCTAACGAGCCATCTAGTAGGTGAGGGGTGGGTGGACATTGGCGGTAGAGATAATGCGGACAGGATTAAAAGGTGCGTGAATATGTTAACACGTTTTTATTTCATGGAAAGAATGCGATGTTCCTTTTTGTATGCTCGCAGGATATTCAGTCCGCACAGTCGTATCTCGCTTTCCCAGTAAGGCCTTGTTCTGCTGAACCTGTTCCCGGGGAAGGATGTCGATCGCAAGGCGCTCCTCCAAGTGGCTAATAATAATAAAACATTATTTCGTTTGGGTTCTGTCTGTGGGCAAAATAGTATTGTTGTTGAAACAGTAATTATCAAGACCACGCAAATGACAATGACACAACTTAATTCATGTGAGACGATAATTATTCGTGATTTAAAAATACACGTGTTTATTGAATCATCCGAAACAACCATTTTTTGTTGATCCACAAGGCCCAAAATAACTATTACCGAAATAGTTAAATACGATGTGTTTTTTCATAATAAAATTCGTACTCAAAAATTGTGATGAGGCTGTCTCAATTTATTTCTATCCAGACTTCCTTCTGTATCGAGTTTTGTGTTAGCTAATACTGACAGTCTCCAGTTTTTTACTCATATATTATTAAAGCTCGAGAATTGTGTTACAAAATAAAGAAAATAGTTAGTACTTTGTGATAACACTTTTATTCCACTCATAAGTACATTAAGCATACAACACGCACATTGGATATTCCGCATCTCTGCCGTGAATAACGAGCAGCTACCGAGAGCAATTTCGCATATTGAAATCGTATCACTTTGGAAATGTGGCCAATCATCCGATTTATTCCGTTATTTAAATATTTACAATTTAATTCCCGGAATGGTCGTGTAGTTCCGAGTATCTGTCGTGACGTAATTTCAAGCTCAGAGAGCAATTCGTTAGTTAGATATTGGGAAAGTACCTGTGTATGCACTTTGGCGTGAAAATGGGCGATCAAAATGTAGAGCAGTCACAGTGCGTTTTCTGTGAGAAGCTTTTTGAAAAAAAAAATGATTACCCAGGTATATCATCCCACTTCTAGCTAGCTATCTGTGATTTCTGATTATTTTCCAAATTTAAAGATGCGCTGAAGGGACGAAGATTTACTAATGTAACTAATATCCGACAGAATGTGAGACAAGTACTTAACCACTAGTGCATAGTTCCACATATATATTTTTTAAATGTGCATTGCGGGAATTATATTGTCCTGTTCATACCATATATGATACATGAAATGTTATTTGTTATATTGAAAGAGTAAAATAATATTACATGACGTCTCATGGAAAACTTTCCATGTACAAAGAGAACTCTGTGTTCCCGCTGATTAAAGTTGATAAATTTAAAAATACGGGAATGTAAATAAATAAAAATTAAATATATCCGGGTCCGATTCCAGCTAGCTTTAGATCCGGTATTTTGCGCGGACTTGTGGGAGCTTTGCGCTCCACCTAGGAGTCAAATGATCTAACCAATAATAATATATCACCTCTTAGATTGGATATTCCGATTGTACTTCCGCCCACTGTCACTGAAGGTGTCTCACTACCGCTGAATATCCTCCCAGTCTCCCGATCATTAAATTGTTAGATGGTCTCTGAATAGGTACACTAAAAGAATTCCTTTCCATCGCATATTGTTGAGTCATCTAAATGACATTATCATTTTGCGGCGACTGACATTGAGTGGATACGAAAAGTTAAAATTAAATTCACTGACATTGAAATAACACCCGCGGAGGTGTACATCTGATTCAAACTTTTATTGCCGCTAATGTTTCGGTGTAATTTCATTTCCTATGTGTTTATATGCGTCCATACAAAATCCGTTTGATTGGAGGTTTCGTATACGATTAATACAGACGTAATATCTTTGTTTGTATTTAATTTATATAGATGCTAATGTGTTCGCTGAATTCACGGAAAAAACATCGTAGATTGTTGTTTATAAGGGGATTATATTAAAACCCAGTAAATTTTTAGTATCCTTTTTCACTATATTTATAATAATACTGACAAATTTATAAGACTTTTTAAAATTCGAAATATTAAATTTTAAACCAATCGTTAAGTAATTTCGCGTGTTATAATTTTGTACTTGTCGCTGTCAAGTATCTGAGTACATTACGTGTGTGCTCAACGTGAGTGTCCAACGAAAAATTTTCAAGTCTAATATTAAATTTAAAAAAAAACTACAATGTTATTCTCATATTTTATTTATACAAAATAGAGTTTAAAGATGCCGATTTTACGTTTTATAAACAATATCGTCTAAATGCTGTCCATTTCTCTCAAGGCACTCTTGCAATCGGACTCTTAAATTTGCAAATACGCGAGAGCAAAACGTTGGTTCAATGGCAGCAACTTCACGGCGGATATTTTCTTTAGGGCCTGAATTGTTTGAGGATTGTTGCTGTAAACTCTCGTACTTGCTGATTAATTTATTGGAAAAAATTCCCCTCAGCTTCTCCATTGAAACTCTAGCTGTGTGTGGAGCGGTTCCGTCTTGCTGAAATTGTGTTCTGTTGTTGAACCCGGAAAACAGCTGCAGTTGTAGTGCCAAAAACTCGTCGATTATTCGGCAACACACGTCAGCAGTGACTGTCTCGTTGGTTAAAAAAATGAGGGCCAATTATCCTTCGGGCAGAAATTGTACACCACACTGTCGTTTTTGGACAATGCAAACGTTTTTGATGGCGTTCCTTTGGATTGTTAAGGTACCAGTATCTCATTCTCATGTTCTGTTCATTAACATAGCCATCGACATGAAAATGTGCTTCGTCACTAAATAATATGTTTCCAAGCGTTCGTGCTGTTTCAAAACGTTCCAGCAACGTTCTCGCTAAGGTTTCACGTAAAGAATAGTAATTTTCATTGAGAAACTGCACGATTTGCAGTTTTGTATGGATGAAACTGTAGTTTCTTTTTCAAAATAACGTGCACTGCTTATTTTTTTATTCCAGTACAGGCTGCAATATTCCTTATCGATTTACACGGATTGAGCATAATTTCACCTCGAACTTGAGCCACATGTTCTGGCGTCGCTGCTGACGTTGATGGTCCCGGAGAAGTTTGCTTAACCATTGTCCTTTCTTGTCTGAACTTTTTAATCTAACACCAGATAAAATGCGTGCTCGGCCCATCACTTACTCGTCGAATATTAAAGTGAGTACAAAAAGCGTGATGCGCACGAGGCAATGAACCACTGCACTTTAAATATTACTCAATCGCGGACGCCCGGTGCGCTCCCGACCAGTGACTAATTGCGACTGACAAATCAGCAAATCACGCGCGTCGAACAATACCCCTCCCACTTACCTCACCCCGATGGTTTACGAGCAATTACAATTTAATCTTGAAATTTTTCCGCTGGACACCCTATACAATGTTATGTTAGTAATTTTAAATCCGTATCCCTATTTTCAAGTTATTAAGTTGCTAGGTGCAGATGAATGTGTTTATGTTATCCTTTCTCTTATCTGTTATCCTAAGTCATATCCTTTCTCAACGTGTTGAACTCGACTTTGTCTCGGCACTTAATCAATTTTACTACCCTTTCCACCCTTCACCACTCCTGTTTTGTCTCATATTTTCTAGAATTTGAGTGGTTTTCTTTGTCTTCAGGATTTTGCAAGTACAGGTAACATATAAACAGTGTGGGCGAGAGCTTTCATCGTTTTCTCTCCCAGAAGTCTCCACCCTTCCATCCTTCTTCCATCTCTCCCAGATCGGGTAACAAAGTAATCGATATGTCACATAACGCGCGCACCTATAATGAATGACACAACTCGTTCCCCTGTGGGCGAGGATTTATTCCCAAGGGTATTATGTAACGTGACTAAAATTGGCAAATGGCGAGAGACAGCAGAATCAATTTGCAAACATAATAAGTCTGCGATTTGCGCCACATCACACGGGTTGGAATGTTAATCTGTTTGGGAAATGGTACCCTGACCGTACAAATTAAGCGACAACTTCAGTTTGGAGCTCAAAATCTTCCGCCATTATCTACGCCGTGTTGTATAGGGTTCGTGACTGTCCAAATTATGATATTATTTATTGCTTTTTTTATTACATACGGATAAAGCAAGTTGGAGGATATCTACTTTTTTTTTTTTTAATGGGAGAATAAAATATCTAGCAATTTGTCTGGATGGCTTTTATTGACAATTGCACATTTATTCATTCATATTTTATAATCTGACAGTCCCGGACAAAAATGTGCAATAAGAAGATTCGTTTTGAAATATCCTTTTCGTGTTTGCCAGCGGTAAATTGTCACTGTAATGTTATTTTTCTCTATCAGCGTGTTTTCTGTCTGTTCGCTTTGCGTGATCCGGAATCAGCTGAAAAAATGTGTGGCAACAGAGATGAAATTATACCTATTTTATCGCAGTAAGTGAGGCCGTTCCGTTTATTTTCAATTGTCTGTCTTAATGTCTGCAATCTCATCTAAAGTGAATTCTAGATACACATCTCTTCATTTGCACATCTCGATTGTCTTAAAGCACCGAAGGAAAACGTATCGATTCCTTTCTAGTTTAGATGACCCAAATAGGTAATCCTTGACGAGTTGGGAGATCGAGGTTATCAATTTTTGTTAACTATTTCATTCTCAGTTAAAATATTTGTTAAATCAGTTAAATACCGACGTTGCTGTTCATTCCAAAAAAGCTTTCTTATTAGAGAGACTATTTTTTAAGATTTTGTCAATTTAGGATAAAAACATGTTAATTTGTTGGTTTCTTGTGACTATTTTTTTCGTTTGGTGACCGTGGAATGTGCGTGTTTGCGAAATAAATGTGTATAGAAACAGCTCCCACGATTGGCTATTTAAAAAACGGATCAATGTGCCGAGCCTTCGAGTAATGAAATTCGTAATTCTGTATGTGATGAATCAATTTTATCAATTACGCTCAGTATCTTTATGTTGTATGTATCGCATTGGGTAATGCACGTTGAATTGTCAATAAATCAATTGTAATTCTGTTTATTTGAACGTTAATGCTCCCACCGCGGTTTCGAGATATTACGCCTCCGCATTTATTAAGTGTGGGTACTTGTTCACTATTCACCGTGCGGATTTTGACGCCCCGTGAGAACAGGTATGGCCGCTACCGCTTTCGCAGAAATTTATCATCAATATTATTTCTGCCGTTTCAGTGTGCGAGCTAATCGAAAACGTGAGTAAATTCCAACATTTTCAATTAAAAGCAGAACACCGGCTGCCGAGAACGGCGATTACCAAATTCGTGTTTTGAACCTCATTTTGTCCCAGGAATATTATTATTCCATGTTCTTTATAAACAAGTGGACAACGCCGCAAGTTTTTCTCGATATTAATTTACCCACATAGATTTATCGTTTCGTAAATAGATTATTCTCGAATATATTTCTTGTGCACCGATTCTGTAAAAGGTGTTCGCTGGAATTTGGTCTCATGCATATTTATAGACATGCACTCATTTTGTGAATGGAGTATGTCGGATTTCACTCAAGGATAATGACGGTACATAAGATACGAACTCATTTTACCCGAATCTGATGAGAAATAAACATTATTGGGAAGTTTAGACATAATGCGTGAAGGTTTTTAAAATGTGTAATATTTTTCTGGGGATCCAGATATGTTGTATTTTTTTATTACGAAAAATTCTTCACATTCTTTAAAAGCAACAATTGTACAGTGAAGAGCACAGTGCACCCACTGTATCAATATTAATCTCAAGGATTTCTCAGGGTAATGCACCCATTGTCTAAAATACATTGTATATACTCGTGTATATATATATATATATATATATATATATAGGAATTGATCGCTTATTTTTGAATGACGTACGGTTTTACAGGCTCTTTTTTAAATGTGTTTGACCATAAATATATTACGTGGGCCCAGAAAGAGACTAGCATACGATATATAATATTAAATGTTGCGAATTTTCTTTAAAGTTCACATTTTGATGATATCATATATTTGAATAACATCATTTCAAATTTTGTTTATCAGTAATAATTTATAATTATTCCATCTTTGTAAGTGAGCTGTCAAAATGAACAAAAATGACATTCGTATACAGATAATTTCTGTGGTAAGAAAGATTTCTCCCTTACCATAGACAGATGATTTTTTTTTCCTTACTCCTAATAAAGACAATGTACACATCATTTCAAAATGAATATATATTTAAGCACTGTTATTGAATATATAAGAGATATTAAAAACACATTCGTTTTTACAGACTTTACCGTTTAATCAAGCACTATACAGCCATAATGACACTACATCCAAGACGTACAGAAAGTCATAGAAATAGATGGGGAAACGTAATATTATTGTAGATGGATAACGGGGAAGAAATTAAACACGGATAAATATTTTTTCGTTTTATCGGGTACATAATAAGTACATTTGAATACACTGTATTCTTAAATGTTATTTTTTATTTCTTGCGTGTTTGCCGTATTCTGAACGCGATCGGTACCTATTTTGTTGATTATTGTTAGCGAAGGGCATTAACCCAAGTGTTTCTCGCTGCGTGGAGAATTTCAGCCAGAATGGTTTCATACAATAGAATCACGATAGTCAGGGCGAGCCCGAGAATTTCGTCCCGGCTATGGGTTCCTTTATTGACAACGTTTCTCCTGTTACTCAAACGGATTTTTATTGTAATGCGACGTGATTGGCCGTGACAGAATCGTTCAGTGTTGCAGTTTTTTCAACGTACTGGACATCTAGCACAATATCCACCCATGTAACGCAACATGCAGTTGCGAACGACGACTGTGATGGTATTGTTCAATTATTTGGAATGTACCGTTAAAAATAATATGTACTGGGAATATCATAATCAACTGCATTTTATTTTGATTTGTTTGTACACGACTGCGTTACATTTACGATGTTAAAAAAAATCTGCGCACGATTATGCCGTTTTTGCTCTCTCTCATCTTCAATTTGCACTCGGAAATAGGCTACCTTCATATTATTTATCGTTTAGATATATAAGCTTCATATATCGCCGTTAAGAATTTTTAAAAATGTAAAAATGTAGTTATCGCTTCTCGCTTGAAATTATGTTTTTCAAGCTTTTTTTTCAATAATCCGTGATTTGTTTGAGGAAACTGTTAAGGTATTTTCCAAATTTCATGAACCATAATGTGAAGTACATATGAACCTTAAATTATTTTTATGTACTATATGAAGAGTAGGTACGTGTGTACTCCCTTTATTGCTGATATTAAGCTTTTTTTGATAAATATGAGTACATACATTTTTTTTTTAAATATTTGGTATATCATTCATTTTTTTAATATAAAATTATCCCACACAAGAGACTGCCCCGCTTTTGGTAGGGCTATTTAATTATTACGACTTACAAACAATCGAACAGAAAATCCTTAAAATATATACATGAAAAACATAAACGAATCTGAAAAGAAATTATCCAAAAAACGTGTAAAGATTATCTATAAAATCACATCCAAAATCCCTTTTACTCTTGTAATTTTAATAATATTTTTAAAAAACGTAAAATTGTTACTATTTTACTTTCATTTATGCGTAAAAACGCTCTAATACCAACTGCCACAGTATCAACCAGAGGGTGCACTGCATACATGCAAAAAAGCTGTGCATTACTAAAAATTTTGGGAGATAAAATAATTTTTATATTATGAAAAGACCCTATGAAATTCTAGCAGTTATTACTCAGATTAGCTTAACCTTGTATATGTCGTAAATCATGACTTCTGTCTAGCCGTGAATTATTTGCATGCGAGTAACAACTTCATGTGCATTCTGCTCCGCGATTTGCTAGCACTTAGGTCTTGAATGAACCTAACATGTTTTTAAGGCTGCTGTTTTCGAAAAGAAATAATCCTTACTGAAAACTGTGTAGAATGACATTTCTACGCATTTGTTTTACTTGTCAGACTAAACGTTTTGTGTTCTTAGTGTATTCCAACCTATGATTCCATATTTCGGTATTTGCGTAGATAACATTTGTAGGTTATTATTAAGTTATATTATTACCAATATTAAATAAAATGTCAAAATATAATTATTTCTATATTCCGTTTTGGCTGTGTTACGGACAAATGTAACTCGCGATATTTTAATTTTATACACATGAATGATGAAATAAATTTAAAAAATATGCTTTGCGAGAGGCAAATAATGTCAACATTGCATTGTATCAAAAAATATTCCAAAATCGAATTGTTAAAAAATGACGGATGTATTCGAATGTTATAAACTCTTAAAAAGGCACGGATTCTCTTTAGACAAAAAGGATACACAAGACTCCTACATAATATCTAGCATAACAATATGTATATTATAATATATATATATATATATATATATATATTGACGTCATGCAACTGGTCAACCACGTTCGGGTTGACATCAGTTGCTGGAATGCTGGACTCGTGTTCAACACTTTATTTTTCTGTTAATCTGGAGTATCCAAGGCTACTGAAGTAAGATTTGTGCGATATCTGACACATGTGAAGAACTAATATTTAATTTTAAGATAAAATAATATTTTCGTGTCGCAGAGATGCTCGTGGCACGCCGGCAGGACGGGCGCGGCGGCTCACTTCCAAGCCGTGTGCCGCGCTCTGGTGGCAGAGGCCGTCGAGCTCGCGCAGTTCCTGGCCAACGTCAAGGGCGCTGGGGCGAGGGAGCTGGTCCGCCGGGCTGATGCTGCGGCCTCCTGCAGAGAGCTCGACAGTCTGCGCTTCTCCGATTGGGTGAGTCTCTTTCCTCTTTAACCCTTCCACTGTGTTTCATATTATCTTAAATACTACTTCGTAACATTTTTTTTTGTTATTATGCAAAATAGTTGGTGTATGTGCAACATAATTAACCAAGACCGTATTAAACTGAACCGAACGCACGAACCATAATCTTGCACAACTGAAGCATTGTGGGTTATGCAAATCATTGTCGGTGTTTTGAAGTGATGTTTATCGAGAAAACCTCTTCTTCCAGTGTTATGTAACGTCCGTTACGTTGTTGAAACCGATTTCAGTTCTGTTGAAGGTTTTACTCGATTGCTCGACGCTTGATCCAATCAATCTTTTCACAAATGATTGTTGACTAATACATATACATGTGTTTGAATTAAAAAAGCGACTCCATTGCTAATTTACTATTCATATATATTGTTTTATTTACAATAGATATATATTATATAATGCTATAATATTTAACCGCTGTTGTTTTTTTTTTTATAATTGTAACTAAATAAAACAAAAGCACAAAGATAAATAAGTCGTCCTGCATCCGGAAGTTTTTGCTTGTAAATACATATTCCTTCAGCTATATTTTTATGTTAATCGAAACAGGTATCGATTCCTGTGCCGACTTTTTCCTTCGAGCCCTATACGGACTAAATGCACAAAGAAAAGCACCGGAGCATCTGGTCATAAATCTTTATTCCTGCCATACGGTCAACTCCCTCAGTCACTTTAACTCGGACAACGCTGAACAACGAACCTTGATATAGTCTTACAAAATTGGTCCCTATTAGAAAGGAGCGACAGGCTATTTTGGCATATTTTTAACAGCGTCATATTGGAATAGTTTAAAATGTGGATGGTACAGACGTCAGCTGCCTGTTGTCATATGAGGTAACTTTGCTCCCGTGTAGTTGAAGTTGAATTTCATATTTTCCCTGATTACAGAAGTTGATCAACAACTCTCGCGAGTTTAGGAAATTAATATGTTCCAATCCGATCCAATCCAAGGTTATCCAATAAATACGACGGAAATAAGAATAGAAGCCATATTTGTTAATTTTTTGACAGATGTCATTATTATTTTTATTCAGTATAGTATGTCATTTTATCATGGAGCGTTTCAAATTGGAACAACGTTTACAAGTTATTAAAACTTATGATCAAAATTCGTAATCTCAACGTGCACTTCGTGAATTTTATGGTCTACATAATCATCCATCTGAGCAAGTTATTCGTCGAATTGTGAAAAGGTTTGAAAACGATATTCTTTACATGATTTTAGGACGCCTGTAAGACAAATAAATTTCCGGAGTGAAGCCAATATTGCCAATGTAAATGAAAGTGTAAGGGATGATCCAAAGTTATAGATTCCTCGACGTTCACAACATTTAACCTTACCATATGGCACAATGTGGCGTATTTTTAATAAAGATTTGGGCCTACACCCCTACAAGATCCAGGTAGTGCAAGAATGAAAATCAAATGATTATTTATTGCGTCTTAGGTTTGCTGATTGGTGTTGCACCAGATTTATGTGAAAGAGTGGCTGAAAATTGAATCCGAAGAATGCATCGTAACAAATGTAGTCATGGTGCACATTTTAATGAAATTATGTTAATGCTTTTTAAAATAAAATAAAATTGTTGATTTAATTTAATTTATATTTAATTCCATTTTAAAGTTCTATCACGATTGTTGGATAACCCTGTAGTTTCCTTGGTAGCCGAAGTAAATAACTATTTAGCGAGTTATTTATTCTAAGATGTTTATTCCCTGAAATAATCTTTGGATGAAATCTTCTCGGTAGTTATCAATAAGGATGTTAATTTTAACTATTTTGCTTGGTAGATTCCCCTAGATTTCTTATGGATTAAATGCCAACTATACGACACACGAATGCCATTATCCTGCAACAAATCCGACTACAGCAAGTCTCATTTATAAAACAGTAAGCAAAAATTTCTTTCACCTCTTCAAAGTGACAACCTAGAAAAGGAGATTATCCTGGGGACAACTTTGACCCGTAGAAGACTTGGAAGAGTACCACAGCGGTGGATAGATGCGTTGCATCTAGCTGGAGACTCTGGAGTCAGCTGTGAGGGCGACCCAGGACGGCAATACTGACATGAAGAAGAAAGAAGAAATAATAACTAATTTCCTGTCATGCTGAACCTTGATTCCTCAACAAATGCATCGTGTTTGCATATTCTCTGAGAACAAATATTTTCATAATGTAAATAAACATCGCGACGCAATGTGGACAAATTGGGCAGCGTTTTGTTGTAGCCCTGGACCTCTTGTATACCGATTTCTGTTCACAGTCGAAAAAGTTCATAATCTACATCGGACATGATTTATAGGTTAAGAGATTAGAAAAGGAAAATGGAAAATAAGTCATCTCTTTTGAAGTATTTTGAAAATATTTATATTTAATAATATCCTATAATATACTACAAAAGTACAGTGAAGTATATGAAATAAAGTACAGTGGAAGTCCGATTTTACATGGCCGGAACTTACGTTTTCCCTTCATTTGCGTGTTATTTCTGCAGTCCTGTGTCATTTTAGTACATTAAAATCCCTATTTTACGATTGCCTTTCCCGCGATTTACGCCTAAAATTTATTGAAATTCGTTCGGCCAGTTCGCAATTCGCTGTAGAGCCAAGAGTTTCGTTTTTTTTATTGTTTTTTACAAACTAAAATCTGCAATTGCATAGAAGATAGTATAGACAACATTTGATTGCCGGGAAAGAATTTATGAATAACTTTTGCAGACTTACCTACGTTGACTCCAATGCAATAACATCGGACGTAGTGGAAATTAGTGAAATAGTGGACAGTCGTATAAATTAAAACTACCTACGAAGAATAAGTTTCTGCTCATCCCGCAAACCCGGTTCCTACAAACGACGATGCCTCATTGAAAGCTTCGAAGCATATTTTAATAGTGTTAGTAATGTACCACCAGAAAACTTTAATTTAATTTATAATATTGGAAGAACTATTTAAAAACATGCAGCAAACAATATCGTTTGATTTTTTCAATTAAAAATAATTTAAATCTGATTTTTTAATACTCCAATATACATTTTCCCTCTGTTTACATTTTTTTTTTGTTGATTTCACTGTATACGCAAACTTTATCATTACGGAATAAATATTTGCAGTGAAATTTTATTTGCGTTCTTGAATCATAATATCGTATCGTCTTTTCCTTCGATGTGATAAATCTGATATCCCATAAAACCTGCTTGTTACCAATTCCGGACAAACAGGAAATTGTAACAGATACAGTAATCGAAAGCAGGTACATTCGTTCCCATGGAAGCGGTACAACGGGAAAATTTGAGGTTTTAAGTTACAAACAGAGAAATGCAAGGTTTTTTTTTTTTTTTTAGATGTTACCGTGTGTTGAAATTTAATGTAATGTCATTTTAATACTTAAATGGGTAAAAATAAATTAAAAATCAACGTATTTAGTACAAGAATTCATCGTAATCATGTTTTTGTGATCATTTCTCTGGATTCATTCTAGTCAAAGACAAATATTTTTAAATTTAAAAATATATTTTTGATGAAAATCTGAGATTTTTTAAAAAATGTGTGAGATTTATGTTAAATAATGTCTATTAAAGACTTCACGTGAAATTAGTTAATAAGGTTTAACATTAACAATTAATTAACAAGTGAATATGTTGGTTTCGTTTGAAACAGGCAAAAACATTGATGCAACATAATATTACGATTTAATTTTGAACAAATATATTTTGTAATTTTATTGTTTTTATGTCGTTGACTTATATTTATTAATATATCTTATATGAAACTTCGTCAAAATAAATGTACACTATATACGTTGTTGACAAAGATTCAACGTTTTTGAAGCCGCTAAAGTAATTAACATCGTTAATTAAAGGTTAGTTATTTGTTTAAATTATTACATTTATTTTGTTTATTGTGCTATGATATTATAATCAGTTCAGTCGGTCGTCATGGGGTTAAATTATTCTTCTTACGCCCTTTCCCTTCTTCCTTCTTCTAAGGTGGTTTTGGTGACTAATTTAAATGCAAGTTTTGAGCTGATATATTCGCTATATAAGATATTTACAAATTATTTTCGCCCGAAGCGTACGTAATAAATACTAATATGCAAAATTAAATTGCTACTGTTTTATGACAGAAATGATTATTTAGTATTATATTATGTTTAAAATTTTTTTAAAATCTGAGTTAGCCGCGCGCGAGTAATTACATATTTATTCTTCAATGAAGGTGTCATTTTATATTTCTTTGGACAGCGCAAGATTTAACTTGGTCTAACCGATCAGCGATTATTATGTATTTACGCATTTTCTGCTCAAACTTGCGCAGCATTTTTGCTAAGCTTTCATGTATTATGTATAGGCGGCATTATTTCTTCATAATTATATGCAATCTCCTGACGCATGGAATATATTTGCAAACAAATCTTGCGTTATCTCTCTAGTTTTCTGAACCGTAATAATACTGAATCGGCTGACTAGGTGTCTATTAAATTCGTTGCACATATCATTATTCTCGTCTACATTTGAAATTTAATGGGTAGGTGAACTTTATACAATACGCGTGATTGTGTGGGTGGTAGGTACGACGCACTCTGAGCTCATAATCATTTTCCTTTATGCGACGGATGACGCTAATGAGTGACTTATTGTGTTCATATAAACTCTTATTTGTATGTTATAAAATTTCAGTCACTTCACATCTCATTTCAATCACCACAAATTTGTATTATTAATCAGATTTGTTCAAATATTGTTTCTTGATACTCATGTAATTGTACTGAAATGATAGCAGTTGTGTATTTTTGTTTGCTTGAAATAAAAAAAAATGTTTACTTTAAGATTGTTACAAAGTTGGTATACGTAGCAAATAAATTAATTTGTCTTTTTAAAAACGTTTGTGAAAAAAATTTGTGTAATAATACTCATCTGCAACTATCTCAACTTATGGAAATGTATAAAATAACATTATTATAATATTAATGATTAATTAGCTCTTATAGAGATGTAAAAAAGAAGACGTATTCTTAACATTGAATAATCCAATATCATTATTGATTTAGTAGATTATTTAAAAAATTAATTAATTTTTAGACGCGATATCCCCACAATTGCACGCTATTCTGCAGCTTTTGCGTCGTTTTCGTTATCACGTTGTTTTGCACGACTCACTCTCATTTCTTGAATGATATTCTACGACTTCTGCATCATTTTCATGTTGCGATGCTATTTGCACGCTGCTTTGTGCTGTCTCCTGTGAATACAGGTACCGACGTAACCGCCATCTTGTTTAAAAAATTAAATATTTCGTAACTCCATTTATATTATTCTTAGAGCAAAACAGCATGAAAGAGGGGACTCGTGCTTTATCCGTACTATATATATTTTTAAAATTACAAATTCGTTCACATTGGAGCTAGAGAACAAAATAAAAACATACTTTCACATCCAGATCTAATCTACCTGATTTTACGACCAGTCCCGATATATTATAAATATTATATACTTTTAAAAGAAAATTAGATAAAATTTCTCAAATATTACATACGGTGACATGTGTACGTCCTGGAACAAGTTTACAATACCGTGCTTAAAAATAATGTAACATAACATCCACCGAAAGTATTGTCGAGTATTTTTTCCGTCAATTACCCAAAGCAGCACGTGTATTGCTCGGCTGCAGTTGCACGAAATTGCCATTATTTTTGCAGCGAGGTTTGTGAATAAAGAAATAAAGCGTAGCTCAGGGTGACTCGAGAGGTTGACGGAGTAGCCTGCAGCGCCGACTTCAGAGTGCAGGGTCCCGGGGCCGCGGCGGTACAAGCGTCATTGCGCAATGTTTAATGGCGCTCTCATTAGCGCACGCAACTTTGTGATGTATTTTTGAAAGGTTTATAATTGTAATTTTCATCTGTGAAACTTGACCTACGGCCATTGTGCACACAAATTACCTTAAATCAGGGACGTAAATATCATTCATGCGTATTTTTTTCTATTAACTATAAAATAAAACTGTAATTATTTTTTAATCTAAACCTTTAAAATAATTAAAATGTAACGCTTGATACGATTTCGTTACTGTTGTATCTTCGTCAGGATGGATGTACAATAACTGCATTATGGACGTCCATCCTTATGAAACTCAAGTGGTATCGAAACTGGTCGACATCAAATTAATCAAAGTGGTTTATTGAAAAACCTTATTTTATTAAATTAATGATAATGTTTAATAACAAAATGATTATCTACTATCAACATTAAAAATGAAACAATTGCTTCAATTGAAAACACATAAATTGAAGGTTTTTTGACTCGTTTCGTTTATTTAAAGATATTAGTCTTATTTTCACTTCGTGAATTATCAATATATCTCATTAAATTTTGTCCTTTACCCAATTTCATAGACAAACAAATTATCAACTTTTACACTGAATAAGCTAGTAAAATCACTCGTTTCTATGCCACTTGTGTACACTGTGCACAAATATTATCTAGTAATACGGTGTCATGTGTGTCAATATTACAGAACGAAGAGACGATCTATATTCCATGTTTGTCAAACCTCCTTTTGTTGGGCCATTTCGGAGTTGGTTGAATAAAGGTTTCACAACAATGGTACATTTCAGATTCCAATGTAAATTTGGACCGACAGGGGAGACTCTGTTTACCGTGTATCAGGTAACGTTTCAGGTCCTAACCACATTACCATAAGTATTATGTACGTACACAATTCGGTACAAGTGTAAATACACTTGTTAGTTGAAAAATGTAATTTTGAATGTTATTGTATGTATTTAATATAATTCATATTTTTATCATCTGATTAAATAGTAAAGTAAGGGTGAAAGTGGTAATACAGATTTAAATTGTAGTATGACCTATTTTCTTTAAATCGGACATTTACATCAAACTGACGTATGACAAACTAAAATATGTACAATAGTTTTTTTTTCTTATGAAATTTGACGTGCTTTTAGCGCAATTTCAATGATAAAATTATTGTTAAAATTTTGATATGAAAAAAGTCAATTTTTGTAATGTTTTTTAAAATTTTTATCACATTTTTTCATGAAAAGTCTTGTCAATTTTTCTGGGCAGAGGATGAACAAAACGAGCTGAATAAAAATATTAAATTATTTGTATTTCTAGCACTTATTTGATCGTCATAATTAAAAAATAGACTATTTATCACGCAGTCAACAATCATGCAGCTGGAATGGTGACGGAAAGATTCATTATAGAACCATCATATGCGTGTAAGATTTTTAACCTAATAAGATAAAAACATATTTATGTTCTTGAGATTGAAAATATTTGAAGTGGGGAAGATAATTAAAAAAATATTTGTAGCAGCAAACACACATTTAAAAATTTTTTTTTTAATAAAACTTGTTACAATCGAAATTCGCGAAGGAGTAACGGCAGCGTTTACTTATATTTTTTCAGTGTATGAAGTGACATCGTTCCAATTTTTCTTACAGATAAATATGAAAATTCATTTTGTTTTTATTCGGTACACGTTAAATAGACATATTTAAATGTAATGTTTTTCCAAATTGATTTATATTTAAAATGGCACATTTTTTACAACTTCAATTTTATTTAAACTTTTTTAATATCGCGAATGACGTGATTAATCTTATGTATTTTATATGATTTAATTTGCTAACACTTATTTATAAGGTTTTGTTCTTTTTTTAGTCTCACCGTAGGATTTGGTTGGCATTGCAAGTATGTACCCTTCATAAGCTATTCTCTCTCTTGTAGAATAATGTGATTGATTCAGTTTGTTTATATCTAATGTATTATTAATGTATTTATTACGATAGATATCTTTATGTTGACAGATGGGTATGACATGTACATATATAAACTTAGAAAAAGTGTATGAAATATAATGATTGTATAGTAAGTGACTCGCGTAAGCATGCGTGTTAATAGTAAACTGCGCCAATCAAGTGGGCTAGCATATATACAATATTATAGTTATTTACGCCTACATTTTCGTTTATTTCGATCTCAAATTTCGGACACATCGTATTTATTATTCATTGCTCAAAATAAAATTAGAAACTTAATACAACACATAAAATTAATAATGTATGCAGTATATATAAATTATGATAATATTACAATAATAATTTTCTTAAAAGAAACTCTTTGATTTTACTTCAGATAATATTATACACAATTCATATTTTATCACTTTGCGACCCACCATACCTCAATTATTGACATACTTTTGAGGATCCGCATGAAATTGACTCCTTCCTTCCTGAAAATAAAAATAAAATATTTATTAAGGAAAACACATTCTTATTGTGAAGTAATTATTCAGAACATAGGTCTGTGATATTTTAAATACTAAATTAATGTATTTATTATAAATATATACATATAAAATCAATTTTGTCGAAAAATATTGTTTTAGCGTCACTGGGATTCAAACCTGGATCTTCATTTCCAATCCGGGGAAGTGCACTACCTTTGTGCTATAACGCCAGTATTTTTCTTGACAAATTTTCGAAACTATATGTTACATTTTTCAAATTAATACACCTACGGATACGGATAAATACGGATTGGAAATGAAGATCCAGGTTCGAATCCCGGTGACGCTAAAACAATATTTTTCGACAAAATTGATTTTATATGTATATATTTATAATTAATACATTAATTTAGTATTTAAAATATTTATGTTCCTAAACGGAAGGACTTTTTTGGGCTTCTCCAAACAATTTTAATAAAATATTTTTTTCAAATTCGTATTTGAAATCGTCATATGAACAACTTTAAACATTGGGATTGAAAAAGATCTGACTAGATTTTTTTTTTTAAATTCTGATCGTCATGTTTCTTAAAGCTTTCTTATTTTCGTTATGCAGGCTCAGTCGCCTAAAAGTAAATCAATGGCCGACAATGGGTTTGATTCCCGATGAGTACAAGTTAATCACATTTTTTAAATGAAATTTATTATATCTGGCTTTGATGTTCCAACTATCTTTGTCATGTTTGTAAATTGTTGAATAGTGAGTAAATAAAAATTTTCAAAATCTCTCTTCTAGATGTTAAATGTGGATCGATTTAATTATCCAGTTGCACTCTAATTTTCAAGTTGTGTAGAGGTCGGGGTGTTGTTTTAAGGTTATATTTTTTGAGAATATTGTAAAATTAATTCCAGAAACCAAATGGACACACATTAAAAATATTTGAAATATTATGCAAATGAAGAAAGTATTCGATCTGTTTTGTTTCCTCTCGCATCACCACGCTGACTGACGACATATCTCTTTCTTATAATTGCAGGCGCGGTTCTGGATGCAGGTGATCGGAGAATTAAGGATGGGAGTCAAGCTAAAGAAAGTGAGCTTTTCCAGAACACCGATAGAGTACGAGCTGACGCCTTACGAAATTCTCATGGACGATATCAGATCGCGGCGCTTCAAACTACGAAAGGTGGATGGAAACATTCCTCCGAGGTATGAAACAGATTATTTTTCTACTCAGTTTATAAAATATATATAGGTAATGGTTTTTAAAAAGGTGACATATCTCAGTGAAAGCCTAATTAGACATTACGTTCATTAAAAAAAATACTGTAAATTTATGTTGAAGTTTTATACTTAACAAACAGAAGACTTACTATTACTTAAAATATTAACATTATAAATTTTTCGTCAACACTTATCGTAGTCGAAAGACTATCTACGTAAACGAAAAATATTTAATTAAAATTTTATTTAGAATATAGCACTGTTTAGTTTCACTAATTTGTTTATTTATTATAACGTTTACAATGCTGACGCATCATCTTCAGTAATGTTAATAAAACTAAACTTATGACTAAAGGACTGCGTGCTATTTAGGGTTGAGGAGTGGGGTGGGGGAATTAGAGTTGAGTGGGTGTAGGGGCGTGGTCAACAAGCGCAGGAGAGGGGATGTAATATATTTAAACATTTAATTTTATATAAAAATAATAATTTAAAAAGTATTCGTATTATGATATTATTTGGGGAGCATTACTACAAACAATGCACGTAGACGACATTCCTTGACTACCTTCTGTCTCACCCGTAGATAAGTGAAATAATATAACAGCGCCGTCGTTGTTTCATTGTGAAGTCAGGTGGAGGGAGTAACTTGAGTCCGTAATAATGACGCCTTCGAGAAATATTATTGGAGAAAGATGTTACGTTTCCCGTACACACCACTAATGCCTCAATTCTGCCACAAATCCAACGACAGCCCTATCTACAACAGTGAATTAACCTTTTAAATGCCATAAGCGCGTTTACACGTCAAACTTTATATATATTACTCTAAGCTATAAACGTGTTTACACGCACTTTTGGACCTTGCAAACATGCAGGGATTAATGTCATATTTTTAAATCATTTTGCCATATGTGGACGACAGGTCCCAGCTTTTGATAGATAAATCGAGATCCTTAAAGCCTAGTTAGTCTTGCCCTATGTGGCAGCTTCCATTTCAAATAAAGTTGGCAATTAAAAAGTTCAAGATTCTTCCAATTATTTGGTCATTATGCTTGAGTGACTACATAGAAAAGGAGATTTTGGACCGAGACCTGGAAGAGTGCCACGACAATGGATGGATATGTTGTTAAGTCAAGTGTGAGGGCGACCCGGAACCGTGACTTATGGACAGTGGCGTAACTATGCCCAATGCAGTGCATTAGGACCTTCGTTAGATAGTCGTTATCTTTCCCAGCATTGAAATTGTTTCTCACGTATATTTACAATACCGACGTATTCAGTAGCAGTACCCTACTAACAATGAATTAATTGACATCAAATCGGGTTCGGGTTCCAAAAGGTTCGCCATCACTGATGTAGGTACTAATAAATAATGTATTTAAAAACTAACAGCCATTTAAAAATGTATCAAATACGTGCAAAATACTAGAATTATTAACAATGTTATTTTTTACTTACGATACTTAACATAGGAGAGGTCGATATTATACGAGACAAAAGACTAATATTGTTCTTACTGTTCAATGGATAAAGCACGCAGTGATAATTAATATTCGCATTTCTTACATACAATACGTAATTAGGAGGTCCATTTTTTTCATTCTGTATTGGGGCTCAATTTTTGTAGTTACGCCACTGCTTGTGGAGGCGCATTACGAGCCGAGTCTCATCTGACATGAAGGAGTAAAGGAGAATTATTATTGTTTTGGCCCTAAACTAATGAAAGATGTTCCCGTTTATGAAATAGTTTTATGTTCCTGTATTGATCGACTCACTTGTGCATGTTAAAAATGCTTTAACGAGTACAATGTAAGTTTTTTGCTTGCGTGAACAATTTGGGAATTATTTCGCATGACTAATGCCGCCTAAAGTGCGTGTAACTTATCGCGGGTCGGAATAACTTTCCGCTGATGTGATAAGACTGGTATATTGCTAATATTTCTGATTATATGTATTATTATTCTGCAAAAATTCTCCAATTATTAATTTAAAAATATTACATTACAATTTTTGTTTTTGTTGCAGAGTCAAAAAGGACGCTCAGGCAATGATTCTAGAATTTATTCGAAGCCGACCCCCGCTGAAGAAGGTACGAAACATGTCACTGCTGCATTTGTTTTATGATCGACTCTGAAAAGATTTAGACACATAAGAACAATTAATTTAAATAATTTTCTTCGTTTTTAATATAACTTATTTTTAATTTTGCTGTCCGGTGTAGAACAGTTTATACCTAGTTATTGATTATTTTTAATATTAGCGTTATTTCTAAGTAATTTAGAATTTATAAATCAATAACGCCCACCAGATCTCATTTTTTATGTGTTGATGGTCAGCACATTTTACTGATGTATTGAATACATAATGTATATACACTTCTCAAACAAACATTCGAATAAGATACGAGTAGAATCGTCAAAATTTTATATCGTTTCTATTTTTTTCTAATTTATTTCGTACAATAGTGGTGTTAATGTAAATGCCTTCGATAGCTGGTACCCAGGTTTCCGATTAACAATAAGCAGACAAATGATATATGAATTGCACTAACCTTTTATTTTTGCTGTCTTTCCGGTCCGTTGTTGTTGTTCTTTTAGTTGGGTTGTATTCTTTAAATTTTGACCGACCGAAGCGCGCACTGGTGGTTTATTTGGATCGCTGGACATGTATAGAATGATGCCTGTCAATTACCGTCTTCTTAGCTTTCCGAAAAAAGAGCGGCAATACTCACACACGCACATGCACATTATCATAAACCAAGAAACCCAGTGGTGTCAATCGAAGTGACGAGGCGCGTAAACAAGTGGTAAATCATAGATCTAGAATTCTAGACCATTTTATTATAGATTACATACATAGTGAATTAAACAAACGTGGAAAATTAAATAAAAATTAGACCATGTTAGATACCGGATTCCTAACATCAATTGGTGCAAACTTTATATAATTATATTCGTAAATAATCATTTAGATTCGATTTGATAAACCAATTCTTTGAGACTTTAAATCGAATCGTTAGTTCCGATTCGAAACCGATCAAAATATCGATACTTTCAAGTTCGTCCTAATTAATCTGCCTTAATCACCTTGTTTAGAGTAGGTTACATCGGGTCGTGATAAATATTTTCTACACGCGGAGTTAAAAACATTAACTCAACTGTGGGAGATTTATATCTACAGCGAACTAGTACGGTTATACCGTAACTTTTTGAGACAAAACCTTGACAATGGCACGAGTTACTGTGCCATAACGCCGGTCTAGGTTTCTTCAAGGAAACCGTCTACAAAAAACGTAATCTGACTTAGAAGAGATTTTTCCTCTACCTTATAGGAACCCCCGTGGGGTCTTAATTGTTTTTTGATTGGGTCAAGTGTCTAATGATGTATAATGTGATAAAGGCCTCGGAGCGCAAGCTGCCTCCGGCGACCGCCAGGCCGGCCACTCCCAGGGAGCAGCTCTTGGACTCCATCAAGAGGGGGCGTCCCCTCAAACCTACCACCCATAAAATCAAAAGTAAGTCCACATATTTATTTGAATTGAACATCTCGAATAAGATGAAACACTTTACCAAGGAGGAAACCCTTGACCATATCTTTTTTGTTTGTTCATTGAGGATCACAGAAATTTTTACAGTAATCTCGTTAATGGTAATTTTCGACTCTCGGTTAACTTGTGTAATCTTCTCTCCCTTAACTCGCCACATTTAATCTATATAATAGAATTTTTTTTAACGACAATGGTATTGACTTGTAATATAATATAATATATTTTGGATTGCCTATTTAAAAGAAGAACAACAAGAAACACTTTAAATACTAATTTAATGTATTAATTATAAATATATACATATAAAATCAATTTTGTCGAAAATTATTGTTTTTATATAAATAACTAACATGTATATGTATATATTTACATTTAATACATTAAATTAGTATTTAAAACGTCACAGATCTATGTTCTGAATAATTACAACTTCACAATGAGAATGCGTTCTCCTTAATAAGAAATACTTTGTTTAAACCACTTTTTATTGATAAATCAACATTTTTGCAAATAGTCACCTTTTAAATTTGTTTTCACTTTAGTTCCTAATTAGTTACCCGCCACTTAAACTTTTATTGTTTTGTTTTTATCTACGCTTGCATTTATTTTTATTTTCATAGGTACATTGTTTCCTGATGAAGATACCATAGGTATCGAAACATGTTGATTTATCAATAAATGGTGGTTTAAACAAAAAAAAATTCTTATTATTTATATAATATTTTGCCACAAAGTAATTTTTCTAATATTGAAGAAGCAATATTTTTTTTTTAATAAATTTGTTTCCCAAATTTTTTTGTAATTTTTAATTATGATGTCATACTGGATGTATTTTAAACATCGCTCTGTAGGATTGTAGGCTGATTACTATTATCACACAATATGTAAATATTTATTAAATTCCTTCACAGTTCACGATTTTAATACGAGGAAAGCAAAAATGCTGTTGGAGAGCTTTAAATATTTAAGTTTATTTTTTATATAATTTTTGTGCAGTTATTGCTCTGAAAATGTCTTATCATATTATCATAATCCTTCCACTAGTCCCAGATCCTTGCTTTAATACTATACATATTATATTTAATGTTGTGTCAAAGTATTTGTGACATTCTAGAGTTCCTACTACCCTCAACCTACCGCCATCAACCTCCAACCCTTCCTTCAACCCACCCGCATTGGCCTGAAGGGTATACCGTCAACATGTGGAATATCGAGGTTTTCATCAAGGTCCAGATAACATTCAACTCATAAAATTATTATCGCTCATCTTCAGACATTGTCTAAATTTAATTTTAAAAATTGGTTACTGTGTTAATTAATTAGGGGGTTTTCGTAATGTGTAATTTTCAACCAAGCTTGTCGGACATCTAGCGCTGTAATCCGAAGACTATGAATGTAATGGTTTAAAACTCTGCTAAATCTGCCTCGATAAAATTATATATATGTGTGTGTCTCAATAAACTGTAGATGGCGCTGAACTCAGAACAGTTTTTAATTTCCGTAATATTGAAGTGGACGTACCTTCTCTCGGAAAATGTGATATAACAAAATGGGTAAGCGTGTTTTCTAAAGAGTACATTTTATTTAATATATTTTATTAAATTGTGTAATTTTCCTTTTTTTTAAATAATTAAACAAAAATTTTTATTTAATAATTATTTAATGTGCACTAGTTTTTTTCCATCAACAATGAATCATATTGTGTAATAATTGAAAATGTGTGAAAATTGTACACTTCGTCTGGTTTAGTAGTGAACAAATAAAAATATTACGATTTTTTGCAAAATTGTTTTAGCATAAACATTTTTTTACAAATAAAAAAAAGTGCAAAAAATGCAGTAAAAATAATTATTTTTAAATTACGTTTTCCTCAATCATATCTGACCTATAAAGTATTACACGTTCGGAAACACGATCTCTTTAATTAGTGTGTAGTTTAGAATTTAAAACATTGTGTGCAATTTATTTGACCACTGCCCGCGGTGGATTTCTGTAAATGGTATCGGAAGCTAAACGATAATGTCAGAAGTTTTTAAAGATTAATGTCGAATTACTTCATTCTGTGGGGGCTTTCAAGGGCGCAACCCACGGCCTGTGATTAACGTGCGTTCCAATACATCATTATTATATAGAGCCTTTTGTTCTG
This sequence comes from Eubasilissa regina, assembly GCA_022840565.1. NCBI lineage: Eukaryota > Metazoa > Arthropoda > Insecta > Trichoptera > Phryganeidae > Eubasilissa > Eubasilissa regina. The sequence continues at coordinate 28,106,935 of JAINEB010000018.1, forward strand.
TGCCGGAACTTCGTATATTGAGCTTCCTAGCAAATTGGACCGGTTTTGCTATATTTCGTATACGTGTATGTATACGCAGTGGCCGGATTTACCCTTGAAGGGGTACCCTGGGTTAATCTCGAATATAACATTATGTTAACATCTCTAATATAAAATATGGGAGGGCCCATGAAACAAATTATACATACTTGTTTTTTATTAATTTATTTATAAAATCTGATAATTTTAACATTTTAGACTATTAATAAGTGAACTTGGTCGATGTTGTCCCTTAAATAATCTTTAATTCGTGACAATATGAGACCTTTTTCCTTGGCAATTTGTTGCAGGTATACTATACAATATAGTTAAATAATTTAAAATTAGACTTTTTCCTTTGGGGCCCCCAGTCTTGAGGCACCATGTCTGCCTAACAAACCCAGGATAAAGTATGTATGTCTAGGCCTGTATGTATATATATAAATAAGAAAGGCGGGGGTTAAATGTCTTTTTTAATGAGCTACAAATGTACTTCGCAATATTTTTTTATATTATCTATTAGTGATAAGCTCAAAATCACGAACCGTGAGTCAATCACTGATATTTTGAGTCACACTCACTATTAGTGATTGAATATCCGGGGATATTGTGATACGTGATTCATTTTATTTTATTTATATTTGGTTGTGAATCGCGATTTGGCGCAAAATATTCATGAAGGAATATAGTTATAGTTCGTAACCAGCGCTATTTAGTAGATTCTGCCAAAACGTTTTACGTATTTAACCCGGAACAATGAGAATTTGACCCTAAAAATAAACTCACATTCTCATTGTGATGACATTAAATTAGATATATTTATTAATTATTAATGCTAGAATATGTTTTTTTACGCAAGTTATTTATTTCATGTATTGTAATCACAGTCACAGTTTTCTATCACTGATAATCACAGTCACGCCAGTGAGGCAAGAGTAGCATTTTTTATCATCACTATTATCTATCATTCGCCATGTCAAATTTTGTTTCTGAACTAGGGTGATTTTTGTTATTATTATTATTATTTATTAAATCCATATTTTCATTGATTTATAACTTAAATACTCGTAATGACTACTCGTATATTATAAAATAGTTTTTTTTAAAACATAAAGTTTACAACACGTAATCACAAACTCAGGCCTGATGGGACTCAATAGTTCCATTTCCTAAAAAAAAACCCTTTTTGTTTTACATCCGTTGGAAATCGGACCACTAGCTAATGCTTTTGACAGTAGATCACAGGATCTGTCTCTGAAATTGAAGATGAGAAATATTCAATTGTTAAAATTATATTTTTGTAATTGTGTAAAATAAAACTTATTGACGAAATTCAGACATATTTCTGTATCAGGGTTCTGTAGTTCACACATGCGTCCGTAATTGATGTTATATATATATATTGTTAAAATACCCTGAAGGGTGCGGATGTATTCAATAAAGTATTGGTGTCCTTTTTTCAGTCAGCGGATTCATATCATTAATTTCTTAATATAACATAACTAACAATAATTATTAATACTGAATAAAAATGATCGTTTTAGTTCATTCTCTTGGCGTTATTATAAACGAAATAAATGTGCCTTATTTTAGCAGCAAGTTTATTTTCTCTGAACTTACGAGTAAGTCTTTAATCGGGCCAAATGCGTACTCAGTACTCACCCATTGCCGCTTTGCCGTAGTGAATTGTAAGGGCTCTGTAAGCTCGGATAACGATGTGCTTACCATCATAGCGGCGGAAGAATTCTAATGCAAGATACTCCTCGCTCCTTTCTACGACACGAAGTACGCCTCGCCTCCATTCAAAATGTCATATTTCTTTCATTGCAACCGTGAGATGAAAACTTACTGTGCGAGATTTTCAGTTTCATTGTGAGATTTCTCGTTTTACGTGTGTAGGTCTTCAAAAAAAATCCAATTAGGTTTATTTTTACAGCCGATATTTCTTGTTTGGATTATTTAAAAATAAACAAATAGAAAGTTAATTTTAAACTCAAGTTAATAATTAGTATAGCTGAACCGTGGACAGGAAAAATATTATTTTTTATATGTTAGAATGTAAAATATAAGAGATGACAATGCTGGATGTCGTTGGCCCTGGAAGTAAGTCTTACATTATCTCCCCACTTTTAAACAATTTAATCCTTCGCTTTTAACTCGATTAATATATATACATATAATATTAATATATATATATATATATATATATATATATATATATATATATATATATATATAATATTTTTTCATTACATGGCTCCGCTTAATAGGTTGAATTTAAAAATATTTTTTTATACGTTTTTCTATCATTTTGTTTAAATGTACTCTTAAAATCTGTTAGTTATCTATATAATTAAAAATTAAATAATATAGTTCATACAATATGACCAATAGTAACTATATTTTGAACGTGTAATTATATTTGAAATAATATTTTCAAATTATATTGTTATTGTATCTACCTTCCGGCGTGGAATTAATCTATTTTGTAAATGGGAAAAATTATTTAATTTCCATTTACAAAAACGATTTTAACATTATAAAGAGATGTGGTTTATAAATCATAGATTTGTTTAGTATTTCGTTCTGAATTACTGAACAGTAGAAAAGTGTTAAGATACTATACTCAAATAAATAAATTGTTGTGCTTTAGTTAATTGAGTGAGCATAAGTTTTCATTTCTGTTTATCTGCACAACTTTAGATTGTAGTACATATGATTAAATATATTTTCGAAACACAACAAAATTTTAACTTGCATAAACACTTTGATTACATCACATCCCGTGTGTGAAAGGAAACCGGATGTTATAACGCTAAAACAGTACTTTTCCGTCCGATAGAATCGATACCGTGGTAAATAAACGCGATTCGTTTTTGGCAAGTCGACTCGGTTGTGGCTGTAGTCCGGCATAGGACGCGAGACGCGTTGTGCCGCCGGTCGAATGTCTTCACAGGGCTTCAAGCCTGGCTCGAGATATTTCTCTGTCCATTATCTCGTCTGGCCGCCACTCTCCGCTTCTTTCATTTCCTGAATCACTTCTCACTATTGTTGGCGGCGGTTTGCCAGTTTGCCTGCGGGCGCCGCGTCAGGTGACCGATGTTTGTAACCATTCTGGGACATAAATATTTTTTCAATTTAACATTTTTGAACCATTAATGACACGTATCACGTTGGCGAATCGTAATATAAATAGGAATTAAAAAAAAAAATAACGTGTTTTCTTTGAAGATTATGTATTAATGGATCGTTCAGTGCGATTTGATCTTCGGAAATATATATTTACAGTACTATATCATTGCCAAAAAAGGTAAAAATCAATTATAAACACATAGACAAATTATAAAAAATAGCATTATGCATTTTTAATATATAAAAAAATGAAATAAACATTGTATCTATTTTAAAAACATAAAAATGTCATGAGAAGTTTAAGATGTATTAAATTGTGCATATTTTTAAATGTATACAGTAAAAATAAAACAGGTGGACGAATTGTCTCCACAAAATAATGAACGTTTTAAAAATGAACGCTAGTTCCTTTTAAAAGTTCACCCAATTCAGAAAAACCTGACCCTGACATTATCGTTATAAAATATCTCTTGAACGTGTTGGCGTACGGACTCTGAATCGTACTTTTGTTAAGGCTGTCAATTCATATGTATAAAAATATATCATATGGATAGCAGTGGCGGTCGGTGACTTTTTGTAGAAGGGATGCTAGAAATCAAGTTTATACCTACTATCAAATATAACATATAATAGAAGGATATTCAATGTTTAAATAATTCGGCTTCAAGTATTCAAGCCAAACTGTCAAAAATGCGTCACACAAACAAATTTCCCAAAACAATACGTTCGCTTTGTAATATGTGTGCTATTTTGTGAATTATACTCATAAGCATTAGAGTCGAATTTTGTACATAGGATGCTGTTAACGAATATGTATACAGTATTCGAAGACGTTGACAGGCGAAACTGAATGTATATGCGCAAAAGTCGAATACTTTTAAACTTTGTGGATACAGGACGAATGGTAGAATCCACAGTTGCTGGTATATGTGTTGTTGAGAATGTATATGTATTTCGATGCGCTCCGTCTCATAGTGTGTGTTATGACTGGTCTCTAGAGGACAGAACGAAATTATTTGCGGCAGTTTTCGGCCAGAAATAAAGTCCACAAGGGATGCGGAGCGTCTAAAGCATGTATGTAAAGCGACCGCGCCTGTTGGATATTGACTTTACATATCATACTCCTTTCGCAAATATTTAGTACTAAATTTGCTCTTTTAACAATTTATAGCCATATATGTATATACATATTAATTGACTATTAGAAATTATAATGTAAATAATCATGTCGAAGCAAAACCTACGTAAGCAACCTGATGTGCTAGTGATATCTCTTTCGCCGATTCATCGGAGTAACTTGGTATCACGAATATTACTTTTTATAACAAAAGTGGTTTACTCGTTTTACGAAAATCTTAACGTTCAAATTTAAAATAACCGTTTTTTGATGCCGATCGGTTTCAAATCATCCATACTTTCGTTAACAAATTATAAATATCTATGGGGGTGCTGATTTGGTCTAGTTGTAAGATGACGCCTAGTGATGAGTCGTCGAAGGTTTTTTTTTGCAAAAGTGCACACCGTGTACGCATCTCTATTTTTTAATATATTTTTTGTCTTTGTTTCGAATCATAAATAATCAACTAAATTAAAGGACCCGACCAATTATGTGCAAGAATTTCAGACACTTCGGTCTAGCCCTAATCCCAGCCATGTTTCTCACCAACTTGACGACACTTGAAAATAATGTATTTTTTTACATGGTACGCAACAGAGCCTCTCACCATCGCAGTTAAAAAAATATTTATACATTTAGGACTAGTTATATTCGCCTCTGACAAAGGAGTGCACTCTGAAACCAGATAGCAACAAATATCCAAGCGCTTAACCTTTTAAATGCCATGAGCGCGTTAACACGCCAAACTTTGTATGTCACGCCAATCTGTATGCGTGTTGACACGTTATTTTGGACCTTGCAAACTTGCAGGGATTAAAGTAATATTTTAAAATCATTTTGTCATCTATGGACGACAGCTCCCCGCTTTTGATTGATAAGTCAAGACCCTTAAAGTCTAATCTCACCCAAAGTGGTGTCTTCTATTTCAAATAGAGTTGGCAGTTAAAAAGTTAAATACAAAATTATTTTTGTATAATTAATTATTTAAAATGTCTAGTAACAAAGTTAATGTTGCAAATATTTAATCAATTAAGAATGCAGAAAAAAATCTATCTAGCGATAAAATATTTGGTTAATACCAGGATCCGAACCCAGAACTTTCTCTTGCCGGGAGTATGTGTTATTTACGCCATAGATAGATTGTGTGTATATGTTTCAAATTGATTCGTGTAATTTTTTTAAGTATCATAATATACACTAAAATGTGTCTTCGTTAAAAATTACTTTCCCGCATCTACTGTAACGTGTGATCACCTCAGTGTTACGAGACCTCTGTAGCCGCGGCGAAGCCTTCCAGTCACTCGGTTAGTTGTTAGTTGCATGTCGCGCCGCGCACCTACTCGGACATATCGAGTGTTTCTATAATCACAACGGCGCTCCGTGATAACAATAAGTTGTTCTGATAAAGAAATCAATCAAATGTAAGATATCGGTGGAATTATTTTTAGTGTTCTTCTGGTGTAACAATATTGACATATTATGTTTGGATAATATTTCAAATACATTGTTTTGATTTTATGTGAAAAGTATATTTTAGTTTTGTGTATTTTTGTGCCCGTAATTATGTTGGAAGACTTTACATAAGTAAACTAATTTATTTATTAATAATATAATTTATGTTAGACTAATACATCTTGTGAGTGTGTTCGCGCTGCTGTTATCTGTTTAATTAGATTAGAAAAACAGCATCATGACTATGGATGTAGTGACAGGTAATATATATTTGAATTTTTATAATACAATACTGATATATTTGTTTCTCTCTCTTGGTGTGTTAAGTCGACATTTGAATGTCTTTAAAATATGATCTAGGATTATTTTTTAATATTTCTGCATTTGTCGGACCTATCATCGGTTTTATCTTTTTCGATTATTTATCGTGTTATAAAAAATACATTTTTGCAAAACGGTTTCCACTATTCTTTCATTCTATTATATTTTTTTTTAAATTTGGTATTTGAAAAGTATCTGAAAAAATTATCGTGTAGGGATAAAATAATCCCGCCAATGTTTAAATCCTATCTATATTTCTAAATGATTTTTGGACGTTTTATTTCTAGGTTTTTAATATTTTTCATAATGTAATATGATAATCGTGTAATAATGTAAACCTCTTATAAAACCGATTCAAAAGTAATTTTACCCTTTAAAGTTTTTGAAAAATAATGATTGTACTGGTGGGGATGGTATACGATGTAACATAATCGTCTTACAGTTATTACCTGCCTAATATCCCACTATACTATCGCAATAAGGTCACCCATCTTTCGACTTCAATGGTTTCTATTCAGTATTATATCTATTCGAATAACACGCAAAAACTTCTTTTTTTTCAATTATCAATTATTCAAATGCTTTTACTGTTGTTTTTTGTCGGGTCGTTACTGAACAGTTTTTTTTCAGAAGTTTGGCTTCTCGGTCTGACGATAAATGTTGTGGAATAATTGTGTTTCTTTGTTTTTCTTTTTTTTTTAATGCACATTAAGTTACGTTCTATTATTACGATGATGAAGAAGTGTTTTTGTATTCTCCATATCTTTTTTAGGTCAATCTACTCTATCAAAAATATATAAATTGCAGATTTTCAACCATTTGATAAACTATCTTCTTGCTCTGTATATTCTGAATCGAGGAATTGATTTAATTTAAATATACGTGTATATTCCATAATATAATTATATATATTACTTATTTATGGGAATTGCAAATGTAATAATAGCGTGGTTCCGGTGTGTTGATCCGTGTGAATTTCCCGATAAGATAAATCAAATGAATTTGGAATTACTTCTAATAAACGCATGTAAATATAATGACTAATTTATGTTAATACTCCCAAAATTTCAAAGTTCATTTCATTTATCTTATGGGGAAATTCACACGGGCCAACACACCGGGACCACACTATTATCACATCTGCAATTCCCATAAATAAGCCATTGTAACTCTTGCATTCAATATTACCCGAGGATGAAGTAATGTCGGTATAATCGCATTCCTTTCTGGCGATTGTCTCGCAACACCTGGGTTAGGAAATACCGCAAACTGCTGCAGGTAAGGTTTCCAGACGATCACGACCGCAAAGTTACGGAGAAAGTAAAAGGTGATCTTATTATAGTACATTAATTTTTTTTATCATTCCATTCTACGAAACCATCGACTTGGTGAAACCAGTTTAATTATTTTTTACAAAAGTTGTAGATGCGATACTGTATACCTAATACGTAGTGTCGGTACCAAAATGAAATTAATTTAAATATTTTTTGTAAGGCTTAGTAGGTATACTGTTTAAAAGGAGGCACGGAATGCTTCGCCAAGGAAAGGCTCACTGTCTTTCACTTTCTCTTGCCAAACCACTTCGTCATAAAATTTTTTAAAAATGTGAAGGTACGTGTTGGATTTCTTTAGATAGTTTTTGTAACGACTCGAATTTTTGTACCATCTATGAATAATACAAACATGTATTTGAGTTCTTTCTTTAAACAGCTGTTTCGCACTACATTTTTAGATACCACAAATTTCAGAATTTATTTGTGTTGTTAATATGCTGGAGTATTATAAATAACGATATTTGGACAGATCTCATTTAACTATTCGTTAAATACTAATTAGATGTATTAATTAGAAAGATATACATATAAAATCAATTTTATCGAAAAATATTGTTGTTGCTCCACCGGGATTCGAACCTGGATCTCTTTCCAAACCGAGAAAGGTGCATTATCCAACTATGCTACAGCGACATTATTTTTGATGACAAATTTTCGAACCTATATGTTACACTTTTTCAAATTAATACATCTATCGTTCCATTATTTGAAAGCCATCTACTTTGTTTTTAAGGAATCTCAAATATCTTTGAGTAAACCGATAGCAGACGCCAGAATTAACAATTCATTTTTATTACATTTTTGATACAACTTATATATTATTAGGAGAACACATTCTTATTGTGAAGTTGTAATTATTCAGAACATAGGTCTGTTATATTTTAAATACTCAAAGGTCTTTGAGATGCCGTAAAAACAAAGTAGATGGCTTTCAAATAATGGAACGATAGATGTATTCATTTGAAAAAGTGTAACATATAGGTTCGAAAATTTGTCGTCAAAAATAATATCGCTTTAGCATAGTTGGATAATGCTCCTTCCCGGCTTGGAAAGAGATCCAGGTTCGAATCCCGGTAGCGCGACAACAATATTTTTCGATAAAATTGATTTTATATGCATATCTTTCTTATCAATATATTTAGTTACTATTTAAAATATCACAAACCTGTGTTTTGAATAATTACAACTTCACAATAAGAATGTGTTCTTCTGATAACTATTCGTTGTTTAGTTTATACGTGTTCAGTGGTTTTTTTTTCAGAAATATCTACTATTGATAACATTTAACAATTAAAATTAATTTTAAAAGTTATCACAGATTGCTTATCACGAGATAATATGTATTTGCATACACAAGATAACTCATATTTGCATTTGTATGGTGTATTATCAAGTTTTTTTTATCACCTACTAAACAAATATTTAACTGTTTAAAATAACTATTACAATGCCGCTGTACATACTGCACGTGCGCTGCGGTCGATTTAATTAAACCTGGGAGAAGTGAGTCAGTCGTAATAATTCCATCTCTGTAATAAAAATAGAAACACAATCTATCTGTACAGTCATAGAGCTGCAAAAGTTACATTTTTTCTTTCGTTCCTTACGTTCCACGGTGATGTAAAGCACGATCTACTCGGCGGCAAATTTTGAAATGTGTTCTGGTATTAACCCACACGAAACGTTCTTTTTGAAAACGGTCGGGACATTTTGAAACCGGGTTTAGGACTCTCCGCGTTCTTCGGCGTCCCTCGGATGGGTTCACGGTATCCACCCCTGTGCGCAAGCGTCGCGACGGCCGTCGGAGTGCGGAGGTGTCTGCCGCCCAGTCCCTGCGCCGCCGCGCTCGCCGCTCGTCGCTCCCGAGCCTCCCGCCAGTCCGGCCGGTCCTGCAGCATGACCAGTTCGCCGCAGCAGAAAAGCATCCGCCGGCACATCAGCGTTACTTGAATAGGGAGTGACGCAATATCTCGGAGAGTGCCATTGTTCAGGATTGACCCAGTTCCCGCGGAGCATGGCAACCGGTTGCGCGAGGTTCCCGCTGCCTCGAGCGGGCTAGACCGACACGAGAGAGGGCTTGGAGACTAGCATGAAGGATTCTGGAGGAGGAAGGAGACTATTGCTAGTTGGTAGAGCTTCCCGCGCGGTGGAGGGGCTGCCGCCTCCCGCACTCTCCCCCGACGAGCCGGTGGTTGATGTGGCGCAGGACCAGTCCTACTGGCAACCCAGTACCGCCAAAGGTTAAATCATTTCTCTCTCTACAGTTAATATTGAGAAGGTCAGTGTCCTCCGCCAATCACTTTCATCCGTCCCCGACTGCGGCCGGAAGATCACTTTCATCCCGACCGCGGGTTGCTACCGTTTATATTTTGAGCAATTTTATTTTATGCCATTTCTACGTGAATCGATTTTACAATCATTTTTGTTCACCTTTAATTTAATTTCGATCATTCTTGATTTTTCTGCTTCGTTCCGCTTTCGTATTACTTCAGGTGAAATATGTAATTAGGTACTCTTTCCATTGAAATTGGTCGTAATTTATTCTGGTCTATTGACTAACTAATGATGCTTATAGTCTTATAACAAAAAGAATCCAAAGATGTGTACTTTACAAAATGAGGTAGGAACGCTGCAGCGTGAAACAAGTTTAATCAACTAATCATTTCCCACGAAGTTTATTTCTCAAGAAATCTTTTTCTATCTAATCTTACTCGGTAGACTTCTTCTTTTAGCCTTAACTAACATCTCACGCAATTAATTAAGGCTTGCCTAATGGATATTTACGTCAGAACACTGGGATTTCTTTATTCCCGAGACCGTCGTTAGCTAACGCAATTTAAGTTAAATGACCTATTGAATTTTGAGACTACCTTCTTAATAATAATAAATTTTAATAATGTAAAAAAATCTTAAATTAATGGGGTCATTGATCCATTCATCTATTCAATTTTACTGATTCATTTTTCTAACCTTTATACGCCGCGCAGCCGAACAACACCCCTAATAATACATGTATATTAAAATAATTTAACTGAGAATATTCAACGCGGAACTTCAGCCTTGTTGGGGAAAGTTCGTCTGGGGTGGCCTTTAACTTTATACGAGGGTTGCCGTATGCCTATAATTAATCATTTTATTACATTTCTACTGAATAAGGATCAATAAGTGTACAGGGTAACATGAAAAATATGTCACAAATTCATTGTACTTTTAGATTTAGATTTTAGTTAAACTTATATGCGGTACTTAATTTTTATTTCTGAATAATCAAAGCGTACTCAAGAAACTGCACGCCTGCATTTGATTATTACCATATTTTTATGTTTTGTTGTTTGAATGTTATTTTAAAAACAATTTTAAGCATTTCGTAGATTGTAATCAAGTCGATATGCTTATCAAACAAAAATTTGAATCTAAATAGAAGCCAAAATGTAAGCAAAGCTATTTTTCGCGTACTACAGAGTCGCTATAAATAATACGTACATCGGTTGCCCTCGATAACCTAAATACCTACATTTGGTAGAACACATTTCGACATTCCGCCCCGACGAAACTTAACCCTCCCCCTCCCCGCGGACCCACACAACTTTCTCGTGACATTCGACCTTAAACACGTTCCTGGGTACTGTATCCTGGGATGCTTGTGTTAACTGAACAGAATTTCATCACGAATACGTGGTGAATATAAGGAAGATATACAAACAGTGGCTAGATTAAGAAAATTAATATTAATACCATAATCGCAAAATATCAATACCAAATGGATCTCAAGGCGCGAATTTTTTCATGTACAACGTTTTTATTTTGCGATATACAGGTAACCCCCGCAGATCGCGGGGATACGTTCTGGAGATGGTCGCGATAAGCGAAATTTCGTGATCAACGGGTGATTTAAAAAAAAACATTTTAAAAATCGAAAGAACACTTTATTAATAAAATGAACATTAATAATAACAAAAAAATATATTATACATAACAAAATTCATTAGTTTTGTTTGTGAAAATTTGCCGATAACTGTCAAATAATTCGTTACAACCGAGCTTTACAGCACTCTCTCTCTTAATCTTTTGATAACTCCAGGTATTGTTTGTGAAATGAAAGGGCATTTTCAACGATTTTGACAGTTTACTTTCGCGCGGGAATAGGTTCCGAGACGTCATTTTCTTGGGACATAGTATGGCAGTCCATTTCCTGCAGCCGACTGATTTTTCACATTTAAAAAATTACAAAGGTATAAAAAATATATAAGTATGTAGTCAATTTAATTGGCGCGCGCTTGACACTGCAGCTGAGATTACACTGAAGAATAGACTCAAATGATGCACTGGCTCAACCGTATCAGGCATCGGCGTATCGATGTTCTTTTATCTCACTCACGCTCGTAACTTTAAGTATACGCACATGTGTATGATATGAGTAAGCGAGACAAAAGATACCACGCACGTGCGACCATTCATTATGACGATTCCTGGCAATATGTCAAAGTCGGACAAGTGCCGAGACAAAAAATTATTTTTACAAAAAGATCGCGATATAACGAATCCGCACTCGCCGGGGTCGCGATGAACGGGGGTTACCTGTATATTTTATGTTTTCCGTCGCCGTGTATATGTGATAGAAATAGTGTGAAGTACATTTATGTACAGAGAAAAATTGGTTTATTAGAACATAGAATACTTTTAGGAATATTTATTTTTAATATAGGCTTTTATAGTGTATGTACGTAGTTATATAATTATAACAATGGAAAAACCAACAAATGCATTCGACTAAGACAACTGTTGGTAATAATATAAATTTACAAAAATACAACTAATACATTAAATAAATTAACAGATATTAATATAAACTTTCCTGATTTACAGAATTCAAACATTCCGTACATATTTTTTGTGGATACCTTGTTTTTAACTAATCTCACCGACTAATTAAAGCGCTAAGCGGCATTAATACACTGTGACAATGTGCATATTTCGTATGGTATTACCTATACTAATACAATTAATTGTGAGGTACAGAATCAAAGGCAGACGTTATCCATTTTATATGTTTTCGAGTAAAATGCAAAATACCATTGTACAACTACTGTCACATTTAAGATCATATTGAAAATGACCTCTAATTACAAGTCACGTGACCAAATACAGTCGTATTAATAGCTGAAAACATATTTGTCTAGGTTTTATTCATTATTTATTGGACATGTCTGCTTTTGAAGTAAAACGTATACTTTAATTACGTTTTTATACAAAATCGGTTATTGGACAATTGTGGACATTAATTTCCTTTATATTTGTAGCTAAATAACTCGAAAAACCATAAAAATTGAACGTGTCCGATTTTGATTCTATACCTCACAATTGTTCTTTCTAAATGGAAAGGTGTACGCAATAGTTTCGGTCAATCACACCGCCTCATCTGAAGACTGCGTCTCCTACTCGGTGCCTACATTCTCACCGACCCGGTGCTGGCCGACAAACGAGCTGATCAACATCGGGGATTGTAAATGATTTAGAAACAATGGCCACTATTCGATGGATTTTAATTAAAACCTTACAATAACTCTCATTTTCGTGTATTATCAACTTTCATTCGGTACTCAGAATATTTTTCATTCTCGTTAAAAAAAATGTATCGTTCGCGATCAATAATTTATGAATTACACGAATACCTACTCATCCAGAACTCAAACACCTGCTGTTTTCCCCGCTATTAGCGTGCTCGAGAGGTGCTCGTTCCGTGAGGCTTCCACGTGTTTATCAGAACAAAACGCTTTTTCTTCTACCCACATACCGCGATGTTAATTTGTATACTTATATGTTCATTAGCACGCTAACTATTAGAGAAAGTCACCTATAGTATCTATTGAGTTGTACGATAAGTATTTGCAGTTTTGTTAAATTTTAATTTTTAAACAAAAATTACAACATTTCAGTCAATGATGTATTCTCCATAATTGTTCAGGACTTTATCCTATCTCTTTCAAACAATGTTTTTTCAACCAACCTTTTCTATAAAAATCGGTGGATAAAAAAATGATTGGAGAATGACCGAAAATGGTGATAATATAACGGAGCGATGTCGGGACTGTAGGGTGGATGCGGCAGAATTTTCCAGTTGAGATCCTGGATGACCGTTTTAACCTTGATCAAAGGCGAAAAGAAGTATATATGTGTCGAAAATGTTAATTCTCTCAACTTGACACTCCATTATTTAAGCCCAACAGCGATACTATACGTTATAGAGCAGAAAAAATATGTATGTCATGTTTTGTCACAACAAAAAACAGAATAGGGGAAAATAGCATAAAAAAACCCTAAAGAGTTATTAGACGACCCAATATATACTGCTTTTAATTAATTCACTGATTTAAAAAGCTTTATAAGTCGAAAGTTATGGTATTCGAAAAGGAAGAAAGCAAGACAACGCGCAAAATACTTGTAAGTAATGAATGTTTGGAACAAGTAGATGAGTTTGTGTACTTAGGAAGTATGTTCGATAGAAACGGAAAGACAGAGAAATATATCGAAAGGAGGGTAACTGCAGGGAATAAAGTGAACGACGCTTTGAATGTAATTATAGCTAATGGGAACTTGTCAACTGAGGCATGACTAGCGGTTCATAATGTAGTTCCTGGTACCGACACTGATGTATGGAAATGAGGCCTGGAGTTAGCAGAAGAGGAACGAAAGTAGACTGAATTCAGTAGAAATGAGATCACTTAGGCGTATATGTGGCAAATCCATTTATGACAGAGTAAAGAATGAAGAAATAAGTAAAGAATGTAAAGTTGATCTTAGTATAGTGAGTAAGATTATGAAAGGATCACTTAGGTGGTTTAGTCATATGGAACGGATGAATGAGGAGAGAATGGTAAGAAAGATATATGACGCAAGTGTTGATGGCACCAGAAATAGAGGACGTCCGCGGAAGACTTGCCACGACCAGGTAAACCAGATACTGTAGGATGGTCCTGCTAGCCTCAATAATTGTCGAGCTTGCATGAGAAGATGTATGAATGTGGATGAGGCGAGAATTGTGTGTAAGGACAGGAGAGAGCGCCTACCCTCGCGGAGAAATAGCATGATGGTAAGTAAGTAAAAAGCTATAAATGTATCTTCCGGGATGAAGCTCGATTCCCGACATCTTTTAGCAATAAAACATTCGCCTAGTGACTAAGTGGCTAAAGATTTAAGCGTCATTCCAAGCTAGTCATATTTTCATACTAGGTACAAGAGGATAGTAGTTATATTTTAAATAAAATAACAGTCACTTTGTATGAAATCACGAAATTTATTATACGTCAACCGGTTTTGCTTATCTTAAGCTTCATCAAAACTAATCATATATACATAAAAAGGGAGATAGAATATAAAATTACCTATGAAAGAGAGACAGAATACATATATAGTTAAATAGAACATCAAGGGAGACGAAATATAAAATTATATGCGAAAGAGAGAGACAGAATACATATACAGATAGACGGAACATTACGGGAGGGTAAAATACAGTGTTGATGAATATGAAATTGATTTTAAAGGGAACGTACCTAATATGGGGCTAATGGATAAATTAATATGATTATTAAGAATTGGCGTACCACTATTTATTGATTTTTTTATTTCAAGGGCTTCTAAATTGTCTAACCGGAATCCAAACTCGTTTTTATGGAAGATTATTAATAAAAATAATGCTCTTTTTCAGTAATATGGTTGGGAAATTCTGAGAAACCATTACAGTTTAAACATTTAAGATGTTCTTTGACACGAATATTGACATTACGAGGAGTTTTACTTATATAGAATGAGGGACGGTTATTGCAAGTTAATTTATATATATATATATACATTTTTGAATAGAGATATATATATAAATAAAAAAATTGGTAGATATAGTTAGTGAAATATCGTAGGAATATTAATGTTACGCTGTTGTGTTCCGTGTACGTATCTCTATTCAAAAATGTAATATGTTATTTTACATATTATTTCTGCAAAGAAACGCACAAATAATACACGAAACAGTTATGGTGTGTGCCTGCTAATAACTCACGCGGCATAGTTCGTTAAATGGCTCAAACGACAGCCACGATAACATTAATCTTATTTATTAACATAAATACACCTAGAATAAATATTACCAGTAATTGCGGGCAACCTTTAACAGTCTACCCCGAAAAAATTATCCCAGTTATACGACCGAACTCACGCAACTTACCTACATTCGGCCTTGTAAATTTTTTTGGATATTGGATGCTTGGACGAACTAACTCGCTCCAGCCTGCAGTTGGAAATGTAAGAAGTATCTTCATTTACATGTGTTGGCGAATCTTGATATGACAAAAGTAAATTCGTGTCAGAACACGTGAAGTATATTTTTATTTTATTTTAATGTTTGAAGATATAATACATTTTAAAAATAATCAGTAGAATATATACACGGTGCGCCGTTAGGATCCGTACAAAAAAACGTTATTGCAAAAAGCTGTTTATTTAAACCAGTATATAAAGATACCAAAAAATGCTGTTATATCTCATTTCAAGGATCCTTGCTGGGAACTTTCATTCTATATAGCCATCCTGCGCCTCTATCACCTCCTCGATCCTCGCCCTAAAGCGCGAGCACGCTATTTTCAAATGATCGCGGTTCATAGCCGTAAACTCTGCCTTGAGTTGACGTTAGGGTGCTTAGACTTGTTGGTTTGCCTCTCGATTACGTCCCATACTTAGTAGTCCAGAGGATTTAGGTCGGGACTGTTAGGAGGCCAAAAGCCCTTCGACCAAAATATGTCAACGTTGTCAGAGAGCCAATTTTGCACTAAATGGCTCGTGTGAGCGGATGCTCCATCTTGTTGATAGATATACGGTCTTCCAGAGGGCACAGTCTCTATCTACGGCCTTACTATTGTCCTCAGGACCTCTAAATAAACCTCCTTCGTGACCGTTTCTCCCTTCTGGAAGAAGTGCGGCGGCATGACATCACCGTCACTTGGGACGTCGCTCAGGATGTAGATATTGGCCGGAAACATGGTCTTGCCCACTACAGGGACGTCCTTGGGGTTGTGGGCGTCTCATACAGTCTATTTTGGGTACCTGAAGAATTTAATAATTTTAATGGGAGTTCTTCCGGCATGAAGGCTTTCTATAATCCCGCTCTTCTATCGTACTCCATGCTTGGGTTAACAGGCACGGCCATTTTGAGGTTATGAAAGTCTTACTGACATATTTAGCTAACTTTAACGCTAACTAGCGCCTAACCCTGAATTCAAATATAGCGGGAACTTCAATTACAATTTTGTTTAGATTCTAACGGCGCACCCTGTATATATTTCTTTTAACATTTATTTATTCTCTACGAGAGTAAGACTCGATATACGAGAGTGTATAATTTATATTTCAGTTAGTCTGTGTACATATTTCTTGACTTCAGATACAAATGTATAAGTAGTCTGTAATTTTTCTAATTGTGATGGGGAAATTGTTAAAAAATTTGATGCCTTGATAAATATAGTGATTTTGGGTTGCGGTATATTTCAGTTTTGGAATATCAATTTGATTTCTCAATCTTATATTGCACTATTCAGTTATGTTGTTCACGTAGGGTCAAATGGGACAATGTTTCGAATTCGCTCATCGCGTATAAGATCTAGACGTTTTCTAACCTGTTTCGTCTGCCGTCTAGTTTTTAAGTAACCCAGGGTATCTCAAATGTTCATCGTCATGGACGTTTAAGGAATCGAAGTATGTAATATGGTCAAAAAGTTGCTTTAAAACCGACCATTTTGGTTGTAAACACAATTAAATATGGATGAAATGAATTGATAATGTACCCCGCCGTCCAGTTGGTTAATCGTAAGTATTTATGTAAATCGAAGTATAATTAACATTCACTTTTCAAGCGTTCATATTTATGTTAACCGTTTAATTTGTGCTAAGTAAAATTTTGCGCAAATCAAGGTTCGTTCGTAACACCGCGTTGCCGTAACGAGTTTATGAAATGTGTTTTGTAGGGAAATGGTAGCGAAAATTAATCAAGTGGATTACAAATTTACGGACGCACAAGGGCCACTTTAAAAGTAAGAATCGTTTTGTCGTAAACTGATAACAATTAATCAAATATCAGATATTTCATAGAGACAAAGCTATTTTTATATTATATTTAATGGAAAATATATGGATGTATGGGGTCATTACAGGGCTTACGGCCTGTCACTTTATATTACGTTCACCGATTCTCACCCCTCAATCTCCACATTTATCAAATTTTTTAAAGGTGTATATATGTTAGTATGTAGACTCGCTTCGAGTACCACTACACCATCGCCATCTATGGACCAAATTTGATAATTCATTTTTCCTTTTTTTTTAAACAGCATATATATCATCACTATGAGAATCTGATTTTTTTTATAATTATTTGTTGAAACAATTGTGTGTTCTTGGACATATTTAAATATTGGTATCATAACAATTTATTGTAACTCGAAATCTTTCTAATTACAATGAAAATTGTATTAAACTACTATTCAATATAATTATAATTGACGACCAAGCATTTTTAAGACCGGGAGACGAGTATTATAATCCCTTTTTTATCCTTTTAACTGCTAACTCTATTTGAAATTGAAAACACCACATAAGGTAAGACTAGACTTTAAGGGTCTTGACTATCTATCAGAAGCTGGGACCTGTCGTCCGCAGATGACAAAATGATTTAAAAATATATGATTTTAATCTCTGAAAGTTTGAAAGGTCCAAAATAACGTGTTAACACGCTTATAGCTTGGCGTGATACACACAGTTTAGCGTATTAATGCCCTCAGTGCATTAAAAAGGTTAAAGAAACCTGCAGCCTGTTCCTCAAACCAGTTGACAGTTTCGTGGGAGCCATCATCGGAATGCTTGCGTTTGTCCGGGATACATGGATGATGGTCCAGTAGCTTCCACCCAAACTTCTGCAGCTCTTCTGCCGTGTTTTCGATTGGCGGGATTAATAATAATAATAATCTCACAATCGGCGGGATTAATAATAGACATGGTTAATAAAATAGTACTTGGAAATTACGTCTGATGCACTGAAAGGCTCGGAACTGACAGGATTACACACAAGTTGTGACGTACTTAAATAAACGGTATCGTTTATCAGCAGTTTCGTTTGGTAAGAAAATCCAATAGTAAATTAAATGTTTCTTCATTTTGCTGCGCTGACTTGTATACTATAAATATATTTGTTGGTATATAGATCGTGTAATCGCTTTTTCGTTTCCACTCTACTGTGCTTGGATTATGCAAAACTTGCAATGCTCAATGCACCTTTTTGCATCCAAATCCGTACCTCATAGAGCCCCTAAAAGCTTTGATCTTTTGAGAGCGTATTTCTCAAAGTGGGTCGCTACTATTATTTGCCAACGGTAGACCCGCAGAATCCATACAATATTACCTCACCAGCGGACGAACCAATACCGTCCTACTTTACTCGTGGAATAACAATGATTATACTCTGGCACGTAATTCATCACTGAAGGTGTTATCTCGCTCGTGCATATCTCGGTACAAGGCCTTTCATTTGATACAAAATCTTGCACGTTCTATGTTCCATTTAGACTAATTAAATTTTAGTGTACAGTTTAATATTTCTTCGGCAACGTCGCTTATATCGAGGAGTGCAATTTCCTGCTATGCAGCTACAAGTACAGCATTTTTTAATTATTTTTCTTCACGTCGCTCCATTAACGACTACCGTGGCCCAAATCTTAAAACCGCACTTAGAACATTTTACAAAATATTATTATAATTAGATACTTAAATATTTATTCATTTTATGAAGTTATTTAATGATTCATTGCGTTCGTGCGTGGGAAGGAAGGAAGGAATGACATTTTATTACATTTATTTAACATTTTAAAATTTAATTTGTTAGAAAACGGTCGCTCGGCATTGTAATTTGTATAGGGAAGTATTGAGAATGCACTATTTTTAAAATTAAAATATTTATATTGATATCGTGTAAGTTCTGAATTCACATAGATGTTCTTTACCTACCTATCGGGAGGATAAATAACATATTTTAATTTTTGAACGTGTTTGATGATTATGGATCTTGAATAAAATATGTAGTCACCACGGTAGCGAGTATGACGTATCTGTCTGGTTACTCTTTCGTTAAACATTTTTCTGAGAATACTATAGTAATATATTTTTATTAAGCTACCATTACATTACACACTACAAAAAGATCCTCTTCGTAATTATATTGAAATTTACAATAAATAAAACAGATACCCGTTAACATAAGTAAATGTACCTTGTACTTCGAATCCTACTTTAATATGACCAATTATTATTAAGAACCGCCAACTTGCATAATTGCGGGCCGTGCTTTGTATTGATTGAATCATTATTACGTCAAGCAACTGCATTATATTGTAACTCGAAATTCCGCAATAATTGGTTTCCCTTTCGCTAGTGTTGATAAATACGTCGCTCTCATATTCTAAGTCACGATTCTTTAAATTAAAGAACATTAATCACAGCTGTTCCGTGCAGTGTTTATATGCAGACCGGTCGGTAAACAAATAATTATGCTATTTTTTAATTACGTCACCTTGAAATTGAAACATTCATGCTGAAAAAATGGTCTATCAAATAACCATACATATTTTTATGTTATGATACAATAAAAAAATGTTTTTTTACCCCCGGAAGACTTAATTAACTTAACTTATAAAAGAAATATTATTTTAAGACAGGTAATGTTTATTCAGCAATTACCTTAGTAAAATTTGACGCGAAAATTTATATTTATTATAATTGACGCAGATATATTATTTTATATAGTCTCGCATTTACCATATGTTTTATTTTCACCTTTATCTACCTCGATCGATATCAGGTACCTTTAAAATCTTTTTGAAATATAAATGTTTTGAATGCACCGAGTGTCGATCCCGCTACGTCTTACGTACTAAACAAATGCTATGTCATCTTGTTATACCCTCCTTAGACTGTGGTGTCAAGTTGTCATATAAGTTTAATAAAAATCAGCATGTTGTAATTTGATTATATTTACACAATCTTAATAACAAATTTCAATACTGATATTGAATTTTGTTTGCAAAATAATTACACCAGTTGAACTGATTAATAGGCTAATTAGTAAAGAGCTTAAGATATTTATAGATGTCTATTCACGTCGCATACATACCCGTCGATAGTGCAGGAATTAGTATCCATCTCAGGTGACCGGGATTCGGTTCTCCGCCGGGGATATTTTATTTATTTAACTGAGTTTTTTCGAATCAAGAAAAACATTTTCTATGCACGCGCCTATTTTGAATGATCAATGAACTCAAATTGGTAATAATATTTTATAACTGTTATACCTTCAGACAAGATGTAAAAATAATCAATTATTTAAATAAATACCGGTACCGAGATCAATACCTCTCACACGCTAAGCTAGTACTCTGCTCTCTTAACTACTCCCCCGTTTGATTATTGTATAAGAATATGTTTTGTGTTAGATTTTTAAGCATTGCTTTGTAATTTAAATTTATTTTTATTTATACATTCTTAACATCAATTTTAATACTAATATTTAATTGTACTTAAAAAATAGATAATCTTAATGAATTTTGTAATAAATCAATATTGATAAAGAGGTTAATATATTCAACTCCAATTTTCATGCTTAATATATATATATATATATTAACCATGAAAATTGTATATTATATATAGACATAATATAGACATATATATATATATGTCTATATTTGGTTCTTTTTCATTTTTTTAACCTTATTTTTATTTTGAGTTTTTAATATGTAATGGCGAAAACCGAAACCAAAAAAATGGCGGTAACGTTGGAGTTTTATTTTTAGTAACGTCATTTTAAATATAGAATAGAAAATATTTTATCGGAGGCTCCCCCAAAACGTTAAAGATAGATTGACGAAAATAACACTTTTAAAATGGAGTTAAGAAATTTCGGAACATTTTATATTCGGTTCACGAATGGATGTAAGTAACTTTGTTACTGACAATTTAGTACTTTTATAGATAACGAGGAAGAATTGAAACATATGTTTACAACACGTGACGCGTTTTTTTCGGCATATTTTGTTTATGAGGCAATTTGATAAAAGGTATGCATGCATGTACTATTGTATATTCGTGCTGATATAAAAAAAGTCTATTGAAGAAAATGTCACGACTTTTGGTCCCAGACGACATACTGTGCGATCTTTTTTCTTGCGAGTTTAAGTATTTTTGTACGTGACCGAACCTCATAAGGCTAACTTTCAAATTCAGCGCGTGTTTGAGTGGTAATAAAGCGACTAACCCGCACTTGGCGCATTTAAGGAATGTTGTGGGAAGTTAAAACGACGGGAGGCTTCGCAAACCACCCCGATAAAATTATTCTACCGAACAGGAAAATTAGGGAAATACACCCCGCATAAGATAATGAAATGTTCGCGTGAAATAATTTCACTGAATAGTTTATTTGCCAAACAATTATGAGTTGTTCGTTATTAATTCATGTTACTCTCAACATGTTCAAAAGTTAATATTTTTTAGTAATATTTGAATATTTCCAAGATCACACAATTACTGGATTTTTACCTACAAATACACTGTTATTAAACAAATATCAGATATCTCAGAGACAAAGCTATTTTTTAAATTATATTTCAATGGAAAATATATGAAAGTATGGGGTAATTACAGGGCTTAAGTGATCACTTCATCGTTTGCTAATTCTCACCCCTCAATCTCCACATTTATCAAAAATTTTAAAGTTGTATATATGTTAGTATGTGGACTCGCTTCGAATACCACTACACAATCGCCATCTATTGACCAAATTTGATAATTCATTTTTCGTTTTTTTTAAACAGCATATATGTCATTACATTACATTGAGAATCTGATTTTTTTTGAAAAAATAGTTTTTGTTTGCAACAAATGATTTTTGTATTTCACATATGGATAAACAAAACTAGAGATCTTTGACCATAGATAAGAGAGAAAACTAGAAACAGGTATACCACGTTGACCACTAGAATTCTTTTGGTTGATATCTGCGGCTGTAGTGCTAGGAATTACGTCCTATGTCTTTCATATCCGCCCTAGGATAATGTATAAAAAAGAATAATATTTTAATATTAATGATGCGACACAAATATTGAAACACAAAATACGTATCACAAATAAGCATCTAGGTTTTATTTTGAATTACGTTTGAATAAAACCTTTCGTGACCTTATTACGTTGTTGTGACGCTGATAATTCAGCGATATGTTACAGTTTGTATGGCTCTTAGTGTATCTCGCCGAGAATCGAAATGAAGCGGTGAGGCAATGACTTACAGTAAATTGGCCGATAGCCCGTCACCGCGTCGTGCCCGCTGTCCACTTGAGGTTCCGAGGCACGCAGCGGAAACATTTCGAGAGTAACGGTTTCCTAAAATACGTCGTTTTTTGTTCCTTTCGGCCGACCAGCATCTTTGATTGTGTCCGATGATTCCACGTTTTGCGCACTGCGGCTTCGGTGGAGACATAACTCCGATCCGATTTAAAGTGGTGTTAGAAACCGTGGCGTGTCGCGAGCCAGACATGCGAGATAGTCTTGGACAGTGTTGAATTGCGAAAATTTAAATATACGTGGAATTTTTTCAATCGTAAAAATCCCAAGATGCTTACAGATGTGTATATTGTTGAATTTTCCTTTCACTTAACGTTTCTTTCAAAGTCAACCTCATCAGCATTTATCTTAAAGAATGTTATTTTCTATAGTTAGGCGTATTTTTTTTTACTCTAATTTCAAACATTAAATTATTATTATTACAAGTTTTTTTTAAATGTTTTAGATAGATTTATTTAGTAGGTTAGTTTATTTATTTTTATAACATTTTACGTCGTGCGATATATTTCATTTTTTTAAATATACCTGTACACATATGATAACACGTATCTTCCGCATCCGTATCAAGGCGCAAGCCTGCGGCCCGATAGCTCCCTTGTATTAACTAAACTAACTAAAAAACTACATATATAATAGTGTTAACAGATCAAATTAAACAATGATAACGAAATACGACAGATGATGCACAATACATATTAACAGTTTTTCAAAATAAAAATCAAGAAAATACCGGTTCATTTTTTTATTTATTTTAATTTAATGTAGGTACTCCTAAATAAGAAAGCTATTGTATTATATATTAATGTTAATTAATCAAATTTGAAAATTTTACAACAAAAACAAAAATAATAATAGAAAAAATGCTTTGAAAGTATAATAATTACCTTGACTAATAAATATTATTCCGCCATTTTGTTTCAAAATGACGGCTGTTCAAATGTTTAAAGAATTCGTAACTTCGTTAAGATTGGTTCTAGACAAAAAAGTAAAAACACACAAAAATATATATGACTACTAAATAAGTATATCTGATTTTTGCTGGAAGGTTTATTTTAATATAAATACTTTATATATTTGAATATATGTATCTATATATTAATACAGTGAAACCTCTGTCTATCGTTTTTGAAGGGACCTATTAAAATAAACTATGAATGCGTGGATACAATGAATGCGGGAATTAGATAAAAGTAACTTCTTCATACATACGGTAGTCGGCAGTAGTATTCTCTCTCTCTTTCTCGAATGTTCTGCTTTGAACTTTGATATCATGGCACAACGGAGTACCGGGTCCGTAGGACCCCTTGCTCCTTCATCGGGAGTATGGATGTTCTGCTCATTGTTTACGAGTGGCCTTAATCAAAACCAAGCATTTAGCTACGAAGTATGCTGAGTAATTTAAACGATTAATGATGCATAGAGGAACGATCCATGCGATCTATTTTTGGATGTTTTGTATGAAATTAATTCAGGACTGGAAGAAATAAACGATACACGCGGGAAAACGATTATTCGAAAAATGATCGATCGAGATTTCACTGTTCACTTATTTTTATTTTCAGTCCCAAATATAAGACTTGTACTAATCCCATCTGAATAAATTGTTTGAAATTCAATTTCAAATCTTGGTGTCTTGATGCACGACTTTTAACCATGTATCGCATATGATTCATGTGTGATACAGAATTCAAGTATCGTGACCTTTGGGCGTACAATATCCAATATCGTTGTTTTTTTGTTCTAGTTTCGACCCCCAGCCCGGCGTGGCGGCGCCCCCGAGAGGAAGAGCCCGAGGGCCCCAGCGTGCGCCCCGCCAGGAGACTCATCAAGGTTGATTTCGAACCACTGGACGTGAGTACGCTGTCACTTTGATATCATTTTATACATCATGTCAAACGATCGAGTAAGCTACAATGATCGATTTCAATCCTAAAGATTGTCTCTCAGTGCAGGATCTTTCATTCCAGATTATGTTTTTGAAATGTTTTCAAACTTTGATTCTTAATCCTCGAAATGAGGCACGATATGATAAATCTCAGAGATTTAGTTGAGGTAAATTTTAATACAAGTGTACAATTCAGAAATCAGCTTTAGATTGGTAAAAAGACAAAAAATCAAACTCATGTAAACGACGTTTGATTTGACAGCGAGATTCGGCACGTGCGCACAAATATTACCTAGAACCTAAACATTTAAAAAACGTAAGTTATTAAAGATAAAGATTAATATAAGCTGTTAAATTACAAACATTTAACCTAACTGGCAACCAACAATACGACATTTGACATACGACAAGCGTCGAGTGAGACAGCGAATCTCTGTGGCACAGTGTGTACGCGGGGACTACGAAAACCGAGAATAATCTCTATTCCTGGATATCTCATAAAAGTCTCGTACATGGAGACGAGCCACAAGATACATACTACATTAAAGACCATCCCAAAAAGTAGTTTTTTATTTAATTTCTGCTCAATCTTCAAAACTTAACTTTACCAGAAGTTAGTTATGTACAATAAAAAGATATTTAATATTCAGACATTTGCTGTGGGGTTAATCTTCACCCTTATGGATATCCAAGCATAGCTAATTTATCATTAGATATAAATTTTTGTCCAAAGCCAATACGAATTTCCTTTAATTAACTATTTTTAAAAATGTGTATTATTTTTCCACATTAAATGTATCCACACACCTGAAAAAATTATTTAAAAATGAATCGGATAAGTAAAGAATATTATTTTTTACAAGGATACATTTGAAAAATAGACTAAGGGAGAAAAACTTGGTAATATAGCCAGAATAAGTGTAATTCAATAATACAAATTAAATTAATCAATTAGAAAGACATACAGAAAAATCTATATGTTGAAAAATTATTTTAGTTGCTACCGGGATACGAATTCGGAATTTTTATTATTTTATTTTTAAAAGCAGTCAGTTTTGAGTAATACAGATATGCCAAGATATGTCAGAATTAAATTGATCCATTTTATTAAATTTGGATATACTATGATACAACTAACACATTTTTGTTATAGTTACCTTCCTCAGAACAGGTACTTTATATATGCCTAGCGAGGTATGTAACGGCCAACAGGCTTGCATGTAAATGGAATGTAGTATTAACTTCTTTAATGTACTTTCTTGCGTATTGGTTACTTTAAGGATTTTCATATTGATGAAAGGTTTAAAGGAATGTTGTTTTAAAAATAAACGCCGATTTATCGGCACTGAAAAAACAAAGTTACAATTTGAATTATGTTTTGAAATTATAGTATCACAACAAAAATGTGTTTTTTAAATTTTTTTTATTCTTCAATTCTTTAATAATAGTTCTTCAATTCCAGAAAACTAATAAACTGTTAATATTTTTTTTAACCTTGCGTGTGATGAAATTCTTATTCTTATAGAATGATTTGTTGAAATTCTTTTATGTTTGAATCAGCTTCTCTCATACATTAATTCCCCCGTTTTTACCATTGCCTCTATTTATGGAACAATGACGTGTAGAATTCATCAGGATTCACCTACATACTTCACGAGACGTCGAACGGAATTGATATGTCGTACCGGTCCATTGACTCATTTCGAATTCCAGCTATTTAATTACCTTTGACGATCGTTTCCGTGAGATCTCATTCATGGCATTTTACAAATAAATTAATGCTATCATCAATCATAACATCGTTGTATGTATATCTAAACTGTAATTTAATCTAGTTCTCTATTTTATTTTCTTAAACTAAAAAATAGATTTAATCTCGCGTAAAAAATACATTTGTGTCGCTGTTTTTATAATAAGTAATGTATTTTCATAATAATCTAGATTTCACGGTACTTTTCATTTCCACACGACATTTAAACCATTCAATGTCATCATGTGGTACGTATGACACGAGCCGGAACCTACTTTGCTAATAGTCATGGGATGTTACTTTGAGATCCATTCTGCAGTATGTAAATGTATTACATAAAATAGGAGTTTTAACTGTATCGAATAATCTAATTTGAGCGGTTGACTCGTGCTTTCTGCGTTCAAAGATCATCGGTTCGATCCTACCAGCAGCCATAGAAGCTAACACTATTTTTATAATCAATTAAAAAATATTTATTTATTTATTAGACTTTATTGACATACATGTTTTTGTTGTAACAGAGGTGAATATAACATGATAAACATAAGATACAATTATATTGCAATTAAGTATAATACTCGTAGTTTATTGTGTGGGATGGAGTAGACTCCACCTCTGATATATGCAGCATTGTCCTGGCTACTTTGTTGTCTGTGTACAGTTTTTTTCGTACTGTTGTGGTGTTACTTAATTCAAGAAAGATAAAGATTCGACCGGAATATAAAAAAAAATGTACTGAGATTGTTATAGAACTAGTTAATTATTAGTATAGGCGCTGTATAATGATTAAGTTAGAATGTTGGATAGCGATGTTTCTGATTGATCTCTACCCAATTGGATTATATATTGGGTCCATATTTGTGTAATCTTATTGGAAGTGAACGATTTCCAGTTGGTTCTGAGTGTGTTGTACA
The DNA here is from genome assembly GCA_022840565.1 of Eubasilissa regina. Lineage (NCBI taxonomy): Eukaryota > Metazoa > Arthropoda > Insecta > Trichoptera > Phryganeidae > Eubasilissa > Eubasilissa regina. Next base: position 28,134,287 of record JAINEB010000018.1, read on the forward strand.
GTTTCAGAGCTAAGAACATGTCGTTGTTGCTCTTGGAACTGGTGTGTAGATAGATGTTCATTGTTTGTCTTGTGTTGCGTCCATAATTTATTGCTTGGGGTGAGTTGTTGTTAGCATGAAAAAATTGAACGAATCTCAACATATAGATTTGTCTTATGTCTAGAGCATTGTACTCTTTAAATATAAAATCTGATGCATATTTAAAGAGGCGACCATTTATTACCCTAAGAATTGTCTTTTGTGTTCTTTTAGCCTACTCTAATATTGTTTTTGCTGCTCCTCCCCAAACGAAAATAGCTTAATTAATTAAGGAGTAGCAGAGTGCAAAGTACACCGATCTTAAGAATGTGTAGTCAATTATACATTGTATTTCTTTTAAAAGTAAATTAGTAATAAAAGGTAAATTAGTTTTCTTATGCGTTTAGCTAGGTTCAATATATGTTCTTTCTAGTTAAGATATATGAATTTATATATATGTTTTCGTGTTCATTTCGTCTTTTTACCGGAAAGTCCTGTATGTTGTATTTTTTTCTATGTTTCTATTTTGGTTATTCAACGAATGTTTTCTCTTTTTGCTTTACTTTATTATATAAATAATCTTCAATAAAAATGTATTTATTTTCACCTAGATTTATTTTGATATTGCCGGGAATCGAGCCTGGAGCCCCGGTATAAGAAGTTAGTGCTTTAGTGCATTGCACTACTCGAACCACCGATTATGAAATGTGTACTTAGAAGATTAAAATTTTAAATAAAACGAAATTTTGATTTCATAAAGAAGGCATGTGGGAATTGTGTATGGAGCAACACATCTGATAAATGCCCTCCTTGACTTTTTGCTGGCACATTTGTGGCATAACTGTGGCTGAATTTCAGTGATACAGCTTTTAATCTCCTCCTTCACTCAAGGCTTGGGTGATCGTGGACTTTTTGACATAAACTTTTGACTTCAAAAAACCCCAGCGATAGAAGTTCAAATACGTTAAATCGCACGATCTGGTCGCCCAAACGGGAGATTACACGATGACGAACTCTTTTCGCTGTGTATTGTCTATAGGATTGAGTTGTTGAGTCAGTTACATTTTGTACGCATAAAGACGCAAATCTTTCGTGTGAATACGCTGCATAGTGCTTCTTGAAATGTTCAATTCTTGTGCACGATGCCGAATGGATGTTCCCGGACTCTCGGGCACATTCTGAACAGCCATGATGTTTTCTGCTGTACGACCTGGACGAACATGCGACGATGGTCTGACATCGGTAATTGATCCAGTCTTTTTGAATTTTTCGATTATTCTCTTCACAGTTGACGCGCTTGGATTACCAAAAATTGGACGCAATTTTCGAATCGTGGTAGTCAAACTTTCACCATTTTTGAAATAATATTTAACAATAGGAAAGCGTTATTGTGTCAAATAGCGATCCATATTTAATAATGTCATAATTAAATTTAAATTTTCCGCTTTTGTTGGGACACTCTTTATAATGAGTATATGTCTACGAAGTACTCGTATATATCATTTCATGATAATCTGTACACGCGATATTTGATTGCCGTCGGTTTCTAGTTACGAACCCATTCTAACTATCACAAGGTAAATGTCTCAATCATATATATTATTATTGAGATTACCAGTCAATTCCATTCATGACGGAGTACATTTTGCTAGTTGTGGAACATTGGTTCTGCTTTGAGGTTAATTGCTGGATGCAACGTCCCATGGACAAGACAATTGGTACAGTTTCGTGCCGACAACGTGGGCAGTCGAGATTAGCACAGCTTCCTGTAATTTTTTATGGACAATGGTATATTGGCCATCATTAGAAAATAACGGATTGGTTATATAATTACAGTAAATTAATATTTATTTTCAAATTTAACCGTTGCGTTGGTTAACTTTTTTTTACATTTTATTTAGGTATATAATATTATATTTTCATTTCTGCACATTTTTATACTGAACATATATAGGGTCTTTTAATAGGGACGCTCAAAATTTGTTAGGTTATAGCAGCCATGTTGTTAAAGTGACATCTGTCAAATTTATTGTCAATTGTTAAGTAGTATACGGCAAATCACCACGGAAGGTTGAACAACGTGTGCAAATCATCAAATTCTGGACATTCTGCACGAGCGATTTGAGGGCACGGTTATCTCGCGCGGCGGTGACGTGAACTGGCCACAGAGATCGTGCGATTTAACGCCTTTAGACTTCTTTCTTTGAGGCTATCTTAAATCGCAAGTCTTTACGAATAAGCCGCAAACAATTGACCTCCTCAAAGTCAACATAACAAACGCCATCCAGCAAATTTAGCCAGATTTATGCGATAAAGTCATTGAAAATTGGACCTCCCAAACGTGCCACCGAGCAAAGCCGCAGCGGATATTCGAACAACGTTATATTCTAAACTTATTGCCATAAAATATACTTTCAAATGAAAGAAAAATTGAATGAATATCTCACACACAACCTGTTTAACTTACATTTTAAAATCGAGCGTCCTTGTTGAAAGACCCTTTATATATATATATATATATATATAGGATTTTGGCCGTAGGGATAATACCTTTAACGTGAGAATCCAGTGATTGTGAAAATCTCGATTTTGTTTATTCCAAGTTTGTTTATCAAAGTATCATGTAGTAAAATTAAATTACATTATTTTGATATCTCTACTTTCAGTTTAAACAAAATTAAAATAATTGACAGTTTGGTGGTATGACTTTCATCCATACCAACATGTGACAAACTTCGGAATTATATTCTTGGTTATGGGAAATTTTAATTATTATTATATGCGCGCGTCAGGAGGTGACACCGTGACCCGCGAGACGTCCTGCGGTTCACTTCACCATAGAGCATTGAACCTATAATGGCCTGAGAAGCGGCAGTGGCCGTTTTGCGCAACTTTCACGTTTTGCAATTACTTTTGCATTTTTTGCCGGGCCATGTGAATAATTTAATCACCTACCTGCACATTAGCATTCCATCTGTAAACGTTATTGCCTTTGCTTACTAAATTGATTTATTTATGCTTAAAATAGTGGATACATAAGTATATTTATATATGCTCTAATATAAACAAGGTCAAAATCGTTCCTTTTTACTTCAACTTATCTTTCACATATTTACTTAGTTTCATTTTGAATCTATGTGGTTTCCTTATCTTTTCTGGCATTTCATTAAAAACCTTCATCGTACTGTACATCATCGATTTCTGAGATTTAGTCTTCTTCTTGAATGGCAGTCCTCAGTCTATATTTTCCTCTTGTATGATATATTTGTAGCTCAGGGAGTTGCCCGATACGAGATTGTATTATCTTGACATAATTCAGTTGTATGGTTATCACGTTATGCAAATCGCATCCTCTGGCTTATTCCCGGTTCACGTCCTAATCAATGTTGCCAGTACGCTGCGCTTGGACATTGATTAGGACGCTCGGAGTGGTAGCGCTAATTAATTGAATTAATTGTTTAAACTCCGGGAATAATAAAACTAGCGTTGGGGATCATAGCTATACTGTTTCTCTGACATTGTTAATTTACACAAAAAAGAGAACGGTGCGCGCAATAATGAATTGTTACCTATGAATGAATAAATACGTCTGCCCTTTAAAATCATACGTGAACGTAGCTTTAACTAGAATTCAGCAACCGCGTTTCTCCTACGCGGTACTTGACACTTCTTACAAAAATATGTAGTACATATTTGTAATATATATATAATGTAATGTAATTATATACAGATGTCCTGTAAGTAGTGGTCCAAAAGAAAACCGTCGATGGTTGAGACCATGCCCTTCAGAATAACCCATCATAGGTCGAATGAATGTCACACGGTTTTCGAGATATTTGAACTTTTATGAATTTTTAATAATTGGTACCCCTTATTACTTTTTTTAAGGTCATTTCCAAAAGTTATCGCTAAAAATAAATAAAATATCGGTTTCTGTTTGTTGATTATTAAAAAATTAATATTTTACAAAAAAAAAAACATACATGTATGGTATAGAAATAAAACCCCACTATCCAATTGAGATAAACGCATTTAAATTAGGTATAACTGATTTTATAGTCAGAGCGGAGATTTTAAAATTGAGATGCTTTTGATAAAATGTTTCTAAAATATACAAACATATTTTCAAGAGCTATTGTCAATGTTGTAGTTGTAAAACTCTCACCAGGTAAGAATTTTCATACGTGTCATACGGATGGAACGGTTTTGTTTCTATACCCCTCTTCTTTTTCTTCTTCTTTTAAATAGGCAATCTACCCTTCAAGAGTGATTTGTGCCATTAATCAAGTTTAAATTTTAATTTATAGAAAAAAGTACAATAATATTATAGAATAGAAAATATTATATTATATGTCAAAACCATTGTCGTTCAAAAAAATTGCTATTATATAGATTAAATGTGGCGAGTTAAGGGAAAAAAGATGACACAAGTTGACAGCGAGTTGAAAATTACCATCGACGTGATTACTGTAAAAAAAACCTGTGATCCGCAATGGACAGGCAAAAAAGATATGGTCAAGGGTTTCCTCCTCGGCACCACATTCACACATTGGGGAATTTTGTACCCCTCATGTGTGAGTATTTTATATTTATATATTTAATTACATTTTTACCTATAAAATAATTGTTCAAACTCAACTATATTTTCAGTTATCAGAACCACTTTCTAATACAAATTAAATTCATCAATTAGAAAAATATACATACAGATTTAACAAACTCAATTTATCGAAAAAATATCTTAGCTGTCACCGGGATTTAATTACTACATGTCAGATGTCATGAACTACCCTCACTCTCTTCCCGCGCACCTGTCAAGCTTAAGATCTCTCAAATAAACTGTCACGGCAAACATGCATGAAGCATTAAAAATATGAGAACCTTATTTTATTTTTGACACAATGGAAATTCATTCATTTCCACACCACGAATTGTATTTTTAGATAACTATTTGAGAGGAACAATACCTCGTGATAATGAGATTTCGTAGAACAAAATAACGTACTCGTACTAGGTAATTTAAGATTTTTTCGTATTGTGTACTTAAGCCGTATCCGCGCCCTTGAATAACCTATAGAAATATCACTTCGGAATTAAGATTTGTGCCAAAGATACGAAAAAGATAAGACAATAGATATTGTCTAAAAAAATTGTTTTGAAGATTATGATTTTATCTAATATTTTCCTAAAACCTATGATGAATAACGTCATATCGTATCTTATATACAGAGTGTAACAGACCTAGTCCACAATATTTTACTAAATTACGAGTCGAAAATGTGCAAAATCTACAATGTTACGAAAAATATTATTGTTTGAAATTTTTGCAAAATCATGTTAAGCTTGAAGTATACATATTTCGAAATAAATATTTGCGAAATTGTTCCATTATTAATGTACGTCTTTGCTTCAGGCCCTAAATCATCTAACAAAAAATAGTCTAGCCGCTCGAAATTCGATGACCTTTAGTTGTTTGTATTCAATATGTAATTTGGAATTAATAAAATATTTCAATTAATCTAAAAAATCGCATAACAACGATTTTTTTTAAATGCTTATATCTCCGTCATTTTTTAAAATGGGCACATATCCCTTGAACATTTTCGACTCGTAATTTAGTCAGATATCCACCCATAAAATATTGTGCACTAGGTCTTTTACATCCTGTATACTAAAAATGTTGTATCTACATAATATGTCTGTAATCATATTACATTGACATAAATGTGTAAAAATATCATTGCATTATATGTAAAATAGTTAGTTTTAAGTTACATAATACTTCAATCTAATTCAATATATTATGTATAATAACAACGTTTATCTATACGCCTGTAAAACCGATTGTACTCGTACTCTCATCCTCAGTCAAGATATATGTCTGATATCTTAAAAATCTGTAATTTTCTGAAGATAAAAGTCTCCATTTTATATCTGCTGTAAAATAGCTACACGTCGTTTAAGATTAATTTAATCTAATTAAAATTTAATCAAATTCGCGTTATATTGCATATATTCAAATTCAAAATTATCAATGTCTATTTATTAATTTTGTTATTGATATTATTTGTGTCTTTTTTATGTATGAAGTATCACATATAACAAGTGTATGTTTGCCTTAGTTAAGTTGGCATTATGAATGCAATTGTATAAAATAATGTAATGTCTTATTCAATTAAAAAATGTTCTACGCGATCATTACAAATGATTAGCCAAGTACGATAAGAAATAGCAAAAATAAAAATGGTTATATTTATGAACCGACGGTGGACGACTACAACAGCGGAACTTTGAAGCTCGTGAACAGATACGATAAACGCATAAATGTAGCGGATGTGAAGAAATAGATTAAGGTACTGTGTGTTTAAAAAAAAAGTATCTATTATAATTTTGCACATAGTCGCTATCGCTATTATAAGTGTCCTTTAAAGTAGTCTTAAAAATGCTCTAGATGGCAGTACAGATTAGCAAATAACGAATATTAATGTTCATTTACAATATTTCCGCATTGTGCAATAGATGTCACCCATGTCTAATATTTGTCAAAACTGCTGATTATAATTCTTATTCGATAATGTTTGCATTGCAGTCCAAAATAGCTTAACACAAAATATCGTATTCATTTGAGATTTTAAGTTCATTTTTTTACCTGTTCATATTATTTATTTTCTTTAAGTTCACCATGTGCTTCTTGTTTATTTTTTTAATAATATTTTGACAATAATCATATCAATTTGAGGAAGCTCTAGTAATACAAATATTTTCGTAATTTTTAAAGCTGAATTTTCTGGATTACCCTCGTAATTATTTAATTGAATATTACTTTTAAGCGATACATAAGCGTACATATATTTTTATATTTGAAATGATCTCGAACATTGAGATGAGTTACTTCAGTTGTAATAAATTGATTGAAGGTGAAATGACCCCGCATTACATTTAATTTCGTCTTTAACTAACAACGCTTCCAGCTGGCACACCGCGTTCTGGTGTTGCGGCAGGAGGGGGGGAGTACCTCTTGAAATAGGTCACGGCACCCCACCAGCCCTGCTCGCGCCCCGCGCCCCGCACCAACCCTGTCGTGGCCGATCGATCCGCCCAACTGCTTACCAATTCACTCCAGGCTCGGGAGAAATCGTCCGCCCGCGTCTTCTTGATTTGTTTCGCGTCGCATCTGTTCTGTACTGAGTGATTCGTTTTCCACCCCTCCCCGCGCCCCGCGCCCCGCGCCCCTCGCCTGTTAGTCCCAGCGGTTATTCCGAGTATGTATGATATTTCTATCCATCCCCTAATATGCCCATCCGCCTCGCCTCCCTACATCCTGCTGGCGGGCGCTCGTTTTGAGGTTATGTTATGAACATATCCCTTTCGTTACTTTTAGCCACAGTGTATCTCGATACTTTAGGTTGTTAGACTTTTAGTTGTTCGTGAGATAGCAATATATTTTATTATTTCAGTAAACATTCCGAATAGATGTGTCACGTGTAGGCAAATTTTAAATGCAATTTTTAATACATTATAATGCAGTGAAGTGTCAAAGTCCTTTGAAATATACGAATTAGGTGGATGATACAATTTTATTTTGAATTTGGAAAATTGTAATGCTACTGTATTCTACAAGTATTACTTAATTATTGAAATTATGTCCTACATGGGTAGGTAATAATTTCGTCTTTCGTGTCCGTCCTATTTTTAAGATTATCTTTTGAACCGGACTAATTAAATTTACCATTAATCTTCGTAGCGGTTCTCAAAATTGTTAAAATTAATTTGCTTGATTCGTAATCAGCTGTCGTGACCTGCCTCTGCTGGAAATGGTGCAATCAACGTCCTGTTACTTAATCAAATTGTAAATCCATTTCATTTTTTTATTTCCTCGGCGCGTGCCTACCTCTCATGGCGCCCGCGACGGAAGGCTTATTCATTTTCCACCAACCAAAAACATTCTTCAGTTTTCTCTCTCTTTCTATCAAAACATTATCTCTCTCTTTCTCTCTCCTCTACTCTGACCAACTTTCTTTGTCTCTTTCCCTCTTCCGTTAGGTATCTAGAACATGACCAAATGTCAAAGGTCGTTTGGCGTCGTTCTGCATCACTGAAAACCTTTTTATGTCATACATGTTATTATGTATATACACAGTATGTTCCAAATATTTGTTAACCCTGCTGGATGAACTAAGAAGATCGATTAACCCATTGTATTATATTATGAACTATGGTCATACCGAATAGGAATATTTTTTCATTTTTATTTATTAAAGTTGATAAAAAAAATTATATTCGAGTAAAAACAAAATTTCAATCTCGTCTTAATCCAAAACCATACAAAAAAATCAATTTTATTTACGAATTTGCGTTTCTAGTATTATTCTACAAGCTTTTTGATTCCATTTTGAGTTAAACTTCGGCCATTATCGACACGCCAAATCTCATGCGGGTAACCCTTATTTTCCTAAATCCGTTTTTTTAAACTAGGTGCGTGTGGGATCCATTTAGAAAAATAATATTTATCGACTACATCTTAAAGTATTTTTATTATTAACTGCATTAATTAACTAGCTATTCCTAACATTAATTATTAAGCAACTGAAAAAAATATATTGCTATTTTTATAACGGTATCCATTCATATTTGAATAATTTAAGTAATCGGATACGAAATATCGTCATAAGAGGCTTATCTATGTAGAAAATGTCATAGCTGTACTCATTTTCCTAATACGGAATCATTTTTCTTTACACGATACGTTTATAATCTGGGCACTGTATTCGGCTTACTATATGTATGTATTATATATGGTCCTAATATTATTATGCCTAAAAGGTTTCGTCAAATATCACATTTTCTGAAATGCCCACTAAAACACCTGGCAGTAAGCAACCGGGTTAACTTTCTTTTACTGAGGTGAGTTTATATTAATGTTAATCATTTTTCCCATAGCGTGTTTTTTAATACGTTAACAAAGTGGCGCTAATTTTAAAGTATTGAAACACCATCATAAACATCTATGCGTCCAGTACCAGGACATACGACTCCTTCCCCCATCTATAGATAAATTTAGATGAATTATTAACAGTTTTGTACAACCATTAATGGATTAATTAGATTTATTATTATTTCTCATAAATTTAAAATCTACACATATTTCCCTAAATTAACAAAAATAACACTAAAAAATCTATGACGTTCTATTTTTGGAGACCTACTAGTTTTTTTTTTCTAACTATTTTTAATTAACACCATAATATATCGTTTTTGAAGGGACCTATTGAAATAAACTATGACTGCGGGAAAACAATGAATGCGGGAATATAGAAAAAGGTTTCATTTTTCATTCTTAAATGTTTAATATCGGATATCATTTCACATGTAAATGAATGTGTTTGAATAAAAATACAATTAGAAAGCTGTACATACACAAAAAAATAATTAATTAAACTTTATGGTTTTTAATGTAATGTTGTATACAGTCAGTAGCAGCATTCTCTCTCTCTCTTTTTCTCTGAATGTTCCGCTCATTATTTAAGAGTGTCGTCAATTAAAACCAAGCATATTTAGCTATGAAGTATGCTGCGTAATTAAACGATTAATGCGGTAAAATGATGCATAGAAAAACGATCCATGCGATTTGTTTTTAGGTGTTTTGTATAAAATTAATTCGGGACTGGAAGAAATAAACGATACATGCGGGAACACAATTATTCGAGGAACGATCGATCGAGATTTCACTGCATATGCCTAAATAAAATAAAAATTAACGTATTTTCGTTACATGTACATAGTGTATTTCTAAAGTGACTTCATACGTAATACATACACACATTACATTTTTTTTAAATGTACGGGCAAAGTTTCGGTTTTAGATTCGGTTTCGGCCGAAACTGAAATACAGTTTTCCGATAGGTATTCGTTTAAGCTAAAAAATCGAAAAAATCAGTTTAGGTCGGTCTCGAGTTATTTTATTTGGCGAATGAATAAAAACCGTCTCAAAACAATTATTAATTTCACGGATGTTGATGTGTTTCGTGCATGCGTCTTTATTTCTTTAAAAATAAGAATCTGGCCTATTTATTAAGTTTTTTTTTTAAATACAGTACAGATGTTTTTTGAAGAATTTTATGGTACCAAAATATTCAGGTAAATAATAAAATTAAAACGAAGTATAAAATGTATAGGTAATAAAAACAAATTATATGGCATCTCCAGTTTCTAAAATATAAAAATTGTACACTGTATATAAAATATATAAATTATAGTAGGTATATTTATGTAATTTGGTTATAAAAATTCCAGAGATAAAAATTATAAATAAATCGGCACCATTCTTTTTTAATTCTGTTTGTAGCTAACTCTCCAATATTAACTCGTATATCGCGCGAAGTATTTACTTCGTTTTCCAATATTTTACTGTGTTTAAATTTAAATTTACGTAAATTTTTAACTTTCGTTTTTTCCGCTTTGTTAATTTATTGAGAAGTACGCAATTTTTAAATAAATTTATTTATTTATTATGTGTAAATTCGAACCAATAAGCGAATACAAAGAGTGTGAATGTTTAATAATGAATGTCCGTTTACAGGTGGCTATTTCACGCAAAACTTTTAGCAGAATTTATTAATGAGTTCGACGTTCCTTCACATCAACAACGTTCACAGAACATTTATTCCTTGTTTATGGTAATGAAACATCGGATATCATTATCAAAACAAACAGAAGGAATATCATCCGTATACAAATATTCTCGACAATGGGTCAAGGTCGGGACGTCCTTGCCATAGAACTTTCTCCGAGTTATCCTGGCGTGCTACGTCACGTGTACAGTTCGCGCGTGCGTGTCAGTTTTGTTCCTATCGATAGAAAGTAGGTTCCTACCTATCTTTTTAAATGTGTATGGGAACACTATGTCGTTGTTTATTTAGTACCCCGCGTACGTTGGTGCGAAAGTCGCCAAAGTATTCAATATCCGAATCAGTATCACTAAATTATTGTATATTAGTATGAAAATACTTACCTACTAGAAATAACGCCCCAACAATGACGGAAAGTTAATATTTGTATTTATATATAAAATCAAAGACAATAGAATAGCAAAATAATTAATTTAGTTTTTTATTTAAATAGTTTGTTTTATGATGCCATGCGACACAGATAGATATTAATAGATGTATGTTGCTATGCAACCCGGATGAATGAATGGATAAATATGAGCAAATTATATTATTATTTAAATGCTATGTTATCCATCATTCAGACCGCAAATAAATGTACACCTTTGCTTGAAAGACATAATATAAAAAATTATAAAAAAAATAGTTGAGATATCATAATTGCTAGAAGCCAATAAATAATAAAAACTAAAACGTGAGAAAAAATAATAAAGACTAAAACGTGAGAAAAATATTTTATTTGTTTATAAATGCAATATTAATCAAAGTCTTGTTAAATTGCTATGAGAATTTGTCATACATGTTTTTGTTAGAAATGCAAATTCAATTCATTTAAAAAAACATTTTTTCAATGTATGTACTAACAAAAGTTTGAGTGGGAATTTGGTAAGTATTTTTGAAATAAAAATTAGGATGTACCCGTACATATAATATTGATTTTTCTGAATAATTGGACCCTTTTGAAATTTCCAGGATGATGATGATGACGATGTAGAGGAAGTGGCCGGCTCCCCTGAGATTACAGCCACTCCCCCTCAGCCCTTTCCTCGCAGTTTCACGAAAGGTGCTCCCACCAAGGCCAGTCCGCCAAAGCCGTGGAAAAGAACAGGTTAGTACAAGTTCCGATATTTACATCACACGCTGGAGTGCACGCCTTGGTGTACAATTTATTTTAATGTTTTCATTAAAGCTAGTACTAATAAAGAATCATGCTCATGAAAGATCTTACTGAGTTTCGTTTGAATTGCTCAAGAGGTGAATGTTATCATTTTTAATGTTCCGTCCAGTAAAGGAGTAATATGAAAAATATGTTTTTTTTTTAATGTTCAGGGCTAAGGTCTTCTTATCTGTGATGTGATGAACATGATGTTTTCGAATTTTACCATTTTGTAAATTTATGTATAATAAATAAATTACTATTAGAGTACAACATTTTTATCTTCCAGAACAAATCTTGGTGAGACAGATCTAGAGTATGATGTAATAATGCCTTAATATTTTTAGTTTGTATGACTAATAGAACTCATTGTTAATATTTACACGCATTACAATATATCACTGTAAGGAAATATATTTTCTGTGACAATTATTTATTGAATAAAAATACACTTGTAGAAAATGATTAATTTTTATTAAGTTTGATTACTCTTACCTTTTAATATATGTATCCTGAAGATTAATACAACTGGTATTCTGAAAATGTCATACGTAACAGTTCATTGTTATATCCAATTTGTTTAAAAATAATAAAAAAAGTTGAATAAATGCAAATGCTTAATCTGTCCTTGTCTCATATTGTCTGAAATAAGTTTATTTAAACACAAATGATGACAATATGTATTGTTTCATTGTAAACTTAATATTCATTAAATACTAAATTAATGGAGTATGTATATTACATTGGTACAGGAATAATACAATATTTTACTTTAAATATACATCTTTTTATGATCAAATAACTTTTTGTTAATTTGAAACGAAAATGAAATGAGTCCCATAAAGATTTTTGTGCATCTATCACGAGTTTACAAATGGTTTTCCTGAAACTGATTGGTGTAATAACAATGTTGTGTGATATGGCAGCTAGTCCCCCTCGCCCCCCGCCACGCACCCACGTCACACATGATGAGTATCACCATTTCTGCGACAGCGCCCTAGAATGTATGGAACACAACAGTTTATATATGCATCCGCTTGCCTTGGAGCATGACTTGCAATTGATTGTTCATATTGTTTACAGCTTGCTTTTCCATCCACAGAGAATGATGCCCTTCCACTAAATGCATTTTTGGCACTTTTATGTCATAGTTTCACAATTTATTTCTTATTTTTTCTTATCTTTTTATTTATAAAATAGCTTTATTATTCTATCAGAATTCATCTTTTTTTTTTACATAATTGTACCTACATCCATTTACACATCTATATTAATCTTTTTACAATTATTTTACCAAATATTTGCCATTACTGCATGAATTGCGTATGATAAGAATCATTCAAAAATTTCTCCAATATTTTAGGCAGTGTTTGTTATTACCATATATTTTTCTTATTTTCAAAATGTTTTACTCTTTAATAATAAAGAATTTTGCATGTTTTTTATAATGTATCGAGCATATTAATGTTTTCTATCAGCAAGTGTGATTAATTACACAATTTTTCTTAGCTTACGACTTAGCAACGCAGTGTCCCTCTCGCAGAGCATCCATGAGAAGACACACTATAGTCGCCTGCAGTAACCCAGGAGACTCCATGGGGGTATCGGGCTCACATTCTGTACCACAATCCAGGTATTATTATTATTTTAATATGTAATTTCTCATCTTCATTATTTTTCTAATATAAATTAAACCCTATCGTTTTTTGTGGTCGAGCATAATCTTTTTAATGAAAATGTACATTGTGTAATCTTGCATAAAGTTGTACAACTTATATTTTATTTCTTTTCAGACCGGATTCGAGACAATCTGGTACATCCGTGGCGAGTAGTGATGTGGAAGGTGTGGTCCTGGGGAATCTGGGAGGAACGCCCAATGACATATCGTGGTCCAGGAACTCCTTGCAAGAAGAACTAATCCAGTCGGTTAGTGCCCCTTGCAAAGTGAGTGTTGTACGCTTTTGCTATCATTATTTATCCCACATTGTTTTGGTAAGAATATAAAAGCGATATAAACTCATTATTCCCGGTTTTAATATATTTTCTCGTGTAATTTTGGATCTCATTTTGTAAGTAGTCTTTGTGATACTAGTGTGTATTAGCAATAATTATTTGAAGCATTTAAATATTTGTTTAATTTAATTATGGAAATTTTTGGATCATCCTAAATTAATACTTGGTTTTTATTTTGTATTATTTATCAGCAGCAGCAATTGGATTGTTGATTAAAATAAATTTCTGATTTGCTTACTGGTACGGGCTTTTATAATGGTATTGAATTGTTTGAGGATGTTTAATTATTCATGGACGAGTCAAATAATTTTATTAAATTAATGTATGCATGGATGTAATAGAATCTGTTTATTTACTAAGAGTATGTTTTATATTTGGATAAACGTAATTGTAGTTGTAAATTTATATAAAACTTTCGTAAACTAACATTAAAAGCTATGTAGTGGATTTTGGTCAGATATCCATACTGCTTTCTTAATTCATATTATGGAGTGTTTTTATGTATGTAACATACATTTATTTTTCATACCAGGGATGACAGAATAGTAATCTTCTTGACATAAAAATAATTCTAGGAAATCAACAATATATTAATGTAATCCTTCAACCAATCATAAATAAACCATCCATGAACTCAATTGCAAAATGATAAAAAAAGGACCATAGAGTGGATGGTTTATGTTTTCGAACCTGCACATCTTCTGCAGAATGCAAAGTCCTCTAAATAACTTTTGTCTTGTTTTCCTTTAATTACAATCAGTGACTGCTGTAGAACATAGCGCTAATAATTCTTAATATAAAATCCTTTTTGGTAAATAATTCATCAGTAAAATTCCTTTGTGGCTCTTAAATATTGTAGGTATGAGTATCATTTTAAAATATTGGACAGATTCTCATAAAGATATTTCCGATGAATTGCTTCTTGTTTATTCTCAGGACACTGGTGAATGTATCTATCATTATGTTTCATTCTTCATTTTTAAGGTCTGTCTTTTTTCTTCTATCATGTCTAGAAATGTGTGGCATTTTTGAATATTCAAGTTCTAGAACATTGGCAATATTTGAGATACTCAGAGATAATCCATATCTCACTAATCTAAGCATACTCAAATGTGCATAAATAATCTATTTGACCATTTATAATTGATCTGCAGATCTATATAGAGTCAGTGTACAATAAATTAGTCAGTTCTTCAATGACTCTCGTTTGTTTAAAAATTTTCAACCAAATTTTCTTTATAAATTTGGACGGTGAGGAGTAATCATTAAATTAAATCACTTTTTGCTTGGTCTTCGTCAGCGTTTTATGAATTTATAAACAGTTTGATGGAGATATTTTTATTAAGAGTTTATTAACAGCATGGTACTCAAATTTCACATACTCTAAACATTTTTTCCCATATGATATTACTCTTTCCGCCCTATAAACAAGACTGAATGTGTTACATTGCTTACAGTACTCACATTTCACTGCAAAGTTACATATTATGAATTTATGAATTGAAGCAATCTATTTGTATACATTCTTATTATTATTGTCAGATAGATTTCTTTTCAGTTATTTCTCATAACTTTCTTCATCTAGCACCCTATTTTTTTAATGAATTTTTAGTTTTCGATAATATCGTCTTAAATATTTTTGTAGATTTCGATAATATTATGTTTTAATTTTTCCAAGTGTTAATACTATTGTGCATGTAGCATCGTAAGTAATAATGCAAGGGTACAATTTTATTTGTACTATGTAATATGTTTCTCATTGTTGATTTTTTCTCTTTATAGAAACAGTGGCAAGAAGCGATGTCTCTAGATGAGAGGTTGTCTCTCACTTTAGAAGAAATAGTTCACATTAGGTCTGTTCTCACTAAAGCTGAGTTGGAGGCTCTGCCAGTAGAAGGAAGAGTGAAAGAAGATGTGGAAAAGAGAAAGGTCAGTAACCTGTACATCAAATAGTTCATTTTAATGTTGATATTGTGTGAAAACATTTGTGTTTCAATCGCAACCCTCTGTCTATGGAAATAATGAACAATTAAATATTATTTGCAGGTGTGTTTCCTGTGCTTAAAAACGAGATTCGGTATATTTGGACCTTGGGGACAACGGTGCAAGCTCTGCAAAAAAACTGTCTGTACGAAATGCTTTTCAAAGGTTTGTTCAACAAATTGTCATGAACTTATTTCTCTGCTTATAATATTGTATTTTCTGTATTATTCATGTTTTAATTTTTTCAGATGCGCATTCCAACTGAACATTTTTCAAACGTACCTGTTGTCCTGCTGAGTCCTTCATTGATGCCTTCTCCAGAGGATGAAGTGAATACATCATTCCCACGATCACTAATGGCTCGCTTAATTTCCCCAGAGCAACATATTGTAAGTAAAAGCTTTGCTAATCACTAATGGTTTTAGGATGACGCGGTAAAATGCACGTCTGTACCAAATTTCATTTTTTCAAATATTCCTCAAACAAATTCCTTTGAAGATAATTCTTGAAAAAGGTTACCAGTACCAGCTTTTTTATTTGAATGCCAGGTTACTGGCAAAGAATTTTTGTTTTTTCCATCAAAGGCTCTTAGATTCCCTGAGTGGTACACAAGCAGAGGCTCTCATTAGAAGTTATATTGGCGGGATTGGCTTGTTGTATTGTCGGAGCGGGGTCGAAATACATAATGGTCATATCTATAGTTTGTTTTATTGTGAGTTAGTCGTAACCTGGGGTACACCTGTACTTATTACACGACCCTCATACGTACAAAAATATCATTAACCTGATAATTTTAATACAGGTTCATAATGATGGCTGATTTTATTTTTATTATAATTTTCTTTATATCCTTACACAATACCTACATATTTGCAAAAGTCTTCCATGTTATTTTTTTCAATAAGGAGCAGAAGTCAAACAATAATAAACTCAATCAAAATATTGATTCCATCAGTCTCTCTACACAAATTGATTCGAGGTGTTCATATGAGAGTATTATATGTAATTGACTGAGAACTTATACTCTTAAGTCGAGCGCAGCAAGCATTGTTTAAAATGAAAATTGTTTAAATAATGAAACAAAGTGATATATTAGAGAGTATATTTATCTTAATTTGCAATAACACATTAAGCCTCTTAAACATCATTTTATGTTCCTTTAGACTGGATTATTGTTTAACTTATTGTGTTAGTAAAAGTACTTTGCAAATGTCTCAGTTGCATTCACATTGACTGCTGATCACGCCCATGAGTGTTATTACGTCGTCTTGTTAGGTGCTGCCAACCCCTAAGGATGGACTATTTCCATGCATGTTTATTCTCATCAGCATGTTCACTGGCATCCCCTGCCACCTTTTGTTTTTCAGCATTTGTTAATGTTCCAGAAAAGAGCCGGCAGTCAATGGGTTAAACTACTTGTAGATAAAGAATATTACTTTTCACTCAAGAATCCAACTAACTGTTAAACACCATCCATCACATAAAGTATGTTTATTAAATACGACAATTCGGATTCAAAATAATTTTTTATGTATAATTAAAATTTCAGGATCGCTCTGATAATTCAGTGGGCAGTGCTCCCAGTAGCCCTTCCATGCAGAGGAGTCAGACGTCTTCCATGGCTCGCTCCCTAGAGGGTACACTCAACACCCCTCCGTCTTCACAGGCCCCTTCCTCGTATGTCCAATCAGCTCCCGGCTCCAGAGGCGGATCTTCATTGGGCTATGCTCCAGAGCAAATGCAGACGCTACCAGTCGCAGGCAGT
The DNA here is from genome assembly GCA_022840565.1 of Eubasilissa regina. Lineage (NCBI taxonomy): Eukaryota > Metazoa > Arthropoda > Insecta > Trichoptera > Phryganeidae > Eubasilissa > Eubasilissa regina. Next base: position 28,151,889 of record JAINEB010000018.1, read on the forward strand.
ATCATGACTAGGAGTATGGAAGGACCGCAAAGTTTGCCCGTTACTAACGGAAGCCCACACCACACTCTAGATAGAAGGTAATTATTATTTTTTTCAATAATTTCCTGCAATTTATATTAAAATTTTCTAGTCCTGTTTATGTTTCAAACAATTCGATACCCACTAAAATTACTTACAATATATGACGCACATATATTGTAATTAAATTCGTAATTTCATACTATTCTTCAATTATTCATATTATTCTTCAATTTTATGTTGAAAATGCTTAAACTAAATTAAGCCCTGTATAAAAATGTTTAAAAGTATAATACAACAACATTTTTCCAAATGGTAGCAATGCTCGAACATCGGTCAAGTGACAGTTGTTATCTTTATAGTATTTAAGTAATTAATTAATATAATAATTTAAGTAAAGTAAGCAATTGACTTTCAAAGATACATATATGATAATATTAGTATACATACATATTATTTTATTTGTTGATGAAAAATGCTTACTATAAGTTAATAGGATTTAAATTTATTATTATTTAGATTATTTATCTGCTTTGAAAAATAAAAGTTTAGATATCTTTTTTATGTATTGTTTTATGGATAAATGTATTAGGAACTTTTCACAATCATATAATGCATAGTCCATATAAAATTATCTTATTACGTTGGATATAATATTTACTAATTTTTAAAATATAAAATAGATTTTACCGCGGTGCTACATTGTCTGGAGTGAGGGCATCCGACAGACTACGCGGAGTTCAGATGATCGTCTGTCACGACTGTAAGACGATGGTACTCCAAATTATCAAGTCTTCGAGAACAAGTCGATCTGCGACACGGAACCACACTATTAGAAACCTTACACTTAACTTATCCCCAGTTTACAATTAAATTTTTATGAAAGTTTTTTGATTCTACATGTCTTAGTTAGCACTGTAACGGAGTAATTTTAGTATTGAAGTAATTATTTTAAGTGAACATCTGCATCACTGTCGACTGAACATATAAAGTGAACATTTTCTAGATTTGAAATTAATTTAAATTACGGATGATTATGTTGAATATGTTAGCTAAATATGTAATTGAGTATATATGAACTTGGTGAATTATCTTCACAGGGTCAATTGTAAGTAGCGGGTGTAGACTTGATTAACCTGCCTTCTTCCTAAAATTCATCATTATAATATAAATATTTGTATCATTTATATTGCCTTCAAAATATATTTTTATAGTGAAATAGTTTTCAAACAAATTACTTCATTCAGATTTGCAATTACATATTAAAAAAAGATTACAACATTTTTTAACCTTTTTTTTCATTCATAATTTAGTTTTCAGTTAATAGAATAAACAAGAGTGTGATAATTGTACTCTCTGAGCAATTGTCGTGGATCTATGTAAAATGAAATAACCATTTATCACCTAATGACCCCAGGTGGTTTTCACCAAAGATATAGTAGAAAATACATATAATCATTATCTATCTATTTTTAAGTTTTAATAGATTTTCTGGAATGTGCATGTACCTACCATGTATATTGTATGTTTGGATGAAGGCACACAACGTTTTAAAGTGTACGCTAAAATGAATGAACAGTCCATTCTGGATCTGGATCCAATATCTGGATTTTTATTGAATTTGCTGCATTCACTGTCAATATTGTGCATTATTTTTCCATTTGCTTGGGCTTGGAGCGACTTAAACATTTCTTATTTATGTAAATTATTATACAACATGCATTTACCAGTTGTTTAATAAAAGTAGACATTGGTGGTAAGTATATAGTGTTATATGAGACATTTCTTGCATTTATTTACAATTGTATGATCATATTGAATGCAAAACTTATTATTAGAATCCTTGAATTACGACAGATTTTAAAGTACAGTAGACTCTTTATATCGAAAAATATTCTAAAGTACAGTAGAATCTTGATTACCTGGGGCGGATTACATACAAAACAGTAATTTTTTTCTTTAATTTTTCACTCATTGTTTACATATGCCCTCATCTGTATCTAAAAATGATTAATATTTTAAATAACTGAAGTTTTTTTAGTAAATTTTATCGATCAACTGGAATTTTTATTATCTGGGAAATTGTAATAAATTAGCTTTGTTTGGCTATTCCACAAAAAAAGGCTAAGCCAAAGAAATCTTAGCATTTGCATGGACTTTATTATGAATTATATAAATATATGATATAAAATATGCATATGGCGCCAGCACCGCAATCAAAATTACCATTTACAATGCTTACTTTTTACATCAATTATTTTTTAAATTTATGCATAAGTAATGTCTTGAATTAATTTTCTCATAAACTCCACCAGCCAATGTTGGTTTTATAGAAAACAATAAAATGTTAACATTTATGTTGCTTAAAGAAAGAAAAATGGTTAATCTATTACATAAAACTTTTTTAATAAATATTTTTGGATGCTTCATAACTTTTGTGGTGAAAATAAATAATGTTTTAATTTTATAATGTAGCTATGCTATAAAGTAAGATGTTTGAGTAAATACTTATTTATCCGTTGCTTCATCATTGTAAAACAAAATTTTGTTGTTATAATACATTACATTATAAGGCTAAAACTCTTGCCATAAATGTGAATTTGGTTTTTATTAATCAAGTGGTATTTGAAAAAAAAGATATCCAGTTTAACTTACTGACAAGAAGAGCAACATTTATAATAGATGCCCTGTATTTGGTTACTGTCAAATCAAAACCTGATCAGTGATAAAATCTCATTTAAAAATTATCTGCACCGACATTTCATTTACAACAGGTTTTGAATAAATTATTGAGTAAGCTTTTATTACAAAGTAAAATCCAGAATGAAATTTAGAAAAAAGATGTGCAAATTAAACTTTTCTCTCATTTCGTAAGAATTTTCTGTTTTTTCAACACTGAAAGTTCATTGCTTTATTATTTGCATATTTAATTCAATTGTAATCTAAAGTGATTATTTAAAAATATTTTTCTTATCAACATTTTTCATTATTTTGTAGCATTATTAGTTCATGGTGCATTTAGAATGAATAAAAGCTTATTTCTTAGAAAAGAAAAGATTATATAATATTATAGTATATATTAAATTTTAATGTTATATATTATGATAATATTTCTGTAATAAATATGATTAATCTTGCTCTTTTAAAATGTAAACCAAAGACTCTTATAATCTGCCATAATGTATTTTATTTGAATATGTCAAACTTAAAATATGCTCTGATGTAAATTTCTTCCAACTACAATATATTAGAGGTATTCTGATTTGTAAAAATATGGAACCGTAATATTTGTACAATTCAGACTATTCAACTAGCTCCATGCACAATGTTTTAAATTATTAAAAACAATATATCATTAAATGCTTAAAAATCGCATTATTTTTACCGTGTAAGTATGTTTAAGATAATTTTTTCATACTCCACATAAATATTGAGTAAATGTTCTGCTGTGTTTTATACTATTTATTTACAGACATGCGCTACATTTAGGTTTAGTTATTACAAATAGTTTTAGTTATCTGGTGTAGAGTTTCTGCCAATGATTGTTTTCATTTCTATACAGTACATTGTATCAATGATTTATTAGTAAGTTAAATAATTCCAAATTGGAGCATCTAATAAAGTTTTGGAAATAAATTATACTTTTATTGACATTATCAACACATCCGTGTAGCTTACATCAACGATGCACTCCACAATTTGAGCCGTTTTCCTAATTGTGCATAAAATTTACATCCCAAATTTCTATTTATATTATTTATAAGATTCTTTTTAATTTAAGCAAGTACAAAAACTTTTCATAAGTTTGCATCGAAGTGCAGTAAGCAGAATGTTTACTCGTGGAAAAGGCTAATCATTCTCACATCATTAAATAATGTAAAAATCAATTAAAATGTTTATTAATCTTATTATAAAATGCTAAATGCTAACTTTTAATTACAAATAAAATCAACAAAATTAATATTGATAACTATTGAAATTATATATATTGAAATATGAATCTCATGAAACAACTGAGTTGCGGGTCGACTAAAGAAATATGAATATATCTGACAAAAACAATCTATTAGATATTATATATAAATCATGTTTGTGTAAACATTTACAGAAATAATTATTGTTGTTCTAATGTAAATAACAGTCTGAAAATATGTATGTATAAAAAAATAATAAATATAATGAAATGTTATTTTTTCTTTTTCCCATTTTAGAAGACAATCATTATTATAATTTCCTTATTTCTGTCCATCCGTATCACACAGCAACATAAAATAATTATATGTTGACAGGAGTTCATACGGCAAGGCAACAAAACGAAACAGGCAAACAAACAAGATCTGCTGACAATTGACATGAAAGCATGCGGTTGTTGTGTCAATGTAGGTAAAATTTAGCTACTGTATTTTTTTTTACATAAATTAAGACATTATTGACAGGTTATTTCTAGTACGCAGAGGATGCGTTCCGAGATGATCCGCATTAAACAAAAATCTCCTTGCTGGACTGGGATAATTAATAACAATAATTTCAAAGTTTGCAAATTAATTCAAAATAAATAAAAACCAGTTACTCAAGAATGTTTTTATCTGAGTCATTAAATGACTTTCAGTTTGCGATACCTGTGTAGTCGTTTAGGTGTTTCATGTGATTTTTTCTATTTTAATTTATTTTTCATGATTGTAGATATAAATGGTTGAATATACATAATCTATTGTGTCTGACCTCATATAGTCACAAAATTTCCAGCTGCTTTTACTCTTTGAATAATTTTTATTTTCATTTACAAACTATGTTCTTTTTTAACACTTTCTTCTTCACTGCTATAATTTTTATTAGCAGCTAGAGCAATGAAATTTTCTAATGACTACATTAATTTATTCTAACCTATACAACCGTTTCTCATATCTTGGGGGATTTACCGACTTCGTAATATACTCGGGGAACTACCAAAATGGTCATTATTTGGGGGAAGCCCCAATATCATATTTGAATACGGTACCTGTGAAATTTTAAAATGCAGCATGGGGCCGCATGACAAATCCACATTCACAAAACCCACATTAAGGAGTTTCCGTGTTTGAATTATTTCCTTATTTCTAATTGTTCATGTCACATAGCAACATAAAACAAGCGTACATTGGTAATGGAGAATCAAGCAAAAATTTACATTCAATTGTACAATCGCTTGATTAAACTAGCCCAGACACATCCAAAGAATGTCTCGTCTGAGGTACCCACATATGTCACAGCAACCCCAAGGGAAACGATCTCAAATAAATAATTGCATTTAAAATAGCTTTCACACTTTTATTTTTTATTGCTATATTTTATGTAATGGTCAAAAAACCCAGTCGATATAAAATTTTCGCCATAGTCAACATGTAAAATACTTAATAGGAAGAACCTGATTAATTTAATTAATTATTAAATAAATATGAAAAACAGCTTTGGGTCGAAATATATTAATGACGTCTAAATATATGTGGCGGCCCACGCGCATCTTTTAGACGCGTTTCTCCCACACAGTATTACGTCATCACTCACAAACAAAGGGAGAAAGTTCGAGAAAGGACCCAGCCACACTCCCTGATGTACACCGTAGTCGGGAGTCTGCGCCCAGCATTCGATTCGATCAGACCGTCAACGCATGTCCCGCTTATCTTATCTTGTCCTTCGTATTATGCTCACATAACTTTCCATAACTTACCTCATTCTGTCCTGTATATATTTGTATCGTTTTCTTGGTCTCAGCGGATTCTCCCCGGCGAGAATAAACAAATTCATATAATAAGGTCTTTTAATAATCGAACAAGAACCAATCAACCTCCCCACATATAAAATCATTGTGATTGTGTTCAGAATTTTTGGAGCTAAAACATTGTTTCCGGGCCTCACTTTACTAATTCTTTCTTTTTTTCCTTTTATATTGCTCTGATGCTCCTGGTTTTACTTCTCTCTCCTTAGTGATTCGGGGTCATCACAATTGTGACATAAATGACCAAATCCATCATTGTTGCCATGGACATGGCATTGTCAAAAACAGGAGAAAATGAAAAAATCAACATTTTCAGCAATTATTTTTAAATACTAATTTAATGTATTCATTTTAAATATATTCATATAAAATCAATTTTGTAGAAAAATATTGTTTTTAACCCGGGAGCGCAAAAAAATAATAATAAAAATAATAAAAAATAATTAATACATTAAATTAGTATTTAAAATATCACAGACCGTCTGTTCTGAATAATTACAACTTCACAATAAGAGTGTGTTCTCCTTGATAATTATTTTTATAACAAAATTCTTAATTGAAATAAAAATAATAGTTTTTTTATGTATAAAATATTTAGCCAAGGTGGGAAAGATTGCAATAAGATTGTACACGAAACTGTACATGTGCTGACTGAGATGAAGTTTCAGGATCTGGATATATGAAGAGAAGTTGTGAAGTCAACCTTAGACCTTAAGAAATAAAGTACATAAATAGTAAAGGGTACACTAATAGTAGTACATGTCACATATGTGTGCGGTGTAATAGACTTTTTTTTAATTCATACTAAAAATTCCTTAAAATTGTAAATCATAGAAATAGTTATATCTAAAAGTAGTGTGTTAATTCATTAATTTTCACCAAATGATTCATTTCAACATCGCTGCGTGTCGACTCTAGTGTATTGGTCGCTCATTTTGTAAGTCTGTATATGGGTGATTCCGTCGTTTCATGCTAAACACATTTCCAAGCGATTTTGATAGAGAAAATTCTTTATTTCTGTCACTTTTTTAGCACTCAACTATGCATTATTAATTTTTCTAAAAGAAGTATTTCACAAAGTATCACAATAATTGTTAATTACTACTCATATAATACACATCCATACCAAAGAGAGATCACTTATTTTCATTACCTTCCAGTTTCTGGAAATGAATTTTGAATTTGTCGATGAATTATTTCTAAACTAGGAGACATAAATGAATTTCATCTTCAGTACCTCAGAGCTTGAATATTCTTTATATCTAAATCTATGTCCCCCGAAATGATCAAAGATCTTATTAGGAAAAAAAATCGCACCCGGAAAGACTGGCAAAGATACAGCGATCCCGCAGACCGCCTCCGCTTTAACCAACTCTTCTCCAGAGTCAAAAAAGAAACAAAAGGCCTCAGACAAATGGGAGGATTACATAACATCACTAAATGACAACCACAATGCTTATTGGAAAGCGGCCAAATCACTAAGAAAACCAAAAATGCGTATAATGCCTCTTCAGGGCCCAAACAGAGTAGTATACTCCACTGCAGACAGGGCAGACAGCCTTGAAGAACAAAGCCAGTGACCCTGCCTTCACAGCTGCCATCGATGCGCACGTAGAAACTATTCTAGGCATAATCTCTGAAGGATCAAAAATTAAATTTACCACCCCGCAGGAAATCGTATTAATAATAAAAAATACCAATACATAAAAAGTCCCTGGCCCCAACGCAATTCAAATAAAATTCTGAAAAGCCTTCCGTCAAAGGCAATCTGTGTCCTCACAGCTATCTGCAATGTTTCACTTTGTTTATGTTACTTCCCCCTTGCCTTCAAGCTTGCAGATGTAATCCTAATCCAGAAACTGAGAAAGCACCCAACATTACCCCAAAATCATCGACCAATTAGCTTACTCTCCCAGGTAAGATCCACGAAAAGATACTAGTAAACAGACTCTCACAATTCGCGGATGTAACTTCCCTAATCCCTGATTTTCAACACTCAAATACTCCGTGTAGTAGAGCATTAGAGTATTAATAGTAGACAATTCCAATAGTCCTGTCTGTAGACGTCAGTAAAATTTTTGACTTTTGACTTTATAAAGCAGACCCGGAATCCCCCGCGATATAATACAACTAATAGTTAGTTTCCTCTTGGGTAGGAAATTTAGGGTCAAATTAGAAGGTTTCCTCTCGTTCTTAAGACCACTACTGGTAGGAGTCCCACAGGGCTCAATAATGTCACCCTTTCTATTTAAGGTTTATTCCCACGACATGCCCCCGCTCCCGGACAATAACAGCACGGTACCCCAATTTGCCAACGACACTGCTGTACTATCATCATCATTAAAATCAGCCCTAGTAATTCGACGCGTATAAAGACAAGCCACCCTTATAGAGGACTGGTGCAAGAAATGGCGAGTCGAAATAAATCCTTACAAAAGTGCTACCACTCTCTACTCACGTAGGCGTCCTCATCTCAAACGGCATAAACACAACATAAAAATGTTCGGAAAAAGCATCCCCTGGATCAACGGCATCAAATACCTCGGTGTTACGCTGGACTCCAAACTTACGTGGAGCAAACCCATTTAAGATAAATTAAGCGCTGCATCAAGTGCACTCTGTGCGATGTATCCATTATTAAGCAGGAATAGCAAACTTGCCACTATTATACTCCTTTATGCAGCCCCTGCCTGAGGCCACGCGACCAAAACACACAAATAAACTTCAGATCTTCCAAAATGAGGTCATCCAACTAGCACTGGGTGCACCTAAATGGATAAAAATCACACCACTCCATCGCGATTCGGGTATTCTCCCCGTAAAAGAATTCATAAAATACCTCTTCAAGCGTTTTTATGCTGGCCTCTCCAAGCACCAAAACCCCACGATAAACATACTATCTAATTACAACATAACGGTCCTCTAGCATATCAAATGCCCCAAAACCGTCCTCCTTTAGAGGTTACATACATCACTGCGCTTGCTAAATTTCACAAAATTTCCAAATTTACCATTAATAATAAAATTTAACATAAGGCATACATTATGATGAAGGAGCAAGGGGTCTGCCAGACCCGGTACTCCGCAAGATATTATATCAAAGTTCAGTGTCAGAATATATAAATAATTTAATGTTTGTCTGCAGTTTTTTTCATGGCCTTCCCGTTTTTTAACACATAGGTATCTTATAGCGCTATATTGCGCAAACATGTTGTTTCCTGCTCAGTTCGATACGGATAGTTGCCAAGATAGGACGTACGTTATTATTTTCAAATTATTGTCGACGATCTTAGTACAAAATCTGGAGTCATATACTGTAAGTACATTAATAAAATAAAAACTTTTATAATAATTTCTTTCCATGTGAATAATAATTGCATGTTGCACATTTTTGAGAAATTGTGGATAAACTTAAAAAATTTCATTCATATACAATTCATTATCTTCTGAATTTGGTAGGGGAAGGTAATGTTTTATTTTATTTGAAGATTACAAAATTATATATGTATAATATAGTCCTGGGTAAACTTAATGTTTATATTTATAAAATTAAAAAATGGAATTCCACCACAACACATCGATTTAAAACTGTTTATAGGAGATTCAGTCTTTTCATTTCGGTGGAAGTAGAGGACAAGTTTCGCTTCACACTAGTGTGTTGTACTATGTCAATTCTCAATCTGAAATTCTTTGCAGCAAATCCTTTTGCACTATGAGTCAGAGTAATTTCATTACCATCTGCTTGTATTTCATTACCTTCCATTGACATATTTTCAAATGCATTTTTCTCTAAAACTACTCAAGCTAAATTAGTGCCTTTTACCTGTTAATTTATCTGTTAACAGCCTAGTTCAGGTTTGCATAATAATTTTAGCCATTTTTTATTTTTTTTCATTCTGTCGAAACACTTCAATTTGCATGAAATCGCAGAATGAGCCATATGCGTGGTGCATAATTTATCAGCTTCTTTCATCTAAGTTATTTTTTAACATTAGATACAGGTTGACTTTTTGGTCATGGCACTTCAAGAATGTGTTGTGTACCGATTATATTATTAAGATGTGATTAATATTATTTCACTCCCTATTCATAAAACAATTAAACAAATGTATGTACTATTATATAATACATAATAATAATAAAAAATTACACTAGCAACAGATTCGTCAGTGGTCGACTGTACAGTGCCATGAGTAAAAAATCAGCCCATAAAAAAACCAAATATGTATAAACAAAATAAATGTTTGTGTTTTGGTTTTTTGAACCCATTTTTTGTTTTACAAGGATATAATATTTTGATATCTTGAATGCCAAAATTTTTTAGAAAACTTCATTTGTCACAATTATCAATTATTATGGGAATTCCTGGCATGCGAAAAATATTAATTGGAATAAAGACCTATTAATAATTATTACCGATAATATAAAATAACAATTTTAAAAAGGGTAATTATTGACGGCATTTGGATTTTATGTAATATTTTACCTGTGTACAGAAGATCATTTTTTAAATTTGTTTCTCTTTTGGAAGTCCAAATGATGTTCTATCAAATTAATATAAAACAATATTTAAACCACTACATATTATTATTTTTAATGATAACACATTTATACACAGAAATTCATTCAGAGGTTCAGTTGGAATAATATTATCTACTGGCTCAATACATCCAGCCCTTTGCGAGTCACTGACTCACTGAATCGAACATACAACCCGACACCCGATAACTCTGTACGTATTAAAAGAATCAATTCTGTCAATGATTCATCGTTCAACAAATTAAAAGAATTGATTATTTTTTGCTGGATAACTTGAAGATTCAATTCCTTGAGAAGAATCATAAACAACACCTCTATTGTCAATGTTGTAACTCAACCAAATTTTTTTTTTTGCAGTTTTATCACTTAATACACATTTCTCGTAATACTTATCTTACCAATTTTACCTTGACCTTCGAGAGTACAGAGATTGAGGTTTATCAGTTTTTCTAAACTCGCTAGGTGCATCAAGTGTGGCAAATTTTACTCATTATTTTTCAACCAGAAAATGATTATTATTTGAGAATAAAGTTTCTCAATATTATATAGGTGCTAAAAAAGGTTTGTATAGTATAATATACAAAAGGATATTGAGTCAATCCATCATTGGCATCTCTATCATGACTTCCTAAATCAGCAGGTAGCTATCAGCTGCTGCACACTCATGTAGAGGCTCCTATCGGTCACAACCGGGGTTTTTGGAATTGATACAGTGAAATAGCAATCTATGTTGTATCCCATACCTTGTGCAATGTCCCATGAAAATTTTATTATAAAGCAAACAAATAACACCAAAAAGTTATTGCAGAAAAATTGATTTATTAAATTTAAAATCTTTTGAGTACTGTTTGACATACACTAAGTCATATTATTGATGCATGCGTACTGTATACAGGTTTCATCAAATGTTTGTATTAATCTCCGTATTATTCACTGTCCAAAAGTACAATCTGATATATCAGTGAAAAGTGGCAAATGTACTCGATTTTCTATATATATTTTTTAACATTTTAGCTAAGTATGAAAAAGTACGGTTAAATCATTAGAATAGTAGCATAATTATGAAATAAATAATCATTTCTTATAAGAATTTAATATTGTATTTATAAATGGCAAAAAAATTATGATACATTTAACCACCAGAGCTGAAAACGCCTATAGGCGCATTCCTAAAAACTTTCGCTGGATACTCTACACGCCCATCGGCGTTCCATTCCGTGAGGGACATAATTAGACAATAGGTCTTAAAGGTTGGTCATTTTAGTTTGTTTTGCATTTGTTTCATTTGCAAAATTTATTTTTACATTAATATAAAAAATATTTTGGAGTAATTTTTTAATTTGTATATAAAACACTTTTTAGTGTAATAATTTAGTGTCATATATTTCTAAGATAATTTATGGAACCTTCCTGAATTGAGGCAATTATCTACAGAGAGTGTCAGCAAGCAGTGTTCCATAAGACTTTTTTTTTTAAATTGTTATTTTTATCAATCTTTTTAAATTATGTAAAAGTGGATCAAGCATTCTCATCAAATCGACCTAGAGTAGAAGCTGTGAGAATGAGTGATAATGATAATGAACATGACACTGCGAGTGACAACAAAGTCAACAGCAATATTGAAACTTATGTTAAAGTGGAAAAGCCAATTTGGCCATCAACTACTGAAGATATCAGCAGTGTACCTTCTGCTTCGGGAAGGTGGTCCACTTCTGATATTGAACCCGGAGAAATTTGATTCTCCAGAAATCCAGGATTGAGAGTAGAAATGCCAGCCCAGGAGCCAATTGACTACTTCAGTTTAATTCGCAATGAGGCATTTTACACTCGCAGTGCATCAGTGAAATGAGTACGCAGTGGAGGTATTGGCAAATTTAGATGGCCACTATTGTAGAATTACTTGGTGGATACCAAAAACTGCCGAGTATTTTAGAATATAACTTGGTCTTTTGATGCTCATAGGAACTTGAACACGTGGGAATGTGATATATGATTATTGGAAAATGCATTACTTATTCAATATAACAGCATTCAGTACATGTCCTGAGATCAATTTTTGTTGATATTACAGCAATAAAGAAGAAGATAAAACTAGTCTAGGAAAAATAAAACCACTTATCGACTATTTCAATAATTGTATGGAGACCATATTCAACCCCCCAAAAAAATTGGTCAATTGATGAATCTTTGGTTTTATGGAGAGGAAGACTGATCATTCGGTAAAAAAACATTCAGTTATTATTTTATATCATGTTGATTACTGCTGCAAACAGGATTTGAGCACCGTGCATGGTGCTCCTACGCGATATTCGCTTGTAATGTTTGGCAACCATAGAAGGGCCATTTGTGAAGCCAATTAATTTAACAATGACTAATTGTGACGACTGAATGATACATTATCAAAAGCGATATGATAAAGACACGAGGCAGAGTTATTACTATAATCTTAGATCCTCGGATGGTGAGTCTTCGCAAAGAAAGGCGAGCTTATGACTTGACTAGCAACTGCAGGCGCCAGGGCAACCTGCTAATTAATATTATTAAAAACAAAACGACAGAAGAAACTCCTAAATACAGAACAATAAAGATTAATATTTGTGGGTGAATACACATAACTAGCTCATTGGGAAAATATGGTATGGCCCGACGCTAAATGCAGTGAATGATTAAAATAAAAATTAATGATAAATGAACATTAGTATTATCCATGACTAAATAAAATGAGGTAAACTGCGGCTGGGAACTCATTGTCTCGCTGCAGTATGCCTACAATGAACATCTTTCTGCATTTCATTTCTTCTTTTGATTTCATCACACAAGAGAAGCGGAAATCGGTCAACCACCTTTGTTTTGTCTTGTTTGGATGTACTCCTGTACGCAACAATTACGAAAAATATACACATAAATCGACAGACGAAATTTAGGTAACTGTACCCATAATTGTAAAAAATCTGAATAAGATAAGTAAACGATGCAATGATTATTTTTGAAATATAATTATTAGTTGCAAATAATATTGACAAGATTGATATTTTTAAGTAAATGTAAACGCACTTTATGACACGTGGCATCAAAAAAACACTGTTATGTTTATGGCAGTGCGAGCCAAGTGGTACTAATAGGATTTATGAGAATATATGACAACGAATTATACCTGCTCTCATCATTTTAAGAATTATAAATATTTTTACCACCGACGTAAGGAAATTTTTTAGAAGTCAGCGTGTCAATCTTAAGTACATAAACACAAAATATATTTAATCTAAAGATTACATATTAAAGTGAGCAGAAAAACTTAATTTTGGCTTATCTGAGAATGAATGATGAAATTGCAGTAAGCCATTTTTCATTCTTAACAGATGATATATTTTATATTACATATACAGGTGAATATTATGTTCCAGGACGATTTTGTTTTGGCAAACATTTATCAGTTTGCATTTGATAGTCGTTGAGAGTAGTTGATTACAATTTATTATGGAGTATCTAACGCCTCAACAACATCTTGAAGTCATTAAAACATTTTATCTAAATAATAATGGCAATGCTGTAAACATTAACAGTGATCGCTATCCTCACATGTTGGAAAACTTCTTGGTAGCCGAATTGGGTCGATTGGCCCTGCAATACATACGGTTTCAACAGGACAATGACATATCACACAGCCTGAGCTACGCTTGAAATTTTTCCCAGCTGCATAGTGTCAAAAAGTGGTGATATCGACTGGCCTCCTCGATCACCTGATTTGATGGCTCTCAACTATTTTCTGTGGGGGTACTTGAAAGGAAAGGTTAAAGCCAACAACAATTCCGATGCTACAGGACAATATTCAAAATGAAATTACTGAAATAACATGCAAATAACAATATGGTTAAAAGAGCACACATTTGTGCCGCTGCTAGAGGTGGCCACTCGGCCGATATTAAATTACATATATAATTGTAAAAAAAATAATCGATAAATTAAAAACAAAACCAAATTGTGTTTCATTTCCTAGTTATTCAAAAACAACATCGGCCTGGAACATAATATTTACCTGTATATCCAATTCACACTAATTTCAAATTAATATGGCATTGGCAGAGAAGATAGGGTGCCACACTTTTCTGTTCTGACATAATTTTTGCCTCATTCACATTCATATATCTTATCATGCAAGTTCATCGGTTCTAACAGGACCATCTTCTAGGATCTGGTTACCTGGTTGTACCAAGTACTCTACGGACGTCCTTTATTTCTGGCGCCATCAACACTTGCATCGAATATCTTTCTTACTATTTCTCATTCATCCGTTTCATATGATTAAATCACTTAAGCAATCCTTTTTTAATCTTATTCACTATGCTAAGATCAGCTTTACTTTCTCTCCAAATTTCATCATTCTTTACTCTGTCAAATGGTTCAATCTACTTTCGTTCCTCTTCTGCCGGCTCCAGGCCTCACATTCATACATCAGTCGGTACCAGGACTCCTCAGTTGACAATTTTCCATTAGATATTATTCTATTCAAAGCGCCGTTCACTTTATTCTCTGTGGTCATCCTCCTTTTGTTATCTTTCTAAGCCTTTCCTTTTTTATCAAACATACTTCCCAAATACACAAACTCATCTACGCATTTCAAACATTCATTATTAACTTATTATTCGTTTCTTATTATAAAGTCTTAATAAGCTATTTGATAAATCGTTTTCAAATATATGTCTTCACCGTAATAAATATATTTTAATTTTGGAGAAAACATGTAATTGGTTACATTTTTGTAATACTTTTATTATGAATTTTGTTTACATGGATCAACTGTTTGTTCTCCAAATAAAATAAAAATATAAATTAATTACCAGTATTTTGTGTGTTGCTTTACAATCCTTCTCGAATACCATCACTTTCGACTTGAAACAAAGATAATAAGATCACTTTCCTAGCATACGAGGGCTGTATGATAAGTACCTGTGTTTAACGACTGATGACGCCACTGACACAAAATCTGTATACCATTGTTTAACGCCATCTTTTGAACGACGCCTGTCTAAATTTTAGACAGATTTATCAAGCAGTTTTGTTTTGATAGCTGTTGAAAGAGGGCAAGTTTGTGTTTCCAACCATGGAAAAAGAGCAATATCGCTCAGTGATCCTCTTTTTAGATGGGAAGACGTGTGAGAAAATCAAAGTGAAGTTACATGCCGTTCATAAGGACTATGCACCTTCGAGGGTTACCATCAAAGAGATTACTGACATTATAAACACCTCAATTAAACGCATACAAAATATCCCAAACAAAAAATTGTGAGATGGATGCCGCATTTGCTCACAGTGGAACAAAAACAGAATCGCATGACAACTTCGGAGTACTGTTTGGACATGCTTAAGAGCAATCTGAAAGTTTTTGGGACTTTTTGTGACTTGATGAAACGTGGATTCATCACTACACACCAAAAATGAAAGAACAATTAAAACAGGGGACTTCACCTGGCAAATTTGCTCCAAAGAAGGCAAAAACGGTTCCATCGGCTGGAAATGTCATGGCCATCGTTTTTTTGACCATCTTCACCGACTATTTGGAGAAGGGAAGGACAATCATGGGGCAGTACTATGCCGATTTATTGAGCTGATTCGACGTTGTATTGATGAAAAAAGGCCCTATTTGGCGAAGAAAACACAGCTTTCACCATGACAACGCACCAGATCATTTGTCTGCAATTGCCAAAGCAAAACTGATCAAATTACGCACTACGAATTGCTGCCTCGTCACGTGATTTATTTTTGTTTCTAAATGCGGAAAGTGGTTCATGTCAACAAGGAGTCAACGCTGAAACAAAGACCTATTTTGCTGAGTTGGACAAATCATATTTTTTGGATAGCTTAAAAAAGTTGGAATATTGCTGGAATGAGTATCGGGCTGAAAGGAGACTATCTTAAGAAATTAAAAAAAAAAAAAATTTGTTTCCTTCCCTAACACGCGTACACAACCCTCGCACATCATGCCTACACCTCACTAAATCTGTAATTCTTGTTCATATTATTATGTCTGAAGAAAATAGCTGCCACGGCACAATTTGTTAGTCATTGTCTGAACGATGAGGATGGCTGTTATTGTCATTGTATGCGCATGTGCAAATTGAAAATTTTTAATCGGTACCAAAAGTTCATCATGAGATAATTTTTAATAATAATAAAAATAATTATATGGGGGATCATTTTCAGAAGATTTTTTTGTAAAAATATCATTGCAACCTAACTAAGGATGAGAGAGATATTATTTGTACAGACAAATATTACCGGTATGTAATATAATAGTTTGTACAAATTCACAATGTGTCTACTTTCAATTTAGATTTTTTAATAGACAATATGTAATAATAAATTGATTTGAAAATTACTTGTAATTAAAATTACTTGCTTTACTATCACACAATTTATCCATAGAGGGTAGAATATCACACTCTTCCGACCTGCTACTATCTCGTCCACATTCACTCATTTACTCACAAAAGCTTATCAATTATTGAGGCTTCTAACTTCCACTGCTACTATCTTCCAATTTCTAGTTTACCTGGTAGGACTGGATAGATAGATAGTGGAGTCATTCTCATATTCATCATGGTATAATATTATTATGGATGTTATCTTTAGTTTAACATTAAAATAACACAATATCATCATCTTAAATAGTCAGTATGTCGCTACAGATTTTCTTTAGCTAGTGTCGGTGCTAGACGGCGTGTTGCAGCACGCTAGTATGAACTTAGACAGCTATTGTCTTCGCCTCTACTTTGCCAGTCTACACTACCGAGCATTAGTTGAGTCCAAAGTCCAAAATTTTAATGTTGAGAGTATTTAAAAAAAAACAAATGCATGTTTTGAATATATATAAAAAAAAAAACAAATTAATAATTTATTCTGTACATTTATTGCCATACTTTCGGGAACAATTGTGTTATACAGATAATATCTACAAGATGCATAACCAAGGTAGGTCCTATTGATTTATAATTATTCCATGAAATACTTTTCATATTTGTGTAAATATGGAGATGAATAATGCACAACGATGTAAAGATTTAAATATTTTAGTATATAAATAACATTGATCCTATTTCGGTGCAGTAATTAACCTACAATAATAATTCCCTCGGAGACTTCATATGGAGGGACTTCGAGGTTCAGTGGTGCAGGACCTTTCCTAATTCTTCCAGAAGCATCGTAGTGACTTCCGTGGCATGGACAATAGTATCCGCCCCATTCTCCGGCGTTGGCGATTGGTACACAGCCCAAATGGGTGCACACGCCGATGACTACCAGCCACTCTGGATCCTTTACTCTTTGAGAGTCTGTCTCAGGATCGCGCAGTTCGGATACGGGTACGCCCGCCTCTGCAGATATTTCGTCAGCAGTTCTGTAATTCAATTATTATTTTATTATAAAATTTACATTCAATATGTCGAATCATCAACTATAAAAATCCAAATCTGGGTTACTAAATACATGATAAGGGGTGTTGAATAACATATTAAAATGTTGAATAAATTATGTTTACATATATAATTTTGAATATTAAACTGATATCAAAATTCAAGAAATTAAAAAATCACCCTTGACGAATGGTGTCTCCTACACATTAAAAATATATTCTGCTTAATGTGTTCTTTTTCAACATAATTTTACAGTAAAACCGCGATATAACGAAACCCGATATAGCGAAAAATGAAAAAATAGTATATCGAAAAAAAAAATCGAAATTTAGTCCCTAAAACCAATTTTTCATACAAAAATGCATTTATATAACGAAATCCCGTTAATATGTATAACAAAATCATTTTTGTCCCGTACGAAAAAATGCCAATACATTTACGTAAATTTATAATGAAATAAAAAAATGTTAAAAGATGAAAATATTATTTCGCACTTACAAAGCCGCGCCGATGCATCTGCCGTATGCGAACGGTTTTATGGCCTTTTCGGCGGTGCGCGGCGGTTGGCCGACAAGGTACTAAAACAATTCAAACTTCTTCTTGGGTTCATAGTAGGTCCATAAAACCATTTGACATAATTCTTGCGGCGTTCTCTTAGATACGTTTTACGTACGCATACGCCTCTAATATGTATTGAAATCCCAGACCCAAACAGCTGTAAAATACAAAAATTAACAGGAACCCCCCGAAAGTTGCAGTATGTACTTATTGGAAATGTCAGTCTCAGTGTAACGTCTGTAGAGTTAAGTTTGTTCAGCTTTTAACGCGATTATTGCATGACCGAACTGAATATTTACATAAATTCATTTTCGTTTGACAATTGTTTTCGTGTGAACTCGTCAATAATATAAATAATCCGTTAAAATATTTTATGGACTATTTTTGTACGGCATTTTGTATTTCTATTAACTATTGTTTCGTGTATTTTAAGTGAACAATGTTAACGATAATTTTTAAGTGAACAATTTTAACGATTATAAATATATTTTGAAGTGGTTGCCGCCGTTACCGGTAAGTACTTTCGTAATTTATATACGACTCATTTTATAAAAATGCCGCGATTCAACTGTAAAATTGTTATTTTTTAATTATTTCATGCCCAAAACTATGTTTGAAGCGGCTCTACATTTAAACACAATTAAAATATTGTTTTGTGTTTGCAATATTCTGGAATTTATAAAAATATCTTCCAATTGGTGTTGAATAGGTTCTGTTCTTAATTTAATTCCTTTGATTATCCATTTGCTTATCCGTTTTAATAACAAAACTACTAAAAATATGTAGGTATTCAGTTCCCTATGGCCTTTTTCCTCCTTTGTTTGCAGAATTTGCGATCTTTTTTGAAGCCGCGCAACATTTTTTTGCGACGGCGCGTAACATATAGTAGGTTTTTTTATTTTTTTCGTTATATGTGGGAATTCGTCATTACGAATTTTTATTTTTTGGTCCCTTGGATTTCGTTATATCGCGGTTTTACTGTAGTACCTTTTTAACACATTGTAATTATTCATTAAATCTCATTTTATATTAAATTCATGCTTTGAAGTTTTAGAAATATGACTTTATAAATGCATCCTACAAAAATATTTGCATTATTGCATTCCATTTGCCTACAATTTAATTTAAGAATGTTGAATGTCTTATCCTTTTCAATTAAATAAAAAATTTGCACTAATTTCAATACTAACATATTAACTATACATAAAACGATTACAGTCACTTTTCACTTATCGACAATCTTGTTTAACGAGCGCGTGCACTTTTGATTGTTATTGTACGCCCATCATCAATATGTCGTCTACACGAGAATCATCAAATCCACAAATGATACTTGTACGACACAAATTTAATTTAACACGGTCAAAGAATTGCAATAATCTCTCATACAACATAACACAGTTCTGTGATAAGTTATTTATTAATTTTAAAAAATTAGTAAATTCCAAGGACAGGAAACAAATCATCAAATATTGGTTCAAAAACGTTTTTCGCTGCACAATATAAAAATCGAAGGAGAAAGTACATCGGTTGATGGTGATGCTGTTTCAAAATTGAATGACCAGTGGATCAAATTATTAATGTTGAAGGATTTACAGCGGATCAAATTATTATTACTGAAGGATTTAAAGTGGATCAAATTTACTGGTGAAACGTGTATACCAGGAAGCAAATAAACTTATAAATAAACTACCAAGGAATTTAAAGTTATGAAAGGTAGAATAACATTATTATTCTGCTCAATACTTTGAGATATTTAATGAATAAATTAATTTTCATTAATCAGTTACTAAATCTTTGAGCCATAAAAAGAATTGTTAAATCTGTGTTGCCCACAGATTACTAAATATATAGACATGAACTAATGAAAATTCCTTATTTCAATATTTTCATTTTGGTGTCACTAACGTCATCACTTTGGTACCACTTACGCAATCAAATAGCTCTGCGACTTTTTTTAAAGATATGACTCGATTCAAACAAAAATTTAAACATTGACAATATAATATGCATTAATGCAAAAAAATATGTCTTATTTACACAAAGATTTAATTTTTGTAAATAAGAGTACTTTTTAAGGGTAAATACTTTTACTGTTGCATAAATGTGTCATAAACATCAGATTTGTTTCCACAAATAATGTGTGTAGAATGGCCCTCGTCCAACAACTAATGTTCAGAACCCCACTCTTATATGTACACTTTATTTCATGTCTATTAATGTGGTGTCTGTATATTAGAGCAAATAAACGAACGTGAATAGCATCTTGCTTGTTTAAAAAATTAAAGGGTTTTATAATTTCTTTACACCTTATTTGATTGACTTAATTGACTTAGAAAAATACATGAGAAGAAAAAACTCTGGTTTAAAAATTCTAATACGCCTGCTCATTCTAAACATTTTTACCATCTAAACTTGAAAATGATTTATTTACCACTAAACAACTTCCGTGATCAAACATTTGGATTAAGGAATAATTTTAATATTTAATAGCTATTCTATTCGCCAAAGTTTTCAGAAAATACTGAAAACAAAGGAAATCAACACTAATTTAACTGTAACACAAATAGTAGTACATAACTTCGAACCTTGTAAAACAATGCTTTGGTGGAACCAAATAACTGAATTGTATGAGGAGATGTACTTGATACCTTAGAAGATTGTTTGTTTTACTATTATTTTTAATACATAGTTAAATTTAAAAGAATAAAACAATTGCTAATTCTAAAATGAAATGGTAGGCAGATGGGCTAAAGCCTACCTACCTCTCTATCTCTGTTTGTATTAGTACATCATGCATTTGATGGATAACGGTAGTTTAACTAAAAATACATTAAATAAATATTGGGGCCAGTAAAAAAAATTAAGCTATCAAAAGTAATCTGTAGTATAGGTACCTACGATTTTTTAATATAATCAAACTTGGAACTTATTTAGATGAAAAAATAAGATGGTCATGAATGGCCATGTGGGAAAAATTCATATCAATGTATACAATATGTACACATTCTAATATAAATTTTTGCTACACGTTTTTATTTCTCAAAACTAATGAACATAAATAGTTTTAAATACTAAATTAATGTATTAATTATAAATATATACATATAAAATCAATTTTGTCGAAAAATATTGTTTTAGCGTCACCGGGATTCGAACCTGGATCTTCATTTCCAATCCGGGGAAGTGCACTACCTTTGTGCTATAACGCCAGTATTTTTCTTGACAAATTTTCGAAACTATATGTTACATTTTTCAAATTAATACACCTGTCATTCCATTATTTGAAAGCCATCTACATTATTTTTACAGAATCTCAAATACCTTTGAGTAAACCGATTTGCAGACGTCAGAATTATCAATTCATTTTTATTAAATTTTGGACACGTTGATACAACATATATTATTAAGGAAAACACATTCTTATTGTGAAGTTGTAATTATTCAGAACATTGATTGGATTGGAAATGAAGATCCAGGTTCGAATCCCGGTGACGCTAAAACAATATTTTTTGACAAAATTGATTTTATATGTATATATTTATAATTAATACATTAATTTAGTATTTAAAATATCACAGACCTATGTTCTGAATAATTACAACTTCACAATAAGAATGTGTTTTCCTTAATAAATAGTTTTAATTTTTGTTTATTATACATATACAGATATTACAGACAACCCAGAAAAATTTATTTGAAGTATTTGAAGTACCTACATGATCTTATGATGATATACGACCATGGTTGAAAAAATGTAACTACCTGTGTCTAATGAACAAAGGTTTTCCTCTCCACTTGAATGTGACATTTTTTCCTTCAGGAATGTCAGCCAGTTTTACTTCAATTTTAGCTAAAGCCAAAACATCAGCAGAAGCTGCCATGGACTTAACTAAATAGTGAACCAAGGACTTGGCTGTGTAAACTCCACCAACAGCCCCACCTAAAAATATAAAAACAAAAATTATTAAATTATTTAATACACGCAGTGTAATATGTATTGGGTATCAGAAAAGCATTTGTTTGCGTATTGTACATCCTTCGATTGGCAGTTCTGAGTTTTTTGAGATATGTACTTTTGGTCTTACATGGGTATGCCATTTTAACTTGGAACAGTGGAATAAATAGTCGCCATCGGAATCGGAACTCCTAAAAATGGTCTCCAAAAGAAAGAATTAAACAACGGGCACGCGAGTTCCAGTATAAAAAGTAATCAGTAAATTCTTTGGAAACGGCCCAGTGACAACAATAAGAATCAACAGAGCAGTCAGCATACCGAGCAGTCCGGATTGCAGTCAGGAGATCTGCCAGTTAAACTGGTTAGTGGTTATCTGCCTAATCTGTTTATTCTAGAGTGACATATTTACACTGCCAATAGAAAATCCAGGACCAAAGAATAAACTATCGAAGGGTATTTACACACACATTAGGCAATTATAACATGTACCTTAAAAAATCTGGCATGCCTTTTGAATTAACTAATAATTATCGTAAACTTGTACAAATCTTGCATTCATATGAAATTTAAACCATTTTTATTATTAAGTTGGTTAAATGCATTTTAAAAAGATCATTGTTTACTATGAATTCTAGGACAATATGACAATATGATCACATACATTCTAACTATAATATCACATGATAGAATGTCAATTCTGACGGCTTTCGTAACACAACTTCAAAAGTTTGTGGACATTGCCGTTACTGAATCTAAACAAATCTAATGATCCGTGTCAGGATGACCAATTATCCCATTTTATTTTGTTGGACACAAAACAATTTTATTATTTTAAATTCTATTTTAAGAGTGTTTTGTGTTCCGATACAAAATTTAAATCAACATTTTTATTTTGTCCTGTATAATTTTTTTTTTTAAATCTGCCAACTTGGAATCAAGAAAAAAAATGAATAAAGTCTTCAAAAATTGAATTGATATTATAAAATTCACAGCTTGACCTCTAAAACAGAAGGAAGAGGTACAAATCTAAATAATGTAAATTAAGTTACAAATGTCAGAGAGAGGAAAATATAATATTATGTGTAATTAAAGAATGCACATGTCTAATTCGATTTATGGTTATACGTAAATCTTTCATCTACGACGACCATCACAGAATCAATTTCGATGCAATTATATTAGTATGGTATTATACAAATGATTATTTTCTATCTGCAGTTGTACACAAGACAGTTAAACAACTTTTATTTCACATGACGATCTGCACACACTAAGAGACAAATTAAAACTATATTGTTTTAATTTATTTTTAAAAATTCTGAATTGCTGCTAAATTATTAATAATTGTATATCTCCCTTTATTGAGGGCCTTAAGATTTTTTTTATTAGAATATTATATTAAATATTCTCATTTCTCAGTCTCATCAATATTTTTACTATTTTTCATACTAAGATAACGAACACCGGCTCCACTATTTGGAGCAATAATGGGTTTCATTTATAATTGTCAATCAAAGATTTTAAGGACTTTTTGCAGACTTCCGATATTTATATGGTTCAGGACAGCAATGGTAACTGACTCTATGTTAAACATATAATTGTCTATTGAAAAATTTACCTCCGGCAATCAGGTAGGTGAACGCTTTTCTTGATTCATCAGTGTCCTTACTGCTGATATTTGGGTTACTTACACTACCGCGTCGATAGTGAGAAAAGTCAGGTACGGTGACATCAGTGTGAGCGAAGCGCACGATCTGGGTGGTCACTGAAAACAGAAACAAAACAAATTTACTAACCTGTACTGACAATGTTATGTAATGTCAAGTCAAGTCAAAATGATTAATTTAAAAGGAAAAGTCAACGTAACAAAGGAAAAAATATTACCTCCAGGTCCAGATTTCACTCTCAAGTGCGCTGGCGGAAGGGCTTCGCTTAATGATAAGGATGTCGTGGTACGGAGTGTAGGATTCACCACAATTTTCTCAGGGGCAAGAACAGCTGCTGGGACTGGCCTTAGGCCGGAAGCCACCACCTGCGATGAGGCTTTAATGTACGGTGACAATGTTCCAGCTTTCGTTACAATATTAATCATTTTGATCAAATTTTAGAAAATACCTAAAATTTAAAAGACAGGCACCGAGAGACTGCAGAAACGCCAAGACAGAAATTTTCTTACCAAATTTTCCGTCACTAGCAACATTCAATGTTGCCATTGTTAATATTTGATAATTTGACGTTTGCAAGAAATAATATTGCGTTCATAAGTAGTTACTTAGAAAATAGAGGAGATCTGGATGATATTCCTAATTTATATTATTATATATTAAATAGATATTCAAACATTGCAAAGATTTTCAAACGTTTGAAAACGATTTTGAAGACGATTTGAAGACTATGTATGCATAAAAATCATTTTTGTATTAGCAAATTTTTGAAACATAAATTTTATCTACAATATATTGAAGATGATTTCAAAATTTTATTTTCATAATTATATTAGAAAAATCCATTTACCAGTTTTAAATAAAATTGGATATGTTATTGAATCAAAAATCGAAAAGATTGTATTCTTTCTTATTTAATTTCGAGAAAAAACTTATTTAATTTAGAAATATTTTTAATGAATAATTTGGAATCAGTTCTTGGTTTTTTAGTCCAAGATACAAACATACTATCAAAAATATAAAATAAATTTATATTTGTGCTGTTGCAATTCAGTTCCAAATTAAAAACTTTAAAATGTTTTTTTTTTGCTAAAAATCGAGTAAATTGCTAGGCTGAAGGTAAATCTTATATTAAAAAGCTTTTTTTTAATACTGTAAGCGGTAACACTAGTCCATCTTTATATATACCTCTATCTGTTAAGACGATAGAAATGTTATAAAGAAAATGTATTAAACTTATCAATTGTTCACATTTTCTCTACAAAGCTGTGAACTGTGTGGTTTACTAGATCTAAATGAAAGGTAAATCTGGTTTCCTCTATGAGATTTCAAACTTATTGCTGAGTCTATTAGAATTCACATCGCCGATCATCGGCTACAGAAAATTAAAGTAATTTATTTCAAATATTTTTGTAGAATTTCAACAATATACACCCTGTCAATATTTGATTCAATTCATACACACTTTAAATGTGACTTGAAAACTTGTGATATTTCTATAAAAATTGGGCCCCAATGAAGAATGAAAAAGAGACCCACTAAATAAGTATTGAGTATACGATATACGAATATTTGTTGTGCATGGTTTATTCATTAAATAGCAAGAACAAAATTAGTCTGTCTTCAATAATATTCACACTTTCACGAAAAAAGTTTTTAGACATTTATAGGTATGCACTTGCAATTTCAAAAATACTTGCTTCTCTTTAAGACAATTTTTGTTTTACAGTAATAGTCTAATCCTTAACCCCACATTAGTAAAATATTGCTACTGTTTAAATTTATAACGTTTTCACAAATTTTCGTAATTCATGTGAATATTTATTCATTTTTTAAACTTTATATTTCCATTTCTTGCTGATTTTAGGGGTATCGATACTCGCAAAAATGTCGATGCCAAATGAATTGTATGCCGCGAACTTTTTGGTCCCCTATCTAACGTGGGCCTCAATGCACCACATTGGCTGCATTTAAGTGTTACGCCACTACTGAAAGCACTGATATGCGAGCCAGTATCATTTCGAAATGTTTAACAAAGCGTGGCATTTCTCATATTAAATCCTTCTGCAAACAATTATCCAATGCCTCCCAAGTTCTTGAATTGATTTTAATGAATATGTATATTATATATAAATTCAGTTACTATAGATAGGGCTTCAGCCAGTATTTAAAATAAGTCTTGTAAAGAAAACATAAAAATTGGTTATTAAATAATATTTTATATTTAACAGTTTCGACTTATTTATTAATTTTAAGAAGTTGAGCGACCGCGGTTAGACATTGGATTGTTTCGCTATTTTAGGAGAAAACCATGCATAAAATATACATTCAAGCAAACATTGCCTATATTATAAATTTATATTTTACATATATGTATATGTTTAAAATAAATTTAAAATTGTAGAATTACGTAGATAGTTTTACACCGATCTTTGTGGATTTCAAAACATATTAATGTGTAAGAAAAAGTAATTTATATCGATAAACTCACATGATTTAAAATAAAAGCAGCAACTTAACAATAGTAGTTTATTAACGAGCTGACTGAAGACACAATATAAATGTCTCTTTTTAAATCATTTTCTCTTGTTATACATTTCTTTAATTGGTTGCTAAATTGTTATAGTTTAATATTCCGAATATATTTGATAATGTTGAATATCTTATAAATAGAAAAAAATACAATACAGTTATGAAGTAAATGAATTACAAAACGGAAACACCTTAAACAAATACAGAAAACGAATTTGCTAAAATCATTTTGTTGTACATTTAAACTCAAATAAAACAATAGTATGTAATTATAAATTAGTAAGGATAACGCGCACCGACTTATGTTATTTTATTATTTTGTGTTCATCTTTTATATATAATTACCGATACTTAATCTATTCCAATAATTGATTTTAGATTACTATAGAAATAATCATATAAATCAAATCTTATTGTAATCCGATAATCATTATCACAATACTTTTTTACGTAGTTGCGTATTTTATGCATGTTATACTATTTCAAATCAAATCAACGAACAATTATTACAAAATAAGTGTTCAATTTTACCCCTCACATTATGACATAATAACCTAGAGTACTCTTACACTTTTAACTTATGGCAATACCAACCCAGGTACAGTAACGAAATTACGTTTCATGGATTGGTTGGAAGAGGGAAGTGTTTTCAAATTCGAGGCAGAGCCTATTTTAGGTAAGTTATTTATAAACAACCCCGCATATTTATTTGAATTACTTTACTTACATTGTAATATAATTGTTTTTATGTGTCAGTTAAGTCATGTTTTATGAGTTTTATGGGTTTTCCGTGTCAGTGCATCAGCTGCAATTTACCTTGACAAGATGGTTGCATATACGAATATTTTTGACAAGTACAGTTTTCCCGAATTTCACTTCCGGAAAATTTATGACTACTACGCGACTCATTTTGAGTATTATTTTGAACTCTTACATGAGGTAGTTCATATTATAATACGGAAGCTGTTTTTTTACTTCGTTAAACTGCAATATTTAAGTAATGCATATGCTATTTACTACACATTCCCATAATCTACCTGGCGTGTATTGATTGATTGTCGCTCGGATTGAATCATAGAGGCTGTACGTGCCTCACGATGGGTCGCGTATTCTATGCAGTATTATACTACTGATTGATAATGAGACCGTACATGACAGTTAGGATTAATGTTTTTATGGTTAAAAGTCATAACTGATTCTAGGTATGTCAGAGGATGCTATGTTCATACCGAAATTACACATTTTTTGACGTGTTGCTGGCACGCGCAGCTCTTTAGAAAGTTTCATTATAGGTTGAATGCAGGTGCTCAAATTCGTCAAATTCACAAAATGGTAAAGTATGTCAAACGATGCGGAAGCTCTTCATCGAACGTCATTTTAAATCTACTAATAAAATGCGATTCGCATTCAATTGACTGTAAGGGTGTCATAGATTTTTTGATCTTTGTAATTTATATTTATATTATGTATTTATTACTTTTAAAAAGTATTGTCGGATTTAGAAAAAAACATTTTTGTTATAATTTATGTCAAATAGTAAAACGTTCCACATACTGCATTAACACTATCCATTCAGATTCTAGTAAGAATTAATAAGAAAAGTCTCGACATTTGATTCAGAATATTAGTATAATAAAATATATTAAAATGTGATACCAACATATAAATTATTCGTACTTAACTTACTTAACATTGCAATAGTATCAATGTTAATTTACTTCAAACATTATTTAATATCTTCAAAATATGTGTACCTACATATTTATCGACCTAACAAATATTTTGAATTCTGCTCACGAAAGTTACACACCTGGGAAGACTTAGAAATTTGTTAATTTTGCAGAGTTTGGCTTCGCTTTTTGGATGTAAGCTAACGGCATACAAACGGCATTAATGATTGGACCAGCCCCGGGCCATCCCCCCACGGCCTCCCACCCTGCCTCCGCCGCCGCCGGGCCGTCCTGTGATCATGTTTGTGCATCCTGGGGGTAGAATCCACCCTCCGTTTTCCCCAAACATCAAAGCTATTCTGAAGCGCATTCCATTTAGCATTATTGAATTTGCCGACGAGGGTTGACTGAATGTAATAGTCTACATGAATATGCGTTGCATCGCTGTTTCATATATTGCAAGTATAAAATTTAAAATCGGATTTGTATATTGCAAGTGTAAAATTCTCAATTTTTAATTCATTACCCATGCGCATTTATACTTCTTTCTTTCTATAAAATAACTTTTGAATTTGGAGTAACAAAGGCATCTTGACACCCGTCCGCTCAGAAACTTAATCCTCCCGACTCAGCTTGGCACTTCGTAAGGGGGTGGCTTTCAATGGGGCCGCGAAACAATTCGTTAGGCTCCCCCGATTTTAAATACAAACCCGGTATCTCGCTCCCGCGATAATCCTTTGCTATGGATAAAATTTCGTTTTTAACAAATAATTTACAAGTTTCAACACAGAATATGTTTATTCAGCGGGTCCCTTAGTAAAATTTGTCACGAAAACTGTTTTAAAAAATTTTATAACATTTTTATGTACATTTTACTTTGTGTTTTATTTTGACCTTTCGATCCCGGTACCTCTCATGTGCTAATCTGGCGCTCTACCATCTTAGCTAATCCTCTAATAGGGTGGTGTCAAATCGTTTTATACATAGTGGGCCAACTTGGACTGACTGATGTAAAATGCATATAACTTTTGTAATTTTAATATTTATTAATTTTTTTTATTATTACATAAAAGTGTACTTTGTTAACTTTTTTTTAATGTATGTGTGGAAAATAACACCATTTAAATTACCTCTATTTTCTTGTTGACAAATAATTGCTCTTTCTAAAGTATTTTGCATTACATTACGCGACGTTTCTGCCCCAAATTTGTTATTTCTGCACGAATATTTTGTTTAAGCTCCTGAATTGTTGCTGGTTTGTTTATGTAAACTAGGCCTTTTAAGTAGCCCCACAAAAATAAATCAGGCTCCGTCAAATCTGGGGAACGGGGAGGCCAAGTAAACTCTGGATTTTTTTAAATTAGCCCGTCACCGAAAATATATCATCGCGAAATATAATAAAATTCAATAATTTTAACGCGCTTTTGCATTGGGTATGTAGCTATTATAAACTTTCATATATTCTTTATTATCTGCAAAAAAAATATATAATTAAAAATAAACCCCACCATAGTAATACATTTTTAAAAACAGTCAGCCCAAGTTGGCCCACCCTTTATTAGTGTTAGAATCAGCGTTAACTTTGTAGAGCGTCATGATGATTATCAAAATGGATAGATATGAATATAACACTGTTATAACTCTACTTGAATTTATTTACACTGCTCGAGTTTTGAGAGTAACAGTAACTCTCATCGACAGGTGAATTAATAAACTGAATACACACAAATATAGGAAACAAGGCGTAGGCGGTGAGGCCTCCCCCCCTCCTACTATCAGTACCTAATTACCTGTATGTAGACGTAGCGTACGACGCCAATACCACATCTCGAAGGTGAAGAGTATGTTTTTTCTTTCCTTTTTAGGGTCCATGTTTCGACTTTAGGCGATCCCCTGGACTTTAAGTAGTCGAACATTTGTGTTCGTTGAGATGGGGCGGTTCTTCCAAATTTTGGTTTACTTCAATATAGCATACTTGGCCATAGCAATTCTTCTTAGGACCTCGGCCTCGCATCCATTTTTGAAAAACTTTATTAGTTACGTATTCTTAATATCAAATTTTGTTATGCGTTTTTTTATCGCTGTATTCCACGGAGTAATGACTACAAATTATTAATATATCGTCTCTTTCCCAATATCAGCTACTTGTCGAGGGATTCTCCCCCTCACGTTACCATGGTGGCTTTAAGAGGGTTGAGAGATAATTATTTCAGAATTATTTAGTCACTGACGTTGAGATAATATTTTTGGTATCGAACGGTGGTATTCTTGCAGCAAGGTATATTGCCACCACGCTACTAGCTTAAACAAAATCGTGGTAACCGACTTGTGGAATTAGTTGGTGAAGGGAGCATATTTTAGGTTTGATTTTCGCTTGACGTTAACTGGACATGAAGTATAAAAGAGAAGTAAATAATAAGGTATATTTAGTTGCTTATCGATTCTAAAGCAGTCGTGGGGGTCTTATGTTGTATGTAAACGGATGAGACTTGTCTCGAGTCTCACCTCGTAAATCACAGTACAGAGTTGACCGCGGATCGAGCTTCTATCCATTGTCTATTGTATTTTATAGGCAGAGTATGATTATTTAATGACTAATTGATATACCGCTATCCCCGAGACGAGAGATAAAATCTACACGCATCGTTAGAAGAATTGTTTGATTTTAAGCAGGTACCTACTTGAATGTGAATACGCCGACACAAATTTCTTTTAAATAATAAATAGCCTTTAAACTTATTACGTTAGTAGTTTTAGTATTTGCAGACTAAGCTAAAGTGCTAGAGTTAAATAGGATTAATTCGGATGCCCGCTAATGGGGTTGAATCCCCCCCATGCTCTCCATGACATGTATCCTTACCCCTCGGCTAAATGTATATAATTAAATAATTTTTGTTTTGATAAGTTATAATCATGACCAGGCTTTTACTTCCATAGATCAGTGTCGGTACCGGGACTCCATTGCGTACTGCTAGTCTTGTCTCATTTGACAAGTCTACACTGCGTTCAAAGCGCCTTCCTTTCGATATCTTTTTTAGCCCTTTCGTTCCTATCAAATATACCTCCCAAATACACGAGCCCACCTACTTGCTCCAAACATTCGTTAACTTATTGACTACCAGTATTTCGCACGATGCTTTACTTTCTTCCTTCTCGAATACCATTACTTTAAATTTGCTAACATTCATCATAATAATATAATATATGTATAACATACGTGTATCGAGGGGATCGGTCCGGTTGAGGTACAATTTACGATCATTTTTTGCGAAATGGATTATGTGTGACTTTTTAACGATAATTACTTTATTTATTAAACAATTTATTAAACATTATAGCGTGTATTTATAACATAACATTTACTTTTAGAATTAAAAAACAATTATGGACCACTATAATAATTTGACTGCGTATTGCCCGCTTTATTATAGGCCACAGGTAGGTAGGTAGGTAGGTACTCGTGCACAGAAACAACCTTGAAATACAAATCATTACTAGCGTATTTTACAAGAGAAGTAGGTGCAGTGTTCGCACGACGACCCCGACAAGTGCTGTATGGAATGAAAGGGAATTGGCAGCTGAAGGCTTTGTAGATTTCGTTAGCCAAATTGATTTCGCGTGAAATTATTTTTATTAAAAAATAGAAGATTAATAAATAGACCGTAAAAAGTCGCATCATACCATTTTGCGAATACAAAAACATCGTTTGCTGGTAAACTTTCTAAAGGGATTTTTTAAAATTCTGTTTTATTTTTTATCTACGTACTTTAAAACAAATATGTAATTTAATCACTGGTAATCGATTTGACTAGTATTTTCATTTTAGATATGATACTAGTCGCCCTAGCCAAGAACATATTTATAAGTCTCGAATGCGCGACTGCTAGACAAGTCAGTTTAAAAAAATTATAAGTAGGTTTACCCTAACCTATTCTATAAGAGTATCATCCCTTCGCTACCCTCCCCCCCTTGCTAATATTTTTCGCTAGGGAGTTTTCGTAACAAATTGAGTGTTACTAATTAATGCCTACAATTTTCGAGTAATAAATACATGACATTAGTTAATATCATGTGAAAATGTGATGTGTGTGTGCATTACTTGTTTATTTACTACGATTATAATTTAAATATGTACATATGTAGAAAAACACACGACGAAAATATTTCCAGTTTAAAAGTATGTAAATACCAAAAATAATAAAAAAAGTATGTAAATAAGGAGCCAAAAATGTATACACGTAAATAGGAGATTAAATTAGATATCAGATATATCACGAGATATATTATCTTTAATTGTTGAAATTCATATTTTATACTCACTATAGAAATTGTTTTAAAATATGTGTAAATACGATATAGACTGTAAATATAACGCACATACACTTGAAAATTACACGCAGTGTAAAATATAGTTATAAAAATGCTGAAGTCAATATAATTTTACGAATAAAACATATAAAGGACGTCAACGAACACAAGTAAATTTTTAAAATGATCTACAAATCGGTGAGGTAAGCGAGTTGTTTTGACGTGGGTGTCAGGATTGAAAGAAGATAGAGGGTTGGACTAATAAAACAACCTGAATGTTAAATTTGAATTTGTAAAACGATTCAGTTTGTCGGAATTTAGTTACGACGTTAAAGATTAATGTTTTCTATTTTCTTAACTTTGGCTCAGTTTGATCTTGGCTCTGGAAGTAATTGAGCGAAATAATTGTAATCAGCGTTACGCTAGTGTAGAGGTTGTGGATTGTGTAGAGGTGGTGAGTTGTAATGGCCCGTGTCCACGGATGGAGGCTTCTCTCAGAGATTCAATTCGAGTGCGCATAATAAACATTTCACCGCGGAGAATTTATGAATCATTAGATCGTACGTTTTGCGCGCGGATTAGAATGACTCATCCAGTACACGCGATTCTTAACTGACTCTCAGAGATCAAAGTCTCATTGGGAGATTATTGTGGACACGGGTCTTAAAAATATGCAGACACTCTTATAAAATAACACATCTAAAAGCAACGGCTCAGATTTAAGGGGACACGCATTTCTGCGTTTTAAATATAATAATAATTTGTCGACAATATTCAGAACAAAAATTTAAAACTAACCCAACAGAAGGGTTTAAAAGAAATAAAGCGAAATTAAATAACAATGGTGTTAAAAATATTACGAGTTCTATGTTTTATTTCGAATTATTTCACATAAATTCTAGTTGAGTACAGCTGATTTCAATGTGCCTGACTGCACGCTGAGGTTTAGATATTTTTAAGTTACTTTCGCGGAATATTTGAAGCTTCGATGGAATTAAAAATATTAAGTTTTCAAAATCATTAAGGCGTAAGACTGTTGCTTCCAAAGTAAGGTCTAGGTTCAAATTTTGGAGGACCCCCTGAAAACGTGGTTTAAGACAAATGGATCGATACAAATGACCCGATTGATGACTTTAGAAGAAATCCAGGCTTCGAGCTGATAATAATATTTTGGTCACAAATATCAGTATAACAACAATATATAGGGATCCTGTGGCCAGAGGCTGAGACGGCAGCGAATATACCTGAGACCGTAGTGGAGACAGTTGATTCTGCTTTATTTGACCAGGAAGTTTGACCCGATTAAGCGGCTTCCCCAATTAACCGAAGTGAGTTTAAAATTAAATTATTAATATTTTTCTATAAATACGTAGGGCTCCCTTTATTGCTCTCCTGCATAAAATAACGCTGTAACCAGGCTATAATTTTTTTTCTCCTGGTTACTTACATAGCATAGTTGGATATTAATCATCAACGTCTTCTTCACCTAATTTTTGATGTTTCGATTTAATGCTTCAACAATTGCATCCTCATTCTTTATTTTCATCGTGACATGGTCAATTGTTATCTATTGTCGAAAACTCTTGATAATTAACAATATAATATGTCCTCATTTCCCTCATTGCTAAAAATTTCGGAAATATCTAAAGGTTTAAAGATTTTATATGGTGTTGGTTTTTATAGCTTGCCAACTGTCAGCGACAAACTGTATTCCTTGTAAAAGGGAAATTTTTGCACAAAATCTCTGGTTTTTGCGGAACTTATTAATACATTTTAAACTCGTGTATTGTATCTTAAATTTACTATCCCAATTACGCGAAATGTAGTCTCAATTAAGCGATTTAAATTACCATTAGTTCCTTGGTTTGGTTTCCGTTCCTTGAGATTTGGCCCAAATTAGCGGCTGCCCCAATTGACCGGAGGCCCAATAAAGCGGAATCGACTGTGTTAATGATACGAATAATTCGAATAATAAAAGTGTATTAAATTTTTAAAAAACTATTTATAATGTATGCAAATAATCTAATAATAGTCTACTAGAAATAAGATTAAAAAAAGGTAATTGACGTTACATGGTTCTTGTTTCCATATAGCCTTACAAATGATGTGAAGGCTTACACAACCGCAGCTGTATATTAGCGAAATTTCTAATTAACGTCAATCTAGAGATTAAGATTATGTCGTGTTATCTGTGTACTACCTCCGCCAGGAATTAAGAGGCTCTTGGAGATAAGGATTACGTGTACGTTGTGAGACATTGACAATTTGTTATGTCATATTGTGGTTACCAACAATAAGTGTTCATTGTGTTTTTGATGGTATTATATCAAGCCATGTCCGACCCTTGCAAAAATAGCACAATATCAAAAAGTTATGCACTAAACTTTTTCATTTTTATGGTCATTCTGAAGAAGACTTTCATTTCATTACAAAATACGCTAAAATTCAGGGTGATTTTGAGTACAGTAGACGCTGCTTATTGAGTTTAGTGGTTATTAGATGCTTATATTGAATCAAACTTTCCGTCGCTTTTAAAACTCAGATTTTTGATTATTAGAATCAGGATATTCATAAAGAACTCAAATTTATAAGTTTGTTTTGAAATGAAATACCAGCAATAATAGCGTCACACAAGCTTTTTAGGTACCTAATTCATCGTGTCAATCTTGGTGGTAGGTTGCCAATAATTACCCTCATAAATTTTGGATTACAAACGTCGGTTGCCGCTTTCTTTCCTATACAACTTTTATATTTAATATTCCTCTAACCGTGGTTAAACGCACCGCACTATTTTATTCGAAGCCATCATTGGTGGTGACTATCGCCAGACATGTTGAGTTTTTTATTCCAATTTGCCAAGTTTTTCTTAAAGATACGCAGTTTAAGTTTGCGGGCCAGTGTTTAATAACTCAAAATACTGTACTGTATTTAAAATCGAGTAAATATAATACGGAATCTAGTAAACAAACTAAAATTAGTGATTGTTTTAAACGAAACTATTTTAAAATGTGATATTATATTTGTTTTATGTTAGTTATCTAAAATTTTGGCAGGGCAACTGCGATCCTTCCTCAATACCATTAAATACTAAAATAAAACTACAAATATAACACGGCAATAATAAAACGATAATCAAATTATCTGTACTCACTAATTTTCAATTATTTTAGCAATAATATAACTCGATTCAAAACAATTTAAAAGAACTATAATATTGAATAACCACAATTTAAAGTTTGCGTTAAATATTAGAAATGAAAGAACTCTACTTAGGTTGCACGTAGATAATGCAAAACAGAAGAAATACGGCGCAATGAAAATTTCGACACTTGTAAGTTTAGTGACAAAAAATGAAATCCCAAAATATTGATGTTCCTTCACTCAAATATCAATTTTTAATAATATAAATAAAGAA
Source organism: Eubasilissa regina (assembly GCA_022840565.1). Lineage (NCBI taxonomy): Eukaryota > Metazoa > Arthropoda > Insecta > Trichoptera > Phryganeidae > Eubasilissa > Eubasilissa regina. The sequence continues at coordinate 28,187,715 of JAINEB010000018.1, forward strand.
TTGTCTACAAACAAGAGTTGAATTTCCTCCAAAGTTGCAGTTGCAGTTAACCTTACGTTATATAAAATATATAAATAATTAATTTAAATATTCGTACACATTGCCTACCTTTGCGCAGATCATAGTTATAATATATGAAAATATAATATGCAGATATTAGAATTAAAATCTCCGAAAACCGATGTGATCGTAATAACCGGCGCCTACTGTATTTTCGTTCAGTGAATAGTACAAAAAGCGACCGGGGATTATTTCTCCCCAGCATGTTGGCCGGGAGGCCCATGGTCCTACTATTTTTTTCTAACAATGTAATACATAATCGGATGACCTTTTTTGTTAAGCTCGCTAAACATTCGTTAGTATCACGGGCACGGCGTTCTAGCGATTGAGGGATTTATGCGATTCCGTTAAATTAATTTATAAGGCAAACCCCTAGCGCATAGTTATCCGATATTCCCTTCAACCACCCCATATTCCTTTGTGTCAGTCGTGTGGTGAACACTCCGCGCCCGCGAGTCTTACCTGCATAATAAACTAGATGTGCTATGTCTTTGAATGTTACTTTTCACCTCGGGTACGTCGCCCTAAGATGATGGCTGATTGAAAACAACTATATAGAGCATAATGGTGACAGGTCCGCACTTTGGATAAGATGACTTATGAATTTAACTTCGTTTATTTTTAAATATTATGTTAGACCATTCAATGACATATACATTTTTTTTACAAAAACCAAATACAAGTCCTGTTCTGTGAAAAAAATATGAAAAAATAAAATACAATCTCTAATATCATCAATTGACATGGCAGTTACTTCGTGGTGTAACATGATTATTTTTATTTTTTTACTACACACGTTGGGTTGTTGTCATTATTAGGTATAGTTTCGAGAGGTGCAGTCCATGTCATCATCAAGTGATAACTTATAAAAGGGACGAGACAGGACAGAGAACTTATAAAAAAAAAAACTATATAACTCAACGCGCGTATAAAACTATATAACTCAACGTGTGTGTAAAACTATATAAGTCATTCTCCAGGAACTGCGTACTAAGGAAACACAAAATAATTCTTTTGTACTTTGGGAATGTTGATTTAAGAGATGGATACAGTCTGGAGAAATTGGCGAATACTGAGAATGTAAGGGCGTAGGGCAAGATATTGATCTTTAACGAGATGGACATATCATGTCCGAGACAGGACCGGAGCTTCGCTAAACGTCGCGCTAAATAAGGCCCAGAATCATGAAAAATGAAGGCAAACAGTTCGCGTCGTTGAAGCAGATTAGAGGATCACGATCCACAGTCATGAGAATATCGACTGAGAGAGAACTAATTTGGTCGGGTAATGCGGACAGCCGCGGCGGGTCCTGCTTATATTTGATGCGATTAAAAATAACTTTAACTTGTTCTAATAGTATGCTCATTTACATATTAGGAAAAAAACAAAACATTAAAGAAAACACATTTTTGTTGTGCAGTTGCATTTTTAGAACATTGTTCTTTGGTATTTTACAAATTAAATAAATCTAGAAAGGTATATAGAAAAAATCTATCAAAAAAATATTTGGTTCTTACCGGGATACGAATCTGGACCTCTTCCTATCCGGGGAAGCGCTCTCTACTTTCGCTATAGCACTCGAATACATTTTCGACAAATGTTTGAACTTATATTCTATAATATTTCAAATTGATACATCAAATTTTTTTCGTGTTAGAGTTTTTGATTTTCTGAAGTATGCTCGGTCCACATTACCTCGGACAATCGGGGTTTTTGTTGTTTTGATAGATACGCCTGCACAATTCTGCGGTTATCGTCCACCCTGTCAAGGCCGAGGGGTGCAATTTGATTGAAACTATTTTGTGTAGTAAATAATCAATTATTTGATAACTGATGATGCTTTCTTTGTCTCGTGAAAGTGGTTTCGACGATGATGTTGCTGTTTTAGTTCGCTAGTTAGTTAGTCCATGAGGCGGGCCGTGCTCCGAATGGAGGTCAACTCGGGTCGCGGTGTCCTCGAAATAATATTTTATAATTCCATTGCAGACGTTGGTATCGATGATTATATTGTCATGCAACGGGCCGAAATCATAAATGCGGTTTATGGTGTTCGTGATTCGCGGGCAATCCGACAACACTTCGTGCGCTACCATCATGGAAGTATTTATATACACATGGCTGACATTTGATAATAAAACTTACAACAAACGATGACTATCTCAAATGTTTTTGTTACTTTCGACATGTTTAAGAAAACTTTGATGCGTAGTGATATAATTTTTTTTGTATAATTTGATAAATGTTTGTATATTATTCAGCAGCATTTTATAATATGGATTATCTTGTTTATCACATTTTTTTTTGTAAATAGTTTAATGTCTTTCTTAAAACTGATAACTGAAGCTAAAATTAAAAAATCGAAGAAGGTTGATGTAGATAGCTTTATAGTTTTGTTCGATGTTTCTTTGTATTAAATAAATAATTTTAAATAATAGATTGAAGTTTTCTAGTTATTGTAATCTTGAATCTATTACGCTTTTAAGGAATTTCTGATATTGTAGCTTGTCATGATAGTAAGGATGGTTGATTTTCTATTTTAATTTTGTTTGCGTCCTTTAAAATAATTTCATAGTCAGTTTTAACTAATGTAATAAATACCGATTGGTATACTTTGACAACGTTAATGAGTAAAATGGGTAATAATAGGTTAATTAATGAGCAGTGTAAAAACTACTCGTAACTAAGGTGCGGTTATTTACGAGTATATCTAGCTTCATCATTCATAAAATTGAAAAAAAACTTCCAAAGTTATCAGGAGTTAGCGTTATTTTTATAAGGCGATAAGAAAATGCAAACGGATATCGGAGTTATATCTAATCTCGCAATGATTAACGAAAAAGGCAATAATAAATATAGTAACTGCGTAAAAATCTACACGTCAAAACAGATAATTTTCACTTTTCCGCGGAATGGAATAAGAGATTGTTGGTGCAGCGCTTGAAGGGTTAAAATTCCCTGCGCCACGGCGCGCGGCAGTGTTGGTGAGCCAACTCGTATACACATTGACAGCATTAAATTCATGGACGCTGTGCGTGTGTGCGTGCACCGTACATTTCGGATGTACGTCACTAGCTAGATAGCGGGCGCACGTGTCGCTCTACGTGGCAACCTTCAACCGACGTAGATTTGGCTGATCCTTTACAAAATATCCACGTGCGCTCGCTTTTGTTTCCCGGATTTTCCAGGCTTTTCACGAGGCGAGGCTCGATACACGTCTGTATCGACCTGACGGCCGCCATTGATGACTTTCTTATTGATGATGGATCCCGAGCCCCAGTTCTGTGTATTATGATGAATGGCCCTTCACATAACGACCCTCTTTATAAGGCCAAGTGTATTCACCGAGGCTTTTGGTTGCCACTATGGACATGATAATAAAGCTCGATGTAAAGCTGGATTTGTACATAATATTCATATTGATACTATATTTTTATAAAATAATTAAATTATAAAAGGTAGCTAACATTTTAATTAGGCAACGTAATTAACAGACCGCAGGCTGTATTGGCATGACATGATAAACAATTATTTATTTAGGTACTGTAATATAATAATGTAAAGTAGGGTGATATTGAATTCGCTTAATTTAATAATTAACATACGTAAATAACTTAGTATCTTCAGGTATTAAAAATATCATATTCAATTATTTTATTTCTTATTATTTATTTGGTCATATCTGCAATAGTTATTATTATAATAATGTATTGCAAGGTGACAAAACTAAAGTTTTATTTTAATACGTGTTTGAATTTTCAGTAGAGTTAGCTGTGTAACTTTCCATTTATTTATCAAAATTTACGTTAAATCAATTCAATAACAAGTTACATTTTAAAGAAATAATTAAATTAATTGTTTATTTTATTTGTGCATTGATAAAAATTATTTTACAAACGTGTATTATTAAAACACACCTTATGTCGGTAGACACTCTTCAATATGGTTTTAAGGTTTACATCTCCTACACCTGAAGTGAAATTTCTTAATTTTTTTAATTTCTTAATTACAGTCTTCATTTGAATTATCAAATGAAACCAATGGAATAAATTATGATGCTTAGCATTTTATAATGTGGATATGTAAGTATTCACGCATCCTATTTTATCATTGCGAGAAGAGAAGTCACGAATTGATGTCATCATATGCATGACTGGCGCGTACATGGGACGGAACCTGTGAAAAAATGTAATAATTTAAATGATTGTCTATCTAAAGTATAAATGTTTAAAATTTTCAAATTTCTAACAAAATAAATGAATTTATTTGTTTTCTATTTGAAAGATCTACTTTAAGAACAAACATTGTGATTGGCTGATTTCATTTTAGGGTGAATAGCAACTTAAGACTGTCTACTTTGGGGTATTTTGGAACTATTCCTGATTTTGAACACGCAATATTAATGAATTTAAGTGGCTTTTACGAAAAATAATGTGATCTGCATGTAGCTGACTAAAAAATCTACAAAACTGCGTATTTAACACACCTAATTAATTAATTCTAGCGGTTACAATGCTCGCCTAGTTCTAATGGTTGGGGGTTCGAGTCTCGTTCAAGAAGGAATCAAGTTATATCATACAGTTCTATTTTCATAGAGCAACCGTTTAGCTTTGTTTGAAAATATTAATAATACTGATGTGACACGTATTCCGTATACGCATCTCTATTTTTTTTTAAATAATAAAAACAAATTCGAGTACAGTAGTGCCTTGACTTACGAGTTTAATTCGTTCCGTGACGGAGCTCGCAACTCAAATTGCTCGTATGTCAAATCAATTTCATCAATTGAAATTAATTGAAATGCCATTAATCCGTTCCGGGGCCCCAAAAATACCCCATTTTTTTTGTTACATGTTTTTAAATAAGAAAAATGTACTTATAAATAAATAATAATACAATAAACACACAACCACACCATCACCAACTTTACTTCATATTTTCATGGATAGATGTCTGCTGTTTAGAAATTATTTTAACGCCCTTGGCTGGCGTTATAACCTTTATCGACTCTTGCTTCAGTATGGTTGCAGATTGCAGAAGTGCTACGCTCGTACCGTTTCGCTAAGTCGACTACGCGCACTCCTTGGTTATGTTTTTCGATAATTGCTTTCTTTAATTCAATGCACATCATCCGCTTTTTCTTCTCAGCACTGTTTTTCGTACTCACTTTCTTCTGACTCATGAATGGAAAGACGAAGTTTTGCAAAATAACTGCAAACAAATGCATGTACAACATTTGTATCGGGCAGAATTACTCGCCGAGGAGGCGCCATGTAATTGATATGATAAAACACGTGTCAATAATTTAAAGGTGTAATCATCGGCGTGGCGTCAAAAAACACGTGGGATAGATTTCAGGAAAACAAAGATGTTTTAGTAAAACGTTACAACGGCGGTCAGTCGCCGTGTAGGTACTAGCAAATATGACTATATGTATTGTTATGAATTTGAATAAAAACAGAGTATTTTGCAAGCGGGAAACCATTCTCGATTGTATCGTGTCGCCGTAATGTACCTATATTGAACATCTTTTGTGTTTCATTTCTTTCAACCTCATAATCATCATCATCGTCATCGCCGGTTGAGAGAAACTGAGATCGGCGAACCACCCTTATCTACATTTTTGTTTCCTGTACGGAACAACACTGATACTTCCACTGTGTAACCGCTTAAAGTGGATGAGTGAGACACGGGATGCTGAGCGGATGTTGCGAGGTTTATTATGGCGTTCGCTGCGCCAACTAGCGGTGGGGTATCTGAAGCTGGCTCGTAACCCGAATTTTAGCTCGCAACTCAAAGCAAAACATCAGCCGAGATATTATGAATCAGTTTTCTTTCAAATTCCCCTACGCGCATGACACACAGGACATTGGGATATCGTACTCCTGTATATATATATATATATATATATATATATGATACATTTTGTTATTACATTCGTTCGATATATGTACGTGTAAGTACGGTAATCGTATGCAAATTACAGCTGAAAGTGTTTATCAACTTCGTAGGTTAGTTGCCTTTTCCTTGTACTATTACGCCAGTGCTAGGCTGCCTCGGTGGAAATACTAACACAGTGGTTCTCAAACATCAGCGTCGTGGGGTGTTTAATTTTCAATTTTATTATTGGAAGTTTATTGAGTTTTTTTTCATTTAAGAATGCTACGTGAATTGGAATATTTTGCAGAATTTCGATTGATTGAATAATGTTGTTTGGATTTTCCATGGCGGTAATTGGATAATTTTTTGTAGGAAAACTTCATTGGGTCAGGTTGAATCACTGCCACTGTTCCCACTGTTCTACGAAAGTGTCGTCGTTTATTCATAGCTTCCTTCACCCTTCCTCCTTTAAAGAAAACTGAACAAAATTATTTATATCATTTAAAAAATATATATTTTTACGTAATAATTCATTTAATTAAAATAATTTATATTTTTTTTACAATCAAGATGCCATATTCCGACAAGATGCGGTTTTTTTCATAATATGATATACCTTATTTCTTCGATTATAAGACGCATGTTATTTCCTATTTTGGTGTCACTGAATTCGGGACGCGTTTTATAATCGATGGCGTCTTATAACCGCTGTAAAATTCCGCAGTCGTGATGAATCGTCATTGATTACTAGTAGAACTAAGTTGAAAAGCGATTCAGAACGGACACTGAATCTGAAGAATTTCAAACTAATGGTTAATAGTACATAAATAATATGCCTATTTTTAAATCCTTTTTCATTGTATGACTTTGTATGTTATAATAAAGTTTACATAAATAATATTTTTATTGGTATATAAAAATAAGTCATACTCGATGGCGCCTTTTAATCGAGGAAATACGGTATTAAGATGTGTGCAGAAAAAGATGAGTCGGAAGCATGTGGAAATCTAGGAAATGATGATACGGAACTATCTGCAATTTAAAACATTTCATTCGTTGTTAATATTGGCGGAAGAACGCGTGCAGGCGGAAAGTGCGTGGTTATCAATCCAATTTTATGTTGTTGTTTGACTTTTATATACTTACTGTGCAAATGTCTTTTAAGTAATCTTATAAAAAAAATTTAAACAACTCCAACATTTCAAAGCAAATACAAATAAATTCGAGTTAGATAGCCGAGTAAAATAAAATATAGCGAAGAGAGAAAAGAAAAAACATAGATTAAACGTAAATTAAGATATTGACTTGGTAAGTGCAAACCGTAGAACAAAATTGATTTCTAACTTTTGTAATAAACATTCGAATTATTACAGAATAGAAAAAGTTAAATATTTTCATAGCGAAATAATTGAAAGAAAAACTTTTTTAACGTATTATTTAATGCCCGTTTCATCAAACATTTAAATTTTTTTTTTAATTCGATTATTTGTGGCCCGCCGGAAAAAAAACCTGATGATATATGGAGACGAACGTGTAGTAGTGAAATTACAATAATACGGTTTTCGCGGTTTAAAATCGGTTACTGATTAAATATTGTGAGGAATGTGTTTAAGGTTATAAAGATACGTAATATTACAAAATTAAAACGAAAAAAATAAAAATTGTAATAATATATTTCTCGCGTGACTGAAAAAGGTTACATAATTTAGACTTGCTGTTTAGAGCCCGGCTCGGTTCACGGTTTAGGAACCGCCGCCGAAAAATGACCTTAGCCTGCACAGAGGAGAACCGCGCATTCAAGGCACGCATCAGGGCCATGTTGGCAGGGCTGGGAACTGTACATTTATTATTCTTCGTTTTCTTTATTTCTTATATAAAAAGGTATTTATTATCAACGGATATGGATAAGACTCAAATAAATGGAAATATTATGAGTAACTAACGTATTTAAAGTATATTTTTTTACTCAAGTGCAACCTCAAAGTTAAATATAAAGTGTATAGGTGATATTAATAGTCCTAAAACAGGCAACAGATTTTTAAATATTCTAATATCAGGATGTTGATAGGCATTTGTAGTATTTTAGCTTCCCCGTAACCGGAAATGCCACCTTAAAAAAATCATTAAATTTTGTCTTTTAATTAAAATATTTTGTGAGTACATTAACGCAATACATTTTATCAGATACGGTTTTAGAATATGTCAAAACCTTTTCGTCTCCTTACCCTGCACCTGATATTTCAACATTTCCATCGTGGTTAAGTAAAATAAGGCCTCCGAGTAGAAAATTATATGGAATTCTTAATTATCATTATAAATTACATAAATCTTCTCATCCACTTTTCGACTAAATGCCTTTTTAACCAACCGCCATTTCCGTTTCGTCGAGACTGCGTTTTTAGGGCCTTTAACGAACGTCATCAATAGAAATATCAAATAGGAACCGAAACAACGTCACGCGGTAAAAGTGATGGAGGAACTGAATTATTTCTGTACCGCGCAGCTGCAGTGGCGGAAGACCTTTTGATCAAAGAGTTCCATTTGATACTGAGCGGGCCCAAAGCCAATTTGGGGCTCCGCCTCGGCGCGAAATTATTGTGAATTGATCACATCTCCTTTATTTCTTAACCCTTTTAATGTCAGATTATTATCTGTTCACGCAAAAAAAGGTTGGTTGTAGAATATGGATGATGCCCATTTTTCCACCGATTTCGACTCTTCGTGCAGTCCGGACATCTCAGACAAAATACAAACATGGACGGCCCCCATCACTCGGTGGATCAGATAAATATTTTTGATTACGTTCTTTTGCAGGATAATTAAATAATTATTTGGCGAGCGGACAGGATCGGCTGTATATAAGACTATTATAAGTCGAGTGCAGAAAAAATATAAACTTACCGGAACATGTTTCACGAAAAATATCAACCTGTATATTATATTTTAACGATATTATATTATCAAAGTAGGTAATAATTTATTAATAATATTTTTTGGTACAATTCGTTAGATACATTTCTGAATTTATTTTTATTAATGAATTTCTGAATTTATTTATAAAATATATTTTTATTTTCTCAATTCGCCTGCGATATTTCACATTATTTTACAAAATAATACTTTATATATTATAAAGGAAAGGTGTTCAGCGGAAAAATTTCAAGTTTAATACTAAATAAAAAAAAACTATAATGTTATTCTCATATTTCATTTATACAAAATGGAGTTTAACAATGTGGATTTACGTTTTATAAACAATATCGTCTAAATGCCGACTCGAGACACTTTTGCAATCGGACTCTTAAATTTACGAACATGCGAAAGCAAAGCGTTGGTTAAATGGCAGCAACTTCACGGCGGATATTTTCTTGTAGGGTCTGAATTGTTCGAGGATTGTTACTGTAAACTCTCGACTTAAGGTATCCCCACAAAAAAAGTCGTACGGTGTAAGGTCCAGTGACCGAGGTGCCCAGGGTATGTCTCGGTACTTGCTGATTAATTTATAGGGAAAAATTCCCCTCAGCTTCTTCATTGAAATTCTAGTTGTATGTGGAGTGGCCCCGTCTTGCTGAAATTGTGTTCTGTTGTTGAACCCGGGAAATAGCTGCAGTTGCGGTACCAAGAACTCGTCGATGATTCGGCAATACACGTCAGCAGTGACTGTCTCTTGCTGGTTAAAAAATAAGGGTCAATTATCCCGCGGACAGAAGTTGCACACCACACTATAGTTTTTGGACAATGCAAACGTTTTTGATGGCGTTCCCTTGGGTTGTCCGGGCACCAGTATCTAATGTTATTAACATAGCCATCGATATGAAAATGTGCTTCGTCAGTAAATAATGTTTCCAAGCGTTCGCGCTGTTCCGAAACGTTCTAGCATCGTTCTCGCTAAGGTTTCACGTAAAGAATAGTCATTTTTGTTGAGAAACTGCACGATTTGCAGTTTGTTTCTTTTTCAAAATAACGTGCACTGTTGATTTTTTTTTTCCAGTACAGGCTGCAATCTTCCTTATTGATTTACGCGGATTGCGCATAATTTAACGTCGAAATTGAGCCACATATTCTGGCGTCGGTGTTGACGTTGATGGTCCCGGAGAAATTTGCTTAACCATTGTCCCTTCTTGTCTGAACTTTTGAATCCAACACCAGATAAATTGAGTACTCGGCTCATCACTTACTCGTCGAATATTAAAGTGAGTACAAAAAGCGCGACGCGTACGAACCAATGAATATTGCTCAACCGCGAACGCGCGGTGCGCTCCCGATCAATAACTCATCGCGACTGGTAATCCCGCAAATCACGCGCATCGAATAATACCCCTCCCACTTACCTCACCTGAAGGTTTATGAGAAATTACAATTGAATCTTGAAATTTTTCCGTTGAACATCCTATATATTCGTACGCGGAATACTTTTGATAAATGTAATGCGGTGCTTTTCAAAATAATTGTTTTTACGCGTTCACTTATATTTATTGAGTCATCGCTGAAAAGGTTCGTTTACTATTTATTTACACATATGCATATCTAACTATGTATTTTGGTAATTTTTTGTTATCGCTACATGGTACTAACATCGTTTTAATTCACAGCAGATTGAGTTTGTTTTTGTAGTGTTGTTTTCATCATTATGTACATTTATTTGATCGGAGGGTTTTTAAAGTTCAAGGTTTCCGACATTGTATAAACATTCTAAGTTCGTCGTGTTTTGATACCACGGCAATAACTGTTCGATGAAATTATTCATCGCGTTGATTTCAATTTTATTGAATAAAATTTTAAACTATTTAAAATCGTTTAATTTTAATTGTATTGTTGGCGAAAAATCAATTAAAAAAATTCTATGTAAATTTATGTATATTATCTGTATAAGCACATACGAGAAACATGGGTGCTATATCTTAAAAAAAATATCTGTAAATTTCAGACTGCAGTGAATATATATAAATGCTTTAAATGGCGATGTTTTTTTTACATTAACGTTACCAAATTTTTCATTCTTTGTTGATTAAAAATATGTTTATCTAATTCAATTTATATATACGACGCTCTCTGATAGTATACATATAAAAAATAATTATATTTTTAAAAACAACTACTGCCATGACTGATTTATATACGTCAAAAGAAAATTTCAGCCTTGAAAATATTTACGTATTACTCAATTAAAAAAAAAGATTTAATTTTTACAAAACACGTTATCTAAATATGGATTCTCAACGAATTTATTATTTTTTACCGACACATTGAAAATAGAGAAATTTAATATTTTTCTCAAGTATTATTACCGGTAAAAAATATTGGATGTATATTTTATTAATATAGAAGATCCGGTACGTTTTAATAAAGTCGTTAAATATTTCATTCAAATAATTCTAAAATATTCGACGTACTTGTTTGGTCTAGCGGTAAGACACCGGCCTAGCGATCGAGTGGTTTTGAGTTCGAGCATCATTTCGGGAGTTAAAACCGAGTTAGTCTTATTTTCATATTTAGTTTGAAAATAATGAGAATATTGATGTGATAAAAATATACATAATAGTTAGATTTTTTAAATTTTCATAGTTTCGGTAGTTGAACAGATTAATTAACTTTAAACACATTGGTAACTTCCTTGACTCATATTTTTTAGTAATTATTTTCATAATTTGGAATAATCATATTTTTCTTTTTAACTTTTATTGTTATCAATAAGATATCGATTTATTGTACGCCACAACAAATTGTATAAACAATATGTAACCAGGATTTTGGAGAACAAATTCAATCTGTTGGGATAAAACAACTTTCTTCACATATACGGGGCGGGTGGGAGTGTCTCGGTAGAGAACTATTAATCTGATTCTTAAAAATATGTGGGTTTCGGGGAAGGAGAAAAGGCCGTAGCTGGAAATTCATTCCATTCATCAATCGGTATGTCCATGACACGGTGACAGTGGGTAGTAACGGTGACACGACACCGACCGAGCAGTGAGTGGTGAGTAATGGGCAGGGGAGCCGCGGCAGTGCATCGCCGTTCACCGCCACCTGCCGCAATTTGCAGGCGCGATTGACCCACTGGCGGATCGTTTCACCGGCGACCAGTTATTATTATTCTCGTTAGCAACGCTCGGACTGGGTGTCGGTATTGGGTGTCCGATCGCAGCGAAACCAGTTTGCATTATTATTTCCATTCCATACAAAAACTGGTCGGTTCGGGAGTAATGCACTCTTCTCTGCGTTATCCATTCTCGATTGCCGAATTTCTAATTTCAAATTCTTGGTGTCCACACCTCAGTGCTTATGTGTATATTATTTTGAATCGAAATTAGTTATTTACACGGTTGACTTACAATTGTTTGAATTTAGATGCCATTTTGTTTTTGGGACACCTAATATATTAGACTAGTGCAAGTGTTCCACAAATGAGAATTAAAAATTAGGGAATGATCTATTATTGAAAATATGGAAAAAAAGTTTCGCGAAAAATTACAAATAATACTGGTACGATTATATCTGACGGCTGCACATGGGATATTAAAGAGGAGAAAATGCGTAGTCACCTTTTCTCTGAAAAAAAAAATTTTCGATGTACCAGATGTACTGCGCTAAAAATATTTAAGTGGTTCTGATTTTGTACAAAATATAAAAAGGTTCCGTAATTAGATTTAATCAGGTAACACTACACATCAGTGTTTGATATGCTGTACTGAACCTGTCTGCCGTCACACCCCGGGACGGCGGACGTTTCTGTGAAAAAATTAAATAATTGAAATGAATTCCTACCCGCAGCCAGCAGCGTTAAATGTTCTAATTTTTGACAGTAGAAATTTTCCTGTTTGTTTTCTATTTGAAAACTATTCATTCAGAACGAAAACGTATTCATAAACATAAACATACTCGCCGAATTCGTATATTTCAAAGAAAATTGACTGCGTTGAATTGAATTTGCCAATTTTCCTATGCATGATGTACAAAAGAACGTTGGGATATTATTATAAATAATAAAAATACTAGCATGCCCGCACAGCTACCGCACGGTAGCAGACGTATCCTGCAGAGACGCAGTACTCTGTTTTCAATCTCACCCAACAAAAAAAAAAACACTTTTCTCGGTATCCCAGAATTGGAAGAAACAGAGCCGACGTACATAGCCAACAACCTAAGGGGTGGTGGAGAAATTGTGCAGGAGCTACACAGACTCACCCCGTGCACCTAAAAAAAAAAGACCACTTTTCTCGGTATCCCAGAATTGTAAAAAATAGACCCGACGTACACAACTAACAACCCAAAAGGGTCAAAGGCCTGTTGATCTTTGAGAAGCGTTGGGTTAGATTACTAACACGTAAAAAAACCCACTATTCTCGGCATCCTAAAATTGTAAAAAAGAGAGCTGACATATACAACCATCAACCCATCTCTCCAGGTTTTAATAAAAACAAACATTTTGTTAATACTCATTGATAAAACCATAAAAAGTGATTTGACAGGAAAAGAAGAAGAAAAATAAAAGAGAAGAATAATAATCCATCACTCAGAGCTTGTATGAGAAGATGTATGAATGTGGTTGAGGCGAGAATTATGTGTCAGGACAGAAGAGTGTGGCGCTCTATCCTCTCTGTCTACCCCGGAAACGGCGTGATGGTAAGTAAGTTACAGGTTTATCTATCACCAGAACTATTTAATTTAAATATTGAATAACAGACGCGTAAAAGAACAAACTCCTTCGACCGGTCTGTAGTAAGACAGACGTATTTAAGTCACGTGTACAACTGCGAAATAATAATAAATTCAATTACGCTTTTAAAAAATCATCATTGTGTCATTCTAGACATAACCTATAAAAATCCAAAAAAACGTACAGAAAATTTTTCTAAGTATGATTTCACCATCATTAACCAAATTCCGGAGTGAAATCATCAATTTTATCTTGTGCGGAAAATAAATATAGAGAAAAATGTACATGTCAAAAAATGTCAATGAACATATTTAAATAAAAATACTCTTTTTAATTCGGATTCGTCACATATTTCGCTTCAAGGTGGTCGAATGAACCGTTACCTGTATTATTACAATATTGTTTTAATGAGCTATTAATTGCATAGAGTGTAAAAATAATTTTCAAATGTTTCATTTCTCATGTGAAAATGAACATTTTTGATTAAAATGAAATAATATTAAAACATAATGATAATAAAAATACTATTTTTAATTCGTATCGGGTATATATTATCCTTCAGGGTGCATGGACACGAAGATACCTCCATGAATATGATCTTTTTAATAGACCGCTTCATACCGAATAGTGTACAGAAAACGTTTTCAAATCAAAAAATGTACATTTTCCCATGTGAAAATCGACATTTTTCATAAATCGCAGTCTGTCATCGTTCAATATGTCAAAAAATAGCCAAAAAACGGTTCATTTGTTTCTTCACTCAATCGCGAGATTTAGCCAAAACGGGGTTATTTGTATCAGTTTTTTCGCATTTTCGGCGCATCTAGGTAGGTCCGTACATTTTTCAAAAAAAAAAATACGCGTTTTTTAGATTTTTAAGGTGAATTTTAAACGATAGAAGCTTACAAATACGAAAATAAATTATATTCCATTGTGATGTATGCACAGATGTAATAAAATTATATTTTGGTCGTAAACTCGCAGAGAAAAGCTCAAAAACACGAAATTTCACTTAATCAAGCTTCACAAATAAATTAGAAGAAGAAGTTTTTTTTTAAAGTGTGCAACGATACTACTCGTCGGTGGCAATTGCCAAAAAATATTTAAATGATTTTAGCTCTTAAACTCGCAGACTTATAAGCGAATGAAAAAAAAGTTAGGCTAATTAAAAAGTTAAATTTTCCAAAAATCACCAAACTAAAAGAGTTGTAACAAATAGAGGAGAAGAAGAAGAATGAAAAGAAAAAGATGTAAAGACTCAGTCAACCTTCGGACGTCTGGGAAAAATATCAGAATGCGGATAGAACGCCTAATAAGCGAGATATTAACCAAAACGTGTGTGACAAAAACGGTTACATATAAACATATAAACATATAAACATATAAACATATAAACATATAAACATATAAACATATAAACATATAAACATATAAACATATAAACATATAAACATATAAACATATAAACATATAAACATATAAACATATAAACATATAAACATATAAACATATAAACATATATATAAACATCGCGAAATAGGGTCTATTATTTTAATATATATTAATATATATGATGCATATACTGATCGTGGGTTGAGGTTTATATTGTACAAAGTGATAATCGTCACCTGATCGATTTTTAAGAATTTTGCTCCGAATGGAACGTGACGTCAGTGTCGTAACAAGAAGCTTGCATTTGCCGAGAATAAAAGAATAGTTGTTCTCGGTGTAGTTAAGTAATCTAAACGAAATAGAAATGTGCAATCCATAACTTCCATGTATTGCAATTGCGTTGTACAATGTGCGTGATCTTTTTTACGTGAACGTAAGTTATACAACTCGCTATTCAGCGCTTGGATATATGTATGTATTAAAATTCAAAAATAAAGGAGCTTTTCCAGGCGAATTCTGGATGTTGTTACCATAGGGTTCACATATAGTTTTTATCAATATATCAACATCATTTTTTGTACTAGTCTTCTTAAAAACAATTAATAAAACAGTTGACCTGTGAATATATCGGGTTGGTGCATAAGTTCGCGGCATTTTTTTTTTAAAATAATTTTTGTTTAAATAATAATATGTCAATATCCTTTTAATTCCAAAGTATTGTTTTATTTCAATAAAACGTTAATTGAATTGAATTATTCAATTAATAGAAACTTTTTGTGTTAAATGTCGGCTAAAGAATACAGAAGATCAGGTATAAGAAATGAACATTTTAGACAAATCCTTTTCTTTGAGTTTAATCGAGAAATTTAGGTACGCATTAAATATATCTACTAATACTGTTATAAATTTCTACCGAGAAATGTAGCCGGCTATTCGAGAGCTCGATTGGGAGCTTATTCCACATTCCCCCATTCTTCTGTTCTTGCTCCTTTAGATTTTTATTTTTTCCGCTTTGTATCCAACAATCTTCGAGAAATCTCTTTTAATAATAACACTATTTCAAAAATTGATTTGATAACTTCTTCACCTCCAAACCACTAGATTTTTCTACGAGTATGTGTAGAATCGTAACACGGCTAGAACGCTGTGAGTCAACTGTAAATAACTAGCTAACTAACTTAACGCCACGCCGTTTCCCCGCGGGGGTAGGCAGAGAGAGTAGAGCTCCACACTCTTTGTCCTGACATACAATTCTCGCCTCATCCACATTCATACATCTGCTTACATAAGCTTATCGATTGTTAAGGCTTCTAACAGAACCATCTTCCAGTATTTGGTTTTCCTGGTCGCGCCAAGTCTTCTGCTGATGTCGTCTACTTCTGGTGTCATCAACAGTTGCGTCATATATCTTTCTTACTATTCACTCCTCATTCATCCGTTTCATATAACCAAACTACCTAAGTGATCCTTTCTTTATCTTACTCACTATACCAAGATCAGCTTTACATTCTTTCCTGTTTCTTTATTTTGTCAAAAATAGATCTGCCACATATACGCCTAGTGATCTCGTTTCCACTTTCAGTCTACTTTCGTGTCTCTTCTGCCAGCTCCAGACCTTACTTCCATATACCAGTGTCGATACCAGGACTCCATTGTGTACTGTTAATCTTGCCTCGGTTGACAAGTTCCCGTTAGATATAATTCCAGACACTATGTTCTGAATAATTACAACATTACAATAAGAATGTGTTCTCCTTAATGATATAATTCCATTCAATGCGCCGTTCACTTTATTCCACAGTTTTTTAATAATAATATTAAATTAAATCTAATAAATACGCTACGAATTTATGCATCAACAATTGTAAATTAAAGTTAAATTATAAAAAAAAAATATTCATTCGCGATATCGTACTAAAATTTTATTTGTTTCGTTCCGAAATGTTATGAACGATTAAAAATATTTTACGCTTTTGATCGTTTTAGAATCATAGCAAGATAATTTATTATTAATACCTGTTAAATTTACTGCATAGCTTTTCAAGGATAAACAAAAAGATGGTGGCCAACATGATGGTCAACGTACGTTGTACGGATAAGGTACGAGAAGAAGAAGATATCCTATATTTAATACAAATTAAAGTAATCGAATAGAAAGATATACAAAAGAAAACTATTTCTTGAAAAAATATTTAGTTGCTACTGGGATTTCACTATAGCAATCGAATATTTCTTATTTTAAACAGGCAATCCACCCTACAAGAGTGATTTGTGCCATTAAACAAGTTAAAACATTATTTCATAGAAAGCAGTACAACAATATTATAGAATAGGGAATATTGCGTTACAAGTTAATAGGGTTTAAATATGAGAAAATCAAATCATTGTATTTTGCTTTTAAAATTAGCAATATTAACTTTGTGGTTAAAATTCATATTTTTTTATTTATTATCTTTGTTTTATTAACCACTTAATTATGAACAACCAACTAAATTTAACTACGAGTCCCATTCTAAATTTTTTTCCTAAAAATTATTCGACTAAATTTGTATTAAGTAACAATTTGAGTTAGGTACTAAATTTATTTTTTAAATAATTGTTGTTTTTTTTTTAAATAGATTCTGGTAAAGAAACAGTAATATATGTTTTTAGTTAGTTATGACATCCTGAAGAAGAAAATGGTATTTTTCGAAACCAGTAGATGTATTTAAACTCAATTAAGTGGTTAATAAAACAAAGATAATAAATAAAAAAACATTGTATTTTAGAAAGTTTATTGCTCAAAGAGACACATTTTTCTTATGCGATTAGTTTTCTACTTTTATGATCCTTTTAAGAATGTAAAAAAACATGTATATAATCGGTTGACTATATAACACTTTGCATGTGAATGCAATATTGAAAAATTATTAATTAGCAATATTTTAACATGTCCAAGAACACACAATTACTGGATTTTCACCTACAACGGTACTGCTATGAAACAAATAATAGATATCTTATAGAGACGGAGCTATTTTTTATTATATTTAATGGAAAATATATGGAAGTACAGGTAATTACAGGGCTTACGACCTGTCTTCGGCTGTTCCATACGCAATCAAACTAAAATATAAAAATAAAACATGCATCATTTACTTCATTTTACCAAATTGTATGCTTGAAATATTGTCGTGAGTGAGATGCAATGAGTATTTATAATAATAGTGTTTTTAGTTAAATAAATTTATAATAAATACTAATACAATGTATTAATTAGAAAGATATAATATATATAAATATCATTAAGGAAGACATTCTTATTGTGAAGTTGTAATTATTCAGAACAGACGGTCTGTGATATTTTAAATACTAATTTAATGTATTAATTAGAAAGATATACATGTAAAATCAATTTTATCGAAAAATATTGTTGTTGCGCTACCGGGATTCGAATCTGGATTTCTTTCCAAACCAGGGAAGGTTCTTTATCAACTATGCTACAGTGACAGTATGTATTGATGTGGGATCGGGCGGACTTCTTTTAAACTATATAAATTGAAAATGTAAATAATCTGAATTCCGGGCAACGCCGGCCACAATTGCCAATATTTTTCAAAAATAAATATATCTACAATAATTAAAAATCCTTACATATATTGGGTTGTTTAATAATTTTTTGTGGTTTTGTTTAATTATTTCTTATAAAAATAAATTACATTTCAATCAACGATGTATTTATTCTCTATCATTGTTCAGGACACCCATTTTCTAACCAATTTGTCAATGTCTTTTTTATAAAAATCGGCTGGTCTGGTATCGAAACAATTATCGAGACAATTGGTGTTGAACGTAACGCCATGCATTTGATTGGAGAGCGACCGAAAAAAGGTGATAAGTTAACTGAGCGAGGTCGAGACTCTATGGTAGATGCGGCAGAATTTTCCAGTTGAGGTCCTGGATGACCATTTTAACTTTGATTAAAGGCGAAAAGAAGTACGTGTCGAAAATATTCGTTTTTCTCAACTTGACACTCCATTATTTAAGCCTAAAAATTAAGAATAATTATAAAATACAGGAAAACGGCGACATTGAAGTTTTGGAGCAAAAAAAATGCTATCGAATAGTATGTAATTTTTTTTGTCGCAAAATAACAAAATAGCGGGAAAATAGCATTTAAAAAAAACCGCAATGACTTATTAAACGACCTAATATATTTATTAACTAACTATATATTTATTAATGCACTTCTTATTTTGAATGATAATCCCTGTAATTTGGCATAAATACAACACCTTCCAAAAACGAGCTAGTTTCGTATTAGTATTGGTTGAATTCTAATATAAATAAATGGCAGAGGGCAAAAACGAGTGATTTTTAAAACTAACCGATGTTTACATCAAAAATAGCTATGATTGACTGTTAATAAATTAACACAATGTGTAAAAACTGTATAACAAGTGCATTGAAAGTTAGAAATAATAAGTAATGCAGAATGCTGACTGCAAAAAGTACTCTCAATTACGTAGAATACCTATAGCGCTTTAATATACCAGTTGTAAATTTTACTCATACTTATTGCAACAAAATATTTTTTAATTGCACCCAAAGCATTTATTATTTTCATAAAAAGATCATAATATCATAATAAAAGGGCTAAAATTCAATGTTTACTCAAAACAAAAATTCATATTGTTTTAAAAAAAAATCTTGAGAGAAAAAAGGACAATCCATGCGGCAAATAAATATATGATACGTAAGTAAATATTACACAATAAACAAAATGGCGTTATACGGTTGAAAATATTTTTAAACGTTCAGTAAATACACATTTGAACATTTGGTATTGTATTTATTAAACGATTACTTTTCACGGGATATATCTTTTTACTAACATTCGCACAGTGTTTACGAGGTATCTTGGGAAGCATTTACTAAAATGTCGGACAAAAAACCCTTACCCCGTTTTAGTTGTTTACACGATGACTCTACCATTTAATTATTTATAATTTATGAACATTACATTGTAGTAGAGATTATTATTTTTTATATTTTAATTTGAATTTTAACAACAAATTATTTTGTTTTATTTGTTTGAGTGTTGCAATTTAAGTGACGAAATATTAACGTGATTTTATATCGCTTTGAAAACTAATTGTTTATTTATGAAAAAATCTTGTAATTGTAATATATTTATTTTATAACTTTAATATATTGTCTTCACGTGGAAATATTTCGAAAATCTCGAAATATGTATATATATATACTTTTTGTGATCCAGATTCGAATCCCGGTAGTAATAATAATATTTTAAAATAGAATTGATTTTATATGTATATATTTCTAATTAATACATTTAATTTATATTTAGTATACTACAGACCTATGTTCTGAATAATTATAACTTCACAATAAGAATGTGTTTTCCTTAATAATATATAAGTTGTATCAATGTGTCCAAAATTTAATAAAAAAATAATTGTTAATTCTAGCGTTTCCTATCGGTTTTCTCAAAGGTATTAAAGATTTCGTAAAAACTATTTATAATATTTTTTTATACTTTTATGCATGCCTACCGTTTTTATTGTTAGCGGGGATTCTATATATGAATAAATCTTTGTTCAATGCATCAAACTGTATTTGTTTGAAACAACCGTTTATAAATATTAAAAGTATATCAATAAAATATTTTTAAAAGAATTAATTAAGTAAACGTAGTAAAAACATTTTAAAGACAAACACAATACAAGAATTTTTTTTTTATAAACGTTAGCAAATTAACAATATTTTTTATTATTAAGGAGAACACATTCTTATTGTGATGTTGTAATTATTCAGAACATAGGTTTGTGATGTTTTTAATACAAATTAAATGTATTAATTAGAAAAAATTAAAAAATAAATAAATAAAGGAACTAGATGTGTTAATTTGAAAAGTGTAACATATAGGTTCAAAAAATTGGTGTTGGTGTAGCATAATCGGATAATGCACGTTTCCCGGATTGGAAGAGATCCAGGTTCGAATCCCGGTAGGAACAACAATATTTTTCGATAGAATTAATTTTATATGTATATCTTTCTGATTAATACATTTAATTAGTATTTAAAATATCACAGACATATGTTCTGAATAATTACAACCTCACAATAAGAATGTGTCTTCCTTAATGATATTTCTTAATCGAATTTCAGTTTTTTTTTATAGTCTTGCATGAATAACGTCAGCCCAAGTAGGCGCGTGTGTGCGTGGCGCAGGCACAGCTTCCGAAGCTCCAGGGCTATCGACAAGCTCGCCATTCCGTTCAATATTTTCCGGTTCTACTTGTCAAGCACGTTATTCACGGCTCGTCCGGCAGTGCCTCGCTCGGTTCGCTAATAAGCCGTGTCTTTCATTTCATGTTTTCCCATTGTCTCGGCCGTAACAATGCGGGTCCTATCGGTGAATTGTTTCTACGGGTGAAATTCGCTTCTACGTAGATGTTGAAATGATGTGCAATCTCGTCCTTTTTTCTATTTATATTTCTTTATTATTATTATTATACACGACCTACTCAGGCATTAACATAATTTGTAAAATAACAGAAAATTTATCAGAAGTGCAATACACAAAGAAAAAATTATGTCAGCATATTTTTTTATAATCAAAATAAAAATATATATATATATAAAGTGAAGTAAAGAAATTTATCCGTCACAATTGAGTTGAGACACAAAAACTTATAATAATGTAGTCCTATAAAAAGTTAAATTTACAGCAAAAATGTCGACTACCTCCGCATATTCATTCCCCATAGAATGCAATATGGGGACTGCGGAGTTAGCTATTGCACGAGTTCTGACATTACCACTGTAATAGAACAATGAATTACGTCTCAATGAGCTCAATGGTGCGTAAAAGGCAATCAGACCACCATTCTGGGGGCAGTTTATCATACCATTGATGATTCTGTATAGAAATATAATGTCGGTCATCGTACGTCTCACTGATCATTTTAAGATTATAATATTATGGAAAATAAAATAAAACACCTTCCTCTTTTTTTAAAAACTCGCATATTTACTATATTTATTTATGTGCCTTTTGTTATTGAACTCTTTTTATTTGTGCTAAATTTTAAAATTATTTTCTGCAAATGTCATTTATGGTGCTAATATTGTTTATGATAAAAATTATTTAAGGTTTATGCGCATGAGTACGAAATACTTATATTGTTATATCTATTTTCAGCAGCCACTCGCTCTCAATATTATTTCCCGTCCTTCTATTCCGAATACACATATATCCTAGTTAACCTCAACCCGCGACTTTCTGCTAAATGTATTAAATACTAATAGTCATAGGTATTTATTTTCTTTCGGGCATCGTCACAAATAAGATTCAAGAAATAAATCGTCAGCCAAATTTAATTCACCTCATTATTTTATTTTTATTTTTGTTTATAACTTAGTTTATATGTATATATATCGCGGGTATCATCAATTAGCGTATTAGAATTTACATACTTTTCTAATGAAACTAAATAGATTTATCATGTACTGTACAATGTTGTTCATTGTTCATTAATCTGAATGTTTGTTACACGTACACGAGGTTTTTTATTAAAAATTCTATGATAGTTGCGTTTTTGGATGTTTCCGTCGTGTTTTCCTGTATAAAAGTTCAAATCGATGAAGTTAAAATAGATTCTCGTGTCATATGTATGTAATCACGTACAAAGGTATTTTTTTATAGTTTTGTCTATATTTGTTTTTTGTAATATTTTCGGTTATCAACCAATAAGCGATTGACTAATTATTTAAATAATTAGTAATTATTTATTAAGGCGATATTTTTTCGTATAATATTTTCTAAACCGAAACCACGAAGATTTTCTTTTGTGGAATATTCTTGTAGTTTTCCTGCTGTGTCTTAGGTATGTATTATTTAGCGCATATTAAAGGGCAGGGTCTGTAAACGGGTATAAATAATGCCCGAGCTGCGTGTGGCCATCTGGCGCGATATTACAGGCTGTGTGGGGCTATAGGGCAACCTTATCGGCCGACGCCAGCAGCGTTGGTAGGCCCTGGCGGCTGGCGGCCGGCGGCGCACCCACCCCGTCCCCCGCATCCACTCGGCCCAGAATGTTTCCGACAGGCCTATTCTGTAATATAAGGGTGAGCGGAGAGGAGAGAGGATTCGTTTGTAACGGGTGTCGATCGTGACAATGTTAATTACATCGTCAACTGTGGACAAAAATCCGAAAATGTATATAGCGTAATGTCTTTCGCACAATGTGAAACCGTCTTATCATTCATTACTTATTTTTTGTTAGCCGAGTTCTTCCGTATTTTGTAATTTTTTCTAAGGAAACATTTTAAATATTATTCATAGATTTGAAAGAGTCTTACCGCAATGTAAATAAAATTTTAACGATGCGTTGACGATGCGAGTTGCTCTTGTACCTACGTAAATTTCAATTTCAGCGCTTACAGATCGGCGGTTATTAGGTAATTTAAATGTTTACAACATATGATGACAGGTATAAGTATTTTTTTATTGAAAATAAAATTGTAATTTTACTACAATATGAATGTGGCGTATAAGCGTGGTGGCTGTATTTTTAAGTGTACCTTTTCTGACACGTACAAAAATAGCCTTAAAGTAAAGCGTAAATAAAAATATTCCGAATATCAGACATGTATTTCTGAGAAGCCATTGAATCTTAGTGAAATAAAATCCTTTGAAATGCATAGAAAGATTTGTTTTTGATATGATTATTTTTAAAATGTTTTGTTTGGATGATAGTTGAGCCAAGACCACGAAAGTTCTCCTAATCTTTGACACATTCATCTATGTAAACGATACGAAAATATGACTTACGACAGTTTGAGCTGTAACTAAAGACTTTATTTTTTAAATATCGTTAAATTTTTTTACGTCGGTTTTTCATATCATATATAATTTTTGTTAAATTATATTTAAAGTGTTACATTTATAGATTTGTTCTGTAACAATTTGTTTAACTTCAAGTACTTAATAATTCATCGAAGGATTGCAATATTGTTTTGTAACACGTTTTACTGCGTCATTAATACTTTTATAATATTTTTCTTTGATTGTTAGTAGATTCTGAGGAACATCGTATCGATGGAAATATAAATGGTAGATAGATTTCCACTTATACAATATATCGATATCTTAATCTACAAAGCAACTAATTCCACCCATGGTCAGGAAACCGTTTTTGATGTCATTATTTTTCTCTTTTATTGTTCTATGGTACACTAAAATCTAAAAATTCCCGTAAATTTTAAAACGCTTTTTAAAATAATAAATATGTACTACGTGCTGAAAAACCTTAGATTGATTTTTGCAAAAACCTTAAATGTTTACCTGACATAAGTGTTGATGGTACCAGAAATAGAGAACGTTCGCGGAAATCATAATCAGCTAACTCTCAATAATATTTCACAATTTTGGTAAAGAAATTCAGCTAACTCCAAATATTCCCTATTAGTACGAGATAAATCAAAATATCAATAAAATTTCTCAGCCACCCTCTTTCTGCATAAACAATGTACAAAAGCGTGTTTTGGAATTTTCGTAATCCATTTAATTACAAAATTAAACAGTGTTTTGTTGGTCCTGAACATTTTAGAAAAATGGAGTTAGCTGCTTTGCAGATTAAGGTATGTATATGTGTAGAATGTGTTTTTTTGTGTTTTCTTTGTCTTTAAAGTTCCATTCCTCTCTGGAGGCTGGAAATCATCACTGCTACTGAACGTGAACTTTAGAGGCAGCTGCTTTTTAACAAATGGTTATTCTTTCTGCACATCGTCTCCCTCAAATCTTCCCCCTATGCGTAGTATGACTTTTAAATATTACTTTATATTTCTCGTCTCTCATAACAAAGTACGTACTCAAGTTTCCCTTCTCGATAGAGATCAGCACTTATTTATACTATATTTTTTTAAGACGCCTTCGTGTCGCATTTTGTCCACCCGAGGGTTTCAATATCCTCCTGTAACTGTAGCACCACATTTCGGAAGCTTATTCTGTCTGTGCTTTCTGGAGATTATTATTATTCGTATTGCACATTTATTCGCAGTTGGTAGGTTTATTTTTTTAACTATTATTTTTATTCAGTTGAGTATTATGTTACAGAATTGGCCATAATGTGTCTGATAGTGCGTGTTTGCGTGTGAAAGTACTTGACAAATGAATAATGTATTGCCATCGATCGCGGAACTTGCGTTTCCTTGCATAAAGCATCATAATAGTTTCTACGAAAGAAAAGAGAGAATAAATATAATGGTTTCAATAACCACTTCTATACTTTTATCACAATTTGATTGGATATTAAAATTTCTAGTAAACTTAATGTCTTTAATAATTTTTATTTTTACGTAAATATTTATTTACACGATAAAGCTTAAGCATTATAAATATGACGCGCTTGTTGGTGTAATGGTTAAGACGCTCGCCAAGATGTAGTGATCGGATTTTCGAGCCTCGTTCCAGGAGACCAATCAAGTTAGTCCTATGTTCATAATACAAGCGTTTAGCTTACGAGTACGAGTATTCAGTGTACGCATCTGCATTTAAAAAAAAATTATGTAATTTAAATAGATGAATATTTTTATTAATATTGGAATTAATTGATAATTTTTTTTTCTCATAGCTTTTTCCCATCACTCGGGGGTCAGCAGGGGTCAGCTTTAGCTCTCTTAGCCCGCATGCGCCAAGTCTTGTGATCATGGGCTGTCAAGTCTCTTTGACCAATTTCGTTGTTTCCTTTCTGTTAATTTCTGAAGTCATTTTCAATCGATTTTCCTTTGCCATTTCTGGGATCAAGGGGCAATCTTAAAGCTGGCTCACACATTTATTCTTATCTCTTTTTCAATTTTTCAACATTTCCATTCCATCAATTAATCTATTAAACTGCTTCTGATAAAAGATTTCCTACAAAATTAAAAAGTGTACATACTTAGATTAATCTATTTATGTTGTAATTCATTTCCAATCTGTGGCTGATCGCGTTCGTCATAATTTGAGTACACTCAGAACGAGTGTATAATATATTCTACAACATTAGAGAGTTTTTCGAAATTTATTTTTCAGGCTTTTTCTGATGCTTGTCCATTGTCATTATATAAGTGGTAACTTCGATAATGTTAGTGTATTTGAGTACGTTTTTGCTATGTACATGACACTCAGGGGCGGATTTATAGTGCAGGAGCCTGTCTCACCTATTTCAACACAGTGTGAACTACGATATAAATATACAGACAACGTTTCAGGTTAAACTGTCAATAATAACAGACCTGGAGCCTATAGCTTCCGGAAGTACACGAAGTCGTGAATTCCCGACGGCAGCCGAGCACAATCGGATCTGCCAGATTTTTGTGCGACTTAATAAATCCGCCACTGGCTATACTGTACATCCTTTCTAAACAAAGTTGCGTATTCGTTCAGTATGGTTAATAGATACCAAACTATTTTTTCATTGATTTCAGTTTATCCATAAAGCTTGGTTAAAAGCTATCATCCGCGTTATAATATTTTATTATTATTAGGTATATTTCATTGATATTAGTTTGTTTTAAACGTAAAAATAAAATAAATTAAAAAAATAAATATATTTACACCCACTAATAAGCAATAATATAATACTATATAAGAAGTTCGGCAGGGAAAAATTGTTAATTAGTCAATAATACGTTCCAATCGTTTGCGGCCGACAAGAGTATCGATTTTCTCAATTTATAAATGTATTTTAATTATACTTGTAAACATTTGCACCTTCCGCGCATAGTTTTTTATTTTATTATTGTACCGTACGTATCTGACCTTTTGGCTATGCCGATTTATTTAAGAATATGTGCCAAAGAAATAATAATCGGTTAGGCCCGAGCTTAGAACTTGGTTTCAGCGATTCTCAACATTTCCATGCGATAATTTTTAAAATAATAATCCTTACATTATATGTCAATGCTTGAATGCAAAATGTATACCTCATCTATGATGGCAGTACAGATTAGGAAATATTAATAATGAATATTAATATTTATTTACAATCTTTCCGAATTGTACAATAAATGTCACTGATTTTTAATATTTGTCAATAACTACTGTGAATAATTATTGGAATCATATAATTTTGAGATAGCTTTGTGTACGTATATAGAATATATCATTTTACTAATGTTTTGTTTTTTCTTACTGGAAATAAAGACAAAGTAAGTACACTATATGGTGCATTGTTAAAGCAATATAATAACCGTCCGCAGGGCCTAGCAGCAAGTAATCGGTAACA
Source organism: Eubasilissa regina (assembly GCA_022840565.1). Taxonomy (NCBI): domain Eukaryota; kingdom Metazoa; phylum Arthropoda; class Insecta; order Trichoptera; family Phryganeidae; genus Eubasilissa; species Eubasilissa regina. The sequence goes on from JAINEB010000018.1 coordinate 28,214,976, forward strand.
GCCGATTACTTTTTTGCTAGATTGCGCATTCGGATTGTTCACGTTAACGATTTGCCTCGCTAGCGTGAAATACGGATTAAGTATTGGGCCTCAGTTTTGAGAATCGGTGAAACCCATCCTCTATGTTAAACGGGTCACCTAACTAAATTAGATTTTCTACATAATGCCACGTACAGTTTATAACTTATAACAACGTTATAATCGTACTATAATCCTTAATAGTTGTATTTGCTAAAAATAAATTGAGTAAATAAATTAAAAAATGGTCTGAAATATGTCAGTTAAAATTAGATTGTTTTTTATTGAGAGGAAGGTATTTTTACGATTTAATTATCAAATTTTCACGTGAATAAAGCGTTTAAAATGAGCATAATTTTGACACATAAAATCGGGAGAATGTGTTGGGATGGGCACGCAATCAGTAATTTTCAATAATATATGTATAAAACAAATAATATATATCTCATAGAGACGAAGTTATTTTTTAAATTATATTTACTCACTTTATCACTTTATACAAATATAACGTTCACCATTCGCACCCATTAATCAATCTCCATGTCTATCTTTTTTTTGATGTTGTATATGTGTTACTATGTGGAAACACTTCGAGTACAACTACACTACCGCCACCTATGGACTAAATTTGATATTCATTTCCCTGAAACAGCAAGATAGATAGATAGATAGATGTCACAATGTCAATTATTTTTGAAATGATTTAAAGAAATATTCTTTATATCAATATTTTGACTCGTAATTTATGGTGAAAGCAATAGGTGCTCTATATTCAAGTGCACTATAAACACGAGTAGGTACCTACATGTGTTTTATACTTAAATGGCTTTACTGCACGTATTAAAAATGCCTCCATCGTCTATGAACTTTCAGCGGTAAATGATATAATATAATGTGCTTCACTTAATATTATAATTCTGTGTCCAATGTGACCTTCAAGCTATTTAATTTATAATGTTATATTTTTATTTTACAGACGTACATGGGAAACATGTCAAATCGATGTTTTTCATATTTTTCAAACTAAGCTTAGCGCACAGAAAAACTAAGAAAAATATCATATTATATAGATACTAATTAAATATGAATTGTATATATTTTATTAGTATATTTATGTAGTAAAATTATTGGTACATGCATTCATTGGTATATCAACATATTCATAGTAAAATTTTATATCATTGTATTTTAAAAAGGATGTAGCAATGTTGGAAATAACCAAGAATCTCGCGAGCTTAGCCAATAGAAGTATGTATGCATGTAAGAGAACAATAACAAGAACTATTTATTTAATAATGTTTTTTTTTTACATTTTTATGCAAGCCTACCGTCTGGTGATAATAAAGTAGTTATTATTGTTAGTGGGATTGTATGAATGAATCTTCGTTTGATGCATTAAAACTGTATTTGTTTAGGACAACCGTTTATAATTATTAAAAGTAATAAGTATATCAATAAAATATTAAAAAACAATAATAAACGTAGTAAAAACTTTTAAAAAGAAACAGTGTAAATAAAACACAAAACAAGTATTTTTTTTTTACAAAAGTAAGCAAATTAATAATATTTTCTAATAGTATTTCAATAAGAAAGATATATTGTTTATTAAGTAGTTAAATAAGTTGCAAAAACATAATTTTTTTCAAAGAAATAGTATGTCTCATAGAGACGAAGAACACACAATTACTGGATTTTTACCTACAAAGGCACTGTTATTAAACAAATATCAGATATCTCATAGAGACAAAGCTATTTTTTATTATATTTAATGGAAAATATACGGTAGTATGGGTGACTACAGGGCTTTCGACCTACCTTCAACTGGCTTAAGTGATCACTTTATATAAAAACCATTCTCACCCATCAATCTCCATATCTATCAAATTTTTGTAAGTTGTATGTATGTTAATATGTGGACTCGCTTCGAGTACTCTATTATTATAGGTGAAATTATTATCCTTTATAGGTGAAAATCCAGTAATTGTGTGTTCTTGGACATATTCAGATATTGATAATTTTTTTCTTTTGTGTATCTAGTCTGTTAGTAATGAAATCTACATATGTGAATGCTGAATATAAATATTATATGTACATATGTTTATAGAAAGGTGGGGATAAAAAGTATCCGGTGTAGGAAGAATAGCAATTTTAGGGTAAAAAATAGTTAATTTTTTCGACATAGTCTCCTAACTCAATACATTTATTTTAGAGATATTCAAGAGTCTTTATGCCATCCTTATAGGTCGACTCTCTTTCCAACTCTTCAAGACATTTGTGGCGGCAATCACATTCTTGATAAATCCGACGCGTATTTTTTGCAGGTATGAAACATTTTCAGGTTTGGAAACAAGTCCGACGGGGTCAAGCCTGGCAATTAAGCTGCATGAGGTAACAATTCGAAGCTGAATTGATGAATTTTAGCTATTGCAATAACAAATTTGTGACAAGGCGTGTTTTCTTGATGACAGAGAACTTTTTTTTTCACTGAACATGACAGGTTCAGTGATTAACCAAATTGGAAAATGTGGTTATGCATGTACGCTATATGCTTTTATATTAAAACATTTTGAAGAATTTGAAACATTATATTGTGCAAATAAATAAACAAGTAAATCCTAACAATTCAGTTGTGAAGTCTGGTCTACACATATATATATATATATATATATATATATATATATGTAGACCAGACCATAAATTATATGTATTTTTAAATTGACTTATTCGCAAACTATATATATATATATATATATATATATATATATATATATATATATATATAATTGTATTTTTTTGTCAGATTTTAATGTATTAAAATATTCTGTCAGATAGATATTTAATTTCCCAAAATATGTAGTTTCGTATAGCTTATTTCATTGCACTGACTGCACGCGCCAGATATTCACATACACACACATACATATTCAGAATTACATGGTTTACCGACAATTGAATATACATGTATTATTAATAAGTATAATGATAATATATTTTCCATATTTAATATAAAGTTATGTTTAATGTTATATTTTTACTCTGTATTAATTTAATTGAATTGAAGAGTTATTTAAATGAATTTTGGTTTTTTATTTTTACTTTTAACCAAACTCTCAGCAAAAATGCTGCTAAATTTCAGCACGCAACATAACACTCACTCACTCACAAATACTGGAAATTAAAAATGGCTTACTATGTTATTACGTTTACACTAGAAAATTAAATTTCGGATTTCATTAGTTTTGCTTCGAATTATGTGCCATTCGGTTAAAAGAACGGGGGAAATTAACATTCTTACAGTCACAGATCGCTTACGCACTCCAGTCCGACAGCTTACCGTCTCTTGCTAATATTCAAGGCATGTTCGATAATATTAATACATTTTTGATGTTCCCGACATGCAAATAAGTAGCGTGGATCCTGTACCGCGGCTACGGCTACACGCGGTGTGTGGATCGGTGATGCGTACAGTGATTTGTGTGCGCTCAGCTGCACACGCGTGGGCGGCCCGCAAGCGGCCTGAAGTGTAAATCGAAGCCTGCGCTAATCCGGCCCTCCATCGATTTTCCCGGCCGCCGCCTATGCGACCCGGATGCGGCGCAGTTTTTATCCCCCGGTCAAACCCATTGTCGTATGTCAATTAATGATGGGGAATGAAAGCGTTGGTGAACCCCCTCCCCTCGCCCGGGAGGCTTCTGGAAACAGGAATTTTTTAAAATTCTTTATCCCGTTTTGTACTATAATTTTTTATTTTAATTCTCATTATAAGCGCGGTTTTGAATTCAGTTGAGGAATAGTAATTATGATCTCGCTTTACAGTTACCAAAGCGAATTCACATCCGATCTAAGGTACTCCGATGAACTTAATAATGTAATTTAATGAAACCTGTCCTAGGCTTCCCGCGCGTAAACTCCATTTCAATATGCGTAATATGAGCTGTGGTAGAAGTTATAAAACACCTCAAACATACTCATTTGTATAATTAGTGGATTCTTTCTCTTTTCTGTTTTGCAATAAAAGCAAAATTATATAAATAATTTGGAAATTCGTGGTCCTTCATTTGTCTTCAACGCCTTGGGCCAAACTAAACACATACACCAGACGCATATGATGCGCCTAATTTTAATATTTATTACCTTTAGTCTCGCATAGTGATGTCTAATCCTTATTTAATATAAATAAATAAATATTGTGACTGTGATTGTAGTCGATTGTAACAATGATTGGTAACAGATTTTTCACAATTCTTCGACCAATGGCTGGTACAATAGAAAGTAAACCTCCAAGAGTTAAATATTAATTACCAAATATCGTTACATTACAATTACCAATCATCGTCAAAATCACGGTCATACAGCGGTTTACCATCAACAGTCTCGTAATATTTGCCTTTTAATGATTCTGATTATATATTCTCTGATTTTCATATCCAATCAGAAACTTCTGTGTTGAGTTTTGTGAGCTCTGGTCGACATAATTTATATATATATATATATATATTTCTTAAAATGATATACGGTCTGTGGTGACAAAATATGTGAAAATAGTGTGTAAAAATCCATCGCAATATTGTAAAAATGTGTATAAATAACGAAATAAGTAACGTGAGTTTACTACGTTTGTCATTGTACGCCAAGCGTAAGGTTTTACGCTTTCATCTTTATTTCTTAAACTTGTATAAACTTATAATTGCCGAATTTCCTCAAGTGGAGTATTTTTTGTTTTGTACGTGGGGTTGCGATGCTCCCTTATATTCACTTGATGGTGGAAGTTAATATTATATTTTGTGAATGGTACCTAGGTGTGGTGTACGCGGATAAATTCCGGTAATATTCATTCTTGAGGAATGATTTTCGATGTCATTTTTAGCGGGAAAGTTGAGCATACGATTGTAACAGTTTTATTTTATCCCAGTTTACGATACTTATTAGTTATTATCCGATGCCTTTCTCTTTGAGATAATTATAATTAAACCCAAAATATTATTTTCCCCTGAGAAAAGTGGGTAGTAGATATCATTAAATTATTCAACGCTTCTCGATGGTCACTTATTCGATTGATCAAAGTTGATTGTCATTATAGGTGTTTTAGGAAGTGCGATACGTATGTAGTTTTCGTTGCGCTGCACCTTGGCAATCACGCGATGATGTCGTATAAGTCCAGTGTTTTTGTGGAGGCACTCACGTAAGTCAGCTTAACGGCACAGTAATGTGTTTAATAACGTATACAAAAGCGAGAATTACGCGCTGAAAGGAATGCTTTCCGCCGGGATTTTCACCGATCGTGTGTTGCTGAATGCGACGTGATTATGTTTCTGCGTGCTGCTCGCAGACAAACATAATTACGCGGCCGCAAATAGTTGCCTGGGTGGTAGTTAAATGGGTCGTGGAGCGGGCGGCGGGTACGGGAGGCAGGGGTGCGTGCAGGAGCGCGTGGGAGACGCACCCGGCGCCCCGCCCCCGCTCTTCGCCCCGTGCCACCCGCCGGGGTAGTGCTGCCGGGGGAGGTAAACTGCCAAAGTTGAAGGACGAATATCATCTTACTGTCTGCGTGAGTCGGAAGAGTTTTTATAGGCTGCGGCCTTTTTCTTGTTGAGTCTGCCGAAACGTCCGTCTGCCCCGTCGACTTGTTTTCTGTTCATCCCTTAATGGGTGTTACTTCCGCATATAATCTATTTTTATGGAACCAGTAATTTACACTTTCCTTTTTAGTTGTTTATTTCATTTTTATCATTTTTTAATTGTTTTCTACATGTTTTTGTGATGAACAATTATATAACACAGCTTTATCTATAAATATATAACTACGTTATGGAATTATGGAATTAGATTACCCAAACGACGTACGTATAGTCTACTGCAGCGGCACTATGTATGTATACATGGCCCACAATATGTACGGCGGTGTATACCATAACTATATCTGTCTCTTACCGAAGTGTTTTTGTATTTAAAGAAAATGTGAAATAGACGCATAGGTTTATTAGCACATCCAATGTGTAGATAATTTGACCTGAGCTGCTCGCGGTCGGGCGGGGATGGTACTACGCGTTGCATATTATGGTAATATCGAGAGATGTAGCCAATATTGTTTGGCTGTCAGCACTCCAGCTTAATATTATTTTTATATAACATATGAATATTTGAATTTATCGTTTATGTGAACGCATAATATACAATACGCATATGCGTGTGTGTATTACATACACGGGTAAACATATAACAATTATTGTTATACGAGTATATATTTATCATATAGTTTTTTCATGCCTATAAAATATTTATGTACAAAATATTATCCTCATAGAAATATAAATACAACACGGCCTCGTAGTTGAAAAACTTTGCGCTTCTATTTTTGCCTAATATATTAAAATTACATTTACAGTATTTTTAACAAATAAATTATAAATAACGTATTATGGAAATATTATATGACGAACAATATATCTATAATCGTAACCGTTCTATAAAATATTTTCAAATGACTTTGATTTCGCGGATTATGTTATTTAATTTCTTAGGTATACTTAAGACTATCTGGAATTTTTGTGCGGTTATTCTGTTAGAATATTTTTTATTAATTAAAAAATAGACATTACACAATTAGATTTTTTTTTAAATTTAGACGATACTCTTTTGTACTCCCATAATGTATTTATTATTTGAAGTCTTCGCGCCTTTAACATTAATTATCTAATTAATGAAGTCTCGATATCCTTAAATTCACGTTAAAATTATATTTCTATAGATTATTTCTAATTGAGTAGGTATTAATTACCCATTTTATTCCTAGTATTTTATAAATTGTTCGCTAGAAATATGTTACATTTTATATTAATTTTTACATTTCTTTTAAAAACGTGAGAGGGTCTCATACCGCGAAAAACGCTTTTGATAAACAAGGCAAACGCGAGCGATGAATGAAGATTTGGAGACAAGGTCTCTATTTGGTTTCATCCCTTTTCACGGCACACTGATATAAATCAAGGTGATTCTGTCGGTATATCCCACCGGAGGCCGTCTCACCTGAGCGCCGTTGGGGGGGGGAGCGGGGGTGGCGGACTCCCGGTAGAGCGTCGCCCTGACGACGGTCCTGGAAACGCTGACGTCACACCTCCCCTCCCCACCGCTCGGCCTTCCCCGCCGAACCGCCCCCTCTCCGCAGGCCTGTCGGGCCTACGCCAGACACACGCTGCTCCGTCACCCTTTCATAAAGGAAACTACCTCAAAGGCTTAAGCCAAAAGTAATTTCCGAATAAATACAAAACCTCCATTGATCCTGGGGGTACTTGTAAAGCTTCAAAGGTGAAATACGACGAAAGCCCATCTTATAATCGCTTCTCTAAGGCTGGAGACAAACTGGTATTTGAACATCCTCTCGAAAATCATTTTCGTTCTCCTGGTAATGAAGAAAAAATACTAAAGCAATTCATTAACTCCAAGTTTTCCTTTTCTATAGTAGGAAATGATGAAGTCTTTTGGTGATTCGTGTTTTTGGTACTTTTTGTATCTACCTCAGTAAATACGCGGATAGGTACCTTCTTAACGAACAGATTGCAACATACTCCCTAGGTTTTATTTGGGTTTGATAATAATAGGAGTCAAAATTAATAATTCGTTTGAACTCGCGCTGAGCAGCTTCCTGAAAACTGTCGGACCTTCCAGTCGAACATTTTGTGTTTTTTTTGATGTTGCTGGAGAAATCGCATCGGGTTCTCCCACTTAATAACTGCCATTCAGACGTAAATAGTCAATATATAATATTTTTGATGTGACAAAAACATTTCTGCGTTTTAAATGAGCGTTCAAGATATAAATATAGGTAATTCTTAATGACTTATTTCTTCAAATAATTGAATATGTTTTTTGTAAATGAAGAAATCTTCTTTAACGCTTTTCGAAATTTGTCAAAAAATTGTCACACTTTGTCTTTAAAATGAACGAAACATGCTTTGAATGACTATTTTGCTTGAAGTTAATATTTTATAATAGAAAAAAAAAACATTATTTTATACCTATAGTGTCATTAAATTGGCAGAAGTTGTTATGATCTATTAATACTTGTTATTATCACAGACCAGTAAATAAATAGACATGAGATAAAGTGTACATATAGGAAGGGGGTTTGGAACATTACTTGCTGGACGAGGGGCATTCTACACACATTATTTGTGGAAACATAAATCCGATAGTTTATAGCACATTTAAGCAACAGTAAAAGTATTTACTCTTTGAAAATTAAATATTTGTGTAAATAAAACGTATATTTTACAGTAATGCATATTATATTGTTTAAATTTTCGTTCTAATCGCGTCATATATTTTAAAAATGTCGCGGAGCTATTTGATTGCGTAAGTGGTACCAAAGCGAGCATGTGCGTGACACTGTCTGTGGTTATTACATATTTAAAAATCGTCTATCTGTACCCTTTCAAGATTTTAATGTAAATTTCCGTTAATTAGTCTGTGAACCAGGATCAAGAAAGACATTGAAATATCGCAATGTTTCACTGTTTTCTTTTAATACTATGATCTTTCAGGGTAAAATTATTTGTAGATTAATCTTCATCAAGTTTTTATTCTAATCATTTCGAACCCAACCATTCTTCAAAAAGAAAGCGACATCCCTATAAATTTTTCATAATACTTTCAAATGTTAATCCCTTCATATTAATCTAAAATAGTCTCTTAACACTTCGCTTCAGATCGTTTATCTTCGATCTGTAGTGTGTAATTAGCTTCTGCACATTTAAATAGAGATCTAGAATATTTCCGACAAGATTTTGTTGGTTCTTTATTATTGAATGTATTATATCGTATGTATTATTTTTATGGCGAATCGGCTCTCATAAACAACCCTATCGCGTTAGAATAAACGTATTATTATACTATAATATCAAAATTCTTGTTCGTTGTCTTTATCTCGTCCTTCAATGTTGTTTATCGTCGTGCCTCTTAAATTATATATATTTATTCTTATTTCGCGAAATATCATAACTTTTGATATGAAACTACTTAGCCACGAGAAGAAATTCTAACGGTCAAAGGTCACCGTCACGTTGCTTTTTCCAGTAAGTAAAAAACGTACACCATAATATTTGCATGTGTACGGTAAATTTGTAATGTCGCTCGGCGGCACCTGTGACGCAACGTAGAATAACGTGTCTACGGATCGGAAGATTTCAGATTCGAATTCTGCCAGAATCCAATTTATTATTACATCTAAATTTATTTAAATATTTTTGTTATGTACTTAATGTAATGTAACGTTTTAAAATCAAACAATTGTGACGATATGGTAAAAGTGGATTAGTAAATATATATAATACAAGAATATATATAATTGTGATATACAATAAACTTCCTCGTATCCGGTACTCAAATAACCGGAACTTTCAAGAAACCGGCACCCAAATGTTGATTTCGCCATCAATATTTTTTATATAATTTAGTGTTAGATGTTTATAAATTTAAGTAGTAAAAAAAGTTAATTTTATGTTTTATATATCAATAATTAAACTTTTTATATTCCGAGGTTAAGAAGTTTCACTAGTGCGTAAGAGTGCTACACACTGGAATTTATTTATTTAATGAAAGACCAACTTTGTGGCTTTTTTAAAATTAGCAAAGGCAAATTTGAACGGAAATTGATACATTACACCGGAGTGATGTGTCAATTTCTTTTGAAATGCGAATTAAATTGACATGTAAACTTTTGGTTTTTATCTTATAATAGAAACGTTTTTAAAAATAAAATATTAGTCAATTTAAACATTTTAAAAGTTTAAGTTTATGCTTTATCATTGCAGTCAATCGCGGATGTTCAAAATATGGAAAATCAAACCGCCATTTGAAGTTAGGCGATCAAATAATTTAGACCTTATGAATGTCTGGATAAAAGGGAACCCACAAAAATGACAGCTTCTGGGAGACGCGAGTCAATTTACATGGGCTGTGGTGTTTATTGAAATTGAAAAGTAAATTAAAATTAATAAATTAATCATTTCAAAACAATGTTATATATGAAATCAGCTATAAATTATATTTTTATTTGATTCGTCTATTTTCACATACCTACTTTATTAATCACGACGTTCTAAGGCTGGCTACATATTTTATAATATAATTACAAATTAATTTGGTCCTAAAACTAACTAAAGCCTAGTTAATAAATATTATATTTTTGTAGAACTACTGTGATATTAGTGAAAACTAGCATTTGCTGCAAGGTTCAATTATCTAACGATGCACCTAAAATATTTGAAAGTAAAACGAGAATCCCATCTATTAAATGTTGTTCCTTGACATTGGAGTGTTTCCAAGAAATTTGTCATGCGGTGTTGGCTGTAATTCATAAAGGCTTACAGATTCATGTAAATATACATAATCTTTTTTAATGATCTTTCTATTTATATTTCTCCTACATATTATATTTACTCAATTAAAAAACGACCGGTTGAAGTTATTGAGAACGAATAAATCTACGTCACTATTGTAAAAAGGAACGGAAATATTACATACTATTATTATTATTATCCCACAGAATAGCCTCACATCTCTCCGCGATTCCGTGCGTCCGGGCAATATCATACAGCAATAATATTTTAATAAATAATTTTAAACAAGGACATACCTTAGGTGTCACAATAATTTGAATATGGAATACAAAAATTTATACATGGAAGAAACAAAGTAATTTATGGAGAAATTGATAAATAATATTCAGTATATTAATTTAATTTTTAATTTATTTTTCTGTTGCGTTTTCGTTGATTTAAATTTTTTTTTTATCATATCTTGATCGATGCTAATTACATATTACGACGAATAGTAATACTATTAATTTTCTCTATATCTAGTCTTATAGTTAATTCTGTAAATGAATTGAAACAAGTCATGTTAACGAGTAGAATCCATCTGTTTCCACGAAACCCTTTAGGAACAACGGTTTTGGAATTCCATGTTGAAGTTATGTCTACATACCTACCGTGTATTATTCATTAATTCCCAAAAACCATGTCTTTCGATTAACAACCTACTCCTTAGTAATCCTCTTCCAACAGACCAAAGGAAAACCCGAACGTAAACCTAAAAAGAGTGGCGAAAAAAGAAAATGGGTTAGGGGATGTAGAGAAAATGGCCCAGGTCCAAACAAGACGAGAAAAATATATAATAATGTTGAAAGGCGAACGACCCTTAGTACTACTAAAGTCGTGATAGTGCGATCAAATAATCTCAACATTTCTGCGGCGCTTGCGAGAAACTGACTGAAAATACGGACGGAAACGATTTGCTTTTGGAGTAAGGGAAGTGTTATTTCAACCAAATAATATGATGAATTTTTTACATTTATTAGTATTCGTGAGGCAATGTTAATGACAAAATAAATACGGTTACAACAAAGATAAAAGATTTTGTTTGTTTTATTTATATATTTAAAAGTAGCTAATATTAAAATGAAGTATTTATAATAGAATGTAAGTTAGAGATGAAGCCTGTGTGGAAAAATGATCATAAAATTAATTAGTAACTTTTCAGCTGTAAAGAAAGAATGAATTATTTATTTATAAAATTTCTAAGAAGACAAAATTATGTTTGATGTTTAAAAAAATAAAACATTTAACATTTTTCTAATACAGTGCAGTCGCAGTAGTGATATAAATAGATACGTAAACAAATGATTAAAATTAAGTAAATTTCATATTGCATACTCGTAAGACTTTATAGTGAACTATTGCAGTACGGTTGCGAGATATAATGAAAAATAATTGATATATGAATAACGGATTAATTCTGGTAATAAAAATAAGAGTTAAAATTTTCCTCATCGCCTACCCTCATCCGGCGGGCCGGCCGGGGCGGGTCAGGGCGCGGGGGAAGGCGGATGATTACATTCTTCCCAGAGCCCGGCACACGCATTTCGCTTCGGGCTACTAACTCGGTATTTTCCCACGCGATCCCAGACGGCCATGGAGGTGGAGCATTTTTCCTTTCCCCATGCGCCGGCAGTACTTCTCCGGGAGGGGTGGCCCCCTGCCCCCTCGCCACCGCCCCGCTTCCTGCGCCCCTCCCCGCGGCCGCCCGGTACAATAACCCAATTTGCGCGAATTCTCCTCCCAAGGCCGCGCGGCAGACTCTGGGCGGCGGCGGCACATAAATTCGCACCGTTATTGTTGTGAAATTCTCCCGTTTTTCAGTTGTGGTTCATTATGACTTATGTGGCCGGCTTGTTTTGCACCACGGTCGCCCGACGGGCCGGAGTACCTGGTCCTGGGCGGGGGGCGCAGCCGCCCAGGGGGTGTGGCCTGTTATTTTGTGTTTATCATTTTTATTTAAGTTGGCGATAAGCGATAATTAATACCGACTACTTTTATTTTACGCTGTTTTATCAATGATTCGGATTTATTTTACTTTTATTAGAATCATTCAGTGATAAAGTGCGAGTGTTCTTCATTTCTTATATTATCAGGAAGCGGGGGAAGTACGTGAATTAGAGCGGTATTGTATCGATGGCTGTGGATTTTCGAAAACGAATCTTGACACGTGTCGGGTTCAAAAGGAGAAAATCCAAAAATATTCGACCTTGCGAGGTCGCACTCGTTAGCCGGGTCCGGGTCCGGGTCGGCGGACAGCTTCCGGCTGGGCCGCCCGCCGCCATGAAAGGAGATGTTTTCCATCTAGGGCTGTCCTTTTGCGAGATCTTCGCTTTGTTAAGAAAATTATCTCTAAACCGTAAAGACGCGCGAGTTTTTTTTTATGATGAGACGTGGTTCATTTTTCTTGTTTTTGTTTGCTTCTTAGTAAATTGCTACCAAAAATGTGAGTAGTATTTAATTAATTTTTGAAATATGTCTTATCAAATATTTAAAGTTATTTTTTGAAGACAAATGTTCATTCTATGGAACAGAAAGCAAGTAAGCACCTGTTTAGTCGATCCATTTGTAACGTGAAGCCGTATAATAACTATCGAATATTAGTTAATGATATCCTCCTCGTTATTACATGGTGATTGATGACATCAGGACGCAGATATGTTGCGCTTCGTACCCTAGGGAGGCTCGTGTGATACATTTCATGTATGTTTTGGTAGATTACCTCGTGTGGAATGAACAACGAACACCTAAACTAGACGAGTCGTGCAGGCCGATTATGTTAAATCGTTAACGTTGTCGCTCCATGTCATTTATATTTACATACATTGTCATATCGTCTGTGAAAATGCAATACCCACGTATATCCGTACCCGAAATAACCCAAATATTAAAAATACGTTTTTTTGCCGATTTATATTACACGTTAAAAGACACAGCGATTGGTGTATTAAAATTTTAGAATGTACCAATAGATTTTTTGCAATCGGCTCTTCAATAGCGTTGAAAATCCATTTTTCTTAGCAGCTGTAAACATTTTTTTTCCTTACTGAACAATTTTACAAATCGCTTGTACATTATATAATATTACAACAAGCGACAGTATTTTTTCGATGTAGCGTAGTTGGTAATGCATCTTCTCCGGATTGGAAAAGAGATCCAGGTTCGAATCCCAGTAGCGCAACAACAATATTTTTCGATAAAATTGATTTTACATATATATCTTTGTAATTAATACATTTAATTAGTATTTTAAATTGTTATTAAATTAAAAATGTATCAAATACGTGCCAAGTATTAGAATGGTTAAAATTGCGACTTTTTCCTTACGATACTTTACGTAGGAGGGGTCAATATGTTGCATTACTGTAAATCTTCTTTTTTCTTTCATGTCTGTATTGACATATGGTGGTCTTAATCAGATGATACTTCACAACTTTCGATCTTGGGTCAACCTCACAAGGTCTTTCCAGCTAGGTGCAATGCATATATCCAACGCTGTGGTACTCTTAGGTTATTTTCGCTTGTCGCTATTGCGGTCTGTCCAAGTCTCCGTTGCATACATGAAGATTAGAAAGACAAAAGTATGAACCGACATCATTTTATTAGCAATATTTGAATATGTCCAAGAACACACAATTACTGTATTTTTACCTACAAAGGCACTGTTATTAAACAAATATCAGATATCTCATAGAGACAAAGCTATTTTTTATTATATTTAATGGAACATATTTGGAAGTATGGGACTTATAAAATTACGTTTTAAAAAATATCCGATTCTTATAGTGATGACATATATGGTATTTAAAAAATAGGAAAAATGAATGATCAAATTTGGTCCATAGATCGCAATGGTGTAGCGGTACTAGAAGCGAGTCCACGAACTAACATATATACAACTTTCAAAAATTTGATAAATGTGGAGATTAAGGGGTGTGAATTGGTGAACGTTATATATATATAAAGCGATCGCTTAAGTCAGCCGAAGACACTCGAAGAAGCTCTGTAATTACCCCATACTTCCATATATTTTTCGTTAAATATAATAAAAAAAAGCTTTGTTTCTATGAGATATCTGATATTTGTTCAACAACATAATTTTAGTTGCTTGCTTGATGTATGATGGTATCCCATATTCTCGTATGATGGTTGACTCGTGGGATGAATGGTGTGGTAGGTTTCCGTTACTTTCCACACCGCAGTAACGTATCCTTTTCGCAGCACCAGCTGTGTATATGGTAATCCGGAGACAAACCGGTTCGAAGGCATTTTTCGTGCCCTTTGTCCCGGTACTGATGAATACCGCGGCCCTCATTAGACGTTTAGTACAATAGCCATATGTTGCACTGGTGCAGATAATGCCACGATTTTCTCAACTACACCTATGTACATATTTATATAACATTGCATTGCATTGTATATAATAAATAATATAGGAAGACAAAGATGATAAATTGAATAATTCCGATGTTATAAACTTAGCTGTAAAGATTGTACTGCTCTCTATATTCGAAAAACTGGTCGAAATTAGAGTCAAACAACATATTTTTGTACTGGTTTTTTTAGAATTTTCCAGTCATTTATTAAAAAATAATCGTACTTTTGACAAAAAAAAATGGATTGTCTATTTTACATAAAAAACAATCTTCGGCTTAAATTGATTAATTTAGAATCATTAGAAATAAGTGCAAATAACGTGCAAAATTAACCAAAGTATTATAAATAATCAACTAAATTTAACCGTAAGTCCTATTCTAAAAACAATTTCCAATAATTTTGTACCATTACGTCAATTTACACATCTTTCATCATCGTAACAATTTAAGTTAGGTAATACATTTATTAAAATTTTTGTTTTATTTATTAATTATTTTTAAAAATAATTAAATTTAATACATTATAACCATTTGATACGGTCGGTTGGTGGGTAAATATTTGCGATAAATATTAAAAATATTTATTTATAAAGCCTTCCCACATTATACATTTTTAAACATTCAACTAGGTACATATTTTTTTGGTGCGATTGTTTACCTGGTAGGTTTTTTGCAAGCGAGTTTTGGGTGGAAGAGGTGGGGGTTGCCATATCATTTTGCAAATTCATTTCGAAAGAGCCGTCACTTCTTACTTTCACTTACAGACTTGTTAATGTTCGTACATAATTTTGAATCCATGTAATTAATTTTATAAGATATCTAAACGGTTCATTTTCCGATATGAATTTTGTGACAGATTTACTCATTCGTGTACTCGTATCTTACGAATGCCATATTGTAGTCAATCAAGCCGAGTTCCATTAATAACAAGCATTCATACATACATATTATAAACTTAATAGGTAACAAATTAAAACCTTACGTTAGGGTAGGTTACAAGTAGGGTTTCTCTATTCCCGGACTTCTTTCATTCCCGCGACTCGATTTGCAGCTCTGGATCATCCCCGGGATTCCGGGTCTTGTCATATGTTAATAAATTTTTTATTAAATAAAAGATTTTATGCTTGTTTTTTATAAACATTATTAATTTTAATTCACTTAAATTGTTATAATAAATTAAACACGGATTGACAAAAAAATACTATTTTTAAATAAAGATACAAATATAATAAATTCTTTATATTAAAAAAAAACATTTGAAAAATCTAATTTCAATAAAATATATTGTATGTACGTACATATCATAAAATTTTGTTTCAGCGAAAGCACTCAGTCATGTATATACTCGTATTTTTATTGCACGTCACCGACGGTAGTCAATGCTAGCAAATTTATAAGAATTTGTATCTCTGTATTTTGCAACTAAATGATTTATTGTATCCTTAAGCCATTGTTATTGTTTTCTGGATCCCATTCGAAAACTATACTTTTTTTGTTTTGACCCAAACATTTCTTTTTAACTGTGTTCGTAAGACAAACATTTTGGACGAAATTATTTTATTTACACTCTTCTAAAATTATTACAAATCCCGGGATTCGACATAATCATTCCCGGGACTCGATGCATCGAAAACCCCATGTATTCCCGGGAATTCATTCCTGTGTCGACCCGGGTCAGAAACCTTAGTTACAAGTTCCTTGTTAATTAAATTGAAGTGTTCATGCACATTTGTGAAAGAGTGAGATGTCATTACTTGATATGGCAATAACTTTGTGATGTAACATGATTACAAATTTGAATTTTTTTAATTATAAATTGACCTACATACACGTCGAGTTATTTTATCACTACTATAATTTCAAGAGGTGCAATCTTTTTCATCAGCTGTAATTTATAACTATGTACTTATAACTAATTAAAAGTAAACTTAAACGAACTTAAAGTATATTGTAATCATCTTTTTTGTTGACAATCTTTTTAACCTTCGCAAGTACATAATACGGAAGGCTATTTTTATTTCTTAAAAGGTGTGTAAAATTTTACACAGAAGTATTTGAATGAAAGTTTATAAAATGTATTTGTAAATGCATTTTTTCACATTTTATGTTTGTTTATAAAGGTACAAGAGTCCCAAAATTTTATTTATAGTACGCGTTTATGTGATTTTTTTTCATTTTAATAATTATTTTACATATTAAAGGTGAAATATTCTTATCATTGTTGATGTTTTTAAATTAAAATGAACGCGATTCGATCGAAATAATTATTTTTTGTGAGTGAGAAATGATATTTTAATAATTCATAATTTTTTTGAACCGAGTTTTCGGCGATTCCAACATTGGTACGAGAGTGTCACAACAAACTGTTACAATACGTAATCTTTCTAAGGGCAGCGATGCGTCGAATATTCGTACATCATGCGAGTACGTACCAAATTTGGAAAAAATTTGATTCAAAATGGCGGTCTGTGGGAGCGGCTGGGGCTGCAGCAGACGAGCCGGGGTGGGGTCGGGCCGCCCAAGGCCGCCGACGGGGGTGCCTGACCCACATGGGCCCCGTTATGTCATCCGCCCTGCCGCTCCCCAACCCGCCGCCCCGCCACCCAGCCCCGGGCGGACGGTCAGGGAGGGGGGCAGCCCACCGCCACCCAGACACATAAAACACTATTTATCGCCGTTGCGAGAAAGCCTTGCACGCTTTTCCGACGATTTCAAACACAAAGCGCGCCATTTTTACTACTTTATGTGCCTTGATTGGGAAGTGCGTACTGCGTTTGAATTATTTTAATGTAATATTATTCAATACAAATTAAATTAATCAACTATAAAGATGTACAGAAAAAATCTATTTGTTGAAAATATATTTAGTTGCTCCCGAACCTTGATCGCATTAACATGAAAGCGCATTAACATTTTCGCTACAGCAATCGAATACGTTTTCGAAACATTTTGAACTTGTCTGTAATCTTTCCAATTGATACATATACTATTATATTTTCAAAGTAATCAACTTTATATTGCGGTGATTCTCAAAATATCTTTGAGAAAAACTCGCCACGACACGCCAGAATTAAATTAATCAAATTAAAGTTACCTAACTATTGTTGTTTGGTATATCGAATGCGCGGTTTTAGAAGTTCATAAAATTACAAAAATATACAGATTTTTCATGTCGTTTTCATTGATTACGAGTTCATTACCAAAATAAATAATTATATTTGCAAACGTGATATTCTATTACAAATCACAGGTACACCTTAAAAAAATACTAAAAAATGCGTTCCAAATTTTTTCATGCCTGGAGGCAATATAAAGGAAATCCGCCTAGAATAAAGTAATATTACGGAGCCTAGCAATAAAAGATTTTAATTATTATTTTTCTCGAGATATTTAAGAAAACACCAATGGAAAATGTGTGAACGATAGCAGATTGTTTTTGTTAGGAGTAAAATGAACAATATTATGATATTATAAAGCAATTTTAGTTTTTGCTTTGTATATTTTAAGAAAAAATATACAGCAGTAGAGGCGCGTATTCTATTGTTTTTGCTCAAAGAATATGATGTATTCCGTTCTCTTAATTTTATTGTATTGTACGCAGTTAATACAGAAACTGACGGATCTTTAAATAATTTGTTATATTCCTTTGTAGTTTTATAGTAAATTGTCAAAACAACTGTAAGTATGCATCAATTTTTTCTTATTTCTGAAATGAATTGAGAAGCTATTTATTTTATATTTCCTGTATTAATTCCGTCTAAAGGTTAGTCTTGATATCAATCGGCATTTTGACGGTAAGAATAGTCACATTCTCGACATTTTTTGCCAGCTATAAAACTTGTCTGCTGTCGCGTCTGTTACGAATTCGAATCTCGTAAATAACGCCATTCACTTCATCTGCGCTGTTTCCTATTTTGATTCTGTTCGCTTTTCTAATTTATTGTTGCAAGATGGATCTATAATGGTCATCCGAACAAAAATCCCTGGACCCGCTTTGTTCTTTTTAGGACACGATTTAATCGACCGAGTATTTTGAGATCACTTCAACATGCGCGCCAGTTTTTTTATGCATCGCTCGCGGAGTTATGTCGGTTGTGAGACTATTATTAGGTTTAATTTGAATGGAAAATCCTTGACCCTCTGAATACCGACGCATCATTTTTGACTATTTTTTATATTAGGGGGACCGGAAAGAAATCCATTATTTTTGGTGTCGTCAAAATGATTTATTATTTATTAGGAGAACACATTCTTATTGTGAAGTTGTAATTATTCAGAACAGACGGTCTGTGATATTTTAAATACTAATTAAATGTATTTATTAGAAAGATATACATATAAAATCAATTTTATCAAAAAATATGGTTGTTGCGCCACAGGGATTCGAACCTGGATCTCTTTCCAAACCGGGTAAGGTGCATTATCCAACTATGCTACAGCGACATTATTTTTGATGACAAGTATATGTTACACTATTTAAAATTAATACATGTATCGTTCCATTATTGTATCATAAGTTGTGTCAGAGCGTCAATTGTTAATTCTGGTGTCTGATATCGGTTTACTCAAAGGTATTTGAGATTCCGTAAAAACAAAGTAGGTGGCTTTTAAATAATGGGACAATAGATATATTAGTTTGAAAAAGTGTAACATATAGGTTCGAAAATTTGTCGTCAAAAATAATATCGCTGTAGCATAGTTGGACAATGCACCTTCCCCGGTTTGTAAAGAGATCCAGGTTCGAATCCCGGTGGCGCAACAACAATATTTTTCGGTAAAATTGATTTTATATGTATATCTTTCTAATTAATATATTTAATTAGGATTTATTAATTATTAAAAATACTTATATTTTAATATAAAATATAATTTTCGTTATTGTTAAGGACAGTTTCCAATCTTGCAGGTTTTGAATAAAAAAAAACATTAAGTGGTTTTGTACTTCTGATTAATTCTGAAATGTTTTATTACGAATAGACTGTTACGGTGACCAGAAAAGGTGGTGGTCAGTAGGTGCTAGGTCAGGTGAATTCGATTGGTCAAGGCTGGTCTTTTTGTTAAAGTTTCTCCTGCAATCTTTCTAATTGTTGCCAATAAATAATAATTGGTTTGAATAATTCTAAATGAATTATACCAGACATATTCCAACAAACGTACTATCTTCTTTAAAGTCAGTCCTGGTTTCGTAATTGGAACTGGGGTTTGTTTTCTTTCCATTTTAAATAACCCATTTCTCGTCTCTAGTCACAACTCGGTGGTCGAGAGTTGAAAAATTGTTATTCTTTATTCCTTATTATCCACTGACAATGCATGTGTGGTCCAAATTCCCTGTCTGTTTTCTTTGCCAGTGCGTTTTAAATGCTCTAGCACTGTCGACTATGGAGAAGAGAGTTATTGTGACATTTCCTCAATGGTTCAAGCAGTGATCCCAATCTCGTGTATAAAAATAATGGATTTTTTTCTGGCCCACCTAGTATTAAGATTATTATAACGACTTCTTCAATATTACCAAACAACAAGTATTGAGAATTTTCCAATCACCTTTTAGAAACAAATCGTTATTTTGATATTAACAATAGTTTAGAAATTATTCGTACAAATACTAGGGGGTTTACAATGAGATAAATTAGAAATTTTAGTAATAAGAAAAGGTGTTAATAGCAAGCAACATTTTATAAATAATCAAATCCTTTTTGCAAATAGTCACATTTTAAATTTGTTTTCATATTAATTCTTACTTATTCATCACTTTATAGTTTTGTTTTTATCTATGCTTGTATTTTTAATTTCAGTATATATTGTTTCCTGAAGAAGATACCATTGGTATCGAAACATGTTGAATAATCAATAAATAGTGGTTTAAACAAAGTATTTTGTATAATTATTTATTTATATATATATATATATATTAGAGATATTAATTATTAAAATGTTCACGATCTAAAATTGAAGTTATGTATGGCACGCTCCAGGAATCACGTTCCAGGAAACTTCAGAAAAATTCCTGTATTTTCAAGTGATGAGGATATGGCGAGATTGTCGCGCAACCGATAACAAGAAATAAGAATATTTTTCCCAGTATTGATAATTTGTATAATTGGCCGCAAGATGGCCTCGTGTCCGCCTCAGCCTGTGATCGCCCGCTAATATTCTAGCGCAGCGCCTCTTCGCATGTCACCATACATTTAGCATAAATAGTTCTCGCTTCGGGATGTCGCCGAACATAAAATAGCCGTCCGAATATTGTAATTTATTTACGTGTGGTCGTGGCCAATTGTTTTTACGGACCCGTTCGTCTGTGTGCGGGGCCCGTCGCGCGAGTAGCGAATACACGTGTACGGTGTGCGGTGTACGGTGTACGGTGTACGCGGGCCGCGCTAGTGTGCGGGCAGATACACGCATACCGGAGCGCAGAGCCAGCAGCACACGGCACTGTGCACAAGCCAGGGTCAGCAGTGCCGAGGGTAATGCCCTGCTCACACCATTGCAAGGCCACCAGGGAGGTAGTCATGGCGATGTGCCGTCCGCTTCCGCGTTATTTATTTTGTTCGACGAATGATCCTTCGAATGTATTTATGATCTTTCAGTCTAACGATGAGTTTTTAAAATTTTTAGACGCGTTCGTAAAGTTCTTACTAGATATTAAAAACGCGCATCACCGCAATGAAAATAATTTAACGAACAATTTCTATAGCAAGTTAATAAGATATTGTTATTTTTAATGAAAGCACATTTTTGTTGTGAAGTCGGGATGTTTCGTATCACGGTAGCAACCAAAATATTTTTACGATACATACATTTTTCTGTAAATATACCACATCTTTCTAATCGATTCGCTTAATTTGTATTAAGTAATTGTGTCGTGTTATGTGGATGAATTAAAACAGATCATCATTTTTACTATTAGATAATTCAATTATAGACACTATTTTTTAAAATTTAATTAATTTTTTGATTTCTCCATGGATATGCTCAATGCTTGTGTTAATTTTTTTTTTTTAATGAATTTCGTACATTTTGTAGTGCTCATTTAAATCAAGTGTCAAAATCATTATCACAAATATTATTTTGGATTTGGCATCACGTGTTAAAAAGGGGTGAATTTACGATTAGGTAGCGCAACTAGTTTACAATTATTGTTGATACTGCACTCATTCAAAATAAAGGGTATGTTTTTAATTTGTAGTATATTTTTGATATCTCTTTGGATTATAAAATTTAATTAACTAACTTACAGATAGGATAGAGCACCACACTCCTGTATCCTGACACACAATTCTCAACCACATTCATACATCTTGATCTTGTTGAGACTTCTAACAGAACCATCCTCCATTATCTGGTTTAATATAATATTCTACAGTAATCTTTGAAAATCAATTGTGTCGAATAGTGTATATTTTTCTTTGGAATTGTTTCGAAAAATAAATAATTAGCTATGAAAAAATTATTTTTAATGCTAAATTGTTGAAAGTACCGAAAAGTGATTTCTCTAAGAAAGTGTAAAGCTTAACAGAAACTTTGACTTCTAAATTTGCCTTGAAACGTCTTAAAAAATAAGATTTCGAGATGCGAAAACTTGAAACTTCTCTTAATAATATGCCGGCAGCGGCCTTCGGGAGCTCCAGTGTAGGCGAAGTAATAAAGCGTGTCAGTCGGATGTCTAGGGTCTTCCTCAGTGGGGTAGGGTTACAGGGGTGGGCGCAGGGTGGTCGCGGGGTGGTCGCGGGGCGGCGGGCGGAAGCACTCCCAGAACTACCCGGTTGCGTTAGTGACGTATGGTGGAAGATCTCTGAAGCGTCGAGACGTTTTCACCCCCCTCCCCTCTCGCTCCTTATTTCCCCCAACCACCCGACTTTGGCTCGTGTTACCTTTCACCTGCCTCGTCATATAATATGTGTACGCGTCTGTAAAATTGCGCTAGATATAATTTCAATTCTATTGTTCAATCGTGATATATTTTATTAATGTTTCTTGTATTATTATACGTAGGTATTTCTAATTTTTTTTTATTATTTCATCGCGAACAATGTGTTTTATGGTTATTTCTTAAATGATACGTCTATCTTATAGTTTTGAGAAATCAGTTTATCTTTATTAAAGTTAGTAGGTATTTTTTATCAAACTTATTTCTCAAATCAGTTAATCTATTGTATAAATAATAAGACAAAATACTTTGTTTAATGCACTATTTATTGATTATTCAACATATTTCGATACCTATGGTATCTACTTCAGGAAACTATGTATACTGAAATTAAAAATACAAGCATAGATAAAAACAAATCTATAAAATGGTGGGTAACAATGCTTATCTAACTATTGTTTATTAATGCTTGTATTTTTAATTTCAGTATACTTTGTTTCCTGACGAAGATATCATAAGTATTGAAACATGTTGAATAATCAATAAATAGTGGTTATACATAGCATTTTGTCTTATTATTTATCTAATATGTGGCCACAAAGTAATTTTGATAACATTGAAGAAGTATCTATTGCACGTTGATAATGTGTTATTTATTTTATTTTGTGAGTTTCTTAAATTTTATCCTAACAAAACTGTTAACTATGATTCACCGGGAGTTATGATTATCTTCGAGCCGCAAATAATGATGATATAATGTTCATTATGCATTTGCGAATCGCCGCGGCTCCACCACTGCCTTTCCGATGTCAGATTATGTGGACCTAATGCGAGTGTGGGCCTCCAAAAAAGAGTTGCGCGCAAATATTACGGCATGCACAAACACTACGCCGCAAGTTATCGGCACTCACACTCGCGCGCTCTCATTCGCGCGTGTTGAATAGAGAATGAATACGTACGCGAATTTTGTTTATTAGTATGTTGTGTGTTTATCAGTGGCGGTAATACGCGACGTTTGTATGTGTGGGAGAAGTATCCCTGCACGCTCGCACACAGCCACGCCACAAGGAAACGAGGAACGTCCCAACGCTGCAGCGTTTCTCGCTCTATTTTTTTTCTTTTTTACAGAATCATCATTAATAATTTTATAGCCGAAATGAAATAACATGTAATCAGTTAATTAATGTATATTTTCGATGATTTTATGTGAATCTGCTTAATAAATCATAACTCAATTTATTCGTAAGAAAAATACGTATTCAAAAGTTGACCAGATCTAATAGTTAGGTTCACACTATTTGAGGTTTATACTAAAATATGTAAATTATATGTACATATGTACCAACATTTTTATACGGGTCATGAATGTCATCACTACAAATATTTAATCATCTTTTTGTCTAGCTAACGGAAGGTTATTTAATGACCTAATAAAGGAAAGGCAAACTGGTTTTAGAGAATTTCATCGGATCATTTAAATAATAGATCTTGCAAAAAAATGTTAAATTAATTAAGATGTGATTTTTATAAAATTATTTACCAACTAAGTGCAACCAAATTTCATGCAATTCGAAATCAATTTAGTGCTGTTAATATTGCGCGGTGTGTATGAAACTTGTATGTAAAGTTTCAAAGCATTCTACGTAAGTAGTATCTATTACAAAACCCCCTTCGAATGTTGTTTTGACTTTGACGTACATATGTACATGGATATTCAAGTTTTTACTTTATTAACTCACTTACATAACATGTATGTGTTCTTTTAATATATGTACAACTTTCAGAGTTCTTATGTAATTCTGGAGAAAATATCTCGTTACCTTTTGTTAATACAACTTGGACATTAATAGAGGCCTTGTGCATCACCTTATGTGATGTGATGTTATTTTCCACGAAATGTTTTAAGGGAATTTTTGGCTCGGTATTGTTTGATTACAGTTGTGCATAAACACTTCACCACTATAAATGCTAATTAAAATAAAGATGGTTGATTTTTTGTTGTTTTTTTATACAAACAAGATAAATACTTTGTAGTTCTAACAGACAGCGTACTCGTGATATTTGGCGTCATCTTATGGTCGTACTGGCCGTAATTCCTTACACATGCAGAGCAGCGGAGATCGGTCGCTACGCTTGTTTTGAAGGAATTGTACGTAAGCACTGTACTCGTATATACAATGTACATACAACACGTAATAGTACTGAATGAACTCCGTATAATAATCGTCTATTTTTGTTATTAAGTAAAAGTTTAAATTAAACTTCAAAAGTTTCGTTTCTGTGAAGAACGTTGTATTACATTTTCCCCTGCAAAACATGAAGTCAAGGATTAAGTTTGACAATACTCGATGGTCATCCTTACGGAGTAGTTTTATACAGTTTTTATTTATTTATTTATATTTGAAATAATGAAGAGCTGATTGTTAGAAATTTTGTTTGTTAACAGTATTTTAAAAGGGTGAGCTTTCGAAGATTAGCTGGAAAATATAATACATTGCAAAGTTAGACAAAAACTATGAAAATAAATGATTTAATTTTGAATTTAATAAGCAAATAACATTTTTGTAAGGTAATTGTGCACCGTGAGATCCCGTGCATCGCGACTGTAAATAATGAGCAAATTCGAACTGCATGGACTGGAAACTGTTAAACGGAATAAACCTGAAAAATTAGCACTAATAACGAGACGCGGTGGTGTCGGAAGTGTAACTTGATGAATATAATGAACTGAATGAGCCCTCTGAATGGAATCTTTTCAGTATGTATTGGTACCTATAAAGAGCATTTGGTAAATTTGAATATGATATCAGCAAACATTTACGTCCAAACTTGACAAAATATGGAAAGACCGCGGTATTTCCGAGACAACGAAGGTCAGGCTTACACAGTCTCTGGTGCATTCTATATTTCTATATGGTGTGGAATCATGGACCTTGAAGGCAAGGGAGAGAAGACGGATTGATGCCTTTCAGATGTGGTGCTGGAGACAGATGTTGGGTCATGGACGGCGAGACGTACGAATGTCTCCATTCAGCTGGAACTTAATATCAAAGACAAAATCTCATTTATTTGCCTGAGATGAATCCTTCAATTTTTTGTGCATTTTGCGAGAAGGGAAGATAGCATAGAGAAGGTTGTTGTGGTGGACTACGGCCCCTTACCCGCTGGACCGACCGAGTGGAAAATGCAACAGATACTTTCTTGGTACAACCCTGAGATCTGCACGATGCTGAGAAAACCGGAGGAGCAGTCAAGAAGGCGGAAGTTCATGGATATTACGATACTCAGTCATGAGGGATCAACGTGAATGATGATGATGAAATATATTTATTAAATTATTATTTATTTGACATAATTTTTTTATACATTTGAAGTGAACATGCAATAAAATATGTAATACACTTATTAATTTACCGTGTGCGTGTCCACCTCTGATATATAAAGCATTATCCTGGGTACTCTGCTAGACTACCGTCTGTGTTGCGGTGTTATGTAATAAAAATTAAAAAGAAAGAGTAAAATTCGACGGAGATGTATAAAAAAATAAATAGAGACAATAAAACAGTGTAGTGATTATGTTGTAAATCATTAATTAATAACACTGTAAAGTAACACTTGATATTGTTTTTACATTACTCGTGTGTCCGTTTAATTTAGTTGCTGACTATAGTGTTGTAAGTGGCCGTGCGTACTGTGCGCGTACGTAGCTACTTACATATTATGGATATTTCGACACGCCATGTGTTCACAATCTGAGGCATGACACTTCCTGTTTTGTGTGCGACATGTCTTCCCAATATTACACCTCCATTCAGGACGCCGCGGCGATCCCGACTAGGATGAGCCGTACCATGACTGAATTGATCAACTATGTACAATATCCTTTTCGGCGATTTATTGTCAAATTGTTTAATTATAAAGTCGCGTGCAGTAATTTTGTAGATAATATAAATATTCGCATCCAAATGCTGTCGAGGATGAGAGTGTCACGCTGAGATTTTTTGACATTCACAAAGGAACACGGAGAGTTTTATATCATGTAGCATTATCCACATTGAGACCAGACGCAAAACTCTAGAAATATAATAACGGTACACAAAGAAGCACTCACTGAACTAAAATACTTATCTAACAAATTCCTAACACTTATCATGGACAGACAACTCAAATAATCAATACACACTCGTATATATAAAATCATTAACCAAATTGACTGGATTGTTCCGATGAAAATACACGAATAAATACAAAATACACCATGTAATATAAAAATTGTTACGTATGTACACATAAGTCAAGAGTAAAATTTAAGTATTTTATTTTATTAACTAGTACAAGTTAGTGAAATAAAATATTAAAAATGGTCTACAACTCAAACTATTTCCATATGAACCAATTGTGTTCATAACAACACACTAAATATTAATAATATAACAAAGCTATGCATACTAAAACTTATACATATGATTGCAATTGGTGATATAATCGTAAACGACAATGACACTGAATTATCATATATAAAGGGTGTCCAGCGAAAATTATCCCTCGGGTAGAAATTGCACACTTGACTAACGCGGATTGCCCATAATTTTACGTCGAACTTGAGCCACATGTTCTGGCATCTCTGCTGACGTTGATGGTTTCGGGGGAGTTTGGTTAACCATTGTCCCGTCTAAATTTTTAAACCCAACACCAGATAAGTTGCGTGCTCGGTCCATCACTTACTCGTCGAATATTAAAGTGAGTACAAAAAACGCGACGCGCATGAACCAATGAATCACCACACTTTAAATGTTACTCAACTGCGAACGCGCGGTGCGCTCCCGACCAGTGACTCATTGCGACTGGCAAATCAAAAAATCACGCGCGTCAAATAATACCCCTCCCACTTACCTCGCCCTGATAGTTTACGAGCAATTACAATTTAATCTTGAAATTTTTTCGCTGAACTCCCTATACATAAACCGCATGAAAAATGTTGATCTAAACAAATAAATACAATAACATAAACTATCACATTAAGTCCTATGCAGTGGATTGCGGACAATTGAAGATTGACAGATTTGAAAAAATGTAAGAAAAATACTGTGGCGCGCGCAGACGTAACAAAGTCAAATTTATTTGATCTTTTTAAATTTCCATTACGTGACGTACATATTTTTTTATACTCCTCCAGGGTATATGGATGCTATGAACAAGAAAATAATTTTGAGCTCTAACAAATTAGCATTGTTGAATACTAATAAATAATATGAAAAAATAAAAAATAAAATAGGAACGAAAAATAAACCACAAAACCGTAAGTTATTAAATTTTTTTATCAAGTTTTACTAGGCTACTCCCAATGTAGTCACTCTCAATAGATCTAAGATATGACTTAAATGGCCAGGAACAACTTAATCGAATTGCGAAATCTCTATTTCAATTGACTTCAAACTCAATTACGCATACGCATTGTACAATTTTTTATTTATTCAGTACTTATCTACGATGATGAAAGCTGAACGCTAGAATGCTCACCCGAGCCACAATAAATAGAGGTCTTCGAAATACAGTGTTACAGAAGAATACCGAATATATCTCGGGTGGACAAAGTTCGAAATGAAGATATCATGTGACACATGAAAAAGAGAAAAAAAGAGTACGAAATAATGTTTCTCATATTGCAAACAAAATCATAGAAAAATGCAGCGCGAAAAAATACGTATTTCCTGACTAAAAAATTTAAGCTGTCTGTGGTTCAACTGTAGCATGAAATCGTGGTTCGGAGAAGTCACCGACAAAGTTAAAATTAACGTGATGCTAGCCAATCTCTAATATAAATTAAATGCATTAATTAGAAAGATATACATACATATAAACTCAATTAATCTAAAGTGTATTTTAGTGCGATAGCGAGAGATCCTGGTTCAAAACCCGGTGGCAGCTAAAATATTTTTTCGATAAATTGAGTTTATCTGTATGTATATCTTTCTAATTGATGTATTTAATTTGTATTAAAATATAGCAGAACTATGTTCTGAAAAAATTACAAATCACAAATAATAATGTGTTATCTTTAAAATATATAGTTTTCTTGCTTTATCATGTTTCTTAAAATGAAATATTATGAAAATTGGCCCTAAAGATCTTTCAGGTGCATAGCCTACCGCATAACCATCATACAGAACTGTTTTGACCTGCTATTCAAGTAATTTGTAGCTTTGCTGAATCCTTTTAAAAATTGTCCACCCATCTCATTTTTGGGCGTCCCAGGGGCCTACTGGCGTTATTTCGTAGACACACATCTGACATGTACTGTTCATCTTACCTTTCTCGTTTTCGTAATTTGTATATATTTGGTTGTCGGAGGCATCGACAAGCTCAACGTTTGTGCGGGGTGCACCATCTGTGATTACCTTTAATTGGTCCAAGTGTTCTCCGGATAATTTTGTTTTCGAATATTTAGATACTGTTTAATTGTTTCTCATGGAACTCCTTGTTTCACATTCATATAGCACGCTTCACGGTCACATAGTAAATGTGGAATTTGGTTTGGTTGTTGAATCCGAATGGGCTTTTTAAAACAAAACAGGCCGGATTCCCATTTGTATTTTACATTGAAACTTACAAGACTAAAATACGGGAATGTTTCCTAAAATCGAGAATGAAATTATTATTTTTTAAATGTTATATATATAAACTTTTTCGGGCCTTTGGAGGTTTTGTTAAATATTTGTATCGCGCGAAAAAGAAAGTGCCGCTGAGCTAACGTCGTTGTTACATATACGAAATAATAATATTAATTTTATTATTTAGTCGTAGTTTTAGTGGCTAAGTTTTCGAAGTATTATTTGTATAAAATTTCTGTTGCTTGAAATAAACATGAAGAATTAGTGAAGCAGAAACCAGGATAATGTGGTCGCCAAGAAAAGTACGTACATTGTTACCGTCTTTAGAAAACACGTTTGTAGTTTTACGGAATAAATTTGACTACGTATATCGTTTGGCAAGCACAGTCCCAACTTCGCGTGCACTTTTACAAGGGTAGCGTTCAACAAATCAGAAAACGTTAATATCTCATCAGTAAGGTTTTTAGATGTCTGTTTCTTCGGTCATACGTAGTAATTTCTTGAGAATGAGGCTTGTATCTGTATTCTCATTAAAGATTCCAACCCGAATATTCGAATATATTCTGCCATTTTCTACTATTCGATACTCGAATATTTGTGCAGCTATTCGAACAGTATTCATTCTAATTTCTAAGTATGGAATATTAAACAATTCTCAGGATTCTGATTCGGACGTGAAGGAGATACCTGTTGCTTGTTCGAAAAGTTCATCGACGTCCGAATTGCAGACAGAATTAAGAAGCTTCATTTTATCCCTTGCAGAAACTACAATTGGTTGTTCAAATAATCTAAAAAAAGATTTTAGATATTTTGACAATTTCAAACAGAGGACAGAAACGTTAGACCTACTATTTAAAACACTTAATAGTTAAGCCAACGTTAACCGCTATTTTAAACTTTTATTTTATTTGCGAGTATTTTAAACCGCAGCGACGATAAAAACAAAATTAAGAACAAATTTAAAATACGAAACGTTCAATGCGTTGTTATTTTTAAAATATGCATTTTTAAAACTACGATAAATAAACAGTTTATAGTAAATTAGCTCGTTTTCTTATAAATTTTGATGTACTAACGTATAATACGATTTATTTGAAATATTCTAAATTAATTACGTGCTGTTGTCATAATTTAGAAATTATTCGAATATTTTTAGTTTTTCTATTTGATATTCGAATAGTTTTCGATATTCGAGTAGTTCGAATATGTCGAATAGTTGGAATCTCTAATTTTCATGCGTATATATGGTTTGGATAATTTAAGCAAAAAACATTACATTTGAGCTTTGTTCAGGTGTATTCAGGTGCATTCTGCCAATGTTGGCTATTGGTAACATACATTATAATATTACTAGTTAATCTGGACTAGTTTTCTATTGACATTTAAAAAAAAGTTATGTTTTTTATATTCTCCTTCAGTAAATATATATATATATACATTTTAACTAGCCTTTTACTTGTTCTAAATGCAACAGTCAGATAACGTCAGACAAATTGTCGGGAAGAAGACGGAGCTGTGGAAATTAAAAAATGTCGCCTCTATTCGGCACTGGACGGGGATTGACAGCAGAAAAATATTAAAATATAATAATATATTATAAATTATTTAAATTTGTAATTTATGCAAGAATTGATAAACAATAATATATGAATGACGAGGTGTTTTTTTCTGGCTAGTTGTTTTTGAACCAAATTATAATTTTATAGTCTTTCGATCATTCCTATTTTTAATTTCTTTTGAAACACAATTTTTCGGCTACAATAGAGCACTTATGATAGATAGTCGAATTACTGACTAGCGTGTAATTTATCTCCGAAACCATTATTACATTATTGTGATTTTTTGCAGATAAGCATATGCTTATTGAATAAATATTCTACTCTATGATCTAAATAAAATACAATATTCGTTTCTTGTAATGATCTGATTGAAGGAATAGCGTATATATTTTTTAAATATTCAGTCATGGGTTATTTCTAGTTATTACATATAATGCGATTATTACAATATTCACGAGATTATTGCAAAAAAGTAAATAATGAATTGCGTATTGGGACAATGATTGTAGAAATGCAATTAAAAGTTTTTTTTAAATATTGTTATAATTGAGATTAAATATGCTTTGAATGAGTAAGTCTTTTTTCTACTGTTCACAGATGTATTTATCGAAGCAAAATCAGAAAATAATTAAGTGTTTTATTCAATTATATATATATATATATATATATAATTGAAGAAGAAAATTGTGTTTTTCGAAACCAAATAATGTTTTAAAATTAATAATTAAGTGGTTATTATAAACAAAGTTAAATAATCCATAAAAAAATGATTATAGTAATATCACCGTAAAACAATTCCGAACAGTGAAGCATAAATTGCAATGGATGTGTATCTTTGACCTTTTCCATTCCTATCTGCTCAGCTATACACTGGGTGCGTAAGGGTCACACTTTATAACTAATAAACAAATAAGATATTCTTTTGTAATAAACAATGCGTAGAAAAAATAAATTTCCAAGAAATATTATGTAATAAAGTTTTTTTTTAGGAATTTGTGGGGTACGGCTATTTTTTAGGATAGAGGCTGTTGATATAAGAAAATAAATTGTGATTTTATATTTTTAGATTATAAATTTGCAATGCAAAATAAATTATGTTGAAATTTAGGAACTATTGTTAATATTTAAGAAAATAAATTGATAACATAATGTATGAATGTACATACATAAGTGGACGAATAGTTTCCTTAAGTTTAGCATGTTTTGAACTGTGACATTTTGTTATAGCAGATGCTTCTTTATCCTTGACAGTTCTTACATATTCTCATTGGGTCATTGACATTCTACATGTTTGAATATAAAAACACCAACGAATATTTTGTTCACAAATGTCCGTATACATTATAATTTGAAGTTGAATCACAGTTATGATAAAAATGTATTTTTACAATCATCAATAGAATATTATGTGAGTCAGTTTGAATTAAAATATTGTATTACTAAGGACCGGTTGTGTGATCAGTACTAACTTTTTACTATGGTAAAAAAGGTACTAAAGTATTTTTTTTACGAAAACGGGTTGTTTGATCGTTGGTAAAAAATACAATGGTTAACTAATTTTACTCCCGAATATCGAATGGTAAAAATCGAAAATCGTTGGTCAAATATGGCGGAGTCTCCACAACTGTTTCAAAAGTCTTCTGTCACATTGATACTTTGCAAGTTGCAGTATACGACAATTAATTATTCTATATTCTTTTATTTTAGTGATAAGACTTCGTTCGATGATGCTTTCGTTGTTTAATATACATTAGCACGTAATCCGAAAAAAGTTCGCCAGTAAAGTGACAAGTGATGAATAATGTCGTAGATAAAGTATATTTCGTGATTATTTGTCTTGCCATCCTGTGAAATAAAATTTATTGTCTATGCTTTGATAATAGTAAATTTGATGTACCAACATCCCGCAAAGATTTTTAACTATGGGCGATGGTTAAAAGTTACTATAATTAATAGTTTCCATGGTTAAAGTTTACAACTGATCACACAGCCGGCCCTAAGTAACGACTTCAAATTTAAAGTAATGTAGTAGTCGGTACGTAACGTGAACGAATATAAATTTTTTGAAACCAGTTAAAACAGCTAGATATTCGATAAGTTAAGTTAGTATTACGTTCATTCATAATACTGCAGTTTCATAATTTATTATTATTAATTATATACATTTTTCATTAGTAGAATTTAGAAATTATGATTATGTATTATTTAAATCAATAATGATGATAATGATATAAAAATGTGCATTCTGATTTATATCGAGAGAAGGTTTTCCGAGGTAGAGCCTAACGACGATGCGAACAGTTTGCACAAATACCAGGACAGGTTTTTGCTGCGCCTCGGGCGCCCCACCCATAGCCGAATGAGCAGGGATCGCTCCAAGGCTCCACTGTGCACTGCCGCCCGGTCGGGTGACTAAGACGCGGTTAGTCGAGGCATCTCGAAGCGCGATGCCAAATACTATTGTATTATTTAATTATTTCACAATGACTGACAGATACGTCTTTGGGATTCGTATTAGTAGTTATGCATCGTAATCAATATTATTTTTTATACTCGAGTGAGTTTATGCTGTGAGAATCGATTATAATTTATTTGAATTTTAATAACCCAGTGTTTCAATTTCTTAAAACAGTATTCCAGCCATATTTCGACAAGCACTAAATATGAGATTACACAATTGAACGTAGTTAGGCAGAATCCGGCTAGCTACAGAAAACTTAAACTGAGCTAAAAGTACTTGTGAAAAGTGTGAATAATTGAATCTACAACTACAACCACTTGAAAGTTCATTACCTTCAAAATGATAAATAGTATACAGGTACCAAATTTTGTATGATTTTAAAAAGATTTATGAATTGATTTTATTAGGTTGATGGGTAATTATCCGCCGTTATTTTCGTAACGTTTTGTCTTTTGAATTTAACGTTTAATTCACATTTGTAATAATATAATTGTTTAATAGGGTTAGAAAATTAGAAAACCATACACATATATGCCACATTATGCTGTATCACTTAGAGAAAGGATGGAAAGTTGCCGAGTCATTCCCCGGTCTTAACGATCTTTTCGGCGAAGGAACGATTAGCGAAAGGGCATGTCGAGAATGGTTTGTACGCTTCATAACTGGTGAAAGAGTCGATCTTCGGATTTTGATGACCAGGCCCTTCTGGCGGCTGTGGAAAAGGACGAAAGTTGCACCGCTAGGGCACTGGCTGAGAACTTCAACATCGTGATCAACATCGATCGGATCACGATTACGGTGATAACGCCTCCGAATGATAATTGTAAATAATATGTTTTGAGTGCGTTTTCGTTTATGTTTCAATATAATTTTTTAAAAACGGCAGATAATTATTCAACAATCTAATAATATTTTTACATATTGTGAAGTTTTTTAGATTTTAAATTGGGGTTTAAGATCAATACAATTTTCAAAATAGGATTGTTATAAATTTTTGTGTAAACGCAGCCGAACTGCGTTCGATGAAAATATTATCAATATTTTTTAAATATGGACTGGCTACTTTCTGCATAACTATAATTAAATTAATCCGAGGAAAAAATCAACGGTAAACGAAGAAAGGGAAGATGCCGATCTCGTAGCTGAGAACCTTCCGAGATGAAGTCAACACAGCGATGATTGCCACGATGGTGGCCAACCTCCGATAGAAGACACCAGTAGAAGAAGACTAATTTAAACACTTTTGTTTATAAATTTCCATTTAAATTACAAATAAAGTTCGTCGCCGGTGCTCTGTTAATTTATCTGTTTTAGAAATAACACTTATAAACATAACGTCGTGAAGAGTCAGATAATGCTTCTTGGCACTCCGTCCAAAATAATCTTTAGCGACTTCCTACATTTTGTATTTTTATTTTAGTGGACGCATTTTCTTACGCAATCTTTTTGCAGCAGTCTATGTTGTATTTTATTGCGTGCGGCTACTCGCCGTATCTTTTACATGTTATTGCTCAGTTCAGGGTTTATTGAGGACCGTTGCCAATTTTTACAAATTAACTTAAAAAAAAAAACATTTCTTACATACAACGCATTTTTTACAGTGATGAAGTGTTTTTCTCGAGGTTTTCACTGGTGTAGGGAAACACTCATTCGTTGTGATGACGCGGGTCCTGGTTTGGGAGTTTTCTTTGTTTCGGATGCACTTCTTTGTCTTCTATCCGAATTAATTTATTTATGGTATCTCAGTTTCCGCATTTAGAATTTTTAATTCATTCGTTTACTTTTTAATTTTGAAATTTGAGCTATTCTACACATTTTTTCACAAGACTCGTGAGTTTTATTTATTAACAGTATTAATTACGTGCGTTTTTTAATGTAAAGTATTAGAAATTTTGATAGAGAGAGACAGGCTGCCAGAAAATACTCATTTCTAGAGTTTTTATCGTAATAACAAAATAATATATTTGACCATTCGGATTTATCGATCGTGAATTAAATAATAACGCGAATAAATTAAATAATGTTGTTCAACTTAAACGGTTTATAACTTAACTAGTTTTAAATATTTCTAAAATAACTTAATAATATTGTTTATTAAATTAGTTCAGTCCGTCATTAATCTAGATATTGTCTTAATTGTTTCAGATTTTATTAGTGTTTATATTAAAAATAGATACATATTTTTTGTAAGGACAAGATTTTGTATTGAAAGTAGACCTTTTAAACGTACTATACAAATCTTAGAGTATGCAATATTATGCGTATTTTGAAAGAGGACTAATATCTGAATCTTACAATTGTTAACGTTCGTTTCTGCATTTTATTCCATCAGAAAAGTCACTTCACGGTATGGAACATTTGCGTCTGGAATATTCTGTACACCGAAATGGAAAACGTGCGCCAATTTGCAAAATAGAGTCCAATTTAGGAAGATTTTCGCCGCGTTCCCCATAATGCGTCGCTGATATTACGGAGGCGTATCCCGAGCGCTTTCCACAAACCTGGCTGTGCGGAGATGCTATCGCGGGAGGCGGCGCGCTGCTTTGGGGAATCGTAAAAGTCAAGGACGGCGGCACTTCCTTACAGCGACAGCGCCCCCTCCCCGGCCCGTCTGCCCGCAACCCCATAACCCCACCATCCGCCCACACCCCCCGCACACCCGGGCGCCCCGCCCCTCCCGGCGGGAAATGAATCATAAAGTTTTTGTAGATTCGTCGCCAAATTTATTGCACTATTTACTACTGTTGCGCGCAGTTGGCCCTTTCCACCCGTCCGGGGGACAATTCGCGCAATTTACCTACACAATGTAAGCGGTTTAATCTTCACCATTTAACGGATATGGAATTTCGGCGTCGCGGTTGACATAATACGCAGGGACGTCTCGGCATGTTTGTATGAAAACCTAATTTTCCCTCGCAGCATTGCGCCTTGCAGAGCCCGCTCCCCCTGCCCCTCGATGTGCGCCGCCACCCTCGACTTCCGCCCTCCGGGCCCAGGGCCGGGCGTTTGAAGGTTGCGCAGGATCGATTGCGCGTGCCCTCGTGACGTAAATATTCCTATTGACCGATGCACACGGTCGCCCCCGACCCTACCGGAATATTGGTGCGAAACACGCGATATTCAAATTACTCCCCCCTCGCGGCCACCCGACCGGATATTTTTCGTCATTTTGCCTTTCGTGCGGTTTTATTCGTCGAGCATGATTTTATTTTAGAAAAATATTTTTTAATTCACAAACTCAAATTTTGATTATAAATAGCTAAGTCTGCGGGGACAAAGCTTTGACCCGCCGGGTTTCGATATTTCCAATCGGCTGTGTTTTTTGTTCTCAATTGTGAAATATTCGGCGAATAAATTGAGAAAAATAACAGGGGATTAAAATTCTTACAAGTAATTAATGGCTATCCTATTCGGCAGGAGCGTGACGAGCACCCCCGTTTGATTTGTCGCGATAGAAAACAAGGTTAATCATCATTTTATAAGCGTATGCTTTTAATGCAGGTTGAAATTTGTAACCATTCTTTAATAGCATTTTACTTTAATGAATTAAATTATTATTTTATATTCAATACTTCTTTTTATGGTAGCAATATTTCGCTTTCGATAGTCGAGTGTGGAGATCGCCTCTCGATATTTGAATTTAATGCCGATGGTTCGAAGTACTATTTTAAAATTTTAAAATACATAACTTACGATGCAAACTGGTATTATTTGTTGTTAACGATAAATGATTCTGATTCTACCATCGGATAAAGTACCAATCTTTAAATAAAATATTAATCGATAATTGATAATATGTTTTTTTTTTTCTCACAATTCTAACAATTTTATTGTAATTTAAAATATATAATTGCGTAATCTAGGATTAAGTCAATTTAACATCGTGCTATTATATTTTATAACTGTTTAATTTAATAATAATAATAAACACTATTTGAAAAGGTAGTAGCTTCCGTCTATATCTTTGGATTGTATCTATTTATCCTTTGAATGAAGTTTTACACTTTGATACATTTTCTATCCTATATATACTGCGTTTAGGTTAAATTTAAACGTCTCGTTTAATATTTGTATCATAAATAGGTTATAGAGCAGCGGGCATACTCCTCAGTTCCTATAATCAGCTGCCTGCCGATGCTGGGTCAGTTTTGAGATGTCTGAAACATTTCCAATTTAATCTGTGGGCACAAACTCGCAGCCGGCGGCATGAATAGCTGGCTGCCTAGTTCAAAGTTTTGTAATGTCGCGACCCATCACGCACTTCCCCACACACCACCGTCTACCATCACCGCTCAACTTTTGATAGAATGAGCTGACAGTAGTGCTTGCTCGTCAATTTTTGTTTTTAAATAACCTGAATAAGTAATTTTTACTTTCGATGTAACAAACAGTTCATAAAAATTATTTGTTAATAGGTTTTATCTATGTACTCTCTGAAAATAAAGTAAGGTGCTGTCGGTCAATACATTTTTTATTAATTTTTATGCTTTTTTATTGTACATGATAATACAATATATTTTTACCGCATTCATACATCTGATTTAAATATCTATTTGAGTAGTATGTATTACGAACTTTTGTTAAGTATGAAAACTGTAAAATAAAAAATATGTTAAAGTAGTACGTAAGATACGTAATTAAATATTAATATGATTTCTAGTACAGCCTACAAATATATAGACAGTTACTTGTTTCAATATTTTCATTTTGGTGTCACCCACGTTATCTCTTTGGTACCACTTATGCAATCAAATAGCTCCGCGACATTTTTTAAACATACGACTCGATTGGAACGAAAATTTAAACGCTGAGAGTATAATATGCATCAATGTAAAAAATACGTCTTGTTTTCACGAAGATTTAATTTTTTTAGAGTAAATACTTTTACTGTTGCATAACTATCGGATTAATGTTTCCACAAAAAATGAGTGTAGAATGCCCTTCGTTCCGCAACTTATACTTTACTGGGCTGTGGTTTCTAGGTATATGAAATAAATTTATTTCATATCATAAAGGAAATACACATATGATGAACGTTGTGTAGTTATATACATATATAAGTGATTTATACAAATTTCATTAGTTTTTTAAATTTAACATATATATAAAATTAATAAAACTAATTAAATTTGTATGAACCACCTTAATCTATTGTAGTTTGTACTTATTATTAGTTTTCTCGTTCTTTTAAATATTAATTTTGCACCTTGACACGCCTCCGATTTTATAAAAATGTTCTGGCTCGCGCAAACGTAATGTGGGAGCAGCGAATGGAAGAGAAGGTACACGCGGTTTTATAAATAAAGTGAATTCAGTACGAATCCTAAAAAATTTTTTTGCAAGTGATGATATGCGCATATCACTAGTGTTTCAAAAGGCTAAGTAGGGAGGATATAATCCCACAAATTCCTAACCTGAAATATCTTTCTACATTCCTACATTTATCCTCCTTCAAAATTAGTTTCCTTGACTCGTGCATTTCAAAATATTGCGAGATCGTAAATTAAGATTATTTTACCCTTATGGTTTTATAAAAATAATATAGGGGAGAGGGAGGTATAGTGGGG
Source organism: Eubasilissa regina (assembly GCA_022840565.1). NCBI lineage: Eukaryota > Metazoa > Arthropoda > Insecta > Trichoptera > Phryganeidae > Eubasilissa > Eubasilissa regina. Next base: position 28,253,808 of record JAINEB010000018.1, read on the forward strand.
TGGCGGGGTATAGCGAGACAGCACCCATTTGCAATAAAATAATGATGACAAAGCAACCGTGCCGAGGTGTCACCCCCATATGTGCTACGCTCTTCGAGACTTTTGCACTTTTGGCTGCATCTCATGACATAAAAACCATCGTTTTGAGTTCATCTACTAGGACTAACTATCATGGATCATTAAAAATCTGTTAACAATCTGTACATTAAAAAATAAAATGCTTTCTCATTAAACATATGTACTCGTATAAATATATGTATATTAAATAACCTGACACGATTTAACAATCTTAAAGTATCTTATATCGTTAATTGACTTTCAGCAAAAAATATATTGAGATATATATATATATATATATATCTCAATTTTTTAGAGTGTATGATACTCTGAGTACTCTACATGTGGCTAGATTGCTTAATTTACTACTATGAGTGCATCACCGCTATTCAGTTTGACACTTTTACTAATTACGAGTACATTATTGTTGTTAATATCATATGACTTTTATATTAATACATGAATTGGATGGGTAAACAAGTTTAATAATACCCTCTACACACTTAACTGCATTTCAAAAGATACATTATATAAGCCCGAACACGTTATGTGCAATGCAGCTTTATTCTAAAACAAGCGCAAAAAGGATAACTAAAATAAATTAGGACACTCTTAAATAATATTTTATTATTTTCGAATCATTTTTTGGAAGTTCAGTCGATGTAGTTCACTAGTCTGCGTCTTAGTCCGGTGGATGGAAATAGAGCCTGGGCAGTCGATGTTTGTACCTGAAAGGTTTTTATTATGGCAATATTTTATTTTCATCGCTGATCTGATAGTGGGACAATATTATGTAAAATGATGCACAAAATATTGGGCGACCAATTTAAACCAAAAAGCTAGTTACATAACAATATTTTGCCAAATTTACTTTAGGTATCCGCTATGCCCCTCTCTCCCCTTCGTATATTTTCACGGTATCTCCTTTCTTGTACCCTGGTATGTATAGGCATAGGTACAAAAAATAATGATTACTGCAAAGTGGAATGGATTGCCCGAGATCAAAAGTGTTATAATAATATGTATCCTGTCTATCTATTTTAAGTTTCAGACTCGCGAAAAAAAATACTGCAAGAAAACATTTTCTTGGCTAGACACAATCAACGCGTGTTGCAGAAAAATATTTTTATTTCTATTCGTGTGAGGGATTTTAGGAAGAATGTGGTGACGCAACACGTTTTCCAACTTGCAACACGGAATGAAGAACGGCTATGTACAGTAGGTATACAAATTTGTTCGTTCGATATTGCGTCTATTCGCGTTTCGACATATGAAGCCCTCAACGAATAGTAACATAAAAAATACGTAACGTAGACACAACATTGTTTATTAAATGGTGCATATATTGTAAGAACTATTATGTCTCGTTTCCACGAAATCAGACACGATGAAACAAATCTTAGAGATTTTGTTTGTATATTATTTCGTTTATACAGATTTTGAAATAAATCTCTGTACTACGTAGGTAAAGGTGTTGGGATTTCGATTAGGAAATAAATTCAGAAATCGGCTTGAGACTGGTAGAAAGGGACAAAAGCTGAAACCTGCGTGCATAACGTTCAATTTAACAACAATACTTTTATTATTATTCTGAAAATTCTTGTTTCTATAAATATATGGCGCTTGGTGTCCATTGTATCTGGATATGTTAGTGTCATTGCCAGTATGAAAAAATTTCAAAGTAATTTTTAAAAATCCGTTACATGGCAGTACAGATTAGCAAATAATGAATATTAATATTCATTTATAATCTTTCCGAATTGTGCAATAGATGTCACCTACGTTTAATGTTTGTTAAAACTGCTGTGAATAATTCTTAGATATGATTACTAGATAATGTTGCATTGCAGTTCAAAATGGTTTTACACAAAATATCGTATTCACTTGAGATTTTAAGTTAATTTTTTTTACCTGTTCATATTATTTCATTTCTTTTAGTTCACTATATCCTTAGTGTTTATGCTTTTAATAACATTCTTATCATAATCCTATCAATTTAAGATAGCTTTAGGAGGACATATTACTAATATTTTGCCTTTTCTTATTAGAAATAAAGACAAAGTGCAGAGTACACTACGTGGTGCATTGTTAAAGGAATATAATAGGGGATTTCCACATTAAAATATAGATTCTAGCCTAGCAGCAAGTAATCGGTGACAGTCGATTGCTCTTCTGCTAGTAATTTATAATTATATTTATTCTGAAAGTTAGACAAACATAAGGTACTGGGGAGATTCAAACTCACCCAACTGATGGACTGAATATCAATGGTCAATGCACTGGCATTTAACATTTGTGATCATACGGGACAAAGCTCACTATAGAAAATTTCTTCACTTTTATATATATACATGTATTATATTTTTGTTTTGAATTTTATGAATCTTGCAGTATTTGTTGCCTGTAAGTTACCTGTTTGTTTTGTAGGCTATAATATTTTTACAAAAACAAATGAAATCTCTATTAATTTACAATTTTTTTATTAAAATTTTTTCTTTCATCATCAAATACTAAAAGTGACTTGTTTTTTTTTGCAGATTAGGTCTACTCTGGGGGGTGCATCGGGTAGTGTGGGGAAAAGGAGCCGGGCCGAGCGGAACTGGAGCGATGGCTGAGCTCGAGTGAACACTATCCCAGCGAAGAGGCATCTAAATTATTTGTAAGTTGTTTGTACATTATATTTGGTCGTCTGTATTTTTGCAAGTTGGCTGTGTAGGTATTGTGCGCTTGACCGGCCGGCGGAGTGAAATGTACGCCCGATGACATTTCACAGCAGCCATTGCGGAAAATTGGAATTTTTAAAATAGCTTAATTAACTGTTTCTCTTTTGAATTGAATGATCGGTTCGGTTTTACGTTTTGTACTCAAAGAGCAGAATACATATTTAGACGAGTTACTTTTGTGTAACACCACACTTTGGAGATAATCTGTTTAGACACATAAAATGATTATATACCTACATCGATATAATTGGTGACAAACCTTTAAGTTTATTTCATAAAATACAATTGTTTTACCTATATTGTTGTATGCACCCACAGACCAGTAAATAAATAGACAAGAAATAAAGTGTACAAATAGGAGTGGGATTTGGAACATTAGTTGCGGGACGCGGGGCATTATACACACGTTCTTGGTGGTAACATAAATCCGATATTTATCAAAAATGTAATAAATTGATATTTGATGATTTATTTTTGTCATAAAAAATATCAAATACTAAAACACTTTAGTTATGCACACAAATTTAGGACAGGTAGCTACTATGTACGTTGACATTTATAGCATTCAATGCGGACGACGCTCAACGTGGATAATGAATTCGCGCTAATAATTTTTAGTGTGTCAGGGAAAAATGAATGTAGCACGAAATTCATAAAGCAGGTTCTGCTTTTTACTACACGAAGATTTTACTGCATTGAAAAAAATGTTACCCGATCGAACATGTTAAGTATTATTTATGTTTATGGCTCTCAATTTCTTATTATACGAGAGGCGGCGATCTTACGAGACGACCATTAGACCCTATTATTGTGGACAGGGTACACACCCGAGCGCGATGTGTGTCTATTTTATTATTCGGTAAATTTATATAGGTGCATGTTGTGTTTAGTGTCTGCCATATCATCGTACACAGTGTGTGATTGTATCGCACATCTGTAAGAGTATGAGCTATTATATGCACGTTCATGTTTTGGCTACTACAACTCTTATAAAAATAAATGTACAACATCTTCAAAATAAACACGATTTCAGATAGTATTTAGTTTGGAAGAGTTTCTCTCACGTTTTCCGTCCCCAAAGTATTTATTTCATTTTCTATCTCGACTCTTTCCCGTTTCTTTATTCGAAGAATGGCGTATCAGATAAAATTGGTCACTTAAAAATGTTGCATTTTTATTATTGATGATCACGATATTGATTTTTTGATTTTTCTGTTTTCAGTTCTTTCCTTTTTACCCGTAACCATAAAAGTAGCTAAATACTTATTTCATGTATTAATTATATATATATATATATATATAAAATCAATTTTGTTGAAAAACATTGTTTTTGTGCTACCGGGATTCAAACCTGGATCTCTATTTCCAATCGTCTCCAAATATTAATACTTCAATTGTTCACAAAAATTCACTTTGTTCACAAAAATTATCTCTGCGTCGAAAACTATTAATCTGCCTTCAACCTTGTGTCTGGGATCTGTGAACTTTTATTATATTAATTTTTTAAAATATTTTTCTTTCTTAGTGTCGCATTTCAGCCGGTCAAAGCTACTTGTTATACTATAAAAGTTTTGGAAAGCGCCCTTCCGTATAATATAATTATTATTCAAGACATTGAAAGCGCGATTTCTCGTGTTGAATTAATCATAATTTAATAAATAAAATTGACCCGAAATTCTGTATATTAACACCATGTAAAACATTGACGTATGAATTACAATGAATTATATTATATTATAGCACTAACTGCGTTGTAATATTTTAATATCTCAAGCTTAATCTGAAAATTGATGCGATATGTTTAAAATAACGTACCCTTATGAAAAAATACATTTGATATTTTTAAACTCTGTTAATTTTATAGACCGACTGCGATGGAATGTTTTCAATAAAATAATTGTTGTTACGGCATTAAAATGAAAATAAATAATCTAGAATTGAGAATAAATTTGAACGTTCGGCATGCCATTATCTGATATTTCTCAAGATATACTCAAAAAGTGAAGTACGAGTTGACCCAATGTGATTTTTGTAAACCTGTATAAATGCGAGTGATTATTTTTACTAGTAGCATGTACCTACTTTAAAGTATTCATTCTTTTTTATGCAGGGTTTTGTTTACTACTTAATTATTCATTTGTTTTTTTTTTATATATTATATTGTTTGTATATTTTCTCCGAGAATGCGGCAATGTTTCAAAGAGCTCTGTTGTTTAAAATTTTTAACGTGGACATGAAAACGTTGCTGAAATAAGTGTTATAACTTTTTTTTCATGTTTATCCTTCTCTACACATCATTTTAAATATTATCTCTTTAAAATAAGTTATGATTTTTAGTCTATATAACTTACTAGTGATAAGATAGTGGTATAGCCAAAGACGGTCAATATTTTTCCATTTTTAAATGCAGGCCGGCGCTCGTGCAAGTGTAATAATGACCGATTGCTTCTATTGAAACTTTGCATAGCTTCATTGTAATTTGCTCGGTATCAAATGTTTTGCCTTGAACTCTGTTTTTTGTATTCAGTTTAAGCTCGTTCCCAAGTTACATTACCGGCTACCCGAGGTGGGTACCTGCCTGCCTACACCTACCTGGAATGAAATTTTATGACCGATTTTTTATCAGAACGCTTTCGGATGTTTTTAATGCCAGTCGGCAATCAGCATCTCACTTTTTATACATAATTGCCCCGATGGAAGTTTATTAGCGAAGTTTTAGGTTATTATTTTAGTTGCATGCTCGCTTATGTGGCACTTTAGTCAAACATTATCCTAAATCTAACAATTCCGTAACAAGTGTAATTTTTATCCATATATCTATACAGGATCAGGTTCAGGATCTATATATGCCACATCTGTTCAGATTTGCCTTCAGGGTGTCTTTGAATCTTTTATTCGGCCCACCCTGTCTTCTTTGTATATGAAGTTATGGGGAAACTTGTGCATCAATCTCATTCTTTTACCAATTCTTCGAGAGTAAACCATAATAGTAACTACAAGTTAGCAAAATACTGTTCTGAGCTTAAATGTTGTGTTGAGTCCATTGCAGGGTACGCCATCGGAGCTAATATCGTCGGTAATCATAAGAATCGGCGAGAAATATCTCAACGATTAAAGAGATTATACACGAATTAATATGACTGACTATCGGTGGTAGTTGAGTTCAGCTGATAATTTATTTATTTGTATTTATCTTTAGCGATGATGCGTTGAACAAGTAAGTAGTAGTAGTCCAACGCAACATTGATAATGGTAAGTCTACATACCATTATCGATGTTGCTTTGTACTAAAGCGCCACAGATTGGTTGTTGCACGGCACGGCACGGCAAACGCGCGCAATAGATAATGACCTGTCATGTTCCTTTTACTCCCCATGATATTTCGTCTCAATCGGCTGATAATCATGTTTTGATCTATTTCTGGAGTGTTACAGCCGCAGCTCGGAACATATTGAATTAATTTAAAATTAATAATGATATTGTTTAATTCCCTTATTCATTGGTAGCATTTTGGCCTAACAAAGTAATATAATATATAATTTGTATGACTGTTTGATTTCAATTTTTTTTTGGTGCCGTGGAAATAAGTCTCGATCGTGTCTACGTTTGGGATGCTGATTCGCACAATGGTATCAGATTTTCCGAGTCAGCTCTAGTTTTGGCGATATTATAGTTTATCTATTAGTTATTACATACTGGTAATATGGAGAAATAAAATAATTAATTGATTATTTAACAATTAGATTATAAATTTCTTGTCATTTTGTATTATTTTTTTATATTACTAAGATTTTATTGTTACGATTTTTCATTACCATTTTACCCACATACCTACAACATTTACTGCATCGAACGAAATGTTTAGAGAAAAAATCATTCTGTCGTCATTACACGTTACTGATGAAGCAACTCATGAAGGCTAATTCGTGCTTTAAGTATTTGCTCACATAATTTACTGGATTGAGTATGGAAAAAAACATAAATTTTTGATGGACTTCTGATCACACTGATTCATGGAAGATTCAGCATTCATAAATTCAACGAACAATATTAAACCACTCAGTGTTCACTTGTTTTTAGTAATAAATAACTTTCTCGGAACACGTAAATCAACTAGTTAAAACATGGTGTCTAGTTTTTGCACTCACACTCATAGCTGCATCATGAGTGTCGAGGTCCATCACATCTACAAGCCACTTAGGTCGGTTTCCTGATAATCTTGGTGATTTAGGACAATAATAGAAGATGAAAGATCCACATGATGGCGGAGAGACTTCAGGGAGAATGTCCTGTAAATCTCACTCCAGAAAGAGTAAGAAAATATGATTTTATATTGTGCGTCGTGACTAATATATTTATTGTTATAAGTCAGTGGTTAGAAATAAACCAATTTTCATATATATAAAAGAAGATTACTTAATTATTTATGCACAAGCAAATTAGCATACAAGGCATGTAACATATCACAAAAAGTAGAGCTGATGGCTGTTGCCATTTTTAAAATTAGTAACCCAAATATAACCACGAATAAGTGAAACTTTTTAGGTACCAAAATGTGTGTTGGCCAGTTTAATTTATAGATTCTCCTTATCTCAATAATTCGTTTTTTATTACGAATACGATCGTATTGTGTAACGCCGTCAGTTTCACGACATTTATAACATGTTAAATTATACTTAAATATTAATTAATAAAATAGATATTAAACTTTATACCGAGTTATGAAATTCCTATGATTTTAATCCGAATTAAAAATATAAAAAATTTCCAATAACCGAAAAGTAATACACTACATAAATAGTTATATGAAATAGATTCTGTGCATGGGTGGTATGAGATACGTAACACGTTTTTTTCCAGTAATTCATACTTTGTTGATTTCTATAACTTTATTCTTGATATGTTTAATTTATAACATTAATATTTTAATTTGGAAAGTAGATTGGAGTTCTTAAATAAATTAACATTTAATAAAAATATAAGTCAAGAAATATCGCACAAAGAGGGGAAATAATATATATACCGTTATGAATATGAGAGAAAAGGTGAAATTTAATAGACTGTAATAACCATGTCAAGTATGAGTTAATAAATTTCCAAATGGTGTAGAATTTACGTCTTAGGAATTAAGAGAAATATGGAAAATAATGTACTGAAGCTCTCTTTCATTATTTTACATATAATTTACGTAATTTTCATAATAAATGTGTTAGATTACTTCTTTTTCTTCCATGGCACTACATGATAGGATTTGGCTTCCTCTATAAGTGCTCTCCACCGACTCCAATTTCTGGCTATTCTTGTCCAGTTCCCAGCCCCTCCCATCTGCTGCAGTCCTCTTTCACACAGTCAGCCCACCTCTTCCATGGCCTGCCTTAACCTTTTAAATGCCATGAGCGCGTTAACACGCCAAACTTTGTATGTTACGCCAAGCTATAAGCGTTTTAACACGCACTTTGACCTTGCAAACTTGCAGGGATTAAAGTCATATTTTTAAATAATTTTGCCACCTGTGAACGATGGATTCCAGCTTTTGATAGATAAGTCAAAACTCTTAAAGCCTAGTCTTACCCTAACTGATGTCTTCCATTTCAAATATAGTTGGCAGTCAAAAGGTTAAAGTCGCTTACACAGGGGTATTCAATTGGTCATGATCTTTGGTGTCCTTTTATCTGGCATTGTTTCAACATGGCCAGCCCGTCGCAGTCTTTGGGATTTACAGAATCTTACAATTTATTGTTTCTTGCTCAATCAAATTTTTGAGCTCATTACTTATTTTTATTCTGTAGGTTCTATTTTCTAGTGAAGGTTCATAAAATTTTCTTAATATTTTACGCTTAAAGACCGCTAATTTGTTTTCTTCGATTTGGGTCAGGCACCACGTTTCACAACCATAAGTGACCACTGGTCTTACTATAGTTTTGTATATCAGCAGTTTGCTTCGATGACCCCAGCAATTTTTACACGAGTATTTCGCGCTTCTATTTCCAGCTAGAAATCGGATCTTTAATTCATCAGTTGTCCTATTTACCGTGTTCAAGTTAGAGCCCAGATATGTAAAATCATCTATTCCTTCATATACATGGTGATCTACGCACACATATTGGAGTGCCTCTTGTTTTTCCGCTTCCTTTTTCAGCGTGATGTACATTTATTACATTGACCACAAAAATGTGCTCGGTTAGGTCCCTTGATTATTCAATATTCATCTACTGATTGGAAATACGAACATTAAGAGTAAGTGAGTGAGTTTGAAGTGTGGTGCTGGAGGCGAATGTTTAAAATCCCTTGGACAACAATGCGCGCTGATGCCTTCATTTTGAAACAACTGAGGAATGATTCGAGATAGATAGTCCACGAACTGTCAGAGATGCGTCATCTAATTTTTCGGTCACGTCGCAGAGAAAATAATAATCCAGAGTAGCTGACACTGACTGGAAAGGTAGAAGATTAGAGAGAAAAGGTCCGAGCTACAACTTGTCAGATAAAGACTACTGACTGCAATAATTGCTTACTTCAAATAGTACGAACAAGGAAAAAATCGTAAGAGGCATAACAAATCAGTTTTGTTCGTAGCCAGAATTAGTGAAACACATATTTTTTGGCTTCCACGTAAATTTGTCTGTATTTTTTTCTTCTCTGGTAGTTCGCCAAACATCTGCATTGCTCTCTGTACACAATCTAAAGCATGAAATGAACTGACGCAAATCTAGAAAATAATATCGAAAAGATCTAGAAAGAAACCTACAACCTATAAGGAAAGAAATATAGTCTAAATATAAAGTTATTATGACGGTGATCCAGAATATAAAGACTTTTTAGATTTAAAAAAGTAAGAACATATTTTGTTATAAGCACTAGTGATGAGCAGAAAGTCACGAACTGTGAATCAATCATTGATATCTTTGCGTCACACTCACTATCAGTGATTGAGTATTTGAAAACATCGTGATTCGTGAATTGATTTTTTTAACTTTCCGACAAATGGCACTGTTGAAAGTTTTCACAAATTGATACGCAAAATTTATGAAGGAATGACGTCATAATTATAACCACTGCCATCTAGTAAATTCTGCTAAAAAGTTTTACGCATGTTTGTTGGGAATTTGATCCGAAAAATACACTTAAATTTTATATAAAGATTCCATTCTCTTCGTGATGATATTTAAATTAGAATTGTATTTATTAATTATGCTAGAATATGTTTTTAACGCAAATAAAGTATTAAAATTACCTACGATCGGTCTTTTTTTATTTCTTTATTTATTTCATGAATTGTAATATCGCACGGACATAAAATAGTGATCACAGTCTAGGTTTTCAGTCACTGATATTATCTTGTCTCTGTTATGTCTTAACCACTAGACCAACAAGCACAAGTCGCATTGTTGGACAGTTTTGGGCACAGCGAGACTTTAAATCTTGCGAACAGATATGATGAATGTTTAAACGTAAGAGGTGATTATGTGTATAAATAGATAAATATATTGATATAAAATGGTGTAATAAAATATTTTCTTAATTATTTAAACCTAAAAAATCTTACCTTATGTATTATCCTCGTTGTTTAATAAATACATTTGTTAGAAAAAGGTTTTAATTTCTCGCTTTAACAAATTTTTGCAGATGTTTTCCGTTTTTGTATTACTTACTCCTGAAGTTGTGATTTCCATTATTTTCTTGAGAATATTTGGTTCATATATAATATTAGATACGAAATTAAAGAATATGCACAGTTAATAAGTTCTGCAAGCTGTTGAGTTTCATTTTGAGACGCCGAATATGTGTAACCTTTTTCAGAATAAATATTTTCATATCAAACTCCACCGGCCGCGCGCTTCTCACGCCGCCGCGCCGCGCCGCACCGCGCCGCACCGCGCCGCACCGCGCCGCGCCGCGCCGCTATGCTTGCAGCCGGCACTGACGTAAGTCTTGCATAACCATACGGCGAGTTTGCTTCGCGACGTCCGTTCGTTAAAGGTCGATTTATGCAGTTGAATGTCATGCGCGATTATTTTGGCATTGTCAAATTCGCTTATTATTCATAGCCATTGAATGCATTCGCTAACATAATAATTGATATGACTCGGATCATACGACCGACCTTGGACTTCACCGCGGCAGGAGTTGTTGCAACATTGCATTTCAATGTTTTTTTGGGCAAACAAAGCTCTTATCGTTTCCGCTATTGGCCTTGAAGCCCGATAACGCAATAATTATTTTTGTCATCATAAACATGTTGTTTAACACTGTGGAAACTCGAATTTACTCTATACTTTTCATGACAATCGGAAAATTGTTTAGATGTCCTTGATTTGATAGTGGATCGTCTGAAATATCGCAGTGCCTGAAGAGTATCTTTCAGACGCGTGCAGTCAGTACACTCAATTAAAAACTGAATTTTTTGATGATAAATATTTATATGAAAGAATATAATTATTATTTTAAATTGTTAACTTTGTTTTATTAAGCACTATTAATGAATTAAAATACATCTATCGATTTCGAAAAATATAATTTTCTTCTTCAGGATGTCAATAATGAATTAAAAACATATGTTATTGTTTCTTTTACACAATCTATTTTTAAAAAAACAATAATTATTTAAAAAATAAATTTAGTACTTAACTTAAATTGTTAACCGATGATACAAAAATACTAGAATAAAATAAATAAATACATGAGCAGCTACAAAAGTAGCATGTACATGCACATGCACAATATATATATAAAAATAGAAAATGTAAATATAACATTTTTTTCCTAAATTCTACCTAAGAACAACGTATTTGAATGTATGCAAGACGCTGGTATCATTATTTAGATAAAAAATTAACAAATATTAAAATTCATTTCATAATCCTTCATGGAGCAGAATTACTCGGTTGGGTTGTAAATAATACAGGTGAGGCCTAGCACGCGTTTAATTATCATTTTGTATTTTGTTTATTTGATCTTCGTCTCAAATAATACTAAGGATTTTATAATTATGATTAAATGAAAGACTTGAGAATAGGTATACTCATATTTTTTTCCCTCTTGTCTTTTCTCGTTCAGTTGGATATACCGACCGGCACAAACGCTGATATATGAACAGGACTAGCGGTGAATGCGGAAAACATTTCTCCCGCGACGCATTTTCCACGAACGAGTTTCGGTCGTGGGAGAATTTTATATATACGGTACCGGGAAAGAAGTTTTCCTTCCAAAACTAATATAATGGAGTATGCAATATGAAACATAGCAAAGCATTATTTTTTAAAATTACATTTATAAAGACTAAACTAGCTTAGTAATAATACTACTACGTTTTTTATTTATTGTAAATATATTTATATTTAGTACAAAAAAAAAAAACAAATAGATTTTGAAATTAACTATAATTAAATGAATGTGAGAAGCCAATGACAGTCTGTTAGATTGGTTAAATGATCGTCGCACAATAATAGATTATTGTTTTGAACCACTAACGCTTTTTCTGATTACTCGGTGCTACCATTATATTGGAAACGTACCCAAAAGTGAGCAGAATATACCAGAAATAATGACTGCCCCTTAGATATAGTAAACCCGTTAACCTTTGTGCGCTGACGCCAGTCGCCAGTGGCCATTGCCCAGCGTCCAGTGCGCTCAGGACGGCGGCGCGACGCTGTGCCGGTGACGCGACGCCGTGATGGTGGGGCCGCGAGCCGAGGGCCGAGGCGCATATCCTGCAGAAAGACAGATGAGCGCGCCCACACAGTCTCCCGCCTATTATTAAGTCATGCTGGCGCAGCATTTTTTTTTACTGCCCGCCGATTTGCAGAGCCGGCCTGTGCAAATTTTTGTTTGTCAAAAATACACTAGGTCGTTCACCCAGCGAGCGCTGTTGCCGCGCATCCGAGCCGATCGCCGACTTGTTGATAAAAATAATGTATTATGTAACCGACTCCTCGGAGTTGTTCCTCGTCTCGGCCGCTCGAGGCGCCCCACCCGCTAATAATAATAACCGCCCGATATGACGATATTTGGAATTGGCCAAGTGCAGGGCCGCGTGCAGGGCCGGTCGCGCCCGACGCGTTATCTGATTGACCTACATTTTTATTATGGACAGTGATATCGCAATTGACAGATTTTTTTTACTATTTTTCATTTAAATAGCGATTAAATATATATTTTTAATATTTTACACAGATATGAATGCTTAAGCGCGATGGAAACATTATAGAGCTGTTGGGTATAAACCATGATATGAACAAAATGTTTGAAATGTTACATTTTTAATGTACGTTTACATGAAATAATAATTTAGTTATCATAAATTATGCATTCAGAACAATAATAATTATACACAATAAAAATAATTTCCAGCGAAAAAGGACACAAAAAAAATTGTTTAGGTGAAAATTATAACTTACCATGGTTTATACCCAAGCGGCTCAATATAAAAAAAGATATGTACATAGTTTATTTATTAAGATTATAATTTATTGATTAAGTCTTTCGTGGACGCTCTTTGTTAGTTTTGCCGTCAACACTCATCTCATATATATTTTCTGTACCATCCTCTCGTCCCTCATCGCTCTCGTCACATGCCCTAACCGTCTCTGCGACTCTTTCTTAATTCTATCAACTATGCTACAAACAGCTCTATATTCACAATTATTTTGTTTATTCTTTACCCTTTTGTATATTGATTTCCTACCCGTGCGTCTAAGCGACTGTATTTCATATTATATGTTACTTATATATATAATATTAATTTATTATATATATATATATATAATAGTTTTTGTATTTTTTACCCAATTTTTTGAAAAATAATCATTTATAAAAATACGCCAGGAAAAATAATTTTTATTTCAAAATAAGTATTAAAATTAATTTTATTACTCCCTAATGTGTTTCTATAAATTGCAACGGCTTCAATAAAAAATACCTATTATAATATTTTGTGCCAGTAATTAAAAATGCGCTTGCATAATATGCTGACAATAACAATGCAATGAACATCCTGACCGCTATCTAACCATATTTGTTTGTGGTTAAACGAGTTATTATCATATAAAAAACAATTATATTAATTTGGTAATTTTATACACGTGTCAGTGAAAAAAAAAGAAAAAGATAATTAAAAGATAATAAAGTGAAACGGTAATGGTTACAATGGGGAGAACCGTGGTAGTTTACGGGTATAAGAAAACTTGCCGAGTTTTAGTAAAATTAGGATTTTAGATTCTTGAAATTTTTAATGACATACAATTATCTATTACGATTTTTAAATGAACACTATGTTTCTATAAAAACCTTATCAATAAAATGAATAAAAATATTACCTTATTTTGTCTGGAATACTTTCTCTGTCGTTAAAAAATAAAGACTTATTATAAAAATGAGAATTATAAGTTTATTTTAATACGAACAAATTATAACATTTATCTCAATTTAGTTTGATACAGAAAACTAAACGCGGCAACTCCTAAATTGGATTCAAATAATTGTCAGTGTATGTAGGTACTAGTGATATCGCATTCGTTCTTAATAATAATTAATTGATGATATTTGCTAAAACTATTATATTAGTATATAACATTAAAAATGTGTCTTGTGGAGCGGTTGCAGAATCTGCCGGGAAATGAAAAATCTGGATATAATCGAAATCGATGTAAATGCTCATAACAAAGGAATTTCTTTTATAAATAAGGACATGTCTAATAATTATTGCGCATAAATATTAATCTTTGTGATATTAATAAACAGTACATACATACCGCTTATTTATAGATGGGGCCGTTAGTCACTAAAGAATTAAAAAAATGAATAACTTTTTGGTTTACGTTACATACGTTTTTTACAATATTTTATATTATTTGCGACATTTAGATGATACAAGACTAGTTGGCATTAAGAACAGAAAATTTATACCAATTTCACACAGCTGATTACAGAATACCTCAATGTTACTATATAATTATATTATTCAATTATCAAAATGTTGGAACTGTCGGCAGTTACATTGAGTACATTCAAATTTAACATGTACCATTATATTATAGATCATTCAAATCAAACAGATGCATTCTTACAGGTGAACCTTTTTCAAAAATCCATATTTAATTTTTAAAAAAATATTCTTTTGTCGGGCCTAGAAATACATTATTAGTGAAGATATTGTGAAGACATTTTTTTAATACATGGAATTGTGATCATCAGGGTTTAATTTAAAAGGGACAAAAAAGCTATGACGTATTTTAATTTTAATTATTATAACCATTTATTTAAGCTGCTAATATAATACATTTTATACACGTGATTGCGTAGTAAATTTCTTCATATTTACTTTTCCCGTTTAGTCAGTGTAGGCTTTCCTTGTGAACTCTCCTTGAAAGCGCCAGGACGTTCTGTTCTGGATGGTCTCCTGATTTATGCAGACATCTTTCATCTCCTCAATGTTTGACCGGCAGATATCTTGAGGTTTTGTTGAGGTTGTCTTCTGCCAGTGTTTATCTTTTAACGTAGTTTTGACGATATGACTACCTGGTATCCTCATTACATGATTATTTCATCTCAGCCTGGCTTTTCCCATCTTCTGTTTGATGGGTTGTACCCATTTCCCATTCCAACTTCAACTCTACTCCATCCAGACTTGTCTAGATCTAGCTTGTTTCGTCTTGACTACTATACATACTAGGTTTTCATGTGTCAAGATAAGCTTACATAATATAAATAAGTCATGCTAGATGAAGATATTAAACAAATATAGTAGAATATAATTTATAATTTACTTTTTAATTTGTTCCACTGTTCTCCGCTTAGAGTGCAACGTGTCATTGAAAACTGGGAAAATATTTTTTGTTTTTCTTGTTGACTTTTACATGCATATTATAATATAAGTGTATATTTTATATTTCTTTCGTTTTTATCCAAGCCAGTCAAAACTGCGGTAATTAGTATTAGGCTATTGTGGCCGCTTCGCGGTCAATAGCGGTCGTTAAGCAGCCATTTATGACCGCTGCGCTGTCAGGGTCACATCGGCTGTTGCCGATTGTTTGCTGTTAGGCCCTGTGGGTAGCTATTAACATTATAGAAAGTGATTTATCATATACAGTATATATAAGAAAAGATGACAGATGTCATGTATGTTTTTTCTTACTCGTAATAAAGACAATGTACTGAACGTACACTTGATTTCAAATTGAATATATATTTACGTATCTACTATTATTGAATATATAAAAGATAATGCATTTAAGTAATCTTAATCTAGAGATATTAAAAACACGTTCATTTTTGCCCTGATCGCGTTTCACAGACCTGGCCGTTTAAGCAAGCACTTTACAGCCACAAATGACACTACGTCCGAAGCCACCACCTCCAGAAAGCCATAGATAATAGACAGACGGGGAAGCTCAGTATTTTTATGGATTATAAAATTTAAGAAATATACAGATATAAGTTCTAAATTTGTCGTAATCGTAATAGGTTGCTATATTGGAATGGTAACAAGTTTCCCCGGATTGGAAAAAGTCCTGTTTCGAATTAAAATTATTTCGATAAATAGATTTTTTTCTGCATCTTTCTAGTAGAATTATTTAATTCGTATTAACGTTTTTTATAATTTCTTGTTTTTGATGCACGATGCCTCGGTCTACATCTAATTATTCCCTCAACGTACAATACCATGGTTAAAGTCGTCTTCAAATATTAAATATTTTCATCCCCTATACATAATATTATACATCGACAACATGTGTATTTTGGCGGACACTGGTTCTTTTGTTAGCCGAATAATTTGTAATACATAATGTATTAAATTTTTCGCGATGCTTATCAGTCTATAAATAGCGCCAGACATGGCTTACTTTGACTGCAGACGGCCAACACTGCCACAGGCCCCTTGTACCAGTTTGCCGATGACTCGAATGATTTTGCCAGTCGCAAAGTCGTCACGACACGCCGACAGATCGTTCGTTATTGTATTCTTAATTCTTACTGCATCAACTCGTGGCCGTTTTTTGTAACTCGATTCAATATATTAACTAATTATGAAAATGGCTTGAAACGCCGCATTAGAAGATGACTTTTTATACTAGGGGCTTGATAGATCGTTTTCCACTACTAAAATTTATATTACAAAAGTATGTACACTGCGCATATTGTGCAAGTTTTTTAATATTTACCTTCGATATGTTAAATACACACGACACGCAGTTTTCACCCCATTCCTTTTTCTTTTCTTCATATAATATCGTAATAGATTAGATAGAAAACATAGATATATTTAAAAAATACTTTTTGAAGGAGCTTAAAACGCAGAATAGAAGTTCGGTCGCGGATAGACCCATTGTTACTGAATAATTCGCGTGTAGAAAAACTCCACCAAACTGTCCATTAAAATAATCGACTAGTGTTTGAAATAGGCTTTTATTTTTTTCACAGCTTTAGTTGAACTTTTTATCCATTTATATTAGTTTATTCTTAATTTTTTGGTCGGGTTCGTTCTTCGGTCAAGTTATAATAGGTTTTGTAGAGTAATCATCTAAAGCAGTAACATTGACATTTCGGTAGATTTTGATGGAAATACAATTACTCAGTGAAGTGAAACATTTTCTTATCTATAATATTGAACCGGTGTCTGTCTAACCGTATCAGTTTAAAAAGTTGTATGTTATGCGAATGCGAGGTACTAATGTAAAATGCGACCTTGTAATACTGAACCAGCGGTATGTTTGTTTAAAAATAAAATATTTTAATAATATATATATATTCTTTTCTCAACTGCAAACAAGAAAATTAATAATAAAAATAATTTACTTATAAGTAACTAATAACATTGACATTGGTATTACACGTTACTAATGAGAATGCTGGATTAAAAAAATAATTTAATACTATAATGTAAACATAGTTTTCGATAATGAATCCACCCGAAACTCGTAAAATAAAGTAATAAAAAAATTAAAATGCGTATCCGAAGTAGGATAATTCAGAATAGCGTGGTATTCAAATGTATTTTAGGATTAGTAAACATTCTTTAAATTACATAAAAAATCCAGGTAGATACTCGTATATATAAGTCAATAGAAAACTGCCGAGTTTTCCGAAAATAAATTAAAAAGGAAACAAATATTATTTATACTACTATTGTTATAATATATTTCGCTCTCTACCAATTTAGTATTTTTTGTAATGTCAATAATGATGTTTACATTTGTACTCTGAACTTTTCTGATATTTATTTTTTCTAATCTATACAATTTAACATATTTCTCTTATTTATTTTCTAATTTTAATTAGTTTATTATTTGTTATTTTGCTATTCTCGTACTCGTATCTTGCAAGACACCTGGTCTACCCGAGACAGGCAACGGGGCGAACGAGGAACATGAAAGCTCTCAGTGAGATTAACTGTCTCACGACGCGAATAAGAAAAATACCTCCGGCACCAGCAAAGACTCAGATAGATTTCGTTTGTCGTGAAAGTATATTTTTACTTTTTCTCTATCTGTATAATACGAATAGAGTTATGAATTGGTAATTTTTAAAATATTTTTGTAGACCGGATAAAGCACGAAAAAATAAAGAGGAAAGTTTTTCCTTTTTTTTCTAGAACCAATATTAACGGAGTTACAAATTTGTTAAGCTTACCGTCATTTTGAAACAAGATGACGGATCAGGCTAGTTAACCAGCTCAGTCGTGATTCAGATCAATAAATCAGAAAACTTTAATTGAAATCAGATAAAATCACTACGAGAATTATTATATCGTGTGCAAACTTTTTAACGGAATGTGGTTTCGAAGTGTCCTGGTCGTGGTTAAAAAAAATTGTGGATTAAAATTTTCCGGAAGTTGAGTCATGACGAAGTCATCTGCGTCCGTGATATTGGAGGGAATTGATTTTTCACTACTTGAACTCGACTCCATCTGTGAAATGTCCACTTGGTCGAGGAGGGTTGTTTTATTTTTGAGAAACAAATAGTTCAATAATAATGTGACGTAATACATGAAATATAAAAATAACACCAGTGAAGTTTCTTCGGAGTTACACAAAGAAGAGTATCTATTATACAAACTAAGAAATAGAACATAAAAATAAACCTAAACTAAAGGATAGTACATATTATTATAATGCTATAATGCATTACAATAATATTGCTATAATGTTGGATATTTAAGAGTTATTTTTTATAGTGCTTAAAAATCTCTAAAATAACTGTGGTTGATGATTATTTATATATTATGAAAGAAGCAATGGCGAAAGTTGTATAAATTACGGTTTAATTTGTCGCAAATTCACGTATCACTCGTACATGTGGGTAATGTCAACCGAATCTGAAATGCGAGTGATGAACTGAAAATATTAGATCCGGTCCTGGGACTATCGCTGCACCGCCCGAAGTGTGCAGGCTTTTTTGCTCCCAGAGTCGCCTCCCCCCCACCCCCCCAGCCCGCCGCCCGCCCCGTGCAACTTGTTACGTTCGCGGTTATCCTATTTTTAAATGCATTAGAGTTTTTTGTCCGTTCTGATGCCCGTGTATGTGTTGCGCCGCGCGGGTCGGCTTGCACGCGCGCATCACCCTGCACGCCCGAATCTGTTACATCATGCCGGCAGAATGCAAGGTTTTTCCTTGTCGCCGTTTTTTGCATGTTTTCGTCTGTTTTTTTTATTGCTATTATTGCCTGATGACGTTTTGGCCGCTCTTGAACTTTGGCGGGATTCATTCTCGTTCTGCATGCAGCGGCGTCGCGACACACGCCTCCCGGCGCAGCGCGCTGACTTATCGCCATCGCACACTATATTATAATATGCAATGCTGTAAAGCGGGTTTTTTAATTTGCAATCTGCATTTTTTTTTGGACATTCACACAATAAATAATGCCTTTGATGATGTAAGTTTCCTTTCGTTGGAGTTGAATGCGATTTGCATTTTTTTTTTTGTAGCCCGAGTTGATTGCACAAGTCAAGGCTGCCGGAGGGATTGTGTAATGCGATTCTGAATTTCTTTGTCTCGACTGGAGGTTCAATCACTCGCGCGCTATGCGGCTCCTTAATGGTATGATCGAACTCTAGCCGGATGGTTCTTGTTGTGTAGGTGCGTTTTTTGCGATACTTGCATACAGCTTTTTTAAACCTCGCCATTTCGGTCGGCCGCTTGAACGCTACTCGGAGAAGCCAGACAATAGATAGGATTTATCAATTAGTCTCATGCATGTCTGGGATATTAAATCTTCGAATGCACATTATTTATTCGCGCTTTTTGTAATTATTTTGGTCATCGATATATAATATTTTTGAAATATTTATCAAATAATGCCGTTTCGGTTATAGCTAAATACTGAACGTATATTAATAATTTACTTATTTATAAAACTGTTGGATAACTACATTTGTGTCGTCTCACAAACTATAAAGAATTGGAGGAAATAAATAATGTATTTAATTTGTTTAAATTATAAATGTAAAATATATTATCTGCCATTAATTGCGACATGTCACTCATATAATTTCATATTTAAAAACTTAATAAAATAAATTTTTGAATCAAAACATGCGTTAAAAAAAAACTTAAGGCTTCCCTTTCAATAATAATTCATATTTTCGCGTTTTTTACTACTACTAACTATTATTTAGATAAGACCTTTACACAAATTTAAAACTAATTACTATTTGCCATAATTAAGACAATACATTATAAGACAGACTGCGACCATTAAATTCATTTTCCGCACGCCACAAAATGCATCAGACATAATTATTTTAAGTTTAGAACATTGATTTATGCATCTGTTAAAATATATATAGGTACTTTGAATAGTACACATATATACGCAATCACATCCCTGTATGAAGGAATTTCTGCGTTCGTAAGAATCAATATAACATTCACATCATGGTTTGACATTACAAATGGTGTCAAATAGGGTTGTGTAATATCTCCACGGCTGTTCAACTGTATATGGATAATTGTGTGAAATAACTGGAATGTATGAATGTAGGAGTAAAATGGGCGATTTCATTATATGCTGTTTTTTGGACGCCGATGATGCAGTAGTAATGCCGAATAATGAATAAGACTTACAGAGTCTAGTGAGTAGAATGTACGATGTATGCAAGGAAATCTTATCATGAATGTCAAAAAGTCGAAAGTGATGGTATTCGAGAAGGAGGAAGCAAGACACCGTGCAAAATACTTGTAGGTAATGAATATTTGGAACAAGTAGATGAGTTTGTGTATTTCGGAAGTATGTTTGATAGAAACGGAAAGGCTCAGAATGATAAAAGAGGGTGACTGCAGGGAATAAAATGATCGGCGCTTTGAATGGAATTATATCTAACGGGAACTTGTCAACTGAAGCAAGACTAGCGGTACACAATGGAGTCCTATTACCGACACTGATGTATGTAAGTGAGGCCTGGAACTAGCAGAAGAGATACAAAAGTAGACTGAATGCAGTGGAAATGAGATCACTTAGGCGTGTATGTGGCAAATCTATTTATGACTGAGTAAATAATTAAGAAATAAGTAAAGAATGTAGAGATGATGTTAGTATAATGAGTAAGATTTAGAAAGGATTACTTAGATGGTTTGGTCATATGAAACGGATAAATGAAGAGAGAATGGTAAGAAAGTTATATGACTATATTATGAAAGTTATATGTTGATGGCACCAGAAAAGAGGACGTCCGCGTAAGACTTGGCTCGACAAGGTAAGCCAGATACTGGATGATGGTTCTGTTAGAAGCCTCAACAATCAGCAAGCTTGTATGGGAAGATGTATGAATGTGGATGAGGTGAGAATTGTGTCAGGACAGAAGAGTGTGGCGTTCTATCTTCTCTGCCTACCCCCGCAAGGAAGTGGCGCTATAGTAAGTTAGTTAGTTAGTTACGTTAAGTAATTTCATGTAAATCACTTAGATACTTCAATAAATTACTTAATTTTCGATGAATTAATTCAAATGACAAGACACATTTTATTTCATTACATAATATTAATATGAAAAACTTGGATAAGACTCTAGATACGAGTTATTTTTGACATTTGTCTCGAATGCGAGAAAATTAACAATGTTATTGACATCTCTTTCTCTTTCATTTCCTTTCTCATTCCTACTAGCAAGATTTACGTAAAAAATAACATGTTTATTATTCAATTAATGGTAATTGTGTGGTGCCAGGTCGGGAAAACAATCTAAACTTAACTCATTTTCATCATCAGCCATCATCCCTTACATCACTGCTACGTGTTGCTTCCGGTTACCATGCAATATAAAACAAACTCGCGGCTTACTTAAAGCCCTCAGATAATTCTCAACCCCTTTTGAGCCACAAAGCGGCCGCGAGAAAAAGGCTGTAAAGTGCATCACCGGCGAAACGGTACTGGGTGGACAATTATTATTGTCGTTTTTCCGTTTGTGAACTGCTCAACTTTTTAAAAATTATTTTTAATTTGCTATCGTATATTCTGTGAACATAGATTCGTTAAAATGCTCTTTTGGTACGGGAAACCAACTACGATAACATATTTATTTGGGACACTTATCGTGACTATTTGGGTCAATGTTACAAGTAGACGGACCGATTCTAAGTCGGTAGTCATGTTTTGGGCCGTGGTCGACTACATTACCATTAATAAGGTATAATGATTATTTTCGTAAATTTAATCAAATAACAATAATCTTGATTAATTATGGAATTGTCACAGAAATACATTAAACACGTCAAATAAAGAATGTCTTTAAAATAGGCACTCCATTTTATTTTGGATTTTTATTCATATATTATATAATACGTGCATGTATACTCGTATATTTGTTTTTTTTTGTGATTTAATTCATTTTTATTATATATATATATATATATTGAACCAACAAAATAATTATTTGCAAAACTTATATAAATTTATCCCCCAAACCCTACTTGGAACACTTGGAGAGATCTTCATCCAGAAGTGGATCGAAAATGGCTAATTATGATGATGATGGTACTCGTAATACAAATTTATCAATCTATTTTAATATATCAATTTATTAATCAACTTACCCAAATATACTAATAATTTTATCTGATTTGATCTATAACTAAAGTAATATAAGTAAAGATATGTATGTATTTTCCTGGAGTTACCATCACGTGGTCTGGAGTCTTATTTGTGACAATCTGAATGTAGAGTATGCTTTTGTGTCGCCTCGGTGCAAGCCCACCAGCCAGTAGTGAAACGTTACTTTGCTTATTATATTATTATTTAGTTATTATATTGATACGGCGTCGGGCTTTCCTCACTGCCCGATCATCGTATCTCAATGCAACGTTGGTCACTGAGAAGGAGGCGGGGATGAAAATTAATAAGTCAATGATTAATCTATATTTACAATTTTATTCGATTGGTTAGGCGAGAAGACAAAACAAATAATCCTAGGCTAAGTTATCGTAAATTACCTTACGGTCTACTTAATTCTATTCTTAAATTAATCTTAACTCTACCTTAATTAAGTTCGGTCGGTCCGGGCTTCGAGGATCGATGTCCGCCGCGCGGATGGCGACCGACGGCGCGATCTGGGCGGGACTGGGGCTTCAAGCCCGCTCTGCGATCCCGTCCTTCTGGTGGGTGGTCTTGTTCACCAGCTCCTCTGCACTGCCTTCCTTCCATCTCCGCTCGAGTTGCACTATTTTCCAGTCTTAGTTTCGCCTGTTGTTCCAAGCGTTTCCTTCACGCTGGCCGACCTCGAGCGCTGGTCGCCAGCCGTCCGATGGCTGACGGTGGAGTAGAATATTAACTCGAGAGTTTTTACTTTTCCATTTCTCCAAGTGTCTAAGTTAACTATCTGTGTTAGCTTTAACTGTCTTCAAGTAACCAACTGGCTAGTGCCTCACTGCAACTGTTCGAGTCTCACTGACCGAGTCTAACTTTCCAACTTTAACTGCGACTGCTAACTGCAAGTGTTCCCTTCACCGCCGCGTCCGGCCTTTTTAAACCCTCAGGGGCTTAGGGTGTGCGCGGATCGTAAGGACAGGTTGGTCGCACATGCTATACCATTAAAATTACCCTAGTCTATTATTATTATACTAAAATCGGAAAATACTAAAACGTTGGAAGGTCTTGTCGGCATTCTGAGAATGCATCTAATTTGGCAGGCTTGCGAAAATTTCCGACCGGGTATTATCCTTGGAAAGGTACGTCCTCGACAATATACAATCAGGATTAGATGCATTTCTTGGGGTTGGACCGTCATAAAATGTCCCTTAATTCCCCCAAGAAAGCAAACACTTTCGCCTAATCCTAATTGGTTATACGGCCCTGTTACCCATGCTGATAATCCCTTAAGGAATGCACCGCGTTAAGTGCCTTTTTCTCCATACTATGGGGAAATTCGCGTCACCCTAATCGCCGGGCACATCAATATTATTAGTAATTATATTATTATATTATTTAGTTATCAGATCTGAACATCCATTCGGTTGCACATTACCAGGTATGCCCACATCTTCATACAAATCTTCGAAAATAATAGTTTTGACGATCTCGGAGTCTTGATCTTAAAAATAAAATATTGATTTTTCTCAAAATATTGATTCTATGTCAATTCCTAATCATTACAATGAATTATATGATATGCAAAATATATAAGTATTGCAAAAATATTCGTAGAGTTTAATTCAAACAATTAAATTCCCCCCACTTTCCATATTATGTCCAGGGTATTTCTGAAATGTAGGGTAAGATTATAATATATTTATATAATAGTGTCGAAATATTGGTGATTAATTAGTATCAAAGTTTTTTTTCTATTCAAAAGTATTTTTATTTACGTAAAAATACTATATTAAACAATTTTCACGATTATTATAAACATTTTTATGATTGGCATTTATGTATATTATTATTAGTGCCACTTTTCGGTTCGCGTATTGGACAATCGAGATTAATAAATAATAGGAAAAAAATACTGTTTAAACCACTGTATATTGATTTATCAACATGTTTCAAGACCAATGGTCCTTTCACCAGTATTCAAATTGTAGGTATATTAAAATTAAAAATACAAGCATAGACAAAAAACAAAACTATAAATATAAGTGACGAGTAACTAATTCGGAACTACTGTGAAAACAAATTAAAAAGTAACTATTTGCAAAAAGAATTTGGTTATTTATAATGTTTAATTTACTATTAACACTTTTTCTATGATATATATATATATATATATATATATAATGTGTTGCCACAAAGCAATTTTTCAAATATTTAAGAAGTGATTAATTTAATGTTTCTATTCGACAACACAGTTACTACCCTCGCAAATAGTTATTGTTTACTAGAATAAATTTACTTAACTGTCGTCTTTATAATAATAGCATTTATTTTATAGCTGAAACTATCTGTACCGAATTATTGAATTCCGTACATTAAAAAAATAAGAAATAAGATTTTAAAACGATTTTATTTTAAAAAGATTTTATTTTATCTGAAATAAATTTGAAAATTTCGTTATGTAATAATCAGCATCTAATAACTGTTCAAGTGCACGGCGGGAGAGGGCAATCTGCATATAATTAAATTTTTGTATATAAATGCATTAGATGTGGCGCAGTATTTCTCTATTGACGAGAATGAAACGTACATTATGTTTTCTCGCATTTTTTCAGTAAACAAACGGTTAAGTATTGCTGAAACATACACTAGTGCAGGTTACAAAATTTAACAATATGGTGTCGAAATAATAAAGAAATAAAATAAGTATTAATTATAAAAATTTAATATTTAACACAATATAATAAAGTGAAATTAAAATTCCCGACTTGTTTCTTCTGTAAGTAATAATAACGACACAATAAATTTTCACTGTTGAAGGCGTGATCCAAGGAGCTCAGTTTTTATTTTCGGAATGTCCAAGTCACGAATCAGATCGTTTAATTCAGACTGATTTATCAGATGTGACTCTTCAGTTGAACTTGAAATTAAAGATCCTTTGTGACCAAATAACTACTAACTTGGTGTTGGTTTTGACAATTTTTTCAAATTCTGGCTCCAACTCGGAATCCTGGAAGATTTCAAGTGATGGTTTCGGCGCTAGCATAAATTCATTCACGACCAACGGATCGCAATCATCAACATGCTTTTGAGACTCTAACCACACCATAGAAATAGCAAAAGGCATCGATTTTAGTGAACGCGCCACCGGAAAGGAATATTGACTCAGGACTTCTAAATTTGAACAGCATGAGTTAGACGCTAATAAACAAGTTTAAGGACAATATCACAGTACGTATATCGGCTAAAAATCATTTTTTTCCCAAAAAAGCCGGTTTTTCTTAAAAATACAGCACTGTAAAATATTAATTACATTTTTTTTAAACCTGAAAATTTTGGTTACCAGTGCGTAGAGATACGTAAATCGTTCGATATACCATTTATATTTCCACACGGTACAAACAAAATAGTTTTTGTGTATATTTCATCTTCGAGCGATCAATTTTATTGTCATTTCCCTCATGCAGCTGTCAAGGGCACCTGATGTGTTATTTTATAGTTTTTAAAAATCAAATCGTAGAACATCATAGGCTTGTGTATTCAATCCCGATATTTTGTCATCCTGGTGAAGCGACGAATTCTTGACCCGTGAACGACCGATTTTTTTTACTATCTGCTTATGTCATTATAAATCGCTCAGCTTTTATTTTATTTCTGGCAATCGATTATTTGTTTGCGTTGTGATTTGACGGTAGTTATCTTTTGTCCCATATACTCGTGCGGGCACGGCATTTTCTTTTTATTTACCCAGTGTACAAAACACCTGAAAGTACTAATTACGTCGACATTTGCTTGTCACCGTGTGTACATACAATACATCTACAAATACATATGTTTCTCGACGTAATAATATCAGAACATAAATCAATAAATCGTATAGGTACATACGTACACTTAACTGGTGCCCTCTAGTAAATGGGTGCATTTTTGAAAATAATCGGGTTTATGCTGAATAATATAAAGGTAATTATCTTAAACTAGCCTTTATAATCTGATCTCCGTATTAGACGTAACGAGGAAGTGTAGAATGCACTCTTGTAGGTTGCGTTTATGATTGCAGGATGTACGTCTCACGTCGTTATTAATCTTCAACACTACGTCACCATAATTGACTTCAAAATATGAACACACACGCATCCCATGTTGTTTTATACACTCGTAAGTATGTACAATATATTTTTGTTAGTTTATTAAACTACACGTATCCTTCGACGTTTTTTTTAATGATTTTTTATATCCTTGCAACAAATGTTATCTATTACGAATTGGAAATGGGAGAACCACTGCTATAGTCACACATTTTTATTTAATACATCGTTAAAGTATTTACGCAACATTAATACACACCCCTTTTATATAATTAGACTTTGATTTACATTAATATTTTATTATATACTAGCATGCCCGCACAGCTACCGCACGGTAGCAGACGTATCCTGCAGAGATGCAGTACTCTGTTTTCAATCTCACCCAACAAAAAAAAAAACACTTTTCTCGGTATCCCAGAATTGGAAGAAACAGAGCCGACGTACATAGCCAACAACCTAAGGGGTGGTGGAGAAATTGTGCAGGAGCTACACAGACTCACCCCGTGCACCTAAAAAAAATACCACTTTTCTCGGTATCCCAGAATTGTAAAAAATAGACCCGACGTACACAACTAACAACCCAAAAGGGTCAAAGGCCTGCTGATCTTTGAGAAGCGTTAGGTAAGATTACTAACCACGTAAAAAAAACACCACTATTCTCGGCATCCTAAAATTGTAAAAAACAGGGCTGACATATACAACCATCAACCCATCTCTCCAGGTTTTAATAAAAACAAACATTTTGTTAATACTCATTGATAAAACCATAAAAAGTGATTTGACAGAAAAAGAAGAAGAAAAATAAAAAAGAAGAATAATAATCCATCATTCATGGAGCTTGTGTGAGAAGATGTATGAATGTGGTTGAGGCGAGAATTATGTGTCAGGACAGAAGAGTGTGGCGCTCTATCCTCTCTGCCTACCCCGGAAACGGCGTGATGGTAAGTAAGTTACGGGTTTATCTATCACCAGAACTGTTCTATTTAAATATTGAATAACAGACGCGTAAAAGAACAAACTCCTTCGACCGGTCTGTAGTAAGACAGGCATATTTGTCACGTGTACAACTGCGAAATAATAATTAATTCAATTACGCTTTTAAAAAATCATCATTGTGTCATTCTAGACATAACCTATAAAAATCCAAAAAAACGTACAGAAAATTTTTCTAAGTATAATGTATGATTTCACCATAATAAACCAAATCCCGGAGTGAAATCATCAATTTTATCTTGTGCGGAAAAATAAATATAGAGAAAAATGTACATGTCAAAAAATGTCAATGAACATATTTAAATAAAAATACTCTTTTTAATTCGGATTCGTCACATATTTCGCTTCAAGGTGGTCGAATGAACCGTTACCTGTATTATTACATTTTTTTTTGAATCCGCTTAATAATGCATAGAGTGTAGAAACAATTTTCAAATGTTTCATTTCTCATGTGAAAATTGACATTTTTGATTAAAATGAAATAATATATTAAAACATAATTTAATAAAAATACTATTTTTAATTCGTATCGGGTATATATTATCCTTCATGGTGCATGGACACGAAGATACCTCCATGAATATGATCTTTTTAATAGACTGCTTCATACCGAATAGTGTACAGAGAACGTTTTCAAATCAAAAAATGTACATTTTCCCATGTGAAAATCGACATTTTTCATAAATCGCAAAGATTGTCATTGTTTCGCCTGTCAAATATGGAAAAAACCGCATTCATTTGTTTTCTCCGGCGGTCGTGAGATTTCACTTTTCCGGGGTTATTTGTATCAGTTTTTTCGCATTTTCGGCGCATCTAGGTAGGTCCGTACATTTTTCAAAAAAAAAAATACGCGTTTTTTAGATTTTTAAGGTGAATTTTAAACGATAGAAGCTAACAAATACGAAAATAAATTATATTCCATTGTGATGTATGCACAGATGTAATAAAATTATATTTTGGTCGTAAACTCGCAGAGAAAATCTCAAAAATACGAAATTTCACTAAATCAGGTTTCATAAGAAAATTAGAAGACGAAGAATTTAAAAAAAAGTGTGTAACGATACTGCCCATCAGTGGCAATTGCCAAAAAATATTAAAATGATTTTAGCTCTTAAACTCGCAGACTTATAAGCGAATGAAAAAAAAGTTAGGCTAAATAAAAAGTTAAATTTTCCAAAAATCACCAAACTAAAAGAGTTGTAACAAATAGAGGAGAAGAAGAAGAATGAAAAGAAAAAAATGTAAAGACTCAGTCAACCTTCGGACGTCTGGGAAAAATATCAGAATGCGGATAGAACGCCTAATAAGCGAGATATTAACCAAAACGTGTGTGACAAAATCGGTTACATATAAACATATAAACATATAAACATATAAACATATAAACATATAAACATATAAACATATAAACATATAAACATCGCGAAATAGGGCCTATTATTTTAATATATATTGTTATTTATTATACATCGACTCATCGATGTTATCATAAGGAGATTTTTGGCGAAGCTCGAAAGCTATAATAACTATACGCTATTCATCTTATTTCTTTAAATATTAAAAAATATATAGTTTTAAACAATCTGTGTTTAATATTTTTATAAGGCTATAAAGTATATATATTATATTTCAAATTATTATTGTATTTCTCAAGTTAGGCTTAAAGAATGAAAAATTAGATTTTTTGGTTTCCGTTTCAGTTTTATTTTCTTTCTTATCTTATCTTATTTATATAGGTACACATTATTGTGGAAACTTATGCGCTTTCTAATTCGCGCGTGAAAACTGGAATTTATATTTATCAGATAAAGACATCGAGATTCATTGCAGTTCTCGCAAAAGTTCAAGAAGTTTTAAAAGGAAAAAGTCAAATCGGTTGTAGTAATTTATGCATCCAATTTCAACATTTCATTCAGAAGGTACTAATAACGCGCGAAGCCGGTTTACGGTGATCCGGAATCTGGAGTATGGTACTTCATTTCCATTACAAGAATTCAAACTTCTTGTCGAATGTCATTCAGACCGTTATTCTATAATCCATAAGTGGTTTTCATTGTTGCAGATTTTTTACGTTTTTATACTTATCTATTTTAATAAATATATTTAATATAAATTAAATTAATCAACTGGAAAGTTATACAGAAAATAACAACGAGGTTTGGTCAAAAAATACGCGGAATTTTTGAATTTCGCGGGCTGTATAAGTCCAATTTTTTTCCGTTGTGTTGGTACACTTATCCCTGACGTATTTTGACATGGGTAGCCATAATCGATGCTTACTGTATTGTTGGCTGCCGAAAAGGTTGGACGTGTTTTGGTGTGCTCTGCGATTTACTTATGGATAAAATGCTTTAAGATTTTTGCTTTAAGAATAAAATAAAGTGCAGCACAGTATTGAAAATGTTGAATGTTGCTTTTGGTGAGTCTTCTATGAATAAAACAAGCATTTAAAAGTGATATAAACGTTTTCAAAAGGGCCATGAAGATGTTGAAGATGACAAGCGCCCTGTCAGCCCCAGCGCATCAACAACCGATGGCAACATCGAAAATGTGAAGAAAATGATTATGGACAATCGCTGAATCAATATCGGAAAGATTACTAATAATGTTGGGCATATCTTTTAACATATCATAGCTTTGGGTATGAGACGTGTGGCAGGAAAATTTATTCCGAAACTGTTGAATTTAGATCAAAAGCAGTGTCGAATAGACATTGCTCAGGTGTTGCTAAATGAGGTCAACGACGATCCAGAACTGCTCAAACTGGACACAACCGGTGATAAAACATGACCCAATCGTCCCAATTGAAACTTTCTGAAAAGCCAAGGACGAAAAAAGCTTGTCAAGTTCGATCGATTGTTCTGCTCACTGTTTTCTTCGATTTCAGCGGCATAGTGTACCATGAGTTATTGCCACCAGGCCGTACGTATAAGGAATACTGGCTGGAAGTTCTACGCCATTGCCGTGAAGCGATCGTCTTCTGCAACTTTTTCCTATTCCCGAAGATAAAAAAAACCACGAAAAGACGACGTTTCGCTAAGATTGAGGAGAAACGATCGAATCAAAACAACAGAATCGCTGAAAGAGCTAAACGCTATACTGAAAATTGCTTTCCCGAAGTGTTTCAAAGATTGGAAAAAGCGCTTCACAAGTGTATTGTATTATATCTGATGGCGACAAAATTAATATTGATGAAGAAATAAAGATTATTTGAGAAAAACGAAAATTCCACGTATTTTTTTATCAAACCTCGTAATTTATCTAATAAATATTTAGTTGCTGCCGTGATTCGAACCTGGACCCTTTACCTATACGAGGAAACGCGTTAACATTTCACTAAATCAACCGAATACATTTATGTCAAATTAGAAAATTATATTCTGTTGATTCATCTGATTAGATTTTTTATTAAATATGTATTATATTTTGTTTTGTGTAGCTTATTAGTAGCGTGATTCCCGAATAAGATTGAAAGGATTGGTCAATGGATACAATCACGCTAACATATCGTACAAGTCGCTTTGGCTTATTTCTAAAATATATACATATTAATAAAATATTAAAGTGACTTCTACGATCGCATAATATAAATAAAGGAAGCTTATGTATGTCTTCATATATTTCTGATTGTTTACCTGATTAGTTTTGTGAGGGCCAAGGTGCGGCTATCACTTCGACTATAAGTGCTCATGGTTGAAAAAGGTTCATTTTTACTGGTTGTTTCCAACAATTAGAGAACAGGAAACATTCTTTTTTGTAAATAATTAATTGATACAACAACAAAAACTGTATCATTTATAACATATTTATGTAACGCTTGTAAATATATAAATATGTATTTATAGAATTTGTACGCTTAACTGAAACTAAGAAATTTATATATTATTAATGTATCTACTTAATACTAAAGTTAATCTGGAAATATAAACTTTCGTTCTCGTTACCTCTAAGTATAAAATTATAAATAATTATTCTAATTGTCGATGTGTATAATACCTGTAATGTTGCTTGCATTATAAATAAAATAAAATATAATGTTTTCTTTATAATCAAATTAATTTTCGTGTACTTAATAAATTTGTTTATTTAATTGACAACACAAAGCGAATGCTTGCATTTTCTTTATAAATATACTTATGTAAGTATTTTACTTATACAGTCATAACAGTATTATAATATATGTGCACATACAAGTATTTGAGAGAATGATCATATTACAGGGCCGATATACGAATTGCTGTCATTGCATTTTCGTTTGGTAAAACTTAGTGTTCTCTCTCGAATCAGAAGGTAGGTACTAAACTCGGATGCTGGCGAGTTTCGGCGAGAGTAAACATGTCCTGTGGGCCTCTGAAGGTTTCAGGAAGTATCAGGGCTGCCGTTAGCGGAAAGTGTGTCGGCGCTTTCCCGGTAGTTCCCTCGCATGTAATCGAAGGCATCGATTCCGCCGTACCGGGGGGGCGGGGCGGGGGCGCTCGGGGGCGCTGCGCGCGCCGGGCCGACCGCCCTCGCCGGCGGGGCGGTGCGGCCGCCAGTCGGTAGCGAGCCGCCGCCGCACTGGTATGTCCGCCCTCCGGTGCGCCCGCCCGCGCTAATCCCACAGGTGAGGAGCCGCAGCGCCGCTACCTCCAGCCGCGATATATGCGAAGAAAATTCACAACGAAGTGAGTCCCACAGAACTCATCTAGCGGTGTTGTCGTAGATTTTTGTCTCCACCCTCATCCCATCACTTCCGCGTCACGGCGTTTCCATGCACACGACTGACGTATGACATGCGTACACGAGTTTCTTCCCTCATTGTCACCACAACAGTCTCCTGCGTGAGGAAGTAACGTAACATGTCATTTTTTTTCATTGATCATCCCCCAAAATGATAAATATTGTTTGAGGTTAGTTCTCCAAGATTGTTTTCTGCCTTTTGTAATTTTTTTTACAGTAGTTACAAAAGCTAATCAAAACCAATCGACAGTCTATATTTCTCTGTTAAAACTACCTTTGATATTAGTCCAAAGCATGTGTGTTTTCTGTTCTTTCGATGTCGTCAATGTTTTCATTGTTTTTATTGGGACAATATTTTCAGATGTATATTTGTTATATGTGTACAAAATTAATCTGTTTCGGTATAACCATCACTTGTATTTGTGTTGTCATTGTGATACATTTGTGTTTCTTCTCCTCAGAGTCAGAGAAGATTGCAATTCAGGAACGCCAAAATTATTTTCATCACATTTTATAAATGCTTCATATTTTTTACAAACTTGTAGTGCTGAAGCACGTGTTAACTATTTATTACCAAGTTCTCCAATAATTGTTAATAAAGTAACATATTTTAAGTTTACGTCGCTATATTACGTAAATACCTACATTTCGAAGAAAAATCATTAATTTGTTTGTTAATAACATATATCTAATCCATTTTTCCGCAGACTTGACTGTCACTCTGCCACTTATATATTTACACATATTGTTTGAAAATATTCACGGAATTGGCATTTTATCAAATGTGTTTTCGGGAAAGAAACGTAGTACGTCTCATGAAAGATTATAATTTCCACATATAGATAGCTACATAATAATACGTCTGCATGTATTTTAAATATACATGTTATCTTATCTTCAAAATCTCACCTGTAACATTCAAATTCGCAAGGAACTAATTAGGTTATCTTTCTATGCCACGTAGCTTCGTTTCTTTTAAGTATCTTATTTTTCTCATATAACTCTTCTTCATTTTCTCTGGTGTCGTTTGGTTTTCATTAAACATCTATTGAATAAAATTATCATTTTATTATACGTAATTACAGGCACGACAGGTTTAGTTTGTTATGAACTGTTAGTTATCGCAAAAATGGACAGTAATATCTCGGTAAATAGATACTACAGGGTTACAGCAATATGTTCGTTTCATAACGCGTTCACAATAAAGTAGTTTTAACGTTCATTTTGATTATTAGGTTTTTAAATATAAACGATCATTTAACAAAGTATTGATATATCTGTATAATGTGTTTTATTCAACAATATATATTATATTTGTTTTTTTTTTTTACTTCAATGGAGTCATTTAAATTATTTTTCTTCAATTTCCGGGTAAAAATACGAAAAAGTTTATCGAGTTTTTCGGTTTACACTGTAAATAGTATAAACCTCGACATTTATTAATTGATTGCCTGTAATCTTTAAAACACTAACGGTTGTGAAAACTGACTAACGATTATTACGAATTAAATTTAATGTTTTTCAATAAATTATTTTATATTTCAAAGGTAATATGTTTAATCAGTCATAGTTTAATAATCACCACGATATTGGATATCATTCGAATAGTCAGCGGACCTTCAAAGTTACTGTATACGTTGCGTTACCTACCTCCATTCCTAGTTGTTATTGTTACGGGTTTTTAAAACGTGCATTTGTGAAGCAAATTTTTTAATAAATTTACGGATACAAAAAGAATTGATAGTCAATAATTTATAAACTATTCTCATATACTTCTCGGACCGACCCAAATGCCGAAAAAATGGATTCATGGATTGATATTTTATTCTTACGCTCTAATATTAGTGTAATCGAAACGTGAAAATAGATCATATATACTAATTTTCATTGTTTACGAGTTCGGCTGAATTAAATATATATTTTAATTTTTTTTTAATATAAGCTTTTCATCACTATACTTCAATAGTGTCAATCAGGTTGAAAATAAACCTAGATAACTTAAAAAAGAAACTTGTAATTTAATTAACGCGCTTATAATGTTTCGTACACTGTGCTTCAATCGTTAGCCCACCGCCTTATTGAGGTCACTTTGTTATTGTTTAATACGAGCATTTCGCTGTGCATCTAAGCCGGTCCAAAAGAGTCGAACGTTGCCCAATCACACCTAATCCCTTCGCACGGTCGAGCGACAAGTCTCACTAGCCTACTATTACTGTTTTATCTTCGAAATTAACATTTTTTCACTTTTAACATTTAATAAAAAAAAGGCTGGGAGCTTTTTTTAGTTAATTATTTGTTAAAAAATGAACATTATTATTTTGATGGTATAAATATAGTAATTAAATCGATTTACAATGCTCACCGTACGCATAATCATAACCACTCTCGTACAATTATCTACCTATTCTATGCGATTAATAATTTCAGTAGGTTAAAAATAACATCAGAAGAACTGACTCGCGAGATAAGTCACTCCGCTAGCGCGGGATATGAAGGGGCCGGTTGAGGTGTAGATGCGACTATCGGTGTCGGCCCTTGCATTCCACTGCACGACCTATATTCCCCACTTGCCGGACGGAGCTGCGCTTTGGGTCCGCATTCAGGGCCCGCTTGTGCAACCGTGAGCGATTGCGTACTCAATATGTGACGCTCGCATATTAAACAAAACACAAAAATGTTTTGTCCTGCGAGAAACATTTTTTCGGCGGTTAAATAATCCAAGAGTCGATGTTGCGAAATAACCTAAAACAAAAAAAAAATGTTTCTTGTAGGATTGTACACCAATTAACAAATAGCGGAAACGATTACGATCGCGCGTTGAACTGTAATAGAGTCTATCCTCTGCGGGGGGTTCCTGCCGGATCTTTTTTCATGATGAAGAATGATTTCAGGGTTGACGAGCATATGTGATTATGGTGGTGAAAAGTGGCTTCGACAGTTTTAATATAATGTTTACAAATGAGAAATTCAAACTGTTGTGAATGTTTCCAGGTGAAGTAATTTGTTTTAATTAATTAAATGTTTTAAGATTAAGTGCGGAATTCCAATGCATAATGTATATAAATACGCTCACGCTAAAATTCAGTTGTTTTCTGAAATTTAATATACATAATTGTTTATATACGAAGGTTCTTTTTTGGTTCTACTTTTTATTATGCGCCATAACGTGAGCCTACGTTGACTGTGCATTTTTGTATGCGCCAAGCGCTGTAATGTGTCCGCGTTTTTTCCTAGGAGTTCACGTTATTTATCAATGTGAATTTTTACTCCACGCCTTTAAGCGGTCCATTAGGTACACACTCGATTATTGATAATGTTTTTTAACAACATTACGACACGAGGAGCCTCGATAGTTGGATGTGTTATTTTAAAAAGAAATTGTACAATATTGGAAGCCCTTTAAACAAAAAATGTTTATTTTTAAAATCCGCGCTAAAAGAATATCGGTAGAATTTATAAGAAAAATTGAGGCTAATCGACATAAGCACGAACAGCGTACACGACGAAGATGTATAATAAGACTGCCATTCAGGAAGACGGCTAAATCTCAGAAATCAATGAAGTGCAGTGCGAATTTCAATGAAATGCCAGATGATATAAGAAAAGAGGAGAAAGTGCAAAGATTCAAAATTAAATTAAGCAAATATGTGCAAGATAAGTTTTAGTAAAAAGTAAAATGTTGATGTTGTTTATTTTTAAGCATATAAATTTAATTATGTATGCATTAGATTAATTAGAAATGACTTATTTTTTTAAAATCATTTACCAAAATTTTTCTGTAAAGTATTAGGATTCTGCAGACTTAAGTTGGGTGATAATGCACAGTTGACGGTCAAGTTCATTCTCTTCATTCTAAATATCATGATTTTGTCAATGGAAATTTTTAATACGAGGTAATAAATGGGCAAGGGTGGGTCAGTAATGATTAAACACGTTTTTATTTATTTATGTTAATTCAAAGTTTTCGCATAGACCCCGCTAAGTATGGTATCCATTTCAATTAAAAATTATCCAATCGCTGATTTTTAATGACTTCAATATTTCGTCGTTCTTTATAGCTACATAATTATTTAATGACACCAGCAGTTTTTCACAGTATTTAGTGCGATGATAAGATTCAATTTTACACGTATGTTTCCCACATAAGGAGCGGAGCGCACACTTTATATTTTGGATACTAATGGATTGTTTTATGTAATGATTCATAAAAACCGCTGATTTCTTTCATATGCGAGGCTCACCACAGTTACCGATAATGTATGCAGAGGGGAGTATTTTCATAGTAGGTTATACGAATAGACGTTCATAATTTATTTAATACACTCACAGTTGCCCTATGGATAATAAATATATCTAATCACCTGTCGAAGGAGCCACGCTGTTTTACGTGTGTTTAATTTCAACCTTTTTAGAAACAAGTTCTAGATTTTTATCAGAAAGAGGCCGCATGACTACGAAATTTAATATCATCATTTCGAGTGTACCATAAAGTACTTATAACTTCTTAACAACATTGTCAACTAGATTATTACATCTCGTATGTATGTACGTGTTTGTTGTATTATTAAATTAATAATTTCTTGTTTTCATTTTAGTTCTAATAAATACTTTTTAATCTGTATTCACTATAACTTTGTTTGGACGATTTCACCCCCACCCGGCTCTCTACAAGAGAGGGCGAGGGTCTCACCGACGATCCTCCCTTAATGGTTTCAACAAAGTTAATTTATATTATAATTAGTTTAATTATAATCCAATTGCTGTTTATTAAATGATTGAATGAACTCTTGAATGTTTAGAATATTTTTAATTTTTTTGAATTGAAACAGTATTAAAATGAAAAGTGGCAAGTAAACTTACTTTATGAATTATGCACTGATTTAATATTTCCACTTTTTTGTTCTTCACAACAACTTTGCGACGAAGAATCTCTAACCCCTAAAAATCTCTCATAATGTCGACATCTCTTTTGTTTTATATACTATATTATTATGTTGTGTACATGAAATTAATTTACAGCCATTATGTGTGTAATGAACCACTAAGTTAATAACGTAAAATCGAATTAAATATGTCTAAAAGAATTTATTTATCTATATTCTTTGTTTTTTTGTAGTATTTTATTTTATAGTATTTTTCTCTCTGCAAAACCGCTGGCCGCGTATGTCGGGGACATTCTGAATAATGTAAATATAAAGAGTTCCTTCAGTGTCGATGGTCGGTCCTTAAGAGTACGTACCGAGGTACCGAAGTAATTTGGCGCCTTTGTAAAAAGATTCGCTTTCAGCCGTCTTTTGAATGTAGAATGTTGAATGCTGTCCTAGACATTACAGAACCTTTTCAACCCGATCTGGCCTTGTACTGGCTCGAGCCTTTGTGGCCACTTCCCCATTGTCGGCTAGTTCCCACTATGGTTGTGACTAGATCCACTTTTTATTCTAATTTTGTATTATTTATTTATTATTTTTGTCCTGCAGTTTAGAACATAGCTACGTATACTCTTTAGTATTGACTTAGTTGGTACAATCTAGACTTGAACTACTGTTCTGATACTATATTGAACTATATTGAAGATAGACGGGAACATCCTTGAATTCTGTTATTTTTAACCTTCAATTTGTGAATTATTTTCGCCATTTTTAAAGTTAAGGCGACTGAGGACTTGAATGGCCCCATTTAGATTACGCTCACTTATTAAGTTCAATCTTATTATAATTTTAACGTTTATGGCCCTTTAGCAAATATTTGTGCAAAATGGAACTCAAGTTCATTTCTTCTTATGGAGCCGCAGCTAATTTAACATTTGTTTGTGTTCTTTCATTGCGCCATTTGAAATTTAGTATGGTCGTAAATTGAAACATAACTTTAATGAACATATTTTCTTGGGCCACGGTTACCGGCCGGACCGGTTCGATAGAAGTACCTACACATATTTTTTGCACCTGTTTGATCAGAATGTCTTAAATACTTGTATTAATTGTATTTCTTCGATTGTCCGTTTATTATCTGTCGATTCGAGAGATTTATTTCAATATTGTGATATATTTTCGAGCGCCAAAAATAATGTTTGCACATAAATGCTTTTTGCAGGTACATATTGAAATACTATCCTGTACCACTCTCAGAAATATATGAAGGATATAGAGAAAAAATGTGAGATGTCACTCAAAGATAACCTTCCAGAAGTCGATTTTATAACTTTCAATGTCAATATAAAAAAAATGATATACAAATTTATTAGTTACATTTCAAAGAAATCTATTTTTTAACTTTCAATGTCAACGTAAAAAAATGTTATTAAAGAAAATATAGATAACTGTGAACAAGTTACCTAATATTACCAATTAAATATATGTTTTTGGAAATCCAATACAATTTTGTGAAAAGTGAACCCTATTATTGAACGAGTACGACTTAGTATAATCAATTAATTTTCGACAATTGGGTGATAACGCGCATTTCTTCCTAGTATCCTTCATATTGTGTTATATTTGGCGTAATTTTACCGAGTAATGGGGATTTTATTTATTATAAACCTGAAATTTTTTTTAACATTAGTTTTTGTCTCGTCGCCGCGAAAAACTCGGTCAACGAAATAGATACAAATATCGTAGAATTGTCCAATTTGAGTGCAGTTTCTGCCGCCCAGAATGCGAGCGCGACATGAAACAATGCAGCGCTCCGCTCGGTGTCCCGGCCGCCCGCCGCCCGCCGCCCGCCGCGGACCGCGGACGCCCCGCGCCGCCGCCGCACTGCCTTCATCATAGAGGATCGCAAATTTGAATAGCGAACGGCGCACGTAGGATGTCATAATGGTGTTTACGCAGTGGCAGGAGGGACTAGTGCAGGGGGGAGGGGGGAGCCCGTAACCTTGCGCGCGCCCCCCCCAAAATTCTGCATTCGTCAGATTTCGGCTACGTCGCCTTCGTCTTTCCCCAAGCTCTCGGTCTCTCGCTCGCTCGGCCCGCGAGTAGTGCGTGCCGTTTTTTCTCCGTTTCACGCGGCCAAATTTTCTATTCCGCTTCATTTTGCGGCGGTCTCACGTCCCGAGTGCATTACCTACTTGGAATCTAAACTCGATCAAACGTACAACACTAACTCGCATTTCGGCAGTCGGCAGTGATACGGGTGGACTTGTATCGGTCGGTCCGTTCGCGTGTTTCCGTTCGGTTGTTTCAGTGTTGGGTGAACTTTTGTTTCCGTATCGCTCTCCCCCGGGTCCCGGGTGGTTGCGGAAGTAACCTGTTCCGTTTCAGGAAGGGTGATGCTTTCTGTCGGCTCGCCGTGACGGCCGGCTGGCCTTGTGGACATTCGGCTCTCTAGCTCGAGGACATTGTATACGAGCCCGCACTGTGGTGCGGAGCGACGCGGCCGACTCGAGGATATGTCACCCCGAAGGAATATATTTTGATCTGGTACGTTGTCATCGACATCAGTATTTTTGTAAACAAGTACATTACTATCAGTTCGAAGTGATCGTTTGAAAGTTATCTTCGCTGTGACTTTATCGTCCTCGCTGCGACGACGTGAAGCGATCGTTACGTTAGCCTCACAAATTTATGTATTCTTATATTATATTATTATTTTGTTTTTCAATTTTCCTACCATAAATTTAAGAAATGTGTAAACACACGTGGATTTTACGACTCGACTCTTCGGTCGGTCGGATAAATAATGACATCATCTTTTGTCGCAAAATTGGAAGACTCAGACATGCTGAGCATGAAAGTGTAGAAACATTTTTTCTTATTGTTCCACGTGACCGTCTTAGAGCGTTTTTTCTCCTTTGGTCTCGTTTGTCGTCACACTTGTTACATCCATATTATTTTGACAATTTTTCTCGCATTGAATGTAAAAGCGGCAAATATCCTGAGCGGAGGGACGCGTGCTCTGAATTAAGAGTCCAGACTTTAACGACACATGACGATGTCGTCAGTATTGGCATTTGTAATACGAAGCGTGGTATTGTTATATTATTCAATTGTTTGTATCACATGTAAAAATGATTCTAGAAAGGCTACAATGTGTTATTTTGTATACAAACCGTTTTATTCGCATTCCTTAAACCCGACGAATTACAAACACAAATCTTGACGTTTCGGACGGTCTTCCGTGGCTCTCCCGGCGGATCAAATAATTGAAAACGCTATTTGCATATTCTGTTTGTTATTTTTGCTATTGCCTTATTTGTTATTTAGTATTCCGGGATCCCCTGTAAAGCGGGACCGGTTAAGCCGGTATTGCGGAACGCGTTTGCTGCCGTCCTTACGAACATGAGAATACTTTTAATCGAACATTTTTCGCGGTTGACGAAATTTTTCGGGATCAAATTTGTAATTGAAGTGTCATCGCTCGCGTGGTTTCTACCGGTTCGGCTCTGGTACGCCGTATGCTCTCGCCCGCTCCCACTACTACAAAACTAACGTAACCTTCTTGGTTGCACGTGCCCGGACACTAGTTTCAGGCCAGCTGCAAGCGGCAAAAGCGCTCGTCAAATGTGCTCATTCCAAAGTGCAATCATATTTTTGTCAGTTCACTTGTTACTTCGTGGCCCGGTCGCTCAAATAGATAGATCGTGATCGGTGGACAAACGCTATTTTTTAATTAATATTTTTGAGATAATTTATACGATTTAATAAGTAAAACATACACGTTCATAATTCGTTTTAATTTGTTTGTATAAATAATTGTTATTTTCAATTATGAGCAATCATTCGGACTGGGTTTTGTAGTTATAATGTTAATAGTGTTCGGCTGTTTCGCGCGAAAATGATTAAGGCCAATGTCAAGATTTCACGACGGCCGAGTATTCGGTTCGCCGTTCGGGTGATGTGCACACCAGCGTGAATGAAGAATACACGCGGAAGAGTTTTCTCCCACCGCGAGACTCTAAAAGGTTTCCTATGATTCGTATTGCAGGGCCGAACATAACCTTCAAACTACAACGTATTAAATTATTCAACTACACCTGATATCACAAGCGAATAAATTTATGTTACGCAAGGTAATAGAAGATAAGATGGCGACCAATTTTTAAATAACTACCTGTTCCGACGTAACTAAGAAAACTAAAGAAAAAATATATTTGCTTTATGTCACTGTTATTTTTTTATATTTTTGTTTATTAACCCGTTACTACTAAATTTTTTTTCAAACACAACTTTTGTAAAATTTTTGAAATGTGTTAAATAATTTGGCCCAGGTACACTGTAACATGATACATTTATTTATTATTATGCGACAAATACCTACATAATATTCATATCGCAAATATTATTACCGTTAATTTAAATAACCCACAGAACAGCAGCATTACATAAAATTTTGACAGTAATTTATGTTTGAAAAATGTATTTTCAGAACAAAAATGTTACATATCCACATTTCATAGGAAATTCAGTTTACTTAAAATAAAATCAATTTTCTTACGCGTAAACATACAAAAATGCATTGTGATTTTATATACAAGTTATATATATAAATGATTTAGTAAACATTGTTCTATTTTATTCAACTCTAACTTTTATCTCTGTGTTAGAAAAACAAGGTTATTATTTTACTACCATTACCATTGCAGGAATCGTTACCATTGCAGGAACCGTTACCATTACAGGAATCGATTTTTGAAAGTTGCACGCCCTTACGCACATATTCGTGGTGAATCATAATACTTGTCGTACTGTCGCGTCGTGTTCGTCGTTGTATATTTTTATTAGTAAAATTTTATCAGATTCTCTTTCCAGGAATACACGAGTATTTTTTATGCCGATAATATTTCCGCACTACCGAAATTATGTGAAATCGCACGCATTTTATCTTGCTTTTTAAAATGATGTGAATGGTACATTTTCCCGCCTTCAGATTTGGTTGTAGGGATAACCGGGTCAAGGGCGCGTCGTCCCTCGCTGTTTGCCTACCGAGCAATGTTACCACCATAATAAAAATTATATTAATAATAATATTAATAATCCGGCCTGATGTTTTTAAAGAATATATTATATCAAAGAAAAATTGTGTATGATTTACAATATTGTAATATTTGTATGATAAATGATTTAATATTTCGTTGATTTTTCAGTAATTACGCAAATTATTATTTATTACTAATCTTATATTCGAATAAGTAAATGAAGAGTAAAGAAAAGTTTTTTTATTGAAATTATATACGTATATACATATTTTAAATGCTA
Organism: Eubasilissa regina; assembly: GCA_022840565.1. Taxonomy (NCBI): domain Eukaryota; kingdom Metazoa; phylum Arthropoda; class Insecta; order Trichoptera; family Phryganeidae; genus Eubasilissa; species Eubasilissa regina. The sequence goes on from JAINEB010000018.1 coordinate 28,296,589, forward strand.
TTTTTACTGTTATTAAAAATAATGCCCCCTGGTTAGATGATCCTGTGTCGAGGGGGACTATTGTTTAAAGGTTATTCAAGTGTTGAATAATCGTTAAATCATTATATGTTGATTATATTTTAACATTATTAGTTTACCATCGAATAATACATGTACAGTAGTAAAAATATGCCTCTAAATTCCATAAAATTTTAGTGCAAGATTTATTAAATTAATAATAATTTATATTATTACCTTAAAACAATGTATGTATGTACTAAATATTGATAGAATTGTATAATATTTTATTATAAGCTAGTAATAGAAATAGTGTAGCAAGAAATAAAATTATTTTTTTTATGTTTAAGTTATTCAGTAATGCTTGGTTTACACATTTTAAGACGATAGCCAATACAAATATTAAACTCTACTCGATTCAATACCAAAATAGACCGCATTGATTTTCCTCGTTATATTAAACAGATAAATATACTTAAATAAGTATTAATTGCAATTTTTTGTACACATAATATTGTACGTGCGAAAATATATTGTCCCACCTCTCTTTTCCTTTGCGACCTCTCCCAAGTGCGCATTAAATCTTGTGTACATTACCAAGTTTTTATAATAATTTTTTAGTTTATTGAATTATATTCTACAAACTTATCTCGTGTTTATTTAGGTGCAGTAATTACAATTATAACGATGTTAATAATTTATGTTATTTGAATGATGTAAATAACCTAATAATATTTTGATCTTATTGCTAATAAATTAACATGATTATTAATATTTTGCATATTTATTTATTCTTCTTGCATCATTTATTAATATTTTTAGTCACACATATATTTAGTTTAAGTTACTATGCATATTATAAGTTATGTACTTAGTTTTTGATATCAGTAACCGTTATTTTTTTATACAATTAACTTTCGGAACGAATATATTATGTTTTCATCTATATTTGTGAACTGTGTGGCAAATATTAATATATATACAATGTACAAAATTTATATATTATTTATGTAAATAAGTGTAGATGAAACGTTGGAGATGCCTATGGTTGTCTTACGATTTGGAATGTTGCACGTACATATCCAAAGTTCATTCAAATGCAACTTTCTCTGTGACCTCAAAATGGAATCACTGGTTTTTTTTGACCGTTAATAAATTTGCATCATAAAATGCGCAGTAAACTAGAAAATAAAGGCATTACCGTGAATATTATAACGAAATAACACAGTAAATGTTCTAGCATAGTTATCAATTCATATAATATGTATATGCATAAAAGTGGAAAATACAACAGTATACTAGTTCTATTTTCATATACGTCGTGACGTGTTATTGTCACGAAAAACTACATCAATCAAATTATTACCGTCAATTTCCCGATATAAATAAACTCGTACACCATTGTAGTATTTTTATTGTATTGTAACATAAATATTAAGCAAAATTTTTATATTTTTCTAACGAAAATAATTGAATATTAAAAATGCGTCATATTTTTTAGGAGTATGGACGTTTAATTGGAAAAATCCGTACGGTATAGTTGAACTTTTTTACAATTATTAACTATCGACAGAAAAAGTAAATAATGTACGGCAAATAAGACGGTTCGTAATATTCTCATGTCCGACTTTTAATTGCTCACACGGAGAGATAGCGTTATAGTAGGGAAAGGTTGTCGAACAATAGGGCTATGCCAGGGCTCCGTCCGTAAAAGTTCACTAAACTTTCGCATTTTACGAGGAGCCATTGTGTACATGTTTACGGCCCAGCTCACTGGACCAGCGGATCATCATCTCGGAGTAGTGCTCCAAGCTTACACCTGCGAATAAACCCAACACAAAGGGATCATTAAAACGCTACACGATACGTATTTAAAAGATCATTCTGTAGGTGAAGCCTTTGCGCGATGTTTACGCGTAGTATTATTTTTCTTTGTTCCGGTCGTTGGGTTTAACGCAGCGTGGCGAGCAGCGCGCCGGGCAGCCTCTCGTCCCCTCGCCGCCATCGCTTCTCTCAGCAGCAGCGATGCAAAGATTGCGTTCTTCTGTTCAGCTCTCAGCCTTCGGTCACGGTTCATGTTCTACCACCGGAGTAGCTCTGATCTTGGAAATGCGCGAGAACCTGCATTGAAAATACATTCCGAGTCTGTAGAACTCGGGGCCTAGTCGTTATTTCGGGGCTTTATTTACGGTACGAAGCGAATCTAATTCAAAACATTTCCAAATGTAAAGTATAACGAGTGAATTATTGTTGTTAGTTTTGATTTTGTAATATTTTCATTACACGATTGATGAATTCAGAATTGACATTAATTATGCCTTCCATTCGCATGCACCTAGGTATTCTCTGTAATATCTCGCGTAATTGTAGATTGCACGTTTTAAATATTTTCACTATTTTCTATTATTTTAATGATGCATACATACATTATATATCGTACCAAATATCCTTATACTTTATTGGATCGACCTTAAAGTTCATCTTATATAAAGCATTTATGTACTCCTTTCTGGTTACTTACCTACAGCTAATCAACATTTTTTTTAACATTCCTTTGTGTATGACATTTTTTATTTATTTTTCGTATCCAATTTCCGCTTTTGTTTCTCGTATTCTTTTAAAATTCTCCGAGAGTTCCGTTTACGGTTTACGTGTTGATTTACACTTGTGGCTTTATTTTAAAATTACGTGATAGTTATATACCTTCGCTCGAAGCTTTTGATATTCTGATTAAGATAGCTTTATACAATGATATTGTCCTCTTTTAAAACAGTTAAACAGCGGGTTCACAAACACAAATATTGTCGCTATTTGTAGCGCTGTAAGACTTGTAGTTGGCGTACACCAGATTTAACTATTCGGTTTGTTTGTGTTCCTGAGTAATTTTGATTGTTATGCAAATATTGACGATGACTCTTAAATACGCAGTAAAGAAATAGTATGTAGTTGTAGCCATTTGGAAACCATGTAGAATAGGAGATAGAAGAATTTGGAAACAATAATAGAAACGAATGCATTCGGATTCGCTCGGACACTTACGGGAGAAAACAATAGCTGTGCGTCAGTGACCGCCGCCGTGCAACCTTATCCCGGCCGCGTAACGGGACTTGCCGGAAAATCGTGCTGCCGACGCGTGTTGCAACGTGCCGGTGCGTGCAGTTCGTTCACTCCAGGTGGGCGATGCAGCGACCGAGGGTCGCACCGCCCCGGTGGAAGATCAAATACAGTTCACACGCATATGCTACCACATAATATACATTTTCTATTTAGAACTAAGCCAATTATTTGTGCTATGAAAATAGGACTAGCTTGGACGGGCCCCCGACTACTAGCCTCTACTTCTTTTTAAATTGAACATTGGGATCACGCCTCATGTCCATTGAAGTAAAATATTGTATTAAGGAGAGTTTTCTTGTGAAGTTGCATTTTTCATGTTGCAAAAATATGTTCTCCTTAATATATAAGTTGTATTAAAGTTTCCAAATTCTGGCGTCTCCTATCGGGTTTTACTCAAAGGTATTTGATATTATGTAATCGGAAACATTACAAAATATAAGTTCAAAATTTGTCGAAAATGTATTCGATTGCTAAAGCGAAAATGAAGAACGCGCTTCCTCGGATAGGAAGAGGTCCAAGTTCGAATCCCGGTAGCATTTGAATATTTTTTCGATAGATAGATTTTTTCCGTATATTTTTCTAAATGATGAATTTAATTAGTATTAAAATATTAAATTTCCTCTAACAGTTATTGAGGCTGCTCTTCTTCTGATCGTTTCGTTTCTATTGAATTCGTACTCGAGAGACAGGAATATTCGTCTCACTTGCACATAACGTCGTATTGCACGATCGGATCTTTCAATTCCGTCAAATGGATCATGGAATTAAAAGGCATTCGAAAGTCCCACAAGTTTAATAAAGGAAATCATGTAGATGATGTATCGTGTAGAAATAATGTTCCTACAGGTCGATTGTCATTGAATCTGCGAAACTGAACTTATCCTAAACAAATACGTTGCAAATTGTCTGAAATAGTGAAAGTTCTCATTAATCTATTAAAGGTAACGTACGGAGTTCCTTTAATCCGGTTTTATATTTGATTTCGTAATCGAGTTGTGCAATATGCCCATCACCTTCGGGAAAATATTTATCTCAAATAATATCGTATTCCGTTTTCAGCGAAAATGCTGACACTGGATGAATATTTGCGATCGTACACGAGAAGATGTTAGAGTTACGCTTTATATTAATGACAAACACAGTGCTAATATTTTGCCGCCTGTGATATAATTCTATGAATGAAAATATCGTAATCGTTGAATCGTTGTCTGTCAATGTGATAAATTCATATTTAATTCATTTCAACAAACATTTGGGAATACTGATCGTTGATTAACATATTTTAAACATAGCCGAGTTGCGAAATTAAATTGATGAATATTTAAAAAAAAAGTGTCGTAGACGTTTAAAAATATTATTATATAATTTTTATGTCACCGTGTATTTAGGGCTAGATTGTTTCCTCAGTTTCGTCGCACGGCTCGCACACGCATCGGGTCGCCCCTGACTAGCTGTCATCTTCAGCATGTACGACTATCTATCGTGGAGGTACCTACTCGTACTCGGAAATTACAAATGCGATTTCACGCGGGGCCAGCGGATGCCGAAAGAGAAACGTTCCAGAGTTTTATTACATGTGCAGCCATTATAACTGCATTTCAAACACTCGATAGCCAATTATATTTCGACTAACACAAAGGTGTGATTAACGCGCCAACTCGGATTAGAGACGGTTACGCATGTTGAATTTACAACCCAGGAAGAACTGTAAATCGGCTCAACACTTTCGTAATATGTGCACTCTTTTAACCCCGTACAAAGCGTAATATTTCGTCTACGAAATTTGTACTATATAGTTAAAAAATACTAAACTATATTACCAGAAAATAATAGACTATCGCCGACCGCTTTTGCTAGGCCCCGAGTACAGCCATGGTGGGCAATACATGACCAATGTCTTTGGAATTGGTAAAACGGTAAAGAAAGCAATCTGTGTTGTGTAATACATATTCGCGGTCCCGTGAAAAATTCGAGTAAAGAAATAATATTTAAAAAATATTACAGGATGAAGACATTTAGATTTATACTGTTGTATTCCGCTGTAACTTTGTGGCAATTCATTATAAATATTATTAAACACGATCAATTTTATTTAAACACCACTGAAGAAAGAACAGTGGTTCCGAAACCGGTTGGTGTTAGCGAAAATAAAGTGGTGTTAAAACAAAGTGAATTGTTTTTAATTATAATTACATTTAGATAAAATAGATTCTGGATAAATAGAAAAACAATGCTATATTTTTAGTTAGTTTTGACATATCCTGAAGAAGGAAAAGGTGTTTTCCGAAACCGGTAGATGTTTTTTAAACTCAATTGTGGTTATTAAACTAAGATAATAAATAAAAAATATGAATCTTAACCACCAAGTTAATATTGCTAATTTTAAAAGTACATTTAGATTTATTACGTATTGTGTCTGTCGCTTGTATTAGCATCGTTTGAAATAATTGTCAACGAAAACTATGCATTATTTAGCACATATAAAGATGCTTTATTATTATTGTATAGATTATAAAATATATCAATGAATAAAGTAACGTTTCAGTCAGATATATATGTTGTATAGTGAGAATACACTGTATAACTGTGAAGCGATAACTTAATTGATAGCAAGAAATCTTGGGAACAACATCATGTAAGGACAACTTTAAAACTGATGATATAATCGTAATTTAAATATTTATTATTTGAATTTGTATTCTTTATTAATATTTGGAAAACAAAAAGTACTTTATTCGCTGAAGTTCGACAGAGAAAAATGAATTAATAACGAATTTCTTGTAAATAAATACACTATCTATAAATTATTTGTGTTTTTCCAAACAATACAATAACCTACGTAAAGTATTTTCTTTGATTTGCTTGTAGTCCTTAGATCCGAACTCACATTGCCAATTTATAATTTTAAATTCATCATTTGATGTATATTAGTTTAATAGATTTAACGGTAGTTTAAATACGGCAAGGAATATTTTAACATTTCCAGTAAATCTACAAAACGCGTTGTCCATTCCTTCATTGCCGACCGTGGATCGGCGACTTTTACCGATAGATATTTTTTCAACTCATTCGTCTGATTAATATGCATTTGGAATAAAATTTTATTCGTTTGACCTCAATCAAATGCTTTTTGCAAAAATAAACTTTTTTTTGGTCGAGTAGAAATTTTTTTTCTGTTTTATTTTACTTACTATCTGTATAATATTTTATTTGGAGAGTATTCTTATTCTGGCGCTTGTCTGGTAATCGAACGTCAGTGATCGTGTTGGCGATCATTATTTTGTTTACGGCATTACAAATTTTCAATCTAAAAATATTTTTATATAATGTGTCTATTATTAGATACGTTCTATTAATTCATTGTTATTTGGGGTGACTGACGTTGTTGACCTAATTAAAAGAGTCGCTAGTTTTAATTTTTTTTTTAATTCGGATATAAATATTGCTTCATAATAAATTATTCAAGCTGGGTACATATTTACGTCAAAGGTTTATATGGAGGTATCTATATATAATGCATACACTTTGACCGAGTACTTACGCTTGAGCGACGCAGCTGAGACATGTACGTAATCTCTTGATTCAGGTGTTAAAATTATAACGCCTTGATATTATTATCGGTGTGAATATATTTTTATTCACGCTATTTATTTCTTAATGCTCTTAGAGCTGACGTCACAAAGAAAATGGTTGCGGTCGTAATGCGCAGGACTTCCGGTGGAATTTACAAATCCAAGGGCACAGGGCTGACCATCTCGCCTTTACAGTGGAACAGAATATAATGTAAACTGGAATACGACACGTGGTTTGTTGCCTCGTTTAGTAGATACATTATTACATAGGAATAGTTTTGGGCAGTTTTCTATTCTGAAAATAGAATGCTTTCCTTTGTAGATGTCAAAATTAGATCGAATTATGGGTGTTTTTTTTGTCAAGATCATTATATATATATATAATTTTTTTTGGGTTATTAACTATTACATACCGTACTATGTTAATTGTTATTGATTTATTTTAGGTAGGTACCTACATATTAATATTCATTAAATGTATTTTTAATGAAATAATATTTTTATTGTGGAGATGCAATTTCAAAACAATGTTCTGTTATATTTTAATGTTACGTTTAAATGAATCAATTAGAAAGATATACAGAATAAATCTGTCTATCGAAAAAACCGATTAATATACTTTTTTTGTATCTATTTAATTTGTGTTAATTTATCAAATGAGTTAAACCGAATGAATGTAGGGTGTAAGATTGTGTATACAATTTTTCGTAATGACGAAAGCGTGGGGTAATTAATTAATTATTTGACAAGAAAAATAAGATTGCCGAGAAAAATGCTCGCACAAATTTAGTTTTACACTCGATGAATGGAAAACAGTGCCGGCGTGTTCTGCGAGGTGGCCGAAGCCGCCGAATTGTCCGCGTCCACCGCGGCTCGGAGCGGAGGCGCCCCGCGGGCCGCGGACACGTGTTGGTCACGTCACTCCGGCCATTCGCATTCCTCCCACGGTCCGGGGCGCGGCGCGGGGGGGCATGAGGCGGCAGCTTCCCGCATTGCAGCCAACGGCCGCCCATGCCGGGCGTCCGCAGAACCGCGCAGCAGAACTGGACAAACGGCTAAATGTTTTTAAAGTCAATTTAGATCGCGCTGGTCACCTATTCTTTCGCTCCGGTGATGACTAACGACTTCATTTTTTTGTTGTTGTTTAAAATAAACATTTTGATATCTATACTGTTTTGTGCAGTTTATTTTTAAAAACCTATCGATATTTGATTGAATGTCACGTCTACATTTAAAAACAATTTTACTAAACACACTGAATTTAAAATAATAACTTAAAAATAATAATATTGATATTTGTGTTAAACACCTTTAAAATTAAATTCTTATTATAATAGAATCTTGGCACCCGGATGAAATTAGGGTACCTAAATGAAATATACGTAATTTTCAAGTTTTTCTTTCTTTTACTTCTTGTTAATGTTAGAATTCGAACGTGTGTATATATATAGTATGTTTTAGTTTTAATTTTAATTAAGGGTATGTATTATATAATTTAATATAGCACCCAAGCGTGTATAAATTCTTTCGATAATTTAATTTTCAAATCTACTAGTACGTTTATTTCGTTTCAATTCAGCCAAAACGTTTTTTTTTTCCAATTCTTCCGTCTACGATACTCTAGAATTCTACATGCGGCTAGACCGCCTAATATACTGCACCAGTATTGTTTGCTCTGACGCTTTTACAACCCTATTATTATTATTATTTTTAAATTTATTTATTAATCTGTTATAATTACAATGATACAATACAATAATAAGATTTTTTTTTAAATTCTACAACTTCTCTAAAAAGCAGAGAAGAGGATTACACATTAATACATAATAATGTTTACAAAAACTAGCTTATAGTAAATTAAAATACAATAAATTAATAGCAATAATATAAAAATATTATAAATTTCGCGGTACATGTTTATCTTTAAAGTGTTTTTTTGATAGCGTTGATTATTTCTATATTATCATTAATCTTCCTGATGTGTTCGGGTAAGCTGTTAATTTTTTTCCCTATGTGCGTATATCATCGTGTGTGTTTTATATTGATACATGAATTGGAAGGGTAAATATTGGATTATTTTACTACAATTTAAAGAAGAGAAATTATCTAGGCGGGATATTTATACTACCATAATCATTACAAGTTAATAAAATTACTCTTAAATGTAAATTTATTTTTGAAATTCAGTCGAGGCCGTCTGCTAGTCTGCATCTTAGTCCGGTGGATAAAGCGCGTTGTTCCGCTTTAAGAAATAATACCTGGACAGTCGCTGTTCGTACCTGATAGGCATCAGTAGTGATGGTATAATCGTTGTTTAAACCGTTATTTTAATTGTTCTTGTGATTGTGTTCGATTGTAACAATGATTGATAACTGATTGACGTAATTCTTCGAGCAATGACTGGTAGACTAGAAAGTAAGTCTCCGACAGTTAAATCTTAGTTACCAATCATCGTTAAATCTCAGTTACCAAACATCGACACATTCAGTCACGTAACGGTTTATCGTCAATAGGCATCAGTTCAGCCAATATAATAAATAGTAGAATATTTTTAAAGTACCAAGAAAGAACAAAAAAAAAGTTTTTGTTTCGTTTTAATGGGACATGCGCACTATGTAAACTTACGAGCCCGATCGGCATGTAATGTAGGTGGAATGGTTTAAAGTAGGTGCTGGTTAATTATTTTTTTGACATCTTATTAAAAACAATCATCGGTATCTCGTGATGTGATGATAAAATAATGTTCCGCGCGCTAATTATAAAACGACAGTAACTAACTGTTCTTGACTGTGCGTAGGTAGGTAGGTATCCACGCGATGTGATACGGTACACACTAACCTTCCATTTCGCGTTCTAATGAGATATTTTTTATTTGCTTTTGTGACCGGGTACCGCGAACGTTCCGCGCTTTGTGTAACACCGGCCGATCTTCAGACGCCCACCTCGTCTTCCGCGCCGCGTGAGAAGAGCGCAGCCTCACTCGCTCTCGGGACCATTAAACCCGGCGAGAGGGCCATAAACAAATAGGTACCGACCTAAGCTGCCTAACTGTGGTGGACTTTCTTTTCCTGCCGACGGTCTTGTTGCAGTTCACTCACTTCTGCCCGCGCCATCTATCACGGGTGTTGCAATGCGCGATTGCGGTGCTCGCGCCGAAGGCTTTCACGCCGTGCACCGCGCACTGCGGGCCGGGCGTTTGACCCAGCCTTCTATTTCTCTTTGTCGCACGTATTTCCTGTCGCTCTCGCATCCGACGAGTTCCTTCTTATTTTTACGCGAATGGGGCCGGCTTCTAATCGCAGCAGACGCGATGCTAAACACTCCAGTTCACTTCTTTCTTTATTTTTAAACTGGGCACATGTTTAATCTTAGCTATTGGGAGTGAACATCGAGTTCTTTCGTAAATAGGTCACTGCCAAAGCATGTACGGCGTGCGTAAATATATCAAATATACAGTGTGCCACAAAAATCGAGATTATACATTTGCGACCTACTACAATACATCCTGCACCACCCATTTTTACTAAACTGCTTAACACTACTTGACAAAGAATAATAAAAATACTATGCTATAAATAAAATCCTAATATCCGTTCCTCACAAATTAAAATTGATTTGGAAGTTCATATATTTCGTTGAGGAGAAATAGCTTGATAAATTTTTCCGAAATAGTAAACAAAGTGATCTAGTCAAGTATTTAACAAAAATGAAGCATGGCAAGTGATTTAAATGAATGTGGATAAAAAATAATAAAAAGATTAAAATTTAATTGTTGGATAGTAAAAAGTGTTTATGATGTTTTATTAATTTGGAATATACGATCCAGTTCAGAAAAATTTACACTTAAATAGTGAAAGACAGCAAAAATGGCAAGTTCGATAAAGTATTAGCATTACATAGGCTAGAAAATGGTAGAATAGAAAATCGTCACAAGCAAGAAAGATGGGAACAAACCGAAATAGCTGATGCCCATTCTGGGCCGGGTTTAAATACTAGTTATTGATAACATAATCATACAATGTGTGTGTGACGCTTTCTTCGGTGTGTATAAATTTGGAAAGGAAATTATATACCTATTATATTGAAATGAAGTAAAATTTTCCTTTAAAATACGAATTTGCTGAATATTTTTATTTGATGGTACACGATGGTATGAAAAATAATTTTTTTAATATTAGAAATTTCAAAATTAAAACCTGTTTCTGGTTTTCACATGTTCATGTAATTATGATTTTTGTACCTTTTGAGAACTGAAATTCGTATATATATTTCTTGAAATTAGGTACTGAACTGTATAATTTAATAATCAGAGCATTTTAGATGATATATTTTAATGTTCTATAATATGTAACGCTGAAAGGTCGTTAAAATAATAAAGATCGATACCAAGAGATGGTAATAACCTACATACACAGCTTTTCGAATTTATCTAGCTTTATGAAAGTCATTTCGTCACTTAAATTAAGCTAAAGTCTTTTATCATTCTTAAGACAAGTATCCCGCTTTAATCCCAATTTTTAAACTTCATAAGTTTTGTTATTGTGCACTTAAAATAATACCATATTCATATTCTATAGTATCTTTTTACATTTTAATCTTCTTCTGCCAATCCAGTTCAGTTTTGAAAATAGATCTTTCATCTTTCGCTTTCCGCAGTTACCTGTTTTCTTGTCTTTTGCTTCTAATGTTGTCTGACCATCGTACCCGACGCTGATGCGTTCTAAGACGCTATGGTTAGATAAGATAACGTAAGTTGTTAGGCAAAATGAGCAGTGAAGCGCAAGAGATAGGTAACTGCGGAAAGCGAGAAAAGAGAGGTCTATCATCATTAGATGTAGATCGGCAGAAGAAGAAGATTAAGCATCACGTGCACTCTGCGCAATGTACCCACTAATAGGCAGGGATAGCAAACTTGCCACCGACAACAAGCTACTCTTATACAAGGACGTCATAAGGCCTATACTCCTCTACGCAGCCTCCGTCTGGGGTCACACGGCCATTACATATATAAATAAATTATAATTCTTCTAGAATAAGGTCATTAGACTAGCGCTGCGTGCACTTAAATGGATCAGGATTACGCAACTCCATCACGACTCAGGTATTCCCCCAGTAAAAGAATTCATAAAACACATCTCCAAGCGTTTTTATGCTAAACTCTCACAGCACCGGAACTCCACGATAAACGTTCCGTCAACCTATGATATAACGGCCCCTTCGCGTATTAGACGTCCTAAAACCGTCCTCCTTTAGAGGTTATCGCCTGCCCCAGCTAACAGCCCCTGCATCATAGCAGTAATAATATAGTAATATATACAATACAATAATAATAAATACATCCCATTTTTTGCTAATGGCGAAATTGCTAATAAGGCATACATCATGATGGAAGAGTCAAAGAAGATTAAGACGTCTAAGGTGTTTGCTCAACGACAGTATTTTTTTCGGGTACGATTTCACATTGCATTAAAATAAATACTTTGTTCCATAAAACGAATTAATTGTGCATTACAATAATAAAAAATGAACATTAAATAAATAAACTTAACCTTTTACATTAATATTTTATTTTACATTATTTTTAATAAATAATTCGTTATAAGGAACAAAGTATTTGTTTTAGTGTACGTATTGATAATTTTTTGTTTTTTTGAAATCAAAAATTCCCTAATTTGAGGCCAAAATTCATACTACATGATTTTTTATTTAATATTTTTTTTGATACTCTGTAATAAAAATGTTTAGGGTAGATTCCATCAATTGGCTTCCGTGTCTCTGCATGATCAGATGTTTCGATTGTGTATAGTACACACAACAAATGTAAAAAGCGAAGGTATCGATTCTGTTTTCCAATAATGAAGGGGTTTTTCAAAGTCGATACACATTGTCCTTTGCTTGTCAAACTGAATTATTAAATATCACATTATTCAAACATTCAAGAGGTCTATTATCTTTTAGGTATAACCTTTCGTGAGTCGTGTCCGTTATTTAGAATATTACTCGTAATTATATTTTTAGATATTTTCTCGGGGCTCTACGCTTACAGCGTCCAGCCCAGCGCCTCGATTATATGCTAGTCATTAGAATTAAGAAAGGGTTTCTGAGTTGGATGACTGACTGAGTGGAATGCACGAGCGGAGAGAGAGAGTGATATACGAGACGAATGTTGAAGGCAACAGGAATGAAGGATGTTCTAGAGTGGACGTAGTATAAAAGATCTGGCATAATCAGGTACATCAGAATTGGAAGATGACTATGTTAGAAGCTTCAACAATCGTTAAATATGCGTGAGAAGATGTATGAAAGTGAACGAGGTAAGAAGGCAGAAGAATGTAGCCATGTATCTAAGAGTGCATATATCTGATCAACCCCCCCCTTCGGGGAAACGGCATGATGACAAGTTAGCAAGTTAATAATTGTTACGTAAATAGTTTCTTTCGTGTTAGTTTTGCATTATTAACCTGTTAAAAAAAACATTATTTATCTTTAATGGTTTCCGCGAAATATAAACTTAAAAATAATAAACTATATTTTTCCTCTCTTGGGATTTTATTCCTTCTTCAGTAGTCTATTGCCATTACTTTTATTTTAAAATTAATATTATCCCACGTCATGAATATAAAATCCAGGGAAATTAAAGTAATGAAACCGATAATCCTTTAAAAAATTACCGCTTTTCCATATGATGGTGACGTTATATTATGTTGGTGTATTTGTATCTGCTACTAGTACTCTAACAGTTCGGTTAGTTATGAGCTGTGTTAATTCTGAATTTATTAAATTTGTTAGTCAAAATTATTAGTTTTGTCAAAAATAATTGAAAAACAATGAATAAGAAATTATAATATTATGTTTATTGCAATAATATCTACAAATTACTACAGAGTTACGTAGTTTGTACATTTTATACATTTCCAAATAAAAGTTTTGATTTATGGGGCTAAAATGTAATCTTTCTTGGTCTAATTTGGTACTTTTTGTAGTCTAATTTGAAAAAAATTATTAAAAAATAATAGATTAAATAAAACACAATCACGTTGTATGAAATCACGAATTTTATTACACGCCGACCGGTTTCGCTTAGCTTAAGCTTCGTCAAGGCGTATTTAAAACTAACAATAAATACAAAAAGAGTGCGCTTATATATACACGAAGAGAGAGACAGAATATAAAATTATATGCGAAAGAGATAGAGACAGAGAGACTCTTAGAACTTTTTGATCAAGATTATAATATTGTCTCGGAACAAAAAAGTTAAATTGAAATTGATGTCACTTATTATTCATCGATGTTTTGTGGCCTTTCTTCTTATTTATTATCTCAAATATGCATTGAGGTAATTATATTTATACAGTATTACTAATAAACAACTTACAAATACATTAAGAATAATCGTCGGTTCGGAAAGATGCACAGTATAGATTTTTACACACACATCACTGAGTAATATAACATGTCAAATATTAAAATTTACACATTCCACTCGAAAATTGGTGGATTTCTTGAACGACCGAAAACGCTCTTCTCACTTTTTAATATTGGAAATGAACATATTTTAATTGTCCTGTGTTCGATTACGATGTGTCTAGATATAGAAGTGTATACTTTAATCAACGCAAGAGAGTGTTTGTATAAGCGAGTCATATATAATAAGATCACAATCCTTATCCGCGATGTTGCTAAAATTGCTTGCTATTTACACACTAACTTGATCACCGAGGAGAAAAGCTTTTTGGGTAATGCAGAAACTGTGTTTTGCGCCTGACTACTACGATGGAAAGTGAATGGTTTTCGTAAGAAAGTACATTTTTAGTACACGCTCGATGTTTTTATCTGTGGTCTTACGTTACATCACGAATTTGTTTTGGTTCCGGCGATAATACGTTCAACAGACTTTTATTACAAGCAAAATTTAGACTTTTCTTCGGCTTTTACGGAGTACGGGCAACAATTTTTGGGATAACTATGAGCCATTGACTTGGGAAATTGGCGGAATTAATATTTTTATTCGTGGCTAGGATGTTAAGCAGTCGATCGATACCTTTGTTGGAGGAACCGCGGAATGAATATCCAATGAAATCAGAATACTTACCATAACTGTCGTTTACCCATGTTTTAGGGGGATCTTTTTTTGTAGATTTCTGTAAGTTTTTCCAAGTTTTATTGTTGACTGCCTTGCCCTAACCCTTCCCGCGTGAGGCAGTCGGTCAGGGCGGGCAGGGCGGCGCGCCTGGCCCGAGACGCCTCCCGGCCGCCGGGCCGACGGGCCAGCGGGCCAGCGGGCCACCGGGAAGAAGCCGCGGCCACCGTTTGACCCGCCCTGCGCCTTACCTCGCTCCGAGTATCGATTTGTGCATATTGTGTCACACGCGCCTTCTGCGGGTTCGTTAGCCTACGCCAGACGACCTTGCGGGCTCGGGGTGGGTGGCGCGCAGGGCGGGGGTGGCAGGAGGCGCACCCGGGCGGCTTTAGTATTCCGGGAGCCGCCCGCCTATCGGTCCGTCTGGGTGGAATTTACGGTTTTTCCGTCTACTCCTCCCTCGCGTTCGCCGCTTCCTGGAAATTTTACCTTCCTTCTTTAAAATTCGGGGATTTGCATCGCCATATTCGAATATTATTTTTTTGTACGAAATTTCACAACTTTTCACTACTACGTTCAATTTTGATGCTCGTATAATTAATTGAAATTATTTATCTTTAATAAATTAATTCTTTGTTGATGCAAAAATATTTTACATTGTGAATTTTGCGCTTATATAAGCGCAACTATATATAATTTCACGTCAATCTGAAAGATCAAACCTGATTGAATATATTGTATATTAACATATTTTCAGTAATATTCGAAACTTTAATTCATTCGATTAATTAGTGTTGCATTAATAACCTTACGATGTGTCTAAAATTTATTTTGCACCTAAAATATACAAATTTATATGGTTCCAATTTGATCGGATAGCAACGTATTCATATAAATGAACATCCCTTAGATAGCCGAAGGTAGTGCTAGTTAAAAATTATGATATTTACTCAGTATAATGAAATTTTCTATTGGTATTCATATTTTGTTTATTAAAATTGAATCGTTATTGCGTGGGAAAATAAGAAATATTGTTGAATGAGAAGATGAATAAACATTAAGATTATTCAGTATAATGTAATTTACTATTGGTATATATATTTTATTTAATAACATTGGATTTTTATCGCATAGTATAATAATATTTGAATACAAATTAATGTATCAATCAGAAATATATACAGATAACATCATTTTGAAGAAAATATTTTTTGGTTGCTACCGATATTCGAACCAGAATCTTTTCCTAACCGAGGAAATGCGTCACCTTTACGGTACGCCAACCGAGTAAGTTGACGACAAATTTTCAAACCTATATGTTAGCGTAGCGCAGTGGCGTAACTATACCAATGTAACCAATGCAGTGCACTGGGGTCCATGTTACACAGGGGCCCAAAAAGTTCGCGCCATACAACCCATTTGAAATTGATATTTTTGCTAGTATCGTTACCTTTCCCAGCGTTAATAGTAATCCACAGCAAGAAATAGAATTATATCATTTAAAAGTTTCTTACGTGTACTGCAAAAACACCAAAAAATATTATCGATGTATATAGTAGTACCCCACTAATATGGCGGGAAACTTGTATTTTTTAAATCACAAGCTCATATAAATTACCTTGCAAAGTATTTATTAAGCTAAGTATTATATGAGAAAGATACTAATTTTATTTATACAATTTAATAGATAAACCGATCAGTACTAATATTCGCATCTAAATATACAATACTTACTTAGGGGCCGTTTTTTCCATTCTGCATTCGGGCCCAATTTTTTTAGTTACACCACTGTCGTAGCGTAAAGGTAACGCATTTTTCGGAAAAGATCTTGGTTCGAATCCCGGTAGCAACCAAAATATTTGTTCGATAAACTGATTTTATCTGTATATATTTCTAATTGATACATTTGATTTGTATTAAGATACCACAGAAAATTTCTGAAAAAACTGCAACTTCACAAAAATAATGTGTTCTCCTTAAATAATAATATTTGATTTTAAATACTAATTAAATGTATTAATTAAAAAGATGTACATATAAAATCAATTTTATCGAAAAATATTGTTGTCGCTGCCGGGATTCGAACCTGAATCTCTTTCCAATATGGGGAAGGTGCACTAACCAAGTTTCTATCTTTCTAATTGATACATTTATTTAGTATTTAAAATATCACAGACTGAATAATTACAATTTCACAATAAGGATGTGTCCTCCTTAATAAGTAATAATATTTTTTATAATAGAGCAGTACGACATTACATTATTGTCAATCCGGCACTTCTATTCTGCGTGTATAATTCATTGCACTGAACAAATCCTAATATGCGACCTAATTTGAAGTGAATTGACAATCATTTAAATGCACATAAATTTAGAGTTGGTTATTTAAAAGGAATATCTAACTGTAATAATCATCCGCGATAAAAATATCTGCGGCGGGCGGTGCGCAATCGCCACCACAATCATGAATGAATAAATGTTTGTGACCCACATTACATACATTCGGGTGTCCCATCACCACCTCACTTTATTACTTAACGTGTGTCATACTGCTTTACTGTTGCCTGACCGCTTATTTGGCACTTTTTGCTTTTTTAACCGTTTATCACGAAAACTGTATTAGAAATAGTGCGTTTGAAAATTTCGTAACATTTTTGTAAATTGTAATTTGACTTGTGTCAAATTGTCACATAAGTACAATATGTGCTAATTGTCTCGCGTTAGAATTGTAATTTTTTACTTTTTGTTTTATTTTCATTATTCTACTAATAAACTGGTGTCAAATTGTCACATAAGTACAATATATGCTAATTGTCTCGCGTTAGAATTGAGATACTTTATTATTTGTGCATTCATAACATCAACTGTTAATACTAATATTTAAATTAATTTAAAAAAAAAAATAGTTCTCCTATTGAACTTTGTATTAATAAAGATCTTAATATATTTATAAACTGCTAAAACTGGCTACTTTAACACGTACTTCAGTCTAGCAAAGTAGCCAGGACAAAGCTGTATATATCAGAGGTGGAGTCTATTCCATCCCGCACAATAAACTACGAGTATATAATTGTATCTTATCTTTATAATATATTTACTTCTGTTATAACAAAAATATGTATGTCGATAAAATAAATAAATAAATAAATTGATTTTTCAAATCGGCGGCGTAAAGGTTTAGTATTCGAACATGTCATGCGAAAACCAGGGTTCAGTTCTCTGCCAGAGATTTTTATTTTATTTATAAAACTGATTTTATGAATATTTTTTCAAACCAAAAATATATTCTTTGCCAGGGTGGTATAACATACGAGTTTGAATCATGTTACGCGTTTTTTTTAACTTTAAGTCGATCACTCATATGTTCATTTGATAAATTTGTGACTACCGAAGATAGTAAAGTCTGCCTGTTTGGTAGTTTGGAGATAAAAGTAAAAATACCTTTTCGGGACTCGTATGGAAACTGTAAATTTTTAAATAATTTTTAAAAATGCAATACGGAATTCATAAGATACATATGTGGACTGTATGTTAGCTGAGGTTTACTAATCCTATCCTAAAAAAGGTTCCTAAAAAAAATTTACTATAATTTTTGATCATAAAATCAATTTACACATTTTTTATCATCGTTTAATTCGTCACAATTTAAGTTAAGTACTAAATATACATATATTGTAATAATTAAAAATTTTTTTTATTTCATAACAAAATAACATTTTAGTTAGTTTTTTCATCCTGATGAAGGAAATGGTATTTTTCCGAAATCAGTTAAATATAAATAATTCACAGTGCTTTATAAAACAATGTTAAAAAACTATTAATCTTTTGTATAATGTTAATGAAGAATTTTTTTATATTATCTGTCTTGGGAATAATTACGTCTTCACAATTTACTTTGCAGAATTGACGAATACAGATTTTGAGTTTGAGCATGCATGTGTTTCCACAAGGTCAATTACTGACTACAATAAATTCTTGAACTATTTCAGGATAATAAAACCTTTCTTCAGGTAAAATGAATGGCCAGTTTTAATTTCTCATTCGTGATACATGGACTTGGGGGCGGTTCCGAGTCTATAGTTTTCTAATACACGATCACAATAGAGTTATTAGTTAGAATAGCGTGGATAGGTGTCGTAAATTGAATTTTAACCGAGGCTTCTTGCAATGATTATTGAGTAAAGTTGTTATTTACATCATATTTTCTTGTTACGGATGGAGACTACAAAGACTTTCTCGGCATATTGAAATCTTCGAAATAGCATTTTTAACACATCGTTGTGATTTTAAGAAATATACGAGTTTATTTTGTTCGTGAATGGTAACTTGCTATATTTATGAAATCTAAAGATACACGAATAACCAAAAACTTAAAAGTTTTCCGGCGACTTTGGACATGTCCAAAGAATAATAATAACCATGAATAAGTTCTTATCACAATCTAGTCTCAATTAAACAACAAACAAGAACAACATAATTTAATGATATTTTTGGTTGTAAGCTAAGTATGAAGTTTAAAATTAAAGTTTTTAACAGAATTTATTTTCTTGGGGCACTAAATATATACCAGATGTTGAATTTGAATTGAATACAATCTTCAAATACAAAACGCTGCTTTTGTCTTTTCTACAATGTGTTCGTTTTAAAATAGTTCGACAGATCATAGATGGTTTTTTCTCTTAACTGTAGAAAGCATCTAAATCGGGTTTGTAATTAATATCCATTTCCAGCATACTCTCTATCTCAATATAACATACTAAAAAAGCGCTTGCTCAGTTTCGTTCAATGTTATATTGAATTCCAATGCTATCCGAAATGACCGCACAGTTTTAAAATATTTATCATTGTTTTTTAATATTATATTGAAAAACGGCAGTTATTATTTTACAAACTATATTAATAATATTCACTCACTCACTTACATAATTTTAATCGTCATTCTAACGAGTAAATTTGAGATAAGATCTCCCTAGTTGAAAGATGGAATAATTCGTTTATTTTTTTTTGTAAAGCTTATAGAATTAATAATAATATAATCACCGTTACTGACGTAGCTTAGCGATGAACGACATTGAAATTCATCGAAATGATGAAAATCAGTGTCATCATCGCACTGGTTCAGTTTCCCCTTAAACGTAATTATAGCTTTTGCAATTTATATGATCATTTTTCCAAAGATTTTTATTTTTATTTTCATTTGTCGGAAATTGAATCCATGAACTTTTGATCAGTTATCCAACGCTTTATCTCTTCATCATAGAAAAATACGTAAAAAATCATTAGTAATTTACTTCTAGTTCCCCGCTAAATTCGTTCTTAGTTTGGAAAACTTGGTAAACAACAATGTTTCCCTCTTTCGTGATCATATTAAATGTTTTTTCATAGAGCAAAATGGAAAACTGGTATTCTGAAATTGCTATCCTCACTCTCTCCGTACTCTCTTGTTCGCTATTATAATGTTACTAGTATGAACATATGGTATGATTGTAGTATACAGAACACTATATATATATCCCATTATTTGAACTACCTCATTAATGAATATGAATATTATCTGTTCACATTTCAGAACAATCTTCATGTTTCTAGAAGTTTATAAAATGATCTGTGTGTATTGATATTTGAATATTGTTTTGTTTTCCAGATTAGACATTCAAGGCGGCCCGGGGATGGACTCGCAGCAGCAGTTCTGTCTAAAGTGGAACAGCTTCGGTTCAAATCTCGCGACAGCCTTTTCAAATTTATTCAAATCGGAGAGCCTCGCAGATGTCACGTTGTTCTGTGAAGGTAAGAATATCCTCATTATCATGCGTGGAAATCCATGTACCGTCACATTTCACGCATTCTGCCGACACAATGGTTGGAAACGGTTCCGTACTCGAAAAATTCTTTGTGTCATCCACCCGCGAAATGAGCGCTGGAGCCGAGAGTTTTGTACAGGGTTTTCGTGAAGAAACTGCTATTTCCATACACCCTGCGTGTTTGTCACACGATCGATCATTTTACGAATGTTGGAACACGCGAGGTTTTTAAGTACAACACATTTTGTTGTTTATAAACATGTTCAGTTTTTAATTCGTATCATGGGCGCAAATGCGTTCACAATTATTGTAAAATATTGCTTTTCTCGTCTTTATTACACGCGTTTAATGTGTACGTTCTGTGATCCTGGTCTTTGCGCAAGTAAAAAATATTTCAGATTGGTTAAAATAATCAGATTACACGATTTATAAAATTGATTATGAAATTTCTTGTTAAAAACTTTCAAATGGTATTTCGTATTTATTTGTTTGAATCTCCCCTGAATCTTTAAAAAACCTCGATCGGTTGAAGTTTCAAAGTAATTATTGTAAATACTAAACTGATCAAAAAAATGAAATTCTCATTACGTTCAAGAAGGCACTGTACATAATTATTGCAGAATTTTTTCCGGTACCACGGCTAAAGACTGTCAACAAACACCCGCCTGATGTGTTAATTTTCGCTTTTCATTCCTTGTGATTTATTCTAATGACTGCTGTGGACGGCTGGCTGCGGTCTCGAAAGCCTTTGTGCTTCTATTGCGAGAGTATGTTCGTTAACTAATCTTCAAGCGTAGATAGTGCTGTTTTTCACATATCGAATATATTCATATCTGAATAATTCATTTTTACTTAGTTTGTCTGTACAATCTACCAGTTTTATTTATGTTAAATATCTTTCCATCAGAATTATTAAACGATAGAAATAATTTTATCGACATTAAAGAAATATTTTTATAAATGAAACAATTTTTTTATGTTCTGGAGTTGCAATTTCAGAACATAGTACGGTGTTATTTTTTTAATGCAAATTAAGTTATTCAATTAGAGATGTACACAAAGAAATCTGTTTACCTAATATTTTGGTAGCTATCGGGATACGAACGCGGAAATAAATTTAATTAATTTGAATTTAATTTTGGTTTCTCCTGGCGTGTATTGTTGGTAAAATATTTTTTTGATATATAGATTTTTTCTGTATATCTTTCTAATTGATTAATTTAATTTGTATTAATTATTTTTTTAAATTATTTATTTGTACGAAGAAGTTAATTATGGTCCCTCGCACTTTCACAATACACACATTAAACATTAATTTAATTGCTATAATTGTTGTTGGCAAAAATATTCTCAACGGTCAGGCAAATGTAAAACTTCGTTTAAGGTGAAAAACACCTGTAAACACAACATGGGCCCCCACGGCGGGCCTTAGGCAAATCTGTTATGCAAATGGAGGCTAAAGAAAGATGTCGGTGCCTGAAACCTTGAATTTACGTTTATGTACTTAACGACTCCTTGTAAAACCTGCTTTTCAGGATCAGAGTAAGTTGTCAGTTGTAACAAAACGTTTCGAAATTAATAAAAAATAGATGCTTATGCAACTCGGCTCGGTTCGTCTTCTTAGATGATTTAATTCTTCATTATTCAACGGTACTTCTATATCAATGTTTTTTTATTATTATTTCAAAAAGCAAAATATTATTATTCATGTATTCTGTTAGTTTGTTAGTATTATACTAGTTGATTATTAAAAGTTGTTTTAATTAAAGGATGCCAAATTATTGAGGAGTTATTTAATAATTCTATTTTTTATTTAAAATTTAAATGATCGAGACCGTAAAAGATTTCTCATCATTGACAAGCAGTGCTTATATTAATTCAAACAGTTAATAACATCATATTATATTGTACCTATTAATGTAACTTTTTCTATTAACATAAACATTATTTTTTATGGACCGCTCCGTTATGTGGAAAACGTAAATGTACCATTTGCCGTTTACAACATAAATTTAATTTAAACATTTTATTAAAATATTAAATTTAAATCATATGAATGACATTACCTTTAAATTTGATTATTATTCGATTTCTTGTGACGTTTGTTTAAATCTTCTTTTATATAATATTTGCAATAACTCTCGCTATGCGTAACATATTCATCATACGTTCTTTCTTTTTTTTAAGTGAGAATGTTGTTGAATGATATTGCCCTATTATTATTATTTATTGGACGATCCGTGTACGAACGCGGTTTAACAGGTGGTGGGCGAGGCTCTACGAAATTAATAAAAATCAACAAATTAAAGCGTTTGAAATATCTAGTAATTGAGGTACTTCGTAAGTTATGTTTTCAACCAGCCGTTTTAGCGTTGGGTAAAATAATTATTTAGAAACGTTAATGATTTTTTTCGCGTTGGTAAACCAGCCAACTGCGTATCTTGCACTCAACTGAACATTAAATATTGATATTTATTGAAAATTCCATATAGATTGGGGAATCGTTCAATACCGGCCAATTATATCGAGTGCATCCATCTAATATGGCACGGTTAAACGGAGTTTTATCTTTTTGGTAACAAGATACATATAATACGAGAGAGTGATTTATGTTTTAACTTCATGATTGTTTATTATGATAAATTAATTATTAACTAACATTCACCACTATTGTTTAAGATATTAAAATTATCTACAACCTTTTTGGGAATCTTACATTGTACACTTTAATGAGGATGTTAATTCCATCTCATGTCACGGTGATTCAATTTATCAGGAAACTCTTCAGGAGTAACAACTGTACATTTTTTTCTATTCGTCTATAACTATTAAAAAGTCACCACGCATTAGGGGAAGATTTTATACTGAACCTCGCATTGAGGTAAGGCCGATCCTTACGATGAGGGGTTTTAAAATGTTTGATATTTAATCATAAAGATCTCGTGAACGACAAAAACACATTCACCGGGGGAAAATATGTAAAGGCAGAGACCGGAAATTAAATTCTAAACCTTCCGTAGATTGTGAGACTCTCTGACGTAAACTGGTTATATTACGGAACGGGAAGAAATTGAAATTGTATTCAATCATCATCGTCTTCGTTAATAAAAACAGGCCAAGCACTTAATAAATAATAAATATCAAACAGGTATTGAATTTGATAATATATTTGAATATTTGCATTTTTCATGTTTGTTTAAGCTTGATTAATCTAAAATATTGACCTAATCTATAATACTTAGTAGATCGACAAGTAGACGATAGTGCCTGTGATTAAATTAATGTTTGTCTGACGTACGATCCATTCATTTTATTAATAGATAAATATATAGTAATATAACACAACCAATTTTCAAGCGTTAAAAATTGTACCCAAATATTGATATTAAAAATATTGAAGAAAATAGTTAAATATTTGAATTAGTAAATAGTTTTAATTATTTTATTTATTTAAAATATACCTACCAGCAAATATGTTCACGTTTTGAGTAAATTTCGGTATAAGTACCACCACTGCAAAGAGAGGATCTTATTATATCATCCAAAATATTAATACATTTTTTTCAATAATGACCATGCGATCTCATAACCACCCTTTGTTCAAAAGTTTATCTATATATATCTTATTTATATTATAGCTAAGGTTAACTTCCATAATTCATGTCAGATATCGATCAAATTGTTATAAAAAACTGACCAGGTAGCAGGCGGGTGCATTCATCACATTGAAATAAGCTGTATCTAACTTTATATTTAGAGAAATAAAGCGAAATTAAATATTTATCTGACAGAATATTATGATATATTAAAATCTTAATAAAATTAAAATAATTGTGATACGAATATTATGAGATACATATTACAATTCGAATATTTCGCAGAAATTCTAGTTAAGTAGGGCTTATTTCGCAGTACTGACTGCACGCCGCTGCCTGGAATCTCGGCGGTATTCGTTAATCAGCCTGAATTAAAATCTTGTTTCAAAATAGAGACTGTTCATACACTTTAAACAGTCGTGACTCCGTTATAATTTTGTTTAATATTTTTAACCTAGAGAAAAAGTAAAAGAAATACGCAGACGAAATCTACGATTCTGGTGGAATGAATTTTTTTTTGGTTATCATTTTAAAAAGTCGAAACGAAGCACCTGCTAGTATATATGAAAACAAACTTATTCAGTGTTTTGCAAAACTGAAAATTGCAAGAGGCACGCAACTTGTGCTCGCTACATCATAAAAATACACAATACTGCGTTTTACATACTTTTTTATTGTTAACTTTTATATTTGGCATCAGGATATCCATTATTTTTGTCGCTACACTGTGAACTGTTTTTATTGGCAATTTATGCATTTCTGTCATCTTTAGTCGTCGCGGTTAATGCGCATGTCGAATAATCCAAAGTTCACTTGTATGTATTAACTTTGTTGTGGGACCGTATAAATTTTATCAGATATAGAGACTCTTAATTCGGATAACTCATAACTAACCAAATATAAAAGATCCTCGCCTTACTCGGTGCATTTCCCGTTGTAAAACGAGCGAATTTATTTAATATTGGTGCAATGCTTACGTAGATATACTCGCGTGCATATGTTCAATAAATGTTACATACTATTTTTAAGTGAATGAAATAGCTAAGAAAATATAAAATATCACAGTAAATTCAATTCGTGTTAAGTTATATCAATCTTTCTTTTCATACTTATGCTGTATAACGGGGTAACAATGAAGTACGTAGGTCGCATGTTGCACCAGTCGGACGGCAGCAGCGTAGAGGAAACTGCGCAGAAAGTGAAATGTGCCGCATCCATTAGGTCCCGGCGGCGGGGTGCGGGGCGGGTCGGCGCGGCGGGGCGGGCGGCGGTGCGGGCGGCCGGGGCGGAGGAGAAAGTGTGCTAGTAGAGAAAGTGCGCCCCACTTGCACTTTCCTCGGCCTCTGGCGGCGGACAGGGATGGGGTGCATACAGCGCCCTCCCCGCCCCCCGCCCCCCCGCCTGCGCGGCGGCTTCCCGTATCGACCCGCCGGCACTCCCCCCCCCTGCCGCCAGGTGCCGAGGGCGAGCGCCGCACCGCCACTCATTTCCAATACGCTACGAGTCCATTGTTTAATATTTTTTATCGACACTCCGTGATGTTGTACCTGATGTGACTTCCATTGACGCACTAACAGAATCGGCGAATCTCGCAGTCAACGTCGATATATTATTATCATCATTACTGTCTACTTTCTTTGTTCTAAGTCTTAAATAATAATGACACCTCTTTTTTACTGTTTTAATCATGATCAATCATGACAGAAACAACTGAAATATATTATTAAGAAGAACACATTCTTATTGTGAAGGAATGTGATATTTAATTGTTAATTCTGGCGTCTGCTATCGGTTTACTCAAAGGTATTTGAGATTCCGTAAAAACAACGTAGATGACTTTCAAATATTGGAACGATAGATGTATTAATTTGAAAAAGTTTAACATATAGGTTCGAAAATTTGTCGTCAAAAATACTGTCGCTGTAGCATAGTTGGTAATGCACCTTCCCCGGATTGGAAAAGAGATTCAGGTTCGAATTCCGATAGCGAAACAACAATATTTTTCGATAAAATTAATTTAATATGTATATCTTTCTAATTAATTCATTTAATTACTACTGAAATATATATTTATACATACTGTATATAGTTTTCTTCCGATATAATCAATATTTTTTTACCTCGATAGGCAACCACCTAACGTTATTTAAAATTTATTATTATTTTTCTCTTTTACGATGTTTATTATGAGCATGTACGCTGGAAACGAATTTATAACAAATTGTTGTATGAAACTGATTAAGTTGCTTTGCGTAAAACTAGTATATTTAGCGTAAAACTAGCATGATTTATGTAAATATACTAGTTTTACGTTGGACTAGTAGCACAGGCGCCTTTCTATAAGGGTTGGAAAGAGCCAACGATGTTATAATACGTAATAACTTCCGTGACTCACTTTCGTCTCAATAAACAAGTTTTGACCGCGTTTAGCGTAAGCTCGCATATAAAATAATTACCCGTATTATATTCCCCCACATGCAAAAAGAAAGAACCTCAATTTAAAAAAATCTAAATCAAATTTGCTATTTTTTGTGTACTTAGGTTATGCTTTTTTGTTTTTCTTTTAGCGCTTATCCGATTATCGAACGTGAGCGAAAATGTTAACGGTCATTATTTTATTTTCAGCAGCTCGAAATACTTTTCCTTTATAACAATTGTTAATATAACAAATTTAACTACACATATTTTAAAATTGACATTTTTTGACAAATTTATATTTGTGCTGATAAAAGTGTTTAGTTAATTAAATTACTCGGTAATCCGCCTCATACAATAATTTCACATATTAGTAATGTTTAGTGGTTTTTTTCCGCCTCGCTTCTTATTTAATTTGCAAATTATTTGTGATTTATATTTTTGTTCTAATTATTAATTTCTACGTTACATTTCACGTTTTTTGACAGCATTGTTTGATGAAACATAATACCTAAAATGTAACATTTTGCATTTTAAATAAAACGGTATGCGTAATAAACGATCTGTTTGATATGCTCCTCTGTGATTCTCGTGATTTTGATTCAAATTCAACAGCTTGAGTTCTCTGTAAACCCTTTAGTATACTGATGTAGGGTTATTTGTCCTTTTTCGGTTTCTATACAGTGTACTTCGTATAACTTTTGTTTAGAATGTCAAAAGAAGACTCTTGTAGACTGAACTCGATAGCTTTATCTCCGGCTCTCTCAGTTCGATTCGTCTTTCATTATTATTATTATTAGTAATATCATGTAAAAAGTAGAGATGCATACACAGAATGAATGCAACATTTTCAAAATTATTTTAAGTGTTTGTCATATAAAAATTAGACTGTCTTTATAATCAGATTCGTATTCTTAGACTTGTTTTTAAATGAGCGTACACAAATTCGAAATATTTTGTTAATTTAATTATAAACCTTACATTTATTTAAGTTTTAATTATAGTTTTTACCTTTTCAATCTTTATTGAGTTTTACTTGATTGAAGAAAAATTATTTTATTCGTTTTTTTAACAACTAATCATGTTTTTTTTTATCTGTTCGCCACTATAACGCACAATGCCATTTTTTCGACACTCATTTCGTGCGTTTTTCGGCTCAACTTTATTTCCTATTCAAATACAAATATCTCATTCGCTTTCTCTCTCGGTGTATGCATATTCAAAGGTCTTCCAAATTCAATAACTGGTTTTGAAACGCGCTTCTCTGTCAGGCCCTTCATTTTCTCTTTGTGCAACATTTTCACGTTCCAAAACATCCATTCACTCAAGTTCGTATTGTGTCGATGGTCATTAGGCGCGCTGGAGACCTAACGATTGTCTTCATTATTAACTCATACCTTTGTTGTTGCTTGCGAAGTATTCAATTTAATTTTCCAATGTACACCTTTCGAGCTACCATCGACCATCGACCGTCGACCAGACACGCACACACCGGTCGCTCACCGACACGAGCTAGCGGCAGCGGGAAATGGCAAAGGTTACGCAACGCTCCGCTTTCCGTAGCCCTGCAGCGCCCCTGTGCTACGCTGCTACGGTGCTACGGCGTAGCGCACACTGTGCATGTACATCGCCGGGTCGTGGAGCGGGCACGCAGCGGGGCGGGGTGGCCTTGTTCGCTCGGCGGTCGCAACACTTAAAATAGAATTTCCAATATACCGCGTGCGGCATGAACCAGCGCGCCCGAGCTGCGTGCAATATTTTTCTAATCATTATTATTGTGTATGCGTGCATTCAAAACATTAAAATTTTCATTAATTACCTGTACACTTTAATTTACAAGTCTTGGTGCTTTTCCGATAGGATGTTGAAGATACGCTTTAATTAGATTCTTATAAAAACATTTCGCAGAAAGTCGGTTACACGATTTTCCACCCTCATTAACGCCCCCTGACAGAGTTGATGCACGACCTTTCTCCCCTTTCCCCCCTTTCCGTATTAATTATGTCCCGTTTATTTTTATTCCATTGACGAACCTCTCCAAATTGCCTATACTGAAAGAGAAAAGATTTTTATTGAGACGTAACGATAACCACAAATATTTCTCGGAGGATGGGTAATACGTCTATCCCGCTCTGTCTTCTCGCACCCTGCCAGCCCAACGGGGAAGTACTTTCACTCTACCCTCTGCCGTCTCGCTTCCGTCTACGGATTTTCC
This sequence comes from Eubasilissa regina, assembly GCA_022840565.1. NCBI lineage: Eukaryota > Metazoa > Arthropoda > Insecta > Trichoptera > Phryganeidae > Eubasilissa > Eubasilissa regina. The sequence goes on from JAINEB010000018.1 coordinate 28,325,382, forward strand.
ATTGTTGTTGTCGCCTTTTCCCTTGCACTTTTGAAACTTCAAGGATAAAACAGGCGTATCGTATGTCTCCCTCTGTCTCTCTTTCTCCTAATTGGGAGTCCCAGTGCTGCCAGAATAATTTGTAAACATTTATTATATAATATAATACAATATAACATAACTTTATTATTTTTTACAGTTTAAATGGAAACATAATATATTCCTACATATTTCCGATAACTTGTAACTTTTGTAATCCCACATAAGGAATAGGGGTGATTTGTGATTTGTGAACGTAAGAAATAGGAGAGAGCTTCTGGAAAGTAACATGAATTCTAAGAAGGATGGAAGTCGACAAATTCATCGTCACCTTTTTTCTTATACGGTTGGTGTCAATGTACGGATACCGAGAAAGCGTTTATCGTATTGTCGTAGGATCGGTGATTTAAATCCTTTGAAAATCGTTAGAAACTAACACATTTGCAATAGGGCTCTTATAACTAGATTTTATTTTTACGGGATTAGCAGTTGCATAGGTATTATAAAGTTTAAAGTATTCACTTTTTATATTTTTTGGTGGTTACTTTTAGCCAGACTTTCCTATTGAACTATTTTTTTTATTATAGCTGGCTCGATCTCGTGGTTCTAATTTTAGGCAAATGCTAACTTTAAAGGATTCTATGTTGGGTTAGGTCACTATGTTCTTTTTTCCATCAAACATGAAACTTTGGGACATTAATATTGTTACGAATACGTAGACTACCTCAAGGCAGTTACCGATATCCGTTTCAATTTTCCAAGAAATATTTAATACGATAACTTATGTTTCTCCAGAGCGATCCGAGTCTCTGAGTATATCTCGGCGGGAAAGTTTTGGCGAAATTCGTATTGGCAGTCGCTGAAGATTCTTTTCCCTGGAGATGTGCGAGTGGATTTTTTATGAAACGTTCTAACACTTCTGAGTGAAAGAGAATGGCGGAAAAGGACGTTCGCCACCATTCATTTTCTGTAAACCGATCTGATGGAGATACATAATTTGAAAAACTCATAACAGAAATGATTTAATTCCGAAACATGTCTCTTCAATAATAGGAAAAGTATTTTTACAGGGTCTAATAACTTTATCATATTATTTCATGTGGAAATCGGAACAGTGAATCGGTGCTGTCGCATGACTGACTGGTCACGGAGGAATGAAAATGTTTCTTTTGAGACATATTTCCATAACCCAAATATTATCCCTCGTCCACTAGACTGATCATAATTGTTCTTTAGATGTTTTATTACTGAATAATAAAACATGCTCAGTTTCGGTACGAGATATAAAGTGGTCACGTTTTATTTGTCAGATTTTTCTTCATCTTGCAAAGTTAATAAATTATCAGTGAATTTTTCCAATTACATGTCTAATGATGATAGCGATGAACCCTGAGTTTGGTAACTTCCCAAACGCGGAACATAAATACGGCGGATCCCGGCCGCGCCGCGCCCCGCGCCCCGCGCCCGGGTGCGCCCTCGTCCCACCGCCCTATGTACAAGCACTCAGCCCGATATATAATGTTACCTGGTAACCCCGAAGGCACCCCGCCCCTGGCCGCGGTCGGGGGATGGGGGACATGCGCCCGCCCCCCGGCATTCGCTTTCCTCGCGACGACCTTGAAAGTTGCGTCGGCGGCAATGGTCGCAGCGGACTGCGGCTGTGTGCGTGAGTGTCGGGCGTCTGTGTTGGTGCAGGGCGGTGTGAGCAGCGCGTGTCGCGGGGGGCCGGTGGGAGGGTGGGGGCTGCAGCCGCCGCCACCCCCGACTTTCGCTTTCAGCCTCCCCTTCTCCCTCTCCGCGGATGCCAACTGAATACGCGGACAAATTCACTTTCTACGCTCTATTAATACGGTAGTTTTAGCACCAAAGTTGTTTTTTAACTTTCGAGAAATATTTATTTTCATTCTTGTCCGCTTGAATGTTTTCGGTGTAACAAATCGAGATTAAGTGCTAGACGAGTGGGTATCAGGCGAGTACGAGTGAGGAATACTTTAGGAATATCCGCACATAACTGATCACTAAGTGAGCATGAGTGAGGGATGTTTTCGGAGTACGGGCGCATGACAGATCACTAAGCGAGTATGAGTGAGGGATGTTTTTGGAGTACTGTCACATGACTCATCACTAAGCGAGCATGATTGAGGGATGTTTTCGGAGTACAGGCGCATGACAGATTACTAAACGAGCATGAGTGAGGGGTGTTTTCGGAGTACAGCACATGACAGATCACTGAGCGCGTATGAGTGAGGAATGTTTTTGGAGTACCGTCACATGACTCATCACTAAGCGAACATGATTGAGGGATGTTTTCGGACTACATGCGCATGACAGATTTCAAAGCGAGTATGTGTGAGGAGTGTTTTCAGAGTACAGGCACACGACAGATCACTAAGCACGTATGAGTGAGGAATGTTTATGGAAATCGTCACATGAATCATCACTAAGCGAGCATGATTGAGGGATGTTTTCGGAGTACTGTCACATGACTGATCACTAAGCGAGAAAGAGTAAGGGAGTATCAGCTCTTGACTAATCACTTTACATAATTACTAAAGTTTTAAAACATCATATCTTTTTGCGTCTTAAAATTTACCTTTAATTGACTTTTTGGGTTGGCGGTTAAAATTTTCCTCTCCGCCAGGCGGAATTAAATAAATCAAATTTTACGGTACCTATACAAAAAAAAAAAACATCACTAAATAATTTCGCCATCATTCTCTAAAACATGTTCTTTGTAATAACTTTATTATCTATGTAGGTCTCATCGTAACCCGGGAGTGTCGCCCCCCTCCCCGCCGTGCCCCCCGGCCACGCGCTCCCGCCCCGCGTCTCCCGCCCCGCGATAACTCCGGACGGCCTTCACCCTGCCCCCGGCCCCCCGCCCCACCGCCCCGGCGGCGGGATAATGTTTGTTTTTCCCTGAAATGACTCTTCCGAGACATCCCCCGCTCCCCGCGCCCCCGGCCCGCCCACCACTGCCCGGCCATTTACAACTATCAGTTCACGAAACCGTCCTGAGCGAACCTGATAAACTAGTCGCATCACAACGAGATTCAACCGATAAAAAGTTTTAAATTTCGTACACTGTTCATTTTACGGGGAACTGGGGGGTTGTAGAAATTCAACTACATCCATACGGATAAACAAGTAATTATTTTAGATATTCAGGTAAGAACATTTTTAGAAGAGTGACTACGTGTTTTAAATAAATATATTCTTGGCATATTAAAAATAGTATGTAATGGATATACTATGATTATAAAATATATTCTTCTTCTTTTTCTTCAACGGTGCTACATCTCAGGGTGGGATTTGGCCTCCTTCGTAACTCCATTGCCCATCGAGACCTATGGAATCTTAAAATTGTTTTCTACACTCGCAAACTAAAATAATTTTTTTTTTCGTATCTTAATTTTTTAATTTTGCGTTGTTGCGTTTCGTGCCCTTTTAATAATTTGTATTTCATGTATACTCGTATTGTTTGAAATTTACAGTAGATGAATATCATATAAAATGGTTAGTGAATTTTTTATAATATTATTGTCGATATAAGTATATTCAGATATGTATTTAACTATTGTATTGTATTGTTGTATTTAATTTATTTATTTATCTATATGATAACAATTATAAAGTTAATTATTAAAAATGCCCGCCTCAGTAGATAAATTAAATATGTATTAAGACAGGCATAGTTTACAAGTACTTGTATAATAAAAGGTAATTATAATTACAAATATGCTAAAATAAGAATGAAGTGACGATAATCTCCAAAAATAAATTGAAACAATGTATGTATGTATGTATGTATAATGTATAATATATACAACGGTGATAAGATAGTAAAAAAATAGATTATTTTGAAGAAATTTAACAAAATAAAAATTGTAATATTAATCAATATATGGGTAAGTGCACCAGCCAGGTGGCGTCTCATTTGTTCAGATTGAACTTGATTCCCCAATCTGTGAGTATGATGCCGAGGAAGAAACCCTTGACCGTGTCTTTTTTGCCTGTCTATTGCGGATCACAGGTTTTTTTACAGTGGTCTCATCAGTGGTAATTTTCAGCTCCCGGTTAACTTGTATCATCTTCTTTTCCTTAACTCGCCGCGTTTAATCTATATAATAGCAAGTGTTTTGAACGACAATAGTATAGTAATATAGTATTTCCTATTCTACAATATTATTGTACTTTTTTTTCTATAAAACAAAGTTTTAACTTGATTAATGGCACAAATCACTCTTGAAGCGTGGATTGCCTATTTAAAAGAAAAAGAAGGTAAGGAAGTAAGTGCACCAATACCGGGTATAACTATATTACCAATTCAAGTTTTTATTTTAAATTATTACGATACTTTATTTATGTTTATTTGTCTTACATGCTGTTATAAAGTTTTGATCGAAAATATTTTAAAAGCCTTTGCTCATATGTAGTACGCGTTCTTGGCGGTTTATGTATGCATTGGATTTTTATATATTTTAAGTGTATTATCATTATATTAGTTTTCCAGATAGATTTCAGGTTTCGAACTGGAGAAATTGAAATGCAACAACTTTTATACCACACTAGAGAATCGTTTTATGTGGAACAAAGCTTTATAAAAGAATATTTATATCTAAAATTCAATGGCTTTATAAGCCGGTAAAAATAATTTTTCAACCACTGTATTGTAAGTATTTAATATGTTGATTTCTCGGATTAGTCTAATCTATCTAATAAAAATCTAAATTATTACTAAAACTCATATGACGTACGTTTTGTTTATGAAATGTACTTTTTCATTACACAATACATTTAATATGTATTTTAAATGGTTTATATAAAACATAATTTTTCATCATGGCTGTATGTGTGTATTTTATTTACTGGTTCGGGTGACCATCATCACCATCATCGTCATGATCATCGCGATTACCGACTTCTGTTAGGAGACGGCTCGCAAAGGTAGAGAGTTGTGCATAATTGAAGTATCATATTATCAATTTATAATACTACTAATATTGTATCGTATTTCACACTTATAATAAAATATAACATAGATAAAATATTTTACGAACTTACTTACTTTTAATATAATATAATATAATATATTTTAAAGATATGTTTTTATATGCTGAACCTACTGTTAAATATTGTGGGATATGTTTATTTGTGTGAAGTAATTAAAGCATAAAGGTGCTATGTTTCCAAAAAGCGTGTAGTTTCGTGTGCATGCGCGAAGCATTTATACGAAATTAATAATAATATATTAATACATTTATTGATAACAGGGTCTACGCGCGGCACCTAATTTTCAGAAGCAAGAACAAGTATTTGAACGAATAATTGTCTCTTTTTAAATTGAGCGTGACTGGTTTAAGATGATTTTTCATTTTTTAAAAAGCGAAATGCTTAAAAATGTTTTAAATACTAATTTAATGTACTAATTATAATATACATATAAAATAAATTTTGTTTTTGCGCTTCCGGGATTTGAACCTGGATCTCTGGATTCCAATCCGGGGAAGGTGCATTACCAACTATGCTACAGCACTAGTATTTTTGAACACAAATTTTAGAACCTATATGTTATACTTTTTCAAATTAATACATCTGTCGTTCCATTATTTGAAAGCCATCTACATTGATTTTGTATGTATATCTTTATAATTAATACATTTAATTAGTATTTAAAACATCACAGACATATGTTCTGAATAATTACAACTTCACAAAGAGAATGTGTTCTCCTTAATAAGCTTAAAAATGTATTTATGTGATACAAAAAAATGAAATTCTCTGAAGTAGTTAACAGTTTTTGAAGTTTTATATATTTTTATAGAGAATTAGTATTATGTTAATATTTCTTATTTTGAATTACGTGTGTATTGTTTTTTTCTACTAATCAAAAAGTGGTCAAATTCAATTTCGATTGATTGACATATTTCAGGATATTGCGCAGAGTCCCAAAGGCCAGGCGGGTTCCGCTACTCGCTGGTCGTTTTCCAAGGGAGAGCGCCCGCCCTGCTGGACCCGCCCGCCCCCTGTACGATAAATGATATGATTTATAACCACCTCACATGGTTTCCGTTCCTTTTGTTCTCCGCATGTGATGGTATGCCAATCGAGTCAAGTGTACGAGATTTATTAAACAGTGCCGCTTCATCCACACAATTCAACTTTTAATTTTAAATTATAAGTCGCACTAAAAATTACTAAATTATTAAAACCCCTTGTGTGCGATGGGTTACGACAACTGAAATTTAATTGTCGGAGGTTTAGTGTGCCGGTGATTGTACGCCGAATTTTGAGTAATTAGCCATCACTCACTATTACAATCGAACACAAATCTCACAATCACAGTTATAATAACGGTTTTGCTCATCACTAATGGCAATGAGACCAGATCGCCAATTTTTTGACACTTGCACTTAGACTGCGCATTATAACCATTAACATATAATATCTTGATCTGATAATAACGAATGATAATACATCTAATAATAACTACCAAAACGGAGGTTCCGCAAGGATTCTACTACCGATAAAATTTTTGCTGAGCGTAAAACTTTTTACCCGACTGCGAGTTATGTGCACCCAGTCTATATGATGGTTTTCGGTTTGTTGAGCTTCCTTAAAAAATATTCATTTATAAGGTGATTTTCTATTGTAGAGCCAATCTAGTCAATTTTATCACACATTTCAAAGGATAAGTCTCTGTATATGCATATCTATTTTCAATACAAAATTAATGTATTAATTATAAATATATACATATAAAATCATTTTTGTCGAAAAATATTGTTTTTGCGTCATCGGGATTCGAACCTGGATCTCTATTTCCAATCCGGGGAAGTAAACTGCCAATTGTGTTATAACGCCAGTATTTTTCTTGACAAATTTATGTTGTATCAATGTGTCCAAAATTTAATAAAAATGAATTGATAATTCTGGCGTCTGCAGTCGGTTTACTCAAAGGTATTTGAGATTCTGTAAAAATAATGTAGATGGCTTTCAAATAATGGAACGACAGGTGTATTAATTTGAAAAATGTAACATATAGGTTCGAAAATTTCGTAGAGAAAAATACTGGCGTTATAACACAATTGGTAGTGTACTTCCCCGGATTGGAAATAGAGATCCAGGTTCGAATCCCGGTGACGCAAAAACAATATTTTTCGACAAAATTGATTTTATATGTATATATTTATAATTAATACATTAATTTTGTATTTAAAATATCACAGACCTATGTTCTGAATAATTACAACTTCACAATAAGAATATGTTTTCCTTAATAATATCTATTTTCACCTAAAAATTAATACAGTGGCAACCTGTTTAATTGAAAGCTCGATGTCGCTATCTCTCGTCGCGGAAAAAATCATGTATGGAATAATATATTATGTTTTTCAATTATAAATATTACGAAAACGTATTTGCTTGATATAGCGAAATTGTTTCCCCATTAGGAAGAGGAAAGATCTAGGATTGAATCCGGGATCCAGGATTAAAGTGACCAAATATTTTTTCGATACGTAGATTTTTTTCTGTACATCCTTCGAGTTAATTAATTTAATTTGTATTATTTCATATATATCTGTTAAAAGCAACCCGACGCTGGCTTCTAAGAAGTTAGACATACATTATAGATATACAACTCATTAGATCGAACCGTTGCTGTTCTACGATTCAGTTGCTTGTCAGGATTATTGTCTCATTTATATTTTAATTAAGATAACTCCAAAACGCACGTTTAATCAATTCTTTTCACATCCTTTTCGAGTAGGGCCTGTTCATATATGAGTGAAAAGTACATAAAAAAATCATTAACGGTCATATAATTATTATGTTTAATTTTGTCGTTGTGAATGACAGAAATTCAATTGTATTTAAGGGTGTACTTTCATTTTTCCAGTTTGAAAGCCAAAAAATTCTACTCGAATCACATAGTAAAAAGATGGAGGTAATAGTTAGACTTTCAATAAATGTCACCAAAATAATTAATGACGTTATTTGTTACGTAAATCATGCGAGAGAGGAATGTTACATATAGTAGAAAAAGACAACAATAAAATTATTGAATTTCTCGCATTCGAGACAAGTGTCAAAAAGAACTCGTATCTATAGTCTTTTCCACAGTTTTCCGTACTAATGTTATGGAATTAAATAATATTTGTGTTGTCATTTGAATTAATCCATCGAAAATTAAATAATTTATCGAAGTACCCAATTCATATATATGAATATGTTTTAAAATCAGACGAAGTACCTACACATATTAAGATGGTCGCTAAAATCAATGTTCTAAATTTAAAATTATTACGTCAGTTGTAATTTCTAGTTTTGTTTAATGTTATCGATTTAAAACACCACGTTGCCGATTTTTGAGCTGTTTGTTTCATATTTACTATATAATTATGAAACAAACAGCCAGTGTTTGATAGACAACGGTATTATACATAAACTATATAAATAATTGTGACTTACATACAAAATAATGAACATAAAATGTTTACTTTGTTCAAGAAATGTTTTTCCTTAAAATCACTGTAAAAACCCATTTTCGTAAATAAAGCGAAAATTTGAATTATTATTGAAAGGGACGCTTTAATAAGAGGTTTTCAGCTTAGGATACAGTTTTTTTTACAAAGCAAATAGTTTTTCTGCAATTTTCGATTCAAGGTAATTTCTACTTTCCAAATCGATGATGCGGTTTGATTAAATTGTGCCTGTGTACACGTGAGATTCGTGCTATATGGTAACAATTTGGATTTGATGTGTTGTGTGGGAGAAATGGAAGTAGGCCCCCTTTCCCCGCTATCCATCACACCCCCTTCGTGCGGTGTCTAGGCAACGAGGCTCACGCGTGGGCCGCGGCCGTCTTCCCCTTCTGAAAATCTGCTCTCGTATATCGGCTCCTGAAATTCTCTCGGACATCCCTACACATCGACTCATATTTGTTAAGCATGCCATTTGCCTCTTACGCCCGGGGGTTCAAGTGGCTAATTGAGAGATTTCTCCCTTATTTTCGGACGAGAATATCTCGTTAAGGTGCCAAATTACGTAACGTCGGATGTAACAGAACGAATTGTGCTTCGCAGGGTGGGATTTATTGATCGCCTTTACGGTTAAACAGGTGACAAACAGATGGGAAGAGTGATTTAAAAAATATTCCCGAAAGAATTCTATACCATATCAAGTGTTAATTTTAACTGCATGTTATTCGTACTATAAAATGATGAGTGGCTATTAGTTATCAGTTTACAGAGTGCAGTAGTCTCAGATGGTGTTCTAAAAATTAAAATACTTTATAATACAAATTAAATAAATCAAGTAGAAAGATATACAGGATAAATCTATTTATTGAAAAACTATTTAGTTGCTTCCGAAATTCGTTTAATTTGTATTAAAAATACCACGAAACTATGTTCTGAAATTACAATTTCACAACAAAAATGTGTTTTTCTTAAAAATATTTTGTACCAGGTCGCGATCGATAAGTGCCATTGACCAACGATGGTTATGCAGTAGACCGATTCTTCCTGTTTCCTTCTAATCTCGTTTGTGCATACCGTCCGTCTTTCATTATTATTATATTATATTTCAAGTAGCCTACATTGTATAACAACTATCTGTACTAAAATATATTATCCCTATTTGCGGTTTACTTAAAAGGTGTCTATTTCGGAAAATAACCACTGTCAATATTGTTTCATTTGATTGGCCACTCGCCTGTGATTACCTTCTGAGCAAAATTTTCTTCCAAGAAAGTAAAGTTGATCTGTTCCAAGTACTTAGTGGTTGCCACTGATGTGTCATTCCATTATATTTTTTAAAATGAATCCTCTTGTATTCACATATATTAAACATATCAGATAATCTAAGCTATGTTTTTTTGTATTAAAAAAAAACCTTGTAAATCGTAGAATGTAATATATAATACACAACCTACTATTGTAGGATGATGTTCGTACACGTGTAATATGTAAGCAATGATAACGGTGCTGTGATACAACTCGGTTTATCAGTATGGACCTAGAACCAAGAGTTGGCATTGAAAATTGATTGCATTATCGTCGGTAGATTCATTTGTTACTTCGCTATCGTCGATAAAAAGTTTTGGCGATTGCAATCATATATACGTCGATGGCGTTATCTGTGAGACTAGTAGGTGAATAGAAACTCAGTTTTTAGTTTAGAGATAATTGTAAATGATTACTCGGTATATATACATCTCTTCATCGAAAACAGAACTTTAACATGTGTAATGAATGTGTCAAGTAATGAATGAAAGTTAGCACCTTATTAATTACTACGCTACTTATTAATTAACTACATACTGTACAAACTCCTGGTTTTTAAACCCGGAATGATGTGTACGACAATGCTAGAACTAGCGTTAAAAAAGGTTAGACGTCGGCTCAACGATGATTTACAAAATCATATTATAATAGACGCGCAAGTAAAAACGGCGATCTTAAATGTTTCCAGTTGTAAAGTTAACGAGATTATATTTTGCGCGGTTGGTACTCCTGCGAGTGAACTTTGAATGTTGAAACGTCAAAAATATAACGTCATGTCACTCTTGTTTACAGTTAAATTGCCTGCTGATTGTTACTCATATTTACGGCTGTATTTTATTACTTAATAAATTAACATTACTACTATAATATACCCACTTTCCAGGTTCTCGTTTAAATGTAATATGTTTGCGTAGGATTTTATTTTATTTTTTATTTTTTGGAGAAACAAACAGTGTAACAATAATAACTGATAATTACATAATATATAAAAATAACACCAGTGAAGTTTCTTCGGAAATTAAATACATACTACATAACTAAAAACTAGTATATATTAAAAAATAATAATTTTAATAAATAAAATTAATGGGATGCAGTGTATACAATTTATGTTAATAGTTATTGAAAAGTTGGCGTAGTTTAAATTTAAATACATTACAAATGACTTCGTTCTGTTAGGTCGTGTATTTATTATTTATCAATTTATTTTTGATGACAATTCATGGTGTTACCCCTACATCTGTAAAACTGTAAAAATATAATTGTGTTAAAAAATACAAAAACTTTGTATACATTACTATTGTATATAAATATTATATACCTACTCTAATTAATAATTTACAGTTTTTGTAATGCCGTAAATTAGAGTGAGGTTGTCCAGAAAATAAAGGAATCCCAACAAGAGCGGAAAATTTAAATTTGGCGCCATTTTTGCTGTTGTGCTTTTACATGCACTTCAGAGTTATTACTACCCCATCAAATTATTTCATGGACTAATCACATTTTATAAATGGTATTGAGACGTTTCTCAAGGTACTATGTAATATGCATTTACTTTCAGACTTTCATTATATAAACCACATATATTTTATTTTCGTTATTAGTATTTTTAATTACTCAACCACAAAAAAGAGTATTAAGTAATATTATTAATAATATTCTCCTAATTGTAGTAAAATGTTTTTACCTTAATGTCATGTCACTAGGACTATCAATCAGGATCATCGAAACCTGTTGATAATCTTCACAAGAAAAAATATTATATTCTGTTTTTTATTAGCAGCATTAAAGTAAATGTACACATTTAATAGTATCATTGCATACACGGTGAAGATCAACACGTGGATGACACTATGACGCATTTTATACTAGTAAATAATTTAATTTATTTTTAATATTTTCATTTTTTGCTAGATGGTGCAACTGTTATATTTTATCCACAAATAACCAGGCACGTGTAGCGTACGAGCTGAATGATCGCAAAACGAAAAGTTACGAATCCCTGGAAATATGTCAAAGAACGCTACATTAAATTGACTAATCCCTATTGAATTTAGTCGGTCATGTAATATTTGTACATTGCGTGCGTGCGCAATAATGCAATGAGCGTGTTTATCAAAATCTTGGCAGTTGAGTTGTAAAGCCTTTCTCTGGTTGCGCGTTCGTTATTTAAGGGTGCGTTTTCAAAAATAATTCATATTTTAGAGTTTTCTAACGAAAATGTGGATTTTTATTATTCATTTATATCAGAAGTAATACACTAGATTAGACTTTTTTAAAGTATTACTTAGATAGGACCTTTACACTCATTTTAAACTAATAAACTGAGTATTGTTTGTCATAATTAAGACGATACAAGCATTATAGGAAAGTTCCTCACCATTAAATTCATTTTCCGCGTGCTACTAAATTGCCCTTATATGCAAAATTCTTACATAAACGAAATATATTTTCTTATATTATGCAGACAAATTTGGATTGAGAAATATTAACAAAATGTTAAAAATTAATAGAGTTATACAGTATTCAATTTGCAGGATATATTATCAATTTTAGACGTTTTTAAAACACTTTGTGTTAGTGAAAACAAATGATTTTAAATAATATATTGTATCTACTTACATGCTTTAAAGCTTTAGCTACTATTTAAAATCAAGTTTGATGTCGAAAATGCAATAATTTCATATTAAATAATATTTATATCGATCCTAATAATGTGTATTTTTTATTTTCTTTATTAACGTCAGATCGTCGATCGTCAGCGGCCGTAATGACGTATTTTCCGCGATCTCGTAATTTTCGTTAAAAAATGGCGAATATATATATTTTCACGCGTATTTTACCCAAAGTATGAATTAATATTGAACTTATTCACAACATTAGTAGCAAATTTCATGAATTAGATGTTTTTTTATTGATTTTAAGAGAAAATAATGTTTTCATGAACAAACTAAACATTTTATGTACGTTATTTTTATGTGTATCGTTATTAAATATTTCGCTTACATATAACACTGTTGCATTTTAAACACTAGCTCTTTGTTTCATAAATAGTATGTAATTGTGAAACATACATATCACCAAAGCCAACATGGCGTTTTAAATCAATAATATTAAACAAAATAATAAATTGAAACTATCATAATAATCTTAAATTTAGAACATTGATTTTAGAAATCGTCTAATATATGTAGCTACTTTGTCTGATTTCAAAACATTTTCATATATGTGAATTTGGTACTCAATGAATTATTTAATTTTCGATGGATTGATTCAAATGACAAAACGTTTTTATTTCATTCCATATATCAATATGGGAAATACTTCAGATACGAGTTGTTTTTGACACTTGTATCGAATGCGAGAAAATCAACATTTTTTTATTGTCGTCTCTTTCTATTCAAGCCTTCCTCTCTCGCATGATTTACGTAACAAATAACGCCAAGAATTATTTCTCTGGAACTTATAAGAATTTAACTATTAGCGTCATCATGAATTTCAAACTGGAAAAATGAAAGCTCGCCCGTAAATGAAAAATTATTTACGTTTTGACATAACATGTAGGTACGTAATAATACGTGTGTACATATAATTAAGCTGGCAAATATACACGATACTCGTACATTCATTTACATACACAAACAAATAATCGATCTTCAGACGTAACCGCACTTGCGGTTAAAGTTGTTACTTTTGCTTTTTCAAAAATACTTTTGCTGCACCTTATTCCTAAATTGTGACTGCGTTATATTATCGCATGACGTAACTCGTGCCGGGTTATCTTCCGCGTGAAGAGTATTCAGTTTTAAAAATTTGTATTCTACATTTTCTATCGAGACGGTAAATGATTAGTTTATTTTATATTTTATTATTTTTACAATAAAATCCATTCTGTAGAATTTTTATGCATGGCTTATGAGTATCTTTGATATTTATTAATGCGTCTAATTTTCCAGGTGTTTATCTATTTTTCATTTACTTTGTAGGTAATTAATTATACGCGGCCGAGTTATAAAATAAGATAAGCCTGTTTTGTTAATGTAATTTAAAAAAAAAATTGTTAACACATTTGATGAATTCTGTATTTCTACAATATACGTATAATTTTCTCATCCAAGAGATCACACGAGATTGCTACAATATATCTTTCCCTTCAAGTGATAATAAATGTTTTTAATTTTTCACAATTTAAACTACTTAGAACTTTTTACTTCCGTATTCATTTTATTAATCTCTTAGTGTAGTTTTGTTCTCTTAGGGTATGCACATCTGACTATGCATGAAGTATATGTATATTAAATGTTTTCTCGCTTTTTATTATTGAATAACAGACTGTTATATAGAAATCGATGATAAAACAGCGGTTAAGAGGACCATCTAAGTTGTGTAGTGTATTCCTTATGTGATGTCCGGTGAAAAAATTGTGATAAAATAGACAAATAATACCAAAAATATATTGAATGTAAGACTTGATTTACTCGTAAACGTCAGAAAAAATCGTCAAAAAAACTAAATACCAATTTGATTCACAACAGCCGATTCTACATAATATTTATTGTATATATATAATGATTGGGCATGGGTCGCGTGTGTGCGATGGCGCGAATAAAAATGATCATTATGGATCAAATATTTTGATTTTGTATTTACAAATACATCATGAATTTTCCATCCAAGGCACGCATAAAATGAACGGTTTTATTTATTTTTAGTAAAAGTATATTTTGGGTGTGTCAATCTCACTTCAATTAAAATAAATAGGTTATTATTTTATTTAAGACTTGCATAATGCAAGTCATCTGTTCGGAAGACTCGGTGGTCGCTCGCCGCGCGCCGCGCACCGCGCTCTGTGCACTGCGCATTGTGGACGCGCGTAACCCCATTCCCTTCGGCACTGGGCTTGAAGTGATACGGCCCTGACGGCCGAGCGGCTTCGGCTGGGCCCTTTGTGCGCTGTTTCGCTGCGTACAATTTAACATTGGCCCACATGGGTCGATCTTGAAAATAATCGCCGGCGTGTGTGTGCAGAGGCGCGCAAGGCGACCGGCTCCGTTGCCCGTTGCCCTGTGAAGTGAAGTGCCGTCGCACGGTCGCACACATTCACACGTACGAGTAGGAAGTCATTTTTTTTATTGATTCCGAAAAGGTCAGGTGTCTCGCGTCTTATCGTCATGTAACGCGCATTCTGAATTTTAATACGTGCCCACTGGGCAAATAATGTTAATATTGCCCACAATGAAAATTAATTTCATTTCGGAAACTTTTCCGTCGAATGCTCTGTTGTATATATCTTTGCGAGATTTCTTTAACACATTTTTCTTTCCAAAAATCATATGACGCAACCGTTATGTATTCTCGTGGTGGTGACGTCATTGCTGCGGCACGATCGCGTCCGTGCACCATTTATTTAGCACACAGGGCTCCCAAATTGTAATTAACTCCCGACAAGCGATGTCCCAACTCGACCTACATTGTGAGGCTTTGGGAAGCGCTACAAGTCGAGTGTTGCGTTACGGACGAAGCTTTCCGCCGACTGCTCATTTTGTTTTGCATGTTGCGGAGGGCCATCGTAACTAGGTACCTACCCGCTATTCATGTCGCCGAAGCACCCTTAAATATATTTGATCTTTCAACAGTGAAGGCACCTTTAATAGTGTCCTCAATTTTTATTCTAATGGAAAAAAAATATTCAGACTTCTAGGAAATAAATCTCGGACGTTTGGAAGATAGAGATTACCAACTAGATAATATTAGAGATATATATTACCAGTTAGATTAGAGATAAAGATTACCAATTAGATTAGACTAGAGATAGAGATTACTACTTAGATTAGATTAGGGATAGAAATTACCAGTTAGATTAAATTAGAGATAGAGATTACCAACTAGATTAGATTAGAGATTACCAGCTAGATTAAATTAAAGATACAGATTACCAGCTTACAGCACAGTTTACATGATTATATTATATTGTTTATATTATTTGTAAATATGAATTTCAATGAATTATAATCATCAGAGGCTGCTAGATCTGGACTTGGACCTGGGCTACGCGAGTTGGGGAACTGGCGAGTGGACAGTACATAGGCCAGAGCGTAAACAACGCAATATTAAAACACAAATTATCGTTACTACCCACCTCCATCCCATCTTGTGCCATTATTAATAATACACACACTAAACATAATATTGATTATGTTTAGTGTGTGACTAGTTAGTTGAATTTACTTCCGTTACCTAAATCTTCCCAGCTAGCCAATTATGAGCTTTTCACTTTTTATTATAAATGAATGAATATAGAGTTATTAAGGAGAACACATTCTTATTGTGAAGTTGTAATTCTTCAGAACATAGGTCTGTAATGTTTTAAATACTAATTAAATGTATTAATTATAAAGATATACATATAAAATCAATTTTATCGAAAAATATTGTTGTTGCACTACCGGGATACAAACCTGGATCTTTTTTCCAATTCGAGGAAGGTGCATTACCAACTATGCTACAGCGCCAGTATTTTTGACAACAAATTTTCGAACTTATATGTAACAGTGGCAGAATTAACAATTCATTTTTATTAAATTTTGTATTTTATACATATATCTTTATAAGTAATACATTTAATTAGTATTTAATATAGAGTTGTGTATACTGAACACTCTTTATTATTTCTCAAACTAAGCTAGAAGCTTGTGCCGTGAATAATAGGACTTGGGGGGTTTTCCGGGACAACGTTGAATCCCGAGCCCTTTGCTCGCGAGACGAGTGTCGTATACGTACATCGTCATATTTATATCAACGTTATATTACCGGTGGCAATATTAATTAGTGTCTAGATTATTCTTTTAGATTTTGAATAACGTTTCCACAAGCACGTCGCCCACATTACCTCTTATGACCTACAAAATGACCGTAGTTGTGCCGCGAAAGTAAATACTTTGGTTGCCTACATATAATATATAGGTACTTCTTTATTATACTCGTACTTTCATTCGTACCCAATTAGAATCCACTTCTATAACCTGGAATTCTCTCTATAACGAATACAAATATTTTAATTCTATTAAAATGGTCCAAAAACAGTCACGACGATCTTTTTAGCATCCTTTGGCAGTCCAGCTTATTTAATCCTCTGGTTGGTTTTCATTCCTCATACACTATTCTTATTTATATTACATAAAGTTTTTCACATCTATAATTTTATTTAATGGATATGGATAAATGTAGTTTATAAAATTTTTGTAAAATTTACACAACACAAGTTTCAATATGATTATTCTGATATAATTTGGATAAATATCTAAAAACAAAAGTATTTTTTATTTCAGTATACATTGTTTCCTGAAAAAGTTACCATAGGTATCGAAACATGTTGAATAATCAATAAATAGTGGTTTAAACAAAGTATTTTGTTTTATTATTTATATAATACGTGGCCACAAATTAATTTTGTTAATATCGAAGAAATAATTTTGACGTTTGTTTTCAATGAGGTGTACATATGCAGATGTTCAGGTGTCTTCCTTTAGGACTGCTTGGCAGTATCGGCGCGCCCCGGCCACCCGGAAGATTCGGTAATCATTTACTCAGGTAGCATCACATCCGGTGTGTCTTTCTTTATCGACTTCGGACAATGTCTGGGTAGGCTTGTTTATAGCTTAAGGAAGGCAAAGGTTTGCCGAAATTGAGCGTCGGAAATGTTAATATGAAAAACGCCATGTACCTATCTTTCGAAAAAAAAAATCATTCAGCCTAGCTAACGTTTGACAGTATAGTATTTTCTTTATGTCGAATAAACTACTCAAAGGAAGTACGTTAAATGTTGTTATTTGTAGAATTTGTTACATTATTATTATTTGAATAATGTAATAATTGAGATTTTTTAAACTTTGTTAACTGTTTATTGCGTCAAAATTAGAAGTAAGTCATTAATCTTAAAATTGTTAATACTTCCGTTAACATGATGCATTTAAAAAAAATAATGCATCATTTCATTGATTTACTGCAAGCCAACGGAAGATTCATTTGGTGCTCCAAGTATGCCAAATTGACATTGTATTTACGTTCTGTCTAGAATGTGTCACAATTTCTAATATATTTAATAATATTTTCTCATACATAATTTTTTCTTTTTGAAGGCCGTCACTTCATTTCAGTCACTAAACCCTTTGTATCTGAAAGTGCACGCAGTGTAGATAACATTTATTTTTACTCTACGACTCATTATTATTTATTGTTTTGATTTAATTTTTTTTTAAATCTAGTAAAATAATTAGATAATAATATCTTTGTTGTGTGATTACGGGAATATGTAAGGTAAAACGTGTAGACTGATAAATTTTATGATTTTTTTTTGTTTATTATCACTTATTTTTTAGCCAAATAAAACAAATCTTTATGTGTAGGTACCTGCTTATTAGTAATATTTATTTGATTATTATTCTCAGTTTTTACGTTTAATTTTTATATATTCTTATTTATTCGATTAGATAATGAATGAAAAATTATAAATTTTTATTTTCTGCTTATTTTTTCATTCACGAAAAAACATCAATTTTAATCTTTTATAATTGTTCACAATAGTTTTGTTACAACATCGTGCTCGTTGCTCATTGCTTAGAATCTGGAAGGGATGGTGATCTACTTTAATAATAAAAAAATATTTGAGCTTCACGTCCTGGTAGATACAGTAAAAATCATCCACTTCGCGTACCCGTACCGTGCGAGTGATCTGTTTCCGGCGTCGCCGTCGGTCGCGGTCGCGGTTGCGGTTGCACAATAGGCTCAGGCAGGCGGTCGGCGCGACGGCGCTGGCATCGGCGGATGTGTGACGGCCTCGCTAATGCGTCGGGAAGGCCGAAGGGAGCGCGGTGCGGTCCGCGGTCCACCGAGCAGGCTCTGTGGCTCTACAAATCACAACGAAGGGTTCCGATGAATTAAAATAATATATATCGTTCGGTACGTAACTTTTAGATCAGGAATCTAAACTCAACCGACCAATGCAACAATTCTACATTTTTTTACAAAATCGTTTTTGTCTTTTCGTATTTTAAAATTAAGTCAACGTGTCCGGCAATTTGAAGAATAATGTAAAATATATATAAAAGTATCAATTAATTTCATGTTATGCACTTTTTAACACTCTTCTCTAAAATTTACGCATTCGATTCGATATGTTCAGCATTACACCACTTTATACTATATATGGCACGTATGGTTTACGTATAATGCAATATCTGCAGCGTTATTCCGGGTTTCGCGTTAGCAACATATAGAGCAGTCCAAACGTCGTGCGGGATAGTCGCACGCTCGGATCGCTCACATTAACGATATGCGTTGCCAACAGAAACCGAATAAGGTTGTTGGACTTGTATTAATGTGAGGTCGCGTACAAACGTTATCGGATAAATTACATAAACGAAACCTTCTTCTTTAATTATTGTGATAGTGAGTCGTCGGAGGTATGCAGATTCTTTTAAATAATTTTATAAAATATGTACTATTTGGTGGTTTCATAATTTTATCACATATGTATTTACGTAATAGATAATGGTAGGTGGGCGGCGTGTATGCTGGCAAGTTCTTTTTATTTACTACACACATATAAGTAGTATAAGTGTATTGAAGTGCTTTACACGTGCTGGCAGTGCTAACAAACATTGGAAGTCTGTATATATGGAAGGTCATTGTGAGGTAAAAACGGTTTTCTTTATCCCGAGGTAGGATAAATTAAATATATATTTTCACTTTTATAACTTGCATGCGTATTAAATATATCAATTAGAAAGCTATACAGATAAAATCAATTTATTGAAAATATATTTTTGTTGCCACTCGGACACGAACCAGGAACCTTTTTATTTTACACCACGTCAACACAGTAAGTTAACGACAAATTTTCCAACTTATATGTTGCACTTTCAAATTGATATTTTAATTGTTATTTCAATATTTGAAAGCAATTTATTTTATATTTTCGGTGAATCTCAAACACCTTTGAGTAAAATCTGATAGGAGACGCCAGAATTAAATGAATCAATTCATTTGAACACATTATTGTGAAGTTGCAATTTTTAGAACATAGTTCTCTGATATTTTTAATACAAATTAAATGTATCAATTAGAAATATATACAGATAAAATCAATTTATCGATAAAATATTTTTGCTGCCACGACAATTAAAAAAATATTTTTAATACAAATTAAATGTATTAATTAGAAAGAGATAAACATATAAAATCAATTTTATCTATAAATATTGTTGTTGCTACCAGGATTCGAACCTGGGTCTCTTCCAATCTGGGGAACGTGCGTTATCCGATTATGCTATACCAACAAAGTGCATTGACGACAAATTTTCGAATCTATACGTTACACTTTTCAAATTGATACATCTGTCGTTCCATTATTTAAAGGCATCTTCTTTATTTTTACGGAATCTCAAATACCTTTGAGTAGTCCGTTAGGAGACGCCAGAATTAACAATTAATTTTTATTAAATTTTGGATACGTTGATAGAACTTATATATTATTAAGGAGAACACATTTTTATTGTGAAGTTGTAATTATTTAGAACACAGGTCTGTGATATTGAACCCGGATCGGAAGAGATCCAGGTTCGAATTCCGGTAGCAACAACAATATTTTTCGATAAAATTGATTTTATATGTTTATCTTTCTAATTAATACATTTGATTTTTACAACTTCACGATAAGAATGCTTCTCCTTAATAAAAAAATATAAATATAATATTTTCGATAAATTGATTTTATCTGTGTATTTTTATAATTGATACATTTAATTTATATTAAAATATCACAGAAATGTGTTCTGAAAAACTGCAACTTCACAATATTAATGTATTCTTCTTAAAAATTAATGATATTTTGTCATGTAATTTTTTTTTTCACGAGTATGATATTTGTATCATTATGGTGGGAGTTTTTTTTCTTCACGCAGGTTTTAGTTTCAAAATGATTTACCAAACAAAAGTTTTCCGGTCATTGTCAAGGACAACGTTTCTGACGGACCGCTCTGCTCTGCCGTTAACGTTGGGAGAGATATGATTTAGATTTTTTTTTTTTGCCTTTTCCCAGTTATTAATGTTTGCGAACCGTTCTTCATCGCGCTGATGGTGGCGCGAGTTGATCGGCGCAATGGATGCCAGATTCCGCGCGTGAAGCTGTTGTAACCTTGTCCGAAAGCTTATTTTTATTCTCAAAGCTGCACATTAACCGCCGCTATTTTCAGCGCCATATTCTCTTCATAGAAAAAATAGTTTTCGCGTTTTCTCCCCGCGATCGCTATCGCGCGACGATTGTCTCTTTATCGGAATATCGGCCGAGCGAGAAGTCGCTAGCGCCACTCGGCTATCTGCCGGCGTTATCAGCGGGGATGTGTATTTAGTCAATAGTTTTTGTGTTTTGCACTTGTGGCGCATCGGAAAATAAACGGAGCCGATGTTGCTGGTACTGTGCAGGGTCAATAGGCAGTTATTATCGAATACGTTTTCGTTTTTAAGAAGCTTGCGCCGGCGCCGCGGTCACGTCACACGACGCGATTGCCTCTTGGCGTTGACGTTTTATCGCTTTTTTTCAAAAGATTTATTTATAACTTTCAACGAGTTATTTTTTCCGAGGGCTTTGAAAGTGTTTTTGAACTTCTTCAAATCCTAATGAGAGACTAAATATTAAGAGTCATCAGTATTTCCGCACGTTAACAACTGTCTTATAAAAGTTTGTATATTTTGGCGTAAATGGCAGCTCGTTTTAACCTACAATCTTATTTAAATATTTTGAAAATGATAGATGTAGCGCCTAATTCCAGAACCATCTAAAACGGCTTTCGGATAATTTGAATTAAATATGCAGTTTTGTTTGTAGATTTTTTTGTCAGCTACATGCAAAACAAATCCATTAATATTGGATTTTCAAAATCAGGGTTAGTTCCAAAATACCCCAAAGCAGACAGAGTATAAGTTGCTATTCCCCCTAAAATGAAATCAGCTAATCACAACGTTTGTTGGTGTTCACGTGATCTAAAATTAAAATGAAATCAGCTAATCACAACGTTTGTTGGTGTTCACGTGATCTAAAATTAAAATGAAATCAGCTAATCACAACGTTTGTTGGTGTTCGCGTGATTTAAAATCCAGTATGGTTGCCAGAACGATATATACAGAAAAAAAATTATATTACAGAATTGTCTCTTATAAAAATGCCTACGTAAAAACAAATAAAATATACGTATTCATCCATAACTTAAAAACACAAGTCGTCTTATGGGGTTTTGGAATTAGGCGCTACATATATCATATTTGACGTAGTCGATAATTTTTACGGCGTTTCTAGAATTAGCAAATATTTGACCGGTGAATAATCGAGTCTGCGACGCTGCATCGCTTCGGAAGGCAGGGCACGAAGTTACCCTGAACTCTTTCCAAGAAATACAATATTTAAATTATAAATGGTTCTAAAGAAAATCATAATAATATATTGAAGTATATTTGGGTGATTTAAAAAAAATATTTGTTTACAGTTGTTTCAGAAAGGCAGGATCTACGAACTGTTTTTTAATCGTTTGATATTTTAGATATGGTTTTAATGGCGGCTTAGACACAAGTCGATTTAATTTTTGAAATTTTATACTTAAAAATTATCTATTGCGCCTTTTGAAAATAATTCATAATGCTGTATTTATTCTCCTGCATCTTTATAGATGATTAATTTTGTTTTGCACAATTCATTTAATTGAAAAATTCAAAAGCAACACTGAGGCTCTTTTCAATATTTTATCTTATTGTATACTTGTACCCAAAATTCACTAATGATCTTTCTGCAGTAATCGTATGTGGAAATTTGATATTTATCGAACTGTTAGGAATTTTTATGGCGATATCTTTTTGGTGGTTTACATCAACACATTTTTTATGTAAAATTAATTTGGTTTTGTCGATTTGAACATTATCATCAGCTCCATCAACCGGCAGTGGGTCATGGCTTCTAACATTATGTACACCTACATTATATCAACAATTGGAATTTGTATACAAACAAAAATTAATAATTGATATACTCTTATATAATTTAGACAATTACTCATCCGTATTTATGTGCACATCGCGATATATATGTGTACGAATATATACATGTAATCGTGACCGCATATTTTATAATCAGCCTATGATACCTAGTGCGCGATTGTCGCTCATTATAAGGAATGCAGTCATGATCGAACAATATGATTATTAGATTGTTAGTATTTTAGATTATATAAAATTGCTATAACATTTTGTGCTGTCTATCCGATAACTAAGGGACATAATAATAATACGAAGTGTCTATTTAAGTTTCACTCACGCGAATCGGCGATCGCTTCCTTGCTGCGATCGCCGTGTAGCTATTGCACAATTCTCGCAGTCGCTATACACACGCACACACACACACACACACATACACACACAAAACTCACACTCATACTACTTGCACTCACACACACACGTCCGTATCTTTGATCTCGTGAACTGCGAAAAAATAAATTCAAGGCCGCCCCGTGCCCGTATCAAGGAGGTCGATGACTTTTACCAGATAATTGCAATCTTTATCCGCTATATAAATATGCGCTATTCGCAAGTGTTGGTGAGTATTGTGCCAATGTGAGTGTTTGGCGTAAACAACATTTACATAACTACAGAGGCGTATCGAGGCTGGAAGGATATAGTGCATCTTTGACATATAAAGTTGATCATTTCTGTTCGTATTTCAACTCCCACTAACACGAGAAATTACCACGCGCGAACGGATTGTAACGGTGTTTGTTCTATATGATTATTTTTTTGTGACATTTTTATTTCCAGAGATTAAATTGATTGTGAATATATTTTCAGTGATTTTGGATAATATTTTATTTAATATTTATTACAATTTGTTTTCGAATATCTACTTCACGAAGGCTGTTCAAAGTATTTGATAGTTTATCGAAACTATTCCTGTTGATCATTAACCTGGCTTATTTAAAGTTAGTTTTAGTATTCTGATTTATAGTTATAAATATTCGGTATGTCTCTGAGCGGCACGCTGAAGCGTTTCAATATCAATAAAATATGAAAATATTTGAAGAGACTTTCCTGTGATTGATTGGAAATATTTATATTAAAATCATTTCAACGATTTTAATCATTTTAAAATCATTTTCCATAATAAAAAAAAACAAAATTATTCTACGCGTTCGTTCTCATGATTTCTTATCCTACAATATAGCAGCAATTAGCACCAAAAAATATTAGTTGGACGCCCTTAATAATAGGTATTCTATATGTATTATAATAAAAATATGATCGTGATCACTTCAGAATGCTTCTTTTCTTTACTAGTCGCTAGTCGCACATACTCGATTTAAAAAAAAATCATTATTATGTACCTATAGATAAGCATAACATACATTCGTAGCTTTGTTATTTTGTGCCGGTTCGTAATTTAGTTAAGCAGCCATCGTTTCATTTCGTTCTTTGGGAAACTGACAGATTGCTCCACGAGACGCGAGTTGCGTGCGTGCGGTGAACGACGTTCGAGATTTTTTCTTAATATCTATTCATGGTGTATTTAAAATATTATTTAGTTTGCAACTGTTAATCTGAGATTGTGATGTTCTCTATATATAGTCCTTTAGGTGAAAGCACTAAATTGAATAATGAAATATCCGGTTTCGAAATGTGGAATCTTGTTCAATATCTTTTTAAATGTCTAAAAGAAATTGCACATTTCCTGATGTTCTTAATGACATATGCTATAAGAATAATAAGAGCATTGTGAAACCCCCCCTGTATTATTAATCAAACCGAATATCTGCATCTGGCATTAAAGAAACAGTACTCCTTTTTGAAAAATGCCACGTTTTACTATTCATTGCGCTACTTTTCCAAAATAAGCTTTGAACAATACGCCAAACATTTATCTTATACATGTATTCTTTTACCAATTATACTAAAATTAAGGTTTTGGAGTCTTGAGTCAGTCGCTGGTGAAACTTTAGCTACAAATGTTATTCTCTTCAGAAAAATCATAAAAATAATATATGACTTATATTTTTATTTATTATCTTTGTTTTATTAACCACTTAATTTAGTTTAAATACATCTACCGGATTCGAAAAATACAATTTTCTTCTTCAGGATGTCATATATAACTAATTAAAAACATATATTATTGTTTCTTTACCAGAATCTATTTAAAAAAAAACAGTTAAAAATAAATAAATTTAGTATTATTAAGGAAAACACAATTGGTAGTGTACTTCTCCGGATTGGAAATAGATATTCAGGTTCGAATCCCGTTGACGCAAAAACAATATTTTTCGACAAAATTGATTTTATATGTATATATTTATAATTAAAACATTAATTTAGTATTTAATATATTTAGTATCTAACTCAAATTGTTAATTAATATTGCTAATTTTAAAAGTAATATATGACCTGACTAAAACTGTATCATTTTGTGGCGAAAACGTGTTACGTGATTTGGGAAGAAATATTGTAGGATAACTGCATCCAAACTGTTCTCCATATTAAAAGAGACGCTCTTATTGTCAAAATATGTATGTATTTTCATATTTATACTATTTGAGTGACTCAACTCGGTTGAAAGAATGCTGTGATTCTGTTGTGTACAGAAAGATTTTGCATCACGTCAACATCCGATAACTTTCTTTGGTTCCGGCTATTGAGATTTCTTCTGATTTTGTGCTGGCTAAAGTTGTATGATACTTTAGTTCTCAGAAATTATACAGGAGTTGTTACAAGCTACTGTGGTGAGATGTTTTTGTCGAACTACGGATACTTTTATTCGACAAAACAATTTTGGCAATGGAGATGACGAAAACGAGTGCAACCGATTAGGTTCTAGAAAAAATAGTGATATAAATATTGATATAATAATGGGAGAATTCCTCAAACTTAATGATAGATGTCTATCAATATTTTTATTTTTGGGAAGGTAGTTTTGGTGGAGCAGAACAATTCTAACGAATGAGGGGATGACGCGCAATTAAATCAACTGCAGAAAAATGAATGAAGCATTTGAAATTGCTGTTGTAAACGTAGGTGACTGCTGAGAAGTTCTAATCTTTTAAGGATCACAATATATTAATACCGGATCTAAACTGAGTTGTGGGGCATATTTTTTAGTATACCAGCTCTTGTCGAAAGGGTGTTCTCCATCATGAACAATATTTGGTCTGATGAGAGAGTTATAATGGCTTACTCGGTAGTTAAATGTTTAATGTCTTGTAAATGCTTTTCTTAAAAGAAAATTGAAAACGAAGTGCCATTCACGCAGACGTATGTATGATCGAAATTAAATGAATAATGTCGTATGTTAAATTTAATTTTTCTGTTCAATAAATAATATTATTTATAAAATTATTATATTCTATATAAATGAAATTAATAATTTTTTTCTAGTTGATTCATTTAATTTGTATTAAATACCGTAGAACTCTGTTTTGAAAATGCAACTTCACAACAAAAATGCGTTTTCTTTATTATATTTTGTTACAGTTTATATAAACTTAATAAATAATTAATGTTTTAAAGGCAGATTGAACCAGGGGAGACGAGAGATAAGGAATGTCGAATTACTGCTCTACAAGGGCCTCCATCTAACAAAAGTTATCAGTTCTTTTGTAGCTGCTGGTCCAAGAGCCGGTCTTGTTCTGTTCATAGATGATTAATATATTGTGCAAGAGTTTAATGATATTATGTCACCAGTCGGCACATCGTAATTTAGCCAATATACGCATTTGGTGCCAGACGCTTGCGATACGGTGCGAGCATTATTTGGTACCCGTGTATGAAATTATCTGAATGTTTGAGCATTTCATGAAACTCGACCTTTCGACAAATGAATGAATGTGTTGACCTTCCGAAATGACGATATCGCGAACGTTGTTTACTCGAATTACAAACGGAAGCCAATTTTTGAATCTCAGTATTAATTATTTACTAAACGTTGAATTTATAAAAGAAGCTGTTTTGTGTTTGGCCCGTCATCACGGGACATATTTGTGCGCGAAGTGCGTATAGGATGATGTTATCATAACTAAGGCAAGTATACACTATTACCTTAGGTATTACGTCATATAAGTGGAGAAAAGGGTGAATAATTTCTCGGAATTCTTTCGTGTTATTAGTTGAATCATGCACACGCAGATATATGATTTCTTTACACTTTTGAGTATGGATGAAAATATCGATTTTATTTAAATTATACGTATTGTTTTAATAATATTTTTATACTTTAGTATTAGTATTTAGTATTAATTATACGTATTGTTTTAATTGCACCTTTTATACATACTCTAAAGTTTAAACAATGATACATTTACATGTGCATGATTCGGTTGTGTTTTTGCTTTATAAAGGTGTTCAGCGGAAAATTTTCAAGTTTAATATTAAATAAATAAAAAAAACTGCAATGTTATTCTCATATTTTATTTATACGAAATTGAGTTTAATGATGCGGATTTTATGTTTTATAAACAATATCGTTTAAATGCAGTCCATTTCTCTCGAGACGCTCTCGCAATCGGACCCTTAAATTTGCGAACACGCGAGAGCAAAGCGTTGGTTCAATGCCAACGACTACACGGTGGATATTTTCTTGTAGGGGGTGAATTGTTCGAGGATTGTTGCTGTAAACTCTCGACTTAAGGTATCCCCACAAAAAAAAGTCGCAAAGTGTAAGGTCCGGTGACCGAGGTGCCCAGGGTATGTCTCCGTACTTGCTGATTAATTTGTTGGGAAAGATTCCCCCCAGCTTTTCCATTGAAACTCTAGCTGTGTGTGGGGTGGCCCCGTCTTGCTGAAAGTATGTTCTGTTGTTGAACCAGGGGAACAGCTGCAGTTGCGGCACCAAAAGTTCGTCAATCATTCGATACACGTCAGCAGTGACTGTCTCTCGCTGGTTAAAAAAATAAGGGCCAATTATCCCTCGGGCAGAAATTGCACACCACACCGTCGTTTTTGGACAATGTAAACGTTTTTTGATGGCGTTCCCTTGGGTTATCGGAGCACCAGTATCTCATGTTATATTTATTAACATAGCCAGTAAATAATGTGTTTTCAAGCATTTGTGCTGTTCCAAAACGTTCCAGCATCGTTCTCGCTAAGGTTTCACGTAAATAATAGTCATTTTCGTTGAAAAACTGCACGATTTGTAATTTGTATGGGTCAAACTGTTGTTTCTTTTTCAAAATAACGTACACTGTTGATTTTTTTATTCCAGTACAGGCTGCAATCTTCATTATCGATTTACGCGGATTGCGCATAATTTCACGTCGAACTTGAGCCACATGTTTGGCGTCGCTGCTGACGTTGATGGTCCCGGAGGAGTTTGATTAACCATTGTCTCTTCTTGTCTGAACTTTTGAACACAACACTAGATACCAATGAATCACCGCACTTTAAATATTGCCCAATCGCGAACGCGCGGTGCGCTCCCGACCAGTGACTCATTGCGACTGGCGAATCAGCAAATCACGCGCGTCGAACGATACCCCTTGTACCTACCCCGCCCTGATGGTTTATGAGCTATTACAATTTAATCTTGAAATTTTTCACACCCTATATTTAAACATTTTACTTTTAAGCGTTAGGATAGCTTTAAAATAGTGAATGTATGGTACTAATAGCTGTAATCACTACTGGATGTCCTAAAACAAGTTTATCTGGTTAGACATTCAAATGTTAATGCTTTTATAATACTACTCACTGGTGTCACGAAATTATTTTTTATATGAATATATTATTACTTTCTTATTCATTCGTTAATAAGATTTTTAAACACCTGCCTAGGTGATAGCTACGCCACTACCTAAATTGTTTGGTTTTTCGCAATTATAACAAAAGTATTACATTATTAAGGAGAAAAATTCTTATGTGAAGTGGTAATTACTCAGAACATAGGTCTGTGATATTGTGATATTTAAAAAAAATACAAATTAAATGGATTCATTTGTATTAATTAAAAAACAATGTAGATTGTTTTCAAATAACGATAGATGTATTAATTTGAAAAGTTTTAGTAAAAGAAAATGCTTTAATCTTGTTTATATTAGAGCATATTTAATAGTGCTTATGTATGCACTACGATAAGAATTAAATAAATAAATAGATTCGAAAATTTGTCGTCAATTTGTGTTGGTGTAGCATAATCGGATAATGCACGTTCCCCGGATTAGAAGAGATCCACGTTCGAATCCCGGTAGCAACAATAATATTTTTCGATAAAATTGATTTTACATGTTTATCTTTTTAATTAATACTCAAAAGTAATACAATTTTGGAAGAATTACAACACGTAGCAGACCTGACGATCAGCGTCTCGGCCAATTTTGATCCTACTAAAGTTGTGGCATAATATTGTTGAATTTTCATTCAAGTATATTTTGTGATCCCTCGTCGTGTGATGCCGCAGTGTGTGCATTTATTTATTCGGCAAAAATCGCCAATTATGTTGCGGTATATACACAGAGTGCGATTGTATTTCTCGGAATGTGTACGCGTGTTGTTGCAATCAAGCTCACTTTATCGTGTGCTGAAGGCCATCGCGGCGAGTCCTGTGCGCGCGCATCGCATCCATTGATGTAATCGTTTAGATAAAGTGTATGGCTTTCCCATCCAAAACAGAACTACACGTAGAAGGCAAAACTTAATACAGGAATCAATGTCTGGGAATGCCAAATCTGCAGTTAAGTTGTTGGGCGTGCATATTTATTCAGATCTTTTAATGAATACACAAATCGGCAAAATTATCAATACATCAATTTTATCAACTGAAATAGATTACAAGTATTCGGAGACATCTTCCTCTTGAGGCAGCCCGTCTACTTATAAATGCATTTGTGGTGTCACGTGTGGACTATTGTAACAGCCTATACTGGCCTGCCATGTTTCAGTGGATAGATTACAATCCATTCTAAATGCGGCTGCACGGATAATATATGGAGTTTCTAAATTCTCTCATATAACATCCCTTTTACATCAGTTATGTTGGCTCCGATTCCCTGAAAGAGTTGAATTGAAATTGTGCTGGTTGATGTACAAGGTGATACACAATATGGGCCTCTGTATCTAAAAGAACTTTGTATCCCATACAATTTGAATGGTAGACGTCAAACTCTCACTTCAGCTGCAGGAAGGGTTGTAGAACCGACCAACCAGAAGTGTAAATTTAGTGAACGGGCATTTGCGGTGGTAGGCCCAAAAGCGTGGAACACTTTGCCCTCCGTCATAATAATCAGTGCATCAGAGACTTTATTTAGGAAGAAACTAAAAGAGCACCTTTTCAAAAAGTCATTTTAATTTTAAAATCAAAGATAATTGTAGAACTATAAACAGTTTATGTGTAAAGCGCCCTTGAAGTGAAAGTTTTTACGAAAATGGCGCTATACAAATTATCCATTATATTATTATTTTTATAACTGAAATACCTACGTATATTGAGTAAGGATATACGAGTGAACCTTAAGTTTTTCGTAAAAAATAATGTAACTGCAATATTTTATCTTTTGTTGCGCCATGTCGTTTCGCGGAATATAATATTGAGGCGTTATCTATTATTTGTAAAATGTTACGTAAATGTATCCATAAAGTAATATAATATCTAAATTTTAGTACCTTGCATTCATGCTCTGTATTATGTACTGCAAAATTAAATATTAATTTCAGGGGCGAATTGGCGACGTAAGACCGGCCTGGGAAATTCGAAGCATCCGGCCTGAGCACTTCTTTAAAAATAGTTTAATAATAATTTTTTTATAAAGATAACATATAATGTAAATAGCCACAATTCCTTTTTACTATTAGTAAATTTTATTACGTTTTGTATTGTAATTAGATCTATAATGACGTCATTATCAATCTTATTCAAGATGTCTCTCTCTGTTGACATTAACATAAAAGCTTTCAGTCTACTGGCATTAATAATACATCGCAATCTATTTTTACCCGGTCCTATATACTCCAAGTCGTTGTTCTCTGTACGTACAATATTTTACAAAAATAATTGGTTTATTGCAGGATGCAATACTTTTTTAATTGCCGACAAGTTCAGAATGAATTTTAATATTATGTAAAATAGAACAAAGCTTAAAGCCATTGGCCCATCGGGATTTCTTTTGGTGTCCCGCCGGGCCTATCCGCATCTGATTAATTGTATTTTTTTACAATGTTTATAATTGCTAATTCTCGTATTGTAAGATTTTCTACAACAATGGTTTTGCAGAAAATCTTTTAACAATTTAATTGAAAATAATATGATATAATATGGGAGTACGCCTCTTTTTGTAATTTTTATTGTGCATTTTATATGGATGATAAAAAAAGTAAAAATTTTAAATATATCTACTGGAAGGCAGAGATTTGCATCTAGTCTAGTGCATGATAAATATATTTTTGGATTTAGTGAATAATGTGACTAAATTTTCCAAACAATATAAATTCTAATTCAATCTCTGAATTAATAAAAAAAATAATTTATTACTGTTTTATTTATTAATTTTTCAAACTATAACATTTTTTAAAATTAGCAATATTAACTTTGTGGTTAAAATTCATATTTTTTATTTATTATCTTTGATTTAATAACCACTTAATTGAGTTTAAATACATCTACCGGTTTCTAAATTTATTTTTTAAATAATTGTTGTTTATTTTTTTTAAAATAGATCCTGGTAAAGAAACAATAATATATGTTTTTAGTTAGTTATGACATCCTGAAGAAGAAAATGGTATTTTCGAAACCGGTAGTTGCATTTAAACTCAATTAAGTGATTAATAAAACAAAGATAATAAATAAAAAATATAACATTTTTAAATTAAAATGACTTGCCCACATTTTACAAATGTTTAATTTTAATGTTGCAAAAGCAAATTGACTGTGAAAGTACATTCAAGCGAATAATTATATAGTTTTAATTGTTTCATTTAAATTAAGTAAGTGTTTTTGAAAGATTTTTATTATTTAGTTAATTTAATTATACATTATAATCATACTAACTATTCTTACTACACCCTCGAGTATCGTGCTGAGGTAAATAGTTAACTCACAATTTATTACGCGGACAGTTTTGACTCGTCGTTAACTCTCAATAACTTTTCATCACACTTGGTCAGATAGGGCAGGTTTCTATCCTCGCAAATAACTTTTCATCACGCTTGGTCAGATGGGGCAGGATTCTATACTCACAAATAATTTTTACCTCGTCCACATCTGTACATCTTCTTCATGCTTCTTAAGCCTGTTTGATTGTTGAGGCTTTTAGCATGACTTCCTTTAATAGAGGAATTCATGATTATAACATGTTGTTTGCAGACGTCCTGTATTCCTATCACTTTCAACACTTGCATCATGTATTTTACTTTTAACCATCCTCTCCTAACTTGTAGAATGTATATGTTCAAATCGCCTTGGTGAGGGTTTCTTCATCTCAATTATTGAATTTTTTAGCATTATTTGTTAATTATCTCATATATAGACATACAGCTTGACCATATTTTCATTGGATTTTGTTTGCTGTCATAATTCGTTATTAAATTCCAGATACAGTTTATAAACTATTTTATTTAGAAAACAATCAGTTATTACTAGACACAGAAGACAATAATTTGAATTAAACTTATTGAATTGATACAATAGTTTATTAAGACTTTAGAAATAAGAATTAAATTGTACACTGCATACTAAATGATAAAAAGAGTGAGAACTTTCTTTTCTATTGAAAAAATACGAGAAATCAATAAACTTAAGAGAAAGGAGAGAAAAGTAGAAAATAAAATTACAAAAAAAAGAAGTGATATAAAAGATGAAAAAAAAAAGTTTCCAGGCGGAACGGGAGGATCAAGAGAAAGGAAAATGGAATAGGGATTAAAATCTCTGTAATAGAAATAAAATGAAGCCTGTGGTAAAAGGGATAGGCTATTTATGCATTTAAGTTTATTTCTTAAAATTTTACATACAATTGTTAAAAATTGAACAGTGAAAATTAAATGTTGGACATGTTTTGTTGCAGGAACAACATTCAGGGCGCACAAGCTGATCCTGGCAGCTTGTAGCAAACATTTCCAGGAGCTGTTCGCCGCGGCGCCGCCCAGTCACGCGGGCCCCTGCTATGTCATCCTGGAGGCCACTAGCGCCGCCAACATGGCTGCCCTCCTGGAATTCATGTACAAGGGGGAGGTGCACGTCAGCCAGGAAGCACTCTCCGGATTCCTCAAGAGTGCCGAGAGCCTGCAGGTTGGTCATGATAATATCAGTTTTAGAGAACATTTTGGATGGATGGACTGAGTGTGTACATTTTAATGTGTAAAGACTAAACTTCTTTATAGGTAA
Organism: Eubasilissa regina; assembly: GCA_022840565.1. NCBI lineage: Eukaryota > Metazoa > Arthropoda > Insecta > Trichoptera > Phryganeidae > Eubasilissa > Eubasilissa regina. The sequence continues at coordinate 28,358,577 of JAINEB010000018.1, forward strand.
TTGGGAAAACTATTAGGGTCGGTCAGTGCATAAGTCACTCAGTTATTTTGTTGTCATTAGATTGATTTAAAAATTTTCCAGGTGAAAGGCTTGAGCATAGAACACGAGAAGTTGGCAGTGGCACAGAGCCAACATCCTGGTGGTGGTGGTAAAGTGAAGCTGAACAATAGTGCGGCTTGCGGGGGTACCGCGGCGGGAGAGGGCGAGCAGTTCTCCGGGGCCCTGCCCTCCTACCTACAGCCGGGGGTGCTCCCGCCGGCGTACCACCACCGGGGCTACCCTCCACCCCTGCCCCCGCCCATTCCGCATCACCACCACCAGTTCACAGGCGAGCTGCCCCGCCGCCGTGCCCTGCGTTCCCCTCAGGATAACCAGCCTCCCGAGTTGCGCTCGTCTGTGCTGAGGGATGGCAAGGCTCCACTCTCACCCGCACCCTCACCACACGCCAGGAATTACAGGTAAGCATTTACACTAGCGTGCATTATTGGTCGTCTGAATATCTGAGGACATTATGGAGCCACATTTTTTTTGGATGGTATCCGTTGATATTTTATTAATTGTTAACCATAGTTAAAGATAATCCAATATCGCCAATCTATATTTGAAAATTATTTCAAGGCTATCTTTGGATAAGTTACAAAATAATTTTAGAGTTGGAATATTGTAACTGGACTGAAATTTGAATGGAATATTGTAACTGGACGTTATAATCTCTACTTTTAGGCCGGGCTCATCAAGCTCTATGGCGGGCAGTTGTGGGGGGGACGAGCCAGACACGCGGTCCTCTCCGGGCTGCCGCTTCCCGGAGGAAGGTGGAGGTGGACCTTCCACCCCTCTCTCTCTTCAACCCCCCCACACCCCCACCACCCCTAGCAACAATGGCTATGAGCGAGGCGGTGCCGATGAGGCTTGCGAGCGAAGGCAGTCCGTGGATCAGGGAGCAGAAGGTGGGTACATTTAACCTTAATTTTATAGAAATATATTGCAAAATCAGGATGGTGTAATATAAGCTCGAAACTATGCCAAATTATGCTGAGTGAAGAATTAAGATTTTACTGCAAGTCGCATGCAAGGACAAGATGTCATTGAAAATTGCCATTTAGTTCTTTACATTGAATTGATGTATAATAATTTGATATTAAAAACCTATCAGATCAGTTAAAAGGTTTACTTGCTCTCCATATTTTAAATTAATTTTTTTGTTTTGTGTTTACATATGATAATTCAGCATGGCTAAAATAGAAACCATGTACAATTTTAATATATTTATCTTATCTCATCATCCATCGAATATGAACTCAATTAAAATATTAACAACCAGATGTATTTGGTAATTGGATAACCAATTTTAGATAAATTTAGAGAGTGAAACCATTATTGTTACATTATATATGTTTGTTAGAATTGACAAATCTGAATTGTAATCAAAACTCTGTCACAGAAAAAAATTATAATATGGATTTACCTAACAGTTGTAGGCACCTACCACTAATATGTATTTTTAAATGTTGAATTTGTAGAGATGCATTTAATAGGAATACTTATAACGATAAACCGTGTATCGAAGAAGAAGAAGAAGGGCAAAGTTATGTGAACCATTCAGGGGAAACCGATAGATTTAATAAATAGCGAAGACAAACGATCCCAGTATAATAAAGATATTAAATATTTTTCAGACTTACGAATCAAGATGGAAACTCAAGAATTTCCGAGTAGTGGCGGGGGTGGAGGTGGCGGGGGTCCCGGGGGCCCATACAGCGCGCCTCCGACCCCTCCCGCTCCCGCTCCGGAACCCCCCCCAGAGATGCCCCTGTGGCCTGCCAAGCACCTCACCGGCAGCAAGTCTGGGGGAATAGCTACTCCAGATGGTAAGTTACTAATGTTCTTGAAAAATTTGTATTCAATATTTTTACATTACTTTTACAATGAAATTAGTTGCTTAAATGCTTTATAACCTAGACACTACTTGTCTCATATATTGATTTTAAAATAAGTCAATACAGGAGGAGGATGTATAGAGGCTACTAGTTGCAAAGTCAGCACCTACATTTTTTTTCTTTTTCTAATTTGAATGCAGTTTTCTTCTCACTCAGCTTTTAATTCATTGCTTAAATTTATTAACAATGAATCTTAGCTCTTTTCGATGTGAGTTAGTTAAACTGATAGCTGCAAAGTTAGTTGCTTTTGCCCCCTGCCATTTATAGTAGGATTCGACCGATAGCATTCTTTGTTACTCTGAAATTTACATGACTACCAGTATGGAAACTGACATGCTTTCGAAAGAAGGTGTAGTATTTATTTTGTGTTTTAAACCATATAATAGCGATTGTCATTCATAATTATAAGTGCATTAATAAATATATTATTTTTCAAGCTCCTATCAGTTTTTCTGCAAATAAAAAATATGGAGGTTGTCGTAATTGCAACTAGTAACCTCACATAAAACTTTGTATTCATTATTGTTAAAACACATTCTAGTATTTATAAAAAAAAAGAATCCTAGTTATGCTACATGCTTTACGAGTTCCACTACATTGGGGGCTGAACACTAAAAATTTCTTTAGTTATCAATCAGATATATAAAGCAATCTTGTCCATGGAGTTTTTTTTGGTTAAAATTTGGTCTCAAATTATTAAAATAAAAGAGGAAACAGAAATTGCGTGCAGATACAATTAATATACGCATGTCTAAAGAAGTTCTTGGTAATTTGTAATGTGTTTGTTTGTAAATTGTTTTCAGGTAAGAAACTCAAATGCCCGTTCTGCGAGAGGTTATACGGGTATGAGACTAATCTCCGCGCACACATCCGGCAACGGCATCAGGGCATCAGGGTACCGTGCCCCTTCTGCGCTCGCACCTTTACGCGGAATAACACAGTGCGGCGCCACATCGCCCGCGAGCACAAGCACGAGGCGGCCCTCAAGCAGTTCCAGCAGCACCATGGGCCTTTGCCCAACCATGCCCAGTAGCTGTTGCAGAGCCCCGCCCTGCCCACATACGCCCGCACCGCGCATCTGCTAGATACCGCTTCTATGTACTTAAAACAAACATCGCCCAAACTGCATTCTCCGATCGTTAAGATCGCCAATTTTTGTTGAACCTCATTGCCGGTGATTATTTGGGTAATTCGAGTATGACTGTTTAGTTTACGTAACTGTCCCCTAGTCATTGACATACTTTGGAATCGTTGGCTTATATATTTTTATGGAAAGGTGTTGGGCGCGATTTTATACTCGAAAGTTCTATACATGTTTGATTATTCCTAACACTCGCGGATTGTGGGCAGAGCCGTTGTCAGCCCTCATATTTGGGCCACGCAACTGATTGATACTATAACTGAAGAATGTACATTTAAACTGAGAATGTTCATCACTTTATGCTCCTCCGTAGAGGACTGGCGTTTAAATTCACTTAGCATAGACTTTTTCATACTGAGTAGTGTGTGAATATCATCAGAACATCAAATGAAGTGGGATGAATGGCGGTCATTCATTTTGTTGCAGGCAAATTGGGAATCTTTGATATTGAAAATAGAACTGAATTTGACCAGTTTGTTTTATTTCACAAAGTGACATAACTGTGATCTGATATCTCGTTGTGAGTAGTGTTTTATAGTTATAAGCCACTTACGTTATTATGGCTCGGTATTTCACTAAACTCCAAACGAGATTGTGGTCTTCAAGTATTTTGGCACCGCCATCTAGATAACAAACAGAATAATAAATTAATCAGGAAGAAACAGATATACCTCAAAGGATCTATTACAAAAATATTTATAATTAATATTAAGAAGAAATATTTAACAGATTTTAATCATATTATATACAGAGCGAGAAGAAGCTATTTTTAAGACAGAAGTAACTCAGATATAAAATATAGGAAGGCCATTGCAAACGTAAACACAGAATTAATTTCATCGTCAATGTTGCTGCATTTTCTTTGTATCTGTGTATATTGAGGAGTGACTCGAATTTTCCCATCTTGTTTTCTCATAGTAGGTACCTAAAGGTTCTTGGTCGGAAACCTGTTTTTAAGTTTTGTCCAGTTGACTATGAGATGATGGTTACCTATTTAAGTTACATGTTAGGGTATAAACGTGGAGATTTACGCTAGTGCAAGATTGAGAAGAGGAATGTACCCAAGTTGAGGGTGAATGATGAAACATGGAGTGTATTGACTGGAGGTATACAAGTGTACAGTTCGTAAGGTGTAAATATAAACGGGAACTGTACAAATAATATTGTGACCCGATTCACTCCCCGAAGGTCGCTTAAGGTTTGGCTAGTACGTACCTGTCTGGAAATTATCCTAAACAGAAAACACAAAGGTCACTTTGACTCTTTTATGAGTAATATTTGTTTATTTTTTGTTGTAAATTGTGAAAATGTGATTTAAGTTTTACTTAGTTCATAAATTTTTGCAAAATAAATGCTTTGTTTTTAATTTTTGGGGGGGAGGGGTTGTATTTTTTTATATTGTTACACTTAGATAAAAATTGCATTAAATGTCTTTTGGATAAATATTCTAGAATAACAATGTATATTATTTGTACATAAAATACTATCTGTTTTTTATATTTTCCAGGCTGGTATAATAGAACATTTAGTAAGGTAGGGTTTCCAGTTTTCAGCTCTGTTAAATATGTAGATGGACAGTTTTATACCGTGGTATGTTAGGAAATGGTTGTACAAAGTACAAGGAGCTAGGCTAGTTAGTTAGGTAATTGTTTAACAATGTCGGTGTGATTGGCTTCTAGATTGAATGAACGTACTTCCCGTTTTCAGCGGGATGAACGATGGATGACAAAACTTTTAATTTGATATATTGCTTTTGTATGTTTGTAAATCCTAAAGCAGACCCCTCCCAGTATTTGTAAGTAGAGATAATGAGAATTGTACAATGTTTTGTCATCACCTTTGTTAACGTGCATTATTTTTACGGGTAGATGACTTGTCACACGCACTGCTACGGGTGGTGATGTAATATTAACATTATACCAAATGCTCCATTTTAATTTTAAGATTTTGCTCTATCGATATCCTCTCACTAACTATCAACGCTAGTCATTGAAAGTGCAACAATGATTGTATGTTACATTTTGGATGACTGCGGACGCCCCAGCGGCAGACCACATTGTATTATATGTTTGGTTGTGGTTGACTGCGTCCTCCGGGGCTCTACACAGTTGGAGTATCCAAAGTTCAAACTCAGGAATATGTTAACGCTTAAGTCACAACAACGGATCACGTTTATTTGTAGTTTACTAGGGATTATAAATCATGGCGTGACTCTGTACGGAGCTTCATGCACACACGCTCGTGCCAAAAGCCTTTATTAATTTATTATCATTTATAATCTTACTTTCATGTTGAATCCAAAGGGACTTTTGGACACAATATGAGCAGCTTTGCATGCGAGTGTGGCAACACGGAGATATCCCTGATATTTGGGGGTATGCCGCACTTGCGTGTATTGTATTTATTGTTATAAGTTTGTGTTGTTCCCAGTTTAGAGTGTGCTGTTTGCCTTATTCTGCCAGTGCGTTCAGGAGACAAATATTATCTACCCAGTACCCGTGACAAATATCTATAATACCTTCCCCTCAGGGAGCTATACTTCCTTTCCACATAACAAACCAGTGACCTCATATACATTTATGTTTATATACAGTATTTTAATGTTTATAGTACCCATATACAGTACATAATTTTTCTTGGAATTAAGGCAAAGCAGTTATATATTCATGACATTTGTATAATTATTTATTTATATTGACGTTGCAATATACCATAGAGGGAGTTTCGTTAGTTATATACTTTTCAATAGTACGGATTATTTTAATATACTGTTTACAAATGTATACTTTCACCACTGAGTGTTTATATTACAATGAATACAATAGCCAAATAATATTTATGTTCAGAATGTAATTCATATTAACAATACAGAGTCTATTACTAAGTGAACAGGGTTTATTTTTTAATGGTAAATGTTTTTATTTTATCAGTGTTAACATTTTACGAGTTTTTTTGACTTTCAGAATAGTGTTTTATCTTATCTAAAAGCCCTGAGCATTTATTTGGGCTTTCGATTTCTGGAATATGTCACTGCACCCAAGCTGCAATCGGTTGGTTGAGTTCTGCTTCTCAATGTAAATGTGGATGATCAATGAACATAAGATGACTGTTATTGTGCCCTTCTGTGATGTTCGATGGACTGCCCAACTGATTGCTGCTCCAGCGTGCTGACCATATTGATTTAGCTTACCAGTCGACAATAGGAATACCTCAAATACTTATTACTAGGGTCTGATTTGATATTGTTAATTTAAATAACAGGCCATGAAATTGCGGGTAATATTACATGTATTCTGTCTTGGTGTAGAGATTGGATTAATTATTAATCGTAGGCTGTGCAGCCGTTGAGTGCGGAATGAATGAAGTGTGAATGTAAATTTTATTTGTTTTAGTTAGAAGTCTTTATATACCAATATTTGGGCACATTTCTTTTCAGTGCTTTTTGTTTATGCGGAAGATTTTCTGTTCAACAGAACGTTTTTATTATTTTAGATTTCTCATAACGAGTGAATTTTAAATTCAGACAAGTTTTGTGATTTGTTTTTAAGTAAGCTTTAGTTGTTCACTGATTCTCCCGATAAGTGATTTCGATAATTGCAATATGATTGGCATTATTTAGGCACGGTATTGATAAGAATATTGTTCAATTATTCTGATTCCAGTTTCATTATTATTTGGGTATGATTCTCAATACTAATAACAATAAATCATATTTGTCATGTTCTCGGAACATAAAAATTGCTAGGGGCGGAATCGAGTTACTTTTTTATTTTTGTTAAATTAAGTTTACGGTTAATTTTGTACGTCTTGTGCAAAATTACCAAACGGGTATAAATTGAGGTACGTAATAGAACATATTCCCTAATGTATTCAGTCTTATTTGGTAAGGCAATCTTTCAGGCACAACACACTATTGAATCTTTTCCTTTGCTACTAGCTGGCACCCTCCCACCGGTATGCAGCGCGCGGCATGCGGCAGTGCGTCCACGGGACACTGTGTCCAACGCTTCAGGGTTCTGAATTCTTGTTATATCCATTCAATGTATTTATAATTATGTCTGGAAGTCTGTAATATAAATAATTTAGTGTTTTTTACCAAATCAAATGAATGATTTATAATACTACTTAAAGAATAAGTATTGAAATGATTTTGTAAATGAACACATTGCATCTGTATACAATGTTGCCGTGGTCTTTTATCAAATGAGCTAGCTGCGAAGAGACACTACAGCTACGTGTACCTTCTAACTTTAGATGTACTTTGCATATTGTACTATATAATGGATCAACACTTGTATGTTTTGAGTAAGTGAATATAGTGTAAAGTAAGCTGATATAATATTATGTGGTTAACGTAAATAGTTGTGTTATGTTGATAAGATGCCGCACCAGAGACTTGTGGTCAGCTCTGAGTTGCGACTCCGCTCATATTTCATGCATTGCAGTTCTCGTAAATTAGATTTGAGCTATTTTCTTACGATACAGTATTGCAATAGTAAGTGATTATACATTAAGGATAGTTCTCCCTATTAATGTGCTCAAAAGTTTGGGGAAAATTACCTTGGTTAGTTATTGTTTTAGTGGTGTATTTATTTAATTTGGCAGGAGTGCGGTCTCAGCACTAAACCAAAGATATCAGGGGTAGGTGACCCCTCCCGTGCCGAGCCGCCCTCCTGTTGCGGTGGTCCTCCATCTCCCCACGCCACTGCTTTATCCTAATGTTGTCTACCTCATTGTACCATTTTATTTTACAATAAATACTCTAGTTTAAGTTTTATTATTATTTTTAGAAACACATCTTATCGATAGTACAAAAATGAGCTACCTCAGATTTCAAATAATGAATGTGTAGAATAATCGGTGTATTTTCATAAACAGTGAGAATGTAATAACTGATCAATGTGGATAATGGAGAAGGCGCGCCGGGTGTAGGGTGTATTGTATGACTCGCCCGGTGGGCCTGTCTATTTTCTGCGGCAGATGTAATGTAACATTTGTAATTAAAAATAAGTACGAGAATTCACTGTAACTGTTTCTCAGGCAATAATAATATAATGTCTTATTAAACCAGTACAAAGAGAACTAAAATTAAAGATATCAATTGTAGAGATGTTTAGTTTTGCAGATGACTATGGTTTTGAGTTTGAATCTCTGCAGCGTAGTTTATTGTTGTATTTTTGCGAGATCAAAGCTCCATGGAGCGCGGTGGCCGTACCAGTGAGGCTATCTGATGTTATATACAATAGCTTTTAGTCTTGTCATAATCTCTTACCATTCTACCTCATTTCGTTTTTAATTCAATTACAATAATGTTATATATTTAAATAAATGTAGGCAATGCATTATATATTTGTGGATTTTCGTTTTAATATTAAAGTTCCTTTACCAGATTATCATCCAGATTGCTAGGCAGCAAAGTAACAATAAGACGCATCACGCCGTGAGCTCACCACTTGTCTCACGTCACTCAGTGTAATCTTAAAGATAAAACAAGTTTGTACCTTTGTTCCAACTCTTGCTTCTCCAGGAGTATAAACACCCAACATTTTATTTTTATCTTCGTCGTTTATGTTGTATAGATGTTATTATGTTTTACGTTGGATATAAACGCAAATTAATTTAATTGTTTGTTAGGAATTATCCAATTAAAAATTAACAAAATTATATTTTTTGCTTTTGTTTTATTTGTTCTCCTTTTTTCAACCTATTTTTTCATCCCTCCTTTCCTAGAGTAAATTAATTTTTATTTATTTTTAACTTTTTGGAATATGTAAATCAATTGGTGTTTGATGTAACCGTGGAATAGTAGTTAAATCAATTTACTTTTCATGATAATATAGAGTGCAGTTTATCTTAAGCTATGGGGCAGTTTCTCTGTTTGGAATCTTGTTGCCTGCGAGTGACACGTACCCCGTCGACCAATTACTGATTACTGTCAGACTGAGTGAACCTTTCTTACTCTTCATCGTATTCATTATTATTTCAATTGTATTGCAAAGCAAAGATGCAGAGATCACAAATTAATAATAAACTAGTTATTTATGTTTTTGTGTATTGGCGTTGATCTGGTGGTACTTGTTACAAGCAGCGTCATGAAACATTTCACCCGTCCAACCTTATTTCAATTGGAGAATGGATTGATTGACTTTAATTTATTCTTTCCTTAGAATATCAAAGCACTAAAGTAACAAAAGTCTTAAAAGGTGGATTGCTGTTTGATATAATGGTGGGTATCGCAATCACCTGCACGATATGATTTTTCTTAGCAACTGCACTTCTTAAATGTGTTGAGAGATAATGGGTGTATACATTTAATATATTACAATAATCGATGTTACGTAAGGCATTGTCATCATAGTTAGTGTGCAGCCAGGATGTCACGGTGTGCAGGGGCCCGTGGCGGTGTCTTGTGCGCACACCGGCCAGCTGCACACGGCACTGCTGACTTGTACATTACTTGGGAATGAGGCGAGCTATAATTATTAATATGTGTATGTCTAATATTGCTGGAAGAGCATTTTTATGTCGTATATATAAAACAAAATCAAGAGTACAAATTTACCCCAAATTTCTTGTTATACGTATAACTACCAGTACAAATTATCTAAAATATTGGATTTTCTAAATTAATGTTATCTAACATAATTTTCTGGTATTTAAATAAATGTTGTCTAAAAAATCACATTAGTGTTGAGTAATCAGATGTAATATTTTTGTCTATAAATATAAACACGAGGTAATGCGTCAGAGGCCGAGGGCATAAGATTGCATGGTTCAAGGGTGGGCTACTTTATTAATGAATGGATCGATTTTTGGAAATAGTAAAAATGACGAAAATAATTATAACTTCTCGATTGGGTAACTGTCCAAAATTACCAGACAAACATTTTACCGTGACATTTTACGATTTTAAATAATTGAAATAAGATTTTTGATTATAACAAGGGACTCAAACCGATGAAAGAATCACGCTTTAGAGTACCCCTCGGCCCACCCTTGACAGAGTCCAGCGATTGTGCTGCAGGAGAGATATTCCGCTAGTTCAGACATAATCCCTTTCTTCTCCTTGGTTCTTGTTTGTATTGGAATGAGAGAATGCAACTATATTCTGACATTATTTGAGAGATTCAACGTAGAAATGTAAAAACATTCAGATAAACTAACCTGCTAACGAGGGAACGGTTTGAGCAGACAACCGTGAGCTGTAAATTTTAAACCATCGGTTGTAAAACTAGTTAGGGTTTTATATGTAGGGTTATGAATGCGAACATAGTAAAGCTTCACATTATTATAGTTTTACACGAAATATGGTCATCAGTGGTCTGTGTCCGTTAAAATATGTCTGTGATTTTTTCAATCAACCCTTATATTTATAATCCCCTAATTTAAGTATAGCACAATTTGTGATTTTATATTAAGATTGTTTGCTTTTCTAATATGAAAATGAAAAGGGATGGATTTGTGGGGCATCACGTATTGTGCCGTGATAGTTTAAATGTTAAGCGAAAGAGCAAATTATTGTTGGGTTCTGGATTCTCACATGAGTATTGTTTCACTACATTTATATAAATATCGGACTGTATTATTAATTATTTGCACACAGTGAGAGTAATGGAAGCGTAGTATGTGATGTAACCTCTGTTAATTGACCATTACCAGAAGCCACCGTTGCTGGGGAAAGATCTCCTCTCCTTAGCAATACTCTCTTTGGCTTGACCCATTGTATAAGTTATATAAATATATATATATTAATATTAACACTTAAAGATATGTCGGACATGTGAAAAATCTGAAAAACCAATAAATCGAATTTGTTGCTAATATATCAGTGTTTCATTTTATTATTGGATTTTATACTTTTATTTATATTGAATTCATTTATAAATGTACAATAAATTCAGTCTCGCCTTTATGTATATTTGAACATTAAATGTAAAGTGAATATAGAGCTGATTTTGATGTTATTATAAAAGGGTCACGAACGGGGTTTTTTTCATTACCATTAAACCATTAAAAAAAAGTACTAACAAAAAAAAAAAAACAAAACAATAAAATAACAAAAACAAAAAAACATATACATTAAACCACCCCATATACCCGCTCACGGGATCCCCAAATTTCACCACAGTTTATGGCACTCTAGATATCAGAGACAAGAGGTGAAAACCTTATCTCTCCATTAATCATCATTCCCTGACATGTAGAACATTGCTCAACTCAAGATTCGATAAAAGTACATATATACATGACAAGTTGAATTAATGCTTTTTATTCAACTTAATTAGCACTTTTGATAAAAAGTTCTTTGTTCGGATTGCACGTCTGTGCATGATGCCTATTGTAGTTTTTATTTCACAGGAAAAACTAAAACTACATTATCAACGAGGTAAAACTGGCCCTCAAACAACTCAAAAATAATGAAACAACCGCTGAAGATACTTCAGAAATTTTTAAAATCGAAGCTATCCCTCTCATTCAAAGACTTTCAAAAACTACATATTCAACTAGGTTCTGTAGAAAGGTACACATAGCACCGAAGGTCAGTCAAAGAAGAGTACAGTAGACCACCATAGTGATGGTAAACTGTTACGTGACTGTGATTGTGTCAATGATTGGTAATTAATATTTTACTGTCGGGGGCTTACTTTCTAGTGCACTAGTCATTACAATCTAACACAATCACTGTCACAATAACAGTTTAAATAACAATTTTACCATCACTAGACCACCTTTCCATCCTTTGTGGACTATGAAATGACTTTTTACTCATTATTGTAGTCACTATAACAATGCAATTTAAAATATAGATACATTAAGGTACTAAAACGTCTATGGTTTTGCAACAATCATAGTACAGCTACATGAAAATACAAAATCTAGGGAAAGGTGTAAGACAATAAGGCGTTGTATCCCTAAAACTATTTAAAAACCCTTGGAAGATATGTTCAAACTCCTTGCCTGGAACAAATCAATATAGTTTTTCTGGAATTATTTCTCTATTAGAAGAACTCTAGGAAGTGCTGAACAATCAATATAAAGTATAAAATCCAGACATATGGCTTTCTAAAATTTAAAAACTAAAACTGAAAGAAATAAGGCCTCATTTCCTCAGATAAGTCTTCAAAGATTACCCCAATCCTAACTAGTGTTGCCATTTGACCAGTTTTCACCCAGAGAATGAATTTATATTTTGTATCCCACAGTCCAATGCTTACGTTGAAATAACTCTCTCTGCAATTAACTCATATGGGAGAAATAGGTCGACTCTATAATATGCTAATGATTCCATGCAAAGAACTTTATTATTCCATAATAATATGCTAATGATTCCATGCAAAGGACTTTATTATTCCATAATAATATGCTAATGATTCCATGCAAAGGGCTTTATTATTCCATAATAATATGCTAATGATTCCATGCAAAGGACTTTATTATTCCATAATAATATGCTAATGATTCCATGCAAAGGACTTTATTATTCCATAATAATATGCTAATGATTCCATGCAAAGAACTTTATTATTCCATAATAAACAGTAAAAATATCTTAGAAGTAGCAAAAGTAATACGAAAGATACATTTAAAAATGAGTAATAAATAATATGCACAAAATTATTAGGTATTATTGTTATCGTTCTCTGTGTCGATGTTCTCTTTCTATCATATGTCTGGGTGATCAATTTTAGAAAGGTGGTTACACTGATCTTACCCACAATTCCAGAATGTGGATACTCAAAACAACCCTCATTCACAAGTGATAACCCATAAAACCATGGAAAAGACTATGCTCGGAGTGACTGGTGGATAGAATAAATTCGAAGACATTTAATGTAATAGCTTGCAAAGTATTATTACATTTATAGATGTTATTCAATTTACTTTTTGTGTTTTGCTATTGGGATAGCAAAACCAGCCAATGGAATACATTTTTTATTATAATTATATTTAAACTGACAAGATAAAGAATTGCTATAATACATTTAAAAAATATATTACGAATCGCAATTTCATCACAAATTATCCTAGAACGTATATGAACAATCTATATTTATCAAATTCAGTTACCTAATAATGTTAATAAATATAGAAAGGAATGTCTATTGTACTTCACCTGGGTAAAAACACATTCTTTAGAAAAACTTCGTGAATATAAAGTGTTTTAAACTGGCGCCGATAGATGTCAGTGTTTTTTTTTTTTTTGTAACGTCATACTCATCCATCTAGAGCACATTGTTATTGTGAAGTTGTAATTATTCGGAACACAGGTCTGTGATAAAAAATATCACAATAAGAATGTGTTCTCCTTAATAATATATAAGTTGTATCGATGTGTCTAAAATTTAATTAAAATGAATTGTTAATCTGCTATCGGTTTACTCAAAGGTATTTGAAGTTAAGGGTTAATGGCTTTCAAATAATGAACGGTAGATGTATTAATTTGAAAAATGTAACATATGGGTTCGAAAATTTGTCGACAAAGGTACTGTCTGCTGTAGCATAGTTGGACAATACGCCTTCCCCGGATTGTAAAGAGATCTCGGTAGCAACAACAATATATTTTTCGATAAAATTGATTATATATGTACATCTTTCTAATTAATACATTTTGTTGGTAAAAAAATCAATTTAATAATTATTAGGCGGTTTTATATTAATATAGTCTTGTGAGGCAAGAAACTTAACTAAACTTAAACAAGGCTAATAATAGTCTTGTGAGGCAAGAAACAAGAGAAGGTTTTTCATGCACGTACCTACTTGAAAACAAGATTCTTCGAACAGTATTTGGACCGGGTAATCGGTGACACTTCCGAAGACTTACGTAAGCGAACATACAAGTATTGTCTCTATATTGAAGTCCAGATGTCAGCATTGGCGTAACTACGTCAGTGCAGTGCATTGAGGCCCTCTCTAAGCGAATTAACTAACTTACCATCACGTAGGCAGAGAGAATAGGGCACCACACTCTTCTGTCCTGACACACAATTCTCCCCTCATCCTTATTCATACATAGCCTCACCGATTATCGAGGTTTCTAACAGGGTCATTCTCCAGTACCTGGTTTACCTGGTCGTGCCGAGTCTTCCGCGGACGTCTTCTATTTCTCGTGCCATCGACACTTGCGTCATATATCTTCCTTACCAATCTCTTCTCATTCATCCGTTTCAAATGACCTAACCTTTTTAATCATGAACTATACTAAGATCAGCTTTACATTATTTCCTTATTTTTCTATTCTTTACTCTGTTATAAATAGATCTGCCACACATACGCCTAAGCGATATCATTTTCATTGCATTCAGTCTTCTTTCGTTCCTCTTCTGCCAGATCCAGGTCTCACTTCAATAAATCAGTGTCGGTACCAGGACTCCATTGTGTACCGCTAGTTTTGTCTCGGTTGACAAGTCTATTAGTTATAATTCCTTTTGGACCCTCGTTAGACAGGGACACAAAATGTCCGCGCCCTACAATACATTTATACCACTAATAATTTTTTAAATCCACCACACTAAGAAATAGAATTATGTATAAAATGTTAAAAATTATTTCTCATATATGACGAAAACACGTAAAAAAATATTGATATACCTACCTACAGTAGTACCGCTAATATGTCGGGTTAGGGACTAGACTATCGCCGCAAAGGGAAAATTGCCATAAGTATTTTTTTTCAGCTGCGAGTGCAAATAAATATCTAAAAATTTAACCTTTTTCTTCATGAAAGTATAAACATTACAGGAGACATAAAACCAATTTTGTTCTCACTATTTTATGGATCAGCTTATACACAATTTGCATTGGGGCCCGATTAATTTAGTTACGCCACTGTCTAGGAAACAGATGTGCACACCATGTGATACGGTGGATAACTAGAAAAGTATCATATACCTATCGTATTGAGAGTCGGCAAGTGGAAGAGGGCAAGGTAAAATCTTTTGGCATGAGACGGGCTGACTTGGTGAAAAAGGACGCATCAAGATTGCACATTACCAGCCGGGATGATGTAGCTAAGACCGAGATGTGTGGAGACCAGTCAGCATTGGACCTCAATGGTCCGTAGTTTTAAAACAACGAGTTATAATAGTCCTGATGGAAAATAAAGTTTTCAAATATGCTGTGAACTTTATGGGCACAATTTTGGTAGATTGATTTTTCTCAATCCCTCATGTCCATTTGTGATTGTTTATGTAAATGCCTTCGATAGCTGGTCCCCAGGTTTCTTATTAATAATAAACACACATATGATATATGAACTGCACTAATCTTTTTAATTTTGCTGTCTTTCTGGTCCGATGTTGTTGTTCTTTTAGCTGGGTTGTCTTCTATAAATTTCGATCGCCGAAGCGCGCACCAGTGGTTTATTTAGACCCCTGGACTAGTCGAAGTACAGGATGAAATTAAAAACACGTTACCGTCTTCTTGGCTCTCCGAAAAAAGGCAGCAATACTCACACACACACACACACACACATGTACATTACCATAAATCAGGAAACCCAGTGGTGTCAGTGGCGCGTAAACAAGAAACATTGTCTTTCAAAAACAGCAAAATACCATGTAATTATAAAAACGGGCTCCTAGTATCTGTAGATAAAGAAGAATAGTAATAATGATTTTAATTTTAAAAATAACAAAACATAATACGTTTTTATTACGAACTGATTGAAGAAATACAATGAATATTTTAAAATTATTTTAAATATTTTAATTAATAAATAGCGGCAAAATATTACAAGTATTGCCTTAAAATATTACCCAATTGTAATAATAACCATTACGCAAAGTGGTGGAACTTCACTGAATTATTAAAATTTTCGATTGATAAATTCAAATGGTACCAAATTTATTATTATGATATTCCATATACCCGTGAGAAAACCAAATATTTTCACACCACCATTTTTAAGATCGTATTTCTGAATATTTAATTAAAATTAAAATTTAATAGATATTCTTGAAAGATCAACTATTAGCAGTGGCAGTAGGTATAGATTTAGGTTATGATTCATACCAGTGATATTATACAATCATATATAATATATGTACTTTCGTTTAACCAACGTCATTAGACAAAATACATTTGTGGTTTACACGATCCTTCCATGTATTTATTTATAATTTTAGGGTACTATTAATAGTGTTTTTAAAGTTTATGTTTTAACGTAAAATAATACCTTCTTACTCATATAAAAAATGTATGGACGTTTTTAAGAACACTTTCTATGACTGAACATGATTAATTTATTGTTTGAAAATCCTTCACGTAATAACTAAAGGAATTATTTTTATTAAAGGTTAACGTAGGAAATAGTTCTGTCAATTGCCCTTTGTTTTTCCCAAATCAAAAACCAATCCATGCACCAAATTTAAAGAACAATCATGAAATCGACACGTTAAAAACAGTAAGATAGTAAAATTCACGAATTAGTAAAAGAGGAAGTAGACACAATGATTTTCACGCAGTTGTAAGCCTTTCTAATGTTATTCTGTTTAAAAAAAGCATAGTTAACGACTCTACACAAAACGGATCAACCGAAAGGAATTTTCAATTTAGTAAATAGCCATTTATACGACTTGAGTAATTCACCAGCTTAAAGACAGAACAGAGTAATGTGAATAGTTTTATGCGGCGAATACCCAAGAGCGCCATGGGTTCAGCGATGAGTTGTCGTGGTAGTTTTTAGAACTAAGCAATTAAAGTCTCTACTGGTACACAGATGGCGCTAATTGTAAAATAATGTTTTTGTTTATGTTAATCCAATTATTTAATTTATATTTCATTCTCAGAATTTTTAGTAATGCACAGCTTTTTTGCTTGTATGCACTGCACGCCCCTGACTATTGGTCTCTTAGAATAATATTAAATATGTAAGTGAAAGAACGTCCTTGATGAGTAGTTCTCACAAATGTCCATTTATTTACAGTTTACAAGATTAAACGTGCTTAAATTTGACTTTTGCTTTCTATAAAACTGTAAAAATGAATTTCAATTACAAAATTGCCAACGGAATAATAATTCATATATTAAATAAAAGTGAAACCGAACAGCGAATAAAAAAGGTTAAAATACGTCAATAATATTCATGAAACTGATTGATCGTAAATATATATCTGCCAGGAGTTTTTTTTGCTACAAATTTTTTCCTAATTTATTTGTTTCGGTATACCTAAAATTATAACGATGTTGCCGTAAATACTTCGATAGCTAGTTCTGGGTTTTCTATAGGTAATGTTGAATACAGTAATTCAATCTATGCAAATCCAAAATACACAAACCTTTGTGAACCTGTGCTGGTAGACGCCGATGTCGCTCTCTTTGTACTTTGTAGTCTGACGGTCCTTACATCTGCTGGTCAGCCACCGAAAACCTTCTCACAACCGATAATCCGAAAATATATAATGCAAAATGTTTTTATTATCGCCGCCGTAAAAGTCCGTCCGAATCGCAAAAAAAAACTCTTTTCCCAGAAGCAGCTTCGCTTTTGTTTTCTGTTTTTAAATCCGTTAATGAATGTTTGGATAAATGAGTAGATGAGTTTGTATAGTTGGGAAGTATGTTTGATAGAAACGGAAAGACAGAACGATATCGAAAGGAGGGTGACTGCAGGGAATAAAGTGAACGGCGCTTTGAATAGAATTTTATAGGGAACTTGTCAACCAAGAGAAGACTAGCGGTACACAATGGAGTCCTGGTGTATGGAAGTGAGGCCTGGAGCTGGCAGAAGAGGAACGAAAGTAAACTGAATGCAGTGGAAATGAGATCACTTAAGCGTGTATGTGGCAGATCTATTTATGGCAGAGTGAAGAATGAAGAAATAAGGATCGAATGTAAAACTGAGTATAATGAGTAAAATCAAGAAAGAATCACTTATATGTGACGCAAGTGTTGATGGCACCAAAAGTAGAGGACGTCCGCAGAAAACTTGGCACGACCAGATAAACCAGATACTGGAGGATGGTCCTGTTAGAAGCCTCAATAATCGGCGAGTTTGTATGAGAAGATGTATGAATGTGGATGAGGCGAGAATTGTGTGTGGCACAGAAGAGTGTAGCATGCTATTCTCTCTGTCTACCCCCGCGGAGAAATGGTGTGATGGTAAGTTAGTTATAATTTTTTAAAAATTTTCATAAAATAAAATATTGTGGTTGTTTTTGTTAAAAAAAGTGGAATAATAATTATACTTTTAAAATTAGCAATATTAAATTTGTGGTTAAAATTTATATTTTTTATTTATAATCTTAGTTTTATTAACCACTAATCAATAAGTGGTTAATAAAACTAAGATAATAAATAAAGAATAATAATTATATCACAGCTGACTTGCTTTTTTAGTCCAGCGTTAAGACACTAGAAATTACTATATTTAACAGCATTATTTTTACTTAAAATACTATAATATAGTATATATAATATAATATAGATTACTTTGACATAGTTTTACTTATTGAGATGCAACACCCGCAACCACGGATATTTTCAGTCGTTCCCGAGTCCTGTAATTTCCTATAAATACCTGATACTGTATATGCAGCAACTTCTCAACAACTTTCCTCATGTACATACTACGTAATAAACAACAGGATATGACAAATTAAACGGTAACCATAACACACAAACCTACTTACGAAGCCTAATTTTGCCACCTTCCTGCATTGTGTCAAATTGTGACCAAATAGTCCGCGCGCTTGACAATTCCTACGGTGACATCTTTACGTAATCTGTTCCTCAATATAAAATAGCGTTACGTGCTCACAATAATATAAAAGTGAGCACAATTTGGATTCTCCGCATGTTTATGCATCGCACTTATCTGTTGTAACGTATTGATTGGAATTGGTAAAATCTCAATGTCGTCCAGCTCTCGCTTCCATGCAAGACAAAACAAAGAGTCTACAGACACGATGTGCACTGCATTATCGCGATAGCACCGAATGGATACGCCAGGATTCAAGTGCCCTTTGTGCGGGACTCGTTTGACAGCAACACACGAACCAAAAAACAATAGAAAACTTTCATACAGGTATCGCATGAGATATGTAGACCCAGGCATGCGATGTTTCAGTGCGTTTGAACTAGATTTTATCCATAAGTCCTCTGATGTAAGTAGGTTACATTTCACCATTACACGTAAAATTATATTCACATAATTTGTCTATTAATTAATAAGTGAGAAAAGGAGTAAGGCTAACGTTACCCCAAGAGTCATGGAATATTAATAATTGGTTAATCGCTTAATATATATAATATTATTATTAATTCATGTTATTTTTTTAAAGCAAATAACTGTTTAAGCTCAGAATAAATAATACTCTATTTTTTTTAAGGAGAACACATTCTAACTGTGAAGTTGTAATTATTCAGAACACAGGTCTGTGATATTTTAAATACTAATTAAATGTATTAATTATAAAGATACACATATAAAATCAATTTTATCAATAGTCGGATTCGAATCTGGATCTCTTTCCAAACCGGGGAAGGTGGATTATCCAACTATGCTACAGCGACAGTACTTTTTTTGTGTTCTCCTTAATAATATATAAGTTGGATCAATGTGTCAAAAATTTAATAAAAACGAATTGTTAATTCTAGCGTCTACTATCGATTTACTCAAAGGTATTTGAGATTCCGTTAAAACAAAGTAGATGGCTTTCAAATAATGGAACGATAGATGTATTCATTTGAAAAAGTGTAACATATGGGTTCGAAAATTTGTCATCAAAAGTACTGTCCCTGTAGTATAATTGGATAATGCACCTTCCCTGGTTTGGAAAGAGATCCATTTTCGAATTCCGGTAGCGCGACAACAATATTTTTCGATAAAATTGATTAAATATGAATATCTTTCTAATTAATACATTTAATTAGTATTTAAAATAATATATTTAATAAAGTACTTAATGTGCATGTATGCATAAGATTTTTCGTATGTTTATAAGTATCTCAGATAGTTCTCAAGGAGAGGAGGCTAAATTTATTCATATAGGTGCGAAAGAAATTTAGAAAACATTTTTCTTTCAAATTTTTTACTTACTTACTTACTTATATATAAAAACCACTGGAAAGTATAGATTCCTTAATTTCTGTAAAAAGAAAGAATTTTGCTTGTCATAAGCCGAAACATAATGTGATTATAATAATATTAATTAGGATTACTTACTTAATTAAGTACTTCATTAATCCCTGAAAGTTATAAATAGCTTTTAATAAAATTACTATAATAGGTACGTTTATTTAGAGAACCGTTCGTTCATTCGGTAAACGCTGTGAATACATGAATAACATTATATTGCGATACATTATGAAGATTCGAACAGAAAAACTGTTTAATTCAATGACAAATGGATCAACAACCCACATTAAATTATTCAAAAGACATGACGAAAATTCTTTGACGTTTACCTTCCGCGTTGCGCGCGCAGGTGAGCCTCCAAACTAGTCCAGATTTAGCTAACCACCTATGTAAGTTTAATTAATACATTAAACGAAATCGGAGAGCCAAAGAAAACAATCAGATGTAGAAAAATCCCAAATACAGTCGTTGTGCGAAACGAATATTTTATCATACTTCAATCAAAATGTACGACGATGGAAAGTGGTGGTTAGCATTATGCACGCTCGAAGGATGCAGCCGCGGTTTACGGATATACGTTAAATATTCATTTGCTCGTGCGTTGCATAAGAAAATGCATGTGCACATTATTAATTATCATCGCATTTCTGTATCATAAATTCATTTCTCATTGAAGTAAAAGCATTAAAAAGAAGACGGCTTCGATTTCGGGATGTGTCGTATGGTGAAACAAACGTTCGAGAACCGATAGCAAGGTGCGAATGTATAAAACGTGTCAGGCTCATCATGACTAGAGATTCCAACCCGAATATTCGAATATATTCGACCTTTTTTCTACTATTCGATACTCGAATATTTGTGCAGCTATTCGAATAGTATTCGTACTAATTTCTAAGGATGGAATATTAAATAATTCTCAGGATTCTGATTCGGACGCGGAAGACATATCTGTTGTTTGTTCGAAGAGTTTATCGACGTCCTGGAGTGGAGACTGAATTAATTTTATCCCTCGTAGAAACTACAAACGTTTCTTCAAATAATCTATAAAAAGATTTTAGATATCTGAACAATTTAAAAAAAATGGACAGAAACATTAGACCTACTATTTAAAACACTTTGAACAGTTAAGCCAACGTCGACCGCTGCTGAGCGGGTATTTTCAACTGCAGCGACGATAAAAACAAAATTAAGAACAAATTAAAAATACGAAACGTTTAATGCGTTGTTATTTTTAAAATATTTATATATCAAACTATAATAAATAAACAGTTTATTGTAAATTACCTCGTTTTCTTATAAATTTTGATGTACTTACGTATAATACGATTTATTTGAAATATTCAAAATTAATTTCATACTGTTGTCATACTTTAGAAACTATTCGAATATTTTTAGTTTTACTATTCGATATTCGAATAGTTGATGATGTCAAATAGTTGGAATCTCTAATTATGACGTATAGAATCGAAAGTGGAATAGAAACCAGCAGAACCAAATCCGCATTAAGAACATTAGAAATGAGTATGCTTATCCGCATTAAGAACATTATAAATGAGTATGCTTATCCGCATTAAGAACATTATAAATGAGTATGCTTATCCGCATTAAGAACATTATAAATGAGTATGCTTATCCGCATTAAGAACATTATAAATGAGTATGCTTATCCGCATTAAAAGCATTCAAACGTAGAATACGCAATATACCTAGTAATAAGAGAAAGTTATAAAGGATGAGATGAGATAGAAGCAGAAGACGACACCAGAAAGGGTAGCGGAGAAGCGGATGACACACGAGAGATCGGTAGACAGACCAATAGGCAGACAGATTACATACATGTACGAAAGATAGCTGATAGTCGACCTTCGTCGAGTGATCTTCCAAGTAAAAACAGACCCCAGAAGAAGAAATTTATTTCTTAGTTTGTGAAAACAGAAAAAAGACTTAGAATTTTCACATTCATTCAAGAACAATCATCCTCTTATTCTACTCGGACTCGTGGGACCAATTACTCCAATGTGTTCTTGCTGCGCCATTTCAGTAGTTCTCTCCATTGTAACCCAAATGTTATTTCACACTCTCTCTACCAGAGGGTAAAACTATTTTAAAGATGTATGCCTTTTACAAAAATAAAGAATCACATCCCTTAAGGACGACATGCTTACTCGAAATTTGCTAATCCCGTTATGAATATTAATTAAAGAATTTAGTAATTCAATTTTTTCAAGAAACGTTAAAGTGGCGATTTAACTTGCGCGGATCCGATAAGGGAGTGCTAGCTCCTATAACGAATCCGGGATAGGGTGAGTCCTTTCAGAGGGTAAAAATATTGTTTCTAAAAAAATGAATAAATCAAATTATTATTATTGGTAGACGCAGATAATATATAAATGAAAATAAATACAATGTATATTTTTTCTTACAATTTACCCATGGCAGCTGTATTAAATATCTGATTGCTTTGTGATCAAATTTAAGAAAATCTCCACTACTGTTAGAGGGTTCATCATATCGTCTGTGAAAGTGCAATGCCGAGTGTGAGCAAAACATTTAAAATACGTTTTTTTACTGATTTTCGCTACACATTTTAGAGGAGACCGATAGATTTTTCTCAATTGGCTTTTTAATATTACGAACTAATCATTATCTTAAATTATATTAAAAGTTATCCTCAAATCACCAATCACAATGAGCACTGACGAAATTTTTAATAAATTAAATTTCTTTGATATTAGACAAATATACGCTAATACTACTCTCAAATACGTATATAAATACAGACACATTTTAAAACAACCCAAAACATAATTTCCACACGGACAAATACAAATAACCTACAAACCCAAAAAGCACATACTGCATTTAGTCAAAGGAACTACAAATATTTTGGATCTAAACTCTTTAATAGAATGCTAAAAGACTTAAATCAATTGAATTGTCACAAGAACATGAAACTACATATTAAAACTTGGATTCGTAATATGGGTAGAGCCAGTATTGGTGCACTCACCCAAACATATTGACTCATACCTACAAAGTGATCCAAAAATTAAGTCCATTTTAAAATTGTAATAAATGTAATTCTATTTACTTGTAATTTTAATTAATTGAAAAATTGCTTGTAAACTATGCCCGTCTCGACACAGAATTTCTCTAGTGAGACGGGCACAGTCCAAACAAATTTTTATATAGTATTATATAGTTACTAATAAATAAATAATCTCTATACAGTTTTTTGTCATAACTGAACATTTCTACATACGCAGTATTGCACTTAAACAGACGATATATCGAATATAATCCCCGAGATTGTTACAGTTTGATAAATGAATGATTTTGCCTGCAACACAGACTTACCGCAGAGCACAGAGGCGCGGCGTACCTTGTACCTACCGCGGACACTAGCGGAGATACAGCCACAGAGAGGACCACGCCCGACCCGGCGCTGGAAGGCCACCGCGCGCTCGCTCGACTCGGACATTGATATAAAAAATGAATTGTAGATGCGTACACGGTCGTGACGGAAAAAATAAACAGTCAGTTTCAATATCACGATTTTTCATATATACACAAAGAAAATAATTTTTGTTACAAATCTTTTTAGTAAAACGAGTAAAGAATAAAATAATGATTAACGCCGACACAGCGAGAGTTTAAAACGAAAATTGAATGAAGCTTTGCTAATTACAGTTTTTCAACAACATGTTTGTTGATTAAATTTATTTAAGTATCCAGTTTATTGATTAAACCAAATAAAATGAATAATATTGTATAGATCCGCTTGAGAAGATGTGGGAAGAGGCCGAGTATCTCCTGAAAGAATGTGGGTTGACCTCAGAAATTACATCGTAAAGCTGATACGTGGATGGTTGATCGATTCCAAGGTTATTTATTAATCTAATCATTACTTGTTTTTTTTTGTTATAATTAATGCAATGACATTATGTGGCGCATGGTATTGGTACATAGTATTATTGTAAATATACATGTAAATCGAAAATAGTATTATTGTAAATATATATGTAAATCGAAAATAGTATTATTGTAAATATACATGTAAATCGAAAAAAAAATCTATAAATGTCCCATACTATACCAACATTAATTAAATAAATTAGATAAAGGTTCTCACAGCAAAATATTTTCGTATATAATACGAGTATATTAATGTTTTTAAAGATCTTTCGCGAACAACTCGGAGCAACTTCCTAGAATTATAAAATACCTTCACTACTGAACTATTGTTTGAATATTTAGATATACCTACTACTTACGCATTATTGGTACGCTGTTATATTTGAGTGATATCTTAATAAAAAATAAAATTGATGTAATTTGTCGCGATTTACCTTCATCTTGTATTTTGACAAAGTATAATTTATTTTCTCGATAACGAGAAATGTAAAAATACGTAAATGTCTCAAATGTAATATATAATGAATAACTCAAAAGGTAAGTAATTAATATAAAGAAAAAACGTTATGAAATATATTTCCATTTGGTCGTACATATGTGGATATAATTAATTATGAAATAATAAAAATGATCATTGATTACGAATAACGCTTTTTAGAATAGATTTTATCAATAGAATTCGAATCTAACTCGAAGTCAAATCCCTAAAACAATTCTGATAAATCTCATTTTGGGAATTTATGAAATGATGAAAGGATTAGATGTTTTGGAAGAAATTTTTTATTAATCATATTTTAATATTTAAAATAAATTGTATAAACTCAGTAGTTACATTAAAATATGTGAATATGAAATGATTGTAGATGAAATGTTTTGCTGTTTTAAATGTCTAAAATGACATAATTAAGATATATCTAAGTGTATCTAAAATTTATAGATTAGTTTTCAAAAATTTACTATTATTTTAGTAGAAAAATGGCCAGGTTCTTAGCTGTTAATCATAGAAAGTAAGAGTTATGATATAGGTATATTAAATATATAATAATACTAATAATATTTTGTCTTTATCTATGTTTATATCGATATCTATATCGAAGCAAAACGACATTAATTTTATAATAATTATTTCATACAAATATTATGAATATTACATGAAACGGAAGTGTATATGGTTCTGAGTAGGAAAATGATTTTTAATATACAGAAACCACTATAAGGTGAGTGGGAGATACATGCGCACTGCTCGCACAGTTCGGTCCTGATGTCGCGCTTCGCAGGCGGAAAGGATTTTTTGTATTTGCTAGTAACAGTCCATTAGAGTATAAAAGCAAGAGCGGCGCGTTGGAAGTTATCAGTAGTACTTCAGCTCCCTGTGCTCAATCTTCTAGTAACATGGCATTCAAGGTACTAACCACTTTCTTACTACAATATTGTAACACCCACTATCGAGAGTGTGACTCAGTGTATCACGTGGTCTATCCGCAGTTCTAAACTAGTATTCTTGTTTTCAGATTGTCCTCCTGTTGGCTCTAGTGGCAGTCGCAAGCGCCGGAGTGGTGGCCCCAATAGCCCTGGCCTCTGCTGAATTCGACCCCCATCCTCAGTACAGCTATGCCTATGATGTTCAAGACTCCATCACCGGGGATAGCAAGAGTCAGCACGAGACCCGCAATGGGGATCTAGTGCAGGGCCAGTACTCTCTTGTAGACCCAGATGGCACCCGCCGTACCGTGGACTACGCTGCCGATGACATTAACGGCTTCAACGCCGTAGTACGCAAGGATCCCTTGGTGCACGCCGCTCCCTTGGTGGCCGCTGCTCCCGTCCTGGCCGCCGCCCCCGCTCCCGTCCTGGCCGCCGCCCCCGCCGTGGCTGTAGCCCGCACCGCCGTAGCCGGCCCTGTGGCGTACGGATCCCCTCTAGCTTACACTGCCCAGGTTAACCCCTTGGCTTACGCTTCTCCCCTGGCCTACACCGCCCATGTTAACCCCTTGGCTTACGCTTCTCACATCAGCCCCCTGGCCTATGCTGCCCGCGCCGCTCCTTTGGCCTATGCTCCCTACTCCGTAGCCCATGGAGCCAACTTCGCCTATGGTTATTAAACTGACATTATCTTATTTATTTATTTCAAAATATGTTGGTACTTCATGCAAAAAACTACGACTAAATAAAAAATACAGTTTTGAACCGAAAAAAAAAAATTTTTATTTACCCTTATTGTGTTACCTGAATTATTTAAAAAAAAAGTAAATATAACTATGTTAACACCATATTGGACAAAGCATTGGCTAGCTATAAATAGAGATTGAATTTAAAGTTGCTTAGTACGGGGATAAAACCCTCGATCTGTTAATTTGTTCATCCAATATTTTCCGACTTAGCCATAATATTTTAGAAATATCTGTTACATTTATTGGTTTAATTTTGGCTATCAACAACATGAACCTCGCCTTGAATCTATTTGCAGGGCATTGAGCCATGTAGCAAGTAGGTAATGAACACGTGGCGACGTTGCAGCAACTGTTTGCCTAATTTCGTTTTTTGAATTGTGACCCGAGACATCGTCTACCTACTTCAGATACTGACAAAACTTTATAATGTCAAAATAATGAAAAGTTTTTAGAAAAAATGAGTTCTGTGTCCTGTGTGACCTCTGCCAAAATAGTTATAAATAATTATCATTTGGATTATTTATATTAAAGTGCACTAAAAAAATCACTAGAGAGTAATTAAGCTCCGTTAGTAGTAGGTACTCTTAAATCAGTCACGGTATTGACTCCATGTGTTTGACAATTACAATTTTGTCAATTCTTGATCCAATTATGAAAAATACATACCAGGGCTTTAATTAAGTAACACGGTATTTTTAAAATTCCACGAAAACAAGCATTTATTAAATATTATAAATTGATGAGCTCGAACGAAACGTCCAACAATTCGATTGCTTTTTGTGTTCAGAATTGTGTTCAGAAAAATCTGTTTGTTAAAACAAACTTGTAAACTTGTAAAAAAAATTATAAACAATTACAAGTTAATGAAAATGGCATATGGCAGGCAGATGAGCGGTACAATTTGGTTGAAAAGCCAATTATTGTACGTATGCATAAAGGTGGTATATCGCTGAGTCGGTCACTTTGCAAGGATAAAAGACAACTATCTGTTTAAGAGGCACCTCATCAGTAGCGTAGCAACAACCGCCGGGCAAACCGGGCCTCTTAGCCCTTACCCCACCAAAAACACATCACGTTTAACTTTTTATTTAAATTCTTAATAATTTTCATGCACATTTATATTTTTATGTTTAATTTTAGGTACACATCTTTAAAATTGAGACACAAATAACTGTCACTATTACTGAACATCTTAAAACGGTTTATATGGTTGGACGTTAAAACTACTAGGTGATACCACGAAATTATGAAGTATTTAAAATTACTTACTTACTTACCATCATGCCGTTTCCCCGCGGGGGTAGGCAGAGAGAATAGAGCGCCACACTCTTCTGTCCTGACACACAATTCTCGCCTCATCCACATTAATACATCTTCTTATACAAACTCAACGATTATTGAGGCTTCTAACAGGACCATCCTCCAGTATCCGGTTTACCTAATCGTGCCAAGTTTTCGGAGGACGTCCTCTACTTCTGGTGCCATCAACAATTGCGTGATGTATCTTTCTTACCATTCTCTCATCATTCATCTGTTTCATATGACCAAACCACCAAAAATTACGATATAGGTATTATACGTATTTATTCAACACTGGAATTTTTAGATTTTTGAACAAGTTCACCGATCGCCCAGATGGTAGCTACGTTACTGCACCTCAATGAAAACCTTATTTGATGGAACTAAAAAATAAACCATTATAATAAAATCTAAAAATCTCATAGACTGCGTATATTGTATACGTAACGTTTCGGCATGAGGAGATAAATCTGCAGAATGAGGTACGGTAGAATTTGAAAAGTAATAAATGTTATTTCAACAGTTGGACAAACATTTAAATCTTTCCTCTGGACAGGTGATTGCAAGATATTATCAATGAGTAACTTCAAACGAAGAAGGTAGTTATATTATATCTCTTTGAAATAAATACAAAATTCACGGTAGATTTAAGTTACCCATAATCCTAGACTTGTTTCCAATGGCGTACAGTAGGTATACATTTAGGTTATGCTGTTACCAATGGTATTATACAATCATATATATGTAATACAATATTTGTTGTACACAGGATTATAAACTTTCGTTTGACCAACGTCTTTAGACATCCGTCGTTTAATTAATTTTAGAGTACTATTAATAGTGTTTTTAAAGTTTAAGTTAAACGTCAAATCTAACCCATATAAAAATCAATATAAAAATGTATGGACATTTTAAGAACACTTTCTATGACTAAACATGATTCTTTTATTATTTGAAAATCCTTCACTTAATGACTAAAGGAAATAAATATTTTTATTAAAGGTTAACGTAGGAAATAGTTCTACCAATTGCTTTTTGTTTTTCCCAAATCAAAAACAAATTCATGCACCAAATGCACTTCGAACGCAAAGAACGATCATGAAATCAACACGTTAAAAACAATAAGATAGTAAAATTCGCGAATTAGTAAAAGAAGAAGTAGACACTTCAATGATTTGCACGTAGTTGTAAGTCTTTCAAATGCTATTCCGTTAAAAAAACAGCATAACTAACGACTCTATACAAAATAGATCAACCAAAAGAAATTTTCAATTTAGTAAATAGCCAATTGTATGACTTGAGCAATACACTAGCTTAAAAATAGAAGAGAGTAATGTGAATAGCTACAATCGACACATTGTAGCTACAAGTTCTACGGCTACAGCGGTGGGTTGTCGTGGTAGTTTTTAGAACTAAGTCATTTAAGTTTATACTGGTACACAGATGGCGCTAATTGTAATAAATCCGTAAATACACGTTCACGATCCATATTATAGATTATTTAATTTATATTTGTTTCCCAGAATTTTTAGTAACGAACAGTTTTTTTGCTTGTATGCTCTGCATGCACCTTCTTGTCTCATACTTCATATCGAATTGATTAATGGAATCTATGCTCTTTTTCTTAAAACATCTAAGATGTTTAAAAATATAATTGGTACTTATATAAATATGAATTTAAGATAATATATTTTTTTAAATGTTGACAAAAAGTGAATACAAAAAAGTATCTTCAGTCTACAATACATTTTCATAATAATTTCCGAAGAGATTATGAGAATTCTGCTTGATGTTTAAGGTATTTTAAATATATTATTTTGACATAATTTGTAAAGACTAGAAGTAGAAGTAAGAGTATAAGAAGATAATCTTATTTTTTGGTGTAAGCAACCATATTTTAAAAACTAAAAATATTAAAAACGATTTAATGTACACATTTTTTATAGATAAAGAGAAAAACGGATGAATATAGGTACATATATTAATATTTAATTTAGAAATTTTTGAAAAATTTAACTTATTTTGAGGTTAGTTCGGTATTTATTTATTTATATGTATAAACGGTACGTAGTACCATTAATTGCAAAGAGACACTGTAATATGTACGAAGTATTTATAAAGAAACACAGTGAAATACAAAAGGAGAAAGAGAAAAAAGAAAAGAAAAGAATAGTTGCAATGTGCGATGGTTTCCAAAATTTTATTAATTAATGTTATATTCTGTTAGTTTTTCTTAAATTGATCAGAAATTCTGAATTTTAACCATATGCATTATTTGCATATATTTGAATATGCAAACAAAAAATATATGTAATATGACGTCTGTTGGTCCAGCGGTAAGACACTTGCCTAGTGATGAAGTGGTCGAGGGTTCGAGCTAGTCTTGCTTTCATAAACTAGATATTGGATCTTGCTAGAATTCTCGTAGAGTCCTCTTAGAGTCCTGTTAGAATTCTTCTAGAGTCCTGTTAGAATTCTCCTAGAGTTCTGTTAGAATTCTCAACGATTGATGTGCATGGAAAACGCATGATAGTAAATTAGTTGATGTGAGATCAGATAGTAAATAATATCGGCCAATAATATAATACTTATCGTGTCTCACGCAGACTTGTGGTTCTCGAGTAACGCATACTTATATGCAAATATAAATTAATTCACAATGACACACTTAAGTCAATTACATCGTCGAAATCTATTTAATTAGGCAAAAAGAAATTTTAAATATTACTGCATAGAATATTTAAAAAAAAAAAACATTTCAATAGGGCACGAGTGTATTTTCAGCTCCAAATAGCTAAAAATATTCTAGAAAACAAACAAACTAGGAAAAAGTGAATGAATAGACATGAAATAAAGTGTACATATATAGAGAGGGGTTTAGAACATTAGTTGCGGGACAAGAGGCATTCTACACACATTTTTTGTGGAAAAATAAATCCGATAGTTTATGATACGTTAATGCAACAGTAACAGAATTTACTCTTTGAAAATTAAATCTGTAAATTAAACTGTGTAAACAAGACGTATTTTTTACAATAATGCATATTATATTTTTCGTTCCAATCGAGTTATATATTTAAAAAAAGTCGCGGAGCGAAGTGATCACGTGAGTGACACCAAAATGAAATTATTGAAACAAGGAATTTCCGTTAGTTCACATCTATATATTTGGTAGTCTGCTTGGATTATATATAGATGACTTGCTATATAAGAACATCGAGAGAAGAAATAAATAGATAAAGATATACTAATCTCATTTTGAAAAAAAAAAAAAATTACAGAAATCGCGCACGAAATATACAATTATTATTAAGAAGAGCACATTCTTATTGTAATGTTGTAATTATTCAGAATATAGGTCGGATATATTTTAAATACTAATTAAATAATAAAACGATAGATGTATTAATTTGAAAAGTGTAACATACGAGTTCGAAAATTTGTCGTCAAAAGTACTGTCTGCTGTAGCATAGTCGATTAATTCACCTTCTCCGGATTGAAAAGAGATCCAGGTTCGAATCCCGGTAGCAACAACAATATTTTTCGATATACGCATATCTTTATAATTAATACATTTAATTAGGTTTTAAAATTAAAATTTCATTTATTTAGCGCAATCGTATCCAAATAATGGTACCGAGGAGGAGACCCTTGACCATGTCTTTTTTGCCTATCCATTGCGGATCACAGGTTTTTTTTTACAATAATCTTGTCAATGGTAATTTTCAACTCCCGGTTAACTTGTGTCATCTTCTTTCCCTTAACTCGCCACATTTGAGCTATATGATAGCAAATTTCTTGAACGACAATGATATTAACTTGTAGCGTAATATTCCCTATTCTATAATATTGTTGTACTGCTTTTTATGAAATAATGTTTTAAATACTAAATTAATGTATTAATTATAAATATATACATATAAAATCAATTTTGTCGAAAAATATTGTTTTTGCGTCACCGGCGTTATAGCACAATCGGTAGTGTACTTCCCCGGATTGGAAATAGAGATCCAGATTCGAATCCCGGTGACGCAAAAACAATATTTTTCGACAAAATTGATTTTATATGTATATATTAATTTAGTATTTAAAATATCACCGACCTATGTTCTGAATAATTACAACTTCACAATAAGAATGTGTTTTCCTTAATAATATATGTTGTATCAATGTGTCCAAAATTTAATAAAAATGAATTGATAATTCTAGCGTCTGCAGTCGGTTTACTCAAAGGTATTTGAGATTCTGTAAAAATAGATGGCTTTCAAATAATGGAAAGACAGGTGTATTTATTTGAAAAATGTAACATAGGTTCGAAAATTTGTCAAGAAAAATACTGGCGTTATAGCACAATCGGTAGTGTACTTCCCCGGATTGGAAATAAAGATCCAGGTTCGAATCCCGGTGACGCAAAAACAATATTTTTCGACAAAACTGATTTTATATGTATATATTTATAATTAATACATTAATTTAGTATTTAAAATATCACAGACCTATGTTCTGAATAATTACAACTTCACAATAAGAATGTGTTTTCCTTAATAAATAATGTTTTAACTTATTTAATGGCAAAAATCACTCTTGAAGGGTGGATTGCCTGTTTAAAAGAAGAAGAAGAAGTATCCAAATAAAAATTTGAAAAGATGTAAGTCTCTGATGTTTCGGCATGTTAAAATTGTTACGCGGTGCGCCGTGAGCGATCCACCGACTGAGAAATCACACGTCATATTGCACCCACTCCGTAATGTAAGTCTTTTCAACCGTCGAAGTTTAGTTTGGCAGTATATAAGCTGATCGCAGCGCATCGGGCATTATCAGTCGTGTTTCAGTTCACTCTGTGCAATCTTCTATTACCATTACCATGGCATTCAAGGTACCGTGGCTTTCCCTTAATCTACTGTTGTGACATCGAATGTGACCAAAGTTGATCAATTGCAAACATGTGCATAATCATTTAAGGTATTCATGTAATTTTCTATATTTCAGTGTGTCCTCCTGTTGGCGCTAGTGGCGGCCGCGAGTGCCGGAGTGGTGGCCCCAATAGCCCTTGCCTCCGCGGAATTCGACCCTCATCCCCAGTACAGCTACGCTTATGACGTGCAAGACTCCCTCACCGGCGACAGCAAGAGTCAGCATGAGATCCGTAATGGAGATATAGTGCAGGGTCAATACTCCCTGGTGGATCCGGACGGCACCCGCCGCACCGTGGACTACACCGCCGATGACATCAACGGCTTCAACGCCGTGGTGCGCAAAGATCCCTTGGTGCACGCCGCTCCTCTGGTGGCTGCCGCTCCCGTTCTGGCCGCTGCTCCCGCTTTAGCTCGCACCGCGGTGGCTTACTCTTCTCCCCTGGCCTACACCGCCCACATCAACCCCCTGGCCTACGCTGCCCGCGCCGCTCCTTTGGCTTACTCTCCGTATGCCGTACCCCACGCAGCCAACTTCGCCTATGCTTACTAATCTGACATCGACTTTCTTTATTAATACACATGTTGGCATTATAAAAAATCAAATGAATCAATAAAAAATCTTAACAGAATTACTGTTTATCTGAGCATTGTTTTAAAATATATAAGTTGGTAAAAACTAATTTAAAAAATCAACCATGTTAATTTTTTATTACACAGTACTAGTAGGTATATAAAACACGTCCTAGGATGTACGCGAAAATATCTAGTAATAATCTAAATAATTACCTAATTACAATACGGACTTGTTTATTTTCTATTTGAAAGATCTACCTTCAGAACAATATGGTCAAATATCTACCTAATTCGTATACTTCAAAAGAAATTAACACTTTAATGAAGTCTATTCATACTTGTCAATGCGTGACACACAGAAGGACATTTGAATATCGAGCGTAAATCTTACATATGACGATTTCGTAATTAAAAATGTACAAAAAAAAATAGCATTCTTTTTAAATGTGTGTATTTGTGGATGTATCCCTTAATACAATATGTATTTCTTTTCGTTAATACGAGCACCGTATTTGAGAAGTTTTAGTATTATTACAAATAAAATTTATCAACTATAATACAAAGATATACAGAAAAAAAAAATCTATATATTTTAATTCGTATTAAATACCATAGAACTATGTTTCTGAAAATACTGCAACTTCACAAAAATAATGTGTTCTCCTTTTTTTTGTTTTGTTTTTGAAAAACGTATCGCCTCACCGCTAAGTTTAGCCATGGTGTTGAAACGTTAAGAGAAATATGTAGTTTGACGTCTTAACTTTGTAAAACGACATGTCTATAAAAAGTAGCTTACAAGTCATGTATGCAAAAAAAATAAAATATTATCTACACGTATAATATTATTGTTTTCCAATATCTGGTAATAGAATTTGAAAAATTGTCCCATATCCATTTATTTCGTTAATTACAAAAGAAATTGATTCTAATCTAAAATATATCAGTTATCTTTCAAATTTCCCTTCGCTTGACAGGCTATTTGGATATTATGTACAGATTTTTCCAGAGACAGTAATCCAAACAGAGCCTGTGGTTCGGGAGCATCACTAGTAGCCCATTGAGCGTTATATAGGGTTATCAGAAATACTACGATTTAGAAATAATTCATTCGTTATTAAGATTCCTGAATGGTTGAACACGAGATTCCTCGTGGCTTCCTTGAACTCAAATTATTTTCTTGCATTAATCAAAAAAATATTTTTAGTTTTGAGAATTAAGTATCATACACAGACCAGTAAATGAATAGACATGAAATAAAGTATACATATAGGATAGGGGTTTGAAACATTAGTTGCGGAACGAGGGGCATTCTACACACATTCTTGATGGAAACATAAATCCGATGATACATTTATGCAACAGTAAATGCATTTGGTCTACGAAAATCAAATCTTTATGTAAATAAGGCGTATTTTTTACATGAATGCATATTATATTGTCAGCGTTTAAATTTTCGTTCCAATCGAGTCATATTTTTAAAAAAAAGTGATACCAAAATGAAAATATTGAAGCAAAGAATTTGTGTTAGTTCATGCCTATATATTTGGTGGTCAGTGATATCATAGATAGCTACCGCGAAATTCTTAGATTCATAAGAAAATTATCGAATTAATTTTTCCCAAGCTTTTATTATATATCAACAATCATTATACGTCGCTTTGCATTAGATTGAGATTAAAAAAAACGTTACAATTTTTTGTATGACATGCTTCAAAGATGGATCATATCACACACTATCCCTGGGTAGAATTGTTGCACGCTCGCAAACCATTAATAAAAGTCTAACGTACAATCGGCGAGAATTATTTTAATTTATTATAAGTAGGTACTTATACTCACTACACAACGTATACAAACATATATATATATATTAGAAACGGTTATTAAATTTTTTCATTATGTATTACGCTAATAAGTATAGTTGTTGAAGCATTCAATATATTTATATTCAGTTATAATTTTTCTTCTTCAATGGCGCTATTGTCCAAATTGAGCCATGGCCTCTAAATTTATGTCACGAAAAAATATTAGAATTTAATTGAAAAATATTTTCATTCCATTTTATGCACTTCAATGAAAAACTACTATATTACTGCGAATATATTTTTTTTCTCAGAAAACGAACATTTAAAATTTAAAAAAAATACTCACTGACCGTCGGTCAATCAATGGTTGATGCGTTATATAACACAAATACACATTGAATTATTATTCTGTTAATAATAATACATAACTTTGGCATGATCGGATTGGGGGTAAACTTCCATAAAAACTTGACAAAATCCCATCCGACATATTGATAACCCATAATTTATGTAAAAAAAAAAATATATATACAATTTCAATATTAAGGATAAACCTAGAGTAAATATTCTTTTTTTTAATAGATAATGGATATTGAAAAGAATCAGTAACATGTCAATAATATTTACTCACTGAAAAAGTAAAAATTTCAATTTTCCGGTCCAGCTGACAGCTATTGCTGACGTAAATCCAATCCTGTCATTAAAACATAACCTTAAAACGGAAAGAGGATGAAACACATCTGACTTGTATTCCGCTAGTAGGAACTAAATAATTTTATCAGAAAGATAAATTCTTCCGTATTATCTTCAACATCATCTCTTTGGTTTTATGAGTTTTCTAGCAGAGCTACCGGGGAGTGGTCCGAATATTTTATCCAAGATAGTAATAAAGATACACGAAAATACTCATTTATAATATATCAAATAGCTGGGATTGTTAAAAGGAGCATAACAGCTCGCCTTTGTAAAGAAACGAGTACGTAGACATTGGAAAATCTTCACCTGGTAATCCCGCGCGAAGTATGGCTGGCAAATTATTTTCTTTTTAAGGCCCTGGACTAATAAAATTATAATATTTTCATCTTTACTTCAGCGATAGATAGAGTAATGATGCCATATTCTTATAGTTTGACATTCTCATAAGTAGAATATTGCGCTCTCGCAGATTTCTTCAATCCCTCCTGTACTTACTTATATAGACCGTTGAGGGTAAGTAAGGTAAGGGTCCGATTTTATAGTTTCCTAGCCCCATCAGTATTGCACTAGACGTGAAGTTGAAATTTATTTATTTATTTAATAAAGTTTGACAAATCTATAACGAACTTAAAACAATAAATCTAATTCAAGAAACAAATGATTTCGAAAAATACACAACAAATAAATATTTGACATAAGCTGTCCGAGAATAATTTAATTATCGTCCGGTCAGTTTTCTGAGCGTTTAATTAAAGTTACTTGTACTTTCTATTAACCACCAACATGCCATTCAACTACCAGCATTAGAATTTTATACTATTTCTTTTTTCATTTTCTTGGATACTTACAATGGGTATTATGATAATAAATATTTAATAAAACTGAACACAGACTAGTAAAGATACTATGAGATAGTTTAGCTTAAACTCAGTTTATATACGTAATTGTTTCATAGATATTATATTAAATTTGTAGATTAATTATCATTTAATTACTCTATCATCCATGTTTAGGATGCTAGTTTCTATATCTCGCATTTGGTAAAAAACGCATTGTTGAAGCGCGGAAAATCCAATAGGAAAGTAATAATAAAATCTTTTAATGGTTCCAATCAATATTATTAATTTATTCAGTCGAATGTTTGAAGTGTGCATATTTCCAAAATATGAAACAACAAATAAAATTGTTTCAAATTAATAAGCATAGGCAAGGTTGGCTCCGTGGGCTACGGAGTAAGGAGAATAGGCCAGGGGAGCGGCGCGGGCAGCATAAGCCAAGGGGTTGATGTGGGAGGCGTAGGCCAATGGGTTGATCTGGGCTGTGTAGGCCAGGGGAGATGCGTAGGCCGACGGGTTCACATGGGCGGTGTAGGCAAGAGGGGATCCGTATGCCACAGGAGCGGCCACAGCGGGGGCGGCGGCCAGGGCGGGAGCAGCGGCTACCAGGGGAGCGGCATGCACCAGAGGATCCTTGCGGACCACAGCATTGAAACCGTTGATGTCATCAGCGGTGTAGTCCACAGTGCGGCGTGTGCCGTCCGGGTCTACCAAGGAGTACTGACCCTGCACGATATCTCCATTGCGGGTCTCATGCTGACTCTTGCTGTCGCCGGTGAGAGAGTCTTGCACGTCATAAGCGTAGCTGTACTGGGGATGAGGGTCGAATTCCGCGGAGGCCAGGGCTATCGGGGCCACCACTCCGGCGCTTGCGGCTGCTACCAGCGCCAATAGGACGTCAATCTGAAATTGAGGAAATTACATTAGTACCATATATTATTACGTACAAATTGTATATATGAACGTCAGTTTACACAACTCGTCAATTTTGATCATCGTTAATTTCACAACAGTGGAATAAGGAAAGGCTAGCACCTTGAATGCCATGTTAGTAGAAGATTGTGCAGAGTGAACTGAACTACAACTGATATCGTTCAATGCGCTGTGATCGTCTTTTATACTCAGAATGATTCCGGACAAAATCACGTTACGTTGTTTTTGGAAGTGGAGTGGGTACATTGTCTTGTAGGTCTGTACATGCTATATTTTAAATTAAATCTTCCTAATTCAACTGAATTCTGTTTAATATTTTATACTGCTTATAAAAGTGAGTTTTAATTTTTGGTCTTTAATCATTTTTAGATTATTTGCAAGCTAGAATTAATTTATGAATAAATACAATTTTTTTTCTCTCTAATATTATATTATTAAATAACCTAAAGATTACCAAACAACGATTCTGAAAACGTTGAAAATATAAAATAACAAATTTAAGACCTGCTAATATGAGTCGCATACCTTTTTTCATGAATAACTTTAGAATACATTTATTTTTAGTACTTCTTCAGATACGTATACGGATAAAATCAAAGTAGTTGGTATACTATAATATTGTCTTTCCTGTTATGGAATTGTTTAAGTAGGTAAATAAATAGAAACTAAAAGATTGGAGGATAAAGTTTGCACAAGAAATGTTTAAATAAACCAAATGTACTTATTTCAGATACCTATTGTATTATACTATAAGTAATTTTATATTTGTCTACGTTTTTATATAGTTAGTATTTCAAATATCTAAAATCGGTACTAGCCGTATAATACCTTTTAATGATTATTATTTCACGGCATGTTCGATGGTGAAAAAAAAAATTATAGATTCAAGAATATTTTTTTCCCGTTAAATATATCTTATTTTAATAATTTAAGGAAGTCTATTTATAATATATCGTATTATAATTATTTACTCAGAAGTATTATAAAATATATCGAATACACTCGACAGGTACGTTTTGGAGATAAGTGAGGAAAAAATATTTTTAAATCGAATTTTAAAGTTTATTAGAACAATTGCTACTATTTTTATTAACTAGTCATAAGGTTTGTATGGCAGGTACATTATCACAGCATACGTGTCAAATTTCATCACAATATGTTGATAATTTATTGTACAGCGCTCATTTTTGTTAAGAGGTTTGAAATTTCTCTAAAATCACAAAAGTTCTA
Organism: Eubasilissa regina; assembly: GCA_022840565.1. NCBI lineage: Eukaryota > Metazoa > Arthropoda > Insecta > Trichoptera > Phryganeidae > Eubasilissa > Eubasilissa regina. The sequence goes on from JAINEB010000018.1 coordinate 28,397,103, forward strand.
ATAACTTCTAAACCGTTGAATGTCAAATGATCCTATTTGGAGCTCAACGGGTTGCAAGTAGGGTTTTTGAATCAGGGTACCCGGACCCGCCCGGTTCAGGTAAAAACACTCGGACCCGAAAGGCGGTCTAAGACTCGGCGGGTCCGAGTCTTTTTTTCATACAAGAATTTTCTAATACGAATAGACGAAATTTATAAATTATTGAATTTTAGTGAATTTTCAACGACAAAACGAAAAATAAATTTGTTTGTCATACGTATAAAAATACGTATTTTTTTATAGGTACTGCTAAAATCGTCTAGGACGATAGATATGTAACCATTAGGAATTAAATTATTGATATTGTAAACATGTTAAAAATTTTATGTAATATAATTTGTGTAGTATAAATGATTTGTCTTTTCTTCTGCTACAAAAACTAGTCATTATTTAACATTTAATTAAATTGTGTACTACTTTATTGGATCCAATTTTATAAGATTGTATACACAAAACAATTTTTTGTATATTTCTAAAAATGTTATTAACGATACAATTTTCGTATATATATATATGCATAAATATAAATAATTTATTGAATGTGCACTTGTTTTATTAATGAGATATTATAGGAAAAAATATATAGAAAAGGAATTGGGCTCGGTCTCGGACTCGGACCCGAGAAGTCCAAGTTTTTTAGACCCGGACACATCGGGATCAAAGAACCTCGGGTTTTCCTAAACCCTGGTTGCAAGTAATGTTGCCTAACCACAGGAGGGTTCATTAGTCTACTGATTCTAGGACATTTTGTATAATATTAAGATTACCGAGCTGTTAATATTTAATATAAGAAAATATTTGATTTCTTGCAAGCTCGAATTACTTTCTTGCATTAATCAAAACAGTAGATACTTCCACTAAATTCTTAGATTCATTGATATTTATAAATAAAATAATTATCATAGTAATTACGTGGTTTAATTATACATAAATTACCACTATTCGTCGGTTTGCACGTATACTACTAACCTCTGCATGAAATGGCTGCACGCTCGCAAACCATTAACAAAATTGTAACGTACAATTGGCGAGAATTATTTTAATTTATTATAATTAGATACTTATACTCAGAATACAATATATTAATAATATTTTAAAAATAGTTATTAAGTTTTTTTCATTATGAATTCCGTGAATAATTATTAGCCTTAAGTTCGTCCTAGGATAGTCGTTGAAGCATTCAGTAAATTATTATGCAGTTAGTTATAATATTTCTTCTTTTTCAAAAAAGCTACAGTTTAAATTGAACCTTGGCCTCAAAATTTATGTTTCAAGAAAAAATATTTTAATATGTTCGTAAAATATTCTCAATTTCACAGAGTATAGATAGGTATCGAAATTAATAATAATTATATTATAAATTAAAGGTAGATCGGTATTGACGACTTACAAAAAACACATACACATTGAATTATTATTCCATTATAATTATATTATTTAAATTCGGCATCGAATTGTCGATAAACCTTTACATAAACTAGGAAAAACCCCTTCCGCTATATTAATAATGCATAATTTAAGTAAAATAAATAAATTATGTAATATTTCAAAACAAAAGATTAACTAGAAAATAAATTAAATATTATTTTTTCTACTTATTCTGGATATTAAAGAGCAAGTAACATCTCAATAATATTTATGATACTTACTAAAAAACAAAAAACTTTTAATTTTCCGGTCCAGCTGACAGTTATTGCTGACGTAGATCCAATCGTGTCATAATAACATAACCTTAAAATGGAAAGAGGATGAAACACATTTGACTTGTATCCCGCTGGTAGGAACTAAATAATTTTAACAGAAAGATAAATTCTTCCGTATTATTTCCAACATCATCTCTTTGGTTTTATGAGTTTACTAGCAGAGGCTACTAAGGAGTGGTCGGAATATTTTATTCAACATAGTGATAAACATACACGCAAATACATATTTATAAAACATCAAATAACTGGAATTATCTGAAGCATACAAGCCTGCCTTTGTTAAACGAAAAGCCTTTCGAAATTGTAAAATTTTCTCCACTGCGAAGCCTGAAAATAATTTTCCTTCTATAATATCTTTAAAATACTTTCATATTTCCCTCAGTTACAGAGTAATGATACCATATTCTTATATTTCGACATTTTCATGAGTATAAGATTATGTTCTCGCAGATTTTCTCAATTCCTCCTGTACTTATTTATGTAGACTGTTGAATTTGCCAGCCTCGTCATTATTGCACCTAGACGTAAGGTGGAAATGTATTTGTTTATTTTATAAAGTATGAAAAATCTATATCGAACTTAGAACATGGGAACTAACTCGAGAAACAAATGATTTGGATAAACACGAAACAAATATAAATTTAAAAAAATTAAACTGCCAGGATTAGAATATTATATATACTATTTCTTTTTTCATTTTCTTGGATACTTACTTACAATGGGTATTATGATAATAAATATTTAATAAAACTGAACACAGACTAGTAAAGATACTATGAGATAGTTTAGCTTAAACTCAGTTTATATACGTAATTGTTTCATAGATATTATATTAAATTTGTAGATTAATTATCATTTAATTACTCTATCATCCATGTTTAGGATGCTAGTTTCTATATCTCGCATTTGGTAAAAAATACATTGTTGAAGCGCGGAAAATCCAATAGGAAAGTAATAATAAAATCTTTTAATGGTTCCAATCAATATTATTAATTTATTCAGTCGAATGTTTGAAGTGTGCATATTTCCAAAATATGAAACAACAAATAAAATTGTTTCAAATTAATAAGCATAGGCAAGGTTGGCTCCGTGGGCTACGGAGTAAGGAGAATAGGCCAGGGGAGCGGCGCGGGCAGCATAAGCCAAGGGGTTGATGTGGGAGGCGTAGGCCAATGGGTTGATCTGGGCTGTGTAGGCCAGGGGAGATGCGTAGGCCGAAGGGTTCACATGGGCGGTGTAGGCAAGAGGGGATCCGTATGCCACAGGAGCGGCTACAGCGGGGGCGGCAGCCAGGGCGGGAGCAGCGGCTAACAGGGGAGCGGCATGCACCAGGGGATCCTTGCGGACCACAGCATTGAAACCGTTGATGTCATCAGCGGTGTAGTCCACAGTGCGGCGTGTGCCGTCCGGGTCTACCAAGGAGTACTGACCCTGCACGATATCTCCATTGCGGGTCTCATGCTGACTCTTGCTGTCGCCGGTGAGAGAGTCTTGCACGTCATAAGCGTAGCTGTACTGGGGATGAGGGTCGAATTCCGCGGAGGCCAGGGCTATCGGGGCCACCACTCCGGCGCTTGCGGCTGCCACCAGCGCCAATAGGACGACAATCTGAAATTGAGGAAATTACATTAGTACCACAGATTATTATGTACATATTGTATATATGTACACCTGTTTACACAACTCATCAATTTTGATCATCGTTAATTTCACATCAGTGGAATAAAGAAAGGTTAGCACCTTGAATGCCATGTTACTAGAAGATTGTGCAGAGTGAACTGAACTACAACTGATATCGTTCAAAGCGCTGCGATCGTCTTTTATACTCAGAATGATTTCGGACAAAATCACGTTACGTTGTTTTTGCGAGTAGAGTGGGAACGTTGTCTTGCGGGCCTATTTTTATATTTAATTGAAATCTAAATTAAACCTTCCTAATTTTATCACTTTCAACTAAATTCTTAGTTTTAATATTACGAAAGAAACGAATCTTATGTTTTATTTTCTAAACTAAACTTCCATCATTTTAACACTAAAATTAATAAGATTATTATCAAAAAAAGAGTACAATTTTGTAATTATTTTTATTTAATTTTTTTTATGATTTTTCAATTTTTTCTATCTAATATTATTGATTAAACTTAAGATTCCTTAAAAATCATTCCGAAGATGTTGAAAAATATAAAAATAAAAATTTAAATCTGATTTTAATATGAATGCTTATGTTTTATAATGAATATTTTAGAATATATTTATTTGGAATATTTCTTAAGATACACATACATATGTATGCATTCAAAGTAGTTGGCAATTTTTTTTTTGTCGATACGACATTGTCTAGGTTAGAGAAAATAAATATAAACTAAAGGATGAGGGAAGACATGTTTTGTACTAAAAATGTCTAAATAAACAAAAATGAACATTCCAATTATTTATTGTGTACTATAAGTAATTTTGAATTTGTATACATTTTTAAATAGCGAATATTTCAAATATCTTAAATTGGTAATATAATATTTAAAAAAGATTATTATTTAACATTATGTTTATCTTTTGTCGGAAAATATGGATTTAACAAATTTTTTTCGACAAACATCTCTTCTTATCAGTCGAGTATAAATTATTTGAGTTATATAATATATTGTATTTTTAAAAGTACTTTTCCAGAGATACTGATAATTTACTCGAAAATATAATTGGATATTATAATATCTCAAATATACTCGATAAGTGAAGAAAAATTATTTTTAAATCGAATTTGAAAGCTAATTATAACAATTGTTAAGAGGTAAACATTTTCTGTTTCCCTGTACACGTGGAATTATAAATATCTTCAATTTTGAATAAAATAAAATTGAATATATTCGTCTTATGAAAATTTCTTATTCAGCAAACAAGAGCACGTGTGTTTTCATAATCGATAGTGTATGGGTAGTACAATGTATACAATTTATTTATGTCATTTATAAAAAAAATATCAAGTTTAGGAATAACGATAATTATTGATAAATTGCGACCGATAGCAACTATATTTTTGCGAATGAAACATTTTAATGTAAAAATAATAAAAATTTTGTGGAAGAGGAAAATATAAAATACCTTTTTTTTTGTTATATAAAATAGTTACATTTAGTTAGAAGCGTTAACAACAGGAAGGTTTAAATAAAAATACTTTATAATAAACATGTCGTCGTTACTACTACAAATACTAATATTAAGCAAAAACTATAATCATTTTACAAATTTCCCAATCAAGTTAATCGAAAAAAATGACAAAAATGAATTAATTTATTGAAAATAGATTCTTGCATCTTTGAATAAAATAAAAAAACTAGGCGTGCATGACAATGTACCCCCTACTCATATGAACGATGTAACGTGTTTTTTCCGTTTTTGTCGGAGGGGGACTGAGGTTTACTGGAAGTATAAAAGGTGATCGCGGTGTATTGAACATTATCAGTTGTATTTCAGTTCACTCTGCACAATCTTCTACTAACATGGCATTCAAGGTGCTAACCTTTCCTTATCCCACTCTTGCGGTATCTAATGTGATCAAAATTGATAAGTTGTACAAACACGTGTATGAAAATCTAATTTAATTTAAAGTAATGTAATTTTTTCAATTTCAGATAGTCGTCCTGTTGGCGCTGGTGGCAGCTGCAAGCGCCGGAGTGGTGGCCCCAATAGCCCTGGCCTCCGCGGAATTTGACCCTCATCCCCAGTACAGCTACGCTTACGACGTGCAAGACTCTCTCACCGGCGACAGCAAGAGTCAGCATGAGACCCGCAATGGAGATATTGTGCAGGGTCAGTACTCCTTGGTAGACCCAGATGGCACACGACGCACTGTGGACTACACCGCTGATGACATCAACGGTTTCAATGCTGTGGTCCGCAAGGATCCCCTGGTGCATGCCGCTCCCCTGGTGGCCGCTGCTCCCGTTCTAGCTGCCGCCCCTGCCGTGGCCGGTCCTGTGGCATACGGATCCCCTCTTGCTTACACTGCTCAGTTGAACCCCTTGGCCTACGCCTCCCACATCAACCCCTTGGCCTACGCCTCCCACATCAACCCCTTGGCCTACGCCGCCCGCGCCGCTCCGCTGGCCTATTCTCCTTACTCCGTGGCCCGTGGAGCCAATTTCGCCTATGCTTATTAAATTGATACTAATGTTGGCAATGTTTACACTACAAGGATTGACTGAATAAATTAATAATATTGATTGAAACTATTTGAACTTTTATTCTTACTTTCCCACTGGAACATCAACGACTTAATTGTATATTGGTATTGTGAGATATAGGAACCATTATTCTTCGAAGCAGAGATTTTAGAGTTTGTATGTGATAATTAACTTACATATATATAATAATACATCTAATATCCATGTATAAACTGAGCTCACATCTATTCTTAACTAGTCAGCGCTTCAATCATCAATAATTTATTACAAGTATTCATGCATCTCAAGCAACAAAAAATAAGATATTATTAAGGAGAACACACTCTTATTGTGAAGTTGTGATTATTCAGAACATAGGTCTGTGATATTTTAAATACAAATTAAATTTATTAATTAGAAAGATATACATATAAAATTAATTTCATCGAAAAATATTGTTGCGCTACCGGGATTCGAACCTGGATCTCTTTCCAAGCCGGGGAATGTGCATTATCCAACTATGCTACAGCGACAGTACTTTTGATGACAAATTTTCGAACCCATATGTTTCAATTTTTCAAATTAATATGTCTATCGTTACATTATTTGAAAGACATATACTTTGATTTTACGGAATCTAAAATACCTTTGAGTAAATCGATAGCAGACGCCAGAATTAAGAATTCATTTATATTAAATTTTGAACTCATTGATATAACTTATATATTATTAAAAAGAACACAAAAAAACTACTGTCGCTATAGCTTAGTTTGATAATACACCTTCTCCTCTTTGGAAAGAGATCCAGATTCGACTCCCGGTAGCGCAACAACAATATTTTTCGATAAAATTGATTTTGTATGTATATCTTTAAAATTAATACATTTAATTAGTTTTTAAAGTATATTTAAAATTGAATATGTAACCACAACGTTTTTCAATTTGTAAGTGAGGTTCCGCGCAACAACTATGTATATCATCCTAGGTGGCCGACGTTTCGTCTATGTATCAATATTTGTAAAACCGATATACAGTGTTGTTGCAAGGCGTCTCAACTGTAGTATATTTTAATGTTAAAAGGTTGGCGGTTATTCAAAATTACGCAGTGGGGTCTGTATGTAAACAATGTACATATATTTAATAATAAAAAAAATGTAAATAGAACTGACCTCGCCTTCTTCGTCTAGAGCCTATCCGCTTCAAATATTGGCGATCACGTTAGCTATCATTATTTTATTTGCATGTTGAACTGTATACTTTCCAATCTTCAGCCAGGATGGTTTCCGCCTTTCTGAGCCCCTTCTGCTATCAATTTTCCCTTGAATTTGATTGCCTTGATTAAGGAACTGATATTTTTCTGGATATCTCATGATGTTGTTATTTCCATAATTTAATTGTTTTCAGAATTTATTTTGTTATAAGTCTACCCAAGTAATTTTTAAGAGTTGTCTGTAGATCTTCATCTTGAATGCTTAAAGTAGCTTTACGTTATTTCAGTTAATGTCCACGATTTCATTGCATATAATATTCTCATTAGTAAATTTAAATTTAAGTTATGACAATCCAGTCTTATTTATATAGATTATGTATAGCCTGCCTTTATCCATTTTGTTTTTTTTGCTAGTGATCATGTCGTTCTTCATCACCTTTAACTAATTTTTAACTCGAATAGCTTAGGTCAGATGTTTTCTTTATAGCGTGGATACTAAAGAAGAAATTTCAAATCTACCTTTCGAATCACAGACAAATGATAGATGACAGATTAAAATATAAAGTAATAATAGCTAAAACAAGTAAAGTCTACACAAATGAATTATTTTACTCACATATAGTTTTTTTTAAATACATTATTACCATTACTTATTTATTTAATAAATTAATAATACTTTATGTTCAGTTTCTGTAAAGTATCTAAAAGTTGACGTACAATATGGTAAAAAATAAATTAAACATATGCAGTTACGTTGCTGAAGTACAGTGACAGCCTAATTCAAATTTAATAAACTTATCTTTGTATTGTAGACTGGTAGATGGAGAGTAATGGAATTCCTCGGTATACGAATCGGTACACTAAAATATATTCTATAGACACGCAGAAGAGTCGACGTAATTATGCATAATTTTATAAAGGCATTAATATTTCTCCATACCTCAAGTATTTGAAATTTGAAATATGTCTGCCGATCTGCGTAATTCCCCAAATTATTCTTCAAACCATACTTTAAACATTGATGTCAGAAATTTTTTCCCGACAACCTTCACAGTTCTCGTATGTATCATATTCATGTATATAGGTTACATGTATCTTTCGTAGTATATATTTAATAATTAATGTTCTAAATGTAATGTAACATGATGTAGCGATTGTATGACGCGCACGTGTTGGCAAGAATGACAGCGTGGAAGGGATAAAAGAGCATCGCGCTCGGGCGCAGCTCTCTCTCTCCGGAATCATAGTTCAGAACACATTTCTTATACTGTATCACACTTGAGAGTTCTGTAATAAACTGTATTATTGTACATCGAGTTCTTGAATACCTGAATTCACGCACTTAAGAAGACACCATTGTTTGCAGCTCTAACAGTCGGGTTAAGAATATAACACAAAATAATTGAAATTTCACAAATAAAATGTTAATCTATTTAAAATAAAAAATTGTTTAAGATAATTATAACATTTTCTGTTCGCTTGTATTTCGAAAACCTTGTAAATGGTTATATTTAGTTTTGCCTATACATAAAAAAAGCTTTATCTATAAAATTATATTTTGTTGTGGTTGCAAAAAATAATGAATCACTCTTCTTCTTTTTTTTAAATAGGCAATCCACCCTTCTTGTGCCATTAGTCAAGTTAACAACTTTATTTTATAGAAAAAAGTACAATAATGTTATAGAATAGGAAATATTATATTACAGGTCAATACCATCGTCGTTCAAAATACCCGCTATTATATAGATTAGACATGGCGAGTCAAGGGAAAGAAGATGACACAAGTTAACCGGGAGCTGAAAATTACCATTGACGAGACCACTATAAAAAAAAAACGTGATCTGAAATGGACAGGCAAAAAATACAGTCAAGGGTTTCTTCCCCGGCACCACACTCACACGTTGGGAATCTATCAAGTTGAATCGGAATAAACGAGGGGTCACCGGGCAAAATGAATCACTGCTAACGATGCGAATGATTGCTATGTGTCGCTTTGTATTATATTAAACGCTGCAATTCTTTAAATTATATCTATATTTTAAGGTTACATCGTATTGGCACTGTATGAATTTAAAAGGGCCTTGAGAGAAATAAGAGCAAGTGCCCTGCATCTCTCGGTTACACTTCATCCTGCCCGAGAACTTGAAACCAGTTTCACGGGCAGAATATTTGGGATTTTTGCGATAACTTGCAACCAATTGAAGAACCCGCCCCATTGTGTGGAGATTTACGAGGTTGTTGACAGCTTTTAAAAAATATCTATTTTAAACAAATAATTGATATCTCGTGGAGATGAAGATATTTTTTATTAATGGAAAAATATGGAAGTATGAGTGTAATTACAGGGCTTACGACCTGTCTTCGGCTGGCTTAAGTGATCACTATACACAATTCTACCCAATCAACCTCTATATCTATCAAATTTTTTGAAAGTTATATATATGTTAATATGTGGAATCACTTCCAATACCACTACACTATCACCACCTATGGACTAAATTTGACATATTTAGAATGGTGAACGTTACATTGTGTAGAGCGATCACTTAAGCCAGCCGAAGACAGGTCGTGAGCCCTGTAATTACATCCATACTTCCATATTTTTCCATTAATTAAAAATAGCTTCGTCTTTATGAGATATCTTTTATTTGTTTAATAACTTTGTGCTTTTGTAGGTGAAAATCCAGTAATTGTGTGTTCTTGGACATATTCAAATACTGCTAATGTCTATGTTTATTATTACACGATTTTCATCACTATTTGAGGTTCTTTTCTTAACCGTTTGAATGCTACGCGTCGCAAAAGCGCTGCGATCGTTTGTATCGGAAATTGCTTAGCACTTAAACGGTTAAATAGTAAAATTGTGGTTAAAATCATTAATTATATTAAGATTGTAATATCAGACGGTAATAAAAAATTGTTTTATGTAAAAAAAGATAATATTTATTGTATTAATTAGGACGAAGTTGTGAGACCCCGCGAGTTGTTGTGGCCACTGGGTGACCATTGTCTTTGATTTTGTTGAATCAGTAAATAATCTTGGCTGTGTTCTATATTTAACACTTAAAATACGTTCAAATTGACAAATAACAAAGAATTACTTTTGTTATTATTATTATATTCACAACTTGGAGTTCACAATAGGCACTATACTAAGATGTTAACAAATGCTTTTTTTTAATACAAATTAATTGTAAATGTAAAACATAAATTTGTTGTCAACTAACTTGGTTGGCGTGGTGTAACTGGCAAAGCCATTTAACTAAAATATTTTTTCTAGTATATTTAAATAAATATATTTAATTTGTATTAAAATACCACATAACTAACTATGTTCTAAAAAAACTGGAACTTCACAATAATAATGTGTTCTTAAAAATAAAAATATATTTTTTGTTACTGTTGAGAATTTTGATATATACTACCTATATTTTTTATTTATTTATTAATCTGATATTTTTGACTAAAGTACAATATAATTTTTTTTTTCATGCTATACTTCTCTTAAAAGTATATGCTTGTGTAGAGAATATATTTATTGCAAACTTTACATTGTAGTTTATATTTAATTTAATATAAAATTTTTATAACTTTATGTTACCACTGTTTTGAGTAAAATTTAATACACAAATCGGTTTCGGAAAATATCATTTTCTTCATATCAGGATGTAAAATAAACTAACTAAAACCATGTGTCAACTTGTTGAAATGTTTTTAAATTCTATTTATAAACAAATAAATAAAAAAATATATATATATTGAAAAATAAATCTAGTACCTAATTCAAATTAAACTATATAATACAATATGTACATACGGAAAAAAATCATTTATCTCATTAGTTTACGTGTTATCAGCCTTGCCTAATATTTCAGTGGGATAGATTGATATTCACGAATTGGACTCGACGCGCCGCCATCCAAGAGATGAATATTAAGCGAGAGAAGAACGCGGGCCATGTGTAACCGAATCTTAATAAACTAATTCCTTTTGCAATCATTGATGAATTAATTGAACGCTACTTGAATACAAAAATTGGTCAATTTACGAGTTTTACTCTCAGCTGTTCTAGTTTTATTTCGCAGAGATGATTAACGGAGTATCTATCAGAAATAATTTAAAGGTGTTGGTGACATGAAAAATTGATTTATTTTATAATCGTTATTTTACATATTTTTAACCTTGTTGAGAATACACAATTATTCACCCTCAATGTTTCGCCCACAATTATTCGACCACAAATGTTCATCCACAATCTTTTATCCACAATCTTTCGCCCATAATTGTTCACCAAAATTGTTCGCTCACAATTATTCCCAGCCATATTTGATTGTTGTCCACAATTGTCACTCCACAATTCTTCGCCTGGAAAATTGTTCGCCCCATATTAAAAAAATATTATTTTAAATAAATGTGCACTATTTAAAAAAACAACTTCTTTATTAAGAAAAACACATTATTGTTGTGGTATAGCATTTTCGGAACATAATTCTGTGGCATTTAATAGAAATGAAATGAATCAATTAGAAAGATATACAGAAAAAATCTATTTATCGAAAAAATATTTTTAATTTTTATATCCCGCAGCAACTAAATATTTTTTCGATTAAAAGATGTTTCTGTATATCTTTCTAGTTGATTAATTTAATTAGTATTATTACTTCTTTGTTTATGTACACATTCATTTATCAAAAAGACTAGCATAATAGTATGACATATGAAATAAAACACTATTAATAAAACAAAGTTCAAATGAATTAATATAACTTAACCTAATCTAAGCATCATAAAAAAAAAAAAGAAAAATGTGCACAGATCAGCTCTGGATAAAGCAACATAGCAAAAATGCAATTATAAATTAAAACAGTCACATTTATCTAAAATATGTTTTTTCAATATATTCTGCGAACTATTTTCAAGGCGAAGAATTGTGGGGAAACAATTGTGGTCACGAACAATTATGAGCGAACAATGTTCCGAATTTTCAATGATAATTGATAAACCAAGGAAAGGATTACTGGAAACAGCTGGATGCAAGGAACAGAAGATAAAAAATAGTGGCGCTCATTAGGAGAGACTTTTCTCTGAAAACGGATATGTACGTAGGTAGGATGGTGATGTTGCTTGTCATGGAATTGTTAAATATATAACACATACAAATCGAAGAAATATTTTTTTTAGCTAATTCTGTCGTGGGCTGGTTTTTGTTGTAGTCGACGGTATTAAATAAAATATGTTTTTAAATTCTTCATGTCGCTTGTTTATGTCAATGTTCTCAGCACAATTCAGTCGATTTGCTAGTAATATTGCACGATGTGTGTCACAGGCGCGCGACAGTCGTAAAGTTACTGCGTCACGCATTGCACAACGAGGGAACTCGGGTCCTGTATTCATGGCGTACCCTCAGCCTTCCGTAAAATTATTAAACAATGCTGAATATTCATGCGGGCTCATGTTGTCACTATGTACGTATTTTAAAAGCACGTATTGTTTCACAAAAACATTCAGATTGATCGGGAATAAACTTAAAACTTTGGTTTACTTAGAAATATTACTACAGACTTTTGAAAACGAATGTATGCTGAAGTGAATGCTAAACAAACACGCTATACATACAAGTACAACGGTTACCATGTATATCTTCACATTATACCCCTTTTTAATTTTTTGGTCAAAATACAACAGTAGTGATTTGATTGAAGTTAAGATATACCGTCAAGCGAGTCCTCTTTGATCAAATTTGAGAACTGATCTTGAATATCTCTATATGTATAATAGGCACATTATAAAAGTGTGAAATAATTTCACAAATATTGCGTCAGTATGGACTACAAAAAAATCTTTTAGTTATTATACAAACTCAGACATATTAATAAAATATCGACTGACCAAAGTTATACTCACATCGAGACTACTTTGATGGCTCTTCGTATTCATGTATTACGTTGTAGGATTTTATTAAAGAAATCAATTAAATCGAATTTCTCACCAGTCTGACAACTTCTCCGAAGATGTACAAAAAGTATTTTTTTTAGTGTTTAGTTTTGTGCCAGTTAATTATTAAGAAATATTCGTCTAAATGAAAGACCTATGTAAAAGACATTCACAGATTCATAATATTTCAATGAAATATTGAAACCATCGCAACCTTGAAGTATGCTTCATTAAAATTTATATTATTAATAAATCAATGTAGGTTAACACAATTAACACTCTCATTAGAAGAATTTTGTAGGATTCTTAATATTAAGGAAAACACATTCTCATTGTGAAGTTGTAATTATTCAGAACATAGGTCTGTGATATTTTAAATACTAAATTAATGTATTAATTATAAATATATACATATAAAATCAATTTTGTCGAAAAATATTGTTTTTGCGTCACCGGGATTCAAACCTGGATCTCTATTGATTTTATGTGTATATATTTATAATTAATACATTAATTTAGATTCTTAATATGTTCCGCGTTCATAATGCTGACATTATTCTTACGGTGACAAAAATATTTCCTGCCCTTAGAGTTGATACCCATGATGAGGTTAACATATATTTTGTTACGAATTTTTAAAAGTATTTATCACAGATCTGTTATCAGTTTTCTTCTTGTTTTGTCGATACATAATACTGTTTTAATTTTTTTAAATAAATATTTTAATATTGCGATTGCTTTTCCAGGATTCACTCAATGAATAACAGCTTTTACTGCTCGCTTCAAGATTAGGATCCAGTTCTGCCATTGTGTAGGACCACTCAGCAGGATCCGAAGTAACGTTGACAAAAAGAAACTGTAGTAATCTTTCCAGTTACTTATTTCATCTGCGTTATTGTTTCTCTTTCAGAGTTTTAAACAGCCAAAGTTTTCAATTAGACATGACGAGTGATTAATTTAATAATTTTATGTAGATCCTTAGTGTCTTGTTTCTCAGCATGAAATTCATTGCAAATATATTTTCTTATAAGTAATTTTTATATTGAATAAATAAAGGTTATGTATCAAAACTATATAAATATTCTTCTAACATACTCGTATTAATAATATACTCATAATACTCAAAAAGTGAAAGAAATTTAAATAATTGAATGATTTAAATTACATTTATTTGACCAGTAGTGAAGTTTATTTTAATGTATATTAGCTTAAATGTTTTTCGTGTAATCTAACGTTAATTAAACCCTTTAGGTAGTTGTTTACTAAATACACTTAACCCCTAATTGTTGGTTAACTAAAAAAAATGTTAATGAGCGCAGTGCTCTCACGGGCTGGGAATGTATAACATTAATACTCGTTATACGTACATATACATATAAATACTTCTGAGTATTGTTCCATTGCAAAAACTCACTACATTTTTTGGCTCAGTCCATTTTAATCTGATGCTTTAGGATACTGAACGGTGCATCGAATCGGTTCAGCATTCAACGCTAGTTCATGTTTATTGACGAATGACGACTTGATAAGATTTTGAGCGGTATAATCCTCAAATTGTCATACTATTGGAAATCTGAACGATTAATCCCAGCCCGGAGTCGAGTCCCCTTCTGGGTCTGCCGCTTAGATTTCTTTCAAGAACTCATTGATGGAATTTAATCCACTCCTATAAAAAGCTTTGCGGGTTCTGATTTAGTTTATTTTTAAGTGAAAACAGTTGTCATATAAGAATAAAAAACCGGTTGTTCTTTATTGAATTTCTCAGTTGGGTGTTGGTGATAAATAAACATTGAAATAGTTTTTATGAGTTGATTTATGTTTTGCAATAATTTGATAGCATTTTTAACACTCAGACTACTGGTTACATCATAAATTGTAACTCTTTAATTTTTTTCTACGCATATACGAGTATATATATAATACACACACGTACGTGTATGGGATATAACGTACTTTGTGGTCACGAAAATTCCTGTAGTTCTTAACAGATTTCGATCAAACTCATCTGAAAAATTGACCTAGTAAATATCTAGACATAATTCGTTAACCAGTCCGATTAACCGTATACAAGAATTTAAAAAATTCGTAATTTCGTTAATATTGGACCTAGAAAAAAAGTAAAAGACACACTTTCGTATTCGTGCGAAATCTACCTGATTTTTTAATTTGAATTTATCATCGTGTTAAGTTTCAAAATGATATATTCTCCATTTATTTAGGGGAAACAGTATTATTTAAGAGTCTTTTGAAATAATACCATTATCAGATTAAATCTGAAGGTGGTAGGTAATGCATTGAAGATGTTTTATTTCATTCGTACTAATGTGGCTATATGTAATACCTAGTTTAAATATTCTGTCACTAATTGTTTTTATAAACCATTTAAATAAAGCAAATCTTGGAGCGCGTGGGTGATATGAACGCTTAATGACGCTATATATCGCCTTAGGTATATCACACTCCAATTATCGTTGATTAATTCATTACAATATTGTCAATCGTATATTATATATTGAACCCACTATTATTATATATACAGAGTTCTACTACCGTTTGTATGACATATAATAAGTGTCTCCACGGAAATGCATCTATAAGGCATAATATAAGATGACGAGAGGATTTAAGAATTTTCTGAACTATCTCTATCCGAATGATTAATTTTAATATCTGTACGTATAAAATATTTAATAACGAGTATTAAGGAGAACACATTATTATTGTGAAGTTGTAATTATTCAGAACATAGGTTTGTGATGTTTTAAATACTAATTAAATGTATTAATTAGAAAGATATACATATAAAATCAATTTTATCACAAAATATTGTTGTTGCGCTAGCGGGATTCGAACTTGGATCTCTTTCCAAACCGGGGAAAGTGCATTATCCATCTGTGCTACAGCATAGTTGGATAAAGCACCTTCCCCGCGTGAGCAACCTCAAAATAATTATCCTCGATGTCGTTCTTATCATTTAACTCATCATCGGACTCTTCGGTAGTAATGAGCATATCGGGAATGTCTAAAAAGTCGGTAATATCATTTTGTAAAAAAAGTTTGTAAAAGTAAAAATTAAATCAAAAAAGTTTTCGAAAATTCGATGATTACTGTTAAATGATAAAATATCAGCGCTTTGACGTCGATATGAGTGAGTGTGTGTTAGATTTTCAATTGTAATTGAAATTAGGATCATTTTCGTATAAATCACTTTTATCTAATGGTATGAAATAAATCTGGCAATACAAAAGAGAGCGCCAACTGTCAATGGAGGAAAAATGATGATTTTTACACTTGATTTCAGACGTAATTCGTGGTGTTCTTGAGTCGAATAATATTGAAGAATAATTGAATCCGATATGCGGCGCCCGTGATATTAACCGTTATTCACTGACGCCGCACGCTGTCACGTGGGTGTCAGGCATAGAATAAGGATAGCCAACATGACATTCTGACGTTTATCGCTCTGTTTCTTTCTATGTCGGCAATAGCCGACACGGGGTTTCTTTGAGTTAAAAATGTCTGGGTTGGGTTTTCAGTTGAATAAAATATTGTTATTGCAAGTTATAAATGAATAAAGAATATCTAGTAAAGTTAATGTAAAAAACAACGATGTAAGACAGAAAAATATATAAAAAAACATAAAAACAAATTTTCTTATTGAGTGTTCTTTAATTAGCAAAAAATACACCGCAGAGATTTATGAATGACCGTGAAAATCTGAGATATAATTTGTATTTAATTTTTTGTAGGTACTCAAATGTTATTACGCTGCGCACGCACGTTATTAATACAATTAAGAAATTTACTTAAAATAATTTATTAACATTATAACTATCTTTGAACAAGGCATTTACATCTAGCAAAGTTAAGTCCTCAACCCTTGAAGAATGTAGTTTTGTATATAAAATGATGTCAATCACATACATTTTGCAGTTTAGTTCAATGACAATTTATATTTACATACTAGCGACATTAAAATAATTATTATGTTATTATTACTAGATGCGTCATTTTACCGTACAAGAAGATCACATCACTAGTTCACTAAAGGACTCCAGAGGCTATGAATGTAGCTGCGGGATCCGGAATTGCGGAAATTGCCATAAGAAGAAGAATGTCAGAAATGTGACGTTAATATATGTATTCAAGTTTAATGTGTGAAATGATAATAATTCATTTATGAATAAATATCACATATATCATACACGTGACTTTGTTTATGAAGAATTAAGGAAGCCGAAATATTTAATTGAATTTTATATAAATAAGTCAGCACGGACGAGGTGGCCCTGTTTAAGTTACATGAGAATTGGCTTTATGGCTCTTGTCCACGGAATGCGACACTATAAGAGAGATTGAAATACATCACAGTACCTTGTGCATATGATCAGATTTGATTTTAACCCTTTCTACCCCGAATTATTAAATTTAAGTGCCTAGCGATTGTATATTTTTTTGTAGTATTCTTCAAAAATAAAATAAGCAAATTTTTACAGAAAATTCAAAAAAATAATTAAGCTGTATAAATATTTATTATTAATTATAATTTGTGATGTCGGACCTTACATGACGTATAAAAAAATATATAGCATAGTATTGTACAAAACATATGAAATAAATATTCTAAAATATTAATAGTATAGTTGAAAATTTAAGAGATTAAAAATTAGATTAAAATAGTTATTAATAATCATAAAGAATACAAGAGCGTCAAACCTAACCTTGTAACAATGCGAAACTGACATTTCACCTGCCGCAGGGTTGACATAACAAAAAAATAACTTATGTTAGTAGTCTAAATAAATCGAGTAGACTATTACGTAGACTTAGTAGTATTGTCAGAGAATTGAGACCACAAAAGAAAGAAGAAAAACAAAAGCTAGTGTAAGAAATCACAAAACGAACAGAAATTTTCATTTGAACCTTCCTGCGCTCTTTTGAGTGCTATCTTTATTTATTTTAGATATATACTGGTATATAACAGGTAATCAAGTGTTATGTACGGAAGTAAAGAAACCAGTGGGTACAAGACAGCCATTAAATGGCTAACTATCAAATACACTCTCCCATAAAGGGACTTGGATGAAACACAATGATGTATGGGTCACGCCATACACGGTACAGACCGACGGAGTTACGCACGATTTTGTTTGTTTTAAGAATTTGACTTATGAAAAGTGAAGTGTCTGTGTTCTCGCTGACGCGATCTTGTCATCATCTGCCTAATATACCCCATCTCGTAGTCCACGTTTTAACACTATAGTAAGATATATGACTAGATAAAGTTGATGGTACTTTAGAGTACCGTCAGGATAGAAAGGGTTAGGATAAACTTTGAGATCGCTCATTGAGAATGGTAGGATGAAACAAAACTCAAAGCCATGTATACGACGTTCAATTTGATAGTATATACCAGAACCATATATACCTATATATTATTATTTATTCTGAAAGTTTGATACACAAAGGGCATCAAATTGAAAATTAAGTCTGATGTTTCGTCGGCATTATTAGCCTATCTTGGCGGTAAATATTGGTGATCGAATCTCTGAGACGGTTGTGTACACGGTGGATTACAAAAGTCGAGACTTGTTTCCAAAGAAACTCATGGGAGCATTATTTTAGAGTTTGTCTCTAGACGAAAATCTCATAAAAATCTCATCCGTGGTTATGGGCATTAGGTTAAGTTGCGTAGTGGACGTTTGTTGGGCTATGAAACATTGTCTCATCAGCATACTTAGCAAACATCTCGCCAATAGATTCACTTCTCACAGGTTCTCTCATATTTAGCAACCAAGGTGTTGCCAAAAATGTATTTAGAGTTTAATAATAGCTACAGATCTTCTGAAATTTACACAAATAGGATAAGTAACGTAAAAAATGTGTCGATTCTAATATCGTATATATTTCGATTAATAAAGTTAATTATTAGCTGGAAAAATGTATTTGAATTTGAAGATCATTAATTGTAATTATTTTCCTTGTAACCTATTACATATATAAATAGTTGAAGATCATAATAAACAACAGATAACTCAAGATTTCCAACAAGAGCACGAAAGAAAAAGTGTCCAGTTTAAGAACCAGGATATGATAATAATAATTATTAATAGTGTGTAGGTGAGTGATCTATTTATTAAAACAGGCCTGAGTCAGGCGACATTTACGAGACGGACTCCACCTTTTCGATCCGTAACGAGCAACCAACGACCTTGACAATTAAAACATCGCAATCTTGCGAGAATGCATTAACAGCCAATCATCTCTTCGGTCCGCATTCTCAGATAAAATCCTCTATAAGAAAATTAAAACACTTAACCTTTATAATCATTATATGATCCGTAATTTTATTGTAACACGAGATTTAAAAATAAGGTAAGGTTTTTCACGACCGCTCAGAATCTTTCATATGGAGCTTTTGGTATATTATGGCCCAAGCCCAAAACTACAGAACGTCAATGTGCGAAGTCAGACACGGGATAGTTGGCTCGGGATTATTACAATAAGATCAACGTTATAGGAACAAAATATATATATATATATATATAACTTAAAAGTTATACTTAATTATAAAATAATAAAATTAATTAAGGAAAACACATTCTTATTGTGAAGTTGTAATTATTCAGAACATAGGTCTGTGATATTTTAAATACTAAATTAATGTATTAATTATAAATATATACATATAAAATCAATTTTGTCGAAAAATATTGTTTTTGCGTCACCGGGATTCGAACCTGGATATCTATTTCCAATGTGTTTTCCTTAATAATATATGTTGTATCAATGTGTCCAAAATTTAATAAAAATGAATTGATAATTCTGGCGTCTGCAGTCGGTTTACTCAGAGGTATTTGAGATTCTGTAAAAATAATGTAGATGGCTTTCAAATAATGGAACGACAGGTGTATTAATTTGAAAAAATGTAACATATAGGTTCGAAAATTTATCAAGAAAAATACTGGCGTTATAGCACAATGGTAGTGCACTTCCCCGGATTTGAAACAGAGATCCAGGTTCGAATCCCGGTGACGCAAAAACAATATTTTTCGACAAAATTGATTTTATGTGTATATATTTATAATTAATACATTTATTTAGTATTTAATAAAATTAATCTTTGTAGATGTCGGTTATTATAATCCCATTCCGAGTTCTAAGATCCGGCAATTCTATTATCTGAATGCTGAATACTAAGATCTACATAAAGGTGTAAGAATGATAACACCTATATTTATTAAAATATCGTCTCATTAAAATAAATCAGTAATTTTCGAAAATTGTTATTTCATTTTATTTTTATTATTTATCAACACTTTATTAAGTGAACACACTGTTTTGAGTTATCAAAAACTAACGTAAAAGTTAGTTTAGGTTATCTTTCACAAGAAAGAGCCAAAATTAAAAGAAAAACGCAAATTGAGCATGTTTGGTGACAGCTATCCCGACTAATGACTTCGATTAGAACAATGAGTATGGGTTTGTCTAACGTCAAGAAAATGTTAAACATAAAATTATAATTGAAAGAAAGTGGCAGTAGAATATAATCAGAAATTTTTTAGGGTAATTAATAATGTACATTTGCTGGGAATTATACAAGAAATTAGTGTCTAAAGGGTGGTGTTATTACTTACTATTTCACCCCAAAATACACAAAAAACAGAATTATTCATGAATATCATTATATTCTAATAATCGATAACATGAGTGTAAAAAGCGACAAAAAATGCATCTATTTTTATGTTTGATTTCTTGTATAGAAAATTGAACAAATATGTATATAGCTTAATCACTGAACACAATAATCGGCACTAGGTGTAATTATTAAAGTGCTTCATATGCCCACACATCCTTATCTACTCATAATAGAACACAGAATTACAGAATTTTACAAAATTCAGAATAACTCTCTGAATGGTCACTTAACCAAAGATCAGTTAGTTGGAGTAGGTCCTCATTTAAGGTTACTTTGAGAAAATGTTTATTTATTTATTTGTTAAGGATACTGAGTATACCATCTATGCCTATTTACATGTGAGCATGTATAAAATATTATATAAGTAAACGATCTTACAAGTTTTTTTTTAAAATACAAATTTAATGTATTAACTAGAAAGACAAATATATATATATATATATATATATATATATATATATATATTTCGTATATATTTATAATTAATACATATAATTTGTATTTAAAAAAATATCACAGACAAATAAATATGTTCTGAATAATTACAACATTGTTCTCCTTAATGATCCTACAAGTTTCCACAGATATAAGTATCATAATAATATAGGTTCAATTATATCAAATATATCAAACCACGTTTCTAGTTATTATAGTAGTAAGTGATAAGACACTCACCTAGTGATCGAGTGGTCGAACTTCATCCCAAGAGACTACGAAGTTATTCCTGCTTTCATTGGTTGACAATAGTAAGAATACTGATGTGACACATATTACCTAGATATTATATTGTTTGAGTTATACCCAAAGTGAATAATCAACCATTTCAAATATATTATATACTAACATATATGTGTTATATTATCGGTGTGATTGTGGATTAATATCAAAGTATTTAAAAATGATTTACGAGATTTAAGAATCTTGATTTACGCAGAATAAGGGATTATCTTAAAGGCACAATTTAAAGTAAGTTTTATTGTTACAATATGTACCTATATATTAAAATATTACCTTATTTTTCATAAAAAAATTGAAGGTCTTTATAGTGGCAGTTTGGATTAGTTTTGGCAATTGGATTAGTTTAATAATCATTTAAATCTTTATAATATAACAAATTATTTAAAATATTTAAGTAAAATACCAAATTAATTAAAAATACTTTGTATACAACCACTTGAGAGTTTACTATTAAACAAAGTAATTTTATATTAATTGTATGGTATATAATTTATGATAAACGAGGACGTGGTGTAGTACGCAAACTTTTTACTTATACGGAGGATTATTTTTTAATTAATTATTAAAGCAAGAACAATACTTATTATTTAAAAAAAAAACGAGATTATTACGTATTTTTATTAAAGCCGAAAATACTGATGCTGTTGGGTTACGATAAGTTCTCAGCTACTTGGTCCATTTGAATTTGCGATCTATCATTTATTTATGAACGTTGAAGAGTACCCTATCACAATAGATGGTTCCAAATTTACTCTCAGAAGTTAACGTAATGTTCGCACAATATCATCGCTATAATTTTAAACACAATAAAAATGTGTAGCAAGGAGGCTACATATTCTGGAGTTTCCCTCCATCAATTCCTTTATCCCGATGCATGACAAACTCAATATGGTAAAAAAACATTCGAATTCAATCTGGACTGCACAATGGATGGATCCAAATAATCATAAGGGTAATCGGCTTAAAATTATTCAAAGATCTATTACCCGCACCCCCTGGTTATCTGAAAGGAAAGTCTCCAAAATAACAATACCAAATATCTCTAGGAAGAGAATTGGCCATTGCCAGGTAGTCTCAATTTATCCCGATTGAACATAATAGATTCCCCAATTAGTGAATATGGTGTCAAATAGGAAACCCTTGACAATATCTTTTTTGCCTGTCCATTGCGGATCACAGGTTTTTTTTACAGTAATCTCGTCAATGGTAATTTTCAACTCCCGGTTAACTTGTGTCATCTTCTTTCCCTTAAGTCGCCACATTTAATCTATATAATAGCAAATTTTTTGAACGACAATGGTATTGACTTGTAATGTAATATTTCCTATTCCATAATATTATAGTACTTTTTTCTATAAAATAAAGTTTTAACTTGATTAATGGCACAAATCACTCTTGAAGGGTGGATTGCCAATTTAAAATAAGAAGAAGAAGAATGTGTAGGTGTATGTGTGCGCGCAATTGTTCTTGTGCGAATATTTTATTTTGATATTAATAGTTTCTGTCTTTATTATTTCATACAACGTCTACACAGATGAACTATATAATATCTTGAACAATATAGCAACAATATAGCAACGTCTGCTTGAGTGTAATATATTATAGTAAAAAAAAATTAGAATAAGTATGATAAAAATAACAATAAAACCTGAAATAAGCTTAGCATATATGGCAACCAGTTCATCAACTCGGTTAAATAGTTCCTTTTGTAGATAGATATTTACGACAATAGGTTTATTTTCTTCATAACAAAAAATCTGATAGATTAACATATTTTCGCTGTTTTATTGCGCGTGTGGTGACCACGCCCTTGGGAGTTAAACCTGAATCAGAAACTGGTCCAATGACGGATCTACCGGCATCTTGTTTCACAAACTGGTTCTGTAGGCAACGTCAATTACTCATTGTACTTAAGTGACGTAGACACGTCATGGTGATAGTGGAAATGAAAAATCATCCGCTATTTCTCTTCGGAGATCTGCATTGTTTGACCCCGTCTGATAAAATCTGACGATTCAAATTAATGATTAAAATAAACTACATAAATATTAAGTTTTGCACATATTTGTAAAAAGATAAGATGTTAATTATACGGATACCATATCACGTAATGGCTTGTATTTATTATTAATACTAATAACTGCAGTATGTTAAGCTAATTATAATAAAATAATATAAGGTCATCCTTATAGTAAAAGCTTGTAAATCTATGATATTTTGGTAAAAATAAAAATATTCATTCAATATTTTAAGTACATATTTAAAAAAAAACGTTAAAGCAGAATAAATGTCATTTTAGTGAACTCGAAGAGCTTGTTTTTATGCATTAAATGGTAAAAAAAAACGTAAATCCTAATAAAATTAATAATAATTTATTTATTTTAAATCGGATTACGAGGTTTCAAATTGAAGCGGAAACTGTATATATTCGAAACACCGCGTAGGGTAAGATATTGACTGTATATATATTTTAGCTGAGAACTATTGTCCACAGAAGGCAGAATGATTTGCATATAATATGATATTAAAATCGTGTTTAAGCTCTAAAAGTGCATGTGCTCTAAGTTCTAATACTTTTATGGCTTGGCGTGATGCGTAACGTTTGGCGGCAATTAAGAGCTTAAATTAAATATCGAGATTTTACTGAATAATCATATTTATTAATGCGATAAATTATAAATATAAAAATATTGTTTCATAATAGTATAGAGTTTAAAAGAGTAAAAAAGATAAAGTTGAGGAATAAATAAAAACAAATTTACATCATATAACATTGGTTTTTATAAACACTTTAATATTAAATATTTTCATCTTAAAAAAATATCCCTATATATGTTATTGTGTCGTCATTCATAATCATAATTTTGAATAATTAAGCGATTTAACACATTAATTTACAGCCCTAAAAATATAATAAATTTAGCATGTTATGGGTACGTAGTATGTAAAACCCTGTGGTAAACTTGTCTATCCGACAGCAGATGTCACTCAAAAAGTTCAGGTCGAACAAAATAAGTGTATTTTATTATTCAAATTTTAAAAACAATCGTGAACTTGAAAATATTTTTTTTATTTTCGACATACGGCAAAATAACTAGTACATTTTATAAATCTATTAAACAATGTCAAAATATTAAAAAAAAAAAAACGAATACCATCTATGCATACTTTAACAAGGTTTCTTTATCAAGCCGCATAATAGTTCTTCGATTTGTCAACAGATGCATTCGGGGCGTAGCGCTCTGAAAGGCTTCAGAACCGAGTAGCGGCGTAACGCGTCACACGACGGCCGCGAAAATAGCCCGTGATGGCCGTTCATCGGCGGGATACAGAAGTGAGTTATAGTTGCCGGCTAACAAAACGTGGGATGAAAATATTAGGCACGTAATGAAAAGAGACTGAATTGTTCGAGAACGCGCATTTTAATAGGACTCATATTTTATAAAGCACCGCTTTTCTCCTTTACAGAATGGTTCTTCCCGTGTAGTCTGCTTTTACCGTCTCAATTTTATGCTCCCCTGGTAGATGTAAGTGTAAAATGTGTCTAACATGACGTAACGGACGGATTTAGTGACAGCTGTAAAAATTGTCAAATGTTTAATGAAAATTGGGATCATTTAATTTTAAGAAAAGCATAGAAAGAACGTGAACAAACATTTTCTGTTTCAGATAATGCGCTTTTATAAAATAAGTCTTGGGTTTTATATCTCTTTTCTTCATGGCACTTTAATGTTTTAAGTAAATATATATATGATTTTGGAAAGAGAAATTAAGATTTATTTTGCAAACCATTATTTATGAATTGAATTATTAATTTTTATACGATTTTTAAAATATAAAACATGTTTAAAATTTGTAAGAATTCCGCGGTAAGAAATCATTTTTAAAAATGTAGCTATTCTTATATTTGGTATAAAAATGAGACGTTTAATTAAATTATTGAATAATACCTATCGGAATTTCGTGTAAGTAAAATCTTGAAGGATTCTTTTAACACTGGAAGCATTGTTATTTTGGCATTAATATTACAATAAAAATTCAACAACTTTTGATTTTCGCAACCCAGTTCCATGAAATTGTTTTTTTTATTAATTGAACATCATGATCACGTAATAAAAGTATTTAAAATATCTTTAAAGGTTCCATATTTTACTATAATTCACTTGATCGCACAGGTAATAAAAGTATTTTTATAACACGATAATATTAGGCAAATGGTTGGGCAAAATTGAAATTTGGCAAAAAGAAAAATGGTCTAAAAATGCTTAAAAAAGGAAGACTTTTAATACAGAACAGATCGGCAGAAGAAGAAGATTACAATAGGACAATGGAAAACGATTTAAATGCACAATTACAAAACTTTTTTTTCTTAAAATACAGGGTACGCAGCATATCTGCTTGAGGATAGGTTACATCTAGAGCTTTCACATTAAATGAAACTATTTTCATATAGCTAAATAAATCCTGATATGATATGAAATCCCGAAAATTATACATACAAATATTTTAGTACTGTCAACCATGTTTCAGTTACTATATTACTAGTGAGATGATGCGAAATATTGAAGTTAATAAATAATAAATAAATACTAAACTTGATGAGTTTGTGTATTTAGGAAGTATGTTCGATAGAAACGGAAAGACAGAGAAAGATATCGAAAGGAGAGTGATTGCAGGGAATAAAGTGAACGGCGCTTTGAATGAAATTATAGATAATGAGAACTTGTCAACTGAGGCAAGACTAGCGGTTCACAATGGAGTGCTGGTACCGACACTGATGTACGGCCTGGAGGTGGCAGAAGAGGATCAAAGGTAGACTGAATGTAGTGGAAATACGAGCACTTAGACATATATGTGGCAAGTCCATTTATGACAGAGTAAAGAATGAAGAAATAATAAAATAATGTAAAGCTGATGTTAGTATAGTAAGTAAGATTAAGAAAGGATCATTTAGGTGGTTTGGTCATATGGAACGGATGAATGAGGAGAGAATGGTAAGAAATATATATATATATATACATACCGCAAGTGTTGATAGTAACAGAAGTAGAGGACGTCCCCGGAAAACTTGGTACGACCAGGTAAATCAGATACTGGAGGATGGCTCTGTTATAAGCCTCAATAATCGTTGAGCTTGTATGAGAAGATGTATGAATGTGGATGAGGCGAGAATTGTGTCAAGACAGAAGAGTGTGGGGCTCTATCCTATCTGCCTATTCCCGCATGGAAACGGCGTGATGGTAAGTATGTAAGTACTAAACTTTTTGGACGGATATAAACGAAACAATGTAACAACTCTACTTGAGTTTATTTTCACTACTCGAGTTTCAAGAGAAACTCGAGTAGTGAAAATCATCTTCAGGTGATAACTATCATCTTCAGGTGATTTATTAACACTATTGTAGTTTAATAATTCACCTGTCGATGAGAGTTACTGTTTCTCTCGAAACTCAAGTAGTGCATATAAACTCAAGTAGAGTTATAACATTGTTTCATTTATATCCATCCATTTTGATGATGAAACTTTACAAAGTTAACGTCGATTCGATCAATAACTAACGTTTATATTATTAAAATATTACATACGATACTTTTGAAACATACATATAGATGTAAATTTCAGTCCACGATAGGTACAAAGATCTTAATACTACGACATTATAATATTCTGAAACAAATTCCAATTTTAAAATGAATGAAAGTAGAAATGAAGTCATTTGTTTTACTATTTAAAAAATATACCTTCAGAACAAAAGGACAGAATTATTCGTATTTCAATGGAAATTGACACTTCACTCCTATGTAATATTATAAAAACAAAAACAACGACGATTTATTACAGAATTTTCTGATATCGGAAGTAAGAATTGTTTGAACCAATTTGTGATCTTTAGTTTTTAAAAAATATTTTTGTAAATTATGATACTTTCGTTATCCAGCAGAAAATATGTATTAGATTATAATTTTTTAAATAAAACACTTAAAGAAAAACAAAGTTATATAACATTTAGCACAACTGCAAAAAATATACTGGATAAACAAATGTACTGCTACATTCCAGAATCGATATTTTTGTTTACAATTAAAAATAACATGAATGTGACCATTCATAATGTGTTTTCCAATGTTTTTCAATATATTGGCGAAATATATTTGCATTTTATGCGCTGACAAACAGGAAACCATTTGACCATCCACTTACAGACACTAGAATTTAAAATATGAAACATTTACCTGTAAAATTTCGATTAACTTTGTTGTTTTATCATTAGGCTTCTGCCTCTGCATTCTACATAGTACTTGTAGGTAGGTACATTGAGCACGTATTCGTGTGTAAAGCCGGCCATACACGCTACGGTATACCTGATTGGTATACCTGGTCAGGTAAACATGGAAAGTAAACCAAAACTCAACTTTGGCCACATATGTAGCGGCCAACTTGTGACAATCTCTCAGTCAACCATGGTACAGCACAACTACTACGATGCATATATACATACATATATACATATAAAATCAATTTTGTCGAAAAATATTGTTTTTGCGTCACCGGATATAAATCACATATATCACAGACCTATGTTCTGAATAATTACAGCTTCACAATAAGAATGTGTTCTCCTTAATAAAGAATGGTTGTTAAAAATAAGCTAACACAACACAGTCACGTCAATTTGATATAAATTTTTATTTCTATAGTGGTAATCATTGCTTTTTACGAGCCAAAGGCAAGGCTCAGATTTAAACAATTCAACAATAATTCTAGAGCAACACACACGCTCAAGTCTGCCTGAAGTTAAGACTTACCCACAAGAAGAAAATATGAATTTTTAATCCGTATCACGATATTGGAATATGTACTTTTTATTTTTATTTACACCCTATCCCGAAGCGTTTTGAGAGTTATTTACCCTCGTTTCGATTCGTCATAATTACACATATTTTTATTTATTTTAATATATTCAGTCATTTCATTATAATACCATCATAGGTTGGCTCCGGTATCGTCGTACCAGAACCGTACCTGTACGATATGAGAGACTTATTGTCACATTAAATTCAAAAAGCAGTCAGAAAGAAGCTATAAAAATCACATACCCCCAAAAGGGGAGGGTAGACGTCACATTTATGTGTTTCAGTCACAGAGCTCGGTCACAGTCGGGCAGAAATTCACCCTGTCTAGGTCGCAAGAGGTGCGGGGGAGAACCAGTAGAATGCTCCGTTAGGTCTTTCTAGCTACTGCTCTTCCAGGCATAGCCCATACCAGCAACCCCCAGCGGGAAACCCACACCCTAATAAATACCCGGAAATGTCCAAGATTCTTTTTATTTCTTAATAGATCATCATTCCGGGGGATCCGATGACCTATTCCTACTAATTGAATATGTATTAATAATAATATAAAATATATATAATCATATTATCAACAAGATTAGCATCTATCCTGTGTCTATCATCTCATGCGATGAAGTGAAAAAGAGTAGAAATTAAATACATAACCATACAAAAGTGTTCGTGTTTGGTAATATAAAGTCGTTAATATCTTAATGAAAACGTAATGCGATCAATGAACGAGCAGAGTCACGCTCTGCGAAAATGCCGATAGACATTTGCAAGACTAGGGAGCAAAAATAAATGACTGGGTGAGAAAATGTCTAGTGGTAAAAATCTAGACGACATATTATTATTATTTTGCTTTATTGATGGAAGATGTTCAATGGAGAGCGCTATTCAATTTATGTGAAAATAATACTTTCCACGCGCGGCGCTTTATCGGGTATATTACAAGTCGAATTTTTATCTCCGAGTACCAGGCCAGCAGGAGATGTGTCGGGTGTTGGGCGGGGGAGTGCGCGCTGATCAAATTATTCCGCGCCATTCGCTTTTCTATTATTAGAAATATAAATATCCCCTTCCAGGAGGCGACTAGC
Source organism: Eubasilissa regina (assembly GCA_022840565.1). Classification (NCBI taxonomy): domain Eukaryota; kingdom Metazoa; phylum Arthropoda; class Insecta; order Trichoptera; family Phryganeidae; genus Eubasilissa; species Eubasilissa regina. The sequence goes on from JAINEB010000018.1 coordinate 28,426,517, forward strand.
GAGGCAGAATGCCAATCTATTAGCTTAGGTATCCTAAAACCGTTGTAAGCCGGTCATTCAGAATTGTGTATTTAAACCGTCCATTAATTATTATTAGTTGTTGAATGTTTCATTTGAATGTGTTGTAATTGAATTGTTTCTGTTCAAAGACACGTGCTCAATAAATAATTAATTAAAGTATTTTCATTTTATTAAAATACCGTTTGAATTATTAATATATCAGAATATTTTGAATAATTTATTGAAAATGATATACATATTAAAAATATATTAATGAAAACATTAAATTAAAAAAAATAACCAGCTCAATCTATACATATTATCTAAACTTATTGCTTGTTGTACGAGAAATTTTAACTTTAGTATACGTATGTTAATTTGTATTTATCAATTTCTTCAGTCAGTCGAAAAACTGCACTTTAAATTGTTACCAAAGTGTGACTGCTTTAATTACTAATTTTAGTTATTATAACGAATGCGGATTATACACTTGACCTTTTAAATGCCACGAGCGCGTTAACACGCCAAACTTAGTGTGTCGCGCCAAGCTATAAGCGTAATTAATACGCACTTTTGAATCTTGCAAACTTGCAGGGATTAAAGTCATATTTTAAAATTATTTTGCCATCTGTGATTTCGTAAAAACAAAGTAGATGGCTTCCAAATAATGGAACGGTAGATGTATTCATTTGAAAAATGTAACATGGGTTCGAAAATTTATCGACAAAAGTACTATCTGCTGTAGTATAGTTGGATAATGCACCTTCTCCGGATTGGAAAGAGATCCAGTTTCGAATTCCGGTAGCAACAACCGTATATTTTTCGATAAAATTGATTATATATTTATATCTTTCTAATTGATACATTTATTTAATATTTATAAAAATATTACAGATCTATGTTCTGAATAATTACAACTTCACAATAAGAATGTGTTCTCCTTAATGACTATTTTATTCGTGCGTGAATTTTGGCTTACATTATTATAAATATGACAGATGTACAAACGGTGGGAATTATTTCAATGTTGACTATTTCAATTATAAAATATCATAATATCAGATAATATGGATAGATTATAGAATTTATAGAATGCACACAAGATATTTGAATGTATACTCAGCAGTGTACCTCTATCAATTATACGAGTACATGCATGGAGCCGATTACCTATGTATAAAATAAGATGTTTAAGGTAAATTAAAAGGAGCCTATTATGATTTTATCACGTTGATGCAATGGACGATTTAGAGCGAGCGCACACTGAGGACAGTCGTAGGACAGTTCGCCTCCAACTGTTCTGTAATTTGAAAATATAGTCCATAGTGCGCGCTCTGCCATACATTCTCATAGCCCTCGTCATCACGACAGAACTTTCGTTAGTGTGCGCTCGCACTTAAAGAAGCGACCGGTGTTTTACATGTATTCTTCAAACATTCTAACAGTGATTGACACGAGGTAAGTACGCAGAAAGGGGTGACAATAATTTAGCCGTGAACACCGACGAACAGTTTGTTTAATGATTTTCGGATTTGCATCCTGGCATTAAATATTAGAATGATGATAATAAATATACATAAAATGAATATAAAAAAAACGTAACGATAGGTTCGAAAACTTGTCGCTAAAAATATTGTCGCTGAAGCATAGTTGAATAATGCATCTTTCCCGGTTTGGAAAGAGATCCAGGTTCGAATCCCGGTGACGTAATAACAATATTTTTCGATAAAATTGATTATTTATGTATAATTCTAATAAGTATATTTAATTTATTTTCTTCAAGTGAAGGTTTTTTATAAAAAATAAATTATAAATTTATTTTACAATAAATACCTAATCATCTTTAATATAATAAATGGTTATCCTGATATTGAATAGTGTGAGCATAATTTTAGTGCGACTAATTATACATTTTAAATTAATCTAATTAAACTCGGATTGTTTATCATATATTGTTTATTAATTTCGTCTTCAAATGGTTATAGGTGTGTCCCAATAAGAGGGCATTTTGAAATTTTTTGAATTAAACGCATTATTTATTCGAAAAGTGATAATATTTTTATTCCATTGTAAAGTACAAATGTTCCGATTATGTATGGTATGAAATATCAGACAAATGCGCACCCGCGGCTCTCCTCGCAAACTCTTGCTCTTTTGATGAAATTTAAGATAACATCGTTGCTTAATAGAGGTGTTATTGTGGCAAAAGTACGTTGGATCTCCGCCTCAAGCTGTGACTTCAAAAATCACAAAAAAAAATCGCCTGGTGTCAAATCACACGATCTTAGCAAAATTTTCATTCACTTACTGATGTTCAATTATCAATTTCTCTTCGTTTAAAATGGTCCGCTGGTTTAAGTTCTTGAGTCAATTGTAAGTCTTAAGTCAATTGAGGCTTCTTGAAATGCCTGACTTTTGAGACCGATGACGAATTGATGTCCTTGAGTTTTCAGTAACATTTATTTTCGAATGAATGCCCACTATTATGACGCATGGGTAACTTATTGTCCACAATCGAACCAGTCTCTTCTAATTTTTTAATTAATCTTCTAATTGATGATTTATTTGGAACATAATTTCGACCAAAAATACCATGAATCTTCGTTAGAACTTTCACAATATTTGTAATGAGATTTAACTATAAAAGTGCATTGTTCTCTTGTGTATCGTTTCATATTTATTAATCGCAAGTTGACAAATGAAAAAAATATAGATATTTTGAAACTATACTTTATAAAAAAAATGGTGTCAAATTTAAAAAATGCGCACTTACTGGGACATCGTTTATATGCAATTTAAGTTATATTCTGTATATAAAAATACCGATACAAAATAAGTTTAATTTATAAACTAATTGAAATAGCTATATATTGTTATAAGCGGCGATAAAAGCCGATACACAAATATCTTACAAGTTATGTAAGTCAATAATTTTATCATACATTGTATCAACGTTCTATATTTGCTGACATATAGTATTTGTTTAGTATTCATTTGTAATAATATTATCTTTATTAGTGCCGCGATGCGCCGTAAGTAATTCTAAAAAATTTAATCCAGAAAATTGATAAACAATCCTCGGATCCAATATTATTATATTCCTTACATACATCAAGCTATTTCCTGGAGGGGTATCTTCTGTATTCACATTCTATAAGTGTTTTAAAAATACGTTTATTTTTTGTTTTTTAAAAGATTTGGATAATTTTTATATAACAACGTGCCAACATTAAATTCGGATATTTCGGACAAATTGCCAAGTAACTCTCCACCGGAGAAATTATTACATTTTTATTCAACTCGATTTGTTTTTTAACTTTACTGAAAATAATATTCTAAATGGTAAGTATATCTAATATCAAAAATTTTGTGAATAAAAGGAAAAATTAATTAAAAGGAAATATAACATTCAGTGAATAACATGAGTTTGATGCGTGGATTTATTTGTGTGCATAACGATAAAAACATCTGTCAGATATTTGAAAGATTACCGGACTGGATAATTAGTTCTGCGCTCCGGATAACGGGAGCTTTCCCGCGCGGAGCTTTTCCTACAGACAGTTTGGCGACCGGCGTATATGAGTCTGTAGTAGTGCGAGCGTGACTCCGCCCTCGCCGGCGCAAGCGCTCGAGCGAAGTACAGTTTTCCGGCGTCAGATTACTCCTCGCGGTTCTGCGCTCCTGGTATCGGGCGCGCAGAGGGCGGCGCGCCGCGGCCGCCCTGCGCCGGCCGCGGGCCGCCCGCGCCCGCCGCCCGCCCGCGCTACGGCGGACGGCCGCTTTCTCCACTCGCCATGCAGCGGGCTGACACGTGCGAGGCGGACACGTGCGCCTCCCGTTTGCCGAAGAAGTTTCAGGAAACTCCTGCTCGGGTTCTCGCTGACGGTGTGCCCGCAAGACCCAATACGAATCCTTTCCTTACCGCCGATGATAATCCTGTAATTTCGGTGACTTTGGATGAAGTTGCGATGACTTCATTAATTCCAGATGAAGTTCCGATGACTTCCGCGGCTAAAGAAGTTGAGTGTCGTGCGGAGTGTGTGACGGCCTCTCGAGAATCCGTAGTGGCTCCAGGAAACGATTCAGGCGAGCAGGAGCTGGCAGAAGAGTCCATAGAGAAGATCTCCTATGTTCGTGCAGCAATCAGACGTTATTCGGCTGGACAAGGTAGGTCAACAATTTAAATTCATACCAACGTAAATTTTTTTAACAAAGTACTAACAGATGGATTGTATAATTATTACCGAATAGATAAGTTTTAGATGAATAAGTTCGCTTTTAAATGAATTCCTTGTAAAAATAAGTTTTATGCGATATATAAGTACTAATGTTGTAAAAAATATAAAAATTATTTGTAATTTTGCTTAATACGGCTCATAGATTTTTTAAAAGTTTTGTTCTTTATTTATAGTATAGTATAAATTGATTTATGTAATAAACTGTAACAGAAAACCTGTTGCTTTATAAAAATATCTATTTCTTGTTAAAGGTTTGTATGTTGAAAGCATCAAACATTCTTAATAGAAAAAATTCGAATAATTTCTTGCATATTTGCAACCATAAAAGTAATTATATATTTAATATTATATAATATTTTAATATTTTCACTATAAATAAATTAGAAAAACTGCATTTTCTTGTGGCAGAATTTAAATGAATGACTTCTATAAATAAATCTTCTGCGATGAGTTAAGAGTTCTGATTTTAAAAAACTTAATTGAATCTATTATTTTTTAAGTTATTTACTTATTTACTAAATACTAGACATATACCAACAATTTTGGATCAATTACCAGTGAATACTGAATTTATTTAAATTATTCCTGGTTCTTTAGCACAAATTTACTAATAGAAATTTAACTTTAGGAAATAAAGAATAAACTATTATAAGATAATACATATCTATTAGTAATAGTCTTTGTAGGAAGAAGTGAAATTTAACCCCGAAGGACAGAAAGGACTAAAGTTCTCGTCTCCTTGAATAAAAGATGGCGGATATGAATGTGACTTATTTAAGAAACGTTAAAAAATAAATCGCTCGCATAGATACATAGGAGACTAATGAGAAGAAAATTAACGAGAAACAGAAATTTACTATATGAAGTTTTTATATTATAACTTCATTTATAATTAAAAAATACACCGAGGGCTGTTGGAAAAAAATATTTATACATCAAGTCAAAATTATGAAATTGTAAATAAAAACATTGATTGAATATAATTTTAAGTAATCGATTTGAAATCGCAAATAACTAATCACCCATAGATATTTTACTCTTTTTGAAAATACAAAAGATGGTTTAGATGAAAAGTTTCAAAGTAGAAGCAACATTTTAATGAAAATGTGTATTTGCTGCGGCAAAGTGCAAAAGAAATGATTGACAATTTTTTTAAATCATTCAATTTTTTATAAGTCGTAAAGTAATAATATGTTTCAAAGACGATTTGCTTCTATGTCATCTTTATAAGATTCGATTTGCCTTTGGTTCACCCTCCAGGATTCAATCTTCATGGATCTTATGCCGTGAGGTGTGAATTTGATAGTACTTGTCTTGTCTTGTCTTGTCTTGTCTTGTCTTGTCTTGTCTTGGAAATCCATAGAAAACTAAGTAGAAATAAAAATGCCTCGCGAAATTTATGATCCAGTTGATAATGGTATCATATGGAAAAGTTATAATAATAAATAAAGGATATAAAAATAATAATGGGCTCGTAGAAATATTTTAAATAGTGAAAAAGGTTTTATGGATCCGGATTTCCAACTTTCACATAACAAAATCATTAAATAATTAAAACCTTCGTAATCCCGTTTGCAATAAAATCAAATGATTATCCGAAAAAATTCGACATCATAATTCATGAACACTTCACACAAAATACAGTTCACAATCAAAATTATTGTCTCTAACTGCTCAATTTTAAAAACAATAAATAAAATCAGATATCTCTGAGTAATCATCGATAAAACTCTTAAATGGAAAGATCAGATTTGTCAAGTTGTTAAAAAGATTAGAAAATGAATTTTTAAGAATCAGAACATTTTTATCTATACAAAATTTGTACTTAGTATACTATGCATTTATTCAATCCATATTACAATATGCCATCATTAGTTGGGGACCAGCTTATAATACTAGCCTGATTCCAGTAAAAAATGCACAAATACTCATCATAAAAGTAATACTAAAAAAACCAAAAGATTATCCGACAAAATTACTTTTCGAAGAATTCAAAGTACCAACATTTTGTGATCTATTTAAAAGAAATTCTATTATTCAAATACTAACAGAAAAAGAAAAATATAATTTCGTCACTGAAAATCGTATTTATAATATTTTTAAACGTTATTATTAATATATAGTATTTTATTTTATTATGAGCTAGCTATTACATAAATATTTTTAGAGCATATAATATTGAATAACATTTTCATTTCACGAAACAAAATAATGGTAGTCTTATTATATAAACGACATTTCTGACAACAAAACACGAATTACATACAACTAAACACGGAATTGAAACAACCGGAGTACGCCACAGTATATTAAATGGTTATCTCAGTATTTAATAGTTCACAATATTTATTAATTTTGAAGTTTTTATATAGCACGCTTTTTATTATTTATTAAATGTATTATATCAGATGATCGAAAATAATATTAAGTACAATAAATTGTTATATTTGTTAAATTTAAAGTTGATATAAGAAAACTTTTGAATTCCTTCCTTCAAATTAAAATAAAAAAATGTTTTTAATTCTTCCACTAGAGTCGCAATAAAGCTGAGGATGACAGTTCATTTTGGCTTTGAAACTAGTAAGTTTTTGTTGTCCTCACTTAAAGTTTCCGGCCAATGAACGCCTGCGAGAATATTCAGCCGACGTTTAGAAGCACTTTTACAAATAGATTAACAAGGCTTCTTTTTCCGCTTGATTTGGTTAACCCGTTGGATTATTTATGTAACAGCTGTACTTAGCGCTGTAAGCAAACTCTTCTTCTCCAACGGGTTAAGGAGCTTACCGTGGAGCTCCATTATCCGTAGTCTACTCGGGAGTAGAGTGCAAAAGCACAGCGCTTTCACGTTCAATGTCCGAATCTGGAAAATATCCGAAACCTTTCAAGAATTTTTTTAACAAATGCAAGAAAACTTAGCTAAAGAAATCCGGGTATAAAAATATAACGTATATTTTATCCGATTCCTGACTTGCTTTAAAATATTTCCCGTACGTATTCAGAAAAATCTTTTCAAAGTACAGTACAAAGTTCAGAAAAAGTGTAAACAAAACGTGCTGCCTCGGGGAATATTGTTGAAGTAGCGATTGATTCTTTCGGTGTGGGAGATGACAGTTCTGCCGCGATTTGGATCAAATTAGAATTCGAAGGTACATTTATTGTCATAATATTTCAAATCGCTAATGATACGAATTTCAAATATAAATAATAAATTATTTAAAGATTCAGAATTATAAAATTAAACTTAAAATTAAAGACTTTAAATAAACCAAATTTTTTAGACTTCAACGTATCGACTGATGAAACACAAAATTAGAAACATTTTCACCAATTTTTTCAAAGTATAAATTTAACGTATAATTATGGTTCCTACGGAGACAAAAAATATGAGCAATTAACATTTTTAATGTGAAATATCAAAACAAGTATAGCAATTTCGGACAACACTGATTTCACTAACGGCTACTCATTTCCCTCTTTCGTATTCGTAGACAAAGTTGTACATAATATGTGCCTCACTCAATCACCAGCGGGATAAATCAGATCAATCTGTCCTGAGAAATGGGATCTCTCAGATATATTTTTTAATGTTTAGACATTTAGATAAACGTTGTGAAAGATTAGATCAGAAAGTAATCCGTCAAGAAGATAAAATATGGTTTTTAGTACAGTGAACGAAATAATTGAATGGATTAAATGAACACCGTTATCCTGTTTTTCACTAAGCACTTTTATTTTGAAACGAACTGTTGTTACTTACGAACGTATTACTTAAATAAAATAAAAATAAATTTACAAGGAATAATCTAAGCGAGAGAATGGCGTTTAACTTACTCTTTTACGTTAAAAATAAAACTTGTAACGGTATCTACAATTCTTTTTCTGTCCAACACTTCTGACGGTCGCGGAGTAGGATTCATCTGAAAGACGTCAAGGAAAACTTTTAATTTTCTTTTTTCTTCAACAATGACCAAAAAATAAAAAAAATGAACGATTAACTATGGAAGAATATAACTAGTAACGAAACAATAATTCTGTTCTGAATAAAATTCGATAACTACAGGCTAGCACTTGTAAAAGAAATTCAGCTATTCGGGATTATTATAGTATTATATTTGAATCATCTAATATATAGTACCGAGCCTTATAAAAATAGCAAGTCAAGAAAAAAATAATGTATTGTAATTTTACATTTTAGTGCCCTTGAGGTGAAATTTTTACAAAAATTGCGCCAAGAAAACAAATATATTTACTAGGTAAACGAAATATTAACTTGGTCGTACAACAAAACAGTTTTTAATTATTCAATATATTTGCTAAACACACAATTTATCAAACCGATTGGTAATTAAATTTGTTTTTTGCTATAATGAGAAGGGTCATTTGAATTGATATTTATAAACATTATTCTTTCAATACAATTTCACTGTAAAATATTATTTTTAATTTTTTCATGGTTACCTATATTGTGTATTTTTCTCAAATGAATATATTCGTGGTTAATGGAAAATAATATTTCCAATTTCAACATTTTGTTACAAAAATAATAAAAGAAAATTTGATAATCAATTTTTCTGATGAAATGATTCTAAAATATTCCAGCATGCCATTATAAGAAATTCTTTTGCTTTTAAATTTAAAAGTACGATTAAAGTTTTTACATAATCATGTTTATGATTTGTGATTCGTTTTCGCTGGAGAGACCTTTGTAAGCTTAACAGAAAGCCTTTGTGAAGAAAGAAAGAAGTGCGGGAAAGACGGAAAAAATGTAAAAAGCTTCTCGCGTGGACTTTATTTTGGGAGTTGACAGCGTGCTCGGAGACTTAGTCAGTTAACCTTAAGTTTTCCGTGAAGTAGCTCTAAGAACTTATGACACAGTTTGTCTAATGCTGTATATATATATATATATATATATATATATATACAGCATTAGACATCCGTATATTAGCAAATTATATATATATATATATATACAGCATTAGACATCCGTATATCTTCGATTATAAGACGCATGTTTTTTATTTTACAATCGCTGTAAAATTCAGCAGTCGTGATGAATCGTGATGAGTAGAACTGATTCAAAAAGTGATTCAGAAAAATCGGACACTGAATCAGAAGAAATTTCAAACTCTGATGGTGATAGTATCTACATAAATAATATGCCTGTTTTTATTTCCTTTTTTATTGTGATTGTATGACATTGTTTGTTATAATAAAGTTTATTTAATTTTTTTATTTTTTATTATTAGTATATAATAATAAGGGTCTTATAATCGAGGATATATCGTATTTCCTCGATTATAAGACGCATATATTTATATTTCAAATGGAAATATTTTAGTATCTGTGAAAAATTATAACACAATAAGTCACGGAAAGAAAAGTACAAAATATATTCTACGATAGATAATAAAACACCTTTAGTATCGTAGAATTTCATATCCATTTGTGAGTATTTTGGATAATTCTCCCTTTTGTTGCTAAGTTGATGAACACATAACACCGTCACCAGCACGATCATAATATTGAGAAAGATTTTGTAAAAGCACGTACGACTTGTGTTCATATTAAGAAACTTAATCAGTTAATCGAAAAATCTATAACAATTTTACACTTTAAACATACGTTCACAATACACTTTTAATCAGGTGCTTGAACATCTCTATGGATAAAGCAGGGTTCGATTGGTGCTCATTTAAAATTAAAATTACGATCGGTCTCGGTCTCGGTCTCGTTCTCGTAGATCAAGATCTTAATTGAATATGGTGATAATTAATCACACTTAAAATTGAGTTTCGATTATCACTAATTCCACAGAACTCTATTGACGGTTCGACCTCTCAGTAGAGACGAAAAGGGTTCAGTAAGGTCTGGCCTCCACGACTTGAGGGAATCGGGTGTACTGCGAGTATTTGGGATTTATTACTCATACTACAGACGAGATAAGCTGGCGGAAACATTCCTTTCTATTCCCCGTCCAATTTCAAAGAATTTTAACCGTAGATAAAAAATATTTCTCACTTTTTCTTGCGCTCGAATGCTTATATATTTTCTGAATTTATTTTGTTCGAAAAGTATTTCTATGAAAATCCTTAAAACGTATTTCAAATACATTGGAGTCGCCCACCAGTGTATCTGAATAAATTGCTTGTTTTAAGGGTCATCCTTCAGTTTATCATTAATTATATTGTACTTCCTCATCTTTTATCTATGACTTTTAACTATTGATGTTGGATATTTTATTGGATCTGTAAATGTACACGATAAGAGAAGAAATATGTAAATGTCATTGCCAGTATGAAAAATTCGACTTATTCGCTAAATTAGCGAATTTGTCGATCGTGTATTTAATATCTCTAGGTTATGATTACTTAGATATTTTCTCTTTTATATATTCAATATATATTCACGTAAATATATATTTAATTTGAAATGACGTGTACATTGTCTTTATTACGAGTAAGAAAAAACATACGTTAGCGAAATTGTACGAACTTTTACGTCTGGAAAATATATTAACCATCTCGTCGCACTTTATTTTTTTATCTATGGTCGCACTGTCAAATGTGACGCGAGATGACAGATGGTAATGTTTACATTTGTTCGTAATGTTTACGATCGGTCAATAATCATTTATGTTAATATGATCTCAGTTTTTTTAAGAATGTCTTTAAGTGGAGCGATGGATATATATATTTCAAAGTTGATACGTAAGAACACCGTTTATAAAATTCTATTTGATTTGTCCTCTATTTCTGGTGCTATTAACACTTGCGTCATATGACCATATGACCGAACCATAATTAATAATTAATTCTTTTTGCCTTGTAAGAAACTGGTAATTTTTTTTGACTAATAGTGGAAAGAATATTTCTAACTCATGGTGTCAAATACACAAAAGTAAGGTTAAAAATCCTGGAAAAATTAATAAGGACTTTACTTTACGACATAAATATTTCAAAGCCTTCCACTACAACGTATGTAATAATATTTTTATTTTATTGTGTACCTATAATTAACACATACATGGATTATATTTAAAGGCAGTTAATGATGGTTATGTCAGATTGGCTTCGCTTTTAAAATGTTCTATTCCACAGTGTGCATAAACAGCGCTATCATGATATAATAGTACTTGCCTGTCAAAAATTTAGTTGACCTATACTGGGCGTTGACCTATACTGTGAGCATTACACTCTACATATTTTACTCTCCCTTATATATTATGTAAATATTGAAATTTAATGTTATTACTTAATTATATGGAAAAAAAAATTATTTCGTGTAAATTTTATATGAAGAAACGAGAGAAAATTTTCGGTATTACATTTTCATTGATAAACATAATTTTATTTGAACATAAATGTATTTTATTATAAAGATTATATAGAGCATAATATTTAATATACACATATATGGTAATAAAATACATTATATTGGCATAGCAACCTTACAATGTAAGGTTTACGCTATATTTTCGTGCAATTGGGGTTATCCAGATTGGATAAGAAATCTAACCATGTCAAAACTTTGGATTAACAGTTCATAGTCAGAGATAACTAAATTCATATTTGTACATTAGGCCATATAGAACATGGTTTTTGGTTTTTGTTCCAAATTGAAATATAATGTGTTATGCAGCTTTTGCAGAATTGAGTAAAATTTCGGGCAACCGTTTAATTGTGTTGATCTAGTCCCAATATGTTCAACTAACTGGTATAAATGGTATGATGTTGGCTGTTTTTTATAAATTACGGTTTTTCAGAAAAAAAAACTTTATTTCACACTGTCCGGTGGATGTTTTCTGTTCATCCATTGAAGATTTAATATCCAAGACTTTTAATAAAATTTTTTGATAGGTTCCCATTAAAAATTTAGCAGTTATTTTAACTCCTAAAAATACAGCAGAACACCTGCAGCACGTCGCAAACAATAACAATTTTACCTCTTAAAGCTTAGTTTTGTATGAAAAACATTAAAGCTGTAAAAAAATGATATCGCTTGAAAAGGGAAAAATGAATATGAAATTTTAATTAACATTTTACCGTTGATGTGAAATTTTCTAATAATGGTTTATTTAATTTTACAGAAAAGCAATAAGAATATGTCATATATTTAAATACAAATTAAATTAATCAACTTGAAAGATATACAGATAAAACCTATTTATCGAAAAAATATTTTAGTTGCTACCAGGATTCGAACCTAAACCTTTTCCTATCCGGGGAAACGCATTATCCAATAAATAAATTTTATGCGTATTTCAATTGGAATTTTAATAATATTTTATTTTTTCTGCATATCTACTTACCAGTGTGCGTAAATATGTTATATATGGTATGTGGTGGTTTTTGGAGCAGAAGGGAAGACTCTCATAGCCGCCACTGATATTATTACGAACATATTATAAATTATATCCATTATATTTATGAATATCCAGGGCTAATCTTTTGTTGTAGCGTGGTGTATGCAACGTACTAAAGTAAATTATTGGAATTCCGATTCAATTCGTCTCCTTTTTTAAGTAAATCCGCCCATAATATCGTTATAAAAAGTTCCCGATGGTTTAAATTCTAAAAGCAATTCTTTTTCCATTGGAATACACCGTGAAAAAAAAGTTAAGTCTCTTAGCAAATCAATTATGTAGAAGGTGTCATTGCATGCAGTTTTCAGTAAGGTTAATCCCTTTCGAAGACAACAAAATTAACTTAAAACGGAAGAAAATTGGCAGATGTTAAGATGCCAATGAATATTAATACAGTTTCAGTAAGAAAACATTTAATAATTATACAAAATACTTTGTTTAAACCACTATTTATTAATTATTCTACATGTTTCGATACCATAGGTATCATCTTCAGGAAACAATGTACAATGAAATTAAAAAATACAAGCATAGATAAAAACAAAAATATAAAATGGTGAATAAGTAAGAACTGATATGAAAACAAATTTAAAAGGTGACTATTTGCAAAGAAGATTTGGTTATTTATAATATTATGCTTGCTATTAATACTTTTTCTTATTTTAAAAATTTCGAATTTGTCTAAATGTAAACCCTTAGTATTTGTATGTATAATTTATAAACCCTTATTAATATCAAAGGAATGGTTTGTTTCCAAAAGCTGATTGGAAAATTCTAAATAGTTATTGTTATTTAAGAATCTCGAATTCTAATTCTAATATAAAAATTTCTACTTTACCTATGTAAAAATAATTGCAATCATTGCAAATTAATTTGTAGACCCCTGATTTTTTAAAAATATCATCCTTATACTTGTAATTTAATATATAATTCTTTAATTTATTATTAGTGTAAAAAAACTGGTTTGGGATATTTTTTTTTTATAATTGAATTTGAAGTAAGATTATTTAAAAACACAATTTTTTTCCACTGCTTCCCACTATCAATAATAGGTGGGTAAACATATGATCTGATAAACTTTTTCTTGTACTTTTTGTTTGACAAATTATCTATTAATTAAATATTACAACCATTATTACTTGCAATTTGTTCATTAATATTTAATTCTTACGTTAAAATATTAATGAACAAATTGCAAGTAATAATGGTTGTAATATTAAATTAATAGATAATTTGTTAATCTACTAAGCATGGAATGAAAAGCTGATAATTTTTGAGAAAACGGATGATTAGAAGTATTATGTATTATTATGTCAGTGTAAGTATCTTTACGAAAAATGTTAAATTCTAGTTTATTTTTAATTATAGAAATGTTTAAATTCAAAAAATTTATGCTGGAATTTTTACCTAATTCTAAGGTAAATTTAATCTTTTTATGGAGTGTATTTAAGAAATTAATAAATTTAAACTCAGTCCTTGTATGGGGGGCGAAAAAAGTACATAGGACGGTTGGCATGGTAGAGAACCAGCTGCATGATTAAGTTATGTTTTTCTCATGTTTCTTACGTATAACGATTTACCATTCTATCAACATTATCCCTGCGCATGTCTATCAGCTTTTTGATGTCCGTTGTGTTGGTATCTTTATTATATTACATATGATTTAATTCACCTTATTATTTTAATTACATATATTAAAATCACCTGTAATGTTTAATTTTTTTAAATATTTGACAGTAGATTTCTTTGTTTATTCTTTTAAAAAAAATGTATTTTTAAAATAAAAAGGTCATATATACCTACACATTAAAAAAGGATGTTACTTCATTTAATGAAATATATGAATATCTCATTTAATTTTCATTTGTGACGAACATAGGGACATAGGGATTTCATTTATAAGATATTTATTTAATACATTTATATGATAAGTTTTGTATTATTTTTGCACAAGTATAATGTTTACTATCTAAATAAAATTCAAAAGATAAATAAAAGCTATTAATTAAAATTAAAATTTAATAGAAAAGCATCGTGAAAAATGTTGATCTAATTAATTTTTTACTTTATTTAAGTTGAATTATTTATTGCTCTGACTCGAGCGCGGGGAATAATGCATACAACACGCTTCATGAACGAACTGATATATGAACATAAATATTGCGGATATTTCGTAGGTAGGGATAAAGAACACCTGAGGGGTTAATTTCCCTTCGCCGAACCAAATGCGCGAACGGAATAATTTGTCAATAACCATTTAGAACTTCAAATATACTTATTTATAGGCTTGATACCGTGTTTCTATCAACGATAAATAATGTAGATAATTGTAATGTTAAAAATACACCATATTCATTTTACTATATGTTTATGTACATTCTTCGATAGCTGTATCCCAGGATTCCAATTAACCATAAGCACACATATGAACTGCACTAACCTTTTATTTTTACTGTCTTTCTATCAACGATAAATAATGTAGATAATTGTAATGTTAAAAATACACCATATTCATTTTACTATATGTTTATGTACATGTCTTCGATAGCTGGATCCCAGGATTCCAATTAACAATAAGCACACATATGAACTGCACTAACCTTTTATTTTTACTGTTTTTCTATCAACGATAAATAATGTAGATAATTGTAGTGTTAAAAATACACCATATTCATTTTACTATATGTTTATGTACATGTCTTCGATAGCTGTATCCCAGGATTCCAATTAACCATAAGCACACATATGAACTGCACTAACCTTTTATTTTTACTGTTTTTCTATCAACGATAAATAATGTAGATAATTGTAGTATTAAAAATACACCATATTCATTTTACTATATGTTTATGCACATGTCTTCGATAGCTGGTTCCCAGGATTCTAATTAACAATAAGCACATATATGAACTGCACTAACCTTTTATTTTTACTGTCTTTCTGGTTCGATGTTGTTGTTCTTTTAGCCGGGTTGTCTTCTTTAGATTTAGATAGAAAAGAGGGCGGCAATACTCACTCACACACACATATAAATTATTATAAACTAAGAAACCCAGTGGTGCCAATCGAAGTAGCAAGGTGCGTAAACTCTATTATATGTGTTAAAGTTTTATTATAAAAAAAATACTTCTTAAATTTATATATTAACATAAAATTATATCTAAGCTAAACAATTCTAGAAAACTTATAGCAAAATAGTGGCTTTCTACATCAACAAATTATTATTATGGTTTTGGATTACTAATATTAAAATTTCTGTTATGGCGCTTGACTTCATCTCTCGTATCAGAGATTTGTCGGTAACATTCGGTATGTTTCACTTATCATTCTACTGCTTAAAATATATATACGGCAATGAATCATAGTTCGCTGTACGCTCAATTCTGTACTGTTTTTTTTCGTGCTTTCGATACGAACTCAATTACTTTAATCCCCTTTCCCTAGTAGGGTCAGGGGCTTAAAGTCTCTATAAGATGCCTCCAAATTCTCCTGTTTTGCGCTGACGATGACCAATCAATGCCTACAAAATCATAAAAATGTTAATTACTTAAATTAATTATTGATTGAGTGACATCAAATTATTAGTAACTGCGTCAAAGATATTAGATTTACGAGTGAAGATTTTATTGCATAGTAATGCAATGTGTATTTTTAAATCAAATAAAATTATGATTAATTAAGCAATAGGCAATATTTATTTATGTCAAAAATTTCTGAATCAGTGGAAAATAAAAATTGTTCACTTAATTGTCGTATTTAAGTTCAAGACCATGTTAAGATGGATGGATATATGTATGTAATTAATGTAATTAAATTGTATAAATTCGATCTTAATAATTTTTGTTCAATAGTTAACAAATAAGGTGCTAGTATGTCAGTATTAATTTTACTGTTGAAAGAGTTGGAATCAATGTTCTTGTTTAATTTTTAATAAGAAATTTGGGTTTGGTATTGTTCTTCGATTCCCCAGATAATTTAGTTTGTAATGGCTGCGTCACTCTTCGTAACAGCCTAAAAAGGTTTTCTGAAAAGATAAATCGAATGAAACAGTCGACTTGGAATTTTTCGTACGCGCCGGTTGTAAATACTATAGTAAGTATTCTGTAAAATTTTATAGAACTCGATGTTGATAAAATCAGTGAATCGTGTATAGTATTTGTGCTGGAGGATTTTACGATTACATTACAGATGTGTAGGAGATTTAGCAGCGACATGATCAATACGTTTAATTATTTGTCTTTCATTTTGTACATTTTGTTGGAGAGCAATCGAAGAAGAGAAAGTTTGCATGAGACGAGATACTCTCTGATGTTGAAGAGAGTTCTATAAATGGTTTTGAAGATTATCTCCGTACGAATGACTATTGTCCGTATTCTGTAGAATCGTTTTTCTTTTGTACGCTGTAAACTAATTAATTCTCTACATGTTGAGAGGGATTACATATCCAGATTAATTCAAAGACTCTTAGAAAATTTCACTATATTAGGTATTTCGTTATCTCCCAATGAATCTTCTAGAAAGGAACCATTCATTCAATATATTGTACATCTATTGTTTTATTTCTGCCTTCAGAGATCAATCAATCAGTGATAATTAAATTACTTCGCAGATCAATTTATATTATTTCAGTGGGGAGATAATTAAAAAAATAAAGATGCGTGTATAGACGTTGAACTAACTAACATTAAAAAATATAACAAGAGTGTAGTTTGTACTCTCACGGTTATGTGGTATAATTATTGTAGATATGTTATAGTATGTGCGTATTATGGATACCTACAGTTGACTCGGAAAGAAGGAAATAAATAAATTTTATTACATTTATTTTTGATATTTTAAATTTAAATTCGTTTGAAAACTCAGCATTGCATGAAACTTTTTGTTTATTTAAGTATTATTGTAGTTATCATTAAGTACCTATGTATTTTTTTAGGTATATACCAGGTACATTATGTAGATACTGCATTCATAAAAAAGTTCTTTACCTGCCTACCGAGACGTGAAATGATATATTAATACTAAAATAATTCATTGAGGTAGAATCTCTTTTAATTTTATACATGCCTAAAATATTTTTGATTTTTATGGTTAACTACTTTAAATTTGAACAGTATGGAAATTTAAAAGATTAGTAATGATTTCCTTTCTTTTCTTATTTACGAATTTTATATTGCTCTGATAATATTTTATAATTAATATTCGTGAATGTGTAGACTACACTTTTGATGTGCGAAGTGAGACAACATTATTGTTGTATTTTTGTTCGTTTTGGCCCCGCCGTGCTCGACACGTCAGTGTGAGTTGGTTTTGGACCCTGTCGTGTGGCCTTTTCTCGTAGTGTTCACGGACTTCATTTTACGTCTGATCTGTCGGCTATTTTATTACGAAACAATTCATCTCCAATACAATTGTGCATTGAATTTATAGATGACGTCGAGTGTGATAATTTGAAGTCATCGGGCGGAAAGTTCGTATCAAGCTCTGTTTTGTGGATATTATTTCGTTAACCAAGGGGTTTGTTTGCAATTAATTTCGTGAGATTCTTGTGTACATTTCTTTAGTAACATTATTACCATTACAGATACAATTGTATTTAATTTTTTTGTGAATTCTTACGTATGTGTATCGTATGTCCTTGGACTATTGACTCTCGCTTCGGAGTAAAGAACGACTGTGACGTCAACATCGAAACAGCGTCAATCCCTGATGTTGTCATCCTCATAGGTAAGTGTCGAGCTTCCCATATTCTCTTTCGAAAGAAGATTCATGAATGACGCTATAACAAAAATATTATAACTGTTGTTATTACTTGAACAATGTGTATAGAATGCTACAACTAACCGCGTGGAAATATTACATTGGCCGAACGACGTATCAACGTGTCGGAGACTTCCCGCTTTTATTATATTTTTTTAAAGGTTTAGTAGCTAGCGCTTGAGACACGCGCGACATGTTGGGGGCTTTGTTGTTGGACTATTTTTAAATGATTTTTGTAAAATATATATTTTCACTACGAAGAGATTGTTTAGTTTTTTTAAATTATAAAAGCTAGGAATAATGATGATAAATGATAACGCTAGAACGAACATATGTTATAACAAATGAGTTTCTAGGAACTATTACTTTCGCAATGGAAGTTATAGTTTCGCTATAGAATTTATTTTTGATAGAAGTAATACTTTTGCGTTAGAATTAATATGAAGGTATATATAAAAAAATGGATCATATATTCAAAAAAAAAAAATTAAAAATAACGAAAGAAAATGTTGGAAACTACATAACAGATTAAAAAATATTGAAGCGCAATATAGGTTTAAATAATTATGATTCTATTTAGTTAAAAAAATTATTTAAGGACATGTATTAGGAAGTGCACACAATAGAAGTAGTGATTAAATTTCGACATTAAGTGTATCGGTATGAATAGTATGTGAAATGTGTCAATATATCTTTTTCCGAGGTGTGTGTAATTAGAAATTATGTATGCGTAAAGATTAATAAACTGATAAATGTAAAAAAAAAGTGTATCACTCTATTACTCAACCGTTGTCAAAGAAATCATCTGTTAATGAAACAGTAATGTGTTTAGTGGTTTCAAATGGTCATCAATTTTTATACACTGCATTTTTTAATAATAGTTACAATTTAGTGCATTAGAAAATTTCATAACATTTTGAATATATTTTAACTTTTTGTTTTATTTTCACCTTTACTGGTGCTGGGACTAATACCACGCACGCCCGAAATTTTTATGAAGTCAAAAATATTTTGTAAGCGCCGAGTATCGATCCCGCTATCTCTCAGATGCTAAGCGTCCTAGAATATCGCCATTCCCACTAATACTGTGGTGAAATTGTCGTATAAGTATATAATGCTGATTTTTTCGGGTTAGAAATTAATGCGTTGATCTATATTTTTGATATATTTACATTATTAATATAAAATTTTAATATAGATATTTAATTTTATTTGAAAAATAGTTTGAATATTACTACAAATTAATATTAATATTCTTTCCTTTTTGCAATGGTTAGTATAGAAGACCGGGGTTTTAATTTGATTTATTTAGATGTATTCATAAATATTTTTATTGTATTACAAAAACATAAATAATGCATGGGCGGTATGGCTTATGTGCCTGAGACATGTAACGCGTTTTTTCCCATTAAAATACTCGTCGGTGGATCCAAAATGAGACACTATAAATTATATAATTGTCGAGGCCAGCCGTCGGGCAGTTGGACCGCACTGTTTGAAACAACTGAGTGAATTGAACTTTCATACATTTCTGATGAAAAAAGTTATCCCGGTTGGGTCAAGACTTTTGCCAATTACATTACGTGTATTTGACTCATACTCGAAAGTGGGCGGATGTAATATTCGGTTAATAGTTGATGGATATTGATAATGGTGGTCATTAGATTAAATCTGTAATATTTACCTGGAATGGTGGAAAAGGTAACGAAGGTGATCACTGATACAAATCACTGAGAAAATGAAAATGAAACCGGGAGCAACAGAGAAGGCGAAATGAAAATTTTTTTTTTCATTTCGCCTTCTCTGTTGCTCCTGGTATTACTTTCATAAATCTTTCTAAATAGAAATGAAAGCATATAAATTTTGATTTAGTTTCAAAATTCTGTCAGATCTGATTGTTTCGAGGTTCGCCTGTCTCCTAGGCTCTAGGTCTATTATTATTAGTAGTTTAACCTAAAATATAATCTTAGTATCTTTGTTGCTATTCATAGATCATGTGTCAGCATCGTTTAAAATTAATTAAATTCTCCTCATACATACATTTAATTCGCGGTTTACCAAAGTTTAACCTGTGTATCTACTTCTCTTTTTTTCCTGAAGAAAGAAAATGTCGTAGTGATTAAAGTCTGCCAACTGCAGCAAGTTTAGAGCACTTAAAACATTTGTACAGATAACTATCGTCGCTTCACTCTGCTTTACACCGCTAACGATTATTAATTAATCTTACTTTAATCCCGCTTAAATATAATAATCATTTTCGCGAGTGTTAGTATATACCCCGCGACGCTTGTATTTGTAGTGGAGAGGAATCAACAAATGAACCATCATCCGGCAGACGAAAAGTAAGTGCTTTACTTTCTTTCTCACATTTACATCATAAAGTATTGTGATATTATCATTTTAGAAGCTACTTGTCTTCAAACAATTGTCCAGTGAGACAAGCTCCTGCATCGTAAAACCACCCATGAGATAATTTTGCTGTGATTGTGTAATTGTAATAGTATACACTAATTCTATGATTAACCATTTAAAGACGCACCTCATATTGTCAAAAAAGTTTCAGATGTCTTTCAATTCAACTCATTAATAAACTTCCACCCACCATGACACGTATGTACATGCACGAGGTTTATCTCAGATATTCATTTCTAAAACGGGTAACGATCAAAAACGATGATTTTGATCGTTACCCGAATAACGTAACTAGTACCTACATACACACTATCATCAAGAAATCTTTGAGATCTTCTCACCCGTGGAATATTAAAACTCACCATAAATTTAAACATATTCTTAAAATGTGGATATTGTAGAAATTGTAACACTTATATACACAAATTAATTATATCGATTGCTAAACCTGCTCACCTTCTTGCTTTCTTACATACCAAGCCATGGCTTTCAAATAATGAAACGATAGATGTATCAATTTGAAAAGTGTAACATATCGGTTCGAAAATTTGTTGTCAATGTACGTGTGCTGTATCATAATCGATTAATGCACGTTCTCCGGATTGGAAAAAAATCCGGGTTCGAATCTCGGTAGCAAAAACAATATTTTTCGATAAAATTGATTTTATATGTATATTTTTCTAAAAAATACATTTAATGTTACGTACTTGTCTTTTAAGTATGTCTTCAGTGCACACCTCGTAATATTAAGGTCCAAGAAATAGACTTTGTAACAATTATACATTTATTATAATACGATACAATTTAGTACAAGGTATATTACTAGTATAGGTCTAACGATTAAGCCGATGAACACGCAGAGAAAAAGCCCGCGTCCTGCCGCGCGTCGCCCTTTATAGCCTCGCACGCACACACGCCGGCGGTGCGGCACTCACACACACTCACACACACAATCAAACAATCCCAAGGACATCACATTTAATTTGTCTTTAGAAAAATGCTTAAAATAAGCTGGATTGGTAGAGATACGAATGAAGATATTATGGTTCCGTCGGATTAAAAGAACGATGTAATTAAAACCATAAAAATCCAAAAACTTCAATATATCGGTCATGTAATGAGACATCCGGAGAAGTACGAAATCTTACACTTCATATTTCAGGAAGAGATTGCTGGAACTCGGGGCCCTGGAAGGAGAACATCCTGGCTGAAGAATTTGAGACAATGGTTTGGCCAGTCTATAGTAGAGCTGCACCGGGCAGCTGTAAATAAAGTCATGGTAGCCAACATGATAGCCAACGCCCATTGGACGGATAGAGCACAAGATGAAGTTCACATAATAAAAATCATTTGCATTATTATTTACTTAAATTATTACTACATGTTAATATTCCTCAGTAATAATTTTTTTTACAATAATCAGCTTTTAAACATTGCCCATATCATCACATTTGTTTTACCCAGACAGGCATAGTGCAATTAAAATTGAAAACTGTATAGATATAAACAAATATTTTTCAACTGTATCGCAATACGTAATGGTAAAAATAAGTTTATGAAAACGACGTGATGATGTTTCATTTGTATATGGCAGTAATGATGCACGCCGCCGGCAAGCAATGGTGTCCGGAATATTGTTTGCCCACAATTGTTCCCGGCCCAATTTATTCCGTCACAATTCCACAATTCTTCGCCTGGAAAATTGTTCGCCGAATATATTGAAAAAACACAATTTTCGTAAATGTGATTATTTTTTTGTATAGTAACATTTTTTATTTTGAATGAATTAATTTGCATTAATCTATCAGAAACTATTATGTGAATATTGTTACTTCGTATTTTTAAAATGATCAAATTTGGACCTGTAGATTATATTTTTACTCAATTTCATTCAGCAAGTAGATATATGATTAAAAATATATAAGATATTATATTACAAATAAATTTATTATTTTTAATTATCAAGAAACTATGTTCTAATAATTGTAACTTCATAAAAATAATTAAAAAATATGCTGATAACAACATTAATAATAATATTATTCACATCATTCATTATTCTGCCAAAATTAGCAGATTTATCTAAAATACATTTTTTCAAAATAACTACGCAGCGAACAGTTTTGTAGGTGAATAATTGTGGACGAACAATTGCGGTCGAACAATGTTCCAAGAAGTATGTAAGTCTATTATTCTGACATGTGTACTACATATGTTTTTATATATGGATTATTATTATACATAGCTAAACGCAGTAATGCATACTTGATACATTATCTTGTTTGCTAACCAGTAGGAATGCTGGACAGTCCATAATTGCCGAACCGAGTAGCTTTTGAAACTGGCGAACGATGAACGATTTCACATTATTTCCGCACTGCTATTTTCTAACCTCGGATGGTGGGAAATTTTTAATATTATCATATGTACGCAAATAAGTGAAACATAGTATAACAGCGTGTAAATGCCTGATACATTTTACTCTATAAGAAACTGCGTGACAAACTGAGACGGAAGCGTGTGGTATCGAATTAAATGGTCAAATTAAATAATTCGTGATAAAATAATTTTTGATGATTATTTAAACGGTATGAATAATTTCATTTTTCGTGTTTACAATGGATATCAATGTCAAATGCATCCAGACACTTTAGACAAAACAAATAATACAAATTAAATTAATCAACTAGAATGATATATAGAAAAAAAATCTATCATTCGAAAAATATTTAGTTGCTACCGGGATTCGAACCTGAACCTCTTATCACAGTTTTGCTAAGAGGTCCAGGATCGAACCCTAGTAGAAACTAAATATTTTTTCGCTATCGAAATCTATCTATATAGATTTTTTTATGCATATCTTTCTAGTTGATTAATTTAATTTGTATTTGAATACCACAGAACTATGTTCTGAAAATGCAACTTCACAACAAAAAAGTGTTCTTCTTAAAAACATTAAAGGAAAGTTGGTGCAAACATGTAAATATTTTGTTTGTAAACACATATCTATATGTTAAAAATAAAGATCTTAATTTTACTGACTTGCTTGAAAAAACGAAGATCATCTTAATATTAAACATTATTTTTAATGAAAAAAAAATTTTGTTATGAAGTTGCAATTTCAGAACACAGTTCTGCGGTGCAAAACTGAGACATTTGTGCGTCTCACCGTCCAAGGTATACGCAACATATGTCTCTAGCATCACATTTCAAAGGCATCAATCCGTCATCTCTCCATTGCTATCACAGTCCATGATTCCACATCACATAAAAATACAGAATGTACCACAGATGTACAGAAAAACCTATCTATCGAAAAAATATTTGGTTACTGATAGATAGATTTTTTCTGTATATCTTTCTAATTGATTAATTAAATTTACGTTCCAAATATTATCATCTGTTTAGCTGACATGTTATAGAAATATAGTATAGGCTAGGAGAGCACGTCATCGTATTGAAATTATTTGCAATTTGTGTACAGAAATTCTATACTGAATTTTAACAGCATGTCGCATACGAACCCAATATATCAAGTGTTGAATTTTCAATAACATACAACATGATATACTATTTGAATAATGTATATAATATATATTGAAGGTTCCTTTGCAATCGAGTGATTAATGTGGACCTTATTTTGAATTTGGTATCGTGATTAATCGTAGTACCTAACACACTATCAATCAATTATATAAATCGTTATATAATATGAATATAATGTATTGTAATAGCTAAATTTTTTCCGTTCACTTCTCCATCGTAATTTATTCTGCAAATAAATAAATACTCTAATGTTATTTCAGTGTACATTATTAAAACGCGTTGCTAAACAAATTTAATCACAAAAAATAACAAACATTTTAACGAAAATTCATTTACATTTTCAGTCTGTATTTTATAAATTGTTCTGATATATGATTTAATTTATTTTACAGATACAATTTTACTAAAGAAATGAATTTGTTTAAAATGAAAAGACATTATATTTTATGTACTATTGATTTTATTGATATTAATTACATTTCATAAACTAGAAAAAAGGTTAAAATATTCAATTTTTAATGAAATCCCATTTTATTTGAGATGTTACAAGTTTTAGGAAAATAACATTTTAATAATAAATAACAAGAAAAAAATTGATGCCTCACTTAGCAAACGTATGTAGATGAAGTTTAGCAATTTCTATATAGGGTATCTGTGAGAACTGTCACTTTTGTATGTGTGTGTCAGATGAGTGGTGGGGGTCATGGGACATAAGAGGTCGTCACTGGGGGAATGGGTCTCTTTCCCATTGTTCTTTCGCAATAATAGTAATAAATATCTGAGTTATATAATTGTACATTCTGTAAATAAGTTATCGTAATAAACTATAATTGTTAAATATATCTACTGAGTTTCATTTCAAGTACTCAACCAAGCAACTAGAGAGTACACATAGAGAATAGAACTCCAGGTTGTAATTCCAATGATACCACATTGGTGCAGTCAAATTGGACAGTCACCACAGAATCATTGTTTACTCGGTTAACTACATATACCACCAATAAAAAGCTCCTGATTTCCTGGTTATTTTTTTCTGTGTATCCAAATGATTTATCTAAATTTTATTTTAAATAATTTTTCAAAATATTATAAGTCTACGTTAAAAATGTTTATAATTTCAATGGCAATTTAATAATACCATATCACTTACATAAGATGAGATGAAAAAGTAAAATTTTAGAAGTCAAAGGCTATCTCTTTTCTTTTTGTAAGGAGAGTAGGCACTTTTCTAGATATCCAGCGGTAGCGCGGCTTCTTGTTCTATCATCGATCAAATGCTTCACATCGGCCGAGGCTTCCGTAGCCGCGTATGTATGAAGAGCCTTCGGGGGGCTGAAAGATGAGCCGAGAAATTGAGAAGGCCTACACAACATATTACTCACCACGCAAAGGGATGAAAGCTACAAATTGTGTGGAATATAAAGTAAACAGCCCATAGTGCGTGATACGGTACAAAATATGGGTCTAGATCTCTGTTATTCTGCTGTCATTAATTATTCATGTAAAATTCTCATTTGTAAGAGAATATAAGATTTTTTATGTTAAAGTTTTGTTATCAATTATTTATATTGTTTTATCGTTAAAAATAATTCGAAAAGATACCCCGCAGAGTTAAAATCGCACATATATAAAAATCCAAAGTTTTTTAATAATTCTTCCATTGTAAGTACATTTGAAAGAAAACTTGCATATTACACTAGAGTGAAGTGTAATTTTATTTTAAAAATACGTACAGATATATTTTTCAAATAAAAATAAATTACAACTTCATATTATATATTTTTAAGAGTAGGTACTGTGAACTGCAATTATTGTTTTTATAAATACTGCAGTAACTATTTTTTTGAATTATAAAAACATTATAAGCACGATAAAGTTTAGTATGTTTGATCGTTGATTGTAAAAAAACCAAAATTTTAATTGTTTGTTTATTTTTTTTGTCAATTTATAAATCTTTATTTTTATTTTTCTTCTTATGTGCTTCTAATACATTGTTCTTTTTTACATACATATTCTTGTTATACAGGGTGTAATACACCTAGTCCACAATATTTTATGGCTGGATATCTGACTAAATTATGAGTCGAAAATATTCATCAATCATCGAGTTCGTCCTAGAGTTTTTATTGCCCAATCAATTGCCCTATACCAAATTCCTGCTACTTTTTCTACATCCCGTTTCCCACCCCTTGTGTAAACAATATCTTTACATTATACGTTAAGATTTGGAGAAGTTTTGACTAAAACACAATCACTCTTTTACAAAACTGCTGCCATATTGAATTTACTGCTTGAACTATGTTAACTTGTGGATATAATATGGTGCCACAAGGTTCAATTTACAAATAAAGACAGT
This sequence comes from Eubasilissa regina, assembly GCA_022840565.1. Taxonomy (NCBI): domain Eukaryota; kingdom Metazoa; phylum Arthropoda; class Insecta; order Trichoptera; family Phryganeidae; genus Eubasilissa; species Eubasilissa regina. Next base: position 28,453,188 of record JAINEB010000018.1, read on the forward strand.
GTTATGGAACAAATTGTAATACTATTATTATTATACAGTTTTTATGGATGCCCTGCCAGTTTTTGGAGTCCTGTCAGGTATATTGATTGGGTCCTTCACCTTATTTACTTTATTAAATAAATGCTTAAAATACCTACAAATCATTCGATCATGTTTTTAAAATATTAATGAAGAATGACGAACGTTATGAAGAAAAAAATTAACAAATTTCTTATTATAGTATCTTCACGCCAACGCCAAGGCAATGGTTGAAAAAACGTAAACCTATCAAAACGCGGCACGTGTCAAATACACACGACCCTTATTACTTGACAAAGGGTGGCTAAATATTTTCAGGCAAAAAATAAATATCAAAAATGACTTTTTAAGAAAAACATTGGTTTATAATTATCTATAATATTATTAAATATATCCATGATTTTAAATTAATAAATAATTATGAATTATGTTAATAAAGGAAATGCGTGTATTCAACGGTGACCAGCAACTGTTTTAAATATAGTTGGTGACCAGACAATTGCGCACAGAACAACTGCACATTAAATTCTAATTCGTAATTAATTCTACGTAAATTATACTTTTCTAAAACATTATAATTAAACTTTACTTGGAATGATAACTAACTAATCATATTTCTATGAATTTCGAAAAAAATAATTCCAAAACTGTAAAGGAAACTACACTGCGCGGCGGCGGCGTATATAGACAACCGGATATAAATTAATAGAATTAATATTATATTAACTACATACACTTAAAAAAAATTAAGAGTCGCCTTAGAATACATTTGACCACGTAGATTTGTCTATGTATATATATATATTATCATATTTCACAAAATGTCACAACTTTTGAAATGAAACTTCTTAACCCTTTCCAAACCATACAGTAACACAGGTCTACCATCATAATTAAACCTGTAATATTTCGGTAAATACATGCAACATAAAATTCATGTTTTAGATAATCCTAAAGAAAACATTAGCGCTTAGGAATGACTGGTGAAAAACCAATTATGAAAAGGGAATCGTACAATAACAATTATTTTTTCCATTCAATCCGTTGTAAAATTATAATGTTAGAAAAAATACAACTTGCGATATGAAAAACATAAATCACACACTATTTTCACAGTGAAAAGAACAACAAACAAGCAAATATAATTGTTTCTTTCTCAATAATTAAATGAAGAGAGATAATAAGGAACGACACATTGTATAGGACTTAATGAATGCTCTAAATTACGTTATTAATCATTTTTTCAAAATTGAATGCTTAATATTTAGTGTAAATTCGTGCCATTGAAGCCATTTAAGCTAATAAAAGCATTTTTTCTAACTGTTATTTACGGTAACACGAGTTGACAGCATGGCTACGTTCGGGTATTTTATATCATGGTATGGTAAAGGTTAACCACGGGAATAAATTTAAACGGTCAAATGTCATCGCAACGATACTTTTTCCAGTACACATAAAACGTACACCATAATATATGCATGTTTACGTGCAAATTTGCAATGTCTCACGGCGACTCCTGTGTCGCAACGTGTCTGCGGATCGGACAATTTCAGATTCGAATTTATTTTTACATCTAAATTCATTATTCATTTTAATATTTGCGTTATGCACTAATTATTTATATTTAAAAAAAATTTGATTATAGATATTGAGTATAGATTTTTTATAGTTTATTATTACAGAAAAAAAAGCACAATAATTATTTATAACGTTTTTAAATCAAAAAACTTTTAAGAAAATGAAATGCTCACCTCCGAACTGCTATTCTCTTATTTGTCCGTCCTCTAGCCAATCACTGCCAATGAATGGCACTGCCGCGCGAAATTCGAACGCCACAATATATATATATATATATATGTATACAGTTAGATATATTTTGTGTGTACAAAAAGGAGTGTTATGTATGTTTTAATCGAGGTGTTGTATTTTATTCGTTTCAGGGCCGAAAGCTGTTTTTGAACGTGAGTATTGTTATTTGTCAAGAAAAACGTTTTGATTTTGAAAAACGATCGTTGTAAAGTAAGTTATAAATTACTCTTCGGAACAAAAATATCATATTTATTTATGTCTGTCTTATTAGAAAAATTTATGTAGAGATAAGCATACGTCCATATTTTAAAAGAATTTGACACATCCTTTAATGAAACATATCAAATTTCCATTCAATTCTCTTGTGAGATGCACAAAAAGGAAATTAGGGTTTTATATATATTAAATATTCGACACAAACACACGTCATTAATTTTATGAATTAATTCATTAATTTAACCCTGGTGTCTCCTATCGGATTTTACTCAGAGGTGTGCACCTCCCGCTGATTGGAAAGAGATCCAGATTCGAATCCCTGTACCAAGAACAATATATTTTTCGATAAAATTGATTATATATGTATATTTTTATAATTAATACATTTAATTAGTATTTAAAAAAAATATCATAAACCTATGTTCTGAATAATTACAACTTCACAATAATAATGTGTTCCCTGTAATAATTTAGTAATTTCAAATATTGTATATAATAATTTAACAAAAAATAGACAATCTGACAGAACCAGTCAATACAAGTTTCAATGAAGAAAGTCCACGGGATTCAATAATAATTTACTACGTACTACACAAATTGTATCACAAACAGAACACAGAGGCATATTGTCTTACTCTGATTTCTCAAAGTGAAACGGACTTATTTATTTTATGTAATGTTCGCTTCTCAAAGTTTGAAGAAAACAGACTCGTGTATCTAGCACTCGTGGAATGCGACCATTATTACCTGTTGCTTTGTGTGAATCACTTGCCTCGGAAAGTTTTAAAGTTATTCAGAGCTTCTGCTAGGCTTGTCAAATTAATATAAATACATTTCGTCTTAAACTAATATCACCCCTTTAATTTATTGTAATACACGTGAGTGCTGTGTGAGGCGGAGCTTGCGGCATAATTAAGTTAATTAGTCATACAAGAATATTTTCGTAATGAAAATGATATGGTTTGGAGTGCCCCTGTCGATGATGTTTATATAGCTGGGACCCAGAAACATCAGTTATATTATATAATAATATTGTATTAGTTTATTAGTCACTTCAATAAGTTATTATAATTACGAAGTCTATCACGAAGTAGAGGTATCCACCAAGATGTTATTTATTTTACTGATAATGTCAATTATATCTCTGTACGCACAGGGTGAGGCACGAATGTTGATTTAAATTTTGAATGAGAATTTTTTGTAGCAAAATTGGTGGCTTATCTTTTATACGCCTTTGTTATCGGCGGAACGTATCCAAGACAATGTAAAAATGCCTTAACATCTTTCTAAGAAACATCAGTTATAAATATTTTATTTATATCTACAATTTACGGTCCTCAAACCTTTCAAGAAACATTTTAAAGAGTAATCAATTGTGTCAAAGATGTAAAAAAATGTTTATGTCAGTAAAACTCAAAAGAGGTTTTAATTTTAATATTTTCGACGCAATTTTTTATTAATATACGTTTGTGGAGGTCTATCGCCTTCATAATTAGCTATACCGCCGATAGCCCCTGAATGCACCTTACAGATACCTGGTTGTAAAACTAGGCTCCTGACAATGAGGGTGGACCCGCCGCTTACCCAGGTTCGTTTGTAAACATAAGTTCTTGTATGGTCCTTCTCATTTGCCGCCTAGTTGGCATTTTTTAATGCTAATAGGCAGCTGCGCAATTCTGTCTGTCACTTAAGTGACAAAACGGAGCCGCACAGCCGCCATCACAAACACTCTCATTGCCCGCGACCTTTTAATTTATTCAGAAAAATAAACAATACATATGAGAAAAACATAACAAGGCTCCTGACAGTCTCAAATACACGCCTAGTACCTACCCCAACATGTGTCAATACAACGCGTTTGTAGCCGTCCGGAAAGTGGGCCCCTGACCGCGCCAGTTCTCTCGCGGCCGTCTTCCCGACAATATATCTAGCGAACGCTAAATATATTGTCGGGTGTAGACTTCTCATTAGATATTTTTCTATCTATAATTGTCAATAAACTTCTAGCAACTGTAAGTAATCTTTCTTGTTCAACCTGCTCTGGTCAAACACACACACATTCCGTGATAATTTTCAAAAGAACACATGAGCATTGAGTGGGGCCACCAGGCTATCACACTCCTACCCTTCCGATTCATAACATTCAAAACGTATCAAATATATCCCCGTTTTTTATTTATTTAATTACACAAGTTCGATTTTAAAAATGGCATTGGACTGTGTTGAGATAGGCATGAGAATTATGATACCGGTTGGTGTCAAATAATAAAACCAAAGAGTTTTTTTAAATAATAGAATACAAATGCTTACATCAATTATCGTACTAATTTTATATCTGAGATTAATACTTATTCTGTAAAAATAAAACCAACTCGAATTCCCAACCACTCGCTCACTAGGGAAATATCTTACCACTAAATCAAGCGAACAAATGAACAAAGTTTAAAAAAAATAAATTCTGAAAATAATTTCGTATAATACAAACGGATAGGATTTCATCGCATAAAGTGCAATACATTCATATAGTAAACGTAGAAAGGTGGTTGGCGGTTATGGAAATAAAATATTATGAAAGCACCATCACGATCCCTAGTCCAGGTCCATTTCCGCTCAGTGGTTTTTAAATTAATTCCTGCAAAAGGTTCAACTAAACCCTTTCGTCGAAATATTTTTAGATAACGGTCGATACTTTCTGAAACGCTTCAATGCATTTGAAGGTAAGTATCAAAATAGTACCAAGTTATCGAAATTCAAATGGCCTTCATTATGTATCGAACAAATTGTTACAGAAATTAATTTAGTTTAATTTTCATCATTAAAATACTGACATAATCTATTATTGGAAGTATTTGCACGCTGAAAACGTGCTTTAAATAATAAAATTCACTGCAGTAATATTTTTTTTACCCTCTTCAGTGGCATTTTTAAAGTACCTTCATGGTAACGTAAAATTTTCATTTCTCTGGTAGGTACTTGATATGAGTCTCGGTAAATAGAACCTATTTATAACAAAAATGGCACATTTTAATTACAAATTTTTCATTTATAATTAATTCATTAACTTTGTTCTTAACAACCGAGTCAATTATATTTAATTATCAAGAAGAACACATTCTTATTGTGAAGTTGTAATTATTCAGAACATAGATCAGTGATGTTTTAAATACTAATTAAATGTATTAATTAGAAAGATATACATAACAAATTTTATCCAAAAATATTGTTATTGCGCTACCGGGATCTCTTTTCCGATCCGGGGAAGGTGCATTACCAACTATGCTATTCTAATAACTGAACGATAGATGTATAATATTAATTTGAAAAAGTGTAATATGTAGAGATTCGAAAATTTGTCATCAAAAATACTGTCGCTGTAGCATAGCTGGTAATGCATGAGATTATATTTGTAATTGAATATGTCGCCACAACGTTTTTCTGTAAAATATTAATAATATTATTTTTTGAATATGACGCATTTAGTTTCAGCGCGAATAAAATTGTGATTTTTTGGAACATTATTGAATTAACTATTATAATGGTGATATACTCATTAAAAAAATCGCAAACATTTTTAGTTATTTTTGTATGTGAATGAAATTTGCTTAAAAAATTGGGAAATATGTTTTTTTTTAATAAGACACTTTTAATCAAGGCAAGAGCTTGAGTAACAAATACAATCATTAAGAATATAAACATTTTTAAAAATTATAAAATATAATATTTCTCAAGTTGGATCCATCAACTGATTCGATAAATTCATTTGAAAATAATATTTTGACATTGTTATTATAGACCGAGATGGTTGAGGTTCTTACAATTTATAAATTCCTATCGGAAACATCTCCGTAGCATTACATTCCTTTCCCGTCGCCATGGTTACCAATCTCAAGGTGAAGAGAAGGAGTTTGAACAAGTTATGGCTTCGCGGGATTCAATTTGGGGGAACGGCCGGAATAAATGGTTACACTTCAAGACTTAATAAAATTAGTCAGCTATTGACGCCCGTCATATTAGGAAAGTATTAATCGGATAATTTCTTCTCATATTTATATTAGGATAAAAATATTTAAAATTTAATCAAAATTAATATTGAAATTTTTGCTTTTCAATTTCTAACATTTAACATTTAATGTTTTCTTTACAAATAATAAATAAATAATTTATTCCAATCTCTGAATCTTCACTGTAAATTCCATAAAAGGGTATTTAAATATTTTAATTGTACAAAATAAGCATAATAAAAATAGTTTTTAATGAATTATGTATTTACGACACTGTCACTGCATCGAGTATGCTATTCCCGATAAATATTTATGTTTATAATTAATGTACAATTAAAAATATTTCATGATTCACATTATTTATATAAATGGTTTGATAAAATATTATTTGTTACTAACCCCCACTGTCTGAGATCGAGCTGTTGCGTTGTTTATATTATTATTAGTAACATATTACTATTTTTTTTTTGCATGACAACTTTCACACATGTTGACGAATCTGTGCTTAAGATAGAATAAGATTTTCATTACTAGTTCATGGCATTTTGAGATATTTATTATTCATGATGCCTAAGATAGAGATATTTTAAATTACATACGATTAAATTACATATCATTAAATTCTACAGTCAAAACATATATTTTATAATACAGGACGCATATTATATTCCAGGCCGATTTTGTTTAATTGCGATTTTGGTTTGGCAAATATTTGTCAATTCATATTTGTAATAATAAAAAGTAGTTGATTACAATTTATTATAAAGTATCTAACGTCTTATAAACGTGTTAAAGTCATTAAAACATTTTATCTAAATGATAGTAGCAATGCTGTAACCATTAATGGTGATCGCTATCATCACATGTTGGAAATTAGGTCGATTAGACCTACAGTATGTGAGGTTTTAATAGGATGATACCACCTAACATACAGCCCTAGTTACGCTTGAAATTTTGGGAGAAATTTTTCCTGACGGCATAATGTTAAAACGAGACATCGACTGGCCTCCTCGATCACCGGATTTGATAACTTCCGACTATTTTCTGTATGGGTACTTAGAAGGAAAGGTCTATGCTAATAAGTCAACAAAGATTGCGATGCTGCAGGACGATATTTGAAATGAAAGTGCTGAAATAACACGCGAAGTGTGTGAGAATGTTGTGAAAAATATTATTAAAAGAACGAATTTGTGCCGCTGCCAGAGACGGCCACTTGGCCAACATCATAGACTTTACATAATTGTAATAAATAAAATAATCGGTATATTGAAATCAAATAAAAAAATTATGTTTTATTTCTTAGTTATTTAAAAACAACATCAGTCTGGAACATAATATTCACTCTATACTTAAAACGAAAAATAATAATTATACTGTTGTATTAGCCATATACAAAATTATATAAATAAATTATTTAAACGAGGAGAATTTCTGTAATTGGAGAATGAAAAACCAAATTAGCAAGATTAAGCGAAGTAGAAAATTGAGAAAGGCAGCCATTGGAAAGCTTAACAACTCCAGACACGCATACATGATCAGTGCTTCCAGTACTGACGTACAAAATATAGATACGGACTCCTATAGTCTATATCCACGAAATGAGGCACGATGAGATTAGCCTCTGAGATTTAGTTGAGATCCGTACGAGAGAGAGTATTTCAGTACCATGCATACGTATTGAGATTTTGATCTGGAGGTTGGCAAGATCGACCGGTGTACAAGGCGTCCCATTTGATAGCGAGGCTCGAAATGTGTGAAGAAACCGAGATGTACTTAACTTACTTAGAACCACAGACACCAAAAACTATTTATTCTGGAAGTTAGACAAATAAAGACATTGAATTTCAAATATTTATTGTATTTTAATTACTGCAGAGATGATTCATATTCACTCACCGGACGAACGGAATATCAATGGCTAACGGATTCACGTTCATTGTTTAACCTACAAAATAGTGATATGAGACTGAGAATCTATTTGGATTATAAAAGGTGGACTACAAAAGCCTTGAGTTGTCTCCAAAGAATGTCACGAGAGCATAATCTCTGTCTAGAGATTGATTCGAAATGAAAATATCATCTCTGGATACGAACCATGATACAGAAAATTATATCAAAACTGGCTGTTACATAAAGAGCTATGAAACGGATAATGTTGGGATCTCATCGAGAAACAAAAAGACTAACGATTGGTAAATAAGGCATGATAAAACAAAAGTTGTCAACATTATCTAGACGATCGCCAAGTTGAAGTGTGACTATGCAGTCAAATTTATGAACGAGTAATGAACCTGGAAGATCCTGCAGTATCGTCCGTAGCTAGATAATAGAAGCAGAGGTCGATAACAAAGGAGGGCTGTCGATTTCAATTAAAATGCTGCCCTAGCAGGGATGAGAACTGCACAAAACAGGAACCGGTGCCAGAGTTTGAGAGAATCCTATACTTAAAAATGTGTGAAAAATATCTGAAGAAGAAGAAGAAGATTGTATTGTTAAAAAAACTATAACAAATTATTTCATGAACACCGAACTGCGAGATCGGTATGGGTACCCGAAGCGCGAGGTGAGGCACGAAATAACAAAGTTTTGGGACTTGTTTACATGGTGAACTTGATGCAGATATTACGCATTTAGTGCTTATCGCGAGTGCATTTAAACCAATTAAATATGACAGTTTTTAATAGTTATTCAACAAATACCAAGTCAATTGACAGCTGTACAAACATCGAGCACGAGTGAGGTTGGCGAATTTTATAGCCAATGAGAGTCAAGTAGAAATCTTCGTTTAAACCACTTAGGAGCTCTAATAGTGTTGTCATATCGTCTTTTGTTCAACCGATTACCTACAATTACCTACATACAAAAAAAAGAAAACAAAGTTATGTGACAATTGCGGTAAGTGACAGGTATCAGGTGTCAGAATACAAATGACTAATTCATGAATGAAATATAATGAGTTATTAATGATGCATTATCTCGCGTACGCTATCGGCGCCAGCGCTGCCCTGGGGTCATATGGACGAAAAAGGCTGTAAAATAACGGAGAGCTCCAGTCGTCTCGGACCCTTGCCATTGGACAACAAGTACAACATTTACAAGTTCTCCATTATTCCAAGAGTGCGTGTGGATGGTACTGTACAATACCACGTACGCCTTAACCTTTACCACACCATGACATAAAATATCCGAACGCAGCCATGCTGTCAACTCGTGTTACCGTAAATGTTAAAAAAAATGTTTTTATTAGGTTAAATGGCTTTAATGGCAAGAATTTACTCTAAATATTGAGTATTCAATTTTGAAAAATGAAAAATGATTAGAGCATTCATTAAGTCGTATACAATGTGTCCTTCGTTCTTATCTGTCTTTATTTAATTAGTAAAAAAGAGACAATTATATTTGTATGTTTGTTATTCTTTTTACTACGAAAATAGTGTGTGATCACAAATTAATTTCATATCTCAAATTGTATTTTTACCAACGCATTAATTTTAAAACGGATTGAATGGAAAAAATAATTGTTTTTGTACGATTCCCTTTTCATAATTGGTTTTTTCACTATTTTCTTCAAAAAATTCTTATCTAAAACATGAATTTTATGTTGCCTGTATTTATCGAAATATTACAGGTTTAATTATGATGTTAGACCTATGTTACTGCTTGGCTGAGGAAGGGTTAAACAATCCCACGCACCAGAAACCGTGGCAGTCGTCATTCTCGTAACGAGGGACCATCGATGATTATAAATATGATAAAATCAGTTACAGCAAATCTCTGAATATCAAAATGATAATTGTAATAAAACATTCTTTACTTCTAGTGCCCTGATAATTAGGATATTATCCTTCATCAAATGGGGCTTTCCGATCGGCTTATTTCTTTCAGTCAAACTTTTGAAAGTCAATTTTCTTAAAGTCGATTTTTATACTTTTATTTCATATAGAATAAAGGTAGCATATACTCATATTGAATGTCCTTCAAAGTGCTTTGACTCGAGAGAAACACTTCACGTTTGAAGGAGAAAATTGGTTTTTCGTTGTCGATAGGAAATAACTTTCGATTATTGTGTTAAAACGAAAATAGTAAAGTTACGATGTATAGACAATATTGAAAAACTTTGTAATAATAATATATTCAATAAATAGTATTTAACAAAGTTCAAAAATATATTTATGTTTCTTTAAACAGCTTTTATTGCTTGTATTATGCATCTAGAAATCTAAAATATGTATTTTTTTCTATTTATAATTATAAATAATAAAACTAAAATAATTTTTTTAAGTTACCCTATATTTCAATTTTTGTTGTTTTTTAAATTCAAAAAAATATTTAAAGACGTAATTATAATTTTTAAAATCTATAATGAAGAAATAAAAATATTTTAGTATAAATATGAACTACGATGAATAAAACTGAATATATATATATATATATATATATATTTTATTGGAACAAATTATTTATTAGTTAATGTGGCACTTTCATTCACTTAATGAATAAGGGTATTATAAGCACTACTAATAAAATGTGAAATAACTCCAAAACATAAATGATTAAAAAATGCTTGCACCATTAACTTATTACAAAAAAATTTATTAAAATTAATTAAAAACATAATTGCCTCATATGTTTCATTTTTTATTTAATTGTGTTTTGCCTTCAATGAGTTATTTGGTTTCGTGAAATATAATTTATTAACCAATTTGCTCTAAAACAGGCTTGTCTAGTTGGGCAATGCATTTTAAAATCTGTTTAAAATATATATACAAATAACAAACTATCTTTTTTCTTTTAGCTTTACAATACTTAAATATTATATGTATTTAAATAAAATACAAATGACGACATATATTTAAAATGTATTTGAGATAACACGTGTGGATGGAGAATCTTCGTCGAAAGCTGTAAACATATCTGATAACAAATAATGTATTATAAATTCAGCTACCGCTCGAAAAGTCAAGCGGTTTTAAAACACTGCTACTGCATACTTGATTTGTACTTTGTTAACATTTTTATGATCGCAAATCTGTACGACAACAATATGCATGCAAGCTATTGTCAGTCGGATATATTCAAATGAACGAGTTGTGAATAATTCAAAATTTGCATAGCGGGTTGCGGAACATTCTGCGAGCATGTTGGAACGTGGACGATGGCTATCAAATCGGGATCACCCACAGCATTCTGGGACTTAACAGAGCTGTATTAGAGGGTGAATGCCAGAATATATTGACGTCACGAAGTGAAGTGACTATCTTCAACATAGGAAATTCTAAATGCGACGATTCTCACAATTAGAAAACTTTTTATTATCTCTCGTAGCATGCTGAACAAGGTCGATGTGAGATTTATGAACAGAATTTTCAAATTGTATCGAACTAATCAAATTTGTTGTATTCGTTTTAAGATTATTTATTATTTTATTTGAGCGATATCATGCGGTATTCTGATTTTAAACTGTTTTTTCTAGACGTCTTTCTTAATAAGAATTAACACAACTGATAAAAAAATATCAAGGAATAGAAAAAAATTACTGTGTATAAAATCATTGTGCACGAAGGTCGGTGTAACAGTTTCACTTTTAAGAACGCAATGCGAACCGCGCAAAAGTGTATTTTATCTAACTCAGATACGAGATGGCATATTAAGTTTTAAATTTTTTTTTTCTTGCCTGGGCAGCCATCAATTCGTGATAATAAGAGCAATTGTTGGTGAAGCAATAGGTACACTCGTTAAATCTCACTCATATAAAACATAAAATCTTTAGAAACGAAAATAACATTGAACTCCTTTTAACAGGATCAATCACTCACCACGCATATGATACCTTAGTAATAAGGAAATATAATAGTCAGAGGCCGAGATATCTGGAGAATATGGTGGATGTATTTGGAGTTCCATTATCCAGTAGGTGCTTACCTAGATGTAAGCAGTGCGTTGTGGATACGCGGTTGTTGTGCATAATATACATCCTTAGAGTTATCGTTTGAAACGAGATCCGATTGCATTTATAGTATTAGGTAGTGCTCAATGTTTTACGACGGCCACGGCAGGTTTTCCGTAAAATTGATTTTACAATTTAAAAGATATAATTCATTATCATAAAATAGTAAATGGTCCACCACCGTACAATTAACCAATTAACACAAACTAATAAATACCCAATCAGAAATTCTTAAAATTCTTTATTTTTATAACGTAATTTACCGTTCCCGCGACTCACATGCCACATACGATTCCATTGGATTCGATAGAATCGCTAATTTGATGTACAATATCGCAATTTGAATTGCGATATTGTACAGGCTGGCAATACAGACTGTACAATATCGCAAGGATTATGGTTTTGGCACAATATAGTATATAAGTTTTGTTATAATTAATTTTTCGTCGTCCGTAACAACAAATTGAATAATTAGTGTTGTGATGAAAAGGAGTCTAAGTAGTAACGTAGATCAATAATTTTTTGGCCAACAATAGAATCAATTTTTTAAATTATGTTTTATAAATTTATATTGTAGGTATGTTTTAAATACTTTAAATGTACTACTAGCGGAAAAGAAATCGGCGATAGCCCATGCGGAGGGCTATTGTTGCCAGATCGAAAATCCCTTATTATACTGCTCTAACAATGGTGCATCGTGTATTCTTTTGCTGTTTATATATATTATTGAATTAAGTTGCTTTTATGTTCGGCTAATCAAAATATCGTTAAGATTCAATGAAAAATATTTTTAAATATAAAAAATTTGGTCACTTATTACGCAGGTAAACAAATCAATATTTGACTTACGATCATGATCTGAAGTTAGTCATTGATAAAACTTCAATCGCCACCTTCGCATTTAAAAATTCACATCGTTACATCCTTTAATAAAACTGAGATGATGTTTAGAAAAAATCATTACTGAACAAACGTGAACATTACGAACATATATTTGACAGATGATTGACTATCGATAAATTACATCCACACAAAATGTTTTCTGTAGCGTGAAATGACAGATAGTCAATATACTTGTCCGGAAAAATTCATACGATTTTGATTCTATATGTTTTTCCTATTCGTAATAAAGACAATGTATACTTCATTTCATATTTAATGTATACGTCGAAATATGTATAATGTCGATATATTCCGTACTTTGGTATTTTTTCTTACTGGCAATGGACACTAACAATGGGTTACAATAGAGGATGCAGCCAAGCGTAATCATGTTATTAGATTTCTCATCCGTGCGTGCTTCCCATTCCACAATTTTTTAAAACGACGACATATTGGTAAGCTGGAGAATTATAACCGGCAATAATAAAATTCTTGAGTGTTAATGTTTTCATTTTAGTGTTTTTGCGAAATGCCATTCTTTGGTCGGCGCAGGCACGCGATGTAATGACTCTATAAAGAGGCAGCATCTTAGGAGGCTGTCACCCACCATAAATACCGACATGATCACGAACCTAGAATTTAATTCTATCCCAAAATTCCTCACGTCGCAGTCACAGAATAAGCTTTTCAAAGGACTCTCTCTGCCTGTAAACTTATATATTATTAATGCTTTATCGTGTGAGAGAATCGAGGCTTTGATGCAGGAAGATTTTCACGGGTATTTTGAACTTTTGTTCATCTTTCCAGATTAGTAGATGCAATAAATAAATTGTTTTAACGTTTTTTCTATTGTGAAAGAATGATGAAATTGTGACTGAATGAAATTGAAAATTTTCGTATTAAAAAATACGTAATTTAAAGGATAGAATATGATATTATTAGTGTGAAGTGGGTAGGTATTAGCAACACTTTTGAATAATCGGACATTATTTTAATGAAGATGAAGATATAGTATTACCGGCGTGCAACAAGAAACACGGAGAAGGAAGATTGAAAACGGCTAGCAATGACCATCAACTGAACAAAAATTTGACCAATAATACAAATGCGTAGGAATAAGGTTGCATTTAGATAATACAATATCATCGTTAAAACACTAAATACAGTTAGTTAAGTAAATGAATTATGATAAATACATTAAATTTAATGAATAATCTAATTTAATAGTTACACAATATGGGGCGAATAAAAGATCACATAATGGTCAGAATTGAACAGAACTGTTTGCGCTATTGTCAAAAGCTCGTAAAAGTTTTATTTGTACAAAAATACTTTACGATTTCTCTCTCGGGTATTCTCTCTGAGACATTCGACTGTCTACACCTCATCTGTCTTTCTATCATACGGTCAGCATAGCGCGAAATTTATTATAACTAGAAATTCAAATTCATACGTGCGCCGCTCGGGTGTGAAATGATTTACCGTGGTTAGTTATTATATGATTAATATGTACGATTTAAAAAAATACTCTTTCAATCTTGAAAACATTCACGAGAACCTGGACGTTTTTCATTTAATTATTACTAATACTATATTGTGTTTACTTCAAGGTAGTTTATTTTTCTATCAACAATGAAAAACTTGCAATAATAATTTTATGAAACCTCTAAAATATCGATGAATAATATTTTTTTATAAAGTATTATTTACAAGTAGTAATAAAAGTTGTATCTGTAAAGATAAACAAATATTTATGACCTATGTTCTGAATAATTACAACTTCACAATAAGAATGCGTTTTCCTTAATAATATATGTTGTATCAACGTGTCCAAAATTTAATAAAAATGAATTGATAATTCTGGCGTCTGCAAGTCGGTTTACTCAAAGGTATTTGAGATTCTGTAAAAATAATGTAGATGGCTTTCAAATAATGGAACGACAGGTGTATTAATTTGAAAAAATGTAACATATAGTTTCGAAAATTTGTCAAGAAAAATACTGGCGTTATAGCACAAAGGTAGTGCACTTCCCCGGATTGGAAATGAAGATCCAGGTTCGAATCCCGGTGACGCTAAAACAATATTTTTCGACAAAATTGATTTTATATGTATATATTTATAATTAATACATTAATTTAGTATTTAAAATATCACAGACCTATGTTCTGAATAATTACAACTTCACAATAAGAATGTGTTTTCCTTAATAAAAATATTTATATCTGTAATAAAATCCGATGTATTATTTTTTAAAATTTTATATCCATCGAGATTCCATATTGAACTTTCTGTTGCTTCTAACACATAAACATTTTAGAAGAAATATTACAATAAAATTAATTAATGTTTTTATAAAATAACATTTTTAATGGTTTTGGAAAATGAAAAATTAAACGTAAAAAATAAAGAAAATGGTACTAAACAATAAAATAAAACATAGTATAAGAGTTGTATGATTAAAAATTATATTACACAATCTAAATAATCAAAATAATAAATAAATAATCTGAATAATCTTAATAATCATTAAGTGAGTGGGGTGTTACAGGGATTATAAATCATTAAAAAATATATTTTGAAAAAAAAAACAATAATGTTGAGTGTAATAGTATATAAAACAAACCTTTGTAATGAAATTTTAGTGAGAATAACCACATTATTATTTTTAAGAATTGATGTCAGATACCAGACAAATTAGTAATAATATAATTATAAATATTTTTGAGATTGAAAAACAAATTATATATATATTTATTCCATCAATATTGTTAGAAAAGTTTATTTAACACTAAATATTTACTTGTAAGTAAAAATGACTTATTAAATACATAATTCACCAATCGTTATAAAATCAATGAATAAAAAATCTGAATAAAATTCATAGTTTCCTTGTTCTAGTGACCAAGCTCGCAAATTTATGTTGTGTTGATAATTCAACTAAACTAACTATATGATGTACGATTATATGACCAAATTAGGAATATATTTATGAAACCGTTCATCTACACCATCCTTCGGATAAAGTTTTGTATATCCCTACGTTTCATAAAACTTGAAATATTTCTGGTTATTGAGGAAACCGAATTTAACATTTGAATAATTTTTATGTGGGATTATGGCTTAATAATATAAAAATAGATCAAGTACATAAAGTAATCCCATCATCCTTTTTACCGTGTCACCTCTCCATAATGGATAAAAAGGTTTGATTATTAATAGTGAAGTAAAATAAATTCTTTCCGAAATAGAGAAAATGTTGAGCTATACACTTGCTACTAGGTATTTTATATTCTCGACTTTTTTCAATTCCCGGGACTCGAGAGTTAAAATTTTCAAGTCCCGGGTATCTTAGGTATAAGAATTTTATTTAATTAATTTTATTTTTTTATATATATATTTGTATGTATTACGTACAGTAGCCATTAAAGATATTATCTGTATTAAATCGAATAAAAATTGTTTGATAAAATTTGTAATTGTTAGTAGTTTTATAAATAAAATTAAGCTTGCATTCATAAATTTATGACAAAAAAAAAATACATTTATAAAATTAGAGAAAAAAAATCTTTTTTTTTAAATATATAAAAAATCCAATAGACAAAGAAATATATCGGTATACAATAGCGCATATATTTGATCAAAATCAATGACAAACTGAAGTGACAAATAACATTTACAAACAATTTCATCTCATTTAAATTTTGTTTCATCGAAAGATGACACGATTTTATCTTAAATATTTACATCACATTTTACAAGGAAACATAATCCTCTGTTTGAACAAACCTACAAAAAACCCTTCAGGATCTTTATAGCTGACCATATATAAGAATTGCCACACGTGCACCACTCGCCGCGCGCACAATGGTCATCAAACTATTATTTTTTTGATAAATAGATTGTTTTCTATATTTCTAGTTGATTTACTTAATTTATATAACTTAAATCATTTAAAAAGAATAATATCAAGAAAAATCAGATTATAGAGTCTCGGGTTATTTTTTTAAATCCCGGGACTCAAACAGTCAAAAATCACGATATTCCCGGAAATTTATTTTCGGGTTGTCTCGCCACTGAATCCTTACTCGCTACCAATTCTGGGAATAATAGACGTACGGATAGAGTAATTTGACTTTAAGAATATTGGCTTTTATACCCAGCAAGAAGCCTTTTTGATAATCTTTACATTACTATAACCCAGCTCACCTCATACAAAAAACACCAACGATAAATTTAACCTGAAAATGAATAAAATCCAACTTATTTAATATTTTGCTTGAGTTTTTTTCAACGCGGTTTCTGTAAACTCCTTGCAGGTCACGTTATTACACTGTTGTTTATTAAGGATACATTTTAAGTCATAAATGAAAAATTGAATTAATTAATAATATATTAATTAATTAAGGTGTTTTTGTTATTTATAAATGAACCATTGAGATTAAATCTATTTTTAAGCATAGCAGTTACTTTTAAAACTATATTCAGGAAATTAAATAATGAAGTTTTTCATAGAGAGCAAAATCTCGTAATGTTTAAATAACGTAATTTAATAATAATATTTTAAATAAACTGACTAACGATTCTCAATAATGGATATCATAAATATAGGTTACTAATAGCAGTGGCGTGCAGTAGGTATAGATTTAGGTTATGCTATTGCCAATGATATTACAAAATCATATATAATATATGTACTATTAAAATTAACAATATTAACTTTGTGGTTAAAATTCATATTTTTTTATTTATTATCTTTGTTTTATTAACCACTGAACTGAGTTTAAATACATCTACCGGTTTCGAAAATTACCATTTTCTTCTTCAGGATGTCATAACTAACCAAAAATATATAGCATTGTTTCTTCATCAGAATCTATTTTTAAATTTAAAAAAAAAACAATTATTTAAAAAATAAATTTAGTACCTAACTCAAATTGCTGCTCAAAAAAATTTTAGAAATAGATTCTGATGAAGAAACAATGCTATATATTTTTGGTTAGTTATGACATCCTGAAGAAGAAAATGATATTTTTCGAAACCGGTATATGTATTTAAACTCAATCCAGTGGTAAATAAAACAAAGATAATAAATAAAAAAATATAATATATATACTATAATATATGTTATACATAGGATGACGAACTTTTGTTTAACCAAAGCGTGAAATTAACACGTTAAAAATAGTGAAACAGTAAAATTCGCGAATTAGTAAAAGATGAAGTAGACACTTCAATGATTTGCACGCAGTTGTAAACCTTACAAATGTTTTTCTCTTAAAAACAACAACTCCATACAAAACGGATCAACCGAAAGGAATTTTCCATTCAGTAAATAGCCAATTATATGACTTAAGTAATTCACTGGCTTAAAGATAGATGTGAGTAGCTCAATACGGCGAATGCAAAAAAGCGCCATGACTGCAGCGGTGAGTTGTCGTGGTAGTTTTTAAAACTAAGAAATTAAAGTCTCTACTAACTTAGAAATTAAAGTATGCAGATGGCGCTAATTGTAAATTAAGTGTTTCCGTTTATGTTAAACCAATTATTCAATTTATATTTGTTTCCCAGGATTTTAAGTAACGCACAGTTTTTTTTACATGTATGCACTGTACGCCCCTTACTAATAGTTAGTGATTGACTTTCAGGCGGTTAATAATTTTTCACAAACCTCTTCCCAAATTCAAGATTTCATTCTTCCAACTTCCACCAATTCACCCGGAATTTCTAGTCCGGACCCATTTTCTCACTGGACGTGAAGCATATACGTGTGACGTATATGCTTCAATCACGAATTAGACGCAGAATTTGATGAACCCAACAATGTCAAGGTAGCACGATTGAGGTGGGCTGGGCACATTTCAACGAATGAATTCAGAACGACCAGCAAAGAAAGTAAGTTTCATGGAAAATCTATTGGTCGAAGGAGTATCGGAAAAGCCAAGCTGCAGTGGTTGGATGGCGTTCCCGGTTCGCTCATGATAATGAATCAATTATGGGTATGAACCAAATTAAATAAATACCTTTTTTATGTTTATAGCGCTAACGTTATCGATATAAATGTTAATAAAAAACACAATTAACTTAATTAACCCGTTGATTACTTACTAGTAAACCATTAAATACGCCCGTTCTTACAAAGATATTTATTTATTTATTATTATACACACCCTATTGAGGCATTAACATAATTTGTAAAATAAGATAAAATTACAACAGAAGTGCAATACTCAAAGAAAAAAAATACAGTGTCAGCATGTTTTTACATAATTAAAAATAAATAATAAATATAAAATATGAAGTAGCAATTTATCCGTGTATATAGTGATATCGAAACAGTACATTTCTACTACCAGGTTGATTTTTACTAACATATTATCATGTTAGTGTCGTCTTTACGAAGATCAAAATAATTAGGGTGGTTAATAACAAGTTAGTTCTTTATTTAAATTAATGAATATTATAAATATGCACCTATTTAAATATACACAATATATCATGTTTTTCATTAAATATTTAAAAATAAATTAAATTTCGTCTACCAAATAATAGAAAACGTTATCTTATTTTTGTTCAACCTATACCGGTTAAGGTGTACACAATAATATAATATTTTAATACTCTCGTAATATTTGTATGTTGATGAAAGATACGGCTAAATTAAATAAACAAAATACGTGAGATCTTTGAATATCTTATCTAGGTGGTTGGTTCTGTAAATTCACAGTTTGAAATACGTAATCTTTTTTAAAGATCACACTGTGAATACATTTTGATATAATTAAATTGAAAAATACAGATATAAATTACAAAAGTATCGGTACTAAAATTCGTGCCCATGGCACGCTTGCTACAACGAGATTAGCGGTAAAGGTCATAACACAGTAATATTTAGTAATTAATTAAAAAGTCGTCTACTTGAACATCATCTTCTCGGAATTTTCGAAACAAACTATTTTTTCTATAGTTACAAAACAAATCTTCTCAACAATTTAGAAACCGTAAAAATACAAAAGAATTGACATTTTTAAATTAATTTTTTTACTTAAATATTAGAAAATATAATACATTTTAGAATTATCAGTATACATATTTCATTTAACATTTCTTTCTTCTCTATGAGAGTAGGATTCGTGTATAGAGGAGTATGTACGATATAATTTATGTTTCAGTTAGGCTGTGTATATATATTTTTTACTTCAAATACAAATTGATAGTATGTAATTATTCTAATTGTGATGGGAAGGTTGTTAAAAAATTTGATGCCTTGATAAATATAGTAATTTTGGGTTGTGGTATATTTTAGTTTTGGAATATCAATTTGGTATCTAAATATTATAAATCAAAATCCGTTTCCAATCAAAGTTTAATTGATTTTTAATTTTGAAAATTTGGATTCTTGAATTTTTTTGTTTGTTGTTTAAACACTAATTAAAAATATCATATTCCCTAATACTTTACATCTACTATCCATATTCTCATTAATGATTGAAATTGTCAAAGCCCCGCCCCGCTACCTGTATAGATTACTAAACTGGATTTAGTTTAGATATCACCTGATAATTAGAGAGACTGCACTTCTCGAAACTATAATAATGACAGTATAACCCAACGTGTATAGTACAAGGTTTAGTTTAGTGAAAATTAAAAAAAAAGTACTTAATTTTATGTGGAGAGAAGGTTGAACCAACCCAAATTTACCTTTTGCATCATTCTATGTGTATGTCGCTCGCCGTTATGGATCGCTGGTGATTACTTTGGCCATCATGTTATTTTTTGGCTATTCGTGCTGTAATGATTTTATTTTATTTACCGTGCCGCCCTTTCCACCGAAAAGAAATATGCAAGGGCGTAAAAGGTTAAGTGCGCCACAGAAATAAGTATTCTTTTTATTTACGGTTGGCCCTTTCTCGAATCACTATTCCCACCGCAGGGTTTTATTGACATTCAACAGGTAACCGTGGCCAGGGGTGGATCACGAGGGTGGTGGGGAGGGCTCCGGAGCGTGGGGTGATGAATCCGGGGCTGCTCCTATTTATATACCTACAGAAATACGGATAAAACGTTGTGCACCGATGTAGGTAGTATAAAATTCAAAATCAAGTGTCAATATTTTGAAATTTTAATCATTTTGATTGGAATGTTATAAAAAATATTTATATTATAGTGAGTTATAACAACAATAAAATTTGTTTAAGATCATTGTAAAATTTGAATTTCAAGTATGCTTTACATGCTGTATAGTATTTAGTCTTTCACTAACATTTCAATTTAAAATTGTTGTATATGATTTTTTGAAACTGTTGTGCGTTTTGCTGTCCGCGGAATGCGCAGAAAGTGCTTCCAACTTTCCACAATCCACTTTTTCCTTTGGTTCAGGTCTACAATTACACAATATAGAGAAATATTGAATACTAGATACTCCGCTAGATAGATAGATAGATAGATAGATAGATAGATAGATAGATAGCAGTGGTGGTCGGACTTTTTGTAGAAAGGATGCTGGAGAACAAGTTTACACCTACTATCAAATATAATATATAATCGAAGGATATTCAATGTTCCTATAATAAGTCAAACTGTCAAAAATGCGTCACACAAACAAATTTCTCAGAACAATCCGCTCGCTTCGTAATATGTATGCTGTTTTATGCATTATACTCATAAGAATTAAGGCCATTTTTTGTACGTTAGTGGCTGTTAAAGAAGTATTAGAAGACTTTAACAGGCGGAACCGAATGCGCACGCGAGAAAGTCAAACTTTGTGGATACAGAACGAATGATAGAATTCACTGTTGCTGGTATGTATATGTATGCAGTTGAGAATTTATAGGTATTTCGCCTCGCTCCGTGCGCGCGCCGTATCTTAGTGTGTGTGACTGATCTCTAAAGGACAGGACGAATTTTATTGCAGCAGTGCAGTTTTTGGCTAGAAACAAAAAGTCCAAAGCATTTTGATTCTAGAACACAAAGAATGCGGTGCATACAAAGTATATATGAAGCGATCGCGTCCGATAGATAGATAGACAAACACAAGGTGTAACATACTTAGTTCACAATATTTTATGGGTGGATATCCGACTAGAGTCGAAAATGTTCAAGGAATATGTGCAAATTCTTCACCATTGCGGAAAATATTATTGTTTGAAATTTTTACAAAATCATGTTAAGCTTTAAGTGTACGTACTTCGAAATAAATATTTGCAAAATTTATCCATTATTAATCTGTATATTTGCTTCAGGCCCTAAATCATCTAACAAAAATAGTCTGGCCCCTCTTTTTTGTATTTAATTTATAATTTGGAATTAATAAAATAATTCAATTAATAGAAATAATTGCATAGTTACGACTTTTTTTGAAATCCTTATATCTCTGATATGATTGAGATTAGTTCCATATTCCTTGAACATTTTCGACTCGTAATTCAGTCAGGTACCTTTAAAATATTGTGGACTAGGTCTGTTACATCCTGTATAGCAGTCTTTTCATATCTGCCAAGTCTAGATATAGAACAGATCGCCATTCGTGCGTCGCTTGATTTCTGGTTCACAGCGTTAGTAATAGACATAGACCCGAGATAATTAATGTTCTTGACAACTACAGGCTCAAAAAGATATTCTTCACAGTTTGCTCCTTACAACGATCAATTATCATCTGGTATGTTTTTTTTATTCATCTATAGATCTAATTTTCTATTTTTATTTTAGTACAACACAGTAAGTTTCTTTAACTATTTCTATTTTATTTTATAATAGGTGTCAAATTACATAAATCGATAAACTTCCCGAAATGTTAGACTGGTGGAAATATAAGGGAAAAAGGAAGACACTTACTTTTTGTCTGCTGGATGCTGGCTCATTCGTAGATTCCTCTCCACCACAAGTACAAGCGACATGGGGTGTATAGTTACACTCGGGAAAAGGATTATCATGTATAATATAATTAAAGTAAGATTATTAGTATGCGTTGGCGGAGTAAAGCTACGTTAGTTATTCGTATAAAAGTTACAAGCGCATTGAATTTCTGCAGTTGGAAAATTTTAATCACTGCGACATCTTCTTTCTTCCTTGTGCTTAGGGTATACGGATAGGTAAAAAAAGGATAGATATACGTAGATTAAAAATTACGTAAATAGCGAATTTATTGAATAAAGCACCAAGTAAAACGCCAAAAACTTAATAGAATTTAATTAATCAATTTTAAACGGCGCGAGTATGTATATTTATCCAATCAGAACCATTAAAAGTACGCGAGGAATTTAAATAAAAATGGTATAAAACAATTATTTAAGGCCTACACATCGTACAATATTGCCACTGATCAAAAATGTTTAAGATAAAGTTTGTTCTTTCGGATTAAAATAAACGTGCATTTTTAGATATAGGAAATTGAGGGAGAAATTAAAAAATTGGAATGTCTACCTACTTGATAAATCAATTAATACGGCATGGGAGCGCTACGCGCTAACGGCCAAGTACAAAAAGAAACCCATTTACTCAGCAATCAGTTCATAATTTAAAATTGGAAAATGATTTTCGGCAGATTGCGGCGATGCGGCAGATGAAGAGCTACGGATAGTAAAAAAACAAGAATTTTGAAAGTATTAAAAAAACGCTGGGCTTTTTAAAGAGTGGTCATTTTTATCATTAAAAATCATTAACTTACTCTCCTTTTATTATACATTTTTAAGGTTTCATACATATTATTACATATACAAAAATTATAACTTTAATTTTATGAATCATCTCATTCATGAACTCAAGTATTTTTAAGATGTGAATTAATCATTTTGTCGCATTTGCTGCACTTGTTTATTCTACTTTTCCAATATATGAATAATACTATCCTAACGTGAGGAAATTATCTTGATGAGTAAATATACGCATTAAAAAATATAAAAAATAGAGCATAAATTTAATGGAGGGATTATTTACTTTTAATAAATATAAGGAAAAATAATAGAAGAGGTTATATAATATATACACTCTTGTGTAACAATATACAATATAATATATATACCCAAGAGTGTATATATTATATTAACTGTGTAGGATTAATTGGTAATTCAATATGGTACTCATTTTCTGTTCTTATTAGTTATTCGATACCATGACATGTAATGGTTGGAAATATAATCGAAGTTGATATTTTAGAGGTAATTCATTATATAATTTTTGGGTGTTGTCAAAAGTCTTCAAGATATCTTCATAAACTCATGTTAGAAAACGCTTTCTTTATCCATGCTTCATACCGTTTGCGGTCGGTAGGTGGTTGTTGATGAATAACTTCATCATCCATGTCCGTCCCTTATGATAGGATCGCGATTTTAATGAACTTTCGCCCTCATAACTATGCTCTTCCACCTTTCTCGGTATCCTGGCTCTTTCTATTTGGTCAGTCCATCAAGTGGGGGATCCTCCTCTTCCTCTTTGTCCTTCGACGTGGCCCACCACAACAAGCTTCTCACAAGATGCCCAACAAATTGAAGGATTCATCTCAGGAAAATAGTTGAGAATCTGTTCTCGTTTAATTTTTGCAAAATGGAGATATTTATGCGTCTCGCCATCCATGGTATGCGCAACATGTATCTCCAGCAGTGGCTTAACTACAAAAATTGGTCCCCAATATAGAATGGGAAAAAGGGCCCCCTGATTAAGTATTGTATTTAAAATATACAAATTACTCTACTGCGTGTTTTTACGCGCCTTCTTACTTCTATTGGCACCACTGAGTTTCCTGGTTTATAATAATGTACATGTGTGTTTGTGTGTGAGTATTACCGCCTTTTTTTCGGTAGGCTAAGAAGATGGTAACCGACAGGCATCATTCTTATTACATCCCATGCTTCGACCAGTCCAGCGGTCCAAATAAACCACCAGTGCGCGCTACGGTTGGTCGAAATCTAAAGAAGACAACCCAGCTAAAAGAACAACAACATCGGACCAGAAAGATAGAAAAATTAAAAAGGTTATTGCAGTTCATATATATTATATGTGTATGCTTATTGTTAATCAGAAACCTGGGAACCAGCCATCGAAGGCATTTACATAAACAGCGTGGTTTAATACTAGTATTAGCTAATAAATGGTAAGAATGAAATAAGACTTTTGTCTCATATAATATTGACACTTTCATGAGAAATATATACGTGTTCTTAGGCATTTATAAATACTTACTAATTAATTTAAAAAATACTTTTCACTTTAAAGCGATGGTCTGGTCCCAAACTCGACTTAATAGCGGGTACTGCTACATTATGTATACCATAGCATTACGTTTTCATAATATACATGAGAAATGATTTTATAATTCCATTTCTTACTATAGATTACTATTAAAACTGGGAAAGATATCAGTACTCACATAAATATCAATATAAATGCAATAGGGCATGCACTTTTTGGGCCTCTATCTAACGTGGGCCCCAATGAACTGTTAGTTTGATAGTTTTTCTACCAAGCGATGAAGTATTTCTTCCAATATGATGTAGAGATGGGTTAAACGGAAGATTACTCACCCTAATATTGTGTTTTTATACCTTGAATGAACAGCTTCACGCAAAGGTTGCTAAAGGCAATATAACAACTATTATTTATATAATATTTGTGGTTGTTTGATCGTGTGACAGGCGCACGCGCGTTCGGGTTGAATGGGTATGTGTATGTGTACGCATGGAGATTTGTAGTCTGTACTGTTTGTAAATCAGGTATAAATAGTATAAATTGTTATATTGTACTACTGAGGATTATTCTCGTCATTATCCGATCCCAACTGTTCAGGAGAAGAACATAACAATTTATAAACTGATAGAGGTGTAGGTACCCAATGCATCAATGTCCTAAATAAATATTAGATAGTACATTATTTTTATTATTTTAGATTTTTAACTTTGTTTTATTAACCACTTAATAAATTAAATACATGTATCGTCATTAACTAATTAAAAACATATAATATTGTTTCTGTAACAGAATCTATTTTTTAAAAACAATAATAATTTAAAAAATAAATTTAGTACCTAACTTAAAATGTTACTCGATGATACAAAATTATTAGAATATTTTTTAGGATAAAAAGTTTTAGAATGGGACTTTTGGTTAAATTTAGTTGGTTGTTTATAATATTTTGGTTACTTTATTTATTTTCAATGATTCCAAATTATTCAGTTTAAGACCAACATTGTTCATATTTAAAATAGACAATCACAAATTTTTATCAAAATATGATCATTTTCTAATAAATGATTTGAAAATTTTGAAAAAACTATTATTATTCAAACATCTCAAATGCTCCTTAACATAAAAGTTATTATTTTTATGTTTCTACTCGAAACAATCATAGTAAAAAGAATGCAATAAATATTAACAATATTTGAGTATGTCCAAGAACACACAATTACTGGATTTTTACCTCCAGGGGCAATTGTTATTAAGACAAATTATAGATATCTCATCGAGACGAAGCTATTTATATTATATTGTATGAGAATTATGGAAGTATTCGTATTACAAGGCTTACAACCTATCTTTGGCTGGCTTAAGTGATCACTTTACACAATGTAACGTTCACCAATTCTATCCACAATCAACCTCCACATTCATCAATCTTTTGGAAGTTATACATATATTACCATTTTACCGGCTCTCCCTCGCACCTCTTGTGAGCTGGACAGGGTGAATTTCTGCCGAACTGTGTCCGAGTTCTGTTACTGCAACACATAAATGTGACGTCTACCCTCTCTTTTTAGGGGTGCATGATTTCTAAAGCTTCTCTCTGGCTGCTCTCTGAATTTAATGTGATAACGAATCTCGCGTCAAATTGTACATGTATCTCTGACACGATGATACCGGAGCCAACCTATGATGATATTAAGATGTTAATAACTGAATGTAATGATAAAAATAAAGTAATATTGACGAATCGTAACGAGAGTAAACAATTTTCAAAACGATTCCGGGATAAGGCGTACATAAATAAAATATTTTACAATGTAAAAACCTTTCAAGTATTTTATTTCAACTTTGCTATCGCCATCTATGATTTGATATTTGATATTCATTCTCCTGAAACAACATAAATGTCACTAATGAGAATCTTATATCGAATATAATAGCTTCGTCTCTATGAGATATCTATAATTTGTATCAACCATTATGTCCATCCGTTTACATTAACGATTTTTCTCCATTTCACTCGGCGTTCTGTAAAACGAAACGCGTCTGCAAATAAAATAAATAAGATTACTTTTTCTATTAGATCCAGTCCCAAATGGAATGAAAATACTGAAAATTCTATGGTCGGTTAACCTCTTGTACTCTACCCCGAATTAGTGGATGAAGTTTTTCTATTAAAACGTCAAGAATTACTCGACCAAATTTGAAAAGAAGTATGCGTTTGGTAATATAATAAAAAACTACACTTCATTGAATTTAGTAAAAGAGGCCTGTCTCGTGTTTGCATATTTTTTATTCTTAAAAACGAAGACACACTAAAAGATTCAGTCTCCAATAATAAAATTGTATCCGCAGAATTGATATTGACAATCCGTTGTAAAATTATAACCTGATATAGATTTTGCGTCCCATTATTTGGCTGGTTTTTATATTTACTATTATTAACTTTGAGTTACGTCAATCGGTTTCGACACTAACGTATAAGTGTACGCCAGTCATGACGAAAATACGTTAGTATCGTAACCGGTTGACGTAAAAATAACTCACAGTAGTTTATACAAAGGTTAAATATAGCAATTTTTAAATAAAATTCTTAGAGAATACATTCTTATTGTGAAGTTGTAATTATTTAGAATAGACGGTCAGTGATGTTTTAAATACTAATTTAATGTATTAATTATAAATATATACATATAAAATCAATTTTGTCGCAAAATATTGTTTTTGCGCTAATTTAAATTAGTATTTAAAATATCACAGACCTATGTTCTGAATAATTACAACTTCACAATAAGAATGTGTTCTCCTTAATAATATAAGTTGTATCAATGAGTCTAAAATTTAATAAAAATGAATTGATAATTCTAGCGCCTGCAGTCGGTTTACTCAAAGGTATTTGTGATTCCGTAAAAATAATGTAAATGGCTTTTTAAAAATAATGGAACAAGAGATGTATTAATTTGAAAAAGTGTAACATATAGTTTCGAAAATTTGTCATGAAAAATACTGGCGCTATAACACAATTGGTAGTGTACTTCCCCGGATTGGAAATAGAGATCCAGGTTCGACTCCCGGTAGCGCAAAAACAATATTTTTCGACAAAATTGATTTTATATGTATATATTTATAACTAATACATTAAATTAGTATTTAATACATGTAATTCGTATAGAATTTCTCGAATTTCAAACTGGAAAAATGAAATCAACTCTTAATATATAAATTGTTTAATGGTATAGAAAAGTAGAAGTTAGTATGATCAAATGCGATAAAATAATATGAGTGTTATTGTCTCATTGTTAATATTTTTATAATGAATTTTATTTTCAATAAAATAATACACATTTAAATTGTGACCAGTGACAGACTCAATAAAATGAGAATAACGTTTATAGAAGAAAAAATTGCAAGAGTTAATGAGATGTATGTACTAGCGAAATGGATTTAAGATCCGTGTAAAATTAGTAAGAAATGTCCACCGTGAGAATTAAAACTATGCTACGATTGTTGGCTGCACGCGTTATAAATATGTTAATATTCACGATCAAGTATTGTAGGTAAGTTAATATATTTTACTCCCATTTCGTTTTATATCCTACCTCGCGAAAGTTATATAATTTTCTGTGTGCAAAAGGAATGGAACTATGGAAACACCCGTTCTTCACCTATTTCATACTGAGACTGGCGAAAATTTACACATGTGTTCACCTTCGACAAAGTTTATGTTATACTAGTTAGAAACTTTAAGTTTTAATTTTGAAGCACATTCTTGAAATACGAGCTCGAAATCGTCTTGCGTATTGCTGGTGGCATTTAACTTAACCACTTATTTTTAGGTTTAAAATTAATATTTGACGGTGATCGTTATTTGAATTGAAAAATACTATAGACTAGATATATAGGGTGTAGCAGACCTAGTCTACAATATTTTATGAGTGAGTAACCTGACTAAAGCACGAGTCAAAAATATTCAAGGGATGTGCCTAATATCAACCATGTCAGTGATATAAGCACTTAAAAAAAAATCGTAATTATATGATTATTTCGATTAATTGAAATATTTTATTGATTCCAAATTATATATTGAATAAAAAAAAGGTAATCGAATTTCGAGCTACTAGACTATTTTTTGTTAGGTGATTTAGGGCCTGAAGCAAATATATAGCTTAATTGAACAATTTTGCAAATATTTATTTCAAAAATTACTAGAAAATGTTTGAATTGCAAATTTTCGTTTGTTCTACGACTACCAACGATCATAAAGTATCCTTAGAAACGTCGTCCATGTTGTGTGCCTGGTATGTACTGCGACCTCACGGCACGTTTCTAATTAACGACCGCTAATGTTCTTCATTTAGTTGCCAATTAATTATCCAATAAGCCCCACTCTGTAGCGAATTTTTCATCCCTAGCTAAATGAGTTGTGTCGGCACATGTTTTACCTTCGCCAACAATCATTTGATATATTTCTCGTACTAGCGTTGCTCAGTTATGACAGTATTTTGACCTGTTTTCACATTTTTTTCCGTTTAAGGGCTTCATTAACCGCGTTTCATGAATCGAGTCTCAAAATTATTGTTATAATTCTTAGTTGTTGTTAATGTGTTTCATGTACAATTTGGATTATCTCGGTTGCCATTTTCATCATACAGTCGACGATATACATTTCCATTTTTTTTAGACAACAGTATTTATAAACGTTATTTTTACGTACATTTTAATAAACTACTCCATATAATATTGTAAACGTAAAAGAATACAGCTCTTAATTCACATTGTCCATATACGTGCAATGCCATACCGATGATGCAAATTAATTTGCTTGTTTGGCCGCATTTAATATTTTTATTCAATCTGCGTAACAATCTTACAGAACTAAATATTTTCTTACCGAAGCTCTATTATGTTAGGGGCATTTTTAAGTCTACCAATTTTCTTTTCTGTATTCTGTTTTTTCAAAAGGGTCTTCTTGATCGAAAACTGCGTGCGACGGCTTCTTTAATAATTTCGTAGTTCGTATGGTGATCGTCAATTGTTTGCGTATTTTGGGTAGATCATATTACTAATAATATTTAAATATGCATGAAATATATTTCCTTCTATTATATAAGTTTCGGTTATGGTATGTTTTTGACTATTGTCAATGTGACATTTTAAATATCCGTTGTCCGAAGCAGGAGTCGTAGATAATATTTTAAGTGAAATCGAATGCAGATAACAGTATGTAGCAATAAAATAACTTATCTTTTTTGAAGTAATGAATTCACAATTATTTTTTGAGTTTGAAATAAATACAATTGATCTCAAAAATAGAAAAAATATTTTTTGATATCTAGTATTATTGATATGTATACCTAGTTACCATCGTCGGTAACAGCATAACCTAAGTTTATATCCACCATACGTCTTATAGTGTTGTGCATATCGTTGTCTCTAGACACGATTTATGTCCGTCATTTATGGGGCCGTAAATTTTATGAAGCATTTTTCTTTCATAGATGAGTAGGATCCTTTCATCGTATTAAAAAAACGCATCTTGATTCCGTAATAAATCGTTTTTACGATGTAGTAAAAGTTGTGCAACATCGCATATTGTCGTTTCAGTTCAACCTTGAATGCGTTGTATTGCGGCATCTCGATGCTTTAATAAAAGTGGCTGTCATTGTTCACACACTGTACATTCGACCACATAGTACTGGGGCGGTGGAACGCGAGCGGGTGGGCGGGGGTCAGAATATATCGCGGGCCACGGCGGCATTAATGCCATCGTCGCGCGGGGATGGGAGGGGAGAAAGGGTAAGAATTTATCGCGTGAATTTTTATCCCACCCTTTGGTTTCACCGTGATGGGATTATTGAAGGTGAGTGAGAAATAATATTTCAGGATAAATTTTATGCCAGCCATCGATCAGAGCCACCCCAGAGGCGGTGTTGAGCGAATCGCTTTGCACTTTTTGGCGGGAATAAATAATACATTTTTACCAATTAAGTTTAAAATAAACCTTCCCATTTATTAATATTCCCTCAAATATATTATATTGTACAATACTTGGAAAAGTAATATTAACTTGCTAATAAAGTGGGCTGTATTGTGGCTCGTGTCCTCGAATAATATTTTTAAGAATTTTTTAGAGACAATCTCTGAGATACGGATTCCGTTCCCATGAAACTCTTTGGAGACAACTTTTAGCTTTCGTAGTCTCCGCGTACATACTGTCTCAGAGATTCGTCGTCTCACGCCTAATTTCATTCGTCGTAAGTCATCGTCATGATGTTCATCAGTTGGGTGATTTTGAATCTCCTCAACATCCGTTAAAATGGAATAAATGTTTGTAATTTATCGCATTATGTTTAATAACTTATGTCTAACTTTCCATAATAGATAGTTGTATGGATCAATGTTGGTTTTAGGGGACGTTTATTGCATGTGTCAAGTCTCGCTCAAAGATCAAATGTCGTATACCCTGGTTTGAGATTTTATCTCTTTCTACCAATATCAATATAATCTCTGAGTATATATATATATATATGATCTTGACACGACGTTGAGATAAATCTTTGAGATTATTTCATCGTGTCTCCTTCCGCGGATACGTGTTTGTTTGGTATATCTATAACAACAGAAAACCCAGTTTTTTCTGAGTGTAGACAAACCGTTTGCTTTAAATTGTAAGTTATTGTAATTTGGGATATATCCCCTTACGGATTTGTTTAAAGAACTATTAAGCCCTCAAACATTGTTTCGATATACATGTTAAAGTTTAGTCACCGTATAGAATTTCTCTTCACTACTAAAGTTCTTGATGTCGTACCGTGATGATGTGAATTAAAACTTTTTCAGAAAAAAATCCAATTTGCTGAATATTGCATCAAAATCGGTTCAGCCGTTCGTAACTTTTTAAGTAATAGATTTAAAGAAATACACTTGAGTTTGTTTGCTTTTAATATACGTGAAGAGATAGTATCAATTTTTCATGGATTAAAACTAATTGCCCCTCCTTTCCTACAGCAACGTAGACTACAAATTAAAAGTTTTCGTCTGATTATACATATTTTCGGAATTTGAACGAACAACATTTCAAATACATTCTGAAAAAGCCTCGATAAAGTATGTTACGTTATATATTCATAACGCGCTCATACGGTGACCTCTTCTGATAAAATCTCTCCACCAGTTCGCTACTTGAATTATAAATATAATAGAAATGTAAGGGCACATAAAAATTTAACGTGAACTAATTTTTAACATTAGAATTTGGATTACTTAACCACTGGATCAAATTCAACGTACTAAAGACTAAATACACATAAAAAAAGTTATGTGTACATAGTAAATTAATGTATTAGGTAAAAAAATACGTTAATTAATACGCGCGATTTAAAAAAAAAAACTTACTCTTAT
Organism: Eubasilissa regina; assembly: GCA_022840565.1. Lineage (NCBI taxonomy): Eukaryota > Metazoa > Arthropoda > Insecta > Trichoptera > Phryganeidae > Eubasilissa > Eubasilissa regina. The sequence continues at coordinate 28,485,634 of JAINEB010000018.1, forward strand.
TGAACCACTTTTATTAATCGGACCAACTGACCAATATGACCAGTTTCATAAATATATTCTACCAGTGTATCGTCGGAATAGACGTACATAGTGTATACAATTTTTTAAAATTAATAATTTATAAAATTAACGTTATTAACATCAAAAATATAAAGAAACACAATTTATTAAAACTTTAGTCACATTTTTTGGTCTAATCGTATAAATTATTATCTTCGTCAGTGAAGCGGGTGACGTAAATTAATTTAATCTCCTTGAAAAGGATTTGACGTGGAGGGCACATTCCAAATTTTTATAGAAATAATGATTTTGAAGAATGATATTGTGCGCGCCAAAGTGATTGGCAATCTTTGACACGAAAAATATTTCAGTTGTCTCAATAGATGGTTTTATTAAAAATCTGTTATGGTTTGGTATACTAGCAATTGTTAATGCGTTTATTAGACGACTATCATCTTTATCAACAGAACCATATAATGTACCTATAATACATAAAGGCATTTGTTTTTGATTATTTTGACATGCAATTTTGATATTAATAATGAAATCGTAAGTACTTCCATTTTGAGTGTTAAAAAATAAAACTTATTTTTTTCGTTTTATAACTATGCTAAATTAAATAATAAAAAATCTTAATAATCCCTATGTGTATGTATTATTTTTAATTTATTTTTGCAAAAGCAATGTGCTAAATTATTTAAAAAAATAAACAATAACTCTGTATTTAACCATCGCGACTTGATGACGTGAAAAAATGACTTTTTCTTAACTGGTTGGTATATATAGTCGATTCCGCTTAATTGGGACACATCGGGACCAAGAAGTTTGGCCCAATTAACCGAAGCAGGCTTAAAATTTAATGATGAATATTTTTTTTAAATACGTAGGTCTCCCTTCATTGCCTTCTTGCATAAAATAACGCTGTAACTCGGGTATAATTTTTTTGCCTCCTGGTTACTTACAGGCACAGTTGGATCTTAATCATCGTCGTCTTCTTCATATAATTTTTGATGTTTCGATTAAATACTTCAACAATTGGATCCTCAGTCTTCATTTACGTCGTAACATGGTAAATTGTTATTATTGTCGAAAATTCTAGATAATTAACAATAGAACTTCTGACATGTCCTCAATTCCCTTATTGCTTAAAATTTCGGAAATGTCTAAAGGCTTAAAGATTTTGTATCGTGTTGGTTTCATAGCTCGCCAACTGTCAGCGATAAACTGTATTGCTTGCAAAAGGGAAATTTTTGTACTAACCCTCTGGCTTTTGTGGAACTTATAAATAAATTTTAAACTATGTATTGTAATCTTAAATTTACTGTCTCAATTACGTGAAATATCGTCCCAATTAAGCGATGTAAATTACTATTAGTTCCTTGGTTTGGTTTCCGTTCCTTAAGATTTGATCCAAATAAGAGGCTGCTTCAATTATCCGGCGGCCGTGTATTAAACTCACGGTAATTAAATAAAAAGTGTAATCTATTAATAACTAACTGTATGAACGGTAGGCTCATTGAAAAAAAAATCTGGTTGATTAAGGTGTGTGTTAACCGAATCTTCAGTTTTCTAAGTACCTATAATCTTTTTAGATTGATCGGGTGCATCAGAGTGTATCAATTGGATCACAGCAATAATTGATATTTAAATAAATAAATTCAGAATCTAAGAACGTCAGACAGCAAACGGGATTTCGTCAAATTGGATTTTCTAATCGAATTGAATTGCCCGACTATTTGCTGAGCCAGATGCTCTTCCAAGTAGTTCTATGGAATTACTTTGCGGAGTACGAATTCGATGGCTCGGGTAATTCATAATGAAATATTCTGTCTGCCTTAAATAGCGGAAGAGTGGTTTGCATAATTGAATAGGTTGCCTTGAGTGGCGAAGGGTATATTCTCGAAGGGCTCTAGTGGGCCGTGAGGCATGGAGAGTAGGTGTCGGGAATACATGCCAGATCGCCAGAACCCACGTGAACCGTCACGTGAAAGGGTAAAGCGCTGAACTTGAAAAAGGTATATTCGTATTTATGTAAACCAAAATACTCTGATCATTGTAAGTACCTGATCAAATTTTCTCTTTTTTACTTTTAATAAGGAATGTCTTAAAAGTTTTGATTATAAGAGAATCAATTCTTTTATTCATTTATTGGATAAAAACGGTCTTCTAAAGATAAAATCGAGTCAGTCGCATAATTTTAACAATCCTTTACTATTACAGAGTACTCCTATGTGACAAGTAAATATTCTAAAATAATAGGGTCCGTAATATCGGTAGACGCCAAAACAGACCTTGGCATATATCGAGAATTTCTCGGATTTTTAAAATATATTTAGAATTGAGCGCCTCGATTTCAAAAATTAATAAAATATCTGAAACTTTAAAATATAAATATAATATAAAACCGGATAATTTTTTTAATTTTTATATCAGAGCACTCAATTATTCAAGAAAGTATATTTTTCGCAAAAATCCGAGAAAGGACTGTATTCTCTTTATTAAGCCAGACTTTAAAGTAGAGAATAGAATTAACACATCTTGACTCAAGTGGAGTATTATGTGATAATAGGATTTTAATAAAATGTTTTAAGGGCAAAGTTTATAAAATAGCTTATGGCCAACTATGCTCTGTGGGTCAGAGTGTTAGGCGAGTGTAAATAAGTAGACGAGCAAAATGAACATAGCTAACAAGTCGGTCAAAATGCATGAGGTGAAAATATTGAAATGAACTGGTGGAGTTACAAAATTGGACAACATTAAACATATTTATATCTGTGGTTATTTAAGGCAGTGTCCTCATTAAAACTATGGTTTTGTATATATACTTTATGAGATGTGAAATCGTGAAAATTTTCTAATGAACGAAATATTTTATAACTCCACTTATTAAAAAGTCACAAAATTGGATACAATTCAATATTTTTATAACCACGGTTTTTAGGGCGGCTTCATCTTTCTTCTATTAGTGAAAAAAATAAAGAATTTAATAAAAAAAAAAACAAGAATGATATCAATGATTTTATTTATTTGAAAGAACATTCGATCCTATTATCGATAGTACGACAAATGCAATTTTCAGCTACTCTTTCACATGAGCTTCATCGCTGAAGAAGATTTTACAGTTGTTTAAGAGACCAATCAGCAAACCTAAGACGCAATAAATGATTATTTGGTTGTAAACGTTGTTCCAATGAATGTGAAACGCTCCATGATAAAATGGCAGATTCTATTGAATAAAAAGAATAATGGCATCTGTCAAGATATTAATAAACATGGCTACTATTCTTATTTGAGATTCTATCACATTTTTTTGATAACTTATATAAACGTGTGATACGATGGAAGGAAGATCAAAAGGGACAGGATTAGATTAGGAAAACCACGAACAATATGGACAGCTTCAGTCAGTCGGGATCTTGAAGATTTGAACGTGACTATTGATGTATGATGACCCAGAATAGAATAAAGTGGAACAGTATGATTAGAAAGATGAAAACGTAGTGAATTCGTATTCTTTTTTTTCATATTCCCGTTATTTCTCTAAATATAATATAAAGTTTGTCTTAGTGAATAATTGTTCTTAGCGATGGCTGGTTTCCATTAACAGTACGTAACCAACAATCTACCCATCTTGAATGACAAAACCATTTTCGTGACTTTAAAACTTTAACATAAACTAAAATTAAAATAACTGAATAAGCAATCTTACAATCTTAGGTCTAGCACGCGCTTTGGTTAAACGCGCGCGGTTTTTACCAGTGATAAAACGATTCCAAAATTTTTACCGATTCCGATACTTCTTTAAAATTACGATTCCCAACTACGATTCCGATTCCTAAAATGTAAAAAGAATGAATATAAAGTTCATTAAGTTTTAATTATGTACAAGACAAAAAATAAGAATCGGAATCATATCGAAATCGGAAATTGTATCGGAATCGGTAAAAATTTTGGAATCGTCCCATCAAAAACCACGCGCGTTTAACTGCAGTGCCTACGAAGCCTTACTTATATTTAGGAATCATATTCATATTTCAGAAAAAAGAAAACCACCACTGCCTTCCTTAGGATAATAATAGTAAATAAATTTTTGTCGAGATCGGTTATGTATGTCGTTGTACATCTTCGGATAAAACGTAATGCATGATTTAAGTATTGGGATGGTGGAAAACTAATTGAGTCTTTCACAATTCCAGGCTGTTGGTATACAGGAATCGTTAGTGTTGGTATGATTATATTTGTGTATATTTCTTGTTTATGACTCAACAAGAAACAATGTCTCAGTAACAACTGCAAAAAAAAATTGTAATGTGTTTGAAAGCAGTAAAAAAACCGACACGCCAATGTTGGTTTCAAAAGTTTTATTCTGATGATCTTGACTTGTAGTAAACTTCGACTTTCTTCAGACTTTTGATGGTTGATGATATTTTAAAGCAAATGGTGAATCGTCCGTTAACATTCCGAGAAATGGGAAAAGTTGAAAAGTTGCTTTATTATACTTTTAATATTCATCGAGGCAATTTAAGATTTTCACTAGGTGCCATCTGAATTTAGTTTATTTATTTTGTCAAAAACTTTCAGGAGAAAAATTACGTGTTAGGTTTTAATAATTTATCACTCGAAAATTAGTCACATTTTATATCGTAAAGTTCTCCCGTGATTGTGGAGCACGTACATTAACATTTTATGAAAATAACTTCGGTATAAAGTTTACATTCTGACTTTCTTTCTTATAAAGACGGCTTACATAATATACCCGGAAGGAAAGCTCAATAAATCTACCAATATTGCCAAACTGAAGACTCTTCTAAACAGTTATGCTTTTAATGGTTAAAAGTTTCTTAAGCACCGGCTGATTACGTCTTTCTAGATCTAACTGTAAACACTGTAAAAGTTTTAAGTATTTTTTAGGTGACGTAAATGATGGACTCATTTCTCTTAGTTTGCTTTTTTTCATGAACGAATTATTTTTGCATGCGAGATTCTGTTAAGACATGCTTTATCTTTCCATCTTAATATTCGCTCTGTGAGAGAAAATAAAATTTAAATATAAAAAAATGGCGAGGACTGAATGCTTAACAAAGACAACATAAAATGTATGTTAGACTGGGTTAGGATATAAAGGCAAAAACATTATATTCAGGACGACAGATTGGTGATTAATACGGGCGGCCGAACAGCAGCGGAGAGAATGCAGCTACCTTGATTACAGGTCAGCTTGTACTGTAATAATCAATTAGAAATGTACAGAAAAAATCTATTTATTGAAAAACATTTTAATTGCTACCGGGACATCTATATTTCTACATATATTTCTAATTGACACATTTAATTTGTACCAAAAGTATTTAAGAATTGCGACTGCACGACAAAAATGTGTTCTTAAAAATAATTTATATCGATTTTAATATCTATTAATGTTGTCTATTTATATGGATTTACAATTATTAGACAAAAAATCTTTAATAACTTATACTATCTAATAAATTTAATATATTTTGTATAAAAGGATGTTACATTTATGCCGCAATTTAAATTATAGATCTGAATATGTTGTTGATAAGACTTCTGTTTAAATATATTCTTATTTTACGATACACTGTGATACTATTGAGGCCATGGTGGGCAGCTGGGAAACGAGTGAATGAGAGTGTAATTGAGTTTCAAATATCAAAACACCTCGATTCACCGATGAACTCGGTGAACCGAGGTAGTACCTAGCGGTGTTCATTGGATAATCCGATTAACTAACCGGCGCACTTACCATCGCGCATCGAAATGGGAGAGGAGTATTATACATTTTATTTTTCCAATTAATTTTAAATTAAATATACGCTCTGAAGATATCAATTATGATTATCTCCTTAGCCGTCTGAAATTGTTAAAAGTATCAGTGAGACGTACGACGATTGACCTTATATTTCTGTACAGGATCATCAATGGTATGATAGACCGCCCCCAGATTGAATTTCACGCACCATTTAGGTCATCGAGACACAATTCATTGTTCTATTACAGTAGCTAACTCCGCAGTCCCCAGATTGCATTCTTTGGGGAATAAATATGCAGAGGTAGTCGACATTTTTGTCGTAATTTTTTGTGTCTCAACTCAATAGTGACGGATAAATTGCTTAACTTCATATTTTATATTTATTTTTATTTTTAATTTTGATTATGAAAAAAACACGCTGACATTATATAACTTTTTTCTTTGTGTATTGCACTTCTGATGCAATTTTCTTTTATTTTACAAATTATGTTAATACTTGAATAGGGCGTATATAATAATGATAAATAAATAACATAGTTATAAACAATCTATTCATTATGAGTGTTATTAATAAGAAGCCCTATTGTTATTCTTAAAATTAACTCTTCGTCGAATAACTTTACCTATACAAAAAATATCACCTACAATCAAACCATGGGGTACACTGCGTACATGTGTATTGTCACTGGATGCTGTATTTATAATACAGTCTTTTAGAAGCATGATTTTATGAAAGTGTACTCGTGTATGTTTACTTCCGTTCTTAAAAAATATGATTATTTTTACTATTAATCACGAGAAATTCTTCTAGTTATTATGTGAAAGATTACATTTTTCATAATATATAATGTTAAATAATACCACGTTTAAAGTGTGGAATGAAAACATTTAAGTTCACATCAAATACATTCTTGCGATGTTTTGCAACACGTCTATTCAAGTGAAGACCACGTGGCGCGAGAGTTGCATTCAGTTTGATGACGTTTGAGGCATTCATGAGTACTAAGATTGCTGTTCAGACATCCTCTACACATGGCTCAACCATCGAAGTCATTCTATTTTACTATCACTATCTGGCGTCAAATATTACAATTTTTTTGCAGAATTATTTAATTTGTTTATACAACAGTCTAAATGTAATCCTAAAAAGCCTTAATTATTTTACGGCAAATGTGAGGTTAAAGTTGAAGAAAAAAGTTCAGACACGATGCATTGTGTATTTATTTATTAGTTATTTATATTTGCACTTAGATAAATATAGTTTAATGAAGAAATTAGTATAATTTTTTTAAATTATAATTTTGCACTATCTACTATGACGGAAAAGCACATTTAAAATAGTAAAAAACTAGTATAGCAGGCAGGGTACTAAATGAGGTGTTAACTCTTCTGCCAAAACCATCAATGCTAGTGAAATTCATATTATATAATATAATATTAAATCTGGTACCTACCGCGCGCAGGACAAGTAGGGATTAACATTCTCAGGTTGGCAACACAGCTCAAGCGGGGTCACGATTTCTTGCAACGTTTTTTTCATTTGACAGCTGTCGAGTGCAACGGATTGAACAATCCGATTTTATTAATTAATTAATAAAATCGGATTATTCAATCCATTGCACTCGCTTGTAAAAGCACTTGCACTTTCCCTTTATAAAAGTTACATCTTGCTTAAGCAAGATGTAACTTTTATAAGGGGAAAGGGTGAGAACAATATAATATATTAACGGGTTGTCCGGCATCATATTTAAACTGGACCTTTGGACTAATAATATGTGAAATTTCAGGATACGCATCCCTTTCTCCATGGAGTATTTATTCAAATAGTTTATTTCTCTACGTAAATTTTTATATTTAACTTTCTTGATCTTCCTTTTACTCCCCTCAAAATTCTAACTACGCTAAAGTATTGTTCATCAGTGATTTACATTGCCCTGTTACTTGCACTCTAAAATTTTACGAATTGGAAGTGTTGTTGCCTTTTTGTCACAACTCATGTCGTGGACATGACAATCAAGGAGTCAAGCCACAACACACTGGGAAGGATTTCTCCCGTACAGGGGATGATGGCAACGTGTTACTCTGACATGGGCTACTCGACAGAGTGAATTTATCCAACCGAAGCGATGTCAGCGACTCAAGGAAAACCAGATATCAGAATCCAGTTTGTCTGATGTACGGCACCAGGAGTGACAAGTTTCAACGGGTACCTTGGACTGACCGAATGAACGGGAACAGTGAATTTCGGCAGAAATGGACAATAATTATCGCAAACACACTGGTTGTAAATATTCATTTTTTGTGTACAAGGATTTCAAACTTTGTTGTCTTTTGTAGCATATTTGTTTCTGTATTTAATTTGAAACTCACGGTTTTCCAGCTGGTGTCAACCGATCTATTTATCATGTCATTCTGTTTTATACTTGACCTGACAAACTGTCAGGTAACAATTTTGTTCACTTAGCTTTGGTAAAAATTAATAGTAAACTTTATATTTTATGTGGCAAAAGTGCCGAGACAACTCTTATTTAAATTGCAAATTATGCAGTAATGTTTGTTGATTTCAATTCCTTTTGTATTTTATTTGCTTAGTTTCTTTGTATTAATTTAGTGATACAAATTTGTAATAATCTTTAATTTTCCTTGAGTACGATGGCTGGAGTGACAGGCAAGACATTATGGTAAATTCTGTAACCAAAGCCTTACGCCCACCGTGGTGTGAAAACATGGCGTCCTATCCTGACGATTACCAGTCAGGTATAGGAGACCACGTCACAATAATCAAAAATGCTAGAATCTTGGATAATAATTATTATTAACTTTTAGCATTTTGTGATTGTTACGAGTGTTGAAGTAACTGTTTTTCATCATATTATTTTTCGAGTGCTATCCGTTAATGAATTATGTCGATTATATTGGCTATTAAATTTACAGCTCCCTGGAAGAATATACCTGGATGAAACATTATACTGACTAAACCTGTTAAGCCATGAGGTTTTCTTTGTGCCAAGATCTCATCATCCCTTGATTTTTCCACGTGTAATAAGGTGACGTATTTAATATATCCCAAAGTGTCTTGTGATTCGTTCTCTTATCTTTATAGCTCGAGTAAGTTTATTGTCTTTATTCATTTTCATTAAGTATGATGTCATTTTTTACTCCATAAATACAAATTAAATTTGCATGCGTCTGTAGACTCATTCATTGAACCCTTTTGAAGTTTTTTCAACATTTCTTCAATGAGGATCCAACTTCTTACTCATCAATATCCCGAATCAATAGAGGCTATACACAAAAAGTAACATATTTACTTTATGTGCTATGATAGAAAATATGTTGTTAAAAACGTTCTTAGATTTTCACGGCCGTTCAGAATGTTCTGTGAATCTGCTGATGATAATGCCATGCAATGGGATCCGAAACGTCAGCCAGAAAGGTCAGATATACACGGCAGATTCCCCCAGAAAACTATATACAGAAAATATATTGTTATTTTGGTACTTGGATTTCTACGTTGAATTTATCGAAAATCTGTAAACTTTTTACATGAATCCCTTCATCAATTTTATCGAATTTCAGCAAACTTTTTACACTGCGATACTCTGCGGTGTTGGGTATTAGATTATTTCATCACAAAATTTTCTGAATCGCTTTACCATACTATACGTAGAATGTAGTATGTAGGATAAAACTCAATTTTTTCCATTGATTGTGTATTCAACGATAACAGATTGAATCTGTGTACAAAACTACTTCACACAGGAATAAACAAAATCTGAACGTGTAACGCTTACGCTATTGAAATGAAACTTTTTAGCCGAAGAATATAAAAAGGTTATAATTACTTCGATATGTTAACAAAAGATTGTTAAATAACAAAATGTCTTTAATACAAATTAAATATATTAATTAGAAAGATATACATATAAAAGTAATCCATCGAAAAAATATTATTGTTGCTACCGGGATTCGAACCTGGATCCTGTGTAATCATTTATCTGAAAAATGTGCAATTTTTAGGATAAATGATAAATAATGAGTGTATCAAATAAAATATTTAAATTATGTTGCTTTTCTAATATTAATTTAATTGTCACAATAAAACTTTGTACTACACACACGTTATACCCTGATGATGAGAGAGACTGCACCTCTCGAAACTAGTAGTGAAAATAACCCAACGTGTATGTAGTACAAAGTTTTATTATGAATATTAAAATAATCATGTTACACCATAAAGTAACTGTCATAACGATTAATGATATTAAATTTGTAAAAACTATTAATTTCGCGCGATTATCAGCAGGTTACATATAGTCTCTAATAATTGTCGAATTATTAGCCACGAAATATAAATGGACACCAAAGAAGTGATCTTCACGGTCACAAGGAGTCATGGTTCCAAAGAAATTCAAATAATAATTCGAAGATAAAAAGTCCGTTCTAAAGAATTTTATTTTATACTTTTCACATAGAATTATTATGTTCTTACCGTTTATTGAAAAGTATATATGAACATCATATGCGAATTGTCAATGCTTTTAGGATTTATTAAATTTATTTCCGAAAACGAAGAGGCAAAGATGGTATAAAAATATCGATTTTGACTAAAATAGATTTGCGAATTTTTATAATTAGGATAACGATATACAAGATCTAGATAGAGATTGCTTTAAGTTATGAGTTTGATTGAGATGTTATTTAAAAAAAAAATTTGCTGAATATTTTTAACCGATAAAAAGATTTTTTATTTTTTAATTAGTTTAAAGTTATTTAAGTAGTTTAAAGTATAATTTTTTTAATAATAGATAATCAAATAACAAAATTTCTGGAAGATACATACTTTTATTATATGTATAGCTACTAGACAAAACAATGGCTCAGACTTATTCCTTTGTTCATGAAAGAAGGGCCTAGAAAAAAGAGCTTTTTACTGAGTGCCTCGGAAAATGCAACACCACCCTTTAACGAGCCAGGCTGTAATACTTGTCAAGAGTGGTTATTAGTGGATGCTACGACAAGGTTCATTATTAGTGAAAAATGTTCCACCCAAATGAGACAAGTTGGGAGAGGACAGCCAAGAAATAATTATTTCCGGAGATAAATATTTTTCGTATATAATATTCACAAGTGTGTACCTAAGTAGCCTTATGTTTAACTATTTTCCAAACTTAATGAAAATTTGCAATCAAAAACTTTTGAAAATATATTTGAGTTGTATTAAAGTTTCCAAATTGAATTGAATTGATTAATTAATATCTTCAATATTAGCCAAATTACTTTGTGGCCATATATTATGTAAATAACAAGATAAACACCAGATTTTTAAACCACTAGTAATAGAAAAATCAACTTGTTTCGATACCTACGGTATCTTTTTCAGGAAACAATGTATACTAAAATTAAAAATACAAGCATAGATAAAAATAAAATTATAAAAATATAAATGATGGGTAACTATGGGTAAATGGTAACTAAGTAGGTACTTATAAAATTTGTCGAAAATGTATTCGATTGCAGTAGCGAAAATGAAGAACGCGCTTTCCCGGATAGGAAGAGGTTCAGGTTCGAATCCCGGTAGCAACTAAATATTTTTTCGATAGATAGATTATTTTCGTATATCTTTCTAGTAGCTTAATTTAATTTATATTAAATGTTTTCGTTTCCCAAAATTACTAAATGTTCATAAAATTTTAGGCTATATTTAATCTAAGTGTTAACTAGATATTTACATCTTGTTACTTAATTATATTATTTGTCACCAAAAAATTTTTTTGTCAACTTTGACAATTGCATGTGGTAATTCCCACATTAATTATTTGTTCTGGTAATGTTATCGATCATGTAATACTAAAGTTGTAAGGCTCTTGATATATTTATTACTGACTCAAATTTACTATTAATAATTACGTTTATTGATTACTCGCGTCAATTATCTATTTTAATGATTTTTTTGAACAAATGCGCGCAAATGATTTCTTCTTGGAAACTACCTAAGGTTTAGTTATATGTGTTGCGATTAAATCAATTATATTAAAGATTTTGACTCGCATAAGATGGGTTTAAAGTTTCGAGAGCTTATATTAATAACTTCAATTATTGTGAGAAACGTTTGGAAATCGGATTCTGGCTCCGAATAATTAATTTTGTACTCACATGTCTATTCGAAGTATTGTGTATTCATTATTTTCAGTTTAATGATCATAAAGAATTGTCATTAAAGAAATAAACGAATTTTATAGCAAAACAAATATAACTAAATCACTAAGAAAAAATCGGTGTATCGAACAATATCATCGACTGATTTGAGCCCGGTATTTTATATTGGCAGTAGAGTATACATTAATTATGTTAGGATCCTTTATTCAAAAGTCACTAAATTTTATCTACATCTAAGTGAGGCATATATTTTTTCCAGTTGGAAAAAAAATCTTATTAATGTTTCCCAAAAACCTTTTGAGCAGGTGGCGCCAAGACTTCCAGGCCATTTTATTAAAAGAAAACATTAACGTAACTAATTATATTAATTTTTAATGAAATAATATTTTATGTGTGAAGTTACAATTTTTTAGAATATTGTTCTGTGATAATTAAAATAAATTTAGATAAATTATTTAAAAATTTACACCCATAATTATTACGGAAGTACTCATGTTCTGAAACAACGTTTCTCATAAATCAAATATATCATTAAATATAAATGTATGTAATATTTTTCCCTTTTAAAATTTAAATTGGGTGGGTGAAAGATTACTACCATTCAATATCCCAATATTGCTTGATGACAATACCTTTGCTATGGAATGTTATAAGATTATTTTTAAGAACAGGTATTTTAGTTTTGTTTCATCCTAAAACAATCGTACAATAAATTTTACGATGTTCGAAATGCTTTAGCTTATGCCGACTTGTGTCAAAACATATCACAGCACATCTTATGCTGGGGCAGCTCCGAGATGCCTACGAGATAACTGTCATTTTATTATCAGTTTTTATTTGTGTAAGATGTACAGTGAAGTCTCGATTGATTGTTACTTGAATAATCGTTTTTCCGCATGTATCGTTTATTTCTTCCAGTCCCGAATTAATTTCATACAAAACATCCAATAATTGATTGCATGGATGGTTCCTCTATCAACCTCTATTTTCGATTAACAGCACTAGTAAACAATGAGCGGAACATTCGAGAGAGAGAGAATAATGCTACTTGCTGCCGCTTGACATTATACAATACAACAGTTTAATTATTTTTTATTTCGTTTCTGTGCAGCTTTCTAAATTTATTTTTTATTTAAACACGTTCATCTTTCTAAAATACATTTAAAATATTTATTAAACATGCAAAATGCAATTTTTTTCTATATTCCCGCATTCATTGTTTTCCCGCATTCATAGTTTATTTCAAAAGGCCCCTTCAAAAACGATAGATAGAGGTTTTAGTGTATATGTTTTATTCATTTAATAAATCAATAGAATAGTGCAGTGCTAGAAAAAATACTTTTTTAATGGGGCTCGTAAGCTAATAATCTTTAGTTGATTTATAATTTCTGCGAAAAAGTACGGCTGTACCGTAATTTTTTCAGGCAACGCCTTGACGATGGCGCGTGTTACTGTGCCGAAGCGTTAGTCTAGGTCTCCCCAAAAAACCATATACGAAGAGCGCGATCTAACTCGGAAGAGACGCCAGTTGCTTACGCGATGTTTTGGTCATGCCACTTAAAGAATGTATTGTGTCGAGATTCCAACTATTTGACATCATCAACTATTCGAATGTCGAATAGTAAAACTAAAAATATTTTAATATATTCGAATAGTTTATAATGTATGACAATACTATGAAATTAATTTTGAGTATTTCAAATAAATCGTATTATACGTAAGTACATCAAAATTTATTAGAAAACGAGCTAATTTACCATAAACTGTTTATTTATTGTAGTTTTAAATATATAAAGTATATTTTAAAAATAATAACGAATTGAACGTTTATATTTTAGATTTATTCTTAATTTTGTTTTTATCGTCACTGTAGTTGAAAATACCCGCCCAGTAGCGGTTGATGTTGGCTTAACTGTTAAAAGTCTTTTAAATAGTAGGTCTAACGTTTCTGTCCTTTTTTTGAAATTCTCCAATTATCTATAATCTTTTTTTAGATGATTTGAACAAAAATTTATAGTTTCTACGGGGGATAAAATGGTATCCTTAATTCAGTCTGCAATTCGGACGTCGATGAACTCTTCGAACACCAGGTATCTCTTCCATGTCCGAATCAGAATCCTGAGAATTGTTTAATATTCCATCCTTAGAAATTAGTACGAATATTTTTCCAATAGCTGCACAAATATTCGAATATCGAATAGTAGGAAAAGGCTGAATATATTCGAATATCGAATATTCGAGTTGGAATCTCTAGTATTGTGTTAAGATATGATTAATATAATTTTATTCTTATCCTTAAAATAATTAAACATTAAACAAATCTATGTACTATTACAATAATGTAATAAAAAAAATATATACTGGTAACAGATTCGTCAGTGGCCTAATGTACTGTAAAAAATCGACTTATAGTGCTCGCGGAAACCTTAAATTAAACATATATATTAAATAGAGGTGCTTTCATGGAATATATCACAATAATATTCTAACTATTTTCAAACCTCACTTGACGGCTTTTTGGAACGAGGCTCGAACCCCCGACTACTAGATAACTAGGCAAATATCGTAACCACTACTACACAAGGGCGTGTCGAATTGAATTTTTTTATTTATTTATTTAGATTTTATTGACATACATATTTTTGTTGTAACAGAGGTGAAAATATTATAATATAACATGATAAACATAAGATACAATTATATTGCAATTAAATACTCGTTGTTTATTGTGCGGGATGGAGTAGACTCCACCTCTGATATATACTGCATTATCCTGGCTACATTGCTAGACTGAAGTCTGTGTTAAAGTAACCAGTTTTTTTCGTGGTGTTAAATAAAAATAGAGATAAAAAAAAAAAAAATGAAAATTAATGATACATCTTAGAAAGCGAGATCCAATACCATATCATAAACTGATATCTGCGACGTATAATGTTGTACGTCATTCGATTTGAAGTCACGGGCCTTGGCCCCGAGATATCAGCAAGTTAAATTTTTCATAGCTCAAGCCCATATGATTAATATGAATATTAATATGGTTTTCATAATATGCACGTACCTCTATCTAAAAATGTATATATTACTATTGTTATTTGATTTGATATACTCATCACATGTATGAGTACATCTAAAACATGAATTGATAGTCCACCATATTATAAATATTATATTGGGATGTCTAATAAGTCTTTGCAGTTTTGTTAAATTATTCATTATAAAGTAAAATTTTTAAACAAAATTACAATATTTCAATCAATGATGTATTTTTTATTATTGTTCAGGACTTCATCCCATATTGTTTTTGACCAATTTGTTGATGCGCTTTCTTAATGATTAATTGACTGGTCTGGAATCGAAGTAGTTATCGAGGTAGTTTCTGAGATCATCGTCGTTGTTGAACGTAACGCCACGCATTTGATTGAAGAGCGACCGAAAATGGTGCTAATCTGACGGAGCAAGGTTCGGATTGTAGGGTAGATGCGGCGGAATTTCCCTTTGAATTAAAGTCAAATCGAAGTGAGTATCGTTTTAGAGCAGGAAAAAATAGCGGAAAAACAGCATTTCTAAAAAAACTTATTATTATACCTCTGTCATTTTTGTTAATAATCTTTCTGTTATTCTATCCAATTCAAATATATTTAAATGGAATAAATACAATTATCGATCCCCAAATGTCACCTCTACCAAGCAAATGATTAAAATTAAATTAAATTTTCTTCAAATTGAAATAAATTTCCAACCAAAAACCATTCAAAATAATGAGAAGTCTCATTGGGTATTATATTTGTGATCTGACTTAAGTATTTTGATACCGTTTGTAATGGCGTATTAATTAATTTACAAAGCATCAAAATATCATTTATTAATATAAAATATCATTGACGTGTAATTTTAAATACTAAAAATCATTATATATAAATTAATACATTTTAGAAAACATAATTATAATTTGTATTGTAAGGTGAATAACAACTATTCCAATCAAATACGTAACGATTTTTTATACAACATTACATTTTTGTTTTCTTTTTTGGCGTCTCACTCGTGTGGAGTATTTTTACAATTATAAAATATTAAATATGTATACACTGTTAAATAAGATTCATTGTAAATACCAAATTAATGTATTAATTGTAAATATATACATATAAAATCAATTTTGTCGAAAAATATTGTTTTTGCGTCACCGGGATTCGAACCTGGATCTCTATTTCCAATCTGGGGAAGTACACTACCGATTGTGTTATAACGCCAGTATTTTTCATGACAAATTTTCGAACCTATATGTTACACTTTTTCAAATTAATACATCTGTCGTTCCATTATTTGAAAGCCATCTATATTATTTTTACAAAATTTACAATATGTATATATTTATAATTAATTCATCAATTTAGTATTTAAAATATCACAGACCGTCTGTTCTGAATAATTACAACTTCACAATAAGAATGTGTTTTCCTTAATAATAATAATTGTATTTTAAACGTTGCAATTATTACTTTCTCTGGGATGATAGACTGACTTTTGTGCAAGTCGTCATTGAGTATTTCCATAGGAGCCGCCAAATAAGGGCTGTTCTAATAATTTACCAGATATTTCCTTCCCTTTTTCACGTGTACTTCTGTGTAAGGAGGACGCGGTATCTATTTATGGATACGCTAACTAGGAAGCCTCCGGAGAGCACATCCCCTTCAGTTGAGGACGTACACTAAAAGGAACCGACATGTTGTTGCACTTGCAAAGAAAGCAAACAATTGCCGGATATGTTTGAAGAAAGTATTCACATTTTTATGTAATAAATAAATATATAATAAAAATCATTTTTCTTGAACGGATTGACACAGATTGATTACTCTAGTATCGAAACGTACTTTGTGTACAAACTAAGTTTTAACTTTTAATTCGAAGATAGTTCCAAGAGAATAATGACAGAATGATTAATTAAAACAAAAAATTAACTACGTTGATAAACGCTGACTGGTTTCGATAGCACTGTAACTTCTTCAGGATGGGCGTGGCCTAAATAATGCCTAAAATAAATTAGTTATTGGACTATTGGTTGTTTTGACATTTCGAAAAGTGCTTTATTTTATGGTATGCCATATACAGTATAGGTGAAAAAAGATGACAGATGTCATGTATGTTTTTTCTTACTCGTAATAAATGTACACTTCATTTAAAATTGAATGTATATTTACGTACTCTTATTGAATATATAAGAGATATTATAACACATTCGTTTTTGTCCTGCTCGCGAATCACAGATATGGATATTCAATCAAACACTATACAGCCATAATAAACCTACATTCAATGCTTTCAGAAAGTCATAGAAATAGATGGGGAAATACAATATATAATAAAGATGATTGAATGTCCCAAATACGTTGAAAAAACACAATTTAATTGTAAATAAATGTATTGATTTGTACAAAACGTTCGTATCCTGCCATGAATGTGCAGTTTGTACATTGGAGATACTGGCTACCACGTGACTCCGTGACACGTGACGTATTCGCCAACATACAACGGTTTCAGTCTGTTGAGCTTGTTTAATTACTATTACATCAATATGTATAGAACAAATTATATTAATAAAAAAAAAATAATCACGTGTACTACGTGTACACGAATAGACTGTCATAGTAATGAACACGTGTACACGAATAGACTGTCATAGTAATGAATGACAGACATGAGATAATTAAAATTGACTATCAGGTAAGCGAACTTTTCAGTTTACTTTTCGTTTGTTGCAGGATGAAAAAGCTCATTAATTGTCGTGGCGGTTACTTTGTGGTGTAACATGATTATTGTAATAGTAGTGACAATAACTTACCGTGTGTGTAGTACAAAGTTTAGTTGTGAAAATTAAAATGATGAAAAATCCGTTTACGTTAATATTGTATTTCTAAGTGTATCTATAGCTATCAGAACAATTCAATTTTCGTAAGATAAAAAGTGTATTTACCCAAAACCCAAAACCCAAAACCCAAAACGTCATAAATGCAATTCTAAAAATATTTCATTAGTTTATTAAAATATCTCGTATCGTAAATAAAATTTTCTGAAAATCTTTCGATAAAACTATTAAATAATAATTTTTTTCCTTGTCACTAAATATTTGTATTGTCGTTTTTAAAACCTGAATAATATATCATGATAATTTTCTATAAAAAAATTATATCTTCTCAGTTGGATAATTAGCTACCCTGTGAATAATTGTGACAGCAAAACTGAGAGAAATGAAGCAGAAATCATATTTCATAAGTGAAGTTGATGGACTTTATCATTGTTTAATATACGTTTTATGTTAGTTAGATGTTAGTTCTTCACGAGTAACTACGAATGAAGTACAGTGTTTGAGATTAAGAATACCCTTTATTTGCAGAACCCGCTAAAAATGAAGCACTGAGCCACTTTAAACTGTCTAAAATGACAGCATTGCGGTATAATCACTCATAAATGTTAGACTTTTTTTTTTATTCAATGGTTTTTCCTATCATTTCTTGGACAAAAATTTCTTGATTAAATTTAACAAATAAATTATTATTTTAAAACCCTTCCGGGGGGGCGGTT
The DNA here is from genome assembly GCA_022840565.1 of Eubasilissa regina. NCBI lineage: Eukaryota > Metazoa > Arthropoda > Insecta > Trichoptera > Phryganeidae > Eubasilissa > Eubasilissa regina. The sequence goes on from JAINEB010000018.1 coordinate 28,504,145, forward strand.
GAGTTACATTTGTTGCGCGACGCTACAGACTCAACCTTGCTATATTTGATATTATTTACTGTATCAATATAGGTAAAATAGAGTATCGTTTAAAATTATTAAATGGGTGTAACGGCCGCTCCATTAGTGCGTGCCGTTTTTTAAGTGGCATATCAGATGCAGTAAGGACAAAACCCATTTGTAGGCAATAATGTAATCTCTATCCAAAAATAAAAACATTTATCATCTTATTAATACACTTTGAATGAATTATGATTGCAGATATATATGATATACGAAGTTAAAAGGCAAAAAACAAAGAAATATCGTTTTTCTATTTTCTACAATTCTCTGCTCTTTTTTCTGAAAATTGACATTTTTTATTTATAAATAAAAATCCACGTCGGTTCTTCTTAACCGAGGATCGTGATCTATATGAACTCCCGCCCTCTTGACTATCTTTCTCCGATTTTCTAGGCATTCTGTAGATTTTTGAGCTGTCGGTCTGTCCAAACGGGTGGGAAATCTTCCTCTTCCTTTCCATACTTTGACTTGGCCCAAGCTATCTTCTTTTGTCGCAAGATGGCTAAAAAAATTTTTGGTTTTGTTAACTATGAATAACAACGTTAACAATGCTGCCGCATTGAAATCCCTCTAACTGTTATTAGTAAACGTTTGATGTAATCGATTAATTATTGAGCAGGATTCCTTCAAAATTCCATCACACACACATTACTTTTTTGAGTGCAATCTGTCTTGGACTTATCTTTCTGGTAGATTATCTTTGTCTACCTATTTGCCCGCTTATTAAAACATCAGTAATGTTTGTGGATTGATGATCGAGTGACAGGCGCATGTGCGTTCAGGTTAAACGTGCGTGTGCGTATGTGTAGTGAGCATGAAGATGTCTTACAGGAGAGCATGTATAAGAATGACTTGCAACCGAGCTCAGCCTCGTTTCGCTCCGCGTCACTCTCCGAATTTAAGATAATTTGTAATATTGTCAGTCGGGAATAAATCATATCGTACAAACAGCGTATTATTCTCGTCACCATATCCAATACCAATAAAGAACGCATCTGGTAGATCATCATCAGAGCCGACAATCTTTAAAAAATTGACGCAGGTGGTATATGGTTTTACCAGGAGATAAAAATACAAACACATCCATTATTCTAACGTAAACAAATCAAATAATGGATTTTTTAAGTATTATAAAAAAAATTATACAATATTTTATGTATGAACTTGTTACCGGCAATAAAAACATTGGTTGGTCTTCTGCTATGCGCAATGAGCAGTTCTATGATCCATCACATCCAATACTGGTTTGATCCGACAAAGATATTTCTAACTATATGAGGATCGTTAACTATAATGAGAACAGAAACCGTTTTTAATATCACTCGCTTGTATTTATTATTCAGAATTCTAAGCTCTTCATAGAACTTTATTAGAAGATTGATTAACATTAATTGTTGAATGTTTTCATTCAAAGGGTGATTGATGCATGTATTTTTAATTAATATTATATTAAAATTTTAAAAATTATTTCTTTAATCCATTGGCTTATTTATTTACATCCTATCCCGGAATCATTTTGAGATTTGTTTACTCTCGTTTCGATTCGTCAATATTACTTTTTTTAAAATAGATTCAGTTATTAACATCTTAATATCATGATAGGTTGGCTCCGGTATCATCGTACCAGACCCATACCTGTACAATTTGATGTGAGACTTGTTATCACATTATATTCAGAGGGCAGCCAGAGAGAAGCTATAGAAATCATGCACTCCTAAAAGTGAAGGGTGGAAGTCACATTTATGTGTTGCAGTCGCAGAACTCGGTTACAGTCCAGCAGAAATTCACCCTGTACAGATCACAAGAGTACAAGGGAGAGCCAGTAGAATGCTCCGTTAGGTCTCTCTAGCCACTGCTCTTCCCGGCATCGTCCATCCCAGCAACCTCAAACGGAAGACCCACACCCTAATAAATATCCGGAAATGTCCGAGATTCCTTTAATTTCTTAATAGGTCATCGTTTCGGTGGGATCCGATGACATATTTCTTCCAATCCAGCAATCATGATCTCACGTGTATCATTCACAATCGCACAATCCCAGAGGATGTGCTCCAGGGTCTTCCTCACTTGAACGTAAATACACCACTGTTCACGGACAAGTCCTAAGTCGAAGAGTTTACTCATGAAATGCCTATGCCCCGTGATCAACTACGTCTCGTAGTGGTCCAACGCCGGAAGACCATCACTATCTTTCATTTACACCGGCACGAAGGGGAGAAAGGTGTAAGTCCATCTGCATTCGAGCAACCAGAGCCTAAAATTAGTCATCTGAAGGCCTGAAAATGATCGACCTCCAGACCCTTCCTCAGGGAGCGGTGGTCCGAAAATACCATTATCTACCAAATCTTCCCGTCGCTGTATGAAAGTGCAAAAGTATTGCACTAGACCAGGGGTCGGCAGACTACTGCTCGCGAGCCTCATGCGGTTCTTTTCATAGGCATTAGCGTCTCTTTAATACCAGCTCATGTGTTTATCTACAATCATATTTGATACATGGAAGAGTTTGTCAAAACATATGACACAATATATAACTAGCATTTGTCATTCTCACAATCTTTGGCTCTACCTATTTATGCGAACAAATATTTCCTTGTATGAATCAAGTAAAAAATAAATTAACAAGCAAATTAGTTGAGATAATTTACAATCATGCCTTACATTGAAAATACGTAGTTACTTGCCAGACAAGCAAAGTTTTAGAAGGCGATGCGAGGTCAACTACGTTCTAACTAGTAAACTTTACAAAGCCCAATAACAGTTATATTAATGTTTAATTATTTATGTTTTCTTGTTTCATAAGTAGTTCACTGAGTTAATACCATATACTGTATACTAAAATGTAACCTACGACTGTATTGTGAATTTGAGTTTTAAATAAAAATCTTGACTTTATCTCGTTTTAATCATCATTAAAATTTATATAACTGCAGTGAAAATGTATGTTGAGATTCTTTTTACTTAATATTTGGCTCTTCTCTCTAGAAAGTCTGTCAACCCCTGCACTAGATGAATCATTTCATACTAGTTACATATTTATTATAATTCAATACTATTCTATACGTACATTTTCTTGGGACACCGAGTACCTTTAGCGCTAGTAATGCTTTATATTTTAACTTTATGAGAAAACAACATATTTACACCATTATTTCAACAATATATTAAATATTTTAAAATAAAATTATGAAATACGCACAACTGAAATATATGAGCAATAATTCTAATGTTTGGTTTCATGAAATATGTGCCCGAAATCAACCACCGAGGGATACCGAGGCCTCGGAAATCTCTGCACCACTGGTCTTATCTGAATATCAGAATTATCGAGTAATCCTGATTCCGAGTTCATCGGACACTGATAAAAAATGTTCATGTAGGGGTATATCACTGTTTATAGAAACTTTGAAACCATACGGTCTCATCCATCAAGCCTCACCATAAATCACGCGTCAGGAAATAAATGCAAAGCTAATGGATTACATTAATCCCAGCAACGAATGAACTATACATCATTCTCAATATTATCAATACTTTCATTAGGGCTGTATTGAAAATGAAATAAATGGATAATTAACTTTGCTATTTTTTTAGAAGAAATAGAGTACAATTGACCAACGATTCTTATGATCATTATATTATCATCATATTAGAGTCGACTAAATTATCATTAATGATCACTCTCTTCTTCTTGTTAAAAAATATTAAGTTTTAGATGTAAGACAAATCTGTATGCTGAGATTTATTGAATATTACCACACAAGCTAAAAACACCTTCACGCCAGTACCAAGAAAAAAATCGACTTTCTAACGATGCTTCTAGAATTTTCTTATCTCCAATACTATACAGTACATTTAAAATTTCATTGGAAATCGTTCAATAACAGAAAAATAATTCTAATATGATACGAATGGGTAGATATTATTCGGAAATAAGGCTGTGTAATATTCTTGGTTAAATTAAATACAAAAAATAAACGCATCGATAATTCTAACACTTATAAATAGATATTCAACACATTTATCATATTAATAAAATACTGCGTGCCCATTGGTGACCGCAGCGCGATCAGGGTCTCAATAAAATCCATATTTCAATGCGGAATCTCTTATTGTGTTAATGCATCACGTAGTGTACTTTGTATTCATTGCCAAAATAAATAAAAAATACTATGTTACAAAATCATATTTTCTGTGCTGAAAAATAGTTTCTATCCTGATAAAATAGCAGCCACCAATGGCCGCGAAGCGGTTATAACTGATTGCTTCTTTTAACGTTCAGTAGATAGCCAGTAAGAAAAAACACTATAGCTGCGAGATGGCGTGTTTTAATTATCTCTAGGTTAAAATTACTTAAATGAATTATTTTATATATAGTTAATAACATTTATTATTTATTATGCATTTACATTACAGTACGCAAATGAACCAAAGTAACGTTTATTTCTTTTAAATCTACTGGCAACTAAAATATAGGGTTTTTTTAAAGAGCTTTCCCCAAAACGAACCACACTTAATTTTTCCAGTTTGAAATTCGAGAAATTTTACACGAATTAGATATGCTTTTAAGATGACGTTAATAGTTAAATTATTATAAAAATCAGATAAATCATTAATGCTGTTATTTGTTACAAAAATCATGTGAGAGAGAAAGGTTTGAATAGAAAGAGACGACAATATAATTGTTGATTTTCGCGCATTCGATACAAGTTTTAAATATAACTCGTGTCGGGAGTGTTTTCTACCTTTTTTCATATTGATATATTGGAATCATATCGAATGAAATAAAAATGTGTGTTGTCATTTGAATTAATAAAATATATATATATAAAAGTAAATAATTTATTGGGTACCTTATTCTTATGTATGAACATGTTTTGAAATCAGACTAAGTACCTTCATATATTTAGATGGTTGGTTAAATCAATATTCTAAATTTAAAAATATTATGACAGCTTCAATTTATTATTTTATTTAATGTTATCGATTTAAAATGCCCCGTTGCCATTTTGGTGATATGTATGTTTCATAATTATATACTATTTATGAAACAGGCAGCTTTGTTTGAAATGCAACAACGTTATATATAAACGAAATATTTAATTCCAACATACATAAAATGTTTACTTTGTTCAAGAAAACGTTGTTTTCCCTTAAAATCAGTAAAAAGATAGCTAATTTAAGAAATTTGCTACTAATGTTGTGAATAAGTTCAATTTTAATTCAAAACGAGGGTAAAATATGCGCGTAAACATATTTTTTTGGCATTTTTTTAACGAAAATTAGAGGAGCGTGGACTAGACGTCATTACGGCCGCTGTCGATCAGCGATCTGAATTAATAAAGAAAATAAAAAAATACATATTATTGGGATAGATTTAAATATTATTAAGTAAGAAATTATTACGTTTTTGATATCAAACTTGATTTTAAATAGTAGCTGAAGCTTCAAAGCATGTGATAAATACAATATATTTTTAAAGCGCATGTTTTCGCTAAAACAAAATATTTTAAAAACGTCCTAAATTGATCTACTGCAAACTTAATGGTTTATAACTCTATTAATTTTTAACATTATGCTAGTTAGGTTTAAAACAGATTTGTCTCCGTAGTCTTTGCTTCAAGATTATAAAAAATATGTTTCGTTTATGCAATAATTTAGCATGTTAACATAATTTTGTAGCACCAGGAAAATGCTTCTAATGGTAGAGGTCTTTCTTATAGTGCTTGTATTGTCTTAGTCATGGCAAATAATATTCAATTTATTAGTTTTAAAAGAGTGTAATGATTCTATCTAAGCAATAGTTTTAAAAAAAGTAAAATCTAGTGTATAACTTTTGATACAAATGAATAATAAAAACTCATATTTTCGTTAAAACGCGAAAATTTGAATTGTCATTGCAAGTAAATGAAATCTCGATTAAAATTATTTCATCTTTGTAAATAGCACTATTAGCTGTCAAGACGAACAAAAATTACATATAGATAATCGCGGATAGGCAATAATATCTAAAGACAAAAATGCTATTTTATCAATATAAAGTGCATTTAAGTAAAGACGGAATCGGATGAAAGGATGAATTAAATTTTTTGGTTACGTTGAATTATTCCCGCGTAGATTTTGACAAATCAAACAACCAAACAAACATAACCAAAAATTATATCATCATAACCAACAATTATTCACGTCTTCTATGGTATGACGCGAGATGACCATAGATAAAAGAGATGACAGTATAGATAAGAAAAGAAGATGACAGATCGTTAATATACTTGCCAATCATCAAAATTCGTACTATTTGGCCAATGTATATTTTTTCTCACTCGTAATAAAGACAATGTACACTTCATTTCAAATAAAAAATATATTTACGTATCTATTGTTATTGAATATATAAAAGAGAAAACATTTAAGTTATCTTAACCCAGAGATATTAAAAACACGTTCGACATTTTCGCTACTTTGGCGAATATATCGAATATTTTTTTACTGGCAAATGACACTGCAGTACAGTAAGTCATAGATAAAAGATGGGGAAGCGCAATATTATTATGGATATTATATTTATACATTATTTGTTTTTAAAAAATGACATCACCTAAACAGCACGAAAAAACTGGCTATTTTAAAACAAACATAAATCTAGTAGAGTAGTCAGGATAAGGCTGAATAACTGTCAGAGGTGATATCTACTGCGTGCCATACTCTTCTGTTCTGAAGTTTTACCTTATCCTCAGTTATATGACTTTTCATATAAGCTCGTCGATTATTTGTAAACTAGTTTCTAATAGATACGTTATTTGAATATAAAATGCAACTAATGAATAGAAAATATGATTGATAAATTAATTATACTACGAGAAATTTCGTGTTTAGTTATGGGAGTTTTAGTTTATGTATCTAGTGAATTTGACGTGTTTAATTTTTCTCCAACTGATATGTGATCTTCAATTTTTACAGTTTTAACAAAATGAGATAATTTTTTGTTATTTTAGTGTCTTTAAGTAATCTGAATGAACCTTCTCATTACTCAGTATAATGTGTACGCAAATAGTATAACTTCTACAACACTTGCTTAATACATTCAACGAAATGGACCGCTTTAAGATCGTAAGCTCAAAAATGACATTTTACAGTAGGTGGTTTAATTAATATGTTCGAAGTTGTGATTTATAGATTTAATTTTAATTAAATTAATTATACTAAATTTACTATGGGTCGATATTTTTTTGTAATACTTAATGTAGCGGCATCATTCTTCGACATGTTTTTAATCATTTTGAAATCACCTAAAAACGTTGAAACTCGTTATATATTTTTATTTAATTTATGAGTTTATGAAGACAACCGAATTTTTTGGTATTTGTAACTAACTTATATAAGTAGGTTTAGCAAAGTTTTCGTAAAATATATTTTTAATGTTGAAATTATAATTTGTCAAAAAATGTTAACTGGTCTACCACAGAAGAACTTAACGCAACTCACGTGTTTTAGATACGAATTTTAAAAGAACTGAAAACACTTCTTATAGTCATATCATTAAAAATACAGTGTATGAAGAAAAAGTTCGTTTAGATAATTTTTGAAATATTTATTTATTTTTTTGGTTTTAAATAACATGCTAAATATTTTCGTCGATATCATGTGGGCTTCAAAAGTTACACATGATTCTAAGGTAACAAAAATGAGTTTTTTTTCGTAAATAACTCTCTTTCTATTGGTTTTTCTACGAAAATTGTTTATATATAATTTTTAACAAGAATATAACTCTTCTAAAATACATTTTTTTTAAAGAATAACCGTTCAAACGTTATACGGCTTATAAAGTTTAAATTGAATGATCTTTAAGTATCAATGCATTCATTTCAGCACCATATTTGAGGTAGAGCAAGGCTTCTTAGACCAGCATCCATCAGCGACCATAATTTTAAAAGGTATTCCGTCCTCGGTGACATTTACCACCCTTCTTGTGTAGTTTACTTCAAGTCGGGTAGCTTCTATGATTTTTGAGAAAGCGATAGTTTTCCATCAGCTTTTAACTTTATGTATATATATATATCAGGATAACAATACGCATTATACACATTTTTTTTAATACATTGTAAAAAGCATAATTTTGTATTGATTTTTTAAAAACAGATCAAAAGCAAAAATAATTATTCATTCTTCAACTTCACACTTCGATCACATGTTTAATATATCGATTATAAATTTTACCATCCCTATTTAATATTTTCGTGTAATTATTTTATTATGGAGGTAATACAAAGAGATACAATTCAGTATGTACACAGAACAATGACTGCATATAGTAATGTTTTTTTTTAAGTATAGGTTTAAAAGAAAAAAGTTTTTAATTCATTCAACAAAGATAAATAATTTTTGACATATCGCAAGGAATATAATGGCGGCCTAAACTTCTAATCAGAAAATATTAAATTATTTTTAAACTTTTAATAAGTGCTCACTTAGTTTTGCTCACTTGGTTTTGTAATTTTTAAACGATTTCTATTCACTTGTTATCTTTCATTTTATAATATTCAAATCTTGTTTACAAGATACTTCAGGGGGTATTAATCAAAAATATCGGACAAAAACCCTTACAATAATTTGTAATCGGTGTCCGATCGACAACTGAATTTTAAAGCCAAACATTAAAAATTTATGAGCGTAAGGTATAATTTTTTGAATTTTTAAATTTAATTTCCCGTGTTAATTTTCATAAAAATACGAAATTCTTTGATAGTTTTTTTGATATCGCAATATAAGAGATGGAATGTGAATTTTTATCTTTTCGAAAATGATATATTTAATAATGAACACAAAAAATCATTTTTGAAATATAGCCATTTCTCCAATCTAATCAAAAAATACGTACATGGTCTTTGTATGGAAATATTTCGAGATTCAGTTTTGAGAAATAATAGTGTTCCGAAATTATATTATTTAGGCATAATTTTTTCATAATCAAATTGATTTAAATCATGTTTTGCAGTAGGTTTTGCAAAAAAGATTCGAAAAACATATACTAAATTAACTTTCCATGCAGCAAAAATGTAAATCGTTTATTAAGAAGTCTTAAATTGCGTTAATCTGTGACTCGGGATGCACTTTCAATTATCTCTGATTGCACAAGTTTGTTTAACAAACTTAATGTTTTGTAAATTTTTATTTAATTAAATTATACGATCTCGGCTTTGGTGAGAGAAAAATTCATCCCTCTCTCCTTCTCAACCCTCTCTCTAAAATAAATAGAATACAATTCTAAAAGCTGGGATTAAAAAAAGCTGGAATTGTAAAATACTGGGAAATGCTTTCTGTTGGTTTTCAATAAAGGCTTCAAAGCAGTAAGCATACGAGAGGCAGACCGATTTATAATCTATTTAATCTGGATAAAAAAATAAATTAATTAATTCATCGAAAAAAACTTGTTAACTCTCATATACAAGTGGATGCTGTTTATTTTGATATACACATGTATCCTAGTTATTTACCCGATACATAGGTCAAAAGTAAATTAAAATTTTTATCTCGTTAGTGCAGTTTAGTTGAGAGGTAATGTTGAGATGATCCAATAACAGAAAATATTATTTGAACATAATTTAAAATGAATAAATTTATTCTGATTAAGAGGAACGCAGAAATGTATATATGCTAAATCAATAAATCAAATATTGAATTCACCGATAATAATCAATAGGTAAATATTGTTAAAATAATTTATTTTAATAAATTAAAGATATAAAAATGTATTAAACATATTATATTTAGTTGTTTCATGGCATTCTTCCACAAAAATGATAATTATCAATGTTAAATATATAGTTAAACTTAAGGGTTTTTCGGTCCTGCATACACAATTAAGAAAGAAAAAATATTTGTTACCAGATTCAACAATTAAACGTGAATGAATTTTAAAACCTCTGATTAGTTCGAAATTTCTTCAAATATATACTACACAAATTATCATAGAAAGTTCGAATACGCGCAGGAGAAACTCGTAAAAATATCACAAATCAAAGTCGGGTGTTTCAGACGCGCTATTAGTAGAGAACATTAAATTTCTCGTTGGTTCCAAATCTCCCCCGAGGATTTTGATATATTCAGGCTAACACACACATTACGAGTTATATTTGTATTATTCAAACCTTTATTCTCTACTCATAATGAATTATACAAATTTTGGAAGCCACAATTTTCAGAAAAAAACAATAATCCTTCTAAAAAAATCCTTTCTATCGCTAAATGCGAGAATCAGGTAGATTTTGTCTGTATTTGTGTTTTTTTACTTTTTTTCTAATTTCAATATTATTGTTATAATTTCTTAAAAAATTAAAAGTTTAAGATTAATACAAATTAAATGCATCGATTAGAAAGATATACATATAGATAAAATCAATTTACCGAAAAAATATTTTGGCTGCCACCGGAATACGAAGAGATCCTGGTTCAAATCCCGGTGGCGGCTAAAATATTTTTCGGTAAATTCAGTTTATCTAATTGATGCATTTAATTTGTATTAAATATCACAGAACTATGTTCTGAAAAAAAATACAATTTTACAAATAGTAATGTGTTCTCTTTAAAATATGTTTAGGATTAAGGTTAAAGTTTAGAGCCGCCATTTCTCAACACGAAGGCAGATTAGGCTGGCTAGCGAACTTATTATAAAATGTATTTAAGTTTATCGGAAGTTACGTTATGAGATCTTTTGTAATAGGTAAAATTTATATCCAAATCTAAGAGAATAATGATTTCTGTTATTTACATATGAAGATGAATGTGAATGAGGGATATGGTATAGTGCTAAAAAATTACTATTCGAGTTTCTCATTATGCCCAAGTTTCTCTTTATGACCAGCAGTGTCAAATGTCAGGGTAATCAAGCTTAGATTTATTAGCCATGTTTTCGTATTATCATGTATTAATAATTGCAGTGCCTCTTGTGTAGAAAGGGTAGATGGAAAATTGCATGTCGTTGACATAGTGATATTTTTGGCGTCATGGCAGTGATTTATATCTGTATTTTGTTTTCATTTTAGGAGTAAAAAGTTTATTTTTCTCTGTTATTTTTATTTATAACATTAAGAAGAAATATAAACATTATATATTAATACTATATTCATATACCATTATATCAGAGGCGTGCAGTAGGTATAGATTTAGGTTATGCTGTTACCAAAGATATCATACAATCATATATAATATATGTACTACAATATATGTTGCACATAGGATTATGAATATTCGTTTAACCAACGTCTTTAGACAAAGTAAATCCGTCATTTATACTATCCTACCATGTATTTATTTATAATTTTTGAATACTATTAATAGTGTTTTTAAAGTTTAAGTTTTAACATAAAATAATACCTTCTTACCTATATAAAAAATGTATGGACGTTTTTAAGAACACTTTTTATGACTGAACATGATTATTTTATTGTTTGAAATAACTAAATAACTTCACGCAATAACTAACCGAAATAATAATCACGCACCAAATGCACCTCGAACGCAAAGATCGGCCATGAAATCAACACTTTGAAAATAGTAAGATAATAAAATTCGCGAATTATTATAAAAGAAAGTAGACACTTCAATGATTTGCACGCAGTTGTAAGCCTTTCTAATGTTATTCTGTTAAAAAACAGCATAGGTAACGACTCCATACAATATGGATCAACGGAAAGAAATTTTCAATTCATTAAATAACCAATTATATGACTCGAGTAATTCACTAGCTTAAAAAATAGTACAGAGTAATATGAATATGATCAAGACGGCGTATGTATAAGAGCGCTATGGGTACAGCGGTGAGTTGTTGTGGTAGTTTTTAGAACTTAGTCATTAAAGTCTCTACTGGTACACAGATGGCGCTAATTTTAAAATAATGTTTCCGTTTATGTTAATCCAATTATTTAAATTTATTTGTTTCCAAGAATTTTTAGTAATTCACAGCTTTTTTCTTGTACGCACTGCACGCCCCTGCATTATACGTTATAACCGTGAATAATCGACGATAAGATAAAATAGAAAGAGATAAACGTTGTTTGTCAAAACTGAAGAGTGTGGCAACCGCCATTTTAGTTTTAGGGTTAGTACCATTTTGATTTAAATAAATATAAGCCCTTTTCAATCAAAACAATAATATTTTTGTTATAAACAAAATCTTTTTAACTATTTTGGTATCACTATTATTGTAGAGAGAGTAATATTTGTCGATAAATTGGTTTAATTAAAGTGGACGTATAATTGAGCCCTTTGCTCCCTTTAGTGGAATTAACAAGAAAACTTTAGGCTTGTTAACTCGAACAGTGAAATTCTACGAACATGAGAGTTCAAATCTTATTACATCATTAAAATAAATATTTTATCAAGGAGTCTGTTTTGTACCAAAACAATGGCATGGACGTGAAACGCCTTTTCAGAAAGAAAATTATATTCTACGCGTTTATGAAAATAATTTTGTATTGAAATCTCACTGTTTGTTACAAGAAAATATTGAGATAAGTTTTGAACAAAAGCAGTTAATATATTCTTATAAATTTACTTCAGGACACTAATTATAATTAAATATACAAGAGAAGAGTGACACACACACATACACACACACATATATATATATATATATATATATATATATATATATATATATATATATATATATATATATATATATATATATAGATTGCGTTAAATAATTTTATGAATGGCAGACGAAAATACAAATACGGTTACCTTGCGATTTCAATGCACGAACGCTTACTAATAATCTTGCATTGTAGTGCACTAATTTTGCACTCGAATATGCTATTAGAAGTACACCAGTAGACGTTCACACTAGAATACAATAATACTGATAATATGTACATTCTCCGATTTGTTATTCAGCTGAAAGATAACACTGAAATTAATATTAAAATTCACACCAAAGCCTGTACTCTAGGAGACTCTTATGACCAATGTTCATCAATTGAAGAAAAATATAGTATCAAGTATCTAGGAATCATAATAGATAACAAACTCAAATGGAAAGAGCATATTAATAATCTTTCAAATAAAATAAGGAAAACTGCCTACATCTTTTTAAGAAACATCTTATCTAATTTAAAAATAATATATTGAGCGTTTGTACAGTTACATTTGCAATGCGGTATTACTGGATGGGGTGGAGCATATAAACCTTCAATATCACAATTAGAAATTAGTCAAAAAATGATGATAAAAATAATTCTAAAAAAAATATTACGATCCAAGTGCCCAATTCTTTACAGGATTCAAAGTACCAAAAATAATAGACATACACAAAAAAAGTTCAATAATACAAATTTTAAAAATTAAAAATATATTAAATATTAGAAGCGATTTCCGATCTACAAGGTTTAGAGACAAAATTGATATTACAAAACTTAAATATACTGCAATACAAAATCACATTATTTATCTAGGCATTCAATTCATTAATAATGTCCCCCTCGTAATCAGAAAAATTACAGACTTTTATAAATTTGTATGGGAAACCAAAAAATATTTATACAGACTAACAGACACATAAATAATATACTCTCTTATACACGAGTCTCCGACTCTTATAGAGAAGAAAAAAATGTAAAAAATATACGTATATATAATTATTTGATTATGTTTATGTTATATAAAATGCATAATATCTGATTATATCTTCTAATAAAAAGAAATACGAGACGAAACAAAAAACACGTGACGAAACAAAAAACACACTGGGTCCAAGAGAAGCCTTCAAAGACCTCTATATGTTTCAGGTGGTTGAAAACTTCTTATTTATATTGTCCGATTTGACCAAAAACGATGAGTCGTAGAAGTTAAGAACTGGATTACAACATGAAAAAGAAACTGCTTCAAGTTACTACTAAATTTGAAATCACTGAATGTCTATAGAAAAATTAAAATTAGGATAGATTTGAGAAGGAAGTGCTCCAGAGATGGGGATGTTTGAAGAATAAGATACATTAGATGAGTTGTATAACATTCATAACAACCTCAGACTTTACATCCACTGAAAGTATAGCGATTCAGATGGCGGGTCACGTCCAGAGGATACAGGAAACGCGGATCAATAAAATGATCCTTAATGAAAACCAAGTGGTAGGAGAAGACTGTTAAGACCCCGAATTGCAGGATGCAGTAGATTCCGTACTAGTAGACGGTCGTCAAGAACCGGATCATGTGAAAAGAGCCAAGGCTCGATATGGGCTACAGAACCATTGAAGAAGAATAAGGAGAAGAAGAACGCTTACTAATTTGTATGTGTATATTTTTTCTTCTTCTAGTGCATGTCTTCTCAACGAACGTTAGCGATCATATTTGTGATAAATATATATATATATATATCATTAAAACAAATTAAAATTAATCAACTCGAAAAATATACAGAAAAAAATCAATTTATCGGAAAAATAATTTAGTTAGACTCGAACCTGAACCTTTTCCTATCAGAAAAATGCGTTATACAGTTTCACCACATCAACTAAGTAACTTGATGACAAATTTTGAAACTTGTATGGTGTAGCTCTTTCAAATTGGTAGATCCGTTATTCAATTTTTAACCTACAGTATGGTGAAGAGATATTAAGTCTGAAGAAAATGTTGCCTATTCACAATTTAAATAAAGTGCATTTTGCTACTACAAACAACATTATATAAAAAAATTAATAAAAACGAAGGTTTCTGCTATATTCTTGTGACTACATTTGACATTACTTTAATATCCAAAAAGTCAAATAGTAAATGTGATCTCCAACTGTTCATGCATCCCCCGGGGATCAAAGGACATTTTTTAAATCTCTACGATGATTTCTCAAGAGTCTTACGAACGAAAAAATACATTTTAGAAATCAGAAAAAATCTTTTTTAAAATACACTTTTCCATAAGTGTCACCAGAGATTTGTAAAAATTTTTTTAGGAATAATTTGCATGTGTTACACAGACAAATTTTGCAAGATAATAATAAGTAAAAATAAACATTTTATTTGTATACACTTGCTATATATAATATATCATAATGATTTGTTTTAGTTATAATATTAGTTCAATATGTACATGCATGTGATTAATAGTACATAATAAAGAAGTAATATACATGATGTAACAGATCTAGTACACAATGTGTGGATACCTGACTAAATTACGAGTCGAAAATGTTCAAGGAATATGTACAAATTCTGCACTGTTACTGAAAATATTATTATTTGAAACTTTTACAAAATCGTGTTGAGCTTGAACATACTTCGAAATAAATATTTGCGGAATTGTTCTATTATTAATTCATATCTTTGCTACAGGCTCTGAATTGTTTTACAAAAAATAGTATTGCCGCTCGAAATTTGATGAACTTAAATTTTTTGTATTCATTATATAATTTGGAATCAATGAAATATTTCAATTAATCGCATAGTTACAATTTTTTTGAAATGCTTACGTCTCTGATTTGGTTGAGATTAGGCTCATATCCCTTGAACATTTTCGACTCGTAATTTCTTCAGATATCTGTGGACTAGGTCTGTTACACCCTGTATATAATTAGAGCGTCATGTCATTATTTAACTTCTTTTCGGGCAATAAAATGTACTGGACTATAAGATCCACCCCACATTTATGAGATAATTTTTAGATTTATTATTTATTTTTATATTGATTTTATTATAATATAATATGGTAGAGATGCCATTATTGGATCAGTGCTTTCATTGGATCGCTTCATTATATCAGAAACATAATACGTTTGAAACCGTCAGTGACGTTAGGAAGGAAACATTGCAATCCCTAAACGACCCCTAAACTAAAACGAATGTAGGTATGATTCTATTTACTCGATTTTAGTGTACTTATCTTACATAATTGTTTCCATCTGTTCTAATAGTTCTTAGGCAAATAATTTAGTTTTTTTATGAAACATGTTTTCGTAACAGAGTCCATAGTAGCCATCAAAGGACCACCATGTAGCCTTATCATTGGATCAGTACAATTATGGCAACGATTCCTTCGTCGCTAATTCTCTTCAATATTGAGTAAGAATTGAGCGAGCGGCTATCCGATGTAAAAATTGGTGGCCATATGGGCAGGACAAATGCGTTATGCCAATGATATGGTTATAATAGCGCCATCTATAAAGGGATAAGAAAGCTTTTACAGATATGTGAAATATATGCCAGTGAACATAATATTTTATATAATGCCAGAAAATTGGTCATAATAACGTTCAAATATGGAAAAGGGCCAGATAATATACCTCCCGTATGGCTGGACGGGACGAAATTGAGGGTTCAAAATAAGGTCAAATCCCTTGGCCATGTATTCAATGAAGATGGACAAGACGATGATGTCATAGAACGAGAGAGGAGAGGAGAGAGGAGGAGATAGTTGAGCTGTCACAGCGAGGATCCTGTTTAAATCGTTCTTCACCAGCATGTATACTTGCGAGTACCGTCTCCGTACAATAGTCTCTGAATTCAGTACAACAACTCATGCAGAATACTACGGCTGGAGCTCAGCACCAACACTTCAATGCAAGCGGTGCTTTCATAGAAAGCTGGTTTCATGACCGGAGGCAACGACTACTTGTATGTTTGTGAGATATTTTTTTTTATCTGTATATTTTTTGCTTTTTTTTCATAACATAAATAATATTTTGTAACTTAAATGTATTATATAATGTGTATTATCATTATGGCGCTGGAATATACGCATTATTATTAACTTTTTCTTATTTCAAAATTTTCTTATTTTCATTCCAAAAAATTACTAAGAGAAATAATTATTATTCATGGAATGAGACCAGCATGTCATTGGTATTACAAGTATTAAGAAAAAAAGAGCCCATAAAACAAGAAGGAGTTCCAAAAGTAACGGTGACGCGAAGGGTAGATGGAATCAATCAATGAGGCAAAGTCCTACATACTCCACATAAATACCTACATGTATTGTTAAACCATGTATTGTGGTTTTCTGCCTTAATATAAATATGATTATTATAGAGCTCCTTGATTGGACTATGTATGCAAAATCACCTAGTGGTCCAATCCAAGGTGCCCGTGGTCCAATGAAGGTAACGACCAAAAATTTTTCTTTTCTCTTAATTTTTGAAGATGGTTAATTTTATTGAACTGTTTGTCACTAAGAAAATAATTAATAAAATTAAAAATACATTAAAGAGAACTATTGGTTTTATTTTATCAATCACGGTACTAAATAACACTATCACAAATTTAAGTTGTCCAATCATAACGAATTTACCCTAAATATATGTATGAGTATATCTCACTCACTCACTCACTAATAAGCAACATTTTACGCCGATTTATCGGTGGTGTCGAACGTTTACATTTATTTTGTACCCTAAATAAATGGTCAAATTAATACGGATTCAATAGGTATGGAAAATATGAATTAAAATAACTAAAATGAGTGAACCAGGAATACAATACTAGTTATAAAATTCAATACATGCGTAGATTAATTTATTTGATTAATTTCTGACACACTTTTAAGTCGATTTTTCTACGTAAAAAGGTATATTTTATGTCTAGAAAAATATAGTATATCTCATAAAGTTCCGGATAGCACATATACATACATAAGTAATGAGTAATTGACTGGGTGCCGGATTGGAGGAGTTCATGTTTTTAATGTATTGTAATAATGTTTTCATGAAAACACAGATATGTGGTGGATTTGTTATTGCTGATTATTAGATAGGCTAAAAGTTATCTATTTATGTAGTCTTTTAACCTAGAATAATTTATGTTAAATGATTTAATAGTCGATATAATATTTTGTCTTTATGTGATACAACATTTAACTAATATGATATAAAATTTCGATGAAATATGTTTGTATCACTATAAAAATCTAACCTTTAACATATACTAACGTGACACCCACGTAGGCAGATTATATACATCAGGTAATAATGAACTGATTAGTTCATCCGCTAACCTTATTCACCCCTTTTTGGAAGTATTTAAAACATAATAATGGCTTAATTTTAGGGATGCGGATTAGTAAGGGAGAGGATTACTATGAAACATTAATTAAAATATTCGTTAATTTTATTAATATAAGACACAAAACCATTAAATCATTATGATATCTGTAAAATATTATAGAATATCATTGAAACGTAGAATAACAAATTGTACTAAACATTAAATTAGCCATGTCTTCACCTTAATGATAAATTGTAAACATAACAATGTACTACTTTATTAACTAATTTTGTAAAAAAATAAATAAATATCTGAAACAGTCCTTATTGAATCATTGCAAATGATATTTCTTTTTGAACTCATATAAAGTAGATTTTAAATACTAAATTAATGTATTAATTATAAATATATACATATAAAATCAATTTTGTCGAAAAAATATTGTTTTAGCGTCACCGGGATTCGAACCTGGATCTTCATTTCCAATCCGGGGAAGTGCACTACCTTTGTGCTATAACGCCAGTATTTTCCTTGACAAATTTTCGAAACTATATGTTACATTTTTTCAAATTAATACACCTGTCGTTCCATTATTTGAAAGCCATCTACATTATTTTTACAGAATCTCAAATACCTTTGAGATGTATTAATTTGAAAAAATGTAACATATAGTTTCGAAAATTTGTCAAGGAAAATACTGGCGTTATAGCACAAAGGTAGTGCACTTCCCCGGATTGGAAATGAAGATCCAGGTTCGAATCCCGGTGACGCTAAAACAATATTTTTTCGACAAAATTGATTTTATATGTATATATTTATAATTAATACATTAATTTAGTATTTAAACTATCACAGACCTATGTTCTGAATAATTACAACTTCACAATAAGAATGTGTTTTCCTTAATAAAGTAGATTTTCACTGTAGTCAATATCGCAGTTTATAACTTTGAAATACTCGCAAAGAACTTCTGAATAATACTAGATGTTTGTTTCTTTTAATGTTTGTTTCTTTTAATGTTTGTTTGTCTCTACAGTATGTCAACGTGAAGTCTGTTATCGCTAGAATGATCACGTTCTATAAATACGAGGCATCTGGACGTCCCTGACATTTTCTGACCTACAGTATTCTGTAACAATATCAATAATTTATGCGTTCGTTTTCACGGCCATCAGATGACAATGAGGGCTTTTTTGGGTTCCGGCAGGAGCTGAGGTTTCGGGACACGTTTGGAAAATGAAAAAATGGAGTCAAACCACATTCTGGAAGTGACGACCGTCAAAAGTGATGTAACTCTAATGGAAATGTAGTGACGAGGATTATCCAGAATGTACAATGGCTAAGAGACCACCGCGAAGGACTGATGTTATGGGGTGTTATGATGTAGAAAAGATGCAATGAAATGATTGACGAACTATCAAAGGGTCGGAAATTGATATTTTTTGCTTGCGAAAGAAAACGTGAACGAATCAATGTTCAAGTCAAGACTGTTTCCGAGCGTCAAATCATATATTTTACTATAGTTAACATTTAAGATAGATCTATTTATGATTAACCAAGATATGTCAATGTCAATATAATTAAGACAATTATGTAATCTGAAATGGTAAAAATATTAACGAGGTTGCATGATATAGTAATTGGCCGTTTAAGGATCTTTTAAACTTTGAATCAATATATTTTGTCTAAAAATTGACTATACTAATATTTGATTTCACTTTTTGATATCCAGGGCCGGTTGTGTGATCAGTAGTAACTTTTTAGTGACGCTCGTTGTAAAAATATTTTGCAGGTTGTTGATACATCAAATGTATTACTGTCAAAGCATAGATAGAAATGTCTATAGGCGCGACAAATAATCATGAAATATGCTTTATTCTACGGATTTTTCGCTAAGGCGTTCGAAATCATTAGTGATGAAATTTTTTTGTATTTTGTGTACATTAAACAATGAAATCATCAGCATCATCATCATTAGCAAGATTTTGAATAATTAATTGTCGTATACTGCAACTTTCAAAGTATCAATGTGTCAGATGACTTTTGGAACAACTGTGAAAAGTCCGCCATATTTAACTATCGATTCTCGTTTTTACTATCGGATATCGGAGAATAAAATGATTTTACTACGAGATGTACTTTCGAGAAGTAAATATTTTTTTACCAACGATCAAACAACCCGTTTTCACATTTTTTTTTACTTTAGTAACTTTTTTACTGAAGTAACCGGCCCTTAAATGCATACTTATATAATACTAGCTGAAACACCTGGCGTTGCCCGGGCTTTACGAAGTCTGAAGAGGCTTCATTTAGGAGGATGGGGGTAGATTTTTTTCGAAATCAGATGTAGACAGTAATTTTCCTTTTATTTTAAACGTCAAGTGTGCAAAATTTCATCAAGAAGTACCATAATTCTGCTTTAAGGGTGGGATAGGGGTGGTTTTTAGAAATTTTAGGTAAACAGTAATTTTCCTCTTATTTTAAACGTCAAGTGTGCAAAATTTTATCAAGTTCGGAATAAAACTGTAGATTTGTATAAAAAACAAACAGACAGGTACTAATAAAATCACGATTTGTATGAATTTTCTCAAAGATTTTTAAAAAAGGATAGCAGAACATTTTGTTGAGGGACATAGTAAGAAAGAAGATCAAACTCTTATTGTTGAAGTTTGGTCTTGAAATGGCCAATTACTATAGCACGGCCAATAGCTCTATCAATTACCCCATATATTTATTATTCTATTACATACATTTCTCCATAATACGAGTACCTATAATACTAATATATAATTTCCGTTCCATTACGTAGATACATCGAAAGAAAGAAACAAATCCGGATATGATATCGTATTCTATCATACTATCTTTGATTTGTATAACATATAATATATCTACCTATTTATCGTCTCCACGACAACAACTTCGATGACAGCGATTTCCGTAAGGCAAAAAATATGTAATATTTGAATATGTTCAAGAACACACAATTACTGGATCTTCACCTACAAAAGCTCTGTTTTAAAACAAATAATATATATCTTATAGAAACTAAGCTATTTTTTATAATATCAAATTTAGTCCATAGATGGTGATAGTATAGTGGTATTCGAAGTGATTCCGCATATTAACATATATACAACTTAAAAAAAATTTGATAGATATGGAGGTTGATTGGGTGGAATGGTGAATGTTACATTGTGTAAAGTGATCACTTAAGCCAGCCGAAGACAGATCGTAAGCCCTGTAATTACCAGTACTTATGTCGTTTTTATGAGATATCAATTATTTGCTCAAAAAATATGCATCTCCTGATTTTATTAAGGAATTTATTAATTTCTGGATATCACTATTTTTCGTCATATTTGTTTCCAGATATTTAAAAGATTTAACCGATTAAAAAGCTTGCTCGAATGGCTACAGCGGTGATGATACAAAATGAAATTAAATATATAAATTTAGTAACTTTTTGAATACTGAATTATTATCCCTTGAGCTTGTCAGGCGGGTGGGTACTCGCAAATTAAAAATCCCCTCTATGGTTTTATTACCAGGCTCTCTAGCGAGAGCTTCACAGACTATTGACACGTATGCTAAGCTTTCATTTTTAAGTGTTGACACGACCGTTTTGCCTCCCCGTGGTGGGCGGACGTGCCCGCTCACGTGGCAGGCCGGGGGCGGGTTTGAGTGACACTCGAACCGTGGATGTATTTTTACTTTGAAACTATTCAAACAGCATCATCACCAGCGGAGTGAAGGACTCGGAACCATGCAGCTCGTGAATGTAAAAGGTATTGGCGATAATTAAACCGAAAGTTCGTCCCGTCTATATCCATCGTTATATCGCATGTATGTATTCCTCTGAATATTAAGTATATAACGTATCAATATATTAAATTATTTGTAATAACCGTATCATTTTTTTCTGTACTTATCAGTATTATAATCATTCAAATACGAATTAAATGTATTAATTAGGGAGATTTGCAGTCTACATTTAATACAAATGCGTATTCCATGTACCTATCTGTATTTAAAAACAATAATATTTGGTCCAGGTAGTAGAAATTAGTAGTTAGGTGTCCGATGGAGTAAATATATTTTCCTCAGAGGCTTATAATGCGATTGAGTAAAATTTTGAATGAATAACACACAATTATATCAGCGGTACGCAATCGTGTGGCGAGGTGGAGGGTGTTTCTTACATTATGCGCAATAGAGTAAAAAATAATAAGGGGAACACATTCTTATTGTGAAGTTGCAATTATTCAGAACGTGGGTCTGTGATATTTTAAATACTAATTAAATGTATTAATTAGAAAGATATACATATATAATATCAATTTTGTCGAAAAATATTGTTGTTGCGCTACCGGAATTCGAACCTGGATCTCTTTCCAAACCGTGGAAGATGCATTATCCAACTATGCTATAGCGACAATACTTTTAACGACAAATTTTTGAACCTATATGTTACACTTTTTCAAATGAATACATATGTCGTTCAATTTATCGTCAAAAGTCACTGTAGCATTGTTGGATAGTGCATTTTTCCCGGTTAGGAAAGAGATCCAGGTTCGAATCCCAGTGGCGCAACAAAAATATTTTTCGATAAAATTGATTTTTTATGTATATCTTTCTAATAAATATATTTAATTCATATTTAAAACTTCTTTACGTGTTCTAACTGTCAGTGTTGCTATGCTTTATCGGAATAGAATCTTTGTTAAATTGAAGACTGCTTTCAATGTTTTATAAATGTTGACCATCTATAAATTTCCATGAAGGCTGTAGACAATGGAGCCGAGTAGTTGAGTAAGTATGCGATTTTGGTATGAGGACCCACTGATACATGCTCTGCCTGGCTAGTGCAGCTGGGGGACGGCTGGACCCTAAGTTGACCGCCACAATATAAAGGCTAGTGGCGTATGCGTGAGCGTAATTCTGTGTATGAAAGAAATAGCAGGATGGGTTTTGATGTTTCTAACAAAATAATAGAATTTAGTAAATTTATTGAAAATTCAATATATTATTACTTTTCTTCAGATTAATATCATTTTAAATTGTATTTATTTAAGCCTGCTTGGCTGTGTATCTATTGTCGAACTCTGCACACTTAATTCAAAGTTGTTTTTTTTTCAAACAATACATTTTAACTCAATGTGTTCAGACGAAATTACATTGAATCAAATTGTATTCGTACCAAATAAATGCAATTATTTAAAAAATAGTTAATAACTGCCTTGGCGTTCTTGTTTTTCAGGGCATTATGAATAATGCATTTATTTACGTACCTCTCAGCACCTGAATATTATAGTTACAGAATATACAGGGTGCGCCGTTAGAATCCAGACAAAATTGTATTTGAAGTTCCCGTTATATTTGAATTCAGGGTTAGGTGCTAGTTGGCGCTAAACTTAGCTAAATATGTCAGTAAGACTTTCATAACCTCAAAATGGATGAGCCTATCAACCCAAGCATGGAGTACATATTGGCTTAAATAAACAACATTTTGCAATAAAGTTTTTTAATCCGGATTCTAACGGCGCACCGTGATTTGATTTGCTTTGATTAATTGACGAGGTACTTACATATATTTTTGTTAGTCAGTGCCTGTTTTTTAATACCATTGCACAAACCTTGCTACTAAATTATTTGAAGCAATTATGAGATAAGATATTTTAAATTTTACTAAACTTAACGTTGTGTTACATACATATTGGGTTATACTATCATTACTATAGTTTCTCGAAGTGCAGTACTTTTCATCATCAGGTGATAACTAAACTAAATACAGTTAGGTAACCTATTCAGGTAGAAGTGCGAAAATTGGGAAGGGGAGGGAATATGGACAGTAAATGTGAAGAATGTTATTAATTATTGTTTTCTCCGAATTTACGTACTTTTGTATTTCGTCGGTTTCTAAATTATTCATTATTAATTCTTTATAAAGTACGGAATGGAAAAGTTTTAGTTTGTGACTATTGGAAGAATAGTTTGTTTTAATTATGTGATTAGAAAATTACGAGAAGTTGTCAATTTTAAGGCATGATCATGATTTTAGGGCGATGGTAATTTATTTTTGTATTTAGGTTTTTCGCGGTTGTGTATTTTTATTGCAATCTCCACGAGTTATTTTGTATATCCCATTTTTTATATCCACATCAATTAGTAACGTTGAGACATCAGTTAATTAAAATAAAATAATTTATCATTGCTGTCGTCCTTAACTAACGAACATCTTCGCCCTTGAGGCAGTGTCACCTTTAAATAAATTTTTCATATTAAAGTCGACTTTCTTCTCATTCAAGAAATTAAAAAATTCAGAGCATTCTGACGCTGTTGTTCTTTAGAACAAGAAAATAAATGTTCTTTGGCACATAAGATAAAGCGAAATACAACTTTCTTACGGCATTTAAATTTACGCTTTGAAATAAATTCTCTCTTAAGTTCTAAATATTCATAAATTTTGTTTGTTGGCCAAACACATAAAGAAATTCATGAACATGCACGTGAAGTAGAGTGTGCGAATTAGCTCAATAAACAGGTGTATTATGTAATGTAAGTACGTACGTGAATTCCACCCTAGGAAAATAAAAAGGTTGTTCAGTGAAGGTCACGTCTTTTGACTCTGCGCACAAAAGTAAGAACCTACAATTATATATTGTTCTCTCCATCACTAAATAGTTAAAACAATGAAGTGTGGTTTGTTCGCCGTTATTTAATGAGGCGAAACTGTGTTTAATTGTATTTCCGAATTTTAGTGAAATTCTCCACCTTCATTATGGTAACAAAGGTCTGACTTAATCTAATCTAACACACATTATGTTAAACTTAAAGATAGGTTATTAAACTTAGACACTGATCCTGAATATTATAGAGTTTTAAAAAAGACCGGAATACACATTAAATCAATATTCTTATTCTTTTCAAACTAACCTAAGTACTCGTGCTATAAAAAAAGGATTAACTTGGTAGTCTCGTGGGATGAGGTTTAAATCCCCAACTACTTTATCGCTAGGCAATTACTTATAGAAAGACCAAACAAACTCCTAATATTAGTAATATTTGTGTATGTCCAAGAATACACAATTACTGGATTTTTACCTACAAACGTACTGTTATTAAACAAATATCAGATATCTCTTAACGATAAAAAAATTGAAAAATGAATTATCAGATTTCGTCCATAGATGTCGATGGTATAGTGGTACTCGAAGCGAGTCCACATACTAACATATATACAGCTTTAAAAAAGTTTGACAAAAGTGGAGTTTGAGGGATGAGAATTAGTGAACGTTATATAAAGTGATCACTTAAGCAAGTCGAAAATAAGTCGTAAGCCCTGTAATTACCCCATACTTTCATATATTTTCCATTAAATATAATAAAAAATAGCTTTGTCTCTATGAGATGTATGTTTTAAACTCATAATATATTATAATAAATTTAATTGTTTTATTAACAAAATTATGCATATAATAAATCAAGGTTTTTCATATATATTTATTTATTAAAAAACTACAAAATTCTATAAACTTTTTAAATTTACTGGATTTAGAATTCTAAAGTTTATTAATTTTTTTTATAAAATGCATAAAATCACAGATTGGTAAATACAATTCTCAATGTGATTTAATTATATTTTTCTAATAAAAATGTAAAATGTGAAACGTATATGTATCTTGTATAAAATATTTCGAGTGTCGGCACATTTCTAACATGTTAGCATTTTTTCTAGATAATATATATATTTTTTTACTATAGCATAGTAATTTAGTCAACGCAATTGACATGTGCCGCATAAATTAATAAAATAATGCTTCGAATGTTTGAGTAATAAACATATTATTAAAATAATATTTTTATTATCGATAAATGATTCCGCATATGACAAAGAGGCATAATATTTGATGAACGAGTGGCGATAATTTGGCTTTGGTACATTTATTTCTCGTTCATCACAAGTATCACTCAATCAATATCTCCTGCCCAATCATCCCTTTCCAATACGAGTACATTTACCCGCTACGTTAGAATTCACTCTTCTCCATGAACCGAACAGTACGTCCGAAATCACATTTCCGAGATTTATTCGCTCGCTTGATTTCACTACTCGAATTCGAATTTTTTCCATTTATTGATTGACATTCTATCTCATGTAGTTAACACTAATACAAGTATCATACATCCCAACATTGAAACTAATACTTCTTCTACTCGCGCCTTATCCATTCAACAGACTTTGGTTATCATCACATTGTTTATTACGGCCCGGAATATTTCTACAGTATACGCTGGTCAAACCATTCCCTCAGGTTCTTCAGACACGATGTTATATTTTCCAGCAATTATTATATACTTATTAAAATTTAAATTCAGATATATTGAAGTTTTCGAGTTTTTATTGTTTTAACTACTTATTTTATTTATTTATCCTAACCACAACATCTTTATTCGTAACTCTATCTATCCAGTTTATTTTTAGCATTCATCCGTCGATCTAATACAATACACACTTATTATTCAAGAAAAATATATTAATTATGCAAATAATCGCCAACACGTTAAGCTTCTGCTGTCCGAATTTTTATTCTATTATTTTCTTCCATAAAAATATTTTGTGTACATTTTATAATCATTTATTTAGCCGTACAATTCATAGGGTGGTTAACATAATTTGTAACGAAAATTATAATTTATGTAACTCTAGTATTATGGAGATCAACATAGATGTATACATTTACTTACATGTATACATTTATTATACATTTTTAATAATCACATCGTTGACGTATACTTACTATATTCAATTGCCATTAAAATATTTGATTAACCTCACTTTCAACACCGTATTTTCATTATTTTCTCTATTCAAAAGTTCGATCTAATACGTTCAATATTTTATGATATCACTCGATTTACATAACATTAAATTAATATGATAACGTGTCATTAATTGACATGGCCGTTACTTTGTGGTGTAATATGATAATTTTCATTTTCACTAATCTAAACGTATTGTACTATACGCAAGTTGAATTATGCTGTCACTACTATAGTTTCGATAGGTGCAGTCCCTCACATCATAAAGTGATAAGTATCACCTCTTATCATTAGGTGATAACAATAATACTATATTTTGAATGATGGTGGCCACCACGTTACATCTCTTAACTTGTTAATTATTGGCCGAGTGATAATGGGTGTTATTTCGGTTATCTGTGTAAATAGCGTATAGTGAATCAAAGTTGAAAATTTTAATAGTTTCCTTTCAAAATAATATATCACCGATAATTACAGATTTTTCCGTACAAATATCATTACAATCTGATAGGATTAGAAAGAGATCCAACATACAGACACATATAGAAACATTTTTATTTAGTAGAATAAGATTATCTCTATTCAAGAATTCAGTATATAACGTGCAAACGTAGAAGTTGGGACGTTAATATTTAGGTAAAACGTGAAGAGCCCTAATATCCAGACATTACCTGGAACTCGTTCGTTAAATTGTCACGCTTCAGACCTCCAACGGGCGCATTATTAATGCCATGCCAGATTTACCTCCACGTACACCATATTTGAGCGTTAATCCTTCACCTTCATGGCCAGTTAAAGTTGTCGCGTTGGAAACCACCTAAGCGAAAGAATAATTAATTTATTCAGCGTCCTTTCCAAAGCGCCGCGTTCAAATATCACCTTTGACTTTGGTTGTAGGGCTTACATCACGCCGCCTGACGAAAACCGCCCTTGCTAAATACAAATTTATTATTTATGGCGGTGCCGACACCAAACTTTGTTCTCTCAAGACAATACGCGCTGTTTTGTTACCGAAATGCTTACAAGGATAAAGCAAATATTTATTGTGGAGTCAACGAGCGACTAGAGTATCTATTGCCTAATTACAAGCTTTTGTATGAGCGTGTATTATCACACATATTGTTCGTGTGTCACCAGCCAAGTTGTGTGTTGTTGTCCGATAGAAAATTGAGAAGTAAATATCATGCTATCAGTATTACTACAACAAATTTTTTGATTGGACTAATTTCCAAATTTATTTTTTTATTTTTTTAATATAGATGGTATTCATTTTATAGAACTCAATTATTAATCAACATAATAAAACAAACACGATTTTTTTGGATCTATATTTAATTTTTCCAAATATTCCGTTTCATCTGTCTAGGCCAGGGGTCGGTAGACTTTCTAGTGAGAAGAGCCAAATATTAAGTAAATAGAATCTCAAAATTTTCATACAGCCGCAACCTAAATTTTCACTGTAGCTATATAAATTTTAATGACGAAAAAAATCGAGGTAAAATCAAGATTTTTATTAAAATCTGAAATTTTTAAAATACAGTCGTGGGCTACATAAAATAATAAAATATACGGGAGTTATAAGCTTCAGTAGCTTATAAAACAAGAAAACCTAAATTATGAAACACTGTTCCGTATTCATAGAACATATTTATGGCCGCCACCCATATTATTGACACCTTTCGTGTCCAAATTCACTCTCATCTTTTTTTTTTATTGCTTGTCTTCAGCGTGAATAGTAACCTTGACGTCAGCAGAGGTCAACTAGAATGAAATTTGTTCGATCTCGATATCACGAGAGCGTTAGCGTTGTGGATTTATTCAACTCCGGTGCATCAGTACTGTATTGTTTGTGTACATGTGATCTTGTGTTTTAGTGGTCACATAGAGTTTGTTATTTGTATGCTGCGGGTGAAGTGGTTGCTATCGCCGTCTTCATTCGGAAGTGGAGATTTTCCCACCGCGTGCCGTTTGTGTGATCTCGGTAGCGACTACGGGGTCGGAGACGGAGACGTCAGACACAATGTAAGGCGAGTAGTCCTTCCGAATTCCTAGTTTCCCGAGATCACTGGTCCTTCGACTGGAATCCCTACCCATTATCGACCCTTATCCGTTATATTCAAGTCCCTTATTTCCTTCCTTCCTTCCCCCCTGCAGTGATTCAGATTTACGACCGGAATTGTCGTAATCCAATCCGCGGGATGCGCGACCCGGAGATCGCGCAATTCATACATAGTTCATATAATTAAATGAACATTTTAATTTTTATTTTACAAAAGTGCAAAAATGTATTAATAAGTTGAAGGTCTGCTGAATTCTATTATTTATATTTAATTTTAAATACACAACTCCGATTACATATTATTCAAAGCACGTTGGAAAGCATTTTGAAAGGACGAAGGCCTAAATAAAACGTATTATGACTTAGCAGTTAGACATTTTAAATTATCATTATCATAATTTTCATCTCCTTATCCTAGGAGGGTCGGGGGCCATAAGACGTTAAATAACTTTTTGAATAACAAATGAATATTCACATTGTTTAAATAAACACTAAATAGTTTTCTCATTTTAATATATATTTTTTAAAAGTATTCTAAGATTACTTAGTGAAGAGTTGTCGTAGGCATTGGTACAACTGAGAAAATGTGCATGTGTAGTATCGAATATGATTAAACAAATATTAGTATTACTGGGCTCATGGTGACAAGTAGTGTTATGCAGTTCTATACGATCTATAGTATTATATTATTGCATATTTTACTAATTTTAATAATGTAAAATACATATTTATTTTTATCTGTATTACTAGGATTAATTTGTGTTAAAACAATTTTATTTTATTAAAAGTAAATTTAAATAAAAATACAATAAATATTTACGAGAATTTTATTGTTTTACTGAAATACTATTATATTTTGGGATGGAGTATGTTGATGCAAGTTGAATACTCTTTGTGTATTCTATCCAATAAACCTTTTTATACCTGTTATTTTTTGGCCTACTTCTTACTAAGGATTTCGCCGACGTGGAACCAGATTGCATTTCGACACGAAACGGTCAACATCTGTTTCTCTTTTAACGTTCGAGAGTAGTGCCGTACGTAAAATCCGGACCACGAAAAATATGCGGTGTTCTGCAGCATCTGCAGCATCCATAGTTCAGTGATATCTCCGTTTTTAACTACAAAATTGCGAGTCAACTGGAGGTGAAACTTGACGTCCAACCTAGGACTGAGATCAAGGTAGGCCAGATATATTCCTTCTTGTTCCAATTCGGATTGTGTCAACTAACCATTAATTTTAATCGATGCAGTCCACGGGATCTTATTCTACCAGAGTATGTTTATGGTATTTTATAAGTTTATGTAAATGAATGAGCTCATTATTAAAAATTCAATAAATATTATTTGATATTGAGGTATGACATGAGATCGTGGAGTCATAATTGTACCAAAATATACAGCCAAAACGTTCAGACAGCGATATAAAAATTATAAATTCACAGGCATCTGAATTGCGGCATAACCTGAAATTGTTGTACTAATCCATCGCACTGTTCATATTCATTATAGTATTTATAGGCTGCAGTGAGCAGTAAAAGGTTTAAATACAATACTTTTAATGCTAATATATAAAAAAACTTTTTTTTTGTGTTGAATCATTGAGCTGTTAACGCTCTGTAAAAACAAATGAATCGTTCTCCCTGTTCATGAGCTGCCGTAACAAACGATGTACTGCTAATTTAAAACTCATAATTCCCAAACTCACCAACAAGTGGGTACTTATAGATTAAGAATACTGGAATTTAATGATCGTGCATTGAACAACAAGTTACAGATAAATAAACTTACCCACTAGTATACTAAATGCAAACTTATCCAATCCTATTTAGTTTTTATTTTAAGTGGTTTTAAGTTCGAAAAGTTTACTTAATGTGTTTTGTAATTATTATACATTTTATTTGCCATCGAGTTCATTCATTAATCTCTGAATTTTATTACAAGGATTATTACTTTATCCACAGTGAGCTTTAATTAGGTCAAATTGGTTCATTGACAAACTTTTTATTTCTGTAGTTTTAATAAATGATATTATTTTACTACATACATGTCTAGGTGTTATTTTAAATTAGGTACCAGCCCCGAAATAGAGATTGAGGAGGAATTATAGATTACACGATGAAAATTATAGATTACTTGTCTATTACACACACACAATGATTAACTAGAAATATCGAACAAAAACACATCAGAAAATTGTTTATTATCATCTTGGCCGTACTTAGACAATATATTATAGATATCGCAATGGAAAAAACCTCACCTTTTAGATACATAAAACACAATTATAAATAACAAAGATCAAATAAGAACAACATATACGAATATAAGTATGTAAAATAAATTATTTCAATTATTTTGGATTATTTTCCACATTTCATCATTATGAAAAAATAAATATGCAAATAGGTACTAGAAATATTTTTAAATTAATTTAATAATATTTAAAAAAAACAATAATTTAACATGCGGTTTTAGTTTTTTTAATACCCGGATATATTGAAAACATAATATAGTATATAATCACTCACGTAATTATGTATTATACTTATTGTATAATTTTATTAAAATATATTTTACATGCATTTATTTTAAATGCACAAAAGCACATGCATACTTAACATAAACGCACACGTACAAAAATACGACTTTAGTCCATTTGGTGATTTTTAATATAATATTATTTAAAAAATATTTAAAAGAAAGATTCTAGATATTTATGTACTAGTGTAGGCGGAATTCTGTGATAAGAAGGACTGCGCATCTCGAAATTATTGTAGTGACAATAACCCAACGTGTATGTAGTATAAAGTTTAGTTGTGAAAATTAAAATGATAGATGAAAAATATATTGTACCTTTGTCGACAAATTTTCGAACCCATATGTTACATTTTTCTAATTAATACATTTAATTAGTATTGTATAAAAATATCACTGACCTATATTTTGAATAATTACAACTTCACAATAAAAAAGTGTTCTCCTTAATAAAATTATCATGTTACACCGCAAAGTTACCGCTATGTCAATTTAGGAAATTTTATAACATAAGGTTCTGTTCTTAAATATTTTTCTAGATTCTATGATTATGATTTTAAATCGTTTTCTAGATTTTTGTAGCTTGTTAATTTATAATGATATAAGATCTTAGAATTCGTGCTCTAGAGATGATTTAATATCTCCATTGAAATGAAAGGTAAACCGTGAGCTTACCCGCAGGTTCAAACCCTTCACATCCGCCTGAAGCAGATGCATCCGGCGATAATACTCATCCTTCATCAGGCTTCAACGCAAGATGTGAGTAAGGTGCGTACTTGCTCTTACTTTAAGTACCGGAAGAGAATGTACAAAAGCGAAGGTTGTTATCCCTGAAACATGGTCTGCGCTTTTAACCCTATTTTGTGTTATTTAGCTAGGATAAGGAAAGGCAAATATTATGTATGTTATTTTTAATTATGAGATTTATATTAAAGACATATTAATATTTTTTTAAATAATACTACGCTTTAGTTGTTAGATACCATATGCTATCTTTATACAAAATAATTATTAAAAACAATAATACATATATTCTACTTATATATTTATTATATTTCATATATTATATTATATTTCTAAGATTCTGGAACATCATGTAACCTAGTATTTTTCACCTAAATTCTGACAGATCTTTGCAAGTTTACTGATTCTAACAATAATAATGATTTAAAAAGAGATTTTCCAGTATTGACTATATTTTTGAAAAAAATCAATATTAATTTATGTTGCATTACTTGAGTTAACAGAAGAAACGAGTATTGGGTCTACGAGGATTCCCAATGGAAATAATCGGAAAATGAGAAAAACTTTGCCTCAAACGACCGGCAGAAAGCAATTCCGTAGTTCAGCTGCTACTCCCTCTCTTGAACCGTAAAATGCGATGGGGTGGCTCCACCCTGCCTCATATATTCCTCTTATTCAATCGTCAATTCATCTATATTTTCTCAGTGCTAATCGAACCTAGAATCAATGACGACAGTCGATGATTGAAACCTTGCTGATTTGCTAAGAAAACTTTATTATTTATTAAATATTTAAAATCCATTATGAAATAATAATATTGTGGTTAATATTCTTTGACTACTGTGAGACAATAATATTGCGTAAAACCTAGTAGTTTAATACTTGTATAATACTCTCAACTAACTAACTACTAGACTTACTTAACTTAACTTAGTAAGTCTAGTAAACTTGTATAATATTCTCAAATCTAATCCTCAGTCATCATTAAGTTCGAAAATTTGTTATCAACTTATTTGGTTGGCCTGGTGTAACTGGTAACGCATAGGAAAGGATCCAGATTCGAATCATAGTAGCAACTAAAATATTCTTTCTTTTTTCTGTATATCCTTCGAGTTGATACATTTAATTTATATTAAAATACCACAGAATTATAAAAATTAATTATCATTTTTTTAAATGTATCGCATACCATAAAAAATTAAGACTTAAAAAATTCGTTTTTTAGAGTAGGTACACACACACATATATATATTATATATATATATATATTTTTTTTTTTTACGCATACTTATTTTGAAGTTGTAATTATTTGGAAATGTGATGTTTTTAATACAAATTTAATGTATTAATTGGAAAGATATACATATAAAATAATTTTATCGAAAAATATTGTTGTTGCTACCGGAATTCGAACCTGGATCTCTTCCAAGGGGATCTCTTCAAATCCAACGCAATCGTCAATGCACTGTGGTGCTATAGCAATATCAGTTAATGCACGTTCTCCGGATTGGAAGAGATTATAGAGATAAAATTGATTTTGTATGTGTGTCTTTCTAATTAATACATTTAATTTGTATTAAAAACATGTATATATATATATATATATATATATATATGTCGTAATTAAAGTCTGTATGTATTTATTCGTTTTTCCTATTTACCTTCAATTGTTTGAGTCATCTATATCAATTAATTAATAGACAAAGACATATACAGCTTCCGTGGGGGTTTGAGTCTAAATATATTAATATAGTAATCGATTCAATTTCTAAGCAACCGAGTTAAAGTAAACCTTATACCGTTACAATCGACAGATTTCGATACTAAGAATGTTATATTTCTAATACTTCAAGATTTAACTCAACCAGAAGAAACGGAATGAATACATCTAATAACATTGTTTTAGGAAAAACCTCGTGTATTTATAATGTTTTATATATTTGAGAGAATGGAGGATTTCGAAAGGAAATTAGTTAGGTTTTCGAAAGAAAACTGTACATATTGAATAAATATATTAGTTTGTCGAAACGAATCGGCAACCGCAATTTAAAAAAAAAATATGTAACTCCATTTAACAAGATTACTTGAACCTTTTTAGAGGTTGAATTTAGAATTTCTTTAAATACATTTGATATGTCTCTCATGTCTGCGAAATTTTGGATTTCAAGTTTGTTTGTTCATTTTACTTTACTTTTTTCTAGTTTGAATATTAAACACGATGACTCGGCTAGATTTAGGATTTGGTGGAATATAAATATATTTTATTCGTCTTAATGCAAAATTAATTATAAATATATTTATCAAATTTTTTCTCTAAACTGATACATCGCTGTAATTGAAATATAAATCTTTGAACGTGAAATATAATATTTACCTTTTTTTCACTTTTTATCATTTGTAATAATTTGTTTTATTTCAAATACGTGTATATTGTTATGAAATATGTTTATCGAACAAGATAATATCCATCCATTTACTATATCGGGCGAATGAACATGTATAATGCATGGGTGATATTTTGTGTTCATATTGAAAATTTATTTTACATTTACATTTTGGGAATATTTTTCCCCATCAAAATACAATTTCTTTGTGTGTATTTTTAAAAATCGCGTGAGTTATATTTTTTATTATTTTATTATTTAAGTTATTTATTTATATCGTCGCGTCGTCGTCGTGAACAACATATTTTGTACAAATATTGTATATATTACAAATTTATCATTAACAATATTTGATTGTTCTAAATAAAAAAGTATTTAGCATTGTCATAATCGTATTCGCTTCCAATACTGGACACATTCCTCCTTCAAACTCTTCAAAGCTTTTCTGTCGCTGGCATTGCGGGTTCAATGTCTCTCTGTTACTATCTTTTGTCATTGGTCCAGCGGGTCTGCCTGTATTTCACCTTCTGCTGCCTTCTTGTCAGATGTCCTGCTCACTGCCATTTAAGCTTTGCAATCTGTGTCCAACTTCTTAGAATTCAGTTTGGATGTACGTATATAAATAGTGACTTTGGTGGTCAATGTTTGTGTAGTATTGAGGTCACCAATAGGGATTATTTGTGTCGGAAGGATTTGTAAGGTGAGAATTGAGGGCCCTATATCTCTTCGCTTCTCCCGTATGTATGCGAAGTGTTAAGTGTAAGAATTATGGTGATTTGGTGTTTGTGTGGACAAAAAGACGGGTGCATTGTAGCAATGAAACAGTACTTACGACTAGCGTTTATTTACAGATTGAATTTATATTTGTTTGTTATATTATAAAAAGTATAAGATAATCGTAATACACTGGAGGCGGTGCCGATGTGAGAGTAGATATATCTGATTTTAGGCTTCCCCGGACTGGTTGCGGCGCGACATTTTGTTGTCTGGTTTGGTGGGTACCCGTCGGGCTGTATGGCTGTTGAGTGATTTTATTATGCGGCCATGTCTGCGGGGTGCAAGCAGGACCACCGCAATACTAAGTGTGCACAATATTTTAGGTGTAGCTATTTATATAAAATAAAATATGTTGATGATTCCAAATTATATATTGAATATAGAAAATAAAATATCATCAAGCTTTGAGTAGCTAGACTTTTTTTTGGTAGATGGTTTAGGCAAACCAAATATAAGCATGAAGAAAATATATATTCGTAGAATAACAATAGGTCATTGAACACTTTAAACATTTTTGACTCGTAATTTAATCAGGTATCCACTCATTTAATATTATAGACCATCCTGTTAAATTCACAAAATAATTATAGTCTACATTATTTCGTAGGCAGAATATTCTTCTCAAACATTTTTACGTTGAAAACTTATACTAGTTATCCACCCACAAAATATTGTTGACTAGGTCTGTTACACCTAATAATATATATGTTTCATTCAAGGTTTCCACGAGCACTACTGTATGGAAATAGTGTCTCTTATAGGTTCGATCGCGTTTTTTGTGAATCTTTTCTTTAGGGAAATCGAAGACAATGTTTCGGTGCCATTGTCAAG
This sequence comes from Eubasilissa regina, assembly GCA_022840565.1. NCBI lineage: Eukaryota > Metazoa > Arthropoda > Insecta > Trichoptera > Phryganeidae > Eubasilissa > Eubasilissa regina. The sequence continues at coordinate 28,540,328 of JAINEB010000018.1, forward strand.
GCCTTGCGTTGAAGTTATATCTTCGAACTGTCAAGTAAGCGTTTACCATTGGGTGTTACCATTTATTCGTTCTACTGTGGGAACGAATTGTTGGCTTGAATTATTGTCCTGCCGTGTGGTACTGATAGTTTATTATATGTATTTTGGTTCTTCGCTATCGTGCGTGCAGGAACCTGTACATTGTGCGATTGTGCAAAGTGTTGTTTGACACTTTCGCGCTATCACCGAAAGTGTATGTTAAAGTGTACTTCGTGTTGAACATCGTTGTACGTGTCCTGGAAGCGGAAAGCTTATGGATCCAGTGGAAGATCCAAATACCGAAAGGAGCGTTTCACAGGTTGGTCGTGTTTTCTCGTTATGGAAGGTACTTCAGCCAGCCCCTGTTCTCTATTCCTGTCCATCTCTCGAAACCCTTCCACCCTTCTTGCATCCCTTATTTCCCCACCCCCTTGTGTAAATAGATATAAATCTCCCATAGTCGAGAAACTGTTTTACTTTTATCAAATATTCTATATGATTCGAGAATCGGTCTATAGGTAGGTTCATTTGCACCAATTCAATATACTTGCATACCTAAAAATAAAACAATAATTTTATTCCATTAAATGTTACACTCCCTACGTTCGCAATTTTTTGTCAAAAATGTGTTTGGTTTAATGCATTAAGTAAACCGCAAAATGAGCATACAAAAAAGTTTTTCCGAGACATTTTCATGATTTGGAGTCCTATTTTAGGAGAGATAAAATAATTTATGTCAGCATTTAAGTCTCCGTTTTATAACAAGCCAGAAAATTTAGTATCGGCCTTATTACGCAGTTAATTTTTAATATATATACAAATTTGTATAGACGTATAACGTAAAATAATATACACAAATATTATAGCCATTTATCATAAAGAATACTCACTAATAATATTATAATTAATGAAACGGAATTCATTTTCCCATTTTCGTAACAGATTAGTTAACAATTACACGTAGATAAAAATATATATTATTTATAAAAATATATGTAAGGAAATATTTTTAAGAATAATTTATTTGAACACAGAATGTTTATAGAGAGTGTAACAGACCTAGTTCACGGTATTTTATTAGTGGATACCTGACTAAGGGCCGGTTGCGTCATTGTCGGAAATTATAAACTTTACTCTTAAACTTAATTTATCCGAAAACGCGTTGGGTCATCTCATTTTTTTCAAAAGTATAAATCGCCGAAAATCTCCGCTTAAATGTAAAATTTACTAATGCACTATGCGCGGCCACCTGACAGATGTCACCGAAATCGAGTATTTTTCAATTTTTAACACTGTGGTATCGAAATGTACAATATTATGTCGGTTAGCGGTGATATCGTAGACTTTTTTGATGATAAACTTTATATCATTAACAGATGATAATACAGTATATCATTAACAGGAGCAGTAAAACTTGGCACATTATTTTTTGCGGGAAGAAATAGGTTTTAAAAAATCTTTTTCCGATAATGGATTTCATCCACTGGATTTGTCATCTAAGGCACATTTGCATTGTACGTATCCACTTGACATCCGTCATTAAAAGAATTATTTTAGATTTTTCGACGTCGTATTATTGAAATTAACATTATTATGTCAGATAGAACTGATACTGATTCTTCTGACAATCAAATAATTGTTCAATACATCCTTAACAAGAAGAGCAAAACTTTTAGGCCACAAATCGATAATTTTATATGAGAAGAAATAGATTTTATTGCAAGATTCTCTTGCAATAAAATCTCTTCTTGATTATTTCAGACAATATAATGTCATCTAAAGTTATCTACTTCATAGGTATATAATAATATTATTAATAAAAATCAGAAATCATGCAGTTAGTCCTGTGAACCAGGTCTTGATAACTTTGCAATTCTATGCCACAGGATTAATGTAAAGATGCATGGGTGATATATCTGGTGTACACATGAGCACTGTTTCACGGATTGTGAACAAAGTGAGCAGTAAAATAGCCGCTCTCAGGTCACAATTAGTATCTCCTTCCTTATATCATCTGGCCTATATTTTAAACGATCTTCATCGATGTACATCATCCATCTTGAGGTTTAGCCTAAATTGTTGTCACATTTATTTTACAATAATATTGGATCTATAATAAAATAATTCTTCTTTTGTAAAAAATCTTTTATTATATTTTTAAAAATATATTTTTAACATAAATCACATAGAGAAATTACCATAATTTATTTGTAGAGAGTCAAGTCAAGTAAGTAAAATTAAAGTCAATAATTAGAAACTGTAAAGCCATACGAAATAACTACACATTATTATTTTAGTAAATAGAAAAACGGTTAATGTTAATACCGTTAAAATGAAAGGGGGTGAAACCACTTTAGCTAAAAACAGCGAGGCAGTAAACATTTCAAAATAGAGAAATTGTTAATATTTATAAAATTGAAGAAGTAAATTAAAAGAAGAAAGTAAGCACATCAAAGTAACTTAAATATCAAATGTCAAATGAAGCATCCTTCACGTGTTGCCATAAGCAAAATAACTCGCGTGGGCATTTATTTTTGAAAATGGGATTTTATGGGGCTTATGTAATTGCTACACTGGATAACTATAAACTCTGTTCACGCAACGCGATTTCTGTCAAATTATTTGAATCTCGTTAAAAGTAAACGAGTTTCAATTCTAACATGATTACATCTCGATTATAGTTACCGAACATGATGCAACTGGACCTAAATTATGAGTCAAAAATGTTCATGGAATGTTTGCCTAATCTCAACCATATCCGCATTTAAAAAAAATCGTAATTATGCGATTATTTCGATTAATTTAAATATTTTATTGATTGCAAATTACTTACATATTGAATACAAAAAATTAAGGTTATCGAATTTCGAGCAGCCAGTTAAATACGGACGAACATAATTTCGGACACATTTATTTCGAAGTCTTAAAGCTTAACATGATTTTGTAAGAATTTCTAACGATGCTATTTTTCGATACTGTGTAGAATTTGCACAAATTCTTTGAACATTTTCGACTCGTAGTTTAATCAGGTATCCACCCATAAATTATTATGGATTAGGTTTATTACACTCTGTTTTTAGCGGATACCCTAATATTTTTTTAAGAGAAAAACTGTCTTAGAAATAGTGCGTTAGAAAAATTGCAACATTTTTATATAGATTCTCTCATTTTTACCTTAGGTTTTATTTTCACTTTTACTATACTAGGCGATATGATACTAGGGGATACGTGATTGATACTAGGTGACACGGGATCGATACTAGGCGATACGAGATCAATACTAGGCCACACGGAATCGACAGTAGGCGTCTCCAAAAACTATTTGAAATCTAAACGATATTGGAAGCGTCAAATATCTATCCCGCTACTTCTTAACGCTCAGCGAGTATTCTATATTGCTATTTATTCATTTGACTGTAGTATCAAATTGTCGTATAATCATAAAAGGCTGATTTTTGTATTAAAATTTAATGCATTGATTTATTTTTTGATGTTAACGTCAAATTTTAATATTAATATTGAATATTTTTCACTTGAATATTGAATACCTATTGAATTTCTGTTCATCTTGTTGACTTTATAAAATGCCTAATAATTAAAAAGCTAAAGATATTTGTAAATGTACATTTTTCGTCTCATTCACATCTGTTGGTAGTTCAGCGACTAGTGTCAGATCGTGGTTCGGTTCTCTGCTGCGTAGATTTTAATTTGTTATTTAATTGAATTTATTTCTTCGAACCAAAAAAAATATTTTTTCATGTGATTGGAATGATACATATATTTAAGATATATTAAGTAATGCATTTTTTTTAAAATTAAATAATGCTATAAAATGTACACTATAAAAAAAGCGCTGCATACGTTTAGTTTTATTGTGTGGTCCACTTTAATAGCACATTAAAAGGCGAAGGACGGCGGTTCTTCTTTCGACGAATCCCTTCTTGAATTTCTGGCCCTGAGCGCTTTTTAAGGGCGCAGAAGTGGAGCGGAATTATTCTTCGTGAAGCCCCGAGGTAATTTATTTACAAGAGTTGTTCAGTTCAACGCAAGGTATTCTAAGATATTCATTCATTCAACATTTATTAGAACACTAAGACCTAACCAGATTGCGGGAAAATGTTTTATTAAGCAGAGAATACAGATTCGGCGATAGTGACTTTATTATCCAGTGGTGGTGATTTACAAATAATTAGTGACGAGTTCAAAATTCAAGAACCGTGAGTTTATCACTAATATCTTTGTCACCATCTGCGATTGAATATCTGACAATATCGTGATTCTTTATTTTATTTGATTGTGAACCGTGATTTGGGGCATGTGAATGGCGTTATAATTCATAATAACCGCCATGTGGTAGATTCTGCCAAAACGTTTTACGCATTTGACCCGAAATATTGAGAACTTGACACGAAAATAAACTTACATTTTTTTAAGGGTTTTAATTCTCTTTGTGATGACATTAAATATAATATATATACGTTTTTTACGTAAATGAAGTTTGAATAATATAAGTAAATACGCTAAAAATTATGTTTTTATTTATTTATTTTGTGTATATATATCGGATATCGTGCTGTGCATACGTATTAGTAATGAAACTATGATCACAGTCACAGTATTCAATCACTGATATTATTGAATATCGATCAAAATCACACCAGTGAGTCAAGAGTAGCATTTTTTCTCATCACTAAAGATAATGTATCAAATAAAAATTCTCACGTTAATTTGAGGGGCACCTTTTGACATTCATTTCCATGCGATGATGTTCGACTTATCCATAGGTTGATTATGTATGCGATTGATGAACGCAGCTAATTACGAAGGTACTTTATGATCAGATGACTTAGCATTCTGAGCGATAGATCACCATTCGTGTTCAGAATGATAAGATACTCAAATTGGTCTAACAGTGAGGCGAGACGTGCCGTGATGAGGCGTAATCAAAACGTATATCAAAAGTTTTCAATGGAATGCGTGGTTATAAGTTACAATTAACTAACTTACTATTACGCCGTTTTTTTACACACAATTCTCGCCTCATCCACATTCATACAAGCTCACCGGTTATTGAGGCTTCTATTAGGACCGTCCTTCAGTACCTTGTTTACCTGGCCATGCCAAGTCTTTCCGCGGACGTTCTCTATTTTTGGTGACATCAACACAGCGTCATTTATCTTTCTTATAATTCTCTCCTCAATCATCTGTTCCATATGACCTAATCATCGAAGTGATCCTTTCTTAATCTTACTCATTATACTAAGATCATTATAATAGATCAGCTTTAAATTCTTTCCTTATTTTTTAATTCTTTACTCTGTCATAAATAGATCTGCCAAATATCTGAGTAAGCGATCAGACTTCCACTGCATTTAGTCTACTTTCGTTTCTCTTCTACCAGCTCTAGGTCTCACTTCCATACATCAGTAGACCAAAAATCCATTGTGTACCGCTTTTATTGCCTCGCTTGACATGTTCCTGTTAGATATAATTGAACTCAAAGCGCTGTTCACTTTATTCCCTGCTGTCACCCTCTTTTCGTTATCATTCTCAGCCTTTTCGTTTCTATATTATCAAACATACTTCCCAAATACACAAACTCATTTACTTGTTACAAACATTCATTACCTAAAAGTATTTCGTATGTTGTCTTGCTTTTCTCCTTCTCGAATACCATCACTTTAGATTTGTTAATATTCATAATTAGGTCGCTTTCTTTGCATACATCGTACATTCTACTCACTAGACTAACAAATTCTTGTTCATTATTCGCCATTATTCGGCAAAGAAGTAACAGCAGAGCAGGAGTCTGCAATAGTGCGAATTCGTCGCTCGTTTCTTTGTAAAAAAGCTGCACCTAAGCAACTTTTAAAATTTATGATGATTGAGTGTGTACTGTTGACACCGACTGACTGAACGAGGATATTTAGAAGAGATTTATTACTCAGTTTGCGGTAACCAGAAATTATTCATTATATTCACTCCGTCAGATTTCCTTTAGGGAGTAATTAAAAGTTTTCATCATTAAAGACCGTCTTTCATGAAGGGTGACACTCTTACCTTTTGATGTGGGCCTATAAATTTAACAGCGTTTTTAAATTTATATTTTTGTATTTGTAAAACATTATTGTAATTTTTAACATTATCGTTCATTTATTATTTTACTAACATTATGCATTATATCACATTGTTAATTAATTGATATAAAAATTAATATCGGCACGTACTTGTAAAAAATACATAGGTACAAAACGAAATGGCTGGTTTTGCGATTTTATTTTCGTAAAAAGACAGCGTAAAAAAGACGATTTAAAATTTGTATATTTATTCAAAATAGAATTACCACTAATTTATATAGCACGCAGAGTAACGTGTAATATAAAATAATTATATTTATCTAATTTAAACCAACCTTCCTATAGTAATGAAAAATCTGTTCAGTTACAATTTCTTAAAATCATAATGTATATACAATATGTGAAAACGTTTACATTCACAAATGTATTACACTAATTTCATATATATAGAAATTGTATTATATAATAAATGTAAAAATAAAAATACGTCTTGAGATGTGAATATATTGGCCATATTCAGTTACGTATATCATCAAATGATCTCTCCAACGTAAAGTACTTAAATAAAAAGATGTCATTTTTAGTTGTTTGATATATTTTTAAGTGTTGTACTTTAAAAAAATACCAAGTTTAATAGAGCGTAATAGAATACAATGTACATAAAATTACAAAAAATTGAGCAACGTATTTTACGGTACTTTAAGTAAGAAGGGTCGATAATAACTATCAGCTCTTGTCAAACCACTGTTAAAGAAAGACCTCCCCATGACTCTGCTACTCTCTTCGGTCCTCCACCAATCTTTGCCATCTATCGAGATTTTATCAAAAAAACTGACAAGTACAAGACCGGTCGAGTCGACACATAGTGATCCAGCAGAGAGGGAACAGGGTATCTATGTTACATACATTTAGTCACACTCCATTTTCGATACGTCATTGCAAGTACAAGCCGGTAATTTAAATAATACTGACAAGTCGGACACGGTATTTCAACTCAACACTGGCTACTGCCAGAGAGGAAGAGTATAGAAAATACAGGAGACTGTTTCATATATATAAATATTTAAAGATAAGTTAAATATTATGCATAATAATATAATTCTATTTTTATTCTGTTACTGCGAATAATGACACTTTTCTCACCCTTTAGCACAAATCAGCTCAACACGAAAAGTTTGAATCCACTTAGCTGTTAATTATCTGTAAGCGGAGCTCCATTGTACTGTAGTCTTCCCTTTTAACGTGTTTTGAGCGGCTTCTTACGTTTTATTAATAACTTGTGACATCAACTTCTTGCCTCTAGGGCTAATGACCTTTTAGAGAAATCCTCCTCTCCGAAAAATAGATCGATAGTCCTACACATTATTAAAGAAAATAGCGCCTACGCTTTACTTTCGATTTATAAAGACAGATTGCATAATGTTTGAATTCAAAACTTCATACATTTCCCCGAATAGGAAGAGATCCAGGTTCGAATCCCGGTATCAACAACAATATTTTTTGGATAAATTGATTTTATATGTATGTCTTTCTAATTAATACATTTATAATAGTTCTCTCATCACTTGTTTCCATATTTATTTAACTCCACCTTTAAAGTTTTATCAAAAACAGAGTCTACGAAGCGAGTATACGGATTGGAGCAAGTTGGTGGAGTTCCTAGTACTCAGTAAGTTTTATTTCTGATAACTTTGAATATGAGCATGTTAATATATATAATTTTCAATAACGGAGAAAAACTTTACAGGTAAATGATGAAGAGTGAGTGATTTAGAGATTTTGTAAAATACTTAAAAGATTTATTAAACAGCGATCAAATGTTTAATATAATTTCTTTACATCACACATGTAGATAAAGTTTGATGAAAGTAACACGTAAAAAAATATCTACAGTAAAGATTGATACCACAAACATATAGTTTTAGATTAAATCATCAACTGTAAAGCGACATCTAAATTACAAATAGAACCAAATAGTTAGATACATATTATATGTATTGTGACGTCGTTTTTTACATGTTCACCGATTCGCTCAGGGTATAGCATGAGGTGCGTGGTTCTGATGCACAAAATTCACCAGTCGCCTGCTACTCACATTAGCTACCATTCTCAGGGAAAATAATATGATTAGTTTTAAGTTTTTATAATAACAAAATTTAATAATTTAATCAGATACGAAAACATATGAATAATAAAGCAGAATGCAGTAAGAATCCTGTCACTTGAATGTGATTACATAGAAAGATTGATTGGCAAGTTTTGCCTTATTAAAATAATGGAATTCTTACTACCGTATGGACATCTAAATCAACAAGTTATTATTTAAAAGTAATAGTGAGATAAAACACGTAGATTCGTTGAATGTGAAAATCTTCTTCAAGCTGAGGGGAATTTTTCCCAATAAATTAATCAGCAAATACGGAGACATAGCCTGGGCACCTCGGTCACAGGACCTTACACTGTGCAACTTTTTTTGTGAGGAAAGTCGAGAGTTTACAGTAAAAATCCTAGAACAATTTAGGCTCTACAAGAAAATATTCGCCGTGAAGTTGCTGCCATTGAACCAACGCTTTGCTCTCGCGTATTCGTAAATTTAAGAGTCCGATTGCAAGAGTCTCTTGAGAGAAATGGACGGCATTTAGACAATATTCTTTATAAAACTTTAAATTATTAACGTTAAACTCCATTTTGTATAAATAAAATATGAGAATAACATTATAGTTTTTTTTATATTTAACATTAAACTTGGAAAACTTTCCGCTGGACACCCTACATATATATTGGTTCCGGATTGTCGTCGCGACAGTACGGGGAGATGCTTAAGAAATTATATACTATATTTGATCTCTTTGTTGACATAAACATAAAGCTAATAATAAACTACATTAATCTTATTAGCTGTGGCAGATCTTTTTTATACATTTTTTAATGGACAGACCTACCTGTTTAATATTTGATCATCGCTCAGAATTGGAACACAGAGCAATACAAAACTTGGATCGGAGTTTTTCTTTTTTTATAAACGTTGTCTACTAAAAATTTCTTATGAAAGGTACCTACGGAGCTTAATTTTCTATGGTTTCCAGATGTTACAAACTTCCGAAATAGTTTGAGTCTAAACTGTTCCATTAGCGCGCAGATTTTTTAAAGGGTTGAATAATTCTTTAATTTCGCGACCGTGCCCTTTTAATAAAGCTTAATATTTTATTTTATTTTTATTTTATCTTAAAGTTAATTTTGTGGCTTTGTTTTGTCAAGATATATTGTCATCGACATATTATATATTTAATAAGTGTACTAGTGTTAAAGTTGTTCAGCTAATAAATAATTTTATTGCTTTACTCTACTTAAATTACATCTTCCGTGCAGTTTACTAAACTTTTTACTTCAATAAACGTCTTAAGTCAAATCTTTACTTAAGTATAAGTCATACACAAATCCCAGAGGAATCATTTCAGCGGAACTTTGTAGTTTCCGGGTAACATCACGACCGAGCAAGATTCGAGTAAAATTTCTCTAAAAAGTTAACGTATGCTTATATATTAGGGTGTCGTTATATTGATATAAGATTTAGTGAGTGTTTGTTTTGCAGGCACAGAAAACAACGTGGTAATTGCTCGAATCAAATTCAAGGCCAATACTGATATACGAAAGTGGAGCCTGAACCTGAAGAAAACAACTGAAATTAACGGAATGTTTAGAATATAAAGAGATTCAGGCCTATGTGTAAAAAATCAATTTATTTTAGAGTGAAAAATTAACAAATTAGGATTATATGTAAAGCTAATTATAGCATAGTTAACATACCTAAAAACGAGTTGCTTATACTGTTTGGTCACGTGGAAAGAATATATAAGGATAATAAAGGAAGAAAGATATATACACCGTATTTAACCGCGACACTGTATTGTTTTTTATACCATCTGTGCTACATTAATAATCTTACGCATTTACTGAAGATTCGGTGAGATGTCAGTAGTAGAAATAAGTCTAATGTCGATTTAGTTAATAATTTATTACTACTGTATAGCGTACAGTAATATAATATGTATATATATATACAATAAGGTATGTCATTTTGAGAACCGAAGAGTATTGAAAGAGAGCACAACTGCGCTTTCAGCGTCTTTTAACGCCTCTCTGCTCCCTACTCTGTACGCTCACTTGGCACCGGTCAGCCTACTTACATAATCTCCCATCTGTCATGAAGGTGCCACACATACATGCATACGTTTTTGACAGATATGTCAAATATCTCACAATATATTATACAAGTGATGATGGTACTATAAAATATAAATGAAATATAAGCAAATTATTTTTATGCTTTTATTGAATTGAAGAACCGCCAAAATGTCATCAAATAAAATAAAAAAATTCAGACCTTTTTCCAGAATGCATTTTGCTTGATATTTTGATGACAACTAGTCATATATATATATATATATATAAAGTATTTATTTTAATACACTTAATAATATGCATTATTTGCATAGCATCAGAAACAAGAACAATATATTTATTACACTTATAATAGATACTAAAAATAATTTCGATCTACGGCATGCACACTATTTATATGAAATATCTTGATAAAAGGCGCTGAAATAATAACAAGTGGCAAATTAATTTAGGTACTGAGAATTCTGAACGATTATTCAATATTCAAACCTAATGATAAATTACTCCATATTTCTAAATCTATTATATCTTCACATGTATGCAATACTTTAATCATTTTTCTCTTTTGTATTTAAAAAATAAATAAAAAATAACATGTACTACACTTATAAATAATAATAGTATTATTCCTACATTTCGTAAAGTTCTTATATTTATCTAGTAGAGCAGACATGGGGCATTTGCATAAATGATATATCAATATATATTATTTATCTAATACTTTTGAACGTTATGGGAAAATTGTAAAGATATCAATAAATTGGTAGGATGCATGGATTCGATGATATATATTTCAACAAAAAATAAATTAAATCAGAGCAAGATACTGTAAGCTAGAACATACAGATGACTTGAAATTTTATTGCATGCGTGTTTGAAGAATACATAGAAATTCAATCAAAGTGTTCGGTTAATGGATCTGGATTGGTCCGGTTAGGTTAATATTTAATATCAAATTACTACTTTCGCCAAAATTTCTTAGATTCATGATAGTAAGAAAATACGCCCTCCAACATACTATTATAACTAACGCTACGACAATATTTCCTTATTCGCAAACTTAATATTATGTATAATTATGATATCATATATACATGATAATGTTTTGAAAGCTCTCTGAGATTTGATATAAAATAACACAACATTAATTAAAGTCTAAGTGGTTTGAATATGGTAAAGTTCCCGGTATAATTGCCTCCGGACCCAAAGGTTAAGGGTTCTTTTCTCTACAGAAAGTTATTTCTCATAGCACAGAACGCTTTTCTCGTTAGAGAATTGTACGACAAATTTAAATTTAATTTTAAATTTAAGGCTTGTCCTCGTTACGAAGTTTAATTTGAACAAGTCATTTTGTACTAATATAAAAAAAAATTACAGCTTGATTCGATAAAAGTAAATATATCATTGAAAACATGAAGATGATTTCGAAAACAAAATGAAAAAAAGTGGGTCTCCATGACGATCCTTATATTTTCTGTAAGCTGCGTTTTCATCTGAGGTACATCAATTTAGTTAATTATTAAGGATCGATATGTTTTGGAAAACCTCAGAACCATCAATATAATATTTTTTATTACCTTTAACTTCCATTAATCGTAACTTTTTAATATACCTTTACATATATAATGTTGCAATATACATATATATTGTTCAGTGATCCGCAAGAACGCGGGCGATTGTGTAGGCGGAAGCTACGATGGCTTGAAGGCATAAAAGTTGTGGGTGATGAACTGAAAGAGAGATCCCACAGATATAATGAAATGGTGACAAGTCCTGCAGAGAGCTAACACTCGTCCTGATGATAAAATATTTTATTACTATACTCAAAAATTTGTGTTAAGTGATTTATTCATTTTTAAATTATATTTATGTAAATGCCTTCGATAGCTGGTTCCCAGGTTCCCGATTGACAGTAAGCACACATATAATATATGAACTGCACTCACCTTTTATTTTTGCTATCATTCTGGTCCGATGTTGTTCTTCTTTTAGCTGGGTTGTCTTCTTTAGATTTCGACCGACAGAAGCGCGCACTGGTGGTGTATTTGGATCGCTGGACTGGTCGAAGCGCGGCATGTAAAAATAATGACGCCTGTCGATTACCGTCTTCTTAGCTTTTAGAAAAAAAGGGCGGCAATACTCGCACACACACATGTACATTATTATAAACCAAGAAACCCAGTGGTGCCATTCGAAGTAACAAGGCGCGTAAACAATACCTATTCATTATTAAGAATTGTGATATTTTAAATAATACATTAATTTAGTATTTAAAATATCACAGACCTATGTTCTGAATAATTACAACTTCACAATAAGAATGTGTTTTCCTTAATAGTGAAAAATAATAATAAGTGTTGTATCAATGGGTCCAAAATTTAATAAAAATGAATTGATAATTCTGGCGTCTGCAGTCGGTTTACTTAAAGGTATTTGAGATTCTGTAAAAATAATGTAGATGGCTTTCAAATAATGGAACGACAGGTATATTAATTTGAAAAATTTAACATATAGGTTCGAAAAATTTGTCATGAAAAATACTGGCGTTATAACACAATTGGTAGTGCACTTCCCCGGATTGGAAATAGAGATCCAGGTTCGAATCCCGGTGACGCAAAAACAATATTTTTCGGCAAAATTGATTTTATATGTATATATTTATAATTAATACATTAATTTAGTATTTAAAATACCTATTCAATTTATGTCAACTTCTCACCTTTTTTTTGCATTAATTGTATTGATTGATGATTTTATAACAAGTTATAACAAATATAGAAATAAATATAAATTGAATATTAATGATTTTAATTAAATTATACTACTAATGGAGTTCTATATTTTGAAGACGACAGGTTTCAGAATTGAAATGGTTATTCTAAAACTCGAAGCAAAATGTTTCAAAATTTAAAGTAGCTTCTGATTAAAAAGGGTAAGATAAAATTAATATTAAATTATTTTACTCGTAGGTTTTTAGATATGTCATTAATCGACGCAAGAGCGTGATTTAAACTAATTTTTATTATTAGATATATTACATGCACTAAAATATATTAATTATTTTTGATTGTCATTATATATCTATTATGCGTGTGAATTTTTCAAATTTCAAAGTCCCACAAAATTTTAGTGACTTTTCTAGGAGAAAAAGAAGGACCTCAGTAAAAGTCTCAACTACCCCAACGCGGGAATTTGACGCGGAAGTGTTGCATAGAATTTTAAAGATCTTTCTATTTTTAGTTTCCACGTGTATTATGATCGCGCCACAATGCTATTGGTGCATGATTTCAGAGCGGTGAATGGTATTGTTCAGTGACACTTTCACTGTAAGTTCTGAGTACTGGACTTGGTGTACTTACAATCTAAACCCTCGAGAATGGAAAATGTGGTTGTAGAAACTGCACTGAATGTATTTAAAATAAAAAATAAAACTGTGTACGCATTCTTTATTTTTTAACTATTTTTTATTAACCACTAACTACGTCAACCGGTTTAAAAAATACAATTTTCTTCTTCAGGATGTAAATACTAACTAAAAACATAAAACATATGTTGTTGTTTCTTTACCAGAATCTATTTTTAAAAAACAACAACATAAGTTTTTAGTTAGTATTGACATCTTGAAGTAGAAAATTGTATTTTCGAAACTGGTAGATGTATTTAAACTCAATAAGTGGTTAATGAAACAAAGTTAAAAAATAAAAATAATGAATTTTAACCACAATGTTAATTTTGCTAATTTCAAAAGTTTACCTATTCTATTTTATTTATTTCGAAATTAACAATTATTATACGTGGAAGCGAACTGCATCTTTCTCATTCTATTTGTCGTTATAGGTTTCTTATCAAAAATTGAGTACCTTTTAAATATATATATATATATAGTTATTGAAAAAATATTTGGTTGTTTCCGGGATTAATTCCTGAAACTTTTCCTTTTCGATAAATAGTTTTTTTTTTGTATGAGACATCTTCTCCAACAACACTGAATATCGATGTTTATAAAAGTTGGTAAATATACATAGCGTTGGTCATCTTGAATGATGTGCAACATTCTTATTATTCGATGGCCAAGAAGATATAAAACGTTGTTGCATTCATAAATTGGATCTACCCTAAACCGATATACAGTGTTGTTATAGGGGTGATCTCATATCTTTCTAATTGATCATTTTAATTTGTATTAAAATTACAACAGAACTATGTTCCGAAATGGCAACTTCACATTAAAAATGTGTTTTCATTAAACATATATAATAATGTAGAGATTATTAAGGAGAGCACATTCTTATTGTGAAGTTGTTATTATTCAGAACATAGGTCATTGATATTTTAAATACTAATTAAATGTATATGAAATAATGTATAAAAATATGAAATCAATTTTATCGAAAAATATTGTTGTTGCGCTACCGGGATCACGTAAAAACAAAGTAGATGGCTTTCAAATAATGGAATGATAGATGTATTCATTTGAAAAAGTGTAACATACAGGTTCGAAAATTTGTCGTCAAAAATACTGTCGCTGTAGCATAGTTGGATAATACAGCTTCCCCGGTTTGGAAATAGATCCAGGTTCGAATCCCGGTAGCGGAACAAGGATATTTTTCGATAAAATTGATTTTACATGTTTATCTTTCTAATTAATACATTTAATTAGTATTTAATGTAGAGATTATCTGGGTGCGATTTATGTAATATACTCTTGAACAAGATTCCTTGAAACTTGTTGAATTTCGATCTAAATCGCAGAGATGATTGACGTCTGGTGAAAATCTTTAATGATGCAAAGTAAAGTTTTAAATTAGGAATCTGTTGCGAATCCGGCACTAATCAGAGATTTACATGTTCAATACATACCCTGCAAAATACTAAGTTACCACACACACACATCGATCGATCCCTCGCTCCCATCGGAGGCTTTTTGGGAAGTTTGTTTGTTTTGGTGTTTTGGGACCGTGTTGTTAGTTCATCTTTCCGCGGTCCAGACTGTGGTTTTATTTTTGGCTACGCTCGGATAGGATTTACGTCAGACAAGTTATGTTTTGCAAACCGGATATTACTTTCTCTGAAAACAGCGGATTGTGTGAGAATTTTAATGCTGGTTTTGTAATTCGGAATTAAATTGAAGCATAAAAGAGTTACACAAATAATTTGAATCTTTTTTTATAAATATTTCAATTTACTATACAGCATAATTATCACAATATAGAACTAATACATCGTTGTAGAATTTTGTCTTGGTTTCTATTATATCGGGTGGTCTAAGGTCAACCGTTATTAGAATTACTTTTTGTTTAATTAAGGCTCTATTTCACCAATAGTAACTCGGATTTAAACATTATGTATTAGGATATTTTCTGGAACATTAGTGTACACCTTATTTTTTATACGAACAAAGTCTGAAATCTTTAAATTGCACGATCTGGGCGGCTAATGTCTTCTAATTTTAATGTCTTTGAAATAATAATATATTTTACCGGCTTGTGTAGCACGTAGCCCATTCCTGCTATCGTCTAAAAGACATTACGAACTGTTGTGAAATTCTTCTCATTTTTGTAGTTAATTTCTATACATTCAATGCAATTAATCATATCCGTCATCCAGTCATTTTCGTTGCTGGTGTAGTTTTTGTTTGACAGATCGACCTCTCAGAATAACAAGGTTGCATCTGACACTGACACTGTTTTGAGGTTCAAAAGTATTGATTGATTTTCAACATATATATATGTATATTTTGTTTCGAGTATGCGAATATGATCAGTTTTAAGATCTTAACTTATTTTCAGTATTATCAATGTTCACTGTGAGATGAGGGAAATAAAAAAAATATATTGTAAATTAACAATAACGATACATAAATTAAAATAAATAACTGATGCAGTTGGAACATTCAGCTCTTACAATTTGCTTCAATATTCGTTAAGAGTTGGTGTGTATGGAAGAAATAAAGAATAATGCATTTGGAACCTTTTTCATGCAATAACTCAAATTAGCCCAAAATGTTAGTTGGAACCTTGTTACTCTAAAGGGTCGTGATATCATAAATAATTGTTCTAACCCTAAAAGATAAAATATGCAGTGGCATGCAGTAGGTATAGATTTAGGTTATGCTGTTACCAATGATATTATGCAATCATATATAATATATGCAATGCAATATATGTACTTTCATTTAACCAATGTCTTTGGACAAAATAAATCCGTCGTTTACACGACTCTATCATGTATTTATTTATAATTTTAGTGTACTGTTAAAAGTGTTTTTATGTTTAAGTTTTAACGTAAAATAATACTTTCTTACACATATAAAAAATATACGGACGTTTTTAAGAACACTTTCTATGACTGAACATGATTAATTTATTGTTTGAAAATACTTCACGTAATAACTGAAGGAAATATTTATTATTAATTATTTAAAATATTATTTAAATTATTTCTATTAAAGGTTAACGTAGGAAATAGTTACGCCAATTTCTTTTTGTTTTTCTTAAATAAAAAACCAATCCATGTACCAAATTTAAAGAAAAATTATGAAATCAACAGGTTAAAAACAGTAAGATAGTAAAATTCGCGAATTAGTAAAAGAGGAAGTAAAAACTTCAATGATTTACACGCAATTGTAACACTTTCTAATGTTATTCTGTTAATAAATAGCGTAGGTAACGACTCCATACAAAACGGATCAACCGAATTTTCGATTCAGTAAATAGCCATTTATATAACGTGAGTAATTCACTAGCTTAAAAACAGAATTGAGTAATGTAAATAGGACGATGCGGCGAATAAAAAAAGAGCGCCATGAGTACAGCGGTGAGTTGCGGCGAGTTTTTAGAACTAAGCAATTAAAGTCTCTTTTGGTACACAGATGGCGCTAATTGAAAAATAATGGTTCCGTTTATTATTATCCAATTATTTAATTTATATTTGTTTCCCAGATTTTTTAAATATGGACAGCTTTTTTGCTTATATGCACTGCATGCCCCTGAAAAGATTGTAGAATGCAACACATTGTGATTCATTTTAAGCATTTAAGATGTTTAAATAATAATGGTTTTTCAGAATTTTATCGTATAGATATAGATCATACTTTTGATATAAATTTGGGATTGTCTATTTTACATATAAATATTGTTGTTCTTAAATTGAATAATTTAGAATCATTAGATTAGTAAAACGTATAAAATTAACCAAAACATAATAAATAATCAACCAAATTTAACCAATTAATTTGGATCACTGAGTCAATTTTCACATCTTTTATCAGTGTAACAATTTAGGTAGGTACTAGATTAATTTTTTATATTATTTTATAGTTATTTAAAAAAAAAGAATTTGACAACATAATAATATTTCGACACAATAACTAATTAACTAAATTCAATCAGTTGGTTTTTTATCATCTTGATGAAGGAAAATGAATTTTCTGAAACCGGTTGGTGAATATAAATCACTCAAAGTGGTTTTTAAAAACAAGGTTATAATTAACTATAATTATAATATATTTATTTAGTTGCAATGAATAATGTCACCATAACAAAAAATAATTCAACTATAATATTAAGTCTTTTATATCAAAGTGATTATCTTTTATTTGTATGTTATCAAATCTTTTCGTAATTTTGTTACATAGTTTAAATAACTAAAAATACTCTTACCCGTTCATATGAACTAGGATTATGTATCTTTGCTTTCTTAGTATTTTACCTTTTGAGTCGTGTTTCGCCATCTGTTCTGAAATGTTAGTGTAACATGAAAAAGGAAAATAGGTATGATATGAAAAGATACAACTTTTTACGATCAAATTTCGTCTTACTTCTGTTTTTTTATGACGACAAAATGATTTATTTCATATAATAAATTTGAGGCAACGCAAAAGTACGAATGCTGCGAATTATTTAGTAAACAATCTATTTTTGTGGTTTGCTTCAAGTCTCACCAACATATAATAGTTATTATGCTGTCTAAAAAATTGCAATTGTTAGGTGTACCTATGTACATTCATAAGTTTACTAGCCGATAAGTAATCGGTGATAAGCCGGCTGCTAGGTTCTGCGGGAGCGAATTGTCGCCGCCACGCGGTCAGTCTTATTAGAATCTATATTTCAATGCAGAAATCCCTTATTATATGGCTTTCATAACAGTGCATTGTGCATACTTATTACATTGCTTTAGATGAAATATAGATCTAACGGAAGTCCTGGCCACGCAGCGGCCATATATGTATATATATATATACAAGATATTCTGGAAAAATATGAACAGAACATTCGAAAAACACAGAAAAATAAGGAAAGAAATTGTAGAGTGCGACGCGATATAACCATGAGACATAGCAGAGATGGCAGATTGTTTACAGCCTCAAATGACATTACTGAAGTCGCCACGTCCGCTTCATCCAGAAAGTCATACATATACATAGAGAAACGTAATCTATTATTATAGATAACTCAAAATCAGAACACCGGAAAGATGATAGACAATTAAAGTAGTGAAGGAAAATCTATTGTGCATTGACTAGGTATGTATGTAAAGGTTGTCCAGCGGAAAATGTTCAAGTTTAATATTAAATAAAATAAAAAAACTACAATGTTATTCTCATATTTTATTTTTACAAAATGGAGTTTAACGATGCTAATTTAACGTTTTATAAATAATATCGTCATAATGCCGTCCATTTCTCTCAAGAGACTCTTGCAATCGGACTCATAAATTTGTGAACACGCGAGATCAAAGCGTTGGTTCAATGGCAATAACTTCAAGGCGAATATTTTCTTGTAGGGCCTGAATTGTTCGAGGATTATAAAAAAAATGTCGCACGGTGTAAGGTCTGGTGATCGAGGTGCCAAAACGTTCCAGCAATCGTTCTCGCTAAGGTTTCATGTAAAGAATAGTCATTTTCATTGAGTAACTACACGATTTGCAGTTTGCGTGGATGAAACTGTAGTTTATTTTTCAAAATAACGCACACTGTTGATTGTTCCTTTTTGTCTAAACTTTTGAACCAAACACAAGATAAATTGCGGACTCGGTCCATCACTTACTTATCAAATATTAAAGTGAGTACCAATGAATCACCGCTCTTTAAATATTGCTCAACCGCGAACTCACTGCGACTGCCAAATTAGTAAATCACGCGGGTCGAACGATATTCCTCCCACTTACCTCACCCTGATGGTTTACGAGCAATTACAATTTAATCTTGATTTTTTCCGCTGGACACCCTGTATTATATGTTTTTTTTTATAACATTTTGTTGTGAAATACACACAAATTGTTAATACAAGGGTTGTCACAATTAACCTATTTTTTTTTTACCGTGAAGCCACATAAAAAATGTTTTAAAAACCCAGCAATGCGTACAAATATTTTGTGATGTATGAAGCGGAACTCGAGTAAGATAAATGATCGTGGAATTACGAGGTGATAGGTGTAATTTGTGTGGAGGGCAAGTACTCATATAACAAAACGTGCTAGTGGTCAATGTTTACGTAATGTAATCCTCAGCCGTCACTTGTTAAATATATTGTTATAACTATTTTTATTTTAAATACTAAATTAATGTATTAATTATAAATATATACATATAAAATCAAATTTGTCATGAAAAATACTGGCGTTATAACACAAATGGTAGTGTACTTCCCCGGATTGGAAATAGAGATCTAGGTTCGAATCCCGGTGACGCAAAAACAATATTTTTCGACAAAATTGATTATATATATATATATTTATAATGAATACATTAATTTAGTATTTAAAATATCAGACTTATGTTCTGAATAATTACAACTTCACAATAAGAATGTGTTTTCCTTAATAATATATGTTGTATCAATGTGTCCAAAATTTAATAAAAATGAATTGATAATTCTGGCGTCTGCAGTCGGTTTACTCAAAAGTATTTGAAATTCTGTAAAAATAATGTAGATGGCTTTCAAATAATGGAACGACAGGTGTATTAATTTGAAAAAATGTAACATATAGATACGAAAATTTGTCATGAAAAATACTGGCATTATAACACAATTGGTAGTGTGCTTCCCGGATTGGAAATAGAGATTCAGGTTCGAATCCCGGTGACGCAAAAACAATATTTTTCGACAAAATTGATTTTATATGTATATATTTATAATTAATACATTAATTAATATTTAAAATATCACAGACCTATGTTTTGAATAATTACAACTTCACAATGAAGAATATGTTTCCCTTAATACTATTTTTACCTCATGAATATAAAAATAATTACATAAATAGTGATGTATGTAATATATAAATACGTAAATAATTTACAAACATAAATCAGAGTAAAAATCAATATCATTATTTATCAAAACACTTATGATCTCTTTATTCTTGAAATGAAGCAAAAACTAAAAATGAAGTATTTGTAATTCTTGAAGTAGATAAATGGAAATACTTATTAGTCTTGTGGTTAAGACTAGTGATCTAGTGGTCGGGAGTTTAAGCCTCATTCAAGAAGACCAGCATGTTAATCATATCTTCATAGAACAATAGTTTAGCTTATTTTGAAAACAGTAAGAATTATGATGATACGTTTTCCATATACTTATCTCCATTTTTAATAAAAACACTTATTTACGCGTACGCTACTTGTTTGAAGTATAAAATGTTAAAAAAATATATTCTTAAAATTCGTGTAATACTTAAAACGCTGAGTAAATAATTTTAATTTTATTTTAATTTGACTTAATGCGATCAACAGATTCAATTGAAAATCTCTATCAAAGAGAGTAATATCTCACTTGAAAATTTGCGCTGATCGTGTTGTATAAATTGTTTTCCTTATTTTTAGGCGACAAATTACAGAACCCGGCAAAGATGAGCGGGGAGGAAATATTAAGTTACACAGAAACAATTGATATCATTATATTTAATGAATTCATTTTAAACTCGATTTAAAATTTAACGGAATCGAGAATACGAATTAATATATGCAAATATTTAAAATAATAAAATCTAGACAACATTATACTGGATTTGGAGAGGTAAATCCGACGAAAAACACTGTCTCACCTGTCTAATGAACACAAGCACGTACATATATAAAAAGAAAATAAATTCAAAAATATTTTAATACAAATAAAATGCATTATTTGTAATGATATACAATAAAATTAAATTTATAGAAAAAATATTTACGTTGCTACCGGACTTGAACCTGGATCCTTTCCTATCTGTGAAAATGCGTTAACCGATTACACCACACCAACAAAGTAAGTTGACGATAAATTTTCAAATTTATATGCTGAAGTTCTTTAAAATTGATACATCTATTATTCCAATTTTAAAACTGCAACTCCACAATAATAATGTGTTTTCTTTAATATATTAATCGTATCAAAATTTATCCAAAATTTAATAAAACGGAGTTGATTTAATTTCTGGCGTCTTCTAGCAGATATTACTTTTAAGTTATTTGAGATTTCCGCAATAAAAGGTGATAGCTTTTAAATTATAGATGCATCAATTTGAAAGAAGTACAGCTTATAAGTTAGAAAACTTGTCCTCATCTTACAATTTTGGTATGGTGTAATCGGTTAACGCACTTCCTCGTAGGTTTGAATCCCGGTAGCAACATAAATATTTTTTTGATAAATTGAATTTTCCTGTATATCTTTTTAATTTATATTGAAATACCATAAAAGTATATTAACTATGTTCTGAAAAAACTGCAACTTCGCCAATAATAATGTGTTCTCTATAATAATAAAAAATATTTAACAAACTCTAATTAATAAAAAAGTTTGAGATATTTTACAATTATAATTTTAAACAGTATAATTATAAGAAATGTTGAAATATTACACAAATATATTTTTTTGTCAAAGTGGATATTCAATAGAAAAGTCATAGGTTAACTAAAATTTGTATTTTAAATAAAACTATTTGAAATGATAATTTTAATTAATGTACTGTAAAATATACATGGCAAGCTACTTGTTCCATATCGCTTCGAGATTACAATGATCTAAAGCAAACATATAGCTCTCTAACGGCAATAGAAAGTTTCGGGTTCGAACTCCGGTTATAACTGTATTTTTTCGGTGAATTGAATTGTTTCATGTTGAAATTTAATCAAAATTATAAAGTTATTATTAGATTAATTTCGTTCAACACAAATATGTTCATGTGTCTTCAAATATTCAAAATGTTAAAGTCTTTTAATCGTTATTACTCGAGTATGAAATATATTTTGAGAGATTACGAAAAGTGAGTTAATTAAAATAAGTTATATAATATACATCCTGAATAATTTTATCTCAAAAGCTTCGAGAACAAATAAATCAATTTTGATATTTCGCAGTTTCCTTGAAATAAAACGGTACTTCTTCTTGCTTATCCTAATATGAGAAATAATATTGTGGAGTTATCTTTCAAACAAGTGATGGAAATAGCCTGTTTGAGACGGAGCCTGTGGATACCTATATCCATCTTGAAATAATACCCAGAGGAACGAAAATATTTATATTAAATTCCAGTTTATACAACCAATACTGACGAATGTAATAGGGACAAGATTTATATATTCTATAAGTGTACATAATATGTTTTTATTTCACCGTGAATTTTTCCTAAAATAACATTTATTTTTATGGAAAATAATATTTTATTTTCATAGAAAATATTGATTTATTTTCATAGAATTTTTTCTAAAATAACCCGCTATCCTTCTTTAAATATTTTTAACATAATGATTTTGTAATATTTAAAGCATGAGTTTAAGATAGTTAGTTAATTTTTAATGAATATGAAGATTATAACTCTTGTTTTATTTTTAAGGAGAACAGATTCTTATTGTGAAGTTGCAATTTTACAGAATATAGGTCCGTGATATTTTTAATACAAATTAAATGTATTAATTAGAAAGATATATACATATAAAATGAATTTAACGAAAAAATGTAATTTAATTAATATATAAGAAGATGGCTTTAAAATAATAGAACGACAGATGTATCAATTTGAGAGTGTAACACATAAGTTCAAAAATTTATCGTCAACTCACTGTGTTGGTGTAGCATCATTGGTCAATGCATTTCCCCGGATAGAAAGAGATCCAGGTTCGAATCCCGGCAGCAACAACAACATTTTTTCGATAAATTGATTTTATATGGACATCTTTCTAATTAATACATTTAATTTGTATTTAAGTGTTTTCCGAAACCGGTAGATGTTTTTTAAACTCAATTGTGGTTAATAAAACAAAGATAATAAATAAAAAATATGAATCTTAACCACCAAGTTAATATTGCTAATTTTAAAAGTATAAAAATATTTCTATTCCAATTTTGACTATATTTCACTGCTGGTTTGTCCGCAAGCACGGTTTCGTTTTTCACGAAGTTTTTCATCAATCCTAATTTGTCGCGAAGAGGCAGCAGCAGAATTTTTTCTAAGTTAACGAGGAGCAATACTAAGGGTAAGGTAACTTCTTCTCGGCCATTGCTTCTTAATATAATGATTTTTTTTTGTCCCTATTATCCCACTCACACAGAAAACAGCAAAACTTACCAACAGGACCCCAACTGCAATCCCAATAGTAGGGCTAGAACTTTTAAATCCGCATGAATTTGCCGTTGAAATCTCTGGTACTCTGTTTTATCTAGTAGTGCTTATCTTCATGCTTTCATAAGCATAGCATGAGAAATGCGTTGATAGCATGAGAAATGGGAATAGAAGGATTTCCATTTCCATTATAAAGGAGAATAGCTTTAAGACTCATTTTCGAGGAGTCTATAAAGAGTCTCCATTCTTCTGGATTGTTATGCTGATGATGCCTCTAGTGAAGTGTTGACATTGTTACATC
Source organism: Eubasilissa regina (assembly GCA_022840565.1). Lineage (NCBI taxonomy): Eukaryota > Metazoa > Arthropoda > Insecta > Trichoptera > Phryganeidae > Eubasilissa > Eubasilissa regina. The sequence continues at coordinate 28,564,445 of JAINEB010000018.1, forward strand.
AACATGACAGATCATCTGTTTTGAAAATAAATAATGCATATTCTTTTCTCTTTGTCGAATAAATTCCATCCTTTGAAGTTAAGAGTTTTGCTTGATTTTTTGACAAAATCAGATCACGGACTGAGTAATTTAAATCTGACTGACTCAGACATATCAGTAAAGTCAGAGTTCATTTCCCTGTGTTTTTGGCCCTCGAAGTCATCTAGTAGGTTTTGGATATTTTATTTTAGTTCTTGACTTACTTGATATGCCTGCGATTTTAGTTGTACAAAAGTAGTCTGAAGAATGGTCCCTGGTCCCTTGGCTGCTCTCTTCGTATCGTTGGAATTACAAACGGCATGTGACGAGATTTTCCATTCAGCCAGCCAGTAAGCTGAGAGACACATGATAAACAGCAGATAGGTGGAGTCCAAACCTTATTCTGATCTTCAACTGTACACCCGATAACTTATACATAACTTACAGTTCATAACTTTCTTGATGAGTGGAATTTTATTTCTTTTTTTTAGGCTTGAAAGTCACTTCACCATACTCGTAACAAAAGTTGTGAGGACTATTCACACAGTCACGTGGCATTGTAATGTTAAACAATCGGTTGTACAAAGTTTGAGTGGTTCACAAATTTGGTTAGTCAAAGTGTTATACGGTTAATAATATAGTATAGATGTGCACTTCACAAACGACAGAAAGGAAGTGAATATAAACGCATGGGTAAAGAAGGATTGTTTTAAAACAGTTTCGAAAATTAGAAATTAACGGGCAAGATATGTCAATTTGGGAGTAAAACATGCAATTACAAAAAAATGATGGCTAATGGACAAATTCTGATGGCATATTCGGATTCAGCTGCTAAAATTACATGAAAATCAGCGAGGATCGATCCTTTAGCCGTTAGGTATTATTTCAAGACAGCTTGTTATATTGTACTTCTTACTTCATACTATTAATTATATTACCAATTCTACCTACTAACTTTACGGTGTATCATAGATGAAATTTATAATAGTTAATTTCATACCTTCATAAATATCGTTTTATTCATTTCTATTCTACTTTGTCAGCCCAACGAACTCGGTTACTTAGAAGCTCACTTGAGATAAGGGTCGGTGTTTAGGCTAACCAGCGGGTTCAATGAACCCATCAAAACGGTTGGGACTAAAAGCTTTCCTTAAAACAAAAATGTGTATATTAACCAAGAACAAAGGATTATAGATAATAAAAGGCCCGAAGCTATAGCTAGCAAATCACTGTGTTTTGGGTATCGGTCATGGGAAGTTCTTCTTAAATAAATTCATTATTTTCTCTCGCATAGTATACAAAGGATGCTTTTTTTTTTAATTCGGCACTACGTTGGTGCGAGAAATATAATTATCTTGCCTTTGCATCTTTTGGGACCTAAAAATCTAAGGTATCTTCTTTGCTTAATTATATTTTTGAGCTCTAGCATTTTCATTCTGTTAGCTCCATTTTCTAGTGTAGGTCCACATATTTATTCTTAGTAGGTATTTTGCGTTCAAAATCTGCTAATTATTTTTCTTTATTTTGAGTTAGGCATAAACACTGATCTTATTATTATATGACACATTTATTAGCAGTTTGCTTCTTCGACCCTATCAGTCGCTTTCAGGCATAGATGGATCTGTTTCCAGTTGGAAACAAAATTTTCGACTCTTTCATTGTCTTGTTAAACGTGTTCGAGATTAGATATATTAAATTATCAATACCTTCATACAAATGTTGTATGATATATAATTCTCAATTAATAGTAAAATTCTCAGTTTTTCATCATGAGTCATGTTCATTCGGTCATATTGTGTCTCTAAATAAACATTACGATGAACATATTGAACGAATTTTCATTAATCTCGGTTTCATAACAGGTGTATTTTAATCAACGAAACAATGAATTAGTTTTTTAGTTACAAGTTAAAAATAATGCAGAATGAATAAAATATAATGTTCTTCTAAATAACTTGTCGGTATGACCGCTAAGTAGTGTGATTTGTTGAGTTTTGTGTCACGTCTTCTGGTTATTTAAGACACCACGTACCCTCACATTCTGCCACAATAAAAGGACGTGGACGTCTTCTATGGGTTGGGATAATTAAAACGCTTATGATGAAGAATATGGCCTTTTTCGCGGGCTTACGAAAACCAGTTAAGGGCTAATTTCATTTTTTATGTAAAACGTAAATTAAAAAAATAATTAAATTTATGTTCTTAATTTTCTTAGTGTTAAAAGAAAAATTAATGGGGCTTATCATTTTTTTAAATTAGTAAAAGCCTATGGTGTTTTAAGAAAAGTGTTAAAAAACTTATTATGATTTTAAGTGTATACAAGTATTTTTTTTAGTAATTTAATGCTAATTACATTATTTAAAGACTAATTCAAGTAAAGTTTATTAAAAAGTAAAATTACATTTAACGTGTCCGTTGTTGCTTGGGATTTAGGTTTAATTAATATTTAAAATATGGGTTTAGGGGTTGGGGGAGTGGGGTGGCTTTTTTAAGTGCTGCATAGGCCCTAAAGTGAAACGCTGTATGCAAAATTTAGTCCAGGCAGAAGGATGATGACGTGTCCAGTGGAGTCGGGTGGGGCAACTGTACATTCCTGAGGGTCCTAAAGTGTGATTAAGAAAAAATAAAATGGATTTAACTTAGTGTAATACATATTAAAAAACGGTAATTATATAAAATTTGGTTTAGATCGATCAAATGGAATTAGATTAAAAAACAAACAACCCGAATAGATTATTAAAATGTATTATATTTAGTTTAGTTATTACCTGCTACTCAAAACTATAGTACTAACAATTACCTAACGTGTTGTACAATGTTTAGTTGTGAATATTAAAAAAGACATAAATTTAATTTTGTGCTTATATATAAACATTTATTATGTTCTCATGAGCTTTGAAAGAGCTTTTTTTAGTTTAAGAAAAAATCACATTTTCAAATATAATAAACAATAATAAATTTAAAATTTAACAAATAAATGAATAATGAATAAGAGTTTTGATATGAAAATTTAACGTAATTCTAACATCCCAATTTGTGCAACGTGTCACAATAACCTTAACAACGATGGCGTAAAGTAACATTTGTAAAACAAACATAATTTAATAGTTAGAGAAATTGAGGATTGATGTGATTCAGAAGATAGATTAAATTTTAATTAAACGAATATTACTGCTTAATAAATTACTTATATTTTGAGGAAGTAATTATATAATAATATCAGACCATGTCCTTGCAGTATAGTCTACTAAATCTATATCAGAAGGAATGAATCATTGCATCATTTTAGTTATGAGGAATAATAATTACAACGACACAAATGATCACTGAAATAAGGCAATATTTAATCCTAGGTTAGGTTAGGTTAGGTTAGGTTGCATTTATCTGGTAATGTTATAACACGAGAGTTCAGTATTTGACGATATACTTCCTTCAGGTTTACATAAACAGCGATCCATTGTCGTCCGGCTATTAATTTTAGGTTATGCTCAACAAAAGATCTCGTCAATAATGCTTTGAACTGGTACTAATATCCCTCCGTAGCCAGCATAACCGATGCAGGTTAATATATCCACTATCATCCGTTTTCATAATCATCTCATCAAAGCATTGAGATATGAACAAAATCTTCCTCCATATGACGCCACGATGCTCTGTGCAAATTCAAAAATTATAATTTACACGAAGAGAATATTATACTAAGGAGAACACATTCTTATTGTCAAGTTATAATTATTCAGAACATAGATCTGTGATATTTTAAATACTAATTAAATGTATTAATTAGAAATGTATATCTATAAAATCAATTTTATCAAAAAATATTTTTGTCCTAATAAAAAATAATTGTTAATTCTGGCGTCTGCTATTAGTTTACTCAAAGGTATTTATGATTCCGTAAATACAAAGTAGATGGCTTTTAAATAATGGTACGATAGGTGTATTATTTTGAAAATTGTAATATATGCTTTCGAAAATTTGCTGTCAAAAGTACTGTCTGCTGTAGTATAGTTGGTTAATGCACCTTTCCCGGATAGGAAAGAGATCCAGGTTCGAATCCCGGTAGCAATAATAATATTTTTCGATAAAATTGATTTTATATGTATATATTTCTAATTGATACATTTAATTAGTATTTAAGAGAATATTCACTTGTTCACGGAAATAAGAATTCACAAAATGCAAATCGACACAATTATTTCCCATTTGAATGCAATAGTATTAATTGTATGATTCGATTTACCCTTAATATATCGCTGAATAGACGCTGAGTTTAGATTATACCTACACCTGTCCTGCTGGGCCGAGGACGGCAAGCGTTGTTTATTGTCTGCCCACGTAAACGACGAAAATCGCATTTTTTAAAACGTTATATTTATGATGCCATTATTGAGAACAATTATAGCACACTCTTAAAATTAAATAGCTACTTCATTTGTCACGTTACAATGTATATATCAAACATTCTTATTATTTATTTAATTTTTAAAAAATTGAAGAATTTTGTAAAATACACGCATATATAATATGTACGAAATCTTGCAGTTAGGCAGAAATTACTTTTATAGGTTATATAAAACATTATTACTGAAAGTAACATTATTACTAATTATATTAAATTGTTAGTTTATGGACTTTCCCCTGAATGTCAATGTTACGGTGCCGTAATGGACTGGAAAATATCCCTGGCAAGTGACTTGTCTCATATCGGTCAGAATACGGGCCAATTGCTAACGTATTACAGGGGTAGTCTTTCCAAGCGGTAAATACAGCATTTTTGTCATCAACCCCTTTCGGCTTGACTCGCTACGTTTTACGACTACCTGCTTCTATAGCGGCTGTAACTCGTTTAATGTATTAGACACGTGTAATTTAAGTAGGGTGGAGAATACTTTTTTTTAATCATTAAAACATAATTATTTTGATTTAATGGATAAGAATTATGAGGATTTTAATATTGCTCTGTTAGAAAAAAATAACGGTTCATTTTTTCAGCAAAATAAATATTTTTTTATGGTTTCAATTTATTTCTTTATGTAAATACACAAAACAATTCCTTTATCAAGGACTGTTTACTTTGGCTGGTTCGTTATTCAATTAAATAACCGAGAAAAATTACTCCCCGTCCAAACAAATTTTATCTAAACTTTGTTTAGTAAGTTTCCTCTGGAAAATGGACAGACGGATTTCTAGACGCTTGATTTTAAATTCGTACGATCGACTAATTTTTAAACATAATAATGCCTTTATTAATTTCTTACATTGCTTATATTTGAAAATCATTTACGAGTATTTGCGTATTCCTTTTCTTAAAATCCACTTAACGTTTTTCTTTCGGAAATCACTCGAAAATTTCACTACTACTTACGAGTATTCAAATATATATATTATGTATTTACGTATTTATCTCTGAATTATTTTTTTTGTACATATTAGATATTGGTACATAGTCATAATTATTTTTTTTATCCTCGGATAGAGATTCAAATTCTAAAGTATAAAAATAACATAAAAATATATACATATTTTACGTTATTAAAAAAGTTATGAGTTGTGTAACAAATTATAATTTTTTTTTATAGATAAACGTAAAATAGAGTTTTAGGGATGGTGCACAATAATTTAAAATTTATTATTGTACGTAACTACAAGTTATCAAATAAATGTTACAGTTAAGAATAGTAGGTATGTTTATTTATATTTTGACAGCTGTCATTGTTATTTTTATTCAGTATAGTCTGCCATTTTACCATGAAGCGTTTCACATTGGAACAACGTTTACAAGTTATTTAAACTTATCAAAATCTGAAACGATCGATTTAATGAAAACAAAATTCAACAATTTAATAATTTTCAGAAATAGACCTGTCAATTGGCTGCCTAGATCATGTGTTATCTTTTCGTTAGACTATTTTCTGTAGGAATATGTGAAGAGACGTATTTATGCTGATAAATTAATACTTAAAAAACATCATAACTCGTGTTATTGATGAAATTGCACCAGATTTTGTCGAGGGGACTATTCCTCACACCATTCGGGGATCGTTTTTGAGCATATTCGATAAAGAACCATCTCTTTGATCGGATTATATTTTAGAAATTTAAGTTATATTTTTGGATGTGATATATTATCGTATACATTATTTTTTTTAAGTATTTGAATTACAGGATTGATACTTTTAGCTAGATCAAAAATTAATTTAAGAAACTTTTATGTAAATATTTTTGTTACGTGAAAGAGTGGCTGACAATTGGATCCGAAGAATGCATTGTATCAAACTTAGTTCAAAATGGTGTACATTTTAATGAAATTGTATTCCATTGTTAATTACATCAAATAATCATTCAAATAAAAATGTAAGCATTTGTATCAAAATTAGTTTCTGAAATTTCGTTTAATTTTAAAGTTCTATCACGCTTGTTGGATAACCCTGTAAAACCTTGTTTAGCATTGCAGCTTTATTAATGAAAAATTGATTGGGAAATCGGTCCTCGTTCCACAAAGTAGATCATAGCATAAATATGAAATATATTGATCTATTCCATGGATCGATGCTTTTGTATATAAAAAATATCTACATATGTATGTACTATTATTTTTTTTTTTGAAAACATATTTTTAAATATTGTTTTAATTTAATTTATTTAATACGGTGGGCTGTAGATTCTTAAATTATTGAAATACATTTTTACGTTACATTAAAATTTAATTCGACAATAAAAATAAAAGTTATAACTTCAAACCTGAGGCGTTCAACATATAAATACATCACAATCTCGTCACAATCTGTGCGACAAACTATCGAGAAAAATTCGTTTACACTCCTTCATATTACGAGCTAAAGTAGAGATAAGAAATGAGGGCTGCTTCGAATAGGAAAGTGGGTGCTTTAAATAGGGTAGTACGATTCAGGATGAAATATTAATATTACGATTAATAAAATCGATTTTAGTACCATTTTTGATATTAGATATCAAGTAGATTATTATTTTGCTACTAGGTACTTATGTGAATATTCTATCTCACTGGAAAACATATGTCTTGTTGAATATTCGATATTTTAATGGTGTTTTGCATGATTCTAGTTAATATACCTGTAATATTTTAAGGACGGAGTAGTTCCAAATTGCTATCTCGGCTGTTTTCTGTATAACTACGTCCCGTTGATGACAATGCCCTCATAAGGCGAAACGCGTTTCACGGAAATTAAACGAGTTGAACTAATAAACAAATGTTTTTATTTTCATATATATGTAGGTATAATTAAAGATATATTGGTTGTACCGAGTAATGTAAATATAACATTTTAATAAGTCTGGATAAATAATTGTGAAGGATGGTGTGAACGGTGGAAGGAATGAAACGCGTTGTTGGTGTCTAGTCGTTTATTCAGTCAAGTTATAAAACAGGAAGAGTAGAGAAGATAGCGGAGTGTGAAGATGAAGAGAAGAGAGCGAGTCGGGTGTTATTTTGCTGCAGTCTGCGTCCTCAATACAGGTGTCGCTCGTGTCGCTAGCCAGATGCGCGGCGATGCTGACGGTAGATTCAAATCCCATCCATCCGCCATCCATCACCCAATTTAAATGTTAATCATTCATTTTTCATGTTTCATTTAACATATAATTTTAGAGTTTTATTTAAATGTATTGAAAACCTAACAGTCTTGGTGGGGTCTGAAAGCTTTTAGTGTTAAGATATATCACGTAAACGTGTATGGATATTTAAAAAAATATTGAAATTCGCTTTCGTTTCTATGTTTAAATACATGTCATCTCATTGTGTCTGTGTTCATCACAATATAAATAGAGATGTAGGTCCACGCAAAAATATTCACAAGTTTTATTTTGTTTAAAGTGCTCGCAAAGAAGTATTATATGAATCCTTTGAACAGGATACTTAAAAATATTAAGCCATATTTTGTTATCCATCTACGGAAGAGATTAGAATAAATTTATCTTCCGAAAATGGAGCCAAAGTAGAAGTGCCCTTCAAGAATACTGAACAGAATTACTTTATTTTAATGAAAATGTTTCAGCAAAGTCTTATACTCTATTTTAAAATTAAAAAGTTTCTTGTAAAATAATATTTTATACGTTTTAATAGAATTTTCGAAACAGATTTACGAGTGATAAATTTTACGATAATAGTCATTTTTATAGATCACATCATTTCGCATCTGCTTCAGATTTTACAATCCGCTTTATAAGGAATTGTTTCCGTTCTAAAACATTTTAATGCTTTAAAGTTTTTATTAGAGAATATAATTTAATAAATTAACATAATATTCAAGAGCGGGTTAACAATGATATCTGCAAGAAAATAACAGAAACGTTTTGGCGGTAAATTATACCGTACCCATTATACGCTTTCACAAATATGCCGGTAATGAATGTTATATTTATATATTTTTTTATTTATTTATTATCTTAGTTTAATAACCACAATTGAGTTTAAAAAAACATCTACCGGTTTCGGAAAACACCTTTTCCTTCTTCAGGAAATAATAGTATAGGAAATTTACTCATAAATTCTAAGGATAAGGATGATAAATTTAACAATTCTGGCGTCTATAAACTTAGTTGTAAGGATTGTGCTGCATTTTATGTTGGTAAAACGGGTAGAAATTTTAATATAAGAGTAAAGGAGCATTTGAGATGTTTGAACAATAGTGGGTTTTCAGAATTTGCTAATCATTTGATAGAAAATAGTCATGGTTTTGATAAAAAATTGGGATTGTCAATTTTGCATATAAATGGTGTAGGTCACAAATTAAATAATTTGGAATCGTTGGAGATAAATAAAGCATGTAAAAGTAATCAGGAAATTCTAAACAGCCAACTAAATTTAACTACGAGTCCTATTCTAAAATTTTTTCCTAAAAATTATTCGACTAAATTTGTATTGAGCAGCAATTTGAGTTAGGTACTAAATTTACTTTTTAAATAATTGTTGTTTTTCTTTAAAAAATTTTTTTTTAAATTTTAAAAATAGATTCTGGATAAATAGAAAAACAATGCTATATTTTTAGTTAGTTTTGACATATCCTGAAGAAGGAAAAGGTGTTTTCCGAAACCGGTAGATGTTTTTTTAAACTCAATTGTGGTTATTAAACTAAGATAATAAATAAAAAAAAAATATGAATCTTAACCACCAAGTTAATATTGCTAATTTTAAAAGTAATGTTATATTTAAACATGTTGTAAAATAAATTATACAAAGAGGTGTATAAGAAAAATTGTTAAACTACAATACAAATTAAACCAATCATTTGCGATGACGAGAGAGTTTATTTATTTATTTAATATTGGTACAATTATGTACTCGTACGTGTTTACACCAATTGGTTCAGTTTACAAAGGGATTATGTACCAGAAGCGATTTATCTTTAATTATTTTGGTAATTTAAATGATGTAAAAACTTAATTGCCTCAATAACATAACTTTTATTTCAGTTAATAGAAATTAAATGATCCAATTAGATAGATATACAAAAATAATCTATCTATCGAAAAAATATTTGGTTGCATTAATAACATAATTTTGACAAATTTGAAATCGTTTAATTGATGTTTTTGAAAACACGATTTCAAATTTATCGAAAATGTAATCGATCGATATAGCGAACATGGTTAACGCGTTTTCCCGGATAGGGAATTGTTTTGGTTTGAAGTAGTAATCAAAAATTTTTTCGATAGATATATTTTTTTGTATATTTTTCTAATCGATCGACTTAATTTGTATTAAAAATACCACAAAACTATATTTTGAAATTACAACTTCACAATAAAAAAAATCATTAAAAATATTATAATAATTCAGCTGTTCAACACCATACATTATAAGTGTAATGAGGTATAAATTAAGAGCTTAGTAGTTCAAAATATATTGATCAGTTTGACTTGGGTTTTATCTATCTCAAGACAAAGAAGCCAATGCTCGTAGTTTTTTTCAATATTCCTGCGTAAGGGATATTATCATCATCTTCAGCGTCATAATCATCATCTCGAGTTCATCTCCCAACTTCTTCCAAGCTTCTCAGTCGGCTGGTATGCGAGACCACTATCTGCCCGCTACCGATTGCTATTACAATATCGTTTTTTACGATCCAACGGGCTTTTGGTCTTCCCGTATTTCGCCTTCCGAATCACGCCACCCATTTAATCATCAGATGCCCCTTTCACCGTTATTTCAGCTTGGCCACCCATCTTTCAGTTTGATTCGACTATACATCAACTCATTTTTATTTTTTTGATATAGCACGATACCCAAAATGACGATTCTTTTAGCTGATGTTGCGACGGTAAAAAGAGTGTCGTTCGAAAGACGGCCTTTCAGACGGTTGTTGAGCGCATTAGTATTTATATATGTTATCGGTACTAGGTAAGTGTGTTAACTGCTAGGAGTTTTGTTTCGTGCATCTGTATTGTAGGGTGCGTTCAGTATCGCCGGCGGTGATGATACGAGTGGGGGCGATAGACCTCCACAATGGCATCCGATAGCGTATATACTCGTACACGTGCTCGTACCTATTAAGACTGGTAGTATATATTGCTGCTAGGTTTTCTTAAACAATTTTGGGGTTGAGGTTGAGCTTGAGGTTGAGGTTGAGGTTGGGGTTGAGGTTGAGGGTGCTACGCGGCATCTGAATTTTGAAAAACAGTGCATCATTGTTGAATGTGATGATTTCACCATGGTAAATGTTTTCGTTAATCCATATAATTTGATTTTAATTGAAACTCACTTTAACATTTCAATTTAACGGATTAATAGGTAATATGTGGATTTATAAACCCGAACTAACAAATTAATGAAAATTTACGTACATTTTTAAGTTCAGTTTTAAGTTTTTTTAAGAATTATTTACTAAATGAGAAAAATAATGTATTCAGTTTTTATGAAAATGTCGTTTACTCGAGATATCAAGAACAGTTTTAAGTAAATATTGTTCAATCCATTAACAGTACCTGTTCAACTAATTAACGGACCATCAATTATGTTTTTACGCGAAAGGTATCCGCCGTAGACGTATATCGTGCCTGCGTGCGTCGTGTTTCACGATTTTAATTTAAAGTTAATTTAAAGTCAGGTTTTTTATTTAATAATTATATAACAAGCAAGGTGAAGAACCATATTTCAATATTACGATTTTTGCAGTGATCCCTGGGACGGAAAAATGGTCACATTATTTGTAAACGTTTTAAGCCAATTTGAAAGTTCAAGCTTTTCAATTTCAATATATTCATACCTGAATTGCGAGCAATATATTGGATATAAAATTCAGAGCAATACGAACGGAAAATGAATATCGAATGCATGTTTTCCTCGATGCATATCAAAATACGGTTATCCATAAACATTCAACAATATTTTACTTAATCTACCTGTCGAATTTACATATTTTTTATTTTCCTATGATTTAATTAAAAATAATTTATTTTACATTCAAATGTATGAAATTATAAAAAGTACTGTGTGCTATAGTATAGTCGATTAATGCACCTTCCCCGGATTGGAAAGAGATCCAGGTTCAAATCCCGGTAGTGACAATAATATTTTTTCGATAAAACTTATTTTATATGTATATTTTTCAAATTAATACATTTAATTAGTGTTTAAAATATCACAGACCTACGTTCTGAATAATTACAACTTCACAATAAGAATGTGTTCTCCTTAGTAATACATAAGTTGTATCAATGTGTTCAAAATGTAATAAAAATGAATTGTTAATTCTGGCGTCTCTTGTCGGACTACTCAAAGGTATTTGAAATTCCGTAAATGGAACGATTGATGTATTAATTTAAAAAGTGTAACATATAGGTTCAAAAATAATAATTTAAAATATATGAAACTGATTTTATATGTATATATTTCAATTTAATGCATTTAATTAGTATTTAAAATATCATAGACCTACGTTCTGAATATTTACAACTTCACAATAAGAATGTGTTCTCCTTAATAATATAAAAAAGAGCTTTAAAGGGCTTTAAATTGAAATGTACCGTGTGAAATTAACTAACATCCCCATTTTCAAGCGTATCAGTTAAATTTCAGTATATAAATAAAAATATTTAAACATCGCCATTAATAAATAAATCATTATAATTTAAAAAAATCTAAATTATTACGTTTATTCATCGATAATATATCAATAGAAGTATCAAATGCATCATCTTTCCAATTACAAATAATTCTGAAGTGCATGGATAATACAATTTATTTAAAGGCTTCACTAGTTATGCAAATTTTAATTTTTGGACATTTCATTCAGAAAAATAATAACAAAACAAATATAATACAAAATATCAAATATTTATAAATCATTTGTGTGTAACCTCCCGATTATGAGTATATTAGTAGTATATGAGTACGTTTTTGTCCTGTGTGTAAATATTAAGTATTAAGTACCGTATACCATGATACAAAATATTCGTCCGCAGCCATGCTGTCAACTCGTGCTACCGTAAGAAATTAGATTTCTATTAGCCATTGAAATGGTTAACGTCTTAAATTTACTATAAATATTAAGCATTAAATAAATAAATATATAATATTATAATTCGGAGCATTCATCAAGTTCTGTACAGAAGGTTGCATGTGGTTTCCTTTTTATCTTTCTTTAATTAGTGAGAAAGAGATTATTGTGTTTGTTATTTTTTTCACTGTGAAATTAATATGTGATTTCTTTCTGTCTTGGCACAAATAGTATTTTTTTCAATCTATTGATTTAACAACGAATTGAATTGAAAAATAATTATTTTTGTAGGAATTGCCTTACATACACGATTTTTCGCTAATCATTTCTAAGCGTGAATATTTTTCTTCAATTTAACTAAAATATGAATCGCACTACAGGATTAATTAGAGCGGTAGACCGATGTTACTGCATGGTTTGGAAAGGGTTAATGAAAATGGTAGATCTCTTAGTCGGGATCGGTGAATTTCAATAGAACTTCAAGTCGTTAAATATTTTTTAGACAATTTTAAATTTATTTTTATATATGTTATAACGTCACGTTATAGTACCTAGCCGCCAATAGATGTTTTGAGTTGCCGTTTCAAGCAATAGGAACACTACACCGCTGAAGAGAATTTTGTCTATGGCATTTCCGGTGCGGACGAGGAGAGCGTGTAAACGTCTCGTGCAATTAACGCTCACAAAATGTGATTTCAAATTTAAAAAGGAAGGGTGAGAATAACTGGATATATTAGGCATCTGTGTTATGCTGTGCCATGTTATATAAGTGTTTAGTTATTATATTTGTGTTTTACAGGATGTAAAATCCTTTCCTCGATTGATCTCCAAGAAACGTATTTTTTGTTAATGACTATAATATCTTCATGAAGGATTGCTCACGAACCCGAGTACGATGAAGGTTACTATTTGGTTCCCATCTGCTCAACCTGATCTTCACAATTTGAAGAAATAGGATTTCTATACTTCACCATGGACTACGCCAATAAGCAAGTAACTGAGCTTTGTGACATTCGCCGTGCAAGGAATTATCAAATGGGATTCGACATGGTGACTCAAAACTATTATAAATCTAATATAAAGTGTGGCTTGGTCCAGGAGAGCAGAATTCATCGTAAAATTTAATTCTAAGTTTAATAATTTCGCTGAGGTCGAAATTAATAATCTTCATTCACACATCTGTATCGAGTAATTTAATGCTATGCTGTAGTTCGGATGAAGTTAATTCGTTTTAATCTTTTGTTGATGTAAACGCTTTTGTAAAATTATTTTGCTGTGTGATATTTTGTCGACGTTAAGCTTTTTTTTTTCTTATTATTATTCAATCTTTGTATGGTGAACGCTTCACTGATTATTGTGTTGTAACATCGCTTGACTACGGAAGTGAATGGGAGACCGTATGGCGATTTCTATACATTGAATCCACGTGTCTCATGTTTTTCCTTAGGTGAACCGGTGGACGTCACGTCGTGTACGTCACAATGTATACAATAAAATATTTTTTTTTCCAACGATGCGTTGTGAAATGGATTTTGATTTGATTTGGTCGATTCACTTACATTAGTCATGTTAAAACCGTGTCTATATTAAAATAATCTTTTATAAGGTTTTATGATTATTACGTCCCTTTTCCATGGAACGCTTTGAATAAAGCAAATAATAATAAAATAATTTGGGATTAATTTAATTCTGGAACTCTTGGCACTTGAACGACTTTGACAAAAGGTTATTTTTAAATAATGAGGGAAAAAGGCTCGATACCTATAGAAATGTTGGAAAAGTGGTTAAACAAATTAATGAAGATTTTTTGTATTTTTTAAATATAATTTCTCACAAGTAAAAAATGCCAGACAATAAATGATTAACTTAAATCTTTGAATATGGAAAATCATAATGTGTCGAGATTATAATTCGTTACATAGAATTACAAGTAAAGACTAAAATTGAAAACTAAATTCACTAAGGTTTCGACGGGTAGAATAGCGTAGTGTTGGCATTGAGATGATGATGCAGACGGTAGACGGAAGAATAGTAGTGGTCTGGATGGTGCTAATGTACGGTGTTGTTTCTAAACGTGGATTGAAACATCGCACTCTAGGGATTCGCCGTCATTTCATTCGCTGGATTTCAAAGGCTAGTATCTCACCATAGTACGGAGAACGTAGATGGTGACGTCTATGTGAGAGCTGGAAGATATTGATTAAGTCATATGACGTGAAACGCTGTGTTTATTGATGGTAGCTTACGGTGGAGGGTGCCTGGGATGGCCTAGATGAAGTCAGATTTAGTTTAGACTCATACAATTGAGTAGGTAAGGGGGTGGGTCATAGTTCTCTGAGGAACTGCGACCTACTTAGCCCTGGAAGGATCCTGGAATTGTTCAGGGACTTTGTGAGTATGGGTCTCTAGGTGGGATATCCTGGGTAGGCCTGCTGCGGAAGGTGTTTGACTGGCTTACCCCTTAGTGTTATATTTATCAATCAATCCTATACTTTTTACTTGTGTTAGGTTAAGTTAGTTAATTTCCGTGAGGGAGTTTTCGTGTTACACCCTAGTTGTCCCTCTCTATTCCCCGACTTCTGTATGTTTATGTCTTTTTAGTTTGGTTTTTAAGTGTAATTTGCTATTATTTTGTATTAATAATGATGATTGTATTTTTGTTTATTATTTTAACTGTGCTGAACTTCATGTAAAATTTTATTTAATAAATATTTTTATTTTATTCGGGGTTATTTGGACAATGAGTGGTGTTTTTTGGGTGGTAACCGTGCGTCGTAGCTTAGTTGCTTTTGCGCTGAGCTGATTTGCACGGTTGTCTATTTAGCATAAAAAATGCCAACCTGGCAGTTAATGTGTAGAACTCTCGTATAATTGAGTTGGAGGATGTAAATTTGAAGATGAGCGATTGTTGAGTGAATATGCCCTTTTCTTAAGGGATCACCATCGATTATCGCATCCAAAGGCACAAGATTCCTTGGTGACTGATTCTTGATTAATCTGATCAGTACCTTCAGTTCTGCGTAGTTAAAGTATAGTAATTTTCCGAGAACCAAGCTGCAGCAAGCAAGCAAGACACGTAGACACAATCACAGAGTGTTTTGACAAATTTCTAGTGAAGTAGACACAAAGCGTCGTTTGTTTCAACTTTGAACTTGATTGCCACCTTGTGTCAATTGTAAATTCAATAGTTATTCAAAAAATCGGTTCTCAAGTTAGCAATATTTTCAGTTCACGTCTCGTATTCAAAATCCATAAAAAATAAAAAAATTACATACAAACCAAAGTGAATACAGAAATATTACAAACACGAATAATTTTTCCCATAGTCAATATAAATTCTTCTGATTCAGACATACAAACATATTCATTCCTCTAAAGATTCTGTTTCTTCTTATTTCCTATTTCAATTGCGTCACGTGTTTTCAGGTACCCGACTCGTATTCTGCACGCAGCGTAGCTCAAGGCTAATCGGGGAGTACAAAAGGCTTTGTTGATGATAAAACAAAAATTTAATATATTCTCAGTAAGATAAAAATAAAGACATAAAGTTATTTTTTACAAATAAGTTTTCAAATGTATTAAAAAAGTAGAAACCATTTATGATTACAAAAAATGTGAATTTTCTAAATAAAATCATTAAAATTGTGTTTCATTCAATTTCATCGCACGTAAATATAATACGGCTATAACTTTATTTTTCCTAGAATTGCTAGGAATAATAGTTACACACCAATCATTGGTATTATTATTTCGACCATACTACGAAATTTAGTTCTGTATTCTATACATAATAATTAACATTGTGTAAAGGATTTCGTTTGTATTTAACTATTCTGCTTCCATATATTGTGGATACACGAAAGCAATGGCATTTGAATGAAATCCTTAAGGATTACCCCTGTGGGTATGAAATTATTCATGAGACTTTAATGTAGGTAGGTAAGTATGTACACATTCATTTATTTTGTGCGACATTGATGTTCAAAATTAACATGTTGAGTAATAATAATTTATAATCATTAAAATTCACTATTTTACAAGTTTTATACGGTCGCACTGGTAATAAACAAAAACTTTATTAATAATATTTGAATATGTCCAAGAACACACAATTACTGGATTTTTACCAACAAAGGCACTGTTTTTAAACAAACATCAGATATCTCATAGAGACAAAGCTAATTTTTATTTCATTGAAAATATATGGAAGTATGGGATAATTACAGGGCTTACGACCTGTCTTCGACTGGATTAAGTGATCACTTTATATATATGTATATATATATATATAACGTTCACCAATTCTCACCCCTCTATGTCTACATTTATCAAATTTTTAAAAGTGTTATATATGTTAAAATGTGGACTCGCTTCGAATACCATTACACCATCGCCATCCATGGACCAAATTTGATAATTCATTTTTCCCTTTTTGTTTTAAACAGCATATATGGAATCACTATGAGAATCTGATTTTTTTGAAATTATTTTAAAACAATATTATTTATCTGTAAAATGTTTTTTGACATACTATAATTACACTTGAAAAATCAATATTTTTCAATTTTTTATATATTTTCTTATTTTGACCAATATATTATATTATAAATATTTAAATATATCCAAGAACACACAATTACTGGATTTTTACCTACAAACTACTACTTCCATATATTTTCCATTAAATGTAATAAATGATAGCTTTGTCTCTAGGAGATATCTGACATTTGTTTAAAAACCTTATTAGTTTCCAAACTATTCACGACTGTTCGCAATCCAATGGAATAATTTCTCTAAATTGCTGTAACGTATCACATAGATCAACCAATATTCCATAACAAATTGTGGAGTCCATTATAATAAAAAGAATAGCTGATATAATATTTTTCTACGCCTATGATCAACGATACTTAAAGAGTTCTCTATATAAAATTTATATTAGTGTTACTTGATACGTAGATAAGATAGGCAGAAATCCTTAATTGTAACATGTGTTTTAAAAATAAAAAAACATTAAATGTTGTATAGATATAGATAAATCTGAAACTGGCTAAATTTGCTGTGAATCAACTTACAAGAATAAGGAAAGACAATGACATCAAATAAGCAACTAAAATTATGTTGGTTCACATTGTTGTCTTTCCAATCTTTACGTGTGCAGCGAAGATTTGAACAGTCTGCATTAGCGAGATGCGTAAAATAGACGCCTTCAAAATTTTCTGCTGGAAAAAGATCCTAATGTTTCAATTCGGCAACAAATCAAACCAGTCCTGTTTACGGCAGTGAACAAAAGGTTCTTCCAATTCTTCAGCCATATTATACATCAAAATGACAGCCTAGAAAAATAAATTATCCTGAGCACCATGTTGGGCTTAGGAGTACCACAAAGTTGGACAGATGAGTTGCGTCCGGCTGGAGAGACCTGTGAGGGTGACCCAGGACCGAGACTTGTGGAAGTGCACTACGAGTCGTGTCTCATATGATTGAGGCCACTATATGCTAGTACTAACATTAAGAAGAAAATTACTTCCATACAACTTCTTACCAGCGTTTACCGATTGTTGAAGCTAACGGGGCCGTACTGGTTTATCTGATCATAATTTTATTCGTCTTCTTCTATTGCTTGTCCGGTTATCAGACGTTAGCCATTGTGTTAGCAATCATTATTTTATTCGCAGCAGTTCGAAATAGTTGGATTGTGGACTTAACGAACCGCTGCCTTAGATTTTTTTTGATATGATTATTTTAGGAAAGATATTTTAGTATTTCTAAATGCCATCATCTTAGGAAAGATAATATAGTACAGGCATTTGCTATCTTAATATATTATAAATCCATAGTAAAATATAAAATATATTGTTACTTTAGTATTTAATCCCTCGAGTAGTAATTTTGACAACTCGCCACATTTACGGAAGGTGCAAGAGAGATAAGTAGGTCGGTCGGTACTGCCATACTGTTCGTAGCACAACTTAAGTTAGTGGAGACGTGCGAAATGCATTGCGCGGCCCCCTGTTGCAGTTTCAGTCGTACACGATCAGGGAGATGGTAAGAAAAATGTCTTTTGGATGATAGTGCACGCCTGTATAATATTGTAGTATCTAATTGCATTTTACTCTCTTCCTGGCTACGGGGTAGAGGGAACCCGGTAAACTGGAGATTGGCGTCACAGAGCAGCTGAGATGTGTGATGATATTGTGTTATCATTTGTCAATGGAGCAATGGGATGTTCTCTGTCTATCGGTTATCGGGCATATCGGAAGTAGGATTCAGTTATTGCGCACATCAAAGTTATGTGACCATTATTATTTATTCGTCCAGTGTCAAAGGGCATGACTGGATATTACCATGGAGTTGGGATTAACTTTGTAGTCAAGGTTTGGATGCTTTCCAAATTGCACCTCGTAGCATCGCCAAGATTGGTGCATATTTGATTTACTTCGGATCCGAGAGGCTTGTAGCAGCGGATTTATTCAACTGTGATTTAGTGTGATTCTTGTCTTTATTGTTTATATTGGTGGCACTCAATGCCCGAATGGAGAGGTTACTTGTAACCAGATCATGCTCTTTTGTATTAAACAAACCTGTCTAAAATTTACCTCTTTCATTAATTAGTATTGATTCCTAGTCCGCGTTACATAACACTATAAATTTACTAAAGGTGAAAGAGAGATCGTCGGCCAAAGGTAAGTGCCCAGGACTCTATTTTCCAGCCGAATCCATGTCTCATGGGACCACTGTCTAGCCGGTGGCGGTGCTCTGGCGTCCTATCCGCAGGAGCCAGACCGCATCGTAACAAAATATTTGTCGATAGTGACCATCACCATTAGTTGTAATTTTTTTTCCATAATTTAATTATAAATATTACAAGTTTTATGGTATTAAGCATTTTAAAAAGACTTACCTACATATTAATCAAGATGGCGTTAAATTTTAATACAGGAAACATAAGGGTAAAAAAATTTAACAAAAAAACCTCTTTTAGGTGAGATCGTATCTTAAGCATTAGATAGTACCGTACCGAAGACACGCCATGAATATCAATATATGTGAATTCCATTGAAGTATGTCAGGTATGATAAGATAGGCGGAATGCACTTACAGAATATTAATAGTTGGAGAGGGAGGAAAACATGCGTAAATCGTTAAATATTATATATTTGTAACATTAATATCTTTATATTTATATATTTCTGGCGGCGGTTTCTTACAAACTTACGCTGAGAGTGATTGAATTGAGGACGTCACTCGAACAACGATATACGTCATATTTTAGTGATTTTACAAGAACCGAGAAAAACTGTTTATTTTATCTAACGATAGGAAAAAAATAATATTCGATGTGCGTATTTGGTTTACTTCGGATCCGATTACTGTGATTTAGTGTGATTCTTGTCTTCATTGTTTATATCGGATAGATTACTTGTAATCAGATCATGCTCTTAAATACATCATAAATGATAATAATATACCTTTTATCAAATTTTAATCTAAGATAAGAGGATTGAGGCACATACGATTTTTTTTTCAGTAGAACAATACTGTGCGGCATGCGCTTGACAGCGTTGTTCCATATGTGAAAATAAAAACAAATTATATTTTATAGAAGATTTGTTTATTTTAAACGAACAAAGAATACATATAACTCGCTTGGTAGATTTTCATAAAACAAAAAATGTAAGAACGATATAATAATTACGTTCAAAATGATCAGAAAATGACAGAGTTCAGTGAATGAAATGTGCTGTACAGCGTTGTTCTACTCACATCAGTTGGAGTTTTTTTGCAGCAACGGCTACTCCTCTCTTCCAAATATGTGGTTGACCAGCATCTTTCATCATTTTTCTTTAGATATCTTCAGTTTGACATGTCATTTAACCTCTGAACATCACTCGGTGAGAGAACCACATCTGACAAGTCCGCCATCTTGGGTGCTTTACAAGCTTGTTCTACCACAGGGCATATTTTAACATGCCGAATTCTGTCATGTAGTATAATTTCAAACTACCGACTACATCAAAATGTGCCGTACATTGTTGTTCGGGTGACGTCTTCAATTAGTGAAGTAACGTCATTTTATACGCTAATGTAACTATAATTAATTAAAAAACGCGTTATTTTAATATATATTATAACATTATGTTATAGTACTTACCCGCCGATAGTTACTCTCTATGGTTAACATGTCATAGCAATGGCAACACTGCTGCGCGAAAGGATCTTTCTCTAAGCATTTCCTGGCATTTTCGTCGACAAACAAGAGAAGCGTTGTCTGTATTCTCGTGGAACGTATTTATTAAAAACATGTGATTCCAAAGTTAAAATTAAGGGTTAGTATTTATATTCATTGTTAGGCATCTATGTTACGTGTGTCGAGTTATCTAAGTGTATTTGTTATTGTATTTGTTTCTTATAGGATTTAAATCCCTTCCTGAGAATGGACCTCCACGTTAAGAAGGAGGCGCCATTTTTTGAACATCATCTGATTATGTGATGGCTCAGATGAGAGTCCTAGAGGATTGCCCAAAGACGTAGTAGGATAACGATCACAATTCGGATCCATCCGCTCGAATCATCTTCGTATGGATAGAAATACCCTTACTTAAATATCTCGCCGTGAACGACGTCAACTTACAAGTAACCAAAAATTTGATATTTAACACGAAGAAAAACTGCAAAAATAATCTTTTATCACATTAGAATTCCTTCTCGATCGCTGGTCAATTTTTCCACCTACTGGTGGTATTGTCAAATACGAGTGGAAGCTGATTCTGATTCACTTCACAGCTGTGTCAATTAGCATTTTCTGTGGCCATATATTAAAGTGGGTTTTAAAAACATTTAAAGTCATTTTGGTCTTCACACTTATCTCGGACTTACTTATCGCCGCACTATAAAGGGAATTCAGGTATGTTTCGTCTGTCTATCACAACATCTGTTGTGATAGACAGACGAAACATACCTGATGGACGACGGGCACAGTCCAAACAATTTTTTTATATATATTATATAGTTACTAATAAATAATAATCTATAAAATATCTATAACATGATGCATTTATTTGTATACACCACGACACGGCGCGCATACAGAACGGGTCAAAATACATATACGTTCTCATCTTTCGAACATTTATAAATCGCGTAAACACACAGACACCAGCAACAGTGAATTCCATCATTCGTTCTGCATCCACAAAGTTTGAAAGTATGTATTCGACTTTTGCACACGCGCATTGAGTTTCGCATGTCACGGTCTTCGAATGCTGTATATGCATTCGTTACAGCATCAAACGTACAAAAAAAACGACTTTAATGCTTATGGTTATAATACACAAAATAGCGTACATATTACGAAGCGAGCTGATTGAATTGAAGAGTTTGTTTGTGTGACGCATTTTTGACACTCTGGATGTAATATTTGAGGTCGAATTATTAAAATATTTACTATCTATATAATTCATAATTGAAATAAAAAATTAATGTAGAAATAACATGGATACCTCACCAACGTGTTTTAACGCTGTAAACGAGTGATCGTGAGCTAGTCTACAGATTTGTATATTTGATAGTAGGTATACACTTATTATCCAGCATCCCTACTACAAAAAGTCACCGACCGCCACTGCTGTCTATCCTATTTCACCTTCCTGTCTCTCGTCGCTAGAGAATTCCACCCCGCGGTATTTGAATATGTCACCTATCTTCAGCTGCGCCCCTTAGCTTATGATCGTACTCTGCTCCTGGTATCTTCCTGTCGTAATTTCCTTCATTTTTGCAATGCTGTTCTTTATTAAAATAACTTATCTACTCTAGTAGGTCTTTTTGGGTGATCATGAACCCTGCCACGTCGTCTGCAATACTTATATTATTGTATATTATTTGTATACATGAATTTTGTTTAATAATTATAATTTTATTTATAATTTTGCATTACTGTGGCATAATTATTTTGGATTTTTCTGAAATGTAATGATAAATAATGCAAATGTAATTATATTATATTATGCACGGCAAAAAAACCATCACGGACCACCTAGATAAAAACCTTGGTTGAGTGAAGAGATGGGCAGAAATACTTTAAAGTGTATGTATTCGACATTATTACATCAACATTTAAATATGTATATGATATATTGTAAATTGATAGTTGTCGAAGGTAAGAAGGAGCTCTTTCGGATGGCAGATAATAGCGAAGATGTTTGTTAGAATGATCGCCAACATGCCTTCAGAATTCAGTATCTAGAATAAGAATAACGAATCATATAAATGACATGTACAAACTAAGTATAGTTAGCATCATATCCAGCATTACTGATAATACGCTTATTTTATTTAAACTTTAATCATATTTGAAATACTTAAAAATATCCCACCAAAGTATTCATTCAGTCTGAATTATTATTACCGTGCGGTCATGTTCCTGCGGATAGGATGCCAGAGCACCGCCACCGGCTAGAAAGACAATAGTTACATGAGAAATATGGGTTCGGCTGGAAATAGAGTCCTAGGCACTTACCTTCGGTCGACGACCTTTCTTTCACCTGTGGTAAACTTATTTCAGTGTTGTGTAATGCAGACTAGGAATCAAAGCTACTAATAAATAAAAGGTTAATTTACATCAAGGGTTCAATACAAAATTAAGGATCTTATAAAATAACCTCTCCAACCAGGCATCATGTGCCACAAAGACAATCTTCGGAAGCAAGAAATACATTTTTACACAGTTGATCACAATAACGACGGAAAACCCCTCGGATCCGAAGTTAACTAAATGAAACTAATTCTGGCGATGCTCTGAAGTACAACTTGCTAGGTAGTTAAACCTTGAATACGAAGTTAAACCCACCTCCATGGTGGTAAATCGTTCGTTCCACTTGACACTGATTAAAGAATAATAATGTCACATAATCTCAGATTCCGGTGCCCACTAACTGATGCATCCGATAATGACGATCCGCCTAGACGCAGGTTCTTGTCCGTCAGGCTGGATGTCCCCATTGTTCGATGGCAGATAACAACTCGTCTCTCCACCCTGAATGGAGCTTGGCATTTACCGCACATCTCAGCTCTTCGTGACGCCAATCTCCAAATTAGCGGATGCTTCTACCCCATGCCAGGAAACGAAATTGTTATTTCTGCACAGGAAGAGAATACAATGCAATTAGATACTACAATTTTATACAGATGCGCACTGGCACCCACAAGATATTATCTGTAAATACTATTTATTCCTCATAAAATATATTTTAACATATACACAATTGAATGTCACACAATCCTACACCATTTGATCGATATAGAATAAAACTTGTATAGTTACTCTTTTTGACCCTGCGCAAAATATAGGCACAGTAACATAAACAGGTATAATAGCAAAATTGAATGCCATCAGTTAAAATTTTTGCTCAGTTGTAATATAGGACCCTGAGGAAAATTTAGTTCAAATTTCAGTCTCTCTACCTGTATCACATTTTACATACATCGTTACTCTTTAGAGCCCTACGCAAATCAAAATAAACTCATTACTACCCACCCCTAATCCCTTAATTAAAGTTAAAACTAAACCTGAATCTTTAAAATTGTTTTTATAACGACTATTTTCTTTTAGTACGTTTCGTAAAATGATTCCCTCAAGACGTTTTTTACACAGTGAGTAGAAAAATATCAAGGCATTAAATTGTTTAAATTTCTATAAAATTCTATAAATGATTAACTATAGCTTTTGTATTAATTAAACCATCTGTATAAATTTAAACTTATTCGCTCTGTATGAAAAAACTTCGAATAATTTTACCTTTACTAATTTGGCAACAGTTGTATAACCTCTATCGGTGTAACTTGATAATACAGAGAATTTTGTTATCCATTTTATTAACAAACTTTAATACATTTTTGTGATGCCATTATATGTATATTGCTTTTGAACTCAATTTTCTTTCAACCCTTATCTAATATTTAAACAAGATACTTGTATTGTCATTGATACAAGAAATTAAATGAGTTAGTTGGCAAGTAAAAGAGCAATAAAGAGTTCTTAATCGGAAACTGTTATTGGATTGTTGACTTGTTGCTTGCATTTTTCGAATTGTTTGTAAAATAATTATATTCAAATTTTCCAAGATATCAAGGGGGAAGTAGACAACGTAGTCAATTATTAAATGCGGTTAATTCTTTGCTAATTTAAAGCATTAAGGAATACCGAATAAATTTCGCCCAAAGGAAACGAAGCCGTTTGAAGTGTATTAGGTACTGACTGTATATTTGATGATAAAGAGAATTTAACCAGTACCCATAGTGGTGGATAACCCCTGTGAAAGAATGTATTGTATTTATAATTAAGATATTAGCTTAATTACGTTACAGTATTGATATCTTGTTTTGGAAATAATTATTCATAAATTTAAAAGAGATTCTAATAATAAGAAACATTTGTCTTATTGTGTATATAGACAGATTATACTATTATTTTTCATGAAATTTTAATTATATAATTTTAAGGTGATTGAAGTTTTAAATTAAATATATTAATATTGTTATTTTTCAAAATGTATTAGATACTATATATGAGGTTATGATTTCTACTGTAAATTTTCTGGAGAAAGAATGTTCTCGTAATTACAAATTTATTTACAATAAATGTGTATTACCAGTGAAGTTATATTTTCACTGGGGTAAATATTTTTTACATTAACCCAGCTAGTTAAAACATATGAAACAATTGACTTACCATTTCACTGCTTAGTATTTGTGAAACTGTATTTGTTAACAAACGGATTATCCTATATACAGCGCGCATGCGTTAGTGTTTGTTCATTGATGCCATCTGACGTCGGAACATTTTAACTATAGCAAATGATGTGTCACCCTATAACTGAGTTTGGAAAATTAGTCTTAATATTATGATTATTATTGTTCATGTTATGTTAGTATTCATATTAGAACATTCATTAAATGAAAAATAAAAAAATATTTTTTTATCAAAAATAAACAGAATTTTGATATCTAGAAGACAAAATAACTAAGTGAGTACATTTTTCGTATTTTAATCGATATAAATACGTGTTTTAAACGAAAAAACTCCGCGAACGGACGTTTCACAACTGTTAAATTGACAGTTTAGAGCAGCATATAATTTCACTAGTGCCTATCAGTTAAATTATATTATCCGGTAAAAATATATATCTTCCGGTGAAAATGTATTCGGATATGATTTCACAAAAACGCCAGTAAAACTATAACTTTACTGGTAATACACGTTCACTGTAACATACATACAGTGAATGAAAAAGGAAGTTGAATATTACAGTTCCCTACCAATTTTTTGTGGAGGGATTATAGGTTGTTAATTATTAAATTTAGTAATAAAAATACAAAATGTAAATATTGTGTTTTTTTTAGTTCATATGAAAGTAATGAAAATTCTTGGTTTTAAATAGATAATATTTACATACAGCAAACATAATATACTGCGCGAGAGAAGAATGCTACTAAAGAGTCTTGACCTGGTTTTTTATGCCGACCCGCGACCGCAGAAGTCAACAACAGAAGTTGTCCCATTGTTAAAAAGCAAATACAATAAACGTTTCAGTCACATAACTTGGGATTGTGACCAAAAGAAAAGCACATTTCAAAGCAGTAAAATCAAAAAAACCGATCGTTGTACTTTTGTTTTAACACAGCAATATAAAAGTTTTATTGTACGTCAATCCGACAATGTTAAAAAATACAATAAACATCCAAGCACTTAGAAAATCTCACAAACCTATTTCAACAAGAAAGCCTATAATAATCTGAAATAATAAATTTAATATTGATGTAGAATTTTAAATACACATTTTAGATCGTTATATTATTTTGATAAATACACTAATCAACACACATTTTGGTGTAAGCGATTTTTTAATTGTTTCTAGGTAATTTTGGGGCGCAGAATTCATCAAGCAGACCTAGTTTTTGAGATGCGCTGTATTGGCCTCTTTTAGAATAAAATCATTTTATTAAGGAAAACATATTCTTATTGTGAAGTTGTAATTATTCAGAACATAGGTCTGTGATATTTTAAATACTAAACTAATGTATTAATTATAAATATATACATATAAAATCAATTTTGTCGAAAAATATTGTTTTAGCGTCAGCGGGATTCGAACCTGGATCTTCATTTCCAATCCGGGGAAGTGCACTACCTTTGTGGTATAACGCCAGTATTTTTCTTGACAAATTTTCAGACCTATATGTTACATTTTTTCAAATTAATACACCTGTCGTTCCATTATTTGAAAGCCATCTACATTATTTTTACAGAATCTCAAATACCTTTGAGTAAACCGACTTGCAGATAATTCTGGCGTCTGCAAGTAGTGTACTTCCCCGGATTGGAAATAAAGATCCAGGTTCGAATCCCGGTAGCAATAATAATATTTTTCGACAAAATTGATTTTATATGTATATATTTATAATTAATACATTAATTTAGTATTTTTTATTTATTATCTTAGTTTAATAACCACAATTGAGTTTAAAAAACATCTACCGGTTTCGGAAAACACATTTTCCTTCTTCAGGATATGTCAAAACTAACTAAAAATAAAGCATTGTTTTTCTATTTATCCAGAATCTATTTTTAAATTTAAAAAAAAAAAAAAAAAAAACAACAATTATTTAAAAAGTAAATTTAGTACCTAACTCAAATTGCTGCTCAATACAAATTTAGTCGAATAATTTTTAGGAAAAAATTTTAGAATAGGACTCGTAGTTAAATTTAGTTGGCTGTTTAGAATTTCCTGATTACTTTTACATGCTTTATTTATCTCCAACGATTTTAAATTATTTAATTTGTGACCTACACCGTTTATATGCAAAATTGACAATCCCAATTTTTTTTATCAAAACCATGACTATTTTCTATCAAATGATTAGCAAATTCTGAAAACCCACTATTGTTCAAACATCTCAAATGCTCCTTTACTCTTATATTAAAATTTCTACCCGTTTTACCAACATAAAATGCAGCACAATCCTTACAACTAAGTTTATAGACGCCAGAATTGTTAAATTTATCATCCTTGTCCTTAGAATTTATGAGTAAATTCCTATACTATTATTTGTGTAAAATGCTGGTCTAATATCTCGTGGTAGGTGTTTAGATATTTGTTTCGAAAAGTTATTTATGTATAAAATCCTACGCCAATTATCATTATTATCATTATGTTTCATCTGTGATTTATATAAAAACTGATTATTATATTCTTTTAATTTATTTTTTAAAATAGTGTCTATCAAACATGTATTATACCCATTATTAACTGCTATTTTTTAAATTGTATTCAATTCAATATTGAAATTGGATGTTGACATAGGAATATTGACTAAACGATGTATCATGGAGTGGAACCCTGAATGTTTATGTGATAATGGATGATTAGATTCATTGTGTATTATAGTATCTGTAAAAGTTGGTTTTCTAAAAATTTTGAACTCAATTTTATTATTATTTCTAATCAATATTAGATCCAAAAAATTTAGGGTAGAATTATTTTCCATTTCTAATGTAATGTACATTAGAAATGGAAAATAATTCTACCCTAAATTTTTTGTCATGGTCATGGTCATAAAATAGTCATGGTTTTGATAAAAAATTGGGATTGTCAATTTTGCATATAAACGGTGTAGGTCACAAATAAAATAATTTGGAATCGTTGGAGATAAATAAAGCATGTAAAAGTAATCAGGAAATTCTAAACAGCCAACTAAATTTAACTACGAGTCCTATTCTAAAAATTTTTCCTAAAAATTATTCGACTAAATTTGTATTTTGTATTGAGCAGCAATTTGAGTTAGGTACTAAATTTACTTTTTAAATAATTGTTGTTGTTTTTTTTTTTTTTTAAATTAAAAAATAGATTCTGGATAAATAGAAAAACAATGCTATATTTTTAGTTAGTTTTGACATATCCTGAAGAAGGAAAAGGTGTTTTCCGAAACCGGTAGATGTTTTTTAAACTCAATTGTGGTTATTAAACTAAGATAATAAATAAAAAATATGAATCTTAACCACCAAGTTAATATTGCTAATTTTAAAAGTATCATTAATTTAGTATTTAAAAATCATTTTATTTTTAACTTATGCGCATTTCATTTTATTACTATTACTGTTTGATTGCTAACTGCTAGTTAAAAAAACAAAAAATACAAAGTAAGGTATTTATTTCACACAGTAGATAAATATACTTTTCAATTAAAATATTTCTTTTATACGACTTTCCAGCATGGAGTTTATCGGGATAGTCTCGCTGAAGACTTTAACAGTAGTCAGCCGTCATGTCGCTATCCCATCTTCCTTGATATCGATCTTCTGTAGTTTTAATATCCTGATGGAACCCTTCCCCCTGTTCTTCACTAAAATTACCTAGGTTTTCTGGAAACCAATGGTTGTGGAGGTTGTGAACTTATGTGCTCATGTTATAATCGAGAATATTAAAGTTGGAATGTATATTTTCCATTAATTCTACGTAATTATCTGCCTTATAATTTCCAATATTATTTTTTTACTATTAGAACAAATGAACACTAAACGTTAGATTTAATCTCGTTTATTTTTTTGGTAATTTGTGGATCTTTACTTAACTGTCTTATCTGAGGATTATGAAATATTCCAGAATTCGGTTTTTCTATGCTAATCCCAGGAAGTTTTTGTGTCAAGTAGCCAAAATAAAGTCCATCTCGATTTAAAGCCTTCACAAATTGCTTCATAAGCCCCAACTTGATACGCAAGGTGTGAGGTACATATGATTTTCTCTCTCGCAACCGAAGTTTCGTTGATTAAGTTTTGTTTTCCTTTTTTTTTTAAATAGAGATGCGTACACGGAATACATGTCATATAACATCAATATTATTATATTATTACTATTTTCAAACTAAGCTAAATGCTATGAAAATAGGACTAACTTACTGGTGTCCTGAAACGAGGCGCGAACCCCCGACCATTAGATCACTAGACCAACGTCTTGACCACTACACCAACAAGCTACTCCAGCATCCTGCAGCTGCGGCACCTTGAATTATGACATTTCTTAGAGACCAATTTCTGTTAACCCAGTGTTGATCCTTATCTCTGTTGTCCCAAAGACATAAAAAACAAGGATAATTTATATATTCACTTTGCTGTTCAAAGAGGAAGTTTATCGACTCAAATATCCCACTGATGTTCTTCATACTTGTTTTTTGGGTTCCCTCCAAACTATTAGTACTCCGAACCATAGGCACTTCCGCTTTTCAATTGTCCACTATCGCAAATGCTCAATGCACATTTTACATACGAAGTGTGGAGCCCAAGATTTATCCTGGTCTCACAAGTGGACGCCCAAATAAGCCATATAAGCCCTTTTAACAGCCAGAAATAGGTTTTATACTTTCTGTCAAAGTGTATTTGCCACATACATTACAAAAACCGTCATTATCACAATCATTAGCACAGCTACGACTGCTTGTGGATCCCATGGTTTTAATTCAATATTTTATTACTAAATAACCCCGAAACTTTACACATAATGATAGTAAATTGAACCGGGTTAGACAGAGGTAATATGAGCGAGTTATTAATTATCCGGTGCGGTGGAAGTTATCCAGATATAGGATTGTCGGGTTTTACGATAATACCAAGTAATTGAAACTGACTAATTAGATTTTAATTTTAGGTACGAAATTTCAATTTTAGCCTCAAAAGATATCATTGTTAAATTATTTTTGACTTTTATTGGAACTAAAATTAATTAGCATGTATCTCAAAAACTAGATCTGATACGAAAAAAGCCAGGAATATTTGGAATCAGCACATCAAAATTATCCAAAATCAGTTCTTACTTTTCTGCCACCAAAAAAAAATCATTTTGTTGTTCATTGCTATTGAATATTCACGATTCCCAGAAAACTTTAATTTAAATCGATATATTTTTAAAATTATTTTAATACATTTAAACACAAAAGGCTATTTTTTAGTTTAGGCAAAATTTTATTTACTTATTTTTAAGTCACCTATTAATTGAATAATAATAATATACTGTAATAAAATGGATCAGTAAATAAATATCTCTCCTAAATAATCATTTTCTGCAATTGGTGTGTTCACGTATAAAAAATTATCAAAATAACTATTGTTTAAACTCATCCAAGGGCGTTGTTCAAGAGTCGATATTTTAACTGGATTTTCGTTCAAACTAATCAAACATAATTTTTAATAATTATCGTCTTGAAATGTTAATAAAAATTATTATGGATTAAAGGATATTTCTAAAGAAAACTTAAATCAATGTATGTACGTATTTATCTAGATGCTTATGATATTCGTATTATAATAGATTACTGTTTAACACTTTAAACTATCAAATTTCTGGCATTACAAATGGATTCTTTGATTTTTATTTGAAAAATGTAACTTCTGAATGAAAATATATATTTCAAGGGAAAATGGCACTCAATATAATATATTAGTTTCCTTTCAAACTTCCTTGCGCGACACACATAAGTGTATTGGATTATTATTTCTATTATTAACGAAGTAGTACATTAATATTTAAAAAAAGTAATAATGTAGTATTTATGTGCATTCAGATTGATTTCTATCTAACCACAGATGTCATATTACAAATACTATTTCTATGCGACAACAGATGCCATTTTAGAATATTTATGTTTCCGCGTTGTGTCTGAGAAATTTAGATATCCGCGTATTGCAGTATAATCTATATGGCGCTAGATGTCAGTATTTTATCCCTGTTTTATTAGAAAATAAAAATAAGTAAAAGGTTTTTAAACAGCGATAAAAAAGCACTAGTGAATATAATCAAATTTAATAGAAAATATATTTTAATATATAAATTGACGAAGGTAGTTATCTTTGCTAAGAAATATCACTGAACGAGCTTCGAAGAAATTTCAAAAGATCTTCTTAATCAGAATTTCTATTGTTATTTTTTTTTGTTATTTAAATCAAAATAGGGCTGAAAAATCTAGTATAATCTTTCAATTAATACGAAGTCTTTTTTTATTTATTTGGTTACACTTCTTATGTTAGAGAAGATCACAACAATTTTTAATTTCCTTATTTATATAACATAGTCAAGACAGTCTTACAGTCAACTACACATAATTTTTCTAAATTAATTTGTACTACTTATCTACATTGACACTTTTTCTAACTACTTTTAAGCGACAAGAAAAAAAACTTTTTTGAATTCCTGTATTTTCCAATTTCTACATTTTATCTAGTAGACACTAAATTTTACTATCGCTCTTTTTGGCATTCAATTTTCCACGAAAAGAGTTTTCGGTCCAACTTGTCAATGTAACCTTATGGAATAATTCCGCCTTTAAAAATAAAAGATAGGAAGCTCTGCGGGAAAAATTCGAAAAGGCTTTCGGAAGTCATTTGAGATTAGAAGATGATGTCAGAAACAAATGGCAACATCCGGCTTTCTTAGTTCGTGGGCTCACAAACCGTGAACGGCGCCGTCTAGGAAACTAAAATCTTTAAATAAAATATGTTCTGAAAAGGGTTAAATGTGTTACTAGCAAAGCGTTAAATAATATGTCTTAATAGGTACACAATGTTTCAGTTTTTATCTTATTCGAAATTCTTGTGACATATTTTATATTACACCCATTCCTAATTACTGTCAGTTATAATAATTTTCAAATAATCCATACATAATATAGTTTTATATAATAATAATTACTTAATGCATTGACAATATTTAAAAAAATGTTTGATTTTACGGACGTCACGCTTGTTGGTCTAGCGGTAAAACATTCGCCTTGTGATCAAGTTGTCGGAAGTACGAGCCTCGTCCCGAGAGACCGGCAAATTCGGCATTTCTATTTTCATAGCTCAAGCGCTCAGCGTCGTTTGAAAAGAGTAGGAATATTTTACCATTAAAAGAGTAAGATAAGTATTCATTTTAGGACAGTAAATACTTTTACTATTACATAAATGTATCATAAACTAACGGATTTATGTGTGTAGAATGCCCCTCGTTCCGCAACTAATGTTCCAAATCCCTCTCCTATATGTACACTTTATTTCATGTCTATTCATTTTCTGGTCTGTGGTATATACACTATATATATTTTTAAAATTTATGGTATATCATACGGATGATAACATTCTTTCACTTAACATATATTTCGTATTTCGTTCAAGGGATGTAGAATACCAGTGCAACCCGCGATTAGTGGGTAGAGGAGATCTTTGACATTTGCAACAGCACCAGGCTTGCAATCTCATAATGTGTAATTTTGTAGAGATGCACTACATTTGTTAGTCAGTCATTGTAATAATGTTTACAATTTCTTTATACTTCGCAGATTTCTCATAGTTTGAAGAACTCAGATATTTTTTGAAATCGAGGGTTGGATAAGGAATTTTGAATACTTATGATTTGTTATATTTTTTTCTGTTCCTAAGGGCCAGTTGAGTGATCAGTAGTAACTCTTTACTATGGTAACTTTTTACTATAGTAATTTTTTACTAACGCCCATAGTAAAAATCGTTTGTGGGTTGTGACGCATAGGCGTAGGCGTGACAAATAATAATGAAATATGCTTTATTCTATGCATTATCTAAGAATTTTTTCGCCTAGCCATTCGAAATTTGTCACTTTGGTGGTGAAATTTTTTCATAATATGTATAATAATGTATATTAAACAACGAGATCATCATTGGACGAACTCTCATCACTAAAATAGCAGGATATTGAATGATTAACTATCGTATACTGCATCTTTCAAAGTATCAATGTGTCAGCTGATTTATGGAATTGCTGTGAAAAGTCCGCCATATTTAGGTATCGATTCTCGTTTTTACTATCGGATATTGGGAAGCAAAATGAGTTTACTACGGTTGTACTTTGAGAAGTAAATATTTTTTTACTAACGATCAAACAACACGTTTTCACAAAATATTTAACTTAAACTTTTTTTACTACAGTAAAATCAGTTACTACTGATCATACAACCGGTCCTAAGTATTCTAGTAGATAAATGATTATTTATACCTTCCGTCATTGGTGACCAAAATTTTTAAATGCTCTGTCACTTATTTAGGTAATTTGTAAAATCACTTTTAGAATTTATGAACGCACATTTCGATGAACTGTTATCGCCGTCAAATTAGGTTGGTTAATATCGATAACCATACATAACTTAACCCAAATCTACACGAGACAAATAATAATGACAGATGGAGTACGATTTACTAGCTGGCTCTCATTTAATCTAGTTATGAAGTGTAACCACATAACCAAATCTACCGGACAATTAATCTCGGTAAACTTGACTAATGTAGTTATTATGTATATTGCCAGGCTTTTAAGGTTTGCCAATAACATTGTACTAGGTTTATCTTTAAGCTTTTTACAAATCACGCAAGGCTTGCGAATAAATCGTTTTTGGCACCAAAAACAGCGGCAGTTCAAAATATATCAATTATTTATAAGTACAAAAAAAATATTTTTGGCTGAAAATTCTTTTATTTGACATGATAAAAATATACTGACTTCTAATTGGTCTAATGGTAAGATGTCTTGTAATTGCTAATATTTTTTTTAAATCAATGACGCACTTGTTGGTCTAGTGGTTAAGACACTCGCCTGATGGTCTGGTTGTTGGGGGTTCGATCCTCGTTTTAGGAGGTCTGCAAGTAAGTCTAATTTTCATGATACAAGCGTTTAGCTTAGTTTGAAAATTATAAGATTATTAATGTCTTGAAAAAATTTTGTGTTTATTTTTATGTTTCTAGTAGTGTTTCCAGTATAATTCTTTCTATACTTCGCTGCGTCATCTGTGCCTTTTGAGTTCGCTTAGATTCAGAAGAATCCAGGTTTCTCTGTCATACGGATTGGAAGAATGCATTAATTTAAGATCTTTCTTTTGATACAATGACGTCATAGCACATGATTTTTAGGGACTTTTACTCAATTATGTAAAAACGTAATGCAAAACCTTGTTAAAATAAACGTATCGTGTCAGTAAAGTCGTTTACCAGATCTTGTATTTTAATAATATATTATGATTCAAATTCTTCGTCAAAGATACGATGATTTTTTTCAACTAATTTGCATTATATTAAAAAAACAAATCACCTTGCTTATTATTGGAACACTACTGAATATTACTTTTTGATAATTTATTTATTTATTTTCCCCACACTACGGAAATAGATTCAATATTTTATATGGCGTACTAAGGGAGTCAATGTATTAAAATCATTTAAAGAAATTCCTAAAAAAATGAATGCGGTTTTCAAATACTGTATATTTGTATTATTCTATGTTATTTGTTACAAATTTTCGTCCAAATTGATTTATTTTACTGGAAATTTACTCGTATTGTGATCGTGATCAAATCATCGAGAAATTATTCTGTCTGCGGAAGGAATCCTTGTACAGTGTAATCACAAAGGATTCAGAGCTCGAGAGGTTTCAATTTTTTACCGACTCTTTCTTTGTTGTCTGGAATGAAATCAAGAAAATTAGATCGGATGCTTCTTTGGACCCTTCGTTTTTTCGGATAGTCAATAAAAAAATGCTTTAAAAAATATTTTATGTATGTAACTTCTCTTTTATATCAAATTGTTTTTTTTTTACAACTTTATTTCATATTAATTAAATAATAATTTTTATTTTTTGCCAAACTGCATTGCCCTCAATTAAAATAATTAACATATTAAATTAAGGTAAACTAAAATTTTATGGGCAACAAATTTAAGAAAATAGTTAATACAGTATAGAAATCCAATAATTAGACATGACTTTCAATTTTAGTGTATTCAAATTTTTTTTATATGTATTATTTTTAAAATTTAATATGTATAATAAAAAAATAAATGTAATACAATAGAGAAATCAAATAATTGTTTTTACTGTAATATTAAGTAAACTTGTGTTGTTAACGTTACATTTAAGCAAGTGTTAATAAATAGGTGTCTAATTTTCTAATTCTGAAAAAAATATTAATTCAAATATAAAAACTTCACCACGCTAAAATCTTACTACTTTTCAAAGTACCTAAGTGTTTGTACAATGAAACATAGGACTACGAGAATGGCCTCCTGGGAAGAGGATGAAACTCCTTATCTAACGATCTCTGTCTGTTTTATACCATGTTATATAAAAAGAAACATTTCTCATCGAAATACAAATATATATCTTTTTAATTCAGCTAAAATGAATACAAAAATAAAGAAATTTCCAAAATAACGAATTACTTTCGCGGTTCCAAACGAAATATTATGTTTTTCTCCCATATTCAGTATAACGAAATTTCAGTATAACTATATTTTTGAATTTCGTTATAATGCGATTTGACTATATTTTTTTGGAAACAAACGACATACGTTTTTCTTACGTAATCAATTATTAGATTTTCTTACTATTGACTCCCAACATTCTGACATCCCAAAAATCAGGTGAAGAAGTCATCAAGTCAATTTCTAAGAACAGCGTCGTTATTAAAGAATAATCAATGGAGATCGTTTGTATGGTGAGAGCGGAAATTATGAAAATTTAATGGAGCAAGATCAGATGAACAGGGTGGATGTGAAACAATCTCCAAACCGAGGTCTTGAATAGCCGCTTTTGTAATGTTAGCAGAATGCGGTTGGGCATTATCATGTTGAAAAATCACTTGATGTCGTCTTTCCAGTCGTTTTATTTGAATTGCGGCCCCAAGGCCGCGGAGTTGTTGGCAATAAGCTTTAAAAGTTATGGTTACATTTTTCGAAAGTAATTCATAGCCGATGACGCCTTCTTTGTCTTACCAGATTTACCATACATACGTGGAACACCAGCTTTTACAAGAGAGTTTTGTTTTTAGTACTCCATTTTCTTTAGCCAACAATTAAAGCAAAATTTCGACGAATGATATAATTATAGTATATCGAAAAAAATCTTTTCCAAAGTACCTACTCTTGCCGTATACAACGAAAATGCCACGAACTTTTCCATCGACTCATACACACGGCACGAGTTATTATGATTAAGAAACCAAAAATAACGACATTTTAAATATGTTTTATATATCTGTAATTTTATTGGGCGATTGTTGAAATATTTTTCCCAAATGTCAATAAATCAATGCACAGCACCGGAAACAACGTAATTATAATTCCACGCAAAACTTCCACAAGTCACGAGAGGAATCCTTCAACTCACCGAAGTAATTTATTTGTTGTCAAACAAAAGCCAAAACCATTCAAATGACTTGCTTAATCGATTCGCATTTCAATGGGAAAAGTTAAGAAATTCTCTAGATCCACTTTTACATCTCCCTTATTACTTTCTCAAAACTATCAGGAGGTACCTGATACTTCTAAAACCACTAACATCATATAAAAACATTACAGTTTGTCATAATGCGAGCTTTGTGAATTTAGAACATCTTAATCATTTTTGTTTCGTAAATTTTCTTGAATAAACAATATAAAATATGTACTCAGATGATTTTTTTTTGTTACAGGTGAGGCATTTCATAGTCAACTTTTATTTCCGCTGATCGTAAGTAACTATATATATATATATATGTATGTATTTTTATGGTTTTATTAATGGTATTATATTAAAACTTCTGTTTTAATGTTTATATATATAAAGATGCACGTTTAATGTACAATCTAAAAAAATGAAATTTTGAAATCAATATCAAACTATCAAATTATACGCAAGCAGCACAGTACACTTGTAATAGTGAGACTTTATCCCTTGTCTCGTGAGATTTATCGGCAAAGAGCTTTATGTATCACTTACGTCTTTCTACTCTGCGTACAAAAAAAGCAATGAGTCATAGCTTACTTCGCGTTCAACTTTGTGAGAAGATTCTCCGAGACAAATCTCATTCAATATTTATGTATACAAGCGCCATACAACTTACCATACAAGTTATATTATAATAGCCATCGCGAAATGTAAGGTTTTTGGTTCTGCCTACTTTCTCTTGAAAAGTAACTGTAAACAATCTTTATTATTTGACAAAAAGTAAAATTCGCAAAAATTTAATAACAATTAAAAAATAGGTCGCTAAAATCGTTAGATATAAAATATTATACATAAGGAAAAAGACGTATAAAGTAAATAAAGCGAACATGTATAATTATATCGTATTTTAGCCTGGACACAAACCATGCGTACCATTGAAATAAGGTTGTTGATAGTTTTTCCAATACATATATACACACACAGGTTGTGGAATATGTAAATACATAATATATTTCAGAAAGTTTACTTGATTTATATTGAGAACTGAGAAAATTTTATTCTACAGTTAAAAAATGATAATTGTATCTATTTTTTTAAACCTTCATCCGAATTTCAATTTATGTTAAAAATTGTAATAAAACAAAAAGCTAAATTATATTTCTGAGTGCTGCCGCGCTTAAGCTCATGTAATGATAAATCAGTAAATAAAATAAACCATGGTTTATTTATTGTCCCTCGAGTGTGTGCCATATATTCTTATATAATGCAAAATCTCCGTACCGTTTGCACTAAAAACAATGGGGAATTAATTACTCTGCATTCCGCTGCGCTTTACTAGTAAAATGAATAAAATATGTGCAGCGTTTGCAGTGGTCTCAGCTAACGATAATATATTCTCCTGGTAGTGCAAC
The DNA here is from genome assembly GCA_022840565.1 of Eubasilissa regina. Taxonomy (NCBI): domain Eukaryota; kingdom Metazoa; phylum Arthropoda; class Insecta; order Trichoptera; family Phryganeidae; genus Eubasilissa; species Eubasilissa regina. Next base: position 28,602,602 of record JAINEB010000018.1, read on the forward strand.
CCTAACTCGTAAAAATGCAAATTGTTTCATCAACCCTAAAGCTAGAAAAATATTCTCTGAGTATTCACTCTCTGTAAAATATGCACATTTGTAAAAAGTGCATTTTCAATCGTTAGCGCAAAATACTTGTTGTAATTTTTCATATCGCATGTTTTACAATGTTCCTTATATTTTTACAGAGCTTATTCAGATATTTGAATCTCCAGTTGCCGCGGAAATCGATTCTCTTTCTATTTGACTTCCTAATACCCTAATAGCAATGGTCTGTATTCGTGGTGCAATTTAAACTCAGTTTCATATGTATAAAATTAGAATTAGAACATCGGCGCACTTACGACTTCACATTCTTATATATATATATATACTATTCTTATTATTTTTAAGTTTCTATTTTAAATTTACACTATGTTTTTTTAAACCCCATTAATATGTTCTTACTATGCTTTTTCAAAACAACAGAAAATATGTTAATATGTAAGGTGTCATTTTTTATAATACGTACTTACTATGTTTTAAAATGTCAAGCGGTTTCCCTATATCAGGCTTAGCCTATGTGGGAAAGTGCCATCATAATATTATTTTTAATGTGATATAATTATGTGTATACTAAAAATAAAAATAATAATATGAGTGTGTGAAGTCGTCATATATATCAAATGTACCGATGAATTAACTGATTATACTGTTTATAATAATAATAATAATAATAATAATAATAATAGTAGTAATAATAATAGTAATAATAATAATAGTAATAATAATAATAATAATAGTAATAATAATAAAAATAATAATTAATAATAATAATAATAATAATAATAATAATAATAATAGTAATAATAATAATAATAGTAATAATAATAATAATAGTAATAATAATAATAATAATAATAATAATAATAATAATAATAATTAATAATAATAATAATAATAATAATAATAATAATAATAATAATAATAATAATAGTAATAGTAATGTGATTATTCCAGCGTGATTAAGTTTTTTTTTAACCCGATTCGCCAAAGAGATAATACATATTATGTTATACATTAAGGTTATGAAATAAATATAATGCTATGAAAAAGAAAATCAAGGAAAATATTAATAAAAGTTAATAAAAAGGAAAAAGTTCACATATATATACACACAAAATATAAATATTACATATATAACTACTTCAGTCACGGCCATTGTTGTATATGTAGCTATTCTGTAGGCGCTGCCAGGGAACTAACTTTCTATGAGAGCGCCACTTGCACCAGAGAGTTGGTGCTGAGGTACGCCAGCAACTCGATGTCTCAGAAGCGGAACGAATCCATGTATACGGCCTTCGGTAAACATTGTAGATGCGCTGCAATAACGCGCCAATCCGAACAGTATTCTATATGAGTTGCTGTACTGAATTTATAATTAATGATAGTAATTTAAGGGAATCACATAATATTCATAAAGTTAATAAACTAAAAAATATCGTTAATAATGTCCAATTGTTAATTAAATAGTATTATTAAACCCAACACTTGGAGTTGCACTTTCACTATACGCATACCTAAATTTGTTTATTCCGCAATATCTCAGTGAGACTAAATATTAAAAAAGTTAAATTGGCTCAATATTTCAGAAGTTTTTAACATTTATATAAATTATAATAAATTGATTTTGGTATACCAACTCTAAAAAAAATTCTCAGCAATTTACAGCTACATAATCAAATCAAAGTATAAAATACAAATACCTACTTCATACGTTTTATGTTTGGAAATTTTTAGATGATTTTGTAATAATCCAGTATTCTTGGATATTATGAATATATATGCGATTTTATAGAATTCTATTATACTATACATCTATCTATACTAACTACGCGAATATTAATTGTAAGATCTGCAGAATTACGTTTCTTACCTACGATCGGATTGGTTTATTAACCAGTCACGTGAAGCAATTTAAAGAATATATTCCCTATACATATGTTTATTTTTTAGGATATACATACCGGTAAATTAAAATTAATTTGTGTGGAATGTTTGATATATTAAAATGTGAATAATATCAAAATTATTGAGGTAGGAGTATTATGTTATTATGTGGTTAATATTAAACTTCAATTTATTTCGCAGAAATTCTAGTTAAGTATAGATTGTTTGAATACACAAAGCACTCTTACGTTAGCAATGTAATATAATAATAATTAAAGGAGTTCATATGTATATTTAGTATGTAAATGATTTCTCAACATTTTATACAAATTTTAATTATTTAGTTGAAACTCCATACAACCTTCGATGATCAATCATTCAATGCCATTCAGTGTTTTTCATTTAATTCATATTAAAATTTATAGTATTTTGTGAATGTTTGAAATAATATTTTAAGCATGAATAACCACAGATGACTTATTTTAATATATAGGAATTATTAAACAAAACTTGGTTGCAGTTTTATAAACTGAATATTTTCCTTATTTCCATTAAAAGCAGTGTCATGGTTATGTTAACACCAATATTAATGACATTCATACAAATTTGATTTCAGTGTGAATAGAACATAATAAATAAACTGATAATTTACCCTCCGCGAAATGACAGTTGAATGCTACCTATCGTTACGAAGCTCCCACCCTTAAACTGCGCGCGCAGAACAATCAAGCGTTCTACAGACTTGAGCCACTGACTCTTTCTACCCTTACGTATTTACTCACACTCGTACAGAGAGTGAGAAGTACGTTCCATTAACCTCTCCGATCATCGTGTGCTCCTGGTATCGCGTGGCAGTTTTCTTTCCAAATACCGGTTTTCCCGGAATCCTTGGGCCAACCCTTAGAGGGAATATTCCGAACATATATGTTTACTCTTTTCAACACACTACTTTCCAAATCAAGGCATCTCATTCTCTGGAAAATAAATTTTCCTCAAAATTTATTCCCATTGCTTCGCGCCCATTTTACTTGGCGGAGCTAGAGTATGGAATTTGAAGTATATGTTGACGTTCACCGCTTCGTTGTTCTTCGCTCCTGGTAGCTTGTAGCCTCTAAAATACAGCCTTCTTTTACAGCGTAGCACACGGGAAGGCTTTATGGGCAAAGTTGGTGACTCTCCGATAAAATAAACTACCTTGTAATTGCCTTTCACGGAATAAGCTATGTTTTTAATAGATTTTACGACTGTTAATTTCAGAAAAATATTAATAAAATAATGGAGTTTCAGAAAATAATATAATGAAGTGCTCTTTTACATAAATTTAAATAAAAATTACAAACAAACACAATCATATTTAATAACTAGTGTTTAACATCCGTCCTGGGACGGGGGTAAAAGTCGGATGCAGGACACAATTAAAATAATTACTAATTATTATATGACCCAATTTAAATAATTACTTACCCACGTACAAAGCGAATATTTTAAATAATTACCTATCTACAGTACCTACAGTATCAGCAGATTTAACGTTTAAAATTTCTGACAATAAAAATGGCTACGTTTGATTTTGAAAATGTACTTTAAGAACTTTAAGGTTCACACTATATATATATATATATAAAAGGGACAAATATTGAAATGTATGTTATTTAAATGTGGATATAAAGTTTGAATCAATTACTAAATTTTAAATCTGGATCCAACAGGTAAAAGCAAATATATAATATAATATGCGCGTATTCGGAATAATTTACAGTTGTAGGCTTAATAAACACTTTATTTAGATTTGATTTAAAATTAAAAATATGATAACAATGATAAATTTCTTACGTAATTTAAATTAGATCTTGAGAAATACTCCGTTAATCTTTACTATTCCAAAAAGTGTTTTTTATCCCAGGCTCGCATCCACGTATGAGAATTTTAAGAGATTTTCTACTCGAGATAATTTCTGAGATACGAATTTTGCTCTCATAAAATTTTGGAGACAACTCTCAGATTTCGTAGTTTCGTATCTACACACTAAGTCTCAAAGATTCGCCGTCTCGCGCCTTACTTCACGCTTGTCATATATTAAAGGTCAATCAATATTGCGTGATTTAGTATTTCCCCAGCAGCATTTAAAGCGGAATAAATGTTTATAATTTTCGCATTTGTGTTTTATGACTTATATCTAACTTTTTATAATATATAGTTGTAGGGATTTTAGGTGAAGTTTGTTGCATATATCAAATCAGATCAAACATCATAACACTAGTTTCGTAACATGTTCGTGGTATTGAGATGTATTTCAACTAAATCTCTAAGATTATCTCATTGTGTCTACTTCCGTGGACACGGGCTTTAGTGAATATTCAACCAAATATTATTTAAATCATTCAAAACAATATTAAAATCGTTATTCCTAGCACAAAAAAATACTCAATGATATACCAAAATACTGAGTGAAATAAAATACGAAGATTAATGTGGTTAGTGGTAAGTATGGGAAGAGCCCTTATTTTGATGAAATATTTCTCACAATTAATTAATATTTCTAGTTAGTTTTGGATTCTCATACAGAATACTGTTCGGGTTGGCGCGTTATTTTAGCGCATCTACAATGTTTGCCGAAGGTCGTGTGAATGAATTCGTTCTTCTTCTGAGACATCTAGTTGCTGGCATAAAGCTGTGGCTGGAGCGCAGCACAAACTCTTTAGTGTAAGCGGCACTCTCATGGAATACTGACCCCTGGTCGTAATAGCCGTAACTGATATGTATTATTTATATTTTGTTTATTTAAATAGATATATGTATTGTATTTCTTCTGATTTTTTAAAAACATATGTATTATTTTATAACTTGCATTGTATGAATTATTTATACGGCGAATCGGGGCTCGCACAAACAAAAAAACTGGAATAAAAATATTATTAGTAGTTGCAGTTATAATCAATGGTGTACTAAAATATATTTTACTACTATTGCAAAGGTTCAAATTCAGGACCATTTTACCTTAGGTACGTGTAAATCGCGATTTCGTTTTTACATGTAAAGTGCGCGCATGTTGCCCATTCACAGCGCATTGTGTTTGCCTGTCGGGTAAAGCGCGCGACAAACTATGCCATGAATGGCGTCCTTTATATTTTGATGTCACATCCAGGCTTATATAAAACTGCTATGCCCTCCTCACGTATCCCATAACGGCGCAGCAAAAAAACTGTCCCAAGATATTAAAATTAATCAAATTCCTCCAGAAATTTGATAATTTTATTCATGAGAAATGAAAATGACGGTTGAACCAAAATCATTGTATAGAGCACTTTCCGCTGGCAAAGTGCCGACGGTACAAATCCTTAGAAGCTTAGACAACCGTTGGTTACTATGGAAATCCGCGACGTGAAGGATGAAAATTCACATTTTATTTTCAATGATAATGCATGCATCGCAAGGCGTTAGAATATTTTCATATGAATTTAATAATTTAATATTCGTAGGAAAATATATTTAGGAAAGTAGGTATTGAAAAAAAAACCTAAGATGTTAACATTGATAAGTAGTTTTAAAAATTTAATACTTAATAATAGTAAATACTAAATTAATGTATTAATTATAAATATATACATATAAAATCAATTTTGTCGAAAAATATGGTTTTTGCGTCACCGGGATTCGACAGGTGTATTAATTTGAAAAAATGTAACATATAGGTTCGAAAATTTGTCATGAAAAATACTGGCGTTATAACACAATTGGTAGTGTACTTCCCTGGATTGGAAATAGAGATCAAGGTTCGAATCCCGGTGACGCAAAAACAATATTTTTCGACAAAATTGATTTTATATATATATATATATTTATAATTAATACATTAATTTAGTATTTAAAATATTACAGACCTATGTTCTGAATAATTACAACTTTACAATAAGAATGTGTTTTCCTTAATAATAATAGTAGAAATGTAATATATTTTGTACTTCTTGGGCATTAATTATGTGACAATTTCAAGACATTTTGTTTTGAAGAGTTTCTTCTTTACGTTGTTCTTGACCCTATTGAATTTATAAAAACATTCAATAAACATATATTTTTTTGTAAAATATTCAACAAAATCAAACAAGAAAAGATTAACAAAATATAAAATAATAAAAATATATTTTATAAAAAACTTATCCATTTTTCTATTACTTTATACAATTATATATAAAGTTAAAATGACATGAAATTAAAAAAAAAACAATTTCACTTTGTTCCCCGTTCAATAGTCCAAAATCCCCCAAACCCACAATCCCCCAAAATCTCTTACGCTATTTTTGTTACCTCATATGTCGGAGACAAGAGGGCTTAGCCCTTATCCCCTCCCTTTAACAATCAAATCAGAAGAGTTTATTTAATGTACATTTATTACTTATTTTGTGTCTAATACGTTACCGGTTTCAAAACGTTCGAGTCATTTACAAACGTTATTTAAACTAACTTAAAATGTACATGTACAGTAATTAGGTATTGTTAGATGGGGATAATGAGAGAGATTTTGACCCCTCTCTCCAAACCCCACCAAACTGGTAGCGTATTTGATACAATATAAGTAACAGATACACGTTACATAAAATTTTCAAAACAAAATGTATTTTAATTAAACTACGTCGCTTATTTGTAAAATTAATTATGGAACTTCCATTGAGTTCATAAAAAATCTGATTGATTATATCATCATTATCATAAGCAATTTTTTATCCACTGCTGGTAGAATGCTTCTCCAAATGCCTCACTTTTCTCTGTCCATTGTTTTATTCTGGCACGTATATCCGCAAAATTTGATGATTTCGTCAGTCCAGCGAGCTTTAGGGCGGCCTGTCAGTCTTTTGATTCCCCTCGGGTACCACTGGTGACTGCATTCGTCCAATGATTGTCCGTACTCCGAGCGATGTGGCCGATCTATTACCATTTGTCTTGTCTGTTCTCCCATCCACATGACTTTTCCTCCTAATTTAGTTGCCTGAATCCGTATATAATTTAGATAGGACTGTTTCACCTCACACATTTCTTGATAGGGAATCTACCAGATGGCTTATGAAGATTAGATATTTAAAAACTAATCGACATGAGGACTATATGTATGTGAGTCTACGATAGTTGAGTCTATTTATATTTCTTCACTAAATAGGGTTATCCAGTTATTCATACTGAAGTTATTATTTAACTTTAGATTATTTAAAGGAAATATTTCAAATAACCGATTTCAAACTCATACGACATGATGTATCATATATGTAAATCATATTATATTAAGTTGATGCATCCGCTGTTTTTTTAAAAAAAAAAATTGTATTATTATATTGTAAATTACATTGTAATATAATCAAAAACGAAAACAAACTCAAAATATATTATATACAATTATCATTCGGTGGCGCAGTCACCGTAATTGTGGACTGATCGATGTTCTCAGCCAGTGTCCTAGTGGTGCAACTTTCATCCTCTTCCACAGCCGCCAGAAAGGCCTGGTCATCAAAATACGAAGATCGACCCTTTTCTGACTTGTCGTCTAAGCTGGTGTCACCAACTTTGAAGCGCTCAAACCATTGTCGGCATGACTTTTTACAAATCGTTCCTACGCCGAAAAGATCGTCGACTCAGCAGCTTTCCAGCTTTTCTCAAATTCAAGTGGTACAGCATAATGTGGCGTATATGTGTATGGTTTTCTAATTTTATAACCCTATTAAACAATTATATAATAACAAATGTCAATTAAACGTCAAAATCAAAAAACAAAACGTCGCGAAAAAACGGCGGATAATTATGCATCAACCAATGGTTTATTTAAAATTTATATTTTATTTATTTCTTTTTATCTATCCTGGAAATCACCCAGAAGTTATTCGTAAGTTATCATTATTTGGTGAAAGTATTTTTGTCTAGATCTTCCTCTTCTTCTTCTTCCCTCAATTACATTTGAGATATGTATTGTCTCTAAGAATTGTCCATTGGCTGAATAATTTTTTGCACTTTTCTCAGAACATCTTTATTTGTAATTCTTTTAGTCCAACTTATTATCTCCACCTTTCTTCAGCACTTCACCTTGAATGCTTCTAACTAACTTCTTTCTGTCTGGTTAATAGTCTAGGTTTCATTCAAATCTGTTAAGTGCTATGCTCAAGATAAAGGTATTGAGTAATTACTTTTTCGTCTATTTAATACAGACACAAAATTATAAATGCCCTATGCTCACGTACTAGAGACATTAACAAAGATATTTTTTTATCCAAACCGTCTACGTAATAAACAGTAATTAGGTAGGTAATTTTGTATCTCGAAATTCTGGCAGACTTAAGAAATTGAGCTACTTATCAGCACCTAAATGAAACTGTTACATTTAAACTCCCATTGAACTTTTGGGTTGTAACGTTACTGAAATATTAACAAGCACAGTGTACAGAAAAATTTGAATTGGTGGAAAAAGGAAACAGTTCGTGAATAAACTTTATTATTAATAAACATATCTAAAGCCAAATGAAGTTTAACAAATTTAAAATTTAATCAGATTTTTTTGTCAAACGCAATCGAATATTAAAAACGTTTAAACGATAAAAAGATTTTTTTTTACTTCTCTGTGTTTCGTGAGATAGGTAGATTTACTGTCGTGATAAATCTATAGTAACTATTTTGCTAACGAGCAAACTTCGGCAATCTGTATCTCAGACAAATTCTGTTATCTGTAATTGTATTAGATATATTTGTGATCAGTAGCGTAACAACAAAAATTAAACAATAAACTATTATTTTTTGAATTTACAATACTCGTACTGATTAGCTGAATACCAACATTTTTTCAGTGAATTTAGTTTTTTGTTTCATTCATAAAGGTCATCTATACTCGTATGGTTCCTATTTTAACCTAACCCTATATATTAGCGGAGAACTGAATGCTCGATAATGTTTTTATGTGTTTTCTTAATACAAATTGTATGTATCAATTAGAAAGATATACATATAAAACCAATTTTATCAAAAAAATATTTTTCTTGCTATCGGGATTCAATCCTGGATCTTTTTTATGCCGGGATATGATGCATTAACCGATTACACTACACCAACAGTAAGTTGTCGACAAATTTTTGAACTTATATGTTGCACTACATTAGTGCTAAAATACAAATACATACAGTAGTACTAAAATTGATTTTATATGTATATCTTTCTAATTGATACATTTAATTTGTATTAAAAATATTACAGACCTATGTATTGAAAAATTGTAAAATTACAAATTACAATGAAAATGTATTCTCCGTAAAAAAATAATTTATAGTTCAATTTCTTGTTGAAGTGAATTTAAAATATTTCATATATAAAAATATTAATGTCAAAATTTTCATAAGGTGCAAACATTATGGGCCTCAATGCACCGCATTGGTGTAGATAGATTGCTGAGTTTTTACAATTATTTTTATTACATAAATATTAATTTTAATTTTAATTTTTTGCCAAACTGCATGTCAATTTTACGGCAAAGTGTGATGATGATTCTCGTTGTTAATATTATCGTTATCTTAATGCCATCAGAAAATATATAAAAGTAAGAGGTGTGAAGAGATAAATGTGATAATTTACTAACAAATATAGTATAGTTTAAAATGTTTAAACTACGCAAATGCGTGAGGCAGTTCAAAAAAGCAAAATAAAAATGTTAAAATATTCCAACAAATAAAATAAGAATCATTCATATAAGTAAATTACAGTCTTATCATTAACTAAATATATAATTAACCGATCATCACGCTGCAAGAATAGGCAGAAAGGATAGAACACCGCACTTTTATGTCCTGACATACTTTTGACATATTCTCATGCATGCTTTTCGGTTGTTGAAACTTTTAAAACGTTTGAAAATTAAATATTCTTTAAAAGGATCCATATAAGTAAAATAATATAATGGAAGTATCTTATACTACCGGTATGATATCAAGAAAAGTATAATATACATAGGTAAATTTATTTTATCGAATTTTAAATCCAGCTGTGGTGCGGAAAGCAATATTATGAATGGATTTGTGTCAAAAAATGGAGAAATCCTAATGAATGAGAATAAAATAAAATATAAATGGTTGTAGTAGTTCTAGGAAACTAGGATCTTTTAAGTCCTGCCCTAATTTATTTTTAGTAATACATTTATTGTCTTGTACCTAAAAAGCGTGATGTTCAATTACGCTTATTTTATTTTATTACAAAATACATTTGAATATGTATTGGGTGGAATGCAAAAATGCTCAAAATTTTCAACATTAATTTTTAACGATTTACTGAATTTTACAATGGGATTTGGTAATTAACGATTCGTATATATATTATGCATATATATTCGCATATCCATATGTAGGTTAAGCCGTAGGATTTTGAGGGCAGTATTAGTATTTCGGTAAATCCGCATGTTTGGATGTCGGTCCCCAACCCAATGACCTTTCTGACATATCTTACCACATCACGTACGGAAGAGAAAAACACTTTCTTCGGGGACCTACCTTCAGAGACTGGAGAGTAGACTAACATAGAAAATTATAAATCGTACCGAGGCCTATTTAGAACAAGGTGATTTCAAAAAAGACATCACATCAACCCAAAAACCACACCATTTTCTAATTCGATGTAATGGCTGTTATTAATGTGTACCCTCGAGTGTTAGAGGGTTTTCACTTCCCCTATATTTAATGTATTGGGGAAGTAAAGTAATATTTGATTATTGACATATTCACTGAGGTGAAAATGGGCTTTGTCGTTGAAGATGAAATTCAGTCAACTGAATTTTGTATGCATGTAGAACAAGATGTTCGGTGTAAATTCGTCGCATGGAGCTTTTGAAAATGACCAATTATTACAGTGAACGATGACGAATTGTAGTTTTTGGATTTTCAGTGATCTTTTCATCCATTCTAACTAACACTTGGACCATGCATTGGTGCCTTTGCATCAAGTACCGAACAATGTACCTCGAATTTACCTATGTTGTTGCGATATGGCTCAATTGGCACATGCTTTTGATAAAAATAACACGAAATTGTATAATTATATTTATAACAAAATGAAAATTTTAAATGCGAGATATATGAGTATTTATGTTTTTTTATTTTGAAACGCTGCTTGATGAATTTTCCTGGCCTCTAAATAAATGTTAAATACAAAATATTAACATAACAGCTTAATATAAAATTTTACAACAATAAAACCATGAGCAAACATAGATATTATACAAATAAAGTTTTTAATGATAAGTGCCTTTGAGAAAAATAATATTAATATACATCGGCTACACCAAAACCACCTAATTACACATAGAGAGAGAATGAGGTAATTAAAATCACTTAAATAAGTCGGTTGTACGTGGTTTATCTGCAGTTTGAAAATGGCATTAACCGCTGAAACAGCTGTAATATTTAAATAATGCTTTACGCAAACTCATAAAAAGATTTTTTAAATATCATAAAAAATAATCAAATACAACAATTTTATGTAAGACAGTTCGTAAATAGTACACAAATCAAATCCTCAAGTACTATGAGACATTGTTATACGTAGGGAATATCGACTTAATATAGTATAAAATAGAATCTACAATTTTTAGGTTACGTCTATTTTTGGATTATCGTCTAGGCACCGTAGCTTTAGGCTTCACCGCATACTATTGATGGATGTTTTCTTAAATTGTCTGGCATCTGATGCTGCCACTTTATTCACTGTCCGTCTCATGGAGTAGGTTTCAAGTAGCAATATTTCACTTTCAGTCTAGGAGGGTTAGCAATCTGAACGATGTATATCGTACAGAGTTCCTGCTTAATATGTCGCTGGAGAGTTCAAACCTTTAGGTACCTCATTGCGAACGAATATTTAACACGATGTTATTTCTGACAGTGGTTTACTAATACTAAGGCATATTGGGCAAAATATGATATATTGATTTGAACGTGTTCACAAATTTTTAATATTATATCTATAACTATGTTACTACAATACTTGAGTGATATTTTTGATAGCCAGAAAGTTAATTTTAATATATTATCGAAAAACGGTAACATAAATTATTATGAATAAATATTTTTTTTATTAACATTAAATCTATCATAATTATAATAAGTATATTGTAGTCATAATAAAAATGTAATGTTATAGTTTTTGTGAAAATATACTATAACGCGATTATAATGATTTTCTGGCTGTTAGAAATATCACATTGCCTTTTTAATACATCAATAATTATTCTACTCTAATATTTTGCGTACAGCATAACTAAATGTAATGTGATTTTGAGTAGCTAGTGATTTAGTGGTCGGGGATTCGCGCCTCGTTCCAGGTCATCAGCAAGTTAGTTCTATTTTCATAGTACAAGCGTTTAACTTAGTTTGAAAATATCTATAAAGAATATTGATGTGATATGTATTCCTTATACGCATGTTTATTTTAAAAAAATCTTTAAGAAATATTTTGGGCTATTGTGTGTGCCGTTCAGAAAATTAGTCTCGTCCTGTGGTAATTCTACTTCCCTATTTGATAAAATTCTGTACAATCTGATATTACGCGCGGAGATAAACAATTACATGCTGCATTAGGTAAAAATATTGTACATACTCTTCATTTTAATAAATTACTTCACTACTCGCGTAATATTATACATAATAATACCCAATATATGCATCGCGTACCTAATTTATTTAAATTTGTATAAAACATAAAATAATAAATAATCGATATAAGGGACTCAAAATAAATGGTCTTGACAAAAATCGCGAAATTTTAATATATTTAGGTTCCTGATTATTGCGATCGATCTTTCCTGACAGCGTTAACGGGAATAATCGGCATTTTTCTAATCGAAATTTTTACTTAGATCTATCGGGTCAGTTCTGGAAGCAAGATGACTCACGAGACACATATATACGTCAGTGGTTGGTAAGTAGGCGCAAATATAATAGATGTACCTACAATTATTTATTTATAAAATCCTCACTAAGAAAATATCGGCAGAATTCATAGGAAAAATTTATGCAAATCACCATGACCACGAACATATCGATAGACGAGATAGACTGAGACTATCTCGTCTATCGAAAAGATAGACTGAGATAGTCTCAGTCTATCTTTTCACAAGAGGAAAAGATAGACTGAGACTGCCATTCAGGAGGAAGACTAAATCTCAGAAATCGATGATGTGCAGTGTGATGAAGATTTTTAATGAAATACCAGAAAACATAAGAAAGGAGTAGAAACTAAATAGATTTGAAGTGAATCTAAGCAAATATGTGAAAAATATATTGTCGTAAAAGAAACGATTTTGATCTTGTTTATATTAGAGCATATATAAAAATACTAATGTATGCACTATATTAAGAATAAATAAATAAATAATCTTCTCTATACAAAATATTTTTTTAAGATTTTATGTACAGTATTTTGAATTGGTGATTTATGTAGGTACATACACTGAGATATGTGAATTTTTTTTGTTAATATTTTTTAAAAATATAATCTAATTTACTAAATAATACTAAACCTTTGTGAGAAATCCTAAACCACTTCTCTAAAAGGATGAATTATTAAATGGTTTGACGTTGGATGGTTAATGGTTGTCTAAAAAAATAGATTAGTTGAGTATATATTTGTTTCGAAAATTAGGGAAAATTATTGTTTTTACAGTTAATGTATTCTTCTTCAGAAGCCTTCCTAGAATATTTCTAAATCCATACCGAAAAATATATAGAAAAGGAAATAAGAGGCATCTTGATTTAGAGTGCCCACAAATATTGCTGCCATAACTCTTCTATGATACTAAAAAATAAATTTTGTGAACATGAAAATATTATATTGTGAAAATGAAAATATATATCTGTACCAGTGGTATGAAATCATTTATACGAAACGGCTTGAAAACAGTGGCCGGTGCCAACACCGAACCCCCTACCACCGTTGTGCACGATTTGCGAACTTTGAAATTTTCTTGTATTTTGTAATTTATGACGTACTTCGTAATCAGCTATAAATAATTAACGCACAAGCGCACACAAGAAGAGATAAAACATTTTTTTTGAAAGTCAACATAGTGTTTTTTTATTATTATAAAAATGATAAAATTATTTAAAAAATATAAATATATTTTAATACTTAATACTGCGCATCGCAATCATTACCATTATCTTTGGAATTGAAAAAACAATACAATTATATTAATAATGCTAGACTAACCGAGCTGCGCCTTGTGTGCATGGCGAAAATACTAAACATATTTTTTGAAAATACTAAACATACTTAAAAAATATGTTTAGTATTTTCAAAGTACAATTTCAAAGAACACCTAAATTGTATTGTAGCAGCATATTAAACAAAATATTTTCACATTTTTGGTTTTGTATGGTTATATATTAGGATATCATTTCATTAAAATAAATTTAAATAAGAGTAATGTAATTTTGAAAAAAAAAACGGTAAATAAAAGTAAAAGTTTGTTATTTTATAACAGTATAAAATCTTCAAAATATTACAGATTTTTCTCAATAACATCATTGCCACTTGAGAATGAAGGACATGTTAGTATTACCGAAATATAAATAAATATTTTGTTTTTCGTTAACGAATATTTTGTATGTGTTTGTAAACGAACTTTTGTTACAAACGAATTTTGTGTATTCGAATAGTAACTCTTTTAGTTACGTATGAAATCAGTTAACAAAATCAATTTATTATAAGTACGGTAAAAAAATCTATAATATACGTCACACATTCGAATCAATTCTTAATGTTTAGTTAAAAAATAAAGTACTATCCATGAATGCTTTCACATGCCTGAAATCACATTAAAAATACCATTGAATGGGCTTAAAACATTTTCTGCAAACAAAAAAAAATATTTCAAAACCATCTGCTAATCGTGAACACAAATAAAATAATAAACGTGGATCTTTAAATATTGATAACATCTGACGGATGATGCGCCGTGTTTATATGATTTTTATGGGTTGACGTCAGAAATGGTTCGCTTCGGACTTTAGCATTTTTGAAATGTCTGGAAAAATACCAGCCTTGAAAAATACCTATATTTTTTGCAGTACGTTCCAAAACATTAAAATTAAGAAGATAATAACATCCCACATATAATGTTATTTAATTATTATTATTTAATTATTTATAATGTTGGAAGGTTACAGGTGCAGATGACGTCTGTGAAAGTTCCGGAAGGATCAAGTAAACCAATAGATGTAAAGCCATAACATTATTTGACAATTTGACAGGTGCAGATGACGTCTGTGAAAGTTCCGGAAGGATCAAGTAAACCAATAGATGTAAAGCCATAACATTATTTGACAATTTGACAGGTGCAGATGACGTCTGTGAAAGTTCCGGAAGGATCAAGTAAACCAATAGATGTAAAGCCATAACATTATTTGACAATTTGACAACCGCATGACAACATACACGAAAGTTGGGTAAGCTAAAGTACTACAATAGTAGCAAGTCAGATACGCGTGGCGTTTTGTCCTAATTTAGTTAAGATAATTATTGGAAAATGTATACATGTGTAGCGCTTTTTTTGTAACAAAATAAGTGTCAAAACTCATAATATAACAAGTATTTTGTTATAAAAAAGATTATTGAGTTCTTTATTTAAATGAAATTTACAGTTGCAGCTTATAAGAAAAAGTTAGAAAGTTTTATATAAAATGTAATCCAGTTTTCATCCGACGTATCGTCGTCTCGAAACGTTGTAAATATGTTCATTTTTCACTTAATCCGTTAAATCGTCTTAGAATTTAATTTTATTACATAGCGCACAATATTTTTTAGCAATTTATGAAATATGTGTAAAGTATATCAAAGTGAATAAAAATTGTAAATATTCAAAAATAATATTTTGAAAGAACTTGTGGAGGTCTTTAGGCTTTACAATAATCATCACTGTCGACGACCCCTGAAGGTATCTGGACGTAATATAGAGTTCTTGACAGTCTTGAAAATACGGCCGGTACCGACGACAACACGTGCCAATAATATGCGCAGGAAGGTTAGCTCATGAGTGTCACTCCTCTCGCCGCTGTCTTCCCGGAAACAAGCTCCGCTAACTGCTTGCGTGTATCTTTTTTGTACGGTTTCATTTCTCCGCAATTCGGAATAAATGTGATCAATAAACTTCTGTCAACTGTAAGTGGTTTTCCTGATTCTAACCTGCACTAGTCTGGCTACATACACTTTCATATACAATCCGTGATTACAATAAAACGAACATGTGAATGATGGGTGGTGGGCACTCATCATTTACACCACACCAAATTCTTTTGATTCAGCTGCCATTCACTCTCACCAACTTTAAACATAAATCCACACAAAGCACATCTTATAATTAATAATACAACATAATTGGTGATCTTGCCGATTCCGGGTCCGTATTTCTTTTATAACGTTGCTCATCCCCTAATCTAAAATGCTACCCTAACGCCGTTACGGAACAAAAAGAGTACCGCGTATATCATTAACTTAATGTTATCATTTTCAAACGCGATTGAAACGAAACCCTACTGATTAGACGATATGGGGTGGGAAGTAACTGAATTGGTAACATTCGAAACAGTGAGGACGTACGAGGCGCGTTTTTAAGTAAGTACCGGATTTTTTTTTAAAGAAAGACGACATGATTTTTACAACACTTTACTTTCTTCGGACGTTACATACTTTAAACTAATTCTTAACATAGTTGCCACTATTATTAAGGCATTTTTCATAGCGGGGTACCAATTTTTGTATACCTTCGTCATAGAACGACGTCGCCTGGGATGAACACAATGCCTGTAGTTCGTCTTTGAGTTCATCATCTTCATCAAAACGCTTGCCATCAAGATAAAAGAATAGATGGAAATCACTTGGCGCCAAATTAAGACTGTAAAAGGGATGCTGCAGACGGTTCATCATGCACACGTCGACGACATTCATAAAACATTCGAACCCTCACCACTCCATCCGTCATTGCACTTTCACCATGTATCTCACATACTTGGCGATAAATGTCACCTGGTTTCATATTTCGTGCATTCAAAAAACGAATCACGGAACGTATCTCACAGTCGGCGGGCTGATCTATTGTTTTGAATATTTCAACCACTCACTTCAAGTAAATGTCTCTATCGGTGTGTGTGGTGAGTCAACAGATGAAGGAAACCACTGCGCGTGCGCAACATTGTGACCGCAGCGCTAGACCGGAATATCCGATAACGGTACTTACTTAAAAAAACGCGTCTCGTATTTGGTATCGTTATGTCATTATTTAATAAATTTATTAGTTTAAATATATTCTTTAATTTCTACAGTTCCAAAAAGAGTACTTTTTTCTTCATTATCCTTTTTTTTAATACATAAATCTACATTATTTTCATAGGACGAATGGTTATTTACAAAAAAGATTTTTGCACTTTTAAAGAACCGAATAATTTTATTACTGAATAGTTCTATTTGCATTCTCTTCATCTTGTCTAGGGCATAACTTTTTAAATATTTTTGAATTGATTAAAGTATATTTTACCGGTATTAAAAGAAAAAAAATTCACAAGTTAATTAATTTAAAAAAACTAATTAAATCATCATCTACTAAGGAAACTGGTTCTGTTAACAGGTCCTGGAATGGGATCTAAAACATCGCCTAAAAATAATGTTGAGAAATGTTTCAAAATAGCCCATCAAATAAACTAACTAATTAACTTACCATCACGCCATTTTCCCGCGAGAGTAGACAGGGAGGATGGAGAGCCACACTTTTCTGTCCTAATACAAGTCTCGCTTCATCCACATTCAAACGTTATTTCTGGTGCCATCAAAATTCGCAACATATCTCTTTCTTACCATTCTTTCATTAATTCGTTCAACATGACCGAACCATCTAACTGGCTCTTTTTTTAATCTTATTTACTACGCTAAGATCAATTTTACATTCTTTCTTAATTTGTTTATACTTTACTTTATCATGAATGGATTTACCGCGTATACGCTAAAATTTCCTCATTTACACTGCTGCTTTTAGTGAACTTTCGTTCCTTTTCTATCATCACCAGGCTTCACTTTCATACTTCAGTGTTGGTACCAAAACTTCGTTACAAAACCCGATAAACCTATTAAAATAATTTAAGTTTACACAATTTAATTTACTTTAAGATTGAAACAGAATAGGTAGAAAAAGGTTGATTGAACAAAAAATTTAAAAGCGCTTTTTGTTCAATTTGTAAAGAAGATTAAAAATCTGTCAAAGAATGCCGTCAAAGAAGGCGGCTGAGTCATGAATGGTGGCGCAGCAAAGCAGCTACCGCACAGAAAAGTCATGAAAAATTTCAACAAATCTTTCCCTGTGAACGCTGAATTTCAGCGTCGAAAGAAAGAAAACGTAACACAATAGCAAGCAATAGACAAGCTTTAAAGAATGGCTTCAGACACTACGATTCAATGATAAAGTACCTTTAATAATTGAAGAGCAAATTCTCAAAACTTGTCTTTTGAGAAAATTAATAAAAATTGCTTTGTTGCAGTAAAACGTTTTTATTTATTTATAATACTTAATTATTTAAATTTCAATTTAGAGTTGAAATAATATCAATAGAAAAAATTATTTTATCACATACTTGAGAACATATATTAACTTAAGAAACGAGTATGTTAAAAAAAATATTTTTGACACAGACGAATAAGGTATTCAAATACACTTTAATTTTTTTCTTTTAATTCTTCGTTCTTTTAATCCCCCTATTTTTATATGATTATTATTATATATCTTGTGCGTAAAATAATAGAAATTTAAATTTTAAAATAATATTTTTATTAAAAGTTCAGTGATAAGATGCGTGCTAAGTATTGTAGAACTCAGGGTAAAAATATTTCAGTTTTTTTTTTGTTTTTTGAAAAATAGTTGTGTTTGTAACACTCAAAACAATACTGAAAAATAGCTGAAAGATGTTGTTACGAAGAATTAATGAATATTTTATTTTGATATTTGTTATATTATTATAAATAATAATCATCTGCCATTTTTTATCTGATTGGATAAGAGCCTCCCCAAGTATCTTATATTTTTCTTGGTCCAATGTGCGCTGCTACGTATATAAATCCGCCGGATTTCAGAGCAGTTTTTCGGCCTCTTGACTCATGGAAATCACTGAATGATTTGGATGTGGTCAACAATTCTCTGAGCGGTGTAACGTATCTATTGCCATTTCATTTTGTTGTCATGCTGACTTTTATCTCGTCTACAGCGTGGTCCAAACAAAGTGACACATGAGTTATTTCAAAACATAATATAATTAATTATAATTCTTAATGTTATTTATTTTGCACAATATTTAGCTAATCAGAAATTATGTTCAATGCATCCTCCTTGTTTTCTTTTTTTTGTTGTTGCTGTAGTTAAACTAATTTTGATGTAATCATATCACATTTTACGAAATGTTCTCACTTTTTTTGGGCCACCCTGTATATTAGTACAATATAATTATTGTCTTGTATTTTCACTTATGTGGGATATTTTTCTGTCACTTTGCGAAGTAATACATTTATATATTTTATTATCAACATACATTAATACATATTTTTTCATTGTTGTTTTATGTATTTTAACTATGTGTAAACACTGGAACGATGCATTTGTCGAACAATTTTTATTTTGAAAATCATATTCGAACGTCTGTCTGCATTGTCTTGCTACAGATTTCATCGGATATGCTTCCGAATATTATTAATAATCTGGAGTATATCCGTCGGTTTTATACTGTAATAAATTTCAATATGCAAATAACGGTTTTAAATCTTAGTCGCATACAGATAACGCTTTATAAATATTGAATGATACCGTCTTCCGTAGATACAATTATTTGATTGAAATTCGCTATTTGTAAATGAATGAAATTTTTCCCTTGTGAAATATGAAACGAAGCGGTAAAAATTGATATAAACCAGCCAAATCTATTTGCTATCCATACAAATGTATAGACAAAGTTTAAATGAGCAACCCAACACTATTATTTATTTAGTCTTAGCGGGTTTCGTAAGTAACGCGGGAGTGTATATGGGTCCGTAAAGTAAATAAGTGGAGATTCTGACAGTTGTAAAGGTTTATTTTTGCAGGCAATATAAATTACGATTCCAGTTGTGCGAGTTGCAATATTGATATTACTGTATACAAGTATTTACTACGTTGTATTATATAATTTACGTAAGCTAATAATACTATGCCACTAGGCAGTCACAGTATCAAAGTTATCAGTCTGTTGCACAATCCATATTAGCTATAATATGATTTGGTAAACTCCAGTTAATCTTCGGTACGACTTACTCCGTGGAAATATTTGATATAATAACTAACGGCATTAATAAAATCGGATAGTTGCAGAGCCGAAGCAAAGATCGTACTTATTATATAATCGTGTGTTTAACCAACATTTTTATTTTTTGCTTAATTTTGTTAATTTATAAATATTTTTGTTTTATTTTCTCTTGTTTCTATGTTTCTGTGTTTCTAATATCATATATTGTTCTTCTTATAAACATATGTATTTCTTCTCAATTTAATATTGTATACTTCTACAATATTTTATTAAATCAATATTTTAAATTATTATATTTTCTCTTTTTATATATATTATATATGTGTGTACTTCTACTGAATTATACTTATAGTGGTGAATTATCATATTTTGTACGAGCTGCACATGTTTATATTAATAATTTATAAAAGCCCATAAGGATGTAAATATAATATGAATGAATACATAAAATAAATAATGTCACCAATGTAT
The DNA here is from genome assembly GCA_022840565.1 of Eubasilissa regina. Taxonomy (NCBI): domain Eukaryota; kingdom Metazoa; phylum Arthropoda; class Insecta; order Trichoptera; family Phryganeidae; genus Eubasilissa; species Eubasilissa regina. The sequence continues at coordinate 28,623,313 of JAINEB010000018.1, forward strand.
TTGATATCAAACACGGCCACATTGGTTTATTTGCACGCTTAGAAATATTAATAATATTTTCTAATTATATCTTTAAGTATATGATGAAAAAATAAAACTACGATGTTAAATATTATTATGATCACTTTAAAATTACCTCTCATATAAGTTTAGCTATATACAATAAAATAAAATGCAATAAAATAATAATTGATATTTGTAGTTAATTGTTACAGTAATAAGTAAATATAAGGTGTACAGTAAATAAGGTATACAAAATTACAAATCAACGCCCAAAATTCTAACTCAAAAAATGTTGTCGACTATATAGACTTAATGATAATTTGACTACACCAGTCTTGTTAGGCTGCTTTGATTTGACTACACAGCCTTATTTTCTTTTGCAAGATGGTGAATTTGACAGCACAGTCTAATAGCAAGAGCGCTCGCTTAACATGTGAGAGGTAGCAGGATCGGCATCCGGAAAATTCACCGCCCACAATTCGCAGAAGATTCACCCCAGTACGTTCGCCGCCGGGTAAATTTACGGCCCACAATTCACCGCGAAAAATTCACCCCTGGGAAAATATATTTTTAGTTTTAAGTATCTTTCTTTGTTGTTCTATGTAAAACAAGCAAGCGCTCCCAACAAACCGAACAATAAAATTCTAGCGATAGAATTTTAATTTATTTACGAGTTCATCCGTGATTGTACTGGGAAATCATAAGCAAAACCAGAGAGCAGTATTTGTCAGTCTGTCATGTTAAACCACCATCTTCCAATGCAATTTGGATACCAGGTTTGCATGCGATGAATGGTTATACAATATAATATAAAATATTAAGTTCAATATAATATATATATATTTTTAAAAAGTATGAGACTTTTCGCAGAGAAATAAGAGAAGCAGATATAAAAATGACTTAATGAAGTAAAAAATTGTAATATACAAAGGTTAGATTAAGTTAGGTTAATTTATTATAAATATATCAATTTGTTTTTAATGGTCTTATTTATTAATATTTTTGATACTTTGATGAGTAAATAAAATTTGCAAATTCCACGAAAAATAAAACGAAAGACAATAATTCACTTAGAAAGAAATACACAAAAGTGAATACATATGAAAAAGTAAGAAATATTGTTTAGGTTTTATATTAGCAATTTTGATTGATTAACTTGTTTCTCTTAATGTAATAATATAAATAGTCTTAGCACCAATAAGACATTTTCTTTTATGAATTGTATGTGGTGAATTTTCCGCGGTGAATTTTCCCAGAGATGAATGTTCCGAGGTTAATTGCAGTCGGTAAATATTCCTAGAAGCAGCAAAATCGACACTCGGCACTTCGAAATTCTTTTATATTTTGTAAAAGTTTTGAAGGCACCTGGTATCGATTCCATTATCAATAAAGTATCTATAAAAAGTGAGAAATACATCACATAAATTGTTGCAAAATTTTCTAATGCAGTTTCCACGATAAATTTTACTGAGGAGATTCACTCGATAAACAAATTCTACGTTAAAATTAGTAGGTGCATAACTCAACAGCTTTTTTATAATCTGTTAGTTAATTAACTGAGAAGGCATTTTCAGTCGTAGAGTATAGGATTAGTATGTCGCTTGTGTTTGTACATATGTAATCCTAACAAGTAAAGATCCCTATTTTCTTTATGATATCATTCAATGTGACCATATTGAAAAAGGTGTAAATAGCGAGAAAATCATTTGGCATTCTTCAAATCGCTCCAAAGGTCTAGTTACAAGTTTATGATTCATCTCGACGAGACTATCGGGGAAGCGCAAGCTAATGCCTATACAAAGTGCGAGCTTATTTAACGGTTGTAATAGGGGAAATATTATAACCAACAGAGCTCTTAATAAAATTTATAGTACATACATCTTCATATAAAGTACGACATAATTAAACGTATACAATAACAATATTATTTTTTAGCTACAACTGCTTTTATCGTTCTTGAAATGTATTATATAATTTTTATACGATTTTAGTTTATGCTCTCATCATGATACCGGACAGAATTTTTTTATCAATACACTGCTGTTTGCATGCGATGATCTCTTTTGCAATTCCTCGCTTTACAAATATTCGCAAATATTTTCACTGAGAACGAGATCTGAAGAATTACCATATGATAACTTTAACTTTTTTGGTATTTAGACTTGCTATCACTTTGTTTGCTTCGTGTCAAGTGGCAGAATCACGCGTAAAAACATAATCTTCATTATTTGGTAACCATTTACATTATTTATGTTACGGTTTTCATGACTTCTGTATATTGATTCTGACGCATTGATCCTTAGACAATATATAGCTAGCCTTAACACAGATGTAAGAACAATTTCTCTTCAGTAGGTATGTTATTATTTCGGTTATGTAGTTGGGATGACCCTCTAACACGTCTACGTATGAAAGTTGGTTTGTCAATAAGTCAATTTAAAAATATATTATTAAGGATAACACATTCTTATTGTGAAGTTGTAATTATTCAGAACATGATCTATAATATTTTAAACAAAATAGATGGCTTTCAAATAATGTAATGATATATATATTAATTTGAAAAAATGTCACGTATAGGTTCGAAAATTTGTCATCAAAAGTACTGTAGCTGTAGCATAGTTGGATAATGCACCTTCCCCGGTTCGGAAAGAGATTCAGTTTAGCGGTTAATCCCGGTAGCGGAACAACAATCTTTCTAATTAAAATATTTAATTAGTATTTACAAAATATATAATAAAATATTTTCTTAATGTTTTAAATTTAAAAAGTCGTCACTGTCTGGTTTCAGACAATATTATAATTTGTACCAAAATCATAATAGAAATAAATATTTATCTTAAAAGCGAAATGTACTACTAATATTTATTCTGCTAAAATAACTATAAATTGATTTGTGAAAATAATATTCTATGCTCGTGTATAGATATATTATGATAATTGGTTCGTTTAGTGTGATGTCCTTGGGATTGTATGGTTGTGAGTGTGAGTGTGTGCGAGTGCCGCACCGCCGGCATGCATGCGTGGCTATAAAAGGCGGCGCGCGGCAGGGTGCAGTCTCTTTCTCTACGTGTTCAATGGCTTGATCGTTTAACCTATACTTGTGATATACCTTGTACTGAATTGTAATCAATATATAATTGTTACAAAGTCTATTTCTTGTACCTTCACATTACGAGGTCTACACATAAGACGTACTTAGAAGACAAGTACTTAGCATTTAGGATAATAAAATTACGAAACACATTTTTGTTTTGATGGCAACATCCTGAAATTAATCGTAATAAAAATAAATAGATACTTAACGCACTAACGTATGTACCAACGACAAAGGGGCGGAACGACAGAGTTAATAATTTAGTTCATCATTACGGCCTTTAATGGTTTGTTGTTATATTGCCCTGATAGCTTACCTCACTGGTGTTATCCTGAAGTAATCGTATATTAATATTTTAATCGCCTTTTGATAAAATCATTATTTTTGTTAAAATAGTGTTTTGAAAAACGCCATTGGATATTATTCCGTAACAAATTATTTCGTGAAGTTCAGTATGACAAGAAGGCTTTCTGTAATGATTCTTATTTTCTAAGTGCTGCGATAGAATATTCAACAACGGATAATGGAACGGTTCTTTTTGGACACGCGGTACTATCAATTTAGTTAAGTTAGAAAAAAATATATTGTTTTTTTTTCGTAGTTACTAATTACCCGACGAAAAGTAAATTGTAAAAACATTATTTTGAACGCGTCAAATTATGTTGAAAACATTGTTTTGACAATTATGAAAAAATGTGAAACGTGTGGGTGGAGAAAACAAGGGTAGTCGATATAATAGTATACGTAAAGAAAATGAAACGGTAATGGGCAGGTCATTCCGCTTAGAGGACTATGAACAAACGACAAAGTGGTAATCGAGAGGAATCAAGAGTTCGATAGGTTACCCTAAAACCCGTTAGACTGACGAAATTATCTAAACTCGGCAAAAATACGTCAAATTTCTCATTTTTCATACGTTTAGTTAACAATAATATTGAGATTGAATTCACGAAAGGTGTTTTAAAATAAAACGATTTTATAAGGAAAAAGTAAATTTATCTAACAAAATAGGTTAATGCAAAAAATAATGTGTTTAAATAATGTGTATATGAGAGTATGGTAAATTAAGAGAGTGAAGAAAAATGACTAAAATGATGGTATTCCTAATATCAGTGTAATAAACGAATAAGAGATAGTGAAAATATAGAAGAAAGAAATAAGAGTTAGAAAAGCAATGTGGAAATAGTGAATAACTGGATGCCACGATGGAGAAAGGTCGAAAGAAGATTGGAAGATCTGAGGCAGAAACGGAGTGAACGATTCGAAGCCGGAACAAGCTATTGGAGATGGGATAAATTTACTGATATAATGAGAAAGCGATAAATATAAGATCTATATAAAGCTGAGTTAATGTTTGTTTTCTATACAATCATACACCTATTGATATATTCAAAGCAAATTTTACATAAACACTCTTTTACACTTTAAGACCCTGTGAAAAATATGTATTATATTATATATTAAAGGCAATTCGTTTATAAAAATACAATATAACGAGTTAATATGATAAATTATCCTGCTAAAAGTCTCTATCCTTAAAAAATGCCTAACAAAGTTGTCAAAAATATTTTAGAATCTAAACTGATATTAATGATTTCATAAATAAAACGTCACAATAAATAACAGGTTTTTTCTTCAGGTTTAGATATTAATAAATTTGAAAATCTTTTTTTTTTGCAACTCATTTATTATACAAAATTTTGAATTAAAATACTTACACACTACACTATTATTAAATGTATTAAAATAGGTACATTCTATTACATTAAAGTAGGTACTTCTGAATCTGATAATGTTACAAATCCCTTTTGTTTTTTTTACATTTATTTATAATATTAAAACGTTTATTTGTCACAATGCAGGTTCTTACTGAATTTTTTAAAGGTGTCTTAATATTATTAATTAAATAAGTATGCGTATAAATTAAAATATCTTAAATATAATTATATTAATTTATTTAAATCATATTAGAGGTATTCCTTAGAAAGACTAATAAAAAAAATCTATCTATTGAAAAAATATTTAGTTACTATCAAACACGATACTTCCCCTGCATTACACCATTACATCGTGTAAACTATTTGATTTTACGACATATCTTAATTTTTTTAATTCATTATTTGTTTTAAATGTCAAACAACTGTGTTTTAAAATTGCAACCTCACAATAAAAGTGTGATTTTATGATAAAAAGTAATAATTTAATTAAATATATTATTTAAGTAAGTAAAAAAAAAACTACTAAAAATTTTCTATTCTCTCGAACAGCGTCATTCGGGCCAATTAGTATTTTCGTGTCAACGATATATCTTTGTCGGACTTTTCGGGGAATTTAAAACGAGTATTTCACCGATACAATCTCCCTGGTGCACGCTGCCGCGCTCTGCACCACATAACGAACAAAAGTTTTGGCGCAGACAATTTAGCGCAGTGGCGTCCGCGTAGACCGGCAGTTCCGTTCGGCCAGCCGCCGCTAGCAGACGCCGTCCCGACGCCGAGTTCCTCCGCGCGACCAGTGCGCGCGCCGCTCTCCCATTGGCCGGCGCGAGCACGTGGCTACGACGCCGATCGCTGTTGGGCGACGCCGGGGTGTCTAAATTTGAATTTCGAACGGGCGCTTTGTGGACAATTTTGACAACAACAACTGTCGACCATTTGATCGGTGCGTAGAAGTTGTAAACGATTAATATAACCAGATTAGTGGTTAACTTTTCTACTTCAAACTTTCTTTCGAGTGTTTCTTTTTCCTATTTTTAATTATCACACACATTTATCTTTTGATTCAAGTTTTATATCATTTCAGACTTTATATATAGTAATTTATTGGTATAATATGTTGATATAATTAAATTTTATTTCAATGCGACGAATAAGTAATAGGAATTTTATTTTATTCACCACTATATTTTTTTTTTCAAAGTACCATACGTTACAATAATTTTTATTTAAAAAATAGTATGTAAAAACTTGGAGGGAGGGTGTAAACGATAAAGGAGATCTGAATTTAATTTTTACAATCAAAATTATTACATTTATAAATAGTGAAGAAAATATTATTTTTTAATTATTTGAGGAAGTATTAATTTTCTTACCAATTAGTCAATGACGTTAATCCCCTTCTGGCTAGTACCTTTACGGCTTTTCAACTTTCAGATTATCTAGAATATTAATCTGAGACTTACACTTGCGAGTAGCAAAAACGTTAATGAAGGGAAGTTTTTTTTAAGGCACGCCAGGAATTTTTAAAATTATTTTTGATTGGATCAACGGGTCAGGTTCAGTAATCATGATTGATTAAAAAAAGTCATATATTATGCGCTATTGTTTTTCGACTTCTGAAAAGACTTTTGTATACGACATTGGATCCTTCAATTAGCTATACAACAGATTTCCATAGTGATAATTAGAAGATTTTTTTTTTAAATGATAACAATATGTTTTTTCATTTTTTTATAAAGTATATTTCTTTATTTGATATTCCATTATTAGAAAATTTTTGCTAATGATTCATCTTTGATAGGGACTCAATATATTTGAATATCTAGAAATTTTTCAACATAACAAATCATAAAATAATTTATATATAATAACAATAATATATAGTATCCATTTTATATATTTGATGCGTAATATTTAAGATACATTAAATATGGATGACAAATTAATTAATGCACAATTTGGTTAGTAATCAGCAGAATCTTTGGATGGGTGTTGTATTTCTAGATATGTTTTGTAAAAATATATGTAGTCAAAACAAAGATCTTATATCCTTTTTACATAATACTAGTATTTTGATCGATAAAAAATTAGTACTTATTTAATAATACTTAATTTTGAATTTATTTAGTTAGTTTAATGTTTTGAAGATAAGTAGGTCAAAATAAAATCTGGTAGGTATCACGAATAATTGAAAGTAAAATAAATTAATAAATTAGAAATATATACAGAAAAAATCTATTTATCGAAAAAATATTTTAGTGACTACCGGGATTTAAACCTGGACCTTTTAATACCCAGCGTATATTATTAAAATGTATTTGAGATTCGTCTCAATATACAGTTTATTGCTTTTAAAAATGGAATAATAGATGTATCAATTTAAAGCGCTACAGAATATATGTAAGTTCAAATATATGTCGTGAACGTATTTTGTAAATATAGCGGAATTGGCAACATTTTTCCGGATAAGAAAAGATCCAGGTTCGAATCCCTGTAGTAAATATTTTTTTTTTGGAATATAGATTTTTTCTGTATATCTTTCTAGTTGATTAATTAAATTTGTATTAAAAATACCACAATACTATGTTATGAAAAACTACAACTTTACAACAACAAAAAATGTTTTCTTAAAAATATATAATTTTAACTTCATAGCAACTTTTTATTGCTGTTGACATTTAGCTGTCTCTCGAGTTTTAAAAATATAGTGTTAGAAATAGAGCTAGAAAAAACATTATAGAAGGTTCGTGGGTGGACTGTATCATATTAAAATATATAAGGTTATTTCGGGTATTAAGTATATTTATAAATAGACGCCAATGAGAAACAAATTTGTAGGAAAAAACATGTTCTATGTGGGGTATGTATGGTATATACGTGTTTTTTATTTTATTTTAATTATATACATATATGTATGTGTAATTTGTTCATTATAATTTTTTTTAAATGTTATGCACACTATGGGCCTCAACTAAGGTATATTTTATGTATTTCAATTTTTACATTATATTATGGATAAATAGAAAGCCAAATATGAGATATTTTAGATATATTTTATTAAGTAATCATTTTTACTCATTGTCGATCCGGTGCTGCATGAATGCCTCCACACGTATGTGCCACTATTTTTGACTCTGCCAATTTTTTCCATGACACTTCCACTGCTCATTACTTTAATACAATTTTGTTTATTCATCAAGACTTTAGGCATAGTCGTTTTTATCTCGTGAATTCAGGAATATTCTCGGTCCATCGATTAGCTTTGCGTTTTGAAATATAACCCGCACCTATCCGTTTACGATTTTCAGCAATGACATTTTAAAGTAATTCTGGAAAATCGTAAAGTGTGTTTTATTCGTTAATGGTAATCTCTGTCATAAAATAATTCGGCGAATTTGTTAGCTCAGTAGCTTACGCAATAAATCAAGCCGGTCATGTCATATGCCATAAACCGTATGCCGTCTATAATCCAGTATATAAATTGTATAAAAATCAAATTTCTAGATATCTCGCCTTAATTCCATTAACTTGATCCAAAGATACATTTTTATTTAAAAAATCTTATTTTTAGCTTCTCTTATTATTTAAACACTCTGTTGCTGAAAGTTATGAATGGTACTTAAAAATAGACGATTATAAATATCTTAAGCCCTTTAATAACTGAGCATGTTAAAGTTCATCAGGTGGAACTATTTTACAAATACAATTCAATAATCGTATTTAATTCTAAAACAACAAAATCAGCATTGTACACATTTATATACATATATATAATTTGTGTCCTATGGGGTGATAGCAAGATAGGAGAGCGCTCTCTCAGCGTTTGGTAGAGGAATTCGGAATAGAGGAACTCGGCGCTTTCAAAATATTTTTAATTTAAACAAAGTTATGGAAGTAAGTAAATGTTCTAACGCAGTTTAAAATCTGGGGTATCCGGTGATTGAAAATATTCTATGTTAAAATGGCCGATAATTTATCTAAGAAGCCGTTTGAACATGTAAACATAGCTGCCTCAGATTCTTTGTTTTCACTTCTTCATACTGAAAATAATATATTTTCACTATACACAAACAGAACTCTGTTAAAACATAATTTTTTACTTTTTTCTTTGGTAATTGTAATAAAAAAAAAAAAACACGTATCTATCACCACTGGAGCGTAAATATTTTTTCGTATTATTAAAACATTGAAAATAAAAATAATTTATCCTCTTCCACTGGCGATATTTTTAGACTATATTTTTTGGCACACGATTTATGGCCTAAAGAAAATATTGTGGGGCAAATAAAATTAGAGATTGGAATGTAAAACTTAAAATTATTGATAATACAATGTGAAATTTTCTGACTATAAGACGCACCTCAAGTTTATGATAACAGTTTTTGAAAATAATGTTTCATTACTTACAAAAAAAAGAATGTATATCTTATTCATGAAAAATCAATGAGATCCAGTTAACGTCAATTTATTATTGGTGGTAGCAGACATCTATATTTGTTTAACGCACTAAATGATTTGTCAAATTATTACGGAGAAATTAAACACATTTAGAAAAAATAATTAGAAAGTAAATAATAACTAAAACGAAAAGAAATGATTAAAAAAATGAAAAATAAATGTTTATTTTGTAGCTTAAATTATTTTCAGCAGAGACATACTATCTTTGAATGCATTTCGGACCATAAGACACAAAAAGGTGCATCATGATTCAAATAATACGGTTTTACTATTCGTTGTTAAAGCATTCGATTTCAATTTCATTGGATTGAATTCTGAATTCTGACTAAACTCTTTTCTGATGGTGGTTGTAAAAAATGAAACTATACCAGTTTGAAACCTTATTAATTTAATTGGAAGTGGATAAATATTATATTGTAATATTTGAAAATTGTACTTTGTGGTTTATTATGTTAATTTTTTATAGATTGTTTAACTTTGTTTATATGTTTTGACATTCCTTTATGTTTTTGAATCCTGAAAAATTATGTTTTCCGAAACCAGTTGATGTATTAAATTACTAAAAAAAATATATTGTATCTATCAAAGCAACGCAAAACAGGGAAAGATGGAAGTGCCTTGTCCAGACTTTGGGCCTCTGAACATCCTAAGATGAGATAGAAAAAATGATGAGGACATTAATATTTTATTTTTTAAACTACACACGTATGTATTGGTTGAAGTTATAGTTTTTGTTAAAGAACGAAATATTTATACTATTAAGTAATTAATTTTCTTAAGATTTTTCACGTCACCAGAATATTTTCGACCTACAAACGAGAATTTTTTTTAAGCTTCTGAACCTAATTTTACATTTGTACATCCAATGCTGGATGGACTTAAAAAAATAAACTTTTTACAAGATCCTCAAAATAAATATTTACAAAGAGAATTATCATTTTATTCTTTGTAATCTGGAAAATATAAATAATACACTATCGATACAATTGATCAACACAGCAATAAATTATTTTTGTCATTTCTGAAATGATCAATGATATTATTTTGGCGGTGGTGATATTTCTCAGGCTTACAAACTTTTAACATATAATCAGCATTTACAAAACTTCTTCATAAAAAAGTCTTCATAAAAAAAACTAAAAACCACAAATAGGATATTAAAAAAGAAGATTAAAATCCAATTTATAATTTCATTTTAAAACTGTATTACCCATTAACTATCTTATATTCCCATTAAAGAGCCTAATTAGCTAAGTTACTCAAGGTGACAGAATAATACAGTTCTTTTTCGCCTAATACACATTGATATATCTAATCATACATATTTGTCAATATTTAAGCTTTCTAACATCTTACAGTACCTCCTTTACCTGGTTATCTCAGCATTTTCACAGGCGTTATCTAAGGTTATCAATATCGTTTTGATCACATTTCCTCATTCAATCGTTTCTCATGACTAAAACACAATTTTTTAATCCTAATCACTATGCCTTTTTTGGCAAAGTAAGTTTGTTTTGTTAGATAGATAAATAAAATTCACTAAGTAAATATAGAAACAAATCTCGTGCTTAGACGAGAAACGAATTTTAATGTGTTTCTATATAACACTTTGTGGTTACAAAACTCGTATATTATGTGTTAAATATTATCGGAATGATTCAGTGGAAAGTTTCAGCATTTTAGTATTTCAGAAGTTGTTTACAAAAATTAAAATCCGCAAATAAATCAGGATTACCTGACTTGATACCGTTTTTCCATCATTGGAAAATCCTAAAATGAACGGCTTTCTGCTTATTACTAACGAGGATTTATAATCCCATAATAAACTGAGTAAATGTATTGAATTTGATGTAAAGTATTGCAATACAATCATTCTTTTGATTTGTTCCATTGCCCTTTATTATTATTATTAAGCATCAGTATTACCAAACTTTGACGTAATAGATTTCTTATGATATTCAATTATTATTTTCCACGCTTGTTATTTAAGATTCATGTGAAATACTGATAAGTAATACAAACTGATCATATAAATAGTTATTAGTTACCACTGCGCGGTCTGGGTCACATCGGCTGTCGCCGATTGTTTGCTGCTAAGCCCTGCGGTTGGCTATTGTGGCCGCTATGCGGCCATTGGTGACCGCTGCATGGTCAGGGTCTCGTCAGCTGTCGCCAGTTGCATGCTGCTAGGCCCTGTGGGGGGGTATTTTGGTCGCTTCACAGCCAATAGTGGCCATTGATGACATCTGCGCGGTCAGGGTCTCGATATGATCTATATTTTAATGTTAGAGATTTCTCCGAAATAAACGGCGCATAAATAAAATCTCGATGTAATTAAAATTATTCCACCTTTGTTCGCGGTTTGGAAAATAATAAACACAAAAATGGAATTAATGTAAGATTATTAGTTTCACGCATCAATTTATTTCACTTAAAAACATTCTTGAAAAAACTGAGATAAAGTTTACATAAATGATTATTAAACATACGTACATATTACAAACTGTCACATCATTCTTTCACAGTGCGACCATAGAAAAAATTTGTAAGATTTCATTCACGCCTTCCGTGATCGACGCGAGATGACCATATATAAATAAGAGTGATGGTAGCTTAAAATTCGTACGATTTAGTAATGTTTTGATTTACAATGCACACTTCATTTTAAATTGAATATATATTTACGTACTGTTATTGAATATATAAAAGAGAAAACATTTAAATAATCTTAACTTAGAGTTTAATCGATCACTATACAGCCATATAGATCCAATGCGTCCAAGATATCCTAGACGACCAGAAAGTTATAGAAATAGACGGGGAAACATATTACTATTAAGGATATATGTCATATAGTGTGATCATAAATGTAACTCGATACAGTGGCGTGTGGCGTGGCTGCCGCATGGGTAGCCTTAGTTGCTGCTCGGGGGCTCGGGGACCCTGCCTGACCGAATGAGTACAACGATCGCAACATTACTACAGTATAGGTTTAAAACCGTAGCATTTATATTGAATTTAAATATAAAATAATTTCGAGCTATAAAAATAACTAGCAGTATTAAATTTTGAATGTCCAAACAGATGAACCCGTATTAGAACATCAGTGGTAGAAATAGCTGTTTGAACATTATATTTACTTAAACTATTTTAAAGATATGTGCCTAAGAGTGAATTTTTAAAATAATGTCGTGAAAATAATTTTATTTTATGAATATAAAATCTATATTTTTAGTTTTTGATCAGTGTACCGTATTATGTTTAGAAGTATATTGATACTAAGGATTCTTAGTATGCAGCACAATGTTGATGAAACTCTTTAAGTAATTTTAAATTGTAGCTTATACGTAATATATTTCGTAGCTCAGAGCGCAGACGGGTGGACAATTTCTACGAAATTGAGTTATTCGCAGCTCTGGAAATATAAGTATATTTTACGCAACGATCTTTGTGCGTAAATTTAAAAAAATATAATTTGATGGAATTGAAATTATGCATGCTTGTTATATTTTCCAACGTAACACAAATTAAAAAGAAAATAATTAATAATTTCGTACATAATCGATGCTCCTTCCGGATATTGCACTTACAACTATTTTTTAAAGAAAACATTGAAATATTTTTAATACTAATTTTCGTTCACGCGACTATTAAAAAATAATAACCGTGGTCTGTACCCTATAATATTTTACATAAAATAGATTTATATATTAAGAAAAACATATTTTTGTTGTGATGTTGCATTTTTAAAACGTAGTTCTGTAGTATTTACTACAAATTAAATTAATGAACCAGAAAGATATATTGAAAAAATCTATCTATCGAAAACATATTTATTATTTTAAATTGTTAACATTGTTTTATTAACCACTTGATGAATTAAAAATGTCATTAACTAATCAAAAACGTATTTCATTTCGTTTCTTTAACTTTTAACTTTAATTATTTAAACAATAAATTTAGTACCTAACTTAAATTGTTATTTGACGATACAAAATTACTAGAAATTTTTTTAGAATGGAACTTGTGGTTAAATTTAATTGGCTGTTTATAATATTTTGATTAGTTTTACATGCTTTACTTATCTTCAACAATTCTAAATTATTTAATGTAAGAGTAACGCCGTTTACGTGCAAAATAGACAATTCCAAATTTTTATTAAAAATATGATCATTTTCTAACAAATGATTAGGAAATTCTGAAAACTCACTATTATTCAAACATCTCAAATGCTTCTTTACTCTTGTATTTTTAGAAACAGGTAGATGTATTTTAAATTCATTAAATGGTTAATAAAACAAAGTTAATAATTTAAAATAATTGATTTTAACCACAAAATTAATTTTGCTAATCTTAAAAAAAAGAAAATATACTCAGTTGCTACCAAGATAGAACTAGCAAATAAATGTTTTTTCGATACGTAGATTTCTTCTGTATATATATCTAATTGATTAATTTAATTTACATTGGATTTATTGCTTGTGTCCATTGCTTTATAAAATGTTTTATAACTATTACATCCATAGTTTTATTTTAATACAACTATTATATAAACTACTCATCTCCGTAGTAATTAATATTATTAACAAATTAGTTTTTTTTTAATCCTATATTATTTATTATTATTTGCTGATCTAACTCGAGTACACATTCAAATGCGGGCTTCCCTTCCCTTCCGTGATCGGAGTATTTTTTCTTCAGATTTATCTGATCTATCTATGTTCGTATTTTGAACATAAAATAATTACATGAGGTTGATACCCAAATGCAGAAAAATTGTTAAAATGTTAATATAGAAGATGTGCGTTTTTATAAACCTAGAACCTTTATATATCTACCATTTAATACAATTTTATCTTTGTATAGAATGATACGACAATAAATTACACATAATAAAACTGGGTGCTATGTTCCATCATTAGATACGTTAACTGTTGATCTCATCACAGTGCCACGGCTTCAAGTTAGCACAGTTACGATTGCAAAAATAAATATTAAATAATTTTCATTGAGGGCTGATTTCTGCAAGATGAGGTAGTGCATTGTGACTCGAATGAAACCATTGATGTTGTACTATTTATTCTCTTAAAAATATGTAATGCCTAATTCCAAAACCCACTTTAATTGATTTCGGGTAATTTGAGTTAAATGTGCAGTTTCGTAGATTTAATTGTCAGCTACATGCAGAACACGTTATTTCTCGCAAAAGCCACATAAATCTATTGACATTGCATGTTCAAAATCAGAGTCAGTTCCAAAATACCCTAAAGCAGACAGAATATAAGTTGCTATTCCTCCTAAAATGAAATCAGCCAATAATAACGCTTGTTGATGGTCACATAATTCTGAATTTTACAGAACGATATATACAGAAAATAAATTTTACTTTATAGAATTATCTTCTAAAAAATTTTCATGTAGAAACAAATATTTTGTACATTTGATTTCAAAATAACACAAAAACGCATAAAGTCGTTTTAAGGGGTTTTTAAAATTAGGCGCTACATACGTATGCCATAGCAAACACAGATTGTGTATGTGTGCATCCGACAATTCGTATTTATGTATAATGCAGGTCGATACTGCCCACTAACCGCTTTCAGGATCCAACGTTAAAATAAATATTTTTCTTCAATTATCCAAACAACGTAAATTCATAATAATTTATGTTTAAGTATTAAAACAATATTTGGATGCAAAATTTAAATGTAATTTTATTTTTGCCGATTATCGCTTTAAGACAATAATTAAAATCGGTCTATTGCTGAAATTCCGATATTTGTTAATAATTATTATGACCAATGGGCAACAAATGTGTATAAGGTTCTTCAAATAAGTCTCCCCACTCCGATGTATCCTCAGCTGTCCTTTTCTTGTTCTCGATGCTGACCGCATGAGCATCCTGGGCAGCGTCTTCTAATCACAGCAGCTTCGGTTTTTTAACACTCTTTAGGCAAATATTTTTTGCGTAGAACACTTTCTTCGCAAGACCATTCATCAGTCCACCTCAGCCGTGCTATCTTGATAACTTAGGCAGTATTGGGTTCACTAAATTCTGCGTCTATTTCACTGTCATAGCGCATACGTCACAACGCATTTTAATTTTTGGTACCAAAAATCCGTCTTATTATTTTATGTTCAAAGACCATTAGTAAATTTTCGTCTACCTTAATTCTATCTTATCATACGTAAGAACTGTAAATCTGAATCATTGTTTTCCGGGTCAGCAAGGGAGTCTTCAGATGTTTTTGGATGTTAAAATATCATTTGTTGGCACAGTCTTTTTGTAATTTCTGTATTTAGATCGTTATTGGAAGTAAAAATTATTGTTTGTTAATTGAATTGTTACATAATACCTACACCGTATAAAATCTATTATGTATTTTAATAAAATTTGAAATTATTCAAAATTAATTAATTTGGCATATTTGAATGATTATTCCATTGAAAGCATAAATTTTATTTGTACACTCAACATTCTTAGTAGTAGTCACTGATAGTGGATTAGCGTTATGGATATGTTAGATTAAAATGCTTCACTTAATAGTGTAGTATTTATATAAAATTTATGTATATAAATTTTTAACTTAAAGTGATTCTTTTCAGATATAATAATAAATATTGTATAACAATTATATTAGAATACATATAAATTTTTGTTTTGTTGCGTAAATTAATTTTATATTAAATGTTACCCTACAACCAAATCACTACCAGTTCCACTACACAATTCCATAAGAGAAATAAAAATATTCTTATTCAGAATGTTATTTGGCAAAATGTTTGTTGTTTATTATAATAAAGATTATTTTTCAAGTGATAAGTTTAATTAACTGCTTTGTATATCTTGGCGAAGATCCTGATGAAGGCCATCTACTAGACAGCACTTAATAATTGGACACCAAAGCGTCATAAAAGCGTATTTTTAATCATCTATATCTACGTATGAAATTTTTGATTCGAGACTGTTTCAGAGATACGGATTATACGAAGATTCTTTGGAGACAATTCTCTATCGTAGTCCATGTACATGCACCAAAATTATTTCACGCTTATTGTATATCAAACGTTAAATATCAGTCATTGATGTTCCGTTTGTTAGTTTGTCAAATATTTGTAATTTGATGTCTTCTATTTTTCTAACATTTCAGAATGAATAGTTGTAGGTGTATTAATGGGCATATACATCATCTTGAGCCGAGTCTCGTTGTCAAATCGAACGTCGTATATACGAGTTAGACTTGTTGTCTATCTCAAGCTGATCTCTTTCCAGATCCAGAACAAAATCTCATCACGTTTACGTGGTACTGATATTTATCTCAACTAAATCTCTGATATTTATCTCATTCCGTGCGCGGGCCAAAACGATAAAAATACGTGTTATTTTTGTTCCGAGATTCTGTCTTACGTATCTACTGAAAATACACAATTTCTTTGCAATCGTGATCAAAGAAAATCTTTATTTTGTCATGTCGAATCGAATTCTGGATCCATCATTATTCTCTCCTTGAATATCTAATACAGGAATTACTGTCTAGAGACAACATGGTATTGTGTGCTTGCTTTTTAAGACAAATCTCTTTGATCCCAAAGATGTAAGAAATAGTTTAGCGCGCTGTTGAAATGTCTCTCTTGTTTTATATTCGTAATTTCACAGCACGACTCTCCGTAAGTCAGCAAACTTAATTACTTTTTGGAATGAGAAAAGCTCATTTCAAGTTTGTGCTAAGCTCTTTTTATAAAAGTGTAAGGTTTTGCATCCATCATCCCTATGATTACTCAAATTTTTCTCTGAAAAGTTTACGTCGGAGAACTCTGCGGGAGCCGTGTTAAACCTAATTAGTAACCACGAGACGGGAATTCTGCTGAAAAGCTTAAAGAAGGCGCTCGGGTTTAATTATATTTAAAGTATTTTTCATCCGCCTCTTGTTTGTTTTGGGACAACAAGATAATTAATTTGTTTAATTATTCTTTCATTATCGTACTTTAATTCATTATAGTTCTTTTAAATATGTAAATTTAGATTAATTAAATTCCTTAAATTCATACCATTTTTAATTTTCAACGAAATTATCAAAATTTTATTCATTTTCTTCATCTAAAAAATACCCACTTTCTATGGGTATTTTTTATATTTCGAGATGATGACTCGAAGTAAATGTAAGTTTTAATGAATGCTCTTTATTTATTTGACCACTGTATATTTAATAAATTTTCCCAAGTTGCCTGCTCTCACCACATAATTATGTATTGATTTTAACGTACATATTTTTTATATAAATTTAAAAATATTTTTTTTCTCATTTATTTATCTAATGTTATATTTTTATGAAAATCGCATCAACATCGTTTATTAGAACGCCCTTTAAAAATTTATTTAATTACACAAGTGCATAATCTAGGATGGTGTGAACATTAAATACTACGATATCAAGTGCATCGAGTGATCATTTATAATGGAGGAATCTCAACAAGATGGTATAACTTCACCGACGGATCCAGAATGTCCTTCTGAGGACACAACAACCGTTTTGTCACCATCATCGGAAGACGTTCCCGGAAGTAGCTCGGGCGTGTCGCCTAGCCCAGACTCTGACGCCGATGATCCAATTGAAAAGTTGAAGAAAGAGCTCAGTCAAAGGGAATCATGTACTCCGGGGAAGGTGACAGGATACCCCGGAGCTCCTTCCACTCACACGAGTCAGATGAGGCAAGATGTCAGCGGAAAGCTCTTTAAGAAGTGCAAGAGTGCAACGTTCCAAATTGATGGCGCTACTTATACAATAGGTAAGTGGATTAGAGATATTTTATAATTTTAATAAACTTTACTACACTTATTGATTTTACTTCGTTAAGAAATCTTTTTATCTTCCAATAAATTCCATAAAACATTTTCATAAGTGCTCTATTAAAAAATACAATCGACGCGTTGCAAAAGTCACCACATAATTTTCAAAAATAAACACGTTCTGAATAAAAAATATTTTCAGTAATTTCTTTTACGAAACTTAGTATTTTATATAGATATATCATTATTCATGGATATTTTTTATTCTGGTGCTAGATTCCGCTTGTTGGTCGAAATATTGGATCGATCATCAAAAATTGGTTGAGGTAGCTAATGAAACTTCGACCAAAAGAAGGTTATAAATAACAGACAGAAGCCAAAAAGCTTACCACAAAATGTTTGATAGTAACTATAATACAAACTATATATATGAAAATAAAACACTTTTTTTTTAAATTCTACCCACTTATTTTACTTGAGACTCGTTTCGCCTTGTAAGGGAATTATCAATTTAACAATTTAACTGAGTTAAATGGATAGATTGACTCAATTTAACCGAGTTAAATTGTTAGGTAGACTCAATTTAACCGAGTTAAATTGTTAGATTGACTCAATTTAACTGAGTTAAATTGTTTCATTGATAATGCCCTTACAAGCCGAAACGCGTCTCAAGTAAATTAAAAGAGTATAATAAAAAATCAAGTGTTTTATTTTCCCTTATGTGTTTATGAAGTTCTGCAAAGTTATCTCGGAAACAGAAAATAATGCAAATTAGTTAAATTTGATAATTTTTGATGGATCGAGGATCGAGGAAAATGGTATTAGGAAAATGGTATTCGTTAGCAATCTAGCCCTTAAAGAAAAGTTATTACTAAATATACATATGTGTTCATTTTTAATTGATTTATAAAACATCATCTTATTGTGTAGAATGATACCGAATCATTTAATTAGGTCCAAAAACTTTTTTTAGACGTTATAAATACGTATATGTAATAAATCATCCATGACATTTTCGTGAATATTTTCCAATTAATATAACTTTTTGCGACTGATAAATTAACTCCATATATTTCTTTGTTTTTTTTTTCTATCAAGAAATAATGATGTAGATAACAAAGTGCTCTTCTATTGAACAAGAGATCAAAAGAAAGTACTATAGGCAATGGTGAATGAACGAAATATAAAAATATATATTATTTATGTTTGCTTTTTGTTTCATTGAATTATTGGATAGCCTCTGTAGAGATTAATTATTATTAATCATTAATTTAATTTGATCAGCGTACGCAACAATTTAGAGCTTATTTTCCTGTCATGCAATGAAAAGGACCAAACATTATAAGGGATGTTTTCTTAGAGGTAAATAACTTTAAAATTAAATAAAAATCGTGTTAATGTCCATGGTATTAGCTTTATTGGAAAGTAATTTTATGCCATTAGTGTTTAAAAATAACTTTGCGCATTTAGGCGCCGCCGCTGGCTCGAATAAAGCGCAATCTAAAAGTCCAATTTTCGATCACTTTTTGGAGCAGCTGGGGACGTATATCAGCAATAACGCGACGAATGTTGACTTGCAAGTCGTTCATATTGTCTCTAGTTTATCGGTGTAGACAAGCGACTTCACATATTTGTACAGAAATAATCCAAAACTGTTAAATCACACGATCTTGGATGTCAATTCACAGGTCCATTACGAGACATCATGCGCTCATCGAATGTTTCCTTCAATAAATTGATTGTAGCTCGCGGTGTGTGGCATGTTATGCCATCTTGTTGAAACCGCATAGGTCTTCCACATTAATGTCATCGAATTGGAGAACAAAAAAGTCAATAATCATGGATGTATAGCGCTCTGGCCAGTATCATTTTTGAACAAATATGGACCAATGATTCCACTGGCCCATTCTGTACATTTTCTTATCCTCATCTCCACTATTTTTCCAATGTAATATTATATTTACGCTATTCGAATCAAATTATCTTGATCTTTTATTCAATCTCTCTCACGTATTATTTTACCATAGTATACGTACACACAAAATATGAAAAAAATCATTCAGATTATTAAATATTTTAAAAGTTTTTTTTAAACACTCAATATTTCTAAGGAGAACATATAATATATATATATATATATATATATATAGGTTTACAACAAATGTATATAATATATATATACATTTGTTGTAAACCTATTTTATTGATATAGCAGAATTAGTAATACATTTTTCCTGATAGGAAAAGGTCCAGGTTCTAATGCCGGTAGCAACTGAAATATTTTTTCGATAAATTATTTTTTCTCTATATATTCCTTGTCGATACATATTATTTGTATTTTAATATTTCAATATTCAAAATGTTAAACATCATTAATTTATATAATCTATCATGAAACGTACCTGTGTGTGTTTCTATAACTCTCTGGTGTCATTAATAAATAATATTATCAGTTTTTTATTAAATACCAACATAGGCATGTTACATCTACATCATTTCATATTTATTATTCTTACTACGTACATCAAAGAGCGTCTTCCTGTAGGATAATATATACACATTTAAATAAATACATATCAACTCGCTACATTTTCATATTTTTAGATCAGTACATATGTGGTTTTCACGGAAGGAAATATTAATACAGCATCTATTGACGAATACAAATTATTATCTTTTCATATATATATTATGTTTTATTTATTTAAAATGGTAAATGGCATGCTAGACCCCCTTAATTTAACTGAACTGGTTGTATACCAAGTTCCAGCGTGGAGTACCAGGTCGTCGGTGCTGTTCCATGTAAATGCATCATAAATTAATTTATATAGGAATGCACCAACAAATCGATTTTGGTATTATATATATATATATATATATATATATATATATATATATATATATATATATATATATATATATATATATATATATATATATATATATATTTCATTGTTCAATGTTGAAATATAAGAGTGATATTTTTGATGACTCAGCCTTGTGTCAGTGTTGAGCCTAATTTTTAGTTTAACTTGACATTTTTTTAACTTTTAAATCAATTTTATCAATTTCTGTTTTATAATCTGTAATTATGTTCCTGCACATTTAAAAAAAAAAAAAATTTGTATAAGGTCATAACGGGGTGAATATAATATAAATAAATGAAATAAATAAATATATTCACTAGCTGGAATAATTAACTTCTTACTGTAATAATTTGTTAACATTTATTATCTTCAATCTCACGTCACTATTTCAGCCAAAATTGTAAATTGTAGCGATCTTAGACATGAGTTAGGATTATGTTCCTAGCGTGTACAGCTGAGAAACTTTGTAATAAAGTTGCTTTATTTCTATCCTTGTTTACATAGTGAAGATCGTCTTCTAGCTTTTGAAGTTTAATCTAAACATCAAATACACAACTTAATTCGTGCATTGAATTTACAAAAATGTCTGTATAAATAAATACTAAACATGACGCAAATATCGTTAGTTATGGAATAATTTCACAGGAATCATAGAGATTGAAAATAATTTTGCGATAATTGAAAAACATTTTAAATTGTTTTTCGCGCGTAATGAAAAATTACTAGAGAAATTTCTAATTAAATAAAAATTTTTTTTGTAATTTTTATAAATATGTACACAATAGTAATTTTTAAGTAGAACACATTATTATTGTGAAGTTGCAGTTTTTTCAGAACATAGTTCTGTGGTATTTAATACAAATTATATGCATCAACCAGAAAGATATACAGGAAAAATCTATTTATTGAAAAAATATTTTAGTTATATTCTCGGGAATAAATATGAGATATCGTTTTATTATTTATATATTAATATAATATATAATCTTGGTAGCAACTAAAATATTTTTTCGATAAATTGATTTTTTCTCTGTATCTCACTAGTTTAATTTGTATTTGATAGTAATTTAATGCTGCCTGGAGCTTTGCACGCGTTTCAACAAATTGTTTATATTATTAATCAATAATCAGTTAACATAAATTAATATAATATGTATAATGTATATAATACATATAGAAGGGCTTATGATTTCTCAAAACCGGTCTAATAGAATATAATACACATTTATGTATTACCCGCTCCAGTCATTGCCGCCTTGGACTAATGCCTGACACAAATTGGTTCTAGATACAAGAGTTACCGGCACATATGTATGACGTAATAATGATTGGTAAAAAATTTACTTAATATGCTTTTGACTTTAAAAAGCGGTTAACTTCAAAAACATGAACACTGAAATTAGATGTAAGGTACTAGGTTACTTCGGCTTGATAGTGAAATATTTAACCCTTACTACGCGTCATCTTTCAACAACAACATTTTCAGTACGCGGCACCGTTTCAAGAATATTTATACTTTAATTTAAATCATAAATACGAGAGTAAAAAATAATTGGTATCGCTTGAGAAGATCAATAATAGATAAATATATTTTCTGTTTACTAAAAGAAACAGAGACATGCTTAGAATTGACAGAATATATAAACAAAAATATCTCATACTGATGGGTCACCACTCGAGCGACGTCGCCATGTTGGTCCGTTGTACAAGGTCGGAACACTGCGCCGCGCGCCTTATATTACAGACTCCTTTTCAAGTGGAACACCAATAAATCACACGCAAATGTTTATCATTAAAATCGTTATCTTGAAGAACAGTTTAGGGGCAGAGACACTTCATTTTTATTAATAGTCTGAATACTGTAAAGATTTAAAAATGTTTTGAGGTGTGATATATTTTAAAACAAGGATATACACATAAGGACACTTTACAAGCACCACACATAAATTTTGTAAGGGACATTTTTTTTTCCTGAATTTTCGTATTGCCGCAAACGTGACATCGTCTTCGGGGTTTGTTATTTTTAAGTGTTGGTGGAATGGGTTCTGGCATATGGTCGGCTAGTGTTTTGGGCAAAATTCTGTGTGGAGTATGGCTTGTTGAAGGTGTTGGATGTGGTGTATTGATAATTGGTACAGAGTATTTTTCTAAGAGCTGTCTAATTACGCTCAGCTGAAATTCAGCTAATGTTTTTTTGTTACCGGTGACAAATTTATACATATTATAGCCATTCAATAAATATAAATCAATTATGTGAAATGCTACTTTTTTGTACCATTTCACAGATTTCCTCATACATGATAAGCTACTAAGCATCATGTCAGTTTTGTCCACCGCACCCATAGATTTATTATACTCGATTATGCACTTTGGCTTCAGTATAGGCTCACCCGTTTGATAATGGTTTTTCCCAGTGCATTCAAAAGATTCGTCATGTAAAGTGGTAAGGATATGCACATCTCTTCTGTCACACCATTTGAGGGCCAATAATGGACTGTTCTTCTTAGCCTCTATTTCTCCCTTTTTTAGTTTTTTAAAATCTGGCATCCCTTTCCGATTTTTTCTCACCGTCCCACACGCATTCGTTCGGTTAGTATGAAGGTATTTAAATAACGTCGGACTTGTGTACTAATTATCACACCACAAATTATGGCCTTTACCGATATAATCATTTAAGAGGGTAGTGACAACAGCTCCAGAAACTCCAATATTTTGATCATCCACTATTTCCGTTCCTTGTCCACAGTAAATTATGAAATCAACAATGTAGCCTGTCATTACGTCACATAAAACAAACATTTTGATGCCAAAACGATGTCGTTTTTTTGGAAGATATTGTTTGAATTTAAGCCGGCCTTTAAAAACAATAATACTTTCGTCAATACATAAATTTTCATGTGGGACCATTGTTTCTTTAAATATTTTACGGGTATGTTCTAATAATAATCGAAGTTTTACGAGTTTATCTTGCGAAGCTAATTCATATGGGTCAGAGAAATGTAGCATCTGTAGTAACAATTGGTACTGATCTCTCGGCATTGTTTTACCGAAAATTGGACTCGCGAGTAAGGGATCAGTACTCCAGTGTTCTTCAATAGACAAATGCTTATTTCTTGTCATAAGCATTGCTGTTGCAAAAAATACATACATTTCTTGTACGGTGGTATCTTTCCATTTATGTGAACGTGATTTTGGCCCGTGTTCCTTCTTATTAAAATTAAAATAATAAAATTTATTAGTTTCCTCCACAATTTTTGACATGATCGAAAAGTTGAGGAAATGTTCGAAAAAAATTGATTCTGATGAATTTTCAGAAAAAATGTTGGTTGTTATGCCAGATTGGAAGTCATCAAATTCATAAATGATGGGAATGTGAGGTCCAGAAGTCCAAGATTGCAAATATCGTCCAACGTCTTCCTCGATAGGTTGT
Organism: Eubasilissa regina; assembly: GCA_022840565.1. NCBI lineage: Eukaryota > Metazoa > Arthropoda > Insecta > Trichoptera > Phryganeidae > Eubasilissa > Eubasilissa regina. Next base: position 28,647,674 of record JAINEB010000018.1, read on the forward strand.
GCTTCGGTATATAAATCGTCACTAACTATGTCACATGGTTCTAATTCTTCTTCACTCATTTCATAATCAGAGTCTAATTCTTGAATAAGGTCACCAATTTGTTCTTCATGCAAATTTTGCCGCTCCATTTTAAAGAATACTTTTTTTACAGTGGAAAGTAATATAAAATTAAATTTAAATTTGACAAAAACACGCACAAAAACGCACACAAAATGTAAACTCACATAAAAGTTTTGGTTCCGAATTATAATTCAACTCACTATAACAACTCCGAAACACGACACGAAAAGAAAAAAGAGCACACCTAACACTTGCAAAAAAATGTTTAAATAGTTTGTGATAAATGAATGTTCCGTTAAACCAATGTATACTGAAAATAATGCATCGGAGCAGAGTCCGCTTTCGACGAGTTCGCTTTCGAAACTGCGCGTGCGCGCCGCTCAATCTTAATATGGCGGCAATTTTTCAAACTGATAAGGACTTGAGATCGATGGACGAGGTCCCGAAAAATGTCATTTTTGGTAACCTAACAAAATAATCTCGAGTGTATCTTGGAGATGTCGCTAAGGTGACGAAATAAGGAATTTTACTGTACAAATTTGAGAGTTCTATAACAAATACTCCCGATTTTACCGACATCCAAACCTCATATACCAAATATGATACAACCGCAGTGTGGGCCTATACCATGGCGCGACAAATGTGATACAACCGCGCCAGGCGGGTTAATAATATACATGAAATTAATGAATTAAGGATATATCACATTTTTTTTTACAGGTAGTGTCAACAAATAATCAAATAGCAATTTTTTTTTTTTTTTAATTAAGTTAGTATATTTAAAAAAATTATGTTAGTATATTCATAATTTCATTTATTCTTGAATTTTACTTACGCATATCGATTCTAATATCGACGTTATTTATGTGGAATGAAGACAAATTTAAAAGTACGTTATATATATATATATATATATATATATTATATATATATATATATATTATATATATATATATATATATCCTACTGGTTATTCTAAAAATGTATTACATTTTCAAATATTAAAATAAAATTTTAAAAAATATAATTTTTTTTGGAAAATATATTTTTATTTCCAGAATTCTTCAATTGGCATTATATTGTTATGGCATTAACAATCTACGGAATCTACAAAAATAATCTACGGAAAATTAAAATTTTACTTCGAAACACGCGGAGAGTAGCGGTAAAGGAGAATTATTCATTAAATAAGTCATTTATTTAAACGTTGTTTATTGCACTTTGAGGAGTATACCGAGCAAAATGTACACAAGCTTTACCGCCACTCTCTTGAAGGCAAAATTTTGTTTGTGGACTTCCTCCACTCAAGAAAACTGATGTCTTATTCATATATAAATTAATAAAATGATGTATATAATATTTATTTTCGAGAATGAATATTTTCTGAAATTATAAAATTGTGTTTATAAAAATTTCTCTCCAAAATGATTGAAAAAACTTCAGACATTTGCACACACCAATTAACACTGACTACCAAATATACAGACATGAACTAACGGAAATTCTTTGTTTCAATATTTTAATTTTGGTGTCACACACGTGATCATTCACGTAATCAAATAGTTACGCGACTTTTTGTAAATATGTGACTCGACTGGAACGAAAATTTAAACGCTGTGTACATAACGTGCATTAATGTAAAAAATACGTCTTGTTTTCGCAAAGATTTAATTTTAGAAGGGTGAATACTTTTACTGTTGTATAAATGTGTCATAAACTGTCCGATTTATATTTCGACTAAGAATGTGTGTAGAATATTACTGGTCTGTGCAAATTACTATTGATCTATAGGTATGACATAAACATTAAATATTGGTGGAGTAATTTATTGTACTGTGATGAAAAACGAGCGAAACAAAACACATTCGTCACTGGCGCACTGAATGAAGTTGTGTGTTAAATACGTCAGCACCCTATTATTTTCGATTCATTGCTGATTCAAATCGTTTTCATGTTTTTAAAATGGAGTGATTTTCAATCAATATATGTATTTGCGCTGTTTTTGATAATGACATACGTTTTACGAGTATTGCAAGAGATTTGATGTAATTATTTCTCATTTCAACTGGTTTCTTAGAAACAATTTAACTAACAGAGGAGGTATAATTCACAATTTAATTTAATTTTAACGAAATACAATTTCGGTAGGGAGAAGTGTCTCTAAAACTTATCTGCAATTATTATCACCTTTCAAAAATTTATTACACCAACTATAATGTGTTCTGTAATAAAGTGTCAAACTACACTTTATTCAAACTAAGATATCTGACGTTAAAGGTTTGACACCTTTATTTTTAAAACTATGAGTGCGTGCTTTACTATGCAGTGTTGCACAACTTAGAGAATTGTTTAATAATAATTATTATTAATTTGGAAAACGCAATTATTTTTATTGGAAATTTAAGCTTTTAAGCTACATAACTAAACTATTTTGCAAATAAAAATCTGATTACAGCATATTGAATTTTGAGGGTTAACACATTGTTAAAACAAATTAAATGGTTTATTTTAACTGCATTTCGTCGTGTAAAGTTTTTTCAATAGTTATCCATCTACGAAATTCAAATACCTACCACTAGTTTTGTTCAGTTTCAGTATGCTTTATCATCTGCAACTATATATGTGCCCATTACTATAAATGTGGTCTAAGTCGTGTTTCTTTCGTTTCGAGATATTTAAAGGTTTGCGTTTGAATTGATTAATAAATATTTTTATATTACACAACAATTTATTTTGTCTACTAGATTTATAATTTATTTCGACATATAAATGTTGCAAGTAGCTTATAAGGAAATAAAAAAAATATGGTTGAAATGACTGCAATCAAAATAAACACAAGCGGAATACTGTTTAACATCGTAACAATACACTGAATATAACGATTCAAAAATTTTATAATTTGCATCATATTATATTCATTTAGAATAATTTGATGCGAAATAATTAATAAACAATTTTTTTTCAATTTCTTAACTTAGATCACTTTCATAATAATGGTCACGTATACGAATTTGTTTCATCATTGGTGTAGTGATGAACCGCATACTGGTAATATTGATCCTCTCGAGAGGAAAAGGAATCCAGGAGGAGATGACCGGGGACGTAATGAAGTACTCGTATGTAGGTTGAGCGACGTATATACGCGCTTCCCTTATTCCTTGCCAGCAACTAGCCCCATTCTTGCACAGCAAATATTATTCACCTACAGGGTGAATATTATGTTCCAGGCCGATATTTTTTTTTAAATAACTAGAAAATAAAACATAATTGCTTTATTTAATTTTTATTAATCAATTACATAATTTATTACAATTATAAATAAAATATAATATTGGCCTAATAGTGGCCTCTTTGGCAGCAGCACGAATATGTGAACCTTTAACCTTATTTTTTACAACATTCTCGTACACTTCACGTGCTATTTCGGCAATTTCATTTCGAATATTGTCCTGTAGCATCGTAATTATTGTTGGTTTACTAAGGTAGACCTTTCTTTTCAAGTAACCCCACAGCAAATAGTCAGGAACCGTCAAATAACTTTTTGACATTATGCGGCCGAGAAAAATTTGTCTCAAAATTTCAAGCGTAGCTCGGGCTGTGTGTGAGGTGGCACCGTCTTGTTGAAACCAGATGTGTTGCAGATTAAATTGACCAAATTTGGCCAAATTATATGTTTTCCAACATGTGACGATAGCGATCACCATTAATGGTTACAGCATAGCTATGCTCGATAAAATGTTTTAATAACTTCAACACATTGTTAAGGCGTTAAAAGCTCCATAATAAATTCTAACCAACTATTCTCTACAAATTGACATGACAATTAAATTGACGAATGTCTGCCTAATCAAAATGGCAGTCAAACAAATTCGGCCTGGTACAGAATAGTCACCCTGTACTATGTATATGTACAATATATTCTCTCAGGCTAATTGAATAATAACTGATAAGAAAACTAATTTAAAAATACAATAAGAAGTACTTGAATATATTATTGAATAATTTATTACAATTTTTAGAATCGTTGAATTGCCTGCACAATATGAGTTAATATGGTTAATTAAATACTTGATATTACTAAAAGATGGTACTGAAGTATCCTATTAAGAATGTAGTAAAAAAAATTTATTCAAGTTTCAAAAGATTGGAGTGGCAAAAAATGTTTTCTTTTGTATTTACGTGATATATTTTTTTTACTCATTTTCTGGATAGTTTGGTTTATCGAAAGTTTTCTATTATGTGGTGAATTTATTTATTTATTTTGGGCTGGTAAGATAGTTAAGATGATGATATTACTGAAATATTACAAATAGAAATATGTAAGACAATTTGAAATTTTTACTGACTATATGCTTCTAAATACTACTTGTGATTTCTTAGCCGTTGTAACCATGAGATCTCGATGGGAAAAAATCTTTTCTTAAAGTAGAATGAAATGTGGGACCTTTTATTTACGACCAACTTGTGTATCCACCTTTTCGTTGTTACGATGTTCCAAGAATCGAAACGATCGTAGAAACTTGGAAAATCCTTTGGATTCTTCTAATCTAATATTATAAAAAAAACACATAATTATGGGTTATTTCATTATTAAAATTTTTTTTATATAAATTTTTTATTAAATACACAAAATTTGTGTTATCATAATGATTTATTTAAAAAAATAGTTATCAAGATGAAATTTTGCGACTTAATTGCGAATAAATTCAGATAAAATAACTATTGATAAGATCAAACAATAAGTAATTATTTCTTATAAAAGAGTATCACGATTTTTAATGTTTTTATTTCAAACCATATTATTTTATTTTTGTCTAAATGAACCTACCTACGAGGGTGAGTGAAAAATTATCTACACTTTTGTCATAACACACCTTCAAGGCTGTCATATAGCCTTCTTACGCGTCCTTAGAGTTGGTACGTGTGCGAAATTTGATCCCGACCGCTTTATTTCCCTTCCGGATATTACGGCGTAAGCTTGCCCGCTCCGTTATCAGTTTGCACCAAGGAGGAATGATGAGCAGTGATCCGATTTCTCTAGTCGGAGGGTGTGATAAGGGCTGAAATTCATCGTAGACTTTTATCACAAAACGGGGACTGAGCCTTATCTTATATTGTATTATTTGTGGGGATTGAGAATTGTGGGAACTGTCACTTTGTACATGTATGTGTGCGTGTATGTGAGTAGATGATTGGTGGGGGATGAATCTTATAAGAGGCCGTCTCTGGGGGAACAGCTCTCTTCCATCACAGCTCCACCTGAATAACTGGTCTATCTCTAAAGTGTATAATTTATAATAACTGTAATACTTGTTGTAATAAACTTAATATTGTTACCCGGACATACTAAGTTTTATATTATAAGAAATTTGGACCTTAGTATTAGACAGTAAGCAGAGAATAGAACCTCAAGGGAATCTGGTGATAATTCAAAAGTTATCACAATAAGTTTAAAAGTGGCCGGACGAGTGTGACTCACAAAGAGTGAGCAGGATGCCTGTCAACGTTATTGGTGAGGTAGCGTCTTTTTTGAACATCTATCATGGTTCTGCCCATCAAATCATCCACGACGAGCTTGACTTCCGTAAAGTCTGTGCAAATAAATTGTAGAACGAAAAATGTGGAAAATTTTTGACTTGCCCTCGTATTTTAATGTATATTTAAAGTATATTTGTGTATACATTGAATATATTCTAATCGAATGCATTAGTTATATTTAATTGAACACTTTTATTTATATTATTATACTACAGTGTTTACATTGAAATAGAAAAGTTAAATCATCCTTGTGTCAGTAAAATTTGAAAACTCGGATCATTATCTTTATGTGCTTCTCTTTTTAATCATGTTCTTTTCACTGTGTGATTGTTGTGTCCGCATTATTTTTATTCGCAGACAAAACATACTTAATTATAAATTTAATTCAATAACATGTTTAATAATGTTAATCTACATTTACAAAATAAACGGATATATTTGTATGATTAAAAATTCCACCCGTTGTTGACAAGAAGCCACAAATTCTGTCCAACCGAGTTAATGTTTTAATAATGAACACATATGTTTTAGTTTGTGGTGAATAAAAATAAACAGAGATCCGATAATATGCTCCTAGATACCGTTGCGACGTTGTAACATCTGATTTTCTGATCAAAAAATTCTGTTTACTCTCACCCAAGATTACAATCAAATCAATATCATATTATACGGGTATAATTCGATATGAAAAACTTAGTAGAATCGGCATGCGGTAGTTTTACAAGAATACTACCACATAAATTAAACAACTCTGAGTACTTATGATCGAATACTGAATCATTTTTAACATCAGAATACCAGATCTTGTATATTAATATTTTACAAACTTAATGTAGCAGCGCTAAGAGTTCATGAAGTATAAATTTATTTTAAATATTAATCTAATGTTTTAATTATAAATATATACATATAAAATCAATTTTGTCGAAAAATATTGTTTTTGGGCTACCGGGATAATATATATTTATAATCAATGCATTAAATTAGTATTTAAAACATCACAGACCTATGTTTTGAATAATTACAACTTCACAATAAGAATGAGTTCTCCTTAATAATTTTTTTTTATTAAATTACATATTATTATTCACTAAAATATTTTATTTTATAATTTTATAGTCTTGATATTCTTGTTCAATCTGGTAGTAGACATGTAACAGTAATTAAGTGGTTAAGGGTTGGAGATTCATCCCAGGAGACTATCAAGTTAGTGCTGTTTTTATAACACAAGCGTTTAGTTTTGTTTGACGTTTATTTATGTGAAATTCCGTGTACATATTGTGTATTCCGTGTACGCATATCTATTTATAAGATTGAAATTATGAGTTTGCCAAAAATTACGAAAAGATTTTACTATATAGACTGCTTGAGCGATGCCATTAAAGTGTTCTCGAATATCTTGAGCAAATATAATACAAAATACAAATGTATACATATTAGATGTGTTATTATTTTTTATTAGGTCACTGCAGTTGTTTATTAGCTCACAGCAGATCATTTATATTAAACTGCATTTGTCTACATATGATCGTATACTAGGCACTTTTTAACTTATTAATATAATCATTTATTTATATTTTTCATTCGTTTATCGAAACATATTATGATTTGTATCAAACTATAACAGGGTGTTGGTTTGCTACACGACTGTATGTACATTATGATAGATGTGTTTAACATTTATAAGGGGATTGATAACATTTATAATAAATGTAGTTTTTTATTATTGATATGTAAAAGTTTCTATTCATTAATATGTACAAAAAATATCAAGAAAATATTATTTCAAAGGTACGCAAACTTTTTTCTTATGATTAACATAAGCAAATTTTTCGTGCACTATATTTAAGACAGTTTCTAAATCAAATGTTGAATGGCTATTATATATTTCAACAGGATTAATTAATCATTAAAAACGTTTAAGACTAGTTGTTGAATTAGTAGTTAAACATAATATATCTGAACCTTCCAGTAATATTCTATTCAAATACTTCTAGTTATGCTAAAAAATGTGCCTCGGTTTATTGTCGAAAAATTTTACTTGTACCGTATAAAATGTTAGTTCTTTTAAGATTTTTTAGTTTATTTTACAGTTGAGTTTTAACTGTTTGCTGGTCAAAACATAACCCCTCAGAGAAAAAAATTCAAATGCCTAGGCTCTGAAAGGGTTTCGTTTTGAGTTCTCGTTTTTTATTTTCTAATTTATTTGGGATATCTTGATTATAATAAAAATAATTTATTATAAGATTCATTACAATATTAGTTGCTGATCCAAATAAAAAGCGAACATTATTATATTACGTTATTTATTTAGATCAGTGTATTATATTAATAGGTTAATTTAAATAAATGACTCACCGAATAAAAATCTACCCGTGTAAATGTATTAAAAAAATGATAATGAAAATAAAGTACAAAAGTTTAACAGATTATTCCTTTAGTATAAATTCGCTCAGCATTTATTTTATACGTATTCGATCAAAAGATCTCAAGATTGATTAATTAAAAGTGTTAATTATCTTTATGAAGTTTACGAACTACATATCTATCCATTTTAATGCAAAAATTAAAGGAAAGAAGGTTCGTGAAATTAACAGATGTTTTTGGAACATCTAAACACCATGATATTGTATATAAAAGGACTAGCATAGAAGACAAGATTTTCTTTTCATCACGGTCTTCAGGGATGATAAATTAATTACTTTCATACAATTTTTTTGAAGGTTTTGGAAATAACTAGATATCTTTAATCAAATGACTTTCTCAGTCATAACAAAGGTAGTTGCATCCAATTTTAGAGGTAATTTTATGGAGTTTTCTATTCATTAACATTCAGCGTTAACATTCTATCATATATGTATATATAAATAAATAGTTTATTGAAAAGTATTTCCATTTCTATCAAGTGTTAGAGCCTTTATTTTATTGATTCACCAATAACTTTTCCAAATATAATTTCTAAACTCAATTAATTTCTATCTACTTGCGAAAATTCTCGTAACCAGTTGTCATTTCGGTTAGTTTTCTAAATTGCCTTTGGGAGTGTAGCCCTGTGGGATTTCAGTTCCCGACAAGCTCGTAATCTCAAAGCTATAAGAATTGAACAATTAACAAAACGAAATTACTAATCTTGATACGTTATGTGATAGGTTTCTCATACATTTTTAAAATTTATTTATATAAATGTGCTAAAACTTGAAACAGTAATGCATATATATATATATATATATTCAATTAATACACTTCTGTGTCGCAGCACCACTCTTTTTTATTAAAATTAATGTATAGTTATTATTTTAAGAACATTATTTTTACCACAAGTGTTGTTTGTTTTTCATTTTATCGATAATCATGAAACACTGACACAATAAATTGGAATGATTTAATAATAATCATAATATTTCACAGACATTTTATTTTATTTTCAGCGAAAACCGTGTAAGCAATTTCTTTGAATGAAGTATTATGTGAATGCTCTTAATATAAATATATATTTTTTAAATAAATGAGAAATTGTGTGTCACCCAGTGAATAGGATGTTTTTGCCAATACAATTATAAAAATGTATTAATTATAACACTTATTTATTTATTAATCATTGTTACGAAAATTTAAACCTCTTCTTCCCTGTAAACTCGCCTCGATCACGAGATGTTCTTAAGAAGGTGGTTTCGCTCAGAGAGAGCGTTGTGAGACAACTTAGGACGGGGTCGGAACGTACATGGCGTGGTTCATTCTCTTTACGATGGATTATATTATGTGCCTCATGGGCGATGTTTATTAAAAAGGCTGCCAAAGCAATTATGCCTAATAATCTAACATGAGCTTATACACTAAATAATCTTTACATATTAACAAGGGTTACTGGCGACAGAATAGTGGTCTCAAGAAAAAACATGCACCCAAATAAAGTAATGATCTCGGAAAACGGTTGCCACTAACAAGAAGAAATGCGGTGTGAAATCCATAGGTGACTTCCCGGGGAGGTGGAGCCATCTCAGAAAGCTGATTCTGTCCCTTGCCAAATAGGAAAGGTGTAGCGGCCCGCGCGATGAGAATATCGCGATGTGAATCTCGGAGTCGAACTTCGGGTTTAGGCACAACGTGGCAAGCGCTGTCGGCGCGTGTTACAGCAAGGATATTGCACCGTTTTTTGTGATTTGTAGCGGTCAGTGGGCTTCCGAGAGGCACACGCTGCCGTGATGAGTATATCGCGATGTGAATCTCGGAGTGAATGCCGGGTTTAGGCATAACGCGGCAAACGCTGTTCCTATCAGACGGCGCGTGTTACGGCAAGGATGTTGCACCATTTTTTTGTGATGTTCGCAAGTCTCCGTGCCACCACTATCTATTGAGAGCGGTACGTCTCCACGCCAAAGATGCGTCTACCCTTGATCCTTGACCTAGCGCGATTGCCTTTCACTTTTTGACCAGCAAGAGCGTCCGTGATTCTAAGCGCTGGTGGCTAGAATTTGTTTCATAACATCATTGTATTTTGTGTTTGCAATTGCATTTGAATACGACAGAGAATTTCATATCATGCATAAGAAGTAGTAGGGCGATGAGCCTTGATTATTTTAAGTAACTACATCAATGTATGTCACAATTACATTTTTTGGTTGACATAAGGATTAATTTTAAGTTAAGTATTAATTTGAAAATTCTTGGCTTAAATCAATAATTGCGTTTATGGTTTTAAGAGTATGTCTATCTGCTTATTTATTTATATAAATTGAATATACCACCGATCGATGGAATAACTCACATTTTTTTTTAACATGTTTACTTCATCTCGTGCCTTATTCGTTTAATGGACGTTTGCCATACTGTCAATCATCATGTTATGAACTGCGTCTCAAATCATTGCCTTAGGTTCCTCAGTCATAATATTCTCCTTCTTCCAGGGCCCCGACTTCTAGGAATCTTCGAATTCGCTTTATGAGGTACAAGATCTTATATTTTTCTGTATTATCATCACATGTCAGAGATATTGAAGTTTATGAATGTTTATTATTATAAATACTTATTTTTCTTTATTTATCCGAACCAAAACATCTTCATTCGTAACCCTATCCATCCAGCTTATTTTGAGGATTCTTCTGTAGATCCACATCTTAAATGCGTTAAGTCGCTTTATCATTTCTTCGGTAAGTGTCCATGCTTCCACCCCATTAAATAATATCGAGAACATATAGCTTTTGATCATTTGTATTCGTAATCTAAGGTTGAGATCATGACTGCAGAACATCTTTTTCATGCGGATAAAGGATGCGCGAGCTAGCTCAATGCGGCATTTAGTTTCAACGCGAGGATTCAATCTTTTATTTATATTACAATCCAGGTATATAATATTTTGGGACTTCTAGAATTTCGTTCCAGCAATATAAAGACTTTTATTGTCAGCTGTGGTCTGTTTGCCAATGAGCGTGTACGTTTACTAATAATTACAAAAAATATTTAATATAGCATACTAATGATTTCTAAATATTATGTACACATAGGTAGTGATATAGTATATAAACATAATAGATAGTGAGATAGTACATACATATAGATAGTGAAATAGTACATGCGAATACCCAAGTGTCCTCTAAATGTCGAAACCAAATACAATGTAACTACCCAAGGCTCGTGGATTTTCAGGACAACAGATTTATAGGGGGTGAGAAGAAAAAAGGGCATAGTGCTTGACCTTTTTCACATTTATATTCAGAGGACGGTGAAGGGGATTCATCGGATTCCAAACCACAGCTGACATGTGACATCACGATGATTTTGAAAGCTTACAGCGCATCATTCCGAAAGGAACGCGATAATATTTTACAAAGTTTCTCATTCTGGGTAAAATAGGACGAGTAACCTGAAAGGAATATTTATCTTTGAATTTAAATGTACGTTCACGGAACACGTATAGGAAACAATTTTAAACAGCTGACCGCGGTACCAGGTCGGACAATGGATTCCGCACGAATCTGGATATGTATTTTCTATTTTGTGTATCTTTCATAATCAAATACAGCATTTTTTAAAGACTTATTGAAACGTTACGTAACATTTTGTGCTTTGGAATTTATTTATCACGAAATAGAATATAAAATTAAATATATAAATGTTTTTTTGACAAAAATACATTTTATTGTGAAGTTGCAATTTTAAAACAAATAAATTTAATAAATCAGAAAGATATTCATAAAAAATCTGTCTATGAAAAAATATTTAGTAAGCAGCAGGATACGAACCCGATACTTTTCCTTGCCGGAAAGGAAAACGGAAATTTGTTTTAGTTCACTGCGCTAACTAACACCTACGGCTTGTATTATATGCGAGTGTTCAGGAATCCTCGACTTGCTCGAAACTGAAAATATGAGATTCTCGTGAGTCTAGTGACACGTTATTACCTACGTAGTGCACGGCGCCACACTAGATATCATTATGTGTCCATTCGTCTCACACCAGGTACCTAATTGAAAATTACCAATAAAAACATCATTAATATCTTTATCAAGTATGTGTGTATATAGTGCTATATAAAATTTAATGTGCACGGTTTAGCACAAAGATTGTTATTTTCTGAGAATGACGATCCTTTATATTTTTTTCACGATTTTTGCTTATTATTTCTATGATGTATTTTATTGGTTTTTGATAGTTTTCTGTTGGCAACTGGCAGTCAAAGATTAGATCAGAATTACGTCAAATATGATTAATACAACTGAAAATTATACGAAACAGTCCTGTTGTCAGCATTACTGTACAAAATTAGTTTTTATCGCTGGTTCAATATAACACGGTGTTAGCGTAAAAATTGTATGATCACAATTTAGGTAAATAAGATATTAATGTAAAATTAATTTTTAATTAACCGTGTACATTTAGAAGTGGTTTTGAATACCCAGTAAACGATTTTTCATAAAAAGTTTGTTTTAAATTCTTTTTGATATATTACTGCCTGTTGAAATATCGTAAAAAATTTGATTGAATGATATTTTTCAGAGATTTCTCAGAAACGTGTATTGAAACCAATTTATGGAATTTATCTCACGTTTTGCAGTCAATTATTTTTTAGAAGTTGTATGCATTGTTTATTTCAATACGTTGTGTTAATAATAATTTATTTATTTGATTCTTAGTACAGTGTGTTATATTATAATCGGATTAAAATTTGAGCAAAGTAAGACATATATTTGGGTACCCTGTCTGCTACAGCAGTACTTAACTGTATTATAGCAGACAGTTTTCTTCCGGTATAGTCGTAAACAAAGTACAATGATCGATGTACAAAATTATATATGTAAATAGTTCAACAATATGTCATTAAATTAGGTAAATACTTTGTAAGACTTGACATAAATGCATTGTTCAATGTATGAGATTATGAGATATAATATTTTGTATATGTGAAGAGTAAAGCAAGATGCAATTAAATAATATATAATTAAAACGTAAATTTTAAAGTAAGTCCAATGTATGTAAAAAAAAAAAATATTATATATGTTAATTACAGCATTTTTTTATAATTTTAATATAATATCAACACCTATCGATTGCTGCACTATATTCACGACAAAATAGCGGATACTATTTTAGTTATAATTATCGTTATTATAGTTATCGCCGGCGCTAATGTCAAATTCGGCTAAAGCGGGTTCTTTTCATCACTAAATGTCACAAGTTGCAGCGTTGAATTACAAAAAATATTTCTGCACACTTAAATGTTTTATGTCTGCACCCAAGTACGTGGATATTCGTCAATGTACTAATATTACCGAGCTCTAGACAAAATGAGACATTTCTTTCAGCATATAACTTGGCATCGTCAGCTCCAGTGACAAAATGTCCAGGTCAAACGATCATATAAAAACGCCTTTATGAACGTAAAATGATTTATATCTTCCGATATACTGCAAGATTTTAAACCAGACGGAGAGATTTAAAAAAATGTATTATCGATGTTTTTTTAGTTGAATCGTTCATCGATGACGACACTTGTTTATAAACTTCTTGTAAATATGGCCGAATCATAAATCAACCATATTTACGTGTAGCGACTTCAAAAATATAAAAAACTACATCGTATATATTTAGCAAGGTATTTTGAATATACAATAAATAAATAACGGTGCTGTTTTAGATAAAATTAAATATTAGAAACCTGTGTACTATATGATAATTGATTTATATTATATAGTTTTTATTTGAGACTTGAAAAATTAAATTAATTTGAGTGAATAAGAAAATAACAAATAAGAGTGTTTTAGGTCATCAATACATAATTATGGTACCCTAAAAACATCTCTTGTGGTACTGGTGTACTGGTGAATATTTTATTATATAATGGTTATAAATTAAGTAATATTTACACATCCCGCGCTGCCATTCATGGCCGAGCTGATGTTTTTTTCCGGCGTCTACATTCTTTCAAGGAGCGCATCTTAAAATTCTTGAACTTTTCCAAATATATCACCTTGTATAAGGATTGAAACTATTATTTTCTTCTGTTTTCTTCTTTTTTCACTGACTTTAGTCACGCAGCAGCTTCCACTTGTTCCAAAGCGGCCACTATCCACGAGACATGTTTGAGGAAAATATACGAATTAAAAAATTACTTTCTCCTTTTCTAAATGAAACCTTAAATAAGTGCTTATCGTATATTATCGTTAAATTGTTGTATTTATTTACATCTACACTAATAAATAAGATCACCCCTGCAACACTGTATATCGATTTTGGGCAGATCTGAGTTATGAAAGCCACAACGTTTATATATCTTCTTGGGCATCCAATGGTATATTAAACGACCGTATAAAATAAAAACAAATATTATTAACGCACAATTTATTAGTGAGCTTCCTTGAAACAACACTGTATTATTAAGGAGAATACACATTTTTCAGCGACAGTATTCTTGACGACAAAAATACTGTCGCTGTAGCATAGTTGGTAATGCACCTTCTCCGGATTGGAAAAGGATTCCAACTTCGAATCCTGGTAGCGCAACAACAATATTTTTCGCTAAAATTGATTTTATGTGTATATCTTTATAATTAATACCTTTAATTAGTATTTAAAACACTGTATTACATTCAAGATGGCCGACAAATTTCTATAAATCGATACATAGTATTTTCTCCCTGCAGTATTAAAACAAACGCTTTAAATTTCTGACCAAAAAATTAAAACGTGTGTGCAATTTAGTATATACATATGTTCGTTTTTAAATAACTGAAAAAGTAACTAATACTACAGTAAAGTACTAATAAAGTAAAATGATTTGTTCGTAAAATTCCATTATTTTCAATATAGAATTATTAGAAAACTTTTTAAAATCATAGGAATGAGATATAATTAAGTAGAAATACAATCAATATCGAAGCCGTCAGTGAATTTATAGAAATGTAGAAAAAATAATATACACTGCATTTACAATATTTTTTAATAATATTACATTTACGATTCTGTTCTTGGATTTTTTTTCCATTCATAAAAGTGAGAATTTTTCGAAAATATGGTCATTTTATAACAATAAATTTTCATGAAAAATATAAATCCTACAACATTTTCGGAAATATAGAAACAAAATGGTATTTTTAATGGATAATTCATTTATCAAGCAACCATAATATTAATAATACTTTTTGAGTTAATTTTTAATGAAAATAATTATTTATTCGCGGAAATTTCAAATCATTGTACGGATTCAATTTAATAGAAAATCTAAAAAAAAATTATGTTTTTACGTAAATTTACGAACACTATCATTTCATATTTTCTTTCGAGCGGTAATAAAAAAATACTAAAACCGATCTGAAAGTGTCACAGATGAAAATTAAAATTAAGAGTTGCGGCGAATTGTGTTCATAAATGAAAAATAAGTACGTGGAAAAATATATTTTTTGAGAGAAAAATTGTTAGGGAAAAGAAATATGCTGGAAACAGATACACGAAGGATTTAATATTTGATTTTTGTGCATAGCCGATTTAAATAACCATTATCACAATGATCTGGAGTATGAATTTTTTTCCACTTATTACATCGAACAGCGTTAATGCCCGAGTCAACAAAAGGAGACACGATGAGATTATTTCGAGATTGAGTTGAGGTACATCTCAAATACGAGTACACGTGTTGAGATTTTGATCTGGAGATGTGCTCAGAGATCAGATTGAGATTAGTAGAAAGTGACAAAACCTCGAATCAGCGTGAATCTACATATTTTTTATAAGGTTATAATGATTGAAAAAGTAAATATTGATTATAATTTTTTTTTGCAACCTTTAAACAACCTTGGCTGGACGGGACGAAATTGAGCATTAAAAATAAGGTCAAATACCTTGGCCGTATATTCAATGAAGGTGGACAAGACGGTGATGATATAAAACGACGGGATATAGTTAAACGTTTGTGCGTTCGTGCTGTCACGGCGTTTCTACCGATGCAGTAAGGTGGTGAAGAGGATCCTGTCGTGACGTACAACAGTCTCCGAATTCAGTACAACAACTCAAAAGTAATACTGTTCGGGTTGGCGCGACATTGTAGCACATCTACAATGTTTGCTAACGGCCGTGTTCATGGATACGTCCCGCTTCTGAGACATCGGGTTGCTAGTGTAAAGTTGCGGCTGGAGCTCAGCACTTACTCTCTAGTGCAAGCGGCAATCTCATGGAAAGCTGGCTCCCTGACCAGAGAATGGCAACGTCCACAGAATAGGTACAAATACAAAAATAGCCGTGACTGAAATTTAGTATTTATATTTTGTTTATGTACATATGTGTGAAATTTTGTCCTTATTTTAAATTTTCTTTTCATAATAGACATATTATTTTGTTATTTAAATGTGTTATCTTTATGGCGAATCAATACATCATAAAAAAAAACGATCACGATGGAATAAATGCATTATTACTATCATTAAAGAAAATTATTTTGACTTAATGCAATATCACTCAACTGACGAATAATAATGATATTTGAACGTTTGATGTACGTAAGGAGCGCGAAGTAAAGCGCTAGACGACGAATCTCTAAAATATAGTGTGTACATGGGGACTACAACTACTAAGAGTTATCTCAAAGGAACAAAATCCGTATCTCAGGTATTATCTCGAGTCGACAATTTCAATCGTTGACACGGTTCATTAGGCATCTAAATAAAAATGATTAAATTTTTAATTAAGATTATTAATCTTTTTAAATATATATATTAATATAAAAAAAAACTTCCATCGCTGTCACAAAAAACATTTTACAGTGTTTATAGTATTAAACCGAGTGTGCGTATATTTCAAGAGTTGTCTAATAAATTACTGTGATGAACTACGGTACAAGAACATGTAAAAATCATTAATAAAGTCTGGAGAGAGAGTATTTGGATACCGCATGATCTTAAAAAAATCCTCTAGACACTGGCCAGAAGAATCAGATCTCGTCTGTGTGTGTAAGGGTGTTTATAATTTTTTTATCAGCCGCCTTGTTTTATTTATTTTTTGAAAAGAGATAGCAGATCAAGCTGCTTAACGTAGACGAGATAAATTAATTTGATAGAAATCTGATAAGAGTTAAGGGAGTTTATTTTTAACTGAGAGCGGTTTTGAGATCTTTCGGTCAAGATCGAACGAACACCCACACACCTAATAAAAAATAAAAGCACAAATTTTATTAAACGCCAACTGGTTTCGCTTAGGCCAAGCTTCATCAGGGCGTATTTAAAACTAAAAATAAACACACTCTTTTTGTATATATTGTTAGTTTTAAATACGCCCTGATGAAACTTGAGCTAAGCGAAACCGATCGGCGTTTAATAAAATTCTTAGTTTTATTTATAGTGATTGTCTTATTTAATCCATATAATTTTATTTTTATTTTATAATTTTTTTGTTTTTTAACTACAAATTTATCTACATTTTTTTTCAATTCTAAATAGTTTCTATGTATGCATACATACGATTGTAAATAAAATATAGTTCTCTCGTTTTCTAACTAAAAATTTATCTATAACATTTTTGATTCTAAACAGTAATTAATATGCGGTTAACCCATTAAATTTTCAAAGTAGTACATTTATACCGTCACCATCTATACTCTTCGCCATTTATCAGACTAGCTCGAGAGGATGAGGCATAGGTAGATGACTCTGAACGAACCGAGCAAATTTAATATCCTTCACTGTAATAAATAATTCTAAATTCAATGAAAGGACACAGATTGTATTATTGTCAATTTAAACGAGTTTGGTATTGAACTATACAAATATTTAAGTGGTATAAATAATCTTTATTCAATGAAAACTAATGCGTTAAATAAACCTTCAAATGTATTTATAACCCATATTATCTTTCAGTGTTTTAGAGTGAGTATAATCTTCACTCAGTTATTGAACGTGGACTATTTGAATAATGTGGTAATTTATATGTAGATATTTGACTATATAGATCGTGACTGGTCTCGTTTTATGTCACGTCTTAAGTAAAAAAAGTAACAAATCAATCATAAAAATAAGTATGAAGAAAATACTTTGAAGGGAATACACGATGAACATAAAAATGTTGTATTCTGTAAGGGTTCTACCAAATAAAACGGAAGAAAGTAATTCAAGTGTTAACGTAAGGCGATGTTAGCTAATTTCATTGTAAACATTTTATAGTGAAAAAGTATTCATTTTCCGTGTTTATCTCGGAGGAATCGTGCCGTCTAAAATTACGACACTAAATTTTCTAATCTAGATGATGAGATTAAAGTAATATCATTGGCGTTGAAATTAAGAAACGCCACGATTTTATTTTATTGTGAGAATGAATGGAGCATATTAGACTATGCTAATTAGATAATTTTCTTCAGAAAAGTTAAAAGAAATTCAAATAATGGCAAGGTCGCGATTTTTAAAAACGGTTCATCGTGGAAATAAGAGAATCGAAAAAAAAGGTAGCAAGTAACACGTATTCGGAACATCGTCCTGTTAATTAAACTTGTGCATGCTTGCGAACAGACTCATCATCAGTGGTGTAGTGCTAAAAAAAAGTACCGGAACCGAAAGTACCCTCTAAACAGGAGTAGCGTTCCGGTATTAACTTTACTCTTACTAAAAGAAAATAACAATCGTTTTTTTTTTCGGACGTGGTTTGATATTAATTCGTATATGAATTAATACGCTAGTATCTATCTTACAAAAATCAGTTCACAAACATTCGTACTAGAGCGGATCTTTTAACAAATCGTACCGGAACGCGTTCCGGTCGTGGAAAAAAGTTCCGGATCTGGCGCGTTCCAACCCCACTGTACCACTGCTTGTTACGAGGATGGGATGAAAGTTTCTGCCTGGTCGCAAATTGTCATGTCATTTTTCATTTGTTTGGCTTTGCAATTTCATAAAGCTTCATCAGCATGAAGACGTTTTGCCTTTTTTTTAAACCTTTGTGTGCATGCACTAACAAAAAACGCTTTACATATTTAATACTACCCCTGCATCGAATATATTTTTCTGATTCATAAAAAAATATTCATAAATTCGTTTATATATATTAAAATAATAATAAAATCTCTCCGGTGAAAATCCGAATTCAGGTGAGAATACTAAACACTGTACTGCCGAATGTTTTGAATGAGACTTGAAAATAGACGATTATAAATAATATCTGAAGCTATTTAATTACTTAGAATGTTTGAATTCAACAGGTGTTATTATTTTGTATAAAATAGTATCTTAAGAATGCACAGTGAATGAATTCATAAAATATTTATTATAAATTTGATATATATAAATATATTAAAATTATAAATTTGTATAAAATAGTATCTTAAGAATGCACAGTGAATACACAAATCAATGCTAATGTAAAAAAATCGGCATTATATAATTATACGACAATTTGACACTACAGTTTAAAGGGGAATGGTGGTATGGTGGAGCGCTCACTGAGCGCACACTAAATCTTTTTGATTTCAAAATGATTTTTGAGACACCGGTATCATATTTTTAACACAGTTTTCGTGACAAATTTTACTGATATATTTTTAATCCCTAAACAAAATAAATTATGTGCTGTATCCTACTTCAGGCGAGTCTTCTTCGTAGTTTTCATCTATTAAAACATACGTCACGGACATTAAATGCGGTCGTTCTAAGCACAATGCGGGATAGTGGTATGATTTTAAATATTGCCTCCACAAATGTGTTGTAATGTTATTTAATTCACACGTGAAACTGAAGTTCACTTAAACGATCGCAATCAGCAATGCTTGTTGATAATTTGATCAATTTGCATTGTCCCGGAGTGACAAATTATGATGACTGTTGAAACATTTACGGTTTCGCCACGGTGCAGTGTTAATTTCCCGCGCAGGCTAACGAACCGTGGTGGGCTTACCGCGCGCGGGAATCGCTACGTTTTTCAGCCGGCGCCATTTTGAATTTAACCCACGTAGCGGGCAGACAGCTTGTTGAGGAGGAAAATGGAGATTCACATGCGGTCGGGTTAATCTTCAGTGAATGTTGCACGAGGGTTTTGATTGATGTCGCTAAATGAAATTCCTTTTCTTTTTCAAGCGGTCATGCGAATATTTTAATTATTTTTTTACGTTGTGGCAATTGAGATCTACTCTTTGATCAGATTAAAAGTGCTTGAATAATTTCCGGGAAAAATACGAAACACGCCAAAATGTCGCGTTTAATGACAAAATAAATATTAAAATGTCACGGAAAAAGGGGGATATATCGTATTTGGACGACCCCATTCTCGTTTTATTAATACTGTTTCATAAAAATTGTAAATATATAAATAGAACTAGTGTTTTTCTAGGATAGTTTTTTTGAGGAAACCTAGGTCGTAACGAGTGCTATTGTCAAATCTTTGCCTCAAATAATTACGGTAGAACCGAACTTATTCGCAGATAAGCTCGAGTGTGTGACACCAGTTCCATACACTAGCGCTCGCGGAAATTATAATTATAAAAATTATAAAAATAGATACAGGAACACTGACAGGAAATAATTACACAATCATTTATTTTTATTATCTCAAGAAAATATAAAAATATTAAATATTTGAGATTATTAGTGCAATGTGTCATGACGTAGCGAACGTGTGACGCGCGCATATTGGTAAGAATGGAAGTGTGGAAGGGATAAAAGAGCGCCGCGCTTGGGCGCGCGCTCTCTCGCCGGAATCGTAGATCAGAACACATCTAATATAATTATACTTATAATTGTGAGATCTGTAATAAACTGTATTGTTATTACATCCAGTTATTACATCATCCTGTGCAAGGATTTTACAATTAAAAACTACGATTAACTAATGATATGATTTCTAATATACATTAAAATATTGTACTGTTGTAGAATCAAATCCTTGTTTATAATGACAGTTTTTTTTATTATTAGTTTTTTATTTCCGATTTTCATGTTTTATTGTATCCTTGCCATAATAACTAGATTTAGTAAAAAAATAATTATAAACATTTAATGCGTGATTGAATGAAAATCAAAAATTGTATTTAAATACAGATTATGTATCATATTATTCAACACACTTATAAATATATATTTACGTATATATGTTAAATTTGAGGTTTTCACGGGTGAAGCATAATGAGAGAGAGAAAGATTATTGATACCTCGCTTATGTTGGTCCTGAAACTCCCGAGAAGAACCATAGTTTTTCGAACGTTTCGGGTAAACCTCATTACCCATCTTCAGGGGGTGAGGCGGTAAAGTGATCCTTTAAAATGGTCGTAAGACACTTCTTCTTAGACCGAAAGTTCAACGTTAGGTGAGTTAACTATACAAAGTTAAGTTTAGTTTAAATCCGATAAGACACCCCCTGAAGATGGGTAATGAAATTCACTCGAAACGTTGGGATAATTATGGACCATCTCACGACTAACGTGCGCGGATTAAGCAAAAATCTTTCTCTTTGATATATATATAAAATCGCATTCAAATAAAAATTTTTATTCGATTTTGGAATTAAACGATTTATATCAATTGCAATTCAAACAAACAAACAAACTTTAAATTCATGCTGGAAAGAAGCATGATCTGGATGTGTTACAATCAGTGAAATCATTGAAACATTGGCAATATATCTGAAATCATTACTTTGGTTCGAGAATTGGCGGAGAAGGTTTTGAAACCTTTAACCAAAATGATATAGACAAATTGCTTATAGACAATGCTCACAAGTGACGACGATATTATTGATATAACTTTAAATATCTTAAAATAATCAGAAAATAATGATGAAGCGGTAGAAAATCTAGTCCCCTTCACTGCAAATGTCTTCAATTTTGTAGTTAATTGAAAAATCATTTTCTTCTGAATATTGCCAATTCTGAACGAGAATTCAAATTTAAACGTGAGTTTAATAATTGTATGTCTAGATATCACGAACTGCATAAAAAATTAATTATCGAATGAAGAAATTCATCACAAAGTTTAAACACTAATTCTAATTGTGAAGAATTTCTAGTGATGAAAGCGATTTCGAACTAAATCGCAAATCGTGTCGAGCAATGTCATATAGCGTCGATAATTTTGATAAAAAAATGTCAAAATAATATAAAAATACTAAACTTTCTTGATTTTTCATAAACTTTTTTTATGCGATTCTGTGTATATTTCAATTCACTGCTTTAAGTTCGGTTTTGAAAAATTATGGAAGGCTACCCCAATTATTCAACCTAAATTTCGATGCAGGCTTTGCCTAATGGAGTGGCTAGATTAGTTAAGATTAGTGCTTGCTCATGTAATCTTTATTAAGCGAATTGGACAAAACCTAACATGCAGGTAGAGTCCGAGGCTATTAAATGCTTATACAAATGATTTTTTTTATATATCCAATTAAAACAATACGAGAATTATATAAAAAAAATTCTTCCTAATTTAAATAAAAATATAACATTTGATTTTTGGCACAGGATTTTCATATGTAATAGCGATTATTCTGTTGCCCGTGTGTGCAGACGTGGAGATATTCGCGACAACGATTATTCTGTCGCGTAGCATAAAAATCGCTGAGCGCGTCTGCCTTAAGCGGGGATTTATGTGATAGCGCCGCGCTGTCGGCTGAGCTGGCGCTCGCACCAAAAGGGTTAACGATGCATCACTGCAGCGGAAGTGAAAAGCTGAAAGACTTAAGGCTTACCTTTCAAAAATAATTCATATTTCCGCGTATTTTACGAAAGTATGGGTTTTTATTATTCATTTAAATCGGAAGTTATACAATAGATTAGACTTTTTTTAAACTATTACTTATATAAAACCTTTGCATTAATGTAAAAAAGTTTTTTTATTTCTAATCGCCGATTAAAAAATAAAAAATACATATTAATAGAATCGATATAAATATTATTTACTAAGTAAATTATTATGTATTCGATTTAAACCTAATTTTAAATAATAACTGAAGTCTCAAAGTATTTATGTAAATATAATTAATTATTTAAAATAATTTGTATTATATAAAAAGTGTTTTAAAAACGTTTAAAATTGATCATTTGTACTGCAAATCGAATGCTTTATAACTCTATTAATTTTTAATATTTTCCTAATTTGGTTTATAGCAGATTTGTCTTAGTAATTTAGCTTCAAGATTATAAGAAAATATATTTTGTGTATGCAATAATTTTTTATATTAAGGCAATTTTGTGGTACGCAGAAAATAAATTTAATGGTTGCGGCCTTTCTTATAATCCTTGTATTTTATTAATTATGGCAAATAACATTCAGTTTATTAATTTTGTATTAGTAAAATGGTCGCATCTAAGTAATAGTTTTAAAAAAAGTCAAATATAGTGTATAATTTCTGATGTAAATAAATTTTAAAACCAACATTTTCGTAAAAAACGCGAAAATATGAATTATTTTTTAAAGTGCTCACTTCTGATATTTAAATTGTAAAATCAAATATAAATCTGTCCCTTATTTTTTCATCATACTTAATAATCTCATAATACGAGCTTTATATAATATTTCTAGGACGGACATTTATATCTTACTAGCAGAAAATCATTATAATGGTGCTCATTGTGCATCAATATTATATTGCTTTAGAAATATAATAAGGGATTTTCTTATTGAAAAATAGATTCTACGGAAGGCCTGGCTTTGCAGCGGCCACTAAAAAATAGCCGCCAGCATGGCCTTACAGCATTTCGCTTAGTAATAATATATTGTCCTTGTTTAACAATAATTTCATTGGTAGGTACTTATAATACACATTTAGGTGAAAACTGAATATTATTAAGTTGTTGATTGAAAATAGTATTTTTTATGGGTAATGAAGATAGAATATGACGCACTTTTGTATAGATCTTCTAATGCACGCCAGTCTACTATCGCTTCTAACGGAATAATTCTCCAGTATTGCCTGGTCATGGCAAGTTGTCTGTTTCTATTGCCTCTGATGCTCGTTGTATATTTTATTAATCATTTTCTCCTCACTTGTATATCCCAAATACACAAACCGTGTTATCAGTGACTGCTTCAATACTATCGACTATGCTACAATATCAAATACATTATTCCACTTCCATACTTCTTTTTCCAGTTCCAGGTTTCCATTTCCGTACACCAGTATTGATATTGGCATAAATACATTATTGTTTACATATAGTCTTGCTTCTGAAAACAAATTATCTTAATAATAACTGACTGAATTTTGACCTTATTTCACTATATTTCTCAGTTGTATCTCTATATGTCAGTTCTTTCCGAAACGAGAGTGACAAAAAAAAATGTACCAATTTATTTTTTCCACTTTCGTAGTACAGTGTCATATTTGTCATTAATGCGGAAACAGTTTTTCTCATAACAAATAACTAAAATTAAATTAATTCGTTACCAGCCTCCAAAAAAAGTACACAAATGAATAAATTTTATGTCAAAACTTTACATTTATTGTACTGAGGAAACATAATGGTAGAAGCAGAAGAGGAGGAAAATTACTCAGGTAACTCTAATTCTGGTGGGGGTTTTCGTTTATCGATAATTCAGTAGCACTCGATTTGAAGAAAGAACTCACCCAATGTTATCTAATTAATATCTACTTATTTATTGATTATTTGTATACACTTTCTTTAGAATAGAAATTAAAAAATATCTTTAAAATATAGAAACCTAATATATTTTTACCCGTGAGAACAAAACGCATTAATTATATGATTTTGTTTTTGCCAAGAATAAAGAAATGATAATGTTCTTACAAAAAATATTTTTCAAATAAAAGTTTATTATTTGTCATTCGGAAGCTACTAAATCACAATCTTACGGATGTGGTATGATATAATTTTAAAAATAATGACATTTTCGCCAAAATTATCGTGATAAAAATGTAATTATTTAGTTACTTAAAAAACTATTTTATTATTATATTAATATTATATATATATTAATTATCTTCATCTATTTATTGTTAAAATGTTTAATACAAAATAAATAAAATGCCTTAAAAAACCTAAATTTTCAACAATTCACCAGTTTATTACAATACACGGTCATCCGAGTTAAAAACGTGAAATAAAAATATATTTCTCTTCTATGACGCTTTTACACAGAATTTTATTCTTCCAAAAATTAAACTCTATATTATTTTGCATCCTATGAAAATTACGCCAATCGGTTAAAAATCCGCGATGATAAAATAAAAAAACACATTGAAACATTTTTCCACTTATATATCGTATCTAAATTACATATAAAAATTATTTTGACAGTAAAGTCAATCATAGAAGTGCTCACTTTTCGGTGAATTAGGTACAATTAATGTCGCAAACTTTGTAATATAATTTACCCGAATTTATATGTTGTTGAACACTGCGTAGTGGTTGGTTTATGTACGCGGCCGAAACGAGTTTACTAGGTGACAGAATAAATTCCTCGGCTTTTGAATAAGCGTTTCTTAAGTATGGTGGAAATATTTATAGTTATTTAGAGTTCTACATATTTTTAATGGGGGATTTCAAACCGTATAATCGGATTCTTACAATGTGTAAATGCGTCTTCATCATCATGCCCACCATCACCATCACCTCCACCATAATCATAATCATCAGCATCATCATCGTGAAGTGTAATATGTAGAGTGAAAAATGTGGGTACTAAAAAAATTGCGAGTGTCAGTTGGTAGTGAAAGTCATTCCGCTTTAAATATGTAGTGCAAATCGTAAAAATTGGTTAACCATCTTTACTTTGCTATTAAACTAAGGATAATTTTGTGAGTCTAAGTGGCAAAACACTCGTAACTCACAAATGATACTCGTTTATGTATGTGTATATCATTAAATCAATGTACCAAAATCGTAATCAATGTATTAAATAAAATCAATACCTACATTGATTTTAAAAATTTAAAAAAATATTTGTTTTTAATTTATTTTGACTATTTTTATTTAAAATTCTGAATACATAACAGTGTTTGAATTTCTAAAATTGTATCACCAAAATACGTCACAAATAAATAACTCCATGCAACGTTTAAAGAGTAACGCTCATTATTCATACCGCGATCACTCGGCGACTGAGGCCTGGGCCGGGTTAGCGTCGGTCACCATTGCGTATAATTTAGCAATTTAGCCGCTAGATGAAAGATCACGTCATTTCTGTAACTCTATTTCCGTTGCATCTAAAAACAACGTCTACATGCTTACAAAATTTGGGGTACCGCCGTTAATGATGTTTATCATCAACAAGTACTTATGAATTTCTCAAACACAAAATAGGCTCAAGGAATTTAGCAAATCGAATAAAACGTTTCTGCTTCACTGCACGTGTTCAAGATGTTTAATGGGAAGAATAGATTGTGTGGAACCAAATTAAATTATCGCGCATTTTGGTCGTTGTCTTTTCCGAATCGTTGACTCTTTGACCCACTTTGGTGGCGAACAAGAAAACGTAAAAGATATTCAATTGTGACCGTCATCATGGGACATTTTTTCCTATGTTAATTTTAAATTCTGTTTTAATTTTATATTAGTTTAAAAGTAATCAATTAACATATTTAGCTCACTGATACTTGTGACAGATAATTAGTTATTACATAGAGTGCGTGTTTACGGAGACACTTTTCGAGAATGGTGATTAGTGGCGACAAGTCGTTGCGTATTGGTCAGTTCAGTATTATTTCCATATAAATCGCAGAAGACATTATTTTAATGGAACTATTTAAATAGAGACAGATAACGGATATTCCACAGGGTGCGTCTTCAAATGGAGCTACATATTTAAATTGAGACAGATAACTGGTTATTCCACACGGATACATATTTATCTCACGAGTGGCGATAAAGGTCATTATATATCGGTCATTTTAGTCTTCCATGTTAATTACAGTAGACACTTTTTAAAGAGAGTTAATTAAAATGGACACTAATAAATATTTATTACGCAGAAATGCTTATTATTATAGAAACGCAGAAATGCAGAAATATTACAGAGAAATGTTTATTTCTAAAGTTAGTAGTTAAATATTGGTTGTTTGATTTTATTCTCATATAAATTACAATGAACATTGTTTAAATTAAGTTACATACGAGATAATAATTTTATTGTGTGTGCATTGATTTAAAATTATTAATTGTATTTACTTTCTTTATACCAAATGGTTTGAAAATTCCTATGTTATAATTTGGTTGATGCGCGAAATAAGTTAATTGATAGTAACGTATTACTCGTTTGCACGTTTGATTGTATATTATTATAGTAGCACATGATCTTCCGAGGTTTTCATGTAATTTAAAAAAATATTAGTATGTCTGCGCCTTGAGCTTGCTTTATAAATTCATTGTTTGACATACTTTCAGGAATAAACTAATATTTAATAATTCTAGTTAACTCGAATAATTATGGTATTAAATTACTAATGATTTACACATTTATTGTGTTATTTTGTAAAATTCATATTAAAGGTATGTATGAAATTCATGTAGGTATTAATCCACCTTGTGAAAGATTTTTTTTTTATTATAAATGAAAAACTAGTAAATTCAAGTATTTTAGTAACAATATTTTATTTTTCGTTATCATTTAACTGACGTATAAAAATGAGATCCATATTATATGTATTGACACTTTTATCAAACATTGATTTATAGTGCCCGGCATCTTTTTATTTGGTACATACAAGTAACGTTCATCTTAGCTATCGAACCACTCTTTTCATTTGACGTAAGAGCACTTATCTGAATTCAATATATTTATCGGGCAATTTTTTTCTGTTAAAATAAAAATATATATTTATAAAACAAGTAACTTTTGCTTTAATCTGGATCGTATTTTATTGCATAAATATAATAATTAAATTATTACAACATAAAATTTCGATTACTTATGATTTTTGTTCATATAAATGACAACATTGGATGGATAGAGACGCCCTAAGGATTATTTTACGTGGTTGATTAAAAAATTAAGCTCACTTATAAAAATTTAAAAAATTCGTACAAATGTCCATGCACGCACGAATAACATAAGCTAACACGCATTGAATACAACACGTAAGTATGATAATATATACAGGTAGTAACAAATTGTTTGTGCGTAACTATATCGTATAATCTGTGGCGTGCAGTAGGTTTAGATTTAGGTTATGCTGTTACCAATGATATTAAACAATCATATATAATATATGTACTATAATATACATTATATAGGATTATGAACTTTCGATTAACCAACGTCTTTAGACAAAATGAATCCGTCGGTTATACGACCCTACCATGTATTTATTTGTAATTTTAGAGTACTATTAATAGTGTTTTTAAATTTTAAGTTTTAACGTAAAATTAAACCTTCTTACCCATATAAAAGTCTATATAAAAAATGTATGGACGTTTTTAAGAACACTTTTTATGATTGAACATGATTCTTTTATTGTTTAAAAATCTTTCGCATAATAACCAAACGAAATAATTATTTTTATTAAAGTTAACCTAAGAAATAGTTCTGCCAATAGCTTTTTGTTTTTCCCAAATCAAAAACAAATTCACGCACCAAATGCACCTCAAACCCAAAGAACGGTCATGTAATCAACACGTTAAAAATTCAATGATTTGCACGCAGTTGTAAGTCTTTTTAATATTATTCTATTAAAAAACAGCATTAGTAACGACTCCATACAAAACCGATCAACCGAAACGAATTTTTAATTCAGTAAATAGCCAATTAATATGACTTGAGTAATGACAGAGTAATGTGAATAATTCAATTCGGCGAATGCACAAGAGCTCCATGACTATAGCGGTGAGTTATCGTTGTAGTTTTTAGAACTAAGCAATTAAAGTCTTTACTGGCACACAGATGGCGCTCATTTTAAAATAATGTTTTTGTGTATGTTAATCCAATAATTTAATTTATATTTATTTTTATTTTTAATTTTTTTTTTATATTTATATTTGTTTCCCAGAATTTTTAGAAATGCACAGCTTTTTGCTTGTGTTCACTGCACGCCCCTGCGCATAATATACATTATTTTGTCCAAGAAAAAAAATCTAAAAATCTAAAATTCTTCATTATAAATATTTTAGATAGTTGTAGCCATGTTATTTAACAAAAAAAATATTTTGAACTAAATTAGATTCTTAATTTTGTGTAATATTTGAGCCCATGTCACAGCTGGTGGCGATTTAATTCTGGAATATGTACCATTATGGCTTCTGGACACACGATTTTTTTGATATATGTACAAATATTTGGATAATGTCGTGATAAAACTAAATCGTTTCTTTCGCACGCACGGGTCACATGGCACGCACACTTTTCGTTATTCTGAGGCTAAGAAGTTTAATTTATTTATATTGAGTAAAAAATAAATTTTAATTAAATCATGCAAATAATCAATGTTTACTGTATGGATTTAGCGTATTTAATCATCATCCACTATGGTCCCTCACGACTGAGGATCGCGATCTCCATGAACTCTCGACCTCTTAACTATGCTCCTCATCCTGAAGGCTGTCATCAGAGTAGTGCCTGTTGCCTTTTCCATTTGGTCGCCCCAACGTGTGAGGGATCTTCCTCTTCCTCTTCATCCTTCGATATGGCCTACCACAACAAGCTTCTCCAAACTATCTTTCCTTGGTTGAGAAACTATCCATGATCTTAAATTCCTGGAGAATGGAGACATTCATGCGTCTCGACGTTATGCGTCTTCAGCACCACATCTTAAAAGCATCAATCTATCTTCTCTCTCATGAGCATGCTTTAAATGTCAGAATCCTTAATATATATTTTTATTGTTTTATATCTTTAAATAAATTACTTACGCACTGTACATTGTAATAAAGGCTCAGTCTACCTAAAACAGGCATTTATGAAAACAAAAGTTTTTAAACGAATCATTACTATATGCTTCATTATTATATGAAAGCCTATTAAAAACTTTTGTCAGTTTCTAGGAATTTCTCTTCTGACTCCCTTTATTCCTGTGAGCTGTTTAAATAAATAATTTGAAAAGTTAATTTACTTTACGCTTAAAAGTCAGTCAAACGTGGTGCTTCTTCTTATTGAATTTTCATTTATATTTACTATTCTTCAACTTAGAGTACACCTAAAACATAGGAATTATATATTTGTTCTTGCATTTTACGTGGTATTCGGGTAAACTAGTTCGGTAGTCAGTTTTGTCCTAGGTTTTCCATCGGCAATTTATTTATTAACGCCCTTATGGGCTTTTACTAAGTTGGTTTGGTATAAACGATCTGGTACTCCGCGCAAGAACGTGGTATACAATCAATTCAGTTAAATTAGAGGCGTCCAGTATGCCATTTACTATTTTAAATAAAAATAATAAATCACTTAAAGTTACAAGTTAGTTAAATTAAGAGTGCTCGTTAGAAAATCATAATTCAATTGTTCAACGGGTATACGCAGTTTGAAGTTAATTAACCTTAAAAGTTCATGCTGAACCCTTTCTAATTTTAATTCATGTACTTTATAGAATGGATATCAAATAGTTGAGTTAAAATCTAAATTGCTACGAACTACAGCCGTGTATAAAACTTTAAGTGAATTGATATCTTTCACCGTTCTTAATACAAAACCAATACATTTCACAGCTTTATTCGTGATTGCATTAATTTGTGGAACGAAATAGTTAAATAAATAATAATGGATAGTGTTTCGTGAAATAATATGCCAAGATCTTTAAATGTACAATGTACAAAGTATACAATTAGATTGTTTGGCTGCAATTTTCTTAACGGAAATCCTATGTCTGGCTGCTCTACTGATGGTCTCCCGTGTGCCCTTGGGTTGTAAATCTCTGACAGTAAAGCCGATAAAAACGCAATCTATATCTCACGCGCACCGGTGTTAATATATCCGTCACCGAGGTCGTCCGATTAATTCCACTATCGTAAGGTTTGTTTAGCTTCGATTCCGCGAGCGGTCCGATTACTTTTGCCGTTTCAAGTTTTGTAGTATACCTACTAACACAAAACTGGAAGGAATACTTGGTGTTTTGTAAACCCAGGATTGCCAATTGAAACATGTAAAATGTCCAAATACATGGTAATACTCACATTTATTGATTATTTTTTCTTGGACCCTTTAATAGCAATAATATTATATAATTCGGAGACGCTTATAAGAATCTATTATCAGTGATTCTTAATTTGTTTTATGCATTGTATTACTCATCGTGTAATTCTTCAATAAGGAATTCATTGCACTGAATTTGTTTGTAATATGTGTAGCCTTACTACGTTCCTTATTATTATAATCTTTTTATTTAATATGACGCATGTATTAAGCAGTGGATTTTCGCATTCAAATAATTTCATAACACCAATTGCAAATTACACAACTTAAAATAATTGATGCGTGAGTTTCAAAATGTAATTTTTTAATGTAATGACATAATTTTTTTCATAATTTAAATGCTTTACATTCAATGAAAAAAATTAACGCCTTTTTTCTCTAGTTCACTGTTTTACTATCTTTTATTTCTAATTATTACTCTCCTTTAACATTTTCTACTTAATTCAGGCAAATTTAAAAAAAATCATTTTAATCAGGTATTTTCTTAAGTAGTTAAAGAACAGTTTTTTTGGAAATAATATTTCAATTGTCATTTAAAGGTTTAATAAACAATCATCATAATTATATTTTTATTTAATACATAACTAGTATTATACCAGAAGTTTGACAGTCTGCATAAGCAGGTATACAGAAATAGTCATTTTTTAATCATGGATTGATTTTATATATATATATATATATATATAACTTAATGTCTGTCTGTCTGATTTCCAACCCTTCGATCCAACTAAAGTAAATTTTGCATTGTTACTCTTTAAAACCTTCTCCTCTCAATCATCACATCTCCTCCCCCCGATATAAATATGTATTGCA
The DNA here is from genome assembly GCA_022840565.1 of Eubasilissa regina. Classification (NCBI taxonomy): domain Eukaryota; kingdom Metazoa; phylum Arthropoda; class Insecta; order Trichoptera; family Phryganeidae; genus Eubasilissa; species Eubasilissa regina. Next base: position 28,679,614 of record JAINEB010000018.1, read on the forward strand.
TCCAACTTGCAAACTTGCATCCATGCCCTTTAAGACCCTGCACAAAAAATAAAGTCCCTCCTCTTTTCACCCGATCACTCAATCCCCTGTCACTGATGTAAATGTGTATTGTTTTCAATATCATTCAATCCAGTTACTAGTTAGTTACTATAAGATTCTGAGGAAAATATAGTCTTCCCATTTTAGTTTCCCGTATATATTACTCTCCCACTGCCTGGACCCAATTTTTTATACATCATTATTGGACCTGCGCAAAAAAAATCTCCCCCTCCTTCTGAATACCTACTTTTAATTATAACTAAATTTGAATCCCATGCAATGCCAAGCAGGAACTGTTAGTTTAATACAAATATTTTACGCGTACTTTTGTGCAATATGCTTAAACAATTTCGATTGTTTGGATTTAAATTATGTTTTTATACGAAGATTTTTCTATGCATTATTAATCTCCACAATCAAATAAAATTGTTCAAAACATCGTTACTGAAAATATGACCATGACATTGCAAATTTTTTTTCAAATGAAAAGATACAACACTATGTGCGATGGTTTTCTGTATTTGACTGCCATGATTACATATCTGTTCACATTATAAACCACGCTTTGCTTATAAGCATGTGGCTTGCAAATCGGTCGAAGCTTTCTTATTGCTTTTTCAGTCGGCGCCACTAAACCACACCATTCGCCTATCATATGATTCAGATTTACACCGCCTACGTGGTCTAGGGCCGACAAAATAGAGGCATGTTTACTTTGATGGTTTGGATGAATATAACGGTTGATAGATGAAAGGATGATCGGATACGTCTATATATAAGGATAAAATTGACATAAAAAGAACCCGGTAAATGTGACATGAAAACAAAAAATAGGCGTGAAGTATATCTAGACTGAATTTAGCTTAACTGGAAATCCGTAATGATATTCTGTAAAGATATATAAATTTATTTATGAGGAACCAATTCAATTGAAAGTAAAATAATTAAATAAGTAAAATAAATTAATTAGCGCCTCCTATCGGATTTTACTCAAAGATCTTTGAGATTTTCCGTAAAATATAAAGTAGATTTCTTTCAAATAATGTAATAACAGATGTATCAATTTGAAAGTGCATATAAGCCTGAAATTTTGTCATTAACTTATTATATTGACGTCATGTAATAGGTTAGCGTACTTCGAGTCCGGTAACAAAAATATTTTTTCGTTAAATTGATTTATCTGTATATATTTGTTATTGATACATTTAATTTGTATTCAAAATATTATAGAAGTATTTCCTGAAAAATTGAAACATCACAATAATAATGTGTTCTCTTTAATAATAAAATAATTGATTTAAAAATTTTGTACTGGAGTATTTGAAAATTATTTTTTTACCTCCTAGTTTGTCATAAGGGTACAATATAAAAACATTTTAAGAAAGGGGAATATTTTTTTAGCTGACAAATTACAAAATACAGAAATGCATGTGTTTCAAGGTCAACGAAGTCTAATCACGTGACATGCGGCAGTCTTCGGCATTTCAAAGCGAATAGTGTAAATTTGACTGATTAAGTAACGTTCAAACGACGATTAACCATGTACACAACATTAACCATGTATAAAATTTTAACTATGTATAAAATAAAATAAAATTACGTTTTCAAACTGGGACTGATAATAAAATAACTGATGAGGTCTCGTTGTAGAATTTAATTAGATTGATTTTTTTGTAAATTGAGTCAAAACTCTGTTTTATTCTACTACACTTTTCGTTGTGTTAGATGATATATCGTTTTCGGGAACATCTTCCCATTATCAATATTATAGTTCAACAAAAATTAAAATCACTTTCAGTAATATATGATGTGTTTGAAGTTAATTTTGGTGGGGGTAGGGGTAGGGGTGGAGTTAAAATGGATGAAAGAGGGATAAAACAAAGTTTTGACTCAATTAACAAAATAATCATGGAATTTCACAAAAGTTTCACCAAAAACCTTTGAATAGTTATTAGATTGAAATGAAAATATTAAATGACTTGTTTATACATCCGTTATTATATTTTCCCATTCAGTTTTTGCTTTTAGAAATACTGTATGTAAAATGCACGTGTATTAATTATTGAAATTTTTAATGGAGACCGTCTGCTAATGAGGTAAGCGCAGCGTCGGAATGCAGAGAAGGCGAACTAAAGGGAATAAGCAGGGTGAAATAATGTTTTCCATGTCCGAGTTTTTGGATGTATTGCGAAAGGAACGTAGTAGAAGCGTTATTTAATTCGAAAGTAGCTCGGATTTCAGTATGATTATAAACAACCTGTATTTGTGAGGTGTATTTCCTGATTGAGGATTGGAAAATTTTGGAACAAGAAATCTTGAATTTAAACACACATTGATAGACGCATTTTTATAAAAATTATTTTGTTATTATTTAATTAATAAAAATTATTTATTATTCAACGAGTTGATTGGAATTACAGTTGTTTAAAAATTATTTGTACGTCGAATCGTAATCATTTCGAAGTCATTCACAATAAACAGAAAATTATAAAATCGTAAAATATTCTTTACTTAAAATAAAACAACTTATATAATATATACAACAATTACGGAAATACGTCATTTATCTATTTATTAGAAACTATATCAAATGTTATAAGGGTATGTTATAGTATCTACCCGCTACGATATATTGTTTTAAGTTGACATTTCGCAAATGGCAATACTGCACCACAGGAAAGAATTTATGGCACATTTCACTGACGGATCGAGAGCATGTGCAATAAGCAGCTCGTCAAATTAATATAAAAAAATGTAACATCATGTTGACAAAAGGAAGGGATGTAAAAATCCCTTCCTGTCACGACATCCGTGAGGCGTAATTAGACGATAATACTATATTTTTCGTGAAGGATTACTCACGAGTCAAAGCATGATGGGAACACGATTGCGTTCCATCTGCTCAATATATTTTACAACATGAGGACGCTAGGGTTTCTGCGCTACTTCAGGAACCACGTCAGGAAGCGGGTGATCCAGCCTTTATGACGTTTGCGGTACGAGGAGACACCAAGTATGTATTACGGGTGACTCGGAACATCAAAAACTGAATTCAAATTATGAATTGCTCTTGGAGAGCAAAGGTTTTTGTGTTCAATTATTTTGAAGGAAATTCTTAGTTGTAAAATTTTGAATAAATAGTAAATTATAATGTTTATTCTCACATCTAATTATAATGCTTGTTGCTAATTTTGTTGTACATAATTTGTTGAAAATCTATTTTGTTGAAGACGATTTGTTGAAAATGATATTATTTTTTGTGCTATATTACCTAGTAGACTTAACATTTTCTTATTCTATCATGCTCAAATTTTGTACGCAAAAGCTAATCAATTATAATATTGTAAATCTAAAACTTATTGTATTATTTTTTCCTTGAGAAAGATGACTGATGTGGTGAATTCTGTGCATCAGGACCCCGCGTCTCATACTTTCCGTTGAGCTAAACGGTGGACGAACGCATGTATGTATAATATGTTTAGACTATGCCGGCCTCACTAGAGAATTCTTTGCTGAGGCGGGCATAGTTTACAAGTAATTGTGCAATAAATTAGTTAACAAGTATCAGACCGAAATTAACATACGTCTGATATATATAATACATAAGGTGTAAAAAGCAAATTACAGAAAACAAAATTTCAAATTTTTGACATTTTGTGACAAGTATTATAGGTTTGATCGATTTGTTTGGGTGAGTGCACCAATACTAGTTCTACCCATATTACGATGCAATGCCGCAATTTTTTCAGTAATATATCATTGTGAGAGCCAAAGATTAGTGGTTGAGTTAGCAAAATGTTGAATTTGAAGTTTTCCATTGAAAGAGTCGAATACAAAAAGTACTTGAATATCTAGTCCTGGAGTAAAGTGTTGGATATTATTTTGACCGATAGGAAATTTATTTTATATTATTCATATGAATCAATTAAAGTTAAACAATTGTTTATGCTAATAGTTTAGATTACCCTTATTGAATGATAATTTAAATTATGGAAAGGTAAATATGGGAAATAGAAAAATAAAATTCTATGTCAGAATAAAGTAGGTACCGCAATATCTTTATGAAACTCATGAATTTGTATATTTGTGAGGTCCAGAATCAAAAGCACACATGTCCACTTTAACTATTTTTGAGAAAAGTGCAAAAAACCATTATAACACAACTGTCACATTTGTAGTCTATTAAACCCGACCAATAGCCACAGGTCACATGATCAAATACTGTCGTATCGTTGGCTGGGTTTAAATTAATTATCTATCGGATATGTCTGTGATTGAAGTAACAAGTAAATTTTAAATCTGTTTTATATAAAATTCGGTGACATTTATCTAATTAGACTGTAGACATTAATTTGCTTTATATTTGTACATACCTAACTCAAAAACCAAACAAATTGGGCATGTCTGATTGTGATTCTATACCTCACATCAGATCTATTCAATGTCGCGTGGGATACCATTTTAATGATGGCTAACTCCTGGACGAATTCCTGACGCGATTGCTGAAAATCGATTGCTATTAAAGAGTAGCCTTTCAAATTAACTTAACCAGCGTATCGATAATAAAATGAGATCCAAAAATGTAATAAATAGCCCTTGTTTAATTCGTTTTCACGACCTTTCCCTCCCAAGGATTGTGGCGGTTCAATGAACTAAAATTTTCCTTCCCCAGGGATTCCAAGAATACGAGCCATATGCAATATAATGTAGATATCATTTGAATTACTTTCAAGGCAAAAATTAATTTAATTTTATGTACTTTATATTACATTTTAATAATCTTGTATTTAAATCAATATTAATTTAATTAATTAACTAACTTATCATTACACCATGCTCGCGAAGGAGTAGGCAGAGATGGTAAAATATTTTTCAATCATGGAATACCATTATTTAAAAAATAAAAGTTCTTGGTTCGAATTCCGGTGGCAATCAAAATATTTTTTGGATAAATTGATTTTATTTTTTACATTTAATTTGTACACAAAATACACAAAATTTTATTCTGTAAAAATTACATCTCTCTCTCTCTCTTTAATTTTTTTTTTTTTATCTAACGTAGGCGCTCTTTCATATTCCTTGTTTCGTTTTATCGATTTTTCATATTCTTCATCCTCCTTATTCACACGCATAAACAATCTAACCATTATTTCTATTTTATGATTAAAAAATAAAATGTATGTGTATGCTCACAAATAAATAATATCGGTCTGGTGTATTATTCCTACAAACAAATACATCTGTGCCATCTGTTTACTCAGTAGGGCGGACATGATATTATATAAAAAAAAACTAACAATTGATTATGATCGTTACCATCATCACCTTCTATTTTTCTATCCACTGCTGAATGAAGGTCTCCCCAAGTGTCCCACTTTTCACTGTCTGCAGAGTTTGATGATTTCGTCAGTCCAGCGGGTTTTAGGGCAGTCTATGTATCGTTTTTTCCCTTCTGGTACCCAATGAATGACTGTGTTTGTCTAACGATTGATGTGGTATATTGATTGCCACTTCATTTTAATGGCGTATTCTTGTTTTCTTAACCACACATGACCTTTTAATCAAGCACTATACAGCCACATTCAGAAAATCATAGATATATACACGAGAAGGAGGAAAGTATGATAACGTGCAAAATACTTATGGGTAATGAAAGTTTGGAACAAGTAGATGAGTTTATTATTATTAATTATTTGGGAAGTATGTTCGACAAAAACGGAAAGACTGAGAAGGATATCGAAAGGAGGGTGACTACAGAGAACACAGTGAACGACGCTTTTATCGGAATTATATCTAATGGGAACTTGTCAACCGAGGCAAGACTAGCCGTACACAATGGAGTCATGGTACCGACACTGATTTGTGAAAGCGATTCCTGGAGCTGGCAGAAGAGAAACGAAAGTATACTGAATGCAGTGGAAATGAGATCTCTTAGGCGTATATGTGGCAGATCCATTTCTAACAGAGTAAAAAATGAAGAAACAATGTGACGCTGATCTTAGTATAGTGAGTAATATTAAGAAATAATCACTTAGGTGGTTTGGTCATATGGAACGGATGATTAAGGAGAGAATGGTAAGATATATATGATTATTAAGGAAAACACATTCTTATTATGAAGTTGTAATTATTCAGAACATAGGTCTGTGATATTTTAAATATTAAATTAATGTATTAATTATAAATATATACATATAAAATCAATTTTGTCGAAAAATATTGTTTTTGCGTCACCGGGATTCGAACCTGGATCTCTATTTCCAATCCGTCTGCAGTCGGTTTACTCAGAGGTATTTGAGATTCTGTAAAAATAATGTAGATGGCTTTCAAATAATGGAACGACAGGTGTATTAATTTGAAAAATGTAACATACAGGTTCGAAAATTTGTCAAGAAAAATACTGGCGTTATAGCACAAAGGTAGTGCACTTCCTCGGATTGGAAATAGAGATCCAGGTTCGAATCCCGGTGACAAAAAAACAATATTTTTCGACAAAATTGATTTTATATGTATATATTTATAATTAATAGATTAATTTAGTATTTAAGATATATATGACGCAAGTATTGATTGCACCAGAAATAGAGAATGTCCGCGGAAGACTTGACTAGATATTGGAGGATGGTCCTGATAGAAGCCTCAATAATCGGCGACCTTGTATGAGAAGATGTTTGAATGTGGTTGAAGCGAGAACTCCGTGTTAGGACAGAAAAGTGTTGCACTCTATTTTCTCTGCCTACCCCCGCGGAGAAACAGCGTGATGGTAAGTAAGTAAAGCACACCAGTCCAGTTTTGTTCTGCGAATAAGTTTTTTCCGATACGCTTGCCGTTATAGAAATTTGTTGTCCAGGGTAAACAAACAATTATCGACTTCTTGATGCTGGATTCTATTAACACGAATGACTACCGGGTTAACCAAATTATCGACAATTATTTATAATATTTTTTATAACCGATATTATTATAATAATTGTAATTAACCATAAATTGTTATTATATGTAAGTAGATCTGTATATGAAGAAATAAATTTAAAAATATACAATATTCTTGAGCATGTCCAAATATGTGTAGGAACCAGTTACTGGGATTTATCCCCTGAGGGATTGTCATTCTCACAAAGACGAAGCCATTATTTTTACATGGAAAGTATGGAAGTCTTAGGCATTAAAAGGCTTACGACCTGTCATCGGCTAGTTTAAGTGATCGCTTTACACAATGTAACGTTCACCTATTTACCCATGCTACCACATCTATTAAATTTTTGGAAGTTATATATATATATGTTATTATGTTGGAACATTTCAATTATTTATTATCAACTATGCTGTCGCCATCTATGGATTTTTTTTGAAAATTTGGTATTCATTCTCATGTAACAGAATAGATGTCGCTGAGACTATTTGTCTGAAGTGTGGGGCTATATCCTTTATGTGTATATATGAAAATCATTCGAATTATTAACATATATATTAGAATACGCCTGAAAAGGCAGTATTTTTCAATATTTAACTTCGTATTTAGAACGATATATTTCACAGCATATGTGTTAATAATTTGAATGAATTTCATATATGCACATAAAGTATCTATATCATGAAAAATTTTTTTATCTAAAATTGTATTGATATCATATTTTAAACTAGCTGTTTCCGTAAATACTTCGATAGCTAGTTCTGGGTTTTCTATTGGTAATGATGAATACAGTTATTCAATCTATGTAAATTCAAATTACACAAACCTTTGCGAACCTGTGCTGGTTGAGGCCGACGTCGCTATCCTTGTAGCTTGATGGTCCGCAAATATGCTGGTCAGCCACGTTCACACCTTCACACAACCGCTAATCCGAAATTATATACACTAAAAGTTTTATTATTGCCGCCGTAAAAAGTCCGTCCGAATCACAATGACTCTTTTCCCAGAAGCAGCATCGCTTTTGTTTTCTGTAAATTCAAATCTACACAAATAGAACACACATATTCAAAATTTTATATCAGGCCTACCTATCGAAGTATAAAGCGCGTATTAACGTATTTATTTCTAAACAACAACAAAAACGTTTTCAAAGATCAGTCAAAATATCTTCGCCGGTATTTTATGCATTATATAATTTAAATAAGGTTCTCGCGATCAGGTGCAGGTGTTTGGAATACGAGCTGCAGTCGCTGCACCAAGACGTGCGGTGCACTTTGCAAAGCTGTTAAATGAGATTTCCCAGCATCCCCGGGCTCTAAGTTAGATAGCTCAGCTCAAAGTAATTAAATATTTCTAACGCCGTTAGCGTTTCTTAATTTCTCTTTAATTTATTGCCGATGTTAAGATTAAATTTCTACTTGTATAATAATACAGTAGGGGATTTTTGATATGCAATCAAGATAACTTCATCGGCTAGTCTAAACGATACACTCTTCGTTGAAAGTTTTCGGAAATTGATAAAATGATTACATTTTATATTACAAAAAAATAATTTGGTAAACTAAAATTTAACATTAGATTGGTATTAATTATTATTAGATAATATATAATATAAATTCATATTTTTAGTTGTTAACTTTGTTTTATTAACCACTTATTGAGTTTAAATACATTTACCGGTTTCGAAAAATACCATTTTCTTCTTCAGGATGTCAATACTAACTAAAACAAATATATTGTTTCTTTACCAGAATCTATTTTTATAAAAACAACAATTATTTAAAAAATAAATTTAGTACCAACTCAAATTGTTACTTAATACAAATTTACTCGAATAATTTTTAGGAAAAAATTTTAGAATGGGACTCTAAAATTTAGTTGGTTGTTTATAATTTTTTGATTAGTTTTATATGCTTTATTTATCTTCAACGATTCCAAATTATTTAATTTGTGACCAACACCGTTTATATGCAAAATTGACAATCCTAATTTTTTATCAAAACCATGACCATTTTCTATCAAATGATTAGTAAACTCTGAAAACCCACTATTGTTCAAATATCTCAAATGGTCGTTTACTCTTTTAATAAAATTTCTACCCGTTTTACCAATATAAAATACAGCATAATCCTTGCAACTAAGTTTATAGATACCAGAATTGTTAAATTTATCATCTTTGTCTTTAGAATTTATGAGTAAATTTCCTATTCTGTATTATTATTTGTATAAAACGCCGGTCTAATGTTTCGTGGTAGGTGTTTAGATATTTGATTCGAAAAGTTATTTGTGTATAAAATCCTACGCTAATAATTATGTTTTATGTGATTTATATAAAAATTTAATATATTTATATTCTTTTAATTTATTTTTTAAAATAGTGTCTATCAAACCTGTATTATGCCCGTTATTAACTGCTATTTTTTAAAATTGTATTCAATTCAATATTGATGTTGGATGTTGACGTAGGAATATTGACTAAACGTATCATGGAGTGGAATCCTGAATGTTTGCGTGATAATAGATGATTAGATTCATTGTATATGATAGTATCTGTAAAAGTTGGTTTTCTAAAAATTTTGAATTCAATTTTATTATTATTTTTAATTAATGTTCGATGCAAAAAATTTAGCGTCGAATTATTTTCCATTTCTAATGTAAATTGTATTTTATTATTAAATGAATTAATGAAATTTAAAAATGGAGTAGTTGACGTTGTGAACCTGACCAAATACATAATATATCATCCACATACCTTTTCCACAACAAAACATTTTTTAACAAAGAAGAATCACAATCAAAAATATTCCTTTCCAAATTATCTGCAAAAATATCTACTATTAGTGGACTTGTTGGTGCTCCCATAGGAATACCCTCTATTTGATTATACATTATATTATTAAATTGAAAATAATTTTGGTTCATACAAAGGTTTAACAAACGACATATCTTTTACCAAATTATAATTAATTATTAGGTAAACCACAAAGTTAATTTGGCCAATTTCAAAAGTATTATCATATATTTGAATATATGTATATGCGTAATAAAAAAAGGCCCATAAATATGTCAAAAAAATTCATTGAGATGATGAAAATGTTTCTTAGTTATGTAGGTAAAATAACTTGTAAGTTGGTGTATGACTGAAATTTCCATACTAAATTTGACAAATATTTCAAGTATACTTTTTAAAAACAGACTAACTGCAAGGATCCAGGGTGAATATTATATTCTAGGCCGATGTTATTTTTAAATAACTATAAAATAAAACAAAGTTTTCAAATTTTATTTTTATTTATCGATTACTTCGTTTATTACAAATATGAAAAAAATATGATATCTGTCAAGTAGCCCCCTCTGGCAATAGCACAAATGCGTGATATTTTAACTATATTTTCATAACGTTCTAGCACACTTCGCGCGTTATTTCAGCAATTTAATTTTGAATAATGTCCTGTAGTATCAGAATTATTGTTAGCTTATTGGCGTAGATCTTTTCTTACAAGTACCATCACAGAAAATAGACGGAACCCGTCAAATTAGGGGTCCATGAGGCCAGTCGATATCACTACTTCTTGACATTATGCGGCCGGTAAAATTTTCTCGCAAAATTTCAAGCATAACTCGGGCTGTGTGTGGGGTGGCAACGTCCTGTTGAAACTATATGTATTGCCAGTCGACCCAATCGGGTACCAATAAGATTTCCAACATGTGACGATAGCGATCAACCATTAATGATTGTAGCATTGTCTCTCGCATCTTGAAAGAAATAGGGATATATGCCACATGACGCACCATACAGTAAATTTGCGTGGGTGAAAAAGTTGTTGGTATATCAATTGAAGATTTTCAGTGCCCCAATAATGGCTGTTTTATTTATTAACAAAACCTGCTAAGTCGAACTGAGCTTCGTCGCTCATGATGATTTTTTTCCAAAAGTCAAGTTATCGATATTAAGCTGCAAAATATGTACTTTTGCAAGATTTTAAGACATAAAATATTTTTTAATAAATTGTAATAAACTATTCTCTATGACTGTAAAATATGAATTAATAAGTATTTGCAAAACTAATATTGCAGCTATATAAAATCGGCCTGGAACATAATATTCATCTGTATCTATCTTATCATCACGATATCGTTACACTACTGGCGTACCACTCTTGCCTTGTTTATTTTCGTGTAGTTTATTATGCACGCTCGTCGATTGTTAAATCTTTAATAGGGCCATTCTTCAATATCTGGTTTATTTAATCTTGCTAGATCTTTCGCGGATGCTCTCTGTTGTTCTTAAGTTTCGGCTCATATATTGTCGTTCTATATTCATATTTTCCTTGATCATATGTTTCTCATTCCCAAACCATCGTTACATCCCTTTTGTTATTTTCCACACCATCTTTTTTTAAAAAGTATCCAATACCTATATATAACTTCCTTAAGTATATCTGTCAATCAGCCCGTCAGTCAGTCTTTCCGTGTCGCATAGTAACATAAAGCAATCATATATTGACAGTTGTTCATAATAACATAGAACAAATAAATTAAGCTATTAATTATACAACGTAAAACTGTGCGATTATCGTATCAAACAAATTATTTTAATACAAATTAAGGTGTTACAAATGATTAATTCCCCTACATTATTGTCTTGTAATTTCTAGTTTGTCCAATTCAATATACTGCTAATATTTAACACTCCACTAATTAAATCTGGATTCCAATAAATCACAGCTTTTATTATTATCAAATATATTTTAGGTCTATATTGGACTTCCACCTTAATAAATAACAATGTTTTTACGAGCATCAACTGACGTTTATGGTAAAGTTGTCTCATAAACAGAACAAAAGACTTTACTTATTGGCGTCGGGGCAATTATTATTAATATTATACAAATAAAACGAATCAAATGAAAGATATGCAGAAAAAATCTATTTATCGAAAAAATATTTTAGTTGCTACCGGGATTCGAACAGGGAAATGCGTTATCTAATTTCGCCGCATCAACTACGCAGGTTTACGACAAAATTTTTGAACTTATATTCTGTAATTCTTTAAAATTGATACGTCTATTATCATTTTTTAAAAGCAATCGATGAGTTCTCCACAAAAAAAAGTCGAGAAGCGTTTAAAAAAGTAAGTACCGTGGCCGGATATTCTCGTTGACTCATCACATGCAACGTTAGAGACATTCACACAGTGTTGCCATCTTGCAGTGAGAAATGTTCAAGACAATAGATCAGCCCGCCGACTGTGAGATACGGTCCATGTTTCGTTTCTTGAATGCGCGAAACATGAATCGCGAAGTGTGTCCTGTTTTGTCTTGATTTGGCGTCAATTGATTTACATATTTTCCTTCATCTGAAGCAGTTCCTTGATGGCAAGCATTTTAATGAAGATCATGAATTCAAAGACGGCGTACAGACATGGTTTTTATCCCAAGCAGCGTCGTTCTATGACGGAGGTATACAAAAATTGGTACCCCGTTATGACAAGTGTCTTAATAATGGTGGCGACTTCGTTGAGAAATAGTTTAAGGCATGTAGCGTCCGAAGAAAGTAAAGTGTTATAAAAATGATTTTGTGTTTCTTAAAAAAAAATCCAGTACTTACTTAAAAAACGCTCCTCGTATTCAATATTACTTATAATTATTACTGATAATAATATTATATACTTATTGTGTTGGGCGAAGGCTTTTTTTTTAAAAAAAGGCAATATCAGTTTCACAGACATTTTAGACTGGAAATAATTATTTATTTCTGTCAAATATTATTTATGTCAATATTAAAATTAAATCTTCCCTTACGGAGAACCAAACTTACACTACTTACTACTACACTGCTGAGGTATCAAGCAAGAAGTAAAGCGATTTATAAATATCTGAAGCGCTAAATTAATAACGGCTTGTTATAAAGTTCAACAAAAGTATGTATTACCTCCAGAGCAACTGAAATGTTAGATTTCATCCTTCGGGTACGGTTCATCCTGGTTCAAAATGACTTTTTTTTACATTACACCGTGTTAACATAGTAAGTGTTGATGGAAGTTAAATGTCACCTCTGTGATATCCTTCTTTCATAATTCAATAATTCCGTCACGATGTATACCCGTCCCTGTCTGGCTGACTTCGCACTTGGGCGCATTCGACGGACGACGAATTGATTCGAATTCCAGTGCCAAAGGTCAACACACTCGGTTCCGCTGAGGTGGATTATCACCATACCTTAAGGTTATCTGGATCGGGAAATCAAACTCGCTAGCATCTGACTCCCTCTGAAGTGCAGCGAAACCTTCTTCCTTTAGTGCGAGTCGAGGAAAATGCAAAGTGGCGTTCAGCTCATAAGATTGAGATCAGGGTAAGGCCAAATTTCTTCTGTTCTTTTACCTATCTTCATCCAAATCGAGCTGCGTCAAATAAACAATAACCAGCAGAGATATAGTCTACCACGGAATCTATTTTCCACCAGTAAATTAATGACAAATTTTCTAACCCATGTGATTCACATAAAAACTTGTAAAAGTGCGAGTACATATTTTAAAATATTGGAATGTAATGTTATAAAATGTAAGTCAAATAAATATTAATATGTTTCCATCGACCCCGATGTAAAAAGTTGGCAGGTGGCAACGGTAGGGTTAAGAAGTTTTTCGTTCCGTTATTTCAACATGCTTGACACATCATTTGCAGAACGCTAGATTGTAAACCCAAAAATAGACATTTTTTTCTGTATTTCTACATCCTTTCTATTTTTTTTTTGCTGACATCTTGACATGTTGAAGTAGATAACGCTATAAACTTAATATGTAATTCTATATATAATGTATACGTTAAATAATATATAGGTTGTGTACATTTATATAATATCATTATATCTTCATTGCCGAGATAAATTTATAGAAATCATTTAAATGAGTAAAAATAGAATAGAGCAGATAATTTGTTTATGATAATATCATATAATAACTTTTGTAACGTCACAATAGTGTGAAGATGTCTATAAAGTGGGGTATGTGTTGAACCAGTGGTCATACTCGATACCGTGGTCGACAGTGGCATTCGATTGTCGGTAGGTTTTTGTGTAGGTAAGTATGAAAAATGGTAAAGTATCTGCAGTAATTTCAGTATATCATCACGTGCTATTTCACATGCATTTATACACGTATGTAAATATGCGCGAATGTAAATATATGTACATATGAGATATAGATATGATATCAAAGTTAGTTTAGTAACGGGTGAATTTCCTGTTCGGAAATGGATTTCTATTGAATAAATTATGCTTTGTAAATCACCGTTTAAAACAAAGAACATTCTCTGATGTTCGATAAGGATTCTCAGAAGGGTCCCTTTGTCAAGTTTCTTGTTCTAGCCGTGGGAGGGGCCGGGGATTTAACAAGGAGCCAATAATTTTGAACTTCTTGAATTCCACATTGTGACAAAATAATATTTGTGTAGTTACAAATTACAAATAATATTAAACTAGTGTATCGTCACCTGGCCGCAACCACAAGTTCAAGGTACACCGGGCGAGCCGCGGTTAGGAAAAACCTACGCTCAGAGTATCCTTACGAGATAAAATAATTAATGAAGACATTTGCAATAGAACCAAAGAACATGTAATCCGTCGAATAATAAACCAAATGAGCACTCCAATACACAAAGGAATGACCATCGTTGGAGTGAAGAAGTACAAGAATAGAGGCCGAAGGTACCAGAAGCCTAAATGCAGGACATCCATTGGGCCGACGACATACAAAAAATAGCAGAATAGAAAGGAATGACGGTCATTAAGAATGGTCTTATCCAACATTAAACTGACGTGAAATGAAGAATTAGAAGAAGATTAAGATATATTTTTTTTACTTACTTACTAACCATCATACCGCTTCTTCGCGGGGGTAGGCAGAGAGGATAGAGCGCCACACTCTTCTGTTCTGATGCACAGGACCATCCTCCAGTATCTGGTTTATCTGGTTGTGCCAAGTCTTCCGCGGATGTACTCTAATTCTGGTGCCATCAACACATGCGTCATATATCTTTCTTACCATTCTCTCCTCATTCATCCGTTCCATATGACCAAACTACCTAAGTAATCATTTCTTAATCTTACTTACTGTACTAAGATCAGCTTTATATTCTTTCCATATTTCTTTATTCTTTACTCTATAATGAATGGATGCCGCCTAAGCTATTTCATTTTCACTGCATTCAATCTACTTTCGTTCCTCTTCTGCCAATCCAGACTTTACTTCCATACACCAGTGTCCGTACCAGGACTCTATTGTGTACCGCTAGTCTTACCTCGGTTGTTAAAGTTCCCGTTAGATATAATTCCATTTTGAACAGTTCACTATATTCCCTGCAATCACCCACCTTTCGATATATTTCTCAGCTTTTACAAACACCTACTCATTTACTTGTTTCAAACATTCATTACCTACAAGTATTTAGCACGTCTTTTCTCCTCTTGCTTGCTTGTCTTGCTTTTCTCCTTTTCGAATATCATCACTTTCGACTTGTTGACATTCATAATAAGGTCGTCATCTTTGCATACATCGTACATTCTACGCACTAGACTGTAATTATGTTTCTTCTTTTTTAATATTTAAGATTTGTGTTCTTGACATAACAATGCTCGCCATAAATCTCTATCTTGGATATCTTTCAGAAATAGGTGTCTGCAATTACCCTGCAAATTATTTGGTGGATGTATTTTTATCTTCCTTTTTGCCTTCTTACCGCAATTGTTTAAGATACTTATAAATATA
Source organism: Eubasilissa regina (assembly GCA_022840565.1). Lineage (NCBI taxonomy): Eukaryota > Metazoa > Arthropoda > Insecta > Trichoptera > Phryganeidae > Eubasilissa > Eubasilissa regina. The sequence continues at coordinate 28,695,333 of JAINEB010000018.1, forward strand.
GAAATGTTGGAGTTTTATCAGATACACAATTATTTATTGTGATGTCCTTGAGTTTGTATAGATGTGTATGTGTGTGTGAGCGCCACACCGCCGGGGCGGGATGTGTACCTATGTGCGTGTGTGCGGGGATAAGTAGGGGACACGCGCAAGGCGCGGTCTCTTTTTTACGTTAGCGTTGGCTTCGATACGAGTTATATATATTATTATCATTGTAGTATTCTTGTAATAAATACTTAATTAAATATGAATTAAATATATTAATTAGAAAGGTATACATATAAAATCAATTTTATCGAAAAATATTATTGTTGCGCCAGCGGGATTCGAACCTGGATCTCTTTCCAAAGCGGGGAAAGTGCATTATACAATTATGCTACAGCGACGATATTTTTAGCGACAGATTTTCGAACCTATATGTTACCTTTTTGATATTAATACATTTAATCGTTCCATTATTTGAAAGAGCCATCTACCTTATTTTTACGGAATCTCAAATACCTTTGAGTAATCTGATTACAGACGCCAGAATTATCAATTAAATTTTATTAAATTTTGAACACGCTGATACAACTTTATTATCAGGAGAACACATTTTTATTATGAAGTTGTAATTATTCAGAACATAGGTATATTTAAAATATCACAGACCTATGTTCTGAATAATGACAACTTCATAATAAGAATGTATTCTATTAAAAATATTTAATTGTCAGATAAGAGTTTATATTGGACAACCATCAACCCTACTATGAGGTGTATAACTGAAAAGTACGCAATATTTATAAACCAACATAAACTCGTATTAATATTAACTTTCAAAACTGTTGATAAAATATCATAATAGTAATCAAATTTAACAAACTAATAACAACAAAAATGATTAACTATTTTTTCTATAAATATGATTATTTTTGCAGAAAATGGATTGAACATTAATTACGATACAGCCGATTAGATCGGATATGATCCGCCTGGCCAATTTCCCAGATTGTCCGTCTGGCAGAGTTCAAAGCTCATATACACTTTTCAAAGCGGGGATAATTAAGTTTCTCTGCAATTCCAACTATCGCCATTAATATCCTCTCACCATCTGCGACAGATAGGGGGTGGAGCGATAGTCGGGCACTGCCAGTGTGGATGTACTAGGGCTCCGCCCTTCATCGATTACGGGGTCAAAATAAAAAAATTATATTGAGGAGTTAATCTCGAAACAGATCAGCGATTGATGACATAATTATCGATTGCGAGAAGATGGTTCTCAACAGTGCTTGAGGCGGATTTTATTACTGGGAAATGTTAATAAAATGTGTCATAAAAATCATATCATAAAAATTATATCTACTATGGAAAGGCAAAATGATGTTTTACAACTGCAAAATTTTAAAGGAAAGAAAAAACTAAGCCATTTATAATTTTATACTATTATAAATTATTTATTTAAAAGGAAAGAGTAAACTGTTTAAAATACTATATTATCATTGTATTAATAATTAAAAATTGTTAATGAAACACACGAAAGTCACGCACTGTTTCTTAAGACGGACGGCAAAGAATTCCACGCTTTTGGGGCTTCCACCGCAAATGCCCATTCACTAAACATGGATTTCTAGCAACAACTTGTCAGTTCTATAACCCTTACTTCGGCTAAATTAGAGGCTGATATGAGAGTTTGACGTCTACTATTCAAATTGTCTGGGATATAAAGCTGTTGAAGATACAGAGGCGCCATGTTGTGTGTCGCCTCAACCAGCCAGTACAATTTAAATTCAATTCTTTCTGGGAACTGGAGCTAATGTATCTCATGCAAAAGGGATGTAAACTCCATATATTATCCGTGTTGCTGCATTTAGAATTGTATTCTATCCAGTTGAAATATTGGCAGGCCAGTATAAATGCATTTATAAGTAGACGGGCTGCCTCAGGAAGAAGATATCTCCGAATATTTTTAATCTGTCTCAGTTGATAAAAGCATGTGTATTCATTGAATGATCTAAATTAATGTTCACGTCTAATAATTTAACTGCAGATTTATTTCTTGATTTATCTCATTTGTTTTAGTTATCAAGGAACTAAGTTCTAAAATCACAATTTTACAATAAAAAATATAATTACATTCAAAATTAAATATAATTAATTCAAATATTGTTGTTAGTGTTTTCTGCTTACATAAAATGGTATTGCAAATAAAAATATTAAATATACTAAATTAACTTATATAGTATTAAGGAAAACGCATTCTTATTGTGAAGTTTTAATTATTCAGAACAGACGGTCTGTGATATTTTAAATACTAAATTAATGTATTAATTATAAATATATACATATAAAATCAATTTTGTATTTTTAATGTAGATGGCTTTCAAATAATGAAACGACAGATGTATTAATTTGAAAAAAATGTAACATACAGGTTCGAAAATTTGTCATGAAAAATACTGACGTTATAACACAATTGGTAGTGTACTTCCCCAGATTGGAAATAAAGATCCAGTTTCGAATTCTGGTGACGCAAAAACAATATTTTTCGACAAAATTGATTTTATATGTATATATTTATAATTAATACAATAATTTAGTATTTAACTTATATAGATTGAAAGCATACGAAAAAATTTAAGTTACAACAGCATAACTAGTAACGCAGTTTACCGATAATAGAAAGGTTATAGCCCTTCTATATACTTTTACTTTCATTGATAGATTTTTTTGTGAATCTTGGTGATTTATAAAATTTGTTTTAAATAAAGAGCATCTTAATAATTAATCGTCTATTTGATTGTTGTGGCATTTTTTATTTTATGCTTATGAAAAACAAATCGAAGGATCGTATAAATTGACATATAGTAATCATTCCACTCTAAAATGTATAAATTATCTTATTGTATAAGAAGTTGCAATTTCAGAAAATAGTGAGATAGTTTAAAAACAAAAAATATTTTATTTGCATCGTAATCGAAATCGATTGATGATGCGTTTCTCGGGATAAGTAAAAGTTTCGAGTTCATATCCCGGTAGTAACCAAATATTTTTTCGATAGATATATTTTCGTTTTTTTTGTATATTTTTTATTATTAGGCATACTGGTATACTAGTCATTTTAATATTGAGTTAAAAATCGTCATAACAGAAAGATACGCGTGATAATATTACAAATGAAAATATTAGTGAACAACGAATCCCATCATTGGATATCTCGATAAAATCTTATTTACATATCGGATCTTTTCTTAAATTATCTCGTAGCAGACGACACACACCTGGCATTAAAATCTGCTTTTAGTTTTATCAGATTTAATCTACCAGAGAACTAAAAACGTTTACAAACTGTTTTGAATATAACATTATATATACTAAAATACATGAAAATATAGTCTCTTCATTTTATTCTCCTTTCTCAGAATTTGATTGATTTGTAAGTCTTTCAAAAAAAAATTAATTTTCATATGACAATGAATTAATATTATAAGAATATTTTGTAGTCTTAATTGATGAACACATTATTAAACAAAAGCGTAAGTATTTTCTTAGACCCAAGATTAAATAACTCATTAGGGTAGGATTAACAAAAACAATGTTTGAAGTAAGACATTAATTATATATATCATTGTGCGCTTCATTTCACAATGAATATTAAAGTATTAGTTAAGGTCACCTTTAAAACGATTGTTGTCGATAATACAAAGGCTCATAATTAATACGTAGGCTCTACGAGCCTTTACTGGAGCTATTCTAAGAGCCTCTGCGTCTTTCTACTTACAAAGAAGACAAAAATATTTTTTTACGATATTTATACTTATTTATTTATGTTTCATATTTACTGCAAAAACATTGTCGTTAATCATTTTAACCTTTACCATACCGTTATATAAAATACTCGTACGCAGCCATGCTGTTAACTCGTATTACCGTAAGGAATTAGAGCTCTATTAACCTATAAAATGTGAAAAAATTGTTAATATCATAAATTTACTTTAAGTATTGAGCATTAAATATTAAAAAAATATGTAATATTTTAATTCGGAGCATTCATCAAGTTCTGTACAGGAGGTTCCATTGTATAATACAGCCTTCCCTTTTATCTATCTTCATTTAATTAGTGAGAGACACCATTATATTTGTATGTTTGTTATTATTTTCGTTGTGAAATTATTGTGCGATTTTTCTCTGTCTTGTCACAAATGATATTTTTGTCAACGTATTAATTTTTCAACGGAATGAATTAAAAATAATTATTTTTGTAGGATTCGCCTTACATAATTGATTTTTCACTAGTCATTTTTAAGCGTAAATATTTTCCTTTAAATTGACTAAAATATGAAGTGTATGTTGCGTATATTTACCGAAATATTACAGATTTAATTAGAGATGTAGACCTGTGTACTGCATGGTTTGGGAAGGGTTAATAAAATGTATATATTTTACTGTGTATTAATCACATGATTTTTATATTAAAAACCGACCGTTTTAAAAAAAATCATTTTTCATCATAGGTACAAGGTATGATTGATTGTTGATTTTTAATATAAAACTCACGTGGTTAAATACAATGTTAATTTCAACAATTTATTTATAATTTTATTTCACTATTAATTTTTATTCTTTTCAGTAATAGACAACAGTAAAATTGTCATCCTCGACATATTACCGTCCGTTTTCTTTTTTCTCCCTACTCTATGTACAGAATGATCCAAACTCAACAATTATTTTAAATATCACTCTATTTTATCATATTTCAGGGTTAGAAACGTCATGTGATATCACATATTTTGTGACATCTGTCAAAGAACATAGTTTTGTGGTGCTTTTTTATATAAATTGAATTGACTAACTAGAAAGATATACAGAAAAAATCAATAAAATAGAAAAACACATGTACTAATTTTATTGAGCTACAGAATATATGTTCAATTATTATTGTAAACGTATTTTGTTGATACAGCTAAATTATAACATATTTCCCTGAATAAGAGAATATTCAGGTTCGAATCCTAATAGCAACAAAAATATTTTTTTGATAGAGTTATTCTGTGTAACATTCTAGTTGATTAATTTAATTTGTATTAAAAATAACATCATTAACAAAGAAAAATAGTCAGTATACGATAGAGAAGAGCGTTAAAATTGTGAAAATTCCGCTTAAACAGTTCGAAGTGCTTTTGGTCGATATGAAGCGGCATCTCGTTCGGTTGTAGATTTAATCAAAAATTTTGAACGTTCTGACAGTGTTGCTGATGTGAAAAGAGGAAACATTGCTCGTCTAACTAGATCAACATTTCTGCTACAGCTGAAAGTATTTCCGAAAGTCCAGATGTATCAATAAAAAAACTGCATAGCTATTGGGCGCTTCATATGGTACGTGACACTTTGCACCAAATTTGAAGCATTATAAAGTTCGGTTGGTGCAAACATTAAAATCTGCAGACCATGAAGATAGTGGAGTTTGAACCACTCGTTATATACTAATTTATTTCCGTATTCGAACAATTTTTACTCGCCTACACGGAAAAGCACTGTGTGATTTAATACATAAGAAACAGGGTAACGAAGGAAGCATTTACTTTGCTGTCATAACCTTTAATAATTTGGCTTATAATCTGTAACTTTACCCTGTGCACGTAGACATATTCCAAATGATTTACCTACAAATTTCTTTAACGTTTCTACATATCTTTAGCCCCGAAATTACAATACACTTAACACTATCTGAAAATCGATCACTTATAAAAAAAAATTCCAAATATGGACTCAATATATGATCCAATTGGATAGGGATCAGTCAGAATCATCGCTGTCCGACATTTCAGCTTGATCACAATACAATACACAAATAATTAACTCGAAATATGCAACACATTCACTTCATTTTTTTATTGTCTCTATTTTTTTATTTCTTTGTCGACTTACTTTTTAATTAAATGACACCACAATAGTACAAAAAAAGTTGGTTATTTTATCATAGAAAAATGTCTAGCAAAGTACACGGTATAATGATGTATATGTAATATGCGTCTAAGATGTAAGAGCTGGAATCCTACTGCATCCCACATAATAAACTACGAGTATTATACTTAATAGCAATAAAATTGTAATAAGTTTATATTGTTATATTATTATTTTTTTAATTCACCTCTGTTACAACAAAAACGTGTATGTCAATAAAAGTCTAATAAATATATATAAAATTAATTAAAAAATATAATCAATACACAAGTCCACTATTAGTAGAAATCGAAATATTTTGTTCCACCAATAATTAAATTGATGTATATTTGTAAAAAAGTTGTAAAAATGTCGTTATATAATTTATTCGCTGATATCGGGTATTCTATATAATGTAATATAATTCGTACGATTTTTTTTGTTGTTCTGTTATTCCAAAAAAATATAAAATGCTACTAATCTACGTACTTTATTATCTTACAATTCTCAAAAGTACTAAGAAATAACATGTGTGAAGTACAGTTTTAAATATAAAATTAAATAATTAATATAATAATAAAAGTTATTTTAAACATAATAAAGTTAATATAATATAAATGAAGTAATATAGTTCTAAGCAATGAATGAATTAATTAACTACTGAGAAATAAAGGCCATTTCTAATGGAATATTTAAAAACAAATTAAAGATATTTAAGTATATAAATTATAAAAAAAAAAAAACATAAAAACTGTTTACTATCGCTGGTCTTTTCTTAACTTCAAATATCTGAGACTGTTGATAAGTACGTATTTAAATTCCAAACTTGCAAGCAGACTTCAAGATAAGTATTTTGGAAACAATAAAAAAGTAAGATGAAGGGTGAGTCAGATGGGGTTTTCCCTCCCTCATTTCAGAATACAGCTACGTTTTTATAGTGAGATTCATCTTTATAGATACTTTATAAATCTTGCATATACCCCTATTTGTGCACCACCTTCATGTCCACACCTTGATATATTCTGAAAGCATGTTTTGCATGCATGAGAGCATGAAAACAAGTGATAATTAAAATCTTTGTTAAATGATTCATTAATCAGATGTTATCTTCAAACATTGCTTTCAGTTCATTCAATATAGAATTTAAGCGAGCGATTATATAACAGTTTATAAATATGATTAATGTTATTAGTGAATAATTAAATAAATAGTGATTTTAACTCGCAGTGATATCTATAACAATATTAATGTGGCTTTCTGGGACGTTTAGGATGTAGTATTATTATGGCCATACAATGCTTGATTAAACGGTCTGGTCTGTAAGACGCTAGCAGGGCAAAAACGTGTTTTTAAAGTAAGGTTAGGATTAGTTAAATGTTTTCTCTTTTATATATTCAATAACAGTACGCAAATATATATCCGCGAAATCGTATTACGTCTCATGGTCATATCGCGTCGCACTCTATGGTCACAGTTTTTTATCTGTGGTAGAACTGTCAATTATGACATGAATATTTTATTCGTATTTTTCAATAATTTTTTTAAGTGGATATAATTATTTAAAAGTATTAACGCAAGAACACCGTTTGTAAATTTCTAGGGACAGCAGTACAGAATGCTATATAATATGGGTTATCACTGATTGCTTATTTGCTAGTAGTAGAATAATGTGTTAACATTCTTAGATATATAATTATCTTTAGTCCATCCGCTCATTCGTTAGTGTCCCCTACCAACATAAAACAAACATATTTTGAGTCGCCTAGTGTCAGAAAACAATGAGTCAACCGGCAATATAAAAAAATTAACAGGCTTCAAGGCAACATAATGTTAAGAGTCGCATGGCAACTTAATCAAAGAGTCGCGTGACAATAAAATGTAATACGTCAATTATATCACTTTAAAGTGCGCGGTTATCGCGTCTAAAAATTGCTCTTGTATTTTGTTGTTTTTTTTTTTAATAAATAATTTATAAAAGTGTTCATTTTCCATCATATCACATAATTTATTTTAAAATAAATTGCCGAAGCTGAGCGGCACCTTTTATAATCACTTTTCTGAAGCTTTAACGATCTTTTGAAAATTTAATTTGAATGGATACCTATATAAATATATAAAGCTTCATCAGAAATTTCTATACAAAGCTTTACTCCCTCCTTTTATGTCGCGGGAATCACGTTGGAATAGAAATACGTGACCGTAAAAAGCAGGCTTCTAATTAAATGCATTTCTCGAGTCGGATTTTTTACATTTAATTAAAATAGTCGACGATTGTTGAATTCTAGGACAATATATAATAGCATCACGTTGTGTCAGGTCGTTATGTCAAACTACTCGATAAATGAATTGCCGGATGAAAGAAAAGCGAAGAAACTTATCGAGTTGTCTCGAAGAGATTTAAATAATTAAACTTTTTTACTAACAGCTTTACAAATTTCTTCAATTTATTTGACAGGGTGTTTAAATACTGTAAAATATATGTTTATTTCATAAATTTTATTCTCACGTATTATTTTATTAGTTTTAGTGTTTCTTTATGTTCAAACTTCAAGTTTAATGTTAGTTTTGAACTATAAGTAAAATTATTATTATAAATCATAACAACAATCTTGGAACTGCGGCGAAAGGCACCATGGGCCATCTGACGGTCCTACCACCAAGCGGCCGGGTACCGACGTGATGTGTCGGACGCCCGCTAGGGGAACATTCCGCGAGGCTGCCGGGCGCGGGGAACAAGATAGCCATTTTTTTCTCGTGGCTGGTATCTTCTACATGTTTGATCAAGTGTAAATTACCGTGTACTTCATACCTACCTAAATGTAATATCGTGTTACTGTACCGGTCGAATAAACCACCAACAAACCCAAGGTATTGTACTGTTTATTAATCACACTTTCACTGTCATCCTTCCATACTTAAAACACTAAAGCACCGTAGCTCGAGGTAGGCCGTGGCTGCCTCGAGGAAACATTTCCACTCTTCACATCCAGGTTCCTCCGGATCTCGTCCAGTCAATGAAGTCGCGGTCTCCTAATGCTTCATCTCCGTGTTGATATACGCTTTATTGTAACACTACTTTAACACGTGCCTTGTATAAAATAATATTGGTTTATCCTGATATACGGGTGGATTTTAGGTAATTTTGGAGACCATAGTTGTATATTCTATGTACTCTGGGTTAATCTGATATGTATATCTGACCTTTCCGGTCAACATTTCGGATCTCATGCAGGGTCCCATAATAAGAGTTGATGTGATGGATATACCCTGATGATGGACTCGACCAAAAAGATCAGATATACACGGGAGATTTGCCCAAAAAACTGTACATCGAAGATTTTGAACGGCCGTGAAAACCTAAGAACATTTTTAAAGTATCTGTTGGCTGAGATAAAATCTGTCTATATTTCATTTCCTTTATCATAGCTAGGTACACAAATCTTAGCTCCCAATTATGAGTTTTATGGAAAAATACAAACGTGGTGATATTTAGCTGACATTCTATTTTTATAATTTCATGCCTCACTTCCCTTTTCAAACAATCCTTGTCCGGTAACGCTTTGTCATTCAAATGAAAGTGTAGGCTGAATTCTCTAACGTGCGAACCTCATACTTTTTTTTTTGTCTAATTGCTGAATGTTTTGTTTGCACCTAAAATAATTTGCAGTTGTTAATTAATAATAACAAATATGAATTAAAATGTTTGAGTTTTGTTTCCGAACATAGCTTAAAATACATAATATATGTTATAATATTTACATTCTAGTGCACTTCTAAAAATAATAAAACCGCTGCCATGTGCAGCTCGGGTCAACTGGGCATCCTTTCGATGCTATGGATGGAACGCAGGCCTCGAGCTTCACGTCACCGGCAAAAATCGAATCTTACAAATTATGGGTTCTTACAGGGTGAAATTCATCGGCTTTTTCGTGAGAGTTTCTTTCATCTGTAAGAAAGAGAGAAATTTTTTCACTATTATAAACATAATAATTTAACAATTATAACTTTTACAACCCACCCAAACTTTTCTTGACATGCACAATTATTCGTCCTTGTTCTCATGTTTTCTCTTACAAGCACCTTTTCTTCTTTAAGTAGTCTTACAGAAATTTGCCCGCACAAGAATATATCGCCAAGAATACTCGGATTCTCCAATTATGACTCTCATAAGCGTCGTGTTCCTATCTTGCGTCTTTTTTTTCCCATCTCGGCCACACATGAACGCATGCATCATAACGTCATACCATATTTATCGCCAGTTACTACCATGAACAAAGAATCTGAATCTGCGAGATTAAAAACAACCTAGAAGAAGCCTCAAATCTCGATGGATAGACAATATTGTTGGAGCACTAGGAGTGATATGATAAATATTGGCGAAAGATCAAAAAGAGTAGCAAAGTCATGTAGAGACCTTCATCCAGCCACTGGATGATGATATCTGGGTTCTCTGCAATAGTATCGATGCAAAATTTTTCTTAATAAACTGGCAGTGTAGAAATGTAGGTAGAGATCGATTATATAAAAGGTAATAAAAAACGTTTAATTGAATGGTAATAAGATTGTGTACCGACCTTTTCCGTGATATTTCCAGTGAAACGAATGTAGCTATCTCAGATTTATCTCCAGCTGAAAATTACAACAGAAATAAATAGTGGTGAGACGTATCTCAACGTCTGAAACTCGACTATATTATCGTGTTTTCTCCACGAAAATTCTTCCCTGAGGTCTTTAAAAATGGATAAAACCTACCTTAAGCCTTATGCTTCTATAGAGAAAAAGGTCAGTAAGGGTGAGTGAAAGATATGACTGATCTTCTAAATTATATTCCGCCAATCCATCACGAATATTACAGAAAAATGGTTTTTATTAAAGATAGATGACTGCCTGATGATGAAGAAAAAAAGCAGACTAACAATTTGTAATAATAATAATGTTTTTTTCCCATCAATCGTGCAATAATTTGAGAAAGTAAATCTAATATATACCTATATTTACATAATTATTTGATTGGCTTTTCGATTTTTGCTTCTTAAATATGCAGTTGTTAAAATATGTATAGTTTCAGTAGATTCATTGATTTATTCAAGTAAAATGCTTTCAACATTATGAAGATTAACTACGCTTGTCCGAAGATCTGTCAAGACTGGATCATGTAAGAAACGAGGTTGTTTCTAGATAGCGCCCATAATAGACAAGATTAACCCTCAGCGTACCGTGATAGAAAATGCCCGTACGCAGCCATAATGTCAACTAGTGTTACCGCGAGGAATTTTTAATTTTTAAGCGTTGTAAGTGAGAAAAAAATGCATTTAGTGCTAATGGCGGTAAAATACTTTTTATTATACTTTTAATATAAATATGATAATATAACGCAGAATTCATCATATGAAATCTACCGGTGGCAAGTATGGAGCTTACTGAGCTGTAGACCTGTATTAATGCATGAAGGATGTAAGTCTACGTAATATATAAAACCGATGATCACATTATCCTTCCAAGAGCGACAAATGGAAGAGAACGCCTCCTGGAAACATGGTGGATCAAAAGATATTGCAGGGTAACTGTCCTAACCAGGAAGTGATGCAATACCGCAGTTTCTGGCGTCTACATATTAGCAGAGCCGACCCCATACATATGGAGGGTAGCCAAGAAAAAGATAATAGTTTCACATAAAAATATATATATTTCAAGAAGACATACCTCTCTTTGCCAAAATAATCGAAAAATTCTTCTGGACCCAATGGATTAAAATGAAAATCTTGAGATGCACTCAGAGAGAACTATTTCAACAATACGTTCGATCCTTTGGACTGAGATGCACAAAGGTGTATAAAATTAAAATATTATTTAATAAAAATAAAAATAATAATGTGTTTATTTCAGCGTGATCGGGTTGTTTATGCAAGACACGATTCGCCATAAAAATAATACATTCAACAAAATAGTATTTATGTTATGGAAAGAAGAGCAAAAAAAGATAAGGTAGTTCATACATATATATAAACAAAATAATGAATTTTAGTCACGGTTATTATAGTATCTGTAGTTACTCTGCAGCCGATACCAGAGTCAGCTGGTCAGGGAGCCAGCCTTACACGAGAGCGCCGCTGCTGAGCTCCTGCCGTAGCTTTAAGCTTGCAATTCGATATTTCAGAACCAGAACGAATTCATGCACACGTCCTACAATAATGCGCCAACCTGAAGAGTATTCTTTATAAATTATTGTAGTGGTAATTTAATGTAGCGACTCATAAGCATTATATTAAAATAAAGTAGCACTGTATATATAGTGTCCGCATCTAGATAACTTCTCTTCTTTAAATTGCAATAAAGTTGTTAGTGTTTTTTATTAGACTTTTTAACCCTTATTTTAATGTAAATGCCTTCGATAGCTGGTTCCCAAGTTTCCGATTAAGCACACATATGATATATGAACTGCACTAACATTTAATTTTTCTGTTTTTCTGGTCCGACGTTGTTGTTCTTTTAGCTGGATTGTCTTCTTTTGATTTCGACCGACCAAAGCGCACACCAGTGGTTTATTTGGACCGCTAAACTGGTCGAAGCACGAAAAATTGTTTAGTTGCTACCTGGATTCGAACCTGGACCGAATCATTTTCGCTATAGCAATCGAATACGTTCTCGACAAATTTTGAACTTATATTTTGTAATGTTTCCAATTGATACATCTATAATTCTATTTTAAAAAGTAATCAACTTCTAGGTCCAGGTCCAGGTTCGAATCCCAGTAACAATTAAATTTTTTTTCAATTTGTAATAATTATTATATTTCTGAAATAATTAGTTTTCATGACAAAATTTATTACAAAAAAACACTGAAAATACAGTAGCAAAATAGTTATTTTTAAATAGAGTTGTATACACGGATTACATGTCATATCAATATTCTTACCATTTTTAAACTAAACTAAGCGCTTGTGTTATAAATATAGAACTAACTTGTTGGTCTCTTGGAACGAGGCGCGAACCCCCGACCATTAGATTAATAGGCGAACGTCTTATTCACTAGACCAACAAGTAACTCATTTATATTGACGCGATAACAGCACACTCTTACGTGATATTGGATACAGATAATGTGTATTTTATATGTCTATGCCACACAGACATTATATGTTAAATTTATATTGCCGACAATGTAGCACGATTTATAGGATATACATACATCATCCTATATATTATAGAATTTCTTTGTTATATATTTTAAACGTTCAGAAATAATTTTTAAATAGCCAACACATCATAAATGATTAACATTCTAAATCAAATCCCTAGGTTTTGTTTTCAAATTTTAAATTAAAATAAATTTCGAGGAAGTCTTCAGCGTTTACCGCTTAGTGCCTGTTTAACATTACATACATTCTTAAATGTATTTTTTTCTCTTCAGAATATTTGTGTTTGTCACGAACATTAATAATATACAAAAAATTTGCGGAGATATTTGCAAATCGACCTGGTTCACGAACTACCTACAGATAACCGAGCCTTGGTTACGGTCGTGGGCATGTCTCTAGTTCCGAATTCCGGCATATGCGGCAAATTGGAATGAAAATGGTCTACGCCGCGGACGTGACGTGCTTATATATATCGAAACTATTGATATTTTATGCCTGTGCTCAATTATTATGAGAGTCTGTCCAAATGGATGGAATAATGAAAAATATCTTAAGGTACCTTGAAACTTTTACTGAGAATTTCACACGCAAGAAACAGATTCAAAAATATTTATTTAAGTCTGAAAACTTCCTCAATACGTAAACGTTCTTCCTTTACCATTCGAGCGAAAATATTTAATGATAGGCGATTTGTAGATAGATAGCTTGAAATCTTCTAAATGTATTAAACTCAACTTTTCGGTTACCGAAACCATAAAATTAGCAAAGGAAGAATTTAAATTGAATCTTATGGCTCAAAAGATAGGTATAATGGGACTATTTTGTATCAATAAATGTGAAAACGATTTTATTTACCGAGTTTATATTATATTGGAAAATTTCACACTGATTACTTTAGAATTTTAGTAGATGTGGGAGATTTATAAATGACTTGAATGAGAGTTACTAAATGTAGGAGCTAACACTATCTTCAAGAACAATCTTTAATTGGATGGAGTGTACAGATACGGTTGGAAAATTTCAAAAGTAGCTTTCAGCGGTAGAACAGTAATCGCGAATAAGGATGTATTTTTACATTACATTCCTGCACATGGAGACGAACAATGGATGCTGGATGAACTCAAGAATACAAAATGAGATGAGGTTAAAGTTAGAGTGACATAGTAATATAAAAAGGTCGCTTTATTTTAAAAACTTTCGTTATCGATCACCTAAACCGACAATTCCTGTTAAGTGGTAGTAGCACACTTAAGCCTTTAAAAAATTACATTGATAACCAATTCGGGTATACTGGGGAAATATTATTCTGCATTTATCTTGAGTGAAACATCGAAAATCATATAAATACTACATACGTTTTTACTATCTAGAGTGTTGTATTAATTGAAAAAAAAATATCTAAAATATATTATTGTAAACGATAATAATATTTTCGTGCCTTATTTTAGTGTGTTTTATTTTATTTTTTATAATAATAAAATACACTAGTACATAAAAAAAATCTATTATAATAATAACAATAGATTTTTTTATGGACAAATGTGGTTAGTTTAATAGAGATACCATTATTGCAAAATTAATCTAACGATAAAGCATAAGCACAGTCAAGTAAAAATATATATGTTACATTAGGTATTAAATGATTAGAAAAATATTTAATATCGTTAATATAATTATTGCACTAGGAAGAACATGATATTCAAAATCATAAACAGAATGCAGAGGGCTTATAGTTTAAGCAGTTTCTAGATAGGGTACTAAACTATATTTGAAACTAAAGACGAATAATATAAGTAAAAAACAGATCGCCGAGATGTTATTTATTTTGGAGAATATGTAGTTAATCAACAATAGTTAAGATACATAATTACATTTTTTCTCTGAATTATTAAAAACGCTTACACGATACAGTGTGAGTTTGGTAACGACGATTAATATCGAGCAGTGTAGAATGCAACGAAAAAGTGACAATTATCTCTTCTATTGAAGGAATAAAAAAATTTTTAAAAAAATATGAAAAAAAAGAGAGAACAAATTTTTTTTGGAGAAATCAGAGAGAAGAAAGATGGGATGGAGATTAAATTCTGTGTATAATAATAAAAAGTAAGGCTATTATAATATTTCTGATAGTAAATTTGACTTAATATCTTCCATCTGAGAGCAAGATTTGTAGGTAGAATGATTGGTTCAAATTGAAAAGGTCAAACATCCGTTAACTTCTAACTATGGTATTTGCACGAACGGCGAATGAATTAATTTTATGTATAAGATGTTCTACTTCTAGGAATGTGGCTGGGACAGTCAATTTGTCCTTGTAGTAATTTAAAAATAAGTATTTGGTCAGCACTTGTTTTTCGATATTCTAGGGTTTTCGTATTGTGGAAGTTTGCTGCATCTAAGTAGGGGTTAAATTATATATTAAATCTAACGTTAAGGTGTAGAAGAAATTAATTTTATTTCTTCTGTGGGTTCCAGAAATGAAGATAAGTGGAACTTGTCATGTCGTAGAACTAATCGACTATGGTGACATTAAGCAGAAACTGTTCAAGACACGACCCAAAAAGGTCATGAGGAAAAAATGAATGAGTTTTAATACTACAAAAATAATAAATAATTCTTCTGGATATAACTAATGACCTTATATGTTAAACTATGTGACAACAATGTGATACTTTACGTGATAGAGAATATTTCAGAGATAGAATCCTCATTCATTTTTGTGAACGATAATTCCCTGTCATTTTTCAGATTTTTTTTTTCTATTTTCTTAGAATTTAATATATATTGCGTAGAAATTTTATTCGCTTATATTGCTTACTTGAAGGACAAATGTATTCATCATATTAAAATAGACTAGAGAGTAAATGTGTCAAGGGTGGAAGCTTCTGTCCCGGGAATTACCGGTTTCTCTCAATTTTCCCAGAATCACGGCTATATAGCTTTCCCGAAAACTGTACATTTTACCAGTGAAGCCAGAAATTACGTCCACAAAATGTTGAAAATGTTCTATGTATTATTTGATTTTGACGTTGAAACCATTCATAAACATCTGATTAATAATTTATAAATAAACTTGATTAATTATAATTACACGAGTATGTAATACTCGTACATCTAGATAAATTGTGCAATAAAAACGTAATACAAAATTTACACTGCGTTCTATTAAGACTAGCAGAAAAGCAATCGGCGATTTCTTACTGGCAATGACACTTACATGTACGGATCCAAATCTAATAACACATCCAGATAAAAGTCATAGATAAAAGATAGGGAAGCTTTATATCATTATAGATGTGCAATTTCGATTATTTTGCAAAGTCTTGTATTGTATTACACAAAGCACCAAACTAATAGTGATTTGATTAAGTCATTGATATTCTACAAATTGACTTTATAAGTGTGGCTATTAATTTGATCACTAAATATAAGGGTTTTACTACCAAAAATAATAATTTTAGCATGTTAACTAACCTATCCTATCGTAACTTAACAATTATATTCCTAATAATCATTGATAAATAAATTTGTACTCGGAAATGACTTAATGACAACTATTTTAATATATTCTATTCTTTTAATATTCATATATTATTTCGGTGACCGATTACTTAAATTGTCGTAAGCAATTTGTTGACTGAAAAATGATATGACGCTCGTTTAAATAATTCACTTGTACAAATGCTTCCTGGCAGTTGAATTAGGAGATCTCTAAACTCGGGAAAAGGAGTGTCTCCACATATTCCGCAGTCACGAGGGTTGGCCGCCCGTGCGGGACATTTTACCGTTCCTGGCTGCCGGGCGTTCTGCCAAGAGTTCATTCAAAACAATACGGCTTCGAATCGGCAATAAATTACTTGCCTAAAACGTTATACCTCCCGCGGTGAATTTTAATTCAAATATCGAGCTTTGCAAAATGAACTCTCTGATATGAAACGATCGAACAACTTGTCACAGAGAGAGGTAGATATGTTTTATCTTACTCCGATCCGTTTCCACTTCTGTAATATAATTATAATGCGAATTTTAATTACTTACTTACTTACTTACCCTCATGCCGTTTCCCAGCAGGGGTAGGCAGAGAGGATAGAGCGCCACACTCTTCTGTCCTGACACACAATTCTCATCTCATCCACATTCATATATCTTCTCATACAAGCTTGCTGATTGTAGAGGCTTCTAACAGAACCATCCTCCATTATCTGGTTTACCTGGTCGTGCCAAGTCTTCCGTGGACGTCCTCTATTTCTGGTCCCATCAACACTTGCGGCATACATCTTTCTTACCATTCTCTCATCATTCATCCGTTCTATATGACCAAACCACTTAAGTGATCCTTTCTTAATCTTACTCACTATACTAACATCAGCTTTACATTCTTTCCTTATTTCTTCATTCTTTACTCTGTCTTAAATAGACTTGCCACATATACGCCTAAGTGATCTCATTTCCACTGCAGTCTACTTTCGTTCTTCTTCTGACAGCTCCAGGCCTCACTTCCATACATCAGTGTCGGTACCAGGACTCCATTGTGCACTCCTTTCGATATCATTCTCAGCCTTTCCGTTTCTCTTGAACATACTTCCCAAATACACAAACTCATCTACTTGCTCCAAACATTCATTACCTACAAGTATTAATAAAATCTTAAAGAGTTTATTCTCATCAGATTCTTTGGAGACAATTCTCAGTATTCGAAGTACTCTTGTACATCATGTGTCAGAGTCTTTGTCGTTCGTTAGTTGGGTGATTTTGAATCTCCCGGCAGCAGTGAAAATGTGTGTAATTTTACGCTTCATATTAATGTTTAATATATTATGTCTAACTAATTATGTACGGATCTTTGATGATTTTAGGTAGAGTTTGTGGGAATATGACGAATATCGCTGATAGATTGAATTTCGTGTACACTGGCTTGAGTTTTTGTCTCTTTCTATAAATCGCATGCTAATCTCTGAGTTTACCTCGAAATAAAAATCTCAATATGTATACATGGTACTGCCCAACTAAATCTTTAAGATTATCTCATGATGGATACGACCCTTAAAGCTCAGCACACGTTATGGGGGTGTTAAATATTTCCTAATAATAAGAAATTCAAGAGAACACTATCAAATACCTATAGAATGAGAATTGGGAATTGCCACGTAGCCTCACATTTATTCAGATTGAACTTGAAGGAGGAGATTCTTGACCATATCTTTTTTGTTTGTCCATTGCGGATCATAGTTTTTTTTACAGTGAACTCGTCAATGGTAATTTTTAACTCCCGGTTAACTTATGTCATCTTCTTTCCCTTAACTCGCCACATTTAAACTATGTAATTTTTTGAACGAGAATTATATTGACTAGTAATATAATATTTTCTATTATATAATAGTATTGTATTTTTTCTATAAAATAAGGTATTAACTTGATTAATGGTACAAATCACTCTTGAAGGGTAGTTAGCCTATGTAAAAGAAGATGATGATAAATAAGAAATGAAGTTAATTATACAATACTCTTAAACTAATATAAAATTGAATTGTTTTTATGATCAACAAACTTTACCATAATATATTTAGTTGTATTTAAAAAATATCACTTCATATTTAGATGCTTTTCGAGCTTCAGACACATAACACAAACTGAAAATCTATTTATTAAATGGCAGATTCTTATTTCAAAAGATAGATTGATCTGTTTCTGTACCTGATTACGTGTATGTACTTAATCCTCTGATTTTTATTTTTATACTGGAATTATGTTAATTTATTATCCATACTATTTTTTCCTTTTCACATTATCATTTTTCTTATTATTTCATAGTTATTATTTTGCTACTATTTTTTTCTACACACCAGATACTAATGATTACTACGTTTTTTGTGATAATTATTAAGTGCTTGTCAGATTTATAATCCTTATGAAAATATATTATCCTTAATATGCATATTTAATTTGTATTTTATTTTAATTTAAATATTATGTACAAATAGTAAATAATCTGTATATTAGATTTTTCTCTAATAGAGATAGCACGACGCAAAATTTTTGAATTATATGAAGGTAAATTTGAAATTCAACCTTGCATGTCAGTTATAAATCTTTATGTTGAGACTCGTTCAATATTTCCATAATAACAACAACTCTCCTCAAGTAATAAATCATGGACACAACACAAGACAAACAACAAATATCTACACACCAGTTCCGAGAGCAACAACGACATTTTATCAAAGATTCTACACGTTCTTAGCTCCGAAACTACACAATACACTCAGTACCAAATGGAAATTGTATAATTCCAATAAGATTACACAAATATGGACCCAATCAGGTAGAGATGAATCAAAAGCATGGATATCCAACATTCTAATGTAATTTATAGAATACCTTCACTAATAATTCACTAGTCCTACAACACTCCCACTCCATATATTATTATTTTATTTTTACTTTTTTATACATATTTGTAATTCTCTTTTTATTCCTGTCGATAAATAACACCAAAACAGCACGAAAAAAAAAACTGACTACTTTAACACAGACTTCAGTCTAGCAAAGTAGCCAGGACAACGCTGTATATATCAGAGGTGAAGTCTACTCCATCCCACACAATAAACTATGTATTATGTATGTTTATTATGTATCCACCTCTGTTAGTACAAAAATATGGATGTCAAAATATATATAAATAAATATATATATATATATATATAAATACATATGGGTTTTATATTTGTAATTTAATAAAAATAGCTTTAATTTAGCTATAAATAAAAATAAATTAAATTAAACAAATAATGAATATCTTATCTTATAGAGACGAAGCTATTTTTTATTATATTTAATGGAAAAATATAGAAGAATGTGTAATTACAGGGTTTACGACCTGTCTTCCGCCGGCCTAAGTGATCACTTTAGCTTCGTATCTATGAGCCATCTATTATTTGTTCAATAACAGTACCTTTGCAGGTGATAATCCAGTAATTGTGTGTTATTGGACATATTCAAATATTGCTAAAATTAAATTCACTATGATCGCTGCATTATCTAGAAGTAGTAACATCTATAAAAATAGGCTAATGTAGCCACTTCGTCTGCCACGTTCATGTAGTTCTATAACTTGCAGTCTACACCAAATGTTTCTTACTTTAAAAATATTGCCTATATATTTTATTTAATTGGTGTTAAAAAAAAATACTAAATGATTGATCGTTGTTATACAGAAAGCAGCTAGTCGCAAAGACTAAGATAAAATACTAAGATAAACTAAGATAAAATCACTTTCGAGAAAGTGTGAATAATCACAATTTTCTTTGTTGTTTTTGCCTTTAAAATGATAAATAATATTATACGAGTAAGTATAAAATATTGTATGACTTTTAAAAGAATTTAAAAATCGACATGAATCGAATTAGAGATTTTGGTGTATTCAGATTGAAGATTTTTAGATTTTAAATAGGATTTTAATATTATAATTTTTGTATGAAAGCGGCCTGACCATTTTTGACATAATATGGAATTGACTTTAGAATAAATAAATAATATTCACATGTATCCACAAATAAGTACCTACATTAAAATATGTAAACGTGTATGGTTAAATGCATATTTTTATTTCAAAACAATAATAATAATTTAATTTTTGATTCATAGTACAGTAGTGTGTTATTATATTATTTTTTATTTATTATTTTTGTTTTATTAACCACTGAATTGAGTTTAAATAGATCTATAGGTTTCTAAAAATACAATTTTCTTTTTCAGGATGTCAAAACTAACTAAAAATAATATATTTTTTAAGTTAGTTATGACAGTTAGTTAAATAAAAAATATGAATATTAACCACAAAGTTAATATTGCTAATTTTAAAAGTATTGTTATTATATTGTTATAATCAGATAACATTGCAGTAAAGTGAAACATGTATTTCGGTACCCTGCCTGCTACACTAGTATTTTACTGTACTATAGCAGACAGTGCTTTTCCGGTATAGTAATAAACAAAGTGTCGTGTTCAACATGCTAATAAATATACATAAAGAGTAAATCAAGAGTACATAATAAATTGATTTAAATCTTTCGTGTTATACTCCTCTATGGAAAACTGCAAATCTGATTTAATCAATATTGGGTATCGATTAGTTTAATCGAGTCTAATGTGTGCCTATGCTATGTATCAGGTCTCCATAGCTATACAGGTTAAAGTCTTGTCTGGTACCCATGTTTCGTGAAGAGGCGAAACATGCAACCTAAGGTTACTCACAGAATCTTCCCATTTATCTCCCCACTTTGGACCACAGACGATGAGAACCTTGACACAACTTTGTGCGCCAACATCGTTGGTGGTGCCGTTGCGCATGTCGCTAGATGATGACAAAGCAGCACATCGCACATGTATGAAGTTTATCAAATTGGATTATATTTATTAATTGGTTTTTTATATATATATATTTATTAGTTTATCAAATTGGATTATATTTATTAATTGGTTTTATATATATATATATATATTTGGGTAGAATAGAAAGATGATTAATTATAATGAATTTATGTTATAATTAATAATAAATGTTAAAGATTATGTTTTATATATGAATCCCACCACACCAGACAGTACACCTATAGTACTAATAAATTCATTTAACTAACCGATTCAATTTTATTAAAAAACTACTATTATATTATACATATAGACAAATGCATATGCACATTTAAAATTTAGGGAAACTTGTATTATTTTAGTCATTAATTTATTATTTATTTATTAATGCGAATCTGGAGGTCCCCGCATAAATATAAAAAATAAGCGATTAAAAATCAAATTGACTGCTATTTCTTGAGATTAATTGAAGAAATGTTTCGAGTTTAGTGCCAAACCACTTTATGAGCGGTTTTATTTAAGACTTCCGTGCTCGGACTACGTGTGCAGAAAACTCTACGGAGCTCCGTAACGATGTGCACCTATCAACATCCCTAGTAATTTATTGGAAGACGTAATGGAGTGTTTTCTCCGAACATTATTGGATGCAATTAACTAAAAAATAAAAAATGTCATATCCGGTTGATTAATTTTAATGTAATGGCCAATAGAATAAGTGACTGTATATAAACTTTAATATAATTAGATAGGCACATTAAATTTTATAAAAAGATTTAGTTCCTTTATATTAAGTTTAATGAAAAAAATATTTTCTCTTAAAAAAATTCTACTTTAACATAGAGTATGCTCGAAGTCTCAATGAATTGACAAATTATTAAAGCAGTAGAAGTGACAAGGCAAAAATTGGTGGATTATAGAAGAGAGTGGCTGAATTATGAAGTAGATTAAAAATGGCTGATCATGATGATATATAATATGTTTAATGTAAGGTTCTCGCGAGCTATAGTGTATTGAATCGGCCTATTTTCTAGGTTAGATCCCGTTTTATTAGATGGTTTTCTTGAAAAAAACCTAGGCCGACGTTTCGGAACGGTAACACGTGCTATTGTCAAGACATTGCCTAAAAAGTTACGGTACAACGGTATATATATATATATATATATATATATATATATATATATATATATATATATATATATATATATATTGACCCCCTCCTACGTAAAGTATCGTTAGTAAAAAATGAATTTTTTAATCATTCTAGTATTTTGCAAATATTTGATACATTTTTAAATGTCTGTAATATATATATATATATATATATATTGTATTCTATGATTTGGGTACTGATAAACATAATACTAAAAATTACAGACATTTAAAAATGTATCAAATATTTGCAAAATACTAGAATGATTAAAAAAGTCATTTTTTACTAACGATACTTTACGTAGGAGGGGTCAATATATATATATATTTTAAATCTGCCACGTAAATAAGTGTCAAATGCATGCGAAATACTAGAATGATTATAAATGATATTTTTTACTTTCGATACTTTACGCAGGAGGGATCGATATGTACATATATAATAAAAATAAAAATATATATGACTAGATTACCATCATACTGAGATGCTTCTCTACAGATCTAGGTAAAAAGAATAGAACGCCACAATATTCTATCTTGGTAAACGATTTTTGCCACATCCACTATCATATATCTTCGCAAGTATGCTCGAAGTATTTGGATCTACTGAGTCGCTCTGCAATCTCTGATTTCTTATACCAGGTTTCATTTTTATTCTCCACTATTTTTGTTACCTTCAAAACTCTCGTCATACATTTTCTTTACCATCCTCTCCTAACTTTACATACGTTTCGCGTGCTTAAACTATTTTAGTAATCCTTTTGAATACGCTACTATCAGATTTATATTCGATCCTAATTTCTTCATGCTTAACTCTACAATATAGAGATTTTTCATACGTGCGCCAAAGCGATCACATTATTTAGCCTTTATTCATTTTTATTTCACCAGATTCAGACTTCCCTTTACCATCGATTAATGTTCACACCCGAAATCAATATTGGTCCGGATTAAAATTTCTATTAAATGTTTAATACCTTTTCAATGATATATTTCTCAATCGTGCCAACACTAAATAATGTATTGACGCGATCAATCCCGTGTAAAATAAAATAAGTAAAATAATGACGTATTTGTATCCATTTAATGATCTTTAAAACTATGTGCATCAAAATGCATTGTAATATATGGAAGTAAAATATGTCAGTACGTATTGAGATGATTTTCCCGATATTCCAATATTTAAAAGAAATCATATCAGTTAAGTTAGGTACATTATTTAATATAAAAACGTTTTATATTAGACTGATAGTCTGGGTAGATATGTATATATTTGAGGGGTACACAAGAAAGGGCATTTTTTTACCTGAGAAATTTCGTCAGTCAGTTGTGACAGTTGTGATTTGTTCTCCCTGACCATATTTTACATAAAACTGCTAACTACAAACTAAAGTGGATTTATAATGGAGAAATCTTTCCCTAAACATATTGTTAACGAAATTGTGCGTTATACGAGTTTCACTAAACAAATTCGGCAGTCACAGTAACTAGAAACATTTGTTCAGTTTACGGCGACGTATTGAATATTTGTCTTTGCCAAAAATGGAACCTCAAAGTGGAACACCTAAAATTGTCAATGAAGATCGATTTTCTGCTGAAGTTGAGGATAATTTAGAGATGTTAGAATTAGATAACAAGATTAGATTCTTGTAGGCCTGTATCCAAAGATGCAGTTAAAAAATTTAAACGATTTGGAAACGGAATACGGATACCTCATGAATTAAATAAAGAGAATAAAGTAGCCAATTCATATTTTTTGCATCATATGGTAACTGAGGACGAGAAGCTAATGCAGTAGCTATCGAAGAAACAGTTAGCGAATACAACCCCAAAACTTGGCCTTACTTGGTGGAAAATTCATGATGGATAATTCATTTTGAATAACTCAATGAGGCGAAAAAATAACAGAGAGGCAGAGAAGTAAATACTATGAATAGCTGAATCAATTACATAAATTGTTTAAAAACAAAAATATTTGCTTTAGTGAATCGAAGCACAATCTTTTTACATGATAATGCTCGTGTGAGGATACATTTAAAATCACGTGCATCTAGGTCGTATCTATCGACAGAGAATATATTTAAAAATAATGTTGTTAAAATAAATTTGTTTTAAAAATGTATTTTCATTTAAAAAAAACCCTTTTTTTTGGGTACGTCTTCTGATCGATCTAAACCGAATTATGCAGTTTCTTTAGGATTCTGCGCAAAACAGAGACACTCTTCTTTTTCTTGACCATTTCACTACCTTTCCAAGATATAAATGTATATTTTATTGAAGGCCATCTTTACAATATTTTTCTCAGTTACAGTCTAGGTCCCTGAGGAAAATATAGTCACCCCATCTCCAAATATTTCACCCTCTCCTTTTGCGGAATAAATTTTGCACACATCGTTACTTCCCCCTCCCTAATCCATTATTTAGCGCTCGATATGAATATATCCGAACATGGATCTATTTTGAATAACAGTTATGCCGAAACCATTCACAACATTTTTTTGAAATAGTCAACATTTTAATTATGCCATTATGTTTTTTTTGGCTCATATATTATCAATTGTAATGGTATGACAATGAAAGCTAGTAGATTAGAAGGATTAGGACCGGTGAATAGAATGACTTTATATTTTGTGAGAAAGCGCGCGACGATTTGAACAAAGAACAAAAATATCGCACAAATTTGAACTCGTTAAATGATACAATTTGAGGAACGCGAAAATCGTAGTAAACGACAATTATTATTATGTATATTTAGCCTGCATGTCTATGGGTCCTTGAGAGATGCAATAATACAAATGAAGATCGATCCACATCAGTTAGTTTTAATTCAATCCATACAAATTGCACAGACGACGTTTTTCAAATAAATGACTAAAATGCTGACTATATTTCCAAGTAACTGTATTCATTAATACATGTAAATATTTTCTTAAATTAAAACCTGTGAATTTGAAATAAACGTATTTTAACATTAAAAATTAATAAAATAATGCTACGGCATACGATAACTTACTGTATCTACTGAACTTACTTGAACCTTCTGAAAACATAATTTATGAACCTATTCTTTCCATTGATTTTTCCAATTCTTTGCCAATACCGAACTCTGTTGGACCCTTATATCTTAATGATACCACGACTACTTTCGTTTCTTTTCAAACTAAGGTCTATAAAGTTTTAAATTGTTCTAAAGGTAGATAAAAAGATTAAAGAGTAGTAAAATCTTAACCATATTGCCATCTAAAAGGAATGTAAAAATTACAATATTTGATTAGGTTATTTATAGTATTTTCGAAAGATGTTACTCATAAATAAAAATAAATTTCTAGCAAAACTCAGTACTCATACGAAGCAGAAATGTTTTTTTTTTCCACGATTTACATTGTTTAATGCTTATTTTGTACATTTTATACATTATATAATATGTGGGTACTTACTCGTAAATATTTTGTTTCAAAATATGAGGATCCTTTTTTAACATCATCGTACATACTGAGATAATACTCCTTGTCACAGACATACGATTTCCACCTGTTATATTACACAATGTTAAGGAATAAGTCTCCGAGAAATGTGAGGTAAAATAATTTTTTTAATAAATTGTATAATAGATAGAATTGTATAGTAAGTTTTATTAAAGCATCCAGTTTTTAATAAAAACAAGATGCTAAAACAAACACTAGAGTAACAGTATCAAATATAATAATGTACTGTAACACAATAAAATATTTTGACGAAACGGGATATTTAAAATAAAAATTAAAAATAAAATAAATATATAAAATAAAAACAAAGATTTTGCATTTTTTTATTAGTGTAAATATTTCCTCATTGTGTACTTTACAGGATATAAAAGACCTAGAGCACAATATTTTATTAGTGGATATCTGATTATATTATGAATCTAAAATGTTAAAAAAATATGTGCAAATTCTGCACCGTTACGGAAAATATTATTATTTGATTTTTTTTTATATATTCACGAAATTTATCTATTATAATCTATA
This sequence comes from Eubasilissa regina, assembly GCA_022840565.1. Lineage (NCBI taxonomy): Eukaryota > Metazoa > Arthropoda > Insecta > Trichoptera > Phryganeidae > Eubasilissa > Eubasilissa regina. Next base: position 28,721,917 of record JAINEB010000018.1, read on the forward strand.
TCTTTGCTTCAGGCCCTAAATCATCTAAGAAAATATAGTCTGGTGGTTCGAAATTCGATGCCCTTTAATTTCTTGTATTAAATATATTATTTGGAATTAAAAAAATCGTTTCAATTAATCTAAATAATCGCATAATAACAATTTTTTGTAAATACTTATATCTCTGACAGTTGAAATTAGGCATCCTTGAACATTTTCGACTTGTTATTTAGTCAGGTACCCCCTTAAAACATTGTGGACTAGATCTGTTACACCTATATAATTATAAATGATATATTTCTTGTTTACTTTTTAAATTATGTAATTATTCTTTCAACAATTTACGTAATTACAATATGTTGAGGCAACGTTCAATTGAAAACGATTTTTTTTTTGATAATTTAGAACACTATATATTTTATTTATAATACAGGTTTAGCACGGATTTGATTATTTTTACTCGATAATATTTTTGTTGGTCTTAGATATAATCTGGTAACTTTAAACGTTTAAAAAAAAAATGGTTTTTTATATTTTTGAACTCGTTATTTTATAACCACGGGTGACGTCTTCGGTTGATTTTCAGCTTTTATTCTTAATTTCGCTCTACTCTTTCTCATTCGAAATACTTGATGGTAAACTTCTTTCAGCGATATTTTCAATGAGATCAACAGAAGACTAAAGAAAATCAAAACCTTTAAAATTTCTAAACGAAAAACTAAAATGGAAAATACGAGTGTTCACGCTCGTGCTCACGCTCGCTATTTACTTTGCCGAGTTAACGTTAGCGACTGAATAAAGAGAAGCTATTCGAAGCGATAAGTAAATAAGCCAATTCAAGAGGTGGGTCTGTTTGGGAACGACATATATATTTTTGTTACCAATTGATTTTATTATTCTGTAGGAAAATTTTTAAAGATGTTTTCAAACATATTTTCTTTTAAAAATACAAGGGTTATACGATACATTCTCAACCTAATTATCATAATAAAAACATTCTATTACCGAAATATGTATAATAATACAATAAGAGAAAAAACTATGTATCTGATATCTTAATATTTACCTTAAAAATGCCGTGTATAGCAGTGCATCTTTGTGCAATTATTAGCAAATTAATACGAAAATTTCCACGATTTTCCCGTCGGTAGCCATAAGTAAGTGTTAAAGACTTTCGACTAGAAATCAACTCTTGGAGTGTAGGTTTGAATTCCGAAACCTACCAAGTGAGTAATTTTTTAAATCTTGTGTTTTTAACACTTATGCATTTTATTTTCACGCAATCATTTTTTTTTTGCGTATTATCTTTCTATGTATTATTAGCACTTTAAACTCGACCCCTGCGACTAAACTATGATTAATGGCACTCACAGTGATAAAGAAACGAGCCCATACCTGCTCCTGTTAGGATTGATTCTAGTCATCGCCCAAAATTATCTTTTGGGAGCGATCAAGAAACTAGACCGTACGGGTTGGGTCGTTCACACGATCCCGTACCCCGTCAATTAGCCAATGCCTGTTCTGTCGTGAGCCGCAATCGTGAACCTATTCCTTCTTGCTGTGCTCGTTAAAACTCCTCTAATTCATGAAGGAGCCCAAAAATTATGCGTTAAACAACCGCGAAGTGTGCCACGTGAGATCCTTAAATTAGTCAGGTCTTTGACACTCTACGTGGACCATACACCTCGCCATGATATGGTTGCTTCTAAATAAGTGACGTCACTTACTCGCCTGTTCGCTCTCTCCGCTACTAGGGCTTTCAATTCGTCACGATGGTACTTTTCCTTATTTTCTTTATGGACTCCGTCCAGTCCGTGTGCAGCAGACACAACCTAGGCGTCAATAATATACACGCCGCGCTCTTGGGTTTTAACCCACCGCTACAATCACGAAGTTTTCAACATTGCAATACAATAAATAAAGCATAACCGATTACTTTCTGCTAGTATAAATAATAAAATAAAGATTGCGAATCTTTGATTGAATTGATTAAAAAAATCGTTGGTGAATTTTGTTGGTGAATTGGTGCGGTTTCTGACCTAACAGATGCACCATAGATCACTTACATTTTATGCGGCAAACCCTGGAAAAATCACATGCATTTATACATACATTAGACAATAAATAAAATAAAAACAATATTAAAGTTATGCACTCCCAAATAAGAAAGATCTTGAATTATAGGGGTGGCTATCAACATTTTTATAATTCAAGACTATGATCTACTAGATGTAAGAATTTGTTTTCAACAAATAAATAAATATATATATATATTTATTTGTTGTTGTATATATATATATATACATATACATACAACTATAATAATACAATACGAAAATTAACAAAATATAAAAATGTTGGGAAATTGATCAGATTAGAACTAGGAAAAGATGTCAAATACATAGTTTAATAATTTTAAATACCTTTAATCCATTTTGGAACTTCTTTTTTGTAAACATTTATAATTACTGCTAATTTAATTGATTTTGGCAGTTGGTTATACAGTTTAGAAGCAATGTATGATGCATATCTCTGTCCTATTCATAATTTGGACATATAAAAAATAACATGTTCATTAGTTTTGCTCCGAGTCTGATAGTTGTGGTGAGTTTTTTTTATCCTCTTTAAAAAAATGAAATAAAACATTTTTATAAAGAAGATCAATTCAATACAGGTTAATATTTAATAACTTGTTTGGTTGGGTAATCTCTAGCCTTTTTTAAAATTATTTTTATTATCTTTTGGGTTGTATTTATTGGTTTGAGATGTACGGGGCAAGTTCCGCACCAACCTGAATATAACGTGCCGCACCACCAGCTGTTCATTGACTTTAAACAGTCTTTTGAGAGTATAAATAGAGAAATCATGCTATATACTCTTAAAATACTAAGCATCTCTTAAAGCTTGTAACACTAATAAAACTCACAATGTCGGAGTCAAAAGCAGTTGAAAATGTTGAAAATGAGCTAATGATATTGAATACCATGGTCTCTGATCTGGTGATGGAGGCAATGACTAGTAAAGTTAGTATTACGGGTTGTATTAATTACAATACATCGCAGACGTGTACCTATGCTGATGATTTAGTTATTACGAGCCGATCTAAATAAATATTGATCGACCATGCTGTTCTGAAAAAAGAAGCGGAAAAATTTAGACTACATGTAAACGCCTCAAGTACACGGTCAGTACACATGAACAAGAGGCATCCTGAGATGTGTGCCTAGATCACCGTGTATTTGAAGGGATTGATAATTTTACATATCTGAGCTCTAATTTGAACACGGTAAATAAGACCACTGATAAATTGAAGATCTGACTTCTAGCTGAAAGTCTAATAGAAGGTGCTGGAGTCGAAAATACTAAGTTATCGAACCAAACTGCTGATATACAAAACTATAGTAAGATCAGTAGTCACTTATGGTTGTGAAACATGGAGTTTAACCCAAATCTGTAGATCCACACGATAAAATAGAATTCGCAAAATAAAAATTAATCATGAGTTCGAAAATTTGAAGCAAGAAACAATTGTAAGATTCTGTAGGTCCCAAAGACTGCGATGGGTTAGTAATGTCGAAATAATGCCAGATAAGAGGGAACCAAATATCATGACCGAGTGGATACCACAGTGGAATCGACCTAGAGGCAGGCCAAGGAAGAGGTGGGCTGACTGTGTGAAAGAGGACTGGAACAGGATGGGAGGGTTTGAGAACTGGACTAGGATGGTAAGGGATAGGAGTCGGCGGGGAGCACTTGTGGAGGAAGGCAAATCCCACCCTGGGATATAGTTCTGTGGAAGAAGAGAAGAAGAAGTTCAAGGAATGAGACACGATAAGGCAATCTCAGATATTTATATTTAGTTTGAGATAAGTACATCTCAATACAATATATAGATGTTGAGATTTTGATCCAAAGATAAACTCGGAGATCAGCTTGCGATTGCTAGAGCGAGACAAAATCTCAAACCGTTCTAACTGACAGTAAGATTCGAAACATCACCTAGAACTACCACAGATCCCTACATCTATTCCAAAAGATTAGACATAAGTCATTAAACATTAACGTTAATTTAAGGTGTAAAATACAAACATTTATTTCATTTTAACAGTTATTGGGAGGTTTCAAAATCACCCAATTGACGAATGTTGTTTGACGTATGACGAGTGCGACGTCAAACTGGATGGCGAATTTCTGAGGTGTGTTATGTATATAAAGCCTACAGAAGCTGAGAGATATCCCCAAAGAATCTCATGGGAATAAAATCCGTATCTTAGGGTCAGTTATGTGATCAGTGGTAATTTTTGACCATGGTATTTTTACTATAGTAACTTTTTATCACTGCCCATGGTAAAAAATGTTTCCGGTTTGATGGAACGTCAATTTTACTAATGTCAAAGCATTGATAATAAATCTCTTCTTACACTATGGCAATACGAATAATCATAAAATTATGCTTTTAATGCTACGAATTTATTGGCCCCCGCGTTCGATATCTGTCACTTTGCTGGCGAATTTTTTTTCTGTCTACGTGCTAATGTATATTAAACAACGAGATCACCGTCGGATGAATTCTCATCACTAAAATGGTAAGATATTGAATAATTAATTGTCATACATTGCAACTTTCAAGGTATCAATGTTACAGATGACTTTTGAAACAGCCGTGAGGACTACCATTTTTAACCAACGATTTTCGGTTTTTACCATCCGATATTCGAGAGTAAAATTAGGTACAATATTTTTAACAATCGAACAACCCGTTTTTGCTATTTTTATTAATTTTAGTAAAATTCGAAAATATCTTTAAAATATCATTCGTGGACTATTCAAATATATACATTTAAAAGATTTTATATTTCCAATCTATATTTATTTCCACACCAGATTTAGAGAATGGAAAGCTGAACATTGTTATTTTTACACAGTTATCTCATTCGCCATATATATTAATTCCTCCACGTCTATACACAGTATAACACGTCAGTAATGTCGCATCGCATGAATTTGAAATATCAAGCTATTTATTATATTATCTTTATCTGTTGTATATCTGCATTCTTCGCCATTCTTCAGCATTTTTTCAAAATTCTTATTTTGACTTTAAAACAAGTGTTTTAGCTTATATGTACATACGTGACAGAATAACCTTTAATGATTTCAACAATAACATTTGAATACATAATAAATATATTTCCTCGGTCATTAATATCAAACGAAGGGATAATAGGGAGGAATAAACGATTCGGTTATTATTATACTCATTTTATCGTCGTTATATTTTATGTGTAACTGCTTAGATAACGGGATTTGGAACAGCGACCATTCGCTCGATCAAACTCGGTACAGGAAAAGGATGTAATAGAATTTGAATTTCACCGCTAGTTCTCCAAAGGAAATTAAAAGACTAGAGTGTGAAGTGAACAGAAAACAGAACACAAGAACGCTCGAATTACTTAAGTCCTGGCTAGAATCGAACCCACACCGCGCTGCAGCATCGCCTAGGTCCAGATATGAAAACTCGCGAAATTTGAGGGTTACAATACTACTTAAAATATTGCAACGAACTAGAACTAGAGCTGAATGGTCGAATCGAAATATTTGAAATGTATTACTTTCCGCACCTCAAATTAAACTAGAACCTTAGCTAACTAGTCGAGCAAAACCTGTTCACCATTCGTTATATCAAAATTATTAAAAAATTATCAAACTATCTATATTAACACTTGCTGCCCGGTGGGTCAAAACAAAACACATCCGGTGGTGGTGGGTCTTTTTAGACCCACCCCAAGTTTTCAGTTTTTTAACTGTTTTTTGGGAGATTTTTTATAGATATATCTTTTAAAATATGATTTGATGAAATGGCATAACGTGCCGTAATCTTTTTACTAAAAAATTATTTAAAAAAAATTACGAATAATGTAGTATTCTTGCACATCAACAAACGGACTATTCGGACCAAATACAAATATCCATTGAACACGTGATCTTCTTATCGGCTCGACTACCTGCCTGCATATTAGTGATTATAAATATTTTACCTTCTCTGAATTATTTTTTATATATTAGTGTTTTTTATTTCTTACACATAAACAGAATGAAATCAATTTGAAAAAAATATTAATAGAAGTGAAATGAAAATACTATAAATAAAATGTTAAAAAAATACATATTTTTTATACGAAATGCTATCAACAATATTATAAGCAGTAGCAAATGTAAAAATAAATAAAACAATAGATAACTTTTATTCAAAATAGATATAATGTTGACTGTGTTCTGTGAATTCCAGTCAGTAAATTGTTTGTTATTCTTGAAATAAGATTATTAAAATATAAATAACAATTGACATAATTTGAAAAACAAGTAGGTAAAACAAGCTGCCTTTTTTTACTTAAAAAATTCTTATTTAAATAATTTGATTATTTAAATAATAACTATTTGTACTACTGTATTTGAAACTCATTCGAACATATTCATTTGTATCTCAAATTGTTTGTAAATGCTTAATAAAAGATTAAATAGAAGGAAAACAGCATTAAACGAATATCTATCGCGTAATTCACGTTTTTACAAACACCCGGGTCAGATCTGACCCACCACCGCAGAGGATGGGTTAATAAAATAATAACTAATAATTATATGTGCCGTATTTGAACAATGTAAGGTTTAGCACGTACTGCGGTTAAACTCGCATGGTTTTAACTAGTAATGGGACTATTCCAAATTTTTTTATCTATTTCGATTGCTGCAATGTAAAAATAATGAATATAAAACTTATTATTTTTACTGCTATTACTAAAAATAATGAATTTTAATGAATAATGAACTTAAGTTTTAATTATATACTAGATAAAAAATAGAAATCTGGTATCGAATCGTAATCTATAGTTTAAAGAAGTATCGGGAGTTGTATCCGAACTGTAACATTTTGTAATTGTTCATCACCTGTAAAAACCGCGCGCGTTTAACCGCAGTGCACGGTAGGCCTAAGAAATGTTTGTATCAATGTAAGATACGAAATGTCTATGGGCTAGTTATGGCGAGTGTCATTACTAGCCTTTATGTCTGTTGTGCCATTTTTCAGATTAAGAAATAAATAGTAGATAAATAAATTATCATTATTATCAAACTTTTCTATCCACCATTAGATTAAATCCACCCCAAGTGTCACTTTTCTCTGATCATCGTTATTCACTGTCACGTATTTCCTCAGGGTTAAATGATTTCGTTGATCCAGCGGGTTTAAGGGCGACTTTTTAGCCTATTGATTCCATTCCGGTATCACTGGATAACTGTTTCAACGATTATCCGTTATCTAAGCGACGTGGTCTTTCCATTGTCATTTCATTTTCTTGGCGTATCGTTATTAAATCGGCTAATCTTATTTGCTCTTTCTGTTGACACTATATTGTAAACCTAGTACATATTATACATTAATTAATTTTTTAAACCATTTAAAGATTTTTAAGGCAATTGTTTCATTTTAATTTAACAAATTAGATGAATTACTTAGAAAGGTACACCGGAAAAAATAATCAATCGAAAAAATAAAGATAGAATGAGATTTCATGGTGTTATCATAGCTTCATTGATTATATCTGTCGAATGCGTACATGGTGGTGACCATATTTTTTTGAATTTCAATTAAATTTAATTTCTGTGTATCATTCATCTATTTTTTTTCATAATACGAGGGCTGTCTGAAAAGTTTCCGAGTTAACAAAGAAACAAGACATTTTTTCTTCAAATTTATTATTATTTTTCTACATAGTCTCCTTGTAAGTCAAACAAAACGAACATGTTCTTTGGACATATTCAGAGCCTCTGCTATCTCTCTAACCTTAATTAGACGATTTTTCAGCACCATTTGGTGAACATGAGCGATGTTATCGTCAGTGGTTGCAGTTTTTGGCCATCCCGAACGTTTATCGTCACCCAAGCTGGTACGGCCACGTTTAAATTCAGCTGCCCAAATTTTCACAGTGATAAATAATGGTGCAGACGTACACAGTGTCCAACTCGTCTTTAATTTGTGTAGGCGTATTACCTTTCAAAAATAAATACTTAATGACAGCTCGATACTCGATTTTTTTCATTTTCACAAAAACACTCACATCGACTCATTCATCATCAAACATCACACCAACGATTGTCAAACAACAGCTGTGCGTCCGAAATGGCTGAAATTTTGGTGAATACTTATCAAAGCATGTGCAAACATGTTCACCAACTTTTACTGACGAGTGCAGTCATATTCATGTTGAGGTTAGAAATTTTTCAGACAGCCCTCGTATACCTATACAGTAAATTAAACTTTTTGTACAGATCTGTGTGACCCACAATTCAGTTTGATTTCCTCGCTTCAGTGAAATATTCCATTTTATAGGTCCATGCGGTAATTTTAATTAATTCTCTTTAATATTGGGATAGGTTCACAATGGTCCATACGGTGCAGAAAGTAGATACCCGCTCATGTGGCATAAGTTTTCATCTTCGGTACAAAAGAAAATTACACGTTTGACAAGCTCTAAGAAGAAGCATTAAATGTTATAGTTAAACTGAGATTTTAGTGGAATCCTTTAGTTCGGTTAGATAGTCGTAAAGGATTTATTCCAACAAAGTGTAACCGTCCGAACACCGCAACGTGTATCCTTGAGGCAGGGTTTTTCAAGTTGTATACTAAAGCGGATACAGCATCGACACAATAATAATAATTAGATATAATGATCTTTATAAATAATGAACGACTCACAAACTTCTCAATCGTGTGCGATTGACAAAGTTTTCATTTCATTCAGTGACGTGCGTAGCTTCGGCTAGCAACGCAGCTCGGGGCAATTCAGCGGAAGAGGTATTAGATAAAAGGGCGTAAAAAATGTTAATGGTGTATTAAAAAATTGTAAGATTTTTAATTAAAGTGTAATAAAAGACTGCACGAATTACTGTATTACTGAAGTAAGATATTTTGATTAGTTTGCTTGTGCTGCATAGAACAAGGGTATAAAATACAACTTAACCAGTTTGCCGATCAATCGTCATGCTGAACTAATACACCTTTAAATGTGCTGCCAAATAATGAGCTCTAAATTGAGCCTAGCTAATACCACATCTGTCAATCATTGTCATGGGCGGAGGATGTTAGAAGGTTGATGGTATGTTATTTTAATTTATATTATATAGAGAATTAACAGTTCAATCATACAACATAGGCCAGAAAAATTAGCTACATTAAAAATATAATTAATGAACTTCTTAAAAATATACATCACGTGCGTTCACTATAGGTACAACAAAATTGCGCGTTCACAATGAAATATTGTGTTTATTAAAATGAGATGTATATCTGAACAAATTATATTCGAAAGGCATGAAAACATAAAATAATACAAAAGAACAGGAACGCAAATATAACTATAAACAAATATTTAGCACCAATTACAAACATGGTTTCAAAAATAGTGTTCTGTAAAAATAAATTGTACCTTAGAATTTGAGAATATTATCCAGTTATTATACAATAATACTATGTATTATACAACGAGAGCGGATCTACCGCTTACTCAGGACCGTTTTATAAACAAAAGCTCTTATACCGGCTCTTCACATTCGCTGCCAGGTTGGCATTTATTTAATGCTTTATAGGTAATCATGCAACACCGCCTGGAAAAATAGTGGCAAAGCGGTGCCCACGTTGTACCCCGACGAAATAAAATTTATTCAAAATGGGAAACAAGATACAATTTAAAAAAAAACAAATAAAATACGGACACGTACAAATGCCGGGAAACAGAGGGGATTAATTGATATATCGTACACTCTCTTTCGGGATAATAATACAAATTTCAAAAATAATAATATAAATTAGATTTTAGATGTGTCCCCTTTAAAGGCACGCGGTTGCTGGACTGACCAAATCAAAATCAGCTCAAAGCGGTTGGCAGTTGCCCATTCGCCTTAAGTATATGAATATTGTTTTGTATACACAGTCTAAAACAGGTGACGTTGTGTTTGATACCGAATGATCATTGATTGCTTTCATGAATATTGACACTCAAAGTCCTCTGGGATGGCGTCGTGGCCGGGTAGCGGTCCGGAAATTCGATGGTTAGTAGTGGTTGACATTTGCCTAGTGATCTAGCGGTCGGTGGTTTGAGCCTTGTTCTAGAAAGCCATCAAGTTTGTTCTATTTTCATAGAACAAACGTTCAGCTTAGTTGTAAAATAGTAAGAATATTGGTGTGTACGCAAAAAGAATAAGTAAAATATCAGAGAATTTTGCAGTATACTAGAAGATCACGCCCGGCGCACCGTTTGAAAAACACTGCCTTAGAGTTTTATGTCTCGCCCGACCGTTGGACGGCGACCGGCGGCGGCGGCGGCTAGGCATCCATCCCCGCCCTGTAGGTGTTTATAAACGGCACTTTTATTACGAGGACAGCACTGATGCCGCACGTATCTGTGTTGGTTTTAATCGAGTTTCTCTTTCAAAAAGCTTTTCATTCCACCCGTCCCCCCTTCACCGCCCCGCGCCCGGCCCTAGGTGACGCGGATGGCGCGGTGTAAGGAAAGATTGATAATGGCGCGGGACGCAGAGAAAAGTCACGTTCTAGATAGCGATGCTGTCATTCAGCCCGCCAATAGTGTCTCGAAGAAACAAAAGTTCATGCGTTCTCTTGAAAAAAATATTTCGATGGTGTCCCGATTTAATTTAATTTAAATATCATAATAATAATAAATTAAATGTATCAATTAGGAAGATATATACATAGAATCAATTTGTTGTCACCCGGACTTTAATAAAGTGTTGTCCTTAAAAATGAATAAATTCATTTAATTCTGGCGTCTCATGTTGGATTTTACTCCAAAATGTTTACGATTCTCAGTAAATACAAAGTAGATTTTTTTCAAATAATGGAATAATAGATGTATCAATTTGAAAGTGGAACATATAATTTCGAAAACTTGTCGTGGTGTAATAGTTCAGCGCTCTTCCCCGGATAGGAAGGTTCCTGGTTTTTGTGTCCGGATGGCAAAAAAATATATTTTCGATAAATTGATATATTAAAATATCATCGATAAATTGATATATCGAAATGTTGAAATATTAAAATATTACAGAACTATGTTCTGAAAAACTTCAACTTCACAGTAATAATGCCTTATCAATAATATAAAAAATATATAACGTTAATAATATAAAAAACAATAAATATAATAATATTAAAAAATATTTTTTTTTATAAAATTACTCAATTTTTTTTTACTAACTGTATTGAGTTATTTTGTTACAACTATACTACTTGTATTATAAGTGTGGTCTCTCTCATCATTAGGTGATAACTAAACTAATTTAGACCTTAATTAAATTTATTGAAACATTTTTAAAAATCATGTTGCATCACAAAGTAACTGCCATGTTAATTAATACCATACAGGATATCTCACCTATTATATTTGTTCAGAATTTGTATTCATTCACATCTCCAATATACAATTTTCATATCTATTAAAAAAATATCAAATATAGATTTTTTTATAATATTAATCCACCCATGCGAATACATTTCAAAAAAATCTTCAATTTATAACGAGCTTGTTAGTCTCAAAAATATAAATTTTACTAGGTGCAGGAAAAAAATAGAATATATAATAAGTTAAACCCAGCAAAATGTGTTATTTTTTATTTTTGTACAAACCAATCACTTTATGGTTTGACATATTAGATTAAATAAAATACAATCACTTTGTATGAAACCACGAATTTTATTATACGTCAACCGGTTTCGCTTAGCTTAAGCTTCGTCAGAACATAAAACTAAAAATAAATACAAAAACAGTATACTTATAAAAACATAAAGAGGGAGATAGAATATAAAATTACATGTAAAAGAGAGAGACAAAATACATATACAGTTAGACGGAACCATCTCGTGTATCTGTGTATTTATTCTGAACTATTCTAATTTCTAATTTGAAGTGTATCAAACATGTATTATACCCGTTATTAACTGCTATTTTTTTAATTGTATTCAATTCAATATTGAAATTGGATGTTGACATAGGAATATTGACTAAACGATGTATCATGGAGTGGAACCCTGAATGTTTATGTGATAATGGATGATTAGATTCATTGTGTATGATAGTATCTGTAAAAGTTGGTTTTCTAAAAATTTTGAACTCAATTTTATTATTATTTTTAATCAATGTTAGATCCAAAAAATTTAGGGTAGAATTATTTTCCATTTCTAGTGTAAATTTTAAATTATTTGTAGTGACACTATTTTAAAAAATAAATTAAAAGAATATAATAATCAATTTTTATATAAATCACAGATAAAACATAATGATAATAATGATAATTGGCGTAGGATTTTATACATAAATAACTTTTCGAAACAAATATCGAAACACCTACCACGAGACATTAGACCAGCATTTTACATAAATAATAGTATAGGAAATTTACTCATAAATTCTAAAGACAAAGATGATAAATTTAACAATTCTGGCGTCTATAAACTTAGTTGCAAGGATTGTGCTGCATTTTATATTGGTAAAACGGGTAGAAATTTTAATATAAGAGTAAAGGAGCATTTGAGATGTTTGAACAATAGTGGGTTTTCAGAATTTGCTAATCATTTGATAGAAAATAGTCATGGTTTTGATAAAAAATTGGGATTGTCAATTTTGCATATAAACGGTGTAGGTCACAAATTAAATAATTTGGAATCATTGGAGATAAATAAAGCATGTAAAAGTAAACAGGAAATTCTAAACAGCCAACTAAATTTAATTACGAGTCCTATTCTAAAATTTTTTCCTAAAAATTATTCGACTAAATTTGTATTGAACAGCAATTTGAGTTAGGTACTAAATTTATTTTTTAAATATTTGTTGTTTTTTTTTTTTTTAATTTAAAAATAGATCCTGGTGAAGAAACAATGCTATATTTTTAGTTAGTTATGACATACTGAAGAAGGAAAAGATGTTTTCCGAAACCGGTAGATGTTTATTAAACTTAATTGTGGTTAATAAAACTAAGATAATAAATAAAAAATATAATATTAAGTTTATTACAAGTATTAGAGAAATTATAAATTATGCACTTAAGCGATAAACTAGTCATTCCGGGGAGCTGTGATGGAAGAGAGCCGTTCCCCCAGAGACGGCCTCTTATAATGTTGGCCCCCCACCACTCATCTACTCACTTTTATAATACACATACACACACATATAGTTGTACAAAGTGACAGTTCTCACTACATAAACCTCCTAACATCTCAAGAACCTACTTGAAATATGATAGCCCGTGTTCACGGATGAGATTTTTATGACATTTTCGATTCCAGACAGCGATTATATTCCCATAAGATTCTTTGGAGACTCCCCAGTTGCAGTTAAAATAAAATAAATGTATGTAATGCCTTCTACTTGTCTTAACTTTTTCACAATATAGATAACGTTTGTGCATACGTGTCGAATCTCGCTGTCAAATTTTAAGTTTAAGTTTTTTTCTCTTTCTACCAATTTCCGAGTTTATCTCTAGATCAAAATCTCAACACGTGTATTTACCTCATCGTGCCTCATGTCGAAGACACCTGGCATAATTGAAAAATAACGATTATCTACTTCATTTAAGTATCTGCTGTGGAATACAAATAAAATATTTACAAGTTTCTTTACCAAAATAATGAGAATAAATTTTATTAAAAATAATTTTTTGAATTTTTTTTTAAGAATGCGACAAAATGGTACGCACAATAAATTCAAGTGAGAACAATTTCAGGGAGGAAAATGTCGGATAATGGATTCGAATCGAACAACGTTCAATTTTCCGCTAGAAGTTTATGTTTTAATATTTGAACTGGGGGAAATTAAATTTTTATCGACTTGTATATCAAACGTTTCTCTTCAGATCTGAGAAATACTCCAATAAACGCCTTTTAAATAAGAATATTTAAATTCAATGATCTCTTTCTGCTCGGAAACAAAAATGACTTAAACATGAAATCAATCAGTTTTCGTTTCGTGTCGAGTCTTTCAGTTTTTCTCATTTTCCCCATTTCGCCGATCGTCGCAGTTTATTGACATAGTATTTGATTTCTCACGTTTCGCGTTCCTCGTTTGCTTGCCAACCCCCATCCCTTACCGCGCTGGAACGTTTATGGCTCGGTTACAAAAAGGAAGACAATTTTGGGGAGACGCCTCAAATAGAACGTTGTTATTTCTTATAGAGAATTTCCAGGAGTAAAATAATTGGACCGGTTTTCCGGGGATTGTTTTTGTTGGAATACGCCGGCGTGCTCACATTAAAATATATATGTTTTACGTTCCCTTGTATAATATTTTGACAGATACAAGGGATAATGACGTTCTTAAGTACGTACATCTGTAGGGAATGTGTCCAAGGAGAAATTTTGTATCTTTAGAGGAGCTTTGCCACAGCGATTATGCGTACATGTATATACAGTAGCTAGAGAGTTCTAGTGAGAATTAGTAGTACATATAACTAGACCGCTGTCGCTCTCTGTAGTGCTATATTTACGTACGTAAAATATCTAATGAAATTCTTATAGACTTTTGAATGTATAAAAAATATTTCACATACAACTTATAAACGGCCAACAATTTTTTTTTACGTTTTTACATACTATTCTATATTACTTTTTTTTGTTAGATATATTCAAATAATTTTCGTCGGCTATACTCTTTTAAGTAAGCTGTATTCACTGTATTTCAAATTAAAAAACAGTAAGAAAAAAGTATAATATTATTTACGACTCTCACCGTTTGTACTTCACACGTTAATAACGGCCTGCGAGCGTAAGCCTTATGCACGAATATTTCGAATAAAATAATTTTATATTCGTCTGGTACTTTGTCAATTGGCCGAATATGAAAAAATATTGCTAGCTGGACGTTACGTTTTTTCAATAAATCATCTGAGCTTGTGAATCAAAACTGCTCAAGTACCCGCTTCATATGTATTTCATAATAATTTACCAACTATTCTCTATTAATTTTAAAATATGATTTTTTTCCTGTCATTATTAAAGATCTTTCACCTGAATTAGTTATATCTGTATACCTTGCGGACATACAATGTTTGGAAAGAAGTTCGCAGGGCAAATTGTATAATTCCTCATGTATCTATGTAAACTTTTTCAGTCATAACTGAATGCATGAAATAATGAATTATGGAAATTATTACATACATTAAATTCCTATCGAAAAGTACACATATGTAAGTATTATTTAGTATCAATTTCTTGCGTGTGCTAACAACAATTGCGATATTCTACATTACGATAAGTTTCAATTATTATATTTGAAAAAATTTATTGTCACATAAAAAGGGTATTTATAATCTTACATTTATCGCATAATGCGAATAGAAACATAATTGCTTTATATGATAGATGAAAAATTATCACGCTATCGCATAATGTATTTATTTTGACAAACTATTGTGTCATTTTATTTAATGTATCGTATGTATGTACGTATAAAAATTTAAAAACTGAAATTACTTAATATAGATACATTTAATCAAACATATGCAATCAAATAATTAATGAAAATAGAATTTGGAGATAAATAAATACAGCGTAGGCGAGAAACAAATAGTGTGTGATAAAGAATAACAAATAAAATTTTAAAAGTACAATTTGTGCTTTGAAGGGGGTGTGTAGAGATAATTGGTTAAGAAATATAAATTTATATTTAGAATCAGGCACCACGCTGACGGGATTAGTTAACAAGAAATGGATTTATGATTTTAAAGAATAGTGGAAAAGAAAATATTGATGATACAATTGGCGCACATTCAAGACAAATATTTACCGAGAAGAAAAGACGATTGTTATCTTTTGAAGCATTTTTAAACTCTCATAACTGAACCTCTAATATTTTGGAATAGCCTAACGTAGCAATGATTTCATTAACGTGGAGCTATTGACACAATGCTAAGTAAATTGATTTATGCGTGTATCGATTCAGAATATTTTTAATTGTCTAAATATAAACTGTAGTAAATATAGTATTTTGATGATTTCATCGTAGAGTATATTCTATCACAATTTAAAATTATTGTATTGTTATCTCTTTTTAGACAATTACATATTATTATATGAGATTACTAGTTGCGTTTTTTTTTAAATATTTTAATGTATTTTTTTCTCATCAACTTTTGCGAATTGTGTTAATTTATTAACAGTCAGACATAGCTTTTTTATGTAAATCGGTCATTCAATCGGTGTTAGTTGCGAAGACAATTTCTTAGTATATATATATTATAATTCAACCAATAGCAGTCTTCGTTCTATAGCAGTATTCTGAAAATTAAATGACAGCCGATATGGAAACTACCTTGTATTTTATTTATTATAAAGTGTTAATTATAAATTCATTAATAAATATCCTCTTCTTTAAGTTCGTATCAGTTTTTCTTATTTTTCCCCAAATGAAAATATATGAAGGTTGATGTGATTGAAATTAGTACTCTCATATATATAATACTTAATGTTGTACAGATGTGTAAAGTTATTCGGTTTGCCGAAGATAATTTGAACTTAAGTACTACCTATACGTTATGTTAATTGCATTGTATGAAGTAGGTTGTTATCTAGCTATTGATCTAGCTTGTATATCGCCCATAAAGATATCGAATGTTTCTTGTCAATATACTTATCTATTTGATTAAAGTAGTAGTATCGGGAGTGGTTATAATTTGAAAAATCTAAGAAAAAGATGCTGGGTTAATTATTATGAATACATAATTTAAAAAATCGGTTTTGGCACATCACTTTGCGCT
Source organism: Eubasilissa regina (assembly GCA_022840565.1). Taxonomy (NCBI): domain Eukaryota; kingdom Metazoa; phylum Arthropoda; class Insecta; order Trichoptera; family Phryganeidae; genus Eubasilissa; species Eubasilissa regina. The sequence continues at coordinate 28,738,711 of JAINEB010000018.1, forward strand.
AGATACTCCAGATTGAATTGGCAAGAAGAAGCCATAACGTCTTCTGTTAATTACTACAAACTGCGCACTATCAGATAAGTACGAGAAAAACCAATCTAGTGTTTTGCCGTAAATTCCAATTTGTTTAAGCCTGGTTGTAAGGTTAGGATGAGAAACCACGTCCAATGCACGGGCTGGGTTTTGCGAGACACTTATCTGCACTTTCCTTAAATTATGCTCATTCTTTAGAATTTGTTATATTTTTGGATAATTTGAGTTTAATTCATTTCAACGGCCATTGTTGACACAAGTCGAGTAGCTACTCCCTGTGTATTTTGCCTTTCCAATATATATATCCCGCTTTGGCCAACTAATTACTTATGGATTTCGCCGATGGGGGAACAGATTGCATTCCGACATCGAGCTGTCAACAGGCCTTTTTTTGTGGATCAAAGTACGCCGTGTGTACAAATCCGGACCACGAAGAAGGGGTGTTCTAAAGATCTCCGAAAGTGCAGTGATATCTCCGTTCTTGTCCCAATTTGGATTGCATCAACTAACCATTAATTTTAATCGATAAAGTCTACGGGATCTTATCCCACCAGCTATTAAACAAAAAAATATACAAATTAAATTAATCAATTAGTTAGATATACAGAATAATCTATTTGTTGAAACAATATTTTGTAGACCCGGAAAAGCTCTACAGTAGACTGGACTAACCTTTACCATAAAAGATTATTCAACCATGATGTTCTTCTTCTATCAAGGTATCAATTTCTATTTCCCTTCATTGTGAGAAGCAAGAACTGATATTTCTCTATTGAAATTTTCGGATTTTATTGTTTTAAATACTTATTTTTCTTTATTTATCCGAACCATAGAAATTTTATTCGTAACTCAATGCATCCAGCTTGTTTGAAACATTATTTTGTAGATTCACATTTCAAATGCATTAGGTTGTCTTAACATTTTTTCGATAAGTGTCCGCGCTTCCATTCTCTGAAATAATACAAAGATGCTATGTAAGTGAAACAATCTATACATATATAATATAATTGAAATTTTGTCTAATTCTAGAATGTTCTAATTGCTTATAAGGAGAAAATAAAAATTGAAGATCCGTAATAGATTATTCATATACATTTGAGATCCAGATTCGAATACCAGTAGCGCGAGAGAGTTTGATATATTTGAAATTATTTCGGATTTTAGTTCGCACTTTGGATTGAAAAATTGAAATCAGCTGTAGATGATTTACGCGCATTTTTTTAACGTAGTAAGGCGTAGTATAACGTAGTATAACGTAGTAATTTTTTTAAGTAAGTAAATTTCGCCGGGCAGATCGTCATCAGCTCTGGGGTCATCAAACTTGACTAATTATTGTTAAGCGTATAAAAAAAAAAAAAAAAAAAAGGGTGGTGTTGAATGAAAACGTGATTAGCTAATGTTTTTATTAAGGAGGACACATTCTTCTACATATAGGTCAGTGATATTTTTAATACAAATTAAATATATTAATTGGAAAGATATACATATAAAATAAATTGAATGAATTTTAATGTGATGGTGTATTCTCGAGTATAGAGAGCTACGTTGCTGTACGCAAATCAGCAAACGTAAGATTATTTTTTATTTATTTATATATATTTTGACATCCATATTTTTGTACTAACAGAGGATACATAATAAACAAACATAATACATAGTTTATTGTGTAGGATGGAGTAGACTTCACCTCTGATATATACAGCGTTGTCCTGGCTACTTTGCTAGACCAAAGTCTGTGTTAAAGTAGCCAGTATTTTGTACCCTTTATGCATACAAAACGCGTTGGAAATATTTTATCCGACAAATAATTATACATTAAGTCTAGTTAACTATTTCTAATGATTTATATATTGATTTTTTAACGATACGTAGAGTAGAACTTCGATTATCCTAGCCCTTGTATAATTTATCTTTAAAAATACGGACCTTTCTCCACTGATCACCCGCTATGTCTATTGACATATCCAGTAGCGAAAGAAAAATATGAATGTGATGCCAAGGGTGAGAACTGCACAAAATATCAATAAGATTTCTCACACGTACAGTCTCAAGTCTCGGTGCTGTCGAATTTGAAAAACCACTTTCGTGTATTGAATAGCATGAAGACACCACACCTGCCGACATATTGAGACGGCTGCTGAATATCGCATACCTATTACCTACTTATAAAATATATAAAACAAAAATATACGAAGAGCTTTTAAAAGATTTTTTTATTGTAGATAGATGTGGAGGTTGGTGATAAAATAAAACGAGCGTTTTTTATGATCGATGTTTATCAAATATTGAAAAGGTCGAGTCAGAATTGTCGGATCGGACGCCGTGCGGAGACTAGCGTCAGAGCGAGAATCCTTTCGGTAGGAGCCTGGCCCCTGGATGCAGATGTTGCCTATGTATGCTGGGAGATGCGATGATTTATATATATCATTGAATTTGAAAATAGATACCATAAAAAATATTAAATTATGATATTTTTATAATATTGATAGAATTGAATTAGAATTGGCTTCCCTTTCAAAAATAATTCATATTTCTGCGTTTTTTTTTACAAGAATAATGGTTTTTAGTATTCGTTTATATCAGAAGTAATACAATAGATTTGACTTTTAAATACCATTACTTAGATAAAATCTTTACACTAATGTAAATCTAATAAACTGAATGTTATTTGCCATAATAAATAAAATACAAGCATTGTATGAAAGACCGCGACCATTACATTTACTTTCCGCGTGCCACAAAATTGCTTTAATATAGAAAATTCTTGCATATACGCAATATATTTTCTTATAAATTTAAAGAGGATTACGGAAATAAATCTTCATTGAACCAAATTAGCAAAATGTTAAATATTAATAGTTATATAAAATCAAGTTTTATATAAAAAAACATAATAATTTCATATTAAATAATATTTATATTGATCCTATTAATGTGTGTTTTTTAATCGGCGATGTTAAATAAAAACACACATTATCGATAAAAATATTATTTAGTATACAAGAATTTTTTAGAGTTTTTTATTTAAAACTTGATTTTAAATAGTAGCTGAAGCCTATAGATAATTATTTAACCAAATTATTTTATTCATATAAGAAATATAACATACTGTTTTCCAATTATAAATACAAAATATATGATAGTTGAAAAATGTATCTCCAGAACAAAAAAAGTCACAGAAAATTGTAAAATTCTATTTCGTTCGGTTTCTTTTCAAATATCTCCCCGTGTAATGAATTAACATTGAGATATTATATGCAAGATAATATCATTTAATGTGAACCGTTTCCGTTCATGTTATTTTACTATTTCACCTACCAACGAGACATATTCATACGAGCGTCTCTCGATGATATAATATGACTGTTAAACTTCACCAATTGAAAATATTTATTGTGATATGTTTAATTTTACCATTCTTAAAATGTAAATAATTATTTTGACAACTGACACTTTAACATTATTTTATAATTTAAATGATTTAATTAATATTACAAGTATTAATGGTGGAGTAGATGCTTGAAGACAACAATGAATAGGGGTTTGGTATTTGAGGTCCGAGGAGGCCAAGGATATCGGAATTCTTTACGACTTTGTGCACTTCTAATACTGCAGATACCGGATATTCAGTTTTCAGAAAAACTTATTGACTTTTTTTATATTGCAATGGTGAGCCAAGATTTTGATTTCATATTTGTTATTAATGAATATTGTGCCTTTGAAATTTTAATATTATATTAGTTTTCTATAAATTGGTGTAGTGAACGAGGACAAATGAGTATTTGTTAGTTTTTCTTATTTTAATAAATTTATATGTATGATTTAAACGATTACGTAAAAAAATAATGTGATTTTATAATGAAGAGCCTAGGAATTGATTATAAATATTGCTTTATTTGTAAATCTCAAAAATACCGGAATTCCGCTAGTTGAAAAACTGATATTAAAAAAAAAACTAATTTTGAAAAAAGTCAGTATTGCAACCCTTAGGTCTGTTTTGAGTATATTAATTTAAAAATACATTGTAAACCGGTTACTTAGACCGTATATTTTTTACACATTTTTAATACAATAATGTACCTACTGTACCAACGTGATGTTTCCTTGAATTCATAGATGATATTCTAGCATTGAAGTTTTACAGGTTGGTTGCTTTACCTACACGTTGATGGTAGGTTTATGATAGCTGGCAAGGCTGCTCTTGTTGTTAATAGTGCTGAGAAAGATAATAATATGTATAGTTCTACCTACTTATTAAAATATTTTAAAACTATTAAATTAGAAATTTTCCCATTTATATTTATTATATAATAATACTTGTTCGATCTGTATAACTTGTTTATGAATCGTCGGTCGCTGTGTGCGCGCATGTGAACATGACATACGTAGATCGGTGGTTCCTGTCCATTACCTACCTACTACCTCCACTCTCTATACCAGAATACGATATTTTCTGTGGTGTGTTCTTTATGGTTTATCAGTTGAAGTTATACCTTCGAACTGAAAGAAGCGTTTACCATTTTGGTTGCGTTGACTTCCGCTAAATTCGTCCTGCCTTGTGGGAACGAACTGTTGTCTTGTGGTAATTATCGTCCTGCAGTGTGGGAACGAACTGTTGTCTTGTATTAATCATCGTCTTGCCGTGTGGAAACGAACTATTGTCTTACGTTAATTATCGTCCTGCTGTGAGGCACTGATTTAGTGTTATTTGACACTTTCGGGCTATCACGTGATTTATGTGGACCATCGAAGTATGTATCTTGGAGCCAGAATACCCGTGGATCCATTGTAAAAAAATCCAGATACCGGAAGGAGCAATTCACAGGTGGGTCGTGTTTTCCGGTTCTGGATGGTCCTTCAGCAGCCCCTCTGTTCCCTATTTCTATTCCTCGCGGTTGAGCATTATCTAAAGTATTGTGATTCATTGGTTAGTGCGCGTCGCGCTCTTTGTACACACTTTAATATTCGACGAGTAAGTGATGGGTCGAGAACGCAATTTATCTGGTGTTGGGTTCAAAAGTTCAGACATGAAGAGACAATGGTTAACGAAACTCCTCCGGGACCATCAACGTCAGCAGATACGCCAGAAAATGTGGTTCAAGTTAGACGTGAAATTATGTGCCATTCGCGTAAATCGATAAGGAAGATTACAGCCTGCATTGGAATAAAAAAAAACAACAGTGTACGTTATTTTGAAAAAGAAACTACAGTTTCACCCACACAAACTGCAAATCGTACAGTTTCTTAACGAAAATGACTATTCTTTACGAGAAATCTTAGCGAGAACTATGCTGGAATATTTTAGAACAGTGCGAACTCTTGGAAGCATATTGTTTACTGACAAAGCACATGAGATACTTGTGCCCCGACTACCCAAGGGAACGCCATCAAAAATGTTGACATTGTCCAAAAACGACAGTGTGTTATATAATTTCTGTCCGAAGGATAATTGATCCTTATTTTTTTAACCAGCGAGAGACAGGTACTGGTGACGTGTATTGCCGAATGATCCATTCTCTCAAGACACTCTTGCAATCGGACTTTTAAATTTGCGAACACGCGAGAGCAAAGCGTCGGTTCAAAGAACTAACCACTATCTATTTCCAACTGCAACTGCAGCTATTTCCCGGGTTCAACAATAGAACACACTTTCAGTTCCACACACAGCTGGAGTGTCAATGGAGAAGCTGAGGGGAATCTGTCCCAATAAATTAATCAGCAAGTACGGAGACATACCTTGAGCACCTCAGTCACCGAACCATACACCGTGCGACTTTTTTGTGGGGATACCTTAGGTCGAGTGTTTACAGCAACAATCTTAGAACAATTCAGGCCCTACAGAAAATATCCGCCGTGAAGTTGCTGCCTTTGAACCAACGCTTTGCTATCGCGTGTTCGCAAATTTAAAAGTCCGATTGAAAGAGTGTCTTGAGAGAATGGACGGTATTTAGACGATATTGTTTATAGAACGTAAAATCCGCATCGTTAAACTCAATTTTGTATAAATAAAATATGAGAATATCCCAAGAATAATTAAACGCAAATAATATATAAAACTACAAATAATTTTCCTGCTAAACGGTGATCGAAGATTATATGGAATTACAGATCTTACTGGGCCCGGGTAAGCTCATCGTAAATTGGATGACGGTTTTCCCGAACGCTCCAGAAGTATTTCTGGTAAGCCTATTTGTTTTCCCGCCTAGCTCGTGACTTTTCTTAAGGCTTCATTGAAGGTTCGACTAATAAAAGCGGATTTCCGATGCACCGGGAAATGACATTCACCAAATTGGCTTCGTGATTAGTGTCGATTTTATAACGTGTTTGATTTACGAAGAGCAGCGATTTAAATCACGGAAACTCTTCTCTATATGACTGGATGATGAAAATTAATTTATGGATATAAAATAAATTACAATACATAGCATTTTTTATATAGGTAATAAAAAAATATTTGTATAGTTATAATAACTTATAATTAATTTAATAGATACATTCAATTGGAGAATTATCTGTTGTTTATTTCATTTGATGATGTACTTGTTGCGGTAAGATACTCCCCTAGTGACTAAAAAATCGGAAATTCGAGCCTTGTCCTAAAAGACTACCAAATTATCCATCCTATTTTTCATAGCACTAACACATTGTTATATTTCAATAATAATCAGAATATTTTTGTGTCATGTATTTTCTGCATGCAAATCTATTTAAATAAAAAAAACATTTTACTTACATACTAAAGGTTACTTTAAATAATCTTAACATATGTTAATTTATCGATGCGTTGTTTAGAAGTGTATACGAAGATTATCATTATCAAACATTATTCATGACAGCGCGATGGTTCATAAGAAAAAAATAATTACAAAATTACTTTCCATTTGTACTATAACAGCATTCCAATTCACTTCACTCCAACATAATGTATTAGTTTTCTTTCAGAATTCGCTACACACAGAAGAATATTGGGATATTATATTCAAGATAGTGGGAGGAATATTTTTTTTCAAAAACATAGATACAAAATGCGTTTTGGTCAGTTATAATATATAATTAATTGTAATAAATTACTTGAATTAAATAGACTTAAAGAAACTTGAAACTTCTACATCTACAGAAGGAAAATACTACGAACAATTTTTAAAATCCAGGTGTTTGGAGGCCAGTATTATTACTCCATCCCCGAGACCTAACCTGTCATCCCCTAAGTCTCATGTTTCCTAAGTGACATGGACCTCACTCCAGCGAGATAGAGATGAGGTCTTAATATGTTTTTAATTCTTTCACCAGTGTAGTTTATTATTTATATTAAACTTATATTAATATAAGCATTTTCTTGTTATTTTCAAACTATGTAGATATTCGAGTCATACACAATGAATACAGGATTACCTTAAATCAAGTATGAGGAATAAATCTTTGATATTAAATCTGTAGGAAAAAGTGAATCTACCCATTTATCAGTTAATCAATACATTATACATACATTTATTTATTAATTTTCGTTCTCAATCAATATCACAATTTTTATGACTTCAAAAATACCTTCTAACTAATGAAATGTGAACAAAATATTTTGTAAATTGAGTTAAAACACTGTTTTATTCCACTATATTTTTTATTGTGTTAAACGGTATAACGTTTTTGGGAACATCTTTGCATTATTAATATTATAATTTAACTTGAATACAGTGGAATAAAACAGTATTTTAACTCAATTTACAAAATAATCATGAAATTCCACAAAGTTCCACCAAAAACCTTTGAACAGTTAAATAAAATACTTTTATTTCAATTTTAAGGGTATGTGGTAACCCTGCACGTGCCCATAGACATGGCCGTGTAAGGACTCACACAATAAGATAATATGCACCAGAGACGGACTCTGCCCATGCAGCTAGCGATCATTCTTCCGCAGACCGTCCACTTATCGATATATTCATTCAACAGCATCTCGAGCGAGTCACTCCAGAGTTCAACACGCATTTAACTGTATAATTCATCACATCAATAAACAAAAATTTCATTTTTACACCTTACTCTAGTTACAATAACAGACACCCTACACTACGACATACAAACAACATACGTGAGACTAGAAGATGTCAAGAGCTTCAGTCTCACAGCAACAAAACCTTCCGACACAATCACGAGTCAATCATATTTAAACAACATCTACAATATAAACTCCCACAGATATATTCAGTTGCTATCACTTAATTTGTAAAGTAAAATAAGGGTTTGAAATGTTATTAAATAATATTTTATCAATAAAGGTATTTCAATAATTCTTTTCATTGTATAGAAAATTTGAAGAACAAAGATATATGTTTTTTTTTTTTTAAATAAGAAGATTATATTTCTACGTATTTTAACATTATAAAAATATAAATAAAATAATTTGGATTCTTCCTTTTAAAAAATATCTAATTTTATTTTACATTTGAAGGTATCCCAAGCATTTAAATATGATACCTAAAACCAGCGTAACATAATACATTCAGTTACAGATACTTTAATTATTAAAGTATTATATTATTTCAAATTATTTGAATCAATTAGAAAAATATACATAAATCTATCTATCGAAAAAATAATTTATTTGCTACCAGAATATTTGGTATTTGTATTAAAATATGACAAAACTAAAAATTTCTGAAATTGTAGTTTGCAACAACAAAAATGCTTTTTAATTAAATATGTACAAATTGTATCAATTTTTAATAAAAATGGATTGATTTAATCCTGGCATCACCTAACGTGTATTACTTAATAATCCTGTTGGCCACCAAATTATCTTTTCGATAAATATATATTTTTTTAATTAAGAACACATTTTTGTTGTGAAGTTGCATTTTCAGAACATAATCTGTGGTATTGTAATACAAATTAAATTGATCAACTAGAAAGATATACAGAAAAAATCTATCAATTGAACAAATATTTAGTTGCTTTCCGGAAAATGGAGATATCCAGTATCCAAGTAGCAACTAAATATTTTTTCGATAGATAGATTTTTTTATGTATACCTTTCTAGTTGATTAATTCAATTTATTTTAATTTTTTTTTCTGTATCTCTTTTTAATTGATAAATTTAATTTGTATTAAAATACTACAGAATTATGTTTTTAAATTGCAATTTGAAATTTTATAATTAGAACTGGAAAATCATTAAAGAAACCTTTTATGAAACTTTGTATTTATTATTAATATAAATAGCAACATAAAAAAAATGTTTAAACCAATTAGTATTTTTCCACGTCAATTATTCGAGGATAATTGGTAACATTTTAAATTTACAACAGAGATAGAAGCCCCGGGGAATGCAGTATTGTGCCTGTCAGAATGAAAATGATACATGAATACATTTTGTACATTGTCAATACTGGAAAGATGTGCAAAACAATGAGTCAGTCCTTTTACATCGTAAAGCTGTGAAATATTTAATCCAATTTGTTCTTTTGGTCTATTAAACTATTAAGAAATTTTATATTGAAACAAAAACCTCTGCACGGAACTTAGTCAAGTGAGTTAGGTAAGGGATACGTTTAAAATATATTGGTAAAAAAAATTAATAAAATATACAGAAGAGAATTTAGATGCAGGTACGATATTTGAGATGATTAGGAAATTAATTTGAATTACGATTTTCATAATTTACGATATGAGTATTGAAATATTTTTGACAAACGTTTGAGCTGCATAATTGAAGAAGGCTGAGTAAAGGTAAACATATTTACTATGTACAGTACTTTGTAAGTTCTAATGGTTCGTGTTCACGTCCATGGGGCACGTTGAAAGAAATCTAAGCGATTTAGTTGAGATAAATCTCGATATCACGTGCGTGCATCTAGAGAAAATGAGACAAAAACGAACCCGTGTACATCATGTTCAATTTGACAGTAAGATTCAGCACGCGCTCAAATATAACGACCATGACCATAGTAGATGCCTACAACTATTTATTCTCGAAAGTTAAACAAAGTCATTCAATTACAGACAAAGAAACATAGCCATTAAATTACAAGAAGTTTGAAATTCACCCAACTGATGAACGAAATTTCAATGGTTAATAATGAGGAGATTTAAAAAAAATCTAAAGTATAGGTGACTTGAGAAGGAAAAATTGAGGAGCAAGATTAAGATGTGAAAATGGAGGAAAAATGGTGTGAAAAATTGAAGGGCGGAGGAAAAGCAATGAGATCATTATAACAATTTCATTGAATTTTTATTATCATTTCTAAGCTAAAATATGACAAATTACAATATGTTATAGGTATCTATAACGTTTTTTAATTTGTAATATATGTTTATATGATACGATTATCTTGTACAAACAACTAGATTTCGCTTGAATAATCTATTCATTTATATTATTATAATAACTTTTAACTCTCGGGTTTATTTCAAAATATAACTTCTTATTTATGCGTAAAAAATAATGGCTGAGTAAACAGATTTATTAACATTACTTAGTCAAATATATTAACATTCTGATTATATTGAAATTTCCGATTGCTATTTTACTATTGAAGAATTTCTCGCCTAGTCATGTATTTCCCGCTAACAGGAAAATTGATGATGTTTCTAGAAAAACTTTTATAATTTCCGGAATTGATATATTCATGCGGCTACTTTGTAAATTTAGCAGCATTATTTCATAAGATCAAATTAAATGTAAATAATAAGTTTAAGTCTTGTTTTCTTCTCAGTGTTTTCATTACTGGGGATCGCAACACCTCGATATTGAAACTCAAAACTAGCTTTCTTAATTCTTCACGATCTTGGGTCGATATATAAGTTTCAGCTGTTTGGGATGCTTAATTGGTCCAGCGTATCTGTAAGCTCTATTTTCTGCCATCTACCTTATAAACGATTACACGTTTTTCGATTTCTGAATTGTTATTTTGGCACACAATGTGTCAGAGTACGATGAAGACACTGGATGGATAGTCAGTCAATATCAATATCATTAAGGAAAACACATTCTTATTGTGAAGTTGTAATTATTCAGAACATGGGTCTGTAATATTTTAAATACTAAATTAATGAATTAATTATAAATATATACGAATAAAATCAATTTTGTAGAAAAATATTGTTTTTGCGTCACCGGGATACGAACCTGGATCTCTATTTCCAATCCGGGGAAGAACACTACCAATTGTGTTATAACGCCAGTATTTTTCTTGACAAATTTTCGAACCTATATGTTAGATTTTTCAAATCAATACACCTGTCGCTCCATTATTTGAAAGCCATCTACATTTTTTGAGATTCTGTAAAAATAATGTTGATGGCTTTCAAATAATGGAACAACAGGTGTATTAATTTGAAAAATGTAACATATAGGTTCGAAAATTTGTCAAGAAAAATACTGGCGTTATAACACAATTGGTATTGGAAATAGAGATCCAGGTTCGTATCCCGGTCACGCAAAAAATAGTATTTTTCGACAAAATTGATTTTATATGTATATATTTATAATTAATACATTAATTTAGTATTTATAATATCAATATCATCCAGAATAGAGGATACCAATGTTGTCACTGTTACCACGATACAGAATAGTGCTCAATGAATAAATCCTCTATCGAAATCCTAAACTCTCAACGTCCGTGGCCACGATAATCTCTTCGTAAGACTTTGAACTCTGGGAGTTGTTAAAGTTACGTGTATACAGAATGCATCATCCTAATCCACATGCAAAACATATCGGGTGATGATTTATAAATCGATGATAAATAATTCATTAAATTTATTTTTAAACCACTGGGTTAATTATATTCACCAACCGGTTTTAACTAAACTAAGTTTATTATTTTTTTATTATTAAAAATGAATAATTACAACGTGTGTACGTTAAATGATATTTATAAATGGCTTCGCACTAAAGTGTGTACTGTCCATTATGCGCATTCATCTCGGAATGAAATCTCACCGGTGGACACGAGCCATCAAAGTCTATAGTATTTACTACGTTGTCAGAATGTAGGAATTATTTCTAATATGTGTTACTATCCGGCTTCTTGAATATTTTGTGACAGTATATTTCACACATCAAAGAAATGAAATTTTACGAAAGGTGAGGTAGAGAGAGGTTCATTATGCGGTGTCAATCAGATTTTCTGTCGGATTTTTATTCATCCCTTGTGAGACGGTATAAAACAGTCTCCCAGAGAAGCAATTTGGCGATGTGCCCACCCTTTTATAGCCGGAGAAAATTTCTCGCCACATCGTGCGGAGAACATTAACTTTGTAAAGTTATCTACATTATTTATCCAAAAGGTCTCTGCTTTATTTCAAAAATTACAAACCTTAATATATTTTTGTGACCGGTTTTAATAACAATTTATCGCGCGTTAAATATCACCGCTAATATTCTTCTCTCAGAAATACGATAACGTTGCTTATTAGTTTTTAGTTTACTTTTGCAAATGAATAGGTACTGTAAAAAAACAAGTTATTTTCATTGAAATGCTTAATAGAACAGACTTTCATTGGTTTAATATAAGTCCACAGAACTAACAAGACCAAAGATAAAGAACATTTCTTTCAAAGAATGGTCCAGTTATATTATTCTTATTGAAGAGCCGTGAAATGGGAAAGTTGGCAGAAGGGTGCCAAAACTCAAAGTTAAGTCATCGCAAAGCACGAACTCGTGAAAATTTCGCTAAATGTATTTCTGCAGATTTTGAAAGTTATTGCAAATTTTTGTTTTTTTTTCGATTTGGGTGAAATATTTTAATTTAAAAACATATTATTTTAATATTTATATATTATAATATAAAAAGAAAAGAAAAATTTCGATTATACAATTAATAATTTGATTTTAAAATAAACACAACTTCATTCTATATATTAACATGTAAGTATATATGTGTGTGTGTGTTAGTGGGAGTGGTGTACTCGTATTAAGTTTTAGAATTTTAAAGATTTCGGATATTTTTCACTTACGAATAATACTCAAGAAAAGTTAATAATATACTCAATGTGCAAATAAAAATTTTTTTTGAATATTTTGCTTCAATTTAGTATTATAAATTTGCGGAAAAAGTCGTGGTTGTGATTTTTAAAATCAATATTTTAAAAATTACTAATGTTCGTTTTAAATGCATCACTTCAAACTATAAAACGGTATTGTAATATAGATTGAGTCAGATAAAAGTATAGGTACAGTTCTCAATAAATAAATCGGTACAGCATTTTGATTAATCTTTCAAGATCTTCAGAACATGTAAAACAATTTTCTCATTCAGTTTAGTGTAATATTAAATTGTTTCAATTTAAATTTCTCCCTCAAAAAATTGTTTTACTTCCTAGTTATAACATAATATTCATCCTTTACAAAGTTAATATTTGTATTATACACATTTATATAATCAAGACATATTTCCATAAAGGCAGTGAAGATATAACGCTTTCTTTCAGCGGTTGTTAAATAAGTAAAATTATTTTTTTACACTATCTGAATAAGGAAGTACTCTCATTGTTTGTTATGTGAATGTAAATTAAGATAAATTACAAAAAATAATAATAAATAAAATATACTGTATAACTTTCTAAGTAATTTTTTAAAATTTAATTTAATAATGACGGAATTACGTTCTGAAAAATCGTTACATAAGAATAAGATATCATCTCATTATCACTCATTTTTAAGTAATTAATCAATAATTTAAATAAATTTATTTAATATTAATATTATAACTATACAAATAAAATTATACGCTTGAGGTGATTTATGAAATAATTAAAAATAGATTCACGAAAATGCTTTAGAATCAAGAAAATAAATCTGACAAATAGAGCAATGCTAAATTTAACTCTTGTAAAGCGCCTTGTAAATTAAGTAACTAGAATGGCAAATTGGACCCCGCCAACGCAAAGATAATTTAAAAATAATGACAAATTTATAATCTTTAGGCTACTTCTGGCATAAATCCTCCCACGCCGTTCAAACGACGTTCCTATAAATTCCTGAAAAAACTTCTCGAATACTTCGTCGGGAAAATTTAATCAAATTAAATTCCAAAAAGCCCATTCGTTAAAAAAATAATGTAGAGGAGTTTTTATTTTTGGCTTTTCTGTTTTAAATTCACAAAATTATGTTTTCATCACGCAGTTTTATATATTATTATCACAGAAAGAAAGCACTTTATTCTAAATACTTTATTTATATATTTATGTATGTTACAGTAAAAGTATGGCAGTTACATGACAGTAACAATTACTGTCCTGATAAATAAAATATTATGTTTTTATACTCGTATTGTATATGACATTCCTTAATTAAATGAATAGAGCTATTTTAGAGAAAGATCCAGTTAAATCATATTATATACTTGTATGTACGTATTATGTATACAGGTAAATATTTTTAAATCAAATTCACTCCATTCACAGGCAAGCAACTTTACAGGAGACTTCACTTATTAGTATGTGGAAAATTACTAAAGTACAATAAATAACACAACAAATAAAGTAACGAACCATAAATATGTAACTATTTTCTCTTATTATTTTTTAAAAAAGCGATAAATCGTGCTAAATTTTAACAAAATTATCGTTAATAAATGAAATATAATAAAAGGAAGTATTTTCAAACAAATATATTTTTGAAATGCAAATAAATGCAGGTGATGCATATTGATAATTATAATATAATTCACAATCATTTAATAAAAAGCAAGTAGTTAGTTATGTGTCTAAAAATTTCAAAAAAATTCTATTTAACTATTTATTTGTTAAATATATTAAAATGTAATCATTGAAACGACTATTAGTGGAATATTAATAAAATATTGATTATTATTATTATTATTTTTAACTTTGTTTTTAGCAGCTTTAACGCCACCTCAGCACGGACAAAGCCAAGTGAGACAGATATTAAAATACTAATACACCGAGTGGTTTTGGAAAATGCCATTTCCTTCATTAGGATGTCAAATAAACTAACTAAAACCATATGTCAAATTGTTCCAATGTTTTTAAATTCAATGTAAAGTTTGTAATAAATATTTAAAAAATATATATTGATTCCCTATAAATGTTACTATAAATAATGAGTTGGCGCGTTTAAATGAAACATTCTGAATTCACATAAAATAAGATATAAGAGATGTTTAGTTTAATATATTATTTGGCATAATTTTTAAAGATTTTGTAAGATCGTAAGTTTTCCGCAGTACAAATACCGAGATTCTCCGAGAAGCTTTGATGTTCGCTAATCTTTAATTTAGTTTCTGTATTCTTGTATATGTATCCCGAGAGAATAATACGTATGCAATTATGCAAGAATCGTCAGTCTAACGGGCTTTTCATCGGCCAAATTCAAGCGAACGTCGTTACGGTATGAGGCAGATGGGTGACCCCGTTTCTGGCACGAGCGCACAGTGTGTATGGAAATTCAGCGTAATGCCTATTTGAAATGATATTACGCGAAAGGATCGTATGAGTGTAATTTACAATATAATTTTGGGTACAGTATATTTAAAAAAATAGAGTATGATAGTCTTTTAGCAAACTTGACATCCCATTTGGCACATTGTTTTCATCCTTAATAATCATAAAATGTAAGGAATAAAAGAATACATTTTATTTTATTGTAATTTGAAATTGTTTCACAAATATTTTTTATTAAACACACTTATTTCCTTTTGCATGTTTTACCATGGACCAACGACTATTTTTTAAGCAAATAAATTTATTTATTTATGCATTTATTATTGTTAGGAGAACATATTATTATTGTGAAGTTGTAATTATTCAGAACATAGGTCTGTGATATTTTAAATGTGAATTAAATATATTAATTAGAAAGATATACATATAAAATCAATTTTATCGAAAAATATTGTTATTGCGCCACCGGAATTCGAACTCGGAACTCTTTCCAAACCGGGTAAGGGGCATTATCCAATTATGTTACAGCGATCCAGATCGAGGATCGAATCCCGGTGACTCAACAACAATATTTTTCGATAAAATAGATTTTATATGTGTAGCTTTCTAATTAATATATTTAATTCATATTTAAAATATCACAGACTTATGTTCTGAATAATTACAACTTTACGATAGAAATATTTTCTCTTAATAATAGAGTTGTATCAATGTGTGCAAAATTTAATAAAAATTAATTGATAATTCTGGCGTCTGCTGTCAGATTACTCAAACGTATTTGAGATTCCGTAAAAGTAAGGTAGATGGTTTTTTCAAATAATGGAACGATTAAATGTATTAGTATCAAAAAGGTAACTATAGATTCGAAAATTTGTCGCTAAAAATATCGTCGCTGTAGCATAGTTGGATAATGCATCTTCTCCGGTTTAGAAAGAGATCCAGTTTTGAATTCCAGTGGCGCAACAACAATATTTTTTGATAAAATTGATTCTATATGTATATCTTTCTAATTAATATATATTTTTTTAATTTTTTTTTATTAAGGTAATGATTATTAATTGCATGTAAGGTGTGTGCACATAAAAATATATTAAATTTAAGACGTACAAATTAATATTTCTGATCAATTTTCTTAACGAGTATTTTAATATGTTCAGAGAAAAAAATGTTTAAATAAAATTTCAGGAAATGTAATTTAAAATTATCAATAATTAATCCAAGAACAGCAGTGCAAATACGATGTTACAGAAATTAACACTTTTGTTGGAAAAACAATAGAATTTTTTTTTTCAATTTGCCATATATATATATTTCTTTATTTTTATTAAATATTATTTTAATGTCACTTGAAACATTGCAGCTACTGACTAACTTTGTAAGTCTTCTGTCGTTGGATAAATTCTCACGAACTTCGAGTAATCGTAAATTCACGGATAGCAATTTTTAACACGAAAAGGCTGGATAGATTTAAAAGTCTTTTACATATTGTGTTTCGTATAATTTCAACCTCTTTTTCACGTCTACAGAGAATATACAGCCAAGACTCGAGGGAAGAATAGCAGATTAAGAATCGTACGGATCAGTGGCGTAACTAAAAAAATTGCGTCCCTATGCTAAATAGAAATAGGGCCCCCTAAATAAATATGTATTGTACATATATCGTACCTAGCTAAACGCATAAGAAAATTAATTTACTTTTTTAAAGGAATACGATGTATACTACAAACTCTTAAGATTAGTGCTACTCCTTAATTAATTATGCTATTTTAGTTTGGGGAGGAGCAGCGAAAACAATATTAAAGTCGGCTAAAAGAGCACAAAAGACAATTCTTAGGGTAATAAATGGTCGTCCCTGTAGATATCCATCAGATCTAATATTTAAAGAGTACGATGCCCTAGACATAAGACAAATCTATATGTTGATACTCGTCCAATATTTCCATTCTAACAACAACTCACCCCAAGCAATAAATCATGGACACAACACAAAACAAACAACGAACATCTACACGCCAGTTCTGAGAGCAACAACAACATTTTATCAAAGATTCTACATATTCTTAGCTTCGAAACTCTACAACACACTCAGCACCAACTGAAAATCGTTCACTTCCGATAAGATTACACAAATATAGACCCAATATATGATCCAATTGGGTAGAGATCAATCAGAAGCATCGCTATCCAACATTCTAACAATCATTATATAGTGTCTACAATAATAATTCACTACTTCTACAACAAACTCACTACATTTGTTTTTTATTCCGGTCAAATCTTTATCTTTCTTCATTAAATAACGCCAGAACAGCACGAAAAAAACTGGCTACTTTGCCTACTTTGGTCTAGCAAAGTAGGTAGAACAAAGCTGCATATATCAGAGGTGAAGTCTACTCCGTCCTACACAATAAACTACGAGTATATACTTAATTTCAATGTAATTATAAATTATGTGTGTCTTGCTATATTATAATAAATTTACTTATGTTACAACAAAAACATGTATGTTAACAAATTTTAATAAATAAATATAAGATATACGAATATAAGTACTGCGTGGTTCATCCATTAACTAGTAAGATCAACATTAGTCCCGTGTTAGTATTCACACTTTCACAAATAAAATATGTGTTCTTAGACACTAGTAATATATAAAATACTTGTCTCGCTTTACGACTATTGTCTGGTCCCCCAACCCGACATATTAGTGGGGTACTATTGTATTCATTGATAATTTGCTTCACTTGTTTTTGTAATATAAATGAGAAGGCATTTTTTGAATTCCATTTCTTGCTTGGATTACTATTAACCCAGGAAAAGGCAAAAATATCAATACCAAATGTAGGGCGTGAACTTTTTGGCTGCATTGGCATAGTTACGACACTCGTACGGATCACTCCGATACGAAACGATGCAATTATTGACAGAATCCTAAAGTTAGAAGACAATGGAAATACACTTGCAATTGCTGAAGAGGACGAAGCTGAACCCGGACACTCAGTGAAAACAGAACAACGCCTTATTATACCTACTATTCAATTCCGCGTCCCTTTGACAACTTTTCAGTTTTATAATTTTACTGAACAATGCTTTAGTAATTTCCAGAAGATCAAGGTATATCGGAACCCTCAGAATAGAAGGGATATTTTGAATTGTGAAATTTTGTTAAATATTCATTTTTAAATACTAATTAAATGTATTAATTAGAAAGATCTACATATAAAATCAATTTTATTGAAAAATATTATTGTTGCGCTACCGGTTACAGTAAATGGGTTTCGATAGATGTACTCATTAAAAAAGTAATAGAACGATAGATGTATTCATTAAAAAAGTATATCATACGGGTTCGAAAATTTGTTGTCAAAAATAATGTCGCTGTAGCATAGTTGTATAATGCACCTTCCCCGGTTTGGAAAGATATCCAGGTACGAATCCCAGTAGCTCAATAACAACATTTTTTGAAAAAAAATATTTTTCATGTGTATCTTTCTAATTAATACATTTAATTAATATTTAAAATATTACAGACTTACGTTCTGTTATTATCACAATAAGAATGTGTTCTAATAATATTAATTTTTAAATAACAAAATGAGAACATCACAATAGAACGTGAAATTAAACTTTATATAGCTGGAATCAAAATTTAGCTATAGAATAATCGTATTTTTTTGTCTTCAACTGATGTACATCGTAAATACCGTTATGGCAATCCTCTCTTTCAGTAATATAGTTCAGTAACGTGCCTCGCGCATCCTCATGAAACATGAACAGCATGAAAAGAGAAATAGCTCATTTGCGATTCCAAGCGCTCTGATTTATTTAATGGAAGGTTTGAATAAATAGTCTTTTGTAAATACATATCATTTCTCATTTTATTAAGCACACAAACTACTTAAATTGAAATTTTTCTTAACGAGGCAGTACACAAAATGAAAAATGTTACGATGAAACCAATCTTTCATAGTAAAATAATAAAAAATCGATACACAGTATGTTTTGGGAAAATGGGAAAACAAGCGTGTCCACGATGAAATATTGGTTTCTGAGAGTTAGTAAGGATACGTGCGTAGTAGATACGTCATTCTAATTAGCGCGCAAAACATGTGCGGCGATAATTCTTAAATTGCTGCTCAACTGAAAGCTAAACAGTCCTTTATGCAGACTCGAGTCGAATCTCGGAGAGAAATCTCATCCGTGGGCACGGGGCATAAGATAACTGACAACAGTAATCAATGTAATTGAATATGTCAAGAATATTTATTGGCAGGTCATAATCGTTGGATGAATTCAGTTATCAAGTGGTACCCAAGAGAAATCAAGAGGCCGACAGGACGTGGAATAATAATGGACAGAGAAAAGTGTAATAAAACACTCGGAAGGCCTAAATCAATCAGTAGATACAAATCGGCTGAAAAAAATGACGATAATATGTTACACTATGAATATTAAATCACATGACTATTTAAAACAATAATGTTTAAATCTCTATGTTTGCTTTATTAATTTTTTTTTCATTATAAACTTCAGATATACTTGTAACATTAAAAATAAAAATTAGTTCAGATAAGCTGGAGGCGAATACATTGTAACTAAATATATTTCATAGATAAGGTATCGTAATTCTTTTGTCGTGCCGACGATAATTTAAAAAAATCTATTATCTAAATGAATTTAATATTCATTTAAACCATTGTTGAGTTTTTACTGTTGACGACATTTTATTCTTTATCCGTTACTCGTTTCGAAGCATTGTTATTTTCGTCACAACTTATTTATGAACGTTTTATTAAATGAGTTTTTATGCCTTGCCTGTTTTATTCAATATTTAATTTAAATAACGATTATAAAGCTGTATTTTGAAATTATTTATTTGTATAGGTACATTATATATACAGTAAAAAAAATGTACATATTATGTGTTTTACAATATTTTTGGTTTAATACAAAGTTTTAACTCTTCAATATTAACATAATTACTTTATGGCCTCATTTTGTATATATAATTAGACAAAATATTTATTTAAACCACTATTTTGATACCATTGTACTTTCTTCAGGAAACCATGTATACTGAAATTAAAAATACAAGCATGGATAAAAACAAAACTTTAAAGTGGTGAATAAGTAAGAACTAATATGAAAACAAATTTAAAAGGTGACTATTTGCAAAGAGGATTTGGTTATTTATAATATTTAACTTGCTATTGATACTTTTTCTTATTTCTAAAATTACAAATTTAACTAACTGCAAACCTCTAGTATTTGTATGTATAATTTATAAACCCTTGTTAATATCAAAAGAATGGTTTGTTTCCAAAAGCTGATAAGAAAATTCTGAATAGTTGTGGCTATTTAAGCATCTCAAATGCTTCTTAATTCTAATATTTTTTTGCAAATAGTCACCTTTTAAATTTGTTTTCATATTAGTTCTTACTTATTCACCACTTTATAGTTTTGTTTTTATCTATGCTTGTATTTTTAATTTCAGTATACATTGTTTCCTGAAGAAGATATCATAGGTATCTAAACATGTTGAATAATCAACAAATAGTAGTTTAAACAAAGTATTTTGTCTAATTATTTACATAAAGTTTTAAGTTCATGTCTCTGTAGGTATCATAGGTATCTAAACATGTTGAATAATCAACAAATAGTAGTTTAAACAAAGTATTTTGTCTAATTATTTACATAAAGTTTTAAGTTCATGTGTAGGTAATTGATGACATTATACGTAATATGATTATCAATGTCAATGTTTTCTAATAATAATTCTGACCCTCTAACATTTAATGTTATAATATATATGTTAAGAAAATAATATTTTGGTTATCTCAAAACTGGATACCTGTTTCGTAATCAGAAAGCCTACCGCAGTCTCCTTGGCAGTAAAACTAAGTATCTGAATTAATTACATTTGTGAAACACGTTTGAGGGAAGGCTCGCTGTATTATGTAACACGTTTGGAACCCACCCTTTTATATAATATGTGGCGAAACGTGAATGGTATAATATGACTCTACATGTGCATAATACGTTAGGCGTAGTATATTTGATAGATAGTCATCCTGTGGTCATGTACAAACTTATCTAGGAATCATGGAAAATATATAAAATATTGGATCATCTAATGAGTCTGGGTTTTTTTTTATTATTTTTGTTTTTTGTGACAAAAAATGACATACTGTTTGGTAGTATTTTTTCTGATCTAAAACATCAGTGTCGCCGTTTTTTTGTATCTTATAGTTTTTCTTAATTTTTGGGCTTAAATAGAGTGTCCAGTTGAGTAAAATGAACATTTTCGATGTATACGAGTACGTACTTATGTTTACCCTTAATCAAGCTTAAAATGGTCATCCAAGAATTCAACTGGGAGATTTTGCCGCATCCACCCTGCAGTCCTAACGTCGCTCCGCCAGATTATCGCCTTTTTCAGTCGCTATTCAATCAAATGCTTGGCGTTATGTTCAACAACGGCGATGACCTCAAAAAATGACTTCGTTAACTATTTCGATACTAGACCAGTCGATTTTTATAGAAAAGACATCGACAATTTGGTAGAAGGGTGGGATGAAGTCCCGAACAATAAATAAAAATATATTATTGATTGAATGTTATAATTTTTATTAAAAAAAATATTTTATAATAAATAATTGAACAAAATTGCTAAGACTTATTAGACAACCCAATATATCATGAAAAAATTATATTTAATTAAAACCAGAAAATATTATTCTAAACAATATTATAAAATTCCATAAAATAGAGGCTTAGAAACAAATCCGCCACTATTCAATTCACTAAAATTGAGGGTGACGTGTTTAACCTTTACCATACCGTGATATAAATTACTCATATGCGGCCATGCTGTCAACTCGTGTTACCGTAAGAAGTTTTTAACATTTTAAATACGAAGAAAGCTCTTATTAGTTTAAATGGCTTTAATATGATTAATCTTATAAACTTACTCTAAATATTGTGCATTAATCACGAAAATGGGATCAACATTTTAATATAATTCGGAGCATTCATCAACTCCTATACGATACTACGTTTTTTCTCATCTCTCTTCATTAAATTTGTGAGAAAGAGAGATCATATATTTGTTATTATTTTTATTGTGAAATTAATGCACCATCTCTATTTGTTTTACCACAAATGCTATTTTTCCCATGATACAACTGACTGAATTGAAAAATAATTATTTTTGTAAGATTCTCTTTATACAACTGATTTTTCACTAGTCAGTTCTAAGCATAAACATATTTCTTATAATTAACTAAAATATAAATTTAATGTTGCAGTTATAATTGAGCGAAATATTACAGTTTTAATTGGGCGGTAGACCAGTGTTACTGCATGGTTTTGGAAGGGTTAAAAATTATTATCTGGCAAATAGCATCAGTTTTACAATTGTCACTTGAAAACAAGTTTGTATATTTTTATTTTATTTTTATCAAAAGCACATCAATTTAGAAAATCTCTGCTCTGACTATAATATCAGTTATAATACAAATATATTTATCTTAATTTCGTCAACTGGATAGTAGCTATTTTCCTTATAAGTATAACATATTTTAACCATTTATAATATATATATTTAAACTTTAAGCTCATTTGAACAATGCGCTTCACAATTTTATAATGAACAGTGTACCGACTTTAGCATAATCTTAACCCACGTTAATTACTTAATGCAAATACTACTACAGGGTGAATATTATGTTCCAGTACGATGTTGTTTTAAAATAACTTAAAAATAAAACTAGAAAATTTAATTTGATGTTAATTTGCAGATTATTTAATTTATTACAATTTGGTATGGAATATGATATTGGTCAAATAGCTGCCTCTGACAGGGGCACAAATGCGTGCTCTACAAACCATATTTTTTTGGCGTAGACCTCTCCTTTCAATTACTTCTGCAGAAAATAGTTGGGAGCCATCAAATCAGGTGATCTAGGAAGCCAGTCGTTATCATCACTTTTTGACGTCCTGTTAAAACCACATTTTGAAACCAATCGACCCAATTCGACCACCAAGAAGTTTTCCAATATGTGACGTTAGCGACCACCAATAATGGTTACAGCATTGCCTCTTGCATCCTGAAAGAAATAGAGCCCGATAATACCACAGTAACTCTCCGCGAGTATAATGGTCGTTAATGTAACAATTGAGGATTTTCAGTATAATGGCGGTTTTGTTTATTAACAAAACCCGCCAAGTCGAAATTTCATTCAACACTCACGATGATTTTATTTCAAAGGTCGAAATGTTTTAACTTCAACACGTTGTTGGAGCGTTAGATGCTACATGATAAATTGTAATCAACTACTATCTACAACTACCAAATGCGAGTTGTAAATATATATACATATATATTTTTTTTTTTTTTTTAATATTAAAAATATAATACAATTTAAATAATCAGTGGATATATATTTTAACATTTGTTTCTTCTCTATGAGAGTAAGACTCGTGTATAGAGAAGGAGTATATAGAGTTAATTTATGTTTCAGTTAGTCTGATTACATATTTTTTTTACTTCAGTTACAAATTTATGATAGACCGTAATTTTTCTAATTGTGATGGGGAAATTGATAAAAAATTTGATACCTTGATAAATATATTGATTTTGAGTTTCGGTTTGTGTTATTTTTGAGATATCAATTTGATCTCTATATCTTGTAGATCGGAATTCGCTTCTAAAATTTAATTGATTTTTAATTTTGAAAATTTGAATTATTGAATTTTTTTTGTATATGTCTACTATTTTTGGTACTTTAAAATCTGTGAAAAGTTGTACACTTGGGTAGTCTTTTTTTAAGAATAATTTTTATTATCATTTTTTAAGTGATTTCTAATTGTGACATTGAAGTTTTATATACACCTCCCAATTCAATAATACCAAACAAAAATGGCGGCCAAACAAAATTTGCCTGGAACATAATATTCTCATGTACATACAAAACATATTTTAGTCGGTATAGGCGCCATAAAACTAACTTAGGAATGTGAAGAAAAAATAATCAAAAATAAAATAGGTAAGGAAGATATAGGTATTTTTAGGTGGTCAAAATTACAATCTTCTTGTTGGGCTGAAGTGGTACCTAAGAGGAATCAAGAGACACGCAATGAAATCATCAAACCCTCAGGAAATACATGACAATTGACAGAGAAAAGTGGAAGATACTCGGGGATGCCTTCATCCAGAAGGATAGAAAGCTGTTGATGATGATGATGTTTGAATCAAACAGTCCATGATAAACATTCTTATTGTGAAGTTGTAATTATTCAGAACAGACGGTCTATGTTGTTTTAAATACTAATTTAATTCATTAATTATAAATATATACATATAAAATCAATTTTGTCGAAAAATATTGTGTTGCAGCGCCAGTATTCTTCAAAACAATTGCTGGTGTACTCCCCCGGATTGGAAATAGAGATCCAGGATCGAATCCCGGTAGCGCAAAAACAATATTTTTCGACAAAATTGATTTTATATGTATACATTTATAATTAATACATTAAATTAGTATTTAATAAATTTTTATACCAGATAAAATATACTTTTTTTAGAACAATAAATAGTTATGTTCTCGTTTATTTTTTCTTTCCATTTCATGAATTTATCGTTTATTTAGAAAAAATAGATGGGACTGATTTAGAAAAAATAGATTAGCATACGTGATTGCCTCCGACATTCGACAGAATTATCGTTTCATCTTCTGATTATTGATATACCTATATCTCGAGGGGCTCGCCCGAGCGAGTCGGTGGGGCTGACGTAACGAATACGAGAGACAAACGCAATGACACTTATTTTTCAAACCGCACGCACTTAGTGATCTCGAGTGTGAAAAATTGACGTCATACAAAAATACGCGAGAATTTGTGACAACAATTTCATCAAAAAATGTGTTTCGTGCGTTATTCCATTATGTTTTTCCTTTTATAAAATTGATGTGTAAGACCGAAAAATTGTCGAAATACTTATTTTAAAAAATATATATGTATTTCGTTTTGCATGTTATTATTAAAGGTACACAACAGTGAAGTTGTAATTATTCAGAACAGACGGTCTGTGATATTTTAAATATGAATTAAATGTATTAATTAGAAAGTTATGTATATAAAGTCAATTTTATCGAAAAATATTGTTGTTGTGCCGCCGGGATTCGAACCTGGATCTCTTTCCTAACATCCAACTATGCTACGGCGATAATATTTTTAGCGACAAATTTTCGAACCTATATGTTACCTTTTTGATATTAATACATTTAATCGTTTCATTATTTGAATGTGCCATCTACCTTATTTTTACGGAATCTCAAATACCTTTGAGTAATCCGATAGCAGACCCCAGAATTATCAATTCTTTTTTATTAAATTTTGAACGCATTAATACAACTTTATTATTAGAAGAAGACATTCTTATTGTGAAGTTGTAATTATCCAGGTTCGAATTCCGGTGGCGCAAGAACAATATTTTTCGATAAAATTAATTTTATATGTATATATTTTTAATTAATACATTTAAGTCATATTTAACATATCTTATTATAGTTTTTTTCTCGTCTACTATTTGCAATGATGTTTCATTTAACTAATTAAATATTTTTACTTCGGTAGAGTAGATACACAATTTATTTATACTTACCTACATATTTAAATATTTTTTTAAATCTTTAAAAAAAAAAATTTAATAGTAATATACTTTTTAAAACGATCCGAATTAGGTACATTCGAATATCTCGTAAAAAACTTTCGATTGATCTAAAACATATTTAGTTAAATATTATAAACACATTTGCGGGACATTTTCGCGTTACAAAAAATCTGATACATGCCAAGGGTCGATACTCAAGTTATTATATACCTAAATAAAATTCTTAACATGAAAATTAAGGGAATGAAATACCGTTCAATAATTTGAAACGTTTCATTATTTTAACGCGTTTCACCTGTATTTAGATGATTATTATCGGTTATAATTTAAAGATAATGATAAATATTGAAAATGCTTTTAAATCAAATATAATATTTATAAATTCTAAATAAATGTAGAGAGGATTGCCCTAGTCATCTCAACTCAACTCAACTCAACTCAACTAGTTGTCTCAAATTGAATTGTCACTGAACATAATATATTTTAACCTGCATGAGACCGTCAATACGACCGATGTCTTGCCGAGGCAAACCCCAGAAACTTTAAGGGTCATTGTTCGAGGGGTGTTGAAGCTATCATATAAAGAGTAAAAATTGTTGTTTTTAGTAAAAAACTAATAATCAATTATGAACTAGAATTTTAGCTTAACAAGTACGTTATATTTTGGTTCCAATAAGAGTATTGAATTTGATTTTAACTACTTAAATTTTTTGTGACCATTACAATTTATGCCATTTTTATTATCTTACTTTATTTCGTTATACTAATTAAGCGTCAGTTATCACATGAGACAACTAGCCCCATTATTATTCAAGTTTTGTAGGAGTTTTTTTTTTTAAATAATACAAAGATATTATTATGACTATTATGTCTAGAGATAAAAAATACTTACTCAGCGTGGTAATACACCTGTAGATGTCATGATGTACGTCATAAAATAAGTTAAACCAGGAAAATAATTGCGCAGTGTTGCCAACGATCTTAATATAAATTATTGAACACTATATCGTTATTATAAGAAAGTAAACTCTCAAAATACAAACAGTGATCTGACTGAAAGTTGGATATGTTAAAGTTCGGCAAGTTTTTGAAGAAAAAGATTAAATTAAATTTTTAGAATATGTTGAAAAATATTCTGATATTACTATAGTTTAAGTCCACATGAAGTACGAAAATTTACACTACAATACGCCACAGCTCTGAATCGAAAATTTCCTAAGCCTTGGAGTATAAAATCTGAAGCTGGAATCGACAGATACGCCAGTGACAAATGATTTGGCTTTAATACAATCTTACAAAAAATTGCCAATACCTAAGCAGTGAAAACAGATAAAAGCTAAACCGGTATGTCTACCTGACAGCAGTGGCGAAGAAGAAAAAGAAACGTATTGTCTGATATGCATCGAGATCTGGTATTGTAATAATTTTTTTTATTTGTTTAATATTAGAAGATATAATACATTTTAAAAATAATCAGTAAGATATTTCTTCTCTGTGAAAGTAATTGAATGAATAATGAGTCCAGTGTATGGAGTGTAAGTCCCGGGCTCATGAAAAATGTGTTAGAAAAAAAATCTAAATTTTTCACTGTACTAATTGTGAAACTGATGACAATGATTAAAATGTAATTGTGAATTTGTTTAACATAATAATAATATGTATTTATCATAATAATAATATGTATTTATCATAATAATAATATGTATTCATTTTAATTTAAATGCAAAATTGTCATTTCCTTATTTTTTTTGTTTATATACCTATCCTTGTAAATTTTGTTTTTGTAAAACTGTGTTTTTGTTTTAGATAGAAAGTTGAGATTTTTATTAATTTAATCATTTAAAAAAAATATATAAATATGTTATTTGTTCGTAATTGGTTAATTTAAATAAATAAAATCTTTTATATTAATTATTATGTGGGCTGAAATAAATATTAATCCTTTGTGACAACGTAGCTCAACTTTACATAGAAACTAAAAAATCATAAAAAATCGAAAACTGTTTTTGTGACAACTAGTACACTCCTCCCCTATATACCAAAACAACACAAAGTAAATACGTTCATAATATTATATGTAAATTATCATTAGTAAATAATACTATGAATTTGGTGTTTCAATATGCAATACAATAAACAGGCAGAACTGAGTCACGATTAGGTTGATATAAATCACAATACTATGTACACGTTGAAATTTTGATCTGAAGCTTAGAGATTAATTTAAGATTGGTAGAAAGAGACAAAACTCGAACCCTACATGGGTATAATAATGATCGATTTGACAGCGTGATTCGACACGTGCTCATAAACGTCACCTAGAACCATAGACATGTATTCATATTTATTCTGACAATTAGATATACATAGACATTAAATTTAAAATATTTGTGGAAATTTAAATTTACGTAACTGATGAATGGAACATCAACGGTCAATGGATTTACATTTGTGACATGGTGAACTTTAAAAACTGAGAGTTGACCCCAAATAACCTTAAGGGAGCGAAACCTGTGTATCAAATATTGTCTCGAGTCGATAATTTTATAGAAGTCTTATTCGCGAACGCAGGCCATGACAGTTGTACAATGATATAACTATTTAATACGAAATATTATATCATCAATAATCGTAGCGCTTTCACTAAAATTTTAATCGGCAGTCCGTGTTGTACAATCAGTAATCGCCTCCGTTTTAATAACAGCCCCGCACGAATGGTATTTTAATAGCAATAGTTATTTTCCCCTTCCCAAACAATTATTAAATTCTCCATTCTTCTAAATTTCTTCCTGGTCCCTGCCGCGACATTGGCATCATCAGATTAAAAAATTCAATTAAGGAGCGAGAGATGTCTAAAAATAATATTTCAAAATGAACGCAGAGAAGATTAATGGAAACGTTCCTTAATCTCTCTGAGAGTTTCCTAAGCTTGAGTTCATTGAGTGTATAATTGGACTCGTTAAAAACCATCTCTTTAATTTGTTGAAAATTACCCACTTTATTGAGTGATATATTATGTAATATATAAAGATATATTATTTTAAACGTTATTCGAAATGTAAACTGAATGCAGTAGAAATGAGATCACTTAAGCATGTATTTGATATATTTGTAAATACTAAATTAATGTATTAATTATAAATATATACATATAAAAACAATTTTGTCGAAAAATATTGTTTTTGCGTCACCGTATTATATAATATGTGTTTTCCTTAATAATTGATAATTCTGGCGTCTGCAGTCGGTTAACTCAAAGGTATTTGAGATTCTGTAAAAATAATGTAGATGGCTTTCAAATAATGGAACGACAGGTGTATTAATTTGAAAAAAATGCAACATATAGGTTCGAAAATTTGTCATGAAAAATATTGGCGTTATAACACAATTGGTAGTGTACTTCCCCGGATTGGAAATAGAGATCCAGGTTCGTATGCCGGTGACGCAAAAACAATACTTTTCGACAAAATTGATTTTATATGTATATATTTATAATTAATACATTAATTTAGTATTTAAAAATATCACAGACCTATATTCTGAATAATTACAACTTCACAATAAGAATGTGTTTTCGTTAATGATATATTTATGATACAGAAAAGAATGAACATATTAGAAATTAATAAAGCACTGATATTAATCAGCATAGTGATTTGGCTACATCGAATGAATGAGGAGATGATGATAAGAAAACTATTCCATGCGAGTATTATTGGAACTAGAAACAGAGGACGTGCCTTAATGACCAGGTCAACCGGATACTGGTCTTGTTAGATGCCTCAACAATTGATGAGCATGTATGATAAGATGTATTAATGTCATTGAGGCCTAGTGATTTGGGATAGATGAGTGCGACTATATATCATGGCTCATGAGAAATATAGTGAAATAGTCATAGTCAGTAGAATACCAGTACAGTGCTCTCAATGTTCAATACGTAAACTAGAAGAAATAGTAACGAACTTGTAGGCGCGTTTTTATTGTATAATGCAGGCCATAAAAATGTTTTGCACTCATGTCTATAGATCGCACGAGACTGTGTTCAAATCTGGATATCGACTTGGATGGATTTAAATGAAATAATGTTATAATTCTACTTGTGTTTATTAGCACTGCTCGAGTTTCGAGAGAAACAGTAACTCTCATCGCCAGATGAAGTATTAAACGTTTTAACTAGAAAACATTTAAAAAATATCTCAATTAATTAAAGAAAATAACACTGTAAAATTGAAACGAGCACATCATTAAGGTTTAAAAATAACTTTAAAATCCCTAAATGTAACACCAAACACTATCAGCAAAATTTTATATACTTACGGATAAAAAATTTCAATAGACTCCCTACACAAATGAAAGAAATAAAAGAGTTTAGAAAAAAATTAAATGAAAACTTCAGAAACACATAATTAGAAAATAAACAATATTACAGAACACTTCAGAAGCACACAAATAGACAATAAATAAAATATATAAAAAATTGTATAAAATTATTATAGTATAACTTCCTTTCTAAGTACAAGAGCTAGTCTATTTTTTGGAAAGGTTAGCGAATAAAAAACCATGTAATTTAATAATATTAAATACTTATTTCATGTCATAAAAAAATTGTAAAAATGTCAAATAAATAAATAACATAAACGTATATCATCGTCGATGAGAGTTACTGTTTCTCTCGAAACTCGAGTAGTGCTAATAAATTCATGTAGAGTTATAACATTGTTTCATTTATATCTATCCATTATGATGAAACTCTACAAAGTTAACGCCGATTCTATCAATAATATAGATATCATTATTTTAGATTGTTAACTTTGTTTTATTAACCACTTAATGAATTAAATGCAACTACCGGTTTCGAAAAATATCATTTTCTTCTTCAGGATGTCATTAACTAATCAAAAACATATTTTATATTATTTCTTTAATATTTTAAATATGTTTTTAAAAAACAATAATTACTTAAATAATAAATTTAGTGTAAATTTATTTTATATTTAATTCATTAAGTGGTTAATAAAACAAAGTTAATAATCTGAAATAATGGATTTTAACCACAAAGTTGATTTCGCTAATCTAAAAAAAACTATAGATATCGACTTTTGGTACAATTCTGGTTACAAAAATTGCAGGAACATAAATTAAAAAATAAGGTAGATACTTATTGATTAACTCCTGTGGTTTATTATGCTGCAGTGTTACAAAGCTTAAGTAAAACTAACTGTAATTGCGTGCTTCCAGGTCTCGAAAACGGACGCGATGCGGCATTCTAGAGTTCTGGAAATTGTGTAAAGCCTGGTTGGGTACAGGAAGATGTCTGGGTTTACTAAGCGCGCCTTTATTCTACCATCGGTCAGTTTTTGTCGTAGCTGAAGTTTTGGAGAATATTCCATCGTACAGATATCATATCAGCCCTCATGATGGCTACTGGAATTTGGCCCAAATCGTCGGCAATAAATAATTATATAATATAAAACGGAGAATAAAAAGTTTGTATTAATCTACTGAATAAAAAGATTTTTCCTATAGATTACACATGTAGTGAACCGACGTTCAATAACATTTTTTGGGGGTATAATTTCGCAGACGTTTATGAGTCGTGTCCACGATAATCTCCTAATGCGACTGATCTATAAGAGTTGCTAAAGGCACATATATACTGAATGCGTTATTCTAATCCGCGCGCAAATCAGTGGGGATAATATTCATTAATCGTGTGCCGACTAAAATATCGCAACCAGTATATACATACCTTTACAAACACTTTCAGGGGTCAAAGTTTCATTAAGTGATCATCATGGACATGAGCCTTAAAGTCATAGAAAATAATGTGGCGCAATGTCTGCTAAAATCAACCTTTTGAACTTACAGTAAGTTTACATTAATTGTTGGGATATTTGTGGAATAAATATATGAATTGTAGTATGAATAAAGTAAGAAAAATTATGGATCGCGGGGTGGTCAGCAGTGTAACCTCTCCCCCCCCCCTCCTTGCCTCATCCTTAACCATCAACATCCGTTCATTTAAGATATTAAATTAAATGAGGTCCAGGATTTAATTAATCCTTTCTTAATTAAGTATACCGAGGCTTTCATTAACCCTTAACCGTACATTGACAATTAATTAACAATAAAGTTGCGGAGGGTTTGGGGGTGAGCAAACTATGTATGTGAGTAAGTTCGGTAACTGGCATCTAGATTAATAGGGGCTTGTTATACTCCTAATAGTGTGGCTTATCTCTCCAACCATAAAGCCATTCTAGAAATTACATTTGTAATGTAAATTTTCACGACGGATATCAAAAGCATCATTGTATAACTAGCGTATACATTTCACGTAATACAGTTAAATTATACCAATTTACACAGTGCCCTTAACTGTACTGTATAACTATCTACTTAAATTGTCTGAATGTGCGTTTTTATTTACGATACTCTGCTAATGTTACCTCCGAGATCAACATTACAACTTACAATAAGAAAAAACGAAATAATAAATGTATAAATTGGAAAGATTACATAATATAAGTTCAAAATTTGTCGAAAATGTATTCGAAATATAGCGAAATGGTGAACGCCCTTTCCCGGTGAAGAAGAGGTCCAGGTTTGTATCCCGGTAACAACTAAATATTTTTTCAATAAATGGTGTTACGTAACTTCTTCCTTTTGCCTCGGCTTCATGGTCAGGGGGGGGGGCATATAGCCTAACTGGTTATTTTTGAAATTATTATCCTCAAGTCAAAGGGTTATTAAATGAAATCACAAAAATCCATGGTTTATAATAAAGTTTAATATCTGTGACTTGCATGTATTAATTAGAACAATAAAAAGCAATTTAACTAATTATTATTAAAAATACAAATTAAAAAAAATTATTACTATTAATTTAACACTATTTGTGTGTGTCCATCATGCCAACATGAAGTTAATTGCCAAATTTTATGTGTGACTTGTCTAATATTTACTGCAGGTCCCTCACGTAAGGGATTACCTTTCCGGAGATGCCTTCCACGTGCTGATGATGGTCCTTGAAGTAATTTGTCGCCAATAGTAGTGATGCCAAGGTAGAGTGACGGAGTTCAGGATTGAACACCAGACGATGTCCAATTATCCAAGCAAACCGGAACTCTGGACGCGATTTTCTTGATCACAATTTGCCGTATATGATTTGTCTTGGCTTTTTACGGGACCTTGACTTGATCGGATCATGAAACTTGAGTGCTTTCACACAAACGATTAAACGCAGAGAACATCATAGTCTAAGCTTAAACTCGAGGCGCACAGTTTACATTTACCCCGGAATTACAAATTACAGAGACGATCCTAATTTTGTTTTCTAACGGAAAACTAGATCGTATTTACGGAGCGATCTCTCCCGGTTGAGCTTGGTGGGAAGACTGCCGCATGAAGGTGATGCATCCCTTATGTTGCATTTGAGTACGTGACAAAAATCGTGTACGCCGGATTTTATTGGCGTTCCCACGCCGCCTTGGGAGTCTAACAATACCGCCATTTTATGGCTAGCTCGTCCCTTATTTTGACTTAGTGCTTTTACAACCTTGAACAACAAAATATTGTTTTGGGTGATTTTGCATCTTAACAATGGATTTTTATTTCTAGTTGATTTATTTAATTTGTATTAAAATAGTATTATATTTACATGATAATCTTTATTCCCGATCCTACAATGTTGCTGTTCCCTGCACGCATAATATTTTACAAGGTTTATTCCAAGATGCAATAAAAGCTAGTGCTTATTTTAATCCTTTTAAAATTTAAAATATAATGAATTTTAATATTACCTGTAAAGTATAAACAAAAAGGGATGCCCTAGGCGCACCGCCATTTCTCATTGTGATCCGTCGAGCCTTTCAACACTTTCAATAAACGGTCACATCCAATTTATCATGATTACAATTACTTAATCACTGTCCGAGTCACAACTGTTTTTAATATCACTCCTCGCCAAGAATTTTCGCTTCCAGTTCACAGCTGACGACTTGAACACAATGACAACGTTTCTTAAATAGAGACAAGTTGGTTACTCGTCACGGTCGCATTTTCTAGATTTATATATTTTCCGCATCTCACTACCAGAAAAAAATGAAGGAATTCTATGTTTTGAAGATTACGTTGGCCACCGTGTAACGGCCACCAACCGGTTTCAGAAAATACTTTTTCCTTTATCAGGATGTCTAAACTAATAAAACCATATCATCTATCTAAATTTAATACCGCGTATGAGCCAATCATTTCAAAATACGTTTTTTTGACGCTTTCGGTTGAGCGGCACACGCCGCATTGATTAGCGTATTTAAATTGACCCATAGACTAATTGCACTCGGCTAAAGTCAATACCGCGAATAAAATATCCCCACTAAAGTAGAAAGCCCTATTTTGTCTCTCTCGAACATTTTGACTTTCATGTTTTTTATTTATTATCTTTGTTTTATTAACCACTGAATTGAGTTTAAATACATCTACCGGTTTCAAAAAATACCATTTTCTTCTATATATATCATTGTTTCTTTACCAGAATCTATTTTTTAAAAAAACAACAATTATTTAAAAAATAAATTTAGTACCTAACTCAAATTGTTGCTTAATACAAATTAAATCGAATAATTTTTAGGAAAAAGTTTTAGAATGGGACTCGAATGAATGACATCCTGAAGAAGAAAGTGGTATTTTTCGAAATTGGTAGATATAATTAAACTCAATTCAGTGGTTAATTAAACAAAGATAATAAATAAAAAATATGAATTTTAACTACAAAGTTAATTGCTAATTTTAAAAGTATTTTGACTTTCTACCAATCTCAAGCTGAGGTTATATCCAGATCAAAATCTAAACACGTGTACAAAGCACTGAGGTTTATCATAACTAAATCTCTAAGATTTATTTCATAATAATTTAATAAAGTAATTGTTCCAATATGTGTGTTACAGTCAACACTATAACTGTATAATGGTAAATATTTTGACTTGAACATAAATAATTCTTTTTTGATACATTACGATAAATACGACTATTTTTTGTTAACTTACGTACAATAGACATCGATTCAGTCAGGCCGGTGATTTATCGATGTGGCAGAAGTTAGGTAGACGCGTGTTGAAAGGTAAGATATTCATTAACTTACGTCGTAAAGACATCCAGGCTAGAAGACAAAACAGAAAAAATATAAATTTGGCGTATCGTATATAATCTTGGACACTTATATCTAATTGACAGAAAATATATAGAATGTTAGAGGCTAAAATTAAGTATGTGATTTAATATACTAGCAATCAGTTCTTCCAATACTCTGTAATGTTTAAAAATAGATTTTTTTTCTAAACTTACTGCATGAACGTGTATATGTATTAAGGGCGTGCATTGCATACAAGCAAGAAAATTGTACATTATTAAAGATTCTGGAGAAAAACATAAATTAAATATTCCTTATCATCTGAAAAGACCCTATAAAGTTCTAGTCATTATTACACGGATTGGCGTAACCCACGGCCAGAGTTTTTAATTCCGACAGTCCATTCCCGTGCTTCCGTCCTTCGAGATAATTTGCGATTGGTAATATATATTTTTGAAAGGGATTATATTGACATACTGCAAGTAATGGCACTTTTTACTAATTCTACATAACAAATGTTTTATTCATTGTCATTCTTATCTATGGTATGAAACGAGCAACTTTATTCGGGTCCATTATCATCAACAATATTAAAATATTAAATGTTTTTCTTCTTCTTGTATTCTATCTGTTCAATGGACCTTGGCTATCATCACTTCGTCAACTGCGACTCAGTAAAGCTCTACAGTAGACTGGACATACCGTCAGGTTCTTCAGCCATGATGTTCTCTTTCTTCCAGGGCCTTGATCGCCAGCAATTTTTCCCTGCATTTGAGGTGCAAGATCTCTTACTTCTCCGGATATTATGTCACATGTCCAAGATATAAAAGATTTAGGATTTTTATTGTTTTAAATACTTATTTTTCTTTATTCATCCAAACAATAACATCTTCATCGGTAACTCTATCCATCCAGCTTATATTGAGCATTCTTCTGTAGATCCACATCTCAAATGCTTCAAGTCGCCCTATCGTTTCTTCGGTAAGTGTCCACGCTTTCATCATCGTAGCAATTTCAGTTAGTTACTAGATTTATTTTGAAAATTATTTTATAAATAATTTTTTAAGTTTTAGTTAGTTTTTTAATTATCATGAAGATAGGATATTTTTCCAAAATCGCTTCAATATAAATAACTCTATGTGGCTTATAAAACAAAGTTAAAAAATAAACTATTAATTATATTTATTTCTATTTTTAATACTAGCAAAATCAAATTTGTGGTTAACTCAAAATTCTGATGTATTAATTAATTAAATGATTTAAAAAAAAAACAAAGATAAATAATCTAAATATTAATAATATTTATAAATACTCATTAAATGTACTAATTATAAAGATATACATATAAAATCAATTTCATCGGAAAATATTGTTGTTGTGCTACCGAGATTCGAACATGGATCTCTTTCCAAACCGGGAAAGGTGCATTATCTAACTATGCGACAGCGACAGTACTTTTCACGACTAATTTTCGAACCTATATGTTACACTTTTAAAATTAATACATCTATCGTTCCGATGTATTAATTTGAAAAGTGTTACATATAGGTTTGAAAATTTGTTGTCAATGCACTGTGTTGGTGTAGCATAATCGGATAACGCACGTTCCCTGGTTTGGAAGAGATCCAGGCTTGAATCCCGGTAGCAACAACAATATTTTTCGATAAAATTGATTTTATATGTATGTATTTATCTAATTAATATATTTAATTTGTATTTAAAATAATCATTTTAATTCAAATATGGAAGTTATATGTTCATCTATAAAAAAATAACAATTTACAAATACGAAACAATAAATAATTTGTGAATTTTAGAGAAAAATATATTTAGGTGTACAAAGTAAATATTCTTGGTGAATATAGAAAAAATTGTTGTACAATTACTCGTCATCCTGACTGATTTACTTACTTCATAGCTTTTTGTATCTTCTCCTGGCCTCTACACTTCCTCGATCTTCTTGATTTACTCGCTCCGTTGCACGGACTACGTACTGAGGCTCTTCAAGTACTTTATACCCCAATACAGATTTATAGAAATCACCCACACACAATCACACACATCCAAAAATAAAAACTTTTCCGCACTCCCACATCTGGATAGTAAATCTTTATCTGTCTTGTGTACTATCTAACACAGATAGTATTATATTATCTTCTGAAATGGCGATAGCTTATGATAATTTATTATAATATATCGATTATAATAATAATGATCTTAAAATAATTCTGAGTATATCTTTAAGTTAATGTATGTATTAATCAACTATTTGATACTGATAATGATGATGAGGCTGAAAGTGATAACTTTATATGCACACGAGTATAATAGGTTGAATTCAACAACTTGTACCGCATGCGAGACCATCATTCATTATTGAAACGTTACTAGATAATGGTTTCGCTACGTTAAGTTAACATAGTTCAAACAGATTTACCCTATATTCTTCAATCGCCCGTCTCAACAAACAAAATCGATTACGAAATTTCAATACAAAGGATGTATCACACTTACTTTTCGTCCTTAGACTTAAATCTAACAATCTTCAATGTCTAACAAGATAAAACAAATTGCAATTTATTTTGAGTAAATAGTCGAATATTTTTTTCCAGAATGCGTTCCTAAGAACAAAAAACCAAAAATCTAAATTTATGATACTTTTTTTATACTGGATTCAAGAAGTCACTGACTTCAAATTATTAAAGCATTTCTCTCTTTGGCTTATAAAAATACATGTTAAATTATTTTGTGTTTCCAACTTACATACGTGTAGCATTTTCAAATTAATACGTTCCATTATTTGAAATCGAATTACTAATTAATACATTTAATGTCGTTCCATTATTTGAAATTGAGTTGTTAATTAATACATTTAATTAGTATTAAAAATATCACAGACCTATATTCTGAAAAATTGCAACTTCACAATAAGATCCTTAAAAATATGTAAGTTATATTAGTGTTACAAATATTTTATAAAATTAAATTTTCAATTAATTCTGACGTATCCTATTAGATTTTACTCAAAGGTGTTTGAGATTCCGTAAATATAAAGTAGATGGCTTTCAAATAATGGAACGGGAGATAAATCAATTTGAAAGTGCAACATATAAGTTCGAAAATTTGTCGTCAACTTACTGTGTTGGTGTGGCGTAATCGGTTAATGCATTTCCCTGGATAGGAAGAGATCCAGGTTCGAATCTCAGTAGCAACAACAATATTTTTTCGACAAATTGATATTAAATGTATATCTTTTTAATTAGTACATTTAATTTGTACCATAAAATATTATACTGGCGGTCCATATTAGGCTTTTGTCTTAGATTCAGATTTACATCAAAGTGGTGGCGGAATAGATTAGAAGTCGAGGGTAGGAGGATGCCTTTGTTTTGCACATGCTTTAAAGAGTAACGATAAAATGCAAACTTTGGTCCAACCAGGAAGACTCGGGGACCTAAAGAGCTGGTGAGCAAAATTACATTCAATATAATTCGCAATCCTATTGGTAGGCAAAGATAGTAATAATTAAGGGGGTGATGTCTGTATTTTGTGTCGGTAACTATAGAAAATTTAGTTTAAATCGACAAAGCCATGATCTGTGCTAATATTCTCCGAACATTCTTTCGCAAATCTCTTAGTTTTAATCACCCGTAATCTTTTGGCAGCTTAGTATTTCAATTTTAGTTATCGTGTCTCAATTTATATTTGCTTGTAGTTAATAAAACAAGATGCTTAATATTTTAGAGGTCGCGCGCCCCCGATCTTACTGGGGATGAAAGTGGAGGAGTTGGGGGCTGGGATGGGGAGAACCAACGGTGTCAAGGATCGAAACCTTAATATCATAACTACCTCCGCAAAATGTTGCGTCACGCCTGTCCAAATTTGTTTATTTAATGATTAAGTACACTCATTTCGATTAGTTCAAAAAACGGTTTCGGTTAAACAAAGTAATAATTACACTTGTTATTCAACAACAATATTGTAACCATCTATTTTTGGTCATCCCAGGCTCATGAAACGTCGCCTCTTTTTCCCAACTATTTATCTCATATATGCGCTCGAAGATGAAACACCTTCTGAGGTGAAAAGTATTAACTGTACTATTATTTAAAAATCTAACTGATATATCCGGTAGATTTAAAAGGGTAGAATGGGAAGATTTTTAAAAATTCAATTATCTTTGAAAATCACTCAAATTTCAAGAGGTTTCTATCTAGAAACTCCATCTGAACCAATTCTATTTTCAATTTTCTCCTTCCCCGCCACTCCTCTTTTCACTACATTCCATCTTC
The DNA here is from genome assembly GCA_022840565.1 of Eubasilissa regina. Classification (NCBI taxonomy): domain Eukaryota; kingdom Metazoa; phylum Arthropoda; class Insecta; order Trichoptera; family Phryganeidae; genus Eubasilissa; species Eubasilissa regina. The sequence continues at coordinate 28,778,246 of JAINEB010000018.1, forward strand.
CCCTCCCACCTCTCTACACCAACCCCCTCTCCAAGATTGACCTGTGTTATCCACCATCAAAACCCGCCTATTTATAGTAAGCCCTTCATTATGTCCATAGAATTTTTCATCTCGCCAGGTATCGCATGCATATGTATAAATATACACCGACATTCTAAATACTCTAAAATATAAATAAGGTAAAACTTTATAAACCTTCACAATACCGTGATAGAAGTCCATCCATTAATAAAATATATGTGATATTTATATCTTACTTCCAGTAATATTTTTCTAACATATCTATTTTACGTCATATTGAATTGAATAATAATTATTTTTAAAGGATTCGCTTTACATAATTGTTTATATTCTAAAATATTAATTTTATGTTGCGTGGGTTAAAGATTAAACATTATTTTGGCTGGCTGAAAACAGGGCCTTCACAAAAGTTTTCCACAAAATCACAGTTTTCCACAAAATCATAGTTTTCCACAAAAATCCCCAAATTGCATCTTCCATTAAGGTTAAGGCGCGAGTCAGTTACTCGTGTCTCGTGAGCCGCACATCGTACTTTCAACTATATAAATAGTTTATTTTAATCAACTTAGTTACAAAACATAATTTTACTATAACTGTACATCGGGCGTTTATATTTTCTGATTCCAAAGAAATATTAATAAGATTATTTTAATTTTTATAACTTTAACTTTGTGGTTAGGCAAAAATTTTAATTTAATAAATACAAAACTAAGTACAGTATGTCCTAAAGCTCTTTTATATTTTGGTTCATTTGCTGCACCAACGCAACGTGCGGTAGAGGGGCGGGGGGTATGCCGATCACTAACCACGTCCTTGGGAATTCAGTCGGTATGGAGCGTGTCCTTAGCAGTTGTTTGTGAAATTTTCCCTGGAAAATTGATATCCCGACGAGGTGACATAAACTGGCCTCCACATTGCCCCGACTTGACACCAATGAACTTTTTCCTATGGAGCTACCTTAAATCAAAGGTATACAGTAACAATCTTCCTTCTCTAGACCAATTAAAAGAAAACATCCTAGAAGAAACGGTAGCGATCACGGAGAATACGTGCCGAGCAGTTCTCAGCTTCCCGTTTAGAAAAGTGCCAGTGAAATAACGGATCACGTTCATAAAATGTAATTTTTAAGAAATAAATTCCCTGTAACTATACTTAAATATTATATATATTTTTTTATTAAACCCATCCATTATTTTATTACAGAATTTTAATTACGAAAAATATTTTTGGGACACTTGTATTAGCCACTTTTAATAATTTGACGTCAAATTTATCAAAGTAGTTTATACAGAGTTTGTTATTTTTAAAAAGATTATATAATATATAATTGCCTGTTTTTTTTGGTTACTCTCTACACAATTTATTATACGATCTAAACCAAACTTTGCATAGTTACCCTTCATGACTGCGCAAAACATATTTCCCCTTTCCCCTCCCCCTGTCAACTTCATCACAGATACAAACGTGTATTATATGGATCAATACACATTTATACATATGCCATTTCAAATTTTGTTCAGTTGCACTTAGGAAAAATAAAATAAACTAACCCCACCCTATCTTCCCGGACATTTCTTCCTGTCGTTCTGCCGGGACCGAATTTTCCATACATCGTTACTCTTTAGGACTTGCGAAAAAAACGCTACCCCCATCTCCTTGCTCGTTTTTTAAATCATAACTAAATTTAAATTCCGAGCACCGCCGGGCACGGACCACTAGTAACCAATAAAATTAACGTTGCAAGTGGTTGGGGACGTCACTTCATAAAATTACTCCGTTGCAGTCACGTGAGGGTATCCTAACTACCTACTCATTTCCCTGAAGCATTTACGTTATTAAATTGAAGGAACGTTTTGTCAATTATTTTTAATAATTTTCAGAATCACCATTCAATTTATTATAGAAGTTATTAATACTGCCTAGGGTCGATGCTCATCCCCATGGAGTATTTTTTATCTTGTAATTAAAAATAGCTTTTTAATGAAGGATAACAAAACAGTTAATTAAGTCATTTATATGTTAAATAATTCCCATAAGCTGTAAAAATAACGAAAGCTACTTTTGTCTAATTTTCAACTTCAAAATGTAATAATTGTTTAGCGTAATAATAGAGGAATTCTTTTAAAATTAGCAATATTAACTTTGTGGTTAAAATTCATATTTTTTATTTATTATCTTTGTTTTTCAGTGGTTAATAAAACAAAGATAATAAATAAAAAATTGAGGAATTATTTAAATTAAAAATTGCATTAATCATTGCTGACTAAGTTTTTTTTAGATTATTATGTACAAGGTACTGTTTTTTAGTATGAACAGAGTATGTTATGTACAACAGTTATCTAGATTGTTATTATTCAAAATCTATGACATGGACCGATGAACATATTCTGATACACTTATGTTTCTAAAGAACATGAATAGCGGATCCATCCTTTGAGTGCGCCAAAACAAGACCGTAAACAACGTCCAATTCTGAAAGCCACGTGAAGCACCTATTGAGTGTACGTAATGTGGTTAACCAGGAAACTAATTAATGTTCAAACTAACGGGAAAATTCAATGATAAGGATGCATTTAATGCAATATCATATTTCCAAATTTAATGTTCAAACGAATATGTATTACCAAAAGACGTTAAATTTTCAATAAATGAAAATGGACTGTCTTTTTTTATTTCTTTGGATTTATTTATAAATAATAAAACATTTAAACAACGTTTATAAGGAAACATTATATTTATAAAAGAAAAAATATTTTTTTTAGTATGAATGCCTGTGAATGAAATAGTGATATTCGATACCCTTTAAACGAACGTGATAGCAAAAGAAGATTTACTCAAATTAAAAAGTTACAACACTATAAAAACTAAGTATAAAATTGTTTTATTTTAGTAATATTATCTATCATTTAAATGAAATTTTAGTAACATCATTTTCAATATAAAAAGTACATGTATTTTTCCTATCGATAACACATATGTACATGTATTTTTCCTATCGATCACAAATAATTTTGTGAGATTAATCTCACAAAATTATTTGTGACGAGTTTGGGAGGAAGGTATTTATTTTAGAAGCCTTCAGAACAGAATAAAGTGTCACATATGTGAAAATAAAACACTTGTTTTTTATTCTATTCGTTTTATTTACTTGGGACGTGTTTCGCCTTGTAAGGGCATTATCAATCTAACAATTTAACTCAACAATTTGTATTTATATCTATAATGGGGGACAGCTATATAATTTTATTTACATGAGATGAAAAGGGTTAATATTATTCATTGGAATTCTCAGGATTTTCATTAATTTTTTAAAGCTTTTAACTATTCTAAGTAATCATTATGTTTCAACACTATGGTATTTTGATGTCATTGGTAATTCGTAGAAAAGGACAATTCTATAATTTTACAACATATGAAGACAATACGGCAAGAAAGACATTTTTGGTATTCTGGAATTTATATAGTGTTTGTATGATTTTAGGAAATATTTCAATCTTTGAATATCTGCAACTTACCTCGGAAATAGTACTTACTTACCATCACGCCGTTTCCCCGCGGGTGTAGGCAGAGAGGATAGAGTACTACACTCTTCTATCATGACACAAAATTCTCGCCTCATGCACATTCATACATCTTCTCTTACAAGCGCGATGATTATTGAGACTTCTAACAGGACCATCCTCCAGTATCTGGTTTACCTGGTCGTGCTAAGTCTTCCGTGGATGTCCTTTACTTGTGGTACCATCAACACTTGCGCCATATATCTTTCTTACCATTTTATCCTCTTCCATCCGTTCCATATGACCAAACCACCTAAGTGATCCTTTCTTAATCTTACTCACCATACTAAGATCGGATTTACTTTATTTATTCTTTACTCCTTCATAAATGGATCTGCCACATACACGCCTAAGGGATCTCATTTCCAACCCATTCAGTCTACATTTGTTCGTCTTCTGCCAGCTTCAGGCCTCACTTCCATACATAAGTGTCTATGATTATCATTAGGTATAATTTCATTCAAAACAACGTTTACTTTATTCCTTGCAGTTACCCTCCTTTCGATATTTTCTCTGTCTTTCCGTTTCTATCGAACATACTTCCCAAATACACAAAATCATCTACTTGTTCCAAACATTCATTACCTATATATAAAAAAAAGTGTGTGTATGGGGGGTGGTGAGAATGAATGGTAATGCGCAGTTGGTGTAGAGAGAACACCGCCGACTCGCTTTTCTACTCTTCGTATTTCTTGCTTCTCTATATTTCATTTTTACTCACATACCTTCTGTACTCTCTGTTCTATCCTCTGTCACACTAAACGACTCTACACAAAATCGCATTTTACAATCATTATTACCACCTACTTCCACTTGTACATAATTATGGAAGGTATGTGGATATGGAAGTTGTGCGGATATGGAAGGTGTGTGCATATGGAAGTTATGTGGATATGGAAGGTATGTGGATATGGGAAGTATGTGAATATGACATTCTGTTTTATCACACATGAACATGTGTACGCGTATGTAAATACAAGAAAATTAATTGCGAATATGTATTATATAAAATATTTTTATGTATTTCTGCACGTTTTATATTTCAATGAAAAAATATATTTAAAATAAAAATTTTTGAATGATTTTTTATCGGTGAACGTATAAAATGGATGACTATGAAACAAATTTTAGATGAACAATATTAGTATCAAAAAAGGGATTATATTCTTAGTAAAAAAGGTTTTTCAGCATCTTTTTTGAATTGTTACTCAGTAAGTATCTTAATTTTCCTAGATAAAATTTTAATAAATAAATAAAATTTTCATACAATCAAATTGTCAGTATAAATAAAATCAGTGGCGGAACTACAAAAAAGGGAACCATATAAGTATTGTATATATAAATTCGAATATATATTGCGTGGTTTATCCGTTAAATAGTAAAAATAATATTAATCTCTTTAATTTATATATATATATAATTAGTAATTAATATACACGTGCAATTTAAAAAATACCTTGTTAAAAATAGATTGTTAACTTTGTTTTATTAACCACTTAATGAATTAAATACATTTACTGGTTTCATAAAATATCATTTTCTTCTTTATGATGTCATCAACAAATCAAAAACTTATGTTATATTGTTTCTTTAACAGAATCTTTTTTTTAAAATATTTTTTTTATAAAACAATAATTATTTTAAAATAAATTTAGTAGCTAACTTAAATTGTTACTTGATACAAAATTATTAGAATATTTTCTATGAAAAGTTTTTAGAATTTGACTTGTGGTTAAATTTAGTTGGTGTTTATAATATTTTAGTTAGTATTACATGCTTTATTTTTTTTATAAATTTTGCAAGAAGTAATTATATTAAAAAATACATCGTTTTAAGGAGATTTTCACTTTACTGTGATGATCTGATCTCTAAACTCGACATATTCGAGAAACTATCAAATGTAATTTATTTACTTGCTGTGAATTATTATTAATACTGGGAAAGTTAAATAAAAATATCGATTTCAAATGGATTTTAGAACGTAAACTTTTTGAGCTACTGTATAACGTGTGCCCAAATACACTGATATCCTTGACAAATTTTTGAAAAGATTTAGGTTATCTATGTAGGTACTATAATGTTGCAATATATCTTCATGTAACTTCTGGACAGAGTCCAAGACGGAGACGCACAGCGAGCATTGTAATATGAGAAGAATATACAAGAAGATATGTAATATGAGAGAAGAATTGTAGTCATACTAGACTGCATTTACGATATACACGGCAGATTATCCCAGAAAACTACACACAGCAGATTTTGAACGGCCGTGAAAACCTAAGAACATATGTATTATAAATATTATTAAGGAGAACAGTCTTATTGTGAAGTTGTAATTATTCAGAACATTGGTTTGTGATATTTTAAATGTATTAATTATAAAGATACACATATAAAATCAATTTTATCTGAAAATATTGTTGATGCACGTTCCCCGGATTGGAAATAAGATCCACGTTCGAATCCCAGTAGCGCAACAACAATATTTATAGATAAATTTGATTTTAAATGTATATTTTTATAATTGATACATTTAATTAGTATTTACTTATTTGTTTTTAATATTGTTTTATTAAAAATAATATTATATATGTTAAAAATGCCAACGATAAATAACATTCATAAATTTTCTACAGTAATTAGGAAAATAAGTTAAACCAAGACACAAAATTTAATAATATTGTTTTTCCCAGCAGGTATAAATTCACCATGAATGTGTAGTTTAGACAAAAAAAACACCACTGATAGAAAGCACTTAGTTTTTTTTACTTTTGCATTACGCTTAACAGCGATTATCTTTTTTGGGGGGTTCCCAAGATTATAAAAGGGAAGACGCGCACCGAAGACGGCCTCTTTTTATTTTCCTTCGGCAACCATACTCGTAGCTCTAATTCTGTATTATATTGTTGTCAATAATACATTATTGTTCATAATTACTTCTACAAGTACCCGGACAATAATCGTCACATAGTTCGATCGAATCAACCGGCTAACTTAAAGACATCACACTGACATTGTAGACTCTGGAGAAAGTATACATTCGTGAATTTTTATAATTTATTATGTAACTAATAAAGCAATAAATTTAATGTTCCATAAATTATTAATGAATACATAATATTTAATATGAATTGATATCTTGTTAAATTTAATTTAAATGGTTGAGCGATTTTAAAAAAAAAATTAAACCACATTTCTGTGTAATTCATAATATCTTTAAGTGAATTATTTTTTCCATTTCTGATCACGAGACCTATAATTTATTTAAATGTAAATCAGCCCAAGTTTTCGTAAGATACAATTTTATTTTTCCCAATAATTTATTCAGTCGGGTTGAATAAACTTTGTCAATTTTTCTTATATTCGTCGACATGCCTTCATCAGAGACTGTACAGGGATACGTTTGCTCAAAGAAAATTTATGAATTCCGACAAAAATACTCTTACAGACTAAAAGAAATATCGCCTTTTAGCCATCTTCAATTTTTCTCGCGTGTCTCTACCGTTGAGACTTTTCCGATATCCACTGAATGAAATAATAAATGGCTCGATCGTCCCTTGCCCTTACGGATCCGTGGACCGTGGAAATACAGACTCTCCTATCATTTGTTTTCATTAACAGAACATGCGACATCTCCTCGTATCTTTTCACTGCTCTCGAGGGAAGTATAATCGAAACAAATCTATCTAATTATCTTATTTACAAAAAGAAGTTTCATTACATATTTCATTGCTTTAAGATTTAATTCAGCAGGTATTTTTGTATTTTTCAGGTTGTGATGATTATGTTATAATTTTTTATAACGTAATCTGAAATTTTTTATAACTATTATACAGATGTAGGAGTTGTGGTTGTGAACTATTATTGACTCGTGAGGATTGTGTGATTGATATGTGTGATCGTATCAGAGGGTTTTGTGCATGGTGAAATTGAAGCCCCCTAACTATCTTCTAGTCTAACGCGTGTTGGTGCATGTCGCAGTGTACATGTTGTGTCTATAGCAAGGTATTTAAATAAAAGAGAACTTATGAAAGTTGGCGTTTATTGCATGATGGCTACAATGGCAGGTACGACGAGTATAAAGTTAGTTGCGCTTATGAAGGTAAAGACTGGAGTAGCTCACTTGAGATGTTGATGAAAGAACGGGCTGCAGAGAAGTGGTCGGCTAGCTCTTAGGTCATTATTCTTATTCATCCGTCACGATGTATTGGCATCTGTTCATTGGTAAATTCGCTTTGGCCCTATATGGCTTTCAGGCAGGACCATCACATATAAGATGAATTTTATTTTTAATGAAATTAAATAACTTTTAAATAATTATTAGAGTTTATGAATTTGTTAAATATAATGTGTTAAATATAAAATGAGCATTTATTTTATGTACAGAAAATCACACATTTTTAATAATGAATTTGTATTTTGATGTTGAAATTTTATAATATTATTTAATTGTAAGTTATTTTAGAATTCATAATTCGTATTATCGAGTAATCCCGACGCATGCGATATGCATCCGTTTTGATGCCTTGGTAAAATTTGTATTGCAAAAGACTCAAAAAATGAGACACGGAAAAATAGCTGATTTTTTCAAACCGAGCATGAGTGACAATTAAAAATATTAAAATTTGTTGTTATTATTTTTAGTTTAGTGTTATGTTATATTATTAATTATAGTGTACTTTATATAACGATTGTTTAATTTCCGGAGAATATTTTAAGGTGGGATATTTCCTTGTTACGAGAAATAGATCTAATATTTAGACTAATCAGTTTTAGTAGTTACATATAATAAATTACATTGATATTTTGTATGATTGTAATAAATATTCCATTTTCGAGATGATTTCGTGAAATACGTAAAAATATGAATGCTTTTCATAAAATTAGCAGCTTTTTTTACGGATTGTGATTTTTAAGCGATCGCATCGCGAAATTTTTAAAATAATCTTTTTTTTTGGTCACTTGAATTTCTTATTAACGGGATTCGAATATGAATTAATTTTTTTTTTCGTCCCTTGACCTTCGAATTGATGTGGTTCTACTATATTACAAAACAGGGTTCTTTTAAGCCTCAGCACAGATATATTGGTCAGTAAGAATTGGTACGTCTATTTTTATATGGGATGTGGATATTTTAGAATTCACGCTTGTACCTACTTAAGAATGAAATAAGGATAAAGATGATTTTTAAATAGAGTTGATGTATTTGGTCCGAACACCTATTAAAAAATTTAAAAGTCATGAAAAAGAAGACCCAATTATTGAATAGAAAAGTTTGATAAAAAATACCGCGGTTTGATTTTAAAAAATCGCTTATGTAGGATTAATATAAAAATATGATTGTGACTAACTGATTTAATAAAAGATCATTCTATGTTATTTAATGTGTCTATCGTACATAATAATTATTAGAAAAATATAAATTAAATTCTTTTAAAATTAGCAATATTAACTTTTTGGTTAAAATTCATATTTTTTATTTATTATCTTTGTTTTATTAACCATTGAATTGGGTTTAAATACATCTACCGTTTTCGAAAAATATCATTTTCTTCTTCAGGATGTCATAACTAACTAAAAACATATATCATTGTTTCTTCACCAAAGTCCATTTTTAAAAAAACAACAATTATTTAAAAAATAAATTTAGTACCCAACTAATATTTAGTTGCTACCGGGATAGCAACTAAATATTTTTTAGATAAATAGATTTATTCTAAAAGCATAACTTTCTAGTTGATTAATTTATTTTGTATTAAATACCACAGAACTATGGTCTGATAATGTAAATTCACAAGAAAAATATGTTTTCCTTAATTAGAATAATGATATTTGTCTTGCACTAAATCGTAAATTTATGATTTATCAATATTAATATTTGAATTATTTGCTACGTACCGCATTTAAATAAAAATCCTTAATTTAACACAAAAAAATATATGTTTTTCTTTGACTTTTCAATGCGTATCTTTTTTAATATGTACTTAATTTTAAAATCTTTGGATTTTATTTCAAGAATTTATTAATAAAATATTTTATTATTTGTAATATATTAGACTATTTTAAATATTTATGTGTGAGTTGGTATATATAATGTGGGATCGGTGTTTTTTTTGTTCGGATTTTGGCTCCTTACCAAGTTTTTAGTGGATATTGATTGTTTTTACTTAACACAAAGACGTTACATAACTGTGAATTGTTGATGTGCCCTTGACTAATATTTTATTTGGAGTGTTCATCGGTTTTTTCATTTAAATATAATATCTTTTGGAATCCAACCAAAAATCAAATATCAATAAATGTGATTATGTTTAATGTAGACTATTAAAGTCATGTATTTTTATAAATTAGAATTTAAAACAATACCCCTTTATGGTATACGTATTATACTAAATTTCAACTTCTGAATGTCACATGAAAGTGAAGAATCACATTTTATATTAATCATTTACTCAAATTGAAAATGAATCGTGAATAGGTATGCATATTTAAAAATATACGTGTACCAATCTTTAGTAATATACCTTAATACCATAATACTTAAAAGTTCACAATTGTTCCAACTCATACAACGATACGTGTCAGTGCAATTATATGGAACATACTGACCAAATCAAATAATTAGGAATTATATTTGATCCTTACCTCAAATGGAGTCATCATACACAATTCATTACAAATAAAATAAAATAAAACATATACTATTTTAGAAGTACTATGCGATCTATCAATCTCTCAATAGAGCATGGTATAATTACTTGGGGTGGAGCGACTGTGTCTGCAATTAATCCAATAATAGCAGCTCAGAAAACTATTTTTAAAGTTATCCTTAAAATCCCAATCACAACGAGTACTGACGAAATGTTTAATAAATTCGATGTTTTTGATATAAGACAAATATATACTAATACTACTCTTAACTACATATATAAACACAGACACATTTTAAAACAATTAAAAATATAATTACCACACGGACATATACACATAACCTACAAGGCCCAAGAGTACACACAATATATGGCCAAAGGAACACAAATATTTTAAGACTAAACTATTTAATTGGATGCTGAAAGAGTTAACCCGATAAAATAAAAACTTAGATTTGTAATATGGGTAGAACAGCTAGTATTGGTGCACTCACCTAAACATATTGATTCAAACCTTTAATAATTTTTGCTACAAATTTCTTCAAAATAATTTATTTGAAAGTCCATTTTGTAATTGTTTTTTATACTTGAAATACTAATTACCTGTAAACTATGCCCTACCTGTAAATATGCTGTAAACAATTACCTGTAAACTATGCCCGTCTCAACACAGAATTTATCCAGCGAGATGGGCACAGTCCAACTACATTTTTACACGTGCATTATAGTTACCAATAAATAAATAGATCTTAGCGCCACATAATTCGCCACATAATTTATGTAGATGATGCTAATCGTATTTATTACCCTCGCAAAATTAATTTAAATATCTGAGAAATAGCCAGTTATAAGAACATTAATAATAATCATTTATTTAATTGTTTAATGATGATATTTGATCAAATGATATAAATGTTTATAAATAAGATTGGCGACATAACAAATTTTGAAAACAGATGCGTAAATATGGAAATATTTTATTCCACGTAGGATGTCTTTGATGAAAGGCGTTAACGAAAAACATTTGATAATAAATTGTAATTTTTATAACATTATTTTTAAACGTCATGCGGCACCAAATAAGGGTGGCTTGCGCATTGATATAAAAAGTGATCAAAAATCTGCAACTGTACCATTTGATATAATATAATCCATTTAATATCTAATTAATGCAGACAATAAAGAGAAATTGAAATTAAAATAAAAAAGATGTTCAGTATATTCTTTATTACAGGATATCTTTATACTATAAGTTTGTGTTTACATTAATTTTTTTTTTGGCGATTGCTTGTATAATCTAGAGTCTAGAACCAATATGTGAAGCATCTAAAGGAAAACCGACAATTATGCCTCAAACAAGCATCTGCTAAATGCCGTAATGACCAACTGCTAAATAAAAATTCAAAACGTTAATTTCCTTTCATGTATGTAATTTCGAGGACATATTTATAACATAATTTATTTTTTTATCAACAGATGTCACTATGAAGTATTTTGAATTCAGAATTTTGCTTTCTGTGGCTACTTTAGAGACATCTTTCTATTCTGTTTCTAACTTATGTTGCTTAGCAGAGAAACACTCCTATTTGCTCAGCGATATTTTCTACATATTTCCTGTAGATGGCGTTCATTCTTATTTTTACTGAGAGCTTGAAAGAAAATATTTTATAATATTAATATTTATTTTTGTATTTGTTTACAACATCATTTATTTTATTTTTCCAGGTAAGATTCATCACAATCCTAATGTGTTACAGCAAGGTGTATATCTTCGGTACCAGCGTAATAAGGTAAGCTACCTGAATAGTACATTTTTTGTTAATATGATATTAGTAGGCCTAGAAAAAAAATACATAAAAATTGAAATTATTTCGATTAAGTTAACTGGGTTATTTTCTTTTTTAGCTTTAAGTAAATAAATACTAGCAGATGAGCCTATTGGGCTCTGCGGGCTTCTATTGTGGCCGCCTCGCGGCCATTAATGACCGCTGCGCGGTCAAGGTTTCAATATAATCTATATTTCAATGCGGGAATCCCTAATTTTATTAATGCATCAAGTAGTGTACTTTGTATTTATTGCCAGTATGAAAAAAATACTATGTTACAAAATCATATTTTCTGTGTTAGAAAATAGTTTCTATGAAAACTCAAATCGCGCAACAGCCACTAAACGAACAAAAATAACATATTGATGACTTCTGAATCGCGGTAAACTATAATATAAACAAAAATGTTATTTTATCAGTATAACGTGCATTTAAGTAAAGACGGAATCGGATAAATGGTTTTCTTAGTTTGGTTATGATGAATTATTCTTGTGCAGATTTTTACAAATATTAGATCGCAAACATACTCATTATCATATTATCATAACTAACAATAACATAACATCTCGCACCGCTTTAACCGTTTGAATGCTACGCGTCGCAAAAGCGCTGCGATCGTTTGTATCCAAAATTGCTTAGCACTAAAACGGTTAATATTGTGTCTAAGAGGGTGCTTTATTATATAGTAAGAGAAATAACAATATAGATAAGAAAATATGACAGATGGTCAAGATGGACAGATGACCAGTCGTCAAAATTCGTACGATTTCGCTAATGTATGTTATTTCTTACTCGTAATAAAGACAATGTACACTTCATTTAAATTATGTTAATTTAATTACGTACCGTTATTAAATATACAAAAGAGAAAAAATTCAAGTAATTTTAACCTAGAGATATTAAAAACACGTTTTTACATTTTCGCTACTTAGCGTATATATTTTTACTGACAAATAAAACCACAGTCCAATATATCCAATACAGTCCAGTAAGTCAAAGATAATAGATGTCGAAGCGCTATATTATTGTGAATTTTATTAACACTTAAAACATTGTTAATTAATGGTGGATTATATTTAAAAAATCAAAATAACATGAATTTTTTATCCGCAATCTTCCGAATTCACTATTCCTGTTGCAATTTTTTTTCTTATTTTACCTACTACTCTTTAAGTGAAATAATATATTATATTTGTTAATTCATCGGTTAATTCATTCATCCCGTTATATCGTTTTAGTAACGCTTAACAATCCCAATTAATTAATACCCTAATAAAAATACAGTCCCCTAAATGTCTTCATCTTTCAATATTAAAATTACCTCAAATTTCTTCGAATATTCAATTATTTATATTTCATACCATCTCGAATTTTCTAATAATTTATTATGAAATGGTTGCAATATTTTCTGATATTTTTTCTAAAAGAATCAGCTTGACAATCCCAATTAATTAATACCATATAAAAAATACATTTTCCCTGAATATTTTACTCTTTCAAGATTAAAATTACTTCCTTCATTGTATTTCATACCATTCGGATTTTCTAATAATTTATCGTGAAATGGTTGCAATTTTTTCCAAAAGAATACGCTCCTCGGAAATAGCAGCTAGTTTTGTTTTTTCGTGTTGTACAGTATAAAAGGTTGGCCTGTTCGATTTGTAATATGAAAATACATCATTTACGTTCGCACAATTTAGGCCGGGTTTCTTGCAAAGTATCGAACCTTATCGTTGTTTATAAAATATTCCGCTGTGTAAAAAAATCTTATTACGATGTAATTAATGAGAACGGATAAACGGATTTAAATGAATTAAACGGAAGATGTAATTAATGAGATCGGATGAACGGATTTAAAAAATAAAAGCAGTTATAAAATAAATTTTAATTTTCTGTTGTAGTTAATTATTTTGCAATTACAAAATATTACTACAATCACGGAACATTACTTTACACACATTACGTATTCATGGGTAATATTTGAATTTAGCGACAATTTATCGTATAACAAATTTACCTCTGGTTTTTGTGCGCCAGTATTCATAACATGTACATTAACTAATTAAATAATGTATATCAAACAAATTAGTCATTAGCTAATTTTTGACTGTCGCTGTTGGAGAATTATCGTTGTTATAGGTAATGTTCAATCATTTATTTAATACTGTCAAAAACAAAAAGGATATATTCGATTATTGTTTATTTAAAGATATTCTTTACTAAATTATTAATTGTTACGTATCTATAGTGATGGATGAGTAGCGCGCGTTAGGTTGACGAGAGTAACTTCCGTGAAAGAGATAACTGTCATGCGCCACGGTTGGGGCGCTCTCTTGGCTCCGAACCGTGAAACTGTATACATCAAATATGGTCCTGTATAGAAGCATCTAGAACAATTACCATGAATTAGGTTTTATTCCGACAATACAATCTCGCACACAAATGAATCATCATCATCATCATCAGTACGACATAATTGTTAAAAATATAATATTGAAATTTAATATAGTCATATTAAACATGTAGGTTTTTAAATACATTATCAAAAACCACAAGCGGTGTTTACAATTCTAAACATATACTTGGACGTGTTTGTAAATTATAATTTTGTTTATAAATCGTTGATTTACTTACTCTATGTAAAATAAGTTCCGCTTCGTTCAAAATGTTGGAATGTTGGTCTGCCAGACGCGTTCGATGGAAGGTGTTCCGTAAATACTCTTGGGAGACATTTATCACAACATGTCTATATCAGCGAATTTATACAGTTAAAAAGAAGAAGAAATGTGCTCAGTATTTCGTTCGTTATATTTCCCTTATTCTTAGAGAAGAGATGGAGATTTTCTGCTTCACGAAGTCTCAATCCTACATCCCTTGCTACGAATACGGATAGACAGCGTAGCACGTTCGATTCCAGTAGGAGAACATGTTTCGACATTTCTAAAGTAATTCGATAATAAATCTTGTAAACATAAATAATATTAATATTATATTTTTTATTTATTATCTTAGTTTTATTAACCACAATTGAGTTTAAAAAACATCTACCGGTTTCGGAAAACACCTTTCCTTCTTCAGGATGTCATAACTAACTAAAAATATAGCATTGTTTCTTCACCAGAATCTATTTTTAATTTTTTTTAAAAAACAACAATTATTTAAAAAACAAATTTAGTACCTAACTCAAATTGCTGCTCAATACAAATTTAGTCGAATAATTTTTAGGAAAAAATTTTAGAATAGGACTCGTAGTTAAATTTAGTTGGCTGTTTAGAATTTCCTGATTACTTTTACATGCTTTATTTATCTCCAACGATTCCAAATTATTTAATTTGTGACCTACACCGTTTATATGCAAAATTGACAATCCCAATTTTTTATCAAAACCATGACTATTTTCTGTCAAATGATTAGCAAATTCTATATTTTTAGTTAGTTATAACATCCTGAAGAAGGAAAAGGTGTTTTCTGAAACCGGTAGATGTTTTTTAAACTCAATTGTGGTTAATAAAACTAAGACAATAAATAAAAAATATGAATTTTAACCACCAAGTTAATATTGCTAATTTTAAAAGTAATATTAATATTGTTTCGTTATTAAACATATATAATTCTTTATTATTCATAAACGGTACATTGTATCTCTTATTTATGCACATGGTCTCTATATTTATTACGTGTAATTGTTTTAACAAGTTGTGCAATCAACTTGAAGTAAAAAATATATCTATTTCACCATAGTAATTTGAAATAATTTTGGTGTTAGGTTATGAATGTTGAAAATGAAATCGTACTGAATCGGTTGATTTGAGATATTTTGAAATAATTTGAACCGAAATGCAATCATGTATATTATTTACCACTCTGAGATGCACGCGATAAAATTGTGTTACACGCTAGTTTTGATGTGCTCCGTAGAAAATTTCCTCCTTAGTTTTGAAGTGAAGCTTTTGTAAGTGTACCGCAGAAAATTGTCTCTATACAACATTTTCGTTGAGTTTCTTGGGGAATTCTAAAGGTGAAGTTTTATAATTTCAACCAAATTTGTCTTTTCCCCAAATTGTTGTGTTGCTTATATTACTTTTTGCATTTAAATATTAAACTTCTTTCAAATTTCGTTTAAAATTGTTGTATATGTGTTTGTTGTTCTTTATTTCTAAAGTACATTAGCCTATCTAAAATAGTCAAACTTCGTTCATTGACTGCCATAATTTATTTTACAACGTTCAAAATTCATATTACAATATATTATCCTTTCATTTATTTATAATGATAAATGTATGAAGTTAAGGTAATACCGAACAACATTTTCAATAATACTGTGATAAATAATTTCATGTTAAGATATTCTAATTGTATTATTTATATTCATATTAGATCATTTTGTTTGTATTTCTCCTTTTTAATATATCAGAAGACGAACTATTGGAGATCACAGGAACAGAGTGCTCCAGCGTTCTTCCTTCGAGCTTATCAATTATTCTCGGGAATTGAAGTCGGAGTTGGCTATAAATCTTGTATTACGATTTGAACCTAAGAAGGTTTTTGTTATAAATTGTCATAAATATTACAGACCATCAGAGCCAAACAAACGTCGACGTTTTTCATGCTGGACAAATACCGAGTCGACAATACTCATATTGGTGACACTTGTACATGCCTGCCACCAAGTTTAAATACAGTATCTTTAAATTATTTAGCGAGGAACAAATTATTGTTAACGTACTTCGAAATTGGATAAATGTAATGATAATTTAAAAATAACCGATCAGTGTCATCATTTTGTTTTATACGAAAATATTTTTTTACTCAGTGTATTTAGTATGTATGTAGCTTAAAACCTGTCTCTGCTGGCCATCGCGCTCCGACGCTCAAATAACCGGCAGCTTTCGACTTTGACCTCTAGGGGGACGAGGCGCCGGGCCGATAATGAACGGGGCTAAGAGTGAAAGTGTCACCCCATTGGCTCAGCGTAGGACGAGGGGCCAAACGCGTCCAGGCCCCGCCGATTGACAATAAATACAGGTATCAGCGGCAGTGGAAAGCCATTCTCGCCACTGCATGACTTACGTACGCACGTCTTGAGCTTTTATTTTCGTCCTCACCTCGACCCTGCTTTCACCCTCGGATTTTGGACCTGGATTCTTCGAATATCGGCTGCGATATGGACGACGATTTTGGATTCACCAATGTAACGCGGACTTTCATCAGTCCTAACCAAGCAAGGAGCCAACCTACAGTTCTTGTTTCCAGTAAGGAACAAAACATTTATATTTACCTTAACTTTAAATCACACGAAACAAAACGTAAGAAAAAAATAACAAAAGGGAAAACATTATAAAAGATGACAAATTATTAATGGAAAGGACCAACTTTAATCTTAATATTAAAACCGTGAATATCAATAATCTGACATTTATGAAACAGAAGATCACTCGAGAATGTGGATCCTATTTTTAGAAAATAGGAACTTTGGCTCTGTTTAGAAATAATTACACAGATAATGCCCCGTTATACATTTAAGTATGTGAAAGGTTTCTTTATATGCTAAAATTCAGAATAGATACATACACAAAATTCACTATTGAAAACATCGTGTTTTTAAAATCCATTTACAACGAATTATAACGATTTTTAGTGATTCTACTTCGTATTATCATTTTCAAATTGCAACTCAGTTATCAATAGTCCCTAAAATAACGTTTTTCAGTGTAATGTATTACAATATTATGTTATTTATAGCAGAATAATTTTACAGTATATTTATGTAAGTATATATTATATTATTCAGTATATATATGTAATACTGGATAATTAAAAATAATCCATGGGAAGGCTGAATGAATAAAGCGATAAAGAAAATTATACAACCTGGCGTAATAAGGTTAATGAAGAATGGTTGTACCGATTGTTTACGAGTGGATTATACTCGTAACGTTGAGAAAGGATAGTCAGGAAGATATATAAGTTTGTGTGGTAAATGTAACTGGTACGAGAAGTCGAGAGGAACCATGACAGATTTGGAATGACCAAAGGCAATCAATTTTAAAGCGTAATTACTGTTTCTTTAAATTCATTATTTCTTTTAATTACGAGCGTATAAATGAAGTGAAAAATATCATCAATATTATATGCAATATTAGAGTCGGCTAAAAGAGCACAAAAGACAATTCGTAAAGTAATAAATGGTCGTACCTTTAGATATCAGATCTTATATTTAAAAAGTATAATACTCTAGACAAAAGACAAATCTATATGATGAGACTCGTCCAATATTTCCATGCAAACAACAACTCACCCAAAGCAATGAATCATGGACACAGTACAAGACAAACAACGAACATCTACACACCGGTTCCGAGAGCAACAAGGATATTTTATCAAAGATTCTACATGTTCTCAGTTCTGAAACCGTGCAACACACTCAACACCAACTGGAAATCGTTGACTTCCAATAAGGTTACACAAATATGGACCCAATATATGATCCAATTGGGCAGAGATCAATCAGAAGCATTGCTATCCAATATTCTAACAAAATTGTACATTGCCTACCCTAATAATTCACTAGTTCTACAACATTCTCACTTCATATATATATATATATATTTTTTTTCTTTTCTATTTTTTTTTTTATTCCTGTTGAATCTTTATTTTTCTTGAATTAAATACCACCATTACAGTACGAAAAAAACTGGTTACTTTAAAAATGGCAGTCTAAGAAAGTAGCCAGGACAACGCTGTATATTTCAGAGGTGGAGTCTACTCCATCCCACACTATGAACTACGACTATATACTTAATTGCAATATAATTGTTTTTTATGTTTAACATGTTATTTTATAATATATTCACCAATGTTAGAATAAAAACATGTATGTTAATGAAGTCTAATAAATAAAATAAATTACTTTCTTACAGACGAAATATCTACGAAAAATAATCCTTTGTTTTAAATTGTCAACCATCAAAAACTATAGTTAAAAGGAACGTAGTTGATGGATTATGCTAGAACTATGGCTGAAACTAATAAAGAAAATTACTGTATTTGCCACAGGTATTATAAATTAAATTAAAAATAATTACTCAGATTTTTTTAAAACTTTATTAAATATTTTTTTAAAAAACATTCTTGGGTAAATATAATTAGGTACAAATAATGCACTTTTCTTACTATTGTGGAAACTGAATTCATCTGAATTCAATTTGATTTTATGTTTTCAGTATTCGTACTGACTTAACTTATAACAGCAAGGATGGTTAGATTTACCGTATTTAATGATTTTCACATTAAAAATGAATTATTAACAAAAACGATATTCATAGATTACGATACATAACGCGATCCATTTAATATGTGAGTGTAACTGATTCGAACGGGTTTGAATATTGCAGCAAAGCTATCTATGTACAATATCAAATTAAGCTTTTCACGTTCTAAAGTGATTTGGCTGTACTTAAACTGTATATTTTTAAAGAACAGCTGGAGGACCCACCCTTTCCCGGGACCGGTTTAGAAACCAGAGCTTCCTTGTCAATCCCACTCATCAAAGCTAATCAAAATACGCGACATGAATTCAATAACATATTCAAATTTATGCAAAATGAAAATAGAGAAGAAATTCAATGTGGTTATTAGCAATTTTCGCAATTTTTTTAAAATTTATACCCTCCAGCGTCCATTAACTTGCTGCCTTTATTCATAAAAAACATATAATATAAAACATATGTAGTTTTACATACAGATGGAAAATTAGTATGCAGTAGTTCAAGGCAGACACTCAGGGATCCATTCATCAAAAAAACACTCTCGAAAGAGGAACAGTGGACGAGAAACAAAATGGATTAAGTCACACTTACTTTGACAGACTAACGGAGTTGCAATACGCGCGGTATGGAGAGTGAGAAGTTGGAGCGTAAGTAGATATCCTACCCACGCAGGCCGGCCTAACTACCTACCTAAGGAGCTCCAACGTAGCACCCATACCCGAATAAATTTCGTATATTAAAGATTCGTCCCATTACTATGTAGGTCTGCATTCCTGGGCGGGCGGTCAAACCATTAATCATATGTTCACGTGCATCTCTAAATATCTCACAATTCCACAAAATATGGTTAGGCGTCTGTTCCACTCTCCCACATGTACACTACGGAGCATCCACAAGCGTAAACTAAAACAGTTTACTCCGGAATTGTCCATGCCCTGTAATCATCTGCCATTCGAAATGTTTTAGGTCTGGAGGTTTCATCATGCCTTTCAACTTGACGGCGACTTTAAGAAGAAAGGAATAAGTCCATCTTCCCCGCGTTGCCGTATCCCACCTCTCTTGCGACTTTCCAACTGATTTGACTGTACTATAAAACCTTTATCATGTAAATATTTTTTCTGCGTACACTGATTTCAAGTTTGAAAGCCAGTTTTTAATGTGATAAACTTACAGACCTGTAAAACTTAGAACTGGCAAAAATTATTCGTCTTTACGGAAGATTTCCTTCAAGTTATTTTTTTTTACGCTCGAATCTCAGCGTACAAACATTCGCACAATTTACCAGGGAAGTGAACAATTTATTACGATGTAAAATATAGTATCTCTGTCCAATTGCTTGGAATATTTTACCTCTCCTGACAATGTGTAGGTTGCGTTTTCTGACATTAATGATGTGGGTAGCTGCAAAAATAAATGTACCTTTAAAGCTACCAAAAATTCTATTTTTAATTCAAATTAAATTTATCAATTAGAAAGATATACAGGAAAAAAAAGATAATTGAAAAAATATTTTAGTTGCTACTGTACTATATATATATATATATATATATGTATGTATATATATATATATATATAGTACAGTATCTATTTATTCATTTAATATGTTTTAAATATACCACAGAACTATTTTCTGAAATTATAACTTAACAAAAATGTGTTCAAAAATCGTATTTTTGTCATGCACGATTTACCATGATCTGCTAATTTTATTAATATTTTATATTGATTATGTGTCTATGTGGAATTCGAACGTGTATAATTATAAAAGAATGTTTCGTGTGGATAGATATTTAAAGTTTATGAGGGCAGATGGATTAGAAGGATATGCAATAGCGTGAGTGAATGAGTACCCCAACATGTATGTGTATATGTCAAGTATCATTGATGGCCGGTTAGTAAAACTTAAGTCTTTTATTTTAGTTATTATAAACATACAAGCACAGATGATGTGTTCAAAGGATAACTAATATGGTTAATGTTTATGTAATACTGGCTTTGCCGGATCCAATCATCAAAGGCTTTAACACTCCATCAGGCACTCTCAACTCAATAATTTCTTACAGCACACACCTTAATTGAAGTTTGAACAGGATTATAAAATAATAATTGTAAAATACTAGCGTTTTTGTTGTTATTTTTAATTAAACATATTATCAAATTTTTCTGAAAATAATGAAAAAAATCGTGAAAGACTTTATCGGGTACGTTTTAGCCACAATTACTCGTATAAAAAAAAAGTTTATAGTTTTGATTCGCTATACATCTAATATTTTTAGAAATTTTCATGAAATATGTATTTATTTACTGGTTATGTACGTATATTTAACTAATAAATATTGATGTTGAGTTTTCAGTTTACGTAGGAAAGTTTGTTAGTGTTAGTATTATACATTTGCTATTTAGTAAAAAATCCGTAAAACATAGAACAGAAGTTGTTTTAAATCACAGACCACTAAATAAATAGACATGAACTAACGCAAATTATTTGTCCCAAAATTATCATTTTGGTGGCATCCACTTAATCACTCTGGTACCACTCACGCAATCAATGAGCTGCCCCACGACGTTTTTTTAAAAATATGAATCGATTGAAACGAAAATTTAAACGCTGAAAATATAATATGCATTAATACGTCTTGTTCACACAGAGATTTAATTTTCTAAGAGTAAATACTTTTGCTGTCGTATAAATGTAATCCATCGGATTTATGTGGGTAGAATACCCCTCACCCCGCAAATAATGTTCCAAACCCCTCTCATGTATATTCATTTACTAGTCTGTGTTTTAAATGCACAGCATATACCTACTTACTTAGAAAAATATTTGTATTGTGAGGATAAATCTATGTATTTCTTATAAGAATTTGTAAATATATTAAGCTATTGTATAGTTTATAAATATCTTTGATGAAACTTATCTAGCAAATTTTGTTAAGTTATAAAACTACAAAATGTTACTCCAGTGGCGTAACGATGCCAATGCAGCCATGCACTGCATTGGGGCCTATTTTAGGTATGGGTTCAAAACGTCCTACAATGCATTTGGCATTGATATTTTTGCGAATGTCAATACCTTTCCCAGTAATCCACAGCAAAAATTATAAAGTTAAAAAAAAATACATTTTTTACGTGTATCACGAAAACATGTTCGTATCATTTCAACATAGTAATTAAGTCACATCTAAAATTTCGTAGAAAATAAAAATTAATTGTAAAGGAAAAATTTAGAAATATATAATTAGTTATGGGCGCCGTCTGCATCTACTATTCTATAGAGTATGATCGTTAGGTTTTTTAAATAATATATATCTTTATTTCAAAACGAAATATCAAACTCAACTTTGCTGGCTTGGACACGTCTTGCGAATACCAAAGAAATGACTACCAAAATGTAACTTTAAGACAACTCCGGAGGGAAGATGGCCAGTGGGTCTCCTAGTGGAATAAGCAGTGACAATGACGGGTCAAGCAGCGCAAGGCAGGTGAAGATGGAAGAGTCTTATCGCGACTTTGGTCCCCCGATACTCCTAGGATGAGGGGATGAAAATAAAAATAATGAATATCAAGACGATACAAGATAAAAATAATGGTACAGTATTGAATAATAAATTGGATGTTGGCTGATTTAGATTAACACCTGCAGGCTACAGGTGGGTGGAATACCCATCGTGCTTTGTGGGAGGTGGCTAGGTAATTTACTCAGACGCAAAATATTTTTAAATCCATATATGTACATATATATTGGAAGCTATTATATCAAATAATTATTGAGATAGGGGCTCCGAATATAATATTGTTATAATATGAAGCACTGCGAAAATATAATGCAATTAACGCGTAACCAATTAAATTCCAGTACCTACCTACTCTAGGTTTATCATACGGCTAATAAATATTACTTAAAGTTTAAATATATGCTCCAGTCCTATTAGACGCATTTTCATTGTATAGTAAATACCTACCTAATCAGTTAAAAATGTACACTTACTCGATGTTTTAAATTTAATAAAAAATTAATAATGTTAGCTAACTGTAGTAAACTAGACATTATTACGTAACTAAGAAAACTTATTAGTTAATATCTCAACATTATAAAATACATAGAATTTGTACATCGCAGTGTATTTTATTTATTAACTCTTAGAATGTCACTTGAATGTCGCTTTTTCCGTATTGAATCTCCTTCCATAGTAATTATACACCAAAAACATTTTTTTTATATCTAACATAATGAATCGCTAAGAAAAATGTCTCGTTTGTCTTTGATAGTGGAAATTGAAAATTCTGCTTACTATTTTGAAAAAAAAGTAACTTTAAACAAAGGTCGTATAAAAAAATCTGACACTTTTCAATGTAATTTAGAAATTTCCCACTCAAATTCCTATTTGTGTTAAATAGACATTAGAGTATTTAAGAACTTATTTATAAGAAGATGAAACGAATTACCAGTTTAGTATAAAAATAAATTCTTTTAAATATTTTTTTAAATTTAAATAAAAATTTTGAAATCCTTTAAATTGTTCTATTTTTGAATATTCTAATTTTTCTGAAGCTTGGGTACAACGTAACACGATACATAGTTATGGGCTTTTATTATTATACGATACGGTATAGTATTTCATAATTTTATAAGTCTGGTACATAATAATAAAGTATTTAAAATAAACCACTAATGAGTCGAAAATTAGCACCACGATTCAGTGAATTTAATAAATGTTTTTAGTTTATATTACTCGTAGATAATTTGATTAATATTTACATGCATGATTAATAAGTACACAAATAATTTTGAGTAATGAAGGAAAAATAATAATAATAGCATTATTATTACTAGGGGCTCAAAGTGAAATTAGATACGTTTTCACCGAACTCCACAAAGCCCGGATGAGTCGATCCAATACGTATTAAACTTTCTAAAGGCCTGGAGATATTGTTGCTTCTTCATATTCCTTGTAGATATATATCCTTTCTGGGAAGACTCATAACTCGATCTCGATACATAAATCGCAACATGAATCATCGTGTTTTGTGGTTTACGATAATTAGCAAAAATCAAATTATAAATATTTAATCCACGTTAGCGGCTTGAACTTTTTTTCGAAAGGCAGTACTCATAGGCCATCTTAGTAATGATGAGAAAATTTCTAACATGAGAATTGGGCAAACCAAAATTTAGAAATTTCTGGCTCTGCACGTATCATGCAAACTACATATTCTTCTTCTAGTGATTGTCTGCTTAATGAACGTGTGCAATCATGTTGGCGTTGAATATTATATTTGCAACAGTTTTGAAATTGTTGGTTATCTTGTCTGGGTTTTGTGCCCTATAAAGCATTTACATTGCAAAATTTGAAACGGATGGAATTCAATATAATATAAGACATGCTTATTGGTCTAGTACTTTAGATACTCGCCTAGTGATCCGATAGTCAAGGGTTCCAGTCTTAGACCAGCTAGTCAGTCCTATTAACATAACACTTGCGTATAGCTTAGTTTAAAAACAGCAAGAATATTAATTGTGTTATTTATCTCCCGAGTTGGGGTTGGATAGTGACGAGAATAATACGTAGTTGTATAATTTACCATATTTATTCCTGAATTACAATTGTACAGATTATCTTAGATCTATCTATCTGCGGAGTGTGACGCGGAGCGAAGAAGGCTCAAGCTTGGTTGCCGGACCTACTTATGTACGCTCCCAGGACAGGCGTCTTTATGTTTACGCACACACACACACCCGTTTGACCCTAAAGCGTATGCGCCTGTCGCTCGATCAACCATCCACAAACATTACAATACTTTTGTGAGACGTATACGTATTTCGTTAATGCATCTTTATTTTAAAAAAATGCATTTTTATAGGGCGGAGGGAGTGCGATAGTAACAGGGAAGGGGGAGGGGTACCTGTGTTTTGCGAAGGATCTAGAAGTTTAACTATACAAAATTTGGAATGGTTGGCATTTCATTTAAAATACATTTATATCGTAGGAAGGGGGTGGGGTTACCAGAAAAATAGGGGGTGGTATCTATGTTTTGCTCATGATCTTAAAGAGTAACTTTTTAAATTTAGTTTAGATCGGTCAAATGGTGTTGAATTAAATAGAGAATGGATATTAAATTTTATACGTCTATTTATAATATTTGGAACGCAGGACATTCATTTATCTTAAATACACAAATTCCACTCCATATTTTAATATATACTCGTATGCTGTATTACTTTATAAATCATCAAAAAAGTTACAGTTTAATTCAAGAAGTCAGTTGTAAAATACACCCCAAATAAGAAAATTATTATCATGGATTACTTCTCATAAAATAGTCTTTCAATTTATTGTGATATAATTTAACCAACTATAATATATATTATAATTATAATATTTTTGAGTATGTCCAAATCTTAATCTTGATGATTAAAATCATCTTAATCTTGATGATTAAAATCATCTTAATCTTTATGACAATCCCCAAGGGGATAAAATCCAGTAATCCAAAATATTGTAAAAAATATACTGGTCTAAAATATGAAATTAAGAATTGAAAAATACTGCATTTTCAGACGTATTCTAGTATAGGTTAATAATTCTATTGAATTTCCTATACACATAAAGGATATTGCCTCCACTCCAAATTAAGTCTCAGCTTCAGCGACATCTACACGAGAAAGAATATCAAATTTTCTAAAAATGTCAATAGATGGCGACCGCATAATTGGTAATAAATAAGTGAAATGTTCCATCTTGACTTAATACTTTCTTAACTTCTAAAGATTTGATAGATGTGGTAGCACGGGTAAATGGGTGAACGTTACATTGTGTAAAGTGATCACTTAAGCCAGCCGATGACAGGTCGTAAGCCGTGTAATGCCAAAGACTTCCATACTTTTTCATATAAAAATAATAACTTCGTCTCTGTGAGACATCTTAATATTATAATTATATTGTGTGTTCCTGTTTTTAGTTTTATATATTCGAGGTGGGTCCTGTAGAATAGCCTAGATTAGGAAACATCAAATGCTTATTTAAATAATTGCATCGCGGTTAATTACACTTACGAAATAACAATTATTAGCAGTACTCATTTAGTTAAGTAATTAAAAATAAATTGAATGCACTACATTAGTATAAATTGTAACTACGTTGTTTTATTCAATATAACCGTTAATATTCATTAACAACATGACATAAAATCATTCTGGTGCATGGTGTTTCAATTGCAATATGTATTATATAACTAAATAACATTAGAATGTATATTGTTGAAAACATAATTCAGTACTACACAGTTCGTAGGGTGATTTCTTTGATTAAGTTTTACATACTTTTTATGCGTTTATTCGCAGAATGAATAAATATAAAAATAACCGAAGTGGATATTCTCGAAATGTTATATTTTTTATGCGCCCCTCCGGGAGTGGCTACGGGAGTCAGACGTTATTTTCCTCGTCCACTTTAAATAGTTTTCGTGGTTAAATTTTCATCGAAGCTATTTCAGTTCAACGTACGCTATATTTCTTTTTTTTACATAATAATAATTATTTATTTATTTGATTCTTGGTACAGTGTGTTATATTATAATCGGATAAATATTTGAGCAAAGTAATACATATATTTGGGTACCCTACCAGCTATTTTACTGTATTGTAGCAAACAGTATTCTTCCGGTATAGTACTAAACAAAGTGTAATGATCAATGTACAAAATTATATATATATATATATATATATATATATATATATATATATATATATATATAAAGAGTTAAACAAGATGTCATTAGATTAGGTAAATACTTTGTAAAACTTAACCTAAATGCATTGTTCAATGTATAAGATATAATATATGGTGTATGTAAAGAGTAAAACAAGATGCAATTAAATAACATATAATTAAAACGTAAAACTTACAAAGTAAGTCCAATGTTCAATGTATAAAAAAATTAATTATATATGTAAAGAGTAGAACAGGATACAATTAGATAGCATATCAAGACACGATAAAAATTAGTTTATTTAGATTGAACAACACATTTCAAAAACAATATACCATTTTCAATAAAAATGATACTTTATGTAAATATTTTACAGTGAATGTGCTCACTAGTATAAATATAATTTAATTAACTCGGCCAGTTAAAATGCATCAAACAATTTATTTACAAGTAGCTCAATATTAGCGAAACTGTATTTCTTCACAAACACGTACGTTGTAGGGTTTCTCTATTCCCGGACTTTTTTCATTCACTGGACTCGGTTCGCAGCTCTGGATCATTCCCGGGATCCCGGGTCTTATGATTTCGTGATTGTTTTTTTGAAAAAAAAGATTTTATGTTTGTTTTTTGTGAACATTGTTAATTTTATTGTTGTTATAAATTAAACACGTATTGACAAAAAAATATTATATTCTAAAAAAAAAATTCAGATATAATAATTTCTTAATATTAAAAAATCTAATTTGAATGAAATATATAAATAATAAAATATTTAAATTAAATACACATATTAAAATAATTTTATTTAAAATAGAATTTTAAAAATACCAAAATGTTCAAATTTACATCTGATAGCCTGCTTCTCGATTTTGTACATATATTTCCAGCAATTGAAAAAACTCTCTCTGTTTCAACCGATGTTGGTTTTATGGTCAACAGAGAAGCGAACAATTTTTGTAAATTAATTGTTTGACGGCTAAGTTTATTAAATTTTGTTCCAGAGAAAGCACTCGCTCATGTACGTACTCGTCTTTTTATTGGACTTCACCGTCAGTCGTCAATGCTAGCAAATTTCCAAGAATTTGTAACTCTGTATTTAGCGACTAAATGGTATATTGTTTCCTGGACCCATTGTTATTTTTTTCTGGAACCCATTCAAAAAAAAATTTTTTTTTGTTTTGACCCGCATATTTCTTTTTAATTGCGTACGTTTTCCAAAATTATTACGAATCCCGGGACTCGACGCAAGCATTCCTGGGACTCAATGCAACGAAAATCTCGTGTATTCCCGGGAATCCATTCCCGAGTCGACCCGGGTTAGAAACCCTAGACGGAACATGTTGTCGATGTGTCGCCCTACTATGTGCTTTGAAACTAGTATAGATCTACAAAGTACGTTCTAGGTTTTTATAGAAAGTATGCTATGTTAGTGTAAGTTTTAAAACATTAATTTTAAAGCATATCAATAAAATTGTATTGTCCATTGTCCAGTTCGAATAATTAAAAATCCTTTTTTTTTTCAAAAATAAGCAATATTTTGATGATGTCATATAGACGCCAAAATAACTCGTAGGTGTTGAATATTTTTTTTTTGTATTTTAATCGACATAAACATGCATTGAAAAAAATTAAATTAGAAAGATATACAAACAGAAAGATGTGCATAATATATTAAAAAAATATATTTATTTTAAAAATATTTGGTTGCTACCGAGATTTGAACCTGGACCTTTCCATCTGGAGAAACGCGTTACCATTTTCACCATATCAACCGACTACGTTAACGACAAATTTTTAACTTGTATAACTAGTCATGTGTATATTTATCTGTTATACCATTTCTAAAAGCTTACTTTTTAATGAATTATTATTATATCCGTTATCCACCAAAAGTAGGTTGAATTAATTTTCACATAAAGCACGTGTAGTCATTATGTACTAGTTGTGCAAGTTTGAAACAAATGCACCTTTTCATAAACATCCATGAAACCCGAGCGAGCCTTTTCCTGGATTGTACTTACCTTAATTTCAGACCCCCGGTGTAATTAAAGTACATCACGTAGAATTACGGTGGCAGGGAGGGTGCATGTAGAAATGGTAATTAAGCAAGAGTCGTTGTATATCGTGATGTGGACATTTTTTCTTCAATTTTATCACTAAGACTATATCATCAGTATATGTCCCTAAAAATGACGATTAGTTCGTAATATATAAAAAAAAATCATTTGCTTATTTTATATTCGAAATAAACAAATCGTTTTTTCTTAAGGAATTATAATTTTTCGAGACTCCATTCAACTAACTTGGTAGGTCGCCAAGAGGTGAACTTAAAAATCAAAAAAAAATGTACGTGTAATCTTGGGTGAATGCATGCAATATTATTATTGAGAACACATTATTATTGTGAAATCGTAATTATTCAGAACATAGGTCTGTGATGTTTTAAATACTAATTAAATGTATTAATTATAAAGATATTCATATAAAATCCATTCAATCCAAAATTTAATAAAAAATAATTGTTAATTCTGGCATCTGTTATCGGTTTACTTAAAGGTATTTAAGATTAGTAAAAACAATGTAGATTGCTTTCAAATAATGGAACAATAGATGTATTAATTTAAAAAATTGTAACGTATGAATTCGAAAATTTGTCGTCAAAAATTACTGTCACTGTAGCATAGATGGTAACGCACCCTCCCCGGATTAGAAAAGAGATCAACAACAACATGTATTTTTCGATAGAATTTATTTTATATGTATATCTTTTTAATTAATACATTTAATTAGTATTTAAAGCATGCAAAATTAATCAAGAAATATTTTTTCTATCTCTCTTTCATACGGGAGGATAGTTAAAAACCGGGCACCTGAATAAAACGGGGGTACCACAAATATTTTCCATTTTTTATGTCACATTCTACTGTTAGAACGCCTTCACTTATATTTTGTCTTTAAAATCTGAAAACATTTCATATTTTTTTTAGTTACAACCCCTATATTATATTTTAACTTTATAATATTTTTTCTTCCTCATTACAGATCAATAATTCTTTGTATTTGTGACAAGCAAAAAATTCACGGGAGATAAAAAAATTATACATTTTTAAAAAATAATTCTTAACGCATATATTTTATTGTATTATTTTTAATAAATATTAAAGATATTTGATGTGATCTTCAATATCTTCGTTACCATAGCAGTGAAGTTTACTTCATATATATGTCTATACTAAGTAATGTGAAACATTTTGAATCTATGTAATTTCTCCTCCTTTCTTATATCTTCTGGCATTTCATTAAATATTTTGATCGCACTGTACATCATCGATTTCTGAGATTTAGCCTTCGTCTTGAATGGCAGTCTCAGTCTATCTTTTCCTCTTGTATGATGTTCGTGTTTACGTTGATTTGTATAATTTTTTCTTATAAATTCTGTCGATATTTTCTTAGTGAGGATTTTAAAAATAAATACATAACATCGAAATATATTTTCTGCTAAAAGGTCGTCATATTTAGATCGTGCCAAAAGTGAGTTTTACGAATACAGAGCAATTATGCAACACTTACTAGTGCTTCTGGTAAATTGTTTTTATTGTATGAAACCTACAGCAAACGTTCTCTAGCTATCCGGTTCGGGACGATATTTCCCTGTTTCATCAATGGATCATTTTGTTGAAGTTTCAGTATTTTTACCTTATTTTTAAAGTTGTGTCAATGTGTCCAAAATTTAATAAAAATGAATTGATAATTCTGGCGTTTGCTATCAGATTACTTAAAGGTATTTGAGATTCTATAAAAATAAGGCAGATGGCTCTTTCAAATAATGGAACGATTAAATATATTAATATCAAAAAGGTAACACATAGGTTCGAATATTTGTCGCTATAAATATTGTCGCTGTAGCATAGTTGAATAGTGCACCTTCCCCGGTTTGAAAAGAGATTCGGGCTTGAATCCCGGTGGAGCAACAACATTATTTTTGGATAAAATTGATTTTATATGTGTATGTTTCTAATTAATATATTTAATTCATATTTATAACTTGTTTTATTATAATTATTATTTCAAAAATACATATTTTTTCGTTTTGAGCTTCCAACAACGAACTTTTCAAAAATATACTTTTATTCTTTGATCATTTTAGATTCGTTAACTAAAATCGTAATTTAAAACCTTTTATAGTTTTATTTGAAAGCACTTAACATCTCCTCGAAACAGTTTTTACAAAAATAAACATTCCATTTTCAAAGTACCATCCCTTTCGTGTAGTTAAAATAAAATCTCCGAGTTGTTTTCATTTAGTATTTATTTATTCCATTGGTTTACTTGTAAATAAATAAAATATTCCCTACACCATCCAACGGTTACGCTGCGTGCGAATGCGTGTCAGTGGCTTTCCCTGGGTGTGAATCTATAATACATTTTTCTTATTTTTCCACTTTGATGTACAAACGCTGGATTACTGGCATTGGCTGTATTTCAAAAATTAGGGGTATTTATTTCATTTTAATACGATGAAATAAAATAAAAAACGTCATAGATTTTAGGGGATGTAGTTTTAGGATTCTAAATAAAAAACAGACATTTTTTTACCTCCCCTGCAACAACACTGTATATTCGTTTTTACAAATTTTGATGGATAGAGCGTTAGTGATGTTGGAGGATATATAGTTGTTGCAGGTAAAATCACTTATAAATTGTGTGGAATAGTATTTTTATTAATTTTATATGGTTAGATAAGAATAAATCATTCATAAATCAGATCGGCCCAAAACGATATACAGTGTTGTTAAGAGGGTGGTCTTACATATAGGCTTTCATTATTATATCATCATTACGTATTTGAGGATATTGTCACTAAATCTAAGCTAAGAAAGACTTCCATGGCTCCCGCGAAGTGATTTCGGAGTTTGCCGTTTGGAGAATATATATTTTCTTATTTTTATAAACAATGATTCGCTTGACTCATTAAACATCTTATGGACGGTATTATTGTAACATCTACATCAACATCCATTTTGGTAATTCCGGGCAGGAGTCGGGATTTTATTTGACGTTGAAGGCTGAAATAACAATAAATAATAAAAAATAATACATTTTATAAAATAACTTACGATATATTAAATACTTTATTATATATTTTACAAAACATTGTACTTATTTACAAAATATTATATATTTAACAACAAACAACGTCAGTTTTATATTTTAAATAAATATAATGTTTTAGTGATTTCTGTGCCGATTTTCAAGGACGTTATCAAAATCATGAATTTTGAAACACTATATTGTTACAGTATTTCGTACGGAATCTATATTGTTACAGTTTTTCGACTCGTAATTAATTTTATTGAGAATATATTTATTAACATTTTCGACTCGTAATTTATTTTATTGAGAATATATTTATTAACATTTTCGACTCGTAATTTAGTTAAGTATCCACCCATAAAACATTGTGGACTAGGTCAGTTTCACTCCGTATATGTAATGTATTATTATGGTATGTACATTATCAAAATCATCAATTTTTAAATACCGGTAATCTGTATATGTTTATATATTAAACCGATATTACAGATTATATAATTAAAATGGAGAACACATTATTATTGTGAAGTTGCAGTTTTTTTGAACATAGTTCCGTGATATTTTAATACAAATTAAATGTATCAATAAGAAAGATAAAATCAATTAATCATAAAAATATTGTTGTAACATGTAATATTATTTTTAAGGAAAACACATTCTTATTGTGAAGTTGTAATTATTCAGAACATAGGTCTGTGATATTTTAAATACTAAATTAATGTATTAATTATAAATATATACATATAAAATCAATTTAATAAAAATGAATTGATAATTCTGGCGTCTGCAAGTCGGTATACTCAAAGGTATTTGAGATTCTGTAAAAATAATGTAGATGGCTTTCAAATAATGGAACGACAGGTGTATTAATTTGAAAAAATGTAACATATAGTTTCGAAAATTTGTCAAGAAAAATACTGGCGTTATAGCACAAAGGTAGTGCACTTCCCCGGATTGGAAATGAAGATCCAGGTTCGAATCCCGGTGACGCTAAAACAATATTTTTCGACAAAATTGATTTTATATGTATATATTTATAATTAATACATTAATTTAGTATTTAAAATATTATTTTTGATTATATTTAACTGATTAGGTGCCTATGTTTTTATTTAATTTATAAATGTTTTTTTTTTTAAAATCTCGTTAACAATTCATAACGGTAACGATGTTTAATATTCGTAATAGATATATAAAATATAATGTCGTATTCATGATTGAATTAATTAAATATACAACAAAGGAAACAATCAATACCGATGTAGCTAATCCAGATTTATTTGTTTTCTGTAGCGTGATAATTTAAAATGATTTTATGAAATGATGAAATAATTTGTTGCAAATCGTATTTACACTCTGTGAACTGTGAATTTTCATTACTTGAAATCCAAAGTAATATGTTTGATGCGCATTGCTGGGCGACGTTACCTATTCAATATATTATAATATTTAATAACCTAATCATGAGATTTATATATTTAGTGATTGAGAATATATCACATTGAATAGTTTAAACGATTTATCAATCCATCACACTTAATGAAATTTGGAAGTCCCATCTTACTAACTCTCAAAGACTTCGCTCAAGCGCTATGAATTATAAATATTTTTATTCGAAATATTCCTATTTATTAAGATTAATATTTAATTGGGTAAAATGCTGGATTGAACAGCATTTGGAAAACTCAGCCAAATACTCATGAACATGAAGACACTGCAGCATCTCAAAATATATATGTACGGCTGACTTTGATGCATTCTGTCCGTGCTGACATATCGTCGTTGATACACACGATCGCATATGTCATGTCAAAGAAACTTAATTTTGTTTTTCTGATGCAAAAGAATTTATAATACTAAATTAATGTATTAATTATAAATATATACATATAAAATCAATTTTGTCGAAAAATATTGTTTTTGCGTCACCGTGATACGAACCTGGATCTTCTATTTCCAAACCGGGGAAGTACACTACAAATTTTGTTATAACGCCAGTATTTTTCATGACAAATTTTCGAACCTATATGTTACATTTTTTCAAATTAATACACCTGTCGTTCCATTATTTGAAAGCCATCTACATTATTTTTACAGAATCTCAAATACCTTTGAGTAAACCGACTGCAGACGCCAGAATTATCAATTCATTTTTATTAAATTTTGGATACATTGATACAACATAAATATCACAGGCCTATGTTCTGAATAATTACAACTTCACAATAAGAATGTGTTCTCCTTAACAAAAGAATTTAAATAGAAAATATTATTGTAACCAACTTGATAAATTACTAATTACCAAATAATCTACAGCTACACTCATACTGATTTTAAATATGCGACATTTTTATATGATGTAAATATCAAAAATTTGCATCAATAATTAGAACACGTTTGCAATATTAATATCGATATGGAATACAGACATGGACACAGAATACAGACATACAGACATTACACAATAAATTGTAAAAACTGCCAACTATGCAAATAATTATGAAATGAGCAAGGCACTTCTCCTTGAAAGAACAACAACCAATAAGCCAAAAAGTCTGTGAAAAGTAAATCCAAGGTTGCGAACTATCGCCAAGCTGAAGTGGGACTGATGAAGGGTGGAATAAGGAAATCACGCAGTGGCATCTGCAGTTGGGCAGTAGAAGTAGAATCCGCCCACAGATGCACTGGATTGACGATTTTAAGAGGATATATATAGGAGGAGAGCCGCACATGATCGAAGGTCACGGAGCAAGAGGTTAGAAGAGAGAGGTATATGTTCACCAATGAACGCAGTCAGGCAATAGTATGAAGAAGAAGATGAATGTTTATGAGCCTTTGCATTAAATATGCATTATCTTTCTGATCAAGGGGTATTTCTTTCAAATTTTTAGGTCAATTGGGACCTTAGACCGATACTAACCTGAAATATGAACAATTTTGTATAATGCAGTACCTACCTGTTTTACAAATGAATATTACTATTATATAATTTTGTTTATTGCTCGTGCTTAATGAAATGTTTAATACCAATAGTGTGCTTCACTAAATATGCATTTAACCTACAAATAGAAATATTTACCTTATTTCCAAACTGTTTTGATACGTGATTAATTAATTTATCACACAATCTATTTATTTCCAGTACGTGTGTTGATTTTTGTCTCGATTTTTCCATAATGTTTTATTCATTAACGCGCGTTGATTTTCACATTGGTTTTATTTACTAATTTATGTTGATTTTTATCAAAATTTATTTAATATGGCTAATAGAATTATTAACGATAGTATGTGGGTCATTTTTAATGTACAAATCGTCTACATATATACTCAAAACAATTAGTTGTAACTCAAAATCTTCTTAATTACATTGAAATTATATCTTAAATAAATTTTTCAATATTATCCCCGTTGACATCTAAGTATTTTTGGTACTAGGAGATAAGCTTAACAATTCCCTCGTTGATAGTTTATTGGAAGCTGGAACGCATCAGGCTGCATGGGTCTTCCGCTCAAAATTCTTTTAATTTCGGTAAAATATGAGAGTCCGACGGCGCCAGACCGGGCTGCGTGCAAAATAATCCAGTAACTCCCACCCAAACTTCTTCAGTTCATTTGGCACGTTTCGAATTTAAAAAACAACTCACCGATCGCAGCTTGCAACCGGTGGCATCATTGTTAGACATGGTTAATAAAATATTTACCATTGAGAAATTATGTCAGTTGCCTTGAAAAAGCAGGATTGCGGACAAGTTTATGACAAGTTCATAACAATGTTCCAGTCCAATGCGTTCTTTTAAGTTGATAATATGCGCAAACAATTGTTACTTTAAAAATATTCTTCAATATATAATACATAGCAACTCGTCGAATTGTCATATCTGTCTAACCTTGAAAAATATTTCACCTCGTGCCTTCTTGCACGCTCATTGGTGCAGATTTCTGAGGTTACTCTTTGCTCTTAACTTATGATATTAAAATTATACGTCAAGAATGTCTAGTAATCTATTTTATTCAATTTTTATAATTTGAACTAAACAACGTTTTAAATAAATTTATTTATAGCAGTTTTGAATACATTACAATGAAATAATAATACGTAAAAATCTAGCTGTTCTAAGAACATCTTATATTCTTAAATGTTTTTTAAGATAATAAATTATAAAATTGATCATATTCCGTACTTACTAATATACCATATGCTTATTCTACTCTGTGCGTATATTAGGTTCTCAGTACACAGGTTTCCGACGCTGTAGATACCAAGTTCGTGATAGGTCACGCGATTCCTTTTTCCTCGGTGAGGGTTCCACAAAACTATTTATAGTCAGATATAAGTGAAAATAGGCAACCCTTAACTTTAGTGCCACATTGTCGCACTTTGGCTCCAATAACCACAATATTTTTTTGAATTCAGCTGAAGCCATCTAAATTTTCTTAAAAATATTATATCCTAAGATCGAAAACTGAGTGGTTTTGGCTTAATATTTCTTCGTATACATGTATTATTGCAAGTATGCATAACATATTTAAGCATTGTAAAATATATTTTTAATTATTTTAAATTATCCGTAATATTTATATTGTATGTACCTATAAACAATTTGAAACCAGGCGAGATGAAATAGGATAAAAGTATTTCAATTCACTTCAATCAACAAACTAAATCTCGTTGTATAAATATTGCCTATTGGGAACGGCAACGATTTTATTTTGATAGAATTTCATATTTTTTAAAAACGTTTTTGATATCGCTAATAAATATTTTTAATAGCGTTGATTAAAGTAATAATGTTGATAGTGATGAAGTTCTAAATCGATAAAGATATCATTAGATGCTCATGATAACGAAATATGTAGCTATTTTGATCATTTTCGATCATCTATATGGTATCCATGTACTCGTATATTATTTAGGAAAAATAAGTATAATAAAACAAATACTGTGGCTAAAAAGCTTAAAACTCTTGGGGTAACTTAGTAGATTTTTTTTATTGTGAACAATCATTTTTGTGAAGCAACAACTCAAAAAATACAAAAATTTGATTTTTTTTACTCTTGCACAAAGAGTATTTGTATACATAGAATATAAATCTATTTTATCATTTTGTTTTACATATTATTTTAATATAGATTATTTAATTTTATTGTTAACCAAAACATTAGATCGGCATTTTATACAAATAATAATATAGGATAATTACTAATATAAATCACGAAGTTCAAATTGCAAGAAATATTAAAAACATATTATTTAATTTCTTATTAAAGAGAACACATTCTTATTGTGAACTTACAATTATTCAGAACATAGGTCTGTGGTCTTTTTCAAATACTAATTTACTGTATTAATTATAAATATATACATATAAAATCAATTTTGTCGAAAAATATTGTTTTTGCACTACCGAGATTCGAACCTGGATCTCTATTTCCAATCCGGAGAAGAACACTACCAATTGTATTATAGAAATAACAATTACTATAACACAATTGGTAGTGTACTTCGTGTAAAACAATATTTTTCGACAAAATTGATTTTATATGTATATATTTATAATTAATACAATAAATTATTATTTAATTTCTATTCACGAGAATCTAAACCAATACAAAATCAATAATAAAAATTACACCAAAAACTATATATCTTTTGTTACTGATTGATTATCTTGTCATATAATCAAAACATAAAATTTATAATCGGGATCTTTCATGGTTACTTAATATTTTATAGATAAATAAGTACCGCTTACTATTTACTGATACACAATATGAATTATGGTTCAGTCTTCGTATTAGAGTAAAAAAGGTTTTAAGCTGGCAACTATTTTTTTATACACCGACATAATCTTTTCCCAGGAAGTATTAAAATACAGCGGTAAATATTCGTAACAGATTTTAGTCAGCGGGCCTTTCTGCTAGTAAAACGTGAAATATTCCGTACGCTTTTGGGCAACCCACGCGAACTCTGCTATTTTATTCATTCACCGAAGGTAAGCTTCATAAAGAGTTACCAAACACGCTCATCCAACGGAACATATTTTCATTCCTGTTTATTGAATTCAGAAAGAATACTTCTTCTTCCTCATTTAAACAGGTAATCCACCCTTCAACAGTGATTTGTGCCATTAATCAAGTTGAAACTTTATTTTATAGAAAAAAGTACAATAATATTATAGAATATGAAATATTATACTACAAGTCAATACCACTGTCGTCCAAAAAATTTGCTATTATATATATTAAATGTGTGGCGAGTTAAGGGAATGAAGATGACACGAGTTAACCGGGAGTTGAAAATTACCATTGACGAGATTACTGTAAAAAATGCCTGAGATCCGCAATGGACAGGCAAAAAGGATATGGTGAAGGGATTCCTCATAGGCACCATACCACACATTTGGAATCTATTAAGTTCAATCTAAATAAATGTGAGGCCACCTGGCAATGCCCAATTCTCATTCTATTGCTCTTTTGGAGACTTTCCTTTTGGCGAACCAGGGAGTGCGGAAAATAGATATTTGAATTATTTTAAGCCGATTACCCTTATGATTATTAGGATTTATCCACTGTGCAGTTCAAATAGAATTCGTACGTTTTTACCATAATAAATCTGTCATACATCGGAATATGGAATTGAATAGGAAAACTCCATAAAGAGTGGCTTCTTTGGCCAGTTTTATCAGCACATTCACTGAAAGAATTCGTCCTCTAATTTTTTAATTTTATTATTGCAAACTTCTCAATTGTTTAAAATTATTTATTCAAAGTTCTTGATAATAGGAAATTTATTGTCGGATGATTTATATTTTAATGTGTGTCGATCAGAAGGTTGTATGTTTTAAAGCTGGGGACCTATTTCTCCTAGGTCTCCACTGAGTTCGTATTTATTTATTTATTCTTAATATAGTGCATACAAACGCTTCAATAATTGGCGAATTTGTATGATAAGATGTACGTTTGAGAACGAAGCGAGAATTGTCTCAGGACAGAAGAGTATCGCGCTCTGTACTCTTTACCTAACTCCGCTGGGAACGGCGTGATGGTAAGTAAGTAAATAGTGCAACATAAGTATATTTACATATGCTCTAATATAAACAGGATCAAAATGTTCCGTTTTACTACAACTGATCTTGCACACATTTGCTTAGTTTCATTTTGAATCTATATAATTTCTCTTCCTTTCTTATATCTTCTGGCATTTCATTAAATATTTTCATCGCACTGTACATCATCGATTTCTGAGATTTAGCCTTCGTCCTGAATGGCAGTCTCAGTCTATCTTTTCCTCTTGTATGATGTTCGTGCTTACGTTGATTTGTATAATTTTTTCTTATAAATTCTGTCGATATTTACATTGAAATATATTTTCTGCTAAAAGGTCATCATATTTAGATCATGCCAAAAGTGAGTTTTACGAATACAGAGCAATTATGCAACACTTACTAGTGCTTCTGGTAAATTGTTTTTAATATAAAAAAATTTCACATTCAAATTATTATTTTTAAAGTTTTGCCTTTTGATTTACGTCATTTTT
The DNA here is from genome assembly GCA_022840565.1 of Eubasilissa regina. NCBI lineage: Eukaryota > Metazoa > Arthropoda > Insecta > Trichoptera > Phryganeidae > Eubasilissa > Eubasilissa regina. The sequence goes on from JAINEB010000018.1 coordinate 28,817,912, forward strand.
TATTCAAATATTCTTCCTTGTGTTCCTTCGGACCTTTTTAAATTGTATTTTAATACATTTGACATAAATTATTATATGAGCATTTTCTTATCCCGGAAAACGGATCCCGGATCATTAAAATCGAATTTAAAAATCGCAGGATTGCAATTATGGCTCGAAACTGCTTACACTAGTCATATAATTTAGAAGGTTACATAAAATAATATTTTAAATACTAAATTAATGTATTAATTATAAATATATACATATAAAATCAATTTTGTCGAAAAATATTGTTTTTGCGTCACCGGGATTCGAACCTGGATCTCTATTTCCAATCCGGGGAAGTGCACTACCATTGTGCTACAAAATTTAATAAAAATGAATTGATAATTCTGGCGTCTGCAGTCGGTTTACTCAAAGGTATTTGAGATTCTGTAAAAATAATGTAGATGGCTTTCAAATAATGGAACGACAGGTGTATTAATTTGAAAAATGTATCATATAGGTTCGAAAATTTGTCAAGACTGGCATTATAGCACAATGGTAGTGCACTTCCCCGGATTGGAAATAGAGATCCAGGTTCGAATCCCGATGACGCAAAAACAATATTTTTCGACAAAATTGATTTTATATGTATATATTTATAATTAATACATTAATTTAGTATTTAAAATATCACAGACCGTCTGTTCTGAATAATTACAACTTCACAATAAGAATGTGTTTTCCTTAATAAAATAATATTTATTTTAAAAGCAAAAATCTCGTATAGATTATTATAAATCTTGTATCAATCACAAGATATACATTATTTATAACTTTGATGAGAATCGTTTAGGTATAACTGAAAATACCTCTTCAACTAAATTTTACCATAAGTCATATTAATATATTATTCTAAAAAAAATCATTAAATACTTTTCCAATAATTTTTATCATTAAGTCAATTTCCATATCTTTATTCGTTGTAACTAGATTTAAAAAATATATTTTTTAAAATAATAATATATGATATATAGTTTTAGTTAGTTTATTTGGCATCCTGATGAAGGAAAATGTATTTTTCGAAATCGCTTTGTGTTTTAAATTTAACTCATAAAAGAGGTTAAAACTAAAGTATTAATAAATAATTTAAAATAAAATGAATAACCAAATAAATAAAGTTTTTCTAATGAAAATTAATTAAATTTAACAATTTTATTTTTCCAATCTAGCCTTGAAATACGTTTGAATAATTATTACTATTAGCACCGTTTTACCAATATGATATACATGTAAATGTGATTTTAATAAAGTTAGTAAAAGAGAATTTTATTTTTTCATTTAATACTTCAAACCTTTAATATGTATAATAATATCTATCTAGCGTGTGGGTTATCTCGCTTACTTATTTATTCGCGGAAATTTTAATAAATATTTAAGTAATTCTGGCAACGCTGAAGTTTATGACTTATGAAAGCGTTTCTTGAATGACGATATTAAATGTAAAAAAAAATATAACGTATTTTATAGAAATTCTAATAAATATCAGTGATTTAAAAAAAAATTTGGTTACGAATAAATGAATGAAATATTAAAAGTTTTTATTATTTTTTCAGCGCACGAGCGTATTTTAAACTGAGCCGGCGAGATTAGGATCCCAAATTAAGCTTTGCCGATTTTAAAATTCAAATCACGGCCACGATTTCGTTTTAAAGTGGTTCTTACTGACCCTTAAACCCTGGCACGAGGGTATTTTACATGACAGTATTTAGGATAGAAAACGCCCGATGTGCAAGGTCAAATCTGTCAATATTAACAAGGGTTTGTCATAGCTTACGTAGTTTTAGAAAGTTTATTAAATGAAAAATTTGTAACATATTTTATCAACTTACTTATATATTAATTGAAAAGATATACGTATAAAATCAATTTTATCGAAAAATATTGTGGTTGTGTCATTGGGATCCGAACCTGGATCTCTTTACAAACCGGAGAAGGTGAATTATCCAACTATATTACAGCTTCTGAATAATTACAACTTCACAATAAGAATGTATTCTTCTAATAACTTACTTAAATAATAAATTTTATCTACTATTCAAAGATTTAATAGAAGATGTGATTGTTTTTTATGTGTAATTATGTAAATTATTATTATTTTTTATATATAGGTGAACACATATACTTCCGTACTTATAGCAAAATGATTATTGTTAAATATTGTATATTGTCACGAGTTTTTAGTTTATTGCTACTCCTTAGCCTATTTCCTATCAGTACACACTGTTCCTTTGGCTCAACTGGTTGTTTTGAAATTGTAATTCTTCGATATTTGGAGAGGAGGTGTCGTCCTCGCTGTAATCAGTCGTATGGATCACTTTTAAAGTACATGTTTGTTCTCAACTCGGTTCGGTGTTTCGTAGTATGGGAATATGCCGAGATTCAGAGTGAAATTTTCATAATTTAACAGTGTTATTGGCGAGTATTTTGGACGTACGCAACAGCGTATATGTATTCGTAGTTTAGTGAACAGCGTGCGATAGATTCACTAGAATCGCCGAATCGAGTCTGTTCAAGTTTTGGGATGAACTTTAGGGTAAGCCAAGGAGCATCATCGTCAGGTAAGTCGAGCTTTCTTTCTTATCCCGCAAGCTGTTCTGGTTCTGTGTTAAAGACCCCTAATCATTCCCTCATTCCGATTCCCTATTTTTTATTATCTACCAATGATTTCCGATTCCATCACCCACCACTTGTGATCGGCGACTTGCGTCGGTCACATGTGATTATTTTTTGTCAATAGTAACTCCAAAATGTATTTAATTTTATCTGATGTATGTATCGTAAAGAGTATCTATGCAAAATTCAGAATGGATGTCATTCAATTTAAAACTTATTTATATCGTAGGGAGGAGGTTGGGATAGCTAGAGGTAGGGTAATACTCTCAATATTTTAACCAGGGTCCAAAATAGTAACCATGTAAATTAGGTTTAGATCGGATCAGGATTGTATAGAAAACAGATAGACACATTCAGTTCTATATATCGACCCCTTAGAATAACAAGGTTCCAACTAACATTTTAGACTAATTTGAATTATTGCGTGAAATGGATTTCAAATGTATTATTATTTATTTCTTCCATACACACCAACTCTATTTAACGGATATTAAAGGAAGTATCAAGAGCTGAAAGTTCCAACTGCATCAGTTATTTATTTTAATTTATGGATCATTATTGTTAAGTTACAATGTTTTTATTTATTTTTAATTTCCCTCATCTCACAGTGGCCATTGATAAAACCGAATATAAGTTAAATCCTTAAAACTGATCATATTTGTATACTCAAAACAAAATATACATGAATATGTGTTGAAATTCAGTCAACACTTTTGAGCTCATTATCTCAAAATGGTGTCAGTGTCAGATGGAACCTTATTATTCCGAGGGGTCAATATATAGTATTATATAATTTAAATAATTTGTGCGCGAATAACTTGCATTACCAATTAAGTAAATATATTTATGTGTGAATAATACAGTATCGCCAGTAGATTAGTGAAGTATGCGTCTAAACGCTGACGATACTGATATCTGTTATGAAATTTTCATATTTTATTTGTTCACTGTATCATCGCATGTGATCCCGTGGGATACGATATGCCAAGACCCAAATTTATATATATTAATCAAAAGAGTATTATTGGGTTAAGATAATGGAACTTGTCTAAATATTTTTTGTAACTTGGATGAAAGAGCGAGATAGATTATTTTGTGTGTCAATCGCTGACGCAATATTTGCAGAAACTTCATAACACTTCATTCATTTTTTAATTTAAGTTTTTCTTAATATTACACAATTTCACCATCTCGTCTTCGGTTCTCATTACATAAATGAGAACCGAAAAACAGTTTAATTGATTGATAATCAACTTTAGGGTGTGCGAGGGTTTTGAATACAGAAAGAACATTTATTTATATGCGACTAGTAGTATTTAAAACCCGTTCCAGGATGTCGTACAAGCGATTTTTTCTGAACTGAATCTTCACTTTATTAGTAAATAAATAAATAATATTTATAATACATAACATAAAAATAATATAAAATAATACAATTAACAAGGTCCGGGAGCAGAGGGGAAGTGAAGAGGCACTTCCGTCCGGGAAACGAGACGGCACAAAATAAAAACATAAGAGACTCACCTTCCACGCACCACTGCCGGCAGATTTAACCCACAAGAACAGTACATCGCAGATAATATTTAGGCAGAAGGTAGAAAACAAAAACTAAATAATAATGATGAAGCTACTCAGCAGTTCTCCCATCTGGAGACCCATACTCGAACAAAGGTTCTCGCCCTTGTAACGTATTGTTAATTTACAATGTTTTATTTTTTTTTAATTTCACTCATCTTACAGTGGTTATTGATAATACTGAAAATAATTTAAGACCTCAAAACTGATCATATTTGCATTCTCAAAACAAAATATACATGAATATGTGTTGAAATTCATTCAACACTTTTGAGCTCATTATCTCAAAACAGTGTCAGTGTCAGATGGGACCTTGTTATTCTGAGGGGTCAAGGTGCTAAATGACTACTAAAATTTACACGATATCTATTTCCAGTATATAAACTAGATCCAAATTTAATGTATCAGCTAGAAAGATATACAGAATAAATTTATTTATCTCTTCTTAAATTTTTACTATATATTTTTCTAGTTGATACATTTAATTTGTATTAAAATACCACAGAACTTCGTTCTGAAAAAACTTCAACTTCACAATAATAATGTGTTCTCTTTAAAAATACAAAAGATCCGTTACTTTCATAATTTTTTTCTGAACCGTGTAGTACTTCATTTTGTTTTGTCTCCGTTTTGTTTGTTTTGACATACTGTCTACGTGATAACTGTCAGGTATCAACTACCAAAAATTACTGCTAGAAAAATGGCGATAATTTCAAATCTGCTAAATCTGCTGAAACATTTCATACTAGACAACCATATAAGCAACTTTCGTTATCCATATATTCGTATAATTCATGTCCTTAATATGTAACCAAACTGACGAAACCAATTACATATACTTATATTATTGCGTTCATAACCAATCAGTTTGAAAATATTAAATATAATGCGACATGTTTGCATGTTTACATTATCAATGAAGAATTTAAAATGAGGTTGGCATTTTTCCTTTTCATCTTCAAATATTCAAATATCAGAAAAATATGTAAGAAAAAGTTTTTTTTTTAAATATATCTCTAATAAAAATATTAAAAGTTAATATTTGGTTGTTTATCCAGATTTCTTTAATACCTACGAGGATAAAACGATTCTAATAAAATATTCACCCCACATTTATTTCACCCTCTCGAAAAAGGTTTTTGTGTGCTCATTATGAAATGTTTGTGCAATAATATTTTTATTTTTGAGTTATTTAGGCACTAGAAAACTCGTATGTCTTACATATATATCCTACAAGTTTTACAAAGTACAAAATGTTTCGTTGTTTTGAATATATGTAGGTACATAGTATGATAGAATAGTTCAATTATATATATGTACGGTCTGAACGAAGGAGTGGGAAAATAAAGGATGCAGGAAGGTTGGAAGGAATTTGGGAGAGGAACAGGAAAAGGGGAAAAGGGGCGGCGAGGGACCACCCAGAACCAGAAAACACGATCCACCTGTGAAACGCTCTTTTCTGTATCTGGATCTTTTTTCACTGGATCCACAGATCTCCTGGCTCCAGAAAACGTACAAGATTGTTCAGCACGAAATACACTTGGACTTACACTTCAGTGATAAGACGAAGTGTCAAACAAGCACCGTGCACAATAGCATGATATATAGCATTAATTGATTCGCATGGTATCGAAAAACCAATTACACACAGATATTACAATATCAGCCCCACACAGCAGGATGATACCTCAAGCCAAGCAATTCGTTACCACACGGCATTAATTATTACAAATACGTGCGTGTTATACACCTTCGATAGCATTAAATCCTGGTTTGGGTTTTCTATTGATAATATACGACCATGTCACTCGATTCTGATGGCAGCTGGATTCCTTCCGATACAAGTAGCAGCGCTCCGTCAATACAGAGAAAACAGGCATACCACCAACATAAAACTTAGGGATCAATCGAAGGATATAAAACACGCGCAAACACAAAACAACTTGTGAAAAATTCCTCAACCTTTCTGATGGAAGGAATTGTGGAAAAGGTCGAGTCAAATAGTATGGATGTGTGATGCGAAGGGAGAAAAATCACGTGATTTATAAAACCGTAAGTATCAACCAGAAAGACTGCAATCCACATGCATAGCTTCAGTTAGTTCTGATATTCAAAAAGTGTACGTTACCAAGGACGCGGCACAGAGTAGAGCGGCATAGAACAGAAAGTGGAGTAGAATGATTAGAGTAGCTAACAATAATAGCTCTCAATAAGTTTTTACATTTTTGTAGTAAATGTGGTGGGATTGGGTCCAATTTAGTCGCTCTAGAAAATTTTGTTGAGATTTGAGATTTCATTTTGTTTTGTGAGAATACGAGGTCTTGTTAACCTTTACCATACCGTGATATAAAATACTCGTACGCAGCCATGCTGTCAACTCGCGTTAGCGTAAGAAATTAGAGTTCTATTAGCCTTTAAAATGTGAAAAAATGGTTAATGCCATAAATTTACTTTAAGTATTGAGCATTAAATATAAAAAAAAATGTAATATTATAATTTGGAGCATTCATCAAGTTCTATCGGAGGTTGCATTATATAATACAGCCTTCCTTTTTTATCTATCTTCATTTAATTAGTGAGAAAGAGACACCATTATATTCGTATATTTGTTATTGTCTTTACTGTCAAATTAATGTGTGAGTTCTTTCTGTCTTGCCACAAATGGTATTTTTTTCAACGTATTCATTTTACAGCGGTATTAATTAAAAATAATTATTTTTGTACGATTCACCTTACATAATTGATTTTTCGCTAGTCATTTCTAAGCGTAAATATTTTCCTTCAAATTAACTAAAATATGAAGTGTATGTTACGTATACTTACCGAAATATTAGAAACTTAATTAGAGTGGAAGATCTGTGTTACTGCATTGTTTGGGAAGGGTTAACTTACATTACGTTAAGTAACGTTACAAATTTTAAATAAAGTCATTGCTTATAAATAATATTTTTTAAATTTCGTATTTCACTTTGTATTAATTGTCCATTATAATAATTAACTTTTTAAAAATTAATTAATTAATAAAAATAAAACACAACGCTGTTTAGGATTGTGTGGGGATGAAAGTGCCGCGGGAAGAAAGTTTCTTTGCAAATATCTCATAAACGTTACATGTGAACGAGCATGTAAACACCGCGTGATATGGTGATGTCCCCTCTGCTTCGCTTTGCACTTCGTCAGTCAAGTAAATGTGCTAGTCGGAGGTGCACGCGTCTATACTTGGTTTTTATGATTGACGAGTTTAATTTCAAAATTGCGCAATTTTTAGTTTCGTGACCACATTTTCTTCTACTGTGTATGACGAGTAAGTTATCATATTCACTAATATATTTATTTATAAATGTAGACGAGTAAGTTATCATATTCACTAATATATGTATTTATAAATGTAGCCATATAGATTTTCTTTGTTTTATAATTTGATATTTGTTTCAATATTTCGGTATGGGATTAAAAGTGCAGCGGTGCATATTCTACCCCACTCCCGGTACTATTTGTATTTACTGTACTGTATTATATTTACTGAATAGGAATGCACAAGAGAAAAACTGGATGGGGAAAGACTTCAATCAGCGTTATGAAACAGGCTGCTGATATGGTGATGAGGGAAAACAAATAACTGTTTAATAAGGCTGTTTTTAAACAATTTGAAATTTGTAGAATGTCACTGAAAAGATTTATAAATTGGTTATCAGAAAATCCTGAGACATTAGCACGTGGGGCGGGTATAAATCAGCACGCCGGGTTTTCCAGGACATTGAATAAAAGATTTTGGTACTGGTGGTGCTTTTAACCCCATTCCTGGAACTTGTTCCATCTGACTACTCTGATTAATCTAAAAAAAAAACTCAATGCCGTTCAATTATTTTTGGTATATTAAATGAGTATCAGATATATCTTCCTCAATACACATTAAGTATAGTATAACATAAAAGCTCTACAATCATGTTACCCTGTCATTTGTAAAAAGTGGCACTTTCATTCCAACCCTATCCTATTTCACACTACATTGCTTATGCTATTGTAGACATAATAGACAAAAAATAATTATCTTATCTGTAAACAATTCTTTAAATTTTCCAATGGACTGGGAGTTCATTTTGCAATGTATCTCGTCTATGTGTATAATGTATTACTAAAGTGCGACGCATCCATTAGGGTACCTGCTCTTTGTACGGTTAGTGCAAAGTGTCACCCTTTCCCTTTGGTAAGCTCAGTAAAAGCATTTTCGCTTCTCTGCTATCGAAAAACAACACTGCGTCAAAGAGAATAAAAGAAATAAAAAAACATCTTCAATATTTACAAAATTACTTTATGGCAACATATTATATAAATTATAATAAAAACACTTGGTTTAAAACCACTATTTATTGATACATCAATATATTTCAAGACCTATGGTCTCTTCTTCAGGAAACAATGTTTACTAAAATTAAAATATAATCATAGACAAAAATAATACTATAAAAAAATAAAAATATAAGTGGTGGATATTACTTAATTATATAAATATAAGTTGTGGAAATTATTTAATTATATAAATTTAAGTGGTGGATATTACTTAATTATATAAATATAAGTTGTGGAAATTACTTAATTATATAAATTTAAGTGGTGGATATTACTTAATTATATAAATATAAGTGGTGGATATTACTTAATTATATAAATATATGTGGTGGATATTACTTAATGGTGGATATTAGTTGTGGATATCACAGTGGTAATTATGAACTACTGTGAAAATAAATATAAAAAAGTGATTTGCAAAAAGGATTTTATTATTTATAGTATTTAATTTACTATTTAGACTTTTAAAATTGCTACCCATATTGCATATTACAGTGTGATTTGTCAAAGCAAATTGTCTAAAGATTTCTCCTGTTTTTAAATTACTATTATATCCTGTAACTGTAGACGGTGAAACTGGAGATTCTTTTTCAAAATAACGTGCACTGTTGATCTTTTTATTCCAGTAAAGGCTGCAATCTTCCATATCGATTTATGCGGTTTACACATAATTTCATGTCGAACTTGAGCCACATGTTCTGGCATCGCTGCTGACCTTGATGGTCCCGGAAGTGTTTGGTTAACCATTGTCCCTTCTTGTCTGAATTTTTGAACACAACACCAGATAAGTTGCGTGCTCGGCCCATCACTTACTCGTCGAATATTAAAGTGAGTGCAAAAAGCGCGACGCGCACGAACCAACGAATCACCGCACTTTAAATATTGCTCAACTGCGAACGCGTAGTGCGCTCCCGACCAGTGACTCATCGCGACTGGCAAATCAGCAAATAACAATAACAATAACAATACCCCTTCCACTTACCTCACCCTGTTGGTGTACGAGCAACTACAATTTAATCTTGAAATCGTTCCGTTAGATACCCTATACATCTACCGGTTTCGAAAATATTATTTTCTTTTTCTGAATGTCATTAACTAATAAAAATATATATGTTATTGTTTCTTTAACAAAATCTATTTATAAAAAACAATAATTATTTAAAAAGTAAATTTAGTTCTTAACTTAAATTGTTACTTGATGATATAAAATTACTAGAATAATTTTTAGGAAAAAAATTTAGAATGGGACTCGTGGTTAAATTTAGTTGGTTGTATATAATTTTTTATTTAGTTTTACACGCTTTATTTATCTCCAATGATTCCAAATTATTTAATTTATGACCAACACCGTTTACATGAAAAATAGACAATCCCAATTTTTTATTAAAATTATGACCATTTTCTAACGATTAGAAAATTCTGAAAACTCACATTGTTCAAACATCTCAAATTTTAATATAAGACTAAAAAAGCATTCCACGGATACAGGCCATAAGCGTGTAGTGTAGTGTAATATTATATTAGGTATGGTGATATTCAGAGTGTTTTCTAGGTGACTAGTTAATATCTGACTCAACTGATAACTCCTTGTGGCTTTAATTAGTAGACATCTGTACAATTCTGTTCATATTAGTTCTATACTATTATACATAATATGCATGTGGTAGTTTGATTTTATCATTTAACACGCTCTACATTCTATGAAGAACATGTAAGATTGGTTCCTTATCCCAAATAAAAAACATTCTAGTTTTTTCACTTTGATAATTTACCTGATGTCTCTCATATCCATTACTTTTTCATACCCGTGTTGCGGATCATATTCATACCTGGGTTTGTATAATGGATGGACACGATCATTCATGTCACGGAGATAATAGAAACCAAATAGCCAATCAAAATATAATTTTACCAAAACAAACATCGGTTGATATCTAATGAATTACATTGGGTGGTGTGCAGTGCGATAATGCAAGTTGACATTTGAATACTGATCAAATTTAATTATATATTATGTCTAGCTTTAATAAGTAGAAGGTGTTTTATATACGTCAAGCCGAAGTTGAATTCGAATAACTTGTGTATATATATATAATATTTTGTAAATTGATTTGAAACACTGTTTTTATTCCACTATATTTTATTATATTAAACATTATAATGTTTTCTGGAACATTTTTCCAGTATCAATAATACAATTCAGTTAAAGTTAAAATTTGTGTACATAACATAAACAAAGCGGAAAAAGATTAGAAGAACATAAAAAAGCATTGTAAAACTTAGTCTAAATTCCGAAATGACTGAATATGCAAGAATGGAGGGCCATTCATTTGACAATAATAGTTTAGAACTTCTACATAGTTGCTCAAAAGGATGAAAGTTAGATATCTTAGAGATTTTAGAAATTTTTAATAATAAGAATAACAATAAGGAAACAATATATATTCAAATACAGTCTTTTATATCTCCTCTCTTATCTATTTTAACTCCACTTCCACTCTCACCCCCACCTCCCTAACTACACCCTTAATTACTATCTGAAAATGTCCCACCCCCACCTCCCTAAATACACCCTTAATTACTATCTGAAAATGTTTTTAACTTTAGTTGAATTGTATTATTGATAATGGCAATTGTAGTATTGATATTGTACTTCCGGAATAATAAGTTCGATTTCTTGACGAATATTGTTTTTCATTTATTGAACTAATATTGGCTTATTACAATAGAACCTTTCTTTTATATATGTAGTTCTGAAGATAAAAATTGGCGCAGTTAAATCAGGTGAAATAGGCGGTCAATGCGTATCAAATTTTGACATCATGCGGCCAGGAAATACATCGCGCAGAATTTGTATCGTAGCGCGAGATGTGTCCGATACGGCATCGTCCTGAAACCGCATACGCTGTAAACCTTGTTTGATGAATTTTAGATAAATTTATAACATAAATCTCAGGTAAATTTACCACAGTTTACAATATCGTGTGATATCATTTATTTCGGTGATTTCTTGTGACGTTTAGTATTGTGGACCTTGGAGGCACATGATTTTAACAAAATAAATCATTTGAGAATTCACAATAGAAGATCCATTTCGGTTAAACGATCACTTGCATTTGCAAGTACAGCATTTTATATATTCCAAAAAGCGGCATTCCATTTATTCCAAAATGAATTATTCAGAATTAAATTAAGAATATAGATTTTTATGAAATGATTTAATTAAAACCTATTCATTAATAACATTTTCAGATTATATAAAAATAATAGAACTTGCTGATAAAACGTTATTATCCAATGATTATTATTTCATTACTATACACTTAAATTTGTTTAATTATTTACTTACATTATATTATTTTATTAAATGCCTACGATGCGTTTTTAGTTTAATAGTGAATATATATATATTATAATGTGAAAAAAAAATTAAAACATACTAAATTATTGACTTCCGTGAATGCTCGTCATTTTTACGTATTTATTTCTAAAGGCTCTTGTCCTTGGAAGGAGATATGATGAGAAAATTGCAGAGATTTGATTTTGAGATAAACTCAAAGATCGAGATTGGTAGAAAAAGATTTAAACTCAAACCGGTAGGTATACACGATATTGCAAACAGCTGCTGGGGAGATTCAAAATCAGTCAAATGAAAAACGGCTATGATATATGACGTTTGACATATGACTGGCATGAAGTGAGTGTCGAAACGGCGAATCTCTGTGGTATGGTGGGTTCATGGAGACTACGAAAGCTACGCGAATCTCATGGGAGCTAAATCCGTATTTCGAGATGAAAATCCTTATATCTTTATGTCGAAAACTTTTTACTCGTGCTACCTAATTCTTCTGATCGATTATGGTGTTATACTAAACAAACTATACTACATGTGTCCTCAAAAATAAATGTTTTTAGTAATAAAATCGTCAAATCAAAATAAATTTAATTTCAATTTTAAAAAAAATCGTATCATTACTATTAGCTTTATTTCAAGAAATAAACAGTTTATATTATAATTATATCTAACGGGAATTTGTCAACCGAGGCAAGACTAGCGGTGCACAATGGAATCCTGGTACCGACACTGATGTATGGAAGTGAGGCCTGGAGCTGGCAGAAAAGGAACGAAAGTAGACTGAATGCAGTGGAAATGAGATCACTTAGACGTATTTGTGCTAAATCTATTTATGACAGAGTAAAGAATGAAGAAATAAGGAAAGAATGTATAGCTGATGTTAGTATAGTGAGTAAGATTAAGAAAGGATCACTTAGGTGGTTTGGTCACATGGAAAGGATGAATGAGGAGAGAATGGTAAGAAAGATATATGACGCAAGTGTTGATGGAGCCAGAAATAAAGGACGTCCGCGGAAGACTTGGCACGACCAGGTAAACCAGATAATGGAGGATGGTTCTGTTAGAAGCCTCAACAATCGGCGAGCTTGTATGACAAGATGTATGAAAGTGGATGAGGCGAGAATTGTGTGTCAGGACAGAAGAGTGTGGCGCTCTATCCTCTCTGCCTACCCCCACGGGGAAACGGCGTGATGGTAAGAGAGTACGTAAGTAACAGTTTAAATAATAAATAAACAAATAAGAGCGTTGAAATTTCTGAAGAAGTCGAAGTTATTAGCAAATATTTTAAAATAATTATTTCTCTTTCAAGGACCCACTGCTGATATTTGATACTTGAATATTTTTATAAATGGAATCTTAAATACTTATCGGAAAACATTTTAATTGGAAACCTTTCGTTTTTGAGTCCACAAATCGAAAAAGAGAATATTTAATAAATAAATTTAATATAAATTATGCCAGTACACGGAGTTTTGCAGAGAAAAAAATATTATTATTTCACTTATTTAGCGTGTATACTCGTGAATTGTGCATTAACTTTTTATTTAACCACCGCGAATTTAATTTATTAATAACTGATAGAATTTAATATATGAAACAACTGGATGCGAAAAAGTCATTTTTCTTCATCAGGGTTATCAGTTTTTTATCACACTGTTCAAGGAAATGATGGTTAAATACAAACATAATGGATAATTTATTAAAATAAGTAACCGCAATGTTATTGGGATGAATATTTAAAAAAAATTATAAATGTATTGAAATTATCCACATTATTAATATATTTTATAACAATAAATAAGTAATATCTACATGTATATATTTTAAAAATAGATACACGATTTGACAATGATTAAATCTATACAAGAACTTTGATTTCATCTCTCGGTTAATTTTAGGTTAGTTGAAATATGTTAATATCCGAAGCGACGCGGTTCAGTAATGAAATTGCTCTTGCAACATTCGTAACTATAGGCAGATTGGTTCTGTATATTGGGAGATGAAATAACCTGTATTGTCGTTGAATTTTAATTAATATGATTAAATTAATCAAGATAATAGATGCTAATATTATCCTTGTCCTCTAGTATGCCGCGTATTACTCTTCAGGTGTATGTGAAGAAAAATTGTATCCGTGATAAGATGGCCGATCGCACAACTATACCTCACTCTACCCAACACTCTCTTGATTTATCGTCCACCTACAGAGAATTTATATTCTTTCAAATATTTTCCGTCCATCTCCTCACCCTCCATCTCCATACTGAATATTCCGGGGATGAATTTTGCATCTGATAACAAGTAACGCTGTTGGAAGGCTTCGACGACTCAGCATTTGTGCAGATGCTATATCAATGATTACGCCCAACTGGTCCCGGTATTCTACCCAAAATTTTATTTTCAAATACTTGTCTAGCATTTAATTGATTCTCCTTGTTTTATTCCATATATAACTGTTGCCTAGATGGTCGCATTGTAAATGCAAAATTTGTTTTTTCTTGACAGTTTTGGATTCGAACGGGCTTTTTAAAACAAAAAAAGGCCAATGATAAGTAATAACTATTACAAAATTTTTATGTATTTAATTATCAATAAAAGAATTTAAACTCAACTATATTTACATTTCTTTTTAGCAATAATAACAAATATTTATTACTAAATCTTTTTACTTCGATTTGCTTTCAATTATTGTATTGATTATTGTAAAAAGATTGTAAAAAGACTTCCAATTTATGTAAGTACCTGATGAAAATTCTGAACATAAACATTTAAGAAAAGCATAAAACGTTTTCTTTATCAAAACGTACACGATTTTATTTTTTAAATGCTTAACGTTGTAAAATGTATCTATAATTATAAAATACAACGTAAATTCTACAAGATTTTCATTTTTTATAGAGAAAATATTAGGTTGATTCGCTGTTTTTAAAAAAAAATGTCTTTATGCAAAAACGAAAATACACGTAAAACTTATCATTCGGGAGTGTAGTCACCGTAATCGTGGACTGATAGATGTTTAAGTTCTGTCAGTGTCCTAGTGGTGAAACTTTCTTCCTCTTCCACAGACGCCAGAACGGCCTGGTCATCAAAATCCTAAGATCGACCCTTTCCCGACTTATCGTTGTAGCTGGTATTATCAGCTATGAATCGAATAAACCTCCCTCGGCTCGCCCTTTCGCTAATCGTTCCTTCGCCGAAAAGAACGTTGAGATCGCGAAATGTCTCAGTAGCTTTCCACCCTTTCTCCGATTCTCCAAGTAGTACAGCATAATGTTGCATATATGTGTATAGTTGTTGATCTGCATTTTAATTTACTATCCTAACCCTATTAAATATTTATATTATGACAAATTTCAATTAAAAAAACGGCGGATAATCATGAATCAATCTAATAACTATCATTAAGGAGAACACATTCTTATTGTGAAGTTGTAATTATTCAGAAGATAGGTCTGTGATATTTTAAATACAAAATTATTATTTGAAAGCCATCTACATTAAATAATGGAACGACAGATCTATTAATTTGAAAAAGTGTAACATATAGGTTCGAAAATTTGTCGTGAAAAGTACTGGCGTTATAACACAATTGGTAGTGTACTTCTCTGGATTGGAAATAGAGATTCAGGTTCGAATCCCGGTGACGCAAAAACAATATTTTTCGACAAAATTGATTTTATATGTATATATTTATAATTAATACATTAACTTAGTATTTCTAATAAATATCGCCTAATTTAATAGGTATTAATTAATAATCTTCGCTCTGCAGTAGGTACACTTTTCTTGTTCACATATTTAGCAAAAATAATGATATGTTTCCCTAAAATTACATCATGACCTTGACACAAAAATTCTGCAAATGTAGTACATAGAAAAAATCGTTAGGCGTGTCGACCTTTTAACCACAACCTAAAAAGTAATATTTTCTTGCCATATTTGAAATTTGTTTCTACACTATACATTTTTCTTCACATTCATGCACACTTTTTAGCAATTTACTGTCTATTATAAAGTTTTAAATAAATTTTATAAAACTACATCGGCTTTCTCTAGTCACAAAAAATGGGATGAATTTTGTTTTCTTTGTAACATTGGTCTTGATGGAATGCCGCACGAATGGATACATTTATCCTATATTCGTGACAAATTGAGATAGTTTATCAAAAATATATTTGTCCCTAATAATTTACATTTCTATGTGATGTATTTTCACGAAATTTTTATACAAGCGGATAGATGACACAACATTTTGGAGATGTATAAATTTATATTTATTCAAATATTTTGTAGATTTTTCTTATATGAAAATTATTCATTTTGCCAGCAAGGAGTACTTCCGTCTACTCGGATAAATCATTAAGTAAAATAAAGTTTGCGAAAACGCTCCAAGTTTGGAGACATCCTTAAGTACTGTTTTTTTTCCTGGATGATACAAATCTTAAATGTTTCCAGGGACTTCTTATCATCAGCCTTGTTCCGACTCTTGAAGATATACAGTGGCAAATGGAGTAGGAAATAAGAAACTCTTGACCACCATACTCGTCGATTTTAAATTTATGAGAATTTCTAAATGACAATGATTATAGAAATATGAATGTTCACGTAAAAAATATTATTGAAAATTTAAATCACGCTTCTTCTATAAAAGCTTGACAATATTTTCGCTGTTCCTTTTTAATAGATTTCATATTAATACAAGTTATTGAATTAAAAATGGTTAGAATAATAATGCCCTCATAAAGGGAAACGCGTCTCTACAATCATTGTTTCGTAAATACAAGTATTTGTTCGTAGACCATATATTGTGTGAGAGTATTGAATACTCCAAAAAAACGTATTTTATGACAAAAATGACAGGAGTTCAAATACAGTCAGGTTGATTCCAATTATTATAAAAGTGTTAAAATATTAACATGCTTTCTTCTTCATGTTATAATGACAAGAATGATTTTTGGCTATCCATTCTGGTTCGTGGCATTTTTTGTGCATTACACGAGTGGGGTCTGCATTAACGTTTTAACCAGATCACTTCATCGTGTTGGTATCTTCTAGGAGATCTGGTTCCTTCCTCCCTCCAGGATCACCAATTCTTCCTAATAAATAACGTCTCAAATACTACTTACAAATATACACATATTATATGATGGGTCATAAGAATAGACATATTTTTAAGAAATAACTGTTCAATATTTATGACAGAACTAAGAAGAAAAATATTTAATGGAAAATATACATTATCAATTACAATGAGAAAATATACGTGTAATTATTTTAATACAATTGTGTGTGAGAAAATCTAACCAAAACTTATACGCTGATATTAGTTACATATCAAACTCAATGACGGCGCATTCTGAAAATATTCTTTCGCATACAATATAAAAATTAGATATATAAATGTTTAAATAACGTTTTAGCACATGTAATACAATATGGATATTTAGATAATTTTTTATTAATTCTGGTAAATAAACTGATTCAACAAATATCGCTCTTGTCTATGTTTAAAACTGTAAATCGAGCTTTTAAAAGAGCCGAGCTTTCGGTTTGTTAAGCAGAGTTCGAATACCTTATAATATTTTTTAAATCATTCTGAATTATATTGCGGGTTATTAAATCTTAATTGGTACTTTTTTTACATTTATAAAACTTGATTTTTATGAATAAATGTTCACTTAACCCGAAGAACCTGTTTAAATTTCTAAATCGTTATCTATATATATTGTTTTCGATCTTAATTACTACAATCATTTTTAAAAGAACCTTTAAATATCAGATTTACATACGAGTCTTTGTACCACCGCAGTCTAAACATAAATCATATATTTAAATTAAACTCTCCGTTAGTTTTAAAAATCTTCATGCGGGTATAGAATGTCACAGAATCGAGCGGTACAATTTAAAGTAAAAAATTGATTGTTATAAATCAAAATAGCAGCTTTCATAGAAGGTTAAGGTTAAAATTAATAAAGTTTACCGTGAAATGTAGAGATAAATAAGTAACTAATGGTTTAACTTTTGACAAATCAGTTAAGTGTCACGTTGTAGCCCGTCGGCAGAATTGTAGTAAAGCTGGCAATTTTTTTTAGATTTCTTATTATAAAAACTAATTCAACGTCAAGTTTGTCAAAATGCGTTCTAAAATTTTTTTAATTTATGTGCCTCCTTGTTAAATTACATATTTTATTACAAATTACAAACATTTTGCTTGTAAAGAATAATTGATTTATGTTTCGTAGTAAAAATGACAATCTTTAGAACCTGATTTTACGTCAACTACTGTACAATTTTTGGATTTTGAATTAACTTTATAAAAAGGTAAGATGTGTACACGTAAAAAAAAATACGTATCACGTCAATATTCTTACTAATTTCAAACTTAACTAAACACTCGTGTTGTGAAAATGGGATTAATCTGCTAGTTTTCTGGATTGAAGTTCGAAACCCCGACCGCTGGATCACTAGATTTTAACCACTAGACCAACAACCATATCATATTGCTAGTTAAACTAATGAAATCAGTTATATTTCACTTATAAACAATATTTGATTTTTGTTTCTCTATTTAAAAATCAAACCGCACACATAACTTTCAAGTCATTCATATTGTCAAAACTCGCATTACCATTTCAATATTTAATAATTATTTGTATTTTTCCTGTTTTTCATTAAGATATTATATTTATAATGTTAATAGCATTGTGATAAGATATAATTTTTCATTTAAACAATAATTTTTGACATTACCTCTGTATCTTGTTTTACTCGTAAAATATGTTGGCGAAAAGAAGAAGAAGAAGAAACTGATCTGTTTATAAAATACAACCATGATTTAATACGGAACCAATAAAATCTTTTTTTCTCACTAAAACTGCAATTAAAAATAAATAACATGTATACTGTGAAGGCGAATGGAAAAATAGGTCTAAATATTAATACAATATGATATCCCAGAAGGATTGTTTACATTAAACTGCAATATTATTTAATTTATGGTAAATAACAGTATATGTGATAACTCTGCTCTATAAGTATGATATTACGTTTTTTATTTCATGCGAAATGTTTCAATATATATTTGAACGAAATTTTTCAATCCGTGCAAAATAAAAATTTGATTTACATTTGTGTAAATAAAAATAATCATTATTTTTAAATATTCAACACCAACTGTTAATTCCCAGCGTTGCTCAGAGAGCAGGGGATCGTGTGGGGGTTGCGTCAGTTTAAAAAATATATTTCAGATATTTTTTGGAGAAAATATTTTGAACCCTTAAAAAAAAACATTTTATATTTTTCCATGCATTAATATTTTGTCTTCTCAACATGAACAGCCGGTACAAAATATATCTAGTAATTAACAAAGAAACACGGTGAACTAGAAAATACTACATTTGTTAGTTTAAAGTTATAGGTTTGTAGGAAAATTTTTACAGTTTTTGGTTTTTGAATTCTAACATAATTTTTTTTAATGATAGTGTACTTTCATCATTTCCTTGTTAATCCAATTTAAACTATATTTTTGGTCAATACTTTGGCAGTATTAACTACGGTTTTATTATTAATTGTTACATATGAAATAAAATCATTTTCAGCGTAAGTTCAAAACGGGTAGCAAAGCAATAGGAACTGCTCGTAAACGTATGGATACTATTTAGAAACATATGGTGAAATAATCGTTCCAAAAATTACTTGCTGAGGACGAGAGTTTTGAAGATGGAGGAAGTCGTGGACATCCTTCTTTAGTTGATAATGACCGACCGAATACGTTAGTTGAATCAAAATCATGCACAATAATTCGAGAAATTGTACAAAGGTTAAGACGTTTATCATCCAACAGTTCTACACAGCTAGGAAAAAAAAATGGGTGCCGCACAAACTGAACGACACAAATAAATCACTGTTACGATATTTGTTTTACGCTGCGGGTCCTTATTTAGTTATGAAACATTGTACCATAATCTTTTTACTCATTTTCTTAACAACCAACTCCTAATAACGACATGCAACTGTAGTTTACTAAAACTTACTTATTAAGGAGAACGCATTCTTATTGTAAAGTTGTAATTATTCAAAATTTAGGTCTGTGATATTTAAATACTAAAATAATATATTAATTATAAATATATATTAACAATATTTTTCGACAAAATTGATTTTATGTGTATATATTTATAATTAATACATTATTTTAGTAATTAAATATCACAGACCTACGTTCTGAATAATTACAACTTCACAATAAGAATGTGTTCTCCTTAATAATATAAGTTGTATCAATGTGTCCAAAATTTAATAAAAATGAATTGATAATTCTGGCATCTGCAGTAGGTTTACTCAAAGGTATTTGAGATTCTGAAAAAATAATGTAGATGGCTTTCAAATAATGGAACGACAGGTGTATTAATTTAAAAAAGTGACATACAGGTTCGAAAATTTGTCATGAAAAATACTGGCGAAAAACACAATTGGTGGTGTACTTCCCCGGATTGGAAATAGAGATCCAGGTTCGTATCCCCGTAACGCAAAAAACAATATCTTTCGACAAAATTGATTTTATTTTTAAAATTAATACATTAATTTAGTATTTAAAAACTTACTTCCTTAAGTTCGAGAACTCTTAACACAGTAATTAACAGTGAAGTGTATATTGTGTATACCATATGAATGAATGCAAACTTTAAGATAATTTAGTTTGATGTTTAATCTTAAAGCTCCTAAGCTGTAATACCGGTTAAGATTAATCATAAATCATCAAAATAAAATACAATAAATTAATAGTAATAGCAATATAAAAATATTACAGGTTTCAAGGTACATATTTATCTTTAAAGTGTTTTTTAATAGCAATGATTATTTCATTATTATCATTAATCTTCCTGATGTTTTCGGGTAAGCTGTTAAATACTTTTTTTCCTAGGTGTGTATAGTGGCGTTGTGCAAATGATTCTCGGTTTTTGAACATGAAAATACAAATTTAAACCTAGTACGATTTTCAGTAATAAATTGATATTTTTTTTAATATTTGAAGAATAGAATTTCTTTTAAATATATCGCAAAATGTACTTTGGTACTTTGAATTCTTCAAAAAGTAATTTTGTCGAATAATCTTTCGCTTTTTTTAATATTACTTTTATGATAAGTTTTTGCACATGTTTTACTAGAATCAGGCTAGTATTATAAGCTGATCCTCAATTAATGATGGCCTATTGTAATATAGATTAAATAAATTCTCAGTATACGATAGTATTTTATTAATAGTTAATGAATATATATTTAATTTATCGTGTATTGAGTTCTAACCCGAATTTCTCACACGTCTTCATTACTTGGTTCAGCAGAAGTTGTAGATCTTCAATGTTACTAGCAAGAAGTATCATATCATTTGCATAACACAGATTATTCAAAATCTCCAACACTAAAATTCTAAAAATATATCTTAATGATCACAAAGAAAATGGAAAAAAAAGGTTTTATAAGCAGAATAAGAAAGAAACTTAACCTAAAAACATCTCAATTAGTTTATAATTCCAATATCACTACGCATAAAAATTATAATTTAACACTAGGTACTATTTTTGAGGAATTAAGGTGAGAAGAAAATATTCAAATAATTCAAAATAGAGCAAAGAGGACTATTTTAAGAGGTAAAATATATAGAAGAATAAGTTATATGCTTAAACAACTAAAATTAATAAAGGCTAAGTAAAAAATTATTCAAGATGTTCTAATATTAATACGAAAAATTAAAAATCGATTATTGCAATTATACATGAATAAAAATATAATATATAATTTTGAGGTTCATACTTATCCTACGAAAAATTGGTGAGGTTTTAGACTTCCATAAACAAATCTGGCAGGAACACAAAATAGTTTATACTATAAAAGTTTGCTGCCAGCAAATGTGAAGAAAGCAACTAGTTTTGCTACTTTTCGTAGGTTAAGTGCGGAATACGTAGTGTCTAAGTTTAATAATTGATCATTTCGTGTCTTCATTTTCTTTTATATTTATAATATCTTTAATTCTAAATGATATGCGACATAATTTTTTTTTTATGTTTCATAAAGTATTGTATATTAGATGAAAGAGAATTTTTACAACTAAATAAAAAAAAAACATACTTATAACAAGCATTTCAGTAGCATCGAAGACCTGCAATCCTTATCATAATTAATTTAGTTTAAAAATAGTAGTGACGATTATATAGAAATAATTAGATATGTTGTATTTTCAAACTAATTCTCTTTGACCATTTTCCGAGAACAATTTGAAAAATAATAACACACGGTCTGTCGAGAATTTCTCGTCTCGGCTGTAACAAGATTCAATCATTAAATTAGGTACCTATCCCCTCTCATAATCTAAACTCAACCCCCTAAATGCTCCGCACCTCATAGCTTCTGTAAACTGACTTATAGAAAAAAAAAATCATTAAAAACCACAGAGATACACCAACAGATAGACAACCACAGACGGTTAGGGATATTCAATTTTACTTATCAAGTCTGGCATTTAATTTGCATTACTTTTTATCCTTAAGAAATAAGATTGAAAAAAAGACGAATTGCGTGAATTTAAACTCAGGCATTTTGGGTACCAAGCAGAAACCACTTCTGAACGAACGAACGACTTACGGATGAAGATAATCGATAACATCTTGCATTGAAAATTAAGAATTGAGAGTTTTAGTGGTTTACGTTGAACATTACAATTTTACATAACGTTACTTTATATTTGTATATTTTTTAAGTTTACTTTATATACTGTTTTTTATTTTTATATATTGAACATTACTTTACGTACTCTACTTTATTTTTATAAATTGAAAATTTTATCTACTTTAAGTTTTACATTATATTTATAAACTATCTAATTGCATCTTTTTTACTATTTATGTATATATATATATATATATATTTATATATGTATATATATTTTATAACATCTTAACATCTTGCATTGAAACTGAGAATTGAGAGTTTTAGTGGTTTACGTTGAACATTGCAATTTTATACAACGTTAATTTATATTTGTATATTTTAAAGCTTACTTTATAAACTGTTTTTTATTTTATAAATTGAAAATTGCATCTACTTTAAGTTTTACGTTATATTTATATACTATCTAATTGCATCTATGTATATATATATATATATATATATATAAATAGTAAAAAAGATGCAATTAGATAGTATATATATATATATATATATATATATATATATATATATATATATATATATGCAATGTTTTATCTTATTATAACTATAACAATGTACTATGAGTAAAATTTAATTTATTATTATCATTAATAATAATTATTATTTTGTACTTGCAATTCGTTGGTGAATGCAAATGCGTAGATGGAAATAGTTTTTACATTGATAAATAAAATTTATTTAGTCAAATGTCAAGCTTAATTGAATTTGAAAACTAAAACAGGCCTTTATTTTCAGAACAATCTAATACTGAAAGACGTATTTTTATGTTGTTACTGAATTTATTGATTTTTTATAAATAAACCAATACAGAAGAATACCTAGTGGATTTGACGAAAACGTATTTCTTGAGAAGTCTACATTTCAGTGATTTAATATTTTATCTGCTTTTTATAGAAATTTCAAGTTTCCAAGTATGGATAATGCATCAAAGCTCTCTCCAAGCGCGTATCGTTATCCTTACGAATAAATATTTCAAACATCTCTATGTAACAACATATCCTTTGAAATGTAAACTTTTCTTGTATCAAGATTTATACTTTTCTTAAAACTCTTTTTGCAATATTTTTTTAGACTTCATCAGTTACGGCTCAAACCAATACCGAAAACTCGTTGACGATTTGAAATAAAATTCTTACATTTCGCAGTTCTATGAAATAATGCTTAAAAATAAAATGGTTACGAACATTACTGCGTCAATAGATATATAATACAGCTTTGCCGAGTAAAAATATTCGTGCATTATTTTAACGAGTATTTTTCTTAAAGCTTTTTTTCTTTTATTCTTTAAAAATGTGATAGGGAAGTAAAAAAAAATTTATACGGAAATTACAGTATTAGAAAATTATTTTAAATTGTTGCCCCGGGAAACGGGGAAAGAAGGAATGCTTTGAAGTCCATGGATAATACAAAGATAATTTAATACGTATACAATTTTCCACACGGATGCAGAAAATAACATCATTATATTATATGGGTCTAGGAATATTGTTCGCCTGGAAAATTGTTACCTAACAATTGTTCGCCTGAAAAATTATTACCCCAGAATTGTTGGCTACATATATATGTATATAGGTATGCATATGAAATATAGGGAAAGGCAACAATATGGTGTATGAATTTAATGTTAAAATAACTAATAATAAAACAAACTACAAATAAATTAAGCAAACCCAACCTAATTAACTAATCTGACCTAACACTACATTAAATATAATATCTTTGTCAAGCCATTAACATGTTTCTGCTAATGTCGCCTATCGGTAATGATATATTATATATATAACTAATCGCAGAAGCAAATTAAATCAAAACATTAGCCAATCAAAATATGGACAATGGTAATCATTATATATTATATATATATAATTTTTTTTTAAAGTTCACAATTAACGAAAATATATATATTTTTAATATTTAATTTTAAACATATTTATTTTTTCAAACGTGGTGAGTGTATGTAAAATCCAACGAAGATAATAAATAAAATAATAAATACAAATTATTTTTTTTTAATGCGGCGAACAATAATTGTAGCTGGGCACAATTGTGGTAGAATAATTGTGGTCATACAATTTTTTGGACAACACATTATATAAGCATATTGTATACGCGATAAATAAATGTTTAACACACATTTCAGTGATCGTAATTATTTGCGTTAATACCTCTAAATTATTCGGTAACATATTTGTTTGTTGAATAACGCAAATCTGTACCCAAATCACTAATAAAGTGATAAAGTTTTCCTTTTGAAAATGGTATTCGGTTTTGTCCTAATGCTTTATCAATTATTCCCTATAATCTGCGAATACTGCCAGCACGATGGTGGATTAATATTGCCAGGATTTGTATTTACACAATGGCGATCGTGCTGTAAATCCGTTAGGGCAGGCGGAACATCAAAGTAATAGCAAACTAAAGATCACAAATAATGGAAAATAATGTCTAGCACTTCTCCATATTTCTAAATCCCTCCAATATTGCTTTACATTGTCCTAAAGCGAACGTAATTCCAATACTTGTTATAGAGGCAAACTTACAACACTTTGATAGCACTTATTCTATTGATTTATTAGGTAATTAAAACCTTGTTTTGAAATGAAATATCATACATCATCACCGCCCAGCGAAGCTGAACATACCTAGCAAGAACTGGTGTACAAAACGAAACTCCCATTAGCCGTAAAGATAATCAGTTCCGTCAGGATGTAACAATGCCAATGCGGCCAGCGGGATCGCTGCACTCTTTTTATTCTTACTCTTTACGTTCCAGTTCCAGAAACCGCCTCCGATAACAAATCGCGCAGTAATATCATTGTACGGGTCTTTTTTTGTAAAATTTGACTGCAATAAACTCAATGCAAACAGTAAATGATTTCTTTCTCAACTCAGCCAGCTACGCTCACATATTAATAATAAACTCCGCGGTATCAAACAGACAGGAGAGTACCCACAACTCTCATACTGATCACATCATTTACAATATAACCTCCAAAATATCGATTCTGGTTCAAGCCTACATACACAGTAGATAGTTAGTGTTGTGGTTAAGACGCTGGCCTAACAATCTAGTGGTCGGGGGTTTACGCCTCGTTCCAGGATACCAGCAATTTTTATTTTAAATATGCAAGTCTT
This sequence comes from Eubasilissa regina, assembly GCA_022840565.1. Classification (NCBI taxonomy): domain Eukaryota; kingdom Metazoa; phylum Arthropoda; class Insecta; order Trichoptera; family Phryganeidae; genus Eubasilissa; species Eubasilissa regina. The sequence continues at coordinate 28,843,695 of JAINEB010000018.1, forward strand.
ATTTTCATAGTACAAGCGTTCAGCTTATTTTGAAAATAGTAAGAATATTGATGTGACATGTGTTCCGTGTATGCATCTCTATTTGATTTTTATGTTATATATATGTATATATACATATCGACACACGAGACACGTGTCGATACGCATACCCCAAAACCTGATTTCTCCTTCGTTGCGTTAGTCGTATTTTTCAAAACGAGGTAAGTAGATAAATTTTATACTTCTACTACTTTTCCATGACTTCACGATCTATTGAGAGCCTTCGCCCGTTGTAGAACTCGGCGCCAGACGTCTTTGTCCTGGGCCAACACATTTCATTCAGAGACAAGAACATGAAGTGCCTCCGGATCTCTCCCCGCATTAGAGAAACTTCCATAATTCATTAATTATGTGTTATCTTTGGACTATTACTCCATTTTCAACATTAAGTATAACAAACGTAATTTGTAGAGTTAATTAAACATAAATATTATTTGAGATAATTCTGAGAGAAGAGCCAAGCTAAATTTATATGCGATGTTATTGATGGTTAATTAAATGTATGATATTTTAACTTAGTGTTATAGAATGTGGGCAATTATACATTAGTGTCAGGTGTTAAAGTGGCTGTGGGTGACTGGAGGGAGAGGAAGGGAGACATGGTATGGTGAAAGGGAACATATTTAAGATAGGACTGCAGACCGATTAGATTTTTTGGTTATTAATTATGCATTCATTATTATTTAAGAACTTCTTGATATCTAGGGCCTCTGAGTTATCTAAGCGTTTACTTTTATTATCAATGAGGAGAATATTGACTCCTGTATTTGTATCAAAGCTATGATTATTTTCAATAATGTGATTTGAAAATTCGGAAATGCTATTTTATCAAAATTTTAATAAAAATACTACCTTGCAAGTCTCAAGATGCAACTTCCTGAACATTTTAATGTACTTTGTTCGATCATATCAGGAGACCTCGATTATAAATTGTGCATGTATATAAAACGAATAAATCTAGTAAAAGGATTTCTGATACAATAACCAATTATCTCGTATGGACAAATAAGTATAAAATGAAGCAAAATATGTACTACAGATATGATTAATTGATTCTACTTAAATAGTAAATTAATAAGGAAACAAATTGAATTTTTGTGAATACTAAAATTGTATTATATTTATCATTAATTCAATTACACGTATAAAGCCTAGCATGCACTGCATTTAAACGCGTGCAGTTTTTACTCGCAAGATATTGTAACTCATAGGTTTGTATGCGAGCGCACTCACTTGTGTTTTATTCCCACGACTGATTTTAGAAACGCATCCGGCCTCGTTTTGCTCCGCGGTTTACAAACGCACTTGGATTTGTTATATATGGCGCAGTTTTTACTCGTAAGATATTGTAGCTCATGGGTTTGTAACACACTTGGATTTGTTATCTATAGCGCAACGGGTAAACGCGGGCGGTTTTTTCTCTCAGTACTGTAGAATAAAGATATGTCAGTACGCGTTGAACCAACGGAGGGGCTAAATGCATCGTCAAGTAACTCCGAGCTTACACTTGCGGCGACATCGTGTGAGAATCTAACATACAAAATTATAAGCAAGTCCTAAAACGGCCTGCATGTATGATAACACATTACGATCAAACGTTTAAAGATTAAACAATTATTACTGTCTTATTATTAATACAATAATTAAATAATTTGCTATAAACCTTTTGTTTTCTAATCTCAAGGTAACAGAGAGACGTTCATCTGGTGATATTGATTTGTGAAATGTTGTATCCTGGAACGTAATATATGGACCTACTTTTGATAAAAGTTTGTCAAAACTAATTATTGACATTCTATAATAGTTTTAAAAAAGTATCGGGATGTTCTCACATATTATGGTACAATTTATAAAAATAACCCTTTGGTGTCCTTGGTCAGTTAATGGATGAACTGAGTATTTACGATGGCGGCGACGAATTTTGATACTGAACTGAAAATACGCTGTTTAAAATCGCAACGCATGTTGGTGCGCGGTTTTGTAGGTCTAAAACTGTTAAATATTTTGTTATATTCCATATTACCGTTTATGATCTGTTTTTAAATTAGTCGATTTCGAGCAACAATTTTCGAAGCTGTCGATTTTAGACTTATTTTTAAATTGGATGCAGTAAGTGAGCCTTGCCAGATTCTACGACGCTATTTTTAAAAATGTATCAGTTGTTACCTGTAAAAAGTAATTTAATTGAAAATGTATGCTTCTGGAGAATGTTACGTTACTTGGAAAAATCGTAATTTAGAAAATTGTGGAAAGGAAGCTTAAAGACTCCCGGCACAATATGTTTAAAGCTCAACTCGGCAAGCCGTTTCGCGAGTTACCCGCCGCCACGGTCGCAAGCTGAGTCAATCAATTTTTCACTGATCATTGAACCAATTTGTACGACTAAGACTGAACGATTTTGTTAAATTATTTTCGCGAACAAAAACGTACTATTATATTCTTCCACGTACTTAACATACTTCTTCCTTCATAAGCACGTGTATGGTAGTCAGAGGCGTAACTTCGCCATTGCAGCCAATGCGGTGCTTCGCAGGTCATGTTGAACAGAGACTCAAAATCCCCAAAACACTTTTGCTATCGATACTTTTCCAAGCGCTAATATGAATTAATGATTTTAAAAATCAACCGCAGCAAGAAATGGTTTTATATCGTTATTATATTTAAATAATTTGTTACATATTCAGGGTGAATATTATGTTACAGGTCGATATTACATTTGAATAACTACAAAATAAAACATATTTTTAAATTTGTTTTTTATTTGTCAATCAAGTTTATTACAATTAAGTTTAATTAAATATGTTGTCTTTTTATTATATTTTTCACAACATTCTCTTATACTTCGCGTGCTCTTTTAGGAATTTCATTTCGAATATTGTCCCGTAGCATCGGAATTGTTGTTGGGTTATTGGTGTAGACCTTTTCTTTCATGTACCTTTACCCAAAATAGTCGGGAACCGTCAAATTAGGTGATCTAGGAGGCCAGTCAATATCACCACTTTTCGTATCTCAAGCTGTGTGTGAGGTAGTACCATCTTGTTGAAGCCACATATGTTGCAGATCCAATTGACTCAATTTAGTTATCAAGAAGTTTTCTAACACGCGACAATAGCGATCACCATTAATGGTTACAGCATTGCCATTGTTATTTAGATAAAATGTTTTAATGACTTCAATACGTTGTTGAGACATTATATGCTCCATAATAAATTGTAATTAACTATTTTCTACGACTATCAAATTCAAATTAACAAATATCTACCAAACCAAAATAACGGCCGAACAAAATCGGTCTGGAACATAATATTCACCCCGTATTACAAAAACTTGTGTATTATCAATGTATATAGAAGCATCTCGCTAACACTGGGCTAGGGATTAGATCATTACAGCAAAAGAAAAATGCCTAAAAATACATTTTTTTAATGAAAATTTGAATATTATTAGGAACACGAGATAATTTTTTTTGCCTACAATTTAATGAATAAACCATTACTCAATGAATGTAGAGGGTCATTTCATTTTGCATTGAGGCCTGCCATTTTTCCATTTTACATCGGGGCTTCATTTTTTTTGTTACGCCATTAGTGGTAGCATATCAAAACTCAGCATGGAGAGAGCGCAGCTCTTAATCAACTATCTTGCTCGTATTCGGAATAAGCGGTCTTCAAGATCAGGGTTTTTGTTCGCTCAAGGGATTGCAGTAGAGCACAAATGAGAAAAAAGTACATGAAAGTAATTCAGAACTTCTCATAGTGTATCAAAGCATCGCAATTTGTAATAAGTATATGTTGTACTTGTATTTTTTAATTTTATGTTAAAAATGTAGTGAAAATTATTTTTAATGTATTCTGCTACAGGAATAATTCAAATCAACTTTAAATATCTATCGGTTCAGGGTGACAGAACAAATATTACAACCAATTATGCACTGATCAAACAATGTATTCTGTATTTTAAGTCAATTTTTGGATATGCATCCTTCGAAGTATAGATTTAATAATAAATATGCACAAAAATTTGGGCACATTTGTGAGATATATATTTTATTGTATAGATAAATACGTACGTGAAGTTAAAATGTTTATTATGTTATTTATGTTTGTGTTTGTGTTTTTCTTACTTAAGTTTTCTAACAAGATATATCTAATAAACAAATTTTATTTTATTTAAAGTTTCATTTCTTTTACATTTCAATGAATTGTTTTTTGTACATCATCAATTTTAATGTAAAAATTTACGGTAATGCGGCACACACCGGAACATTTTTACACTGATAATTAAAAAAATCAGAAAATTTGCAATTCTTATTAGCAATGTTTAATTACAAAAATGAATATTTTTTAAGATTCCGATTTAAGTGCTATATTATTTAACAATTTTAACTTTTTTAAAACCGATCGTAGTAAAATATAATTATAATAAAATATAAATAGAACCTAGGTACCTACATAAAATTAAAATCAACGGTATAGCAATGATCCAATTAATTCAAATACTTGATAGTAGAATTATAAATATTCCTTTACTATTTTGATCAAAATGACCTTCAGAACAAAAAGAACTAATACACACTTTCAAATGAATTTGACAGTTCTCTTCAATGAATTTTACTTTATTTAATTTTCATTTATGATGAACGACATTACAGTATAATAGAATTTTATGTATAAGGATAATTCACAGACTACCAAATATATAGACATGAACTAAAGGAAATTCCATGTTCATTTTGGTGTCACTCATGTGATCATTTTAGTACCACTCAGACAATCAAATAGGTCCGCGACTTAAACCGATCAGAACGAAACTTTAAACGCAGACAATATAATATGCATCAATGTAAAATATACGTCTTGTTTACACAAAGATTTAATTTTCGCAGAGTAAATAATTTTACTGTTACATAAATGCGTCATAAACTATCGGATTTATGTTTCCACAAATATTGTGTGTAGAATGCCCTTCGTTCCGCAACTTATATTCCGAATCCCTCTCCTATATGCACATTTAATTTATTGTCTATTTATTTACTAGTATGTGCCTCCAATTCAATCATTCGATTTCGATGGCCCGAAATTCTTTCTATGAATTTCGAAAATTATTCAATTTAACTCATTACTTTATAATATATTGTATATACAGATTGTTTCATTTTTATGTAATATTTCGGTAAATACATGCAACATAAAATTCATATTTTAGATAATCTTAAAGAAAATATTAACGCTCAGGAATGACTAGTGAAAAAACAATTATGAAAAGGGAATCGTACAATTATTTTTTCCATTCAATCCATTGTAAAATTAATACGTTGGTAAAAATACAATTTGTGATATGAAAGACAGAGATCACACACTATTTTCACAGTGAAAAGAACAACAAACATACAAATATAATTATCTCTTTCTTACTAATTAAATGAAGAGAGATAAGAAGGAAGGACACATTGTATAGGATTTAATGAATGCTCTAAATTATGTTATTAATCATTTTTTCAAAATTGAATGTTCAATATTTAGAGTAAATTCGTGCCATTAAAGCCATTTAAGCTAATAAAAACATTTTTTCTAGCTGTTATTTACGGTAACACGAGTTGACAACATGGCTGCGTTCAGGTATTTTATATCATGGTATGGTAAAGGTTAATACCGTACACTGGAGTGATAAACGATTATAAAAGGAAGGATCATCCATCATATCATTGTGGTGTCTCAAAGTAAGTAGGTGTTGGCGGGTTGCGGGTTGCGGGTTGGGATGGACTCAGATTCATTGACGTCATTTTATATTGAGGTCAAATATACTCATAATACAACATTTATTACATGTCATTAAAACTAATTTGGATTCGTGCCATTACACTGCAGTTTTTAGATGTCATACGTGAAAATTGAACAAGGTCATTTTATGTAGTAGATCGGCCAATGTAGTCGCGACTATTTTACTATTCAGTAATATCATATATTAAACATTGACATACTAAACTTTTATTTGTGAATCTTTCATAACCCGGTGTTGTTTATCTTTAAAATCACCTCGGGGGCCTTGGCATTCATTGTGTGTAGGGTTACACGTACTCCTTCCCGGAGCCCACCTTATACGGCGAATGTTACGTGCCGTCTATTTGCTCGTCAACCAACCCTCTAGGCTTTAAACTAAACTAATTTAAAGGACGTAGTTTGGATAACTTCTTATTAAATTACGGTATTTGACTTAGGAATTTTCGTTTTAACTTTCCTTCGTTTGTAGTATTTTTCAAGACATTTAACTTCTTTGATTTAATAATATAAAATAACATATTTAACTAAATAATTTATTAAATAATTTTATTACCTGCTATTTGTAATAAATAGTTTTATTGTGATTACTTTAGTGACTTAATCGAAAATATATTTTTAATTAATCACTTATTTATAAGTAATTAATTAAAAATATTTTCACTTATTTCTTTCTTTAGAAAGAAATAAAAAATATAGACACCATCGGGACTCGAACGTAAAACATTAAATTGGTGACAGGTAGTTTTATTCAATTAAGTTACAGTGACACTACAAAGTCATCAGTCAAATTCTATCTAAATGTTATGTTATTAGTGAGACTTCTATTCGACATCTTTTAAAGCTGTCTAACGGCAATATAAAGTTCCTGGTTCGAGTCCCGGTGGTAACAATATTTTTTCTATAGACAGATTTATCCTGTGTACCTTTCTAAGAGATTCATTCAATTTGTTTAATTTTATCAAAAAAATCTAAACGTAACAAATAAAATGTGATTTTCATTAAAATTAGTTTATCATATAGCTTAAATTGAAAAATTTTCCTACCTTCAATACTGTCAATATTTGCTCTCTCTTTGTTTATGTAGTAGCGTAATACATATATACAAGCTCAGTATCAACAAATTACATTACACTTAATCCCCAAAGCATAAGAAACATGATGAGATAGCATTTATGTAATGTAACTCTCACCTTCAGGTGGGAGTATCTTCTGTCAAAGAGCGGAAAGGGATAAAATTAAAGGATCAGGAAAACGGAAGAAACTTGACTCATACTTAACATACCACAACCATAATTGAGGAAAGTTTCATCACCGAACAGTGTTAAGTCTTGTATCATCTAACTAAGTAACGTATAAGACTAACGTACCTTCGGTTCACCCCAGCATGCGGAATTTATATTTTATTATAGGTATTTATGAATTGGGTTAGATTTTTATTCGGTATTTCCTCGACGATTGTATCAATAACTTGGCTAAATCAAATTGTTGATGGGATAGCACAATATTCTTAATATTTATGGATTCGAACAAACTTTGTGGTAGTGTGTTTTAAATCAGTTTAATAAAATGATTTATCTAATATATGATACATTAATCACCAGCGTATAAAAATACACACAAAAAATTTATCCATCGCAAAAATATAGCCATTACCGGGACTCAAACCCAGATCTTTATACTACCGATCAAGAGCTTTAATCGATTAAATAATGATAACTTATATCAAAGTACATAGCTAAATTGCATCTACATTCTTTTATTACGAGAGACAAGTATATTTCGGATTTGAGTCTCAATGATAGTGATATTTTTTTGACATTATATATCACTTTATATGTCTTTTTATATGCTATCTAATTGTATCTTGTTCTACTCTTTATATATATACAATTATATATTTTATACATTGAACATTAGACTTACTTTGGGTTTTACGTTATAATTATATGTTATTAAATTGCATCTTGCTTTACTCTTTACATATATATACATATTATATCTTATACATTGAACAATGCATTTACGTTAAGTGTTATAAGGTATGTATCTAATCTAATGACATCTTGTTTAACTGTTTATATATATATATATATATATATATATATATATATATATATTTGTACATTGATTATTGCACTTTGTGCCGAAGAAACACTGTCTGCTATAATACAGTAAATTACTAGTGTAACCGGCAAGGTACCCAAATATATGTCTTACTTTCTTACTGATATGTTGTATTTACTTTGTCAAATTTTATATGCATACCTTCGGTACATTTATCTAATATTAGAAATATTACGCAACACTCATAGTAATTAACTAGGTGAAAATGTATACTTAATGAATATTAATTTGGAAGAGTAATACGTCAGACCGTTAGACATTTTTTATCAACGTAAGTACATAATACATGTAAAAAGTGAACCTAATAAATGTATTATTATTATTATATAGATTTTTCCAATTGATTTGTCTAAATTTTATTTAATTATCACTTAACCAGGTTAAAAAATCTTAGCGTCATTAATAATATGACATTTCATTAAAATTAATAATTACTAAGTATACTAATTAAATCATATGTTATTACAAAAAAAACATTACATTCAATATAATGAATCCTTGCTTTGTTTTTGTAAAGAAAATTCCTTTTAGGTTAGGTACGAAGGTTCATTAAGAAGCCTTTAACTTATTACGATGTGATCAAATTATTGTGGGGGGAAAAATAAAACTCATTTTACAGCCAGCTGAAGTGAATGTGCATGTATTGAAAAATATATAATAAAATGATTAATTTTGACGAATACAATACTTTTTGGCCAATGAATGGCTCATGATAATGAAGAATATTCGGAGGTGAACCTGTGAACGAACGTGATTAATCTGGAACCGCAATTTGATCAGAACAAGACGAAAAAAATTCTTCTTAATATCTTCTATCTAAAAAATATCACAGACCGTATTATCGGTGATAGCATTGTAGATGTAAATTATAGCAGATAGTCAATCATCTAGTAATTTATATTTAATTATTTTTTTCGAAAGCTTTATAAAAAAGTCATAAGCGTTATCAAGAAGTTGGATGAATATAAAAACATGTTATGTTCATTAAAGAGACTCTTTTCAATAACTTCTTTTTTTTCAGTGACCGAGGCGGATTGAAGTCGAGCAGAATTGTTGCGTGTAAATGCGAGAGTGATTTGTGACAACAAGGACACGTTTTGAAAACGAATATTTCCAAATATGCATTTTAGCGGTATAAATAATTTGCATCAAATAATGTTTTTTTTAAAGAGAACATATTTTTATTGTTAAGTTACATTTTTAGAACGTAGCAGTAGAAAAAAAATTTAAAATGCTACAGTATACGTATCAGTTCAAGTCCAAAATTTATTCAATCGCTATAGCGAAATGATATATGCTAGTGATGAGAAAAAATGCTACTCTGGATTCACTGGTGTGATTGTGTTGACAAAATCAGTGATTGAAAACTGTGACTGATATCACAATACACGAAATAAATAAATAAAAACAATTTTAGCGTATTTATTTATATTATTAATACTTCATTTGCGATAAAAAATATTCTACCATAAATAATTAGTAGAAATTTATTGCACATACATTCACATACCTTATTAAATGTAAAAAAAAACAAACACAATTTAGTTACCAGCAAGCTAGCATAAACATTACCAGCAAAAATAGATTACAATAGATGGCGGTAATCGGTTTAAAATGCGGCGTAAGAAAACTAATTGAATTATTAACAAAAAAAAATCGAATCACGATATTCCCAAAGATATCAGTGATTGACTCACGGTTCGTGATTTTGGGCTCATCACTATTAAATGCGCTTCCCCGGATAGAAAGATGTCCAGGTTCGAATCCCGGTAGCAATAAAATATTTTTTCGATAGACGGATTTTTTCTGTATACCTTTTTAGTTGATTCCTTTATTTCTGTTTTAATAATCTCATAATTTTATTATTGGGCAGTTTTAGGTAGATTTCGATAGAAAAATTATCTATTGCAGAATTTCACGAGGCGATTCTTGGAACAATCTCCTTTTATACACCTTTTTCAGTCATGATCAGGAAATCGCTATAGAGCCCTCCGTTATATATTGTGAGTTATGAAGCCGAGGGCTCCACACCTCTACCGGCTTGTTCAGTGACAAACATGAAATGTGGATTCCACCGAGTCGAACCTACTAAAACTCCTTACCTTACCAATGATCTTCCAAATCTGCATTCGTCCCTCGAGGCAAAAGAAGAATAATTTGAAATAAAAAAATAATAAAAGTGGTTTATTTCATGATAAATAAAAACTTGATTGTCAAATGAACAAAGTTTAATTCATTGAACTTTACTTAGCGACAATTATGAAATTGTGACCATTACATATCATAATTTACATCTACGGTAGCATAGACAAAGAAAACATGGACAATAATATTTACAGACAAAATGCACTTCCGTTGTATTTAGTACTATTTATTCATCACCCGAGGCCGCACCGAGATACATAACTCAGTGCGCCAGACTTCGATCACAGCAGTGACAGCTTCCATAGTATTATTGCACTCCAAATAGGGCTTGACAGAGTCAGATCCTTCTCCATCCATAAACATCAGTGTTTTGCCGGGCAGGATCAAAATGCTCTGCCCAGAATGACAATAATCCCACGTGCCTATCCCATGGTGAAGAAGACCCTGGCAGGAATTAATCTTCAGCCAGGATCGACTGTAGATAAACTCATCGTATCACCATATAGTATCGACTCCGCTTACCGGCTTGGTAACAATTCTATCTCCGTGTAACGGACTCTTTCAAATTTAAAATATTTTCGCCACGACCGAATGGTAGATATAACTGTTACCTCACTCGGCCGGGCCCCGTCTGATGGCAGCCACCTTACTCTATCCGATTTAGTCCGCTATGTTTGGTCTATACTAACTGTGTTTAAAATAATTATTTTTCAACTATCTCTATAAAATTTCTCACTTCTTGTCTGCAATAAACTATTTACATTCATAAAATTCTTTCAAACAAATGTTCTGGAAGAATATCAGACCAATTCGGCAGAACAGATCACCCTAAAAATAAACAGGGCCATTCTACAGAACTAGATATACCATTAACAATGCGTGAAAAATTCGTTTTAAATTGATTATTAAAAAAAATTGCATTCTTTTACAAACCACAAGATTAGTATTTAAAACACCCACGACGACTACACCAATCTGTAAAGGATATAAATAGAATATTATTAGACTATTCAAATACCTGCGGGCACTTTATATATATACATGGCCAATATCACAACTACGGTCTCTTCGGTAGAGCCTGGTACTTCGTGAATCCTTTGTTACGAATAACGCTGCCATTAAAGAACACTAAGTTGTCATTCGACCCTTTTTGGCGTGGAACAGGTACGCTCGGGTCAAGAGGTGATAAAAATAAATAATAAATCAGTAATGGTTTTTGTCTTCGTTATAATGTTTTATATAATAAAAATATCAGATACTCTATGACCTTTATCCATTTTTTATTTATTTATTTATAATATTAAAATTAAAGTAGTTTGGACAATATTTGAGTATATCCAAGATCACGCAATTATTGAATTTTTACCTCCAAGGCATTTTTATTAAATAAACTATAAATATCTCATAGATACAAAGCTATTTATACTATATTAAATGGGAAAATATGGAAGTACGGGTAATTACAGGGCTTACAACCTGGTTTTGGTTGGCTTAAGTGATCATTTTACACAATGTAACGTTCATCTTTCCACCCATTAATCAACTTCCATATCTATATTATTGTGTTCTTGGAGATACTCGAATATTATTAATAATATACTGGTCTAAATAAGAAATGTATAAAATTGAAAAATGACTTTTCAGGCGTATTGTAGTATAGTGTGTTAATCATTTATCATATATACAGATAAATAATATTGCTTTCATATTTCTAATAAAAATTAGATTTTTATTAGTGACATCTATGCTATTTAAGGAAATGAGTATCAAATTTCAGACTGTAGATGGCGACTGTAAAATTGTAGCTAATACTAGAAGTGTTTCTACATGGTGACATATATACAACTTCCAAAAACTGGATAGATATGGAGGTTGATTAATGGGTGGAAAGATGAACGTTACATTGTATAAAGTGATCACTTAAGCCAGCCGAAGACTAGTCGTAAGCCCTGTAATTATCCATACTTCCATTTAATATTCTATAAATGGCTTTGTCTCTATGATATATCTATAATTTGTAGAATATTTATAGTTTTAGGTCTTGTATTTTTTGCTTAAAGGAATAAAATGATGTTAATTTCTCAATAAAGATATTTTAATGCACATATTATATAAGCTTCAGTGTGCACATCACCAAACACAAGTGTTTATACACAGAAACATATCTCTAAAAAAAGTATTTATTTGTACGTAATTAAAAGGCGGATTTACCAATATCAATAAGCTGGAATAAACTAACTATAATATTTTGTAAATTAAGTTGAAATACTGTTTTTTTCCACTTCAACGTTTTCGGGAACATTTTCGCATTACCAATAATATAATTCAACTAAAGTTAAACACATTTTCAGACTAATAAATGGTGTGTTTGGCGTTAAGGGCAGTGGTGACAAGGTGGGAGTGGAGGTGGGGGTGTAGTTAAAATGGATAAGATAGGGGATATAATGGGCGGTATTTGAATGTTTATTATTATTCATACTATTAAAATTTTCTAATATGTTTAACTTTCGTCCTTAAACGCTTTGAACAGTTATATACTATTCTTTGGATTGAGAATGACCGCTTCTAGATACCGGACACTTTCTACAGAAACTGAATATTCTACCCCAGTTTATGATCACTGTTTACTGGCGAGGAATTTACTCAAATAGTGCAGCAAAGCGCATAATCAGTGGGACAAATTCCGTAAGCCTTTATGGATATCAGGAGACTAATGAATACAACCCACGCTCAATACGGTGGATAAATGTGGAGAGACGGGAATGTCAATGTGACGACTACGGTGCAGTATAAATCGAGTCTTAATCTGCCAAATCCAATTAACGTGCTACTAGTTATAGTTATAATTGGAGTCTAAAAGATTCATGTTTAAGCCCCAGTGGTGGCTACATTACTCGTGCTCTCTTACGTCGAAACACCGATAATATTGCCATCAAAAATATACTTACATTTTTAATAAAAAATATAAAACGTCACTCTAAAAATTGAATTTGAAACAGAAATAATATTAGACACACAATACTTGTACGAAAATATGTTTATAAAATATTGTATTTCATACACCTAGTTGTTCCCGCGCGCTGAAATACTGAGCAAAAAAATTTAAAAAATAAAAATAATTTACTCTAATAAATTTGTTTGGTGCATCGTTTTCATCCTTTCTTTAGCAGTTTGATTGATATCATGTCCAGAAAAATATTATCCTTCAAGTGTTTTAACCTACTTATAATAAAAGTCAAGCCAAAACTCACTGTTTTTAAAATTGTGCATAGGTTCACTTTAACATATGATCACCAAATACTCGTATAGATTCTTACGAAAAGAAGACAATCAGGAACCTAAGCTGCTGAAACAAGTTATCTTAGGAGGGTAGTAGACAGTAACAGGTATCATGGATTGAGTAAAAAAATAGTGCAACAAGGGAGACCCCCGAAATAGAGTTACTACTTCTACCTGTAAAAAACTTAATTTAGATTGCTTGAACACGTCTTGCAAATACCAGAGAAACGATTACCAAGAGGTATCTTATTTGTGACTCAGAATGGAAGGCGGCAGACTAAACGGGGATAAATAGCAACAATGACTGTATTGGATCTTGATTAGTGCCGAATAATATCGAAATACCGAAGCGATGCAAGGTAAGAGAAGATGAAATGAGAAGACGTGTACCTTGAACCCTTGATTTTCTTAGGATAAGCAGACGAAAATAATGATGAAGAGTTTTTTCAACAAAACAGTTACTTCAGCTACTGTTGTTTGTTTCTGATCATTTCTGATCATTGCCAGAACATGAAGATATTCTTCGTGTTTAGATGGATTATCAAAATTACTGTTACAAAAAAGATTTTCAAAATGTGTCACTTACCGGAAAATATTTGTTGTATCTCTGCTCTTTTTTTAATTTTACACTGCTCGTCGTGTTAAGGGGTTCGAAAACATTTATCAAATTGGCCGGGGAGTATTGGAAAAATAGAGATACCACAGCAGCAGGACTAAGCTACAAATCCTGCAGGTAGCCAAGACTCGCCCCGAGTGCATCGCTGATGATGAACAGTCGTGTGCCTTTATTGATGTGACGATGTTGTCCAAGGTATATGTATTGGAGGAAATGTGGGTAGCAAAGCGATTCTTTCGGATCCGCGGTACCAGGAACAGAGAATTTTGGAAGGAGCTGTAGGAGACTCTGCATTAATTATAATGATAATTCACCTTTTTATTTACTTTTGAAATTAGCAAAATTAACTTTGTGGTTAAAATTCATTATTTTTATTAAAATAACACTTCATAACGGGTATAATACAGGGTTAACAGACATTATTTAAAAAAATAAATTAATAGAATATAATAATCATTTTTTATATAAATCACAGATAAAACATAATGATAATAATGATTATTGGCGTAGGATTTTATATATAAATAACTTTTCGTATCAAATATTTAAACACCTAACACGAAACATTAGACCGGCATTTTATACAAATAATACTTATACAATACCTTCACTAATAATTCACTAGTCCTACAACACTCCCACTACATATATTTTTATTTTATTTTTACTTTTTTACACATATTTGTAATTCTTTTTTTATTCATGTCGATAAATATCACCACAACAGCACGAAAAAAACTATGAGAATGTCTTATGTTTATTATGTATCCACCCCTGTTAAAACAAAAATATGTATGTCAATATATATATAAATAAATAAATAAATAATTAAGGAAATTTACTCATAAAATTCTAAATACAAAGATGATAATTTTAACAATTTTAGTCTCTATAAACTTAGTTGCAAGGATTGTGCTGCATTTCATATTGGTAAAACGGGTAGAAATTTTATGAAAGTAAAGGAGCATTTGAGATGTTTGAACAATAGTGGGTTTTCAGAATTTCTAATCATTTGATAGAAAATGGTCATGGTTTTGATAAAAAATTGGTATTGTCAATTTTACAAGTAAATAAAATAATTTGGAATCGTTGGAGATACATAAAGCGTGTAAAACTAATCAAAAAATTATAAACAACCAAGTAAATTTAACTACGAGTTCTATTCTAAAAATTTTAATAACGATTTAAGTTAAGTACTAAATTTATTATTTAAATAATTGTTATTTTTTTTAAATAGATTCTCTTAACATCCTGAAGAAGAAAATGATATTTTTCATCGATAATGTAGATGTATTTAAACTCAATAAGTGTTTAATAAAACAAAGTTAACAAATAAAAATAAATATTTTTTTATTTTATTGATTTGATAATTGAGATAAAATTACAAATGCTCACGGGGCCAGATTTTTTTTGATACTTGATTAAAAATATTAAAGAATCGTGATTGTATGCTTATGTCAAATTACAGTATAGGTACATAAACAAGTATAAGTACATATAAAAAATATTTTATTTTGTATGGATAAAAAGATTATTCATGTAAACGTCGACTCCGCTTCGTTTGTCGGTTTAAGATTATTTTTCAATTACTGATGATGGTGAAATATCTTATACAATAATAATACATTAAACTTTAAAATAAAATTGTTCAAATTATATGCCCAACCGTGTAAAATTTGATATAATATTTATTTTTATGCGCTAATAATGAAAAATAATAATAATGTAGTAATATGTAGTATTAAATGTTACTCTTAGTTAAAACATTTATTATTCTGAGTATTACTTAAATCATTGTTTAATATTCTATATCTTTGAAACAGAAAGTAAAAAGGTTTATTTATCAATTACCAGTATACAGTATACTATATACCTACCTACATATTTGTTCTCTAGTAAAAACGAATAATGAAGTCCTATCATAATAAATAACATTTATGTTTTCATAAGAGAAGATAAGAAAACGTATAAAAGTAGTACATATAACTTCAAGAAAATGAGATGAAAATGGGCAGGGCACAGAGAACGGACAATCGTTAGACAAACGCAGTCACCCAGTGGTACCCGAGGGGAATCAAAGCCGATAGGCCGCTCCAAAACTCGTTGAACTGATGAAATCATCAAACTCTATGGATAACATACGGCAACGAATAACAATGGACAGAGAGGCAAATAGAAAACGACTGATGATAATGACGAACCTGAAAAGGGATATAATCCTTTTCAGAACCTGAAAAGGGATATAATCCTTTTTTAGAAGTACGATCAGTCATCAGTAATAATCATTTTGTCAACTTTAAATATTAAAAATCAGGTGAGTCAATGGACAAAAAAAAATATTTGATTTCTCGCTAATCAAATGGATTTAACTAAATAATTTTATTTGATGTAATATTATTTTATTTCATGTGTTTTTTAATGCTTTAGTACATTTTTTAAGACCGATATTTCTAATGTGACTCTCGAGTTTCTTAAATAATAGAATACATCATCGATATATATTGTATATCTCGAAAGATCACGAGTCAATTCCAAATGACAAATAATGGAACATATCGTCGATATATATTGTATATCTCGAAAGATACGAGTCAATTCCAAATGACAAATAATGGAACATATCGTCGATATATATTGTATATCTCGAAAGATACGAGTCAATTCCAAATGACAAATAATGGAACATATCGTCGATATATATTATATATCTCAAAAGATCACGAGTCAACTCCAAATGACAAATAATGGAACACATCATCGATAAATATCGTATATCTCGAAAGATCACGAGTCAATTCCAAATGACAAATAATGGAACATATCGTCGATATATATTATATATCTCAAAAGATCACGAGTCAACTCCAAATGACACGAAGCCTACTGTACATTGTAACATCGCTATGTGACGTATAAAGAAGAAGAAATAGGTTCTATAATGGGAGCATTATTAATATTTGATTATTAGTAGAGTTTAATCCTAGCCATTCAATGACTAAGATTTGAAAGATTTCCGAGTGATGCTTAACTATATAACTCTAATTTTTCCATCATAAGATGCTTCATTTTTGATAATCTACTGTGAGTTTACTTGCATCAACAAAATGTTAAATGCTTTTCTCTATTACAAGTTATCGTTTTTATGACATTTTTTAAATTTTAAATTAATTGAAAAATATTTTCACAAATCACTCTTGAAGGGTGGATTGCCTGTTTAAAAGAAGAAGAAGAAAAATATTTTTTTAGTTAAAAACTTTCTTAATCTTAATAAAGTTAATACAATTTAATAAAACACGTCGATTTTTCATGAAAGAACTGGAGTATCGTTAGCAAGAATGTAAATAAGTAAATACAAAATAAATTTATTGAAGTTAAGTTTATACGTGCTTGTTGGTCTAGTTGTTAAAATACTTACCTGGTGGGTGTTGTTAGTTCTATTTTCATAACGTAAGCGTTTAGCTTAGTTTGATCATAGTAAGAATATTGTACGACACGTAATTCTTCTTCTTCTTTTAAATAGTCAATCTACGCTTCAAGAGTGATTTGTGCTATTAATCAAGTTAAAACATTATTTTATAGAAAAAAGTACAATAATATTATAGAATAGGAAATATTATATTACAAGTCAATACCATTGTCGTTCAAAAAATTTCCTATTATATAGATTAAATGTGGCGAGTTAAGGGAAAAAAGATGATACAAGTTAACCGGGAGTTGAAAATCACCATTGACGAGATAACTATAAAAAAACCTGTGATCCGCAATGAACAGGCAAAAAAGATATAGTCATGAGTTTCTTCCTCGGTACCACACTCGTACATTGAAGAATCTATTAAGTTCGATCTGAATAAATGTGAGGCCACCTGGCAATACCCAATTCTCATTCTAGAGACATTTGATATTTTTCTTTAGGAAGCTTTCCTTTTGGAAAACCAGGGAGTGCGGGAAATAGATCTTTGAATTATTGACACGTAATTCATATATTTTTTTCTATTTTTATTTTAAAGTACCTACACTAGTAATAAAAATTTAAAAATATTAAGTATTAAGAATAGAGACACGCAATTAAATGAATTTGGAACCAATCAATTTTACTGAAACAATTAAGATTTTAATTTAAAAAATATTTTAATCTTCATATTCACGTAGATACACATGGACTAATTTATTTATTTATATGGATGATGGATGGATGCCTCACACCCTGTGACTGTTATGTATGGAAGGGTGGGAGAATTGATGACTTGTGAATCTAATTTACACGAGAGTATCACCTATCACAACATGTTTCGCATATCTCAAGTACGAAGCATTTTCGGATATCGATTGCTCTAGCATGCAACAACCCAAGGTACTCATGAAGTATGGCCACATATTATATAATACATAAGTGATTTAAAAATTATTAATTAAAAACATTGTTTTCTGTTTATTTATTACATCTTGTATTTTATTTGGTTATCATTATGCAATATGGATCTCATGAAAGTTAGCAATTAATTCAGGTTATTTCTGTTAATTAAGACTATGATATACTAATTAATATCATTTTAGGCTTTAACAACGTTACATCAGCCGGTCAGGCATTCATTTATTTAAGTTTTATTTTATAACAATTGTAAATTAGATATGTTTATTGATCAATATTTTAATTTGAACACAAAATACGAAATATGCATCATCGTTCTATTTGAAATATGCTTATAAAATTTCAAATATTGTTTAAGAACTGAAAATACAATTAGGTAAAACTCGTAGTTCCACAATGCTAAAACATGTGCTTCGTGAAGTAAATTTTTTTTATTTTAAACTATGATTTTATTGTAATATTTATTATTATTTGTTTTCTATTAGATTATTATTTTTTCTTTTCTGTAAACTTAAAAATGCTTTCCTGTAAATTTCACAAAAATATACTACAGCATGTTACTGACATTTTCTGAAAAAAAAGCGCATTGTAAATCGAACCGTCAAACGAGCATTCTACTGCCAACCTTGGATCCAGGATCGGATGAAAATCTGTCGTTTGTAAAGTTCAACGCGATCTTTATTTTGGCAGTTTTCAATGATTCGGAAAAACGTCTCATTTCCTTCCCCGCGGCCGGGCGGTCGAGCGGCCGGGCGGCCTCGCGGGCGCGAGGTGAGCGGTGGCGGTGCAGGTGAGCTAGAGCCGACCGCCGACCGACAGCCGTCCATCTTAAGCATTACGCTAACGGAGCAAATCAAAGAACCGGAGGAGGCTCGGCGCCGCCCGCCCCTCAGTCCCGCGCCGTCCGCCACGCCGAGCGGACTGTCCCCGTGCGCCGCTTCGAGCCCGCCGATCCGCGACGTCCCGCAATCGAGAACGGAAGCTCGCCCGAACAAAAGTTTTCTCGGTGGATCCGTCGGTCTTCGCGCCGGGTTGGAGCCCCCTTTCCGGCGGTGAGGGGACCGTCTCGCTCCGCATTCGGCCGCGTAATCTCCGGTCATCGCGTGACGTCGTTATCAGCCGTCACGAAGCCGCGAGCTTTTCCTGCGTCCGTCGTCTGTTGACGGAAATGGTGACAACAAACCCAGATGTGACGCGCTGTGTTGTGAACGGACTCAGCGCACTTGATGCGGAAACGTTCCGCGCGATTGTCTATATGTGAAAACAAAGTTTTTGTACTGAAAACGTTAACAACGTAAGGTACTGACGAGAATGGTTTGTTGTTTTAAAATTTCACCTTCTTTAAATGCAATTCATTGCTTGATAAATAGCTGTAAACTAACGCTACACATCACCGCTATGCAGCCAAAACTGAATGAATAATAAACCGATAAATCCATTAAAAATAATATACCATAAAAAATTATTTGATATTTCATCAAATCGATGATATTTATTTCAATAAAAACACTTTTTATCTAGTAACATTAGTGCTCAAAACAATTATACACAAAAATTCCAAAATATCTAACTTTAAACAGCTGATATAAGTTAGTTAACGTTAAAAGACAAGCGTAATATCATTTGGAACTTAATTTGGATTATACGAAAAACACATTTTTCGATATTTTGCAGTCATTCAATTTTGGTTGTATGACGACGACATGATCAATAACTAAAAAGTTTCATTATAACCAAAAGATGATTACAGTAATCGGTAAGAGTTTTAAAGAACAATTTCCCGCATATTTTACACTGCAAAATGATTGTTAAAAATGTACGCACGTTTACGTGTGTTGTATCAACAGGTTGGTACACTTTAATAAATTAAATACTATATAAAGACTTTAAAGTATAAGATAACTTGTTGGGAGTAATAAACAATATATAATTTAAGAGCTGAATGATTTTTAATATTTACAACACTTACATTTCAATAATATTCGTGTGCAATTTTGTAATTGAATTTAATTCATTTAATAATAAAAGTTTGTTTTCATTTATAATTTTGAAGAAATTGCTATTGGACATGTAAAAATATTACATATTTTCTAAAAATCATATTTTATAAATACATTTTTGTAATATTTTATAAGCATATATAAAATTTTCAAGTATTACCCTCGCACGTGTATTAATATATGAAGCAATCATTAAAGGTGCACCATTCCAGGAATAACGACGTCATACGGTAAAACCTATAAAACTTTATAACTCCAACGCTAGAAAGGAGTATAAAAATTTGACTGTTGAATATAGTACATTAATACTCGCAAAATTTAAAGTGCAGGCACGTATTCTTAGCGTACAAATTATTTTAGTATTATTCGGAATTTTTCCCAACAATTTGACCCGAACGTGACGAAGAGAATATTACTTTGGCCGTTTATTGGCAGGGGAAGAATTTTTCATAAATTCTTTTATGCTGAAGTAATCAACCAATCAATATGTTTCTCAGTTTCATGTACTGAATGTATAGAAACTATTTACATTGCCAAGAACACATTGCATGTTGGTTAAATGACTTTGTAATATGCACTTGCACCGATAATTATAAAATTGAATTTTTGATACAAAAACGAACGATTTAAGTGATATAAACATAAATATATAAATAAATTATAATATTAATTATGTTTAATTATTATTATAGTATCTTCATTATATGAATGGGGGTTTTCAATATATATTTTAAATTACACATATTTATGATTATGGCATGTCGATATTTAATTTGTAAGATTTTAACGACTTTTTAAAAGATTACTCCATTTATAAGACGTTAATAAAAAAAATATTTCTGTTTTTTTTTAACATGTATAAATCAAATTCAATATTTCAAAAAAAAAATGTTAAAGTTAATTAGATACGCGCACATTTTGAATTTATTACAAGCATGCATGTTTTGTAAAATTGACAATTGAACAATTTTATCGAAATGTCATGCATAAAATAGAAAAATGTTAGTCTAACAGGCAACCGTCATTCGAGAAACAACTTAACCAAAAACCTGTCGACGTAGATCCTTTTTTAACGATCCGAATTGTCGGAGTAATTTGCACGCCAAAATAAATTTATTTAGTATTTTCAGACGTTATATATATTCTGCATGTCGTACTCGACTAGGTTAAAAAATCTTATTGGAGAGATCTATAAAATTTCCTAGCTCAGTTATGAATTAACTTGCAAATGCATGCGTATAAAAATGAATATGTGATTTTTTTTAACCTTTTGCCTGTCGGTCATACAAAACATAAACAGTACTTGCGCGCCGGGCATTTTTCCAAAAATAATGTTTAATAAAAATGAATCTTGATTGAAAAATGCCAAATCACGATATTGTTCGAAAATATAACGCCCTTTTCCTAATTAAAATAATTAATCATGTTTCCATTACCAGAATCGGCCATGTCAGGTGCTCAGTTTCTTTTGAGGAGAGTTTTCTGAATAATTTTTCAGGATTTACCCAACTAATTTGGCCAATATTTTGAAGCCTATCGCAGGGTCCATTAACAGCAATAGCAACGCTGATACGTCGTGTTTTATTTGTGTAGTATTAAGGTACTTTGGTATCACTCAATCTATTCTTGCGAACTGTCTATTAATCGTTGACGGATGCTTTAATGGATCCAAAATGTCAACCACATAATAAACATGAAATAATTGATCATTAAATTCTACGTGAACACAAAATATATTGTAGAGAAAATAACCAAAAACACGTTTTAAATTTCTATTATCAATAATCATTAAAAATTGTCTTCATTCTATGCCTGGCTTAACATAGATTTCCCTAATGAAGCATGCATATTCCAAAATCAACAATATAATATAACAAAAATTGATGAAGACTCTGATTCAATTAACAAAATTGTTTACGAGGAATTCGGTTAAATCCTTTTGATTTTTTTCCTCATTGTTAAATCAACTGATTTGAATTTGGCTTTCGTAATTAATAAAAAAAATAATCCTCAAATTTAAGAGTAATTTTTTACAGTTTTTTCTTGTATAATTATTATAAATATAAATGTATAATGACTTTGTGAAATACTCAATAATTAATAGATAGGCACATAGTACAACTGTATTTTTTAAATAGTTATTTCGTTTTAAATTTGGAACATTATTACACTGGGTGATGAAATGTATAATATACTAAATTTTAAAAATATTATTTTGAGGTACAAAAGTTATAAAGCCTCGAAAATAACAAAAAAATTAAAATAAATTGTTGTAAGTATATATTATTACTTTTTCGGTCTCTTGAAAATAAGATCATTTTAAACACTTTTTATACAATTAATTACGGACTAATATATAGCTTAGGAGATATCGGCTTTGAATTTGTGTTTTTCGTATTGATTTATAAAATTATGAACACTGATTTTAAATTAAAGAACTTAGTCATAAATGTGTGTTATTATAATTTAGGGTATCAATTAAATTAAGTAAACATTAAGTTGATCTTGTGACCAATAAAACTATGCCATCACATTAAATTTAAAATGGTTTTTTAATTTTATTTTTAATATAAACATTTGTCTCATCGCATTGTTACTTGTATAAAATACCATTGCCTTCAAAATTATCACATGATATTTCATTTCATAAGTGATTCTTCAATTCATATAAGGATAACAATATACCTTAAATTATCAAATTAGATCTACAATTTATGATTTTTCTTTAAAGTGGATTTTAACGTGAACACACCAAAATATTTTTTTATGTGTATGAAGAATAAATAAAATGAAAATGTAAATGAATTTATCACTATTTTCACGTAACGTATTAACACGTGTGTTAAGTAATTAATTATATCATTGACGTCACTAAAGCAGAAAGTGTACTTCATGTTTTACGAAGGCGACACAATAACACACTTCTTGTATTACTGATGGGTTTCCCAGGAATAGGCATGTACATATTCCTTACATGTCATATAATATCAAAAAATTTATATACTATCATTAATGTTTTCATCGAATATCTATATTGCTACCATATGTTTTCATAGAGTCGTCGTAAAACAGAGTTTAATCAAATAAAATATACTCTTACCGTGATAACATTTATTTCAAAGAAATATAATAATAATAAAAATAGTCATCAGCGCGGTCTGTAGGTATATTGTTTAAAAACTTAACACCAGAAGAATACGCGTATCGTAGGATTATATTAGTATAATATCATATTATGTCATTTCTTGACTAGTCCTCATTTTTGGACCTTCTCCTTCAACCTCTAACGACGCTTTCGATATTTTAGCATTAAAAATGGTAACATATCCCATATTATATTTTATAAAGCGATAAATATTATTTATTTGTGTAATAAAAATATTATGCTAACACTTTCTAAAAAATACACGGTAATATTCAAACAACTCTGTTCACCAGCTGTAACATAGCGGTTAAGGTGTCTGAATAAAAACCATATTATTTCTGAGAGCGTAGCTTCAAATCCTATCAGCTGCTTTTTTTAACTTTGGTGTTTTCTAAATCTTTGAATTATATAGATTTAAAAAAAAAATTGCTTAATCATCTATTATATTATTCTACACGCCAGGTGACGATGGTGTACACTATGTGTATTTAGCAAAGACACAAACCGCTTTTTTTTTTTTTTTTTTAAATGTCTATCAGGCGCTGCTGATAAAAGCCTGGCGATATGACTATATAACAAGATACGTAACAATATATTTGAAAAGATGATTCCAAATTGGTTAGTATCAAAATGTTTTTTGTTCCTAATGGAAATGAAATCCGATAATATTAATTGGTAAGTTTAAGAGACAAAAATAATTTTAAAATCTTTGAAAATAATCTTTGATAATAAAAATCTGTATTAAATTTTCATATTTTATATCTATATATCTCAGATATGATATAAATGATATCTCAAGACATAACTCGAACGACGATATAAATGATATCTCAAGACATAACTCGAACACCCGGTTTCTCGTTTTCTAAGCAAGTATTGTTTTACCACAAGACCAAAAAAACTCATCACCGTCACGTTGTCTTCTCTTCACGGTCTTCGTTTAAGGATTCCAAAACTCGAATAAAATAATAATATTAATCCTTTTTATACGTGTTACAGCACGACATAATGAATTCATTATTTACCAACTAGAGATAGACGTCATATTAATACATTTCGATTTGAATCAGGTTTCCCAACGAGGGGGCTTATTTTAATTTAAGATTACGTTTCGTTATTTTTATCACGTCCTCATTAACATAAAGTAAAGCGAATAGACTTGAATAAATTCTTGTACAAATCGATTCTCACTGTATTACGCAATATTATAATTAGTTTCCCATGATCGAAATCGTGAGTCATCCACCGTTAAATAATTTAGATTAATGGGTTATTAAAATCGTTATTATTTTGTAATTAGAATTACAGTTTTTACGCAGATATTTATTTAACCGATGCAACAGTTATAATTTTAAATAATGAAAATGTATTAGGTGCAAATTTTTTGGACAAAATACATTTTCTAGCGCAATGAAAAGACGCAATCGCATGTCAATATAATGTATAGAACTGTCAACCAATATGTCAATAACATCATCGAAAATATTGTATCAAGTAGGTAATTAGCAACACAATAATGTTCATGCCGACGACTCTACAAATTGTATTTATAGCCCTTTAGAAAAGAAGCATGTTACTTATCAACATAATAAAATAATGACATATTGTTTTAATAATTATATATACCTAAATATAAAAATAAACATGTGCATGTATTTACGTATATAAAAACGTTAACACTTAAATATATTAATTTTCTTTATCTAAATAAAACTAATACATCTGGCATAGTGTACTCAAATATAATAAACAGTGACAATTTATAAAATTGTTTTAATGAAAACTTTTACAAAGTCTTAAAATAAAATCTACACAAGCTTTAGATTTCCAATCGCATTTTTTTTAAATTTCCAAGAATTTATACACTTTTATGTATGTATGTATGTATTATGTTATTAAAATTTCTTTCGGCGTAAAGATAATATAGAATAATTTATATGATTATAAATATTAATTTACATTGTAAAACTAAGTATTGATTGTATTAAAAATATGCAATGTACGTGTGTTAACGATAGAATAATAAAACCTGCTATGCTATAATTACCTATTAGAATGCTATTCTAAATTAATTATTACAGTTTAATTCGTGTTGATTATCTACCTACCTAATATAATTTATCAAATCAAATATAATACGTACTAAGATGGTATTATATTTTAAAAAATGATAAAATATTTTAGACGTAACGGACAACGCACAAAAATTGCATATTTTCCTTTATAACTCGGTAAAAGTTTGCGTTAAACGGTTTTGCGTTAATGAACAGATAATTTTATACAGAATACAATTTTTTATATTCAGTACAAATTTCATAAAACAAAACATGTAAAAACAATATAATAATTAGATTCAAAATGATTTTTGACAGAGTTCAATGAATAAAATGTGCTATATAGCGTTGTTCTACTCACATCAGACTTTTTTGCAGCAACGGTTATTTCTCTCTTCCAAATATGTGGTTGACCAGCATCTTCCATCATTTTTCTATTGATATCTACAGTTTGACATTTTTTTTTTTTTTCTTTGTTTATTTAATCTCCGAACATCATTCGGTGAGAGACCCACATCTGACAAGTCCACCATCTTGGGTACTTTACAGCGTTGTTATACCACAGAGTATATTTCAACATGCCGTAACACCGTACAGTAGCAGAATTTCGAACTACCGACTACACCAAAATGTGCGTAATTCGGCGTACAACAATGTTGCGTACTTAACTCAACACAGTTCAAAAAGTACCGTACATCGTTGTTCGGGTAATGTCTTCAATTTACCTAAATTACTATAAGAAAATACCGAAACGTGGGTAAAGACTGTCAAAGATATTATCTCAATTTACCGGTTTACCGGTATTGCAATCCTTACGACCTACATAATTAACATTGTAACTTCTAGTCAAAGCTGATAAGTATAACCCGAGATCGTGATTCTGCTTTCCGTATTCAAGAGTCTCGTGTTCAATGTCTTGTACCTGCGGAACCGCCTGTCCGCAGCAATTCTACGTGAAAATATAGGCATACATATGTTCACGCTTTCCATACATATGCTGAAGGATGTGGCATTAATATATAATCAAATATGTAAAGCGTTCACCACATACCCTTCCCAATGCTTATTGTAATTCGAGGAATCCCTTAAATATTGCGAATCTTCGAGCTTATTGCTTTCGTAAATATTTAACAGCACTGTGACAGGGTGTGTAAAATATTCAGGTTTATTCGATCCGATTATGTGAATTATTCACCGGAAAAATAGTAGAAAATAGAAAAACTGAGTATTTTTTTAACAAATTCGAAGCCAAAAAGTAAAGGCAAATAAATATAAAATCTGAATGGAAACAGATTAAACTACATGTAACCTGGATCTCTTTCCAATACGGGGAACGTGCATTAACCGACTACACACAGTACTTTTGAGAGGTATTTAAGATTCCGTAAAAATAAAGTAGATGCCTTTCAAATAATTGAACGATAGATGTATTAATTTGAAAAGTGTAACATATAGTTTCGAAAATTTATCTTCAAAAGTACTGTGTGCTATAACATAGTCGGTTAATGCACATTTCCCGGACTGGAAAGAGATACAGGTTCGAATCCCGGTAACAAGAACAATATATTTCAATAAAATTGATTTTATATGTATATCTTTATAATAATTAATACATTTAATTAGTAAGGAAAACACATTCTTATTGTGAAGTTGTAATTATTCAGAACATAGGTCTGTGATATTTTAAATATAATACTAAATTAATTTATTAATTATAAATATATACATATAAAATCAATTTTATCGAAAAATATTGTTTTTGCGTCACCGGGATAATTAGTATTTAAAATATCACACACCGTCAGTTCTGAATAATTACAACTTCACAATAAGAATGTGTTCTCCTTAATAATATAAGTATCAGATTATTTGTAAAGTATTATATCTGAAGGGAACAATTATTTTCAAGTAATGGTTTCATTATTTATCTTTTCCATTCAATTTATCCTATTTTGTTCGTACCATAAAAATCATATTTCAAAATATCTCGTTTAAAAAAAACTTTTGATATTTTTTCACCATTGACTAATTTAATGTTGATCGCTTTATGCTTATATTTTTCTCCTATGCCTAAGTTACAGTTTTTGTAAGATTTGTAACATTCGTATCTTAACAAACATCAATTCTCTTATGTGCTCAATATTACATTATATGTTAATAAATAATTAATTGGTTCGAAGCTGATTGAAAATGAAAACTTATTTTACAGTTTCGATATAAAATGTTTCATATTAAAGCGTGACACTTAATTATTGAAACACTGTGATATTCTTATCGAGTTTCAAGTGTAATTGAAATACAATACAAGATTTTTCAGATATTTCGTAAAAACAACCGTCCCCGGTAAAAATTGAACATTATATTTGTTTATTTTATCGAAGCGTATTGAATTAAGATAATAATATTCCTGACTGATTTTTTTTTAATAAAACCATTATCGCATTATATTATAAAAAAATATAAACGTAATATACGAAAGTATCATTTTGCAAATGTCACCCGAACGGCAATCATAAATATAAATATTTAATTATTTTGAAAATGTTCAATATTTGTAGTAGCGGCCATCGTCACCTGCAAAGCAGCTACTATAGCACCACGCATGTCCTGGTGTCAAGTAAACGTCGTTGATTGATGAATTTTAAATATAGAAATATAATTATTTATTTAGCCATAACATTTCGTAAACTAATTCGCAGCTCTCAGCAAAGATAAGGTCACGTCATGGTCGCGGCCATATGTCTATAGCCTTAATAAATAATAATAGTTTTAAGTGTGCTAATTATATTGACTTTACTCTTAAGATATTTATTGGAAACTTTAAATAACACTACATTTATTCGCAATAATATTACCTATCAAATCCCTTCTTTATAACATTGTTCTTCTTCCACAGCATTACATCCCAGAGTGAGATTTGGCCTCCATCCACCGACTCCTATCCCTAGACATTTTACAATTCCTGAACCCTCCCTTGCTCCAGTCTTGCTGTAGTCCTCTTCCACACAGTCAGCCCACCTCTTCTCCTTCTTCATAAATTAATTATTTTTCTTCTTCTTCTTCTTAAATTCTTTATAATATTTTTCATTGTAATATTATCGTTAACAATTTTAACGTTTAAATATATATGACGTGCTTGTTGGTCTTGTAGTTAAGACACTCGTTTATTGATGCAGTGGTCGGGAGTTCGAGCCCCATTCCATGAGACCAACAGGTTAGTTCTATTTTCACAGAACAAGCATATAGGTTAGTTTGAAAATAGTAAGAATATTGATGTGCCAGGTGGTCTCTCATTTGTTCAGATTGAACTTGATAGATTCCTCAATGTGTGAGTGTGGTGCCGAGGAGGAAACCCTTGATCATGTCGTTTTTGCCTGTCCATTGCGTATTACAGGTTTTTTTTACAGTGGTCATGTCAATGGTAATTTTCAGCTCCCGGTTAACTTGTGTTATCTTTTTTCCCTTAACTCGCCACGTTTAACGTATATAATAACAAGTTTTTTGAACGACAATGGTATTGATTTGTAATATAGTATTTTATATTCTATAATATTATTGTACCTTTTTCTTTGAAATAAAGTTTTTAACTTGATTAATAGCACAAATCACTCTTGAAGGGTGGATTGCCTATTTAAAAGAAGAAGATGTGGCACGTAGCTATGCCATTTTCCCATCTCTATTTAAAAAAAACTATAACAAACCATGTGTATGTGTGTGGTCATATTGCACAAACTATATTCTGTTAAATTTAATGAATATCTGACTAAACAATCGGCTTCGCAGTTTTTTACTATGATATTGTTTAGTATTTATACATGTGCACAACATTATTATGTATTGAGCAGCAGAATGCGGAGAAACATAGATTGGTAACCACGTAATTCAGTTATCATGCGGCCGCTCATATACGCTCGTATATAAACCAGTGATATACCCGTATGCAAACTTTTGGAAAGCACATTGGCAAATTTAATTTTGAAAAGTATCGCCCTAGTTCAAGACCGCCATTCAATCCCGAAACCTTACTTGAAAACAGAGTTTAGTGACTGTCTGAAATTGTCCTCTCCATACAACCGTAAGTTTTCATTAATTTAATCACCTTACTAACTTTAACAAATTATTTAATAATTTTAGCAAATTTCCTACTAATTTTAACAAACCACTCACTAACAAAATAAATAAAGCTAAACATCGTCAAATTGCATCTCTTGTGTGGGAATAATATTATTTTTTACAGATCTGTGGGCACCTTTCATACTCATTTAAGAAACCAAAAAGAAATTTACATGACCAATTTTTAATTGCCATACAGATGTTATCTTTTTGATTAAATTAATAGGCGTGTTTACTTTATTAATTTTATTTACCTGACTATATTTTCTTTTCTTTATATTGCCTGAATGTTATACTTTTAATATAGTGTTATGTAAACAAACAGAAATGAAAAAAAAATTATCTATCTGAATCTAGTTTTCGTTCAAATCTATTTTTGACACGTTCTGGCGTCACGTCAAAACATTATTTTATAAATTAAACTCTTTAGATTTTTTCTTGTTTGTAGAAATATTACGTTTCCTTGCGGGATTAGGTAACGACGGAGCCGATTGTTTATCTGCTAGTACCTATATTATTGTATCCTAGTGAAATCAGACAATAACATAATTTCAATAATATTCTGATAAAAATCTTAGCAAAAATCCATTAATTAAATCATAACTCTCAACTCATTAATAATTCTATCATATGATCACGGTCAATCACAGACCTTGTGTAGTTTGATATCTCAACCGGTTGCATAACATTCATGAGTACTGAGAACACTGAATCTAGTGTACATATCTCCAGGCGGTGACTATATTGCAATAAGTATCTTAAATGCATTTGATAATACAAAATACACGTAGAAGAAGGTTAAGGCTTCTAGTCTCATTTAAATACGGAATTCTATTGAAGCCATTTCTCTGGAATAAACATTCACTCACTGCTAATAGAGGATAAAGAAATTGAAGTTTGTGAAGGAGTTCATTTTGTTGTAGTGACTCCGAATAATACACATATTGTGTTATCAAGATAAATTTACAAAAAAGATCATGAAAAAATAATTGCCGTTATAATATTTCACATAACTTGTTTTTCGCCATTGCATATATGAGAATTTATTATTGTTTTCAGAATGGCTTCTTGGAATATAAGATTACAACATTTCAACATAAAGAAAAATAACACGTACGAATCGTAAAACTATTTGTTTCATTGAAATAAAAGTAGCCTAAACATATTTTTTTTATCAGAATCGAAATAGTTTGTAACAATAATGTAACGAACTGGTTCAGAATCAATTTCATATATGTGCCCATTATTATGAAAGTGGTCAAGTCAAAAAATTGAAAAAAAAAAGAGTTAATCAATTATTTCGCGTAACAATTGTAAAAAAAAAATAGAAAAATGTGAAGGGTTATATTGTTTATTGTTACCGACGGTCAACGGTGTTCCGCTAGTGTTTATTTCGATAATAGAGTAAGACATTTCAACCTTAAATGTTTTATTTCTTTATAAGTTACATGCAACATTTATAAGTCAAAATAAATTATAAATCTAGTAGACTAAATAAATGTTGAAACATTGTTGTGTAACATACAAATATTTTTTAATGAATTCATACGTAAACCTTTAAATATCTCGAAACGAATGAAACACGACTTATACCACTTTCATAATCTAAAGATGTATTATTATGCATAAAATTATATTTTGGCTGGTTCTGTAGTCGAGTGGATTAAATATTTGCTTTCGGCATCGGTGGGGGTTCATTATAATGTTTTAAATTTTAAAATTACAGAAATGTTTTTTGCGTTTTCTCGTAAACCATTTTTACCACACGATTGCTCATATATCAGTAACAACCGAGTACTCACTCATATACTCACTCAATCGGTGACAATCGAGTTTTATAATTATATCTTTAGATTGCGAATTTTATTCAATTATTAATAATAATAATATGTTTATTCCAGCGTGATTGGGTTGATTAAACAAGACCCAATTCGCCATAAAAATAATACATACTATAATAATAACAAATGTAAAACATTCAAGTAAAATTAAACTTTTAATGTCAAATAATATTTATGTTATAAAAAGAAAAACAAAAACAAATAAAGAAGTTCACACATATGTATAAAGAAAATATAAATACTAAATTTCAGTCACGGCTCTTCCGCCCATGTCTCACCCATGTGTCACCCATGATTATTTAATTTTATTGACTTATTATTAAAAAAGGGTATTTGTGTACGTTGTTATACTATTATTTTTAGTTTCATCTTTAATTCGTGACATTTTTTTAATAAATCAAATCATATCTGTAGATTAACCAAAAATTTTAATGTACCTTTAACGTTTTTTATCGTCACTAGTTTTAAATCATTTTTGAGTACAATATCATTAAAGACACTTACTGTGATGTATCTATGGATGAGTGCACGGGCACAAGAGGGCTTGAATAACACGCGTGTGAAAGGGATAAAAGACCGTCCGGCAGTCGGGCGTGATCTCTCGCATCTGAGCCGTTGCTCAAAACGCATCTTGTATTTGACTTATAACTGTATAGCTTTGTATAATAAAGAGTATTATTACCACGTCGGGTTATTCTTGTGCATTTTATTTTATCATTTTGAATATTAAAATGAAATCAGATCTCGAGAAACCATCATATTTATTTATTTATTTATATATATATATAATAAATAAATGATGTCATTTTAATAATAAATACAGTATATATATATATATATATATATATATATATATATATATATATATATATATATATATACTGTATTTATGCCCTTATACGGTTTTACAAAATTAATTATTTTAAAAAATGTGTACAGCTACACAAGTAACATGAAATATATATAAAACAGAAATTAATTAAATTAATTTAAAAGAAAAAAAATTTTAACTCAGAACAGCATCAAAAACATCACTCTTATATTTAAACATTAAGTATCGGAATATATATACCAGACCAAAATCGTTTTACGTCTTTGAAGTCTTTGTGTAGGTGCGTTCCTGTAAAAATTTGTACATGATGTATTTACATGTAGCAGCGCCAACGACCTGGTACTCCGTGCGGGAACGTGGTATACAATCAGTTGTGTTAAATTAAGAGCGTCCAGCATGCCATTTACTATTTTAAATAAAAATAATAAATTACTTAAAGTTCTTCTATACTACATGTTAGTTAAATTAAGAGTGCTCATTAGAAAATCATGATGCATTTGTTAACAATTATGACTTTTGTACATTGAAAGTACTTTCTCCATGTGTGTATTTGTTTCCAAAAAATATTTAAAAATATAAAAATATATTTTTGGAATCTTCGATGTATTTGGCACTAACACAATAATTTACCATTAAATCTATTTATAAAGGTACACGAAAATTATGTAAAATTTATTCAAAAACTATAAGAAAATACTCGTGCGTTTTCGAAGATATGTATTTTTATAATTTATCTATGATACTTATTTCTGAATATTCTATTTGTTAAAATATTTCATTTAAAACTTCCTTATAACTGTATAATACTGCCTCGTTGCATTTTAAATTATAAAACAAATTACAATTATCGTGTGGTGTGGTGAAAGATTATCAAATTTGAATAAATAATAAAGATGACAAAAAATTATTATGTTTCGCACATATTATAACCCTGCTGAAAAGAAAATAATACATATTTCATATGAAAGAATCTGAACGCCATCACATTTCCTAATTGTTTGCAACCATAAACAAAACATGAGTAAAATTTCTTTGATGTTTAAAAGCCACCTGTTGCTTTTCACTTTGAATATTCCGTTACGGCTTTCCGTATAATACATTTTATTAAATATTGTTTGAAAACAGAGAATTGAGAAGAAACAATCTGATTTCGCGATACATTGCAACGAAAGAGACGACGTTAAACAATTCATTAAAATATCACAATTTATTATCAATTATACAGCTTTTGAGACAATTGAAATTTACAGTTTAAAGCGGTGCTCCAAAGCTAAAGACATTCTATGAAGCGTTGATGCCGCGCGCGGGATAGGCTATTAAAAATATTTATTACCATCAGTAGGTACTATGCACCTTGATTCTACAAAATAAAAGTTTTAAAAAATACATATCAATCCAATCAAAATGATCTGTGTACCTGTTAGATCTAGCGATTAACGCCTGATGACCAAGTGGTCGAGATTCAAGCATCATCCTGAGACTCCACCAAGTTTGTCGAGGCACTTTGTTCATTGTTTTAAAAATAATCATAACTACTTACTTACCATCACGCCGTTAAGTCTAAAATTTCGGATATTATCGACCATTCCGTCTATCTTTACACGAATATTAAATTAAATTAATTTAAATTAAATTAACTTATATTAAAAAATATGTTATAATATAAAAACAAAATATAAAATAAAATTAAGTAGTTAATAAGATATATTAATTGTATACAGCGTCTGATCGTGTTCTTCATAACCTCTAAGCATTTTGTCTATACCCCTCCACTTTTTCCGGCATCCTGCAGATCTGCCTGTTGCTCTCCAATATATGTTCTCTTCTTGCAAGATGCCATAAAAATTGAAGAATTCATCTTAAGCAAATGGTTGAAAGTGTCTTTTTGTATAGTTCCTGTAAAGTGTCATTAGACATTTGTGCGTCTCGCCTTTCGTGGTATATGTAGCAAGTATCTCCAGCACCACATCTCAAAGGCATCAATCTGTATTGAGTGCAATATAAATCAGTAGTTAAATTCAGGAACGAATGACATTTTAGTATAATTTTAACCTCACATTCGGCCTACAAATTTTTTTTTCAAAGAAATTCAATTAATACACCTAATTTACTATATTATTTCTACAATGCAAAGATATTCTGAACATAAATTAAAATGCCTGTTTCCATATTCTTGACCTCCATATTCTTGGACAATACAGACGTTAAATAATTCTCTCTACTTTATTAATATCCAAGCTCGTATTCCAATCTCGAGCTTAAGAACTACGTACTACATGCCGGCTAAGGTTTCACTCGTTTGAATTCAGAACAATACAGCTTTATTCTCAATGTGATATCCCCCTCCCGAGATTTACGGGACAAAGCAAAGTCGCGATTCACTTTCCAGTTAAAACGATCATCTGTTAAATAGTGTCGACAACAGTCTTTAAACGTAATCCGTCTTACGGAGTGTATTAGCTGATTGTGTCGTTTTAATTTAAAAATCAACACATACAATAAATTACACAAATATTATATTTTAATATAATAAAATCGAAACACCTATAAATCTATTACATACACAAAATAGTTTTCTTGAACGGTTCATTAGTGCTATACAAATTCACCTCACCATTTTCACATTTGGAAATCCTATTGTAGTATTGTATTCTTATACAAACACAAATTAAATATATTAATTAGAAAGATATACAGAAAAAATTTATACATTTATAGACAAAATATTGGGTTGCTACTGGGATTCGTTACTATCCGGGGAAATGCGTTAACCAGTTTCGCCATATCAACAAATTTTAAAACTTGTATTCTATAGCTCTTTTAAATTGATATATCTCATTTTTAAAAGCGAGTAACATTATTATATTGCGATAAAACTCAAATACCTTTAAATAATATACGCTATGAGATTCTAGAATTAAATTTATGTATTTTCATTAAATCTGAATAAACTATTTTATCGATAATTGTCCTATCGCTGGATAGGAAAAGGTTCAGGTTCGAATCCTGGTACCAACTAAAATATTTTTTTGATAACTAGATTCTTTTGAAAAAACTACCACTTTACAAAAATAATGTCTTTTTCGTAAAAATATTAATATAATTTTTTTTATTTTTGTGCCATCGAAGGTTGGCGTCCAAGTTGCAATATAATGTTATATCTTGTGCAAGATATAATAATTTTTGGTATTTTGGAAATTGTGTCACATTCTCAGCCATTACCGACCTTTTATATTATCCTGCAATTGTAGAAGAGTCATTAGCTAGCGGGCTTTTTATTTTATTTATTTTGTATTTTAAACTAGATTATAAGGATTATAATATATAATAAGAAATGCGTTTATAAATATACCGTTCTTCAAGCTTATATTATTTTTTCGTATTTTTCTTCAAATAAAAAATATAAAGAGTGTTCCGATGAGAGCGGAAAATTTAAATTTGGCGCTATTTTTGCTGTCGTGCTTTAACAGTCAAACCCAGGTGATAGTTCGATGGTAGACAGTCCGCCACTATTAAAAATGGATCGCTATTCGACATAACACATTTTTATTGTTAAACATTACCAACGAGTGAATAGTGAGTTTTACAACACGTCCAGCGATGAAGCTTATTTTCATGTCGATGTCTTCGAAAACAAGCAATTTGCCTCATTTGGAGTGACGAAAACCCGCATGTGTTTCATGAGAAGGAAATGCATTCCAAACCTGTCAATATTTGGTATGAATTTTGGCTGAAGGCATCATTGGATCATTTTTCTTCGAGGACGCTGCCGGGAATGCACAAACACAGTCGATGGCGAACGATATCAGGGCATGATAACCCAGTTTTTTGTGCCTCAAATTGTTAGTATGGATTTCGAAGACATGTGGTTCTAACAGGACGGTGCCACTTGCTACACATCGCGTGAAACAATAGCATTATTGCACGATGTAAAATTGGCCGCCTAGATCGTGGGATTTAACACCTTTGGACTTATTCTCTGGGGTTTTTTGAAGTCAAAAGTGTATGTCTACAAGCCCGTGACCACCAAACCTTAAAGGAGAAGATTAGACGCTGTGTCACTGAAATCCAGCCACAGTTATGCCAAACCGTGTTTAAAAATTTCGTCAAAAGAACGCAAATGTACCAGCAAAGCCAAGCATTTATCAGATGTGTTCCATACATAATTTTCACGTGTCTACTTTATGATTAAATCAAAATTTCGGTATTTTCTCAAAAAACTATGTTTAATTTAAAATTTTAATTTTCCGCTCTTTTTGAGATGATTTTTAAAGTTCAATCTATTAAATCAGCAGTGTAGATAGTTATAATCAACGGCGTGCTGTCAGTACATTGAAATTAACTGTACTTGACTAGAATTTCTGCGAAATAAATCTAAATTTTATGTGCATCTCGTATTATTCTTATTATAATTATTTTCATATTATTCATGTTTTAATATGTAGTAGCATTTTGTCAGAAAAATATTTAATTTCGCTTTATTTCTCAAAATATATAATTAAGGACAGCTTATTTCAATGTACTGACTGCACGCGCCTCATTATAATGTATAGATAAATAGATAGGTCTGCAAAAATAAAAACACGGACAAGATTTAATTTTATTTATTAATTATATTCTATTATTATTCTTGAAATTTTGAGAGCGGTATGACGCTTCAGATATTCTAAAGAAGGTGAAAGCAAGGAACCTGTAATGGGCGGAACGTGTAGCGAGACTAGATCCCGTAATACGCGAAAGGCTCTCAGAATCAAGACGGAGGGGAAAACCAAGACGTAGATGGGGAGATAATATCAAATAAAATTTGCAAGAGGTAAGCGAGTGTCTTAGAAAACTTGCGATGTCAAGCGTCTGATGGGTCTCTGTAATGACTGCGGTACCAAGACCATAAACTCAATACTTTAGAGTCCCACGAGAGCATAAAAAATTAAATAATACATAAGATTTGGCGTGCATTATTGATACAGCGATAAAACCGTAATTTACTGATCACTGAGTGATCGGAGGTTTGAGCTTCGGTCAAGGGACTACCGAGCTAGTTATATATTCATAGCATAAACACTTAACTCAGTTTTAAAATAATTAATGACACATGTTGATCATAACTTATAAATGTATGCACGTATTGGGCGTTAAGGTGGATAAGATCAAATTAAATAGAAACATTTTACATATAGAGTAGATTAAAATAAACATTTTATGACGGTCATAAAAAATTAATTAACAAAAATGTTAAATTACCAGTTGCAAATTCTAGCACTCAAAATTACAAACACGAAGCTCTCAAATACGTATGTAAAGTATTTTTTATATTGCACAGAATATCAATAGTTTTAATTGTACGACATATGTTAGAATAAATGTACCACATTAAAAATATGGTCATTGAACCTCTTAAAAATGCTTATCATATATTTACTATAATGTATCTACAGGCTATATATATTAAAATGAGGTGTAATAGTAAATATCTTAACAAATTACAATGTTTATTTTGTTTATTTTATTGTATTGAGAGATTTTGACAGTGTATAAACTTATAATTAACATAATAAATATTGAACATGTGATACCATTTATGAAAATCCACAGAAATGTTTATGTACATAAGTATGTTTAGGTGCAGAAGATAAAAAAAAGATAAAAAAGAGGGGGAAGGGGTGAGGATGGTTGCAACTATTGTTGCGGTAAAGGGAGAACAAGACTCGTTTGTAGGTGAATGATTGGTTATAATTGAGATTGAGATGGTTCATAAAAATAACCCTTTTACCGCAGTAAGGCTAATGTTGAACAAGTCAATTACTGTAAATTTGCATAGTATGGTATTTGCATGACCGGTAAATGAATGAATTTTGTATGTAAGATGTTCTACTTCTGGGAATGTGGAAGAGTACGGATTGCCGGGTTGATCTAGATGGCACATGGGTGGGGGATCTTTCTCTTCATCTTCGTCCTTCGGCGTGGCCCACCACAAGATTCTCTAAGCTATCATCCCTTCTCGAAAGGTTTCCAGTAAATTAAAGGATTCGTCCCAGGCAAATGGTTGAGAGTCTGCCTTTGATCTTTATTTACTACAGAATGGAGACAGGAAAAAAAAAATATTATAATCAAATATTTAGCACCAATATATACTAAAGTGGTTTCAATTAGGGGAGGGCTTCCTAGAATGCACCATTTTCGATATTTTGGTGCCACACATGAAATCGAGTCCTTAAAACAAAACAAAAAATTAAGCGGTAGTTAAAAACTTATAATATTTATTATTTTTCATTTTGGTTGTTGCTAAACAAAAAATAAATATTTTTAAGGACAACGCATTCTTATTGTGAAGTTATAATTATTCAGAAGTCTGTGATATTCTTAAAAATACAAATTAAATGTATTAATTAGAAATATTGTTGCTACCGGGATAGCAACAACAATGTTTCAATAAAATTGATTTTATATGTATATCTTTCTAATTTAACATTTAATTTGTATTTAAAAAATAAATACATGAAATGGGAAATGAAGGAAAAGTAAAAAAATATAGAAATGGTCCAATTTAGGAAACTGGTTTTCTTTCTTGGACCACCGGTTTCCTAGAATGAACCTATAGAAACAAATATTTATTTTATGAATAAAAGGGCACAAAACAATAATACAAATAAAAAAAAATACAAAGCTATGCATCTGATGAAGAAAAATTGTTTTTTTGCTGGCTTTTACATTAATACATTTAGTATGGACCCATTTTTAGGGTGTTTATATATTATATTTTGGCAAATGAGTATTTACGAACGTCGCGTCTAATTATTAATAATGGTAAGCTGTGTCCGCTCGCGCTATTTATGGAATACCATACGTATTATTGAGGACACCGTTGAACGTAACATTACATTTCGCCATGAATTTGATCCGATTCATTAGGCCCGCGTTGTTAACCACTTCTACTACATCAAACGTAATCAGTGGAAATTCGCTATTCATTATCCACTAATACTGCGTATTGTCTTACGGTGCACGTACGCGGATGAAATTGTGCCTTCGGGACTTGGACGGATGAATTAACACTCAGCACTAAATCTATACTGTTCAATACTGTTACACAACGCGAGTTTTGAGAATAATATTTCTTTTTAGGAGAACACATTTCTTATTGTGAAGTTGTAATTATTCAGAACAGACGGTCTGTGATATTTTAAATATGAATTAAATATATTAATTAGAAAGATATACTTATAAAATAAATTTTATTGAATGTTGTTTCGCCACTGGGATTTGAACCTGGATCTCTTTCCAAACCGGGGAAGGTGCATTATCCAACTATGCTACAGTGACAATATTTTTAGATACAACTTTTTGATATTAATACATTTAATCGTTCCATTATTCGAAAGAGCCATTTACCTTATTTTTACGGATCGTAATCTTTATTATCTTAAAATTGCAGAAGGTATTAATTAATAGCTTAAATATTTTCACAATTAAATGGCGTATAAAGTATGAAAATCATTTCATTGTTTATTTATAACTTCCAGAACTGAAGTTGTGAGAGATGTAAGATTATACACTCACGACCACTACTAACACTACCGAATCAATTTTATTGACCAATGTTGGGGAAATGCGTTGGAGTGGTATACATTTAATGATAAGAGATACGTTGAAACTGATGACAAAGAAGCCTCTCATATCTACAAAACAAATAGTCGAAAAAATGTAACAATAATTGTCATTCCTGACACCTTTTAACCATGTCTAAGCTCAGAGAATTTTCACTGTATTTCTTAAGGGCCGGTTGAGTAATTAGTAGTAACTTTTACTCTGATAACTTTTTACTAACGCCCGTAGTAAGAATCCTTTGCGGGTTGTTAATACATCAAATTTACTACTGTCAAAGCATAGATGGAGATGCCTATAGGCGCGACAAATAATCTTGAAATATGCTTTATTTTATGCATTATCTTATTTTTCACCTAGATATTTGAAATCTGTCACTTTAATGGTAATTTTTTTTATGTGTATTATGTACTAATGTATATTAAACAACAAGATCATCATCAGACGAACTCTTATCACTAAAATAGCGGAATATTAAATGATTAACTGTCGTATACTGCAACTATCAAAGTATCAATGTGTCAGATGACTTTTGGAATGGCTGTGAAAAGTCGGCCATATTTAACTATCGATTCTTGTTTTTACTATCGGATATCGGAGAGAAAATATGTTTACTACGGATGTGCTTTTGAGAAGTAAATATTTTTTTACTAACAATCAAACAGCTCATTTTCGCAAAAATTTTTACTTTATTAACTTTAGTTACTACTGATCACACAAAAAAAATAATGAAGATAACAATTTAATCTTAGACCATCTTAGTTTGAAGAAGATTAGAATCCCATGAGTGAAGTAACGTATAAATATGGTTATTACTAAAAATTAGTAAGTATGTGAAATAACGTTCTCTTACACAGTTAAAGAACCGATAAAAATAGTCAATATTATAGAACACATCTAGAAAATAAAATGTCAATGGGAAAGCCACATTGGTAGGAAGACGAACAAACCCGGTCATTCAGTGGTACCCAAGGGAAATCAAGAGGTCAACAGGCCACCCTTAAATCCATAGAACTGATGAAATCGTCAAACTCTATGGAAATACACAGCAGCGACTCACAATAGAGAGAAGTGTGAAATACTTGGGGAGGCCTTTATCCAGCATTAGATAAAAAACGGCTGATGATGATTAAATGAAAAGCAGTGTATTCTTCAGTCAATTATTATCCATTTTTATGTTTCTGTCAAACACTCTGCTTCCGCTTTTATTAAATCGTGAACCTTTATTGTCTCAAGAGACAAACTATTTCAAATTCACCCTCCTGCGTGATGTGGTTATTTACGTTGAAAGTGAAATGCGTATATTTTGCTTAAACACAGGTTTGTGGATGTTTGTATCGTAGCCTTAGGGAAATCACGTCAGTAGGTATATTTTTTTAAACTTCATAGAGAAACTTTGTTGTGACAAAATATCTTCAGCCTCAAGTTTTTTTTAAACACATTGACAACAAAAAAATAGTTCTTAATAATATATTACGGCCCATATCTACGGATAAGACTTTGATCTCTGAGACCTGTTAAATCTGTGTATTATGATTGCTTCACGCTGAACTCTGTACTGTCCTTTACGACGAACCTCCGAGAGAATTATTTGGTTACATCCATGTACTTATTAGGACTTATTTGTATAGGGTGTCCAGCGGAAAAAGTTCAAGATTAAATTGTAATTGCTCGTAAACTATCAGGGTGAGGTAAGTGGGAGGGGTGTTATTGCTGATTTGCCAGACGGAATGAGTCACTCGTCGGGGGAGCGCACCACGCGTTCGGAGTTGAGTAATATTTAAAGTGCGGTGATTCATTGGTTCGTGCGTGACGCACTTTTTGTACTCACTTTAATATTCGACGGGTAAGTGATGAGCCGAGCACGCAACTTATCTGGTGTTGTGTTCAAAAGTTCAGAAAAGAAGGGACAATGGTTAACCAAACTCCTCCGGAACCATCAACGTCAGCAGCGATGCCAGAACATGTGGTTCAAGTTCGACGTGAAATTATACGTAATCCGCGTAAATCGATAAGGAAGATTACAGCCTGTACTGAAATAAAAAAAATCAACAGTGCACGTTATTTTGAAAAATAAAGTACAGTTTCACCCATACAAACTGCAAATCGTGTAGTTTCTCAACGAAAATGACAATTATTTACGTGAAACCTTAGCGAGAACAATGCTGGAACGTTTTGGAATAGCACAAACGCTTAGAAACATATTGTTTACTGACGAACCACACTTTCATATCGATGGCTATGTTAATAAACAGAACATGAGATACTGGTGCCTCGACAATCCAAGGGAACGCCATTAAAAACGTTTGCATTGTCCAAAAACGACAATGTGGTGTGCAATTTCTGCCCGAGGGATAATTGGCCCTTATTTTTATAACCTGCGAGATGCAGTCACTGCTGACATGTATTGCCGAATGATCGACAAGTTTTTGGTACCGCAACTGCAGCTGTTTCCCGTATTCAACAACAGCACACAATTTCAGTAAGACGGAGCCACTCCACACACAGCTAGAGTTTCAATGGAAAAGCTGAGGGGAATTTTTTCCAATAAATTAATCAGCAAGTACGAAGACATACCCTGGGCACCTCGGTCACCGGACCTTACACCGTGTAATTTTTTTTTGTGGGGATACCTTAAGTCAAGAGTTTACTGTAACAATCCTCGAACAACTCAGGTCTTACAAGAAAATATCCGCCGTGAAGTTGCTGCCATTGAACCAACCCTTTGCTCTTGAGTGTTTGAAAATTT
This sequence comes from Eubasilissa regina, assembly GCA_022840565.1. Lineage (NCBI taxonomy): Eukaryota > Metazoa > Arthropoda > Insecta > Trichoptera > Phryganeidae > Eubasilissa > Eubasilissa regina. The sequence goes on from JAINEB010000018.1 coordinate 28,886,383, forward strand.
AAGAGTCCGATTGCAAGAGTATCTTGAGAGAAATGGACGACTTTTATACGATATTGTTTATAAAACGTAAAATCCGCATCGTTAAACTCAATTTTGTATAAATAAAATATGAGAATAACATTGTAGTTTTTTTTATTTATTTATGCTATTTATATATGATCACGACTGAGCATCGTTCTCCTCTATTTTGCTTCTACGACGCTAACTCGACTCTTCTCAATATTGGATCTATTTAGTGCGACGTACAGTAAATCTCCGGTCATGTCTCATACTCGATCTGCCCATTTTATTGGCGATCGAACTTTTGCCTTCTGATCTCGTGTATTGTACCTGACCATATATTTTTCTAGGCTATCTCCGTAGCATGCCCATAGTACGAAAGAATATTTTTCCTGCATATCATGGATAGCTTTTCTTTAGGTTCGTAAAAAATTGAGACATTCGTTCGTCATGTAGTTAGTCCATGATGTAGCTAACACTACATATCTAGACGTCGTGCATATTTCTATGTTTTCGTATCAGAGTCCATGTTTTGACTCCATATAGAGCTATAGAAAATACCAAGATTTAACAAGTCACTTTTACTGTACTGGTTCATCTGGCTATTGCACATAAGTGATAAATAATTTTAAATTCTGAATATATAAAAAAATTCTGAAATTGTTTTAGCTTAATTTTATTTTTTTTCTGCTCTAGTTTCGATTTTTTTAACTCTTTCTACCCTGACGATACTTTAAACTACCATCAACTTTATCTAGTCATATATCTTACTGTGGTGTCAATTTTCTGACTATACTACAAAGTCTACGTAAATAATAGTCTACTTGATTTATTTAGACTACAAACATTAGTCATTTTTTTTGTTATGTCAACACTGCGGCAGGTGAAATTGGTCAGTTGCGCGTTATTACAAGGTTAGGTATTATTAATAATTATTTTGACGTAATTTTTTTTTCTTAAATTTTCAACTGTTCTTCTAATGTTTTAGAATGTTTCTATCTGTACTACTAGTATATAATTTCTGTATTATACTATATATTTTATTTTTTGTGTACGTCATGTAAGGTCTGACTGTACTTTGAAGTACCAAAAATTATAATTAATAACATGTATATACCTACATTTTTTTTTATATTCCATCACAATTTACTTATTTTATGTTTTAATAATACCACAAAAATACACAGTTGCTAGTCACCCAAATTTAATAATTCAGGGTAGAAAGGGTTAAAATAAATAATAATCAGCATTTTTTAGTAGTACTGTTGTTATGTTTACTAGTGAAAAGCAATTTTATATATTTCTTTAATAATTCCATTTCATTTAGTCATTGTTGTAGGAATAAATTAAAAGTATTTTAGAATAATATTTTTTCTATCAAAGGAAAAAATAAACGAATGCCATTCAATACAAGAATAAGTTACTCCAGGATTGTACATGCAAATAAATTGTTCATAAATACAGCGAGTTCATGGCTCCAATATCTAGTTTAATAATAGTTTCAGCGTAGGTTAAAGCAATATCGCCACCCTCTATGTTCTTTGTTCTCATAATATTCTGAACAAACTACCCGTTTCATATTTTATTTTATAAATAAACCAAACTTTTCCCTACACACAACTGAGTATTATTTTTATCATGACTATTGTTTCTATATGTGTAGTCCCTCTCATCACCATATTTTTGTAATTTTTAATGGTTTTTATTTTTTAAGAAAAGAATGTTTCTTTTTCATATACATTTTAAGGGTGTGCTTTCGTTTTTTCTAGTTTGAAATTCAAGAAATTCTACGCGAATTACATATATTACGCTTTCAAAATGAGGCTATTAGTTAAATTGTTATAAGTATCAGAGTAAATCATGCTAGAGAGGAAAGTTTGAATAAAAAGAGACGATAATAAAATAGTGGATTTTATCGTATTCGATACAAGTATCAAAAATAATAAATAAAAAAAAATCATAGAACGGCGTATTGAACTTCGATGGATTATAAAAATTATAGTATTTTACTGAAAAAATATTATTTAAAACCTAATTATTGTGTTTTTGATATAAAACTTAGTTTTTTAAATAGTAGTTAAAATTTCAAAGCATGTAAGCAAATATAATATATTTGTCTTCATAATCTTGGTTTCAAGATTATTAGAAAATATGTTTCGTTAATGCAAGAATTTTGTGGCACGCGTAAAATGTTTCTAATGTTCGCGGTATTTCTTAAAATGCTTGTATTTTCTTAATTATGACAAATAATTGTCACTTTATTAATTTTAATTAAGTGTAAAGGTCTTATCCAGGTAATAGTTTAACAAAAAAGTCAAATCTAGCGTGTAACTTCTGATATAAATTAATAATAAAAACCTATGCTTCAGTAAAAAACGAGAATATTTGTATTATTATTGAAAGTCGCGCTTTAATATCATTTTAATGCCATAGTATTTCTTTATTGAAAACGTCTTGAATTTTTTCATTTGTTGATAGTTTGTATTCAATGTTGGCTAAATAAAATGCTAAGTGGCAAATGCAAAAAGCGAATGCCTTTACATATCCCTTTGTTTTAGTGTAACTGAAGAGTTAAGGCATCGGAGGTCACTAATTGTGATAATTGTAATTGTAATGTAATAGAGAAAAAGCTATTGGGGAAATTATGGCATGAATATTGTTTTCTTGTTCTAAATATGGCCATTTTGGTATCAAGAACAGAAAGGAATATCTGAGTCCTCGTGCAAAGCTGGTATTTATCTATATAAGGTAATATTGTGCATCTGGTTAGATAGAAAAGCTATTATCTGCAACGAATTGCTTCCAAAAAACGCAACCATTACTTTTAAGCAATAAAGAAAAAGAACCGGGAAAAGGGCATCATGTGATATTTCAGCATGTTTTTGCCCGTCCGCATACTGCCCACATTACGAAAGCAGTTATTTGACCTCTGGTTAGGATATTATTCCACATAGGCCTTATTCTATCTTGTTTTATCTGGCTTTATCATATTTTCATAATTTCTGAGAAATCTCCCATAATAATGATACTGCATTTTAAAATTGACTTGACGACTTTGTCACCTCCTAATCACCGGATTTATTCGTTTCGGCGTTGAATTAAAAAATTTCCAGAACATTGGGAGTCAATCATAAACACTCAGGAAAAAATATTATAAAACAAATAATAGATATTTCATAGACAAAGCTATTTTTATTATATTTAAGCTATGGAAGTATTGGTAATTATACGACTTACGACCTGTCTTCGGCTAGCTTAAGTGATCTCTTTATATAATTATAATATTCATCATTCTCACCAATCAATCAAACTCCATATCTATAAAATTTTGGGAAGTTGTATATATATTATTTTGTGGAAACACTTCGAGTACAACTATACTATAGCCATCTATGGACTAGATTTGATATTCATTTCCTTGAAACAGCAATGAGAATCTAATTATTTTTGAAATTATTTAAAGCAATATTATTTATCTGTAAAATGAATTTTAACACATTATACCAGAATACGCCTGAAAAATCAATTTTTATTTTAACCAGTATATTATTAGCAATATTTGAATATATTTTTTTATTTATTCTATTTGTTTTATTAACCACTAAATTGAGTTTAAATACATCTACCGGTTTCGAAAAATACTATTTTCTTCTTCAGGATGTCATAACTAACTAAAAATATATATCATTGTTTCTTCACCAGAATCTATTTTTAAAAATTAAAAAAAACCAACAATTATTTAAAAAATTAATTTAGTACCTAACTCAAATTGTTGGTTAATACAAATTTAGTCGAATAATTTTTAGGAAACATTTTTGGAATGGGACTCGTAGTTAAATTTAGTTAGTTGTTTATAATTTCTTGATTAGTTTTACACGCTTTATTTATCTCCAACGATTCCAAATTATTTAATTTGTAACCAACACTGTTTGTATGCAAAATTGACAATCCCAATTTTTTATCAAAATCATGACCATTTTCTATCAAATGATTAGAAAATTCTTAAAACCCACTATTATTCAAACATCTCAAATGCTCCTTTACTCTTATATTAAAATTTCTACCCATTTTACCAACATAAAATGCAGCACAATCCTTGCAACTAAGTTTATAGACGCCAGAATTGTTAAATTTATCATCTTTGTCTTTAGAATTTGAGTAAATTTCCTATACTATTATTTGAAACAAAGATAATAAATAAAAAATATGAATTTTAACCACAAAGTTAATATTGATAATTTTAAAAGTAATATTTGAATATGCCCAAGAATACACAATTACTGGATTTTCACCCTCAAAGTCACTGTTATTAAACAAATAATAGATATATCATAGAGGCGAAGCTACTTTTATTAGTTTATATATTTTGATTGTTTAAAAAATAATTTTAAAAAAACCCTATGAACATAACCATCAACCCAATATTTCTCTGGAACTACAGAGTTTATCAGCACGTAAATAGAAACGTACTTACAAAGTTACAAAGAGAATCTACTTCACGAATACGAACTTATACGGTGCAGTAGTGGCAGGTAGTCAGGTGCATGTTCGCAGGCAGTTTGCTTAAAGTTTAGATATGCATTAATTCGTATATATAATTAGCAGTACCTACGTACACTAAGTAATAGTCGATCGTTCTGAAGTCTAGGAGCACTTAATAAAATATCTCGACGAGTTTTAATCACGAAACGCCATTATTGTATATTGTTGTTTTTATCTATTTCGTTATTATTGTGATAGAAAATTGTAAATAATGTATTTTTAAATATGAATTAAATATATACATATAAAATAAATTTTATCGAAAAATATTGTTGATGCGCAACTGGGATTCGAACCTGGATTTCTTTCCTAACCGGGGAAAGTGCATTATCCAACTATGCTACAGCGACAATACTTTTAGTGACAAATTTTCGAACCTATATGTTACCTTTTTGATATTAATATATTTAATAATTTCATCACTTTAAAGAGCCATATACCTTATTTTTACAGAATCTCAAATACTTTTGAGTAATCTGATAGCAGACGCCAGAATTATCAATTCATTTTTATTAAATTTTGGACACATTGATACAACTTTATTATTAGGAGAACTCATTCTTATTGTGAAGTTGTAATTATTCAGAACATACGTTCTGTGATGTTTTAAATACGATAATAAATGTATTTTTGTTAATAATGTTTTATTTTACAACAGTTCTTCATAATTTATCACTTTGCTCTTTGTCGCAGCTGAGTTCCTGGTAAGAGACTGCTACAGACTTTGTTTTCATTTTGTATTACTGTGTTGGCCTTCTCTGTCGTTTTCCTTCAATTCTCCCTTCTATAGAATATTATAAAATTCTTTAGGTAATTTTTATTTTATATATCATTATAGATCCAATCGATTTGTATATTTTTCTCTCACTAAAGCCGATTACTGTCATTTTTTATTTTACACTTTTTGATATTACCTAAAACAAAACATACTAACAAAGATGTTATAAAAATATTAAGTAAGCATTGAAAATAATTTTAAATATTTAAAGATTCGTTAGAAATAAAACATATATATATAGGGGGTAAAAATAACTCTGCAAATGAAACCTACGAATATAAAGTATAATTGTCGGTGAAAATTCGTTTTGAGAATAATTTCTACAAAATAATTAACATAACAAAATTGTCTGCAGGTGTCTTTTAATTAAAAGTTGAAAAGTTTTGATGAGAAACCGACAAATTTACTGCAGCGTATGCAGCTTGAGTAATAGAGAGTGAACGTGGTAGTAGTAACATTGTTAACAAAATATATCTTTTGAGCGTGATGACGTAGAGACTCTCGACTCATACTTCTACAAGAAGAACAGAGCTGTCAGTTGGATAATTAATAATTCATGTGTAGGAAAACCATGTTAATCTAACTCCTTAAACTTGTAATTAATATTAAGTTTTAGATGCAATGGATAGATCTAATTTGAATTTAACGAATCATTAAAATATATACTACATTATTTTTTATTTCTACCATTACTTAAAATGATGCGTTGTTCTATAATATTTTTTTAAAATCTAGAATTGTAATTAATAAGATTGAGTTGTGTTATTAATTAATTAAGAGTGAGTTGTGTCATTTTATTTTACAAGACATATTATTTAAGAGTGTTAATAAAATGTATTTACATACGAATAGTGATAGAGTTTTTGCAGTTTGATGTTAATCTATCAAAGGTCAGTGCTATTAAGTGAATTGCATGATATTTACCTAATTAGTGTATGAATCTAAAAGTATGTAATTATAAGTAATGAAATTTTTATACAGGTTTATTTTAGCTCGCGCCACCCAAAAAATTGTAGAGAAAAAGTAATCAAACAATACGTCATACCCGGTTACCATAGTGACAACATATTTCTTCAGAACCTGTAATGGTCAAACTTATGTTTTGAAACTTTTTAGGAATTCACATTTTCGAAAAGCCACAACACTCGCATTTTAATTTTTAAACACAACATGTTTAAAAATTAAAATGTCCTTTCACGTCCCGATAGGTAAAGAATTCATTACCTATACTGTACGAAACATTCAAAAGTTTGAATTAAAAATATACTACATACCTGGTACCTACCTACATAAAGTATGCAAAGAATTTTCTAATAAATTGAATTTTTGAAATGTCAAAAATAAACATAAAAAAAAAAATCCCTTTCAAGTGTAAACATAATGTAACAACATACACGAGCGATTTTCATACAAAATCATCAGAGTGCTAATAATACTGACTAGATTTTATTTCAAGAATGTATATTTTTGTTCTTAGGAGAGAAACAGCGTGAATAATTTCAACACTTGATTTTTAATGAAACACAATGTTGAATACATTTCTTAATATTAAGGAAGGAGAACACATTCCTATTGTGAAGTTGTAATTATTCAGAATATTGGTCTATGAAAACAATTTAGATGGCTTTCAAATAATGGAACGACAGGTGTATCAATTTGAAAAAGTGTAACACATAGGTTCGAAAATTTGTCATGAAAAATACTGGAGCTATGACACAATCGGTAGTGTACTTCCCCGGATTGGAAATAGAGATCGAGGTTCGAGTTCCGGTAGCGCAAAAACAATATCTTTCGACAAAATTGATTTTATATGTATATATTTATAAATAATACATTAAATTAGTATTTAGAACATTTCTTAATAGGTAGGAATGCGCGCCCACGTTACGAACACTGAAGAGGAAATTGGTGAAAATATGCGATGTTGATATGAATAGAAATGTGTAACGACACAACTTGCAACGAATTGTGTGAATTGAATGTATAACAGCGAAAAACTCACGCCTTGTCTCGACTAAACGAGCCTGAAATTGTAGCCGGATGGCACCCAGTTAAACAGTATATTCGAAGCAGTCGAAGAAATACGGCGGCGTAAGGGTTAGACAATTTACTTCTACACACTTGTATAATTTATTTGTTGTGATACGGACGTCAGCAAATGGACTTGTGTTTATCTGATGGCGCCCCACTTCCGTTGTGACGTCACGCATCACAATGGCCTTTAATGTCAGGTGTCGTAAAACGTTAAGGGTGGAAGTTCGGCGGATCAAAGGCGATCGTTTGCCGGCAAAATCCCATTTATACTAAATGGGCCACGATCGCACCGACAACGTCACCTGAGAAATATCAATCGCCTGGTCTATTAGTCTATCTAATGTTGAAAACAAGCATCTAGACGATCCAATTAAATTAGACATTTCAATTCATTGATAATAAGTATTACAAGTATATTTTTTTATTTATTTACACCCTATCTCGAATCGTTTTGAGAGTTGTTTACTCTCGTTTCGATTCGTCAATAATACTTTTTTTTTAATACATTCAGTTATTAACATCTTAATACCATTATAGGTTGGCTCCGGTATCATCGTAGCAGAGCCATACGTGTAGGTACAATTTTATGTGAGAATCGTTATAATATTAAATTCAGAAGACAGCCAAAGTGAAGCTATAGAAATAATACACCCACAAAAAGGAAGGGTGGACGTCACATTTATGTGTTGCAGTCGCAGAACTCGGTCACAGTCCGGCAGAAATTCACTTTGTCCAGGTCGCAAGGGGTGCGAGGGAAAGCCAGTAGAATGCACCGTTAGGTCTCTCTAGCCACTACTCCTCCCGGCATAGTTCATCTCAGTAACCCCCGGCAGAAGACTTACACTTTAATAAATTCCCGAAAATGTCCAAGACTTCTTTCATTTCTTAATAGGTCATCGTTCCGGGGGATCCGATGACCTATTCCTTCAAATCTCGCAATCATCATCTCACGTGCACCATTCATTATAAATATTTTTAAAAATAATTGTATTAATAAAACCCTACATACTTAGTTACAGATACATTATTTGTATCTTAAGAAAGAAACCCCAAAGGGTCCCATCCTATACCAGAATGTTTACTTTAGAATGTTGTTTAGAGTTGTTTACTCTCGCTTCAATTCCTCTCACATAAACAACGCGTGCAATAATTTACAGAATCTTGAAAGCTTTTTAGAATATATTATAAAGTTCAGTTAGTTATATTACGGCAGTTGGTTACTAATTACCTTGTGGCTTTCTTTCATAGCTAACTTTTTTCTTTCTTTATTATATGGCACTATTTATTATGTATTATGTACTTACCTACAGGCACGCCGTCACTGCGTCGAGTCTCTATAAAATAGAAATTATAAGGGTGCGTGTGAGTACACGAATGAAATTTCTCCCGCGAGACTCGAAATTTTGGTGGTTAAAGTTAGTTTGTCATAATAGTATGACTTAGCACTAATTCTACACAGTCCTTTATACGAGTGTTGAGCGAAATTCCCTTCTCGGATACACCACCTAAGATAAGTAATTATGAGATCAAAATCACAAACCGTGAGTCAATCACTAATATCTTTGAGTCACACTCACTGCCAGTGATTGAAAATTCGGGAATATCGTGATTGGTGATTATTTTTTTACTTTATTTAATGATTTATGATTCGGCGCATATGCATATGAAATGAAAATATTCATAAAGAAATGATGTTTTAATTCGTGATAAGCAAATGCAAAACGTTTTACGCGCTTGACCCAAAATACTTGAAAAATAACCTCACATTTTTTTAGGGTATTCTCTTTGTGACGATATTAAATAATATATACATTAATTATACATGCTAGAGTATGTTTTTTACGAATATTAAATTTGAGTAACATAAGTAAATACGCTCAAAATTATGTTTTTTTTATTTATTTTGTGTATTGTGATATCGTGGGGCGCACGCGTATTAGTAATGAAACCGTGATCACAGTCACAGTTTCCAATCACTGATATTTTCGAATATCAATCACAATCACACTAGTGAGTCCAAGAGTAGCATTTTTTCTCATCACTTATATAAGTATAATTATTATTTTCAGTTCAAACAACGATACATAAATATATTGTCGAATGTTGGCTTGAAGGTTTTTCAAATTGCCAAATAAAAGATTTTACGTACGTACGTAAGTACGAAAAACACTGACTACTTGAATACAGGTGAAAGTTCAGTGAAGTAGCCGGAGTAACGCTGACTCAATATTTTGGGTCATTATTCGTGCTCGAGTATCTTATTCACTATAGTAAGGACTGAAAGGAATTGAGACAGTGGCATGAACAAAGAAAGTACTTACTTGAGAACACTTAATTTATTTAATATAGGTTAGATTTCAATACAGGCCAATGAAATCTTGCCTCGATTATGTTTGGTAGAGAAATAAATTTGTCGGCATGCAGTGCTGTTATAATGACGTTTTGCACCATAAACGCTAGATGTCGGGGTGTGTCCATTCACATCACAGAAATACAAATATAATTAATTTAATGCAATTTTCAAACTGTGCAGGTAAACAATTAAATTAGATCAAATATCATTTCAGTTTATTTTTATAACATTCCTTTTATAGCTTACATCAATATAAAAATCCTTAGTACAAATAATAATACATTTCATTTACATGCAAGCCTGTTGGCCGCTTCCTACACCTAGCTAGGTACATATAAATTACCTGTTCTCAGGTAGGTAGCCATAAGGTTTCATAAGCTAGAATATAAGTTGGAAGTAAGGCAACAAATTAAATTAAATGGTAAAAAACAGAAAAATCATAAGGAGACCAGTAAAGATAAGTAAACAAAACAAAGTTTTTTTTTTGATTCAAAACATGATAAGTACAAGGTAGGATGTAAGGAAAAAAAGAATTACATAAAATTGGTAGCTTTAATCATTTAAGGAACTCTACCAGTTGATTTTTGAAAAGGTATTCTTTTGTAAGCACACAGCATTGAGGATACAATACCGTTGCGGTAGCATATTGTATATCCTCGGTCCTATAAAACATGCATGTCTTTGAGTAAATGAGAGTTTCATTAACGGGACAGCTAGTTTTTTTTAGTTTTTGCCAGAGTACACTTTGAATGTGATTGATTGAATTGAAAGTGATTGAATATGAGTGTCAAATGCGGAAACCAAAGAATTGACTTTTCAATCAAAAATGTAGTACGTAATTTTAATATTATCATTAACTAATTCAAAAAGTAAAATCATAATACTTCAATCGGTCAAACATAAATCAGCTAAACTGATTGAGTTAATTTTATTAAGTTGGAAACATTATGCAAACTTTGGCTGAAACTTTTTAATTGATTTAATTAATCATTATAAACGTAATTAAAAAATGATCTCATTGAAAAATGAAACTTTTAAAATGAAATTGTTTGTTATTAACGACCTTCATTGATGATGTTTGAACGATCGTTTCTTTGATCGATGATTTTAAACACTGATCAATTAAAAATAAATCACGATCCCTTATGAAATTTTGCGTGTACATCATAAACTTACGGGTGGTGATTCATTATTATTAATGATTATTATTATTTATTTATAATTATTTTGGAGATAAAAGTGATTTTATATCAATATTTTTCCATTCATATAGGAAGTAGCAAAATTTATTATATCCTTCCTTAATAGATACGAGTGTATTGTTTTAACTTTACGGTCAACACACATTCCGCTTATGCTCATTTTATATTTTTTTAGTTTATTTCTTCCCCTTACGTGTCTTTCATATATTATATATTACAATAGCAACTAAACTAATTGAAAGTTAAAGTTGTTGTTTTAAAAAAATTTAATCATCTTCCATTTAAAATATCCGCCTAACTTCTTCTGTAATATGTACGTCTTTTTTAAGAAGGTTCTACTATTGAAGACAATCAGCTTCAAGTTTTCGAATGATTTGGATCTTTGTGACTTGGTCACGTGCCAGATCGCTTAGTCAGACTTGATTAAACAGCTGTGTCTCTTCAGTTGTGCGTGAACTTGAACCTGAACATTGAGTATATTATATATATTGAAAAAGTATTTAATATAAAAACTTTAATGAATTTTTTTTAAATATCCCAATTTTTGGTAATTTTTTCCCAAAATTATCGTATATTTTTTTGACCTTTTATTTCAGAGAGGATCATTTTGGTGTTGACCAATATTCACTAATTAAATATCTTAATGCTAATCGTAAATATCTTTTGTTGGTTCTTAGTCCATTGATTTATTACACCTCAATCTAACCGCCGTTTACGTTCGTATCGGTACACCCTCTAGAATAATCGTGGGATCAATAATCGCTCGAGCCAGGCTAAGCGGTTACCTCAAAAGCTGGTCCGCGGCCGACATCGTCTCTGAGAAGTGCAAATAATGTAGTCAAAATGCATGTAAGCATTATGTGGACTTTTCGTGTATTATTTAAATGAGATGATTCATATTGTATTTTATGAATAGATCTCGCAAACGCTCATTTGTATACCATGGTATTGTATTGCATAATAACGCTAATGGAATTATAGCATCTCTGAAACTTCATGGATTTGACAATTAATATATGGAATCCGAAATAGGTACCTACTATTGACTATTACCAAGATAACGAGACGTTATAATCCCAACCTGCAATTCAAAAGATGGAAGCGCGTAAACAGATACGATAGAAAAGTTTTAACGTTATATTATATTAAGATAATATCTATTACATACGTTCGTTAAGATGCTGTGTAAGAAAAGGAGTTATGTAAATATAATATATAAACACTAATAAATAATTAAAAATTATATCTATATTAAACTTTATATAAACCACTTTCAGTTTTTTTTATATCAACTGATTTTGATACTAACATATCTTCGTCAGGACTGGCATACAACTGAACCATTCCATAAAAATAAAATATTAAAACTACATCAATTATATTGGATAATTTATAAATTGTTATCTTTATTTATAAAACTGAATGAATGTATGTTTGTCTCTTCTTTATGATTAATTCAAAGCAAATTTTGCACAATTACTCTTCAGGACTCTGTGCAAACTCAGATACTCTTCCCTAATATAAATATGTATTATATTGAATGCAGTATTTTCTAAATCTTATTTAGCTACACTCTTTTATCCTGAGGAAATATAGTCAACCTTCCCCCTGCCTTGACCAAATGTTGCATATATTGTTACACTTTAGGACCTGAGCAAGGCAAAGGCAACCTCCTGCCACTTTCCTATAGCTATCTAGTCAAATCATAAATGAATACCATAGATGAGAATCTAGTCCTGAAGGACTGTGACAAAACAAATGAAAATGAAGGAAATCCTCCTAAATTTTTGTTTAAAAAAACAATTATCATTGAAAAATTAATAAATTTTGACAGCTGTCACTCATAACGTATTTAATGAAATTTAAAGATTTATCAAAATTTCTTTTGTTTGCTCGGGTCGATCCGATGACAAGTTCAGTTGGCGAGTAATTTAACTAGCTCATTTTACCTGTTATAATATAATTATTCTTCGCATATTTAAAGCGCGGACGGCCTTTATCTCCCGAAGAACCGCCGGAATGTTTACGTGACCAGAAAGCTAATCGCTTCAACTTAATTATGTCCCTTGAAGAAGACGGCGGGAAGCAATTCGCTCAGACTGGGCCCAGAAGACAAATTGAGAATAATGACCGTGAAAATGTTCCGAAAATCCCAACAAAACGTTCTTTTAAAAAGCGTTTATTTATTACTCTCTAAAAATTGTAAATACAATATTAACGTTAATGATAAATACAATAATAATGTTAATGAGAAATAAAATAATAAAGTTAATGATAAATACAATAATAACGTTATTGATAAATAAAATAATAACGTTAATGATAAATACAACAATAACGTTAATGATAAATACAATAATAATATATAATAATAATAATAATATAAATAATAATATTAACGATCGACAAAGAATTTAGGTGACCGATCGGTCGTCGAAATCTTAGATAATAATTTTTATAATAAATTAAGATTTTAACAATCTGTCAGTATAGCGGATACTTATCTAAGGAATGCTTATAGTCTAGTGGTTACGATACGCGTTTAGTGATCTAGTGATCGGGGTGTTCGATCCTCGTTCCAGGAGGCCATCAAGTTAGTCTTATCTTCATAGCACAAGCGTTTAGCTTAGTTCAAAAATAGTAAAAGTAAATAAAAGCATATGGTCACATAATTACCATGATGCTTTGCTTTTTTCTTGTTTCTACGTGCATATGTGGTACCTAAGTTAACCAAACGTCCTTTTTTATGGAGGACGGACGATTCTCTATTAAAATTTTGTCATCTTTAAAATTCTTATTTTCTTAATGTCCTCTTTTATCATTTTACATTTTTGCTTAATTCTATAAGTTTTACTCTAATTTATGCAATTTTTGGTATTGTTATATGAAAATTTTATGTGATAAAACTTGCTTAGACGCTATTTATATAAAAATATCTGAAAACACTGCGCAACACAAAATTTTTATTTTCACAAATTTGAGAAGTGAATTTGGGAGTTATCCTCCTTTTTTTGATAATATCCTCTTTTTTCCTAATCAAGATCTGGTCGCCTTAAAATATCACAATAATTATTATTAAGGCTCAAATATAACACATAAAATAATATTTTTCGCGATCTTCTCTTCTAAATTACAATCTTTAGTGGCAAGAATAAGGCTTTGCATAGTAAAAAATAAAATACTAAATAACAAGCAAGTATATAGTAAAATGATGAATTATTATAATATGTATATCGATATATGTTGTATATCTTACTACAATTATGTGTAAATTTTAGCATTTACTATAAATCAACATACATATTGTAAAATTAAATAAAAATTTATTTAATTAAAATTTGTGTTGTACCTACAATATTTGATTGCATGAAGAAAAAAAGATAATACTAAATCAATTCTATGAAAAACTGTTCAGGTAATTCTCCTCTGACGAATCCGAATCTTCGGCCCGGATAGAACAAAGACTTCTGAAAGCGAATGAAAAAGTATATTTACTTTTGTATTAAGATTTTTAAAGGCATTGTATACGTTTACAAAATCCTCTCGAATTGAACGAAAATAATACCTTTTGAGAATAAACAAAAGTTTTTCCAGAATACAATTAATTGAGAAGATATCATTTCCGTACTAAAATTTGTATCCGACCAATTAACAAATTCGTTCTTGTGTAAAATGAGTAAATGGCTTACTGGTGTACAAATACAAGTATGTCAAATAGTTAACTAAAGGTTTAGTGTCCTAATTTAGTCCTAACGAGTATAATTAACTCATTAACCGACTACTGTAAACACGTACACAATACCTTTTCGACAGTAAATAAACATACTTCTGTAAATGAACAAAGGGTCTGTTATTTGAAATCCTTTGCTCTTTACATTAAATGAACTAAAGTTTTGTTGTTTGAAAAACTTTTCTCCATACGTTGAGTTCGAAAAATATATACAGAAATGTTCGTCACTGATAACTAGATTGTTATTAAAATATTCTATCAGTTTTGTTCAGCTTACAGAATTATTCTGTTTCAATAATATAATCGCAAATAAAACACTTTACAAAATGTTAAAAAAGTAAAAAACTACCATCGTTGTGTATTTTGCTGTAAAACCTTATCAAGCCCCCGTATAATCAATCAATATTTTTCCACTACAATGAAATAAATTGACGATTTGTCTGAGAAAATTTAATCCCAAAATTGATATTTTTTCTCTCCTTCTGAATTTTGACTCACGGGTTAAAACATCTTATTTTAAAAATGATTTCAGGTATTTTCTACAATGTCTATGTCTCATTAAATATTATTTTAAAACTAGGGTGGTTAAATGTTAACATTCTTGAAAAGTTATAATAAGTGTTGTATTTTAAAATCGTTGCTAATAAAATCTTACGGAAGCAATATTGTAGGTGGACAATGAAATTATGGCACTAATACTGACGTAAGAGAAATCAGGTGGTAAAAAAAGAAGAATACATGTCGAATAAAAGCTGTGGAACTAATGTCATTATAAATGGTTAACCAAATTTTGGACAATATTGAATTAGAAAAAGCAACAAACGATACGCTACAGAACAGATATTATGTTTTGAAATAAAATGAAAAATTGTTGAACTATTTACAAAAGACTCAATTTTGATATCTATTTTATCTGCTGTCGAAATCAATTTTACCTACCTACGACAACAACATTTTGACTGTCAATCATTTATACAGAGTGGCTACTGAAACACTGATATAAAACAAAAATAACTTTTTAAGCACATGTTTTTTAATTTTTTATTATTTTATTTGGATATTATAATTAATGTTTTTTTTTTCAATATTATACGTGAAAAATAACATCCCTCAAATGACTATCATTTTCTTGCTCGCAAATACTGACTCTTTCCACTGCGTTTCTGATGACCGTACGTACGCAAGGTTTATTTGATCTTTCACTAGAATAGAAAAAATCGATAAGTTTCACTCGTCGCTGGACATCATACATAGCCATTATGATCTCCAAGAAATGCTCTACAACCTATAAAAAATATATATATATATATATATTACAATCAAATCCTTCACGCTTTCAGTGAGCTTCTCTTATAAAAATATTATAAACTTATTTATTGCAATTTTTAATCGCAGTCAAAAACTTCGCAGTCTTAGAGTTTGCGATTAAACTAAAGTAGATTATAGTTGTTATAAAATATAAGCATATTTCATAATAATGATTTTTTTTATAATTCTACATTCTATTAACTTAATTATTACTAAAAATATATTATTCTTACTTTATTACTTCTTAATCGGTTATTATTTTATAAATATGAACATTATTTAAGATAAACTCGATATAAACAATATGACATTATACATAAACAGAATTAAGTGTATATGAAACTATCTCATAACCTTAGTCATATTTTGAAATTTGATCTAAATGTCTATAATTTTTCCCAATCTTACTACACAATTTAACCACCTATACTAATACTCATTAATATTTACGATAGTTAATTCATTATCAATATCCACTCAAAATGAGGGCATTTCATTTTATCATCAATATTATACTTATTTTCTTATTCTTTTTAGCACTTCCCTATCAAAATTACCCATTAAGATGTTGATCCATAGGTAACATTAAAATCTATGGAAAATGAATTTGAGCCCTGTTAGTATTTGGCAGCTTTTATTTATATATTTAACTGTAATAAGTATTATATTTTATATTTTTCTACAAATCATTTAATTTATTACCATACATGTATTTTTTGTAATAAGACTCATCAACCCTAACCTTTAAAAAAATTTATTGGATAAAGAAAAAAATATCTCAATTTCGTATGACGAATTTTGATCGTGAATATTTTCAAAATCAAATTTTCGCACGTAATAATATGACAACATACCAGAATGAATCCCATCTTACCAAACTCCCAAATAAATTGATCGAAGGAATGATTTTATCGCTATCGACAGGTTTCGCGTGGCGCGACGTCATTCGTAGGGGTTTATCGCGTGTTATGATGATGTCCCGATACTGTTATCGCCCGCAGCCAATAATCCTACGCAAACACGCATTATTATATATGTTTGACATGAAGCACTTTGGTAGGCAGATAAATTCGCGGGGAAGTCGATAGATTTTTTCCGACACCTATAATGAATGAACATATTACTATAAGAGTGTACGTACGACGTAATGATTTGAATTTCGTTTTGACATATTGGACCCGTTCATATTTCTCTCAATATTCTATTTGATTTGACTTAACATCTCACTTATTTTTGGATATATTATTTAGATGAATGTTAAGATTATACCTATTACTCACATTTTCAATGGCTTAAGATTGACGTTTTAAAAGTTACCTTATTACCGTTTAATATATAAATACAATCAGGCTTTGTATTCCGTTGTTCTATTGTTTTTTGTTTATATTAAGTTATATTTAATAACACTTATGAGAGAAATATCATTTATGAGAGAAATCACATTTATGAGAGAAATAATATTTACGAGAGAAATAACATTTATGAGAGAAATATCATTTATGATAGGTATATAAAATTTTGAGTTGCAATCATGAACATTAAACCAATGCTAAATCCGATATCGATTATTAGACTCCTTTGAATATCGCACCGATAATAAGATAATATTTCATCATTTGTATATTATTGCATTATGTGATGCAGTTAAATTATTAATTAGGTCCCTAATGATTTAGAAACAATATTTTTAGGTAAATTTCTATAGAAAGACAACTTTATTCAAAATATTTGTGACGGTGTATTATTATTTCTGAAGTATTTATTCCAAGCGTCCCTGAATTCAGTGTTGTCGTATGTAAATGTTCGGTTCAATATTTTAATACCCGAGAAGGTCTCCTTTCACCTTTCGTCATTTGACATTTAAATTTATATTTCGCGGAAGAGAGCTCCCACGACGAGCGCACGTCGAGCAACAGATAAAGAATATATCCATTTTATGCTAAAAGTGGTTTAATATGTATCCAATTATTGTCTTCCCGAGAACTGATAAGTTGTCATGGTGTGTTTTCGAAGAAGATCATTTTCCTAACGAAACATTTCCATAATTTGATTTGATATTTGAGGTTCAATCATTTCAAATTGAAAACAAGCAAGTCACAAGACAATGAATGTCAATATTTGAGACGCATTGTTACCAACATATCTTATTTAGTAGAATAATGTCAATTACCGTTGTATCTAAATAATATGAATGAATTATAAAAAACCTGTATTATAACATTTAATGTATGGCTAATTATCTGTTCTCTATACAATCTTACATCTTTTGACCGATCTAAACCAAATTTTGCGTAGTTCCTCTTTATTACCCTGGTTAAATCAGAAGCATCCTCCTAATTTGTATATAATTTTGAACGCCATGCTTTCCAAATTTTTTTTTTTTTTTTTCCAATTCTTTAGAGTCTACGATACTCTGAGTACTCTACATGCGGCTAGACCGCCAAATCTACTGCTACAAGTGCATCAGCGCTAATCGCTTTGACACTTTTACTAACTACTTATTGTAATAAACATCATATGTGTTTTATATTAATACATGAATTGGAAGGGTAAAAAATTCTGATAAAAAACCCTCTATCTTTCCAAATTTCCCAAAGTCGTCCGGCTACACACCGCTGATACAGTGGAATCCGCTTATTGTGATCGCCGTGGAACCTGTAACTTTTGATAACAATAGCCAGTTGATAACATTAAGCCAAAGTTAAAAAATATATATTTATAACTATTATTTTCTGTCGTTAGTTTAAGTATATTAATTCCTGAATGCAATCCTCATACTAATAGTGCTTTTCAAAGTTTATTGCTCTGTAGATTTTTATTCTTCTACATACATGTTAGATTCACTCTCTTTTGATATTTTAGACAGTAAGGATCATTTTGTAGGAATTTCTTAAAAATGTACATATTTTGTATCCACGCAATAACAATAGCTGAAGTATGATTATAATAGGCGGATTATTTTAAAGAAATTTTATATACAGGATTTTTGGGCCTTATATTGTGATAACAATATCCAATTGATAACATTATCCATGATTATAATATCCGGATTCTACTGTATTTAGATTTTTTTGTAATAAGTCATTACTTTTATTGTGTGCAAATGTATTAATCAACATTCTTGTTTAGTAAATGTTCTGAAAAACTAGATATTGGGGGACAGTCTCCTTAGATGCTTTAATTATCGATGAGGGTACATGATGTTTGAGAGTGAACAAAGCAAGAGTAGTGTGATGACAGAAAAGAAGAGTGATATTTTAAACAGTCCTGAATTTACTATAGGATTAAAATAAGGAGAGCGCAGGGCCCTTAAAATTATAGGAACAATAGAGTATAAAATGTTAAAACTTCTACATTTCGATGAAATTATTACATATGCGAACAAAAATGTAATAAGTTTATTATTGTACTTACACAGGGTGCAACAGACCCAGTCCAAAATATTTTATAGGTGGTTACCTGACAAAATCACCAGTCGAAAATGTTCAAAAAATATGTGCAAATTCTGCGACATTACGAAAAATCTACGTAGTTATAAATTTATTCATTATTAATCTTTGCTTCGGATCCTAAATCATCTAACAAAAATAGCCTGGCCGCTCTAAATTTGATGATTTTTAATTTTTAGTATTAATATTAATTTGGAAAAGGACACTAGATTCACAAATGTTAGGAAAGTATTAATTTACTATTCGCATTTTTATCCGTTTACAAATTTTGATCCAAAATTTATATGAACTTGGCACGCAATCTTATTTCATTTACGGTTTTTTCTCGATATCAACGGCACTGCGATAAATACGTTACATTTGCGTATTGAGACTTTTCTTGATTTAACTATAAATTTATTTTCATCATAAGTTATAAATATTTTTACATAAAATAATTTTTGTGGAAGACGTAAATAAAAATAATTACTCTATTTTTCATTTAACCTCACAAAACACTTTAAATTTTCTTCCCGTCATTTTCTTCATTATCAAGTATCGAGACCACAACCTGGAAGTAATAGTAATAGTAAATTAAAAATGCATTTATTGAGTTATTAAAAATCTCCAGTGTTTCTTAGCGAATATTTTTCAAAGGTATTCGAAATAAAAATGTGATAGCTTTTAAATAAATGGAACGTAAGATGAATTTAATTCAAAATTTCTGCAACATATAAGTTTGAAAATTTGTCGACTATTTACGACGCTGACGTAGTGCAACTGATTATCGCACTTTTCCGGATAGGAAGCGATCCTGGTTCAATTCCCGGTGGCAGCTAAAATATTTTTTCGATGAATTGAGTTTATCTGCACCAATCTATATTTTTCTAATTAATGCATTTAATTTGTATTAAAATAGCTAGAATTATGTTCTAAAAAAATTACAACTTCATAAATAATAATGTGATCTCTTTAAAATATTACATAATTTTTTTTTAAGTATCCTTAAGTTTTCTGTAATTTTCAATATAATACACAATACAATACAAATATGTGTATAATTTGAGTAGAATGAAGATATGCTGTGGTTATTCATTTTGTATATAAATGTCTTATATTTTACTATCATATAACCAGTAACTCTGAAAGGTAAAAAACGCGATTATCCGTATTAAAAAAATGTTCTATAGTCACCATCTAAACTTCAGATTATGAATTCGAATGATTAGATGCCATGTATTATCAGTATTATATTATATTATTGAATGAAAGCATGCACTTACTAAATAAATGATAAAGCGACTCGAAGTATTTGAGATGTAGATCTACAAAATTATGCTTAAAATAAACTGGATGGATAGTTACGAATGAAAATATTACGGTTCGGGCGAATAAAGAAAAATATTTATTTAAAACAATAAAAAAAAATTATAAAACGGAAAACTTTAATATCTGGACCATGTAATGAGATATCCAGAGAAATTTCAGATCTGGCATCTCATAATGCAGGGAAAGATTACGAGAAATCTGGGTTCTGAAAAAAGAAGAACATCAGGGCTCAAGAACTTGGGGTTTTCCCAGTCTGCTATAGAGTTTTTCCGGACCCCAGTAAACAAAGTGATGATTGATATCTAACATGAAGATGAAAAAATGTGAAAAATTTGTAATACCTACCTAATAACATTAAATATTATCACTGAATTCTTAAGACTCCTGATAACGTGTCTGAATAAAAGGTATATATCTAAAGACGAGCTGATTCCAATTTGTATTTCCATTGTAAAAACATAACTACTATTAGGGTGATTAAATAAGCAAAATATTCCACAGAATTTAAACGACATTATTAATGTTATTTAATTTAATTTATATGTTTGTTTTATTATGATTTTTTAAATTTGTTTAAAAGAAAGAAAACAATATTTAATATAAATTATTTATAACTTTTTAACTTCTTGAGTTGAATTTAAATTCTGTCTGGACTGCACAATGGATGGATCCAAATAATCACAAGAGTGATCGGCTTAAAATAATTCAAGGATCTATTCCCCGCTTCCCCTAGTTCTCCAAAAGGAAAGTCTCCAAAAGAACTATATCAAATAACTCTGGAATGAGAATTGGGCAACGCCAGGTAGCCTCAAATAGATTTCCCAATGTGTGAGTGTGGTGTCGAGGAGAAAACCTTTGACCATATCTTTTTTGCCTATCCATTGCGGATCACAGTTTTTTTTCAGTAATCTCATCCATTGTAATTTTCAACTCCCGGTTAACTTGCATTATTTTATTTTCCTTAACTCGCCACATTTAATCTATATAATATCAAATTTTTTGAACAACAATGGTGTTGATTTTTAATGTAATATTTCGTATTCTATAATATTATTGTACTTTTTTCATTAAATGGAGTTTTAACTTGATAAATGGCACAAATCACTCTTGAATGGTGGATTACCTATTTAAATGAAGAAGAAGAAGAAGATTTGAATTAAATACACCAACCGGTTTCATAAAATACATTTTCCTTCATCAGGATGTTAAATAAATGAACTAAAACCATATGTCAAATTGTTGTAATGGTTTTAAATTCAATTTTTTTTTTATAATTAATTAAAAATATAATAATTAACACCACAATTTAAAGTTTGCAATAAATATTTAAAATATAACAATATTTCACCAGATTATAATTATTGATAGATAAATTGCGTAAGTACGTTGAAATGTGAGGGTGCGTGTAAGAGTCAACATAAGCTTGTTGGTATAGTGGTTAAGACGCTGGCTTAGTGAACTAGTGGTCGGGGATTGGCACCTCAGTCAGTTCTATTTTCATAGTACAAGCGTTTAGCTTAGTTTAAAAATAGTAAAAATATTGATGTAACATGTATTTTGTGTATGCATCTCTATTATTTAAAAAAAAAAACATATATTTGATTGTAAATAACTGATGATTTACCGTAGATAATATGTAAAGTGTCACTGACTTTTTCAAAGCAAACATGTCGAAATATTTTTTTACACATCAGTTGATTGTGAAAAAATGTATTTATTCATTAATTGGAACGTTTAAAAAAGGAACAAATATTAATCCACATTAGTTATTAATCCACTTATAAAGTTCACCATACGTTTAAAAAATAATAACGATTGTCAATATTCCACTTTGACATCAGAACGATACTAAAAGTCAATGGAACACGTTGGAATATATAAGAGCAAATAAAACTACAATAAAAATAATTTTATGTCTAAGCTAATACAATTACAGAAATAACTTTGTATTTAACCATGAGTTAATTTAAACCAACCGGTTTCGAAAAATTCATTTTCCTTACATTCCTTTTTTATTAACCTAATGGAAGATATGATTAAATACAACGCTATTTCTATAATTATTTAAAATATGTTTAACCGAAATGCTTTTACAATAAATATTTAAATTGTTATGTACGTAAATAATTTGAGTTTAATATATTTTTATATATGTAATATTATAACTAAATACTTTTTGCCTTAGATTTTACTAATTATCTCGATATTCAGTTTTAAATAATAATGTTTTGGAATATTAAGAATAATGATGAAGTCAACTGTTATATATATTATAAATAATTTCGTAAAACTGAATCAGGTTTGTGCGATTATTTCAAACAATTGTTGTGTCATATTCAATATCGATTTTATTCCCGTGGGTTTTGTATAAGATAAGTTTCGACATTAATTATGTAATAAACTCAAATATAAAAGGAAAATCGTATATTTTTTTTGTTTATGGGTACTCCGTTTATGGATGAATATACTCGAATATTTTAGATATACCGAGGATATATAATACGGATCATTCTGAATGGAGTCCTGTTACCGATAATGATGAATGAAATTGAGGTCTGGAGCTGGCAGAAAAGGAACGAAAGCAAACTAAATGCAGTAGAAATGAGTCCACTTAGGCGTATATGTGGCAAATTCATTTATTATTAAGGAGAACACATTCTTATTGTGAAGTTGTAATTATTCAGAACATAGGTCTGTGATACATGTTTTTTAAATATTTTTTTAAATACAAATTAAATGTATTAATTAGAAACATATACATATAAAATCAATTTTATCGAAAACTATTGTTCTATAATATTGGATTACTCAAAGGTATTTGAGATTCCATATAAATAAAGTAGATGGCTTTCAAATAATGGAATGATCGAACTTGAAAAGTGTAAAAAATAAGTTCGACAACTTGTCGTCAAAAGTACTGTGTGCTGTACCATAGTCGATTAATGCACGTTCCTCGGATTGGAAAGACATCCAGGTTCGAATCCCGATACCAATAACAATTGTAAATTTATCAGGAATATGACAAAATTTAAATATGTATAGGCTGATATATGGTTTCCTAGATCGACATTTTGGCACGATTACGCGTGGCAATGGCACGCGTAACCTTGAAAGTTACTAAATAAATGTACTTGTACACTTATATATATATTTATATAATAATAATTTATATGATATTTACTGTTTTTTTGTTTAACCAAGTGATTAATTGCTGATTGGACTAAGCTAGTTCATATTTACCGAGAACTTCAGAATTATACATCTAATTATTGAAACATTATTATTATGATATACTCATTACTAGTGAACAATTTTAAACCATGTTTATTAATATTTGATTACCGGTTTCGATGATACGTACAGTATTAAAGTTAGGGGGGACGCACATTAACCGATCCAATCGGTTGACGTCAAATTAATCAAATAGGTTTCTATAATTTATTATTATAGTTATTATGTCCAACCTCAAAGTTAACGCCGTAAATTCAATAAATAAAACTCATTTTTATAAAATAAATTTTAAATGGCGTGTTACTAAAAATTGTAAAATTAAACAAACAATAACGTAAATAAATAAATAGTTCATACCTACTTAGATTTTCAGTTTTTCTATCAAACGCATTCCGTCTGCCATTATTTATCTTAATATCAAATATACGCAATTTTCAAAAAAATAAGGTAATCTTTCCGATAAGGTTTGATATCATCTGCAAATAATATTTATTAAATTATTGCTTTTTTGTGTTCCATTGTAATTAAATTGATATTAATATTCCAAAATTTCCTCATACGTAACACAAGAAATATTTCCCACGATGAAGCAATGAAGTAATTTTTTTTTACTCCACACTGCGATAAGTAATTTATAATGGACTTTTAGACATTCAAAGCCACCATCCCTCCAGCTGGGCTTCAAGAAAAATCTTCACTAAATAAAAAGCAAGCCAAGCCTCAAACAATTTATTTTCCTCGCCACTCACAACACCGACAAGCACTTTTCTTACTTTGAAAAGGTATAAGAGCATTCAAGTAAACGTGAAAAAAGGACCTATCTTTAGAAAACAAGGATAATGCGACAAAACTTTGGAAATAATGGCATGTAGTAGAAAAGAAGCCGTATTTTTTAATAGTGTATCTCTAATGACACAAACATTTTTCATATATTGTATATTTTACTCATATAGTAAGAGAACAATACATTTCAATATTTTATAGTTATTCACGGTCAAAATACTTAGGGCCGGCTGTGTGATTAATAGTAAATTTTTACCCTAGTGAATTTTTACTCTAGCAACTTTTTACCATCGCCCGTGCTAAAAAACGTTTGCGGGTTGTTGGTACGTCATATTTAATACTGTCAAAGTTAATCGCGCCTAATAATGCGGCAGTGCGAAATAATCATCAATTATTGCACATACAATTGTACTCTTTATCTATGGCTTTATTCACTCAAAAAGTTACTTTAGTAAAAAACAATCCGAAAACGGGTTGTTTGATCGTTGATAAAAAGTATTTACTCATCATCTAAGTACATGCATTCAATAATAAATTAATAATGATAAAATCCGTGAATCGTTAGTTAAAATGGCGTACTCTTCACAGCTGTTTCAAATGTCATCTATCACATTGATACTTTGAAGGTTGCAATGTGCTACAATGAATCATTCAATATTATTTTAGTGAGGAGAATTCATCTCATGATGATTTCTGCGTTGAATTTACATTTGATACAGCATAAAATTGTATGTATTGCCAATGGTGAATATTTAAAATAAGTGAAATTCTTAAATATTTAATGATTATTCACTTTGTCACACTATTAGGTGAGTTTATCTTTGACAGTAGTAAACTTGACGTACAAATAACCCGCAAATATTTTTTACCACGAGCGATGGTAAAAAGTTACTATGTATAGTAAAAATGTATTATGGTAAAAATTTATTACTGACCATACAACCGGTTCTTAGTCTTGTGATTATATATATTTCTCTACTACTGCTACAACTCAGTGGCTTCACGGTCCACTGATCCAGGTCACGGTCCAGGCGTCCTTGTCCTCGAGCAAAATACTCCCGGAACAGGAGTGTCTCTAGATCTCTTCTCACATTATCGCTCAGACCTTAGGGCTATCACCAGAGAAGTGTCTGTTGCCTTCCTCACTTGGTCGGTCCAACGTGCGGGGATCTTCTTCTTCCTCGTCACCTTTCGACGTGGCCCACCATAACAAGCTTCTTCAAGCTATCTTTGTAGTCTAGCCTCAGGCAAATTATTAAGAGTATGTCCTTGATATTTAATTCCTGCAGAATGGAGACATTCGTCTCGCCACCAACATGTGTTTTCAGCACCACATCTCACAGGCATCAATCCGTCTTCTCTTCTTTGCTTTCCAGGTCCACGATTCCACACCATATAAAAATATAGAATGCACCAGAGACTGTACAAGCCTGACCTTCGTTGTCTTAAAAATATCGCGGTCTGGAAATTTTCGCCGTACCTATCCGTCGCTTAATTTCTGGCTCGCAACTAGCGTCGTCAGTGATTACGGACCGAAGATAATTGAAATCATTGACAATTTCAAGGTCTGGAAGGTCATCTATTATTATAATATTATTTTTTTTAAATAAAGATGCGTAAATGGAATGTCAGAATATTATTTCTATTTTTAAACCAAGCTAAACCCTTGTGTTATGAAAATAAGATTGCTGGTCTCCTGGAATGGGACTCGATCATTCCGATTGATGTATTACTTAACCACTGGACCAACAAGCACGACATAGTGGTAGTCTAGTCTCTTTTGTCTTAAGTCATGTATTATTATATTATACACCTATCACCGAGAACAATACACTTTTTGACATTATACTGGGGAAACGTGCGAAACGTGGGGAAGAGGAATGACGCAATTACCAAGAAGAGGAGAAAGAGAAAATAAAAAAAAGAAGATCCGTCCTTCACAACAACCCTGCCTATCGGATGCACATGCATAATATATGAAAGGGTGTACAGTTTTAGAATAGTGCTTTTCAGCCACACTCAGACTCAGAATTGATAAATTATGGCAGACGTCATCCTTTACCTAAGATAAAATAAACATTCTTAGAGTTCAATCTCAGTACTGCCGGATATGAATTCTACCCATCCACGTACACATTATATGAAGTCACTATGTTTAGAGTCAGAATGGGAAGTGACAACAATGACAAAAATATTGGGTGTAACAGACCTAGTCCACAATATTTTCAAGGATTATGTGCCTAGTCTCAACCATGTCAGATATATGCGCATTAAAAAAAAACTAATTTTGCGTTTTGTTTTGATTAATTGAAAAATTTAATTAATTCTAAATTATATATTGAATACAAAAAGAGAAGAAAATATATTTCATAAAATTACCTATCAAACTAAAATGTATTTATTTTATATGTACCAATATAAATGCGACAAATGGCATTTGTTGAACAAACTTATTACAAATCGTAAAATCATATAACGGTAACAATATTGAACTTATCTTACTTAACATGAATACCATAAATTATTAGGTAATGTTGAGACTTTCGTGTTCATTTTAATATTATACAAAAGTTTACAAATTATAATAAGTTGTTTTCACAAATATACCACTGAACTCGTTAAAATTTTTGTAATTAGTACCATGAAAGTGCTATATTTTTACATATCGTTTATGTACATTTACATACATTTATAAATCGTTCATAAAATATCTGATCTATTTCATGATACTGCGTGACATAAGCGAAGATGGACAAGATAAGTAATAAGGGAAAAGGGAAAAATAAAACTATTCCGATATAGTTACTGAATATAAACGACCACGATAATTAAATTATTTTATTATTATCATTAATTTGAGCTATAGATATTTTTTTCAATTTTTACCATTAAGAAGCGGCAGGACACAATACGCGTGGCTTTTTCTTAGGAGAATATTTAGTGTAATAAAATTTAATGAAATAATTCAACATTTTCAGACTTTTTTGGATATTGCAATATAATAGACCGAACGTGAATTTTTACTTTTTTGATAACGATATGTTTAATAACCAATGCAAAAATATTCATTTATGAAACGTATAATTTTCTGCTTGAACCTTTTACAATCAATTTATAAACAAAATGTGCAGTCTTTGCATGGAAATATTTCGAGGTTCGATGTACCAAAGATAATTCTATTGCGTAAAATATTAAATAGGGCTCCGTCTTTTTATTTTTTTGGTAATAATTGCAATATATTTTGACATTCATAATAAAATTGATTGAAAGCATGTATATGGCTGAAGTTTTTGCAAAATGGTTCAAAAACTTTACACTAAATAGACTTCATTTTTTTTAAGTGAGACGTGTATTTATTCTAAATTAAAACATTATTATTATTATTTTGAGAAATATTTTATCCAGTAACCATTTTATACCGACTGGTTCATTATTTGGCTACAAAAAAACCCGTAGTGTTTAACACGAGTTAGAAAAATTTGTAATTCAAACGTGGTATTTTTTACTAAAGATACTGCAAACATTAACGACCAAGAGAACGTATCTTCTGATCGATTAATCAGACCTCAGAGTGCGCGTACACGGATAAAACTTTTTCCTCACAAAGAACAATACATAATCAGTGCGGACTTGAGGCACATGTACACGCATTTAAAGATATGTTGAAATGCGTTAAAGAGTAGTATTTAGAGACTGTATACGCATCATCCTAACTTTTACTTACTATTACTGACTCTTTAGGCATATCACAATTTTTTTATGTAATTCGTTGATATTATTTATTATGAATTAAAAAAATGTATATCGTTGATGTATATTTTAGCCGAGATTCTCCCTGTACCCAAGACACAAACCGATTTACTAAAATCTAGTAGTTGCTCGGTAGTCACGGCATGGCACGTATGTCGCATTGGCGCCGGAACGGTACATTACCTACTTAAATATATATTATTTGAATTATTCTAAAATATTAGAAGAATAGTTGAATATTTAAAAAAAAATTAGGTCAAAATAATTATTAATAATCACAAAGAATACAAGCTCGTCAAATCTAACCTTGTAGCAATTCGTAACTAAAATTTGACATAACAAAGTGAGATTAAAAATGAAGAGAATTTTTAATTAAACACTAATACATAAGATTTCTTATCCTTTAACTATTTACACAAGTTTGTTAGACCGATTAATTGAAATTCAAGATGCACATCGTTGTAGTGTTTAGAAATATAGTGCAAAAAACTTGTTAAAATACTAAACTTTGCTGTATTCTATATACTTTCTGTAGATATTTTGGTTTGATATCACAGGTTCTATCACGTTTTTAACTATCTATTATGTAATTCAGTCAGAAACAATATATTTTGAGCATTAATCCACAACTGTCAAAAGTATAGACACCTTTCGGTAATGTTAGTAGTCTAACTAACTTAAGTTCGTAGTCTAAATAAATAGAGTAGACCTATATTTACGTTAACTTAGTAGTATCATCGGTGAATTGACCCCACAGTAAGACAAATGACTAAATAATGTTGATAGTACTATAAAGTACAGTCAGAGTAGATAGGGTTAAGATAATGTACCAATAATGCAGATATAATCAATTTATTTATTCTGTATGAATGCAAATTCTTAAGCATATTTATTAGTTTTCAGGCTCTACCCATTTTTCTCTACAATATTTGTTTTATCGTGTCAAATATTCCGTGGTGCCTCCGGCTTTTCACGCCGTTATTATATAAAAACCATCTACTAATCAAAGATAAAAAAAAATGTTTTCGGTTTTATGTTTTACAATTAATAATATAAGTAAATACTAATTAAATTTATTAATTAGAAAGATATAAAAAATATTGCTGTTGCGCCACCGCAATTTGAACCTTGATCTCTTTCCAAACTGGGGAAGGTACGTTATCCAACTATGCTACAGAGACATTATGTTTGACGACAAATTTTCGAACCTATATTTTACACTTTTTCAAATGAATACATCTGTCGTTTCATTATTTGAAAGCCATCTACTTCGTTTTTACGAAATCTTAAATAATTTTGAGTAAACCGATAGCAGACGCCAGAAATAACAATTCATTTTTATTACATTTTTGGACACATTGATACAACTTATATATTATTAGGAGAACATAGGTCTGTGATATTTCTTTAAATACTAATTAAATGTATTAATTAAAAAGATATACACATAAAATCAATTTTATCGAAAAATATTGTTATGGCGCAACCAGGATTCGAACTGGATCTCTTTCCAAACCGAGAAAAGTGCATTATCCAACTATTCTACAGCGACATTATTTTGGACGACTAATTTTCGAACATATATATTTCACTTTTTCAAATGAATATATCAATCGTTTTATTATTTGAAAGCTATTTAATTAGTATTTAAAATATTCTGAATAATTACAACTTCACAATAAAAATATGTCCTCCTAATAATAATATAAGTGATGAAATAAACTTATGCCAGTTCTATGGTTGTATTATATTTTACAGAGATGCTGGTTTTAAGATGAACTATGAAGCTTAGTAAAATTGTAATAAAAGAAGGAACAATTGAAATTTTACAAAATAACGTAGTTTTGTAAGTAAAAGTGAGTGTGATCAATCATTTGTATAAAAAGTCCACCAACATTTAAAAACATGTGTGGGTGTTCAAAATAAGTCGAGTAAGAAAAAGTTGACTCTAGCACTATTCGTTTATGTAACATCTCTGACATTCATTGGGAAGTTCTAAATAGAGAGTTTTATTGCTTGCGTATTGAAAAGAGTTTTTAAAGTAATTCTCAGATTCTTAACAATTATTCGAACAAAATTTTTTCTAAAAAAAAAAAAAGTTTTATTTGCGAGTCATTACTTTTCGTTGGGCTAGAATTTTCATTTACCCATTGAACTTTACAGGATCCCTTTTCAAGACTCAAAGGGGGAATAAAAAGCACGAGCGAAGAGTTCATCAATCGAGTTAGCAAGACAAGTGTTTCAAGCGCTTACCTGCCCTTTGAAAGAGTGAAAGAATAATGCGATATAAAGGTCTGAAAGTTGAAAGATAATTTTAATATTTCTAAAAAGATCTTCATTACTTAATAACCCAAAGGAATTTTTTTAATTTTTAAGCAATATTGTATGATTTTTGTTTACCTTTAAAGATACTCTTATCAAATAGTGAAAGGATCTCTTATCTTATCTATTTCTTAAATCTTACCTTTCAATACTCAGAAGTTGACAGATTGGCTAATAAGTCTTATTGTTACCTAGACCGAAATTTTTATAATGAAAATATTTTTTTGTTGTGAAGTTGCAATTTCAGAACACATTTCTGTGGTATTTCATATGTTACAACGTAAATATTTATGTTAAAATGTGTTCATTCAAAATATAATATATAAGTTGTACCGAAGTTTATCCAAATGTAATAAAATGATTTTATTTAATTCTGGCGTCTCCTAGCGTATATAACTCAAAGATATTTAGGATTAATCGCGATATAAATCTGATCGTTTGTAAAAATATAATAATAGATGTATCAATTATAAAAATATATTGAATATAAGTTCAAAATTAGACATAAAAGTAAATGGTTGACGTAGTGGAATGGTAACACGTTTCCCCTAACAGGAAAAGCTGAATGTTCGAATTCCTATAGCAAATCAAATATTTTTTCGATAAGTAGATTTTTTATGTATACTTTTCTAATTAATTAATTAAATTTGTATTAAAAATATCTATATATAATCGTTAGAATTAACATACTTTTTATAATCATCAGTATCACTAATAAAATAATTAGGATTACTGTTACTATTTAATTCATCAAACTATGTATTCAAATTTTCGACTCTAGGTCTAGATATTATGCAATAAAATGAGTATCAGAATGAAAGAGAGTAGATTTTAGTTTTAATATATCGATACCTTAATCTGCAAAGCAGCTCCACTTTTTTTAAATATTCGGAACCAACAAAAAACTGTTTAATTTTGTAATTAAACAGATTACGAAAATTCTAAAACACACTTTAGTAGATTGTTTCTGCAGAAATAGGGTGGTTGAAAAATTTTATTAATATTTTGATTTATCTCATACTTATAGGGAATATTTGGAGTTTTTCTGAATTTCTTTACCAAAATTGTAAAATATTATTGGAAGCGGAATAATGTAGTGATATGGTGATTATGATTTCCGCAGACGTCCTCTATTTCTGGTGCCATCAACACTTGTGTCAGGTAAACATTTAAGGTTTTTTAAAGATTCAATGTAAGGTTCTTCAGCACCTAGTACTTATTTATTATTTTAAAACACGTGGTTTCGCGTATTTTAAAATTGATAAAAAATTTTGGCTTTTAGTGTACCATAGGACAATAAAAGAGGAAAACAATGGCATCAAAAACGGTTTTTTGTCCACAGGTGGAGTTAGCTAATTTGCAGATTAACGTATCGATATGTGTTATTTTACACTTTCAAAAATTGATGAAAAACTAATAATAATAAAACTATAATCTCGTTACAATCAATAAAGCAGAACGTGATATTTTTAATTAATGTTTACTCAGCTTTGAAATTTAGTACTTCCATCTCTTAGATGTTGTAAAACGTGTTTTGGATCATTCATGACAAACTTTGACATAGTTTCCTGAGCGGTTTACTTCACATGCTAGCGGAGTTGGTGCACCGATCTAAACATGTTTGTCCAGTCAAATGGCAAACCTTAGCATGATAGTGACAAGTTTTACACCGCCTCAAATGATTTAATAACTCTAATGTATCTTCAAGTTTCTCGAGAATTATGTTATTTTAATTGTATAATTTATGACGTTAAAATAATAATTTTTAAATATATTATCTAATTTAAATCATTCACCGTGTGTTTCGTAACAACGTGTCTTCTACGTATTGTCACTCGCAATGTTCTGTATTTGTCATATTTTTAGAAACGTTTTATTTTTACTGTCAACCTATTTTAGAACTTCTACTTCACCGATTTTTCCATATAAAATGTTATATTTATAAACTGTTTGCCACAATTTCAGGATTTCTAGGATTTTTATTTTGTATAAATAAATGCGACTCTTATTTTTCTAGATAAGAATTTTATTGCCCTTAGAAAATGATTGCGTTGATGAACATTAAACATACCATATGTTGATACATACTTATACTGTAAAAGGTATATTTTCTTAAATAAATATATAATTTAATTAAATTAGTGAAATACGTCTTATTGCCCTTAGAAAATGATTACTTTGATGAGCATTGAACATTCCATATGTTGATACATGCTTATGCCATGAAAGGTATATTTTGTTAAATAAATAAATAATTGAATTAAATTAGTAAAATACCTTTTAACTGAGAAATACGTTTTAAATAAACCGTCTATCTTTTTTATGAATCATCACTGATGCAAAAAATGGATACGATTTAACAGTGCGTTCAAATAAATATTTTGTTACATAAAACGAACTATTTGTGCATTACAATAAAAAATATATATATTAAATAAATAAACCTACCTAACCTAACCTAACCTAACTTAACCTTAGCCTACTTAATTATTCTAAATTTGTATTACTCACTAAAAACCAGTATTATAAATCTCACTCTACAAAAAAAAACATAAAACCGTGGATCACTGAGGGTCTAATTTCAAGTATAAGAAAGCGCGACAAACTTCACAAAAAAGTTCAGCAGTATCCTCTCAACTTAGACGTACGAATTCAATACAAGCGATATAGAAATATCTGTAATAAGGCAACAAAAACGGCGAAAATACTATATTATAGAAATTTAATAGATCAAAATAAAACCAATACAAAAAAATGTTGGCAAATTATTAGAGAATTTACCAATTCTAATATAGAAAAAAGTAATAAAGTATTTCAGATGGTTAATGATGAAAACATTCCAAATACTGATGAAAATCAGACTGATATTTTAAACTATATAAATAAATACTTCTCCTCAATAGGTAAAAAAATTTCAGATGATCACTTACTTAGAATGAACACAAATGAATTACAGTTATGTAATAATGTCCGCCTAAATTCGCAAACATCAAACTCATTATTTTTAACCCCGACTACACCACATGAAATTAACACAGTTATACAGGAATTAAAAACTAATAGTGCTCCAGGTAAAGATGGTATTTCTATCAAGCTTGTAAAAGAAATTAAGTCATACGTAACCGAACCACTTGCATTTATTACTAACCTGAGTTTACAAACTGGAGTCTTTCCAACCGTGCTAAAAGATTCGTTGCTATGCCCAATCTATAAAAGCGGAAACCCTAGTGATATTTCCAACTATAGACCGATTCTCTTCTAAGTGTTTTTTCAAAAATTCTAGAAAAAATTGTTAAACGGAGGCTCCTTAAATTTCTGGATGTAAACAACATTCTATCGAATCAACAATTTGGTTTCCGATCGAAATGAAACACAGAAGATGCACTCATGTCTCTCGTGGAATATATCGTATCGAACCTGGACAAGGGAAACAAATGCATGGGGATTTTTCTTGACCTTGCAAAAGCATTCGACATCGTACCGCACCTACTACTGCTAAAAAAAACTTGAAAACATAGGATTAAGGGGCATAGCATATAAGTGGTTTAAGGATTACTTAACAAATAGACGTCAAACTGTCCAAAATAATGAAAAATACAGCAATCCATCATTGATAACACACGGTGTTCCACAAGGAAGCATTTTAGGTCCTATATTATTTCTAGTATACATTAACGACTTTTGTAATATGACCCTAAACAATGGAAAAATAATCACTTTCGCGGATGAGACCGTGCTTTGCTTTGAGGGTAAGTCTTGGGAAGAGGTCAATACTCGTGCACAGGATGGTCTGAACAAGGCGAAAAAATGGTTTGATACGAACCTCCTATCACTTAATACAAAAAAATCTAAATATATATGTTTCTGTATTAACGAAAGAACAACACCACGTCAAAGTCCTACACTCGTCGTTCATGACTGCAAAGCAAACAAGACCACGGCGTCCGCATGCCAATGTGAAAAACTGACAAGAGTCAAAATTATTCGACATCTGGGAGTACTGATCGATGATCATCTTAACTGGAAAGAACATATATCGAATCTAGCAAAACGCATAAGAAAACTAATTTACTTTTTTAAAGGAATTCGATGTATAGTTGATTGCGACCTCTTGAGATCGGTGTACTTTGCACTGTGCTACTATTTAATTAATTATGCTATTTTAGTTTGGGGAGGAGCAGCTAAAACAATATTGGAGTCGGCTAAAAAAGCACAAAAAACAATTCTCAAGGTAATAATTGGTCGTCCCTTTAGATATCCATCAGACCTTATATTTAAATAGTACAATGTCCTTGATATAAGACAAATCTTTATGTTGAGACTCGTTCAATACTTCCATACTAATAACAACTCTCCCCAAGCAATAAATCATGGACACAACACTAGACAAACAACAAACATCTACACACCAGTTCCGAGAGCAACAACGACATTTTATCAAAGATTCTACATGTTCCTAGCTCCGAAACTATACAATACACTCAGTACTAACTGGAAATCGTACAATTACTATAAGATTACACAAATATGGACCCAATATATGATTCAATCAGGTAGAGATGAATCAGAAGCATGGATATCCAACAATTTACTATAATGTATACAATTCTTTTACTAATAACTCACTAGTCCTACAACACTCCCACTCCACATATTTTTATTATATTTTTATTTTATTATACTTTTATTTTTTTAATTTTATTCTTAATTTTTTATTCATATTTGATTTATTGTTTTATTCCAAATAACACCACAACAGCACAAAAAAAAAAAAAAAACTGGCTACTTTAACACAGACTTTAGTCTAGCAAAGTAGCCAGGACAACGCTGTATATATCAGAGGTGAAGTCTACTCCATCCCACACATTAAACTATGTATTATGTATGTTATGTATCCACCTCTGTAACTACAAAAATATGGATGTCAAAATATATATAAATAAATATAAATAAATTATTTTATTGCACAAATAATTCGTTTTAAGGAATAAAGCATTTATTTTAATGTACAAGTACTCGGAAAAAATGTTGGGTTCATCATTGAAATCAAAATGTTTACTCTAACCATATTTAAGGTTAAATCAATTGAAAGGTTATATTTGGGACTTCTTTCTTACCTCAAGAAATGGAGGGTGCGAGCCACTAACTTAGCCAAGTCTGATATGTCGAAGTATTAAAAGGAACCCAAAAGTTCGACTGGCTTACAGTTTTGTATGGAATCAAAACATTAACTCTGAGAAGGAATGAAAGCCTTTAACGCCTTTGCATGAAATGTGGTGTTGGTGTCGAGTGTTGCTGCATACCAGGGAGTGCAAGACGAACGAATTTCTTCATTCTTTAAAAACTCCAAACAGACTGTAAAATGACGGAAGCCACTATACGTCACAAAGCCCAGGATCGTAAAGAGTGGAGGCAAATAATTCACGCTCTAGAAGCATAATAGAGGATCACGATACTTTGTCATGAGCATATCTACCGAGAGAGAGAGAGAGAGGGAAGAGAACAGGTTATTGTTGTGTTTTTTATATAGTTGTAATAGCGCTTTAGCGACAACTTAATGACGATGAAAAAAATAAATAAGACCGATTAAAAATGTTCACATTTGACAGCGAGGCCATGTAACATCCTAATATCGTACGGCGCTGTCATTAACAAAAAATGATCATAGTTTTTATACGGTACCTGCACTAATGTAGAGTTAATTAACTCATTTGGTAATCGATTCATATCGCACTTTCAACTTATTTCACAAGCAGCATAGCGTGAATATTTAATGTACAAACATTCTTTGAATAGACGTACATTAAATATAGGATAATAGCAATGAACGTATTGTTTTAGGTACTTTGGGTAACTAGTTACTGAGTCATATATTATGACTCCAGGCTGGATTTTATTTCAACAAATATCAACAACTTGAAACATCTCAGTTGAGCTCTCAGACTTGAATATTTACTTACGTTTTAGAACCGACTATTCTTTAGAGTGTTTTAATTTTATCCACTGGAAAAACCAGTCGAACTTCTTTTGGCATTTAATATAATTTAATAATTTAATATAATAGCAGTATTTGAAACTAGCGTTTAATGAAATTAAGAAATATCATATTAGTATTCTAATTTGAGTTTATGTTTATTTTTTAAACAAATATCAGATACCTCATAGAGATAAATCTATTTTTTTATTATATTTAATGGAAAATATATGGAAGTATGGGGTAATTACAAGGCTCACAACCTGTCTTCGGCTGGCTTAAGTATATATATGTTAGTATGTGGACTCGCTTCGAGTACAACTACACCATCGCCATCTATGGACCAAATTTGATAATTCATTTTTCCCTTTTTTTTAAACAGCATATATGTCATCACTATGAGAATCTGATTTTTTTTAAATTATTTTAAAGCAATATTCTTTATCTGTAAAATGTTTTTAACATATTATACTAGAATACGCCTGAAAAACCAATATTTTTTCAATTTTTTATATAATTTCTTATTTTAACCAGTATATTATATTAGCAATATTTGAATATGTCCAAAAACACATAATTACTGGATTTTTCCCAACAAAGGCACTGTTATTAAACAAATATCAGATATCTCGTAGAGAAAAAGCTGTTATTTTTATTATAATTAATGGAAAATATTTGAAAAATTTATTTTATTTTTTACGCTAAAATAGATACATTGGTATAAAAATAAAAGTGCTTCTATTAGATAATATGATAAATTAATCTTATAAATAATTGAGATTTGATTAACTTTTCTAATAAGTACTTAAATATAACCATTACAAATATAATATGTACACCTCATACTCTTCAAATGATGAGGCTTTTGACAGGATCATCTTCTAGTATCTAGTTTACCTGGACATGACAAGTCGTTTTCTATTTCTAGTGGCATCAACACTCGCGATACATCTTTCAATTTCTAAAAAGTTATATCTAAATATTTTTAAATTATTTTGTATTTTTTTCAGTCAATTTCTAAATTTTTCATCATCATAACAATTTAAGTTAGATACTAGATT
Organism: Eubasilissa regina; assembly: GCA_022840565.1. NCBI lineage: Eukaryota > Metazoa > Arthropoda > Insecta > Trichoptera > Phryganeidae > Eubasilissa > Eubasilissa regina. The sequence continues at coordinate 28,924,208 of JAINEB010000018.1, forward strand.
TATTTTTTGATAATTATAAATATATTAATTAGAAAGATATACATGTGAAATCAATTTTTTCGACATATTGCTACGGGATAACTTCACAATAAGAATGTATTCCCTTAACATTATTTTTTTAAGCATTACAATAACATGATATATATATATATATATATATATCATGTTATTATATATATATATATATATATATCATGTTATTATATATATATATATATATATATTTAGTAAATTGATTTGACATCCTGAAGAAAGAAATTGTATTTTCTGAAACCAGATGGTGTATAAATTACAGTGGTTAAAAAAACAAAGTTAAATAATCTAATAAATATATATTGTGACGTGACCTTATCCCAAGTTGGATGCGCCAAACTGTGACGTATTCGTTCTCCGATTCGCTCAAGGGAAAGCATGAGATGCCTGGTCCTGATGCACAGAATTCCATACTGTCTCCCATCCACGTCAATAATCATTCTCAAGGAAAAAACAATAGATTGTGTTTTAGGTTTACAACATTATAATTAATTAGTTTTTGCATACCAAATTTGAGTATGATAGAACAAGAAAATGTTAGTCTACATGGTAATATAGCACAAAAATGATATCATATCAATGTGATTTCAATAAAAGATTTTCAACAAAATAGATTTTTAACAAATCGTTTACAACAAAATTAGCAACATCAAAGGTGAGAATGTGAGAATAATTATTAAACTTTACTACGCCTTCAAAAATTTACAACTAAGAATTTCCTTCACAGCATTTAAACACAAGAACCTTTGGTCTTTAGGAGCAATCCATAATTTGAATTCAATTTTTGATATTCCGAGTCACCACGTAATATACTCGGTGTCTCCTCCCACCGCCAAAGTCATAAATGCTGGGTCACCTGCTTCCTGGCGTAATTCCTGAAGTAGGGCAGAAACCCTTGCATCGTCATGTTGTAAAATTAATTGAGCAGATGGAACCCAATCGTGTTCCCATCATGCTTAGCTTGTGAGTAATCCTTCATGAATAAATTTATATTGTCATCCAAATTACGCCTCACAGACATCGTGATAGGAAAAAATTTTTACATTCTCCAATTACACAATACCCAAAAACAAAAACTATTGATCAACATGGTACAACAGGTAACAATATAGTATTTTATATTATTATCACCCTTCCTTTTCTAAACATGAAATCACATTTTTTGACATTCATTTTACGAGCAGATTATTGCACACGCTCTCGACCCGTCAATGAAAAGTGCCGTAGAGAAATTCCTTCTCACGGTGCAATGTTGCCATTTGCGAAATGTCGAATCAAAATAATATCTCGAGCCTGGTAGGTACTTTAACATAACGCTATAATATATACTCGTATGTTTACTATGTTCACTACTTTAAAATCATTTATTTTTCATTCAAGTATTGTTATTTTATTATTATTTTATATTACATATTGCGAAAACAGATGCGTCCCGTTTGCGTTAGGCGTCGCGTGCGCGTGCAAGTTAAAACCAGTTTTTGTTAACGTTCGAGATGTCCTTCGAAGAAATACTATATGCAATTCAGTTAATGCTTGAAATATGGATATATTTTTTGACATGTAGTCAACATTCGACACTAACATTAATGTATATTCATGAAACATGAACCATTTTTATTACACAAATCAAATTTTTAAAATGAATTTTCATCCAAATACATATCGATTATATCGTCGTGTGACCGTCTCTTCTGAACGCTGTGTGTTGACTGAGAACAGATAGTAAACGGTCTAATGTCACACACTGCGAACGCTGCACGCCTCGCAGAACGCTTTTTCACTGAAGCCATGAATATGAGGTGATAACTCGTTATAAATGCTTAGGATCTTCCGTGTAGCAAACTAAAATTAATATCACATCATAGTGCGGCCTTGCATTTCCCGCGAGAATCACATGCCTGATAAAACTGCGAACATAATTAAAGCAGTATGCGAGCAAATATAAACCGGTACCGAATCCGTGAGCTGAATAAATTAGTGTCTAGTCAACAAATAGTTCAGCCGCGGCTTGTGCAACGCACCCCGCGGATGTACATGTCAGAACCGCAATGTTTATGCCGGGCTGTACCGCGAAACGCGGATGGATATCAAAATTACTACGTTAAACGTCAGAGACATATTTCAATGGTAAAGCTCAGAATATGGGATTACAAAATTATTTTTAAAATTGTCAACAAAAATAATACCACTCGAACAGCTGGCTGATGTACCATCTCTAATAATCCCTTAAAACTCTTAATACCATTTATCTCGCAAGGCATCGTGTGTATATCTACTTTTGCTGTCGCTTGTTGCACGGTGCATAATAAATCTGTTTAAAATGGTATAGTGGACATGAACTGGTCGAAGCACGGGATGTAATTAAATGACGCCTGTCGGTTACCGTCTTATCGTTCCGATAAAAAGGCGGCAATACTCACACACACACACATGTACATTATTATAAACCAGAAAACCCAGTGGTACTAATCGAAGTAACAAGGCGCGTAAACATGATGATTAAACGTGGAATTATATTTTTAAAAAACAATTAGATTTATCAGTTAGAAATATATATTATTTATGCAAAAAAATCGAAAATAATTTTTCACCACCGGGATACGAACCCGAAACTTTTATATTGCCGTTATTATTTAAGCTATGTTGATTGTGATGTCCTTGAATTCGCCGACGCGGGACGTGTGTGTGTGTGTGTGTGTGTGTGTGTGTGTGTGTGTGTGTGTGTGTGTGTGTGTGTGTGTGTCGTTCGTCTCGTTACTAGTTGTACATCTTGTAAATTTGATTTAAATATTTTGAAATATTAAAATATATAAATATTACGACAAGTACTTCTCAAGTTGTATACCTCGTAGAAGATTGTCGGTGATACAGTGAGAAACTTTAATGTGACAATTATAATCTTCCTTACACCTTACACGAATAGTACAGTTTTAGGACACAAAGTATATAACTAGTCACGGAGCCAAACGGTAACGAAGAGAGGCCGTGCCCGCGCTCGTCATCCTTTTAAGCCCACCACACACACACACCCACATACATCTCGCACCGGCGGTGCTGGCGCGCTGACACACACACATACACACGATCTCAAGGACATCACAATAAAATATAGTATATTTTAAATATTTAGTAAAATATCAACTGCACAAAAAATATGTTTTCATTAAAAAAAAAAAAAAAAAAAATATATATATATATATATATATAATACAACTTATGTATTTTCTTTGGTTATAATTGTAGGACAATCGATGATCAATCAATTTCATCGATGAAAATATTTAATGGTGAGACATGTTTTAGGATTATTATTTGGATTGGAATACATGAACATAGCTGATTAAAAAACAACACTTAAAAAAAACTAATTATTAAAGGCTTCAGTGACGCTCGCGATCTGTGTTGAAAAATAGCGCCGATGGATAAATGACGTTCAGTGCAACAAAATAATTGTTGATTCTTTTTTATAATATCGTTAAAGTTAATCAAACAATCGATGTTAAAAAAATTGTTCAGTTTTCAGAAACCTTGTTATTTCAAAACCAAATATATTGACAATACTATACAATCTACAACTCATCGCTGGTGATCTGTTCGCTGCCATTTCATTTAACAAATGAAAAGTAGAGCTAAACTAGAACGTTTACCGTGGCGTGACCAGATACACCAGATATTGAAATATAGTCATATTATAAGTCTCAACAATCGACGAGCATGCATGATTAGATACGAGTATGTGGGTCAGACGCGAGTCATGTATCAAGTCAGAAGAGGCACCATATCCGATTATATAATAAAACAGCGTGATGATAAGTTACTAATAAAAAGTTCTCATTACTACTATTGTAACTTGCCGCTAGCTGAGTATCACATACCCGTTCATAGTACACTTTTCGCCGATCAGATCAACCAGTGGTTAGATGGCCTTGAAAATGGAGCACATGAGATTGTTTTATTATATAATCCAGCGTATCGAACATTACTAAATAATCTCACACGTCACCGAATATTTTATTTGAATCAGCTGACGTATTTTGAGCTCTGATGAACTATTATTATGGTTAATATTTTATTGCACAGAACATTAACGGAAAAAATCGAGTGAGTAATATATCATTTCTACTCCCATGGTTATGTTGTACGTGTGTATAATGTGTACTATTCACTGAGAAGAAAAGAAGGAATGAGATTTTATTACATTTATTTTTTAAGTATTAAATTTTTGTTCGATAGAATATGGTTGTATATCATTATAACATTGTGTAGGTAAGTATTTATTATTTTTTCAAATAAAATTTTTAGGTAGGTAACGTATGTGGACTGAATGTACATGTTTTTTAATGTTCGTTCAAGCGTGTGTTATGACTTTTCGATCACGTGATTTTCTAAAAAGTGTCAAAGTATAAGTTAATTTTTTGTATTATTCTAAGAAAACTCTTGTATAATACATTTTTGGGGAGCGGTACTAGCTATGATGTTTACACAACGACAAAAAAAATGTACTTGCAATGAAAAAACTTATACTTATAAGTGCACATGCCCGATAACATCCAAGAAGTTGTTAAGGATAAGTAAAAACCAAAAAAGAAAAGAAGGCGAATATTCAACATTGGACGCAGATCTGAAGAAGATTACAAAATTAAATGGTGCATGGTGTTGTTACCCCAACAACTTGTCTGATGTAATTTAACCCTCGTGTCTGACGACATTTGTATTTACTTAAAGATTTGACAACCATCCTAGAACGGGCTTGAGGCTAGTTACGAAATAAAGGATGTCTTAAGGTGGCCGGTAAGAATTCAAACTAATTTCAACAAAGCAGACGGAATAAAAAAAAATATTATCTTTAATGCAGCTTTAATCCATTTCAAATAACGATATAACAATCATTTTGTATCTACCTGTAATAACACAGAATTATATTATCGTGTAATAATCCCCATTTATGGGATCTCATTAGAGAGGGATTCATCGCTCATGACATTTCGAAGGAATTATGATTATAATACTGACAGCTGACAGCCGAAACGACATGCCGGTAATATTCGACTCACTGAACATAGGTGTGAGCCCTCTTAATACAAGTCAATATTTCCCTTAGTATGCATAAATTTAAATATTTAAATAAAGCATTAAGTAGTAACTTATGGCTGATGAGTGTTCTCCAATAAAATATTAAAAATATTATCGTAAAAAATTAAATTTATTTATACTTATGTTTACCTCCAAGAATAGAGTTAGCAGTAATGGTGAAATCTAACATAACTCAACCATACGATCGTAATAAAAGTATGTAACATGAGAAAAATTCTAAAAAAGTATGTAACATGAGTAAAGTTGTAACAAAAGTATGGAATATAAGAAAACTTGTAACAAAAGTATGGAACATGAGAAAAGTTGTAAAAAAAGTATGTAACATGAGAAAATATGTAACAAGAAACGAAGATGCACAAGAAAATAGTATAAATATAACTAGCGATTCTCAAAAATATTTGAATCATTCAATTTTTTTACATAAAATTTTAAATAAATATCTGAATTCCAGCATGTGTTTTTGACCAAAACTCAAAAGCACTACCTGAAGAAACTCATTACATAAATATAGAAGATGAAGATAAAATGAATTATTATGGCCACAATGTTTCCATTAAATACCTTAATTCTGATATTTTTTATTATTTTTCCTTGCGTTTTATTTGATTTTATTTTTTTTTGTATAAATAATATAAATTTAAAATAATAAATAAACTTTTTTAAATTGCCCACTTTTTTGGCGTGAGAAACGTTTGCTAAAGAAAAAATGGCCAGCGGGCTAAGAGAAGTTCAACAGTGCTGATGCAATAGATAGAAAGATGATCGCTTCAATTAAACCGGCATATATAGTAGACGAGTGAAATGAGATTGAATGGCACAAGAAATCGAGGATAAGCACAAAAGACCTGACGTGATCGGATAGAATATATTATGGCGAAAGGTATTGTCAGAACCTTAAAGAACCGATGAGTATGTCAGGATAAGAATTTTTGGTGTTCTCTCTTTTTTGCGTACTCCTATAAAATATGGCATGATGGAATATATTTTTGCATATGGCATGATGGAATATATGGATGATTTTCTAATAAAATAAAGTCATGTCGGTTTTTTTTTATTTCAACTTTATTATATATGCATATGCACATTATAATTTAATTTTTTGTCAATAATTGTAGAACTATAATATAAACAATTTATGTACAAAGCGTTCTTAAGATGAAAGTTTTTACGAAAATGGCGCTATACAAATTATCCATTATTATTATTATTATTATTATTATTATTTATCGTTGAAGTTTTATAATAAACAATGTAACAAGGGTATAAAAAATATATAAGAGAATGTTAATGAACTAAAAAGTATGCATTATCCTACACCTAATTGGTATGTCAATATAATTTACAGTCATTTTCATTTAGAGTGGTGAGACACCCTTATAAATCGTGTTTTAGTAAAGTTAAAAGAAGAAGAATTGCTTAAAAAGATATAAAGATAAGATTTTAGAAAAAATATACAATTTCTGCATGGTGTAACAGACCTTGTCCACAATATTTTATTGGCGGATACCTGTTATAATATAATAAGGAAACTAAAATTTTGATAAGAAAATGTCATTTTACTTTGTATTTTAAGGTGGTCACCGGGGTCTCATCATTTTTTTAAATGTTTTTAAGTTTTTATTGATTTTGTTAATTATTTTTGGCACGTTCTCTAGTTTTCTCACTGTATACATTTGGTTTCGTTTCGGTATGCGATACATTTTTCAAGGATGCGATTTGACTGATTTGTTTAGCCATTATTCGTATGTATGTTGTGAATTTTTTCAGTAAACCATCGCGAAATTGATTTAGTCATTAAAAGAAAACAATGATTCAGTGAGTCATTAAAAATTTAATGTGGTCATGGAAATCCACTCTTGTTTGAATTTTGAAATTTGAACCCATGAAATTCTTTATTAAAAACAGAAAACCTGGTCACCACTTTATACATGAATAATAAATATTTTATACGTTTAAAAGCAATTTTTTGACGTCAACTAACACATTGCTATGTATGTTCTTGTAATAACGTATAATTTCAATGTTGCCACAACGTAAAAATTAACATACTGAATTTTTTAAATAATATTATAGTTCAAAGAGGCTCATAAATATAGGGTGTCCCAAAATTAACGCAAGATTTGAATTAAATAGAAAACAGTTTTTAGTCTTTAGATTTTTATTTTTTTATTGAATCATAAAGAACATGGGATAGAGTTATTTGTAGTTACGCTGTGGAGAGCTTTTTGAAATTTGCAATTCTTGTCCACGACGCCGAATTGGTGTTCCGGGATTTTCACCAACACTCCCACGCACTGCTTCGATATTGACATTTGAACGGCTTGTTTTTAGACGACCAGTGCGTTTAGCGTCTCCAACTGATCCAGTCTCTCTAAATTTTTCAATTAATCTCTTCGCAGTTGATGAACTTAACACACTATTCCAACCATATTTGTGTTAAATTTTTGAATTGCGGCCGCCAAACTTTCATTATTTTTGAGAAATTGTTCAATAATGAAAACACGTTGTTGTATCGTGTAACGCCCCATTTTTACTAACCCTAAACTCTCAGCTGTTAATTTTTTTTTTTCAGGGTTGCCAACAATTTACTGCAGAATGGCGGCAAATTCAAATCTTGCGTTAATTTTGGGATATCTTTATAATTGATGTAAACATAGTTAAATAGGTACGCACTTATAACTACTTAGTTATTGATTATTATTAATTTTCCGATTAAAATTGTAATTTTTCATTATGTGGTATTCGTCGTAATCATTATTTTCATCCCCTGCTACAACTGCTACTCTCCTAAGATATCTCATTTCGGCAAATTGAATTCTTAATATCTTGAGAATACATAAATGTTCACCATATAATAAAGTGTATCTGGCCTGTGTATAGCCTTAAACGTGACTCTTGTCCACGAAAGAGATTATTAGGAGATTTTCGACTCGAAACAATCTCTTAGATATGAATTTTGCTCCCGTGAGATTCTTTGGAGATGACTCTAGTTCCTGTATACACATCATGTCTCAGAAATTTATCGTCTTGCGCTTTACTTCACGTTCTTACGTTAAACGTCAAATGTCATTATCACGTTAGTCATTTTAGGTTATTTTGAATGTCCCCAAAAGTATTTAAAATGCTATAAATGTTTGTCATCTAACGCCTTATGTTAATGTTAATGTTTATTGACTTATATCTAATATTCAGAAGGGATAGTCGTAGAAAGCTATGGTAGTTTATGTGTACGTATCAAATCATACACCGTGCACAATGGTTTAAGTTTTTGTCTTTTTCTAAAATCTCAATAATCTGATCTCTGATCTCCAGAACAATCTTTATCTCCAGAATAAAATCCCATCGCATGTATTGAAATGTATCTCAACTTAATCTCTAATATAGTCTCCTTCCGTGCAAACGGACCTTAAAAGCAGTCTGTTTGGGGATAAGTTTATTTCTCGCATCGTATTTCTTTTACACCGCACTACAAAACGAACGTTTAGCACCACTATCAACCGATTATCTTACTTCCAAGTCTGCTCAACTCTTCTCAACTTCCAAGTTCTTTTACAGCATCTAAGTTGTTACAAAGTATTCTTCTTATAATTAGGAGGGTTCAATGTACATATCATGATGGATTGACGAATTTTGGTGGTTAACAAATATTAACGCAAAGCTGCTTTGATTATCATCATAATTGATCATTTGAAAATTGACGCTTTTATTCTCCAAATGACCCACTTCTGAGCAATTAACGAATATCAAACGATTTATTTGTTAAAGCACCGTAAAGACTTCTTCTTTCCTTGTTAAATAAATAGGGCCCACGATTGAAACGTGATATAACGCGTAAAACGACAACCACGGCCTGATTCACACGATTTCGATTTCAGCTGTAAGCGAAATTATCATACGACATATGTATACATTATCAAAATATTTCTCCCGCGTTAGAGTTTTTCTTCTTATGTAAATACAAGATCTATTTCATCGTTACGTTTTCCGCGAAGATAGAACATGAGATTGCAGTAAATTGTAATTTATTTGCAGTAAAGTGGTTGGGGGTTTGACTCTCGTTTCTATTTATTTGTACACATTTAAAAAAAAACAAATGTATAATCCAATCATTTATACGATTTGGTTTCTAAATATTGCAGCACCATTATCAAGCGTTTTACATAAATGATAATTTAAGGGTGATTGAAAGGATTGCAGTATACGAAACACGTTTAGAATGGCGGTGAAGAATGATGGATTTGACTGATTAACATGAAGATTTAACTAACCGATGTGTATTGATCTTTACCGCTTCCTACACACTTTACACGCACCTTTACCTAGTCTAAAATTAATATTTTTAATGCCATTTATATATGATTATATTTTTCAAATGCATTATTATTACAATATACCCACTATCCTAATTCCCTTGTGTATTTCACGCTTAGAGAAATTTGAAAAAAAACAAATAAAAAATAATTTTTAATATAATAAATGTTGGCATATGCACGAGTCTGCACGACGGTTCAACATAGAATAACATATTTTAATATTGTATTGTAAAGTATATTTGAACGGCAAAAATAATAATTCTGTGCTTGGTTTTGTGGTTGAACTCTCGCTCAATGCATTTTGCATTATTCACACAACGCGGACTATAACTTAAGTGCAACCATTGCCTGTGCATAAAATATTCTAGGCCAATGATTCCTCAAGCAGAGATTATTTTATATTATAATTGAAACATAAATTTTCTGATAACTGGAGCATAATATATTATCGAATCCACTATTCTGTGCTCTGCTTTTCCTTAATTCTGAGATATTAATTTGAGGAAAAGCAGCGAAAATATTATTAGTTGTTGAAATATAAGCAGCAAGTATTTTAGTTAAGAAATGAATATAAAATTAAAATTCTAGTTGTGAATAATGCTACACAATAATATGTAAGGTAGTTCAAGTTTATTCGGGCTCGCTATTCACGCACACTGGTGATAATGTGTAAGAAATTCAAAGATGCCTATTACTAAATAAGTTGCTATGAACCGTCTTACGAAAATATGTAAGACAATGACATCATGCAAACAACTAAAATTATATCGGTTTACACTCTTGTCTTTCCAGTCTTCGTGTATGCTGCGATACTTGAATAGTCAATTTCAAATATACAAGTATTGTTTGAGAACGAGAGACTAGAGTCGATCCAAGGACAAGGCTGAATAATTTTATCATCAGAGATGATACATTCTGTGCCACATACGAAAAATAATTTGTGCTGTTAAATAACTATTTATTTATAATAGATATAGTTTACATAAGAGTTGGGGAAACGGGATATAGGAAGGGTGATAGGAATTTGGGATAGTGACAGAATAATAAGTCTCAACAACCAACCAAGAAGCACAACTTACCTGGATTTTTTCTGCTATAATCACAGCTCTCCTGAACTTCAGGAACAACATCTCCGATTCATACGAAGTGCTTTGAACACAATAGTAGCTTCGGCACGCGCTGCAAGAAAACCGAAACACCCAATAGCAACAGTAACTGTACAATCAGACCTGTGTAACGAGCACATAGCAGGATGTTGACACTTCTTGATAGTTCAAAAATCATAGACAACATACACAGAAAAACTCGTGCTCTCGGGTAAGAGAGGAGGGTGGAGGAGATAGATAGGTATAGTAAACCTAAAAGAGCATCCGCATACGCTCGGTTCTGTCATAAATATCGTACATATATATTATTTGATTATATTAATGTTATAGTACGCAAAAGACCGCTCGTGTAAAAATGATCAATTAACTTTTATCTTATGTTTATCTAGATACATCGGTGTAGACGGTGTAATTTATTACCATCATTATTTATTATTTGTTTAAACTGCCAGCTAGAGCAGAGACGAGCTCTGAAATGGTCCAGTAAAAAATTCCGCGCTTTCTTATGCCGCGAACTTCTACGGGGAACAAAGTAATACCGAGATATGAGTACTTACTCACCGCTACTATGACTCGAAGATGGCGCCTCTTTGTGGTGAACAACACGGCGAAAATTAATTAAGGAGACCTTTTAAAATTTCAAATTCGTCTGTGTAACGAGGAATTTGAATTAGCGAGATCGCCAAAAAGTCGAGACAAATAAGTTAACATAATTATGTTTACATTAGGTCTTAGTGGAACTTTTACTGAATTAATCATTGAATTATTTATTTGTTTTATCCCCAGGGCGCGTAAAATACAATTAAATATACATAGGATGTGTGTATTTTGTTGAGAAATTACAAGTTACATAATATTTAGTGTTAATAATACGATGTATTAGAATATTTACCCGATGTTTGAGTTTTAGAGAAAGTCGTTCCGCAACTTGTCATTTTTTGTATTTTAATGGTTTAATTAATATTCATATATATATAATAATATATATACTATTATTATTATTATTATATTTATATTATATTATATGTATATAATATTTTTTAAATATAATAAAAATAATTAAGTGTTGGCGTTTATTAAATAGATGTATGTACTGGTTTAAAAACTGCATTAAATATGTGGACCATTAAAATACAAAAAATGACAATTTGTGGAACGACTTTCTCTAAAACTCAAACATCGGATAAATATTCTAAGTATGTATATATATATATATTGTGGGGTGATGAAGAAAATGAAAAACGCGGTCAGTGTCGACTTTTTTGTTGTAGTCAGGGATAGAGGGCATGAATTATGAAGAGTTAGAGGACCGAGTCGGCGGCATTCAGTTTAGGTATTTTTTCGGTTATGCTTTAATCGTTTCTTTAGTGTTTTATTCTTCTTTCCATTCTTTCTTATTATAAGTATAGATTACGTTTTTCAACATACAATTATATATAATATATGAACAAATATAACAACATAACTTTTTGCAAATGTTATTTTTTCATAACGTATGAAGTTATTCTAATATTTCAATATCTTGTTAAGCAAAATATCTCGAATTCAGACGCAAACAGTCGTCGGGACAATGACTCCCGTTTATTTTAAATACATAATTATCCGCAAAAACAGAAAATAAAATTCTTAAAATCCTATGTGTTTTAAACATTAAAAATATTAATTTATAAATACAAATTAAATGTTTTAATTATAAAGATATACAAACAAAATCAATTAATCGAGAAAAAAAATTTTTTGCTACCGAGATTCAAACCTGGATCAAGGATCAGCAAAAAATCATGACATTCCCGGGAATTTACTCCCGGGTTGTCGACACAGAATCCTTAATTATTACTAACATATGTCTTAGTCGAATGCATTTGTTAGTTTTTCCATAGTTATTAATATATAAACACAACAAATATTCCTAAAAGCATTAGATATGTACAAAAATATACTTAACCCTTTTTCTATTACGTATACACGGCGACGGAAAACATAATATATATATAAATATATAGAAACGCTCTTGTGGTGAATTTTTCTACGAAAATGGCGCTATAAAAATTATCCAATATTATTTGCTATTATTAAATATAAAAAAAAAGTTTTTTGCGATATAATAATAACATAATAATAATAATATTATAACGGCACCATGTATTTTATTAATTTTTTTTTTTAAGTATAACAACTTTCTAAATGAAAACTAATCTACCCAATAAGTACGCGTATGAAACATATAATTAAAAAAAAATTAATAATAATCTTACCATTTTAGCGTTCACTTGATATTGTACAAATATTGTATAGTATAATATATTACATATTATATGCTGTATATTCCGATGATAGATAAACGCACCAATTATTGTGTAACACGTAATACTAAACATACGTTTGATTTACGCGTTACTTTTAGCGCCCTGGGCTATATTTTAATATTCGATTTGTAAAATAAATTCGCGAACGAATTGAAACATATATAGCTATCTCTCGTCACATTCGTCGTATGTCTCACATTCAATGCTCGTGCAAATGTAGAAATATAAATTGCTCTCTACGATTTAAATACCTTTCCATATACGGGTACCTTCGTACCATTAAGGGCATGCGATTGAATTATTTTTACACCAATTACAGCGGTATTTTAAGATATTAATAATATGTATAATATTATTATTGTATTAATAATACTTATTGGTTGTATTTCAGAATATTATAATTTTTTAAATTATAATAATAAAAGTAAGTATGTCATTGGAAAAATGCTAACATATTTTATAACTGCAATCATTATATGAATTCAGTATATTCATATTATTTTTAAAGTTAAATATTTATTAGTTTATTTAGTTTAATTTCAATGCCGCAGATTATTTTAAAATATTTATATATTTGTATATCGATAAGCGAAAAATATTTAAAATAAATTAAATTAATCACATAAAAAAAATTGTTATACATAGTTTTCACCGCAATATAAAGAAAAATCTCCAAATAAACCTGCTAAAGATAAAATAACAAACACCAAGACTCATTTAAGATTTTTGATGTCCCGAAATTCCCGAAGAAAACTTTCCATACATACGTTTCGAAAGAATTGCAAGAAATTATTGATAATTTTAATGAACTATTTTATTTTATCATAAAAATACCCAATGTACCCTTCGTACTTTACATATTTAAAAAAATTACAATAATAAAAAGAAGACAGATATATCATGCTTAATTTTCAGCAATAAGGGGAATTTTTCTCATGAAAATTTATCTTATTACAATATAATTATGAACAAAAAACTCATTTATAATCATAGCCAAAGAACCAAAGAAAATTTTAATTATTATTTAAAGGTTTGTGAGTAGATTAAAAAAACTTTGGCATTAACTTAAAAACTTTAAATGCTCAACTTTTTTCATATTTTAGCATAATTGCCTTTTGCTGCCAGATACTCAATTTCACTATGCTAATTATTTAATTTCTTTAATTATTTAATATTTAATTAATTTCAGGCGAATGTTCATTAAAATATTTCTTCAAAAAATTAAAAAAAAAAAATATCTCTTTTTTATATGTAGGTATTCTTAATGAAGGTTTAAATGTCAATTAATTAGTACATTTAGCCATTGACACTATCTATGAATATCATTTAACGTCAGTAACGTAAACAGCGACACACTTTTTTTACGTGATGGTTTAAATTACCGTGACGTAATAGATTACTCAGCTGTAGGCTATGTTATAATGATGTTCCATTTCACTATAAAACCATACAGTCAATATTCGGTCGTGTTGAAATCTATAATACTGTGTGGCGGTCGAGAATAATCGCACAAGATTTTTTTATAAATTCAATTTATTCGATGGAACGTCCTTCAAAATTTTTAAATTGTTAGGTTCTACTAACCTGTTATTGTATCTAGAAGAGATAGTTTTTATTTAATTTAAATTCTCAATCAGAAGGTGCCTTGAAAAACTCGCCGTTTTAACAATTTCATAACTTTTATAATATCCGGTAGCGCTAAGAATCGATGCATTAACTTATAAATTAATAGAAAAAAAAAATTCTTACTTAAGGTGTATTTTAGATCAGTAAATATTCTTTGGAAGTATCATATTTGGAATTTTATAAATCTATTAATTTCTCTTTGTTAGAATTGTTTAATGTAGGAAAATATGTTGATCGTATTACATTCGTGGTTTTCTCTATAAATATTTAATAGTTAACCTCTGTCTGACTGTTTATTTATTTTAAATACACGAGAACGCCTGAACCGATTTTAACCCAGTTTTTCTTCAGCGTGTTTGATATTTTTAACGTTGAATGTTTCAATCTATGTATTGTCATAGTTAGCACCTAAAAATAAGAGCAGTTATGATTTACGATCAGTGGCGTAGCAACAAATTACCAGGCCCCCGGACAAACATGTATACTGGTTCCCTACCTTCCTCCAAGAACATAATTTTACAATAGTTTCCATATTAATTATTATTAACTTAGTTTTATTCACTTCAATAATATTCTTGTATATTGGAGTGATTTTAATATCTCCTTTCATTTATGTCTTACTGCAAATAAATAATATATATATATATATATATATATATATATATATATATATATATATATATAATCTGATAAGACGTAATTTTTTTAACGTTGTTTATTTTCCAGCTCAACTTTTATTCCATTTTAAGCGAAAATAACATAAATTCATTCCGTATATCTGTTAAAAGTTACAATCTTAGGTATTTAAGATACTGAGGTTAATAGAAGGTTGGAAAAGTCTTACTTTTTGTTTCGTTTAGTGATCTTGTTCAGCGATTCCGGGCCTTTTTGGGCCCGGGCCCCCGGGCGATTATCGAGGAGGTAGCTACGCCTCTGTATACGAGTATATATCACCAGTTAAAAAAAAACGTACCTACATAACATTAAATTATATATGGTGGATTAAATATAAAAGATATATCGATTAAGTATACATAGTTTATTATAATAATAGTTTAATGTTAATGATGGATAGTGAACAAGAGTAGTAAGTAAGGTGTATGTAAGAAGAGTAACCTGATTGTTAACAGAATAAGATGAATGTTAGCAATTTGAATGTATTAATATTCGTAGAGAAAAGTAAGACAACGTGCAAAATACTGATAAGTAATGAATGTTAGAAATAAGTAGAAGAGTTTGTGTATTTAGGAAGTGTGTTTGATAGGAACGAACGGAAAGGTTAATAATGATATCAAAAGGGGAGTGACCGTAGATAATAAAATGAATGGCGTTTTGAACGCAACAATTTCTAATAGAAAATTGTCAGCCGAGGCAATACTAGCGTTACATATCGGAGTCAGCTTTACAAGAAAGTCCAGAAAGGAATATATTTCAGATCAATTGGTAACTTACAATTTAGTATAGGTTAATGCCGGATTTTTTAACAATATAATTTTTTTTTAAATGCAATCAATGCATTAAGTATGTATAAATTCGCACAGGTGATGCTGATAAATTGATAACATACTTACATATTACTTATAAAAATCAAAGCAACATGACATTTTTTAAAAGTGTTATCTATAAATATTCATGTATGTTCGTTATTACGAATATATGCACATAATTAAATTCATCATATTAAGGAAATCAACCTAAATTGTTCAACGAATTCTGGCTCGCTGAAGAGAATACCAATTATAATAGAGCAGTTAGTACATAGCGGTCTATTAAATAGTTTTAATATAAATCAAATTGTATTTATTAGAAAGATATACACATAAAATCAATTTTATCGAAAAATATTGTTGTTGCTACAGTCTATTAACCGATTCACGTTCCCCGGATTGGAAGAGATCCAGGCTCGAATCCCGGTAGCAACAACAATATTTTTCTATGAAATTGATTTTATATTTATGTCTTTCTAATTAATACATTCAATTTGTATTACAAACATCACAAGTACTGTTACATGATTGATTCAAAAAAGTTCATTACGAGATTCTCTGCAATAGGTAGTATTTTAATTAAAATCTATGTTAAGTAGGTATCTATGTAGTATTTTTTTTTTAAATCTACTTTAAATATGCAATTGTTTCTATATTGATACGGTTATTTCATTGTATCATGTACCCAAATAATCATTACAATTACCAAAAAAAAGTGCGCGGTTTGGCCATAAATCATTTCATGTCGTAAACTCAATATAATATACCGATTATTATTGATTTTGTAACACGTCCAAATCTCCGACCGGATCGGTTTGCGCGAAAGGCGAGGACCCGTGTTCTCGGTGAAAGTTTATTCAAGTGACCTGCGTCTCCCATTACTATCCACCATAATTATTCCTATTATTCTCTCTAACTATGGGCCCTATTCTCAGGAAGAACAAAAAAATTCCATCGTGAAAAAGAAATGTATATTTTACACATGTCACTGTAGGTTTGAAAAAAAACGACGTGAATCAGAATGATATTGGTTTCGACTCGGCCGAACTATGTGACGATGTGGTCCGGGTACTTTTATAAGTAATTACTCGTAATTATTAACAATCATTTGTTACATAATATAACGTATAATTCGGAATTAGAGCTACGTGTATAGTTGCTAAAGGAAAATAAAAATAGAACGCTTTCTCGGGAATTTGATATATACTGGAATAACAATTCTCTAGTCTACCAATAATCGGGAGTGAATTTAAAAATTCCGATGAGCGGGAAGAAATATATTTTTTTATTTTTGTAAATGTTATAAAATAGCAGAATTTTATATTATATATCTATATTTTAATTTATTATATTTTTTTTTACAATTGTGCTTAAGGGCAATATTTTATTTTTACGCTTATCAGGTTACACCATCTGGGTATAAATATAAATATAAATGGAACATAGGTGCAGAGGACCGAATTCAGGGTAGTTAAAATTCAGGGAATTGATGGAGATGGAGATTTGGTGAAGGTTGGAGTAGAATCTACGGGAAAGGAAATGAAGTTGGTATCGTTGCGGATTAAGATATTGCGAACGAACCAGAGACTATTAGTGGCGAGGCGGAGGATTTTGTTTTGGAATTTTTCCAAGGAACGGATGTTGCTGGATTCCCAAATGGGGCAGGCGTAAGACATGATAGGACAGATGGGAGATGATTTGTACAGGAGAAATTTGTTTGTACAGGAGAGGGAGCTTTGTTGGTTAAAGAGGGGATAAAGGTCTTCAAATCTGCATTTGGCTTTGGAGTGGATTATTTTGATATTAGAGGGCCAGGAGAATTTGTTGTGGAGGGTTAATCCAAGGTATTTGGCCGTCTGACCGCCTTCAGCGCGTGTCCTCCGTTTTATAGTATTGGGCACCCCCACACTATTCCTATACGTGCGGGCTCGTACGCCCGGCGGTCTGCACGCTTCATATTAATTACAAATCATGCATATATTAATTAAAGGTACACCACAGTTGACTTGAGTACTCTTCTTATTTCATATTAAAAAACTGTATTATTATCGGTATCTTGAACCCTATTCAGAAGTTGCATGTAAATATTCTTTATTTTCGACTAGGCGCTTTTCTGTCTTCTTCCCTCGATGACGTCTTTGAAGTATGAATTGTGTGTGATGAAAATGTACTCTATCCATTAGCCCCTTTATTTTTCTCTTACTTCTTTATTGGCGCCCCAGCCCAGATCGACCCTTGGTTTCGTGCCATTCTTAACTTCCGCCTCCATGACACTCAATCATCTGCTACCCACATCCTTAGTTAGGTGCACTTTCATAGTAAACAAGTGACATATTTATTATATCTATAATATTATTATATCTATTATATTGTGTAATTGTTTTTTTACATAAAGCGAGGTTAGGTTAGGCGGATCCAAAAAAAATCAATCGTATTCAAGTCCCATTTTTTAATCAGTAATATTAAATACATTTAACATAATTATGTATATCTGTTTTTGTTAATCATTAATGCATTTTGTCTTTTTTGAATATATATATATACATTGATATTAATTAAATTATTTTTGAAATTGTACGACCATGATGTTAAAAAATTGCGATTTCTAACGATTCAATAATTTACGAGAGATAAATTACGATAAATTTTTCGTGAAGTTAGAATATTTTTAATTTTAATAGTTTTTCGAACAGTAAGTATTTACATTTTGATTTAAATTAAGTAATTAGTGTAAAACTCATCCGCACCTGCGGATGTCTACCTATTTATGTATCTATTTGTACTGAAATCTAACGAATGGCCTCCAGCTGGGTACAAACAATCTGTGATGGTGGAATGTGACATCGGCCATCAATTTGCTTTGATTAAATGATGATTTTCGTATAGCTTTATGTATATATTACTTGCGGTCCATGCTCGATACTACCTGGCGTTCAGATTTAGTTATAACAGATTTAGTTACAAAAAATAACGATGTACACAAAATTTGATTCAGGCAGGAAGAGGGTGAGATGTCCGGAATATGGAATGGGTACTGTATTTTCTTCAAGGTTCTAGAATGCAACTGAGAAAAACTTTGCATTCAATATAATATACATTGATTTCTAGGTGAGGAGATGGGATGGCAATGGCCACGATGTATGTGTTTTACGCCGAATCCTAAATCGTAACGATTTATGCAATATTTGTTCCATGCAGGGAAAGTGCAACTGAACAAAATTTAGAACTGATGGTATTTATATCGGAGTTGAAGTATTGTGTAGCTAGGGGGAGGGTAAAGGTGACCTACGGTTTGTGCAAGATTCTAAAGTGTAACTATGCAAAATTTTGCTTAGATCGGTCAAAGGGTGTAGTATTGAATTATTTTCTAGAGAACAAACAGTGTAAAAAAATATGCTTATAACTAGTTTTATAAATAAATAATAAAAATTAATTGTGTTATGTATTAAATTATATCAATGCTATTAGTATAGTTTTTTAATGAAAATATATTTTACTGGAAAGCTGCATTTTTTTAACATAGTTTAACAAATATTAAGTTATTACTTTTTAAAATGGAATAATAGTTATTCATTTATTAAAAACTATACATATACAGTAATATATATATAAATTGTTCTTAACTTATATGGTTAACATTGTGTAATTAATGATTACTTATTTTTCCGGAAAAAAAAAATTCCGGGTTACTATCCTGGTAGTAACCAAGTTACTCTCGACAATTACATTAATTAATATAACTTATATTTTTTATTACATCATTTTATAGTCCAGCACATCGGCGTCACGGCGTGGCGTTGGTCACGGAGTTGGAATTTAAGGTGACCGCAGGTGTACCTATGTAGCAGCAATTTGAAATGAGCCCTTGTGACGCGATGGTGAAACTTTAAATGAGGGCAATTTAGCAAAAGTAATAGCTACCTACTGCGTCAGTGTAAATACGGTCGGCATTTGCATGGGTAAGAATTTGGCGCAATTTATGGTCTTGATAATAAATCAAAACGCCACCCGCTACACGGCACTCGTCCACAACTACCGAAATACGAGTCATGTCACATCAATTATTGTGTTATATTTCCTTCACTCGTAATTGCAATATCTAAAATGTCCGTGTTAATTAATTAAGATTTGAAGCTCGCCGGTGGAGCAGCAACGGCGAACGAAGTACACAAATCTATGTTCGACCACGCAATACGTGTAAGGGCTATTTTTCATATGTTGTTATTAATCGATTCTATATTCAAACATTTACAATTCTATTAACGATATTTGAGTATGTCCAAGAACTCACAATCACTGAATTTTTACCTCCAAAGGCATTGTTATTAAAATATATATATGTCTTAGGAATTAAACTATATATATTATATTATATGGAAAAATATGGAAGTATGAATAATGTATGAGGTATGAAGTAATATGTAGTATGGAGGTTAAAATTCAGTAATTGTGTGTTTTTACAAAAATTTTGACATTCTTAAATATTGTTAATATGATATACTGATCTAAATAAGAAATATATAAAATTGAAAATTGACTTTTCAGGGGTATTCTAGTATAATGTGTTAATCATTTGTCATATATACAGATAAAGGATATAAATCCATATTTCCAAAAATAAGATTCTCATCAGTGACATATTTCGAGAAAACATTTTTTATTGTTGCGTATGGTAAATACTTATATACATAATTGTATTACGGTGGAATATCTAAAATGTTAACTCTGTATTATCATATAATTAGAGGCAATATTAAAGCAGTTTACATCACCGTAGAGGATAGGTTAATAATAAAATATTGTATCTAAAAGCAAAATAACTAATCCAAACAATTACGTAGAGCATTGCAATAAAGTCTGCTTTCAGAATCAAATTTAATAATAATAAAAAAAAATTTTTTTTTTTAATTTGATATCCTTAAAAAGAGAACAAATCTAATAAGATAATTTCCAAAATTGCAGATCACATATGATGTAAATATTGTACACAGCATTACTTCACCGATATTAAGATAAAATATTTACTGATCTTATTTTTCCTCATAATAATTCCAACACATTGAATACATTTTCTATCTCAATCGAAGTGTTCATGCTTAACCTGTTTCTACTGCGCTTACTACTAGCCGCCATTTTTCGTGATCCTGGGCCTTGTTTAGTTTTAGAGCGACGTCTAGCGAGGTTCTGGTAATTTATGTCCAGGTTTCATGTCCAGGTTTCAACACTCTGGAATACCAGGATTTTTACTTTAATAGACTTTAATGTGTCTTATGTACTCACTTAGATATATTAAAAAAAGAACATGTAATAGAAAAATAGTCAAGTAATGTGGAGATAAGTATTAAATAAAATAATACCAATACAGAAATCTTTTACTAACTTTTTGAGACAAAGCCACGTGTTACTGTCCCGAAACATTGGCCTAGGTTTCCTCAAGGAAACTATCAGAAGAAGAGACACCTGATATATAAATATATTTCTTTCTAAACGAGAACAGATTAAAAAATATATTTTATTTTTAATGTCGCTACAATATATAACACGTTATTATTTCATTGTATAAGATGTTAATGTATTAAAATCCATGGATGATTTTCTTGTTAATTATTATTCAAATCATTTAATTATTTATGCAAATGTTCTCTAAATAAAACGGCAATACGCGAATAAAGTTCTTCTACATCCGTATGTAATACGTAATGTCGACCATGTTATACAACAGCTGTTTAAACGTAATGTACTCTAATATTACGTACATTGTGTTTTAATTCATCAGATAAAAAACCACAACTCCGTGTATGGAGACATATACAAATTTACAAAACATCTGAATATATTATTACGTACTCGCTTTGACTCGTTCAAACCTACCAAAATTTAGGTGTATCGGGTTCTCTTTTGTATTCCGTATGTGTTACAGATTTGGTGACATTAATGAAGAGCTTTGATATTCTACAGCAAGTACTTGTTGATTATCCAACGTTTTACACGAGTTTCTTCCTGAAAAATTAAGTAAACTTTCCCGTGTGATAACATAATGCTGTAATATGTAGTTAATTAGAATACAGCGCAAAGTAGCCATTTTTTTTATTATTATAAATATATTGTAACGGTGCTTTCGAGCTCTGGTGGATCAAACGACAGAAAGCACTCTCATCGGCTAGGCTCAGTCTTTGTGCGACACCGGATGCTTTGTCGGACGGGTGGTAATGGAACAAACAAATGCAAACACGTTAGACACAAAATATAATTCTAATTTTACATAAAGTACCCGACAAAAATAACGCCAACTTACAGTCTGACGAGGTGACACTTAACAGAATTTAAGGTTTCACAATACGTTACTTTTCTTCGTGTGTCGTGGTGCTAGGCGTCCACCAGACGACACGCGCCCGAACCAAAATTTCACCACGCCTCCAATTGATTTCAGAGGCTCGCCATCTTATAAAAGTCCAAATCGGGGACCTAGACTAGTCCACACAGCTACCAACTGAGAATCTCTTCATAAATGGCCGATAGACGATACGTTCATAACGCAGTTGGATCGGGCTCAAAAATCTCCCGATTCACCGCGTCCAGAAATGCCTTTTGTGTTCGCTCCAGAAAATACAAGGTAGCGTCCACACTGAGGATTTCGTCACGTGACTTTTTCGTAAGTAATAATCAGATTGTGTCTGTGTGCAGTTATGTTTTTATAAATGTAATATGACACTTACTAAAAAATGATAAGGGTACTTGTAGCATTTGAGATCTAGATCTACAGAAGAATGTTCAAAATAAGCTGGATGGATAGAGTTACGAATGAAGATGTTCTGGTTGGGATGAAAAAATAAAAGAAAAAGATTAACGTAAGACTGAAATTATGTAAGACTGAACGAATTATGTAAGACTGAAAGAAACCTTATTATTTAAAATAAATCTTAGAATCAAATTATTAAATTTAAAATGGATCATCACTAATTTTATCAAAGTGGTTTAAACAAAAAAAAAAAATTTTTCCTAAAATTAATAATTACATCTAACCGTAAAAGTACTAAGAATTAAACTATTTTTATAATGATTAAAAAGTTATATTTTTCTTACAAAATTAATTTAAATTACAGCATCAAAGTGAATAAAAAGTCTAAAGATAAGTATTGTTTAATCAAGTTGACAAACAAAACGTTCACTTAACAACATGGATGCTAAATGAATTTTGATGGAAGTTAGTGTCTATACCTACTAACCGGCTTAAACACAACAGTTCAGAGTTATTTCAGAGGAATTCTGAATAATTTAATTAGACCAGAACTTTTCAATTAAATTACTTATTATGTTTGAACGGAATACATCAAGGCGTCACGCACTCGCTACATTTTTAATCATCAACAAAATTCTTTTTAACGATTTTTTTAGGTGAATAGAATAAGAAATGATACGAAGGGTGGATAAAGAGTAAAGAATAGCTTTAAAAAATATAGCAAGCGGTGATTTTTTTTCTCCTTTATCAAGATTATAAATAACTTTTATTTCGTCAACACTTCTGGAATTTCACATATATTTTGAAAATCGCGAAGGAACGATGGAAGTATCAGACGTGAGATCAGTGAAAAAGTATATGAAAATATTATAATAT
Source organism: Eubasilissa regina (assembly GCA_022840565.1). Taxonomy (NCBI): domain Eukaryota; kingdom Metazoa; phylum Arthropoda; class Insecta; order Trichoptera; family Phryganeidae; genus Eubasilissa; species Eubasilissa regina. The sequence goes on from JAINEB010000018.1 coordinate 28,947,788, forward strand.
AACATAGTTTATTCTACAAGACTGGTTAGCACGGTTCTGAGCAACAGTCGATGCGACTGAACGCCCGTACACAACATATCTAGCCACCCTTGTTCGCCAGCGATGCATCTGAACGTAGCAAGCGGCAACTACATTTCCCGCGCAGGCAGAGCCAAGACTCTTTCTCCCCGGACTCCCGATCAACTCCAACATTTGTTCCTAACTCAGTTCCCATCGCGTAAATGCCTATCAATATATCACATTTCATAAATAAATAAATAAATAAATTCAGTGTAATTTTAATTTTCACTACTAAACTTTGTACTACATACACGTTGAACAACGACTACTCGGATGGTGGATGGATATTAATCAAAGAAAAAAGTTTTCGACATCATATTCGTAGAAAATAGATTTAAATGTAGCTAATTAGTTATGTGCATACCTTTAGACAACATATGATTTTTTTTAAATATATGCGTCAGATGGAACTCAATTCAATTCATGTAATACATACAAATACATAATTTCACAGTCACTTTGTTTGAAACTGCGAAATTTATTATATGTCAACCGGTTTCGCTCATCTCAAGCTTCATCAGGACGTACAAAGAGGGAGATAATATAAAATTACGTGTGAAAGAGAGAGACGGAATATATATACAGTTAGATAGAACATCAAGGAAGACAGAATATAAAATTATATGCGAAAGATAGAGACCGAATTCATATACAGATAGACGGAACATTAAGGGAGGATAAAATACAGTTTTGATGGATATTAAATTGATTTTAAAAGAAACATACCTAATATGGAGAAGAAAAAAAATAGAAAGCCCTTTTTTTATACTTAGATGCTCAAATACATAAGCAGATACAATATCGCTATGTAGTCCTAAAAAATTTAGAACTCCCTAGAAAGAATAGTAGAACTGGCATAACTTCTGAAACACATGTAGCTCGTGTCGTATATACGAGTATATATATATATATATATTCTTTCTCACGCTCGTTGATTTATAGATCACTAATAGTCTTCCTTAGAATTTGTTATATTGGTCATTGAAGCCTTATCTTTCCACCCCAATTAACTAATTTTATTATTGGATATACATATGTACTTGTCTTGCAATTAATAATTTGCTCCATACGCCTTTATTATTTATTGCGCTCATCCATGGCTTTGCATACTCACGCACTATTTCGTAGATTTTAGCTATACTCATTGTCTTTTGTAAGATGGCATTGTATGTCTAATGATTGTGTGGTGTCAGATGGGTTAGTCTGTACTCGGAGAGTACGGCTTCCTCCAACGTTAGCTTTCTCCACAGTCTAGCTTGATTAATCTGCGAGTGAAGGCAGGCAATAAAGGTAAGAAATGCGTACTAAATTTCATTAATTACATGGCGGTCACTTTATGGTGTAACATTACATTTTCACAACTAAACTTTGTATTATACACGCATTAGGTTATTATCACTACTATATCTCTCTCATCATCGAATGATAACACATCGTATCGGTAAGCTCATAACTTCTCGTAAGCTTCGTTTAAACTTATTTTTAAATAGCATGAAAAACAAAATGATGTCAAATACAAATATATCCATCCACCATCCGAGTAGTCGTTGTTCATAAATTTTGTTATTAAAAATAAACATTGTTATTTTAGCAAAGCGATGTAAAATATCATTCAGTATTTATTGTTTTCAACTTCAACACCAATGATTTATATAAAAAATGTACTTATCTAACCATGTATGATCAGGTAAACTAAAGGTAATGATAAAGTTGTCAGATAGATACTCTTCTACAATCAAAGTATACGAAGGATAAAATCTCAATTTAGGGCGTATCTCAGCAGACCCAAAACACGTCCAATCATAGTCCTGGGAGGGTCGGATAAAAGCCAAAGTTCAAAAGTCGACTATATTCGGGGTCATTGAATAAAAAGTTTGAAATTGAAATCGCTTTTGTTTTAAGGTCACTTTCTCTTTATAAAAAGTTTAACGTGTGACGGAGAATAAATAAGTGCGATAAAAGTTGCTAAGTTCCAACACTCAACATTATACAATGAAGATTTTCAATGAACTTTTCGTAAATAAAAATATGGATACTTATTTTAATTTTAGCTTTGCGGGAACATATTTACAAATGCTTACGATTTTTTCTTTATTATTTCATTCAACAAAACTCTTTACTTCTTTTTACAAACTTCTTTTTAAAAATGATTTATTACCGATTGTATCTATGTAAAATTAAATTTCACTATTTCGAGTAAAACAAATTTTCGAAATGTATGATAGCCTTTAAATCTGTTAGAAGTATCAGTAAATGTGATATTCCCGTGTTTCTTTATCGTCATGAAGTAGTTAGCCGCTGGAGATTTTTTTCAACTTATTCCCAATCCATCCTTCTTTACAGGCGTAATAAGCGGGGGCGTGCAGTGCATACAAGCAAAAAAGATGTGCATTACTAAAAATTCTGGGAAACAAATATAAATTAAATAATTGGATTAACATAAACGAAAATATTATTTTACAATTAGTGCCATCTGTGTACCAGTAGAGACTCTAATTGTTTAGTTCTAAAAACTTCCACGACAACTCATTGCTGTACCCATGGCACTCTCGTGTATTCGCCGCATCGAGCTATTTACATTACTCTGTTCTGTCTTTATGCTAATGAATTACTCGAGTCATATAAACGGCTATTTACTGAATTGAAAATTTCTTTCGGTTAATCCATTTTGTATGGAGTCGTTACGAATGGAGTTTTTTAACAGAATAACATTAGAAAGGGTTACAACTGCGTGAAAATCATTGAAGTGTCTACTTCCTCTTTTATGAATTTGCGAAATTTACTATTTTACTGTTTTTATCGTGTTGATTTTACGATTGTTCTTTAAATTTGGTGCATGGATCGGTTTTTGATTTGAGAAAAACAAAAAGCAATTGGCATTACTATTTCCTATGTTAACCCTTAATAAAAATAATTATTTCCTTTAGTTATTACGTGAAGGATTTACTAATAATAAATTAAGCATGTTCAGTCATAGAAAATGTTATTAAAAACGTCCATATATTTTTATATAGGTAAGAAGATATTATTTTACATTAAAACTTAAACTTTAAAAACACTATTAATAATACTCTAAAATTACAAATAAATACATGGCAGGGTCGTATAAGCGACGGATTTATTTTGTTTAAAGACGTTGGTTAAGCGAAATTACATATATTGTACACATATATTACATATGATTGTATAATATCATAACCTAAATATATATCTACTGCACGCCGCTGGTAATAAGATACCTAACAAAAAATACACCAATACGAAAAATAGTACATAAAGCTGTAAAATAATCTAAGAATAATCGAAGTATTTAACTGAAAAATATTATTAATACAAAATTATTTAAAGTAGGTACGCTTTAACCACAACACTAAATTGAATTTAACACCACAATATTCGTCTACTCATTATAATATTAATATGTAAGATTATCTACTAATAATCGCAAAGTAGCCACTTGTGATGCTGAGGACCATTATCTAATGACCTGACAGGAACATCAGACATAAACACCGTCATGTAACCTCTTAACACTGGACATTTATTTAAATTTTTTTTTTTTATTTATTTAACGTTTTTACAATTTTTTATAACATGAATATTAAGTATTTTAATTTTTTTTTAATTACATGGTTTTTCTTTCGCTTACCTCTCCAAAAAAGAGACCAGCTCTTGTACTTGGAGAGGGAGTTACACTACAATAATTTTATATAATTCCTTGCATACTCTATTTTCCAATTATGTATTTTTAAAGTGTTCATTTAGTTTATTTTTAAACAATTTTTTTTATCTTATATTTCTTTAATTTGTGTAGGGAGGCTGGCTGTTGAAATTTTTTATCCATAGATATATAAAATTTGGCTGATAGTGTTTGGTGTTACATATAGATAACACAGAGCGATAATTATACATCACATTGACAAATCAACGGTACACACTCACAATTTTAATATAATAAGATCATAAAAGTTAAGTACAACGCTACTAAAATCTTGATTGTAGTGTGTAAAAACAAAAAAACGTTGACAAATACACCTCTAATCTAATTGGATAGAAGGAAACTGGGGATTGTTTGCAGGATTATATATTGTATCTGACATATTATGATTAATGATCTTATCGATAGTGTAGATATTGGCAGGAGTACAAGACTGCAGTGATCGAGTGAAGCGCATTGTTCTGCTCTTGAACCTGCAAACGATGGTTACACTAAACTGTCCATCAATGTGACAAAATGAACATTGCATATAATAATTCATGTTTCGGCTACCAAGGTACTCGTACAGTGTGAAATAAATGTTTGTATAATTCTCAGTGTATACGTGTTGAGATTTGAAATAAACTCAGAGATCATCGCTTGTAATTGGTGGGACCGCCAATCGCGTTCGATTTAATACCGAGACTCGACACATGAGCACAAACGTCACTTAGAACCATATATACCTGAAACTGAACCATATATCCTGGAATGTTAGATAAACAGAAGGTACTGAATTAAAAACATTTATTCATTTTAAACTGCTGCAGGGGAGATACAAATTCACTCAACAGACGAACGGAATATCAATGGTCAATGAACTGGTATTTGACGTTTAACGTGCGACAAGCGTGAAGTGAGACACGAGATAACTGTTGGACATTCTCTTAAGACTGTGTGTACATGGTGGACTATGAAAGCCGTGAGTTCTCCAAAGATTCTCATGAAAGTATAATTCCTGCCTCAGAGATTGTCTCGAGATGAAAATCTTATTCATGGATACGGATCATTAAAAAGAAGGGTATACCCATTCTAATTCTTCCGCGATATAGAATCACAAAAATTTTGAGGCAGTAATAAAATCCTATATTTAGATCATTTTAATTAGATTAAATTTCTGATAATGGAAAAATATTCACCACAGAATTCTCATTTTTAAAAAATTATTTTTTGTTAAAATCATATTAATTATATGCTTTTATTATATTTGTAAAAATATAACGCACGTTGTAGATGCCCTGCATTTTAATTTAAATAAATTATTATTATTATATTATACTGTAAATTATTTTATTCACTAAGGTTCAGTTTCCATTGTGGGTAACGTAAATAATATATATAATCGATACAATTTAATGTTCGTTCTCTTGCAGAGAGTTTCAATTGAAGACTTACAATAAGTACGAAATAATCACATTTAATAGCTATTTCGGATCAACTTCGAACATTTATTAGATCTTTCCGAGTTGGCTGAACTAAGTTACACGTGGCAATTACGATCACTCGGAGAAGGCGTATAATCAATACTTTATTGAAGGATTCAATCTTTGCTAGTGATTTAATTTTTAATTTATCGATGTATCGAGTTTATTAAATATATTTACCTTACCTAAACTAGTAAGTGGTATACTTGCATACATAATAAATACAAAACAGTACCTACAATAATACTCCTCAGTAGTATATATCAAGAAGGTTTGTTTATATAAAATAAGTTGTAAGAAGTTACAATAAAATAATTAATTTTATTAATAATAATGAAATCATGTTTATTTGTGAAGGTACGTTTTTTCAGAACCCTATTCGCGATAGTTAATTTAGATAAATTGATATTTATTTATATGTAAGGCTTTTAAATATATATATGTACAGGATGTAACATATTTAGTCCACAATATTTTATGGATGGATACCTGACTAAATTACGAGTCGATAATGTTCAAGGTATATGTGAAAATTCTGCACCGTTACGGAAAATATTATTGTTTGAAATTTTTACAGAATCATGTTAAGCTTTAAGTTTACGTACTTCAAAATAAATATTTGCGAAATGTATTAATTATTAATCTATATCTTTGCTTCAAGTTCTAAATCATCTAACAAAAAACAGTCCGGCCGCTCGAACATCTTTAATTTTTTTTTAAATTTTTTGTCTTGAATTAAGAAAATATTTCAAGTATCTAAATAATCGCATAAATACGATTTTTTTTAAAACACTTCGAACATTTTTGACTCGTAATTTAGTAAGGTATCTATAAAATATTATGGACTAGGTCTGTTTGGGGCTATATTTGGGGCTTACAAAAAATTTAAATTTACGTGTTTGATTCTCCTGCGTCATATGCTACAAAGAAGCCTGTTTCCTTATTTCCCTAATCGTTGTAATTTTGTCTTCTACATTGGTGTACATCCTTCAAGTATGTGGTTGTATTGGTGTTTAAATTATAATTCGTAATAGACGATCAATGTATCTTTAAACTGTACCTAGATGTGTATTGGTTGAATAATACAATCAGTTTTAATATATTACATATATAAACATAATATTTTTAGAAGCACTCATCATTTAACGTAACAGATACGGGAGCAATGACTTTTTTCAACCAGTGACACGCATCACATAAAATATTATAATATTAATCGTTACACCGTGTTTTTAATGGCACTGTTTCTTATATACTTGTATATTGCTTGTTTTTAATATATTATATTAACATTGTCTATATATTGGTTGGCGTCATGCCTTGATTGAGTAATATTTACTAATAACAAAATATAAGAAAACCATAATTAGTTCTAAAAACACCGGCAAAATTGTTTTTATATCCAATTTTGCTAAAATAGCCCACACTGATACCAGAAGAGTTACAAAATTTAACGATACCGCCAGCCACTTACGAGTAATAAATCTAATATTACCTGTAAAAACAGAAATATGATACTTTGAAAAACATTGGTATACTTTTCTCGATCTATATTTAATAGGGTCATGCAGTAAAGGTTACAAAAATTTACGAAACTACTTCTGTCTTGGCAGAATAATATCTAAAATAGTGCTAAAATAATCAATAAAATCTGTCTTGGTAATCAAACTCTGGAAGTATGATTTCGGTATAAAAAATTATTATTATTAACAAACAAACTGACGAATCCATTACTCATAAATGAGTTAATACAAAAAAAATACTAAAAAAACTTCGACAGACTTTTTAATTAGCCGCATATGAAAATGTATTATCTATTTAACTGAATAAATGATCGGATGAATCTGCATAAACATTTTTTTCAAAGTGAGTTTTTTTTTGTATAACTAAATTCAAATTATAATATAAATAATTTGAAATATGTAAGTACTAATGGCCGCATTTGTCTCTGTGTGTCAAGTAATATTTAACGCACCTTTGATTAATGTAATATTATCCGATAATACATTTCAAGGTTGACACCAAATTTTTTGTTGACCTCCCTATGATAAGGTGTTTTCTGCCGGACCAGTATTGAATACAATATTATTTCACATCGCATCTACTGTCGGCAGTCACAGCATCAAGAAACACGTGGTGACTTTCAATTATTTAAAATTATTTCTAACGAAATGATTTAAAACGCGATTAAAGTGCGGCGGCATTCACGGTGAATGCGGTGGAAATATAATGTATTTGTAATCGATCAGTTGTATTGGATAATGGATAACCAATCCTGCGATACTATCCTCCAAGAATGGTCATCAAACGGTCGTTAATTTGGCCTTCAATAAGGCCATTAACGCCCCTAACTATTGATTGATTTTCTTTAATTCGAAAAATGTACTGCGTTAAAAAATTTATTTTTTTTCTAAAATAACAAGGTGTTTAATCATTGACCTTATAACCTTGAAAACCTGGTACTCGTACGATATTTTCAGAGCCGTGCGAATTATTAGCACTAATATTCCCACATAACAATCCTCTATGGTGTAAGTAACATTCCTCACGAGGGAAATTGAAATATAGCCGGGTGTGGCATTTAATTTATCTACGTGTTACTTAGCAATTACTACCGATAAAAACTCAATACGAAGTATAAATAATTAGGCTAATGAAAAGATAATGAGTTGACTCCCGTCTACGCTGTTAATTAATACGTGGAATATGTGAAATGTGTACCTCACGCCCACGCCAGTTATTAATTACACTCCTACGTAATAAGGTTTCGATTGTACTTTAAAATGTCACCCTTACTTATGTTGTGTCTGGATATTTTTAAATCTTCAGCACTCCTTTTAAAAAATGGCTGATAGCTTTAAATAATCATGAGATACTAGTATCTCAGTCGTATTCGGTTAGTTAAAAATTTTCAGGGTTTATAATTGTGGATATTCTTTAAATCTCAATTATTATGAAAATGGTCTAAGTCAAGAAATTTTAAAAAATGAGTTTATTTCGCATCACATTGTTTTAAATTAATATAATATGATGCAAATTGTAACAACTGAGAAAAATTAGAAACGTTATATTCAGTGAAAATATATTAAGTCATTTCAGCCTTAAAAATTTTTATTACCTTATAAACTGCATGCAAAATTTATATGTCAAAATAAATTATAAATCTAGTTTACTAAATAAATTTTGAAACATTGTGTTGTGTAATACAAAAATATATTTTTTAATCAATTCAAACGCAAACCTTTAAATGATTTAGACCACTTTTATAATAATGGGCACATACACTTTACATTATGAAGATCTTGTTTAATCATTCGCTATAAAAGACCATGTTTAATCATTCGCTATAAAAGACCATGTTTAATCATTCGCTATAAAATAAAATATTTAATTATTCGCTATAAAAGACCATGTTTAATCATTCGCTATAAAATACGATGCTTAATCATTCGCTATAAAAGACCATGTTTAATCATTCGCTATAAAATAACATGTTTAATTATTCGCTATAAAAGACCATGTTTCATCATTCGCTATAAAAGACCTTGTTTAATTATTCGCTATAAAAGACCATGTTTAATCATTTGCTATAAAAGACCGTGTTTAATCATTCCCTGTCATACAGTGGTCATGCTCTCGTGTGATAAAAATGATAGAACTCTGAATAATTCACAACGATGACTAAAATTCCTTCGCTGGCAGTAAAATCTTACCAAACTTGGGTTTCATACACGTCGAGTCACATTTGAAATCAAGAAGACTTTAGTTTGGAAAGCACGTCTACAATTTTTAATTCTCAAAGGTCATGATTAAGTGAATTGTTTAAACTCATAAAATATATTTTTATTTCACGCGCCCCACGGATGTAGCCATGTAAGGAATCACCTGACAGCCGTATAGAATCGAAACGCACTAACCAATAGCGGATTCCATACATCGTGACAGACAAGTCTTAGGAGATAGCTAGCTACTTCTCCGCAGACCGTTCTTTCGTCAACACCTCAAGCGAGCCACTCCAGTCTTCAACTTTATTCGCGCAACTTACTCTATACTCGTCGTACCCGCCATTGTAAATCATCTCGCAATAAACTCCAACTATTGCAAGTTGTGTTTTATTTACTTACCTTGCTCTAGACACAGCATAAACACTCACGCGCACATTCATGTACACTACAACGTGCACCAACATGCGTGAGACTAGAAGAGAATTAGGACATTCAGTCTCGCCGTGCACAAAATCTTCTGATACAATTACATAATTAAGCTGTCTATAATAATCTACAACCACAGCTTCTTTAAATCGATCTCTCACTTATTAACGTTTTACAATTATAATTTAAATATGCACATTTCTTCTAAAAAACTGAATTTTTTTCATTAGTACATTTCTAGATAACTATTTTAATAACACGAATAGTATTTTAATAATGATATATTTCTACCACGTAGCACAAGTAAACATCAGTAAAATATTTCTAGATATTCAAATCAACGATTGAAAAGAAATAATCATCAAATTCAGGTCATACGTATTAGTTTTCACACCCCTTCTTAAATTTATACATTATATATATTAAAATCTTTGAATTATCAGTAATAAAAAAACCGACGACATAATTGTCTGATGATGGAGCGTAAATTAAAGCGTATCTGCACATTTCGAGAGCGGTGATATCAAAATTATCGGATTCTGGGCGGGAATAATGAATCACGGACCGTTTCCCGTGGAAATGGAGGAACACAAAGTTTGAACCTTAACCTTAATTATTTTATATTCTTCCCCCTCCGCTTGACCTATTTTGGTAATCTCAGTAGAGTGCCTGCATCCAAGCAAGCCGAATGGTTTATGAGATACCAAATTACACTTCAGTGGATCTTTATCATTTCCATCAAAATCATATTTTTCGATGAATATATAAATATATACTTTCTATTTTCATATTTAGTATCAAAAAGATTTTTTCAACATTAAAAATATAATGATAAAGAGAAATTCTCTAGATAAACGAGTATTATCGGTAAATCATAATAACTAATTACAGTTTTGCATTTTTAAAGCATTAAAATGTATTATTCCTTTTATTGTGTTGTTGAGGCAGTATTATCAGCGTACAAACAAAAAAAAAACATAAGAATTTGTCATATTTCTTAATGTTCTTATATCCGTCCGTTGTTGAACATAGACCTCTCTCGTTCCTCTTTATGACTCCCGGTTCTGAGCGGCCCTCCTCCAAGAAAGTCACTGGTCTTCATCAGTCTGGCACATTTGTGGTCAAATTCTATTTCTTTTTAGTTTTAGATCGGGCTAATCGTATATTGATCAAATATTTTCCCTAAGATAGGTACTGGTAAAACGTTTTAGTTCTTAGTCGAAACTCTTCATATATTTGTAGACTTTAAGGCTGAATATAACAGCTCTAATAAGAACCCAGAAATACCGTACAAGTTAAATAATCTAGTTAAGCTAAAAGTGTATTTAATAGTGTGCACTTGAAGCGCTCTACAGAGTGAGACAAGGAGATGAATTGCCTTCTCTATTAATCAATATAGCTTTAGAAAAAGTTATCGGGCATTGAAATAATGGGATCGACAATTCCATTCAACTGTTCGACTATGACACTAATATTATAGCAAAGACCCCTGAGGCTCTAAGAAATGCATTTGACTTGAAGAATCTACCAAAAATATTGGATTGGTAGTAAATCAGCAGAAGTCCACCACAGAACAATAAACACTGAAAACGCTACTGAACACAAGACAGACGAGGTGCAGGAGCTTGGGAAGCCAGTATCCTCAAAGATACGTGGATACACAACGTGTCAAAAAAAAAATACAAAGTATGAAAACAAAAATGAACTGTTTTTAAAATTTAATAACGGAATCGTTAGAATGGGATGTTGTTGTGGAATGGTCTCATTTTAATTTCGCGACAGTTTGTACAATATTAACAACCTTCGATGTTTTCTCTCACGCGTTGGTTTTTCTGTATCTCGAGGAAACGTCCTGCACTGCTCTTTCCACGATCTCAGCGTATTTGTCAGTTTGAACAATTCGTTATCTTTGTTGTCTATATTTGTACTCCATAATATGCCAGAACGAGCAGAATACTGAAGTAAATAACCACAATCAGTTTTGTTAATATGGCAGAGTTATATCAAAGTATTTGAGATGTGAATCTACAAAATAAGCTGAATACAAATGAAGATGTTACGGATTGGATGAAAAAAACGAAGTATTTAAAAGAATAAAAATCCGAAATCTTCAATATTTCGGAAATGTGAAGATACATCACGAAAAGTATGAGATCTTGCACCTCATTATGCGCGGAAGAATTGCTAAAGTGGTAGTCCTGGAAGAAGGAGAACATCATGGCTGAAGAACCTGAGGCAATGATTTCGGTAGTCTACTGTATAGCTTTTTCGCGTAGTAAACAAAGTGATGATAGCCAACGTCTATTGAATAGATAGGACACAAGAAGAAGAGAATGTTATAATAGCTGAGCTATGTCACAATGGAGTTACGCCAGCTTTTCTTAAATAAGTCAAAAATTATCCATACAAAATTCTTAGATGAGCTATTAAATTGTTAATTATTCAGAAAAATCTTGTTGTATTTCGATAATCAAATCATCCGATAACTTTACATAGCGCTGCCCGCTCAGATTTGATAAACTTTTTAAATATTTTTTTTTAAATTTAAGCGTTCACTCAATTTATATTCCTACGTAATTCGATCAAAATTTTCACCTTAAACTGTTCAAATAGCAATATCCCTTTGATTCTGCTACTATAATATTACGATCATGGATTCAGAGATTAGAAAAATAAATATAATAGAGTCGGTTTACAGAGAAACGTCGTTCGAAGAATTAAAATGAATGATGACTCGGGACACAGACAGATAATGTTTCTTAAAATCTTTTACAAGGTAACAATGGAACGATAAAATAAATCATTAAAATAAGATCTGTTTTATTTTATACAGTCTATTGCTGGATTTTTCTCCTGGTGATCGCCTCCATTACGCCATCATTAAACCACACACTTTTAATAGAATGTTAAGACCAGGAGAAACCAGCGTCGGATTGTACAAGATAAGTCTAATTTTAATTCATTAATTTAATCAAATAAATTTATTATCATTTCAAGATGGTAACTTTTTAGGAAAATACAAAAATGTTGGTAATCTAAAACCATCGTAACATGATGATACAAGCATCTAAAAACAAAATTCTTCTGGTACTTGTTTGGTTATCGAACGTTGTTTTGTTTGCCGCAGTTCGAAATAGTTGGACTGTGGACTTCCCGAATCATTGCTTTAGGGCCGGTTGTGTGATCAGTAGAACATTTTGACCGTGGTAAATTATTACAATACTAACTTTTTACCATCGTCTGTGGTAATAAAACTTTGTCGGTACGTCAAATTTACTACTATGTGAATCCCGTCTAATAGTGTGGCAATGCGAAATAATTATCAAATATATACAATTTTACGCTTTATCTATGACTTTATTCATTTTATTAATCTTCGGTTATGTAAATTAAATAGCGAGATCATGATCGAACGCATTCACATCACTAAAATAGCGAGATATTCAATGATTCATTGCCGTATACTGCAACTTTCAAAGTATCAATGTGACAAATGACTTTTGAAACAGCTGTGAAGTGTCTGCCATTTTTAACTAACGATTGACGATCTTACTATAGGATATCAGGGAGTAAAATTAGTTTACTACTGAATGCGCTTTAGAAAAGTCAGTATTTTTCGATCGAACAAACCGTTTTCGCGAAAATCAAGATATCCTCCGTCTTCCAGGACCTCTTAATAATTTAGCCGGGTCACTAATTATTTCATCTTGAACAATGAGATGCAGAATCTGGCCGAATATTGTAAAGATTTTTTTTTTCCTTCCGAATAATCCAAAGCAACTGGATCAACACGTTATTATTTATTAGTGACCCTATCAACATACCTTATTTAAAGAGTTGTAGATCCTTACTCAAACATACGTATATCCGGATAATAGAAAACTTGTATTAGTCTTACTTGTATAACGTCAAAAAACATCAGTGAAGTTAGAATAAGTACTAATTAACCGAAAAAATAGAAATAAGGAGAGGAGTTAGACATGGCTATGTTCTTTCACCCAATGCTCTTCAAACTTTATTCTATTCAAAACAAATATTTGAGAAGTAAAATTTCGTAATACTTCTTGGAGCATTATTAATTATTTAAATTGATAATTATCTCCGACCACAATAAAAATATACACAAATAATTATTTCGGTGGTTTGAGTTTACATTTTTTGTTGTATTATTTAGGGGTTGCCTTCATTAAAGCCTTGTTTACGAATACTCAAAATATGGATATGATATTTTATTCAAGGTGACTGTGTCACTCCACGCGACAACTAAAGCATCAAACATTAATATGATAAAAACAACAGGCCTCGGTGTCTGAATAATTGTGGGTTTTATTTTATTCTTTACATTCAATACCAGATTATTCCTGTTAATGTTTTTAGTTTAAAAAAATAATATATATAAAATACTAAATTAATGTATTAATTATAAATATATACATATAAAATCAATTTTGTCGAAAAATATTGTTTTTGCATCACCGGGATTCGAACCTGGATCTCTATTTCCAATCCGGGGAAGTGCACTACCTTTGACAAATTTTCTATATTTTTCTAATAATAATAATAATATTTTTCTTGACAAATTTTCGAACCTATATGTTACATTTTTTAAATTAATACACCTGTCGTTCCATTATTGGAAATAGAGATTCAGATCCGAATCCCGGTGACGCAAAAACAATATTTTTCGACAAAATTGATTTTATATGTATATATTTATAATTAATACATTAATTTAGTATTTAAAATATCACAGACCTATGTTCTGAATAATTACAACTTCATAATAAGAATGTGTTTTCCTTAATAATATATATAAATTTCATTCCTCCAACAGGTATAAATAATTGAATTACAAAATCGGAAATATGTTAGTATTATAATATTATATTACAGACGAAAACGACTAAAGCATTCTTATTGTAAACTCCCACCGGGAAATGACAACTGTGTGTACTCTGTGAAATCTAACCTTTCGATAATAATGTTATTTATACCTACAATGTTTTCTGCACCAATACTAGTATGTAGTAGTCAATAATAGTACAATATTGTGAAAATAGTACGAGTCTTATTAATACTAGTGATCCACAATTAATATCTCATATATAAAAAATATATACCAACGAGTGTGGGTTTTACACGGCATAAGCCGTAATAATAACATTTTAAAATGCGAACATTTTTATCTTGAATGACATGTCAAACTTCAATAAAAATCAAATTATTTCTCAGCATTTCACTACCGTTCAGAAAAAAATGCATATGTGACTGGTCTCCCGGGCTGTGAAGTGTATCTTCAACCTTTCATAATTTAATAAAAATATTTGTTAGTATTTGACAAAATAAGAATGATATGAATTTCTGTAGTATTGTTACTGAGGGTTCAGGCAGAAAAGTAAACACTTCATCCAGTATCTCGTTTGCTACATGAGGAAGTCTCGATGCTCTGATTTAATGGATCACGTAATAAGATCGGATCAAGAAAGAAATTGGATATTTTCCTTCTTCTTCATCAGATATTTTGCACTTGTCTTTGAGGTCACCCTCAAACTCTGCCATGGGTTATGCATATAAAGCCAGCATTTGTTTTCAAGTCGTCAACCGACCCATTTGCGGCTTCTATTGCTTCTGTTCAGCCATGGGCAGCGCTTCTGATCGGTATCCGCACTATGCTCTACAATAGTTTCACATGTTTCCCGTAACACAGAGGGTATTCAATTATACCTCTTCTTCCAATCCATCCGTTCAGCAGATTTTCATCAAAATAGATCCTCAAATTAGGATGGTAATGTGAGATGATGGAAATAAAACCCCTTCCTTTTCAACGATAAAGACTTTCCAATGGGCTCACTTTAAAATTCTTTTCTCATGTGTATACATTTTTAATACATCTTATATAATTAATAAAATTTAATTTCTCTCAAACGTCTTATTTTTCAGATTTATGATAATAAAACACGCTTTTTAAATTAATCAATCATTTAAAAAATGGATACAAATACGTCGCGTGTAAGTTTCGAGCGTCAGGTGGCTGACACTCGCCTGCATATATTAATTTTAAATAATGAAAAATGACTGTCGATGAGTTTGTGGTAGTAAAGGAAATAAATTACATATTACGTTGAAGTATTTCATTATAATACCAAGTTGTTCTATTGTTTTACATGATCGACTCCCACAAATCCACATAACGTTTTGATTTAAAAGCCTTTTAAATCAGTATGTTACTTTTTATATTATGTCATCAGTCATCGCAAAAACATAATTTAATACCGTCAAGGCAATTGACTAAGATTCATACCTATTTTCAAGAACCAATTAATTCTAACACGGTTAATCATAATTCAATCGTTTTATGGCTTTTGACATTCCAATCTTAGTTGTTTTTTGAAGTAAACGTTTTGCGATAATTATGTTCAGTCACGTTGTTTATCTCGATTGTGTTTTCGAATACAAAACGAATAAAAGAAGTTTCTTGGTGTACTAAATATATTAGTTTTCACATATCTCAATGTATTGTTGTGCAACAAGCTATAATGCATTATTATTACTATTATATTGTATTACAATGTACTCGTATTATTTATGTATTAATGTTTCGTTTTAATTCAATTTCGATAGAAATACTACCCATTACAAATCATATTATACACCTTCCACAAAATGACTAAGAGACCTCTTAACGACAATTAATATGTTTATATGATATACAATTATAAAACAGATTTTGTGAACTCGATAACATCGGTATCCAACTGTTCTAAAAAACTAAACTTTAATTATCTCCGCTAAGTTCGTTGGCCAGCCTAATCTTATTTCAAAATAATGGCTGTTCGAAAATAAAAAAGTCATAACTCAAGAAAATTCCAAATGTGATTAATCACTTTAGTAGTAGAAGAATTAATTCTTCTACTGTTAATTTATTCACGTTGATAAAATGTATAATTTGTAGGAGATGTCAATAGAAACAATGAATTTTGAGATTATCTTAAAAGTTTTAAAATAATCATTAACATTATGTGCTTCTAGGGAATAGGGAATATTACACTACAAGTTAATACCATCGTCGTCCAAGAAATTTACTATCATATAGCTTAAATGTGGCGAGTTAAGGGAAAGAAGTGGACCCAAGTTAATCGGGAGTTGAAAATTACCATTGACAAGATTATTGTAAAAAAAAAACTGTGATCCGCAATGGACAGGCAAAAAAGACATGGTCAAGGGTTTCCTCCTCGGCACCACACTCGCGCATTGGGGAGTCTATTATGCTCAATTTAATAAATAAATGGCTACCTGGCAATGCCCAATTCTCATTTTAGAGATATTTGATATTGTTCTTTTAGAGACTTTCCTGTTGGAGAACCAAGGGGTTCGGGGAATAGATCTTTGGATTATTCTAAGCCGATTACTCTTGTGATTGTTTGGATCCATCCATTATGCAGACCAGATAGAATTCGTACGTTTTTTTTACCATATTAAGTCTGCCATACATCGGGATATGGAATTGATGGGGAACAACTCCTGAAAGAGTAGCCTTCTTGGCCAGTTTATCAGCACATTTATTTCCCTAAATTCCCTTATGTGCAGGAATCCAAATGAATGACACCTGTTTATTGTTGCTGTACAAATTAAGTAGGCATCTTCTGATGGAACAGATTATCTCATTGTCTAGCCAAACTTTCAAATTAGGAGAGAGGGATTCAAGAGCTGCTTGCGAGTCGGAGAATATAACAGCCATATCGACGTTCCGGTGAACGCAGATGAAATGGTAATTAAGTATATAAAAATGACACTATTTTTCTCCATATAAATTGATTATTTTATTCATCGTATAAATCTGACATGTAAATCACTAGTAATTTTGATATATACATAAAATTATTACATACTTGTAACGAAAATAATGTAGAACAATGCATTTTCACAACCGCAATAAGAGTATATAACTGTGAAATAAGATCATTTTATTAATCTCTCAGAGAATAAACCCACAAAAAATTTTGATGGAAAATGATTTCTTTAACCTTTTCCTTACGCTGCTAAAATAAAAACGATAATTCCGGTGCTGTAAACTCAGTGTACATGTAGACTTTTGCGATATTTACGTCAGATAAATATGAATATTTCACATTTATTATATATAAATCAATTATTGTGTAAAAGTGAAAAAAACATTGATCATCACGAACGACAGCATACAGACGCATAAGACACGTCTAACTCAGTCAGCCCACGCTCTGCCACTAAAGTAACGATCGGCATCCAGCACCATGCGCCCCGTGCACTGCGCCGTCCGCACCGCTCCGCATGCACACATACACGTATTGACAAACTCACATCAGGTTAACTACTAGACGAAATAATTATTTTTAGATTAGAATTTATGATACATTTTTATCGCTATATAATTATTACGTTAATAATATTGGTACCGTCGACAAAATGAAAATTATTTTAAAAAATCCCACTTTAACCGAGAATATTTTGCGTTTACAAGTAGAATTACTGCACGAATTTGCACAAATGCTAATGTTGTATTAACCGGAGGCCAATTGACACGACAACTCGGCAGTACTAACACGGAACAGTTGACGAGCAGTCGTAAAGGCAAATGGTTCACAAATAATGTTCTCTATGCCGTCCATCGATCGTTCAACCTAGTGAGGTATGTGCTACGATGCAGGTAGGGGACACTACCCCTCCGGCTATTTATGTAATTTACTTCATGTGGCTTGAGAGTTAAGACACTACGATTCAAAGACTTAATACAATACATACGTATCTAATATATATATATAAATATATTTATAAACGTATGTATTTGGATTTGACTTTCTAAAACATAACGATTCTGGCAGGTTTGTAATATTTAATGTATATATATATATATATATATATATATATATATATATATATATATATACATAGACAACTTCTACAACTTTGATAATACGGAGTGAATGTTATGTTCCAGGCCGATGTTGTTTTTAAATAACTAGAAAATTAAACAAGTTTTTATTTTTAAATTTTTTGGTTTATTACAATTATGTATCAGATATGATATTTGCCAAGTGGCCGCGTTGGCAGTGGCACAAATGCGTGCTCTTTTAACCATGTTATTCATAACATTTTCGTACACTTCGCGTGTTATTTCAGCAATTTCATTTCTAATATTGTCCGTAGCATCGGAACTGCTGTTAGCTTATTGGCGTTGACTTTTCCTTTCAAGTGCTCTCAGAAAATAGTCGAGATCAGTCAAATCAGGTGATCGAGGAGGCCAGTCGATATCACCACTTTTTGACAATACGCGGCCGGGAAAAATTTTTCGCAAAATTATAAGCGTAGCTCGGGCTGTGTGTGATGTGGTACCATCCTTTTGAAACCACAAGTGTCGCAGGCCCAATTCAGTCACCAAGAAGTTTTCCAATATGTGACGATAACGGTCACTATTTATGGTTACAGCCTAGCCATTATTATTTACATAAAATGTTTAAATAATTTTAACACATTGTTGAGATATTAGATGAATTAAAATAAATTGTAATCAGCTTTTCTCAAGGATTACTAAATACAAACTACCAAGTGTCTGCTGAACCGAAATAGCAGCCTAACAAAATCAACCTGGAATATAATATTCATTCTGTACTTACTTATCTCAAAACTATAAAATACATATTTTACTAATTATCATAATTAATGAGAAACCTGACTCTTTAAATAATTGGATAGATTCTACAGTTATATCCAAGTAGGTACTGTTTGTAATTATATTATATACTATACAGGGTGTTACAGACCCAGTCCCAGGTTGTTTATCTGACTAAATTACCAGTCGAACTCATTCATTCAGAAAATATTATTTCATGAGATTTTTTACAAAATCGTGATAAGCTTTAGGTTTACGTACTTTGAAATAAATATTAGCAAAATGGACCCATTATTATTCTTTAATACATCTTTGCTTCAGGCGCTAAATATTCCAACATAAAACAATCTGACCGCTCGAAGTTCTACGATCTTTTATTTTGTGTATGCAATCACAGCTTGGAATCAATTAAATATTAAAATTAATCACATATATATGGCATTTTTAAATGATTATAACTCTAACACGGTTGAGATTAATTACATGCAGCCTATTCTAATCTAATTAGAATTTATCCCCAGAAAATAGTGCACTGGATATGTGACATTCAGTATATATATGAAGCTGGCATCTCTTCTGGGTTAGATCGCGTATTTTGTAAATGGCTTCCTAGGGGAAACCTAGACCGACGTTTTGACATGGTGACACGTGCTCGAATGTGGGAGATTTATATATCTTGCGAAAAAAATGCGGTTATACCGTAATTTTTTGAGACCGTCGCGAAACGTTGGCCTATGTTTCTCCAAGGATGCCATCTACAAAAAAATGCGATCTAACCTAAAAGTGATACCAGTTTCATACACTAGTGTTCGGGGAAACTTTAAATTAAACGTATTTTTATTTTATTAAGGAAAACACATTTCTTATTGTGACGCAAAAACAATATTTTTCGACAAAATTGATTTTATATGTATATATTTATAATTAATACATTAATTTAGTATTTAAAATACTTTTATTTATTATATTTTTTTATTAATCACTTAATTGAGTTTAAATACATCTACCAGTTTCAAAAAATGTTTTATATATGTTTAATTTAAGCTTTTCGATTGTATTGATATACGAATTAACTTTTTAGGTGCCCATCTTATTTTTTCCAAGTCAATTATACGTAGTTATTTTTAGGTCAAGACTAGACTTATTCCTCTAGGGATTATAAACACCCTCTGTCTTCCATTTACGCCATGTGCTGCCATTGGTAGGCAGGTAAATGAAGGCTGTATGTTTGATTATATCATTTTCATGGGGATACTTGATATGCTTGCCAGGTGGGTTGTACGGCGGAGTTTTCTTTATGGGTTTCGGTTACGGTTGCGTAGGCGCCGGAGGCTTGCCTTTCACCCGCCTCCTTTCGCTACAATAGCTGCATTGCCCGGGGGTACGGTAAGGAGGTAGTATGTTGGATTTACTGGAAATGTTCCTTCAGTATTTGTGGTACACAATGGAGTACTAGTATGGAAGTAAAGCCTAGAACTAACAGAAGAGGAATGAAATTAGACTAAATGCAATGAAATTGAGATCACTTAGATGTTTATGTGACAAATCCATTTATGACAGAATATACGAAATTAAGAGAGAATGTAAAACTGATCTAAATACTTGTATAGTGAATATGATTAAAAAGTATCGCTGGTCCTGTTAGAGGCCTTAACAATCGACGTGCTTGCATGAGAATATGTATAAATGTGGACGAATAGTGTATCAGGACAGAAAGGTGTGGCGCTCCATCCTCTCTGCCTACTCCCGCGGTGGAACAGCGTGATGCTAAGTTATTTAGTTGATACCATAGAGTAATTATGTAATTAATTGGAATTTATTTTTTTATTTATTATCTTAGTTTTATTAACCACAATTGAGTTTAAAAAACATCTACCGGTTTCGGAAAACACTTTTCCTTCTTCAAGTTAATATTGCTAATTTTAAAAGTAGAATTAATTGGAACTTAATGATCCCTAATACAATGTTTTTTTCCATTTTTGTAAGATTTTATTGTCTATAAGTACTTATGTATTATTTTATTTCATTTGACGATGGTTTTTAATGTACGTTTATTATATAAAATGATCGATTGAGCCATTAATTTTACCAATTTTCTTATAATGTAAGAAGCAAATTGGTCTCTATTGTTACATTTCTAAACTAAACTAACTAAAAAAAAATATATATAAATATTTTTAAATGGCGACAGGATAACCCACGAGTACCAAAATAAATTACTTCACTCTTTTAATATGCATTTTCAATATTATATACTTATTTTAGTTCTAAATTCATTAACCAACGGTATTTTTATTTAATTTTTACCTTTTTATACATATTTGTAATTCTCTTTTTATTTCTGTCAATAAATAACATCATAACAGCACGAAAAAAAAAACTGGCTACTTTAACACAGACTTGAGTCTAGCAAAGTAGCCAGGACAACGCTGTATATATCAGAGGTGAAGTCTACTCCATCCCACACAATAAACTATGAGTAATGTCTTATATCTATTATGTATGTTTATTATGTATCCACCTCTGTTGAAACAAAAATATGTATGTCAATATATATAAATAAATTTAAAATAATGTATGATACAATACCCTAGATTTATTATCTAACTTGTCACTGCGACATGTAACAATCTTAATATTGGATATTTCTTTATAATGTGACTATCACATATATATATATATATATATATATTATATATCACAACAGAATTGCAAAAAGTATATAAGTTCAGTATATATTTAAAGACTTTGTTTCCATTTGGGTATTGAAATATTGAAAAAACGTTGTTTTGTATTAAAATAAATGTACATTGTCATAATCCTGATCAGTTATTTTTACTAATTAAATGTATCAATTAGAAAAATATACTTATCGGAAAAATATTTTAGTTACAACCGGAATTCGAACTATCCGGGGAAATGCGTTACCATTACGCCACATCAGCTCTTTATAATGGATGCATCTGTTATTCCATTTATAAGCTTTCGCCTTTTTATTGCGATAAATCTCAAATACCCTGAAGTAATTTACGCTAGGAGACGCCAGAGATTATATGAATTCATTTTTATTAAATTTGATAATATTTTTTCAATAAATTAGATTTTTTCTGTAATTGATACATTCAATTTGTATAAAAATACCACGCAATTATGTTCTGAAAAAACTGCAACATACAATAACAATGTGTTCTTAAAAACATAGTTATTTTTACATTAGATTCCAATCTATAAATCTATGATTCGACTTCATTATTCACCACATTATAAAAAAATTCATCGAATATAATTACTAAAAAGCATCAACTTGATTGGCAATACGAATTCTTTGAACTAAATAATGAAACGTTCTGTTATAACATGAGTGTGACCAGTAGAGCTTTCATTTTGATTTTGAATACAAGTTTATCACGGGCAATAAGGTTACCCCATATTAGAGATTTACAAAGACATTATTATTTACAATCAGCCAAAAGTGTACCCATGCTTTTTGATACCATTAAGTATATATTTTAGAGAAGCTGGTTTTTACCATTTTCAATTTGAACCCTTCCGGAGGGGATTTCTTATGCAAATGTCTAATACAGTGTTCCAAATAGTATCCCCAAAGGTAAAATCTAAATAATGTAGTATTCGGTATTGTTTCTATTAACATTATGAGGACCGCATATTAATGCAATCTCAAATGGGCATATTTCAATAGATCGACAATTTGAATGCCTTTGGAATTTAAGGGATCGTGATATTTGCAATTGTTTAACGGTGAATATAATTTAAATACATCGCTAGATTTATTAAGCTTTAACTATTTTAAATTTATTCTATTTTACAGCATATTGCATATAATTTATTTGAAATTAGTTATTTATATTTTATTTATTCTTGCTCTCATCGATAATGCAAATATAAATAAAAAAATAAATAAGAAAATATAATTGGCGGATAAGAGAATTATTATTTTTTGTAATTAGTACGTAATATTTCTTATTAAGGATAACACATTCTTATTGTGAAGTTATAATTATTCATAACATAGATCTATGATGTCTTTAATACAAATTAAATGCATTAATATTAGAAAGACATACATACATATAAAATCAATTTTATCGAAAAATATTGTTGTTGCTACCGGGATTCGAACCTGGATCTTTTTCAATCCGGGGAACGTGCATTAACTGATTATTTCATTCATAATATTCCATAAAGTCGACGATATTGTAGGAAAAAATAAAATATTTTTCTTAACCATCTAAAGTAACAAATTTTTTTATTAAAGAATTTAAATTCAATTTTTATATTGTTGTATAATAATGAATTACATTCATGTATCGTCGATTATTTTTAAATCTTTATATTTAAAGCATTTCTAGTAACATGATTATCGAAAGACAACACGGACACAGTTATTTTCTTACAGATGACAGACATTCAAATACACGAGTAATATTTGCCAATAAGAAGGTTAAAAATATAATTTATGAAACTATACATGTTGAGTTATTTTCTCATTAAATGGATCACAATAAACACCTAACACATTATTATTTGTAATATTTTTATGTTTTAAAATAAACTTTATTATATAAGACATGCGATCTTGCTACTTTTGTGGTTTTCTTTACTGGCAATGAAAAAAATGTACACTACTGGATATATTTTTAAAACAATATAACGATTAATTTTTTATATTATATTAAAAGCAAATAATTCTAAATTATAATTCTTAAATTGCAGCTACTATCTCATTACTTGAACACCTTTATGACATTATTTGAAAAATAAATTAGTGCTGCATTGAACCATTTTTTACAACATCATTCTTTCGCAAACTCAATCAACGCATATTAAACATTTACGATCACACACAGTTAGTAAATATATATAAAATGTATATTGAGTATTTTGTGCACCAATTTGTTTAAACATATTTTGCAGTTATTGTCAAGCATTGATATTTGCAGTAAATTAACAATATATTTTTATGAACTCTAATCTGTCGCCTTTGTGATGTAAGACCGAGTATCTACTTATTTTTTAAAGATTTCACTACAACTTTAATAATCCATAAAATATGTTTAAAATACGTGGACAAATAAACTCTATGTGTCAATTATTGTAATCAGATAATTAAAATGCATTTATTAGTATTCAGTTTTTGAGTATTAATTTAATTAACAACAACCTGAATTGCAACTATGACAAATTAATAATAAATGTGCTTAAGCTTAACTTAATAATGTGGTTAATTGAAACTATAAACTGATATAAAATCGGTCAAGTTATCAAAGTATAAGAATGTATCATTAACGTGAAATAGTCAATTAAAACAAATAGCGATTGCAATATATCCAGCGTGTGACAGAAATGCAGTATGTGCACTTAATGAGTAGTATGTAAATCAAATGAGACGCTAACTATGGGGGTTATTACGTATGTGCGAATGTGTTGCGGGCCGATCAATGAAAATGTCACGTTTTTCAGTGAATGATCATATCTCGTAGAAAATACAGTATAGAAAAGTGGAATGCCGACTCACTAACAACATGGACAGTGACCAGAGTGCGGGCAGCAGTCAGAAGTCGAGCCGACAAAACTCAGTCGACAAGTCCAGTCGACAAAACTCAGTCGACAGCGATTCGGGCGCGGTTCCGCCACCGGTGGAGCCAGTGTCGGCGTCCGTGGGGCCGGTGCCGCCCGCCAGGGGGAAGGACTTGGTGCACAAGTGTCACAGCGACCCTGGCGGAGGTCGGGGCGCGCCGGGCGCGGGGCCTCTAGCCCGCCCAGCGCGCCACCGTTCCACCGGTGGGAGCGCGCGGCGATGCGTCCTCACCCTGGATGGCTACTCTTACGTCATAGGTAAGTTTATTTTACATAGCATCACGTGAAAGAGATAAGTACAATTAAAATATAGAAATGTTAGTGTTGTGTACAATAAATTAAACTATTCAAGATTCACTAAAAACTTTTTACTGTTTATTAATATTTCTCTTAAAACAAATCTTTATAATAGTATTAATTTTAAAAAGACCCTATATGTCATGGAGAGCATAAAGGAGGCAAACATCAAAAGTTATTAATTAAAGTGCTTATGCTCAATATATTGTTAAATAGCTATTTTAGGTTTTGAGAATGAAAATGAAATTTGCTCTCATTGAGAATTCTTGTGTATTATTTTCGAAACTTTTATCTCGATATACTAGCAAATAGAATTTTACACTCAATAAGAAAAATACACATACGTTCACTGGCATTTCAACACATTTATTGTCTGATCATTGTTAATACGAGTACCTTATTTAGTACGTTGTTTTCAGTACATCATTTCTAATATTTCAACACATGAATAGTTTGATCGTTGTTAATACGTACCTACGTTATTTTCAACGCATCATTTCTAGTATTTCAACACATGAATTGTCTAATCATTATTAATACGAGTGCCTACGTTATTTTCAATACATCATTCTGACGTTTCAACAAATCAATTGTCAATTGAAAACCCGAAGACATATATACCGAATATTGTTAAAATGTTGGTAAACCAAAATAATATTATATTATATCTTACATATATGAATATACTTTTTTACAGAGACATCATAAAAAATAAAAACGACATAACTGAAATTACATTTTTATTTAAAAAAGTAAAATTGTGTTTTATTTTGTAATCATCTGTACGTCAGTAAAACTCGTGAATATTTTTATACGTAAACTAAAACGCAATAGACGAGTAAGGTCTTCCAAGGCATGGATAAATTTTGGACTCCAAATTCTCCAATTTCATCATTTTTTGCCATTTGAACGTACGGACATTTAGGAAAAATTTTCTACCGGAGATTGATATACAGTACATATAGTTGAACCAACATGTTTCTGGGTAAGAAACTATTTTATTTTTACTTGCTGTCCGTTGACAGTGCTTGTCCACGGGTTCTAAGGTGAACCCTCTCTTCAAATTATTCGCCTAAATAATATGGGAAATTGATCAAAAAATAAGATTAGGTAGATATTATCGGAACCATATTATTTTTTAAATCTTTTGCATTTATATATATATATATTACCATTATTACATTAATTGACACTATTTATCAATCAATTAACATACATTTTTCAAAAAAATTCTAAATACCTACGTATCATAAAGTAAAAAATTTGCCGTCATAGAAAAAAGTTTTTAAATCACTTTTTTTAAACTAAAATTCATCACTAAATATAATATATTTTTAGTAATTTTTAGGGAGAACGCATTATTATTGTGAAGTTGTAGTTTTTCAGAATATAGTTTTGTGATATTTTACATATATTTGTATACATTTGATTTGTAATAAAATATTATAATTATTTACGCTTGTCGTACCTATTATTATTATTCCATTTCTACTACTATATAAGACATTATTTAATTTTCTAGAATTCTGATCAAGAATTTGAGGTTAAACTATAACCAACGAGGATGATTTGATAAGTAGCTTGGTTAAATATTAAAGAAAACAATTCGAGTTTAATAACTTACTTTATTTTTCGACATAGTCCCCTCGAAGTTCAACGCACTTGCCCCAACGTTTCTCCAGTTTCGCGATTCCTATGCGGAAATGAGTTTCTTCAAGGCTTTCAAAATACTCGTTTACTTTCTGTATGACCCCTTCATTTGACCCAAATTTTCATCCTGCCAGGAAATTTTTGAGTTTCGGGAAAAAATGGTAGTTCGAGACTTTGTCGATGATTTCTGGTGGCACAGCTGATTTTGGGGTTCCAGGACGAAGTGTATTTTTAATGCTTATTCTGTCACGCTTAAATTAATTTATTCAAAGTCGAATAGTTTCATAAAAAGGACACGAGTCACCCAATGTAGATTAAATTCTCTCGTGAATTTCCTTCACTATTTTCCTTTCCAGAAAAAAAAATTGAATCACGCCACGAAGTACAACTTTATCAATTTTTCACTGTTACTCGAAATACTTATATTTAAGCTACTGTCAAACAACGAATTACTGAAGATCAGAATGATTTGAGATAATATAATATTTATTCATAAGAAAGAAACTTTATGACTACATATATATATGACGTTAACGCCATACATTAGTATGCGAATTAAGTTACTTATCAAACCAACCTCGTATGTACTACAGAATAGAAAAGAGCCTGTTAGAATACCCACCATAATGTATAAATAAATAGTTTAATGTAAGAAGGTTGAGTACAAACTTATATAGAATAGATAAAAACTTTTCAATTTAAAATTCTAAAATTAATAGCACAAAACCAAATTAAACCCCAGAGGTCACCTAAATACTCATAGACTACCTGCTAAGAGTTATTTACATATATACATTAGATTTATCCTAAATTATTTCTATGTGAGAATTTACAAAATATATATTTCTTATATTCATTATTCACGTTAAGTGGTTTAAACTAATCTTATAGTTCACTGTTTGAACAACCATTATGGTGAAAGGACACAAGGGCCGGTTGTGTAATCAGTAGTAAATTTTTACTATGGTAACTTTTTTCTTGTTAAGTTTTTACTAACGCCCGTTGTTAAAATCGTTTGCAGGTTGTTCGAATGTCAAATTTACTTATTGTCAAAGGATTGATAAGATGTATATAGACGTAACAAATAATCATAAAATATGCTTTATTTTATGCTTTGTCTATGGATTTTTCCACGTCTGCGTTCGAAATTAGTCACTTTGGTTGTGAATTTTTTTCGGTTTATGTTCTAATGATCATTAACGATCATTATCGGATAAACTTTCATCACTAAAATAGCGGGATATATAATGATTGATTGTCGTCGTATACTGCAACTTTCAAAGTATCAATGTGTCAGTCGACTTTTGGAACAGTTGTGAGGAGTCCGGCATATTTACCTATCGATTTTCGTTTTTACTATCAGAGAGTAAAATGAGAGTTTACTACGGGTGTACTTTTTTTACCAACGATCAAACAACATATTTTCGAAAAAAGTTTACTTTAGTAAAAAGTTACTATTGATCAGACAACCGGCCCTAATAGTGTCTGTTCCAATAATGCTCGCTGCAAGGAAAATCAAAATTTCAAGTTTAATTAATATTACTTAATATACAATATATTGTAACCAGTACATTGTATATTTTTCGACTTTCTAATATCTCATGTAATTTTTATTTTATATCGAATTAATTATTTTTCTAACTAGGTACTTTATCGGATATACCTTACACCTAATATACGCGGGTGGAGCACGCGCAACGAGAGCGTTTCCGCAACGTATCACTTAATGTTATCTACGCGGACGGACAATTGTATTTATGCAAGGGTATTCGAGAGCACCCCCGATTTGTACAACATTATGAAAAACTGTATTTGTAGGATAATAACGTTATAGATTCATAAGGGATACATATTTTTTATGATTATTGTCTAATTTTAACATTAATTAAAATAATTTTTTTTTAACAAATAATCGATATCTCATAGAGACGAAGCTATTTTTTATTATATTTAATAGAAATATATGGAAATATGGGTAATTACAGAGTTTACGACCTGTCTTTGGCTGGCTTAAGTAATAACTTTACATAAATATAACGTTTACTTTTATCGTCGTAGGTGAAAATTCAGTAATTGTGTGTTCTTGGACATATTCAAATATTGCTATTATTTTTTGTCTGACAACGTAGAATATGTTTGGTATTACACACAATAATTTACATCATTTCTATTTATAATATAATTTACAGTGTATCGAATAAGTGACACATTTTGAAAAAATCATCTAATCCCAGTATAAACTCTTGTATATGAGTCATATAATATTTAACGTCAATTTTTGTACTGTCATAATTTGGCATTCTTACAAAAACCGTTAGGAATTTTAAAATGTTTGTAACTTTACATATAATTATATTTAATTATAAAGATTAAATATGTCACTTAATTGATTTTAAATACATCCACCGGTTTCGAAAAATACCGTTTTCTTCTTCAGGATGTTATAAAGATGATTTATGACATCCTGAATGGTATTTTTCTAAACCGGTAGATGTATTTAAACTCAATTAAGTGGTTAATAAATAAAAAATATGAATTTTAACTACAAAGTTAATATTGCTAATTTTAAAAGTAGCCTAAATAATTGACATATTCAAGATATGATACTTTACGTAGGATATTCGATTTGTAACATTATCAAATTCAAGAAAATTCTCACTATTTTAATCATATTTCTCTAATAGATGTAACGGAATATGTTATATAAATAAAATAATAAAATGCTGTATGTAATGTATAATTGAATTCCCGTATTGGTAACTATGGAACTCCGAAAATATGTTCTTAAGCTAACAGAAAATAAATAATATTCCTGCAGTGTTTGATATAATATTGATTAAGCCGGCTAAGCTAACTGTGTACGTTCCTCCGGCAGTTTATATCGCCGAGATAATTATTTTAAGGATTTCCTTTGCGGAGGGTAAAGCTTAGAGATCGCCATATTAACTTTGTTGGACTAGCCGCAAATTAATCAACAATTATTCCAAGAACTCAGAAATGTTTTCATTATGAAAATTGTATTACACGAAAGTACGTCATTTGAGCTCTAGTTATATTTAAATAGGCTGTGTTCGTATTATTTAACTTTGCTGTATTTTCAGTATAAAGCAATATATCATACATTATTATGGACATGTAAGTATTTATAACGTTAATTATTTTGATGGTTGTTTGAATTGCTCTCAAATGAATTTTAAAATTATTGTTCTCAATTAAAATATTTTTTTTATTAATTTTATTAAAAAAAAACATTTTTAATTTCAATATTCAAAAATTCTGAGCTGTATTAGCATAATTAAATCCTCGCGTAAGTACAATTCTTTGCGATCGAACCGCGAAATAGTAATCAGTTTTTTTATTAGTTTAATTCCACTTTACAATCTTTATGTTTGATATATAAATTAAATCTACTTATCACAAAGTTCTATATTTTAGAAAAACGTTAAAAATGTATTTTTCACACACCTGCTCACTATTATACGCAGCATGCAAAATGTTTTGTGTATTTTTAAATTTCTTTCACTTTTTAATCAACACCTTATCAAATTCAACACATAAAATATTTTTATGATGATTGATTAAAATTTTTATTGATTTTTAGTCAAGATTTATCAACAATATAATCAAGTATGTGTTCAATTATCAATTGTGTTCATTAATCAATTGAAACTAATCATCAACTAAGCAAATCTTAAGAAATTACCTGTATTACTTTATATCCCGATACACATTAATTGATTATTTGTATGTTTTTCTGTATAATAAATTAATCAAATGGAGTAGGTATTTTTGTACTGGCATTCCTATTTTTTTTACACGACCATGAAATTTGGTAAACATATGAAACTAATATTTTATCATAATTTTTATAACCTTTTATTAGGAGGATCAAAGGCCTAAAAGTCGTGACAAGGCACTTCCATCCTTCCCTATCTTGCGCCGCTTCGATTGTTGACCAATCAACACTCAATCTATCTTCACAGTCTTTGCAGTTTAGTTAATATAATACAGTGGAACCTCTATATTCGTCAACTCCTATATTCGTCTGATTCGATATTCGTCACATTTTAATAACAAACAAATGTTTCCATATTCGTCAATATTTTCTATATTTGTCACTTCCACCGCCCGGTGATGCTGTCTAACTGGGTCAGAACGCAGAATATGGTCGAAAAATGGCATCCAAATGTTACCATAATCAACCGAAACATAAATGGATTCAATGGTAATGTGATTGACTACTTCATGAAGGTTTTAAAAAACAGACAGAAACAGCCAACACTTGGCAAGTTCTTTATTAAATCGAGTGCTACTGAATCATCGCCAAACGCAAACCACCACCAGAATTAGAGTTACCTGATGTTTAAATTGTCTCCTAAATATTAGTAACTTTCCTCTTCTACTTCTTCTTCTACCATCATGTCTCCTCGGTATAATAAAGATAAAGTTTTGACATAAAATTTATTCATTTGTGTACTATTCTGGGGGCTGATATCGAATTTATTGTGGGAAAAAGTGTTTGTATATTCGTCAGGCTCTCAGGAATGGATTAATGATGAATATAGAAGTTCCACTGTATATATAAAATATTTCTACTTTTTAAACTTATTTACATTTTTTTTATTTTAATTAAATATTATTTTTAGCGGTCAATCTTAAAGAAACCGGTGTATCCACCTTTCTTCTCCTTTCAGTTGTACTGTGTCTGTTTTTATCTTTCTTATATAAAAATATATAGCTATTAGCTGTACTTCTATAC
Source organism: Eubasilissa regina (assembly GCA_022840565.1). Lineage (NCBI taxonomy): Eukaryota > Metazoa > Arthropoda > Insecta > Trichoptera > Phryganeidae > Eubasilissa > Eubasilissa regina. The sequence goes on from JAINEB010000018.1 coordinate 28,979,130, forward strand.
CAACATGCATTCACCTCGTAATTCATCTAGTGTAAGTAATGTTTATGTCAGATTTCAAACTTTATATATCACAGAAATGTCGCGATTGGTGGAAAATGTACACGCAAATAAAAAAAAAACTATCTTACATTTTCTTTATAAAAGTATTCAAAAATTCCTGTAACAATTTTCTTCTCTTATATTGTCTTTTTTTCTTTTCAGGTAAGAAAGACGCAAATTTTATCATCTTTACTGAAAGCCGACCCTAAAAGGTAAAACTATATAATATATTATTTTGTTTAATGTTTCATATTTATTATGCACTCGTATTAGATCGTGAAAATAGTTTTGGTAGACGTTTTTATGTTTTCGATGCATAATAATAATCGATATAAATAAATTGTACCGTAATTTTTTTACACAACGCCTTGATAATGGCACGTAATACCGTTCTGAAACATCGTCCAAGGTTTCCTCGAGGAATCCATCCACAAAAAACGCCGATCTAACCCAGAAGAGACGCCAGTTCCATATATATTTATGTATATAATATAATTTCCATAACTGTCCGTCAGTGTCACACAGCAATATGAAATATATGTTGATAGTTGTCCATAATGCATAAAAGAAATAAGATCTGCTGTCAATTTTATCATGTAAAATTATCCGATTATCGACTCAAACAGTTAAGTAAATTAACAAAATAAAAAATATTAAATTCCCGTCATTTTTGACCGGTTATTTCTATATTTAATATAATATTTACAAAATCATGTAAATATATACAAAATTGAAAGACAGATAATGGATAAATGCTTAGCGATTGATCCATGTACTCTGATAAAATCAAATAAAACGAATTGAAACAGAGTAGACGATTAACGATTTTACTTAATCGAAGGAAAATAATAGCGGGTATTTTATGATGCCCTTGAGAAGAACCCTTAGCAGAGGCGAATCCACCCGCTTTACCTCTCCATGTATGTCTACATACAAATCTTTAAAAAAAAAATAAGGGGATGAGACATTCTAATGACTATCTATACAGACCACGGTCGTCGTTCCGTCACATCATTTATCAAATACATTGAATATAAAACCAATCCCCAAAAAAAGACTTTAAATCCAAGGAGCTCGCTTATTTAAATTGTGTGAAAATTACATTTAAAAATCTATAATCGGCAAATGCGGTATTCGATTTGTTGAATGACATTGATTTTCTTCGACAATGGACCCGATCATATTTTCGGAGCTTTCACGAATCATCGCGTTCTGTGCAAAAATGAGCAGGACTATTATTTGAAAGATTAATGGAATTGAATATCTACAAGGAACATTAACATATATAAAATGTGTTTCATTAGAGGATCTCCTTATACAATGTTTTACAAAATTAAAAATAGATGGTACGAAATATCGCGCTACAAATAGAAATAGCACATAATAAAATTTGATTATATTTTATAGGAGGTTCGCGGGTGGGCTGTAATATAATATATGAGAATACATTGTTACGGGTATTTAATATCTCTGTAGACACTAACGAGAAAAATGTGTAGAAAAAAAATCTATATCTATGTACACTCTGAGATCAATGCGACGTTTATTTTTGGTAATTAAAAAGAGAACGCAAAAGGTGTACATACATAGGAAGATTTTTAAAATAAAATGTAACACATTTTAACAAAATTAAATTCTTGATACTGTTAATGTATTAATTTACTTCAAATTTCCCTACGCGTAACACGCGGACATTTCTGGGGTATATATTGTATACAAATACTACACAAATTTTTAAAAAATCTTTAAATAAACATATGTTTTTTTTGTATAATGCTGCATTGCAAAATATAATATGAGAATAACATTTAACCTGGCTTTCTGGATAATTAATATGACAGTAATAATTTTAGAAAACAATTCAATTTTGCCAAGAATTTTGTTATCACGCCGTATTGGCCTCTAACGACGGGTAGTCAATGTGTTATTTTTGTACATTTCCTCTAACTTATTAGCTGACGTCGCACATGATCGACTTGACTGCCTCGCTCATGCAAAGGCGCGATTTAAAATAAGAAAATCGATTTTCAATTTATATTTGATGAATTTTTTCCAACACAAAACATAGCAACTATTCGTGCAGAAAATTACAGATTTTTGTGTACAAATATAAGTGCAATCTGACTGAGAATACGGACAACATCGATACATATAAATTAACGTTTTCTTATTATATTGTATATACTAATTTTGATGATCATACTTGAAATATACAGGTTTGTTCATAAAAATGCAGGCCTCGTGGCATGTTGAGATCGTTATTATTTTTTATTTAGACGCGTATATAAAATATATATATATATATATATATATATATATATATATATATAACAGCTCTGTTCTTACTACTTTTTAAAAATAATATATAATTATTAAGCGAGCATCTTATAACTAAACAATCAAGTAAAGTCCCAACATTAGAAAATATAAAAAACACCATCAAAATCAAATCTCATTATCGGTCGAATTATCCACCACCATGCCCAATAGCTTTATAGCATATTACGAAATTATGTTTCATATAAATTCGTAAATAAATTTTATAAATAAAACCAAAAATAATTTAAATATTTAATAAATTAATATAGTCAAAATCATAGGAACATTGTAACAAATAATAACAATAACGTAATTGCTTTTCGCGAATTCATACCAAATATAATAATATCACGGACAATTTTTACACAATTTAACATCATATTACATATTCATAATTTACATTACAAAAAATGTCATAATGGCATCCAAACACATAATTCAATATAACAATAACAAGTTCATAATTCGTTCTAAACATTCAGATACCATCAGCGATCGCAGACGAATTTGTGTAATAATTGTTAATTATTTTATTCAAATGTTAATTTTATCGCGGAATATATTTCGTAATAATCTCATCTGACATCTAATGGCGGATAGTGAAAGGGCTGCATTGTTTATCACATCGCGTAATGTATGATTATTTTTATCAAAATAAATCAGTGCTGTTATCAGTTACATGTTTTATTTTGTGATATTTTCTCTCAAAATAATACGACGATATTTTTTTGGCGACTCGATAGTGTTAATGATTTGTTGCTTTTTGTTTCATAGTTCTCGGTTACTGCAACAGCCTTACAAACAGTGTGGCGATGACGAGCATCATCCCAGCAGTAAAACTTGCGGCTGACGACTTGAGAACAATTGATTCATAACCAACCAACTCCAACGTCTTAGATTTCACAATCGATCTAAAAAATACATCAATTAATACAACATTTTTCTCGAATACACAATTACAATTTAAGTTCTATAGAATATTTTTGTGTTTATCATGGGCATGATTACAACAAATAATTATAGGATTATTAAATATGTTTAACAAAAACTAATCAGCGGCGTAACAAATGTAGTGCACAGGGGCCCAATAATTTTTCTATGTGGACTAATAATTTTTTAAGTCCACACGAAATAGAATTATATAATTTATAAAATCATTTCTCATGTAGTACGAAAATATATAAAAACATTATCAATGTATATAGGTTATAAACTAGACCATCTCCGCAACACGAAAATCTATAAAACACATTTACGTTTGAAAAAAAAAATTGCTTAACCGCTGATAAAAGTAAAATTATTTATGTAATCAGCAAATGAATTCTACACTACTATACATACAATATAAAATAAGTTGTCGTTTTTATAAGAATACTATTATGGATACACATGCATTTATGTGTAAAGGGGGGCCTTTTTCTATTTTACATTGCTGCCTAATTTTTGTAGTTACGCCACTGTATCTAATCGTGATTACTCGTAGAGAAATTACTATTCAATCACTTTCAATTGGATTCATATCATTTACGATGTAAATTTTGTGAAGGTACCTGGTTTTCTAAAAACAAATAAATAATTCAGTATTCTCAATTATCTTGCATATTTGTTAGAAAAAGAGGTTTCTCGTGACATCTTTGTATCAACCGGTATTATTTTCTACCAAAAAACGCATTTATATTCATCTAGATCCATAAATAATGTCTATATTATGATATCTATCGATTACGTATAGTGCGATGAAGATTTTTAATGAAATGCTAGAAGATATACGAAAGGAGGAGAAACTACATAAATTCAAAATGAAACTAAACAAATATGTGCAAGATAAGTTGTAGTAAAAAGAAACATTTTGATTTTGTTTATATTAAAGCATATATAAATATACTTACATATGCATTAAGAATAAATAAATAAATAAAATTATTAAATAACCTTCGTTTTTGTAAACATCCAGCACTCGTGGCGCACGTGATTTGGTTAGTCTCATCATCTTAAGACGAATGGATCACATTTTGTCTTGACCACGTCAACATTAAAACACAATTTACACTCTTGTTAAAGGTCATCAAGAAATCTGTTTACGCATAGTCACATTATAAGAAATATCTTAAGGTGCTTGTGTTTTATCGAAATTCGTTTTATTTATACATATTTGTATGTAAAAGAAATATGACCATTATGAAAGACTGAAATAACATGGTGTACCTAGAGGCTGATGCTACGTATCGCGTGAACCGCGAGACGCACAAAGTGTCTATCCTTCAGGGGCTAAGGATTACCGAAAAACTGTCGACAACATGCAGAAGAAAGATTTTTATATACTTCCGACATATTGCCAAAAGAAACGATGATAATCTCAAGAAGCTCGAGATCCCAGAGACAGTTAAGATAAAGTGAACAAGAGGACGGTCTCCGACAGGAAAAATTGGCTTAAACATGGTTCAAGAATAGGAAGAATGGAGACATGTCGTAAACCAAGTGTCAAACAGATCAGGGAAGCATGATGCTTAACATTGAGCACATATGAAGAAAAAATAAGAGATTTTTTATTTTATTTTATTTAACACATTTATCTGAATTCTATGTTTTTAAATTGTCTTATTTAATTGAATGTTGTTATACAATATTCTAATGATAATATTAATAATTGTGTTTCAGAATAATATTTTTTCGTAATGAAACTCAAAATATCTCAATTATATCCTGAGGGATTTTAGATGAATATGCCATCTCCCTTAAACAGGTGGGTATTAAAAAATAAAACCCCAGCGGCTGAAAACAAGTTATTTTCGGTCTATTTTTTTTAAATGTCTGTCTACAAATCTACCGCTACAAATATCAAACAATATTCTTCTGAAAAGTACACTTACGACAGTTTTTTCGTCGAGTGTATACTCGCTTCTATAACTGTTAGTTCCTCTGCAAGTCCGCCAAAATAGTTCAAATCAATGGTTTGCTGCTTTCCAGCCATATTGATGACAACCACGTAAGAATCGTGATCTTCCAGTGATCTAAAAACAAAAATTATATAGCTTCCTCTGCAGCCTTCCTTTTTTGTTTGATAATAAATTATAAGATGATTTAATTTACAAATAGTGCTTCTATAATCTTACCTAACAAATGCAAATATATCATCATTTAATGCCACAGATTGATATTTGCCGTGTGAGATAGTGTTGACTGATCGAAGTTTTACTAAATTTTTATAGATGTTGTAGTGACTACGCTCTGTTGCTTTTTCGGCTTGTAGATTAAGGTCAACATAGTTAGGGTTGACGGGGAGCCAAGTCTTCGTCCCGTTCGTAAAACCTTAAAAACACAGTATATTTAGATAAAATTAATGTGCTATTTACTTTACTTTCCTAGTTTTCCAGTAGTCGGAGGTTTAATTAAACCTCATTCCAGAAGACCAGAAAGTTAGTTCTATTTTCATATTACATTAATTTAGCTTGGTATTAAAATATTAAGGATATCAATAATATGTATGTATTAAAGAACATGTTTATTATATGTCACCAATTTATCAACTTTGTTTTTACCGTTGTAATTTCTTTCAAGTTGCGTTCAATTTTATTTTTTTTTAACGTCAGATTGGCATTCAATAGATTCCGTTTTTCTCACTTGCATTAAAACTTTCACCACCGTGACACCATCCAGGCATTTCGCTTTCGGGGTATAAAATGGTTCCCCAGATATTACTAAGCACTAATGAACAGGACATATGTATGTTTAAAGGACAAGTTTTATTTTAAAACCAGCCAAGGATGAAGATTTTTCTTAGGTGTAGCGCGTGAATTTGTATGCGTCATGACGTGTTCTATTTTTATTTTCCCTTGAGGAGATAAGAGCTGCGTAATTAAAAACGTGCGAACGAGCACAATATTAGAAGTAACATTATACTTCACCCTCCCCCTTGCTAAATATATATATATATATATATATATATATATATATATTCGCTTCACCGTTTTGGTCTTGCTGTCGTCGCGCATACATATAAATATCATATTAGGTTGTTCAGAAAATAATGACATTTCAATATTACACGATTTTTAGAAAATGCGTCTTCATTTAATTTAATTTTACAGTATAGAATCCGCAATATTATTTTATTAAGTCTGACATTTAATTTGCATCAGATTCATTAATTAAAAAACTATCCAAAGCAACTACTTATGTCGTTATAATATACGTATACTATTCTTACTTTAAAAATGGTCTGATAGATAGATGCAGATAAATGTAGATAGTGAAAATACATGATATATAATTAAGGTAGGCACGTTATTTTTAGAAAAAATTTATGCGTAATTTGGCGTTCAGAGTTTTTCTAAAACACATTTGTAAATCATATAATATATACGTAAATAAAAATATTTACCAGCCTTTTCTGTGTTGTCCCATTGGAAGGGAGTCCTAGCTGGATCTCTCGATGACTTCCAGTAGTTAATCTCATCTTCTGTATTACATGCTTGAGGGTCCTCAGTGTCCTCCCAAGAAATGAAAGTATTATTCATCCCTATCTCTTCTCCCTAAAAAATATTTTTAATATTTGTTGTTAATACGCCACTGTCTAATATTCTCATTGCTGTCCCTAATTGCTGAAATTCTAGGTAGAAAAAAATTGGATCTAGAAAATGAGAATAACTTACAAACAGTAACCGGTTTTGATAAGTCGGATGGGAGATTATTGTCAAAATATATCCAAGTGTGACGACCACGAGTTATCTATAATGGATCTTGTGATGCTAGTTGCTAGTATGTGTTTAGGTTTATATGAAATAGTATAATATATTTTTTTATTAAACATATTGCTGATAGGTCGTTAATGATTCTAATAGATAGTCCTACTACTACATTAAAGTGTAATGTAAAAACACGTTTAGACAATTAGAAAAATTACACATTAAAAAGAACACACTTTTTCTGTAATTGAAAAATTAAAAACGCTATTAAATGATATGCGAACACATTGACAATTAAGGAAAATGAAAAAGATGTTAAAAATTCCACACATATACAAAAGTGCATGAGTTCCAAGGTCAACTATATCGAAACACGTAATGAGTGACAGTCTTAGGCGTTCTAGAATGATCAGTGCCGCCAACTCGATGTATGGTGAGCATGTATTATACATTCAAACGACTAAGTATACGTATAATGCAATTTCGTTTTATTAAGCCTTTGTCATCATCATATTACTGGAAATCAAAATATTTTAACGCATGATTCAAAATATTTATATTTAATAATGATCACACTAATTCGGTCGTGTTTGTATCTCGAATGATTGGCAATAAACAAATATTGAAAAAAATATTTTATGTTAAAACTGTTTTTACATAGTATATGCGAAAATATAAAATTCAGTAAATTTTTATCAGCTTTCCTGCTTTTATGTTTTGCGATAAAATTCAAAACATAAAAATATGATCGTTAAAAATATGTTCACTACTAAAAAATTTAAAATCTAAGTCATTGTTGTAAATGAAAATAATATCGTGGAGATGTATACAGTTAGTTTTATGTAATAATCTAAAGAGAAAATATTATTGTTTTGATAAATACCCGCTAAATAGAATATTAACATATTTCGTATTTTTGTATTAAAATTCTTACATAGTATGTGACAGCTACTCCGGGCAATAACGTTAGCAGCATGTTCAGTCCATCGATTCTCTCAGAACCGTATCGTGTAGCTACTCTCGACTGGTCGTGATTACCAATCTTAAAGAAAAACATTAAAAAATAATATAAAAACAGTACTTAAACAGAACCATAGAAAGATTTCTAATGATATTAAACACTCACAATTTTTAAGTCATTTTCAAAAAATACTCAAGTTTTAAAATTTTTCTGTAAGATGTTACCAGACCCCGATCAAAATCCAAAAGATAAAACATACAACGCTATCCCACGCCTTAAAACATGAACATTTTTCCATTATGTTAAGAGGGATGACATTTTCAAAACCCTAAAAAACCTACCACCCAGTTCGCCGTCTTTCCTAGCGGCATGTAAGTGAGCCACCTGTCAGTAGCGAATTTGATATCCTGGGCTGTGGAATACTCATTAGCCTCATTAATGAGTCCAAAATTGAATGGCATATGGGATCCATTACTCGTTTCATTTCCATAAAACATCATCGTTTTCTTTAAGTCCGTATAGGCCTCTGTCATCATCACTCTGTAAATGTTTAATTGTTTATTGTTAATAAACTAAAAATTATTTACATTGCAAAAACAACATAATATATATATACAATTTTGTAGAAACTTAACAATATATACTATATGTAAAAATACAAATAAATATTTAGTACATCATGCAGGTACACTAAATAATATATATTTAATTATATTAATAACATTAAACTCATTATTTATCTTATCTTATCTAACAATATATATATTAATAACATTAAACTCATTATTTATCTTGATTTGCTAGTTTTTTGGGAAGTTCCACAAATCGTACTTACACATACACACATAATATAAATATACTATGATAGTCTTTCTAGACTTATTAGGAAAAATCTCGTTTTTCTTCTAATTTCCATTCGATAAAAATAAAAACCGCTTTTTGTATCAACATAAATCAAGTACTAACCTTTTCTTTATAATACTTCATAGTATCACTTTAATAAATACAAAAACAACAATGAGAACGGACCCACCGCTTACCCAGGACCGATGCAATAAGCTCAAGGCTCCTATCTCAGTCCTACTCATTCGCCGCCTAGTTGGCATTTTTTAATGCTATTGGGCAGCTGTTCGATAGCATCTCGCATATTGACAGGGCGATATCGCACAGCTGCCAAAACAATATTTGCCCTCATTGTCCTCGGTTGACTCACTTTATTAGTAAATAAATAAATAATATTTACAATACATAACAAAAAGGTAATATAAAGTAATACAATTAACAAGGCTGATGAGCAGAGAGGAAGTGAGGAGGCACTCCCTTAATGGAAACGATATGGCACAAAAGAAAAACATATAAGAGACTCCCCTTCCACGCACCACTGCCGGCAGATTTAATCCACAAGAACAGTACATCGCAAATCATATTTGGGCAGAAGGTAGAAAAAAAAAACAAAATAATAATGATGAAGCTACTCAGCAATTCTCCGGAGAATCTCCCATCTGGAGACCCACACTCGAACAAAGGCTCTAAATAACTCCAGATTCCTGCCACGCTCGAGAGTTCCTGACGGAACCTTGATCTACTACGATCTTTTTATTTAATAAGTTATACATGTTACTTAAAAAGCCAATGCACAATATTTACCTTGTGAATTTTGTACTGAACTCGTCAAATATTTTCCGCCATTCATAAACCATCCAATATGTCTCAATTTGATCCTTAGTGAAGATATGATCGACATATCCGTAGTCATCTGAACCTTGGCCTGGATAGCCCGTTAACGGTTCATCAGGAAATGAACCTCCGTATTCGGGCAAATCTTTGTCAACTTCAAACATGTGGTTAATTGCATCGATTCGGAAGCCTCCAATACCCTTTTCCAGCCAAAATCTTAACACTTTCTGAAAATAAAATAATTTTTCTATTAAAATTAATAAAAATATCGGTCAGTCAATGATTTCGTTAATTTATTTGATCAATAATTGAATCTTGACTGAATTCTGAATGAATTCGGACGTATATAGGTTGTAGAAAGGTGAAACAAAATGATGCAGGAATGTGAGATACATTGATAATACTACTAGTCCTAAGGTTCTATCAAGTGGTACGGTACGTGCGATAGATATAACTTGAAAATATGAACGGGATGCTTTGTCTTGTAAGAACTAAAAAATATATGTCACATATATGTTATTTTTAATGAAACGATTATGTTTAGTTTTGTTAAGATTCGAGTTATATTTTGAGACGGGCATAATGTTTAAAAATAGAAAATTTGTAAACTATTTTTTTACTATTTTAAATTTCAGAAAAGAGTAGTGCTATTTTTGTGTTCTGTGTAGAAAATAAATATTCAACTATTTTAAGTTTAGATTTATAGAAATATTGTATTCATTTAATCGCTATGTCTACAATTTGTTTTAAAAAAATTTAACAAATAAAGATATAAATAGAAAAGTGTATTTAATATCCTTATACCACCTATTCTACTTTTCTGAAATATTATTAATTTAAAGTGTGTTTCTTATTCAAAAGTTTATTTATTTTCTTTTATTTTTATTTTATCCGAGAAATTTATGATAGTTACAATTCGCAAATGGTTTTGACAGTCGCTTTCTTTGATCAAGGTATCACTGAAATACGAAAAGAATATATGTTGTACCTTCATTTCATCGACAACTGCAGGATTTCTGTAGTTAAGGTCTGGCTGCTGTACGGCAAACTGGTGAAGGTAATACTGGTTGCGTTTCGGGACGAATTCCCATGCAGATTTTCTAAAAACGCTTACCTGAAATATAAAAGTAACATCATAAGCATTACTATTAACTAAAAAACTTTGTTTTATATTTCACCCAAAGAGGTCACAAAATAAGCGTAATTGTTCAACTGACCCGTATGGAGAAAAGTGGTTTTATTTGTTTTAAGTACTAATTATATTTTGTGAGAGTATTATTTTTTAAGAACTTTTAAATAATTAATTATTTAACACAAAATTAAATGAATCAATTATAAATATGTACAAAAAATACTATCCATCAAAAAATTATTTGGTTGCCGCCAAAATTGATTGATTCATTTAATTTGTATTAAAATTCCACAAAACTAAAGGTGTTTTTTTTAGAAGTTTGTTTTTCGAATTCAACACTTTTTTCAGCGACATCCAATTTGATAGCTGGCAACTGATTTATGCTTAGTTTGGTTTGCAATTCCACCGTGAACTAACTCCAGAACAACGCTTGCAAATTGTGCAAATTTATTTCGAAAATCGTAGTTCAGTTCGCAAAACTTACCGTGAGCTACGTCCATTTTACATCAACGTCAACATAAACGTCTATTCGAGCAAGTAATTCTAATAACTATGGATCGTTTTCACACCACGCATACTCTAATTGAAAATACTCATTCCCAGAGATGTCGTACAGTGCGCACCAAAGCAGCTGTTGTTTTCTCAAAAATGATACCGGCTAGAATGTTACAGTCAATGAAGAGCGCCATAGATCCATGATTACTGACTTTTTCGTTCTCCAATTGAATGGCATTATTGTGGAAAAACTGTGGTTTCAACAAGTAGTCGCAGTATGCCAAACTGCACGCGCCACCATTAATGTATTGAAGGAAACATTTCGCGTAATGGACCTGTAGATTGGCCTACAAGTTCGTGTGGTTTAACATCTTTGGATTATTTTCTGTAAGGATATGTGAAGTTTGGCTAGTCTACGCCGATAAACCAGAGACGATAGATGACTTGGAAGCCAACATTCGTCGCGTTATTACCGATAATAGCTGTTCCAAAAATTGGTCGAAAATTATATGCCATTACCACGATTCTGATGTGTTTTATTTCATTTTAAAGTTCTATTGTTTATTTATTTATTTAAATAAAAATAATATATTATTGAATACTATATTCTAGTTTTAAACTCGAGAAATCTTTTTTTTTTACATCTGTGTAATGTTATTCAAATATTAGTATAATAAATCCATTATAACTATAATATGTACTTATTGATTTTGTTTTGTAATAAACTAACAATATGCTTTACTGATTGAAATATTCCTCGTGGTGAGAAATAACGAAGGACACGAATGTTAGCTGTGCAAAATCATTTAATTATGTCCGAAATGTTACCAAAAGTTGTTACCAAAATTCGAATTGGCATTTGCAACACTTGAACGAGTTGTTAGTTAAGTAGCTACCAAATTTTCTTACACAAGTAACATAAACATCGTTAATCTTAAATTTAAGTTAAATTAAATTTATTAAATGTAATAAAAATATTTACGATGCGAGAGTATTAGTCGAGATGAGTGTCATATTCGAGTATAGGCAACATCGCTATATTCGAGGGCTATTTTCAGAATCTTCTTACGAATTAAATTAATCCAAGAGTTTGGCATCATTAAATAAATCGAAAAAACTCGAGCTTTATGATCTCGCCATTCTTCAGTTCGATTGAGAAGAATTATTTGTCTAGAAAAAATATATATTTCAATGTCATACTTAATGGAAATAATCAAAGAAAAGAAGAAGAATTATTAACGAGAACACATTCTTATTGCGAAGTTGTAATTATTCAGAACAGACGGTCTGTGATATTTTAAATACTAATTAAATGCATTAATTAGAAATATATTAATATAAAATCAATTTTATTGAAAAATAATGTTTTTGTTACCGGGATTAAAACCTGAATCCACCGGGTTCTAAGGTATTTGAGATTCCGTAAGAATATAGTACATGGCTTTCAAATAATAAAACGATAGATGTATTCATTTGAAAAGAATATATAGATTCGAAAATTTCTCGTCAAAGTACTGTGTGCTGAGACAATCGATTAATTCCCCGGATTGGAAGAGATCCAGGTCTGAATGCCGTTAGCGACAATAATATTTGTTAATAAAATTGATTTTATATGTATGTCTTTCTAATGAATACATTTAATTAGTATTTAGAAAAAGAATTTATTAAATCCGTTGTTGGCAAAATTATTCAGGAATACCTTCAAAAAACCTAATGGTTTACTTAAAAAACTGGGCCCAAATGCAGTCTAAAAAAGGCATTGGGCCACAATGCATAATGAAAGAACCCCTGTATTTTTTTAGTTCAGTTCAATGCCGATAAATCGTTTATCAAAGATTTTTAAAGGCGTTAATTGGTAAAATAATATTTTTATGACTTGCAACAACATTTTTTTATACACAAACATATTAAATATATCAATAAATATATCAACGAATTTAGTAATGTTTGCAAGGCTATTTGCTACTGCCTACCTCACTAGGTAGATATAAATACACCTGTTCTGAGGTGAAGCCTGAGATAACCTGATACCTGTGAAGTCTGTAGCTCTCTGTTAACACTAAATAGGAATGAATATACTGATAAATGTCTGTAAGAAAAAAGTTAAATCTGGTGTGAAAGAAAGGAAATAGTGGCTGAAAAGAGAAGAAGGGGTGAAAGTGACCAAGAATTTTTAGGATAATATAAAATTCTTCCGGTCAAAAAATCCCGATGTGATGCTAAAAACAGTAGTTTGAAAGCTATCAGTAAAAAAATGGAGGAAAATGATATAAATGCAATAAATATGGAAGAAATAAAGTGTGCAATAAAACATATGAAGAATGGTAAGGCTGTGGAGTTTGATAACGTTGCTGCAAAGTAAAAACAAGGCTGGTGGCCCATTAGTTATCTTGTGGCTTCATACGCTCTTCAATCAAATGCTTGTAAGAGAGCCACACCCCGTTAGATTGGAGGAGGGCAGTCATTAAACCTCTTTACAAAGGCAAAGGGTTGAAATTGGAGTGTGGTAACTATAGGGCTATTAGTCTACTGAACTCTGTTGGTATACTGTATGGAAGAATTTTAATATAAAGAGCCAGAACTGTGACGAAAAAAAAAGGATGGGACGTGCAAGGGGCCTTTGTGGGTGGAAGAGGATGCATGGATCAAATCTTTTCTCTACGAGTGATGACGGAAAACTTTTTGGCGAAAAACCAGTAACTTTTTAGTGCCTTCGTAGATCTACAGAAGGCATATGATAGAGCTGTAAAAGAAAGGTTATGGAATGTACTCTCTGATTACGGGGGTGAATAGTAAACTTATAAACGCAATCGCATTCCTATATGAAGTAAGTTCTGCGTGTATAAGAATCAATGAAACGTTCACACCATGGTTACATTACGAAGGGTGTCTAGCAGGGGTGTGTAATTTCTCCATGGCTGTTCAATTTATATATGGATAAATGTGTGAGAGAACTGGAATGTATGAATGTAGGAGCAAAAGCGGGTGATTTAATTGTATGTTGTTTATTGTACGCCGATGATGCAGTACTAATGGCGAATAATGAACAAGAACTAGAGTCTAATGAGTAGAATGTACGATGTATGCAAGGAAAGCGACCTCATGATGAATGTTAACAAGTCGAAAGTGATGGTATTACTTGTAAAATACTTGTAGGTAATGAATGTTTGGAACATGTAGATGAGTTGTGTATTTGGGAAGTATGTTTGGTAGAAACGGAAAGGCTGAAATGATATCGAAAGGAGGGTAACTGCAGGAAATAAAGTGAACGGTGCTTTGAATGTTTGAATGGAATTATATCTAACGGAAATTTGATAACCGAGGCAGGACTAGCGGTGCACAATGGAGTCCTGGTACCGGCAATGATGTATGGAAGTGAGATCTGGAGCTGGCAGAAGAGGAATGAAAGTCGACTGAACGCAGTGTAAATTAGATCACTTAGGCGCATATGTAGCAAATCTATTTATGACAGAGTAAAAAATGAAGAAATAAGGAAAGAATGTAAACCTGATGTTTTTATAGTGAGTAAGATTAAGAAAGGATCACTTAGATGGTTTGGTTATATGGAATGGCTGAATGAGAAGAGAATGGTAAGAAAGATACATGACGCAAGAGTTGATGGCACCAGAAATAGAGGACGTCCGCGGAAAACTTGGCACGACCAGGTAAATCAGATAATGGAGGATGGTTCTGTTAGAACCCTCAACCATCGGCGAGCTTGTATGAGAAGATGTATGATTGTGGATGAGACGAGAATTATGTGTCAGGACAGAAGTATTTGGCGCTCTATCCACTCTGCCTACCCCCGCGGAAATGGCGTGATGCTAAGTAAATAAGTAAGTTCTGAGGTAGGTAGGCATGCAATGTTTAATAGATATAAGAATATTAAGTACTACACGTTTCTATCCAATTAATAATAAGAATATAATGGTCTCTTCTATCTTTTAATATTCACACTGTAATTGAAAAAAAATGTATGTTTGACATTTATGTATGTGTATTCGCGACTGAAAAATGTTTTTTTTTAGGGCAATTTACGCTATTCGGTGACAGTTCGGTTCCTAACCCGACATACCGCGTGGTATTACTGTATCACATCAATCTTTATAGGTGTTTCCATAATTTCCGTGAGAAATTATTATTTCTTTTTTTAAATTTAATTTCTTGCTGTAGAAGATTTTAAGAATCATTTATCCAAATTAACGCAGATGATTAACTCTGAATGAAATGTATTATATGGTATTTTGGACCCGTATCTAACGTGAGCTCCATCGCACCGCATAGATTGCAATTACAAAATTACGCCACCGAAAGGACCTATCTGAATTAAATAATTTAAAATTTGTTTCGTTTAAATCGGACATTGAATAATTATAATTTTTGCAAATATAAAATTGATTTTACATGTATACATTTATAATTAATACATTAATTTAGTATTTAAATATCACAGACCTTATGTCTACAATAATTACAACTTCACAATAAGAATGTGTTTTCCTTAATAATTTTTGCACTTTTAATTTTCTCAAGAAAATATTCGTGTTATTTTGTTGGTAATTTACCCAATTATTCGGTGGTTTGTGAGTGAGGTTCAGGGGGTCCTGCCAAACGGGGTCCTCCCAAATGTACCAATCATCTCTGCCATTCGTCCTGTCCACGGAATCTAAAAACCATTGATTACGATCGCTGGAATGATTTGGTACAAAATCCATGATGATTTTGATTCCTGTAATACAGAAAACATTATTAGGAGAACACATTCTTATTGTGAAGTTGTAATCATTCAGAATATAGATCTGTGATATTTTAAATATTAATCAAATATATTAATTTGAAAGATCCACATATTTAATTAATATTTAACATAAAACATTATTCAAGACTTACATTTTACATAATATTTGAGACTTACATTTTGACGTTTGTTACTTAAAAATAAATATTTGAAAATGTTCAGTATGTACGATTAATTGGATATAATTACAATAATTGTGTATTTCCATTTTCATCTTTCAGTGTATCGAAGCCTTATTAACTTCATTATATTCCTTAATATACAACGTTAATGTTTATTTTCACATAAACATGTGTTTGTGTAGCTAAACGATACATATTTTCTCAATGTTGTTTATGTCACATAAAAAACCCATTGATTTCAACAAATTCATAAATGTATTACTGTAAAATAAAGAAAAAATTCTGTTCGTTGAATGAAATGATTCATTTCTATATGCATAGCACACATACACCCCATCAATTGCTCCAAACAATAAGTACTGGTAAATGGTAGTCACAATTCTTGTTCTTTTTGTGTCAGCTACCTAGTTTAATTGTGTATAATACTTCATTTATTTTTGCGATATAAGGGTTAATAATAATATTATGTATTTTTTTTACACATAACATAAAAACAATTTGTATTCCCGAAAAAAATTCAATTACGTACAATACTACTATGTAAATCTCATAAAAAACTTTGATATCAAATTATGTATTTGTAATTGGCTTTTTTATGCCGCTTTTGGTTAATTGTACCTTGTAAAAAAACATTTGTAAATAAAGGTTAATAAATATTTTTAACGCTCAATACGTCTTATCCATTTCTTGAAATTCAATTATTTTCTTTTTCTCCTATATCATGTTTAATATTATTACAGTTAATAAAATAAGTATCATAATTTTTTTTATATTATGTTAAAATATAATGTAACACATGTTTAAAAGCCGTGAAATGTTTATGTTATAACTCTTTGATTCGTATAAAAATACAATATTTTTAAATGGAATATGGTAACATTTTAAACTAATGTAATTGTGATATTTTGACACACTTATTTAACTTCCCACTGTTTGCCATTAAAATTATACACTTCTTATCCTATTGTACATGAATTTTAGATTTGATTACGATGTTACGTAAGACTGAGATTTTTTTTTGTACTTACATGGTTAGATTTACATACTTACCAATTTATCATGTTATTCATATGTTTAAAGATTGTTGCTTTTATCTTCGTAACGGAGCATACTAGACTGAATTTTTATATATTATATAATATTTCTTGTTAATAATTTTACGTTTTACCTATATTCAAAGTAAAGCACGTTTTATATAAAACATCCGTTGATTGCAAGTTGATTGATCACTTACCTAGTGCATCACTTTTTTTTACGAGCTCTTCGAAGTCAGATAGGCTGCCGAACATAGGATCGATATCGTAAAAGTCTTCAATGTCGTATCCACCATCCATCTGAGGAGATTTAAAAATTGGCGACAACCATGTAGCCCCGATTCCCGCGTCCTTGAGGTGATCCAGTTTGGTAATTATTCCTGAAAAATATTACACTAAAGTGGAAGAACAGGATGTGACAAGTAACAACGGTAATATTACTTTGGAAGTAATTTCGGCGTTTCCCATTTTTACTATTTTATTAACATTCCAACTTGAACTTGAATAACTTATGCGACTTGGATCAAATTTAATGACATTTTATTAGTGATGAATGACGTCATAAAAGCATTTTTTAAATCAATTTCGAAATACAGTGAAACCTGTTAGATTGAACACCACTAGTGTACTGAAAAAAATGTTCAATGTAAGGAGGTGTTCAATTTAACAGATAAATAAAAAATTCTTTAAAAAAAAAAAAATTTTTTATTAATTTAAATGTTCACAAGTAATGCTTTGCCTTGTATTGTTGGCCCAGACACAGGTATATGGCGAGCACGTGCAGCAGCAAACCAGTCAAAAACTCTTTGGTCAAGTAATTTTGATTCACCAGCAACTCTTGATGGTCGTTTTTTTGAAAGATCTTGGTTTTCAAAAGCTGCTGTTGTAATGTTTTCTTGCTTTTTCCAGTTCACAATAGTGCCAACAGAAACAGAAAATTTTTTGGCACAATCCCTGACAGACATTCCATTGTTTAAATCCTTATAGCTGTGATTTTGTCTGCTAAAATCACTTCATTGTACTTTCTTTTCTTAGATGTTGATGACATGTTTTTCAAAATATCAAAAATGAATTCAGTGTCGAAAGCTAGTCTAAACACATCCAATGTTAGCATTCTACATATAGGCAAACAGGAAATGTGACGAGCAATCTAACGGTACCAGGAAGGGTGAAAACGGAGGAGATTACAGTATAGAACAAAGTAGGCAGTTTATCACTAGCTGGATTTTTTATCTTGTCTAAAATTATTTAATGTTCATTCTAACAGTGTGTAATAAAGAGATAAATACTATTCTCAACGTTCAATGTTCAAAGTAAAGAGGTGTTCATTCAGAAAAGGTGAATTAGTGAGAAAATAGGTGTGTGTGCATTCAATATATATAATGCAGAGAGGTGTTCATTCAGAGAAGGTGTTCAATCTAACAAGTTTCACTGTATCACATTTTATTATAAAACCAGTAGCCGTTGCATTGTTGCGTTACGTGCACGACGTTTGGACTGCTCACGTTAACAATGTCTGTAGCGCGAAACGCGAAATAAATCTGAAGGTAGGTATGACATACCACTATTTATTGTTACATTAATATGTTTCGATACCTACAGTATCTTTTTCAGGAAACAATGTTTACTAAAATTAAAAATACAAGCATAGTTAAAAACAAAACTATGAAAGTGGTGTGTAACTAATTAGAAATTACTTTGAAAACAAATTTAAAATGTGACAATTTGCAAAAAGGATTTGGTTATTTATAATAATTTGCTATTAACATTTTTCTTATTTCTGAAATCATTTGTTTCTAAAATTTCTAAACCCTTGTTAATATCAAAAGAATGGTTTGTTTCCAAATATAATTGATGAATTCGGAATAGTTGTTAATCTATCAATAAATAATGGTTTTAAACAAAGTGTTTTTCTTATTATTTACAATATTTGCATTATAGTTATATTGTTTACAAAAATCATTATGTGATTACTGGGAGAATGTTTCAATACTTATAGTTATGATCAGCACTGCCATATCCATTCATTTTACCACCACACCATTGAGCAGGGGCATGCAGTGCATACAAGCATAAAAGCTGTGCATTACTAAAAATTCTGGGAAATAAATGTAAATTAAATAATTGGATTAACATAAACAGAAACATTATTTTACAATTAGCTCCATCTGTGTACTAGTAGAGACTTTAATTGCTTATTTCTAAAAACTACCACAATAACTCACCACTCTACCCGTGGCACTCTTGTGTATTCGCCGCATCGAGCTATTTACATTACTCTGTTCTATCTTTAAGCTACTGAATTACTCAAGTCATATAATTGGCTATGTACTGAATTGAAAATTCCTTTCGGTTGATTCGTTTTGTATTGAGTTGTTACCTATGCTGTTTTTTAACAGAATAACATTATAAATGCTTACAACTGTATGCAAATCATTAAAGTGTCTACATCCTTTTTCACTAATTCGCCAATTTTACTAACTTACTGTTTTTAACGTGTTGATTTCATGATTGTTTTTAAAAAAATTGTGCATGGATTGGTTTTTGATTTGGGAAAAACAAAAAGCAATTGTTAGGACTATTTCCTACGTTAACCTTTAATAGAAATAATTATTTCCATTAGTTATTACGTGAAGGATTTTCAAACAATAAATGAATTACGTTGTCCTAAAAAGTGTTCTTTAAAACGTCCATACATTTTTATATGGGTAAGAAGGTATTATTTTCCGTTAAAACTTAAACTTTCAAAACACTATTAATAGTACTCTAAAAGTACAAATAAATACATGGCAGGCTCGTACAAACGACGGATTTATTTTGTCTAAAGACATTAGTTAAACGAAAGTACAGCATAACCTAAATATATACCTACTCCACGCCACTGCTATTGAGGAATCTATTCACTAATCTATTCTAATCACTTATCCTATCCTCCTTATGACAACGTCCGTCAGCTGTCCGATATTTTAAGTACAAAACTACACTAAAATAAATACCTTGCAGATCTCCGATTCCATCACCATCGCTGTCCATAAAAGACTTTGGATATATTTGGTAGAACACAGTCTTCTCCCACCAGTCCAGCTCTGCCAACTCTCCGATACGACTCTCCCGAGGGCTGAATATGGATCCTGAACATCGGTGGCCCGCCAAGCTGATAATCACCAGTAGGAACAATCTCGTCGCCATTTTTGAACGCGGCTGAAAGAAGTATTAAAATTTTATTTAATCTTGACGTCTACCATTTAAATTGTCTGAGATATAAAGTTCTTGAAGATACAGAAGTGCCATGTTGTGTGTCGTTGTGTACATCAACCAGCAAAATTTAAACTCAACTTATTCAGGGAATCGGAGCCAGTGTAGCTGATTTAAAAGGGATATTATATGAGAGAATTTGGAAACTCCATATATTATCCATGCAGTCGCATTTAGAATAGATTGAAATCTATCCAGCTGAAACATTGGCAGGCCAGCATAGATGCAATAGTCCACACGTGGCACCACAAACGCATTTATAAGAAGACGGGCTGCCTCAAGAGGAAGATGTCTCCGAATACTTTTAATCGGTCTCAGTTGATAAAAGCATGCACTAACAGTTTTACTAATTTGTGTATTCATTGAAAGACCTGAATCAATGTGCACGCCCAACAATTTAACTGCTGATTTAGCATTCGCAGATATTGATTCCTAGTTTTGCTTTCTAAGTGTTGCTGTCCATAGCAATTCTGTTTTGGATGGATTCAATGTAAGTCTATTCTTTGCCATCCACTTGCCTATTTTATCTACTCATCTCTATTATTTTAATATTTATTTCACGAATATTAATATACATATATGTGAGTATATATAGTATATCTTAGATCATATATTTTTCCTTCATATATTTTCCCCGTTGTTATCTACAAAAATACTTAATACATGTAACAACGTCCTCATATGTCACAATCTACCCGCACACCTCCTAAAAACGTTTCAAAATTTTCAAACTCTAATTCTAATTTTCTATTTTTAACATTCTAAGAGAGCCTCTGACAAAACATATTCTATGTTTAATCTTATACACACATCTAATATTGAAACACTTGCAAAGGGAAAAAATGAACACAATAATAAACAAAACACGGGGAAAATTTATTTTACTGAGAAAATCAGAATGCCGTCAAAAATGATCGAAGTGAAATATTCCACGTAGACGCATGAACAGTACGGGTGTACGTATAGCCATTCCTATGCAAGGTCCACGCCAATGTAGATAGTATTTTACTTGTGAACAATAAATTATTGTATAATAAATATATTGTAAAATAAAGATAATATGAATATTATTAATATTTCGTCAATCCTGTAATTGATATGTAAATCATTGTCTGAACTGCACACATTTCACATATATCGTGAATAGCGATTAGCAGTGGCACGTTTTTATACCGGCGCAGTATAAATATCATATAAAGATGTAAAACATAGAAATGGAAGCATGAAAGAAAGCTGAATATTAAAATTCTCACTCAGAGTGATAAGAATAGTAATTCAGATAGTTTTGGTATATATTAAATACCATTAATAAAACGTGATGTTTTTTATGCGGCTTATCAGATGCAAAGGAAAAATAACAAAATTTTAATCAATAATATAATCTTCATCTAAATCTAACACAATTTGCCATCTTGTTGATAAACTTTTATTGCCATTATAATAAAAACTTTTATGCTCAGAAATAAAAAACAAAGAAACGCAGTTAAATGAAGTTCTCTACAATTAACAACAACAATCATCCGATATAACCAATTTATTATTTGATAAGATATCATAATAGATTAACCATTCAAAATCTTACTACAAGCACATCATTTTTTGCGAGTGAAATCCGTCGCAGGCTTACATTTTTACGAAATCTCAAATACCTTTGATAGCAGACGCCAGAATTAACAATTCATTTTTATTAAATTTTGCGTACATTGATACAACTTATATATTATTAAGGATACTATAGATATTATATATAGATAATTAATAATAATCTAGATGGCTTTCGAATAATAGACCGACAGATAAATTAATTTGGGAAAGTGTGGGTTCGAAAATTTGTCGTCAAAAATACATGCATGCTGGTAATGCATCTTCCTCGGATTGGAAAAGAGATCCAGATTCGAATCCCGGTAGTGCAATAACAATATTTTTAAATAAAATTGATTGATTAGTGTTTAAAATATCACAGACCTATGTTCTGAATAATTACAACTTCACAATAAGAATATGTTCCCTTTAATAATTAAATAATATCACTGCGTACATTATATAGTAGCGTACATTATATGTGATTGATATGTCGGTCAACCAAATATAATATGTCTGTGGTGTGTAAGATGAGTGCGAATGGCGTGTTCAAAAAGTTGAGGGAGGTTAGGTAAATCGCGTCATTAATATATATACCACAAAATATAAACAGGATCATTGTAACTGGGGAAATTAATGGCGTGATGTACAATATATGTGTGCCTTGTATCTTGGGACCTTTCTTAACATTCATTACTTATCAAATTAAATTATAATTCATTACTACCAACATATTTTTTCCACGACTTTGTTTTCAAAAATCATAAACATTAATATACTTTGTAACAATTTGATGCAACCGTTTTAGTTTATTTCGATATTTGTTTACCAAAAAAAAATTAAATTTAATTACCTACCAAAAAATGTTTGTATGTATATTGATCTTATTTTAAAATAATGTAGATCAACTTGAATAATATTAAACAAACTTTTTTTTCAAGGCATATGTTTGATATTTAAGGATCAATGGTAGAATAAACCCAAAGCACATTTATTTTATTTTCGCAAATTATTATTTTAAATATCGTAATTAAGGTGGCTTGGACATATATTCCAAATATCAATGGAAAGACTATCAAGAAGTTTATTTTTAGCACTTTCGGAGGGAAAGTGGCCGGTGGGTTTAAAGACTAAACTGGGATAAACAGCAAAAAGGTTGTATAAAGACAGATTTGATTTTGACTGTGCAAGTGTCAAATCGGTGCGAGAGAATGGATATTGGAAGTGCTTTGTCGAATCTTTGGGCAGCCGACCCTTCTAGGGTATGGGATGAAGATATTTAATAATATGATTTTAATTAAATATATATTAAATTTAGATTGCTGAATAGATTGAGTATATTAAAAATCGAGTGATCAGAATAATACATCAATTTCTTTAAAATTAAATTGATGTATTATTCTGCAGACAAGCAAACAGAAATAAATGGTATAAATCTACAAATTAAAATCGAGTTAAAATACATATACAAATAAACTAATTGTGTTAAAATACGCTTGTTACTACGTGCTCGCACTAACGTTTTGAAAAAAAAATATAATGATCACCATATTTCGCACATTTATATAAATTGTATTTTTTTTTATTATTTCACTATTTAAAATTTGTACTATTTCGTTTGGAATATCTACTGTACTTTATATACAAAAAGTTAGTAAACATTTACATACCGATTCACGTGTTAGCTTCGGACTGATCGTCTCATAGCAGAGTCGCAATTTATAGCCGAGCTACGTTTATCTTTTATCTTGCGCATGCATTTGTCACCACAATTAACTTTAATATATTATACTAACTCCTTCAAATAATTTTACTGACGAAACATTCCTACTCCATTGTGTTGAATAGTGTGCGCCGACATCCTTATAATATACTACAACACAAAACAGTAAATAAATAGACATGAAAAAATGTGTGTATTATAAGAGAGGGGTTTGGACATTAGTTGCGGGATGAGAAGCATTCTACAGACATTCTTGGTAGAAATATAAATCCGATAGGTTATGATACATTTATGCAACAATAAAAGTATTCACTCTTCGAAAATTAAATCTTTGTGTAAACAAGACATGTATTTTATATTAATGCATATTATATTGTCAGCGTTTAAATTTTCGTTCTAATCTAATCATATATTTTAAAAAAATCACGGAGCTATTTGATTGCGTAAGTGGTAATAATCACGTGAGTGACGCCAGATTGAAAATATTGAAACAAATAATTTGCGTTACTTCACGTCTATACAATACTAATAGAATTTATTCTCATTATATAAAAACCTGTGTATAAAAAATAGTTCACTAAAATTATAAATAAATTAAACGTAACACAGAACGCGTACACATCTAATACAAAATTATAAATAAGCATATAAATTCACGCGAAATTACTTAGGATATGATTTATGAGAATATATTTATTTAATCTACCTGGGTCTCTATTGAATCGAGCATACCCGTATTCAAACACGAACGGAAGGAGGGGAAGACGGAAAAATAGGTTACTGGGTATCTTCAGGAAACAAGAAAAGCAGGGAGAAATGAAAAAATGCATCAACAGTTCGTAGTAAAAGTTATGTCGATGAAAAATAAAATAAGAGTGCGAAATAAACATTAGTTCACAATTAAAGTGCATGAATACTGAACACCTACATTAGACGTCAAAATAAAAACTATAAAAAATTATAGTAGGCTCCAGTCAAATATTCGTATTCACACCAAATAACTGAACTCTATAATTTTCCAAACCTATATTTGGCTTGCTACTCTATAATTCCCTTTCATACAGTTAGTTGGCGCACATTAGTATGACCACCATCCCCATTGCCAGTCTGGTTTGAAGTTCAATTGGTGGTTTAGGCCATTTAAACTGCTTCACGTTTCAAGTGATGCTGCTATGAGTTCAGGTATTAGTACGGATCAGCCAATCGTAAATCTAGTGAGTAAATATATTGCTGAGATGTTCCTACACACCCTATCCGTTGTTCATATACGGTGATACATGGTGACATTTAGTGACGACAGCGATTCAGCACGTCGCGTCGCAACGACAGCATCATATTATGACAGCGTGCTGCAATACTTCGGAAATGCCCTACACCCATCTGCCGAGTCCCACCATTACAATATTGTTTCCACCACTCTCTTAACTTTTAATCTCGCAATACATTTGTTGAAAAATTAAGTATCTCAAGTAAGCATTTTTTTTTGGTTCACTCTGCTGTCTCACTTCATTATATTTCCTCACTGTTAAACCAAATTGATTATGGTATCAACTTGGACACGAATGATGAACCGAAATATTCGAATGATCACAATCATTCTATATCCTTTCGCGACATCAATTTTTCATTACTTGGTGACGTTTTAAAAATTAACTAATTTTTTTTTGAGTTTATAGACTGGTAGCTAAATATATTATATCAAACAGATTATTAAATTAAATAACACATTCAATATTGGAAAGTTGATAAGAAAATTTTGATTATGACTTGAAATATTTATGAATTGTTAGATTTGCAGATTTAAAAGTTTATACAGAACGTAATAAGTAATTACGTTCATATTCTTGTAATTTTCCACGCCACGGTCTTTAATTCCAGATCGCTTAACTGAGGAAAACTGAATTGTCTTTACGTATATAATCTTCTTGAAATTACACAATAATGAAAATGATTATCAGCACTCGTACTTTTGTACGAATTACAATACATATAACGTTAGAAAATAGTATATTTATAGAAAATTATTTATTATAACACATGTGATTTAAAAAATACGATAATTAAATATTAAATGTAATGAAATTAGATAATAAAAACAAATTATTATCTTGTACTAACAATTAGATTAAAATAGGTTATTAGTCTTGTTTTAATTATCAGATCATCATTCACAGTTGGAAAATATATAGGTATATTAAAGAACTATCTCATAGATCAATATTGTCATAATAATTATTTTTATTAAATTAATCCACGTTAACATTTGGTAGTATTTCAAATAATGTATTACTTAATACATAAATATAAAGTTTATTTTTCTAATTTTTTTATTGTTTATATTATGGTCTTAATATTATGGATTTTTTGAGGTGATTGAATAGTCGTTCAATAACCCTCGGGTACGTTCCTGAGATCCATGTATTATATCCAACCGATTTTGAAATTTTAAAAACATTATAATAGTATTTTGTAAATTGAGTTAAAACACTGTTTTATTCCACTATCTTTCATTGTATTAAACGTTAGAACATTTTCGGAAATATCTTCCCATTATCAATAATATAATTCAACTTAAGTTAAAAACGTTTTCAGACAGTAATTACGGGTGTGTTTGGAGTTAACGGAGGTGGGGGTGGGGGTGGAGTTTAAATGGATAAGAGAGAGATGTAATGGGCGGTATTTGAATGTTTATTATTTTCTTAATGTTATTCTTATTATTAAACATTTCTCAATTTAACTTTCGTCTTTTGATTCAAGACAGAGAATTATACATCATGTATAATATATAATTAAATACCTATATAAAATTAATTGGCATATTGTTCTTACATTTTTTCCGTGAATAATATATTTGGCCATATGAAATTTATTTAATATAAATGAAATAAAACAACTAGAAAGATATGCAGAAAAAATCAATTTATTGAAAAAATATTTAAGTTATCTGGAGAACACATTCTTATTGTGAAGTTGTAATTATTCAGAACATACGTCTGTGATATATTATTTTAAATATGAATTAAATATATTTATTAGAAATATTTACATATAAAATCAATTTCATCGAAAAATATTGTTGTTAAGCCACCGGGATTCGAACTTGGATCTCTTTCTTAACCGGGGAAGGTGCATTATCCAACTATGCTACAGCGACAATATTTTTAGCGAAAAATTTTCGAATCTATATGTTACCTTTTTGATATAAATACATTTAATGAATTTAAAATTAATTAATAATTCTGGCGTCTGCTATCAGATTACCCAAAGGTATTTGAGATTCTGTAAAAATAAGGTAAATGGCCCCTTCAAATAATGGAACGATTAAATGTATTAATATCACAAAGGTAACACATAGGTTCGAAAATTTGTCGCTAAAAATATTATCGCTGTAGCATAGTTAGATAATGCACCTTCCCCGATTAGGAAAGAGATACGGGTTCGAATCCCGGTGGCGCAACAACAATATTTTTCATTAAAATTGATTTTGTATGTATACCTTCCTAATTAATATATTTAATTCATATTAAAAATATTTAAGTTGCTACCGTTATTTAAGTTGTAACCTAGACCTTTTCCTATCCGGGAAAATGCGTTATCCAGTTTCGCCACACCAACCGCGCAAGTTGACGATAATTTTTCGAACTTGTATACTGCAGCTCTTTCAAATTGATACATATGTTATCTCATTTTAAAAAAGCTATCACCTTTATATTGCGATAAATCTCAAATACCTTTGAGTAATATTCATTTTTATTAAATTTGGATAAACTTTAACACATCTTACCAATATATTTTTAAGGTAAGCATGTTATTATCGTGAAGATTCTAAATTTATTAATTTATTGCTTGAAATTTATTCGTTTATAATTTTATGTATTTATTGTTGGCCAATAAAATAAAATGGCATCGCACGGACTATTATTTGATCACATTATTAAGTTCCTTATAATGTTCTATATAATAAAGGTTCAAGAGAAATATATTTATTTATTAATCAACTTAAGAAAAACAACCACATTTTATATTCTTCTTATTAAGGTGACATCTAATAGATGTCGCCCCAACTATATATTTGTTGATACAAGGCGACATTCGTCGCCCTATTAAGATATTGTATTATAATTAGAAGTAGTGAAGTGTTCAAAGGAGAAACATCTCTTTAATTCTTCCAACCCTGTGAACATTGTGATCAAAGAATAAGTATCCTCTTTTATTGCATCAAACGGGTGCAAGTGGAATCAGACCAGACCCAATAGTGATCAAACGTTTCTCATTGCTACAAGAAGGTCTACATCAATAACTTTACTTTCTTTGATAAAAATGATGTTATATACAGTTATGTAAGAAGTACTTCTCAGGCTATATACCTCGTAGAAGATTGTCGATGGTCCATCAAAAACTCTTATGTGACAATTATAATCTTAATTATAACTAATAATACAGTTATTGTTACAAAATATACTACTAGTCTCGGAGCTTATGGGTAACGAAGAAAGGCCGTGCCCCGCGCGCATTATCCTTTTATGCCCGCCACTCACACACCCACATATATCTCGTACCGGCGGTGCTGGCACACTGACACACACACATACACACGATCTCAAGGACATCACATACTAGCGTGCTTCAAAGTTGTTTTATTGACAACTATTTTTGCCGTTTTGAAGTGGTATGAAATGATTAGAAAATTAATATATCAAACTGAAAAAGGGAAGAGCGGATCTTAATATTATTTTAATACTTTAATTCTTCTAAAAAGACAAACACACCTTATACGATATACTGCTCATTCATAAAGATAAGTGAACAGACTAAACAGAAAATATTTAATGCGTTTAAAGTTTGTTGCACCCACGGCCATCATTTACAATTCGCCAACTTTATTAGGTCAAGCTATATTCCAATTCATTGGCCTATTTCTCGAATATCAACCAATGTCCTTCTAACTAGCCTTGAAATGGTTTTCAAGGAGATACAATAATATTTTTAACTAATATTAAGAAATGAAGATTTATTCCCTATTTATGAAGTAGGTAAGTATTTTTAAATAATTAATTTCCTTAATTTTCAATCGTTTATTGATGGCCTCAGAAAACTATACACATTATCAAAAAGAAATTTTATTGTCGGTAGTCGATAAATACTACAGTGGGTGTAAACTGTGCATTGACAATAAAATACAATAAACATTAAATTTAAATACAATTTAAAAAAAAACGTTTTAAAATTGATTACTTCCTTATAAACATAATATCGATCCTTGTGAAACCATTATCGTGTCAAAATGTGAGAGAATCAAAAAAATGTAAAGAATTTATTCAGTTCCAGATGAAAAATAATGTTTGATGTAATTGATTCTTAAAATATCATGAAAGGTCTTCATTTTTTACAATTTCACTAAAAAATATACCAGTAAACAAATATGTTGTTATATTGCTATGTTTTAATAATGAATTATGTGTATTTTAGTTAATCAAACATAAACTGAAAACATCACAAATCAGATTATTATATTATAGTAATTAAATCTAATTAAGTCACTTATGATATTGAATATGCTGATTTTACCGTAGAGTCTGAACTTATTTCGATCATGATTATTCTGACTTCCAGTTCATCAAAGAATTTCAGATTCTTTTTCCATGTTATTAATACAAAAATTATATCAATAGTAAGTTTCTTATCAAAATATAAATATTTCCAATATACTGTGTTTAATTTCATCATTCTCAAGACGTGTTTTTTCTTAAAAATGTAGTGTTATTTATTCACTGGTACATAAGTAGAAAAGCAAATAGTGAAGTATCAACAAATAAAATTGTGTTATAAATTCTGTAAATTAAATTAATTATTCCATAATAATTCAATGATTACCTGACACAAATGAAAACGCAATCGATTTCATTTTTCCATGCAAAAAAAGTAGGCAGCTCTCTGAGCTTTACTCAGCTCTGGATAAACCTCGGAATGAATTTTACTACTCGACGTTTGATTTTCCAAATCGTTATTACTTCCAAGTGTTGCATAATTTTCGATTAATGGGAAGTCAAGTTCTTTTAAAATAAGAAAAGCTCAAAAAAATTTATAGAAACCATATTTAAATATAAAACACTTCTTAAAATCAACTCAATAATGAAAAAAATAATCTATCGTTGCTGTCAACTTGAAAATACTTATCGTGTAATTTGCAACAACAATTCCAAAGTAGTCTTAGAAACTTTCTCGGTAAGCATTATGTTACGTTTACATCTTTGTCAGAAATATTTTTATTTCATCTGCATGTAAATAAATGTATTTGTCTGGTGTAGTATATCTCTCTATTGTTGCATTAAAATTTAGGTAAACTCCATTTAAAAGATCCATCCAGGTAAACTCCATAAAGAAGTTCCATTTTTATTTATAATTAAAAAATATTATTTATTTAGTTCCATATTATTTTACTAATAATGTTTCACAAATTAAATTAATTAATTTAATAACGAATCACAAATATTTTTTAAAATTATAATTAATTTATTGAAATATTTTTATATTAGATGACTTATTGAAGTATACCTTGATGCCATGGAAATCTACATCAGTTGCTAAAGTTTCATCAAAGAAAAAAGCTGTCTATCTCACAAGGAAACCAATCAGGGCACTCTGCCCCCGCAACGGAAATTATCCCATAACAAATATTTCCTTTTTTACTCCATCAAGTTTCTCTCTAGCACCTGCATTATTTTTTTAAATCCTCTGGGAGTCTTCTCAGGATCTGTTTCACGGTGTCATTCCAAGATATTTCCGTGAAGACCATTCCAATTTCCTCTTCCCGAAGAAAAGTTTAGTATTTGAATTATCCATTAAGCATTTTATACCTTTTAAATAACCAACCATGTATGTACTAAATATTCAAAGGGGTTAAAAATTGTGCGAATACACTGTCACTTCGGAAAAACGACAAAATACACAATTTATATCGAGGGCTGAAAGTTACATTGGTGTCAATGTCATTTTTTATCACATCTGCAATAATGACGTTTAGTTAAAAAAAAATAATAATAATTGTATAATATTTATTGATTTTTTAACCTTAACTAAATACCAATGATAAAATGTTGGTTGAATTATTTAACGTCATTACATCCTATAACTAGAAATGAAATGTGATTTTCTACTAAAAATTTAGGAGCTGTGTTTTATATTTTGTTAAGATTGGTGCTGACTTAAAATAAACCCACAGTTTAAATTTAATTAGACAACACAAATTGTCGGTATAATTTTTAATCCAAATATTTCATAGTACAAAATACATTTCTATAACAAATATCGGTTGCAACTATTTATCTTTTACTTATATGAAGACGTGCGTAAAACAATAGTTTATGTATTAATCTATAAAATGTCTTACATTATAAGTATTTTTTATTTATTATCTTTGTTTTATTAATTACTGAATTGAGTTTAAATACACCTACCGATTTAAAAAAATACCATTTTCTTCTTCAGGATGTCATAACTAACTAAAAACATATATTATTGTTTCTTCACCAGAATCTATTTTTAAAAAAACAACAATTATTTAAAAAACAAATTTAGTTAGTTATGACATCCTGAAGAAGAAAATTGTATTTTTCGAAACCGGTAGATGTATTTAAACTCAATTCAGTGGTTAATAAAACAAAGAGATAATAAATAAAAAATGTGAATTTTAACCACAAAGTTAATATTGCTAATTTTTAAAGTATTATATTATATGTACATAACAGTACTAGTAGGAGTAGAACCATCATGTCCATTCCGTCAATTTCTTTAATTCCATAACGCGAACCGATTCGTCATGTCACGGGTTCCAACCTAAACAAACAAAAAACTTATTTATCATTTGATAATTAATTGCAAAACAGTTCTACTGTAAATAGATTCCTTTTGTGTGAGCAAATTTTATCATATGTGAGATAATACTACTTACTTACTTACCATCACGCCGTTTCCCCGTGGGGGTAGGCAGAGAGGACAGAGCGCCACACTCTTCTGTCCTGACACACAATTCTCGCCTCATCCACATTCATACATCTTGTCATACAAGCTCGCCGATTGTTGAGGCTTCTAACAGAACCATCCTCCATTATCTGGTTTACCTGGTCGTGCCAAGTTTTCCGCAGACGTCCTCTATTTCTGGTTCCATCAACACTTGCGTCGTATATCTTTCTTACCATTCTCTCCTCATTCATCCTTTCCATATGACCAAACCACCTAAGTGATCCTTTCTTAATCTTACTCACTATACTAACATCAGCTTTACATTATTTCCTTATTTCTTCATTCTTTACTCTGTCATAAATAGATTTGCCACAAATACGTCTAAGTGATCTCATTTCCACTGCATTCAGTCTACTTTCGTTCCTTTTCCGCCAGCTCCAGGCCTCACTTCCATACATCAGTGTCGGTACCAGGATTTATCATTCTGTATTTTTTTCTAACGTGAAAATGGTACTAACATGTTAGGTATATCGCTGTGATCATAAAAAATACTGTATCTATTGGCCTCCGTGACGTATTAATGCATCCACGTCAACGATGTTTACAGCGCTTTGCGTTAACTAATAATTTTATTTTAAAATATTAATTTCCGAACATTTTATTTTTGAAGTGTTTTAAGTTTTGAGATGTAAATTAAAACATTTGATCCGAATATCCGTCAGGTTAAAAATTTTTTTTAGTAAATATTAAGTACTAGTGTTGTCTGCGACTGCTCAATGTTAGCTACCCAACATACGATTCTCGGTAGCTCAGTAATGAAACACGTCAGTGTCAATTACAATCTTTATTACAAGAATACTGTCATAATACAATAATATACACATATTTACGGAGCTGTTAGCGGCAGAGAAAGAGACCGCCCTCTCGCACGCGTCATCTTTTAAGCCCACTCTTCACACATACACACATACTACAGGCAGTTCTCGCGCGATGACATACACACATCACCGTAATCTTAAAGGCATCACAGTAAATATTAGTTACATATATATATATATATATATATATATATATATATATATATATATATATATATCACTATATATCATTATATGAAATCACATAATTACAATTTAATTAAAACAAAATAGTTGAGTCACATAGGAAGATAAACAGAGAAAATATCCGATATTCTTTTTTTGATAGATTGATTTTCCTGCATATTTTTCTAAGTGATTCACCCATTTTTTTAAATATATTTTATTATTTTATAAAGAACTTATAGAAATATTATAGATGATCACAAAAACAATATCTTTATCAATTCAGGATTGATATTTCGATACCTACTATTTTGTATCTTAGTAATATTATTGTTGAAATCAGCTATTTTTTTCATAAATGAAAATCCGTAAATTCGAATATTAGGGATTTACATACGACAGGTTAGATATTCAGGGCATAAATTCTGATTTTCTTTATTTGTGTTTGAAAATCTATTTATTGTATTTCAATTGTACATATTTCGTATACATATAACATTAAAACTGAAAACTTACAACCCAATTGGTATATTTCCCAAAAAATGTACACCAACCACGTGTTAATTATACATTTTATTTCCTTGGCACTTGACGGAACGTCAATTTCAGAAACTAAACGATAATTGAATGAAACTTGAGCTCTTACTGCAGTCTCATTCCTATTGTAAAACATCGTTCTCTTGATATTCTGATATGGAGCGATCGTTTCAGTCACCATTAAAAAGAATGAAACTTAGAAGAGTGAATTATTCTTCAATCACGCACGTATAGGCAAACATTAGTAAGAAATTGCAATGGGTACATGCAGTACATAGGCAGTTAGAACAATATCTATCTGCGAGTATGTACATGAACTTCCTACAAGAAGAAGAATTCTACACACGAATATCGCTTGGAGAGCCAATTATAGTTCTGATAATATTAATTAAATAATCTAATGTTGATAAACCAACACACCAACTTATTCATTTTCATTTATAAAGTGAAGTAATATTTCAGTTACTGATACATTCAAAGATTTATTAATATAAATTAATGTAGGTAATACGATTTGAAATTAAGAGCCCTGGTAAGGCTGGCGCCTTAGAGCTGCAACACATTTGGTCCAATGGATTAAGTAATGTTTAATTATTAGTTGTTGAGCTACAATCCTTCACATTAAAAACAATACAATTTAATTAGGCAAGATAAATAGTTTAAAGCAGATGCATTTTACGGGTGAACAAAATATTATATTTGTCAGAATTCGTTAGCCAGCGCCATCGTTTGAATCTTTGCAAAATATTGCAAAATTTTCATAAAAATTATTTTAATCCTTATTTTCATACAGGAATATTTTTCAGAAAACAAACTATAATAACGCATTGAAAATCGATAGTCAACATTTTATCTTATGGTCACTTTGTAATAATGTCGATTTTTTAAACTCATCGAACAGCTGCTTCTATTCATAAACCACCCAATAGCTTTCTTTAATATTTTTCGAATAAATATGCTTGAGATATAGGTCTTAGTTGTCTGGATACATTCTGGATAATTTTTTTGGGTTCATCAGAATGTTTTTCTCCGAAATCTTTCTTGTTAACCTAAAATAAAACGTTGATTGTTTATTTTATTAAATAACGGGACGGTGCTTTGATAAGTTGAGTAGTTTTTTTTGCTAAAAATACTTCATATTAATTAATGTGAGGCCTCTTTAATGTATTGGATCGAATACATTATTTGGTCCAGTGCGCCGAATATACCGGACGCCAGTATGTTCAGTTCAGAAAGTAACGAATAATAACAGTTATGGTTGCAAGATTACTTTCATTTTGTCAAACGACATCTCGATTTCTAATGTTTGATGTTTTCCAAATTGAAATAATATTATCCACTTTCTAATGTGTACTCCCCGTGGTACTTCCGAAACACACTCAACTTAAAATATAAAATATCAAATTAAAAATATAAAATATTGCAACGGTTATGTTTTTTTGATATACATACATTTTTATGTAAAATAATGGCATCTATTTAAAACATTGAGCAGTTTGAAACTTAATAATTAAAGTCTCATTACCTCGCATTGTTCATACATTTTCAGGACCCTTCAAAATTTGGCCAGAAACGTCGAGAGACACGAACAGCAGGGGGAAAAACACAATTTAATTGAATTCTTGGGCATAGTTTAGCGCTTTTAACACTTAGAAAAATTGTATCATAAAATTACATACAAAATAATGGTATTTTGTACCAAAGAATTTATCTCGATATATTTTAATATAAACACATTTTATTGTAAAGTTACAATTTTAGAATTTTAATTTTTTGATATTTAAAACACAATTAATCAATCTTTTAAATTGAATCTAAATAGTTTTAAATAATCGTTGTTAGATATTTTAGTCTATCGGTAATGCCATGTTCGTATATTAAATGAGAAATTTCTAATCTCACAAATGAGTCGAAATGTTCCCAAATTAATCCTGTCACGAGTATGTAAACATAACAAAAAGCCACCCCTATTTCCAGAAACATATTAGCCTTCGCGCGGAGTTGGCGACATTTACTGCGATAACGCTACGTGAGGTAATATTTAGTTGATTTCAGTTGCTTGTTTACAAATATGATGACTTGTAAACACTAAATGTTAATCAGAGAAAATACTCAATTATTTGTCATATCCCATCCCTCATCTCCCTGTCAACCATCGAATCTTACTACACGAACTAGTCGGCTCAGAAACATTTCACGTTTCTCGTTTTCGTTCAGAGATAACCTGAACTATTCTCTCACAGTCCTAGCGCGGTTAGGCACAAATCCCATGATTACTTTGATATCTTTAATTTAAATATTGTGAATTAAAATTATGATATATTTTTTGATGGATGTATTTTTGTGTACGTCTGTATCTAAGATGTGCGGAATTCTTATGGAGTCGTTTCGACTGTTCGTGATATTTTTATGTTTGTAAATTTACATTGCTTCGCTGTATATACGGAATGATTTTAAGTTAGGTTAGCCATGGTGTGTACATTATCGAAATCTATTGTATGACCCTCGGTCAGAACGTGCTTCACTAATGATGACTTAATCTCGAGAATGAGTAATGTTATTTACTCAAAACGTGGAGAGTATCGAAAAATCCTCCGCAGGACTATTTGACGCCCCAAGAAAATAACTACATATATGTATATATTTGGAACGGATGTCTCTTCTAGGTTAGACCGCGTTATTGGTAAATACCAATGTTTCGGCACGGTAACATGTGCCATTTAAGAAGTTGCGATACAACCATTCTTGCTCGTAGGAGATATAAATTTCACATCATATATATATATATATATATAAACATATGTATGTACTTAACTCTACTGTGTTATGTTACATGAAAACAGTTTAATCCCTGGTTATCCGCAGAGATTTCCTACCGCCAACATGCCGCGAATAAAGAGACTCGATGTCCGTACAAAACTATAGGATTATAGGATAATTTTAAAACAAAAGTTAGACATTTATTATCTTAGACATTAATCAACTTGGACATTTATTACGAAAAATTTTTAACATTATATTAAATGATGTCTATTTAAGGAAGACATGTACGACAGATACATACGCTGGTAGACTGACGACGCAAATAAAACTTGTGACGTCTCTGGATATATCCTCAAGCACTTAGTAAATTTTCTGGTAAAACTCAAGTAAGTTATTTAAACCCCTTTTATATTTAAATGCACTTCCCATAAAAGAGCCTAAATCTATTGTATTAATAGCCAATGAAAAGTTAAGTTTAACGTTTTCATCCGAAAATTTGGCATTACCACTTTTTAAAATAACACGTGGCCATCGCTAAAAACGTTGGGGTGCGCGTCTTCACTTAGTCTTAATCTGCAGTGTTCGCAGCGTTGTTACACGGCATTATGAATCACTGAATACCTAGAACTTTACACACACACACACAGACATACACAGACACGCACGCACGCACGCACACACACACACAAACTAATTAACTGAGTATCAAAATGTGATGCTTACCTAGTTTTATTAATATTCTAAATATATTGTTTTAATGAAATAATATTTTTATTACAAAGTTGCAATTTTAGAACATACTTTGATGATTAAAACAAATATAATGTTAAGGAAAACACATTCTTATTGTGAAGTTGTAATTATTCAGAACAGACGGTCTGTGATATTTTAAATACTAAATTAATGTATTAATTATAAATATATACATATAAAATCAATGAAATCACAATAAGAATGTGTTTTCCTTAATAATAATGTTGTATCAATGTGTCCAAAATTTAATAAAAATGAATTGATAATTCTGGCGTCTGCAAGTCGGTTTACTCAAAGGTATTTGAGATTCTGTAAAAATAATATAGATGGCTTTCAAATAATGGAACGACAGGTGTATTAATTTGAAAAATGTAACATATAGGTTCGAAAATTTGTCAAGAAAAATACTGGCGTTATAGCACAAAGGTAGTGCACTTCCCCGGATTGGAAATAGAGATCCAGGTTCGAATCCCGGTGACGCAAAAACAATATTTTTCGACAAAATTGATTTTATATGTATATATTTATAATTAATACATTAATTTAGTATTTAAAATATAATGTTCACAAACAAATAAGGATTCATCTCATTTGTTTTATAACATCTTAATTAAATAATAGTTTTCCTCTTCGTGAAGAATAACATATATTTCAACAACATTTTATCTATAATCTCATATTTATTAGTCTTATTATCATATAGGTACATCATAATAATCATTTATATTATGCATAAAGATCAAGGGTTTAAAATTTCCTGCCAGCACTCTCCGCTAGATGCTTCCAACCCTTGAAAACTAACCCCGACGATAGAAGAACTTGCACGTTTTCACGCTAGAGGCTCAAAAGACTTAAAAATACCCGATTCCATGGCTTTCTTGAGAAGCTCATCAAAATTCCCCATCATTTCGTACTCGAGTTGAATATCGTAAAAGTCCGAGATATCGTAGCCGAAGTAGGAGTCTTGTATATTGGAGAAATCCAAATAAACCGAATTCTTGCTTCACCAAGTGAAGTAGTTTAACGGTAATCACTGCGGATACAAAAATTTTACATTATTATTTTTTAAATGATCCTGTATTGGTCTGAAAATCATGTATTCGAATGAATATATACGTATCTAAATTTAACATCTAAAAACTTGGGATAACCCTCTAGTGATTTTTTTTTACATCTGAAAATCAAAAGGGCGATGCCTTAGCAATAAAAGTCTCCATTTCCGGCATCTCCATACATAATGAACTGAAAATGAAAATGAACTGCATTTGGAAATATCAATGGAAGACTTCAAAACTTTTAAAAAATAGGTTTGACGCTTCCTCGATCTGCCGTATGAGGATCGGCCATTGTTTTATCAATTCTCACTTGTTTAAAATCCGCATTCGGGACTCTTCTATGTGTGAATCTCAACTAGAAGAGGAAAATTTAAATCATGTTTTTAAGATGCCTTATCTATGACCATTACACACATTTAATCAAAGATTTTTCAAATAACAAAATTCCATTCCCCATCAACATCCCAACTTTGTTATCATCTAAGAATCACACATTTTTTAAATATTAACGAGATTCATAAAAGCCAACGAAATAAACCTGTAAAAATTAAATGTATCCAAAAGAAATTTCATATTACATAAAACTACTCGGTAATGGAAAGAACACTCCATAGGGGTAAAATGCCAGTAAAAAAAAATAGAATTAACAGAAGATGCAGAATATGAACTGTGTTTTGGCCATCGGTATCGAAACATGTTGATTTATCAATAAATAGTGGTTTAAACAAAGTGTTTTGTCTTATTTAATATTTTGAAGGGAAAATTCATTCGGTTTTATATTTATAAATCTTAAACTTGCCAGTATACAAGGCGTATCAATAAACCCTTTAAAATTACGCATTTCCCTAGAATTCACTCTATTAAAATTAATTGTTTATGATTGTTTTCGTAAGTTTATGAAATTAAAGGCAAATTTACAACTTTTCGTAATATGTTTTGAAATTCTTCTCCCTTTATATTTTCTCCGTGGTCTTGAAGGTTTGGTATTGTAGCTTGATTATTTATTAAACAGATGTTTCAAACTTTTTATCCGGGAAAGAGTTAACTTATGCTTTTATCAATAAGTTTGTTTGCTTATTGGCTGGAATGAGGTAACCGCGTGCAGTTGGCCAAGTTTAGCGATCGGAAATTTTAGATAAAATTAGTTTTTTCTCTCTCCCGAACATTTGATGTAGTAACTAACACAAGGTAAAAAAAAAATTTTCAGCTTTAAAATATGTATCGCTATCCAATGTATGAGTGTAGGATTTAAAAAGATGTCACAAACTATTGTTACGGTGCCTTTTGGCCCGAGAAGACAGGAAGTCATAGGGGCCCCCACCGACCAAGCACAGTCTGGGTCCTCAAGTGTGTGTGTGTGTGTGTGTGTGTGTGCTCTGGTGTCGCCTGCTACCTCGGATGGGATAATAATTGATTCAAAGGCATTCTGATTTTCAATTTTCACATTTATTCACAAAACACAATTAATCCCGACATTGGATGCAGAAAAGTGTTCTTTAGATCTTACTTTTTCATCTAGGGTGCCAATGCAGCTGAGGACCCGGATCTTACTCTTAATCTACATCTCCCTCCCGAGGGCGGCTCCACCGACGCGCCTATTTTCGAGAGTACCCACCAAAAGTGACGTTTTGCTCAGCTGCCCGTCAGAGTCGGATTCTCGTCCTTGATTCGTCCATTTAGACGGCCATCATCATAAGTCGGCAAAGTAGGCTACCTAGACCTCGGCGCGCAAATTCAAACATCACACTATATTATAATAATAATTAAGTAAATAAATATACCAGTTTTCATGGCAGAATGCAAAACCTATTTCATATAAGAGTATCTACCCATCCTGGTACAACTCATTATACCTATGACTCTGCTTCACTTATTTTCACAGCATCAATATCTTGATAAGATCTTTGCACATGATCATGGCTGACAGCACCAAAATCTTTATTTTATCTCGTGACGTAAATATTGTTATTTTAGACCATAACTTCTTCATGTAAGGTTCTTGTCCGACTCTCAAGTCCCACACATAAAGAAAACAATATCCTTTTCGTGCATCCTTTTTGCATTCCCAAAAGTAGTTAAATTAAATCCAACGGTTTATAGCGGTCAGTGACTTTTTATAGAAGGGATGCTGTCGATTTTCCAGTATCCAGAATGTGTTTTTTTTCTGCAAATGGTCGAGACACAAAACTTTTACGCATCAATGATTTAATTATACACTTACACAATTCACAATTTTCGTTTATAACGTTAGAACACGTTGGTTAAGTATCCATAGTATTTTTTGTATTCATTTTTTATTTAAATGATTAATTAAATAGATAATCGAAGGATATTCAATGCTTCAAGTATTCAAGACAAATTGTTAAAAATTCGTCACACAAACAAACTTCTCAAAACAATCTGCTCGCTTCGTGATATGTATGCTATTCTGTGCATTATATCCATAAGCATTAAAGTCGTTTTTTGAACGTTGGATGCTGTTAACGAATGCGTATACAGTATTCGAAGACCTTGACAGGCGGAACAGAATGCGCATGCGCGAAAATCGGATACTTTCAAACTTTGTTGATACAGAACGAATCATAAAATCCACTGTTACTGGTATTTGCGTGTTTACGCGATTCATAGATATTCGAAAGTTGAGAATGTATATGTGTTTCGACTCGCTCCGTACGCGTGCCGTGTCATGGTGAATGTTATGATTGGTCTCTAAAGGACAGGACGAATTTATTTGCAGCAGTGCTGTTTTCGGCTAGAAAAAAAAATTCAATGCTTTTTGACTAGAACACAAGGGATGCGAAGCATCCAAAGTACGAGTATATATGAAGCGACCGCGCCAGGTCCACATATCTGCCGAAAATTTTGTTCATGTCCTTTCTTTCTCTAAAAATGTTATCATATGTCTCTTTTATACAGACTCCAATAACAAAATTAAAAGCCGTTAATTTATTCGGAAGATTATCTATTCAAATGGATTGTTAGTTTAACCCAAGGCAAAAATACAGCAATTGTTTTTTTTATCATTTTCAAAGAAGCTCTATAGTTTTAAATCACGAATAAGATAATTTAGTTCGCTTTGTATTATGTGGTGGGGGATTAACGAGCTAGATTCTTCAAAATCCAGATCACTGCCAGATCAGTGTCAATAATAGAAAACTTTGTCATCATTTTCATCTTGATTCACCGATGTTGGTAGTTTAGGTTGAGGCAAGTCTTCATAGCGCGGCGTTTACTTAGCGCATTAGCTTAGCGCAAAAATATTCCACTACTAAAAATCTGATATTTTTTCAGTATTTTTTGTTTATATTAAAAATTATGCGTGTGTATATTTAAAATTTAATAGGATTTTAAAAAACCGCTTTGGTGGTATAATTACATTGAACGAATGAATAAGAAGAGAACGGTAAGAAAGATACATAACGTGACTGTTAACGATAGTACGTCCACATAATCGCGGCATGATCAAGTAAACCAGATACTAAAAGACTATTAAAGATACTGAAAACTGTTAATGCCTCAAAAATCTACATGCTTGCATGAGAAGATGTATGAATGTGGACGAGGCGAGAATTGTGCATCAGGACAGAAAAGTGTGGTTCTCTATCACACGGTGTGATAGTAAGTTTGTTGATAGTTATGTTACAAGTGATGTTGAATTAAAAACATTAAAAATAAAATTATGTACAATAATCCAGTTCCAAAGAAATCTCTTTATTAAAACTGGATAACGTTAATATTATTTATTGTATTGTACAATAAAGAATCATTACTCTTTAATAAAAATAAATATATAGATATATTGAATATTTCAGTATTAATTTTACAATATTTTTACAAAAAATATCACAAAAAACTTATGAATTGTATTATTTTAGAGTAAAAATTTGTTTCCTAGTATAATTAACAAACATCAAATTTTTTTAATAAACGATAGATCCATAGGTTTTGGATAAGCTCCATACATGAGTTTTAGAGCTTATATGAGACTGGCTACAGAGTCTACTTCCGTCCAATAAACCGATATCAAATTGACCTGTGTCCGGTTAACCTGAATCTGCTCGATGATGCGGTTTATCCGCTGCGTAATATTTATTTTAATACGTACTTCTGTATTTCGAGTTTTCGTTAAATTTTAAACGAATCAAACTCAAATTTAGGCTACGTTTCGTGTATAACTGTGCTTTTTACTGACATTTGATTACAATTTATTATCAATAACACTAACTCAACATGATTTAAACCGAGACTACTTATAATTTCAAAGGTAAACTGCTAGGAGTAATTTTAATTCAGCTGCTGATAAATTATATTAAAAAATGAAATACAAATTATTATTCTAATCGCATTCCAACTTTTAAGACATTTCGTGATGAAAATTAAATTTCTCCGACATTAAAAACGAAAAATCTTAAAATTTCGGTTTATGTAAGTTATATATTTTTCTTAAATCGTTTTTCTTTCCTTTCAAGTCGCTGGTTCCGTCTCCTATATACTATCCATGTAGGATCTGGTATAAATTTGATTAAATACCATACTCACCAATACAGTTGTGAAAATTAATCAATTATAAAATTATTCCATATTTCATCAAAATCTTTCCTTTCAAATATTTTAGGATTTTATTTCATTTTTTCTCATCATGAAAATTATTTTTCCCTTAGGTGTACTTCTGTCAAGTACCTACGCGTAAGAGTGAGGATATTTCATTTCGAAAGCTCCTTATAAAGAAATTTTTCTTATCGTTCATCTCTCGTGTTGACAGCTAGATGTCACATTCTAGCTCGAGTTTCCCGTAAGAAGATATCATTTGTCGCACCTACCGAAAATGTTTGAGAAATGAAATATATTTAAGAATAAAATTATATTTCCCAGTCATGTAAAACAACGTGGAAAGAATAAAAATCTGGAAAATACTTTGGATAAATAAAAATCGAATGTATGCAAAACGACGTAGGATAAAA
Organism: Eubasilissa regina; assembly: GCA_022840565.1. NCBI lineage: Eukaryota > Metazoa > Arthropoda > Insecta > Trichoptera > Phryganeidae > Eubasilissa > Eubasilissa regina. The sequence continues at coordinate 29,022,025 of JAINEB010000018.1, forward strand.
TTTTCACAACTTTTTTTCAATGTCTTTTTATAAATTCTGATTATACTTTTTTTCATACAACTTTTTATAACTCACTCATTATACTTATTTACCTCTTAATATTTACAACTTTTAAAAACTATACAGGTAATTGCTTTAGAACAGACTACGTCTAGTAAAGCAATTGCCTTTATTTTTCATATGTACTATATACAAAAAAAAATGAAAATCTGTAAAATAGATTTCGAAAGGCAGTTTTCAAAACAGCATTTTTCTTCTAATGGTATAATTAATTTTCAAGCTATTACACCTTGAGGCCTCAGCTGATCTAATGAACCCAACCCTCGAAGACCCATCCAACATTTTAGTATATTAATTGAGTAAGCATTTAATTTTTCAAACATACCGCAAACTCTAAATTACAAGCACCAAATATTTAACCAAAATATAACTGAATTAGAATAGAATTTTAATAAAGAAACAATAAAATAGACTTTTAGTTATGAAATACAAAGAAATTCTCTAGCAAATAGTTGGTTATGGCGTTTATTTACAGATATTGCAGTATTGTGACAAATTTAATTAATAAACTTTGTGATAATATCGCAAATGGTGTTATTTTATCTTGAGGACAAAAATGAGTTCAAACATTTTACGTTAAAAGTGTATTACTTGGGTCCGCTCTGTAATATGGTGTGCGTATTATAAACCCTGTATTTAAATAATACAAAACAGTGACAAACTCTGAATTAAAAATTTAATTAACCCACCCTTTCCCGGGACCGGTTTAGAAACTAGGGCTTCCATGTCGGTACCACTCATCAAAGCTTTTATGCGACTTTAATTCAATAACATATTCAAATTTCCGCAAAACGAATAAAGAGAAGAAATTCAATATGATTATTAGCAATCCGGAGGATCCTCATAAATCTTAAATATTAAAACATCTTTAACTATTAATGATTATAAATAAAATAGCAAAACAAATAAAAAAAACTGCCGTAGAATACCCTACTAGGCAAGTTATCAGTGATTTACCTGTATTATGAAAAACTTGTTTATATTTTAAAATAGCAATATTATTACACTTTTTGATGCATAACTAAAATATGTATATTGAGTGTTGTAGAGTTAAAGAAATTTTATTTAACAAATTTAAATGTCACATAAAAATAATTATTTTACTTTTCCCGTCTATTTTGTAAGATTTAAAAATTATTCCACATGTTTAGTTTGTTCAAATTTGTCAAATTTTGATCATTTTTGTAAGTACATTAAGTAATTATGTAAGTACACTTTTAAATATATTTTAGATTGTAATAATTATTAAAAGATATTTTTGATATGGGATTTTAGAAAATAATGTTAAAATTGTTTTATAAAAATATTGCTTAATTATACTAATTAAAAATATTTGAAGGTTCATATTTAATGTGATGACAAATTTATCAACCCTTCCTATGTAAAATTTTGTAACGAATAAATAAATCATTTAGTTATAGTATTTTGCATGTATTTTTTATATTTTTAAGTAGCAGTATTTTTTCTATATGCATATATACGTTGTGTTCTATGTATTATAAAGGTGCACAAATGTCTATCCTCCAAGAGTTAAGGATTGCAGAAAGATTCAACAACATGCAGGAGAAGAATTCTTATATACTTTAAATATATTTCCAAAAAAAACTATGTGAAAGTGTCGAGCAGTTCATCATCACAGAGACAGTTAAAGGAAAGCGAGCAAGAGAACGGACGGAAGAGATGAATAAACCAAATAAAGGAGTTACAGGGTGCTCTATAAACACTGTTATCGATATGGCTCAAGATCGGGAGGAATGGAAACGAATTTGGCTCCAATAGCCAGATATTTCAGGGGACCACGATGCACAGCATTGTGCATATGATGAAGAAGAAAATAATTGTGTTCAATAGAACATAAAATCAACCTATTTGTCATTTTCGATAAGAAGGGTCGAGATGGGTATATAGTGTGACATGCATTTATTTTAGTCGGGTCATAATATTACGAGATTATTTTTTGTAATTGGCATCATTATTTTTTTAAATTTGAATATATGGTTACTGTGGCAGGCGGCCGCGGTGAGGGGTTCGCTCTCGGGTACGAGCAGACGTCGACTGGTGGCCCAGCAGAGCGGCGGCAATTATACCTGCCACTCTGGCTGTGGCGGAATAATATATTAAAGTCAATCAAAATGTTCGACACTTGGGCGAGTTATTGTTGTAACGACTTTTACTTTATTAATAGAGGATCTCGTTGTTTCAAACCCCGGCCGAATGATAGGCTGCGGGAACTACGGAGTTGGTCCGCAATGGTTTGTGGATTTTTCGATGCGGCCAGGGAGACTGTCCTATCCCCCTGTTATATTTTGTCGTACCACTGGAGGCAAATGTACCCAAGAAGGATGATCTAATAATAACATGGCAAATGTAAGGACCCGCAAGAAGGACGATAATTTCCATACTACCCTGACGGGCGGGATGCTGAGTTCTGTATCTCGGATCCCAAGACTTACGAGTGGGTTTGAACTCATAAGATAGCCGTAAGGATACCAGAGAAGTGTACTGCAAACAGATTTTTCTTCCCGCGAACTGACTTTTAATTTTAGTGTACAAATAATAAAAAGGAGATGGCCTATATTGTTTATGCATTGTAGAACAATGAGTTTTATAAAGTTTTTGTTATTTCATTGAATAGAATAAATTAATATTATTTTTAAAGTTAAAGTCCGCTTTCATTCTGGAAACCTTTATTCTTATCCACACACCACACATCATATTTCATATATCATTTATGATGATGATGACCAGCAGATGAAGTAAGAGATGAGTAGGTGATCTAAATCTCGAATCGAACTTACGTTACACTTCATGTTCTACCCTGTCTAGCCGGTAAGAAACGTTCAGTCTCACTATGTAGGGGGGATGTGTGCAATCAAAAAGTGTGGACATGGCGCAAGAAATCTGAACAAGTTTTGCCGGATAAAATAAATAGTATTAATTTTCTTGTAAAATTACGTAAATTGTACCACAAAAATGTACGCATATTTAGATGATGCAAGTGTAATTAAAACATATATACTCGTAGATACGTTATACAGAACTTATTAAAATATTATTATGGTCATTCATTGATGTTTTTGGTGCTGTTCTGAGTTAAAGGTGTAATTTCTTTTGGTACTCGGCCATTCTGTGTTAAACCAAAAATTTTTGTGTTTTTTTTTTTTAGTTAACTTAAGTTAACTTTCCATTTTTTTTCCTTCTTTTAAATCAATTTTATCAATTTCTGTTTTACATATATTCTATGCTACTTGTACATATCATTTTTTCATATAATAAATTTTCTAAAAGCTCAAAGGGCGTGAATACAATATGAATAAATAAATTATTAAAAATATAAGTGTTTATGGTAAGTATTATTTAACTTAATCAATAAACAATTATTTTTTAACAATTCAGCAATGATAGGCTGTAAAATAAAACAGGAAGTAATTTTTTTTAAATTACGGAATGTTTATTACTTTTAATGGAGTGTTATATTTATTACTTTTTTAATTTTATTTCGTTATTAAAAATACCATCCTTTACTAGCATTAAAAAAATATTTGTGTTAATATTAATTCAACTAATGATTGTATTGCATGTTAAAAACAGCTATCTCTATATCTATACACATTTAAACAAAACTACCGGTTTTATCAATAATTAATGTGATTATTATATTCAGTATAGTATTGTTTCATGATTCAGGCATATAAACTGAAAAATCTTTCATTACTACTTCATTTATTCGAATGAGTAATATTCTCTTTTTTTGTCAAATTAAAAAAAATTCTTCTTATGTTATTCGTTAAAATGTTATCATTTAAACGAATTTCACAATTCTTATTTTGAAAAACTCTCCAAATGTGCTATTTATGTGAGTATATGTACGTAAGCAAACATTAGCGATTAGTTAAAATGCTTATTTGAGTCATACCATCCTACTAGTGATGAGTTCAAAATCACGAACCGTTAGTCAATCACTGATATCTTTGAGTCACGCTCACTTTCAGTGATTGAATATCTGGGAATATCGTGAATCTATTTTTTTTTTTTTTTGATAAAAATTCTATTGATTTTCTGACGCCGCTGTTAAAAACGATTATCACTTTAATCAGCGCCATCTACCAGATCTTTTGTAATTTGATCAGTGCCATCTATCAGATTACGCCAAAACGTGTAATGCATATTTTCTGAGAATTTTACTCGAAAAATATATTTACATTTTTTAAGCATTTTAATTTTAATCATTTTAATGTGATGATAATAAATTAGATTTATATTTATTATTTATGGCTGAATATATTTTTTACGCAAATGAAGCTTTAATAATATAAATAAATACGCTCAAAATTATGCTTTTTTTATTTCGTGTATTGTCATATAGTGCGGCGCATGCGCATTAGTAATGAAACTGTGATCACAGTCACAGCTTTCAATCACTGATATTATCGAATACCAATAACAATCACACCACATCACTGCATCCTACCATGTTTCATTGATAAATAATTATGTAAAAAATTGTCAAAATATTAACTGATTTATACTTTTCTATTTTACATTCAAAGCTTGTACACAAAATAATGTTATCACTAAGTTTCAAATGTTAAATCTGTGGATACAGCTAAATCTTGGATACAGTTAAATATTACAAATGATGGAGTTTTTATTATTTGAGAAATTTCATACTAGTACTAGTAACTTAAAAATTTAATTAAAATACAGAAATTTTTTGCGTTTTCCCAACAACAAAATATATTTCTTATTTTTTTATAACACAAAAGGTAACTTTCCTTCCTCAAGTGATAACATTTCTGGGCACTAATTTTTTAACGATTGCGTTAAATAATTACGATAACGATAACGTTAAATAAATTTTCGTCGAAAGAAAAGTCAAGAGAGAGAGAAGTATCTCATTAGCCTTTCTCAGAGTCGGACGACACCGGAGCTAATAAGCTTTCCTCTGCACAACTAACATGTCTTCCACTTGACACCGCATTTTTCCACAGCAGCCCTTCTTTCTGATGTATATTTTTGTACATGTACATGTTGGGTGACAGCTTCTTGACTTCCAGCTCATTAAAACCAAGTATTTACACTGTATTTACGCTTGTCAGTGGGGTTCTATTAGAGTTTTAAAATTATTTATCTTAATTTAGAAACAAATTAATAAATCAAACCTATTAAACTTGTGGAATCTGACTCACAATAAGAAATTGCTGAGAACATAACTGTTATAATCATTTTTGTGATTTTGAAATAAAGTAATTTATTTAAAATCTGTTTTAATTATCACATAATTTTAATTCACCTCGCAAATGGTTTGGGCTATAAAACCATTATATTTATTTCGGATTTAAATAGGATTGGTGCAGTATGGCAATAAAGTCTGAACACAAAGTGTAATATTTTAATCAATGTAATATTTTCAATGTATTAGCGATGAACGTGTTGATGTATTTTGCGAAATTGACAGATACGATGCAATAATTAATTATCTTCGTCGACTCTAGCATATCCCGTTGTGTTACTTCAGGTAACTCAATAAACCTTAATCTTCCATTGAAAAATTATTGATTTATTCATATACAACGATTGCTCTCCAGAATTTAATCCCCTTGACTTCCTTTGGGATAGGGAAGCTGAAGGAGATCAGTTAATTAATTTTTAAAGCTTATTTTAATTTTATATTATATGATACAAGTGTAACATATTTCCATAAAGGCGGACAAACTGAGAATAATACAGATTTTTTTAAAATTTATTTTACACTTATTTTATTGCATGTATTGTACAGACACAACTTAATTAATTATACTTTTTATTAACACAAAATTACCCGACTCAATAGAGAAATCATTTCTCGTGTTTGAGTTGGGGAGTAGTTATTTAAATTTTAAAATAATGTAAAGGTAGGAATAGAAGTAAGATATAAATTATAGAATTAAATACATATACAAATTTATTAAAATAATTGTTGTCAGAGTTTTCTAATAATTGTTTGATTTGTGATTTGCAGGCTTTATAATTTTTTTCTGTTTAGATTTTATATGGGAGGGTATTTAAATTTGATATCTTAATCTGCGTAATGGTGTTGAGAAGCACTTGTTTTAAATTTGGGGATATCTAAGTTGCCACGCGATTTTGGTCGGTTATTTATTTTTGTGGACATTGTTGAATCGAAATGGTTTTTGTGAATTTGTAGCAATGCGTTATTTTTGAAGATTTTATTTAAACTGAGAACTCTTAAGGAGTTAAACACCTATGAAGTTGGAAATATTTATGGTTTTCGAAGGATGACTTTCAAAATAGCATCTGAACTGTTTTTACAAGTAATTGATTAGTCTTAAAATTCCCCCCCAACCGATTATACCATATTGTAAAATAGATTTGGCAAGAGAGTTATAAATTATTTTAATAAAACTAGATAATATGATATTTCTCAATTTAATTAATATTACTTTTTTTACTCTTATGACCATATTTCGTATTTATTCTTTCCATTTTAATTATCTGTCTACTATGACACCCATATACTATTATTTTAAAAATATAATACATTTTATTTAATTAATCCCAAGAGCAAACAAAACAGAAATCGTAGAATAAGAATAAGAATGCGTAACACTTTTTGTATGTTTTTATTTTTAATTTATCGCATTTTTACTTAATTCATACAAAATTTAATATATTTCAACATATAAAAAATATTAAAATTTAAAACCAAAAGTAATAAATGATCTAAGCTCTTCACATTAGTTAATCGAACGTATTTATTTAATTACAATATTATTAAGGAGAACACATTCTTATTGTGAAGTTGTAATTATTCAGAACGTATGTCTGTGATGTTTTAAATACTAATTTAATGTATTAATTATAAAATTATAAATATATATATTTATAATTAAAACATTAAATTAGTATTTAATTACAATATTTTTAATACTAATTTTTTTTTGTAAATGTCAAGCAAAATATGAATATTTTTATTTTTAATATTGGCAATTTAGCATCTTTGTTTACTTCGTTAGTAAGTTAGCGTCGTATAAACAGTATATTGCATATTGATAAAGGCATATTCATCGAAACATCATAAAATTATAGGATTAAGATACGAGACGAAAGAAGTCATGTTTTATAAAACATGACTTTATGGTTCTTTTTATCTTTATATCTGAAATTTATTTATTTATTTGTATATATTTTGACATCCATATTTTTGTACTAACAGAGGTGGATACATAAAATACATAATACATAGTTTATTGTGTGGGATGGAGTAGACTTCACCTCTGATATATACAGCGTTGTCCTGGCTACTTTGCTAGACTAAAGTCTGTGTTAAAGTAGCCAGTTTTCTTTTTTGCGCTGTTGAGGTGTTATTTGTAATAAAAAGAGAATTCAAATATGAATAAAAAAGTAAAAATAAAAATATATGGAGTGGGAGTGTTGTAGGACTAGAGAATTATTAGTAAAAGAATTGTATAAATTATATTAAATTGTTGTATATTCATGCTTCTGATTCATCTTCTGAAATAAATGTATATAATATTAACAAACAAGAACATTTTAAATGATTTGATGAGCGTCATCTTAACAACCGTTAATTTGAAGTATGTTGCCGCAAATATTATTTTCGGGCTCCTTGTGATTGTTAGCAATCCATACATTTAATTCGGTGCCAAGTGAAACGACAATTGAAAGCGAGCGAATGGAAACATTCGAATAAATGAGGGTCACGTACTGTTGTCACGAATCGATAAGATTACAATACACATGTAAGACGCTCTTGTCAGATCAATCGGAACATATAACGCAAAAAGGACGCTGTTGTCAGAAGCGCACTTTTGGCGCCGAGGGGCGGGGGATTTTGGTTGATAAAACCAATTTGACAATATATTTAGTCTGTGCAAAAATTCGTAGCGTTTTTATTAAGTTTAAAATTTATTCATTTAAATAAAAAAATACATGTATAAAAATATATTCTCTTGCATTGTTTATTATTGGCTCCCAACGTTCTGGTAGTTTTCAATTCAACGCCGAAATGAAGAAACCCGGAATTTCACCTCTAAATCGCCGGATTTCTTTCTTCTTCCGCAAAAAATTTGTAATACTTTTAAGAAACAACACAATATATTCTGTTTCGAATTAAGAGTTTATTATTATTACTGTTCATATGTTTATTATACCAGCTTGGATAACTACATAGTTGCCACCTGCTTTGTTGGCGCTAAGTATTGGAAACGGGTGATAATGACCGCCACAATTTTAACAGAAAATTGGTGACCGAATTAGTGATCCTTGTTTAGTCAAAACTAGAGCACACTCATTATTCTTACTCATTCACTCTTGATTAATTCCTTTTTGCGAATCAAGTCCTCCTTCGCAAATTGACTCTCTCGTCTGAATTCGCTCTCTCGACTAAATTCGCTCTCCAGTCTAAATTCACTCTGCCGTCTGAATTCTAAATTTCGTTTTAATTACTGTACACTATTCACTGTCATACAATGTCAATACACTGATTTTAAAATAAAATGATTGATTAGAAATCATAACATAATCTAAGAAAGAAAAGATTGAATATGAATTCAGGAACAGTATGTCACAAAACAGTATTTATGACTTATATATTGCCCGTCTCGACACAGAATTTCTCTAGTGAGACGGGCACAGTCCAAACATATGTTTACATTGTATTAAATAGTTACAAATAAATATAAATAAATGATTGTATTTTTATATTAATATTATACGTACATATTTTATTAATCCGTAAACACTTTACAGTGTACATTTGAAAGTTGATGCGAAGGTTTATATTAATATATAAAGAACCCCTAAAATCATAAATTATTTAATACGAATAGTGCAAAAATTTAATAATATTCTTTTTTATTCATACTACACTAAAATGCACGATAGTTACTATAGTTTAAGTTCTACTTCGTGTTAGATCATAGTACTAGTAATTTGATATAATATTGTTAAATTCTTAGTGTTCTTAAACGTTGTATAATTTAATCGAAAACATAATTTCCTATCTATCTATTTATATCTTAATAAAATACCTTACTGTTGGACTGAGGAAGTAAATATTAATTTTAATTAATGAAGTTAACATATATATACTCGTATAAATGAAATTGAAATAATAATTTAAATTTTTGGACAATATTTCCTACAGTGAATGAATTTGAAGGCTAAAGCACAAGGGGGGAGATTATCCCACCCTTGGCTATCATTTTAATTTCCTAGTCGCCTGATAAAATTGATTATCGTGACGTGATGCTTGACCTTTGCCCTATGGCAGGCCATGGTAGTGGTCGTAAGGCCTAGTGGTATTTAAGGGTATAGGTACATCTTTATACGAAGGTCGGTGCATGTAGTACAGTTGCCAAGGGAGACCGAGGGGGCGACTAAAAAGACCCATACACGCAGTGGTAAGAAAGTGAAATATATTTAATAATATGAAACAAATTTCTGGTTAAATATTTTATATTATGTCGAAATATTTTAAAATAATATAAATAAATTAAGATTCTAAAAGGTTTTAATATTTGTAAACATGATTTTCATAGAAGCCGCGATAGGGTCATTGATCTATAAAAAACAACCATCCATTAAATAAGTAAACTGTTGTTAACATTAAACATTTATTACAAAAAACAAGTAGCATATAATTATTATACATATTAAACACATACCCAACATTTCTATTTTGCGTATAATTTTTATTTGTCTATTATTTTTAGTAATCATATTTAGAGGTGAACTATACTTCTTCCCACACAATAAACTATGAGTATAATTATGTCTTATATTTATTATGTATTCACCTCTATTAAAACAAAAATATGTATGTCAATATATACATATATCAATAAATAAATAAATTTAAGATAGTCCTCTAAAACTTACGAATCTGTGAAAGACAGTTCATATGTATATATATATATATATATATATATATATATATATATATATATATATATATGTGTGTGTGTGTGATAATATAATATAATAGTGCCATTAGTTGCGTTAGTAACTAAATAGTTCGCTTGCTACTTATGTACCCTTGTGGATCAAAAATTTTAAAACAAGTTTAATTTGATAGCAGGCTTTCTACTGCATATAAATGTTACTTTACTTAGAAAGGTTTTTTTTGTATTTTTATGAACCCTTAATAGTGAATCATATTATTACGTTTTTATTTTTTTTAATAGAATGATTTGTTCATTGTGACGTTTTGAGTTTTAAATCTAATCTGTTTTAATTATCAAGGAATTTTGTTTTGAATAATCGCAATTTCATATATATTTGCGAAATGTGATTTTATTAAAAATATATAATTCGTTATAATTTGTTAATAGAAATAATATCAGATTAAGACTGTGTGTTGTCCCTTTAATAATTTGAAGTACTTAGATACTTCCGCCATCCAAGATATCACGCCCTCAAGCGACGAATGTGTCCGAACATGATCTTGTGACATTTTCTTATATAATCCTTACGAACAACATTTTTCCGAACATCGTTCGTCCAACATTTTCGGACTGTTTGATGCACAAAGCGGGATAATTTGTTTTCAAGTGGTGGTAGTAGATAAATAAAAATAAATTCTGAGTTAATTGGATATCTGTTTCTCCTAAGCGCGAGAAAACGATTCTTAATTAGGATTTACGTAAACAGTGTCATTTACTTATCTTTAGTAAATATGATATTTGTTGGCAATTGTATATAACTTTCAGCCTGTAATATAATATAATGGGTACATATGTATTTTATTTATAATTTATTTCTTCCTAATGCTTTGACGAGTTTTAAACTAATTTCAGATTATTTCATAAGCTTTGCCAGAACTTAGAGCGACTTGGACAATATTTGTATAATTAAAGTAATATAACTTTGTATTTTACCCCTTTTAGTTTTATTGTTTAACGCCAACCGGTTTTGGAACACATCTATTATTTCATCAAGATAGTATATATACTTCATCATACAACATTCAACATACAGTGGCGTGCAATAGGTTTAGATTTAGATTAAGCTGTTACCAATAACATTATACAAACATATATAGTATATGTAATACAATATATGTGCTTTCGTTTAAGTAACGTCTTTAGACAAAATAAATCGGTCATTTATACGACCCTACCATGTATTTATTTGTAATTTTAGAGTACTATTCACGGTGTTCTTAAAGTTTAAGATTTAACGTAAAATAATACCTTCTTACACATATAAAAAATGTATGGACGTTTTTAAGAACACATTCTATGACGGAACACGATTAATTTATTGTTTGTAAATCCTTTACATAACTAAAGAAAATAATTATTTTTATTAAAGGTTAACGTTGGAAATAGTTCAGCCAATTGCTTTTTGTTTTTTCCACATCAAAAACCAATCTATGCATCAAATTTAAAGAACAAAAATGAAATAAGCACGTTAAAATAGTAAGCTAGTAAAATTCGCGAATTTGTAGACACTTCAATGATTTTCACGCAGTTGTAACCTTTTCTAATATTATTCTGTTAAAAAAACAGCATAAGTAACGACTCCATACAAAATATATCAACCGAAAGAAATTTTAAATTCATTAAATAAGCAATTATATGACTCGAGTAATTCACTAGCTTAAAGACAGAACAGAGTAATGTGAATAGGTCAATGCGGCGAATACATGAGAACGCCAGAATTGTCGTAATAGTTTTTAGAACTAAGCATTTAAAGTCTCTACTGGTACAGGTAAAATAATGTTTCCGTTTATTTAATTTATATTTGTTTCCCAGGATTTTTAGTAATGCACAGCTTTTTCACATCAATGACATCCCTGTGGACGCTGCTTTAGATGTTAAAAATGCGCGTAGTGGCCATATAAATGTAACGTTGCAAAATCTTAGCACCAATCGCACGCGAGGAACGGTCCTCTAGCGGCAAACGGGTGAAGCTTGTTAGAGACACTTCTGACACGGGATGGTAGCGAGAGGCGTACGCCGCTTGGCGGCTCGCCGAATTTGGTAGGAGAATGTTCATATTTGCGACGACCAGGCATTTCTACGTGGTGAATCAGGAGATTGATATATGCCCTGATTCATCAGCATATAGGAGTCGTCGCCCGACAGTGATTGGACATTGTAAATTCCCGGCAGGGTGCAACGTGGACCAGTTTTGGTCCTACGAATTGGGATTCAACATGGCGTACCCGCTCGCATAGTGGGACTCTGAGACCGAAATTTCTCCTCTGATGTATCCGTCTATGTGGACGGCTTTCTCTACTACATCCAACGAAAAAGTTCGGGTAGTATCACTCTGTAGTGCAATCGTAACTAAGGTTTTCAAGTCGTGAATAACAAAAATAAGAATTTTCCTGTTGAGTGATTTTAGTTGACAAAGAATCGATAAGTTGTTCTATATTTTTACCATTCTCATCCTTCGTATTCCTTGTAGTTGTCTGTTTTAATGTATTGAATTTGTGAAAAAGGAGTGCAGTTACTTTAAAAATTAAAAAATTAAAAGTAAAATTTGTCGTGTTTGCACTATACTGATCCATTCCCTCCTGTCCAACAAAATATCCAGCGCCGCAACAAGACTGAGCTGCTCGGTGGCAGAGCTTTCTGGCGTTTCATCTGCCAGAGCTAGAAAACACAGTAACAATATATACTAAACATGCAATGTTGGTTTTGTTGATTATCTCTAGATTTAATTTTGAAAATCTACAATTTTACAATTCATTAATGTCAAATATCATTAGGATTGTGGAAAGTATACCTTAATGGTCTGATTATTTTTGTAATTTATAAATGTAATATTACAAATTTCACAAAAATAATTATGTGATCTGGACCCATTTTCTTCTCGTAGAATTTGTTTCATGCATAATTCAATATTGGTATTTATAAATTTAAATATAATATGCAAAGTAATAATAATGTTTAATTAAGGTCCACCGAGGTCACTGCTACAATTGACCTGTTTTCCAGGCTATTATCCAATGTATCAACCCTTAATTTCGTGACGGCCTATTTTATTATGTTCATTCTTGCTTATTCCAGCTCGCTTATCCAGCTTTACAATTAAAATCCGTAGTCTTTTTAAAGAATGAAATATTTTGAACGAAATTATTTATATTAATATGAAACCAATAACTGTTATTGTGTCATAATATACCTGTGTAAGAAATTGGAAAAGAAATGCGTGTTTAAAAGAACAGACAACAGTAGTCGATATAATAAAATATTCCGAGAAAATGAAATGGCAATGAATAGACAATCGTTAGCCAAACGCAGTCATCCAACACCCGAGCCAAGAAACCGACAGGCCGCTCGTTGGACTGTTGAAATCATTAAACTTTATTAAAATTCGTTCCGGAAAATAACAATAAACAAAGTAGAGATGGAGATATTTGGAGGGGGCTTCATTTAGCAGTAGATTTAAAATGTTTGATAATAATATTATAATATATATTCATTGTCTGGTTGTCCTGTCTGATGCATTATTGACGTTTGGAGGGACAGTAAACAGATCGATCATAGGATTGAATAGTGTTTGGTTTTTCGGGTGAAAATGATGACGAAGGTGATTTCGTTGTCTTTTTAAAGATGCAATCGTGAAGTATTCATAATATAGTTGAATAAAAATACGTGTCTTGTCAAAACGTACAATATTTGTAACGAATGGTTCATAAATTCATAATTAATAAATAACATGATTTTTTCTGTACCGCAGGTGGCGCTTATTGGCCATAAAAATATTAATTGTACATTACGACTGAATTCTTAGTATATTATATTCTATGAATGTTGTTCAAAATATTTCCGATATTATATATGCAGCAATAGTACAGTGTTTCTATTAATATCCACCGCAAATACCATCGTTGCTCTAATTGAGAATCTTCGTGCCTTCATAATTTGCAATTTTTTAATACAAGGATTACATTGAAAATATAGTATATATCCTACGTAAGCAGGATGCCTGTGTCTACTAGCTTCATGTATAGCAGTATACAGTTCTTTTTTTCATTATGTATTTAGAATAAATAACAAAAACATATATTATTAAGGAGAACACATTCGTATTGTGAAGTTGTAATTATTCAGAACATAGGTGTATTAATTTTAAAAGTGTAACAATTTACCACAAGTGAAAGATCTTCATTTAACTGAAGATAAGTGCGCAGGAGTCAATTCCAACCGAACCCATACATTCATGTCAACCACTTTCTAACTTAAATAGCAATAAAACAAAAAAACAATTCCTTAAAGTGTTGTACAACGCAATAAACAATTAAATAAGTAAACAAAGAAAGTGAATAATATAATAAATATGGTAATTTTTAATAATTATCTGTCTAGGTATACAAATTGTGAAGTAATGTGTACACACAATAGCGTAACTAGACCAATATAGGCAATGCGACGCATTGGGGCCTAAGTTAAATAGAGGCCTAAAAGATCCGCGCCAAATACATTTTGTTTCAATGCTTTTCCCAACACTAATACAGGCCTTTAAGTTTTTAAATCCGCGACAGTAAGATAAGGAGTTATAATTTTTATCAATTATTCTCCACGTGTATCACAGAAAACACGTCAAAAAATAATCGATGTATGCCGTAGCACCCCGTTAATATGTTGGGTTAGGAACCGGACCATCGCTACAAAGCGAATCAATAATTTTCTCATTAATTGACATGGCGGTTACTTTGAAGATTAACATGACTAGTTATTACCTGACTATGAGGGGACTGCACCTCTCAAAACTGTATTAGTGACATCATAATCCAACGTATGTGTAATACAAAGTTTTGTTTTCTCATTTTTTTATTTGTTAACTTTGTTTTATTAACCACCTAATTGAGTTTAAATACATCTACCGGTTTTGAAAAATATCATTTTCTTCTTAATTTTTTTCTTCTGAAGAAACCGGTAAATGTATTAAAACTCAATTAAGTGGTTAATAAAACAAAGTTGACAAATAAAAATATGAATTTTAACCACAAATTTAATTTTTCTAATTTCAAAAATAATAATTTTCTCACCTGCGATTCATATAAACGCCTAAAAATACATTATTTTTAAAAATGTGAATATTATAGAGACAAAATTTTTTTTTTTGTACAATTAAATATATAAACCAAGTAAGCAGACCAAAACAGGGGAGACCATGGGGATAGTCGATTCTTACACCCCAGGACTGCATACTTATTTTAAACAACAATCTTCTTCTGTCCTTCTGTCCTGTCATTCTGTCCTTAGTTGATGAAAATTTATAACGACACATTAAGAGAGCAATTGAAAAGAGGTTTTGTTTCAAAATTAATATATTTACCACCAATTTACCAATTACAACAAAACTTCATAGTAAAACATCAACTCTTAAATTAAATCGTCTTCCACTAACGAATCAGCACAAAATTTGATATTTGACAAAGATTACATATTACATATTGTTAACCTCAAAAATTGGTAAACATACAAAAAATAATCTCATTAGAAATATCCCAATAATATTTAAACTAACATAACATTACTCAAAATGATATATCATTACGGATTAACGTGATTTTACAGGATTCTAAGTTAACAAATTTCACATGACAATAAATTATTTTTAAATACAAATGAAAATACGGCGATTCCATCAGCCGTCATTCGTGCTTTCAATAAATAGACACCAGAACAAAATTTGACGTTAAAAAAACAAATGAGAAATATACTAGGTAGCTACAATTTTGCATGGAGCTGATCGAAGACTGCTTCTGCGGGAACCTCAAGACTGCAATAATAGTTCAACAAATAATAATGATCACATAACCTTAAATGTGTGAGAGGAGAAACTGTTCCCACCGATCATCTGATGTATAACTTTAAATCCACGGATTGTATATCATATGGACCAGCAATCATCTTAAAGAAATCTGGACAGCCATATTTCCTTCTCCAAACAAGAAAATGAAATATCTCAATTTCAGTCAAATCAGTTAACAACAAGTGCACTAGTATTCGAACATATAAATAAAATGTTAACCCTCAGATTACACGATGAGTTCCTACGATAATATAACTCGCCACCTTGAAAGGTGACGGCCAGAACGTGTACATGTCGATTTTTTAATCATGGCACTTCTAGAATGTGTTCAAGAAGCAATATTATAATTACGATTGTTGTATTAATTTTCAATATAGATTTAGTTAAGATTTGTTTAACTTTGAATTATTTCATAGATATGGAATTAAATAATATTAATCACATTTTAATAATAATAATAACTTTTGAACTTAATAATAATAACTTAAATCACTTAAGCCAGCCGAAGACAGGTCGTAAGCCCTGTAATTACGCCATACTTCCATATATTTTCCATTAAATATAATAAAAAATAGCTTTGTATCTATGAGATATCTGATATTTGTTTAATAAGAGTGTCTTTGTTGGTAAAAATTCAATAATTGTGTGTTCTTGAACATATTCAAATATTGCTAACAAAATAATACCATTTAGTACCCTATGTGTATGGAGACAACATTTACAGGAATAACTCGAGTTTATTAATTGTTCGAGTTTTTAATTTTGTGTAATAATTTTTTTTTAAATGTAATTACATATTTAATGTATGTGTATCTAATATTTACCTTCTATTACTTAGATTTTTACTATTTTGGAACACTTTTCGATAATCTTTTTTTATCGATTATCTCTGTGTCTCGAAATATGGCCAGCTTTTTAACATTTACAATGACATGCACATCAAGTCGGTTTAGGCTCTAACCCACGTATTTATTTTTCAGTCTCATCTAGTGATTTCTAACTTCTTTCAAAGCTTAGTATTTAGAGTACAGGTTTCGCTACCGTATTATGTAAGGATTAAAAGAATTCAAATTTTGCTGAAATTAGAAAACTGATTATTATTGACACCGACATGAATACAAAACCAAAATAAGTATTATGTAAGTCTTCAAACATGACTTTTAATTTCCTTATTATTTCCTATTGAATTCCTCCGTTGGGGCAGATAACTCGCTCTAGGAATATATGTACTTGAGAAGATCAATTCTAAGTTCACACCGTCCACCGTAATGTTTCTCTGAGGTGCGATGCCATTTATGAAGCTATTTCTCTGAAAAGTATAGAGTTCGTGACAAAATGAGAAACATTTTGCAATTCCACAGTTTGGAATGGTTTATTAATTAAGTCGGATACCGGACAGTTTAATTACAATTTTACTTCACAGCGACTTCCAAGTACTAGAATGAGAAATGGCTACAAACTTTATCTTAATTACCCACTTAAAATTACAATCAATCATATTATCTAGGCGGTACGATGAGAGAAAAACTGCAAAAGTTAACTATAATTTGTAAAACTAAGCACGCCTTGTTAACCGACAAATCACACCCTTAGTTTTACAAAGACTATTACAAGTTTGAAAATGTTATTATGAGATAATTTGGTTTAATATTTTAATTGTGTTCGTTTGTTTTACTTATTATACAATCTACAATTCGAATATACATTATATATAGTAAATATAAAAAAATATACTATGTATTAATTATGTGTCAAAAGATTATTTATTGTCTATTGTTTTAAATTTCAAGATTTTATTTTGTTTTTTTCTTAATACTAGGTAGGTATTGTTCACAGACCAACAAATATATGAACATGGACTAACGCAAATTGCTTGTCCCAATATTTTCATTTTGGTGTCACCCACGTGAGCACTTTAGTACCACTTACGCAATCAAATAGCTCTGTGACTTTTTTTTTAAATATGACTCGATTGGAACGAAAATTTAAACGCTGACAATATAATATGCATTAGTGTAAAAAATACGTCTTGTTTACACAAAGATTAACTTAACTTACTTACCATCACGCCGATTTTCCGCAAGGGTAGCCAGAGAGGATAGAGTACCACACTCTTCTGTCCTGACACACAATTCTCGCCTCATCCACATTCATACATCTTTTTATACAAGCTCGCCGGTTATTGTGGCTTCTAACATGATCTTTCAGTATCTGGTTTACCTGGTCGTGTCAAGTCTTCCGCGGACGTTCTCTATTTCTGGTGCAATAATCTTAACTCTTCTTCTTATTATTATCTTCTATTCTTAATAATTTAATATTAGTGTAAAATATTTTTTTATTGATTTAACTCTAATGTGTTACCGTAACACAAAGTAACCACGTATCATTAATAGTATCAATTTTGTCTCCAACTATTGTATATTACTGACAATAATATTTTTATCAACTTTTTTTCAATATAATTTTTATAACTTTTTTCAATAATATTTTATGCAGATTGTACTTTTTTCACATAACTTACTTAATATTATACTTATTTACCTCTAAACGATTACAATTTTTAAAAACTGTACAGGTAATTGCTTTAGAACAGAACACGTCTAGTGACGTAATTATCTTTATTTTTTCATATGTACTATTAATGCTACAAAAAAAAATTGCATTTGAAATTAAATAACTCAGTATGTGCGTTGTACAAAGATTACTTTATTGGAAAAAAATTATGTTAAACGCCTTAAATTTAACAATTTAAACGTAAGTCTGTCTATACTTATTTCATCACAGAAAAATGTATGTTTTCATTTGAAGATAATGAAACATCTGTCTATAAATAGCGCATCTAGATCGTCTAACTGTAAAACGAAGTTTCTCTTTACTTGTCTAGTCTTTGCTTAATTATGCACTGAAGCTGGAGAAAACTCAGGGTGAATAATTATAATTAAATCATTTCTACTCGTTTTAAAACAAAATGCTGCAGTTCATATTCAATTAAAATAGAAACCTTTCATTTTATTATACATTCTTGCGCTATGTACCTTTTCTGTCTTTAGCGAAGCCTATTTTTTTAAACCCTGTCGAGAATAGTCAATAGACTGATGATGGACTAAAGACCAAACAATCAAGACAGTATCATAACGAACATTATAATCTTTTTGGGTGGTGTAGTAAACACCATAAATAGTAAAGTAATTATGGCTCGATTTTAATCATAGATAAGATAAATATAGAAATACATGAGAAGCTTGAAACATTGTATGGTTTAAGAGGTGAAAAAAGCGCAGTAGTGGTTTATTTGTAAAATAAGTCAGGTGAAAGAGGTAAGACGTCATTTTCACAATTATGTTTTTATATAATTCGATTTTACAATTAAAAAATGATTAGCTTAATAAAAATAGAATCATTTAAATACTAGTTAATTGTATTATTTAGAAAGATATACATATACATATAAAATCAATTTTATCGACAAATATTGTTGTGGCTACCGGGATTCGAACCTGGATCTCTTCCAATCCGGGGAACGTGCATTAATCAACTATATTATAGCATCACAGTGCATTGACGATAAATTTTCTAACCCATATGTTACACTTTTCAAATTAATACATCTATAGTTCCATTATTTGAAAGCCATCTACTTTGTTTTTACGGACACACACTCTCAAACACCTTTGAGTAAAACGATAAGAGACGCTAGAATTAACAATTCATTTTTTAATTAAATTTTGGACACATTGATACAACTTATATATTATTAAGGAGAACAAAATTAAATAAAAATATAATCGATTTAAAGGAATCCAACAATTTTATAAAACATTACAAAATCTGCACTTAAAAATTATTATTGTCTTGGGCACAATTTCTTTTATAATTTGGATTACATAACTCAAGTTTATCTGATATTTCACAAGCTTGTAAATGAATTTATACACTTCAAATCGTATTATCTCTCTTTCAAATTATAATTTATAATTGATGAAGAGAAAAATTTATACTTCATCACCACTTATATACTACGTCCGCTTCATCGCCATAGAAACCAAAATATTACGCCCAATTGAATTTAAAATTATTATTATTCGGATAGTGCTGCAGCAGCGAAGTCTTGTGTAAGCTTTTAAGAGACCATGTTTTTTTTTTTCATTTTTGTGCACAGGATTTGGCTTGATTTTAATATCACCAAACTGAGAAACATTCGCATTATTACCATATTATAATAAAAAATACATGTATGGAAAAAGTGGCCGCCTGATCAGTTTGTTAATATTCCATCAAATATTTTTCTGTCTTACCCACCTAAAGAAAGATCATGATTCTTAAATACTGAAACGACTCGAAAATTATATATTACTTTAACATAAATATACCTTAAATACTTTTGTTTTGAATTCAACTGCGAAAACCATTACATTTCTATGAGAATTCTTAAAATTTATGGAATTTGTTTTGATGATTAATTTAATATATAACATTAAATATAATTCAAACAAGACTCGCTATAATAATATTAAAAAGATTAAAGACGCGTAAGAAGAGAGAATGAAGAAGATAAATCAAATATTGCCAGATATTGGAGGACGACAAGAAACTACCCGGCGAGACTCGGCACGATGGCAAGTTTATAAGTTGGATAAGCCGAACAACATTTTTTTGGTTCAACTAATTAGATATTTCAGTATATTTTATAGTTTAATTCTATTAACAATTCCAAAAAATATATAACATCATTTATTATTAGCAGGACCATTTCTAGATGTTTTGGCCCTCTAGATGAGAATTGAAAAATACCACCCCCTCCCTTTTACTACCTTCACTCTCTCCCCCTGTCAGCCCCCAGGCTAGAAGAATTAATGCATTAGATATAAAATAACATGCATTCTTAATTAAATACATCAAACATTAAATAACTAAATTAGCACTGTTTATGATACATATATATTTTTTATTTTCTTCCTTCTGTCTAACTTCAACTGTGTTTTGGATTCTTCCTCTTAATCCAATGGTACCTTCCTTGCCTTTATTTTAGCAGTCTTTAATAATATCTTTAATATCAAGCTAGTAATCCATGTATTTTTTAACTGAAATTGTGACTATTTCTTTTTTTTCTCCTAATTTTCTGTTTGATTAAAAAAATATTTAAAAATCTTCCCTTTTGCCGCCCCTAAAATTATGTCACCCTGGGCGGCCACCTAGTATTGTCTAATCGTAGAAACGGCCCTGATTATTAGATAGGTTTTTGAATTATTCTTAAAGTGTATATTTAAGAATGGTAAAGTCGTTAAAGTAATAAGTAGAATACAGAGCAAAGATTTCAAATAAAATTAATATTCTCCATTACAATTTAATGCAAATTATTGTAAACACATTGGACAATTACGCACGTTGTAAACATGTTGAGTAATTATAAAGGTTGTAAACATATTAGGCAATTACGCACGATGTAAACATATTGGGTAATTACGCAGGTTGACAATGTATTGGTCATTTTTTTATCCGCTTTAATTAACATAATATTTATTTTTTTGCATACAGAAACGATTCATAAATTTCATAGACTTACTACAATTATTAAAGGATTTATCTTATGTTGTTTGTCCTGAATCCTTTTAACGTTTAACGTGATATTTCGTGATCATGACTTGAAGATCATCACTCCAATATATTTGATCTTATAATCGTCAATAAGTCGTCAAGGATCACATTAGGTTATGTTAGGTTAGCCTGTTAAACCCTTACAGCAGCGGTAATTAGCTAGTATACTGCATACCTGAGTACTGATTGGGCATCCACTTCACAAGAGAGAAATTCAAGCTCCTAAGTAAACGTACAAGTGGCTCCCGATACATGCCCACATTGAACAGTTTCACATTAGGCTAGAGATGGCACTTTACAGAGAAGTATAAAGATCCTCAAACAATTTATCTCCGGTGCGATATTTATATGGTGGATATGAATATCGCTAGATACGCTCCAAATCCAGGAAGCCTTTCTGGTTACCAGAAATTGGAAGTGTAGCAATTGAGAGTCCGAAAAATGTATCCCAAGCATATACAAACTAAACATTATTTTCATTCAAACATTTAACTTTGTGAACAAAAATACGAATATGTTCAATTATTTAAATAAGTTCCAGATTCAAATTTAGCGACAGCGCGTAAGTTTAAATCGTGTTTCTGCTGCTTGGCAGGGTACAGGATCTACACTTTGACAAATGTTTACAATAGTCGCGTAGGGTCTTCTTTAACAAGTGTGCTTCCTCTTCAATGTAGCTGCAGCTTTTGTCCAATTCGGTCGGAATGTAATTGGATGTTAAGCGCAACAGTGGTGACTAACTTGTGGACTTGTTATAAGTTAAACTTGCGAAACACACAATTTATGAACAAGCTCTCGAAACGGAACTCGTTCGTATGTAGAGGATTTGCAGTACTTATCTCGCTCGCGTCGCGCGATATTCTCTACACACGTCTTCGCTTGAACTGACGTGTTGCAAAATATTGTCAACTACATTATAAACACGTCCAATAATATGTTTTTAACTTTTTACATGATTTAATAATTTAATTTTCCTACAATAATAGAAACAATGTATACGTAATGTGTCCATTATTTTTATTTTTAAGGAGAACATATTTTTGTTATAAACTTGTAATTTAAAAGCATAGTTCTGTGATATTTTTAATACAAATTAAACACAAAATATGTTCTGAAATTCCAACTTCACAACTAAAATTTATTCTCCTTATAAATATATAAGTCGTAATCAGTTTAATAAAATGGCTTGATATATTTCTGGCGTCTCCTATCGTGCATTCAAAGGTATTTGGAATTCATCGCAATATAAAATTGATTGCTTTTATCAGTAATAAAGAACTATATAATATAAGTTCAAAAATGTGTCGTAAATGTTATTGGTTACCGTACCATATGTCCAGATAGGAAAAAGTCTAGGTTCGAATCGCGGTAGCAACTGGAATATTTTTTCGATAAATAGATATTGTTTGTACTTACTTGTCGAGTAATTTCATTTGTATTAAGTAATGTATTATTTACGGTATGCTATTTACAATAGATTTCTTTTCTAGTTTAGATCAATTTTAACTCTATTGGTAATTGTTAGGTTATTTCATCTTTTTGCCTCCGCTTCATGTTCAGAGGAGAGACATCTTGCCTAACTGGTTCTTTTTTAAATATTATCAAGTCAAATGGTTATGAAATGAAATTACAAAATTCAATTGTTTACAATAAAGTTTATTATCCATATTTTGTGACTTGCATGTATTAAAAGTGGAAAATGAGCATTTTACCTGATTACTTATTAATGAGACAATTCGATAATAATTACAATTAAATTAACATTATTTAGGTGCCCATCATGCCAGCATAAAGTTATCTACCAAACTGTCTATGTTGATGCTTGTCTGATGTTGATTATGCAGATTCCTCACGTAAGGGATTACCTCTTAGGAGACGCCTTCCACGTGTAGATGATGGTCCTGGATCCTAGACGTGAACTGTGGCCTGATACTTGTGGTGCCAGCGTAGGGTGACGGAGTTCAGGCTTGTAGTTGATTGATCACCAGACGATGCCCAATTAGCCAGGCAAACCGGGACTCTGGATGCGATGTTCTTATGCAATTTGTGCGTGCCGTATATGATGTCGTCTCCCCTGATATCGACAATTTATTCTCACTACACCAAATTATGTTAATCGTATTTTTTTTATATACACCGGGACCCTTTTTAAACTTTTACATCAAAGATCAAACACAGAGACATCACAGTCTAAGCTTAAACTCGAGGTGCACAGTTTACATTTTCCCTGGAATCACAAACTACAAAACGCTTGCTTATTATATCAGATACGATATTGATTTTATTTTCTAATTGAAAACTAGATTCCGTGTTTATAGAGCGATCTCTCTCGGCTGGGATTTGAAGAAGACTGACGCATAAGGTGATGCGTCCCTTATGGTATATTTACCGACTTGACTATGGTCACGTACGCCAGTTTCCTTATTGCCGTTCCCACGCCGTATCGTGCGTCTAACAATACCGATGTTTATTGCAACCCCATCCCTTACTTCGACTAAGTGCTTACGTACCCTTGAAAAATAAAATATTGTTTTGGGTAATTTTGCATTCTAACATAATACATAAGTCCATGCCTAGTGCACGTCACTCATATACACATAGATAATAGATAACTTGTGCCATTAAAAAACAAGCTTTATCACAGACTGTGATCATATCTTCCACTGTTTATCGAATAATGTCATCATAAATGTAGGTCTGACGTACACACGTATTTAATTTATGTTTATCTCTTTATTGTGTTTAAAATCATTATGTATCATTTTTTCTTATTTTACTTGTGCAACATGGAAATATTTTTACGGATTTCGTATTTGTAACAAATTATTAATAATACAAATTAAATGTGTTAATTAGAGAGAAATACATATAAAGTCAATTTTATCGAAAATTGTGTGTGTAAAAATAAAGAAGATATCTTTCAAATAATGGAACGATGGATGTATTAATCTAAAAAGTGTAACTTATAGGTTACAAAATTTGCCGTTAATGCACTGTGATGCTATAGCATAATCAGTTAATGCACGTTCCCCGGATTGAAAGAGATCCAGGTTCAAATTCTGGTAGCAACAAGAATATTTTTCGATAAAATTGTTTTTATATGTATATCTTTCTAATCATCACTGACCAATGTTCTGAATAATTACAACTTCACAATAAGAATGTACTCTTCTTAATTAATTATTAATGACACACCAGGATTTTTTTAATTGTAACAACAAAAACAGGTGTTCTCAAAACCGCGTGAAGCACATTTGACATTTGTAAACATGTACATGTCATTCGAACATGTCAAATCATGACAACAATCAATCATGAATAACAATTTTATGCATTTGCATGCCTAGTGTCAGATTATTGTATTGAGTTTCCGTCAAAACGACAAGTTTGATATTTTCGGTAATTTATTACTGTCATTGAGTTTTGGGTGAATTTCTCATATTTTTGTAGGATGATTTGTTGCATGTTGAATATTTTAAATGAAATTTTATGGAAAATTGACTCTTATTTAAATATAATTTTTCGGAAAATAATCTCAGTTGTTTTAAGACTCCGAAAATAGAAAATGATATAAGAAAGTTGACAGACTATATTTTTTTTCTAAAATACAAAATGACAAATTATCAAAATGGTATACCAATTTGGATACTAACTCCGCACATCGTTCATTTGTGTTCTACTATCAAAATTACTACAAATAATATTTTGTAATAAAGTTTTTTTTTTAATTCAATTTATGGAAAAATGTAGGAATATTTAGCACAAACGCAACTAAGAGATTTTTAAATTGACGTCGTTTAATAAGTCAGATATTCTTTGTATAAGTAAAAATTAATTTATTTTATTTCTGCAAATGCTATAGTACAAAGAAAATAATATAAACAGGGGAATGTATACATTTTATACAATAATAAAGCTCTCTAAATTTTATTATTCTTTCCCAAAATTTTTTTAGTATGTCCATTTAAATACACGCACAAACTATTTAAATTTGTTATATTAATATGCTAACTAAAATAATGCACCAGAAGATACTTATACGACCTAAAAGTTATAGTTATCTCACTGCACTACACCACCGCGAAGAACTTTTCATCCTAAAGACGCAGTCACAGTATTTTATATAAAAAGTACCCGGATAATATTTAGATTTCCATTCCTTCCTAGTGAATATGAACGTGAATAATTAAAAAGAAAAACATTTGATTACTGTCATGAATATTAAAATTATTTCAAAAAATGCCAAATTGCGTGTAATGAAAATGAACAGTTTTCTGCTCGACTTGAGAAATGTTCTAGTCGTATTTTGCTATCATATATATAAATCCACAAAATATCGATTAAATTAATTTATAAAACTGTTTTTTAAATTACTTTACATTTTAATGATTAATCATACATCCATTTTAGATTGCTAAAAAAATAACTGAGAGTAAATCCGCAACGGGATCAATGTGATTAATGAAGGACAGCGTGATCCATCAACCCAGATGAAAAAAAATATTTAAAGAGGAGTCTTCCATTTTTTCCATTTTATAATTAAACTTTCTTTAAGCCTTTAGTTTTAGTATAATATACCACTTTACAACGCTTTTTAAAAAACAAATTTAAGCCCAGAATATCATCATCACAGAATATCAGAATTCTTACTTTCAAATAATACTAGGCGTTTGTACTCTGTACTATGAAAAATGTAATTATTTTTGTAGTCTCCTAGAATAAGGCTGAAATGATAACTTGATCACTAAGCGAGTATTTCTCCCCTAGACTAAATAAGCGCGGTATTAACATCGTATTTTTACGAGCATGAGTCGTACTTCGTTTCCATTTTTTTTTTAAATAAACTGCGATACGAAACACTAAGTCAAAATTGTAAATTATAAAATATTCTCACGTTGTTTAGGTACTTGTAAATAAATTTACTTTTTTATCTTCTGTTCTATCTATGATTAACGACTTTGGACGGATATGGCACTATACACTTGCAAGGGAGAGTATCAAAACAGAAGTCAATGTGAAGTCGTTCAAGATGAGTTCAAACATGTTAGATGGGACTGAAGATGATGTAATTTATGAAGAAAGTGCCGATTCAGACATTGACAATGTTCAGAAATAGTGCTCTATGTAATAATTATTCATATACAAGACATTTTAGGACATTAAGCATGTGAGGCTTAAAGTCTAACCTTTCGTACTTCACATAACAAATAATATTAATTATGTTTTCTCGTTATTATAACGATAGCAGTATTTTGATTTAGCAAAGATGCACAGTATTCGTAGACGTCAATTACAATTAAAAATAAATTAATATCATTTAACGAAATAATGACCGCAAGCTTCACGGTGAACATTTTAAGATTTTAATTAAAAAATATGCCAAGAGAGCAATTTTAAGCTAAATTAAAATTATGTTTAAATTAAATTAAATAAATATTCCATGTTTAAATTTAATAAAGATATGTTTTTTAGTCTGGCTAATGTACAATTATCATCTTAAAAGACCGGAAAGTTATTTTTGATCATTCCTTATTTTAATATAATACATATTTGTGGTAGGAATCCCTATCTTAAAATTCTTAACGATATTCGACCGACTAAATCTTCATAAACGATATACTTTAATATTTCTTCCATAATAATTCATTCGCTCTTCTATTAATTATTCATTTGATCTAGAGTTCTTTTCTAAGAATTCTAATCCAGCAATTTTGTTTACTTTCTAGTAAACAAAATTGCTGGATACCAGATACTACCGGATATATTCGACAATTATTTCGTGTTATCATTTAGGCAGTCAGAATCACAGTAAGTTAGTTTATAAATACCAAACTCCTTACGAATAATAAATTTGAATTCTTTTCAACTTGAAACTATCGCTATGAACTATGAAATGTGTGAATAACACATTGTAATTTACGCGATATACAAAAGGAGTATTTTTATGTAACAATAGTACATGTCTGTTAACCTTTTACTCGTTTTTACTACATATTTCAAATTTATCAAAAAAATGTTTTAACTACAATACCACAAAAATACGCAAACATTAAGGAAGTAACGAATATTTACTCTGAAAGTAATAAATAAATAATATTTTTGGGCACCCATTTTCTGAATGAGTTGAAATTTTGAATTCAGATTTATAATGTTCCACCGTGGACACGAGATGTAAAAATTTTTCAGATACAAAGAGTTTCCCGCATTAAAAGTCACTGTAAACAAAGTTCTAAGTAAGATGACACCAAAACAATCTATTGTACTTTACAAACTGATTTCTCATTAAAACATCGTTCGCTAATAGCAATCTCTGGTGTAACACTAGGCGCATACGATGTTTATTTTTTATCTGCATAAAGTAATATTTTCTAAATCACTAATATACTCTTCCATCCGCTGTAATTTCTTTATATTATATGTAAGTAAATCTACGTTGTGTAATCATAATCATAGTCAAGTGGTATTAAAGTAATAATATCAAACTAATGCATTAAATTCAGTATAATTATAATTATTTGAAAGACTCATTGATAGTCTGTTACGTAAGGGAAATTTAGATAACCAGATTATAAACGAGAGTTCAAATCTATAATT
The DNA here is from genome assembly GCA_022840565.1 of Eubasilissa regina. NCBI lineage: Eukaryota > Metazoa > Arthropoda > Insecta > Trichoptera > Phryganeidae > Eubasilissa > Eubasilissa regina. The sequence goes on from JAINEB010000018.1 coordinate 29,050,072, forward strand.
CATACAGCAGATAAGAGAATACCTGTTAATGGTTAACGAATTAATGTTATCATTTAATTGTTTGTGTTATTGGGATTAATAAATTCCTGCAATTTGTGTATATTGTTATCTATTTTTCATTAACGCTTTATTTCAGATACGACTTCCATACAAATATTTCCACGTTGCTCGAGCCAAATAAAAAAATAACATGTAATGATTTCAAACGCAATAGATAAATAGATAGGCAGACATAAATTAAATATCTGACGTACATCATGACTTTATCTGATAAAATATTTAAAAAATGTATCCCAAATACTGTGATAAACCGTGTTTTTTAATAGCACAATTTATTTTATATACAATACATAAATTTTATATGACGAAATGACACTGTAAATAATATCTGCATTCTCAGGTTGCTGGTGGTGATATTGTGCATGTAACAACATATGTACTTTTAAGGTCAGATAACAAACGTTTAGGTCCCTTGCAAAATTGACTATAAATGCACAAGATTACACGGTCATAACAATACAATTGCGTGCAAATGGCATTATGTAGGTAGTAACCATAAATAATTAATAAATGCATTTATTATACATTAAACAATAATTTATTTGGTTAAATACATTGTTACTTTATTAAAAAGTAATTTAAACCACAGAGTTCAAACATTAAAAATACTATGAATAGTAGAATTATTTGAATAGTGTGCATATAACTGTAACAATTGATGAAAATTTACGATGGTTTCCTCATATCAATCGAGTAAGCTCCAAAGTGAGAAAATTAATTTATATTTTCAAAATTTTACACAGCTTCATGAATATTACTTTATTAAAAATGGTACACTATTCACTTTGTCAGAGTCTCATCAGTTACGCAATATGTGCATAGGGCCGTGCAGCTCTTACTTTAATGGATTCTCTAATTAAGGCTCAGAAATGGGTCATCAGAGTAATAAACAAGAGGCCATTTAAACATAGCTCTAAATAACTCTTTAAATCCTTACAAGTTTTTGATATAAGACAACTGTTTACCAGAGCAATCTTAAAACTTTGTTTTTTTAAATTAACTTTACTTCCACGATCCGATCCAAAGGAAACTAGGAACAAAGCCTTAAGATACTTTTCAGTCTCAAAATTTAATACCAAATTCGCTCAACGAACTTTTTTATTTTGTGCTCCGCGAATATTTAACAAATTGCCACTAGACCTTCAAGGGTCTGAAGTGAGTAACGACTTCAAACCAAAAATAACAAGCGGTTGCTTGATGTGGGTAGAAAGCAAAATGAATCTAAATTGTCATTTGTGCTAACCTAACTACCTGCATATTTTTTTCTCCAACTATTGTATATTACAGACAATAATATTTGTACAACTTTTTTCAACAATATTTTATAACTTCAGATTGTACTTTTTTCATATAACTTACTTAACATTATACTTACTTATCTCTAAACAATTACAGCTTTTAAAAACTGTACAGGTAATTGCTTTAGAACAGACCACGTCCAGTAAAGTAATTACCTGTATTTTTTCATATGTACTATTTATGCCACAAATAAATAAATAAATACAGTGCTTTCAAAATATCTTTTATGAAATTTATGTCTAAAAATTATTTTGGCTTACGCATTTCAATTAATCTTTAATCGTGTTATTAATTTTATATTCGCTACATTAAAATAATTTCATTATCTTAATCACGAATTAGAGTTCATTTTTCTTCAATCCTTTGGATCTAACATCTATTATATATCACAGCAGATTTATATATATATATATATATATATATATATATATATATATATATATATATTCTTTCGTAGTTGAGATACTAACGCCTTGATTCATTTTGTTTGGCTTAGAGAATTGGATGCTCGCGCGCAGATCGAAAAGTTTCACTCAGTGATGTTATAATCTAATTACGCTGGCAACACAAGTAGGCTAATTATCGCTACAACACCGTGCTTATTCAAGAGATTTTATCAATTCTGGATGAAAATTAAGTTTGGTAAGCTAATCATCTTCCTACACTACAGCGATTCGTGATTGACACTCGAGGTTTAAACTATTATTAATGTTCTATAAAATTGTAATAATTGGTTATTCATCAAAATATTACTTTTTAAAATATGAAAACATTAATAAGAATTTATTAGCACTCATATTGATTTAGTAAATATATGTCTCTCTGTCTGTCTGGTTATCCCACTCCCTCTTCAAGGCGTAGATGTGTTTTAAATTAATATTATAATAATATTTAAAAGGTTAGAGATTACCCAACCAAACAAGTTCTTAAAGATTTTCCTGTTTTTTATCGTCTTTATGCTTAGTAAAATTTTTTAAGAGGATAAAATAAAAATTCACCATAACTATCAGACTAGGAGCAAAACTAATGAACTTGTTATTTTTAAAATGTCCAAATTAGGAAAAAGAAAGAAATATACATCATATATTGATCCTAAACTGTATAATCAACTCCCAAAATCAATTTAATTAGTAGCAATTATAAATGTTTACAAAAAATAAGTTATAAAATGCATTAAAGATCTTCAAAATTATTAAACTATGTATTTTACATATTTCCCTATTTATAATCTGATAAATTTCCCAACATTTTTATATATTGTTAATTTTTGTATTGTATTATTAAAGATGTATGTATTTATTTTTTTTCATTTGTTGTAACCAAATTCTTACATCTAGTTTATATTAATCTTGTATTATATAAATATTGAAAGCCACCCCCATAATTCAAGATCTTTCTTATTTAGGGGTGCATAACTCTACTATTGTTTTTTAATTGTCGAATATATAAATAAACTTAAATAAGTTATATTGAATGCCATTTATTCCAAATATTGCGTAGTTACTCATGAGGACTACGCAGAACACATATACCCTCCCCCTTTTTCTATCCACCCGACCTTCTCCCTCCGATACAAATATGTATTATTTTATATTAAATGCCAACTCCTTAGAAGCTTGCACCAAACATACATTTTTCCCTCCTCCCCCTGGTCACTCCACTCCCTCCAACCATTCCAAATTTTCTTCAGTTGTAGCCAAGACCCTAATAAAAATATAATCACCCCGCTCCCCCTAAAAAGCCAATCCCGGGTAACGCCGGATACGATCAGCTCGTATTATTAAATATATACTTCCCGCTGATTTAGGAGCATTACATAATGTTAAATATTATACATATTTTTATAAATTTGTGACGATATTTTTATTTTTATTTTCAGGTGAGTCTTTGGTTCCCCCCGCGACTTTGGAAAATATTCTATAGAAGGCATCTGGTAAGAGATTTTAAATGATATACATATATTATTAGTGAACCACAAGCTTTGCTTTTCAAGGGCTACATTAATTATTGATATTATATTATCAATATTTTCATTTGAATTTGTATTACTTTTCTCTGTCCCGTTTCCTGTTACACACCATCCATCCATGTTGCTTGTTGCTTTTCAATCCATATTTGTTTTGATAACTCAAATACATCAGAATTAATAATTATTTATATGTTAGAGTAAACACTCGCAGTGAGTTCGTATTTGTTGTATTTGTACTTCTCTTGCGTGTTACGGTTATGTAGTCAATCAATAATACTGAAAATGTAGAAAAAAATTTCTGAGTTCGCACCATCTTTGTATTCTGACATAAGTAAGAGAAAGTCATAACTTATTCCTCGTAGAGAGAATCATAAGTCATTCCCACATTTATCACGTGTATTTCTGCTGTAGCTATTATAATACATTGTTATACTATTAGACTATTATGAAGGTTACATTATCCTTGTCTTGGAAGTCCAGAAAACTATCACATCGTCTTTTCTTGGATATTGAAATTGTATTCTATTATATGGTACTTTCATTCACTTGTTGCAGAACTGTACTAATATTATTTAAAGGTACATGTTTTTGATTCAATTTTAGCATTATCCAACAACTACTCTATCCCGTGGCATAAGGCTTAAACTGTTGGATCAGTTTTTTTCTGTTCTCGTTTAGTGTTTTTTTTCTCTATCTAAAATGGTCTTGTTTTAAACTCACTTCCTTCTATTGGCTGGTCTGATTTTGAGCGTTGTCCGAGAATCACAGCGTGGACGTGGAATTGTGAATTTTATGGAACCACATTACTATTGATTACCTCTTACCTCTCTTAATTGTTCTTCACCTCCAGCTGGAGGAGGACTTTCGAAATAACCTGTCAGTTTTCGTTTTTTATTCTTTACACTCTAACCTCAAAAATAAATACCAATGTTAATTTAATAATTTTGTGATTATTCAATCAAAAACATATTTTTTAATCTTTATCTTTTAGTCAGCGGAGATGACGGGATGCATGTATCATCATCCGAACTCAATATGATGATATTTGAGTCAGATATATGAGTATACTAACTTAAACCTATCGAAATATTCACCTGTTGATTGTTCCGAGGTTTAATAACATATACAACAAACACTGACGAAATGAATCTTTGATTCTAGAAATTATCAGTGTGATAATATCTCCAAGGCTGGTTATTGTTTCCTTCTGCGTATAATTTGATAAATTATGATATTTGATTGATAAATCACTGACGTTAACAGACGGCACTATTGATGTACACTACGTGTACACCGTATTTAAATAGATTTCTCGCCGATTTGAATTATCAATTGTCAATATTAGTAGTATTAAAAAGTATTATCACAAACCAAAAAATCAGTTTTTCCTTTCCTTTCCAGCCCTGAGAAAAAATAAATACAAAATATAAATAATAAAAAATACACACAAAAATCGATATTAAAAGACTGACACTAAACATTTTTTTTTATAACAGACTTACAGTTCGAGGTACAATTTTACTAAATAGATATTCATTTTTAAATTAAATATTATTATATAATATTTTAATCATATAACTAATATAACATATAACTATATTTTTATTTATAGAAAATATATATTGTACATTAGTGAACACTTAAAATATGTTTTTGAGTAGAACACATTGTTGTCGTAAAGTTGCATTTTCAGAACATAGTTCTGTAGTATTCTTAATACAAATTAAATTAATAATTTAGAAAGATAACAGAAAATATTTAGTTATCCCGGTAGCGGCTAAATATTTTTTCGATAAATAGATTTTTTCTGTATTTAATTTGTACTTAAAATATCCATTGTTTGGTTTATAATATGAGTCATTTATATTAAAAGCCTTAATGCCTAAAAAAAGTGATAAGTTATTTGTAATACCGACAGTATAGCGAGTCGATAAGCATTATACTTTCAAATACACAACCAAAAAAGAAAAACCGTACAAGTGAATTTGCCGCTGTATTATAATATATATTTTTTTAAATAGAGATGCGTACACGGAATAAATATTCTTGCTATTTTCAAACTGAGCTAAACGCTTGTACTATGAAAATATGATTAAAAAACTTGCTGGTGTCTTGGAACGAGGCGTGAACTCCAGACCACTAGACCACTTGGCCAACGTCCTAACTACAACACTAACAATAATTATTGTAATTATTAACAATTGTCTTCGGTGTACCCGTATGTCTTCAGATCATGACAACATTCAATAAAATATATTATTATTGTATTTTATTAATGAATTATTTTTCTTTAGTAATCTTTAAATAATCTCTGTCACCCTAAATAATATATATATATATATATATATGTGTGTGTGTGCAATAAGCATCAATTAAATGATTATTGAAATCTGTAATAATATATAAAAAATAAACGTTATAATATGTTTCATAGTCGTAACCAGCGAAATGTGCTCAGATGACCTCATAACAAGTAGAGAAGAAGAACTAGAAATCAGCACTGACAAAACAAAATAAAAGAAAAGGACAAACGCCATTCATCCTAAGAGACCAAGTTTTAGAATTGGTTAAAGATTTAAATATCTGGAAAGAAATATAGGAATAATCACCAGAAATAAATACAAGGATAAAATCAGGGAATGTTTATTCTTCTGATTTACGGAAATAACTATCGTCGAGGTGGTTGTTGATTAAGACTTGCTCAAGTGATAATCTAACGTAAAACTAATTCTCAAAGGATCTTTAGGTGTGGTACACCATCACAGATATTCTGAGGAAAATAAAAGCAAGAAGTCAGCCGTGAGCGGAATATGTTGTGTGATTAGATGAATCCCGTAAAACGCAAAAACCCGCATACATAATCCAACAGGAATGAGATCTAGGGGACGACCAAGACGTAGATGGACAATCAAGGGATCAAAACAGTCGCATTATTGTGACAGCCTGCAAAAGAAGAAATCTCATCAACAAAGTAAATCGAAAACAAAACACCCCTCTCTCGCTTTGTGGACAATTTAAAAAATATTTTTTATTTATTATCTTTATTAACCACTTATTATTATCTTTATTAACCACTTAATTGAGTTTAAATACATCAACCAGTTTCAAAAAATACCATTTTCCTATTCAGGATGTCATAACTAACTAAAAACATGTATTATTGTTTCTTTACCAGAATCTATTTTTAAAAAAGCTATTAAAAAAAACAACAATTATTTAAAAATAAATTTAGTACCTAACTCAAATTGTTACTTAATACAAATTAGGTCGAATAATTTTTAAGAAAAAATTTTAGAATGGGACTCGTAGTTAAATTTAGTTGGTTGTTTATAATTTTTTGATTAGTTTTACATGCTTTATTTATCTCCAACGATTCCAAATTATTTAATTTGTGACCAACACCGTTTATATGCAAAACTAACAAACCCAATTTTTTATCAAAACCATGTTCATTTTTTATCGAATGATTAGAAAATTCTGAAAACCCACTATTGTTCAAACATCTCAAATTACTCTTATATTAAAATATTACCCGTTTTACCAATATAGAATGCAGCACAATCCTTGCAACTAAGTTTATAGACACCAGAATTGTTAAATTTATCATCTTTGTCTTTAGAATTTATGAGTAAATTTCCTATACTATTATTTGTATAAAATGCCGGTCTAATGTTTCGTGGTAGATGTTTAGATATTTGTTTCGAAAAGTTATTTATGTATAAAATCCTACGCCAATTATCATTATTATATGTGATTTATATAAAAATTGATAATTATATTCTGTTAATTTATTTTTTAAAATAGTATCTATCAAACCTGTATTATACCCGTTATTAACTGCTATTTTTTAATTGTATTCAATTCAATATTGAAATTGGATGTTGACATAGGAATATTGACTAAACGATGTATCATGGAGTGAAACCCTGAATGTTTATGTGATAATGGATGATTAAATTCATTGTGTATGATAGTATCTGTAAAAGTTGGTTTTCTAAAAATTTCGAATTCAATTTTATTATTATTTTTAATCAATGTTAGATCCAAAAAATTTAGTGTCGAATTATTTTCCATTTCTAATGTAAACTGTATTTAATTATTAAATGAATTAAAGAAATTTTAAAAAATTTTCCTAAAAATTATTCGACTAAATTTGTATTTAGTAACAATTTGAGTTAGATACTAAATTTATTTTTTAATTAATTGTTGTTTTTTTTTTTAAAATAGATTTTTTAAAAGTAGATTCTGGTAAAGAAACAATAATATATGTCTTTAGTTAGTTATGACATCTTGAAGAAAAAATGGTATTTTTCGAAACCGGTAGATGTATTTTAACTCATTTAAGTGGTTAATAAAACAAAGATAATAAATAAAAAATATGAATTTTAACCACAAAGTTATTATTGCTTATTTTAAAAGTAAAAAAAAAAATATTATCTCAGTATTCTCCTTCTTCCACGGCTCTACACCCTCCACCGACTCCTATTCCAGACCATTCTTATCCATTTCCCAGACTCTATCAGTATCATTATCGCTAAATTTTCAGTTTCGTTACATTTCCAACAAATCTGGCGAAATTAATTTATTATATTTTAATCATCCTCTTCCTCTCTACTATCTATGGGTCGGCGGTGGGTGTATTTAGGCAATCTCCATGTGATATCAAGCGGATTTCCGTTGTGCACTCCAATTAGTTGAACGGATTTAGTCTGTGACTTCAACACTGCAACGTATTACAGAAATTTAGAATTCCTCCTCTCGGATATTGTAAACACGTTTGTTCGAATTCAATCGTCCCTAGAGCGCTATTTTAATACTTTAATACTTGAACAACCTCAGACCTCAATTACAAGCTCACAATCTGATTGACTTTTCACGAAACGGTAGAATTTGTTTAATTCTTTTTTCATTTTTGTCGTTAAACATTTCTGTACGTACTAATCTTACGCTTACTGCGTATTTTTTTTGATTTACTATCAATAAATTTATTCTACGACCGTTAAATTCTTTTTTTTTTTATTTGTCCTGAAACTGAGAATCATAACAGATAAAAAATCTTAAAAAAGAAATCACAATTTGTATTTATTTTGAAGTACAACTGGATCGCTGTCATTTCCAAATGTATTATATCCATGATTATTTCAGCATATACACACATAGAAGATTTCTGAAATTTCGATAATTAATTTTTCATATTATTATTGACATTTTGACCTTTTGAATATACAATTCTCAATTTTTTCATCGAGTGTTGTTAGTTCATTTCACGAGATGAAATTTTTTCATAGATATGGCTATATTATTTAGTGTAATAAAGTTAAATGATTCCGGGCACGTTATATAATATAACGCTATATATTTTACTTGCATATCTGTTTAACTACTAGAAAATATGTAATTTATAGAGAAAGCTATTATCAGAATTTTGATATAAAACATACAATTTTGAGCAAAATATCAAATGATACCTTGTAGTTCCAAGGTCACATATTGTCAACTTCTAAACGGCATACAATCTGTAATGCAAATATTATACGTATACGTAATTTTACATATACTTACATATACCCATTTGACACTTGTTTGTAAGAATGAAAGAATTTGTATATTTTCACGTTAATAAAATTATCATTACTGTCCATATCAAGATTTACTTCAACTCTACCGCGTTAACACAATATTGTAATTTTAGTAGTCTCTGTATGGACATTATGATATGTTGGCTATTCGAACTCAGGGGCTGTTTTTTCACGCCACGAATAGCTCGTTAGTTATGGTAACTATGCTACTACGAAATAAGCAACTGTGGGGGCTTCGTCCACCACAAAATCAACAGGCGGACAGGAAATTACCCGATGAGCTGTATATTGAAAGTTTTACGAAGCGAATGGTACCACTATATACACGGTATGTTTATAGCTCCGTAATCAATGATGTTTTCAAAATGTATGTATTTAAACTGTTCTGTAAACTATGTATTTAATTTTCTTTACATGAGTTATTTAAAAATAATATTTATTATTACATATGAAAATAAAACGCTTGTTTTTTTAATTCTGCTCGTTTAATTTGGCCAAACGCGTGTCAAGTTAATTTTTTATTTATTTACGTGTCATATTAATCGTTTACGCGCCTCGTTACTTCGATTGACACCACTGGGTTTCCTGGTTTATAATAATGTACGTTTGTGTGTGTGTGAGTATTGCTGTCTTATTCGGAAGTTAAGAAGACGGTAACCGACAGGTACATCCCGTGCTTCGACCAGTCCAGCGGTCCAAATAAACCACTAGTGCGCACTTCGGTCGGTCGAAATCTAAAGAAGACGGCCCAGCTAAAAGAACAAGAACATCGAACCAGAAAGACAGCAAAATTAAAGAGGATAGTGCGGTTCATATATCATATGTTTGCTTATTGTTAATCGGAAAACTGGGAACCAGCTATCGAAGGCATTTACGTAAATATTAATATTCTTACTATTTTCAAACTAAACTAAATGTTTGTACTATGAAAATAGAACTAACTTGCTAGGCTCCTTAAATGAGGCGCGAACCCCCGACCACAAGATCACTAAGCCTGCGAATTAACCACTAGGCCAACATGCTACTCAAACGCTACAATTAAACGAGTAGAATCAAAGTTCGACAAACTTACTTCGAAAACAATAGTAACATTTATTATGATTTAACTAGTCTAAATATTTACCCTTTTTTTACATAGAATACATTCATTAAATGCATCCCCCAATATAATTTGTTATGAAAACTGTCTTAGAAAAAAAGTTAAGTAATTAAATAATCAAAGATTTGAGCGTCAAAATCAGACAATGAATACAGACATGTAATAAACTTGAATTAAGGAGAAGAGTTTTTAACATTATTTGGGACATTCTTTTTCATGAAGCTATGTATAATAATGATTGTTTTTAGCTTTTAATACGTAATCAAAAGCAGCTTAATATATTTTTTTTTACATAGAAAACTATTATTGCGATTAGAGATTCCTCCAATAAAATTTTTCACAAAAAATGTATTAGAAATATTGCGTTAGAAAATTTAGTAACGTATGTATATTATATACTGTCACTTTTGATTTGCATTATATTTCCATTTTTAGCGGTCCCGGGATCGATACCAGACGAACGAATTCAAAAATATTTTGGAGATAGTGTTGATTCCGGTACCTCTCACATACTGAGCGAGCACCCTACCATATTGCTTTTCCCCCTTTGAACGGTGGTGTTAAATTGTCATATAAGTATATAATGTTATTTTTGTGTTATAATTTAAGGCGTTGATTTACTTTATTATTTATAAAATCTTAACATTGAACTTTTGTTTTTGTAACAAATGTAATCATTTAAGAGCTTATTATTGAAGAGATTAGTAACCCCACCTGTCAAGCGAAAGAACAAGATTCGATTCGATTTTATTTTAAAAACATTATTTGCTGGGATGGTTTAATACAAGGGTCTGAGGCAATGTTACGCGTTTACTTAAATATTTTTAAATTTTCAGGAACTATATTATTTTTAGAAATTTTCTTATAATAATTATGCTGGATCTAAAAATGTGAAATAACAAAAAAAAAATATTTTGAAAATCTAAAGATTTCTTCTTCTTTTACTTTTATAGCTCATGATTAATTCCATAGCCAGAAAGGCATTCGGTGTATACCCTATATCATTAGGAAGATCTTCACGGAGTTACTTTTATCTTGAGAATCTACACATTGGTTAATTCAATTTTCTCTCAGAATTAAAACTCTCAGATTTCTCCGTGAGTTTCACGCGGAGACCACAATTTGCACTGCTGCTACTATGCGGTGCTAATATGAACTAAAGAATTCATAATTATTAAACCGGTTAAATTGGCGCCATCTATAAAAGTTATAAGAAAGCGTTTGAGAAAATTTGAAACAAAGCAAAAACATATATTACGAAAATGCTTTTACAAGAATTATATTACTTAATCCAGTTCCATTAAATTGAAGTTTAGAAATAAAATGATTCGTTGGAAAATTACAAATATAGGTGCCTTTCAATAATATCTGTTTAAATTTGTTAATATACTCAATTCTCAAATTAAGCTATACCTACATAACAAGCTATGATAATCCATATATAGGTACACTAAATTCTCAAAACAAGCGCTATTAGAGAAAAATATGCCTTGAAGTCTGTCGTCTATATGATATAATATGTTTTTATTTATTTAATTAATTTTATATTTTGATATATTCTTCTCCTTCATCGTAATTTTCTATATTTATGAACTTATGTAGGAAAGTGAGCCAGGTGTTGTGTTGGGTGCGATGTTTTACATTTCCTTTAAAGATCGGCGATAAAGAAATTCGAGTTAAGTATCAACTGACTCTTTTTAAATATGATCGCAAAAATCTCAATTAAGGTGCTTCGGACACGTTTTGAGAATGCCAAAGGAATGACTATTAAGATGTATCTTCTTGGCAACTTCGTTGCGTTGCCTCAGACTAAGTCGGAATAATCAGCAATAAAAACCGTGTGAAGACAGATCGGCTCTTAATTGGTCAACAAATACCAAAGCAGCGTAAAACAGGGGAAGATGTAAGCGTCTTCTCGAGACTTTGAACCCCGACCCTACTAGGATAAGGGGACGATTATTATACCCACTATAAGACAGTTAATAAACTGTGACAAGTTTGTCAATCTGTGATTCATTCATGGGGTGAGCATTTGTATTATATATTTTATTAGATTTATGTATTTTTGTTATCACAATTAATGCAATATGTCATTTTTTATCGTGATAAATGATCATCTGTGTCTTGCATCCTTATTACGCTGAATAAAATATTATCATCCACATTATAATTACTAAGAGAACACATTCTTATTGTGAAGTTGTAATTATTCAGAACAGACGGTCTGTGGTATTTTAAATATGAATTAAATATAAAGATATACATATAAAATCAATTTCATCGATAATTATTGTTGTTGCGTCACCGGGATTCGAACCTGGATATCTTTCCAAATCGGGGAAAGTGCATTATCCAACTATGCTACAGCGACAATATTTTCGAACCTATATATTACCTTTTTGATATTAATACATTTAATCGTTCCATTATTTAAAAGAGCCATCTACCTTATTTTTACGTAATCTTAAATACCTATCAATAATCAATAAGAATGTGTTCTCCTAATAATAAATTTGTAACAATATGTTCAAAATTTAATAAAAATGAATTGATAATTCTGACGTCTGCTATCAGATTATTCGAAGATATTTGAAATCCCGTAAAAATAATGTAGATGGCTCTTTCAAATAATGGAAGTATGAAATGTATTAATATCAAAAAGGTAATATATAGGTTCGAAAATATTGTCGCTGTAGCATAGTTGGATAATGCACCTTCCCCGGTTTTGAAAGAGATCCAGGCTTAAATCCCGGTGGCGCAACAACAATATTTTCCGATAAAATTGATTTTATATGTATATCTTTCTAATGAATACATTTAATGCATATTTCACATTATAATTATTTAGCAAAAATAAGTATAATCATTAAAAGGTACTTTTCAGTTGCATTCTGCTATGGCTGCTTCATATTATGAATGTCTCATACAGCCACTAATTTTCGTTCGCTACTTCTTCCCTTATTAAAGTTAAGTATTTCCGCGCAGCAATTTAATGAAGCCTCCCTAACAAAAGAAAAGATTAATGCTGACGAGCTGTGTAGCCGACAATGAAGGCGACGAGGCGACGCGCGGCGACAATCAGCGAAACTACACCGCGCTGGAAATAAACAAAAGAGGATACGTATACGTTTCTTTTGTTATATTTTCAGTATTGAATGACACGAATGTAACATTTTACACGTGGGGATAACAAGCTTTCTCGCTAATGTTCCACAGAGTTCACTGCCAAAATTGTCGACAATTGAATTAACACTAATTGCAGCTTATTAAACAAATGCGATAGAATACAATGTATTGACTCTAGAAATAAATCATACGCACCGTGATTAAAATTCAAATTGGAGAAAGAAGAAATGAGAAAAAGGCAAAGCAAAGAAAAGATTAGGATTGGCAGTCTTTAGAAAACTTAAGCACATACCTACCAATGATGATTAATTCGTTATTTAAAACACTTGATTATGATTGTGTTCGATTATAACGATGAGTCGATTATCAAATATAATTAAAAATAATGCAGAAGAAGAAATAATAATAAACTTGGAACACCACTCCAAAAATCTTAAGCTGTTTAAAAGAACTTGTAATATCATCAATTTTCTCTTCCACGTGTGCTTGTGAATCATTATTTTCCGAAATGAATTTTATAAAATGTAGTACTAGAAATAGATTGATCGATAAGTCCAGGTAGTCATGCATTTTACTAAAAGTGACGACATATGAACCGGATATAAAGTATGTGGCATTGAATGTACAGCAGCAAAAATCTCATTAATACTAATAACTTAGGGTGTATTTTTTAACTTTTTAAATAAAATTTTGAAAAACTCTTTTTTTTTCATTTTTTCCCTATTCAAAATTGCTTGGAAGGTTAAATGAACCTATTCTATCTTATCGGTCCACGCTGTTAAATGATGACACGATTTCTCGTTATGTTCTTAAGTAAAAAAACTAATTATAGCATAATTGCTAATTGTAATTATTAAAATAAATAAATTTTCACAAACTGCTTGGCACGTCAGACAGTCGATATATAATATATCATTTGGGGATTTTCGGTACGCGTATGTAAAAGAGGTTCGCCACCACTGGTCTAGACGATCGTCAAGCTAGAACAACTAGTAACAAGGCTTATGGACAAAAAATAGACCTGGAAGCAGTGTAAAAGGTTCGCTACCACTGGTCTAGACAATCGTCAAGCTAGGATAACTAGTAACAAGGTTTATGGACCATAAATAGACCTGGAAAATCTTGTAATGACGAGCAGGATAAATAAAGGTGAGCCCTCATTCGTTGGTCTGATGGCCTTGCATGAACGGGAACTGCACAAGATAGGCACCGTTGGTAAAATCTGATGGATATCTACGCGTTGAATGCAAAAAAAGAGTAATGAAGAAGATAAATAAGCAAATTAAAATGAAATTTCAGCACCATTAATTATTGCCGTGTCTTTTACTACACGTTTTGCCGACTAATTCATTTGGTGTTTGATAATGACAATACACAGATATAATTATTCCAACACCTATCCCGATTAATTTATTATATTATTACAGTGTAAACATGTCCGCTCCGCTAACAGTTTGCACCGAGGAGAAACAATGAGCAGTGATTCGATTGCTCCGTAGACTCGTAGACTTTTATAACAATACGAGGACAGTGATTTATCAAGTAAAAGTGTTTTTTTTTGTAAATCGAGAAGTTTAAAAGTGGTCAGACGAGTATGATGCACAAAGAGGGAGCACGACGCCTTTCAACCTCCACCACCGATGACAAGATTCGGCAAGCTCGAGAGATGGTTCTAGCGAATAGGCGAGTTGCCATCGATGAAGTAGGGTCTTCTTTGAACATCAGTCATGATTCTGCCCATCAAATCATCCACGACGATCTTGGCTTCCGTAAAGTCTGTGTTAATAAATTGTGGAAGAAAAAATGTACAAAATTTTAACTTGCCCTCGAATTTCATTTTAACAATATTTAACGTACATTTAAATCAAAATTAGACAAAAAAAAACTAATGCAACGTTATCACTCTAAAATCAAACACCAATAAAAAATATTATATTAAATTGAGAATACATTTTTTCTTTTTTTCATAGTTCATAGGGGACATGGTAATCTATACCTGAAGGTAGAACTTTACTACTACGATATCTGCGTTAATGTTTAATTTGCCTGGTACCAAACCGTTCCAAACCGGTTCCTTTTGTTCCAGAAGTATTTAGCTACCCGCTAGGAACCCAGCACCAGATAAGATAATGTTTCACGAGACAATGTGCACTACTTATATACAAGTAGATGGATGATGTACTGAACTCTATTATTCCCAAATTGTCGTTGTATGCGGGTTATTTTATACACCGGACCATCGATGCTCAAACATTTTATTTGTATCGTTTATCTACGAGTATATAAGGTCAATAAAAAAATGTATATTTCAAATATTTATTGATCTTAACCGTACGTCTTTCTCGATAAATTAGTATAATCACGGTATAATTTAATTATATTAGTCGCATAATGGTAAACACATATGATCGTCATTTTTAATAGATTTAATGACTTCATTTTTAATTATAATTATAATCTAAACCATTTTTCTTGTATTGTATCATTGAACTGATAATGCTCTTTACATTGTAAAATATTTTCCTACATACGCAAGTAATAATAGTGTACATTTGTTCATTTTTATTCTGTAGCCAAGACATAAACCGCTTTGTATTTTATTATAATGTTCCCAGGCGAAATCGACTCGCCGAAATTCGACGGAGTGCTTGCTACTCACATACTCCACAGTCACAACGGAGCACGTGTTGCGTGTTATATATGTTCAGCATTGGAAAATAGGTTTTACGGAAATACTGACCGTGACTGCGGATTGCAGGCCGCAGTAAGCAAATCCGATAGCTTTCTGCTAGTTTACATAATATTTAAGAGAACTCTGAAGGCTTTATTTGGTGCTAAAGCATGTTGATATCAATTATAAGAGGTGTTAAATGTAAATGGTGTGTAACAACAAATATTATGTAAATAATATGAAAAAACACTTAGTTTAAACCACTACTTATTGATAAATCAGCATGTTTAGATACCTACGGTATATTCTTCAGGAAACAATGTATAATAAAATGAAAAATATAAGCATATAAAAAAAAATGATCTATGCTTGTATTTTTAATTTTAGTACCTATGTATTGTTTTCTGTTTTTTTGTTATTATTTATATGTTTTATTTAAATACTAATTAAATGTATTAATTAGACATTATTAATTTTATCGAAAAATATGTTGTTGTTTATGTTGCTACAAAGCAATTTTGTTAATATTGAAGAAACGAGTATTATAGTTAGTGTGCAATGCTGTGGCGATTGGGTAATATTTAGTACAATCTGTTGAATAAATAAATAAATAGTTATCTCGTATATATTGATTATTATTTGATCAAAATATCAATACTGCGGATATCTACATATTTAAAGATTAATTATATTTGAATTTTATTTTTTCTGTATAACTACTGATACTTTAAAAACTATACAGTCAAACGAGTATATATACTGGGTTACATTACACGATATATAAAGGAAATTTACTTTACTTTTAAAATTAGCAATGTTAACTTTGTGGTTAAAATTCATATTTTTTTATTTATTATCTTTGTTTTATTAACCACTTGAATTGAGTTTAAATACATCTACCGGTTTCGAAAAATACCATTTTCTTCTTCAGGATGTCATAACTAACCAAAAATATATAGCATTGTTTAAAAGATACTAAATTTATTTTTTAAATAATTGTTTTTTTAAAAAAAATTAAAAAATAGATTCTGATGAAGAAACAATGCTATATATTTTTGGTTAGCTATGACATCCTGAAGAAGAAAATGCTATTTTTCGAAACCGGTAGATGTATTTAAACTCAATTCAAGTGGTTAATAAAGCAAATATAATAAATAAAAAATATGAAATTTACTTTTATTGTGAAAATTAATTTTTTCGATCCTAAATTAAAAGTTATTCTAAGAAGCCTTTTTAAAATATTACATAATTGAAAACAGCGTTAAAAACCTGCTTAAAATATATTCATTTATGGTAAGTAATTAATTTTTTTAACATTAAAACTTAATAACCTGTGCGTAAATTGAATATAGTTGTTTAACACTATATTAAGTTAAAATAAATTTATATTATAGCTATTTTAATAATTAATTTTCCTTTGCTCAGATCTAATTTTCGCTTTTCGATATCTATGTATTACTGACACTTTATTATATTCGTCTTAAATTGCGTCGACAGTGCTGGTTTAGAATATATTACATGGTAATAATGTTGACAGTTAAAAATAAGCCTATTTATTTTTATGTAAATTTATATCAAATTCGATTGTTCCAGAAAATAGTAAAATATTATTAATAATTTATTACATTTGTTTTTTCTCTGTAAATAATATGAATGAAAATTAGCTGGATTTTTATTAATAACACGAAATTATATTCAATCACGTCTACCATCCTCCTTATCTAATTTTGAGGTCCATTTTAATTTTGATTTTTGAAGAAATTCTTAGTTAATTCTTTCAATGATTATTCTGAACAACTTCACAGTAAGAATGTGTTCTCGATAATAAGTGTTTTACAATTAAAAATTACCTCAGAATTCAATAATATTAAAGCGTACTCAATTAACAACATTTTTCACGAAAGGTTTTAACCGGGCTGCATTGATTTTTTAGGAATACTTATAATTTGTGTTTGTATTAATCGTAAACTGATTCATACCTAAGATAGTTTTTTACCGGACTTTGAAATAATTTCTTATGATTTTTGAACTCTTCTTCATTGAAATGAATATTAATGTTATATAATTGTCAGTTATTAAAACTATCATTCTTTACAGTGTGAATAGTATAACCGTCAAATAGATAGTTCCCTATATTACCTACATTAGATTAATTTACTACGCTGTATATGACATGCGATATTTCCTTAAATTTCAAAAACATTTTCTCTAAATGACATCGTTCCCAAGTATTTTTCGTTTGACTTTTCTACATTATTCAACGTACGAATGAGTTAGTCAATATGAGGATTATATGTATGGTATATATAAAATACGAAATATGGTTCATTTAAATCAATTGTTCCGTTTCGTTATATCAGAGTAAGCCATCTCTGAAACGTCTTGACGATATTTCATAGTTTCAGACAAATGTTGTTATCATTATGAAAATTTGGATATATGTAAATATATTTTTTCATTTTTTGAAAAACATACAGTTAATCAACAATAGTTAAGATAGTAACAAAAATAACAGGTAACTCAACCAATTTCATATTTTCTCTGAATTATTAAATACACGTATACGATACAGTGTAAGTTTGTTAAAATAAATTGATGTTAATCAATATAAAGGACAATGAAAAGAATGACAATTATATCTTCTATTGAAGGAAAAAAAATAAGAAAATTAAGAGAAGGAAAAGAAAAAACAAACATATATATATATATATATAATGAACGAATGAGATTCTATACGTTATAACGTGAATTCAAATTACGTGTATACACCTTGTAATATACAGGTGTCCCAATAAAATATATACACATGAGACAACGGTTCCAAAATCGAGCGTCCATTGCATTTCAATCTTTACCATACCATGCTAAAAATACCCTACGCAGCCATGCTGTCATCTCGTGTTACTGTAAGAAATTTGATTTTTTTAAGCACTTTAAATTGCAAAAAAATTCTTTTGCAAGTTTAAATGACTTTAAAATAATTAATGTCATAGTTACTATAAATATAATAAGAAATAATAAATACAATAATTTAATACGTTCATTTTATTCTCAAACGTTATTCTTGTAACGCATTCGTCAAAAGACCCATCTAACATGATCTTCATTTTTCATTGATTTTTTTACGTGGTACAAATGGTATTTTTAACGCATATAGCACGCAACGTATCAATTATATATATATCATTGAATTACAAAAATATTATTTATAAAAATATCGTAATTGGTTTTCCACTAGTCATTTCTAAACGCAAATGATTTTTTTAGGACTAGGTAAAATGTATGTTTTACATTGTGCATGTTTATAGAAATACGAATTAATTGGCCCGGTAGACCTATATTACTGCGTGGCTAGGGAAGGATTAATGTGAGCCAATAGGAAATTTTTTACTTGTTAAATTTCCAGCACATCCCCAATACCATCGTGATATGAAGACTTATTTTGAACAATATCTTCTCCAACAGATGAATTGGTCAAATAAATAATATTCAATAGTATAGTTGTAGTTTATTTATGGGTACACGTAAAAGACAAGGTTGATGGTGCTAAAGTGGCATAAATTAAAAAGGCAGCTGTTAAGGTGCAATACACCTAAATACCAAATGTTTGCCATTTGGGCTATCAAAAATGCCTAGTCTAGAATGAACATTTCAAAATCATGTGATAATTTAAAAAATCTACGTTTATCTTCTTTGATTTGAAATAAAAAAAAACATGAATTTAAAACCCTTTTAAGTGTGTACACGTTTTTTTGAACATTTTTGTGTAATATTATAATAATTTTTGAGTCAGCTGTAACGAATAATAATAATAATTAAAACGATGATATTTGAATGTCATAAATTACAGGAAAAGTAAACCAAATTATACTTTATTGTGAAATTTATTTTATCGTGCATAACGCGTAATAAACAAATGAATTATGTATTTATAAAATGCATAATAAACACATACATTTTATTACGGAGAGGGGCAGGTAAATAGCTGGGCGGTAAATTGTGCATTAAATACTTATTTTGTAAATGCGAAGATATTTTTTGTGATTTAGAACATTTATTTAGAGAAATTTTCTGTTTAAATCAAATAATTCATGTAAGAAATGTATGTGATTCACTTCATTAAAAAGTATAAACAAAACAAGTATTTGTTTAATTAAATATTGGTCGCAATATGGTTGCCAGAAATTTGTACAGATTCTCAATAACTCATTTATTAAAATCGGTGACCTCATCAAATTAGAAGATTATTTACAAACTTTAGTAATTTGCTCCTTGTTTATGATAATTCTCCACCAACGAGTTGCCGTTTTAGTTTCCAGATAAATGCTGACCGGAACTTGGGGTGCGTCCCAAAGTTATAGGTCGAATCGCATAATGATATTCATGCTTAAAGTTATCTAAACACTATGTGCACAATGTAATGCTTGAACAAGGTTAAGGGTAGAACGTGATTTTGCCATTCGAGCCTATAAATTGAAACCAGTAATAATATTGGCGCCAAATTGCTGTAAGCCATTCGCGCCTGCCTGAATTATGAACGAACTATTGTACACACCGCGTGGCCATAATTCCACACAGATATCTGTAATTCAAATGCCCATTTAAGGATAATGAGATTTTACAATCACGTGCTAACTATGCAATTGAAAGCGATTATATTAGAGGGGTGAAAGTATGACTTGACCAAATATAATCGGAAATAATTAATACATATTTGGAGTAAATTAATGAGTTTGTATACATTATTTGGGACATAAACTACCAAATATATAGACATGAACTAATGCAAATTCTTTATTTCAATATTGCCATTTTGGTACCACTCACGTAATCATTTTGATACCACTTATGCAATCAAATAGCTCCGCTACTTTTATTAAATATATGACTCGATTGGAACGAAAATTTAAACGCTGACAATATAATATGCATTATTGTAAAAGTACGTCTTGTTTACACAAATATTTAATTTTCGAAGAGTAAATACTTTCACTGTTGCATAAATGTGTCATAAACTGTCGACTTTATGTTTTCACCAAGAATGTGGGTAGAATGCCCCTCGTCCCGCAATTAATGTTAAACTCCTCTCCAATATGTACACTTTACAAATGGTAAAATTATAAAACGTATCGAAAAAAGGTAACCACCTGGAAAAATATAAAAAGATCTTTGAACGTATTTATCGATATTATGTGAAGCAAGTATAGGAGTAGATATAAAAGAGAATTCTGATACCAATAGTGTTGTATGAAAGTGAAGCCGGTATCTGACAAAATATGATTAAAATAGACTGAATGCGTTAGAAATGCGACATATGGGCAATCAATATGTATTACGTAAAAACAGAGACTATTTCCGTGATATCGTAATGTTTTCAGGTTTTGCCAATCTTTATATGACTTTGTAGACTTGACTGATAATAAACGCAGTAGAGAGATGCATGTAGGTTATAAGTATTTCAGAATATTCTGGATGCATGTAATCAATGAATGAAAACTCAGATTGTTGTTATACGGCAGATCTATCAAAGATAACTGACTTAAAAAATATTCACTGTGCCTTATATAATAAGATCAGGTGTTATTTTTAATGTGAGAACCCGGACGCGAATACATAGCAATACGCTATGTACTTTCACGTTATGCACGTGTTCCTAATTTGGCCGTTGGCATGACAAACGCAATACATACTTAACACATGGTACATCCGTTCTCGGATAATATATAAACACGTTTGTAAAAAAAAATGTTAATTTATTTGTAAGCATGGTCGACATAGTCGAATATATAGGTATATATTTACAAGAGAATTCTAGTACAAACAGTATTGTATAAAAGTGAAGCCTGGAACTGGCAAAATATTATTGAAAGTAGACTGAATGCGTTAGAAATGCGGCATATGACCACATGTCATTCAATATGACTAAATATTAATCTATTTATAAGCATAGTCGACAAATATACCTATGTATGAACTTATTATTCTTCTTTTATAATTTTAGTAGTTTTTAGTTACTTTTTGTTTGTATTATTATTTTCTTATTACTGAATTAATCTTACAAATTGTATATTATTTACATGGAAAATCTTATTTTACTTTCGCAACCCATTACGCTTTAATACCAATAAACCAATAATAAACCAATTAGCATTTTTATAAAAGAAGGCAGTTAAGATAAACACGTGAAACGCACGAGTGAAGAGACGATGGTTGAGAAAATATTATATTGTACATAATATAATATAGGTAAAAAGAATATGACGCGCGTGAGGGAGGGAACGGGAATAGAGGGCGTCTTCTAAAGTGAGTTTCAACATTTGACGAGCACATACGAGACAGTAGATAAGGCAACATGGTTAGATAGCGGTTTAGTTAAATCGTTTCAATACAATACTAGGAAGGCTGTAATCTTTTATCCGCTGAGGCAAAAATTTTCATCTCAGAAATCATTTATTTTACCCGTTTTCATATATTTTTAAAGGTTTTATATATGTATGTATCTACCTACTGCCTACCGTAATCTGGGGTGAATAGGGACAGGTTTCAGTTTTGCCGTTGTTATAAACGAACACATGTAAGAAATATTTATATGTAACGAATGTTTTTTAAATACAAATTAAATGTATTAATTAGAAAGGTGATCAGGATTCGAACCTGGATCTCTTTCTAATCCGGGGAAGGTGCTTTTGACGACAAATTTTCGACAACTTCACAATAAGAATGTGTTCTACTTAATAATATATAAATTCTATTAATGTGTCCAAAATTTAATAAAAGTTAATTGTTAATTCTGGCATCTGACATCGGTTTACTCGAAGGTATTTGAGATTTCGGAAAAACAAAGTAATGGAACGATAGATGTATTAATTTTAAAAAGTGTAACGTATAGGTTCGAAAATTTGTCGTCAAAAGTACTGTCGCTGTAGCATAGTTAGATAATGCACCTTTCCTGGATTGGAAAGAGATCCAGGTTCGAATCCCGGTAGTGCAACAACAATATTTTTCGATGAAATTGATTTTAAATGTACACCTTTCTAATTAATACATTTAATTAGTATTTAAAATATTACAAACCTATGTTCTGAATAATTACAACTTCACAGTAAGAATGTGTTATTCTTAATAATTAATAATAATATTGGGCGTTATATTACAAATTTTTATTCCGTTTAGGCTGCAGCTGGGGGGATTCAAAATCACTCAACTGATGAACGACAATGACATTTGACTTTTGATGTACATGACGAGTGTGAAGTAAGGCTCTTAATGATAGACTGTAGGGCCACCCGCTAAAATGAATATCATTATAAGCAAAAAATGTTGGTTAATAGCTTATAAATTAATCAACTAGAAAGATACACAGAACAAATCTATTCATCGAAAAAATAATAGTTCCTACCGGGATTCGAACCTGAACCTCTTCCTATCCGAGAATAAATAGTTATTATAATACAATTATATACTAACTAGCTTATATACCCGGCGTAACATTGTTCGAAATATTTAACAATTAAAAACTAACCTTTTTAAGTTTAATTTAATTTAATTTATAATTAAATTTCTGAACCAGTCGTATGCACTTGCAACCTCCTGACAGGCCTATGAAAAGATATGAAAGAATGATCTTTAATGATCTTTTAAAATCTTACATCTAGCCGACACTTAAAAAAAAAAAATATATATATATATATATATATGTACGTTGACCTTGAATTTTGTGACGGCAATGTCAAGAGGACACCAAACTGATTATTTTTCACCTTGATCAAAGGATGGGTTGGTTGATGGTTTTCTTTGAGAAGTTGTTTAAAAACTTGTATCTTTATTAATTGAATCACCAAAGTACAAATAAAACTGTACTCTGAGGTTGATCCTAAAAGCTGGTATTTTATTTTCCAAATTCTAAACTCCGCCTAGCGATATGTTCCAGCAACAGTAGAGATATTTATAGCCACTTTAAAAGGTTTTAACGGTAGTTCAATACGATTCTTAGGTATACAATTTTTTTACAACTGCTCCGATAGGTTTAAATGGAATACTTATTTTGATTAATTTTATTAAAAAAATTATAAATGACACTGCATTAGTGCATCACATTACGTGTACAAAACGCTTGAAGTTACGTAGCAGACATAACATTTTAGGCCGGAAATACAACAATAGTTATTAGATAATAAAATAAACAATCTGTACGCTCCTTTATCTATTTAGGAAAACATTTAAAGAAAAAGGTAACAAATAAATGTAGTAGGCTTTTCTAAATAGCTCCAGGAGCATTATCAATAATTATTATATACATGCATTTTAAATATGAATTAAATATATATATATATATATACATATAATATTGAAAAATATTATTGTTGCGGCATCGGGATTCGAACTTGGATCTCTTTCCAAACCGGGATAGGTGCATTATCTAACTATGCTACGGCGACGATATTTTTAGTGACAAATTTTTGAACCTATATATCACCTTTTTGATATTAATAAATTTAATCGTTCCATTATTTGAAAGAGCCATCTACCTTATTTTTACAGAATCTCAAATACCTTTGAGTAATCCGATAGCAGACGTCAAAATTATCAATTCATTTTTATTAAATTATTGAACACATCGATACAACTTTATTATTTAGGAGAACACATATTGTGAAGTGGTAATTACAACTTCACAATAATAATGTGTTCTCCTAAATACATACATTTGATTCTCAGATGTGTTTTTGAATTAAATAAAACAAGATGATGTTATTTTTAAAAATAAACCAGTAAATCAAATAAATATTATAAATTGTTAGACAAAACAGGCGAAAGACAATAATAACATTATATGAAAAAAAAAATGCCTAGGAGGAGACCCTTGACCATATCTTTTTCCTGTTAAGTTTTTTTACAGTAATCTCGTCGGTGGTAATTTTCAACTCCCGGTTAACTTGTGTCATCTTCTTTCCCTTAACTCGCCACATTTAATCTATATAATAACAAATTTTTTGAATGACAATGGTATTAACTTGTAATGTAGTATTTGCTATTCTATAATATTATAGTACTTTTTTCTATACAATGGAGTTTTAATTTGATAAATGGCACAAATCACTCTTGAAGTATAGATTGCCTATTTAAAAGAAGAAGAAAGAAAAAAAATATTTTACGTCAACACAGACAGTATGTCATTAAACGTGGTATAAGTATTGATGAATAAAGTAAAAAACTAAGATAATAAATAAAAAATATAAAATAAAGTATCTGTCAAATGTGGACATATATTATATCCTACTACGAATTTTTAATTTTTATTTAAATGATGTCATAGTTATGTCAATTTTTGGCTCCTAGTATTTCATTGTAAAGGTTTATTTTAGATTATATCAGTTCACTGTTTCACTTTTCCTACATTATAGTTTAAGCTGCTACGATTTTAAGATTCAATATTTGGATAAGATAAGAAAAAATCCTATTCCATAAAGCGTATTTTTTTTTTAAATGTGTTAATATAATATTAAGACATTTGTGTAAGTCATATGTATGTGCTAGGTATTATAAGTGTAAAATAAAAAATTCAGTACCTACATCATTTGTTTTGCATACGTAGATACATTCTTCTTATTAGTAACGATTTTATATTATTTCAATTTTTGATTGGAAGGTTTATATAAATAACTCTAGATGTATGTGTAGACTAATCTTAAATCGATCTTCCAACATACTGCTTCAATACTGTTCCATACAGGAAACAAGAAATGTAGACAAGGGTGGTTCGTCGATATCCGCTATTCTCAACCGGCGATGATGATAATGATGATTATGAGGTCGAAAGAAATTAAATTCAAAAGATGTTCAATGTAGGCGCACTACGTCAAACGGTGATACAATCGAAAATGGCTTATTTTATTTCACTTACAAAACAATAAATTTATTCATTTTTTCCCACCATATTTGCAAGAATATAGCGACAGGCGCCGCTGTGACGTATTTTATCAAGAATTATAGCCTTTGTTTCCCGAAATCTAACCCACGAGTTCTACGACGCCACACCGATGAGTATTTAGTACCTTTAAATTACTGACACTGATTGGCTTCTCTGCTGCGATCTCGCAATTCTGTGAGATACAAATATTTTAACAAAAAAAAAACTAAAATTGATTTCTAAACATGTTAAATTGGAGCCAACTACAATTTGAAGTATTAAGTTATGAAACAACAAAATATATTTTTTGTAATTTTATAAAGACTCTATTCCTTCAATGAAAAGTGTCATTATCAGCGACTAGCAAAACTAGGCTTTGTTTTCATGAAAAATGTTCATTGGATCTCTTATTTTTTTTTAGAAGATGGCGCTTTTGTAACGCTTATTTCACATATTCTTTTATTATGGACCACGAAAATTCTTTCAAAATCATTCTTCTACTCACAAAGGGACAAAGGGAGGGCTTCTGAATTATTTTCTATTTCTGGTCCAATTTGAAAAGAATACCTAGCATCAAAATATTGGTAAATCAACTATTGATTTCCTTTACAAGCTTATTACGGAAGATGTTTTTACTGATATCTATCATTTTAACAATGCTTTAACATCGACCATAATAGTAAAGCTGATATGTTTGAAGATTTACATTAGTAAAATAAGTTCATGAACGGCAATGGTTTATCGAAAAAATAATGGATTGGGTATACAATAAAGTTATATAAATAAAATATGATTTTTTTGCATTTGGTATTCATATTTAAATATATTGAACATATTCGGACGTATAGTTCGGCGAGTGGAAGATCGTCTGGAAAAACTGGCGATACTTGGCAATATCGAAGGTATGCGAGAAAGAAGACGATCCCTTGAATGGCGATAGGACCAAAAAAATAAATGACAGGAACCTCTCTCTACGCAGCCCCTCATGAAGCAAAAGGAAGAAGAAGAAGAGAACAATATTCAGAACTTCTACGCCCAGTAATTGGACAACGGGATACAAGGATATTTTACTTATTACATTACACAATATTCATATAATATTTTTAATCATTTTTTTACGTATTGTAAAAAATTTGCGAAAATTCACCACACTTACCTATTTAATTTGTTAAAACACTATTAATGTAACTTTTATTTTTATATTTTCAGTATTTCTCAAACATTGATTTGCCTAACTATATTTTTTTTTCATAGAACTATCTATCAGGGTCATTTAATAACCTTTTAATAATCGGTATACTAAAAATAAAATAAATTGTACAGTATTATTATTAATATTTAAATTACACTAAATTTAATATTTACAATATATTTTTATTTATTATAACCCAATTCTTCATTTTCGTCAAAAAATTTGAAATTTGCATAGAATGCCGGTTCAACGCGAGAACAATTAATTCCAGTGTCCTCGATCTGAAGTTGTAATATGTTAAAACGCCGAGTAAAAATATTAACACAGTTGTTCGTAAATTGTAAATCTTATCAAATAATTTCAGTTTCGATTTGTGATGATTTCCGTGCTTTTTTGTATCTTTCAAATACACGTGGAGCATGTTTTGTATACAAGTCTCAGCGAGCGGTATTTTCATAAGATATATGCTTATTTGACTTAAGACGGAACGGTAGAATCACTTGGATGATTGTTTATATTCAATTGAGAGAGTATATCCAGAAAGGCGAATGACTTCGGAATAAGTATATTCCTTCTGGAGAATAAATTTAGAAGAGAGAATCTTATTAGGAGCCATTGATCCTAGAATCAGTCAATAAAACTTCTACGTAAAACCATTCGAAGGAACTTGCAGAAGTAAGCTAATATTATTAAAACTTAATGTGCCATTTTTTAATTATAAACTTACTTTTTACTTTTTTTTTAATTTAGTTCTTACTTTTTATTTATGTACCTACCAGTATTTGAGAATATGACAAACATTAATAAATCAATGAAATCAGATCCATGTTTAGTAACAAACCTACATATTATCAATAGTTGGTTGGATAAAAATCTATTAACGCTTAATGCAGCAAAAACAAAATTTATACCATTCTCATTACAGAGGTAGGACAACCCAAACATTTAAATTATATTAAATTACACTTAAGTTCTTGTAAATATATAAATGGCTGTAATTGTCCTACTATAGCAAGTTGTAAATCAATAAACTATTTGGGAATAGTTATTGATAGGCATATGAAATGGGATGTTCATTTAGATGGATTAGCTAAAAGATTGCGAAAATTAATCTGAATAAATATTCTGAAATATTCTGAATAAAAAGAAGATTAAAACTGTGTACTTTGCATTTTGCCAATCCATCTTGAGCTATGGTATTGATAGTTGGGGGAATGCATCTGGTGTACATATATATCAAGTAAGCATTGCTCGGAAGGCTATACTCAGAGTAATTCACCGCCGTGACTTTTCCTATCCTTCAGAACCACTTTTTAGGGAATTTCAGGTTTTGGATATGTGCAGAATATATTAACTAGTTTTCATAGGAAAATAAGGGCTCCATCTATGAGGACTGAAAAATATTATCCCACAAGAGCAAACAAGCATAAAATAGTTTCAAGAATGAAAACTAGTTTTGGGCAAAGATTATTTACCTTTCTAGCTCCCAGAATATATAATCAAATTGAAAATAAAATTAGAAATTTAACTGACATTAAGACTTTTAAAAATAATATTTCAAATTGGTTGTTGCAATTAGGAAGAGCAGATACAGAGAGTAAACTCTTTTATATAATGAAATAATTTGTATAACTACTTTTGTGCGTTTTGGTCTTGTACATTTACATCTGCCTTATATCTGCTTACATTATCGGTATTATTATTATTTTATTTTTTTCTCTTCTCTCATTTTAATTCACTTTTTTATATTTTATATATATACTTTTTTTTTTCTCTCTCCTTAAATATTTTCACATTATATGCTATGTATGTATTCGATCTTACTGTGTTTTGCCCTCGATGAGTTTTGATTTTATACATTTACATACAATACATATACATTTACATAATTTGCTCAAAAACAGGCTTGCCTAGTTGGGCAATGTATTTAAATATGTGTAAAGATGTAAATATGATATATTTCTGTTAAAATCAAAATAAAGTTCAAAATAAATTAAAAATATATATATATATAAACAACATAATTTATTTAGTGCACATTTTTTTAAATTTTCATATTTTTGTATTACTTTTGATTTTCTTATAAAAATATTTCTCTGATTTTCTTGTTTTAATGTATCTTCTTATCACCAATTTATAAAGAACTAAAATTAACCAACCAGATAAAATAATTTATTTAGTACAATCAAATTCGTACATTTTAGAATTACGTTGTATTGAGCTGAAGAATCAATAATTGCAACCTACGTCAGAACAGATATTTTATATATACCTAGCCAGTCAGGTAGTAGCTGATAGGCTTGCAACATTCATGAATTCGCTAAATGCACTTTGCTAATATATTTTATTAATATTACGCTTCCCTGTCTATATTTATTACTTTCTATATTTGGCGACTTCGGTAATGTCATTATCGGTAGTGTATCGAAGACGCCATGCCATACCCATAGTCACAAGTGAAATGATTACTCGTGCAATTAAAGTTACAAAAACCGGCAAATCACCTGGACATGATTCTCTCAGTATTGAGCATGTAAGAAACGCAGGAGAGTATCTATCCCCGCTCCTGGCGACACCGTTCAATAACATGATCAAACATCTATACATACCTGTAATGTGACAAAAACTATTAAACCAATATTAAAGTCGAAACAACTGGATATATCGTCTCCCAAAAACTACAGACCGATATCGCTAGCCACTATAATGGCAAGACTTTTTGAAAGAATCTTTATGGACCAGATTTCAATAAACATGAAAACTAGAGACAAGCAAATGGGATTCAAAAAAAATCTGTCTACTGACAATGCGATCTTTGTCGTAAAGTAAATTGTGGACTATTTTAAAAGTCGAAAAGCCACGGTATACGCGTGCTTTCTAGATTTGAGCAAAACCTTTGACCGTGTCAGATACGACAAATTATGGACGAAAATGCGCATGCGAAACGTTTCCAAACCAGTTGTAGATATACTTGATAGGTGGCACAGGCAGCAAAAGAACTCAGTGCGGTGGGAAGGCGCCAACTCTGAACCAGTGCGCACTGGGATGAGGCAGGGCAGGTGCATGTCACCAATCCTCTTCAATATGTACGTGGACGAATTGAGCGAACGACTATCTGATGCAAAAATTGGCTGCCATATGGGCGAGACAAATGTGAACCACATTAGTTATGCCGATGATATGGTTATACTAGCGCCATCTATAAAAGGGATAAGAAAGCTTTTACAGATATGTGAAACATATGCCAGCGAACACAATATTTCATACAATGCCAGTAAATCGGTCATAGTGGCGTTCAAATATGGAAAAGGGCCAGATAATATCCCTCCTCCCGTGTGTGTGGACGGGACGAAACTGAGCGTTCAAAATAATATTCAATGAAGATGGACAAGATGATGATATAGAATGGCAGAGGAAACAGTTGATTGTTCGTCCAAGTATGCTATCACTGCGTTTCTACCGATGCAGTAAGGAGGTGAAGAGCATCCTGTTTAAATCGTTCTTCACCAGCATGTATACCTGCGAGCTCTGGTCGAAATGCAAGCAAGTGACGTATAACCGTCTCCGAATTTAGTACAACAACTCATACAGAATACTGTTCGGATTGGCGCGTTATTGACTGAAGTAGTTATATATGTAATATTTATATTTTGTGTGTATATATGTGTGAACTTTTTACTTTTTATTAACTTTTTTTATTTTTTTTATTTATTAATATTTTCCTTGGTTTTCTTTTCCATAGCATTATATTTACTTCATAACCTTAATGTATAACATAATATGTATTATCTCTATGGTGAATCGGCTTAAAAAAAAAAACCTAATCACGCTGAAATAAACACATTATTATTATTATTATTATTATTATTATTATTATTATTATTATTATTATTATTATTATGGCTGTATAGTGCTTGATTAAACGGGCAGGGATGTGAGTCACGAGCATACCAAAAACGAACGTGTTTTTAATATCTCTAAGTTGATTAATGAAATGTTTTCTCTTTTATATAGTCAATAACAGCACGTTAATATATATTCAATGTATCTATGGTAAGTAAGAAATCTTACTTACCATAGAAATTGTCTATCCACAATTCTCATGTCATCTAAATGTTATTTTTCTTCGTTTTAAGATGAAATAATTTTAATTGCATCGAAATTTTATTTTCGTGTGGTTTGTTCTGGGGAAACCTCTATCGTTGAAATATATATTCTATTGAGACCCTGACCGCGCAGCAGTCACTATTGGCCACTATCGGCCGCAAAGCGGGTAGAAAGAAAGGCTGTCGCCGATTGCTTATCTGCTATTAAAAAATGTTGTTGTAAGCTATTAAAATGTTACTTTAATTGATAATTTAATTGATGTCACTGAACTGTCATCTTCTATCGAAGATCGGTGATCAGGTTGCAGTATGTTAATTTATTCAACAGATGTATAAAATCACCGGTATTTCGAACATTTAACTACTGTATGAGGTCACACAGGAAAAATAATCTAATTGTACATACGCTTCTGCTGTCTTCTATCTTCCCCTGCATAAAGGTCAAAAATAGGTCGGATTTCAATGCAACTTTCCATCCTTTGGTAGTTATTATTCTCTCAACTTATTCATGCATACCTTAGTGCCTCCTCAAATTGCGGTCAAATCATGAAAGCTTTAGTTAATAACAATCACATCTCAAATGCCTCCAGCCTTTTAACGGTGACTCCTTAGATCAGCACGATGTCATAGCATATTTACCCTCCAAGGGATGCTCTGACTTGTGTCGAATGCAAAAGAGATTCTTCTATCGCAAAGCGCTCTTTCCATCCAAATTCTTCCGGCCAGTAAATATTTACAAAATTGTTTTCACAAAATTTCCCGACACATTGTTTTACCATTTACCCGTTCAATTTTTCCTTAAAATAAATATAAGAAACGATGAATGATGTTGAAATCAAGTTAGCCTACGAAAACGCAAATTTTATTTATTGAGAAAGACAGTTTTGTGTTGGCAATATTGAATTTACTTTGCGCTGAATATTCTATAGTGTGGAAAGGTCTCCTGCATACATGTGAATGTTAGCGGAGGTATGTTGAATATTATGTGCCATTCTGAATCTCTTTTGGCCGCTCATTTTTGACAAACTCAATTTGTAAAATTCTATTTTTACTCGAGTATAGAAAATTTCATAAGTACATATATTTTTAGTTTTAGCTCACCGCAACATATCTTTATTTTTCTAAAAAACATTTCATTTATTCTTTATGAATGGAATATTTAAATACATGTTTTTACGTCCATATTAAATTAGAAGTAACTATTTATATTTCTTAGCTGCTACTACTTTTACATAATTTTTATAATGTATCATATGTATAGCTCTCAGGTGTTATTTCTATTCAATCGTATTTTATTTATTGTTAAATTGTTTATTGTTGTTCTATTTGAAGTACGTAAAAACTCAATACGTCATTCTTTTTTTTAAATGTGAAAATAATTAGGTACTTATCTGCATACTACCAAATCAATACAGTCAAATTTGTCACTAAAACTGCGTCAGAAAATTTATTATCATTTTTATATAATCTGACTTTTGCCTTGTGTTTTACATTCTCAATTACAGATTGGGGGAATCAAAATCAATCCCAGCAAGGTGACAGTGCATATTCTTAGCAAATGCGCTGTTATCTTGTTATTCCTCTAATAGACAATGGTGTCAAATTTGCATATAAATAAATATGCTGATTTTTAGGGTTGAATTTAATGCATCGATTTATATGTTCAAAATACTGTATATATTATTTATTCATTGTTAACTTCAAATTTCAAAAAATACAAATATTAAAAAATAGTAGCGTCTCTTGACCTTTGTAAAAATCTGGAATTAACAAAAAGCTCGTTATTTATGATCTGCTATTTTTACATCTCATTGATTATTCAAAAGCGTAATAATTACCAGTTCGATTATCCGCTAGGGAAATTTTTGAACCAGAAAACTAGAATCAAGAGTGAGGTGTCAACCTACATGTTTTTGAGATATGTAATGCGTTTTTTGTTATTTTTTATATTACTAATTTTAAAATTACGGTTAATATAAACAATTATCATCTAAAAGTCTCGTAATTATATTAATAAAACTTTTCTTCGCCCTGTATTTTATTCTGACGCATTTCTTGCGCTACCCAATATAACCTATTTATGCTTTCATCATACATTAACGTCGTATTTCTGAACCCTAAAGGAAAACCTTTTTTTATCTGGACTATTCAAATCTTCCTTCTATCTATATTTCTCACGCGGCCATATCTTGTTTTACAATACATAATGATCGCGTGTCTTGTCTTATAAGTATGAAAGAATCAAAGCATTTTTTTCTTCAATAAACACAAATAAAAACAACATGTTACGTATCGCAAATCTTTTATTTTTGGGTATATGTTACCATCAAATATAAAAGGGTAAAATAATATTACTTTTAAAATTAGCAATATTGACTTTGTTTTTAAAATTCATATTTTTTTATTTACTATCTTTGTTTTAATAACAACTCAACTGAGTTTAAATACATCTACCGGTTTCGAAAAATACACTTTCTTTCTTCAGGGTGTCATAACTAACTAAAAACATATATTATTGTTTCTTTACCAGAATCTATTTAAAAAAATTTAAAAATTAAAAATAGATTCTGGTAAAGAAACAGTAATAATGTTTTTAGTTAGTTATGACATCCTGAAGAAGAAAATGGTATTTTTTGAAACCGGTAAATGTATTTAAACTCAATTAAGTGGTTAATGAAATAAAGATAATAAATAAAATAATATTATTTTAATCGGGTACAATACCCGTAATATCCATATACGTTCATATTTACAATTTTTTATTCTGTTACCCAGTTTCCAGGGTCCCGGATAAACTACCCACAAAAAATATACAACATTCAGACCGGTGAACACTTCCATAATCACCCATTTGACGCAGTAAATATATTACATATGTATATTCACAAGTACATACATTTATACATTTTATATGCATATATTGTTTATCATAAATATATTTGTCTGTATAAGTGTACCTACATATATAGGTGTGCATTATGCGAAAATCAAATAAATCTATAAAAAATATGTATACACATAGGATATGTTAATAAATACTTATATATGCAAAATAGTGCAAAACAAACCAACAGAAACTCTTCTGTATATATAGTTAGATGTATTAATAAAATTTGACAAATTTTGATTATTTTATTTATTAATGTTATATTTATCAACATATACAAGCGCAAGGTTTTGTACAAAACTGCGCTGAAGTTGCAAAGGTATGCTAAACTATGATATTAGCGTGATACAATAAATCAGTATTGGTAATGTATGCTGGTTAGGTTATGTATAATATGCAGAAGACCAGGAACCTGCAAAAAAGGTTTTGTCTAATACCCTAGAGCAGAAAAAAGGGGAGGAAGACTGAAACTGCGCTGGCAAGATGCTGTCATAGTGACTTCACTAACATGGGAGAAATCTACACAGGGTAGTGACAGGATAGGAACTAGTGGAGAATTTTTCTGGCAGCCATGACACCCTGGATTTTCAATTATGAAGATGAATAAATTATGGTGAAATTTTCCAAATTACCTATGTACGATTTTTGTGATTTCTCTATAAAGGAAAATTCCCTTAGCCATAGTATAGTTTTTCTATTTGAAAATATTATATAATCATTCGTCATTCACAATCTTTAGCATAGACAAAAAACTGCATGTATCGTTTATCCACCGTATGCTACCACCGATAAATATTTTTATGGTATCATAAATTTATATTATCTTTCTGTCACTTTTTATTAATTGCATATTTTATTAATATTTTTTTAGTATTTTTTTGATATTTATTTGAATTTGTATCCATTTAACGAATATTAAAGTAACCATGCGTTATAATTTTGAGTAAGAACACTCAATGACTTTTGTAGAATGTTAGTGGTTATATGTATGTAGATATAAAGTTTTAAATATCTCAAGAGAAAGCTCTTTATTCATCTTTTATATAATATAAAGCAATAAATTGTATTTATGTACATATTTATTTATTAATACATTTTCCTACTATTAAGTAATTCACAATGGAATATTAGAGACATACAACATAGTACTATTTTATTTATTTTTTGTAGATGGCAATGAAACATTTTTTTTTAAACAATCTAATCGAATATAAACTAATTCAATTTTAAATATCATATAAGTAAAATTAACTAAATATTTTTATAGTAAAAAATGTAATATCTAACTTAATAAATTTAATATTGTATTTTTTCTTTTGTGTATATTTACATAACATATAAATTGATATTTTCCAGGGTACAGTGATTATTCAGAAAACTAATCACACAAAAACAATTATTTTTATGACAAATTTCACATATAACATGATACCTATAACACAGTAACTCAATCAAATTTAGTCACGGAACCTTTCTACATTTTGCAAAACATAACGGAACCTCTTAAAATTTTTAACCCCATCAAAAAAACGTGCGCCGCAGGTGAAAGGTTTTCTTAGTCAAGGTCTTTTAAATTGAAATTACGTTTTACCAGGACGTTGGCAATAACTTTTGTTCTCCTTCATGACCCCTAAATAAATGCAGCCGTATACTGGCCCGACAAGGAATAAATTCATACGGTTTTACTCTTCATTAAATGGTATCGAATACATTTTGCATACTTTTATTAGTATTAAAATAATTCAAGACATTTAATGAGCATTATACATTTAAATGAGCAACATACATTATTTATAAACAAAGCAAACATGTTGCTTGACATTATAATTAAATTAAATAATGTTTTAGTTTATACTACTTTGTATTAGTATTTAGTATCCTATACTAAATAACCAAGTAAATCTATCCAATAGTCCGATATTAAAGTTATTCCCATGTAATCCCCACCCTTCTCTTCCACTCCCTACCTGATACTCTATCCCACTCTGATATACTGTTGCTCATTTTTAATATCTGTACTTAGGTTAGTCTATATATAATACTATATTATCCTGAAGAAGGTTGGGTCCAACTAAAACTAGTTGACTTTAGTATATGTGCATAATAAAGTGGTTTAAAACTAGAACATTCTTTTATTTAACATACATTTTCTTTTTTGGCAAATTCTTCTTAAGTTCAATTTAATTAATGATAACGGCATTCGTAAGTTTGGAACCACAAGTCGTTTTCGATACGTTTTGCTTCTAGAGCATAACGAGAATTAAGTTTCACATAAATACGTTCATTGTGCGTTTATTAAGTAAACTAATAAAATAAAAAATTTCCACGAAACCCTTAATTTTACCTCGCGGATCCCTAGAGATCCAATAAACATCATTAGAGAAACGTTGACCTATACTTGTAGATACTAAATAATATTTACAGTACTAGACAATTAATTTTAAGAGCGATTTAAAAGTAAAACATTTAATGAATATTCCCTGACTTTTCTGAGCCATGTTTATTACCTTACTATTATTGTTCAGTGGGTTACCACCAATTCTTTAAAGACGAAACAAACATTATTAACGTCTTTTTTATGATAGGATAATCCTACGTGTATGGAATACGTCTCTTGTAAATAAAAATGAAAATGATTATAAAACATAAAACTATTCCATTTCTTTGATGTACAATATAAAACTTGTAAACGTGACCTTATAATAATATTCATACATAACCTTCATCTGATTTATGAACGGTTGCGATCTCAAAAGTTTTGAAATCCAGGTCAACACCCGAAAATCCCTAAAACCTCCGGAGACAGCTAACTCAGGGGGATTTTAAAAAATATCTCTAAGAAACCCTTCGAAGGTCCCTGGAAGGCTTGCCTAAGGCTAGATGAATGTGGAGAAATATGGTATTCTGAATACATTTGAATACATCTTGACGCTATTTAAGTTAGGTTTCCATGTATTTTAACCAAATATTTTAATAATTGCATCATGGTAATTGGTGGGATAATATCCCGTGGACTGTGGAAAATTATATTTTAGTTGACGCAACGCGAATTGGATTCAGAAAGGAATAATGACAAAAGAATCTGGCCTACCTTAATCTATGTCCTGGGTTGGATAACAATTTTCACCTCCACTTGACTCGCACTTTTTTAGTGAAGAATGAAGATCTAACTGCACTTCCGGATAGTGTTGAAAACCACTTTTTTCGTAGTTAGTATTGTTACGCACGGCGACACTTTCGTTCGACAAAAAAGGTCTCTTGACAGCTCAACTTCGAAATGCAATGATCAGTGGGCCAGAAAAGGACAGGTATAATGGAGTTTACTGGATAGACGGAGTGCACGGAGAGTACTCGACTTGCGTAAACAGTAATAATTATTATATAATTGTCATATTTTATTAATGCGTACGTGATAGATTAAAACTATTATTAGTGTAAATTATTATGTTTTGAATAATTGACGATTAGTGTGTTAAATAAACAACGTTTTGAGCTACCTCCAAGAAAGATTCGATAAAATTAAATTTTGCTTATTAAATTTTTTTTATTCTTATTGAATTACGATTTTTTTCCTCGCGATGAGAACTTAATTTAACAAGTTTACACACACATAAAAACTAAGTGTACGACGTTTTCTTCAATATAATGTAAATAAAATGGCGAAAAATTCTCGTCTTTAAAAAACAAAAATTGCGTGAAAAAATCTTACGCATTTAGACGCTACTTAGAGCAAACAAAATAGATATTTACATAAAAGATTTCGCCAATTTTACACAAAATTCGCCGCCGAGACAACAAAAGTCGGTTCAGGCCACCTACGTGCTTTCCAAATAAGCTGTGAAGAATTTTATTATTTTATCGTCAAAATTTATTTGTTATTTATCTTCAGATATTTTAAAATAATCGGATGCAAGAACAAAAACATTTTTTACTTTGATATTTTTAAGGGAATCAATTAAATTAATAACAGATAAAAAATATGATTTATTTAATATGTATTCAGTTTAAGACTGCTGATACACGCTAGTATATTGTATATATAGTACGATTGAATGAATTATCTTAACTGAATAACTTTTCTGTCTCATAATACTACTTTATTATTACATATACCTCTTTTCTTTGTTAAAATGTCAATGATTCATTTAAGTACAATGTGTTTTTGTAATATTATTAAGATTGAAATTTTGTTTAAAAGCAATATGAAAGTAGAATAAAATAAACATATTTTATTATTACGATTTATTACTAAACTCTGCAAATTATCTACAGAAACAGCGAACATCTACATTTTATGAACATAATTTTATAATGTAAATTAGAAATCTAAATAATGATGTGTTTTTTGAATATTTCCTATTGTGCTCTGTGTTGCATTAAATTGCAATATTAAATAAATAGAAATGCATGCAATCGTAAAAGTTACGTGTTATAAAATTTACAAATTATATAATCCATAAAGTAGTCTTCTTATTAGCCTACTCAACAGAATTCGAGCCGTGCAAGATGTTTCGGACCACACAAATTTATCTCCGTTTTTATTTAATGGTATTTATATTAAATATATTAATTAGAAAGATATACATATAAAATCAATTTTATCGAAAAATATTGTTGTTGCGCCACCGGGATTCGTATCTGGATCTCTTTCCAAACCAGGGAAGGTGCATTATCCAACTATGCTACAGCGACGATATGTTACCTTTTTGATATTAATACATTTAATCGTTCCATTATTTTCATTTCATTATTCCATAGACGCTAAATAATAATGGCATAATTCATGAAACACGATCAACTCTCTCCGTAAATATTGAATACGTGATACGTAAAATTCATATCTACATAACTCAAACTAACATATTTACTGTCTTATCTTGTTCATAAGTGCTAGATGGTAGAGTGCAGATCATGTTCTTTCTTCTTCTTTTTCCATGGCATTACATTCTAGGGTGGGATTTGGGCCTCTCCAGAAGTGCCCTCCATCGACTCCTATTCCTCGCCATTCTTGTCCAGTTCCAAGACCCTCCCATCCTGCTCCAGTCCTCTTTCACAGTCAATCCACGTCTTCGTTTTCCTGCCTCCAGGTCGCTTTTACTGGGGTATCCATCTGATCATGATCTTTGGTGTCCTGTTATCTGGCATTCTTTCAATATGGGCATTCAATATGGCCATCGCATTCTTTGAGACATACAGAATTTTACAATTGTTTCTTGCTCAATCAATGTATTTTTTTTTTAATTCTCGTGTAAAATACTCATTATTCATTTTTATTCTATAAGTACTATTTTCTAGTGTAAGTCCATAAATTTTTCTTAATATTTTACGCTCAAAAACTGCTATCTTGTTTTCTTCGATTGGGTTAGGCATCACGTTTCACAACCGTAAGTGACCGCTGGTCTTACTATAGTTTTGTATATCAATGGATTTACTTGTATAACCCTAGCAGTTTTTAACATGCGTAGAAACTTCAATTTCCAGCTAAAAGTCGGATCTTCAATTCATCGGTTGTCATATTTACCGTATTTGAAAATTATCGATCCCTTTGTTATACATGATGACCTACGCATATATCTTGGGTGTCTCTTATTCATGTGTACTGATCATGTACTTTGTTTTTGAGGCGTTTACATGTGTAAGGTATAGAATCAAAAGCAGACATGTCCAGTTTTCATGGTTTTTAAATTAAGAATGTACAAATATAAAGAAAATTAATTTCCATAAGACTAGCCTATCAAAATTGGACAAATATTTCTGAATTTCGTAAAAAAACCTATTTAAAAGTTACTTGTTACTTCAATCGCAGATGTGTCCAATAAACAATTAATTCAAACCCTGACAAATATGTTTTCAGTCAATAAGACGGTATTATTTGGTCATGTGACCTACTGGTCGTGTTCAATATGATTCCAAATGTAACAGTTGTGGTACAATGGTTTTTTGTATTTTACTCGAAAGCAAGTAAAGTAGACATGCCTGCTTTCGATTCTGAACCTCACACGTAGTCCAAATTTGTACGCGTCCTTTTTCAGGGCAGCATGATTGATCATTATTTGTTTATATCAGCTCGTAATAACTAAATCATCAGTATAGGTATTGTCGTTAATGCAGCAGATCATGTTCTTTGGAATTCCTTAATCGAGGACTATAAAAGTTGAACCTTTTGAAAGGCAGGTGATTTTTTAGACCTATTTTCTTTTAAAGTGTATTTCAGAGTTTTTAAAATGTTTGGTACAGTTTTTTACATGAAGATGCGTATACAACATACATATTACATCGATATCCTTACTATTTTTAAACTATGTTTGTTCTATTCAAAAAAAAAAATTACGATTTCCCGCAACGTAGGTACGGCTAACCTGCATCAGCCGTGCTTCGACAGTGTTAAGAGTCTAAATATCCGATTTCACGATTTACGTATGTAATTTATTTATAATGTATGTGTAGCTATATTCTGTTTTAATTGTTGACACCAAATATTCTTCTTGTGATCATTCGTTCGAAGAGAGTAGAGAATTTTCTTACTAGAAGGGATAAGAACATCTAAATTATTTATACATTCTTCATCGGATAAATAATATATTTGATAAATATTAATTTGATAGATATTCATTTGATGTAAGCCTTTTCGTCATTTAATATCATTTTTGATGCATATATGTTATGTAAAAAGATTTTCTCAAATTATTATTATTAAGGAGAACACATTCTTATTGTGAAGTTGTAATTATTCATTACATAGATCCGTGATATTTTAAATACTAAATTAATGTATTAATTATAAATATATACATACAAAATCAATTTTGTCGAAAAATATTGTTTTTGGGTCACCGGGATTCGAACCTGGATCTCTATTTCCAATCCGGGGAAGTACACTACCAATTGTATTATAACGCCAGTATTTTAAAAAAATGTAACATATAGGTTCGAAAATTTGTCATGAAAAATACTGGCGTTATAACACAATTGGTAGTGTACTTCCCCGGATTGGAAATAGAGATCCAGGTTCGAATCCCGGTGACGCAAAAACAATATTTTTCGACAAAATTTATTTTATATGTATATATTTATAATTAATACATTAATTTAGTATTTCAAATTATTATTATTGAAAAGTTCTTAAAATGTTGTTAATGTAAAATGTCCAAAAAATTTACTGTATTTTCGGGTTTTTAGTGGGTGTGCGTTGGATTTTCACGATAGAATATAAGTATTTTTAGATGAGACCGTATTTAAATTTCATTTTTATTCGTATAAACAATAGAGATGGATGGCGATGTCAAGCCAAGTTCTACACATCAGAAGCAAATACACTTTCTCGATATATTATTACTGCGATTTTGCCAATATTCTGAATGTGTAAATGTTTGTAAATTTACCCTCTCTCTGACCGAGTAAAAACATTAAATACTTATCCACATTTTATTATCGTCCATTCAATGCGGTCACCAAAACTGATACTTAAAACAAAATGTAGTAAATGTCTCCATATACCATACTTTTAGACCCGAAGACTGATCGCATCACATGCTAAGTGAACATTTTCTTTACGTGGGATAATTCACTAAGCCAACATCTCTATAGAGACAAGTTTATTCAAAATATGTTAACCTCCCTAAAATTAATTTATGAATTTACGTATGCTTTAGTGTACAGGGTGCGGAGAGGATGCGGTTATGAAAGAATGTTTTGGGTGGATTGATGTTTAAAGTTTGTGAGGACGTATGACAGATGAATCGGAAGGATATATTGTAGCGTGACACTAATGTGTGTTCGTTTCATTATAATCGCCGAGTGTGTGTGTGCGTGCGTGTGTGTCTGTGTGTAGCCAGACTAGAGCACGTTGGAGACGAGAAAGACTACTCACAATTGACAAATGTTTATTGGGCACAGTTATATAGAATTGCTGATGAAAGTTGACCGTACAATAAAGTTACGCGCAAGTACTTAGTTAACTGAGGCAGTTCTCGGAGCTTGCGGTCGGAAAATTGCCATGCCGGCCTTCCTCGGTTGCGGACGCATGTAATTGGCGAATAGTGTAGTCGGTACCGAACGTGTTTTTGCGGCTATTAGGAGTTCTGCTTTTACGCACTGGTACTCGTAAATATGAGATTCGTTCAGGGATCGTCGGTATTAACGATGGCTGTGGAAGCGATACACTTCCACAGGTGTATCTGTGGAAGGTATTAATAATATAAGAATTCATTTAAATTCCTCCTGAAGTATTTAGCTCGTATAGTACGAACGTCTTAAAAAAAAACGTAAATGATGTATGTTATTGAGATGAAAGGATTGTATGAAAGGGAATAGAAGAATTGGGCAAAATTCAAATTGTTCATATTCGTGATACTTTTAAGTTGGTCCCTAGTCCTGAAAAATAAAGTAATTCCGACTCAGATGGTAGTCAAATAATGCGGGGAAAGAATTTTTTTTAAATAGATATGCGTACGCTGAGTACATGTCTCATCAATACGCTTACTATTTTCATATTAAGCTAAACGCTTATGCTTTAAAAATAGGACTGCTTTGAAACGAGGCGCGAACCCCCGACTACTAGATCACTAGACCATCGTCTAAACCACTAGATCAGGGATCGACAATTTGTCAAGTGAGAAGAGCCAAATTGAAACGGGATAACAAAGGTACCAGAGAGCTGCATGTATATCATATACATATGTATATGATATACATGGATGTGGATTTGTAGTAAAAAAAAAAAGTTCGAGGCATTTATTTAAAAAACGGCGTTCATGCATCGCTTTTGATAGCTTCACTATACCTGGCAAATAGCTATTTATTTTTAATTGAATACGCGATTGTAATTTTTCATGTATTATTCTGCTTCTAAGTTTATTTTTTATTTGGTTCATAGTTGAGAATGTTTCTTCGCACATACCAAAAGCTAGTTTTTTTAATGGGTCATATGTTTCAGGCAAACCATTCCATGTATCAAATATTATTATTTCTATTTTAGGCAGTTGTTTTATGGCTGTCCACTTGTGCTGAGAAATCAAACTGGATCTCTCTCTTTCGATTTCTTCCAAGCGGCTGGTCAGATCTGTGAATTTGTTGCTTCACAGATTCTTATTTTTCAAATCTATTAACTGCATCTGGAGTGAGTCAGCATCTGTATCGAACGGTGTTAAGTTAAGTTCATTAACTCTTTTTTGATAGGACGTATGATTAAAACTAGTGTAGTCTTATTTATTCTGAATTATTGAATACGTTCACTGAAACTATTTTCATTTTTCCTACTGCTGAAATAAATGACATGAAAACGAGTGCTTTTTTCGTCACGATACTGTCTTAAATTCTTGAAGTGAAGTAATTCACCCCTCTCTATATCTTCGGTGAGAACTTGTAGTTTTTTTCAAAGCATTTTACTTCTTCCAATAATATATATGCAATGTTTCCTTTCCCTTGTATTATTAATATATTTAAAGTATTAAGATGTGAAGTAATATCGACCATAAAATGTAATTTTTGTAGCCATGTGTCTTCTTCCAATTCTTTGTGTTTGATGTTTTTTCGTGTAGGAATGATTTTATTACTTCCATACATGAAGCAAAGCCTTTCAGTACGTTATCTCTAGAAAGCCAGCGAACCTTATTGTGCAAAAGTAAGTCTAGGTATTCACTATCCATTTCGTCCAAGATTACCTTAAATTGGCGATGACAGAGTGGTTTGACCAAGATGCTCTTATTTACTTTGATAACGATGTTCATTACCGTATCCATTTCTTCGGGAAATGTTTGGGCGCAAAGAGTTTCTTGATGTATAACACAGTGGAACGTGAGAATTTCATGGCCAATTTTTCTCCTTAAAATTGAAACTACTCCATTGTT
Organism: Eubasilissa regina; assembly: GCA_022840565.1. NCBI lineage: Eukaryota > Metazoa > Arthropoda > Insecta > Trichoptera > Phryganeidae > Eubasilissa > Eubasilissa regina. Next base: position 29,093,818 of record JAINEB010000018.1, read on the forward strand.
TACGCCTGTTATACTTTTAACTCCATCAGTAGCAATGAAAATTATTTTATTTAGGTCAATTCCAGTGTTTTCCAGATATGTTTCTATAGCATTAGCAATATCTTCTGCAAATGCGGAGTCCGGTACTACACCATAGGTTTCAAATGCTAAAACTCACATTCGGCTCATATTGACCAACGCGAATGTGGTCATATGCGACCGGGCTAAAATCTGGTAGAGAATATTCCTTACGAGTCTATGTTTGTTCGGCGGCTCTATCTCATAAACTCAAAAGTTATAAGGCTGCTTGAGATGAGGTGAAATTGGAGTTTATGTCTGAAGAACCGCAAACGTCCATGAAAAGAGCCTCATGTGGCTTGCGAGCTGCTTCTGCCGACCCCTGCACCAGACCAACAAATGATTATTTACTTCAAACGGTCGCGATTTTAAAAATTTGTACGTGCGCAAGGATACAGCTCAAAGCAGAACAAAGTGGAGCAGAATGATATAGTAGCCTACCCCGGATGAAGGGGATAAGTCGAGAATAAAGAAAAAAAGGTTAATAGCAATAATATTTTGTTCATCGCATTAGCCATAATATATCAGTTTTTAAGAATCACCCACAAAATTTTAATTTTAATACTATTTGTTGTACACTAGTGAATCCATAATTACATTGCACTTCCTCATCTTTTATATATGACTTTTAACTATCACTACTAGATATGTCATTGGAACTGTACATGTACATTATAAGAGAAGAAATATGCAAGTGTTATTGCCAGTAAGAAAAAATTCGACATATTCGCTACTTTGGCGAATGTGTTTTTAACATCTCTAGGTTAAGATTACTTAACCATTTTCTATTTATATATTCAATAACCGTACGTAACGATATATTCAATTTGAATTAAAGTGTACATTGTCTTTATTACGAGTAAGAAAAAACATACATTAGCGAAACCGTACGAATTTTTATGACTGGCAAGCATATCTGTTATCTCGTGTCATCTATGGTCGCACTAATAAATGCGACGTGAGATGATAATGTTTATGTTTGTTTATATTTTTTACGTTTGTTCAATAATCATTTATGTAAACAAGATCACAGTTCTTTCAAGAATGTCTTTAAATGGAATGATGTATTTTTTTTTTCAAAACTGATACGTAAGAACACTGTTTGTACAATTATAACCTATATTTAAATACGTCTTAGTTCAATTTAATTTAAAATAAATAGTTTAGAAAAAATAATGTGTTTTAAAAATTCTACTATCTATCAACGAATTTCGTTAGTGGTCGCTCGCCTACACTAAAGCAGACGCAGTATTGAGCTGAAACAGCCTCCGGATAAGTTTTTATACGCTCACTGCCCCCAGACACCAGTACAAAACAATATCACTTCTGTTTCCTGTATGGATGGCATTTGTGTGTCTCATATATTCTGTTATTATGTTACCATACATTATATTCTATTCAGTTGATAACAAAATTTTGTTTCTAGTCAAGAATTAAGAATTACTTAATTTAATCACAATATTGTTTCACATAAAAAAAAACTCTCAAAAAATTCCCTTTATTCGCACAATATGTACACTAATATATCGATAAAACAATCACTTTGTGGTTTGACATATTATATTAAATAAAATAACAATCACTTTGTATGATACCACGAAATTTATTATACGTCAACCGGTTTCGCTTATCTCAAACTTCATCAGGACGTACTTAAAAATGATTTAAACAGTTATTTTATTTAGTAAAATATATTTATTATTCTCATTTTATAAAATATTACAATATGCAAACTATTATATTATATTAGCAATATTTGAATATGTTCAAGAATACACAATTACTGGATTTTTACCTACAAAGACACTGTTATTAAACAATTATCGGATATCTCATAGAGACAAAGCTATTTTTTTATTATATTTAATAGAGAATATATGGAAGTATGGAGCAATTACAGGGCTTACGACCTGTCTTCGGCATCATATATATATATATATATATATATATATATTTAATGTTTGATATTTCTATACCAGATAAATTAGGTGGTGTCTCATGTGTGGGAGTAATTTTTAATTCTCTTTTCACGATTTTTTATATTTTCTTGTGGTGGAACTGTAGTTATATTTTTAAGATATAAATCCGCAATTTCTAACAATACATAAAACATGTTCTGGTTTTTCGATCTTATCATACAATAGTGATAATAAAGTAAAATATCACATAAATGCTTAATTGAACAATTTGCAAATGTATTTCATAGAATCTAATATTAATTTTCCGATCATTTGGAACCAAATGCTATTAGAAAAAGAAAATTTCGCGTAACCCCTGGGGTTCTGGGAACACCATTTGGGAAACGCTGTATTATACTATTTTACAATTAAATACAAAATTTCTGTTACTAAGATTCTTCTAGAATCGAATCGAGAGAAGAGAAAGATTTATATGTTTCAGAAGAACCAAAATAATAGTTTTACTGTTTTTGAAAAAATGTCATAACATTATATTTATCAACATCTTAAATAAACAATCAGGTCTAGAATATTTAAATCAGCCAAACGATAGTAACGCAGATTTTAAGTTCATAGTGATTTTCAGGTAGTGTTTTTCTCACGGTGGAGTACCTACATTAAATTAACCCTTCAACACTATATATATTCATGCAATCAGTCTCTCTCATCTGACTCGGGATAAGTTTACAGGAGACTGAGTTTCTTAACCTCGAGAAATAAGATCATTCTAGAAATATTTCAATGGGGCTAAAATGTCGTTTTAGCGAGTTATATAGGGATTCTTACGCCTGGTGAACTTTTTTGATTTTTCAACCTTTTTTGTCCGAGGTGAGAAACAGAATACATAAATGTAAAGATAACAGGTGGTCATAAAGTCATTGAACGTCCCGCAGACAGTATTAATTAATAAAGTCGGGGATCGTCGTAAAAAGAACGTAAAAGAAACGGTTAGAAACTTTCATGAACAAAGAGGGAAGTAAGTTTTGTGAACAGCGAAGCAATTTACAAATGCTTACTTGCTCACCAGTCAGAACGAAAGATTTATAACGTTTGTACACAAAGCGTCTTTTTTACAAGTTTTATTGACGCTGTAAGAAGTTATGTAAAGAAGGACACATGATACGTTATACGACGTTTAAACATTTAAGTCAATTTTTTTTTAATTTTATAAATATTCCTTTTTTTATTTCAATGAAATCATATTATTTCAATCAAATCATCATTTTGGCTACTTTAATACAGATTTTAGTCTAGAAAAGTAGCCAGGACAACGCTGTATATATCAGAGGTGAAGTCTACTCCATCCCACACAATAAACTATGTATTATGTATTTTATGTATCCACCTCTGTTAGTACAAAAATATGTATGTCAAAATATATATAAATAAATAAATTCCTTAACACTTAATGACTCTTAATCTTATTTTTCAAATAAAATCTTTTTAGAAATTTTTTTCATATTGTAGGTGTTAACAGAGTTAAAATTGTGAATCAATTGAGTGTAGAAGTATTTGATATCCCAACTATTCGACATCATCAATTATTCAAATATCGAATAGTAAAACTAAAATTATTCGAATATATTCGAACCGTTTCTAAAGTATGACATCAGTATGAAATTAATTTGTAATATTTCAAATAAATCGTATTACACGTAAGTACATCAAAATTTATAAGAAAACAAGCTAATTTAGCTTAAACTGTTTATTTATTGTAGTTTTTAAAAATACATATTTTAAAAATAACAACGCATTGAATGTTTCGTGTTTTAAATTCGTTCTTAATTTTTGTTTTTTATAATCACTGTAAATACCCGCTCAGTAGCGGTTGACGTTGGATTAACTGTGAAGTGTTTTAAATAGTATGTCTAACGTTTTTGTCCTTTTTTTGAAATTGTCCAAATATTCCAAAAATTTTAAACGTACAAAACAACAACGTCCGAATCAAAATCCTGAGAATTGTTTAATATTCTATCCTTAGAAATTAGTACGAATACTATTCGAATAGTTGCACAAATATTCGAGTATCGAATAGTATAAAAAGGCTGAATATATTCAAATATTTGGGTTGGAATCTCTAGTGTAGGCTCTTCGATGATAACGAAATGCTAGCAAAACCTACATCAACTATCGAATTGCTTCAAAACTAATAAATTCGTAACAACTCACGTCAATGACAGTGTTCTGTTTCCATTTTGTTTTGTTGACATGTCTTTGAAACAAAATACGAGATATTGTTTTTAAATACGGGAAAACGATCACCCTTTGAGCACACCCCTCGCCCTAAATAACTACCAGCCGCGATTGTAAACTCATGCCCTCGGAATTACAAAGTATAATCTGAATGCTTTGAAATTTTGAGCATTAACTTTTCGGCCGATTTGGGTTCATCGTTCAAGAGGTGAAATTTTTACAAAAATTGTACTTTATAATTTAAAGTAATAAAAAAAGCCGATATACATTTTATTTGTAACCACATCAGCATTTGTTGTCCTTAAATGTTGTTACAAGTGCTACCAAAACATGACTGTTTTCTTGTACCTCCTAAACTACTAGGAAAATATGTCATGTTTGTAACAGAATAATAATGAAATATTTATTGTAAGATTATTGATACAAAATAAGTTGATTTTGACCAAAATGATACGTGATACCTACCTTATTGTTAGGGTCGCGAACAACTACTGAACAACAACGAACAGCTAATGAACAATAATGCCGGCATGGCACTTTCAATCCAACTACAAAATTTGCAGAACGAATATTTTCATTTTTCTAGCTTTTATATACCATATAGAAAAAAACTCTTGTATACATATATAATATTTTTTTACACTCATAACATATTAAGTAGAGGTAATAACTTATAATTAACCAGGTCAGTATCTCTATTGCCTCTGTACAAGCTAGTAGTATATTTAAATGCAGTACGTAACATGTTACATATGCACTAACAAAAAATTAATAATTAAAATACAATAAAAATTGTTGTCATATTGTACAGTGGAGAAACAAAATATCCCCTTTTGGCACCGGCCAGAAGAATTAGATAGATTTCGTATGCGTATGGAAGGAAAATATATTATATAATATTTTCGAAAGTGTATATTCCACCATGTATCAGAATGTTTTTCATTTTTTTTTTATTTAAACTTATTTTACACTTATACAAATATTGTATAAATATAATATAACTACTTATAATTTATTTTTTTTACACAAAATTATCCAACTCAATAAATAAATCAATTCTCGTGTTTGAATTGGGGAGTATTTAAGTTTTAAAATAATGTAAAGGTAGGTATGGAAGTAAGGTATAAATATAGAATTAAATTATTAAATACATATACATAAATACAATCAATTAGAACTTATAATTGCTGTCGGAGTTTTCTTATATTTGTTTGATTTGCGATTTGAAGGCTTTATTTTTTTTTCTGTTTTGATTTTATATGGGACGACATTAAAAAATTGTATATCTTGATAGGCGTAATGGTGTTGAGAAGCAGGAGTTTTAAATTTGGGGATTTCTAAGTTGCCACGCGATCGTGGTCGGTTACGTACATTTGTGGAAATCGTTGAATTGAAATGGTATTTGTGAATTTATAGCGGTACGTTCTTTTGGACGATTTTATTTAAACTGAGAACCTTCAGAGAGTTAAATAGTTGTGATGTTGGAAATATTTATGGTTATCGAAAGATGACTTTCAAAACCAGCCTCTGAACCTTTTCTACAGGTGGTACATTGCTAATACTAGTAAAATATGTTTTGAGGCCTTCAATATACCTCATGTCATCGTCCTTTGTAGGAACTGGGTTTATGGGATGAGCAGACACTTTTTCATCATAGGGAGGTTTTTCTTCTGTCAAGTTTTTATTTATTCGACTGCTCACTATTTCATCAATTTCCATGTTATTACATTGGATTCAACGTCTAAGTAAATCTGCAAGGGTTATTTATAAATTATTTCCCAGCCATCAATATTGTCTATACTATATTTTACTCAATTTTCTTGCTGATTCGAGCTTGTAAAAAATAGTAAAACAATTACGTAGGTATGAAAATCAAAAATTCGTATATACAAGAAAATGACCATCACACTCGAATAACGAACTGGCCGAACGATTTTCAATAAATTTAAGTCGTAAATCGTGAGAAAGACGAACGTAAAACAAAGGGAAAATGTGAATTCTGGGCATGTAAAATCGGGGTTTCACTATGTATTCGATGGTGTCTTATAATCGCTGTCAAAAATGAACTTGCCGTTAACGATCATTAGAACCTACCTCCAGTGAGCTAACGGCCGCCGCTGCCACTGCTGCACAGTTGGGATACATTCGTCGCTCGGTGGCGATTATTTTCGAATAAAATTGTGCTCCTAATTGTAGCACATGTTCTCAAAAACAATTTACAATGATGCTACAATGAAACGAAAATGTATTGGTTGTGCAATATGACGTCTTTCATTTTTATTTAAAAATAAATAAATTATTCACTTATTTTTCTTTCTAGCTTAGAAAAATGAAAATGCGTCTTATATTTCTATTATTTTATCCGGTCGATTATCTTTTTTTTATAGTATTAACATATTTTATAACATAGAAAAAACAAATGTTTAAATAAATATACATATATCCACTGATTATGCAAATTGTATTATATTTTTAATATTAATAAAAAAAAAATAATTGTGATCGATTACGATACTCTATAAATCAATTTACGAAAAAACGCAAAAGCGATATTAGTTTTAAAGTCGAATGACGTCATTTAAAACGTAACTAGACATAGCCCCTAAAATATTTTAAAAAGAGTATCACCTACGATATATATGGAACACGCATGCATATCATGTTTTTGTTGGGAAATACATTTCACTCTTCCTACGACCACCCGCCTACATTTCACTCTTCCTACGACCACCCGCCTACATTTCACTCTTCCTACGACCACCCGCCTACATTTTCACACTTTCATCGTCTATCTTTTAAAGTACATATCGTTATCGTAGTCCCCACCAATTTCTTGTACCATTCACACTTACCTTATTTACTGGCTGATTTCTTACATCAGACTCTCTCTCCCCTGCCTTTCCAGACACCCTTCTTTATTTATGGTATCGATCACACTCATCTTGACCGTGAATTCCCTCCGTGTGTACCTACCGTTCCCGGCCGTACATTTACATCTAATTCTAAACGAAATTGGGTTATTTAGTTACTCGCGGAAAAATACGTACGTGGCAACGATAAATTTCTATGAAATTTTTATTCCCACGTCGTAATAAAACATAGTTACATTGTTGAATCTGAACCTTTTTGCTTTCAGTTTATTTTTCATATTTTGCCGACACGCCTGGCTAATATATATGATTATACATTTTTCAATTAGAATCCATTATAGACTTTCGATGCCAACGTCTATGTAAACCAACACAACGTGTAAATTGCAGATGAATAATGAAAACTAACTGAACGCTGTGGAAATTCCACCTTTAAAAAGTACTTGTACTAATTTATTGTTTCGGAAGTAGGTTCGTAGAGCTCCATAAACACACATATGAAAATGAAAGCACTTATTTTTAAATTCTACTAATTTCCATGAAACGCGTTTCGCCTTATGACGGTATTATCAGTCTAACCATTTTAAACCCAACAACTTGTATTTATACCTGTTTATTAAAGAGGAGCAGCTATATAATTTTAAGCACTTAAGATAATAAATAATGGGATTTTTATATTTTTGCAACGATTCTAAGAAACAATTATATTCAAAAACTAATGATATTTTAATGAAAAGTAATATATGGACAAGAATAGCTATACAATTTTATACAGGTAAATGGGGTAGAGACAACATTACGTAGTTATGTAAAAAGCAGCTGAGACAGCGATTTGTAACTATTGCAACCTTAAAATGTCATTAGTGTTCGAATATCATACAAAATCGCCTGTAAAAAAACCTATGAATTAACATGAATTATTACTTATTTAATAAGATATTTTGCGCCTTAAGGTTTTCATGACGTTTACCTTTTTATAAATTAAACATTAAAAGTTGTTTTTACATACGGATTTATTAATATCTAATTTTCATAAAATCATGATATAATAAGTTTTTACCGCCAACCACTGAATTTTTAGATGGTTCTAGTCAGTATATGGAATATATGAGAACTTTGCCTAGACGATTCCGATATATGTAGCATATTAGCGGCATGCTAGTAGGCTTAGGTTATGCTGTTACCAATGATAATATTTATATTGTATAATTCAGGCACATAGACTGCATGACGGAAGTCATCCATAGTTTGGGACAAACAGCATTTGATGAGATGAAGTTGACGAATTATTTCGCACATGATACGTGCGTGTTAATTTTATTCATAGTTCAAAATACTTTTCATTTTTACTCTGAAGTAAATTAATATGCATATAAAATATAAAGTCATTATCTGAAAAACCTCTTTACTAAAATAAATTAAGTTGCAGGTTCTATACATTTCATTCACATGTCCAGGTCACTTTTTACGTCTAGAAATCACCAATAAAATGTATCAAGTACAATAATTTTAAATATAATTATTCTATTGAGAAAATTTCAGAAAGGTTCGAATCCATGATATATTGTGTTTGAATAGTCTTTCGTAAGATTTTCTTATTGCCGTGACATGCGATCTATAGAACTCGCGAACATTTAACTTATGCGAGAGTTCTGCTCTAGACTATGTTGTAAATATATCACTTAATAGCAATTAGGTTGTTTTCATTATTCTTGTCTCAGCTTGTGTTGTTTATATTAAAAAATATGAATTAAATATATTAATTAGAAGAATATACATATAAAATCAATTTTATCGAAAAATATTTTTGTTGTGCCACCGGGATTCGAACCTAGATCTCTTTTCAAACCGGGGAAGGTGCATTATCCAACTATGCTACAGCGGCAAATTTTCGAACCTTTATGTTACCTTTTTTGATATTAATACATTTAATCTATCTACCTTATATTTACGGAATCTCAAATACCTTTGAGTAATCTAATAGCGGGCACCAGAATTATCAATTCATTTTTATTAAATTTTGGACACATTGACACAACTTTATTATTAGGAGAACACATTTTTATTGTGATGTTGTAATTATTCAGAACATGGGTCTGTGATATTTTAAATATGAATCAAATATATTAATTAGAAAGAAATACAAACGTTTATATTCTTTTTTTTTTTTTTAATTCATTGTAAAAGTTTGCATATACATTAAACATATATATAATTATTTTAATCAATGTGAACACCTTCCATTTCTAACATTAATAAATATGTGCTTTGGAAAAAATGTTAATGTTAAAATGTGTAATAGAGTGAATTAATTAACATTTTTATAAAATTTATATCATATTAATCCCAGTGTTTGTATACAAACAAAATTGTATACATGGAAATACCTACGAAACTATTTTAAGACTTGCTTTGATTTGAATTTTTTTATTGCAATATTTCAAATTTTGCATTCTTTGATATGAAAAATGGTGATATTAAATAGTGTGTATTTTCTTTTGATTCAGTGCAGATTTAGCATATACGAAAAAATTTATATAGTTGAAAAATTTCGTTTGTTAGTAATTATATGATGTGCGTTTTTTCTTCTAAAAACAAAACATTAGTTGTAAAAGCTCTTCCCTAGTTCTACACTTTGATGAATGTTGAATGCACGAAGCCTTAGTACCGATTAAGTATTCTGTCTTAGTCCAAGTTACAATTCTCTGGTGAAAGGCTTAGAATATTTCCAATTTATCATGTCAACCGGGTCTTTTTGAGTTTCCTCTTTTAAGAGCTTAAGTAGGTTCGTTTTCGTTGAAAAACACAGAGCCTTTAGTATAAATAAAAATCACGGAAAGCACCTTTTTTCTTAAATCTACATTTTCACTCTACTAAAGCTTATATAGTTTTTTTTCTAGGTACAGAATAGGATATTTTATTTAAGATCAACTCAATGCAAAAGAAAAGATTATAATGAATTTCCTGGAGCCTTTCATTTTGTGCTTGTAATAACAATTCTTGAGTTTATTGCGTAAATAACAATTTCTTTATCTAAATTTTAATCAATAAAACCTGCCAGAAATAATCAACATTTTTCAACAAAAGAAGTTCTTCAGAATAAATATATTTCATTGTCTTATTTGATTTTGAAATAATTTATCATTATATTATACATCTTAAAATATAATTACAAGTATACGAAATGATTTAGTAATAAGTCACGGGAACCGTGATAAACCCTATCATGCTAATGGCTTAAACAATGACATTAATTATTATAATTATTGTGTACAATTTAGTTTAAAATAAATAAAAAAAATTTATTGGAAACTTTAGACGAGATACACAAATTATAATACTTTACAAGTACTTTAATAAATTTCAGTCATTAATAAATTCCCAAGTATGAAGATTAATTATTTTCCATGAGTACATGGCTGAAAATCGTACCTTTAAACTTGTGTAAATGGCAGTATAGAGCTGAGCATAGAGCCAACTGTCATTCGTTGTCTATTATATTTTTTACGCAGAGCAGTAACACCAACTGATGTATATTTTTGTCTCCAACCATATTATAGATCAAAATCATTTTGTATAACTTATAATAATAATATTAGATAATTTGTATAGCGTCATTTTCATAATAACTTTCATCTCAGGGGCACTTAACACATAGACTGTTTATAGTCCTACATTAACTCTGTTTTTAAAATTAACAATCGTTATTTTTACCTATGATTATACTTAAACAATATATAACTTTAAAAAACTGTACCTGTCTAGTGAAGCAATGACTATTATTTTAAATGTATTCTTTTCTCACTAAATATATATATATATTGTTACGTTGCGATCTGACTTCGACGAATCGAACGCCAGAGTAACGCCACCGGCAAGACAGTGATTGACATGAAAATGTGGGTTCGGCTGGAATTGAGTCCTGCTCCTCAAAAAGACCCGGCGACCTTCAGCTGATGACCTTTCTCTTTCACCTATGGTAAATTTGTTAAATGTTGTGTAATTCGTACTGGGAACCTAACCGATATATCAAATTATCGATCTCTCCATTCTGGCATCTGTTCACAAATACATATAATATAATAATCCCGAAGCATCGTTGATTCGATTACTGTGACAAACCTCTCGGATATAAAGCAAGTCAAATCTTCTCCGTGAGATTAATCCCACCTTCATGGTGGTAAACGGTCGTTCCCGCTTGACATTACAATTTGGATAAAAATTACGGTCACGCAATCTCGAAATCCGTGCGCAGTAACTACCGCACACATTTGACCCTCCAAAGTACAGGATCGGGGCCGTCATGCTGAATGTGCTGAAGATTCCTCCATCCCAAATGGAGACTACCTTCTATCACCTATCCCAGTTACCCGTGATGCCAACTTTATCTTAGAACCGGGTGCCCTTAGCCCGGGCCCCGAAAAAGGAAATTGTCATTTCTGCATAGGAAGAGAGTACAATGCAAATTAAACCTACAACATTATACAGATGGTTCACTAGTATCCACAAAATATTATTCTTACCCTGATATTCTTTCCGATCGAGTACGTAATGAATTTTACGGCGACCGCGCGCGCCTTCTAGTATCGCCTACTCGAAAATAAGTGCCCCGCTCCCGTCTTTACCACCGGTGTACAGGTAGATCTACACACGCGCGAAGCAGTGTTGCCCGCTGTATAAACGCAGCGGGTTATTTAAAAAGATCCCAACTCTAGGGATTAAATTCTAAAATCACAATATATAAATTAACTTTTGCCATTACATCTTCGAAATGCAAAAATAAAGTTTCATTCACATATATTCTCCGTAAGAGTAAAAAAAAATTAATTGTATAATATTTGCGATTCGGAATGCACGTTTGTGGTGGATAAAATTACATAAATCATGTTCGTAATTGAATCTTATATTGCCTCAAATTGATTTGCTTTGAGATGGTATGTAATATACATATAATACAAATTTCACAATGCGTATTGTGTTCCAAGATGTTAATAACGTGTTTTTGGCGTAATATGGCGTAACAGCTCGGGGTTGTAGCACGTCCCAAGTAAAGGGTGTATATTTAGATTTGCCATGTAGAATTTTAGATATAATTAAATCATGCACCTATGTGGTGGTATTTGTGTTCTGAGCTGTAGACAACTCTCAAGAAGGTTTTTAAATACAGGTTCTCAACTTACCATAAAAAATTTCACACTCATTAATTATACGGTGAAAAATAAAAAAATCACTGTTTAAAACAATTTTTTACGATACTCATATTTTATGAAATACCAATACAACATACTTGCAAAGTTTATTGAGAAATTTTACAAATAATACCACACTCCATATCCTTGCTGAACATATTCACTCAACATACACTCCAGATATAATAAATAGTCTCAAAAATGAGTAATATATTTGTCAACGTTTTTATGTATTTCTGTTTTTTAGGCTATACAACAAAAACTAAATACGAACGGTAACAAGTATTTAGAAGTGCTCAAAATATTCAACAACTCAGTGGCAAATAGAAATGTGTTGAGAAAAGACCAGAATTACCTTAGTTAACATAATTTTTTCATTGTTCAGAATCTAGGTAGTTAGTTTTGAATGGTCAGTTTGTTTAAAAAATTTAAAGCTTCTACCATATGTTTTACATTTTGACTTATATTTACATTGTTTTATCACACTTCAACTCGAGTATGTGTCACATTTTTAAGTTGTTTGTACAGAAGAATATTAATCAATCTTATTATTGGCTAAACCAAAACAAAAATATGTACTATCTTTTATTGATTCTCAGAGGAAATGTTACAAAAACGAAAGGAATGTGTCCTTTCGCATTAAAACATAACATTCGTTCAATCATGGAGCAATGAAACAGACGGGCTTGAGCCGAAAACCAATAAAACGAATTCTTTTCAACAAAGATAAATGTAACTAAGTAATAGGCCATTTTATGTCAAAATGGAAAGGACTGTCACTCGCCACTATTTAACAAATGAAAAAAATACATCGCAATACAATTTCCACAACCTTTTTTTAAAAATGCCTAATGTATCGCAAAAATGCCCAATTTTGAAAAACTCGTTTTGAATCTAGTCCTGGAATTATTTTTCTTTTTTAATATTGATATAATTAATTAAGTAAATGCCACAGATTGGAGTAGGTGAGATAGATTATCCACGTCGTCATTCGCAACACTGAAAGTAAAACGAAGAATAAAAATGAATATACTTAAGTCCCATATTACTGAGCATTAGAAAAATATCTAATTATTTTTATAATATATATATAATAATTTTATAATATTTATATATTATTGATGTCTGTTTTTGAAGTTATTTTAATAAAAAATATTTCAATTTGTGCTTAGATATTAGAATTCAATGCCAAGTTCGAACCTCACGTAACCTAAAATTAACTAACTTAACCTAACCCAACCCCAAATTGTTTTATTTAACATTTTTCATTTAGAGACTAAGAAAAAATGCAACGTTTCAAAATGGAAGAACGTAAATTAAACTTCCAAACCTTTTACAAAAATTTGTGTTCTGTTATAGATGAATTTGAAAATTTTGCGTTATTTTTGCTTCATGTGCCAAATGACGCCAATTATTTTTGTCAGAATTATCTAGTACCTACAATCAATATTGTAATACTATAAATATTAGTAGTAAATATATAAAAATTAAGTTGATGTATAAAAGTAAACAAAAAGATACAATTTTTATTCGTAATTTGAAAGAACATTCTGGAGCACTGTCTGCAGATCGGAGGGTGTATGTAGGTTCGGAGCTCCACTAGGCCGCAGGGTTACTTTTTTAAATTGAAATATCGCGTAATACCGAAATAAATTCTCATTTTAATATAAAATATGATTTTGATACACGATATAAATCTTTAAAAGAATTTTTGAGATACCTTCCGGTAAATCTTGCAATTATTTTTTTAATAACAAACCCTAAGATTAGGTATTAATATTTTCATAAATAATAGATAAATACATACTATACTATAAGTTCTAGCAGGTACCAATTTTATTTCTCTTTATATCAATTTCGAAAAATATTAGAATTATATTTCTTGAAAATAGTAATTAACAATTTTTATATCAGTAGTATGTTTCAGTAGATCTTTTGAGACAAAAAATACATAATAAATAAATGTATACATATGTAGAATATTAAAACAATCAATATATTATTATTTAATGTCTTCATATTTTCACGATTTTCAGACTCTTCTGTGTAGAGTTTTCTGGGATATTTTGTCGAGCGTTTCCGACATTTTTAACCAACGTTTCAAATCCCATTGCGAAATTTATCATTGTTTATAATCTTTGTATACATATTATTATATCAACATTATTATTTTCAGAATAGGCTATATGATATGAAACAAAATGTATCCACACGTGGATTATTATTCAGCATTTATTTGGCAGGGACTAATAATTAACGAAAATAATAACAAATATTGCCTTAAATAATGATTGTTAATATTACTTGTTTTCTTTGTTTATTTTTAGGCAGTTGCAGAGAGATAAAAATAAGGAAAACATTAACGATTTTGTAAACAATAAGGAATGAACAATTAGATCAAAATAAGTTTATTGCCTAGGGCTATTGCTAGTAGCGGCAATTTGCTACTCGCCCGCGGTAAGCCGCTGTCTGTATTTAATGAAGATAGGGCAGAAAAATAAAGGGTTAAAGCCACCGCAAAAATAAATTCGGCTAAAGGTTGTTTTTGCCTGAAGGGATTGTTTAATGTACGAACGGGAAAAAAATTTTGACCAGCATTGCAAGATTAATGTGAAAATCTAACTATGAAAAAATGATTTAGGTACTTTGTTTGCGCAATAACCGCACACTTTTGCGTGATACAATTGTCAGCAGATCTGGTTTGTACTACATTGTCTTGCGACATGGACGACTATCAATATAATATGTAAAATTTTGAACACATTGATACAACTTATATATTATTAAGGAGAACACAAAATTTAATAAAAATGAATTGTTAACTCTGGCGTCTCCTATCGGCTTACTCAAAGGTTTCGTAGATCTTTAAAAATCCGTACAAACTAAGTAGATGGCTTTCATATAATAGAACGATAGATGTATTAATTTAATAATTGTAACATATAGGTTTGAAAATTTGTCGTCAATCCACTGTGTTGGTATAGCATAATCGAATAATGTACGTTCCCCGAATTGGAAGAGATCCAGGTTCGAATCCCGGTAACAACAACAATATTTTTTTCGATAAAATTAATTTTATATGTATATGTATCTAATTAATGCATTTAATATGTATTTAAAATATCACAGGCCTATGTTCTGAATAATTACAACTTCACATTAAGAATGTGTTCTCCTTAATAAATACTGATTGTAATTTTAATTCGATGAATATTATTGTGCCACGTGCCCAGTCTTCACTTTTTTTAGTAATTAATAACTTTCTTTGAACACAAATCAATAAGTTAAAAACGTGTTGTCTAGTTTTTACCCTTTTGACAGTAATATAAATATTAAGATCCATTTCTTCCACAACCACTTGATCGCTTTCCTGATAATCTTGGTGGTACAAGGAGAAATATTTGACCAAAATATAAAAATCATAGAAGAGAGATTTTACAGTTGTGATCATATAAAAGGATTAGATAAGCATTTTTTAATGTGTGAATAGAAGAAAAAATACTTTATTACTCGTACGTGTGAATAGAAGATTCAGCATGAAAGGTGAATATAACATATCACAAAAAGTGAAGCTGATGGAGAAAATCCGATATGTTTGATATCAGCCACCCAAGTAAACCCAGGAATTGGTCAAAATTTTTAAGCACAAAAATTTGTGTTGGCCGGTGTTATCTAATAATGTATAAAATATTTCAATATTCCGTGTCTCGAGACGATCATACACGACATACATACGATCTCAAAGACATCACATTAATTATTATTTATTTATTTAAAAGGCTCATATGATTTTCTTCGTCTTTTAGATTTTTTAATATGATTTAAAAAAAAAATTATATGATTAAAAAAGGTCGTTAAAGTTATTTGGTCATATAAAATGAATAAATGAAGAGAGGATGGTAAGAAATATATACGATTCGAGCGTTGATAGCACCATAAATAGAGAAACTCCGGAAATATTTGAAATCATCAGGTGAACTGGATATTGAAAGATGGTTCTGATGTCTGACAAGATGTCTGAATGCGGACGAGGTGAAACTTATGTGTCAGGACAAAAGAGTCATTTTTGCCTATCACTGTGGAGTAACGGCGTGGTGAAAATTTAGTTAGATAGTTCAGAAATACCCGTCTGTTCTTAACGATCGTTTTTTAAAGTTGAAACACCGAATTATTTTCCTTAACGTTTCAAGACGTTGAATATAAAAAAAAATTGTAGTGTGGTCATTAATTATTATTATAAAAAATATTCAGTTCATAAAAAGTGACATTTAAACAACGCCTTACGACTGGTTTTAAACAGTAGTTTTAAATAAAATTACACACTTTTTACTTCATTTACTACCTATAATATCATAATTGTAACATTGTTATAATAATTAGAATATAATATTGTTTATTTTAGAAAGTACTATCGCGTTTCACTAATTTAATTTCAACTGATATAAATGTTGATTTCACACTAAGGTTGGCTGTTTAAGACAATTACCATCATTCAAAATTATGATTTAATTATCTTTCGGTTGAGATAATCAACGTGGTGAATATATTCGCGTGCAGCTTGATTATTCAAAGAGACTTGGCTGGTTTGTATTCAAATTATATTCACGGATTAAAAGAGACTGAACCGAGGTAGTCTTGAAACATCGAAATGTTCTTCGTCAGCGATTTTAGGCGAGCTTTTCACCCTGGGATTTTCTATTATATTGTACTTTCACCTGCCGTAGGAATTAATATTATTGAAAGTTTTGTACATTAATAATTCATAACTCTCGGTTATAACGTTTAAGAGTAAAATGTTAGATTAAATATATAAATGAGCTAAATTTCGTTACAAGCACCCCTTAATCTTTTTATTAGAGTTTGTGTATACAGTCAATTCCGTTTAATTGGGACACATCGAGACCAGGAAATTTGACCCAATTAAGCGGTTGTCCCAATAAACCGAAGCGAGCGTAAAACTAGACTTATAGCTCTCTTCATTGCTTTCCTGGATTTTTTAAAAAACTAATTTAATGTATTAATTATAAATATATACATGTAAAATCAATTTTGTCGAATAATGTTGTTTTTGCGCTACCGGGATTCGAACCTGGATCTCTATTTCCAATCCGCGGAAGTACACTACCAATTGTGTTATAGCGCCAGTATTTTTCATGACAAATTTTCGAACCTATATGTTACACTTTTTCAAATTAATACATCTGTCGTTCCACTATATGAAAGCCATCTACATTAATAATTTATTTTTTTTGCATCCTCCGGCTTAGGTGAATCTTCATTATCGTCGTCTTCTAACTTTTGATGTTTCGATTTAATGACTTCAATAATTGCATCCTCACAGTCAGCATTGTCATCGTAATATGGTAAATTGTTATCTATTCTCGAAAATTCTCGATAATTAACAATAGAAACTTCTAACATGTTCTCATTATCTCCATTGTTCAAAATTACGGAAATGTCTAAAACTTTAAAGCCGCAAACGGGAAAGCGAATTTATGTTGTGTCGGTATTTATATCTCGTCAACCGTCAGCGACAAACTGTATTGCTTGAAAGGGGAAATTTTTGCACTAATCGTTGGTAAATATTGAAGTACAACATGTGTTATGCTCTTAAATTACTGTTAGTTACTTATTTTTATTTCCGTTCTTTAATATTTACTCCAAATAAGTGGCTATCGTAATTAACCAGTATTCGCTGTATTATGCTGTGTAATAATAATATTGAACAATTTATATACCGCCATTTTTGTAACAATTTCAACACAGTGTTGTTTCTATAATAGTTTTTATATATTTTTAAACACCAATTCGTTGCAAAATGTATCGCTCTTAAAGTATATAAAAACTTATATCTACCCTGTTACATACCTTCAAACATTTTCAAGGGTTTTTTTTTTTTTACATTTCACGGTAAAAATTCAGAACCTTCCAATCATATTATAATACTTGACAATATATTTTTTTAATAAAGATGCATACACGAAATATGTGTCACATGAATATTCTTTCTATTTTGAAGCTAATCTAAACGCTTATGCTATGAAAATAGGACTAACTTGGTGGTCTCTTGGAATAAAGAAGAACTGGACTTGAAGCCGTGACCACTGAGTCACTAGGCTAACGAGGTAGCAACCATCACTATTATATTAATAATGATATTATCACAATACACCTATATTACGAAAATACCTTTCACGTATAAAATGTAATATTTTCTAATGATATTGCAGTTGCCAGCCCGCCGGACCGTAGGGCGGTAAGGGATGATGCGGGGGTGCCACCCCCGAGGGGGGCTCCCCCTCCCCCGCCGACATCGCAGCCTCCACCGCCGCCAGCCCGCAATGGACAATTGGCCAGTAAGTGCAAGTCAATAGCACACGTGGTTGTGATACAAACCTGCATATTTTGACATTTCACGCACCTACCTGTCTGATATCTCTTACCACCTGTCAGTTGAACTTGATTTTTGCATGACTGCACTTCATTTTATTATTATTCTTCAATTAACACTTATATCTAAACTAGTTGCACGGCTTACAGTTAGATCCACTCGGTTTCGGCATATTATTTTACCTATAATTATACATTATAAGTATATTTAAACAATCACTTATATTAGTAGCACTTGATATTTGTACTTTATAATATTTATAATTTTTTTTCAAAAATCTGTAGATTTAATTTAGTTGCATTTTATGTCTAACTCTATTTTTTATAAATACGTACTGTGAACTTTAAATAACTTTAAAATTGTATTTATTTAAGATATATTCTATATGTAGTCTCCACAACTAAAATATATTTAAATTATGCGGATGAGAAGCAAAAGGATTATGAATTTATCATCCATATACTGAATCAAAATAATTTCATAATTGAAAAACAAAAAATTCACTGAAGAAAATTATTTATGCGGGAGTAGCGATTCATATCTACCGCCGTCGTTGCCGTCTCCAGCTGACCGATGACACCGGCGACATCTACACCCAGGGCTGGGCTTCCGTTGAGAGAAGCCGGGCTCTTTCTCGCTCCGTCACTCGCCGTGCTTTATGATTAATTTTTAATTTATTTAAAGAATGCAATAGGAATCTATCAGAGGTGTGGTTTATGTAAAATATGAATCATTCGGGTTAGATTATTGGATAATCAGTAGAATTCCAACCCTAATATTCAATATTCGAATATATTCGGCCTTTTTCTACTATTCGATACTCAAATATTTTTGCAGCTATTCGAATAGTATTCGTACTAATTAATGTCTAAGAATGGAATATAAAACAATTCTCAGGATTCTGAATCCGACGTGGAAGAGATACCTGTTGCTTATTCGAAGAGTTCATCGACGTCCGAATTGCAGACTGAATTAAGAAGCACAATTTTATCCCTCGTAGAAACTACAAACGTTATTCATATAATCTAACAAAATATTTTAGATATTTGGACAATTTCAAAAAAAGAACAGAAACGTTAGTCGTACTATTTCAAACACTTTGAACAGTTAAGCCAACGTTAACCGCTGCTGAGCGAGTATTTACAACTGCAACGACAATAAAATAAAATTAAGAGAAAATTTAAAATACGAAACGCTCAATGCGTTGTTATTTTTAAAATGGATATTTACAAATACAATAAATAAACAGTATATGGCTCATTTTCTTATAAATTTTGATGTAAAGGGTGTCCAGCGGAAAATTTTCAAGTTTAATATTAAATATAAATAAAAACTACAATGTTTTTCTCATATTTTATTTTTACAAAACGATGCGGATTTTACGTTTTATAAACATTATCGTCTAAATGCCGTCCATTCCTCTCAAGACACTCTTGCAATCAAACTCTTAAATTTGCAAACACGCGAAAGCAAAGGGTTGGTTCAATGGCAGCAACTTCATGGCGGATATATTCTTGTAGGGCCTGAAATTTTCTAGGATTGTTATATTAATCATTGTTTCTTCTTGTCTGAACTTTTGAACCCAACAGCAGATAAGTTGCGTGCTCGGCCCATCACTTACTCGTCGAATATTAAAGTGAGTACAAAAAGCGCGACGCGCACGAACCAATGAATCTCCGCACTTTAAATATTTGTGCGGTGCGCTCCCGACCAGTGACTTATTGCGACTGGCAAATCAGCAAATCACGCGCCTCGAACAATACCCTCCCCACTTACCTCACCCTGGTGATTTACAAGCAATTACAATTTAATCTTGAAATTTTTCCGCTGGACACCCTATACTTACATATAATACGATTTATTTGAAATATTTCAAATTAATTTCATGCTATTCGAATATTTTTAATTTTACTATTCGATATTCGAATAGTTGGAATCTATAGTGGTCAATGTAGTGTATTTCCAGGAATAAATAACGTCCGCGTAAAACTCTGCATGATCAGGTAAAGCAGATACCCTCACTATGAAAAGATATGTAAATGTGCATGAGGTGATATTTATATCGGGACAGAAAAGTGTGCACTCTAACTTCTCTTTCTACCCCGTGGCGAAAAGTCGTGATAATAAGTTAGTTAATTAATCAGTAGTTTAAAAAAATAAATGTTCGAAAGTGAAATAAGAAACTTAAATACTTTGTACGTTCTATGTATAGTTTACAAAAAAAAAATCAGGTTACGAGTGTTTCAAAATGTATATTTAATCATAGTAACTCAAATTTAGGCTACGGCTTAATTGGGTAGGGGGTGGTACTTAGAAAAAGAAAAAGTCCCGTTTTCAAAGTCCAAAATTTTGTTAATAATAATCTCTCAAGAAATCATTTAGACACTCAAGTGACCAACTATTGTAAACAAAAAATTTGGATAATGTACCTTGAAAATTTTATTATATATTCTAATGAGATTTTCGACTGAGATACGGATTTTGATCCCGTGAAAGTCTTTGAAGACAGCTCTCAGATTTCGTAGATCTTTTGGATACCATGTCTTTTGGACTTCGGACACCGTGAGATTCGCCGTCTCGTGCTTCACTTCACGCTTATTGCATGTCATACATCAAATGTCAATTTGTTGAACGTTATGTTCCGTACGTCAGGTGAGTAAATTTGAATCTCCTTAGCAGCTGTTAAAACGGAAAAAAGTTTATAATTTAATGCCTTCTGCGTTTTTAATTTTTGGGAATAAATAGTTGTAGGTATTTATAGTTTTAGGTGATGTTTGTGCGCACATATCAAGTCTCGCTGCCAAATCAAACGTCACTTATACAAGTATGAGTTTTTGTCTCATATTTGTATACAATATCAAACTGATCTTTGAATTTATATCCAGATCAAAATGTCAATACGTGTACATATGGTACTGAGAATCTTTTCAACAAAATCTCTGAGATGTATCTAATTTTGTCTCATTCAACAACTTTTGAAAAGAGACGTAATAAATATCTTCTTTCTTCCAAAAATTTATATCGTTCTTCCAAGCATATGAAAAACCATATCTTTGCCCTTGTCGTGCCTCGTGAAACTCCTCAAAGATTCATAAAACGAACAGCAGAGTCAGAGAACATTGAATTATCAATAATAATACTATTTGTTTCTTTACTTTATTTTAACATTATTATTTCATTTAATATAGATGCTGCCGGAATACGAGCTCTTGCCTAGTCCGGTCAGCAACCAGTCATACTTTACTTATAATATGACGTAATAAGGAATTAATAAATTAAATACTAATTTAATGTATTCATTATAAATATATACATATAAAATCAATTTTGTCGAAAAATATTGTTTTTGCGCTACCGGGATTCGAACCTGGATCTCTATTTCCAATCCGGGAAAGTACACTACCAATTGTGTAAAATTGTACAAATTGTCGGTAGCGCATAAACAATATTTTTAGACAAAATTGATTTTATATGTATATATTTATAATTAATAC
The DNA here is from genome assembly GCA_022840565.1 of Eubasilissa regina. NCBI lineage: Eukaryota > Metazoa > Arthropoda > Insecta > Trichoptera > Phryganeidae > Eubasilissa > Eubasilissa regina. The sequence goes on from JAINEB010000018.1 coordinate 29,115,970, forward strand.
ATTAAATTAATATTTAAAACATCACAGACCTATGTTCTGAATAATTACAACTTCACAATAAGAATGTGTTCTCCTAATAATAAATAAATTAATCGTATGTTATAATAAACTTTCATGCAGACATATGTCGATCAACTTCCTCTCAATTTTATTTTATGTTGAGCACCCTTCACACACAGCGATATTTCAATAAACGAATTCCATTTCCGTCGATCAATTGTTTCTTTTTGTGGCCTTTCATTTTCACCACTCGCGTTTCCATTTTATTTTATCGCTTTATATATTTATAAATCCGATTGATTTAAATACAGACACAGACATGACATTTTTATATTATTCCGGATATGCGTCGATTATTAAATATGAAATCTTTACAAGATTGGGAATATGTACGGAAAAAATTGTGTTACCGAGTGTTTATACATAATTTTCCGCATATTAGAAGAAATCTATTCAACAAAGGCTTTTAGAAATCTTATATTAGAACAAATTAAATTAATTAATTAGAATTAATCTCTTGACAAAAAATAGTCATCACCGGAATTTTCAACTTACGGTAAGGATAATTTTGACCAATTAATCTATAGTGACACTATATAATACAATCAGATTCCATCTATATACACATGTTCCATTATTCGTGAGACATCTATTTTTCTCGTTGAAAGAGACCATATTTTTAATTACACTGTATTTCAAAAATCTTTAAGTAGAACCAGCTGGGTAGCTCTAGAACTTCCAGAACATTTTATTATAAGAGTAAACGTAACTTATAATATAAATTTTAATGAAATCACATTTCTAACTTTGTATCTATTTAAGGAGAACACATTTGTGTTGCTAAGTTAAATTTTCAGAACACAGTTCTCGTATTTTTAATACAAATTAAATTAACCAACCAGAAATATATTCAGATGAAATCAATTTATCTAAATATTATTTGATTAAATAAAATACAGTCGCTTTGTATGAAACCACGAAATTTCTTATACGTCAAAGTTTAAAGACGATTTCCTTGAGATAAACAAAACCGGTTGACGTATGATAAATTTCGTGGTCTCATACAAAGTGATTGTATTTTATTTAATCTAATATGTCAAACCACAAAATGATTGCTTTATACTAAGAAAAAAATAATAATTGCTACCGGGATAACAACTTAATATGTTTACGATAAGTAGATTCTTTATCTAGTTAATTCATTTAATTTGTATTAAATCACATTTAATTTATTACGTTACGATTTTTCAAAACATAGGTCCTCGATAATTAAAACAAACGAATAACTTAGAAACAAACATAGAAACAACAGTTATATTTACACACTTGCAATGCATACTAGGCATTAATATTTTATCCAAACCAATATACGGTTAATATTGATACGCTATGTGTATATTTCTATGATTCATCTAATTTTAATTATCAATTAACTATGTTCTGAAAAATCGCTAAATCACAAATGAAGAATTTTAATAAAAACAATTTTTGTGATAAAGTTGCAATTTCAGAACATTGTTCTGTGGCACATAATAATGTGAGACGGACATAATAATGTGAGATGGACAGCGTACATGTTGGATTAAAATGTCTATAATACTATTTGTTACTTCACATTCCTTACATTATTATTTTATTTAAATTCTACCGAAATACGAGCACTTGCCCAGTCCAGTCAGTAACCAATCATACTTAACTTATAAATATTTAACGCGTTTCCCCGGATAGAAAAAGCTCCAGGTTCAAATCTCGGTAAGAACCAAATATTTTTTCGACAAATAGATTTTTTCTATATGTCTTTCTAGTCGATTTATTTAATAATTTGTATTAATAAAGAATTCATTAATATTAACCTTATATTCGTTTGGATAAAATGTTATGTATTAATACGTTATAAGCGTTGCTATTGTAATGCCTAATTCTTTTCGTATTTGTATTAATTTGGAAAACAATTATTTTCAATCCCATAAATGTGTTAAGCCTCTGTGACATAAAGAAAATCCTTTTATCCCCGAGTCATTTTAAATGGAATTCTGCCATTTTTTGCCCACAGCTTTGCTCTCGGACTTTTATATTATTTTTCGTATCCAGAGGAAGAACCGAAAAATAAAAATACGTAATGTTTTTCATCCATCCCCTTTCAAGAAGAGGGATCGCGTTTTGTATCGGTTTTCCAGCAAATTTTCCACCAGTAAATAGCCTTTCCAGATGCCAAATTGCATTTCATATCAATTTTATTTCTCAACTCGCTTGAAACACAAAATGTTTGTATCAATCCTGACTGCACGTGGTGGAACGATGTATACGATTTAACCTTTGGAACAGGAATTTTTCTGTTTATTTCTAATAGCTTTTTTTTGCCTCGGAACTCATGTCATATCATTATTTTTAGCATTTTTCAAACATATCTAAGCGAATTTACCAGGTATAATAGTACTAACTTGGACGAAGATCAAACTCCCCAACATTTGGTTAATAAGTAAGCATCTTACCGCTATATCAAACAAGTCAATGGCGAGAACTTACCGTCGTATCATTAATTGACACGGCGGTTACTTTGTAATTTTCACAACCAAACTATGTACTACACACACGTTGGATTATTGTCACTACTATAGTCGCAAGAGTCTTTCTCATTATCATCTTCGGAACTCACCTCTCGAAACTATAGTAGTGACAATAACCCAACGTGAGTATAGTACAAAGTTTAGTTGTGAAAATTAAAATATTTACCGTTGTATTCCAATGAATTTTGCTCAAACTATTTAGACGTTAATTCAAAATAAATTCAACTTTATTTGAATAAACATATATTATTATATTACACTACCCACCAGTAACGGTGGTGTAAACTCTATTTATTAGCAAACACATAAACCGCTTTAATATTTTTTTTTTTCGAATATCCGTCAAGTGCTGCCCAAAAAAGTCTGATGGGAATGAAATTCTGTCCTCAAAAATTGGTTACCAAGAATTTTACCGCCAGGCTTGTTGTTATATGTCGATTACTTTATAATTTTTTTAAATTTTAATACAAAATATATTTATTTAGCGGGTACTCCTATAAAAATTGTGACTAAGATGCGTTAGAAAATTCCGTAACATTTTTAACACGTGTTTTTTTATCATCTTTACTACAACAACACATTTTATCCATACAATTTTTTTCCTTTATGCGAAGAGTAAATATTTATTTATTTATATATTCGATATTTAAAAAAAAACAATAGTAGAGTTGTGCACACCCAAATAAGAAAGATTTTGAGTTATGGGGGTGGCTTTCAACATTTATATAATACAAGATCAATATTAACTAGATCTAAGAATTTGTTTACAACAAATGAAAAAATATTTTTAAAAAATACTTACATCTATAATAATACGATACAAAAATTAACAATATATATAAATGTTGGGAAATTGATCAGATTATAAATAGGGAAAGATATTAAATACGTAGTTTAATAATTTTGAAGAACTTTAATCCCTTTAATAACCTTTAATAATTGTTTATGATATTCGCGATAAGATACCTTACCTACGAAAAATAAGGAGTGCGATACTTGCCGTTGGTTACCAGAAAGTTGGTTCAATTTGTATAACTAAAATTTTAAAAAGTAAATTAAAAACCAAAAAAAATTATATGTGACATGTTTCTGTCAACTAACGTTTTGTTAATAAGTAATTAGGACAAAATAGTTATAGACACGCATTAATCGACTAAATAAAGGGACATTTTATTTACATTTATTATCTTAAATATGTATCGTCAGTGCCCACTGAATAGAGAATTTAATAATTATTAAGAACAAATTTGAATATTTTGATACCACAAAAGGACTCTTCTTGTTAATTCTATTTATAAAATACTAAATAACTATTACGATAAATTTATTAAGCCACCAACATAACCTCAAAGGATCTCAGCCCTTGCAAGACTAATTACAGCCAGGCGGGCAACGTTCCTTGAAACGCGAGGGTGACTTGAAAGCCAGACAACATTGTTAAACATTTTATCTCCAGGCGATAATACAGGCCTTCTAAAATACAAGATCTAGATGAGATTTCACGTTCTCGAAACAGGCGGCTTGCTCGATACAAACATTTTTTACGTCCCATATAAGTTTACGATCTGCCTGGTCTCTAGGGAGCGTCGCTCGGACCCGGACACGGAGCGAGCCGACTCTTAAACTGCTTTATGGCAACTACGGATAATATTTACCAAATGACACTTATATAGGATTTAACACCTTCACTGTATAGTTTTTTCGTTAACTTTTATTATAAATATTGACGAAATGTTAGATCGCATTGTTTTTATTTTTATTTATTTATCTCTAGAAGAATATTTATAAATTTGATATTGTATTATACCTGTCTCACTAGAGTAACTTGATATAGGCGTAGTTTATAGTTTGGGGTATTGGAAATGTATATTGAATCAGAAGAATTTTAATGAGAATAATGAGCCGCCTCCATATGTGTTCTTATTCTTCTACGGCATTACATCCCAGGGTGGAATTTGGCCTCCACAAATGCTCTCCATTGATTCCTATCCCTTGCCATTCTTGTTCCAGTTCCAAGAATTATAATCAAAAAATTTAAAGAATTTTGATAAGATTTAAATTAAACAAAACGATTGATGAACCAACAAAGAATAAAGAAGATGGCTTACAATATAACACCGATTGTATGCGATCCGGGGACCTAAAAAAGGTTAAATGACCTTTAAGTATTATTTATTGAAGCTAAAATGCCGTATCATCTCAATTTAGAATAAATCGTTAATGATTTTGCGACAATGAAGACAAAAAAAAAATATCTAGTGGGGTTTTATATGCCTTTTTAAGCTAAAAAATTTTTTTTTCTAAACATTGTAATATTATTTGTGAAATGTATAATATATTGTGCAACATTTAAAACTTGAAATATGGGAACTTGGGGGGTATGTATTAGGTATTAAGAAAATTATGAGAATCATTGCAGGATCAGAGAGAAAGGAGAGAGGAAGGTTAGGAACATTAGACATACCTTATTGGATCTTTTTTCCTGTAGAAACGCTGCAGGGCGCTCCACTTCTGAACTTTAAACTTCCACTAAAGTTTCAACGAGATGTCTACTTGAAATACTTGCGTATTTAAACTGGATGATCCAACTATATGTACGTGTATGTCCCATATAACTTTACGTGACTAAATACAAATTCTCTCAAAACCCAACCCAGCTTACAAAATGTAACATTCACGTGTTGGTAGTTATTTGTTAGTTAGTCTTGATAGTTATTAGTCTGAAGAAAACAAGAACAAATCTGTGCCATGTTACGTTAGTAGGAAAATAACTGTTGTTTATATTTTCTGAATAATAAACCTTATTTTTTTTAATGAAAGTGTTATTTTATCATGTTCGTATTAATATCTTTTAAAAATACATTTTCTAGTCTACGTTTTAATAACATTGACTTGGGTTTTATTATTAATTTTACTTCAAATTGAACTATTGAATTAAAGACAGAAGCAAATAAGAGCATTTTTTCGTTTTCAAAATGGGCAGTAAAGTAACAGAAACTGCTCGTAAACTAAATGATGCTTTTAGTATGGATACTGTTAAGGAATGTACGGCGCAATGGTGATTCTAATATGTTCGTAATGGGGGCGAGAGCCTTGAAGATGAAGAAGGTCCTAGGCGAAAGTTGATAACGACCAACTGAAAGCATTAGTTAAACCAGAACCGCACAGAATAATTTAAAAGCTAAGCGTTATTCATCAAATAGTTCTGGGCTACTTGAGATAGCTAGAAAATCAAATATACATGACAAATGGGTGCCGCACGAACTAAACAAAAACCAAAAAAATCTCCGTTACGTAGTTTATTATACGCTGTGAATGCTTGTTGAGCTATTAAACATTGCTTTATCCATCATACTCACCAGATGTCTCGCTAATAGATTATCACTTGTTTAGTATTTCTATAACTTCTTATAGGGTAAAGTCTTCAATAATCAAGCGAAAGTGTATTTCGAGATTTTTGTAAACGATTATTATTCATTCAACTTATCTATTCGAGGATTTCAGAAGTTTACACCACTAGAATAAATAAACTTATAATTAATTGCTTGTTTCGATCAAAAGCTGAGAAAAATGTATTTGAATTTTACGGTCATACAAAAATCGCAATTATTTGACCTTAGAGAACTGTCAAAGATTTGATTATTTTCTTTGCTCTAAATTTCTGATATCTATCACAATTTTAGAAAATATTAAAAGTCTTTGTGTAACAGACTTCGCTAGCGTAACATGTAGAGTAAGTACGGATTGATGTCGGCGAGACGGACGAATGTCTCCATTCTGTGGGACTTAAACATCAAAGACAGACTCTTAATCCTGAATTCTTCAATTTTTTGAATATCTTACGAGAATGGAAGATAGTTTTGAGAAACTTATTGTGGTGGGCCACATTGAAGAACGAAGAGGAAGATTCCCCACCCGTAGGACCGACCAAGTGAAAAAGGTAACAGGCTTTTATCTGGTGACAGCCCTAAAGTCTACAGGATGCCGAAAAAGGTGGAGGAACATAGTTAAGATGGCGAGAGTTTATGAAGATCGCGATCCTGTCATGAGGGACCGACGTGAATAACGTAGAGTAACTCATTCATCTTTCATCAATATCACCCTAGAAATATAAGAATTTTAAAACAAAGCAAAATTGCATCGCCATGTAAAACTTGGCATTAGTTTAGTTAGTTAATTAGTATTCATGACAGTTTTGATGTTTGAATTTGCGCGCAGAGGTCTGGGTAGCCTTTTTTCCAGGCTTATGATGATTGGCCGTCTAAATGGATGAATCAGGACGAAAAACCGACTCTGGGATTCGAACGCTCGAAAAGGGGGCAGCGGGTCGGTGGAGCCGCTCTCCAGAGGAATATGGCTATAAATGTATCAATTTGAAAAGTGAAACATATAAGTTCGAAAATTTGTCGTCAACGCCGTAGCATAATCGGTTAATGCAATTTCCCCGAAGAGGAAGAGATCAACAATATTTTTTTATGAAATTGATTATATATTTATATCTTTCTAATTGATACATTTGATTTGTATTTTTTTAAATAATAATTTGAATTAAAAAAGATAAGATGAGAATGAATATTTTGAAAAGTATGTTATTTATTCTGTCTTCTCGTAATATTATGAAATGCCCTTCGCCCTACCCTTCACGGTAGACATTAATTTACGTTGGGTAGGTGTTTGGTTCACTTTTGTTACGTGATTTAATTAATACGCATTATTTGTAGTTAACTTATTAACTAACATACGCAAAATAAGGAGTAATTTTGTACGAGTCTGATAAAACCTCCCTTATCTCTGACGCTATTCTATAATAAAAATAAAACCCAATTAAATACCCGAGAAATATTTTATCCCAGAATAAAAACCCAACCACGCATATAATGCTCTATTTACTGTCATTGTAGACATATAACACGTTATATTAACCACTTTGATGTTTTAATGATCGCGATGAAATGTGATCATAATTCTCTTAATGTTTCAGAAACCTATAATAAAACATAATAAAAACACTGGTGTATAATAAACTTATAACAACGAATCTAAGGTGCATCCGCAGGTATAACAAGTTAATTATTTTATAAAGTGATAAAATTTATTTATTTAACAGTTCAATAATACAACATAGACACAAAGAATGATGTACATTAAAAATAAAGTCATTAAACCTCTTAAAAATGCTTATCATATGCGTTCACCATAATATGACTATCCACAGCAACCTTTAGATACTACAATGGCTATGCATTTCGCATTGACAATGAAATAGAATGTATTTAAAATTATATATATTACATACATATATGGTGAAAGTGACTAAAATAAAATATGTGGGAGTCATAATGGATTCATAACTGAAAATACAAGAAACACGAGACTAAAAATACTGCCTAAAATTTTAGACTTTTGGGAAGGATCAGAAGATTCATTAGTCTTGAGTCTTATAAAATAGTATACAACTCTGTTATTTTTCTTCACATCAACTATTTCAGCAGCATTATATTTTTAGCTAATATAGAAGGAATGCAACAATTATTAGTATGTACTGCAAAATAAAGCTTTGAGAATAATATTAAGAAAAAATATATATACTTGGATCGATACAATGCTGAAATTCGATACATGCGATAATCTTTTAACAAAAAATATATTTCAATGTTATGTTGTTTATTTTTGAAATCCTCACTAAACAAATATCAGTAGAATATATAAGAAAAATTTATGTAAATCAACTTGAGCACGAACATCATACAAGAGGAGAGATAGACTGAGACTGCCATTCAGGAAGAAGGCTAAACCTCAGAAATCGGTGATCTACCTATAGTGCGATAAAAAATTTAAATGAATAAGAACTATTTAAGAATAAATACAATAGATACATTGTAATAAATATTTATTTCTAGTACACACACCCCACATCGCTAGTGTATCGCGGCGTAAAAGTGAAGGCGTCTGAATCAGATTTTACTAGGAGCGTACGTTCGAACCCTACTGTCTACGATTTTTTTTGAACTTGGTGATTTTAATGAATTATTTACTTTATTAACGAAACCAAAATAACCCATGAACGGGAATACAACAATTTATTTATTTATATGCTTATTTTTTAAGAAAGGCTGTCTGAATCTGTTTCATATTTGTTCAATTCAAATTATTACAGAAGCATATCATAAAATACGTATTTTTTCATGTAGGTACTATATTTCATTGGAGCCAGCTGCCCCGCCCAGCAAACGACATGTCAAAGTCATTGTACTTGTTGTCTATTATATTTTTTCAATCTATATCTACAGTCAAACACAAAGGAGTCGTTGAATAAAAGAAGCGCCATTTTTCGATTTACAGTTTGAATATTTGAGATTATCTCGCTAACAAACTCGACAAGTGTCAATTTGATATTTCAAAATACCATTTTCTATTCGGGAGGGGTCGTTTATTTCTAAAGGTTTCATTTTTATTCTAAAAGTACCTAGTTCAGCTCAAACGTAAGAGTCACGTAGCCAATCTGGGAACTCTATGCTGTGCAGGGAAGAAAGTATAATCCGATAATAGTCCTTGAGATGGTTCGCTGGTTGCGGATAGTGGAGCAGTCTCGTGCGAGTCCTGTTTAGATATCCTTAACGGTTTGTAATGTGTATTGCAGAAGTAGCAGAAAATATAAACGTAGCAATTAACTAGGATAGAATAAAATATATTAAAAGCGTATGATTTATAGATACCATTCCATTTAAATTAGTGTCATAATACGATGATAACAACTATTCACATAAATTTGCTTCCTTAATACCCTAGTGCACAATTTACAAATACATCGCCAGATGATACATTTTTTAAATATAATACCTACGTAGGCCTTGTTTAAAACCTTTCCCTTACATAAGACACATCTAGTTCAGCCAGCGCACGCTCTGCCACTAAAGTGACGATCGGCATCCGGCTCCCCGCGCCCCCGCGCACTGCGCCTTCCGAACACATCCGCACGTACAAATGCACGTGTTGACAAATTCACGTCAGGTTCTTAGAGAAAACATTTTTTATTGTTGCGTACGGTAAATATTTATGTATTGTAATAATTTTATCCAATATATAAATATATTACGGAGGAATATCTAAAATATGAATTCTGTGTTTAGTATGTTTTCAGAGATATTCACATAATTAAAGGCAACGTCAATTCAGTTTACATCATCGGAGGGGAAAAGTTAATGTAAAAATCTTCTGCGTGTATTAACAACATAAGTAGACATTTTGAACAGGAAGGTTATCAGAAAGATATCATAACTTGTCTGTAGCTCTGCCTATCAGTTCCGAGTTTTTCAGTGCATTAGACGTAATTCCTTAGTGGTATTTTATTAACCACACATATCATTAATCACACTGATTACGACAAGCTTCTTTTTTTTAAATGCTCACGTCCCTCGAAACGAAGTTTTTTATCACTGATGACGGCCCCCACAAAACTGTCAACAAGGAACAAACGACAGACTAATTCTGCGTGGAGATTGTAAAGCTCGTCTCCCGTCTTGAACAATACTTGGACGCACAATTATATTGAAAAGTACTTTAAGATATACTTTCATTATTATTAGAAAGTTTTAACAATAGATTGTTACGAGTTTATGAGAACATACTTTAAAAATGGCCTTTGTATAAAAAAAATAGATTTGTGTATATTGAACACATGTCACATCAATATTGTTATTATTTTAAAACTGTGAAAATAGGACTAACTCGATGGTCTCTCATGACAAATCTCAAATCTCCGACTACTACGAATAGATCACTAAGCGAGTGCACTAGACCAAACAATATTAAGAACTCAACATAAATTTTAATTTATTGTGCACACAACCCGCGGAAACTGTTCTGTTAGGATAAATAATCGGAGAAACACAAAAAAAAACAAATACTATGATTAAAATCCGGCCACTTCTAAAATATTTTATTTAAGCCGAAGACTCGTGGTATTTTTAAAATATTTAGGTATAAAGATAAATATTCGAAATATAATCATACAACTGCATCGTTTAGAGACCTTTGTAACGTTGGCCGTATAAAATATCAGTTTCCATAAAATTCAAAAGCTTCTCACAGCACAACAGACCAACAGGGGAACTGAATAGAAGTACTGCAAATTGTTTGGGAGCCAAGGTTCAATGGATCGCTGTAAAAATTTCTATCAGAACCAAACAATGAGAATTTTCTAAACTATAATCATTCTACATATATTTCGTCTATATTTTTTACTAAAACACACCTCCTCAGCTAAACTTTAAGGTACCGATCTACAAGAATTTTTGATAATACATTTTTTTTTTTCAAAAGTCTTTATTTATTTACGTTCCTTTTGCTAGGTAATTTAATGGATGTTTCAAGGCCAATTATCTCGCTGTGCAGCCACGATTTATTTTTAATATTGAAAATATTATTTATTATTAAGAAAAAGAAATGATCTTGTACAGTACAACCTAAATACCCAATAACTGAATTACGTATTGTCACAAAATATTACAATTTAAATAATGTACTCACCGAAGTAATAAGATCTATAATTATTTAAGCAAAATAAGTACTTACGTAATAAATAAATGAAAATTAACGGAAAAAAATCGTTTTATTAATTAATACCTAGGATAAACTAATGAGACATAACTGGAATCATCCTTCAGTCTCATCATCTTAACAGATGTTTGTAGTATATATGTTACTGTGAATCTGTATTACCAGTGAGCATATATTTCCACTGGTGAAATTATATATTCGTTAAGCCGGTCAGTGGATGTATATCTAACAATGAAGATACAAATTCACTGGTTACATTTAGTGAGTTCGTATTCGTTGATAAGCGAGAATACGCCGCGCGGGAATATTTGCCCTTAAGTGTCAATGTGTCGCCCTACAGCATGGCAACAAATAGTTTGGTGGCGTGGGTGGCGTTTACAGCCTCACTTTTATTCGCTTATAGTATTTTTATTTATATTAAATAAAATTATTTACTGCATAAACTACCGTGTTTATAATCTCAGCCATTTTTATTTCCTTTTCAACACATTGATTAGGTTAGGTTAGGTTCAATTATAGGTTAATGTAGAATATACATTTGCTAAAACCTGCTAGTGAAGTTATATTTTCACCAGTAGAAATATATTTCTACTTTTAAAATTAGCAATATTAACTTGGTGGTTAAGATTCATATTTTTTATTTATTATCTTAGTTTTATTAACCACAATTGAGTTTAAAAAACATCTACCGGTTTCGGAAAACACTTTTCCTTCTTCAAGATGTCATAACTAACTAAACTAACTAACCGATAGATGTAGATGTTTTTTAAACTCAATTGTGGTTAATAAAACTAAGATAATAAATAAAAAATATGAAATATATTTCCACTGGTGGAAACGTATTCGGATATGATTTCACTGAAACGTTAGTGAAAATATATTCTCACTGGTAACACACATCCACTGTAACATATATATGAAAAGCATTGGATACTTTCTATGGTTGAGTTATTTATTAATAGTACCTACATGGCAGCACGATATAACTGTACTTACAAAACCTGTCGACTTAATAATGTTTAATTTATTAAATGTAATTTCACTTATTTTCAACGCGAGATAATTATGTTAAACATTAACGCAACGGAAGCCAATTATTGGTTTTATTTTTGATATTTGTATTTAGAATACCAAAATAAATTTAAATGGTTTCCTGAATGAATCAAAATAAAGTACATTTAAATTATTTCAAAATCCACCCCTGCGATAATCATAAAATGAACAATGTGAATGTGTATCGCGTTCCATGTTCCATTACACATTCTCAATTATTCGTAAGCACAGTGAAGCCTTTTACATTTGAAAAATTTAACAAGCAGCCCATATAACTTATTCGATTTATATGTCCGAATATGTTTCAAATTCAAAGGATAGAAAAACATGTTCATCCTTAATGCTTCCCTGGCGAACTGGAAGAATATTTTTTTCCGAGATTTATTTTCCCAGTGGACAGAATTTTGTTGAAATGATAAAACTTAACATGTCATTTATGTCTCGGTGCTATTTATATATACGTACATATACACGCTGTGTCTATAAAAAATGAAAAGAAACGGGAAGGAAAAGAACATTTCAGCTTGAAAAATCTCGGCAAAATCCCTTTCTAAGCATTACGGATAGGTTAAGCAGAGCGATCTCTAAATGAAAGTTTTACTGCTGGCGTTAAGGGTAGTATAAAATCAACGCTTTTAAACCTAAAATGAACTGATCTTTCTTTCATAATAAACTCGTTTTTCGTAGTAGAACTGTTTGATCGTCACTGCAACAATTCCCATTGAATTTAGCAATATTCAGACCACGAACAGAAATCTTGATAAAAATTAATTTTATGTATGTATTTTGTATAATTATTCTTTGACTCCCTAAGTAGAATCAAACTTGTGATACAGTTAACAAACACACTATAGATTATAATAATCGGTCAAAGCCAATGTTCAATTATTTAAATACGCAATTTACCGATCTGGCGATGAAGGCACATACAATTGCGATACCGCCTGTTGGCAGATTATATTCAAAACCTGTGTTTTTTCTAAATGTATTGATGAAAAAATGCTTTAAAAAGCTGGCACCCGAGGATTTGAACCTGCACCCTCGAAAAGAAAGTCAGACGTCTTAGTTCACTCAACCATGGCTAATAATTGAGAGACCTCAAAATTAGTATCAGTATATTGTGTCTTGGGAAAGTGTACATTACACGCATCATACGCAATATTTTTGGGATAATATATGTAAGAATACATAACATTTAGATGTTTTTATATGGTTTTATCAGGTCTATCTTTTACCTCCAATAATTATTTATGTAAACAAAATCGTTATATCCGTCAGTTTTGCAATCGTCTTAAAAATTTGGAATATATTATATTTTTAGAACACATTCTTATTGTGAAGTTGTAATTATTCAGAACGTAGGTCTGTAATATTTTTAATATGAATTAGATATATTAATTAGAAAGGTATACATATAAAACCAAATTTTATCGAAAAATATTGTTGTTGCGCCACCGGGATTCGAATCTGGATCTCTTTCCTAACCGGGGAAGGTGCATTATCCAACTATGCTACAGCGACGATATTTTTAGCAACAAATTTTCGAACCTATATGTTACCTTTTTGATATTAATACATTTAATCGTTCCATTATTTGAAAGAGCCATCTACCTTATTTTTACGGAATCTCAAATACCTTTGAGTAATCTGATTGTAGATGCCAGAATTATCAATTTATTTTTAAAATTTTGGACACATTGATACAACTTTATTATTAGGATAACACATTCTTCTGTATTAATTAATTAATTATTTTAAATATGAATTAAATATATTCATTAGAAAGATATACATATAAAATCAATTTTATCGGAAAAAAATCGATAACTTTCTAATTAATATATTTAATTCATATTATATTTCCACAAAAAATTCATGCATATAATAAATAATTGCGAAACGACCTTGATATCTATAAGCTTTTTAGCTGTCGATCATTATTAATTTGGATCCCGATTATAATGAAGTGTTTCGTTCCAGAACAAGGCTCCTTGACAATAGTGCGCCGCTCCAGCGCCAAGCGTCTGGGCGGGGGAGGGAGCGGGCGCGCGCCCCCGACTCCGCCGCCCCTCGGCCCCGCGCCATCGCCGCCCCCAGATCACCTGCTGGACCAGGTGGACCTAGCCACGGATAACCTGCCACCGGTGGACACGCCGGACGCCTGCGATAAAGCTGCGCTCAGGTGAGGCTCAACACTTTTTCATGTAGGCTAATCCAAACTCAACCATTATTTTAAATAGGCCTCAATTTTTTATCTTTCAGGGCTAGATATGCCATGTCATTAGCGGCGCTTTCAATAATAATTAAAATTTTCACGTTTTTTGCGAAAATGCGGGTTTTCATTATTCATTTATATCAGAATTTATACACTAGACTTGACTTTTTTAAAACTATTATTTAAATAGAACCATAATACTCATTTAAAACTAATAAACTGAATGTTATTTACCATAATTAAAACAATACAAGTTATATAAGAAAGACCTCGACCATTAGATGCATTTTCCGCGTGCTACAATATTGTGTTAATATGGTAAATTATTGCATAAATGAAATATATTTTCTTATAATCTTGAAGCCAAGATTACGGAGATAAATCTACATTGAACCAAATCAGCAAAATGTTAAAAATGAATAGTATTACCATTTTATATTACCAATTTTCGACGTTTATAAAATACTTTAAGTGAAAACATACATTTTTAAATAATATATTATATTTACTCACATGTTTTAAGGCTTCACCTACTATTTAAAACTAAATTTTATATCAAAAACATAATATATTTTCAGTCTTGTAAAATACGATAATTTTAATTGTCCATGGAACTTCAATACACGTTCTCGATTCGGCCATGACGGTCGTCAAATCCATTAGATTCACATTGTGACATATGTGCTGTCTCAGGGAAATTAATTATCAAATTTAGTCCATAAATGGAGGTAGTGTATTGGTACTGGAAGTGAATCCACATATCATAATTTTCAAAAATTTGATAGATATGGAGATTGATGGGTGAGAATAGTCAACGTTATATTTATATAAAGTGATCACTTAATCCAGCCGAAGACAGGTCGTAAGCCATACTTCCATATTAAATGTAATATTAAAAAAATAGCTTCGTCTCTATGAGATATCAAATCAATTATTTGTTTAATAACAGTGTCTTTGTAAGTGAAAATTCAGTAATTGTGTGTTCTTGGATATATTAAAAAATTGTCGAAATTAAAATTAAATGAAAAATTACAATGGTCAACAAAAAAAATATTTTTCACCCCCTTCTTAAATTTTATTTGAACTTTGTATGCTGATTTTGAACCTGACTACGAAATTTCCTTTTTACCTACCATTTTGGAATAATAATAAGTATTATACTATAAATATAACCATTTTTGCCATAAAATCAATTTTTTATTAATTTCATTTCTATCGATTTATTCTAAACTAATAACGAATAACTATTCAAACAAATTATACTTGTTGCAGTGCTTGTCAGTCTAGTGGTTAAGAAACTCGCCTAGTGATCTAGTAGTCGGGGTTCTAGCCTCGTTCCAGAGCATCAAGTCACCCCTATTTTCAAAACACAAGCGATTAGTTTATTTTGAAAATAGTAATAAGAAGAATATTAATGTAATACATATTGAATATATTCATCTATATTTTTAAAGAGATTTATTAATAGATAAGGTTTTATACATTTATCTTGTATTCATTAAATTTTGTCTGATTTGTGAATAATGAAAATTCTCGTAAATGGGGGAATTTTCCTCTCATGTGCGTTATTTTTTACCGGCTATGTTTATTGTGCAGTCGCGTCACTTTTTTTACCGTAGAGTGGCTCCTCCTTGCGAAAGCAGCAAAATTTAGGATACCGTTCCTAAAGACCTGTGAGCACTGCTGTAACTTTCAGATCAGCACACGCGTTCCACATATTCGTTGTATCTTATTTTATCTAGCAATTACTTCATGTTTCTTTCTCGTATACTTCTTTCACATAGAATGCATCTGCGACTAAAATAAACTTTAACTTTAATCAGCAAAGAGTTTACTGTGCTGGTTCTTACGGAAACATAAGCTCTTATAATAAACGTGATATTATATTTACAAAACTTTAATCATCGTCCATTGAAAATATTTTTTTAATTCTTCTTTTTATTTCCTCCTTCGTGTCATTATTAACATATAGTGACGACAATCAGATGAGATTAAAAATACTAATTAAATGTATTGATTAGAAAGACATGCATATAAAATCAATTTTATAAAAAAAATATTGTTGTTGCGTCACCTGGACTCGAACCTGGATCTCTTTCCAAACCGGGGAAGGTGCATTATCCAACTACGCTACAGCGACATTATTTTTGACGACAAATTTTCGAACATATATGTTACCTTTTTCAAATTAATGCATTTATCGTTCCATTATTTGAAGGAGCCATCTACTTTGTTTTTACGGAATCTCAAATACCTTTGAGTAATCTGATGGCAGACGCCAGAATTAACAATTCATTTTTATAAAATTTTGGACACATTTATACTGTGTATACTAATAATGATATTTTTTTCACTGATTGCAAAACCTCCTTATTATTCTTGCAATAGTTTTCTCATAACGTATTCTGAGCATATGTTGAATAGCAATGCTGAGAGTACTAAGTGATGTCTTACTCCCTTGTTAATATAGGCTTTTTAAATTCCCGACTCTTTTATTCTACAAAACGATGTGTTATTTCAAATATTTCAACTATACAATAAAATCTGAGATTGTTTATGTAAACGCCTTCGATAACTCATTCCCAGGTTTCCGATTAACAATAAGTACACATATGATACACGAACTGCACTAACCTTTTAACTGAAGCGCGCATTGGGACTGCTAAACTGGTCGAAGCACGGGATGTAATAAAAATGACGCCTCGGTTACCGTCTTCTTAGATTCCGAAAAGGCGGCAATACTCACACACGCACACACACATTCACATGTCAATAACACCGATTTTATTTTTGGAAGATCCAAGTTATGAATCAGATTCTTTAATGGATATAATTTTATCAGCCGTGGCCCTTCAATTGGAATTTTTCTCAAAAATTGTGCATGTATTGGTTTTTTAACCCTAAATTTACGTCCGGTGTTGACCACTGTTAGTTTTTTCTTAAAAACAACCAAAGATGATAATAAATATGAAATGTTAAGAGAATTAAGAGTTAGTAAGGTTTGGATACATTTTGCAAATGCCAGAAGAACGATTACCAGTAGACAACTTCGGAGGGAAAGTGGCCGATGGGTCACCCCAGACCAAGTTACGATAGCCAGCAACAAAGACAGATTAGCCTTGAATAGTCATCAAGTACTGATACAATCTCCGACCCTTCTAGCATAAGGGAATGAAAATGATAATGGTGAGAAATGTTTCTGTTCCTAAACTTCATTTTTATTATCATTATATAATAACTTAATATATGTATAACTACGTGATTTTTCTTCGAAAACCCAATTTAAAAATTGCTTTTTCAGTACATTAATATTAAAAATGTAATTTTTACTAATGCTGATGTACAAAAACAATATTAACCTTCTAAAAATATTTAAAATACCTAAAAATATTTCTTGATTTGTAATACTGTAAATAATTATTACTCTTTTATGGAAATAATATATGATCTTAATAATAGTGTGTACAAAAATTAGTCACTCAAACAAAAGTAAATAAAATCAAACAAATACTATGTACATACATAACATTTCAATATAATATATACAGAGTATAACAGACCAAGTCCACAATATTTTGTGGGTGGATACCTAATCAAATTACGAGTCAAAAATGTTCAAAGGATATATGCTTAATCTCAACCATGTCAGAGAGGTATAGATAAACAATGAAACAATATCGCAAATATTTATTTGGAAGTACGTAAACATTAAGCTTAATACGATTAAAATTCAAACAATAATATTTTCCCTAACAGTGCAGAATTTGCACATATCGCTTGAACATTTTCAACTCGTAATTTAGCCAAGTATCCACCCATAAAATATTGTGAACTAGGTGTTTTACACCCTGTATATATCGATGGCGGTACTATACCTGCCATATTCTGATCCACCAACCTGGTACATTTCTGTTATCATTTAAAACATTATTTAATTTTAGACTCAGTATTGCGTCCAACACGACCAAAGAAGACTGCAAGATAAACACGTGATGTGCACGTATTAATTTATAAATGCATGGACTGGCTTAGTCACGTGATAAGCACGGATTGAAACTTAACAGAGTTCTGTGACATTTGTATGTCTTAAATTACTTGCGTACCCCTAATTCTTACAATATCTACCACCAGCCCCTCCTATTTTCTCGTGGGGCTCGTAAACACTTACTCGTACAACCATTTTGTTACTCTTTTATTCATTCATATGAGTACTTTAAAAGGTTCCTTTCAGCATTTTGTTAAGTAATCCAAGTGAATTTCTTTATGACTAGACTTGAATATATGAATTTTTCTTAAGTAATATTTCGAAACTTCACTTAATAATACGACAATGAAAATTATTGAATGACGCCTCTGATATTTCATCCACATTAGTTTTCTATTAATATGTACATATATGAAAGAATTGTAATACATTCCAATACTTGATGCAGGTTGGAATCCCGGTAGCACAACAACAATATTCTTCGATAAAATTGATTTTATATGTATATCGTTCTAATTAATACATTTAATTTATATTTAAAATATCACAGACCTATTATGCTCTGAATAATTACAACTTCACAATAAGAATGTGTTCTCTTCAATAATATATGAGTTGTATCAATGTGTCCAATATTTAATTAAAAATGAATCATTAATTCTGACATCTCCTATCGGACTGCTCAAACGTATTTCAGATTCCGTAAAAATAAAATCGATGACTTTCAAATAATGTAACGATAGATGTATTAATTTGAAAAGGGTAACATATAGATTCGAAAATTTTTAGTCAAAAGTACTGTCTGCTATAGCATAGGGGGTTAATGTACCTTCCCCGGATTAGAAAGAGATCCAGGTTCGAATCACGGTAACGACAACAATATTTTTCGATAAAATTAATTTTATTTGTATTTCTTTCTAATTAATACATTTAATTAGTGTTTAACACATTTATATGCCTAAAAAATTATAATTGTAAAATATTTAATTTTGAACCATATATTTTATTAAACATTTATCACATCTACCCCATCTACCCTTCTTCATTTCTTTCTGTGTGATTCGATAAAATGTTTTTATCACTTCCAAAGTATTTCCCATTACAATGCAAATTTGGACCTCTGTTCCCTTGAATTAAAGAAAATTTTGAGGAACAAATGGAAAACTCATTTCAAAGATAAAAGGTAGAAACCCTTAATTTAATTATTAATTTCATTGTTTGAAAAATTTTGGGAATTCTTGTAAATGTATTTAAATAGTAAATCCTTTTAAATAAAATTGTATGTTAAAAATGTGCTATTTTTTAACTAGAATAATATAAAATTAAATTAATATTATTTATTCTCGGTGATTGATACCTTATATGTCATATTACCTTATGTACATTTATGTAAACATTGAGACAAAGATAAATTACAAGATATATTGCGTACCCACCTTTATAAAATTATTGAAAATGAATTTTACTCTCCTAGACCACTTGATTCCTATCCACCTATAGGATCCCCATTATTTTCAAACTCGCACTCCGTTGCTATTTCACATTCCTCAAACTAACACAAACCATTGAAGAAATAGTAGTAGGAATAGATCCCGTGGACTGTATCGATTTAAATGATTGTTTAGTTGACGTTATTCGAATTGGAGTAAGAAAGGAATTAGATTTCAGAGAGGATATGGCCTGCGGTTACTAGTCCTGGGTTGAACGGCAAATTGCACTCTCGTTGACTTGCACTATTTTGATGGAGAAGGAAGATCTCGCTGGCATTTCGGGATGCTGTCAAAAGTGGATATTTCAGGATCCGGATTTTACGCATGGCGTTACTCTCGACCGACAAAAACGCGCTATTGCGTCAAAAAATAGTACGTATCGATGTAGGGATAGTACTTGTGTAATCGTATGAAATCATGTTCCAAAACATCTTTTTTTAATAAAAAATCGTAATGTTTTCATTATTCAGCTTTGAAATGGTGATTCACCAGGAAATGAAATGGTGATTCAGGTAGGATATGATCAGAAGTATATGCAACGATGATGACAATATGCATGCATTTTTCGGATTATCGTTCGTATTCAGGTATTTCAATATTCACATTGGCTATAGTGAGGTAATTAATCTTAACAAATGAGTGAGTCATTCGTTATCTGTTTTGCTTGAATGACCAACGAATATAATCCGACTTTTACCACCAAATCTGCACACACATATTATTGTTTTAATATGGTATATATTTATCATATTATGAATAGATGTACAATATAGGTAATTTAAATTCTTGTACCTGGTTATATTTTAATTAATTTTATCGGATAGTTGTTATATCTTGCGGCGCCAGCTATATTATTCGGCTGCGCCGGTTGAAATATCTCTTCCTTGAAGAATACAGCTTGAAGTGATAATGTGAATAACACTTGGTAGAGCTAGTATAGATTGCAAAACGTTCTTAGAACAATCTGCGTCGGAAGACGGGAAACGATGAAGCCTCACGGTCCGACATAATTATGCATTTTCGCCTGACGTGCTTTTTCTTACGCACACATACAGTCATACCCGTTGGATCCAAATGCACGTACGCCTGATATTCCGACCTCATTCCATAGCGATCACAATATCAACGAATAAATGGTGCAGGCATTTAAAATAAAATAAAATATTTATACGTAATAAATGGAACAATGTTATAACTCCACTTGAGTTTATTACCACTACTCGAGTTTCGAGAGAAACAGTAACTCTTATCCACAGCCGAAGTATTAAGCTAACTACACACAAATATAGAAGACATCGACATCAACAGGTGAATAATTAAACTAACTATAAAGTTAACGCCGATTCTATCAATAATATGTTTATATGTTAGTAATAATTTAAAATGGCTACTTTGTATAACTCAATCCGTTTCGTGCCTTTTATTTTGTTCACTAGTAACATATTCCACAATGTATAGCCCTAAACAAGCCAATTTAACTTCTGTGTCTCAAGGCGTACAATATCATTCACCATAAGTTAACTTTTTTTACCCCCTTCTTCTTCTTCAAAGTTTCACACCCCTATAAAAGTTGGAAATCATCACTGCTATTTAATCTTTAGAGGCAGCTACTCTAAACTATAACCGTGCAACGGAGCCAGTCTCGCAAATTCTTCAACCAGTCTTTTCTGCACCTAGTTTCACTTGAACATTCCCCTATAATATAACTGCATATTTCTAGGCTCTCGTAAAATGACCGAAATACTCAAGTTTTCTCTTTTTGATAGAGATCAGTACTACCTATTATGATCAGTTTCAGTTTTATAATTTTATATATTAAGATTTTTTTTCTTGAGACAGTCTCTAGGTCTTTGTAGACAACCATTGACCTTCGTCAAGATTCGAGCGCCGGCACATCTCGTGCCTAACTTCGTTTATTTATGAAAGCACATTTTATTGTGTAGTTGAAATTTTAGGGTGCAGTTTTATATGATATTACAAAAGAAATCAGTTACATAAATACACAGAAAAAATCATCTATTTAAAGAATATTTATTTACCACCGGGATACAAACCCGGAACACCAAAAATTATTATTTCCATGAAAATGCTGTTACGCTACGTTTACCATTTAAGTTTACGAATAATTTGAGACTTTTATAAATAATACATTTATTATTCAATTTTCAAAAAGCTATCAACTACATACAAGCAAAAAATTACAGAAATCTTTCACTAAAACACTAGCTGACGCCGGAATTAATGAATTTGTTATACGTAGACCGGAAAATCTTTGATATAGTATATTTTATTTATTTATTTAATAAAAAAAAACTAGTGATGCGTACGCGGAATATGTGTCGCATCAATATTCTTACGATTTTCAAACTAAGCTAAACACTCGTGCTATACTAAGCTAAACGCGACCATCTGAAAAGGCGAAGATCTTAACCACAGGACCAACAAGCACGTCACTATATTGTTTCAAAAAAATTCCGGTCTCGTATGCCGACGGTAACCAAATATTTTTTCGTAACATAGTTTTTTTTCTGTACATCTTTCAAATTGATTCATCTGATTTGCAATTATTAATTAAGGAATAATTAATGTACATGAATATTCAACTTTTAAATTTAAAAGCAAGTCTGTCTGTTGAATATCGGTCGAGGAAATGCAGTATTCCCTTACTTTATAACTTACTTGCAAAGTTAGCGAACTTGCATCTTAGCTTTCACAAAGCTGCTTGTGACTGGATTACAAATGACTCCGCGTTCAATAATGACTGACGCAATAACAAAATGTGTCTGCCGTAATGTTGCGGCTAGAATTTTATCGAGGAATTATAAAAATAAAAAAATTCAACGCTGATTGGTGTTTTAATTTTCAGGTTACGATGCCTTTTGCGCCAGCTGCATCGCGGGGAGATACCGGCGGAAGTTCTTCAGAAGAATCTCAACTATGCGGCACGGGTCCTCGAAGCAGTGTTTATAGACGAAACCAAGTAAGTTTACTTCCAATTAATATCTTACATAACATCAAATAATACATGTTATCTTCAAAGCCATTTTCAAAACCGTTGTCTGATTTCAGGTAATCCGACATCAAATTATCATTTATGTAGAGAATTTCAAAAATTTAAGCTAATAAAAACATTTTATTTATTTTTTAAATATTCTACTATATATAAAAATCACTTTTTTTTCGTTTGAACCTATCATGAAATTGCGTCTTTAACTTTGTGAAATAGAAACAGTTTCAAAGTTGTCCATTGAGTTTAAACAATTATTTTTTAATACAAATTAAATGTATTAATTAGAAAGGTATAAGTACAGGTAAAATCAATTTATCGAAAAAATATTTTAATGCCACCGGGATTTGAACCAGGAATTTTCCCTATCCGGGAAAATGCGCTGATCACTACACCATTTCAACATATTAAGTTAACGACAAATTTTCCAACCTATATGCTGCACTTTCAAATTGATACATGCGTTAATCCATTTTTAAAAGCAAACCACTCCATATTTAAAATTGCAACTTCACAATAATAGTGTCTTCTCCATAAATATATAAGTTGTATTAATGTTTCCAAATTTAATAAAATAGATTAATTAATATAATTCTGGCATCTCCTATCGGGTTTTACTCAAAGGTATTTGAGATTCTCCATAATATAAAGTGGATTGCTTTTAAAAGTAGAATAACAGATGTATTAATTTCAACGTGCAGCATAGAGGTTCGAAAATTTATCGTTAACTTATTATGTTGACATGGTGTAATAGTCAGCGCATTTCCCCAGTTAGAAAAAGTTCCTGGTTCGAATCCCGGCAGCAACAATATATTTTTTCGATAAATTGAGTTTATCTGCATATCTTTCTAATTGATACATTTAATTGTATAAAAATGTACAGAACTATGTTCTGAAAAACTGCAACTTCACAATGGTAATCTATTCTTCTTAAAAATTATTTTTTAGTTCCAGTATTTTAGAGATATCTAATGAATAAACATTACAATGTAATTACGTGATTCTGCAAAACCTTATTTTTTAATGAATTCAGTACTCTGATCGGAAAACTTTATAATTTAATAACGAGAAATTCTGTTAATTTTCCAAAGGATATAATAACTCGGGGCTATAATATAAAGTCTTTCAAATTTAATTATTAGCCTCCATACCCGAAGTATACGAGTACATTTTTAGACATTTGTGAACGTATCTCAAAAAATGATTGTTCAAATTCAATTTCAAATATATATCGAATAAGGCATAGCTTTTCAAACTTTCTCGTGTAGTTGATCAGTTTATATCTTTCAGTGTTACCTAGGAAACAGCTACCTATAAAGAAAGGTTGTAAATAATTTTATTGAATTATAAAAAATACTATTAAACATAATTAATAGAAATATTTAGACTTAAACGTATCTTAGACTGGAATGAAAAATGGAACAAGAGATGTGTCAATTTGAAATAGCTGCAGCATATAAGTTCGAAAATTTGTCGTCAACTCACTTTGTCCACGTGGTGTAATTGGTAAACGCATTTCCCCGGACAGGGAAAAATCCAAGTTCTAATCCCTGTAGCAACAAGAATATTTTTTCGTTAAATTAATTTTTTCTGTGTATCTTTATAATTGATACATTTAATTTGTATTCAAATATTTATAAATTATACGGCCTTGAAACTGTCAAAATTGGTTAATAACGTAATTATTGATTTTTAAAAATATTTTTTCAATTTTCTTTTTTGTAATGTTCACATATTATTATTTATTAATGTACATTTATTTAAAATAAATATGATTTAATGTACATTTTCATATACGATACTGAAATATTGTTGCCATGTGATGCCACGATGTGGCCATCATGTGTGATGATGAAATGTTCTAATGTTGGCACCGTTGACTGTCCGCCCTCGAACCTCAAGCTCCGCAGAGGCAAGCTCGGCGCCTCAGGGGCCGCGGGCGGGGGAGGGGGAGGGGGGCGAGAGCCCGCGGGACCGGCAGGCGCAGGAGCCCCCCAGAGCCCCCTCGATGGCCGTCCAGAAACGGCGGCTGCGAACCCCCGTTTGGGCCAGGTCACCACGCTAACTACACCACTAACACCCTATCCCTAACTCGGCACCCGACCCGCGGTGGCGGGGGTGCCCCCCTAGGGGCTCTAGGTATATGTACCGCGGGAATGCTGCGAGGACTTGGAAGATATTGAAAAAGTTTTCAATCTCAGATTACAGTCGCCCGCACGCAGCCCCGCGCCCCGCACCCCGCGCGCGGTGACAAGCGGGAATTCTTTCAACAATATAAACTTGCAATATCTTACAATATTTCATTATGACACGGCCTACATTTCTAGGTCGGTATAGGGGTCGTTTCATAGCCTTCATTTTAAAACAAACATCTAACACATTGTTCAATTCCAAATATACGTGAATACCAATAAAAAGGCTTCCTTCCTGGTTGTCACCGCGCCGTGAGGGCTACACTCCTCTATCCCGTCCGATAGCGCGCTCTGTTTATTTCCTCTTTCATTGCCTTCACCTTAACTTCGCTGAAAGCTTTCTCTATATATCTTCGAAATCCCACCTTACTGTGATGTTTAGTGGACTATATTTCTTGGCCAACATTGTTAATCTTTCGTCTTATTTTGTAGATTATTTTTAGGATTGATAGTTTTTAGCTGGACGTGATCTTGGTTGTGGAGTTCCGGACTTGAGCCTTCCTGTCGTAGATGATTATTGCTGCCTTCTTCCTTTTCTTTTTTTCTGAAATTGTACATTAATATCTCCAGTGTTTTATTTTTTGATCTGTCTATAAGCCCTTTATGAAAGCATGAATATGTATTGACTGTACTTTTGCTTAATCTTTATTTTGAATGGAATCTTAAACACAAAACAGAATGATAAATGAAAGCACAAGTATTCATAATACTTCATTATTGCACATAATAATATAGCAAATATATAAGCCTCTCTAATCCCGGCTTTATCATCAATTCTCTCGGAGAACCTAGATATCTAAGCATGGTTCATAATATTCTTGCACAAACCGTAGCTTTCTAAGTGATATTTCAACATTATTATAGAATATACTATCCTCGAGTAATCGAAACAATGATTCCATTTATATTTATTCCATAATAAATTTGTTAAAATGCATTTTATATATTAAAAAACGAGAGAAATTCAATTTTAAAAACCAATTAAAATGCAAATTTTAATGTCTTCATGTTTAATTGTATTTATTTTCCCTTTTTTATTAATGATTGTTTACATGTTTCTAAATATAACTGTTTACAGAAGCATAAAAACTATATTTTAACTAAAAACTGGCTATTTAGTGTAAGTTTGTACTGATAAAAAAATGACATTTACAAATAATACTATTTTCAAACCAAAGTATTAATTTTTTGTAAATTAATATTCGTGGCTTCTGGCGTGGAGATATAAATCTCGGCCCTTGACTGAACAGTACCCGGCCACCGATCCAATTCATAGAAATAAGAGTGATAAGCTTAATATAAAAAGATATTATTTTAAAATATAACTATTTAGCCTTCGCTAATCTATTGTGCGAAAATTACTCGTGTATTTATCACAGTTAATTTTTACATGAGAATTCTTTTGAAACGATCAAATATATTTTGATATTAAAATATTTGTTGATCGCTTAAACATAAACAAAATAATAATATTGTATTTTTTATTTATTATCTTAGTTTTATTAACCACTGAATTGAGTTTAAACAACATCTACCGATTTCGGAAAATACCTTTTCCTTCTTCAGGATGTCATAACTAACTAATAATATAGCATTGTTTCTTCGCCAGAATCTATTTTTAAATTTAAAAAAAAAAACAACAATTATTTAAAAAAATAAATTTAATACCTAACTCAAATTGCTGATCAATACAAATTTAGTCGAATAATTTTTACGAAAAAAATTTTAAATAGGACTCGTATAGTTAATTTGAGTTAGGTACTAAATTTATTTTTTTAAATAATTGTTGTTTTTTTTTTTTTAATTTAAAAATAGTTTCTGGTGAAGAAACGATGCTATATTTTTAGTTAGTTATGACATCCTGAAGAAGGAAAAGGTATTTTCCGAAACCGGTAGATGTTTTTTAAACTCAATTCAGTGGTTAACAAAACTAAGATAATAAATAAAAAATATGAATTTTAACCACAATGTTAATATTGCTAATTTTAAAAGTATAATAATATTGTTTTCATGCATCTGTTTTATTTGTCGCAGCGGATGTTGTGTGTACCGGTCAATGTGTCCACTGTGTTCATAATATTTATTTGTGGTTGATGTTCGTAGACCGGTGGTATCGAGGCAGCAGTCGGCCCCCACTCTCGTATTTAGGTGTGTCGATGTCAAGGAACCATTCCTTAAAATGCTTTGTTTCATGCAGTAGACCAAAAATATTTTCAATCGCTTTTTACATGTTTCTTATTTTATTTGGTGACAAATGAACATTTTACAACATAATATTTTTGTTCGGTGTGGTACTAATCAAATTCAATTTTAAGAAATTTATTAATATCAAAAAAATTAACTAAGATCGCATACCGATGATATTGAAAATATAATTAAATTAAAATTCACTTAACTACCTCCAATGAAGTAGTTTATCACCATTTAAATAAAAGCTTTTATTGCCACCGCTACGTTGATACTCAAGTATCCGAAATTGCTAAACAAACAAAAATGACACAATATTTTTATGTGATAGTTCTTTCGGATAGTTGGTATTCAAGTGAACATGTCTTTATATCACTTTAGATGAGCTTAGAATGAGAATCAAACAGTTGTTATATAATATATATATAGTGTTGTTTTACTGTGTTGCATACATAATATTACGTAATATGGCGAAGTAAGTATGTAGTCTGATAACAATTATTTTTATCACACAACATTACACATGATATCACTAATAATATATTTATTTCTAATATTTTAAACACTGTTGTAGGCTAAAGGGTGTAGTACTCATTTTTTAAATTACCAAAAACAATCCAAGAACCCAAATTACTCAACAAAATGAAAATTAACTAAAAACGACTAAATACACGATTTTTTTCTGTTTAAATTTGAACATTGAAACCTAACTATTTTAAATTACTTTATATATTACAAATTATCAATATTTTGTTAAATCCTTACAGATATATGATTATATAAATGTCATTTATTAAGTACTTATATAAAAGATATTTTTAACTCTTGTCAAACATAATTTTTAATGCAAGACAATAATATATTATTCTCATAACTTATTTTTATAATTTTTTAATATAAAATTGTATAATTTCTCTCGATGCACAGTAGATAATATTAAAACGTACCTACACTTCAAATTTATGTATTTATTATAAACATATTGAAATTTTATTTCCCCGAGTTCACATTTCATGTGCGAGAAATAGAGCTGGAAGAAAAAGAAAGTTATTGGAGATAGACATTCATGGAAAGAATAATTTGTTCAATTCAACGTTCTTACGCATCACATTTTCTATGAAACTTTAAATAACCTTCCATATACAACAAATGTACCAGATTATTAACAACGAAAAATGGGTGTTTACAATAAATAATGTTAAGGCGATAGGAAAAATAATTTTCGAAAGAACAAACAGAGAATGTCACAATCAAATAAAGCTCCTGTTCAATTTATTTTACGTACGTAAATCAGTCATATTACGTTATATAGGTACGTACTTTGTCACGATTTAAAAAAGAGTTGTTGTTAAAATATTGGTACAATCTCTCTTAGGTCGAGATATTTGATTCATTAAAATGTATTTTGTGTATACTGTGAAACATCACAAAGAGTAATTCGAAAACATCAACGCTTTTACACTCTATATTTTGTACTGGTGGGATAATTTTCTACGAGATCTCTGTCATTCTCTCAATGATCCACGATCTGTCTGGTTTCAGTAGTAGAAGGTGGGATCTACTGGATTTTCTACGAGATCTCTGCTATTATAATGGTCTACACATGTCAACGGTATGCTGTTCACATTGTACAGGAAGGATAATTTTCTACGAGATCTCTGTCATTCTCTCAATGATCCACGATCTGTCTGGTTCCAGTAGTAGAAGGTGGGATCTACTGGATTTTCTACGAGATCTCTGCTATTATAATGGTCTACACATGTCAACTGTATGCTGTTCACATTGTACAGGAAGGATAATTTTCTACGAGATCTCTATCATTCTCAATGGAATAAATATTTTATGTAATTTCTATGAGATCTCTATTATTCTTATTGCTCCACGAAATGTCTGATTAAATAGATGAAAGGTAGGACAATTTTCTACAAAATTTCTGTCTTTCTGAATGGTCCACGAACTTTCATAACGAATGTGGGCCTTCGTGAATTTCTCTCTCAGTCGTGATGCTTATGACTGGTATCGTGATATTCGTGCGAATTATTTGTTTTCCGTTTTCGCGAACCTGGCCACAGTTACCTGGTTAATAAAGCAGGCTCGCACAGACCCTAAAGGTACACCAAGTACCAACCCGCAAACCGACGGCAATACGAGCCAGCCATAACCAGTCACTTCACTGGTAGTCGGCTTCTTGATCAGACCACCAACCAACAGACGCTTCACGTCCTTACTGTGCCTATTTACCTGGAATTAAGCAACTATCTTGATTAAACAACTTGTGCAATTAAGTTACTTATTATTTGTTCTACCTGCTCAAGCTACATATACACGCAAACACACGTGTTACTCATATGAATATGGAGAACAGACGGGAGATATAGGCCTCTGACATCCACACATCGATCCTTGTGATAATCACATTTTGACATAATCCACACTTTCTTTCACTACGATCCTTGTGATAATCACATTTTGACATAATCCACATTTTCTTTCACTACAACATACCCCTAGCTCCCATATTGGTAACCCCTCTATGAGGTTATAAAAAATGTGTGCAATTATATTGCATCATGTGGAAGTCGAACATATTTCAAATAATACGTAACCTCGAAAACCTTAAACTTTCAACAACGTTAAAACCCATATCCCCAAGTGACCCAAAAGAGGTCGCCAACGTTAATTCCTCAACAATTTAAGAAGTTATCTTTAATTACTAAGTAGCGTGATGTGAGGGATACCTAAATACATAAAACTTGATGCTACACGACCTACACGTGTCAAATTAAGATTCAAGATAAAATTATAAGGGTGGTTTCTATTTTTTAATAGCTGAATACATATTTGATCAAATAAAATCCAACACTTGTTTATATAAATTTTTAATGATGATATTTATCATTTCTATGTAAATATTCTTTATTTAAAAATAGACTTCTTATTACTTTTTAGATCTTTTCTTACATTATTTTAATGACACCCAGAAACAATATTTCGTGGAGTTAAATTATACATTATTAGTCTAGCCTAGGATTAAATCAACGTCAACTATTTCATCGTTCATCAATTCACAAATTTATTTATAAAGGTATATTATCTATATGTAATGTTTTATAATATAAAAAATTGTGTTTTTATTGTTCTACATTTCTAAAAAAACAAGGTATAAATGATTAGAATAAATTGTACATATGCATACGTTATATGCGTACATAAAACAATACATACATATACTATGCATATACGAATAATTATACATGTAAGTTATTTAATATTTAACGTTTGTTATTTTTTCATTTATTATTTATAGTTTTCAATTATATTCATACTAAATACCGATTTTTTTTATTGTTAAGTTATATAGAAATAATAATTTATTAGTACACTTTACATTACGTTCAAAGGCCCTAATATATATTTTTTTAATGTGGTATTGAGTTGGTGCATAAATATTGAGGCTTTTTTCAACAAATTTTATTAAAGAAAGACAATAAGAACATTTAACAAAAACATCTTTAAATTATTATTTTTGAGCATATTTACCATCTACTTGAATGACTGCTACCTATTTGCTCGGTAGCCGGTCGATCCCACGGCGAAGAAGTTGCTGTTCTTAGAGGTAATCCACTCTTTGACGTCGGCCACCAAGTCATCCAAATTTTTCGATCCAAGCGAGCCAATTTTTTAGCGATCGATTGATGTGATAGTCCCTAGTCGCTTCTGTGGGAGAATATGGTGGATGAGGAAGCAGTTTCCAGCCTTTATTGACGATAACCACGATTCATCCCCAGTGACTATATTCTTCAGGAACGGAGTTTGCTCGTTTCGCTGCAGCAAATCGGTAAAAATTCTGACACGTTCGGCTTTGTTGTTATCGGAGAGTTCGTGGGGGACCCATCCAGCCAATTTTCATACTTTTTGAGACGACGAACGATGATTGAATGGTCCACATTGAAGTCTTCGGCCAACATTCTCGTTGTCAAGCTTCCGTCCTCTTCCACGGCTGCCAAAAGTGTCTGGTCGTCGAAATTTGATGGTCGACCTCTTCCTTCTTCATCTGCTAGGTTTGAATCATCCAATCTAAATTTCTTAAACCACTGATTGTACCTTTGCCAAAAAATTCGTTGAGATTGCAAAATGTGTGTGCTGACTTCCAACCTTTCTCAAAGTGGTAGAGCATAATATGGCGAATACGAATATGATTTTCGATACGCATTTTCACTATCTGAAAAGAGGAAATTATTTTTATGAAAAAAAATTACAAAAAACTGTAATTTTAAAAGAAAAACAAGAAAAAAAACCTCAATAATTATGCATCAACCTAATAGGGACCATATAATTAAAAATATTAAAAGCTTAAAAGAAGATTTATCTTATCAGTAATGTGCTTCAAAAGTATATTTCTCTGCGCCATAATCTGCACTTTTCATTATATTCATTTTTTTAAGCAATATCTTTGTGGTTAGACCTTTTAATAATTATTTTAAATACATGAGTGTATAACCACTTGAGTTAATTATAATAAACCCGAACAATCAGAGTTCTATGAAAACCTAAATATAATCATAAAGTCTTTTGTTACAATTGATTATTAAATATTCAATAAAAAAAATCCAGTACCCAACAATAGAGAATACAGTAGGCCAAAAGTCACTTTACTATTTAAAAATTAAAAACTTTTCGTATTTTTATTATTTATAATTTATCTTTTGCATAATATTATATATACGAGTTGCATGGATTTTTTTTACTTATAAACATAAAAATAAGTATCAAGAATCATGAAAGTTAAG
Source organism: Eubasilissa regina (assembly GCA_022840565.1). Classification (NCBI taxonomy): domain Eukaryota; kingdom Metazoa; phylum Arthropoda; class Insecta; order Trichoptera; family Phryganeidae; genus Eubasilissa; species Eubasilissa regina. Next base: position 29,148,015 of record JAINEB010000018.1, read on the forward strand.
AAGATGAAATTGTATTTATATCTAACGTTGTTTAAACCACTGCGTTGTTTTTACGTCAACCGGTTTGGATTCTAACGTATCTTCGTCAGGACTGGCGTACAGTTGATCTATTTCATAAAATTTAAGCAACATCCATTACGGGGTGTAGGCGTAGTATTAAATATTAATAATCAATTAAACCTTACAAACAACCCGCTATTTAATATATTTCCTATTTCAATACCCCCTGTCATTCACCTTCCCACTCTTACTGAGACACCGCTTACATCCTACCCCGCAATGGGTGTCGTGTAAATTTTATGGAATAGTTCAACTGTACGCCAGTCCTGACAAAGATACGTTATAATCGAAACCGGTTGACGTAAAAACAACACAGTGGTTTCAACAAAGTTAAATATAAATACAGTTTTAAATTATGTCTAACCATAAAGTTAACGCCACAAACTCAACAATGTGTTCCGGAAGATGACTTTCAAGATCCTACTGAAGTGTCATGTTTATTGAAATTATTTTTAGAATCGGAATAGTGGTGAATTTGAGTAGATTGTGTGTTATTTTTATGTGCTTTACTTATTTCTAACAATTCTAAGTTGTCCAATTTACGAACAATATTGTAAAAAAAATTAGCCCAAAATTTAATAAAAGTATGATAATTTTCCAATGGATGATTTGAAAATTCTGGATATTATAATTAACTCCCAAATGCTCATTCACTTTCGTATTAAAATAACTATCTTTATTTATTTAAAACCATAGTAAAAAAAAAAAGTTTTTTTAATCAAACCAGGCATAAAATAAATAAAATATTCGTACATAGAGAAATTTCTGTAAACAATAATGCACTTCTAAGGTACACAAAGCATGTTTTTTTAGAGGTTTGTTTTTCGAATTGACAACACTCTTTCCAGTGACAACCAATTGGACAGCTGACGGCTGATTTGTGCTCAGTTTGGTTTGACATTTCACTATGAATTTACATACGCCAGAACAACGCTTGCAAATTGTGCAAATTTATTTCTAAAATCGTGGTTCAGTTCACGAAACTTACCGTGTGCTAAGTCCATTTTACGGTCGACATAATCGTCCATATAACCATGGATCGTTTTCGCACCACGCATACTCTAATTGATAATACGCATTCCCAGAGACATCGATAGTGCGCACCAAAGAAGCTGTTGTTTCTTTAAAAATGATACCGGCCAGATCGTTATAGTTAATGATCCATGATTACTGACTTTTTCGTTCCTCAATTGAATGGCATTAATGTGGAAGAGCTGTGGTTTCAACAAGACGACGCAATATTTCACACAGCGCGCGCCACAATCAATTTATTAAAGGAAACATTCGATGAGCGCATAATTTTGCGTAATGGACCTGTGAATTGACCTACAAGATCGTGTGATTTAACACCTTTGGATTATTTTCTGTGAGGATATGTGAAGTCGCTAGTCTGCATCAACAAACCAATGACGATAAACGACTTGGAAGCCAACATTAGTCTCGTTATTGCCGCTCCAAAAAGTGGTTGCGCTTTATTCGAGCGAGTCGGGGCGCCCATATGCACGAAATCATATTTAAACACTAATTCCATAAAATTATCTTTCTGATAAAGTCAATACCATTGCTATGACCACGATTTTTATGTATTTTATTTCATTTTAAAGTTCTATACCTCTTAAAAAAAACACCCTTTGTCACTATGCCATCCAGTATTAATAGCTGCCTTCAACGACTTGGCTACTTCAATTACTCGGATAACTCTAAATTACAAAAAATTCTGAATGTGGTAGAAATGCCACTGATAAGTATTAACAAAATATAAGATATTTACTATAATTAATATCTGATTGATGCAATAACAGAATTAATATAAAACTAAACATTACGACGAAAAGATTAAGCAAAGTTTAATCGGTTCGTTATTATATTCGGCTTAAATCTATTTTTGAACGTTGCGTTGTCTTTAGATTAATATTTATTTTGCGTTTCTGAACGATTACTAAATGTCAAATGCTTTATGACTTCACGTCTCAAAATATGAATTTTTCAAGCCTTTATTTATATGAATAATGTACAAAGCGGCGTTTAAAAGCTATTTTAGTCTTCCTTTTATTAATTAGAGTACGCTTAAATTCCCAAGTGTAGACCGTGAGATTAAATATCATAAAGTTTTTTGATTGTTTTCATTAATTTAAATGTAAGCATATAAACTAATTTTCTCTTTAGTCGCGTACTTCCCATACAGTTTTTTTTCTATTTTACTTTCAGATGATGATAACTCAAATACTATTCTCGTGTAGGAATAAAATGTTATTTTTAACTTATGAATATGACAAACATTCAAAATCATATCGGAACTGTTTGCTGAAAACTAGGCCTATCGGACTGCACAGGCAGGATACACTATGCAGGAATAGCAAACTTGATACCGACAATAAACGCCTCTTATACAAGGCCGTCGTAAGGCCTATTCTTCTCTACGCAGTCCCCGTCTGGGGTCACACCGCCATTACACGCAAAAATAAATTACAATCCTTCCAGAATAAGGTCATCAGACTAGCGCTGCGTGCACCTATATGGACCAGGATTACGCGACTACATCACGATTCGGGTATTCCCCCAGTAAAAGAATTCATAAAAAACCTCTCCAAGCGTTTTTGTGCTAAACTTCCATAGTACCGGAACCATACGATAAACGTTCTGTCAACCTATGACATAATGGCCCCCTCGCGTATTAAAGGTCCCAAAACCGTCCTCCTTTAGAGGTTATCTCCTGCCCCAACTAGCAGCCCCTGCATCATTGCAGTAATAATAATAATCTATAATAATAATAAACACACCCCATTTTTGCTAATACGCCCATAAGGCATGCATCATAATAGAAGAGCAAGGGTTCCAAATGGGCCCGGTACTCTGAATGAAACAAAAAAGAAGTGCTTTATAATTCTTTGAGTTTATATGCAAACTAATTAGAATATATCCTATTCAAATATATCTTGAATCCACTTAAGAAAACTATGTACCTACCTGCCGGCTTGAGCTTCCACAATCTTTCTTATTCATCGTTTGCTCAATGCTGCACACAATAGTCCCCTGATCTGTCTTGAATTTCTTGCACAATATATCTCCATTCATCTCAGTCTTGGGCTATGTTTATTGCACCATTTAAAGAGAACACTTTATTTGGTCTACCATCTTGTAACAGGATAAGGAGTTATACCAACATTTTTATAGTTCTTTCCGGCAACTTTGCAAGGATCAAGAATCGTTAATCTTTGAAGAATAGTCATTTGTGCATCTTGCAGTTCGAGAGATACGTAGCAGCCGTCTCCAGCATCACATTTCAAATCATCCAGGGTACTGGCTTATACATATTGATACAACTATTACTAAATAAGTAGGTTTACACGCAAAACAAATACCAGTTACCTACATTCAATTATAAAAATACACTTTTCATATCAACTTTGTGCGACAACGCACCATTGTCATTTGTATGATATCTTATGATTGTCGTGCGGTTCAGTACCAGCCCCTCGTGTACTCCGGTCCCTGGTGGCTTTTATAAACACGCGATATAGCTGTAAAACAGTGAGATATGCCGTGTCTATAGTTTAGTAATAATCAACCAAATATCATACACACGTACACGTCTCTCCAAAGATATGTACGAGACACAGGACACTGTTTTAATTCCTCACCAAACTTCAATCACCAGACGCTCAACGCTAGCCAAGCGAAATACTCGACTTTTCCGCGGCGCAGACCGCCAGTGTCTAAATCAAAACACATCGGTACTGTTTGATTTTTTTACTGTACTATTTAAAAATATACACGTAGTAAATGTGTTTGTAAATTAATATGAAGACGGGTTCTACTTTGTATTTTGACAACATCAAAAAGCTCCTAAAACGGTATGGAAGTGCAGTTGTGTTTGTAAACAGTAGTTTTGCACGCGACTTAAAATAGCGTTGTGATTTAAGTTCATATTTAAATAATATTTTATAATTTATTAATTGTGGCTATTTTACCATCAAACAAAAACATAGCTCCATCGTTCGTTGTGACGCAAAAAAAGACATTAACCTAAAACATTTTCCTTACACATTTATATAATAGCACATTCTTTTTCAACGGTCTGTTTACACTGAATAAAAGAAATTAAACCGATCTCTCAGAATACAGTGCCACCCTTGGCTTTGTCTGCACGAACCACGCGAACAATACCAGAAATTTTCCTCAGTGACTGTTGGTTAATGAGTGAGAAAACACGTAGTTGCCATCTGACACAGCACGAATATAAAATATTTTAACATAACTAAATAACATGATGCATAAGGCCGTTCAAACGTACAGCACTGTGGCTTTCGACATAATTCACTTTATTATCAGGTATATCAAATACATTCAAACGTCATTTCCACCCGTTAAATTATTATAGTGTGTGTGTGTTTCAAGTATGCACGTAATTGCTTATTGTGTTGCACTTTTCAAATATGCCTTTGTGTGTTGCATTAGTTATCACCGTCTCCCCCTGACCAGTAGATAATACTACCTCGCTCTTTCTATAATTTTTGTAAAAACTATTCAACATTGCAAATTAATCGACGACATTGTGTATAAATGATTAATTATGGTGGTAAAATTAATTTTTACAATTTTTACTCGTTTTATAATAATTTTGGTTATTAAATTAATCAACTTTTTTTTAATTAACACCCATATTGAAAACATTTAATATTAATTATTCGACTGCAACATGTTAATTTGCTTGTATTATTTGTCTCCAGGGCTCAATAGACGAATTTAGTGAAGATTCAGACCAGAAACGCTGACGCACTTTTTTTTCGAAAATATTTTCTCATTCTAAATTGATCGTATAAATAATGTTGCTGAGAGCCATGAGGAATCTGACCATTTGTGTGAGACAAGCAAAAGAACCGCTGCGGGATAAATTTGAACATGTCCATGTATGGTATGACTAACTTTTTTCATTAAAATGATCGTATTTTTTACAACCTCGCTCTTTACAACCAAAGGAACTATAAATAGCATTAAATGTTTTCAATAATTCAAAAAGGCATATTTTTATTATTATAACAGTGATAATTGTATTATAAATATTTTTTCCACTTTGAACTTAATGAAAATATGTCTTTGTTTATTATTATTTTGAATTATTTAACATATTTTAGATTTTACTATTCTTTATAAAATAAATAGCATATAAATTAGATATCATTTATTAAATAAATATTTATTTGACATCGGTTACTATTCACTCAAAATTATACATTTTTCATTGTTTATATTTATTATTATTTCATTTTTCATATATTTGTAAATCACATACCTTGTGAAATTTATTTGATTCCTTAATGTACAATATAAGTTCATATGTATAACGTAAATTTCCCCTTTAGTTAAGTTACACTCAAACCTTCTAGAGTCAATCTACATACAACAAAGTAACACTGAATAGAAAGTTATAGAGTGAATAGTAAGTAATCTTGAATACTAACCGTTCTTCACCAAAACTTTTAAAAGCGTGAGTACGTTTTATATTTTACTTATGAATACATAATACATATATTATGTATATAATATATCGATATATTTTTACGCAATTATAATCATATTCAAAATATATATTATTTGTTGATCTCCGCGTACTTGTATATCTCGAGCCCTGAATAAGTATGAGGCCTATTTGGTAAGTATTACTGTAGAAAAATAATGTTCTCTTCATTATTTTTATTATTATATTATATATTAGATACATTCACAGATTTACAAAAAGTTTTATTTAATTTTATACAATCCTGGATTTTTTAAATTGATCTTTCATCAACAATATATTATAGCGTAGAATAGGTACGTATAATTATAATTTATGACATTCTTTATAATACTTGTCTCCTCATAATACTATAAACTTATTGTTTTAATTGTTCAATCTTTGTAACGAATCTACCATATTTAAATATATTTTAGATCAACCAATAAGATGGTTTTTTTTTGATTATCAGTAAATTCGTCTTTGTAACAATAATTGTTTGTGCATAAATGAATAAATAGATAAATAGTGTTTAAGGGTTAATTCATTCTATTCAGTGAGCCAAAAAAATATATCCTCCAGCGATGTTAATCCGATAGCACATTCGCATTTTCACCGACACAATTCTCTCATTTTATGTAAGTTTTCAAATTACGGAATAAATTAGTTTATAATATAAACTAATTATATACTGATACATTACGAAATTGGATAAAAATAATTTATTAATTTGTGTAAATATTTTAATATATACATCCTTCGATTCAAGCGAGACTTTCACAATAAATTTCAATCGATAGTGTTAAATCTTTAATTTGTTATTTATCAAATTAAATTCATGTCAAAGTATCGATAATGTAGCTGACTGCTCATCTCCATCTCTTTGCTTCTTACCATTTGTTCTCGTCTCTGACATTAAATTCTACTTCGTCACCAAAATTCAGAAGTATTTGAACTTTCTCGCGAGTAAAGAACTGTTCTGCGGTCTTGTTCAAATATAATACGGCGGTTTGCAAATTTCACCGCCACTGAAATTCAAATAGCGCTAACCAACATCACATTCTCGTTTCTCGCATTTCTTATTAAAGTTTACACATAACACACGGTAATATTAGTTAATATAGTCATTACGTGCGGTGGAATTAATTAATTATACTACATGGTTTTGAACATTAACAAAATTTTACATTAACTTGACGTTTCACCGCTTTTTTTAACAAATGCTAAATAATTTTGATGAACATACAAGACAGAAACAAAATCTTAAAAACATATTTTACCTATCCCCGCACAAGGGTTTGCTTTATTAAAAATATATTATTTTATTTGTGTGAGACAAGTGGCAAAACCATTTTTTCATTAAAGGGTGGCAAACATTACTAACGATGTACTTGAATTAATTAATATAGCTATCGCAAAGTGTTCACGTTCTAATTACTCATGAAACATTTATTAAATTAAAAACGTATATTTAAACTAAGCCAAAACACTAGTCCCTTGGAATTTTTTTATTTTTGAATCCCGAACAATTGATTTATAATCGGGGATGTGACTCCATGTCGATTATATAAGCCAGACAATAATTCTAAGTGCTAAAAAATGAAATTAATTAATTTTAAGAGTATATATAATGTCACCTCGCATTTTTATTATCCTCTCTTTTATATTATCATTAAAATATCTAAAACCATTTGCCTCCCACGCATAAAATGTTTGTATAAATTCTCACCACTAACTTGAGTAAGTATAAATATAAAGCAGGTAGTTTTTAGTACTAATTTAGAAATATAGATTAATTCTAAAGCTGTGGCTGAGTTAGTAGTTAACTATATTCAAAATAGAAATAGCAATTATCATATTTATGTGTACTTGCCTACATTTTAAAATGTTTTAGATCTAATTGAAAATTTGCTGATATATTTTTTTGATTATTTGCCATATTCATATATGGATGTGTATCTCTTATAAACTTATATTTTGTATTTCATTTTAATATAATTGATTTTTTTTTAATATATTTTTTATATTTTTCTTAAAATACGAAAAATTATTCTAATTCGGTATTACATTTGCATAAAAAATGCATCCATATAAACATATAATGCGGTTTATGTGATTAATATTTATATTGGATAAATTTAGATTATATCAATACAAATTAAATTAATCCACCAGAAAAAAAATCTATTTATCTTTGCTACCGAAAATAAAAAAAAATAATAATATTCGCACAAACCAATTAATAATAAAACCATTCTATTTTTTTTATTATGTAGGTTAAAAAAAAAAGTAATCTATCAATATTCACTGATGAATGTTCTCAGTAATTCCAGTTTTCGACTTAACTCCATCCACAAATATTTTATAGATCATCTGTAAAAGTAGAAACTGAAATAAGAACGATCTCTGGAGTCAGTCCCTACTCCCTACATAAAAGACATTTCAAAACCAGTGAAGAAAAATTTTGAACCAAAAGTGTTGTAGTTCTAATCGTCGCGGTCAACATTAATTTATTATGTTCAAATTGAAAAACGACAATTGAATTATCATATCAAAATAATCCTCTAGAAACGACTTTACAAAATCATCATCACCCCATATCAATCCATTGCAGGATGAAGACCAACCTATGATGCTTTTACGAGTTTCTGTTCCTGATTCCTTACTGCCAGGCTCTTCCGTAATGGTACATAACCTCGAAAACCCTGCGTGTCTTTGATCTGCCTAGTTATCTCTTTCTACCCCCCATGTAATCCAAAATACATCTTTCCATACCTCGCTATGACATCTGGAGCTTCTGTGTCGCTCTTGATGTATTCGTCTAAGTCTTTTATCAGTATGCACTGACTAAAAATTTATAAAAGAATAAAAAAACAACGCATTATAATAGTCCAAGTCCACGGAATGAGACACGCGTCTTAAAAATTTAATTGAGATACATCTCAGTACCATTTCACGTGTTGAGATTTTGATCTGCAGATGATCTCAGAACTCAGGTATTCGATCTGACAGCGAAACTCGATACGTGCGCACAAACGTCACCTAGAACCATAAATATTTACAACTATTTATTCCGAAAGTTGGACAAACAGAAGACAGTAAATTACAAACATTTATTGTGTTTTAATTACGCCATGGGAGATTCAAATTCACCTATTGAAAATCTTATCTGAGGACACGGACTCAGGAAACATTTCATTGTTTATCCCAACGTATTCTGGAGCGACCCACCGACCGCCTTTCCTCCAAAGTTACCAAGTAGGTACATCCCATTATTCATTACTCTGGCATTCTCAAAGCGTATCCAAGCCACCTTTTTTATATGTAGAAGTAGGCGCTCCATGCCAAGGGTCTCCTTTATATCGGTACTTGTCACACGGTTCAACCGATAATAATTATCCTGCTACTCCTAAATTCTTGGTCTCTTAAGTAAGGATCCATATTTGGTGACCATATATCAGAGTGCGCCTTTACACGGCTTTAAAAACAGTCAGTTTGCAACACTTAACGAGAGAAAGGATATTGATCAGTGAATATTGCCCGCCATATTTAGATGGAATTCCTACCGTAAAGTTTTGTTTTTGTATCATAGATCTTGTTATTTTATCGATCACCTCGGTCTTTACATCGATCATCTTGGTTTTGTCATCAATCGTCGTGGTTTTCTTGGAACTAACAAATATGTTCGTCGTGCGTGTCGCGTCCCGCAGGCGCCTCGCAGACGAGGATGACGAGCTGTCGGAGGTGCAGCCGGACGCCGTCCCCCCGGAGGTCCGGGAGTGGTTGGCTTCCACCTTTACGCGCCAGCTGGCTACCACGAGGCGCAAGGCGGACGAGAAGCCCAAGTTTCGGTCCGTGGCACACGCCATCCGGGCGGGCATCTTCGTGGACCGGATATACAGGCGCGTGTCAAACTCAGCCATGATGCAGTTCCCGCCGGATGTAGTCAAAGTACTCAAGGTAAGAACGGTTTCACAATTTACATAATGACCCAGAAATATTTCAATACAGATTTTTTAACTTTGTTTTTAACCAGTAGACAAATATTACTATAGGTACAAGGAGGGACAAAAAAAACGCTATCCTTCTGGAAAGACCCTTCTAGTTTAAGCTTCCCCCGCTAGGTGAGCGTTTCAGGAACCCATCTGCATTAGTATACTGACTGTCGTTATATTGCGTCCAGGTGTGCAGGAGAAAAGTTCCAAGTTGTGACAAACAGGTGACAGCATGCCCCTCTCCGCATCGACCTCCGACCTCCGTTCTTCCCTGATCGCGCTCAGTGCGACTTTTTATTTGTTTCCCCGAAAGTAAAAGGTCCTCAAAGAGGACGATATGTCGACGGCAGAAGTATTAAAAGGCATCAAAATCGATGAGTTTATAAACTGTTTTGAATAGCGAAAAAAATGTCTCGGTAAGTGTTGTTCGATATATATGATAGGACCAGATCATCGATCATCGTGCACGTGTAGATGCTCAATTAGGTTTACTATACCTCTCTCTACCCCCCCCTCCCCTCCGTTACCCTTACCGTAGAGCACGACTTTTTCTGTGTGTAATCTATGACTTATGAATGTCCTGCTTCGAGCTATGCTATTGCGTTTCGGTTTTCTCGCAGTGCATACCGAAACTGCTATTTTGTATCACTGCGCTTCGTGCTAATCATCGAAGAAATATTCTAAAGTTCAGGAGAGTTGTAATTACAGCAAGAAAATCTAGTTAAGTCGTGTTCTTCCCGGCTGGTCCTTGAGCCCTTTCTGTTCTGTCTCTATACTATTCCTATCACCCTTCTTACATACCATTTCCCCACCCCCTCTAGGTAAACAAGTGTGTTGTGTCAAATGGAGAATACCTTGAAGATGACTAATGTTTGAACATGTTAAAATAAATTCACATTGTTTTGGTCTGCTTTATTTATTTAAAATTTGCAGTCAGTATATTTTAAGCTTACGTGTTACGTTACGTTTAAAATTGACATAACTATTATACAAACATCTTTATTTATTAAAAAAATTTGATAAAATTAAAATACTTTTTAAATGTTATGTATAGGTATTGATTTAGATATATAAATATAATATACATTAGAACATGCAATGATGTATATAAGATTGTTTTGTCGCACAATTTTTGTAATAATACAACATATAAATGGCTGTAACAGACGATATTATATGAATTTGTAATAATTTCAAACAATAATATTTTCCGTAACGTTGCAGAATTTGCACATATTCCTTTTACATTTTCAACTCGAAATTTAGTCAGGTATCCATCCATGAAATATTATGGACTAGGTCTATTACACCCTGTATACATTATATATACGAACTAACTTACTTTGGTGATTTAAGTATGGAAGGATGACAGTCAAAGCCTGATAAATAAAAAATACAATGCCTTGGGTTTGTTGGTGATTTATTCGTCCAGTACAGTAACACGATATTACATTGAAGTAGGTATGAAGTATTTAAGTACACGGTAATTTACACTTGATCAGACATGTATAAGATATCAGCTGCGAGGACAGAATGGCTCTCTCGTTCTCCGCAGCCTCGCGGGATGTTCCCCATGCGGGCGTCCGACACATCTGTAGGACTGCCAGACGGCCTATGATGCCTTCCGCCACATTACCATCACGTAATTTCTCCACGGGGGTAGGCAAAGAGGATAGAGCCACACTCTTCTGTCCTGTCACAGAATTCTCATTTCATCCACATTCATACATCTTCTCATACAAACTCGCCGATTATTGAGGCTTCTAACAGAACCATCATCCAGTATCTGGTTTACCCGATCGTGCCAAGTTTTCCGCGGACATTCTCTACTTCTTGTGCCATCACAATAGACACTTGAAACAGATTTAGAAGAATTTAGATCCAACTTTAATTATATCACGCCAAAATCATACGTTGAAATGACAAAAATCGGCTGAAAATTTTGAAAAAATCAGTGAAAAATATTAGAGTGCAGTTTTTAAATCAGTTCTTCAAATATTACTAAATTTCTACTTTGATTTATTTTATTATTAAAAACACCAGCAATATTTACTTCAAAAATGTAATTCATCTGTAATGCTCCCAGAACTCAAATAATACAAAACATCAAACGCACGTTTCCTTTAATCTTACAAAGCTCTTCTTTGAAGCCACATAAAAAACCGAAATATACACTCTTCTGAGTATGTTATTTGTCATAAACACTCGGAGCATATTAAGGGTAAAATATAAAGTAAGAACCTTTCATAAACTCGTCGTAGAGGCATCAATCAGTGCTACCCACCGAGAGGATGTATTATAACTTGTCTGTTCTAAATATCCTATTTCGGGATGCGATTATAATTGTTGATATTAAATAAAAATTAATATTGATAGAATCGTCGTCATTGGTTAAGTCAGGCCTATTTTATCTGTCAGATATCTGATGTGTGAAAAACTCTTGAGGGAAAGGCTTAAACTAACTTTTTTTTCTACCGTCAATACTACTATTTTTCAATTATTTATTTTTTATTATTCTTCAGATGTTTTTTTATTGTTTTGTCATATCGAGAGCTTACGGATACAAGTGTGAAACTACCAAAATCGCGGTTTTTAATTAAGTATTACATTGGAATCCGAAAAATCAATTCTAGTAGTGATACAAAAAAGTAATCTTATGCGGTAATTGTTTTTTAAGATAAGCTCGAGTGTAACTAAAATGAAATAAAACTTTTAAAGGCGCAGGATCGAAACGTCTCTTTCGGCATCGTAATCTTTCTTCAGTGTAAAGCGATATAAATATAACACTGACGAAGGGGTAGTTTTGACTTTATATGATTTCTCTAAAATAATTGTTGTCTGTAATAGATTAACCACTTGAAATAAAAACTGTTTTAACATTTTTCTCAAATCCTTTGTTTTTGTAGTTTCTCCCTTGTCACGCTAAGCCTTCGATATATATATATATATATATATATATATATATATATATATATATATAATGTTTTTATACTATTTATGCTATATTTTTTAGTCTACTGATTTTTTTTTAATGCGAGTCGGTTTCTAGATCTGACCTAGTTTAGGTGCCATAATATCGTTCTGTAAAAAAATATATGAATAAAAAAAAAATATTAAAAACTCTGGCCCTAAAGATCGATAAATATAAAAATAGCTTCTAACTACATTAACATGACACATCGTAACCTCTAAATAACGTACCTATATCTATTATAATTATCTTTAAGATATCGTAAAATATCTACGTCGCTTCTACACTTTACACGATATGTATTTACATTTTACGCATGTGTGAGTGTAGATAACGTTATCCCTAAAGAACGATACTTAATTATTACGACTATTAGATAAATCGTTAACCTGTTTTTTGTTAATATTTATTATAGTTAACACCATATTATTTAGTAATATGATTGTATTAAAAAGTATTATGATAAAGTTTATTGTAATAAATAATGTATCAACCGTGTGTGTGTGTGTGTGTGTGTGTGTGTGATGTAATACACTATTATAATATTTCTACCGGAGTGTAAACTTCCGGCTAATCTATTCCACTTGACCTTTCAGACCCTAGACGACTGGTCGTTTGATGTGTTCGGGCTCAGCGAAGCGGCCAACAGCCAGCCCGTGAAGTACTTGGGGTACGACCTCCTTAACCGTTATGGAATAATCCACAAATTCAAGGTAATGCAATTTTATCGTTTACTTAAATCTTCAATCACGAAGGTTTATTAATATATAGGCACTTGTTAAGTTTTCCGGCGAACTGGGCAATCTCATCGCGTCTTAGGGATACGACCCAAGGAAAATGTATTTAAAGATGTAAGGAAGTCAAGGTCACGAAAAAAACTCGATTAAATAAATATACCTAATAATAGTCGGTATTATTAGGTATTTGACGATCGATTGACCGACTGCTGACCATGGAACAACAAGGTATCTGACATTTTGGTCAAAATTTTATAAAAATTCTCACAATAATTTTCTCATTAAAACAGTGCTGCTCACCATATTCTAGTAATTTAGGAGAAAAAAAATTTTTGGTGTAGTGGTTAAGACCTATCTATATATCTAGTGGTCGGTGGTTCACGCCTCGTTCCAGAACTCCAGCAGGTTAATCCTATTTTCATAGCACAAGCTTTTAGCTTAGTTTGAAAATAGTAAGAATATTGATGTGACGTGTATTCCGTGTACGCATCTCTATTTAAATATATATATTGTATTAGTATTTCTAATACTTTTAGAACATATGGTATTATATATATAACATATTCGAAATCGGAAATTAGTTTATTTTATTCCTTTATATAGGTATATAGCGCCATTTCTATAAAAATTCACCTCATGGACAATGAACCAAAATCGACGAAAAAATCAAAAATTAAGCTTAATGCTTCAGTTTGATGTAAATCTATCTATCTATCTATCTAAATTCAAATCAATCTATAAAAGTTTAGTTTAAAAATTATTATAGATATTGTGATTAATAGTTTTTATTCTTATAATTTGAAATGAGAAAAAAGAGTCTGAAGGGTAAATATGACTATGAAGATAAATAATTGCTTCGAACGAACTCGTGTTTTTTATGTTAGTTATTCTCTTTGAAAACTAGAAGCATGGCAAACAGTTTTTTTCGGAACAAACAAAGCTTTAAAGAGAACATTTTAATGAAGCACGCCGAAAAAGTTTATACTCATTTTTCATTACGGATGAATAATTGAATTCCATTAAATTTTCCTTTTGATAGCATCTGTATGCATAAACCAGACAGGTATAATTGAAAATATAGTCTGAGAAACTGCAATGATTTCAATGCGATATTTTTAAGCTTTTATTGTGCAACTGTCAAAATTACCAATAATTACGTTGAATTTTTTCGAAGTCGACACAACAATCTCGACCACACAGGTTCATGCAGAAGATTTATTTTATTGTACCGATTCATACAATAAAAAATTCCTTTACTTTCCATCTATCAGTGCACAATACAAACTTAACATTTTATAACTGGACATTGCTATAAAGATATCGATATTTTCTTGCTGAGTTTGTCATCTATTTTAAAGGCTGTGACTATTCTTCAGTAACTCAACCGCATATATTTAATTTATTTTTATCATATTATATGTCGACTCTTCAAGTCCCTGTCTATGGAAGGAAACAATCTCAAAGATTTAGTTGAGATACATCTCAATACCGTGTGTTCCGCACAGCTATGCGGCCGAAAGGGGGCCCGGACCGCGGTCCGCGCAAACGCCGGACGAAAACTTGTACTTGGCCGCTTCACGGCAATATTCCGTCCGGCACGGGACGCCCCTGGGAAACCGCCACCACTGCGGACACGGAGCTGGCCGCGGACGAGGCCACGCCCCGCCGCCGCCGCCAGAAGTTTAGATTATGTTTTTGCTGAATATCTTTGTTTAAAAAATTATTTATTATAAGATGATTGTATAAATAAAAAGAGGATTGAGAGGGCGATCGCCCGGGAATAACTTAATGCACCTCAAAAATCTTTTGGTAGTAAAAAATGATGTTTTAATGTTTGAGGTGCATTTATAAATTCTCCGGGCCATCGCCCGCTATAAAAACTACCAGGCATCGCGAGGCAGGTCAATGTTTGTATGAAAAAATACTCGCGATGCCTGGGGAATGTCATGTGTTATATCTACATTAGAAAATGTACGACGAATTAGAGATCTGCCGCCCCTTACGGGACGGCGGAAAAAAATGGCTGCTGTTGCCAGTTTTGGCCGCCAGGCGCTGTCGGCGCGGGACCGAATCGGGATGGCGCGGGGATTGTCTTAGCCCCCTGATTGGTCCCGGAGTTTGCTGGAGCCTTACGCTCCAGCCCAAAAGGTTTTAATATAAATAAACGGTCCAGCGGTTGCAAAGTCACTCTCTCGCTTCGCTACACCTGCACCGCTGGACAACAACTACAAGAGCTTCTTTATTTTGACCCCTGCCTTCACTTCGGACTTTCTTCCCTCTGGATTACTGACATTGGCTGCACCTTTGGACCGATCCCGGAAGAATTTTTACGATTTGGCAAAACTTACTGGACACGATTTGGAATTTATTGGACAACTGCGCACCGGCAGGATATCGTCGTCCGAGCTACGGAGCAGCGACTTTTTACCAGCACCTCACCGAGATATACAGTCTTGTTCCTGTGCAGAACACCGTGTACACATGATGAGATATTGTTCTGGAGATAAATTCAGGGAACCGCTTGAGATCAAACCATTGTACACTGCGTACATTCTGACAGCGAGATTTGATACGTGCACATAAACCTCACCTAAAATTACTATAGATCCCTGCAACTATCAATTCTGAAAATTAGATATAAGTCACTAAACATTAACATTAACATATGGCGTTAAATTACATACAGTTACTGCGTTTTAACTTCTAACATGACAACATTTGACGTTTGACATACGAACGTGAAGTAAGGCGCGTGAAACGACGAATCTCTGAGATATGGAATATACACAGTGAATACTAAAGCCGAGAGTTTTTTTATTAATATTAAAAATATAATACAATTTTAATAATATATATATATATATATATATATATTTATACATATTTTAACATTTGTTTCTTCTCTACGAGAGTAAGACTCATGTATAGAGGAGTATATACGAGTTAATTTATGTTTCAGTTAGTCTGTGTACTTATTTTTTCTACTTCAGTTACAAATTTATGATAGTCCGTAATTTTTCTAATTATGATGGGGAGATTGTTAAAAACTTTGATGCCTTGGTAAATATATTGATTTTGAATTGCGGTATATTTTAGTTTTGAGTTATCAATTTGATTTCTATATTTTGTAGATCGGAATTCGCTTCGAAAATTTCAATATTGTCAGTTTCAATATTGGGAATAATTATTTTTATTGTATTGAGTATTGAGAAATTATTAAGTATACATCAAAGACTATCTGTTTTATATTATTGTTTACGTTTTGCTTTCAATCTGTATTTCGGAGCTCTTTTTATGGTTATTTATTATTTTAGGTAGGTAATATATATTATATTAACATAGTATGTGGAATAATATCCAGATATGTAATAACTTTCGCGTCATTCGAAAAATAAAATAAATCCCAACAAATTAATCTTTTATCAATCATGTCAATTATTTTCTTCGCATTCTTATACCATATGTATTCAAAGTCTCCCTCTTTGTACAATTCCATAAATCCCCCCAAATCATTTGAGTTGATTTGGGGGGATGGGGTAAAATGAAATCAACTCAAATCCTTTATGAAGGTCTCCTCCACTGGTGAAATATAATATGCCCTGTATTAAAGGCAGAGTGCTCTTTATATTAAATGGTCATAAGGATCATTTCATTAATGACTCCATTTATACCCTTCATTCTTAATACATAACAATTAAATATTTATCTTATATTTGAGAATATAATTGGTCAAAATGAAATGTAATTCAATGAATATTAAGCTTTGAGTATTAATTTTTATCTTTTGTCAGATAAAATATGATTAATTGATGTAGATAAAAAAATTATTTATTGTAAAAATTATTTATTGTATGGTCGGTATCCGGCATTGCTCGAATTCAGATTTAGTTATAATTTAAGATAGAGATTTAACAGCGTCATTCAGTCAATACTTTTAAATAAGCTGCATTTTACTAGAATTTCTACGAAATATTTCGAAATAAAATATATTTCACATTTATAATCTTTTTTTTTCAGACTCAGATAAATTTTTAATTGCGCTTTATTTTTCCAAATGTATCTATACCTTATTTTCAGGGGGAGATTGGTGTTATTGTTTTACGTAAATTCTAAATATGCCGTCGTAGTGTATGTTGCGTACAAACATAGATCTTGGAAGAATCTCAGGACACGGAAGGAAATTGGCACTCACCACAATCTGGATTCTGCTGGCACCTCCAAAGATATGAACTGTATATTTTCACTCACTATTTCGTCAAGGTTCCGACACAAAGTAGAGACGCGAAGTCTCGAGATTGTATAACAGTATTAACTGTTCCGTACACGTTGTAGCCGTACTGGTTCAAGGTCGCTAATCGACTGATCAGCTTTGTGGCCGGGAGGGGAAGGGAAGGGAGGAAAGCACAGTTCATTATTTTCGTTCAATAATTAATATATTTATACTCAAGCAAATACATGTCGCAAACAGTGTACCTATATTGAACATCTTTTGTGTTTCTCATAATCTCATCATCATTGCCGGTTGAGAGAAGCAGAGATCGGCGAGCCACCGTTGTCTACTTTCTTATTTCCTCTATGGAACAGGTAGAATGGAGTGGTCGGAAGGGGTGTTATTATATTTTCTTCACGGTTATAAAGAATAACTATGCAAAATTTGGAACGGATGATGTTCAATATAAAACCCTTTTATATCAGTGGGAGGGAGTGCGGTGGCCAGGGGGGTGAGAGAACAGAATGTTTCAATATT
This sequence comes from Eubasilissa regina, assembly GCA_022840565.1. Taxonomy (NCBI): domain Eukaryota; kingdom Metazoa; phylum Arthropoda; class Insecta; order Trichoptera; family Phryganeidae; genus Eubasilissa; species Eubasilissa regina. The sequence goes on from JAINEB010000018.1 coordinate 29,166,022, forward strand.
GGAACAGTTAAGGTAGATTTTTCCCCAATTTATCTGAGACGCATCCTCCAATTTTATCTACTACTGGTTATCTACAGGCTGCAGAGAAATGTGAAGGTGAATCGTCAATCAACGAATCACAATCAGAAACAGAAAATTACAAATATTATTTTTTTCTGTTCGCCTAGTATACTTTGTATCCAGTGGCGTGCGGTAGGTATACATTTAGGTTATGCTATTTCTAATGATATTATACAATTATGAATAATATACTATTTATATGAACTTTCGTTTTAACCGACGTTTTTAAGAAAAATGAATCCGTCGTTTATACGACACCACCTATTTATTAGTAATTCATAGTGTTTTTAAAGTTAAAGTTTAATAATACCTTCTTATATTCATATAAAATACAATTTTAAATTTTATAGATATTTTTAGAGCACTGTTCATAATTGAACATGATTATTTTACAGTTTACTGAAAATTATTTTTTTTATTAAAAATAATATCGGAAATATTTTGACTGATTTGATTTTTCTTTTTCTCGAATCAAAAACATATCCATCATAATAAAAAAGCAAATAACGATCGCACGGATCGGTTAAACGGTATTTTCAATTCAGTATGGTAGCAATTATATGGCTTGAGTAGAACGATAAGTTAAAAACCAGCAATTGTAATAGGAATAAATTAATAATAACCCAGTATATGTTGCAGCGCTATGACTGTGGTAGCGACGGGCAGTGATGTATTTTAAAACTAAACAATTACCTATTCTATTGGCACACCGCTGACGCTCTAGCGAAATTATACCTTAAATCGTCTGTTTATAAAATAATTGATTATTTAATTTACACTTGTTTTCCAGTATTTTAACTAATGCATAGCTTTTTGCTTTTATGCAGTGCACGCCCATATTTGTATAATACTGGTATAGTTCGTGTGGTTTATTTTTATATTAAATAGATTATAAACAAATACTTAATGGGAGTATTTTAATAGAAAAAATCAGACAACACAAATTTCCAGTAATGCTACCTTGATTATACGAAAACATTCGGCTGTACCCATCCCTTTAAAAGGTGCTGTATATGAAGCCTCCAGGCTTGTTGTGGATAGATCTTGATGGAGACAAATCATTAACAGGATCCATACGAGAGATCACAAAGAGGCAGATAAACCATTATAGAGTTATTAAACCTTAGCACCTTAATTTCAGATTTATTTATAGATAATCACATAGATCATGAAAGATTGCACCGAAGATTTTATTTCTTTTGTCGGATATAATAATATTCCAAACTTTAAATATTATAATAAAGGCTCGGCCAGGTAAGGGTGCTTAGTGCTTATGGCCACTCGTTAACTTAAGCTCTATAGAAGCCGTTCAGTAATCTTCGGTACACATCTATCCACCGCAGGAGTTAGCAGGGAATCATTTGTTTCATCCACGTTTCATCTGATTTACTCACACTTAAGCTGAGCTCCACTTAATTTGTATTGAAAAGAATAACTTCAAGACGTTTAATATTTTATTCCGTGAAATATTGAACTTCAATAGTTATGAATGAAAACAATAAATATATTATTTTGGGGATATTTTTAGTAATTCCAGTGAATTATTCTAATTTGAGTATATAATCATTAAACATTGATCTTCTTTTGATTCAATTTGATGAATAATTCGTAACTGATTTATTTTGTGAAATAAATAATTCTAATAAATAATGCAAATTTAAAGGAATTAAGAAGTAATTAAAAAATATCATGTAGTTTCTCCTTAGAAAACTTATTTAAACATCACTCACATATAATGATTTTCGCAATAACGCCATGTGTTTTCAGTATAAAACCTTTTTTTCAAAATTTTTTGGTAATTTTTTTTTCTGTTTGTGGTATATAGTGTAACGCATCAGTGAATTATTATTGTGCTAGTGGAGCTAAAAAATAATTTCATACCAGACCTTCTACCTTATACATGCTAGTTTTATTATTCTTATAAAGTAATGATTTTTGTATTTTTACGAACCTTTAAACGTGAATTTTTAAAACCATTATTAGGGAAATCAACCAATTTTATTATTAAAATAGATAGATAAATAACTTATAAGATATCCTTTTAAAAAAAATTCTCCATTCTCATAGTTACCACCGGAACTGGAACCCTGAACTTTTTCTTGCCGGTCGAGTGAATAAAAAATTATAGCTCTTAATTATAAATAATAGATGTTTCACTATAGTAGAAAAAATTTTATGTAAGAGATAATATAAGATCTCTTGCCAAGAGATAATTCTGAGTTCGAATCCCGTTGGTAACTATATTTTACATTTTCAATTGATAGATTATAATACAAATTAAATTAATTAATTAGAAAGATATACAGAAAAAATGTATACACCGAAAAAATATTTAGTTGTTGCCGGAATTCGAACCTGTGGAAGCGTGTTCTCCGATTTCGCTATAGCAACCGAATACATTATCGACGAATCTTTGAACATATTTTCTGTAATATTTCAAATTTATATATCTATTATTCTATTTTTAAAAGCAACCCACTTTATATATTATCTTTATAATTGATTAATTTAATTTGTATAAAATACCATAGAACTCGGTTCTGAAAATGCAACATCGCAACAAAAAAAAAACTGTTCTCCTTAAGATAGATTATTTCTGTTTATCAAATAATATCAAATAAATGTGCTTTTATTAAAATATAATACTATTATTATTTTGGAGCTCATTTAAAAATTGATTTGATTTGCGATATCATTCTTTGGTGAATTAAATACCGCTTTAATATGTTAAAAGAAAATAACAGTACTAAAAATAAATAAAAACACTTTTATTTTTTGTTGAAAGGTTCCGCCGTCCACCCTGGAGACGTTCCTGACGAGGATAGAGGAAGGATATTGTCGCCACAGGAACCCCTACCATAACAACCTCCACGCGGCGGACGTGGCACAGACCGTTCACTACATGCTCTGTCAGACAGGACTAATGGTAACACTTTTGACATTTCTACCATCCTTTTAAGCTCAAAGATATTTATTTTCTCAGAAAAAGTTGAAGATTTTTTCAACTTTTAGAGATTCTAGAAAATTTTGTGTATCTATATTATGATTTATTATTTTTGTGCAAAATTCTAAAAAAAAAATGCGAAATGAAAAGCTTCACAATTTAAATTAAATTAAAAATTTCTAAAACGTTTCATCATCTTTTCTGAATGGTTTCCGGAGGTTATCAAAATTACATAAATTGTTAATAATATTTTTTTCTAAATATAAATCTATTAGATTTGTTTCGTTTTATTATAAATATGTAAAAATTAATATATTGCGATAATTATTTTCTACCACACTAATTACTATGTACCACTCCAAACAAGCTTCTTTTAATGGAATAGTTTGTCATTATTAAATTCCTAACAATAAAATAAAAAAAAACCACAAGTCATATCGTATGTGACGTCACCCGTTTTTATTTTATCAAACTTAAATATTACGTTGAACATTTTTCTACAAAATTAAACTACAACGATTTATGTTCAAAAACTGATCAAAGTGAGAACATCTCGTAACACATGAGTTATTTCAAAACATAATATTAATACATAATAATTATAATTCAAAACATAATAATTATAATTCTTAATGTATTTTTTTTTGCACAATATTTAGTTAATCAGAAATCATCAAAACACCCCATATTGCATAATCTACTTGGTTTAAATCTGAACTGTTCGGTGGTCACTTGCCTGGCTCGATGAAATTAACATTCTCACGACGAAGAAAGTTATTTCTAGCTGTGTGAGATGGAGTTCCGTCCTGCTGTAATATCTAGTTATACTCCAGGCTTTGTTTTGAAACTTTTTATCACTTTCCTAGCACCCCAACGTTTTTCAATTCGCAAATTTTTGATCAGAATACAGTCTTCTGCAGTGATTTTTGTCATTCTGGGGAAAAATTTGAAAAAACCAAATATAAATAATGGGAAAACTAATAACCAAAGATGGCGACCGTAAATTGTCGAAATAAAACGTAATATAAGTAAAGAGGTAAGTAAATAAATTAGTAAACTATTTAAACTATCGTTTATATACTTAAACTAATTTTGATGTAATTATATCACATTTTACGAAATATTCTCACTTTTTTTGGGCCAACCTGTATATTCGCAGGAAGTAATGTCAAGTTAAACCATTAGTGTGACTGTGATTGCGATAGTGTGATCGGTATTCGACCGTAACGATGATTGGTAACTGTGATTTAACTGTCCTGTTCACCTTATTACGAATAATAGGTTACCAATCACAGTTATGATCGAAAACAAATCTTACAATGACAGATAAAACATCGGTTTAGCTCCATCACTATCACTAACTGGAAGTACTATTTTCGTTTTAACAGTGGAAGAGAATTATATTCAAATGTCAGCTTTGTTCTTCGAATAATTTATTCGGTGTCCGTGCCACGTGCACGGGAAATTTATTGTCCTAGGAAGACATAATAGATATCAAAAGAACAGATATCAAGCTGGGTTCCATTAACACGAATAACTATCGAGTTAACAAAGCGGTTCATCATTACTTTGATTACATTACATTACAAAGTTGTCTGGATCATTTAAGAAGATCACAACATCATCTGTAAAACGTTGATGTCTTAAATACTCGCCATTTATGCAAATGTCTTTCTCCCCCCACTCTAATTGCCTGAATATATTTTCGAGAGTAAATAATTTAGATGAGATTGTAATACGGACACTTTTCTTGATTGGAAATTTACAAGATGGCTTATGAATATTAACAGATTACACATAAACTTCTCTATTTTAAAATGATTAAATCTGAATTTTTTCATGAATTATCATAAAAAGATTGAAAAATTTAAATAAAAATATTTTCCGCAAGTTCCGTTTCGGTGTCGAGAGCTGCATGCATCGCGTTTCCGTACCCTCGCGCACTGTTGGATTCTCTAATCGACTTTTCAAGAACACTTTACCCAACACATTTTGTTGAATATTGATGAGGCTGGAATCGGTTTTCAATTCAAAATCGCGGTTCCAAAGGGAATATAAAGAAAAAAAATTGTCCTCAAAAATAATTCTGACTGCTCCATCGATCGACTGAAGAATAGAATACTATTTTCAGATGCCCCCAAAACATGAATAGTGGGTGAAAGAACCAAGACAAAACAACCTCAAAAAATAACCTCGATAGAATTGCCTAAAACTATATACCTAGGTCTATGAGTAAAGGACATTGAAATCTTTTTTATATATAGAATGAAATATATCAATGAAATATTTTTATTGTGCTAAATATAAATAAGTGACTTATATTTCTAGTTCAATTCGCGATAATGTTCTTTGTATTTTTGTCTATGTAATGTAATTTTATGAGTTGAATTTAATACAGCAACCGATTTTGAAAAATACCATCTCCTTATGTTTTTAAAAATCTATATTTAAAAAAATTCATGAAAAAAATAATAATGATTAAAAAATTAATCTAGTACCTACCTAATTAATGTTGTTAAAATTAGAATTTTAAAAACATTGGAACAGTTTGACGTATATCGTTTTAGTTAGTTTATTTGACATCCTGATGAAGGAAAAAGAAAAATTCCGAAACCGGTTGGTGTATTAAATTTAACTCATAAAATGGTCGTAAACAAAGTTTTATATAATTTATATTAAAATATTTCATTCTATACTGTTATATTGTAGATCTTGATCGTGTTTTTATATAAATGTCCAAGTCACTCGTATAATTCAAAACTATTATTATTTATTATTATTAATTATTAGTGGTGTATAATTAATATTTCCTGGAATATTTGTTATAAAAATTGAAAATCGAATTTTAATTATCTTTCAGTAGCATCCATGAACAATCTTCTTCTAAAACATATATTTTTATGGAGTTGATTAACTATGTTAATGGGCCAGTGTATGAAGATAATGGTTCACTTATATAAAAATTGAAATGCTGGTAGGTATATATTTTAATTACCGATTTTAGTGCTTATTATTCCGTTTTCTACTGAAAAAACTAACATATTTCAGTACTGATTAACTTAATTGTCATTTTGACTTGAGCTGTCCGTCCTAATGACGCATTTCTCGTCGCTATTTATGCGAGAGTACCAATGTACGTTGCATCCAGATGTACGACTCCGAAGCTTATTTCGCGCGACTTTACTTGAGCCGATGTGTCGTCTACAGAACCAGTAATCAAAGAATACCTATAAAGTATATCAAAAACAGTTAGATGTGTACTAACATGACACATACTATACTGTTTTTTACGCGCGCTCGAGCCGAATCTCCAAAAGAATTTGTATTCGTGGGTTATATCGATGATTGGTAACTGACAATTAACTATTAGAGGTTTAGTTTTTAGTATACCGGTGATTATATACCGAATTACGACCATCATTACAATCGAACACAAATTAAAATAACGGTTTAGTTCATCATAATTTCAAAATATTGAATGGTATCTCGTCTTCTATAGTTCATTTATTAACATTACTATTTATTAAACTTTACTAATATTTGCTTCAGTGCGATAACTTTGTTACAAGTTCTGCACAAGTATGTGCTAGTACTTCTCTTGATCCGTATTACTGGATGGTTTCAATGCATTGGGAATTCGTTTGGTTCTTCTTTCCATTAATCTCAGACAGCGAACGAATTGTACGGTCTGGCTGAATTTGAAAACCTTCCAGACTCGTGACCGTCTCGTAAGATTATCTTTGAAATAATATCGTTTTGAAAAGTAACCGTAATGCTTTTTATAATCGTTCAGAAAAAAACGGTTACGTAAGAAAAAAGGCCTAAGTTGTAAAAAATATATATATTTTATACAATACGATATCATCCGTGAAGGAGTCTATTCCTCGATACAATCATTTTCCTGACTGTTTCTTTTATATTAAAGAACTGTACTCTTATAAGTGCAATGTGAGTCGTGCGCCCTTGTCGTGGATCCTCTCCGGAAGTTGTCTGTTAGTGTTTGCATTCACCTTACACATTATTTTGTAAACGTATTTTGTCTTTCCTTTGATTGTATTTTTGTATTGTATCTAAGAATCCATTGACTCTATGGTGATGGATGCTGGTCGTCTATTTGCCGTGACAGAGGTATTATCACCAAGGTAAGAAGTGACTCCTAATTTTCCCTACAGCATATGGCAAAGGGCATATGCAATCGTCATATAAAATACATTTGCCGCATTTATCTCTTTAAAAGCTAACACAGGATCTCGAAACATATCACAATAAGAACTAAGTAATTATTAAGACTGACCTTACATATAGAGCACTGGAAATTGCTGCCGTCCACACCGAGCCCACGATAGAGCATGGAGTAGCCAGCCATAAACCGTTACCCTGCAGTCATCGCATTATATTCTCGCTACTTACTTGATACTGAGCTTATCAAACTAGATACAATTTATACATGTTTAATTTTTACATATTATTATTGTGTTCCTTGGTTTTAAAGCAACATGTTAGATCAATGATCATGAAAGTCCCAACATAGAAGAGTAAGTGTTTATATTAACCGATTAGTCCAATGAACTCATAAAAACTATTTAGTCAAGCCTAAAACATCTTCTCTTAAAACAAAGAATATTTCAAATTTATTTATTTATTTGTCTTGCAAAGTGTTCAAATCAATTCATTTCGACACCACGTCGGTGTGAGAAATATAATAAGCACCGGCCCGAGTTTCCCTGTCGCTCTCTGATGATAGTACAGCGAAACTCGTTTCTCAATATCGCGTCACACCATACCTAGCTTCGATGCGGTAGGCATAGGCGACGCCACCAGTCCACCTCAACTCTTTCTATTTTTGATTGAATCTGTTATGGACCTTTTTTCTTACACTCTCCTTAGAATTTGATTCTTCTGTATATTTTTTTCTAAATTTTGCTAATTAAATAAATTTGAAGCGAGCATATCAGATAACTCGGATATTTTAATTTCTTATCGCATTTTTATTTGCACAACAGAATTTATTTGTATAGGAAAATGTTTCTTGCAAATTATTTCTTGAAATTATTCACCCTTACGTATGCAGGTGATTATTTTAATTTATCATTTACTTATTTTTTAAATATACATTTCTTTATCTACGGAAAACTCTTCGTCTCAAACTAGGAGGATACCCACTTATACATTTATACTTTATATTGAGTTATTTTACTTTACTAGCGACTTGTAAAATTTTTGTTGCCTACTAAGTAAAGCCACAAAAACTTCACACTAATACAGATACAGGTAACCCCCGTTCATCGCGACCTCGGCGAGTGCGAATTCGTTATATCGCGATCTTTTTGTAAAATTTTTCTTTTTGTATCGGCACTTGTCTGACTTTGACATATGACAAAAATCGTCATAATGAGTGGTTGCACGTGCATACTATCTTTCTTTCTCGCTTACTCACATCATATACATGTGCATATACGTAAAATTACGAGCGTGAGTGAACAAAAGAATGCCGATACGCCGGTGCCTTCTACGGTTGAGCCAGTACGTCATTTGGGTCTATCCTTCAGTGTTATATTAGCTAAAGTATAAAACGTACACTAATTAAATCGACTACATACATATTTTTTATCCCTTCGTAATTTTTTAAATGTGAAAAATCAGTCAACTGCATAAAATGAACTTCCATACTATGTCCCAAAAAAAAGACGTCTCGAAACCTGTTCTCGCGCGAAAGTAAAGTGTCAAAATCATTAAAAATGCCCTTTCTCTTCACAATCAATGCCTGGAATTATTAGAAGATTAAGGGCGAGTGGGTGCTGTAAAGCTCGGTTGTAAGGAATTATTAGACAGTTATCGGCAAATAAATTATAAATAAATGTATGACGTATTTTGTTATAAATCATGTTCATTTTATTAATAAAGTGTTTTTTCAAATTTTAAAATAATTTTTTAAATCCCCATTGATTGCGAAATTTCGCTTATGGCGACCATGTCCAAAGAGTATCCCCGAATTACCTATACTTATACTGTAGTTATATATAATAGATATTTTTAATATAAAATATTCAAATAAATACAGTTAACCAGCATTTGAAATAAATTATTTAATAGGATCACGCTTTGTGGCTACACTCTTGGCTTCTGATAAATTATTCTTCAGTACGTCGACTTAGGCCCAATTTCTCAGATTCCACTTAGTAATTATCCACATTCAACTGAGGCTTATTGATGTATGCTGAAAGTTAGCTTGGCTGTATATTATATTCGTAATTAACAATAACTAATAATTAATAATCTTTATCGATTAATTCAGAAAATACGTTAAAATTCAATGATAAATATTACGAACTTGTCTTCTAAGTACGTCTTCAATGTACACCTCGTCATGTGAAGGTCCAGAAAATAGGCTTTGTAACAATTATATATTTATTACAATACGATAAATTATTAAGGAGAACATATTCTTATTGTGAAGTTGTAATTATTCAGAACAGACGGTCTGTGATGTTTAAATACTAATTTAATATATTAATTATAAATATATATATATAAAATCAATTTTGTCGAAAAATATTGTTTTTGCGCTACCGGGATTCGAACCTGGATCTCTATTTCCAATCCGGGGAAGTACACTACCAATTGTGTTATAGCGCCAGTATTTTTCATGACAAATTTTCGAACTTATATGTTACACTTTTTCAAATTAATACATCTGTCGTTCCATTATTTGAAAGCCATCTACATTGTTTTTACGGAATCTCAAATACTTTTGAGTAAACCGACTGCAGACGCCAGGTAGTGTACATAAAAAATAAATCGGAACATAAAAAAAATCTGTTTAAAATATGAAACAACATTTAATTAATGAAGTAAACAATAATAATTACAAAATTTACACCATACATACATTAAATAAAAGTAATATACATATATTTTTTGGAACTGAAAATATTGTTCATTTTGCACCGCGTGGCAAAAAAAATCTAGTGTACTTTGCCTTGCCAATCTGCACACATTATGTAAAATTTGCCGATAACTGTCAAACAGCACTCACTCGCTCGTCATCTTCTTCCTCGTTCTCTTCTAACATCAAGCATTGATTATGAAGAAAAAGGTCCTTTTCAATCATTTTCACACTAAACTTTCGCACGAACAGGTTGACGTCATTCTCTTTGAAAACGATATTGTAATTACTTCTTCAATATTTTCAAAATTACTTTGTGGACTCTTTTTATATTAATAATTAAACAAAATACTTTGTTTAAACCAATATTTATTGATTATTCTACATGTTTCGATACCTATATTATCTTACTTATTCACCACTTTGTAGTTTTGTTTTTATCTATGCTTATATTTCAGTATACATTGTTTCCTGAAGAAGATACTGTGGGTACGTAGAATAATAGTAAACGTAGAATAATCAATAAATAGTGGTTTAAACAAAGTATTTTGTTTAATTATTAATATTGTAATTCATTATCAACGTCAACATCTCCATTGCCTCCGGAAGTGGCCATATAGCTGATCTCTTCGGTGATATTTTGAATGTCATTTTTATACTTGATGTGATCTTCGGCACATATCAAGGTTAGATTTGTCATATGGTGGGGTTTATTTTGGATCGGTAACGTACATATCTATAGCGATAAATATGTGACACATATGCAATTTATTTTTTTTAGTACATTGATCGTGATATAACGAATCCGCATTCGCCGGGGACGTGTCAACGGGGGTGACCTATGTGCGGTTGTGCTAACTAATCTACACATCTAAAAAGAATATAATATTTTATTTGACAAGTCTTGTTGTATTGTGAAGATCTCATTACGTATTATTATGATTAAGTTAAAGTTACTATATTTTTAATTCAGCTTCTTTGTTTATATTATTCTGATAATTTCCACATTTAAATAACAGAACTGGCTGACGGACCTGGAGATATTCGCAACCCTCGTGGCGGCCATCATTCACGACTACGAGCACACCGGCACCACCAACAATTTCCACGTCATGTCAGGGTCTGACACGGCCTTGCTCTACAATGACAGGGCTGTTCTAGAAAATCACCACATCAGCGCATCATTCAGGTAATCACAAGCGTGTAATATATTCATTTATTTTAATGGAGATATGTGTAAAGTATGTAAATATTTTGGTTATATTATCATGACACGGAAGTAGAGCGGCATCTGTGAAACCCCAAGCCAAACTTTCACTACGATGAACGACGCGTCATTCCTCCTGCCGTACTCCAGCTAATGACAATTCTAACGGAGTTCTGCTTTGTAACTCAGCGAATTATATTTCTCGCACTAGTGTAGTGCCCAATTTAAAGGAGAAGTGCATCCTTTGTACACTTCGCAAGAGAAAATAATGAATTTATCTAAGAAGAACTTCTCATTACTGATACCCTAAACACAGTGATCTGCTAGATATGGCTTCAGGCCTTTTATTATCTATAATCCTTTGTTAATATAAACACTGTTTTAAGAGAAGATTTTAGTCCCAATAGTTTTTATGGATTCATTTAACCCGCTGGTTAACCTAAACATCAACTTTTGAATCTCAAGTGGACTTCCAAATAACTGAGTTCGTCGGCCTGACATGTTACTCAAAGTAAAAACAGAAAGGAATACAATAATATGTAGATATAAATTTAACTTGAAAAAATTGCATCTACTCTAATAAGCCGTAAAGTAAGTAGATAATAATAGTAATACAAGTAATAGTATTAATTAAGAAGATAGGTAGCCGGAATATAACACGAGCGCAACTTCATTGTATTATATGAGGCGCATTTTTTAAGTATGTACCGGATATTTTTTTTAAAAAAACATCATTTTTACAACACTTTACTTACTTCAAACGCTACACACCTTAAACTACTTCTTAATTAATACATACAAAAATAACTTAATTCTTATTAAGTTATTTTTGTATGTCTTCGTCGTAGAACGACGCCGCCTGGGATGAAAAGCATATATGTACTCCGACTTTGAGTTCATCATCGATATCAAAATGTTTGCCACCAAGGAACCGCTTCTGATGAAGCAAAATATGAAAATCACTTTGCGCCAAATCAGACACACTTGGCGATGAATGTCAGCTGGTTTCATATATTCAAGAAACAAATCACGGACCACTGTATCTCACAGTCGGCGGGCTGATCTATTGTCTTGAAGATTTTAACCACTCACTACAAGATGTGAGTGTACCTGATGTTACATTTGATGAGTCAACAGCTGAAATAAACCATTGCGCATGCGCAACATCGCAACCGCAACTCTACACCGGGAATATCTGGCAACGGTACTTATAAAACGCGCCTCAAGTATCAAATCGCGTTCCATAATTAAATCGCGTGTTGTGTTCCGGCTACCTACTTACTTTACGGCTTATCAAATTAGATGCAATTTATACAAGTTCAATTCATGCCTACATGTTCTTATTGTGTTCGTTTCTGTTTTTATAGTGACATATCAGACCAACGAACACGTTTATTTGGAAGCCTACTTGAGATTCCAAGGGTTGGTGTTTATGTTTACTAGCGGGTTCAATGAACCCATGAAAACTGTTGGGACTAAAATCTTCCCTTAAAACCAAAAATGCTTATTTTAACCGAGAACAAAGAATATAGATTACAAAAGGCCTGAAGCCTTAGCTAGAAGATCACTGTGTTTTTAGTATCGGTCATGGGAAGTTGTTCTTAAATTAATTAATTTCTCTTACAAAGTGTATAAAGGATATAAGAACTTCTCCTTTAAATTCGACACTACGCCAGTTAACAAATCGTGTTAATCCATTGTGAGCTTACGAATATTATATTGAAAGTACTTATTTTGAGACAATGTAGAGTGAAAGTGCCAAGTGGCCGATCAGGGATCAAATGAAAGCAATACAACAGATAAATCAATGGATACAAATATTTATAATAACCAAATTATACATTCTTTAACATATTGCGTGCCTTAGAAATGAAGGAAAGATTGAGGGAAAGATTGAGGGAAAAATTGAGGGAACGGTTGAGGAAAAGATTGAGGAAAAAAGACAGATGAAGGCCCAGACAAAAACAAATTTACAAAATAATGAGCAAGGCGAATGCAGATATCTACAGACAACATTAAAATGGTGTTCAGGACAGAGTTCTTTAACATAGTTCTTTAATATGTAAAAATAAGAATATATACAATAAAATAACATAAATTAAACCAGAAGAAGTTTCTGTAATATAAATATTATTCTTTTGTAAAGATTATTTTCAAAGATAATCTTTAAGTTTTTCTACTAAGCCTTTTCGGGAAAACTATTCTGACATAAAATTCGCGGTAACAACGAAAACTGGTTGAAAACTTTTGTGCTATAAATTAAAGAACTCTTTTTCGCGAGTTTTTATTTATTTTAGACGGGTTTTTTTTCTCTCATGTAAACTCTGAACGAGTAGGCACGCAAATCAATTTGAAGTTTCCTTCAGGGGTGACCTTTAACTTATAAAATTGTATTCGGTTTTTCAGTTGTTAATTCGCGGCACGATCTCATTTTAATTTTAATTAGAATTCTCCGAGTTTTCTTTGACGTGAGAGCTAAGTCGGTGACAGGGTACCTGTCGTCAATTTTTATTTAGATTTTCGTAAATCTCGTCGTTTCTGTGACGGCAGACCAAAGATGCCGTCAACTTCACCAGCCGGCGTTCTGCGAAATCTCAATCTCACAAAAGAGTCTTAAGCCTGGTTCACACGATTCGATTTTAGTTCATTATCTGTCTGTTGAATGCCAGTTGAAATAATATTGATTAATGGAAACTCTATTTCAATTAAATAGATCAGAGATTTATTTTAATCGATTCAAGTGTGATAGACGTGAACGGCTTCCTTCAACTTGCCATTATAGCAATTGTTTTATAGTTTGTTGGCAAAATTGATAGTGTTTTCGTGTCTTAATTAGGTATATAATATATAAAATATTTTAATTTCTCGATCTATACCAAAAGTCATTGCTGTCTTTAGCATCAAAAACTGGTTATGTATGTAGCGACCGGAATTCAAATCCACCGCCATCTCAGTCGGCATCGACGCTAGCGATAGCGCTGCCGGCTGGCTCGAAATTCACCGCCAGGCAGTCTCTCCAGTTTCATCGTACTACAACGGCGGTCTTGCCGACCCGGGAGCGCCGAGCGAGACCGCCAAATCGCTACACATCATTTCATTTTATAATCAACACCCGCCTTCTACATCATTCGTTCATTAATTTCATTCTATGTCTTCTTTGTTTTCATCATAAAGTCATAATAAAACATCAACTCGCCAATTACATATCTTTCATTTAATCACCGACATAACCCCCAAATGTATAAAAATAAAATTTCGCGTGACACTATTATAAATTATATAATACTGAAAATAAATATTGCAGAATTGACTCCAGTTTAAAATTAACTAATTAATTAAAATTAATTAATTAAAAATCCAATTTAAAACAAAATAAAATTTGTAAAAACCACGTACAAAAAAGAATTATGATCTCCAAATTCTTTCAAAATACGTAAAATGATTTCTATGCCCTTGAGTATCTTCGAGTGCCGTCTCTCGAAAGAGCATTTAATGCATCTAATTCATTACTTCTTAAATCTAATCCAAAAACGTAATATCTATTTAAATCCTTCCATACCCATGCAGGTCTACTGCCCTAAATAAACCAAAAAATATTTTAGCTAATCCTTTGGAAAACATTAACGTTTAGATATTTCTAGTGGAAAACCAATTATGTAAAGCAAATTCTAAAAAAATATTTATTTTTCATTTCAATCCGATGTAAAACTGTTATACTGGAAAAAATGCCATTTTTAGTAAGCCAATATTTTCAATCACGGTGTGGTAAAGATTAAAACGATCGGTTCAATTAAAACTGATACGTGGGATATTTCCTTTTCAATTTTTGTCGTTCGATAAAAGTTAATCAACAAAAATTTTATCGCGTGAACCAGGCTTTAGAGACAAATTATTTTTTAAATAAAATCCGCGATTGAAGCTTGAAACGCGTACTCAAATTGCATTAAATGATTAGAAAATGAGCACGTTTTATTGGGAAGATTTTATAGTTGCGGTCAATCCCCAGAGATTTGGTGCGCTAACTGCAATGAACTTCGTCTTTTTGCACTGTTAAAATATTTATTACCATTTATTTTGAGTATTCTTTCGTCTTGTATAAACCATCCACGCCCGCTTATCTGATTGCCATTTTATTTAACATTCGCTTCATATGTCCTAGTTTTTCTATTGACCCTTTTTTAAGCCAAGGCAAGAAAAGATACTTCTTCTTTCTTAGCTTAAAGAAAGGCTTCCTTCTCGAAGCCGTACGAAACCAATTAATCTTTTTTTGCGTCCTAATGGCGCGCGTACATGGATGAAACTTGTCTCGGAGATTCGTCTCGAAAGCGCGTAAAGGACAGTATAAAGTTGGGCGCGCTCTAATTCATCACCGCATGTATTTTGTATGCTGGGTTCAATGACGCGACTGATACATTTCGATCTTTACCTATAAATATCTAATACGAGAGATCAATGTCTCGTATATGTACACACATCATAAGATATAAATAAGGATGGCTGAATACATTTGGGTTTAAATAAAATTCAAACAAAATAAAATGTAATAAAAAACAAAATACATTCCTTAAGTTGAGTTAAGTTCCCGCTCTATTAGTCATGAATCGTTATTTTCTTCCTGTTTTATTGGCGTGCATTTTCGTGTATTCGATCCTTTCGCAGCTACGAGATAAAAGTTTCATCCATGTACTCGCACCCTAACGATAAAGTGCATTCGTTTAAAATTCCCTGATGACGCTAGCGAGCTTACACCGTACTCGTAAACCGAATATATTTTATATTAAGAATACGTAATTATAAAACGTCATCCAGCGATTCTAAATTAATACACCCCGGTACGTCAGTACGTGCTTGGTTTAACGTAAACATATCAAACCAACCACATTTCCTAGTTAGTTTTAAAACGCATTCGTTTTACTTTAGCGTTAAATTTTCTGATTAAATTTTTGTGGAAAATTACACTGACCGGACGGTTAGGTTTAATAACTTGGCTAAATTACTCAACCGGGAATTTCGTCGTTCGCTATTCGCTTTGGTAACTGAGTGCAATTTCAACCAATGTTTGCTTTCATTGTTAACTGCGTAAATTGGTTTTCATTTTGGCTTTAACAAAAGATGCAAATAGATATGTTATTTAAGCTTAATTGATTACTGTACCGCCACTTGTTAAATAGAATATCTAATATTCAGATGTATGTAATCCGTACATTTTAAAAAGACAGGACTAGAATTTCTGAATAATAAAATCATTAAAAATTGTATATTTTAGTGTTGAGAATTAATATTCAAATCCACTCCCAAATTAAATTAATTAATTATTAATTCCTTAGTTCGAATACTTCACATACATCTAGACCGCCAAATCTATGGATGTTCTACTACAAGTATTTAAAATTAATACAAGAATTGAATGGGTAAAAATGTCTAACAAAAACACATAATTCCCAAATGATTCGGCGTCCGCTTGTAATGTATTAACTAGATACATCTAGCGAAAGATTTTACAGGAATAAAAAATGATATTATTAATGTTACTTAATCCTGGTACCGACACTGATGTATGGAAGTGAGGCCTGGAGCTGGCAGAAAAGGAACGAAAGTAGACTGAATGCAGTGGAAATGAGATCACTTACACGTATTTGTGGCAAATCTATTTATGACAGAGTAAAGAATGAAGAAATAAGGAAATAATGTAAAGCTGATGTTAGTATAGTGAGTAAGATTAAGAAAGGATCACTTAGGTGGTTTGGTCATATGGAAAGGATGAATGAGGAGAGAATGGTAAGAAAGATATATGACGCAAGTGTTGATGGAACCAGAAATTGAGGACGTCCGCGGAAGACTTGGCACGACCAGGTAAACCAGATAATGGAGGATGGTTCTGTTAGAATTCTCAACAATCGGCGAGCTTGTATGACAAGATGTATGAATGTGGATGAGGCGAGAATCGTGTGTCAGGACAGAAGAGTGTGGCGCTCTATCCTCTCTGCCTACCCCCACGGGGAAACGGCGTGATGGTAAGTAAGTATTTAATTCTGTATCTCGTCAGTATTTGAACTGACGTTTTACGAAAAGTTTTCAACGACAAATCTATACGCACATAGATCTATACGCACATAGATCTATACGCACATAGATCTATACGCACATAGATCTATACGCACATAGATCTCCAAACCTATTTGGTTGTCTTCTTTACTCGTTTCAAATTTACTACTCCCGTTACATGTCGTAGAAATTACGAAAATATTTTCAAATTTGAATTGACTTGAATTTATAATACAAGTTTTTTTTTAATGTGTACTGTAGTGTTTATACATCACACAGTGTTCAAAGAAATACTATTCTTAAGTTATTATTATTCTCCAGCTATGTTGAAATATTTTTAAGATACATACGTATACTCAATCTTAGATATTCATTTTACAGTTGAGCAGAGGTGCACTAACTTGAATGAAATGCTTACGTATTAAACAAATTATTTAATTATAGTATTATAACGTTTTAACCTTTACCATACCATGATATAAAATACCCGAACGCAGCCATGCTGTCAACTCGTGTTACCGTAAATAACAGTTAGAAAAAAATGTTTTTATTAGCTTAAATGGCTTTAATGGCACGAATTTACTCTAAATATTGAGCATTCAAATTTGAAAAATATTAATACCATAATTTAGAGCATTCATTTAGTCTTATACAATGTGTCTGTTCTGCACACGAACAAGAACTGTAGAATCTGACAGGTGTGGTTCGCCGATTCGCTCTGCTGCTCGGAAGGTGATGTCTGCAGCGGCGTGCAGTTGGTTCAATGTGTCCAAAATCTCCGTCCAGTGAAACAGCCAAGGTCGTGGAATTGTCCGGGATCAGTCCAAATGTCAAAGCCAGGTCGAAATCCAAAAGAAGCAAGTCCAGGGTAAGCAGGGTCAGAAATAAAAGTCGTGTGTTGAGAGAAGTCCAGCGGTGCGAAGCAAACGAGGCAAGTGATTTTGCAACCTCTGGACCGTTTATTTATACTTCAACAATTACGTATGGAGCGTAAGGCTCCAGCAAACCTCAGGGACCAATCAGGGGGCTCAAAATATCCCCGCGCCACCCCGATTGATCCCGTGCCGACACCACCTGGCGGTCAAATCTGGAAACTTTGCTCATTTTTTCCGCCGTCCAGTATGGGTCGGCAGAACTGACTTTTGTCCCATATTTTCCTCTGTTACTTTTTTATTTCAAATTTCCCAGGCATCGCGAGTACTTTTTATTACAAACATTAACCTGCCTCGCGATGCCTGGCATACTACAATGCGGGCGATAGCCCAGGGAATTTATTAACGCACCTCAAACCTTAAAATTCATTTTTTATTAGTACAATGAGTATCTCCGGGCGATCGCCCTTACAAACTCTATTTATTCATACTCTTATTTTAATCCTAGTAATTTTGTACATCATGTTATTCTCTAAAAACTAAAATCATCCTTCCGCGCGGCGCCGGGGCGTGGCCTCGTCCGTGGTCCGGCTTCCCCCCTCTCCTCGGCCGCGCGGTCGGTTCAGTGGCGGCGATTTTCCAAAGGCGGGGTGTGGTGGCCGCGATGTTGTTGTGAAGCGGCCAAGTTCAGGTCTCAGCCCAGCGCTTGCTCGGGCCGGGGTGCCGCGGTCTTCGCGGTCGCGGCCCGGCCCGGCGCATGCTCGGGCCGGGGCGCCGCGTTTTTCGCGGCCGCGCGGCTGTGCGGAACAGTGTCCTTCCTTCTTATCTCTCTTAATTTAATTAGTGAGAAAGAGATAATGATATTTGTATGTTTGTTTGTTTTTTTCACTGTGAAAATAATATGTCATCTCTGTCTTTCATATCACAAATAGTATTTTTACCAACGTATTAATTTTACAACGGATTGAATGGAAAATATAATTGTTTTTGTACGATTCCCTTTTCATAATTAGTTTTTCACTAGTCATTCCTAAGCGCTAATATTTTTTTTAGGATAAATCGAAAATATGAATTTTATGTTGCACGTGTTTACCGAAATATTACATGTTTAATTATGATGGTAGACCTGTGTTACTGCATGGCTTGGGAAGGGTTAATATTTTTTATAAATATCACTATTAATATAATATTAAAAAATAGTAATTTCAAGAATAAATCATTACAACTCCCACAAGTACACTTTTTATCACAAAATTTTTCTGAAAAATTACATTTTTTCCGGGCAAAACATCACTTTTTCCATGTAACGATGCTGTAAGAGTTATAGTATAACTATAGTTATAGTATAGCATCGTTTTTAGTAGCATAATATAAAGCCATGCATCATACGCGCCACTGCATTATTATTTTCAGGGTAATGAAAGACGAAGAGTGCAACATCCTGCAGAACCTGTCTCGTGACGAGTTCCGCGAGTTCCGCACGCTGGTGATCGACATGGTCCTGTCTACAGACATGTCCTTCCACTTCCAGCAACTCAAGAACATGAGGAACATCCTCTCCTTAGCCGAGCCGAGCGTCGATAAGTCCAAGGCCGTTTCTCTCGTGCTGCACTGCTGCGATATCGCCCATCCAGCGAAGGTATTACTTTACTATATTATGGAAATCCATCCGAGCCTACCGCCCCCTGATAAAATAACTGGACATTTATTAATTAATAATAAATCTTGATGCTAGTATAATTAATTTAGTGAATTTTCTTTAACGATATTAATTTCTAAATACCCAGGTTTTAAAAATGTATATTGTTGAACTTCTAAATATGTGTTAAATAAACACTAAATTAACAATGATAATTTAAGAAGTTTAAAAAAAATCACAATAAAAATTTACGTATTAAATAAAATAACAATCACTTTGTATGAAACTCTGACCCACTGTTTGAGGAATGTCAGGTTCCTGATATTCGACAACTCTATGTATGTATGTAAGAAGGCTGATCCTTTATTTTCATTCCAACAAAGAGCTTCATCAAACAAGCTTTGGTCGATCTTTCCGTAGGCTTCTGACCCCCAAAGCCTATAACATATTTTACCGAGCAGCATGATACAATTCTTGATGGACAAACTCAAACATCATCTCAGGAGTTGGTTATTGGGTGTTGCCAAAAAGGAAACTGAGCTAAGATTCATGGAAATGATCACATGAACAGAACATCGTTTATTTATATTCATTTATCTGTTTTGCATAGTGTTTCAATCACGGGATAGCGAGACTATTTTACTTATTCATTATGTTATTAGAATTCTTTTAAAACCCTGTTTACTTCATTCCTAATATTTTTGGTTTAGATAAGAAAATACATATATTAATAATAATAATGGTTTTTATATTTGTATGATAGACAACGAATGAACCTGTCTCCTTTAGTACAGACAGGTCTAGTTAAGGAGACAGTGAACATCTCTCACATTATGAAGTTTGTTCGCCTGTTTTGTATATTTATAAGAATGTTTATAATATATAATATGTACGTATATTAATAACATGAACAGAATAAAAAAAAATTAAAAAACAGAAAATTTATTATATTATTTAAATAAAATAACAATCACTTTGTATGAAACCACCAAATTCAATATACGTCAACCGGTTTCGCATATCTCAAGCTTCATCAGGACGTATTTAAAATTAAATACAAAAAGAGTGCACTTATATATACATAAAGAGAGAGATAGAATACAAAATTACATGTGAAAGAGAGAGACAGAATACATATATAGTTAAATAGAACATCAAGGGAGACAGAATATAAAATTATATGGGAAAGAGAGTATATGAGTTGTATTTATGATCAGTTTTAAATACGTCCTGATGAAGCTTGAGATAAGCTAAACTGGTTGACGTATATTAAATTTGGTGGTTTCATACGAAGTGATTGTTATTTTATTTAATATAATATGTCAAACTACAAAGTTATTTTTATTTTTTAACTTTATTTCATTAACCGCGTATTGGGTTTAATTATATCCACCGGTTTCGAAAAATACCATTTTCTTCTTCAGGATGTCAATACTAACTAAAAATATATGTTGTTGTTTCTTTACCAGAATCTATTTTTAAAAACAATAATTATTTAAAAAATAAATTTAGTACCTAACTCAAAATGTTACTTATTACAAATTTACTCGAATAATTTTTAGGGAAATTTTTTAGAATGGGACTCGTAATCAATTTTTCATTTAAACGGTGTTGGTCATAAATTAAATAATTTGGAATCGTTGGAGATAAATAAAGCGTGTAAAACTAATCAAAATATTGTAAACAACCAACTGAATTTATCATTTTTCTTATAATATGCACGTCAGTTTTTAGACTCGAGACTATTACGCGCTTAATAAACGATAGTGTAAACAATTCAGTGTTTACCTTTGACGCAAGTGAGCCGTTTGTTACCCGCCGTATAAGCGAGATACGCCAGTAATTCATATTTGACAAAAAACATTGTACCTACTGTACACAATGCTGTATTCTGCGAAATTTCATTTTAAAGTAAGTAATATTAGAAGTATCTTCATTTTAACAACTTCAATTTCGTGAGGTGCAGTCCCTCTCATCATCATCTGATAACTAAACTAAATACAGTATTGTGGTATATTCATTCGTCGTTAACAAGAATATGAACAGTAAAGGCGAAACGTTAGGGAAAATTATCTTGTTTACGAGCGTTTTAGTCCAAATTTAAATTCTTTTGTATAGCAACGGTTTCTAAATTGTTCATTATTAATCCAAGTGGGGAAGTTTTAGTCCACGACTATCTCTCGAAACTAGTAGTAATAATAACCCAACGTGTGTGTAGTTCAACATTTAGTTGTTAAAATTAAAATAATCATGTTACATCACAAAGTTACCGCCATGTCAATTAATGGTAACATTAGAGGTTCTTATTTACACATTGTCATGTTAACTAAAAGTACAAAGTCCGCATTATTACGCAAAAGTGTAAAATGCCAGAAAGTAAGTGGTTTTGTTCTTTCTTCGTTGTGGAATTACCTCGTAAACCTTCCAACACTTTCGTATCCATTTTAAGCAAATATGGCGCTCGTATTCTCAATTCTCATTTACTTGAGCAAATAAAAGTGAAATTGAAGTGCAGCATATTGCTCTATGGGGAGCGTAGTTTCATGCGCTTTCCTTCAGAATATATAAATTACCTCGAAATACTGTTTCACGAATGCTGAACCGGAATACATTTTCCTTTAGAATTTTGAAGAAAATATTTCACAAAAGCTCGCGTTTCATTGGAAGGAGCATAATGTACCTATAAATCTTGGAAAAATATCGAAATATTTTCAAGAATATTGCACGCTTGTTTCCACAAAACGGAATTACACTCGGATGTATGTGCGGTGGAGGAAAACTTTTTGCAACGCACATTGCATTGCGGCTATCATGATAGGTACTCTATGAGACTTCTCTCCAATTCGAATTTATCTCGATAGCGCGTAAAGGACAGTACAGAGTTGAACGCGAGGTGACCTATACTTCATTTCATTCACATGTGCTTTGTACGCGGAATTAAACACGAAACGACCTAAGCGTCATTTCCGCGTGTATTTTATACGCAGAGTAAAATAACGCATCGTACGTACCAACAAATCTTTGAGACGAGAGATCAAGTTTCATTTGTAAACAAACAACTCTTATTCTTATTATGAAACTTCTTATATTTATAATAATGTTAATTATTCTGAAAAGTTAAACAAACAAAAGTTTTAAATTATAAAAAAATATTCCGCGTGCACTGCTGTCGGGGAGATTAAAATTCACCCAACTGCCTAACGGAACATTAATGGTCAATGGACTAACATTTTATGTACAGCAAGCGTAACATGAGGCACGAGACGGCGAATCTCTGAACTACGGAATTATGTATCTCCATATCTTGTACGGTGTAGGATAGGTACGGGACGGAGACTCAATTTGAGACTTCTGTAAATAATAAATAATACAGATTTGACAGCGGTGCAAGCTGTGATAAATTGTCTATTCTATTTTTTTACACTGATGAATTCCGATCTTTACCGCTAAATCTCCGAGACGAAAAATCCACTGTCACCTGTAATTAACTATCTCCTCTAAACCTGATAGATATCTGCGCACTTCAGCTCTGCATAAAACCAATAATTACTCAACATGGTGAGAGCTTTAAGCATTATTAAATTTCAAGAATTTAACAAAAGTAATCCTCTTTTGAATTAAGTGACTATGAATTTTTAATGACCAACGTACGAATATATACAACGACGTGACGAATATATACAACGATGAATATATACAACGACGTGACGAATATATACAACGTCGAATATATACAAGGACGTTAAAAAATCCTAGTGTAAAGTGATTACGCACTATTGAAGTGAAGTATAAAAAAGATTATTATTAATTCGATAAATCACGTATTTTAGCAGAATATTGATAAATAACAATATTATTATATTATTGTTAATAAAAATGTAGGCTTATAATAACTAAAATATATATGATACAGACATTATTGACTGTAATCTAAATAACTTGGAAATTCTATTATTTTTATTGGTTAGGCGATATGTAAATAGTAATCGTAAGGACTGTTAGTTCATTTTTGGCAACACAACGAGCTTCACTTTTTTTTTTGTTCTTTTACCTTAGGTGGTTCATTCACACGTTTTTTCCGCATTTGTTTTTAATAAAGATATATATAAACAAACGTAACGGGAAAATGTTAAATAAAATCTAAAGTTCTAAAAGACGGTATAACACGTTATTTCTTCAACTGAAATGTTCGAGAACATTCTTGGGTGAACATTCATTCGTGAAAATGTAAATAATTTTGATCGAAATACAGAAAATGTATTAATCAAATAACAAGTAACGATTTCGACTGCAAATGCAATCTCGCTCGCCGTGAGCGCAACAAATTATGCGGCCCCGTGACCTGTGCGTGTGAAATAAACGACACTGACTGCAGTGTCATCTCTGTGGCATGCACGGGCACAGGTTTAAAATATATTACAATGACTGATTTGTGGTCTAGTGGTTACGATACTTGCCTAGCGATCTAGCGGTCGAGAGTTCGTGTCTCTTTTCAGGAGACCATCAAGTTAATCCGATTTTTATACAAGCGTTTAGCTTATATACAATATTGATGTGACACGTTTTCGTAATTGACGTAATTTTTAAAAGAAATCAGTCTTTCTAAAGATCATTTTTAGATGTATTTTTAATTATCTATTTTTGTTTTATATACGTACGACGGTGACCTCTGACCGTTTGAAATCACTATACCGTGGCTAAAAAATAAAATGAAACTCATTTAAAAATATTTTGAAAATTCCGCAAACATTTCACGGGAATTCAAGAATTTCTACGGGAAACGTTTCCTAAATTAAGGGATTTTCCCACATTGTATCTCGTAATATGTATCTTCCATTTAATTTCACGTCTCGCGAGATTTCACCCACACTCCCGAGTGTCATCTCTCCTTAAAATAATTTATAGAGAATTCGGTCCTTGGGACAAATAAATATGAAAAGTCGCATAATGGTGGATCCTATAAAAAATTAATTAAAAACATGGTATAAAAATAAAGAAAAATAGTTATCTCTCTCTCTCTCAGTCGACGCGATCATGACTGAGCATCGTGATCCTTCAATGTGGACTGCTTGCCTCAACTCTTCTTGTTTAGTGCAATGTCTAGTGAGACCAAGTCCAAAGTAGGTACGGAAGAATTATTTTGCTGCATAAAGATTTCCTTCGCAAGGTCTATGTTTCAACTGCATTCAGAGTTATTAAGAACACCAGAGACTTACGTTCCTTGACACAACGAGCTTGCATGAGAAGATGTATGAATGTAGAAGAGGCGAGAATTGTGTGACAGGACAGAAGAGTGTGGCGCTTTATCCTTTCTATCACCGCCATGGTGAAACGGCCTGGTGACGTTAAGTGACGTGAGTTAAGTGACGTGGAGCAGTTCTTTAAAATTTTGCTCTATTTTGACATAGCAGACAAATAAGTATCCTTGGATTAAAATATAAAATCTGATTATAAAGGAAAATATTGTAAAGGAAAATAACAATACATATTTTTTAAACTACGCTCTCGGTGTTTTAACTAAACTACCATCGCACCGTTTCTATATAAGAATATGCAGAGAGAATAGAATATTCCACACTTTTCTATCCGGATATGCCATCTTGCTTCGTTCTCTTTCATATGTCTTCATGCGCACTCATCGATTGTTGATGCTATTAACGGGGCCGTCTTCCAATATTTGGTTTACCTGATCGTTCTTTTCACAGACATTCTCTGCTCCAGATGCATTCAATACCACCTTTATATTCTTTACTATTCTTCCCTAACTCATGCGTTCCGCATACCTAAACCATTTTAGTCGCCCTCTATGAATTCTTTTAACTGTGCCACAAACAGAATATAAAATATTTCTCATACAAATTTCTTGTGATTATTATTTGATTTAATTGTATTTTGTGTTAATTTCAATATAATTTTTGCTAGATTATTAATTAAATATATATATATAATATTAAAACAGTAGTTTTGATTATCCGGGGCAATAAAAAATTATGACTTAATAAATTATTTAAAAATCAATCACTCAAAAATCAAAACTTAGTTTTCATTTGACTACCTGCATAATACGAGTATATAGCAAAAAAATAAAGTGGCAAAATTAATAATATCTAATAGAAAATAATACATGAAATTAGGAATACGTCGTCGACTGGTAAAATCGGAAATTTCAAATCGGATATGTTATTTTTGGGGGAAAACAAAACAACTAATAAGTCTTAATTTTAGTTTTGATTATATATTTTTATTTGAATCAATTTTTTCCTACGCTCCAAATAATTGAATCTACTGTAATATCTATTAAACATATTTATTTTTTAAATTTATATTAAATTTATAAAAAAATTAACACGTAAATTATATCTTTCACTTTTAATTTGTAGCGTTGGGATATTCACAACCGGTGGACGATGCTCCTTCTCGAAGAATTCTTTCGTCAAGGAGACAAGGAGCAAGAGCTGGGTCTTCCCTTCAGCCCCCTTTGCGACCGTAATAACACACTGGTAGCGGAGTCACAGATTGGGTTCATAGACTTCATTGTGGAGCCGAGTATGGGTGTGTGCTCTGACATGCTGGAGAGCATCCTGGGGCCCCTGCACCCGAGCTGCAAGGGACAAGGGTCTCAGGGAACGCAAAGCTCACCGGGAGCACATGAGCCAATACATGAGGAAACGGATCCACCCAGACCCAAAAATGGTTAATATTCATCCATTTCTTTGATATTTTCGATGATTATTATTATGAACCAGATATATTTTTAAAACATTTTATTTATACAAATTAAAATACACGTTTTTCTTTAAAACTACCTTTTCAAAGCTTTTAAAAAATGTAAACATATCTCAGTTGTTCTCGTAATATGATTAGCTAATTGTTCTTTGTAATATTTTACCTCTCCCAATAGTTTTCCTCTGACCTACACTAAAATGATAAAATCCAAGAAGCCATAAACTATATTCTAAAATAATTGCTGACCACATTTTTATTACAAATGTTTTTTTTTAAGTATTTCAATAGTATTCATATTTTTTAAGATAGTATTGTATTTAATTTACAATTATCTCAGTAACTTAGTACGGTAAAGTATTTCTCAATTCTATTAATACGCCAGTGCATGCTAACATATGTACATTCTGTCCCAAAAATAGGATAATAATAGAAATCAAATATATTACTGTACGTGTGTTAAAGCAAAAGAACCCAGATTTCAAGTATATTATACGTATTGTATATTATAAATTAACTTTATCCCGCCCTGTTTTGATATGTTGACAATTTTGTGAAGAGAAAATATGTGATACAGAAAGATAATCTGCAAGCCAACTCCTTAAGTTCTTAACCCTTATCAGTCTTTTGTCAAGTTGATATTTTACAATTTATTACATAACTCAAATTTTAAATCAACAGTATGCTTGCTTTTTACTAAACATATTAGTTCTAAACCGTTCTGGCATAAATATTGCCAAGTTTTGTAATATTCCGTGCTGCTAGAGATACAAAAGTAATTGTTTTAAGGACCACTTTTTAAGTGCTGCAGCCGGGAAGTGATCCAACGCGTTTTGATTTTGAGAATATTTATATTTATATTTATATTATGCCAAACATCTTAAATAAATATTGTAATAAGGACAACTTTGAAAGTAGTGATGATGATCATATATTGATGATCAACTTTGAAAGTGTCGTAAATCAAAAAATATAAATTTTACAGAAGAGTGAAAACAAAAATCATTCATAGAAAAACCCGCTCGCCGATTGATGTTTTAAAGTTTAATAACAAACTGTTACAAATGGAATCAACACGTTCTAGAATCGCAAATTTTACTGTTTACTGCGGGGAATGATGAACAAATGGTCCCATTAAAAGAATACACCAGGGACCGTTCAAGAGAAGGAGTGCACTACAGTTTTCATGGGGCAAAGAGAATCATGTTTGCTTCACTATTCCGAAATAAAACACAAAATTAAAAAAATTTGACTTGCTAGTACACTTTTCTATGGGATGTATGATATATGAATTGGATATATCATTAACATGCAGTAAATTTTTTTTTTTGGATTTTGTAAATTTATTACGGACCTGGTGGAGTAAAAAAATTTAAGTTTATGGACCGCAAAGGATTAAACTAAAGTAGGCGCAATAATAGAAAGATTAAAGGATACTTATTGTTAAACTAAAGTATGCACCACAATAGAAAAATTAAAAGATATTTATTGTAAAAATGTAAATGTAAAAGGTAAATGTCTCACATCTATGTAACAAGCTAATTAAATAATACTAATCAACTGTATTATAGCAGGTCAAACAAAATTCAAAATCAAGAAACCATGGGCAACGTGTCTGGGAGAAAACAAGAAAATTTGGAAAGAGCAGGCAGCAAAAGGTACATTTTACATTAATTGTTGTGATTTGTGATACTAATAAATAATCATAATGGATATTTATCAGAGGTATAACTACACTAACGCAGGCAATGCTGTACATTAGGGTCCAGGTTAAATAGGGGTCCAAAAGTTATGCCCCCTACAATACTTTTAATATTGATACTTTTCCCAGAGCTAATATTGACTTAATATATACATAACATAATATTTAAAACTCACCACAGTAAGAAATGGAATTATAAAATTTTAAAAATCAATTCCCATGAATATTGTGAAAACATTATCGATGTATACAGCAGTTTTAATAGGTACCTTACTAAAATGTCTAGTTAGGGACCAGACCATACCGCAGAGTGAAAATTGGCATAAAGAAAAGCACAAAATTTTTTCATATAAAATATTCATATAAATACCTAAAAACAGACTGTTTTTTTCTCTCATAAAAGTGGAAATATTATAGGAGATGGGGTACCAAATTTGTTCTTACTATTAAATTAATAAAACCATGTAACACTTGATATTTGTGTATATAATATAAATAAATGGGGCCCTGTTTTCCATATGCATTGTGGTCCAATTTTTTAGTTAAATTACTGCAATATATGACATTTTGACCTAATCTCTAAAATTAATGACAAACTTCACGTTTACTAAATTAGATGATCTTAACTATTGAATACAGTTGAAAATAAGAAAATATTAATAATAAAATTATAATATTTGCAAACTGAAATAAACCAGATATTTATTTATTTTCATCATTTTCAGATGCAGAAATCCGCGCACAACAAATACAAGCCCAACAGGAGGAAGATCCGCCCGCCGCTTCTGAAGATTGATGTTCAACTTTTTTTCCATCTTTTTTAAAAAAAATCTTGAATAAATAAACAATACTCGTGTACAATTGGCTAAACATCTTTACAGTATTGTATAAAAACATTTTAATAATTGTGTATGAATGTAAATACTAAGCAAAACTAAAAAGCAATTTTATTATTGCTAAAAAATTATTCAAAACAAAGGGGTTTTATTCATCAATTCGTTGAGTATTATTATTCGCTTAATTTACTAAACGGGAGAATGTCCACTTGTTATAAACTTGTAACTTTATTAGAAGCCATGATTTCGCACAATTTATAGCGTAAGAAACGATAACACGCTTTTAAAAGTCATCAATAGTTATTTTATGTACATAATACTTAAGATTTGAGCGTGTAATGTCTTCAAAATAAAAATGTAAAGTTAGATGACTTGTTTTAAATTGGCGAGCTTTGTAACCTTGACTTTAACATTAAAAATTTCATTGCGCCTTACAAGTAGCTAGAAAATTATAGAATTTCCAAATAAAGTAATGATCCAAGTAAAAATTATTTTACTCCTGAGAAATATCAAGTTAATATATTATAATAACCATTTCATCAATATAATTACAAACTTTATTGTTTTATGAATACTTACAAAATATACTTATCAATTTTAATATTCAATTTCATCATAATTTTAAAAAATAAGTTATTTGATATTATTTATTGCATTTTTGTCAGCGGGTCTGTCAAAATAGTTTAAACGTACTTTCTTGTCATAAAAATGCTTCCATCCACATGGATTTCTTTGTACTCTTTAATAAGTGTTTTCAAAATGCACGAAATACTATATAAACACAGCACAAAGTTTTAATAGTTCACCCAAATTTATTATGTGTAAAAAATACTGAAAAATATATATATTTAACATCTTATTCAATCAAATATATCGACTCCTCCAATGTTAAGTATTGAAAATAAGAAATAGATCAATTTTAATAATTTGCATATTTGCATTTGATATACGTTTTCATCACATCACTATTGACTCTACAGCCGCAGGTGAGTCTAGGTTTCCCCAAGAATTTTGTTCTGTTAATCTCTGTTTTACACCATTTCTCTCCAGTTTTAGATCTCTAAAGCAGAAATGTCTTTGAGGACACTGTTGCTCTATCTCAGCTTAGACCTTCAACCGTAACTTTGGTGTTTGCTTTTCGGTCATGGCCCAACCACCCAAGTCTTCCTATTTTTATAAATTTTAAGATGCATAGCTCATTAAACATGTTATAGAACTCATTATCATAGTGACTACACCAAAATTTATTTTCCAAAACCAACCCAAAGATACATCTACAAAATTTTCCTTTCAAAAATGTTGTCAAAAAAATATTACTGCCACTAAATAAAGACCTGTTTATAAAATTTAGTTATGATACTTTACATAGGAGGGGTTGATATATATATATATATATATATATATATATATGTATATTCTTATTGACTAAAATTAATATTTGCAAATTATGTGATTAATTTGTCAGTTTTGATTATTTTCTGCATTTAACTGATATGAAAATATTTTCATCATTTTTATACTTCAAAATTTCCGATTATTAAATAAAATCTTATTTATATTGTCTACGCAAATGAAATTATTCATATAGAACTCATTCAATATTAGATGTATACACATGTATGTGTACAATCCAGAAAGCTTGGATAGAGCTTCAAGAAATATGTATTTTTAATAAATATTTAGCATAGAATATTCATTCATAGAGAAGATGAGATGTCTTTTCTATATTTTTCTAACACTGAATCTCTTTTGCTTTTGTGAGCAAGAAAAGAAAAACCAAAATAACTAGCCAAAACTTGCCACGGGTTGCTTACCTTAGATATCTGCGCTGCATAGATATATATTTAAAAATATAAAAGTAAAACAATTACTTTTCAGAAATATTTCTCAATTATCAAAATGCTTTTTTCAAAACACTTGTTTTCTGTGTTTCAAAGAATATTTAAATACTGTATTATAATCATAAAGAAAATTATTTATACCTACAGCTTCGGGACCACTAAACAAACATATTTTTTCTTGTATAGGTATGTGAGCATGAAAATATGTCACATCAATATTTTTACTATTTTCGAAATAAGTTGATGCTGTGAAAATAGGACTAACTAGGATGGCCACTACCGATTTAGAATCCCCGATCTTTGTTTGAACATCCTAACTACTCAAACACAAAAGCAAGTCAAAACCGTCAATCACGGATTAAATCCATATAAAATATTAAAAGCAGTTTTAAAAAAACATTTGAAAGGAAACTAAAGCAGATACAAATTAAAATAAATAAAGATAAAATATTCGAATTACAGCAATTGCGACAATGTCAAAATATTCTTGAGCCATGTAAGGGCACTACTTGTTTGAAATTTTCTTAGCCTTTGTAATACTAAAAGTGTTTTCAGTTAGTTTGCTAGAATTTATGATTTTTACCCCATGGCCGTAAATAAAGAAGTACTGTATGATAAGGTCCAGTTTTACAGTTCAAATAACTTGGTGTGGAAGGTATCAAATTTAATAAATTAACACTTATTGTCTCTGTAAACATGTTTGGTCTGTTTTCATATAATTTGTTAGTTTATTAAACTTGTTATATTAAATATTGTATTTTCTGGTGAATACTGCGCAAACACTTACAAAAAATGCAATGTCTTATAAAATATAAAAAGATAATGCAAATAATAAGTTTTGACAGCTGACATTTCCATAATCGCAATGTCATTGGAACGATGAAATGACAAAAAAATAGGCATGTTATAAATTTGCATTACATGACATGCAACCACTTTTTTTAAAATGCTTGTTTTATTATCTAGAAAATATAATAATTTAAAAAGATGATGCGCCATTTCACACTGTAAATCAAGGCCTAAAATTCAGATACAAGATATATTTGAGTTTTTTAGAAAATCAGCCAACAAGCTCTCTATTCTGCGTAGATTAATTAATTTTCAAAAGAATATTCAAAAGAATATACAAAAGAAATTTCAAAATCCCCCTAAAGTCACTCGCTATAATTGTTTAATGTTAAAAGAAATTTTCTTAACATGTTATAAATTATTTGTTGTTGATTTTATTTTGTAGTTGTGCCGTCCAAACTTCTTTATATGATTATTTGTTGTGTATTGTCCTTGCATTTGTGTCACATTCAATTTGAGTGTTGGAATTGTCTTTTGATTTTGTTTTTTGGCTTGAGGGACCACTCTTACTAACTGTATCTATCAGCGCATCTATTCCTGTTCGGCCTTTTAGTATAGATGTAAAGATATATTTTCTATTACGATGGAGAAACTAGACATTTCATAAGTATCAGAGTGGCCCAAATAGTAACATGATGTGTTGGTAGATGGTATAGTTTAGTTTAGGTACCGCCAGCTGATCGGGAACATAGCTTTATCAAAATGTAGTGTGTAGAATTATATATATTTATAGTAGATGTCTAATTATCACTGTCATTTAAAGTATACATTCATAGGTCTCTTTATATTCCACCAAGTGGATATATTCTATTAATAGTTGTATTTTAACATGCAATACATGTAACAATTGAAGTATACAAAATTAATAAAATAAAAATGCAATCTTATTACATTGTTAGATATTGTTATGATTAATGTCTATTAAACTACAGGGTTATTGAAAATGAATGTCAATATTTTTGGGAGACTTACTCTAACCACCCAATGCTACTTTCTATCGGTTCAGGAATTAAATCTGGTCCAGCTTTAACTTCAGCATTTTTATCCAAAATAATTTAATACAGTAAAACAAGAAACTGTTTTGCAATGTTTTACAAAAAGGTGGCTTCATTGAGTAAGTTCATGGTCATAAAAGTCAGAAAATAGATATTTTCCTCAAAGTAGTGAAGATGAACAAATTTGGAGATCTAATTGTCTATATATATATATACACATTACATTATATATCTTAACCATCAAATGGTGAAATAAAAAATGTATATTTATAGATAAATATTTTATTTAAATGAAGAATTAATAAAAGTTCCAGTCCAGTACTAAGCACAACTTTAAATCTAAGATAAAAGGCAACAATACAAGGCAATTATTAATCACAATTTTCCTAGATATTGCGCAAAATACAATATTGGCATTCTTTTTTAATAGACATGTACTGTACTTGTAATACCGTGTAACAGACAACAGACTGACCATCTCTAATACGCTACAGTTTGCATTTGTTATTTGAATTATTAGAAATGTAGCCAAATGCCAGCATAGCGTAAGGCACAACTTATAGAATGTGTGTAGCTACATTTCACAGGTGTCAATAGGCAGCCCTAAACCAGTAAATACTAAGGTTTTAATACCAAAATGACCAAACAACATATCGTATATATTTAAAAATATACAAAACAATGAAGAACAAGGTTAATGGAATATAAAGGCCTAAGCCGATTATGCAGGAAATGTCACGATAATTTATTATGAAAATCTACAGTGAAGCTAAAAATCGCAATTCTAAACATGTTATAAATATAACAAAAATAGGGTTGCCGAGTCTGCACCGCCTCGCAGGAGTGACGCATTTTAGTGGTGGTAATCTGTGGAATAAGGTCAAAAATAATATTCTGAATTATGCACCTTCCAAAGAACGTACTTACTGTCTTATCTTTTAAAACATTCACATTAAATAAACATTTTTAATCTTATTTCATTACAAAAACTGCCTTTATTTTTAAAATTATTTAAAATATGACTAGTACGTTGTCAGGTCTTGAGTCACCTACTTAAGTATCAAGAGCAATATAGGTATTGTTTTGAATTGAAACATTGATTTCATTATCAAACCTATATTATTAACTGGGTTTAATAATTTAACTATAATGATATTAATTCTTCAATAACATTTTCACTGAAAAATATTAAAGATGTATCGTTTATATTCTTGTATGCGAGTTTTAAAATACGTGAAATTTGAGATAAGTAGCAAAACCCGTAGACTGTTGGCAACCCTAATCAAATATATATTAAATTATTATATATACAATTCTCAAAGTTATATTCTGTGTCATTTACTTTCTTTGATTCACCAATGTCCTTTACTAATAAATGCATAAATGTAATTGCAAATATTTATCATGTAAATAAAGTATTATATTAATGTAAAATAAAATCAAATTTTATATTCTTGTTTTTTATTAGATACACAGTATGTTTCATAACAAAAATAATAAAAAATAAACAAATACAATTTCAACCCAATATGTATTTGTAAGTTTTGCCTAAAATACTTATTTGAATGACTAGCCCTCGAATGTCGGAAGAATTTCTACTACAGGTCAATAATCCAGATAAACAATCTCCTTTATTAACAGGAATGGGATCTTTGATATAAAACACGGTTTGTTTCCAATGAGTGGGTGTTGCCTGAGGTCCAGTGGAGAATGTGACAGGAGACGGCAAATCAAAAAATGTGTCAAAATATCCAACAAAAAATGTCAAATTACCATCTCGTAAAACATCCAATTTAAATTGGGAAGAGAAATTGACAGTATTCACCGTACACGTATTTAAATCAATATTACAAATCTCATACGGTGAAGTTATCAGGTGAGCAGGATTAGCAATGTCAATACTAGCCTCCCTAATCACCTCACTTTTCATACAGTTCATTTTATATCCATAAACATCTGACCAGCAACTGATGAATTTATGGTGAGTTTCGTCATCACCGCTACCGACAAGACTTATATTACACTTATTGGGCAGTAAGATGCCTCCAGACTTCAAGTGATTGTCTCTGGCATAAATAAAGCTGTCCATCATGCCCTCAAAAAGCAAAAAATAGCCCATCCATTCAGACACAATAATATCCACCTTTTCCGGCAACTTTGTATCTTCCAATCTGCCTTTAACAATCTTAATTTTGTCCTGAAGGTTATTTTCACGTACAATATCAATCGCGTTGTAAACTATGTCCGACTGGTCGATGGCGATAACTCGTTCAGCGCCCGCTGAGGCCGCAAACATGGACAGAATTCCAGTTCCACAACCCAAATCCATCACACTCTTATCCTTAAATGTATCAGAGTTTTCTAAAATAGCTGATTTGTAAGCTTCTGTTCGAATTTTATCAAAGAGCATATCATGATGGATACCAAAATGTGCATAAGTGTTAAAATATCCTTGGTCATCTTCAATGTCGACTTTCCCCACACAATCCAATACTTTTACTGGATTTGAATTGCATTCTCCCCCTTCATTAATTATTTTATGCAGAGATTTCTTCATTGTTTCCATATCTTCCTTAGAAAGGGCCAAGAATGTGTGAGCGTCTTTTAATTTTGCTGTGAGCGATTGTATAGTCCTCTGCAACTCAGTGAAGTGCGCTTCTGATAATGTGACCAATCCATTCTCCACATTGGCGTGAAATGCTAATTTTGGACATTCGACACCTTCGTTCAGCGAATCAAAGTCGAATGTCAGCCAATCTTCTTCTCTAACAGGTTTTAAATATATATCATCTGACCAAAGTGGTTTAAGAGCACTCATAATAGTAATAGCGTCGCACTTCACTGTTCTGATGTACGTTATCATTTTAATATAAGAGTAAAAGTCCATACTATGTTTTATTTTAAGAAATGAGATGTCAAAATTATGTAGAGTTTTGCAATGATCGAAACCTTTATTTACGTTTGAAAACGTTTCCTTGCAGAAAAGACACTCCAGTAAATTATGTGTTTGCTCCATCTCCTCCCACTCGTCATCTTCGAAGCATTCTTCATCACTACTTAGATCTGGTACGTTATCTTCCATTATAAAATAAACACAAAATACTAGAAAAATCACTAATTATATAGGACTACACGAGACACCGGAGATATTGCAAAATGACAGTAAATTGAGGTTATATTATAAACACATGTGATGATTTTTCTTGCTAGTAATAAATAATACTATTCCTTACAATAAAAAAAAAACGCTATAAGTACCTAATGCCCCATCTCCATGGGCAATGAGTTTTTCACCACTAAATAAAATGTTTAATATAAATGTAATAAATATAATCCTGGTGCAACAAATTTTCTTATAATTCATTTTATTTTTATTATGATAAAAATATTTTAAACGAATCTACAAAAATATTATTTCAGTCACAAAATAAATACTATATATCGTATTACATTAATTATAAGATGCATGTTTTTTATGGCATCAATATTAGCAGCATGAACTAAGTCCATGCCTGGTGAACACCACTGATAAATACATGTACACCTATGCCATAACGCTACGCTTATTTGTTTACCCGTCAATTAATTATAAAAAATTAACCTTTTTGTGAATGTGTGAAAAATGATATTCAAAACATTATTTCATTTAAAATTCGCCAAGCGCTTTTATGAGGGGCTTCCCAAGCACCACAACCCGATGATCAACGTTCTTTCGAACTACGACATAACCGTACCTTCTAAAATAAAACGACCCAAGACCGTCATAGCATAGGACTAAAAATAACTCACTGCGCCATTTTGCAGTTTTCATGCGCCATGTAAAAATTTATAATAAATAAATTTGCAGAATAGTAATAAAACCATAATAATAAAACTTAACAGGCCATTAGGCACAACTACACGATGAAGGGGCAAGGGGTCCAGCGGACCCGGTACCCTGTTAGCCATGAAACCAAAGTTCCAAAAAATTTAAAATTGATCTTTATGTAAAATTATCGAAATTAGTGTTGATTCTAAAGAAATTATGCTTGCAATTTGTTTTTTTGACTTATTTTTTAAACAATTTTTGTGCGTCGTACTTTTACCCAATGTGTCTTTTTTTAAGACCTACACTTGCTGATTTAGAAATCTTTAATAATTTGGTAGAAATAAAAAAAAAAAGTGCGCTACAAATTTGTTTATTATTAGTCATAATGTACATTTTTCCAATGTTAAATTGCACATTTTTAAGAAAACTGCTTACATATTGCATAACTGTAGGTATTTGATAAGTTTTTTTATGTTTAAAATTGTTTCGATTTAATTAATGAAATTAATTAATTATTAAAATGAATATGTTCACCGAAAATGGTTAACTAAATCATTTATAAATATATTTTTTAATATAATTCTTAAAAACCTTTCAATAAGAAACTACAATAAATTATATTTTAAAACAATAAAGATAAATACTCTTTTTTCTAAGAAAAATTACGAAAATTAGTACATTTATTAAATCTTTAAACATTTATAATGTTTGAAATAGGTAAAGATATTTAAGAGGAAAGGGTAATAAGAAATATAATAAGACTATTAATTATCATGGCTTTATTACATTTCAGACAACCTACAATTCAAAATACAGGCGAATCAGATTTTTTCAAATTCTATTAGTAAGATTTTTGTTTTGAAAAATATATATTGTGAACATTGACACTTTGTGCATGAACATTTATTTTCAGACCATTTGGATTTTATTTTTCTGTCTAAGGTAACATTAAAATTCGGTGGTAACCGTGACAACGGTGTGAAATTTTCTTAACAAAGTATTTGAACTAATTTTTCGATGATATGAACAAGAATAATTGAACTGAAATATGAAGCTAAAAATATCTTATTCAGCTGATCCAAAACACAAAAATATTGTGTCTTGCGTTGGCTGGAATAATCCAGAAGAATTGTATTCTTGCAGGTGATAATTTTCATCCAGTGCTTGAAAGAAAATTCTCACAAGTTATCAGATTATAACTATGTAGTCGAAAACATATTTTTCAAATATTATCTTATGTCATATTTATGCATTGTCTTAATATGTAACAATTTTTTTCGCCGAGTTTTGAAGCCTCACCAATTAGATTAACTGGGTAGATATTTATTTAAATAATTTACTTTAAAATATTTGTATGTAAATGAATATGTATTATCATATTTACAGTGATGACCATTCCTTACTAAAGTGGAATTTAGTAACTGGTGAAACAATGCTTATTACCACCTTACCAGACAGTTTTTTTCCGACTAGCATTAATTTATTTCCTAAAATAGGAACAGGACTTAGTGGAAACAAACAATCTCAAGAAAGCATTTTACTAACAACAGCGGATGGGAGGTAAAATAATTAAAAAATTATCATAAAATACTGGAATTACATTATTTATTATTTACACTATAGTAGAATAATCTATAACTCCATCTTTTAATTCTAACATTACTTTTACAACTAAAATAAATTTGGAATCATGTAATAAAACTTTTCAGAATTTTCATGTCGCCTTGATTACTGTGTATAATATAGTCATAACATTTATTCTGTTGAAAAGATAACGGTCATGGCGTCCACCATACTTAGCGTCCACCATACGGCCACACAGTGGCCACAACATAGCTACCCTCAAGGCCTAGCAACTTAAAACTAGTTCTAAATAAAATAATAAATGCATATAAAATGTTCTTAAAAGCAGATTAATCTTCAGGTTTCACATTCTGACTCAAAATGGTCGTATTGAAAAGTCTGTAAATGCTCATGAAGGAGCTTGCTTGGCCGGCCAGTGGAGTCCTGATGGTGCAGGCTTTTTAACAGGTTATACACTTAGATATATTAATCTTGCACTAAGCTCGGAAAGCTTTTCCACCATCAACTCAATCACAAGAAAAGAATTCACTTACCATACATAGTCCTTGTATACAAAGTCTGGATAACAATGAAAAACTATGCATATTTTTAATGTTTACAGCATTTACTGTTGGATTTGACATATTTATTAATTTATTAAAGTAATTAATCACGTTGATTTGACTTTAACTCTAGTAATATTGCATTTACCATAGTTGTATTGACATAACTTTAGCTGGGGAAGATGGCCTGCTGAAGGTATGGTCCAGGAGCGGCTTGGCCAGGTCTGTGGTTGCGAATGCAGGGGTCCCCGTATACTGCGCCACTTGGGGACCTATGGGGTCATCTGTTCTCCATGCACAGGCAAACAATCTTGTCATCACACATTTACAGGGAAATTCAAGAACCTTACAGGTTAAAATTTTGGTTTTGTATGTAATAATGTATACATGTACATATGTATATTTTTTAAATGTGTGGTAACATACGCAACATTTCTAACTTCTGATTTCAGTACCTCAGAGTACACATGTCCTCGTGATCATTTCATCAACAATAGACTAAAATATTATTGGAATTGTAAATAATATATTGATGGAATGACAATCACTCTCACTTGAAAAACCAAGATTAATCAACAGGCAAGGCATCATATTACACCATGACAGTGCACACCAAGGATTATCATGTTAAAAAAATTGTGATGTAGAATGGGAGATTTTGAGTAGACAAAGAATATATTGAAAATAACATATATTTATTTA
The DNA here is from genome assembly GCA_022840565.1 of Eubasilissa regina. Taxonomy (NCBI): domain Eukaryota; kingdom Metazoa; phylum Arthropoda; class Insecta; order Trichoptera; family Phryganeidae; genus Eubasilissa; species Eubasilissa regina. The sequence goes on from JAINEB010000018.1 coordinate 29,205,257, forward strand.
AAATGTTATATATACATGTAAATATTTTAATATCTGCCCCACTGGGCTTCGCTCGTGCTGAGGCAAACTGTTTATGCGCCTTGTTACTTCGATTGGCACCAATGGGTTTCTTGGTTTATAATAATGTACATGTGTGTGTGTGAGTATTGCCGCCCTTTTTCGGATAGCTTAGAAGACGGTAACCGACAGGCATCATTCTTTTTACATCCCGTGCTTCGACCAGTCCAGTGGTCCAAATAAACCACCAGTGCGCGATTTGGTCAGTCGAAATCAAAGAAGACAACCCAGCTAAAAGAACAACAACATCGGACCAGAAAGACAGCGAAAATAAAAGATTAGTGCGGTTCATATATCATATGTGTGCTTATTGTTAATCAAAAACCTGGGAACCAGCTATCGAAGACATTTACATAAACACAAAACATTTTACCTTGATTAATTAATAATCATCTTTCATTAAGTTTATATCCCAACATGTTTATAAGTGGCATTGAAAAACCTGTAGAATGTGGAAATTAGCGATAGAACAAGAAGGCACTTATAAATTACTTTTGAGATATTTTTTGTTTTTGTGTTTTAATTTTATTTCATAAATCTGTATATATTAATTATGTTGTTTTTGCAGTGGAAAGCCCATGAGGGTGTAATTCTTTCAGTTGCATGGAATTTTAACAAAAATCTGATACTTTCTGGAGGTGAAGATGGAGTTTATAAGGTAATTGATATTATATTAATATATTTTTTTTATAATATGTGGGTACCTAATAATATTTCTAAATATGTGTGTGTATGTATAATAAACATTACAAATAAGTAGAATGCAGAATCTGGTATTAAAATATATGGTGTTATATTTTAAAAAGAAAAATAAAATAATAATAATAATAATATGGTATGTTGTAAATTGCTGCAGATACCGGAAGATATGTTTTATAATATTCCTCTCCACAGTCAGGCTAATTAAACCTGCATGCCTAGTTTAATGTTCCTAAGAGAATATCACATTTATAAAAATAAAAATAAAGCTCTGAGCATTTATATATTTTCTTAGGAATAAACATTTGAAATATTTTTTCTCTTTTATGTTTTCAGAGCTGGGATCTGTTTGGACAGCAGTTATTCAATAGCTTGAAGCATGACACTCCAATAATGTCTGTCAGCTGGGCACCTGCTGGGGACCTATTTGCTATTGCTGGTTATAATATTTTGAGGCTCTGTGACTGCACTGGGGTGGGTTTAAAAGAATTATTACATCAGGATAACTTACAAATATTTATAAATTTATAAAAATGGCCATCTTATTCTAATCATATATCAAAACTTATAAAAAGATATTTTAATTATTTTCTATCAATCCAATTTACAGTGGTCCCATTGCTTAGAGCGACCGACAACTGGCAGCATTCAAAGTATTTCCTGGTCATCTGATGGGACACAAATTGCAGCTGGATGCGCAAATGGACATGTTTTGTTTGCTCACGTCATACAAAGGTTTAAAATTTATTTATTTATTAAATGCACAAGAAATATTATAATTCCAGATAATTGGTACCTATGCAGTTTCAAATTAATTTATTTTCAGAAATATAAATTTATAGTACCGTCAAATGCGCCAACTTTGCCTCTAGGGGTATCTTTGCCCATAAGGGAAGATTTAAGTTCAACTTGAAATATTTAAAAAAATATTGAATATGGTAAAAATATTTCGCCTGTAGTAGAAAATTCAACATTATTTTGGCAATACTACAAATTAGCTTTGTTTCTAATGTGAGTCAGTCGCCTGTTTTGCAAGCTTGTGCAAACAGGGTGTCGTTTTGTGGTGCCAATTTTGTGTTTCACAATATGATCGAAAACTGCTCAAAGGAAAAAATCAAGTGAGTAAATTTTACATATATTATTAAACTGGTATTAACAGAATATTTCTAGAATAGTTTCATTACAATTATTTATTTTAAAACCTTAGAAATGACGCTGAGCAATGTTACGAGTAAATATTCAGTCTGCTTGGCGTCAACTTTGCCCACCACAAAACATGTTGCAGGGTTATCACTTGTAACTTGATTTAATACATTTTTTTATTGACCTAAATTGGTGTTTTTTCAACCTTGTTTAATAAAAACATCACAAGACCATGGTTTTTATTAACATACAATAGATATATTAATAAATCTACTCTCAGTTTTTTTCATTAGTTCACCTTTATTATTTATTATTTGTTAGAACGCAAAATGTCAGTAAAAATAAACCTCGCATTCGGGCAAGGAAGAGTAGAAGAAAGTTGGGTTCTCGAATGTACAAAAATTATTCACAAGAAATGCTCGAGTTGGCCGTCGAGTTGGTTTCCAAAAAAAACAATATCTTCTAGAGATGCTGAACGTCAGTTTGGCATACCTAGGTGTACAATTTTGAACAAGATGAAAAAATGCCACTCTAAGTCTGTTGGATGTCCAAGACGATTAACAAATGTAGAAGAAGCCAAAATAATCAGAGCATTACATGCTGCGAGCGATTTTGGATGTCCATTAACAAAATTAGACTTAAAATTAATAGTTTTCGAGTATTTAAAGAAAAATTCATGACAAAACCTCTTTAACCGATGTAACAGAACAAGCAACATCCAAAACTTGTAAAAAAATTACACCTAAAATAAAAATATTATCGATTTCTTTTTAAAACCTGCGTGTATTGAAGATATTTATGGACCGTCGACGTCGAAAGTAACACAACATCATTCCTCATTTAACATTCTTAAACCACGGAGAATTCCGTACCACAATAGTGACACAGCCACAGACACTGACAATAAATCAATAACATATGTTTCCAAAAAGATGTCACTCAGAGATTCAACAGACACTGAAATATTATCTTCATCTGAAGAAATAGAAAACGAATTCCAATTTGAAACAAAAGAATATAAAAGTAAAGATCCAATGAAAGATGAAAGTGCTCAAAACGATTTGCAGTTCTTGCAAATTGATAAATATGTGTTGGTGAAATTTGACAAGAATAAAAATAACAGATACTATGTAGGAAGAGTGGCCAATATTGATAAAATGGTATCTATAAGTTTTATGCAAAAAAAAAACATATTCTACTGGTCTCAAGTTAAAGATGAGTCTCGAGTGTATCTATTTGGTATTGTCAAAATATTATCAATTCCGATTGCTAAAATTTAACGATAATATGAATTATGTAAATATTCAGTAAGGTTCAATAATAATAATCTAATATCCAGTAAAACACTTTGATTAGGTATGAATATTGTGGAATGAAAGCAAATACAAAGTTCCTTACATCATTCTTCGAGAATTCTTATATATTAAGCAGAATACATAAAACATATGTTATTGATTTTTGTGAAATACATGTATGAAAATGTGAAATATTACAAAATTCTTTATTATCTACCTGCTTAGCATAGCTTAGTTAAACGAAATTATTTATTATAGTTACCACCTACTCATTTACAAATTAATATTGTATTCGTTCATCCAATATTTTCGTAGAATCGACAATATTGGTGCTATTTTATTGTTCTGCAGTTCGTAATATTGTTTGGTGGCAGCCCTAATCTTTTGAAGCCGCTAGTATGAAAAAAGGCGGAGATGGCTTGGTAACATTGCCCAATCGTTTTTTGGCTTACGTATTATTAATTAAACTTCCGTACTTATTTACAACTTAGTCTTTTCCTGGACAATTACAATATATATTATGTATAGGTAAAAGGCATATTTATTATGTATAGGTAAAAGGCCTTAAAGGGCATATTTCGATGAAAATAAGAAGTGGGCAAAGTTGGCTAAAATTGCAGGTAATTTTGCCACATAAAAAAAATCAAATTTTAACCTTTTTTTATTGTATTTTTCCTGTTTTTGTTTTCAAAAATACAATTCTGCGATCATGTTACTGTCTCTTGTCATTAAAAAAATATATCCTTCCTTAATATTTTTTCGAGAAATATCAAGTTTTATGAAAAAAGCAGGCAATGTTGGAGCATTTCACGGTACGTATTCCCATTTTTGAGAAAGAAAATTAAAATATGTAAATGAATTAATTTTTATTAAGTCAGTAATGGCTTTAAATTAGGAATAAAAAAACATCAATTTTATTTCTAGGCAATTGGACTGGAAAAACTATGTATGCACATTGACCGGTCGTAAAACTATGATAATAAAAGATATTGCAAACGATACTACTGACCAGTTGGACTTCCCCAACCGGATTATACAGATGGCAATGGGACATGGTCATTTGGTGGCTGTCACAGCGAAGCAGTGTTATATACACTCATCTGTCAGCTGGAATACACCTGTTATATTTGATCTAAAAGAAGGAAATATCTGTTTGATTAATCTTTCTGAAAGGTTAGCTGCATGACGTCACTTTGATTTGACAAAGTTCTGATTGATCATTACCATATTTTGAGTTATGACATGATGTAAATATTGAATGTTAACATATATTTTAATTCTGATTTTCAAAATTCAATCCTTATTCTTAATGTGCAGCTAAATTTCACCTTTAACAATAGTTTGAATTCCCACTAAGTGCCATCCAAGTAAATTGTATTTTTATAACCCAAGCAATAGTAAAATGTCAATTTAACATGCTTTCATACTCATAATAACTTTATTTAAATAATAATGATTTTTTGAAATGTGTAATAGTGTACGTATTTCCAACTAGAATCAAACCTCAGCAATTAATTAAATTTTTATCTGCATAAGATTTTACACAATAAAATTAAGCATAAAAATCAAAACAGCTACCCTATTTAGCCATTGGCAATATGTTTAGATATGGCTGTACGCTTGAGTAAGAGTACTAGCTTAGTGAGTGAAAAGAAAAACTAACTGAGATTATGTGAATTCTACAATTTTTTGTGAATCCAAATTATTTTTAATTTGTATGTGACATTTATGTATGTACATATTGTGTAACAATTGTTACCTGAATTTTTATGTTATTGTACAGAATCTAGTTTTACTTTTATACTTATTTATAAATATGTATGTATTACATTACAGAAAGTGTCTGAAAATCCACAATCCATGAAACTGAATATGAGAATCTTTTGACACTTTTTGAAATTTCATGAACTTTTATGTTTTTTCGCTCACTTGAGAATGTTCTGATTGAAGATGCCGCAAGTTTTTGTCAATTATGTAGTGTATTTTTTTATAAAAACATTTTCAACAATTGAACATGCTGTATTTTGTGGTAAATAAGCTAGAATGATTAAAGTATTTTAAAAGATATATGCGACTGCTGATGATACCAGAAATCAAGGACTTCTGCAGAAGACTTGGCTTAACCAAGTAAATCAGATACACATTGAAAGATGGTCATATTAGAAGCATCAAAAATTAAAGAGCTTGAATGAGAAAATGTATGATTGATGAGAGTGGTGTATCAGGACAGAAGAGTGTGGCATTCCATCATCCATGGTTCTCCTCACGAAAACAATGCATTAATAATTTAATTAGCCAATTTATGTATGTTTCAATAGATTTTTTTGTTCTTTGTATCGTCTTAAATTTGTTTTCTAAAATTGAAATTTTCTGAAAATCTAGAAATCTGAACCTTCAAATCCCCGAGTAGTTTGGATTTTCATACTTATACCATATCTCCATAAACCTAAATGAAATGCTTTCTTATTTTAATATATGTAATACCCTTCAGGTGTTTTTGTTTGGTGGAGCGCTCGAGTGTGAACATCTATAGTTATTTGGGCCGTCTTATCGCAAGTCCACGCTGGGGATCCATGAGATTAGACATACTGGCCAAGAACTCCATCACCCTTGGACCAGACATGATGGCTGTCATAGATCAAAATGACCCAAAACGTTAGTTAAAATGTACAACTACATTAAACTTTTTTCAAGTCTACATCAAGTTTTTCAGAAAACACAAAAAGATTTTATTAATATTTTTAAATGTTTACTAAAATACCATATTCGAAATTCAATATGTGAAGGGTTCAGCCGAATAACGATCAATGTTACATTTTTAGCGAAATCGGGTTTTTGACTGAATAACATTCTATGTAGCTTCCGTTACAGTCCTTAAGTAAGTTCCTACGGAAACCAACAGATATCGTTGCTATGCCATTTTACACAGCTGAAATCGTAAGTTCCATAATTAGAATAATGGTCTATGTCACAGTTGCGTTCATTGTTTTATTTTTTATTGTTCTATTCACACATCGTCTTGTTGTGGTTTTTTGTTATCACCCAATTATTTGAATAATTATAATGGAAAGTAGTGTTAATGTCAAACTTTCGACCAGTGACATTGATCGCCTCAATAAATCAACTGTCATAAGAGTTTGACGGAATAACAATCATGTTACTTCCAGGCAAAAGGGTGTTTCCCTAATTTAGCGAAGATGTTTCCTCTAAAGTTTTATTCACAAGAATCCTTAATTTATTGACTTTTTTAAATTAGATTTGCAGGATGTTTTAATTATTAATTAGGTTTGGAACGGGTATTAAAGTAACTTTAACTGATTGAATGTCCACATAAATATGATTATATAATACGTAATTTATTTTATGTTAAAAAAAATTCTTCAGTTTTAAATACTTTTAACTGTCCCACTTTGTATTGTCAATTTTTGAAACCAATTTAAAATTGTTGGCTTTTCTAGTTGGTGGTGATTTATAAATATCCATCTTTCCCTGGAACACCTTTGCTTTTCATATTCTGCTCTTCAGCAGGATTCCAAACCCCAGAATATTTTATAAATCAGCCACTCATTATTTGCTCTGATTCTTAATTTCTGAAGCATTCAAGAATTACTTCACATGTCGCAAATATAAACTTTTTTCCTTTTCAGTTACTCATATGTTTGACCTTCCGACTGGACTTGCCGTTCGCAGCTCTACTGACCACTCCATGACTACAGTGACACATTCAATGCCAATTTCTGAGATTTTATTGAGCCAATCTGGACCACCAACTGAGCGACAATTAGCTCTTATCGATTTTAACAAAGATCTTTATATAGCTTCTGTGAAAGAACCCAAAATTAAATTTCATAAATTAGGTAAACATAAGCAATTCTATTATCTGAGTCTCTATTTTGATTTGGAATTATTTATACAAAAATTTTATATATAAAATATTGACTAATATATCAATTACAGTCTTTAATAATATACTAGATTACCCGCTGCAACCGCACAGTTGTAAACCTACCCTGCAGAGACGCAGTACTCTGTTGTTAATATCCAGATTTTTTTTTAAAAATCGTTAATACACTTTATAAAACTATAAAAAGTATTTTGACAGGAAAATAAGAAGATGAAACATAAAAATTTATATCCGTTACACGTTTATCTATCACCAGAACATTAAAATTTAAATATTGAACTAAAACTTTAAATTAAACTTTTAAATTACGCAATTTTGATGACTTAAAAATTACGCAAATTTGACAAATTACGCAATTTTGAGAAATAACAAAATTATGCAATTCTGAGGAATTTCAAAATTACGCATCTTAGCGGAATGTCATAATTACGCAATTTTATGGGATGTCGTTTTTTACATATAATAGATATCGGTTAAATTATAGTTGTTTGTTGTCTTTGAAATAAATTCTGTTGCATCTTGATCTATCTCCTAAAATATAAAAATCATTAATTCGTCGTAATGTTGTAGAGGAAAACTCAAAAAACGAAATTCACTTTTTTAAGGTTTGCAAAGAAATTAGAAGAAGAATTTCAAAAAATATACACGACGATACCGTCCACCGTGGGCCGTCGCGGAAATATTTAAAAATAATTATCACTTCTATACTCGCAGAGCTGTGAGTGAAAATGTTAAAGTTAGGCTAATTAAAAATAAAAAATAGCAAGAAATTTGCTAAACCGAAACGGTCGCAATGCATAGAGGAGGAGAGGAAGAAAAAATTGTCCAGGGGAAAAAGTTTACATCGGCCTTCGGAAAATGTTACGGAAAATAGAAAATATGCATAACTTAACATCTTTTATGTTGCATTAATTATTTTCTTTGTAAGTTTTTTGAAATTTGAATATCAGAGATCAAAAATAACCTAAATACAGTGGACCCTCAATATTCGTCCTATTTATCACCTACGTTTTTGTTTGATATTCGCCCGAAAAATCAATATTCGTCCCACCTGCCACGTGAGTCAGTCAGTCTCGGGCGGTGATTCACAATGATTTTAAGATTAGTTGCCTATAATTGTCATGAACAGGAAGCTGAAGCAATAAGAGAAATTTCATCAGATGAGGAAAAGGAAGATGATGGCCCGGTTCCAACTTCTGAAATTATGGAATGGCGTCCACTTGGGCCAAAATGTAAAATTTCATCAAGAAATGGCACCCAAACATTATTGTAATTAATCAGCGTATCAATTCATTTGATATTACGGCATCACGATGAGTAAATCTCTATCATAATAATAAAGCATTAATAAGTAGTGGTTAATACGTAATTAAAATGTATTTGCAATGATTTTGAATTGAAAGAATAGATACTCAAAATTTGAGGCTGGGAACGGATAAAAACATTTTTAGTTAATTCCTATGAGAAATATTTGTTTGATATTCGTCCTTTTTGATACTCATCCTTCTCTCGGGAACGGATTAATGATGAATATTGAGGGTCCACTGTACATCAATTTTGGTATCAACTATTTGGATAGGATTGAGCACTGGTGCTGTTTTAAAACCATAAGTTAATATAATTTTCCCATGTTTTAGCTGTTCAGGTTGGTGGCATTTGCTGGTGCGAGGACGCGGCTGTATTAGTGGGACTGCAAGAAGGTAGACTGACTATATTTGGATGTCCTCGAGCACCAGCTTTTCTCACTCTAACAACAATTCACAGAGATGTCAGGTAAACAATTAGTATGTATATTAAGCAAACTCGGTCCTTTAATCAGTAGATCATTTTTATAAGAAATAAAACCTAGACCATTCCTAGAAAACTAGAAAATAAGTTAATTACAATAAATGTAAGAAATTAATGTATTGGCACAAATATAACACAATGTTTTTCGATATATTTTTTTTTTTAAATACGGCATTCACGTTATATTTGAGTCTTAACGAATTACGTTCACTCTGCACATTGTTTTTGTCATAACGGTGTTGCCACACTCATCACTCTCCTTTTATTATTATAGGTAGTTTGCTCATAGTATAAAGCAGGTAGTTGCTACATATCCCCGTAGTATTCAGTTGAATATTGCTTTTAACCTTTTTAACCCTTAAAGTAAATCCAGGTACTGATCGTGTCGAAACGAAAGGTTCATCGAGTTTAGAAATAAGGAAAGGCAATAGACGTAGTTACAATATGAAATTCAAGATCATGGTCAAGAGTAACAGAAAAAAGGAGCAATTTACAAGCTTCAAGAATATTTAACATACCCAATGTAAACATACGTTTACGATGCAGACACTTGGATAAAATAAAGGGTTCAATTAACCTTGATCAAAAATCTCTTTAAGCAGTGAAGACACAGAAGAGAGAATTAAAATGTTGTACCTAATTAAATTTAAAAATATGTATATAAATAAATTATTTTTCTAAAATATTATATCCATATTATATTCAAAATTGTGTTATATTCAGGCCAATAGGTTAGATGCGGTTTCTAAGTTGGTCTGCATCATATCTATTATTGATTTATTTTATTTTACAAGCTACAATATTGTTACTATTATGTAATAATATTATATCGTCTGATGCATGTGACATTTGTATCCTGTATTTTTTATTTTTACGGGTTTTGGTGCAGTGACCTGGGTAAAAATCCCACACTACTCAGTATAGAAGAAGGTAGAGCTGTTGTAAGAAGAGGAGATGGCTCTCTGTTACACATTGCAATCTCCCCGTTCCCTGCTCAGCTCGCGAGGAAGGTGGCAGCCAACCAGTGGTCCCGAGCTCTCAAGGTATATTAATTTATCCAGAATTATAACATTTTGTGAGGTTATGTTTATTACTGTATGTGAAGATACACCCCTAGATGTTGTCTACCTCGCGCCACCCGACATCTAATCCCAAACAGCTTTGTCGCATTTTCACAAGACGCCAAAAGTTATCTTTAATTTCCGATGTCAAATTTAATTATGTAAATAATAAATAATCCTTGTTATAGTTCATTTATAGCATAATTATAATTACTTAATATAATTTATAATATTCCCGCTTATCGTGAGCATCTTTTAAAACTAATAATGACCACAAACGTTATTGTACATCTACGCATGCGCACTTGTGATGATTAATTTGATGTCTCGTGGTTATATGATGACTTTTATGATGCTAGTCCTAAATTTTTGAAATGCTTACAATGAATTCCCAAAATTTCAATACACGACTACTGTATGTAAACATGTGGAACTTACAATTTTAATTGAAAACCAGGATTATAAATTCTTTTATATTTTGGCATGAAGTTATACATAGTTACGTCAGTGTATAGTTTCACCCAAAAAATTATTTGTAACTCAAAATTATGTTTTTGAACATTTTTATGTCCAGTGCTCTGATTGGAGTATTCTTTCAAAGTTTTGCACATTATAAGTTAGCAAACTTTTATTTTATGAACAGTATCCTTTAGTAATAATAAACTGTGATTGTGATTACTAACTATGATTTAACAATAAAGGTTTAGTTTCTAGTGTACCAATGTTTGCTCGCCAAATTATGAATAATTAGTTATCAATCATTGTTACAATCGAACACCAATCACAGCTACAATCATGGTTTGTCTCATCGCTAGCGTCCTTGATATTACATTAGAAAAATTAATTATAATTTTTTTTAAATTGGCAAAATTAACTTTGTGGTTAAAATCCACACTTTTATTTGTTAACTTTGTTTTATTAACCACTTATTGAATTAAAATACACCTACCGGTTTCGAAAAATATCATTTTCTTCAGGTTGTCAATAACTAATCAAAAACGTATATTATTGTTTCTAATAAAAATATTAATTATAATTATTGCTAAAAAGATAAAATTCCTTGAATGAATTTTAGCTGTGTCGAATAGTTAAAGATGAATCATTGTGGGCTTGCCTGGCTGCATTAGCTTGGGAACACCGAGAGCTAGATGTAGCCGAAGAAGCTTTTGCAATAATCAAGCAGCCACACCAAGTTGAGTATATCCAACAGCTGAAGGTACTATATTAATATGTATTCCAAAACTGTACTGCCGCTTACTTAATTTAATAAAATCGTCCACATAAACAAAAATTATTTAAAAGTTTATCCTACAAAATAACAAAGCAAAAAATACAATAAGTTTTTTTACTTTGACTCATTTTTTTAAAATAGGAAGCCAACATTTTAATTAGAGATTTTTTAACACAAATTATAATCAAATTTATCCCGGACTGAATCTGAATTTTATAATTAAATTAGTATCATGGTGCTGTTTACATTAGTTATTTAGAATGGAACAACAAATAATTTTTGAGTTTACAAAACTATTAAATACTAATTATTTTAGATAATGTTCAATGCACACACTAAAAATAACATTTTGATTTAGATTTACTATGATTTGAGAGAGGATTGACTATGCTAACATGTATTATTATGATATGTATACATACATGCAAATAAAATCATGTAATCAATAGATTCTGTAATTCAAATAATTTTTACATTTTTGTACATGTGTGATAAGTAGGTAATCATATTTCCAATCGCGAAATTGTTATTTTAATTTTTTTTTTCAGAATCCGTCACTATTCGAACTACAGGCCATATGAAGAATGTATATTTGTATTGTAATTATAAATTTCTTCAAATAGTATATAAGCAATTGTGCAATAAAATTAGATTTTTTCAATAAATATAATGTTTGTTAAACAGATCTCGTATTTTAAATTTATATGTACCTACTTACATAAAACCAAGCTAAATTTTATTTAATCTAACATTTTTAATAACCGCTAGTAATTTTTTATTTGAGTGCAACGCTCAAGACCCAGTTTTTTTCAAAATTAATGCAATCCTTTAGGAATCGTGTCTCCATTTGCTGATTTAAACATATTACTCTCACAGCACCAACAAAGTCAGGTATGTACATATTCAGTGATTCATTACTCAATTTTTTGCCCTATTACCACAACTGCCCACAAGCGTCAGTACAACTATTTCTACTATTCAGTGAACAATCTGCGCTATAACTCGGTGAATTTTCACATGATTTTGTGTTTTTTCGCATAATTTTTTTTGTAAGTTCATTCAGCACAAGTTCTAGGAAAGCTAATGAGAAGAGCCAAGTAACGAGGAAAATGGTTAGGATCACCATGGACGTGAAAATAAAAGGTGGCATGCATATCCGGGACAATGCATCGGGGCATGAAAAACAAAGACGTTATTAAATCATTTATTTCATCTAATTGCTTTTGAATTTATATATTTTAGTATTAAGTTGTGTTTAAATGATTATACAACCCTATCAATGTATAATATACCAATAACAATAGGATTTTTGTTCACGGGAATGGATTAATCATTTTACCTTTATTTCTTATGGGAAAAATTAATTTGGTAAAAGTCCAGGGATCTGGAATGGATTAAGATGCATACCGAGGTACCACCGTAAATATTTCATAACTGATACAGATGTAAAATGGGTACTTCCATATCGAATAAATAATTTTTCATTTATTATTTTTATTTCTACTAAATGTTCAGTCAATACATATTGATTCATTCCAACTTTCAAATTATAAAAATCCTCTTTTATATAAATTTCTAGTGGACAAGTATAAATGAAACAAGAAAATAAAATGTCTTATAAAATGTATTAACAATTTTTTTTGATATCGACTATCAAAGTAAATAACAAAATTTTAACAATGTTGTAAACATATTATTTGGTAATAGATTTAAAATACCAAATAATAAATGCATCATATCACACTGCCGGAAGATGTTGTAAGATCCAAGAGTGTAAACTGGATAATTCTTGACGATTAACTGAATGACCCATATTGTTCTCAGTATAGAATTTTCCATTTACACCGAGGGATGTTAACTTTTGAAAAGTTTTCTTTCCGGAGTCTAAAGGAACTAAATCATCTGCTCCCCCATGAAACTGAAGTAATTCTGGAGCTGAAAGAATAAATAGAAATATAAAGTTTTTCTTCAAGGGCGACCTTACAGTGAGATTGCTACAGGAAACGAAACAATGAACTGGTATGTGTCAAATCACTTCAGTCCTCCCCTGGCAAGAGCTTCAACGAGAATTAAAGTTGTAATGTTGTTAATGTATTCTGTAATAATTATTTTCCATATTTGTTGAAAAGGGTAAAGGCAATATTTTCATTGTGTATAACTTTTATATAAAATATATGGTAACTCATACAAAGGATTAATGGTAACATAAAAGAAATTAAAATACAAACGCAGAAAGTGTGATGTACATGTATTACAAATTATTAAAATTATTAAATTATTAAAAATATGGTCAAATTTTCCACAGATCTTAACTCCTTGACCGCCCACGTCATAAGTTTCTGACAGAGAAAGGGATATCATGAGAACTGTCAGAATTTAAGTTGGCTATCGTGAGTATGGCGGATATCCACGTAACATTCTGCGGCATCTATTTTTGACAGAAAATGACCATCAAATAATGCATAATATCACCGGCACCGTAAATCAGATCTTTAACCAAATTATTATTTCCAGTAGTGATGATTTCCATAGAAATCTGTTTCAACTCAAAAACACAACGAATTACACCTGAAATCGAGTGTAAAAATTGTCATTGTTCTTCCAAACAAAATCGACAGTTGGCAGTTATTTTTGCGTTGCCAGATCGCAATTTAATTTAATTTGAAGATTTAACACACATACTCTCATGTCGACATCAAAGTGCTGATACTTTTACAGTTATCAAATTTTTGAAAACTTTTTTGATTTTATTTTTACATTACAAAATGGCGGAGGGTGACTTATTTTGTTAGTGGAGACTCCGACTTTTTAGACATTCCCGATATGCTCGTTACTACTCCAGAGTCTGATGATGAAAAGTATCTGAAACATTCCAATTTGAGTAAATTATCAGCTAGATTTTGACGTACGTTCACAATATTTCTCATTTTTGTTGCCGAGTAATTCATGTGAATAAGATATTTTTTAATTATTAATTAAAATTAATATACAAGCGTTTTACTATAAATACAATGAGTGTGCTGTTAGGCAGCATTGGCCATTACCGCGGCCGGCGGCACCATTTTTTCCGTATTAGTATTATATGTAATGTGTACGTAATTGTGATGTGAAGTGCTAATATATGTTTGTTTTAAGCATCACATTAATATTAATAAAATCTGATATAGTCCTTCCAAAAAACAAATATAAAATAAATAATAATGTTAAAGTTGTTAGTGTTTATGGCCTGACAACACTATCAACTTTTTTTTTTTCCTTTTTTTTTTGACTTGTTTTCATCTCAAAACCGTACGTAATCGCGGTTGACGGACGTTTATGGTGAAATAGTACCCATGTATTTTTATTTATTTTAGTTATACCAACGTTTTCATGGTTTTTTCGTAAAAATTAAATTCGAAAATGTTAACCTGTGAATTTTGAATTTTAAAAATTTTGGCGCCAATATGATGGTATGATGCTGTTTCATCTACGATTTTTCTAGGCAGCTAACAGGTTAATAAAATATTCTCAATATTTGAAGCCATAAATTTGTGATTACATGTTTTAAAAAATGAATCTATAAATAAGTCTGTTTTTAAACACTTTATTTTATATTTTGATTCCAACCAGTGTCGGATGATCAAGGGCAGCTTCACCCACTATATTTACGTCTCCACAGCGGTGCCCATATATTGCTCCAAATCAGGATATTCCACAACAGGGTTCCCAAGACCAAGCAAGATATACAGTTAATAAGCTTTAATACGCCATCATTTTGATTGGAGAAATAGATCAGAAACTGGTATAAATAGTTTTCAGATCAAAATCAATATAAAAAATAAATGTAGTGGTTATAAAAATAAAGATACTTTTAATTTAAACAATAATATGATTATTCATACTTTTTGCAGGATTATTTTGTAGATTTTTATAAACCTCTGAATCCTTGTTAAGAAACGAAGATAAGACAAATATTCCAGCGAGTTGTGTATTCCACCTGTAGCCTACATGCAAAGCTAAAGCTCCTCCCATAGAAAAACCACCTGAAAAAACATTTCACAACTATTAATACTTTTGGTTAACAATTGAAATCCATTTTTATCCAGTAATATACATAATTTACTTCAGTTTAATATTTTATCAGTTACAATCACACAAATCTGCAAAACTAAAACCTTGAAGACGTTGAATCATTTGATCATTTAATATTAATCTCATATTGTTCAACGTCTGCTTCAGTTGTCTCATCAACATTTGGTAATTCTTTGTAAATTGTTACCTAAGTGGCAATACCGGCTATCTCATTTTTCATCACTTTTTAAGAGAGGAACATAGATAAGAGAGGAGAGGAATAAAACAGTTTTCTGTATGATTAATACTATTTACAATACATTAAATACCGTTTTCTCTCTTATCTATGAAGCCACCTCAATATCGCAAAAAATTGAGATAGCCGGTGTTCCCACTTAGGTAACAAAATAATTATTTATGTTAATTAATATCTAGTAAATAGCTGCAGAGCAATAATTATCAAATTTGGAGACATTGGCAGTTCTTGCATTGTCATTATTTTTAATTAAAAAAACTAGTTACAAAAATTGCATTAACTCTGATTATTTGAGGCTGGATTATTTTTTTTATCAGACCAAATAATATTCACAGGATTTCTTGGAGGCAGTTGTAGTTATTTTGGCGGAGATTGAGGAGCTATTTGATTATTGGACTCATCACCATAGATTCATAATCTTTACTAGATTTTTGAGCATCTTCCTAGGATGTGTGATAAATTCTATGTCGGCACTACTAAAATCGCTGCCATTGTTACCATTGCCTTGTTGTGATGGATTTATAGACTATAAAAAATATGTTTATAAATATTACAGAACTACACAATTCTCTCAAAATCCATGGAAATATCAGCAGGTAAAGTGAACACCAGCACAGATACGTTACTACTGACAAAAAACAGTAACTCGAACAAACTTGTCGAATAGGGGGAAAGACAGGTGTGACCAGTGGGAAGATATATCTCAACTGTGAAGCAAATCTGTAATGTTGATGATTTTTAATATTCTCATGGGTCATATTGTCCCATTGGGACTCAAAGGGTTAAGTAAGATGTATAGCAAGAGAAATACAATGGATTATTCTGATTCTGAGCTGCAATATCATATATGTACTCTTACAGCATGTAAGCGAGACTTATGAATAATGGGAGTAGTAATGCAGTTATAAATGTCAACTCTGACAACACAACAATACGAAATTCAATTTTGATTACATAATGCTCCACAAACATCATGGGTCACTGTACCATGTGTAGCTGACTATTGTGGCAGAGTAGTGAAAATCATGAAAATCTGTGAATTTAAATACAATAGAAACCCTTTTTTATTTAAAATTTCATAATTTTAAAATATTCATACACGTATTTCATAATCAAAATCATAATTTTCATAGAAAAATAACTTTGTTAATTTGAAAAATAAAAATAAAAATTATAAAGACCCTAATCCAATAGATACATGTTCCAAAATGATGCAGTAATAATAATCTATATAAATAAACCATTAAAAAAATACTTTGATTTTTATTGCAGCAATTTGTGCATTCATTTCAATGTATCCACTATTTTATTAGCCTAACTTATTCAAACCTTTGTGATAAATAATACTTTCGATTATAATATGATTATTAAAATGAATTATTATTCAAAACAATGTATGTTTATAAATTCCGTAATTATTAAATTATTTTCAATAATACTGTCTGCCTTTAATATTTATCACCCACAGTACCTCCTTCCCGCCTCCTGTTTTTCAATACTCAAATGTTATAAATAAATCAGTTGATGGTAATTGTAACTACTTATTCTCTACACATTTCTAATCGCTTGCTTCTAGCTTTTGTGAATTTTATATAATTTGTGCTTATTCTTGTACAGAGGAACCTCAACTTACGAGTATTACGAGATACGAGCAAATTGTTTTTAAAAAAATTGACCCGACAAACAAGCAAAAAAACAGTGTAACTTAAAAAAAATTATCATTCATGTAGTATATATTCTGCGCCAGAGATGTCACTAATAAAATATTTTTTTGAAACATAACTTTTATCATGAGTCGCAGTCTACACATAGAACGCATAAACTGAGACTTCTTGTGTCTTACTTTTTATGCAGACTGCCAAACATGAGAATTCTCATTACTTACTTGCAATGCGTTCACAACATGAGTCGATGGTTTTCTCTCTTTCTCGGGCGGCGCGAGTTTTGTGAGAATTGTTAGCAGTGGCGGATAGGTGAGCTACACGCTCTATATGAGGTAATACGATGTCATATTTTCATCAAATCCTCAAAAAGAGGCAAAAGCAAGTGTCAATGGATAGGTTCCTGGTTAAAGTTCCACAAAAAGATAAAGATTTTTATGGAGCCATCAAGTGATTCTGATACGGATAATTAATAAATTTGATTAGGTATTTTATTATATATTTAAATATATAATAAAAATATATGTATATTTTATATGAATTACTTTGATACAAATATTTTGGATCTTGGAATAAATTGAGTGACCTTTATTTAGTATGGGGAAATGTGCTTTGACATATATATAGTGTTTTAAAATACAAGCACATTTACGGAACGAATTATGTCGAGGTTCCACTGTATTTTTTAAGTTTTTGGTGGATTTTGCTGTTTTGGTGCTTATTTTGTACTTTAGAACTTCTAAAATTAATTTTGCTAATTCTTTTGCACACTCTCATCATCTTTTATTGGTTATAAAAGTACAGTAAACCTTGGATTGCAAGCATAGTTCGTTCTGGAAACCTGTTCGCAATCCAAAGCACTCATATATCAAAGCGAATTTCCCCACAAGAAATAAGGAAAACTCAAATGATTAATACACCACAATTCAAAAATATTCATAAAAAATTATTAATATAAAACACATAACTTTTTATTATTATATTTAAATTGAGTACAAAGTAATCAAATTTATTGATAAAACAGATTCATTGCTCGCTTTGCTGCAGCCTTATTCGATTGGTGATTTTTTTACAAAATTTTGCACTATTTCCCATATTTAACGCATCTCTTTAATCTATTTAAATTTGAAGCGAACAGTATTTGCTCGCACAAGTGAGGCACACCAACTGAGATCGAGTATGGGAGATGATTACCCACAATCTCCTATCGGCTCAGTTGTGATTACGTGATGCTCAGTAGACAAAGCGTATAAGTACTGGTATTACAAGACTTCACCCGTTTATCAAGTTAAAATCTATTCAAAATTTTTGCTCGTCTTGCAAAACATTCGCAGATAAGTTACTTGCAATCCAAGGTATTACTATGATATCATTGAATAATGCTATTTGCCTTCCAAAATTATGCAATATTGTTGTGAATTTTAAATCAGCGGGATTTTGCATAATTTGAAATTTTGTTTTTGTTAGTCCCTTAAATTTTAAATTAACAATGTTCAACTTGGTACAAAATTCTGTGAATACATACCAACAATAATACGATCATTCGGGATACCCTTATCATTTTCTTCTTTTATCAATGTTTTAATATCTTTTCCTATCGCTTCGATACTTTCCAACACTTCCGGCACAGAAGAATCAATAGCCAGTCGGTCAAACCAAACATTGCTTAATTCCCCGTCAAATGGCGTATATGGCTGTAACGGAGCTGTGGGGAACACAACTTTTATATGGGGGAAAGAAAACTCCTTGCCAATGGTTGCTGCTACACCATACCGAATGGCTTCCCCGGTTGATCCTGAATAAACATTTTTATAAAATATTATATTATTTTAATATAAAACATGTTATATTCAACTCATAAGGCTTTAAATTTACCCTCGTCAGGTTTCAATTAGTATGTGTCTATATTTATTTTTCTTATAATTGATGGAAGTTTTTGACTAACTTGACTTACTTACAAATTTACTCCATTATTTGCCATAAAAATAAAGCTAACTAAAAAGGGACACATTCAAATAAGCAGTGAACAATTAACATTTCTCCAAAATAGATCAAACATAAATATTATTATTTTTTTTTTTTTTTAAATAGAGATGCGTACACGGAATACGTATCACATCAATATTCTTACTATTTTCAAACTAAGCTAAATGCTTGTATATGTACATATTTATTATGTTTTGAATGTACATAATAATTTTGGTTTATATTGGAGAAATTCTAGTTGTCCACGGCTTATTTGAATCCGTATTAGCTTATTTTAACATAAACTGCATGTGTCAGGCATTCAACATTGAGAATAATTCAAAGCAGCAAATTTAAAAATAAACTATAATGCATGATTTCTTTGCTAAATCAAATATATACAAGACTAAAACCAGGAGAGCAACATACTTCATGTTCAAGGTCAATTAGGAGAGTTGGCATATTTGAGCAAGTTTAAATGCCTAAATTGCCGAATATGGTAACATCTCAGATTTTTGCATAAGGGATGTTATCTGGTAGAATTGAGTGCTCGGATTCAAAAAAAAATTTATGGTATAGTCACAAATATTACTTATTAAAATATTTAATGTGAACGATATATGAAACTGTGTAATAACATTACTTCTCTGTGCAGTTTTCAGTGTTAACAGTGTGAAAAATTACAAAGTGAAAGTGCGAAAATGGAGTGTTTGATACAACTTGTTTTTTACTCGGTCTAAATTACCGATTTTTATAATTTTGTACTTTGTTAATTGAGCCCTTGTATGGAAAAACCTGGAAAATTATCGCACTAAATTCACCAAAATTTTGTTTTTGTATGTCAAATCACAGACGACAGAACAAAGCCCAAAGTGATGACAGTACAAGGCTCAAAGTGACAACAGTAAGAAAGCTATTTTTCCATAAAATGGCCTTTACGCTTTTGCAACTGGCCATCACAATTTGTTATTTGAGTTGGTCCTACTGATAAAGTTATACTATTGTGTTTAATAATCTAGTTCAACAGGTCAACCAGAACGAAAGAGTGGCGAAACCTTTCAGAGAGAAAATAATTGTCAGTAAAAAGTAATTTGTTTTGTTAAAAGGTTATTGTTAAAGTTATTTGTTGATTTACAGAAAAATTGATATTACAGTGCTTGGATATTTTTCTTCAATGAATGAAATAGTTTTTCACAAAATTTTAAAACGCTATAACTTTTTACTACCTATTTGCAACCTAAGGGTAATTTATGCTTGCGAAAAACATAACTTTCGCAAAAATCCAAGAAGTTCCGTACTCACCAAAAATTCCACTTAAATCAGTGATATCAAAACAAAAATCAGTTAAGATTAAAAAAATAATAATAGAATTTTTCACTCAGTACATTGATGGATAACCTACCTAAAACTATGGGGAATTTTTTTTTTAAATGTTACAAAATATACTTACTCTCCAATGTAAAAATGTTAATTAATCTTCTTTTGTGTTTGAAATGGCACAATTATTTTTATTTCTATTTTTAGGTAACTATCCAACATTCATTAATAAATTAACAAAATTCATTCAAATGCTTGTGGATACTTGTAGAATAATTAAATTGTTTTAGATTAAATATTTAAGTCTAAAAATAAAACAAGCCTTACCAGAGCCATGAAAGAAAAATACCGTCCCAGTGTGCGAATTTCCCTTGTTTGGTATAATATGCAAGGGCTTTAACTGTCGAGCCATTGCTTTACAGCTGTTTTGGAAAGTCATGTATGTAAATATGAATTTATCACAACATTCTTCAACACAAGCACCATCAACCGGCAGGTACTGAGAAATGTCAAACGTCGTTTGAAAAAATAATACAAATTCCTGCTATTTTCAGTTATATAAAAATACAACTTGATTAATTGTAGTTGTAATTAGTAATTAGTGCAGAAGTTGGTTTATCCGTATATTATAACTCCCGAATAAATTTCGCACAATTTTACAAATTTGTACCATAGATAACAGATAATTTACTATTTGTACTCTAGCAGTATATCTTTTATCTATGATCTAATTCTATTCATATTCAATCATAGTGATATACCTGAACGGTAATCTGTGTCGCGAGCCGATTTTGATTCGGACCGACCTATCATTATTTGCCATCTGCAGACACGTTGTTTTCTCGGAAGTGCATTTCGCGAGAACCCACGTCACACGAGGACCTTTTCTCCCGTCATTGGAAAGCTGTCCTTTGTTTCCTAGGCCATTCATCGGGAATATTTATCTCTTCCGCAATTGCGAGGGATGACACACGTGTGACGCAATATGTTAGGGAGTCAATCGGTTGCCTTTTGTCCGAGGAGAAATCGTTCCGAGAAGTATCGCGCTCGGGAGCAGCCTAAGAACAATATGCCGTCAGTAAATTAGGGGGTCGACAATAAAACAATGACCGCACAAAAAAAAAGGGAACCATTAAGAAGCGGGTGCGTTTTTTCTGCCCGAGGATAATTGACTCCGGGGCGATAAAGCATCTTTTGTTGCATGCGGGCCAGCACCCACGTGCGGAAGGGCCACCGTGAGCGATGACTGACCATCGCGTCTTTTCTCCGTAGGGGTAGGCAGATAAAATAGGACACGTGCGAATAAGTCTGCGCACGCGAATTCAGATCTTCCATATTCATGCACCTCATGTGGTGCGTAGATCGGGCTATTCCATCGTCAATTATCTATTAAATATGGACAAACCGTGTGAGCAAGTCTCAGATCGACCGCGATTCGATCTAACCAAAGTGTGCCGGTGTAGTAGCACTTCCGCAATATTCAGTCGCCGTTCGTTCTTGAATCTACTAGCTATAATCAAGTCGACTAATACAAATAAGAAATTTAAATAAATATAATAATAATGTAATTATAACTGGGCAGGTGAGAAAATTATGTAATAGGTATAAGTGTAGGTAATGCGGAAACTACTCACGAAACGATGTATGTACTTAGAGGTAATTAGAGATAGTGATAATTCTGATGAATGTGAAATGTTTTTATACTGATTGTATTTTATACTGATTGATGTACTTAGAGGTAATTAGAGATAGTGATAATTCTGATGATCTTAATGTGAAAAATGTATAGAATATAAGTTGGTTTGTGGACAATTCGAATGAACAGTGTATTATTGGATTTTTATGTGATAAGGCAGGACTATAATTAATTACGAAGAAAGTGGGCGGAGCCGAAAATTAGGCTTACAAGCGAGGGTGTAGCGGAGATGTCAACGGATGGACCAATGAGGCGTCGCCAATCCTGTGAGGACGGACCGACCCCGAGCGAGAAATACGCCCTCACCACAGTTTCTTTAAAAGGGCCAGGACGCCATTTTAAAAGGCAGTTGACAGTAGGCAGTTGACGGTAGCCAGTCGAAAGTACGCAGTTGACAGCAGACAGTTGAAAGTACAAAGTTGAAATCGACAGTTGAACCCGGGAGTGGAGAGTCGGAGGGATGGAGTTAAAGTCGGAGAGTTGAAGTGGAGAGTTGAGGCCGAAGAGTCGAAGAGAGGAGTTGAAGCTGTGAACCCGGGAGCGGAGAGTCGGAGAGATGGAGTTGAAGTGGACAGTTGAAGTCGGACAGTCGAAGAGAGGGGTCGAAACAGTCGAACACAGTTGAAGTCGAAGAGTCGAAGAGAGGAGGCGAAGTTGGGAACCCGGAGTAGACGGTCGACGGGATGAGTTATAAGAGAAAACAAGGAAGTTGTAAACCCAGAGTGGTGAGTCGGACATGAGGTCCGGGAGAACGAGAGAAACGAGGTCCGGAAGGGAGTGGTAGGAAGGAAGTCGAAGGCCAGTCGAGAAGAAGTCGGAAGCACGCAGTTATGA
The DNA here is from genome assembly GCA_022840565.1 of Eubasilissa regina. NCBI lineage: Eukaryota > Metazoa > Arthropoda > Insecta > Trichoptera > Phryganeidae > Eubasilissa > Eubasilissa regina. Next base: position 29,228,214 of record JAINEB010000018.1, read on the forward strand.
AACAAGGTCCGGAGGAGTGAATCGTCAAGGAGACGTCAAGGCAATCACCGTTGAGATTGAAATCGACGGAGGAAGCAGCCACGGTTCATCGCAACCCACCCAGGAGCAGCCGCCCAGATCGGCTCGCAGTCAGCGGATAGCCGCCCACGCCAGGTGCCAGCGGCATCACTACGCCGGCCGGAAACAAGATTCCGGAGGAACGTCGCCGAGCAACCCGAGGTAGAATAAGCTTTAGATTAAGTTAGTCATAAGTATTTCCACCTGCCCGTAAATATAAACATGTGTTTAATAAATGTATAATGTGCATCTTTGCGTGTTCATATTCACCTGTATCCTTATCTATAACCATGGTAATAATAATGAAAGCGTGATATCCGATGGATGATTCGCGAAGCGAATATTCCATAAGAGTGCGGGGTGTCGTTCTGATGAGCGATCAGGAGCATGGTATGGATCATGACTCCTAGACGAACCTCGACTCGAACCGAATGGCGCACAAAGTCGTGGCCCCGGTTATATCAATAGTGTTACGGTCGCATCTCACATGTGACGTTCATGTATCACGAATATTATTTTCGGCGCGAATTTAATTTTTAGCTGCATTCAAATATCGCTGTGCATGGGCCGCGCGCCTGGCGACGCTAACCCCTCCTCGGAACGAAGCCGTCAGGAATTTTCTACATGCCTCCTGATAGGCATCCGAAGACCCCGTCTTAGATACGAGACGAGCGGCAGATATTCCCTCCACTCACCCTAGAGGATCGGAAGCCACCCACCACGAGATGACCGGACGCGGCCGTGAAAACCACGTGGCGAAGGCGCGTAACCCGAGCGAAGCTGCAGAGCCCGCGCCCGCGAACTGGACCAGAGGCGGGCTCCAACGCAGCTTATCGCGCGTATCCGCAGCAGGCCGCACGCAGTCACATGTGTGAAATGGACACAATAATTGGTAGTAGTGAGTGTGAAAAACAATCAGTGCGGCTGAATTAATTAATAAGTAGCAATAAGAATTTTCCTTTTTTCTCTTTGTGTTGTAAATAAATGTGTACATACGTATAGAACGCTCGTGTTAATTTAATTTACCCTCCCACTACCTCCTCGTGGCGACCACTGTTATTGACTGCGCAACGACCACAGTGTCTGCGTTCATATCATTCAAGATTACGAGATACACACCTACACTAGACACATAGTATGTTATTTATGGATACGAATTAAGAAAGAGTTTATTATTTAAGCGGGCGTGAATATGATAAGCTTTTAAGTAAATAAGTTGTTGACTTTTGGAACCAGAAACATATGGGAGGATTAACCAAAGCTAGTTCTCATTTTAGGCTTCATGGTGAGCTTATTCTCTTTTGCTCCCGTAGCATAATTATGTTATGGATATTGATGAAGCTCTTTGTTTAAATGAAAGTAAAGGATCAGTCTTTTTACATAGAGCTGTCGAATATCAAGAAAATGGCTGAGTCAGAGGGAAACCTATATGGTTTTATGTAGATGATTCTGAGAACGAATTTTTGTGTAATTACTAATTTGTTAAAGATAGTTTTTCCAACTCCACCCCAACCTAAGATCGCGTAGCTAAGAAGTGATTGGCAGAGAGTAATATATATCGTTCTCATCATACGTTTCTTTAGAACATTCCTAAGACTTCTAAAGAAGAATGTCAGCTTTCTTAATTTAACGCAAAGTTTATTGATATGCTCAGACCAGTTTAAGAGTTGGTCAATCCAAAGGCCAAATGAAACAATAAAGCAATACCATCAACAAATGTTTGGGGGTTATGTCGGTGGTTAAATGAAATATAGATGTTTGTTTGCGCGTTGAAGTTTTATTACATTATGATAGTATGATGAAAACAGATAGAAATAAAGAATGCAATGAACGAATATGAAATGAAATGATGTGAAGCAATTTGGCTATCTCGCCCGGCGCTCCCGGGCCGGCGAGACCGCCGCTGTAGTACGCTGAAACTAGAGAGAGTGCTTAGCGGTGAATTCTGAGCCAGGCTTGTGGCAGCAACCGGCAACGCTGTCGCTAGCGTCGATGCCGAGTGAGATGGCGGTGGATTTGAATTCCGGTCGCTACAAATGTAACAATTTTCCCATTGGTGAGACTCAATTCACACAAATCATTTATATACAACAGAAAAAGCCTGGACTATCGCAGTCGTGGAGAAAAATTTGGCCTTCATCCGTTCGCGATATCATTCGAATTATTTATTATTGAATTTGGCATGCTCGCATAATTATCGCGGTTGGTTCTTAACTAAAGAATCTATGCTATTCTAGTACATATTCTAGTTTTCTAATAAGACCTAGCACACACCGCGATCAAACGTAAGCGGTTTTTACTAGTGATGGGATGATTCCAATAATTTTACCGACTCAATGTAAAAATAATTAATATAATTTTAATTTTTTTATTACCATTACTAAATATAATGAATTAAAATTAATAATGAACTTAAGCTTTAATTATATATAAGACAATAAATAGGAATCGGGAATAGTATCGGAATCGGAAGTTTAAAGAAATATCGGGAATTGTTTCGGAAAACGAATACCATTTAAAAATGCTTTGATGAGAAAAAAACGAAACAGATAAAATATATAACACAAAATACTTATATTTCAATATAGATGCCTAAATATATTTTCTTAAAACAAATAATATTCTTATTTATCATTCACCAATATTGATAATTTTCCCTAAATGCCATACTCGTCGCATGACTTACTTAATTCACAATATTTTATAAGTATCTGCCTAAATTATGAATCGAAAATGTAAGCTGAGTAAGGGTATTTTGTTTAACGTTTATCTGTGACACATGTCTACCAAAACGTAATTAAATTATATGATAAGTACAACGATTGAAAAATACTAGACGAATTTTAAAAACATTAATAATAATCCGAAATATTTTTTTATTCAATATACCGTTTGAAATTAATATGTTTTTTAAATCTACTTAAAAATTTTAAAGTCCAAGGCTTTAATAAAAATCTTTTATCTCTGAAATAATTAAGATTTCGCCCATACAGTTTGAATATTTTCAATCCAAACATTGAAAATGCATCCAACCGTATCATATAATGAACTTTTGTTATATCTGTTACATTCTGCGCATTTTATTATTTTAAATAAATAAACACAATATAATATCAGTGCTAATTTTAGCGTTTTTCTAAATAGCACAAATTAATGTTACAGTATAAATATAATTTCTGAATATGCGTAGATATTCATGGATTTTCTGCAGTATTCTATGTTTTTAAGTTTCAGATATTTTCGTACTCTGAATGATCATGTTCTATTGAACAACTGAACAGTATATATGGTACTTCTAAATATCCATCGTTAAATATTGTGGCCCTTGCGGCCATTCGTAATTACATTAATTAACAATTATCATTATTTACCTAAAACGCTTTTTTTATGTTGTATACCGAATGATTATAGAACATTTCTGAACGTAACCATTGTATTATTCCGATTACCGGTTAAGCATGTGTTATGTCGCAGATTCGCTGTCCACGGTCCGCAGTAGTGATGGGAATTTTCGTTCTGTTTGGTAAATTAAAAAAAAAGACTCATTGACTGTTGAGGAAGTGAGACGGGGGTTAATGGCGCAGAGAGACCCTCATTACTAATTTTAATTTTTGCACCCAAAAACGAAAATAAAGTTGAGTGAACTTTTAATTTTTTTCTTATTTGCATATAATTTGAATGCACTTGTATGTAAATTCAAATTTTTAAGAGATTTACGTATTTAGTTTTCTTGACATTATTTTTTTACGCCGTAAAAGGTGAATTGGTGAACGGTTAGACTTTTCATCAATTCACTTATACAGTCTGTATAGAATTCTAAGTCTTCTTCTTCTTTAACAGTCTCACGAGACTCAAAATGACCGTAGTGACAAAAAAGTCACATATATCCTTTGACATTGCCTCCGTGGTCCAGCCTGTCCGGCACTTGCCTACCTCTTGCAGATCTGCGTTGACATTATTTTTATCTTGTTGGTTTGTGTGTGAGGGCTTTGTGCGTGTTGCAGGATTTATTTGCTCTCGCTATATATTCCACGTACAACATTCTGTCTGATTTTACTTTCCCCAGGATATTTGGGGCGGTATACTGTTCCCAAAGTTCCAGGTTCTTTAGTTTTCTTTATCCTCCGATTAAGTTATTACGTATTGGGCCGTAAATCTTTAGACTTTATTTTTGAAGACCTGCAAGACTGCATTTTCTTGCGCTAAAGTAAGAGACCAAACTTCATAACAGTGTTGATATAGTTTAATCTTTAAATTTTGTGACAACAACCTAGATGGTAAAGCAATGTAACAATTCAAAATAGCTATTTTTATAAGATGTTCGTGGGTCTTTAACGCGGAAAGACTTTCATTGTTCGTTTTTGTTTCCATAATTATTTAAATAATATATTATCTCCAAGTGAATTGAAAGTTTAGAGTCCAATTTAAAAATTTTTAAGTGAACATATGTATGGTTGTTGGCGAAAGTGAACTGAGTTCATTCATGCAGAATGGTGAACAGTTCTAAAATAATAGTTCTTTCATGATTGCCACCTCTAGTCCACAGTGATGAATGTTGAAAGATGTCAAAATCGTCATTGTTTGACAGTTCATTTCGGTCAATTGTTTGTGGTTGTTTAGTAATATTATGATAATGTAATTTTTTTAAATGTTTTTAGTATTCTTATTTTCCATCACAAGTTACCCATTGAAGTATTATGTTCATAATGAAATAATTAGAAAAGTATCATTTTATCACAAATGGAATTATTAATAAAATGTACTCGAAATATCAATTTAGTACGTAACGAATAATATTTGACCTACTGACCCGTGATAATATGCTACGATAGTTCGTCTGACACTGAGAGTTGTTTTTTTATGAAAAAAAAAACATGGTAGTTTGCTCTTCAGCCATGAATATATATGCTATTATATTTACGACATTTTTAATGCCCAGGATTGGGAGATCGGAGTTAGAGTTTACTAATGATGTGAGTGATACGGGAACTCCAGAATCTTCGGTGAACCATGTATTTGAGTTAACACAATCGGTGAATTTAGCTAGACAAGAACACATCCAGAAAACTTGTGATAACTTCCATACCAATCTGTCTGTTGTGAATATGACTCCCGAAAGTCTCGAGCACATTTTGGTGGATCATCAACATAAACTTCTATATTGTTATGTTCCAAAGGTATATATAATTTGTCTTGTCTATTAAAAATTAACTTTACAAATATATAGAATGGGGCATTTAAATGAACAAAGTTACACAGCCTGGGTGATGACTGATATGACCAAATTAATGTAAACTTAACCTTAAATAATATTCTGCTAGGTATCGACTTCAGCTAATGTTGAATTTCCATTGGTCAACATCTTCAGGCTTGTGTGTGAATGATCCAAAAATGATCGCGAAAATTGTCTTCTTAGTACCCTATGGTTAGGAGACACAAAATGAAAAAAATCTGTTCACTACTGTTGGCTTCCCAGAGGTGCTGCTGCCTTGGTCAGCTTGTAAATATGCCAGTTGTCATTTTGTTTTGCCACAAATCGCCATTGTAATTTTACATTGTCCTTTCCCCTCAAGGGAGTGTTTGTTTTATAATACACCACACTATACTTCCGCTGGTTGATACTATTTGGTGTATACACACTTGTTTCTCTCTCGATCTGTGTTCGTGAATGAGCACATCGTGGTTCTCCATTCTGTTTCCACAGTATGAACTGCTTGCCTGCACTCTGCCGGCTGTGGCCGGTCATGTCTCGGACTTGGCCTGTCAGTCTTATTGGATATCTACCTCTCGCCCTCTGCACTTGTACATTCCCCGGGATCACCAATTTCTCCAAGGTATCTGTATCTCTTCTAGCAACGTGCCTGAAGTATGAGACAATTCTTTAGTGCGGAGTTCCTGAAGAATGGAGACATTTGTTAATTTTGCATGCCAATACCACATCTCAAAAGCATGTTCCTCTCTTTTCTTCTTAGGGTCCATGTTTCGATTCCATACAGAGGTCTGGAGAATACTAAAACTTTAAGCTATCACACTTTTACATTTCTTGAGACGGAGCAGTTCATCCAAATTTTAATCAAATTTTACATAGTAGACTTCCATAATTACCATTGTATATACCTGTTCTTATTATACTATTTTGTTATTCTTTATATCTACTATTATTTGTGTCTACTGTATTGCTCATTATGCTGTTTGCACTTTATCATGTTAGTTTTTCTAATGTATCTGTTAATTAATTGTTAAATGTGTATCTGTAAATTGTAAAAAAAAACAAAAGTCCTTCCATCCAACTTGATCAGTGAATGATGTTAAATGTAGAACTGTAATATACACTTACGACTTTGCTGAGAGAAACTGATTTGGAAGATCTGGCGTCTGAAACAGTTAAAAGTTGTGAGGTCATTCGCTGTTCACTACTGTACTTGCATTAAATTGCCTAAGTTTTTTGACTTCTTACAGGTTGCCTGCACTAATTGGAAACGTATATTAATGATTTTATCTAACAAATGGAATGACACAAATGTCCTATCCATACCAGCCTCTCTCGCACACTCCCCCGGTATGTTTCCCAACCTGGGCAACATCTCTGAAGCAGAACGAGGGAGTATTGTGGAAAATTACACCAAGCTCATTTTTGTCCGACATCCTTTTGAAAGGTTGCTATCTGCGTATCGGAATAAATTAGAAGATGAATCTCCCAGTGCGAGCTATTTTCAGGTGATATATTTTTATTTTATTTATTATTCATTGTTTCCACAATGAATTGACAAATCTGAATAATGGAATTTAAACCTGACAAAAAGTTAGCATTATAGTTTTTATAGAACGTGCTATATTATTGGTCTGTGAATTTTATATCTTTTATTTGTCTTTCAGCAAAGAGTGGGTCGTATGATAATTAAAAGATTTCGATCAAATCCTGTAAATTCTTCACTAAATTATGGTAATGACGTGACCTTTGAGGAATTTGTGGAATTTATTACATCTCCTCCGATGGGATCCCAAGATCCTTACGCAATCAATGAGCATTGGGAATCTATAGATCATTTGTGCCACCCTTGCGCCATCAAATATAATATTATTGGTAAGAATTCAATTTAATATTCCAAGGAGTGACTATGTGACCATTAACATCATATTGTTAGGATAACACATATATATATAGATCATTTATCCCACCATTGCACCATCAAATACAATATTATTGGTAAGAATTCAATTTAATATTCCAAGGAGTGACTATGTGACCATTAACATCATATTGTTAGGATAACACAAGTATTTGCTCAATGCGAATATTCATTATTTATCTTGTGCGTATTATTTTAGGGTACTAAAAATATTTTGATGAAATGTTTTACTATTTGTTTTTGTTGGTGCATTGGATAAATTCTTATCTAATGAGAATCTTTCACGTGCATGTATGAATTATATTATCTCTATAATTTGATATTTGCCATTTTTTATCTTTGATACACGTATGGACAAAATTACATAATAAAGTTGTGATATTGTGTAAGATAAACACTTAAAATCACTAGTATGTGTTTATATTTTTATGTTAGTGATTTTTTTAATCTTATGTGGTGAATTCAGATTTTACATTTTCTTATAATTTACATAAAAATTTTCAGGTCTCGTTTCAGTTTGTACTAAATAGTACTGTAATTTTTCTCATTATAAGGCACAACAATATATACTCCCCGCAATTTTCGAAATTCTTCTTTATGGTGTTTGTAATTTTGTATTGGCAACGCTGACACCAAATAAGATACAGGCGTACCTCAGGTTAAGTCCACAATGCTTTTGTCAAATAGCGGTTGTATCGTGAATAATCATATTGTGAATCACCATTTCCCATACAATTAAAAAAAATCTCAACCTCCTAAAATTGGATCAATATATGTATACAATATAAATAAAACAATAATTACCAATAAAAGCATGCATATATATTTTAAAGCAGATTTATACATCTTTACATATTTATAACACTGAGACACAATTATATTTTCACTAAAATAATGCCAACTTTTTTTAAAATATAGATCCGTACACAGATTACATGTCATATGAATATTCTTATTATTTTCGACTAACTTGGTGGTGTCCTGTGCTTGGTGAAATTCATAATATTCAAGACAAAGTGTTGCCAACTTATGAAGAAGTGATGAAGTTATACAAGTGGACAAGACATGGTTTAAAAAGCACTAAAATATACCCATCGTTTTAAAAATTAACTGAAACTGTAACAAACAAAATAGAAGACATGGAAAAGAGTTTCAATTCCTACAGTCACACATATACGAGTTACACAGATATTTAAATCCTATAATTTAAAATATAAAAACATCTTTAAATCTCACCGAAGAAAAATCTAGAGGGATTCCATCGAAGCAGTAAAGTGCTGTTTGACATTTCATCGTCTAAATGTAACAAAGTGAATTAATGCTCCTGTACCAAAGATCGTAAAGTCCCTGTGCAATAGCAGAGCTTCTTAACTAATCAGCGAACATCAAGAAAGATGATGATTGAAAATACAGATGTAACAGTAATAAAACAACTTCAAAATCGTCTGAATAGAAATCTTTCTAGAAAAAACCACTCGATGATAAAGCAACATCTACATTGAACTCTTCAATGTCTTCTAGGTCCAGTTTATCCAGGTTCAAATACATCTGACATCATTGTTACCTCCAAAACTGCAACACTAACTTCTCGCAAGTGGCCTGCCGCTACCATCGATTTTTCCACATTGCCAAAAACTTTCGACAGGTTTGGAGTGTCAGACAGAGCATCAGCAGTCATTGTTTCAGTAGTTTTGCATGACATCAAGTCTGATGTTCTAATTTTAGACAAGAGCAAGAGAGAATATGATGACACGAGATAGAGTTTTGCAAGTTTTCGCCTTGTATTTTGATGGTCGTAAAGATAAAACTCTAGTGATCAGAAAAAAAGGAGGAAGAGAGTACAGAGAAACGATCTTAGAAGAGCATATTTCACTAATAAAAGAACCAGATTTGAAATATACCATGCCAGTATCTGGAATATTAAAAGCGATTGAAAGAACAATCACAGAATTCTTTTCAGAAGAAAAAATTTCATTTGCATATTTACTTGCCATCGACTGTGATGGAACGAACGTGAATATTAGAAAATTTAGTGGAATGATGCACTTACTAAAAAAAAGGTTGAACAAACTGTTATAGAAGATCATTGTTGCATTTGAACGAGTTACCGTTTAGGCATTTGTTTGAGTATATTGACGGCGCCACATTAGGTTCTCATACATTTTCAGGTCAAATAGGAAAGAAACTAGAAATGTTTGAAGAAAACCCAATTGTAAAGTTCCAGAAATATCTGATCTACAAGCTCAAGATTTGATTACAGATCAATTATATCTGTACAGAATGGTCCCAGCAACCTCGACTGGAGTCTTAGCTGAAGATTTAGCCAACAAAGCCCTAGGAAAAATATCCCATGCTAGGTGAACTAACATGAACTAACAGAATTCTACAATTCTATATAGCCTCCTTCAGAAAAACTGATCACTTTACAAAGAAATAGCTACTTTGCTCATCCGGAAAACTTACTGCTAGAGATGTTAACTAATCTTCAAAAGCATCTGAGAAAACTGGCTACACGCCGGATTCTGAAAGCTTGCACCATGCACCGTAATAAAATCAGACTTTTTCAAGTTCTAAATATAAACGTCGAAGCTGCCGCTCACTACAATTGTATGAACTAGCAGCAAAACATCACTGAACCACTAATAATTCAACAAGTGTCTGACAAAGATCTTCAGTCATTCATAACACATGGTAGTGAAGGTGAACTGCCTCTTCTGCATTTTTCCTGTCATACGCGTGCAGTTGAAAGATCTGTGAAGACTGTCGCAGAAGTCTCAGCAACTTTGTGTCGGAAAATAGCAAGAGAAGGATTCATTAAAGCTAAGATACCATCTCGCCACAATTTGAGAGCAAAAAGGATTTTGTTGCTAATTAGTCATAAAGTATTACTTTAAATATAACTATGTAATGACTTATTTTTATTTTTAATACATTAATACTTATCTTGAACTGTAGTTTTATTATAAAAAATGAAAATTTTAATCACTTAACATACCTGTATAAAAATATGAATTATGGGCTTTTTTTTATATTCACTTCACGGTCAATTCCGGAGACAGAATATGTTGTTTAATCATTATGAAACTTTGTATACAATTAAAAGACGTCATTTAACAACCTTTTTTCACTATTACGTTTTGATTAAGACATCTTATTTTTCTTTCATACATTCGTAGCCCAGCCTAATAAATGGAACTATGCTGTTTATTTGTATTTTTTGGGGAATAGGTATTTATAAAAAAATTAAACTGTTTGTTTTAATTACAATAAAAATTCTCATTTGATAATGTGAAGAAGATTCTTGACATTCTTGCATACATGAATACCATGAATTATGTATTATATAAGAATATCTGGGTTGATTTAATTTATTTAAAAAAATCATTGATTATTTTTAAATGATCATTCAATTGATTGAATTTCAAAAAACATAGAAATTTTAAGCAACATTACTGTATTTATTTTTTATATTGTTATTTAAAAAATATAACACTTTTAAATTCATACATTAAAATTGGTATTATTTTTTTATGGAAACATTTTTAAGATATCAAAACAGTTAAAAAAACATATTTAAAAAAAGAAAAATTTAAATCATTAGGACGTGTGTTTTGTTAATTTTTCAGTGGTTTCAAAAACTCGCTTGACCAAATCACCCGTGGTGCAGTGGTATCCTTTTGTAATATACTTAACCTACTCGTAGCTCTAGTAAACCCTTGACACAAAAGCTCTTTTCATTATTAATTTTCTTCATTGTACATTTCAATTGCAGGTAGATACGAAACTCTGTTGGATGACTCGGTGCTGGCACTTCACACCATAAATGCCTCGCACATATCTTTTCCACGGGACACGAGGACTTCAGGTACAGCAGCGAAGCTTAAAAAATATTATGTTCCTTTAGATCTTGAGTTGGTACGGAACTTGTACAACATTTACATGGTGGATTTTAAATTATTTAATTATAATTTAGAGGATATTTTGGGTTTTGACTTAGGTTAATATCTCTTGACACATTGATATTTTTCAAAATTTTACAAATCAACTGTCGTGACATTTTCATTCCTTTTCCATACTTTCCTTTTTTAATTAATATGTATTTAATATTATTCTTATCTTTCCTAATATTTTTTTTTTATATAACATACGTTATATATACATATAGGATTAGAAATCAATTTTACTGACAGCGTAAGTATGATTTTAAATGTATACCTATTTTCCTTCCATATAGTCAATCTTTAAATTTTCTATTTGTATATTCTATTATGTTTTTAATTTTTAACCAAAACTGGAATAACATTCCTTGATTTTCCAGTATTTATTATATGTATACGTTTTGTATATTTATCTATTTTTCTAAATTGTTACATTTTGACTTCCTGCACAAAAATGTGATGGCATTCCTTTATTGGATGAATAACATAAAATATTTTAAAATTTATTAATCTCACGTAGTATTTATTTTTAACCCTGTGATTATAATGGCAATTGTACTTGTGTAAAAGTTTTTTATGAATGAATTTTAAATTCTTTTTAACATTCCTCTCTTACATAAATTTTCCATTTAATTTTCAAATTCAATATCTCTTCAATCTCTTCTTTATGAAGTTTTTATGTTTCACTTGAACTTATATTACTTTTAGTACAATGTTTCACGGCAGTTACATTTTTGAAAATATTTTTTATATTAAAATTTATTAAATCATTAGTCTACAATTATGCCATCTGTAACTAGGCACTGGTTATCTAACCAAGTTGGCCAGTATTTTTAGAAACCTACCACCAATATTCAATAATTGCAGTTTATCCTTTGCGGAAATATGATGTCCACTCAGAGATTATAACCTCTTTGTGTCCACTAGTTTAGTGCCACTCTCTAAAACTTGCTTGCTTACTTATTTGCAACATAATTTGCCTTTTGCTATATGCATTTGAACATTCGTCACCTTTTGACAGGTTAAGTACTGGTAAACTCATAATGTAATTGTAATTTAATGATAATTTATTATATATTTATTAATTACTTGTGTAGTTTAAATAGATTAAACGGCCAGTAACAGTACACACCAAAAGATTCGATACATTATTTTAATTAACCATCATTCTTCACTTTTTCAATATGGAATTTTAAGTAATCTCTACACAATACATACTATTTTAAGACCAGCAGTTATCAACATTAAGCGTGTAATTTTTTTACATGAATATTGTGATTCAGATGGGTATTTTCAGAAAATAGTGTTGAGATATAATCATTCTCAATTTGAGCATAGACTCCTTTCTCAACTTTATATAATATTTGATATACGCTTTGTATGTATTGCCAATTGAATGTACCTATCAATAGACAATTAATTAAGTTGAAATAATAAAATTAACCAAATTATCTTCCACCATAATTGCACTTTAATAATTGTAATAACACAATTGTTAATAACACAATCTGTGTGTAAGGATATTATCATTACATTTGAACAATATTTTAAGTCGACAAATTCTTTATACATATAAACTATTGACTGCCAAATAATTGACACAATAATTTGTTGTATGTATAACTGTCCGAGTTAGTTTTATGTTGTCCCATTTTATCTATGGAAAAATTTGACACAAATTGTCAAATTGATTCTGTTAAATATATTTTAATGGATGTTAATTTAGTACACACAAAAACTCAATGTTGAATCATTATTTCTTTAATTTAAATCACAAAACATAATGTAAATATGTGAATGTATTTTAATTATGTTTTATTTAAACTAATTAATTCAAATGAAATAATAGTTTTGGAGATAAATGATATAATATCACATCCACAGTAAAATTTTGCGCTTGTATTTCAGACTGTTCAATTCTAAAAAAAACTCAAAAGAAAAAACTCAAATTAATACTTATATCTGTAATAATAAATTAAGTGTGATGGTATTCAACATTTAAAATGAATGTAACAGATTTGTATTTTAACATTAAAGCATGCTGCTTCGGACATACCCTGCTGCCGTGTAAAAGGTTCCAATTCCATTTACCGATTAGATTTTTAGAAATAAATATATTTGACAAAACTCTTCAAAATTGAAATTCAATCATTTTTTTAACTGTGTAGTATGTAAGTAGATACTTAAAGTTTTAGTTCCCAAAAAGTGTTGATATTATGTTGGGCTTCAATAGTTAATTGTGTTAATATATTTTTATTTACTCTGTGTAATTTCAGTGACGCAAATAACATTTCTAATTGGTGTTCATACATAAAATCTACTGCACTGTGTATACTTTTAACACCACACATAACTTGCTTGACCTTTTCACATGGTAAAACAAAAAATTATCTTATGAATAATTTTTATGTGATTTATATAAAATTAAGTAATATTTTTGTAAACTAAAAATGGTAGATACTACCCAACAATAATTATGTGTAATAATTAAATTTTATGTAATATTATTTTACAATTATTGCAAAGTGAAAAATGGTTTTGTAATAAGTTGTCTTCCATTATAAAATTAAAATATAACTGTGGTTATTAATATATATTTTGGTGCTGTAACATAGGTAGGTACTTAAAAGGCTAATTAATAAAAAATAAAATGGTATAACCATTGTAATTTAGCTAGTCGTAATAATATTAATGTTAACCAATACATGAATTTTTTTTATGGTGTATATATACCAAATGTTTGTCAAGTTATTTTGATTAAACAAATTTAATTTCCTTTTTTCTTTCTCAAAAATAATAAATTCATTTTATACAAACAAGCTTATAGGCATATTGTTGATTCATATCTTTGAAATTGTATGCCTCAGTGTGTATAGTTTTTTTGTAATACGAGGTATGACAATCTAATTCTCGGAATGACTTAATTGTATCGAAATCACGTGAGTATTCGTGTTTGAACTAATATGTGCATAAATTTCAAGCTGATAGAACCTAATTGTTAGCTAACTATTGGGAAGGTAATAAATATCTGCGTGTGCTTTTTGATGTAAAAATGGGCAGTCGAAATTTAGAACAGTTCCACTCCCTGTGATTTCTGGCTATTTACAAAATTAAAAGCGAGATGAGATGAAAATTTTCTTATATAACTGTTATGTATCCAACAAAATGTGAGACATGTACTTAACAGTATTCCGAAAAATAAGTTCTGGGCCTGCTTCTAGAAATTGAAATGCCCCCATTATTTTGAAAGTTTTTTTAAGAATAACTTTTTTCAAAGAATAATACAATTTTTTAGTGCCTTTTTCATTACCACTAAGAGGTATCAGTTTGTTATAAATTTTTTAACAACATTGTAAAAGGTTATAAGACGATTTTATAGTATAATAAGGGTGAATTTTCTACACAAGGAAACAATGCGATGCATGCGAGCATCGTTCACACGATTGGCTGAAAGTGGTTCTGTCAGTACATAGAAGCACAACGGGAGTACTTGAAAGCGACAGTAACTTCTAGTGTATATTATATATTTTTTAAAGGTGCATTCCGAGAATTAAACTGTCTGTATATGTATAATCTGTAAATAATTAGTTTCTAAGAATTTTTGTCACCTATGTCTACTCTCAGTCTCTTTGTATATTTAATTAACTATTCATTAAGATTTCCTGCCATTCTCTAGCACCTGATTTATAAACATATTACGTTTTATCACCGAAGTCCCGATTATTTGGTTTTGCAACCTATCCGTGTAATAAAATGTATGTGTATTTATATTTTATCTCCACATCTACGATCTCGACTTTCTTAACTATTACAAGGTTGCCTGCATGTCTCAATAGAGTTATGATTTATTGCATCCCATGTGGAAGTAAAATTTCACTTGATGTGAAATAAATAAAATTAATTATTATTTTTTTAATTCTTTCTACAGCCTATATTATTTTCTCTATGTGTTCAAAACAATAATATTAGATAATAATTTATTCTATCGTGCCATTCCTGATTTTATTTAAGATTTTGAATTTAATTTTATGAATTGCTGATATCATTTGGTAAATTGAATGTGAGCGTGAATAATTCAGAATAATAATTTATGCATTTGTTGGATACCTAATGTCGAATGTTGATTATAAGTAGTGCCTAATTCCAAAACTCCCTAAAATGACTTTATGTGTTTTTGAGTTATGGGCGAAAATGTATATTTTGAAAGCAAATATACAAAATGTTTGTTTTTACATCGGTATTTTTTAAAGAGACAATTCTGTAATGTAATTTTTTTTTCTTCTGTTTATATCGTTCTGGCAGTCATTCTGGATTTTAAATCATGTGATCATCAATAAGCGTTGTGATTGGCTGATTTCATTTTATGGGGATTAGTAAATTATACTCTGTCTGCTTTGGTATATTTTGGAACAAATCCTGATTTTGAACATGCAATATCAATAAAACAATGTGTTCTGCATGTAGCCGACAAAATAATCTACAAAACTGCATATTTTACTCAAATTATCCGAAATCCGTTTTAGGGGGTTTTGTAATTAGTATATACATATGTGTTGTGTATCCTTGCCATAAGTATCTGTGGAAGAAACCAGCTTAAGTTCCTTATAGCACTTTTCGCATTTAGAGCACCAAAATTCCAATGAAAAAAAGCACAGCTTGCCATGGATGTGATTACAATATCTCCACTGGCTTTTGTTTATGTACACCACTAATTATTTGAAATCATTTTATTGATGGGATCAAAAACACGCCACACTTGTCACAAGAAATAACTATAGATTAACAAATTTCTCCAAACTTATGCCTTTCCTGTTTGATAGTCAGAATGGATGAGTCTTTGATATCTCATCACGGAGATTTAGTGGTCAAGGTCTCCTGTCAACTCTGCATTCTCCTTAAGCGAGTTTCGAGACAAGTCTCAGCCAAATCTGTCTCACTATTAAACTTGGCTGATAGAGATAATGGGTTGTTTAAGAAGGCGAGAATATTAAGAGCTTGATACAAATATATGTTGTTTAAAGTACATAATATTATGCTACTATTTATTTATTTATCGAGATATTTTATTAGTACACAGGATTATAACATCGGACCATGTTGTGTTAAATCTGTACTATTTATAAAATTTCACAAACGTATGTATGGCCAATAATTTTGTATATTAATTTGATTAAATTTGAATTGAATTGTCACAGTTTTGTGTCTTTAAAAAGTCTGTAGAGATATTTTCTATATAAAGTTTTTTTCTATCTGCATTTCAGAATTTTTTACATTCTACAGTATTTGTTCCATTATGATGATTTTAATGATAATACATTACTCTTCTACAAAAAAACATTAACAATAATTCTGCCATAGTTTTGACAAACACTTAAAATGATCTATCCATAGTCAAACTATTAGGGACTCTTTACTGAAGATATGTACAATTATTTTAGACAATTTTGAACTAAAACATAAATTACAACAATTTGTCGGTTTTGGGCATTTTAAGACTTGATTGAAGGTACATATTCAAAATAAGGTAATTTGTGAGTTTGTGAAGAGAAAGTTATATGAAAATGAAGAGATAGTGTAAGTTGGTATCTTCCTAAAATATTTTGTAAATATAATTTTATATAACTTCATATACGAGGTGTGTTTTTTAAGAAAGTACTGGATTTTTTTAAAGAAACATCATTTTTACAACACTTTACTTTCTTCAGACACTACATACCTTAGAATACTCCTCAACATAGTCACCACCATTATTAAGGCAGTTGTCATAACGGGACATCGATTTTTGTATACCTTCGTCATAGAAAGACGCCGCCTAGGATGAAAACCATATCTGTACTCTGTCATTAAGTTCATCAATGTCATCAAAACATTTGTCACCAAGGAACCACTTCAGATGAAGGAAAAGATGGAAATTACTTGGCACCAAATAAAGACAAAACAGGACACACTTGGTAATGAATGTCAGCTGGTTTCATATTTTGTGCATTCAAGAAACGAATCACGAACTGTATCTCACAGTCGGCGTGCTAATCTATTATCTTGAATATTTCAACCACTCATTACAAGATGGTCACACTATGTGAATGTCTCTAACGTTGCATGTGGTGAGTCAACAGATGAAGGAGACCATTGCGCATGCGCAACATCGCAACCGCAGCGCTACATCGGGAATTTTGGCAACAGTACTTACTTAAAAAATGTGGCTTGAATTATGATCTTTAGACCTACTATAGCTGAAATTTTAGGCACCTGCCTTTTTAATATTAATTTTAAAAACAATATATTGTTTGATTTTGACATTTCAAAAATATAAGGGCCGATTGTGTGATCGGTAGTAACTTTTTACTATGGTAACTTTTTAATATACCCATAGTAAAAATCCTTTGGGTTGTTGATGCGTCAAATTTACTACTATCAAAGTATAGATGAAGATGTTTATAGACGCGACAAATAATCATAAAATATGCTTTATTTTATGCACTTCCTATGGATTTTTTCACCTAGGCGTTTGATATCTGTCACTCTGGTGTTGAATTTTTTTTGTATTATGTGTAATAATATATATTAAACAACGAGATCATCATCGGACAAACTCTCATCACTAAAATAGTGAGATATTAATTAATGATTAATTGTCGTATACTGCAACTTTCAAAGTATCAATGTGTCAGATAATTTTGGATTATGATTTGGAACAGCTGTGAAAGTCCACCTATTTAACTATTTTCTCGTTTTTACTATCAGATATCGCAGAGTAAAATGAGTTTACTACGGGATGTATTTTCGAGAAGTAAATATTTTTATATTAGCAATCAAATAACCCATTTACGTAAAAAAATAATTTATTAACTTTTTTTACTATAGAAAAAGTAACACTGATCACACAACCGGCTATACGATTGCGTTCTATCACTGCAATCAAATGTAGAGGTACAAAATATGAAAAATCAAACTGAGAAAAAATAATCTTTAGATAATACATATTCATATTTTTTAGGTCCGAACCAAAAAGTTACATATCAAGATTTGAGTTTTTATTTAAATGTGTTTATAAATACATTCTTAGACAAAAAAATG
The DNA here is from genome assembly GCA_022840565.1 of Eubasilissa regina. Lineage (NCBI taxonomy): Eukaryota > Metazoa > Arthropoda > Insecta > Trichoptera > Phryganeidae > Eubasilissa > Eubasilissa regina. The sequence goes on from JAINEB010000018.1 coordinate 29,246,416, forward strand.
GGTTTTTATTTATGTGCAATGTTACAACGCTGTGCTAAAAAAAATGTGGCTAAGGTTAATTTCAGAACTCTGTATGAATGTTTTAATTTGGTTTAGAAATTTTATATTCAGGTTAAACGCTATACGTTGTAAATTAATAATGAAAAATATCAATGATTCAATTTAATTATTGTTCAATATTTACGGGTTGGTTATACTTTTTTTTAAAATTTTTTTATTATCCAGTACTGATATTTTTACTACGTAATTAGTTTTAAACATTTGCTGAATCTGTATGTCATTATTTCTGCTACAAAAAAATTATTGATTAATTGTTATTTTTTATGTAATTATCTAGGGCAATTTTGTTGTTTGTTAATAAATTCTATAATTGATAATTGAATGCTTGCCAGATATTCCACCGCAATGATTTTAAATTTATTTAACTCACTTGTTAGCCTATTTTAAACTATTTTTTTTAAAGAATAACATTTTTAAATGTTAAACTCTAAGCATGAGATAATCTCATTTACAGAGATAGCAAATTTTTAAAGTGAATGAGAGAGAGATCAAATTGAATATTGTAGTATTGTATGTAATATTTGTTTTATTTTGTTACCATATATATAAATTTTTTATTTGTTATTTTCGTAAACTTATATGAAAATTATTATATGATTCTTATTCTAAACATTATGTTTTTAATTATCGTATTATTACTTTGTTTGCCATCCATGATAATAATTTACAATTACAATTGATAGTAATATGTATGTACATGAACATGACATTTATGAATTAACATATTATATTGATGACCTGGGAGTTTTGTACTTAGACACTATTATATAATATTTTGCTTTCTGTGGCTGAACTATTAATACATGCATGTACTTTTAATTGTATATGTACATATATCCTACACAAGATATGGTCATTGTATCATCAGTATATAGAATAATATATTTTATTTAGGCTTCTTAATTTTCGGTAATGTTTTTCGACAGTTTCTGATCTTTCATAAACATTGTGTAGTTCCAAGTGTGTACTTAAAACATGGTGTAATTTGATATCTCACAGATAATATTTTATAGAATAATGATGTTGTATTGTATAATGAATTTTTCGCTGTAATCACCTTTATTAATGTACACTCATGAATTAGTTTACGTTATTTTCCCGGGAAGAATTATCTCAATTCTTTCAGCATAAATATAAAGAGTTCTAATTAGTGATGAGAAAAACTGCTACTACTCAAATACTGGCGTAAATGTAATCGGTATTCAGTTATAACGGTGATTAGTAATCGTTTAGTACAGATTTGTATATAATGATTCGCCGTTTTACGTGATTACATTTAGTAACAAGAAATCCTTTCCCGGATTTAGAGTATTTGTATTTAATAAGAATTATAAGCGATCCTTAAATTTCTGAACCAGGTAAGGAAAAAGTGTAAATTGAATTACAAAGTTATTCACTTTTAATTGCATTTATCACTGCTTCGATCATGAATACATTTTACAGTTATGCCAGTGTCATATATCACAAATCACTTGACATGCTCTTAGATACTTAATCACTATTAGTGATTATAGGTGATTGACTCACAGTTTGTGATTTTGTGCTCATCACTACTTTTAATAGCCTTATATTTACCATTGAATAAATGCAATACACCAAAGTTTTCTAGTATTTCAGGGCTGTATTGATGTAAAATAGAAGTTAATGTACTAATATTACCATTATTATTTAATATTTCTTAGGAAAATCTATCAATGTTTAAAATGCAGTGGTTATATTCAATCACTGTAGATACGTATATAGCTACCAAGTCAACAGTGTGGTGATAATGAAAGTGAGGACATTCAAACAATCAATCATTGAAACGGTTAATATATTTGTCCTTTCTTCATTCTTTTTGTCTGAACATTTACTATGTAGATAGCACCCACACTGCTTATACATACTGATTCACTGATGAATCAATGATCAATGAAAACATTATTCTAATAGTATACCAATTGGATGTTTTTTATGCATTAATAATAAAAATTATGCGCAATTGAAAAATCATTATCAATAACTGTTTATATTTCAATAAAACTTATATGAATGAAGGATGCTTTTATTTTTAAAACCCTACCCAAATGAGTTTTTATTTTTTATTCATCAGATTGCACCCACATACACATAAAAAAATCCCTTCCACCACTGGCCACGAGAATTGGGTAGATTTTCTCTGTGAATGAAAATGTGTTTTTAATTTTTTTCTCTAGATCCAATGCTAACAAGAGTTACTTTTGGATATTTAAAGTTTTTGAACAACAGCTGTTTTAAAACAGATGGTGAATCAGGCCGGTTAACAAACTTAGCTAAGACTATCAGGTCAATTTTTCAAAAAAGTTTTATTAAAATCTGATTATAATTATGAGAGTGTTCATGTATATCAAATCCATTATAATATTTATATAACAAACTTTTTAAAGGAGTTTAGTTTCGAGGTCTGATCATGTAAGTGCATTGAAGTTGTCTAGAAGTTGCACCATGAGATTGTCTGACATTTTCACTAATTTACAAAATTTTTATAAATACTGTTTTAATTCTTATATTGACCATAGGTAGTTAGTTAAAATATTCCATTTTTTAAAAAGAGACGCTTTTGCAAAACTGTAGAAATGTACAAATAAATTTGTACATTTGGCAGCGGGGGTGACGGGAGGCAATGGCTAGCGTAGCAGCTAGGTGACTGTGAAACTGGCCTCTTCAATGGTGCAGTCACTGGAAGTGGATAAGAGTGATAGGTGTCTCGGCAATGGCAGCAGGTCGGCTGGAGAAAAGGGTAAGTGGGTTCAGGGTGGGCAGTGATCCTTGCAATCAGTACTGTGGCAGCGGCGGCAGTCTCGTCTATCCAGAGATCGGTGGAGGTGGCAGCTAGCTGTACACTCGGACAGAGTCGCTGGATTCACCGTCCAGAATCGACTCATGCTGTCTTCGGAACTTGCAGAACTGGAAGCCCTTACATAGCACCGGCGACCTTATTTATACCTGTAGCCACATTTGCCACTTGTTTGTTTCTCAATTTTGTGCCATCCTGTACCGGATGATTGCAAATGGAGTATGTGATGATGGTGATCTCCAGTGGTGTACCACCTGAATTTACAGTATCCCACAAAAAAAACTTATCTAATTTTTAATAGATACATTAGTTTATAATATTGCTATGATTAATTAATTGCCTCATATAAAACACTAAAAATTTATTCTTCTTCTTATGCCCTATCCGTTCAACGGACGTTGGCTATCATCACTTTGTTTACTGTGGCTCGGAAAAGCTCTACAATCGACTGGCCACGGCAGTCCATTGTCTCAGGTTCTTCAGCCACGATATTTTCCTTTTTCCAAGCCCCCGACTTCCAGCAATCTTTCCCTGCATTATGAGGTGCAAGATCTCGTACTTCTCCAGATGTCTCATTACATGTCTGAGATATTGAAGTTTATGGATTTTTTTTTTTAAATAGAGATGCGTACACGGAATACATGTCACATCAATATTCTTACTATTTTCAAACTAAGCTAAATGCTTGTGCTATGAAAATAGGACTAAATTGCTGGTGTCCTGGAACGAGGCGCGGACCCCCGACCATTAGATCACTACGTCTTGACCACTACACCAACAAGCTGCTCAAATTTTGTTTTGAATACTTATTTTTCTTTATTCATCTGAACCATAACATCTTCATTCGTAACACTACCCATCCAGCTTATTTTGAGCATTCTTCTGTAGATCCACATATAAAATGCTTCAAGTCGCTTTATCATTTCTTCGGTAAGTGTCCATGCTTCCATTCCATAAAATAATATCAAGAACACATAGCATCTGACCATCTTCATTCATAATCTAAGGTTGAGATCATGACTGCAGAACATCTTTTTCATGGGGATAATGTTGCAAGGGCTTGCTTAATGTGGCATTTGATTTCAAGAAAAGGATCCCATATTTCATTTATATAGCAACTCAAGCATATAATACTTTGTATCTTCTCCAATTTCATTCCAGCATAACGGCTGCATTATGTTTGCTAATGAGCATATATTTTGTTTTAGTAGTATGTATTTGTTTTGACTCAAAAGTCTCACATGTGTTCACTACTTGGTTCAGAAAAAGTTGCAAATCCTCAATGTTAGTTGCTACATGTACCGTATCATCTGCATAACGCAGGTTGTTCAGAATCTTCACATTTATAATATGTCCTTGAGTAGATACTTGAAGAGCTTCATTGAATTTGTTAATCTATTCAATAATATGATTGCACTTTGTTGCTGTTGGATTTGTATTTGGATATGTTAGTGTTCATTGCGAAAAAATAGTGGTGAATAGTGTTTTTAATATCTCTAGGTTAAGATTACTTAAATGTTTTCCCTTTTATATATTCAATAACAGTACGCAAATATATATTAAATTTGAAATGAAGTGTAAATTGTCTTTATTACAAGTATGAAAATACATATTTCACAATAAGAATGTGTTTTCCTTAATAATACATATTAGTGAAAAAATTTCCAACTGGCAAGTATATTGACCATCTGTCATCTCGCGTAATCAATCATCTGTCAAATATATGTTCGTAATGTTTACGTTTGACAGTAATTATTCTTTGTATACATGATCTCAGTTTTCTCAAGAATGTCGAAGAATAATTAATTAGATATATATAATTCAAAATTGATACTTAACACCATTTGTACAATCCCAGGGAGAGCAATACAGAATGCAATACTTTTTGGTCCAATGTTTTAATTTTTTCTCTCAGAATTTTTGTTGTCAAAAATGACAATGATTGTTTTCAATTGCACCTTTTATGGAGTCCATTAGCGTGTAATCAGATAATAATTCTACATCTTAGTGACCAACAAGGAGCCCTCGCAGATAGTGATCCGACAGTAGATGAAACTTAACATAACATAACACTACTCACTTCACACAACACCTGTTTTCGACACTGTAGTGCAAGCCAGTACCTAATAAACGACACTCTACTTTTGACATGGTTCTGGAAGCCAGTACTTAACACTGACAGTCGTACATCACATCAGCCCTGATGATAGACCTTGCAATGGGATCCAAAACGTCGGCCAGAAAGGTCAGATATATATGACAGATTAGACCAGAAAACTATACACAGAAGCTTCTGAATAGCTGTAAAAACCTAAGAACATTTTTAGTTGATTTTGTACATATACATATTTTATTTGTATAAGAATTAAAAACAACTTTTAAGGAAACAAATATAAATAATATATTTTTATCTAATGTATGGAATTCTTTTTATTATAAATAAAAGTGTGTGACCACATATTAACACTCAGTTTTATAAGATTTTTATTTCAGTTAAATCACATTTATTCAATGTAGTCAACGCAAATTAGTATCTACTAGCAATAGAAATACGACAATATCAATAACGATACAAAAAAATAATGTTCGTAATTATATAATAATAATTTTTTATTTTATTACTTCAAGGGATGTGGCGGCTTCATTGTTTTGTAATTAACCTGTCCTATTAAATCTAATGGCAAAGGACACTTATTTGAAACGTTACTTCTTATTTCAAATGGCCCATCACCGAACAAAATCACTGAAATTAAAAAAAACTCAGTATAAAATCTGTCAAATTTAATATTAATATTGTAATGTGATAAAGTTCTACCCAAATTATATACCTGATATTCCATTTTTGAGCAATATGTTATTATTTTTGTTTATCAAGATAAGAGGTTTTTGGTCATCCACTGAAGTTACTTTCAAAAATGCAGTCGATGGATGGATGTCCAATGTGAAAGCAGTCCCGAGAAACTTTATTCCTGAAATTTATATCTTACATATTATATGTCATCCTATATTTTGAACATTCAGTTTGTTGTTTTTACCTTCAAGTAACATCTAAACACAATGCTTAATTTGTAGGTGTGTGTTCAACATTTTTGTTATAAAACACAAAATACTAAATTTAAGGAATGAAGAGAGCAGTTGGGATTAAGATAGATGCAGATATTATTTTTAACCATTACCATACCGTGATATAAAATACTTGTGCGCAGCCATACCGTCAACTCATGTTACCGTAAGAAATTAGAGTTCTAATAGCCTTTAAAATGTGAAAAAATGGTTAATGCCATAAATTTACTTTAAGTATTGAGTATTAAATATTTTAAAAATATGTAATATTATAATTCGGAGCATGAATCAAGTTCTGAATATGAGGTTGCATTGTATAATACAACCTTCCTTTTTATCAATCTTCAATTAATTAGTGAGAAAGAGACACCATTATATTTCTATGTTTGTTATTGTTTTCACTGTGAAATTAATGTGTGATTTCTTTCTGTCTTGTCACAAGTAGTATTTTTGTCAACGTATTTATTTTATAATGGAATGAATTAAAAATAATTATTTTTATAGGATTCGCTTTACATAATTGATTTTTCACTAGTCATTTCTAAGCGTAAACATTTTCCTTCAAACTAACTAAAATATGAACATATATTTACCGAAATATTACAGATTTAATTACAGCAGTAGACCCGTGTTACTGCATGGTTTGGGAAGGGTTAAATAGGTAACACAAACTCGCACACCATTTTGGTAAATATCATAAATTTTCAGTTTATGATTGTTTTAACTATATAGGTAGTCCTCAACTTACGACGGTTCGACTAACGGCAGTTCGCACTTACGACCTTGTGTTTGTCTCTTTCATACGCGCATATTACATAAATTAAACAAACCGTTGCTAAAATTTAAAATGTGTATGTAGATAAGTGTGCCATACATTTCTTCAAATTGCATAAAATGAAAGATTACTATATGTTCACTAAGTATACTAATGAGTTCTAAATGCAAACAGTAGAATAATAATAAATAGTAATATGGACAAAACAATTTCAAGAGAATACTAATTCGGCAATTGAAATCAAAATTGAGATTGAACAAATTACAGATCAGATCGTAGAAATTAGTCAGCAACTTAATCTCGATGTTGACAATGAAGATATTAACCAACTCATTGAATACAATATAAATGACCATATAAATGAAGATTTATTGGATCTTGAAGCACAATGTGTTGCAGAAGACGCAGATGAAAAAGAAATACCACAAAAAAATTCAGTAAAAGAGATGGCTGCAGCTTTTCACCAAATTCATCAGAGAATGCAAAAATTAGAAGAAATGGATTCAAACGAAGAAAGATTTACAAAAGTACCTATATAAGCTAATCCAGGAAAATATGGCCTACTATTATGAAATTTACAGGACAATGAAAGCGAAAACTGTGCAAACAACATTGGATTGTTTTTAAAAAAAAATTAGCACTGTGTGTGCTGTATCACAAAATAACACAACGGATTGTACTAATATAATAAGTTCAGATGACGAGGGCATGTAAATAATTTTAATTTACATAATAATATACATGTATTTGGGTATTTTTAGTATATATAATTACATATCATAATTTTGAATAAAGATTGAATGATGAATTAGAATTTTGTATCTAATAATCTTTTTGGTTTTATTCTAGTATTTTTTTTATGAAACTCGACATACAACCGATGTCTAGGAACCTATCTCGGTCGTAAGTCGAGAAATATCTCTAGTTATCTAATTAAACCACAAATGACCACGGCTTTTAAAAAATACGTACAATACTAGAACACAAGAGGAATCTTAGCTGATTTGGCAAATATATATATTAAATTTTCGATAAACTTTAGGTCTAAAATAGACTTCTATGACCATACATATCTTCTTTATATTAACTGGAGTATCTAGTGATCAATCTACAACTTGCGGTTTTAGTTTTATTTACCAATTCTTGGGGCAACATATTACAAATAGTTTTTTAATTTTGTATTTTTCTTAATTTAGTAGATAAGATAGTAGAAAATTTTTTACAACTACTTCGTACGAAAATGGCTGGTTGATACCATTGGCCTTAGGTCCCTCTGCGATTCCAGCATCCATATGTGTAAAGAAATTACACAACAGGGATGTTTCAATAAATTATTTTAAATAAAAACTGTCACAATAATTTCAAGTGTGGAACATCATTAATCGACAAGTGCTTACTTACCACACTAGGTAAGTAAAAATTTTGATAATTAAAAAGTATTTTTAACTATCAAAATTCAAAGATAGAAGAAGAAATGTGTAAATTATAGAGAAATTGATAAAATGATAATGATATGAGCATATCAATTTAAAGATTTAATAATTTATTTTTGTTGATTTTTTTAAATAATAAAAACTATTCACTTGAGGCACATTTGTTGATGGATTATTACTAGTACATATATTGTGTAATGATACACATTGTGTATTTACCATTTATTAATGAAGCTCTTCAGTTGTTGACCCCTTTAACAGGGTTGTCCTCCAATATTTGATTTATCTGATCATGCTAGGACTTTTGCGGATGCCCCGTGTTCCTGTCGTCTTTAACATTCACTTTTTATCATCCTTTCCTAACTCATACCAGACTTATCCTTCAAATTATCAGACAATCTCAGCAACCCTTTTTTAATTCTGTGACTATGTTACAAACAGTTCTACATTTGTTCATTCTTTACTCCATACTGCATCAATTTTTCACACATCTCCTAAGCGACTTATTCCTTATTCTTAATTCCAGGCTTCACTTCCATATGTTAGAACACTATTATGCATCATCAGTCTTGCTTTGTGCGACAAATTCCTATTGGCGGTATTTTCTTTTAGAACACCATTCACTGTATTTCCTGCAGTCACTCTAATTCTCAATCTTACCATATCTAGTAAACATACTTTCCAAATACACAATATCATTCAATTATTCTAAGCATTGATTATTTACCATTGTATTTCACATGTTACATTTTCATTTCTTTTGAACACCATCACTTTAGATTTGCTAACATCCATCAGAAGTTCACTTTCCATGGATATATTGAATATCCTATTCACCAAGCAATAAAACTAATGGAAAGTCATGGATATGGTGATATGTAATTTTTGCTACGTTATATCTGTATGATTGCCTGAACTCTACAATGATTATTCCACGGTTATTCTTTGATAGATAATTGAGGGTGAGATTCCTATATGTATTTGTTTTGTTTTTGACAAAAGTATTTAGAACAAAAGTAAAAATGTAATTTTATTTAAAATTTTAGCAGACAATCATTCAATACCCATCAAACTGGATCACTTCTGTTTGGCAGCAATGTTAATATTGAATTTATCCAAACGATAATACTTTAGTGAAGAAGTTAAGGATTTTTACCATTAATCTTTAGCCTTGTGGAGTGAGGCAGGAGTTTTGGTTTAATAATCTCTAGTCTGTCCAGGTGTATTCTAATTCCCCCGTACCCAAACATGACTGCCTGCAAGAATCCCCCCATCCCTGTGAGGAAGTTTACAGCCCCCACTCGCGGCTTGCGATATTCTGTCCACGTCTAAAAACATAAACACAATTAATAATAATGTTTTATTACTATTACTTACAAGGCATTTTGCTAATATATACACACTAACAATATTATTCTGGATAACAGATCTGAAAATATGAATACTTAATCTTTTATATTACGTTATTCCTTTTGTCGTGTTCTCTTTTAATTTTTTAAGTACTAATTTTCCTAAAATATTAATGTAATTCTAAATTTTATGATTTGTCCATTTTACAATACATTTAATAAGAATGTTTGCTTGTATATCTGTATAAGCGATATTGCCCTAAATCCTCAATCAGTTTGCGATGATATTTTTACAGAAAATCTGTGATTTACTAAAAAAAATCCATTATATATTTTCGTAATCTTAAATTCGTGATTTAATGATAAATACAAATTAAAATTAATTATTTGATATACATTTTAAACATACATACATACACAACACGCACAAAATACATTGTATTCTTTGTTGATTCTTTCTGATGAAATATAAAAAATTTATAGTCTTATCTGCAATCATATTTTGGTACAATTAGAAACGCGAAACACAGAACAGTAGAACAGTGGCCACGATCAGTCTTTCCATGTCGATTGTATTTGCTAAATAACGGTAAATGTGCCTGTGTTTCCATAAAACCTATTTTTTAATATTGAAATTTATTATCAAATAATGGGTAGTAGTCTACCACAGTACACCATTACCAGTAACCAATTACATAACACTAACAAATACACAATCAGAGGTATTTTCAAAATGATTTAAATAATAACGCAATTTCCCATCTTGATATGGACTCTAGTGAGAAAAGAACATGTACATAATAAATGTATTAAATAAATAAATTAATTTATCATTCCAGCGACATATGTCTTTACGCTGCCTGGTGACAGATTTTGTTCCGAGACTCTCGCCACCCCGGCAGCAATTATTGTTATTGGCCTGCTTTTAAATAATTTAATAGAAGGACCAAACCGGACCGGTTTATGTCTTGACTAAATGTATAGCATCGTGCGGCTTTATGTGATATGGGTTACTTGCGTTTATACAGTAATATAATATAATTTAGGATTATTTATTTACCATATCATACATTTTTCAAGGGATGTAAGACATAACATAGAGAGCTCTCTTTACTACTTTGTCAATTGAAGGATTGGATGCAAGAACCAGGTATCTCTGTTTTAGTACATTTTTCAGAAGGTGAGTATTATACACATAAATATTATTCTGATTATTATTATATATCTTACAGTTAAAGTGTTAAATTTCAATGATGTATACATTAACTAGTCAATGTATGCACTATGAGTTTTAGTTACAGTTTACATTACTGCATTTTGTGTATACTTTCACTAGATGATGTATGACTTAACTAGTGAGTGTATGAACTTGCCGACGCGAGCTGGTCACATTGTGAACAAACAAGATCTGTCAGACGAGCGTGTTTGACTACTAACTAACCAAATACGAGCGAGTTTACAATTACTCTATCACACACTAACAATTCAAATGATAATTATACAACGAATTGATAAAATAAATTGTAATCGTAATTGTAAACACATTGTATTTTTACATACCTTATAGTTGAATAACAGAAAAGAAATGTGATTTTAGGTTGAAACTTTGAGGTTATGTCGGATAACAATAATAACACTCACACGCTCTATAGCCGGCTATAATGTTGCCAATATAAAATATTGCTAGGAATTGCAATGTTGTCACTCGAAACAAATACGTGTTAAAAAATGATAATACTATTCTATTCGTAGGCATATTTTTATTAAAAAAATTATTTTATATTCACTGAAAATAATATTGGTGTCTATGTTAGATTTTTAGTAAACACATTTTTTTTAATATGGCAACTTCAGTGTACGACGTTAGGTGAACATTGTGAATACACCGAACAGTAAATGCATACAACTAGTTAGAGTATTCATAAATTCTTTTGTGTATACTGTAACTAAAACTCATAGTTGGTGCATACATTCACTAGTTAATGTATACATTTTCGAAGTTTACACTTTGTACTATATATACCAGTTATGGGATCTGCTTGGTAGGTACTTGAATAAAAATAAGACATACTCGTATATTCTTTCCTACAAGAAACATTTGATCAAAAATTGGAACCATCTGGTTCTTGCATACAACCAGTCAATTCCAAAGACACCTAGCAAGCCTAGAAAATAATTAATAATGAGTTTCAGTGGAAGAAAAATACAAATTTATTCACTTATATTTTAAAATCTATAATTATTATGGAAATATACATGTTTGTATACTACAAATATGTATATTGTTACACTTCATATAAGCAAAGAATAAGAATGAACACTTAAAAAACAATATTTTTGTTAATTTTCTTGCTATTGCGTTATGATTAGTTGAAATTCGGTATAATTTCAAGTTCACTTTCAAGAACACTACATGCTTTAGTATAAAAGTACAATTCCTTCAATAAATACAATGAATGTACACTAAGCGTTCTGTCTTGTAAAATATACAGCTAATAATTTAAAACCTGGTTATTGTATTTTCTTACCTTGAAAGGTTCTCTTACATATCCCTGGTAACTTTTGGCGAATAGCTTATTGGCGTACTCCGTGTTACTGATCCTCAAGTGACCTATGCAATGCATCCCCCAGGTCATCGCTGGACCACTTTCTCTGGTCACTTGCTCGTAATAGTTTAGATCGTTAGCCTTTGTTGATCTAAAATAAAAATTAAGGAGAAGCCCCTTACTGTTTAATAACCCGTTTTTCAAATAAACATAACACTTTATTAAAGAACTATTGTGTTTATATGTTTACACATAATTGTATAATATTAGCGCCATCTATATATCTGAAATAAGTGTTGACGTTATATTATAAGGTGTTCTAACAAGAGGTGGCTTAGGTGGTTAACATAAATTGTTGGATCAATTGGATTTTATACACATGAAAATGAAGATCTTTCGACAAAACTCGAAATAATATGTCATTTGAGAGGTTTAGTTGTGCACGACGTCTGATGAAGATGGCATGTACACACTGTGCATGAAAGTGTTTGTATACCTTCATCCAATTTTACCATTAAACGCTGGATTGTCCGCTTAGCAAGGGCCAAATACACTTTCAGTATTCACAATTGATTTGTTACTTTTGTAACATGCTTTCACAATAAGTAATTGTTACTGAACAATGTAGCACTCCTTTATGTAAAATATATTGTCTACATGATAGCTGCTAAGTATCAACTTCCAAAAAGCACTGCTGGAGAAATAGTGGCAACTTAAAATCGGCTAACACTTGTTGGAACACTAGTTTTGGCCTATATCTACGATGAATTCTCAATGAGACTTTAATCTCTGAGAGTCGTTAGAGATATGGGCATGCTGAATGTGTCATTCTAATTTGTGCGCAAACCATGTGGAATGGCGATTCACATTCTAGTCGCATCTCATCCGTAGACTATGGCCATGGCCATTAAAATGAGTGAAAGGTGATTAAATATTATTTGATGTAATAAAATTTTTCCTAAATGTACGAGATTGGGTTTGGTACTCTTGTATTTTTGTTGGTGCGTTAACAGTAGGAAATATTTATAATTCGTGTAAAACAAAGTGAAAACTATCTAAAATAGAAAAGTAACATATATTGGTTATGTAAAATATCACAACTAATAAATAAGTCATTTTTAGTTGTTCCAATACCATTATCAATAGAACATAATACAATATAATACTGCCTCTTGAAATATGTGTCAAATATATGCGAAATACTACAATATAAATATGAACTACCGTGGAATACATGAAAAGTTTGTTAAAATAACAAAATAATATACCGGCTAGCACGTCACCAAATTATTGACTGTTCATGACTTTATGACTCAACCTTCTGTTAACTAGGCAAAATTATGATAAACAAATATGCCGCATGCCACCCTAACCTTTTAAATATTTCCCGAATTACCTAATAAATGATAAGTAAACCTGAAACCGCAATCGATGCAGAAAGGCAGTAAATTATAGAGCCGAAAACTCAATTATTTTATTTCCCTTGTTATCAAAGTAAATTTTAACATTCAATTATACCTATATCTATTATGATCTATAGCTCTGTATGGAGTCGAAAAATGGATGGAAAGAAAGGAACTTGGTTGACGTCTTCGAGATATGGTGTTGGTATAGCATGGCTAATACATAACAAAGGTTCTTTACAACATTCAGGAAAAGAATTCTTTTATACTTTCTGCTAGTTGTCAGAAGAGACATATGTACCTGAAGTCATTATTATGCAGGGCGCTATCGAACAGCTGCCTAGTAGTAAAAAATGCCAACCAGGTGTCGAATGAGTAGGACCGAGATAGGAGCCTTGAGCTTATTACATCGGTCCTGGGTAAGCGGTGAATCCGCCCTCATTGTTGAAGTCATTGATGATCACGGGGAACTTACGGTAATAAGAATCTCCAATAAAATGGACAGACCATGTTTGAAACATAACATGAGCCTCACTACACCTAAATTCACGGGATATTTTGCCCAGAGAGACTGATGCGAAAGTAACCACTCTTATAACAACTTCGGGAAAGGGTCCTTTCTATATTCATTAGTTACAATAATTTGCACTGGAGGGATTAAAATAGTCTTTGTTACGAATTCATCCGTTGCCCGTTAAACGTGACTTACTGGTTCATGGCATACTGCAATGGGAATCCCAGTAGCACGGCATCAGCCTGCTTTATCCTGTCAGGTCGAGTGTATCCCTCGAACTGGGGATGGTAGTCTAGTTCAGGGTCGTACGGTAACACCAGAGCTGCAGCTATGCGGGCCCATGAACGGGCTCGTTTCTGTCGAGAGAATCCGCAAAGACAGGTAGCGTACCTGGAATAATAAGTCACCATATTAACTTGCTTTTAACATAGCTAATTATTTTAAAAAAATACATTATTCCTTGTTACATAATGCTGGCCTTCTACCTGTTTTAACAGGCGACAGTCAGATAACATCAGGCAAGTTGTTGGGTAAAATTGGAAGCAAAACATAAGAGACAAGAAGCTTTGGAAAGTAAAAAAAGGAGGCCTGTATTTAACACTGAATGCAGATTGGCAGAAGTAGAAATTTAAAAAGTGGATGGGTACTTTGGAATAATTTTAAATGTAGAGTAACAAAACTTTTGTAAAATAATAAGAATCAACGTCAACAACGTCGTTACACATTGTGAGATGTACTAAACTTAATCATTAATACACAGTACACTTAGTACTTGCAAAAAATATCTGTTCTCATTTTGAAAAGACATCGGAATTTTTTTTGACACAAAATGTGACACAAAGGTCACATATTTTGTATTCCAAAGGAAATTTACACTCAATTCCTGTGTATTGAATCAATTTTCCATTAAATTGCCTACTAAAAGAAAGCATTAAAGCTGGATTTTCAGATTTCGGTATGTGGGGTTCTCGCAAATATAGCGTCTGTCCGTGACATTTTTTCGATTTTAATTATGGTTTCTGATTTGTTATTTTGGATTATTATCTAAAATTTTATCAATAAATTTATATAAAGTGATCACTTAAGCCAGCTCGTAACCCCTATAATTACCCCATACTTCTATATATTTTCCATTAAATAAAATAAAAATAGCTTTGTCTCTATGAGATATCTGATATTTATTTAATAACAGTGCCTTTGTAGGTAAGAATTTAGTAATTGTGTGTTCTTGGACATATTCAAATATTGTTAAAATAAATGTATGTTTTTAAAATGTTCAAGTTGTATGTCAGAGATATACGCTTTTAAAAAGTCATAGTTTTGTAATGTTTCGATTAATTGAAATATTATATTGATTCCTAATAATATATTGAATACAAAAAATAAAAGATCATCGAACTTCGAATAGCTAGACTGTTTTTTTGTTAGATGATTTAGGACATATAGCAAAGATATAAAATAATAATGGGTCAATTTCGCAAGTATTTATTTCGAAGTACGCAGATTTAAAGCTTAACATAATGTCATACAATAATATTTTTGGTAACAGCACAACATTTGTACATACTCGTTGAGCATTACGATCATTATACTTATAATACATGAGACCTTCTCTGCAACAACACTGTATCACCGTATAACGGAGCGGCGGCAATCTTGGATGCTATATAGTGTTATCGCAGGTAAGATCACTTAAAAATAGTGTATTATAGTATTTTCATTTATTTTATGTGGTTGTTTAATATATCATTCAATGCCCAAAAAGATATACAACACGTATGCATTTATAAGTCAGATCTGCCCAAAAACGATATACAGTGTTGTTACAGGGACGGTCTCATATATGTACATGTACGTGAGATGATGATTGCGGGATTAGAAAGAATAGGTTATCGGATCCCCCGGAACGATGACCTATTAAGAAATGAAAGGAATCTCAGACATTTCCGGGTATTTATTAGGGTGTGGGTCTCTCGCTGGGGGTTGCTGGGATGGACGATGTCAGGAAGAGCAGTGGCTAGAAAGATTTAATGGAGCATTCTACTGGCCCTCCCTAGCACCTCTTGCGACCTGGACAGGGTGAATTTCTGCCGAACTGTTACCGTGTTCTGCGACCGCAACACATAAATATGACGTCTACCCTCCCCTTTTGGGGGTGTATGATTTCTATACCTTCTCTCTGGCTGCTTTCTGAATTTAATGTGATGACAAGTCTCACGTCAAATTGTACAGATATGGCTCTGGTACGATGATACCGGAGCCAACATATGATGGTATTATGAATGTAATAAAATAATGCAATTATTACGAATCGAAACGAGAGTGAAGAACTCTCAAAACAATTCAGGATAGGGTGTAAATAAATATATATATAATATAATATATGTATATGTTTTTTGTAGTACCTATTGTTGAATTTCAAATATTTCCAATCGATCTGGTTTGTTAAATCATCAATTTCAAACCCTGCTCTTTCTCAAATCAGTCAACTATCGTTAACATTTAGTATTACATCAATATATTTATTTTTGTATCGTAGAATACGATTTTATAACGATGCCAATTGCAATAAATACAGTTTATAACCATGAACAGGCGCAAGCAGAATAGCAATATACGAGCACTATCTCTTTCAAATAAATAGCAAGTAGTAAATTATATTCAAGTGCGCAGTTAATTTAACGATTTCTGTTAATACATCACTTTAAAATTTTATTATACTACACTATACATTATAAGTATAGTGGAAATAGCTATCAAATTATCTAGCAAGTATGTAATTTTCATCTGCTTATAATTGCTTACTTAATGAAACATTTTTATATTATATTCCTAGTTTGTATTAAATAAAAACCTTCGCTAAGTGGACTGAATAAAAAATATTATATTATATTGTCCCAACAAGTTGCGTGGTTTTTCATACAAAAATTAAATACCAAATTTATCTATTTATTATGTCATTAAATTTCAGAAATGCGAAATGGACTAATAATTTTTAAAATCACAGCAAGAAGAGGAATTTTTAAATTTAAAAAATCATTTCTCATCTCTATTACGAAAGCGCCTGAAAACATTGTCAATGTAGGCAGCAGTGCCCCATTAATATGTCGGATTACCATCGCCATAGTCCTAAGAAATTATATTTTCAGTTGCGAGTGTGTATAAGAGTCTAAAAACGTTTTTTTTTTCTCTTTCCAGTGAACAGTTCGCCATGTTAAATTTATGCCAGATGACAGAACGTCAAAGATCATACCCCAGTGGAAGCTAGAGGCAGACCGAGGAAGAAGTGAGCTAACTGTGGCAGGATTGGGGGGTCCGGAAACCTAATAAACATGCCCGTGGATATGAGTCGGTGAAGAGTCTTACTCTTCTTTGTATAGTTTTCTGGGATAATCTGCCGTGTACATCTGACCTTTCTGGCCGACGTTTCGGATCCCATCGCAGGGTCCATCATCAGGGCTGACGTGATACATGACTATCAAAACCATAGGAGTCGAAGAGCCCTCGCAGATAGTGATCCGACAGTAGATGAAACTTAACATAACACAGCACTACTCACTTCACACAACGCCTATTTTCGATACGGTAGTGCAAGCCAGCACCTAATAAATGACAGACTCTGCTTTCGATACGATACTGCAAACCAGTACTTAACCACACTAACAGTCATACATCACATCAGCCCTGATGATGGGACCCTGCAATGGGATCCGAAACGTCGGCCAGAAAGGTCAGATACACGGCAGATTATTATAATACATAACAAACTAATAGAGATGATTATTTTTTTATGTCCATGGGCTTAGAAGTAATTTGCACAAGCACAGCCTTGATTTCTAATATATACTATATTTATACTGCTCTACATAGAGAGCGAAGAGACAATAACAGAAACTTTGCATTTGTCTAATGGTTGAATGGAAAGTTTCTTGTGGATGAATAGTTAAAGAAATTGAAAAAAATCTTTATAATAACCAATACTCACTCTCCTAAATAGAGGGCTAGCCCTGCGACGACATTAGTGAATGCCGAATTCGTCACATTGCTGTGATCTTCGTCGGGCCCCATCACGCCTGAAATTTAATTAAAAGTATTTTATATCATACACAAATAGTGCTTTTTAGTTAATATTATAAGCATGTGCATATCTATACTTCTGTGCCGAAAACATCTGATGAACAGAATAAAGCACTAAACTCACTGCGTATATCGTAAAATCCAGTAGAATCGTTGAATTTGGCCCGCGTAGCCCAAAATTCTGCCATCTGCATTATCATAGAGCAGCCGCCATCCTAAAAATACATAAACAAAGTGATTTATTTCATCGTTTTTGAAGTCCTAATCGTTGACTTATTACTATGTATTTTTTATTTATTAACCACAATTGAGTTTAAAAAACATCTACCGGTTTCGGAAAACACTTTTCCTTCTTCAGGATGTCATAACTAACTAGTTATGACATCCTGAAGAATATGAAGAAGGAAAAGTGTTTTCCGAAACCGGTAGATGTTTTTTAAACTCAATTGTGGTTAATAAAACTAAGATAATAAATAAAAAATATGAATCTTAACCACCAAGTTAATATTGCTAATTTTAAAAGTATTATTACTATGTATTTATTAACATTTATATATAACTAGCTAAAGTACCCAGCGTTGCCTGGGCTTTATGCAGAGTGAAGAAGCTTCATTTAGGGAGATGGGGGTGGTTTTTCGAAATCTCATGTAGACAGTAACTATCCTCTTATTTTGAAAGTAAAGTGTGCATAATTTCATCAAACACCAAAATTCTGCTTTAAGAGGTGGAAAAGGGAGATGGGGGTGGTTTTTAGAAATCTCATCTAGATAGTAATTTTCCTCTTGTTTTGAAGGTCATGTGTGCGAAGTTTCATCAAGTTCGAAATAAAACTGTAGATTTGTATAAAAAACAAACAAACCAATAGACATTCTTCTTTATATATATATATATATAAATTATGTGAGAAAATATTTTTTAATTAAAGTGATTGTACAATTAACCGTTCTTAAGATACACAGGAAAGAGGTGGTACTAATTTATTATTGGATAGATACCGCATTCGTTGATAACATAATATAATATACGCTTTTGCTCAGAAAACGAATCGTTGATGAACCTACATTGAAAATAAGTGTGATAAAAAAATTATTTAAAAAAGTAAGACTTAAAAATATATATAAATACATATATATTAATTTGTTAAATGGGTTGAACAATAATTAGCAAACTGTTGGTGTTTTAAGTACAATTATTATAAAATTTAATATTAGTAAATCCTAATATTAATTTCAACGACACGTTATTTAACTAAAATCAGTGCACATTTATTGTATAGCTCCTGACAAAATATTTTCTGAATTATTTATAAAATATTTAATTTCCACTACGTAATTAATTTGAATTTAAAACAGCTATAAAGGTAGGTAAGTCTTTATTTTCTCATTCTATTATGCCACTTAATTCACACCCAGACTCACCGAAGTGAATATGTATTTTGACTAGACCAAGTACAGATTGTAAGTTTATAAAATGTCTTGCAGTGCAACTAATATTATTATTTTAAGAAATGTATACCTTCAGCCACTGTTCATCTCCAGTTGTGGCAATATACTGTCTAACTGCGAATGCAATGCATCCCGTGACATGGTGCTCGAACTCTGCCACGTCCGGACAGCAAGGCTGGGTCACTTCCCGCCCCGTGAAGGCGCTCTCCCACGGGTACCTGCAAATCGGAAACATTTTTTTCAAATACATAGAACAGGCTTGATTAGTTGGGCAATGCATTTTAAAATGTGTGTAAATATATACATGTAAGCATTTTTAAAAACATTTAATTAATATTTTGGAGATAGTGTAATCTAGGTAAGCTTGAATATTTGTATAACCAATCTGAACAATTTATTTCATAATAGTTCGGGACCCATGATCTTTATATTGTACAGGACAGAGAAGCCTTGCGCCGACTTGTACATAATGGGCTGTGAAGCCATGGTGTAGTGTTGTAATTATAAAATGGAAATAAAGAATGAAAGGTTCTCAAGAAATGTAATGAAGGCTTATTATTTTTTATAGGGATGTTCTTACCGTATGCCCCTGTTGTGGGTAGCGGCAGCTAGATCACCAGCCGCTGCAGCCAGAGCGATCCTGTAGCGCAGGAGCACGGAGGCCAGCTCTGGATGAAGCAACAGAATGGATGGGAACATCCACAGCTCTGTATCCCAAAAATTGTGACCTGGACAGATTTTTTTTGATAACACTAATAATATTATTTTTGAACACATTATTATTGTGAAGTTGTAATTATTCAGAACATAGGTCTGTGATATTTTAAATTCAAATTAATGTATTAATTATAAATATATACATATAAAATCAATTTTGTCGAAAAATATTGTTTTTGCGTCACCGGGATTCGAACCTGGATCTCTATTTCCAATCCGAATGTGTTTTCCTTAATAATATATATTGTATCAATGTGTCCAAAATTTAATAAAAATGAATTGATAATTCTGGCATTCGCAGTTGGTTTACTCAAAGGTATTTGAGATTCTGTAAAAATAATGTAGATGGCTTTCAAATAATGGAACGACAGGTGTATTTATTTGAAAAAATGTAACATATAGGTTCGAAAATTTGTCATGAAAAATACTGGCGTTATAACACAATTGGTAGTGTACTTCCCCGGATTGGAAATAGAGATCCAGGTTCGAATCCCGGTGACGCAAAAACAATATTTTTCGACAAAATTTATTTTATATGTATATATTTATAATTAATACATTCATTTAGTATTTATTATTTTTTAAATTAGTTTTGTGTAATAAGCAGTCTCAATTCAGACGGGATTATATTTTATTTTACTAACCTATTTTACTGTATATTTATGTTACCATTGAGACATGCATGGCTGCGCCCCTACCTTCATAATCTTTGAGAAGCCCTCCCCTGGACAGTCCTCCAGGACTCAGCCCATAAAAAAGCCCCTGCGGTTGATTAGTGTAGAGAGAAGGCAGAGAGCTTAATAAATAATACCAGACACCATTTATGGTTTTGGCCTGAAACAAAATATTAATAAAAAATCAATGATTTTAATAATATGTGACAACAAACTTTAAATGTGACATCTGTTTTAGTTTTATCACTCACTAAAGGAAGATTACCGCCCACTTCAATGTTTCCAACACTATTTAATTTTCTCCACTCCCTTCTGTGTTTGAAATAGAGTTGATCATCTTTTTCCTGTAAAACTGTTAACATCTATAACGAAATATCAACAAAGAGTTTGTAGAAACGTACTTTTGATATCCACTGCAGAATGGATTTCTACGATTAATTTTCCATTAATTTATTATTTTAAATATTATGATACAATACTAACCATCGACCATCTCTTTCAATGCCACCTCTCTTATCGTGTCAACTGTCATAATGAATGTGTGAAGCAGCCGTCCTCTTCTTGGCACCACCAGGTGACTGGGAGCGTGGGTCCAGTACGCACATACTTCCGAAGGTTTCTCCTGGTACTTCGGATCTTCTAACTGTTTTGTTTTCCCGCAAGCAGACCAAACTACTCTGTTTTCTATTTTAGCCAATGTCGGACTCTCGAATTTAATATCCTCGCTATCTGGCCCAGGAATGTAACTCAGTTCTACGAACCTCGTATGGTGATCTCTCCACAGATCTTAAAACAAAAATTCAGAAGATGTGTGCCTAGTATAAAAGCCTAATAAGGATCTGAAAATGGTCTATGACATTGAAGAAAATTTTCGTATTTTTATTTTACATTAAACCTTTCCGTACCCTTGCAGTAACACAGGTCTACCGCTCGGTACAGATCGATACTTGCCGCCGGAGCTGACGTTAGATTGTTTATAATGAATGCACGGTTATATTAATCAATATTTCACTTTAAATGCTCAATATTTAGAGTAAAAGTATGATACTAACTATTTTACAGCCATTAAAACTAGTAAAAGTATTTTTTTTCTCGTTTAAAATGCTTAAAAATTACACATTCCTCGCGGTAACACAATTTGATATTATGGCTGCGTACGGGTATTTTATATCACAGTATGCTGATGGGCTAATTAAGCTTTTACCTGCTCTTTGTTTAGCTGTGATGGTGATCTGATTCACTATAGCTCTGGTGTAATATCTATGTGCATAGATTCTTTGATTGACTGTCGACCAATCTCTGTCTACGTGGACGTGGAACACCCCAGTTTTGGTGTCAAGAGTGAATGCTACCCTGCCTCCTGCTTCCCCGAGGGTGGAGTTCAGCCTTAGGTTAGACCAGGCTGGTATTCTAGCTCTGTGGCTCTCCCCATTCTCCCCATTATAAAGGCCATTCATGTAGACTGTTGTACTGAATATGTCGGTGGATAAGTGTCCATTGCCGACAGAGCACATGAATCTGTCGTCTGATGGTAATCTAAAAAGATACAAAGTGCGTAAAAATTACTGTATTTTCTAGATATTTGACAAAACATATATGCCACTCGCATATTAAACTAGCATTCACCTATTGACTCTCGCCGATTGTCGAGTGCTAGGCCCTACGGACGTATTGGCTATATTGTGTCTGCCTAGCGGCTATACCACCACGATCATTATCTTTGGAATTGATGAAACGTTACATTGTTATACACAATTGTTTTTATAATGTAAGTCTCAATGCCCTATGCCCGTGCTGATGCAAACATATTAACGAAAAGTTTCCAATAATTAACTGTCCTCAGTTATTTGGCAACTTTTATTATTATCCATTTGCACAGAGACCAAAATGAAATGTTAGCGAAAATTTGGAATGTTAACAAGAATTTTTACTATTAAAGGTTTTCAAATAATAAATAACATAACAAATTTAGATAAATCAGTTAGAAACGTGTGCATAAAAAAAATATCTATCGTTAAAATATAGCTACCGGAACTCTAACACGGAACTTCTATTGATAGACAGCTTTACGATTAAGCTACAGTGACACAAGTCGCAAAATATCATCTACATAAATAAACATGTATTATTTACGATTGTAAGCTTTTTGGTTTCTTGGCTTGTGGGGTACTGGGTCCATTGGACCCCTTGTCCCTTCATCGTGAAGTTTGCCGAAGTGGCCTGATAAATGTTATTATTAGTGGTTTTAGTATTATTCTGCGAGCATGGCGCATGAGGGTTGCTAAATGGCGCAGTGGATTATTAGACCTCTAGGCGAGGACGGACTTGGGGCGTTTTATTAAAGACGGTTGGTTTATGTCGTACGACGATAGCTTGTTAATACTAGGGTTACGGTGCGAGGGGAGACCCGCATAGAAACGTTTGGAGGTGTGTTTTATGAACTCCATAACGGGGAGAATGCCGGAATCGTGGTGTAGCTGTGTGACTCTTGACCATTTTGGGGCTTTCAGAGCTAGTCTGATGACCTTATTTTGGAAGGTCTGTAGTTTTTTCATGTGTGTTGGGGCGGCGTGTTCCCAGACGGGGGCTGCGTAAAGGAGTAGAGGCCTAAGAATGGCCTTGTAGATGAGGAGCTTGTTATCGACGGCAAGTTTGCTATTTTTGCCTAATAGAGGGTACATGGCGCAGAGTGCACGTGAAGCAGCGCTTAGCTTATCATGTATGTGTTTGTTCCACGTGAGTTTGAAGTCCAGCGTGACACTAAGGTACTTGATGCTGCTGGTCCAGGGAATGTTTACTCTAAACATTTTTATGTTGGGTTTGTAGCGTTTGTACCGGGGGCGCTTTCTTGAGAAGAGAGTGGCGGCACTCTTAGATGGGTTTATTTCGACGCGCCACTTCTTGCACCAATCCTCTAAGAGGATGGCTTGTCTTTGGACTCGTCGGATCGCTAGCGTAGGTTTTTTGGAAGTCGAAAGGTAGCCTGTGTCGTCCGCGAATTGGGCTACCGCGGTGTTGGGGTCTTGGAGGGGGGTATGTCGTGCGAGAAGACGTTGAATAGGAATGGGGACATTATGGAGCCTTGCGGGACTCCGGCTAGTAGGGCTCTGAGGGTTGATAAAATACCGTCAAGTTTTACTCTGAACTTCCTGTCGGAGAGGAAGCTGGCTATCATTTTAGTAAACGCGGGCGGGAATCTGGCGCGGTCCGCTTTATAGAGGAGGCCGTTATGCCAAACTTTGTCGAATGCTTTACTCACGTCGACTGAAAGGACTGCCGTGTAAGCTTTATTATTAATGCCGTTATTGATTTGCTTGACTACGTGGAGGAGCTGGTGATAGGTGGAGTGGTCGCGTCTAAAACCGTGTTGAAAGTCCGGGATTAGGGAGATACTATCTGCGAATTCCGTTAGGCGGTTGGTAATGATACGTTCTAAGATCTTTCCCGTGCAAGGGAGGAGACTAATAGGGCGATGGTTTTGGGGGATGGTCGGATCCTTACCCGGCTTCGGGATGAGGATCACATCTGCAAGCTTAAACGCGGCGGGGAAGTAACTGAGGCGAAGGGAGACGTTGCAGATGGCTGTGAGGGCACAGCATGCTTTTGGGGGGAGGATTTTCAGAATTTTGTTGGAGATCGCGTCCGGACCGGCGACTTTTTTAGTTTTCATGTGTTTTATTATTAAGGCGATCTCTTGCGGATTTGTAAACTTTAGTTTCGGGCCTTCGGTTGGTTTCCTGAGGAGGTTTTTAACGTGTTCGTCTACCGTGTTTATAAAGGTTTGGTCGGTGGCTTTGTTTAGGGTAAATTGCTCTTCAAGGCTGTCTGCAAAGGTCTCGGCCCTGTCTGCAGCGGCGTACACCGCGCCGTTTGGGCCTTGAAGAGGGGTTAGGTAGGTTTTGGGCTTACGAAGGGATTTTGAGACTTTCCAGAACGCGTTCCGGTCATCTTCAACCGCGACGATGAAGTCTTCCCATTTCTCATTGGTGTAAGCCTTGGTCTCAAGTTTGATTCGTGCTGTTAACTGATTATATCTAATGCGGTCGGAGGGGACACCGTACTTTTGCCACGATTTGCGTGCGCGGTTTTTTTCCCTAATAAGATCTTTGATCTCTTTGGGGAGGTCGGGGCGTTTAGCGACCACTGGGGATGTGGTTGTGGCTTCTTTGACTGCGGCGGTTATTGTGTTAGTGAAGTTGTTTACTGCGATGTCAAGCGACTGAGCGTCCGGGATAAAGATGGGGATTTTAATGTTGTTGTTACGATTGTAAGCGACCATCTTTATAATTACAATGTTTCTCAAAAACCTTCGAGTACAACATGTTAGGTGCGCCAGGATTTAGTCTATTTTATTAAAAGATAAGATTAATTTAACTAATTATATCAATTTGTGATTTATTTAGATTATCAGGAAGCATGTTCAGAAAAATAGTAAGTTTACAAATAAAATGTGATTTCATTAAGAATTAATAGACATAATATAATTAATTTGTTATTGTTGTTTCTTTAAATATATGTATGTATTACGCAATTACTTATCGCCCAAGTTTAATATTTATGAAGACAAGGCTTACTTACTGCGTATTGGGATTGGGACAAATGATTTAAACTGTATAGAGAATCCATGTAGAAATGGCATAATATATCTAAAACCGTTTCTATAATTTTAACATATAAACGAGTGTGGTGGAAATAATGAAAATATCCTGTTGATTTTGATATATTTTTATTAACCTTGAAACACTTAAAATGTAGACAATCTGGCGAATTGGTTAATGTTGTTGATCCTGCCAGTCCCTGCTGTATCATTCATTCTTAATATCTACGTACAGTACTCTCGATTAGTCGGAAAAGGACGGAAAAAATTAATCTATATAAAAAAAAAAACAGAACAAATTCCACAATAAAATATACAAATAAAAAAATATATAAGAAAAATAATAATAAGCACAACGCGGCCGCTCACTTGCATCAAAAGTAAACACTGAATCGAAGCGCGTCTAAATTTGCGAAAATCTTGCTATTACGCAATCAATTATATCTATTTCACCAGTTTCATTTTCTGGTACATATTATTAAGTCGAATAAAAAAAATGTAATTAAAAAGTTTCGAACTTTTTTCTGCCTCGCCTAATCCGCAGTCCGATTAATGCGACCCCGAATAATCGAGAGTCTATTGTATACCATAAAAGCAGAAACACATTTTCATATGTATATCGTGTACAAATAAATCGTTTCTTTTACTTACGTTCTAAAATAAAATAAATAAATAAAAATCGGATATTCAAATAAAAGTATTCACGACGGTTGTTCGAGTTTCTATACAAGTAACGCAACGCGCTGGCGTCAGAATCAGTCAAAAATGTATGAGGAATCTCGTCATGGCAAGAATCAGTCAAATATGTACGAGGAATCTCGTCATGGCAAGAATCAGTCAAAAATGTATGAGGAATCTCGTCATGGCAAGAATCAGTCAAAAATGTATGAGTATCTATGTGTATGAGGAATCTCGTCATGACAAGAATCAGTCAAATATGTCTGAGGAATCTCGTCATGGCAAGAATCAGTCAAAAATGTATGAGAAATCTCGTCATGGCAAGAATCAGTCAAATATGTATGAGGAATCTCGTCATGGCAAGAATCAGTCAAAAATGTATGAGGAATCTCGTCATGGCAAGAATCAGTCAAAAATATATGAGGAATCTCGTCATGGCAAGAATCAGTCAAAAATGTATGATAAATCTCGTCATGGCAAGAATCAGTCAAATATGTATGAGGAATCTCGTCATGGCAAGAATCAGTCAAAAATATATGAGGAATCTCGTCATGGCAAGAATCAGTCAAATATGTATGAGGAATCTCGTCATGGCAAGAATCAGTCAAAAATATATGAGGAATCTCGTCATGGCAAGAATCAGTCAAAAATGTATGAGTATCTATGTGTATGAGGAATCTCGTCATGGCAAGAATCAGTCAAAAATATATGAGAAATCTCGAATGCATTTAATCTGAGATTACTTTTTTCATGCAACAAATCATAAATCATTAGATGGTAGAACGTGTAAGTTATGTTACATACGTTAACTTATTTTAATAAAAAATGGAAGGTAATGTCCACACACCTCGCACCAGCAGCTGTGGAATAGCAAAAAAAACTTTATATGACTAGATGTCAGATTCTCTCTGGGAGCGTAAATGTGGATCTTGTCAGCTGTTAGTTTTTTAAATTGGTGTTTTTAGAACATACCTAATTATATATTATATTAACCTACTTATACAGTATATTTAGCTAAGACACAAAACAAAGATAATATACGGAAAACGTAAAGGAACGTGCTGCATTTGAGCTAGTACGACTAGTATATCCATATATTACATATGTAAAGTGTATAATAAATACCTATGTGTGGTGAAAGCGTGCGGCGAAGGGTTGGAGTCCTCCGCCGTGATGACTGGCGCGGCCCTGCGCGCGCGCGCCGCCCCCGCGTTCCTGTGCACCACCAGGAGCACGAAGGCCACCAGCCCCGCCGCCGCCGCCAGGGACACGCCAGTCCAGACGTGCTTGCTGCATGAGCGCTTGCTCATCACCTTGAATACCTTTCACAATGGTACTTCTCCAAAGTCTTGCTGAGACCATTTACGTTTCGTATGTCAGGATTCAGATTATTGTAGTTATTATACTCGTAAGCAATGTCGATATTATCTTAAATTATAAATATGAAATCCTTTTTTATAATTGTATCACTAATTTTCGAGATAACTCATGATATTGAAAAAATCCCTATAAAGTAACTTAAAATTAAAGAATAAGTACATTAGATATAATTTAATTCTAAATAACTAAAAAAATATTTTTAATGAAAACACAATTTTTAATGTGAAGTTGCAATTTCAGAACATACTTCTATGATAATTTTTCATATCCCAATAGCGACCAAAATATTTTTTCGTTTAATAGATTTATTCTGTATGTCTTTCTAATTGATTAATTTAATTTGTATATAAAAATTTTTTTTTTCAACGTACATTTTTCGTATTTAAAATAATTATGGAAACGAAAATATCAGTTTTTTATAATGTCTTAAATTAATAACTGTCAAATGTGTTGAGTCAACATTTATTGAAGAATGACGTCATCTTTTATGCGAAAATATTTTTATAACCTTGGCAGGGTGTTTTATACGAGCGCAGTAAAGTCGCAGCGTCCGGTGTATATTATATTATACCACGGAAGACAAAAAGAAAAATGTAAGCTCACGACAAAATGACACATTAAACTATGTGATATTTTAAGATTTTTCTTCCATTATACCTAGTTTGATATTTTTCTATCTGATTTATTTGTATTACAAACGTATTGCATCGCACTGCGAATAAACTGTGTAGTTAGAAGAATAACGTTTTTTTTTTGTATTACATAATTTAACCTTAAAAAGCACTTAAATGTTAAAATATAGCATTAAATAAACTTTGTAGAAAATTTGAGAAAAATAATTTAAATTAAAATACATTTATGATATCAAAAATATGGTCTAAAGTGTAGAGAATATACTCGAAAATTTTAATAATATTAACTTATTTAAGAATAAGGTTTCATCGAGAAAAATACGCAGCACTCCAACAGCACATTTTTGTTGTGAAATTCAAACCGTCCACGCGATATAAATCTACGAACACAAATACTGAAAAACGAAGAATTTAATTTATTTTTTTCATCGAATTCCCTTAGTAATAATCTGTTATACTATCACTTCTCAATGGCACTGATCCTTAGAAATACTACTGAATGTCGACCGCACTATCGTCCAACGAGGGAGTCAAACGTCTAACTAATTAATTTATCGAGGAGACAGCGTAATATCTCGGCCTAATTCCTAAATGGGATTGTTCTCCTACCAAAATGTCGTGGTCAGTATGCATCATCACATTTATAATTTTATGGCTACAGTACCACCACTTCATCTCCTTCGCTGGAGTAGAGTTGTACTAATGTAATTATTCTTAGGTTCGAGTTAATGCAACAGGCGTAAAATTACATAATTAATAATTCAATAACTTAATAATTACATTTTATGATTATGACTTTCTCAATGATTCACTATTAATAAATATCCGGGTGTACTCAAATAATTTATATTAAAATGTTAGTTATCTATCGATCAGGGATATTTGCAATTATTCGACTCGTATAACATATTTATTCACTGCTTTGTCTTCTCAGAATATTTTCCAATATATATACATATAAATAGATTCATTCTTACTCATGTTTTAAGTTTATCAACGTTGCCTTTTATACGTTAGAACGAATTTTACATGTTATCTCAAAATTTAGAGAGGTAAGTTATTCTGCTTTTACGAGTTCGCACAGAAAAATGATTTAAGTACGCTCGGGTTTCTGAGAATGAATTACATTAGAGGTAAATTAGAAGCTTCGCAAAATGTCAAATGAAGCTTAAATTTCAGTTTGCCATTCTTGATGTCAGTATGACTAACGTCCAAGATTGTGGTGTGGTACATATTACACTACCAAGTCGGTTGTCAAACAAACCCAGCTCATGAAAGCAATATTTAACGGTGATTCAAGCAACTTAAGAATACTGACTCATAATTTACAGTGAAAAAATATAAATGCGTGGTCCCAATTACGAAAAAAATTGTCACAAAGAAGACATTCTTCATTACATTTGGAATTAAATATAAAATTCAATATGTAGATGTCTCGCAGAGACGAAGCTATTATTTTTACATGGGAAGTATTGAAGTCTTGGGCATTACAGGGCTTACGACCTGTCATCGGCTGGTTTAAGTGATCACTTTTGTACAATGTAACGTTCACCTATTTACCCATGCTACCACATCTATCAAATTTTTGGAAGTTGTATATATGTTATCATGTTGGAACATTTAAATTATTTATTACCAACTATGCTGTCGCCGTCTATGGATTTTTTTGAAAATTTGATATTCATTCTCATATAACAGTATAGATGTCGCTGAAGCTGAGACTATTTTTTAAAGTATGGGGCTATATCCTTTATGTGTATATTTGAAATTCATTCGAATTATTAACATATACTAGAATACCTAGATAATAGTTTTAGTAGATAATAGTAAATAATAGCTTCGTCTTTGTGAGACATCTATATCTTGATGACAATTCCCCAGGGGATAAAATCCAGTAATTAGTTCCTACAAAGATTTGGACTTACTCAAAAGAAATATAAAATTAATTATAATTGTGACGTGGGTTGTACCCAGGGGCGGATTACAAAAATAAGGCCCGAATGTTTTACATGTTCTTAGCTCCGAAACTATACAACACACTCAGTACCAACTGGAAATCGTATAATTCCAATAAGATTATACAAATATGGACCCAATATACGATTCAATCAGGTAGAGATGAATCAGAAGCATGGATATCCAACATTCTAATATAATTTATACAATAAATAATATTAGAATACTAATAAGTCACTAGTCATACAACACTCCCACTACATATATATTTTTTATTTTTACTTTTTTTATACATATTTGTAATTCTCTTTTTATTCCTGTCGATAAATAACACCACAACAGCACGAAAAAAAATACTGGCTACTTTAACACAGGCTTCAGTCTAGCAAAAATATGTATGTCAATATATATATAAATAAATAAATAAATGCAAAATGTAAAAAAGGCCCCCCCCTATGTACATATAACTATGTATCGACCTTCTATAAAAACGATGACCAATTATTTATATGTACAGTAGTGTATTGTTCACTTACCGATTACCTACATAATTTTACTTTTACGGTGGTTTTAATTATTTTTTTTAAACCTAAATGTGCACACACACATTGCTCATGAAGTGTGCACATTTATATGCACATTTTCGCTTTACGGCGATGGTTTATTAATCCGACGTATAAACGGGGTAGGTACTACCGTATACATAAATAACGTTTTTATGTGTTTACACATGGGTAATGATTTCCAAAATTTTATAATTCCATTTCTTCCTGTTGTGGATATTAAAAATTATTAGTCCGTATAGAAATGTATCGATGTCAAAAGTTGTGTAGGGCGCAAACCTTTTGGGCTCCTACTACGGGCTCCAATGCACCGCATTGGCTGCATTGACGTAGTTACACCACTAGTCGCACCGTCAATTATGCGCACAAAAGTTCACTAACTGTGTATGTGTCTTTTAAAGAAAATAATTAATTTAAAATATTTACAAGGTTACTAAAATTTAAAAAAAAAATATCTACATCATGGTTCACTATTCATCTTCGGAAAGTTTAATATATTAGTATAATAAACTTTTAATTTTAACTACAGTAGTTAGTACGCGGCGTTGCCCGAGATTCAGATTTAGTGTAAAATAGGGATTTAGGGAAAATGGGGTTGCTTTGATTTGCGTTGGCTTTAAGTATCTACTAATGATGTATAAAAGAAATTAAAAAAGGCCCCTAGGGAGAAAATGGGACGTCCGGGCTAGTAGGATACGATGATAATATGTTCTTCTCCTAGGATCCTTCCTAGAGTGTAACTGACCAAAATTTTGATGTTGTTCAACATAATATACATTTGTATCGAGATGGGGGGGAAGGGAAGGGAAGGAGTCGCTAGGAAAAGGGATGAGGGATCCTGTTTTGCACAGAGTCCTACAGAGTAACTACGCAAAATTTGAAATGAATGGAGAGAGTAAGGTGAAAAGGGGGAGGAATGAGGGTACCCATATTTCGTGTAGGGTCTTCAATAGTAATTATTCAAAATTTGGTTTTGATCGGTCAAAGATTTTGGAATGGTATTGACAGACAGACATTCAGATTCAAATATATTATAGAAAAAATTTACTTTCTCCGTGAATATTATTATATTTTATTAAAGCAGCACACAACTGTTTTATTTACAAAACGACTATATTTTTGAGAAGTGTTTTACGAATTTTTGTAAAATTGGTCTAAAAAAAGTCAACATATTTTTTCAGGAAACGAAATTTATGGGGCGCGGAGAATAAAAACCAGACAAGTGACATTTATTTAAAGAATTAGTTAATCACATTTTTGACATGCTGTGTTAAGTTCCTTTGTATAAAATATGATGAGCGTCCAATTAGAATTTTTAATGTTTGGTATTGAAACTGCTCGACCGATCTTTTTGATTTAAACATTTCGCTTTTATTATATTTTTCCAAAATAATACACATTTAACTGAATTAGCTATTTATTTCAAATTTCAAACCAGTGTACCTAATCTCTAATATTTAATTAACATTCAAATATAATGTAAACTGGTTTAACATAATTTTTTTTTTGAGAGTTATATTTTCATGATATGAATGAAAAACGACGCAAAAGATTAGAAGAGATTTTTTTTTGCTAGTTTTTAAGTTTGCTACTTTTCTGATAGAAATAGGATTAATGATTTTATTACAGTTTTATGAAAAATTAACCTACTTTTGTTAACTACTTAAAAATATTGCAAATAAATATGGTAAGCGTAAGATAAGAATTGTAAAATCGAGCATCCATTGCATGTTGAAGTGAGTCCATTAGAAGAGTTTTATTCGATGATGGGGAGGGTTTTATTTCTAGAATCTTATCACCACAATCGTGGTTTGAGAACTTATTCTAATGAAAACCTACCGATCAGGTGGATTGGGCGAAGGGGTGACACTGAATACTTCCTAGTGCTTGAACCAGAATGACCAACAAAAAACTTGCGATAATATTAAAAATCTACATTTTACGTCCTTAATTTGAATTATAAAATTTAAATGAAGGTTAAATAAACAATGAAATTATAATACCTCAAAGTGAGTACACTTTTTTTGGACAGCCTATATACTCAACTACAACATAAAAATCTTTATCAATATTACAAAAAGTATTACAAGCTATTCTGAGCCCGAACTGTCACTGGTAAGTCAACAAGTTAAGCGTATTATCGCGTCGCTGATTAGGGACGCCGGGTTAAGTGATGTCAGCGTGGGATGAATCATATGGCACAGAGAAACTAATGAACGACTTCTGAATTGAATAATCTAAATTTCGATGCGTTATTTTTGATATATTTCACACATATATTTTACAAATAGACTGAAATACAATTCAATTTAAATTTACCACTTCCACGTGAGTGGAGAGGGAGATCGTTTACATTACGTACTCAATCAATACATAAAACAATTTGTAAGGGTAAAATTAAATGACCATTCAATAATTATAATTTCTGACTAAAATAGTAACAGTCTTACATTTGACGTTGTGAAGTTTATAAAGCTAATAAAAAATATGAACTTAATTTCTGCAATTTTTTTAAACTTCTAAATCAAATGTGTAACTTAGCCAATGCAGCCAACGAACGTCGAAATGAGATTCGTCGCTTATAATATTTTTTTCTAAAAGTCGAATTTGTGTTTGTTTTAATGACTTCAACACTCTGTTGTTGCGTTAGATACTCTATAATAAATTGTAATCGACAAAATGGCGGCCAAACAAAGAGATTAATTATATTTTTACCACGCATTACTATTATTCGTATTCATATATACAACACTTATTATGGAGGTATTTTTTTCCATTCTGCTTTGAGGTCCAATTTTTGTAGTTACATCACTGAATATAATATCCATAGCTATTCCTACATACCATCGTTATTATGAATATTATCTAATAGTCTTTAGTTGCCGTTAACAAACGATATTCTTTATCAAATTTAAGAATAATGTTTTGCTGTGGTTCAAAATGGAGCAGAAAGAAAAGATACATTTCTCAGAAATTGAGACAGATGGGATAGAAAAATCCCTTGGTAATATTTTCAGAAAGGCCAAGTCTTTCCGAAAACGTAATAATTAATCTCTAGATCTAGTCTATTAGAGACTGCTATCACAAAATGTTTGATAGCATTAGCTGTAGCTAGAAAATTATTTAATTAAATTCCAATTAAATGTTTGCCAATTCGAGTAAACCACGTCCCTTGCTTCTAACCTCTGTATGTTTTCGGAACCATCTGCATTTTGCATGTCTCGTGATTAATATTCTCAAAAATAACAAATACGATACGATAACGTCAAAAATTGCTGCCCATAAAGGTTAATACACCATCTGTGGAAGTAGTAATTTATTGAAAATGTCAGATACCTAAAATATGGTTTGCGTCTATGGTGGTCGAGTGACATCTCGAGAGAAAACGGAATATATATAACGAAAACTTGTGCGAAGATAAAATAACCTAACTCGAGAATGAACATATTTTTTGCTTGGTATTTAGATTTCCAGTCTCAGTATAACTTTGGGTAACCCACCTCCAAAAAAGTATTGTATTTGTTTAATAAAATGTGCAATAGTTAGTGCATTACAATTCGTTGGAAAAACCATTTACAGTTGATCAAATATCGTATATTTAAGAATGAAAACCAAGTTAATACATATACAACGAATAACTAATAAAAAAGATCTTTTTAACTTTTGCTTGTGTGAAATATGTATAGGGCGAGTTGCAACAAATAAGAGCCTCTAATCACATAGCACATTAAATTGGGATGAGTCCTTTGAAAAATGTAGTAAGATTGAATGATAGCCGACCACTTAAGAGACTCTTTGACAGTAAGCCTGCAGGACGAAGGAGTATCCAAGTTAACCCTTACCTAGCTGTGCAACTGCACAGATCTACCGCCCCAATGAAAACTGTAATATTTCCGTAAATACACGCAAAACAAAATACATATGTTAGCTAATTATAAAGAAAATATTTACCCATTGGAATGACTAATGACATGTAAATAATTATTTTTCAATTCAATCTGATATAAAACTGATACGCTGGAAAAAATACGATTTGAAATAAACAATACTGAAAGAGATAATATCACCTTAGAGATTACATACATTACTCAGGGAAAAGAATAACAAACATATTAATACACTCGTAAGTTATTCTCTTTTTTTTTTTTAATATAGGACTTAATGAATGCTCCGAATTCTATGTATCCATTTCACTTTTGATGCACTGTATAATAAATGTACAAAAATTTTATAAAAGCATTTTTTCATTTAAAATGCTAAAAAAAACTCTAATTTCATTCGGTAACATGAGTTGATAGCATGGTTACGTACGGATATTTTCTACCATGGTATGGTAAAGGTTAAGGTGGTTGGATGATGCAGAGATAAACAACGCAGCATAAGGCATAAAAACTGGAGACAGGCTGCAGGATGCAGGAAATATTTCGAGACGTTTCCTGGAGGTGGCCAAGACATACAGGTCATAGAAATGTACATCCCTTTCGGTTCGCGTTTTTCTCATTCACCTTGAATTCTTCTTTTTCTTCTTCTCCTGTCTTATCTATTTAACGGATATTTCCTATCATATTAGTCATCACTACGTTTACTGTAGCCCAGAAAAGTTCTACAGCATACTAACCAAACCATTACCTTAGGTCAGTGGCGTAACTATTGATCCCCAATGCAAAATGCAAAAAAGGGACTCCCATAAATTGGTCCCCTATAAAAATGATGACTTATTTTACTTTTTCTATGGTTTAAAAAAAAATCAAGCGTAAATGTGCTTTGACCTGTATATGCTCATTTTGGTATGGTTCCTAATTAAAGGTATTAATGGGGAGAGAGGGGGGGTACTAACGCATACAACGATATAAAAGTTTTCATGTGAGAAATGATTTTCCACATTTTATTATTCCGTTTCTTGTTATGGTTTTTAAAAAATTATTTGTCCATATTGAAATGTATCGATGCCAAAAGTTTTGTAAAACGCGAACTTTTTGGCCCTCTGTCTAATATAGACCCCAATACACCGCATTGGCTGCATTAGCGTAGTTACGCCGCAGCCTTAGGTTCTTCAGCAATGATGTTCACTTTCTTCCAGGGCCCTGATTTCCAGTAATCTTTCCCCTGAATTGTGATATGCAAGATCTCATACTTCTATGGATGTTTTCTCATCACACGTCTGAGACAATGTTCTCTCTAAATTTGGATCGCAATGTGAGCATAATTTTGGATCGCGGTGTGCGCATAATTTTGGATCGCGATGTGCGAATAATGTTTTTAATCCACCAATGCTAATCTAAGGACCAATGCTATGTTTTATGCGATGGGGGAGAAATAATAAATACATTACCATAACAGTACGAGGCTACCCGTAGAGCCCGGGTTGACAGGTTACCACATTACTTATGACGATATATTAAAATAATAACTAATATCAATTATCAAGGAAAGCTGCATATTTCGGACACATTCTCCGCGATGAAAAATGTGATGTTTTACAACTCATTAGAATATAGCACAGGTGTTGGGTGATCTTGATGTATCTTGGCTGTGTAACCTCAGAGATTGGTTCAATGTCCAAAATGTTAATAATCTTATACATGATAAATCAACATACAGCAACACGGTCGCCAACCTTCGATAGAAGACGGCAAACGAAGAACAAGTCTTGTTAAAAATTGCGTGCGCTATGATATCAAATTGTGTGCGCGCGCCCACTCGCACACCTTAAGGGAAAATTGGTCGGAGAAACTGATGTTTTCGGATTTTTACTGTTTTAAATACTTATTTATCTGTATTCATCCGAACCACAGCATCTTCATTCGTAACTCTACCCATCCAGCTTGTTTTGAGCATCCTTCTGTACATCCATCATGTTTCCATTCCGTAAAATAATATCGAGAACGCATAGCATCTGACTATTCGCATTCATATTTCAATATTTCCCCCAAAATACATAAACCCAAATAATTAATATTTTGATGAAAGCACATTTTCGTTGTGAAATTGCAATTTTAGAACGTAATTAGATATTTAAATTTATTCATGCACTATTCAGACAAGGTAAAGTATATCACATTAATTTTTTTATTTCTTTCTGAATCATTTGTTTAACTTTTTTTCTTTCTTACGCTTTCTTGTACATTTATTTTTTCATAATATTTAAAAAAAATATATAATTTATTCTTCATTACTGAGTTGTGCTGATGATGGATATAAACACTGTCACGATGGTCACACCTCGACCAACGCAGAACTTACATTTTCCGTTCTGTACTCGGATTATTCTAGCTTGTCGACTTATAATCAATATTGTATTGACCCTTTTGAATCAATTGAAACACTTCAGGTATTTATTTAATTATAATAATATAAGGTTATTTTTTCTTCAATCTTTATGTTATTCTGGTACCTGACTTAATTAGGTGTTTCGATACACACTCCGGTATACCGGAATACCGGTACATTACACATCGTTAAAATTACAGCAAGATGAAACAATAACGGCGCTTAAAGAAACTTAACGGTGCTTAAAGAAACTTAACGGTGCTCTAAAAATTAACAAAATGTATACATTCATTTGGAAATATATAAAAAAAAACCTTTTTATTTATTTTTTTATTGTGTTGAGGGGTTTTAACAGTTTATAAACCTATTATAATAATTAACATAATAAATATTGAACATGTGATACTATTTATAGAAATCCACAGAAATGTTTAGGTACATAAGTATGTTTAGGGGCAGAAAATAAATAACAAGATAAAAAAGAGGGAGAAAGGGTGTTGAGGTTGCAACTATTGTTGCAGTAAAGGGAGAACAAGACTTGTTTGTAGGTAGAATGATTAGTCAAAATTGAGATTGAGGTGGTTCATAAAAATAACCCTTTAAGCGCAGTAAGGCTAATGTTGAAAAAATGTTGTTAATGTTTAAAAAAAATCGTGAGATACCATGTTTATCATGATGTGTTTCTCGGCTTGAGAGGTGTACAGGAGAATGTCATATACGAATACGAAGGAGAGAAACTTTTGGTTTGAATTCGATTTGAAGAGCTGTGCATGATAGTTGTATATTAAGATAGCGTATTTGACTCATTAGCGAGATGAACGAAGAATTTTTTTTTTTAAAATACAATTAGAGCCATAAATAGCGAAGTTATTGACGATAAAACGTTTTATCGTTGCAAATGCAGTCTGTCAGATGAACGTGCGATCGACATAATCGATAAATGCATACTGCCGTGTAGTGTGTACTGTGTAACGCCATTTGTGAGAGGTGTGATGTCGTTTCCGTAACAAGATTTTGTTTCATTTGTCCATTTTAGATAATTTTCTCTAGCTGGTGTATCCTCAGATGTTTCACATCAATAAATACTATCAATATAATGCTGAACAGACAAATATTTTCGCGAATAATTATCTATCTAGATATTTGCGAGACGAAAAATAGATGTGTTCTACTATTATTAAGAAATGGGTTAAAAATAAATTTCCTCCATGGTTAAATAATCAACCCTACCGATTGATAAATTCTCATAAAGCCTGTCAAACGCCTATTAATTATTTTAAAATAATATTTTTCCCCTTTGGTCGTTTAAATTCTCACCCTTTTAACAACGGACTATTTTTTATGAGCTTTAGAATGCCATGAGAAGATTGCTCAAGACAACGACGAACACAATGGTAGCACTTGGTTCAATGAACGAACTCGGATGAGCAGTGATGTGCGCGGAAGCGGAACAGTACTTGCTCCTCGAGTCTTATCCGGAGGGTACCAGACAGGTATCTGACAATTTCATGAACACGCAAAAAGATTTCTTTATTTATACTGCAATCTATCCTCATAATGCCATCAATGTGAACCTTTTCATTTCACAGTCACCTATAACTTTTAAAGCATGCCAAAATTTGATGTGCTAATAAATACTGCGTCTATATGTAAAAAAGAATGCGTCACTCGTCGCTTTGAACTTCTGTCGCGAAGGAAATGATTATAACTTTTTTGCCCAGGTACCGTAATTTAAATCTTGATTATCGACTTGTGTTCCGGTTTTGTGAATCGGATGTAGAACCTGTTTGTACTCAGAAATGGATCGGTGTCTGGAAACTCGTGGGCCCACCCGAAAGAGGTAAAATCTACATTGCATTTATAGTCAAAATGATACTTTTTTTGAGTTTTGAATCTCGGACAAGTACTCAAGATGATCAAAATGCTATCAAAAAAATCAATATTTCGTTGGGATATTTCGATAAATAATTATGATTGTTGTAACACAGTTAGTAGGTACAATTTTATAATGTTTCTTATTCTCTTTCGTTATGCTTTTAGCAGATTAATCATGGTCGCCGTGATAATGAAAAATCAAAGCCAAAAGTATCTGGCCTTATCTGCTCTGATCTGCAGGCTTCCTGACATGTGCTACTGCTTGCAAACTTCAAGATCCGTCCATCAAGTCAATGATCCTTCGATTCTACCTTGTACCACTAGTCTCTCTGTTGTGTCTATATGTCTCATGAGATATCTGCACAAGCTGTATTGTAGAAGGCAAACGTTACTTAATATTTATTTCAAGAAATATATTAACACGTAAAGAGTCCTCTAGCATTTTAAAATGTTTATTGAAGTTAGAAATTTTTTAAAACAATGTAATTTCTATCATTTTCAACTGAATTCCTTTTTTGTACGATTATTTTGGCCTAGAACAGAAATAATCGATTTTACCTGTTGTGTTATTTTATTCAAAATATATTCCGTCAACTGAAACAAACGGTTTGAATAGGCCAGGTTTGGTACATTTGTAGGGTGTAATAATACTTCCCAACTAATGTTTTCTGATTTTTTCCCGAGTCAATTTAGTGGGCGTTGTCGTGCTCGAGAATCTATTGTTGTCACTTGTATTTCATTGACTAGAGTCGTTCACTAGTCGGTTTCTTTTCACTGATTGCTATTTTTTTCAAACTCTGGACCAGGAAATACCGACCTTGCTAGATAATTCCTCGGTAGTAATCATTGAATTCGATTTCGGCTCATAAAACTGCTTTATCTACCATGCTACGTCATCCACTTTAAGCCATCTTAAGCATTTGCTGAAATCCATTATGTAGCCATAAATATCACAAATATTTTTTGTAACAGCTGTATTCTATTTCATGTGATACTCATAACTCGTATAATAGGCAACTCCACAAATTTTCAGTAAAAATCAGGTAATAAATAGATCAGGTGAAATATCAAATAGTCCCACAACACAAAATCTCAATTCGACATCGTTTTCGGGTACCCGTATTAAAATGTTGATTGTCAAATCAGTCAAATAACTTTCGGTAAAATGTTTGATTTCAGTTCAGGATAGTGAACTTGCCCATAGATCTAAATATCGACGATTCTACCCCGTTACCGTATCACGAAAACAGAAAGAATCGTTGACAAATATATAATATATCTATTAGTATGTAATGCATTATTTTAAATTATTTTAATGATATTGTAAATACTTAACACTTTTGAAGAATTAAATATCTTCAATGATTTGCGACTATCAGTCAGGTTTATATTAAAAATATGAACGGTCCATGCAACAAGTTTGCCCAAGAAAATACTAAATATTCTTTATTACGATATAGTTCCCAGTTTGATGGCTACGCTGATAGCAAATAGCGGTCCATATGTTGGGTGGAAGGCAAGATGATCTTATCCAGGGTCGCATACGAGACGGGCAATATTGTATGTATTTATAATTGTATATTAAAATAATACAATTATTTAAAGCATTTTATAGCCTATATAAAATGGAATATAAGAGTATAAAGATCACTCCAAAATTTATTTTAATTTATTACACACTTTTTCGTATTATTCTTAATATACATATTATTTATTTAATTATGTTATTTATTACATAATATATTTATAAGTACGCATATAACGGTCGATTGAGATAGAAATACTATATATAGCAGAACTCTTATGATGCACTTTTGAAACTTCCAGAAAATTTAAATACACTTTCATCAACCGTGACTATATTTTATGCACTTAAAAAATGTATTATATTTATTTGTATAATAATAATAATATTGCACAAGGTTATGCTAAAATATAGGGACTATACTTCCGGTTTCAGCAAAGGTGATGATGGTGGGAGAGTCCGTTTGCATCGCTATAAATACATAATAAATTGATTCTAAAATAATAGAAATAAACAGTATATCAAAATATTAATATCTCATTCACAATTTTGAACTACCTATTTTGAAATATATGTATATATTTTTTACTCTTAATTGTATTTTAATCTTTATTTTTGGAATGACCCGGTCTTGCCTGAGGCCCAAAATCTCTTAATCTGGTTCTGATCTTACCCTATTTCTTAATAGTAATCTAAGGTCATTGAGTCTAACGTTACTATTTAACTTGCGAGATAAACTGAGTGAATGTGGAAATTCGCTCAATGTTTTCACGTATTATATATGTACAAAAGTTGTATTTTTAGTTATGTGTATAAATTTATATAAATATTTGAAATACATTTATTGTTAACGTTCATAAAATGTTGTCGGCATGTATGTATAGATACCTGTTTTTTAAAAATAAATATGATCTTGAATATCAATTAACTGAGGGTGCAAATGCAGGAGGGTGAGACAAATAAACGTTATTTTTCGAATTCTGAACATAATATATTATATTACCACACCACGCATCGTCGTACATATAATTATGCAGTGTAGACAAGTATCGTGTAACCAGGCGCAGCGGAGTTGGCTTCGAGGTCTGACTAGAAATCAAGTTCTGGAAGCCTAGGTTCAAATCCTCAGCTTGCTAATTTTTTAATACTTTTATTTAGCCGGGACACAAACCATTTTATTTATCAAAACCTCTAATATATTCTGTCATATCTTAAAATTATTTTGTATATAAATTACACATTTAAATCATTTTAATAACATCTCTAATTTGATATTTGTTTAAGTTAGTGTACATTGTCTATTCGATGAATTGTAATTTCAATATTGAAAAATATATTTCACAGAATCACTGCCTTCACCAATTGCTTTTTGTTTATCTGTTATATAAGTTGTTTTTTAATAATGGCACGCTTTATTTTTCCATAAAAATAAATACAATATCTTAATCAACTTTTGTTTAAATATATAATTTTGGTTTGAGCTTTTAATTCATTAATTAATTCCGTGTGTTTTCATAGTCAGATTACAGTAACCGAATTAATACATCCCTGATCCAGTCAAATGACTTTCTACTTCTTCTTTTAAACAGGCAATCCCCTCTTCAAGAGTGATTTGTACCATTAATCAAGTTAAAACATTATTTTATAGAAAAAAGTACAACAATATTATAGAATAGGGAATATTATATTACAAGTTAATACCATTGTCGTTCAAGAAATTTGCTATTATATATATTAAATGTGGCGAGTTAAGGGAAAGAGGATGACACAAGTTAACCGGGAGTTGAAAATTACCATTGACAAGATTACTGTAAAAAAATCCGCAATGGACAGGCAAAAAAGATATGGTCATGGGTTTCCTCCTCGGCACCACACTCACACGTTGGGGAATCTACTAAGTTCAATCTGAATAAATGTGAGGCTACCTGGCAATGCCCAATACTTATTCTAAGTCAAAGGACTTTAAAATGCATCTAGCGTGTACCTATTATATTCGATGTGATTATCTCTACTCTAATTATCCAGAGATTATGTATTATATAAACAAATCTTAATACTTTTACTGCGTTAAATTAGCTAGTCAATTGTAATTACAATATGTATAATAAAAACGATTTTTTTTATGTCTCTATAAAGATTAATTACGTATATTTAATATTATTATATTATTTGTGCGTAAAATTTTAATACTATTTCGTTAACGAGAAATCGTAATAACCAAGCGTGAATCAAAAAGTAGGGCTGTGCGCTCAATTTACATATACCGCAATATTTAATTACTTTCAATAACGTTACTTTAAAAAATGTTAATACTTATCTTGTATTCGTTTAATACTTGATTATATGGCATGTTATGTGAATTATACCTCTCTCGAAAAACTTTCTATAATCTGTTTGGAACTATTATGTAAACCGCCATTAAAAAGAAAGATTTTCTGATACTTTAAACTGCTATTAACGGTATTATTTCTGTTACCAATATAATGCTATTCTTAAAAATATTATAAATATTTAAGTAACATACACATAATCTATGTATGTTTTTATTTAAAAAATACTATCAACTATGATCATTATCATTATCATTTAATTTTCCCTTGTATTACGCTGCTTCGGTACTTGTTCACAGATTAAGATGCTGTTTGATGATCTTTGTTGGTGTTTATTCCTGGTTAGTCTGGGGCGACCCACCCCCCCCCCCTATCTTCCTGGCCCACCTATCTACATCTTCCCATGGGGTTGAAAGACGTATCCAAGTAAAATTGAGATATTTATACATGTAGAAGTAAGGGCTTTATGCCGAAGCTATTCTTGAACTGAGTAAGAAATACCAACATAAAAGATTTTAAATGAATAAGGCTGTTTTCTATTTTACTTTTGTATGCTTAGGCATTATTTTTTCTTATTATTATGATTTGTTTAGACAAAAATAATATCTATCTAATGATCTTACTACGTTTTAATAATGGTAAACCGTTACGTGACTGTGATTGTGTCGATGATTGGTAACTAAGATTTAACTGTCGGAGGCTTACTTTCTAGTGTACCAGTCATTGCTCGAAGAATTGAGTTAGTTATCAATCATCGTTACAATCGAACACAATCAGTCACAGTAACAGTCAAAATAACGATTTAAATAACGATTTTACCATCACT
The DNA here is from genome assembly GCA_022840565.1 of Eubasilissa regina. Taxonomy (NCBI): domain Eukaryota; kingdom Metazoa; phylum Arthropoda; class Insecta; order Trichoptera; family Phryganeidae; genus Eubasilissa; species Eubasilissa regina. Next base: position 29,289,919 of record JAINEB010000018.1, read on the forward strand.
ACTAGGTTTAACAACCTTGCCTATAACTCTCGTCTTGATTATTTCACCGCTAGCTTTCTGCAATATTTATTTTCGTATTTTGAAATGAACAAATCCATTAATGTTAACTACAAATCTATGACGAAGTTATTATTATTGTCGCAATACGGCTGGGTACCTACCTACTTACAGCTACTATTTTGAAAATAGAACACCGAGTCTTAAGTATATTATTATAAATGGATCACCAACAATTTAGTGTATTATTATAGTACAATATCTAATAACACTATTTTGAGCAGAGTTTGCATGTTCCAAGTTATTTGTCTTCTCAAAAGGCATGTCGTGGTGGATCTATGGAAAAAAATGATTTTCAGACATGAGACAGACAGAAAAATGTTTTCCAATCATTTTTAAATAATATTCTTTAATATAAATATATCAATAATGATTAGTATAAAACGGTTTGTTTTCAAAACAAACATATACTTTGTTTCTTAATAATAAATTATAAACGATTCTATATAATTTGGGAATATTTTTGAAAATCTTGAAATTACTATCTGATAAAATGATAGCTATTTTAGTCTTTATCGTGTCAAAAATAAGTACAATCAACAAGTATACATTTTTTTTTAAAATAAAAATAAATTAGTTAATAATCGTAAATAAAACACGATATAGAAAACTAATCTGATCAAAAAGGCAAGAGATATTGGTTGAAGAAAAAGAATCGATAAAAAATACATTTTTAAATACTCACACACATAGGTTATGAAAATAATATGTACATAATATTTTTTAATATTATTAATATAAAAAAAATCATTAAAAAATAAACGTACAACAAATTAATGCAAGTCTTAAAATAATATTTATATTTTAATTTTGTATTTACACCGGATAATTTATGATCTATCAGAATATTTGTAATTTGTGAAAAAATATTCGAATTAAATTACCCGAGTTTCAGTTTTAGTCATATTACGAAAATTTTCTTTCAACAACAGATTTGATAGATACATAAGAAACACAAAAACACTTTTGACGTACCTACCTATTCTATAAAAATACCACAAATTGCAAATTATTTAGTGTGGAATAATTATGCGGGTATATTATAATACTATACGGCGCTGTTAACCCTTCCCAAACCGTGCAGAGTTACTCAGATCTACCGCCCCAGTGAAACCTGTAACATTTCCGTAAATACACGCAAAATAAAATACATATTTTAGCTAATTAAAAAAATAATATATACTAATGTAATACTCGTAGGATTCGCTATACAATCAATTAGGTAAAACGAATTTTAAAAATAATTATTTTTCAATTCAATTCGATACGTTTGAAATAGTCAACACTGAAAGAGATCATCTATTATATAACAGATTATGCACATTTCTCTGTGAAAATAATAACAAACATACGAATACACTAGTAAGTATTTCTCTTTTTTTTTTAAATATAGGATTTAATAAATATTCTGAATTATATTATTATTTTATTTTCCACTTTTTTCAACATTTTTTCATTTAAAATGCTATAAAAAACTCGAATCATACGTTAACACGCAGTGGCGTGCAGTAGGTATAAACTTAAGTTATGCTGTTATCGACTATGGTTACGAAGTATACAATAGGTATCAAAAAATATCGCGAATTTATTACTTTAAAAAAAGCTAATTCTTTTATTGCTCGGTACCGTACTCAGCTTTCGATTTCGCTTAAATGTATACTTATACTTAAAATTAAATACTTGTTTGCTTAACAGATAATAAATTATAATCTATAACTTTTAATTATGTAAACACATTGACACAATGGCGTTGGACTTTTACAAACTTGGACAAAACTTTTAGTCTGTTTGCAGTTTGCGAATCAAATATGGAAATATGTTGAAGGTATCATTGGACACAGTTTTCAGTGAGGATTAATCCCTTTGGAAGACAACAGAGTTAAGTACAAATTATTGGAAAAATGTAAAAAATTGGCAAACGTAAAGATGCCAATACAGGTTCAGTAAGAAAATATTTAATTTAGTGTATTGTTTATACGGATTGAACGGACAACTTAAATGTATAACAAACTAATGTGCTGGCAAATTGTCCACAAGCATCAACATGAAAATGTTCGTAAATAACTCACGGCTAGACAAGTCTCACAAAGTCTTTTTTATAAAATAAGAATTATTTAAATTATTTTTATTTCCCAGAATTCTTAGCAACGCACAGCTTTTTTGCTTGTATGTACTACATAGCGTGCACTAGCACGCCCCTGGTAACACGAGTTAACAGCATGGCAACGTACATATATTTTTTAGTACGGTTAAGTAAAGGTTAAGAAGTTCAACAGAAGTACGATGTTTATTTATTAGTATGTGTAAAATCCGCATTACAAGTGATCACCGCTATTCAATCCGCTAAGTACCAATGCCATCAATAGTTTTTTTTAAATAAATCGTAAAATACCTGATAGAGTAGAGTGTAGATGTGTTTCAAGATGCTCATGATATCATAATGGCCCTTATCCATGGAAGAGAGGATTTAGACTCGAGACAATCTCTGAGATATAGATTTTGCTTCCATTATATTCTTAGAAGAAACCTCTCAGTCCCCGTGTGCACATCATGTCTCAGAAATTCGCCGTCTTGCACCTCGTTTCATTTCAAATGTCAGTCCACTGACCATTTATAAATTAATTTAAATCCTCTCGGCACCAGTTAACAGAATAAATGTTTGTTATTTAATGAGTTCTACTTGTCTAACTTTCAGCATAAATAGTTGTAGATATATAGTTTAGGTTTTTCGCTGTCAAATTGAGCGTCGTGTAATTGGGCTAGAGTTTTTGCCTCTTTTACCAATCCCAATTTATCTCTTGATCAAAATCACAATACGTGTGCATAGTAGGTACTGAGATTTATTTTAACTAAATCAGTGTTTCATTCCGATAATCATTCTCATCGGTTTAGAAAAATTAGATAAGTAGACAAAACATGTTTTCTATTTCCCCCGTTGTATGGAAGCAGAAGAACTGTGCGACTGCGTCAGACTGCCCATTGTTCACAAGACACGGATCGGTTTCCACGGCTGAGCTTCTCCGCGACTAATTAACTCTTGGAAATGGATTTTTTTACCTCGGCAGCGAGGGAAACAACACTGTAAATAATGAAAATAACGTTACATAACACCCATCTCTATGAAAATGAGCATCCATTGTTGGTAATGAACCTGAGCAGGTACTCAACAGGTCGATTCGTATTAATTTATTGAACTACAATGAATCAATCGGACAGGTACCGTGATTGACATTTTATTTTAACATTTGCACAAATTCTAAGTAATAACTTAATTTTTAATGTTTAAAGATGAAGTGCTTAAATAATAATATGTAGTCATAAGGAAACAACAGGTTCTACACAGGATCATCAATGGTATGATGGACTTCCCCCAGATTGTTGGTCTGATTGACTTTCACGCATCATTAAGGTCATCGAGATACAATTCATTGTTCTATTACAGTGGTAATGTCAGAACTCATGTATTAGTTAACTCCGCAGTCCCCAGATTGCATTCTTCGGGGAATGAATATGCGGAGGTAGTCGATATTTTTACTGTAAATTGAACTCTTTATACGACTACACTATTACAATTTTTTGTATCTCAACTCAATGGTGACGGATAAATTGCTTTACTTCACATTTTATATGTTCAAATAATGAAAAAACATGACGACTTTATATAATTTTTTTCTTTGTATATTACACTTCTGATGAAATTTTCTGTTTTTTTATAAATTATGTTAATGCCTGTATAGGACGTGTATAATAATAATAAATAAATAAATATACGTACTCACAGCATCTAATAATCTTAATATTCGCAATGAATATTATAAATAATATTAATTATGAATTAATGAATGCTTATCTTTAGTGGTAGTAATACTGATAGTAATACGATTCTTTTAACGAAATAAGGCCATATTTGTACATTGAATCGTTGTTTAATTCAACTTGAAATTATTAAAAAAAAAAAGTATTACCCTACCTGAAATTCTACAAGATCGTGAATTAATCCGCTACTCATTTTGTAAAGTAAAATACCTGCAATGGGATCGAGAAATAAGAAAAAACGTTCGCTACCTTAACCTTCTATTTCTAATCAATGTAAATAATATTAATATTTTTTTTATTTATTATCTTTGTTTTATTAACCACTGAATTGAGTTTAAATACATCTACCGGTTTCGAAAAATACTATTTTCTTCTTCAGGATGTCATAACTAACTAAAAATATATATCATTATTTCTTCACCAGAATCTATTTTTAAAAAACAACAATGATATATATTTTTAGTTGACATCCTGAAGAAGAAAATAGTATTTTTCGAAACCGGTAGATATATTTAAACTCAATTCAGTGGTTAATAAAACAAAGATAATAAATTTTTAAAAATATGAATTTTAACCACAAAGTTAATATTGCTAATTTTAAAAGTACAAATAATATTTAGTCACATTATTTATTCACAATTCGTAGAAATATATGTAACTATATTTGTACAGTCACATTTGCAATACGGTATTATTGGATGCGGAGGTGCATATAAAACTTCAATGTCACAATTAGAAATCACTCAAAAAATGATAATAAAAATTGTTCTAAAAAAAATAAGACTATTCGAGTATATAACTTTTCACAGATTTTAAAATACCAAAAATAGTAGAAATATACAAAAAAAATTCAATAATTCAAATTTTTCTAAATTAAAAATCAATTAAATTTTAGAATCGAATTCCGATCTACAAGATATAGAGATCAAATTGATATCCCAAAACTAAAATATACCGCAACTCAAAATCAATATATTTATCAAGGCATCAAATTTTTTAACAATCTCCCCATCACAATTAGAAAAATTACGGACTATCATAAATTTGTAACTGAAGTAAAAAAAATATGTACACAGACTAACTGAAACATAAATTAACTCGAATATACTCCTTCTCTATACACGAGTCTTACTATCATAGAGAAGAAACAAATGTTAATATATATTATTCAAATTGTATTATATTTTTAATATTAATAAAAAAAATAATTGAAAACAACATACATAAAAAACTATTTTATATTTAGGAAAAAAATATATAAACCTCACAAACTTAGTCTAACTTAACCAAAATTATGTTATTCTTTAATTGGACAGGGGGAAATTATAAATGTCACCTATAAAACTTAACGATTAATTTAATTTCTGGTCGAAAATTGTCTGGTAAAGTTAGCTGTTAAAGAACTTACTAATGTTTATTTTTATTTTTCAGAACTTTTCTAGCTTATCCAAAATACTTGTAATACCAACAAGGCAATACTGTAATAGCCTTTCGTAACATCTACAATTTCATAAAGGCTTAATGAGTAAACCCCGCGTGGTTTAACCAGTCAGCGTTGCCTGACTGTTCCGCTCTGATGAGCTCCCATCATCATTTTTTCCACCGTCTTTCTGCCCCTTAAAGTGTTTAATTGCTGGCTGAACTAAATAACGACATGGCCATAAGAAACGCGTTCAATCCCACGTACTTAGCCTGCAAGCAGCGGCCATCAAGATAAGGAGGCTCTATGAATGCGTCCGTAGCATTAATAATTATTTACAACGAAATGATTTTTGACTTGTATAATATTATTAGAGAGTTTTTGAAAAAGATCTTTTTATAATGACGCTTTAAAGTATAGTATTATAACCACTTTCAAATTAATTTCCTCCATTACCCGCATCAGCGGAATAGTCGCTGTACTTATCTGACATACAACACGGAGACTTAAATCACATTCGTATTCATTCATTAACATTACCCTTGACTCGAAATATAATTGTAATCCATATAAAAGAAGAAGACTTAATGTAACTAATGTGACTTAATAACATTTGATATGAAATATTCTAGGGTGTACCAGGTAGGGTACATAATCAAAATGCGACAAATAAAACGAAATTTTGTTACAGAAATGGCATCACCGATCGTGCTACACAGTACACATTACGCTAAATGCATTGCCCGTTTGTCTGACTAATAAGTTTACTGTTTGTGGTCCAATTTGAATAAAATTAACTCTAGAGTTATCTCGTATGAGAGCGAAATTTATTTTTTCTCCTATCTTCGTTGCTAATAAATCGAAGATGCCGTTTTAATTTCACAGTTGGCAACGCTGAGTTTACCACCGTCAAGTTTGCTCATTTTCTTAGCTAACATCGTCTTGTGTGCTTTCCGCACCACATATCCACCAGCGGGATGTTTCACAAAGAAACGAGATTCATGATTTTTGATTAAACTACCGAAACCATGAAAGTACGCATTGGTATTCCCGATATCGTTGTATAGTGCCAAAACATGGACTCTCGAATCGCAGGACTACCGGAAGGCTGAGAGCCACTTTCTAAATATGGCGCTTGAGACGATTAGAGTGTCCTGGATGGAACTATCAACAATAATTGATTTAATCCTAACGAAATCAACAAACGAATTTTACGCACTGTATGGTCGCGGTAATCCGGACGCATCACTCGAAATGAAGACAGAAGAAGATTCTCAATACTCTAGATCAGGCGTCAAAATCAACCAAAATGTAACTATTATATTAAGATGAGGGTTCGGGTCAACGGTTTTTTTAATTTTAAAGCAATCCATTGGTAAATAATAAGATATTATTAAGGAGAACACATTTTTATTGTGAAGTTTTAATTATTCAGAACACATGTCTGTGATATTTTTTTAAAATACAAATTAAATTTGTTAATTAGAAAGTATACCCATAAAATCAATTTTATCGTGATTTGAACCTGGATCTCTTCCTATCCGAGGAACGTAATATAGGATAGAAAGAGATTCAGGTTCGAATCCCGATAGCAACAACAATATCTTTCTTATCAATACATTTAATTTGTATTAAAAATATATATATATATAAATTTTATTGAGTAAACTGCTTTTAAGCTCTTTTCAAATTGAACATAAAAAAATAAATTCTAATCTTGACTATTATAAAAACAAATATAATTGTCAAGTTTTAGTTCATTAATAATTTATGAACTTTATTTATAAGCGTTCTCTTGCGCCACAGGCTTCTTTCTCATTGGCCCACTGCTAACGGATCCGCGCGAACCTTTTAAATAACGAAAAGGATTCAGACATTCAGACCATCTCTCCACCGATCATGCTACACATGTTTATATTTTAGGTTGTCAGGTTGGCGACGCCTGCTCTTGATGGACCTGATAAGACCGAGACAATTGCCAACAGATTACTAAACAATGCCATCACCCTGCAAAATGAAATCAGATAATATGATCAGCTATCATCGAATACAGTGATCATGACGACCACTCTGTCAAGAGTTAAACTATAAAAAAGGAGAACTTTTCAATTGACCTTTTCGTCTCCAATTTAATTAGTATCTACCTTTGAACCTATTGCTGCTTTCAATCCCGGGACGCCGTAATTCCGGTGCTAAGCTTGTCTAAATATCGAGATTACTGTGCTGGCTGATTTTTTAAAAATATTATATTTTTAAATTTTTGTTTTTCATTTTATGTTCTTCACCTGTAATTCAGCCGTAGTTTCACCACCTTGTTTCAACCGTCGGATTGGGCTTAATTAAAAAACTAAGTCAAAATCAAAAACAGCCAGACAGTGGAGTAAGTTTATAAAAATGCTACTAGGATTTAAAATCAACACCACCTGCCACCATTGGATCCGAACAGATTTTTTCAGAATGTGAGAGAATAGTGACTAAAATAAGATCATCATTAAATGATAAAACCTTAGACACTATTGAGGTAATATTTTGAGACTCAAAATATAGAATGAGTTTTTTTTTATTGTATTATGTATTTTTTGCTATTTTTTGTTTTTTGCTTTTGTGCAGTTACTTTTATATTTGAATTTTGTTAATACTTTATGTTAATGTATGTATAATACTTGAAAAATAAAAATTAAACATCTGTTCTAGCTCTTATTTTTTCTAATAATTTAAACATTTAAATTCCCGGTGTTGGCACTGGGATCCCAGATTCTGAAAAAAATATCCGAAATTGAAAGCCCTATAGTGTTCGTTGTGATGTTTTATTCTAATTGTAAAATTTACTTTTCGTCATTGAATCGTCAGTTTTTATAATAAAGATCTCGCTAGGGCTAAGGGTGTTAATCTTACTGATGGCAAGGGTGCATTGACTTTATTATTAATACAAATTTAGAAATAATTGTTTCGAATTTAGTTACAATATAATTACAAAACACAAACATAACGTGCCTATTACCATGTACACGTTATGTAATGTGTATGTAGTCGTGTTTGCAAACAAATATTAACCAACAATAAAATAGTAATAAATCATACAATCATTATTGTTTCATTTAAATAATGTCTTAAGAGAAATAAACAATATTAGTGTGAAATTATAAAACATTAAAAAATCAAAGTAACACCAAACTGCAGGGGTTTTTAGATGTTCATGACTTGAAGATCATAAAAAATTTAATTAAGAAACTTGTCCACATTAATTACTACAATGTACAAATATTTTAAAAATATAAAATTAAAACAGAAGCAACAGCCTCTCAGTAAGTGGAAACATTTATTGATTATATGTTTATTTTTTAAAGAGTTATGTACATCTGGAATTCCCTGCATACCTATATGTTTAGTATCAAGATTTTACACGAGTTTCTGTTTGATAAATGGAGTTAATGTGATTTATATTTCTGCGTAACCACATATATATATAACAGCTTAATTTTCAAGTTGCGCTCAGTTTTAAATGCGTCAACTATGAAATGTAAATATTTGATTTTGTTAATTTTAGTTGTTTCCGCTGAGATTAATGGGGTGGGTATGGTGAAATTTAATTAATTATTTTTTTTAGAATCTACTTATTGTTTCAATATTTTTTATCGTAGGCTATCTACCTCACCTATTTTTAATCGTTTACTCTTAGTTTATAATAAAGTTTCCATCGGCTGCATTTCTGTAATATTCGTAGAGAAAGGCGTTTGTTTCAGTTATTACTATGCTCATTTATCTTTTCGAGGATCTACTCCATGCGAAAAACATAACATGATTTCTTTCCAGCCTTATCGTACCCTTAATTTCTCGATAGTATCCGCCTGACTTGTGACGTCGGCATAGTACCTATGGGTGTGTGGAAGCTTTTCCCTCGAGACACGGACGTGAAGCGAAAAAGGCTGTTTATACTTACACCAGTTCGTTCCATCTGTTCTCCACATAGACAACATTTATACAATGTACGAAATACTAATTATTATTTTAAATTATTAACATTGTTTTATTAACCACTTAATAAATTAAAAATAGATCTACCGGTTTTGAAAAATATCACTTTCTTCTTCAGGATGTCGTTAACTAATCAAAAAAATATGTTATTATTACATTAACAGAATCTATTTTTAAAAATCAATAATTATTTAAAAAATTAATTTCGTACCAAATTTAAATTACTACTTGATGACACAAAATTACTAGAATAGTTTTTAGGTAAAAATTTTAGAATGGGACTTGTGGTTAAATTTAGTTGGTTGTTTATAATACTTTGATTAGTTTTACACGCTTTATTTATCTCCTACGATTCCAAATTATTTAATTTATGACCAACACCGTTTACATGCAAAATAGATAATCCTAAATTTTATATCAAAACCATGACCATTTTCTATCAAATGATTAGAAATTCTGAAAACCCATTATTGTTCAAATATCTCAAATGCTCCTTTACTCTTATGTAAAAATTTAATTTCGACCTGTTTTCCCAATATAAAATGTAACACAATCCTTGCAACTAAGTTTATAGACACCAGAATTGTTAAATTTATCATCTTTGTCTTTAGAATTTATGAGTAAATTTCCTATATTATTATTTGCATAAAATACCGGTCTAATATTTTTTGAAACCAGTAGATATATTTTTAATTCATTAAGTGGTTAATAAAACAAATTTAACAATTTAAAATAATGGATTTTAACCACAAAGTTAATTCTGCTAATCTTAAAAACACTAGTTATTAATAAACATAATAGCCGCCTCTTCCAAAAATTTAATAGATCATTATTTGTATTCTTCCATAGTATGCTTGTTTTAAAAATTGTTTAAAGAAACAATTGTAAATTTACAAGAGTAAGCTAAAAATTTTGCTGCCTTGAAAAAACAAACGCATTAGATTGTGGTTGCGAACGTTTTTATTTTTCAATATTTCAATGTATTTTCTTCTCTAAATTGGATTATAAGACTAGCGTAGTATTTATCGTTTAATGTTTTCCCCTCATTCAAGCAGTACATTGAGATTTACAATTCCAAAAACTTGGCGCTATTACCTAGCCAGCTGACAAAACTAATTTGACTTTTTTCGGAGGCAGTGAACCGCTATTCCGCCCCTGTTTCGATTATTTTTTTTGGATTTTGATTAGTAATGAATAATCCTAGTGTCATCCGTAGTCACAAATCTTGCCAAGTGATCTTTAGGACATTCTATTTAACATAAATTCATCCACCTGTAAAATCTTTTTTTTTTGTTTATTGGAATTACTGCGGTTGGTGGCCTTTTAATACGAGGGTCATCATCAACAACCCTGCCGTCCGCGTTTAAACTCACAGCCCACTTTTTAACCATTGCGTACGTCGGAGCAGACTCTGACAATGTTTAAAAAAATCTTTTGGTATGAAACTTTGATAAAATATTATTTAATCGCGGAGTGCAGCTGAATATTATCAATTTACACACTAAATTAAAATAATTTACCAAATATTGAAAAGAAATGTCAAAATATTTAAATTATTGATAGCAATAATAAATTGATGGCACTAGTATATCTTTTACCCTTCCCTCGTATGTGTATAAATGTTTTAATATAATATAATATGTATATAATTATATTAAAACATTTTGTACAAGTTTGCGGCATCTTAAAGACATAATTTATTACACATATTCCAGATCCCGCTGTAAAACAACCACACCACTGTTAATTTAGTTAGTAAATTGCTGCAGACTTGACAGTATTCTTGTGTTATTGCTTGACAACAAGTACACTGACGGATCCTTCAACCTTTCCGCCAGAATGGGTGATGTTATCAAAGTCCCGTGACCAGTATTTAAAATTGAAAGGGATGATAAAAGAGATAACTCGTAGTTAATAATCCATTTTATTTTAGTGTGAATTATTTTTATTTTTTCATTTTACGTTATTGACATCTTTTAAAATAATTTTTAACTCTGACCAACATCACTGCGATAAATTCACTTTTCTGATTCGCATATTTACTCAAAGTATTCTCATTTGATGTAGCACGAAACATCAGATTACCACAAAACTAGTATGAAAAAATACCCTTTTTAGTGAGAATTTTTTATGAAAAATAATTAATATTTTTAATTTTATCTACAGGGTAAATCCGGAACCAGTTTTAAAAGTTACGAACATAGACTTCCTCTCAACCATTTCTCTGACGATTATTCCGATGGATGGAAACGTGGCTATCTGTCCAATGCACATCTATCCCACTGGAGACATGATCAGCATCCGAATATGAACGAATACGAGGGCTTTGATTGAAAAATTATATTCCAAATAGTATTGCACTTTTATTTCATGTTATGTGAAAACACTGATAACTTATCCACATGACATATAATAAATTAACGAAGAACTATTTCACTTTCAAAAAAAAAACCCTCATTTTTTCTGACATGAAAAAAATGTATTAAATATTTAATTTATATGGATAATTCTGTGGAATTAATTATTATATAAGTAATATATTCCAATAGCGAGCCCAAAGAGGTACGCAGTCATGAAATATTACTGTATTGTATACATAAATTTATAAAAACGTGATGAAAATTTTGAAATAAATAGTTCGATGATTTAAAAATATATAAATATTTTTTTATTATTCCTACAATATACCTAGTAACCTATAGAGTTTAAGTGCTAGATATATTTTAGAATTATTATATACCTATTAACAGTGATGTCCGCTGAAATATTATCAACCGGTTCGCTCAACTAATTTTGGTAACCGCTAACATATCCCCCCCCCCGCCCTTATATACTAAACGCATTTTTATATTTATTTCTCCCGATATGTTAAGTATATTACATCATTAAATTAATACAATATGACATTTTCCACCATCCGAAATAATTCTACGCCTATGTACATCCTATTCTAGTCCTATTCTCTAGAGTTTTTAATATTATAAATGATGAGTTGAAAAAATGTAAGATATTATATTGTTTTTATTATGAATGATGGGTGGTTCAGCAGTAATTGTATATTTTCACATAAAATAGGTGAAATTAAATTTGGATATTATTTATCAATTTTCTATTGAGAACCATATAGATATTTAAAAAAAAACATTTTTAAACAATGGCTTACAAAATACGGATATGATATACTTTCTATGGGAAATATTTATAACAAAGAAAAATTACTAAAGTGAGTACCAAACTGGAAAATATCTATGATTGTAAGCAATCGTTTAATTTGAAAATTAGCCTTGCAGCATTCGTAATAAAATCTTTACTATCTTTTTATTCTATCGCGTATTCGGAACTAGAAAAACTTTATTTTGAAGGTGGAATGACATAACATCAGTTACAAACTTCGTTCAACTGATTTTTTTGGTTATATGTACAAACAGAATATTATATGTATAAATATAAATTGTTGTCATCTGTACATCAAACTTGTATTAATGACTTGTGAGCGTAAGTCATATAATTCGAATAAAATAATTTTATAATCGTCTGGCACTTTGCACAGACTTTTTTCATATCCAGTCAGGATATGAAAAAATATTGCTCTCTGCGTATCCTATGCGCATGGTTATTTGCGTAACTATCTGGGGTGAGTATCCCCTTCTTATATGTTTAATAATAATTTAATTCGTTAAATTTAAATTTGTATTGAGCAGCAATTTGAGTTAGGTACTATATTTACTTTTTAAATAATTGTTGTTTTTTTTTTTTTTTAAATTTAAAAATAGATTCTGGATAAATAGAAAAACAATGCTATATTTTTAGTTAGTTTTGACATATCCTGAAGAAGGAAAATGTGTTTTCCGAAACCGGTAGATGTTTTTTAAACTTAATTGTGGTTATTAAACTAAGATAATAAATAAAAAATATGAATCTTAACCACCAAGTTAATATTGCTAATTTTAAAAGTATAATTTAATTCCATGCCAGAAGGTAAGTACCCACTAACCGGTACATATAATGCATGTTTCACAAGGTATTTATTTATTTTCGATAGCTCCTATTTATGCGTTAACTATTTATTACAAAAAATAACCTCAAATACATATCAACAATAATAAATATATTAATTAAATAGAATAATAGAGTAAATACAAGATTAAATTAAATAAATATGCTCTAAAAAAACTAATAATAAAAGTAAAGACAATAATTTGATGTTTTGGTTTACTTTTAGATCGTCCAGATGAAGAAAAAGATTTTTTCTAAAACCGATAGGTTTTTCAATGAAAGTTCACTTAGTTAAATACAACGCTATTATACAATTTTATTATAAATAACTAACCATAATGTTTTTGAAGTAAATATTAAGTGTTATAAATAATCTCTTATTATTTTTATCTTATCAATGTTATTATAACATTGTTTCAATTTATTCATGGAGGGTACTTTCATTATTCATCTCCTTTAAACTTACGGTACAGTGGAATCGGAATATTATAATGCTATCAATCGGTTATTACTTTCATAATCAGTCAGTCCCAAAACTCTGTATATAAAATTTCTTTAAAATAATCAGCCCATTATAAGCAAACTTCGGCTATTATTATCAATACGTGGAAACAAAAGATGTTAATTTTTAGGAAATTCTTTCAAAATGATCCTTTTCAATGACAATTACTTTACACAAAAAATAAGTAAAGAAGTTAAACAAAATTATCAAAAGAGAGTGAATGTACCATGCACACAGAAGAAGAAGAAAATTTGAAAAACACTGAATATAAGGATTACATTAAGATTATAATAAATTCAAACAAACGATAGACAACAAAAAAGTGTTAATAAGAAATGTAGATCTATATAAACAGTTGTAATAGTCGATAATTATTTTTCAATAAATTGTATTCAATAAATATATGTTTAATATTCTCGTTAATGTTATCAGTCGGTTATTGTTATAAAAAGTTAAAGATCCCATAGTGATCACAATAAGCGGATTCCACTGTATATTCATTTTGATATAATTACCTTAAACAAATATTTGTAAACCTTCAATGAGACAGCCATACTCCAATGTCAATTGTTTAAATAGATAAAAAAAAAACTAAATAAAGTATATAAATTAGATTTATTTCACAGAAATTATAATTATGCACAGCTTTTTTGATTGTATACATTTATATTTGGAAGTGAGATGAATATATGATTTTTTTTATTATTTGACCGTCATTATGTTTCGCTGTTTGCCGTGGTTCTTTTTTAATACAAGTAAAAATACGGATTAAAGATTTCAAATACGTTATTTTGATAAAATTCTTCATAAGAACTTTTTACATGATTTAAAAATAATTGTTTTGTTGGAAACGACAGTTTACATCATATAGTTTGCGTTATTTACGTAGTACGGAAATGTATTGGAAATAAACCAACAATAATATAATTAGCAATATTTGAATATATGTTATATATGATATTTGTTTAATAACAATGGTAGAAATTAATAATAATAGTAGTAATTGTGTTCTTGGAAATATTCAAATATTGCTAATATCAAAATAAGAAAATATATTTAAAAAATTACAAATATTGATTTTTCAGGCGTATTCTAGTATAATATGTTAAAAAACATTTTACAGATAAAGAATATTGCTTTAAAATAATTTTAAAAAAAAATCAGATTCTCATAACGATATCATATATACTATTTATAAAAGGAAAAAAAAGAATTATCAATTTTGGTCCATAGATGGCGATGGTGTAGTGGTACTCGAAGCGAGTCCACATATTAACATACATACAACTTTCAAAAATTTGATAAATGTGAATATGGAGGGGTGAGAATTGGTGAACGTTATATTTAAATAAAGTGATCACTTAAGCCAGCCTAAGATAGGTCGTGAGCCGTGTAATTACCTCATACTTCCATATATTTTCCATTAAAATATAATAAAAAATAGCTTTGTCTCTATGAGATATCTGATATTTATTAAAAAATATAATCGATCCAAATAACTCATGTTCACTTTACGCATGTCCATAATTTTACTAACTTTATTTAGGTAGCATAATTAATTAATTTGACAGATTTAATAATTTATTTATTTATTTATTTATTTATTTATTTATTTATTTATTTATATATATTTTGACATCCATATTTTTGTAGTTACAGAGGTGGATACATAACATACATAATACATAGTTTAATGTGTGGGATGGAGTAGACTTCACCTCTGATATATACAGCGTTGTCCTGGCTACTTTGCTAGACTAAAGTCTGTGTTAAAGTAGCCAGTTTTTTTTTTTTTTTTTTTTCGTGCTGTTATGGTGTTATTTGGAATAAAAAAATAAATCAAATATGAATAAAAAAGTAAGAATAAAATAAAAAAAATAAAAATATAATAAAATAAAAATATAATAAAAATAGGTGGGGTGGGAGTGTTGTAGGACTAGTGGGTTATTAGTAAAAGAATTGTATACATTATAGTAAATTGTTGGATATCCATGCTTCTGATTCATCTCTACCTGATTGAATCATATGTTGGGTCCATATTTGTGTAATCTTATAGTAATTGTACGATTTCCAGTTGGTACTGAGTGTATTGTATAGTTTCGGAGCTAGGAACATGTAGAATCTTTGATAAAATGTCGTTGTTGCTCTCGGAACTGGTGTGTAGATGTTTGTTGTTTGTCTAGTGTTGTGTCCATGATTTATTGCTTGGGGAGAGTTGTTATTAGTATGGAAGTATTGAACGAGTCTCAACATAAAGATTTGTCTTATATTAAGGACATTGTACTCTTTAAATATAAGGTCTGATGGATATCTAAAGGGACGACCAATTATTACCTTGAGAATTGTTTTTTGTGCTTTTTTAGCCGACTCCAATATTGTTTTTGCTGCTCCTCCCCAAACTAAAATAGCATAATTAATTAAAGAGTAGCACAGTGCAAAGTACACCGATCTCAAGAGTTTGCAATCAACTATACATCGAATTCCTTTAAAAAAGTAAATTAGTTTTCTTATGCGTTTTATTTTTATTTAATTGTTTTTGCTAGATTCGATATGTGTTCTTTCCAGTTAAGATGATCATCGATCAGTACTCCCAGATGTCGAATAATTTTGACTCTTGTCAGTTTTTCACATTGGCATGCTGACGCCGTGGTCTTGTTTGCTTTGCAGTCATGAACGACGAGTGTAGGACTTTGACGTGGTGTTGTTCTTTCATTAATACAGAAACATATATATTTTGATTTTTTTGTATTAAGTGATAGGAGGTTCGTATCAAACCATTTTTTCGCCTTGTTCAGACCATCCTGTGCACGAGTATTGACCTCTTCCCAAGACTTACCCTCAAAGCAAAGCACGGTGTCATCCGCGAAAGTGATTATTTTTCCATTGTTTAGGGTCATATTACAAAAGTCGTTAATGTATACTAGAAATAATATAGGACCTAAAATGCTTCCTTGTGGAACACCGTGTGTTATCAATGATGGATTGCTGTATTTTTCACTATTTTGGACAATTTGACGTCTATTTGTTAAGTAATCCTTAAACCACTTATATGCTATGCCCCTTACTCCTATGTTTTCAAGTTTTTTTAGCAATAGTAGGTGCGGTACGGTGTCGAATGCTTTTGCAAGGTCAAGAAAAATCCCCATGCATTTGTTTCCCTTGTCCAGGTTCGATACGATATATTCCACGAGAGACATGAGTGCATCTTCTGTGTTGCGTTTCGATCGGAAACCAAATTGTTGATTCGATAGAATGTTGTTTACATCCAGAAATTTAAGGAGCCTCCGTTTAACAATTTTTTCTAGAATTTTTGAAAAAACACTTAAAAGAGAATAATATAGTGCACATATTAATAATATAATGTACATCTAAGCTTAATACGAGGTTAATCCAGAAAGTAATGACCATTTAACGTTAAGAAAATAACGTTAACTAATTGTACTCTAAACTGAACTACTATGCCCAACAAAGTCTTCGGCAGATTTAGGTGAGAGGATTTCGATCATCCACCGTATAGTCCGACCTTGCACCGAGCGATTTTCACCTTTTTCCTAAGTATAAGAGTTCCTGAATACAAAGCCTTTCAGAGGCGATGACGACTTGCAACTTGGAATTGGTTAAACGGATTGGCGGACTACAACAGCGGAACTTAAAAGCTCGTGAATAGATATGATTGATACTTGGATGCAGGAAGATATTATGTTAAATAGATTAGTGTTCTGTGTGTTTAAAAAAAAAATTATCTTAAAATATTTTCATTTTTGTCTTTACTTTTTGGGTTACTCTCGTACATACCGCTCATTTTTTATTTCATGTATTTACTTAAAGTAACTAGAATAAAATACCATTTACAAGGTATCCCGTGGTTTTTTATATATGCACGAGTATTATATTACCTTACCCTAATCATCAATAAATAAATATACAATAAAAAATTTACATTTTAAAAGATTTGTTTTTTTCAAAAGAGCTAATCAGTTATTAAATAGTCATATAAACCTATAAAAATGATTGTGTACAGCGAGTACAATCATTTTATGGTAAATTGAAACATATAAATTTACGGCGTGTATTTTAATTTTATAAAAATATTATGATTTATGAATAGAATTTTAATATTAATATATTTTAATAATATTTGTTTACGTTTTAAATTTATACGTAGCGGAACATTGAACAAAAATATCAATAAATATGAGAAGGTATAAATGCCCGACTTACGGCAGAATTAGCATTACCAGTTCACCTTTAAAACCTACAAAAGTTTAACTCGAAAGTAAATTATGAGGTTCTTACTTTTGACTACTCTTATTCTAGTAGGGGTCCTAGAAATTCGCAGTTACCGTTACTGGGTATTTATTATATACTTAAATTAAACATATTTATATTCGTTATTAAGTGCTTTTTCATTTAACGTTAATATGTTAAACGTTATTAAATATAGTAATTTTTGTTATTTGTCTTTCTTGCACTGGTAAACCCATATTGAGACATTTAATATTGACAATAGGTTAATCAACATTTTGTATATATAGGTTTTGTGTACACATTGCTTGCATGTGTATAGTTCAAAAAGAAAGGAAGAAATACAATTTTATTAAATTTATATTCATTATTAACGTATTAATATTTTGTCTAAATAAATTTATGAAGATGGCAGGCAGAACATTACTGAAAAAAGGAAGTTTTAATTTTAATTTCTTATTTAATGTACATAACAAAATTTGACACAAAATATTTCTGAAATTTGGATTTATAAATAATTATGGAATATTTTTATGATTATTATCTTACAAAGTATTATAAATATTTTTAATGTTATTTTTTTACTTATTTAAAGTAAAAAAAATCAAAGTGTACAATGAGAACAAATTCGTAATACATATTTATTATTATTGGTTCAGTGCAGAAATTTAGTTTCACTGGTAACTTAAAAGATTTAATAAAAAAATACATTATTCTTCTGTAGATAATTTCGGTTTTATTTAACATCTATGCATTATTATGTTTTTCATTTTAAATATAACGATTTGTTTGGATTTGGAATTGAATAAATCATAGAAAATAGATAAAATGATCGTCTCCTAATAGATGATGAAACTATTTATTAAGTCTGCTATATATACAATATTAGATCGTTATATAATATATAATTATCCGATATATCTATTACATTACATTGAACTGAAGTGTACATTTCGTTTCAAATATGAAATTACGGGGATGAAAAATATCGAATACTTCATTTCTACTGTCGTTTAAATACATTTAAAATACAAGATAATAATTTCTTCTTATATTTTACAATGATATGATTTTTGTAATCTGAAATTGGCATGTATTTATATATATTTTTAAAAATAGGTACTGTACCGAATAACTCTTTCATAAAATCTCATTTGTGGACACAGGCTACAATTCAATATATTTGATTGTATAACATGCTTGAGTAATAATAATTCTACTCTATTCACAGGATAAAAGGAAAGAACTCAGAGAAATAGATGATCCTTCCGATAGCCGACAAGACAACAACGATTTGACAAATCAAGCGATTGTTTCACCGTTTTCAGTTTGGAGAGGTGGTCAAAAACCGAATATAGATGTTTTAAAGACAGTGGCTGGAATTCAACAATATTATTTCATTGTACTGCTAAATGCACCCCAACCGCACCCTACACAACGCCCACAAAAACATTACGATTACGAGTTCCATCGCTACCCTCCTAAATCGGTAGGATATCCGAAAGTCACCAAATAAGTTTTTAACATATTATACGAATATACCAGTCTAGCTGCTGTAGATGTATTTGATGATCTCCAACATATAGGTGTAATAAACCTAGTCCACAATATTTTATAGGCGGATACCTGACTAAATTACATATTGAAAATTTTCAAGAAGCATGTACTAATTCTGTACTGTTACAGAAAATATTATTGCATGAAATTTTTACAAAATTGTGTTAAGTTTTAAGTCTGCTTTCTTCAACATAAATATTTACGTAATTGACTCATTATTGTTACATATCTTTCTATATTATGCAATTATTCGTAGTTATCGATTAATTAAAATATATTATTTATTTCAAATTATGCTTAGAATACAAAAAAAAATATAAGAAGTCGCCGAACTTTGAGCGGATACACTATTATTTATTAGATTTTTTAGTTTCTAAAAAATCTAATAAAAAAATAGTCTAACCGATCGAAAAACTACGCCTTTTTAAAAATGTTTATATCTCCTGCACGGTTGAGATTAGTCAAATGCAGCTTGAATATTTTCGACTTATATTTTTAATATACATACCACTAAAATATTGTGCGCTAAAATTTAAGTAAAATTATTTAAATACTAAATTAATGTATTAATTATAAATATATACATATAAAATCAATTTTGTCGAAAAATATTGTTTTTGCGTCACCGGGATACGAACCTGGATCTCTATTTCCAATCCGGGGAAGTGCACTACCTTTGTGCTATAACGCCAGTATTTTTCTTGACAAATTTTCGAACGTTACATTTTTAATGTTACATTTTTATTCAAATTAATACACCTATCGTTCCATTGTTTGAAAGCCATCTACATTATTTTTACAGAATCTCAAATACCTTTGAGTAAACCGACTGCAGACGCCAGAATTATCAATTCATTTTTATTAAATTTTGGACACATTGATACAACATATATTATTAAGGAAAACACATTTTTATTGTGAGTTGTAATTATTCAGAACATAGGTCTGTGATATTTTAAATACTAAATTAATGTATTAATTATAAATATATACATATAAAATAATTTTGTCGAAAAATATTGTTTTTGCGTCACCGGGATATATATAAAAACCGGGATATATATATACCGGTGACGCAAAAACAATATTTTTCGACAAAATTGATTTTATATGTATATATTTATAATTAATACATTAATTTAGTATTTAAAATATCACAGACCTATGTTCTGAATAATTACAACTTCACAATAAAAATGTGTTTTCCTTAGTAAAATTATTTAATGTTACTTTATTTTAAACAGTTTGATAAATTATGCTGACACGAAACTAATGGTCCACGATAATCTCTCAATGAGACTTGATCTCTGAGAGATGCTAAGAGTATGTGTATACTCGAGCCGTCATTCTAATCCGTGCGCAAAATGTATAGTGTAATGTATTCATATATTTCTGTTTTGCTCGCGGATTTTTGAAGAATACCTTTATAGACTCTCAGAGTTCAAAGTCCCATTGTGGACATGGACCATAAAATACAAATCATATTTAAATCATTTCTGAAATGCATATCCTTCTGTATATATTGAAGATTATATGTGCATGTAGCGTGCGCGCATAAATGACATTTATCTCAGGATCTCTTTCGTAATTTGCTCAATGGGCGGTACAGAGTTCTATTCATTACCGCATTGTGCGCAGAGTAGAATAACGTAACTGATATAATATACTGACCTTTACTGACAAATCTCTGACATAAGAGATCAAAGTCTCGTCTGTGGACACAAACCATAAAGAATTATATTTGCACAAGAAAAACGCATCACTTTTACACTGCCAATTTTTTATTTTCTATTTGATATATATATTTTTTTAACACAGAAAACCTACCCCACAGACGAAAGACATTCATACCGCCCAGTTTCGATTAACAAACTAAAAAATAGTAATTTATAAAGAACAAATATATACATAACAAAAATGTTTTTTCCGTTCTCGGAACTTATTCGTTGATAATACTCTTATAATGCGTATATACGAATGAAATTTAATCTAAAGTCTCGAAGATTTGGTGGTAAAGATCGATATGCATCAGTTAATTATTTAATTCCGTGTACATAATACATAATGAGTGATGGTTGGCTCCGCACTAACACTGTGCTGTATGAAGTTTCATCTGTGGTAACGCACTTGTAAATTTAAACATTTTTATGAATCCGCTAACACTTTCGAATCCAAATACCCCTTTGAAATAAAATTGTATTGTTATGAAAGCGTAACAAATCATCCCTCAAAAACAAATCAATTTGAAAGGTTTTTTTTAAATGTTTTGATTTTATAACTGTTCACGGGCCATTACAGTTATCAGTTTAAGTATAATAATAATAATAATCGATTATTTATAAGATTAAAACATTATAAAAAAATTTCAAATTGATTTGTTTTTGAGAGGTGATTTATTAGAATTTAAATGAAATTAAATAATAAATAAATTATATGATAAATAAATTCACACTCAAGCGTGAAGTGAAATATGATTCGTCGCCGCATGTATTTTGTGCGCAGAGTTGAATAATACAACTAATACCAATCTTAACCGACTCTCAGAGATTAAAGTCTCACATGTAGATGGCGCAACTTTAATGTTACAGGTTATTTAAATATGAATTTATTTGTTTAAATATTTTCACGAACTCTCGATAATAGTAATTCCAGTTTAAGAACCGCTGTTCTTAACCATTATTTTAAAAATAAATATATAAAATAAACTAGTTGGAAATATTTTTAAATACCTAATAAATTTATAAAAATATTATTTGTTTTATTTAACGTCAAAATTGATAATTAGAAAGCTATTGACATTTCTCAATATTCTTAAAATGTGAAAGGAGAGAATAATTTTTAATATTATCATAAAGTCAGTCATTTTGCGACAAATTTGTTAGATTTCAATAGTGTTATGAATAAAATAACTTTAAATATGATTAAATATATTAATTAAAAATATATATATATGCAATCAATTTTATCGAAAATATTGTTGTTGCGCCTCCGGGATTCGAACCTGTATCTCTTTCCATACTGGGGAAGGTGCATTATCCAACTATGCTGTAGTGATAATATTTTTGGCGACAAATTTTTGAACCAATATGTTACTTTTTGATATTAATACATTTAATCGTTACGAATAAATGTATTAATATCAAAAGGTAACATATAGGTTCAAAATTTTGTCGCTAAAAATATTGTCGCTGTAGCATAGTTGGATAATGCGCCTTCCCCAATTTGGAAATAGATCCAGGTTCGAATCCCGGTGGCGCAACAACAATATTTTTCGATAGAATTGATTTTATATGTATATCTTTCTAATTAATGTATTTAATTGATATTTAAAACATCACAGACCGTCTGTTCTAAATAATTACAACTTCACAACAAGAATGTGTTCTACTAAAAATAGCTTTAATTTGATCAACAGTTAAATACATGCGTATGTAATTCTCTAGTCAAATTATTTAAATTCTATTTTATCTCAATGGTACGTATCATTCCCGCCCTCTCGACTATACTCTTCCACCTTTCTCGGCACCCTTCAGATATGAGGACTATCACCAAAGAAGTGTCTATTGTTTTTTCACTTGATCAGTTCAACGGGTGGATGATATTTCTCGTTTTCTTTGTCTCAAGATGATCAAAAAATGTAAGGATTCTTCATCGGTTTTTTCATACAGTTGTACGTGAGATCCTCTATTTCTATTTAAATGCGATATGCGTACATGGAATACATATCACAATAATATTCTTATGTATTTTAAAATTCAGCTAACCTAAGAACTAAACACTTGATCACTATGAGAGTATCTTACAATAGACTATTTATGAATGGTGTCTCCATAATTTACAATGTGTTTGTAAGGTGGCGTAGCTATATATATACTCGTGTATACGTATAATACTTATATTTCTAATAATCGCATTAAAATTATTGTGCATTATTTATAATTTCTCACCAGTAAGTGAGTGATTAAATAATTTTATTATCAAATGTGTACACGAAATCTTAAAATAATGTTTGAAAATAAAATTCCATTTGAAATGATCTATATATAAAGAACCGATAATGCTATTACTGCGATTATTAATTTGATTTAAGTGAAGTATTTTCATTTTTAAAATTCAATTATCCCTTCCCTAATACATAAAGAATAATAAATGGGCAGCAATTTAATGTTGCAAACAATTAATCATAATCAAATATTAGTTGGACACACGCACACACGTACATTTGAGTTCAGCGGAATATCAACTTATTTCATAGTTTAATCGTGTCCATGATTAACGTCAAAAATTATAGATGAAAATGATATTTTTTCTATTACATTTTATCGAATTTGTGCTGATTCTAATCGAATACCATGACATCGCAAGTTATTATATTAACAGAGTAAGTTATTTATAATGTTTATTTATCTTGATTATCATTAGGGGTGGTTATTTAAAACTGAATTGATTTATTACTGTATCTAATAATACAAATATTTTATTTTTAATTTAATATTAGTAAAACTTACACTTTTATTTAAAATATCCTTTTGTAAAAATTGCAATATGTAGTACTAGTGGCGTAGCAATAAATTGCTAGATCTCCTACTCTTCGAATTTTTTAAATTTATTAAGAATAAAAATATTCATTATTTGTATTTAAAAATTTGGGCATTAGATATTCATATATGCATATTTATAATATAAGATACATACAGATTTATAATATAATATAAGATACGAACAGTAGATACAGTACTACTGGACATCCTAAAACGGATTTAACTGGATGAACATTCAAAGGTAAATATTATACTTTTTTAATACTACTAGATGGCACAAAAATTGAATAAACAATAATTCAATTAAAAATATGGCTACTTATTTTATCATCCTTAAAATTATTAAAACTATGCTGTGAAATGAATAAAAAATTTAATTTTCTTTAAATTTAGATATTAGTTATTAGTGAAAATAAAAAAAGAACATTATTGAAATTGGTTTGTGCCTTACCCTAAATTTTTTTATGCTTATTAAAGACGTATATTGGCGTATGTGAATATTTTTAGTAAGTAAGTAGGTAATAATTATTTTCTACCACTTTTTAAGAAAACTTGATCCGTGTTTATCTGTAATATATCGATAGTATTTTGTTGAAATTTTTTAGGCTTTTCTATAGTCTCGTCGTTACAGGGCTCTGGGACCCAGCAGCCCCCCTG
This sequence comes from Eubasilissa regina, assembly GCA_022840565.1. NCBI lineage: Eukaryota > Metazoa > Arthropoda > Insecta > Trichoptera > Phryganeidae > Eubasilissa > Eubasilissa regina. The sequence continues at coordinate 29,314,685 of JAINEB010000018.1, forward strand.
GGGCACGGATCCACGGGCGGCTGCCTCAGGTGATAGCTGCACCACTGAGTAGGAGGGAAATAGTTCATTTTTGTTAGAGCGTTGTCTATTTCAGTATATTCTATTCCTACAAGAGCTAAAATAGGCCTCTCCATAAAATACGTTCTATAAATGATTATTTTTACAGTTCTATCAAATTTAATTTTTTTTTCATTCTGAATATTAAAAATTTCAAATCTTGTAAATAAAATTATAAAATGTGGATAAAACATTACGGAAAATATAATATTTTTCCTTTACGCAATAAATTTGAAAAAAAAAATACATTAATAACATCATTATCAACAAAAACATAAATAAATCTGTTTAAAATATTTTATTTAAAACTTCATAAAGAAGCATATTTCGAACATTATAACACAGATATTTTATTAAATGTTCAATTATTCAATATTTTTGATTCCCGTAGTGCATATTTTATTAATTATGATCAATCCTACATCTAATGTTTATTACGTTTATCCACAGAGTGCGAGAAGTATTTTTGCAGGGTTTCCTACTAACTATCACCGCAATTTAATGAAAGAAATACGTCTGTACCCGATAAATCATGGAAACGTTCCACCATTTTTATTTTGGAACGAAGATCAATCAAGCGCAAATTCAGATCTGATTCAAGATCTGAAGAAAGAAACTGTAACCTAACAATTTTATTTTATTCGTCTTCCACCGACAGACGTGATGATTATTGTAGCCAGTTCCATGATTCGGACTTTTCGGGTTTTTAACAATTTATAATAACTTTTAACAATTTATAATAACAATTCAGTAAAATAAATCATAGGTATTTAGAATTCTCATTGATTTTCTGATATGGCTACCAGGCATACAAATAGATTTTATACTAGATAATATGGAGGTGGATACTCTAAAATTATTTGCTTCGTTATTTTGTCATTATAGTTATAATTTTGTTATGATGTAATATAATATTGGCTTAGGTGCCTTATATTTTTTTCAATCTTTATCATAACATGTTACAGATAAATAAAAAATTTAAATACAAACTAAATGTACTAATTAGAAAGATATACAGGATCCCGGTAGCAACAACAATATTTTTCGTTAAACTGATTTTATACGTACATCTTTCTTATTTGTATTTAAAATATCACAGACCTATGTTATAATAAGGTTAAATATGCAAGTTGTTAGTCACACAAATGATATGGAGGAAGGCTGTTGAAATTCTGTTAAATTGAGATGAAAAGATGATAAGGGGGTAGTTTTGTGATCGAAAAATCATTTAATCAATTTAACAATTTATCCTGTCCGATGTAAATAATATTCTAGTAATGTAAAGAACAAGGAGTATTGCGAGTATGTTACTTTATAATTCAATATTTTTTATTTGAGTATGATAATGCAACTTTTCCTTTTAATCATCCAAAAATATGAACACATTGTTCGGGGAAATTTGAACGTAAATTGTTTAAATTAATTTCGATATGTGGCCAATTTTTCCCTGGACCGTATAGAAGCATTATTGTTAATATACTTTTGATAGTAAATTTTCCATAAGAATATTAATTTCATCAGAAAAATTCAATAAATTTTTCAATTGAAAAATACAATGAGTTTGTATTTCATATTTTGTTTTAACGATGTTCGCATGTTTCATAAACGGTCGGCTTTATATAGCCTTTAACGATCGGCTCATGGCCTAGAGAAATATTAATATAATCGAGTAATAATTGTATACATATGTACATTTATAAGGAATATTATTTCGAAAACCGTCGGAATTTCTACTTAATGCTGAAACCCGGTGGTAGTGTTAGCCTCGTGGGTAATCCAGCAATGGGGCTTCTGTTTGCATATTCTATTTACGACTGCACTGATTTTATCGGAAGTCTTGGACATCGGCAGTTGTAATATCTTAAAGGTACCGTAACTTTATGTGTCACACTATCTTTTTTAATTATTATGTTTTAATGATGCAAATCAAAAAATGTGTTTTTTTTAATGATTACATCAAAATACTAGTTTTTAAAAAATATTTTATTATAAAATATTAGTGCATACCTAAACCATCAAATTAATAATAATAATTATTTATTAATTTTATCCAGTAAATGGTTGACCGGTATTTCAATATTACTTTAAGACATCAGACAAAATGTTCACTTAAACATAGGACAAAATAATCAAACTAAAACCATTCATTTTAATATTTTAGGTGTTTCAATTCGTTTCTTTGATGTACTACTATCATGTTGGGTTTTACGTTCCGCCATTAACCTAATTCAATACCTTATTACAGATGTATCGTTTTAAAACATGCAATATAAAATAGATGTAAAATCATCTTTTCATAGTTCCCTTCGTATTAAAAAGGTATGTCATTTATGCAAGATAGAGTTGGATGAAATCGAGGCTGGTGGTGAACCACCGCTTACCCAGGACCGTTTTTAAGCAATAAATCCCACATTGGTTCTATACATTCACCGCCAGGTTGGTATTTTTTTAACACTCGTAAGCCGTACCGCAGAGCCGCAATAACAATAATGCAACACTCCATGGCTGCCATCCGAACACCATTCACTGTCCGTACAGTGCATTAGAGGAATAAATATAAACATTTATTCGGTAAAACAAGCAGCAAAATTCGTACAACTAGAAATAAATTCAAAAATTTATGTTTAAATTCTCGCGGTGGATATGAAATATCATACTTACCGACCACCCTAATGATTTAGATTAGGATAGATTTTGTCAAGTCGGTACTTAATATATTATATATGTTTTGAAGTAGGTACTTAGATTACCAATATACTTTTGAAAATTCGAATACATCATACGTTTTATAATACTTATTCGATTCTCGACAGCATCCAGTCTAACAGTATATGGTCCAACAGCTCGAGTATTTAGCTCGAGAGTATCCAGCCTTGCAGAATCCAGTCTGGCAGTATCCGATCCGACGGCATCCGGTCCGCCAGCGTCCAGTCCGACAGCATTCGATCCGACGTCATCAGTTATCATCAAATATTTCATCCGATGATCCGCATTATAAACTATCAAAAATTATTTTCAACTTTCGCCATAAATCCAAAGAAGACGGTGGTGTCCCAAACCAGGAGGATGACGAAACCGTCCGACCAATTCCTGATTGGAGAAGTGATCCACACCATTCAGACGATATCACAATGAATCCACAAGACGACACACTGCGGGTTGCGCCAGATTGGGGAGAACGTGACCCTGTTTATATGTTTAAAGAGAATATATTTTTTGATAGATAGATTTTTCTGAGTCTTTCTAATTGATTCATTTTAATTTGTATTAAATACCACTGAACTATGTTTTGAAAATGCAAATTCACAACAAAAACTTGTTTTCCTTAATATTAAGGAAATAATAAATGAAAAAGTAATATGTCCTCGTATAAATCAAAACATGATAATATTTTATAGGATCACTTTGACTTTATCGTTAAAGCAGTCTAACGGTAATAAAAAGTTCCGGTTCAAGTCTCGGTGGTTACTATATTTTTTCGATAAATAGATTTTTTGTGTACTAAGTAAACTATCATTTTTTTTTAGTTATCAAGAAATTACGTTCTGAAAAATCGCAACTTTACAAGTAAAAAGTGATTTTGTAAAAAATACAATATTAAATATTTTGTACTACTCTGTGTCTATTCGCAGCATTGCCTGACGATCACATCCTCTTCTATTCTTATTTTTCTCGGGTCACGAGCTCCGCAGCACGGAGCGTGGTGGAGCCGGCGAGTTTGCCTGCGGTCGAGGTTTTCGCCAGTACAGATGAAGATCCGAGTGAATGAAATAAATTGGTCTCTACAATAAAAATATAATAAAAAGGTTATTTCATTCAGTTTTAGTATGGTAGAAGATTTTTTGTGACGATGTGGAACAGAGATTCCCAAAGCGTGGCCCGGGGCCGCAGTGCGTGCCGGAATTCCAGTAGCCCCGCCGAGATCCTAGTGTAGCCGGGGATCACAATGCATGGCGTCATGCGCGTCAGGTGAGGGCAACATTTTAGTTTTGCAGACAGTCCATGCGAGTGTGATATAAATTTTTATTTGTATTATTCTTATTTAGCCGACTGCGCACAGTGTCCTCATTAAAACAATATTTTAGAATTTACAAATAATCCAGTGGTAAAGGATGAATCTGTCATTATAGAAAATGTCACGAAAAAGATTATTTTTTTAATATATATTCATTGCATGTTATGTACAAATATGGTATGTAAAGTTATATTTCATTAAAAAGTATTCATAATCGACAATATTTTTATCTTCTCGATAATAGTGAGTTTTTGTTATCCGAACTATGTTAACCCCCAGATAGTTCGTATAATGGAGGTTCTAGTATATGTACAAGATGACAGAAGCAGATTCTATTCACAAAACTAATTTTTTCCTTTCATATTTTATTTCTAATGTGCTTTTTCGCTGGAAATTATTATTATCGTAATAGTATAATAATTATTTATTTATAGTATTCTAACACACTTTTTTGAACAAATATTAAAAATGCAACACCATAAAACTTTTTTTTGTCAATTTGTGAACAGCTCAATTAATGTTAAAATACTAATGAACGATGAATACAACAAATAAAAGAATCATATTTATTTAGAAAACTTTCGGTATTTACTCGCATAAATAAAAATCATTACAAATATCACAATGTTTTAAACTTTTACTTATAAATAATACTTCTAGTACAAATAAACAAAATATATATTTTTTATGAGACAGTTATCAGTACGTTTTAAAGTTTTCATATTGACAACCGTCTATGAATTGTACCTTTTTAGACATATCGATGGTAATTATGTAAAACAAGTTACTTTTTTTGTGTAATTGTTCCATTTATTATTTTATTTATTTGTACGTATCCGCAATACATTTTAATTTGTATTAAAAATAATAGTACAATTATAAAAATAGATCATTTGGAGAAATATTTTTACAGAAAAATAGACATATCAAAATTGACTTAAATATGTATGTTACGGAAGTTAAATCATTAGCTGATTGATGCATCCGATGGAGGGATTGTTGTAATTTATTTCTTTAAAATATGCAAAAGTTTTTAAACTTAAATATATAGAATGGACAAGTTTATTCAATGTATATATTAATGTGAACATCCCGTTAGTCATGAAAGCAACACATGAGTAAGGAAATTATGGTATGTGATATAAAAAAGTGGACGAGGTAAGTAGTAAGAGTCGTGTGCCAGGACAGAATAATGTGACGTTTAATTCTATTTGCCTACTCCCTTGTCACTCGTATATATTCATCATACAACTGACTAAGCAGTAACTGTTTATTACATAAACTTATCTTAGGGTTAGTTTCGTTAGCCACAACGGCTGAGCCGCTTCGGATAGTAAGTTAATTCAAGTAGTTATATCATTGTGACGTTAATACGTGCTTATGGTCTAGTGGTTAAAATACTCGCATAGTGATTTAGCGGTCGGGGGTTCGAACCTCGTTCCAGGAGACCATCGAGTTAGACTTATTTCCATAGCACAAGCGATTAGCTTAATTTAAAAATAGTAATAATATTGATGTGATACGTATTCCGTGTACGCAACTATATATTTTTTTTAAAAAAGAAAAAATATTATTCCCCATGCCAAATGTTGGTGACTGCGCACCCCGCCGTAACCACGACTTGACCATAACATTATTACCACAGCAGCGATGGCAGTCTATATTGTAAAAAAGCTAATCGAAATATTCGGTAGCCGCGAAGGAGATTGGGCATGCATCAGTGACTCTGTGTGAGAACTGGACCCCCCTCCCTTTTTAAAGAAAATCCCCTCCTCTCGACTGTACCCCGACAGTCCGACCTCGGCGTGACATAACACATTCTTCCGCACTCCGCCGCCGAACGAATCGAGCAGAATCCTCGGTTTGGCTGCAATGGCGCTGATAATCTCGACGCCAAACATTTATCAAATAACGAACTATCGTTTCAACGTGTTTTTGTTATTAAAAAAAATTCTTTCAAAAGACCGTAAATGAGACCTTCTCGTAATGGCCCATATTCACGAAATGAGACATGTTGAGATATAATCTCAATACTATGTACACATAACTCAAGATAATCTCAGAAATTAGCTTGAAATTAGTAGAAAAAGACAAAAACACAAAGATTGTATCTAAATTTCCAAACACAAACACCTACAACTGTTTATTCTGAAAGTTAGACGAGCAAAATGCATTAAATTACAAACATTTATTCCATTTTAATTTCTGCTGGAAAGATTCAAATTAATTCATCTGACGAACAGAAGATAAATAGTCAATGAATGGCTTACAACAAGCGTGAAATAAGGAGCAAGACAGCGAATCTCACAGGTATTAACTGTACAAGGGGACTACGAAAACCAAGAGTTGTCTGTAAAGAATCTCACAGAAGCAAAATCCGTATCTCACAAGACCGTCTCGAACCTTACAAACTTTGTTAAATTTTTGTTTATTATTTGGTCTATTCAAATCAATACAACAATACGCATCTTGGAAAACTTAACAAATTGCTAAAAAATTCTAGATACAAGAATGCCAATTCCCACTTTTTTTATGTAATATGGTAGTACCGAGGATTTTTTCCTGGAGGTAATATAAGTAAAATAAAATTAATTAAATAATCACACACTATTAATTTTTGGGCGTCAGTATGGCCGTCTAGAAAAGACCTGGAAGAGTACCACAGCAGTGGAATGATGCATTTTCATCTGGCTGAAGAGACCCTGGACCTGTGAGAAGGAAGAAATAAAAAAATAAAAATTTATAATATTACTTGGTCATCATAAGACTAGGCCTACACGCAATATCTTGAAATAAAACAAAAACTTAAGATGTCATTTTCAAAATTATGTTTATCAATTATTTTTATTTTACGGAGAGACAATATTTTCATAAAAAAATATGAAACATGCAGTCAGTACTTGTGCTACGAAAAGCAGGACTAACTTGGTGTCCCCCGAAAGCATTGAACTCCAGTCCGATGGTTACTAGGCGAGTGATATTTCGTTTAGAAATAAACATTTGAATAAAATATTATATGTATCATGTATAACTTTACAAAAAATTATTATAAAAACAATGACATCATTTTTGGTCAGTTCTATATAGAAATTTGATCAAAAAGTAACCCTTGTAATGCTGTTAAAATTTGTATTATATTACATTGTAATTAGCTAAAATTTTGCTATAAAGATTATCCTGCCATTTTAAAAGAAACAAAGATTTATAAATATCTATTGCGTGTCTTTGTACTTAATTAATAAATAATTAATATAATTATACATTTTATAATTTTCAGTGACGATAAGTTCAATTATACTGTGACCCGCACTCGAATTCTTCTGTTGTATTATATTAAATTATTCTAGAAGGTATGTATGAAAAACATTATTTTTTCCCTGTATGTTTTAATAACAAGTACTGTTTTTTTAGAACATATATACATAATTATTAAGGAGAACACATTATTATTGTGAAGTCGTAATTATTCAGAACATAGGTCTGTGATATTTTAAATACCAATTATTTTTATTTGTTAACTTTGTTTTATTAACCACTTATTGAGTTTAAATACATCTAATGGTTTCGAAAAATACCATTTTCTTCTTCAGGATGTCAATACTAACTAAAAACATATGTTATTGTTTCTTTACTAGAATCTATTTTTTAAAAAAAACAACAATTGTTAACTTAAATTGTTACTTACAAATTACAAAATACAAATTTACTCGAATAATTTTTAGGAAAAATTTTAGAATGGGATTTGTAGTTAAATTTAGTTGGTCGTTTATAATTTTTTGAATAGTTTTACACGCTTTATTTATCTCTAACGATTCCAAATTATTTAACTTGTGACCAACACCGTTTACACCTAAAATTGACAATCACAATTTTTTATCAAAACCATGACCATTTTCTATCAAATGATTAGAAAATTCTGAAAACCTACTATTGTTCAAACGTCTCAAATGCTCCTTTACTCTTAAATTAAAATTTCTACCCGTTTTACTAATATAAAATGCAGCACAATCTTTGTAACTACGTTTATAGACACCAGAATTGTTAAATTTATCATATTTGTCTTTAGAATTTATGAGTAAATTTCCTATATTATTATTTGTGTAAAATGCCGTTCTAATGTTTTGTGGTAGATATTTAGATATTTGATTCGAAAAGTTATTTATGTATAAAATTCTACGCCAATAATCATTATTATCATTATGTTCTATCTGTGATTTATATAGAAATTGATTATTATATTATTTTGATTTATTTTTTAAAATAGTGTATATCAAACTTGTATTATTCCCGTTATTTACTGCTATTTTTTAAATTATATTCTATTCAATATTGAAATTGGATGTTGACTTAGGAATATTGACTAAACGATGTATCGTGGAGTGGAACCTTGAATGTTTAGATTGTTTAGGTATCTCCAAAGTCTCTCTAACTAGATATATTGCATCCATCCACCGCTGTAGTACTCTTCCAGGTTTTCTTCGTCCTAAAGTTGTGTCCGGTAAGATAATTTCTAAAGTTAACTAGTCATTTGAAATCGCTTTTTCAGTCATGTTCAGAACTGTCAGAAAGACTGGTCCCACGGTCCGGAAGTCCGGAAGTCCGCAGCCATCTTTAGAGGCCAACCGCTACCAAGCCAATATAGAATCATTCCTTAGATATCTTTGTGGATAGGTAAATTAGATTTCACTTTTTTTTTTACTAAAATTTGTCGTATTTTCTACCTCTCTTTTGAAAATGATATAAAAATGAACAAATGTAAAATAATAATGACACTTGGTAGACAGATTGCAAAAAGCAAAAATAAACACTTCGACTGTAATGGACGATTTTACGATTGGCTGTGGTTTGCGATCTAATGTTACCTACAAATAAATATCACCGACGGTAAGTAAAAAAATCGATCGTACTTGAAAAACAGTAGCGACTTGGCACAACACTTATTAATTTTCTGAGGCTGTATTCAAATTACATTAAACTTTTAATAAAATATCGTAGATCGATAAAATCGTTATATTTAATTTATTTCACATTAACATTTTTTATAGATCAAATAATATATGAGTTAGGTTATTAAAAATGTTTTCTAAATTTATTGTAAGTAGGTACATTTTGTACCTACTGTGATATTGAACGAGTCAACCACAACATATGTTTAACAGGTATAGATTTTTTTTAATGTGGTGCTATAGGAGAGTATTGAATATCTCCTGGGTGAAAGTAGTGAGAAACAAAGACGTTTTGAAACGTACATAAAAAGAAGTCCTTTATCGAGATTGGAAAACTTGAGTTCTTTAGGTAAATAATCTGAGGCGAGAAATATCGAAAGATTCAAAGGAGATGGGGTACAGGAAAAAGATACATATAGTTGAAGAACTTGCGTGACTGGTTCCATAGCAGTTCACAGTCATTGTTCAGAGCAGAGCTATCTCTAAAGATTAAATGGCATTGAGTGGAAGTGGAACATTGAAGAAGATTAAAAAGATATGTTATTGTTATAAATACATGATTTTTTGAGGTTAGGTTATAGTCACTCAACCAACCTCAGGAGATTTAATTATTTTAGCGCGTATCCACGCATAATATCTCTCTTGGAAATTTGACATGAGTACCTACGCATAATACATACTACAGCATAACATTCAGCGCAAAGCGATTTACGAATCATCACTAGGTACTTCAATTCGAATATTTGAATACCGAATTATTCGACAGTTTTTAAACTATTCGGTACTAAAATGTTTATCTAACTTTTCGTTCGTATTTGCAGGAAAATATTTTACTCAAGCGTATTTTAATAACACAGGCAGTCCAGATTATCCGCCGAAATAGTTATGACAGTCCATTAAGCCATATTCCAGAATATATTTTGAGAACGCATTTCATGGCGGAATTTTCATCTCAACGTTTCAACAAAATCGGTGAACATTTTTTTACAGCGAAACGAAAGTTGCGTATTGTGTTCTAGGCTTTAAATCAGTTACCGAGGAATGGTTGACTCCTTCGCGTATATAAGAAAGTTTTTTAATTGTACATCCTCTACGCAATTAAGACCGTAAATATTATAATTTTTGACGAAACCGCAACCGGATATATAATAGTTGTTTTGTATGGATATATGTTATAAGTTCGGAATTATCAATAATGTATAAAAAAGATTATTAAAATATACATATCAAAGCGATCAGATGTACGTACTTATTTATAAAAAATTTAATAATAGTATTTATGGTTGATTTTTATAACATAGAAAAATGTGTGTACCTGTATTTATTATTCCAACTGTATTTTTAAGATTCTTCATAACTTGATAAATGTATTCGAATAGTTGAAAGTAATGTATATATGGAAACTCTAATCATCACCCGATATGTTTTACGCGCGGATTATAATAAAGCACCCAGTACACATTTATTTTTTAAACAATTATTGTTTTTTAAAAATAGATTCTGTTAAAGAAACAATGACATATATTTTTGATTAGTTATTGACATCTTGAAGAAGAAAATGATATTTTTCGAAATCGGCAGAACTATTTTAATTCATTAAGTGGTTAATAAAACAATGTTAACTATTTAAAATAATGTATTTTAACCACAAAGTTGATTTTGCCAATCTTAAAAATATGATAGTTATTTATTTTTAAGTCCGATCCTTATGAATAAAAGAAAGACATATTGCTTATAAATTTCTTGACATCACATTGTAAAATATTTTTTTTATCAATTTTTTTTGCCGCTACCAAACTTTTATCAATAATATATTTTAAAATTATTTCGTTATCCACCCCACGAACATCGTGGTTGATACTAAAAAATAAAAAGCTCCCAATTGCTACCTGTTGTGAAAGTATGACGATAATATATATCTACCGAATATGAAGGGGAATATAATGTGGGAGCATGTACGAGCACAGATACAGGTAGATCAGATCCGTGATTTTACCATAACATCATTGTGTAATTCGTAATTCCAGTTTACTTATTTAACTTAGATCATCAAATTTTGGTAATTATATATAATTTGTTTACTATTATATAACCATCTCGAGATGATCATCTATTGTATGATATTATATCATATAATCGTGATGTGTACAGTATTGCTATATGATGTGTGTTTGGGACATATATTTAAGTGTGTACAAATATATTTATTTTTGGACGAAAATAATGTATTATGCCTCCACCCCCCCCCCCCTACCCACTCCTTCACTACCCGTCCTTTCCCAGCCCCGCCGCCGACCAGTTGATTGGCGACCTTGAACCAGTGCGGTTATATGTGTACGGAAAGGATTACAATATTATTATCGAAATAGTGATTAAAATATACAGTCCACATTTTAGAGATGTCTGCAGAATTTGGATTCTGGTGAGTGCTAGTTTCCTTCCTGTCCTGAATTCTTTCGGCATCTTGCTTATACGCAATAATGTGGATACTCAAACCCGTAGTCATGACTTAAGTATATCATGAATAGTCGTCCTGATTGCTAACATTCGTTAAAATGGATAGCTTTCAAAGAAGTACCATCTCAAAGCATGTATGTGTTTAATTTTATACGTTTCACATATTATTCGTATGCTTCCCTATTCGCAAGTTATATTATTAATATACGAGTATATCTGCTTAGGGTTAGGTTAAGTCTCGGTTAACGAAACAGAAGACACCACATTGGGTAACTAAAGGGTATTGACTAATCTATCAGATCTTAAAGTGCATGTTAATACGCTTATAGCTTGGCGTGACATAAAAATTTGGCGTATTGACGCGCTCATGACTTTTAAAAAGTTAAATACATTATGAATAAACTTATAAATTTGACTCAACGCGAGTTAAATTCAGTATTTAATTTTAACAAAATAAATATTCTTCAGCTGTCATTAAGCTACAGCACATATCATCGCAGGCACAGAGGAGCGAGTAAATAAGGTGAGAAAGGTGAATTGTTCGTCGTGGATATTGTGTGTGACCAAGGTCGCTTGATATTACACCACTCGTATATTTTTACTGCGTTCAAAAGTATCACCTAATTAATTACAAACAACTTTATACATATTTTAGAATGTTTATATGTCTGTCTATATTATATGTACGGATTTCTGGTGAAATGAAAGGTTCTATGGGCGCAGTAAAGGGCATACTTAGGTATCATTTCACGCAGATAATTTGGGAATGGTTTCTGCCGGGTAATCTGTAACTTCTTAATATGACAAATTCTTGGTAACGATACCAAGCACAATTTATGTTGCGTTCTGTAAAATGTCTCATTTTGTTATAACTGTATATATCGGTATCTACATACAAAAATATTCATAATTTCCCAAAATACCATTAATTCATTATTCTTCCCTAATTATTTTGTTGATAAATTTTCCAGTACTAAAATGCCAACTGGGTTTACGGCAGATGCAAGGAGCAAGTGGGCACTTGCCCCCACCGCAGTACGGACGGTGGCGACTGGCGGGGGAGGGGGCGGGGGAGGGAGAAGGGGGAGTAACCGGAAGCGGAGCGCTGAACCGGAACCGCTCCGCACTGTTCACACGACGGCGGACACACGAGGAATTACCATACGACAGTGGTGCACAGGTGAAAAACGATTCGAATTAAACTAAAATGGGGACAAGAACAAGACTGAAGTGTTTACATTGCTGTCAAAATTCTCAGAAACTACGCTATTTAATAAATCGACTCCCCTTACGCAAAATACAATAATAATTTAATGTATTAATTGTATCTTCTTCTCGTGTCATATCCGTTTAATGGACGTTGACTATCATTACTTTTTTCACTGTGGCCCGGAAAAGCTCTACAGTAGACTGGCCAAACCATTGCAATAGATTCAGCAGCAATGTTTTCCTTCTTACAGGGCCCCGACTTATCTCTTCTTCTTATACTTCTCCGAATGTCTTATCACATGTCCGAGATATTAATGTTTTCAAATTTGTATTTTTTTTTAAATAGAGATGCGTACACGGAATACATGTCACATAAATTAATTGTCGATCCAGACACTTGAAAGTCATATCAGTCCGCCTGGTACCCATAGAAATGCAGATGTCATTACATCGAAACGGATACCTTCGAGAACCTAAAGGCCAACCACTTCTCTACAGCTATTCTTTTCAGAAACACGTCAAACTTTATACTCCTCGTACTTTTAATTGTGAATCGACCTGTAATAAATGTATGTCCTGTTTTAATTAAATACCTTGCTCTAGTCACAGCATATATACTCACTCGCACCTTCCACATTCATATATCCACACGCGTGAACATTGATGAGAGATAGGTCCTTCAGTCTCACCATGTACGAAACCTTCTGATCCGAATTACATAACCTTTAAACGTCAGCCAATCCATCCGAGTGAATCTTCATCTTCATAACTTTATCCATCCAGTTTATTTTGTATATTCTTCTATAGATGCACATCTCAAATCCTTAAAGTCACCTCATCATTTCTTCAGTAAGTATCCATGCTTCCATTCCATAAAATAATACCGAGAACACATAGCATCTGACTATTTGTATACGTAATCTAAGATTGAGATCATTACTGCAGAACAAATTTTTCATGCGAATAAAAGTGCACGAGCTTGCTCAATGCTGCATTTTATTTCAACAAAAGGAACTATACGATCTATCGATCAACAATATTTTTAAATTCCAACCTAAATATAATAAAATATAAATAAAAAAATATGTAATTTTTAGTTGTTCTGATATTACGCGTATATTTGATAAATATTTTAAATAACAGTGCTCACCTAGTGCACAATACTTTAGAAATTTGCAGATACATAGATATGTGCCTAATCCAAACTATGTTAGAGATATAAGCTTTTTTTTTAAATCTTAGTAATGCAATTATTTCGATTAATTCATATATTTTACTGATTTCGAATTATTAATTATATGCACAAAGCAATAGGTCATCGAATTTCGAGCAACTAGACTATTTTTTGTTAGATGATTTAGGGCCTGAAACATAGATAAAGAATAAAAATAGGTCAGTTTCGCAAATATTTATTTCAAAGTACTTAAACTTAAAGTTTTAACAAATGCTCCACAACAGTATAGAATTTGTTCATTCTTATTGCATTTGTTTAACACGTAATAGAATCAGGTATCAATGTGTATAAATAAAATTAACTGCCGCATATGTAATATACTAGAACACCTAAAAATAATTATTTGTTAGTTAAATACTTTATGTATAGGAGTTGAAATATCATCATATAAATACTAACTCTAAAATAAATAAATAAATAATAATAATAATTGTAAGACGATACAGCATGAAACCGTTGTTATGTTAAACATTTTATAATTCGTAATTCATCGTAAAATTTATAATAAATAAAAAGTACTCTACCGATAATACGTGAAACTACTAAGCATTAAGAATAAAGCTTTATTTTTTGTCTTTACGTATCTCGCAAAAGCGATTAGCGGTCACATGTTTTTAAGGCTCTATCAAACATTTCAGATAGTCATAGAGATTACTTGATATACCAATTAAATTTAATATTATGACTAAAAATTATTTATAAGAAGGAATGTATTATACAACTTGCGTATGTTTTTAGGCTATGATTATAATTATAACATCGATGAACATCAACGTCGTTGTCACCCCAAGGAAATCTTTCCATTCCTCTTTATTCTGTGCCTTGGTTCACCAGTCATCGAGTTCGACAGGTTGAAGGTAAATTTAACAATTAAAATACCATTGCCAGCATTGAAAATCCGTCTTTTATTTTATTATTTGCGCTTTAAAGAGTTTTTTGTACCCCAAAAAATGTTTATTATTCGGAGTTGCAGTAAATTGTAGCGATTCAGAATTAAATTATGCAATGCAATAAATTCTGTATTATTTTTAGTAAATATACAAAGATAGTCATAAAAAAATTTCAGAACCTATTTATTTATAGAAAAAATATTTGGTTGCCACCAGGATACAAATCCAGAACTCTTCATTACCATTTAATATTACAAACAAAATAAGATTTATACGTAATCCTATGTTTTATAATTTGCAATATTTTTCTGCATTCATCTAATTTGTTATAAAAATCATAGAAGTATGTTCCAAAATTGCAACTTCATGATAAAAAATGTGTTTTCATTAATATATATATTTTTTATTTATATTATTTTTAATATTTATGTACGCCTCTGAAAACCCGACCTTTGCTACACCAGACACAATAGTAATCAGTAGATACATCAAGAACACCAGATCAGAAGCAAGGTAAGTTATTTGGAATATTACGTATTCATACTCAAGAAACGTAAGAAGAATTTAAGAAGAGCATGCATATGATATATGCAGTGATATAATGGGACCAGGGCGTGTAGGTCTTTTGATAAGTCAAGCTTATCAAGTACATTTAAAATTATTTTATTTCTAAAAATTCCGTTTAGAAATTTGTACATTAAATATCGCGCAGTGAATGGCTATTACGAGAATGTAAAATATATATATAGCTGATGTTAGTATAGTAAGTAAGATTAAGAAAGGATCACTTAGGTGGTTTGGTCATATGGAAAGGATGAATGAGGAGAGAATGGTAAGAAAGATATATGACGCAAGTGTTGATGGAACCAGAAATAGAGGACGTCCGCGGAAGACTTGGCACGACCAGGTAAACCAGATAATGGAGGATGGTTCTGTTAGAAGCCTCAACAGTCGGCGAGCTTGTATGACAAGATGTATGAATGTGGACGAGGCGAGAATTGTATGTCAGGACAGAAGAGTGTGGCGCTCTATCCTCTCTGCCTACCCCCACGGGGAAACGGCGTGATGGTAAGTAAGTAAGTAAGTATATATATATATATATATATATATATATATATATATGACCTCAGCTTTTTTTTTTGTAAAGAATTTGATCATCTGGGCGCGCGACGGTATCCCATTCTTTCAATTGCTAACTACATGCACTTGAAGACAAATTAAATATGTGAACTCAACGTAAATAAACAGTCATCCTTTAAATTACATGTTATGTATAGCTCGATAAGTTTGTTGACATATGCATGATTTACAAAATCTAATTAACTGTTTGCAAAAATTATTTTTTAATTACGAAAATAGAGAGGGGGGATTAATATCAAATATCGCCGTGGTATTTTTTTATTTAGCACTGTATTTTATTACCAATGGACACGTGTGTATATAGGCAACTGGCGTCTCTTCTGGGATAGATCGCGCTCTTTGTGTATGCTTTCTTTGGGGAAACTTAGGCTGACGTTTCGAAACGGTAACACGTGTCATTATCAAGGCGTTACTTCCAACTCTATTGATTAAGAAATAAAAAAATATTTTTTAAAAGAGGAGCATTGTCATTACCACACTAAAGTGCATCCAGAAGCATTAATATTTTATTTTTATGGAATAGTTCAATTGTACGCCAGTCCTGACGAAGATATTAGTAGTTTATACAATGTTGAATATAGTTACAACTTTTAGTTTAAATAGCTTGTAAACAATATTCACCTAATTACATTACCGCTGAATATCGCGACGTTCCAATGTTGTACAGTGTAATTCAGTTAAATAATGACAAATATATTATTAACAACGTTATTAATTGGCTACGTTTTAAGGTTGTGAAGATTCTATTGTTTTATTACCCTTCTTAGAAGAGCAGCGAACCCGCCAGTACCTCCATATTAATGGCCGTGCGCAGACTATGAATATTTCATGACGCCGTATGTGAAAAATATTATCTAAAAGGTAAACAATTCCACTTTAATTAGTTAAGCAACGTATTATAATAACGCTATTAAAAAACGAAGTTCGTCACGCGAGGGAATCCAACGCTGCGGAAAGTTTCTTGCTGCAGAATACATGTTCCGTGGGTGTAAGGAAGATTGTCTTCCTCCTTTTTAGATCTGTTATAATGGCTCGTGTCCACGGAATGAGACGCGATGAGATAAATTTGAGAACTAAGTTCACGATTGAAATTGGTCATCATCATCCGTGTCCTAAGAGTCATAATCAAATATTCCAACTATTCGAATATCGAATAGTTTTTCAAGTATGACAACAGTATGAAATTTATTTTAAATATTTCAAATAAATCTTATTATACGCAAGTACATGAAACTTTATAAGAAAACTAGCTAATTTAATATAAACTATTTATTTATTGAATTTTTAAAAATACATATTTGAAAAATAAAAGCGCAAAACGTTTCGTATTTTCAATTTGTTCTTAATCAAATTCTCATAGTGATAGATGGCGATGGTGTGGTGGTACTCGAAGCCAGTCCACATACAAACATATATACAACTACTAAATGAAAGTATTAATTATAAATATTTACATATAAAATCAATTTTGTCGAAAAATATTGTTTTTGCGTCACCGGGATTCGAACCTGGATCTCTATTTCCAATCCGGGGAAGTGCACTATCTTTGTGCTATAACGCCAGTATTTTTCTTGACAAATTTTCGAACATAGGTTCGTTATATATATAGGAACATATAGATGTTACATTTTTCAAATTAATACACCTGTCGTTCCATTATTTGAAAGCCATCTACATTATTTTTACAGAATCTCAAATACCTCTGAGTAAACCGACTGCAGACGCCAGAATTATCAATTCATTTTTATTGAATTTTGGACACATTGATACAACATATATTATTAAGGAAAACACATTCTTATTGTGAAGTTGTAATTATTCAGAACATATAGCACAAAGGTAGTGCACTTCCCCGGATTGGAAATAGAGGTCCAGGTTCGAATCCCGGTGACGCTAAAACAATATTTTTCGACAAAATTGATTTTATATGTATATATTTATAATTAATACATTAATTTAGTATTTAAAATATCACAGACCTATGTTCTGAATAATTACAACTTCACAATAAGAATGTGTTTTCCTTAATAATATATGTTGTATCAATGTGTCCAAAATTTAATAAAAAATTATGCATTTGCTTCAAAAAAATTATGCATACATTACGTTTCATACTTGCTTTCTTATTAATATAAATTAAACACACATGAAAGATTTAAATAATTATTTTTAAAATTGATATATTTTGTCTAATTTAATCCATTATTTAATTTTTTTAAATCATACATACTACCGCCGTGATCTTGTTGAACTACCCACATAAAATACAATACCAAGCATTTTTCATCTAACAAATATTTTTCACTTTGTAAGATTTTTGAAATGAAATACGGGGATAATTTATGAAATAAAATTATGTTTTAAGTAAATTTCCTTCCGTATTTTCTTTCATACCTTAGATCGCAGATCATGACGGCCTATCGTTTTGTTTCATTCCATGGTTGAATTTCTCTTTACCCTTGTTGACCGATTAGTGACGGATATTTGATTGTTTCGGGAGGCGTTCCTGGTCCGGCGTCCATAGTATTATGACTTACAATAGACAGTGAGAAGCTTGATCAATTTAAAACTATTTTTCTAAGCATTTCCGTTGAAAATTGTGAATTGCTATGGTGAAAAATCATTCTTCCGGCTAAAGAAAACTTAACCTTTGGTGTGAGTCTACACACTTGACTTTAGCAAGCATATTTATTCAAAATCAAAAAAGTAAAATCACTTACGGCTCTGGCCGTAAGAATCACGCCTGTGTGACAGTGCTTTCTATCATTTTTCTCTAGTAACTTTACCGAAGTACGAATTTTAAAATGTTTGAACAGCTATCATTTATTTATTTTATCATAGCTAACATTTGAAATATATTTAAAGAGATATTTAAAAGTTCAATTTACAGATAAGTTTGATCGAAATCTAGTAAAAACTACTAGGTAATTATCATGTGCACAAAATCAGTTATAATGCATACGTATTGTATGTCCATCTACGTTAGTTCATCATGTAATTTCCATGAACTTCCACCTTTTTGATTATGCTCCTCCACTTTTCTCGACATCCTACAGATCTTAGGTTTGTCACCAAAGAAGTGTTTGTTTCTTTTTCAACTTGGTCAACTTGGAAATCTTCCTCTTCCTTTCCGTTCTTTGACGCGGTCCACCACAACATAAATATTAAAACTAATCACTATCAAAGAAAGTGCTTTAAAATTCTATCCGTAATTCGCGTCACGCAAACCTCTTCAATAGGTAGCATTTCTATTGGAATCTACTTTGTTAGATCCTCAGAGTGTATGTCTTAGGTTTGTTTTATTTTGATTTCTCTATAGCTCTTATGAACATATAGCTTTATATTTAATACCAATAACATATACAAATTAAATGTATTAATTTATACATATAAAATCAATTTTATCGAAAAATACTGTTGACGCTACCGGGATTATTTGAACAAACATTCAGACTGCAATTCGGACGTCGATGAACTCTTCGAACAAGTAACAGGTATCTCTTCCACGTCCGAATCAGAATCCTAAGAAATGTTTAATATTCCATCCTTAGAAATTAGTACAAATACTTTTCGAATAGCTGCACAAATATTCGAGTAATGAAGAGTAGAAAAGGCCGAATATATTCGAATATTTGGGTTGGAATTTCTGGTCATGATTCCACCTTCTTGATTATACTCCTTCATTTTTTTGATTGCATACCCATTTATGTACTCGACAACAGTATTTTTTCGATAAAATTTATTTTATATGTATGTCTTTCTAATTAAAATATTTAATTAGTATTTAAAATATCACATACCTATGTTCTCAATAATTACAACTTCATAATAATAATGTGTTTTCCTTAATAATAACGCATATTTAGTATCACATTTAATGAAAAAGGTCACCTTGATAAAAAAATGCAAATGCATAAATAAAGTGGCTGACTATCTAAAAATAAACTATTAGTAATGACGCTTCTGGAGATAAGATATCAAATGCATTTTCAAATCTTCTTGCACCTTTTATAATAAGCACTTTTTTCCAATAAAACCTGGTTACACAATAATATTTTTTAAGGTTTCACTACTAGGGCATGAAATTTAACACCAGATTTTTAATAATAGAGACATCAGCAACAATAAATTAACCACAAAAAGATTCTCTAAAGTATCTGAATGAAAAAAAAACTAAACTTACGCCATTACATTTTTTCCTCACAGTGATTGTTCAGACCCGGCCACTCCGCCCCCGCCACGACACGCCATTATAGCGATACAATTTAAATCGAGATAATTACTTGTTTTCCGGTAGAGAGGAGATCATTGAAATAAAAACCTCAATAACAATCGTCCAATCGAAATTCTGGGTGGCTGCAGTATTTTACCAAGTGAGACAATTTTATTTCACAGTTAGATTTTTGAAAACTGATTCCTATTTTTGTCACCAATTCTATTTTCATCCTTTCTTTTTGAATAACAATCCCCTTTTTTCGAAGTAATGCGATATCATTTAGAGGAAACAAGTAGTGGCGAGCTCAAAATCACCAACGGTGAGTCAATCACTGATATCTTTAAGTCACACTCACTATCAGTGATTGAGTATCTGGGAATATCGTGATTTATTATTTTATTTTATTTATATTTGGTTGTGAATGATGATTCGGCGCATGCACACATGAAACAAAAACATTCATGAAGGAGTGACGTTATAAATGGTTAAAAGCGCCATCTAGTAGATTCTGCCAAAACGTTTAATCCGAAATGCTGAGAATTTGACCCAAACGCAAAATCACATATTTTTAAAGGTTTTGTGATGATATTAAATTAGATATATATTAATTATATATGCCAGAATATGTATTTTACGCAAATGAAGTTGGAATAAGTAAAGACGCTCAAAATTATGTTTTTTTAAATATTTATTTGATGTATTGTGATATTGTGTAGCGCACGCGTATTAGTAATGAAACTGTGATCACAGTCACAGTTTTCAATCACTGATATTATCGAATACCAATCACAATCACGCTAGTGAGTCAAGAGTAGCATTTTTTCTCATCACTAGAAATAAGTCACGAGCCCATTTTCAGCATACCTTCCAGCTCTGATATGTTAACCAAAACATTATTAAAAAAAACGAGAAATTATTATTTGATTTTACATCTTATCTCATTTCATACTTCAAAATTATATACGTATTTTTAACATACAAGCTTAAAATAATGTATGTAAATATAAAACAGATGGAACGGGAATAAAATAATTAAACAATATTATTAAAAATTCATTTCTAATACAACTTTCACCGTTCTGAAAAACAGTAATATTCCAAGTTATGTTAAATAAAATTGCTCTATCGACAATGTTGTCATAATGTGCCTAAATTACTCTTCGCTGTCAATAATATTATAATGTCGGTTTTTTAAATTACAGTAGTTCGATCAATTCCAATTTATCAGAATTGATTAATCAATCAAAATGGTGGTGAAATCTACTTTTTCACATCATAAATTTTTTGGTTTCATTAAAATATTAAACCTGCAGTCTATAATAAAACCAGCTAATTATTTATACATTTTCGAATTCATACATTACAATTTTGGTTAACAAAATAATGAAAATAAAATTATGTAAGATCTTATTTTACTACTTCGAGTCCATCCTCGGGTACAATGAACTTAGGTTACTAGAACGTAGGTCTCTGTAGATTTCCTAGGTTGGCGTAAACAGTGAAATCCGAACCCTTGACTTTTATTGTGAATTGTCTTGAAATTAGTGCGATTTAGTGCAGAGCTATCTGTCATTCGTTGTGTATTGTATTTTGTATATTTGCTAAGTTGAATAACCAACCTACCTACCTACCTACCTAAATAACCTACAAATTTCATCCGTGTACACGCACCCTAATAATAGACACAAATTACATGAAATAATAACGTTGATCGAATTTTAAAAAATGTAAACAATTATAGTGTTGTGAATCGTGTCAATATATTAATTATAATTTATTTATTAAAATAATAATAATAAATGATTTAATGACTACATTTAGATATCTAGTTCTAAAACTAGACACGGTATCATTCGTGGTAATGACTGCTAAATCATTCAACTGAGTCAAAGCTTAGACCATTATTATATCAATTTTATTGACTGAAGATGCTTTTCCATCGAATTATTAAATTATGTTATTAAAGCTCGGTTGTATTTTTCTCTTTTAATTCGTAGAAACCAGTGAAAAAGTCATCAGTAGCTCCAAAAAACATACTCTCTTGAAACTGAAGAGCAACTGTACCTTCGTACCCTGAATCATCGCCGGTATTTGTGTGGTGCTGTTTAAGTTATCTTTACGTCTGAATCGAGTTTGGCGCTCCCCTTCTCCGAGCGCCCGGTGCCGGTCACGCTCGCCTGCAGCGCGTCTGTACAGGACCGAATCTTAATATATTTCGGAAGATTTTCAAATTCGTCTACAAGTGACGGCCCTGTATGTTAAATATGTCGATAATCAGGCCGACACACAGAACCGAAATGTCGTTCAAAAACACTAATAAAACCGGAAGTTACTTATATTCCAGCTAGGTTGACATTTAAGTCAAATTTTACTGAATTAGCATTTTGCAAAAGTTTTAAAACAAGTAAATAAATGTAAGTAATGTGAATTCAACAGCTGAAATCGACATAATTATTATGAATTCCTTTTCTACTGTTGAGTAGATTTCGATAACTCTACCGGCAGGTAGATTTCATTTGTTTGTGTACGTTTTAACATTTTTCTCTAGGTTCATTATTAATAGAACTATGATTTTTTTAATTTTTTGTGGATCCACCATTTTGAAACAAAATGGCGAATCAGGCTAATAAGCAAACTTTACAAGGTCAACTATTATCCAGAAAAGTTTGATCGAATCTGATAAAAACTGCGGGAGTGTCCGCAAAATATATAATCTTTCCTTCCTATAAATATATATGATGGGATAAAATCTCGTGGACTGTATCGAGAATAATATTAATCAATGGACGCAACCCGAATTGGAAGTCTGAAGGAACATTAAGGCAGATGGATCTGTCCTACCTCGCTTTGAAGTCCTGGATTGAGCGTCGTCTTCACCTCCGGTTGACTAGCACGTTTGTGGTGCCGAACCGAGAGATCACTGCACTTCTGGAACCATCGAATACACTTCCTTTTTGCGATTCCAGCGTTATGCACGGCGCGGATGTAGGACGGCAGAAAAAAAGGCACAAGATCTTGATAGTTCGATGTCTAAGCGCAATCTGTCCTCCCATCAGCGAAATCGCAAGTAATGGATCGGCCAGTGCGGGACAGGTATATATTATTGGTTGTTATAGGATAGACAAAATGGATAAGAAGTGGGTATTCGACTTGCGTTAACAATATACGTGTTAATATTTCTTACGCCTAGTGCCGGAAGGAGTATTTTCCTTCACTTTATGGATTACTTAATTTTTTTTAAATGTATATTATAAAATTTTTACAATTTTACATAAAATATGAATTATTTGAATCTGTTTCAAACTTAATGTTACATATTTTTGTGAATCGCTGTACCTCTCTAAAAACGAGACTTGCTCTTGTGCTTAGAGAGGTTTTATAGTTTGTCTAATTTTTTCTCTCAGTAGGTATTACATGCAACACATACTAATATTTACTATATTTCTTATGATTCTTATGACTAGGTACTTGTGGAATTTAAATATTATTTTTAAAATATTTTGTATTAAAATGATTAAAATTAATAAATTTCCTCCTTAAATCTGTGTTTTCTTTTGTAGAAATATAGTCACAAAATTTTTTGAATAGATGTAATTTAAAAAATTCTATTATTTAAGTAATCCTATAAAATACCACTGTATGTAAATTGCGATATGTGTATGTATATTATTAGATTCAAAATAATATTCATAAAAGATGCAAAAAAAAAGAGAATGAAGTTATAATTAAATATGCAAACATTATATTTTTTTTAAATATGCTCAGCCTATTCGGTGGGTATACAAGCTAAAGCATTGAATATAAGATGTGTTTCAAACGAATTAATTCAATGTTTTATCTTTTTTGAGAATATTAAAAATTGTTATGATATTGAGTAATATATTCCCGAGTAAAGTTAAAGCATTTTGATTCAATCTGTTATGAAACAGCCTTCGCGCCAACTTCCCAACATGGTGTGTTACATCATGCAGTAGATTTAGTCTCATCACAATATTGTTTTGGATTTCTTTGTAATTTCTCTTAAACACTATGTAAATGGAATATGAATAATACAACAGTCCAATGTCGTCTCTAATGTGCAACACAATAAGTCCTTAATTTGATTACTTATAATTGTTGTTAAAAAATTACCCATTCATAAATAAAATACGCATTTAACTAATACATTCCTTAAACAGAAGACGAAGCGAAGACAGACTGTAAAAAGGAGTTGATATTTAATTTGTAAAATTTGGTGGATAATTCAACAATATGTTCGTCACTTATTCCATGTTTTTATGTTTAGATGAGCGTTTATACAGGTACTTAGTTTGTAATTCATATGATCAGACATGAATAAATATAGAATCTATCATTTATGTAGTGGTCAGATTTTTATTAAAATAAATACACACAAATATATATATACTATATTTACAAACAGAAAAAAATATGAGCATTATTTTTTAATTTATATTTCGTGCATTTATTTCGAAGTGATTCTTACATTTCATTGAATTGTTTTAATGAGTTCCCAGTTTGAAAATAATGATAAAGTCGCCATATGCCTTTCGAAGTGGCCTAGATTTTGTGGTCAGTGGAGCCGACGCAAAATAGTTGTTTATTGTATAGTTACCATTTAGTCAGTGGCGTGATTTTTTATGGGAACATAGAACGTTTGTACAGCTGTAAAAAAAAAAAAAAAACAGTTTGTTACATATATTTTACACACATTTTAAAATGTATTGCTCAACAATGTAAGCCTATTTTAGGGCAAATTGGTAGAAAACTACATTTTACAAAATAAAAACTCATTGAAGGAAAAACACAATATTTAAAAAAAAGCATATAAAAAGAGAGAGAAAAAATATACACCAATGTGCAATGTAAGCAAAACATATAGGGAAATATACAAGATCAAAACACACAAATAAGAATTATTTCATTATATAAAAATGTTTACTGTCAGTATTTGCTCTTCCTAATTTGAACAACCAATTTGAAACATCAAGTTATAATTTTATTTCCAATTTGATTGTATATTATTGTACATTGCATTGTGATTGTACATGGATTAATTCGATAAAAAAATGTCTCTCCTTGTATCCGAATCAACTTCAATACGTATCTGCCATTTATTGCATTTTCAATAAATATTTGAATGTATAATGAATATTTATCAAAATTAAACAAAAATATTTTTCCCTTCTGACTCATGTGCCGGTAGAACATGCTGACGAGTAATGTCAAATTCGTTATCTATAAAAATAATGAATTTAATAATATAAATGAAGCATAGTTTACACCGTTCATATCAGGTTTACACCGTTCGGTATTTATAGTACTGACCACTACGCGTGTATCTGCCAGTACATTCTTGTAATTCATTAAATCGACATCATGTCCTTATTCCTTTTTAGTTAAAATAATCCTTTGATTAGATCTTTTAAACAATTAAGTTTTTGAAGTATGCGTTAAGACTCTTGATTTGAAACCTCGTGAAATCGATAAGAAAACCTCATAAGTACCTACATGAAAACAATAAAAACACTTATCTTAAAATTATTTAATCATTTATTTATTTTTATTAAAAATTGTGAAAATCAAAATACTATTACTATTAAAAAATATGTTAATGGTCTGTTTCCCTCATTATTAAGAATAAAAAAAGTCTGAATGAAAAACTTAAAGACTGTTTTAGCTTACTCGATAGAATTAAAAAAGCATTACTGAGATGAATCGGGTGGAATGTACAAGAAGTCCCAAAAGACTTTTTCACAATAAAAATTCTGTAATAAAATAATAGACGGGTTTAATAAAAAAATGTTTATTTCGCATTTAAGTATATACAGTCCCTAAGAATTTATTTCTTAAAATTATATTTTCTAAATGTGATCCGTTATTTCGCTGGCACTCTTCTAAATGGGAGGAAAAATTTCTGAGAACTGCTCGGCACCTATTTTCCGTGATCACTGCCATTTCTTCCCGGATATTATATTTTAATTGGTCCAGAGAGGGAGGATTGTTACTGTATATCTTTGATTGAAGATAACCCCATAGGAAAACGTTCATTGGTGTCAAGTCTAGGCTACGTGGAGGCCAGTTTATGTCACCTCGTCGGGATATCAATTTTACAGAGAAAATTTGATGAACAACTAATAAGGATACGCTCCGATAGCGACTAAATTCCCAAGACACGGCTAGCGATCGGCATACCCCTCGCCCCTCTAGCGCTTGTTGCGTTAATGCAGCAAATGAACCAAAATGAAAAAGACTTTTGGGATGTACTGTATAAATGGTTATTTTAAAAATGTACCTTACCATATATTTTGAATTTTCATTATTTCGAATTTATAATTTATTAAAGACAGACGTAATTACCTAATATGTTTTTTGAACCCTCATAGATACACATAATATGTAACAAATTTTGGATATAGTATTTTCCATACGTTCGACATTTGCCTTCTCTTTATACATCCCTTCCGTCTTATACTCGTACTCTTCTTTCCATGATCTACATAGTTTATAGCTTGGCTACGAAGCATCTTTTATTATACTGTGTCAAAAACGCGTGTAGTGCTGGTGTACAGTCTTTATTACCAGCAAAAAAATCAATGTAGCCTTTCTATTGATTATAATGTAGTTTTGGATCATGGTGTGCGCATAAAAAAATTGTGAAATTTTTATGACCAATTCTATTATTTGTGCGCTGGAGGAGAAAATCAGAACATTACCATTACCAGTGTAAGGCTATTAGTAGGGACTGGGTTGATTACATTACTAACGAAAATGTATTAAGACGTATAAATAAGTCAAGAGAACTAATAACAACTTTAAGACAAATTGTACACTTCGGACACATTCTCCAGAATGAAAATATCATATTTTAGATTTCATTATACAGGGGAAGATTGAAGGCTACAGACGTGTAAATAAAAAGAGATTATCTTAGCTGTGCAACCTCTGAAAGTGGTTCAATGTTCAAAATGTTGGTGATCTTATATAGGATAAGTCAAACATACCGCAACACGATCGCCAACATTTGATAGAAGTGGCACATGTAGAATAAATCTTGTTACAAATTGTGTGCGCGCTATATTTTTTTGTGTGCGATATGATGTCCAATCGTGTACTTACGCACTCCCGCACGCCTTAGAAGAAACATTGGTCGTATATCATG
Source organism: Eubasilissa regina (assembly GCA_022840565.1). Taxonomy (NCBI): domain Eukaryota; kingdom Metazoa; phylum Arthropoda; class Insecta; order Trichoptera; family Phryganeidae; genus Eubasilissa; species Eubasilissa regina. The sequence goes on from JAINEB010000018.1 coordinate 29,342,011, forward strand.
TATGTAGATTATTCTATCAAATGTAGTAAAATATTTTTTTATTGACGTTAATCTAGTAGCCATTTCAAGAAGGACTATTTATTGAGAAAAAAAATCAACATACAGAGTTCCATAAATCATAATTTCAAATCTTCTTACTGCCAAGTATCTGTCATTTTTCAGAAAATAACATGTTACGGTTACACGACATTTATCCAAGATAAACTGTTTGGCCTATTGGATTATAAGTTGGCTGTAAAAAATAATCGCGATTATAATCTGTCAGGAATGCTAAATTACGATATTATTTAAATCTTTTTAAAAATATGGCTTTTTGGGTATTTGTTTGAGTTCATCGGCGTCACTTTTTTTCCATTCAATTCATTCAATTTTGTTTTGAATTAGCCGATACATTTCTTTTTTGCTAGTACAATAACATATTAATAATAATATTATTGAGACTATCTGAGGATTTTTTTAATACGATACAATTATTTAAATAACTTCATAAATCATGCTTTAGTAAAATTTATGAAGGTTTTGTTTAGCAGGTTTAACTAATATTTTTAATCAAACTCATCTAAATTAATACGCGAACATAAATGTTTTAAATATTCTCTGCGCCTAGCAAGTTGACCGGCACGACCATCACGATGACACGCTCCAAACATCTGCCCGTCCATGTCCAGCATCATGGACCATAACTCTCGACGGTGCGTGCAGATCTTCATATTTGTAGATTAGATATGCCGTATTAGCATTCTCTGCCTGCCCCCGTAGGTTGTAACAGTTACGGAAACAAGAGTGCCGGGCACGTGGACGGCTTGCTAAACACTGACCAGCATTGCGGAAATAGCAGCAATGTCCAAGAAACACCTCGAAATGAATCGTGGTCCTCCGATGTCATCAAAACTAATTGCTTATCTTAGATCATAATTGTCTTCATTTAAATGGTGTCATTTTTCAGATTTTATGATATGTAAACTATCATAAAGTGCTGATATAGCTTAATACTAAATATTTATGGACCTTGGATTGTGGTGAAACTAAATGTAGAATTGAGGGGATATTTTAACAAGTAAATAAAAATTTGATAAATACTTAATATTTATCGTATAAATACTTTACTTCTACATACTTGATTAATTCTTGCAATGAGTGGGAATTACTTATCGTTCAACGAACTCACTATAGCTATTAAATATGTTTGCAATGTTACCTTAATATGCAAAATATACGATACGGTGGGATACGAATTAAATTTTCTAATTTTTTAATTTGCAGTAGTTTATAACACAGAATCTACCTAGACTATAAAATGACGTGATAAGACATATGACTAACATGGAATTATAAGTTTGTTTTATAAAATTGTAACCAATGAGTTGATTTTGTTTTACGGTACAGTTTTCAAAATTTGGATTTATTTAAATTGGTTTAAACGGTTCCAACTTATGTAATATAACAATATTTACTTATACATATAATGAAACATACACAAATTTAATTCTTTCCGTTTGTACGTCACACTCTATATGCCATATGCAACCATATTTTAATCATAAAAATTATATAATCGTCTGGGATATTGTCTCTTGACTAGATATGAAAAAATATTGTTTTTTTAAAGTTTATCAGTTGTCGTCATGTGTTGAATAACAATTTAATTCGATACCAGAAAGTGCCTATTTTGTGTAAATTTTAAAATATGATTTTTTCTTGTCTTTCTCACAATAATAATCTTGTCTAGTCTGACATTAATTTAAAAATAGAACTTATGATGTCAAATTTATTATGTATGATTAGTTAATATAACGCACATAATGATAAAGTTAACTATTTATCATAACCGAGTAGTATACATGCAAGCTAAAATAAAATGCTTATGTCTCGAGCTAATCTAAAGATAGATGAGGATTACTCTACTGCAAAATATAACCTACACAATATTGTTTACCCCATGACCGCTAGACCGTTTGACCTTTGATCCATTAAGCAGACGCTTGACGAGAATCGCTCTCTGGTAGTTGTTTGCCACACTTTAAACCACACAGCAAAACCCCTGAGACTCTAAACATGATATATGACTCGAGATCCTATTGTAGCCCCATATATATATATATATATGTGTGAGACTACATGTGTTCCTTAGACAAACTCTCGAGATAAAAATGAATTTGTTGGACGAGTTCCTTTTGATTCATAAGTTAGGTACGTCAATGCGTTGCTTTTATTCGAGCTTGCAATCCTCTTATTGAAAATTCTCTTGGTCGCTGAACAAAGAACCTTCCAAAGCCATTCGCGCACGCCTCCTATCGTCTACGTGAACTTTTCCTGACTCGTGGAACAAATAGATGAGGGATTCCCCGATAACGCACGCAAAAATTACTTTTTAATAAAGTATTTGTTTTTCATCGAGTTATTTTTTATTAACATTTTTACTTAAGTTCTGCATCGATCAACACAACACATTGACATATATACAATATTATATTTATATGCGCATTTTCCTATTTTACATAAGATTTTTTTTTATTAATTTATTTCTAAATACGGCATAATCATTAGAAATACCTTATGGCACGGAATTATTATTATTATTATAGTAAACCTTAAAAATAAATGAAAATTAACACAAGGTACGCACCTAAAACAAAATACTTAGAAATATTAAAATTATGCTTGTAACAACTAAACCATTTCAAAACGAAAATTCTTAATAACTCAAATTTTTCTCATACTTATAATATATTATAAAAAAAAATGGATATAATCTGGAGAAATTGGTGGTCATGGATAATGTAGGTACAAGGACGAAAGATGAGAGGTCGATCAATAAGATGGACTGACCAAGTCCGAGAAATGACCGGAAATTTGCAAAGAGTGAAGGTAAGCATCTTATATACGAGTATTACCCATTTATCCGTTCTAAGACGCTACGTCAGAAAGCATAAGACAAGGTATTTGGTAATCTTGAAAGGAATGAACAATAGACACTGAGCTCAGAAAAACAAAAAAAATGAGGTCCATATTCAACAACTGGGCGCATATATCAACAGAAGAAGAGTAAAACGGAAGAATAATAAAAAGAGATAAAGTACTTGAAAATGGTTTTAAATTCACAATAATAAAAGTTTTGTGACTTAAAAACCTGGAATAACGTAGATTAAGATTAGCACATCTAATATGAATTTTTCTTTAAATAATGAAATGATTTTAATTTAGCTAAATTAATTCAATACCAGGAAGTACAATTACCAAAAAAAATTATTACTCTTAATGATCTTGTAGCGTTACATATTATCAGATTTATTAAACTTAACTAACCGTTTTTAACGTTAATATTATAAATATTAATATTTGTTGTATATTACAATCCACAAATACATGTATTCATACATTACATATACAATTCATACATTGCATACATACAAAAAAAAAATTTCAAGTATTAATAACGGAAAACTACACGCATTGAAAATATTCCTGTACCGACAGTTGATAAATTTAAATATCTGAACTCCGTGATAATCTCTAAAACTGAAATCGATACACATTTATAAGAATTTAAGTAAATAAATCAATTAAGAATATAATCGTTTTAACATTTTCATTAAATACACGTCCGTTACCGTGGAATAGCCCACGAGGTACCAACCTACGGTCGGTACTCTATAGTTAGCTCTTCTTAAGATGAAGTACCGGTTTGTGCCTTATATTGAGATGTTATCACTTCTCGGCTGCAGCCACCCCCGTATCTTAATCTCAAAGCAGAAGTGAATTAGAGGCTTATCGCGAAACTATTAACAACCTAAGATATATCTTAATTGCATCATATTTGGCATCGATGTAAATATTTTACTCCCCCAATATCATTCATTTCGTTTATGAATTTTTGCTGTCAACAATCAAAAGTATTATTTAATCCTTTTAAAATTAGCAATATTAACTTTGTGGTTAAAATTCATATTTTTTATTTATTACCTTTGTTGTATTAACCACTGAATTGAGTTTAAATACATCTACCGGTTTCGAAAAATAACATTTTCTTCTTCAGGGTGTCATAACTAACTAAAAACATATATTATTGTTTCTTTACCAGAATCTAAAAAAAACAACAATTATTTAAAAAATAAACTCAAATTATTACTTAATACAAATTTAGTCGAATAATTTTATGTAAAAAAAATTTAAAATTGTACTCGTTTTTTTATAATTTTTTTATTAGTTTTACATACTGTATTTATCTCCAACGATTCCAAATTATTTAATTTGTGACCAAATATCTAAACACCTACCACGAAACATTAGACCGGCATTTTATACAAATAATAGTATAGAAAATTTACTCATAAATTAACCATAAAACCTGTAATGAAAGGTATTTTAAAATTATTCTTCAAACTGGTTATTCAATGTATCAATTGTTACAAAAACATCATCTAGTATTATCCGACAATTATTAAAGGTTTATTTTTTTAACGAAAATTATAAAACAAATGTAATGCCGTATTAAAATCGGAATATCAACGAATGTTGGATTATAAAATCTTTTTTCTCATATTTTCTCGCCTGTGTCCGGCAAATTATCGCAACATCGATTGCTAAGCGTAACACAAGATTAATCAAGCTAAATCTCGGTTCAATACTACGTTCCCATTACGTTGACTGTAGTTGATCCTAATAGAAAAACGTCACATGTCAATGACATATGCATAAACATCTTTGGTTAGCGTAATACGAAGTGATTCAAAACTGAATCGCATACCATAATGTGTGGCTATAGATTACATAATCCATTGTTAAACGTAATAGGAAATGTAATAAATCAAAGTTCACAGCTAAGTAAGTATGGCTGCTATTCCTCGGAACCGCTACGGAATTTAAATGTATTTTTTCACACAATTCATTCCAATCTAATGCATCGTGTAAAACTGTATGTAATTTATTTTTCGGAATTCAGAGTAATTTACCTTGTGGAATTAAACGTCAAGTACCGAGTGCCCGAGCTTTTGTGTCGTGATCCACACTTACTGGGGTGACCAGCCGGTGAAAAAATAAATGTCATTATTCATTCACTGAGCCCGGCAATTATAAATAATATTTTTTTTTTTTTTGATTCATAGTACAGTACAGTGTGTTATTATATTTTTTTAATCAAATAACATTGCAGTAAAGTGAAACATGTATTTCGGTACCCTGCCTGCTACACTAGTATTTTACTGTATTATAGCAGACAGTGCCTTTCCAGTATAGTAATAAACAAAGTGTAGTGTTCAATATACTAATAAATATACATAAAGAGTAAATCAAGATGCGATTAGATAGCATATAAATACAATGTTCAATGTATATAAAAAGTAAAAAAATAAAAAAATATTATATAAAGAGTAAAATAGGATGCAATTAATAGAATATAAATATAATGTAAAACATAAAATGAATGCAATGTTCCATTTATAAAAAATTGAAAAACTAAGTAAAGTAAGAGTAAATAAGTAAATAACATACAAACTCATGTAAAATTGTAATGCTCAACATAAAACGATTGAAAAAAAGTTCAGTTAAATGGCGCACTATACTAGCACAACTACACAGAAGAAAAATGCAACATTCAACACATAGATGCTGTTGTTGTTCACTAACTAGCAATAATGACTTTTTATTAGCGAAGTTAGGATATTTTATAACAGTATAATTGTACAGTATCTTTAGACTTCTGAAGAATACTAGACATCGCTTGAATAATTCCATCTTTTACATATTATATACATATTAAAGGGTCGTAAGATATCAACATCGACAAGGTAAATCAACATTGTTATTTTTAAACTTTATTATAAATGTACACGCAAATGTATTTAAAGTCCATCTCACTGGGCTTTGCCCGTGATTAGGCAAATAATTTACTTTGCTAAACAATCATAAATAAATTGAAATTGTTAAAATAATTATGTTTTCGACGATAAACATGAACATGTGATCATATGCCTACTTTTAAATAATGATAACTTCAGTATTGATATTTTCAAAGAGTTAACTTAATATATGTTTCAGGGTTATGTTTTAAGTAATAAATTCATCATTTTAAAATAATGTTTCGATAACTAAGTAGACAAATCAATATTGATCTGTCCTATTATACCAGCTAATACATTTAATAGCTTCAAAATATATGTTTAATGCATTCATAGTTATCTTTGTATACATAGCAATGTATTTATAGTAACACTTAAAAGATCAAAGCTACTCTTTCTATGTGATTCTTTTCGTTCCTTACATCCTACCTAGTACTTATCATGTTTTATTTGCTTCCCTGATTGTTCTTCTTTTTAATCTCCTCTTATCTTTCAATTAAACCTATTATTATTTTTTATTCCATTTCTTTAATATGCTCGTACTTAAATGTTATTTATACTCTATCCCTTATTTCTTACATGTCTCTAGTCTGTACCAAAATTTTTATTTTATTCCTTTTACTTATTCTCTACTTGTTTCATTTTTTTGTTCTTTACTATTTAATTTATTAACATTAGTCCTACCTTTCTTTTTGCTAATGCACATATCAGTTTTCAGGAATATTAAAAATAATAATAAACAGCTAATGAAACCTAATGGCTACCTATCTCAGAACAGGTACTTTATACGTACCTAGTGAGGTAGGAAGCGGCTAAAAAGCTTGTATATAAATTAAATGTAATATTTAATACTTATTGTTCTTGTTAGTGCATTAATTACTTTAAAAAATTTTATATTGATACAACCTTCAAAAGAAAGTTATTTTGAAAATAAACGCCGATTATATAGGCACTGAAATCAACACAATGTTTTTGTCAACGATGGCTTCCAAATAAGTACCTTCATTGATAGTAATAATTAAATGAAATATTGGTCATCGTTTGGTTTGATAGTAAGCATACTAATTATAATTTTTTTATTGTTTATAGCATCAACATCGTGTTAAGTCTTAATATTAATTTTAACAAATTGGAAACATTGTGTTAACCAAGTTGAATATTATGACGTCAACCGGTTCCGATAGAGCTATATCTTAGTCATCATCGTCCAGATGTAGAAAAATTGATGTAAAGTGATGTATGATGTATGTTTAAGGTTGTAAAGGCCTGTGACTATGATGATCTCTGAGAGTCAGTAAAATGTGAGCGATACACATGCGATGATGATAACTTACGCACGAATTGAATTCCAAAGAAAAATCTCATCAGTAAGAAAAATATTTCAAAATTAGAAATATAATTTATTTAAATATTCATATAAAAGTGTATACTTTTTTAATATAAAAAATTGATCTAAATGAAGAATGGTGTAGAAGAAAAAAAGAATACAAATGAAAGTGAAAACTGAGTTCAGCCCGCCGTCATACATGAATGAGTTGTCACACTACACCAGTACCATCTCTGCTAAGAGCTTTTTAATTCGTGTCCATCCATTCTCACGCCTTCACACAATACCACACCATTCGGTCCACTTCACTTCACATTTCAAAATAGAACATCAACATCAAGAATGGGACCGGGAATCCAGCCGAGTGTCTCTAAAGACTGGAATAACAATAATGGCTGTCCGTGATGACATTAGTCCTGGTTTCAGTCTGCCCAAATCAAGAGTTGCTAGTTAATTATTTATCCATCTTATAATATCAACCATCTTAACTCTGCGCGCCGCTCGGTTTAAACCGAGACAATGGAAACAAAGTAGTAATGATTTCTATCTCTCTGTCTAAGTGAGCCAACGGTGAATCACTGCACAGTTCAGTGAATCAAAGTTCTAAATAATATTCTTATATACAGTCGAACTCGGTTATAACGAGTGCGAAGGGACCAGCTACATTTGCTCATTATAAACGTTACTCGTTATCACAAAAAATATTTAATATCATGCATACGAAAAATCAAAAATCTATAATTGTAAGAACAAAACATTTTAAATTAAATTACTACATTCAAGTTTAAAACTTACTACGCACACAAAATAAACACCTGTTATTTTTTTCTAAGAATTCATAAACCTGAAAGAAATCGTAAACAATAAGTAACCTCATCGGCAGACGTTGCTTTCGATTTTATGACTTCTCAAGGATTAGCGTTTTCAGACCGTCTAATGTATTTTGTTCACTTGTTAACAATATTTCTGTATGTTATATCAGAGAAGCGAGCTCACTATAAGAGTGAAGAGTTGTATGAAAACAGGCCTGAATTAAAATAATAAGTATTTCCTCATTATAACCGTGATTTCACTATAACCGTACTCGATATAATCGAGTTCGACTGTATTTATTAATCAACGCCAAGTTTAACATTAATATTTTAATTATTAAAGTAAATGTCGGTGAATTCTCCCTGAGACACATCTAATACAATTTTGGATAGCTAGCATTTCCAATTTATCGCCATTTTTCCTACACTAATCCAAAATGTTAATATATAATTTTATATAATTACTTTTAACTTTTAACTTATTGGCAGTATTTTGAATTGTTTTTTATTTTACTATGTGACATGGTCAGCTGTCAATATATGTTTTTATAATACTATGCGGCACGGATAGGTGATGTTTGTTTTATGTTGCTACGCGACAGGAGCTGCCGTTTCTTGTTATATGCTGCTATGCGACATGGGTGGCTGTTTTTTTTTTATGGTTCTATGCTACGTACAGTTGATGTTTGTTTTATGTTTCTATGCAACTCGTACAGCTGTTGTTATTTTTACGTTGCTATACGTCACGGATAACTGTTAATATGTTTAGTTTATTGTTTCTATACGACACGGAAATACGTTGTTTGTTTTACGTTACTATGCGACAGGGAAATCTATTATATACTTATGTTTAATATTGTTAATATTTTTATATAAAAACACAGACGGCCGATTGAATAGAGGGACATAAGGAAATTATATAATATGTAGGAATTATATCAACAATCGAAAACGATATCGCTTGTAAAACAATTGATATAATTGGTTGTTTTGTCAAATAAATCGATGGAAAAACGATTATATTTCGATTTTGTGAAATCCTACTATAAAACACATTTTAACGCCATAATTAATAACAAATGACACATTATTAATAATAAATGATTGTATACAAGAATAGATACTCGAATCTTTATGATGTCATAACCGAGAGGCGAGCAGTTCATCACCTTATTCGCATCGAGTCCTCCCACGGAGATGGTTGCGTGAGAAATATTTAAATTCGTTTCCGTAAATCTGCACACCCAATGTTGAAATAATTTTAAAATGTTTCTATTATATAATAACAATTAGAAAAAAACGAATCATAACCTTTTATGACTGCACTTATTTGGAGGTATTCCCGTCAGTTTATTGAGAATTTTGAGTGCAATAGAAAATTTGTGGTGCCAGAAAAAAAAAGGCGTTGTTGAAGCACTTAAAACGGAAAGTAATTATTTTTGGTTTTCAAAGATAAGAAGTGTGAGAACACAGAACGAAGTTAAAGTGCTATTGGCGTTTAAATATCTATACCTGTGTGATTTGATAAAGCTCGATTTCGGCTAATGATAAAATTATCACCTTTTTCAACATTATCTTAATGTTTACTTCCACAAAGCACAGATACCTCTATTCTCAGACAGAAGACATTTTATTGACAGGCAAGGTGATGTTCTCACGATAAAATTATTATTGCTTTAAATGTTTCAATGACAAATATCCGTAGGTAATGTAGTTTTTATTTGCTCTGTTGGTAGTATTACCGCGGATGCCTTAACAATACTTTTCGATCTTCTGCTGCATGCAATTCTGCACAGTGCAAAGATCCTGCCATTTATTTCATTTAATTTCTTCACCATGAATGGGATTCGTCTTCTCGTTCTCTTACCTTCGTCATTTCACTTCGTCGCGCGATATGTTCGAAGTATTTTAATATTCGACTTTTGAACAAAGTGAACGAATTCCTAGAAAATTGACATGTTGAACCTGTAGACGGTAAAGTGATTGACATATACGGTGCCAGCACCACAACTCGAATCGTATGTAAACATTCGACATGTTTATTGGTCTAATCTAGGTGTCGGCAGAATTTTTAGTGAGAAGAACCAAATATTAAGTAAAAGTAAAAAAAAATTCATACAACAGCAACATCAATTTATACTGCGGCTAATCGTATATAGATTTTTAATAACAAAAAAAAACGAGAAAAAATCAATATGTTTAATACAGTTATAGGTTACATAGAAAAATAATTACGAATACAAGCTTCATTAGCTCAGTGCACTACTTAGAAAACGTAAAAACCTTAATAATTAAACACTAATAATATATACTAATTCAATGTATTAATTCATTATTACGTATTAATCAATTTTGTCGAAAAATATTGTTTTTCCGCTACTGGGATTCGAACCTGGATCTCTATTTCCAATCCGGGGAAGTACACTACCAATTGCGTTATAGCGCCAGTATTTTTTATGACAAATTTTCGAACCTATAAAAAAAAATTGATTTTATATGTGTATATTTATAATTAATACATTAGTATTTAAAACATCACAATAATTACAACTTCACAATAAGGATGTGTTCTCCTTAATAACTAATAATAAACTTTTTGAGCTTTGTAAAGCTTACTAGTTAGAACGGTGACCTCGCAAGGCTTTCGAAAGCTTTGATACATCTTACGAGTAACTACTTGTTTTCAATTTTAGGCAGGATTGTAAATTTTCGTCGGTTAATTTACTTCTTAACCTATTTTTTATTTGATTCACGGAAGATAATGTTTTTTCGGTATAGGTAGAGCCAAAGATTGTGAGAGTGGAAACTATTCCATGTATCAAATATGTATAATTGAAGTTGAAAATATGAGCTGGAGTTAAAGAGTGGTAAATGCATATGAAAAGAGCCGCCTGCGGTTCGCGATCCGCGGTTTGCCGACCCTGGTCTAGTAGTTAAGATACTCGCCTAGTGATCTAGTGGTCGAGGATTCGAGCATTGTTCCGGGAAACTAGCAAGCTAGTCCTATTTTCATTGCTCAAACGTTTACTTATAAAATAGTACGATTATTAAGATGATATGTGTTTTTTTATTTTTAATAGAGATGCGTATACGTAATACATGTCACATCAATCACATCATCACAACGAGGCGCGAACCCCCAACCACTAGATCACTATGCCAACGTCTTGACCACTACACCAACAAGCTACTCAAAGTGAAGTTTTGTTTTGAAGTGTTGTTTTGAAGATTAGTGCATCTGTTTTTTTTTTCTTATAAAATTTAACCATTCATCATGAATTTGTAAAATGATTTTATGAATGATTACACCTGAGTATCCCTGCACGATAAATGAAAATATCTGCAGATCAAAATGGAAAAATAGTTCATCGAATAATAAAGCTAAAATGGCAATTCGCTTTTCACAACCGAAAAAATGACAACCATCGGAGTAAAATAGTGCCGCATGTCATCCCTTAGCTCGCTGGGCCCATGGCATAAGAAAAATCGCAGGAAACAGCGGAATGCGGACAGAGATCAGAAGATAGCGAGGAATGGCTGTCATTACAGCAGATATTTATCTAACAGTAAATTGACGTGGGGTGAAGATGATTGGCATAGATAATTGTGTAACCAAGTGGTCGGGGGTTCAGTCCTCATCCCAGGAAACACAGAGTTAGTCTTATTTATCATAGCACAAAATCTTACGCTAGTTTAAAAAAAATTTGATGTATGTATTACGTACAGGTATGCATCTTTATTTTAAAATTAGCATTTATAATTAATTTGAACAATAATTACTGCTGTATGATATTATCTCAGACATGAGCATTAGTTTAGAAGTAGGTACATTATTATAAGTGACTATAATTTATCCCTGCGGAAGTCTTTAAGCTACGAAAACATGTTCCATTGTAAAGAATTATACAGGGTTATTCATAATGATGAACTCAATTTCATAACTCTGTATTTTAAACTGCAAACAAGTGACAAATATGAAGTAAATTGCATTTGATAATACTCACAGTAATGTTTACAAATACAGTTTATAAATGTTCAATATGACCTCCTTTGGCTGCACGGAAAACATCTAGTCGGTAGCTGAACTCGTTCCACACCCGATGAAGCATGTCTTGTGTTACTGAGTTCACCGCAGCTGTGATGCGGTTCCGCAGGTCGGCCAGAGTTTTCGATAGAGGTGGCACATGAACTGTTTCTTTTAAGAAGTCCCACAAGAAAAAGTCACAGGGCGTGAGATCAGGAGATCTCGGGGGCAGAACTGAAAAGCCAGGTCTTCATTTCCTATGGGACCTATCCATCGTCGAGGTAGAGATTCATTCAGAAAACCTCGAACATCCGATGAGGTAAAGCTCCGTCCTGTTGAAAGATAAAGTCTTCTGAATCTTCATTTAATTGCAGAAGAAGTCAGTTTTTCAGCATGCCGAGATACGTTACTCCGATAACCAAGTTTTCCGCAAAAAATAATGGTCCATAAACCTTTGCGATATGGCACAAAACACATTAACCTTCGGTGAGTCTATGTAAATCATTCACAAACAAAGTATAATTCAGGAAATATAGCAGAATGAAATTGAGTCCATCATTTTGAATAACCCTGTATTATAATATTATATGTTCACAAACAGCACGTGAACTTAACACAATTCTATCAAATAATATTGTGGCTTATATATACACAATCATATTATTAGCATGTAACGTCATATTTGTTTCTACATTTTAATATTTAAAATTAAATACAGGTACAAGCAAAAAGCTTATAAATTCATACACCAAGCATAAATTCTTTGAATGAATTAATACAAAAAAAGCTAACAATTATGCCAGAAAATAAAAGTTTTGAAAAAGGTGTACATATTTTAATATAATTGCTGAACAAAGATTAAGATCCTTAGGGAGATATACGGTTGCAGGTGGAATTGGCTCGAGAAGTCCTCATTAAGATTTATCCTTTGTTGTGCAATAGAGCGCTGGATTTGTCGCTCAAGTGGAGAGTGGATATTAAAATCAAAGCCTTTGAAATGTGACTTTACAGAAGAATGCTTAGGATATCGTAAATTGACATTATGGTGCTTGATTCTAGATTGGGGTACGCTACTGCTGGCATCCACCTCGAGATATACTTCGAGTACTTCGAGACGCCGAGATGGAGTCAGACCATTTCCTTGTAGTATCAAGGGTAAATCTGTTCAGTGGATGGTGATCCAAAATTACAAAATCAGCGAGAAACCTTGCATTATAAATGAGCAGATACTCGGAAGAGAAAGGAAGGAAGAATAAAAAATTGGGAATGAAACAGCATGCCTTAGATACATGTTTCATAGGTTGGTCATGAAAGAGAAGTATAAGAACAAAAGTAGCTTGAAGAAGGATTTCTTAGTTGAGAAATACTTACCGAAGATTTAAAAAATGTGCTAATCTAAAAGATCGCAAATTCGTTTCAAATTTACGATAAACTATATCTAATATGAAATCGCAAAGCGTGTATTTTTAATTTATAAAAACTGTTACTGTTTTGCAATGCAAGATTTTTGTAAAATCCGTATGAAATGATCCAATCGAATGACTTCAACATTGACGAATTGTATAATTCAATGCTGGTTCACGGTACAAACATCTTACAACATTGAAAAATGTATTTATTATACCTCTTTTTGTATGGTTTATTGTCGGTGAAGGTCCACAGTCAGCCGTTGAAGATGTTTTTAATGAGCACCAGGCCTCGCTTCGGGGCGTTCAGCGTTAATAGTCCGATTAGCGACGAGGATCCGACCTTAACAGGATCAACCGATGTAGAAACTTTGTAATGTAGGTTGTTGTTAACTCGTTATGTACACATACCTATCTGGATCTAAAACATATATTGTTTTTTTTTTTTTTTTGGAACGATGTCGAAAAGATCGCGTCAGCAAATGAATATCATAAATTTGAATTTATTTTAAAACAAGATTACAGGTATTGACATTGTGCCTATTAAACTAAGAAACTAAATTGGTGAGTGACCCAATAAATGGTCAAAAAGTGTTGACTGACATGTAATATTATTTTCAAAAATAAAAATTAATTTACGTATGTAGTTAAAGTAAAACTAACCAAGACCTGATGATCCTAACTCGGAACTGTAAAAATAAAATGAAAAATTTTAAAAATATCGAAAGTTAAATGAAGAAATGTATCCCGATAAAAGGAAAAAATTTGTTGAAATTTTATTAAAAAATTGTTGTCTGTTGTCGAACAGGCACTTGGATATATTGGATATTCGTTGAAATTTGGCCAGCGTTATGTTTGGTCAGTGCTTTTGGACGGGTGCAAAACACGCTTTTAAAGTAGACACATTGAATCGACAATTTATTAAAAGTAGACACTATAAATCGAGATGCGGGTCTACTGATGCCTACCTACTGAAGATTTCCTGGACAAAAAGGATTACCAACACTGCAGTTTTAGAAATGGTTGGCAAAAGTCTCAGCTTCTAAACACTATTAAGCGTTCCAAGCATGATTGGGTACTGAGTACCTACCTAGACAACATTGCGAGGAACTGAATACGAAGTCCTTTATTTAATAATGTTGGAGAAAGTAAAGAGAAAATGTGGATTGACGTCTGTGGACCAAACGAGATGCTGATCAATTGCTACGCAGCGCTTAGCCTTTTAACTGCCAACTCTATATGAAATAGAAGTCACCCCATAAAGTAAGACTAGACTTTAAGGGTCTTGAATTATCTATCAAAAGCTGGGACCAGTCGTCCACAGGTGGCAAACTAACTTAATAATATGACTTTAATCCTTGCAAGTTTGCAAGGTCCAAAAGTGCGTGTTGACAGGCTTATAGCTTTGAATAACATACGAAGTTTGGCGTGGTGACGTGCCCATGGCATTTAAAAGGTTAAATACCGGTATGGTACGAAGCGTTGATCGAAACAGTGGTTGTTGACGCTTGACACCAGGCAGGATACTAGTAGGATAAAATACAACTTTTCTCTTTCGTCTTATATTTACTTCAACTGAATTTTACAATTTCAAATTATTTCGATTAATAATATAGTTTCTTTTGTATTAGTGATTCACCGTATGAAAAAAATGGTAAAGTAACATATAATTATAACATGCGAGGGTTGTTATCGTTTTATATAACTTTACCACGTGATACTTTTCAATTAGTGTTCGTAAATATAAAAAAAATATTTTTATATTTTTTATTAGGTACTGTTTGTTTTACATTACGTACAGCTTATTTTATATCGGTTGCAGCGTGTTTTATATGAGTTACAACTTATAGCTGCGAGTCCGAGAATATTTTTTCAATTATCCTATAACGATCGTTAAACGTAAATCCGCCCCTAATAATTTTGAGAGTCTAGAATTAAGACATTCAATAGTGAGGTCAAAGTGACAAGGCTTGTCGATTAATGTTGCAAGATGTATATCTGCACAAGTACCACTCTTATAAATATTGAAGATAGTAGAAAGTATTCATTTAGAAAGGAAAGTCTTTTTATACCAGTTTTAAAATATTACGTCCACATCACTTGTAAACATGTTGTGTACTGTGTGGTATTCATATTTTATATGGGTATTTATTTGTGACTGTGCGCATTAGAACAATGAAATGGTAAAAAAATCTCATAAAAATGAGTACTTTCTTCGAAAAAATTCCGAAAAATGTTATTGATATATTTATATAATGAATTGATTTTCAATAAATGTTTTAAAAAACTGAAATACATACACGACGCTGCGTTGTCAACAGTGATAAAATAAACTATGATTGTGTGATCTGTTGATTGAATGATTTGATTGGAATGTAACGATGATTGGTAATTGATAATTTGGCGAGCAACCACCGGTACACTAGAGATTAATTTATACACAGTTACAATCGAATACCAATCACACAATCATAAATAATATGTCTATTCACTAAGTGTGAGGTGTGAGAGTAATAAAATCATTTTATTTGACACTACCAGAAAACGATCAATTGCCCTGTATTTCTTGTGCTCGGTCCCGTGAAAAATTTGTAATAAAATAAATAAATAATACCATATTACATTGTATTGAAATTGTCTAAAAGAATCGACAAAAACTATGTATTTTTTACGTGTAACGTGAAATAAGCTTCTCTAAACATTTAAAAGATGTAAAATAATAAATTAACATTTTATTTTTCTGACTTTCGATCATTTTCGAATTTTTAAATTTAAATTTAACACTATATCACTCTAAATAATAATATGAGGGTTCGTCTTTAGAAGACTGCGGATTTTATTTAAAATCGTTGACAGACGAAATATACATGCATATAACAATATATGTATTCATTCTGGAAAACTAAAATAAAAATGCAATTTGTAAAAAGAAATTATATAATGAATTGTAACTAATTCAGTAATTCAATTCTCAAAATGAATAGTATCAAACAGCACAACACGTGACAATATAATAATATCACGCTTATAATGTAATGGAGCTTAATACATTCAAATCCGTTTCAAATTTGCTGTGTATTTTGCGACTTTCTTTAAAACATTTTGCGACGCGTCAGATCATACCGCGCGTGACGAACGAGATAAATAGGTATTGCGTTTCGTTTACGTTTGCGAAAATTTATTCAAAATACACATGCACAGCCAGGGTCGACCCGAGGGCGCCGAGCGAGCCGGGGCGCCAAGCAAGCCGGGGCGCCGATTAAGTCGGGGGGTACCCTCCAGATCCAGAAGAGCCATCTGCTTCTTCAAATATCATCACGAACGTCTCCGCTGGACTGTTTCCCTGGAAAACGGCAGCTAATTATCCAGTATCACATAATTACAGCTTATGGGATGCCGTTAAAAAAGACTGACCGAAAAACTCACCGGTAATTTTAATAGTAACTGGGAATTTGAAGATTTTACCCATGTGAAGCGAAACTTGAGAGATATGTGTAATACAACACTCTCATTTATCATCTGTGCAAGATCGAATCACGAAAAAGAGGATCTGGTCGCAGGAGGACATTGTAGATGCGAAATCTAAGAGAATGGTTCAACAGATTCATCATATTTTAAATCAGGGATGGGCCCAGAAAAATTCCGCTCGAGGGCGCCACAGAGGCCAGGGCCGGCACTGTGCATAGCTTTATTTGTTAATTTAAAATCTTCCGCTAGATAGTCAACCCATTAACGTACGAACTTCGAACAAACTGAATACAATAAAACCCCTGCCATTCTACCCGTTCAACTCGACATCCGTCCAACTTTTCTAATTAAATTCAACTCGGCATTCGTACGTTTGACAAAAAATTAATACTGCGCGATCCGAGTCACGTGATCAGTCTCGCGTTGGCTCTCATTCTCTAAACACTGTACTATTTTAATGCCATTCTTGATTATTAAAAAATATATTCATTAAAATACTTGTAATTTGTGATTCAATATAGCCTAAAAGGCAAGCAATAAAAGCGAGAATTTAATTGAAAAGATACTAATTACGTATCTAATACAACTCGACAATCGTTTTGGAAAAACTTTATGGTTTCTTAATTTCCGTCTACATCGAGTGCGACCTTACAATGTATGTCTTTAATATCTCCTTTAGTCTGCGTCATTAAGAGAAGTAATCGAGCGGGTAAGCGAGCGACCCGAACGTTTTATTCAGTTGCTTCAAGTGGATTATGGTATTTACATTTAATTAGGCAACATTACCGCAACAACCAGAGTTCCACATTTAGCTATATATAAACTTAATGAATTAATATTTGTAGATCTAGATCTAGACTTGTACTACACTTTTCTGTTCTGACATTACTTTTGCGTCGTTCACTAGTTCACTTACACATCTTAGCCTCCTACTGTGATAACTTCCTATCTCGATAGCTTTCCTGATAATATCAACGATATTTTTTTGATAATATATATGGCATTCTGTAACAGTTGGAATGAATTTGACAGTCTGTTACGTCAATTTTCAATGTTTCATATACGTTGAAAATACTTTTGTACTAGATCTCGGGACGACTCGGGGGAGATCGATTGGCAGATTTGTATCCATTTTTTCGCTGGTACGCCTATTGTTCGTCTCTCTACCAGTTTATCGTGTGATAGTATTGGAAATACCTCAAAAGTGGGCTGGAGGAGGTTCGGGGGGGGTTCTCGTGAGCCCCTTGTTAAATTAAGAAAAGAATATTTTCAGATCAAATGCAATTTTTGTAGATGGTTTAAATGTAAAATGAAACATAAAACTTTCTTGCCTTTTGAAATTTCTCGTAAAACACATTTATTTCGGGTGCACAATAAAAGAGACCTAGCCATTTTTTTGTCTATAGTCTGAAAATGCTGAAAAATGCCTGTTTGACATATATTGCTTCCAGATGTTCTTAGATATTCAACGCAACATCTGTGTGAACTATGCTTTGAACTATTATTCTTCATACTTTACACGTGCACATTTTTTCCCTTTACCATAATTTTGCACAGTTCTGGGAAGGACAATTCTTAATATTTATGACTATGTACTATTATTTACTAAGGGGAACTTCAGTTTCAATACAGTGATCTGTTTTGAAACATGGAATTGGAGCTAAAACAATACTACCTATTTCTGCGTCAATCTTGGAACTATTCACTCTTGTAATATAAAGTAGTCAAGTATATTTTTCAGCTATTAATATTAATTATTTTACGGTAAATTGCGTATTGTTAAATAGTATAAGTAAATTAAAAACTAGCTACTTTAACACAGACTTCAGTCTAGCAAAGTAGCCAGGACAACACTATATATATCAGAGGTGAATTCTACTCCATCCCACACAATAAACTGAGTATTATTATGTATAATGTTTATTATGTATTCACCTCTATTAGAACAAAAATATGTATGTCAATATATATAAATTAATTAATTATTTTTCGATTGCTTTATTAATTATTACGTTTAATTGTATAAGAGTGATAAAAAATCTTAAAAAATAATAAATAAATTTAAAAAATAGCCTGAGATCAAGCGAGCCCTTTGTTAATGTACGAGCAGCCCACCGCTGGAAATACTGTTCCATAGAATGTCAATAAATAACATTTTAATAAAATCATCACTGAATCTTTCAATTTTCAATTGATTAATCAATAAATTAGCTTAAATACTAATTAAATGTGTTAATTAGAAAGATATACATAAAAAATCTATTTTATCGAAAAATATTATTTTTGCTAGCGGGATTCGAACCTGGATCTCTTTTCAATCCGAGGAAGGTGCATTAACCGACTATGCTACAGCAGACAGTACTTTTGACGACAAATTTTTTAACCTATATATTACACTTTTCAAATTAATACATCTGTCGTTCCATTATTTGAAACCCATCTACTTTATTTTTGCGGAATCTCAAATACCTTTGAGTAGTCCGATAGGGGACGCCAGAATTAACAATAATAAATACAACTTCACAAAAAGAATGTGTTCTCCTTAATAATGAAGTAGCTGATAACTTAGTTCTTTAAGTAACAGACCCACGGTCATCTTGTCCTTTGAAGGTATATCCTTGTTGACCTAAAATTAAACAGCCCTAGCTATATAAATTACATTATTAATGAAACTTCTATTATTTCCATATTTTGTTTACAGTGAATGTATTATAAATACCGCTAGATTTAATATACTTAAATCGTAACGTCATAAAATTAAAAATTAATAGATAATACCTATTAGTCATCAATCTTAGAAAATAAAATGTAGTGGGTATTTGTAGACGTGTTGTGAATTAATAAAATAATTGGGCCTACTTTCATTTCTTCTTTTCAGCCCTCTTACTGATACATAAAAGTCTAATTTAATAACATACAGTAGTTAGTTTATACTTAAAAAGAAACATTATAAAATATTATTCATTCTTAACAGTTTTAGCACTTTTATCGTCTGTAATTTCGTTTACCTTCTCTCGTGGCGCCTGCAGACTAATGAATACAAAGCGAAGAATAATTTAAAATAATCGTTCAATTTTGATGACTCTTTCACGAGGATTAGTAATTTAATCACATCTTTTGTCAGCAATCTGCTTTTCTTTGTTGCATGTTGTATTGTTAATCACCTAATATGTATTACCCAACTTTGTAACATAATGTGTACACTATTCTACACCACACTGTTCTATGTTTTATCAGTTGATAATGGCCTAGACAGCCGAAACAATTATCCAATTATTTGGAAAAAATAAATACAGAATCAAAAAAATCGTGTTTGATTTATTGTGTTGATTAATTATCTTTTTCTTTTTCTTCTTCCGTGTCGTGTAGTGGCCTCAATCAGATGAGAATCGGCTCGTAATGCACATACACAAGTCCTGGGGTCCTGGGGCCCTGGGCCGCTCTCATAGCTGACTCCAGGGTCTCTTCAGTCAGATGCAAGACACTTTTCCAGGTCTTCATCGTTCATCTTCTTCTCTAGACTGTCACTTTGATGCATAATGTGACCGAAGAAATGGAAGAATATTTTGTTAGTTGCTGCGGTTGGAATTATTGTAGGGTTAAGGCATTGGTGCGTCGTGCTGTCCACGTAATATCCTTCTCCAGCAATACATTTCAAAGGCATCTATTTTACGCTTATCGCTACTCCGCTGCATACATGACGATTAGAAAGACAAGAGTATGAACCAACAATAATTTTAAACATATATCATATATCTCATAGAAACAAAACTATATTTTATTATATTTAATGAAAAATATATGGAAGCATGGGGTAATTACAGGCCTTACGACCTATCTTCGGCTGGCTTAAGTGAATACGTTATATATATATATAACGTATTCACTTAAGCCAGCCGAAGATAGGTAGATACTTTCATAAATTTGATAAACATTCTCCACATTTATCAAATTTATGAAAGTTGTATGTATGTTAGTATGTGGACTTGCTTCGTGTACCATTATACCATCGCCATCTATGGACCAAATTTGATAATTCATTTTTTCCTTTTTTTTAAACAGCATATACGTCATCACTATGAGAATCTGATTTTTTTAAAATTATTTTACAGCAATATTCTTTATCTGTAAAATGTGCTTTGGAGGTAAAAATTCAATAATTGCAATTAAAATTATCTTGGCAATATTTGAATATGTCCAAGAACACATATATACTGAGTTTTCACCTAAAAATATATATAAATATACACGTAGTAACATATATACAACTTCCAAAATAAATTGATAGATATGGAGATTGATTAACGGATGAGAATGGTGAACGCTTTATTTATATAAAGTAATCACTTTAAACCAGCCGAAGATAGATCGGAAGCCCGGTAATTACCTATACTTCCATATCTTTCCATTAAATATAATAAAAATAGCTTCGTCACTGTGATATATTTTTATTTAGCTTTCTTGATGTCATTGTCTTTCCATATTCTCGTCTAAGTCGGTTCTTAGTAATGTCACCTATCACCACTATCACTGTCACCAGTGTTCATGATCACCGCGCCCAAATAAATTGCCTCTTGAACTACCTCATATCCTGCTGTTTGAGAAGTTTGTTGTGAACTTTTTTCCAGCATCTTCTTTTTATCTTTGTCTACAATACAATTCACAGATCTCAATTTGGGATCATATTACTCTAATGTATCGGTGTGAACCTTCTTCAGGTTCACTCAACATTTTAGAAGTTGCTCGTTATGCATATGCTCTACATGCATAATGCGCAATAGGTCATAAAGTGCCCGGTTATAATGCCAACGCCATACACAATTTTCTTTAAGAGTTCCTAAAATTCTTTCGAGTATCATTCTTTTACATAAATCTCGTGCTGTTTCTTCTTTCTTTGTTAGAATTTAGAATCCGTATTTATATATTACCTTTATTTTTCTGGCCATTATACTCGACTCGACTTAGATATCTGAGATGTTTAAATATATTTAAATAAAAAAATACATTAAATTCGTCAAAACAAAAACGATTGTGTTCCTATGCACGCCATTAAAATAATAAAACTCCAAAAGTTCAAAGTTCGATGAATATATTAGTCCAAAAATTTCGCTAACCCATCCGAGAAATATCGAACCGACTGGCATTTCTATTACTTGCAATCTACCTATTCTCAATTTCTCTTCTTACAATATAACCACTTCCCATCTATTATCTCTGATATAATTTTAGCGCTATTCGTAAAAGTGATAACTCCTTCACAGTAGCGAGAAACAGGTCATCTGCAACCTTTTTGTTTCGTGTCTTCTGTAACTTTATACGGTTGTTGGTACTTTTGGAAGTGGCAGTTGTTCGTGTGGATCGTGACACGGACTCGTGACGGTGTAACTTCGCGCATTAGGCACCTACCACAGAGCCGGCGAGCAAACCAGCCCGTTGTTCCTCTGCTCCTAGCGTCTGGAGATAATTTACAATATCAAGGGAGGAACCTGGTCTTAGAAGTTTGTATTATACACTTCTACTTGCATTTTAAGATAATTGGCTGTCACCAAATTGCGGTTTAGAATATAAACCAGAAATATTTTTAAAATAAGGAACAACAAAAAATGGACATGTCTCAGACACATATATCATATCACCTCAACACAGAATATGTTTTTTAGTTCGAAAAAAATATTTATAATACACTTAAATAAGTAAAGTTTTAATTAAAATATTTCTGGTGGGGAACTGAACCCCGAACTTTCGCATGACATGTAAGGATACCTATCATTACACTTACCACGAAATAAAAATAATATATAATAGAAAATACGTATATATAGAGCTCCTTTTTGGTACTAGCTTATTACAACTCATTTTTATTGTGAATATGTAATTTCAGAACATAATGTGATATTTTTAATACAAATTCAATTAACCATTAGAAATTGATTGCAACCAAATATTTTCTCGATAAAACGATTTTTTCTGTATATCTTTTTAAATTAATAATTTAATTTGTATTAAAAACTATTTTTATTAAGAAGAACACATTCTTATTGTGAAGTTATACGTTACTTTTTAATATTTATTCTATGTTTATTATTTTTGTATATGTAGTAGATTTATTTATATGATTAATTGCACTGTTACTGTTTTAATTTGTAATGATAATTGTTGTATTTCTTTTTTTTAATGGTACTGTGTACCACACACACATACAATTAAAATTAAAATAAAATAATGCAGTATTTGTATCAAGTTTTTTCTAGGATTCTCGTTGAATAAGCATATTTTAAATAAATAAAAACTCCAACATAAAGATCAGAAATATTTTTTTTTCATAAAACCAATTGGTTGAACCGTTGTCATTATGGTTAGGTTAGGTTAGGTACGATATTTGAAAAATAATTCAGCTAACCCTGTAAGGTGTTTTATTCATTGATATAATTTAATCACTGTTAAGTCGGTGTAACAAAAAAAAAGAACTTTTTGGATTTCTCGGACCTTTCGAATATCCGGGATGTACAATGTCAATTTTCATGTTCCTTAAGAATCCCGGTTTACTAGATTATATATCTACTTGTAAAATATAATCATTTCAGTGATGATAAATCGGCGATTATTACTTGCATCGATATATAAATTCTTAGTACAAATAATTCATTTTATTTACATGCAAGCCTGTTGGCCGCTTCCTACATCGCTAGGTACACGTGTACCTGTTCTGAGGTAGGTTGCCATAAGGTTTCATAAGTTAAAATATAAGTTGAAACTAAGGTAACAAATTAAATTAAATGGTAAGAAACATAAAAATCAAAAGGAGACAAGTAGAAATAATAAGTAAATTGAACAAAGTAAATTTTTTGTCACAGTCTAAAGATATGTAAGAGGTAAAAGAAAAGAAACAAGCAGGGAGCAAACGAAACATGATAATTACGAAGTAGGATGTAACGACAAAAAGAATTACATAAAATGAGTAGCTTTGATCATTTAAGGTACTCTTCTAGCTGACTTCTTCCAACTTTGAAAAGCCATTCCTTTATAAGCACACAGAATTAAGGATACTATACCATTGCCATCTATTTTGGTAGCTTATTGTATATCCGCGATTTTGCAAATGAGGTTTTCATTAATGGGACAGCTAGTTTTTTCGAGTTTTTGCCTGAGTACACTTAGAATGTATGATAAGGCGCAGGATTCTGTTTTCATGTATGTCTTGAAGCAGAGTCTTTATGAATAATTGCCTTGAGTTTTTAGAATAGCGGCTCTGATTCATGCTGAAAGAATTTATTGAGAATTATTCTCATTATAGCTTTTTGTATTTTAATCAATATGGGTATAATGCATTTTTCAACTAAGTGTGCCAATTTTGAGTTTTAGGAAATATATAAATGGGATACTACTGTATTAACTAAATTAAAATTACTTTAGAAAATGTTTTGTTTTGGTCAATTCAGTATGAAGATGGTGTGTTACATAATTAATTAATTAATCATTCTTCATCATCATCATAATCATCATCAGCCTGTAACTCTTCATAGTGTGCAGATCTCTCCTTGTTGGTATTTTATTAGATGGTCGTGATATGATTGATGGCTAAATGCCTTAATATTATAATAATGCAAGTCCATATAACATATGTATAACAAGTATAACTTATAACTATCACACTGATAATATACTAACTCTAGTAACTATTATGTGCATAATGTGAGAGCTTTAAGCAGACTAAGAAAATTATTTGCCTGGAGTATATTTGTTTTTTTAGTAGGGATATACCGCCTAATCCAACATTTTAAAGGTTACCGTATATGAATTTATCATTTCTACATCTTTATATCAAGTTCTAAAATCATAATATTAATATTATTTTGCACAGAACAAATATTTACGGTTTTCAGATATGACAACCAATAACTGTAAGAAACTATTTAGTCCGTCTGAACTTGTCTACGTAAGATACATAGACAGAAAAAATCATTTTAAAAAATCATTTTTTCTTATGTTATAATTAAAACATAGAAAATGTAACAGATTTTGGATTAATTAGAAAATTTGGTAAAATGTAAAAAAATTTATTCCTAATGTTTCGTCACTAAGATGGAGCTGAAGCTACTGCCGTAGTTTGGGTACCACTAATTCAAAGTAAACATTCTTCTTCTTCAGCGGCCTCATGACATTCTGAAGTCCATAAACGCAGTCATAATAGAGCACAGGGAAGACCAACTTCCCTCGGTCTTGATCTTGTTGGCTTAAGTATGAGGGTTTTGTGCATGTTCTACTTTTGCTACATATATCCCGCCCACTAGTAGAGAGAAAGGACCCCCCTTACCCGGAACTGTTGTAGGAGTGATTACTCTCTTGCCAGTTGCTCTCAACAATGCAAAGTAACGCTAGTCTAATATAAACATAATTTGAATGCGGTATCAATTAGTTATTTAGATAATTACTCCTTTATACTAGCTTTCAGCGGTATTTAGGTAGTATTTATTAAGAAACAAAGAATATATAGTAAAAGTTAATAACAAAACATTTGGTTAAAGTTGAAAACATATTGAGACATTGATTAGCCACAAATAATAAAAATAAATAAATACTAAATTAATGTATTAATTATAAATATATACATATAAAATCAATTTTGTCGAAAAATATTGTTTTAGCGTCACCGGGATACAAAATTGATTTTATATGTATATATTTATAATTAATACATTAATTTAGTATTTAAAATATCACAGACCTATGTTCTGAATATTTACAACTTCACAATAAGAATGTGTTTTCCTTAATAATAAAAATAAATAAATAACAATTATAATTACAAGTAGATATCAAATACCAATTAACAAGGTGTAGTTATAGTTACGAGAGAGAGATGTTACAGTCAAGGGTACCAGAGTTTGTAGTATTATAGAGGTGCTCTCTGAAAGAGATTTAGACAGAACATGGACGTA
This sequence comes from Eubasilissa regina, assembly GCA_022840565.1. Taxonomy (NCBI): domain Eukaryota; kingdom Metazoa; phylum Arthropoda; class Insecta; order Trichoptera; family Phryganeidae; genus Eubasilissa; species Eubasilissa regina. The sequence continues at coordinate 29,367,824 of JAINEB010000018.1, forward strand.
AAGATTTCGAGTCTCGCTCAGCCTTCATCTATATAAAATAATTTTGAAATATTATTTACATAAAGATGAAGAGAAGAGGAAAGCAGTAAAATGGTTTGCTGTCTACCTTTCTAGAATTACCCAGCGGGTCACCCACGTCCTGATAAAAATCTGAAGATTCTGTCGTCGCGTATTAAGTCGTCGTTTTTTGGAGAGGGATTACCCGCTATAACTATATCGCCCACTGCAGCTTCCTTGCCTTCACCTTCCTCAGTATATCTGGGGTAATATTTCCCATTCTCCGCTTAGTTTGTTACGATTTATCAAAGTAGACATACAAAAGTATAATTTCAAAATGCTGCCCGTGTGTAATCGGTCCAAGGGGCCATGTTCCATGTTTCACGTTCCATGTTCTACTGACCTCATTGTTTTTCGTGTCATGTTCCATTACCAAGTCCAGAAAGCAGTAAATACTTCGATGCGGTTAGAAATATCGCCAAAAATGAAGGAGAAATTGTGATAACAGTCGAGAAGACCGGACTCGCTTGTCGAGCAGTTTGCGGTTAGAAAGCTACTCTGGTCTAATGTCATTCTTGGTCCTTATATTATGATGGTGTTAGTGCAAGCTAGCTGCTAGCTGCTAGCCGACTGCCCTAGGCCCGTGAGGTTTTGTCCCGAATCACAAGAAATATCCGTACCCAATATAGTCGTTATTGCATATCATATGCAAAACAATATATCGAATAAGCTAAACCTAGTGAAATAATAAAACCAAAAACATATCTTTAACTACTGAATCATTTATTAATTATTGCAATGTTTCTTATTTATAATCATAATTTTCAAGAAAACTAAATGTATTTTTAAATTTTGTAAAGAAAACATAGGTATATTATTTATAATACAGTGAAACTAAATCTAACAAAGTGGAATTAGTGCTTAATTTATTAATATTTTCTAATATAAACAAAAAATATATAATTAGATGATAAATTCATGCTTTTATTTGTGAAGTTGTGATTTTTAAGAACATATCGTTCCTTGATAATTAAATCAAAATATGCCACTGAAACAATTCTTTCTTTCAAAAAAACTGCACTTTAACCCGGGACCTTTCCATTGCCGATAGACTTCTCTCCCAGCTGGGCTAGGTCGCTTTGTCAATCTCATCAGATTATTTTATGTATCGTACAGCGGCGATATATTTTTTTGCGAAAATTTTTCAGAATTAACTTTGAACGTAATGTGCTACATTTTTGTATTTTTTTTAGTATTACACGATAAAGGAAATCTATTACTTACTTAAATAATAAGTACTTTGGTCAAAAACATTAGTGTACTATTACAATTGTGCGTTGTTCTGTTCTTCGTTCTTGCGATATTTAAAATAAATGAATTCTGATTAAAATTATACGTAAGTTCCGTGGCAGACGTGAGTTTTATGCTAAGATTGGGAGCCTTACGAGGTGACGTACACACAGTCTTGAAGCTTGTGTTTGTATTTTCTTAGTAGTTCAAGCATTGATTCGACATGACATGAAACCTGTTCTTGTAATTCGGCCGTCCGACTCCAGCTGATTCGAAAGATTCAATCATTATTAAAGCCGAGTCTTGCGGTCGTTATATCATTACGTTTCCAATGGGAATAACTCGGGGGGCAAGGACGTCCTGTAATGAAAGCGACTTTTTCATTCCACATCAGTCGGAGTCATTACGTCCAGGGATGGCTCGGGATGTTCAAACCTGTCGGACGTGCCTTGGACCTAAAGCTCCATTAATCTCGACAGTTTCATCCAAATCTATATGCAACATCGCTGAATAGTCTAACGCTGCAATCACGAAAGCAATGTTTTGCTAATCCATTATAAATGAACAGTTTATAACTAAGTAAAAAAGTTCAATTCTTCTTCTCCTTCTTCTTTTAAATAGGCAATCCACCCTTCAAGAGTGATTTGTGCCATTAATCAAGTTAAAACTTAATTTTATAGATAAAAGTACAATAATATAGAATTGGAAATATTATATTACAAATCAATACCATTGTCGTTCAAAAAATTTGCTATTATATAGATTAAATGTGGCGAGTTAAGGGAAAGAAGATGACACGAGTTAACCGGGAGATGAAAATTACCATCGACGAGATTACTGTAAAAAAAAAACATGTGATCCGCAATACACAGGCAAAAAGATATGGTAAAGAGTTTCCTTCTCGGCATCACACTCACACATTGGGGAATTTATTTAGTTCAATCTGAATAAATGTAAGGCTATTTGGTATAATACCCAATTCACGTTATAGAGATATTTGATATTGATCTTTTAGAGACTTTCCTTTTGGTAAACCAGGGAGTGCGGGGAATAGATCTTTGAATTATTTTAAGCCAATTAATCTTATGATTATTCAGATCGATCAATTGCGCAATACAAATGGAATTCGTACGTTTTTTTACCATATTCTATACATCGGGATATGGAATTGATGAGGGAAAACGGAAAGAGTGGTCTCCTTGGTCAGTTTATCGGCACATTGATTTTTATGAATTCTCTTATGTGCAGGAATCCAAACGAATGACACCTGTTTATTATTGCTGTCCAAATTAAATAGACATCTACTGATGGAACAGATTATCTCATTGTCTATCCAAACTTTCATATTAGCAGAGAGAGATCCAAGGGCTGCTTAAGAGTTGGAGAATATAACAGCCTTATAGACGTTCCGGAGTACGCAGATGTCCAAAGCCTTTTTAATTACCCAACGTTCTGCTGAGAAAACAAATGAATCCGAAGAAAGTCGTAGCTTCAATGTTCAATGCATTATTCAATTTCTTTTTAGTAAAGATATTAACGTTAAAAAGAAACAAAAAACTAATAAAAATATCATAAAAAACGATAAAACCTTTCAATGTGTTGAAATGTGACGTAAATACTTTCAACATAAGGAAACCACCCGTATGTTTGCCCCCTTTTTACTCCTAAACAAAATATTATATAAATTGTAACGAAAAGTCCGAAGGCAAATATCTTCGGATACTTTAGCGAAAATGTTTGCTATTCTAGGGGCTAAGATTTCACATCAAACATTACTTTTAAAATTTAACACATCAAATATTACTTTTAAAATTTTGACTTTTAGTGGTCTAATTCATTTAAATCAGACCTGTTTTCGTAGGATTATAAATAGTAAAAATATTGATCTGACAACTTTGCATGAAGGCATTTTTCTACTAAATTTTTTGTTCCTAGTATAAATAATTTATAAATATTTTACTAAATCGATCGCCCTAAAAATACAAAGAGAAAAATATATATTGTATGGCATGAACCTGCATCTGATGCATTGATTTTTTCGTTTGATTGCTGCGAGAATGATCATTAAAGGTATACAGCGGGTTTAACATCCCTGGTGCACCATATTTTGAGGGTAGATACATATTAAAATATAGGTCGAAAATGTTTAAGCTACATGTGCCTAATCTCAATTGTGTTAGAGATATAAGCATTTCAAAAAGTCATAGTTACGCGATTACTTCGAATAATTTAATTATTTTTCGATAGATGATTTAGGACCTAAACCAAAGATATAGCATATTAGTGGATCGATTGATGAACAGTCTATATTATATCGTATGCAAAATTTTCTACTCCAGCATTTGTGCATTTATACGAATGGAAATTTATACACCCAGTACTTAATACGCAAAGTACTTAATACGCCAAGTACTTAATACGCCAAATAATTAATACGCCAGGTACATTAAGCGCCAAGTATAGGTACGGTGGTACACTTTACGCAATATATTTTGTACACCATAAAAAATTTGCATAGAAGCTTTGTGTCTATTAAGGGTGGTAGATACTAATACTAGATGGAAATCTACAAATCGTTATGAAAAAGATTATTATAGTTGGTTCAATTTAGTGATGATTAAACTGTTATTTAAACCGTTATTATGACTTTGATTATGTTCAATTATATAACGATGATTGATAACTGATTATTCATAACTCTTAGAGCAATTACTGGTACACTAGAAACTAAACCTCCTACTCGTAAATCATCATTACAATCGAACACAATTACAGTCACAATAACGTTATAACGTTGGTTTTAATAAACCATCACTAATTTAATTTTCAGAGTACGTAAAAAATAGAAAGAGATTTTATAATGTTTCTATGTTCTTGATATACAAAATGTATTGTCGTTTATATAATATCATCGTACAAATGCTGCTTTGCGTATAAAATGACACGTACTTTCACTCGTATAAATATCGGCGTACAATATTCCTAGAAATACATTACTCGTATTTAGAATATTTTCTAAATTAGAATGTATACTTATTCCTCCCCGTGATATTAAGTACATGGAAATATTTCCGATTCTGTTACACAAACCGTCGACTTGGGCGTTCCTATGATAGAAAAGGACATTAATTTGAAATGAGCATTTGATTTCCAAGTTGTCCAGCTGTAACCAAATGGTCATCATTCCAGAGCTGTAATGACAGTTCCGTACAAAGAACATCGTGAATTTCATGCTCGCACTAATAGTATGCCCGTTTGCATTACATCGGATATCGCTGCATGAATTTGCTATAAAGAGAGTATTTTATTTCCGCCAAGTCCTATATACGGGAATCCAAATTAGATATACAATCCGGTCTCCGTAAATTGTATTAGAATATGTTAGATTTTATCAAAAAGTTTCTTTAGAAAGCTATGTTGTTTCATTTATTTAAACATTTTATCGATAATGTGTTTTTACAGAATGCAAATCGCAAAGTTATTTTCAAATAAAGTAAGAAACATTACATTTTTTTAGTTTCGAAAATGAATATGATAGAAGTCTCACGATTAAGTATAGTGAAATAAGTCTTACATACTTTTAATACGAGAATATTACACTTATTGGTGAATATTATATAATAGTTTTACATGTATGTATGTAACACTGACTTTTCACTAACATGCAAAGCGCTTGCGAAAGATAAATCACTCTTCAATTTGCAAATACGAATAATAGTACATAGGCTGAATGATAATGACAAATTTAAAACGTGTTTAGATAAAAAAAAATTGCTAAATATCAGCCCATTTCAACTGCTGCAGTACCACTACGTACAATCGACTGTATATAAACTTGACTTTGCATTTAAGATCACAAAAATATGGAATTAAAAATAAAAGAATTTGTGTGACTCTTCATACTAGGTTTAAATTTGTATTTTCATACTCAAAAATTAACACATCATTTGCACAACGCCACTATACGCACATAGGAAAAAAAAAATTAACAGCTTACCCGAAAACGTCAGGAAGATAAATGTTAATAATGAACTACTAAATGCTATTAAAAAATATCTTTATATCGCTATTGCTATTATTTTGTTGTATACTAGTTATTGTAAAGAAATTTTTTTTTAATACATAGTCCACTTCTCTGCACAAGCATAAGTTTTCAAGAGAAGTTTCGCGTGATTTTTTTTTTATTATTGTTTTGTATCATTGTATTTATATCAGATTAATAAAAAAATATTACGACTATGATATACATGTCAAACACCAAATATGACGCTTTCAAATTTAAATTCTCAATGTCAATTTTATGATAGTTACTTACTTACCAGCACGTCGTAGGCAGAGAGGATAGAGCGCCTGTCCTGTCCAGACACACAATTCTCACCTCATCCACATTCATACATCTTCTCATACAAACTCGACGATTATTGAGGCTTTTAACAGGACCATCCTCCAGTATCTGTTTTACCTGGTCGTGCCAAGTCTTCCGCGAACGTTCTCTACTTCTGGTGCCATCAACACTTACGTCATATACCTTTCTTACCATTCTCTCCTCATTCATTCGTTCCATATGACCAAACCACCTAAGTGATTTTTTCTTAATCTTACTCACTATACTATGATCAGCTTTATGATTGTTCAGATGTTTATATACTTTGTATATTACTGATAATTTTTGTAATGTATATGAAGCTATATTCCAAAACAATTATATTAATAACAATTAGATTTCAATATATATATTTAATTGTCTACATACATAGATTTCAATATATATATTTAATTGTCTGCTTTCTGCTGGAAAAACACGAAATGATTTGTTTATTTACTGTTATTAAACCTATTTGAACAGAATAGCAGATGGGCATATAGCTGACAATCTTGACTTCTCTTCTGATAAATAGAGCACTCCCTGATTGTCAAGAGGAGTGCAAATCTTTATTCAAGTTGCACTTGGTCGTGCGGAACTCTTGAGATTCAACGCCTACATGCAGTGGCGTAACCACAAAAATTGGACAATGGAAAAAAGGGCCCCTTATATAAGTATTGTATATAAAATACACAAATATTAGTATTGCGTGATTTGTCCATTAAATAATAGAAAAAATAAAATTTCTTGTCTCATACATTTTATTTATTTTATAATTACATTTCTTACTGTGAACTACTATTTAAGCTGGGAAAAGTATCAATACTCATAAAAATATCAATTCCAAATTAATTGTAGGGCGCGAATTTTATGGACCCCTATCTAACGTGGCCTCCAATGCGCTGTATTAGCAGATGAGTAGTTACGCCATTGCGTAGATATATATATTTTTTTTAATGTTAAAATATAAATAATCATTTACCTTGTAATATTAAGTAGTTACTGTAACATACGCCAGTAACTACAGTCATTAATCGGAATTCTCATTTTCAAATTGCTTTTTTTTTACCGTAACAAAAAAGTTGTATTACAAACAAAGGTAAGTGGCTTTAAAAAATGAATTCATAATTAAATTTATGTATTGATGTATGTATGTACGTATGTAACAACTTAATATAAGAGTATCAAATACTACTTATTCTCAATTTAATATTTTCCGATCAAACCAGTACCATTTGGCTCGATGCATTGTAGCTACAGCGGTGGGTTGTTGTGGTAGTTTTTATAACTAAACCATTAAAGTTTCTACTGGTACACAGATGGTGTAAATTTTAATAAATCCGTAAATACACGTTTACGATCCATATTATAGATTATTTAATGTATATTGGTTTTCCAGAATTTTTAGTAATGCATAGCATTTAGGTGGAACCCGAAAACTCAATCCCAAGTAGAAAACTATTCTGTGACAGTGGAAATTCTACTGAAGAATATTAAACTCGAAACATTGGAACATAGCAATGAAAATAGTTGTGACAACCCTGATCATAAATTACGTATAGAATAGTATCGATCAATTACTGCAGAACTGTACGCGGCAGCAAAAATCACCTTTAGCGAAAGTCGTATCAGTAACCGCACGCCTTATCATCTACTTTACTTAAAATTACTGAACACATGATAAAAAGAAGACTTGACTGGTATGTAGAAAACAAAAAAATCCTCCCAAATACACAATTCGGGTTCAGGAAGAAGAAAAGCACAGTCGAGAGCATATCAATATTGACTACAGATATCCAGATCGCTCATTCCAGAGGGGAATATCTCATTGGAGCGTGCATCGATATCAGTGGAGCATATGATAACGTCAACATCAGTATCCTGGAACAAAAACTTCTAGGTATAGGAATTCCCCCTAAATTAACTTGTTTTATCGTGAATCTCTTTCTCCAAAGGTTAATAGTGATAGAAGTGAAAGGATCATCTCCTGAATTCAGAACTGTCACCAGAGGCCTACCACAAGGGTCTGTGTTATCTCCTATCCTATTTAACATATACACCCTTGACATAACTTACCGTATTCATCCTCTTTCTCAAATCCTGCAGTACGCTGATGACTTTTTTATCTACGTTTCGGGTCCAGTTTTAAAGCAGTTAGAAAAAATTCTCAAAGATAGCGTGAACAATCTGGTTGATTGGCTTATGGGACATGGATTGGAACTGTCTGTGACAAAAAGTAGTGTAATCATCTTTACCAGAAAACGAAAAGTCCCCGCTGTACATATAACTTGCCTTGATCAAACCCTCCCCGTCAAATCCCAAATCAGATTCTTGGGAGTTATTTTAGACTCCAAACTTAACTGGAACGCCCATATAAACCAAATTGTTAATAGATGCCAAGCAAGTCTCAATACTATGAGAGCAGTATCTCGCGTGTGGTGGGGCTGCCATCCATACACCCAAAAGTTATTTTATCACGCATATGTTCGTAGTCATCTAGATTATGCATCTTTCATTATGGAACCGACTTCAAAAAAAAGTCTGCAAAGGCTAGATCGTATCCAGTCGCAGTCTTAGGTTAATAATTGGAGCAATGCAGTCTTCCCCAATCAATGCTTTACAGGTAGAAACAGTAGATCCTCCACTTCAATTGAGAAGACAGTTTATGTCTGACAAATTTCTTTTCAAATGTATGCGTCAAAAAGATCATCCTCTAATACCAAAAATTAAAACTCTTACAGATCAACTTAGAATTAGTTCATATTGGAAAAATAAAAGTCCCCCACTGTTGACCAATAGTTTTAAGACTTTTCAGACGTATTCTGACAAAATTTTAAGACAAAACCTTCTTCCCCTATATGCCACTCATTTCCAAACCCATACATTCACCCCCAAAATACTACTATCATTTGGAATCCAGAATAACCCCCAAGCCAAAAGAAACTTCATCAATATTACCAGATCAAAGTGGCCGGGCTGGAAACTTTTCTTTACGGATGGCTCCAAAATAGATTTAACTAGTCACACCGGGGCAGCAACATTTTGTGATTCAGAAAATCTGGCACAGAAATATCGATTACCAAAAGAAACCTCAATATTTACTGCTGAGGCCATCGCAATCCTCGAGACATTAAAATATATTATGAAAAATCTACCCATTTGTAATAAAAGCCTGATCCTGTCAGATTCTCTTAGCGTCCTACAAAAATTAAAATCGTGTCCCTTTTCATACGCCGAAGATGAGCATTGTATCCAAATACGAGAATTAATGCTTAGTATGAAACAAAAAGACATGGATATTGCTTTAGCTTGGATTCCCAGTCACTGTGGAATTCCGGGAAATGAAAAAGCCGATGCCTTAGCAAAGGAAGCCTCTACTTCTGGCGTCCCTTTACATAATCATGTGACAATATCTGATATATTTCCTATTCTCAAAGAGAAAATGATCTGCATTTGGAGAGATCAATGGGAGACTTCTAAACTTGTAAAAGGTAAATGGTTTGCAGAAATTCAGCCAGAGATTCCTACTAGGCCCTGGTTTTCCAAAACGAAATTAAATAAGTTTGAAACTTCCTCGATCTGCCGTATGAGGATCGGCCATTGTTGTATAAATTCTCACTTATTTAAAATCCGCATTCGAGACTCTCCTATGTGTGAATGTCAACTAGAAGAGGAAAACTTAAATCATGTTTTTTTAGGATGCCCTATCAATGACCAGTATCCAAACTTAATCCTAGATCTTTCTAACAACAAAATTCCATTCCCCATCAACATCCCAAGTTTGTTATCATCTAACAATCAAACCATTTTTAAAATATTAACGAGGTTCCTAAACGCCAATGAAATAAACCTGTAAAAATTAAATGTATCCAAAAGAAACTTCACATTAAATAAAATTACTCGGTAATGGCAAGAACACTCCATAAGGGTGAAACGCCAATTTAAAAAAAAAAAAAAAAAAACCGCACGTATAGTATTTGTGGATGGAATGATCGTGTGGCATATAGTTATGAAGCTTCCAGAGAGGTGCTAAAGAAGTGAATTCGGAGTGGTAAACCCCGTAACGGTCCTATCGCCGAAGAAATCTTAGAGCGATATTTAAAAAGAGACTGGAACACTGTCAACAAAATGCCGACCAGCTACGAATGGATAAAATTGCCTCAAAATTTCAAAACAAAGACTTTAAAAAGTACTGGAACAGTACGATGAAAATAATCAATCCAAAACATCAGGCGTCTAGTCATATTAATGGAATATCGGACTATAATGGCAAAACTTTTTGAAAGAATCATTATGGACCAAATGTCAGTAAACTTGAACACTAGAAACAACCAAATGGGATTCAAAAAGAATCTGTCTGCTGACAATGCGATCTTTGTCGTAAAGCAAATTGTGGACTATTTTAAAAGTCAAAAAACCGCGATATATGCATGCTTTCTAGATTTGAGAAAAGCCTTTGACCGTGTCAGATACGACAAATTATGGACGAAACTGCGCGAGCGAAACGTTTCCCAACCAGTCGTAGATATACTTGACAGGGGGCACAGGCAGCAAGAGAACGGTACAGTGCGGTGGGAAGGCGCCGACTCCGAGCCATTTTACCTGCGCACTGGGGTGAGGCAGGGCGGGTGCATGTCGCCAATTCTCTTCAATAAGTACACGGACGAATTGATCGAGAGACTATCAAAAATTGGCTGCCACATGGGCGGGACAAATGTGAACCACATTAGTTATACCGATGATATTTTTATACTAGCGCCATCTAAAAAAGGGATAAGAACGCTTTTACAGATATGTGAAACATATGCCAGTGACATAATATTTCATACAATGCCAGTAAATCGGTCATAATGGCATTCAAATATGGAAAAGGGCCAGATAATATCTCTCCCGTGTGGCTGGATGGGACGAAATTGAGCGTACAAAATAAGGTAAAATACTTTGGCCATATATTCAATGAAGATGGACAAAACGATAATGATGATATAGAACGGCAGAGGAGACAGTTGAGCGTTCGTGCAAATATGCTGTCCCAGCGTTTCTATCTATGCAGTAAGGAAGTGAAGAGCATTCTGTTTAAATCGTTCTTCACCAGCATGTATACCTGCGAGCTCTGGTCGAAATACAAGCAAGTGACGTATAACCGTCTCCGAATTTAGTACAACTCATACAGAATACTGTTTGGATTGGCGCGTTATTGCAGCGCATCTACAATGTTTACCGAAGGCCGTATACATGGATTCGTTCCGCTTCTGAAACATCGCTAAAGCGTAAAGCTACGGCTGGAGCTCAGCACCAACTCTCTGGTGCAAGCGGCACTTTATGGAAAGCTGATTCCCTGACCAGAGAATGGCGACGCCTACAGAATAGCTACATATACAACAATGGTTTTATATGTAATATTTATAATTTGTGTATATATATGTGTGAACTTTTTACTTTTTTAATTTTTTTTTATTTATTAATATTTTCCTTGGTTTTATTTTTCTTTATTATTTATTTCGTAACTTTAATGTACAATATAATATATATTATCTTTATAGTGAATCGGGTTAAAAAAAATCCTGATTACGCTGGAATAAACACTGCACAATATGCACTGCACGCCCCTGTGTATAAGTATATTATATTCTACGTCTTTTTGAAATTTCTTGTTAAATACCTACTTTATTTATGTGGTATAATAATAATAATAATAATAATAATTGTGTATAATTTATTGTATTTAATAAAACAGCCCCAACCAATTATCCAAAGCAACGGTTTCTAAACAATTGTTTTTGTTTCACGGCACCCTCGGTGCATAAGAATTTTTCCACACCCCCACAGTAGTCCCTTTGCGAATGTATTTGAGTCCCTCTGCTATGTCAATATTACCTCCTTGGAACTATTTTTCAAACCAGTTGATAAGGTGTGATAAATGCTCTTCTTAAATAAATTTTACTACTTGATTGAAGGTCACAAACTGCTTCAACAAAGGTAAATAATTTTTACCACCATTTCTATTAATTTTTTTTTCCGTAAGTTTTCAATTTTATAAAAATTAAAGTCATTTCGAACGAATTCAAATGATGCAAGGTGACCCTATAAGTTAGTCGCACATTTAGGGAGCCGCTGTTCTAGAGGATAATATAACAATTCTTAAAAGGGCTGATAATTAATATTTAATATATTACTTCCAGAAAGTAATAAAAAATTATCTCCACCGAGTCCACGCGAGCCTCTTGTTAATATGTGTATTGATAACCTACCCCCGCATATAATTCGCAGCCAGTATAACACGTAAGTGGGAGATTTAGAAATTAATTAATAAAAGATTGACGAAACAAAGAAAATATAAGATGTTTGTAGTTGGCGCGCAATGGGTTAGTAATATAGGATAGCAATAGATCGCTCTATGTATTAGATATAAACAAACTATATTTCTGCATGTACTATTGTAAGTCAAATAATGGACAGATGAAAATTACACGTTACTTTTACAGGCCGAAGCCATGTTTGTGGCCGAACCAGTGCCGTACACATCTTGTAATTAATTGTTTCCACAGAATTTTTTACTGAAGAGAATATGTAAATAAAATACTATTGAAATATATGATTTAAAAATTATATGTCTCTCTTTTTCTCATTTTCTCGGGCATACTAGTGGTACCTTTTCATAATAACATAGGTGCGGCGGTACGCGGTGCTGCAGGGAGGTTTTAGATAAATTATACCCGCGCAACGCCGAGTATAAAAATATGTTTTTAAAAATAATGTTAATAGAAATGCGCATATTAGAATTAATACCTCCCATAGTCCAGTAGTTGGTTTCGCCAATATCCTGGACTGTTTAAAATCCGACTTATCGAGGAACTAAATGCATACAAAAAATGATAATTGATAACAAAAAAACTAATTTCTCACTGTTTTTCATTTTTCACTTTATTAGAAATACATTTTATTTGATGTAATTTTTTAAAATGCATATTTTTCACAATTCATTTTTTATTTTCTAATAATTGCAATGTCGATGTATGCATATTTTTCACCATTGGCCATTTTAACCATTCCAATAATTTTTGATAGTTCAGCTATTAATTATATGTATCGTATCGCGTAACTGTATAACCGCATAAAACTAAACCGCTCAAAAGAGACTTGAAAAAAACGACTATTTAGTTACATTAACTTAGTTGAAATATTAATTTAGAAAAGAACCCAGGCCAAATCAGAATTATTATCAGAGGTGACACTTGCATACTACAAAAAATTTATAATCTAATTATAATCAATTTTCTAATAGATGTTATTCGAATATAATATAATCTGTCGTGTAAAATGTAAAATTTAAAAAAACTAGAGTAGTGGGCGACTCTCTTAACCCACAAAACCAACAAACTACTGGCTATCGGCTGGCTGTTCATTATTTGAAATTCTTGTATATTTATTTTTCTTATATTCCGATTTTAATTAATCAAAATGTAGATAAATTTAATAAATTAACTTTGATCATATACAAATATTCCTACACTATTAACAATGACTGTTTAATGATTTTAAATAAAATACTAATCGCATAATATTTTCAGGAATTTTAATAAGTTCTCACCGACTTTGCGAGTTAAAAAAATATTTAAAAATATATTATGTGAACTACTTTAATGTATTTATGTAATTCTAAAGGTTGTTTTTTTTAGAAGTTTGTTTTTTGAATTGGCAACACTTTTTCCAGCGTCAGCCAATTTGACAGCGAACAGCTGATTTGTGCTCAGTTTAGTATTAGCCATTTCATCAAAAATAAAATAAAAACGCTTGCAAACTGTGCGAATTTATTTCGAAAACCGTGGTTCAGTTCGCGAAACTTACCGTACGCTACGTCCATTTTACGGTCGACATAATTATCCATCCGAACGCGGTGATGATTTGATAATATGCATCCACAGAGTCATCGTACAATGCGCACCGAAGAAGCTGTTGTTTCTTCAAAAATGATGCCGGCCAGAACAGTCAATGGAGAGCGCTATAGATCCACGAGTACTGACTCTATCAACAAGATGGCGCAACATACCACACAGCGCACATTGTTAAAGGAAACATTCGATGAGCGCATAATTTTGCGTAATGGACCTGTGAATTGTCTTCCAAGATCGTGTGATTTAACACCTTTGGATTATTTTCTGTGGAGATATGTGAAGTCGTTAGTCAACGCCATTAACAACCAGTGACGATAGAAGACTTGGAAACCAACATTCGTCACATTATTGCCAATATACGTCTCAAACTACTCCAAAAATTGGACTTCCAGATTACGCTTTATTCGAGCCAGTCGCGGTGACCATATGCGCGAAATCATATTTAAACATTAATGGCATAAAATAATCTCTCCAATAAAGTCAATACTATTGTGATTTTTACGTGCTTTTTTCAGTTTAAAGTTCTATACTTCTAAAAAAAAAACCTCTTAGATAGTACCTATACTGAACGTGGAAGATGAATAAAAATACCATCTGTTTACTCCAGGTCGCAAAATAACCAAATCAAAAGTTTTTATTTTATTTTTAAAATTCCTAAGATCAATAACAGAATTTACGTTGTCCGGTTTGACATTACTTTTTATACTTTTATAGTTTAAAAAAAAATAAGTATCTTCTCTACTACACGTATCAAAAAAATATTGATCATTTCTCATTTTAGATAAGATTTTCATCTTTATAATATTATCTGGAATTATTAAATTTGTGTTTAATTTAGAACTGAAATTAACGTAGTCTCTCTCTACGCCACTGAAAACGTAGTTATTATTACTGTGCGCGTGTGTAGCACGAATACAGGCAACAGGCAACAGGCCCACGGACTTCCCATGACCGAGACAGATAGATCGTTATCTCATTCGTGGCGAGAAACTCTCACGCGCTGAGGCATCCAGTTGAGGGACGAGTGACGTCACAAGTGTCAATAAATCATGAACGCACTTCACTTACTTCCTCAATATCCACGGTGATGGCCCGATAAAACGCCGAAGTCTTGCCTGAACTCAATGCTCGATTCGAAGGGGTTGTTTGTTGTAGCATTACTCGACAGATAACATTCTATATGAACGTAACGCATTTTTAAGTCCCTTTTATTTAAAAGTTCATATTCTCATTTGTGATCTTGTGTTCCAGGAGTCCATCAAATTAGTCCTATTTTCATAGCACAAGCTTTTAGCTTAGTTTGAAATTGTGACATGTATTCCGTGTACGTATCTCTATTAAAAAAAATTTATCACGATTATAATCTTCCGAATCATGTTCCATGGCAGATATCTAACCTGAATTCTGCTCAAATGAAAAATGATACGACATCAAAAATGCACCGAAAATTTTTCACAAAAGGTGCTATAAATAAATACAAAAAGTATATTTATGAAAATGAAAAAAAAATGTTGTTAATTTTTTAAGTCATAATCCAGATCGGTCCTTCATGATTAAAAATCGTAATCTTTATGAATTCCCGCTCTTTTGACTATGCTTCTCCATTTTTATCGGCATCCTACAATTCTCAGAACTACCACCACAGAAATTCCTCTTACCTTTTCCATTTGGTCGATCCAGCGGATGGGAGATCTTCCTCTAATTCTTCGTCCTTCAATGTGGTACACTACAACAAGCTTATCCAAGCTATGTTCAGTTCCTATACATACGTGCATTTCGCCGTCCATGAAATGCGCAAAATGTGTCTTCCAACACCACATCTCAAAGGCATCAATCCGTCTTCAATTGTACCGTTAAAACTTAAACTCGTAAACAATTTCAAAACGTCTGTAGTCTTAAAGTGGAATGTAGCACTTAGATGTATCCTATGATGACCGATCTCCCGACATATGATACTAAATATCTTTTTATAACAATTTTTATTAAAGATATTATCAATATATGGTTTATATTTAATTTAAATTTTTTAAGTAGACCATCATCTATAAGATATCAATATTTCTATCTTTTTGGTGGCAAGATTGGTTCCAACACTATTAATCTGAGTACATCATAATTGGCGTAACGATTGTTAAGACTCATGTTCCTGAAGAAAATAGAGTCCCAACCCCCTCCCTGAACCAAATATTGCGATCTATTTTACCTTTACTTTAATAAGACCTACGTTTTACGTAGGTCTTATTAAAGACCTACGTAAAACAAAAAATTTCCCCCATAATCCCTATTTAAAATTATAATCTAATCTGAATCCCGGGCAACGCTGGGTACTTTTTATAAAATGTCAAATGCCAGCGTGCAAGAAAGACAAATCATTATATTATATTATGACGTGTTGGCAGTTGACCGGAAACCGGAAACGGCTCATCTGCTTAAGTAGACATTTGCAATAAACTCCACAATACGATTTGTTCAATAAAATAATGTTTTAGTATTTATTATTTTAATAATACAATTTTTTACAGTCGGTACCTATTAGCGACGGATTACAATAATAAAAAAATCCAAGTCAAGATGTAAACCGGGACTTAATCTGGAAATATTGATGCATCATCAGACACAACATCTACTGGGAAGATTCTGCGTGCAAGTAACCAGTCGCTCGCTTCTAACCAATTTATAAAAATAATGGTCTGCAGTCATGGCGTTTGAATATAAATATTTTCTCACTTTCTACTCGCGTTCAATGATTTATTGGAGTGGTCTATTTGATTCCAGCGTGAGCGATCGGCTCCGACGGCATTCCCATTTGCTACTTGTCATTATTTGCGGTGCAAGATCACAGGCGGGCAATAAACATCCAGCTCAGTGCAACTTGCATAGGATGATATGTAAAAGCGGGTGGATTACCATCTCGACCTGTTCACGGTTTAGCTTGGCTGAATTTATCAAAAGATTAATACTTTTCATAAACTATGATATGAATGATGAGACATAATATTATGAACAACACGCTCATTTTCCACAGAGCCGGATTATGATCTAGGCGCATTAGCCACTCGCCTAGGGCCCGGACGAGACAGAATTATTCATTACCATTTTTATTCCCTAAAGCGATATGGAGTATTTGAGATATGGATCCAATGACGACTTATAAAAATAATCTCGATTGATAGATAACCGTGATGGTTCAAATAATCGAAAGGAAAAATAAATCATTAAAGCAATAAAAACCCGGAAATTTCAATATTGTTGGTCATGGTATTAGATATGCGGAAAGTTATCAGATCCTGCATATAAGGCAAAATAAAATTACTAGCAGAAGAAGCACTTGCATATGAAAGACATTTTGGCTAAAAAATCTAATGCAACTATTTCTAGCTGCCACAAATATCAAAATAGGCAACATAATCGTTAACGTTTGATAATCGGACAAGTACTAGAAGAACAGAAGAAGTAGAGGGCTCAGAGTCTCCACAATGTGCTTTCACATTCGCCTGTCTTGCTCTGCTTTAATACTTTGTTTATCCCAACTTATTCTGAAGTAACCCACCGATCATCTACCCTCTGGAGTCACCAATAAGATTCAATTAAGTTTTTTTATGTTATTCTAGCATTCACAAAATGCGTCCAAGCCATCTCAATTGAGTTTATTTATGTGTAGAAGTAGGCTCTATTTGGTAATAGTCTCTCTTATCGCAGAACAGTGGAACCTCAGTTTACGAACAAAAGCCCTGACGAAAAAATATTTCAGTTTGCGAACAGAGTTTCAGTTTACGAACAGGCAGGCGGTCTCTACGGAAGAACTGGAACAGCTTTTTAATGAGCAGCAAAGACTATGAATGAATTCATGAATGAAAGATGTTCCAAAGTGCAAAGTTTTGTGGAAAAATATCACCCTGATAAAACGTTATCAAATCGTGTTATGAGTCTGTTTAATAATAATAATAAGGAGAGTCTCCTTCCAAACAATAACACTTTGCTACATATTTTATAAAATAAAGTTTATTTTTACGTTTATTCTTTTCGCTATATTAATTCCAATTTCTTTTAAGTAAAAACCATGAATTTTTATTCTTTTATAGTATTTCTAGCAAGAAGTAAAATAGAGATGAGAAAAAGTCGTGGGATCTTAAACAGATTAATACATTTTTCATTAATTCTTATGGAAAGAATTGTTTCGGTTTACGAACAACTCGGTGTTCAAATAGTTTTACGAAACGAATTAAGTTTGTAAACCGAGGTATCACTGTATTTCTCATTCGGTTCATTAATGTCACTCCTGCAACTCCCCATAAGATATCTCATTTCTGCAGCCTGGATTATTGATCTCACTCCCTAGTTGAGAATCCACACTTGGTGACCATATATTAATATTAAATATATAAATATAAACAGTCAGATGGTCTGGTCTATTCGTTATGTCTCCTTTATCATCGCGGTGACACATTTTTCAAAATAAAGTCAAATACTTTTTTTCAGAACTTATATAATAAAATGCCGTAAATTTTTAAGCGTAGAACAAAAATGGCAATACAGTTATAGAATGTATTTCGTTGTTATCGCTCTCATAGTGTAATATAGAAAATATTCTAAAAATTATTCGAGTAAATTCGTATTAAGTAACAATTTGAGTTAGGTACTAAATTAATTTTTTAAATAATTATTGTTTTTTAAAAATAGATTCTGGTAAAGAAACAATAGCATATGTTTTTGATTCGTTTTGACATCCTGAAGAAGAAAATGGTATTTTTCGAAACCGGTAGATGTATTTAAACTCAATAAGTGGTTAATGAATTAAAGTTAACAAATAAAATAATGAATTTTAACCACAAAGTTAATTTTGCTAATTTTAAAAGTATAAATATTATTACTTAAGAAGCCATAAAGTATACCTAAAAGGATTGTTGACCATTCTGTAATAAATGTTTTTATCAGAATTTCTACTATTAAATACACATATACTATTTCACATATATACATTAATCAAATGATGCCTATCCGTAGCTATCCCAGTACTCGTAACATTAATACTTATTCTTGTACATAGTTGTAATATTAATACTTATTCTTGTACATAGTTGTAATATTAATACTTATTCTTGTACATATTTGTAATATTCCGAACATGCTACTCAAAAATATTAACAGGTTTACGAACAATATGAGAATCGAATATATATGTAATATAATTTTAGCATATTGGAGACTTAATGGGACCTGGGATCCCAATCTTAATCCAGCCCTGTGCACAGTGGAAAAAGTCATCAAAAATTGATCAAATAGAAAAATGATTAGTTGAATTATTTTTCTTCTACAACCGCATGGTATATGCGTAGATTTGCCTAAATTTTACATTTTCTGACGATTTGGGATCAATTGCATTACCTATCATCGTAATATTTCTTCAATGTCTCTTGACTCGCTCATTGAAAACATTAATGTGATCACGTCTTGACTTTGGAACGATATTACAAATCAATCCTAAAACGCTTTATAAATGAATATAGTAATAATAGTGCATACCTATGATGAAATCTGCAATCCAAAACCTCCGCAAAGAAGAAACATTATAGATAGTCTCTTGAAGATATCAATGCACTTTTTTCGATCATGTCTAGGAGATCTTGTAACCAATTTTAATCATATTTTGATATGAAAAATTGACCTCAGCTAAGTACGTCAACCAGTATTTGACGACTCTATAGGCATCCACCAGAAGTCTCCATCTTGACACACAGATGCACGTAGCGCGCCGCTTGACAAGATGGCGAATAGCCCATTACAATTACATCACCCAAACGCCCATTCCAGAATGTTATTTTAAAGTAGTATTTCATACAATTTTACTAGTCATTTTAATTTAAACTTATGGCGGTTTAGTTAATGTAAACTGTAATACGCTGTGGCGACAATACATATTTTTTTATATCATTATATTAATCCTTTAATATTGGACGTGAAGAAAAAAGTAAGAAACATACTCACGTACATACGAAATCTATATGGATTCTTGTAGCAGCACCAAGGTATTTTTTCCCTTAATGTTTTCCTCAAAACTAGAAAGTTAAAAAAACAACAAAATACTAATAAAAACACTGTTCTTAAATATAAATATAGTACTTATTTAAAATATTACATAACCAATATTTTTTTATGAAAGACTTCTCTCGACTAGTTTTCAAATATCCAGAAAACATTATTAACATTTTTCTATGAAGAATCTACAAGACCGAACATGCCATGTACGGTGTATCCTTAGAGCAGCAGACGTTATTCTGAAAAGCAGCACCGTGTCGTATTGTAAATTCTTCAGTTTGAAGCGTACAAGACTAGACTCTGTGCGTGAGTATACCACCTGCGACATTTAGAGAGGGGAAAACGAACTCGCACTGGATGATCTGAAACATCAGGTACACACCCGTTGGCTGAATTTCTCTATGGACATAAAAGGGTATCTTGCCAACAGTGTTAAAATACCAAATCAAATAATTGAAGAGAATATCATGTAGAATACATCTAGAAGGATCTTCTCTGTATTAGGTATTTTATTTTTTTGTTGCAGTTGGAGGAGGTAATGATAGTAATCATTATCGGGTAAATGCCTCGGATGATTTCAAGCGGAATAGCCAGTGCGATAAGTGATTTTTTTTTTGAGTTTAAACA
This sequence comes from Eubasilissa regina, assembly GCA_022840565.1. Lineage (NCBI taxonomy): Eukaryota > Metazoa > Arthropoda > Insecta > Trichoptera > Phryganeidae > Eubasilissa > Eubasilissa regina. The sequence goes on from JAINEB010000018.1 coordinate 29,388,032, forward strand.
ATCGTCATTGTTTTCAGCAAAATTCTTCATTTTTTCCAACAAAACTAAGATTGTTATGGCTCGTCTCTACAGATGAGATTTTCGGTACGAGAAAATGGTATGATATGGATCTTGGTCCCTATGGATTATTTGGAGACAAACACCATGTCTCGCACCTTACTTCGCGCTTGTTGTACATCAAATATCAGTCCACTGATCGTTGATATTCCGTTCATCGGTTGTTAGAATTTGAATCTCCCCAGCAGCAGTTAAAGCGAAATAATTGTTTGCATTTGAATGCCTTCTGTTTTTCTAACTTTTTCAGAATCAATAGTTGTAAGTATCTATGGTCTAAGTGACATATTGGGTATCGCTATCAAATCGAACTGGTTTTTATCTCTTTCTACCAATCTCAAGTTGATCTCTGAATTCATCTCCAGATCAAAATCTCAACACGTGTACATTGAATTGAGATGTATCTCAACTAAAGCTCTGAGATTATCTCATGGCGTCTCTTTCCATGGACACGGGCCTTAACAGTGATCGATCTCAAGGAGCTAAAGCATTCATAGGTCATTTATTTGATACAAACGCATCAACCGTATAATTTGAAAACCGACTTGATTTACGTTTCCATAAACACAAGCCCATAAATCTACCCACGAGACCGCAAACGGAGGGCGCAATGGAACCGACAAAGGTAGAAATGTTGAAAGAAATCACATCTCGTCACTTCCTGTTGCTCATCCCTGTCCCCGCAACCACCTCCGCCACTGGTGCAATAACATTTCTCAGGAAGCTGGAGCCGCTTCATGCAGGATGTTACCAAATGTGAAAGTGGACGACGCAAAATGCATTTACTGTATCTGATGTATAATAAATATTAATGTTGGCTTTTGAAATATATTTCAATCACGTAACTCATACGTTTTATTTTGTTTTTTTTATTCCTACTTTATTACATACATATATATTATAATTTTCAATATTTGCCAAACTGCAGAACAGTTTTACGAAAAGGATTGCCCTTCACATAACAGTGTTTGATCAACATTTTTTTTTTTGTAAATACAACATCAAGAAGGAATAGAATAGGAAGGAAACAAATAATTTGATTTTAACAAAAATATATCATATTTACATCTTTACGTACATTTAAATACATTGCCCAAATAGGCAAGCCTGTTTTTGGGCAAATAATATATATATAATATTTTAAAAAATCCAAACTCATCGAAGGCAAAACACAGTAAGATCGAATACATACATAGCATATAATGTGAAAACATTTAAGGAGAGAGAAAAAATAATAATAATAATACAAAATGTATATATATAAAATATAAAAAAGTGAATAAAAAAGAGAAAAGAGAAAAATTAAAATAATAATACCAATAATGTAAGCAGATATAAGGTAGATGTAAATATACAAGACCAAAACGCACAAAAGTAGTTATACAAATTATTTCATCATATAAAAGAGTTGACTCTCTGTATCTGCTCTTCCTAATTGCAACAACCAATTTGAAATATCCTTTTTAAAAGTCTTAATGTCAGTTAAATTTCTAATTATATTTTCAATTTGATTATATATTCTGGGAGCTTGAAAGGTATATAATCTTTATCCAAAACTAGTTTTCATTCTTGGAACTATTTTAGGCTTGTTTGCTCTTGTGGGATTAGATGAGATGATCACTTTATATTTCAGTGTAGTCACTGGGGTCTCTTTATTTTTCATGATGTTCAATTAGTCTTTATTGGTGTTATTAAATATTTGTATCACAACATATTTCATCGTTCTCTCACCCGTTCTACACAATTTTCACGATCTGGTAGAATAGCTATGGTGAGGGTCAGTATTCTTATTCACATTTTTATCATCTCTTCTATCAAATAATTATACTATATATTACTTTTATGTATACTGGTAAGATTTTACATATTTTAAACAATTTATAATAATCATCCTTTTACAAACACTTCGTTCTGTTATCTACTACAAGTTTTAAGAATCTTAATTGTAACTTTTTAATTTTATCAGTGTATGTTTTATAAGTTACTCCATAGCTACTCACTCCATAACTGACAACCGAGTCGACCATCGCAAAGTACAGTGAGAACATTGTGGCCCTTATATATACACGTTGAATATTATGTTCCAGGCCGATGTTGTTTCATTCATCAAAATTCCAAGCGTAGCTCGGGCTGTGTGTGAGGTGGCACCGTCCTGTTGAAACCGCATGTGTCTCAAGCCCAATCGACGCAATTCGGTCACCGATAAGTTTTTACAGCATTCCTTCTTGCATCCTGAAAGATACAGGGCCCGATGATTCCGCTAGCCCACATGGCGCACAGTAACTCTGCGTGGATGTAAAGGTCATTAACAAAACCCACCAAGTCGAAATGAGTTGTTTATTAACAAAACCCGCCAAGTCGAAATGAACTTCGTCGCTCATGATGATTTTTTTCCAAAAATCGGTTTTTGTTTATTTTAATAATTTCAAAACGTTGTTAAGGCATAAATGCTCCATAATAAATTTTAATTAACTATTATCAACGACTACCGAATACAAATTGACAAATATTTGCCACACCAAAATGGCGGCCAAACAAAATCGGCCTGGAACATAATATTCGCCCAGTATTATATTGTATTATTTAAACGGCGGGTTCTCCATTAGTCTCTTGACCTGGTCTAGAGTATTTCATATGTATATGTTGGTGTATAGTCAAAAGAAAAATATTATAAGAATTTACAAGAGTACAATATAAGTTAAATCCAAAATGTTCTAAAAGAAAAACCACCAGTTTGATATTAATTTATATGAAGAAGGAAAACTATATTTTTAAATATAATTTTTAAAGCGTTGTATGTTGGATAATGCAGCTTAATACCCTTATTTTCCACATAGAGATGCATATACGGAATACATGTCATATCAATATTCTTACTATTTTCAAATTAAGCTAAACGTTTGTACTATGAAAACAGGACTAACTTAATGGATGGATATAAATGAAACAATGTTATATACTTGAGTTTATTAGCATTACTCGAGTTTCGAGGGAAACAGTAACTCTCGTATTAAACGAAGTATTATTGATATTCGAGTAGTGCTAATAAACTCAAGTAGAGTAATAACATTGTTTCATTTATATCCATCCATTATGATGAAACTCTACATAGTTAACGCCGATTCTATTAATAATATAGGACTAGCTACTTTCATTTACTTATTCATTTATTTACATTAAGTTGCTCGCCTAAGTAGCACTTATGTACAGCCGGTGATTTAGAAAGGAGTGGAATTAATAATGTTTCGAAATGTCAGACCAACACGTAAAAAATAATATTTTAATTTGCATTAAATCTCTGATATCCTATTAAAAATTAGATTGACCAATTTCTTCTGCAAAGAAAATTAATAGTTTTGCCGAATAAACTAATGTAACTCATTTTCAACCGCGTTATGATTATTCAAATTACTTCTGATTACTGAGGAGTGTTCGTCTTCAATACACTTTAAAGTAATGACATTGACTTCGCTGCGCGTAGCCTGTAGTCGATATTCTTTCAACTCGGTCATTATTGATTAGATCCCCCGACGATCTTCACAAATTCTCATAATGGCCTTTCGATATCGATATTTGGCGTCATCTTATGGTACGTGCACACGAATGAGACTTTGATCTCTCGTCTCAGAGATTCGTCGGTAGAGGTTGATCCATACAAAATATGAAAGGCATTAAACAGTGAGGTTAAAAATTTCCTGTTGAGAGCTCGCAGCTCAATACAGAGAGGACTGGAGGACCTTTTTGCGGTCAGCTATGAATCTGAAAGGCTTTAGAGCCAATTATCACAATAAAAAAATGATCATCCGTGTACAGAGGCGATTATGATATTTGAATGGAATCTTAACTTATTTATATGGCGATCAACACTGAACCTACACCATGCGTCGAGTCGGAATAGATCTCACTTAAGAGAAATCTTGCTCAGATAAAAGGAAACCGAACATGTTATGGATTTTTTAAATCTAATTAAAAAATAAATGGCTTAAAAATTGATGTACTTACTTTAAAATCTGTAATAAATGTAAAGTAGCATGTGACAATACGCCACTTTACATTTTCGTACGGTATGGTATGACACATAATGAATATTAAAATATTTAATATGTACCTAGTACGAACAATCATTTCATGGACTTTTGAAATCGAAATCAAAGTTGTCGAAAATGTATTCTATAGCGAAGAGGTCCAGCTTCAAATTCCAGTAGCAACTAAATATTTTTTCGATAGATAGATTTTTTCTGTATATCTTTCTAATTGATTAATTTAATTTGTATTAAAAACGTTCTGAAAATGCAACTTCACAACAAAAAAATGTGTTTTCCTTAATATATTGAATAATTTATATTGTCTATTCATTTAAACAAATAAAACTAACTTTTTATTAACTACGTTGATTACTTTGACGTCCACCGGTTCCGGTACGGCTGTATATTCGTCAGGATAGATCTACACTACGTCCTCTACATATACGTCTATTCTGACGAATATCCAGTGATACTAAAACCGGTCGTCATCAAAGTAATCTACGTGATTAATAAAAAGTTAGTTACACTATTTAAATAAAAATTTATGTTTAAACACAATACCTACATTAAAAATATTTATTTTGGCAACTAATAATATTTCTATAAACTTTATAAATTGAGACCAATTTTATTTAAAAATATATATTAAACTATTTTTAATTCTTTATTAAATTTAATTCTTTATTAATGGTCTGTTTATTATTTTAAATAATTTGTAGACAACGTGCACGCAACCCTTTTAAAATATTATAAAGGAGGCACGATATCGTGACCTTGGAACAGCAAAGTACTATCTGACATTTTGTTTAAAATTGACTTCTTAGTACAAAAATGTTTATACATTATGACAACATTTTGATATTATTTTTCTCTTTAAAACTTTGCAATAATTTAATAATTTTTTTACAATTTGACAATAATTTATTCTGTGTTAAAAATGTTCTAGTTGTTAAAATAATATTATATTTTAGTAGGTATTAAATATTTTTTAGAACAACTGTTGATCTGAATAAAATCCACAAGTTACATTAGGTATACAACATGCCCGAAATCAGGAGTTTGGTTATTTTGTTATTCTTTATTATATACCTCAATTTTTGTAAAAATTTCACCTCATCGTCGATGAACCGAACTCCGGTGAAGAAATATAAAAAATAATCTTCAAAATTTTGAAGCTCAATATCTCATTTCGATGTAAATATCCGATGACACCCTGTTGTTCCAAGTGCATGACATATCAAAAGAAATAAAACACAGGTGTCTGTCCGTAATAGTGCTCGACCAAGAACTAAATATCCAAGAGATGAGCTGCTCCTCGGGCTACAAACAACATCAAAGAACGTCGAGACACGTTATATTCAAATACCTGAGTAAGTATGACAGATGGTAGCTGACCAGGTCATTTTCTTACTTTGTGCTTTATATCCATGCTGAATGTATTCACACATCGATATGAAATAACTCACGCGAAGGTGCCTATTATCCCAAATCATAAAACACCATAACCAATTTAATTACTCAATCCAACTGTAAAGCTAGCAACGCACAGACGGCACGTCTATGGTATGAATTGATAAACGAAAATAAAGATACTTTATTTTATGTATCAGGATATTTTATGTAATAAATACAGCCTAACGTCGTTAAAACTGTTGTTTCAACAACTTTTGTAATAATTTATGGCGCCTTTCTACGATTTGTTTCGGTAAAACGCGTTGTTATTTTTAATGGAGGCTACAATGTTTTATTTTAAATACTAGTAAGTCAACATTTTCAAAGAACCTAGCGTTACCGATAATTTGATATTCCAAAGTGCTTCTGTGTCGACCCGGCTTATTACAAATCTTAATACCAACGTGAAGAAACTGCCAAAAGACGCGCACCAGTCGTAGACTTGGGTTATACTGCTAATAACTAATAACGATGGACTGTATCGCTACTAGAAATTGTATTCATCTGAACTGGAGGCGCTATGTCTGGGAAGAAGCACAATCATTCAGAAGCATTTAGCTTTTAATACTTTTAAAATTAGCAATATTAACTTTGTGGTTAAAATTAATATTTTTATTTATTATCTTTGCTTTATTAATCACTTAATTGAGTTTAAATACATCTACCGGTTTCGAAAAATACCATTTTCTTCTTCAGGGTGCCATAACTAACTAAAAACATATATTATTGTTTCTTTACCAGAATCATTTAGTTGTACCTATGAAAGTTATTTTCAGTTCCTGAAAAATATTAATATCTTTATAGAGAAATTCTTTAAGTTAATAAGTGAAAGGTTAAAAATAAAATAATATTAATACATTTCTAGTATAATAAAAGGCATACATTCAGGTTCTCTTCAAATACAGACCAGCACAGTGTGGTTGAAAACATTTTGCGCCACTTCAGTTTATGCAAAGACATGTGCATTGTATATACAAATTATTAAGGAAAACACATTCTTATTGTGAAGTTGTAACTATTCAGAACAGACGGTCTGTGATATTTTAAATACTAAATTAATGTATTAATTATAAATATATACATATAAAATCGATTTTATTTGTATATATTTATAATTAATACATTAATTTAGTATGTACAAATTCCTATATCCAGTAGTATCCTATATCACAGACTGACGATGATTTTTTCATTTATCAGACACCTATATTGTAGATATGTATAGAAATATAACAAATTTTAAATACTAATTAAATGTATTAATTATGAAGATGTACATATAAAATCAACTTTATCGAAAAATATTATACTACCGGGATTCGAACCTGGATCTTTTTCCAGATAAATTTTTTAACCTTTATGTTACACTTTTTCAAATGAATACATCTATCGTTTCATTATTTGAAAGCCATCTACTAGTAAACCGATAGCAGACGCCAGAATTAACAATTCATTTTTATTTACATTTTTGGATGCATTGATACAACTTATAATATGTATTATTAAGGAGAATACATTTATATTACATGTTTAAATAATTGGAATAAATAGTTGGATAATGCACCTTCCTCGGTTTGGAAGGAAGTCCAGGTACGAATCCCGATAGCGCAACAATATTTTTCGATAAAATTGATTTTATATGTAAATCTTTCTAATTAATACATTTAATTAGTATTTGAAATATCACAGACCTATGTTCTGAATAATTACAACTTCACAATAAGAATGCGTTCTCCTTAATATTACTAATTTTGCATAGTTATCTTTTAGGACCCTGCACATAACATAACGTATATTATATATATATTTACAAATTGTGTTATGTTGCACTCTAGGATCCTGAGGAAAATACAGTTACCCCACCCCATCCTTCCGCTGCCTAAACCAAATTGTGCATACATCGTTATTATTTAGGGCCTGCACCAAACAATGACACCCCGCACTCCCCACCCTTTAAACTTCTATTATAAATTATAAAATCAAACTGAATCCCGAGCAACACCGGGTAAGGACCACTAGTCTTTAATAAAACAGGAAGCGAAATACGAGAAGATACACAAATCTATGAATACGGAATATTCAAAATTTTCATTGTTCGATTATTATTTATTTATAGTAGAGTACACTTTATAATCATAAGTAAGTTATTAATGAATTATTTTTATAGTTTTATTAAATGGATTCTGTTTATTAGATAATCTTTTATTGCGTCGGGGCATACAGCTCTTAAACTCTAAATATCCGCACGAGGATAATTGATTTGGGGATAAAGCGATCTTACCTGACTGTTATATAACGAAGGGTCCTACCTGCAAAAAACCTCAACCAAAAAACAATCCTAAACATTCCCGCGTGTCTCTTTTTTAATAATACTTTCTGTGTTTTTGTACGTCTTAAGTCAAGATAGTTTTGATTCTAAATTTGTAGACGCCGACCAGTCCAATGTCCAACGAAAACATATCTAACGATTCTTATATTTTACTAAAATTTAATTTGTAGGTCTAATCATGTACAAATGTTTATATGAGCTCTTTTAGACTGGCTCCTTATATAATAATTGTTCAATTTACTTCAAAATTTTAGTACACATATGAAATAAATAATGTAAACAGATTCAGAAACAAAATATTATATTACTGTGCGTTGTATTTATTTTCCACTGACATTTCTTCCGAACGAAAATTATTTAAGAAAAATCTCACTATAGTTTTGTTGCCAGCCTCAAAAATTATATTTATGACCAGTTTTAACTACAACCATTTATTCATGTAAAATATACTAAATTATAAACATTTATTCCGTTTTAAATGCTGCTGGGGAGATTTAAATTCACTCAACTGATGAACGGATCATAAATGGTCAAATAGACCTACAATTGAAGTACAAAAAGCGTGACGTGAGGCACTAGACATGGTGTGTTTACGGAGACTATGAAAGCCGAGAATTATCTCTAAAGAATCTCTCACCGGAGACAAATCTGAATCTCAGAGACTGTCTAGAGTCAAAAATATTTTAAAAATCTATTCCATGAATAATGGATCTATAATCATGTTTGTCCACGGACGAGGACTTTGATCCCGCATCACAGAGATTTATCGGTAAAGGTTGGTATTGCGTGTGGTCATTCTACTCTGCAGTTTTACAAGATTCATAGCTCGTTTGCTTACTGTTCTTTACACGCTTTCGAGACAAATCTCCGAGAGAAATCTCATCCTTTATCCTTTAGGATGAATATTATTTTCCAGGCCTATGTTGTTTTTGAATAACTGAAAAAAACACAATATTTTAATTCGGGTTTTATTTATCAAGTATTTAGTTTATTACAATTATGTATGAAATATGATATTAGCCAATGGCCATCTCTGACAGCGGCGTGCTCTTTTAACCATATTTTTCATAACATTCTCGCACACTTCGTGTATTATTTCAGCAATTTCATTTCGAATATTATCCTGTAGCATCGGAATTGTTGTTGGCTTATTGGTGTAAACCTTTATTTTCGAGTTCCCTCACAGAAAATAGTCGGAAGCCGTCAAATCAGGTGAATGAGGAAGCCAGTCGATATCACCACTTTTTGACATTATATCGAGATTATGTTGACATTATATATAATTGGGAAAAATCACTCACAAAATTTCAAGCGTAGCACGGGTTGTATATGAGGTGGTACCATTCTGTTGAAATCACATATGTAGCAGGCTCAATCGACCCAATTCAGCCACCAAGAAGTTTTCCAACACGATAGCGATCACCATTAACGGTTACAGCTTTACCATTATTATTTAGATAACTTTTTTTAGTTTCTTTAATACGTTTTTGATACATTAAATACTCCACAATAAATTGTAATTAATTATTCTTTACGAGCAAGAAATGCAAACTTATAAATATTTGCTAAACCAAAATAACGGTCAAACAAAATCGGCCTGGAACATATATTCATCCTGTACACGCGTCATAACCAGAGTTACCTACTAAAATTTAATAGTTGTAGTATTTAGCATAAACCATTATCGACAAAAAAAATGATTTGTGCTAAAATTATTCTTTAAATAAGTTTTTTCGCATACGTCATGTATAAAAACAATGGTGATAGAAGATACCAATCATTTTATTTCATAACAAAATATTAATAAACGAAACAAATCCAAACATCCCACTCATTAAGTGTCTTTTAAAGACTAGCAAATAAAAAAGATTCGCAAACTCAAGCTTTCGTTAACAGAATATCAGCTAACATCAAAATAATTTAATCAGTTAAATTATTATACACACATAATCTGAAGTAGTTACATACTACATAATTTTATTATAATAACATACACATTATATTATATTAAAAACTAATGATTTTTTTTTGATAACGTGAGCGCGTTTTTAATAGAATCACAGAGTCTAATTATTGCCTAACTGCCTTATTCGAAGGCTGCTGTCGTTTCTGCCCCACCACAAAAATTTCCTATCGCAAAAAAAAAAACTGCACCATGCAACAGACGTGGCTGAACATTTCAATAGTTTGGACGTTATTGCCTAAAGAAAAATACCGAAATGTTATTCCGGGTAATTTTTTTAATACCTAATAAGCGTGTTTTATTACTTTGTCTCTATTATTTTCTTTATAAGAACATATTTCATCTTTAATATTTCGACAAAAACTGAATACGTGAATCAATTTAATTTTCCAACGACATTTTGCTAAATTCCGCTCAAGTATAACGCCATTTGATTTATTCTTAATGTTTGAGTGTAATGACTTATGAGTGATTTTTGCGTTTCCGTTCAACAACCAGTTCAAGGACGAGCACGATAGACGTATATAATATATTACACTTGTAGGTAATGAATGTTTGGAACAAGTAGACGAGTTTATATATTTGGGAAGTATGTTTGATAGAAACTGAAAGACTGAGAATGATATCGAAAGGAGGGTGACTGCATAAAATAAAATGAAGGGTGCTTTGAATGGAATTATATTTAACGTAAACTCATCAACCGAGTCGTAGTACTGACACTGACGTACGGAAGTGAGGCCTGGAGCTGACAGAAGAGGAATGAAAGTAGACTGAATGCAATGAAAATGAGATCGCTTAGGCGTATATGCGGCAGATCCATTTATGAAGAAATAAGGAAAGAATGTAAAGCTGATCTTAGTGTAGTAAGTAAGACTAAGAAAGGATCACTTATGTGGATTGGTCATATGGAACGGATGAATGAGGAGAGAATGGTAAGAAAGATATATGGAGCGAGGGTTCATGGCGCCAGAAATAGAGAACGTCCGCGGAAGATTTGGCACGATTTTATCACAATATAATAAAATCTATCTCTACACAACATTATGCCAGGAAGAGAAAAACTCACATATGTCACTTTCTCCAATTCATTTACTATACTACAAAAAAAAAAATTGCGATATTTTTCATAAAACTATGTTTGTATTATTAGTGCTAAATATCTGTTAATAATTCTATCTATATTCTTATTATTTTACTTAATTAATGAATATGTCCAGAACTTTTCTGTAACATTCATTTTTATGTATTATTTTGTTGTCAATAGACAATTCAAATCTGCTGTAGTATTTAGTAGTAATAGTAAATCGTAAAATAACTGTGATTATGACTATGATTAGTAACTGAGATTGAACGATGATTGGTAACTAAGATTTAAGTATTGGAGGTATACTTTCTAGATTGCCAGTCATTTCTCGAAGAACTATGAATAGACATTTACCAATCATCGTTACAATCAAACACAATCACAGCCACAGTAACGATTTAACAATCACTAGTATTTAGAGTATTATCGTGGTAAACAAATTGTAACTCGCGCTTACGATGAGCATTTATAAGAGGTTTGTACTTTAACAACTGATTTATTCTCTATGCTCCGTCATTCAATTGTTAATGCACTATAATGTTGTTTCGCGTTGGTGTTAAAAATATTCTAACAGCATTTTAATACCTAAAAGTTTATCAACGAATTTCCTACGAAATTTTCTAACGCACTGTTGGCCGCCACGCCGCACATAAATAATACTGCCGAGGGTTCATGACAATCTCACGCCCTAGTTTTCAAAGGCCTAATAATTTTTCGAAATTGAACAATAACAACGAGCGGCTGAAGTATGAAATTTAGAATCCATTTACGTGGAAAGACGCCCGAGCCGTGCCGGTCGCCTGTGAACCCATTCTCTGAACTTCCGTGAGGAAGCCTCGGCTCCCACGCTCCCGGAGACCCCATGTTTCATCTTCTCAGAATATTATGCGATGGTTCTAATTAGAGCTGCCACGCGGGAACAAAATGCCCGCATTACGAATGATAATACAGGGACTAATCTCATTGTTTATCATACTCCAGCATTATACATCGAAGCCTTCATCGAGCGGCATCTGTGTCTTCTATTCATCTTCAAAACTCCACAATCTAACCTCAACTTCTTACAACTAACTTACTAAATGCCATTCCAAAAGTACCATTCAGTACTTATAAATAGCAACGGTTAAAGTACATTCCAAAGAAACCAAAAATTATTTTATTTTACTTGTAAAAAATTAAATTGATAGAGTGATCAATCAGTGAAGAATAATCTACTTCTTTGGCTAGTTTGTGTCTGTCGCCGAACACAGACCGAGGTACTCGCTTCAGCGCAGCCTTCGTCCACAAACCACCGGTCTTAAGTCACCAGTCCAGCGCGTTTACTTCTTACCGCCTTGGACGCCGGATTTCACCTAGTATTCCCAATTTAGAAATTTTCCGTTTAAGATAATCAAAATCAAATTCATTTTAAAATCATCAAAAATGCTCAAATTAATTGATTATTATGATATATACTACCTAGATAAAATTTACCATTAAAATGATCCAATTAACAAAAACATAAAATCTCAATCTCTTTTCGTGTCACACGTAGAAAACTGATATTTTTCATCGAAGCGAAGCGTCAGTTTCCTTTGAAACGTTGTGAAATGAATTGTGATCTTTTTGTTCTGAAATTACATTTTTCAAAATAGTAAACAAAAAGATCTCTTTATATTATAAATAAAATTACAATTGAAATTGGAAAACTAATATAGTGCACAGATAATTATTATTTAACACCCACAAGATTTTTAGAAATATTCTTCTATTCATAATAATTGTTACTCAAAGTTAATACGTGAAACTTTTTTTTTAACTTTTTAAGGAGACGATTTAGTTTGTGGTGTTTATTATAATTAATAGAGAAAATGGTCCAATCTAGAAAAGTATCGTTTCCTAGAATAGATTTTAAATACTAGTATATAAAATTATCAACATTGTTTTGATAACTAAACTTGTATAGATGATTCAAATAATTCTGTTTTTTTTTATGTATTGAGTAGTTAATATTATAGTCCCTTAAATGAAGGTAGACACTAATAGGTAGGTAGGTAGGTAATATAATGTTGAGAAACAAATAAAAAGTGTACGCATTTACATTCGAATTAAAATCCTTATAACAATGAAATAAGGCGTGATGGAATGTTTGTATGTGTGAAGTAAAGACATCTTATATGTATTGCAGTATCTAAGTTCTAGTAAAAATCGCGCTATAAATATAAAAAGGACAACCACTTTAATCCATCTACAGTTAAATATAAAAACGCAACATCCGACAAAACGAACCCAAAAGGAAAAACTTCTCGGTCTTTCCACGAAAGCGTACAATTTTATAGAATATTCTTTAACGCTAACCAGAAAAGTTTTTCTTAAACTGCGTGTCAAGTTGCACAAAAAATAAACACAATTTTATCATTCCAAGTTGAAAAAAATTGACAATATTTTAAGAAGCGAGATAGAGAGAGATAAGAAGAGATACAAATAGAATTCAGAAGGCGGTTTGATTGTAAGATTTTTCCATGTAGGATCATCTATAAAAAATATGTCGTTTAATTTATTAATTAAATTAAATATTCTAAGTCTAAGACTAAATTTTAATTGAGAAATCTGAGTCTTATTAAATTGGAAAAAATTCGATAGTGTTTATCATTTAATTTGTTGTAGCTTGAATATTACATAAAAGAAGATGCAATAGTAATTACGTGTAATATAATTTTCGAACTCCAGAATCGACAGAAAATAAATACGATGTGTCTTTTACAATCATTTACAAATATTTTCGATTATCTTTTTAGCAAAGAAAGAAAAGAAACGATAGGAAGAATACGATATAGCAGAACGGGTTGTTTCCCTGAACCGTTGTCTTTTATAAGCTCCCTCTCACGTTCTACGGAGGACGTGAACGTTTGAATTATGACGTAATATTTTGAATGACAATATTTTGACATTTAATATATCATTTCTGAAGAGATTTAATCTCTGAAAACTAAATATGAAATGAAATAGACTGTAATACAAATTTAATTAATTAATTTGAAAGATATACAGGAAAAGTCTATCTATCGAAAAAGTATTTAGCTTCATATCAGGGGAAGCGCGTTCTCCGATTTCATTATAGCAACCGAATACATTATCGACAAAATTTTGAACTTATATTCTGTAGTATTTTTTAAATAATAAGTTGTATTAATGTTACGTTTAAAAATATGCTGATAATGTACTCGGTTGCTAAAGCGAAATTAGAGAACGCGCTTCCTTGGATAGGAAGAGGTCCATGTTCGAATCCCGATAGCAACTATATAATTTTTCTGTATGTCTTTTTAATTGATTAATTTAGTTTGTATTAAGTGTATTATTAAAATAACGCAGAACTATGTTCTGAAAATGCAATTTCTTATTTAATTTTCAAACAGAAATATGTCAATCAGTTGATGGCAGTGTCTGAAATAAATGCACGAAATCTTGTGATAAAATTTTTATTTAATGGTCATTGCATTGTTATATATCTCTATCCAATCCAATTAGATCCAATGCAAATGTATCAATCTTTAACCCTCACCCCTCTCTGTCGACCCCAAGAACATACAAGTTTCTCCTGATCCTACTCGAGCTCTGATGATTCTATGAAATCGCAAGTGTTTGAGCGAGAAATGTGAGAAAGATCTGTGATCCAATTTGCAAAAACACATTTCTATACTTTTTTTAAATAGAATAACAGATGCATCAATTTGAAAGTGCGACATATAGGTTCGAAAATGTTTTTTTTTTTTTTTTTTTCTCTTTATTATGGCCTTCGCCAATTAGGCGTAATTAGCCATTACAAGTATATACAAATGAAATAATACAATTTTTTAAATATATAAATAATTAACATAAATAAATAACCATGGTAATATTATTAATAAATATTAGTAACAGTATTTGATTTTTGAAAAATAATTAACACATTCATTAACATACATTACATAGTATAGTAAGAAGAAGAACATTTATATTGTAAAATAAAAATATACCAATTATAACTGAAGTATAAGTGAAGGATTGATTAAAAAAAAATTATATAACTAAAATAAAAAAACAATGTAATATTTCAATTCATATAAAGTATTAATTGAATTTATTAAGAAAATTGCGTAAATATATATTATACTTTCACATTTCTCTTAATTTGAACAATATAACATAACCAAACATGATAGACCAAAACCGAAAAAAACAACTAAAATTATTTTAACAAAACTTTACATTACTATTTTCAAAGATAAAAGTACAAAAACAGTTCTCTTAATTGTAATATAATAATATTTTTAACATCGAGACAATATTGTGAATGTATGAAAGTATACATTCACAATATTAATAAACATAAAGTATATTTGTAATATATTAACAAATTATAAAAATCACCAAAGGAAGTAATAAATAAAAACTTAAACAAAATAATCTCATTGCAATTGAGATTCCCTTATATTAAGATAATCAAGAAAATTGTGAGGGTATATAAATTATACGTTCACATTTCTCTCATTGTGAAACAACCAAAACATTACATCAAATTTATTGATATTTACATTATTTTAAATATAGTTAAAAATACACTTAAATTTATTAAAGATTCATAAAATTAAGTTTTAAATATTTACATAAAGATAATATGACATGATTTGTTGGTGAATAAAGGACAGATTGTATGTTTAATGGCAAAGTTGCAAATTGTTTGATTAGATTTGTTATTAAATTTTCCCTATCGACCATTATTGGGCATTCAAAAAATATGTGGTTGAGATCTCCAACACCTATACCACACTCGCATATCGGTGAATTATTACAATTAATTTTAAAGAGATGAGCTGTAGAACAACAGTGATTAGATCTTAGGCGACATATAGTTACAATCTTATCCCTACTTAAAAGTGAACCTATATACCACGGCTTAGGGAGAATACTTGGATGAATATGGCCAAAAAATGTACCTTTAACTAATTTTGATTCATTCCACTGAGAACTCCAAGTTTCCCGACTTTTTCTTTTTAGAACTGTAATCATATCTGACGCAATTAGACGATCATGTTTAAGATTCCCTACTTTACATGCTTCCTTTGCCAGAGAATCAGTGGTTTCATTACCAATTATACCAACATGACTGGGAATCCACGCTAAAATAATATTCGAATTTTTGAAAAACAAGCTATAAAGCAGAAATTTTATTTTGACGAAAATATGTGACAGGTTTGATTTAAAGGGAGAAGATATTAATAATTTAAGACAACTGAGTGAATCTGTAAAAATGGTTACTTTATCAAGCCCATCTAAGTCAACAAACTGAAGGGCTTCAAGAATTGCTATCGATTCAGCAGCAAAACTAGACGTATCATCTGGGAGTTTAAAGACTTCGGTTGAATGTGGGTTAACACAAAGGAATGCTGCTCCAGCTGAAACAGGAGACTGAGTTTTAGAACCATCTGTATAAATATAAGAAAATCCAGGCCATCTTTCGTTAGTTATCCGATTAAATTCTTTGCGAACAATTGAAGCATTTTGTGATGAACAAAATTGTTTTGATAAACCCAAATCAAGGCAGATATTATTTTCTAAAATAATGCTTTCATATGGGATCAGGTACAGTGGAATTGAATGACTTCGATAAATTTTTAGGGCGTAGTAAGATAACGAATGGTAACTCATCACAAGTAAGGGATGTTTTTTGTTTCGCCAAAAGGGTTTGTTGTGACAGTAACTATGCAAAAGTTGTAACTTTGGTGTTAATGGATGAGAAAGCATACTAAGACGGTTGACAAAAAATTTGTCAGACTGAAGTTGGCGTCTTATTTCTAAAGGTGGTTCGACATTTTCTACCTGAAGAACGTTAATTGGTGTCGATTTCATGCATCCAGATATCAGCCTAAGACATTTATATTGGATTTGATTAAGCTTTTTTGCTAAGTACTTTGGCAATGGATCCAAAAGAAAAGAGGCGTAATCAAGATGAGATCTGACAAGTGCATTGTACATTAATCTTAGAACTGTAGGATGAGAACCCCACCAAATTCCCGCTGTTGCTTTGATAACATTGAAGTTTTTATTACATTTCGTTAAAATTTCAGAAATATGGTTAAACCAAGATAAAGACGATTGGAAATTTAATCCAAGAAATTTTACCGACGAGCTTATTTCAAGGGGTTGGTTTTCGAAATGTACAATGAAATTTGGGGTTATCTTTTTTTTGGAAAAAACAACAATCTTGCTCTTTTCTGGGCACAAGCGCAAACCGTTATATGCAAGCCATAAGCTTAAGTCATTCAGGGCTTTCTCAATTTGAATTAAAGCCAAAGAAATTGTTTTTTCTGAAATATAAATAGTTATATCATCGGCAAACGAAATAATTCTAGAGTGTTTAGTAATAACAGCTTCTAAATCTGATATATATAAATTAAAAAGTATTGGACTTAAAACTGATCCTTGTCCGAGACCTTTCCATACAACTCTAGTACCAACTACACATCCCTGCACGAATACATGGATGGTTCTACAACAAAGAAGATTTTTTATAAAAATAATAATCTTTTCAGGAATGTTCATCTTGCGGAGTTTATCCACAAGTATTGGAATATGAATATTGTCGTATGCGCCGATGATATCTAAAAAAACAGCCATTAAATATTCTTTTCTAGAAAATGACAAATTAATATCCGTAGTAAAAATAGACAAATTATCCAGAGTGCTTTTGCCTTTCCGAAAACCGAATTGTGATTTTGAAAGTAGATGATTATGTTCTACAAACCAGTCTAACCTATTTTTAATTAGATGCTCCATTATTTTACAAAGACACGATGATAAAGCAATAGGACGATATGAGGATCCATTTGATGGATCTTTATTTGGTTTGAGAATTGGAATAATATATTGAGATTTCCAACTGTCAGGGATCAAACCCGTGGAAAAGATTTCATTGAAAATATTAAGGATTATTGTATGGAATTTTAAATTAGCTAGTTTTATTAAAGAATACGGAATGTCATCTGGTCCAGGAGAAGAATCATTTAAATTTTGAAGAACAAATTTTAATTCAGAAATAACAAAGGGGCCTTCAAGAGGATGAGAATTAGTGAGATTAGATGGCTGAGGGAGTTCTTGATCTGATGGACAAAAAGAGGGAGCTAATTTGTCCATGAAATTATTCAACCAAGAAGAAGTGGGAGCAAGTTGGATAGGAGGATTGTATGAAGATCTATATCTTCGAATCATTTTCCAAACAGTGGTTAAAGTAGTATCTGGAGATAAGGCCTCACAAAATGAAGTCCATCCTGCCCTTTTTTTATTTCTTAGAAGCTGTCTGGTTTGAGCAGAGATTTTTTTGAATTCAAGATAATTTTGTAAAGTCATATTTTTACAGTAAATTTTAGTGGCTTTTTTCCTTTTTCCTACAGCGAGAGTACAATCGAGATCCCACCAAGGTGCAGGATGAGGTTTATGTAAATTGGAAATAGTAAAAGGGATATGTTTTTGAGATATGTTTTTAAGAATGTCTACCATTTTATTGTAAGACTGAATGCAATTATCTGACGGATGAAAGGAAGAAGACATAGCACTGTCAAGTTCTATCGCGTAGCTAAGTAAGTCAGCTTTTTTAGATTGCAGTCGATATTTAGGTCTCGGAGTAGCTCTACTGACTTGAGGGGTTTGAAAAGATAAAATTATTGGAAAGTGATCGCTACCACAACAATCGGGAACAATGTCCCATGATAGCAACGATGCTACATTACTAGAACAGATGTAGAGGTCAACTGCACTAGGATTTTGGGAGGGGAGTGGTACTCTTGTGGGAGAACCATCATTAAGTAAACATAAATTTGCAGAATCTAATAAATCTATTATTCTTTTACCAGATTTATCATCAGAAGAACAACCCCAAACGGTAGAATGTGCATTGAAGTCACCCATTATAATGATCGGTGAAGGTAAAGAAGATATAAAGTTATTCCACCAATTAAGATTAAAAACAGAAGATGGATTACAGTATGTGGAAACTATTGTAATATTGTCATAACGTATCGCACATATTTGTACATTATGATCCGGAGGAGAAACGGGAATTGATTGAAATGGGATACCATTTTTGATTAGGATGGCAGAACTTCCTCCTCCATCTGACCGATCACACTTAACACATGAATATCCTTTCACATGAAAACGGAGAGACGGCTTAAACCATGTCTCTGAGATGGAAGCAATAGAAATTGAGTAGTTTTGTAATAAATAAAGAAGATTAATTCGATTAGAAACAGCGCTTCTCGTGTTCCACTGAAGAAGAACTGCCATTATTTGGGAGAGAGTTTGATATATTTGAAATTATTTCGGCAGCGTTGGACGGTATTTTATTTTGAGATATAATATTAATTAAAAGAGTTAATAAAGTTTTAATAATATCAGAAGAATTATTATTATTAAAAGAAAGAGAATCATTATTTGACAAGAAAGCAACTCCATTGGAGTTATCATTAGATTGGGAATTACCATTGGGAGAAATATATATAGAATTTAATGTGGATTGGTCATTTGATAGATAAGAAGGCTGATATGTTTTTGGGGTACGGAAAGTGAAACTAGTTTTCTTTTGTGAAGATGGTTTCATAGAGACATGGTTATTTTTTTCCGCAAGTACTTGCGAGAAGAGAGGAGATGCAGAAAATTTTGTCGGAGATGACGTAGAAGTTTTTTCCGCAAAGGAAGATTTTGCAGGAGAAAAGGATTTTGATGCCTCAAAATAGGAAAGGTTTTCAGACGCCATAATATGCTTAATATTTTTTTGTCTGGTAAATTCAGGACAGATGATGTTAGTGGCGTTGTGCTGACCAGAACAATTGAGGCAAGAAGGCATTATGTTTATTTTGGGACATTCTTCGCCCAGGTGTGCATCGCCGCACTTAAAACAGCGGGGATTGGATCTGCATGCAGTTTTCGTATGACCAAATCTACAGCATCGGAAACATTGTATTGTTGGAAAAACATACTGTTCTACGGGAAGAGAATTATAATGTAAATATACATACTTTGGAAGATTTTGCCCTTCAAATGTTATCACGACTGATTGAGATGGAAGCCACTGAACAGTACCAGATTTTGTATCTTTGTAATTTAATCGTCGGACTTTAGATGGTTTTCCGAAATGATCCGGAACATTGATTTGTTCGATGATGTCATTATCTGACATATCGACTGGGATACCCTTAACCAGACCCATGCGAGTAACCTGGTAAGCCGGAATTACTGCTGAGTACTGATTAATGGTCAGAGAGGAGTAGCAAAATTCATTTGCTGATTTATAGTCTTTAAATTGGACAGACACTTTAAATTTTCCAAGAGATTTGACTCCCCCGGGAGAAATATTTTTAATTTTGTTTCGAAACAAAAAATTTCCGAAATGTATGGGATGGATGGGTGAGGATTTGTCATCTCCGCTAATCTTCTGTACATGAACTGTATATGGACCACAGTCAGTTGATTTGTAAGAATTCATTACAGACTCTCTGGGTTTTTTTGATGATGTCGTATCACCCGGACACGCATCTCTCCGTTTTCTTGGATCGGATATGTCAGATGGGGCCGGGGACAACTTTTCAGTTGCCCCCATTCCGTTGTTGGTGGTTGCCAAGGTAAACAACAAAAAGAAATTTCTAGTGAAAAAAAAGAAAAACTACGAAAATCGTTTAAAACAGATTAAAAAGACAATAAATTTAAAAAATAATTACCACAAATGGTACAAATAATTAAAGCAAGAAAAAAAACTATGTTTTTATAATTATAAAAACAGAAAAAACGAAATAAATCAATTTAAACGAACCCCAAGCCAATGAAGCCGATGACGCTAAAACGGTTGCCAAGCAACTCCGTTCGAAAATGTTAATAGAGCGCATTTCCCTGGATAAGAAAAGTTCTTTATTCGAATCCCGGTGGTAACAAAATATTTTTTCGATAATTTGATGTAATCTGTATATCTTTCTATTTGATACATTTAATTTGTATTAATGATATTTCTGTACCTTTTCATATCGGTATATTATATATAATTGTTCTACAAACATTACTAGTTTTCAGTTGGTATTACTGTTGTCATGTAGAGCGTGTTATTGGAGCGAAAGCGCTAATAAACAATCTGCCACGCGCTACTAATTTTCATCTCATTCAATTAATCTCTCGTTTAAACAAATTTACGCTCCAATTAATAACATAATTATATCAACCTGGTTAAAACGATTCGATGACTTATTTTAATATTTTATTAACTACCAATATACTCTTGTGATATAGTCTTAATTATTATTATAAGTTTTCACGAATCGATAATAGCACCACGAGCAAAAACAATTCAAATGAGTTAGCAGTTTAATACAAAATTATTGTACAACTAAATATAATACTTACAAGGTGTTGTTGATACTAGAACCTTATTTATATATTTTTATTGAAATTTATCTTAAATAAAATGTCTTTTTTTTATAGTTTAAATTAAATAAGTGATAAACGCTCAAATTAGTTAAAAAAAATTATGATGTGACAAAAGCTATTCCATCAATAGAAATAATATTGTTGGACATATAAATATATATATAATATCTCAACGTTCTTCTGTGTGTCAAGTGTAATGAAAATGATAAATTACATTGAAGTGACAATTTCCTTTGAAATATATGAATTAGGTGGATCTGGATATACATTGTCAAAATATAAAACGATCAGGGCCATATCTATTGTCATAATTTTTAAAACTGTAATGTTTCTGTATCGTAGATGGGTAACTGTTTAAAATATATTCTACGTACATCTTTCGCTCGTCCTAAGATGTGTTTTAAATGCTAGTTCCTATTCCTATATCTACATAATTAATTATTTCATTCATTCATTTTTACTGTTTTCAATCAAATTTAATTTCACTTCAGATGAATCTTTATGACTAAAAGTATAAGTCTTATTAATGTAGTTATAGATAACTATTTATAAAATAATGTTATTTTTACATTAACAAAGTGCAGTAACTATCAGAAGTGAGAGGCTGAGCAGAATTGATGATAAACGTCTCAAACACTAAGTATCCATGAACTTCTTTATTGAATCGATAGGTATTCACGTTAACGGAATCCAGTTTGAACAATCAGATAATGTTATGTTTACCTAGGATAACGAATTTCATAACTGGAGGCATATCCGACCAAATTATTTGCAAAAAAAGCTGTATTAAAATGCATTCGAACGCCTAAACACGATTTTTCAAGGTGATCTTCCACCGATCCTGGACGGAAAGTGTTCAACTAATACATACTTTCAGAATACGCCGTAAGATAATGAAATCAGATCACATCCTTTGGAGAACGAACAATTGTTAAACAAATACAATTGTCTAGTGTCGTCCGAGAAAAATCTGATGAAATGATAGAGAACGGCTGATGGAGATAATATATATTATAATAACTGATTTTTTAAATTATGTACTTGTATTAAGTATTATGTATTAAACTTCAATATTTTGGACATGTAATGAGACATCCGGAGAAGTACAAGATCTTGCATCTTGTAATGCAGAGAAAGATTGCTGGAAGAAGGAGAACATCATGGCTGAAGAACCAGAGGCAACGGTTTTGCCAGTCTACTGTAGGGCTCTCCAGTCCGTAGTAAACACAATAATGATTGCCAACATCCGTGGAATGGATAGGGCATAAGAAAAAGGAGAAGAAGTTAACTGTAGCGTCCTCAGGTTACGAGACACCCTTCTAGCAAAAACCTCCGTGAACGATTTCAAGTGGCATTGCGCCATTCTCCCGGCCGGCAACCGGGCGGCACTTGCGGAGCGTTCTGTTCTCGATTTGAATTTCTAAAAAAAATCTCGGCGGCAGCTGCCGTCTTCCGCGGTAACCGCATGAGCGACAGACCGGAACCGCGGCCCGTGATTGGCCGAGCCGGATCGTAGAGCATGACTGCAGCGTCCATCGGTCGGGTTTACTCGGGGAGGCGTCCAATCGAGGCTCGCGGTTTTTACGGCCAGTTAGAAATGGATAATTCGGCTGAATATTGGGCACAATGAGCATATTGTACAATCGTCAACCTCGCTTCGGTGCTAACGAGTTTGTAAAATGATTCAATACTGGATAGCTCCTCTCGGAAGATGTCGTTTACAGAGGACAGAGTACAAAACCGCCATCACATTTCAGGTTGATGAAGCTAAGATGCTATGAAAAACTTGCATAGTTATGCCTGCAGGAGTGCGTATTGTGTTTTTTATTTTTTGCAACTTATCTTCTACTTGATTGTATATAAGTGTAATTTCTGCGAAATAAATCTAAATTACATATGTATTTGTTACTTGTGGTCCGTTACCAGTTTAGATTCAAAATTAGCTAAAATTTAAAAAAGGGTTCGGAGGTGGAGGAAAGAGATTTTGTAGTTTCGCGAAGGCCCTAAAAAGATTAGCCTAGGCAAGGCGGGAGATATCCACGGAGGTTAGGTGGGATTACTACATTTCCTAAAAATTATATTATATTTTATATTTGGATTATATTTGGAACAGGGAGAAGGGGGAGTACCTATGCTTAGCGTATGGTTCTAATTAATAATTATACGAAATTTTATTTGAATCGATCATGGGTGATGGATTGTATAGATGACAAACAGAAAGACATACATTCCTTCAGTAATTGCAAAATTGCTATGTGACAGCATTTTATACAACAAAATATTTTCTTATTATTATTAAGACATACATTCAATTTTATACATGAACTTATTAAGTACGTACGTTAATTGATTCAAAATTTGCATTTTACGTTAACTGGAACCATGTAGCGGAAGAATTTAGATTTAACAAAGAAGCGGCGCAATGTTTTTGTCCAAAATCTATCCTAAATATATATTAATTAAATGCAATAGTTAGGTATCTCACGGTGCTCCGGAAACACAGACATGATACAAAACAGCGTAATTGCATGTTTGAAGCTAACTTGAATGAATTCGTTCTGTTCAATTATAAATATGGTATTATTTAACGTTATAATATTTTTAACCGTAATTGAAGAATTTCCCTAGATATTTTTCTAGAAGACAACATAACTTCCACATGTGCAACATAACAACAAAGTGCTTCTCTGAAAGATTGTGTTTCTTCCTTGTCAAAACATCTTCAGTTTAGAATACTACTTCAAGTGGCAACACAGCTCGTAATTCTTCTATAACATTGATATTAATAGTATATATAATCTACACGATAATAACAAAGTAATACCCTCAACAATTCTCACCATTTCACAGCATTCCTCGCCCGAATTTAATAAATCCTTGATGTATCTAGAACAATCTGCCCCATGCACAGAGCTAGAATAATTTAGATCTAATTTGATGTTGTTCTTTTTTAATTATATCTTATTTTTAGCTTAAAAACACATTCTTGTTTATTCCTCCATGTGAATATAGTCTCAATCGGATGGCACGTGACAAAGTCTCAGACCTGTGTCGATGGGCCGGCTGGGGTGACTCCGAGGTCGCTCCAGGGTCACCTGGGCTGGCTAAGCTGAACCCAGGGTTTCCCCATTCAAATACAACTCATCCATCTACCCTAGTGCTTCTCTTAGACCTGGAGTCTTCTATTTGTGTTGTTTCGTCTTGCACTTGGGGAAATTTCCTTTTCTAAACTGTCATTTTAACACATTATATGGTCGAGAAATGAAATAATCTTTTATGTATTACCATAAATAGAGCTTAGATATAATGTTTAATTATTTTATTTTTAATATTCACGTTTTTCATAAAATTAAATAAAAACATGTTTAATTAATTAAGGAGAGCACATTATTATTGTGAAGATGTAGCTTTTTTAGAATGTAATTCTGTGGTATTTTAATACAAACTAAATGTAACAATTAGAAAGATATACGGAAAAATTTCATTTATCGAAAAAATATTAATATAAATATAAATTTGGAATAACTACATCGTATAAGTTAGTGTTAGTGTGGTGTAATCTGTTAACGCATTTCTCCGGATAGGAAAGGATCCAAGGTTCGATTCCCGGTAGCAACAAAAATATTTTTTCAATAAATAGAATTTTACTTTTGAAATTAGCAAAATTAACTTTTTGGTTAAAATTCATATTTTTATTTGATAACTTTGTTTTATTAACCACTTATTGAATTTAAATACATCTACCGGTTTCGAAAAGTACAATTTTCTTCTTCAGGATGTCATTACTAATTAAAAACATATATTATTGCTTCTTTACCAGAATCTATTTTTAAAAAAACAACAATTATTTAAAAAACATTACAATTATTTAAAAAACAAACTAATTTGTATTAAGTAACAATTTGAGTTAGGTACTAAATTTAAATAGATTCTGGTCAAGAAACAATAATAAAGGTTTTTAGTTAGTATTGACATCTTGAAGAAGAAAATGGTATTTTTCGAAACCGGTAGATGTATTTGAACTCAATAAGCGGCTAATAAAACAAAGTTAACAAATAAAAATATAAATAGAATTTTCCTATATATCTTTCTAATTGATGCATTTAATTGGCATGACTGCTAACTACAAGACGAGCATGCCACCACATGGAGAGTCGAATTCGCACAATTACATCCAGTTCCATAACATGAGGTGAAATTTATGACACAAGACTCCTTAATACCATGATCATTGAAGTGTAATAATTAAAAGCTTATTCTGATTCCTGATAAATTCAATATGTCCTGACAAAAGATCATTGCAGTCAGGTATTTTACCCTGCGTCCAAGGTCACTCATCTCTGAATCTCTCCACTTTAGTTGGGCGACGGGGATTCTGCAACATAACAAGATTTATATATCTTAAACAGAAAAAATCCCTTGTGGGACATACCGTGCCTCGGAACCGTTAAGAGTTGTGCACTCCCGCTTTGATTTCACTCGGCAAAGCAACACGTGCATTTAATTATCAAAGGGTTCTAAGTTTTAATTGGGAAATTATAATAAAAGAAAAGTAAAAGAAAGAAGTTCTCTATTACGAGATGTTCCATCAGTTAAATTATACCTTGTGGGCATTCTTTCACAGTTCACAGTACAAAGTATTATTGGTTACAATGGAAGCGTTAACAGCTGAGTCGGTATAATCAACGCAGTAAGCGGAAATGACGTTCCTGAAAAAAGATTTAAAAAAAATTAAAATTGTATATCTTAGATGTGAATGACGACAGGAGCATGATCAGTTAGAATCAGTATCTGATCTAACGAAGACAGCCATATTAAAAGCTTCAACAATCGACGATATATAAAAGTGAACAAAATAAGAGTGGTATAATAGGATAGAAGAATGTGGCGTTATATTCTCTCCGCCCACCCCTGCGAGAATAAGAATAATTCACGGCTTGGAGACCGTGAGTTGTTACAGTTATTATTCATTCGTTACTTCTGATTCTATTCTAAATGTAATAATGTGCATTTTAATAAAATGTTACAAAAAATAGCACCATTTGTGAAATTGCCGCCACTATTTTAATTCAAACTTTAATAAATAAAATATGAGTGAAATCTCGATCAAGGATATCATAAAGTGTATGAACATTGAGTTCCTAACAATCACCTGATGAATAAATTTGAAGTGTTGCAGTCGCGCTGTTACTTCAACCAGAACGCTACACGGTGGACGTGGATACAACGAACTTGCAACATAACTAAAATCAAAAGATGTCGAAAAAAAAATATTAATTAATACCTAACTAGTTACTACATTTATGCAGATAAATTTACTCATACGTCAAAGTTTTGTTGATTTATTTTACTGTTTTTTTAAACTGATTACTAAACACTAGGTAACAAATTATATTACTATATTCAAAATTATATACTATAATAATTTTATGTTTGTGATATGAGTATTGCGCAACGTCATATATACCTAATGGGTATGAAATATTTGATACACTATTTTATAACACGTGTTACTCATGTAAGAAATTTCTTTATAATTTAATTGAAAAATCATTAATTTAATTAGTATCTATTTCTTTGAAATATGATTTCGGGGAAGCACGTTAAGTATATCGTGGACCGCTCCTCGCACCAAGGTCTCCATACTACAGGAGCTGAAAATTTTGAACAAGCTCACTGCTATATGTTATGAACGTATTCTTATTTAATATTTCGTACATTTTGTTCAGGAGATATGGTAGTCTGGAGAGACGTTATGGTGGTTGAAAACATAAAGGTATCCAGATACAGGGATACATCTGAATCTAGAAGACTGCAACAGACACTACACTTGTAGCAGCTGCGGGATACCGAGAGAAATGGAAGAATATAGTCAAAAGATTCATCGAGAGACTCCATCAAAATCGCGATCCTGTCATGAGAAAAGGAACAAACTAGAGAATACATCTGTCGTGTGTACATTATTTTTATTTTTAATATTTATTGCAAACTTTACTTTGTGGTTTTTATTCTTATGTAGTAGTGGTTAAATATAGTTCGTTATTTATTATAATTTGATTAATTTTACACGCTTTATTTATTGCTAATTATTCTAAAAAATTCAATTTAAGACCAACATTGTTTATAAATAAAACAAACAATCCAAAATTTTTATGAAATGTCCTATCCTAAAAAAAATTCCAATAATTTTGTATCATTAAGTCAATTTCAACGTTATCCATCACCATAACAATTTAAGTTAGGTACTAGATTTATTTATGATATAATCAATATATATATTTTTTTAAATAGTATTTTAAAACATTAGAACAATTTGACATATGGTTTTAGTTAGTTTATTTTACATCCTGATGAAGAAAATTGCATTTTCCTAAACGGTATTAAATTTAACTCTTAACAGTGGGTTTTTTTTTCGTGTGTCATTTTTGTCGAAGATTGGCAACCAAGTATGCTGATTTATCCTGTGTAAGATGTAGGTATAACATCACTAGTATTTTGGATATTGATCCACTTTGTGAGGGTACGCATCCAAGATAGCCCCTGCTTTCTTCCCTTGCATAATGACAGGTCAAATTTCTTATTGCGGTGAATATATATATTTACATTGGGTATACATTATAACGATAGTTTTGTCGCCTTTGAAAGTCCTCGGGCCCAGCGTGCGCCGCTCGGTAGCCGACCGCGATGGTCATTACGTCGGCCACAAAAGCTGTCCGGAAATTCTGCTCGCTAATTGCGATTCTTTTATTTCTTTTTGGCTCCTTTATAATTTCATCCTCGACCGCCCGCGCATTCCTTCGGGACGGTCTTCGGCTTTCCAAAGGCAGAGAGTAATGCGGCCCGCATAATTATTATTGTCACTAAAATTGCTTGTAATAATTATAATCACAAATGAGTCTTTTGAAACGTAATATAGCTCACGAATACCGCGCGTCATTACGTTTTGCACATACGACCATATTTGGAATCATATTTTCAAATGACATTGATACGGGATCTTCTACAATCTCGCCACCGTCGACAGCATTCGATGAAAATTTGGAAAAACAAATAATTATGTTGTATCTAATAGTGTAATATAATAATATTTTATAATAGATGATTGTTCAAATAAAATTTTAAAAAGACTGCGTGATAATAAATCAATTATTAAAAAGGACAAACGTTAAGAAAATTCACAGTCACAAAAGGAATTCTGATTACTAGTCAGACGTCTTAACCACTCTGCCGCGGTTGCAGAAGCGAGGCGTGCAGATATTAATTACCCAATTTATTACAAAATGTTAACGTAACATACACACATAAATAAATTTCAGAGTTTTATAAAATAGTCAACCAGAATAATAAAACAATTAATTAGTTATACATATAATATCTCTAGTGTGCTTCAGATCTAAAAGAAAACATTCTAATCACGATTGAAATGACTTAAATTATAATTAAATAATAAAAGTTTAATATCTGAATATTGCATACCATCAGCTATGCTATCCAGAGACAGGTATTGCAACAAGGCGATTCAACCCCACAGCATCAAACGAGCGCGTGACAACAGCACCAAAGGACTGAAGCTGGAACCATAGTATAATATATTTATTTTCCTATCAGTCCGTCGCGTTTATCTGCATTCATAAATGTTATCTAGATAAAATACTGATTTTAATTTATCGCCAAACGATTACATTTAAGTGTGGCAGATATTACATAGTGCATAACTTGACAATTCAGATATTAAATAATATGGCGAAAGATAAGTCAATATTATCAATAAAAAAATTAAGTCATGAGTCAAATCCACCCCTCTCTCATAATCAGGGCCAGCGCGATGGTATTTTATGCCCCAGGCTATATCTGAAATGTCACCCCCGCCTCCAAAATGGTGCAATGTAGGTATTACAAAACGTGCAGATGTTGAACAAAAGCTAGCGATGTCCATTTTAATCAATATGTTCGTATTATTAAAATAGTTAACTTAGATAAATATATGTATATAATTAAATTTCTAAACCGGTTTTAATAAACTAAATTTTCATTAAAGATTAGGTAATTACCAGTGGCATAACTACAAAAGTTTGACCCCAATGCAGAACGGAAAAAGACTAAAGATATATAAATATAAAAAGAAAGATAAAGAAATAGTAATAATAATATAAGCGTATTTTTCTCATATAATATTTACGCTTTGCAAGGTAATTTATATGCGCTTGAAATTTAAAAAAGACTTGCTCATCTTTAAGGCGATTTTCACTTTAGGCCGATGGTTTGGTCCCTAACCTGATATATTAGCGGGACACTGCAATTGTGTACAGAGATATGTAATGTATGTAGAAAATATTTTTTTAATTCCGTTTCTTGCCGCGGATTACTATTAACGCTAGGAAAAGTATCGACATTCGCAAAAATATCATTATTTAATGGATTGCACTGGTAATGACGTCAAAAGATAAGATAAATTATGATTCAAATTATTGCAAATTTATACATTTTTGTACATTCTTTTTTCTCGGGTTGAGGTTGACTACAATAGTCTCGAGCGCAGAGACAATCTCAATATTGTTTCAATTCGTATTCAGGTTCTAATAGCAAGTTTTTTTAATCTTCAAACATCCGCAATGTCCTTCTCGAGTTTGGATTTGTACTGAAAGCCATCATCGGAATCCTTTCATCGGATACTAAAAGCGATTACAGTTATTTCCATCACAAAGTCATGACAAATAATGTGATTTTCTTTTGCTCCAACTACAGCAGTTACTAACTCTTCTGTGGATCAATAATTAGGTCTTAAAAATGTGATTTTTTCGTCAACTCTCTATTTAATAAAGTCGCGTTGTCATACCGCTCTATAATTTTTATTAATTATTTCGCTTATTGTCCTCACGGTCGAGGGCCATTAGCGGCTGCGTCCCGCGGACATTCCGCCTGGAGGCATAGTCCCAGGGCTGACGTCACAACCAGAGCTAATGCTATTCACGACGCGAATAATTACGTTTTTTCTGGTCTGACAAACTGTCCACTGTTCAGATACACTATGCTTAGTACCCACTACCGAAAAATAGACAAATACTTCATTATTATACATTTTCTTTGTCTTTGAAATCATTTAAAACTAATCAAGTTCCTATGTTTAAAATATATAATGACCTTATGACTAAAATAATAAAAATCCTCGACAAAGTAAGCGATGCGAACAAAGTTAAAAACGTGTATAACATTGTCAAAAAACAAAGTGATTATGTTTATAACATTTTCAATGATTTCTTAACATTGTCACATACAATAGGGGCCGGTTATTGTGGATCACGTTGGTCCTCAAAGATTTTGATTTGAATATCCAGCAATTCTATTATTCGATAACTACGATCTCCACAAAGATAATACGTATGAGTGTTTCTAACGCCTATATTTAAGTGAACAATATAACATTAAACTAGTTTTATAATCGGTCCATTAAAAATAATTTTTGGATGTTTACTAGAATTTAGAATTACTAGAACAGTTCATTAATTCGGTTTTTAATACAATAAAAAAAACACACTGAAAATAACGCACAAAATTGTAAAAAAAAAACATGAAGCCTGGCGAAATCTAATGCAACCGAACCGATAACTTCAGATTAAATAATTCAATGTATCTGACAACATCTAGGCAATACTATATATAATACTTCAAAGGAAAGAAAGCTGCGGCCAACATATGTAAATAAAGATGTGTGAGGATAATTACTGGTCTCAAATACGAGTTATTTATATAGAAAATACATGTGTTCTCGATTTTTGCTTCTATCTGTTGAAAAACGATCACACTATGCAGCTGATTCTATTAATCACTGAACATTCTGCAAATAAGTTACATATTTATTTATTTCAACATGTACTGTTAAATGATTTACTAAAGTACTTCTACATTTCTATATATAATATATTAGAAATAATCCAAGTTATATAAATAGCATGATATATTTTTGATATGATTAGAACTATTCAAATCTTTTCATATTATATCAGACAAGTTAGGTGTTATTATTATTAATTTTAAAAAATATCTATATTTATGTGGAGGACATTTTTCACTCGCAGTTAATCTAAATGACTAAATTATTTCAATTTTATACTGACTGTACCACAGGGATGACGTCGAATCTCCATCAGAACAAAAAGTGAAGCTAGCGAGATAATTGCAGTCCCCGACATTCACATCGGAAGTATTTGTTAACATTCCGACTCCAACTGAGCACCAACTCACGCAATGTACTTAAAATATATATATTTAAAAGCTGTTTTCAAAATTGCACAAAATAAATAAAATCCCCGTGAATATTTCGCAGGTATAACTATTACTATTGAAAAGGTAGCAAATATTGACGTAGTACGTGCCGACTGTTATTTTTCTCACCAGCGACAAACGTTTCTAGCCGTAGAGCATAGCTGTACAAAAGCAGCAGTTGTTTTCTTTTCTAATACAATAATAATTACTGTATCTAGAGCGCGAGCATTTCAATATCTTTTTGACTGAACTGTTTCTGATGACCCGGTTCTAAGATAATTGCCGTAGTCACCGCTCTCTAAGAAGAACTTTGCTAAATGTTCTGAAAATGTTTACGACGATAAATCCACCATGGCATTTCCAAAAATGACCGATTCCGTTACACAACTCATGACTGTTATCTGTAGCGGAACTGCCTGTCGCCAGGCGCTTTTCGCCGCGTCACTCCATCGCCGCCATGACAGTCGCTAAACAAACAAATCGGATTCAAAATTGTAACAAAACAATTTAAACCTTTTATAATCTGGTGTTGTGCTATTTCAGTTTGTGATGTGATGGCAGTTGTGAAATTTGATTATACAGTTTTTTATTAAAGAGAACACATTTTAATTGAGAAGTTGCATTTTCAGAACATTGTTCTGTGGTATTTTGATACAAATGAAATTAATCAACTAGAAAAATAAAGCTATCTATCGAAAAATATTTAGTTGCTACCGGGATTCGAACCTGGACCTCTTAGAAATTAATTACTAATAATGGAATTCAATCGAGATTCGCTCTGTAGCCAAGACACATACCGCTTTTTCGTAACCGCCGTGTCTGCCGAGGGCGTGTGTCGTGTTAGCGCTAAAACGGTTCGTTTCGTAAACTGGGTATTTGCATGCGTTATTTAGTTAAATTAGGTTGTACTGCGGTATAATCTCCTTTTTTTGATAATAAATAATATTTTCAACATTAAAAAATAGGTTTTATGGAAACTTCGGCCATGGCCACACTGCGTCCAAGTTGGCCGCGAAGTGGCCTGTCTAGTAACAATCCATCGGTGATAGTATTTCATAATTCTATTTTTAAACTCGGTTCAAGCAAAAAATGCGATATTTATAGGTGGATATAATATTATGCACATATATTGTACGGAAATAACCGTGTGCCAAAAATTATTCAATCTCTCTGCCCAAACCACATTGGCTCTGGGATTTCACCAGATTCTGCACAATTTACATCCAAATCTTCGGATTGTTCTTATAAATAAATATGAGCCACACGTACTGGGAAACAAAATGTTTTAAAACACCACAGTTAAAAGTGTTAGTCTCGAACACAGACGATATCGAGCGGGTCATTGAGCTGATAATTCGATCCACCACTAGCGAAGCATTATGGGGAACCGCACTAGTCTAACGAAAATGGAAAATTGTCCAAAAACATTAAAACTTTTAAAATTATTAACTGATTTTTCCTTTTACAGCGAGGTTTAAATAACGATACCACGACCAGTATGAACACAATTTAGATAGACACAATGAAGCGATATTTTTGTATTATATTTTAATGACAAAAATTGCTATCGATACACGCGTCTGGTCACATTAAACATATCAACAAAACCACCTCCACGTACTGGCCATAAGATACAGGTAGATTTTGTCTGTGTGTTTGTGTAATTTTTACTTTATTCTCTAGGTCCAATATTAACGGAGTTACGAATTTTTTAAATTTATGAACAGCTCCATTTTAAAACAAAAAGGCAAATCAAGCTGGTTAACTAACTTAACTAATCAATTTTTCAGAAAAGTTTGATCGAGGATGGTTTTGAGATTTGATCATGATAAAGAAAATAATGTATTGAAAATCATCTTCTATCGAAATCTACCGAAAATACACTATTATTATAAGTTAAAATTCTTGAGTCAAATTTATGTACAAACTCGTGCCTACAAACACATACTTTTGTTTGATGAACTACGACTTAACATAGACAAAGTCTTAACTTCTTATTGTTAGGACTTAACAAAGGAATCATTGTCTAGAGTCCTAATATTGTGTTAGTGTGCATTCATCTACAAGTGTATGACTTTATTATTAACGTGAGAAATATTTACCTGAACTAAATAACACCATGGCTTATGCTAGGGGTGATGATCCGTTTCTGATGGCTGCATACTATAAACTATTATATATATAATACATCAAAAATAGATCTGAAACAATGAATACTGTCATCATTTGTGTAATATTGTAGCTTACTAGTAATAATATAATAAGTAAATAATATTAATAGATATGTATTAGTTTAATATTTTAATGTAGGAAATTTTAATTCCTAATAATAATTTGTATGTTGTGTGTGCAGATGCTCCAAGAGCAGTAAATATAAATATAATAAACTAAAAATTAGACTATTACGTTGTCATCATCTCAGACTATCCTTCGTGTCTCAGAAAGACTGTCCTTCATGATTGTGGATCCTAAAGTTGCTGAAAACTACTCCAAGTTCACATGTTCTGGATCATATTGGCCATGGCTGCTTCTGTGCTCTGATTGATCTTCTTTTTCTTCGCGTTTTCTTTTTCTGATTGCAGCTTACGGTTGACAATTTTTTTGGAAGCATTAGGTACCATTAGATATATATCATTGGTTTCCAGGTAGACTTGTACGGCTAGTAATGTTGGCCCTTTGAAGATTCGCTTTTAAGGAGTCTTCGTAGCGGCTTTTTGACCTGGATATTCATCTAGGTTACCTGAAAGTACTGGTCTCATTTCTTTTGACAGTCTCGTTTCAGGCATTCCGACTGTATAACCAACACATCAAAGTTGTCGCTGCATCCAGCAACACTATCTACGGTGGCTTCCATACTCGTTACTTTGGCGTCTTTAATCACACTATAATTTATGGCTTGCCATTTTGTTTTTAGAATCATTCTATTTTCATAACTAAATTAAATATTTTAGTATAATATAATATATAACCACTTTAGTTTTATTATTTAAAAGCACCTTTACAAAAGGTTACTAGGAATTTGAATACTGCAGATTTTAAAAATTAAGTCTTGTTTTCAAGACTTAATTTCAACAAAACAAACACTAAATTATATTTTTTAATTTAATTTTACACTACCCTGATATAATAACAGACAGTTGTTTCAAAACTGTTCGGTTTATACACACAACATTATTATATATTCATTATTAAAATGCACCACACAGTTATTGCTTCAAATATTTAACATACAAGTATTATATTTTATTTTGATTATTTTTTTAATTATTTCAACCAAAAACAATGGTCAGAAAGAGATAAATAAGATTGTTACATTCCATATAACACATTGGAGCAGATATTAAAATATAATTGGTACAAAGCAAATTTATCAGATACCATAATGCTTGTTTAAATCATAATCCGATGGAATGCCAGTATGAAATATTTATTAAAATACTCGGTAAGGAAAACTTTCAGATCAAACTCCTCTGACGGATTCAAAATGATTAACAAAATACTTTCTAAGAAAATATCTCCAACCGAATGAGTTTTCTTCTGAGAAGTACAGAATATCGAATTTTAAATATAATATTTGATTAATAACCTTCAACCGCGCAATAATTTTAAATTGACATTTTACCTGACTCGTTCGCCGAAACACTTTTAAACACCAAATAGATATAATTTGCAACGTTCAGTCATAGAATGACAAATTTATAATTCAGCTCACTTTTGACAGTCATCTTGTGCGTGACAGTTCAAGGTTTTTGTTGGTCAGATGGAACATGCCACTGATATTCTTGGCTACCTCTAATATAGTATTAGATTAAATTCTTCGATTATAAGAATATATATATATATATAGTCTTATAATCGAAAAATTTAAGAACATATTAGTTTTGTATAGTTATTTATCTTCCCGATACGTTAAAAGTATATCCAATGCAATAATATATCTACATACATGCTTCAATTCTAATAAATAACGAAAATTATATATTGATACGTCATAAATAGATATGTCATAAGCGTAATATTTTGGAATAAATTCATTCACTAATACATATATATATATATATATATATATATATATATATATATATATTACGCTTATGACATATCTATTTATGACGTATCAATATATAATTTTCGTTATTTATTAGAATTGAAGCATGTATGTAGATATATTATTGCATTGGATATACTTTTAACGCATCGGTAAGATAAATAACTATACAAAGCTAATATGTTTTCTTTTACTTGATAAGTAACTGAAAATTAAGTATAGTTATTTGTTATTTTTTAATATCGTGTATAAATGAAAATGTAGGTGCGTGTACGAGTAGTAATGAGTAAAAATGTAGATATTTTGTACGAGTTTAAATCAATAATTTGTAAAATCTCATAAACAAAATAAAAATTGTTGAAATCCAATATTAAAAAGAAATACTTAAAATACCGTTCAAAGGTTTTTGGTGATACTTTGTGGAATTCCATGATTATTTTGTAAATTGAGTTAAAACACTATATTTCCACTTTTTTATTTATTTTTTCCACTATATTTTTTATTGTGTTAAACGATATAACGTTTTTGGGAACATTTTTCCATTATCAATATTATAATTTAACTAAAATTAAAAACACTTTCAGACAATAATATATGGGGTGTTTGGAATTAACCGAGGTAGGGGTGGGGTTTCCGAAAACATTATATCGTTTAACACAATAAAAAATATAGTGGAATAAAACAGTGTTTTAACTCAATTTACAACTTAAAAAACGTTAATTTAAACATTTACATAATTATGATTTTTATTACTATTAAGAAAATTATATTTGTAAAAAATATTTTTATTTGTATTTTAATTGTTCAATTATCATTGAAATTTACTTTTAGTATGGTTATTATTTTAGTTATTAATATCAAATTATTTAAATCTTATTTGTTACGTATAATAAATATATAAAATAAGACTAAAAACTCTTCAAAAAATGAGATTTGTCTTAGGAAAATACCACGTTTTATTTTTTTATAATATTATTATACTAAATATCCACGCCCGTCAATAATGATTGGAAAAAAATCATAAATATTTTTATATGCACACATATGTTAGCCGGCTCTTATATTGAATTGTAGAAAGTAAGTACCTACCTACATAGGCTGAGTACGCAAAGTTCGGTTAATTCATTTGAAAAAATGAGACGTACAGACAGTAATATTTTTTCATATCCGGTCAAGTGTCAAAGTACCAGACAACTATAGAAATATATTATTTGAAATGTGCGTGCATACGGCTCACGTTTTCATTCAGTTAGACTGTTCGGATCTGGTCTCTAAACATAGCCTTTATTAACATTCTGATACCTACATAATTAGATTGTTTCAGTTAGCAATATAAAAATATTTAACACCGAACGACCTACTCCTCGGTGCTACGGCTGTCACGCGCATAATATCGCTCGCGCTTAAAATCAAAGTATTTTAAATTACATTATCAGGAATATTAAAATTTCTCAATACGTGATATGGGTAATTCAGTATATTTTCACAGTACAAGAGCAATTCTTGAAAATAATATACAATTAAGTAAGGTAAAATGAGTTCGTAATTACAAAATTTAATGACGTATTTCTGTTGTGAAGTTTTATTTGAAGAATATAATTCTGTGGTATTTTTAATACAAATTAAATTAATCTATTAGAAAGAATTTTTAAAAAATTAAATAATAAATGCATCAATTGAGTACAGAAAATAAATTAAAATTTTATCGAAAACGTAACCGGTTAATATAGCGAAACGGTAAGGTAATTACCCGGATAGAAAAAGGTTCAGATTCGAATCCCGGTGCCAACCAAAATTGTTTTGTCGATATATAGATTTTTTCTAATTGATTAATTTAATTTATTTTGAAATTAATATTGTCAACATGATCTAACCAGTTATCCAACCAATCATTTTAGTAAATTAGAAATCATTGAAGAATTAATAATCTTTATAACCTTGTGAAAATAAAATATCAAAATATTCCCCATTATTTGACGCGATAATCACACATGCATATCAATTTAATCGTGATTAAAATGACACAAGATCTCGTTTGTCACTGTGACATTCGTCACGAGCAGCTTTCAATATAATATTATCTTCGGTTTATTGTTTTATTGTTTTTTTTTCATACTATAACTATGTGAACGCAAAAGTGACCCTCGTAGTCTAGTGGGCGATGTACCGGCTTCTAATGCTGGGAATTTCAGTTTCAATTCCCGGTGAGGACATATTTATTTGATATATTTCGCTATAGTGGCCTGTTGTACTGTTAAAAAAGGAAATCATTATAATAGTGATATATATATATTAAAATCTTGTTTGTAGACGAGTTTTGAAGATGACGGGAATAAAATAAAACCTCAAAGGACCTGACACGATCAGGCAAGGTGGGGAATATCTATTTTTTACATCATTGCCATTTTTGCCGCAATAGCCACTTTTAATATGACGTGGCAGTCAAAACATGACTTGGAAAACTAAACTAAGAGGTGCATTTGCTCTCGAAACAACAGCAGCAAAAAAATTACTTAACAAAAAAATAACAAAAAAAAACGTGTATTATATGACCCTTGCACAGAATACGTTTAATGACTAGTTCTCTGGTCTTATTTTCAATTTGATATAAATATAATAGAATACATTTTATTGATTTATACTTTATTTCATTTCACCATTTTACAAAATTTTTTCATTTTTCATTTTACAAAATTTCACCACAACAAATTTTTTTTAATATTTTGTAAAATTTTGAATATGATGCTACGTGTCTATGATTAAATGTAATTTAACCAAAGTAGTGTATGCGCGTGATTTATTTTCACAGGATGCTAGCTATTAAACATATTCTAGGTTGTGTCACCAAAACGTATCATGGCGTGTTATAAATTACGTCACAACAATGTCATGTGGTCACAAGAATTCAACGTGACGATAAATCAAGGTGACAACTTGCGTCTTTATTAAAAATTATGCACATTATTTCAGTCAAATGACAGGTTTAAACCCGAGGAAATTGCAGACTGTGGACGGTATGTATGTGATTGATTGGCTTAATGACAGACGGCGGTGAAGGAGGTATGTCCAACGTGATATAACTCAGGGGCGTGTAGTGCGTACAAGCAAAAAAACTGTGCATTACTAAAAATTCTGGAAAACAAATATAAATTAAATAATTAGATTAACATAAACGAAAACATTATTTTACAATTGACGCCATCTGTGTACCAGTAGAGGCCAATTGCTTAGTTACAAAAACTACCACGACTACTCACCGCATGTACTATTCACATTACTTTGTTCTATTTTTAAACTAGCGAATTACTTACTTTAAACTAGCGAAGTCATATAATTGGCTATTTACTGGATTGAAAGTTCCTTTCGGTTGATCCGTTTTGTATGGAGTCGTTACCAGTGGTGTGCAGTCAGTGCTTTGAAATAAGCTGTAATGAACTAGAGTTTCTGCGAAATAAATCGAAATAAAAAATATATATCATTATATATCTATCACAGTTATTTTCTTATTATGCAGACTTTAATATATCATAATATTCTGTCAGATAAATATGTATTTTTTCTTTATTGCTATTATTCTGACTGCACGCGACCGATCGTTCGTCACCTACGCTGCTTTTTAACAGAATAGCATTAAAAAGAGTTACAACTGGGTGCAAATCATTGAAGTGTCTACTTCCTCTTTTACTAATTCGCGAATTTTACTATCTTACAGTTTTTAACGAGTTGATTTCATGATTGTTCTTTAAATTTGGTGCATAGATTAGTTTTTGATCTGGGAAAAACAAAAAGCAATTGGCAGAACTATTTCCTACGAAATCTTTAATAAAAATAATTATTTCCTTTAGTTATTACGTGAAGGATATTCAAACAATAAATTAATCATTTTTAGTCATAGAAAGTATTCTTAAAAACATCCATACATTTTTTATATGGGTAAGAACTTATACCTTAAAAACACTATTGATAGTACTGTAAAATTACAAATAAATACATGGTAGGGACATATAAACGATGGATTTATTTTGTCTAAAGACGTTGTCTAAATAAAAGTACATATATTGAATTACATATATTATATATAATTGTAAAATAACATTGGTAACAGCATAACCTAAATTTATACCTACTGCACGCTACTGATATAACTGTATAACAGACGACAGACTTGCTACATGTAAATTATTATTATATATAAAAAAAACCCTTCCGGTAAATTTTTTTGTGTTTTTTACTTTTTTCTCTATTAAAGGAATTTACGAAGAAAAAAAATTGTTTGTAAAGCCGCACTTTTTAAACAATATTACCAATAAGGCTGGCCAACGAATTTAACCGAAATATTTACCAGGTCGATTTTTCATGAAAGTTTGTTTGAAATCTGACGATAACTGCAGGAGTTATCGTATCCACAAAGTCCGTTATGTTATATTTATAAGTAAACTTTTTAACGGAGGATGGTTTCATAGTCTCCTGGTCATGATCGATGAAAGTTTATTAAATTTTTCTGAAAGTTGCATCATTAGACTCTCTGCTGTTTCGATATTAATCTATTTAAATTAATATCATTCAAATAAAGAGAAATATTTCACTAAAATAGTTGAAAATTATGAATTTCAATTTATTTATTTACTCAATAAACAGACTGACGAAAATGCTTCTGAGGAAATAATTTTGGAGGAAGTGATAGAAGTATGGGTTAGACGAAATTAAACAGAGACACATCTGGTGCACGAGCATGAGTGAAGAAGAAAAGCAGAGGACTGTATCCAACATTCAAATATTGCAGGCTTGTGATGACGCTCAAGAGCTGTACTGATTAAAAAATTTCTTCACAGAAATAAGACATTATTTAAAAATGAGATACTAAAGCCATTTTAAATATGCGTATGTGTATTTAATGATTTAATGTACATTTTACTTCTCAATTACAATCTTTACATATATATATATATATATATATATAACTACAACACGATGTACAGAAAACAATTAATAAATAAAGTTATTTTATCTTGTTTCTTCAGAAATTTAATAGCTTACATATTGTTCATTTTATCTAAACATTCTAAATTTTTACTCTATAACTCACCTCATTTACTATAACATAATGCAGTATGTAGGTTAAATTGACTTTAATATCAAATAAGTCTGATATTCTAATTTGAGTGAAAGTTCTGAAAACATACTAATACCTACTGTAACTTTATTAAAACCCTTATAATCTTGCACACAACTCAATAATAATAATAATATTATTATTTTTTAAATGGAGAATGGATAAAAATTATACGATAAATTTGTGAAAATATTTATTTTTCTTTTCTGTTTGTAGAAATTCACACGAAAAGTCAAAATACCTAAATGCTCTAAAATCAAAATACACATATTTATCTTTTCACATCCCGAGAAGTAGATAAAGACCTTCCTTGTAAATTTAGTACACGGTACTAAATTTGAATCCAAAAATAATACATCCCTAGTACCTACCTATCTGTCTACACTGCCTATATAACGCTAAGCCATCGTATTCTAACACAATTACATTATAATATTATGTCCAAAAAAATGTTATAAAATTTCATTCCTTCCTTCCCAGCTAACTGCACACATAACACACACGCGAAGTTTACACCGTGAGAGTACTAATTGCTCACTCGATTTTTTCAATCACTTCGATTCAATAAAATTCACTTCGATTCAATAAAATACGCGAATTTCCCCGGAATAGACGGAACATACGGTAATTTAAAAATTAATATATATGTATAATATATAGAAAACGAGCATTAAAATGACTACATTTAATTATATTTCAGAATTTTACAACTTCAGCCAACTACCGTAATGAAATTTCCTCAAACATATATTTAGAAAAATTTTATTTCAATGCTTTCCAAAGAGCGCTACAAAAATATATAGCTCCCTCGAAAGATAATGAAAATAAGTGAACTCGTATTAACTACATAATATACAATACAGTAACGTTTTGCCTTGACAAAGTTAATTAGTATTTTTTCATGCATCGTTTTATCGACGACACCCCCATGAAGCGTTGTAACTGTCTGAGTACGCGCATAGGTGATAAGTGATAACGATGAACCTTCGCGGGTCCTCCACCTCAATAAACAGGTGATGCTTACTATCAAGCGTGGGTATAATCAAGCTGGTTATAGGACGTGAAGATTCATAAATTACTAAATTATGTCACGGTTGCCAGAATTCCAGAAAGCAATACAGACACCTAAAAGTGAGTAATCTCGTTATGCAGATAGTAAAATATAATGCGTAATACGCACATACCTTGCTATATACCTTTTTGCTACAACGGTCTTTTTAAACTAAGACTCAGTTACGATTTAAGACCCAAATTTCTCGATATAAGATCATTTAAAAACCGGAAAGCACTTTTTGTGAATACGGAATCGTGTCCTTATATATAAAATAGCAATTATTTAAAGAACGCCGCGAGGTGTCATGCAAAATCGTTTAAGGAATTTTCGTGACACAAAGTAAAAAAATCAATTTTCAACGAAAAAAACTTTGGTTATTTTCAAAATATGTATGTAATATTAGAACGGTTTCCATGGAATTTGTACGACTTTATATCAATTCGTTAGATGGCTCTTCGCTTTACAGATATCTAGGCCGTTAAGTGAGGTATTAGTGTACATGCGTAGGGATTCTGTATTCTCAAATTTTTTCAATTGCCGGGAATCGAGACCATAAATTTTATTTAATTTATAAGAAAATAAATAATCATATGTATGACGCACAATAGCTATTAGGGATATTATCCACATTAAATGAAATAAAAATTGTTTGTTAAAATAATGATTAGTAGTTTTTTTTAAATGAAATTAAGCTTACATTTATAAATTGATTACAAAAAACAAATACATCTATAAAAATTACAAAACACATCCTTTTTTTAAAATATACAAATAAAAAACAATTGATAAAGAAACACAACGGAAGACAACATATATTTTGTCAAAATCTGAAACAAACAAACTGAAGTCCTCTAATAACCTTTTTCAAATAATTTCATTTCGTCTAAATTTTCTTTCGTCGAAAAATGAGACGATTTTACCTTAAAAGTCAACATTAAATTTTACAAGGAAACACAATCTCTTATTTAAAAAAACCGACAAAACTATTCCCTTCGGAATCTTTATAGCTAACCATATATTTATCTTTTTTAGTAGTCAGAAGCTACAAGAAAACACATGCACCGCTCGTCGCTATCTGCTGTACCGCAATGATCAGCAACGAAAATAATTTTTCGATAAATACATTTTTTTCTATACATCTTTCTAGTTGATTCATTTAATGTGTATAACTTAACTTGTTTAAAATTAATAATATAAATCAGAGTTTCGAATCTCGTTTTTTTTTTTAATTTCTCGGGAGTCGAGACAACAAAACAACATGGGATTCCAGGGAGTTTATTCTAGGATTGTCTCGATATTTGCAGTATATTTATAGACAGATATACCCGGCCATGACTCAGACTTTCATTTTCCGTTTACAACACACTCAAATACAAATATTGAATGACATATTTTAACCAACATAGTTAAATTAAATAATATAACAACTTCATTATTTGATGTCAAAATCTAAATAACTGGATCTTCATTTATTTAAAATTTTCTAAGAATATTATTCTCCTAATCGATCGACCCAACGGTACTATTTCTAAGCCTGATAGTCAAATCAGGTATTTGCTGTTCCTTAAATCTTCCATCCAAGAAGAAGAGAAGTATTGAGGTGGCCGATGACGCAGAAACTCCCAGTACACTAGTGATGCCACTAAGAGATCACGGGACATTCAATATCACCCCGTGAATTCTTCCAGTGCCATTTCCTGTGCATGGGAGATATTTATTTCTATAAGACCAGACCACATTGTTTTGCACTGTTGGAATGTTTCTTGAAGCCTTACAAATTACTTCACCAAAATTTTAAGCTAGGTTGTATTATTTTATCGTCTCACAACATACCTTTGGTAGATTTTTCTGCATTCTTCGAGACGGTCTTACACTTCGATTTCTGAAAAAAAAAAAATCATAACATAGATACTATTAATTTAATGTCATTTTACTTTTATTCTTATATACGAATTTCTAAAAAAGTTCGTCAGAATGTTTTCTGTTCCTAAATGAATAATGGTGTTGTGCCGATCTATTAATTAAATGTTTTTACGTATTTTGACTAATTATATTATTTGATTATTGTATTTATCGTTCTTGATAAATTGTAACAAACTTGATCGATTAATAATAAAAATATTTCTAAAAAACATACTAAATTTAGAAGACAATCACAAGAAATGTGTAAATATTACATTTAAATGAATCAATTACATCCCCTTTTTGTCCACACAGCATTCCTACGTATGCAAATACAATACGATACAATTATCACAAGAAAATAAATTCAATTAATTTTTAATTTAATAAAACACAACCCATAATGTTCAAAAGCATCACAGAAGCGGTTAATTGGGTATTTTTATTAAATGATTTTCTCATTTTTACAAGTACTAATTTCAATATAATAAATTAGCCACACATATCATTATGAAAACAATAATCTGAATCCAATATCCATCACCGGGATTCAGATAATGTGTCTAT
Source organism: Eubasilissa regina (assembly GCA_022840565.1). Taxonomy (NCBI): domain Eukaryota; kingdom Metazoa; phylum Arthropoda; class Insecta; order Trichoptera; family Phryganeidae; genus Eubasilissa; species Eubasilissa regina. The sequence goes on from JAINEB010000018.1 coordinate 29,432,314, forward strand.
ACATGTACGCATCATATTATTTATGAATACGTAATAGAATAAATAATAACAGGTTATTTTACAAATCATTGACCGGAACCATAAAATCGTATCAGGGCGGAGTGAAAACAGTTCGCTCTATCTAGATCGAATATGTGGATTTCTAACCAATCATACCACAAGAATTTATTTCATCATTTTAAAACAGTAAATTACGCAGAAATACGATCGTTTTAAAGTAATAATGGATATTGTATATTAATACTGGATATTAAATTAATTTATAGATTCGTTCTTTTTTGGAACGATGTCCGCGAACCCACCTAATAGAGTATATTAATGAATTATGATTAATATTTATGTGCCTAGGTTTTTCTCCAATAAAATATAATTGACGAGATTATCAAAAATCTACGAATAAAAAAATCATATAAGTGATTTTTAAATAATATAATAGTATGTCTGTATACATATCCCGAGAAGTTAGTCTTATTTTCATAGGCGCTTAGTTATGTTTGAAAATAGTAAGAATATTAATATGACATTCCGTTTACGCATATATTTTATATGTATTCATTCATCAATATAATGTATCGTATGTATATACATGTGACAATTTTCTAGTTATAACATACGTACATATAAATAATATCTATTTCATTTTACATATTTTCAAAATATTACATTTTTATAATTTGTTAGAAACGAGATAACATTTGTAATATACGATATAAGGAAAACCTTTTCGAATACAGGAAAAAACAAATAAATAACATCGCGATTCAGTCATCGTGCAGCAATAGGAAGCGTATGTTATGTTGAAAATGTTTGTTTATATATATATTATTAAATATTTTTTTATCTTTTGTCCGTCGTGATTATCTACCTACCTTAAATAAAATTTAATTATATTTAAAATAATCTGTCGATTATTTTCCTCGGGTCCAAACTGTTCCATGTTTTATTGAAGACTTATCGACAGACGGTGAAGAAAGAAATATAATTCTGATAATGATTTCTTACGAACGTAATCATTGCGGAACTTCGGCTTTTTCAACGAATGAAACTAAAGCAAGTAACGGAAAATTAATTAAAATAACGGTGTGCGTGATCATTTTACAATATCACGATTAAAATCGGAAAGCATCATATTGGTCAGTTACTCCAAATTACACTGCGGGCTCTTATAATATGGCGGGATTTATAATCACTGATTAATGTATTACATATTTCTGAACGAGATCAATCATAAAATTCATATATATATATATAGATGTGTGTATGCACAAACATTTTAAAAAAATAATGTGATTAATTTTAACTTAATATCGAACAAGTGAAAAAAAATGTTCAAAGAAACAAGGTCGAATATTTTGCGATCTTTGCAAAGAGTTCAGTATTTTAAAGTTTTATATTATTTACAGTATTATCAGTGTACTGCTGAGAAAAATTAATTACTTAATATAATTATTTATTTTAAGATACGTAATAATGTTTTTTTATAATTGACGTAATGTTTTTATACCAAAATAATATATTTCCGAAAATTTAAAATAAAATGGCACGCGTCAATACTTATTAATACAAAACCTTCTGAATTTTACAACATAATTATTTCAATTCAATAAACTACGCTATATACCAGTATCATGTAGGTTTATTTCAGGACTACTATAGATTTGAGAAATACACTCCCTCTCCTCGTCAGTTGACAACTAAATTTTATTAGACAAGTTTGATCATGAAAGAGACTGCACCTCTCGAAAGTATAGTAGTGACGAAATAAACCAATGTGGGTTTAGTTTATTGGACAAATATATTTATATTAGTATTATAGCAGGATTTTTATGTTAACGGGACAAAATTTAAACATTATAAACAAAAATAATTTGGCAATATTTGAATATGTTGAAAAACACACAAATGATTGGATTTTTTTACCTATAAAGGCACTGTTATTAAATAAATATCAGATATCTCATAGAGACGAAGTTATTTTTATTATATTTTTTTTAAATATAATAAAAATAGCTTCGTCTCTATGAGATATCTGATATTTATTTTAAAATAATTTGAACCATAACTATATCTTATTTTGACATTACTCATTTTTTAAATTCAAACAATTAAATGGTTGCAATAACATATACTGGATTTAAACAATGTGTTTTTTATATTGGGTGATTCAGAACTGAAGAACCATCCAGTGCTTCAAACTTATTCCTGACTTTTTAGAAATTCTATTATAGTTTAGTTCATAATCCATGTATTGTCATACTGTAATCAATAAATCAATAGTATAATTATTATACGCTGGGTGATATAATATATATAGTGTATATGATTCACGATATATTTCCGTCGTAGAACTTCCATAAACTGCGTAAGTTGTCTACGAATAATTAATAAATAAGTGATACAGTGCCGGAGAATAAAAGCTTCGCTAAAACATGAAACGTTGAAAAATCAAAAAAGATTCTGGATTCAAATTCCATCAGAGACAAATTCAAAAAATATTGAAAATTTTTCGATTCACCAATTGGTGCTAACAATACTATATAGTACACATATAGATACACAATAATATTTCACTAGTGGAATCCTCACTGCATATTTCAATACAATACTTTGTCGACTACTCAACAATCCTCACTGTATGCCAACACTGAATGAAACAATCAAAACTTCGTCAACTACCCGCACAAATATAACAGCTTGCGTCGAAGATGTGACGAGCATTCCACGCAAAGATCGGATAACGCTAATGAATCATGTGAAAATTAATTGTTAACATATTAGGACTAGGCAGTGATTCAGCAGTCACGTGCGCAGTGACATCATTACTACGTTTTTTACGCTGCGAGTCGGGACAGCGTCGGCTGGGACCAAGGCTGACCCCTTCCACACCGCTAGCCTCACAATCGCACCCGGTACCCAGTACCCGGCTTGGTCTCGCGTGCAGTTCACTATTGAGAAATATATACTACAGTGAACAATGAATACGAAAGCAACGGAATAATGTAATATAATTTTAAAAATTAAATTATATTATAAATCACTGTTTTCTGATCTCATGATTTTTAGGTGGGTTAACCGATGACGACAATTTGGCTTAGAGAATAATTTTTTCGAATGTATATAGATACTGTATATCAAATTATACAAAATGTAGGATTTTTAATCTGTTCTAAGAATGAATTTGAAATGTGAATATTCCGATGGCTTATTAACACAAAAACCTATCTATACACTGCCAAATTTTCAGGAGACAGGAAATCCAAAATTTGAACTGAATTTTTAATTAATATGAGAGGTATTTTCTCTTTTAAAGGGATTGAAAAGTAAAACAATTATTTTTCAGGTGATGCGTCGTTGTTTTAATTTTTATAACTTCAAACTCATGAGACAATTTTTAGATTAATTTATTTCCTTCTTGGGAAAATAGTTATTTACATTGCGGATAGAACCGCTTATTCTGAATAAATCTGCATTCATATTTAACTTAAAAACGCTCTTTTTTCGTAGGTTTTTGTGTTATTAAGGTTCTTCTTAAGTTGTATACGTATTATCTTCCATAGTATAATTTCTAGTACTCGGTATTACTTCTCAATTTTTTCTAATCTTGAAAATGTTACATTACGTAGAAGCACATGTACGAATTATTTATTTAGATTTTTTTTTTGGTTGAACGTTAATAGGTAAGAAAAATTTAATAACCACTGCAAAATATCATAATAAGTAGTGTTAATTAGTAACAAAAAGAATAATTTAAAAAAAACTAACATAAATTAACAATAAACGACAAAGTGGGAAAGATCGCCGGAAATATCGATAAATGTATCAGGTTAAAACTGTTAAAGAAATTGAACTACCTTCGTTTTATCCGAAAGCTATAAATTACAGATCGCATCCTGCGAACAAAATTAAACCAGCATTAAGATTACCTCCACTTCTGTTTTCCACTTAGCAAATTATACTCGTACAACGTGCGCCAGAGTTACGACGGGCAACTTAACATAACCGCCGGGTGCAGCGCGCCTCGCGTCATGCTGCTAAAACTTGTTCAGAGTCCTTGACTTACTACTATAAACGTGAAATCGACCGCCACGTTCACGTATCGAAGGCTCGCGGTGCGACGCGAGGCAATTTATGGACTCTCGAACGCAAGCTGTTCTGTACGAAGAGGAAATCGGCAATTATTTCACTGTTAGGAAACATGCCCTAGCAACAGTTCCAATATAGGCAGCGTGCGTCTATGGATTTCTAAGCCAGTTAACGAGTTAACATCGATAAAATTACACATTACGACAAAGGTCCGGTAGGTCTGTATAAAGATTTGACAATTTGAAAGTGAACACTTTTGTGAAGAAGGTCGTGTTAATTCAACTGTCTCAACACAAATATACAAGTCTGGTGAGGCACAGGCTAGTGCAATATTAAGTTTATAAATACACTTGCATAGATAAATAAATAATTTACTACTAAATAATGCGGTAAGCTAAAACACCCGACACAGGATGCAGTCAGGTGTGAAAGTATGTTTCTTACTTTTTCTGGGTCAGTTTGATTAACGAACTTAACCGAGATATTTAGATAGATTTCAGAAATTTTTGATTGAAATCTGATACGAAATATGAATGTGTATAAGGGATATTCGAAAAAAAAAAATCTAAACACATGCAATAAAATGAATCGTTAAAAATTTACTATTAAACTTAATAATGGAGCGCGGTTGAAGAAATTATATTGATATTTTACGTAATTTATCTTATTTCTGTTTTACCTAAAATGTGACATATATAAATTATTTATAACAATTTCAATGAACGTAAATGAGTAACGTCTCGCGAACTCCACAGAGTCTGACGTCTACAGAATTGAGCACAGCTACACAGCACGCCGCCCCACGGCTACTTAGAATTTTCATGCTAAAAATTTGCATAAAATAGGCGCAATTGCGACAAATCACCATCAAAATGATAAATTCACAATTCAAAGCAAGACACCTCGAATATATCTTTTCATTTCGTGTGTGTATTTTTAAATAAACACGGCAATCCGATAGATAAGAACAAAAGAGACGATGAAATTTTTTTTATTGCAATTTTGGCAGAAAATATTCATTTTCAACATTGACATCTTCAAATGTAATTATATCCGGATTTTTCCCAGACCATGCAAGTACTTTTCAATGGTGGTGCTCTTATTTGTCATTTTATGCTGGTTTTGGCAGTGTCTAAAATGTGCATCCAATACGCAAAAACTAAAATGTCATCATTATTTTGTTATATTAACTGTCTTTTTCCCGTACTACTCGTACTACTACACCAACTAGAACCGTTATTAGACACATTTCCCGTATTATGACCGACTGGATCCATCATTATAGTAGTATGCTTTCCAGAAACATACCGTCTTCCAGTTGACGCACTTATTAACGCACCAAGATGGTGCGTTAATAAGTGCGTCACTTGCTAAGAAGCTGCTAGAAAGACGACTGCTAAGAAGCTGCTAGAAAGATGACTGCTAAGAAGCAGTCAAATATGAAAGGCGGTCTCATCATCCAAATAACCTTTGCCCAATCTTCTGCCGCTCGAAATCTATGTAGGTATTATAATTCGATTTGCACAATTAAGCCTTTAACTTTCATAAAGTCTTTTCAGCCAGCAACCCTCAACCCAACCTCACAGTCAGAAACTTCTATTTTTACATTTTCTAAATGATCTTCTGCGATCTTGTAATGTCAGTCACAAAAATAATGGGAAAAAAAATATTTTGACTCAAATATCTGTTTTTCTAGTCGCGCACGTGGAGTTGAGTCACGTTGCCTGATCCTGTCGCGACCCGGTAGCCTTAGCAACCCGTGACAATGCAATTACTGGACCAACAAACTGCCCAGAGTAACTGACAAATACCAATTTAGATCAGTGGCGTAACTGATTGGTGTATCGTATTATAAGTTACATAATTAATTTTAAACAAAAATTTGTTATTATTTCAACCGTGGTATAATCATCAATATATCGTGTTGATTTTTTAAAAATATAATCTTTCTTTTTTTAAATATTGTTTATAAAAATAATTATCTGAACAGATAGCTAGATAGCTTTTATCTAAAATAGATAGCTAGATCGATTTTGTCCAAAGCACGTAGCTATATAGCGTACTTTCAAATATATTATAGTTTAAAAGCATAAACACATCTATCATATCACTCACGTTTGGAATTGCCCTAATTCAAAACAACAGAACCCTGAAAAATATCATCAATATCAAAAACAAATCTCTTTGTACTAAAGTGTACGTTTTAATTTGTACAGCAACAATAAACAGGTGTCGTTCGTTTGGATTCCTGCACGTAAGGGAATTCAGGGAAATAAATGTGCTGATAAACTGGGCAAGAAGGCTACTCTTTCCGGAGTTGTTCCCTATCAATTCCAAATCCCGATATATGACAGATTTAATATAGTAAAAAAAACGTACGAATTCTATCTGGTCTGCACAATGAATCGATCCAAACAATCTCAAGGGTAATTGGCTTAAAATAATCCAAAAATCTATTCCCCGCACCCCTTGGTTCTCCAACAGGAAAGTCTCTAAAAGAACAACATCAAATATCTCTAGAATGAGAATTGGGCATTGCCAGGTAGCTTCAGATTAAACTTAATAGATTCCCAATGTGTGAGTGTGGTGCCGAGGAGGAAACCCTTGACCATGTCTTTTTTGCCTGTCCATTGCGGATCACAGGTTTTTTTACAATAATCTTGTCAATGGTAATTTTCAACCCCCGGTTAACTTGTGTCATCTTCTTTCCCTTAACTCGCCACATTTAAGCTATATGATAGCAAATTTCTTGAACGACAATGATATTAACTTATAGCGTAATATTTTTTATTCTATAATATTGTTGTACTGCTTTCTATGAAATAATGTTTTAACTTGTTTAATGGCAGAAATCGCTCTTGAAGGGTAGATTGTCTGTTTAAAAGTAGAAGAAGAAGAAAGTGTACGTTATGTATGTCAAATAATTTTGTAATTATATGACTGTATTGTTTTCTATCGCTACTTAAAAAATTATTTATCTATGTAGGTGAAAATTTATGTCTGTTTTCGGGATATAAACTTATATATTCAATTACAAATAAAATGAGCTGCGGTTTGTCCGTTATCCGAGAGCCCCGTTACTACTGATCAATTGCGCTGAAGCATTTAATTAATGACTTTAAATGTTGACATTTAATCTTTGCCGGTTTCTCTCTTGACTGACAGAACTGTTAAGTTGTAGTGGTGAGTTCAAACCAGAACGGCGAGACAGGTGTGGGCTGTCATTATTTGTCTCTTACCACTAAGCTTTTTGTAACTAAAATAATTCTTAAAACGGTATCCTAAAGGTGAACATTATCGAAGATATTAATTAGTTAGATAGACTCACCAGTGACTGCAATAGTAATCACCGTTTCGATACAATTGTTTACAATCATATTTTAATCTTGTTTATATTTCTTACGTATATGCACTATTATTTAATATTTTTTTATTATTTACACTTGAAATTTTCAACATTACTTTAAATTAGCAAGCTGAAACAGAATCATAAGCCAAATGACCATATTTTATTAAGACAAATCGTTATGTATATGGAGAAATAAGTTACAGTAGTGTCTAGATCACTCGCTCTTATGTAAATAAAAAAACGAACCGCACACGGAATACAAATGATTTTTCAGCAACTGTAAATAATGGTGGATTCCACTCAATATAAACAGATATTTAGAGATACTCAATCACTGACAGTGATTGTGATTTACATATATCAGTGATTAATACACAGTTCGTGATTTTTAGCTACTTTGTATGTTTACTATACTATAAATATGCGAGTGTTAATGCGCATTTAAGTAAGTTGTCTACGCCTTCGTATCTAATAATATGTCCTAACCTTTGGTCCTTTGATTTTCAATCTTTCTTTCTATTTATTTCTATTATGGACCTCTTTTCTTGTACTCTCCTCATTTGTAACTTACTTTTTCCATCATTCTCCACTTGCATTATATGACTCTTCTTTAGGGCGCATCAGCCAAAATGAAAATATTTTTATCTCGAAAATTTAGATCTTGTATATATCAAATTATCGAAATATTTCCCAAAATTTCATTTTACATGGGACGTATTTTACGATCACAAAAGAATCTATATTTTTAATAAGGTGTTAAAATTGCCGTTGTGTTGCATATCGAATGACCTGAAGATCGACTGGCTCGCTTGTCGTGGCCCAAAGTAGAAATTAGTTCGGATCGGGAACTGGACCGATCACGGATGCAAATTATTGTTATTTCCGAGATCACGATTCACGAAGCGAACCGCTGCTCTGTTGGGCGAACGGGGTAATTGATGACTTCAGTGATAACAATTATAGATTCCTCGAGAAGATCACCGCTGTTAACTGATAGAACTAGATGGGTCTCGACTGTTGGAACAGTGGAATAGGTCTCTTTAAAAAAAAGTAACAATGCTAGACCACTTAAAAGTACCGGAATGGCAGGTCCGTGAAACGTGTCTGAAATTCTCAGGAAACTTTCAGTTCCTCAAAAGCTTTAACTTCTTTTTAACCGATCATTTTATTTAAAGAATATTATATATTCATTAATCCTCATTCAGATTTAAACATAATAGAAAAAATATTTTGAAATGAACCGTTCACAACCTTTGAAATGAAACGTTCTATCTTAAGGCGCGCGCATACTATATATAATCAGATCAATAAATAAAAAATATTTAATGAACGTCTTCATAACATATAATATCTATGAATGGCAAATATACTTTTTTGTGTCAGCTTTACAAAATATGTGAAATTTTATGACGAGACAAATTTGTCGAGATAATATTGCAGGCACAGATTTAAGTACAATCTCTTGGAGGTTACCATGAAAAATTGAAATTTTTTACGAGTTTAAGACACTATTGTCTTATATCGACTTATGTGGTTCTTTATTTTACTCAACTCACTTTGATTAGCGTGCAATACTATACACTCCCATCCGAGAGGGATATTTTATTTCGATTGAAAAATCTACGATATTTAAATAAATATCTATGTACACGTTTCGAATAAAATAATTATATATAATCATCTGGTATTTCGTCACCTGAATGAATATAAAAATATGTAATATATTGCTCTCTGGACGTTCTATATTACAAATGAATCAACCGAACTTTGAGTATGTAGCCTATGTAGGTGTACCTAGTTTCTATGTGTTCAATAATAATTTAATTCAATCGACCAAAAAATCAACCAGAATTAATTGTGTAAATTTAAAAATATATGTATATTAAAAAATATAATAAATATATATATATGATTGTGTGAATTATTATTTTTATGTAAAAGTGTAACTCGTCAGTTAATATATTTACTGTAATTTATTAATCTGTATTATTCATAAAAATCAAATTAAATTACGATTTTACAGCTGTTTAGATATTTTTTCATTCTGGATAAAATCCAACCATCCCAATATAATTGACATAATCTTCAATTGACTATCTCTTCTGCGATATTGTGTTTGGTGTATTATTTTAGTTTATATGTATAATAATATATTACATTTTTTGTTACTTATATAGATCGTTGTGGGTCTGTGTGTAGTTCTTCGTGTTAGAGAAGTTCTACGGCGAGGCCGTCTTGACCTTGAAAGCGGGAATAATTTCAAAGGGGCTAAATTCTGATGAGACTTCTATACTGCGACAAAGCTGAAATAACAATGGACGAGGAATCTAATGAGTTGAGAAGGCAGTAGATGGACGAAAAGATGACTGAGTGCAGATCAAAGGTCCGATGACATACGAGCGAGAGCGGGGAGAAGGGAACAGATAAATTTGAAAGGAATTAGAGAAGACATACGGGTATGTCCTTTACATTATAAAAACATTTAAAGATGATGATAATAATGACATACATTTTGATAAATAATGTTATCGTACATATTATTCAATTATTGTAGATAAGTACACATATTTGAGTAATTACTCGAGTACTACCACTAATCATTATTTATTAAATAATAAAAATCAATATTAAAAAACGTTCTCAATAAATTAGGTGACTATTCCGACGTGGGCCACTAATAGTACTCTAGTGAGTTTTTACGACTTTAAAATATGTTTATCAAGTTTTCTTATCGAACGGGCGCAAATATAATGTGTAACATTTCGCTCACATGTGAATGTATTATTTCTGTATTTGATATGGATTTAAGAGCAGTCTTTAACACCGAGCGTAACTAAATATATTGAAAAAATAATACAGAGTCTTTTCTAGAATAAGGATAATTAACGTTCGCTTCAAGGAGTTCCGACCGAAACGACCGCAGGCCCCGGCCATTAAGGCTAACTTCGTGACGCTGCGCACACATATGGAGGTGTTCCCAAATAAATGACATACAATTAACCATACATAGCTAAAATTTTTATTTATCTTTAAATAAGGATAAAGAAGCAGAATCAAACTAGATACATTTGTCCGTAACCACTGCGATGAGTGTACGTATACGAGTATCCCGTGAAAAAAAGAATTTATTAAAATATAAAGAGATTCTTTTTAAGATTCTTGTTTAATAAATCAAAAGATTATTAACTAATTCATTTTTAAATGTATATGAAAATGTGCTTATTCTATTGAATAATAAGTATACAATTCTTCATGGTAAGCACTTAACAATTGTGTTAATCATTATTTCAGTTGATAGATTATTTTCTAATTTGAAATTAACACTAAAATATTTTTTTTAATATTTATTTTTATTGTATTAGTAAACTGACAGAGCCACACTTGATCAACTTAATTTTAAAGTTACTTTTAAAACCTTATTAATCAGAATAGAATCTTGTTTTATCTGAAAACATTTAATTTATTAACTTTTATCGAAATCTCTGATACACATGTGTGTATATTGAAATGTTTGAATTGTTTGTTTTTTAGCTATATGTACGTCATTAATTAACATACTTGTTTGATGAAATTGATTAAAGTGATGGACAATGGTTTAACCAATCAGACCATTTTGAGATGAAAAATTATTTAAATTATTCTAATTATATTTATTTAAAAGAGCTTCAAATACGCAGTTAATTGACTTTATTAAGAAATTTATTATACGAGTACATACGCTATTACAATCTCCTTGTAGAATGGTTTCAGAGAGATTAAGGTATTAGGTACGAGCACCGTATTAGGTACGAACAGCGGCAGTAGTTTAGTTGTCTGAGTAACGTTTCGCGGCGGTTCACTAACGAAGTGTGGTATACCACTAACTGTATGTTTTAACCGAATAGCCAACATGCAAATTGAATCTGCTGTCCAGAGCTTCGTTCTAGTGCTTAAACTTAATGGATGCGATGATTATTCGGATACAACTAAATCGTCTTCATTAATCTGTCTAGCTTTGCGGTTTTAATTGTACTACATTGTAAGTCAGCCATTAGCGGGGGAAATCGGAATATTCATGTGAAAGCCGATTCCACGTACACGCGCATTATTTATTGTTTTGCTTAAACTTTTGTCATAAGATAAGCAAACATGTAAAATTCTCCTTTCCTCTCGATACATTTTATTCGTATTTCTTTTGCGAGGTTTTTTACTTCTGAAGATGGAGGTCGAAACAGTAATTTAGTACTTTTTGTAGCTTTAATTCAGTGGCGGGTGGGTTGCTGTCATTTTATAAACGTGTCATGAATACGACGACATTTTACATATTCACCGGTGAAAGAAACAGTCTGCCATGTGCTCTAGTTCCATCCGATTGAGTAGCGCACTGGCAGCAAAAAAAAATTATAATATGTAGGTACTAAAACGACGAATTATTATTTTTTATTTTTTTTGAACAGTCGTGTAATTTTTTCAATTAATAATTTATTTAAAGATACGTATAAAGTACATGAATAATTAGATAAATAATAAAAAAAAATATATATATGATTATCTTACCTTCGATCAATGCAATTTCGATGCAAATTAATAGTTTTTTAATCTGTATAGATTCAGTTAAACACAATATTAAATTTATATATTGTACACTAATAAAAAAAAATTAATAATTTTAATTTAATTTACTAATATATTAATTCTTTTTAAACGGTTGGATTAGTTCATTAATAGATATAAGATAATGATACATGAAAGAAACAATCACAAAATTAAATTTAAATTAATAAAAATCATATCTAAAACATAAAAATGAAGTTCACACATTCTTCCAGGTTAAAACTATTAAAATATTCGTCAATCAAGAATGTATTGTAGTGTATTTTTAACCTTAAATTATCTACTTTGATGAACAAAAAATGCGCATGCTAACCGACGTCAAGGAATCTTTCTTAAATACTTGATTTGATATTTTATCTATGTACGCCTAAATATACATATTCCAATTATCTCGAATGTACTAACTAGTATATTTCGTGTTTTTAAGAATATTGTTGTTGAGATTTTTTTATTTTCGAAAATTAGAATACGTAAATAATTATTTACCTCCGTTTACGTACAGGCAAGAAATGACAAGTTTATATACGAATCTAATTGTAATGGTTATTTTTTTTTTTAAATAAATATATTTAACTTAACGATTAAAAAAATACTATTTAAAATAATACGATATTTGATTCAAAGCGATGTTCACTAAAATTCCTAATATTCTTTACAATACAAAACGATAATTATGAATCCCACGACAGACTCGATAGACAGATTGTAGTTTTGTACATTAGGACGACACGTAGATAGAAAAATATGTCCATAATAGCCCAACCTACAATTAGTCACTATTATAGCTCACAAAAAGGCTAAATACGGTCAATCAATCTTAGACATTTGAGAGGTAAAGGAAACTCACATACACTCATTGTTACACGGCCTGGGTAATCAAAATACGATTAGCCGTGCCAACGTCCATTTACATGGATTCTACTCCTAGCGCCGAGATCGCAAACCATCGCCACGGAGTAAAAAGACGTGTTGCATGACGGAGATATTACGAACTGCGAGTATAGAAGAACCGTCCTTTTCTACACGGTGGGATCAGTCACGACAGAAAATAATTTACCAGTGAAAACCGAACACTATGATGGTTCATTCTTTTTGTGCGCCACTAAAGAATTGTCACGGTTGTTTTCTGAGATGTTTTCTGACAAATCAACTAGAATCTTGAACTTTAGCTGTAATTTTTTCTTCTCGTAAAACTGAATACATGTTTTCTTTAAAAAATACATACGTACATTGTCTGATTAAAAATATATATAGTATAATTATTGCGTACTCACATAGTTTGCCGCACCGAAAAGCCGACGTCAAGCGATTGACGCCAAAAGCATTTCGAAAGGAGAAAGCCAAAACTACCGCAATCACTGAGGCGTAAGAAATAAAATGAGAATCAAACAAAATATAAAACGAAACGCGTCACGATTTCCTACACATTATTATTTTTTTTTTGATAAAAAAGTTTCGCGACTTCCGTCTGCACCGCGCGCCGGCCGACCGAGAGGCGCCCTCCCCCGGCCGACGTCTTCCTGCGACTGACCGGAGGGTTCAGGTGAGAAACTCTCACGACCGGCGGGGGGCACACCGCGGGAGTGGCGGGGTCCGGTCGGGCGGGGATGGGCGGGGGGGCGCGGGCCGGAGGTTCCGGGAAGCGGCGGAGGCTAACGGCCTCGCAGCCTCCGGGCCCTTCCGCTCTCGCCTGACGGACGTTCCTCGCGGCTCTTGACGGACGGGCCGGCGCTAATCATCGCGAGACACGTCCGGAGCCGCAATTGGTCCATCTTCGGAGACGTGTTCGGGATGAAGAGATTTATGGCTGGCGGAAGAAATTAAATTCACTTTTATGAGATCTGTCTCGCTAATAGGACACTTCTAAACTAATATCCGCGAAATTATTATTTTGTATTTGCTATAAAATAATTTATTTCGACAGGAATATTGTGATTCATTTACTTAAATTAGATTTCTAGAAACATCATTTCATCATTTACGATAACAAAATAATACTTTTTCATTAGCAGATTTTCATTAAAGAAACAAAAAATTATAATTATAAATTACGTATATTTTCAGATGGTTCATATGTTTTTTTTTTAATATATAAATACAATTTTAGTATTTTTCAATGCTAGTACCAAATTTTATATTTTGTTCGGACCCGATATTTAACGTACTATCTATAATTTTAACATATAATATATAATATTGAACATACCACCCATAATTTTAACATAGAATATTGTAAATACTAATTAAATGTATTAATTAGAAAGATAAACACAAAAAATCAATTTTATCGAAAAATATTGTTGTTACCGGGATTCAAACCTGGATCTCTTTCCAATCCGGGAAAGGTACATTAATCGACTGTGCTACAGCAGACAGTATTTTTGACAACAAGTTTTCGAATCCCTGTATTACACTTTTCAAATTAATACATGTACCGTTCCATTATTTGAAAGCCATTTACTTTATTTTAACGGAATCTCAAATACTTTTGAGTAGTCCGATAGGAGACTACAGAATTAACAATATTAATATATTATTAAGGAGAACACATCCTTATTGTGAAGTTATAATTATTCAGAACACAGGTCTGTCATATTTTAAATACAAATTAATACGTATTAATAAATATTTAAAATATCACAGACCAATGTCCTGAATAATTACAACTTCACAATAAGAATATGTTCTCCTTAAAATAGAACATTATGTTGTATCGGAGGCTCCCTGTGTAAAAATAAAAATAGAACGTTCACAATAACGCAGTAGAAAATTATTTAACATATTAGGTACATGTGTTTAGTACTTTGTAGATACCAACAAGGAAGAATTTTAGTATAGGAAAACGCATAACGGTATGCATGAGTGATATAATACGCGCGTCTGAAACATGACATTTTTTTTTTTACTATCACTTAAAGAAATATTATTGGTTCATGTTCCATCCGATCGATCTTTAATTTCTATATTATTATAATATTAATTTTCCATTCACTTGAAATGAGAATCTAACACCCGACTGCCAGATCACTAGAAGATAAATGACATTAATTCCAAAGTAATATACATATACATATTTTTATTTCCATTTAATTAATTTATGTAATATTTCTCATATTTACTGAAAATTACAATCATTATACTGGCTGATGAATAACTTAACTCGGGCCTGATAAATGAGCAAAGTCGAAACTCACACGATGAAAAAAAAGTGGGATTCGACTGAATTCATCACGAAACACTGTTATCTTCGAAACGGCGAAAAACTAACAGTTATTTAATAATTATCGATACTTAATCTAAACGGCTCCGTATAAAATTACACAAAATTGGTGTTATTGGCTCTCCGGTAATAAAGTAAACAGTTGGTCGCGTGCTACTTGTCAATACTCATCAATCATCAGCTCCTCTCCTGATCATGATGACGTCTGCACGAGGTGTAAACCTGCACATGATCTCGGCCGATGCTCGCGTTATTTATTTAATACTAATTAACACTGAATACTTTGGCAGCACTATATATAAAAATAAGTGAAATAATGCTATCAATATATATATATGCCTCAAAGTGACATAAAAACCAACCTGTGGGCCCTGTTTACATAAATTTATTTTTTCTGCAAGATATTTTCACAAAACTATAAAAATCCATCAACAAAAATCAAAACAAAATACGCAGATATCTGAACTGTCAAAAAATTTCCAAAAAGAATTTAATTTTAAGTCATATTTGGCGTTTAACATTTCGTACCCGTTACAGTTACGTCCCCGTTACAGTTACTGACAGTTACGTCAAATTGAGATATTGGAGCTTCAAACTTTTAAATATTTTTTTTCGATTTCTTCGGTGGAGTTTGGTTAATCGCCCATGTGGTGATATTTTTACAAAAATATACAGGATTGTAATTTATTGTTATAGAATAGGCACATTATATATTCTCATTTCGGACATGTTATTATACATGTGATAATATTAATAGTAATATTAATTGCACTATTAGAAAATTTGACATGTCTGTAGTACACTGTCAAAGAGAAAATGTCAGAATTTTGAAACACAAAATTTAAATGCCAGTTTTTATAAAAATGTTAAATGTCCTTCATTATTTATTACCTACATTATTTTTTCTAGTGAAAAAAAATCAACACGACAAAAAAAAAAGATTTTTATTTCCATGGTTCCGTGATCTTATATAGAAAGTCAGTCTACATGGACGTCATACATGTATACGGTAGTTTAACGTGTAAGTAGCTTGCGTGTACTGTTATTCTATCTGATGCAATCTGTCAATTGCGTTAGTGATTTGTATTCCAAAAATATAGAAGATATCAAATTTACTTTAAATTTTTAATGTACGAAAATTTTCCACTCATTTTTTAATATCAATTACATTCGACCCGTGAACAATTTAACTATGCTGTAATTTTTTTTTATAATTTCAAATATTTGTTATTTGTACTTACTTAAATACGTAAATATTTAATTTAATTTATTGATTAAGCGAAAATATAATAACGATAAAAAACTTATTGAGCTAATTTATCACGCATCTAATAGAATGTTCTAAAATAAATTTGAAATATATTTTAGCAAAAATGCAAACAAGTTGCATTCAATATATATTCTCAATAGTCTGGGTTGATATTTCATGTAGACAGAACAAGACTAGTTATTATCTAGTAATGTGTGATCTTCATATAACCTGTTTGATAAGTATTCGCGTTGCTCTCGCCTCGCTCCCTGCACTTTCAGAATTATAAACGGCCTGAAAGTGCAACGGGAATAATTAAAAAGGTCATCGGTTTCATCATGCACTTGTTGGCCAGTTAGAAGCGTGCGGCAACCGCATTTCTTTTGTTAAACCGTTGGAATAAAGGGATGTTTTTGCTGGTCAAAGCCAACGGTGAATGTAAAATGGCCATTATAAGTGATTGTCACCTTACATGATTGTAACGGAGTTAATGAATGGTGGTATTATTGCACGCGAGTTGAATAATGCGGTATGCGTCTCTTATCACCAAGTATCGTGTTGATTCGCCGAAATATCACTTGGCAAGCACCGAGCTTCGTCAAACAAACGAAGTATATAAGTTGAATATAGAGGTTAGTTTATTTATTTTCACACCACAAACAAAATATTATTTTTATAACAATTTTTTTAAGCAACATAATCGCTTGCACACCCCGATTATAGATTTTGTCAGAATCTACGGTCGTACAATAAGAAAATTAATAATTAATTAATATAGAGAAAAATTAGAACTTAGAAGTTAAAAATGTGTACAACACAATTATTGAGGATCTTTCTAGAACGTCTTTTTATGCAAATTCATATTTGCTTAAAAAAATAGACAGTTGATTTTACATAGTGCAACATACCTAGTCCACAATATTTTATGGGTAAATTACGAATCGAAAATGTTCAAGGAATTTATGCAAATTCTGCACTGTTACGGAAAATGTTATTGTTTGAATTTTTTACAAAATCGTATAAACTACCTATTTCAAAATAAATTTTTGAGAAATTGTTCAATTATTAATCTATATTTTTGCTTCAGGCCCAAAATCATTTAACAAAAAATAGTCTAGCGGCTTTAAATTCGGTGACCTTTAATTTTTTGTATTCAATATAAAATTTTAAATCAATAAAATATTTCAATTAATCGGAATAATCGCATAATTACGATTTTTTTTAATGCTTATATCTCCGACATGGTTGAGATTAGGCACATGTGCCTTGAACATTTTCAACTTGTAATTTAATCAGGTATCCGCCCATAAAGTATTGTAGACTTGGTCTGCTACACCTGTGTATGAAATGTACGATGCATGGTCCTATTCCTATTTTGGAGGTCATTAGTTTTACTCCTAATCTGATAATTGTGGTGGAATTTATTTTTGTTCGCTTAAAAAATGTACTAACAACGTATTTTTATGCTAGGTAAATATTAAACTGGAAAATGTTTTTTTTTTTTATTAGTAATTATAGGTTTAAGATATGTGGAACAAGTTCCTTCACAACCTATTGTTCCGAATGTAATATTCACCCAACTAGGGCGTAGTATATTAATTAAATAGTTAATTAGTGGATGACGCAATAACTTTCGTGACACATTTGGTGCTCGTAAATGACTTATAGTCATGTGAGAATTCTACAATTTGTAGGTACCGAAAAAATTTTTTTTTCAAAAAATAAAAAAAAAGTTTTCGAAACAGATGTATACTCAAATTAATATATCTCATATTATTTTCAAAATATTCCAAACTATATTTAGGTACTTATACGTACATATAATTGGTATGTGTTCTTTGTTTTGACTCGAAAGATAAACGAAATAATCGGAGCCATGGAAGTAACATGGCAAATATATGGTGATGATGTGTATAAATACATATAGATACTACGAAACGTGCATTGGGTTAATATATATTGTTATCTACATTAAGTATTTTAAAGATATTGAATTACTATAAACAAAAATTAGCGATGTGCATTTTAATCTTTGTAACCGTAAATACTGACAAATTAGTTTTATTTCGCTTTCTACCCACATCAAGCAACCACTTTGGTTATTTTTAGATTAAAATCGTTCATCGTTTTAGACCATTTGAGGTCTAGTGGGAATTTATTAAATATGCGCGGTGCACAAAACAAGAAAGTTCGTTGACCAAATTTGGTATCCATTCTTGGCACTAAAAAGTATCTTATGGTTTGCTTCTAGTTTCCTTTGAATCGGATTGTGGATGTTAAGTTATTTTTAAGGTGCTTTTTTTTTTAAATAGTTTTTGGTTTAATCTGGTGAACAATTGTCTTATATCCAAAACTTAGAAAGCATTTTAAAATATGTACTGTTCATGCCTGACGCACGCTAAGAGGTAAGTACTTTCAATACTGGTACAAAGATTAATAAATACAATTAAGGCATGCAAAATAATAATAAAAATCTTTTACATAGATTATCACTTTGAATCAAATATTATAACATTAATTGTGGAAGTATTGATTTATATAATATTATATAATAATACAGTCAATAAGGTTAAGATCTCATAAATTTTCACGTATGCTTGCGTATTATTATAATAGGATATACCTCTAGCTACCGTGGCAAAAAAAATTCTGATAATTCCATGATTCACTCTGCTTTCCGCAAACTGATAAAATATATTTCCAAAGCGTTATCAATTGTTTTTATTAAACTCACATAAGAATTAGTCGGGCTATAGAGCTGATATTGTGATACCGATCGGATATTTACTTGCACTCGTCTCCCGACAATTCTTAAGATAAACAGGTACATTAATAGATTTTTTTAACGTTTTAGGTCGTATTTTGGATTCTTAGAATGTCCCAAACGTGTTGGATTTGATACACATAGATTATCTATGTTAAATTATATGTAAATAGCAAAAGCTAAGTACACACCGCTACGAGCGATCAAAGACAAGATGTTTACTCGACAGAACGTATTATTAACGACCGCGGCAAAGGTATGATTATCAGCAGCCATCGCTTCGCACAGTTTTGGTAGGGCAACGTACAGCGTATATGGCGCTGAACGCAAATCACGCCAGCCGTCCGCCATATGCCAGCTCGAGGACAAGTTATGGCAGGTCACCGTCTGCGGTCGCGTGGAGAGGAACGCGCGGCGCTGAGTGACAGCTGGAAGGCCACGGCGCGGCCGTCTCGACAGCGCTATACACCCTGGCCGAAGAAATGCACCGGAGCCACTACCGTCCCTACCCACACACAGGAATTAAAATTAATATAGCAGCATGTTTAATATACACGCTTGAGGCTCAAGGCAGCTGCCCAGTGTGCCTTAAGCGTGCGCATCATACAGCACACATCGCACAGCACGAATCACATAGCGTCCATCATACAGCGCGCATCATACAGCGCGCATCAAACAGCGCGCATCAAACAGCGCGCATCAAACAGCGCGCATCAAACAGCGCGCATCAAACAGCGCGCATCAAACAGCGCGCATCAAACAGCGCGCATCAAACAGCGCGCATCACACAGCACGCAGAAACGTAAGACAACGCGCAAAGTCGTAGTTTTTATTCCTAGTACATATTTGGGATATTGAACAGACACCGATAGTACATCTAAATAGACAAACGAAGCACGTGACACATGTCAATGGCGAGCTGTAGGGGGGCTCGCGCTAGCCTTTTGAAAACCACTACCATTTCGTCTATTGGTATTTTAAAAGGAGGTAGATATCACGGAACCTAAAACTTAAAATTCTTTATTAAATACTTAATTTATTGCGGTTGCGTATAATAAAAGAACCCCCAACCAATTATCTAGAAGAAAATATAGCAATGCTTAAAAGGACCGATATTTTATGAGAATAACAATACTTCTCTACATTGGGAAACAGATCGATCCCCCGACTGCTAGCTCGTTGTGCGGCAATATTACTGGTGATTTATTTTACAGAAAACTTTAACTGGACCTCTAAAAATATATACTGAGTATGGTCTCAGGGGGAACCTGAATAATAAAATTCCCTAAATATGTGTAAGACATTTCCTATTATCTGCCCGTCGCTATCTTTTTATCTACCTCCGCACGATTTCAACTGACTCAGTTAACACTGTTATCTTTTGTTCTCATTCTAATATTTAAGATACATCATTTATACACTTACTTGAGTTCAGTAGATCATCTGGTTAGGTTAGGTTATTATAAAAAAATCACATGTTTCTAAAACAGTTTCAAAATGTATTAAAAATAGAATAAATAGGTCGTTTTATATAATATATCAATCAGAATCCAGGAAATTGTGGTGAGTAAATAACAGGAAATATCTTCTTTATATTAAATACGTAATATAGTTTAATAGTTATTAATTATATAGGTATAATAACCCAAGCTAACAATAACGCTATACGAGCACTGATTAAACGTTTGAAACTCGCTTGACATTTTCAATTTTCTTCAATGTGTCTATGCTATCCGTTTAGAAGATGCGAGTATGTAGATTAGATTTAAATTATTTGGATGTCTTTAACCGTTTGAATGCTACGCGTCGCAAAAGCGCTGCGATCGTTTGTATCGAAAATTGCTTGGCACTAAAACGGTTAATTATATTTTTTACTTTCTCCGTGATTATTTAATTTCGAATAAAAAAAAATTAAATAGAAACCTTCCAAGCAGTGTTTAATTCGGTTAGTCCATATAAAAACAAATAATACGTAAATAATTATATAGACGCATTTAAAAACGTAATATTATATAGAAGACGCGTAGAGCGCGCACTAATGACACACCTGGGACAGCGACCGGCTAATGTAGAAGAAGCAAATGGTCGGAAGCGACACGGAGTGAACATTAAAAGACAATTGCGGTGACAATTATCTGGTTTCATGTCGAAAGCGGCCGAAGTCAAAAAATATAGTTATTTTTTACTAGAATTCCTAAAGTTGATAAAAGTTTACAAAGCTGTGCGGAAAATTATCAATCTACTGCGTGAAAGCCCGTTAATAATGACAGAAAAAAATTTAATTACTACAATTAATACCCTCATCGTTATGTGTATACATCACACGTATGTGTGTCATGTGTGCAGTTCTCAGGAAGAAAGGAAATAATGAAAATTTGTTATGTTCATTTCTGATATTTAAAAAAAAAACAAATCTAATTTCATTTGTGAAAAAATATTTACTTGGCAGTGTCGTTTGTATACGTAAGTACTAGGTATGAATTATATTTTTATTCAAATTTGTGAGTAACTATCGTGTAGGTACTGAATTTGTAAATAAGTTTACCTATCTTATGGGTAGGTACTGAATAAAATATGTGTTCTCTACGGTAATGAGTGTGACGTATTGTTTGGTCACTTTTTCGTCACATACTTTTCTGAAACTGCTCTAGAACGAAATTTGAGGAGCCGAGCTAAGACGATTTACACATCAAAATTGTTTGGATTTTATCTAAAATACTGTAAAATTACTAATTTTAATTATCAATATAAACGATAAATAAACTTACGAATCAAAGACCATAACAAAAACTTATTTCCAAATTTACTCACCATACGAGTGTATAATAATTAATTATCTACATTTAGGTGTATATAACTTCTGGTATCAAATTAAATTAATATTGAATACATGGGAATTAGGTACCTACTTAGGGTGGCTACGCAAAGCTCACAATTATTGTTTTTGAAATATGCGCGCGTGCGTTACTAAATTGAATTATTTTACGCGAATAGATTCATCAGAATTGTATTAGTTTACAACTCGACCCAGAGAGTTTCCAATAGTATTAAAAGCAGAGTTGACACTGCACCGCGCGCTCAGACATTACTCGAGGCGCGCCCAGTCGGCCTATCTCTCGCACTGCCATAAAGCATCGAGTGTCAGGCGCACTTATGACGCCAGCCACTAACAGATGTTTCGCTGCACCTGGTCGGAATACCAAAGTGGAAGTTGAACCTGCAGAAGCCCACAGCCCAGAAGGTGGAAGGCAGTTGTTTGTATTTTTATTAAAGGGCAGTGTGACAGGAGTCTCGGAGAGGGGCGATCGTTAGAAAAACGGTTAAGCTGTAAAGGTCGTAATTTACATAAATTTATTAATGCGAATTCATGTATTACACATACCCTCTCGTGTATTTTTCAAATGAGTATTTTATTGCGTGCTATTTTTCAGTATTGGAACGCCAAGAAATAATCTTCACCTGTGCAAAAATAAGGATAGTGTAGGTAATTAGTAGAAAATAATTATAATCCGAAACGGCCAATCACACTTGATCACATGCGTGCTCTTTCTTAGAGGTTTCCTGATATTGCCCATTTTCATTATATTATTTACGGCCAATGTACATCTATTTGTAAAATAATCAATAAAATTGAAAAAAGTTCACTGAGATGATTTGTACATGTGGAACGTGCGAGTGTGAAGATGGTGGAAAACAACATATATGATGCAAGTGTTGAAGGCAGCAGGAACAGAGAACGTCACAGAAAATCCTGATATAAACAATTAGACCGGATTTTGAATTAACGACCCTGTTGAAAGCTTCGTAAAAATTTCTGCCCACAAGAATCAGATATGTTTCATCTATCTGAAAAAGTGTGTTTTTAACTTTATCTAGATACGATATTAAACAAGACGGTGAATCAGATTGGAAAAAGAACTTAGCCGAAATATTAACAAAGTAAATATTTTAGAAAAGTTTGATCGAAATCTGATTAGAACTTACAGGAGTTCTAGTGTCTACAAAATCCGTTATATCCCATATTCATACATGTATATATGTGTAGATATTTTCGATGTCTAATGGTCATAATCAAAGAATATGCATTCAAATTTTTCTATAGTTGCGACCGACAATAATCGAAAAGATGGTCATAATACCCTCTGCAATAGGCAAAATTATACACCACTGAGTTATTCAACCTGTATCGGAAAGATATGATACTATATAGCTATTCTATAGTTTTTTCATCCTGATGAATGAAATGTTATTCTTTCGAAACCGTTTGAATATAAATAATTCACAGTAGTTTATAAAACAAAGTTAATAAACTGTTAATTATTAAAAATGAACCGCAATGTGTTTGCTATAAATATTAAAAATGGTAGAATTTCTATTGAAATCTATCCGAAATCGACAGACAAGCGCGCAGGAGAAGATGCACGTAAGTGATCGAAGCAGGAATGCCACGACACAAGAGTATGGCGTTCTATCACCTTGCCCACTCCTGCGGGAAGACGGCGTGTGCTGGCGGGTTAGTTATAAAACTTTTCCCATCCCGTTTGGAAATGTTTTCAAATCGCGTAGATTGTCGCTATTTGTGTTGTACTCTGAGGTTCTGTACCGATTTTTTTTCACCACCCACGCTCTCGAGATGAGCGAACAAAACGGCGAGGCGATTAAAATGTATTCACGGTCAAAAGATTCAAAAGCGGACGCGGATGTGAGATCCTAATAATGTTTCAACATATAATGCAATACAATACTCCACGTGCGACATGATAATGCCTTTTTTAAAGAAATACACTATTTTTGCCAATTGACAAATATTCAGTTTGGGTAATTCGAGAATTTTCCAGCAGAGGCGCGACATTATTATCCGAGGTCAATATCCGAGAGGGTTATTGAACCTTGATTTTTTTTTACATAGTAAAATTTTAAGATTTGAATTGTAAAAATATATTTACGATCAGTCCCGGTGCTGTATGTATTATAATAGACGAGATGATGAAAGAAAAACGATGCTTTTAAAGACTTCGCCATTGTTTTATATCGCGTGGCTCTCCTTTCTCTTATACTAGGTATGTATTATTATTCGAGATAGATTCTGCAGGGGCGGAACTGGGTATTTTGGCGCCAGGGGTAGTGAAAAAAGTGAACGCTTATAGAATACAAAACTTGTATATGGTATAAAGAACGATCGAAAAAAACTATGTACGTAGGTACCTATGACGCATTCTCGGTAAATAGACTAAAATACGGGCCTTTTTCGAAATAGTTATGAACAAATACGTCGGAGAGTAAGCAAATTCGGTCAGAAACATGTGTACGCATTTATTATTTCGTATGGCATAATGGCAATTTTATTATTAACGTTGCCCTTTCTTTAATATAAATGTTATAAAACATTTGGTTACATATATTCTTCTGAGAAACGTTTCGCAAACCAGTAATTTTAACATTAAATTTTCGTCGGTTTTCGATATAAGAAAATTGTCATTTTTTATTTTTTTTTACATTTAACTATGCTGTATAAATAACTCTAGTTCCACCGTCGAGATAATGTATCAATGTACGTAAAGAGTACATTTCTACACACCCTGTGGTTAAAACAAACATTTAACGAATAATCGAGAATATCGTTGCAAAAGTGATGGGCACATCCGCTGGCAGAGTTCGTGATGGCGCGCCGTCAGGTGCACTATTAAAATGGTCATTATCTGTGCATGTGTGCGCGCTTAATGACATCGCAAATTGCTATAAAAAATCGCTCGTCGAATTCGTCAAACGCCGCGAGCCCGACACGATCAAAACAACTCGCTCGTGTGACTCACGATACGTCAACATCGTGTCGAATACGATAAATCTGTACCCGGCGGGCGGCGGAAGTTAGAGGAGTGTAACAGTACCTTGGGTCCGAAGGCAGCTGCGGTGACGCTGGTGCGCCGACCGGGCCGGCGGCAGAAGGGAACCGAAAGTCCAATAAAAGGAGCACTGCCTAGAGCACACCTGTTGCTTTCGCAATCGAATCATCACGAGAATCATCGCGGGACGACGCGGCACAAACGGGACTGACCGCGGCGAGCGCGGCCCCTCGACTGACTCACTGAGTTACCTGAGCGGGCGGCGATGCCTCGGTCCCCTTCCACCTGACAGGTGCCTGCCTCCCCCCTCCCCCCGCGGCCTGCGCCGCGGCGCTCTCTCTCGCTCCTGGGAAGTGTGGCTCCCTCTCCGTCCCTCGCTTCTCCTCACGTATCAGTCATGTGTAACCGACACCATTTCCGATCCGATGTTGCATAAAGTTGATTCAATTTATGTTCTCTCATCGACATATTGCGAGGAGTACTTCCCCTTCGCCGGTCATCACAAAAGTAATTCCAGATAATAAGAATCTAAGTGAGGAACGTTGGACGGGTGAGTATTTCAAAAGATCTGTGACGTCATTAACAGTATTGATCTCTGATGGCGTAAGTAATTACGGAGATAATTATTAAAGTGAGAGTAGGTATCTAATAATTAACTAATATCTATACTGCCTTAGACAGTATGTGCACACTATTTGATAATATGTATGTACCGATACCACATTCGACAATATATATACAATTAATAGAATATATACCACATGTTATATTACGTATACATCACACTTAATAGTATGTATATCACATTTCATAATCCAACATATGATAGTATGTATATCACATTTAATCATATGTACACTACATTTGACAGTTTATATTGTATATACCACATTTAATAGTATGCATACCACATTTGATAGTATGTATTTCATATTTAATATTGTGTATACCACATTTAATAGTATGCATACCACATTTGATAGTATGTATTTCATATTTAATATTGTGTATACCACATTTAATAGCATGGATACCACATTCAATAGTATGTATTTCATATTTAATATTGTGTATACCACATTTAATAGTATGTATACTATTAAATTTGGTACGTACACCACATTTGATAATGTACATGTATATATTATTTTTTGAAGACAAATATGAATACGTATCACATTGGTATTACACTAGTGTGTATGTGCTCGATGCCCTCTACCGCGATTGAGTTATCGAACCCTTCGGAGCTAAATGCGGGTCTCGTGCATCCTGACTACTCAACCACTTCAACTAACTTCGGACCAATCATCACATTGGCGTCGTATAAAACTCTTCACAAGGTCAAAAGAATTTTGTCAATTTCTTTCAGGATGTCCGTCACAATTAAAAAAAAAAAAAAACAGTTTGACAAACAAATCAATAAAACTCCATTTACAATTTAGCTATGTACAGTACATTTTATGTGTATCCTGCCTATGCACATATAAAAATTCCTTATCTCCATTCGTCCGTGTCGCATAGCAACATAAAACAAATATATACGATATAAACAATTATCCATATCACATAATCTATTACTTGAAAGTGTATGATAATACAGTGGAACCTCTCATAACGAGCACCTCTCATTACGATCAATTTGCATAACGAACAAAACAAATTTTAAAAAAACGACTCCCTTAACGAGCGATATTTCGCCATTCAGAAACTCCACGAGCCGAATGTCCAAAAAGCAGGCTAAATGTAATGAAAAGATCCAACAAGAAAGAAGGCTTGGATGACACGTGACATTTTTACTGATTGGATCAATAAAGAGTTTGATCCATCTGTGAAAAAATATTTCCTCGAGACGAATCTGCCACTCCATGTCTTGCTTATCATTCTCTTTTCTGCTTGAGGAAGCTTTGGCCAGTGAGCATTGTAATAATGACATCGATGAGCTTGTGGAAGACCACAGCCATGAGCTGTCCACCGAAAAGCTTATGGAGTTGAATCGTGTTTCACAGCAAGAAGTTGTGGTTTGGTGAGTTTGTTTGTGGAAGAGGACGAGGTAGCAAAGCAACAATCTTCTGGCGCAATAAGAAAAATGGGAAACTGTTGCGTCGTATATTGAGAAGCGTCACCCTAGTAGGGCGGTGGTAATGCGCGCTACAAATTTATTCAATGATAATGCTGTGCAACATCTACACCAAATTTTGAATCGACGGCAAAAACAAATGTCTCCAGACAGCTTTCAAGTAAAAAAGAATTAGTTATTGTCATAAGTAATAATAAGTAATTTTCTTTGAATAAACGTTACAAATAAAAAAATACAGTGTTTTTTTCGGCATGGAATCATTATCGTATTTTACATGGGAAAGATTGTTTCGTTTAACGAGTGTTTCACATTACGAGTACGATTCTGGAACGAATTACGATCGTTATGAGAGGTTCCACTGTAATTTCAAACAAACTAAATTATTTTGCTTTTGTATTATGATTGTTTTTTAAAATAAATTATAAGATTATGAAAATTATTATTGATGAAATATTTCTAGTTGTACGTATGGTTTTCCTTTCGATGAGATTATACACATTACATGTATGGAAAAATGAATAGTCTTTAAAAGTAACATGCTATAACATAGTAAATATAATCAGTTCGCTCTTCATAAAATAATACCTCAGTGAGACCTGGACTCTGACTAAGCTTACACAGAAGCTGCAGACGACACAGTGCAGTATAGAACTGAGAATCACCATAAGAGACATACAAAAGAAACAAACGTGTCAGATCGTAGATCAAGGTGAAGGATGTCATTGTTACTGCTAAATAGCGTAATGGCAATGAGCCGGCCACAATATTTCAAGTCACAGAAAAAATATTTTTCAATGATGAATAGAGGACGCTCAAATAGATGAAATCATCGGAGCAGTGGGAGTGACATGGCAATTTTTGGAGTCGTGGGTAAGCTTTCATCCCGTAGTGAATCAATAATAGTTGAAGGCGATTATAATGATGATAATGACACTCGCGGTGTTGCAATATTATATTAAATTAAATAATCGATTATCACTAAATTAATATAATGTATTCTCGTAAGTACGTAAGCTTTTAACAACCTTCCAATCATTAGTCACTTTAAAGGGTAAGTACATATTATGTTAATGACCTACTAAGGTACTTAAACGCTTAATCCACACCCATTTCTCTTACGTCACTAGTTTCCGCACACCGTTCATATCTTACTTTCAAAACAAAATTGATTACGTTTCGTTTCTAGACAAATGAGTTGTCTTTTTAAGCATCTTTGCAGAATATAATAACATTTGTAATTAATTGTGTAAAATTAAATATTAATTGGAAAAAAGTCAAAAGAAATCTTTGATATTATGAGAGATGAACAATCTTATTATAATATAATATAGTATCAGAATTTTTTAAATTGTTAAAACGCGTTTCATATCTCAGACGCATATGTCATATCACCCATAGATGTCTTTCTAGTTTGAAAGAAATATTTATAAATTCAGTTAAATAAAAATCTGGGGATACTACCAAAGTATACGAATGAGACGTGAAAATTATTAAAAGGTGTATTAATTAATAAATCATTTAATAAGCGTGTTCGTTAAATTTCGCCAGGTGTAACAACTGTACTTCAAATAAAATTCATATATTAGCATTAAAATTTGATGTTAAGAATACATAAATTTTAAAGTAGGTATATCAAAATGCATCAAATTCTAACACAAAAAAATCAGTATATATTTATACGACAATTTATAATTAGATATACTTAAATAAAAATTTGATACCACAGTCTAAAAGGGAATTGCAAGATGGTACAGCGCTAGCTTAGAATTGAGAGATAACGGAATCGATACTCGGTATCTCCGAATTTGTTTTGATTACTAAATGAATTTAGAGGCACCTGGTATCAAAATCGGTAACACCAATGTCAAACAAAACACATTTTTCCACCGAACCTTTCTTTATTTCAACTCACACGTAAATGAAATAAGACATTTTGAATACTTCAGTTGCCACAATTCAATCAAAATTCAATACATAAATCTTAATAGCCTTCATTTTATTGTATTTTTATTATACAGATTTTATTCCCTGTTCCATTTTCTTTCCCCCCTCTCCCTTCCATTCCACTGGGAAATTTTCTTCTTTTTAACATTTATCTCTCCTTTTTTTATATTCTTTTGTTTTTATTTTATATATTTTTTTAAATTTCTACTGATTTTTATAGATTTTTTTTTGTATTTCTGCTATAGAAGAGAAAACTCTCATTCTTTTATCATTTTCTATGTAGCGTAAAACTCATTTTTTTATTACTCAAGTCTTAGAAAGGTATTGTATCAATTTAACGAGTCTTTTCAAATTATTTTGATAATTTTTTTACATAGATTAATTGTTTGTTTTCCAAATAAAACAAAACATAAAGTAAAAGTGAGTGATTGTACAAAAATGTCATGAAATTTTCTAACAAGCTAAATTTTCTAATAAGCTCTTTTGCTTATTAGAAATTTTCTAATAAGCAAAAGCTAAAATAAAAAATTTCTAATAATCACATTCTACGTTTAAAGATTTAACATTTATATTAAACCTTTAAACATAGAATATTATACAACATTATATTGGCCAGATGAAGTTTATTTTATCTGTGCCAGGTGCCAGACTGACATATCTGGAATGAGATTCTACAGCCGCCATCATCACATATCCCATCACCCATTACATGACAGCCTTATCCCCGGCGACACTTCCATCATACGATAAGTGCCATCCGTCAATAAACAGTATTATGATTATCAGTGGCGTGCAGTTGGCACAAACTTAAGTTATGCTATTACCGACGATGCTTACAAACTATACAATAGGTATCAAAAAAAATATCGCGAATTTATTACTTCAAAAAAGGCAAATTCTTTCATTGCTCGGTACCGTACTCTGCTTTCTATTTCGCTTAAAACATATACTTATACTTATTACATTATATTATATCAAATACTTCCTTGCTTGGCAAATAATAAATTATAATCTATAACTTTTATTTATGTAAACACATTGACACAATGGCGTTGGACTTGCTTGGAATACACCATGAAAACAAAACTTTTAGTCTGTTTGCAGTTTGCGAATCAAATATGGAAATATGTTGAAAATATCATTGCACACAGTTTTCAGTGAGGATTAATCCCTTTGGAAGACAACAGAGTTAAGTACAAATTGTTTGAAAAATGTAAAAAATTGGCAAACGTAAAGATGCCAATATAGGTTCAGTAAGAAAATATTTTGTTCTGTATGATTGTCATACGGATTAAACAGACAACTTAAATGGATAAAATAATGTGCTGGCAAATTCCCTACAAGTATCAACATGAAAATGTTCGTAAATGATTTGCAATTCTTCTGAATAACCCACGGCTAGACAAAAGTCGTGGGTTACGCTAATCCGGGTAATAATGGTTACAATTTTACAAGGTCATTTTATAAAGTACGGATTATTTAATTTATTTTTATTTCCCAGAATTTTTAGCAATGCACAGTTTTTTTGCTTGTATGTTATGCACGCCCCTGACGATTGTACGGTATATCTTTGATGAGCAATAAAGTCGGCCGTACCGGGTGAATAAAATACATAGGCAGATGTATTAAAATTACCGTAACAAGCAATACTCACTTCTACGATATTAGTCATTTATTTGGATAGAAATACTCTCAGTAGATCACTTCGATTCGAATCGATTACAGAGAAAGAATATTATTGATGACTTGCAAGAGATCAATGCAGTGGCGTAACTATAAACATTGGGCTCCCCTACAAAACGGAAAGAAGGGCTCTCTGCGTATGCGGTTTTTTAAATAATAAGAACAAAATTGGTGTCGTCTCTCGTACAAATTTTAATTCCTATAACCGAAAAAAAATCCTGACTTTAAAGCGATTTTCGCTTTTCGACGATGGTCTAGTCTTTAATCACTATTTATTAGATATTACTGTATACATCGATAATTAATTCACGAAATTAAAAAATTTATTTGCATTTCTTGCTGTGGTGGTTTTAAAAAATGTGTATCCATACTGGACAAAGTATCGATACCTTTTGGGCCCCTGTCTAATGTTGGCCCCAAT
Source organism: Eubasilissa regina (assembly GCA_022840565.1). Taxonomy (NCBI): domain Eukaryota; kingdom Metazoa; phylum Arthropoda; class Insecta; order Trichoptera; family Phryganeidae; genus Eubasilissa; species Eubasilissa regina. The sequence goes on from JAINEB010000018.1 coordinate 29,463,540, forward strand.
GCACCGCATTGGCTGTTTTGTCGAAACCGACCAAAATTTAAAACTATCGGTCTATCTCAAGGAATGTATAAATAACTCCGAATGATTAACTGCCTGATATTATGCACAGCTTTGTATGAAATCGAAACTCCATATTGAAAAAAGGAAGAATTCTTTCGTACTTTGGGTATGTCGCTAGAAGAGACGACTCAACTTAAAGAAATTAAAACGACTTTATGTGTTTTTATACAAAATGTTTGTTTTCACATCACCATTTTTTAAAGAGACAATTCTGTAATCTGATATTTTTTTCTATTTATGTATATCGTTCTGGCAGCCATACTGGATTTTAGACTACGTGATCATCAACAAACGTTGTGACTGGCTGATTTCATTTTATGGGGAATAGCAACTTATATTTTGTCTGCTTTGGGCTATTTTGGAACTGATTTAGAACATGCAATATCAACAGATTTAAGTGGCTTTTGCGACGAACAAATGTGTTCTGCGTGTAGCTGACAAAAATATCTACTAAACTGCACATTTAACTCTAATTATCCCAAAGGAGGTTTTGGAATTAGGCGCTACATATTAAATAATGTACAAAAATGAAGGACAAGAAGTCGATCTCAAACAAGGCAGACAGACACGTAACACTAGTTAAAAAGTACGGATATAAGCCGTTCACGCTGTAGAAGCAGACTAAATTATCACGACGATCAGTCATGAGCACATCGACTGAGTCTTTAATTAGCTGCACCATGCGCTGCTCAGATACAATTTCATCTGAGGAATCATCATGATCATATTCAGCGTCTTTGCGTTCAGTGTAGGACATACGTCTACCCCAAAACCTTCGAAGCTTCTCTGTTGCAGGTATCACATCATCACCATCATATGTTTTCAGTAGTTTACAAATATTCGTTACTTTCAACTATTCAAGAATCGAATAATAAAAGATAAAATATTCGAAAAGTTATGAAGAATCTAAAAACAGCATGAATAATGAATATAGGTACATACATATTTCTATGTTATAAAAAATAACCAAAAAAACTATATTTTATATTTGGGCGGATAATCTGTAAACTTTCAAAATATTTTCCTGCAAATATGAACAAATTGTTAGACGAATATTCTAATTTCGAATAATTAAAAAATGAGCGAATAATTCGGTAATCGAATGTTCGAACTGGAGTCCTTAGTCATCAGTCATCGGACCAGTGGTCCGAGATCTCTGCTCAGTTATCATCTTAAGAATAATAATTTAATAAATTACCGTCATACCGTTCATACAAATTATATCAACGGACGCACTATTACTCGGACCGGCTCAAGCTAATAGTGATCCAAGTCATGATGTACAATACTCGGTCATTGACATTGACAGTCATCGTTAGGCTACTTAATTATCTGCAACGAGGGTGTTCTATTTTGACAGTTAGGTACCAACTGTCAATTAGTAACTTGGTGAACTATCTTGTTTAGAGGTGACGGTGCGTAAAAATAAATTGATTTTGATAGTCATTTTTGAAATATCAACATACAAAACAATCATTAGTTTTAGTAATATGTATTCTTTAAAAAATGTGTTTTATATATTAACCATTTAAATTTGACTATTTTTGGTGTAAAACATTGAAAGGCATACATTATTTTCAATAAATTATATGAAAAGGTGAATGCAATAAATTGAAAATTAACAAAATAAAGTCAAAATTATTGAAAAATATGCTGAATATTTATCCACTTCCGAACACAATTCCTTTATCCACGAATAGGGACACAACACCAATTAATTTACGACCCGTGTGCGGAATTTTCTACGCCAACATCGGTACTTGTACTCTAGCATTTATACGAAGAAATATTTATACGAGTGGAAATTTATTTATACACCATACATTTGTACGGTGGTGTACTTTATATGACAATACGTACATTGTACTACACTAACTACATATTAATAACAATTTATATAATTTTAGATATAATCTAAGAGTTTTAAAAAATTTAAAGGTAATACAATAAAAGTTTGAGTTATTAACACAATAATTTAACTGTAAAATTTGTTAAGAAAATTTTGAATATTTGCTCTCACTTTTATGTAATGATTTATTTTTTCCTTTACCGGTACCAAACACCACGAAGACCTTTTTAAAATCAAAAACATTTCGGAGGCAACGAGTATCGATCCCGGCGCCTCTCACATGCTAAGCCAACGCTCTGCTAACTTAACCGGCCCCCTAATGGACTGTTTTGACAAATTGCTGTATATGTTGTACATTGCAAATTTTTTATGTTACAGTTAAATGTGTCGATATAGATGTACTTTATTATTTACAATTTAATTTTAACTGAAAAATAATTGCCCTATGTTAATTTTATAAGAAGCTAATATTAATAAAATGATTTGCAAGTCTATTTTCACATTTCATTCGTATTCGGCGGTAGTGCGATGGGTAGTTATCAATCAGGGTCTGGACCCTTTTATATTATTTTATTTCTTAGCTAAATTCATGAATATTTTTTGCGAATTATAAAAAACACATTCTATGCAGGAGTGGTATGCTACACATGCTTTGATGAATCGATTTTTTATGTTCTTTATGTCGTTGGTGTACAAAATGTACCATATATATTTGATGATATTTTTGTGCTAGTCTATAGATATGTATAAGTATATATAGAAGTACCTACGGATATCCTAATATATATACAGTACATACATTTAAACATTAATAATATAAAGATTTTTTTTTAAATATACAAGATGTAACAGACATAGTCCACAATACTTTATGGGTCGGGTTATTTACGAGTTGAAAATGTTCAAGGGATATAAGCCTAATCTCAACCATGTCAGAGATATAAGCATTTAAAAAAATACGTAATTACGCGATTATTTCGATTAATTTAAATATTTTATTGATCCAAATTATATATTAAATACAAAAAATTAAAGATCATCGAATTTTAAGTGGCTTGACTATTTTTTATCAGATATTTTAGGGCCTGAAGCAAATAATATATATTAGTAAATTAACAATTTCACAAATATTTATTTCGAAGTACCTACGTAAACACCAAGCTCAACACAATTCTGTAAAAATTTCAAACAATAATATTTTCCGTAAAAATGCAGATTTGCACATATTCCTTAACATTTTCGACTCATTATTTAGTCAGGTAATACATTCTACTTGTTTTTAATCACCGGGTGTGCCTAAGTTGTTCGTTTTGTATTATAAAAAACAGTGACATTATTTTAACTTCTCCGCGTTTTGTTTTATTTATAATCATGTATTAAATGTATTTTATATCTGTTGATTCATTTCATTTCAATTTTATGGGTTGGCAACCATTCCACGAGCGTTTTTAATGTTGCTAGATAAAAAATAATATTATAAAAAATTCCATAAAAAATAATGAACCGAGTCACAGGTGATGTCAAAACTTCGTAATTATTCTTGTTTTCGACAAAATATATATAAATGGGTTTGAATGGTGGCTCGCACCAGGTGGAGCGATAAGGCCGGTGCGAGGTATGTGAACTGCCGCAGATAGTGGACGTGTTATCGCACCGGTGCCAGTTAGCTACGTCAGAAAACAAAATCGATATTGGCTGAAACAAAACACCCACGCGTCGGAAAGCAGACACCAAAAATTTATTTTTATAATCAAAAGCAAACGCATCCGAGCAGACTGTTCACCGACCGACGATAACGTGTTCAACAATTGCATTACGCTACATCGACGAGGGTAAACCTGTAACACGCCAGGAGAATAATAATCGCTTTCTACTTTCAGGTAGATTTCGACTGTGCGCGAAAGTGTGCTTTTTTACGGTTTTCTCTAGGTGCAATATAAATGGAATTGTGATTTTTTTTATTTTTGAAGCTGACTATCACCCAACTGGGAAAGGATTTTACCAGTAATAAAAGGTCGGAAAAATTTGTAATTGATTTTTTTTCGTGACATATTTACATTGGTAAAATCTTAACTCAGGTAATCTATGTTAATTAAAAATAAATAAAGAAATATTAAATTATGAAACGCGATGACAAATATAATATTAATACTTAATAGGGTTTACATTTTAACAAAAAGGTTCGCCGTCACTGTGTAACGTTATTGTGACATACGTTTCAATGAATTTCGGAATTTTTTTGTAATTTGGTCTATTTTTGCTTATCGTTTAGTTTATTGATCGGGCGATTGGCGCAGGGCTGGCCAGGAAAATTGGTGGTCTGGGTGCAAAGTTTGATCACCAAACCAGCACCTTATGACATTAGCTACGCGCCACGAGGCGCGCTACAATGCAGCTGGCGCCACCAGCCGATCTTCTGAGCATTCAACTGCCACTTTTCTGCCGCTCCTGAACAATCTCTATATTTCTTTTTTTGTAGCATAAATAGTATATACGAGAAAATAAAATTAATTACTTTACCAGACGTGGTTTGTTCTAAAGCAATTACCTGTACAGTTTTTATAAGTTTTATTTGTTTAGAGGTAAGTAAGTAATTATAATGTTAAGTAAGTTATAAAAAGTTTTGTGAAAAAAGTACAATCTGAAGTTATAAAATATTATTGAAAAAAAATTATAAAAATATTATTGTCTGTAATATACAATAATTGAAGACAAAAATGTTTAGGTAGTTAGGTTAGCACAAATGGCAAATTAGATTCATTTTGCTTTTTACCCATATCAAGCATATTGTCTATGTGTGCACCTATCTTGTCTACAGTTGTCCTGTATGCAGTTATCAGATCATTTTTAATGCAAGTGAAATGCACCAAGACTTTTAGTCTGATCAAAGCAGCTTAAGCACTAAAATATTTTAAAAAGTATGCAATATGAAAGAGAAAGACTATAAAATTGCAAAAATTACTAAAAATTCAGAAAATTGGAATAAATATAAAAGTTATAGAAATAAATACTCAAACGAATTGAAAAATAGAAAAAGTGCTGATTTTAAAACAAAAATTGAAGGAGAGAAGGGAGATCCAAAAAAATGTGGGTTACAATTAAATCTTTAATACAAAATGATACAAGCAAAATGAGTCATGAAGATATATTTAATTTCCTCCTGGAATAGATATGGCTAATATTGCTGATAAATTTAATGCATACTTTATAGAAGTGTGGAAGAGATTAATGAAAGTATTCCAACTACCCATTTTAGCATTGATGAAAATATACAAGAGATACACAATGAACTAGTATTCAAACAAGTTACACTAAATCAATTAAAAGCAATACTAAATAAAATGAAATCAAAACCGAGTCCCGATGGAATTACAATCAAGTTAATCAAAGAATCTTTACCGGTCATTGGAGAATACTTCTTAAACATAGTAAATGAATTCATCACTTTAGGAGAGTTTCCGCAATCATGGAAGATATCCAGGGTAATTCTAATACCAAAAATTTAAAGTACTAATAAATGTGAAGAATTTAGGACAGAAATTTAAAGTACTAATAAATGTGAAGAATTTAGGACAGAAATTTAAAGTACTAATAAATGGGAAGAATTTAGGCCACTACCTAAATATGAGCAAATTCTTGAATATATCATAAAATAATAACGTGTAGCCTTTTTAGAAAAGTGGAAAATACTATGTGAAGAACAATGTGGTTTTAGAAATAATCACTCGTATGAAATGGCTCTCAATCTTATACTGGAAGATTGTAAAGGCAATTCTGATAAGGGGAAATATATCATTGCATTTTTCCTGGATTTTAAAAGAGTTTTTGAAACCATCGACAGAGATAAAATAATAAAAAAACTTTGGAAACTCGGAATAAGGAGAACTAAATGAAATGGTTTAAGAAATACCTAAGTAATAGATTTACTCGGATCGGTGCAATACTGAAAAATCTGAATATGATGACCTTTAAGCAGAAAATATATTTTAATACAATGGTATTTATTTACAAAATCATTAATAAGAAAATATCGGTGGAATTCACACGAAAAATTGATGCAAATCAACATGAGCACGAGCATCGTACAAAGGGAAGGGATAGACTGAGACTGCCATTCAGGAAGAAGGCCAAATCTCAGTAATCGATGATGTGTAGTGCGATGAACTTTTTTAATGAAATGCCAGAAAATATAAGAAAGGAAGAGAAATTGAATAGATTTAAAATGAAACTTAATAAATATATAAAAGATAAGTTTCAGTAAAAGAAAATACTTTAATCTTGTGTATATTAGAGCACATATAAGGAGTGCTTATGTATGCACTATGTTAAGAATTAAATAAATAAATAAATTATTACTTTATGATTAGTCCTTAAAGAAAATTTAAATTTTATGCATATGTACACATATTTATTTTACTTCATAATAATATATTTACGAACCAACGTAATCGATAAGAAGAGTATCCTGAAATTGAAAACACCGCCCTAATATGCTTGCAGATTAAATGGAAATCATATTATCTTAGAATGGAATTAATTGTACTAGAAATTATATTAACGGTGTTAAACTAACTAGAACTGCAACTTTTATAATTATTATAAGTCGCTACATGGAATTAGCCATTTCTGAAACAAATTAGGCATACAACGCGAGTATATATAATTAAATCTATGAAAATAAAGTAAAATTTCATGAAAATTTAATTATATTTAGGTTTAATTCGTAGTCTAATATACCATACCATATTTTATTTATAAAATCGCTTGATTCGAATATTAATAAAAGTTCAGCTTTGTGGTTAACGTTTTCATTTTAAGCAAATTTGAAAGGAAACTTTGTAGGCAAATTTGAAAGGATATTTTGTAGGAAATTTTGAAAGGAAACTGTGTAGGCAAATTTTAAATAAAACTGATAAGTGTAAGTTTACTTTGAAATCCAAATTAAATTGTTTTGTTTTATTTCGATTAAGTTGGTATAAAAAAATTTATATAATTCATTTAGAAAACAAAATATTGCTCACTTTTGATGAGTAGGTCCCCCAGTAAAATTTGTCGTGAGAATTGTTTTGTAATCATAAAGATTTTGCATCGATAGCGATACTTCTGAGCCTTTTTAATTACTCACCTTATATACTACGATATCAAATTGTACCGTAAGTGTACAATGTTCTTTTTGTATTAGAATTTGATGTATTGATTCATATTTTTGATATACTTTATTATATTACATGTACATTCTTAACATTAAATTTTAATATTTATATTTAATTTTATTTAAACTTTGTAACAAATCAGTATTAATAATAATTATTTAAATATTTTTATCGTACCATAAAAACATATTTAAATCAATTTAAATTAAAAAATTAAAAAGGCTTCGAAAACATTTTTCGTTATATACACATGCCATGCCGTGCAACTTTATATATATGCCATGCATCTTCAATAACGTTAGCTCGAGCATCTATGTATTAAGGAAAGATTTTTATCACATAATATATTTGTAGGTTGTAACAATTTATTGTACGAGCCATTGTTTAAGCTCCACGATAAGATATTTATATATGCGCATTGTTCATTTTCGATGTAATAATAATGTTGATGTTATTTAGACGACATAAACTTTTTAAACACTTATTCAATACAACCAAACTGGGCTTTAACATGTTATAAAGTGGCCATTTACAATAGTTTATGTTTATAAATATATATATAAGAAATTAGCTTTATGTGTTGTGTCGTGCAATATACTGAAAGAAAAATATTCGTTGTATCATATATAATTAATTTAATAATTAGTACACATGTATTTTTTGTTTTGTGTGAACCTTGTTATATTGTTACTAAGTCAAAGCTGTCAACCTTTTGAAAAATCTTATTAGGATTTTTTGATAAATTTCTTTAAATCGAATTTCCATAATCCTCGAATTATTACTATACACCTCAATTTATTTATATTCTCTTCAAATTGTTGTCTTAAAATCCAACAAAATCACTAAACTTTATTTGTTGTGTCTTGCTACAATATTTTTGAATGTCTGTTCTTTAAAATAATAAAAAATCTTCACTTGATGCTATCTTGGTAGATGATTAACTATTCAGTTTTCAGTTTAAATAATATGGGAAACTTTCTTTTCAGTTTTTTTAATAAATTGTATTCATTATTCATCAATCCGTCGAAGTCAGGCTTTCTTTATACATGCAGCACTATAAAATTTTAAAATAAGTAGAATTTCTGAGAGATTTTTTTGAAATCCAGATGGCAATGTAAATTTTTGTCAGACGAATATAGAATTATAGCAATCAAATATATATATATATATATATATATATACATATTGCATACGTTTGCTGTAAAAGTTAAACAATTCAGATAAAGAAGATATATTGTTAAAGGATTAAAGTAAGATATTGATTATAGATACCGACACTGTAATACTCCAAATAATTCTTGTTAAAAGTACCCACACAATAAATATGTCTGTTGATAAATAAACCATTTATAAATAATATAATCAGATACAATTAAGTTCAATTAGCTACATTGAGAAACTAAAATATGTTGAATTATACTAACGAATAGGTCACTTACATTAATACTACTGCTCGTTAGTAAATCAGATTTATTTGTATTGTGCACCATGTTAAATTAAATATTCAGTAGGTAACTAATGTGCGGCCTATCGTAGAAAACAAATCGCTCAGTTCGCGGCCAACTACTTGCTGCTGCTACTGTGCTCCTACAGCTGCTGTATATGTACATTCTTCCTCCATAATATGTAATATACATAATTATACAAACCTCCGCGTCAAATTATTTACACTTTAACCAATCAATCATGTCCTTCTGACCGCAAACAGCGCAGCATCTACGGAGGCTGCGAGTCCCGGGATAATTGCCAGGAATCTCTCCCGGGACGGGCCGCCCGGCTGTCGGGGCGCTTCTACATTCTAGACGGTTTCAATAGAATATCTTATAAGAAAGATTCATATTCCTGGCTGGACAAGAAGAGATAAAGGAATTTGATGGCCGCTGACCAGGTATGAATTCAAGCTTTGCGAAAATGTACAGAATGCGAGGATTTATTTTCAAAACGTAACTCTGAGACTTTCAACTATAAAAGCTTTTGCACAGCCCGTGCTCAGGATATATACGTTTTTTTTTTAAATATACAATAAAATCTGACAAATGAACATATATGTAGAATATTATATAAACGTTAACTTAAAATATAAAACGCCAGTGACAGCCTTCAAAATACAATTCGCAAATTCTTAGTGTATCTACTTATGACCCAAAGTTTGAAAAAAGCAACAAAAGTTTAAAAACCCAGCTTTATCACTATTTGTAAAATATTTTTTAGTGGAATTAAAAAATTATACATAATTTTTAATATAAAGTAAAACGATTCTGAAAGGTGTAGAAAAATAATTATTCTTAAGACTTACTTTCATTATTTCAGTTTGAAATTGGAGAAATTCTACCCGAACTATATACTCTTTTAAGATGATAGTTTAAGTTAGTAGTAAGTAGTTTAGGCTAATAGTTTAAGTACTCAAAATATTATCTAAATAATAAAGGATGTTATTTGTTACGTAAATCTTGCCATAGAGAAAACACTTGTAGTAAACACTTGTGACACCATGCAAAATACTTGTAGGTAATGAATGTTTGGAACAAGTAGATGAGTTTGTACATTTGGGAAGTATGTTTGATAGAAACGGAAAGGCTGAGAATGATATCGAAAGGAGGGTGACTGAAGGAAATAAAGTAAACGGCGCTTTGAATGGAATTATATCTAACGGGAATTTGTCAACCGAGGCAAGATTAGCGGTGCACAATGGAATCCTGGTACCGACACTGATGTATGGAAGTGAGGCCTGGAGCTGGCAGAAAAGGAACGAAAGTAGACTGAATGCAGCGGAAATGAGATCACTTAGACGTATTTGTGGCAAATCTATTTATGACAGAGTAAAGAATGAAGAAATAAGGAAAGAATGTAAAGCTGATGTTAGTATAGTGAGTAAGATTAAGAAAAGATCACTTAGGTGGTTTGGTCATATGGAAAGTATGAATGAGGAGAGATTGGTAAGAAAGATATATGACGCAAGTGTTGATGGAATCAGAAATAAAGGACGTCCGCGGAAGACTTGGCACGACCAGGTAAACCAGATAATGGAGGATGGTTCTGTTAGAAGCCTCAACAATCGGCGAGCTTGTACGACAAGATGTATGAATGTGGATGAGGCGAGAATTGTGTGTCAGGACAGAAGAGTGTGGCGCTCTATCCTCTCTGCCTACCCCCACGGGGAAACGGCGTGATGGTAAGTAAGTAAGAGAAAAGTTTTTGTTAAAAAGAGATGACAATAAAATGATTGATTTTCTCGCATTCCGGACAAGTGTCAAAACTAACTTATATTTAGAGTTTTATCAAAATTTTTACATATTAATATTATGGAATGAAATAGTATGTGTATTGTCATTTAAATTAATCAATCAATTATTAAATAATTTATCGAAGTACGTAGTTGATATATAAGAATTTATTTTGAGATCACCTTAAGTACCTACATATATTTAGATTAATGCTCAACATGATGTTCTACATTCAAAATTCATTGTGTCAGATGCATTTAGTGGTTTTGTTTAATATTTTCGATTTCAAACACCATGTTGCCATTTTGTGAGCTGTTTGTTTCATAATTACGTAGTATTTTGCTATGTTTAAAAGACAACGGTGCTACATATGGAATATTCAATTGCGACTTACATACAAAATAACGTACATAAAATGTTTACTTTGTTCATTAAAATGTTGTTTTAATAATATATACGAAATTTGCAACCTATGTTGTGAATAAATTCATATTTTAGTTAAAATGTGTCATTATAATATTCCTTATAGGCGTATTTAACCAATAAATAAGGAAACTACAGGCTCTAATTCCGCTATTGCCGGATTGAGCGGCGAAATGAAGCAAAAAACAATAATAAATACACATTAATAGGATCGATATAAGCATTATTTAGTAATAAATTATTGTTTTTTATAAAAAACTTAATTGATACTCAAAGCATCCAAGTAAATACAGAATATTAGTAAAAATCGATTGTTTGTATAAATTCAAAGGGTTTTAAAATGACATAAATTGACAAATTGTCATACAAATTTAACAGTTTATAACATTATTAATTTTTAACATTTTGTTAATTTATAGGTCCAAATATGTCTCCGTAATCTTGGCTTCAAGATTACAAGAAAATATATTTCGTATATGCAAGAATTTTCCATATTAAGGCAATTTTAATTCTTAGATTTTTTAATTTCATTTTTAAGCCTTAATTATGGCAAATAATATTTAAGTTTTACATTAATATAAAGATTATATCTATGTAAGAGTTTTAAAAAATATACAATCTAGTGTACAACTATAGGTATAACTGTGATATAAATTCATAATAAAAACCCATATTTTCGAAAAAATGCGAAAATATGAATTAGTTTTGTAAGGGATCCTTTATAGATTAAAAACTTACTAAGGCAATTTCAATTCTTGTAAATCAGGAAAAATATATTCATCTCCTAATTTTCAATTTCAAGAGATGAAAGTTTTGCAAAAGAAGATATCACCCATCATCAAAACCGGTATAAATTTCAGACAAATCTCACCGTTTTCCAGAAATTACGCGGCTGGGGTAGAACGGAAAACATATTTTCAGTTAAGATCTTTAACTCAGACGATTTTTTGAAATAGTATTACTTTCTGCACAAGAAAAACTTTATATGGATATTGATTGGCCAACAATTTTTTTTGTTTGGACGCCGGAGTCGAGCGCAAACTCAACATGATATATTGAGTGAAAAGACTGCAAGTACAGCAAAATAATGACATTATTTTAAATAATAGCAAGCACTTTTTCAAATCAGCCTACATATTAGTCATGAAAATAATAGTTTTTTAATCATGTTTAACATTCACTATTGCAAAATCTACCAAAATAATTATATATTAAATATCACAAAATATTTCTTTCATGTATATCATTATAAACATTTAAGATTATTTTTTCATAGATTTAACTTTTATAAACTGTGATATTTGACATTGACAGGGGTCAATTTTGAATAATCGAATTACGTTTGGTACAAGGACAATTTATTTTGTTGAGTAATTATTTTTAAATAATCAGCAGAATCCATAGGTACAAAAGAATACAGTAGGTACACTCTGATATTTTCAACACGAATCTGAGTTTTTCGAGTTAAAAATCGTTCATGATGATTATGAGCTTGTTTGCATGAAATAATAATTATTATTATTTCTTTTTTAGATTGATACTACAAAGTGTGTTAACGTTATTATACAAATAACGAGCAAACATTGAAGCAAAGTAAGAACACGTCATTCGGTTTCCTACCGGCTACATTAATATTTTACTGTATTATATCACACAGATTTTTTTTCAGTACAGTAGTTTGTGTGAAAAAAATATATTCAAAAATAAAAAATAAAATTGTAGCATTTCACAGTATTGACTCCACTTCGGACTCTTTTATAATGAATAATTGGTATATTGCTATCATACACTGATAGTTAGTGTTATCATACAATGAAGTGGAATTTCTAGAAGTCATTAGGGTAACGTGTCATTTTGTTCAATTTATGAATCACTTGATAGATAGGTATCACTTGATATATATTAAATTACAAACGCGTCCAAATTAGGAGAAAAATTTAAGTCACTTGAATTGTACACTTTACTGTTGAATGAAAAATTTGTTTCTTTTCTTTACTACTCGTATATAATAATAATGCATTTAATAGGTTCACTTTTTACATGCATTATGTACTTACGTTGATAAATAATGTCTAACGGTCTGACGTATTACTATTCCAAATTAATAATCATTAAGTATACATTTTCACCTAGTTAATTACTATGAGTGTTGCGTAATATTTCAAACATCAGACAAAGGTACCGAGGGTATGGATATAAAATTTGGCAAAGTAAATACAACATATCAGTAAGAAAGTAAGACATATATTTGGATACACTGCCTGCTACACTAGTAATTTACTGTATTATAGCAAACAGTGTTCCTCCGATATAACAGTAAGCAAAGTGTAATGATCAATGTACAAAATATATAAATATAAACAGTTAATCAAGAGATGTAATTGGGTAATTCAATATACTATTGTAGCAGTTTCATTCTCAGGTTTGGACCTTTAAAAGTTCTTGGGCGTAATTTCTCCCCATTTCGTGGAGCCAGAACTGCACTTTTCGTGAAAAATATGCAAGATTATGGTTGCAATCTTTCACTTTTGCATTTAGACCGTTATATGTTATTGGTGCTAGAAATAAATGGAATCTTTGTGCAAAAGTTTTTTTTCAGTTTTGGCACAAGATAGTGACAGTATATGAATCTTAAAAAGATAACCAATTTTTAACAAAAAGTATATAACAATTTCTTAGAAAGAAGATGCATTGAAGAAACGAAAACGAAAGCAAGGTTAAAATGTACTGCTGGTTAATACTCTAATTACTAGGTGGATTAAGAAAGTCAATTCGAGTATTTTATCCGGCTCCACCCCTGTCCACGGAGGAAGATACGCACGACCAGCATTGTCCCCTAATGAGCACGGCCGCTCCACTGTGAATGACGCCATCAAGAATTGTACCAGCTGCAGTAATCTGTACTCGCTGCAATATAAGAAAATAAAATTATGTTTTATACAATAATACGTAGGGGGCAATTTATCCCAAAAACAAATGTTTCTATATGCTCATTTTCATTGTCATTTTATTTATATAACTTACGGTTGTATAGATAAAATGACGTTTACATTCAGGTACTAAAAAGATTTTAAGACATAGTATTTATTTATTATACACGCCCTATTCAAGCATTAACATAATTTGTAAAATAATAGAAAATTTCATCAGAAGAAAGAGAAAAAAAATTATATGATAATAGGGTGTTTTTTCATAATCTAAATTAAAAATAAAAATAAATATAAAATTTGAAGTCAAGCAATTTATCCATCACCATTGAGTTGAAACTCAAAAAATTGTAATAATACTTAAATTTACAGCAAAAATGTCGACTACGAGTTGGCTAATGTATGTGTTCTGACATTACCCGTGTAATAGAATAATGAATTGTGTCTCGATGACCTCAACGGTGCGTGAAAGTCAAGCAGACTAACAATCTGGGGGCAGTCTATCATACCATTGATGATCTTATATAGAAATATAAGGTCGGACATCGTACGTCTCACTGATAATTTTAACAATTTCAGACGGCTAAGGATATAATCATAATTGATATCATCAGAGCGTATATTTAATTTAAAATTAATGAATCTTAAAATCAACCGCCGTCGAGTATACAATGTCGTGAGGCGACCATATGACCGAATATACAACATAATTCTACGTATATTATAAATATTTAAGGGTGACGAAAGAATCTGATTTGTAACTAGTTCAAATGTTGTCTTTTAAAATAAATGTTTTCAAACTTACCTTAATAATACCTTAGCTTCTTGTTCTTTCTTTTCATTATATTTGTTTATTAAGATTATTACAATTATTATTATTAGGATTAATAATATATATAAATAATAAAAATTTTGATACTTTACGTGTCAAATGAACTTTTGCATGCTTAAAAAATATATATTTCTATAGTACATCTAATAATATTTCAATTCTAAACTGCCATAATGGTACTAAGAGAATTCTACCTGAACAGGTGCAATAAGGTTAAAAATAAAGTTATATAACTTCAAAAAGACAAAGAACGAGACAATATAATAAATTTTTGAAGAGTATACTCAGAAACCGAATAACTGTTAAAAAGTGAAAAAAAATATATATCAGCGAAGGAATATGAAATTCTAACCTCTCAACATAACCCTATGGAAATGATGCAGCATAATGACATGTACAATATGTATTCATGTATGTATGACATGTACATGTGGTCTAGTCTTAGACCAGTTGGCACCCAAAAGCAAAAGGCCTAAAAATAAGTAATTTCCTTCATGCAAGACTAATTTAAAATTAGTAAGTAGTTTTTTTTTTTTTTAATTAAGCAGAATACATTTGTACAAATGTGATTTTGAAATTATTGTTCAGAAATATAATAATAATAAGAGAAAATTCAAAATTATAAAAAAAATGTCCATAAAAAAAGTTATCATTCCTTTCACAACCTCGCGTCTTAGGGGCGGTTGTGTGATCAGTAGTATTTTTTTACCATGGTACTGTAGTAAAATTATTTGCGGGTTGTTGATACATCAAATTTACTACTGTCAAAGATGATCAAAAACAATCTCACTGTTCAGTATGGTAAGGCAAATAATCATTAAATATACAATATTTTTTGCTTTATCTGTGTTTTTTTCGGTTCATTATGTGCTAATGTATATTAAACATCGAGATCGTCATTGGACAAACTCTCATCGCTAAAAGAGCTGAATATTAAATGATTAATTGTCGTATACTGCAACTTTCTAAGTATCAATATGATAGATGACTCTGAAAAGTCCACCATATTTAACTATCGATTTCTTGTTTTCACTATCGGATATCGGATTTTTACAAGAAGTAAATATTTTTTTACCAACGATCGAACAACCCGTTTTCGCAAAAAAATAGTTTAGTAACTTCTTTTAATATAGTAAAAAGTTACATTATAGTAAATATAGTAAAAAGTACTACTGATCACACAATCGGCCCACAGCAGTTAGCAAATTCGCCATAATCCATTCCAACGAGTATCTAAAACTTTAATAAAGTATGATTTTGCGATGTGAGTGAATATGTTTCATAAAATTAATTACATCTAAACACGAATTAATATGAATATTTTATAGATGTGTGTGACCACTCGACAAATATCTACAAATGTAAGCTCGTAATAAAACTGATGAACTTATTATCAATTAATATCAATCAAGTCTATCTTTCACAGCCTCTTTAATAGCATCAAGAATACCGAATATGATACCGCATCAAAAACAAAAATATAATAGAATCACGGATGCATAAATAATAATTATTGGAACTGATTTGAATAGAACGAATCTGATTGGAGATATTCGAAAATTTGTGTTATAATATTAATTGATTCAAGTAAGATATATGAAAATATTATGGGCAGTAGCGCGAAACGAATAAATTGTATAATTAATATTCCCGTGGTTATTTGTAAACATCGCGCGCGCGTTTGTTATATATATATATACATTTGTGTTATATGTATAGTTCACTGGAAAGAAAGGAGAGAATGTAATTTTATTAAATTTAATTTCGTCATTTTATAATTTAGTTTGTTCGAAAACGGTCGCATTTTACTTTGTGTAGGAAAGTAATAGATATGTATGTATTTTTTTAAATTCAAATTTTTAGATAGATGGCGTATAAGTACTGAATTCACAAAATACGAGTAGTTGTGTACTTACCTACCGGAACAAGAGAGAACATATTTAAATCTACGAGTGGCTTTCGTGTGAATTTTTAAAAAGTGTCAAAACGTTAATTTAATGTTAACCATTACTGAATTAAATACGTAGTCACGATGGTAATGAATATGACACGTTTGATTGGTTAATTATTTTTCTAAGATTATCTTAATTCAAAATTTTGGAGGGGGGGAGCAGATATTTGCACATATTTTTAAAAATGCATCACACTTCTTCGACACATGTGTCATACGTGAATACGTATTTCTGGATTTATAAAAAATCTGCAATAAGATCAGAATTATAGGAATATTTATATGACCATTTAACACCACAGCTGATTTAGCTAAGTTTGCAGAACGCTGACTGGAATGAACGCGAGAGGTATCAGTATTAACACTCGGCATCTTCAAATACTTTTTGACATCAAAAGGATTTTGTAGGCTAGGAAAATAAAATATACGGTAATAGTGAGATTAGATGCTACTTTTTAACGCGTTAGTTCTAGAACAATCTTAGTGACAAATTTTACTGTAGTATAGTATAATATTCTATATTTTTTTTGAATACGTTCTATGTTTTAAAAAACCTGGCAATGTTTACTGAAATATTTGCTAACTAAAAATCATCGCTAGTATCGTTAATATGGCTGGCCGAAATGAATTATTACGCTGCGTAATACTAAATGTAGGTAGGTATATAATATTTCGACACTGCTGACTTAGTGTTCTTGCCGAGATTCTTGGAAATCACTTGTAAAGTAAAATCTAATTGTTTCTGAGTCATTATTTTGTAAGGTATGATTTTAGTAACGTTATAATTCCTTTACACCCTGATAACTTTTCATAAATGCAACAAGAATGTTGAAATCTCATTCTAAATGAGACAAGTTTTTGTATTTCATTTTGAAGTCTTACATATTTTATAGTAGGGTGTTCAATAGTGACGTCAATTTCCAACAACAAATATTCAACTAATTATATTATTTGCTTTAATATTATCTCATCCTTCGAAAGGTGATTTAAAACATTATGCTAGTGATGTCCCATTACGAGTTCGCACCGGTTTGATGGATCCGGTTGTTAAAATTAAAGATCTCTCGACAAATCGACCGTTGTTAAAAATACATAATTAACTCAAAGTTATCTTAGAAATCGCTTTTTATTTTGGTGTATTTAATCGCTATTTTTCTAAATTATTTGATCATTGTTTAGTAACAATTAGTTGATAGTTCAAAAGTTGTAATATGTCATTTTTTTGAAATCCTTCTCACGGCGATGAAAACAATTTATAACTTCACGACGAGAAATTCAATATATTTTTAAATTATTTATGGAACCGGTTGATAATTTCAGCGAGGAACGCAAGTGTATTAAGCTGCTCAATTATCAATCGATTTTATCAAACAGCAATCACCGAAGTCATTGCTGAACATAAAACTAATAGGACGCAGAAGTTCGAGAAGACCAAAGCTAAGAAAAACAAGAAAAATAGCTCGTTTGGTTGATGATAATTATCATTGAATATGAATAAAAGTATATAGTAAGTATAATAGAACTATTTTAATGAACTGAGATGATAGAAGAACTCTAAAGCTCCCGGTATGACTAACCACATCATATATAATTATTTCACTAACGTTTTATTATTATTAAATATTTTAAGATATTCATGTTGTATTATTATTGTATAATTATTTTAATTAATCATTATTAATTATTAGACAATGTTGTGTCCGGTTGTGTTCTAACCTTACCGAATTCTAACCACCTTGTTATCAATAACTAAAAAATAAATTTGAATACATTTTCATTTTGCTTACTAAATCTTGTCAACCTACTGACGTAATCAAAGAAAGGTCAGTACTTTTCGGTAACAGTGAAAAGGATATGCCGGGGGTAGATTAGTATGGAGTCAGACCCTGAAGCGTGGCAAATAAGCCTACGATTACGAGCGGCTGGATTTGAAGTTATCAGTTTGCAGAAATCTATGGCTCATTCTGGTAGAGTGAGAGCCTCGAATTCTGACCATAGAACTAAGTGGATTTAATAATTGAAGATGTCACCCGAACAACGATGTAAGACACATTTTGGTCTGATTGAGTTAAATATGCAACATTGTTGTACGCCAAATTACGCACATTTTGGTGTAGTCAGTAGTTCAAAATTCTACTACTTGACAGAGTTACGGCATGTTGAAATATGCTCTGTGGTAGAACAACGCTGTAAAGCACCCAAGATGGCGAACTTGTCAGATGTGGTTCTCTCGCCGAGTGATGTTCGGAGATTAAATAAACAAAGGAAAATAAAAAAATAACAAATCAAACTGGAGATACAAAGAGAAAAATGATGAAAGATGCTGGTTAACTACATATTTAGAAGAGATGAGTAGCCATAGATGCAAAAAAAAATCCAACTGATGTGAGTAGAACAACGCTGTACAGCACATTTCATTCATTGAATTCTGTCAAACATCATTTTGAAAGTAATTATTATATTGTTTTTACATTATTTGTTTTATAAAAAATTACCAAGTAAGTGATATGTATTCTTTGTTCTTTTAAAAATAAACATAATTTTCATATAATATAATCTGTTTTGTTGTAAGAACAGCTGTCAAGCACATGCCGTACAGTATTATTCTACTGAAAAAAAGTTTCATATCTGCCACAATCCTCTTATTTTCATCTTAGATTACAATTTGATAAAAAGTATATTATTATCATTTATGTATATAATGTATTAAAAACACACATTGAATATTATTATATTTCCATCATTAGATAAAATAAACAGTTTTTCTCAGTTCCTGTAAAATCATCAAAATGTGCCTTACATCGTTGTTCGATTAACGTCTTCAATTAAGTAAACATTGATACAAAAAAAATGTATTTAAATAAATGATGAATTAATAAAGATGTATTTTCTATAAAATATTAAGTTAGTGACTGTACATGCACATATATACTTTGTGCGACAAGGATGATCAGGTTAGATGGAAGAAAATGGGTTTTCAAATCTAATATCGTGTACATATAAGAAGAAGCTTGAATACCTGTGTAGAGTTTTCTGAGCTATTTTGTCACGTATCTTCGACCTCTTTGGCTATCGTTTCGAATCTCGTTGAAAGGTCCATCATCAGATCTGATGTCATTGATGTGACATAAGTCTCGATGTTATATTAATTCTAATCCACCGTATTGCACGTACCACCGATACTTGTACATCGCATCACCAATACTTAATGTGAAATCGACATTTACATCGCATCAACGACATCAGTCCTAATGATGGACGCCGCAAAGGGATCCTAAACGTCAGTCAGTGAGCTCAGATACACAAGGTATAATATCCCAGAAAACTCTACTCGGAAAAACTGGGTACATTTTTACTATTTGTGTGAAAATATACAGTGTGACGTTAATAATGCAGGAGGAGCCGTTAAAGTACTCGTAAACTTCATTACATCCTTTATGTCAAGGTTTGATTTATTAGAAGCCTCATCCGATACGTTAATATTTTTGCAGTAAAATATGTTTCAAGACATGGAAATCAAATAACTCGTATATTATTAGTTGTACAGTTTTGTTCAGCGCTCGGCAGAAACGTGTTGCGGGTTGAGGAATGAAGGTATCCAGGTCCATCGACAGCACCCGTGTCGTCAGAAGTAATTACCAGCATTCCGTGACGTGATTTGTCACTGTCGAAAATGAATGATGACGCTAAATCAACAATGATTACAATTTATTGCGCGTTTCTCACGCGACTTTTCGCGTT
This sequence comes from Eubasilissa regina, assembly GCA_022840565.1. Classification (NCBI taxonomy): domain Eukaryota; kingdom Metazoa; phylum Arthropoda; class Insecta; order Trichoptera; family Phryganeidae; genus Eubasilissa; species Eubasilissa regina. The sequence continues at coordinate 29,483,700 of JAINEB010000018.1, forward strand.
ATACTCCGCGACTGAATCGAAGAAGGCTCGCTGGGATGGGAACATTCAATTATTTGTATTCATATTAATGTATTCTACGTATTCTGATTTGACTATACCGGATGAAATTTTCATTCTCATCTAACTTTTAAACGTTAGTTTTGGTTTATTTTTGCTTTCCACGAAGGACTTCCAATATCGGCGATATCGAAATCAGGATCCTGGTCACCGTCACCGAAATACCCTTATTTCCGGTATTTAAAAGATGCTATTTTTTGTCGTCCTTTGATACCAAAATTAAAATTGAAATTTATTGAAACAGATTAATAAATATATCAATTTGTCATGCTTCGTTATGTCATGTCACGGACATCCTATAAATATATCAATTTGTCATGCTTCGTTATGTCATGTCACGGACATCCTATAAAGAATCACAAATAAAACAATTCAAATATTTATTTCAATTATCATACATACTCGTATATTAATATTGTTTCTTTATTATTATATATTTATGTACAAATTAAATCATACATAATAGATACCATAAAATATGGCAATTCGTAGAAAGAAATCTCGAAAAAATATTTAATACAAATTGCAATTTTTCTGAACATAGATCTGTGATATTTAATACAGATTATATGACCTATGTTATGAAAAATTGTAACTTTATAATAAGAATGGGTGCTTAAAAAAATAGCATGAAGTCTTATCAACGAGCGTGAACAAAAGCAAAAGCAAAAGGTTGTTGTATATGTGCTAAGTGTGTACATATTTAGATTTTCTTTTATGGTACCTGTTAGTACCATACCTATTAGTTTTACGTGGTTCACTATTTCGAAACACTTCGGTTTACGGGAAGTATGAGTAAGTTATACATAGTATTAGAGGTAGTTCTAATAGTTGAAAGATTGTAAGAATTAAGAAACAAAACAACAATAGTTTATTTTAAATAAAACATGCGACTATATTTGCCCACCTGTTTCGCATTTTATTATGTTAGCATTTTTTCAATATTATACTACGAATATTAGTATTGTTTGTTTTCGTATGCTTCGTTCATAGAGGTCACTAATACTTACGTCTGTCAAGTTATCATGTGTCCATTAATATGAAAGCGGTCTAAGTCAAGAAATTTAATAAAATGAGTTTATCAATTATTTCACGTCACATTGTTTTAAATTAATACACTGTGATGAAAATTGTAACAATTGTAATAAATTTGAAGCGTTACATTCAGTTTATTGTTACGACATTCAACGGAACTTTGCTAGTGTTCATTTTGATAATGGAATAAGTCATTTCAACCTTAAATTTATTATTTTCTTATAACCTACATGCAACATTTATATGTCGAAATAAATTATAAATCTAGTAGGCTAAACAAATTTTGAAAGATTGCGTTACGTAATCATGGACACAACACAAGACAAAGAATGAACATCTACACGCCAGTTCCGAGAGCAACAACGACATTTTATCAAAGATTCTACATGTTCTTAGCTCCGAAACTGTACAACACACTCAGCACCAACTGGAAATCGTTTACTTCCAATAATATTAAACAAATATGGACCTAATATATGATCCAATTAGGGAGAAAACAATCAGAAGCATAGCTATCCAGTATTTTATCATAATCATTACACAGTGTCTACACTAATAATTCACTAGTTCTACAACAATCTCACTACATTTTTTTTTCTCTACTTTCATTTGTATTCCTGTCGAATATTTATCTTTCTTGAATTAAATAATACTACAACCGCACAAAAAAAACTGGTTACTTTAGCCAGGACAATGCTGCATATATCAGAGGTGGAGTCTACGCCATCCCACATAATAAACTACGAGTATTTAATTGCAATATAATTGTATCTTATGTTTATCATATTATATTATAATATATTTACCTCTGTTACAACAAAAACATGTTTGTCAATAAAATCATAGAAAGTAATATAAAAATATTTATTAATCAATTCAAACGCAAACCTTTAAATATCTCGAAACGAAAGAAACATGACAGACTACTTTCATAATAATGGGCACGTATTTGTTTTTAAATTTTTTGATTATCATATTTTAAATCAAAAATCAGTAGTGTTAACTTAAAATATAACTTAAAAATATGCCAAGAGAAAATATTTTCGCCAATAACGATCCCGGTCGTGCTGAAAAGGATTGGTTCAACAGCAAAACACACGAAAGATGTTCCGCATGACACAATATACTTATTTAAAGCAAATTATGAGACTTCCAGTCATTATACGTTCCGTATACTTATTTATATTTAAATATTTCATTACTTGACATCGTAGTTACTTTGTGGTTAAACTAAACATTGTACTACACACACAAATGAGTTTTTTTTTGTCACGCCTATAGTTTCGAGAAGTGCAGTCCTTTTCATAAACAGATATAAATGACAAATGGGTTGGGTGTCTAGAAAAAGAACAGTATTTTTAAAAAAAGTTTAATTTACGTATAATAATTATCATTGTTTTCGGGTTACCACGTGACGCGCAGTTTCAGCCACCAAGCCCGCACAGCGTAACCAACTATCAAAATAATGAATATTATACTTCCTTAATTACATAATTATTTAAAGAAGATTACAAATATAAAAAAATCAGAAATCCAACTCTTCATACGACAACTGTGGGGTGTTATAATGTACTGAATAATCGGCAAGGATTGCTGAGATGAAACAGTATATCTGTTTTGAAAATTGAAAGCCTTCAGTATTTTACAAACTAAGTAAGTAGATACTAATATAAAATCTGTTCCGTCACTAAATGTATTTTCAACATTACACATACCCAGCTTTACCCAAAGAGATTTGTACACATATAAATCGTATATCAGATTGTGATCGAACTTTTTTGAAAAATTGACCATGTGAGTTCGTCAGCCAGCCTGTTTCGCCAAACATGTTTGCACTCACAGACAAAATCTACCTAATTCTTGCGACCAGTGCCCGAAAAGGAGTACTTTATATTTTAATGTATATTATTAATGATGCTCTAGTTTTAAATATGATATAATACATACCGGAAAGGGATCCGGAACATTATTTGAGGGACGAGGGGCATTCTACACACATTATTTGTGCAAATATAAATCCGATAGTTTATGACACATTTATACAGCAGTAAAAAAAAATACTCTTCAAAAATTAAATCTTTATGTAAACAAGACGTAATTTTTACATAAATGCATATTATATTGTCAGCGTTTAAATTTTCGTTCCAATCGTGTCATATATTTTGAAAAAAGTCTCGGAGCTATTTTATTGCGTAAGTGGTACCAAAATTATCACGTGAGTGACACCAAAATGAAAATATTCAAACAAGGAATTTCCGTTAGTTCATGTCTATAGATATTCGATAGTCTGTGGTGGAATCTAAAAAAAATAATCGGATAAAATTGTAATTGTATGCCGGCGCAATTATTTGAAGAAGCCAGGGTCGTCGACCCACCGAGTCCACCGCCTGCGCCGGTTTAAAGACTTTTCCTGGGAATCAAAACCGAGCCAGCCACAATACGGCGGGATGTAATTAAACACACAGCAGCCATAACTTGTCAAGTAAGCTCCCTCCAGCCCCCTCCGCCGGCACCGGCACCGGCACTCAGCCTTCATTCGTCCCCATCTGACATCATTTTTAAAAACGCATCTGCAGTGTTACAGCTGAATTATTTATGAATGATTGGCACATCCCTTACGAAAAATAAAACTTAACCTCAATAATCCTCAATATCTTCATGCGTGAATGTTATAACATGCGGAGAATGTATGTGTAAAAATAATATTTTTACTTTTTTCTCTAGGTCTTATAATAACAGAACTACGAATTTATAATTTTAAACAAAATTATCAGATAAATCACAAGAAGAAAAATAATAAGCTTTCAGAATTGCGAAGTTTTTGAGGAGTCGCCATTTTGAAACGAGATGGCAGATCAAACTACAGAGTGAATATTATATTCCAGGATGATGTTGTTTTTGAATAACGAAGAAATGAAATACAATTTTTTATTTATCGATTATTTGGTTTATTACAATTGTGTATGGAAATGCCATCGACCAAGGGACTGCCTCTGGTGGCGGCACAAATTCGTGCTATTTTAACTATATTTTTCATGACATTCTCACACCACACGTGTTATTTCAGCAATTCCATTTCGAATATTATCTTGTAGCATCGGAATTGTTATTATTGGCTTATTGGCGTAGACCTTTCCTTTCAAATACCCCTACAGAAAATAGTCGGAAGCTGTCAAATCTGGTGATCGAGGAGGCTAGTCGATATCACCACTTTTTTATATTAAGGGCTAGGAAAAATTTCACACAAAATTTCAAGCGTAGCTCGGGCTGTGTGAGGTGGCACCGTCCTGTTGAAACCACATGCGTTGCAGGCGCAGTCGACCCAATTCGGCCACCAATAAGTTTTCCAACATGTGACGATAGCGATCACTATTAAAGCTTTCAGCACTGCCATTATTATTTAGATAAAATGTTTTCATAACTTCAACACGTTGTTTAGACGTTAGATAATCCATAATAAATTGTAATCGACTACTCTTTACGATTACCAAATTCAAACTGACAAATGTCTGCTAAACCAAAATGACGGCCAAACAAATGGGTCTGAAATATAATATTCACCCTTTAAGATATCTATTAGATCAATTTTTCTGAAAAATTTCATTGAAAGTAAATAACTCCAGGAGTTATTGTGTCCACAAAATTTGTTAGATCCCATATATATATGTTTAATTTAAGGTTTCTGCGGACACTAGTGTGCGGAACTGGAGTCTCTTCTAGGTCAGATCGCATTTTTTTTAAATGGTTTCCATGACCTAAGCCGACGTTTCGGTATGATAACATGCGCACAAACCGTCAAAGAAACCATCTACAATAAACGCAATCTAACCTAGAAGAGACTCCAGTTTCATATATATGCAAAGATTTTTAATAATCGATGATTTCGATGTGTCCTGATCATGATAAAGAAGGATTTTAATTTTTCTGTAAATTGCGTCATGAGACCTCTGCAAAAGACTAGGTATAATTTTTATCGAAATCTACGTATTCTAAAAATGACTGATTAATTATTATCTTTCCTAGCTTCAATACATTACCTGGAACTGATTTAATCCGCTACATAATAATTATCGACGTGGTTAATCCCAAAAACAGCTATCAATAATTGTTTAACGTATTTTTTTATCGGAAGATTTTTTGCCAACAATCTGCGTTTTCAGAAAAATAAATTGATAAAAAAATTATTGTTATAAAACGTTGTTAATGGTATATATTAAATTATTAGATTATTTTTCTTGAGAACACTATTAATAAATTAAATTGAAGTTTTAAATAAAAATAACGTAACTTAAAAAGAGAGTGTTTTTTAGTTTAACAAATATTTATCATCTTTATGATGAAATAGTGTATTCTAATCATTATTGATGTTTCATACGAGATACGTAATTAATTATTATTTAGAACATGAAGATACAGTGTGTTTCAAAACAAAGTCAACAAATCAAAAAATCGAAAAACTTTTTCAGCCAGACAAGGGAAGAGTTTAATAAGCATCTACACTACATAGCGAACGATGTATGTAGCACATTTCTCTATTACTCCACTACTCATCTAATATCTAATATTGGGACCATGACAACTGCACACACAACTTATTATTCTGCTACCGTGTCTTTGTATTAAATCACCTAACCTTACCGACTTAATGTAACATATTATCATATAGGAATACAAGCTATCTTGAAGTATTTTATGTGAGGTCTCCAACTGGTCACATCTCCAATCACTCACCTCTCCTAATGTTCACCTCTCCTAATGTTCACCTCTCCTAATGTTCACCTCTCCTAATGTTCACCTCTCCTAATGTTCACCTCTCCTAATGTTCACCTCTCCTAATGTTCACCTCTCCTAATGTTCACCTCTCCTAATGTTCACCTCTCCTAATGTTCACCTCTCCTAATGTTCACCTCTCCTAATGTTCACCTCTCCTAATGTTCACGTCTCCGATTGTTCATGTCTCAAATGAAGTGAAATATGGCGTCAGTTATGCAAAAAAATATAATAACTCAATTAACGGTTGATTTTGTATCAGACGTCTCATTTAGGATACCTCATCATTTTAGTAAATTAAAATAATATTAAAAATATGAGGGGACGGAAGGATGAAAGATATGAAATCAAGAAAATAACTTAAAAATATCAGAACTAAACCAATATTAAGCAACAAAAGCAATGAATTGTGAATTCAGTGAATTAAAAAAAAATCAACGGATGATAAATTCAATGAATCAAAACAAATCAATGAATCATAAATTTACCGTGCGTATCCGTAGATGAATTTTTGCCCGTGAAATAAGCGAAGCGATGCGATTAAAGGTCGATATAATCCGGTTGGTTACGTCTACTCTCCATACAAAATTCATCGACAACGTTTATCGACTCAATTTATCGACTGTATTAATATAATATCTAACGTTAGTTTCCACGAGTATAGAGAAAAAAATTCACGTTGCATGTTTTCAAATAAATCCCTCGTGTTCAATAATAATTTAATAATTAAATACTAAAAGGCAGATATTCTGAGTAACTCACAGACTTTCATCTAGTATAAAATAATAGGGATATTTGTGTATTAAATAATTTAACTAACGTCAATGTGATGTGTACAATTGAGTAATTAATATATGTATGTATTATCATTTAATACATAAAGATTTAATTGATTATATATTGACTATATGGAACACAATGGTGGAATTCTAAGTGGTTGAATATTTTTCAATGTTAAAACATTTAAATATTTTTCTTATCGTTTCAAGATGTTGTTTATTAAAAAAGTATTTATGGGGTTTAAGAAGATGTGGGGATGATGATCCAGTTAAGAAAAAGCGACGCTTAAACGCCGTCTTAAAGCAGGTTTTAAACACTAGTTTGAAAATATAGACTTACATGCGTTCCATCTATACTTATTTTTTTATTTTACAAACGTAATAAGAACTACCACAGACGACGTGGTAGTTCTTCTTAAGAAGATGTTAACATTTATATTAATAATTTAACAAGCACGTCATAATCAAACTACGGTCATAATATCAATCGCATCGTAATAACATAATGTTCTTCACGGAATCGGGCATCTGGTGAGATCACTGCATCACAAAAAAATACGGTTTTGTATCTTAATAAAATATATAATTACACCCGGCCTTTGTTCCTTTTCTAGCTTGAAGATCACTGGATCACGAATCGGCCGGAGACCCTGGCTCCTGAAGCGTGACCGTGAAGATGATAGCGCCAGATCTGTCCGCTCCGTGAAACACCACCACCATCACATGATGCCGTGGAACACCACAGTCGAAGCCAAATCACCTCGTGAATTCTAGGAGCTGTAGAAATTCAACATAAATGTACTGTCATATATAATACCATCTACAAAAACTATATTTAGACAGAGAACCATCAAATTATGTCAAAAATAATTCAATCATATATAATAATTGGAACAATATTTAAGATACTATAATGCGATGGAATAAAGAATTAGCTATTGAGATGATAACCAGAGAACTAATGACAGATACTACATTAAAAAATATATAAATTAACACTTGAATAACTTTAAAATTGATTCCATTCATCGCTTGTGGTGGGAAAAGTGCGTATTGTAAATTAGTGATAATTATTAAAATCGAACAGTCACATTGTTGTGATTAAAATTAGCATGTACAATTTAATGATACTTTAAAGTGCCTTTATACTTAATTATACTTAAATGCTTTTATATTGCACATGCAGCTCGGTGTGAAATTTTTTGAGAAGACGTTAAACGAAATTTTTGAGACAAAAGCGTAATATTTAGTTTGTTTAATTTTAATTCATTGCGCTTGTTCAAATCTTTGAAATCATCCGTATTTCTCTTAATATTTTACACACCAGAATAAGAATGGAAGAACATGTATAGCGTAATATTATATACAAACTGAGAACTCGGATTTATCACATAATCTATTTATTACATCTTTACATCGAGTGTAATATTAACCATTAAAAATTTAGAAGCACTAATGTAAATGTATATGTTACAGTGAATGTGTATTACTAGTGAAAATAAATTTTCACTGACGTTTTAGTGAAATCATATCCGAATACATTTTCACTGGAAGATTTCTACTAGCAAAAATATACTTTAACTGATAGGCGCTAGCGAAATTATATGCTGCTCTAAACTGTCAATTTGACAGTTGTGAAACGTCTGTTTGCGTGTTTTTGATTAAATAAGTGTAAAATACAAAAAAATTGTACAATTTAATTTATTTTATCATCTAGCTATCAAAATAGTTACATTTTAATTTTTTCGAACCAATACATGGACAATTTAATTTTACCATACTCAGCAGCTGTCCCTAAAGTTAAATCATAATTCAAGAAGACTCGTAGGAACTCTAGGCGGGATGAGGATTGAATCGAGACAGGAAAATGAAAATATCCTCAAATTATTTATTTTATTTTCGATAAAAACGGCGATCTCCGACTAATAGTTATGAATGCTATTTGTTAAACTATACTTTGCAAAACACAGTTATAGGAAGACACATTACCACCTGAGCCACCAAATAAAAATAAATGATTTTTGAATTCATCGAAAAATAAAACATTTAAAAAAAGAGCGGCGGCCGTTAGCTATGCGTTCTATCGTCAGACAATATACCTTTTATTTATGCGTCAGATGGCTATGGTCATCCTCTATTATTATCGGGTTTGCCTTTCTACGTATATATTGTCTATGGGTGATATCAATGACACAAACACACAATCTGTAAACAAATATGATTTCATTGATATTTAGCAGTCAATTGTTCAAAACATTTTAAATGGCTGAGTTAGTGAAATTATATTTTTGCTAGTGAAAATATATTTTCACTGGTAATACACATTCACAGTAACATATATGTATATATAACATAAGCACCAACCCCCTCTTCATGACTATCCCACCCCCTTACAAAGATATACATGGGTTTTAAAATGTATGCCAATTACAATACTAAAACCCTGCTCAAAGTACAGGAACCTGCTTCCCCTCTCCCTGACCACCCAACCGATATTAATGTGTGTTATATTGAACGTAATCGTAATTTTGCTCAGTTGCACTGTAGGATCCTGAGAAAAATATTGTCACCGCACGCCACTCCTCTTGGCTGAACCAAATTTTGTATACATTGTCATTATTTACCCCTTCCTCCTAAACCCTATTTTAAATTATACCTAAATCTAAATCGCGGGCAACGCCAGATAGGGACCGCTAGTAATGCTCAAATTAATTTGAAAATATTTTTCTTGTTGCATTTTTGTATTTATTTTCGTTTCAAAAATCGTTCATCTAGCTCTGTCGCGTCCAGATACGTTCAACAGTTTTTAATTTTGATTTTTTTTAATTTTAATTAAACTTTTTGTTCCGAGGATTTCTCCTTCCCATCTGCCATATTCCTCTTGAGCTCCTCGCCATGCGTGACTTATTGGTTCCGCCGCGTGGTTCCCATCTATGTTATCTGCACTAGGATCGAAGTAGCAGCCATCTACTGGCAGGTGGGAGCCAGGCACTTGTGTATAGACAGGTAGGCTGGCCACTGACAATCTCAGCATAGCTTTACATTTTTTCATGCGAGCATAAGACCATTTAATATGTTACTAACTTGGAACGAAGCGGAATCATTTTCCGGTTATGTGAGGATGGGTTATGAAAGCTTCGAGACGCACTGCCACGTGGTTCCTACGATCTAAATTATCTCGATGGGTATAATTCAGTGGCCACTATTCCAAGGGTTATATTTAAATAATATAATTCAATTATGTAAAATATAACACTAAAATTCTACAATGAACTCATTTGTGTTCTTTCTTTAATTAATAATGTTTTGTATTATTTGTATTTATTTTATTAAAATTCCAAATGCATGAGCAACTTTTAATTAAAATTCAGAATCTCGTGTATAATATGTCCCATTAAACAATTATTTTGTTTCATTCAGTGTACCTTTCTATGGAACAGAAGACAGCGAATATTCTAAGAAATACATATGAAACAAACGATTAAAATAATATTTCAATTTGAATTATATTTAGTTTTTCTCAAAATTATGTTGCATTATTATATGGATATTGTAAACGAGAAGTCAGAACTGTCCCATTCATTGTTTGAATCTTTCCTATTTAGGTATATATATATTTTTACCAGGAACATGATATTGCATTTTTTTTAAATAGAATTCTCTGGATTTACAATGAAAGCAAAGACAAAATTACATGATTAAATTTAGTTTTTTACTATTATGACGTTGTTCTAAAACCGATTTGTTTTAAATAATAAAACTCATGTGATTACATATGATTAATAAAACAGTGTCTAACAAAGTTATCGTTTCAAATATTAAATTAATTATTTTATGATCCCACACGCGATACCTGGCGAGAAGAAATATTCTAAAAAGTTCTAAGGGCATACTAAAGGGCTCATTATCTTTTCGTAATAAATTAGGCCTTAACAAAGCAGTGGAAGACAACAGGGAAGGTGCACGGAGAAAGAGTTACGGATTACGGTTGGAATTACTTCTAAATTGGGTTTATTAATATATAATCAAATCCCCCATTTTTTCATGATCCGTTTCATTGCCATGTTTTAGTTTTTAAAACTATTTCCAATATATTTTCAAATTACTTTCAAACATTTTCTAGGCACGAGTTAAATAGTTTATTTATTGTCCCGCTTTATATCTATATACATTTTATTACTAGCAAGATTTACTATTAGCTAATGATGTTTGGATATTTTTTACATTTTTTTTTTAAATATTAAAAAATTAAACACTGTAATATTTTTGTAAAGAAAATTTGCATCCACCCGGTATATCAAAACCAGCCACTATAAAAAATACCTCTTCCGCATTTGTTTAACATTTACAATTTATTATAGTGAATTTGCATTTTAATTTCCAAACGTAAAGTACTTGGAAATTTTATACGAACGTTGACTTTCTTTTTGTTAATAGAAATCGTATTGCTGTCCTTTTGAATATTCATCTGCATGGAGGAAATTTAAAAATGCACCTCAAACCGCGATACTGTCTCAAATTAATTTATTGTTATCATTGAATCACTTCAACGTAATTAATTATACGAGATTAACAAAATAACCCACTATAATTTATTGCTCTCACGGTTAGTTAGTTCATTTATTAAGCCAAAAAGCGGACATTTTATTGCTATCAATAAAAAAATCTTACGTGTTTACAGATTTACATCTTGTTTATTTTTTCGTGCATTCACCTTCATTATACATAATATACGCAACGTACATTTTCTGATATTTCGTTACTTATATTTAACGTGGCTGTGAGCCAAACCGTTATTGTGACTTTCATTGTGATATGTGCGATTGGTATTCGATCATAATGGTCGGTTACTAAGATTTAACTGTTGGAGATTTAGTTTCTAGTATAACAGTAATTTTTCGCTGAATTACGAATAATCGGGTAACAATCATAGTTGAAATGGAACACAACTCTCACAAGCACAGTTAAAATAACAGTTTAGTTCATCACCGATTTAACATTATATCTTTTTAAACTTAAAAATAAATATTCACTTTAGAATATTGACATATTTATTTTAATTTTAATTAAACGTATATCAAAAATGATTAAAAAAGTCAGACAAATTCTATATCTATAAAATAAGTCATATTTTTATACATTAATATTGATAAAAATTATACTAGTGAGCTTGAGGGGTTTTAAAAATATTTTTAACCGTTGCTTTTTTATAGTGTTAATATTACTATAGAAGTAAATATATATTATATGTCGTTATAATTATCGGGTAACTTTCTGAATTTAATGGTATCAATAGATAATGCATTATTAATAAATTCACATTCTCTTATTTTTTTAATATTTTTACCGCTGTGATCCGATAAAATAACCCAAGACAAATCAGTATAATACACACTATAACCCCAGTCAAAACAATTGCACAATAATAATATATAACAACGCTACTACATAGTTGCTTCTGAGATGTGTAAATCGTATATAGCTATGCAAGAAGAAAAATAATAACAAAATATAATATAATATTAGTGTCAGCTGTTTCATCTTAATTCTTTTTCATTCTACAATTTTATTGTTACTAGTTCGTCATTACAAAATACAATACATTTCCTCCCTAACGTATAATATAGAACACGGTTCATTTTTCAGTTTGCAACAGCTTGCTTTAAATCAATTCATGACGAAATTAATAGATTGAGACCGCGGGAAGTGTTCCCCAGCGATTGCGAACATTTAGCCACGATCCGAACCATTGGAGAGAAAAATAAAACAATGGCGCCACCAGCGACGGAAACTACCGGACGCGCGGGAAACCGTGACACTAACAATCTGTCAAATCCCCACCTCTCTGCTCCATTGGATATGCCGATCACCATTCATCGCCATTGTTTCCGTAGAGTTAGCCGACCGGACAATTCGGGGACCGTAAGGTCCATTAGACAAACCGAAGAAGCGGAAATCTTTTTTATTCGTCTAGCACCAGCCAGACGGAAATAATCCAGCACCGTTTCTTTTTTAATTTTCCTTGTCCGTGAAATTTTTCGAAACGCTTTGCGCTCCGCTAACGGCCTACGCGGACCGAAGTCACTAAGTCGGTGTAATAAATTTACATTAAATTTATACTTATTTATTTACATCAATCACGGTTGCTGTCGAAATAATTTTGTTAATTACCGACTGTAAACACAGCGATAACAACGTACGCAGGTGTAAAGAAAGTAAGACGACAAAAAAATGTTACCACATCTCAGCGTAGAATATGGTTTTCTGATTTGAAAATAATACACATTAAGGATGTTCCCAAAGAGCAGTCGTACTCAATCTTCAAGAAGATTCCCCCGTATGTAAACTACTATGAATAGAATAAAAAATAGTTGAGGTACAGTGTACTTTTTCGCTTCCGCTCGCATGCGCAGAAGTTCAAAAATCTCTCACTATTCAAATTATAAAAGGAAACGTCAAAACCATTCAAAAGTAGCTCACCTTTAACATTTTTTATAACAAAACGAATACCGCTTGTTTTACTTATTTTTACAAAAAGATATTTGTTAAATTTTCAATTAATGATTCTCAGTTTTCCAAAACAATCATAAGAAAATTACTATTGCTATTCAATTAAACGTGCGCTACAACATCGATCGGGGTATGGTTCGTATGTTAAATATGCTAATTTTAATAGTCAATATTTACAAATTTACTACCGCAAGGACTATTGAAAAAAATGTCTACGTATAAAAGACATACATAAGTATGTGTATTCAAAGTTTCAAAAGGATCGTAAGAAAAGGGATTTTTTGGGAACGTTCTTAATAACAAAGAACAGCTTCTTGCCAAATTACTCACTGTAAAAAATCATATATTTCTAACGCAATATTAGTGAAAAATTTTAAAAACGTTATTTACATCCACTACTAGCTTTGTTCCCATTCTCGATCTAGTCTGTGCAGGGACCTTGTCTCCGGGCATCTGACTCGCGTGACGCATCAATGTCTCCATTAGTCATCTCGCATTCTAGTGGTCAATTTCGAAAAATCATTCGCCGTTATTTTTTCAAAAAAATAAAACAAAACTAAAAAATCATAAAACGTAAAGAAGTTTCCCTTAGAATGTGAGTATTTATATACCTACTGAGTAATCTTTCTATTATTGTTTATAAACAATATTAAATATTGTTTATACCTACTTTAAAAGTACTTTCAGATCACCTTGAAGACCAGTATATCGCTTTTTGCCTAAACAATTTTTTTATAGTCGCGCTCGGGAACTTCACAGTATCTATCTGTGGTTCTGCTAACCAAACTGTTCGTTGAAAAGAGATGACTACATTAAAGTTTAGTCGTTTAAGACACTTTTTTTTATTTCGAATACATTTCAAGCTATGCTATAATTTAATTGTAAACTTTTCGATGAACCTCCCCACTTTATACATTTCATCCCTCAGTGATTTATATTGCGTCAATTTGAATTGTGATTTAGAACCAGATATCTCATTTTGTAGATTAAGGCTGATTAAATGCCGTATTTTAATTATTATGGTATAAAAATAACTCTTTTTACGACGTCCATTATATCTGCAGTATGAGATGCCCACCGCTCCCCCGACCCACGGTCGGGGCGTTAACAACCTGCAAAGAGCTCGCTGTCTCGGGCTCGCCGAAGGAGGCCGGGGCCGATGGCAACAGGGGCTTAGTGTAACTTATATTTTTCAATTTAATAGGAAATTTCAGAAGATTTGTTAATATTTAAAATGCTACGTAGAGTTCTGATACGGCTTTGATTCACACAAAAATATAACCGAATAAGTTTTATGTTATTTTTAATAAAACTCTGATACATTATATATCATACTTGTGCTAAAGAGAAGCCATCATTAAAGGGCTAAAAATATTTGAAATGTGGCCAAAAAAATCTGTCGGGTTGACCAATAATAATAATAATACATTTATTAGGTTCACTTTTTACATGCATTATGTACTTACATTGATAAATAATGTCTAACGGTCTGACGTATTACTCTTCCAAATTAATATTCATTAAGTATACATTTTCACCTAGTTAATTTTTATGAGTGTTGCGTAATATTTCAAATATCAGACAAATGTACCGAGGGTATGTATATACAATTTGGCAAAGTATATACAACATATCAGTAAGAAAGTAAGACATATATTTGAGTATCCTGCCTGCTACACTAGTAATTTACTGTATTACAGCAGACAGTGCTCCTCCAATATAACAGTAAGCAAAGTGCAATGATCAATGTACAAAATATATACATATATAAACAGTTAATCAAAGATACAATTAAATAATTCAATATACTGTTGTAGCAGTTTTATTCTGGAAAAAACACTAAGAATAAATTAAAACAACTAATAACTATCATACGGAAAAAACGCATTGTATTAAACTCTTTTGTTGTTATAATTTATTTGTGTTTTTTATTTAAATTGTATTTTATGTTAATATGTAATTATTACTTTATAACATACCATCTGCATTTAAATAGGGTAAATTTTTTGTTAATTATTAAGGAAAACACATTCTTATTGTGAAGTTGTAATTATTCAGAACATAGGTCTGTGATATTTTAAATACTAAATTAATGTATTAATTATAAATATATACATATAAAATCAATTTTGTCGAAAAATATTGTTTTTGCGTCACCGGGATTATGTGTTTTCCTTAATAATATATATTGTATCAATGTGTCCAAAATTTAATAAAAATGAATTGATAATTCTGGCGTCTGCAGTCGGTTTACTCAAAGGTATTTGAGATTCTGTAAAAATAATGTAGATGGCTTTCAAATAATGGAACGACAGGTGTATTCATTTGAAAAATGTAACATATAGGTTCGAAAATTTGTCAAGAAAAATACTGGCGTTATAGCACAAAGGTAGTGCACTTCCCGGGATTGGAAATAGAGATCCAGGTTCGAATTCCGGTAACGCAAAAACAATATTTTTCGACAAAATTGATTTTATATGTATATATTTATAATTAATACATTAATTTAGTATTTAAAATGTTTGCCTTATCGCGGGCGTAGTCCAGTGAGACTGACATTATGTATCGTATGTAATTATAAATAAACACTTCCACAATGAGAAATATGATCTCTTACATCTCATTTTGCAGGGGGAGGTAAAATGAAGTTATCTTGGCCGCACAACCTCAGAAAGTGGCATAATGGTCACAATGGCGGTAATCTTATACATCTGATACGTGATAAGTCAGGAACTATTGCGCAAACTAATGCATTTCTTTTGTATTTATGCAGGAATTAGGTAGTAGTTTGCAGGTACAATGTATGTACAATTATATTTCAAAATAATATTATTATTTTACCTGCCTTCTGGAATGGAAATGATCTATTTTAAAAATTGAAAAAATGTTTTATCGCCAATAAAAATGTACACAGGTTTTCACAGCTGATTAGAATCGTCTGTGAAGAGTTTTCTTGACTATTCGGTCAAAGGCTCAGTCTAGTTATTATAAACGTTATTATAAAGTTATTATAAACGGTATTATAAACCAACACTTAAATAAAGACGTGCCTTGCTTTCGACACGGTAATGCAAGCCAATACTTAACCATAACACCGACACACACATTACATCACACCAGCAACAGCAACCCTAATAAGAGACGTGGCTATGAAACGCGGCATTATCCGTCACCGCTAGAATATTTCTAATATTTCGTAATTTGATTAATTCGTGGTTTTAATGAAAAATTGTGTAAAATCCAATAGATTGTGAAAATATCCAACAATTGTGTGTGAAACAGCCTGAACGGACTAACCCGGATCTCCCGTCGGCCGACAGGTCCCCGCCGCGCCGGGCCGGGCAGGAGACACGCTCGGCCGCCCCGGTCCTTGCCCGTCACGGCCGGCGCGCGCGTCTGCTTCTTGCGCGGCCGACAAGTGTTCCAAAATCAAAACTTTGGAATCCATAGAGATTTCAAGCCGGCCAATTATTTTAAATGACTTTAATTACGTAATACGAAACGTCATGATAAAACTTTCGTTTTACTAAAATATTCCACGAACAGTTCAACAAAACATATTCTATGTTGTGCAATGTGTATGCTTATTATGGCCAATGTCCACGGAATGAGATAAATCTCAGTACCGTGTACACGAATTCATGTTTTAATCTGGAGATAAATTATGTTGTCACTTTGAAATTAGTAGAAAAAGATAAAAACTCACACCCATGTACACGACATTCAATTTAACATCTAGAACCATAGATAATGTGAAAACTTGATTCTATGTTATGGCTTGTGTCCACGGGCGAGATTTTTGATTTTCACAGATCGAAATTATGCTACCGTCTTTGGAAACAATTCTCAGCTTCGTAGACCACCGTGCACACGCCAAGTCTCAAAAATTAGCTGTCTGGCTCCTCATTTCACGCTTGCTATATATCAAACGTCAAAAATCAGTCCATTGACCGTTGATATTCCGTTCGTCAGCTGAGTGAATTTAAATCGCCCCCCACATCAGTTATAACAGAATAAATATTTTACTCTTGTATTCATTTGCATAATATCCTGAGTTTATCTCCAGATCAAAATGTTATCATTTTTCTGTGTACACGGTACTGAGATTTATCTCAACTAAATCTCTAAAACGTCTCATTCCATGGACACGGGTCTTTACGTTATATTTTTAACGTTCTCCTGTAGAACATTTTAATATATGTACTCTTTGTTAAAAAGTGCGTAACATTTTGTACAATAATATGCAATGAATAAAAAAATAGAAATGTAAGTATATAATTTTCATTTTACACACACAAAGAATACGTTCTACTGAACTTCAGAAGTTCTGACGATGTACCGAATGGTGTTTGCTAACATTACGAGTTATACATTCGAGCGTTGATACATTTTCACTGTATATTCATTATATTTTTTCAATTTAAAATTAGTCTTAATGTTTAAAAATGTTTTCGTAATTTTATCAAATTATTATGAGTACCGTTAACTTTTTAATTAGGTAAAGAGATAGTACGATTAAAGTAACAATATTATTATAAATAAAATAACAATTATACGGAATGGCAGCCAAGTATAAAATCATATAACGACATGCGTAGTTAGTCTTTAGTCATGGTGATGGAGATAGGAGTATTAGAAATAATAGGGCTTAACCAAACTCAGGACTGCGCACGCAGTACTCAGACAAAAAATTAAGAATCTTTATATCGCAGTAAATGCGGTAACATATAATTATTATTATAACTTCTCTGATCAAATTCAATGTGTCATACGTGTCATACATAAAACACAGGCACTTTTTTTCCAATTCCTTAGGGCCGGTTGTATGATCAGTAGCAGGGGCGTGCAGTGCATACAAGCAAAAATGCTGCGAAACAGCTGGGAAACAAATATAAATTGGATTAACATAAGTGAAAACATTATTTTGTAATTAAAGCCATCTGTGTACCAGTAGAGACTTCGATTGCTTAGTTCTAAAAACTCACGAACTCTCACCGATGTACTCATGGCGTTCTTTTTTATTCACCGCATCGTGCTATTTACATTACTCAGTTCTGTTTTTAAGCTAGTGAATTACTCAAGTCATATAAATGGCTATTTACTGAAATGAAAATTCCTTTCGGTTGATCCTTTTTTGTATGCAGTCGTTACAAAGTGCGGAAAGGGAAAATAAGTCGTTACAAAGTGCGGAAAACTGCATGAAACCATTGAAGTGTCTACTTCCTCTTTCACTAATTTGCGAATTTTACTATCTTACTATTTTTAACGTGTTGATTTCGTGATCGTTCTTTAAATTTGGTGCATGGATTGGTTTTTGATTTGAGAAAAACAAAAAGCAATTGGCAGAACTATTTCCTACTTTAACCTTAAATAAATATTATTATTTCCTATAGTTATTACGTGAAGGATTTTCAAACAATAAATTGATCATATTCAGTCATAGAAAGTCTTCTTAAAAACGTCCATAAATTTTTTATATGGATAAGAAAATATTATTTCACGATAAAACTTAAACTTTAAAAACATTATTAATAGTACTAATAAATACATGGTAGGATCGTATAAACGACCGATTTATCTTGTCCAAAGACGTTGGTTAAACGAAAATAAATATATTGTATTACATATGATTGTGTAATATCATTGGTAACAGCATAACCTAAATCTATACCTAGTACACGCCACTGATCAATAGTAACTTTTTACTATGGAAACTTTTTACTATAGTAACTTTTTACTAACGCCCTTAGTAAAAATCCCTTGCCGGTTGTTGATACATCAAATTTACTACTGTCACAGCATAGATGGAGATAGGCGTGACAAATAGTCATGAAATTTGCTTTATTTTATTCATCATCTATGGATTTCTTCACCTAGGCGTTCGATATGCGTCACTTTAGTAGTGAAATTTTTTCGTATTATATGTAATAATGTACATTAAACAACGAGATCATCATCGGACAAACTCTCATCACTAAAATAGAGGTATATTAAATGATTAATTATCGTATACTGCAACATCAATCAATCAATCAATGTGTCGGATGGCTTTTGAAACAGCTGTGAAATGTCCGCCATATTTAACTATCGATTCTCGTTTTTACTATCGTATATCGCAGAGTAAAATGAGTTTACTACGGGATGTACTTTCGAGAAGTAAATATTTTTTTACTAACGGTCAAACAACCCATTACTTTAGTAACTTTTTTTACTATAGTAAAAAGTTACAACTGATCACACAACCGGCCCTTAGAGTTTTCGATACTCCTCATACTCTACATGCGGCTAGGTCGCCTAATCTACTACTACAAGTGCATCAGTACTGATCGCTTTGACATTTTTACTAACTACCTTATTGTAATAAACATCATATGCGTTTTATATTAATACATGAATTGGAAAGGTTAAAAAATTTGTGATTAAAAATCCTTTAAACTATGTACTGCAAGTTAAGTAGTTCAAATTAACCAGGCGCGACACTTTATGTACAGTGCCGCCTTATAAAGTAACTAATTATTTAGGTAAATATTATTTTTATTTTTACAAGTCAGTTACTGAAGAGTTCAGTCGACGCTGTCCGCTTCTGTCATCTCAGTTCGGAAGATCGAGCGCGTTGTTTTCCTTCAGTAAGTAATGCCTGACCAATCGATGTTTGTACCTGAAAGGCATAAGACTTATATCGTGATTTCTAATGAGAGTATTATCTTGGAAAGGATATGTACCCGTAAATACTTTGAAAGCTAGTCTTGGGTTTTCTATAGGTAATGTTGAATACAGTAATTCAATCCATGCAAATCTAAAATACACCAATCTTTGTGAACCTGGGCTGATAGACGCCGATGTCGTTCTCCTTAACTCTGCTGGCCAGTCTTCAAATTTTCTCATAACCGATAATCCGAAAATATATAATACAAAATGTTTTTATATCGACGCCGTAAATAAGTTCGTCCGAACCGAAAAACTGTCTTTCCAGCAGCAGCTTCGCTTTTGTTTTCTGTTTTTAAATCCACACAAATGGAATACACATACTTAAAATTTAATACCAGGCCTACCTACCGAAGTATAAAAGCGCGTAAACAGGATAGTTACAAGATTTGTGAAAGTTAAAACATAGGCACCATTCCTCGTCTTCCTGACCATATCACCCCCTCCCCCCGATAAAAATATGTTTTAAAATAACTGCGCAAAACATAAGTATTCTCCCTCTTACTACACCTCTCCCTCCAATCGATAAAAATGTGTATTGTGTGTGAATGCTGCTCTCTTCAAATTTTGCATAGTTACTCTTTAGTACCTTGCGCAAAAGATAGCCATCCATTTTCCTCCCTCTGGCTACTTCACCCTCTCTCCTTGATATAGATGTGTATTAGGTATATTATATGGTATCCATTGCAAATTTTGAATAGTTTTTTGTTTTTCTTCAGTACCTATGTACTCCTTGCACTAGGCACCCTCCTCATACAGCGTACACTGGGTACCTGTACCAAGACAGGCTCTAGCGGTTATGTTATAATGTGTTCAATAATATTTTTCTCTGAAGTGCACGCTACTTGACGAAAGGCATATATTATATTTTCTCCGAGCGATAAAGCAGTATCCTCGAGGCTTTTGAATTGTCTCTTGGAACCGTCGAGCTGTCGATAAATTCCACGTGTTTATCGTGTACGAGTCCGGTAGTCCACAGGACACGGGGGGACAGCCCCACTGCCGGGTGAACGGTCCTGCCCAGTGCTGGAGCGGGCTGATCACTGATCACCTTCATAAATGGATCACAAATCAAATAAAGACTGTGAGGGTAGGTGGACCCTCCGCTTACCCAGGACCGTATATAAGCAAAAGCTCATATATGGTCCTACTCATTCACCACCTGATTGACATTTTATTAATGCTAGAAGGCAGCTGTACAACTTCGTCTCATACAATGTGACGAGACGGAGCCGAACTGCTGCCATCTTAAAAACTTTCATATTCGAGCTTTATTTAATAAGATTTACATTACAATAATGAAATGAAATAAACAAATGAATGGAAAGGAACAATGTATAAATATTTCAGAAATAAACATGAATAAGAGGATAAAATACCATCCAAAGTAAGCAACATAATAATATAAGATCACAAAGGATTGTACAATGTCAACAGTGTCAGTATTTTACTTTGATCAGGGAGCCGAGGAAGAGAAAGAACACGCCCCTGAGAAAGGGAAAAGGACAAAAAAAAATAAAAACGATCTTACCAGTATTCGGAGTACCACTGCCGGCAGTTCTCATCCCAGTGACAAGAGACAACAAAATAATATACAAGTATTAAGAAAATATTGAAAGTAAAGAGCAAAGTATAAAATAATGATAACAAATGAAAGAAACTACTATATAAATAAACACTTAAAACGCTAAAACTCTAGGGGTCCCGGTTAGAACCCCCTAACAGTTCCCATCTAAATAAAATAAAGACTATCTCGGTCTCTTATATTCTTGGCAGGATTAGTTACAACGCCGGCGCTAGACTTTTTGTCGCCACATGCAAAATCGTTTTTTTCCGCCTTTGTAAATACCACCTCATTATTTTTATCATTTTTACACACTATATATTATCGTTTTTCAAAGTGAATTTTGTTGTTCACTTTTTATAATATATAAAACCATCCCCACGCCGATCCTTAAATAGGCCGCTCGCGTGCCACACAGATTATGGCCGAGATTTTAATACATTCTTAATACATTCATTCACTAGTGTTGACTAGTGTGATAAACATAATTTATTTATTATTACATAAGTTATTTATTGGACAGTTAGCGCCGACCCCTTGATTTGGCCTCTGTTCCGCCTGTGCGTAACGCCGGCGCTGATTAGTTACGTTATTGTGTTAGGTAGATTTCGTATGGAAAGGTAAGATATATTACCTGTTGCAGAAGGTCAATCACAACAATCTCGAAAAAGTAAAAACACTTGAAAACCACCCTCCGTTAAAAAGTTTTTAACGGTTTACTTTGTGGAGGCAATAACTCCCACAGTTCTTATCAAATTTCGGTCCAACTGTTACGAAAACTCGATCTTGTATATATCTCGGATAAGTTCGTTGGTTAGCCTGATTAGGCATCTTATTTAAAAATGGCTTTGTTAATATTATTACTAGATAAAAAAAGTAAAATAATAATCGAGTACTTACATGCTATTAAACGAAAAATATCCTTTACTTTCACTAACCAACTAACTTACCATCACGCCGTTTTTCCGCGGGGCAGGCAGAGAGGATAGAGCGCCACACTCTTCTGTCCTGACACACAATTCTCGCCACATCCACGTTCATACATCTTCTCATACAAGCTCGCCGATTATTGAGGCTTCTAACAGAACCATCCTCCAGTATCTGGTTTACCCGGTCGTGACAAGTCTTCCGCGAACATTCTTTACTTCTGGTGCCATCAACACTTGCGTCATATATCATTCTTACCATTCTCTTCTCGTTCATCCGTTCTGTATGACCAAACCACCTAAGTGATCATTTCTTAATTTTACTCAGTATACTAACATAAGTGGATCTATCGCATATACGTCTAAGTGTAGTGACAGCTTTTTTAAAAAATGAATCAATCAGAATGACAAAATATCAATATCTTTATAAGAACGTCCATTAACCACGAATGTTATGTTATTTTATGTGTCAAATCAAATTACGAAGATAAATCTTTTTTTAAATAAATTAACGAAATGTTAAAAAGTAATACGTAGTTTAACATTATCAGTTTTCCGTTTTAAATAATATATTGTATTTATATTCCGCCCATTTCCACCGCTACCTATAACGAGATGCAGCACGTAATGCCCGTGTAGAATTGCCGACCATCAAACTACCATATAATGGCCACTTGTCTGCGATCGTAGGATTTGTACTTCGCAAAGCTTCACTTTTGTTGGTTCGGAATACCACGAACAAATTAAACTTATTTATTTATTGTCCGTTGTGTTTAATTTCTTAATTAACTTCGTGTTTATTTATTTTAAACAGTTTGAAAATGACTTTAACCGCCGAAACAGCCGAACATTTAAATAATGCTCTACACATACTAGCGGAACTTTCATAACAAAACTAATTTAATAGTTTGCAGTAAAATAGTTCTAACATTAAATGTATTAATTAGAAAGATATACATATAAAATCAATTTTATCGAAAAATATTGTTGTTGCGCTACCGGGATCTCTTTTCAAACCGGGGAAGGTGCATTATTATCCAACTATGCTACAGCGACAGTGCTTTTGACGACAAATTTTCGAACTTATATGTTGCACTTTTTCAAATGAATACATCTATCGTTCCATTATTTGAAGGCCATCTACTTTGTTTTTACGGAATCTCAAATACCTTTGAGTAAACCGTCAGCGATTAATGCTTTTAATTAGTATTTAAAATATCACAGAGCAATGTTCTGAATAATTACAACTTCACAATAAGAATGTGTTCTCCTAATAAGTTCTTAAATTGTTTTAATATATATGCATTTATGTCATTCTGTATTATACGCGCCTACAAATTATTACGTATTAGCAACAATTAATCAAAAATAAGACTAAATGTTAACTGGGCGGAAGAGTTACAAGCGAAGAAACATTAGAAAGACTAAAAGAGGAAATATTAGATACCCATTTTTCACGATTTATTGATATGAAACATCCCGCTGTGTCGGTAATGTCATCTTCGAATACGAATAGTACATATTATATAATATATATAATACTGAGAAATTAAAACGTTAGCGATGAACGTTTTATTAAATTGCTTTTGAAATTTCAGATTTTTTTTATTCATATAACTTTTTTTCTTATTTCGTAGAATTTAGTCAGAAAAGTTAAATACAGTCTACGTGCATAAAATAATCTATTATTTTATAAAACAGAAGAACAAATTCAAACGAATCTAAAGAAAAAATAAGATCGATCACATAATAAGACTCGAGGGGATCTGAAAATTATAATGGAAAAACGAGTCGAAAATATTCGAGGACTATGTACGAATTCTGTACCATTATGAAAAATATTATTATATAATATTTTACAAAAATTATTAACCCATTATTATTTGTGACTTTTGCTTCAGCCCTAAAATCGTCTAACTTTAACTTTTATTTTATATATTCAATATATAATTTGTAATCGATAAAATATTTCAATTAATCTAAATAATCGCACAAATTCGACTCTTTAAAAACGTATATTTCTGACACGGTTGATTGGTACGTGCAGCTTGAACATTTTCGGCATATTTTTATTATGTATATACCCCTTAAATATTGTGAACTATGTGTGTTATACGTTACACCCAACATCGAGAGCAATCAGCAACCGTGACCGCTGTATTCTGCAAAGGACGGCTTCATTAACTTCTCTGAATTGAAGGAACAGCGTCGTCACTCAAACGCGAAACAAAATCTCGCTCGGCCGCGGACCGTGACGCGCAGGCCCCGAGAGGGCAGGCGGCGAAGTGCGCACGCAACCGTAGTGAAATTACGATAACCACCATTTGCGGGGCGATAATAATTATTGACAATGTGTGAGGCCGTCATCAGGGCGGCGCGGCCGGCGCACGCGCGGGACGATACCATCTAGCTGCGATGCTCCGACTCCGTCGCGACCTGGAAGCCGAGCTAAAGTGACGAGGAAATCCGGCGTAAAGAACGAGACTAGATTGTAGAGGGAGCTTCCATTGGATACGGACACCGCCGTCGCTTATTGCAGCGGGATTCTGGATCATTATGATCAACTGTACCGGAAAGATAACGGCGGACTGCGTCTAATAAAGAACTGAAATAACGGACTTCGGTTGCAGAATTGTTGTTCCATTCTAGACTGTCGTAAATACAAATTGAAAGTAATCGTATTCATTATTACTTATCTTTTACCGACGTTTCGGAAATGTTCATAGCAAAAATTTGTGAGTAGAAAATATGTCGCAGTCCGACAGATTTCATCAAATTTACTAATTAAATAAAACAATCTTTTGTGTATAGTTTTCTGAGCTAATCTGCCGTATTGATGATGGACCCTGCAATATGGTCCGAATTTAACCAGAAAGGTCAGATATACGCGACAGATTAGCCCAGAAAACTATACACAGAAGATTCTGAACGGCCGTGAAAAGCTAAAACATCTTTAAGTAATACAATATTATAATTTTTTTTTTTTTATTATCTTTGTTTTATTAACCATAGAATTGAGTTTAAATAATAATAAATTTAGTAAATTTTAAATAATTGTTGTTTTTTTTAAAAATAGATTCTGGTGAAAAAACAATAATATATATTTTTAGTTAGTTATGACATCCTGAAGAAGAAAATGGTATTTTTCGAAACCGGTAGATGTATTTAAACTCAATTCAGTGGTTAATAAAACAAAGATAATAAATAAAAAATATGAATTTTAACCACAAAGTTAATATTGCTAATTTTAAAAGTACAATATCATAACACTTTTTCTAAATTTTTCTAATAATTTTCGAAGATTTAATAGTTTACATTATACATTTCAGAAAACTGTACCTATTACTAACTTACCTATAATTTATCATCACGCTGTTTCCACAAATACGCTACAACTACGAATTAGGAGCACAATTGTTGAACCCAGCATTGTCCAAGTCATCAAGATAGCACGGTTGAGGTGGGGTCGAAGAAATATTGGAAGACCCAGGCTGCGGTGGTTAGATGTTGTAACCCAGGATGCTTAAGCAGTCAGTGTCGAAAATTGGAAAAGAATAGCGGAGGACAGATCGAAGTGGCTAAACTTACTTGAGAAGGCCAAGTTCCCCTCATTAATTATGATGACCAACTAACTTATCATCACGATTTTCCGCGAGAGTAATCAGAGAGGATAGAGCAACAAACTATTACGTCCTGACACAACTCTCGCTTCATTCGCGTCCATATATCTTTTCGTGCATGCTCGTCAACTGTTGAGATTTAGGACAGGATTATCTGGTCATGCCAAGTCTTCAATTTTTATTCTCTCCTTATTTGTTCATTCTTTACTTATTGCTATGTACGGAGTAATACCACTAATAATCTCATTTTACGTATATATGGCGCCATTGTTCGTTTTCATTAACCGGTCATATCGGGGCTCGAAAGCAAAACTAATAAGAATCCTGTCTGAAACACCAAAAGAAAAAACTTAATTTTTTTTACATAGATAGTATCACAAGTATGATATCTGTTAGTTGTAGCGTAACAAACGTTTATTTTCGATCCCGTGAAAACATTTGACAGCACTGTAAGGTTATTTTTTTGAAAATACTTTTGTTTCAGTTAACGAAAATATGTAAATATATTGGAGGTATTAAACAATATTTATGTCCTTAAATACTGTGATAAATATGTCGGCATTCTTATTTCATCGAAAATATTATGTTTAACATAGAAAATTTATGTTTATAGCTGTTCCGCACAGCTACGCGGCCGCGGGGCGCGCTAATCGCGGCTCAAGAAAAGCTCCGGGCAGAAAACCTATCTTGGCCGATTCACGGCAATATTTCGCCCGGCACCCCGCGCCGCTGGAATCCCGACGCCTCTGCGCGCAGCGGTCCGCCGAGGAGAGGGGGAAGCCGGGCCGCGGACGAGGCCACGCCCCCGGCGCCAGCGAAACTTACAAACCATATTTTGCATTATAACTTATGTTAAAAAATTATATTGAGCTTCTGATATATGTAAATAAAGAGAGTTTTTGGAGGGCGATCGCCCGGAGATAATATTATGCACCTTAAAAATCATTTAGATAGTTAAAACGGATTTTTAAAGTTTAAGGTGCATTTATTAATTCTCCGGGCCATCGCCCAAGGTAAAATGTATCAGGTATCGCGAGGAGGGCCAAACTCTGTAAGAAAAAGTACTCGCGATGCCTGGAAAATGAGGAATAAAAACATGAGAGCTTTCTCAGAAGCGAAAATGGAAATCTGCCGTCCCGTACGGGACGACAGAAAAAATGACGTAAGTTGCGGAGTCTGACCGCCAGGTGGTGTCGGCGCGGGACCGAATCGGGGTGGCGCGGGGAGTGGCTTCGCCCCCTGATTGGTCCCAGCATCCGGCTGGAGCCTTACGCTCCCAGGAGATGAATCTCCAGGACAAATAAACGGTCCAGCGGTTGCAAAAATCACTTCCCTCGATCGCTTCTGCACCGCTGGACTTCTCTGCAACAACTGTATTTTATTTATCTCCGCTTGACCTCTGCTATTACATCTGGATTTTCCTTGGGATTCGACTTTGGCTACGACATTGGGAATGAACCTGGAATATTCTACGACTTGGCTGCTACAACTGGACGAAGACTTGGACCCCCCTGGACCACAGCACACCGCTGCAGACGTCGACGTTCGAGAGCCCAGAGTGAACCGGCGAACCACCCCTACGTGATTGCTACAGTTCTTGTTCCTGTACTGAATAATAGCGTTAGTAAATTTCTAACCATTTTAAGAGTAATTCGCGAATGGACTGTATGTTACAGGTATTCAAAATCTCTATAGACACCTATACGGAAGAAATACGAGTATGTAGGAAAAACATTATATGCAGGGGTTGTATGATACGTGTGTTTGAGACATGTTTTTTAAACATAGAATATGTTTTATCGGAAGCTCCCCAGAACGTTAAAAAAAGTGCGTTTGACACAGCGTTAGAAAATTTCGGTACATTTTAGGTATATTTTCGCTGGTTGACTGTAACATACAAGAACGTTATTACGAGACTTGTAAACACCAACGTGGAAAAAGTATGTAAGAAAAAACATATTTTATGCATGATACACGTGAATGAGACATGTAACGCGTTGTTTTTTTTTTGGGACAAAATTATTTGTTGTATTAATTTTATATTACATTCTGGTTTACAGTGCCATTGTAAAAAATTTCATTTTCCAATGTTGCGTTTTCAATAATAATCCAGTGAACATACGTTTTCCTACAGGATTGCGGCAACGTCAGCGACCCGGTTGAGAGGTTAGTCAGTAGTGAGACGAGCGGCCCGAGCGGCCGTCACATCCCGATGGAGGCGGGTGAACGGCCCTACTCCAGCTCCGGCCTTATTTTCCATATCGCTAGACTCGGCGGCAATTACCCGCCGCGATTACAATGCTCGCTCGCAGGTGAACAATAAACCCGAGACGTGGCCGTGAACTAGCTACGCGTCTCTGGAGGGAACTGCAAAACCATGTCGGAGTGTGTGGTCAAATGGCGAGATACGCAGAAATAAAATCTTCTACATTCTGTGCCAACGATCAGTGGTGCAGCAGCGCCACGGCGGCGGTACCTACATTTAAAAAATATTTTGATACAAAATGAGAATATTGTACATCAAATATCGTGCACCGGACGGATATTGCAAGAATGCAAAAAATATGTATATGACCGGAACATTTTCAAAACATATACGTAACGTTAAATATAGCATAGTAGGAAAATTATACTTATTTTTTGTTAAGAATTGGATCATCTCGCTATGCGGCAGTATCCCATTCTTTCAACCATTGACCACGTGCACTCGGAGACAGATGTAATATGTGAACTCAACAAACAGTCATCCCTAAATTAACATGCTATTGCTCGATAATTTTTTTGACATATGCATGGTTTTAACGTTTACAAACTAACTAACTTACCATCAACCGTTTTCCCGCGGAAGTAGGCAGAGAGGATAAAGCGCCACACTCCTCTGTCCTGACACAATTCTCGCCTCATCTTCAAATCTTCCGTGGACATCCTCTATTTCTAGTGCCATCAACACATGCGTCATATATGTCTTTCTTACTATTCTCTCCCCATTCATCCGTTCCATATGACCAAACCACCTAAGTGATCCTTTCTTAATTTTACTCACTATACTAACATCAGCTTTATATTATTACCTTATTTCTTCATTATTTACTGTCATAAATAGATTTAGCACATACACGCCTAAGTGATCTCATTTCCACTGCATTCAGTCTACTTTTGTTACTCTTCTGCCAGCTCCAGGTCTCACTTCCATACATCAGTTTCGATACCAAGACTCCGTTGTGCACCGCTAGTCTTGCCTCGGCTGACATATTCCCGTTAGATATAATTCCATTCAAAGCACCGTTCACTTTATTCCCTGCAGTCACCCTACTTTCGATATCATTCTCAGCCTTTCCGTTTCTATCAAACATTCTTCCCAAATACCCCCTCCCCCGCATATGATAAATGCATTTTTAATAATTATTCCCCCTAGTCCTTTCCAGCTTACCTCCTGATTCAACACATTGTTAGGCAACGTTCAGCAGTATTTAAATTGTTTAAAATATTCGACAGCGTCACTTCTGAAATGTTACAGGCGATGTTTTTTTTAAAAATCCCTTTCAAGGCCCTCAATTCATGATAAATTATGTACTTAACACAGTCTGGAATAATAACAAAAATCAATTTAATACATGCAGCAATTATCTAAATTAATTTAGCGAACCGGTGATACTTTTTTTGGAAGGACATCAACGATAAAATATTTTTTAAATTGAAGTTCTAACCTCTCGGCGACAATCTGCTCAGTACATTGGTAAGAACTTATCATATATACGATGGTATATAATTAAAAATGACAAAATCAAGGTAGAGACTATAATAATCGTGGAAAACTATTTAATTCATATTATATAATTAAATAACATTAACAAAACAGTCCAACGCAGTTTTATAGAAGACTCATTGGTATTACTGCTCACCAGTTGTTCTGGAATATTCTTGTGTAATTCTAGTCTTGTTAGAAGTACTTTACCAGCGTAAACACATTTTAAACACAAGAAATGGGTAAATACCTCCCTCTGTAATTATTAAACATGCCTCAGTGGCATCGCGTCACAGTTTGATTGCTCCGAGCAGGAGGGTAAAGCCGAGGTGGTTACCTACTCTGTTACAGCAAATTGTAAACCAAGAATGAAGTATGCCATCGAGATAAGGTCCTTAAAGGAGCTTTCAATGTGTTCCAAACTTACAGAAATATACTAACTTTACTATTCGACATAAATACTGACAATCTTCTAAAAGCACATTTAAAAATTAAACCCAGGCAATAATAACCAAGTAAGAAAATGCCAAAAAACGGCAAATTTCAGACAAAACGAAATATATAACTTTTATTGGATTTAATTTTTTTTTTTTTCAGAACACATTTTTGTTGTGAAATTGCATTTTGAGAACATAGTTCTGTGGTATTTTAATTCAAATTAAATTAATCAACTAGAAAGAAATACATACAAAAAAAATAGATCTACCAAAAAATCTTGAAAATGTAACTTCACAACCAAAATGTGTATGTTAAAAACATACAAGTAGTATCAAATTTAATAAAATGGATTCATTAATTGATTATGGTCTCCTAGCGGATTTCACTCAAAGGTATTTGAGACTCACCACAATATAAAGTTGATTGCTTTTAAAAATGGAATAGATGTATCAATTGGAAAGATTACAGAATATAAGTTCAAAAATGTGTCGAAAATGCATTCGATTGCTATAGCGAAATGGTAAACGCGAAGACGTACATCCCGGTAGCAACTGAATAATTTTTCGATAGATTACTTCTGTATTTCTTTCTAGTTGATTAATTTAATTTGATTTAAATTTAATATAGAAATTGTTAAAAAGCATAAATGATTATAATAAGATTTCTATCCAAACCGTATTTTTACACTGGCTATATACTATTGCTTAGGGTAAAATATTAAAGGATACAGAAGTTATAAAGGAGCCTTTAACAAACTAGACGAGGATCATTGGCTCTTTTAAATAATTGCTAAACATATTTTTTTATCACCGCAACAAAGATGACATTTTCGACATTAGATTTATGACTGATTTTAAAATAAAATACGTATATTCAGATATTTCTCTTGCAAAATGTTATTATATGTCGGGTTAAGGAGCAGACCATCGCCGTAAAGCGAAGCAAGTATTTTTTAAGTACTCATAAACTCATAGTACTCATAGTACTAGTACTAGTACTCACAGTACTCATAGTACTAGTACTAGTACTCACAGTACTCATAGTACTAGTACTAGTACTCACAGTACTCATAGTACTAGTACTAGTACTCACAGTACTCATAAAATTCCTAAGAACACTTAGGTGTATTTTTTTCTTGAAAGTGTTTATTCTTACTATTTAATGGATAAACCGCGTCGTACTAATATTCGTATAAATTATACGCAATACTTATTTGGGGGGACCTTTTTTCCGTTCTGTGTTTGGGCCCAATTTTTGTGATTACGATTAAATTAACAACGAAATTTATATTTTATGTCCTATAATATTCACACTTTCGTGATTAAAAATAAGTACTCGCAACTAAAAACAACCCTTGCTTTAACTTCAGTGGTTTTCACTTCGCGGCGGTGGTCTGGTTATATACCCAATATATTAACGGGATACTGCTATTGTATCTAAATCGTAAGATTTTCAAGTGTTTTCTTAATGGATGTGAGTAATGATTTTATACCTTTTAAAATTACATTTTTCGAATTTAAAAAAAAATGTTAACCCTCATTAGCCTCGGAAAAATAGCCCATACCAGCAAAAGTATTGTAGGGCGCCGATCTTTTGGGCCTCTAACGTGGGTCCCAATGCGCCGTATGGCTGGCTGCATTGGCGTAGTTAAACCACAAGCCTCATCCAAGTTTTCCACTTTATCGTCTCGAGTTTAGTATGCAGACATATATAAGACTAAATTTGTTTTATCTACACATATTGTACCAATTCATTTTATAATTCAAAGAAAACATATTTTACTGATCGTGATATTTTAAAATCATTTATTTATAGCGCAATTAGGTTAATTAAATATTTTTTTTTAATGACATTAATCATTTCGCGACCACGATTTTTTATTCGTTGATGACTTTGTGTGTAGTGTATTGTATTCTATATTATTATCATATAATCGCTTTTATACTAAATGATTCGATATGACGTTTTTAAATATTTTTGTTTTACTTCGTTTATAATGTTCCCCTATGGTCCCTCGTGACAGAGGATCGCGATCTCCGTAAACTCTCGCCCTCTTAACTAAGCTCCTCCACTTTTCTCAGCATCCTGCAGACCTTAGAACTGTCACCGGAGAAGTGCCTGTCGCCTTTTCCATTCGGTCGGTCCAACGTGTGGGAGATCTTCCTCTTCGACCTTCGACGTGGCCCACCACAACGAGCTTCTCTAAGCTATCTTCCCTCCTAGCAAGCTGCCCAAAAACTTGAAGGAATCGTCTCAGGTTGCAGGTTGAGAATCTGTCCGCGATGTTTAATTCCTGCAGAACGGAGACATTTGTGTGTCTCGCCGTTCATGTTATGCGCAACATGTGTCTCCAGCACCACATCTCAAAAGCATCAATCCGTCTTCTCTTCCTTGCTTTCAAGGTCTATGATTCCACACCATATAATAATATAAATGGTTTATATTATTTCCAACGTTTCACAATTTTACAATAGCATTTTTATAAAAATGCTGCCACTTGTTGAATGAAAGTTTTGAAATCTTCTTTGTCCAGTGAATATGAAGAACGCATCAAAATCTCCCATCCTATTTCACTTTTTTTACAGAAGTCTTTGTCACATGTAGCTGGACATTGTCGTGGTGACACATCGCCTGTTGATTCAAGAGAGGTTTCGTAAACCATCTGTTCCTAATAATTAATACAATTTGGCCTCGTTTTAGTATAATGACGAATAATAATTCTAACGAAATGATTCATTTCAATGACCACACAAAACAATGTAGATTATGACAAGGGCGGCACTTTGTCGCTTGCCTTTTTGAAGGGGGCACATTACTTACGGTGGGGTCTAATTACGACCTAGACACAAGAGAAAGTAGGTACTCGAAGCTTAAAGCGGTCGATGACACATCATGGCACAAATGACGTCGTATTGGTAGGCAGGACCGATCTTAGAGCAATTGGCGCCCAAGGCAAATGATGTTGATGTTAACACCCTCGCTCCCCGCTAATCAACATCCCAGACAACTCTTTCCTGAAACAACATGACTTTTTTCCCAAGCAATAAGAATATTTGTACAAAAATTTTGGTTACGTTACGATTTTGGTACGCATGCGTACCTACTGGCATATACCGCAATCAATTTTGTACCGCGTCGGTCTGTGGTATGCTTTGAAGTTTAACACATAATGATAATGTGGAATTAAAAACAAATACAAGTTTAAAAATTGATCTAAATTGGCCATAAGGAAAGCAACAATTCCTTCCGTAGTCTGTGTTTTGTCTTGGCAGATCCACCGCGGCGCACTCCAGACTCAACACCCGAGGTGGCTGCCTCACTTGTCTTACCCAAATTCCGGTCCTGATGATAGATAAGCGTTAATTTTCATAGACCGGTACCTAATTACCTATTCTACTTATATCCTAGTCTTTACTACTTGGCTATTTAATAGTATAAAGCTACAAGGAAAAGATACAAATGGAGAGGTACACCAAGAAGAACATTGTTCTTCAAAACAAGAGAGATAAATAACCCACGGATACGATGTTAATAATATTAATTATTTTGGAAGATTTATTTTAAATAGTAAATTCGCAACTAAATTATTTTAGTAGATTTACCAGTCTGTTTGCGTAGCAATTAATGGCAATTTGACGTTACTCCATCATTAATAATAATAATAATAATTCTGTATGAGATGAACTCTTTGGAGCAGTCAGTTTTCTGAACTCGCATACAAATTGAATTTGATCAGTAGTGTGGCACATTTCAATATTTTAAAGCGATTAAAAATTAACACATATGACCGAATTAGCTCCTCTATTTTTTATCATGTATAATTCATACTTATATAGAATAATTAAGTTCTTATTCATAGTTTTAGCATATTACAGTTCATCCCCAGGTGCCAAATACCCTAGCTATGTCTCTGGTCTTATACTCGTACTATATAATTCAAAAGTTCAAATAAAGGTTGCATTTATTATGTTTATAAATCTCACTTATTGAAAATAGAAAATAAATAAAAACCAGATATATAGTATATTTTTAAATGGCATTTCCGGCAAAATTTGGAATACAACGGTCTGTTACACACCGCTTACAGAGTAGGCACTAAGGAATTCCAAAAATGTATTCAGCTTTCACACAAGACTAAATACATATATTGAAGGGTAAAACAATAAATAATACAATCAAAAATGTTTTTTATAAAAAATTTATATTTGTGTAAAAATATCAATTTATTCCATGATTTCTTCTAATAAATATATCTCAACAACTTTACATACTTAAAATAAAAGGTAATGTACAAAAAAGAAAACATATTTACATTTAAACATTCAACATCACATGACTCTTTGTATTTTTCCGTATAATGTAAATAAAGTATGCATCTAGCAAATGCAAAAGCTCTCATTTTAAATTATTAACAGTTTTCATTGCCGATACGGACCACACCGAAACATTAATCATTGGGATCGACACTGATGCAGTTCAGAAAATGGAAGGTGATATAGTTCAATACAAAACGCTCCCTAGGCATATACATATTGCCCCTAGAAAATAACATGCGACAATTTGATCACAATTGACTTTTTGGCATATGCATTCTGCCAAGTTGCAAGCAATAGTATTTGAATAAGGTGCTGATAAAAATTACCCACTACATATTAATATTTATTGTGAACAAATATTTGTCTAGTTTAGACATTAAATGAATAAATAGATATTAATGTACCACATGGAGAAGAAATAATACCAACCATTATTATCCATGTACGTATTAAAATGTTCATAAATATTCTTTAGTAAAATTCAAATTATGATATTGAAAAACAAACGTAAAAAAATTCTAATACATTGATTTCAATTTTATTTTTTCTAAAATATATAAATAGTGACAGTTGAGATTCTGTTTCTAGGGGTGATATTTATATTTTCTATGAGCTGAATTTTAAACTATTATACGTTACGACCTAAATCAATTATTGTGTTTGAGTGAACACTTCAATTTTATTTTCGACAATGACAAAAGTAAAGGCACATAAATAAATATGTAGTATGTGTAAAATATACATACTTAGTAAATTTATAGTGCTGTTCTAAGAGGAAAATTAAGTTCCTAAATAGACAAACTTATGGCTTTTAGTATAATCTTAGTGTTCTTGCACTCAAGTAAATAATTATAATCAATTCAATTTTTGACCATTGATATCAGATATACGAGTCAATTTAATTAAGGATTTTAGAAACAGTTTTGCAGAAAGTACCTTCCCCAACTCCCGAGTGTACCTTCTCATTTCGATTTAAAGGTAAAATATAAAAGCAAAATAACCATGTACAGTCAAACAGATGATGAGTTTGTATACTTGTAAAGATCATATTAACCATCACTAGATAAAGTGGAGGTCATATATAAATTTAAAACCACCATAATGTTTATACAAAATGAAAAATATTACCCAAACTAATGAATTTGATATAAAGATCTATGTGAATAAATTGAAAAGAGCAGAATGTACAGATTTTATAAAAAAAAATATATTACTAATATTGCACAAATTTATCAATTTACTTTTGGATTACATAAAAATATTAAAATAAACTTTAGTCCGAGCTATCAGATTAAAACCTCCATTGTATAACGAAATCTTTAATAAACACGAGAATTAAAATAACACATAATAATTTACCAAAAATATATTCAAGAAGTAAAAAAACGTTATCTAAAGTTGGAATCAAAAAATATGAATACTTTATTAAAATATTTTCTGTCACAGAGAATGTTTAATAAATTATTGAAAACATTTTTTTACATTTTCCTGATTTATTAAATATATCGTACATCAAAATAGTGTATCTCGTTATCGTCGTAAATTCCACACTCAAAATATGATATCTCTTTTTTAAATGCACGAAATATGGATCTATATATTTTATTTTAATGAATTTAATGTTGTTTTATTTCAACCAAAGTATTATTCCAAAAATAATTTTAATTTAGTGATTTCCATTTATATTGTATAAAATGAACTCAAACACATTCTAATATTCTGAAATGATAATTTAAAAATTCACATAAATAAATCATTTGTTCGGTTTTGAATCCATCCTTGTCGAATGGTAACTATGTACAAGTCTTGACATAAGATGACGACGACGTGCGATCAATGTGTTTAAACTAGTCTGACCTTATTAAATAAATCAAAATTATGAAAGTACTTTTCTTTTTCAAAATAAATCAACATTGTTTTAAATAGCAAGAATACTTAAAAAAAAAAAAAAAACCAAAACAATTTCAAAATGTTGTAAAATTAATGTGATAAATAAAATTTGTAAAATTATAAACACTACTTTAAATAATGAGATTGATGGCTATTAGAAAACATTTTGACTGTAAAATAATTGCTTATAAATTAATATTTTCCAGGAATAACAACATACAAGTATACTGGCCAAATCAATTTGTTAAAGGTTTATGAAATCTACAGGTATGCTGTGCACCAACTCTGTACGATCAAGGTAATCAACAACTGAAGAAAATTTTAGACAAAAAAAAACTTCTTCAATATTTTCAATTTCAGTATACATTGTTTTCTGAAAAAGATACCACAAGTATCGAAACATGTAGAATAATTAATAAATAGTGGTTTAAAAGTATTTTGTCTAATTATTAATAAAAAATAAAAACACATTCGCGAATTCACTTTTTCAAAACAATGCAGATGACGCTAACTTTTTCAAGTGGAATTGACTGGAAGTTTTTTTTCATTAGAAAAAAATTACCTTCAAGAGAAATCCAACGGAAACCAACAAATAGAAATAGCGAATACTTGAAGTGAAAGTAGTGATAATCTACGTTTATTCCAAATTTCAGATTCTAAAATACAGGATTCGCAATTAAAACTTTAGTTTTTTAAAAAATAGTACGATCCAAAACATACCAAAATTGTATAAAAATTACATGTGTAATGTACGATTACTCTGAGGATGTGTCAGCTAAATCGCAATCAATATTGTTTATTTCTAATTAAACCCTTCATAATTTTATTATCTCCTACAAATAATTGTATCATTTAAGGAATACATCCGAATATTATCCGTGAAGGCATTTGGGATTTTATAAAATTTATAAAACAGTTAATGGTAGGAAAAACGATTTGCATAATAATTGACATATCTTGTCCTAACAATTTTTTTTTAAGATTTTACACGGGAGACACTGTTATAGACGGGCTCAATTATGACTCACAGATGCCGTGTTGAAATAATTTAAATTTAATTTAGGTATATTGACAACATACCTATAAACTACAATTCAGGAACAATATACACATAACAATTGAGCTTCTTTATGATATATCGTAATATCATTTTTCTAATAAATTCATTCATTCATTTTTATAAAAACGTACATGATTATTTCACTAAATAATATATCAACTCAATATTCACACATCTTCTCCCACTAATAATATATCAACTCAATATTCACACATCTTCACTCACTAATAATAAATTAAATACCAATCTACACTGTGTTATACGATAATTAATCTACAATAAAGGCACTTCACTTTTGTTCAGTATCGGCTCATAAAGAGTAACACACTTTAAGTCTGTTTATAATCACTAATTATGTTAAGTCTTTTGTAAACTGGGGGTTAACAGCACGTGTCACGTGGGGGACTAGAAGCCGGGACGGGCGGAATCAGGCGGGGCATTCAAGATATGATGGTCTCCGAGCTCTCCATGTCCGTGTGGATGGTGAGTTTCATCTTCTCCTCGCAGCTGTCGTTACTATCTGATGAAACCTCGCCCACCGATTGCGTTGTGGAGGTTTCCTAAAATTTTAACACAACATTGTACCAAAAAATGTGTAGTATATTATATTGATCAGCAAAGTAAAATGTACTATAAAAAAATAATACTCAATTTTGATGAAAACATGTTCAAAAGGATAGGTGTTCTTTTCATTATACATGTAATTTCTTATGTATTTACACATTAACCCTTAGAACCCTGAGTTCCTTATCCTGCAAGTGCTCTGACCCTGGACTCCTGAGAAATTTTCGATCAAACCGAAACATATTTTTTTTTAGTTTTTGAGAAAGCAAGTTCAATTATGGTTTACAAAAAGTGCATTAAAAAAAGAATTTTATTTTTATATTGCATAAAACTAATATAATAGATAAGAAGAACATTGTAAATAATTTATTGCCAGAACTCAGCCTTCGAATGATACAATTCTAATTTCCAAATCCAATGCAGAGGAATGCCTCATATGATTTGCACCAGTAAACGGTCTTGTTGCTTCTTGGCAAATTCTTCTTAGCATTACGATTCCCTCTTTATTCTCCGCTTATATTTTCCCGCACAGACAACACATCTATTATTTAATATAGCTCCCTTTGGTCTTTCAGACATACATACATATATGTAGGACTGTTCAGTACATTTAGGAGTCTTGGTTCACATAGGCCGGACATTTGGGTATATGCATCGCTTCTTCAGGCCGGTTTACCGGCCCATAGGATTCATAGGGCCTGCAGCCCTGAGCCCGTAGAGAACAAAATAAAAGTGCGGGTAAAGGTTTCCAGTAGATTTCACTACACAAAGCAAAAATAAAATACAAGGCGGGTCAAAAAAATAAATTATGTCACGCCGAATTATTATGTCGCTGGCCGTGGCGGAAAATTTTTTGTGGCAGATATATTCGGTGCTGGACCGTAGAGGGTTAGGTTAACCATGTATTGTATGAAGCTAAATGTTTAAACAAATTTGGTAAAATTTATGACATTTTTAATACAACTGAGACAAATAGCATAATTATGCCATGTTACAATAGTTAACTTACGAGAATTCTGTTCCTCTGATGCGTTCTTATGTGTTTGGAAAGGTGATCACTTCGCATGAACTTCTTCAAACACTCCGGACATTCAAACCTCTTCTCTCCAGTGTGGGTTCTCCTGTGCCTCTGCAACTCATCGGAGCGGGTGAACCTAATGAATTGTATACTCGTTTATTTAAAAATATACATGCAATATTTAATAATGTTTTATCATCATAATAAATAGAAGAGATATATTAATTCTATATATTTTGATTTATAATAATCAACCAAATATGTTAAAAGGAAAAATACTATTATCTTTAAAATATTCACATATTAAAATATTTATTATTTTATTATATTAATAGGTGACAAAATTTATTTTGGAAGAAATTAAAAATAGGACTCAACCAATTGATAAGAAAAGAATCAATGCCATTTCAAAAATATCAAATCCACAAACCAAGTGCAAAATAATAACCCTTGAAAACTTGTGGAATTGGACAGAAGAAATCTGTTCAATAAATGACCAGTAGAGGTACACCTCAAACCAAAAAAAGACACGATAGGCTCAAAATAAAACTTTTATATCTTCACTAATATAATGAACATCAGACTGGTACATGGTAATACAATTAATTTCATTGCCAAAAACAATTTTTTTTCCAATAGAGATGAAGATGAGAATGAGAGAAAAAAATATGTACATACTTTAAGATTTATTACTTCAAGATTTAGTTTTAATAATTCTTTAAAAAATGATCAGTGGTTCCCTGACATCCTGATTTAATAAAAGTTCAACAAAGACAAGTTTTATTGACTAGGTTATGAAGCACAGAAAATAAACTTGAGGATTTAATAAAAAAAAAAATTAAAAAAAAAAAAAAGCTTCAAAGGTTAACTTGACAAACATTTGCAAACATGCAACCTTATTCCAACTAGTCGCTTATCATCAACGCGAGCAGTCCAAACGTCTTGTTATAAAACGATGGATTCTGGCCCAGACTCATCACGTTAATGATACACATTACTATTGTTAAACCCGGAATAAAGACAATACGTAATTATGGTGCATCTTTTTCAGCCTATCAAAGACAAACCTTGGCTCCGATTACAATTAATAATAATACTGATGTTATACTTAAAAAATTATTTTTTTCTTCTGTAACAATCAAAATGGCACGCAGTGTCCAAGCTAAGATAAATATCATCAGAAGGAGTGATTACAGCAACATTATTGATTTTGCAATGTCTAATAGGTATATCATGATAAATTCAAAACCAGCAGTAGAAAGAAAGAAATTTCTACACCTATTTGACATCTCAACAGATTTTGTTTTAAAAAACATATGGAATCCTAAACAACTGCAAGCGAGCCTAACCATTGGCCATTCAAAATATTTATTTATACGAGAAAACATACAAAGACATGTGGTTTGATAATACAATAATTAATACATGAATTTAAAAAATCATAAATAACTTGAGAAGTGTTATTCATAAGAAAAAAATAATGTATTTGTTATTATTTACAAATATTATTAGCAAGCAAAGCAATCAAGCATTCTTTGTAGTACTCGAATATGCAAAATTCCCAACACTGGTGGATCAAGTTTTATTAATGTTTACAACTGGATAAAAAAATAAATAACTCATTTGAGAATGATTTCAATTCTTATAAAACAGCATTTTACCAAAAAATTGATAAAGATAAAGGAATTACTTTAGAAAACAATGGTAAATTTTTATATTGTAATTATTTTTAATATTTTTCGCCTCAACTTTTTTACACCAATTAATCTTCATCGATTACCGAATGATTCAACACAAGCAATATAATGCGAATTATCTTTTGATTCTTATAATTCAATTGTTCATGTTGTGCGGTGTTTCCGAGCTTCTCGTACACCCTTGGATTAGCACGTACGCATTGTGAGGAGACAAGTGATGAAATGAGATAAATTTAAAGAATTTTGAGAAGGAAGCCAACGCACCTTTTTCCACAGAAGAGCCAATTGCATATGAAAGGTCTTTCTCCGGTATGCCACCTGAGATGGGCGCGCAGGTGCGATGTTTTACCATACACCTTGTTACACCCCGGCACATGACATATATGCTGTTTTTTCCGATTGCTTACATCTCTAAAAATGCAAAAAATAAAAGCAATTGAAGCAGGTCCACAATGTGTTATAGTATGTACATAAGTAAGTTATCCAAAACTAACACCAACAAAAATAGGTGATCTATTTAAAATAAAGATTAATAAATATCACCAATAATAACATTTATCTCTGTAAAATTACCCATGTGATAACAATATTTTCAAATAAGAATGTAATTGCACATTTTTGTCAATTAGTTAACATGGCAGGTTTCCCTTCCATTAAAAAGTCAATATAAAAACAAAATATTAACCAACAAGACATCATACAGTTAGGTTTTTTCAATTGACAAAAGCATGCGATTCAAACCAAACAAACTCAGATACCCCCCTTTCATTAAAAAAATATTATATATTTACAGACACAAACCCAATACCGTTAGTAGAATAGATATACTCATGAAACAGTTAACTAAATAATATTGAGAAGTATTAATGTTTCACCTTCTCCCTCTCACGAAATTTTAATTCAAATTCACAAATCTCAGTTAGCAAAGAAAACTACGACCATTACGAAGCTCTACACTGTGGTGTACTTCATTTAGTACTATATACTTAGCCAAAGAGCCAATGTAAAAGTTATTTTCTCAAACACGTCTAATAATTATGTATTGCTGAAATCAATTAAGAGCGCTAAACGAGGGATGTTTACAAATCAATTCTTTCACTCAACGGGTCTACTTCATCTTAGCGAGCCGTTATAAAGATATTAGTACCATAAGATTAGATGTTTTGAAAATTAATATGAACCAAGTAAAATACTGTAGATCACACCTGTAAATCATGTTTACAATATAGACAACCTTGCAATGGATATAACTGCAAAAATTATCCATGCAAAAATAATTTCCACACAAAATAAGGGCACATACTTTAGGCTTATTTTTTCAAACCAACTTTTTATTAATTATGAAATTATAGAATCAATCGACAAAATCACATTTTAAATTTAATAAAATCATATTTTTTTTATATAAAGGGCATATATGTACATATAATAATCTTACTATTTTCCGTAGTAGAGGAAATACATAATATAATAGTCTCACTATTTTACAAACTTCTCAATATCTGTACTATGAAATATAGGATTAAAAAAGAAGGGTCTCCCAGAACCCTCAAACTCTCGATCATTGAATAAATTAATATCTTACTGCTAGACCAAACAGACATATTTAACAGAAACGCTCAGATTTTACATCAATCCTCAAAATCTTATATCAGTGAAATAACATATTAAAGAATAATCTACACTCTGTATTGATTTCCACGCACAGATATATAATGTTCTAAAGGTGTAAAAATTGTTTTATTTAATCTACTCAAAAAACAGAGGTAAATAGAAAGAATCGAAATAATCAATTTTTGAAAATGTTTACTCAAAATGACTAAAAAACTGTCAAATAAGAATTAGTTACGTAGGTACAAGTTCCCAAATTACTTTAAATAACTAAAAGTTCTAAAACAATTACAATATTTGAGGTTATAAAAAGTCAATAAAATAAGGATTCATCGAAGCCACCTACTCAACTGCTTCTAATATCATCGGATAGGATAGTTTCCTAATCAATATTGTGAACAAGATAGTGTGAATAAGAGTGGTTTACCTATCACCCTGCATACAGTTGGGGCAGGAGCAGGCCACGCGTACCACCCGCTTCTTGCCCCCCTGGGCGTGGCTAGCGCTGGTGGGGAGGCCGACGGCGGGCGGCGGCTGCGGCTGTCCCTGCGCTTGCCCCGCCCCGGAGGTGGGCTGAAGGGGAGGGGGCTGGTCGGGGCTGCACGCCCACTTGCCGCCCGATTCTGACACCTCCTGTTGTATCTGCTGCCCTGGAAGGAAGCAACCGACCGATGTTATCGTCTTATTGACGCTAGTATTGGGACATATTACCAAAGTTATATGAAGTAGTATAGTTCTATAAGCTAGTGATTTCCTAACAATTATTTACGTAAAGTGTGACCTAGCTACCATAGTTTTAAACAAATTGACAAGAGAGGCTCGGATAATGTTGGACATCAATAAATTGTTAATATATAATTATGATCTTCGAATGAGCAAATTTCTTAACACATGGCATATAAAAAAGTATACTAAGAAGAATAATAAGCTAACCGATAATCTGATGTTGTTGCGGTGTAACCTGCGTGACTTGTTGAATGGGCCCCACCCCCAGTGCGCTGGCCGGAATCACCTGAACATTACCGATACCGGGGATATTGTGCACAGGGAATGACTGTAACGTCGGTACCTGTAAACAAATTACATTTATTATAATTGTTGCATTTATTT
Source organism: Eubasilissa regina (assembly GCA_022840565.1). NCBI lineage: Eukaryota > Metazoa > Arthropoda > Insecta > Trichoptera > Phryganeidae > Eubasilissa > Eubasilissa regina. Next base: position 29,527,115 of record JAINEB010000018.1, read on the forward strand.
GTTTCCTTTTTAGATTTACTGATGCACAATAATAAAAATGTGTTTTTCGATTTTGCATATATTTTAATGTCATTTTTGACACCTTTTGCCAGTGTTTGATCATATTTTGTAAAATTGTTTTTATGCAAAGAATAAATGAGCATGCATATAAATATACGGTGAAAACAGATAGCATAAATGGACATAATGTTAAATTCAAAGGGAACTGAGGTAGACTAAATTTGTGTCACAAAATAGATTAAAGAAGGTAGAAGGTTTAAGAGTGGGAGACTTTACATTATAAAGGTACCGCGCTTACTCCAAGCGGTCTGTAAATGAGTGCCAAAACCACCAGGTGACCGAGTGAGGATCTAGTGACCGGCTTTCTAATGTGTATATTTTTAATTGATTTTATTGATCAAATTAATCAAATCAAACCTAATCAAAATTAAACAGAACTCTGGCACTTTGTACTATACACAAATACATGAATATTTATAAAATCATTATAATTTCAAAATTCTACATCTTCTACCTTGCAAATTGATCGAACCGCAGCCCGACAGGGCAGAAATTTATTAATCATTCCAATAAAACAAAATATTCTAAGATTTTAAAATCAATCGATTATACCTAATAACATGAAACAATCTACATATTACAATTTAAAACAACAATACTTATAATAAAACAGTATAATTTAAACAAAATCTCAAACATAACTTTAAATTGTACAATTATTGTCATGCATTGGAACATAGGAAATAAAAGAGTAATAAGCTTATAATCAGTGTAACTATGTAGAAAGGAATTGCTAGTTTTTTTTTACAAAGTGCAAAATATATTTGATTTCAATGTGTTATTAATAGGTACCATTATTAAATGCAAAAATTTTATTTTATTTCGCCTAGCTATGATATAATGACACATCAAGAGTAGTGACATGATAAGAGAAAATATTTTTGGGAAATACTATTATCCGGAGTCGCATTAACCGAAGCAAAAATGTAAAATAATTTCTCATTCTACTAAATAAACTTAAACTGGGAAATTGACAAGATGTAACAAAAAATAAAACTAGCAAAATTGCAAACATGTCATAAACTGAAAGACTCTTGATGATGAGCTAATGTTGCAAAATCTGCAAAGCACTATTTGAACAGAAAGAAAAAACAAACTTCTTTTCCATCATAATTTGAATAAAAAGATATGTATGCGGGGTAATTTTTAGTTTTTGTTTTAATTTATATCTGATTTTTGTTTTGGTGAGGATTATCCAGTTTTTTATTCTGGGTCAATTTTTTTCCTATCACCCATCACCCTGAATAATCGAGTCTATTGTATACACTTTTTTAATTTTCGAACTATTATTATTTCACTAGAAAATTTAATAATCTGCTACCAACAACATAACGAACATGTTTATATTTTAAAAAAATCATATTAATACGTAAAAAAAAAATACAGTTCCAATAAATATAATTATTTACATTAAAGATTTAACATTTTGTATGAATTTTGTAAAAAAGGCACAAAAAGGGTCGCCAATTCACGACATTGTACATGAGCATCGGTAATGTTTTTTGAAATTAGTGGAAAAAAAATAAAGCAACACGACCATAAGAATTAACTACAATAAATATGCATTATGATTAAAACCTAAACCATTGGTTATTAGGCGACACTGTCTATGAATCCAACTGAGTTGAAAACGCCTCTGCTCAGAATTGTTAAATACGCGATAATATTCTGTAACGATGTCATCGTCATTAGTAAAAGTAAAAACTACATAGGAGTATATGTATAGCTGCATACATAACATTAAAATGATTTAGACCCAAAATATAAACGATGTCTTCACATATCATTAAAATAACGAACAATAACAAATAATTTATCAGGCTTGACATTTCAAAGATGTCAAACTATACCACGATCAATAATTTCAACCAACCTTGGTTAAAACTGGTGGTTTCTTAATTTTTGTTACCGAAACGGTTACTCCACGGTCCGAAAGACTTTTTTTAAGAAACTTCTTAAACACTTCTTCCATCGTATAATAATCTTCATAAATCTAAAACTGATGAGATCTCCACAAAGAGATTGTTTTCGACGGAATTATTTCTATGGTTAGTTTCTATGACTCGAAGGACAGCGCAGGCAACATACATCTCCAAATTATTATGCAAGCGATTTTATGCTTTAAAAACACTTCACGGATGTCCTATTTCGTGTATTTGCGTGAAATATACCTTTTCATCTGCCACGCAATTGTAATCTTTCAGTTGACCCAAGCACAAACGGATTCTTCACAATTTCAGAATCAAATCGCCGACGCCAGTGAACTCGGAAGACATATTAGATCGAGAAACGTATTATATTCCAAAATTTAATAAATATTGTATCTGTTTACTGGATATAAAATATTTTACTATTGATTCTAGCAAGAATACACAAATAATCACATCACAGAAGGGTATCTCCAGTGTAAACATTTTCAGACATTGATTCCCATACATAATATGAGTAAAAACTTTAAAACATTGTTAAACTTAAGATGTCAGTAGCTAGAATATAATTATTGAATTACGAAGTGGAAAGTACTTCCACATTTCATTTATTATTAGGTAGTACTGTTATATATGAAGAAATGCTCCAAAATCATATAATCATACACTAACTTTAACAAATAATTAAGTTGTGAAATAAGGGATATGGAAATAAATGGTTGGGGTAAGTGAAAAAAGTGGGAAGATTTAAAGAAGAAGACCAAGAGCGAGATAGGAAGGTAGGGAAGGGGGAGTGAGAGAAGAATAGGAAAAGGGTTTTAAAAAATTGGTGCAGGATAAGTAAAGTAAAAAAGATGATAAGAATAAGAGTCGAAGGACACAAGCAATTCTCGTGTAGTTAGTTTATCAGGCACTCTTGATTTCCGAAATAATAAAAAATATGTGTTGCAAAGTACCAAATACTAATTACACCTAATTCTTCATTTGAACGGGAAATTGATTCCTGAAAAAATCATATAAAAAAACAATACAGTATATATGCAAACAAAAGTAATTTCTAAACGAATCATATGAAAATAATTTATTAAAACTATTTAATATTTGTATCTTCACTATTATGATGTATTTTATGTATGATGGTGACGTGGCACTTAATTTTGTTCCAGCTGGCCAAATTTTCGAATCGCTTCTTTATTTTTCTTAATGATTCTCACAATAGCTTTATTCAAACCAAAATATTTCCCTGTGGATATTGAACCTTGCTAAATGTTTCTAAATGATCTAAAATTTAAATCATGGTTTCTAAAAGATGGCTTTTCTTTTCTCCTATACAATTGAATTTTCTGACATCGCGATTAAGGGTATTACAAGAATAATAAACAATAATTATTTTTAATAGTTTGATATTACGCTCACAAAACTGAAATAATTTACTATACAATCCATTTTGTCCCTATGTATGATGGCAAGTACAATTTTAAATCTTGAATATTCTAATCATCGGAGTGTTTCACAGAATTCAAGGTTCTTAAATATCCACCCCTGCAATGTGGGTTTTCTAATTTTACCTGTAATTTGTATATACATATAGAAAATACATATACAAAAATAAATTCAAACATAGATTGTATAAACAAGCCCCATTTGGAGCTAGTTATTTTCAATTATATTGTGTAAAAAGATTCTTTCAAAACCGTGTTATTTTGAAATTTTGTATTTTTTTTTAATGTAAAATGAAAATTAGGGGTACTTAATAAAACAAAATAATAAAAGTTTAAAATTTATGGAACATAGATTAAAATAATTCATTTTACTTATTAAACTATAAGTAACTTTGTATTTAACCTGTGAGGTTTTCATGTTTGATTGCCTGGTTTATAAGCAATTGTATAAGCAAAGGCAGTACAGTAATCTAACCCTGAATTGTCTCTTGTTTGCATGCAATTTACTTTACTCGCACAAATTTACTTAAAATACCTATAATTCTATTATTTAGGTATCAAGTCGTATATTCAGGTTTTCAGGTTAGGTATCTATATATAAACACAGCGTTTAAATATAAAGATGCTTAAAGTTCATTACTGAATATCAGAAAATTATTGCTTTACACATAAAAGAAAATAGGATCCCATAGTGCAAAAAAAATAATGGCCCTCTGAAAAATACTAAGAGCTTCTCTACAATACTGTATATCATTCAAGATGGCCAATGCTCTGTCTATCTATTAACATTTATAAAAACCAATATACAGTAATGCAGGAGGGTCTCATATGTATTCGATAGCTGCCATTTAATAAAGCATTCCTTTGAACTTGAGGTATTTACATTCTTTCTTTCCTTATGCATACATATTACAACAATTAATGTATCTTTCTCATACGTCTTCCTACATGTTAATTTTAGAAAGATACATACAAAGTGGTCCAAAAAAAGTGAGAACATTTCGTAAAATGTGATATAATTACATCTAAATTAGTTTAACTATATCTTTAATAATTTACTAATTTACTTACCTATTCACCTATATTACATTTTATTTTGATAATTTCTGGTCGCCATCTTTGATTATTAATTTTCCCATTGTTTATATTTGGTTTTTTCAAATTGTTGCCCAGAATGACAAAAATCACTGCAGAAGACCGTATTACGATCAAAAATTAATTTGCAAATTGAAAAACGTTGAGGTTGAGGTAGGAAAATGATCAAGAGTTTCAAAACAAAGCCTGGAGTATAGCTAGACAGTATAACTGGACATTACAGCAGGACGAAGCTCCGTACATAGCCAGAAATACAATCAATTTTCTTCGTCGTGAGAATGTTAATTTCATCAAGCAAGGCATGTGGCCACCCGAACAGCCCAGATGTAAACCCAGTAAATTATGCGATATGGGATGTTTTGATGATTTTTGATTAGCTAAATATTGTGCAAAAAAAATTACATAAAGAATTATAATTAATTATATTATGTTTTGAAATAACTTGTGCGTTACAAGATGTTCTCACTTTTTTTAGGCAATCCTATATATGTATGTCTGTGGAAAAATATGTTTTCATTTACTAAATTAATTTTGAATACTAAAATAATAATAATAATAATTTATTTTTTTTGAGTCACAGTACAATGTGCTATTTTGTTATAATAGGATAAAACATTGCAGCAAAATAAGACATGTATGTAAAATGTAATCAAATCACATATAACGGAAAAAAACACACATCATTATTAAGGTACTTGACCACTATTTTGTCTATTTTGTTTCTAAAATGTTGATGTGTTGTCAATCTTTTACATAATTTTGATCATTTAAGAGTTTTAGTATGATTAATCTACAATCAGTTTTATCATTAAAACTCATAGAGTTATGAACTGAATTAATGATTATGTTCAAAAACCACCCAGACGATGACATTGACACATATTTTGATCAATCAAATGTTTTACTCGAGGCCAAATATACAGTAATATTTCAGATAACAAACAACAAATATAAATATGTATAACAAGTTAAGGAAAAATTAGACCACATTTTACAATTACACTCAAAATTAACTATTTATTTTTTCATAATAATAGTAATTTTGAAGTAAAGCTGAAAAGGGATGAAAAATTTTTTTCAATTTATGTTCTGAATTCCGGGAACATATCCTATTTGTACACTAAGAAATTACTGTAATTCAAATCATTATAAAAGATTAATTACTTCAGATAGTATTGTAATTCTTAATCTCTACTTTACATTTTAAAGAGACAAAGTGCTGCAATTATGTAATAAAAACAAATACCATACCAAAGATAGAAATCAATTACTATACTAAAATGATAATAATAATACAAGAAACAATATTACAAGAAGCAAGCATGATGAAAGCAGAACGGAACTGAACCGAAATGATGACCGACCCATGCATGCACACACATCTATAAAGATACCTGAATAACATTCCCTGTACGAACATTAGTGTTGTTGGTAGGTATGACAGTGAGATGGGGTCCATTGGGTGCCGAGCTAATATTTATTGTCTGAGGTCCCTGTTGTCCGCCATTGGAGTCTCCGATGGATACCGTGGCCTGCTGACCTGGAGCCACTGCCTGTTCCATTCACCAATAGGTTCAGTTGGGGTAATTTTTAATACTTTTATAAAATTTTGCAAATTTACGAGTATGTTTATATATATTAAAAAATATGAGAGATCAAAATATCAACAAAAAATTTTGTAATCAGTTTTTTCATTAGGAATCAAATTACACCAACTGAACCTAAATTTAGAAGAAAAAACATGCTGAAGATGTGCGAAACATTTACATTTTTCAATTAAAAATTATATTAACTATATTGATTGAATGAAAAAATACACAGGGTGTACATGCCGTGTTTCTTTTAAATTTTAAAGAATATTCATTTAACATTATTTAAGATAAATTATTTTAATATAAAAATTTATAGTACAAATTATATATTCCCAGATAGTTCTTGTGGGCTGTAACTTATTTGTAGACTGTTTTTTTTTTAAATGAAAAAATATTTTAAGTTAAAAGGAAAAAAATATAATATTTATGGAATCAATTGGTTCCATCTATATAACTTGGCTAATATTTACTAAAATATGTAATCTAAATAAAGCGGAATATATACTTTATATAATTTTATAAAATTTTATTCCGGCAACACTGACACATTCAGCATAACTTTCACAATTTATGTTTCGCAAGTAACATACCTGTAACGTGATTGTGGTGGGGGCTTGTTGCCCCCCTGCCCCTTGCTGCCCCCCACCACCCCCACCCTGTGGACCAGCACCCGACCACATCCATGTTAATTTAAATCACCAAGCATAATATACATATAGTGATCCCTTTTTGCACTTATCAGTTATTTAATTTGCTTGAACTTGACATATCATGAATTAGTCCAAAGTATATAAAATGACATGTCAGATAAATGAATGAACAACTACAATCTACAAAAAATATAAGTGCTGCAAAAATACATTTATTTGAACCATGAAGTTTCAAACACCCATCATTTATAATCTCAATACATACACAATATTATATAGGTATAAATTACATACGCCTGGGTAGATTTTTTTCAGGGTTGTTTGTCACCTTAATCTGTATGAATTTAAAGTTGTAAAGATAATACATATTAAGTAATGATTTCAAAATACAAATATCACTGCATATTTTTTATAAGAAATTCACACCCTTGAAGTTATATAAGATTTTCCATTTTATGTATGTAAGCAACATTTTTTTTCTTAATTTTCAATAAATGATTTCAAGTTTTATAATGTGCAAACATATATATATATATATATATATACTAAATACCTAAAACTATCAGTAGGTATTAATAATGATTTTCGGATGATTTAGACTCGAAGACACCGAGGACAAATGTGACTGTAATAATCGATGCCTACTATGCCTACGTACGCGATCAATGGGTTAATAGTTTTCTTAGGAACATATTGGTCAAACAGGCACATTATGATTACAGGAGTGTCCGAATCATAAAAACAACTAAAACTTTGATGAGGTTATTTAAATTTCCATGTGAAATGTGTATATTTGTCAAAAACTAAAATTAATCATATTAATTGCAGTGAATATCATGATGTGGTTAAAAAATAAAGATATTTTACGGTATTTCGTAGAGTTTTGTAACTACACGGTTCATTACAAAAGGGTTTCACATCAATCAGTCAAGCAAACATGATATTATTAGCAAATTCAATAAGCATTTAATAAAATATTAGGAACATAGCACTTATTTGTTAGATTAGTCATGTGCATGGAAGAAATATACAAACTCATTATTTCTAATATAGACAATTCTTTATACCAGGGGTGTCAATAATGTTGATCACGATCAACTGTTCAATAGGGTAATGATTTTTGGTTAATTGCTAATAATATACCCATTATAACTGCATAAACATTTTTTAAATTTCAACCAAATGTTTACGTAAACCGTCAAAGTCTATGGAATACTAATTGTTTAATAATTGTATTTACCATCAAATATAATCACCAACGAAATAAAGTTCCATAGTAAAAAAAAATTTTAAAAAAGATTACAGATGAATTTTTACTGGCAAAGAATTATATAAAAAAACAGTTGACTCCCCTGCTTTACACAAACTGTATTCCTTGCTACTTTCACTTAGTTAAGTTTTAAAATATTTTTAATTGATTAAACATATACATACACAGTTAGGTTAAACATATTGAGAATATAGTAAAAATTCATTCATTTTGGCCAGTATAAATTCAGGCACGTTAGTTTTTCTTCAGCAAATCAATTGGTATTAGTTTAAAATATTAAACTGTGCATGAATTATATCTCACCTGTAAATTGGCGAGAGAAGACAGTTGTATTTGCTGGATCTGTCCTGAAGGGGTGATTACATTAGCTACTTGCTGCTGAGGTTGCATCTGAAAACAAAAATACACTATTGTACAAAGGTTCACAATCAATTCAGTTAAATAACACAGGTATGCTTAGATTCCAGGGCAAGGGTCATTAACTGAAAAATTCCACTATTCAAAGAATGGCCTTTTTTCAATTGTTGATATACTGCATTGGAATCGTCATATCGATCCCTCCTACGTAAACTATCGTAACTAACAAACCGGTCATCTTGAGATGTTCTAGTATTTTGCATTCCAGTATTGATATATTTTTAAGTGGCAGTATTTTTTTTACATATTGTGCTCAATAGAACATAATACAATACAGTACTAATAAAAGATAATAACTGCCACTTAAAATATATATAAAAAATATGAAAAATACAACAAGTAAAAATGACCTATTTATTACTTACGATAGTTTACATAGAAGGGGTCGATATACTGATGAAAATAATGCACTCGTAATTAAAATAAACACTGCAAAACAATAAAATCACCAGACACTTAAAATATAATAAAAACTGATATTAAAATATAAAACGCAATGTCTTCTATATTATTAAATTACAGGCGGCCCTCAACTTTCGCGCTTAATTGATTCCTGAAATGTGTGCGAAAGTTGAAATGTGCAAAAAGAGTCATATAAAAAAAAAACACCAAAATGGGATGTATTTTCAGTTATGTATTTATAAAATAACAATGTGTATTAGGACTCGGGAATCTTCTTTATGAAATTATCAAGATATTGTTGAATTTTTTTTCTTTTTCTGATCAAGTTCTATAACATGCTGTGTCTCTATCGATTGCTCTACGTACTTGAGATATACACTCTGTATTAGGAACACATTCATCCATGATAGCTAAAAAATTATCAAGATGCATCAAGGCTCCATTCATATTTTTGATTGTCAAAGTTTTGACAATGTCAGCCTCTTCTTTGACTTCATTTTCTGTTTCATTTGCTTCTTGTTATTCAACATTTGACAAAGGCTTTGAATGAGATTCGATTAATTCATCAACATCTTCGTTGTTGATGTCCATGTTTAGTTCATTCATCATTGAAACTATTACAGTTATGATAGTTTCTGGAGATTCTTCAGGGTATGGATGATCACCCATCATTTGTAGGCATAATTTTTTCCAAGATCCTTTCATTGTGGATTCTTTTATTTCGGCCCATGAGTATGCTATGTTGTTCACTGCGTTCCGTAAGTTGTAGTTTCTCCAAAAGTCTTTTAGTGTAGGCAGGCCGCCCACCACCCACCTTCTCTGTCAGTTGCCTTGATGGCCTGTTTCATTACCGTCCTTATATAATAACGTTTAAATGTAGAAATTACTGTATGGTCCATAGGCTGTATGAGTGAGGTGGTATTGGGAGGAAGGAATATGACTTTAATTTCCGGATATAGAGATCCTGTAGATATTTGGGATGTCCCGGAGCATTATCTAAGATTAATAATGCTTTAAATTCCAAATTATTATCATTACAATATTGCTTAACTGTTGGCAAGAAATGAAGAATGAACCATTCTTTGAAAATGAGTGCAGTAAACCCGGGCTTTTTTATTTGATTTCCAAATGACTGGAAACTAATTTTTATATTTCTCTTTCAATATTCTGGGATTTTAAGAATGATAAATTAGCATTGGCTTTAATTTTAAATTGCCAGCTAAGTTTCCACCAAGAAGCAATGTCAATCGGTTTTTAGGAGCATCTAATTCTTCCTTTGATAAGAACGTACGATCAGACATTTTTTTCCAAAACTAGCCTGTCTCGTCCATATTAAATATTTTGCAAGGAAAAAAATCTTCAATAATTTTGGAAAGTGAGGAAATAAATTCATTTGCAGCATCTTTATCTACATCAGCAGCTTCTCCGGTGAATTTAATATTATGCAAAGAATACCTCATTTTAAATTTGTGGCACCAGCCCATGCTTGCTAGAAACTCCACATTAGAATCTTCTTTTAGTCGAATTTTCTAATCTTGATGCAAACTAAGAACTTTAGCTTGAATAATTGAAAAACTCAGAAGGATATATTTTTGATGTTGATCTTCAATCTACAATGACAAGGATCTTTCCATTTTATCCATCACTATGCCATGTTTTTGGAAACAATTTTTGAAGATGTAGTATTTCCATAATTTTGAACATACTCCTTTATTTTATTCTTCTTTTTCAAAATCGAACATATCGTAGACCGGTTAATGTCGTATGAATGGCCAATTGAAGCAAAAGATTTACCGTTCTCAGAACGTCTAATTATTTCCATCTTTGTCTCGATCGTATGAAGTTTATGAATCCTTGATTTTTTATTGTTCGTTTAAACATTGCAGTTTCTTTGTTTCTTACTCATGTTAATGTGTAAGGGCGAAATATTAACACATATGTACTATAATATTAACACGTAATATCAGCATGTGCTGCAACACAACACATTTCAAGGATGAAGAGAAAGAGACAGGGAGCGGAAGAGAGAAGAGCGACTGCATGTGAGACATTATCAGTAAAAAACGAAAAAAACAACAGTCGAAAAATGTGCAAAAATCGAACATGCAAAAGTCGAGAGCCGTCTGTATTTTTATTTTAATTATCTTGAATTTGGCAAATCAAAACCAATTTTCATTGTTTTTTATGTAAGTATGAATATTATAACAGAAAAGAATTGAATATGAACTTTATTCTTACTATTTAATACATAAAACTGAATATTCTTATATATGATGCATATATGGGGAGCCATTTTTCAATTTTTCATTGCGGCCCATATTTTTAAGTTACGCCGCTGACTTTATAATATATATTTATATCAATTATTTTATACATTAATTTCTACAAAATATATTGGTAAAATTAATTTGTTGAAAGACGTACAATAAATATTTTTAATACAAATTAAATTAAACTAGAAAGATATACAGAAAAAATCTATTTATCGAAAAAATATCAGTTATGACATCCTGAAGAAGAAAATGGTATTTTTCGAAACCGGTAGATGTGTTTAAACTCAATTCAGTGGTTAATAAAACAAAGATAAAAAATATTTTGTTGCTACCTGTAGCAAATAATATATAAATACCTAAACAAAATATTGAAATCACATTTTATACATTTTTCGAGATATTAATAGAAATAGGAAATCTACCACAGTAAAACAGAACAGTTTCAGGAGCATTGCATATCCATTTGAATAGTTCTAAAAAAAAAGACTAAATAATCACCTGTGTGAGTTGAGGTAAAATCTGCATGTGCGAAGACACTATCTGGTGCTGTGGTTGCTGGAAGGCATGTAGCGGGAAGTGGACCGTTTGATATACAGTCTGACCCCCCGGGGTGGACACCGGTACTTGCACCGGCACGCTGGCCTGCTGCAGCACCTGCACCAGTCCGCCTCCCCCTCCGCCTGGCCCCCCACCACCTCCTCTCAGGGCCACACTTTGGCCTACAAATCATGAATATATTTTAGTTAAATGTCGTTCAATCAATAAATCTCCAAGTTAAAAGTGAATTAGCATTTTATCCTGAGTGTTATAACACTACAAATGATCAAATATCTCAGGTAGTCAGTATGAGGATAAACTCCAATCAACATGTTCACATAGAAAGAATGTTACAGTAAAACTGCGATATAACGAAATCCAAGGTACCGAAAAATAAAAATTCGTAATAACGAAATCCCACATATAACGAAAAAAAAAAAAAAAAACCTACTATATGTTACGCGCCGTCGCAAAAAAATGTTGCGCGGCTTTAAAACAGATAAGCAAATGGATAATCAAAGGAATTAAATTAAGAACAGAACCTATTCAACACCAATTGGAAGATATTTTTGTAAATTCCAGAATATTGCAAACACAAAACAATATTTCAATTGTGTTTAAATGTAGAGCCGCTTCAAACATACTTTTGGGCATGAAACATACAAAATAATTCAAAAATAACAATTTTACAGTTGAATCGTGGCATTTTTATAAAATGAGTCGTATATAAATTACAAAGGTACTTACCGGTAACGGCGGCAACCACTTCAAAATATATTTATAATCGTTAAAATTGTTCACTTAAAAATTATCGTTAACATTGTTCACTTAAAATACACGAAAACAATAGTTAATAGAAATACAAAATGCCATACAAAAATAGTCCATAAAATATTTTAACGAATTATTTATATTATTGACGAGTTCACACGAAAACAATTATCAAACGAAAATGAATTTATGTAAATATTCAGTTCGGTCATGCAATAATTGCGTTAAAAGCTGAACAAACTTAACTCTACAGACGTTACACTGAGACTGACATTTCCAATAAGTACATACTGCAACTTTCGGGGGGTTCCTGTTAATTTTTGTATTTTACAGCTGTTTGAGTCTGGGATTGCAATACATATTAGAGGCGTATGCGTACGTAAAACGTGTCTAAGTGAACGCCGCAAGAATTATGTCAAATGGTTTTATGGGCCTACTATGAACCCAAGAAGAAGTTTGAATTGTTTTACTACCTTGTCGGCGCTGAGAAGGCCATAAAACCGTTCGCATACGGCAGATGCATCGGCGCGGCTTTGTAAGTGCGAAATAATATTTTCATCTTGACATTTTTTCATTTCGTTATAAATTTACGTAAAGGTATTGGCATTTTTTCGTACGGGACAAAAATGATTTTGTTATAAATATTAACGGGATTTCGTTTTATAAATGCATTTTTTTTTTCGATATCCGTCATTTTTCGCTATATCGGGTTTCGTTATATCGCGGTTTTACTGTATTACACACTTGGGACGGGTCTCATACTACAACGCTCTTTCTCCTTTGTAGTGGTAATTGTGAATTCTTGTTCCAAATTCATTTTAGTAGGACAATTAAGTGAAAACTATTAACTGTACTATTTCCACAATCCATTGACGATATTCTTTCTAATTTGAATGATCATAATTCAAAAATATTTTCATAAAAAATCAATGTTTATTAAGAGATTATTTTAAAAAAGCAAAAGTTCTTTACATACACAATGTACACTTTAAATTATTTATTTTAGTAGTTTCCTTTTTTATCTTTAATAAATACTTTTTTTTAAATTATAATGAATATGTGTTTTGTAATTAATGTACATAATTAATTTTGTATTAAAATAAAATGGAAATAATCAAAATATGCAACATAACTTTTTCCTTAGATGTATTTTTTGTGCAGATATGTATTTAATAGTTGGTTAATATCAGCATGATCGATGATCAGCATAATAATAGCATGATCGAATTAAACAGAATACTGAATGTCAAAAAATAAAATAAACATACTGTGGAAAATAGTTAACATGAAAATGTTTAATGATAAAATCAGTTAACGTGAAAAATATTTTGGTTCTGACAAAATACTATGTGATTTCCCATATTTATTTTGTTTAAATATGAAATAGAAAACACTTAATATAAAAATATTTTGCAACTCAAAAGAACAAAAAAATATACGGGCTACAAAATTGTTCATGACTTTATTGACTAGGCCTACATATGCTCACCACACTTGCCTTTTTAAACAAATGGGATTACCCATTGGCAGCATTGTTACCGAACTGTGTAGTGTTTATGACTTTCTGGCTAAACTTTATATTGACTAGGCCGACATCTGTCAATAAACTATAAAATACAAAAATGCAAAAATAAAATGGTGCAAAAAAACTCTTTTTGACAGATTTTTTCATAAAAAAAATTAAGCTGTTTGTGTATTTTTAAATCGAATGTAATAATTTTACATATTAAGGGTTCAAAATAAAATGTGTTTGTAAAATTTACCTTGTGTAACATTATACATATAGTGTTCGCTGTTTTCTTTTAAGTTTCTATTACAATATTGAAAACATCGGTAAGGTTTTTTAAAAAAAAAATTATTATGAAATTCTTTTAACATGAAAAAAAATTCAATGCTCGTGATTTCATGTTAAATGATTTCCACTACAAATACATGTTGGCACTTTTGATAAAATCTTAGATCAAAGGTATATAATTGTTTACATCTCAAAGTTTATATTCCAATATTTACATATATAAATACATAATCAGCATGAAGTCAAATAGACAAAACATGAACCAGGATAGATACAATGAAACTGAACAAAATTGGAGATGAACCTACCTTGCAATGTACTAATTTGCATTTGTTTTTGCTGTTCGCTTTTTAGCTCCTTTTTCACACCGTCGGAGGTCATGGAACTACTCTGACTGACATTTATACTAGTCCCAGTTATGGAGAATGATGAAGCCTGGTTAGAGGAGAGACTAGTGGTGGGGATGGTGAATGTTCCCTGGGAAGTGGTAGAGTTACTGGTCGGGACGGTAAAGTTGCCGGAGGGGAAACTGATGGTGGCCTGTCCATTACCATTAACGGAGACAGGATGGGTGCCCAAGCTCGATAGTGGGATGGTGATGTTTGTACCGGGAATTGTTATGGTTACTTGGGTAGGGTCCACAGCTGAGGAAACCATCGCACCACATAGCGGGAAATGATTAAAGGAAAAGCGTAGGACGAAAGAAAAAGAAAATAATATTAGTGAATGATGAACAATGATAGATAAATGAAACAGGAAATAAAGCATGCTTAAAGAGAATGTGTATAAAAATATCACAATCCATCTCATATTGAGCTTAAATTAATATTTATTAAATATTCCAGGATATCTCAAATATGTAGTGAAGTTGAAATTTTTTCTTGCGTTTTTTAAAATTGTCAAATGTTCAAAAATCTACTTTTTTTCCTTTGTAAAATTTGTTTAGGGAAACAAAAAAATTTTAACCATAAAATGTTCCATATCTTCAAATTTTGATATAAAATTGACAATAAAGATGATTTTTTTTTAATAAAAAATATTATATAAACACAGACAATGATGAAAATATTAATTTCTTTTCTACTTAAGATATCCAGAATTGAAACGTAAAGAAAAAGAAAACATTTGCGTTGAAGATTTTTTTAATTCTTGATCTAAAATAATAAGGAATTTCACTACAAATTGTTTTATGTTGATTATCTTTTCAATGCTATCGTTATGGTCGATTCTAGAATTTTAATTAAAATGTAAAATTCATTTTTAATAATAAGTTTTATAATGTCAAATTTGATATTTAATAAAAGAAAATAAATTAATTAATAATGTTGTTTTATTTTGATTATTATTAGCAGTTAAGAGCTAGCGCACATAGAGGACAGAATGGTTATACAACAGTTAAGTCGTTGTCGAGCTGTGTGTACGATAGAACATTTTAGTTATAATGCCCGCGCACACTGGCGATAATTCTATAACAGTAATTTGGTATCAGTTTGAAAATGGATTTCATAGAGGTTGCAGCATGTACCCTAATGATACCGTCAAGAAAGAAGGAGAGGATGTTAAGTACATCCTTTATACAGCGAGAGATTAATAAAAGGCAAATTTATCTATGAAAACCTTCAGGACCACCCTAGAAATTTATCTTTTCTAATGAATTTGGATACATTTGATGAATTATTATGATTAATAAGGTCAGCAACATCCTATGAAAATTATTAATTTATTATTGTAAATAGCTGGCCGCTTCACCACCAAATCTATCAAAATATTTATGTCATCTTCTTGCAACATTTTAGTGATCTTGTACCGCAGAAAAATAACAAAATGCATACAAATTATATTATTAATTAGAAAGATATACAAATAAAATAAATTTCATTGAAAAATATTGTTGTTGCAACCGGGATTCGAACCTGGATATCTTTACAATATGGAGAAGGTGCATTAACCGACTATGCTACAGCAGCAGTACTTTTGATGACAAATTTTCGAACCCATACATTACACTTTTCAAATTAATACATTATCGTTCCATTATTTGAAAACCATCTATTTTATTTTTACTGAATCTCAAATACCTTTGAGTAGTCCGATACGAGACGCCAGAATTAACAATTCATTATTATTAAATTTTGGACTCAAAGGTATTTGAGATTCCGTAAAATAGAAGTAGATGTCGTTTGGAAATTTAGTCACTGCCATATATTCCCTTAGCCCTCACCATCATAATAGAACTATTGTACAACAGAAAGTCGGTGTGCGCCAGCTCTAAATGATTTGTTTTAAATATATAATGAAATTCCTTATTATAATAAATTCTAAATATAAATACAAATATATACAATATTGATAACTGCTGAAGAATTTGTTATACAACCTAATTTAATTTTCAAAAAGTGATATTTTTATTTGTTAAAATTATTTGAAATATAACATTTACCACAAATAAAGCAGAAACGAGACAAATACAAAATACTAAAAAATGCGGTACATGAAATAGGATGGCAACAGATGTGACAATAATTATGTATTGAAATGATTTCACTGAATTTGTTTTTAAGCTTTTGAATTACCAGACGGAAGGTGAACGAGGCTCTGCAAGAGTCCAGCCGGTAATACCTGCGGGGCCCTGATTAGCTGGCCACCAACCATTCCGACATTGCCCATCGCAACATTCTAAAATAAGAAATAAAGAAACAGTTATTATTTAATAGTATGTATAAGAATCAATGAAAAAATATTTACCTTTTAAACTCTAAAACTTTTTCATAGATATTTTTGAAAAAGTCTACATTGACCAGACGCACCAACAGAGCCTTCAGATTACACGTAAGAGTTAAAATAAATGTTGATACTATTAAGTTATGATGTCTGCCCAAATGCCCAAGTATATAACTTAATAACTTTATATATTAATAAACTTTTATGCTAACAAAATTGTTTAATATTTTTTATATTTATTATTTGGTTATCATTGTTTAGTGAAAAAAAAAAACCATTTTCACAAATGATACTTGACAAATAACTGATATTTTGATTTTAATAATCTTTATTTTGATGTGAAATAATGTTTTTACATATATAAAAAAGCTAATTGTTCTTAGTTTAAGCTTCTGAAAGAGTAAAGTATGATTATATTACATATATGTACTAGTCTGATTTAAAAATGCTCAATTTCATGCAGAAAGATCATAAAAAGATGAAATATTCAGATAGATAATTAAACAAATAAATACTTATAACAATATTTAGGCTTACCGATTCAACCAAAATCTCGACTTGAATAAGATAAACATGTAATGTAATGAGTAATGAGGCAGATTGTAAATGTAGAAGCAGTCCAAATGATGCACACATAACACAATTGCTCATATTAACACTTAAATTGCTCATATTAACTATCCGCCTCATTAACGAGTATAGATGTTGTTGTATTGATTTAATTTTGTTTTCATAAGAATTATCATAAAATATTAACCTGGTTCATGTTAGCTGGAATGAATAGAGCCTCCTGCCCGTCTACCGTGACAGTCTGCATCCCTTGAACGCCCTGCATGCCCTGCACACTCTGCATGCCCTGCATCCCTTGCATCCCCTGCATCCCCTGCATCCCCTGCATTCCCTGCACTCCCTGTCCCACCTGCATGCCCTGCCCGCCCTGTACCACACAGGGGCCATACATACCTCCTTGCTGTAAAAAAATCATTTTCTTTCAAAATCATCAAAATGTATTAATTTAGAAAGATATATAATCAATTTTATCGAAAAAAATTGTTATTGCACTATCGGGATTCGAACCTGTATCTCTTTCCAATCAGGGGAAGGTACATTATCCAACTACCTTAAGCATTAAGCAAATAGTACGTTTATCGACAAATTATCCAACCCATATGTTACATTTTTCAAATTAAAACATCTACCGTTCCATTATTTGAAAGAGCCATCTACTTTGTTTTTACGGAATCTCAAATACCTTTGAGTAAACTGATAGCAGACACACCAGAATTAATAATTAATTTTTATTAAATTTTGAACACATTGATACAACTTCAAAATAAGAATGTATTCTCCTTAATAATCAAATATTTTTATAAAAAATTACGCAATTTTGTAATTATTGTTGTATTTCCACAATAAAAACATTATCAAAAAAAACAAATCTAAAATGTGCTAATTTTCCTAAAAAGCCTCAAATTCACCACCCATCATAAATAATTGATATACATAATTGCACCTTTAGTAATTTATCAAATATTACATATAAATTTATAATTATTTTTCAAGAAATAATCCAAACAAAAAAATAATATCCAACTAAGACGGATCCAGGAATTTTTCCAAGGTGGCAAAAAATTTTGTTGTAAGGAAACAGGGAAACAACACATTGTGGGTTTTGAACGATAAATACAAAATTGTCTGAAATTAGGAGGGAGCGGTCGATTGCTCTTATCGCGCCCCCTGGATCCGTACTTGGACTGATGGATCCACTGAAAATCAAATCTAACGATCTTAAATATCCCTCTTTTGTAAAATATTGTAATTAACAAATAAGTCATTTTTAGTTGTTTGATACACTTATTGGCAGTCTTTTAATGTGTTCTATTTTGTTTAATAGAACAATACAATTGAATACAATATATAAAACAAAATGTACTGTCACCATAAATATATATGAAATACTAGAACAATTAAAATTGACCTATTTATTAATTACAATATTTTACGTAGGAGGGTTCGACATCCTAGACTGCTATGTTGAAGCTGCAAGAAAAAATTGTTTATATCTTTTTCAGATGTTTGCTTATTGCAACGATATAGAAACCACCGGCTCCATAACAAGCTATTACCCTAACTCGAGTAGAATGAGGAGTATTGAAAATTATAGAAATACATATAATTTAATGACTAATAAATTTAAGATCACACTCCTGCCGGAAATCCAATATATATGTGTGCTTTAAAATGTTATAGTAATACATATAATGCCGGATTCCTGTTTTTCGTGATAATTCAAGTTCAATTATGTATGTTTAAAACATTCTAAAGCCATGTCAATCAAATTAAAATTGAATTTAAATCTCTTTAATTTTTTGTTTGTAAATTTTACCTGCAAGAGTTGGGGATGTATCTGAACAATTTGCGGCTGTCCCTGAGCAAAAACTTGGTGCTTATTGTTCTGGGGGTTTCCTGAGGGGGCCTGGGGCCCACCCTGTGGTCCTTGAGGGGCCTCTGCAACCCCCACTCCGCCCGGGAACATCTGCTGTAGCTGCTGAAGCGTCACCACCTAGAACATAAAATATTACGTACATTGTTAAATATTATGTACATATTATGCTCGGTATATCAAACCACAGCCGTATAATGAATCACAGCCTTTTTTCACTTGTCAGGGCACATAAAAGCCTAGAAACAATCATACAGGGTTGACGTGCACATCAAAAAGCAAGTCACATGATGTGTACCGTCAGCGTCAACAAGTCAACTCCGAAAGTAATAAGTATGAATTAAAATTTTCAAAGTCCCGTTTTAGCGAAGCGCTGTAAGATGAAACGCCGCAAAGTAAAATATGCCTATATGTACTTACAACTTTGTATTCAAAAATTCATGAGCTCGCTTAATTTCATTTGAAGAAAACAAATTGTTTAATGCTTCTTTATCAGAAAGGAACTGTGCACTCAAATTTATTTTGCCCGACTGCTTTACCGTAATAAATTACTTGGAGGTGCCAAGCATTGATCCCGGTACCTCTCATATGCAGCAAGAGTGCTGTCATCTTAATTCCCCTAATATTAGTTTTCATATATGTATATAATGCTGATTTCTTTGTGTTAGTATATAAAACTTTTGTTTATATATTTTATTATTTATACATCGTTAACATCAAATTTTAATACCATTTTAAATTATTTAAAAAAATAATTACTCCTGTTGAACTTTTTAAGAAGTTGGTATTAATAAAGAGTTTAAGATATTTATAAACAGGGACATTTTTATTTTATTTATTTTTCCAAATTTATAAATATGTATTTTTTTCAAACCAGAAAAACAAGTAATGCGGGGATGGTATGGTACATATGTCTGAGACACGTATAACAAACCTGGGGTTGCTGAGGTTGTGGGGCAACAGTCTGCACTTGAGCCAAGCTGGCAATGGCTGCATTCAATTCATTACCCTGAAATAATAAAGCGCATTCAAACAATGCCCACTCCAACACAAAATACACCCACAGTAACAGTTCAATACTTGTTTTGCATTCTGATATAATGTTATCGAAGTTATAGCCGATAAACACACAGCTCAAATTTTACATACTGGTAGTTTCATGCAAACTTGATTCCATTCACATATTTGAATACGTGCAATATGAATTTGAGTATAACTTGAAATTAATCAAATACTAAACCATCTAATACTTCAGATTTATCAATTTAGTTTGGACGATGATCTGAATTCAGAAGCTTATATTCATTTTTATAAAACATATTAATAATATAATTAACCTCCGTCTGTGTGAACAAACAATTTCATTGTAGATAAATTTGAAAGGAAACTACACTCAACTCTTTATTTTACGCGGTTTTGAAATAACACGGTCCACTAAAAAAAAACGAATACTATGTTTTTACACTAATTATTTGGTCTAACACGATTCCCAGAAACAAAAATGTCAATGACCCAACGTTCTCATGTCACAGCCACAATCGGCCGCATGTGCATAGGGCAGGTCAGTTCTCACTGACCTCAGTTTGCCTCAGTACCGTGCGACATATGAGTGTGTGAATAACACGTGTTTGAAGCGACAGGGACAGGAATTGAATAAAAGTGAAATTTTTCAACTAACAGCTGCTTTGATTCACGAGGGCTTGCAATTTGCTACGAGAATGGAATAGCATTTTTTCATTCATGATCCCGATCTAGAACGAGCTTTAAAATTCCATCGGGACCTGCAGAGTTGTATGGCTGGGTATCAAGAAATGTATAAACAACTTGAGAAACAAAAAACACAGAAGCGGATAACAGATTTCTTAATAACAAGAAATTCAACAACACAAGATAGTAATAACAAACAAAAAGCTTCATTAGATCCTAACACATTAGACGTGTCAGACATTTCTAGCGATGAATGCCATTTATGTCCAGTCCCTCGTAAACGTCCCCATATATTATCAAGTAGCGATGAATAGTATTATTTTTGTATAATTAAAATACATATTATGAATAATATTTTGTGTAAATTACTTATTGGGTCTTCATTATTACCTTTTTTTTACACAATATTCTATCCTACAATGTTATTTTTTCAAATAATACAGTTTTTTAAATTCAGGGAACCAATCTTCAATTTTTCTATGAATTCTATCACTTTTTTTACACGGCTTTTTGTGGAATGTATCTACCGTGTAAAAAAAGAGTTGGGTGTATTACATTACATCGGAGTGAAGTATCAATTTCCTTTGAAATACAAAGGTTTATATGTGTCCTTTTTGTTCTGAAAGTATATTTTTCAAACAGAAAAACAAATGACTTCATTTCTACTAACAGAAATGTCAAAATCAAAAAAATGTTTCCGAATTTTACAATTCCATATTACATATTATGATCTTTGAGCTGAAACTTTTGTGTGTATTTTTTATAAATATCAACTATGCCAACTATTTTAATAGTAAAAATGATCAAATTTAGTTTATCTGACAATGTGTAACGCTGAATCTTTGATCAGCGACATCAGCCCTTATTAGTTTTAAATACAATGGAAATAATTTAATAAAAAACCATAGGGATGAAGAAATACAGGGGCCGGACTAGTCAATAGAATGTTGAGTCATAAAGTTATAAACAGTGAGAAATGCGGAGACGATACATCCGATGGGTAATCTGGGTAATGTTTAAAATAGTTAGGGTACTGTGCGGCAAGCAGCATTCATATTTCTTAAGACTTTCTCAACAGACCAGATGTTGGCCAAATCAATAGAAAGTTGAGTTATAAAGTCATAAACAGTGAACAATTTGATGACAATGTGGCGGCCAGTATATTATTTTGTTCTTCTAAGATGCAAAATCTTTTTATGTTAAACATTTTGTTTCATGTTAAAAGAAAATAAATATATGAAATCACAAAGCATTTTGTAGAGATCGGAATATTTTTTTGTCATATTAGCTGAGTTTTCAGAAAAAACGTTTTCCAACGTATTTAGTTTTATATCCATCTTAGATTTACAAATACTAAGAATATTAAATGTGACTCAATTTTCTTAATAAAAAATATTGTAAATTTAAAACATTTACACATATATTTTTAATTTTCCTAAAGGAACAACTTAAAATATGTATTATTTGGTGTCAAAAAATATTTTTAATTTATCTTACAATAAAACTACAAGATATACTAACAGAGAGTCCTTGTTGCTGCAGTTGATGTACCAGAGCAGCGCTGATGACCCTGACCTGCTGGTGTTGCTGGGGTGGTCCGACCTGCTGAATCTGCTGCAATTGCGGTAGCTGGGACAGCTGCACAACTTGTGGGGACAGTTGCACCGCTTGCACACCCCCATCACTGCCTGCAATCCCCCGAGTGGTATTATTATTTAAAGATAAAAATTACAGATGAACCTCAATGAGGAGCGCCTGAGAAAAAAATGTATGAAGAATTATTACCTAGTGCTAAGCAAAATTGTGTAAATCAAATACAATAAACAATAGGATAAATTCTAATTAATTTACAGTAATCTACGTGGAAAAAAATGCAATTCGTTATTTAAGTTATATTAGAAGATAAAGTTATCAAAGAATAAAAAACAATGCATGAATTTTTATTTATTGAATGAATATATAAATAATAAACTACTTTTTTTTTAAATATTTGAGCAATAATGTTTGAACAAAACTTGACTTTTTCATTTCATCAAGTAATTTATCATCATTGGCCATTGTCCAGTCTGAATTTCAGCGCTACTTTCCATATGCGGATCTGCATCAAATAAAAAAAAAGCAAACGATAACGTATCATTAAAGCGGGAAATAGTATCATTTTGCTTAAAAGTACAAATCAAATTTGCGTTAAGCAAGGTTCTCCTGTATAAGACATAATCTGTAACCCCCTACCTGTTATTGTATAATGTATTGTTTCTTTTTGTTCGGGTGAGGAGTTTGCATCATTCTGCTGTTGTTGTTGTTGTTGTTGTTGCTGCTGCTGTTGTTGCTGCTGCTGTTGTTGCTGTTGTTGCTGTTGCTGCTGCTGTTGTTGTTGCTGTTGCTGCTGCTGTTGTTGTTGCTGCTGTTGCTGTTGTTGTTGCTGACCTCCGGCAGGCGCCATTTGTGCAGCGCTGGGACCAATCTTGCTGCAGGTAGCTGCTAAGAGAGCCAGAGGGGAAGGAGTCACTTGAGATTCCTGAAAAATAAAAATAAAAACTATACTTACCTTGCACCTACCAAAGACGTACAATAAGATATCTGTAAAAATAACCGACTCATTGAAAATCAATCAAATAGAAGATTCAAATACACTGAGCTAAGAACAACAAATGAATGTTGAAAAAAAAACATAGATACAGTGTAAACGAACCTTAGTAGTCTCGACTAATATATATAAATTTTCACATACCAAAAAAGAGATATTACATACTTCCATATTTCACTTTAAAGCTAGCGTTCACCTACGACTTTTTGTCGCATGACAATTCTGTAGTAATGGCGCGGGGTTATGAAAATATATGACAAAGTGCACACTGATTACTGCATATCTCCACAGCTATCGCCATTAAATCAGAATTGTCCTACGACATAAAATTATAGGTGTGCGCTAACTCTTAAAAACCTTATTTTAAAGGAATTTCGCTGTAGCAAAAATGAAAAAAACAATTAACAAATTTGTTTTATGGAAAAAAAATCGATACACGAATGAATCATATATGGAAAAAGAAATAATATAATCATCAACTCAAGCCACGAACGAACGGACATTTATAAACACGTCATAAGAATGAGAAATGAGTTAGATTTTGAAAAATTAGTAGAATCTGATGTTGTGCAATTATTACAGACTCATGGAGAAAGTTTTTTAAATGAAGACTTGCCAAAAAAAAAACTAGACCGAGATCCACTTTTAAGCAACACAAAGATTTTTTGATTAAATTCAAATCCTACTCAAAAATGATCCTGACAAAGAGAAAATCTCTAAAGTTTTTTCTAAAAATTACCTCTTGCACATTTAATATATAAAAAATTATTTCGATATATAGAATTTCAATTTTCAGGAACGTGTCTCTTCAGTAAAGCGAGGTATGGGTATATATTTATGTAATTCATATCAATATATAAAACAATAGAGTTAAGTGGATATAATAAAGCGCAGCCAGAAGTAGCCACTTGTCTACAGCAGATCTTGGGAAGCATTCATTTATCATCCATAAGGATATAAAATAAATATTCTTAATACATGTTGTATGTTGCTCGATGTGTGTCAGCTTTTAATGTATAAATATAATTGAATTATATAAAAATATAATTAATAATATTACAGAAGACACGTGTAAAAATAAATTTCAATTGAACGTAAAGGATATGGGATTTTTATTACATAATATATTATTGTGTAAACATTATATCGAATTACGTTACATTGTATGTATTAACTATATATCTATAATATCATTATCCCAGAGGAGTCCACAAGTGTAGCCAACAATGATAAGTGCACATTTTGTATTCAACAACATCATTATTTATAATTGCATTTGCGTTTGAAATCATTAGACAGAAAAACAAACGCGCGGTTTAGAGTGCAGACCAATGTAAAGGTCATTATCACTGTTAAAAAGCGTAAATGGCAATGAACTGGCCATATTTCAAGATACAGATATAATCAATGATCAATATTTTTGAATTGTATTCACATGACACAAAAATAATCATAGCAGTGGGTCAAAGAGAGCGACAGTCATGAGCAGCAGATTGACAACGCCTTACGATGATGACGAGTGGCATATATAATTATTCTTTTTTCGACAGGAAACACTGATTTTTAATTTCAAGATATTCATGATATATAATGTAATACAGACAGTTCACGATTTACGAACATTCGCTATAACAAACACGACATAATTAGCAATGTATGATGTACGAGATTCGAATATGGAGAGAATTGCGAAAGTGAAAAGAGGCATTTATAACTACATTCACTAACATGTTATAACAATACTTCTAACAAAAAAATGAAACTAACTGTGCAATCTTCCATCAAGTCATATATTAAAAGAGTGGACGAACCAGCCACAGCCGTTTCATCAGAAATTCAATCATCTGCCTCGAGTATGCAAAGTGACATGTGAAAATAATAACAAATAAAAGTTTAATTTACAATATATTATAAAAATAATTTTGTTTTAAAATAAATTAACTATTACTATGCATATCTTTTGTTGTGTTAGTATTTTTTTCAATTTATTTTACGTTTGTAGCATATTGTTATAATAAAACATACACATTCAATGTTTAGTACAATGCTTTTTGCATGTAAAAATTATCGCTAACTTATACAATCGTATCAAAATGTTTGTATGCAAAAAATGTATATTTGGGTGTTTTGACACATAACAAAAACATACAACGAACGACCTCAAGGAACAAAACTCGTTCATAAATCGATAACTGCCTGTATAATGTTTTATTTATGTTTAAAGTATCATTAATGGTGTAGGCTGTAGCATCATGCCATATCTAATTGGTTAACAAAGAGGAAAATTAAATTGATTATTGAATCAGTCATAACCTTATATTTAATTGGAATCAAAATGGACATAAGTGTTTCTGAATTTTATATATGTTTAAATTATTCACAAAACCATTTATGTATTTTGTTATGCTACTATTTACATATGCAGAAATATTAAGGAATGAGAAATTGTATATCTATAATATTATGATTGCTAATTGTGATCATGATTCCTGAGCCCATAGAAGACTACAAATATTAAAATATGTTTTTTATATGTGCCTTAATTTATGTATTCATTCATTGAAAATTGATTAATAACTGAAAATGTCCATGCTTAAAATAAAATTGACAACATCCCAAAAATCTTAAAGGGGGCCCCAAGGTGGCAGGTATCTGCTCAATTTTTTATTTACTTGACCACAATATTTGGAGCTACGAAGTCATCCCAAATTAATTCTCTCCAAGTGGAATGTATGCCTCTCCTCATTAGGCGACAATATTTATTAGATAAATTCTTTCTAAAAAGGTCCAATTTCATTTCCCACCCACTATCACAAAAGGTGTTCGCTCTCACTTCTCTGATACGACTCACGGATATACTTATCAAATAAATCTTGCACAAATTAATTACCTTTTCCTACTTAAAAACAAAATATCTCGATTCGCCTCGCTACCAAACTCTTCCAGTCTATTCTACCCCCTATGGTGCTATACTTTTCTCTCCTAACATTGATGTAATCTCAGGACTAGACAAATAAACCTAGCTAAATGAAAATCATGTAAACAAGTTGTTTAATAGTGTACTTAATTCGAAATGATTTAATTATCTCCAAATCTATACCGACGGCCCTAAACTTTTCCCTGAGAGCTATTGCGGTACAACAGTATCCATACCTCAATTAGAAATAAATGTGAAGCTATGACTTCCTTCGGATTCAACAGTTTTCTCAGCAGAATGTTGGGCAATTAAAGAGGCCTTGGACACCTGCATACTCCGGAATGTCGATAAGGTTGTTATATTCTTCGACTTGCAAGCAGCTCTTGAATCCCTCTCTGCTAATATGAAAGTTTGACTAGACAATGAGATAATCTGTTCCATCAGAAGATATCTATTTAATTTGAACTGCAACAATAAACAGGTGTCATTCATTTGGATTCCTGCACATAAGGGAATTCATGGAAATGAATGTGCTAATAAACTGGCCAAAGAGGCCTCTCTTTCCAAAGTTTTTCCTCACCAATTCCATATCCCGATGTGCGACAGACGTATGAATTTTATTTGGACTGCACAATGGATGGATCCAAATAATCATAAGGGTAATCAGCTTAAAATAATTCAAAGATCTATTCCCCGCACTCCCTGGTTCGTCAAAAGGAAAGTCTCCAACAGAACGATATCAAATATCTCTAGAGTGGAAATTGGGGATTGACAGGTAGCCTCACATTTATTCAGATTGAACTTAATAGATTCCCAATGTGAGTGTGGTGCCGAAGAGGAAACCCATGACCATATCTTTTTTTCCCGTCCATTGCGGATCAAAGGTTTTTTTAACAGTAATCTCGTTAATGGTAATTTTCAACTCGTAGTTAACTTATGTCATCTTATTTCCCTTAACTCGCCACATTTAATCTACATAATAGCAAATTTTTTGAATGACAATGATATTGACTTGTAATATAATATTTCCTATTCTGTAATATTATTGTACTTTTTTCTGTAAAATAAAGTTTTAACTTGATTAATGGCACAAATCACTCTTGAAGGGTGGATTGCCCAGTTAAGAGAAGAAGAAGACCATAATATTTATCCTTAGCATTGTAAATTAAATATGTGACCTTAGAAATTGAATTCCTTATGCCTAATGCTTGACACTCTTACTTATATATTATTTAGCTTAGCGTGATGTAATGCCTCTTTCTGAAGAGAAAGATTTTTTTATTCAAGATCGTGAACTTACCAATAAAAGATAGGTGTGAATAATGAATAGTATGTATATTTTGAAAACAATATTCCACGTTGTGTATTTTGGAAATAAAAACGAGTTCAATTATTTGAAGTTGGTATTTCTGATTACAATCTGACAGAATCAGTGATCGGTATTGTCTGCTTGAAAACTCATTTCTAAATTAATTTATCAAATCGAGATTGTCATCGCAGAAAACAGTGATATCGTGTCAAGCTTTGCTTTCATACTAAAGAAAACATGGTCTAAAAAACCCGGATATTTGACAGGTACTTTTTGTCATTTGTTTACGACTGAGAACTTCTTTTTTTTTTATGTTAACTTTGCTGTTTTGATTGCTACAAACACTTGTTTTTATTTACGAGCTGTTTTTATTTAGGTCTTCCAAATCCTAAACAAATAAACCTGAAGGATTAGACATCCGCAGTTTATCATACATTACTGCTGCACCCAAGGATACGATTGTTCAAATTTGTTGCAATTGTCACGCAAGAGTTAAAATTACGTAAACCAAATAATCGTCGCGCGAAGTCGAAATTCTAGCAAATAGAACATTCTACAATACCGTGGCTTGTTGATGGGTTGAAGTTATTTTGTAAAATGTTAAAACTCTTACATAAATAAATACCACAGTAGGTTACCCATATATCATTCTCATTTTACTCAAACCAAGTAAAAGTTAATATTTAAATATCAAATTCGCCACGAAATGTCTTCAAAAATTTTTCTTGCTTTTCTTCGGATATGTCTGAGATCGTAAGGAACTAATCACATAGATAAGAAAGTCGAGGAATGCGGGATAAGTGGGTAAAATCGTACCATTCAATTAGTCAATGTAACAAAAGTGGCAATTCTACGTCCGACGAGTTGAAAAGACATTTGAATTTAAACGCATAAAATTCGTTAAAATAAATTAAATTATTGGCTAAGTGATCACAAACTTAAGCGTGCACCAAGGTCCTGTTCTAAGAATAGTCTTCTTGAGCAATCCATGCTTGGCTTAGCGTTCAGGAACCATACATTTATATCTACTATATATATGTATATATACACAGATGTATTTTATAAAACAAAAAATATAGCAATTTAATTAATCAATACAATTTAAATCAAGAAAATAATGAAATCATTTTTTCTCATATTTGGATTTTAATAAATATTTATTTCCGAAAAAATTTAAACCGAACAGCACTTGACTGAATGGCCTTCTGTAAATGATATACGTATCTGTAATCTAATAATAATGTATTTAATTGAGCGAGTGTGCATTCAGGGTAGACTTGCACTTGAGAATATTTAGTTTGTCCCTATTTGCATCGCCTGGCCACCCCTCGGGAGCCACCCCCAGGCCCCCAGCCCTCGCGGAGGGTTCAGGTTTTGACGGATAGCCCCGCCCCGTACACGCCGAGAGTTGTGCGGGCCATCGCTTGCAATCAGGGGCGTATCTACTAACTAAAGAGACAGGGGGATCTGCCCTCCCTCCCTACATCTTCCACTTCCGGTTCCTGGACAATCGATAAATCGACGTAATTGATAGTCTAACACTATAAGCGTAATTCAAGCATTTTTTACTAATAACCACCTGTATATACTATAAAAACGTATACATGAGTTATAAAAAAAGTAAGATAAGAAGTTGACTCCTCTTATTCGTATTGTTTTTTAATTCAAAATTCTGACTGATTATGGCATAGACAGACTAAACGTACCGTAACCGACCAATCGGCTGTCTTTCTGCTAGCATTAATACTATGTAAACTTAGCTTAGTAAAATAGGATATTTTTATTTTTCGTGGAGCCTAGATTTAAGGTCTTGCCTAGGGCCTCTAGTCATAAGTAGGAAAAGTGTGATTTCTGACTAATCACGACAATAAATAAATTGAACAATGCTAATACTAAATATTTGCATACAGATACTATAATAATACAACGTAACACAATATAACAGAACTATAATTACACATCACCCTTTGGTATTAAGTGAAAACTAGATATTATAAACCTGCATATCCCTGTTATAATCCCCACCCCTTTTAGATGTAAACAATAAATCTAGTTCCGCCTCCAACCGTCCCTCCTCCCCTCTGACCCCTCCTGAGGGCCTTTTGGCGGGAAAACTTTCATCCCTTTCCCCCCACTTGAAATAAAACCGCCCGTACCTTTTTTGACCTTAAAAAATATTATACTATACAAAGATAGCTTTAATCTACGAGAACAGTCAGTAACGAAACTTAATTCTGTCATAATGATTATAGCAAACCATACGATAACAAATAAGTTAAAATAGCGCTTTAATGCAACAATTTTTCTTTGATACACGAAAATATTTTCAAATTTCATAAACTTTCCATGATTCTAATGATATGACACTTGCATAAATATGCAATATCAAATAATGTTGTGTTAACGGTGCAACATTGCGTGCAATTTTGTCCCTTCCTCGAATACCCACGACTAGACACGCATGTCATTTGCTATGCCCCACATTCCATCTGTCCGACACGCCTATTTGAAGGGCGGGGGAGGGGGGAGGCGGACACCGTCCAGAGGGCGGGAAAATACGATTTTTCTAAACCAAACCAGCCTAAACAAATTCAAAATTATTCTAGAAGTAATCCATGTCGTCTCTCCGACCCATAGAATATGATTCAGCATATCCATTATAATTCGTATCAAACAAGTTAGCAGAATTTAAATTATACGTAAGCACAACACACGCCGGTATGATTTTGATTGATACATTTACCAAGTTTTATAGACGTTCAGAAACTTCTGTTCAAATGTTCGACTGACATTAAAAATATTTTAATAGTTTAAAAAATGATCAAGTCCTCAATTATGTGTGAAGACATTAATTATTATCGGAGATGTATTACTATAATCTTAGATTTGACATAACGTATACATAAGTTGGTATAATAGGCGTATGGATACCAAGAAACATCCCGACGAAAACTGTCAAATATTTCAATACAGATTACTGTTTCTATAGGTTGTTAAAAAAGGTCTTCACAAAAGTGCAATTTCACTCCAACTTCAGGCAGGTATACAAACAATATAAGCAAGTGACCTTCTACCAAGAGACAGACAGACTTACACCGAGAAATAAAATTATTTTCTTGTATTTTAGCAACGTCCTTATAAAATGAATGTAAGTAGAATTAGCCTTCATATTAATTAAAAATAGATTTCAACATTAAATATATTTATTAAATATTGTTCATACTTACAATAAATACTGGAATGCTGACATTTTCAAAAAATAAAAATAATTTTCACTTAAATAATATTATGTGGTTCCGACGAAAACGGTGGATTTCGAAAAATTTACTTGTATGTAAAACGTAATCGATAATGTGGAAAAAAACTGATCTCAGAAGTCTTCCTTGGCGATGAAATGAAGTGGGATGTATTATAAGCACATGAATCAGTTTTGATTTGGAAAGGGAGTAGTCAATGTCCCCCAACAAGTACCTCCCGCGCGTCACAAGCCGTGCCCCAAAAGCCCGTTACTCCTTTTGCCCCGCCTCTCCCCTGCGCAAACACAGCAGATAACACAAACAAAATCCAGATGGTGGACACTTACTTTTCCGTTTTTATCCAATTTAATATACTCCGATTTGATTTTTACAGAGTCAGACGACATCATTTACACTAAACACACCATTGACTATCTATTTTCTTTGTTCAACATAATTTCACTACACAAACACTCGAGACGGCACACAGGGCAGAATGCGTTTTCAGACGCGTGGAGAACGGAACTGACACGAAGCGAACGTTCGGTAACAT
The DNA here is from genome assembly GCA_022840565.1 of Eubasilissa regina. Classification (NCBI taxonomy): domain Eukaryota; kingdom Metazoa; phylum Arthropoda; class Insecta; order Trichoptera; family Phryganeidae; genus Eubasilissa; species Eubasilissa regina. Next base: position 29,558,820 of record JAINEB010000018.1, read on the forward strand.
TCGGCTGTATTACTCCGCGGTATTATTTTGATTTAAATCAATTGAAATGTAAGTTTTTTAAAAATCTGTAAATGTTTCCGTGAAATATATAATTTTTTACATCTTTCTATATAATTATTTTATTGATTCATTTAGTTTAAATTTTCTTCGGAACTACTTTACATCGCCCGGCAATATTTTAAGGCCGAACAATAAAATACGTAGGATCGTTGTGTGGCCTCAAATATCTGCTATTGGTAGGAGGCAGATGTGAACCGGGTCGCCCTTCCCTTGCCCGCGGGCACCGCCGCTGACGCCAGTCACGGCGCTTAAAATATAAACATTCAAATGAATGTAGGATATTATTAACCGCTATCTAAAAAAAAATCGTTTACGTGAAATGGATTTATATCAATATTTTTTTAATTGTAAAATTCCAGATATTTTTTGGGATTTTATAATTATGATGCCTCTGTTCCCTATAAAATTAGTTTATTTAAAAAAAAACAGTTTTTTAAATTTCAAAAAATATTTTAAAAATGACAAAAAATTTGATATTTTTTTAACAAAATAGCATTACGAATGTAGTCAATTAATACGCCCACGTTATCAAAATTTTAATGTACAACGCCTACATAATGACTAAGAGAACTACACGCGATAATAATACGTATTTCCAAAACTTATCTCGTTCCGCGAACCAACAATTCAAAGAGGGAGTTTCATTGTCTACGCGTGCCGTGCCTTCTCAGTCACAGGATAGACTTTTTTCTGACACGCCCTTCGCTGCGTCTCCGACTGGACTATTTTAGATCGGGCCTGGGGGTGTTTTCACAGTTGGCGACCGGTTTGGGCGTCACTGGTGGGCCGGTCCCTGGGCGGGCCGGGGCGCGGGGGAAGGCGATAACTTCCGCCTCCCCCCGCACGAAATGTAACGACCCATATTATGAGACACGCCAGCCCGCCAAAATTTGACAGGTGCTCGGGTTTGCATCGAGATGCGCCGAAGGCAGCCGAATGATAAACCGAATGATTTTCCCTGCGAGCGACCGAGCCGCGTGATTCTCGCTCCACATTCTTGATTCATATTGCGCGAGAATACTAAAGATCATTTCGGTGTTACGAAAATACGAATCGGGACGTTCTTCTTGTTCTGCACTCCTGACAATTTTGTTTTGTTATTAAGAAAAAAAAATTTAACGATATATAATGAACCTACCAACATTCGAAAAATTTCACATTTGAAAAAAGTTCTGATGCTAAGATAAGATAGATAGACAAGGATATTGAATCACACGAAAACATCGACATAATACAAGAACTTACAGACTAGAACTACCACATAAATCTCACTTCCAGCGGATTTAAATAATATAAAAACTTAGCACACAGATAAGACAATAAAGCATTGACGGATTTAAAAAAGAAGTGACGACCATACTAAGTCGTGCACAGACGTAACCAACACAAATAACCGTAAAACTTATTTTACCTTGCTATACTTCCATTGTGAACAATATTTGTATAATATGTATGTCATATTTCCCAACTCTCTTACATTTCAGTAAATTAAAAAGGAGTATATAACCAAACCTTTAATATCAATCAATATCATTATTTTTAAAAAACTTTTCTCTTTACGTTTTATTCACAATGTAACCTTAATCTTCTCGACTAAATACTTCCGAGCGTACTTACGTAAATAATAATGAAATTATGAGTCGTAATAAACGTGTACCTGCACCAATATCCTCGCACATAATTCGCAAGATGCTTACATTGCTCATGATGTCATAAGTCACAGCCGTGGAGAACGGAACTGAGATGAAGTGTTATCGCAACGATGCAGAGACGTTGTCCGAAGACTCCAATGAAGCCGGAAACCGCGTACATTATTGCCTAAATTTATGTCTTATTTAACTCAGCGCAGCGAACTACAACATTCCATATTTGTCAGAGATGGCGAGTTGCACAATTATTCCAAGCAATCTTCATCACACCGATATAAAGTGAATTGAGTGGTTCAAATCCGGTTCCGCAATTACTTGCTGACTTCACCTTTTTGTTCTGACTGGGCTCCTATGTCATCTGTGCGGTCATAACTCATTGATTCATGAGTAAGGTGACCGAACTGAATATTATGTAGGTACTGTACTTACATTGTTGTGCATTATGTTGCGCTCTTAAGCAGGGCCTCATTTACCTTTGATGTAGCCCTAAAAAAATAAATTATCGAAATTTAATTATTTTAAATATATATATATATATACCCAGTCAAGTGAAAAAGTACCAGACAATTATACAATTATTTTATTTGAAATATGCGTTCGAAAAATACGCTCGCAAGCCGTTATTAAAAGTGTGTCGTAGAAATGGTTAGAATTATATTTATATATATATATATACCTATATTTCTGTATCGATAATGTTCTATTTGTATTCTGCATTCCGGGTAATAACAATACAACTTATTTATAGAGAATACAATAGAACGACAAGTGATCAAATAAAAAGTATCTTCGCTCTTCGATGATATTGTTCGAAAAAAACAGCTTAATCTTAATGTATTAAGGGCCAGAAATGCTGAAAAATGCCCAGAATTTTTCAAAAGGATTGAAGATAACGACGAACCACAATTCACAAAAATATAATGGATCGTCGCTATGTAAGTAAAATTTCGTTTTGTGTATTTATAACGAGGAACGAGGATCGAACCCCCGACCAGTAGATCACTAGGCGAGTATCGTAACCACTAGACCACAAGCACGTCATAAGTATTATTGTACTCGGCAATATTGTGCGGTAGCAACGGTATTGTGGTTAATCTCAAACTATTGTTCAGATTTCTGAAACTGTACTCGATATGTAACTAGCATATTATGCCTACTCTTTCTAAAATTTTATATTTTTCTTTCTTTCTTTTAAATATTTATTATTTACTACGGGACTGCGCAATTTCTGCACTGTTGTTTAAATCAATCATTTGTTCTGAGAATTATGAGCTGAAATGGAATGGACAGCATGTTTCTTCTGCAATATAATAATAATAGATCATTTACACATTTTCGGTTTCAAATATACTAAACGATCCGTGGTTCCTTAAATTTGAAATACGCCACACAATTCGAGAAAGTGCATTATCACGTCGTTAACAACCATATTTTTTGGTTTTGTATTAAATAATTTTATTATCGTTATTAGAAGACGTCTCCCTTTCTTACATACACATTTATGTCGTCATCGGTTGACGCTGTAAGCCATTTAGATTCAAGGCCAACTGCCCAAACGTTCTTCAACTATTTATCAGCATCTTCACTGCCTCCGCCCACCTCATTCTTGGGCGATAGAGTGGTCGAGCTCCGAGCACCGGGGTTCCGGCCGAAGACCTTTTGAAGAGCTATTGAGTTCTCGCTTCTCACAACGTGGTCAGCCCATTAGGCTCGTCGATCTCGTGAGCACAACTTTCCCTCTTCTAGGCTGTTTGAAGATCTCGTTGTGTTGGTGCGAAACGAAATTGGTCATGACCTAGGTGTTCTGGAGAGATAATATATTGTTTATTATATATTTTTGATAATATATAATAAACACTTGAATGTTTCTCCGTAAAATTTCAGCGTGAAATATAACATATGCACCTACATCGTGAAATCTGTCCTTATCCTTTAACAAAATTTTGTTTAAAACCTTATTTTCAAATGAAAACGAATAAAATTAATCACTTAGAATGATACACAGAAATAATTTATCTTAGGAAAATATTTCTGTTATAGTTACCACAGAGACTCGAACCAGTTACTTTCTCTTTCTGGAAGAATGAGAAAATTACGGGTGGTAACTTTTTTTTTCTATACATATTTTTAAGTAATTCATCTGATTTGTTTTAATCATTAATAATCTGTGTTCTAAAATTGCAACTTTACAATAAAAATGTGATTTCATTAAAAATGCTCGAATATCATATGGTTTCATTTTTATCAATGTACATATTTAATTCAAAGATTACGGAGAAATATGCTCTCATAAGCTCACATCCCCACAGTTACTTAGGAGGAACGGAAAGAAATCTATTATTTTTCGTAGATTTATTTTGAATTGGGTTTGTGCTTAGCATACGATCGAGTATAAACATCTTCATAAACATATTTTATGTTAGTACTGTAGATTTTTTTTTAACAATAAATTATATTATTAATGATTAATAATAAAATATTTTTTATTAGACATTGTACCTACGCTGCCTTTTACGATCAGATTTTTAATGCCAGCAAGGCCATTAAAGTAACGAAGTTTAAGGGGAAACCCTAATATTAAACATATGTATAATGTTGGTATCGAAAAATTAATTCAGGTTATAGACATTTTAAAGATTCCCCGAAATCAGGACGACCCTCAAAATTCGATGATGCCCTGCTAGAATTCTAGATTGAATCTGTTCCTCGACAAACTATTGAGATATTATCCCAGGAACTCACATCTCCGTGGTCCACAGTGCAACACTTAATATTTAAAACGCATCGGTCAAGATAACAGGTATTAGGATGCCATGTAAACTATCCCCAAGAAACAAAGGCGAGTGACAGAATATGTGCGGTTCTGTGTTGTCAAGGCAAATAATTCCTCCCTTTTGCAACAATTGGTTAATGGGGGCGAGAAATGAATAGTTTATGACAGTGTAAGATGGAAAATAATAGTTTTTACGAGTCAAACATCCATTCCAACCGTTGGGATGAGTGTTGGAATCCAACCCGGAAGTAATTAAATTAGGTAGGTACCTACCATCACGCCGTTTCCCATAGTAGATAAGCAGAGTATAGAACTCATCACACTCTTCTGTCCTGGTATACCATTCTTGCCTCATTCACTTTCATACATTTTCCCATGCACGCTCTTCAATAATTGTTGAAGATTTTAACAGAGGCCTTCTCCAATAACTGGTTTATCTCGTCATTCTGCTGTGCCCATCTTGCCCACGCGACTGGCATAAAGCATAGTAGAATGTTTTAGTTAACGAAAGTCCTAAAATATCTCTTAACTTCTCTGAAGAAATAAATTAGTTTTCGAATACAATTTATTCAAATGATATCTCCAGTTTAATGCATCATCAATGATCACTCATAAATATTTCACAGCTGAGAAATTATTTCTAATTTATTACTGAACAAGATGGTATTACAGAGCTGTGAGTATTTAACGTGCTTCCATGGAGTCTTATTTCAAAATGAGATGCTATTTTATCAGTAGACTTTATGGAAAAGCAAATGTAATTGGTTTTCTTTGTATTTAACGATGAAAGATTACGTTCTAACCAATTCATCGTCCTGACTAAACCCACGTTCCGCATGAACTTTTTTCTAATTCTGCGGACTATGCTACAAACAGATCTATTCGTCCTTATTTTGTTCATTCTGCATCCAAACTCTAAGCCAGGGTTACCACTTCGGAAGGTTTTTATGTACACTGGAATGCAATGTGTAATGTACGTGCACTGCGGAATAATTTATATTGATTTGCTGAAACCAGGTAAAACGGTTACTGCAGAAGTTTATTGTCGAGAATTGGAGTGATTAAGCTATAAACTGAAGGATCAAGTTTAATAATAAAAAGAGGGCATTTATTCATTACGATACTCCACCATTCTCATACGGTCGGTAAGTGTAAAAAAATCAGGAGTTAGGGAAGGTTCTATCACTATCACATCGCCTGAAAATCTCCGTATTGGCCTAACATCATTCAGATTATTAGATATTATAATATGTTCATGTCTTTGGAACACTCATTGTGAAATCAAACGATTTACTTAAGTAGAAATTCACCTGAATGCATAGGGGTTGAAAAATAAATGTAAATAGTTATGGATTTAGAATAGTATCTAATGAATTTTAAATAAAATTGTAAAAATAAATAAAAACTTCGCTGTAAAAAACCATTATCATACTTAATTCTCAAAAAAATATTATTGTAAACTAAACATTTGATATCAATAAGAATGAAATAAGAAGGTCGTATAGGTACAGATGTTCTTTTAAAATTAACTCTTAATTGCCAAGGATTTCTTTGTACCGTGTAAGTAAGTAAGAAAGATGCATTTTGGTTATTATTCGTATCCAGCCACCGTCAGAGCAGTCGAGCATACCGACGTATTTTTTTTTTACATTCCACCCCATATCAGTCTATTGTGAATTGTGAACGAGCCCGTCCCCATTGTCCCTAAGCATTGAGCAAGTAAGGGCGGCACCGTCAAGGGGCGGCAAAATTTAGATTATAAAAAAAAATTATAAACTTTTTTCGATTAATTTAAACGAATAAAAACTACAGTATTATTAGAAATGACCATTCGAAACAAATGTTCATACTTGCAAAATGGACTTAGGGTCGGGTTCGTAAAAAGATAGTGAAGTACTTACCCAGTAAAAAAGCCTACAAAAGGCAAATGAGAGCGGAAGCGATTTTTGACTATTTTAAGCAATACATATATATTTTTAAACCATAGCAACGTAAATTAAATTTTCGTAAACTAGTATTTATTTACAACTCGCTTTGTGTTATTTTTACTATATTTAAAAAAAAATTAAATCTATCAATAATTTAAAAGGACAGAAAAATGCGGCGTTCTATCCTCTCTACCTACCCTGTTTAGTTGTTTAGTTAAGTTAATAAACTGTTGCAATGTGTACAGCGTAGATTATGATTAAAAAAGAGTCGCATAGGTGGTTCGGTCATGTAGAACGAATGGGGAGAGAATGGTGAGAAAGATATATGACAAGAATGTTGACGGCACCAGAAACAGAGGACGTCCGCGGAAGACCAGGTAAACTAGATGCTTTAAGATGATCCGGTTAGAATCGAGAGACTTGCTTGCATACAAAGATGAAGCGAGAATTGTATGTCAGGATTGAAGGCAACGTGTATCACGTTTTCGGGAGCTGGCCAAGTTTATGATTGTTTTTACTTGATATTAAAAGCTCATTCTAGACGCTTATCTGCAGGTTCACATACCTATGTAACTCAGTATTCTAATACAGTATGATGTAAGTGTTTATCACCATGATGATTTACAGTAGGTAGGTATTATTTTATTTGACATTTTCAGAAGATGTGGTTCTACATTCTACACATACATAGTGTTGATCTGGTGATAGCTTAGTATACGTCCCTGAATGCCTTCAGACCTAATCGTACGGAATATAGCGTTATGTCATGGCTCATAGCACAAGATGTATCCTGTGTCAACATCCTCCTAATAAAGTTTCAATCGGTTGTGGAATGTTATCCAGAGTGAGGATAGATCATTATTTTCATTTACAATGAACATTCTTGTAGATTTCTTGTGTACACAAAAATTATTTATTATTTTTCACAATAACCATAATTAAGGGAACCACAGAAATAAAAGCTTGCACAAGGTACATTAAAAGTTAGTTACGACTCTGGTTGTATCTGTTATAAAGGTGTTTTTTAGAGATTTATTTTTCGAATTGGCAACACTTCTTCCAGCGGCAGCCGATTTGCGCTCAGTTTGGTTTGCCATTTCACCATGAATACGCCGAATAAAATCGTGGTTCAGTTCGCGAAACTTCCGTACGAAACCTGCGTCCATTTTACGGTCGACATGATCGTCCATCTGAGCAAGTAATTCGAATAACCTTGGATCTTTTTCGCACCACGCATACTCTAATTGATAATACGCGTCCGCAGAGAAGTCGTACAGTGCACATCGAAGAAGCTGTTGTTTCTTCAAAAATGATGCTGGCCAGAACGTTACAATCAATGAAGAGCGTTATAGATCCATTATTACTGACTTTTTCCTTTCCAAATTGAATGGCTTAATGTGGAATAGCTGTGGTTTCAACAAGACGGCGCAACATGCCACACAGCGCTCGCCACCATCAATTTATTGAAGGAAACATTCGATGAGCGCATAATTTCGCTTAATGGACCTGTGAATTGGCCTCCAAGATCGTGTGATTTAACACCTTTGGATTATTTTCTGTGGGGATTATCTTTATCTTTTCAATAAAGCCAATGCCATGGCCGTTACCATGATTTTTGTATATTTTATTTCATTTTAAAATTCTACACCTCTAAAAAAAATACCCTTTCTAACGTATGCAATGTGCAACCAGTGATTTAATATTGGTTTTTTTTGTACCACGACGATTGCTTGTTTATCTTATCAATAATATTCTATTCAAGTTTCAAGTATCAAGTTTGCGATGAGATCGGTTCACTTCTCGAATGCGAATTTTTTGATTCTTGTCCTGCAACTCGATAACAATCGTTGAATTATCTTTGAATTATCCAACAAATGGACTCCTCGTAATTTACGAATTACGTAATTTTTAGTATTTCGCATATATTTTATATTTTTATGTGACGGTAAATTAGTTTATGGGTTGTATTCAACGGAATATAATCAGTTGCGTGACTATAAAATCTGAGCCCCTATGCAACATGTAAAAGTGACCCCCTTACGCGCGTATTGCTCTTAAAAATATTAAAATTTGCATAAAATATACAAATTTAAGTTGAAAAATAACAAGGAGTTTAGGAAGTAACCTATCTATGATATCTCCAAGGAAGTATAAATTGTTCAATCTTTATGTCCACCCTGCGGGTGAGTAGTTACCCCCACCGCCCGCCCCGGGCCGCACCACGCCCCCGCCCCCTCCCCCGCCCCGCCCACCGGAACTAACTACCTTCTGCTAATCATTTCCTCCCAGGCCTCGATAACCGCGCGATAGTGGATAGCGGTCGGGAGTGCCTCGCCGGTCCGCCCGGTCCGCCCGGTCCGCCCGGTCCGCCGTCCGCCGTCCGCCGTCCACCGTCCGCTGCCCACGCGGGTGGGTGTGATCGCTGATCAGGGCCAACGCCACCAGTGATATTACGCAGCTCTTCGGTTCGGCGGATTGATAGATACTCAGGGCCGTTGTAGAACGTTGCGGGGCGAATGGAAAGTTTGGGCGCGGGGCATTCGTATTTATTTATTTATTTATTTACTCATGTCTAGACACACCTACGACGATTTTTTATATCTATATCTTAAACGGGTCAAATATTTACACTTATAGAAGAACCATTTAAAATATACTTATTTATTTTACAAAATATTGTATCGATATATTTATCATAGAGTACTGTGCCTAATACACGAGTATATCACAAATCACATCACACTATCGTTGACATTTGATTTACTACCTGACCTGTGATAGTTATTAAGATTCCAAGTATTATGACGTATGTATGAGGATTTGTCTCGGAAACTGTCGACGAAAGCGCGTAAAGAACAATACAGGTTGAGCGCGAAGCGAGCGATGATTCGTTGTCGAATGTATTTTGTACGCAGAGTGGTATGACGTAACTGACCATTACCGACAGATCTTTGAAACAAGAGATCAAAGTCTCATCCGTGCAAGCGGAAAGTGGCGGATCGTTCGGAGTATAGAGAAATAACAAGAATAAGACGCAGCCCGTCTTAATTAAACTACGGCTTGAGCTTTGAGTTCACAACGGATCTGTCATGAACTCACGAGCTCGGGCGGCTGCATTCTTTGCACCCGCTCCGCTCCAGGCCGCCCCTGCTCCGTGTAAACTGAAATCACAAACGTAATAGAAAATTTGGATTAGAGAAAGTCAACGGGTTATTTTACGATTATACTTTTTATTCCTTACACAGCACACTGTTGCATCGCGTTCCGATGTTCGCATCGCGATTTCAAGGGGTGAAAAAAGATGTAAATGATTCGATTCAATAGTCACACACGCACCGTTGGGCCATCAATCAATCAACAATATTAAAATAATTCGCACTGTTTGTAACACCTTTAATAACGTAAGCTGTATATATTGCATGAACATTTCAAAAACAATAATTCTATAATCGTCTTGTCATTATGTTCACTTTATGCTCTCTGGACGTGCCATTCTCAAATGATCAACCGATCTTTGCTTATCTAACCTATGTAAGTATGTAACTACATATTTATGAATGCATGGAAAGTAAAATATTATCTTTCCTCTTATTATTGACAGACTTTTTCTTATTTTCACCCAGTAATATGTGCATAGTCCGCGCTGCTAAACCATTGCCTTATCTATGACTGTTGCCTATATTTTTTGTGTGAGTTGTGCAAAGTTAAATAGCCTAGAGCGACAAATTTATATGAATTTTGGTGAGATTTACACAAATCGGGGTTGAGACCTGGAGGGTAATAAACGAATACATCTATAAATAAAATGATGAGAAACATTGTTTATGGTAGTTTCTTAAATAACAAATTACGTACTAAAATAATTTTCTCCCAACAGATACAGATGAATATTAGATTCCAGGCCGATTTTATTTGGCCACCATTTTGGTTTGGCAGATATTTGTCAGTTCACATTTGGTAGTCGTAGAGAGTAGTTGATTACAATTTATTATGGAGCATCTAATACCTCAACAACGTGTTAAAGTCATTTAAAGATTTTATCTAAATAATAATGGCAATTCTGTAACCATTAATGGTGATCGCTATCATCACATGTTGGCAAACTTCTTGGTGACCGAATTGAGTCTACTGGGCCTGTAACACATATGGTTTCAACAGGATGGTGCCACCTCGCACACAGCTCGAATTACGCTTGTAATTTTGCGAGAAATTCTTCCCGGCCGCATAATGTCAAAAAGTGGTGATATCGACTGGCCTACTCGATCACCTGATTTGACGGCTTCCGACTAGATCTACGCTAATAAGCCAATAACAATTCCGAAGTTACAGAACACTATTCGAAAGGAAATTACTGAAATAAAACGCGAAGTGTGCGAGAATGTTATGAAAAATACCATTAAAATAGAACCCATTTGTGCCGCTACCGGAGGCGGTCACTTGGCCAATATCACATTCCATACATAATTGTAATAAACCAAATAATTAATAAACAAAAATAAAATTAAAAAATTTTGTTTTATTTTCTAGTTATTTAAAAACAACATCGGCCTGGAACATAATATTCACTATGTAAATTTACCATATTAACATCCAACTGGTCATCTTCATCATTATCAGCGGTTTTTAGCCACAGCTGTCTCTCACTTTTCTTATTATTAGATGACGCGTATTTCCGCAGAGTTTGATGATTTCATCCATCTAATAAGTTTTAGGACACCTTATCGGCCTCGGCTACCACTGGACGACTGTGTTTATCTAACGATTATCCGTCCTCCAATCAACTACTCTTGTCTGTTCTTTTATCCACACATTTTTTTCATTTCATTTCCTGTTTTTGTCCAATACACATCTTCCCATGTTTCTTTGCATTATGTACTCTAATTTTTGTACCTCTCTTTTGTTGAGAGTCCATGGTTCGCAGACATAAGTGAGCACTGGAAGTGTACATTTATTGAACACTTTTCACGGTGGAAGATCATTTTTGAAAGTCATATTCAGATGTCCGAATGCACTCTAGTCTAACTTTGTTTTACGAACAATTCCTTCTGGTATGCCTTCCGTCTTGTTATTTTAGGTAGACATAATTATCGGCTTGCCTATACTCGGTTTCGATTCAACAAAGCAATTGATAATTACTTTAATTTTTTCGGTAGTTTATCTTCAATTTCAGTCCTGCTCTGCCACTGGCTTGCGATAGTTCCTTCATTCTATTCTGAAGATCGTCTGCAGCCTGGATCATTTGAAAAGATAATAATATTATCTGCAAAACATAGTGGGTTTAAATTCTCGCCAGATATGCTTTTCTCCTCCCACTCTAGTAACCTCAAGATTTTCGAAATTAACCGTAAATAGTTTAGGAAAATTGTATCACCTCGTCGGACACCTTTCTTGATAGGAAATCTACTAATATTACTCTAGAATTACATAATCAGTAATGTATATATTATATACTTTACTGATTATGTTTACACATCTGTCCTATCTATTTCGTTTACATGGGCATCTACGAAAAAGTGTCTCTTTATAGAACCTGCGATTATTAATTTCAAGCAAAGAATCAGACCTAAATGATATTCTGAAGTATTATATGAATATTAGGTAATATATTAATTTGAGTTGACTAACGAGCCTCGCGAGGCGGAAAAATGTTAAGACCCCACATCTCGAGGTTTTGATTTAGCAGGCGGTATTCATCTGCGGAAGAGTTGTGATCTCGCAAGTGTCGCTTTGTTGCCAAGCTTGTCGCCGAGCGGTGTGCTTTAATACAGTTCCTCGAAAAGGCGCCTAGTTGGAAATACCGACTTGATTGTAATAAAGTTTGGCCTGCGTTAACAATTCCAAGTAATGGATAATGGTGCGGAATTTCCGTTCGCTTTGTAGCCGTATTACTTGCTATACTAATTTTAATATAAATGAATTAATACCTCTCATTAATCATAAAATATAGTATACAAAATCCCACAGCCTTGACTGCCAGTGACATCCCTAGGTAAAGTGCCGTCCTTTGGCGAATTTTAAAATGCCGCCCTTATTATTATAAAACATGTGATATTGATCATCTTTATCTAAGTGTGAGAACTGTCACTTCGAGGCTTTTAAGAGGCCGTCTCTGGAGAAACGGGTCTCTTTTCCATCGCCTCTCCGCAATAGTTATTAGTCTATCTCTGAGTTATCTAATTGTCAAGTACTCTACATAATATAGTATAATTGTTACCATGGAACACTGAGTAATTATTACAAGGACTCAACCCGAGCAACTCGAGGATACAAGGAGAGGATAGAACCCCGAGGGAATCTGGTGGTACTTCTAAAGTCACCACATTAACTTACCATCACGCTGTTTCACCGCGGGAGTAGGCAGATAGGATAGAGCGCCACACTCTTCTGTCCTGACACACAGTTCTCGCCTCATCCACATTCACACATTTTCTCATACAAGCTCGCCGATTATTGAAGCTTTTAACAAGACCATCCTCCAGTATCTGCGTCATACATTGCTTGATTACAAAAATTTTCTGAATAAATACTTACCTTTTTTTTTTTAAATAGGTACATATTGTCCTTTGAAATTGTATTTTTTTATGACCCGAGCAATTTTCTTTCGGGCTTAAATGACAACAATGCTTTAGCCGTTTGCCGATTTATGGCATTTGGCCCATTGATAATTTCTAAACAAATATAACTTATGTTGGTTATACCTACTTATCGGATTAGTTTTACACAATTCTGAGAAATGGATTCTCAAAGGGTGCTTTAAATTTCTTTTCGAGTTTTTTTTTGTACGAAACAATAATGTAAATATTTATATTAGATATAATATTTACACTCCGTCGCTAATTTGCCGCCCTTTGGTACCGCCTTACCTGCCTACGTCCACAGGACGTCCCTGTTGACTGCCTGCGTGTTGCGTGTTGTATGTTGTAATGTTGCACAATGCTCTTTATAGGAAGAAAAATTAAATGTTTCCTTCTTAGGAATCAATAATATATTTTGCTAGAAACACGCACGTGGAACTGAATTTTCCTACTACCTACGTACTTATAATAAAACAGGTCATTTAAAAAATATATATTGACAGTAAAAATAATGTTACACGTTTGTATAATACCTTGTCTGCAAGTACTGACAACGTACTGAACTTTAATATGCAGTCTAATTTTAGATTACGCATTAAGATTGAAGAATGTACGCGTGTACGTACATGTGAGAACAGTGTAATCAATAATAAAAGAAAAATAATATAGCTACATTTATTAGGTTAATAATTTGAACTCACCGAGTGACAACTTGTCACCTAGGAATCTTGCTAAACGTTATTGTGACAACGATTGTGCGTTTGATATTTATTTTACAACGATGATTGGTAACTGATATTTAACTGTTAGAGGTTTAGTTTCCAGTATATCGGTGATTGCTCGCCGAATTACGAATTATCAGTTACTTATCATCGTTACAATCGAACACAATAACCGTTAAAATAACGGTTTAGCTCATCACTACTTTGCACTATTCCTATTTTCTCACTACTTATAAGGCTTTTCGGCGAACTATTCGATATTACGTAAACGAATACGATACTTAAATGAATAAATCCACCTTCAGCAAAATCTGTAAGTAATACCTTCGTTCGATTACAACGATGCATTACTTACAGTAATACATCGTTACAATCGAACACAAATCTCACAACCACGGGTCAGTGTCAGTAGGTTTACACATAAGACAAACTTGCTGCAATGAAAAATTATAGATAAAGGGTACGACAAACCTACAATATTTTATGGGTGACAATACCTGACTAAATTACGAGTCGAAAATGTTCAAAGAGTAGCGTTATAAAATAATTAAATAGAGATAACACAACAAATTCAATAAAAAAAATGGGTTACTAAAAATATTATTTTAGCTTCGCCAGTCCATCTTAATCTAGTCGATTTTAAGGTCTAGTTGTTTGAAGATCTCGTAGAGTGCTCAAGTTGGTGCTAATACACCATTGGTTATTTATTATCCATAATGGTCCAAGTATTCTGCGAGCGAAGAATTTTGTTTTCACGCACTCGGTTTCTCCGGCTTCAGATTTCGCATCCATATGGCACTAGAATTGACGATAAATGATCGATAAAAGAAATGTACATACTTATACTGTGTAACTATTTTGGAGAATAGATACGGCATACCTACTTCTTCTTCCTGAGAAGACGGGCGACCATTAACATCAATAGGAACAGAAACATAGAGCGTCCGCCGAGTACATGCATAAAATCGTTAATTTGTACATCGTAATTTCAAAGAAAAGAGTTCGTACACTTATACCAATTAGAATAACGTTTCTGCTATTTTAATTTCTTCTCAGGGTTATATAATAATATGACCTATTTAATTTACAATGGTATAAAAAGAAAGAATAAGTTGAAGAAGAAAAATCAACTATTCCGGATCACTAAAATAAGTAGGTTAAACTGTTAACCATCAAAGCTTTGATTCTAAATCGTGGTCTTGCATTAGGTGGATCATTTCCAACGCTCTCCGAGAAAGGAATAAATAAAATCGTTCAATTGAAGCTCGAGCCATCCAGCACCTGCCGCTATGCCACCTACACCCCCGCAGAGCACTCGGGCAGACCGCTGGAAGCTGGCCAGATTCATGTTTCTCGCTGTCGAGTTACGTTAAAACCACGAGTACCGCGAATGTTTACCCAATAGGATCGCTGCGGAGCCCATCTGAATTAAAATAATAATAGTGAGCACGAGAGACTTTATAGCAGTGCTTATTGTTTATTTCTACTGTTTTGTATGTTACAATTTGTTCATTTCTGTGTTGTGTCTAATTAAAAACTTTTCTGCTTCTATATTACTTCCGCATCGTGTCACTTCCGTCTATTTGCTTTAGCTATTTATTTATTTTTGTTATTAATCAATCATTTTGCGAGTGTTCTAAAAATTGGTCATTATTTATTTTTATATATATATATTTTGCCATTTTATTAACATGCACTAGATGCCCCGCCTCGCTGAGAGTGAAACCTGCACCAAAAATGAACCTTTCCGAGTTCAACAAATAGTGCAGAATAGCGAAGGACAAAACTTCATTTCGTAATAAACGCTTCACGAAATGCACGTTCACCAACTTGAAGCGTTCAAAATGAACGCTTCATTCGAAGTATGTTGGTATCACTGGTTGGCCCACTCCCAATGAAGGTCGCAATCGTTTCGCACTTCATATAGTACAATGTTCGCGTCGTTATTTAAATATATTTCAATGAAGTGTCTGAAGAGCGAAGTATGCTCTTTCGGCTCTATACACACATAGTCGCAGTTAATAATTGTGTACGTTGCTGAGTGATAGCTTTGTTGCAGGCAACTAAGTTATTTGCTAGTGCGTGTGAATATGGTGTGAAGTATTGAACTATTGAAGCGTCAGCACGGTTTAAATTACGAAACGTGAGCATAAAGAACTAGTTCATTGAAGTACTTCGTACAGTGTGGATCCATCTCTAGTACAGAACAATGCCTTGCTTAGTAGCTTGTAAGCGCTGTTCACGAGGACTACTGAAACCTTGTCTTGCAATATTTTGATATATAGTTTTAATTGTTCACTTGGACCACGCCGCTGTTCGGGATTCCTTTTCTTTAAGTGAGATAGTTTTTTTATTGTATAAATGATCCACTTACTTCATACTGAAACTATACTATCAAAATTTTCAATCACGCGCATATACTTACGTTTATGCGTGGCGCGTTTGTACGGATACATGTGCTCGTGCCCAGATTTGTAAATCTGTCTCATCCGTATGCACGCACCATAATAGATGCAAAAATATGTGGGTTATTTTTCTGGTCACTATTCATTATGGGAGATTTTACTAAATGCGTAATTTGTAAAAATTATAGATGAACAAAAATAGACATTGTAGCCAATGCATCTAGTATATTTCATCATTATAGTATAGTCCATATTTTCCATAGTTCTTTGGGGGTTAGGTCGGTGGTTAAATGAAAGAGTGATGATTGGCGTGTTGATGTTTATTGTGACAGTGTGATAAAACAAGGAAGACAGATATTGCGAATAGAATGAAGAAATGCAGAAGGTGCGCGTAATTATGAAACGAAGCGAGTCGGCGGTCTCGCTCGGCGCGTGTGGGCCGGCAAGACCGCCGTTGCGGAGCGATGAAACAGGAGAGGCATCGTCGGTTAGGAATCGGGTCAGACCTGTAGCGGCAGCCGGCATCGATACCGGCTAAGATGGTGGTGAATTTGAAATCTGATCCCTACAGTTCGTTACTGTTTTGAAATTTTTTTCGTAATCTTCTCCAGCGGGAAAACGGTGTGATATTAAATCAGCGACTGAGATAATATTTGTTACTAAGCCACACTTTAAAGACCTTCTTTTTATTTTGTTCAGAAAACATACAGTTTATCAGTAAATACGAGAGTTATAATAAAAGCTAAACAATAATTAAACTACTTACATGTTTTCTCATACGATTCAAATTACTTTATACAGTACGAGTACAATTTAAAATTTAAGGACTATAAAGCAGAAAAATTCTGAGGGAACATGTAGCATCGATCAATGATACCTATTCTGCGCCAGGTTATTTACTTCTCGGTAGCTCCTGCATCTGAGCCACACTGAATGTTTCCGTCGACTGCTTTCGTCTTAACGTGACGAATATATTGTTGTGGAGGGTTCGACCTAAATTTCCGCATCTATTTGCTATTTATCCTCAGGATAAATCTGTTTTCCTTCATTTCATTCAAAATGTCTTAAAAACTCGAAAGACCGTGTGGTGCGAATATTTATTTTTGATACAATTCTTTTTGTACAAGGTAAGGTATCTATTAAAATAATTTGGTTTAATTTTTAAAGCAAATCTTTTTTTTTTAAATCTTTGGAATAAAATAAATTACATAACAAAACCTTTATGTACCGGTTAAAGCGAAAAACAAGCATTAGTTATATTAAACTTATTTACATAAGTGGTATACTTTATTTCACGTTTCTTGGATTTTTCCATGGTTTTGAATTCAACAAGTTCGTGGGGTCTTCAGTCTAGTATTTTTTAAAGAAAAACTTTACGAAAATTTATAGTTTCCAAAATGATTTTTTTGAAAGTTACGGTTCAGATTTTTTTCTAATAGTTTGCATTATTGACTCTAAATATGACTAAGTCTTACTAATTTCTCAGTACTGTTATCTGCTGATTTCGTGTATATTATGAATAAACCCTTTTAAAAAGCGTTTACAAAAATAAGATCTAAAAATATTCCTCATCTAATATTATATTTACTTGCGAGGCTTTTAATACCTTCTGTGTTTCTGAGTATATTTTGGTTTTGTTACTCTTATTGTACAATGATCGCAAAACTGTAATAAATATAAGTACTATAATGATTTATTATTGTTTTCTCGTTATTATTAGGCACTTTATACGTATTTACAGATGATATCCCTGTCAAAATATTTTAACTCTTCCACAAGGTTGTAGCGTCATTTATGTTAATATATAGGTAGTTGTCGAAGTTCCGTTCCTTGAGTTCGTTCGTTATGCGTCTAAACACCTAAATATGCATTTTTTGTGTAGGTACACAATGCAATCCAATAAGTTAGTGGTAATTTTTACATATGAAAAGTTTTGTATTAAACATCTAAGTGTATATTTTATTATAATGATAGTGTTCCCTTAGTAATTTTTCAACTTAATTTACGTTTCGTAGCGTATCATTATACATTTAGATGTTTAATACAAAGCTTTTCATGTGTAAAAATGACAACTAACTTATTCAATTATATATATATATAATTGAATAAGTTAAAATATATATATTTTATCAGTGTTCGGTATTTTCACACGCGTGTCACTTTGTGCACTTGAGGTAAATGGTTGAACTTCCGACGAAACGACTGCGGCTGGTTCCACCACTCTTTTAAAATATGACTTTATAGAAGACTGCAGCCAGTTTCTTTTTTTCATTAAAAATCTCATTTTAACATGTCAGTGAATCACAAGTGCCTCTTTTTACTTCTTCCGCAATTCTCTTCATATTTGAGTCCTGTTCTTTAAAAATCCCATTGCATTCATTATAGCGAATGTTCGTAAATCGAGAACTGCCTTGTAGTTAATAAATCTTCTCCTGTTGAGGCATTCCTTAAATTTGGAAATAAATAAAAATCACCGGGGGCTAGTCTGGCGAATAGAGGGAAGATATTCTCAAGATCTTATTCAAAAGTAACCACCGCGACTGCAGACTTGTATGAAGAGGTTTTGTCTTCACTTTTACCTAAAATCAATTATATATAAAAAAAAACACACCAGATTAAGATTTATTTATTTCTGTAATTTTCACGATTGTCTTGTTTTTACATATTATTTAAACTATTGCATCTACAAAGTTTGCGCTCTGAGATAAATTATGAAATTGAGTTTTATTTGCTTCACAATATTAGGATTCAGCAGAACCTAAATAATAAAACATTTTTTCATTAATTTCTCAGGATATTCCAATGTAAACATTTTGTAATTCTCTATTTAATGACATTGTAATAATTCAAAATATCTATACCCAAGAGGTACAATGTCATAATGTGTTTTTTTATCAATATTTTAATTTATAATGTTGTTTTCAACCTTTTTACACGTGTGGACTTGTGAAAAGGAGACATTTTTTACAGATCACTAAGGCAGATATATGTATAAACCATTTATATATAATAATATTGGAAAAATGATGTATGTATACACACTGCTACCTATACTTGTCTTCACAGGCAGCATTGTTCGTTCCATGACTTAGACGTACCATGTGTTAAACGGAAGTTACTTTTTCACAGACTGGTAAATTTCTACAGACTAGTATCGGTTTACAGACTTAAGTTGAAAACCACTGATTTGGAAGATGAATATGTTATTAAGCTCATGTTCAATTATATATACCCGTGGAGTTTCTTTAGAGAATATTCAATTAATTACTACCGTATATCATTTAACAAAACTTGAAACTGAAACAAAATAAAATGAAAAACCATTGGAAAACTATCCCTTTCATGTCAGCATTCCACTCTCGCCGAGGCTCCTCATCTCGCCTCGTCTCGTCCACACTCCAACCGGAACAGAGCGTGGACGGGGCGAGGAGGCGATGCGAGCC
This sequence comes from Eubasilissa regina, assembly GCA_022840565.1. NCBI lineage: Eukaryota > Metazoa > Arthropoda > Insecta > Trichoptera > Phryganeidae > Eubasilissa > Eubasilissa regina. Next base: position 29,578,375 of record JAINEB010000018.1, read on the forward strand.
GAGAGCTGCAGTACATTCTCGTGCCCAGCTCCTCTCGCCATGCCTCGGCAAGAGTGGACTGCTGGCATCAGGAACAGACATAACTTGCAAGAGGATTAAGTCATATATATTTAATGTATAATCATTATTTACAGATTGTGGATGTTACTTTATTTGATATACTTATGGGTATATTTTTGGATTTAATATCTTACATGATGTATGTATGCATGCAGGGGTGCCCCAAGGGCATAGGCAAGTAAGGCGGTGCCTAAGGGCAGCAAACTGTCGACAGACTATATATTAGATCTAATAAAAATATTAGAATTATCGTCCCGCATTTAAAAAAAGCAGAAAACAAATATTAAGGGCCCATTACTCAGAATTGTGCAAAAATAATCTGACAAAAAATATGTTGGGAAAATATCAAAAAGCCCATAAAACTATGCTGTAAAAATTCAGCAAAAAGTGGCAGCATTGCATTTTTTTTACCAGAAAGCTAATGGACCTGGTCATAAAACAATACAATTTCGAAAGGCAAGATGAATTTAAATAATACAGATTTATAAAGATAGTTTAAAAATAGTAATGGTGGCATCCTAGAATTTGCTTAAGGGCGGCACTTTATCTAGGGACGTCACTGTATGTATGTATATTTACTTTTTAAAGGCATTAATTACATATTTAAAAAATTTATATCAATTTTATTTATTTAACGTTAAGTGAAAGCAGTAACATAAAGTTTTGATTTAATAAGGCAACATTTCCCTGTCAGTCCGAAACTACACCAAAAATTAAACACACCAAGCGTACAGAATTTCTATTTCATACAAATAATAGAGCATACTCAAAAACTGCTAGACCTGATTTATGCTTAGGTATATGTTTTTATGATAAAAAATTATAGATATAGATATAGTTTGAAATTTGTGGTATAATATTATATATTTTCCATCAAAACTCTTATAAAAATACTATATACTAAACAAACATGAACATACATATTAAAACAATTAGACAATTTAAAATAATTTTACACAATGGAATTTCGATCAAGCATTTTTTAAACATATTGTCTTTTTATTCAATTAATATTATAATTATTACATACTCGTTATTTGTCAATAAAATAATACATTTTAAAAATACAAATGAAATATATTTGATAAAGGCGAACAACCACAAAAAAGTCACAACCGAATTCATTGTGAATTAATTAGGCAGTTGAAACAATAATAATTTACAATTTATAAATCAAAAAACTATTACATAGGTACTTAATACTCAATTGAATTAAAGCTATTGATTATTATTAAAGATCGAAACAATCTTATTTTATATTGAACAAAGATTTGTTTGAGGGATTAAAATTTCTTAGTCAATATACAATATGTATATGTACAACTTTAACTTAACAATTAGTATTTTGTTCTGTAAATAATTTGTGCTCGAGAAATGACAAAGAATTGATTTTTTTTATGAGTGACTTATAGGCCTCCACCGCTACGTTCAACGGATATCTTCTTCTTCAATATTTCCCTTTCATGGTGTTCTTCCTCCATCTCTGCCATCTTGGCAAATCTTGAGTAAGCCACGTGACCAGACTTGATTGCTGACATCATCTGCATAAAATTACAAATAATACTATTGAGTCCATTGGTCATTGGTTTCGTTTTCATTCGAGCATTAATTTATTTCATTAAAAGTGACATCTGATTAACCAGTAATAATATTAATTACTAGAAAGTTATATTATTGATAGAATCAACTTTAACTTTGTAGAGTTTCATCATAATGGATAATGAAACAATGTTATAATTCTACTCGAGTTTATTAGCACTACTCGAGTTTCGAGAGAAACAGTAACGTTCATCGACAGATCTTGAAACTTGAGAAGTGCTAATAAACTCAAGTGAAGTTATAACATTGTTTTATTTATATCCATCCATTACAAGGAAGTTGCTTTATAATTAATAATTATTTATATAAATTATGTAATAGATATGAGGAATTCATAATTTGAAAAAATTATTTTCTTACGCAATACAAATAAAGCAAAGCAATGTGATTTTACCCACAGCCCATACAAACTGTGTAAGGTTTTTATTTATAATATGTCAAATGTTTTTTTTTAATAATTGCACAATTGACTTAAAATCACGTGTACACTGGTTAGGTACATATATTTTCTAACTAAAGTGCAAATTTAACCTGGAGATATTCATCCAACTCGACTTGTCCATTCATATTTGTGTCAATCTCCCTAAGAATCTCGTGCAGCTCTTCTCCAGTAACTTCTTCTCCGGTAGTCTGTAAAAAATAATGCACCACAAAGCATGAGACGCAGACCCACAGAACGCAGTGATAAGCAAAGCAATAAAATGTATTTCGGTGCCTCGCCGGCATCGTACATTCTTGATTTCAAGTGTGAAGAATGCTAAACATACTAATTTATGTATTAAAGTTACTAGAGTGTATTTCTAGAAATTAAACAGTTTGATCACTTCTTATTTGAGTTCACTGCTTTTTGAGTAATAATTTTTTATGTTATTTCTTACCGAATTTTATTTTCTGTTTAGTTTTACTAAATCATGGAAACAGAGCTGTTCTGGAAAAACCCATGACTTTCTTTCCCTTTTCTCTCTCTTTCATGTAGGTGCTATATGTTTTGTCGGTTTCATTTCATTTCATAGCCTAATGTAATATATTAAAAGAATTTTAAAAATTCTTTAAACTATGTTATCATAATTTAATTTTAAAAAAAGATCTTTATTATGATTCATAGAACTGAAAATCACCGATACAAAATATATTTCTGTTACATACAATCAGAGGTAGCAAGAACAAACGATCTACCCTGTCGGATTTTATACTTGTGGAACATTTATCCAAGGGCATTTATCCCTTAAAAAGCGCAACGGTATCACAAAAGACATTCAAATTATATAAGCATAATCAAAATATTTTAATACTGCATACTATCACTACAACACTCCCTGAAATGCATTGCAAACTTGAGAATTAAGAATTTTCTGGTATTTATGTTTACTGTTTGAAATAATTATTAAAGAAAAGTAACACGGCTATTAATACAATGTGAACTTAACAAACAAAAATAATTGTGATTAATTAGTCATTTTAGTTTCAATTCTCTCATCAACGCCTTTGATTTTACCAAGTACTTTGTGAGAAGCGCTGATATTACCTGATTGATTTAAGTTAAATTGGTTGTACCGAAATATAAGTTGGCTTTACTCAGGATTCTTGATTAAAAGTATATTTTAAGCTAAATTTAAGCTATTTATTATTGTTGCCAAAGGTTGCATAAACATGCATTTGTATGAAAAAGAAGTTCAACGCCAAGCCTGTTCGCAGAGCAACTCGTGAAGTAATATCATGTAAGCATATTTAAAAAAAAAAAAATGTGAATATGTCACATTGATGTTCTTACTATTTTCAAACTAAGCCCAAACGCTCGTGTACTCAACAAGAATATCAAAATAATTCACAATGCTATACAATGTTGGTATTTTAATGCTTCTTGAGGTATGTTACGAAACAGACAAATATAATCACAACATGTATAAGCCCAGTTTCCATTATCCTCGGAATTGTTTATACTACCTGTAAAAAATTAGAGAGCTCCAAACGTCCACTGTAAGTAAAATCTACATCATCTAATAATACCACAATTTCTTCTTCTTTTAGCTTTATTCCCATATCCTAAAATTAGCATACCATAAGAAAAATGATAACATACAGGAGATAGTGTCATATATTTAAAAATAAATAAGCTTGTATGTAATAGATGCATGATATGCCTTCAATGCATAGAAAAGGGTAAAGGGATCCCATCGTATTTAAGATCGCATGGTTAACAGATTACGTATTTATTATTATGTAGAATTAAGAAATTTTTACATCTACATGATTTGACGTATCAGTGAGATAGAACTGATGACAAAATGATTTCACTTTACTAGCAAACTTCACAGTTTTTTGGCAAAACCAAAAACAAACCTACACAGCATCTACAGATAAAGTAAAAAAATTACATAATCTTTTCACACAGATAATGCGCTATATGCTAACCATTCCACCATAGCAATCAATTACGTTTACATTAGATTTAGAACTCCTATTTTGTATATTTTTATAATTGATACAACATCTATTATTCCATTTTTAAAAGTGATCAACTTATATTGCAATGAATCTCAAATACTTTTGAGAACCCAGAATTAAATCAATATTATATAATATTTCTAATTGATTAATTTAATTTGTATTAAAGAACTATATTCTGAAATTGCAACTTCACAATAAAAATATGCTTTCATTAAAAATCGAAGATATTTCAATAGTTTTTAAAATTATTTCAAAATCCTAGAATGGAGGGACATTTTGGTTTTTAAGTAAATACGCAGTATCAAGAGAATGCATAGTATATATAAAGTTATTACCATATTTAAAAAAATATAAACCTACATAATTAAGCTTCAAATTAGAGCAGCTGGAAATAAAAATTACTTGGGTGGTTTCTTTTGTTTAAACCAAAACAATCCTTAAACTATTTGTCATAAAACTATTTTCACTGAAAAAAATTACTTCAATCTTCAGTCGATTTTGAATCAGGACTTATCAAGGCTCACAATGAAATTAAAAAAAACTATTGAACATTTCGACACCTTCTTTTGACTCGCGTTATATGAGTTGCATTTGTGTAATTTTTTTTTATTCAACATAAAATCACATGCACAGCATAATATATAACACTGTATTTTATTATGAATTTTTGTGCATTTATTTAGATTTTAACATATTTATTTTGATTGAAAAAAGGACCACTTGAAAATTATTAAACCGAGTTTATCAATAAGTGTGACATATTACATGTTATTTGATCCAACTAAAGCTCTTCACACACCATCTAGAGATTATTTTGCTTTTCGAACATCACAGACAAAAGATTTGTCAAATAATATATTATTCCAAATTTATCTTTTTTAAATTTTTTTAAATCTGACCAATGAATTTTTTAATTTTGTCATAGTTCTGAGGGCAACGAATATGAATATAGATTTCGGAATAATTACCTTCAAACTTCTCCTAATATCATTAATCGATACATAACCCTTCCTGTCCTTGTCAATAATTTGGAATCTTTTGATGTATGTGTTAATTTCCTCCTTTGTCAAGTTAATGGGTAACTTATCCTTACTAGCACGGTTGACCATCATACCCATTTCATTCTGAAGGAACTCTGAACATGCCTTCTCTTGTTTCTGAAATAAATTTTGTTAACCAGACATGCTTATTTATTTTAATAACTTTTACCAACTTTCTACAACCTCGGCCGAATATTTGTCCAAAAAACAGAATAGAAAATAGTATTTACCAAGAAAATAGTATTTTTATCTAAAAATTTTTTTTAATATGTAGTAATCAGTTATAAACATTAGATAATACAGCTTCAGCACAAGATATATTTATCTAGATTTATTAAATCCAAAGAACTTATTATTTAAGTAAGAAGTGAATTAATTGACTTGGAATCTTGCGGCAGGATCGCCATCTGTCATCTTGTATTAAAACCATTAAGGGCTAATTTACTAAGAAAAACAAAAAAAATAATCATAAATAAAAAAATTAAAAAGGTACCCAAATTCATATCTAGATTAGGTAAATATCAATTAGGTATTCAATAGAAAATATCCATTCAGAGATCCTAATGTACATACTAATAATATGACATTATACTGTTCAAATAGAAGATTTGATCTAGACATGGAGAACACAAACATTTTCAGTTCCCTGAATATGCATCATATGTGTAAATGTTTTTTGTTCCTTCCCACTTTCTGCCTATAAAACTTTTGTACTATTTATTTAAAGTGCACGGAAAAAATGAAATATTTCTGCTATTTTCCATTATAAAAGTCATCATTATTCACAAATCCTTAAATTATCTTATTTATTTCTAAAAGTTTTGTTGGCTATGTAATACAAACCGCTTACCTACTGATGAATCATCTGGTTCTATAAACTACCCTTATTGATATTAGCAGAAATTGACATTTCAATGGTATATACATGTATGTATGTATATACCCATTATTATTTCATATAAATTAAATAATATTTGCATATGTTATATTTTTGCATTAATATTACAAATATCAACAAACCTTCTTCTCATCATTGGACCACTTGAGTTCCTCAGCCATGATTTCTATAATTCCTGGAAGAGCCTCTTGTGCAGCTTGTACATTAAGAAAAGCAAGACGCAGTCTTCTCGCTATCATATCAATAGCTGTGCATGCGTATTCTCTGACTCCATACCTAAAAATATATACCATTGTATTAAGGGGCAACTTTCTTTTTCCCAGTTTGAATTTTGAGATATTTTTGCATTTTGCATACCCTTTCAAGATGCGACTAATACTTAATTATTTTACAATATCAAGTAAACATAAAAATGCGTTATTTTTTATGTAAATGTTAAAAGACAAGTATACATACAATTATTGGTTTTCTTAAATTCCTAGCTATCAGAAAATTCACTCCAGAATACAAAATTTAGAAGTACCTCTCGAAACAACTTAGTCTTTATTTGACATAGTGCCTTTAATGATGAGATAAACCATAATTGTGATTAGTGTTCAATTGTAACAATGATTGATAAAGATTAATTAATGATTGGAGCTTTAGTTTCTAGTATACCAGTGATTTCTTGCTAAATTATGAATAATTACAGTTACGCAATCATCGATAAAACCGAACACCAGAGACACACAATCACAGTTTATCTTATCATTAACTACCATCTTGATTTACATTTTATTTTAGTGTACTTCATATCACATACAAAGTGTCGGATAAAAAAAATGGCCATTATGTATTTAGAATGAATGAAGAAAAAAACATTATGCAAATATTTAGTTTACCTGATTTCTGCATCAATGTACGGAAACTCAGGATGCACCTTGCGCCCGATGATTGGCCAACGCTTACCAGTCAATGCGGCCATTTTTGCAACAGCGAAAGCTCGATCACCATAGGACATTGCAAGATGTTGCGCTACCTAAGATGGACAGAATCGTTAATGTGTAAGAGTATTATCTCATAAATCATTATTTCATAACAAGCTCTTCAAATTCTGGTAACCTGACTTGACCATAACTGGAAGCATCACTATAAACATGGCACTCAGTTGCCTGATCATGCAAATGTCCCATTTCAACAGATCTATTATTTAATTTTTCATGCTCTACTTAAAGGTACTGCATTTATTACAGTTACACTCGCTATCTGCTACTGTTACATACTACATACTTTCAACGTTTCCGATACATATATATTGCTTTGGACTCATGAGTTAGGACCATGTCACCGCAGACAGTTGGTACTGATAAAAGAGTTGTGATGAAAGAAATTATTGTAATTTACATAAATATATTTGAATATGATAATTTACTTCACACTCGAGTCCAAAATCCTGTACAAGGCGGATGTACATGGTTGGCGTCCAACCGTGAGCACCTTCAATCAGGAAACCATCTGTCTGACATGTGGTGTGAAATGGTGTCAAGTTAGAAGCTGAAAAAAATTTATACAAATTACGACTACTAATATATGTATACCTGGTATGTTTACAATGAAAAATTATATACTGACTTCACTATAAATCACTATTAAATATGTTAAATTAGAAATGTTACAGCAATTAGTAAAAAACATATAAATATGTATGGACAATTATAAATATTCACTTATAAAACGTTAATAACGTATTGTAAGATTAACAAGGGTATAAATAAAAGAAAAGCAAAAAAAATAATTTCATTATACTTTTAAAATAAACTAAAAATAATATGCATATGTATGCGAGGGCATATATTAATACGTGCCTGTGAGGTATTGAAGAGTGTTTTTTGAACAGACTTTAAAATAGATGTTTTGTCACCGAGCGACTGCTAAGATTGAACACATTTATATCATTGAATTTCATATTATGCGTGCTGAAGAGACGATTTAACACAGCTACATGAGTAAACAGCGTGCGCCTCTTAGGAGCTCATAAGACTATGCGAGAATTTGTCACAGATATCAACCATATTGTGAACAATGTTGTGCAAAAATTTTGTGTCTAATACTATGCATAAATTTTCCGATGACAATAATTTATGACATTCTGCTGTTTGATCAATTAAATAGTGATGGTAAAATCGTTATTTAAACTGTTATTTTGATTGTCATTGTGACTGTGTTCGATCGTAACAACGATTGGTAACTGATTAACGTAATTCTTCAAGCAATGACTGGTATACTAGAAAGTGAGCCTCCGACAGTTAAATCTTAATTATCAATCATCGTTAAATCTCAGTCACCAATCATCAACACAATCACAGTCACGTAATGGTGTACCATCACTACAATCAAACCATCACTACAATCAAACCATAATCGATAATCTTGTAAATTAGAATTCTCGTCCTCTAACAGGCATTTTCAAATTTTTTCTATTTGATCTTTTTGAATATTGTAGACCATATATTGGATCCATACAGATGAAAATTTTTGCTATAAATTCTATAAATGTAAGCAACATAATATACAGTTTGCAATTCATTTATGAATAATTTTATGATTCAATTAATTCTAATTTAGCATTTCTAATATTTTGTTCAGTCATGACAGTGAATTCTGTGTTATGAAATGTAATAAGATAGATTATTAAAATTATTTTTCTAACCTGTAATAGCAGCATCAATGGCTTCAGAAGCCATTGCTCTAAAGGTTGTCCACTTTCCACCAGCGATGGTCACCAAGCCTGACTTACTGACATGTACAATATGATTTCTGGCGAGGGACTGTGTGTCTTCCTTATTGGGATCAGAAACCAATGGTCGAATACCACTCCATGCTGACAAGACATCTCCACGGCGAACTATAATAATTATATTTAAAAAACTTTAAATGGTTTCGTAATTTACAATCCAAATTGTACTTCTCCCAGAATAAAACATACGAGTATGTATAGTGTACATGTAGAAATTTTTTAATTATTAACGCAGGCTTAAGCTGGTTATATTAGTTTGGGCACTTTTGGGTCCACAAGTTGGCTATTCAGCTATGAAGTCAGTCAATTATTGAAAATATTTTTTGAGTAAACCTTATTTGTAAAGAAGTATAATGTTTAACTAGAAACATAATTAAGTATAAGGTTTAACTGGAAACATTAATGGATGTAAACGAAATTGATGTTTTCTTCAAATTAACAAACAAAAGATGTGTATAATATTTTTTACACTATCAACAATATATGGTCGAACACCTATGAACCTACGTGCCAGGAGCTTAGTTTAATTGTTTAAAACGTACCTTCTACATCCGGGTTAAGATAATTCTTAACTTCTTGCAGAATAAACATAATCTCGTCCTCTGTAGGTGTTGGGTTATGTGTTATCTTGCAAGGAAGGTCAGTAGTTCCTGCAATAGTCTGCCTCTGCCATGGCAAGAAGAAGATAACTCGACCATCGGATGTCGAAGGATCTAGCAATCCCATTTGGTCAGGACTGCAAAATTCAATTTATAAACATAAATGTGTATGATTTTTGTACTATACAAAAACATTAAAGAATAAAATGTTGCACTGTCAGTTCAATTTAACATCTCTATTTTTCAGTAATTTTCCAGAATATAGTGGAATCTCAGATTACGGACTTAATTCATCCCATAAGACTTTTAATGAAGTTGTTTGTAAACCTAAACAATTATATATTATTAGATCATTACTTTGATTACATATTAATAGAATATATAATAAAATGGATTAATCCATTCTAGACCCCCCGAAAATGGGCCTTTATTATCTTCCTATACAAAACAATGAAAATTCAGTCTTAAGTAAAAAGGAAGTAATAAAACAAAAAAAAAACCTGAACATAAAAACAAACTTAATTTTTAAATGAAGTGTTTAATTAAATTTTGAAACAATTACAATACATATACAAAAACAATAAAATACACACTCGAGTTGCAGTCCGATAAATACAACGCACTCGAGCAACAGTCTGATAAATAAAATACGCCCGAACAGCAGTCCACTCTGAATGAACACTACTGTGAAAATAACACCCTCGCGGTGGCTCGCTGAGATTTCAGTCCGTGGAGCGAGAAGTGACTATCTGGCATTTTTTCGGGTGGGATTTTGTTTGTAACCCAAATTGTTCATAACCAGAGTCATCATTATCTGAGATTCCACTGTATACTTTTTAATGGTTAAGAAATCAATACAAGGAAAATAAAACTTATCTTGTAAATTGATAATTGAGGAGAATGAATATATTTAAAACTACATGTATTACACGTTTTAAGGAATGTATTATTGGAGACAAATGCTTAATTTGAAAAGGACTTACTGTACTAACTATTTTGATATTTTGACAAAATATTTATCATCTAGAGAAAATTCTTAAGAGTTTATTAAGGAATACCTGTAATATCCGGGAAGCACAATATGTACTCCAGATGAAGGACAGCAAATTTCCTTAATTGTTGGGTCATCCATCTTCCTAATAGTATCAGTGAACGGGCCGGTGGCATTGATGATAGCTTTAGCTTTCACGTCCCACTCTTTACCTGAAATTTCATCCTGCAAAAGCAAGTCTGTTAATTTAATGGTTCTAAATATATGTGTACAATTGAAACAAATATTTTTCCATGAGACACTGATCTCTAAGAGTCACCAGATACATGTCATTTGGATGTCATTCTAATCCACAAGCGAAACACACGTAATGATGATTTATAAATCTATTCGCACCGAACTTTATACTGCTCTTTACGCACATCCGAGTCAAAGTTAAGAATAATTTTAAAAACATGTATATTTTTTATGATTATGATATTTAAAATTTGTTAAATGAAAATTAAACACTAATTTAGCTACAATGAGTAATTAATAGTTAAAGGAAAATAGTAAAGATCTATTAGTATGTGCACACAGATGAGACTTTCTTATATCTCTCAGAGATCAGAGATTGGTGCAAATTGGTTGTTCTATTCTGTATTCAAAATACAATAGACACCGAATAACAGCTCACTCTATGCTCATGTCTCGAGATGTCTCATTCACGTGATCTGTATTTATTGAATTTTATTTATTACCTTTAATCTAGCACCACTCAGTTTACCGTCTGTTTTGTGTAGCTTAATTACAGAAACATGATTAGCGACAGTCGCACCGTGTCGGGTAGCTGTCAGTGCAATAGCTAAATTCATTCGGGCATCATCTTGTTGACCTTAAAATATAAATATTTATTTTAAGAACACACTAAGCTTTTTTAAATATAATTCTTTTGAAAAAAAAAAAGTGATTTGTTTCATGTCTTGTCACCTACATTGATGGAAGTTTACATAAACACAGTAAAAATATGAAAAATCTGACTATCCAGATCTGGTCCCATAATGTTTTAATATAAAATGGTAGTGCCTAGCCCAAACGAGGGATTTTTTACTCAAGACCAGTTGCTGCACAGTAATTGACCTCCCATAAAGAGTTGGTTATATTAAGTAATAAATTTGTCTATTTAATGAAATCCAATATCTACATTGCTACTACGAGTATAAATATTGCACATTGAACACAAAAGTGATACAATATGAAATTTGTAATTTTTCTATTATGATTATTCAGCCTGAACTAAGAGACTGCTCGTCATGTAAAGACCATCATTGTTTTAATTGCACAGTGCACTGACTGATTGATGACACATTGATTTTAAATATATAAGATTTTATAAAATATAAAATCCTCACACTGAAAAACAGACTTTTAGATAGTGTCACATTTCTTTTCAAGGTGCGGTATGTTACAGAGAGACCATCGCAGTTTTGCTCTCGTAGTTCACGTTATGTTGTGATGTTTTAAGACAAAGGACCCCCAAAATATCCAATGAGGCCCTACGCCCCTGACCGTAATATACATTGATTCTTAAAAACTCACCATCAAAATATACAATAGCACCACGTAGTTTGTCTCCTTTAAGCATCGGAAACAATTCCAAAGCATTTTTCTTGGAAAGATAATAGGAACTTTTAACATTTCTATCACCAGCTACAAAATCATACATTTTAATCCCAAACCAAAAGTAAGGGATTTGCCACCATCTGAAAATGAACAAGAAATCCCACTATGAATCAAAAGTGTTTAATAGTCAATGCAGTGTTTCATTCCATCATACAGTTACATCTCACTTATATAAGGTTACAATACAAATTGAGGGACAGATGTACTTCCAAAACGTATCAATTACAAATCTCGGCAATGTTAGCACATTGCAGTGACATTAGTTAATCGAGTCTTTGCTTTTTGTGATTTTCGCTACTTTATTTGCTAAAAAAATGAAGTAAATACTAACGTGTACACTGGTAACATTATAGGAAGCGGATGAGTGAGATGGGGGGCAGACGCTAGCATGTTGGCTCTCTCGTGAAGTGCTTCCTTAACCATCCGGTACTGCTCAATATCCAGACCCATAATAGCCTTCTGCAAGTAACGGACTCCTCCGTGGATTAGCTTGGTACTGCGACTGCTGGTGCCACTTGCAAAGTCATCAGCCTCCACTAAGGCTGTCTTCAAACCTGAAATAATACATTTTTAATGATAAAAACTATTGAAATGAATATATGTAATTGAATGCAGCTAGTTCCAAGACGTGACAATTAGTTGAATTCCAATAAGATTTTGAAGTTGTGAAAATTCAAAACTCAAATTTGGGGCTTTTTTATGAAGTTATAGTTTGCATTTTTTTTATCACTATCTTGCTACATTTGACCGTATTGAGTTACTAGAAATACATTATAAGTACTTATTATGTAAACAATCGCATTGGTCAGATCAATCAAAATGGATTGCAAATTAATTAAAATAATGAATGCAAGAGAAAACCTTATTTTATTTATTAATTTCAGGCAGAGAACTAAGTATCTGTTCTTTTATTAAGTATTAGATACTTTACTTAAGTATTAGTTCTCTGTCATATTCAGTCATCCAGACTATGAGTGACATAAATAATGTAAGAACTTAAGCCGGAAATGACACATTGCGTAATTCCTGAGATAATTTTGAGTACAAACATATATGTTAATACGGATCCAAATACCAATGTTCCGTGAGTGATATAAGCACACCGGTGTCTTTTAGTACTAGGTTGGTTTTATGAATGCCATTCCCATAATATGTATGTATTTCTAAATAAAAGCGTAAAAAAACTAATTCTAGGTAATTTTTTAATTGACACTTCTATTAAAAAATGTTACTCCTCAAACAATCAAGAACTACGTTTTTATATCTTCATTATTATCCATTGTACCTCAACTTAACTTAACTTGTACCTCAACTTTACTTAACTCATTACCTCAAATTTTTCATACAAATGAAAACCAACAAGATAAAATATGTACATAATATTGTAACAATCTGTTTGTTATAGAGATCGTCAAATATCACCAGGATATTCAACTGGCCATCATGATACTCATATAAACAAAATTAATTGTCTGTTCTCACTGACCTCTGGTAGTGGCATCCAGGGCACATCCAGATCCGGTGGCTCCTCCCCCAATGATGAGCACATCGAACAAGTCTCCGGACTGCAGAGCTCGCAGCTGCTCTGAACGGGGGGGCAACGGTCTCTTGGGCGGCTTAGTACTCGCCGCGTGCACCACATTCTTCTGCAACCACAACGTTTTATTTGTACACAGATTCATCAAATAATAAAAGAAAGGAAGTATGTGCATTTGTTAAACACAGTCTAATATGTATTCTTCATCAAGTATCGGTTTCTTAGAGATTTTTCTCGTCATCTTATCCCGGTCTCTACTCGGATAACTGACTGGCGCTCGAAATGCGTGCGTTAACTATCACACTGGATAAAGCAGATAGCACAACAAGATGTAAAACATAACAAGATAGGAGGAACTGAAAAACATCCATTATACGATAGATTTGTAAGGAATATCATTTCTGAATTTTGTTTGAAGAAATCAAACAATACATGCACACTTACATTTCAGTACTACAAATATGTAGGACTGAAGTATAAATGTATAGTTTTTGATAAAAAATAAGTATAAAATTTCAGATATTATCGACCATTCCGATTGGTTCAATTTCGAGCCCTGATTTCAACATTTTCACTTTATTTTCATTGTGATCCACTTAGTCCGATCACGATTGGGAAGAAAAACAACAATCCCGCATGACATTCGCATTTGGCTACTTTATACAAATCTGTTCAACGTGGTGAAAAGATACACATTTATTTTGTATCGGTGCCAATAAATATTTTTTTACCACAACAAACACAAGGTCAATGTATTTAATTAAAGAGAATTAATATATATCGCATTTGTAGGAGAAGTTGATTGTTACGTGTCATGTATGGAATAGAATTAAATAAACTTTCTAAATTAATTACATTTACATTTTGAATCATTATCAATTTAATTAACAGGAATAATATTTTAAAAATATGTATATAATTTAACGAGACCTTTTTTGATGTTATTCTGATGATAATTATATAGTTTATAATTCTATGCTTTTACCAAGACTTACTATTACTGAGTTAATTAAATTCATCGAAGTATGTAAATATATTCATGTTATCACAATAATTTTTGCATTCAATTTGGTATCAAGTTCCATTCATTATTAAATATATTCACACACATACTCTTCAAGATTATGAAAAAAAACGTGCATTCTATGTCTCGGATGCACGTGTCATAGCACCCTTACATATAATATGTTTTTTCTGCGTAAGGATGGCAAGTGGGGAATATAATGTCGAGAAATATAAGATGAAAATAACAGTTTACAAATATCTTAACTCTTTATTAATACTGGTTTGTTACAAAGTTCTCTAGAGATAACTATTTTTTTTAATAAAATTAAATGTTTGTTTTAAAATTTGATGTTAAGAATATATAAATAAAATATACATCAATATAATAAAAATTCTAATACAAAAGTATATATATATATCCATTTCGGGACTTGATTGTGCGTTCCTAACTGTCTTTGTAACTGGTGGGGTAGCGTTTTCAGTAGAAGCGCCAGATTCCAAATGGTGGGAAATATAGATGAAAATAAAACACAAGGTTGCGTTTTATATTAGTAAAAATTTTACGAAATTTTCTAACGCAAATTATCGTGACAAATTTGTTTTATTGTAACAATTGTACCAGGAATAAATGTCTGAAAAAACATTCTCATTAATTACAAAATTCGTTTTTACAGAAGCAACATTTTTCTATTTCATTTTTTTTTTCTACTTTTGGAGTTGAAATACTAACCGACAATGTTCCGCGTGACATTTCTTAAAGCGCATGTTGGCCACCCTGACCTAAGGCTATTAAACTTTTTTCTTTTTCAATGATTTGCCAACACACACCGTTTACAGAATCTTTTTATTTTTAAATGCGGGAACACCACAAAACATATTTTTTTATGTTTTAAATTTTGAACCGATTGTTTTACTTAGTGATGGAATTTTTTCTCTACATGCCAAAAACGTCGTTTGAGAAACGCGGCTCAGGGCCATATTTGAGCGGATATACCCGCAATACGCTAACGGAAGGAGATTGTTTTGCAATAGACAAAACGCCACACTCAGAACTCTATAAGCTATTTCACAAAAAATAATGATATTCTAATGACGGCGATTACAAAAATGATGATTCCAAATGATATAATAAAGAAATCCGTAAAATGTTCAAGTATCGGTTTCATGACAACTGCACGGTCAGCTTATTACTTGGCTGCTGCTGCCGTGACTTTGTATTAAATCAACGTTTTTCAAACTGAATTTTCGTTACACCTACTCTGAACCAAAACAAAATACTGAAACTGACATGATGCGGTTCCAGGCATACAAATATATATGTTGTTTGTGAGTTAAACCGAATATAAGAAGAATTTGTCAAAAAAAGAAAATATGCAGTCTGTTTTTTTTAATGTATGCTGTATTTTTTTGATAAGGTTGGTACCTACTAATAAAAATATACTAAAAATCTGACGCCATAATTGTCATCTAATTAAGAATAAAACCTTTTTATTTCCTTGATATGAAAGAAAACAAAGCATGTCACCTTCGCTCTTGAAAAGGTAACTTTCAATTGAAAATAAATCCTTGACTAAGAAAATGTTTCATTTGGCGCTTTTTTGTTTTGTGCTGCGTTAAAAATATTTAAGGTTTCCGTTAAGAACTACAAAATAAACAAGGGTCCCGCGACAAATTAAAAAATAACGTATTAAATAACCTAACACGACCAACTTAATGTAACATATCAAAAAAGAGTGTAAGATATCGTAAAGTAACTTGCAATTTACAAAAGTGTGTCCAATTGTCATCAAATTAAATGACACTAATCTACAATGTAGATCGTTATGGGAATTTTTGTCGTGCTTATTGTGCGTTCTCGCTATCACCGGAACTGACGACGTCGGCTAATAAATAATCACTACTACGTTATCAGACTCCATTTTTTCAAAATAATGCATAAATATATCTACAAATCATGCAGTTATGCTCCCAAAAAAAATATGAATCGGTTCATCAAAATTATTTTGGTAAATGTGATATCTTCCCAACATATACAATTTTTAAATTTAAAGTTATTTTTCTTGACCATGTTTTGGCCATTAGGCTAGGCGCATATGTGCAATTTTTAATCGATTAACTATTTGATTGTATGTCAAAAGGCTATTGGATCATATGGGAGTGCGCACACAGTCGATCCGCGACCGTTCCGTTGTATGGAGCACGCGCACGAATGTTGGGAGATCCCATTGACAGCTGATAGACTATATGCACACATGTTTTTTTTTATGCGCGCGCATACCTCAGAGGGAACATTGGTCAGGACAGATGATAGACCGAGAATCAGCACTCGCCCGCGATATGCCATATCAGGACGGGACCGGGATACCGGAGCGACTCACCTGCGACACGGAGTCATCCCCCGCCAGCAGGTAGGTCACGAGGGCGGCCCCCCCCGCTCCCGCAGCCCCGCCTACGGCCAGCCTCCGCCAGCGCGCCGACATCCTCACCTATCTGCAAAATAATCCACGTTGCTCGTTCATTTTACAGTCAAGTAAAAAAACAATACACTCTTATCTGGTTTTGACGCAACTATGAAATCATTTCTGTGATTAATTAGACGACTTGAAAATGACGTCAATATTTTACTGAACGATAGGGGCGGAGTTTGTTGTTTTGACAGCCGTAAAAAAATTGTGAGAGACTCCGTTTACCACGGTGGATAGATGTGAAACATCCCGCCGGTGATATATCTACGTACGGCGCAGGAGGCACACATGACAATGCCATTTACAGATACAAAATTATGACGCAGTCTTGGACTCGTTAGCTACCATATCTTATGAAATTATTTTACTTCTAAATACTAATTTAACGTATTAATTGTAAATATATACATATAAAATCAATTTTGTCGAAAAATGTTGTTTTTTGCGCTACCGGGATTCGAACCTAGATCTTTATTTCCAATCCGGGGAAGTACACTACCAATTGTGTTATAGCGCCAGTATTTCTCATTACAAATACACTGACACGTGACACTAAAATGTTCAGAAAAACAATATAAATTAAAATGATGATAGAAGTATAACAAAAATAAATCAAACATGATATGGAAATCATTTTTTGTGAGTGATTAAAGAAAGACATCCATCCACCTAGTAATGCAGAATTTATTGTAATTTTTCTTTTAAATCTTCATATTAAATAAATAAATAATTAATTCTGAATAATCATGTCTCATCGAAGTGAGTAGTAACTACAGTGTAGCCAAGTGCTTGCCCCCTGTTGTCAAGTATCTTGGACATAACCCAAATTGAAACTAGCACCTAGATCACATTATATAATATATTGTTCCTAGACATAATGAGACATGCCGCATTCTATACATTACATTGATCCGCCGAGCAAGTGTAGATGAGTGATTCGGTCCAACAATATAATGTGGCCCATTTGCCAAAAGCCAACTCTTACATTGAAGATAAAAAATATATATTATACCCTGTTTCTGATAATTTATGTCTTTCTTCAAAAACTTTAACGTACCATAATCTATTTTACGACTCTGAAAACTGTTCAAGCGTTTATTAACAGCACTATAAATGACCCATCAGCGGGAAATCATTTTTTTTTTAAATTCAACTAAAATACAAAATTAAAATTAATGTTTTGTAAGATACAATATAAGTGTTGCACACAGGATTCCGCCTCACGACAGGCTCAGGAATTCCACTGGACGAATCGTTACGATTCAGCGGCCCTGAAAAGGGCCTTTTCTTATTCGGTCCAGTGGCGCCAAGCGGGCCGATGGGCGCTGAGCGCCAGTGGCGGGCTCCGCAAGGGGCACATGGTAGGGCCGCCCATTGTATTTTGTATGGGGCGACCGTCCACCGAATGTAATTGTTTTGTGAATTTAGATTTCGGATGGTCGCCCACATTTGTAACCTTTGTTGTGGATATCGCGAGCTAGCTTGGTAATTAATGTTTAATGCTCGCGATATCCACACACACTTGTATTGTTTTGTATGGGGTGATCACCCATTGAAAATAATTGTGTAAATTACGGGTGATCACCCCCCACCCCCTGTTTATTCCATGTTAATTGTTTATTGTGCAATAAATGACTTGATTATGTTGTGGATATCGCGAGCTATGTATTATTGGTATTTGTTAATTGCTCGCGATAATCCACAACTATTTTGCATTTTATTTGTTCTATGTCTGGGGCCCGACTTTGGCACGGTATTAAAACCGTGCGTTGTCGGGCTACGAATATTGTAGTTCGATGGACCGCCGCATGGTGGCGGTCGCGTAGCAGCGGTCAAGTGGTGGGGGTTATGAGCCCCCCCCACCACTGCTGACCATGTCTGGTTGATACATGAAATAAATAGGGGGGGTACCGCGGCCGAGACGTTCAGTTCTCGTCGGCGGCCTTCCAGAGCAACATCTCTCTGTCTTTTATTTCTCTCCTGCACACATCGCCTCCTGTTATCCTCGCATTTGTACGAATATAGCAAGACGGAGTAGTACCGCCGGCGAAATTGGAGCGCTCGGACTAGCCCGCATTTTTCAATGCGTTCGGCGACATCTGGGCGTTCCCTAGCGGCGGCGTGATTGGGCGACCGCTTTTGTTTGTGCGTAACAATAAGTATGAATATAATATTTTAAATAAATACTCAGTAAATTACAGTTTATCTAAGAAAAAAAAAGTCATTATTTTGATATCAATCAACGATCTTCCACGTTCAAAATTATTGTGACAGATTCGAGAGTCTGCTTTTGTTTAAAGATATTTATTGAAATAGTTGTTGAATGATTTAGTTGTGCGCAACACACGATGGACATAAAATAATTAATGTATATCTATAAAAATATACTGATACAAGAATTTATAGTATTTTCCGATTTGACAGTATCTAATTAAATATAGCTACCAAAAAATGGTCCAAATATTGTCCCGTGCCCATCAGTATGTCTAATAATGAATGAAGATTTGAAAAGAACTACAAAATTATAATGGTTAGACATTTTCAAGGAAGTTATGAGACGTATATTGATGGTTGGTCAAACACATTTACAGCTTTTAAACGGACGCTCGCTCTCTCTGACTACATCCGCAACGTTAATGACCGCCTTTGCGGGAACCGGAAGAAGGCTTGGCGACAGGAGGGATGGGGCTCGGTCCCCCCACCACAGATATATTGAAAGTAACATTATATAAACAAAGTGACTTATAAAGCATACCTATGTGAACCGTACAATAATTTATCAAAAAATCTAACCTGTAAAAAATGTATTTTTTAATTTATGACTTTCGATCTTTTTTAATTTATAATCTTTGAAATCTTTACTCAATTTTGTATGCTTCTTTTTGGACTATGATGCGGATTTATAGAAACTGAATGCTATGTAGGCACGAGGGAACAAGGGGCAAATGTTTTGCTAGATGTCGAAACATGGTTCTGATTTATCTAGAATAAGTTAAAGCGTAGAATATCGCCTAAATATTTTCGATGTGAAACGTTTTTACCGACACCTACAGATAAACGATTAAAACTCGATTAAGGAAACGCAAAATCTGCTGACTATGGAATGATATTATATTCCAGGATAAAAATTACTCCTAAAAGACATTAATTCAATCAAAATCATAATATATATATATACACGTCCAGACACAAATCACACTAACCCCGCATAGAATGTGCAGATCATTGTAATTTGTTTTGATCCCTGCAAATATCGTCTGAATTTTATTTCAAGTTTAGATGTTGACCTTTTGTTTTGTAGAAACCAAAACGATATACCTACACTTTATACAATTATTTTATTCTATTCGTTGTATTTTCTTAACCAGTGAAAAAACATTTTGTACGTTAAACTGTTAAACTCGAGTTGAAAATCAAAATATACATTTTAAAAAGCGGTTTCTTAGAACGCACACGCAAGACAAATATCAGATTGTCCGATTGCAAGACTCGCATTTTTTTTAACATATGCTAAAAATGCACTTCTCTTCGAAAACTAAACACATTTTTTAAATTCTTGTCGTGACAGAGTGCTTATTTTTATTTTAGCGTTTATTTATTTATGCATTTATTTATTTATTTATTTATGGATTTATTTATTTACAATCATAAATTGACAACAGCACAGGATATGTGAGAATCCCAGGTATGTGATATTCTGCTATATGAATCCCAACTCGGACAGAATGCGATTATGGACATTAACAATATCGAAAGGAGGGTGACTGCAGAAAATAAAGTGAACGGCGCTTTGAATGGAATTATATCTCACGGGAATTTGTCAACCGCGGCAAGACTAGCGGTGCACAATGGAATCCTGATACCGACACTGATGCATGGAAGTGAGGCCTGGAGCTGGCAGAAAAGGAACGAAAGTAGACTGAATGCAGTGCAAATGAGATCACTTAGGCGTATATGTGGCAAATCTATTTATGACAGAGTAAATAATGAAGAAATAAGGAAAGAATGTAAAGCTGATGTTAGTATAGTGAGTAAGATTAAGAAAGAATCACTTAAGTGGTTTGGTCATATGAAACGGATGAATAAGGATAGAATGGTAAGAAAGATATATGACGCAAGTGTTGATGGCACCAGAAATAGAGGACGTCCGCGGAAGACTAGGCACGACCAGGTAAACCGGTTAATGGAGGATGGTTCTGTTAGAAGCCTCAATAATTGGCGAACTTGCATGAGAAGATGTATGAATGTGGATGAGGCGAGAATTGTGTGTCAGGACAGAAGAGTGTGGCGCTCTATCCTCTCTGCCTACCCCCGCGGAGAAACGGCGTAATGGTAAGTAAGTAACAACAACATAGGGTAGAGATACAATCAAATTATAAGATATCAAAAGTAGTTCAAAAAATTTCATCTCGTATATTTTGGCATTGAAGTTTTACTGAGGGCTGGTAGGCCTCGATGGAGATATTAGGTATCGCTGTCATTGAAGCAGAAATTCAGGGCATGAGTGATTCACAAATGTGTTTGGAGTATTGGAGCCTCACAAATTGCCAAAGATATTCTCATTCATTGTGCCAATTATTGCTAATTCGGAAGCAGTCTAAATGATTTTGAAACGTTTTGTTACTGGAGAGACAAGGAGTGAATATTTTATGTCAACACCATAAAAACTCTCAAAATATATTTAGTCTTAAAAAAAACGCAAAGACTTATCGGACAACCTAATACCCGTTTTATTCTTCAAATCTTGAAATATACATTTTTTTCTAATACAAATATCTCGATCATTTTTTTTCTTTTACTTTTAATAATTGTTTTTTTTTATTATTTATTATATTATTCAAAGAAACGTTAATGATAAAATTATATGGCGTCAATAAAGGTATTTTATTTTACGTTACTTTTTTATCTTACTTTTAATGATTGTCTTTTATTTTTATTTGTAAATGATTCTAAGAAAAACTTTTATAATAATGGTGGGCATAAAGGTATTTTAGGTAGGTGTTCTCTTTTTAACAGAGATAGTATATCAGTTTAATATACAACTAAGGTATTTATGTAGACTTTTTATGGTAACAATATCAAATATTCGCGCACAGTTCGACACGCTGATAAAAACGAGTCGTAAAACGAATAGCAATTTTGCGTATGGGCTTAAATTTTTCCTAGAAAGTGCGCAAGCTCCTCACACCTTGCGTGAAGTTTATAATACCGCTAGTATCGCTATCAATAGCAATTTTAATAATGTCATATATATATATATATATATACACGAACATTACTGACAGATATTCCTGACATGTAGAAAATTTTAACTTCGAAAACTATTTAAAAATTTCGAGAACCTTTTAGAACTATCTATCTATCTAAAAGCATCGATAACCCTCTCTCAACCTCTCGGCATCTCGCCGCACGCACAAAGCTTCTAACCCCCCCCCCAACCTCCTAAAATTTCCATCGTTCGATGATTACTAGCAGATTGAACACGAGAAAATTTCGAAATAAATTAATAATAAACGTATAAAATGTATGTATGTATTTAAACTGTTTGAATGTTACAATTTTTTACGCACACAACTCCCCAAATCATCTGAATCGCTAGGATGACACCTGGGAACCGTCCCAATAACTGCATCTGACCAATCGGGACCAGGAATAGATTTGGCAAACATTAGTCTCAAGACTTGCATCTCAGTCAGCGAAGCAGTTCGTAAAACTTTAGATCCAAGTCACGCAATGTGCAACGCAACACTTGCTGCAATACATCTTCCGCACTCGGAATAGAAAATATCCACCTTGTTCGTTTTTTAGTTTTATTTAGATTCAGCCATGCTGCCTTCTCAAAATGTATTCTATGGTATCTGAACACTAAATAATATTTGGCTTTAAAGATAATTATATAATGTACATATTAAAACTCAAGGTCTAAAACATTAACGAGTCGGTACACGTTCTGAGAACTAGTGAAATGAATCTTTTATATTATATCCCAATTTATGTGTGTCACACGTAGGGAAATTAGGAGCTTTAATTGTCTGCCGACCGCTTTGTTGTTATCTCCCCGCTATTGTCTAGTAACTCGGTTTATACTCTTATCTTTTGTTCTCGTTCTAGTACGGATGATTCATTGTTTATACACTCACTTGAGCTTAGTGTGTCTGGTTAGGTTAGTGTGTATATACATAGGTACTTTCAGATATTTTTAAAACAGTTTCAAAATATATTAAAAGTGAAAAGTATGTCATTTTATATGGGCACCAATTAAAAACTAGCAAATATAAGCAAGCAACATCCGGAAATTGTTTAATTTTGCTGGAGTGAAGTATCAATTTCCCTTGAAATGTCTAAATGTAACCTTTTTTTTCTAAAGATATAATAAGTTAATTTGTGTACGTAGATAATTATTATTTAATACCTGCATAACTCTAAGCTTCTTTTTTTAGAAATACCCTTCTGTACATAACGATTTGTTTTTCAAAGTTAAAACGTCAAACTATTTTTCTCAACATTTCAGGAAGTTGGTTATTAAAAAATGTTCGTGGTATTTCATTAATATGGAAAAAGCTTCGCTTAAAGGATGGACTACATTTAGTCTTATATATGTTCCACTGAAATTTTAAAGGAAACTGATAAATTACATTGAAGTGCAGTGTCAATTTCTTTTGAAATGCACGAATTTAGTGACTTCTTTTACTTCTTTGAGACAATTAATAAAATTACATAACTAGATTATCTATTAACAGATGTATAAAACGAACAAAGAGGCGAAAACTTGTGCAGCTAATCATTGCTGCTTCGTCCTACAAAAACAGCTAAAGTCGAACACGATATCCATACCAAACCAAGTATAAAACGCGACAGAAACTTGGACTCTAACAAAGAAAGATGAAGCAACACTAGATGTAGGTATTTGAAAGGATTATTAGGAGAATTTTCAAAGGCTAGGCTGCATAGATAATAAAAATATGCAATCCCCACGACAGCTGCTCAATAATAAACCTGAAGGAAGAAGAAAAATAGACGAAAATGAAAATTGAGGTGGCAAGACAATACAAATAAAGACCTGTCGTTCCTGGCGTCACCAACTGACGGGAAACAGCCCAGTGAAGAGACCGCTGGAAGTATACCGAGATATGGGAGTCATGGTTGAACGCTACGGTAGTATAATTATCTACAAGTCTGATGTATCCAGGTAGGTAATTATTTAAATGTATGTCTCCCGCGACTATCCTGAGACGGGTTTTAAACAGTACTTTACTTATAGTGACGGTTCAGAAGAGAAAAACATCTGATGGAATTTACAAAGAATTATACAGAATATGTAGTATTTATCGGTAGCAGTTATCTTCAATTATGCGTAAAACATGACTTTAAAAAGTCATTGATTTCCTCATTTTTTTCTTCTTTAGCGGCCTCACGGGACTTGGAAGTCCACGACCACAATCACTGTGTCAATCCATCCGTCCCGTGACATAGGTCTGCCTAGGTCTTGGTCCTGTCGGCTTATGTATGAGAGCTCTGTGCGTGTAGGAAGACTCATCTACTCTCGCCGCACGTCCCGCCCGCTGCGGCTTCCAGGCATTCACCTTCTTTAGAATATCTCGTTCCCAAAGTTCTAAATTCTTTAACAATTCTAACCACTCTCCGGTAAGGTTATCACGTATCGGGCCGTAAATCTTGCGAAAGACTTTATTTTCAAAGTTAAATTAAATTATACATACCGCATTTTTACAAGTATTAGTCACACTCAAGTATAAGTCGAACCATAAATTTATTGACAAAATTTAAAAAAAAGTTTTTATTAAAAAATATTACCATATTAAATATATAACATTATTACTGAACATTTTAAATGTCTAAATCGGCACTTTCTTGATAAATTGAACCATCTTCTGTCCCATCCAGCATGTTTGAAATTCCTGTCTCCTCAAACGACTTCACGATGACTTCTGTTTTGATACTTCAACATGCGTAATACGTCACGCTCGTTACTAGTGTCTAGTCGTCTAGTGTCCGTCCATAGTCGTTTATCATAGATAGAACAGAAGATGAAAAAGCAAATATGTTTGACAGTGTGCGAATATTTTATAACTTGACTTGCAGTGTCGCATTCAAGTATGTCGCAGATGTATTTTAACAAAAAAAAAAGTGAAAAAAGTGCGACTTACACTCGTAAAAATACCGCACTCGCATAAAATTTGTAAAACAGAAAACACCGGATATAATTGTGTTTCATCGGTAAAGCTTAAGCCTATGACCCGTCGTAATTTCGCTGCTATTGTGTCCTCGTGGAAGTCGAGTGATTCTCTCAAGTACCAAGAGTGTACATAATCTAACGGTCGATTAGAAGCTCAATGTCAGGAACGCAAATTGTACTCTAAATGATTCACTGGCTCAATAGTGACGCGAGATAAGGCGACCTGAGACATTATCTTCCAAGCGTCACATTTCAACGGGCATTCAACCTTTTACATTTTAACATATACATATAATATATTTTCTCAGAATAAATTTTGTCACAAAAACTGCGTTAAATAAAAAACGCTAATGGAGGCGCCGGGTATTGATTGAGCGAGCTCTCTGCAATATTAGCTACGCATCATGTTAGATGGCATGCTAAATTGTCGTATCAATAATTGTGAAAGTCCTGTAATGTCACACCCATTTTTATTCATAAGATTAAGCGCTTCTTCTTTATTGCCATATCCAACAAACCGCCTGATAATCGCCTTAAGATTGGTAAAATACAAGCAACAACATAATTGTATTAATGTTGATTTTTTGTGTGAATTGAATGTATTGATTTAAGTCTTTAAGTCTTAACATCAATATTATTAATCAACATGGCGGTTACTTTGTGGTGTAACATGATTATTTTAATTTTCACAACTAAACTTTGCACTACACGCGCGTTGGGTTAACACCATCACATTCCCTAACACTTCATCTTTACTGTCTAATGACCGATACTCCCCCCCCCCCGAGCCACGCCCTCCTGCCCGAATAGATTATCAAACTATATTTAGTTTAGTTATCACCTGACGATGAGAGAGACAACTATAGTAGTGACAATAATCCAACGCGTGTGTGCAGTACAATGTTAAGTTGCGAAAATTGAAATAATTCCTGACATAAATAGTTACCACTGTAGAACATTACAACAAACTAGTATTAAAATACTTATAAACGTCTATTTTCACGTCATGCTTGTATTTTTTTTGGCACTATAGCTGTAAGTGGTCTAGCCTGTCGTACTGTCATCATTTATTTGACTGAATTTAATTTATGAATATTTTATCGAATCTATTTTTTTTTTTGACATTTTAGTTATCAGTAAAACAAATGTGTAATTACGCAGTGCGTACATATTATTACGACTATTGGCACGCAGCGGTTTACGGTAATGGAAAGAACCTGGGAAACTAGGTCGTGAGATTACTGTGGCGGTAATCGTACATCGTAAGTACACACGTGGGACAATATTCAACTGCAAACAAAATTAAAAAAAACCGCACTCTTTAGAAATATAAGGAATATTATTAACACCAATCATCTATAAATTATATACGCCATCTGTCAACCATTCGCCTATAGAATATGTAATAATTGCATAGGTGAAGCGACAATGACTCCAATACAAAATATTCTAAAAGTTTACTGTACAATGTTATTTATATAGTCCCATTAAATTATTTTTATTAATTTTTAATTTAAAAAAAAAAGAGAGATGCGTACAAGGAATACATGTCACATCGATATTCTTACCATTTTCAAACTAAGCTAAACGCTTGTGCTATGAAAGCAGGACTAACTTGCTGATCTCTTGGAACGAGGCGCTAACCCCCGACCACTAGATCACTAGGCAACCAATCAATTAAGGCCTAATTATCAGTATGGAAGAAATATTTAACAGTTTTGAAAATCTTTTGAGTTAACTTAGGGGAGCAGCAGGAGTTACATTATTAAATTGAGTAATAAGTACCGACAAAAGGTAATCCTTTGACATGGAGCACCTACTTCTACAAATACAAAGATCGCAATTAAAGTCGCTTGGACACGTCTTTTGAATGCCCATGAAAACACACGTACTTACCTCATACAGACAAAAATTTTAGATATTTTCCAAAATGATCGTTATCACTATTGAAAGTATCCTTTAAAGTAGTCTTTAAAATATTCATTAGATAGCAGTATAGATTTGCAAATAATTAATATTAATGTTTATTTATAATATTTCCGGATTATGCGATAAATGTCACCCATGTATGCATTTGAGATTTTAAGTTATTTTTTTACCTGCTCATATTATTTCATTTCTTTAAGGTCACTATATCCTTCGTGTTTATGCTTTTAATAACACTCTGACGATAATCCGATCAATTTAAGATAGCTCTAGGTGTACACATTACAAATATTTTGTTTTTTCTTACTGGAAATTAAGACAAAGTACACTACGTGGTGTATTGTTAAAGCAATAGAATAAGGGTTTCCGCATTGAAATAGAGATTCTACTGGAGCGCTGGCCGTGCAGCGGTCACAATCCACGTGCAGGGCCTAGCAGCAACCAATCGGCTACAGCCGGTTTCTTTACCGAACTTTGAGGCGAAAATAAAGAATTGTCATATATTAAATGATGAGGTTAATTTTAATTATTCAAGTATTGTTATATTATAACACTGAGTAAGTTTTCGTCTTGTTCATTTGAAATATTTTAAATTTGTAACATTGTTTTTTTTTGTTGTAGAATAAATGAAAATATGAACCGACAAGCCATATTGAAAATGATAAATAAATAATAATATATATTAAATTAAATTGTTGTTGCGCCACCGAGATTCGAACCTGTATTTCTTTCCAAACCGGGGAAGGTGCATTATCCAACTATGCTACAGCGACAATATTTTTAGCGACAAATTTTCGAACTTATATGTTACCTTTTCGATATTAATACATTTAATCGTTCCATTATTTGAAATAGCCATCTATTTTATTTTGGTTTGGAAAGAGATCCAGGTTCGAATCAATCGAAACAATATTTTTCGATAAAATTGATCTTAAATGTATATCTTTCTAATTAATATATTTAATATATCACAGACCTATGTTCTGAATAATTACAACTTCACAATAAGAATGTGTTCTTCTAATAATAATATATATATATATATATGTATTGTATTTTCCGAATGTCCGAAAAATACGGTAGATGCCGCCAACGATGTTTCACGTCAAAAATGAATAAGTTTATAAAAAGTATACGAAAATATCTTGACGCAATAATATTACTTGGCGTCATTAAATTTAATCTAGCTACATGTTTTTTATATGACGCTTGGATCTCTAATCAACCGGTTTTCGCCAACAGTCTCAACCCACCGCTAAAACGAACACTTCGAAAGCCAAGCCTAGCTTAACCTTACCTCGAATAGCTTTTTTTCTTTAAATAATTTGTTTCCGAGTTTGACATTCGTTCAAAAAACTAATCAGTGTATAAATAAAATTATAAAGTACTGTAATCTCGAATGTCAAACAAATGAAACATTATATGTAAAATTTATACATTTTATGGAAGACAAGTATTGAATTGATTTATACGACCGTTTAGTTTTGAAATTACATTTTTTCAAAATAGTAAACATAAATGTCCAGTTATATTTTCAAAAATTGGAATTGCAACAGTAATTTTGTTAAAATACTAATTAATACGTTCAATTAGTATTTTTTTAAATATCACAGACCGTGTGTTCTGAATAATTACAACTTCACAATAAGAATGCGTTCTCCTTAATAGTAATATATTGTTGATACGATTATTTTTTAAGTAGCTATAACGATCGTTTTTCAAAGATAAAATGTAAAACCATTTTTTTCAACGTTTTAGTACGTTAGTTATCAAAAGAAGCCTACAGACACTACGTCCTAGGATGGGTTTTGAAGTATAGTCTAATAATATATTTTTATGCTGAAAGAATTCAAAACAAACAACACCTCACAACTCTAAGGTTATGCGAAGCGAGCCACTGACATTGAATTCTATAATAGTTTCACACCAGGCGGAAACTGAGGAACCTGCCTCATTAAATCATAGTTCAGTGGCATAGATAGCAGAGGCAGAGTTATACGGTTCATGCGTTACGTGTTACGTTACGTTACAATACACCGCTTCATAACATATTCGTACACCATCCAGTACTATCTATGTACAATATTACAATTTAATGTAAACCATCTAGACATTCCTACGTTGAGTGGGAAGACGTACGTAGTACGGTTTCGGTGAAAAAAAATACAATTGAAATAATTACCTACCTGCAGTACAGCAGCACTGCAGTGTTACAATTTTAATTGGTCATATCAAACTAATTACTATATTTTAAAGGAAACTAATACGTCACTCCAATATAACATTTATTTTCAAACAAATAAATAGGGATATTATACACACATTACAGTAAATATGTCTGCAAAATTATTTTTTTTAATTACTGCAATATTTTTCTTAGCTCAATATACAATATTTATAATTGTTTTAAATATGCCCGTTCTATAATCTTGTTACGTCTGTGTAGTTTCCGAAATTTGCTCCACGATACCGTGCAGATGTTCGTCCTAACAGGGAACGATTGTATGGGTACACGCAATCAAAATCATTATAGAGTTTCGCTCATTATAGCAGTGGTCTCCTTATACAGAGTCTAACAGACCTAGTCCACAATATTTTGCATTTGCTCCACGATTCCGTGCAGATGTTCGTCCTAACAGCGAACGATTGTATGGGTTCACGCAATCAAAATCATTATAGAGTTTCGCTCATTACAGCAGTGGTCTCCTTATATAGAGTCTAACAGACCTAGTCCACAATATTTTATAAGTGGATACCTGACTAAATTATGGCTCGAAAATGTTTAGGGAATATATGCCTAATCTCAACCATATCAGAGATACAAGCAATTTAAAAAATCGTAATTATGTGATTATTTCGATTAATTAAAATATTTTATTGATTCCAAATTATATATTGAATACAAAAAATTAAAGGTCATCAAATTTTGAGCGGCTAGACTATTTTATTTCGAAGTACCAACGAAGGCTTAAAGCTTAACATTTGTAAAAATTTCAAACAATAATATTTTCGAAATATTTGAACATGTCCAAGAACACACAATTACTGGATTTTTACCTGCAAGATAAAGATAAAGAATATTGCTTTAAAATATTTTTTTTTAAAATCAGATTCTCTTAGTGATGACATATATGCTGTTTAAAAAAAAGGGAAAAATGATTTATCAAATTTGATCCATAGATGCGATGGTGTAGTGGTACTCGAAGCGAGTCCACATACTAACATATATACATCTTTCAAAAATTTTATAAATGTGGAGATTAAGGGGGGTGACAATTGGTGAAAGTTATATATATATATACTTAAGCCAAACAAAGACAGATCGTTATTCCTGTAATTACCCCATACTTCCATATATTTTCCATTAAATATAATCTGATACTTGTTTAATAATATTTTCCGTAACTACAGAATTTGCACACATTCGTAATTCAGTCAGGTATCCACACATATAGATCTGTTAAACCGTGTATATAAATAAACTCGTTATTTAGTCTAGAACTATTTAAGATGTAACAAATGTTGACCTGTTTTCTGGTTCTCTGTCAATAGATAATGACTATGCACGCGCTAGATCTGTATGCACCGTTGAGTTATCTAATACACGTGTATACACACGCGTAAAGTCGTGATAGTGCGAGTGATCGAATGTATATTTATTAATGCGATGATAGTGTTTCTTATCTTCGCAATACAAACTATATTACTTTTTGTTTAGTTTACTTTACTCTCTTACCGAACAAATAATGTACATGGTACACAAATGCACGATCGTAATATTTACATGGCACGTGGAAGTAACGCGCGTACCTGTCACGTCACCGCAAGTACTGCTTACATTTGAATATCAAACAAATAAACAAATTAACTCTTACCCGGTCTCCCGCAGACCGGAAACCTCATAATACCGGAATTTTTTTATCGAAGTACTTCCATACGATCAAAACTCTTACCTTTATTTGTATTTATTTCCTTCTATAAAAGACTCAGTGAACAGTATAAATTGCAAAGAGTTTTAGCATCCGAGAATCTCACGATTTTTAAACTCGAGATTAAGTGTTTTTTTAGTGTTCTCTTCGCAGACCGCCAAATATAATATATAAACATGAACTAACGCAAATTTCTTGTCCCAATATGTTCATTTTGGTGTCAACCACGTGACCACTTACGCAATCAAATAGCTCCGTGACTTTTTTTTTAAATATGACTCGATTGGAATGAAAATTTAAACTCTGACAATATAATATGCATTTATGTAAAAAAATACGTCTTGTTTACACAAAGATTTAATTTTTGAAGAGTAAATACTTTTACTGTTGCGTAAATGTGTATTTATGCAACAGTATCGGTTCAATGTTTCCACCAAGAATGGGTGTAGAATGCCCCTCGTCCCGCAACTAATGTTCCAAACCCTTCTCCTATATGTACACTTTATTTTATATCTATTAATTTACTGGTCTGCGGTTCCCATGTATTTAATTTTTTCAATTATTGAAATCTACGATACTTTTCAATACCCAGTGGTAGATTTGCCCACAGACACTCGAGGCCACAGTTCGGGTATCGGCTAAAAACGCTTACAAAATATCCCACACTACTAGGTGAATTTAATGGTTTAATGGTCGATACTTGTCGTAAAGTATCAATGTGTCAGATGACTTTTGAAACAGCTGTTTGAAAAGTCTGCCATATTTAACTATCGATTCATGTTTTTACTATCGGATATAAGAGAGTAAAATGAGTTTACAACGGGTAGTAGTTTCGAGAAGTAAATATTTTTCACTAACGATCAAATTTTTTTACTTTAGTAACTTTTTTTTAACTATAATAAAAAGTTACTACTGATCACACTACCGGCCCTAACACTGTCGTCATCCTGTGCCGCAATCTGCAGTGCATTCGTTAACTCCTCGCTAAGTGATCCGATAATTTATTTTACACTAGTAAGGCAGTTTTATAATACACATCTAAGAGCATTTCATATTTTTAATTTGTTGTTCGTTTAAAAATAACAAAACTAAGCTTGTGCCATAAAAATATAACTAATTTAATCTCCCGGGATAAAGCTCGAAATAGCGATGGTTAAATCGTTATTGTGACTATGACTATGTTCGATTGTAGCGATGAGTAATTATTCGTAATTCTCCGAGCGATGAAAGTAAACCTTCTGCAGTTAAATCAATTTCAATTACTAGTCATCGTCATAATCAATCACATAATGGTTTAACATCGCTAGCTCAAACCCCCGACTAT
This sequence comes from Eubasilissa regina, assembly GCA_022840565.1. NCBI lineage: Eukaryota > Metazoa > Arthropoda > Insecta > Trichoptera > Phryganeidae > Eubasilissa > Eubasilissa regina. The sequence continues at coordinate 29,610,828 of JAINEB010000018.1, forward strand.
GCGATTATCTCACTAGATCGCATATTCAAAAACTTCATAATATTCCTTTATTTAAACATAAACAAGCTAACAGGTTGAGGTTAACAAACAGCTGAGATATACATCAGATCAATTTTTCGGAATCTGATACGAAATATAGAAATTATCGTGTTCATAAAATCCGTTATATATTTAGATATAAACTTTTTAACTGAGGGTGGTTTTTAGATCTCCTGGTCACGATCGAAAAAAATGTATTTAAATTTTTCGTCGATTGCGTTATGAAACCCTCTAAATAGTATTTCTATTGAAATATAACTAATAGTATTTCTATCGAAATCTACTTATTACAAGCATAGATATGTATGAATAATAATATATTTATTGTAGGTATAGCATTAATGGTTAAATCGTTATTGTGACTTTGATTGTGTTCGCGTAACGATAATTGATAACGGATTATTCGTAATTCTTCCAGCAATGACTTATACACTAGAAACAAAACCTCCAACAGTTAAATTTTAAATACAAATTAAATATATTAATTAGAAAGATATACATATAAAATAAATCAATGAAAATAAAGTAGATGGCTTTCAAATAATGGAACGATAGATGTATCAATTTGAAAAGTGTAACATATAGGTTCGAAAATTTGTCGTCAATGCACTGTGTGCTGTAGCATAATCGGTTTATGCACGTTCCCGGATTGGAAAAGATCCAGGTTCGAATCCCGATAGGAACAACAATATTTTTAGATAAAATTGATTTTATATGTATATCTTTCTAATTAATACATTTAATTAGTATTTAAAATATCACATACCTATATTCTGAATAATTACAACTTCACAATAAGAATGTGTTCTCCTTAATAGTTAAATCTCAATTACTAATAATTCACTAGTTCTACAACTCTCACTACATTTTGTTTTCTCTACTTTTATTTTTATCCCTGTCGAATCTATCTTTCTTGAATTAAATAACAGTACGAAAAAAACTGGCTACTTTAACACAGACGGCAATCTAGCAAAGTAGCCATGATAATGCTATATATATCAAAGGTGGAGTTTACTCCATCCCACACAATAAACTACGAGTACATACTTAATTGCAATATAATTGTATCTTATGTTTATTGTGTTATATTACAATATGTTCACCTTTGTTACAACAAAAAAATGTATGTCAATAAAATATAATTACGCGAAAGTCTAATTACCAATCATCGTTAAATCTTAGTTACCAATCATCGTCACCACAGTCACATAATGGATTATCATCACTATTGTATAGTATACAATGTCTTATCGCTACAATTATATCATATACCGACCGCTAGCCCTGAAACGCGTTTAAAAATTAGTAAAATCGAATAATAATACGATTTTACTCAGGAAGTTCACACACACACACACATCAATTTGATGATTTAAAAAAAACTCGTATGTTATAATATGGCGTTCTGCGATTATCAATGGGTATTAAATATAATTGGTTATTACATTTAAATGAATTTTTATTCAATCAAAAGACAATGAAAATTAGGATTAAAATAGTGATGGGAAAAAATGCTGCTCTTGACTCACTGGTGCGATTGTGATTGGTATTCGATAATATCGTGATTGAAAACTGTGACCATTTCATTACTAATGTCCATGCGCCGCACGATATCACAATTCATGAAATTATGAATAAAGTGTTAAGTAATTTTTAAACTTTATTTGCGTTAAAAACATATTCTAGCATAATTAATAAATACAATTCTAATTTAAATATCATCACGAAGAGAATGGAATCTTTATATAAAATATAAGTGTATTTTTCGGATCGAATTCCCAGCAAACACGCGTAAAACTTTTTAGCAGAATTTACTAGATGGCGGTGGTCATGATTATGAAGTCATTCCTTCATAAATTTTGCGCCCCAATTTGTGAAAAAATTGAATAGTTCCATTTGTCGGAAAGATAAAAAAATCAATTCACGAATCACGATGTTTTCAAATACTCAATCACTGATAGTGATGGTGATGCAAAGATATCAGTGATTGACTCACAGTTCGTGACTTTGCGCTCATCACTAGATTAAAATACAATTAAATATTAAAAACACGTCAACAAATCAAATTATTAAAAGTTTACATTTTTTTCTAAATGATCTTGAATAAAGTCACAGATGTACTTTAGGTTTAATTAGAATTAAAAATATTGGCATATGTTATATCTGACATCAAAAATTAAGAGGCTTAGAACTATTACTAAATTTTAACTTTATTACTAATCACTACGTTAAAATATTTTTTCTTAATTTAAACCATATTGAAAGTAATTTTTTTCATTATTATTGGCATTTCATTAGTGTAACATATTCATCGAATGATGACGAACCATCAGGGGTGTGCATTTTATACAATAAAAAAGCTGTGCATATATATAGTTTACGCGAAATAAATTTATATGTGATATATTATGTAGATCCACACGTAAATTATTAAAAGTTAGAATGTTAATGTGTAAATAAATAAAACTATCTAGAATGTAGTTAGAAAAAACGAGTACGAGTAAACATATTTTTTCGCAAAATCTATCCCAAACGTACACGAACTCAATATAATGCAATATGTACTTATGTCGCTCACGATGTTGCGGTATTCTTCTTCTTCTTCTTTTAAATAGGCAATCCACCCTTCAAGAGTGATTTGTGACATTAATCAAGTTAAAAACTTTGTTTTATAGAAAAAAGTACAATAATATTATAGAATAGGAAATACTATATTACAAGTCAATACCATTGTCGTTCAAAAACTTACCAAAAAAAACCTGTGATCCGCAATAGACTGGCAAAAAAAGACATGGTCAAGGGTTTCCTCCTCGGCACCACACTCACACATTGGGGAATCTATCGAGTTCAATCTGAACAAATGAGAGGCCACCTGGCAATGCCCAATTCTCATTCTAGAGATATTTGATACTGTCCTTTTGGAGACTTCCCTTTTTGAGAACCAGGGGGTGCGGGGAATAGATCCTTGAATTACTTTAAGATGATTACCCTTATGATTATTTGGATCCATCCATTGTGCAGTCCAGATAGAATTCGTAAGTTTTTTTACCATATTAAGTCTGTCATACATCGGGATATGGAATTGATGGGGGAAACTGCGGAAAGAGTGGCCTCCTTGGCCAGTTTATCGGAGGACATTGCAAAATGTTTTCAACTACACGACGCAAACTTGAATGTGAAGCGGTCTTGAACGATACGCATACGATCCATTAGGTTACAAACGTGGTATTATTTTATATTATAAAATAATCAAACACTTCAAGATGTCCCTAGAGTAATAGTAATAATATAAATATTTTGCAAAAACAGGAAATAACTATAAAATGCTTTTTGAAAGATCGTATTTTTTTCTTTCTTGTAAAACGTCTCCAATGAATACAACTTTCGTAGCTCTACAGTATAGTTATCAGCAGCATAACTTAAGTCTATGTCTAGTGTACGCTACTGCGAGACCATCATGCAAAGCGATAAAAAAGTTTTAAATAACTCTACGATAATGAATTGTAAACTGGAAGGCAAAAATGTACGACTGCATTTATTGTAAAGAATTTATTGATTAATTTGTTCACTAAAATTAACGCTCGGAATTAGTTATTAACAGCGTGATAATTTGTTATTAATAGGTGTTAATGCATACATAGTATATTCATATTATAAATAAATGATAAACATGTCGAGTTATTATTGTTATTAGCGGTTCATCCGACGAGCCTTGCACCACCGGCTGGACTAAACGGAAACACAATGCTGACCTCGCTCGTTCGTCATTTTTGAATGCCAATGGGTATAGGATCAGTTTTTCAATGCGTATTTAAATATCACGTTAATATGTACATATAGGGTGTCCAGCGGAAAAATATCAAGATTAAATTGTAATTGCTCGTAAACAATCAGGGTGAGGTAAGTGGGAGGGGTATTGTTCGCCGCTCGTGATTTGCGGATTTACCAGTTGCAATGAGTCACCGGTCGGGAGCGCACCGCGCGTTCGCGGTTGAGCAATATTTAAAGTGCGGTGATTCGTTGGTTCTTGCGCGTCGCGCGTTTTGTACTCACTTTAATATACGAGTGATGGACCGAGCACGCAACTTATCTGGTATTGGGTTCAAATGTTCAGACAAAGAAGGGACAATGGTTAACGAAACTCCTCCGGGACCATCAACGTCAGCGGCGACGCCGGAACATGTGGCTCAAATTCGACATGAGATTATGCGTAATCCGCGTAAATCGATAAGGAAGATTGCAGCCTGTACTGGAATAAAAAAATCAACACCGCACGTTATTTTGAAAAAGAAACTACAGTTTCACCCATGCAAACTGCAAATTGTGCAGTTTTTCAACGAAAATGACTATTATTTACGTAAAACCTTAGTGAGAACGATGCTGGAACATTTTGGAACAGCACGAACGCTTGAAAACATATTGTTTACTGACGAAGCACATTTTCATATCGACGGCTATGTTAATAAACAACATGAGATACTGGTACCCCGACAATCCAAGGGAATGCCAATGTCCAAAAACGACAGTTTGGTATGCAATTTCTGCCTGAGAGATAATCGACTCTTACCTTTTTAACCAGCGAGAGACAGTCACTCCTGATATGTATTGCCGAATGATCGACTAGTTTTTTTTGTTTTTTGTACCGCAACTGCAGCTGCTTTCCGGATTCAAAAACAGAACACAATTTCAGCATGACGAGGCCACTTCACACACAGCTAGTATTTCAATGGAGAAGCTGAGGGGAATTTTACCCAATAAATTAATCAGCAAGTATGGGAACATACCCTAGGCACCTCGGTCACCGGACCTTACACCGTGCGACTTTTTTTGTGGGAATACCTTAAGTCGAGAGTTTACAGCAACAATCCTCGAACAATTCAGGCCCTACAAGAAAATATCCGCCGTGAAGTTGCTGCCATTGAACTTGCATGTTCACAAATTTAAGAGTTCGATTGGAAGTGTCTTGAGAGAAATAGATGCCATTTAGACGATATTGTTTATAAAACATAAAATCCGCATCATTAAACTCCATTTTGTATAAATAAAATATGAGAATAACATTATAGTTTTTTTTAAATTTAATATTAAACTTGAAAATTTTCCTCTGGACACCTTTATAAGAATGTCAATATTTCTGTAAACAAATGTACGCAAGCGATGAGATGAATAGTTCTAAGGGCAAAGTAAAAGGCTTACTACCGGTATTTTTTCATATCGGATATAATATAAGCTTAAAGGGTTGGTGCCGATGGTACGGGGATTAAAAATAGATACTTCTAGAATGCATTTATGGAATGTAACATAATAAAAGCGGTCTGACTTTGCTAATGAAGAATCCTGCAATGTGTTCCGAAACCTCAGCCGGAGAGTTCGGAGACAAACACCAAAATATCCTAGAAAAGCTCTACACGGAAGATTAAATTATTTTTCTAAAATGTACATTGAAAAAAATCTGTAATTTCATCGATTACAAAAAACTTATAAAGAAAGAAAATATTATATTTATTATCATATACTAACTACCCGTTAATACGTAACTAAGAAAACTTAGTAAATATTTAAGCATTAAATAATACATTTTGTACCGTAAAAACTGTCCCGAAGTTTAAAGATAACGATTTAAAGACCACATCGCTCGGAGGACAGACAACTTTGGACGAATGCAGTCATCCAGTGGTACCCGAGGGGAATCAAGAGGCCGCTCTAAAACCCGCTGGACTGACAAAATCATCAAATTCTGCGAAAATATGTGACAGTGAAGAACAATGGACAAAGAAAAGTGGGAGACACTTGGGGACTTTCCTTCATCCAGCAGTGCATAAAAACGGCTGAATTGATTTTAATAATAAACTGTTGTGATTATGTCTAAGTTTGTACGTTTCAACTGTCTTTTGTTCGTTCAACTGTCAACTGACAAGAATAGAAGAAGAAAATATTAACATTTTTTGTCAACTGGCACTGAAGCTCTGGGTGTCCCAGGAATGCGGGACTCCAGGGAATGGAACTGTCATTTGACCCGATGAATCTGCATTCCGGGTATCTCACGCCAGGCAAGTTATACATTTGTCTAACTCCAAAACTACGCCAAACCGCCGTAGGACCTTGATGAGACCATATAATATATATGTGTGTATTGTGATGTGACGTTTCAAATGCGCAGCATAGAGGACGCTGCTTTACCGACCGGAGCGAACGCGGTCGAGAGGACTTCCGCACGGGCCGTGGTGTGTGGAGTTGTGGAGCGAGCGCCGGACGGCGTTTCGCCGTAAAGATGGAAAAGGATTATCGCAACAAGGCATATTTAGACGCGGTGAATTCGGAAGATATCTGAACCCTGATTCACCGTGTAAAGGAAAGATGACCTGCTGGGACTCGTGTGGAAATTACCGGCGGGCAACCATGTAAATGAGTCGAGGCCTTACAAATTCACCTGATATAAAATGGCGTGCCTTTGATGTCAATCAGAGGCGAGATAAAATTTTGGCAATGAGGACGGCCGCCATCACAACTCTTAGGATGACTAAAGTATCAGTGAAATCGAAAACCCGTAAAGTGTCTCCCCGTCACTCACAAGCGGCGAACTTTGTTTGAAAGAACTATTAGTTATAAAAGATCTGGAACTCTCTAACGTGCTTACAGTGTCGGGTGTCTCGCGTTTAAGGTAATTAAAATATAAATAATGTGTTGAATCTAGTGTTGTTATTGTCTGAGACCACTCCCATCCTTCCGAGATAGGCATACCGACACTACACATTACCTTACCCACAGACTGGGTCTAGTCAGTGGCGTGGTGCGCTGGCGTTCGATCCACCGGTGCCAGCGCACTACGTGACAATATATATTGCATATTACGTTTATATTATTGAATTAGGACAAACATGTAAATATTAAATATCTAATGATAATTTTTAAACACATTTTTATTTTTCGGATTTGTGGTTCAAACCTTGGGCCCAAATTCTCCTAATCCGGCTTCGTATTTCCTTTTCAGTCTGCGCTTTCCTTTATCTTTTAACCCGGGAGAAAATGTCTAAGTCAATATTTATTTTATTAGTAGTCTAAGAAACAGCGTTTAGGCGTATTTTAAATAAATGTAAACTAATAATTGATAACGAAAATATGCGACGTATTAAACATTTCCGACATTCCCAACGTGTCTTCTAGTATTCATGATAAATGTAATCTGTCATTCAGTAGAGCAAAGTAGTGCTTCACTATCATAGGATTTTTCAAATTCAAAGAGTTTTGATCTACTTATGCAATTTTACGTATGTATTTTGAAAATGTTTACTGCCTACAGGATTATTTTATATGGGGAGTCAGGTCTTGCACAAACAGCCCGACCACGCTGGAATGCACACATTATTATTATTAAACTCCAGCCTCAAAGCCACAAGAGAAGTTTCCATATTTGATTTTATTCTTGTTACTATTACTTTCACTTCATTCTTTATCTCATTTTCACTTATTTGTGTTTTCGGTTTGATATATTTACCTCAAACAACTTATAAATAATCTTATATGGATAAGCGAAGAGTAGTCTTAAACGGTAATTTAAAGTTTATTTTATTAATGGCAACCGAAAAAGCAAACTGTTAAAAATGAGTATAATTATCCCATATAATTCTAAAACGATCATGATTTGTGTTCATAATTATTAATTAATCCTACACTGCAGAATGTTATACGTTATTAATTTATTAAAACAATTAACATTTTATTATGTCTCTTAATTCATATATTCTTTGAAGTTTTAAAACTCAGAGTAAGTGAAAATGGGTCACCTGAAGGTGAAGCCTAATTCCTGTCCCAGTCCGCCCCTACGCACGTGAATAATTGTAGTTTTAATTTGTTATATTATAATAAATGAAAGCTTTAAAAGTAATTCAGCTAACTCTCGGCTTTAACGAAATGTTAACATACATAAACCGTTAACCTTACGACAAAGTATAATGTCACTAACCTAGGTACTAGGAACAGTAATATTGTTATGTCAGAGAATAATATCTTGCCGTCACCTGTAGTAATACGGTCGAATTACATATTAATATGATATACCTCAAATTAAAACTATGGTTGAAATACAAAACAATTAATTAACATTAACAAATTTCTGTAGAGATTACATACTTCATTAGAAAATAGTTTAATAATAGTCATTTTAGTTACTAGTTTTGAACGATTTAAAATTAGGGCATCTATGAAGAAACTTACACATATTAAATTTGATTAATTGATTATTAGAATTAAATAAAAATCGATAATTAAAACCAAATTAATAAACGCGACCTAACCCGTACCAGAAGATATATTTAACTATGATGCAACCGCACTAACTAACCAAAGGTAACTTATACTCGTGCTGTGTAATATAGCACTTCCAATAGAAAGGCATGTTTATATTGAATCTATTCCTTAGTACTGTACTAGATGCAAACATTTCAAAGAGCGTCAATACTAACTAAAAATGTGTATTTATTATTTTCTACACGAATTCACCGAATTCACATAAAATCAAGATTTTTCCGTCTAACTATTAAAGAATTATTATTATATCGCTAATGTTGTATATACAACTATTAATTAATTAAAAATATACACCTGCCAAAAATAACAATTCAAGGAAAACAACAAAAGTAAAATGTATTGATTGCACCCAGTTAACACGGCAGACGTTAGCTAAATGTCGCTTCATAGATTGTTTTAAAGAATATTATTTAAAAAGCAACAATTTACCTTATTCAAATCACACGAGCGTCGAGCGGCACTACTTAAAGCTGAGCTAAGTATCTAGCCAGGACGCGGGATGCACTGACTGACTGAATTCCGTAACTGCGCACAAACCCATAAAGGCGTTAAGTTTCCATGATTAAAGCGGAAAGGATAGTCCTAGACATTTAGTAAAAAAATCCATAGCCGTTATTTTAGCAACGCTATAATCAACCAACATTTTTTACTAATTCCCGATATTTTGCCATTGTATACTTATATGATCCTTATTGCAGACGCGTCCGATTTCCCTACCAAAATAGCGAACTCCACTCGTAGCTTGACTCGACGGTGACGCAACGTTCGCATTCGCCAAACACCAGACTGACGTCGCCTCTCCGCCGCCATTCCTGCCATGATGTGTTCTAATTGGTCGAACTCTAAATCTAATTGGCCTAAATCGCTTTTAGAGCCGGAATAAAATGTTTTTTTTTTTTATTAAATTTTTTAATTAAATTTATACAAAAATAAATAATTTTAATGTGTAATGCATATACGTATTACATTTTAGAAATGATAAGTTCTATAATGTTATTCCTCAACATGTTGATTATGTCTAATTCATTGTGTTATGCTAATTGCAGATTTCCATAGCGTTAGGCGCCGAAAAACATCTTTATCAAGAGGTATACTTTTTTCTCTAAGCACAAAATGAGAATTTAAATCTGAAAAAACTAAGGTTATTCAACCATTTATTCTCAGTAAACACAATATTCTACAGTATGCATATCCGAAAGTATTTTCTGTTTATTTTTATTTAGAAAGGTACAAAACAGATTTTGTACATTTTGAAAACATGCTTCTCAATTGGAGGCCTACAAAAATAACTAGCAGAAACATATATTTTTACTGTGTGGCCCTTGAACTTAAGAGTGGGTTCGGTCCCATGCATGTGGAGGTAAGAAAGCACTAGTGAGATTATGCAACATTGAAAATCTTTGAAGGGGTGACCACCTGTTCACCTATAGGAACAAAACTGTCCTTCAAAGTTTTTTTTAATAAGTGGCATCTTCTGCATGTGTCAACATAAATAATTATGAAAATCACTGAAAATGCCTTCATTTTGTATATTCAAATTAGTAATGCTTGCTAATCTTACAAATAATTTTAAAATATTTTCAATTAATTTATGTATTATCATTTTTTAAGTTTTGATATTGATGTGAAATTGGGAATATTGCCTATTCCCAGTGCTTCGTTGAGCAACAGGCTGAATTACTTAACATTTTCTAGAGCAACTTACCTGAAATCTGTTATTCTTCTCCCTATCCAGTGAAGAAAGTTATGAATAAAAAAATGGTTTAGAAAATAATTTAATGTAATAATGTTGAGGTACAGTGTAACATGTGCACCATTGGGAGTGAAAGATGAATAATAATAATATACTTTTAAAATTAGCAATATTAACTTTGTGGTTAAAATTCATATTTTTTATTTATTATCTTAGTTTTATTAACCACTAATTGAGTTTAAAAAACATCTACCGGTTTCGGAAAATACCTTTTCCTTCTTCAGGATGTCATAACTAACTAAAAATATAGCATTGTTTCTTCACCAGAATCTATTTTTAATTTTTTTAAAACAATTATTTAAAAAAATAAATTTAGTACCTAACTCAAATTGCTAAATAATAATTAATTAATAATTTTTAAATAATTGTTTTTTTTTTAAATTTAAAAATAGATTCTAGTGAAGAAACAATGGTATATTTTTAGTTAGTTATGACATCCTGAAGAAGGAAAAGGTATTTTCCGAAACCGGTAGATGTTTTTTAAACTCAATTAGTGGTTAATAAAACTAAGATAATAAATAAAAAATAATAATAATTTATATATTTTTTTTTTAATTATTTTTTTTATTAAAACTAGACACACAAAACGTCTTATTATACGTTTGTCTCCATGTACATTTGTATCCATTTAATATAATCAAAACATAACTACTCAGTCACAGATTAAACAATTCATTTCATGCTCACTGGTGAGACAGGTTATTATCGATAAGCCATTTTTTTATCATTTCTTCCAAATTGGGAGAAAGTTTACTCTTTTGTAAAAACCTAGGTAATTTATTTTTCAATGCAAGAACAACAAATTTTAATGGGCTCGGTCCATACTTATTAACGATTTTAGGAATTGTTAAATTCAGATTAGCTACACCTCTCGTATTTTTTCCGTACGAAGCCACCTTATTTAGAGTATTATTATTTTAATTTTCTTTTATTAAAAGGAACAATAACAGCCTGTGTACAGGAAGAACATGACAATTTTTAATTATGCCTCAATTTAAATCCTTCCAGGCATACAATTTTTTCACTGTGGCTGTTTGAAGATATAGATACACATTTTGACGTTTTTCATTGATGTTGCCAGTAGGAAAAAAGTTGCAAAATTTCAATATAATACATCATTTAAACTTTCTAATCATTTTTCACTACTGGTCGCACGGAACATGTGCATCGTATTACGACTAGATACTAGGATCATAATAAAAAATATGATACACACCGAGTAATATATTATTTAAACCAAAATACAAACCTCCAATAGTGGTTTCCACTATCGTTAGTTATATGTGCTTTAATTTGGAAAATACCAGTATATGTGGATTAAAGGAGTAATAAATTGGTGAATAATAAAAAATCGTAAATCTTTTTCAAAAAAGATTTATATATAATTGTGACGATCGATATCAAATTAGCCGTACAACAGATCAACTGTAATATAAATAAATCAATAAAAATTATTTTATTTTTCCTTTTTTTCTGACGACAATGAGTTCCATAGTTTGATAACTTCATTCTCCAATAAGCTGTGTACAATAATTCCTTCCGTGTCTATGAAATTTGCTACAGATTTAGTGAATGAAGATTCTCTAGTGTTTCCAGTTTTCGGGTCATACATATTGAGAATCAGCTGATATTTATCATCATATCTAAAAAGAGCCAAAAAAAAAATCAAACATTACAAGAAAAATCACAATTTTTCATAATACTTAGTCATCATAATCAAACGCTGGTAATGAAAACATATATAATATAATGAACTAATTATTCAGTGTACAAATTGAGTTTGTTCTCAGAATTCAGTGTATAAATTGGTTTTTTTTCTATCACTTTTATTTATGTATTTTTCGGCTGTGTGTTTTTCAGCATTCTCTCAAAATAAAGTTTTGAGACGCTTTCACGTGATTTGTGTAATACAATTTCACTGTCCTTTTTTCTTATCATAAGTAATCTGGTGAAAAAAATTTAATAGTCCAAGCTTTGTTATGTTACTGATATTGAGTTGGTATTATTTTATAGACTGTTTAAGTTGGTGTCAAGTAAATTAGTTTAACCACTTTTATTTTGAACTCTGTTAATTAATTGTACTTTTCCTCAAAAAGGAATTATGTACAGAAGGGTGCCCTGTTTTTTACCTGTCATTTATTTAAATAAGTACGCATTTGTTAATCGCGTGATCTGGCAATATCTATTTTCACAACAAAAATAAATCTAAATATTACTATTAAAGAATTTGACTTACTTTTTCATGTAGGAACTAGCTTCCCACATTCTATGACCAGATCCTGTTGTCTCCTTTACTACTACAAATATTCCCTTCTCTTTAAATGTGGTATACAGGGTCAAAATACCCATCAACACAAAGTAGGATGATACACATATAATTAAGACTAGCCTAAAAATTAAAATTAAAATTAGTATACGAACATGAATAATTTTTATAACACTAATTTAAAAATATATTGTTGAAAGCAACATTTTTATATTATACAAGATTCACAATGTATTCTCTACAACATTTATAAATAACTTTTTTCCATATAGTAAAATTATTTGAGTATGTTATTTGTTTTATTTATTAGCAGCAGCAATGGAAAAATTACTAAATTAATTTCTTAAACTCGTGAATGAACTAATTTAATTAGTGTGGGCGAACATAAGTTCTTAGTGATGTACTTCACCTTGATTGCGGAAAAGGGTACAGGTAGTCCCAGAGCAGAGCGTACAGGGCGACTCCCACAGCAAGTCCACACAAAACCAGTCGTCCATCCATTAAAGCAAAATTCTCCTCACAAGATAACTCTGTTTTTAACACCTAAAAGATTGAAATGTTACAATAAATCCCTTTACAATTAATTCAGATTTCCAAATAGAAAGTTATAGAAACATACTTTGAGCTTCTAAATATTTGTTTGTATCTTACATCTTTAACAGCATCATCCAGAGCATTTTTTACAGCTGACCCATCCCATTTGTTCACTTTGAAAACAACCTAAAAAAATTATTAGTTTAGCAAAAATAATGTGATCAGAAATAGACCTGGGAAAGGTAAAAATACAATAGTTTAGATTTAATTATTCTCATGATTTAGTAGTTATTCTAAGCAAGCAGTCTATTCAAACAATCAAAATGCAATTTAAAATTGAAATTGACTAACTTGACCGCAACTGAACATATCAATTGAAAAACAATAATTAAAAATAAGAACAATTTGATCATTAAGAATAAAAAACGTGCAATAACAAGAAATATAGCAGAATATGCCGAATGTCTGACGTGTCATTCAGTGAATTCAAAAACACCTTTATGTGAGAGAAGAAGCTTTGAAAAAATACATTATACATCAAATTACCTCAGAATTAGTTTCTTCTTTCTTTGCATCAGGCGCTATCTTTTTAGCAGACATATTTAAAATGCAGAATTATTGTTTTTTATCAAGCTTTATGACGAAGAACCACGAATCGCAGATAAATAGGGGCGCGTTCAACTAGAACGCTCGGTGACTTTTGTTTTGGCCATAGATAAAATTTTAGCCGAATTCTGGAGCCATAGAATGGAGATTACCAGAGCATAAATAAAACTTACAACGGCTAGAGTGATTCAGTGTATCAAAAAGTTATATATTCTATAATTTCATGATACTTTGAATCGTTCTTGCCTTCAGCTAACGGTCGCCAAACGTTGTGGCTGAACGTATCGTATATAATCGACACTAGAAATTGTTATACCCCTGGTAGAGGGAATTAGGATGATTATGATCTTTCTGATAAGATGCTCATAATTAATTTTAATAATATTTTGCTCCTCGATTTTTTCTAAGTATCACATAGTCAATTGTACTATGGTTATAGAAGGAGACGGGTGAATATTCAAAACACGGATAACACACAGATTAATTGTTTATTTCCACGACATATAATACACAAATGGACAAGCAAAATATCTTATAATTAACCTAATCAAATTACTATTACCTTATATTACTGACGCGTTGTGTTGCCGGAGTCGGCCTCACGTCCGATTCTCGACTGAATGGAGAGTGGTGTCGTCGTCCGCGTTTCCTCTCATCCTGATGTCTGCTAAACAGAACGCCCGCATCACTTTACCGTCCTGGTACCCGTTTGGTTAAGCATCCGCGCTGCCGTCGGGGTCGGAGTCGCGATTCGCTCTCTGTATCACGTGTTGTTTCGTAATCTGCCTCTAATCGCCAACCGTCTGCTTCTCGGTGGGTCACCGCTTGTCGATCCATTCGATTCGACTTTACTGAAAATATTCCACTTTTTTACACCAAAACGATTTATACGAAATATACTTATTACACAAGCTTAGATACATATCGAATCAAGAGAATAACTTAAAATATTATTTTTTAAAATGAAATTCGTATTGAAAAAGAAAATGAAGAGTTTGTTTTTACAGTAAATATACAAGTGGAACTGCTTGCATCAATATCTAACTGTATTAAAAAGAAAGCTATTTATTCATAAATATTTAATTTATTTGATGTCAAAATGAAGGTCAATTACGTCTTCATACTTATGAATTGATATCAATGGTGAAGTAAATGCTGAAGAATAAAGAAATATGAAAATATTAATAATGGAAATATTAAATTGATATTATTATACTGTGATGGATGCGGGTCAGAAAATCGAAATGGATCGTAGTCGAGTGTCTTACTAAATATATCCATTTTGAAAAAAACACCTTTGAGAAAAAATATATAAAGAGGTCGGATACACTCAAATGGAGACTGACTCCATGCAAGGTACGATTGAAAAAAAAAATTAATAAATGTGCCTGCTAAATATTTATAGAAACGCTTGTAAAATTTCAAGACTTTATGATATTTCGTACCACACACATTTATTTTTTAAATTATTTGACACTGTAAAATTTATAATATTAAATGATTTACAGATAGATAGATAGTAAATAGACATGTAAAAATGAAAATAGATCCAAATTTATTGTTTTAACTTATATGTATAATTTTGTTAAATTTCTAGTTTATTAGGTACCTACCATATTAAATCGATTATAAGACACCACCAATTATAAGACGCACCCTTATATTTGTAAGCAAGAAAGAAAAAAGTAAAAAATGAATAAAAACTTTATTATAAAAATGAAAGACATTACATATTTGGGGGTTAGGTCGGTGGTTAAATGAAATAAATTTTGTTTGCGTGTTGACGTTTTATTATGACAGTATGATAAAAACAATGAAGACAGATAGAATTAAAGAATGAAAGAAGATGTAGAAGGTGGACGTGTCTTATGAAATGAAATGAAGCGAGTTAGAGGTCTTGCTCGGCACGCGCGGGCCGACAAGACCGCCGTTGTGAAACAATGAAGCTGGAGACTGCTTAGCGGTGAATTCTCGAGCCAGGCTTGTAGCAGCAGCCGGCAGCGCTGTCGCTAGCGTCGATGCCGACTGAGATGGCGGTGGATTTAAATTCCGATCGCTACACATATACAGTTGAATCCCGATTTCACATGCCCGGAATTCACGTTTTACCTCTATTTACGTGTTATTTCTGCAGTCCCGTGTCATTTTAGTACATTAAAAACCCTATTTTACGCTTATCTTTACCGCGATTTACGTCTAAAATTTATTAAAATTCGTTTGGCTAGTTCATTATTCGCCATAGAGCTTGGGGTGTGTTGGTCATTTGCTTGTCATATAAACGCATTTTTCATTCTAATACCTACGTAATTTGTACGTTTCGTTGTTTTTACAAGCTGGAATCAGCAATAAAGTTGCGTAGAAGATAATATAAACAACGTTGATGACTGAGAAAAAATTTATGAATAACCCTAGCAGACTTACTTAAACGTTGACTCCAACGTAATAATATCGGACGTAGTGGAAATTAATGAAATAGTGGATGGTCACTTTAACGAGATCTTGACAGAAGAAGAACCATCCTACAAACAAGAAGTGTCTGCTCATTCCATAAATCCAGTTCCTACAAAGGACGATGCCATGAGACTATTTAAGACCTTGTGGCGCCTCGCACACATTGTCCAGATGTTCCTCATTTTGTATTTCTTGGTATTGTACCATCCCACATGTACAAAGCGGAAACATTCGAAGAAGCGGGTATGACACACGTGCACCACAGATGTGCATCAATACCCGCAGTGAAGGAGGCGGTCGGCGAGAGACGCGGCGCCCAGTACCCGAACCGACCGGACCGCAGATGCACATCCCGACTCTCACCTTTCACTAACCGTGCATCGTATTTTTACATAACCTTTACGTCTTCTGTGTTGTTTCCTGCTCTCGGTGGTTTCTCCCCGATGAGAATAAACATGTTCGGATAAAAATGGTTTTCACGAGAACACCAACCAACCTTCCTAAAGTGGTGACCTGAATAAATGTAAAAATGAAATGATGTTAAAGGTGCGTGTATGTTACGAAATGAAATAATGTGAAGCAATTTGGCTGTCTCGCCGGCGCTCCGGGGCCGGCGAGACCGCCGCCGTAGAACGCTGAAACTAGAGAGAGTGGCTAGCGGTGAATTCCGAGCCAGGCTTGTGGCAGCAACCGGCAACGCTGTCGCTAGCGTCGATGCCGACTGAGATGGCGGTGGATTCGAATTCTGGTCGCTACAGCACTCCCCCTCCAGTGACCTAGTCGCAGGGCGAAGGTCGCGATAAGTCTGTGTGGTCAAGATGATTTCGCTGCTACAGCATAGACGGTGGGACCATCTGTACTGGCGTGGGACTTCAGTTTTGATGACATGATGACTGCATTTCTTGAAGTTAATGACCAGGGCCAGGCGGAGCGAATGAGTTGGAACCCCCTGGATGCCTGGATGACCAACCTGTCGCCGTCCGGTGAATCGTGGACGCAAAGGCAGGTTGGTGTTTGTATCGTTGATGACCGCCCGACATGTCGCCGCCCGATGCGTCGTGGGCGCAAGGCATGCCGGCTTGAGCGGTCGCTGGGCTCGTAGACACGTCGCTACCCGATGAGTCGTGGGCACATGACGTGTAGCTCCCCGCGGTTGCACGCGCATGTGAGTCGGCGTTGTCTGAAGATCGTACATCGTGCGGACCAAACACGTGATGTAATGGATGCTTCAGTTGCAGAATCAGCACGCGGTGCGTCGGCACTGTCTCTGTGAAAAACGCTCGGTGAGTCGGCGTTGGTGTGAATGAGATGAACGTTGAAATGCATGACTTGCTGTCCCAGCCAGTATTGATTGCCCTTTTAGTCCATGTTACATTTGCAGACACGTGTGCGGGTCTTGTCGCCCATATAAAGTTTGCTTGACACTCTTTTCGATGTTAAGTCACAATTAAAAATCACTTCACAAATTGTTTAATATAGTCTGTCGCGTGTTTTAACCACCGTTGTTCCCCACGTGTCGATTTAGATCACGTCGGGGTCACCAATTTGGGGGTTATGTCGGTGGTTAAATGAAAGATAGACTATATTAAACAATATGTCGATGCTAGCGACAGCGCTGCCGGCTGCCGCTACAGATCTGCCTCGATCCTACACCATCCAGCTCTCTCCCCTGCTTCATCACTTCGCAACGGCGGTCTTGCCGGCCCATGCGCGCTGAGCGAGATCGCCGACTCGCTTCATTTCAGAATATACGCACACCTTTTACACCTCTTCATTTCTTCTCTGCGTAATATCTTTCTTCCTTGTTCGATCCTTCTGTCACAATAAACATCAACACGCCAATCATCACTCTTTCATTTAACCACCAACCTCCAAAAGTTTAATTTATAATATTGAAAGAACTATTTAAAAACAATAAAAAACATGCAGCAAAGAACATTGTTTAATTTTTTTAATACCCCCAATTTACATTTTCCCTCAGTTTGGGGGAAAACACATTTTTTGTTGGCCCATTCAAAAACTTAAAATCAGGGTTCCACTGTATTTCATACTCAATAAGGTTTCGTTTCACTGCAGAATCATAGCATAGTGAATTGTTTTTGAGAACGTACGAGTATTATGCAATAATTAGGGGCACAATTTTAATCAAAAATGATCGTGCTCGATCGTCGCCGAGCTACAGATGTATCCCAACTGTGCAGCAGCTGCCGATAGCTTACTTGCGGTGGCTTCCAAAGATTGTCAACAGCAAATACATTTTTAACAGAGATTGTAAGACGATTGTATCGAATATTACATAAAGACATGCGTCTTTTCAACAATCAAAAATAAAAAGCAAAATCTACTAAGATCTATAGAATTTGAAAATAACTACCTTCTGATTATCACGATTTTACAATTCCTAATATTTTACAATTTTGGAATTGAAAACCAGCTAACTCCCAATAATATTTTACAATTTTTAAATTGCAAATCAGCTGACTCCAAATATTCTTTTTTTTCAATAATAAAATAATATATAAAAATAACACCAGTGAAGTTTCTTCGGAATTAAATAACTAGTACATAGTAAACTAAAAAATGGTATATATTAAAAAAGGAAAACTGAAAAAAAGAAACAAAAGAGTGTTTTTAAACTGAACATACAAAGCGGAAAGAGTAAGGAGAGGAGAGAAATGTGATGCAATATATATATTTTATGTTAATAGTTATTGATAAGTTGGCGTAGTTTAATTTTAAAGGAAAGCAATTTATCGTTGAAAATGTCCAAGTTATCAGAAGAATTTACAGAATTATATTTTGACGTAGAGCGGATCAGAAAATAATTTTTTGTGTAATTAGTTCTTCCAAAATTTTGGTAAAAAAGATTATTTGATCGTGTTAGGTGTGTGGGACAGTTAACAGTTATTTATTCTAATAAATAGGGCGAGTCAAATTTTTTGAGTATTTAAAATTTTATAGAGGAAAGATAAATCTTGTGTGTTTCTTCTATTTAAGGATGGGGGGGGGGGGGGGTTTATAGAAACGCTCACTTTTTGAATGAGATTTAATGTCTAAGCGGGCACGTGAATTCAGTATATTAAAAAATTTATGTTGAACATTTTCAAGTCGATCTCCGTAGGTGGAATAATGTGTGTTCCAAATTACCGATCCGAATTCAAGTTGACTGGGTACAAATGAGAAATATAAAATGATAAAAGTAAAAGGTGATTGGAATGGGTTACGACGTTCTAGCAATGAATCCAAAGTGTCTAGAGGCCTTAGCAATTATTGACTCTATATACGAGATAAAAGTTTATTTAGAATCCAAATCCTTCACTTGAGTATAGACGCTAAGTTTGTTACTATTAAGTTGATAATTATATGACAAATTAGATTTTTTATTTAAAAATGAAATGATGTGACATTTAGCAATAAAGTCTTTTAATATCACCCTGAAACAGGAGACAAACAGTGGGTAATTTAATTTCTTTGAAAATTTTGGCATCGTCTGCAAATAGTGAAAATTCGGCATTTAAGAAACATTCTTTAATGTCATTAATATAATTTAAGAATAAATAGGTCCAAAGTGTGAGCCCTGTGGAACTCCAGATCGGACATTTTGAAATATAGAACTAAACCCTTGGATGACAACTGCCTGACTTCGATTTTTCATATAGGAAGTAAACCATCTATATAGGTAGGTCCTCGTGTATACCGAGACATCGCAACTTTCTCAGAAGTATTCGATGATTGATTTTATCAAAAGATTTTGAGAAGTCAGTATACAGTGTGTCTACTTGTAATCCTTTGTCCATCGCCTTCAAAATAATGTCTGTAAATTGTAAGAAATTTGATTCTATAGACCTTTGTGTAAAGAAACCGCGCTGATTGGAGATAGGACGCAAACTTCAGAATGATTTATCGTATATAATTTTTTCCATTAATTTACCGAGAATTGACAATTTTGAAATCGGTCTGTAGTTTTCAACATTCTCTTTGTCGCCATTTTTAAATATTCCTCTTAAGTACCAGATAAATTAAGATATTAATGAAAATTTACAACCATCGTATTTCTGCACCTATAAAGTATCTTTCAAAATGTTCAAAATCCGTTTAATTTTAAAATTAAACAGTTTTATATTGCTCCTCAACATTTGACATAAATGGAGTTGCAGATTAAGGTATCGATATGCGAGTACTAAAGAGCTGGTGTTGATTTAGAAAGTGTACCAAAATAATATAAATATTGCGCGACCGGTGTAATGTTTATTTTGTGAACATTACAAATGTTACACTAATAGATGCCAATTATGAGTTGTAATGAAATGTGGATATAACGATATACTATCGTAATAGTTACTTAACATTATTTTAGTAGCTGGCTGTGCAGTTATTTGCAAGAACATTTTAAATACAAAATCGCAGTTACCTCGTAACAGTTTTCACTCGCTCTCCATAGACACTGGATACCTAGACCCCTCTCTTATCTATGCTGTAGACTCAGCAGGCAATTTGTTGTCGATTATCGGTGTTTTTCAGCCATAGATAAAATATCTATGAGTGTTGCGTAGCGTTTTCGGTTTAGCTTCATGTCTCATTTTATTATTTTATTTTGTGGTTAACATGTTCGTCTTGTCATTGATTTTTATTTCATAATTTCGAAAAATGTCCGATTCCGAAGCCAGTAACTTCTCTGGAAGCGGGTCAGATGCGGGAAGTGTTGTATCGAATCGTTCTAGAACCAGCGCGAGATCCAATAATCGGTCTGTGCAGTCGAATAGATCACGTTCAGCTTCGGGATCTCGTTCAAGATCGAGGTCCGGCAGCCGATCACATTCTAGAAGTCCTTCAAGATCTCGGTCCGTCTCAAGGAGTCGATCGAGATCTAGATCCAGGTTAATTAATATATATGTTTGTCTTTCTGTAAAACATATGCTGTCGTGTCAAAACTTTGTGATTTATTCTTTGCATTTGTCGCAGTGTTGTGATCACTCCTCTATATGTATGTAGATACATGCGACCATGATAATCTATTTTTTCTTGCATTTATTGGAAGGCTTACGAAACACTTTAAAATAACAGATATTCTCTAATGAAAAATAACTGACTTATCCCGAGATTCTATTCTTCCGTCAGGATATATAATGTCACCGTCCTACCAATGTTTTTTGTAATGAATATTTGAGTTTAAGGCAAAATTACTTTTAGTAAAAAAAAAACGTTTGTAATCTGGTTCAAGCGCAAGCGTAATTTCGAACGCGGATAGTCTCATTAGATTTTCCTCGAAGACTACAAAATGTTTTTCATCTATATATCGAAAGGCTTAAAAATATAGTGAACTGAGTTATGAAAAAAATCATTGAAGTATGTAGGTATCTCTTTAAAATTGCTGTTGTCCCCAGTGTGGAGTAGATAAGATAGGTTGTGTAAAAAAATACACATTATCCGAAATTAGAATGCTTCATTTAATTTATTTTCATCTGATTTTAACATTACGTTTTTTGGGAATTTATATAGATCTAACTACAGCTATAGCTGTCCACTTTTCATTAATAGGTTTGAATACACCAGTTACTTTTACTTTGTTGATAATTTAGTAAGTGGTGCAAATGATCAAATGATGCTAAACAGTTGATATTTAGTGAAAATAATCTTTATCTTTTCTTATATTTAAAAAAAAAAAAAGAGATGCGTACATGGAATACATGTCACATCAATATCTTAATATTTTCAAACTAAGCTGAAAGTTTGTACTATAGAAATAGGACTAACTTGCTGGTTTCCTGGAACAAGATACGAACCACCGACCAGTAGATCACTAAGCCAGCGTCTTAACCACTAGACCAACAACTTTAATCGCAGTCGTTTGGGTATAGTCGCTTTATAAGTTTATTTATAAACTTGGCCAGAAACCTAGATATGTGACTAGTCACTAGTGATAAATGAATCAGAGCGGTGAGTGATTTATCGTGGCAGATCAGTCAAAATTGAACTGCGGCTTGAAAAGATCACCTATTAAATCTTACGGATGACTCGTGTATCATGATAAGAGAACTGAATACTTACACAAGTTACATACCAGAATATAAGTCATATTATAATCTTTGTCACTTTCACATCAAATGTTTGAGTGGAGTGTTAGCAGCGTTTGATACGTAAGGAATGTGGGATTTTAAATGTGAAAAAAATGCTTTACAAGTTTCAATGGCTGTAAAGTAGTTGTTGTAATTTCTTCTATATATATTGAGTATTTAAAGATAAATATAGTATTATCATTTGGAGCATTCATCCAGTCCCATCCGGCACAACCTCTGAATCATTGGGTGAAATGACAATAATAATATGATCCATTTATCGTCTTGTGTCTCGTGGTAGATTTCAGGAATATTTGTGTATATCAGAAAATTATCAAAACATCAGCTTCGTCTAAACACTTAATGTTAATGTTTTGATTATACCTAAGGAACCACCAGGCTCTGGTTCTAATAGCTCTTCATTAAAAACTGTCCGTAAATAAAAGTTGAATTTCTTGAATCGCCAACTATCATTAGGTTCTTTTATTTTTCAAAAATTAGATAAGCGCCTTTGAGCCTGAGTACCGCATCATTGCTATTACTAATATTACTCATTGCCTCGTCATCATGGCTCTATCGCATCTTACAGAAATGTTGTTACACCTTCGCTTTCTTCTTTTCTATCTTCATCAAATTAATGTGAAATGTAATTATATTTGTACGTTTGTTATTCTTTTCGTTGTGAAATTTACGTGCTCTATCTCTTTCTGTTTTTTTACAAATGGTATTTTTTTATCACAAATAACATTAAACAAATCAATTTTGCATCGCATTGAATTTGAAAATAATTATTTTTAGCAGGATTCACTTTACATTATTAGTTTTTCAATAGTCGTTTCTGTATGTAAATGTTTTTTTAGGATTAGCTAAAATATTAATATTATATTAGCAGTTTAATAAGCTCGGTTGACCTGTGTTACTACACACATGGCTATGGAGAGGTTAATAAGGAAATACATTACTGAACCAGAATGTGTATCTTACATTCTCTGTTTAAACAATAGCTCGTCTATTTAGTTTTAAACAAAGTGATGATACCCAACATCTGTTCGGCGGATAAGGCACGAGAAAATCCAAATCAGTCAGCTGAGACGCATCGTCCACCGCTACTAACCACATGATGATGATAACTGGCAATTTCAGACTGAATCTATTTGCCGCATATTCAAATTCAGACTTTGAATAACAGAAAACTGTAGGACTTTATTATATAAGTACAGAAGGTCACATTTTTGCATATAAAATTTTAAGACAACTATTATAAGCTTCGGGGGAGCTTAGAAAGTGATTGGCATTCTCTTAATTTTTTTTATAAATTTACGTCAATTACTTTAAAATTTAAAATCCTCTAAAACACCTTATTAGGAGTCGACTTATCAAACTAGATAATTTTGACTTCATTCTACAATACTTTTTCGTTGTTTTGGTTTTTTCGAAGATCGTTACCCATCGACATAAAAGCTGTTTTCCAACCAATTACTATGTATGTGTTCATTTTATGTGTGTTATACGGTTATCCAGATTTGGCCATTTTTGCCAAAGTTACAAATTGACTTAGATGATAGAGAGAACCACTCTTTGAGGCAAGTTTTTTTTAGTTTCCTTAATCCGCAGGTGCATAGAATCACCCTCGTTTTGGCTGTGTTCCAAAATTCGTGAGTAATTGTCTCACTAAAATTTAGAGTTTTATAATGTGGGAATATTGCTCCTCTAACAAATTGCCCACCTAAAGTATAACATTTTTCAAAAAATAATATAATCAGTACACTAGCAATATTACGGTCACCTTCAATAAAGTCACTATTATTGTCGAACATACAGTAACTCAATGAAAATAGTTAATGTTTTGAATTAATCCATCATCTTTCAGTGCTGACGGCAATGAATTTTTATTTAAGATACGCTTTCCTCAGTTGTCAGCGAAAACAATTCCATGATCATCTGTTTCATTTTTTACCATTGTTAAATAAGCCGAACTAATATAAAGCATATCCATGAATATTTTTTGCAAACTGTATTTCTGACCTTCATTTTGATACTGTGCATAGTTAGTGAATTGTTGTCATTTTCTCTGATAAGTAATATTTTGAAATGTTTATTGTATTAAACTAATTTCACCATCTTCACTAAAGTAAATACAGTGGAATCTCTTATAACGAGACTAATTCCTTCTAGAATCTTACTCGTTATGTGAAACACTTGTTAAGTGAAACAATTATTCCCATACAAAACAACAATGCGTTTCCTGCCAAAAAAATCAATTTTTATGTTTTTAAAGTTTATTTTAATTAAATTACATACTTATAAATTTTTAAGGAGCGTAACAACCTGGAATACTTTGAATGTTTGGAATTGCTTTTCGTTTATGCATATGAGAAGCAACCTTTCAGCATCATTAAGAATAGGTAACCATTTTGTGGACTTTCTTGATACTCCCTTTGAAGCATCAATCTTCTTAATTTTGCCCTTGTTCTTGAGGATAATGCAAATCGTTGATATAGACTGATTGTATGTGCGCTCTAGATCAGCCACGCTCACACCTCGTTTTCACTTTTCAATGATTTTACGTTTCATTTCTACAGTTATTTTTATTCTCTTATGGGTGTCTTTTTGCGGTTTTTCTTCAGGGACATTTTTGCAAGGGTTATTAAACTTTGCACAAAAAAAATTACAAATTATGTCTGAACACAAGTATGGGAAAATGTGTAATCACATGCGACACTAACATGCTAGCGGAACGAGTGCTAGCCAGAGACTGGTGCACTGGTGCGGAAATCCTGGCTCACAAGTGAGTGATGTGAAGATGGGACTTCTCCACTCGTTATGCGAAATGTCTCATTAAGTGAGCATTTTTTCCACAATCTGTTTTGCTCTTTATGGGAGGTGCCCATTATGAGAGGTTCCACCGTACTTTAATATTTTGATATGTTATTTACTATATTGCATTAAGACCGTAACAAACTGAGCCAATTGTGATTCAAAAACATATATTTTTTCATTGTGCTGTACTAAAGGTGGATTATACAGAATCAAAAGTAACAAAAAGTAAAAAAAATAATTTTTAATATTGAACTATCACAGTGATATATCGAAAAACTTTCCATTTGATTATCACCTATTGTATCCATAAATTACTTTGATAGCTAGGTCAGGTCCTTGCTTTCTATTGGTTTTATTTACAGAGTATATTATTCCAAATTAAGAGAGTAAAACCACTAACCTGCTCGGCAATCTGTTGATTTATAATCCACTGTTGTCTTATTGTCTGTGGATTTCCCGATATTCGGCAGGCCAACCTTTAATACCTGATCCGATGATAACAATACACAATCTGTATTTCACACTCACCGCTGAAGGGTGTACAATTGAGGGCGTTGCGATAGATTCTAACGTGCCGCAAGTTTGTACCTTACTCACATAAAAGAAATGCATATACTCATGTATTTTTTAAATAAGCTGTACTTAACCAGAATTTCTTCAAAATAAAATTATATCTCTTAATATTACGCTACAAAAAAAATTTATTATCCTTTATTTCTCAACACAGCTTATTTCAATGCGCTGATTGCACGCGCCTGATAAACACCTATTATCGCTGGATAATTTTGGAACAGAAAGGGGGGTTTAGTATTTTTCAGTTGCGGTACAGCTCAAATTGATCCATGGCCTTAATATTCTACGTCTCCACAAAACTTTTCTGCTGCCCATTTCCAATCGATCAAATAATCATTCAGTTGAAACAAATCAAATTGTGATAAAAACATTGCGCTTTAGGTGCATGGTCTATCTTCTCATTTTTGGAGTATAGAAGGGAAATCAAAAGAAAAATCTTATCTTATGAATTGCTAAGATTCAAGTTGTGTACCAATAAAGATCAATTTTTCAAAGTAGGTATTTGCTACATAGCACCAATGGACCACTTATGTTTTTTTTTTTTTTGCAGATCGGGTTCTGCGGCATCTAATAAAAGTGCGAACAAAGATGACGAAGCGAAAGAAGCCTCTGCTGATGAAGTAGAGGTTAGTAAAACGCCTACATAAATGTTGTAGAATTAAAAAGAAGACAAATCCTGCTGAAGTAAATACATATTACACCATGACTGTTTCTATTTGCTAAAAAGATGTATTATTGTTTTTTTTAGGATGAACAAGAACCGGAGGGCGAAGACATTGTGGACTCTGAATATGATGAGGAAGAAGAAGAAGACGAAGATCGGCCGAGAAAGAAAAAGAAAAATGACAGATTCGGTGGTTTCATTATTGACGAAGCTGAGGTAATTAATATCCAATATTTTTTATTCTTCCATTAAGTAAAATATTTTATTTTTATTTCGGTGGTTTCATTATCGACGAAGCTGAGGTAATTAATATCCAATATTTATTATTCTTCCATTAAGTAAAATATTTTATTTTTAAAAAAAATTCTCTAAAATGATTATTTTACTAATATTATAAAACAAATGGACATATCGTGATTTTACATACTACTTCGATAATAGTTTCCCTTATAAATTCAACTCTCTCTTCCGATATAGTCTTAAATCACTCACTCAACCAAATCCTCCTTTCCCCTGAATAGGTGCAGTTAGCTGCATTAATAGCTAAACACTGACAATACTTCAAAATATTGCAACGTTTTTTTAAATTATTTTTATTATTCTGGTGTTCTGTTCAGTCCGACTATTCAAATTCTTTCACTTTTCCTAATTCACCCTCTCCTGGCCTCTTTCTCTTACATATGCAATGCTCTCTTTCCAAACTATATTTTTAAGAAAACACGGAATCAATCAGTAATGATTACCAATGTAATTAAATAAAATTGTTCAATATAAAATGAATATAAAAGTTCAACATTTCCCTTTACGTCAACTGCTGTAAACTTGTATTGCAACTCTTAGAGTGCACGTTCAAGGATGAATCTTAAAGACTTAACTAAAGGTTGGCATGCATTAGTTGTTTAATAGCCTGTTCCTCGCTTAACTGAACTATTCTTTATAAGAGTCTCATAATGATTTTTGAAACAAGTCTCATTCATGTACATGAACCATTAAAGTTTAAAAAAATTTATCGTAAGAGTTATAGTTGTATGATAATAAAGAAGTGACACAGAATTTGATTATCCTCTCGTTTTATTATATATTTATATAATATTTTTTATTTTAGGTGGACGATGAGGTGGATGAAGACGATGAGTGGGAAGAGGGGGCGCAGGAAATGGGCATCGTGGGGAATGAGGTGGATGAATTGGGACCGACCGCACGGGAGATTGAGGGACGACGCAGGGGGACTTCACTCTGGGAGTCGCAGAGAGAGGAAGAAATAGAAGAATATCTACGCAATAAGTATGCTGATGAATCTACCGCAACAAGACATTTTGGTGATGGAGGTGAAGAAATGTCGGACGAGATCACGCAACAGACCTTATTACCTGGTATTAAAGACCCCAATTTATGGATGGTCAAATGCAGAATAGGAGAAGAACGTGCTACAGTGTTGCTGTTGATGAGAAAGTTCATCGCTTATCAATTCACCGACGATCCACTTAAAATCAAATCTGTAATTGCCCCTGAAGGTGTAAAAGGTTATATTTATATAGAATCGTTCAAACAGACTTATGTTAAGGCTTGCATTACGAATGTAGGTAATTTAAGAATGGGATTTTGGAAGCAGGAAATGGTGCCCATAAAGGAAATGACGGATGTTCTTCGAGTAGTAAAAGAACAATCCGGTTTGAAGTCCAAGCAATGGGTTAGATTAAAACGTGGTCTTTATAGGGATGATATAGCACAAGTTGACTATGTAGACTTAGCTCAAAATCAGGTGCATCTTAAATTGTTGCCGCGCATTGACTATACAAGACTGCGGGGTGCTCTGAGAACCGCTCAGAGCGAATCCGATGCGGCTAAAAGAAAGAAAAAACGACGTCCCGCAGCTAAGCCATTCGACCCTGAGGCCATTCGGTCTATCGGCGGAGAAGTGACATCAGATGGTGACTTCTTAATATTTGAAGGAAATCGTTATTCTCGTAAAGGTTTCCTCTACAAGAACTTTACTATGTCTGCTATTTTGTCGGAAGGTGTGAAACCGACGCTTACAGAATTAGAACGATTTGAAGAACAGCCGGAAGGAATAGATATTGAACTTGCAGCCCCGTCAAAAGACGATCCTTCCAGCATTCACTCGTTTTCAATGGGAGATAATGTTGAAGTATCTTCTGGAGACCTAGCAAACTTGCAGGCTAGAATTATAGCCATCGATGGTTCTATGATCACGGTCATGCCCAAACATGAGGCTTTGAAAGATGCCCTAGTTTTTAAGGCTAACGAATTGAGGAAATACTTCAAACAAGGCGATCATGTTAAAGTTTTGGCAGGAAGATACGAGGGGGATACCGGTCTAATAGTGAGGGTGGAACCTCACAGAGCTGTTCTTGTATCAGATTTAACAATGCACGAATTGGAAGTCTTGCCTCGTGACTTACAGTTGTGTTCCGATATGGCTACTGGTGTCGATTCTCTTGGTCAATTCCAATGGGGCGATATGGTACAACTAGATCCTCAAAATGTGGGGGTAATTGTCCGATTAGAGAAGGAGAACTTCCATGTCCTGGGTATGCAAGGCAAGGTTATAGAATGCAAACCACAGGCATTGCAGAAAAAGAGGGAAAATCGCTTCACGGTCTCCTTGGACTCTGATGAAAATACCATTCAGAAAAAGGATATAGTTACTGTAATAGATGGACCGCACGCAGGACGCCACGGAGAAATAAAACATTTATACAGAAATTTTGCTTTTCTACAATCTAGAATGTATCTAGACAATGGAGGCATATTTGTTTGCAAAACCAGACATCTTCAGTTAGCCGGAGGCAATAGATCCGCGTCTGGTGCCGCTAATGCCGGAGGTCTAGGTTTTATGTCTCCTCGAATTCAATCTCCCCATCATCCCTCCAGAGGCGGGCGTGGTGGAGGAGGAGGTGGCGGTCGCGGCAGGGGAGGGGCAAGGGTAAACAGGGATCGAGAACTCATCGGCACTACTATCAAAATTACTAGTGGTCCTTACAAGGGAAATGTTGGTATTGTCAAAGATGCTACTGAAAGTACAGCAAGAGTGGAATTGCATACTCAATGTCAAACTATTTCCGTGAACAGAGATCATATTGTCAATGCTGGTGTACCCACGAAGGATGGAGGATTCACATCCTACAGAACACCGGGACGAACTCCAGCTCTGGGATCCACCACACCCCACTACAGGGAAGGAGGAAACAAGACGCCCATGCACGGAGCTCAGACACCCTCTTACGAAGTTGGCTCTCGCACTCCGCATTATGGCTCGGCTACTCCCCTGCACGACGGTAGTAGGACCCCTAGCGGTCAGGGAGCGTGGGATCCTAACATCACTAATACTCCAGCTCGCATTATTGACCATGACGGCTACAGTCTGGAGGATGCCTCCCCCAGCCCAGGATACAATCCTAGCACGCCGGGCTACCAGGCAGGTGGGCCCTATACACCACAAACCCCGGGCAACATGTACGGCTCTGATCCCTCCTACAGCCCGTATCAGCAGAGTCCTAGTCCCAGTGGTTATCCGGCTGGATACCTCAGCACTCCCAGTCCCGTGGGATACTCTCCGGCCGGAGCGCCTCCCTCTCCGTACAACCCCGGCACTCCCGGAGCCGGCCTCGAGTCCCTGGGAGACTGGCACACCACCGATATCGAGGTCAGGATAAGAGACTCTCACGAAGATGAAGGATTAATCGGTCAAACAGTTGTGATCCGCGGAATAACGGGTAACATGTGCTCTGTGTTTCTTCCTCTGGAGGGTCGGGTGGTGAACGTGGACTGCGAGCACCTCGAGCCCATAGTGCCCCAGAGAGGCGACACTGTGAAAGTCATCATGGGTGAAAACAGAGAAGCTGTAGGACAGTTACTATCAATAGACAATCAGGACGGTGTGGTTAGGTTCAAGAAGGATGATGAGTTCACGATGCTGCAGTTGAGATATTTGTGCAAAATGAGAACAAATCCTGGAAGCTTTGAGGAATAGTAACCGGTACTGCCTATTTATATTATATAATATAAGATGTTTTTGCGTCAACAAGATCCTTTGCTTATCGCATGGATCAGTATTGCCTGGCGATGTTTCGCCGGATATCAAATAAATTAATAAATAAAACAATGTCACTCATTATATTATGATTCTTTTTTATTTGTAAAATTCCCCGACAGATAAGCCATAAAAGTATTTTTACAAATTTACATTTGGCAAATAAATTGCCAAGATGTTGATGACATTTGTCCCGTACATGCAATTTGAATTGATGTAAAAAATACAAAATAAAATAACTTAATTATTGCAATATTTCACAAAACAGTGCGTATATTTTATACAATGTGCACGTTCAGCTACAACCCGCAACCGTGTCCTAATATGGTTTGCAACATTATCATAAATGTATAAATATTTATTTTCATATAAACACATCACGGGAATAAAACAAATCAGTCTTAACTATCCAACAACGAAAAACAGTAATTTGCTTTCATAATCATACTATGTACACAAAACAATAAAGCCACATTTTTACACAGTAAACTTGCATTCTTCACATTATAATAATCTAATTTATATAAATATGAATGGCGTGAAGATGAAGGAAATAAGATGATCAAATACGAGGTGACCGAGCAAGTCACCGCAGATGGGATGAATTATAATATTTAAATACATTATCCTTTTTGAACGAGTTTGCAAAATGCTTAGTTTCATTTTTAAAATGCGACGTGAAGTCTATAATATGTACTTTCAAAGTAGTTAAAAAATTAACAGAACAATATACACTAAATACACAAGAGTTAAAATATTCACAAAGTTACATGTTATTAATTGAAATAATTCTCATAAAAATATGAGTAACCAGGATTCTCCAACGTGCTCAGACATTGTAGTGAAGCTCACAATTATGGAATGCCAACCTTCGATATATTACAATTAAGAAGTTTTTCTGCCTGAGCACATTCAAAGAGAATTTATGCTACTGACCAAAAGATGGAAACATTTTAAAACAATTATATTTTTCATAATATAGCACCATAACGTGGAGTTCCTCACTCTATAACAGGAATTGAATGCAGCTGTAATATAATATTTATCTATACAATTCTATTCGGCGCCACTTTCCACATATTCATTATAAGTAACTCCGCACATTTTGGCCTAGTTTTTAAGATTATAACCGGAAACTCAGAGTAGATTTGTGATAAATACTGTTCGTAGCCTGCCATTATGTATACTGCACAGTATCACTGAGTAGAATCTCTGCCAAGGTTCACTTTCAAGAAGCATACATGCGGTTGATATCTCCCTGATACCGTTCTTGAATGTCCTTGCGTTTAAGTTTAAAGGCGGCTGTGACCAGTCCCATGTCTGGAGACCAGACTTCGGAGCAAATCTTCACTGCGGTAGGTACTTCAAACTTCTCTAGCTTGCCTAAAAAAAGGAGAAGAAACTGTATTGGAAGTTATCTTTACATTTGTAATTAAATATATGAATCTGAAATTTTTTTCCATAATAACAACTTAACAATAGGTATGCCAGATTACTTTTCATAAATAAATAAATCTTCATGCAACATTCTTGCTGGATGGTTTATTTTCGAACTTCATGTATTTAAAATCATTTTCCATTAATTTTTACACAATTAATAATTTTCTATTTGATTATAGTACATATTAGAATTTATGAGACAAAAATGGAAAAAAATCCACAATATGTCATTTGTCTTGAAAATTGACCCTAAAGTACTAAATCATAGCGGATGCTTAGCATAAAATATATGCATTGTCAACCCTTTGTACAAAAGTAACACATAACCCGGGATGTTTGTATATAATAATAAAGAGGACTCACATTTTTTGGCATGTTCTGCTAATTCCTTGATTACAGCCTTCTCGATAGCCGTGCTTTCACACAACTGCTCGAAATTCAAAGCAGAAAGTCCAATTTTCTTTGCCAGTTCCTCAATATGCTGTTGGTTCGGAACCACAAGAGCTACCGTATGCTGTTTTGTGGAATCTCCATACACACAAATATTTTCAACAATCGGGCAAGTTTTCAGCTCAGCTTCTACTTTGCCCAAACTGACGTATTCTCCAGCCTGTAGCTTCACAAGGTCTTTCTTACGATCTATAAATAAAGTCATGGGATGAGTGCAATGAAAAATAATATCTGACAAAATTAACATGTATATAGTAAAATTAAGGGTAAAACAATTAATTAGGGTAATTTCATATTTCTTTGGAAAAACAACGCAGCATAATAATTAGTTCAACTCACCAATAATTTTAATACATCCATCATCGTGGATTTCACCAATATCACCAGTTTTGAACCAACGCTTTTCATTATATTCTATGAAATCTTCCTGAGTCTTTCCAGGTAATTTGTAATAGCCAACCGAGACCGAGTCACCTGAAAGTAAATTCATCAAATGTTAACAAAAAAATTGTGTGATGTGAAAATTAAGGTTACATCGATCAATACATACATGTTTGCATCACTTAATATCCGGCAATAATCGGAAACAGTGCGATTATGATATTATAAATTTTATTTTTGAAGTTTTAAATTTATTGTCTATTTCTACATTGCAATATTTATGAATTCCTTTTGAAATTAGAATCTCTTTATTTTTTTTAGAAATTTCATTTTTCAATTTTAATGATCATACTCTAATCCTATTTAATTAATAAAATTATATGCGTAATATTAATTAATGATATTTATAGTGATTTTAAAATTAATTAAAATAACACATTAACTATATTTTAATACAAATTAAATGTATTAATTAGAAAAATATACATATATAATCAATTTTATCGAAAAATATTGCTGTTGCTACCGGGATTCAAACCTAGATTTCTGCCAATCCGGGGAACGTGCACTATCTGATTAAGCTATACACAGTGGATTGACGACAAATTTTCAAACCTATATGTTACACTTTTCAAATGAATACATCTATCGATCCATTATTTGAAAGCCATCTACTTTGGAATCTCAAATACCTTTGAGTAAACCGTTAGCGATTAATGCATTTAATTAGTATTTAAAATATCACGGACAATGTTCTGAATAACTACAACTTCACAATAAGAATATGTTCTCCTTAATAATACATTTTAATATTTTTAAGAGACATTAGAAAATACATTTATTTAATTCTTCAATATTTTAAAGTTAATTAAAAAAATATGCAGAAAATATCTACCTATTGGAAAAATATAGTCATCACCAGGACATAAACCCGGAGCTTTCTATTACTGGTAGAAAGCTTTAACCAATTAAGCTACGATGACAAAAGTCACCAAATTTCATCTACATACATTTGCTAAGTGTCTATTTATTTTAATGATCTTGGAATTCTGAAAAATCATGATCTCACAAATTATAAACTCCTAAATGCATTTTTTTCCATAACATTGACACCAGTTTATACAGTAAAACCCTGTTAAATTGAACACCTTTCATTCGGAATTCGACATAATTAAAAATTTTTTAAACACTTCATGTCCCAAATTGTCACATAATTCGAAAATTTTGACTAAGTTATAAAAAATTAACAACACCCGTGTGTAGTGTCTTTTATGTATTTCGCAATATCTGCCGATACAATGCGGCGCGCCTGAGCTTTGCGCCTGCACTGCTTTGATTCGCACAGATAGTTTGCGCTATTTACTTATACTCGTACATGTTTAAGACTGTTTTCCCCTTTCGATTCTTTGTGTTAAAATGTTTTTTTTAAAGATTGACCTTCATATTATTTCACGTATTTATGAATGTTTGTATTTCTAATTATTGTGTTAATAATCTTGAATAATATTATGATTTACTTATCTTATTATTTCACATAAAATTTTTCGAGTGATCCCGACACAGGCAGAAGTATGCAACCGTAAAATTTGTATTGCGGAAGTCTCAAAAAATAAGACAAGAATAAATAGATTATTTTTTCAACCCGAAACATGCCTGACAATTATAAATCTTTAAATTTGTTATTATTATTGTTAATTTAGTATTATTAGTTATAGTGCACTTTATTTAATGATTGTTTAATTTCCTGAGAACATTTTAAGGTAGGATCTTTACTTAGTATAATAAACAGATCTGATATTCAAACTAATTAATTTAAGTAGTTATATATTGTATTAGTATAATAAATTATGCATTTTCGAGATGATTTTGTAAAATATGCCAAAATATGTTGCTTTTCTCGAAATTAGCAGCTTTTTTCAAGAGGTCACATCATAAATTTTTTTCAGTCCTTGAACTTCAAATTAATGAGATTTTACTGTACATATACAATACTAGATATGTAGTAATAATAAACAATAGTACTGGTTTAGTAAAAATGAATGATTGATTATGAATTGTGAATGTAGAAGTCCAATCTGCATAACATCCATGAGAATTGAAAGTCTTATTAATTACCTCCAATGTATATCTCTCCTTGCGGGAACGGCTTGTTGGTGACTCTGTACTTGCCCTCTTCCCAGTTAACGAGTCTGATGTCGCATGTGGTGTTGGGCACTCCCACCCGCCCCGTGGACCTATCGTAGCAATCCATCACTGTGGCCGAGGAGGTGGTCTCTGTGAGTCCGTAACCACTCACAACATTACAGCAAAGGCATATCTTAATTTGCGTGTGTGTATCAGGAGCCAGAGGTGCACCACCAGATATCATCAGTCTCAGCTTTCCTCCCAGGAGACTTGAAACCTTACTGAATACTAGGCGGTTGAGGAGGGGGGTATCGTATCCCCTCTTCATCCACAGCTCCTTGTAGAGGTATGCCCAACGGAAGAAAGCGCTGGCAAATGGACCACCCTTGGATACTTTCTCAGTAATACCTTTGCAAATTCTATCCATGATGAGCTAAAACAAAAGATATTTAATATTAACATTAAAAAAAATTCACTAACAATTCATCAACACCGGTATTTGGTATGAAATATAAAAATAATTTCAAGTCAAATATATCACATATAATGTCAAGTTATGAAACAATTTTTGTGAATGTAACACTCACGGGGACAGTGGTCAGACAGGTTGGTCGGAGGACTGTTGCGTCACCTTTAGTGCCTCGCTTTATTTTACTAGAACTGTCTATCATTGTCAGTGGAGTTGAGTAGCCAATTGGTACACCTGTAATAAAGAATGTGAACTTGTAATTAATTATGTCTTTGGGATTTTTTCTTTATTAAACCCTGGTATAAAGAGAAAAGTTCCTCATACGATGCAATAAATAAGATTTTTTTTTCTAATAGCCAATTCTGTTCAATGACAAATTATGAGAGCTCGAAAAAAATACCAAATCTTTATCTTTTAGCATGCCTAATCTTAAAAAATATGTACAGAAGTTGTCAGTTGCTTTTGTGCTCTATATTGAAGACGTTTTGTATGAAAAGTGTATGTATTGATATATAAAATTATACCTATTTAAGTGTAAATTTAAATTGTAAATTGTGTCTATTTATTTGTTTGACATGTTAGTTACCAAAAAAGTCTCGAGTTTTTATCTTCCAATAACATCATTATAAAAATTAACAACTTATAAAAAGCTGCCATGTACGAGTATTTTATACTTATAGAAGTATAAAATATGGCATAGCAAGCATGGCTTTCATACTATTTTAAAAATACCAATCAAAAAAACAAATGAAAGAACCGTGATTGTGATTGGTGTTCAATTGTTATGATGATGATTTTAACGATTGCGGTTTACGTTCTAGTGTACAACTGATTGCTTGCCGAATTACAAATAATTGCAGTTACCAACAATTGTTATATTCTAATACCAATCATACAATCACAGTTTATCTTATCACTACAGTATACACTTTTAAATTAGATAAATTTGAAACTATGTACTAAACGATTAGCGAAGATAGTTGGTGGACAACAAGACAAGTCTGAGGAATTCTGTCTTGCTCTTGTTCAAATAAGTATTACATTAACAAGATCGGTCAATAGAATTACCAAATGATTTTTTCCTTTGACTTACCACCATGCATGGATGTGATATGCTTGTTCAAATAAGTATATTTCTTAAAGAATTGAAGTTGTGCATAATGAGCAAAAGATATTTTTTATATTAAAAATTCAATATGTTTGAAAATAATTATTCATAAACTGCAAATTTACCTGTGAGCAAGCATAAACTTTCAGCCAAGAGTTCAAACACGTGAGCCAAGGGAAGGAATCCCATCAAAATATCATCAGGGTATATGGGGACAACATCAGCAAATGCCTTCATGGTTGAGAGGAGATTTTGATGAGACAAGATGACTCCCTTCGGGATGCCGGTAGATCCGGATGTATACATAATGATGGCTGAATCCTTAGGGCTCGGAGGCACAGACACTACAAGAAAAATATTTCATTTTATCACATAATTAGATATGTATTTAATTTGTTCCAAACGTGGAATCAACTGCCTCGGTATCTTCTATAAGTACTTTTACAGTGATCTGTCATCACCACTGTCGTAATAAACTATTTTGTTAAGTTATTAATAAACCTAAAAAACATCACCAACCAAAATAAAAAAATTATGTCGATGTTAATTCTGTTCATATAATTATTAAGTTGTGCAAAATACCGTTAGGTTTAGAATAACTTGAGAAATATTATGACTCACTGATCTTTGAGGATTTTCCCAAATTCAGGACTTCAGAATACGGTACAATTTTGATTCCATCCTTGAATCCTTTGGTGTCTGTTGGCCTCAGCTGATCCTCGATGTAGATTAGTGTCCTGACCCGCGGGGTATTGGGAAGAATATTCTTGAATTTAGGTAGCAAATCATGTGTCGTAATAACTGTAGTCACCTCCGTCTCATTTACTCCGTGAGCTATGGCGTCATCACCCAATGTGGCGTATATGGTCACAACTGAAATAAAAACATACATTACAAAAGAAAATTAAATAAATTGCATAGATATGATATTTTTCTTCTCAAATACTTTTAATGGTTTAAGTTTTAGTTTTTAAAACTTTTAAGAAATATGTATATATATATATAGAAATATGTATTTATATTA
The DNA here is from genome assembly GCA_022840565.1 of Eubasilissa regina. NCBI lineage: Eukaryota > Metazoa > Arthropoda > Insecta > Trichoptera > Phryganeidae > Eubasilissa > Eubasilissa regina. Next base: position 29,647,947 of record JAINEB010000018.1, read on the forward strand.
GTGTATTATATGTACTGCATATGTGTGTAGTGTGCCAGCAGCCCATTTATGATAATAGTACTCCAGCAAAGCGAGAGAAGGAAACCGTATTGTGTAATTTTTAAAGAAAAGGGAATACAACAGGGCAGCCAAAGTATTAATACAACATGGGATATAAATAAATTTTTTTAAATCATCTTTTGACGACAAACCTGGAATGCTTTGTTTGAAGCAGCCGTGAGCTGCGATCATCCACTCCTCCCGAGTCTCGGCAAATATGACAATATTCTCCTTTGGCTGGTTCCCCAACTCCCGGAGACCACTGCCAAAATGACCAGCCAACTTCTCCACTTCTGCGAATGTCTTCCATTGGTATTCACCCATATTGTACTGGAATAATAAAATTAAAATATATAAAATGCACCAATTTTTTTACATAAAAAAATTTCTCAATAAAATCGTATCTAAATTAACAATCTGAAACTTTTAGAATTGATGAGATGTAATGATTATTACTAACAGATAAGCAACAATCGGCTGTCGCCGATATAATCTATATTTCGATACGGGAATCCCTTATTATATTAATGCATCAAGTAGTCCACTTTGTATTTATTGCCAATATGAAAAAAATTTATCAGATCAACATATTATAGAAATAAAATAAATTATGAAAATCAAAATATTGTTGAAAAATTATTTTAAAAACAAACTGTCATTGAAACAAAGTCCTGGGACTCGACAACATTGGAGGGTTTCATACTGTTAATTACAACCACTTTCTACAAACAGCAAAAAAAAAAACTTATGTTGTTTGCATGTTTACAAACGTAACTTACTAAGTAAGAAATTATATGTAATAAAATTTGTAATTACAACTGAATTAACGTTTGTGTGGTACATTATTAATAAAATAGATTGTTCACAAAGGAATGTGTCTAAATTAACGGGTCAGATATAGTGAACTAGAGATATAATTCCCAAATCTTGTTCAATCTAGTTCAACTAGATTAGAACTAAAAAGATGAAAAAACTGAAGACCAATTTGATCTTGAGCAATGACCGCAACCGGTGACCCCGAGGTCACAGATTGTTTTGAACATATCTTACCCATGTCTAACCTACATTTGTATATTTAACATAAAATAAATACACACGCATTACGTAGTGCAATTCGGGCTTACCTTTTTGAAGACTCTTCCATTAGGCTGCATTTCATCCTCCTCATTGATTATCTGCCGAGTTCCGAGACAGCGTTGATTCGCGTGCGCCGTGGCCACGGTCCGAAGCATGCGATCCATTGTGTCCACCCCCTCGCGTATCAACCAGACGGTGGTCTCACTGGGCGGCGCCAAAGCGCGCACCGTGATGGATGTCTCATCCTTCTCCACGACCCTCGCCTTAAAACAAAAATTATAATAATAATGAAATTTTTTTAAATATTGTTGTTGTAGTAACATTGTAATTACATATAATGATATAATTTTTTTTTATTAAAACCTGGTTCCGATTCCAATATTAAATTAATTTTATTATTTATATCGATTTATAACTTTTATTTTTTTAAATCACCTGATAGAAATAGGATAGTTTGTTACATCAATTGTATGTATAAAATGGGCTTTAATAGGTATACCAAAAATCTATTTTTATTATTATTATTATATTATTTAATATGAAACTATGGGAACAGAAATATTTTTTCATATTAAGCAGAGTAAACAAGAAAAAATTCTGTAAATATAAAGAGTTTAAACAAGCTAACACTTTAGTATACTACACAGGGGGTATTTTACAAACACAATTTATTAACACTTAACGTTCATTGACTTCGAAATGAATCCGAAATGAGAATTAAAAAAAATATTTTTTTTTTGCATAAACAGAATAGTGTTAATAAAATGTTTAGTTCTCCGATGCATAATCCCATCTGTTTAGAATGGTTAGGGTAGTGTGCACAAGTTGACCTCATTAAAAGAAAGAAAATCGTAAAGTCATAAATAATAAACAATTTGGTGTTGGCGGTCCAATGGGTGATGTTTAAAATGGAAAGTAATTGTGGTAATATTAATTATCAGCTATTGGCTTACTCAATACAAGTTGAGCCATAAAATCATAAACATATTTACGCAGACTATTTAAAATGCTAAGGGATGAGCCCATCTGTTTAATATTATGAGGACAAGTATTGAATGTTTATTATCAGATATCACTGTCATCAAGAGAAAGTCAATTTAGTGACGACACGGCCGCTGATATATTTTTGTATTTTGGCAGCTGGTGTTCTGAGATGTGAAATCTTTTCATGTAAAAAGAAAATAAATATATGAAATAACATAGTATTTGATCAGGACCAGAATATTTTTTCACGTTGACCGACTTTTCATGTTAAACGTGCTACACTATACATAATGTATACACACATATAGGCATCGGCAACTTTTTTTGACTGCGAGTCAAAATCGACCAGAATGTGACTATTAAGAAGACAGTTTGAGTTAATGAGTATTTTCATTTTAAAACAGTCTGTTAGTGAATAATAATTTTTTTTTTATCGAGTAAACTATTACAATGTGCTTTCAAACTCTTTTTAATTTAAACATAAAAACAAAATTCTAATTCGAATTATTATAAAAACAAATATTATCGCTAAGTTTTAGTCCATTAATAATCTTTATTTAACATTAAACATTCTCTCCATTGTCAATGTCTCCCCTGATGTCAATTTAGTCAAGTCTGGTGTCACCATAAGACAAATACAAGCGTCTGAATCTTCGATAGTTAACTAATTAGTTAGTTTCGATAGTCTACTCCCGTTTTACTACAAATAAATTTAATGTGTGAAAATATTTGCTTTTAATAACGGAGATGATTCAGATCACCTCTCCATCGACCACGCTACACATGTTTATGTTTTATAATTTATTTTTATATATTATACTTTATTTGCGGAACTCTAGTGGGTAATTTGAAATTATCAAATGGGTTACTTGGTGACCCGCAGCTCTTAAATTGCTGATGCCTGTTGTATACCATGCTTGTTTAATTTAGTAGTAAGACACTAACTATCCTAGCGACCGAACGCTTGAAGCCTCAACCCCACCAAGTTAGTCCTATTTTTCACAGCATAAGTTCGAAAAATAATAAAAAATATTAATGTATTTCATACACACATACGTAATCACTATAAAAAAAAAAGTGTATATATTATTGCAATCATTGTGACCCCTCCTAGGTAGGTCATTTAGTAATTCTAGTATACATCTATTGAACGCAATATACAAATAAAAATTTATTGAACACAATATAAAAAAAAATGTTGCTATTTAAAAATGTATCAAATACTAGTACGAGTAAAAATGACCTTTAGTCACAACATTTTCCATAGGAAGGGTCGATTTGTTCTTTTATCTTATCTTAATTTATTTGAGTACCAACCTTAACCCGGCGTGACAATGCTCTCTTCTGCCACGGTCTCTGCAGCACAAGGTGGAAGGGAAATGTGAGGACGTCGCAAAAGAACACAATGGCTCTTATGGCACCGATGGCAGTCGACACCCACACACTTTCTACACTGTAAAGCGGAAAAATAATGTACATTAGTATTAATATATTATATTAGATATATCGTAATAGTTAAAAAGTGCCTACAGTCATACACAGTCGATAACTAAAATATTTATAAATTTTTCAAAAGTTAGTAAATTCACAGACAACCTTATATATGAGGCAGATCATTAACGTAAGCAGTCCAAATGTTATATTGGCAACAATCAACCTTGATAACACAGAACCCGGAATGAGACCGCAATTTACATTTTCAATCACTAAACGCTCAAAAGTTGAAAAAAAAAATGCTGAAGTATATAAGATATTTTTCCAATGAACTGATTAAAATTAACCTAGTTAAAAATGTGACAAACCGTATTAAACTAGTTATCACTGACAATTCGCAGTAAATGAATTAAAAGTGCTGCTAATGGTAGTAGTAATAAGAAATTAGTATCAATAATTATTATCAGATGTGTTGATAATGCAATCCGATGTGTAAATAAAAAGTTAAAATATAATTAAGAAATGAAAGCACAGAAAAATAAGAAATTGTATTTCCCAATTAAAAACTTAATAAGACTGGTTCTATTTCAGTACGTAGTCACTCACTTATAGCTGCTAATTCAAAAATTAAAAACGGGTCTCAACCTGCTCCGATGAAGAGAAACGATAAAAACGAGAAAAAGTTAAATGTGCATTGACATAGTATTAATTAATTGAAAATCAAATAACTACCAATAATATACATATTATTTATAATAGTTGCAATTGATACCTATTTTGTACACCGCAAAAGCTTAGCCGAGTTTGAAAAAAGTAAGAATATTAATGTGACACACATTTATATAAAAAAAAATTAAAACTTAATTTAATCAACCTTATAAACACAACTTTAATAACCATACCACAGCATTAACCGTACATAATAATTACAAGAACATACCTGAACTAATTAAATAAAAATATATGTTAATACTTGTAGCCTTGCATTCATTGTAAGATTGCATGAGAAAAATACAGATTAGAAGTTAAATCTATGTAGCAGATTTGTAAATGAAGTGTGGAAATATCATCAGTGTTGTTTCTATGCATCTGTGGATATTCACTGAAGCTATTAAAAAACTACAAATATTGTCCCCCTTCAAGTACTCAATTCTAGCAAAATGGTATGATTTAGAGAAACGTAAATTTGAACGCTTGAGGGTGAAGAAAAATCAGGCAGTTTTATTATTAAAAATGTCAGCATGCAACTATAATGCTTGGGATTTCAGACAATGGGGATTTCACTTTTGCAATGGTTGGTCATTTTATGTGATATCAATATGAAAATAATTAAAGAGAATATAGAATCAAACCTTCAATTTATAAGAAATAGCTTTGATTTGAATCAATTGCACGGAGAGTAGAAGGCCAACAAGGTGAAAAAAAAATAAAAATTGCGACAATTTAATATCCAGCAACCTTAACGACCTTCGCAACCGCTTTTAATCATTTTTTCATCCCTTTTATTTATTTTGCATTCTCGCGGAACACAGTTCCATTCAAAAAATGATACCCTCTGGAGGCAGAACTTGACATATCGAGGTATGATATTATTGTTACAGGATGATTTTACCATTTGCCTAATGAATATTAATTTTTACACATACCGTTGATGTTAAATTTATCAAACTGATTAATCCATTAAGCGGAACAAAGTAATTCTGCTTGCGACATTTTTATTAATATCAAAAATTCATTACATATTATACTATCCATATAAAAGCTCAGGATTTTTAAAATTACAATTAATAAATGTTATAATATATATGTATAAAATTGTAAAATGTTTTTTAAAGTCGAGTGATCGACGAATCTTGATAATATCGGTCAAGGATTCAAATCCTGCTGGTAACATACGATCCAAGTTTGAAGATATGCACTGAGAACATTACTATTTCGACACATTTTTATTTTAAATTTTTAATTGAATAGTGAATTAGAAGACGTAAAATTATTTTTAATAAAATTGTTTGAATTTAAAAATAATATTTTAGAAAAATACGTTAAGTTATAAATACGAGAAAGAATCGTCATAAAATAAAAACAAAATTTTACGAGTCTGCGAATCGAATCAACCTTACTGGGCAATTATTTGCACCACGACCTATTCAATGTCAAGGATATAAATCGTAATCATTATTGGGAACTCCATTATCACCGAGTGCATTGAACTTGAGATCGAAACTATTTTTTTTTTTACTAATAATTTTGATAATTCGCACTGCACTCGGACCCCCGGGACCGCGGGGTCGCAAACGTCCTTGAACATGAACATCGTAAAAAAAACGAGGTGATTCCGCGAACTACCGCTCCACCACCCGAAATACCACTCCGCCGTCGGATCTTCGGGGAACCGCAACCGAAACACTGTGCCAAAAAAGCACGTTGTAAATGTATGTAAACGTAAACGAATACGTCAACGGTGATGATAAAATTCATCTGGAATATTTAATCACGTCAGTGCTAATTCGATTGGGAATAATTGCGAAAATATTTCCGCGATGTACATGTTCTATGTAACAATAAAAACCGCACGAACGACGGATCTAAAACATTCGCTCGAACACTAATAAAAAACGTATGTTTGTTTGCAATCCACGTGATTTTTCGTTAAATTACACAGTGATAACGAGACCGCAACCACTGTTCAAGTCACGCGGGAATATCCAAAAACTATCGACTCACGTGCTTTCGTCTATATACATCTTCCTCCGCGTTCAAATCCAAACTGCGGCGCGCGCGGCGTGCACTCTACACACCCGGACACGACCGGGGGACTGGGCCTGAAGACTCGGGGCTTTCAAACCTCGGTTCCGAAATGAAATTTATTTTAAAATGCGCGCAAACGACCCGAAATATGAAGTCGGTTAGCGCGCGCGAGACTCTGTGCGAACACTGCTGCCGGCGGCGGCGGGCGGCAGATATCGTGCCGAGCGATCTTCGACGTGGATAGTGGATACCGGCGCTATCAGTCGAGATAGTCGCCGTTCACGAGTCCAGCTCGCCGCGTGCTCCGTGACCGTGGACTCGACCGAACCGCGACATTTCATTTAACATCCCCGGATTCGGAATGCACCCTACCCCGTGTTTACGTCCGGGGTCAACACAACTAGCCGCCCCCTCGCTAACTACGAGCCAGGTATATGTGTTATATTTCCAACGCACCGTCAATGTTATAAACTGTGACATCATCAACAGGCTAGGCTTGTGATGGTACATATTTTTAATCTTTTTACTGCACACGCGTCGAGTTGCATTTTTGACACGACTATACCTTCGAGAGGTGCAGTGCCACTCGTCAACATGTGTGCAAACGACAACAAGCACTGCACCTCTCGAAGCTATAACTCAACGTGTGTAAGTTAATTTAAAAAATGTAAATGTGTGAGAGATTCTCAATTTACTTCCGATTGTACGAGTACGAAAAGCGTACTTGCACTAGATAACAAAATAATATGAAGATCTCAATCTTATTGCATGTTTTGACGTGCAAAAAATCATATTATATTCTATCGAGTCTCCCGAGACGTTGACTGACATTGATTTCAGAGATTTGTCGGTAAAGGTCGGCGAGTACCAGTTTCATCATTCTATTTTACGTATAAAATTGATACAGCACTGAATTATAGCTCGTTTCTCGCTCAACTTTGTACTACACTTTATGCACGATACAAGTCTCGTCCGTGTAGGCGCCGTAGCGGCCTGTACTTAAATATCATCGATAATAACATCAAATAATTTTAGACCGTCATATTCGTAAAAAATTCAGCTCAAGGGCGCTTTTCACATAAAATGTTTAGCTCTACACTATATTTGTATTTAAAATTCAAAATTGTTTGAATTTGTTGAAATGATTTTTTAAAAAGGTCCATTTTTACTCTCTTTAATCGTGTTGTTTCGTAAATGATGTGAAATTTATTTAAAAAATTCAATATCTACCCAAAATTGACCTATTGCAGAATAAATTATAAAAAATACACACCAATAAAATGAATTTTGTGTATAAAATTCACACCATTTTTCACTTACGCAAATGTCCACTGGGTAAAACGTTTTCAATTATGCCCTATCGTGCGCTATACGAAGGTGCAGAATACAAAAGATAACCCCGACAATGTTCAAAGTGTATATCAACCTTTGGAGACTGACTAGACGCCAGGGTCGCAGCGCGCGGAGTGGACTCTGATCTGGTGCAATGGTAATAATTCATCGGCGCGTAAAAAATAATAAAGAGTGATCTGACAAAAACGATCGTTTCATATTGTAATTTTTTTAAACACTCAAAAACAGTGAAAAAAGAAGATAACATTTATAATAGAATAAAGGCGCAACCAGAAGAAAATTTCGAGTAGGTTTCAAATTTCAATTCTTTAAAACTACAGGTACAAGTGGAACGGTCTTAGACTCGAGATGTGCAATGTATCAAAATTGGAACTCGGGGCGGACTGCTAGTGTATAGTTATTGAATAAATTATATTATATAATTATTAAAACAATATAAAATGTAATTGCATCATTATTTTATGAGTATCTACGCACATTAAATAAAAGCGCACAACCTAACATTGAGATTATTTAATTTTGAATAAAGTATGTTGTATGGGTAGGTTAAATTCCCAAAACCCCTCTGCGGGTGCGCCTCTGAAATGCGTCGATTAAATACTTAATTAAAAGAAGTAATCTTATATATTATATTACATAAAAAGATATTTCATTTGTATGTCTGATATCTCCCTAATGCTTAAATTGCGATTTTTGTGCAGAGAAATGTATATTAAAGGCGCGCATGAATATTATTATTTTGATGAGAAATTTATGATGTGTGTTCGTTCCTTATCGAACATTTTGATTCGCGTTATCATACACGCGACACGCAGACAATAATTAACAAGTTAGAGATGTTACATTCGCACGTGCGCGGCGTCAGTCAATCACACGTTATAAATATACTAGCCGTCCGTAGGGCCTAGGGCCTAGGTCGGTGAGGCGAACCTATGACGCGCGTGTCAAAGGTGACACGCCACAGCGTTTTGGGCGACAGGCCAGCGTTCACTAATATCAGAGATATCAAAGAACACGTGTCCCGCCACCAGACGTCTAACCGACAACAACGTTCGCATTTATCACTACGTAGATATTATGTATGTATCTCTTTTGTGTCTCACTTTGTGAAAAAAACAATTCATTGAAATAAGCAGTTAATTAATTGACATCAAATCAAATACTATGGGTTCCATATTTTTTCTATATGGGGGGGAGAGGGTACCACGCCAGTAAAGTTTAAGTTAGATTTTCTGAAATTTTGACACGCCGAGCCCGAAACGTTCGCCATCACTGGCCTAGGTGGTGGTCTCCCTTCAAAAATATGCAGAAGGTATCACCCACTCTGCTTTCTTCAAATCTTTAAATATTATAGAAGCACTTATTAAGTGACAAATAGATTGCAAAAAGTAATTTGCGTATCAAATGTAGAAAGAAAACGAACAGCGACCTTTAAATGGAACGGGAATGACAATGATAAAATTGATCAAATTAATAATACTTACGTAAGACCTGTCACTTCCACGAGCCGTTCAAAAGCCGACCGTTTCAATTGTACATTCTATAAAAGTCAGATTATAAATCAAACAATCACGCGAGTAGCGCTTGAAAGCACGGAAAAAATATAAAGAGAAAAAAATATTATACGGTGATTAGTTTATTAAATTAAATTGCGCCGGTCGTCGCGGCACCTATCTGTGTAATGTTATGTGCTGGCACTGCACATAATATGCTATTCACTAACCACACACCCGCAAAAACTAATCTCTATGCGCACATACTGATAACATTGTTCTGCACGCCCACTTCTCGGTACCTCTTTACACATCTTCATCTAGCAGAAAGCGATAATTGTTGTTGCTAAGCGACTATATTGCAGCAGCTGCGCGGCCATAAGGTGGCCACTACGCTGCGGCGACCGCTGTCTTCGGAAATGACAAATCATTGTGGTATTATTACACCGTTGTATTCCATAATACAAGCCCCACTGGGTTATGCACGTGCTGAAGCGAATTTTGACGAATTCATCAATCCGGCAGGTTTTATTTAGGACGGCCTGTCGGCCTGGGAAACCGCTGGATGACCGCGTTCGTCCAACGATTGTCCGTCTTCCGAATGATGAGGCCTGCCCATTATCGATGTTATTTTTGTCTGTTTTTTATCAGCACGCTTCTATTCCTGTGACGACCGACATACATACTTCCGTGTCTCTTCGCGTATGTATGAATATAGACACAAATTATAACCGTAAAAATATGAATAAATGTGGAGTTATTTTATAGCAGTAAAAAATAAAATAAAAAAGTGGCGTCCCATATTCTGTAAAAATATTTTTGATGTCTGACAGGACGGGGGCGATATCGGTTTTACTTACATACAACGAAAAATAGGCAACGTCACGTCACAATATTCGAAAACACTCGGAAGAGGAGATGGGAAATATGAAAAAAAATTAATAAAAACGACTTTTTTTAAAGTTTAGTTTTTTGCATAATGAAATAAAAATTCTCGATTTTTATCGTTTAAAGGAAGGCTTGCGCAAAAATGAGAAATGATACGATATTAAACTGTATGCGGAATACAATAAGATAGAAAATAAAATTAGAAGCGAGGTATGTTCCTGAACAACTCGATAACGGTGCAAAACGATATAATTGAAATTAATATTATTATTGATAACATTAAAAAAAAAGCTTTGATGTAAATTGTAGGAAAGAATTCAAAGAACGAAAGGAGCAAAATAATAAAATTCCTTCTGGGTTATTCTGCTGTGGGTCGTTTTTTATCGTAGCCGACGAATCGATCCACATTATATCTCAGGTATATCTCAAATTTAAATACAAACTAATTTTGTGGTACCATTGAGGAGTGGCATTAGCCTTTAAACGTCCAACCAGATAATCCTGTTTTAGAACAGCAACAGTAATAATAACAGCTTGTATTAAATATTTAAATGGTAAAAAATTTAATTAGAAAAATATGTATAAATAAACATACGATAATAATGTACTCTCAGATGTAGGCGTACTAGATGAAAAACACATCGCATGTCCATATCGCATCTCTATTTAAAAAATAATAATCCCGGCGTATCACGAGTTTAAAAATTGTACTACCGATACGATGCAATGCCATACGTCTGTCGAATGTCGAATGATGACAGATCTAGTATAGTAACAATACAAATTTTAAGTGCACGCTATCTGCAAACATTTAAATAAATACAAGATTGTATCGATACACTATTATTATATATTGAAGCTCCAGCGTTGTCGACCGATACAAGAGCCGTACAGATTTAGATAGTACAAAATGATATAAACGAAAATATAACCAAATACAGCCCATAAATTAAATAACAACTTATTAGCTGTGATAAGTAATCAATCGATTAGCGATTCACAAGAGTAATTTTTTTTTAATTCTGAAGGAGATCTGATCAAACTCCCCGGTAAATGAACTTCAAAAGAAGGAAATGTTCCAGGTACATAATTATAATCATATGTAAACACATTGTCAATTCTCGGTGGAATCGAGAACATCATTTTTGATATCGTCTTGTAACTAACGTTGGAAATCTGTCGATTCTGTTCGATTCACGATGCGTAGAGAAAAATAGAAAGCTGAGAATGTTAAAATTTTCAAGTTTAATATTAAATAAAATTAAAAAAACTACAATGTTATTCTCATATTTTATTTATACAACGTGTTTTACGTTTACGTTTTATAAACAATATCGTCTAAATGCCGTCCATTTCTCTCGAGACACTCGCAATCGGACTCGATATTTTCTTGTAGGGCCTGAATTGTTCGAGGATTGTCGCTGAAAACTCTCGACTTAAGGTATCACTAAAAATTAAGTTAAAAAAATAAGGGCCTCGGGCAGAAATTACACACCACACTGTCGTTTTTGGACAATGCAAACGTTTTTGATGGCGTTCCCTTGGGTTGTCGGGGCACTAATATCTCATGTTCTGTTTATTAACATGGCCATCGATATGAAAATGTGCTTCGTCAGTAAACAATATGTTTACAAGCGTTCGTGCTGTTCCAAAACGTTCCAGCATCGTTCTCGCTAAGGTTTCACGTAAAGAATAGTTATTTTCGTTGAGAAACTGCACGATTTGCAGTTTGTATGGGTGAAACTGTAGTTTCTTTTTCAAAAATAACGTGCACTGTTGATTTTTTTATTGCAGTACAGGCTGCAATCTTCCTTATCGATTCGATCGATTGCGCATAATTTCACGTCGAATTTGAGTCATTTGTTCTGGTATCGCTGCTGACGTTGATGGTCCCGGAGGAGTTTGGTTAACCATTGTCCCTTCTTGTCTGAACTTTTGAATCCAACACCAGATAAGTTGCGTGTTCGGCCCATCACTTATTCGTCGAATATTAAAGTGAGTACAAAAAGCGCGACGCGCACGAACCAATGAATCACCGTACTTTAAATATTGCTCAATCGCGAACGCGCGGTGCGTTCCCGACCAGTGACTCATCGCGTCTGGCAAATCAGCAAATTAAGCGCTTCGAACAATACCTCTCCCACTTACCTCACCCTGATGCAATTATAATTTAATTTTGAATTTTTTCCGTTGTACACCCTTTATGTACATGTGGAGGTGTTCGATTCATAATAGTAAAGTTGAACGGTTATCGTTGAAAATAATTTGTAAACTTAAATATGCCGATTCATGATTTCAGTTAAAAAAATGTTTTTATTTATGATTTTGAATACTGAAATGCCACGTCACTCGTCAATCCGTTTGTTTATCATGACATTTCGCGTACTCTCAAATATCTCCTACTGTACGTGTTTATTTTGTTTACAAAATTTTGATTTGTTGTCGTTCTTAGAAATATTTCTAATTTTTTTTTTTAACATGATAACTCATCATCGGCTTTTGAAGCTTGAAATTCGAACTAATATACATATTTCGTAATATGTCAAAACGACACTAATAGTTAATTTAAGAATATTCTAAATTTAAAAAAAAAGTCTAATTATTTTCCATGGCCCTGGGAAAATAAATAGGAATCTGACGGATGAGCGGGAGTTTCTAATCGTTTTATATAATTGCTATTGTGAATTAGATAATCCACTAATTCGGAAACCTTCCTACGACATAAATTCAGTCCACGATAATAAATTATTTTTTCCTGACTTTAAGTAGACATTCAGAAATAAAAATATCCTAATTTAGTTGTGAGCCGCAGTATCTATAGCAAAATATAATATGTGCATTAAGAAGCCAGTCATATCGCGGATAAATGGGTATCGCATTTCTTTGTTCAGGTGAGGCCTGTGTCGAAGAGGTCAATTATACATTAAAATTAAATAAATATTATACGGCATTACTTTGCACACGCGCGTAATGTTCGTGTAATTAATTACCAAGTATTCGCCAAAACAATCTCGTAACAATTAATATTAAACTGAATTGATTTTCGAAAAGTGTCGATATATATTTCTTTTTAACTTTTTATTTATCCCGCTCATAATTTTGTTCACACCGTGAAAACTTTTTTTGGGGTTGTCCCATCTCCAATATGCGAATTGTATCATATTTATAATGAATGGCTGTCAACACTAATAATTTATTTAAACGAGTTAAAAGGGAAAAAAACTGTTTTGTCTCGATGCCTATACATTCATCTGAATGTCGGGCGAAGTTCAGGTTCTGGACTCTGGACTTTCAAATCTTTTGGTCTTTTCTGTTTTTGGTTGGAAATATACATTTATATAACCCGGAAAGAAATCATAAATATTTAAATCGGATTGTTAGGCGCGCGATAAATTTTACGAGATATGTTCTAAATTAACAAATGATAAATATAATCCATCGCTAAATTGATAATTTGATAAGCTGTATTTGGTAATTTATTATTACGCGTTTCTCTGGATAATTGTTGCGTCAATGTGTGTTGAACACTGTCACCAAATATCTCGTACACTGGAGTATTTTGTCGAGGGAGAGTACACACTTATGTCTCTACGAACTTACTAATCATATTCATGTTATATCGGTGCAGTTATCTAAGGGCAAAAAAACAAGGTGGACCAAGGGAAAGATTCAAAGACATTCTGAAGGCGAATCTGAACAGAAGTGGCACTAAAAACGTAATAACCGAAAAAGGAAGAAAAGAAGAGGAAAATTCGTTCCTCAATATCCCTCTGCCCAGTGGATGCACAACACGTGTATGCGGATTGAGGATAGACCCCTTAACTCGTAACAGATAAAGCATGGCGGACATATCCTCGCAATGAGGGACCAGAAGAATTACTCGAACTCGCAACTGTCATTTGTTGTTTGACACTCCATAAACACCACAACCATAGACGATTTTACCTCAACTTAAATCTTCTCAGCGAAAAATATGTAATATAAGAATCATGATTGAAATAGTGAACGCGTATTCAACAACTATCGGTGACATTAAAGTGTTTTAATGTAAGTTGACAACTGCTACATTCGAGTTGTAATTTGTAAATACTGTAGACGAGAGGTTAATCCGTGACAAAATGGCAATAATAACAAAATAAAACAGGACATAGGTCTGTGAATTAAATGTTTACTATGATTAAAAACGTTACTATAGTATTAATTTGTTTATTTGTAGAGAACATAATTCAAAACAAAGTGACTTACTCTACAATGGTTTTGCGTCTTATATTCAGATGCAACAGGAGACAGACTTAACGAGACCAAAAGCGTGTGAGAATTTAACTACGTTTAAATAATCTAATAATAGTTTTAAGATAACCTTTAAGTTACCTTTGAGTAACCTTTAAGTTAGCTTAATACTACTATTAGATTATTTAAACGTAGTCAAATTTTAAAAGTATAAGTAAAATTTAAATGTTGCATCTGATCGAAAGATTCTCACGCGTCCTTTGTTCTATTGGACTCGGCTAAACATTCCCACGCGTCCTTTGTTCGGACTCAGCTGAACATTCCCACGCGTCCTTTGTTCTATTGGACTCCCCTAAACATTCACAAGTGTCCTTTGTTCTATCGGACTTATTTGCTTAAATAATGTAATTCGATAAACTACCTGATAAGAAATCTGACAGATCACAACAAAACTGCAATTTTGCGATCTAACGTACGGCAAAATATTAATTAATAATTATGACTGTACCAGGTGAGCCAAAAGCGGCGCCGAATACGAATAAAAATAATTCCGAAAAATGCAGCGCTTCCACAGCCACGCTATCTAATTTCACGAGAACCGTGTCATAGTTTGAAAACTAGTTATTAAAAACCATATAAGACGTGTAAAAACTACTTTACATGTCTTATATGGCCCGTGTTCACTATGATCTCTCTCAATGTGACACGTGTATCGGAAATTTCGTCAAAATTAAATGTTGTTCTCTCGTTTTACAGTACTAGTATTGTAATGGCCCGTGTCCGCGGATGAGATTTCTCTCGGAGATTCGACTCGAGTGCGCGTAAAGAACAGTACACGGTTCTGGGTGAAACGGTCTATGAATCATCACCGCATGTGAGATCAGTCTTATCGAGAGATCGCCATGAACAAGGATCATAAACCTTCCCTTTAATAAACTCACGTCTTGACAGATATACGAAATTATCGGAGCAGCGGGAGTGACATGGCGGAGAATCAAAAAGACTTTTTCCAACAGTAGATCGATAACGGTTGAATAAAATGATGATAAGACGAAGATTATTTATTAATCACTTCAAGATCTCAACGACAGTCAAGAGGGAGTAGGAAAACATAGAAAAATGACCTCACCGGAGATGGTCGTTTCCTGAACCCTCTGAGAAAAAGAATTGTCCTCAGGCATGACGATAATTCCGCGGTGAGCAAACCTTGGACCGTGATACCGTAGATTGTGATTGATAACACCGGCAGTGTACAACGCACAGCAGAGCGTAGGAACATTAGTCCGTTACCTTTTCCGTGTGACGCGTAGAAATTCTCGGAATGTAAATACATACACGTAATACAATAGATTTCTTATGATAAAGAATTATGGTTTTACCGCGAAATACCTAGTTGTACTTTGGATTACAATGGCGGAAACAACTTGTGACTGGAAAGTGGAAAGTATGTGTCGGGACTAAATTCAAATTAAAATATTAATTTTTTTCTTCATTATCAGCAAAATTACCTTGTGGCCTCATTTTATATAAATAATAAAATAAAATAACTTGTTTAAACCACTTTTTATTGGTTATTCAGCATGTTTCGATACTTACGGTATCTTCTTCAGGAAACAATGCATACTGAAATTAAAAATACAAGCATAGATAAAAACAAAACTATAAATAAGCAGGAACTAATATGAAAACAAATTTAAAAGGTGACTATTTGCAAAGACGGTTTTGTTATTTATAATATTTAGCTTGCTATTAATACTTTTTCTTATTTCTAAAATTTCTAATTTATCTAACTGTAAACTCCTAGTATTTGCATATATAATTTCTAAAGCCTTGTTAATGTCAAAAGAATGGTTTGTTTCCAAAAGATGATTAGAAAATTCAGAATAGTTTTTATATTAACAACTATTCTGAATTCTCCAATCATCTTTTGGAAACAAACCAAATCTTCTTCGCAAATAGTCACCTTTTAAATTTGTTTTCTTGTTAGTTCCTACTTATTTATAGTTTTGTTTTTATCATTGCTTATATTTTTCATTTCAGTATACATTGTTTCCTAAAGAAGGTACCATAAGTATCGAAACACGTTGAATAATCAATAAATAGTGGTTTAAACAAAGTATTTTGTTTTATTATTTATATCAAATATTAAGATTAATAATTAATATATGTACATGTTCACGAATATATAGCGGGTGTAACACACCTAGTGCACAATATTTGAAGGGTGGGTACATATTAAAATATGAGTCGAAAATGTTCAAGCTGCACGATATTTCCATGTCCGAGATATAAGCATTTAAAGAAGTCGTAGTTATGCGATTATTAGGATATATTATGTCTAAATCATCTAAGGCTCTAGCCTGAAGCAAAAACTACAATAGAATCATAATTGTAAATATTTATTTCCAAGTATTTACGTAGATTGACATGTATAAATAATATTTTCCGTAACGGTACAGAATTTGTAAATCCTCCTTAAATATTTAAGAATCCACCCATAAAATATTGCGGACTAGGTCTGTTACACTTTATATAGTTAAACATTCGTTCGATAGAATAATTTGTAATCTTGGTGTCTTGTCTTCCGTAAAATAAAATATAACGTCTTATTCCAAACGTATATTTCGAAAGCAAATTTACGAAATGTTTGTTTATACGTCAGCATTTTTAAAGAGAAATGTAATGTAATTTTTATATATCGTTTTGGCAGCCATACTGGATTTTAGATCACATTATCATCAACAAGCGTTGTGATTGGCTGATTTCATTTTAGGGGGAATACCAACTTATACTCTGCTTTGGGGTATTTCGGAACTAACCCTGATTTTGAACATGCAATATCAATGGATTTAAGTGGCTTTTCTGAGAAACAGTGTGTTCTTCATGTAGCTGACAAAAAAAAAATCCACAAAACTGCATATTTAACTCAAATTATCTGAAATCCGTGAGTTTTAGAATTAGGCCCTACATGTATCCTCATTTTTTAACTGCTGTAAAATTACTACACACTGTTTCAAGTTTATTTAAATCAAATTCACAATATACTGTATGTGTGTGTATTTTAATTCAAAATTGTTAATGTTTACTAATTATAAAGTAGCATCTACATGCAGTCGCGCATAATAATGTTTTCTTAATCAATTCCGCAATAGTCGTGGGCGCGCGCAGCAGCCACCATATGGCCACGAAACGACCACAACGTGGGGCCTAGCCTCCAAAACTTTAGTATTGAATCGCACATTTCATTTCCCGAAATTGTATTTTTAATTCATGTCATAAACAACCGTATACGTAAAAAAAAAAAAAAACACAAAAATAGTATTTAATTATCGAAATATTATTACGATTATATTTTAACCGTGTCGAATCGTTTCGACGATCGGTCGTCAAGATCGAAGCATTTATTCCTTTAATTAATAAAGTAACATTGTCACGGAATTGAAAGGATTTGGAGTAATTAAAAAAAAAACAAAGATAATTGTAGAACTATGAACAGTTTATGTGTAAAGCGCCCTTGGGGTGAAAGTTTTTACGAAAATGGCACTATACAAATTATCCATTATATTATTATTATTAATGCCACTTCTTAGATCAGTTTCAGCTTAAAGGCACATATTTTGGATGTGTGCAAAATGTGTGGAAACATTTGTACTGCTTTCGAATACCGCACTTTCTAATGTTGTCGGAACATGACTAGTATTGTTTTCAAATAACACAAATTCCTTTAAACTTCATCACCTACGGTAACCCATTCAAATTGCTTCTTGGTAGTTAAGCCACTGCATTTTAATTAATGTGTAATATGTATATAGCATATAACCTCATATACTCAGGTCCGGCAACAGAAATATTGAGGCCCAATACTCTGATGGTCCACCCCCCCCATCCCAATTAGGCATATACAGGGTTACTTGAATCCTAAAACCATTTATCCAAAAATCTAATCTGTAAAATATTTTCTACAAGCTGTAACAATAATAAATAATGCACCGAAAAAAATATATAAATATAGGTTGTTCATTAAAAGTGAGCAATACACCCGCTCTGTTTATATACAAACACATTTATATTGCATAATCTGAATTATTTTTACATGGTATGGGTATAGGGCCCTTTTCGACTTTGGGGCCCGATATAGTTCTACTAGTTCTCCCCTGTCGCCGGGGCTGAGCGTAATGGAACATAATGAAAGAGAGGATGGTGTAGACTACAGTAAACTAGATATTGGAATTTTTTTTTTTTTTAAATAAAGATGCGTACACGGAATACATATCACATAAATATTCTTACTATTTTCAAAATAAGCTAAACGCTTGTGCTATGAAAATAGGACTAACTTGCTGATGTCCTGGAACGAGGCGCGAACCACCGACCACTAGATCACTAGGCCAACGTCTTGACCACTACACCAATAAGCTACTCAAAGATGGAAGTTAGAAACCTCAAAACCGAGGGAGCTTGCATATTACCCCAAGAAATATATCCCCTACAAAATTCGTATTACCGTGTAAATCTGTCAAAACGATAAATTAAATAATAACTTACCGTCACGCCGTTTCCCCGCGGGGGTAAGCAAAGAGGATAGAGCCCCATACTCTTCTGTCCTGACACACAGTTCTCGCCCTCATCGATATTCATACATCTTCTCATACAAGCTCGCCGATTATTGAGACTTCAACAGGACCATCCTCCAGTATCTGGTTTACCTGGTCATGTCATTTCTACCGCGGACGTCCTCTACTTCTGGTGCCACCATCACTTGCGTCATATATATCTTTCTCACCATTCTTGTGATCCTTTCTTAATCTTACTCACTATACTAAGATCAGTTTTACATTCTTTTCTTATTTCTTCATTCTTTACTCTGTCATAAATGGATCTGCCTCATATACGCCTAAGTACTCTCACTTACACTGCATTCAGTCTACATTCGTTCCTGTTCTGCGGGCTTCAGGCCTTACTTCCATACTTCAGTGTCGGTATCAGGACTCGATTGTAAACCGCTAGTCTTGCCTCGGTTGACAAGTTCACATAAGCTATAATTTCATTCAAAGCGTCTTTCACTTTATTCCCTGCAGTCACCTTCCTTTCGATATCTTTCTCAGTCTATCCGTTTTTATCTATACATTCATAACAGATAAATTACAAAACAGTGAACCCCGCATATATTTACATTTTATCTATTCTATCCTCTCACTGCACTTTAATATGTCCTTCCAGAACGATCTATTAGTCATTAATGATCTAAAATAAAATATTTCATTAAAATAAATAAATTAAATAAAAAAACCTAAAAGATGAATTCATAAAATAATAAGGACTACGATATGTACATGTCTTAGGTAATGTGATTGACATTTCTTGGGCAATAAGACCACATGACCATCGACCCTATTGTAGAGGTAATCAAATAAAACTGCTCGCGAAGTTCGCGGCGCGCCGTGTCGCCCGCCGTGTCGCGGTGCTGAACCGCGGACTGGCCGACTAAACAAACTTGTTGAATAAAATACCGGTTATGTTGACAGGGCTAAGCTCGCTCATTTAAGAACGGTGTTCTTCGCGCGAGCAAATCAAGGTACATTTTAACATTGAATGTGTTCATTCGGCGGGTCCCCCGATAATATTTTACATTAACTGGGATAGAAATACCTTAAAATAGTTTGAAAATTTCACATTTTTACAATACTTACCTTGTGTTTTATGTTTTAAAGTCAAAAAGAAGTGCTGAAAATCGATCCCGGTACCTCACACATACTAAGCCAGTGCTCTACTATTTTTTCTACTTCCCTTGTAGACTGCAGTGTCAAATTGTCATATGAGTATATAATGTGATTTTTGTGTTACAATTTAATGATTATTCGATTTTTACAATGATTAATACGTGTCACATCAATATTCTTACTATTTTCAAACCAAGCTAACCGCTTGTGCTATGAAAATAGGACTAACTGCCCGGTATCCTGGAACGAGGCGCGAACCCCCGACCACTAGATCACTAGGCCGGCGTCTTAACCACCAGACCAATGAGCTACTATACTATAATTGATTTATAGGTTATCATAGATATTTGTAAACTGATATTTTCACGCCTCGCTAGATTCCTCGGAAATGAAGGGGTCAGTATCCCGAGAGGCCGGGGTTCGGTTCTCCGCCAGGGAGATTTTAATTTTATTTATCTGACTTAATTAATGAACATGTTTTTCGAGGTAGAAAATACAGTTAATTAAATAAGCAAAAACTGTGTTAAACTGAAAATGTAAATAAATTATCACTCAAGTACCTACCAGCGACACTATAAAACAAAAATCTACGCTTCTGAATTTTAATCTGCAAGGAAAGGACAACTCGGCGATGTGATTAAAAAAAAGCTCAAATATGTTACGCATAATTCTTATTTGCGCAGTTATGTTCCAACAAAGTGACATCAAATAAAGCTCTCAAAATACATTTTAAAACTATATTAATATATTTTTATATAATTTTATATCGCCCACGCGGGAGGCTAATCAGAAACGCTGCGAGTTAAAAATGTGATTGTATAATCATATTCAAAGCCGTTATATAATATTCTCAGTGTGCTGTTAAAATGGGAATATACCACTGGGCTGTGTAATAAACGATTACCTACCTATTTACCTAAAAATATTACCGTCATTAATTCACTTTACTTGTTCGCGACCGTCACCTACATACTAGGCGGATGCAAAAACTAGCTAACGAGAGGCTTGTTACAGCAGATGTCGCCGCCTGCTACTCGACTCGCCGTAAAGTGTTACAGATGCAAATAAAACACCGACGAGTTTCTTTCTAAAGCCCTATACGACTTGACCGGCGCATCCACTACAAATATTTTCTGCGCAATATTAACAGTACAGCCAGTACGACCAGTCGAATCGCTTATATTCTCTAATTAGCGAGTCCGTGGACATTTTCCATACAGTTGGCAATGTTGAAATGCACACTAAACTTGCTGAATTCATGTTAAAATCAAATTTTATGAATACTAAATTAATGTATTAATTATAAATATATACATATAAAATCAATTTTGTCGAAAAATATTGTTTTTGCGTCACCGGGATTCGAACCTGGATCTCTATTTCCAATCCGGGGAAGTGCACTACCTTTGTGCTATAACGCCAGTATTTTTCTTGACAAATTTTCGAACCTATATGTTACATTTTTCAAATTAATACACCTGTCGTTCCATTATTTGAAAGCCATCTACATTATTTTTACAGAATCTCAAATACCTTTGAGTAAACCGACTGCAGACGCAATCGAATCCCGCTGACGCAAAAACAATATTTTTCGACAAAATTGATTTTATATGTATATATTTATAATTAATACATTAATTTAGTATTTAAAATATCACAGACCTATGTTCTGAATAATTACAACTTCACAATAAAAATGTGTTTTCCTTAATAATATATGTTGTATCAATGTGTCCAAAATTTAATAAAAATGAATTGATAATTCTGGCGTCTGCAGACGGTTTACTCAAAGGTATTTGAGATTCTGTAAAAATAATGTAGATGGCTTTCAAATAATGGAACGACAGGTGTATTAATTTGAAAAATGTAACATATAGGTTCGAAAATTTGTCAAGAAAAATACTGGCGTTATAGCACAAAGATAGTGCACTTCCCCGGATTGGAAATAGAGATCCAGGTTCGAATCCCGGTGACGCAAAAACAATATTTTTCGACAAAATTGATTTTATATGTATATATTTATAATTAATACATTAATTTAGTATTTAAAATATCACAGACCTATGTTCTGAATAATTACAACTTCACAATAAAAATGTGTTTTCCTTAATAATCATATTTTATGACACTGATATAATTCACGTCTGTTTTTAAAACAAATTATGTAGGTACATATTATATGTCTACATACTGTATTGTGTTACGCTGACGTGTGTAATGTGCCAGCAGTGTATGTTGTCGTATATTGCGGAAACATCGATATTTAAAAGCAGGCTTTTAAATAATCACCGCTTGGCGGTGCGACACCGAAACGATAAATTAGTTATTATTATAGTAATATTGACAAATCAACGAGAACCAGGCATGGCGCAGTCGGGATTGAGATGCCAGATTCGGTAAACATAGTTCCATCTATGAGTGCAGGAACAAATTCCCGGCAGGCCGATACAATTTTTTTTTTAGCTAAGATAGTAACCGCTCGGTACCTCTGTCTTTTAACCGGCGCGGGCTCTAACCATTTAAAACCAGGTTTCTAAATCTAATACATGTTTATAAACACAGCCAGGCGACATGTCATTTAAACCATTTTCAGAAAATGCCCGATCGGATATTCGTTTGCGTTAAGTTACACTGTAAATAATCTTATTGTGGCCGTGCGTTGGTCAACATTGGTCACTATCTATCAGAAAAGAGTCGGCGAAGCAGACGTTAGTGAATATTTTTTTTAAAAAAAGAAACAAAACATACACTTGGTAATTTTGTGGAACGAGACGAGGTCTCATATTCTGCAGAACGGCCCGAGATTCCAGGAAGCAGTCGGTGCACAACAATTTTTCAATTAAGCGAAATCACGATAAATAATTACATATCTTTAGCAAAAAATCGATATAAAATATTACTGCGCATAATATATTCCTATATACAAGCCGCTGCGCCAGTTATATTTTACTTTTCTTACTAATTAAAACAATCTTACCGATCATTTTTTAAATCTTTCTTTTGTTTGTCATGATTTTATCAAAAATAAAACGAGCATGTATACAATATACTGTATAAGTATGCGTGTGTCTGTCAGTGAAATCATACCTACCATAAAGTCTTGGGAAGATGATTTGATGGCACAGCCTGAAGAGCAGGTAAACGTTTGCCGAAACCTTTCTTGTATTTGTTACCATAATCTACGGTTCAAGCAATAAATGTAACGAAACATTAAACAATTTAATACCCAATTTCAACTGAACAGGATGGAGGGCTATGATGGCTGCTAATGACTGACTGAACGACACATTTGGCACTAATTTGTAACCCGAAGAGACACGACAGATTTTTCCGAATGGGTGATTTTTTCCTGATGGGAGAGCGAATTGAAGCGGGAAAGAGAACTAAATTGAGATTGACGAGTAGAATCTCTAGGGGAAAACTATTGAGATTTTTTTTAAATATTCAGTACGGTACAATAAAGATGTCTATATATTTATTTATCGGTGTGGGTACGCATACCTACTTACATGTATATATATATACGCAGGGACAAAGGATTCCATAGTTAGTTATTTCGTTCGGTGGTCAGTAGCAGTGTACGTGTGCGAGGATTGGCAAAGTGAGACCAAACGGGAAAAATGAAGGGAAAATAATCATGTACCACTGTAAATATGTTTCTTACTTTCGGTTACCGAATTAGATCACAACTTTCTCGAACTCTCTCCCGAGGGATAAAAATGGTAAAACTTTAGTAGACGATTTATCTTCCTGTTGTTTTAAATTAAAATGTCGTCTTCTTATTTTACTCAAAAGAAGTGTAAAAAGAGTACATATTTTGTATTTCAACAATGCTTTCTGCAGAACAGGAATTTTAAAAATTGTTATATACGGTCGAAAGAAGTCAATTTTCGCATCATATTTGTTATATGTATACCGATTATAAATACATATATATATATATATCAATATTTACAATCGGTGATACGTATTAGATATAAGAATAATAAATTTAACGATAATTTATATTTCATGTTAAATGCGCAATCTCATTTTGATCGCACTAGATAACGGACGCGCGCCTGAAACATATCACCGTTTTTGATTTCATATCACGATATTCGACAATTTAAAAAAAATTGATACCTGTTTATTTCTAGTCCATCTAAACCATAATGTCAAACATGGGGTTTAATCCCACTGGCCTCAAAATGATACGAATACATCAATCAGGACGACACAATCAATATTATTGACAAAATACAGAATATTTTGTACTTGATCTTGAGTACTGACATTGATCATGTATTATTCAATGTCAACGATTTATAACACAAATATGTCTTTAAATGATATTTAATTATTTTTAATAGATTTTACGATTTATAAAATAGATTAATTCCATATCGGAAGGTTTGTACAACGCGCTAGTAATAACATTATATTGTATTGTATTGTATTGTATTGTATTGTAGTACGAGCAGGTAATAATAAGTCCATGTGAAATAGAAAATAGTTTTTTGCAGGCAAATAAAATAAAAAAATATGAATGACAAAAGGATTCAGGTACACAAAAAAATGGAAACAAGGGAAACGGATGCTGCATGGAGCGAACGAAGACGGCACAACGATCATCTTTTACAATGATTGCAATCGATGTTATTTTTAAATGAGCTCATCACTGAAGACGAAATGGAAAAGTGTGTATTGTATTCGCACCGAGAATGTAAAAAAAAACAATGCTTGTCTAAAGAGCAGGTAGCAAAACCGACCCTTAAACCAGCTCTAACAAAAGGGTCTTATTTATTTCATTCTAACTAGTGCATACATAAGCACTCCTTATATATGCTCTAATATATACAAGATTAAAGTATTTTCTCTTACTAAAACTTATCTTTTATATATTTAGTCAGTTTCATTTTAAATCTATTCAATTTCTCTTCCTTTCTTATATTTTCTGGCATTTCATTAAAAAAATTTCATCGCACTATACATCATCGATTTCTGAGATTTGGCCTTCTTCCTGAATGGCGGTCTCAGTCTATTCTTTCCCCTTGTACAATGCTCGTGCTCACGTTAATTTGCATCAATTTTTCGTGTGAATTCCGCCGATATTTTCTTATTGATGATTTTTTAAATAAATACCATTGTATTAAAATATATTTTCCACTTAAAGGTCATCATATTCAGATCTTCCAGCATTGCACTGATCCGAGTATATCTATTTTTTCTGAGTATTATTCTCATAGCTTTATTTTGCAACACTGACAATTGTTGCATTTCTTCTTCGTTAGCCAAAAACAAAATGCTGCTGCAGTAGTTGATGTGAAGAACAATAACAGAGTTGTAAATTATTTTTCAAGACTCAGTACTCATAAATCTTGTGATCCTTCCCAGAAGTGAGATTTTCTTAGCGATATTTTTAGTCACGCATCTTGTATTTTGCGATAAATTCAATTTTGAATCTATTATGACTCCCAAATATTGTATGTCAGTCACTTCCTTCAGTCTTTCACCATGTATCATAATTTTTGGTGCAATTGGTATTTTTTTATTTCCAATGTTCATGAATTGTGTTTTGTTTACATTTTAAGTTTTAATTTATTTTTCTTCAGCCATATTGATATATTGTTTAAGTCATAGCTTAATTCTTTCTGTATAGTTGCATAATTGTCTCCCGCTATATATTTGAGTGCATCATCTGCAAATAATCTTATTTTGGAATGTTTTAGCATTTTTACGGTGTCGTTTATATAGATAATAAAAATAATAGGTCCAAGAACTGACCCTTGTGGTACTCCTGATGATATAAGGAGGGGATCAGATATTAAGTCACCTCCTTTAGTAGTTTGGTGTCTATTACTTAGGTATTCCTTAAACCATTTCAAAGGAGTTTCCTAAGTTTTTTATTATTGTCTCTGTCGATGGTTTCAAAAACTCTTTTAAAATCCAGGAAAACTGCAATGATATATTTCCCCTTATCAGAATCGTCTTTCCAATCTTCCAGTATAAGATTGAGAGCCATTTCACACGAGTGATTATTTCTAAAACCACATTGTTCTTCACATATTATTTTCCATTTTTCTAAAAAGGCTACAAGCTATTCTTTTATGATATATTCAAGAATTTGTTCATATTTAGGTAGTGTATTGACTGGCCTAAATTCTTCACATTTATTAGTACTTTAAATTTTTGGTATTGGAATTACTCTGGATATCTTCCATGATTGCGGAAACTCTCCTAAAGTGATGGATTCATTTACTATGTTTAAGAAGTATTCTCCAATGACCGGTAAAGATTCTTTGATTAACTTGATTGTAATTTCATCGGGACTTGGTTTTGATTTCATTTTATTTAGTATAGTGCGACTGAAAGGTTGTAATTCATTTTGAAACACTCGAATTCGGCCAAGCTGTAACGGCACGGTTGTATTGGAGCATCTACCAGCGTGCTCTTCACACTTCCGTCATAAAATCTCTATCTATTCTGATTGATGGTCAATATATTTAGCAGTCATAACTCGAAATAGTTGAATTGTGGAGAACCGTTGCCAGGATGTTATTCATCTTCCAGGATTTCTTCTGTTAGCAACTTTGTTCAGAATGATGAGCTGCGAGATTTGATATTTTTCCGGATGTCTCATGATTTGGACAAAATATTGAAATTTCCGGATTTTTCTGAGATTTCTTTTTCCTTTCGTATCCGAATTATAACATTGTCATTAGTGATTTAGAAGTCGTCTGTAGATTCACATCTTAAATACTTCAAGTCGCTTTAGTATCGCTTCAGTGTGTCCCTAATTCCGTTGCATATACGAGTACACGCAAGGAACACAGCATCGTATAATTGGTTATTAAAATTCGCAAATTAAAATTCAGGTCATGATGAGTCATGAGCTAAAATATGAAACGGTTAAAACACGAATTCCCGAGTATTTTTATTCGAACGAATTGGAAGGATTGCCTTTAGTTTTTTTTCATTTAAAAAACATTATTTTTCCGGTACACCTAGTATTATTAAATATTTGCACCAGCTCGAGGACAAAACGCAGAACATCTACCACAATCACATCCAATCCATCTGTCAATCAACAAAAAATAAAAACGACACGGCAAAAAATACCACGTAACCACGATAAATTTTAATGTAAATTATCGCGGTTTAGCCATGGTTCGGTGAATTAATGACTAAATTAAATAAGGAGGAAAAACGCCGGAAAATACGGCAAATATGTTTACGTGACGTGAGCGGCGCGGCTAGTACGCCAATGGTTGGAAGAGCTTCGAGTACTGTACGCCACAATAACATTTGAACGGGCGTCACGTGCTACCTGCCTGTACTTGGTCAGGTTCAACGTTCCACGGGTCGTCTCAAACAGAGACGGACAAAACGAAAAAATATATTTCGCCACTCGGTCACCAAATATGAATTCTCACGGAGAGTGTGAGACCGAGAATACGCCTAACAGAGAACCGATTACCCGGACGTATCTTCGTGACAACTCCGGAAGGAAGGGAGCCCGGGAGGGCGGTGGGTGGATAAACGGCGACAAAGATTGCAAGCGGATGATGGAAGCTTCTTGTCGAGACTTTGGACTCCCGATTCTCTCAGAGTGAGGGAATGAAAATGATTATAATATTTCGCTAAAAAATTATCAAACTTAAACCGGGGACCGTACAAGTGTCATAGTTTATTAAATAACTGGTAACGGTACCCATAATAGAATTCAGATCAGCCACATTAATTTATAATTAAATTATTTTGGTTAATTAAGTATGTTTAAGTAGATCAGTTGTTATATACTCGGTCATAGCAGTTATTAATAACGATGTGAACAACGTTACGGTGCGCGTCCATGGATTAAATTTTGCCCACGAGTAAAGGTTCTGATATACATACATCAATTGGCCAGTCTGCTCTCCGTACAATAAAAAAAACCCATAAACAATAGGTGCAACTCAGTACGCTCAGCATTAATTTTGTATTGTGTGGATACATCCTCTTGAACTGATTGGGAACGAACTGTGTGAGACCAGACCGCCTCTGGTGCAAAGAATGGCGCGGTTCGGTCCGCCCGCGCCTGCTGAGGAGCATCCGCTGGAACTATTTGTATCCGAGACTCGCCGCGCCTCGCGGGACTACCGCGTACATTTATTTTCATTATATGTATGTAATGTACACACAAAATCGTCGAAAGTAAACATGTACAGTACAGTCGGTTATTATGTACGGTAATAATTATAATCAGATGGATATTTTAGACTCGGGTTATCGGATATTAGAATCAGGCAAGCCAGTTCAAAAGTGTAGAATCACTCGGACAGCAATACGCACTGGTGCCTTAATCTGTATTAATTGAGAATTGAAGATAGACTAGCAAAAATAAAAAGCCGGCATAAATCAGGCGACGCTAGAAGGCGAGAAGAGGTCGAAGTTCCGGTCGAAGCGCAGCCCGCGCCGAGGCGTGGAGAATCCGCGGAGGAAGACAGGGGCAACGACACGAGCGCAATTTACAAATCTAGGACGTAGCGCATTCCCGGGGCACCTCGCGAACGTCCTTTGAGAGTGCGTTTCAGTATTGCCAACCGCGGCCTAGAAGGAATGTCCGATGACGTGTGGCGCGATGCGACTACAGTTAAATTATATTTTTATACAAGTCTAATCGGGGACATTTTTGCATTTTTATTTATGTGACCATCGTGTGTTCATTCCGCACCGACGGACTAAAGACTGCGTGTTTAGATTCCATTATTGAATTATAATGGTATATTAGATTTAATAATACTATGCACAGAGATATTGAAATGAGATTATGATAAATAAAACTGTATTATATTAAAATATAAATATTTTTTATATTGTATTACACTTTACGCTGCAGTCTCTTAAATTATATAAACTTATTATACTACGCTTAAATTAAGATTAAAAAAGAAAATATACACGAATACTCAGGAACGAGTTCTAGGGCTTATCGAGTGGCTGATCTAAAATTTTGTATAATATTATACAAAAATTTAGATCAGTGTACCTAACCTGCTCATAAAAAACAATATATTTATATTAGATTATTAATATTTTATTTGAGCTATGAGCGTGTGAATATTAATAAATATTTTAAACGACAAAAAAGAACTCGAATGCGGCATAGGTATGATAAAATATAAATAATCACAATTAACAGTAAAAAAAATGTAATAAATACTCACGATTCATTTTCATCAACGAACATGTTTCTGCGACCTGTAACAAAATTAATAATAACATGTCAAATCGGGCTTTAATTGTTTGAAAATTATAAATAAATATATGCACCACTGGGTATCCCAAAAAATGTGCACACGTGAGGGCCTACCTCGATGAAGGTCTACTGAGGAGGTGGATTAAGCGAACAGTTGGCATTCAATACTTCTCGCGTATTTAATACGTACTAGACAATTAATTGTCTCCATTTTAGACTTTTTATAAGCTAATGATGTAAAAAGCACCAAAATACAACTTTACAAATTATTCACGATGTTTACAATTTCACCGATTTGCGTGCCCGGATCAAAATGGCAGTCAACTGCCATAACTCAAAAAAAAAAAAAAACCCTACATTTATTTCCTTTAACAATTTGAATTATAAAACTTGTATAATCCTTCAAAGTGTGTACATATTTTTTGGGACAACCAGTTATAATATAATTGTTTGAGTACATACAATAAATCCTATAATGTAATTATAATGGCCCAATAAGAGGACACCAAGTTTCGCCGTCCAAATATAGATGAGATTTAATATATGTATATATGTTAATGAAATCGGTATCACTCAAGATAATAAATATTTACAAAATAATAAAAACACACGTTATTAAATGTCAAGGACGAACCGAGTTTCGGGCAACAGCTGTTGTTTGAAATAAATATGGATGAACCCGAAGAGTGTGTTCATTCACATTTCCCCAGGCCACGTGGCCGGCGCTAGCTATAAAAACAACCGAGTGCTATTCGAAAAAGATGCCGAAACCTTGGCATTGAAATTTGTAACGGTTCAGAGTGGTGACGTTCGAGCGGGAAACTTCCATTTTAAATGTAAATGTGCAGCGCGGCGGGAATGATCTTTATTCAAATCGCACATATTATAATTCGAGAGGTTTCCGTGTCGATTGTTCCATCTCTGCTCGCGTGAGAATATTGAGAAAACGCCATTAAAAGACTCGAGCGGCTGCTCGCTGGCAAAACTCGCCGGTTTATATTGGTCCGCAGTTTTTAGAATCCGAATTTAAATTATTATGAAAGATCGCAACAGACAAACGTATCGCACGGTGGAAGCGGATACTGCGAGAAATTGTGTCACAATCAAATATTAAATTAATAAAAAAAACAATTATGGTATATTAATAAGATAATATTTCACAATAAAGCGAAATGAATGTAAGATAGACATATGGCGCTCTATCCTCTGTATTTTCCCTATAGATTGAGGCGTGAGGAAATCTATTTGTGCACAATCAGTATTTCTTGTGTACAATTTCGGCGGCTCGACAATGAGAAACGCAATCTCGTGCATTTCAATTAATCACCTTCAAATGTTCTGAAAATAATACTTCAGCCGTTTTCTCTCCACA
Source organism: Eubasilissa regina (assembly GCA_022840565.1). Lineage (NCBI taxonomy): Eukaryota > Metazoa > Arthropoda > Insecta > Trichoptera > Phryganeidae > Eubasilissa > Eubasilissa regina. The sequence goes on from JAINEB010000018.1 coordinate 29,678,505, forward strand.
AAGATTATGTGTAAATAACTAAAACTGCCCACAAACAAATCGAAACGCGGATTTTACCAGACTTTGAACACACGACCGTTTCACTCGTGCGAGAAATAAAAGAGAGAAAAAAAATACCTCGTTACGCTCCTATATAAATTTAAAACGAGCGTAAAGAACTCGTACTGGATAATTTGGAAATGCAGACGGTTCCGCCGTGAAACGGGCGGAGGAGCGGACGGCCGGACGGGTCGCCCACTGGACAGGAACTGAGGAACCGAGCAACCGAGGTCTGGGCCGGGACGACTCCGAGTTGCCGAGCATCCGCGTCCAGCGTCCAGTCTCCGTCTGATCTTCAACCCGTTCAAAGTTTCCTACGGGACAGGAACTGATAACGTTGCACCGTCATAATATTATGCCTCTGTGTTCCAATTATCGCGTAGACGGTTTTTTTCCAGTCATAACATTATACTAACGATAATATTAATAATTATTTCTCGGAAGTGTCGACTCACGGGCGGGTGACGTGACGCGCCTAGCCCTGGCTTGCCTATTACACTATCGGGCAAGTTTGGCAAAATTAGAAGCAAAGCGTTAGAGATAGAGCCGAGGAAAGCAAATATATCATACTTTTTTCTCCAGGTCCAATATTGGGGGAGTTGTCGAGATATCTACCAGATCGAATTTTTAAAAAAGTGGATTGAAGTTGTATCTTTACAATAGATAGAATTTATATCGAAATCTCGAGGCCTATACTCAACACAGGACGTAAATCGGCTGAAAGAATAAAGATTAAAAAGTAAATACACTAGAATAATTAAAACACTTCCGTCTTACGACGGTAAAAGGCTACTGCTTAAGCACTTTACTACTATTTGAAATGATTTTCATAAAGCTAGATAAATTTGGAAAGAGAGAAAAATTGTATTACTATAAACGATCATTCAGAGTCTGTCAAAATTAAACTACTAAACATTACACTGTCAAAATTAAACTACTAAACGCACAGTACTTTAAATATATATATATATATTTTTTTTTTGCTTAATTTTCCTTTATTTTTTCTCTTTTAAATCAATTTCTTTTTTATATACATTCCACGCTACTTGTGTTTCTGCACATGTTTTTATTATAATTAATTTTATAAAAGCCCACAAGAGCGTGAATACAATATAAACAAAACTAATTAAAAAATACGCGTACAAATTTGAGTTCATAGTAGATACATACAAAAATTATCAGAAGTTCTAAAATCCAGAAGTAATTTCTAATTTTGAAATTGCTGACAGAAGAAATTAAGTCACGTATTATTCAATTTTAAAAATGCACCTTGGCTTTTATTTGTGTGAGTGGATTTCATCAAACACAAGTAAATAGTAATCAGCGACAATAAAAATTAGACTTCCCAATTATCACATTCATATTGGGGGCCATCGATCCAGACAACCTTGAATATTGAAATTATGATTCACACTATTAAATTAATATTATTTATTTTCATAAAAAAGTCGATTGACGAGAATTTCTAAACTTGTTTTACCGTTATACGAGTAAGTTTTGAGGTTAAAATTTAAAAAATAATAATATAGTAAGGTCACATTAACGACGTCAATATAAATTTCAACAAACCAAAATATACATATTAAAAAAATCTTGTGAAAGAATATCAGTTAAAAAATCTATTAATTCTTCGATAGCAAACCGGGCCTGACAAACTAACCAAGTACCGTCATTAAAGTAAAGAAATAGTATAGTATCTATCTACCACTCGTGACGAGATCAAAATCACTGATATTTCCAAGTCACAATCACTAACTGTGCTAGAGTATCATCTGGAAGTATTGTGATTTTCAATTGAAAATATTCTCAATATTAAATTCTTATACTTCTTCTTCCATATTAGCAAAATTACTATTATTATTGTAATAATCAATACTAGTAATAATTAATATAATATATTAAATAATAAGGAAAAGGACGATATTTAAAAAAAAAATCAGGAGTCTTCAAATTAATTTGCAATGATTGCAATTAATTTTATATAGGTAAAACTTGCAGAAATTTTGATATTAAAATTAAGGAGCACTTCATTTAGATGCCTAACTAGCAGCAACTATTCAGAATTTTCCAATCACCTTTCGGAAACAAATCATTATTTTGATATTAACAAGGGTTTAGAAATTATACATATAAATGCTAGGGGTTTACAGTTAGATAAATTTGAAATTTTTGAAATAAGAAAAAGTGTTAACAGCAAGCTAAATATTATAAATAACCAAATCCTCTCTGTAAATAGTCACCTTTTAAATTTGTTTTCATATTAGTTCCTACTTATTTATAGTTTTGTTTTTATAATTGCTTGCATTTTTAATTTCAGTATTTTATAATTGCTTGCATTTTTAATTTCAGTATTTTCCTGAAGAAGATACCATAGGTATCGAAACATGTCGAATAATTAATAAATAGTGGTTTAAATAAAGTATTTTGTCTAATTAATTAAAGAATTTAATTTAATCATGATTTGCAATTTTTTTTTTACTTGATTATTATTTACGTATTTATGCCAAGAATCTAAAAAAGCTTTTTTACGCGAAGAAAGAGCTTAAAGTAAAATAATGATGGAATAGTATATTTAAATACTATGTAGGTGCTAATTTTTCGTTACTTTATTTCGCATACTTATTGTGATATTATCGCAAAACGGTGATCACAATCACTGATGTCGTCGAATACCAATTACACTCACACCAGTGAGTCAAGAATAGCAATTTATCTCTTCATTACCTATCGCATAGTACAGTACACTTCAAACATCTGCGTAACACGCCAAAAAATAATAATATCTATAATACACTATGAAAATGTAAATCTAAATGAGAATTAGCATTTTATTGGTAATTACATAAACACGTTTAAAATAAATATTACTTGATTAACATAATATTATGAACTTTAAAACAGGGTTTATATTATATTACGATAGGTCATGGTCCAGAGGAATTATACACAGCCTACTCAATATATATTTAGGTGTATTGCATACATTTAGGTATATTCACACTAATTTAAAGTTTGCTGTTAAGTGTGACGTGTCAGTAGTTAAGATAAGAAAATTAATTTAATGAGAGATACTTAAAACATCGCTAACGCAGTAAACTAAAACTAATCAAATTATTGACAATTGTCTAACAACCCTCTTCGCCCAGTTAAGCTTAAACCAGGGATATTTATTTCATAGTCACTTTAACTATTGATTAAACAACCCCCCCCTTAAAAATATTACAGCACTTTTTATGCAGCGTTGCCAGGGGAAATATCGTTTAGAAAAGATTCGAATATATACACGTATTATGAACGTTGTCAAAAAAATAACATTAATTTGATTATTCTATTTATAATATGTAGTGTTTCAAAATATGAACCGATCCGGTTCGAAATGTCTGGACTTCGATCTACTGTCGATAACATATTATTATCAAACATAAAATTTTACTATCATAATACACGTATCGATTATTCTTAGGTTACAAAACATATAAATTACATTTATAAGATAAAAAATATTTTTATTAAATTAGTAAAATTGATTACCCAGTCGTCTTTCCAAAATATGTCAAATGTCGATCATGGAAAAAAGCGGAAGCACGGCAAGAAAATTTAATATGGTTAAAAATTATCGGCATTTTAATAATTATTCAACTAGAAAGATATACGAAAAAATATTTTGTTGCTACTGAGACAATTTAAAAATGCATACAATAGCACTAATAGACCGCTTGAATATATGGACATTAATTGGTCGTGTAGATGTTTGTATAAAGCATGGTACTACTGAAATAAATTACACTACATGCATAGTCATCAAGTGAAGATATAATAAAAATAAAAAGCCGCCAATCAAATGATGCGGAAGAATTTTCCAAGGTCTTCAAAACATGTACGATACGTCATGAATCTTTCTTGATTGGGTACTAGAATTAAAGGTTATAATAATATGTTGACGAGTGTCTCGCTCTAATCTGAAGATGAACGCGCTGCATCAGCGACTGCTGTATCCGCCGACTGCAACGCCGCGGCGTTGCACAGCGTCGCCATCGTGCACAGCAACAGATCCACGATTACTGACTTTTTTTGTCCCCCAAATGAATGGCATTAATGTGGAAGAGCTGTGGTTTCAACAAGATGGCGCAACATGCCACATAGCGCGCGTTACAACCAATTTATCGAAGATAACATTCGATGAGCGCATAATTTCCTGCGCGTAACGGACCTGTGAATTGGCCTCCAAGATCGTGTGATTTAACACCTTTGGATTGTTTTCTGTGGGGATACGTCAAGTCGCTAGTCTACGCCGATAAACCAGAAACGATAGACGATTTGGAAGCCATCAATCGCCGCGTTATTGACTACATACGTCCCCAGCTGCTCTAAAAAGTGGTCGAAAGTTGAACTTCCAGATTGCGCTTTATTCGAGCCAGCCGCGGCGCCCGTATGCGCGAAATCATATTTAAACACTAATGGCATAAAATTATATTTTCAATTAAGCCAATACCGTGGCCATTAGCACGATTTTTATGTTTTATTTCATTTTAAAGTTCTATACTTCTAAAAAAAAATACGCTTTAGTTATTAGGGGGTATACTGTGCTTAATTTTTATTGGACGGAATCAAACGATTTTTAGGTCAATCATAGAATCAGAATATTCATAAATACTTGAATTTCAATGTACGATTTGAAATAAAAAACAATAATAGTATCAGCCAACATGTTTAGGTAGGTAAATGGCATAATTCTCGATGTGTTTGTAGCTAGCGACTACTCTGATATATCTCGGATTAGGTCGCATTCTTTCTTTGGATCAAACACATTGTTTTACGCGAAGTCACCGGTCACATTGACTGACACCAGATGTTTTTTTTTTACAATTTGTTCAAATCCAACAAAGTCGGTAGGTCAGTAGTGCCTGTTTGGACCATTGTAAATGTAATGTTAATATTTAATCATGTCATAATTATTAACGGGATTAAAAAATGATAAATGATTACTCCATTCGATTAATTATTCGTAATTAACCAAAGCTTGATTTCTGCCATAAAATATTATGATTTGCGTTCTAGAAACCGATTATCGTTAGAAGACTCGACCAGCATTCAATAGACGCTGTGATCACAACAATTTTTTTGAATGTTTGTTTTTTAACACTTATATTAGGGGTACCCATATGTATTGACGCATTTTTTTAATGAAGCTCAAATTTATTTTTTAAATTATTTATTTAATTTATACAAAATAATTTCCATGATTTTCGATGACTTTGCGCCATCTATTTGCTAAATCAAAAATTCCTTTCTTATAAAATTCTGTAGGTTTAGAGTCGAAAAGGGACGAAAGGGCCGATTTTATCTCGTCTTGTGTTTTGAAATTCTTTTCTTTTAAGAAATGTTCCACTTTTCGGGTCATTTTTTAAATCAAAATTTCCAAATTGCTTTCCGAGAATGCGTCAATACATATGGGTACCCCTAATATTTCATCGTTATTACGTACTTGAAATTTAATTTTAAAAAAAAAAACGTATTTCCTAAACACAATTTTTTTTTTGTAGTATATACTCAACTCAGCACAATGTCCCGTTAGATTTCTTATATTTTCTAACAGCGAATCCAACACGATAAACTGGCCTACTCTCTGAATTAACAATTTTATTTCAAAGACGTGACTGTTATCCAAACACTCAAAAATATACTGAGAACATTGAGTTTACGACCGTGTGATGTTTCTATTTGAATACTTCGAAACAAACCGTCATGTCGATACTATTGATATGGTAGCAAGATACTAATAAGATAGTCGACTAATACCGCAAACGGATGGCGGTATTTGAGAATCGGAGTGAATGTCTAGATTGTATAGTTAATACATGAATTGAAAATTGAATGTCTCGGAATTTAGTAATCATACAAAGATTAGATCGTCATGTAAAGCAGCTTAAGGATAGGAATAAAAATTACTGATAACAAAAAATATTTATCTAAGATCAGAGGATTGGACTAATTGTTTGTTAATAACCAAAAATAATATTATAATTGAATAACAATTGCATAATTATTACCCTGTTATCTAATATTTAATGTAAAAACAATAAATATCGTCATGAGGAATTTCCAAGATTGTAACGAGCCACGTATGTAGTACAAAAGAACTAAAACAAATATTGATTTCTGTTGGAATATATTATACATATCTAGGGTCTAATTTGACTAACGATAATGAAGAGGACATACATAGAAAAGGATTGGCGCAGAAAATATAATGTACTTCGGTATAGTAGTATTCTACCCATACTGAAAACATAAGTGTCCACAGGAAAATTAAGTATATAAAACTATCACTGTTCCGTACTGACTTGGGAGTTTTAAACCTGGACAGTTTGGAGAGGAAAGTGCTGCGAAGAATTGATGAACCTGTGAAAATAATAAGATACAATGACGGATTATATACAATTTATTAGAACCCCAGACTCTACATCCACGTGAAATTACAGCGACTCGGATGAAAAGGTCGCGTCCAGAGATCCTTGATGGAGATTCAGGTGAAAGAAGAAGAATGGGAAGATCCTGACTCTATTGGAAAGAGGGACGCAGTAGAGCTGCTGCAAATTTCAAACTGAAAGACAGTCGCCGAAATTCAGAACACGCGAAGGCAAAAGAATTCGGATACGGGCTGCAGGGCCAATGAAGAAGAATAAGTTGAAATATATTACAGATAGATACAAGATGCACAGGAATTTCCTGAGCTGCGATGTGTCGCCGATCGGTCAAACGGTATTTATGAGTAAACATCGGTAAAGGAGTACAATGGATCTATGACGTGATACGACATCGGTAGAGGAATACAATGGATCTATGACAACAACCGAATATCTCAGAAAGTCGACTGAAAGAAAACGGAATAGCAATAATAATATTGTTGATCGGACGGTAAAGTAGCACTTCTATCCTGCATTGTATGATAAACAAATACGATAATAGATCTGGTTGTATGGTTCGCGCTAAACTACATTACAAACAATGTCACGCGTGTATCTGGAAGGTACCCATATTCAGCGCTTGTCTCCCATGTATCACCCTGGTGTCGGACCAAAATTCACATGGCTCGATAACACTGATCAGACTAAATAGTCAGATGAGTGTTCTTTCTTATATACTCCTATCTATAATCAATCAGCCCGTTCGAAATATACGTTTTAAGTTCGCTTCGAGGAGAAAATAAAGAGATTTTTTTAAACATAGAATCTTTATTCAGAGAATCCTCCATTAATATCATGTGTCTGAAACGTGTAATGCGTATTTTTATATATTATATTTTTATTTTTTATCTTAGTTTTATTAACCACAATTGAGTTTAAAAAACATCTACCGATTTCGGAAAATACCTTTTCCTTCTTCAGAATGTCGTAAGTTATGTTTATTAATATTGCTAATTTTAAAAGTATTATTATATTTTTTCTAAACAATATTCCCCTGTTATAATATTAAGGGCCGTTTGTTTAATCAATACTTAAACTAACAAACATTCTGGTATAAGCTTAATTGGGTGAAGAGGGATTGTTGGACCATTGTCAATAATTTAATCGTAAGTAGATATTCTTTGCTTTAGTTAATGTTTCGATAACTATATAACGCATATTAAATACCCAATCAGAAATTAGACATTTATTATTAGTGTGAATATACCCTAATATATGTTGAGTAGGTTGACTTGAGGCTATGACCTATATAATATAATTTGTATGTGATATAAATCCTGCTTTAAAGGTCATAGTATGTTAATCAAATCTCTAACTATACGTACTGATTAGGAAATCCAATCCCGACCCATTTTCAGAAATTATGAATCTCACGATGGAATACTCGTAATTGTGAATGTTTCGGGATTAATTTCGAGGTACCAAAATTAGATCTATCTAGGTACTTCTATATCTCGGCCATGTGACGAGACATTCAAAGAAGTTGAGATTTTGCACCTCATAATGCATGGAAAGATTGCTGGAAGAACATCATGGCTGAAGAACCTAAGGCAATGGTTTGGTCAGTCTACAGTAGCTTTTCCGGGCTGTAATGAACAAATTGCTGATAGCCAACGTTCGTTGAACGGATAAGACACGAGAAGAAGAAGAAGAAAACTAGATCAAGATTAAATGATGAAACCTAAATAAAATAAAATTATTAATATTGTATTATTTTATGTCATTTCTAGCTCGAAAATTCCTTACTTATGTATAAATATTTTACATAAATAGTAGTCGTATTTTTGCTTTTTTATGTAACTATAATAAGCAAATTTCTTAGGATATTTCATAGGAAAATAAGCGCTCCATCAGTGAGGACTGAAAGATATTATCCCACAAGAGCAAATAAGCTTAAATTAGTTCCAAGAATGAAAACTACATTTGGTCAAAAATTATTCACCTTTCAAGCTCCCAGAATATACAATCAAATTGGAAATAAAATTAGAACTTTAACTGACGTTAAGGCTTTTAAAAGGGATGTTTCAAATTGGTTGTTGCAATTAGGAAGAGCAGGTACAGAGAGTAAAATTTTTAATATAATGAAATAATTCTTATAACTACTTTTGTGCGTTTTGGTCTTGCACATTTCCAACTACCTTATATGTGCTTACATTATACATTGTATTACACATTGGTATTTTTTTTCCCTCTCTTTTTTATATGTATATTTTTTAATATTTCCACGTTTACTAGTCTTGTATGTTATGTATTCGATCTCATTGTGTTTTACCTTCAATGAGTTTTGGCTTTGTAAAATGTATTTGTTTACCAATTTACTCTAAAACAGGTTTCCCTAGTTGGGTAATGCATTTAAAAGGTGCGTAAAATATATGTTACAAACTGTCTTTTTTTGCAGCTGTACAAATGTTTTATATATATATATTTTATATATTTTAATCTCGAGATTAGATTCCCTAATCCTAATACCATAGTTCCCAATTCTCTAGTACCCATACAGAATGAAACCTATCTGCGCACTATTCTTCAACAACCCTGACTACGGCGCAAACTAACGACAGCAATTTGTATTAATTGTGATCTAGGGCGAGGGAGTCACCGGCTCCACTCCGCGGCCCACGGTACACGGCACACGGCCCACGCTTCACGCCACGCCGGATCAATTTGCGTGCCCCGCTAACTCGGTACTCGGGAGCCGCGTCCTGCTGCAGCTCGCGACCGGTGCAACGTGACGCGAGCGCGGGTGACAGGATTACACGTGGACTACCGTGATTGTATGCACTATGATTATCCCGTGCATAATCACTCGCTATTGGCGGAGATAGGAAACAACGCAACGCGCGATCCTCGGCCCGCATTGGCTTCGGCAATTATTCTATTCAGTATACGAGTGATGCAGCCATCGTTTCTTCTACAAGCGGCCATACATTTTTTAATAAAAACACATTATTGTTGTGAAGTTGCAATTTCAATTCTGTGGTATACAAAGATATTTGGGATTCATCGCAATATAAAGTTGATCGCTTTTAAAAATAGAATAATCGGTTAACGTGACCAAACTGGTAATACGTTTCTCCGGATAGGAAAAGGTCCAGGTTCGAATCCCGGTAGTGATCAAAAATTTTTTCGATAACTGTTATAGATTATTTTAACTAATAAGATTTATTACGGCCTTTCAAGTTCGTGGCCGACCGCACAACCGTTCCCCGAGCATCTCTGTTAGATTTGTCGTCTCCTCACGGGAAATTTAGAAAAACATCGTAATCAACAGATATATTTTAGAATATTTTGTTCTTTCTCCTCGAGAGAATAATCAACTAGTGAATGAGAAGAAAATCCAAGGTCCGACACTTACAGACTGTCGCGAAACTGAAGTGCGACCGTGCCGGGCACGTAGCAAGATCGATCAAAGTGCGTTGAATAATGAAATGCTGCAGTGGCGTCCACTGTTGGAAAGCAAGTATTAAAGGTAGAAGTGGAGATCAAGCACAAATGAACTTGACTGACAATGTTAAGAAGGAGGGGAACATAGGACTGAGAAATTATGGAAAACAACGAGGGAGGGCCGCAAACATGCTAAAGAATAAGAGAAAAAAGGTATATTATATTTATTTTTAATTGTCCGTGATCTTTGTGAACCCTCCCCCGAGGGAGATTTAACCCGAACAATCGAGAGTATATGGTTGCGGGGCTTACACCGTGGACAAATAAAACAAAGGATCATATTAAGAGGATTCTTATTTATAGTGAAACTAGATATAATGAAATCACGTGTTACTAGAAACATCTAATAATACAATAAAGTCGCCCACACTAAATATACATGTTTTATATACATACCTAATCGGAAGATGAAAACAATAAGTTCATTACTAAACTATGATGTGGTCTGGCCCGGCAGCAGCACATTGTTTCTGCCTATCGCGAGGCGGAGCAGCCTGTATCTAAGCCGTCAAAGATAATAGTTATCAGGAACATAAAGATTGTGTTCCTCATAATTACAAAATATACAAGATAATGAAATAATTGAGATTTCTATCGCTTTTTGTAAACATATCATTTTAAAATTGTATTTTTAAAAGTATGTTAGCCACATTAAAGACGCCATTCTGAATCATCTGCTAAATTGTTGTAAGGGAGAAGAGATAGACTAGCAATATTTAAAAAACTCACAAAAAAAAAATCAATTTCTTCTGGGAACATTTAAACCGTACGATGTTGAACATAGCCAAGATGCAAACCGCATTATTTAAAAGCAGGCTTTTAAATAATCATCAACAGGGTAGTGCAACAAGCAATATAATCTGTATGCGGAAATTACAATTTTTTTATCAATAACAATTCATACGATAAACATTCATATTCAACCGGAACGCTATCAAAATTGAAAACAAATATTGCAAAATCTCAATAAACTAAAAACAGACGACGCCCCAATAGAGTATTATTTTCACTTTTGTAAATAAAATGAGGCGCGGGCTGTAATAATTTAATAATAAAATTACAATAATATATTATTTACAGTAGGTATTTAATATTATGCCTCAGCCTAGCGGCGTTGTGACGCACGTGAAACAAAAGCATCAAATTCAAATGTGCGCACGTGACGCAGATTTGCGTGCAATCTTAATCAACTGTCGACGGCTCGACGCGACACTTTTTGATAATAATAATAATAATATAGGTAAGGTACAAGTAGAATACGCCGGTATTTCCTACTAAAATTACAGCACCGCGCACGCTCGCTAATTGTGTGGGTGATCTATCTTTACAATATTACTATGTTTTAACTCGACCAAACGTATCCACAGTGAGGTTAAACAACGTACAGGCGGCCAAAACCGGAAAAAATCAACACATAGAAATCGGTTTATTCAGAAATACCTGCACGTGATTTTAATATTGAAATCGTCACTCGTCTCTTCCGGTACGCCTTTTGCTTATGTGTCCATTATTATGAAAGTGGTCTACGTCATGTTTCTTTCGTTTCGAGATATTTAAAGGTTTGCGTTTGAATTGATAAAAAAATATTTTTATAATTTATTTCGACTTGTAAATGTTGCGTGCAGCTTATAAGGAAATAAAAAATTTAAGCTTGAAAATGACTTTATTATCAAAATAAACACTAGCGGAATACCGTAGAACGTCGTGACAATACACTGAATATAAAGCTTCAAATTTTTTTACAATTTGCATACATTATTACATCTTCAGATTATATTATTTTAAAACAATGTGACGCGAAATAATTGATAAACTATTTTTTTCAATTTCTTGACTTAAGACTACTTTCATAACAATGGGCACATATTAATTATATCTCCTCACGCGACCTCGTCGATTGTTGAACCTTCTAACAGGGCCATCCCACAATGTCTGGGTCTAATTGATCGTCTCAGGTCTTTCGTAGATGACCTGTGCTTCTGTTGCCTTCAACACTCGCCTCATCAACTCAAACGTTCCGCATGCCCAAACCATCTCACCTACCTACCTTTCTTAATCCAATCGACTATACTATTAAACAAACTTAGGTATAATACATAATGTGCCGATTTGTTTATTCTTTAATTTATAGTACACAGATTTCACACACGCGCCTGAGCGACCGTATTTATCTTGTTTTCTAGGCGTCACTCCCTCCCTCTATTGCGTCTTTTATTTTAGAGAATTGTCCATTAGATTTATTTATTTCCCAAAAATCAACATTTGTTCAATATTACGAATTTACTATTTAAAGTATACAATTTCAGTTCTAGAACCTGCGAGCCAACACTTTACCGATTTAATGAAGTACATTACAATACTGACGATTCTGTTACAAAAATATTCAAAGTTTGTTATACGTATAAGAACATACCTTCTCACATTACAGAGTAACTAATTTTAATACTATTTTACCATTAGAAAAAAAAAATTAAGTGCGCTCTGACGCGCGACGTTTTTTTATGAACATTTTTTGTCCTTTTTTAAGATTTGTCCTAAATTTTTTCTTAATAATATAATATGGCCACCGTATTGATAACGCCTAAATTTTGTCTCGTTACAGATTACCTTGTAGTATGATTATGTAATAATAAAATGAATAATAACATAATCAAGTTTCTGTTTAAACAATTTCAATTAAAAATTACGAATCTTGTTACTGTGGCATTTTCTAGATTTTACTGATTCAACCTGAATAATGAAATGACGAGAGAATCACGCTCGATAGCCGTGATCTGAGTGTTCTTGCACCGATGTTATATTATCAGCAGTCCGATAAAGCAAAGGTTACCGACGACCGACGATCGACAACAGGTCCGTCTAGATTGAACCCTTGACATCGGACCCGAAGCGCGTGATTATCCTACTCTCATTTGACAAACCTATTATACAATACTTGAATCGAATATGTTTTATTAATTTGAAATTCAGACCTGGTCCTGCCATACCAGTAATATAATACTTTGTTAATGAGTTTATCTGTATGAACGATATCGCCCCCGTCCACAATTAGATTGTAATGAATACAAATTAAATGTATTAATTAGAAAAATATACATATAAAATCAATTTTATCGAAAAATATTGTTGTTGCTACCGGGATTCGAACCTGGATCTCTTCCAATCCGGGGAACAGTAGATTGACGACAAATTTTCGAATGAATACATCTATCGTTCCATTATTTGAAAGCCATCTACTTTGTTTTTACGGAAATCTCAAATACATTTGAGAAAACTGACAGGTGACGCCAGAATTAACAATTCATTTTTATTAAATTTTGGACACATTGATACAATTTATAATGGGTTTTTCAACAGGGACAAGAAACTACGCCATATTTCTTCAATTTTTTTTGAGGTTAACACTCGTACTTAGTTGGCAAATCATCATGGAGCAGTACACACCGGAGCAACGCTTGCAAATTATTCAAATCTACTACCAAAATTCGCGTTCGCTCACCGCAACTTTAAGAGCATTACAACCATTTTATCGTCGTCATCACTTGCCTGCCACATCAACAATTCAACGTTTGGTGCAAAAATTTGAAAGCACATTGTCGCTACACAATGTTCCAGTGCCAGTGAGACAAAGAAATGCACGAAGTGAGGAAAATATTGCCGCCGCTAGAGCATCTGTTCTTGATGACCCAAATGAGTCACTAACACGACGTTCTCAACAATTGGGCATTTCTGTGACGTCATTGTGGCGAATTTTGCGAAAAGATCTTGGCCTACATCCATACAAGATCCAGTTGACACAAGAACTAAAGCCGCTTGACCATTTGAAGCGTCGCCAATTCCTCAATTGGGCTGCACAACAATTTGAAAATGATGCTGAATTCCATCGAAAAATCATCTTTAGCGACGAAGCTCATTTTTGGCTCAATGGATATGTAAACAAGCAAAATATGCGTTATTGGGCAGGCACCAATCCACACGTGCTTCACGAAACACAATTGCATCCCGGAAAAATCACTGTTTGGTGTGGATTACATGCCGGAGGTGTCATTGGACCATATTTTTTTGTTGATGATGCTAATCGTCATGTTATTGTGAATGGTAATCGTTATCGCTCCATGATAACTGATTATTTTTGGCCTCAATTGCAAGGTATGGACTTGGCCAATATGTGGTTTCAACAAGACGGCGCTACCAGTCACACGGCACACGCAACAATTGACTTATTGAAAACCAAATTTGGTGAGCGTGTTATTTCGCGAAATGGACCAGTTCAATGGCCGCCTAGATCATGCGATTTAACACCATTGGACTATTTTCTTTGGGGCTATGTTAAATCTTTGGTCTATACCAACAAGCCGGCGACGTTACAAAAGCTAAGAGAAAATAAAAATAAAACGCGAAATTGGTGCGATTCGGGCCGAATTATGTGAAAAAGTGGTGGAAAATTGGATTCAACGATTGGACTTCTGCAAACGTGCCCGCGGTGGTCATGCGAGGGAAATTGAATTTCATACATAATTGCCACTAAATGTACTTCAAAACATAATAATTTTTTTTTAGATATATTCATTCGTTTTTGTTTTATTTAAAAAAAAAGTTTGAGCGCCCTTAATGAAAAACCCTTTATATGTTCTAAATAATTACAACTTCACAATAAGAATGTGTTCTCCTTAAAAAGATTGTAATGATATTTTTAGCCCTTACATTAGCCATAGATACAGTAATACAAGTCTACCGCTCCAATTAAAATATTTTTCGATAAATAGATTATTTTCGATAAATATATCATTCTAACTGTACATTATTTTAATTTGTTTTAAACGACACAGAAATGTGTCCACAATTAAATGGCATTTTTTCACAATAAAATTATAATTTTTCACTAATTAAATGAAGAGGGACATGAAGGTTGTATATGACTTGATGAATACTCCGAATTATATTCATGTTTTTTTCACTTTAAATTTATTTTAGGTAGGTAGTTAAACCATTTTTTTATTACAAGAAATTAGATATCATTCAAAACGATTAACATTTCATTTCTAATTAATTATTATTAATATTTTTTTTAGTTAGCCCCGTAGAAATTTTTTTTAAAAAAAATCAATTAAAAATAAGGAGTAATTTTATACTCAATTTTTAAGTCGAAATTAAATGCTTTAAGCTTCTTATTTAGATTTTAAGATAAGTTTAATTCTCGTAATTTAAAATGCTAAAAAAAACTAATTTTTTACGGTAACACGAGTATTTCTATCGCGATATGGTAAAGGTTATGGAACAATCTGTAATCTTAATTTACAGATCACACATAAGTCAATAAACAAATTTTATAATAGAATTTATAGTTATACCGATCCCCACCTTGGACCTGTTTTATTTTTACTATTCATAAACGACATCGTCGACATTTTTAATGGTATTCATGTTCTGTTGTTTGCAGATGAACTTAAAATATATAAATCTATTTCTAACATAAATGACAGTATTACTTTGCAAAATAACCTAAATCTGCTTTATATGTGGTGCTGTGCTAACGAACTATATATATTTTAATGTAGAAAAATGTAAACAAATAAGTTTTAATACGAGTAAAAATCAACTCCTTTTTCAATACACCATTAACAGTATTGATCTAAGTAGAGTCCCTTTTCAATACACCATTAACAGTATCGATCTAAGTAGAGTCCTTTTTCAATACACCATTAACAGTATTGATCTAAGTAGAGTCCTTTTTCAATACACCATTAACAGTATTGATCTAAGTATGTAGAGTCGCAGTTGTGCGGGATCTGGGTGTGCTCTTGGACCAAAAATTGACATTTATTCAACATTACAACGAAATTTGCAACAAGGCGATGAAATCCTTAGGATCTGTGTTAAGGACAGCCAAAAAATCTAACTCTCTCCGCTCTCTAAAAACTTTACTTAACAACTGGAATTTAACTCTACTCTGTGGTCTCCCTACCTATGGCTCACAAATTATAAAAATCGAAAAACGGTGCAACATAAATTTCTAAGATTTATCAATTTTAAATTGTATATTGAGATAGAAAATATAAATTACGATTACTTAATAAGTCTACTTCATTTGAAAAAAATAGCCTGAAGAAGAGATGTGAGCGATACAGTATTTCTATATAAAATTATCAATAGCAATGTTGGAGTGGCCTGAGTTAACACAAATGGTTTCGTATAAAGTACCAACTCAAAAGGAGACAACATGAAGTGTTCTCTGTAGGTACACATAGAAATAATGATGGTATTAACTCGCCAATAATACGGATACATCGGCTCGGTAACAAGTTGAATTTCGTTGCAGGAACATACCTGAATTGAAGAACTGTACGTGAATTATACTTAGTTTTTATGTTATACTGAAATGTTATAATAAAACTGTACTGTTATGTTTAAATTAAATATTATTATTCTTATGTAAAAGCACCACAAAGGGCGTTGATGGAAATTAATTAAATAAATAATCTATAAATATTAATTTCAATGAAATTTACATTTTATTTGTCAAGTTACAATTTTTCAGAACATAGTTTCGTGATAACCGCGATAAAGATAACACTTAGAAAGATGCACTTGAAAAAAATTTATCTATCGAAAAAATATACTCATCACCGGGGCTCGAACCCTGAACTGAAGCCGAGTACAATGACCCGCACAGAAGTCGCCAAATTTCATGTATGTACAAATAATATCTATTTTTTCCCGTTGGAAGTTCTGGCGGCACCTAGCAAGTCATACTCAAAGGTTATTAAGAAACATTGTAATTAAGTAGACGCTTCTAAATGATTTATTTAACCGATAATATATTATCGAAGTGTATTGAATGTCTGAGAACCCTGAACTTGATAAACTCCTGAACCTGAAAGGTTGCGGAGTATTAAAACGTCAACTTTTCTCTATGCGTGCAAGTAATTCAAAAGTTAAACACATCGCAATAGTCTCAGCAGTGCTATTTGATGGATAATATTAATTAACATACACATTAATGCCGACTACAGCACCATCTCAGTGGTTTGATTCGATGTACTCGTAATTACTACAGTATCAGAGACGACTATGAATTACGGAGTGGCTAGTGGCTACCTACACACTTCTCTGCCCAAAATTAAAAAGACATTAATTTTTTACGCGCGTGTAAAGTCGCTGCGTACAAAACCAAGGTCGAGTGAGATAGATAATTGCGGGTCAGAAATCCAAAATAAAAATGGTTACATCTTATTACACCGCGTGTAACACAATAATTTATATGTGGATTATATACTTGATTAAACTACGGATCGAAAATTTTCGACGATCATGTACCTACAATTGTGTACCGTCACCTTTAAGTCTACGTACTTCGAAATAAACTCGTAATTATTTTACATCTGTTTCGAGCCCTAAATCATCTAATCTGGCACGATCAGATGTGATGGCTCCAGATCTTTGAAGGAATGCTAACTAAACCGAAGCTTCAGCTTTGGCCACCTTCAGCCAGAAAATAGAGACCTTCGGCAGCACATTCGGCTTCGGCTAAAATCTGCCGAAGGTTTGGCCGAAGCCGAAAAGTGCCGAAAACGCACAAACTATTTATTATGAATGATGTCAGCGCAGCGCGTCAACGGGTGGCGCGGGGGGAATTGTCGGTTCGGCCGGCACGAAACACCGGCGAGTGATACGAAACTAGGTAACAGTGTAGAATTAGCATTGTTATGTATACTTTCTAGTCAGTGTTTTAAGATTTCTAAGTACGATTAATTATGGCAAGAGCCGAACAATCGACTTCGACCAAAAACTGACCTTCGGTCGGACAATAATGCTAACGGGAGAGAAAGAACGAGATGAGGGATAAATATTCGAAATAATGTAGCGAAGCCACAAATTCCCTGTTGGGAGGTCGCAGCTTACGAAAAAGACGCCTGGAGACGGTTGCGAGGTCGGCCACGGATCTGAAAGACCAGTCAGTGTGCCCTTTCGCGAACGCTCACCATTAAGGCCATATCATAATTGTATTTCACGTATACTATTCCGTACTTCAAAATTTTTGCGCGTCATATTTTATTTCAAAGAAAATATTTACTCTTCGTATACTCTGATCTTCTATTATTACCCTACAATATTATACATTAATACTCGCTCCATTACCAACAATCGGTTACATCCGATAGGCACTAACAGGGGCGGTCACACCATACAATAAAAAGAAGCTGTGCATAACTATAATTTTTGTGAAATATAGCTAACTTAAATATTTATTTGATATATTATGTATTAAGTAGAACCATCCAGCGGAAAAATTTATAAATGACAAATATAGCTGTGCAAGTGTTTCGGAAAGCAAAACCTGCTCCAAACTTACACGGACTAAAACACACTTTAATCTTTTGCGCCGCGCGGTGTTCTGGATGCGTCTCGCTCGAGCAGTTTCAAATCGTCGCCAGTGCAGCATAGTATTATTATAAAATATTCTTAGTCTTACACTTAATAATTTGAAAAATTTCCATAGAATAATAGTAATATTTTTAAGAATGGAAATTAAGACACAGATATACTTGCACAAAAACACGCTTGTGAAAGAGGGTATTTCAGATGAACCCAACCCCTAGCGTAGGTGTTCGTAGTAATATATAAAATTATTACGTATATTTAATTGACACGATAAAAAGTGGTTAATGATTATGTAATCGGCGCCACCATGTTCAGAAAAAACGTCCAAATTCATACTCGCATCAGTTCAAAATATAATAGGATTTTTTACTGCACGACAAATGTTAGTTTCTAGTATGAGGAAAAAACGCAATCTTAGTGAGCATTTATTATCTAAGTGCAATATTGAATGTTTTATGTTGGTATAAGAAAAAATAAGTCGTTTGACGAGAACATTATAAGAATTGTTATGGTAACATGTAAATTTTTTCAACTTTTTACCTATGTGTTTGATCAACAAATAAAATATATCCGGAAAGTGTTTTTGTTTAACTAGTGTTTAAAACCCGTCCTAGGACGGGCGTAGGACATAATTTAAATAATTACGTATACCTACAGTACAGCAGCATTAGTTCACAAATTTTCAATTTTCTGACAGTAGAAATGGACGTGTTTGTTTTCTATTTAAAAAGGTCACATATGCATTTAATTATTATATTTTAAAGAAAATTGATATTTTGCGCCATATTTTACAAGTATAGATTTTAGGACATTAGGATTGAATAAATAAATATTTAATTTATCTCGACATAGTCTGGTGTAAGAATCTAGGTTATATAGGTCCTACTTATTTAAAAAATTGATCACAGTTAATACAAAATTCTCAATAAAAATTAATAAAACTAATAATGAAAACAATTTAAATTAATCAAATAGAAAGATATACATTCCGGTTACCGCCGAGACTGAAATTTTAGTTCACGGTATCAATTTTGCTATGTTAACCAAATAAATAAATAAGAAAAATTTGAGACACACGACATGTGTGTAATCTTCTGTAAATAACACGTATATCATATTATTAAAGTTTTTAAAAGCAATCAACTTTATATTACAATGAATCCCCAAAACACGCCAGGATTAAATTGATTCATTTAAAAAACTTTATAAAATCTCCGATAAAACAACAGCATATTGTTTTAATATCACAGAACTATGTCCTTAACCATGCACGTGTAAATACTATTATGGAGCTGGACAAAACGTGCTCTCAAATTTAAACAATAACAAAAATTGTCGAAGATTAATCAGAATCGTTCAGAATTCGCATTAATAGAATTTTCCGTCAGCATTTTCAGACACGCGATGGCCATGAACTCCAGTTGTTGAAGTATATTATCACTGTTTGTCAACATCGCGCAGGGTTCACGAGACATTGGATAAATCCAAAGACATCCCGCAACATGTTTCATATTTACAATCTTAAAGCCGAGTAAGCCATACGATTGGATAGAAATGTCGTCAAACAAAGCGATTTTGCCACCATATGGGTTATTTCCCATATCGATCGGCTGCGGTCGGCTGGCGGTTTAACTAGGCGCGTATCAAAAATTTTGTTTCTCACGAGAAAATGCAACGAGAAAGTTTCCGAGCGGTTTCGCATGACGGAAACAAACTGTTGAAAAGGCGCATTCGGGCAAAACCGCCATCGGGCGGACCATTGAACAGTAACGTGACAGCAATCACTTACGGCTTACGATAGTGTAATGTTACCGTTAGTGATACGCCCGTGCGCTACAGTGCGGTGGCCGATTGGGCTCAATCGGGCCCCGCGCGTCTAGGAGTCCAGAGCGTGGCAAGAAAAAAATATGTACAAAACAATACATTGAAGGCAAGTGGACAGCCGTCATCTGTACAAGGATGCTGTTTGTAACCGTCGACAGGTAGAAAGAAAACCGTTGGACCGGCGACCAACCTAACCTAACCTAAACCGGTAACCGCTGACAGATAAACGCTTAAACAGAGGCCTACATAGGGCCACCCTGAATGACTAATAAGAAGATTGGATCATTTATGCATTGTGCACATGCACCAATGTCTTGCACTAATATTAAAAATTGTTATTTAAACTTATGGGTATGATTTTGTGAAAAGGTGTATTTTCAAATCTTTATTTTAAACAGTCTGACGCGTTGTTCATTATTACGGAGGGTAAAAAGTTCCACGCTTGTGGGCCTGAAAAGAAAACTGTATTAGTTTATATTTTTCTTCTTTAGTGTATGGTGTATGTACAGCCGCGGCAGTTATTCTCGATTTTATGAATTAATTAACTGTATGTTTGAATGTAGCCATTTTATAGGGCCGGCACTGTGTCCGGGGCTTAGTGTGTGCAAGCATTAAAAAAAAATTAGAGATGTCTTAATTAAAGCTTTTACCGCATGTACTTTTTATACTCGTTGTACATATTATCTAAATACAGAATACGACATAGCTTTAGATACATTTCATGACTTCTCAATAGAAATATCCTATTGCTTATTAAATAAGTCAAATCATCTTATATTTCGCCTTTTCGGAAAAAAATCATTAATTGCGTTTGCGCTCAATTCGCTAATTAAATTATTAAAAAAAAGATTAACCAAAATCAGCCGGAGATGTCAAAATCCCATTAAATTTCCCAGGAGCGTCTAAATTTATTTTTAGCTCTGACAATAAATTATTCAATTATGGCGAAGGTAAGATTTGATTTGAAATACTTATCACTAAGGTTTGTGTGTATTTTTTACGGAACGTAAAATTGTATAATATCGTTATAAGCAGCCGGTCGTTACAAGTTAAATCATGTTTTCAATTTATATTGGTTAGAGAATTGGGAACCTATAATTTATCTTAAAATAGAAGAAAAACTGAACAATAACAAACTTCGAGGACGAGGTCACTTCCCCTCCCCATCCGACGGCACTGAGCAGCGCGAGACCGTGACCGTGAAAATGTCGGACGCGAGCTTCCGAACGAAATTGGGTGTTGCGATTCAAATCAATTACAAAATTATTTTAAATGACATCGCTATTCTGTTATATTATGTCTATTCGGGTTTACTATTCAATTCTCGACACAACCGGTTCTCGGTAGTGTATTCTAAACTCGACGTTTTTTGCATTCATCTGCGCGGCTTGTAAAATAGATTCTGTACAGTTTTTTTTATTTATTTTATTAAGGGATTTTGGGACAGTGAAAACATATTGCAATAAACGTAATAACTATTTAACATGCGATACTAATAATGAAAATCCACAAAAAATATTTGGATACATAAATGTTTAGATGAAAGAAGGAGACAGGACAGTTAAAATAAAATGAGTATGGAATAAATAAAATCTGAGTGTGTAACGTTTACGCACTATTAAAATTAAACTTTAAGCCTCAAAAATTAAATTATAGACTTATTATGCAAACATTATTGACTGTAATCTAAACATTATTGACTGTAATCTAAACATTATTGACTGTAATCTAAACATTATTGACTGTAATTTAAACATTATTGACTGTAATCTAAACATTATTGACTGTAATTAAACATTATTGACTGTAATCTAAACATTATTGAGTGTAATTTAAACATATTACAAATAATGCATATGCATCATGAATAAATTAAATAATTTTAATAATTTGTTGCTTAGGTGATACCTATTTAAATAGCAATCGCGAGAGCTGTTGGTTCATTTTCCACAACACATCGAGCTGAACAATTGTTTTCTTTTTTTCATCTTAAATGGTTCTCTCGCGATGTCTCTAATCTATCTAAAAATATATAATAGATAATTACCGCCGTCAATAAATCCAGAAATTTATATTGCCAGGAAACAGCTTTACCATTTAAGCCATAGAAATCGTCCAATTTTGATAACTATATTTATATGATAAGCATATTTTTTCTGTGTATCAACAATGTTCTAAAATCGCAATACAATATGATTTCATTTAAAAATTAGGATATGGAATATTTGATGTCTTGTTATCGTTTTTTATCTGAAAGAAAATTTAAAGATGGTATTATTATTAAATATGTATTTAACAATAATATTACGCTAATTGACACAATTTTAGCCTAATCATTTCTTAAATAACTTATAATAAAAGAATATAACTTATTTCAGCAGTATTTCCATTCTAAAATCCTACCAGAAATATATAAATCGTCTAGGATCAACATCGCCCTCATCCTTAATGAGTTTAAACACAATTTGTAATTTATTATGTTATTTAATTGTCATTCGCACATGCGCGGACAACTGCAATGACGGCCGTCATCGTCACTCAGCAGATAAGTAACAAGTTTAGAGATGTGATATGGCGGAAATTTTATTTTGCGCAGGCTGTAAATAATAACTATGTATGCAAAATATCCTCCAGACAGGGGGGGAGGGTAAGATATCCGGGGAATGGGATGGAGCGACTATACTTTCCTCAGGGTCCTAGAATGCGGTTGAACAAAATTTTGATACACATTTATATACGGGAGAGCGTGAGGGCAGATCAACAAAGTAATAAAAGATGCCGAGCAGGACTGAGTCTGAATGTCGTCTACGTCAATTCGCTTACGCGCGTCATCCGTTTGTACTTGGAAAGGTCAGAATACATTAATATCATTTTTAACTTGTAAACACGGCCGGAAAGTATTAACAGTTTCTAAAGCTCCTGGCTCCGCGTACGCGATATAAAGATATAAAAAAATCGCATCACCGGGGCGTAGCTAATCGAGTTTCATTTGTCCGCTTTGCGTGGGCTATCTGGCCGCGATATTGAAAATAGAAGTAATGATAATAAAATAGTTTTTAATACCGTTTTAACTTATCAGTATTACGCGCACGTGTTATGTAATGTTGATTATACTGGAAGCTTTTTTGTACTGCGTGCACTTAGCGACTGCCGGCATCCACACGTCCCTGTTGACAGCCGCCTTGAAGAGATACTCAGGACGTGTTGTCAAACGTCGTCTACTCGTACATGAACTCTTTTATTCTTGAACTCTGGGTTAACGCATATTGGAGGCTCAAAAAAAACTTTATAAAACGTTATACATATAAAAAATGTTAATGTTTAAATAATATCCTTTTTAATGAAAAAAAAAAAACAAATTTTTGTTGTTGTGAAGTTGCAATTTCAAAACACAGTTCTGTGGTATTTTCAATACAAGTCAACTCGTCACCCGGTAGTAACCAAATTATTTTTTCGAAAGATAGATTATTTCTGTATATTTTTCTAATTAATTCATTTAAATTGTGTTAATATCATATTTCTCTTTTGTTCTAACATCTCATATTAGAGCAAGTGACCTCACTCGACTATGTCAACGGTGTTGCAACGTAAATAATTTTCAATTCGTGTCAATGTAGAAAATGACCTTGGCTGCAAGTACACTGAGAGTTTTTAGTAGATTATTTCAATCAACTTTTCGGTCCCGGGACCCTCTACCAATTTGAGGAATTGTCACGGCTACCGTAGACTGACGTTTGTCCACACAACGTTTGACGATATGACGCGAAGCATTATAAAGCGTTCGTCTCTTTTTCACGAGGAACGTGAAAAGTAGAAAGTGTCCACAGTGCGGCCCGTGAACGGCATGCGAGGTGAAGACGGCGCGCTAACTTTTACGATTCAATATGGTCGGAGTGCTCTGCTGCGTTTCGACAAATTCAATTCCACGCATCATTCGATTGGATCTATTTCAAATTGAACACGGCAAGACGAGCAAATGTTTCTAAGCATTCACGCAGTCCATATTAAATTTAACAATATATTAACATCATAATACTCATTTACTGTTTCCGAGGTAAGTTTGTAGAACTCCATCATCACATATGTGAAAATAAAAGACTTGTTTTTTTTTTATTCTACCCGTTTAATTTATTTCAGACGCGTTTCGCCTCGCAAGGGCATTATCAATCAAGTGTTTTATTTTCACATATGTGACCATAATACTTATATATTATAAATCAAAATACAGCACAGTACTTGAAATCGACGCAATCAATAAATAATGTCTGTCGCTAGGACCTAAAGAGCCGCGTGCGCGTATTGTACGTATACAATTTTATTACAAATACGGTAGGTAATATGAACACATCTCGCATAATCGATCGGGGCTGAGTAGGTTAAGATATCTGACTTTCTCATGGGAGTGCAGATTCAAATTCTACCGGCTGTGAGTTTTCTTTTACTTTTATTTTCACTACATCAGTAATCGTAAAATCGTTATTTTAAGTGTTATCGCGACTGTGATTGTGTTCGATTGTAACGATGATTGATAACTGATTAACGTAATTCTTCGAGCAATGACTGTTACACTAGTGATGAGCTAAACCGTTATTGTGACTGATTGTGAAATTTGTGATCGATTGTAAAGGTGATAAGTAACTGATTATTCGTAATTCGGCGAGCAATCACTGATATACAGGAAACTTAACCTATAATAGTAAAATATCAGTTACGAATCATCGTTATAAAAGAAATACGAAACGCACAATCACAGTCACAATAATGTTTAGTTCATCACTATGATACACTAGAAAGTAAACCTCGGACAGTTAAACCTTAGTTACCAATCATCGTTAAATCTCAGTTACCAATCATCGACACAATCACAGTCGCGTAACGATTTACCATCATTACTGCATAGGCTATTAGCCAAGCTTCATTTGTGCTACCGATAAATGTATGGGCTAAGACCTCGGGATAAAAATGTTATTTTTCTGCATTTATTTCGGCGGCCACAGCGTAGTGGAACCTAACATTCTCCTAGTTAATATTATAGGTCTTATTACATATAACTTAGAACCTGAGAAAGAAAGATAGAAACAAGCTTGACGCTTTCGAGAGGATGTGGCACCGCTTATGTGAAAATACCATTGACTGCGAGAAGAACAAATGTCTCCATTCTTCGGGAACCCCTGAAGAAAAGCTCTCCACAACATGGTACTTCGGGAATGTTGCGAGGACAGATGAAGACAGCCTGGAGAAGTTTGGTAATCTGGGAATATAAAGAAGAACGATGTGTCGATTGCCAACAAAGTTGGACATACTAAGTCCGAGAAATGACCGAAGTCTCGTTCCGTTACGTCGCAATGAATAAGACCAAGGATCGACAAAAGTGGAGGCAAGCAGTTCGCGCAGTAGAAGCAAACGAAAGGACCACGATGCTCAGATATGAACACATCAACTAAGAGAAAGTGAATACTCTTATTACACGCTGACCGAACGCCATCCGACGCTTTGAATGGAACCCGTTTGTACTTAGATCCGAAACGTAAGTAAATTGTGCGCCCTGAGTGATTATAAAGTCCTCTGTATTTAAACGTTCATGTGAAAGCATTAAGTCGCGGGTGTTTGAACTTTGATGAAAACAATCGAACGATTCATCTCTTGGAAATAACGATTCCAATACCTTATTCCGAACGCGCTACCGTCACACATCACTAACGCGAACCGCCTGAGCGCGGTATTCATCGTACGCGACGTTTGGACTACTCGTGACAACGATATGCGGCGTTAGCGCAATACCTGCAATAAATCCACTGCTGTAAACTATTATCTACGTAATGGAATTAAAATTCACACAGAACACACGAACAATTTTATATCCTAAACCGAGACAGTTGACTGCAAGTTGCTTAGTTTCCAAGTTCTCACTGTTGTGTAGCCGTTTAAAAATCTACAGACTCCGAATGATAAAGAAAGAAATACTCTTCACACACATTTCACTTTCACTAGCGCTAGAGCGAGGGACGCGAAATAATGGTAAACGTATCCGATATGCATATATACCCGATGCATTGATGGCTTCTGAATGAACACGACACATACATACATTATCGATTGATTAAAATATAACATTTTAAATACTAAATTAATGTATTAATTATAAATATATACATATAAAATCAATTTTGTCGAAAAATATTGTTTTTGCGTCACCGGGATTTAATAAAAATGAATTGATAATTCTGGCGTCTGCAAGTCGGTTTACTCAAAGGTATTTGAGATTCTGTAAAAATAATGTAGATGGCTTTCAAATAATGGAACGACGGGTGTATTATTTTGAAAAAATGTAACATATAGTTACGAAAATTTGTCAAGAAAAATACTGGCGTTATAGCACAAAGGTAGTGCACTTCCCGGATTGGAAATAGAGATCCAGGTTCGAATCCCGGTGACGCAAAAACAATATTTTTCGACAAAATTGATTTTATATGT
Organism: Eubasilissa regina; assembly: GCA_022840565.1. Taxonomy (NCBI): domain Eukaryota; kingdom Metazoa; phylum Arthropoda; class Insecta; order Trichoptera; family Phryganeidae; genus Eubasilissa; species Eubasilissa regina. The sequence continues at coordinate 29,705,135 of JAINEB010000018.1, forward strand.
ATATATTTATAATTAATACATTAATTTAGTATTTAAAATATCACAGACCTATGTTCTGCATAATTACAACTTCACAATAAGAATGTATTTTCCTTAATATAACATTTTTATTAAAAAGCCCACAACCCTTGTTATTCTACACCAAAAATATGGTTTGTGTTCAATTCGATGAATTGATCGATATATCAATCGCAATCACAAAAATAAACCTAAAATGTGTAATTTTGTTTCATGATGTGTTTCCATTTTGATACTACTATTGACTTAATCGTGTCACATAACCAGAGAAGCTTCTAACTGGGTGGGTGGCAAAATGTTTGTATTTTTAGCAGTAGCGGTGGAATTTGTGCAGCGGCAAAATCGATTGTTTAATTACTTTTATCGGTAAAATTTCCCGTTAAAATTAAAACCAATTCCATGCTTTGGCTTTAACGTAGTTAATACAGTAAACGATAAATATATTCGTGTTCGTAACTCCCGCTGTTCAGCAGTTCAATAGACTGTGAAAACCATTCAAATGAGGTATGAAAACACCTGAAATTGATCACAAAGGTGTACAACGGTGGAAAATGCACGAATAAACGTTTCGGAAACGACATTTATATGGTAATATTAATCGTGTATTATTTAGGAAAATATTAAATGTTTCATAGTTATCATTGTTACGGCTTTTTTTTCTTCGAAATATCAAATTATTCCGGGCGTACACAGACCCAGAGCAAGATAGTTGAGGGCTGGATACATCCTTAAAATGTGTGTAAAACTCAACTATTTCAGAAATAAATAAATTTTTTTTAGTTGATTTCGGGTGACAAGCAGAGAGGCCTTTACTTTTAATGTGGGTTTCCCAGCCATTCCTGCTGTATGTCACGCGATTTAATTATACTTCGGTAGACTTGTGTTATGGTGATGCGGACTCATGGCGCCATCTTACGTCGGACAATCCGTTTTCCGGTATGACTCGCGTCGCGTCCGCCATCGCCGCCGAGTAGACGGCGGCGCGCTTCTCCGGCGGCCTCGTCACTTCGATCATTTTTCCGGCGAACGGTGTCAACGCCTCTGCTGCCATTTCTCTCTCTATCAAATTGTAAAGTTATTGAATAAACTATGTGATTTAATTGTAATTACATTTTTAATTCATTATCCTGTCCGATTCTCCGCTTTAGGAGTCGAGTTAGAGGCGATCCACAATAACTTGATTGGTGACTTTCTAATATACAAAACATCATACACATCCCTTCATAAGACATTTAAAAATGTGTCATAGATGTTAGTTAATTATTTCAGTAAAAAATCAAATCCTAATTGTCTCCGTATCGGTGCAAAAATTTGCACACAGCTTGAACATTATCGATTCAGAATCAATCAGCCGTATTGAACCGTAAAATATTGTGCACTAGAATAATAAAATAAAAATAAGACGAAGTACGCCGTACAAGCGATCCCTTATTGATCCAGTGCCACGGGTCCTGTTCATTACGAGCCAGAACAGAAAATCGCAATTAATTATTTATTAAATACCAACTGGCGTAATAAATTAATAGTTCAAATTAAAACTAAAAAAAAAATACCATTATTGTACGTATATGATAATTTGGGATCACAGTCTACTAGTGTGTAACTAAGATGGCGTTGACTTAGCTTGTGAGAGGTACCCGGGCATCCATTTTTTTTTGAATTTCAATAAGATTTTGCGAGACCTTATAAAATAAGCTTTCTTTGTAAATGTGTCTTATTACAGAATGTGTAACTGGTAAAAATCATTGAAAATTCTACTAAATATATAAGTACATACTCGCAGTTTCAGCACATTATAAAATGAAAATATTTATAACACAATTATAGTTTGAATGTGTAATTTTATTGTTTGCGCTTAATATCGCAGAACTATATTTTTAGGACTCCTCCATCGGAATCCGGCTTTGGGGTAGATAATACCAATTATCGTACCTCGCACCGCAACAAATTTGTTTCCATAACGATGTTTTGGTGGAATCATCCACGGACGACGATCGATCCGAGAAACACCTTAAAGGAGTCCCCGCCCGCGACCAAGATAATAAGGACATCAAGTACGTCATGTTGATCGACAGACGAATACGATGGCGCTGACAATAGTTTGTCATAAGAAATCACCCGAAATTAACAATGTACACACATTCAGTTATTAACATCCTAAAACCATCATAGGTTGGCTCCGGCATCATCGTACCAGAGCCATACCTGTGCAATTTGACGTGAGACTCATTATTATCACATTAAATTCAGAAAGCGGCCAGAGAGAAGTTATAGAAATCATGCACCCCCGAAAGGGGGGGGGGGGGGGGGGGTAGACGACACATTTACGTGTTGCAGTCGCGGAATTCGGTCACAGTCCAGGTGGTAAGAGACGCGAGGGAGAGCCAGCGGAATGCACCGTTAGGTATCTCTAGCTACCGCTCATCCCGGCATCCATCCCAGCAACCCCCAGCGGGAGACCCACATCCTAATGTATTCCCGTGGCTTTTTGTTTCATGTCGCTCTTTATTGTATATCGCCATGGAATTCAATATAGTGGATAGAACGCCACCCGCGGTGTCCCCGGCAAGGCACCACGGTCCCCCACCTATATCTTCCTACCTCAAAGCGATAGAGCTAGACGAGACTAACATCAGGCTTTAGAAATAAAGTAAAGAGTTCAATTTCACAATATGTTTCAAGTTGTCATGTGATATGGACGGATAAATATTTCCAGCAGGTATTGAGTACGAATGTCGTGAAGTTAAGAAGTGCGCGCCGTGTCCAATATTTATCCATTTTGTAGGTATTGTCTCTTTAAAAGACAATTCCAATAAGCAAAATAAAAATGCTGCAAGCGACGAATCGATATATGTACGGATGTGCATATCTAGAGAAGACATAAAAAAAGCTGTCTAGTAAAAATGATAGGAAATAATTATTCACGAGACGTCCCGACTGCTTCACGGTATCCATCGTTCAACAAATAAAGTAAAATAATATTGACAGCAAATATTGATTGTGGACAGTGACCGCAACTGGAACTTGTATTGAAAAAATAATTTTCTTTCTTTAATAGCATTATATCTGTTTTCGCAAGTCGTTGCATTTTTGAGTGGTTAAAACTTCTTTATTTCTTATCGTTTTAGAGTTATCGGTCCACTTTCAAATAATTTGTCGAGCTGTAAACATTTTCCCACTTGGTATATGATTGCGCTTTTATCGCTCTTTTGATGCCCGAGAACTTTTGTAGTTTTTTAAATGTTATACGGGACAAGGGCAATCTGTGCGATCAAAAATTTAATAAATAATAACATATTTATTTGATATACACATATATTATGCATTGTGTATTAAGTTTACACGCAGCTGACCCGACATTCGCATGTTGATGCGTTAGTTAAAACGAACTAGCGAAAAAAATTTGAAATAAAAAATAATGTTAGGCATAAATTTGAGCAAAATCTATCAGAAACGTATAGAAACTAAACTACACGCCGCACAATATACGTCTTTGCTAAATTGTGTCGCAAAATGTTTTTTCAACTTAGTGCACAATACGTCTCCATTGAGTTTAGACTTGTGGATGCCCCGTGGTGACACGCGTGAGAGTGGAACAGAAGTCTGACCATATTTTGTGTACTTGTGAGATACTGGGGATGCACGTGAATGTATGATTGATGGTTTGACTGGACTTAGACACCGCCCATCCAGGAATGCAGACCTAATTAGTAATGGGACGAATCTTGTATTTATATAAGGAATTTATTCGAGTATGGGTGACTCATTGGAGCTCCTTAGGTGGGTAGTCAGGCCGGCCTGCGCGGATGGAACTCCACCTACGCGCCTACCTCTCACTCTCTATGCCTCGTGTTTTGTAACTCCGTTAGTCTGTCCGTGTAAGTGTGACTCGATCCATTTTGTGTCTCGTCCACTTTCCCTCTTTTGGGAGTGTTTTTGATGACTTTTGATGGGAATGTTTCTGAGTGTCTGCCTTGAACTACTGCACCTTAATTTTCCATCTGTATGTAAAACTATGTTCTATGGATTTATATTATATGATTTTTTTATGAATAAAACTTAAATACTTAATGGACGCTGGAGAGTCCAAATTTTAAATCTTAATTGCTAATGCTAAACATTGAATTTCTTCTTCTGTTTCGTTTTATAATTGTAAAAATGTAATTGAATTAAAGTCGCGTATTTTTATTACCTTTGATGAGTGAGACCGATAAGGAAGCCCTAACTTCTAAAACCGGTCCCGGGAAAGGATGCCCCCCCATCCTCCGGCTGTCCATTATCAATACGTCTCCATTTTTCCCGGTCTTGAGCTGTTGATGTCAGGGTTTAAAATACCCAGTTAACTCCTATGGGCTGTGGGCAGAGTTCGGGGGACTCGCGCGAGCCTCTTGTTAAATTAAGAAAAAATCATGACCTCAGATCAAACCGGTATCCATCTGTTGGTATTTTAAAAGTATCATGGAACATACTTGTTCGCCTTTTTGAAATTTGTCTTGAATACATATTTCATTTATTGCGGGTGCATATAATAAAAAAGCTACAACCAATTGTCTATAATTTAGAGGATGACATAGTACTGCTTAGAAGGGCCGATGTTTGACATTTGATATATTACTTCCAGATATTGAGAAAGTGATAAAAATTAACCTCCCACATTCTGAACCTTGTTAATAATATACATGTTAAATGTACTTCTGGCTACAGAAAATACATTCAAATAAGCCGTACATAGTTTTATTTGTTGAAAAATAAATAGAAACTAAATATTTATCTCAAAAAATATCACGATATAATACGAAAATAATTGCACTAGAAATAATATTATCAGATAAGTACTGAATTTCGATTTTTTTCCAGAAACTCTATTTGAATTTATGGACCGCACGCCGCTGGCTATGGATTATCTCCTGTATGAGAATGCACCATATAATCGTAACGACATAATTTTTTAATTCTTCATAAGAAAAATTCATTATACATAGCCGTAAATCTCATTAATCTTATCATAAAACAGAACAAAGTACGGCAGTACGCTGCGATAAAAACAAACCTACAATAGTATGTATATGTATTATATTTGCTTCAGGGCCGTTAGCAAGACAGTAACTTGACATACTTTGCGAGTGTTGTGGTTCACAAGAGAAGGACTGTCGTTCCTATTATACATTGCGTCATATTGTAATTAATGTTTGGAATGTTTGTGAATTTGGGAAGTACATTTAACAGGAGAGAGATATCAAAATAAGAGTGACTGCAGGGAATAAAGTGGGCAGCGCTCTGAGTGTAGTCATTTCTACTGGAAGCTTTTTAACCGAGGCAGACTAGCAATGCACAATGGAGTCCTAAGCTTGATAATAAACTAATTAGTAAGGGGGATATAAAGCTGATCACAGCGGTGAATAAGAGTAAAAAGAGGCCACTTAGCGGATTTGGCATGACCAGGTAAACCAGACAATGGAAGATCATGTTACAATAGACGAGCTTGCATGAGAAGATATAGGAATATGGACGAGGCGAGAGTTGTACAAGACCGGCGTTTTATCCTCAATGGAGTGAATGGTAGAATAGAAGATGCATGCCTATTATATAATTTAAAAAGTTGAGCACAACTATAATTTCTGCCAAATAAATGTAAATGTTACGTACTTCTCCAGTTATATAGCTTATAGAAGATTATTGGTGGTCCAAAAGAAACTCTTATGTGACATTTATAATCTTTATTACACGAATAATACAGTTTATGATACAAAGTATATAACTAGTCACGGAGCCAAACGGTAGCGAAAAGAGGCCGTGCCCCGCGCGCGTCATCCTTTTAAGCCCACCACATACACACACACACACATATCTCGTACCAGCGGTGCTGGCGCGCTGACACACACACACATTCTTGAACAGACAGACGGACATGAATGTATGTTTTCCAATACACTTTAAGGTGGTATATTTAACATCATAAAATATTTTTAGCCCTTCACTAGAATAATATTAATATTATTCAAGATCGGAAATTAACTCACACAGGTGTACTTCCATAAAAACACGCTTTTGAAAGAGTGTATTTCTTTCAAATGAACACAATCTCTAGTGACAAAACGGCTCATCATATTTTTACAGCATCGATAATAGCAGCGTAACCTAAATCCATGCCTAGTGTACGCGACCGTAGAAAAGTTAGTTGTAATAAATCTCTACTGCTGGATCTCCTTTTTTAGAAATTATAAATACAAAAACTAGAACCTATTTTAACCTGTTCAATCAAAGCTTACTCTTTTTTTACTCCAATGTGTTATGAATGAGTGAAATTCAATTTTCAGTCAACATCAATAAAAATAATATTAGAGCATATATATATATGCTCTAATATATATATATATGTATGCACTATAATAATAATAATAATAATTTAGTAAAATTCAAGCGCTCCGAAAAGCTGAATATGGCAGAAGAAGAGAGATAATTTGTCACCATCACAATAATTGTCATGTCAACTAATTAATAGCATAATTTAATATGTGCATAATGCTAATGAATTTAATATAAAACATTAAAATATTTGTCGTTTTAGACTATAGCTTTTGTTTATAACAGCTGTTAAAAAATATATATCGGTTTATCTAGCTTAGTTTTCACGCAACCTAAACATAGAGATTAAAAATAATTTTACAATAAAAACTTGTTAAACTCAATAAATGATTCGGAAAGTGATAATAAAACATGTGTAATATGATTAAAACGGAAATAAAGACATATTTGAAAGAGTTGAGAGAATCAGGCAAACCAGATATTGGAGGATGGCCCTGTCAGAAGTTTGAACGTTTGAGAGATGTGCGAGAGGACTGGGTAAGAATTATACAAAAGAATTTAAAAAAAAACCTCAAAATTATTACTATGTTTGATCATGATACTAGAACTTCGAATCATATTTATCCATGGACGTTTTCTTGTTTAATGAAAACGATTCCAGAACATCGAAAAATTATGGACATTTTTTGGGTTCATATCACTAAGCACCCCCAAAAGTGTGCCTGTAAAGTAATAATACCCTTACCCACCAAGGCACATAATTTAGATAATTAAAGCAATCTCACATACTGACTCTGTGTGCATAGACTCTATGCAGGAAACTATCGTATAATATTACACAAAAGTTATAAATAATGCAATAATTATAAGTATCATTATTAAACGTAATTAAATAATTTAATGTATTTCCTGTTTATTGATAGTTTTATATAAGGCTGAGGAGTTGTGCGTTTAATTGCTATTTAATCAAATACATTTTTTTAATATATACATTTTTCGAATACAATAAAAAATAAATACATTGTTGCTGCATCGATATGATTTAAAATTGATTTTATGTGACTGTAAGAAGGATGGGTTATTTTTTAATAAATGATTTATGATAGTAAAAAAAAAACAATAATTGATTTTAAATAAATTCTTTTACCAATATTATAACTAGGTATATTAATTGTAGTAGGTACTGAACTTCAATACATAATCATCCTAATATTTCCGATTAGTCATTATGTAGTGTGGGTTTGTTCTGTTACTCATTATTTCATGATGTTTCGTTAAGTCAAATTCAAATATAATAAATACTTCGGAATGTTACCAAAAATATAATAAAAAATAAAACATTTTATATTTTTCATATCCCTAAATAAATATTTGTTGATAACACATGACAGGAATTTAATCGACACGGTAAATGAAAAGTGACAGCATGTATTAAACAAATTCGATTCACAATAGAAGTGCTATTAAATGAACAGTACAATTAATACAGAATACTCCTCTACTACTTGTATATCAGAAGAACAACATTTACATTTAAAAACGCTAGAAAAGGAAATGAAATACGTGTACCAATGGAAAGTGAACTTTTAGGTTAACACATTTTAATCAATAAAACTGAATTATCGTGGGATATGTCGCCGCACCTGTATTAAGATAAGATTGTTTATAACAAAAAAATTTAAAGTGTCGAGACACAGCCATGCAAATAAATAGATACGGCGAATATAAAAACTGTTGAGGTTAGAAATGTAAATGCTTAAATATAAGACAATACAAAGACAAATTAATGAAAGTTTTACCTTGCTTGAAGTATTTATGTGCGGTATGTTTTAGATAGAAATGTTAACGTAGTATTCAAATTTCGTGAGTCACAATATCAAAAAATAAACAATACGTCAACTCCTCGCACGAGACGATATGTATACGGCGCGGCGGCGAAGTATTTTTAGTACCTCGAAGCTGGCCAATCAAAAGCTCTGGAAAAGTGGCGTGATATCTACGTCATGACACACATAGGTTCGTTGGTAAACGATTCACTGATCAATACTGTCAAAACGTGTTCGCCGCGCGCAGATGTTTAAAAATTTTAATAAATGTGTGAATAATCAACAAAATATTCGGTTAAGTTATCGAAAATTAATTGCTAATTTACGAAACAAACGTCACTTAAAAATAACACTATTTTTAAAATTATTAATTTTCACACGGCGCGTCGAAACGGCAGAAAAAGGTAACATAAAAATTTCTTCTTTGCCGTCCATTTGAATTATTATTTTGGTTTTGCTGTATAGATGGCACTGCTAAAAAATATACTATATGTTTGTTTCTCTCATAAGGCTATTAAGAGAGATAATTATTTATAATTTGTACCTATTAGATATACATACATATTAGAAAACTTGTATAGGTAACTACTTTAAACCTTAATGCACAAACATTAAACGTTTTAAACTTAAATCTAGTACAGAGTGCTCAATTTTGGTTAGAATTTAAAAAATATGCAATTTATTTATTTTATTTATAAAATAAAGTTAATTGCTTTACCATACGTGGTCCGTTCCAAAGCAGTTTTCTGTACAGTTTTTACAAGTTGTTTATTGTTAAAGTAAAATCAAAAGTTACAAAAGGGACTTTTAGCTGTTGGAGACAAAAATTTGTAGGTAGTTAGATTAATACAAATGACAAACAAATTGCTTTCATTTTGTTTTTTACCCGCATCAAGCAACTGCTTTGTTATTTTTGGTTTAAATCACTTTTGACCCTTTGATATCTAGTGACAATTTATTAAATATTCACGGTGCACAAAATAAGAGAGATCTTTGACCAAATGTTGTATTGGTACTAAAAGGTTTCCGAAGGTTTTGCTTCTCTTTTCCTTAGATATGGATCGTGGATATGAAGTTAAGTTATTTTTTAAATATATTTTAGATTAAATTAATTAAGAACGTACTTTCATTTTTCCAGTTTGAAATTTGAGAAATTCTACCCGAATACACACTCTTTCAAGACGAGTATAATAGTTATAGTATCACCTTAAATCTAAAGGACGTTATTTGTAACTTAAATTTTGCTAGAGAGGAAGGTTTTGATAGAAAGTAATGACAATAAAATGGTTGATTTTCTTGGATTCGAGACAAGCTGTCAAAAAGATCTCGTATCCACGTTTATTCATGTTAATATTGTGGAAAGAAATTATATGTGTGTTGTCTTTTGAATTAATCGATCGAATATTCAATTATTTATTAAGTACCTAGTTTAAATCTACAAATATGTTTGTTTTGAGATCAGTCAAAGTATATATATATGTAGCGACCGGAATTCAAATCTACCGCCATCTCAGTCGGCATCGACGCTAGCGACAGCGTTGCCGGTTGCTGCCACAAGCCTGGCTCAGAATTCACCGCTAGGCACTCTCTCTAGTTTCAGCGTTCTACAGCGGCGGTCTCGCCGGCCCGGGAGCGCCGGCGAGACAGCCAAATTGCTTCACATCATTCATTCATTCATTTCACATCATTCATTTCACATTCATTCATTGCATTCTTTATTTCTATCTGTTTTCATCATACTGTCATAATGCAATAAAACCTCAACACGCGCCAAACAAACATCTATATTTCATAATACCACCGACATAACCCCCAAATATATATATATATAAAGGGTTTTTCATTAAGGGCGCTCAAACTTTTTTTTAAAATAAAACAAAAACGAATGAATATATCTAAAAAAAATTTATAATGTTTTGAAGTACATTTAGTGGCAATTATGTATGAAATTCAATTTCCCTCGCATGACCACCGCGGGCACGTTTGCAGAAGTCCAATCGTTGAATCCAATTTTCCACCACTTTTTCACATAATTCGGCCCGAATCGCACCAATTTCGCGTTCAATATTTTCTCTTAGCTCTTGTAACGTCGCCGGCTTGTTGGTATAGACCAAAGATTTAACATAGCCCCAAAGAAAATAGTCCAATGGTGTTAAATCGCATGATCTAGGCGGCCATTGAACTGGTCAATTTCGCGAAATAACACGCTCACCAAATTTGGTTTTCAATAAGTCAATTGTTGCGTGTGCCGTGTGACTGGTAGCGCCGTCTTGTTGAAACCACATATTGGCCAAGTCTATACCTTGCAATTGAGGCCAAAAATAATCAGTTATCATGGAGCGATAACGATTACCATTCACAGTAACATGACGATTAGCATCATCAACAAAAAAATATGGTCCAATGACACCTCCGGCATGTAATCCACACCAAACAGTGATTTTTCCGGGATGCAATTGTGTTTCGTGAAGCACGTGTGGATTGGTGCCTGCCCAATAACGCATATTTAGCTTGTTTACATATCTATTGAGCCAAAAATGAGCTTCGTCGCTAAAGATGATTTTTCGATGGAATTCAGCATCATTTTCAAATTGTTGTGCAGCCCAATTGAGGAATTGGCGACGCTTCAAATGGTCAAGCGACTTTAGTTCTTGTGTCAACTGGATCTTGTATGGATGTAGGCCAAGATCTTTTCGCAAAATTCGCCACAATGACGTCACAGAAATGCCCAATTGTTGAGAACGTCGTGTTAGTGACTCATTTGGGTCATCAAGAACAGATGCTCTAGCGGCGGCAATATTTTCCTCACTTCGTGCATTTCTTTGTCTCACTGGCACTGGAACATTGTGTAGCGACAATGTGCTTTCAAATTTTTGCACCAAACGTTGAATTGTTGATGTGGCAGGCAAGTGATGACGACGATAAAATGGTCGTAATGCTCTTAAAGTTGCGGTGAGCGAACGCGAATTTTGGTAGTAGATTTGAATAATTTGCAAGCGTTGCTCCGGTGTGTACTGCTCCATGATGATTTTCCAACTAAGTACGAGTGTTAACCTCAAAAAAAATTGAAGAAATATGGCGTAGTTTCTTGTCCCTGTTGAAAGAAAGTTTGAGCGTCCCTATTAAAAAACCCATTATATATATATATAACATCAACTATGTTTCGTATTCAAAATTATTGTGACTGCTTCAATTTTTTTTATAGAAATCGATTTAAATCAATTTAAATATACCGCGTCGCCGATTTATGATCTGTTTGTTTCATAATTACATAGTATTTTGCCTTGTTTAAAAAAAACAACGGTTTTAAAAAAACAATTACAACTTAGTAATGTAGGTACATAAAATGTTTGCTTTGTTCAAGAAAACGTTATTTTCCCTTAAAATCAGTGAAAAAGTATCTAATAAACGAAATTTCCAATTTATGTTGTGAATAAGCTCAATATTATGGCTAAAATATCGTATCGGGATTTTTTAACGAAATATCTCGAGAGTGCAGATTTGACGTCCGCTACGCCCGCTTGAATCGGCGAAATGAAACAAAAATAACAATAAAAATACTCGTTAACGGATCGATATAATTATTATTTAGTAGGTAAGAAATTATTGTATTTTTGATACAAAACTTAGTCTTAAATAGTACTTGATATCCCAAAGCATGTGAGTAAATACAATATATTATTCAAAATCGTTTGTTTTCACTAAAATAATTTTAAAATCGTCCAAAATTGACAGTGTCTTGAAAATTTATCGGTTTATAACGTATAAATATTAATTTACAACATTTTGTTAGTTTTATCTCCAAATCTGTCTTCATTGTTTTCGCTTCAAGGTTATAAGAAAATGTATTTCGTATATGCACGTATTTTCCATAATAAGGCAATTTTATGGCACACTGAAAATGAATTTGATGGTCGCTGTCTTTCTTATAATGCCTTTATTGTCTTAATTATGGCAAATAATATTCAGTTTATTAGTTTTTATTGTGAAGGTCTTACTTAGGTAATAGTTTTGATAAAGTCTAATCTAGTGTACAACTTCTGATATTAATGAATTATAAAAACCAAAATTTTCATTAAAAATGTGAAAAGATTAATTACTATTGAAAAGGGTCCCTTAAAGCGATTTTCAAATCAAAGGGAAGGTGGCAGCCAATGCATTGAATTTGCTGAGCGTGCCTGTGCGGAGCATTGTGAATACAATATTTTCAGTATCAAAAACATAACTTTCCTCTACTGTTATTTTATGTCATTAACAAATTAACTTACGTATTCAAAAGAAACCGTATATATCACATTTTTAAATATAATAATGATCATTGTTACAGTAAAATAAGTTAAATTAATTAGAGTAACAACAATTGAACTCTGACATCAAATAAAACAGTAAAAAATGGATTTTATATCATATCAAAAAGCGATTTGTTGATCACAAATATTTAATAGATTTTTAACAAATTTTTATTTTTGGACAAACTTAAAACTATTTTTATTAATTTGTATCAAAAATTAGAAAATTAGTAAACCCCCGATGAATAATCACAATCGTAACATATGTTTAAAATATGAAAAAACAAAACGTTTTTTTGTTCAGATGGTTTTGGGCCTTAAATTTTCTATTCTCTAGACCTTCTAATATGATCCAGTAATTTTCTGTCTAACAAAGTTGTAATGTTTCTTTTAAATCAATTACGATCTTGAGTCTTCTTTTACGGTGGTCCTTCGTTATGAGGATGACGTCTGCCATAGTTATCAATTGTGAGTCCAAGTGTGGCTGAGGAGTCCTATTCTTGGACCGCACACACTTTCACATGTTGTGCACGTGCATCCGCTGGGCAGCGGAGTTCTGAGCGATGGATCCTCCTTCTTTTCTTTTCTTTTATGGGTAATTGCGTCACCCCTTTTCCATTCACAAGTTTCTCCTCTACAATGTACTTGTTGATGCCATTAGCAAAAAAAATTCCTACAGATATATTTTTGCCATTTTTAACTGACTATTTTTAGGCAACCATAAACTTAAACACAGCCTAAACAACCTATAAAAGAAAAACATCTGCTAGATAGAATTTTTTGCCAGAAAAAGAAATCAGTACAAAGGTTTCTACTAAAGGCAAACATCAAAAACTAAAATACCTGCTAGAAATTTAAGATTGTAAGTAATGTTGACAGTAATACTCCAACTAGCCTGGTAACCATACAACCTGGCAGAATTGTCGTGTTAAGCAGCAGTACACCTTATATTATGATTATCTCCAGTGGCGTGCAGTATGTGTAGATTTAGGTTATGCTGTTATCAATGATATTATACAATTATTTATATATATATATATATATATATGTACTAAATGCTATACATAAGATTATGAACTTTCGTTTAACCAACGTCTTTAGGCAAAATGAATCCTTCATTTGTACAACCCTACCATTTATTTATTTGTAATTTTTGAGTACTATTCATAGTGTTTTTAAAGTTTAAGTTTTAATGTAAAACCATATCTTCTTACCCATATAAAATTCAATATAAAAATTATGGAAGTATTTTAGAACACTATTTTGATTGAACAAGATTTCTTACTGTTTGAAAACCCTTCACATAATAACTAAAGTAAATTATTATTTTTAATAAAGGTTAACATTGGAAATACCGGTTTGCTTTTTCTTTTTCAAAATCAAAAACAAATCCATCATAATAAAAATGCACTCTCCTCAAATGCAAAGAACGATCATGAAAACAACACGTTAACAACCTTAAGATAGTAAAATTTGCAAATTAGTAAAAGAGGAAGTAGATACTTCAATAATTTGGACACACTTGTAAGCCAAGCTGAAAACCTTTCAAATGTTATTCTATTAAGAAACTGCATTAGTAAGGTTTCTGTACAATATGGATCAACTGAATGGAATTTTCAATTCAGTAGGTAGTCAATTGTATGGCTTGAGTAGAACAATAACTTAAAAACAGAGGTTAGCAATTTTAGTAAAAATAAAAGAAGAATAACCCAATTGATGATTACAGCACGGATACAGCAGGGATAGTCGTGGTAGTTTTTAGAACTCAACAATTAAGATTCAACTGGTATATGGCTAGTGCTAGTGTAATTATAATAAATAGTCTGTTTATAATATTTGTATCCCAGAATTTTCAATTATGCACAGCTTTTTTCCTTGTGTGCAGTATGCGCCCCTGATAATCCCATGTGTCATGCGGAAGATTTAATAAATTTGGGCTGTGACTATTGTACCTAATGGTTGTTTATAAAATGTTTGCAGTATTGTATCTTAATACTTTTCAATATAGAAAATAATAAGAAAGTAGAAGATAGAAATAATAAAATAAATAAATAAATGTGGAATTATTTTTTTTCAACTAGAACTAAATTTATATATGTAACCATGCAAATTAGCTTTATTCATTTCACACCATCTTTTGATATGAGATGAATATATTGTATAACTACTAATATTCTAACCCAAATATTCTATGCATATTGATATTTTTACATTTTATTGAAGGATCAAAGAGTTTTTTTTTCACATTTTTTATTTAAGGATCTCATTGAAAGGCGCGTGCATGTACATCGATGAGATTTTATTCTTGCGCCTTGAAGGTTTGCATCAGTTGGTCATTCTGCTCTGCCTACAAAATTGACAATAATTGATAGCTGGCACTGCGCTTAACTATGTATTGTCCTTTACATGGATTTCGAGACAAGTCTTGTATTGTCTCTGTTTTCATGCACCTTATCATAATTGACAAATCAAGGGTAATAAATAAATTTTTTTATTAAAAACCATCTCTTTATTGTCTTATAGAAACCTTATTATTTTCAATCACATTATTTTATCACATTCATTTATGCGTTATTCACTATACAGGACGTCGGGTCATAAGGACTGCATTCATTAAATTTATATTTGTAATGACAAATACCCAGGCACTCAAATTAATTAATATTGACCATAAACACAATTTAATTACCATGTTTATGCGTGTTTAGAATAGAATGAAGCTTTATTTACAAAATAAAGTAAAGTAATTATGACAGAACCAGAGTTTAATAATTAAATATACGCAAGAATGACTGGAAATTTCACTGGACATGTATTAAAGGAGCCAGTCTAACTAATCGAAAATTGTGCAATAGAAAGGACAACAATAAAAATCTTATTTAATTGTACAGTAGAACCCCAATTATCTGAGGTAAAGTGGGCTGAGCGGCTGCTACAAAAACAATAATGTTTTATTTCTTAATGAAGTCCCTTATATATCTAAGCCTGTTACCTCGGTATGACACAGCTGTCATAATTTAAAAATGTCAGGAGATGTGATGTCTTCCTGTTGTTCGGTATACAAAAGCGATTTTTCAATATCATTGAGACTGCCTGATTTTCTGTGTAAATCTCGTTATCTTCATTACTTTCATCTTTTTCTTCCATCACTAGATTAAGGATAGTGTCATCAGCCATCCACTCATTAATCTCTTTCAGTTTAATTATCAATAACAAGTAGACTGTTTGTAAGCTCCTAGAAGAGAGGGTCTTCAATGCAACTGTTTCACTTTCATTGATTTTCCCTTGCTTGGCTGAAAATGTTTTTATCTCTTTACTTCCTTCCAAGATTCTGTCATCCAGTAAATTACATTTTTTACAACAGTTTGGTCAATTTCTTAGTCTTCTAGGAGATGTTTTAGTAATTGTCAACTTTTCAAGTTTTCCTCAGTGATCAGGTGGTTAAATAAAAGGTGGTACATGTGGAGATAAGAAAATACATCCGGCTCAGATAATCAAGGTCCTACCGTATTTTAAAAAGATCATAAATATATTTTATCATTTTCTTAAGAAAAGATTTATATCCACCTCTCCTACGTAAAGTATCGTAATTAATTTAATTTTTGGTTGTTTTAGTATTTTGCACATATTTGATACATATTTTATGTTGCAGTATTTTATTTATATATATATATATATTGTATTCTAATATGTTCTATTGATCATAATATATTTCTATAATTTACTGTCATTTAAAAATGTTAAAAATACGTGTGAAGTACTAAAACAATTAAACATAAACTATTTGTAAGTTATGATATTTGATACATAACATAGGAAGATCAATATATTAAAATCAATTACTTCTGAAAAATATAGCAACTCAGACATTTTTTCTTCTATGGGTTTTATTTATTGTTACATTATGTCAATAAAGGTAAAAATTGTGAACATCTTTTCAAATATTATTTGAAGTGAAATATTTTCTAATCTGTTTGCTTATTTCATTCTAGCGATTAAACAAGTAAATTTTAGATATCCATGAATCAATAAACATTTATTTTGTTATCTTAGATTCCACATATTTATGTATATATTTAATAATACTCGCATCTTTGGGTAATGCAAAAATAATTTAATTCGCTTTATATTTGCATAATTTAATGTATAATATTCTTTTTTATGTGGTATGCAGTCCCCAGTAGCACCAAATAAATATTTATAACAATCTATTTATCGTATGTACTCATTTCATTAATTATATCTATAAGAAAATAAAATTTAATATTTCACATTTAATTTAATTGAATGTTTCCACAATCAGCACAATGAACAGCCCCACAATATCACATTTCTCTATGACCGCCGGTATTCTTAGTTGATTTATTTCAAACCCTCCATGGATCTGTTTCTTTGTACATTCTTTCTATATTGTCACGAAGCATTTGTTCTTGCTCTGTAAACGAAAACATGTTTTAATTGAGTGTTGATGTGTAAAGATACCCACAAACTCTTCGTTTTTACATTACAATCTTTGAAGCTTCTTCTGTGATTTAGTTTGTGAAGTTACAGATTATGCAGTTTCTATATAGCTAACTCTTCTAGGATATTTTTTTCAAAGTAACAGTATTAGATAATTTAACACCAGGGGTGGTAAAAAAATTCACACCTTATTTAATATAAAACTAGTATCTTTGATAGTGATTTTTTTCATAAAATGTGTATTTAGGTGTGTATGTACAATTATACCTACCTATAATCCATATATATGTATATATATATATATATATATATTAAGTAAAGAATAGTAAGTAATGATCAAATGTGCACACATTTAATCATCAATATTTTTACTTTTCGTAAACCAGTAGTTTTGAACACAAAATTGTCATGACTTTAGAAAATTGACAATTTATATTTTTTGAACATTTAAGGAACCTTATTTTTTATGCCCTCAATTCTGACCCCATCGCTAAATTCGTTGTTCCTCCTCTGACTATACAGGTGTTGAAAAAAAGTATATTATTTATGAATAATCTCTGTTGCACAGTACAGTACCTAGTAAAAACTTGTATTGAAAAATGTATTCATATTTTATTATCTTTAAATTTATAATAATTTTACTCCACCCATTTATTTAATTGTAAATCAGTAATTAAAAGCAAACCTGTCAGCCTAAATCCAATTATTCTGATCAATATCAGAATCTGTAACAATATTTACAAAATTCTCACCTTTACTCAAATTCGCAATAATGCATTGCTTTCGCAAAAATTCGGTACACAGTTCTCTGCTTAATCCAAAAGCATGCATGTTGTACGTGAATGTTCTGAAAACATATCAACATACTTTAGTCAGAATGATTTAAGAGTCCATCCATACCAATATAACCAAAATGATGTTACAGAAATACACAATTACATTGGCAACAAACAAATGAAACATAAACTCTTTTTTTTCCTATAGGAATTTTTGCCTGATATGAATTATTTGTACTACTTTTTTCTCTTTTAATGTTAAAAAAAATAGTTTATCAACATCTTTTATTCTAAAATAAAACAAATCCAGAACAATGGTTATGGAAACAATTGTTCTTTTAGTTTTTTGTTTTCTGGACCACATTTAAATATTAGAAGTGGTAATTCTGAAAAAAGATGTGAGATGTTGTTTTAATTGTATGATATGAAATGTATAAATGGACGATCTTCATACAATAGGCGATATAAGAGGTAATAAAATGTCAGGCTTATACCATGTCCTAATTACTCCAATTATTTTGCAATGAAAACTACTCAACTTCAAATTAAAAATGATGAGATTTTTGTACATACAAATAACCAACTAATACCAAAATGTATCCTCTCGGCAACTCTGGAGAGAAGGCGGCCCAGAAGGGTGGGGAGGTTGCCCTAGACTAAGCTAGGAAAAACAGTAACAAAGATTTTATGAAGACAGATTGGGTCTTGATTAATCATCAAGTACTGAAGCGGCACAAGATGGAAAATGACATATTTGCCATGATTTTGGATCCCCGAATCTCTCAAGATAAGAGAACGAAAATGATGATGATGATGAAATGTATTTTACAATACATACCCTAATTGACCAAAAGTTATATTTTCTTGATACTGTTTGTCATCATACAGAGCTTCCATATTATTTGATGTCACATCATCTTTGGTCGCTATAGGCCTGTGAATTCTTTCACATTGTAAAGCATCAAAGAAAGCAGCGTTCCAAAACCTTAGGGAGTGCCATATTGGTTGATCTCTTAGGTATGTGTAGAGGTATTCTTTGTAGGGTTCGCATCCTGGCACATCAACTACAAAATAGAAATATAAATATAACTAAAATAAACAATTAATAAAATGATCACAAAAAGCGTTTTAATAATTCTCTGAAATTTACGTATCTGTCGTATAAGTCTGATTTACGTGTGTACATACATTATTGTTTTATTTACCTTCTAAATAGAATGTGAAACACATATTCATCAAAGACTTTGCTGGTGAGAAGTCGTCTGCTTCAGCACATTCGAATAAAACAATTGCAAAGTATTGTATTAAGGAATAAAACGTCGATTCATTAACACGTCTAGATCTTCCTCTCTGGGCATTAACGAACCTTGAAAACCAAAGCCTTCCAGTTTCATTCTAAAATCAATACATAAACAAATATTACAGATCGGGTCTGCCATTAATATGTCATATTTTAAGTAAAATATTTTTTAGTCAATAATATTATCACCATCTAAACACGACACAGTTTGCCATTTTGTTAATACATTTTTAATGCCATTATGATATAAATATTTCAGATTTTATGGCAAAAAACTAAGAAATGCAGTCTCTACATTTGAGAAATTTTTAGTTTTCAAATATTTGTGCAGTACATATATCTCTCCAATTGTTATTAGTAGATGCCCGTATGTAATTTGTTATTTAGGAAAATTTCAAAACGGATAATCTATTCAAAATCCCACCACACACACAATATAATTTTTTGTGTGTAATCCGTCTCGGGCTTGTCATTTTGCTAAACTTCCTTTGTCTGCTCACTGCCTTTCTATTAAAATATCAAAGTTTTAAGAGCCGCCCTCTGTATATACCCTCCCCCAAGAACCCAATTTACAATGTTTTCCATATTCATTATTATCAATGTAGTTCCATTAACTGTTCTTGCATATGAATAATTTTAATATCTCCGTGTGTCTACGTCTATTTGCAAGTACACAGTTATAACTTTTCATCATAAAATAAACATTATAGTATTTACTGTCTTTTGTTTCATATTATTAGTGAAAACACATTCTCTCTGTGTGTGTGTTGCAATTTTAGATGTTAGATGATAATAAAATTACAAACGGAAACTTCTCAAACAAAATTTAATAGTTGATATGGTGTCAGCATTTGACAAAGAAATTTAAATGTAAATTTTTGCTATTCAAAATTATGGAAGTTTTTTTTTTCAATTTTAGTTTTGCTTAGTTATCTTGTACAGCAATTCTGAGCCCTCTTGGGTCCCAGGCGGTTGCCCAGGCAGTAGTTATGCCACTGTTCTGAGAACTGCTTCTGATATTAAGTACAAATTAAATCATTGGAACTGTATCTTCTGCGTATTGTTTTCTGGGCTAACCTGCCCTGTATATCTGGTCGACGTTTCGGATCCTATTGCAGGGTCCATCATCACATCAGCCCTAATAAGAAAGGTCAGATATACACGGCATAATATTTTTATTGGAATTGTAATTTGGAAAATATGAAAATATGCCGAAAACCACGCACTTAAAACACCTATTCAGTTTTCATATTATGTGTGCGTTTGTTAAAGTCTTATAAACTTTGCGTTTACCTGACAAAGTTGTCCAAACTTTGCTTTTTGATCTAATTGTATTGTCGCACTGTCTTTAAACAGCTGAGAAACAAAATGTCTCATAAACTCAACAGTTGCCTCATCAGATTGACTATCTAAACTTAAACTGGAAGCCCACGATTGAACGGATCCCTCAGATCCTGCAATCAGAAATAAAAATATTTTGTTCAATATCCATTTCATAAAAACAAATTAAAATTAAATTATCGTATCGATTGATTCACTCACCGGATCTCACCCAAAACTTTTTGCCATCTTTGTCAGAAGAATCAATACTTGTGCTAGGGCCATAGCCATCCAAATCACTTGCAGAACCGCTACTTGGGACTTCTGAAATTGAACATGAATAATGCATAAGTTTTGATTTCAGTTTGCATATTTATCTCAATAAAAAAATAAGTGTATACGTTCCGTAACCTACGTAGTGTAGGTCAGGTCAGGTTATGTTAGAACCGTAAAGACTTATTAGTCAACCCAATAGAACTTATTGTATTGTTCATTGTCAATAAATGAAGAGTGATACCACCATAACAACAAATGTGTATGTTAAAATGTGTACATAATTAATATAAAATAACTTTGTAAAGCAAAACAGTACAAAAAACTTTAATGTGTACATGTTTTAATATCTTTTTGGCAATTTATTATGTTTAGTAATTTTGCCTTACCCATTTCTACTTTCAATTTGTCATACGGATCTGGTCCTGTGGCAACTAAGCTGCATTCCATATTACTGTCGATTGATTGGGATAGATGCAATGATGAGAGTTCTCTGTCTATATCTGTGCTACCCTCACACTTCAAACTGGTATCATCTCCCTGATTATTCACAGCGTCATACTTTGCTAAGGAAGTCGATAGAGAGTCTTCACTTTGATCTCTATTGAAATCGCATTTCACGTTCCTGTTTGATTAAATTAAAAATACTACATATTATCATTTTTTATATTTGTCGCATTCTTTTTTAAAACAGTCATAGGTAGGTGTGGTTATTTAGGTATAAGGTATATAATATACTTCCTCTGATTATTCAAATTAACAGTGCGGGAGAGGAGATCCGGTAGTTTACATTTTAATAAATGTAACAGTTTTTTATCAACAATATTAGTATTTATAGAAAATTTAAAATAATATTATTTGAAGTCAATTATATAACATTCCACATGTAACTTTAATCCATCATTTTATATGAAATAAATATTACATTAGAAAAAATGTGTTTTATTATTTCGAATCGAGAATAATTACTAAGAACAGGGGCAGCAATTCCATGCCTGCAATTTTCACACACCGAGCCTCTCAGTACTCAAATTGTATTTTTATATGATCATTGGTTCGATGATTTGGGAATGATAATAATTTTTTATTGAAATGTCAAAGGAATCTTATTACCGTCTCTGAAAAAATAGGATAACAAGTAGGTAGCAATATTAACAACCATGGAACTTACTTAGGGTATGAATAAAATGCAAGTGCAACATAATAAATAAGGTGAAGATGCTTGAAATACTTAGCTGTTATATATAAAGATTATATAATAATAGGTAGACAAAATGATTTAGTCTTAGATGGTGCAAGGTCATGATTAATCAAATAGTAGAAAGTACGTAAATGTACAGATGGAAAAAACAAAGAATTATTATTCATTTCTAGTCGCTTTCCTCATTAATGATGATTTTGATTTCCTAAACAATAATTAACAGACCAGACATACACAATATTTCATTAATACAAATATGACATTATTATAATTATGATTAGTATACATAAATATTTATCCATACTCTTCTGATTGATTCTTCCGCCTGTGCTTAGCAAGCGCTTCCCTGTCCTCAAACGTAAGCCCCAATGTAGGTAGTGCATGCAGTTTTCGTGTGGCACCCATCGTTCCCAGCGGGAGTGGGTCAGGGGCCGGGGCGCTGCCATAGCTAAAGCCTTCCTCTGTTGAGTAAGATGAGGACTGGCTCATACTCAGGGCAGACTCCAGCTGGAAAGATAATATGCATCTTATTATTTATATTATCATTATCACAACTCAGTATATATTCATGACAGGGCCTTTTTAATAATTAATGACAAAATTCCGCTATATATATATATATATGCTAAAGAATTTTCTGTTACTAAGAGTAAGGTACAATATACAAATAAATAAAAAATCTTATATATTTAGTAGCTCTTAAGTTAATTAGAAAATTTTTCTACAAATAATCAGCTCAGCTTCAGAACACCTGCGTACATAATTATATAGTTTCATTGTCGTCCTAAACTTGTTTTGTTATCTCTCATTAACCTACAAAGTTTATCATTTTTTTATCAAATTATAATTATAACTCTAATCAGTAGTGCACCACTAGCGATGCTGAAATGCAAGAATACTAGAAAATTTAAAAAGAAATGTTTTTGACTTATTTCAGCCGTTTAAAGAAATAGCTATTTTAAAATGAATGAGTAATTTGCGGTCTAATAAATTATGTTCAACATTCTTGAACATCTCGCAAGCACATCCGTGTATATAAAAAAATTAAATCCATGGTTACACACCACATATTTGCTTTATTGTTTGCAAGCTAACTGTAAGGGACAGGGAGCTGTGAAAAGCAAAAAAAGGATGCTTTATGACATACTGGATAAAGATTAGCAGAAAAAGATTAAAAAGTGAAAATATAATTTTAAATGTATATTTACAAAAAAATTATTGTTTAAAAAACAGGATTAAAATAGTTCACTCGTCTTTGAATGGGTAAAAGGCATTATTAGGCTTCATGAAAATTACTTCAACACATAAAGGCTATTATAGCCTGCGTTCAATGTTGGCATCCATTTCTTACATCTATTTCTTTTTACAGCTACCTGTCTCTTGCGCTTTGCTTCCAATTTTGCCCAACAATTTTCTTGATGTTATCTGACCATCACGTCTTAGGACAGTTATATCTATAGTTATATTACCTCTTTTTACTTTCACATATCTCTATAATTTTGATGTTTAATTATTGAATGTTTTAGTGTATTGGCCATGTCCTTTGTAAACATTATATCTTAATATTTTTAAAATATGTATAGTATGTATTACGTATAGGTATTTGGCCATACAACTCACAATCAAACGTACAATCACAAATCTAATCGTTTTTTAACAGATATTTTATTTTAATTTTAATTATTAAAATAAAGATTTATCACGTACGCAAAATATTACTGTTGTGTTTATATGTATACATATTTATTAAGTACTTTTTTTAAACTAAATAATTTAAATTATAGTAATTAATACATGAAATAACTTTGTATAATTATAATAATAAATTAATTAAATAATTTTGTATGTGACTGGTTGCTTAAAGCCAGTCCGTTTCAGAATAGCATCTCTTCCTTCATCAGAGCGGTACAAAACTAAATTCATTTTTGTTGTCTTCGGTTTCGTTGATTATCACGAGATTTAACTTCAAAAATCTGTAATGTTAACATTAATACTCACCAGTAAAAAAATATACATAGTGTCAAGCGTCATTAAGGTTATGGAAAGTGAGCTTTGATGGCCCGAACCAGACTGAATTGTCATGTTCATTGGGAATATTCTAAGGTGATGGTTAAATTCAGTTGGTTTGGTAAAAAATTAATGATCAGTGAGGAATGACTGAAGAAATATTGGTGAATATTTTACCTTGTTTGAGATCCCAGTTATGAGGTCAGAGCTGTTCCCTAGGAACGAGAGCATCCCGGACTTGAGAATCCCCTGGGTTCGGCCCATTATCCTTTTTATCTGCTCCCCGTTGGTCTCCTCCTTCTGGTTGACCAAGTCCACCATGGTGCTCACACCGCTGGCGGGCTGAGCACACGGTCGGGGTTTCAGATAACTGCTGTGAATTAAACAATATACATACTTATCTTGATTGAATGAGAACAAGAGGACTTACAATTCCTTCTCACTTTCAAATAATTAAGTTTTTTTGAAGTGACACTTCTTTAAATAAAATTCTAATGTGATTAAAGTTCATTCAATGTATTATGATATCATTGTACTGGTTCAACTGATTCATCTTTTCAAGAATACTTCTTCATGGAAATATTACCAATAAAAACATTAATTTTACAACAATACAATAACTGGTTCTGCCAACTTCTGTAATTTTATATAACCGTGAACCAGTGTGAACCGGTTGAGTTCACCACTGGTAATTTGACCCATGGGTACGAAATTTATAGTGGAGCATAAGAAAATGAATAGATAGGGAAAAATGGAAGCAAGAAGAAAACCAGTGGCGTAACTACGCCAATGCGGTCCATTGGGGCCCACATTAAATGGTGACTCACAATACTTTTAGTATCGATATTTCTGTAAATATTAATACTTTTTTCAGCGCTAATAATTTTTAAAATCCACTACAGTACAAAATGAATTTTAAGAATCATTTCTCAAATGTGTTACAAAAACGTGTGAAAACATAACATTACAGTAATACCCTGTTGATACATTAGGCTAGGGACCAGCTGTTTTCAATTGTTAGTGCATATAAATGCCTAAAAACACTGTTTTTTTATCATAAAAATGTGAATATTATAGGAGACATGAGACCAATAATTTCTTACAATTTAATAGATAAAACTGCATAGAATTGAATATTTTCGTATTTTATACACCGGGGGCCTTTTTTACTTTTCGCATTAGGGTTCAATTTTTTTTAGTTACGCCACTGGAGAAAAGATAACAAAATAGATGCTAAATTATACAACCCATATATCGCGAGTTTCCCGCCGACACTCGTTATTATTTTTTAAATTGACGTAAACGATCTATTCAGTGAAAATAAAATTATATTTTAGCATTGTAGAGTTGTACCCTTGATGTTTGGTTTGAAAAATTATACATCATTCGAAAATATTATCTTATTCATCTACCGTTTAATTTTTCAAATTACGATTTATTTTTAATTTCAAACCTCAAGAGTCTTATAATTTTATAATATTATGAATTATTATAATTTTTATCAAATTTGTACAACATTACATTATAAGATATCATTACTAAACACACCTAACAAAATAATAACATCAAGGAACGTTTCGATCTTAATCGGGGATCTCGCATTAAGTTAATACGTTTTAGAAGATTCTTCCTTACTATTAATAAAAATAAACAAATTTTTAAGTGTGATAATTTAATTATATCAAAAAAAGGTTAAAAATGAAAATAAAACCACTTCTAATTAAAAATAAAATATCACTCTACGCCTCGTCAAAGCTCTTGGCGGGGAGAGGGAGGAAGGGGGCGTCAAGCTGCCACTAGCCAAGGGGCGTGTTTTACCCAGAGACGGCCTTGACCCCAAGGCCGCTTTATGAATAGTAAGATTTGTCAAAGTATTAAAATAGCATCAAAAACTAAAGCGAATATAAAATAAATATTTAGCATTAATTTATAATAATTTGCAACCTTATTACAACACCTTTAAAATAATTTTCACTATCGTGCTTCACTTAAAGATCTAATAATCCATAATAAATATGTATACACCTATACTGACTGTTCACTGAACTATGGAAACGTTGACTTGTAAACAAACACAAAATAATTTATTCGCCTTTTTGATTTAAAAATTATAAATGTCATATGCTAACCGTGGAAACGTTTACACATATCAAAAAGTATTAACAGTTCAGATATTTGCTTGTTTTATAAAACCAATATGCTTCTTCTCGAATGTTCTCCAATCGTTTGCGGTACCTCAACTATTGTGTCTTATTGCTTTGAACGTTTCGTCAATTGTGACGTACTCAGATTTAATAGTGCTGGAACTAAAATTACCGCCATATGGATATTTCACATTTTTTGTTTCAACATATTCCAATACAAACATTACACGGGCGTAAAGGCCTGCATCCTCAGTTTACTTTTAAGTCTCTTATATATCACGTTCTTAACAATATTGACATTTTCAGAATAGGCTGGGTGATATTTTAGGTCATTGTTGTAAAATTAATTATTCATGAAAGTCTCTTCAAAACATATATTTAGGTGCCTAGTATTTAAACAAATTTCATTAAGTTTAATCTGATACGCTGCATCAAGAATTTATGAACTTTATTTTGATATTTATATTTTATAATGGCTTCCACTATGAAAGAGATTCCAACAATATATGCGTCTATGGGGGGCACGATTGTTTTTATTACAACCCTTCCAGGTAGATGCACTGAATTGAATACGAGTTGAAAGTGACCGCGCGTGCTGTTAATTAATAGCTATAAATCCTCATTGTATCTAAGCAAAAAATACTTGGACTTGGTGCTTTTAACAAGAACAGATTCAAACATATGTGCTGTCAACCATCAATATACAAATATTTTTCTTGGAAAACAACGGTGATAAGGCAAAATATAAACCTAAAATTGATGAGGGTAAAATTATGAAATTCGGTAATAAAAAATAAAATAAGGGGAGCTCCATTTGGATAGTTCGCCCCCGGGCGCCAAGTACCCTAGCTACGCTTTTGCAGCTGAATACTATCAATTATCATCAAACACACTAAATTGAAACAGATGTAAAAAGTTAATTAAAATTCGTAATATTTACACGTGTTGCCAGTAGAAATAGACCGGCTAGTTTGTTTTTTTCAAGGCTGCGAATTTTTCAGCCTGCCCTTGTATGTAAAAATCAGTGAAGCTAAATAAGTTATTCTTGGTCGATCTCGTAGGGCTTCAGTTACGTCATATAAGTGAGTGCAGAAAGACTCAAAAACTCTTGAGTGGCGAAGTATTATTTATTTGATAGTTTTAATAATCTTTTAAAACTAAATTTTATATGTAAGTACGCCAAAGGTTTTTTTTTTTAATTTTAAGTGAAAACATCCTTAGCTTGGATGAGATTAAAGGATTTTAGAAACTAAAAGAATCCGAACCCGCCCCACATTTTAGATTTTTTTTTTCCAATAATTTCATACTTTTGGAGGTCACAATACACCTTCATTATACAAAAAAAAATACTTTAAAATTTACTAAATATTTAAAAATGCATTTTGTTTTTTCTTGTTTACTTGTGTTCACTTGTTATACTCGCGGCCGCTACTTACTTCAGTTGTAGAAGTGAGGCGTAGAGGTAGCTAACAAGCTAGCTCAAGGTCGAAGACTAGTTGTGAGGGATGAAAGCATTTCCGTCTCGTATTTTTGTCACCAAACGGTTTTAGTGCAGTCAGTAAATTTTTGTTGGTGCTACCATTCTTTCATGTTTTTACATCAAAAATACAGATCACTCATAATATAATTATTATTGTAATATTATAGACGAATTATTAACATATAATATGTTTTATCGAAGTCTCCCCCATAATATTAAAAATAGGACGATAGAAATAGTGAGTTTGAGAAGCGTCAGAATATTAGCTTTGCATTTAATTATTTAAAAAAAATTAATAGTGCATTTTTTATTTCTAGTAGTTAATGTTTATTTACAGATGTTTTATTAGTTGTGGACACACGTAATGAAATTTAAAAAATAACTAAAAATACACTGATAATAAGGTCAATCACTACTATCTATTGAATCTTGAATGATTTCCTCCCTTTGTTTCAGTATTCTCTTTGATAATGCCATTAAAAAAAAATGTAAATCTTATTATTACCTAAGCGTAACATTGAATTTCTTCTCGTTATACAATAGTTAATTTGTAATAATAAAAAAAAAACTCACAAATCACTTTAAACCACATTAAAAACGCATAAATATCTTATAAATCACTTTTTATTTTTATAATCGACGATATTTAAATTATTATTGCTTTATTTTAATATTAATTATATAATTTCGATTGCGCCTATTTTTTGCAACATCAATAACACCGTACATTTTCTTCCCGTGATAAGCATAATATATATTCCAACATATCATTTTGTCCCCGTTACATTTCCCCGCACACGCGGATCGGTTAATAGCACCATTTATCAATATTTTTACTGATTGCATGATAAAAAATTAACACATTTCATCCCGGGGGAACGAGACATCTGCACCGACTCCACTATCAACACACGCCAGAAATGTATTTTAACAGCGAGCTGTCAGTACTGCGTACATATGCAAAATGGAAATTTTGAATGAGCTTATCGCTTTTATGAGTTATGATGCAAATCAATGAATGGACAATGTAAACAAACGTTTAAAGCCACTTACAAAAGGATTGCTGCAATAGTTTGACAGATACGCAGAGGGAAAATGGAAGCGAGGATCTTTACGACGGGACGGCACGGTAAACACTGCATCGCCCGTGTAGAGAAAATATAACTGTGTCGTTAGGACTTGCTTTGATAAGGTTCTGCCGGTTTTCACATTATATACTGGTACCGCTATCACATAATGTTGCTTATATTTTAACTCGTTTGAATACAAACCGCGTTTAATTACACACATCAGTCTATGGACTGACACTCTTGTATTGACAAAATGTAGCATACAGTACTTGTTAGACGAATAATGTAAAGTACATATTTATGTTTGTGTTTTTTTGACCGCAAATTTAATCTATTAACCGCAAATGGCATCGAAGCAGGAAAAGTTACTAAATATATTATTTTTAATTGCAGACTATCTAAAAATACTAGATAAAGTTATGAACGCTTATAGTGGGAATATTGTTCGTAAGTTTTTGTATATATATATATAATACTTTATAATACTTATAATATGTAAATAATACTTTTTGTGTATAGTAAGGGTTTGTGGGTAAATTTTCTTAATTTATTTGTTCTTAATAGTTCAACAATATTGCAATTGAATTATTCCATAATATTAATTGATTTTTTAATAGAGAAATTAATTATTCATCTAAAAAGAGGGCCATTTTTATTATGGCGTATGTTCACAGATGAAATTACTCTCGAAGATTCGTCTCGTAAGCGGGTACATCGCATGCGTTTCGCTCCCGGATTAGAATGACGCATCCAGTCCATACGCACCTTTACTGAGATCAATGTCTCATAGAGAGATCACCGTGAATAAGGGCCATGACAGTATTAAAGAGTTGGTCTTAATATGGTAAAATTTATGTATAATTGTTATTAATTGCTACAAAGTTTTATTTATAAATAGGAAACGTTACCGGAACAAAATTGTAGATTAAATTAAATCTGTACCAACTCCATTTTCATTTAATTATTATATCACGATTGTTCCATTTTCTGTTTTTGTTGTCTTAAATTTAATATTTGAGCAGATCATACGAATATCGTGTGAACACTTCTTAACACATTGTTAGGCCAGAATTCTGATTAGTTTCCTTGATTTTCATCGGTACATTCACACTTGACCACTATCATATTTTAATATTCTCTTTTAGTAAACTTGTGACATCAATTTCCAATTACATCCAGTATATTAAATCAATTTTCTAGACAGATTTCATAGATGTGACGAATGTGATGGTAAATGGAGCTTCTCTAAACGCGACATACCTACGTAACAGGAAACGTCAAATTT
Source organism: Eubasilissa regina (assembly GCA_022840565.1). Classification (NCBI taxonomy): domain Eukaryota; kingdom Metazoa; phylum Arthropoda; class Insecta; order Trichoptera; family Phryganeidae; genus Eubasilissa; species Eubasilissa regina. The sequence goes on from JAINEB010000018.1 coordinate 29,734,891, forward strand.
GTCAGACGGCGTGTTTAGTAAAAGCACCAATAAAAATCGTTAGCTATTCTGTGAAATCAAACTGTCTTATCCTTATATTCTGTTGTGTTATTTTTATTTCCGATAATAATGATGTATAATTTCGAGTTCTATGACCACGAATAACCAAATTTATACGCCAGTCAGCTGCTTAGGTGAATCGTAAATGTACCGGCAATATCTGCGCACCATCACTGTTTCTATGAGTTAGGAATTTAAATACTTGTCGTTAGACCATAAGAGATTCATAGATCGCTTCACGCTGAACTCTGTAGTGTCCTTGAGACACACTCGAGTCGAATCTCCGAGAGAAACCTCATCTTAGTTCACGTTCATTAGTCCTTTACTTAACTGTAGCCTAAATAATGAGAACATACACAATGTTTTATCTTATAAAAATGGTAATAATTTCGATATCATAGAACCCTGTTGTTTTAAAGTTCCATTGCGCCATAGACGGTAGCGCCACTCTCTCCCTTCTCCCTTCCCCGCAAAGCCACCCTTGCCGCATATCTCTAGAAAATCTGATACAGCAACATTACAAAATGAGACTGGGAATATGACGCCACTCTGATACAAGCTCCAAAAATGTGTATACTTCAAAGGCAAACAAACGAGGGTTTTTAATATAAAAGACCGCTACTACCTTGTGTAAAAATTCAATTAATAAACATTTTACAAAAGAAGCCATCATAATTATTCGACCTAAATGTACGGCACCGAATTAATCTTGAATTTTATTATAATGTCACGTGTACACGGCTTGTCCTGGAGGCTCGTCTCGAAAGTCGCGTAAAAAGAGTAAAAATCAATCTGACTTTTTATTTTATACGCAACTAATACATTACGGTCTTTACCGACAAATCTCTGAGACGAGAGATCAACATTTAATTTATGTACACGCACCATAAGACAGAACATTATAATTTCACTAGTGTGTAAAAATACGTGACGTATGTATCGCACACTAACTGCAGCAAGGACACTATATCGAAAATTATAATATAACTAGAAGTAACCCGTTAATAGTGACGGGAAATTAATAAATTTATAACTACATATACAACAATGGCCGTGACTGAAGTAGTTATATATGTAATAATTATATTTTTTGTGTATATATGTGTGAACCTTTACTTTTTATTAACTTTAAACTTTATTACTTTTTGTATTTATTAATATTTTCCTTGATTTTCTTTTTCATAGCATATTTATTTCATAACCTTTAATGTATAACATAATATGTATTATCCTTATGGCGAATCAGGTTTAAAAAAAAACCTGATCACGCTGGAATAAACACATTATTATTATTATTATTATAATAATAACCTTAATTTATTTAAAAAATCAATGAAAATACAATTATAAAATAATTTTATTTGTTTGATAACCGCGATAACAGCACACTTTTACGTAATAAAATTACAACACGAATATATATGTATTCGTTTTATGTTGGTGTACGACGCGAGTACACGGACACGAGGAAGTAAAATTCACTGCTATGAAATAATTATTATTATCAATACGTCTCTTTTTAATTTACTAAGCAGCATATACATACATAAAGTGTAAAATACTTACCTCGGCACGGACATAGCCCAGTGAGGCTGGCAATATTAACACAATTATGTACAATATTGTAATCTTTTATCAATTCCAAAGACAATGGCGTGGTCGAAGCGGCCGCCATATTGCTGCGCATGCCACAACACGGTCACCCGCAGGGCCCAGCAATAGCAATCGGCTATAGCCGATTACTTTCTGTCAGTGTTGAAGAAATTTGTACGATTTTTATGTTACAATTTTCTATCATGTCAAAAGAGTAGTGTTCCAAATGTTCTAATACGTGTAAGTATTAATGTAAAGTTTAATACTTCTAGACGATTATTAATTTTAGTACTCGTATAATATAAGGATAGAACATTACTGTTGCGTCTGAATTTGACAATATTTGAGTGGCAAAGTGGCTCAAGTAAAGTTTCATATTTTAAATGTATTCATTAGAAAGATATACATATAAAATCAATTTTATCGAAAAATATTGTTGTTGCTACCGAGATTCGAACCTGAAACTCTTCCAATCCAGGGAAAGTCCATTAAGCGATTAAACTACAACACACAGTACATTGACGATAAATTTTCGAACCTATATGTTACGCTTTTCAAATTGATACATCTATCGTTCCAATATTATCAATACATTTAATTAGTTACTCCTTAGCTCAAATTGAATTGTTTTGTATTGGCTTCATTTAATGTGCAGGGATATATAGAAGCATTATATAAATGTAATGATTTTAATAATACATTATTTTTTATTAATAAATATACTTAAACATGACATTCAGTCGCCTTTTAATCCCTTGTATCTCCATTTGATCAGTGTGCAGATGGGCCACTCTGTCGCTCTGCCGCTCATTTAAAAATTTGTAAATCTGCATTTAAAAATCCAAAGGTTAGCTCATCCTAGAAAATATTTAAGCATTTTAGAATAGTAGTTTTTACAATTCTTTTGATTAATTAAATTATTTTATCGATTCCAAATTATATATTGAATACAAAAAACAAAAGGTTGTCGATTTTTGGTGTTTTTAAAAATCTGATGATAGATGAAATTTCATTCCATCGATGCCGTCTTCTTCTTTTGTCACGTTTTTTTAAATACGTTTCTCCATCAAATTAAACGCTCCATCTGTTTTTTCTCTTCTTCTGTTGCCATATCCCACAAATTGCCTGACAATCACGTCTTAGGATTGATTAGATGCTGGTATAATATAATCTAAATTGACTCTTCATATTGCAAAAATGTAACTCGTATACTATGAAGCCTTAAAACCGCAAATTTCCTCAACAAATTCTCGTTAATTTGGCAGAACTATTAAACATTTTTATTCATTTCATTCATTTTTTGTATTCATTTTTGTTTATTTCATTAATTTTTTCAATATTCATGTAAATTCATTACGGGTTTGCATACTACTCGAGTTTGCTATCGAATAACTATCGAAGTTTGCTAACGAAATCTGTAACGTTACTTTATTAGTTCTATCATCATAGTTATTTTCAGTTTTCTGACAAATCACAAATCACGTAGATTGTTTGCAATGTTTGCTAACTGATTGTGTTTCATTTTCCAGATTGTCGCAGCGTTCGTACGTGTCAGTTCGTTGTCACAGATTAGCGCCACAACATGGATCGGAGGCCCGTCGTTCTCGTGAGCGGATTCGGCCCATTCGGGAATCACCCTGTCAACGCCAGTTGGAGTTCTATTCAAGAAATCAACAAGGAACTTTTAGAAAATACGCATAACATTAAAATAATTACAGTAGAAATTCCCGTCGTTTACAACAAAGTTGATCAAATAGTTCCGGAACTGTGGAAAAATAACAAACCCGAGGTAGGTTAATTTTAATTAGAAACCTTTTATATTATATTTTATAGGGCACACTAGTTTATTTTTTGAATACTTGTAGGCACATTTCGAATCGATATTCTCACCAATTTTCTATCTGTACGGGGAATATAACTAACTTGTCGGTCTCCCAGGGTGAGAATTAAATTCTAAAGTATCTCGTAGCTTATTAGATAATTATTAGATTAAGATATCCACTTTTAATTCCATAGTATAGTTATTGCGAATTTATTAAAAAAACATATGTTAAAAACTTCATACAATTTATGAAGCGTTTGTAAATGTAAAGTAGTTAAGTAAAAAATAAAATATGAATTATTTTTATTTAATAACATAGAATTACACTAATTTAATTTGACGAAATCTTAAACATTTGTTCTATCCAATTGTATTCCTGTAACTCTAATGCCAGATTTATAATAATTATAATATATGCTCGTAAAATCACGGCGCAACCGTACTTTTCACAGGATAAATAAATCTCCAACAATCGAATATTTTTTAAGGCAATGCCTCAACAATAGCACATGTTACCGCGCCGAAAGGTTGACCTAGATCAAGATCTAACCTAGAAAAGACGCAAGTTTCATATACTAGTGCTCGGGGAAACCTTAAATCAAACATACACATATATATGTGGGTGTATATATATTTCTCTATTCACCGATTACATTATCACTTATCGGGTTGTAAATCTTGCGTAAGATTTAAGTAATGCGAAATGTGAACTTACTTGATCAAATTGTTCACAACGCAAGTGTTACCTAAAGAGAAATAATATTAACATCAATAATATAATAATAATATTCGAATAATAGCTATACCTAAATATAATTATATATTTTTTAAAGATTACACATTGCATACGAAGTTGCATTTTCAGAACATAGTTCTGTGGTATTTTAATACAAAATTGAATAAATACGTAAAAATTCTATTTATCGCAAATATATAGCGGAATTGAATAATGCTTTTCTCCGGGTAGAAAAAGGTTCGAATCCCGGTAGCAACTTTAACACTTTTGTGTATTTCTTTCTAATGATCTCTGGCATTTGAACTTTGCGCGTTGATAATCCACTAATACATCTTATAGAATCCCGACCGTCTCCTCCCACCCCTTCTCTCTCAGCTCACTCACCCCCCTGGCTCCGGTCTGACTTCACCGAGAAAATCATTTTATTTCATTACGAAATAATAGTAGTATACCTAAATATTACATATAACTTAAAACAACAGGTGGAATACCGGAAACTGCGAATGGCCGCGGCAATTCGAATATTTAAAAGCAAAAGCTCACCTCGTGAAGGCCGTGCGGATCCGAGTTCAGGTCTTAAAGGGAAATATTTTCAATATTAGTTAGAATTAGAATTTTTGTGTAGAAATATCAAATAGACCATCATTTGGTACAAATATACAAAACATCTAAAACAATGATTCGATTATTACCAATTACTTATTATTTTTTTAAATATAAATATAAATGCAGCCATGTGTTCGCAAAGCCGGGAGATAGGTTGCCATTATTTTCTCAACTTGTTGCTAGTTATTTACTGCTGTCGGTTTTCGAAATTATGCATAATATATTAAATATTATAATTGTTTTAGACTCGAGCGGCGAGATCCGGAATTATAATCTGTCGCTAGATGACACGTGTATCGCGGGAATTTTAAATTAAGTACAGTGGAGCCCCGATTTTAAGTTTTTAAAGGGACCAAGATTATAAAATGTAAATTGGGGGTATTAAAAGCAGAAAACAAAAATTTATTTTTTATTGAAAAATTCAAACAAGGTTTTTTGCTGTACGTTTTTTTGTTGTTTTGAATAGTTTTTTTCAATATTTATTAATTATTTATTATTATTATACACGCCCTATTCAAACATTAACATAATTTGTAAAATAACAGAAAATTTCTTTAGAAGTGCAATACGCAAAAAAAAAAAATAATGTCAACATGTTTTTTCATAATCGAAATTAAAAATAAATGTCAAATGTGAAGTAAAGCAATTTATCCGTCACCATTGAGTTGAGAATCAAAAAATTGTAATAATGTAGTCCTATAAAAAGATAAATTTACAGCAGAAATGTTGACTACCTGCGCATATTTATTCCCCAAAGAATGTATTCTGGGGACTGCGGAGTTAGCTAATGCACGAGTTCTGACATTACCACTGTAATAGAACAATGAATTGTATCGAGATGACCTCAATGGTGCGTGAAAGTCAAACATACCAACAATCTGGGGGCAGTCTATCATACCATTGATGATCCTATATTGAAATATAAGGTCGGTCATCGTACATCTCACTGATAATTTTAACAATTCATATTATAAATTGTATTAAAGGTTTCTGGTGGTACATTACTAATACTAGTAAAATATGGTTTGAGGCCTTCAATATGCTTCATGGCATCGTCCATTGAACTGGGTTGATGGGATGAGCACACACTAGTTCTTCAACGGAAGGTTCTTCTTCCATTAAGTTTTCGTTTATACGACTGTTCACTATTTTCATCAATATCCACTACGTCTGGTATTATTACGTTGGAGTCAACGAGTCGAAAAGACAAACGTAAAACAGAGTTTTAAATATATTAAAATGACATGGGACTGCGGAAATAATACACAATTGAGGGAAAACTTGGATTCCGGGCACGTAAAATCGGGGTTCCACTGTAATTAAGAATATGTCTGATTGGATATTTGTTCGGGTTAATTAGTTAAGTTGGGTTGTACCGTGATGGACCACTTAATTTCCCTCCCAAAATAAGAATTATCGAATAACTGTCCCTGGTCCCTGCACAGCGGTCAACATTGACTGCGAAGCGGCCACTACACCTAGCAAACACAATCGGCACTAAGGCTTGGAAGGTTATAGGGATCTATGGCAGTTTTAGGTGACGTATACGTGCACGTATCAAATATCACTGTCAAAACGTACGCCGTGTACTATGATTTGAATTTTTGTTTCTTTCTAAAAATCTCAAACTGGTCTCGGAGTTTATCTCATCACTCTCATCTATAAAATTTCATCACGTGTACACGGTATCAAGATGTATCTCAACTAAATCTTTGAGATTGTTTCCTTCCGTGAACACGGACATTCAAGGGAACGAAAGTGTTTTCAGGCAGATTAGGGATGTCACCAGAACATAATTCGTCCAAAAATATTCCAAAATCATTGTTTGTAAAAGTTTTGCTGAGATAATTCCAACAGGATATTTATGCTTAAATAATATCATTTAAAATACGTGTTAAGATGTCAATTTGTGTATCTATTTTTAGATAATTAATTATTATAAATGGTTACGTATCTTATTATTTTATACTCTACTTACAAAATGACACAATAAATGTATTTATGTGTGTTAATATCACTATCAATAAATGTTTTTATTTTTCAGTTAGTTATTCATGTCGGAGTGTCAGCTCTAGCCACGATGTTGACCTTGGAAAGCAGAGCTCGTGGAGAACAATTCACGAGAATTGACTGCGAGGGAAAAGTTCCGGAAAATGCGGTCAGCGTGTGTTGCAAGGAAGAAAATAAAACGATCCCGTGCGGGCTGGATGTTCGAAAAATAGTTGAAAAATACAACAAATTAAATAATCCTATATCAGCTTGCGTGTCGTCCGATGCTGGCAGGCATGTACACCTATATTATTTTTTATTGCTCAAATCCAGCCCTGGCTTTGTATATGATACAATTCCTGTGTCACGAAACAAACATAAAAATCTTTTCATTTATCAATATGTACAAGTAGTGAAAAAACAAACCAATGAAAATGTAAATAAAGGCGTAAGATGATAAGTCCACCAGGTAATTATGAGTAATATTTTAATCGTACGTAGATTCAATTTATATTTCCCTTGTCTGTCATCGTGGCAATTTTAGTTGGTCTCGCACGCCAGCCGCTGAGTATGACTTTTTGTGACACTCAATTTGTAAGTGACTTAATTTGACTATAAATATTACAACCTTTACATGTCTCAGACACCTGTATCGCAATTTGTTTTTCCGGTTAGAAAAATATCCATAAATTCATTTTACTAAATAATAATTCCAATCTTTCGCGTGACAGGAAAGGACGATAACTACTACACTGCCGAGAAATCAAACAACACGTGAAAAGAGCAATTTACATATTCTATGTTAATCTCTTTATTAATACTTATCACTTTCAATAGTTTTTTTTTAGTATAATATTAGTATTAAATTGTAATGGTAAGAACGAATAAATAATAAAATATATCAAAAATATAAATCATTGCATTAAATTCTTATATGACAATTTGACACCACAGTCAGTAGCTAAGATGGCAAAGCACTGGTTTAGTATGTGAAAGGTGACGGAATCGACACTGGGCTCAATATCTTTGAGACTATTATATCACACGCTATTTTTACTAAAATTTTACTCGGGCGACTGAACAATATTCTAGGTTAAAAAATAATATAATAATTAAATCTTAATCCAACCGTGTACCTATAATGAACACATTTAACTGGAGTATCCTACGCATGAAAATTATGATTCTTATTTTGACACCTTAAAATTAGAATGATTTAGTTCTAATTTGTGATATGGTGAAAAATTGTTTTGATTATTGTTTCAGGTATTTATGTGAATACACATATTACACTTCGTTGAGTATTGATGCCTCGAGAACCCTGTTTGTACACGTTCCTGATATCAACACACAAATAACAGCCCGTCAGCTGGCTCAAGGATTGGAAAGTATTATTTATATATGTTTGGAGCAACTGCAGCAATGCGCTGTGCAGCAATCATCTGCAACATGATGTTTTCGCTAAATAATATCATATTTTATGCATCATATAAAGTGGCTACAATTCGTATAATTACAGTATGTTTAAAGTGAGCACGATGTAGTTTTATCCTTTCTTCTTTCCTCTTTAAAACGGAAGGTTGCTAATAAATTTTTATAAAAATCTTCCGTCTACTTATTTATAATTTTAAAATCCAATTCTCCTTCGAATTTCACTTATGTCACTGTGTAGCTACTGTTGTGTATTTAATTTTATGTATACTCGAATATATTTTAGAATATACGTATATCTGTCTACACGTCGACCCCCCTTACTAAACGTGTATGTATCAAATAAGTCCATTTTGTTGTTCCAGTATTTTGGATATAAAGGATGTTTTTTTAGAGGTATAGAACTTTAAAATGAAATAAAACTCATAAAAATCGTGGTGACGGCCATGATATTGGCTTTATTGGAAAGATAATTTTAAGCCATTAGTGTTTAAATATGATTTCGCGTATATAGGCGCCGCGGCTGACTCGAATAGAGCGCAATCTGGAAGTCCAATTTTCGACCACTTTTTGGAGCAGCTGGGATCGTATATTGGCAATAATGCGACGAATGTAGACTAGCGATTTCACATATCCCCACAGAAAATAACCCAATGGTGTTAAATCACACGATATTGGAGGCCAATTCACAGGTCCATTATGCAAAATTATGTGCTCATCGAATATTTCCTTCAATAAATTTATTGTGGCACCTGCTGTTATCAATGGACGGCATTTAGACGATAAGGTTTATAAAACGTGAAATCCGCATAATTATCTCCATTTTGTATAAATAAAATATGAGAATAACATTGTAGTTTTTTTTTATTATTTAATATTAAACTTAAAAATTTTCCGCTTGATACCCTTTACTTACTCTATGATAAGTAATCTTCTGTGCAATAAACATATCCATAGATAAGAGATAACAGTGTATAAAACTTATCTATGCAATATGCAATAAAACAGTAAAACATGACAAAAGAAAAAGATGATCAAACAATAAACTTATCGGCGCTTTGCACTCTTTTATGTTAGCCGTACAATAAATTTGATGCCGGGCTGGTCCTCTCAAAATATAGATTTTTCCATTTAAAAGAATGCAATTATTTTGAAAGTAAAATATCTATTTATTTTTATTTAACATATTTCGCGATACATTTTATTTTTTCCTGCACGGACAAAATGAACAATACCTTGCCGCCTGTTAAAGGATAAACATGATGTTTGTCAATGTGTAAAAGTTTTTTTTTATTATTTGGAGAAGGTCTAGGGACATATTTAGGACTATAAATATCTATTGAATCATGCAATATTCATAATCCAGTGAACTAAATTTAGAGTGTTGAGGATGCTGTTCTAGAATCGAATTGTGCTGTGTCAGTTACAAGTTCAGAAAGATAACTGAATCTGTCGCTATCGTGAATGTTAAAACCATTTTCGATATCTTCAAAATGTTCCTCTTCTTCTATTATTATTTTATTATTACTGTATTATTTTTCAATATTTACAGATCGTCGCGATATCGACACTCTGATCATGTAATGAAATTAATATATCTAAAGAAATACATCAATAGGAAAATATTTAACTGTAAAGCGGTAAATATTTTTAATTAATGTAAAAACTATTATTAGTTGTTATGCTATAAGCTTAGATTGTGAATAAAAAATAAGTCATAACCCAAAAAAGACTTACATCTTTGTATATGAGTTATGCTTACATTTTTTTCCGCGTGAATTACCTTGTCATTGCCATACGTTAGAAAGAAGCCCAAAAAGTTCGCGCCCTACATACAATTCGTTTGGCATCGATATATTACAGCGGGCCTTTCTTGGATTGATAATAACTAAAATCCACCATACCAAAAAAATTAATTATACAATTTTAAATATCGTAACCCACGAGAACATGTGAAAATATTATTAATGTATACAGTAGCAGCATCACGCTAATGTATACAGTTAAGGCCAGACCATCGCGCAAATCAAAAATTAATATTATTTTCGTTTAAATTCTTTGAAAATTTTGATATTATGGACATCAGATGTGACGAGTTAAGAGAAAAAAGGTGACACATGTTAGCCGGGAGTTGAAAATTACCACTGACTAGATCACTGTAAAAAGGATTGGAGCTCCGCTATGGACGAATAAACATGATCGAGGGTCTTCTCAACCGCACCACTCTCATACATTGGAGTGTCTATTAAGTTTAACCTGAACAAATGGGAGGCTACTTGGCGATGCCTAATTCTCATTCTACTGATATTTGATATTATTCTTTTGGAAAGTTTCCTTTCCGAAAGTCAGTGAGTGCGGGGAATATTACTTTGTGGCGATTTCTTTTGTGACTATTTGGATCATTCCGTTGTGCAATCCAGTTAGCATTCGTTCGCTTTTAAATAATATTCAGTCCGCCAGTCATCGGAGTATATATACATATACAGGGCTTCTTTTTTTTTTAAATAAAAGCCCAAATTTCGAATCCATCGTTAAAAAAGGTGCTGGAACGCCGTTCCGATAAAAAAGCACTGTGTACATAATATGCTAATATAAAATAGAATACTCCCCAAAAGGCTTAATAAACATGTAGGGATCGGATTTCAAATTCACCGCCATCTCAGTCGGCACGATGCTAGCGACATATCGCAGCCGGCTGCCGCTTTCTCACCAATAATCCCTCTCTGGTTTCATCGCTTCACAGGGCGGTCTTGCCGGCCCACGCGCGCCAAGCGAGACCGCCGACTCGCTTTACTTCAGAATTCACGCACACCTCTACATCTCCATCATTCATTGTATTCAATCTCATCTATCTTCATTGTTCTATCCGACTCAATAAACACCCGCACGTCAATCACTCATCTTTCTTTCATTTAACCTCCGACCTAACTCCCAAAATGAATGGTAGAATATGGAAGATATCCGTGAAAAAGAGTCAAATAATGTATAAATATAACTCCAAATAAGCAAAGCATTTATTAAAGAATTAAATTAATTTTAAAATGTTTGAATCGTGAATGCCGTCATTTTTTTATAATAATATAAATATAATGTCAAAAAAGTACACATTTATCGCACGAATTAAAGGTTTTTTCCTTTGTTTCTTAATTTTTTTTAAATATAGCCTTTGCTCTATATACACACTGAATTTCAGACCTTTATATTTCTTGAATAATGTTATTTTTATGAAAAAACAAAAATACCTTTTAGTGACATTAAACCAGATTTTTTTTGGAAGCGGGATGTGAACATTTATAATCGGTATTTTAAACACGTAATCGATATGTTCTGAGTGATTCTAACTTTGACCAACGAATTTTCATTGGAAGGATATTGAATTATTTTTATATAAATATTTGGGGGTTATGTCGGTGGTTAAATGAAAGATAGATTGTCCGGGGCCGGCGAGACCGCCGCTGTAGAACGCTGAAATTAGAGAGAGCGCCTAGCGGTGAATTCTGAGCCAGGCTTGTGGCAGCAACCGGCAACGCTGTCGCTAGCGTCGATGCCGACTGAGATGGCGGTGGATTTGAATTCCGGCCGCTACAAATATATTTTCAAATTTAAATGTTTAATGTTAGACAGAAATTAATCTCAATACAACGAAATGTGGTTTGTGAATAGTCATCACCACATAATTTAAAAAATATTTTTAAGTAAAATATAAATTCAGTCTCATAGAAAAAATCATGTGTTAAAACAAATGTTTTGATCTAGAATTATAACTAAAGTTCGGATTCGTTAGAGCAGATGTAGTGCCGTGGCATGGCGAAAATTAGTAAAATATTCAAATTTTGTAATTCCGCATATGAAAATAAAAATGGAATAATCCCTCCATTTGTATAAATATCATTACATCCAATTAGTATACATATATATTTGTTAAAAAAAAAACTTTATTGCAAAAAAAAAAACAGTCAGGGCAGATATCACATATATTATTTATTTTACGAGATACAAAGAAAATAAATAAGCTATAAATTTGTTGAACAAAAATCATACTCATTTTGGTTTAATTTTTCACTTACGAACCGCAATTCTTTTAATCAATCGCGGTCAAAAATTGTCTAAAGTGTGCATTCTAAAACTCTTTCTTCCGCCCACTCATTCGCTCCATGATAAAATCGTCCTTATTCCATCGATAATTTCTAAGGTTATGTTAGATATAGTGGAAGACCTTTTAGTTTTGTGTTATTTTATAGAAGTGATTCATATTTTGTATTACAGTTATTGTTTTCAGTTTAGTGTTGTGTAATAAGAGTTTTCACTATAAGTATTCAAATATAATGATATAACATTTTATTAAATAATGATAGTGTGCCACTGATATTATAGTTTTCAGTTTTTCTTTTCATTTCTTTTCTACTATCCTTTTTTCCTCGACAGTGGTGTGGAAATGGATGCGTTAGTATAAGTTTATTCAATTGAAGCTTTGTAAGCCCTAGAAAATGAGAATAGTTGCTCATATGACTTATTTTGTACAAACAATTTTTATCTACAATTTTTATAAAAACTATTTTTGTGGTTCAACCAATACGAAGTGAGATATTTTCAAAAAAAAAAAAATTATGACCTTTGACAGAGTAAAGGTATATGAATAACTTTGGAAGATCATACAAATTCAATGGGAACTTTTAGTATGTTATTTGAAACGACAAAATAAATAAATATACAAAAATCAACTAGCTCGAACTTTTTCCACACAGCCTACCTTTTTTTTGGCTAATGTGATTGGATTATACATACAATATTATAACACTATTAGGATATGACAGAAAAGTTTTTAGTTTTCCTAAAATCGGTGTGTAAAACAAATGTGTTGCATTAAGATGTTCTATGGTACAGTAGACCGCTTATACGGTTTTACGGAAACATTAGTCGCAATTATGTTTCCGTAAATATCCACTACCCAACAAATCTAATCCTGTGTAATTTAGTAATGAATCCCTACAAACTCGGTCGTATTAATTAAACTCATAAATTCAGTAAACAGAAATATATATCGAGTTTTAACATTAAATTATCTAAGACATTTTTAAAACGATTAAAATCATGTCAAAAAATGACAGCCAACATTTCGTCAGAAACAAAACACAATATATCTACTCTTATTAAATTTCCTTAGCGTCTTTCTAAGATAATAATATAAAAAATAAAACTATATACATAATTATAATATAAATATAAAACTTCAGTTTTTATTTTAATTAAATCTATTAACTACAACTCAACATATTTTAATAAAACCTCCTCCCGTAAAATGTGACGATCTTTTGCCAGGAAGGAATGTACCTACACAAATTCCAAAAAAATTAATGCTATCTTTTTTTCTTTTATTAAGGCAGTACACCCTTGTAGTGAAGATGCTATCAAAGCATCTTATTTCTCTACATTCATTTTAATTATGGCAACACTAATTACATGTTTTCCCTCCATATTATGAAATAATGCTAAAATATTATTATCATCAGGAGGATTCTATATTTAAATGTTTTCAGCATTCATTTATTTTATAGCAAGGATTAGAATTTTTGTCAAGTTTTGTGAAATATCTTTTTTATATGCACCAAAAAAAATAATTGTTAAACAATGAATGCCACTGTTAGAACAGAATCAAACAGTTTTGACATAGAAATGATAACAGCTGAAGAAGACAGAGAACAAAAGGTTGTAAAAAAATAATCATTTTGAACTCTTTTTTCATACTGCTTTAATGAACATTCTTTTTATATTGTTTTGTAAGACTTGAATATTATTGACTTATTTGAACACTTTGTTTTAAAACAGTTGCATCTGAATTAAATTGTTATTTGACAGCAGTGCATAAAAATATTGTATTATCTTGAAGCATTCTTGTCCTGTCAAATTAAAATGATTTAACAACATAAAAATACTAGGCAGCTTACTTTTCTCAATTTATTGAAAGTTTTACATAATATTGCGTATGACTTCATCATGATTTGATTACAAAGTGTTTTTTTTTCAGCTTGGCTTACATAAATTAGGAAAACTTTAATTAATGTTTATGGATTTATACTGTTACACAAGTTAAATTCTTTGAAAAATGTTAATTAATGAACATAAACATTTATAATGATATGATTTTCCCAAAATTATTACATATTTCCTTTCAGAAATTATTAAACTTTTTGAATTCATTGGGAAATTTAATGAATGGTTTGATTAAAAACATATGTATAAGAAAGAATATCAAACATCCAGATTCTTTTAGAATATTACACCTGGCACCCTTTAGAAGTGTCTTTGAATATGGATTCTGCAATTAGAACCATCACTACTGTTTACCAGAACAATCTAGATGTAGTTTGATAGAAATTCTGTTAGAAAAGTTAATGTCTATTAATTGATTTTTATTAATTCTACCAGCACTTTGACATACATGTTCGGTTTGTGACCCAGTATGTTTATGGAATACCATGTTTCTCGACACATCAAACTATCAAAATTGTTTGCTTTAATTATTACTTGTATGATAAAAATTATTTGCGGTTCTTCCATTTCAAAATATTGTTGGTCACTTTAACCGCTTTAACTCAATTTCATTTATGTTTTGTTTCTGTAATCACTATTACTAAACGTAATTGTTTCCATGTTTCCTCATTGATTTACTCCAGTACATAAATTTGAATAATATATAATTTGCACATTGTGTTCACATTAAAGCAGTAGCAGCTCTTTAATAGTGGACTGAACCATCAATATTATTTAAAAAACATAATATTATAAAAAAATCCTTTATCATACATAACCATAAAACAAAGAATATTTATTAAAAAATATTTACAACACTGCAATCACATTTATAAATATGTCCAATCGCTTTTGTGTTTCGAATCCTGTGTTCTTTCAGAAGCACTCCAATATTTATTTGAATTTGTTTAGGAAAGTGAGGGAGACCATTAAAATTGAATCAAAATCAACATATCAACAATTTTTATAGAGAAATACACAGTTGTACTTATGTGCGTCCAGAATCCAAAATCTGTTCAAAAGAAAGTAACACACAAGAGTTATGTGAATTGAGATCAATGTACAGGGTAGGGATGTTTTACACGTCATACTGTATACTGTGTAATTACATTTCACCAACTGTTACATACTGATCTTCTTATGATATCTCATTTAGCAGAGTTACTTACACACTGTTTATAAATGTTTAACTGTTATTGTTAAGTTAAAAATACTAACATGTTTAAATATTTTTTTAAGGCCCAATATGACGTGGTTATTATTGGACTGCCTTAACCTTTAAGTGTTGTATTGATAAAATACTGCATTTAAAAAAAATCAATAATTAGGTACGCGTTTATGGAATATGTGTCACATCAACATTCTTACTATTTTCAAACTATACTAAACTTTTTGTGTTGTAAAAATGACTAGGATAAGACTAACTTGGTGGTCTCCTGGAACGAGGTCTGAATCCTTAACCACTAGATCATTAATTAAGTGTCTTTACAAGCTACTCAAATTATTTAAATATTGATAAAATGCTGTATTTTTATGTAAAGTTAGTTATGTGAAAACGTAAGAAATTTAAATATTACATTTTGTATCTGATGTGAATAAAAATATTCAATTAAAGGCATCCTTTCTACTAATTATGTTTACTTTCAATTTGACTAACATTGAAAATTATTAATTGTGTATTATGAAAAGGAATGCCATCAAGAAAAGTTTCTACCCACAATATTTCAGGTTGCAGCCCCCATACATGCTTTAATGCCCAATGCCAAGGTTGATAAATCGGACCCTCGTACAAATCAACATTTTGTCAAGTTTGTTAAGCACCGCGGAGTAACGGTAAAACTCTGGGAATGCAGTATATGTAAGTCACCTTAATTTGTTTTATTTTATTATTAATTTATTTAAGAATCACAAGTATGTAAAGATTGCATCGGTGCCTAATTTGATTGGGCAAAAATTCATTCTTATTTTTACAATCCAGGCTGCTTCAACTTCATTTTAATGTAATAATTCAATTTTCTCTAAAACTTTTTTAACGACTAACAAGGAAAAATAAGAAGAAAAATGATAAAATACAAACTGAACCATATTCACTGCTGAATTATGTATTGTTATATGATGTGAATTTGCTTCATACATTGAATTGTCATAGGTGGACGAGAATTCCAGCACCAGTATATGCTGAGGCGTCACCTCCCTGGGCACACAGATGAGCGCAATTATCATTGTTTAGTTTGCGGGAAGTCCTTCCGCCAGCTATCCACCCTTACCCAGCACCGCACCATACATTCCTTGGCCAGACCACACACTTGTATGGTAAATTACTTTTACACTCAGCTAGCGTTGCACTATAATGGCATGTCATCGCGGATGACTAATCTCAAAAGATGCTTAAAGGACAGTACAGAGTTGAGCGTGAAGCAATGTTATGACTCATTCATTATTAAGTTACTGATACATACAACTTTTAGAAAAAATTAAAAGAAAACTTGCATATAAAACACCCTGACCTAGCTGGGCCCGATTTCTGTAATATAAATCAGTGCAACTCACTTCGTGACGAATGGTCAACTTTCAATGTGTCAAGAAATGTCTCTTATAAAATGTGTATTTTTCTTCTTGGGATATAAAATCCTAAACTTTTTGGTGTATAGAACATGTCATTGATTAATTTTGTAATTATACACATTTTCCATTTGAGCCTACCAATAATTTGAATAAAGCAATCAAATATTGTAATAAAATATTAAATTTTCAGATCTGTAGTAAAAACTTCAATCGGATATCTTCATTGATATCTCATCGCAAGACCCATTTAGATGAAAAGCCATTCAAATGTCATATTTGTTACAAAGGCTTTCATCAAAAGGGTAAGAAAAAATGTTTTTTTAGAATTAATAAATACATATGTATATTGATGTGAAATATATGGGTGTTATTTTTGTGTAAATTATATTCAATTTTAACACATTTTGTTATGTGCACAAACTGTTTCTCAAAATACATTGCCTGAAAGTAGTACTATCCTCTTTAAATACATACATAATTTAGCCTTCCTTTCAGATTTATTTTTTCAAAAGTTTTCTTTTGCTGCGTATCAGTTTGATTTTTTATTGTGTGTAATATTTCTGTGAAACAATGAAGTGAAGTGAAACAATATTTAGAATTTTTTATAAATAAAGTATTGCAACATGAAGGAAGAGTGAGCAGTTTACTTTCATCATGCACATATTATTTTGTTTTCCAAAGGTAACCTTCGCAATCACTTGTTCAGTCACACAAATGAGAGACCTTATCGCTGCAACCTGTGTAATAAAGGATTCAATCAGCAATCTAATCTCACATGTCATTTGAAGAAGGTCAGTTTAAATAAAGATGTAAATATACATTTGTAATTAAGTTATGTCAATGCCTTTAATATTTTACTACTAAATCAAGCTATTGAATTAAAAAGTTGGATTTGATGGTTGTTAGCCTGTGCAGTTTCTAACCTAATCACATAATACAGTCATTATATATATTTTGGTGTTAGCAACCGACCAATTAAACCACAACTCTTATTGCACAAAAATGTTAATTGCACAAATATTAAATCAGATTCTGAGAAGTCAATGATGAAACTCTGAGATATTATATCCTACATATTTGTTTAATTAGAAATGTGATGTAACCCGTATATGAAAACAGAATGAAATATTTAAAGGATTGTTACTTTGAAAAACTTGGTAGACCACAAGGATCCCACAATATTTTATATTTAGACTGTGGACATTTCTTGAATTTATATATGACACCAGGTGATGCTCGAAGATGACATCTGTAAAATATGAAATGAAATAAAATTAAAAATATATATGCGTCTACAATCATATTATAGAAATTATATGATATTTAAAACATATTAAAAAATATCCCAAATAATTCATAGAATTTAAATAAATATTTGAAAAACTGATACTAAAATACAATTTGTGATTGTGGGTAAATAAATGATTATTTACTTTTATTTATGATAAATAAATGAAAACAAACAGCAGCGGTCACTCAAAGAGAAATTTTCTCACAGTTTGTAACCTCAGCAGTCAAATGTAACATCTTGCCAAACATAAAAGCTTCATATAACATCTCAGCTAAATCATCAATTCGCTGACTGTTGTGGTTTAGTGTACAATAAAAGAAACAGAATGATTATTTTTATGACATCTGAAACTCATCTTTCCGTCAGGTTCACCCGGGCACTGAGAAGAGCATTGTAAAGATGAAATCTCCTGCATCATTTATCCAACCACCGCTCCTTGAAAATCCAACGGTTGACATGCCTTTCTCTATGGATATTAATAAGTTAGCATCTCATTTCACAATAAATTGATAATGTAATTATATGAGAAAATGATATCTCTGGCAATATAATTAAACTATTTTTATTTTACATATTTTAAATAAGTGGGATAATAGTGGACTCCATCAAAACTCCCGAAATGGATGAAATCCTGCAGAAAAATCAGGTTCCCTTCGCCCTGTTAAAGCACAATGGCAGTCGGCCAGTTCTTGTGAAAATTTTTTCTGCAAATGTACCAAAGTATAAACATGTAAGTTAACATCCATAAAGATACTGTCTTCTTTAAAAACTTATATTTTAAATGTATACAAAATTAACATTTTCGTGTTCTGTTAAAGCTTCAATATCTATATCAAGAAATATATTTTTTTTAACGCATTACATGACGTGTATCACACCACTCCCATATAGAATATGTATATTTTTCTGGCTCGAAAAAGTATTCATAATTCAACATCTCCCTAGCAGAGAACCAAACCCCAACCTACTTGTACTAACTATACTCACTATAAAGGTGAAAATAAAACACAAGATAAGTGACAGTGTATACAAATGTTGCAAAATTCGCATACTTTAGGTCTTTACATTTTCATTGTGGAATTGACTTGCGTTCACAGTTCATTAATTTTTAATCTTTAATTATTATTTTTTAAATTAAGGTTGTTTTTGAAAGCCAGTAGAAAATTGATTGAATAATGTATAAATATGTTTGAGTGAATCCATTATTCAAATGTTGAATTAAGTTTGGGTATTTTTAGTATATTATATAGTCAATGAAAGCAGCATTTGTTTACAGATGTTGGTTCCCGTAACTGCTGAGGATCTAATAAATGGTGGCAAATTGATTTTAAGGCATAATCAAAATGGTGAAGATACCGCAGTTAGTTCATTTTCATAATAACTTATTGATATTTATTAGTAATAACTGTGAATAATATAATTTCTCTAATTAAAATATCATTTACTGACAGGAATACTTTGATGCCAGCAGTCCACTGCTTCACCTGCAGGTGCCGTTAGTTGCTATTTTGGATTCCTATATTTCTCCTGATGGCCAGCACAAAATCACCGTACGCTCACCAACTTTCTACACACATGACAACGCTAGTTTGTATTTTTAATTTCCTCTTTTATCTCATGTTTTCCTTTCCATTCTATTGTTAGACTGGCTCAATATTAACCGGAGCAGTCAGCATGATCGCAAACGCTTAATGTGAAAATGATTATATCTGATTATGGTATTGAAATGCATTTAACAAAACTCATATCAGGACAGTCAAATAAATAACTGGTTATATCTTTGAAATGTGTATTAATATTATAAAAGTAATCCTAGTCTTTTTATTTATAAGTACTGAT
The DNA here is from genome assembly GCA_022840565.1 of Eubasilissa regina. NCBI lineage: Eukaryota > Metazoa > Arthropoda > Insecta > Trichoptera > Phryganeidae > Eubasilissa > Eubasilissa regina. The sequence continues at coordinate 29,754,832 of JAINEB010000018.1, forward strand.
TTTTTGATAGAATTTGATAAAATACACTCTTAAGTAAAGTGTACATATTCCATAAGGTTTATGGAGTGTGTACACGAAGAAGATTTATTTTGGAAACTCGTCTTGAAAACGCATAAGAGCTCTGATTCATTGCTGCATGTATATTGTACGCAGAGCAGAATGTCGCAACTAGTACATCCAACCTTTATTGATAAATCTAAGCCAAAAGATCAAAGTCCATGTTCATACACTATTACAATAAGGTAGGCAGGCTTAGGTTAGTTGTTTTGATTTTTGTTAATTATCCAGAATCATCTGGAGGAAGACAGTGTAGGCGAAAGTATCCATTTCAAGGTTGGATAATATCCATTGTTAATTAACGAAATAGAATAAATCACGAGTTGCTCAGTTTTATGGCGATTTTTGGATGTGAAATATTTAATAAAAAACCATGCACCATTAACTGCCTGGTCACCAGATGGAAATAGAGTAATTTCAGAATCCCCAATTACCATGTGTGTGAAGGTTGAAGTGCGTGCAAAAACTAAAAATATGTATTCGGTTAGAAATGTGTGGCTTTGTATAACTCTGTGTAGGAAACTTTTTATTGGTGCAATGCTCGCTGTGCATCCAGAAGTTGTCTGTAGGTATCAGCACTTGTCTCGCTCATTATTTGGTTGATGCATTTTAGTCTGCGGCCTTCTTTCTATCTTCTTCCCTCAATAATATTTCTGGGATATGCATTGTGTCTAAAAATGTGTCCTATCCATTGTGCACATTTACAAAAAAGTATCAGCACACACATCAAAATAATGTGTACTCTTTGTGTATGTAAAAACATTAAAAATGAATACGAAATATTGTGGGACAGCTACACGTGTATCCCATTTTAAAGAGATGTATAATACATACTTGAGGTAGGTATTTAATATTTTCAAAATATACAGCATTTAACATTAATTTTTGTACAACTGTTAGACAAAACAAAATGTTTTGTGAAATTTATTTATTGTATGTATACGCAAAAAAATAAATTATATTAATAGGTCAACATTTACCAAGGACTACCAAGACTACTTACCAAGATCGCAGGGGTCTCATGCAGAGACCTTAACATATGTACTGGCATTGCACCAGAGCTTATATATGTTAGAATGTACTTGTTGGTAGATTTTATTTTATTTTATTTTTATTATTTTTTATTTTTTTTTATTAAGAGATACAGTAAAAACATATTGTAATAAACATAATAATTATTTAACATGCAATGATAATAAAGAAAATCCACAAAAAATATTTGGATACAGAGTATGTTTAGATAAAAGAAGGAGAAGGGTGGGGAGGTTGCAACTAACATTGCGGTAAAGGGAGAGCAACATGAGTTTTTATAGGTATAGTGAATAGCCAAAGTTTAGATTGAGGTGGTTCATAAGAAGAACTCTTTGAGCTTAGTAAAGCTAATGTTGAACAAGTCAATTTCTGTAAATTTCTCATTATGGTATTTGCATGACCGGTGAATGAATGAATTTTGTATGTAAGATGGTCTACTTCTGGGAATGTGGAAGAGTACGGATTGCCGGGTTGATCTAGATGGCACATGGAGAGATATTAACTTCAATTGGCTGGGACAATCAATGTGGCCTTGCAGTAGTTTGAAGAGAAGTATTAGGTCAGCACGTGTTCGTCGATGTTCTAGGGTCTTCATATTTTTTGTTTTGAAGTTAAGGAAGGAAGTTTGCTGCATCTAAATAAGAGCCGAATGATAGATTAGATCTAACATTCAGATGTCGAATAAGCCTAGTTTGTATTTGTTCTAATCTCGCAATGTATGTAATCTGCCAAGGGTTCCAGATTTGAGAAGCGTACTCTAAGTGACTACGAACGAATGCGTAATACAGTATTTTGAAACAGTATGGATTCTGGAAGTGTTTGCAGGTTCGAAGTATGAATCCTAGCATTCTATAGGCCTTGGAGGTAATTTGGTCAACGTGATTTTTGAAAGTTAGTTTGCAATCGAGGATTATTCCAAGATCTTTGACATCGCTTTTATTTTCTAACTTGCTGTCTATTGTGTAAGTAAAATTAATATTGTTGAATTTTCTTGAGAATGTTATTTGAAAACACTTTTTAGCATTCAGAAGAAGTTTGTTCACTGCAGTTCACTGTTCAGTTTGTTTACTGCAACGCGGGTGATATCATTTTGCATTTTATGGCAGTCATCTAGGGAGCTCACTTTGGCAAAGATCTTCATATCATCCGCATAAAGAAGAAAGTTGGCAAATTGAAAGCATGTGTATATATCGTTAATATAGATTATGAATAATAATGGACCTAGCAAACTCCCTTGACGAACTCCGGAAGAGATGCGCGCCCAATCTGATTTAAAACTGCCGATGACCACCGCTTGGTTTCTGTTGCTGATGTAGGAGATAAGCCATCTTAGTAGGTTTCCATGGATTCCTATTTTTATTAACTTGTCAATTAATATTTGATGGTCGACCTTATCAAAGGCTTTACTGTAATCTGTGTAAATTGCATTGGTTTGCATCCGTTGATCCATTGCGAAGAGCACATAATGTGTAAAGGTGGACAAATTAGTAACGGTGGAACGCCCTGCGAAGAATCCATGTTGTTGCGGATTTACATGAGGCTTAATGGCACTGAAAACCTGGCTATAAAAAATCTTTTCAAATAGTTTGCTGAATATTGATAATTTTGATATAGGTCTGTAGTAGTCACATTATTTTTTTGACCAGATTTAAAGATAGGAGTAATGTATGCATTTTTCCACTGGTCCGGAACAATACCTTCATCAAGAGATTTTGTGAATAGTAAGCAGAGCGGAGTAACAATACTAGAGCAGCACGCTTGTACAAAAAATGGATGGATTCCATCAGGTCATGCACTTTTATTCAAGTCTAAATTGTTAATATGGCTTTGCAGAAGAATTGTGCAGAATTGTACTGTTATGTGTTGAATGTCAGCCGGGCCAAAGTCGGCTTCGCTATGTAGATACACCCCAAACTACTTTCAGTGAATACTGATTTAAAGTAATAAGAGAATAAATTACAAGTCTGTTGATCATTCTCAGAGATTTGATCAAGATATAATATTTTATTTGGAATGTTTGGTGATGCATTCTTAGATTTAGTATATGACCAAAAACGTTTAGAATCAGATGTAATTGCATTCTCTATTCTCTGAATATAAGCATTGAAATGCGAGTTTGATAAGCTTTTAAGTCTAGTCCTCAATAGGGAGAAAGTATCGTAATCGGTTGGATTTCTATATAATTTAAATTTTTTGAAATATTTATATTTCTCCTTGGAAATTTTTATTAGGGACGGCATGTACCATGGTGGATATTTATTTGGCCACACATATTTAACTGGTATATGGGTATCAATTAGATTTTCAAGAGTATTATAAAATAGTGAGAGTGCATCATTTGTATTGAGATTTGCAAATAATGAATTCCAATTTAAGGAGTTCAGCTCATTATTGATTGTTACATAGTCTCCGTTTCAAAATAAGACAATTTTTTTCTTCTGTCTGTTTACCAGGGGAGTGTCCACTGTAACCAAGAGTGTTATATTAATTGCTTTGTGATATGTGTCCTCTGCAACTAATGGGTCATCACACGTCCTCGCCTCTATTATAGTATCATTGCAGAGATCAGGTCAAGAATTCTACCCATACGGTTCACCAAGTTGTTAAACTGGTTTAGTCCTAGAAAATCTAACTAGTCACAGAGTTCTCCATTTATTGAAGTTGTATACTGGGTTGAAGAAAGATATGTGCAATTGCTGATGCCTTCCCACGCTGTCAGGGAGGTTGGTGTCAGGGAGGTTGAAGTCACCGAGTACGAAAAAAATGTCAGAAGGAGCAGAGCTTTGAATAATCATGTAATATGTTTATCAGTAAATGTTTGCAAAAGCAAAGAGTGCGAGGATCCTCCAGGTATATAGATACAGCACATGTACAGGTTGCGACATTTTGAGTGGATACAAACCCATATGTCCTCTGCCACAGTCCGCCAATGGGGAAGTTCAACAGCATTGAGATCTGAATTTACGGCTAGAATTACATCACCTCCTAATTTTTGATCGGTGCGGGAGTATTCCCTATCACGTCTGAATACTGAGTACCTGGAATCGAATATTTCACAATTATTGATATTATCTATTAACCAGCTTTCCACAATTCCCACACAATCCCATTCATTACATACAACGTTATTTAGAAATATATCAGTTTTCGTACGCAAGCCACGTGCATTTTGAAAGTATATATTTAGTGATGACATCATTGGGAAATTAAATAGTTGGATTGAGGAATAAGATATATGTTATAAATAAGAAATAGAAGAAAGAGACCGTTAGTGGTTCTACCGTCATGAAATGAAAAAGTAAAAAGATCAGTGAAGGTGTTACAACGATAATACTTACATAAGTTGTAATGGTTAATGTTGACCAGTCATTATTCCAGGGGTGTTGATGGGTTGGAAAGGATAAAAAGAGGAAGAAGAGGTGGACACTTATTTTGATAGAAGTAGCGAATGGGTGGCTGCTGAATATCTGGAAATTGACCTCTGCCGTAGACATAAAACATAAAGTCATATAAAGTTTCCTTAGATCTGGAGAAGAAAGTATGCTTTGCCTCAAACATTCATGATTTTGCTTTGGCTGTTTTATTATCACTACATTGCGAACAGCATCTTGGCTTGATTTAGGTTTTTTTCTTCAAAAAACACAGATTCAACCTGATACTAGACAGATTAGTTGAAAAATGAATTTCTCAAAAAATTTTATGTTTTGGCATGTACATGACAAACAAAATTCTTTTCTATTTTATATGTTTGGCCATTATGCATTGATTAATGTCATCATCTTGTGATTGATATTTTGTTTTATAGGATCTAATCTAGATCGTGGTGATCTGTGTTTTAAATATAATTGTAGTGTATGTTTTCTTAATTTAAGATTATTTGTATACTTACAATGTGCACAGTAAATTATGTACCCCTGATAAGCATTTTAGAGGAAACTTTTTAGAATAATAATACTGCGTAGTTCTATATATAAATTACTTGAATTTTATCATTCCTATAAATACACTAAAGGTTGTACCGCTATCCTAGTAAACCAATGAAAATTATTTTTCTCTTATTTTTAAAACTCCGCAAAAGCACTAGTGCTTTGAAAAATGTAATTGATTGCCAGCTTTCCAGCACGATGATTAAATCCCCAAACTTTTATTTACTTTAGTTAGGCGAGCACACTACCAGTAGACCAAATACTTTATTTTGTTTAATTTTTTAATTAATTAACGTTTCCTTTAAAATCAAAGTTACGGATGTCCGTCATTCTCAACTGTACTAATTCCTATTCAGTAGACTCATGTGCACTTACCGATTTACTATATTCTGTCTTTAGTCCGAGATGGCTAAATGGCTTATACTAGTATAGGTATAATACATAATGTTTGATCAAAGTACTTCCACTTATAATTTTTTTGAAAAATAATAATCAATTTTTTTTCCATTCAAGATTCAACAAATAACTTTATTAAAATAGAAGAATCTGGCATACTACAAGAGAACAATGCACTTCATGATAACCAAAATGATTGTCCAGGTATTATCAATTTCACTGTATTACCTAAAATATTATTTCTTGAAAATAATATTCATCATCGCTCTATTTCTAGAAAACACAGTGAGGTATGCACAGGAGAAAAATAATATACAAGAACATAAAGAAATTAAATCACATCTTATGAATAAATTGGAAAGTTTACTGCACCCTATGGGCAACACTCACTCAAAAGATCCCGTCTTGAATGATGCTCAACATATAGGTAGCTACTGATAACTAAATACAGTAGAACCGCGATATAACGAAACCCGATATAGCGAAAAATGACGTATATCGAAAAAAAATCGAAATTTAGTCCCTAAAACCAATTTTTCATACAAAAATGCATTTATATAACGAAATCCCGTTAATATTTATAACAAAATCATTTTTGTCCCGTACGAAAAAATGCCAATACATTTACGTAAATTTATAACGAAAAAAAAATGTTAAAAGATGAAAATATTATTTCGCACTTACAAAGCCGCGCCGATGCATCTGCCGTATGCGAACGGTTTTATGGCCTTTTCGGCGGTGCGCGGCGGTCGGCCGACAAGGTAGTAAAACAATTCAAACTTCTTCTTGGGTTCATAGCAGGCCCATAAAACCATTTGACATAATTCTTGCGGCGTTCTCTGACACGTTTTACGTACGCATACGCCTCTAATATGATTGCAACCCAGACCCAAACAGCTGTAAAATACAAAAATTAACAGGAACCCCCCGAAAGTTGCAGAATGTACTTATTGGAAATGTCAGTCTCAGTGTAACGTCTGTAGAGTTAAGTTTGTTCAGCTTTTAACGCGATTATTGCATGACCGAACTGAATATTTACATAAATTCATTTTCGTTTGACAATTGTTTTCGTGTGAACTCGTCAATAATATAAATAATTCGTTAAAATATTTTATGAACTATTTTTGTACGGTATTTTGTATTTCTATTAACTATTGTTTTCGTGTATTTTAAGTGTACAATGTTAACGATAATTTTTAAGTGAACAATTTTAACGATTATACATATATTTTTAAGTGAACAATTTTAACGATTATAAATATATTTGAAGTGGTTGCCGCCGTTACCGGTAAATACCTTCGTAATTTATATACGACTCATTTTATAAAAATGCCGCGATTCAACTGTAAGATTGTTATTTTTGAATTATTTTGTATGTTTCATGCCCAAAACTATGTTTGAAGCGGCTCTACATTTAAACACAATTAAAATATTGTTTTGTGTTTGCAATATTCTGGAATTTACAAAAATATCTTCCAATTGGTGTTGAATAGATTCTGTTCTTAATTTAATTCCTTTGATTATCCATTTGCTTATCTGTTTTAATAACAAAACTACTAAAAATATGTAGGTATTCAGTTCCCTATGGCCTTTTTCCTCCTTTGTTTACAGAATTTGCGATCTTTTTTGAAGCCGCGCAACATTTTTTTGCGACGGCGCGTAACATATAGTAGATTTTTTATTTTTTTCGTTATATGTGGGAATTCGTTATTACGAATTTTTATTATTTGGTCCCTTGGATTTCGTTATATCGCGGTTTTACTGTATACAGTTAGTGGGATATTTTTAAATATCATAATATGTATATATGTACTTAAATCAATAAAAATAAGATAAACCCCATTTAAGTAAATATTGGATTGATGGAGGGAGAGGTGGAAATAATAATATATATTACAGTATTATATTTAATAACTTCTTGATCAAATATAAAGTTAAATAAAAAGGTATACTGTAATCAGTATCGCTCATATCATATTTTAAATTTGGCTATGATAAACTCTGCATATTAGTTATATAAAATTTTACATTTGGTACATCATCGCATTCGCGAAATTCATTTGTTATCATGTGAAAAAAATTAAAAATATTTTTTTGATATAATAATATAATATGTTTTCATAATTAGCTCAAATTACAGAGATAAAATTATATAACTGTAATAGTATTAACAAATTGTTTTAAAATATTGCATAGTAATGTTTAAATTTATCAACCACTCTCTTATCATTATCTTATATTAACAAATTGCATTATAAAATCCTTTACTAGAGGTAAATCAATTTAAAAGACAAATAATAATTGATGATTTCAGTATTCATTTGTAAGATGTCAAAATACTGGCACCTGCATAGTTCAGTCACTTAACTCATCTTAACTTGATTATAAATAATTAAAAATGGAATATGAATTAAGACTGAATGTGATGTTAAACATGATTTTTTGTAAGGCTTTCTTATCGTAAAGTGGGGACATAATCAATGTTCTCTCTGAGACGTGTGGATTTATGCGCGCACTTAGACTTATTTTTCGTGTACCGCTTTCTATTAAAGGTTGGCAGTATAAGATCACCAACAATTTGGTCATTAAACCACTTTCTGGGGTTACATAACTATGACAATCATCTCTTTCTACCTACGCCTCTGCTGCCTTCTATTTTCCCCTGCATAATGAATTATAAGATATCATATTTTTCATTGCGGGAAATGTTATAGTGCGGAGTATAGTTGTTGTGATGAAGTGATATTTGTCATTGGTTGTCTTGACTTATTTAGACATCTTTATTAGTAATGCGGTCATCCTTTAGTATACATTGATAGAGCTAACTGACAACATCCTCCCACCGGCGTACCCTTGTACTGGTGAGGTCATATTTTCTTTCCCAGCCCGCAAATAATAGGATTGCTCTTTAAAATGGCACAAAACATTTTTGCTGTGATCCAGAATTACAGGGAATATTGGACATGTCATGAAGTTGTTCATGTTTATTATTTTATTTGCAGTCACTCGAAACTCCATTTTGAGCTTTCTAATTCATGAGCATATTAAAGCCTAAAAACTACAATATAAGGTACCTTGTTACCCGCTTAAAAGTAATGTTTTTAGATTGCTAACTTAGCTTTGAAAGGTTAAGTTGCCAGCCTATGCTCAAAATATGTCAGTATACTCGTATTATAAAATGTTTGAAAACCCGTATTGAAGTTTTCGTGTACTCATTCATATTAATTTAATTTATTCAGACCATTTCAGCAGTAAACAAATTTTGTTTTATAAATAAAAAATATTTCATTAGCATACATTTTTTTATAATATATTTATTATTTGTAATAAGGAGAAGGAAGCGGCCTAGTGAAACCGGCTGTTCAGTTTGGATGTCCGCAGTATCTTTTAGACCCCCAGGGACCACCCTCTTACGCAACCGACTACGATTGTAGAAACTTGGAGCTGTTTGAACCGCTGGAGTGTATTGATACAGGTCATTTTATTATTGAGATATTTGAGTATCCGTTAGATTGCATGTACGAGTACACAGATTAAACATTGATTAAACTATCTTCTGGATCTCCGAGATTTGGCCACAAAGGTTGCTACATATCACTTGATCATTCTACTCTGCGCACAGCTAGCTCTGCGTTCAACTCTGTTCTGCCTTTTATGCGACTTTAAAGATAAGTGTCATCCATGAACAAGCACAATTACAGCAGTAATATGTATAAATAATAGATTTCATAACTAAATTATTGTTTATTATTCATATTTTTTTTTTTAAGGAGAACACATTTTTGTTGTCAAGTTGCAATTTCAGAACATAGTTCTGTGGTATTTTTAATATGAATTAAATTAATCAACTAAAAATATATACAGACAACATCTATTTATCGAAAAAATATAATAATAAAGATTTTTTTTCTGTACTTATTTATCTTTATAACCGATTAATTTAATTTGTATTAGTATTTTTTCCATTAATATTACAATTTAATATTACAATAATTGGGATATTTGCTAATCATTTTAAATTGTCTGTATTATAAAAAAGGAATCATCTTGTAAAATGATATATTGCATATAAAGTCGAAACATTTTATCTTGTCTTATCTCTTAACCAACTCAAATTTGTATTTTTATGCAATATACGTAGTAAAGATAAAGTATGAAAACGTATCACATCACATTCTTTTCAAAATAGGCCTTGAATGACCAGAACGTGGACGAGTACACGTTGAGCACTCAATATTATTAATACACTAATAATGCACTAGTGTATTAATAAAATGTATGCATATATATGTATATTTAGTATTTTCCAATTGTTTACTATTAAAGTTTTTTATAAAATCACTAAACACATTTTAATTTTAACAGGTAAAATTAAACATGAGATGACTCCTGGCACAAATGATGATGGGACGTGGTAGATAGTGATATAATTTTTCATTAATATGGTCTTAGAACAATTTAATTGTAATTAATTTACTTTAAAACGGGTGTACCTTGGGTGAGTTGCCTGGGTGGGTGCCGCACACAATGTGGCTCACACTCGTCTTAAACCTTTGCAGTGACCTATGCATGTGTATATTATTATTATAAGCATTTACTCCTTCTATTGTATAGGTTTTGCATGCCTCTGATTTAATGAAATAATATTTTCTCAGTCTTAAGAGACTTTTATGTTTTAATAATGCACGGATGACTTTACCAATGCTTTCTTTCAATTGTTATGTCTATGGAACTTGTTTTGTTTTCCCGTAAAGGATACTATGTACGTACTTATAATAATTTATAATTTATTTTAATGTATTTATGACCTGCGAAAGATGTTACATATGTTATTTTAATGTTTTGTTTTGCGCATCAAATTAAATTAATCCTTTCAATTCTCCTTGTTTTATTAATAAATCGATATATGCACACACGAACCGATTTCCAAATCATTAAAGGATTGTTTCACCGCTCCTAGTAAAGTTGTGATTGGCTTTATTCAATGGATAAAATTAATGCACGTTTCACAACTGCCTATTAACGATATTAATAATTATTCTAAGGGCAACATACTTTTTAAGAAAATACGGTGCATGTCTCGGACACATGTACGTATATAATATCATCCCTGCGTATAATATTTTTCTGATTTGGAATAATTTTCGTAAATTCAATTAAATAAATATACATCTCGCCGGCGGAGATTGCTTACCGCAATATTTATTACTAAATAATAATTTTTTGGTCTAAAATGTATTTTTTATTGGCGTTTTAGATTCAGAAAGCCGACTCAAGCGACGATGGTCAGTTAATTTAGTAAAGTTAGTTTAATTTGTTACTAGGCTATTTTTTTAGAGAAAAATTTGAGAAATTCATGAAATGTATAATAAGTTAAATTAATCGGGAAAGTGTAAAATTACAGACCACCGAAGATATAAATAAACACAGACAAGCCGTATGTTAATCTATTAACAAAATTTAGTTGATATCGTTAATAAATTTACTTATTAAGAACACATTTTTGCTGTCAAGTTGCATAGTTCTGTGGTATTTTAATACAAATTAAATTAATTAACTAGAAGGATATACAGAAAAAATCTATCTATCGATAAAATATTTAGTTGCTACCGGCATTCGATATTCGATAGTTGATTTTTAATTTAGTAGTAGTCTTGAAATAAAACTTGTATAGAATATCTCAAATTTCAACTGGAAAAGTAAAGGAATGGCCTTGAATCATTTTTTCATTTCGCACGTTTCTCTATGTGTATGTATATATATATATATATATATATATATATATATATATATGTATGTCCCCTTTACATTCTTCACACATGAAAATCCTGCAAATGTAGGTACATCTTCTTTCCGATTAGGGTATCCATAACATTTTTAAACCCGATTAATATATTACATATTAAAAAATAAAAGTAATAAATACGGTGACGAATCTGATTTTTTTGTCCTTCGTTTTTCAGTCCTACCATTGTTACGGAAATTTGGCGCGCTACCAAAAAAGATGAGGCGTGAAGTTTTAATATTTTAAACCACCCGATCTTATAACAAGTTTAATGAGATATCCGACAAATATAGCGACATGGATGCTGGATTTATAACAGAATTTAGAGAGAATCATTTTAAATGTTCGATGAACGACGTGCAGAATCTGGGCCACGGAACACTGACCGTTTTATCGATGCAAGGCGCGTATCTACTTCCGACTACAGAAATAAACTTCATTTCTGATAGAAACGCAAATCTTAGAAGGAGATAAAATTGATATGTATAATGAGTATTGAAAATTAAGACAAAAACTGTTATCATATTTTAGAGAATTTTTTATAAATAAAAAGTATCGTGATCTTCATGAACTCCCACCCTCTTGACTATACTTCTTAACTTTTCTCGGCATACCGCAGATCTGAGGGCTCTCCTTCTTTGTTCTTCGACGTGGCCCACCGCAAGCTTCTCCAACCTATCTTCTCTTTTCGCAAGACGTCAAAAATCTTAAGGACTTATCTTTAGCAAATGGTTGAGAACCTATCCTTGATGTGTAATTCCTGCAGAATGAAGACATTTGTGCGTATGCGCAGCATGTGTTTTCCAGCACAATACATTTTAAAAGTACCATATTTAAAAAAGTACTACATTTATAAAAACACAACAGGGCCGGTCCGAGGTAAATATAAAGATTTCCCCCCACACCTACTCTGTGCTTATAAGAAAGAGAAATAAAGGAAAACGCGGAGTCTCGCGAATTTATTCGGTCCCAGCTTAATTTATAGTGGATTAAATCTAATATTAGTATATTTTGAAGTAATGCTTTTTGAGTGATATTAAATTATCCTGGCGCGTATGTGTAATTTATGATACACTCGGAATGTGACGGAACTCATTCATTACAATATTTTAAAACCATATTTTTTATTTATTATCTTAGTTTTATTAATCACTGAATTAATTCAGTGATTAATAAAACTAAGATAAAAAATGAAAAATATGAATTTCGATCACAAAGTTAATATTGCTAATTTTAAAAGTATTTAAAAACCGGTCTATTGTGTACATCCATTAAATAAACAGGAACATTTTAAACGGTGCTAAGCATATAAATGCTCGAAAATATTCGGACATACTTTACACCCGTTAGGCCGGCCCTGAACACTGGAGCCACAAAGGTTATTTCTAGATGCTTGCCTACATGTTCGTAAATGCTCTTAAAATACATATAATTTCGTACACATAATCAAATAAAAATACATTACACATTTAAATCATCTTTAAAAATACGAATATAAATGCAAACGTAATCTTATTCGGCGGTCCCTCGTCCGCCACGGTTATCTATTGTGAGTCCGAGTGTGGCTAAGGAGTCCTATTCTCGAACTGCACACCCTTCCGCATGTTATGCACGCGCATCCGCCGGGCAGGGGGATTCTGAGTGACAGATCTTCCTTCTTTTCTTTACTCTTTCTCTTTTTTTCGGTAATTGCGTCGGCTCTCTTCCGTTTACAAGTTTTTTACGCCATTGGCCGCGTTTTCCCAGTGTGTTCAGGATCTATGCCACATCTGCTCAGATTCGCCTTCAGGATATCTTTGAACCTTTTCCTCGGTCCACCCATGTCGTCTTTTGCCGTGCGATAGTTGTGCAAACGTAACTTGTTTGGGAAGCCGTGTATCATCCATAAGCGCACAATGCCCTGACCATCGTAATTGGTGATTCAGGATCGTAATTTCAATCCTGAGAATATTTGTCACTTCCAAAACATTCAAGTTTGTTCCATGCTCTTCTCATTTTTTATAATTAAGATCTTCCTCAAGCATCTTTTGCGATATTTCTCGATGGAATTTAGGTTGCAGCTATATAACACGCGATTCCCATCCATATAGTAGTGTGGCCAATACTATAGCACGATAATCAAATACACGTGATAATAGTTTGCCAAATGTATTCTGTTTTTGGTTTTTATATGTAACTACCTAGGTATGGGACATGTGTTATGGGACACCCTCTTTCTAGAGGGTGTCATCAACAAAAAAAAAAATTCTGTATATTTTTCTAGTTGATTAATTTAATTTATATTAAAAACATCACAGAACTATGTTCTGCAAATGAAAATGCAACATCATAACAAAAATATGTTCTCCTTAAAAATTATTTAAGCTACTTTAAAAATACAAACGTAAGTGTACTGAATATACCAAAAATCATATATTTAATTAAATTACACAAATATCCCATTTTAATAATATAAGCCAAAATAGTACATATTTAATCATTTACTAATGAACAGGCTCATTTAAAGGCGATTAGGTGGTAGATAATCCGTCCATCTTTATTCGACTCTGTGAACTTCAAATATATGCACGGAATGACCGTAATTACAAAAAATGTTACGCAAAAATATGTTACACGTAGAGTATGCACGCTAATCGCTTCCAAAAATCCCGCCACATTCTGTCTGTATTCCGTATATACGCGTGTAAATAAAAATAAAGTGCTGGCACGCTGTCAAGTCCCGCGGGCCAGATTTAGCGGCCGAGCGACGGACACGGAACTCCTGAGCGCCCAGGGACACCCATATTCTGTTTTACCCTAATGCACTTGACGAGTTTCACTTTTTAACTGAACTACTTATGGTCCGTACAAATACAATATTTACCATTTTTAAAGCGGTAGTAATAAAGTGCGATGGTGTGGTGCAGCGTGCACCAATACACATACGCCTGTATCACATCTGAAATCATTGTGGCCCGTGTCCACAATGATCTCTCAATGAGACTTTGATCTGATCTCTGAGACTAGCTAAAGTAGCGTCATTCTGATGCGCGCGCGAAACATATGGGCTGATAGTTTTGCTCACAGATTAGAATAGCGCATCCAGTACATATGTAAATGTGTACCTTTATTGACTCTCAGAGATCAACGTGGACACTGATTCGTCATACGGAATTTGTCGGTAAAATAGTATATATCAGTAAAGGTTCAAGGTCAGGTTCTCAAAAAGTGAGACAAGCATTAAATTACATACATTTTTTTTTAATTCACCCAGCTGACGAACGGAACATCAACGGACTGATATTTGATGAGTTGACAACAAGTGTGAAGTAAGGCGTGAGACGGCGAATCTCTGAGACATGCTGTGTAGACGGGGACTATGAAAGTCGAGAGTTGTTGATTCTCACAAGAGCAAAATCCATATCTCATTGATTGTCTCGGGTCGAAAATCTCATAAAAATCTCACACATGGACCACTAATGTGGCAACCCTGCTCCTCGACCGGGTTCACAATTTTATCCCAACAGTTTTATTCTTTTGATCCCTAAACTATATCTTTAACCGTAACAAAACCCAAATGAGAAATATTGTAGAATGTTTTTGCTGTTCTTTACAAATGGCTGATGATTTTCATGTTTCATGCGACACCCCTTATGCTACTCTAGATAAACTTCATATATCCAGAAAATAATCTAAAAAGAGTCATTAAAGGTACCGGATGCGTCATTTTAATCTGCAAGCGAAACACATGCGACGATAATTCACAGGTCGCTTCACGCTGAACTCTGTACCGTTTTTTACGCTACACTCGAACCGAATATCCGAGAGAAATTGTTCTCTGTGGACACGGACCATTACACTCTTACCGTTATAAACTATGAATTATTTACGAGTAGTCCATTTTACATTGAAAGTAATAAACAAGATTGATTGCGGTGGAAAAAAAATAAAGACCAACAGTATCCGATAAACAATCGAGGATCTAATGAAAGAATTATTTTCTTAGGTGGATTCGGTGAAAATTTGATGAAAGAAATGTTACCTAGATGTGTGTGTAAAGCAGGGGCGTGCATTTTATACAATCAAAAAGCTGTGCATTCTGCGAAATAAATCTAAATTACACATTTTTATTTCATACTAGCGGTTCAGGTTGCCAGGGATTCAGAGATGGGATTAGGGGGGATTTTTGCGCAAGTTATATAGAGTAACGATATATGCAGAATTAGGTCCAGACAGGAGGAGAGAGAAATATTTAGGGCGGTGGAGCGATCTATATTTTCATCAGGGTCCTAGAGTGCAACTGAAAAAAATTGTAATGGATGGCATAACAATATAACACACATTTATATCGTGAGGAGGGGGGTGGGATTACCAGAGGGAGGGGAAAGGATGTTTATGTTTAGCGCAGGGTCCTGAGAGTTATTAAGTAAAATTTGTCTTAGATCGAACAAAGCGTGTAAAGATTGTGTTTAAAATGGACATACCGACATACAGACATTCAGATATGCATAATATATGTATTAAGACTATTAAGTACATGTTTATCTAATATTATCCACGTGTTATCGTGTTAATTAGAACCATCCAGCGAACGAACCAAAGATTTAGAAATTTGGGGGTTAGGACGGTGGTTAAATGAAATAAATGTGATTGGCGTGTGTAGGTTTTATTATGACATTAAGATAAAAACAATGAAGACAGATAGAATTAAAGAATGAATGGAGATGTAGAAGGTGCGTGTTGATTATGAAATGAAATGAAGCGAATTGGCGGTCTTGCTCGGCGCGTGGGCCGGCAAGACCGCCGTTATGAAACGATGGAACTAGAGAGACTGCCTAGCGGTGAATTCTAGAGCCAGGCTTGTAGCAGCAGCCGGCAGCGCTGTCGCTAGCGTCGATGCCGACTGAGATGGCGGTGGATTTAAATTCCGATCGCTACAGAAATAACGAACAAAGCTGTGCATTTGTTTCGCATAATCTTTCCCAAACATATACGAACCAATCGCAAAACCTATCTCATTCACTCGACGTCATCGCTTGAAAATGTTTTCAACTACCGTGCAAATTTGTATTTGAAGTTTTCACTTAATAACCTTAAAAAATAACTCCCTCAATAAAATGATGATAGATGTAATGTTTCTTCTCAGGCGAAGCGTCTCTAGTTCAGATAAATACAACCTCTAGTGGCAATACAGCCCGCGATACTTCTACGTACCTTTATTAGCAGCATAGCTTAAGTATATGCCTAGTGGACGCCACTGATGTAAAGGGAGATGGTTGAAAAAATCGGGAACGACCTTGTAAAATCTGGCACGACTAAACGAAATAATTTAGAAGGACAGCTTGGAAGGAGGAACTGATGTGCCAGAACAGTTCTGTTATATCTATCGGCAAAATGCTACATTTTTACTATACATATTTACAATCAAGATAAAACATTTGTAGGCGTGGGAGAAGTCCTGAAAACATTTTTAAAATCGTATATTTGATGTGTTAGAAAACATAATTTCGTTTTACCAATGATGAAATCTTACTTTGAAATGAAATTGAGAATGCCAACAATTTGATATTTGTGCTGATATTATCATCACTCCCGCTTTCTCTAAATAGCGTATCCCACGCTTTATATGTGTGAAAATAGGCGACAGAATGTTTATTTAAAGTCTTAAGTCTGTTACCAGACCTCAAAGTCAAATAATGAGTCAACAGTAATGTAATAGACAGATCCAGAAACAGGAGGATCCAATCTCAACACCTGTGATTACATTTATGGGAATACAAGCCAAGTAGGGGAAAGAGAGTTCTCTCGGAGATTGGTCTGGAATGCGCGTAAAGTACAGTACAGAGTTGAATTATTGCCACATGTATTTGTGTCCCATATGTACCGTTATAAACAAATCTTTGAGATAAACACGCACTTTTGAACCTTGCAAACTTACAGGGATTAAAGTCATATTTTTTAATTACTTTGCCATCTGTGAACGACAGGTCTCAGCTTTTGATAGATAAGTTAAGACCCTTAAAGCTTAGTCTTACCCTATGTGGTGTCTTCCATTTCAAATAGAGTTGGCAGTTAAAAGGTTAATTTTATGTAATCTAAGCAGATCTGTAGCGACCGGAATTCAAATCCACCGCCATCTCAGTCGGCATCGACGCTAGCGACAGCGCTGCCGGCTACTGCTACAAACCTGGCTCGAAATTCACCGCTAAGGAGTCTCTTCAGTTTCATCGTTCTACAACGGCGGTCTTGCCGGCCCGGGAGCGCCGATCGAGACCGCCAATTTGCTTCACATTATTTCATTTCGTAATACACACGCACCTTTTACATTTTCATTCATTCATTTAATTCTATGTGTTTCTTGTTTTCATCATAATGACATAATAGAACCTCAAAACGCCAAACTAACATATCTTTCATTTAACCACCGACATAACCCCCAAAGATCTATTGAATTTTTAAATGTTCATACAAGTAAAGAAAAAAACATGCTCGACGACCACGAACTGCGAGACGAACGAACGTCTCTATTCTTCGAGAACGCCTTACTAAAGAAATGCTCTTCACAACTTACAGGAAAATAATTCTTTTGTACTTTGGGATGTTACTACAAGAAATATATGCAGCCTGGAGAAAAATGGGGGTCATTGGGAATCGCTACAAGGATGGAAAGATCCAATAAGATGGACAGATCAAATCCGAGACATATTCGGAGCCTCAAGCCACAAGTTAAGAATTGAGAAGAGTGGAACCAAGCATCTCGCTGTAGGACCAGACTGGAAGATCACGATGCTCAGATATGAGTACATCAAGAGAAATATATAAGTATAATTTCTGGTATCTTCCTGAGATGCACTATGATGATGTAATTCACTGCATCTGGCGAGGGAAAGATCTATTTATTTAATTAATCTTTTGCAATATTTTTTATAAAAATATTTAAAAATTGAAATTATCTACATTTTTAAATTAAAATTTTTATATTAGTTTATTGATAACTGTTTTGCTTTTAAAAATATATCAATTGTTATCGTGATGCCCATGGAATGAGGACGGATGACAGGCGCACGCGCGTACGGGACGAAAGGGTCTGTGTGTATATGTGAGTAGTGAGAATGTTTTAAGTATGACGGACGGCGGGAGAACGAGCTCTTTCGCTCCGCGTCTTCCAACGCAGATAGAACTAAAAGCTGTCAAATGCTGTGATAGTAAATAAATTCCAAATTGTTACCTGTATAATTGAGTATTATTCACGTCACCACCTCAACCGATATTCATCGAGGAAGAGTTATAACAACTGGCGCAGCGGAATATAGCTGGCGTTACAGGACACAACAGTTATATAAAAAATATATAAATAGTTTATTGTTATTTTGTATATTTCGGTTTTGGCAGACGTGCCCTAGTGCCGCCCTGGTCAACCTGGCGATGGCTGCAACGCTACACGCGCCGCACAAATGCGGAATCATCGGAAGAATAGAGAAAGCCAAATAATCTACTGTTATCTAAAAAAAAAGTCTTGTGTACAGAATTAATATTAATAGATTATGTCCAGTTTTGTTTCCCAAATTATTATTAAAACCCATTCTTACTCGTTCAGACGCACGAGTTTGACCGCGATGTAGTTTAATGGGTTGAGTACTCTCTGTTTAACTCGCCCGACTGTTCCGATTTGCGAATAGTTCGGTGAGATCACAATCCAGATGGAAACTAACCAGTCGCCGCTTCGGTCGACATCGCGCATATTTCTGAGCCGAACAATCCTAATTGCACTCGACTCATAACTAGGTTAGCGGTTAGCAAAGTGAGATTGGAATTTTAAGGCTGAGGTAATTTTGTCATTTTGGTCATTTTGTCGAATTCAAATAATTGTATCCTTTTCGGCCATATATTCCTGTCACGTAGATTGAAGCCAAAAGGGACAAAATAAAAATATAAATTGATAAGTAATATTATCCCGCAGCACGACATTTATAATCTATAACGCAATTTTCTTATTTTTACTTTGAAGTCCGCCTTCGGATAATTATTTGTGATCGGAAAATTCAGATGTGCAAATTGCAACTCGACGAGACTTTATAAGAATGTGTTCCACGATCTTTTTCACGGAAGTGGCAAATATTAAACGGTGCGTAACTTTTTGTAGGATGACAGGTAGTTACTGGCTGTATTTTGGGCAGTTTTGTGAAGACAGTCGCGGAGTGGGCGGGCGGAGAGTATTTGCGGTCCAGCCGACAGTCGGCGTTGCGCCCCGCCACCGGCCGTCCGTAGCGTCGCTATTTCCGAGGCGCCGTCGGAAAACTTCCTCCGTTACGCGACCGATATACGTCCGAAAAGCGAGTGTTTCTAGTCATATTCCCATATCCTGAGTGTATATATGAAGTGCAATCCAGGAAGAATACGCTCCTCCTTGATTAGCAACAATGAGTGTTAGTGCTATTTTTGAAGATTTTATTGTTCAGTGAAATTATAATACTTGTCTACCCGACAAATGCAAAGTATAATATAATAAATAATTTCAGGAAAATCATGCGCATAAAGCATTATTACTGACGTCATTGGCTCATCTTCAAATGATGTCGAGATGTTGATATAAACGCGTCAAATAAATAGTAATTTTGTACCAATCATATGTTTGCGTGGCGAGAAGTCAAAAATAAATTCCTCGGAAAATGAAGAATCATATTCGTAACCATTTATTTCCTACACGCGAAGCTTTCCGTCGACATTTCTGCATCCTTTTTACGATCTTAACTGTATTTAACTTTAGAAATTTCTCCAATTAATGTGATATCGCATAATTCCATGACCGATCTGATTTGGCCAATTCGCCCGGCCCTCGACTCGTGAGTCAGTCGGCGCTTGCATTTATTTTCAGCCCGAGCGGAAGCTTCACGGTGTAAATAATCCACGTCTCTGTATTAACCATCTTCCACTCGGTATTAACACTAACATATATTTCTTTTTCATTGTTTGTCCCTTTAATTATTCTATTTCACCTTCTCGTCATTCTTTATTTTAATTATTTTTAAAGATATTTGTGCTCGCAAATAAAGCGCCTCAAAAAATTCTGGACTTAAAATTGACCGTAGAACGGTTATTATTCGGAAAACTAAACGATTCTTAATAATAACAGCGTGTAATAAATATTTGACGTTTGTACTGCCCATATTTAAAACGTAAGTATGACAAATTATAAATAAATATTTGAATTTTTTGCGTTCTGCCTTGCACAGGTGTTTTTATTTGTTTTTATTTGATGAACAAACAAATGACAGGTAACAAAATTAATATGTAAAATAATAAAATAATATCACCTAAAAATTTACTTGCATGTTTCCAAAACAATTTTGATTACGGTCAAAAAAATAATGTAACACGCCAACAAATTATATTTTTTTCTTTATACGTCAAACGAAGGTTTTTAAGTACATTATTACAAATATTCAGGCAAACATTAAAAATTAACAATTGAATAGCACGTCAGTCCAGTTTCGGTAAAATATCCAAGAGTTGATATATAATATGACAAAAGTAAATTAAACATATAGAGTTAGGCTACTGAAGTGCGATGAGTCTTTTTAAAATATGGCAAACTTAGTGAGAAAATATTAATATCTTTAAAACAATATCAATTAAAGCTATGACACATTCTAGTTACAGAGTTATAAAATATTAAGTTTGTATTGTGTTGACATTTTTTTTACTTATGCTTTGGTTTGTCAATCAAATTCAAGCTATATTTTTTTCTATGAAAAGATAATAAAAATTTGGACCCTGTCGAGATTCACCGAAAAGCTTTGCTTTAAAAGCTGTAAAAAGATTTCGAATAATATTACTTCATCAATTTATTTGAATATTTTATATTTCTCGCTCTATCTATAAACGAATATAAAAATGTTTATTATTTTCATTTTTATTCCACGCCACACTGATGCAATACATATTTTAATCGGAAAGCGTCAAACATCTGGAGTTAAAAATAAACAGTGAAATTATGTGGATAGAATAGAGAAACAAGGTATTTTGCGCGATATATTATAATTATATTTTTTGGGAGCTTAAAAATTAGTAGGTAGGTATTTAAGCGTATAAAAATAATTATAATAAATTATTTCATTACGTTATTATATGTATAACGTATCCTAATATATTAGGAATCGTCACAATACTAAACATAACTAACAACTTGATGGCCTTTTAGGAAAAATATCAACTTTTTTCGTACTGCCATCACTGTGGAATTTCCACTGTATCCAAGGCTAATCCTAAATATTATTTCTACAATAATTGATACAAAATATTGATTTTTTGTAAGTTGTTTTTAAAGCTTTATATAAAAAGCCTCTCGACGACATAACTCCCGACTCACTGTTTTGAGTTCTAACATATTTTAGGTTAGGTTTCTTCGAACATTCGTTACGTTTTGCATTACATCCACATTGCTTTTGAAGTCAGCAGTTTTCAATCATTAAAGTAAAATAACAAAAGTATTTCAGATTGTTTTGTTTGTTTATTTACCGCCCTGACTTTTCCTTACTCGCCTATTAGTTAGAGCTTGCGCACACCTAAGACATTATGTCGTACGACAGTTCTGTCGTAACGACGAGGGGCTAAGGAAATATATGGACATTACGCACACTATGTTTATTATTTATTATGCTTATATTGACAGATATAAAATACAACGAATCGATGTATTTGAATTGTAGAGACCCAGAGAGCAAGCGCGGCCATTAGCGTCTGACATCGGCGCCAACGGCAGGTTCAGGATGCCGCGAGTGATGCCCCAGTGGATGGTAACAACACACTTCCTTATGTTTGTTATTGTAAACAAATTAGTCAGTTTGTTGTAGGATGTGCTTTTTAAAACTCACGGAGAAATGGTATCAGCCTACGATATCAGAACGACACGTGCCCAATTTTCAAAAGTAATCCCCAGAATTTTTCCGCAACTTAATGATTTCTGGTTAAAATTGTAAAAATACACAAAGATCACAGACTATCAAATATATAGACATGACCTAATGCAAATTTCTTGTTTCAATGTTTTCAATTTGGTACTACTTATCTAATTAAATAGCTCCGTGATTTTTTTTAAATGTGTGACTCGATTGGAACGAAAATTTAAACGCTGACAATATAATATGCATTCATGTAAAAAATACGTCTCGTTTACACAAAGATTTAATTTTCGAATAGTTAATAATTTTCCTGTTGCATAAATGCGTCATAAACTATCGGATTTATGTTTCCACAAATAATGTGTATAGAATGCCCCTCGTCCCGCAACTAATGTTCCAAACCCCTCTCCTATATGTACACTTTATTTTATGTCTATTCATTTACTGGTCTGTGATAAAGATGCATTTTATTGAAACACTCGAAATCTTTTATTCCTGAATACAGAAAAAAATGAGTTACATGTTCCTACACAATACGTTGTTCTGGTTCGCCCCACCCTTCATTTACAGTGGAACCTCTATGTTCATCATTAATTATTCCTGAGGAATGGACGAATACGTAATCATTTATTTGCCTAAGAAGTAACTAAAATTTAAATAATCTATTCCTAGACTCGAATCTGGTACATATTATAAACTATTGTTTAGAAGAGGAGTCGTCTTCCATTAAAACATCAAACATTTGAAGGGTGTCTTTTTTATCCCTTTCCCGAAAATTAATTTTGTAGTACTGAATTTAGTAAAAAACTGGTCCAATATTGCCTGTTTTTGGTTCCTTTTTTAAATTTTCCAAAAGTAGCCAATCACATTGCCATTGAGTTAATTTGTATTTTGATTAACTAGGGCAATGTTCGGGTGCCACTTTTCCTTCGTGACTTTTCGTGATTGGATTTTTGAATATCTGAGCATTTTTTCCGAAAATATGTTACAATTATCTGATTTGACAAATATATGGAACAAATATGTTACAATTATCAGATTTGACAAATATATGGAACAAATATGTTACAATTATCAGATTTGACAAATGTATGGAACAAATATGTTACAATTATCAGATTTGACAAATATATGGAACAAATATGTTACAATTATCAGATTTGACAAATATATGGAACAAATATGTTACAATTATCTGATTTGACAAATGTATGGAACAAATATGTTACAATTATCAGATTTGACAAATATATGGAACAAATATGTTACAATTATCAGATTTGACAAATATATGGAACAAATATGTTACAATTATCAGATTTGACAAATATATGGAACAAATATGTTATAATTATCAGATTTGACAAACATATGGAACATATATTAACGGATATGGAGATTCGACACGTACAAATTATTATGTTTTATTTTTTCTCATCAAACATCGTCTGAATTTTACTTCGAGTTCAGATAGTATTTTTTTGTTTTGTAAAAATATTTCTTCCTCGCTGTTATCTACGAAGAAACTAAATACCATTTTCTTTCTAATATATTACTTCCTACTCGCAAACTTCCTACAAAAAGTTACACACTTTTCTAACGCGGTTTCGTTACACATTTTACTCGGGAAGCTTCCAAAAAACGTATTCTATGTTTAAAATGTTAGGTATTTGGATTGAACATTATATATAAGTTGTCAAAACATTACAAAACTCGACTTGACAAGTTGCCTACTTACCTGACTCCCAGCATTTCTCACGACATGTTATGAAGATTGCCTGACGCGAGGTGTTCAGCTGACATAATGTTTATGTTTTTAAAGTGTGTAGCGGAAAATTTTCAAGTTTAATATTAAATTTTAAAAAAACTACGATGTTGTTCTCATATTTTATTTATGCAAAATGGAGTTTAACGATGCGGATATTACGTTTTACAAACAATATCGTCAAAATACCGTCCATTTCTCTCAAGATACTCTTGCAATCGGACTCTTAAATTTGCGAACATAAGAGAGAAAAGCGTTGGTTCAATGGCAGCAACTTCACAGCAAATATTTTCTTGTAGGGCCTGAATTTTTTGAGGATTGTTGTTGTAAACTCTCGACTTAAGGTATCCCCACAAAAAAACGTTGCACGGTGTAAGGTCCGGTGACCGAGGTGCCCAGGGTATGTCTCCGTACTTGCTGATTAATTTATTGGAAAAAATTCCCCTCAGCTTTTCCATTTAAACTCTAGCTTTATGTGGAGTGACCCCGTCTTGCTGAAATTATGTTCTATTGTTGAACCCGAGAAACAGCTGCAGTTGAGGTACCAAAAACTCGTCG
The DNA here is from genome assembly GCA_022840565.1 of Eubasilissa regina. Classification (NCBI taxonomy): domain Eukaryota; kingdom Metazoa; phylum Arthropoda; class Insecta; order Trichoptera; family Phryganeidae; genus Eubasilissa; species Eubasilissa regina. The sequence continues at coordinate 29,779,231 of JAINEB010000018.1, forward strand.
ATCATTCGGCAATAGACATCAATAGTAACTGCCTCTCGCTAGTTAAAAGAATGATGGCCAATTATCTCTCAGGCAGAAATTGCACACCACACTGTCGTTTTTGGACAATGCAAACGTTTTTGATGGCATTCCCTTGGGTTGTCGGGGCACCAGTATCTCATGTTCTGTTTATAAACACAGCCATCGATATGAAAATGTGTTTCATCAGTAAACAATATGTTTCCAAGCGTTTGTTCTGTTGATTTTTTATTCCAATGCAGGCTGCAATTTTTCTTATTTATTTACGCGGATTGCGTATAATTTCACGTCGAACTTGAGCCACATGTTCTGGCGTCGCTGTCGATGTTGATGGTCCCGGAGGAGTTTGGTTAACCATTGTCCCTTCTTGTCTGAACTTTTGAATCCGACACCGGATAAGTTGCGTGCTCGGCCCATATTGTTCAACCGCGAACGCGCAGTGCGCTCCTGACCAGTGACTCATTGCGCCTGGAAAATCCGCAAATCACGCGCGTCGAACAATACCCCTCTCACTTACCTCACCCTGGTGGTTTACGAGCAATTACAATTTAATCTTGAAATTTTTCCGCTGGACATCCTTTATGTACTAGTTTTTATATGGCAACAAGCAGGTAGGTAGGTAACTAAAAAGATTGATCCCCAGTCATAGATAAGAGAGAAAGCCCTAAAGCAAAAAGGGCCCCCAGTATATAAGTTCGCATTTTTATCCATTAAATTGTAAGAAATTGTGTGTCCCTTGTCTTCTATAATATTCACACTTTAATAAAAAAAAATAGTATTTTCAGATATTTAAATATATGCACTAACAAGTGATGATATGTTTATTAATTATGTGTACTGTGATGTTGTTTCTATGTTTTCACCTGTTTTCGCAGTACATTTCAGAAATTATTTTTTAAATTAATTTCTTACAGTAGTGGATTTAAAAAATATTAGCCCATATTGCCGCTGGGAAAAGTATCAATATTCGTAATTCACAGGCCTTTTGCACTGCATTAGCGTAGTTACGCCACTGTATGTATTTGTGTGCGCATTATTCGTTCAAGACTGCATGCTTACCATACCACCAAGCCAAGAGCGCACTATTCGCTCGGGAACACCGAGCACTCTTGCGTGTCACATGTTCCGACGTGTGACACGCAACATGTTCCGACGTGTGACTCGGAAGCCATGTGGTTTATATATGTACGATAGATTTTAAATATCTTGTTCATTTTTTGAAATAATATGTTTTTAAATTTTGTATACCAAAAGTGTCAATTGTAACATTTCTACCGTCACATTTGAAATGTCTTTATATGATCATCTATTAGGGTCTCATTGATAATCTGTCTCCTTAAAATAAAAAATAATAAAAATTTTAATTTTTATCACACAGGTATGAAAAAAAGATAAAGTTTTAATTTATGAATTCTTTCCAAGATAGCTGTTAAGTAAAATATTCAATTTACTTCTTAAAATATATAAAAAAAATTTTTTAAAACAGGTTTATATATTTAAAAATTATACTTATTACTCGGGTAATAAAATGCCGAAACAAAGTGTATGATAATTTTTCAACCCTAACAGAGGACCACCGAGGCGAGCAGATGTGGTCCGCCTCCTCCCCCACCCCCCACCACTCCTGGGTCGGCCAGGAAGCCTCCCCCAAATATATCTCCAGAGCCAGATTATGAAGTTATCGAGTTCCCCTCACAGCAGTATATGAATGCCAACCTGAACCCTGGATCAGGTGAGTTGAAGAATATTACAATATAAAATTTATCACAGAAACTTCTATTAGACAGGCTTATCTAGTTAATCCGTCAGCAACCAGTCACCCCAATCTATGAAATACGAGATAAAATCCCATAAATAATTATTAGAAAAAAATCATGTTTTCAAATGTGCATGGAATAGTTTGTACTGATTTAAATTATTCTTGAACACATGGAAAGTATTTACCTAGGTTGAATGTGAAAAATTCAGTTGGTTTATTTGAAAAAATGGAACGTCCGGAAGACAATATTTTTTCAAATGCAGTCAAGAGACAAAGTGTCAAATGATTATGAAATTATTATATTCAAAATATGCATGAATATTGGATTACATTATTAAAAGTGTGACTGATGTACAAACAGATAATGATGAACATTGATGATGATTCTGCTTATAGAATTGAAATTACAACATTCGATGAATATGAATTTTCCAAAATATGCTGTGATTTCTTAGTAAAATATAATATGAACTATATATAATATATTTATTAATGTAATTTTCAGCGAGTAATGCCAAAAAGAATGATGGAAGACACTGCGATTTGTGCGGTTCTTCTGAGCCAAGTGTTCGCTGCCTGAACTGCAATGGGCAGATGTTCTGTGTCTCCTGCGACGATATGTATCATCGCCACCCCAAGAGGCAAACTCACATCAGAAAGGTTATTTACTTTCTAATAATTTTGACATTCTACTTATTTCAAATATCCATCACATTAATGGAAATGGTACTAATGAATAGCTAAGCTTAATATTATATACAGAAACGGAATCTTGATAGAATCAAATATGTCATCCTATTATATGGTTGCATATATAATAATTCACAATCAACACGTTATTAATTATTGTTAGAAATTTTAGTTCATGTACAACAGAATTCTATTGAAATAACAATATAATGGAATAAGATAATTAATCATTCAGTAGTAAATTATATAGGATATATAGGATTATCTATAAAGAATTCAGAATTTCAAATGCATTAGTATTTATTTATAATAATAACCAAATAGTAAAAGCCAAAACCAGTGAATAATTTGTTTGAATCAACCTCAAAAGTGAAGCAGAGTTTTGTACAAACTGTAGATTGATCTCCAATTTTAGGCGGCAATTTTATTAGTGATGGTAAACCATTACATGACTGATTGTGTCAATGATTGGTGAGTGAGATTTAATAATGATTGGTAACTAAGATTTAACTGTTGGAGGTTTACTTTTTAGTATACCAGTCATTGCTTGAAGAATTGCATTAATCAATTATCAATCATCGTTACAATAGAGTACAATCACTGTCACAATAACAGTTAAAATAACGATTTTACCATCACTAAATTTTATCCTCAGTACTTCATGGAGGACTCATGGAAGACTTTTCCATAACTTCTTCACTCTCCAAATCTTACTTGATATACAGGGCTGTACTTCCTCTGGGCTAATCGCGTATCAAGCCCCCCAAAAAGCAACTTTAATTTTTATTTTTATAAATGAAAATTCTTCTTTTTGTTTGTAAAATTACTTATAATAGTTTTAAAATTTCAGATTCTATTGACATTAGTGCTCCAGGACCCTTATCAATTTTTGGACCCTGGACTATATAGTCCCTTTAACCCTATATTAAACCCTAGCCTACTGATTCATATGATTTCATGAAAATTTGTTTTTTACAATGTAATTTTAAATATTATATTTTTTATTAAATGAATTTTAGAGTATCATCAACGTTGGCCAAGAGAATATCCGGCCCCCGCTGCCCCCCAAGGGTGTGTCCACGCCCCCGGTACCACCTCCCCGCAGAAATAAGGTATCGTCCACATGCCATATCTCTTGAAAACCTTATTTATTTTAAAATATATGGTTGAATCTTTTTACTTACGCTAATCTGCACAAAAAATCAACAAAACAATTCTTTTCAACTCTTCATACATGAAACTAATGATAACCAATAAATAAGTTTTAAATAATTTGTTCAATCTCAAAACCAATGAATGAATTTAAAACTATCCATATATAATTAGGAAAATATTTGTTCAATATACTAGTCATGCAAGAACTAGTAGTCATTAGATATCATAATCTTGATGCATCCTTACTTCAAATTAAATATGTAATACTAATACATACATTAGTGTGCATTACAAAAATTACTCATCGGACCACATCACTTTTAATTCCTTGGCTTAGTAACAGCTTCATTTTATGACAGACCTTTGATTATCTCAATTAACTGCAAAACTAATAATACTTATTCTGTATACAGTTATTAGTCAATTATTAGTTTAGGTAGAGTTTTACAACAATATGCTCTTCATTCAAATTCAAATTCAATTGCAAATTGATCACCACACTGTTGCATGTTTATGTGAAAAATATTCAAATATCTTAATATAATAAACGCATTATTTTTATTTCCTCATTTGTATATATATATGTACATATTCCATTTATAAAAATATTATTATTATACTCTATTCCATAATAATATTAATATTTCTTATTCTTCCATTAACCATAACAATTGTACATTTATATTTAAATATTATTAAGAGTTTTACTTTTTATCAAATGATGGATCTGATTTAATTATGCACAAAATAATTATCTTAATTTTCAAATTATATATGTACTATTGTGTGTTATTTAATTTTGTCCTTTCAAATAAATACAATATGTGAAATTGTGATATTAACATTGTTTACCTTACTGTACAATTTGTGTTTTATGATAAAAGATTCTTTGTAAACTTTCAATATAAAAATATTTATAAAAAAAGGAATCATCTGTCATGTTGCACAAGTTACAAATTAATTATCTGTAATGTGTTGCTTATCTTATATCCCTTAATTTAACATGAAATAAAAAATAAACAAATTGGTTTTCACTTTTTATTTTAAATATATTGTGGACATAGTATTTTAATTAGTTAAGATAAGAAAATTAAAATCTAAATTTTTAAGAAATCCATGCTGGAGAAATGTGACCATCTTAATGCATTCAAAGTTGCGTTCTTTCAAATGCATAGATAATATTTTTTGTATAAATGCATATGTTCTATTAATATGATAAAATATAAATGTGCAGCGGCAAGTGCAGAATGTTTCAGTGCTGAAAAACATAATCATTGTGCTCAGGAGTATAAGCCAAAATATTTATTAGTTTAACAATAAAAGGTCTGCCATGGGATATTTTCATAATATTTATTACAAACACCTTAATAGATCTATTTAATTTGTATGCAATAAATGCCATTCTGTATACTTTTTGTGTAACGCCCGTTCACAGTCCTCCTTTTCATGTGTGCTTTAATAAATGCTCAACTTCACAGTTAAATCTAAAAAGTTTGTTAAAAAGGATGAACTTGAAAACCTAAAGTAAGAAAATTGTTTATGTCCAATAATTATTTATTAATTTTTCACTATAAATTTATTATACATTACATTCAATTTACATTAATTTATAGAACATTGTATAATACATTATCAGTATTACATAAATATGAAATAAAATTGCATTAATTTTTTTATTAATTAACATTTTCGAATTGTAATTTAGTCAGGTATCCACCCATAAAATAATTTATATACACAATGGTTTCTCCACTAGGCACAATACCTGTTATGGAAAAACCTCACCAGTATAAATATTACATATAGTTCAATACTATAGAAACCGAAATAAAATATAAGTATACAATATACTATCAATATATTTATATTTATAATAACCGAAGAAAAAAAAAATTTAATAGTCAAATAGAGCATGTTCTCTTTTTTGTCTATAGGTATATCAACCCCTCGTATGTAAAGTATTGTATCTATTGGAAGTGAATTTTTTATATACATATATATATATATATATATATATATATATATATATATTTCAATAAAAAAGATTACTTAAAATATGTATCAAATATAAGCAAAACACTACTAAATAACAACCAAAAAGACCTATTTGTTAGTATACTTTGCGTAAAAGGGGTTGATACATTATTTTTTCTGCTTCCTAAGCACGTAAAAATTGACATTTTTCTCTTTGCATTGCACACATATAATCTTTTTGCACTTTGAATAAGTAATGAAGTCTTCTGACAATGTTTTAAATAGGTAGTTAATAGATTTTCAAGCACATAAATATTGCAAGATAAATAAATTTATAAAGGTGGGGTGGGGGTGTATTCAATTAATTTAACATTTCTCAGCACAAAAGCATCATTCAATTTTAGCAATTTTATATATATATATATTATTCAACCAATTTTATATGTACACTTTTATATTTCAGGCTCGGTTTTTAAGCACATTTATGAAATCTCTCTGCGTATTTCCATACTGACATGTTTTTTTATATAATGAAGTACAAATAAATGTATTTTTTCAAATATATACCTTTTCATCTGGTTCATTTCATGTGCAGTGCTATTTTTAAAAAGTCACCCATCATAAAGAATTTTTAAACAGGTTTCATCACGAAATGAGAACATTGGAGGAACATTGAATAGAAATGTTAGATCAGATCAGAGCCCAATAAATGATAGAGCAGCGACAATACAAAGAATGACAACTCGGGCATTACCAGCTGTTCCTACCAATCAATTCAATAGTAAGTGTTGAGATTATGATTATTAGCTGTTAGTAATAGTAATACACATATATGTAAAATATTCATGTCTGCATATAAACACTGCTATTTTTCTTAAAAACCAAGTTCTGGCATAAAATATATACTAATGACAGCACTGCGTGTAAAGGGCAGTAAGCAGTCGATGGAATAATTGATCAATCGCGCTACATTTTTGTCAGTGGGACTCCTACAATGATCAATTAGCACTACAGTACCACTCAGTAAACACTGAATATGGTGATTTCTTGTTAAATGCCAACTGCCTATTCTTATAGTAAATGTTCAATCAAATATATTCAATTATATCTTTATATTCAATTTTATAAATAATATCATTTTTAAGAAAAGGAACATTTCTGGCAGTTAAGTTACAGGAATGTCATTCAAAGTTCAGTCATTTTACGTCATGTAAATTAGCTTATCCTTGTAACAAGTATCAAAAATAAGAAACACAAACAATTGATTGATTTTATTTAAAGAGTAATAATCAAAAAATAATAAGAAACTGGAGGTGGCTGACATTTGCTTCATGGCATGATTGATAGCAATTGTTTTTAGAAACTGATTAGTTTATCTCAGATACTATATTTAGTGTATAACCCGTTGTTTTATCAATATCTATAAATTCTCATCATTCATAAATTTTATGTTTAAGCAGCAACGGTGAGACAAGAAATGCCAAATAAATCGTTATCAAAAGAACCCATCACTAATACTGCTCTGCAACAGAGATATAAACGACATCAGGAAATGATGCGTGGAAATGCACCAGATCTGTCACAAGATTTTTCAAATATGAATGTCCAAACTAGTCCATTGAACCGCAAAAATCAGGTACAAATTAACACAATAAATATATTTTAAAAAGTAACAAATTAATAAATCTTTGCTATCACCATAATAATTATATATACCTCAATACTTAGAAATCTAAAAAAAAATTATTATTAAAACAATCTATGTATGTATTTTAAAGGTAACCAATGACAATGAATGGAAGAATGAAAGATGGGGTGCGGTAACAACCAGGAAGCTGTCAAATGCTACTGATCACAGAGCATTAAATGACATTGAGTTCGGAGATCCAGATATGGATCCAGACTTTGATCAACCAATGCCAACAGCGCCAAGTCCTCAAAGATCAATGAAACGTGGAGCAATGAGTGCATCCGTTTTTGACTTGAACAGCTCCGGGGTACCGCCCCCTCATCAGCATCTGCCGCAGCAAAGACTTAATCCCATGATTCAAGTATGTACATTCTAATTCAAATTAGTGCATAAAAAATATTTTTCTTGCTTTTAAAGTAAAAAAACTTATTTTTATTTGGTGTGTTTTAGTAATATTGGCAAAAAATAATATTAAAGATTGAAAAAATTATGTAATTAGTATACTGGTAAAAAGTAAATTATTAGATAATCAAAAGTCAACTCAAATAATCTAAATACTTTTAAAAATTATAAATTATAATTAAGGAAAACACAATTTTGCCGTAAAGTTGCATTTTCGGAACATAATTCTGTGGTATTTTAATATATACAAATTAAATTAATCAACTAGAAAGATATACAGAAAAAAATCTATCTATTGAAAAAATATTTAATTATCTCGGTAGCAATTAAATATTTTTTAGATATATAGATCTTTCTAGTTGATTAATTTAATTTGTATTAAAAATTATAATTAATAATGAACAAATTTCTAAGGTTGATACACTTATTAAATTTTTTATTTATTAATTTATAAAATCAATTTGATTATTTAATAAGATCTTAAGGACCATTGAAATTTCATATTTATTTACTTATGAGATTTGAAAATATATATGGGAAAAAATAATCTTGTTAATTAACTACAATATCACAATTTCCAAGAGAATTTTGACTTTTGATATAATTTCTAACTTTATTAACCTCCTTTCAACCCCGCCGCTTAATATAATATATTAATTTTAAAGGCACAATCAATGGCTCAGTTGGGCTGCATGAATTGTCAACACCATATGATGGCCGGCGCACCCCCTCCTGGACCGGACTGGATGCCTTGGGGTGGACGATACAACAGCAACATGAGCCTCAACCTCTCCCCAGAAGGCTTTCCACAGCCCCCAATGTGGATGGGGCCTTGGGGAGTTCCAATGTATCCTGGCGCCATGTTGCCACCTCAGCATAACGGTAATATATAATATATCTTATTTTTAATCTTAGATATAATTCAATATATCTCATAAGTCAACGTCTCTGAGCAATAGTTGAAGCTGGAAGACCAGTTTAAAAATGTACTATTTAAACCAATTTCTGACATATTGCAGTAGATGATATTACATAAATAAATTGTTTGCATCTTTTGACAAAAATTATATTTAAATTGTTACTTTAAAATTTGCAAAGATAATTATTATTCAAAAGTCTACTAATATGAATTTACTTCTATTATCATAGCACAAGTGCTCAGCTCAGTTAGAAAACAGAAAGAAAATTGTTATTTATTTTTTAACTATTTCTTTAAAAATCTTTACTTCTTTAAAGAATATACATTTATTTACTTTAGGAATGAATAGAGGCGGTACAGTAAGCCGGACCCATTCCCGAATAAACTCAAGAGCTGCGTCTCCCACCGCTAGCATCAGATCTAGAAGGTCAAGAACTAGCAGAAGGACTAATATTGAACCAGAAGATGTTTCAGATGAAGAGGATGATCGGAGATCTACAGCCCGAAGAGAAAGTATCAGATCTGACAGAAGAAAACACTCGCAGTCCAGTTCTGATTATCCTAAAGAGAGCATGATGCGATCTCCCAACCCTCAACGTGAAGTTAAACCCAGTCCAACTCCAGAACGTAAACATTACAGTAGGCGAACAAGTGATATTTCAGATGAAAAATCATTAACACACATTTCTCCTGAGATTCCTCCCTTTTTGAGACCCAAGAGTCGTTCTTCTATTGCTAAAGAAATGGCAAACACAAGTCCGTATACATCATCAGATATTGATTCGGATAGAAAAAGTATACCCAAAGACGTTGTAGTTGAAGTTGAAAATCTAGACGATAAGTTAGAAGTCCCCCCACCTCCCACACCGCAGCACGCGTGGGTTTGTGAATATTGCACGTTTGTCAATGCGGCCGGAACGAGAGTGTGCGATGTCTGCTGCAAAACTCCAACAGCTCCCCCACCACCTACCATCAATAATTTTAAAATAGAAAAGAAACTATTGGGAAGAAAATTATCTAGCGGTGAAAGTTGCACTTATGACTACAGTGATGCCGAAGTTCATTCTAGACATAAATCGTCTCACAAAGTTGCACCCAAAGCTTCACCGGAAACAGATTCCAATGACGAGACATTTTCGCAAGTCGTCAAAGGTAGGCTCAGAAAAATATCATTTTTCCCCGGTACAAAGTAGTAAAAATATAATTTTTCCTGGTACAAAGTGACAGTAAATCCCCGCGCCTCCATTCCTGTGTGTGTGTTTATAGTTTAGAATAACTCTTGTGTAACGAATACAATACCAACCTACTTCAATCCAATACACCAACACTGTAAACACTGGTGTGTCATAAATTTACGTGCATTTATTTGTTTTGATTACTGTATGTGATGAAAGGTTAATAAAAAATTTCAAGAACAGAAAAGACTATTTGCTTAATAAAAGCCATGATATAATTATAGGTGAAAGTGTCGAAACAAAATCCAACAACTCTTCAAAAAAAGATCTGCGGACACTCTCTCCCATGTCTGAAACAGTCAGAAGCTTTGAGGAAGATTCATCAAAAACTCCCCGGATATCTCAAAGCAATGTTGTTGTTAGGGTAAAAAACATCAGTCGAAAACCTCAGTCTGAAAAAGTATCAACTGGTTGTGGTCCTTCGCCACCAAAAGAAACAGAACTGCCGAAACCTTCCCCCGTTAGGGAAACTATTATAGAACCAAATCGTTCAAAAACTCCGCTAACCGAAACTGTTAGAAAAGAAACAATGTCTACTGGAACTTCTCCTTTACCGCAAAGTATATCAACCCAGGTATGCCAGTTGGTTTTATTCATTTGTATTAATTCTGAATTCAACACAATACAATTAACATTCGCTTTAACATAATATAAATAAATTTACACAAAATTTTCTAACATACAATGTACTTCTAATTCAACATAATGAAATATTTTGCTAAATGCACTTAAAAACAATTATGAATTTTTAAATTGACAGACTTACGATGTACTTCAAATAAAAAAGGAACCTCCCGAAACATTAACCAAAAATGATGACGACGATAGTCACGGAACCAAATCAACGGGAACAGGAAATTCAAAACGATTTAATAAGCCTCTGAAAAGATCGAATTCCTTACATAACTCTAGAGTAAAGGATGTCGACCAATGGGCAAATTTACATAAAAGAGACAGATCTGTGAGTCGTCAATCTTATTCTAGTGACACTCATGTAAGTATAGCATAATATTACTGTAAATATTTAGCCATTTAAATATGTTAACAATTTTGTGCATCCCTCATTTTCAGAGTATACCAACTACACCGCCGAGAGAAGAAAGTCCATCACCTTATACCCGGTATGACAACTTTTCCCAGGGTGATGTAAAACAGCTTGGTCACATGGGACCACTGAGAAGTCGCTCCAACTCCTTATTGCTATCAAACTTTGGAACGGGAGGGGGTATACCTTCTTCGTACAGGAGTACTATGGATCTACGGAAGCCAGAATTATATCGGGAGGAACAGTGGAGAAATAATTTTGTTGATCCCTTTATGTACAATCAAATGGTGAAATAATTTTTATTTTTCAGTGAAATTTGTTAAAAATGCAAATATTATATTTTCCATCCATTTAAATATCTCACATTACTATACTTATACATATTTTATTATAATATAGATATTTAAGTATTTATTATATAAATAATGTCATTCTTATTAGTACATACACTATAAAGTCTGTAGATTAGAAATATTACATTTTTTTTAAATGTGTGGTAATCAATTTTGCAGAAATTATTTTTCATATATATGCCAGATAGATTAGTAGCGATAACTTTTCAGAATTTGTGTATCACAATTATATTTCATTAAATAATAACAAAAATTGATTTGAACAGAATGACTATGGTGATCCCCAACCCCGGGACATTTCACGTAACTTCATGATGGAACAACTAATTCAGAGAAGACAAAGCGACGTAATGAAGTCTCAAGGAATGGAACTAGTCAAGTTATTAAGAGTAAGCATTATATCTGCGTACTTATGCTTCGTTGAGAAAAACCTTTTTTAACCCCTCTATGGTCAGCAACTTTCAGCCAGACAGGTTTCCACCATGGCCAGCGACTGATATATCGGATGCCGTGCTACACTTATTTATCTCGAATATTAAAATACATTCTTGTATATTTATTTTATCGTAATCCATAGAGGGGTTAATAATAGTTAATAATAAAGAGTTTCAAGTTAAAAGATTTTCTATATACCAGTATTTTTCAATCTTTTTCTAAACCCTTGACCCTGTGCCAAACTTACACGATTCACCAAGTACTGACACAATAATAATTAGACATGTCTCGCTTCTAATAAACAAAATGTGATTCACAAACTTTGTCAATCTTTAATGACAGTGACAATAGAGTGACAATGTCTTCACTTCACTCAGTAACGCATGCAGTTTCGACTGACAATGCAGTTTACAGCAATTAAAGGTAAAGTACGGACAAGAAGTAGACAAAAATGATTAATTGTCAATTGTTAATTAGATCGGCCAGTTTACTGATGGATCATTAATACACATGCAGATGAGCTGCCAAACAATTAAGATTTATTTTAATTTTCACAACTAAACTTTGGGTTATTGTCACTACTAGTTTCGAGAGGTGCAGTCCCTCTCATCAGGTGATAACTAAACTAAACACAGTATTGTAGTATATTTAGCCAATGGGGCGGGGTTTAGGAAGAGGAGGGAGGTTTTGGTTGTTAACGGGAATGTGGACAGTAATGGCGAAGTATTAGGGAATATTATGTTGTTTATTAGTGTTTTCTAAGAATTTTATTTCTTTTGTATTTCAACAGTTTATACATTGTTAATTGTTAATCCTTTAGAAGGCAACAAATGGAGAAGTTTTAGTCTATGACTATCGAAAGTGATTTTTTTCAATTATGGGGTTAGAAAAGTTGTTGTTTTTTAGGCAGTGGCGATTTTCTTTTGTTCTAGTATTTTGATTTCTCATGGTTTGACCTATATATTTTTTATCACAATCTCCACAAGTTATTTCACATACATATTCCGCTCTTTTCCAATATATTAATTTTTGTTTTTGAATCAAGTAGAATTTTGCCGATGTTGTTGTTGGTGTAAAACGCAGGTTTTCATAAACATAACATTTCCTAATACTTAGCCTCTACTGTCCATATTCTCGTTAACGACCAAAACCTCCCCTCCTCTTCTCAAGCCCCATCCCATTGGCCAATAGACTACAATACTGTATTTAGTTTAGTTATCTCCTGATGATGAGAGGGACTGTACCTCTCGACAATAATGCATACATATTTTTAGCAGAAAACAAAATGCGAAGTTACTATTTAATGAACAAGTAAATGCACTTGGCAAGTTTTACTTTTAGTAGTATAATTGCGCGCAAATAAATATCGAGAGCGTCGCTAGGATTAATGTAAAAAGTAGCAAAATAATTATGCTCATTTAAGTGCTTAAAGTGATTAAATAAATATATTATACAACTCTAGCGTTATAAAAAATAATAATAGTAATTGCATATATAATACTATCATAGTTTTTAATTTAACTTTTCGTCTTGAATTCAGATCTTATTAATTTATAAAAATAACTACAACTATTACAATGTTTCTCAACTGTGAAAATTGATTCCTGGTGTAGATTTCTGCCCTTCTGATTATTTCTCCATTTTATTTTCTTTTACAAATATGTATTATTTTTAAACAGGAAGCAGAACTGAATAATTTTTCTCCTGAAGAACTTCAAATTGCCATGACAAGCGGAGGTACTCAAAATCCAATAACATGGTTGAAAGAAAACTGGTCGCAAATGGTTGAAACTGTCCTAACGGTGGCCACTAATTACGGAAGAGAAAGTAAAGAAAATAATGTGGGAACCATCTCACACCTCGAGGCTAGAGACGCTTTGAGAAAACACAAAGGAAGTGTGTGGCAGGCCGTCACAGAATGTGTTGAACAAAGGCAAAAAAAGGTTAGCTATTCATAATCATCATTTTGTCGTTAAACTTTATCCAAAATAACAAGTACAACAGACTCTCGATTCTCAGGGGTGGTAGCCTGGATAATCTGCGCAAAAAAGTCTGAAAAATTCAATAAAAAAATAATAATAAACACTTATGCTTTGAAAATAAAACTAACTTGGTGATCTTTTGGAAAGAGGCTCGAACTATTTTCTATTAGATATTATCAATTTCGTTATCTGGAATATAATAATGTTAATGTCTAATGAAAAATTATTTTTAAAATTTAAATAATAAATGTAAAATGTAAGTATTTTGTAATGATTTTTTTTTTAAATTCAATTTTTTACAACCCCAGTTAATCCATAACTCGGTTAATGCAACCTTGGATAATTGAGAGTCTACTATTTAATAATTTGTACAAAATAATTATTATTTCTGACCCAAGCCAAAAATTAACAAACTGAACTAAGCTCGCCATTAACACTGCTTTATAAAAACATTGCTATTTTCTCTAATCAGGTTCGCTATATTTCTAGTCGAATTTTAAGTAAATTCTTGTACCTATAGGTGATTAAAACTAAGGCGTAAATACAAAACAAAATTATGTGAAAAACATGTTATAGCAGGCTATTCATTTATATATTTTATACAAGGCACTTACAATGTTGTCACTCCATATTTTCTTAAAAATATGTAAATATGAAGTTTAAATCTGTACATATCGATTTAAACAAAATTTTTCTTCATTTCCTTCACTCCTTTCTCCTGGGTTTTTTCCAAAATTTAGGATCAATCCTCAAGTGGATGTCTTGCAATCATGGGTCTGTTACGTCTAAAATCTTTTCATGACATCCATCCCATTAAGTCTTCTATGTCCCCTTCTAACGTAGAGGTATTTGTGTCTATTTGACTTTTTTATTCCATTTTTAATTTTACTTTCTTGATACTAAAATAAATAATTAAAGCATGTCAAAGTTCAAAAAGATGAAATCTGTGTATGAAATGCCAATCATGTAAATGCATTTAGTTTCAAAAATAATTCCAAATAGATAATATGGAATCATTAGCTAAAACAATCAATGAAGCATGTAAAGGGTTTTTCATTAAGGGCGCTCAAACTTTTTTTTAAAATAAAACAAAAACGAATGAATATATCTAAAAAAAATTATGTTTTGAAGTACATTGAAACTGGTCCATTGAACTGGTCCATTTCAAATTTGGTTTTCAATAAGTCAATTGTTGCGTGTGCCGTGTGACCGGTAGCGCCGTCTTGTTGAAACCACATATTGGCCAAGTCCATACCTTGCAATTGAGGCCAAAAATAATCAGTTATCATGGAGCGATAACGATTACCATTCACAATAACAAGACGATTAGCATCATCAACAAAAAAATATGGTCCAATGACACCTCCGGCATGTAATCCACACCAAACAGTGATTTTTCCGGGATGCAATTGTGTTTCGTGAAGCACGTGTGGATTGGTGCCTGCCCAATAACGCATATTTTGCTTGTTTACATATCCATTGAGCCAAAAATGAGCTTCGTCGCTAAAGATGATTTTTCGATGGAATTCAGCATCATTTTCAAATTGTTGTGCAGCCCAATTGAGGAATTGGCGACGCTTCAAATGGTCAAGCGGCTTTAGTTCTTGTGTCAACTGGATCTCGTATGGATGTAGGCCAAGATCTTTTCGCAAAATTTGCCACAATGACGTCACAGAAATGCCCAATTGTTGAGAACGTCGTGTTAGTGACTCATTTGGGTCATCAAGAACAGATGCTCTAGCGGCGGCAATATTTTCCTCATTTCGTGCATTTCTTTGTCTCACTGGCACTGGAACATTGTGTAGCGACAATGTGCTTTCAAATTTTTGCACCAAACGTTGAATTGTTGATGTGGCAGGCAAGTGATGACGACGATAAAATGGTTGTAATGCTCTTAAAGTTGCGGTGAGCGAACGCGAATTTTGGTAGTAGATTTGAATAATTTGCAAGCGTTGCTCCGGTGTGTACTGCTCCATGATGATTTGCCAACTAAGTACGAGTGTTAACCTCAAAAAAAATTGAAGAAATATGGCATAGTTTCTTGTCCCTGTTGAAAGAAAGTTTGAGCGTCCTTATTGAAAAACCCTTTATAAGTCCTGAAAAATACAAAGTTTTTTGTGATTTACACTGAAGCATTATAAAATATCAATTTTCTGTTGCAGTTTGTAGAGCTTCAATCCAGGGGTAAGTTCACAAGAGACGATATTCTTACTTGCTTGACTGCTCATCATGGGGATATAGAGGCAGCTTTTCTTGAACTCAGTAAAACACAACTGAAACCATTTCTCATGAGAATATGGGGGCCACCTTCAGGGGCTGAAAATGAAAGTGGTAACAGTGCTGTCCTCGTAGAAAATCAAGAAGGTGCCACACACCTTCCTAGTGCAAAGTTTGGGGGGGATGGTAAGCATCTTTTCGTGATTTATCTCTATTTTAAATATTACTTTTGTCATTATTCTGTTAAAATCTTTTATTTAATGTTAAATACTTACACAAAACATATTTTTTGCCCTTAAAAATATTGAAAACACAGCAGTAGAAAATGAAGCTTGTTGCTGTATTTAATTATTTTCTTTTAATTAAACACTTAAGAATCGGCACAAAAATTTTGACATGAGAAAAACGTTTTTTATTTTATTTGTTTTCAGCGGGTTTATCAGGTCCAAATACTCTACTTGAATACATAAACACACACGCTGATCAAGCAACATTAGCTAAAGAAGCCTCTTTAGAAGCTGCTAGATCGGTAAGTCTTACTAATAATCAAGTAATGTCTCCAGATTCATCAAGTATTCAGGTAGCCGAAACCCCATCCTCCTTGAACCAAGTTACAATGCTAAATGAAAAAACATCATCAAATATATCTCCATCTCTTCAACTGTTGAGCAGTCTGAAAGAACTTCTTCAAAATTCAAACGATACCAAAACTCTAACGGTTTTAAAAGACATCGGAAACATAGTTAATGAATTAGAACAGCAAAGTAGACCTAGAATTCAATCTTCCTCACCTGTAAGGAAAATTGAATCAAATATCTTAACTAATCCTGATCAAAATAAATCTTTTGAAAATAATTCAATGGACTTAACACAAAATAACTATCTAAAAAGTGCTAGTGATGGAAAAAACAGTACATCCTTGATTGAAGTAAATGATCCATCTGCATCACATGAAACTATAAGCAACTCTCAGAATATATCTCAAGAAAATACAGTAACAAGACAGAGTCTAAAGAACACTCTAAATAAAGGAAATACAACTGAAACAAGTGAATCAGAATCAGACAAGGAAGAATCAGAATCTGATTCCTCGGATATTCCGGATAACCAAGAAGACAACAATTCTAACCAGGTAAGGCCTCAAATTCAAATTGAAAACGAAGTTATTCAAATAAATAAACTTATTGAAAATCAAATTGTTCAGCTGATTGTTGCAGATAATTTAGATGATACAACTGCCACAGAAATAACCAATATTGTCAATCAAAACCATCAAGACAGGAACAACCAAATAATGAATGCGGAAAATTCTAACGAAAAATCTATTAAAAATATACCAAATTTAGGCGAAAGTTCTTCAAAAATTGCTAAAAATGAATCCCATTTAAAGGATAATGAGAAAAATTCCACAGAAATTACCGAAATTAAAGCCTCAGAAACATCTGTTGATAATACTGAAAATGTTAGTGACTCGAGTATTAAAGACAACACAAAAAAATCACAACCGCTTTTTGATATAATGGAAGACACCCAACGTTTAATACAACAAATGAGAGATGAAATTAAATCAGATATTGCAACATATACAGAACATAGTTCCTCAGAGGATGAATCCGATGGTTCTGAAAACATAGGAGATGAACATTCTTCCGCTTCATCGGCAATGCCGCGTTCTAGTGCTAATGAACCTGACAGTCAGGATGATGATGACATTTCTTCTGAATCTTCCGGCAAAAACACATCTGCTGAATCTGAAACCTCTTCGGATGAAGAGGATAATATTGAAGTAGAAAATGATCATGAGAATACGAATACTATCCACAATAGTCTTGAAGTCAGTGATAATAAAATGCAAGAATATACATCTGATGAATATGAGAAATATGAAGAAGCCGTTGATAAATCAGAAAATTCAGAAGCCGGCGAAAATAACTCCTCTATTAAATCTGAACAAGTGTTCCCTTCCGATAGTAAATTACAAGTTTTTGATGATTTAATAAAAAATCTTCAAACTCAAGTAGAATCCATAAGTGATAACACAATCACACTTCACGATGACCAGTTTACAGAAAATATTGATGTCAATGTAAATGATATTAAAAATCTTACAACAGCTGAAATTATTTATCCTTCTAATTCATCTGTAACGATAAAAAAAAAAAATAACCATCTATTTACAGGAGAATTAAACTATGAACCTTGTAATTCTCTTTCAACGGAACAAACAAATAATGAATCAACAACTTCAAGACAAGAAACAAACCATAAACTATCTAGTCAAACTTCTAAAGGACAAGCATGTATTGGAGATTCATCTACATCTGCTTCAAAATTAGGGAAAAAAAAATATTGGTCAATTACAGATTCTTCAAACTCTGAAACAAATAATTCAACTGTTTTACCTTCAACAATAGAAACTGATCATATTTTAAAAATGGATAATGGTAGATCAAATGTTAATGTCACAACATTGGAAACTGATAAATCAACTACTCAAAATTTTACAATTGAAAGTGATAAAACAGACACTTATACATCAACATCAGAAAGAAATGGATCAAGTACACTCGATCCAACATTAGAAACAGATGTTTCCACAATTCTTACCTTACCATTAAGAGGTGGCAAATTAGAAACTCATACATTAACATCAGAAATAAATGGATCAAATGCTCATATTTCAATATTAGAGACAGATGCAGCGATTGCTGAAACTTTAATAATAGAAACTGATGAATCAACTCATAATTCAAAATTAGAAACTAATGGAACATACACATCAATATCGGAAACTCACCCTTCAATATTTAAAATAGGGGGATCAACTCCTACTTCTTCATCATTACAAGCTAATGAATTAATTTCTCATGCATCAACTTCAAAAATAAGTGAATCTAATGCTAACGTTCTAACTGTAGGAAAAAATAATGAATTAGGTGGTAATTTATTCAATATACACAATAAAAATGGTCCAGCAACACTTCTTCAGCCTGAACCGACTGCTCATTATTTAATACTAGAAGAAAATGTAATTGAAAAAGATATGATACATCCTGTAACTGTTGATCTCAGTAAAAATTATATAATTAAAAATGGTGTTTTAAATCAAAAAATAAATAGTGATGAAAGAATGACACAAAATCAAAATGAAGAAAATGGAGAAGACTCTGAAGAAGATGTAGAGAATTCTGATGATGATTATTATACAAAAAATGCCACTGAACCATCAACAGAACACAATAACATTTTTCATGAAACAATCGATCATGTTCATGAAATGACAAATGTTAACAGCATTAACAATATCCCTTATATCGAGGAAGACAATGGTGAATTCATTGTTCCACATGACAAATCTTCGGCAACACGTGATATTATAAATGAAAGCACTCCAATATCCTTTTTAAATAACGATAGTGTATTAGAGGTAGATAATTCTTCCAATAAAAATAATATCTTAGGAAATAAAATTACTATAGATGTTAAAAAAAGTGATCTTAATACTATAAATAATAGTAATTCTTCAAATGATAAAAGTGTTAATGAAAAAAAACCCGCTTTAAACAAAAAAAGCTTTGTTTCTCAAATACCAAAATTAGAAAAGCATTCTAACAACAAGGCTGTTCCTAAAACTCCTCCGAAATTAAATTTAAATAAGAACACTCCTCAGACAGAGAAAATACTTCCTTTCGGAAATGTTCAAAGTGGGCTCGTTAAAAAACTACAGCAAGGTTTATTTAACAAAGTAAATGTTTCAATCGGGAAATCTGCGCCTAAAATCCCTATTCCCATCAATTCAAAACGCATTTTAGAAATTAAAAATGAGGCATCAGGTACGAGCTCAAAGAAAGAAAATAATCGTAATATTTCAAATGAAAACTTACACACTTCACTGAATACATCTAGCAATGAAACAGGAAAACAGAGAAAATTGAAACCGTTCTTCACGGAAACTTGCTTGAGTGATGACTACTTCACTGACGATGACGCTGTAAAACAACCAAAAGTAGCAGTTTCTCAAAAGCCTATAATTTCTTTAAAAGAAGAAGAGATGTTTGAAGAGCAAAGAGAAAGGATATCTGAACATATTTTGTTCGTAAATAAAAAACATATTGATATATCGGCGATCCATTTAAAGGAAGATTCCCCAGAGGTCAGTTCTTTACGTGATTTTGTTTAGTTTTGTTTTATTTCCATGGAAAATATTGTAAAGACAGATTATCTACCCATGAAGCCTTGAATGTTAACCACTACTAAACTAATTACATGTACTCCTGGCTTACCAGTATATTATACATATTGGTACATATGGTATATTTTTCACAGATTTTTGATACAATAATGTTTGTTATATTCATCCCGCAAAAAAGTATACATTTTTCAAATCAAGATATACATAAACTGATGGCATAGACATGATCTAAGAAAATTGAACAATAATTTTTTTATTCAAACTCATAATAAAAACACAGTTATGGAACTGGATTTGCAATATCTTATTTTTTTAAGTTTCTTTCTGAAATATTTAAATATATGGAATTCTACTAATTTTAACCTAATTCTATTTGTGTAAATCAATCAATCAAAATCAGCCTTTTGTAATACATATGTAAAGGTGTCCAGCGGAAAAATTTCAGGATTAAATTGTAATCGCTCGCAAACCATCAGGGTGAGGTAAGTGGGAGGGGTATTGTTCGATACACATTTGCGGATTTGCAGTCGCAATGAGTTACTGGTTGGAAGCGCACCGCACGTTTGCGGTTGAGCAATATTTAAAATGTGGTGATTCATTGGTTCGTGCGCGTCGCGCTTTTTGTACTCACTTTAATACTTGACGAGTAAGTGATGGGCTGAGCACGCAACTTATCTGGTGTTGGGTTCAAAAGTTCAGACAAGAAGGGACAATGGTTAACCAAACTCCCCCGAGACCATCAACGTCAGCAGCGACGCCAGAACATGTGACTCAAGTTCGACGTGAAATTTTGCGCAATCCGTGTAAATAGACGAGCAAAATTGGACTGTTCTGGAATAAAAAAATCATCAGTGCACATTATTTTGAAAAATAAACTACAGTTTCACCCATACAAACTGCAAATCGTGCAATTTCTCAACGAAAATGACCATTCTTTATGTGAAACCTTAGCGAGAACGATGCTGGAACATTTTGGAACTGAAACATATTGTTTACTGATAAAGCACATATTCATATTGATGGCTAACAAAACATGAGATATTGGTGTCCCGACAACCCAAGGGAACGCCATCAAAAACGTTTGCATTGTCCAAATTGGTGTCCAATTTCTGCCTGAAGGATAATTAACCCTTATTTTTTTAACTAGCGAAAGACAGTCACTGCTGATGTGTATTGCCGAATGATCAACGAGTTTTTGGTACCGCAACTGCAGCTGTTTCCCGGGTTCAACAATAGAACATAATTTCAGCAAGACGGGGTCACTCCACATAAAGCTAGAGTTTAAATGGAAAAGCTGAGGGGAATTTTTTCCAATAAATTAATCAGCAAGTACGGAAACATACCCTGGGCACCTCGGTCACCGGACCTTACACCGTGCAACGTTTTTTTGTGGGGATACCTTAAGTCGAGAGTTTACAACAACAATCCTCAAACAATTCAGGCCCTACAAGAAAATATTTGCTGTGAAGTTGCTGCCATTGAACCAACGCTTTTCTCTTGTGTGTTCGCAAATTTAAGAGTCCGATTGCAAGAGTATCTTGAGAGAAATGGACGGCATTTTGACGATATTGTTTGTAAAAAGTAATATCCGCATCGTTAAACTCCATTTTGCATAAATAAAATATGAGAACAACATCGTAGTTTTTTAAAAATTTAATATTAAACTTGAAAATTTTCTACTGGACATCCTTTACATATTATGTATCTTTGGAGTATGTAGGTAAACAAAAAAAATCATTTGAGAACTTGATAAAAAAGAGCTGATTACTAATACATTTTTAAGAGTTCTTCGTGGCCTAAGAAAGTTAAAAAAGAACAGATTAGCGCGGGGCGAGTTTTGTAGAATATTTAGGATAACATCAAAACTAGTCTAGTAACAACATCACCTTGATCAAAATTTTTAAGTTGAAAATGAATCATTGGGGAAAATAGATCGAAAGGCACAAGGAATACACAGTCACAACTTGAAATGCACAGTTCGATGACACAAATCATTTGACCGGCCGACATTACTGACGACAGACGAGAATATTCGTGTGATACGCTATATATACCTACTGTGCGGATATGCAAGATAAAACATTAATATCAAAATGAACTGATGAATACAGAGACTAGCTGTTTTGCTAAGATGATAAGAAAATGAATGAATTGGACAAAAGTATAAAATGGCATTGACTGAACATTCCTGATGCATGGTACGTGCAGTATAGTTGCTCAGCTCTAAAATCTTGTGTGACAGGGTAAAATAATGTGTCTGTACTGTACAAATAGTATAGGTAAATCAAATATTGTATTTGTGCCTAGTTAATAAGAAAATATTGCGTACTCAATTAAAGGATTAAGTTAGACCTATGTAGATCTATAATTATTTCTAACATTATAAGTAAATTATTAAAAAAAAGCATTAAAAAACGTAAAACAAACCTTTGCAATGTCACATTTCTTTCTCAAACATTTCCAACTCCGACTAGGGGATTTACCGTATTTGACAGTTGTATTCACAGTTGCCAACTGACGTTGGACAATTGAGATTTGATGCGAAGTGGTTTTTATCTCTAACGTCCTTGCTTTATTTTTTATTACACAGTTTTAAGTGCTCCGATATGAATGTTTTAAGGTTTGTCGGCAGTTAAGTCGCTAAATTAAAAATAATCTAGTTTATATCTTACGCTGCATTTGTTAGATTTTAATAAAAAAAAAAAGGTTCTGTGTAGTTGTAATACACTTCACTTTTAGCTGATGTCCAACATAATATCAAGAATACGTGATTTACCATTATAAAAACGTTTATATTTCAACTGCAGTAGATTGGCGGTAGTTTACGAGGGTAAAAATAGCATTATGAAAGTATTTCTAATTAATATATTAATATTATGAAAGTAATTTGCGTGAATGTATGTGAAAGATATGAGCTAATAAAGGTGACGTAAATGAGCTTTCTATACAGCTTTGTTCATTGAATAAGTGACATGTTCTACTAGATTCACTTAATAACGTATTCGCTCTGTATTGTACAATATTTACTCTTTTCTTTTATTTTCAAGAAAACAAGGTTAAATTATTATTTTCAAATAATTTATTTGTTATAGATTTGCATGGATATTCATTTTGTTAAATAACACTTTTTGCCTGTAATAAATCTGCAACTTGTTAAAAATGTTCAAGATTACGCAATATTTGATAAATGCGTATAATTGAACAGTGCAAAATGAGTGATACAAACAGAAGTCAAATCATCTGCTATTTTTTAATATTTCTTATTTTTAAAGGTAATTCAATAAAAATTTTAATTTTGATATAGAGAGAATGAAAATGTTTTCACTATCGGTTGCGCTTTTAACATTAACCCTTAAGCGACCACACTCGTCAATTCTTATCGGAAATGTGTTGATTATTAAATTAGTCGAATTGATGAATATCTAATCAATATTATAATTATAATTTATTCTATTCTCAAAAATAGCGTCAAATCCGGATGCTTATGGCCGAAGGTATTGTGCCGTCATGGGAACAGGCAGAAGTCGCTCTGGAGCTGGTGTCTTTAAAGTTCAACAAGACGATGGCTCTCATGGCTGCCAACGAGTGCACAACACTGGAGGCTGCCCTGTCATATCTCCAGCAGGAGTGTGAACTGTGCACTGGGAAATATCCCATGGAAGAGGTATTGTTTAAATTAATAAAATATTACTTTCTCATTATTTACCCATTCGTTTCACAATATTTGAAACTGCTGTTTTATTAACACAGTTATGTTGTTAATGCATGGTATAAAAATGACATAGACAAACTTCAATGCAATGATTTGCTTTTGTAATACTACCATAAAACCTGTGCCACCCCTAGAAAATGTGAGGCCCGATTAAAACATGTAATGCAATGTTCTATTTTATGAATTAAATCATGGAATCAAGAATTACAACTGCGGCCGTACTCTCCTGAGAAAAATATAAATATGAAATAATATAGCATTTTTCACTCATTGTAAAACAAAAATCTTTATTTAAAATAACAATTATAATAAAAAAAACATTTTTTCTTGTATGTATTTCTTTTTCTTTTCTTGCCACGCCCAGGGCCTACTAGACCGCGGGGCCGATTAAGTCCAATCAGTCCAATCAGTCTAGCAGAAACCATGATTTTACCATATAATTTAATACCATATAATTTAATACCATATAATTTAATACCATATAATTTAATACCGTATAATTTAATACCATATAATTTTACCATATAATTTACCATGTAATATTGCAAACAAAAAAATCCCTAGATGCTATTGACTTATCCATATTTACAATATTTAGTTTTACTTTTCGAACCTCCTGGACTATAATTATCGTCAAAGATAGAAAAATATTCAGTTTAATGACTAATAAATACAATTTTACAATTATTATTTTTAGATGGTTTCGATGCTAAAATGCACTCATCGATGCTGCAAGGAATGTGCAAAAAATTATTTCACAATTCAAATCACAGATCGGAGCATTTTTGATTGCACCTGTCCATATTGCAAACTTCCTGAGCTACACGAACAACACGAAGATGAAGTACTTGAATACTTTTCCAATTTGGATATACTTCTTAAATCTATACTGGAGGAAAATGTCCATGAACTGTTCCAGCGAAAATTACGAGACAGGACATTGATGCAAGATCCTAATTTCAAATGGTGTGTCGAGGTAAGGTTTACAAAATTATCCTCAAAACTAGGTAAAAGTCAGTCAGTAATGACAGTTGGTAGGTACCTATGTTCTGATATTAAATTAAATTATTATTGAACACATGGGAAGTAGGTACTTACCAAGGCTGGATACGCAAAGCTTAGTTAATTCATTTGAAAAGTAATGTTTATAGTGGAACATCAAAAGAGCAATATTTTTTCACAAAGTATCAGTTGATTATAGAATTATTTTGTTAAAAATATGAGTGCATATGATTTACGATATTAAAAGTGTGACCGAGGAACAAATGGCAAATATTATTTTAATATTGATTATCAAGATACCCAATATTCACGTTTGATAAACAAAGTATATTTGTTTTAAATAAAATTTATCTTTATTGAGTATTACCATACAGAAGTTTCGTAAAAATTACAGAAAATATAATAAAATTGACATTTTTTAACTAAGATATTACTTACTTACCATCACACCGTTTCTCCGTGGGGGTAGGCAGAGAGGATAGAGCGCCACACTCTTCTGTCTTGACACACAATTCTCGCCTCATCCACACACATACATCTTCTCATACAAGCTCGCTGATTGTTGAGGCTTCTAACAGAACCATCCTCCATTATCTGGTTTACCTGGTCGTGCCAAGTCTTCTGTGGACGTCCTTTGTTTCTGGTGCCATCAACACTTGCGTCATATATCTTTCTTACCATTCTCTCCTCATTCATCTGTTCCATATGACCAAACCACCTAAGTGATCCTTTCTTAATCTTACTCACTATACTAACATCAGCTTTACATTCTTTCCTTATTTCTTCATTCTTTACTCTGTCATAAATAGATTTGCCACATATACGCCTAAGTGATCTCATTTCCACTGCATTCAGTCCACTTTCGTTCCTCTTCTGCCAGTTCCAGGCCTCACTTCCATACATCAGTGTCGGTAACAGGACTCCATTGTGCACTGTTAGTCTTGCCTCGGTTGACAAATTCCCGTTAGATATAATTCCATTCAAAACGCCGTTCACTTTATTTCCTGCAGTCACCCTCCTTTCGATATCATTCTCAGCCTTTCCGTTTCTATCAAACATAATTCCCAAATACACATACTCATCTACTTGTTCCAACCATTCATTACGTACAAGTATTTTGCACGGTGTCTTGGTTTCCTCCTTCTCGAATACCATCACATTCAACTTGTTAACATTCATCATGAGGTCGCTTTCCTTGCATATATCGTACATTCTACTCACTAGACTCTGTAGTTCTTGTTCATTATTTGCCATTAGTACTGCATCATTGGCGTACAATAAACAGCATATAATCAAATTGCCCATTTTTGCTCCTACATTCATACATTCCAGTTCTTTCACACAATTATCCATGAATAGAATAGCCATGGAGACATTACACAACCCTGCTTGACACCCTTTGTAATGTCAAACCATGGTGTGAATGTTCCATTGATTCTTACACACGCAGAACTTCCTTCACATAGGGATGCGATTGCGTGTATAACTTTACTATTCACTCCGTAATCAGAGAGTACATTCCATAACCTTTCTCCTTCTGTAGATCTACGAAGGCTCAAGAAAGTTTTTAGTTTTTCACCAAAAACTTTTTCGTCATCACTCATAGAGAAAAGATCTGATTCATGCATCCTCTTCCACCCACAAAGGCCAAAAAATACTTCTTCTTTCATCACCGTTCTTGCTCTTTCTATTAAAATTCTTTCATACAACTAAGATATTCATTCACGAAATACATGTCATATCAATATTCGAGGCTCAAACTTCCAACCATCTGGTTATTATACAATCGTCTTGCGACTATGCCAAACAAACATGTCTAATGCATATAGTGTTGTGTAATAATTTAATAGAATTTAGTGTTATGTTGTAGTTTGCTTGTGAAAAAGCTTAATATGTATTTTGTATTAAACATATAAAATGAAAACTTTCTGTTATTTTTTATTCCAGTGCTCATCAGGATTTATTGCGAACCCAAGACAGAAAAGACTTGTGTGTCCTGACTGCCAATCTGTTACATGCGCTCTCTGCAGAAGACCTGTAAGTTTATTGTGCAATTTACTGCTTTCAAATATTTCATTATAAATTTATCATAAAAGTATTACATATCTGAAATATATAGAAATTTATAGCAAGTCATTATACAGCTCGTAAACGTGTATTTAAATCGCAAACTCATCGTTATAATATGCAGTAAAATATTGAATTGCAAGTAACTCGGTCTGCGTGTGGTTGAGTGTCTGACGAGCAAACAACTTTAATAAATTTCAACTTTATAAACGAGCGAAGTCTTGCAATATGAGTATTAGGTATACGTACCATATTCAAAACCTGGTGAAGGAACACGGCCAAGAGCTAATCACCGACGAACTGATCACATATAATATTTTTCCTTGTTAAAGTTGCACAAAAAGAAAAAGATTTAATAGAACAGATAGCAGTGATTCAGTTAATGACAGTGAAAGTCCTACACAATAACCTTCCTCTTCCTCTCCTCTCTCGCGTCTTCCTCCCATCAGCCATGATTAAATTTAATCAATAAATTTGATTACTTTATACTAACTTTAAATAATAAAAATATAAAACGGTACATATGTGTGTATTAATTATAAATATATACATATAAAATCAATTTTGTCGAAAAATATTGTTTTAGCGTCACCGGGATTCGAACCTGGATCTTCATTTCCAATCCGGGGAAGTGCACTACCTTTGTGCTATAACGCCAGTATTTTTCTTGACAAATTTTCGAACCTATATGTTACATTTTTCAAATTAATACACCTGTCGTTCCATTATTTGAAAGCCATCTACATTATTTTTACAGAATCTCAAATACCTTTGAGTAAACCGATTTGCAGATTGGATTGGAAATGAAGATCCAGGTTCGAATCCCGGTGACGCTAAAACAATATTTTTCGACAAAATTGATTTTATATGTATATATTTATAATTAATACATTAATTTAGTATTTAAAATATCACAGACCGTCTGTTCTGAATAATTACAGCTTCACAATAAGAATGTGTTTTCCTTAATATTCATATGTGTGTTTTTTGTATTAATCATTTTTATATTAATATTTTTTGAGTTATGGAACGAATCATCTGAGTTTCCATTGTGTCTTATGGAAAAAGTTGCTTTGATATACGAGTGCTTTAGATTGTGTACATGTTTCCGAAACGAATTATGCTAGCAAACCAAGGATTTACTGTAATAATATATTCAATTTGCTGTGTGTCAACGTTAATCGAAAAAAGGTTTTTCTGGTTTGTTATCACCGTTTGATCTTATCAATATTCATGCAGAGGCCAGTTTTGTTACAAATCGATCATGACTTCTTAGCAGGTTCTGCAAACAACAATGTCGTCAGCAATTCATGAAAAGATGTGACAGCATTTCTTCTTTAAATGTTTTTCCTTCTTCTCATCTTAAATGTATCTTGCATTGATGGTTAATTTGGGCTCCTTGCCTAGTATATATCATATTGTATTAGAATTGATTTGGTTAGCCCATTTATATTAACCTGCAGTCGCTAGAGCGCATCTATTTTGTTCAAGTCAAATGTGTCGAAGACCTTTTCAAAAATTATAAATAATTTCAGTGGGAACCACAACACGAAGGAATCACATGTGAAAAGTTCGCAGAGTGGAAGGAATCCAATGATCCTGATATACAAGTAGCTGGAGTCAAGAAGCATTTGGATGATCATGGTATTGATTGTCCTAAATGCAAATTCAGATTTGCTCTGTCAAGGTGAGAAAAATATTATATATTTTAATTTAATTTAATAATTTATGTTGCAATTTCAAACATAGTGCCGTCGTATTTTTAATACAAATTAAATTAATCGACTAGATAGGTAGATATGTATACAGAAAAAAATATTTTAGTTGCTATTGGGATTGGACTAAAATATTTTTTCAGTAAATATTTTTTTTCTTTCTAGTTAACTTAATTTGTATTAAGATATTATTTACTTACTTAGTAGCAACCTGAGCCCATCTATGCCCGAAATTTAGATTTAGTTATAATTTATAATAGAGGGAGGGAGTGTCTATGTTTTGGGACTCTAAAGAGTATACAAAATTTAATCCAGGAAAGAAGAGAGTAAGTGATCTGGTAGATTATATTTTCCGCAGTGCAAAATATAGTTGCAATTGAGCAAAGACATCCAATATAGTACACACTTATATCAGGGAAGGAACAATAGCTTAAATAGTTTACTAATTTACTTACTTACCTATTTACCTATATTACATTTTATTTTGACAATTTCCAGTCGCCATCTTTGATTATTAATTTTCCCATTCTTTATATTTGGTTTTTTCAAATTGTTGCCCAGAATGACAAAAATCACCGCAGAAGACCGTATTCTAATAAAAAATTCGCGACTTAAAAAAAAGTTGGGGTGCTAGGAAAATGATCAAAAAGTTTCAAAACAAAACTTGGAGTATAGCTAGACATTATAGCATAACTGGACATTACAGCAAGACGAAGCTCCATCTCACATAGCCAGAAATATAATCAACTTTCTTCATCGTAAGAATGTTAATTTCATTGAGACAGGCATGTGGCCACCGAACAGCCCAGATTTAAACCCAGTAGATTATGCAATATGGGGTATTTTGATGATTTCTGATTAGCTAAATATTGTGTAAAAAAAATTACATTAAGAATTGTAATTAATTAATTATATCATGTGTTACGAGATGTTCTCACTTTTTTTGGGCCACCTGTAAATAGATAAATAGGATTTAGTTAAAGTTATTAAGTGTTAACCGCTTGGCAAACCAAGCACATATGTGCCTGTATTTTGACAGTTCACATTTATTTCTTGATTTTTGAATAATCATGAGAGTCAACAATCTTCCTTGTTTATTTATTTTCTCATCAGTCTTCAATAATATATATTTTTAAATTGTTTTGTACTTTATTGGATACCCTACATAATATAATATAATATTTAAAGTAATCAACTGTCTTCTTGCTTATTTATCCACCCTATTCTAACATAATTAACGTTCAATGAATCAAAGTTATAATCAAATACTATTCGTATTCCAGAGGAGGCTGTATGCACTTCACGTGCAGCCAGTGTAAATACGAGTTTTGCTGCGGATGTGAAAAGCCATTCATGATGGGCGCCAAGTGTGGTCTAAGTCCATATTGCGCCAAGTTGGGTCTTCACGCTCACCATCCAAGAAATTGCCTATTTTACCTTCGAGATAAAGAGCCCCATGAATTAAAAACACTCCTAAAGGTAACATAATATTATTAGTAATTTAAATACATTTTTATCAGTGGAAATCGGTTATCACTTTAGACTGCCATGGTTAAACTAGTGGTTTGTTCTTAATACTTCTTACGTAACCCTCATTCTGTTTGTTTTTCCTAGATTTCCCACCTTCAACTTGGCATTAGAGTTTATAAGAAAAATAAAATTCTGTGGATTCTTGAAGCGTAGATAACTATTATACTGTATAACATTTTTGATTATTAAAAAAGTAATTGGTAAAGGTAAAACAGTTGGTAAAGTAGGTTCACATTCCTGAAATCAAAAATAAAAAAATTACATAGTTTTTCTCAGATGTAAATTTGAGTTATTCTTTTGTAATTGAAAAATGGAATTGCTTATTGATTTAATAAAATAAGAGATAAATATGTAGTTGCACAATAATGCAAGACAGCCAGTGGTTAGTTTGTAGTCAGAGGTAAAATCGCAGTAAGATGATTCATTTTGTAAAAACTATTAATCAAGTGTTAGAAATATTACAAACAAAACTTATTCTAAATCAGCTCCAGAATATCGAGTTTCGTACTGAACCACCGGCGACAAATGACGGGAGCACAGTCACAAAATGTTCAGTTCAACTTCAAAGAGAGACCCCATCTGGAATGGTGGACAGCGTTTGCAATTCTGAAGTTGGACAACATCAAGCAGGATTGTGCAAGTTAGTATCATTTTTTAACTTAACCTAACTTGCACTAGTATCTTTTTTTGCAGAATCAAGTAATAAAAAACATTTAAATAATAGATAGGTAATCACGACCACAGACGGCAGGGAGTTCCGTTAAAAACATAGTTCTGCTAAAAACATATAATATATAACTTTATAGCGGAACAGGCTCTACTTCAAAGTGAAAAAAAAAATCCTTTTATGTTTTTTTTTTTTAAAAAGTTATTAATACATTAAAAAGAAAAGCAGAAATAAAATACTTGGGCATATTTGACCAAAATATGAAATATTTAGATAAAAAATAATCTAATCGGCAAATAAAGTACGAAACGCATTCGAATTTTAATGACTATATTTACTTTCTTTTTAATTAAAGTGCCACTTTAATGTTTCATGAACCAGAACGTACATCTACAACTCTACTATTAATTAAATCTTTTAACTTATGTTCCATCTTATATTTTTCATTTATTACAATGTAAAGTGACGTCCCTCTGTGAACATTAGATGTTTTCTCATAAAAAACAATGTAAAATTCTTTATTCTTACATACATGGAGGGAAGAAATTATTTTTTCCCAAGGACTTGTGGATCTGTTTTATTTTGTCAAAATATTTACAGTTTAAGCTCAGTACACATCAGGAGACAGCCTACGTAATTAATTTTTAAGAAACTTAGGTATTAACATAACCTTAAATTGCAGGAACCATTATGTTGAATATCTATCCCGACTCGTGAGATCGAACAATTTGGATACTACTTCTATATTGTCTACCGATGACTTGGAAACAGTAGTTAAACGCGCTGACATACGATTGCCACCCAGACCTTTCGGTAGTTTGGAGGGCTTGTTCAGAAAACGACTACTAGAGGTTTCAAATGATTGAACTTTTTTTAATTGAATGTGTAATTTTACCACAAGTAACCATGTTCAAACAAAGCAATACGATATAAAGATATGTGATTCCTCACGTCTGGGGTACATAATCAATCAGTTATTGGTTCGATGGATATTCAATGATTAAAATTATTAAATTATCTAAAATAAATTGATAAATTAACATTTTCACCTCGACAGTGTGTTCAATTAATAGTTTAAAATCCAAATTTCTTCTTGGTTAAAAATTTATATTAAAATATTAACATTTTTGGGCCACTCTATGTTGTAGGGTTCATTATGTAGAGTATCTGGTGGGGTTAATGAAAACTGTGGATCCCCTACCTGTAATGGATCTGAGCGAGATGGTCGCTGAACTCCGGCGAAGAGCCATCCCATTGCCTGATCGTGGACCTTGGGATACTGATCCAATTTACACAGAAATGTGTTCAAAGGTACTCCACATTGTCATATCTACATTGGACAAGAAAATATCAAATCGCATTTCTGTACACCCTGTTGCTTTGTTTGTACAAATTCCTCTTTTGAGTTATCTACTAACTGCATCCACCTATGTCATCCATTACTCATTTACTTGAAAGTGTAATGAGAAATTAAAACCAAAAATTGCCTATTTGATTTAACAGACAAGAAATACATAGTTATTCATTTTAAGTCCATCAAAGCTAACACTAGACACTACTTCAACTAATAACAGTTTTATTTAATTTCATAGAATAAAAATCATGCTAGTTACATACATGTACCTAGATGCATATTAATTGAGTTAAATTATACTCTTCTTTTTTTCCATTAATATGGCTGTTTACGCGCTTTTATACTTCGATAGGTAGGCCTGACATAAAATTTTGAATATGTGTGTTCTTTTTGTGTGGATTTAAAAACAGAAAACAAAAGCGAAGCTGCTTCTGGGAAAAGAGTTATTGTGATTCGGACGGACTTTTTACAGCGGCGATAATAAAAACATTTAGTATGTATAATTTCGGATTATCGGTTGTGTGAAGGTTTTCGGTGGATGACCAGCATATTTGAGGACCATCAGACTACAAGGATAGCGACGTCGGCCTCAATCAGCACAGGTTCACAAAGGTTTGTGTAATTTGTGCTTGTTGAGGCCGACGTTTATTTTCACAGAAATTCACAAAATCACTAGTTTTAAGATAATAATAATTAATTATAATAAAACAAAAACTACCCTCTATTCTACAATAGTGATACTTCGCGAATAAAAATGATATTATTAGTACTATTCAGCAAATTGTAGTCAAATAAACAATACCCTCTTAGTTAGAAAAGGCAAGTTTAATTATGAGTACATAAATTATGAATGAAATGCTTGCTTCTTTATCCATTGAATTTCATTAAAGCATTTTTGTCTAGTGTTGGATAAGCAATATATGTACGTAATTTATTCATTGATTATTTTCAAATTTAGAGAGTCATCAAGGACATGTTTTCAATTTTTCATATAAACGTGCGCAGGTATGCTTTGCAATATTAACTAATAATTTTTAACATCTAAATTTTGTAAGGAAACAAATTTTTTTGAAGAGCAATAAACTGATTCATGTATTCAAAACATGCTTAACTTTTTTTAATAACAAATTTTATAGAGTTTAAAATCCACCTAAAGCCCTTTCAAGTAAGTGGCATTTTCATAACACAAATAATTTGACAATTTGACACATGGTTACTCACGTCTTAAAAAAAAACATGTACCTTGACAGTAGTGGTGGTTGATATCTGTGACCCAGTGATATTTAACCGGCTGCCATCACCGGGAAACCCAATTTTTTAATATTGTAATAACCGGTTCCACAAAATCAATAGAGTATCGCGATTGATTCTGTGGAAATTAAATTAATTAAGTACCGGTCAAAATTAAAAAGAACTGTCTAGTTAAAAATGCTCTTAGGTTTTCACGGCCATTCAAAATCTTATGTGTAGTTTCCTGGGCCAATCTGCCATATTTGACCTTTCTGGCTGACATTTCGGATCCGATTGTCATTGTTGGCCAAAAAGGTCAGATATACACGGCAGTAAACTATACACAGAAAAAACTATGTACTTCTTGGCGATGACAACGGATATTTGATTAGTTACTTTCGAAACACATGATCAAATTTGCCCAATTAGGTAAAGATAAAAAGTACTGCTTCTTTTTGCTATTCGTAATTCTTAAATGTCGAATTGATCAAGCGACAGGTGGGGGGGCTAAAATAATCTATGTATGCATTTTAAAAGTAACCAAACTAGTGTTTCAGCTTTAATTGAATCTCCAGATTGACGAAATCAACCATTGCTATTTGACAGAATTATTAACCAAAATAATCTTCCAAATGAGTGTACAATGTATTTTTTACACCAAGTTACATGAATAATAAGATAAATTGCAGTACAGGCAATTCATCCTAGAAAAAATTATTTTGAAAATACAAAAAACAGTAGATTTCTCGATTATCCGAGGTTGTATTAACCGGGACAGTAAAAAATCTTTTAAATAATATTTCAAAATATTATTTAAAGTGTAAAAATAATTTTTCATTGGATTGGCGAAATTAGTCTTACAAAAAAATAAAAACTGGCAAAATTGCGAACACATCATCGACTGGAAATTCCTATCTGCAAATTAGTATTAATCAGGCTTAGAATCAGCGTAACATTTGATGCAACCTGGTGAATAATAAATACAGGTGATAAATATTTCAGTTGATTTTTAGTTTTTTTAATTTTTTTCCATTTCATAGATTAACAATTGTAACAAATGAAAGGATCTTATAAATTATCATTTTATAATATAAATTATGAAGTTCTGCAACTTTCCATCCTGTAAAATCATTAACTTTACTTGCATACCATTCTCCCTAATCCCGAAGGAGATAGGAAAACAATTGACACTAGACCAGTGGCTCCCAAAGTATGCACACTTTGGGAACCACTGCAATAGACCCTCCTGCTTTGCATACAGCTTTTAAGATAAATAATAATCATTTAATTAAATGCAATTTTTATTTTCAGATTATCAAGGAACAGATACCTCTAGATTGAGTTTCAACACAATTTAAATAGCCGTATGACATTCTGCAAATTACAAAGTAGTGAAAATAAAAATATGAAATGTAATAAGCTTTTCCGTGTCACAGACTTGAAAAATAATATCAGAATTTCTTTAAAAATTTACTGTGCTTTAATACGCTAGGACTATGAGTTAAACACTGTCTCTGTCAAGAGATTTACATTGTAGATAAATTATACATATTTTTTACCACTAAATCTTTTCACTTCCCTGTATCCTGCATTGCACTCATTTATTACTCACAATGGTTTTGTGTGAGAAATAGAAAATGATGTGATCTTTTTACAAAGACAGACAGATGGAACCATACTCATCTGCCCCGACCAACAACTCTCACCTCGTTCACATTCATACTTCTTCTCATCTAATAAGGTGTAAAAGTACAAATATTAAAATGTAGCAAAAATAAAGTAACCTGGATCACCTGGAGTAAAGTTTAAATAACCAGTTATCTGCCAAGTGCAAACTTTTTTAAATCATCCCAAACTCAATTTTTTTTAAAACAAAAAAAAATTACAAATCATTTAGCTTTTTTTTAAAATAGTTCATGTAAATGCATGTCGCATAATTTATAGCATTGAAGATCTAGGATTGTTAAGTTTCACTCACTTGCTTGAAAACATAATTCTCAGAAAAAAATATTTAATACTTTCGACTCGGGGAGTAGTGGTCCAAAGTTTGAGCATTCCAGTCTTCACTTTTCAGTAAAATTAAAAATTATGAAGTCTACCGCAAGCTCCTTACATTACAAGATTAACATTGAGGATTTCTGATTTGGTGATCCTGTAGTTATAATATAGTCAATCTGGTCAGACTCAAAACATTGAGTACCCTTTGTACAAAATCCATTTCCGAAATCAAAACAAAACGATATTGCCAACATTGAAATTTTTAGGAATAACTATTATCAATCTAAAAGATTAATAAACCTTCAGGTAAAAATTAAAACAATGTGTGCTAGATTCTTCATATTGATTTCCCATTACACATGTATTGTTCAGTACAGGAAACAAGAATGTAAACAAGGGTGGTTTGCCGATCTCAGCTTCTCTCAACCGGCGATTATGAGGTCGAATGAAATGAAACACAAGATGTTCAATATCGGTATACTATGGTGACATGACACGATCGAGAATGACATTCTCGCCTGCAGAATACCCTGTTTTATTTCAGTTAACAAACAGTACACGCATTCATATAATATTTTCCCACCATATTTGCAAGTACCTACATAGCGACAGGCCGCCGCTGCTACATTTTACTAAGAATGATAATCTTTGTTTTCCCAAAATCTATCCTACGGGTTATTGGGCGCCACGCCGATGATTACACCTTTAAATTACTGACACGTGTCTTATCATATCAATTAATTGGTGCCTCGGCGAGTAATTCTGTATGATACATGTATTAATAAAAAACAAAACAAAAATATAAGGTTGAATGTTTCTAATCAGAGCCTGAAGAGGCAAATGAAAAATCACATGATATCATGCTGTCATCAGCTTCACCTACCCTTGTGTAAGGACCTGGTTGAAAAAATTAGTTCACTTTTGTTGTTTTGCCCCACTTTTCAGTTCTTTGTAGCAGTTAATTATTGTTAATGCCTCGAGAAACTAACGCTGCATTCTTCGTCAGGATCAGTTCGAAGTAGGATATTTATTCCTTTTTCGAAATGAGAATGTACTGAAAGTGTATTTTACGTATTCTTTTGCCTGTGTAGTGAAAAATTTTGGGTGGCAAATCAAAACTGAACTATAATTTAAATAAGTTATAGTGAAAAGCCACATAAATAGCAGCCATATTGCGAGGTATTGGTGTACGCATATTAAAACACTTGATTTATTTAAATACTTCATATATACAAAATGAGTTTTTACAACAACTTTAAAACCCTTGAATGTTAAAAAATATTATAATAGATGACAACATAACACGACGCTGAAAGCAAAATTAGTAATTCAAAAGCTTCAGAATCTCTCTTGTCAAAATAATAATTTGCCCAAAAAATGAAATACTTTGTTATTGGTATAAAATATTTATTAATTTATTTTTAAATTATTATGATGGATTATTAGTTTACTGTGAAATTTTAGAACACAGATCTATGATATTTAAAAAAAATTAGATGAATCAATTAGAAATACATAAAGGGTTTTTCATTAAGGGCGCTCAAACTTTTTTTTAAAATAAAACAAAAACGAATGAATATATCTAAAAAAAAATCATTATGTTTTGAAGTACATTTAGTGGCAATTATGTATGAAATTCAATTTCCCTCGCATGACCACCGCGGGCACGTTTGCAGAAGTCCAATCGTTGAATCCAATTTTCCACCACTTTTTCACATAATTCGGCCCGAATCGCACCAATTTCGCGTTCAATATTTTCTCTTAGCTCTTGTAACGTCGCCGGCTTGTTGGTATAGACCAAAGATTTAACATAGCCCCAAAGAAAATAGTCCAATGGTGTTAAATCGCATGATCTAAGCGGCCATTGAACTGGTCCATTTCGCGAAATAACACGCTCACCAAATTTGGTTTTCAATAAGTCAATTGTTGCGTGTGCCGTGTGACTGGTAGCGCCGTCTTGTTGAAACCACATATTGGCCAAGTCCATACCTTGCAATTGAGGCCAAAAATAATCAGTTATCATGGAGCGATAACGATTACCATTCACAGTAACATGACGATTAGCATCATCAACAAAAAAATATGGTCCAATGACACCTCCGGCATGTAATCCACACCAAACAGTGATTTTTTCGGGATGCAATTGTGTTTCGTGAAGCACGTGTGGATTGGTACCTGCCCAATAACGCATATTTTGCTTGTTTACATATCCATTGAGCCAAAAATGAGCTTCGTCGCTAAAAATGATTTTTCGATGGAATTTGATTTTTCGATGGCGGTGAGCGAACGCGAATTTTGGTAGTAGATTTGAATAATTTGCAAGCGTTGCTCCGGTGTGTACTGCTCCATGATGATTTGCCAACTAAGTACGAGTGTTAACCTCAAAAAAAATTGAAGAAATATGGCGTAGTTTCTTGTCCCTGTTGAAAGAAAGTTTGAGCGTCCCTATTGAAAAACCCTTTATATGGAAAGAAATTTATTCATTGATAAAATGGTTACCACCAGGATACAAGCCCGTAATTTTTACTTTATTTTTCTGGGAGAATACATTACCATTACGCCACATTAACCGTTTAAATTTATGACAAATTTTAGACTTTTGTTTGTACAGTAGAACAGCGTTAATTTGAAATTTTCAAACACTTTAAGACCCAAATTTTCAGTTTCATACTTAGTCAATCTCTTTAACACAAAAACCTCGTTAACTCATAGTACAAAATAATTTTCAGGCCACGCATCATAAATTAATACATTTTGAGTAAGTTATAAAAAATTAACAAAGCGTGCAGTTTTTTGACCGCGACTACGACGAGCCTACTTTGCGTGCAACCTCTTTTATGTATACATATATTGTCACGATAAAATTAGGGAATTCCGGCTACGCTTTCTTCGGTTGGCTACTTTGGCAGTTTGGCCACAGAATAGAAACATATTCCCCTAACGATTATTTTTACTAATAACTGTTTTAATAACTTTAATAATAATAACTAATAACTTTATTTCACATATTTATGAACAATTGTACCTTTAATAACTGGGTTTGTTGTGTTAATAATCTTAATTTTCCTTGAACGACATTATTGTTAACTTATCTTATTATTTCACATGAATTTTTCGAGTGATCCCGAGTGGTTTGATGCGATGGTAAAATTTGTATTGCAAATGTGTCAAAAAATGAGACATGGAAAAATAGATGATTTTTTCAGGTCGAAATATGCCTGACAATTAAAAATGTTTAAATTTGTTCATATTATTCTTAATTTAGAGTTATAGGAAGGTGACCAAACGTACTCCTTTTTCGTGAACTGTACTCCCAAAATACTCCCTTCATACTCATAAAAACTATAATGATTAGTGCATGCAACCTTTTATACATTTGTGTGCATAAAGTTGTCTATGATACACATCAATGCGTACGTGACTGTGTGCATACTTTGAAGTCAAACGGTTAGCACAAGAGTTCACTACAGTCTTTCTTGTTGGGTCTGCGCATGCCCAGATTATCGAGACAGTCCTCTGTAACGTTGATACAGAGTGCAGAGTTTACCGAACGAGAATTGTGGGATTCCCCTTAGAGCAAACAAAAGTGTTTCGGCATGAGGTCTACGGGTATGTACTTTTGAAAGAATATTTATTATTGTTAAATAAAATGTTCGAGTTTTTGTGTTTCTTTTAATTTTAAATCAATATTACTCCTTCAAACTTACTTCATTAATTAATTAATATTAATATACACAAAACTAAAAGATCTACTCAAGAGAAATATTTTGGGATTGGTTGCAATGCGTACATTTTATCAAATGCTATTAATACAGCTTCTATTTCCATGTACTTCGGAACTCCTTTTGTACCAAAAATAATTGGTCTAGTTATTGTGTATTTTATTTAATGATGTTTAATTTCCTGAGAACATTTGAAGGTAGGATCTTTACTTATTACGAGAAATAGATCTAATAATCACTCTAATTAGTTTCAGTAGTACATATGTATAATAAATTACATCAAGATTTTGTATTAGTGTAATAAATACAGCGTTTTCGAGATGATTTTGCAAAATATGTATGCTTTTCACGAAATTAGCGGCTTTTTTCATGACTTTTGCGATTTTTTACACAATCATATAGCAAAATTAATATTTGTTTGGTCCCTTTAATTTCTTATTAACGGGGTTCCGTATAATATGAATTCAATTTTTTTTTTGGCCTCTTAAACTTCGAATTAATGTGGTTCTACTGTAGTCTATAAACGAGACACCCATTATTTCAATTTTGATTTTCCTAATATAAAATTATGTAGATTGTGAATACATATTATATATTATGTTAGAATTGATATGTACATACGTGAAAAAAAAAAAAAACATAATTTATTTAAATGCAAAAATTCACAGAAAGAAATATAAACTAGTAATATTGAACAGTCAAAAAATATATATTTCTACTAAAAAACAATGGAAGCTCTTTCATTCATAATCAAAACTAGGCACCAAATTATGGTATCAAACTGTATGTACACTAATTGCCCAAGAGAACAGAATAAGAAACAGTATTGTGCCGTCAACATTAGCCGGGCTGCCAACATATCTACTACTAAAGATTTTTTGACTAACTTTTTGTTATTTAAAGATATTTTTAGTTAAATATTTAATTTAACAAAAAAAATTACCTGTCATGTAAATTTTAAAATGGTTTCTATTAAACTTATTTTTTTTATAAAGAAAAAAGAAGGAAGAGGAGTTCCATAAAACGGTCTTATAAAATAATGACAAAACCAAATTCAAAGATTGATTCCATAATTGCGCTTTTGCTTTCACTACCTTTTAGCAAAGTTGGTATCCATATGTCTATTAGATCTTTGAATATTATAAATGTTAGATTTAATTCTACTTTCGACACTTGTGAACTTGGCAGCTTCCCTTAGATGCTTTTCAACAAAATCATCCTTGTATTTCTGATTCTTTTCCTTAGCTTCCTGTTTTTTCTCCTGATCTCTATAATGGGAAACATATTTTTCTCTTTCTTTGTCTCTTCTATTAGCGTTTTCCATCATTTCATTCCGTTTCTCTTCCTTTTCAGCTTCAGTTAGTCTGACTGGACGAACTTTTTCAAATTTCTTTGCATCTTTTCCTGACACAACTTTTGTAGGGACGTGTTTTTCTGTCTTACTCAAGTGTATTTTACTTCCATCAGCTCTAACCAAACCGTAGTTTTTTTGTCTAGGTTTTTCACCATCTTCGTCACTATCATCATTATATCTCCTATGGGAAATAGATATAGATGACCCAGTCGGCAATACTGAATCATCTTCATATTTTGATTTGGATCTACTTTTACTATCTTCTTGATGTCTCTCCCGGGAGCTTTTATGTGATTTCTCACTTTTATCTCGTTCGTCATATCTACATTTCTTTTTTTCTATCTTATCTCTGTTCTTTGTATCAGAACTTGTGCGTTTACGGTTCTCATGTTTTTCATTATGTTTTATTTCTTCATCTTCAGAATCAGAATCTTTGGAAGACTTTTTTCTCTTCTTTTTCTTTTCAGATTTAGTTTTGAAGGATTTTGGAGATTGTAATAACCCTTTTATATCAAAATTATCTTGGTTAGCATTTTTCAGTTGACTCAATTTTTGTGCTAGTTGTTTGTCAATATCGGATGATTCCCTTTTATGTTTTTTCAATTTCTTTTTTTCTTTTTTCTTTTGTTTATGAGCCTGAAACAAAATTGCACATTATGGCTTTGTTCAATTAAAATATTATGACAAATTTATACATAATGCATTTTTGTTTATTCATTCAATTGAATTTTAGCACATAGATGTTCAAACTTCAGAGTTTTCTCCATTTAATTTAGGTAGAAAATATTGTACACTTTGAGAAAAATATAAATTATTAAGGAAATGAGTGACTTATGCAAAGAATGCATTTAAAAAGTATATTTATTACTTCTTTGTAAAACGTTGGATAATCATTGAAGTAATTTATATTAAATTTTGCTTCAATAAAAATCAAACAAAATGAACAAACGTACATTTCAAATTATTCAAATATGTGTATAAATTATTAAAATATAAAAATTATTTGCATTTTTTCAATATGTTAGACTATAAAGTTATTTGTTGTTCCTTTTTTTTTATTGTTTGCCGTCACTTGATAACTCAATATTGAATACTTGCACTTGATTTATCTAACCCTGAAGTTTGGACAATTAACTATGTGACACCCAGTATACAATATATACCCGGTATAAATTTCCATGTCGCGATTTAACTAAGTATTGTGAAAAAAAATTATTATAAAGAAAACTTATTATACATGGTGTGTTCGATTTATGAACATTTACTATAATGAACATTACAATTTTAAGATTTTTTTTATTTACGTAACACACATATTTGTTGAACTGGGTAATCAAATGGAACTCGAACTTCACTCGGCTGTTGTAAAAGAGTTGTTGGACTCATATCCTGAAGAATTGACAACTGACCAATTTGAGTAAATTGTCAGTTAGATTTTGACGTACGTTTGCGATATTTCTTGTTTTTGTTGCCAAGTAATTCAAGTGAATAAGATATTATTTTTTAGTTATTAATTAAAATTAAAATAATATTAATCAAAATTAAATACAGTAAGAGCGCCATTAGGCAGCATTGGTCATTGGCACGGCTGGCGGCATCATCTTATGCGTGTTGTTAGTGCTATATAAGTGTAATGTATACTTAGTTGTGATGTGAAGTTCTAATATTTTTTCATTTTAAGCATCACATTAAACACAATAATATTAATAAAATCTGATGTCGTCCTTCCAAAAAAACAAATATAAAATAAATAATAATTCCGTAAATGTTATGGCCTGACAACACTATAAACTTTTATTTTTTCCTTGTTTTTATCTCAAAACCATACGAAATCGTGGTCGATGGACGCTTATGATGAAAT
Source organism: Eubasilissa regina (assembly GCA_022840565.1). NCBI lineage: Eukaryota > Metazoa > Arthropoda > Insecta > Trichoptera > Phryganeidae > Eubasilissa > Eubasilissa regina. The sequence continues at coordinate 29,821,509 of JAINEB010000018.1, forward strand.
AGTATCTACGTTTTTTTTTAATTATACCAACGTTTTCATGGTTTTTTCATAAAAATAAATTCTGAAAAAGTTAGCCTGTGAAATTTGAATTTTAAGGCGCCAATATGATGCTGTTTCACCTAGGATTTTTTTGGGCATTTAACAGAAAGTACAAGAAAAACTTGAAATGTCACGTTCCAGAACATTTATGATATAGAAAATGCCTGCAGCTTTTAAGTTAATTTCTGAAGAATTGGCAATGTTTGAAAAACAGGACTCTGATATGAACAAAATTGCGAAAATGAAAACACGAGTTTATGATTCACTGACTTGAGCAGTCTACCATCAAGTCATATTTTTAAAGAGTGGACGAACCAGCCGCAGCTATTTCATCGCAAGTTCAACCATCTACCTCAAGTGCGCAAAGTGACATACATGTGAAAATAACAAACACTGATAAACAAATAAAAGTTGAATGTACAATATATATACATATATAATATATGATTTTGTTTATGTTTTAATTAAATTACTATATGTATCTTGTATTCTCTTAGTATTTTTTCAATTTATTTTACGTTCGTAGCATTTCGTTGTAATAAAACAGACACATTCAATGTTTAATACAATGCTTTTCATATGTAAAAAAACCACTAACTTACACAATTGCATTGTATATGCAGAAAATGCATATTTAGATGTTTTGATGCATAACAATAAAAAACATATAACGAACGGAACTCGTTTGTAAATCGAGAACTGCCTATATAGAAATGTACAAATATATCAAAAAAAAATTTAGTTACCTGATCCATTTTAAGAAGCATAGTAAGTTCTTTTAGTTTAACAGGATTTTGTAACAACTGGGCTCTAGATTCGAGCTCTCTTTTCCGAATGGCAACTAACGGGTCTTCTAAAAGTTTTCGTGCCATATCCACTTGACAATCATTTGGGGCTACATCTGTGCTCAAATTTCTGATAGAAAATGGAATACACTCATGCTCTACGTGATTTTTTGGTGGTGGTTTAACATATGACTGGTTTGCCTTTTCTTCAGATATAATTTTTTCAAAAGTCTTGTCAATCTTTTTACCCAGCAAATATTGTTCCCGATCAACACTTTCTTGTGGTTGCTGAAATGATAACAAAATATGATATTAATTCAAATATTTTCATGTACAATAAATCATATAGCTAGGAATGTCAACACAAACAATGCAGTTTGAATATTTGTTTAAAATATGTTCATATTTCAATAAATCACATAAAAAACTCATTCATTTTTTTACGAATTCATGTTTTGAATTATTTTCTCACTAAATTACCTTTCTTGAAATGACTATTGGATGATAGTCGATAAAAGGATTGTAAATAACAAATATTGGTGCATTTTGTAAAATAATCTACATACGATTCTATTAGATTTTATATGAAGAAATGCCACTTTGATGTTTTTTCTTACTGGCAATAAAGAGAATGTACACTATGACATTGGGCGCATTCCTAGATGAGATTTATTTCAAAGATTCATCTTAAAAGTGTATAAAGGACGGTACAGAGTTGAGCGCGAAGCAAGATATGATTCATTACCGCATATATTTTGAACGAAGGGTAAAATGACACATACCAATCTCTACTGACAAATCTCCGAGATAAAATATTGAAGTCTATTATATGGACACACACCATTCGGGATGTTTCGATCTTAGCAAAACTGATCACCCACACATTATTTTTGCTATGCTTCTAAGTACTGAATAGTTGAAGTATATTTTAAGAACATTAAGAAATCATGAGGTAAATTTAGAATAACATTCGTACCTTATACATCCAATCCATTTTTTTGCTAGTGTTCTCAGATAAGACGCCAGACGCTTGACCATGGATTGTCAATTCTTCCCTGGAACGTTCACTGTCCATTTCTCTTCGTAAATCGTCGATTCGTCTTTTCTCGTTAGCCTCTGCTTGCTCCGCTTTCCACACTCTCTCCTGGTTTTTCATAGTATTTGGGTGCCATGATTTCTTGGTGTTCTGAAATTTGTTAATTCATAAAAAAATGTCAAAAGAATAAGAACATCACATAATTTAAAAACACCAACATTAAGAAAACTTACTAAGAATTATGAGAGTAATAAACATGAATTATGAAAGTAATATATTTACCAAGTCTCCGCCTCCCATATTAATGCGGTAATATTAATTCAATATAATGCGATAATTTATTAAATTACACCTATAACTATAAACGAACCAGCGACTTATCGATATTCCGCAAAAATAAATAATACGATATCAACACCCATAGATAAACCTGTCATATAAACCATAGATGTTGACCAATATTATAAAATAGACAATAACAATAGTGACCATAGATTAAAGAGTGATAATGACTTATCTATGATAATGACCAACATACTCTATTACTATGTGTGTTTATTTATGGTATTATGGTTATAGACAATATCAAAACATCATAGAGTTTTTGAATAAATTAATGGGTAAATTAATAAGGTACTGGACAAAATGCATTATATGTACTAAATTGAATAATTTTTCGAAATAGAATTATTTTTTTGTTTTATATTAATTTCGCAATAAAATATGCATAGTTCGATGCATATTTTCAGTACAGTACATAAGTATCTGATTATCGTTTATAAATCATATAAAGATTTTAGAGTGCGTGAAAGCATATGGATCGATTAAATCGAATATTTATATTTTCAGCTTTTCTCATGACTAACTTAAATTTAAAATGATATATTTAAAGCAATAATAAATCATCAATATTTTATGACGTGTGAGGAAGTGATAAGTGATGTATATATTAGTAAAGTATTCCGTGTACCTTATTTTTTCTATATATGTGAATTAATATTATGTCTTTTACGTAATTACGAGTAATGTTTGTGCGCGAATGTAAATAATCAACAAAAAAATATTTTCATAATCTATTATGCCAGCCACTGGCAATAATACAATTAATTATGGCTTGATCATGTTTTGAATATATGTACACCTATGATATGTCTTTTACTTTTTAATTTTTTAAATGCTCGTATAAATATTTTTTTATAGATCGCCACCAATGTATAACAATCAACTATTCAATTGTTATTCCGTTACCGCCTTAATTTTGTTGAGACAGATGTGTATTTCTTTTAATTCATTAAAATTTATTTTATAAATTATTACATTCGTGTACAATATTTTAACGAGACCTGAGTGCCTAAGCCACGATCAGGCCTTGATTACAACTATTTCAGAATTTTTCGCAAATAAACAACCACAAAAAAAAAAATAATGACTAGCCTCTTTAAAATTTTAACCATTTCTCCTGTCAACCCTGAATATTATACAACGTGTCTGTGATCTTATATATGGTCTATGAGCAGACATTAAAATAATTTATTTACATTATAAATATATTATTAACAATAATTGTTTGTAGTCATGCTAATAATTTTTAAAAATTCCACTAAAGCCTAAGCCAACAATCCAAATGTATTTATAAAGAGAAAATACATTATTGTTTAGATGGCAATTCTTCTCAAAATATAAGATTATTTAATTTTGTATTGAAATACGAGAATTAATGCTTAGTATGAAATAAAAAGACATGGATATTGCTTTAGCTTGGATTCCCAGTCACTGTGGAATTCCGGGAAACGAAAAAGCCGATGCCTTAGCAAAGGAAGCCTCTACTTCTGGCGTCCCTTTACATAATCATGTGACAATATCTGATATATTTCCTATTCTCAAAGAGAAAATGATCTGCATTTGGAGAGATCAATGGGAGACTTCTAAACTTGTAAAAGGTAAATGGTTTGCGGAAATTCAGCCAGAGATTCCTACTAGGCCCTGGTTTTCCAAAACGAAATTAAATAAGTTTGAAACTTTCTCGATCTGCCGTATGAGGATCGGCCATTGTTGTATAAATTCTCACTTATTTAAAATCCGCATTCGAGACTCTCATATGTGTGAATGTCAACTAGAAGAGGAAAACTTAAATCATGTTTTTTTAGGATGCCCTATCAATGACCAGTATCCAAATTTAATTCAAGATCTTTCTAACAACAAAATTCCATTCCCCATCAACATCCCAACTTTGTTATCATCTAACGATCGAACCATTTTTAAAATATTAACGAGGTTCCTAAAAGCCAATGAAATAAACCTGTAAAAATTAAATGTATTCAAAAGAAACTTCACATTAAATAAAATTACTCGGTAATGGCAAGAACACTCCATAAGGGTGAAACGCCAATTTAAAAAAAAAAAAAAATTGTATTGACATGATTGACATCAATTAACATTAAAGTACGGCAAAATAGAAATAAGAACGCGGATTTTGGGATACGTAAAATAGTTCCGACAGTCTTCACCTATTTTTACCTCCTATAACTGCGTCTTTCATTTGATTTGACGTAAAAATACAAATAAAATACTTGTAGTAAAAGTACATTCATGATTAAAAGTCTGATCAAATGTTTTTTCCAGATATCATAAAACTATAAACATTCATATAGATTATTATGAAAAATACTAGTTATGTAATAAAAATAGGTACTTGTAAAAATCAATAATATTACAAAATTTAATCTCGAGAATAAAAAACAGGTTTCAGACACAAACCATTTCGATAATGGATGAAATTGACGATCTTTGGCTGAATTCTAAACTTCGCCAAATGAATGTAATATTTCCTAATATATTATTACTTTTGTTGGCAGGATACGTATTTTTCACGTAATTTTTATAGGGATATTGGCAGTCAACCAGTCTTGATTGTGAATTTTAAACCAAAGTTAAAATGTACATTTTTGAAAATAGATACGTACGGTAAACAGAATTAAATTACTTAATAATACTACGGACGATTTCACAACACTACCACGAATTTGGGAAAATTATTGCGATGACTTGGTTCAACAACAAAATGATTCGAATATCTCTAGGTATTATGTAATTCCAATCTTCGTGCTCTATATAGGTACTAGAGAACCCGGATCGCATCGTACCTAGATAGGTAAGGTATGTATATTACCAATGAGTAGAAAGGTATGTTCGCAACTTTCCCGGAAGGGCACAGCGCTGAGCAGCGATCATCCACCGCCGTGGAACTCCAGCATTGCTCGGACACGCAGGCATACAAGACACAAGACGACGAGCGCGTGCATCTCGTAAAGGCCTACACGTGTCCAGGTTCCTTGCCCTGGGACACGTGTCGCTGCTGACTGCAGTCCCGCGACGGGACCTTCGAACTGGTGGGGTCACCACACTCTCAAATATTACGGGCATCGTGCTCAATTTGAACATTTTCAGTAACTATCGTTATGCACATTAATGTTAGGAAAATATTTGTTATAGGTAGTATACTTTGCCGACAGTACACACGCGATATTAGCTTCCTGTACCAAGTTTAAGATATTTCATTTAAATACAAATTAAATTATTCAACTAGAAAGAAATACAAAACAAATATCTCATTAAGGAGAACACATTCTTATTGTGAAGTTGTAATTATTCAGAACAGACGGTCTGTGATATTTTAAATACTAATTTAATTAATTAATTAGATAGATATACATATAAAATCAATTTTAACGAAAAATATTGTTGTTACCCTACCGGGATTCAAATAATAATTAATTTGAAAAGTGTAACATATGGGTTCGAAAATTTGTCGTCAAAAGTACTGTCGCTATAGCATAGTCGGATAATGCACCTTCCCCGGATTGGAAAGAGATCCAGGTTCGAATCTCTCTAGCACGACAATATTTTTCGATAAAATTGATTTTATATATATATATATATATATATCTTTCTAATTACATTTAATTAGTATTTTTTTTTAAATCTATCTATCGAAAAAATATTTTGTTGCTACCGGGATAAATTAATAATTTTTCGATAGATATATATTTTCTGTATATCTTTCTAGTTGATTAATTTAATTTTTATTAAAATACCACAGAACTATGTTCTGAAAATGCAACTTCACAACATAAATATATTCTCCTTAATATATAAGTTATAAATTTAATAAAATGGATTAATTAATTTAATTCTGGCGTCTTGTTGATTGCTTTTTAAAAAACGGAATAGTAGATGTATCAATTGGAAATATTACAATAATAATATAAGTTCAAAATTTGTCCAAAATGTATTCGATTGCTATAGCGAAAATAGAGAACGCGCTTCCCCGGATAGGAAGGGGTCCACGTTCGTATCCCAGATAGATTTTTTTTCTGTATACCTTTCTAGTTGATTCATTTAATTAGTATTAAAATACCACAGAACTATGTTCTAATAATGTAACTTCACAACAATAATGTGTTCATCTTAACAGATAAAAATATATCGTTTTTACGCGAACAGAAAATTATCGAATTAATTTAAGTAAACGCGAAGTATACATTTATTTTTCTCACGTTGTGAACAAGAAACTGTATGAATAATTTTAATACATTTACCATGAAAACTATAAAACGTATCTATTTAAACAGCCTTTATGGGTGCTTTATCCAGTTGACGTCTATCTTCGCGCTGAGGGTAAAATTTTAATATATATTTACGATAAAGATATTTCCCGAAATCGTGAAAATAATTCAGTTCCAGCCTGTTCACCGCCTCGATGTTATTTTTCAATATCTGTGTAATTATAAAACAGCAATCATGGTCACCCTGTATTAATCTGCCTCCAATACCTACTTTATTGTGACTTTGTTAGCCCTACGCATTTCCCTCTCTGCCGGCGGGGTTCACAGCGCGCCGCTTGCACCGCGCCCTCGGTGCCACCGGTCCCCGACCCGGCGGTGAATGACCCGCCACGTGTACACTATGCTGTGTTATGTTGGTGCATGAGACACCGTACATAGTACATAGGAGGGACACACTTCGCGAAGGTGTCGAGACTGCATAGCGATTCTACGTGAGAAAATCAAAAATGTAATTTTATTAAGGCGCTATCGTGAATTTTAGTGTACGCATATATAATGAATTAACTTCTCGAAGTTTCCACAGTCGTTCTATCAGAATACTGTGCTATTATACCGCGTAATTTCATGTTTATTAATGTTTCCGATACCATCAGTACTAGAATGCGTTGTGACATGTTGTTTTTTTTGAAAATTTAATCAAATATAATATTTATATGAAAATGTTGTGTAGATCGTAGAATATCTACAGCGAATTGCTATTTTTATATACTATACCTACTAAAACATTTGTATCGTTTACATAAACGTGAAATCCTCTCATATATAATTATTCCTCTCATATATAAACAATACATGGTTTAATAATAATTATTAAAGTAAAACAAGAATTGCGCTTGAACTATGGAAAGTAAGGAATGAGGATTGAACCCACGAGCATCAAAACAAACAAGCAACAGAAACTATACATTTTAGTACAAAACGAAATAAAATATATATATTGAGTAAATTAATACAAATTTAATTAATTAATAATTAGAAAGATATATCTTACTAATCGATTAATTTATATTAAATTAATTTGCTTTTAAATTATATTCTGAAATTGCAATTTCACAACACAAATGTGTTATCATTAAAAATATTAAGTAAATACCATACCTGCCGTATATTTTAAACTAAACCAAACATATTAAAATAGCAAATTCTTCATAGATAGAATATTTTCAAGAATTGTGCTTTGAATCTTTTCTATTCTATTCTTGTATATCTTCCTAATAAACTCCAAGAGTTGAATGCGAATTTCAACTCAAAAACAAAATTCATTCATTCGCCTGCGATGGCCCACACCATTATTGTGAGATTTGTATTTGATTGTAACTATGTTTGATTATTCGCAATTCGGCGAACAATTACTGTTACACTATAAACTAAAAGTTCAAACGTTAATTTTCAGTTACAAATCATTCTTACAACCTAATACTGTTCACACAATCAGTCACAATAACGCTTTAGCTCATCACTTATAGAATCAGACCAATTTACCGTATTATCGATATATGTATATTATTAAGTTGGGTATGATTAATAAGAACGTTATTAGTTTATTTTCAACTTTATTTTCAAGGCACGCTCAGACTACGTACGACACACACGGCAAAGGCGGTAAGAAGAGTGCTATGTCTCCGAAGTTAGTTGCGCGTCTTCCCTTCTAACGGCAATCCTGGTAATCTCTTGTAGTGGTTATCCTGGAATGCGATCTTTGAGTATTTGGCGCGTAACAATATTAATATTAATTTATGTGTTCTCATCCCTGCACTTCGTACAATCAACTAACAATTTTATGAATGTAACAAGTATGAGCTTATCATATTTATGTAGATATACTAGCTATGCCAGTTCAGGCATTAATACTATAATGTTTATACTATGTTATCTATAACTCTAAGGGTGCGTGTGCACGGATAAATCTTGTTAAGAAACTCGTCTTCAAACTTAAACAATGGACAGTACGAGAGTGAGTTGATCACGAAGCGAGCTGTCATTCGTTGTCTATTGTATTTTTAAGTAGAGCGGAACGACCATCTAACGCATACTGAACTTTACCGTCAAATCTCAAAGACACGAGAGCAAAGTTTCACACGCAGTCTAAGGAATATAATTAGGAGAGTGAAATAAAATAGTAATTTAATTTCTGCATATCGGTATATTATTATATTATGGACTTCGTAGAGTTGTTCATTAAGCCAAAGAAAACACCATAAAGATAATTTTTTATAGATTATTTAACTTGGTTAATAATAACAACTTAATAAACAAAGTTAAATGAACCATAAAAAATGAACATAATAATCTACAAAGTACAATTTGCAAATATTAAAAATGCCATAAAGATCGATATTTGTACAGCGGTCTAAAATATGAATTTGAATTTTGTCATATGAATTGAGGACAAATGAAAACTTGTATTATAAAGTTATTCAAATTATAAATGTCGCTTTTCTATTTTCTCTTCCAATTTTCTGTGCATCTTTAAATTCTTATTGCAAGCTTTATCGTCGTCACGCGCATTCCTGATGATGATTATTTATGAACGACGAGCGACGAGCGACGAGCGATGAGCGATGATGAAGACCCGCCGTTAAACAAAGGGCGGTCACACTGTCCCCGAGCGCGGGGCATCATGCTATTTGGGGAGTAGGTACTGACAGTAGGTACCTCATCGTTATCTGCGCTACGCAACACAAATACCAGCGTGATGGGCCGATGGGCCCGCAGGCCGCATTATTCGGGCCCTTGCACGTGCGCATTCTGCGTGCCCTCAGTTATCGATCCGGTGAGAAGGAAAGTGGTACCTTACTCGTATCCGAAATAATATGCTCTCAAGAAAATCAAATACTGACAATTGATATGGGCTTTTACACGATAAATACATTTATTTTTTAATATACGCGTACAGCAATTTATACCATTTCATTTTTAACATGATTTAACATATTGTAATTACATGACAAAATTGATTTTAAATGTTATTGTACTGTGGCTCGAATTTATTACGTCTGTTTTGTTGATGCTTTGAACTAATGGCCGTTGAAATATGTACACGTAGATTGTAATTTTCGAAATGGTATGATTTAAAAGTTTGAGTTTATTTACATTTCTTCAATTGTATAGTATAACATAATTAAAGATTATACCCGAACCAGCTTATAAACAAAACTTGAGTACTATATAATACAAAAAAGAGCAGCTATTTTTATTAATATCTCACTGCTATTATTATCTCACTTTCGTCGAATTATAACATAAGAAGATTTATATGCTAACTGCAGAATTGTAAATTTAAACATGAAAACACAGAACGGCTTTAATACATAACATTATTATTTCAATATCGCAACAAAAACTACTAAAAAATATATCAACGAAACTGAATTCCCAGTTCCCTAGCCTGTGAAGACCTTGTATTAAAAAAAAAATTGTTTTCAAAGCATTCAAACAGTTCAAACGACCTAGTACTTCGAATAGCCACTCGGTACGATAACAGATCAATCAAATCGGAAGCATCTAGCTTATCATTTACCATTTTGCATATGTGTGTACCTAGTTTCTGTACTAATATTTGTATATTTTAGTTTATCAACCTTAACCTTTCAGTAACTAGAAATAATTTGAGGATGGTTATAAGTTGAAACATTATTTTTAATAGTTTTATTTCCATATTTTGTCTAATCATTAATTATTTCTATGTTTATCTTTTAAAATGTTCCCAAATAATTTTGTATTATTAATTTATGTTCTCTGTAAACGGATGTGCATTGAAACAACAGCTAATTTATATCATTTAATTAATTACTTTGGTTACCCCGGTACAGAACCCGGAATTAATCTTATCTACTGTATTATGTAATGATTCCTAGAGGAGCATTATCTCTAGAATAATGTTTATAAACTATAGTAAGACCTTTCAGCGGTCAGATCGTATCTGAATTTCAATACATCTCCGTGAACACGTTATTTGGTACATTTTGCACATGTCTTCGATAAAACAAACTCTTAAAATAAAAGTCTTCGATAAAGCACCGAGTCGTTATTTCAAAATCTCCCTTGCTGGAACATAAAATAGATACCAAATTATCGAATTATGTATATGCAGTGCCGGCATCTGCGGCGCTCTCGGGCAAAAATTTTCTGGGCGCCCCAATCCCTGATTTAAAAAAAAACGGTGGATCTGTTGAACCATTCACTCAGACTTTCAGATTCCGCAGCTACAAAATCCTCCTGCGACCAGATCTTCTTTTTTCGTGATTCAATCTTACACTGATGATGAGGAGTATCTCTCAAGTTTCGCTTTACATGGGCAAAATATTCCAGTTTCCGAATTTTATTGATTTCTTAGCTCATTTCCCATTATTTCATATTATTACGGCACCCCATAAACTATAACTATTGTGATACTGGAGAATGGGCTGCCCTTCTCCAGGGCAACACGGTTGCCCCAGCTTGCACGACGCCCCGGCTTGCTCGGCGCCCTCGGGCGGGGCCTGACCTCGCACCCCCCTTGGGCCGGCCCTGCGTATATAATATGACAAATTTTAAAATTAAAACAACAAAAAGTACCCAGATACCTGTGCATGTGTATTTTACTAACAATGTAAACAGTTAAAATTTAATGCAGTCCATTTTTTTGCGATGTACACCTACCCAATTTGAAATCGAATAAGAGATTCTTTATTTATTTTTATTTTTCAGCCGACTTAAAATAAAACTTTAGGTATGTACCTACCTAATTTCCTGATTAATTAGAAAAATGCATTTTTTTTTTCGTTATTTTCCAATTTATAAAGGAGGTGGTGGGAGAGGTGGTGGGAGAGGAGGAGGGAGGAGTATGAAGTTATCAAAATTATTTTATCGAACCGGTCTATAATTTTTTTGTGAAACATGACTGCTTATAGTTTTTCTACCAAAAATCCACAAATTCTAGGCAGTAACTCGTCACCTGTGTAAGTACGATATGAGTAGTATACCTATCTAATTAATAGTCCAGCTTTGGGTAAGTATGATAAGCTATCTATAAAATGATAAACGGTAGTCCGTGCCCCGTGCCCCGTGCCCCGTGCCCCGTGCCCCGTGCCCCGTGCCCCGTGCCCCGTGCCCCGTGCTCCGTGCCCCGTGCCTCGTGCCCCGTGCCCCGTGTCCCGTGCCCCGTCCCCCGTGCCCCGTGCCTCGTGCCCCGTGCCCCGTGCCCCGTGCCCCGTGCCCCGTGCCCCGTGCCCGTGCCGATACGAATGTTTGAGTGATCATGAACACAACAACAACACGTATTGAAGTACCTACAAGTTGTAAGATACCATTCGATTTTTTAATTAAATTCGAATTAATGCAATCTTTGCGCATATAGGTATATCAGTGTGCACATGTCTGTGTATCTAACCTCCGTATCTTAACCGATTTCAAGAGTTTTCAATATTTTTACCTCTTTTTCCCGACGGTCACTTTCCGAGGCGATTTCCACATCGCGCGTGCAGTGCGTACATTCAGATATGAAAAATATGAGGAAAATTTATGTGGAAAAAAAATCAAAGCTAATATTTATTTTGTGGAATATTATGTTGTGTTAGAATATGAGTAATATTCTAATAATAACATTACAAGTTTTATCAAATAAATGTTTATTTTGATTTATTTCCGAGAAATTGTAATCCTGAGCTTGCTGAATGCATATACAGCGCACACCTGACTGCAAGTCTATTTGCTAGGAATATTATATACAGGCGGGTTGTGATTAGTGATGTAACTGAAAACATTGGGTCCCAATGCAAAATGGAATACAACGCGCAGGACCGTTTCTAGGTATTTTGCCGCCCTAGACGAAAATTTAAAAATGCCGCCCCCTCCCTTTCACTGCCATCGCTCTCTCCCACTATCATCCAGGCTAGAAGAATTAATGCATTAGATATAAAAGGACTTGTATTCAAAATTAAACAATAAAACACATCAAACATTAAATAGGTAACTAAATAAGCACTCTTCGTGATATTTTATTTCGTTTTTAAATTTCTCTCTCCTAACTTCAATGGTATTTTGGGTTCTTCCTTTTAATCTAATGGTACTTTATTTTAGTAAAGTCTTTAATAAGATGTCTAATGTCAAGCTGGTAAGCCATATATTTTTCTACTGAAATTGTGGAAAATCCGACGAGTCTCTCTTGGCTTATTGAAGTGCGCAGATAGGTTTATATTAATTAGAATTTTGAGAAACTCTTCACCGCATTTACCATCGGTAAAGTAAAAAGGATACGAAGACATGTTTCGGTTAGCGGTACAAATCCCAAAAAGTGTTATTGTATTTGCACGAGACCGCTTTCTTGGAATTTTTCGTCAGGCGACTGAAATGATTTTGTTACTAAAGATTGGACGATGTCCACAAGTCTTCTGATCATGGTCATACGTTCCGTGCGGCTGACATCTGGGATGCAATCAAGAATGAATGAAAAAAAGTTGCATTTTTAATAAATGAAATGATTTTGTCTTTGATAATATTTGATAGCACTTGGTTCAGTTCGTTTTGAATAACGTTGCCTTAATAGCGAAAATGACGTCTACACTTAATTTGTATCCTCCTATTCATAATTGGATCAAACAAGGCGAGAAGTTCTACAATTTTAAGAAAATTGCCATTGTCATGAGCATGAACAGCACTTTGTTTACGTTTCGTACTCAGTACCGGCTCTTTACTTTCTTAATTTTGAACAATTATTTGTTTCTTGCCTGCTACAATATTTACACTTTCGTAAAAAATAAAATTATTAAATATAAGTAGGTTATCTTTATATAATCGCGACTATGATACAATATGTCCCCTCAAATTCAACTAAACTAAATTTAAATACTAAATTAATGTATTAATTATAAATATATACATATAAAATCAATTTTGTCGAAAAATATTGTTTTTGCGTCACCGGGATTAATTTAATTTAATTTAGTATTTGAAATATCACAGAGCTATGTTCTGAATAATTACAACTTCACAATAAGAATGTGTTTTCCTTAATAAATTAAATTTGATAAAATCATTTAAAAAATCTCATGACAGATTCTACTCGCGTCTATTTAAATACTTCAGTATCGTTTTACTTGGACCTAAACCCATTTTGCAAATGTGTCTAAAAATAATTATTGTTGAATATACGTTGTGGGGTTGTGCGCCATTGTGAGGTGTGGCCACGGCTTTCCCCTCCACCGACTAGCTGCTACGGAGACATGAGTAGTGAGTCTTTCGTTTATCGTTTTTCAATGCTACCTACTTACCACGATGTGAAGATCCATCTTAACCATCACTGGAAAAAATAAAATGAGATTTGAGATGTGATATTTCAGAATAAAAAGTCAATAAATATTATTTGAATTTATTCAAATGACAATTGGAGCATAAATATTATTAAAAAAATTAAACTCAAGAAAAATTGCAGGTACGAATCTACTTAAATATCATGACTGCGACAATAATGGTGCGACGACCAGCGTCACTCTTCTGGTACGCATGGCAAACATGGCATCTTCCCGCATCCGTCTCTCCTGGTGTCCTTGGAGCAGCATCTGCCGAGGTATCCGAGTGCCTGGCAATTTCGGTCAGGTACTCCGTCCACCATCGGCACATGCGCACGTCCTCTTCTCCAAGGTGAACCATTGTGAGATAATGTCGACGGATGTTGGGATAAACTGTGATTTTGCGTTGTAAGTCAATGTAGAATTGTAGCAAAATCCGTGTCTTCCGTATGAAGATCACAAGGTAGGAAGAATTTCAATGAAGCGTAAAAATACTAAGTAAAGATTTGAATAGTAAGATGGGAGAAAGGAAAAAAAGATAAAAAGAAAGAAAGGATAATGAAAGAATAGATCAAAGAAAGAAAGTAAGAAAGAAGGTAAGAGAGAAGGAAGAAAGAAAGAAGGGAAATTTCAATTATTTCCTGCAACAATAGAGATTTTTAAGATACAATTAGAATTTGTAATGTTAGAAATGAATGCGTTATGAGATTGACTAAAAAAAACATTATTACCCTTCAATGTCATCCCGAGCGCGACGTTCCTAGTCCAATTTTGCGTCGTATTCGCTCCTGGATACTTCAGGTTTAGGTTCAGGTCATCTCCAAAGAAAAAAAAAGTTCCGCAACGCGCGGGACGGCCATGCCGCCCGCAGAGGGTGTACTTCCAGCGCGACGCGCGAATCAAAAGTGCCACTCATTCGCGCCGATCTGATACATACCCTGTCGCTCCAGCGACCAACTTTGAAACCGGTGATAGGAGTTCCGCTCGGCGCGTAGAATTTACTAACCATGGAGATCTTAGTTTTATTTAGGTACTATCGTTATTCATTTTTTTGTATCTAAAATTTATAACGTTACAATGTTTCTAATACTAATTTACTTTTAAGGCAGTAGTTCTAAAATGGAAAAAAATGTAATTTTGTTTTGTTTACTTTTATCTAAAATTTGCCGCTCCATGCGACTGCCGCCCTTGCCTTACTTAATGCGTAGTGACGAGTCTGGCAGGGCTTAAAAAATATAATACAAACACAGACTACCCAGACATTACTTCCTGAAGCAAAACTACGCGCTCGATCCTCCGGACTGAGATGCACATAGAAGCGAACAGCGTCGACCGAACTCGCCAATAAATGACTTTGCAATAATAAAAATAATATTTCATGTGTAGTCGTAATTTATTTTAGTTACCTTATAAGAATTGTGTTTGAATAAGGCGGCACTGTACAGAAAGTGTCGCGCCTAATTAATTTAAACCATTTTACTTCCAATAAATTGTTTAGAGGGTTTTTTATCAGAATTTTTAACCCTTCCAATTCATGTATTAATATAAAACGCATATGATGTTTATTACAATAAGGTAGTTAGTAAAAGTGTTGGGAATTGGAAAAAAATATTGGTTTTAAAAAATATAAACTTAAACCTAGTATCTGACACCAACATTGATCTTGTTAGTCGCTTACAATCCCCGAGGTTATGGTGATGACAGGACATTCTATAACAGTTTTTATCTTTGAGAATTGTCAATAGGCAGTTAAGTATGTATCTTAATTGTCAAATAAGAAGTTATGTCGTAGTAAGCATTGTTATATAACTACAGAATTCCGATTCATGTAGTTATAATTTAAAATAGATAAATGGATGTTGTTTACGAAGCAACAGTATTTTTTTTATTGTGATGCAAATTTTGGTCCATGAAGGGGAGGGCGAGGATGAGATGTCCGAAAATTGTAACGGACGGCACCAATATTAAATAAGTACAATTATATCGGGGGGAGGGTAGGATCTGAAGGTAAATCTTCCCAATATTAGATTTAGATCGGTCAAAGGATGCAATATTGTACAGAGTACTAATAAACAGACGAACGATCGATTTTATATTTTATTTATTAGACTTGATTATGTTTTTGTTGTAACAGAGGTGAATGTATTACAATATAATATGGTAAACATAAGATACAATTATATTGCTATACTATAAGTATATACTCGTAGTTTATTGTGTGGAATGGCGTAGACTCCACCTCTGATATATGCAGCATTGTCCTGGCTACTTTGTTGTCTGTGTTAAAGTAGACAGTTTTTTTTCATGCTGTTGTGGTGTTATTTAATTCCAGAAAGATAAAGATTCTATAGGAATAAAAATAAAAATAGACAAAAAAAATGTTGTGAGATTGTTGTAGAACTAGTGAATTATTGGTGTATAATGATTATAGTTTATAGTTTAAATATAAAATGTGGACAGTCGCCTTGGGCATAGTCAATATTCATGTTTTAAGGACCCTAAAATGCCAAAAACTAGAATAATATATTATATTTTAATACCAGCATTGTCACTGAAATAGAATCACTTTAAATGCTTGGGTAACAACAGTTTTACGAGAGGGATTCGTTTCTCTGAAACATTAATATATGCGACTGCTCAGATTTCCCTTTCTTATATTTCGGATCTATTTATTTAACACACATTATATATACTATATAATTATAGTAAAACTCCGCTTGTTTCAACATCTCTCTCATCGTCATTAACAACATTACATCTTCACCTGTTTGTGTCGTACGGAAGAATTATTAGAAAAGATTTCAGGATAGATTACTAAGAAGAGGTGAAAAAATCACAGCCTGGAAAAAACACAGTGGATTCTGCAGTTCATAGTTAGAAACATTTTTATTTTTCAATATAAGTTCACTGAAGCTGAATGACACCGGCTTTCCAGTCAAATTTTAGAAGAGATTCCACATCAGATGAATAAGGTGAATGGCTCATCAACTGGAAGCCGGTGGCGTGCAGGGCGGACGTTACAACTGCTGTTGTGTGAACCGGCCCCATTGCCCTGGTGAAAGATGACGCTCTTTGTTACTAATCCTGATCTTCTCTTTTTGATTTCGTCTCTCGATCGGGTTATTAGGCGAGCATATCGGTTTGCCCTCATCAGGGATGTCGCTTGTGCGTAGGCAAAATTACTGTCTCGTAATTTAAAGGGCATTTTGAAAGTCCATTTCTCAGAATTATGCGAAAACAATCGGATATGTACGTCCAACATAAATTACATATATTTATAAAATATCAATGGGCCAAAGACCATAAAATTGTGCTGTAAAAAATCAGCAAAGTGCGGCAGCATTGTTGTCATTTTACCCCAAAAGGAAATAGCCCAGGTCATAAAACGATACAATTTCAAAGCACAACATGCATTTAAAAAAACATGGGTGACGGAAGAAAGGTTTAATGTGTTTTCAAAATTTAATATTCTATTGACGCTGAAAGGCGTATTACCTCAATTTCTAAGAAATCGTTATTGATTTTGCGACAAAAATGCAATAAATATATAATTTTATACTGTGGCGTTCCGTGTGCACCTTTAAGCTAAAAAATATTCTAAGAATATTTGATTAAAAGTATAATTTGCAACATTTAAAAAACTGATGGTGTTAAATAATATGCGCCATAAAGGTTATAAATTGATCGAATATCCACCAATATTGCCTCAACCCGGTGATTGTGGGTGAGTTTATTATTTTTTCTAATTTAACTACATTTTTACTTATATTTTATATTGAATTTATATCCCAATTTATTACCTAGACATCACTGGCCCTCATCTGAGCCTCGTGATAATGCCCTTATAACTTCAGAAAAACTAACTCCATCGACTGTTACGTCACAGTCCAGTAGAACTAGAAAGGCACAAATAGTTGATAACAAAAATGAACCGAGACCGGCTAGTGTGGCAACCGTATTAAGCATCTCAAGTATTACCTCATATATGTACATGTATACCTCGTATTTACCTCATATACGTATATCCATACATATTACACAAAATTCACAAACAATTCGTGTATCCTTCTGAGATGGCCACAAAGAGAATCGTGGCTTGATGTCATCAACCCGCGAAATGTTGAATTTAAAGGGTGCATGACCTTTCGCGCGGAGCTCTCCACCACTCGGCCGCGCACTGCGCAGGACGGCTCGGCTCACGGTCCCCCGCGTTGAAATCGCTGGAGGTTGCCTAATGCCCGACGCCTACCTTACAGGAGACGGGTTTGAATCTAGGCCATGCCAAGATTTTCCCTTTTCAGAGGGGATGCCTGTAGTACCTACCTACACATACACACACACCAATTAATCCAGCGCTTCTCATTCAGGGCGAAAATTATACACGGGGCATTCAATACACTGCTCTACTTTATTACTCGTATTTATGACCCGTGTATATTTTTATTGATGATTGATGCCTTTGAATGATATACTGGAGACATGTGGCGCATCCCATGGACCGCGAGACACATGAATGGCAACCTGCAGCCTGAAACGAAACCGTCAATTTTATGGACATCTTGCGATAAGGAAAAATAACTTGAAAAAACTTGTTGTGGTGGGTCGCGTCGAAGAACGAAAATAAAGAAGATCCTTCACCCGATAGATCGATCGAGTGGAAAACACTTCATCTGGTGCTAGCCCTAAGGTCTGCAGGATATTGAGAAAAGTAGAAGAGCATAGTTGAGAGGGCGAGAGTTCATGAAGGTCGCGATCTTGTCATGCGGGACCATAGTGGATGCTGATGGGCCTTGCGGTGTGCTCCGTGCTTCTTACATTTTATAACCAGTGACAACATGGCAAAGTCTAATTAATATACTAGTTAAATGAAGTTAACAAAGTCTAATTAGTCTTCACGTTACACGAACTTAACAGAGAATAATTAGTACTAATTACAAGAACTCGCTAATCTACTTGTTACACGAACTTAGCAACACGGCAAAGTCTAATTAATAGTTAGTCTACTAGTTACACAAATTTCGCAAACTCTAATTAGTTTATCCGCGTACATGCACCTTAAGAATAAGAACCTGTAAAAAAATATTAACATACAAGTATTATATATTAAAAGATGGATCGTTTTGTACAAACCGACACATTTTAATTCCTACTTATGTGTAATAGATACACGTGTATATTAATGTTCAGGGAGGGAGATTTTCCACATAATTCAATACATTTACTTAGTAGATGAGGTAGAGGCAGAGGGATGTCCATTATATTGATAGATCAAAGGCGGATACCTTGGTGAGGTGTTTGGGAAACTCTGATGTGTGTGTGTGTGTGTGTACCCTAACCATTACTACCAAATCCCGTGTGCCGGGGCCAGAGGGGGGACTGTTGGGCCGGGTTCAGGGACCTCCGGGAACATGGGCCGCAGTAGGGCCTCTCCCTTCTCCCAGGACCGTGACGTCACAAGGGCCGACAGCATAATGCGATCAGACCACCGTGTCACTTCGATTTTGAATTATTTTTAAAATTTCGTGCCCCACTTGCAGATGATTCGCGCTGAAGGTTGTTTTATTTCTCATTTGCATACAATATATTCTTTTAAATAATGTAGATGTATTTAATAAATAGAAATGAGCTTCACAATGGTAAATGACAGCAATATAACATAATTTTAGCAAGATACCATATATACAAATATGTACAACGAAAAATATCCTTTTTTATAACATACGACATGAAAAAAAAAATGACTGGTTCAAATATATTGCAATGTGTACGAGGTGCAAAAGAAAACAGTCTTTAATAATATTACGCTACAAACGCCAGTACCAGTGGTGGTGTACACACTGTGTTTCCAGCACAAAAAATACCAAGTGCAATGTCGACGGTCCATATAATCTGTCGCTCCTTTGGCTACGAAATGGAACGGTACATTATGCATTTTAATCATTGTAAGAAATCTGATTGGGTATATTTTTGCGTTGATTGGATAAGTTAATTTATAATAAATGATTTTTCAATTACGAAATTTAGGTTTTACAGAAACACACAGCGGTCACCGTTGGATGCCATGCGGCCACCATAGCCGATTGCTTTATAAAATAATATGATAGATTGTATAAGTCAATTGTGTTCCTCTTATCAAACTAATTATCAAAATCTAATTAATTTAACGTGACTAATGATAATAACTAATAATAGAGTACGGATAAATATCAAATGCGAATAAATATAATACATATCAAATAATTTCCAGTATTTAATCATTATGTGCAGATAATATGCAACAAAACACAATCATGAATATTAATCTGCACACGCATGGCTGTATCGATCACAAATATAATATTAAACAATGGCACAGACTTGACAACGTTTACTATTATATACTACACAGGTAAAGACTAGTGGTATCGAACATAAGACTAGTATTATGTGCCTTGGAACACGGTCGTACAGTAAGTTAAACATCTGCAATCCGCCATGTTACTGAAAAAAATAAAACGCTATCAAGACCGTGATCTGAATTATTGAAATATACCTACATAGGTAGCAGGCGCGGTCGCTTTATACATGCTTTGGATGCTCCGCATCCCTTGTGTTCTGGAATCAAAAAGCTTTGGATATTTTGTTTCTAATCGAAAACAGGACTGCTGCAAATAAATTCGTCCTTTAAAGATTAACACACACTATGACACGGCCCGCACACGGAGCGAGCCGAAATACGTATACATACATTCTCAACTTTCGAATATCAATGAATCGCGTAAACGTACAGATGCCAGCAACAGTGGGTTCTATCATTCGTTCCGTATCCACAATATTTGAAAATATTCGACATTCAGTTCTGCCGGTCAAGGTCTTCGAATACTGTATACGCATTCGTTAACAGCATCCAACGTACGAAAAACGACTTTAATGCAAATAATGGGTACAAAATAGCATATATATTACGAAGCGAGCGAATTGTTTTGAGGAATTTGTTTGTGTGCCGTATTTTTGACAGTTTGAATTGAATACTTGAAACCGAATTATTGAAACATTGAAAAGCCTTCGATTATACGTTATACTAGTACATTTAATAGTAGGTATAAACTTGTTATTCAGCATCCCTTCTACAAAAAGTCACCGGCCGCCACTGATAGGTAGATAAATATTAAATTAAATTGTATGTACACTTTATGTACACGTATTGTATTGAAATAAATTTCTGGGTACTTAATCAAAAAAACTTTACAGTACAAATCGAAACATTCAAACGTGAAACATTATTTTTTAAACACTGACTTATAGGTACTATAAAAACATTATTAATTTAATAAAGCGACAAATTGTATGTGTCTGTGGATGACAAATCACTAAAAAAACTAATATGTTTAATACATCCACACAGACTTTGCATTTAAAATCGTGGAATCGTAGAAAATAAAATATTTTATTTGTTTTCGTGATTTTTTGTTTCTCTCTCCTAGTACTTGTCCGGTTATCGAATTGTTTTGTATACAGCTGCTCGAAATAGTTTGACTGTGGACTTCCCGAATTCGATTTTTTAGTCAAGATGTCCTTCGTCTTCCAGGATCTCTTCCGCTCGCAATTTTGCAGGATCTGGTAGGTACTTTTCTGGGTGTCTAATGATACGGTCAAAATATTGCAGTATCTGAGATTTTATAATTTTTAGAATCATTTTCATCATCGCATCACATTAACTTATTTTTAGAAGCCACATCTCAAATGTTTCAAGTCGCTTTAGTTATTGTTTCAGTGAGTGACCATGATTCCATTCCATATAAAAGTACAAGGAACACTGGAAAAAATGACAAATATGCACAGACCACCAAATAAATAAACATAAACTAACGCTAATTCCTTGTCTCAAAATTATCATTTTGGTGGCACCTACGTGATTACGTTGGTGTCACCCGCGCAATCGAATTGTTTCGCGACTTTTTTCAAAAATATTACTCGATTGAAATGAAAATTTAAACGCTGACAATAAAATATGCATTAATGTAAAAAATACGTCTTGTTCAAACCAATATTTAATTTTCGAAGAGTAAATACTTTTACTGTTGCATATGTGTCAAAATTTATTGGAGTTGTGTATTGTTGGATATATGTGTGTAGAATGCTCCTCGCCCCGCAAATTACGTTTCAAACTCCTATATATTTATTTACCAAATCTGTGCAAACATGACATTTTCAAAATGAAATTCTTAATGACAATTTTTTGATAGTGCCGATATCTATTAACATTGTTGATAATTTTTTTTTTTGTTTATGAAAATATTTTCCGGAACAGTTAAATTTGTGGACACGGGATCTTCGGGTTAACTCGTATAACACATTAATGACAGTTTTTTTAATACGCATATAAGTAAAAATAATGTCGATATGTTTACATAATGAATATTACAGAAAATTTTACGGATTCAAGAGTATTTCCGAAAACTATGTTGCCCTTCTTAGTATCTTCTTTAGATTCTGGTTTGGGTAGGAGTAGCCATTGTTGTGTATATATATAGTAGCTACAAATAAACTGATCAAATCGTTCTGAAAGTGAAATCAGTGCATTATTTTTATTATTCAGAGCTAATCAGCGTGAAAAGGGGTCAAAATGACGCATTTCTAAATACCTATACATTATATATTAATACAAATACCTATGTATAATAATCAATATTTTTAAATATTTCTATATATTGCGCGAAATTGCGAGTATTATGACGACTAATCTTCGGATTCTATTCCAATTTTAATAAAATATCACAGATTAACAACTATCTTTCCCAGTGGCGTAACCATACCAATGCAATGCAGTGTATCGGGCACCACTTTAGATAGGTGCCCCAAAAGATCCACGTTCTATGATACCTTGTCCAGTGCTGTTATGGGCTAATCATTTTTTAAAACATACCGTAATAAGATGTATTTTACCATTTCTCAAGTTTGTTACGAAAACACGTGTAAACATTATCGATGCATACAGCATACAATACATTGCGTAATACCTTGAAGCATATAATGCATTAGGTTAGGGACCAGACTATCGCTACAAAGCAAAAAATGTTGTGAAGCATAACAAGGATTTTTTTCAATTGTGAGAGCATATAAATGCCTAAAAACACTTTACCACGACAGTGTGAGTAATACGGGAGACAAGAGACCAATTTTATTTAATGGATAAAACCACGTATTGTATCTTATATATCAATTATTTTAGTTACGCCACTGATTTTTCCTCGGCTGTCATCTCAAAACACAACAAAACAAGTTTGGTTCGGTAGCTACGTTTCATATCAACTGCAACTGTGTCATTGATGGTAGATAGGGAGTAAGCAGATAAGGTATTCGGTTATGAATAAGAATAAGATATGAGGAAATAATTATTTATTCATACTCTTACATTACTTTTTCATACAATCAGTACAAATTTTAAATCAGTACGTCACTTTAAGTATGTATTAGTAATACAATATATTAATACCTATAGATATTACGTAATTATGTAAATACAACACTGTATCTTCTGTATGCATTCACTCGTATCAATTTAGAGATAAGCATAGTATAAATAAATAAATTTATAAAAGCAGTTACAGAATACTCCTCAGTGTACTCGCGATTATTATTGTTATAGTATAGTACAGTAAGACCTGTCAAAATAAAACAGAATCGAAGATAATAAGTTCCCCGGCACTGCAACAACTCGCCGGCTGGTGGCCCGGCCGCGGCGGGTCCGATGCGCGGGCTCCGAGTTAGGGTATTGAGCCTGCGCCACACGTGTCCAGAGTATTTTGCCCTACGACCTAAATAGAGGTCGTTCGACTTATTTGTGCGCGCCTTAAAATGGGTGGCAATCTAATACTGGATGAGGAAAGTACCTACGTCGGTACCTAGGTACCTACGGCCAACCGAGAGACGCGTTGAAATATTAATGCATCCACAGCCATAAAACCCGACCGAACAACGAAGTATTCGGGTGTTATTTTATGTACGTTGCGTAATGAAAGCGTAATAGAGATAGGCGGATGTTGCATTCAATATTCAAAACATTACAAGTACGTAGTAGGAAAAATGACATTACGAGGGCGCAGGTCAATGACTCGTGAATAAATCAGGTTCATTGGAGACAAATCAATCATAAACTATTATAATATATCAAACCATTTTGTATCTGTGATTCCAATTTTTATGAATACGTCATTCCCTTTCAGAATACGATGCTCGATATATACTGGGACAACATTTCAATGTCACGTGTACACTGACGAGACTCGTCTCGAAGATTTCTTGATAAACAGTTTGTTACGTATATATTTTTAAAACAGATTTTTAAAAGGCATTGCCCGACTAGGCAGGCCTGTTTTAGGCCAAATTGGCGAACAAATCATATTTCACAAACCAATATAACTCATTCGATACGAGGCAAAACACAATTTCACAGAAATTGAAAGTACATATAAGGCAAATAAACGTGAATATATGTAAAATAAGAGAATAAAAATATCAATGTATATTAAATATGTCCAATAACACTCGATTACTGAATTTTCACCTACAAAGGCACTGTCATTAAACAAATAATAGATATCTCATAGAGACGAAGCTATTATATTTTATTAAAGGAAAAATATGGAATTTTATTAATGGAAAAATGGGTAATTATAGGGCTTACATATTAACATATAGATACACAACTTTCAAAAATTCGATAGATATGGGGGTTGATTGGGTGAAATGGTGAACGTTACATTGGGTAAAGTGATCACTTAAGGCAGCCGAAGACAGGTTGTAAGCCCTGTGATCACCCATACTTCCATATTTTTCCATTAATAAAAAATAGCTTCGTCTCTATGAGATATCTATTATTCGTTAGAAAATATTTAAATTATAAGTTATAATGCAGTCAGTATAAAACTACGCATAATGCAGTTATAAGAATTATTTCATAATATACAACAGGTCGGTATGTATCGGTTGCGTTATTCTACTCTATGTAAAAAATCATGCGGCTTAGCTCGCTTCACGCTCAATTCTGTACTGTTCTTTGCGCGCTTTCAAGACGAATCTCCGACACAAATCTCATCCTGTTGCCCTCGCGTCTGGAAGATTTGACGGTAAAGCCAGACGTGCATCAATCGGTCACTCTGCTCTGCGCACAAAATAAAATAAATAGCTGGTAACAGCTCGCTCCGAGCTTATCTCTGTACTTTTTACACAAATTTCGAGAAAAATTTCACCCTGATAAATAGAAGGATAACGGTTGGTTATCTGCGGGGGGCCGCCCGTCTAATCTCGCATCTAGACCCACGGAACCAAACCACTATCAAATTCATTTGTTGCACAGCTATATTAATTGGCCACAAAGAGTCGAATTCTGAGGATTCCAATGAATAATGTTGTCTCTTTTCACCTCGTGTAAATAAACTTGTATAACTGTCCCACATTATAGTTATAAATACAAGTTGTTGAGTTAAATTTTTAGATTGATAATGATTACCCTTGCAAGGCGAAACGCGTCTCAAGTAAATTAAACGAGTAGAATAAAAAAAACAGGTGTTTAATCTCCACATACGTGATTATAAAGTTCTGCAAATTCACCTCAGAAACAGAAGAAAAAAAACCATAAAATGCCATTAAAAGATAATTAAAATCAGTGATCAGAATATGAAAAATGTTGAAAAATATATACAAACAAGTCTGTACCTACTTACATTTTAAACATTACGAGTACGAGTACCTACTAGGTACTAGTGTGTAACATTGCTGTTACTATTGTTAAAGGGAAAGAGAAAATATTACAACGATTGCAGTGCTTAGTACCCAACCTATTGCATTTATGTGTGCAATTTATATATGATATAATATAGTTAGGGTTGCCATGTGTCCCGCATTTACGAGAATGTCACTTTATTACTCCTGTCCCTTATTTATTTTCTTCCCGTTTTTATTTACATCATTTTAACGAAATCGAACGCCAAATGCAAGCGGAAAAGTACTTAATTAGGTTCCTGACTACACTGTGATGCAAATCTGATGTACTCGCTCGACATTCATGGTAATCCTATGTATAGTATACATATGACTATATCTTATTACGAACGACACTTTACGTACCAACATATCGCACACCTAGATCAAAACTAAGACAACTCAAAAAGTCATTTTTCAATAAAATATTAAAATAGATAAAATAATAACATTTTTCTCAATTTTTTGTTACTAAAGTTATTTGAAACTAAATAACCTTTTAGGCAATAAATGTATCCTGAAACGACATTATTTGAGAACTGGGGCTAAGTTAGTTGTGAATATGACAGAGTATTCGAATACTTTAAATTCTTGTTTTTTTTAGTTGTCTTAGTGTTGATCTAGGTGTGCGATATGATAGATACAAATGCATCAAAGCACACATAATATTTGTTACCTACTGAAATAAAGTTGGGCAACAATTATATTTTTATCGATCGCTATTTACTAATTTACACATTAAAAATTAAGTGCACGTCAAACTTGTCGTATCTTCTATATCCTCTCTCTCTCTCTCTAGTCGAAGTCAGAATTTCTCGTCTTTCATATAAAATATCCGATCTAGTCTAGGTACCTGATTGTGACACGTGTGCCAGGTCTTTCGCAGAAGTTCTCTGTTCCTGTTGCCTCGAACAATTGCCTCCTATATTTTCTTCGCCACTCCCTCTTCATTCGTACTCACGTTCCACGTCAGTCTAAAAAATCTCAGGACCCGGTCTTAATTATTTCGACTAAGCTACAAACACATTTACATTCGTTCTTAATATATTGATTCTTCACCCTGGCGTACATCGAACATGAATCTATAAGAAATTAATCAAATATTCAAATTAGTATTTGACATGACAATTAGCACGATATGATATGATAAAGCTGATTCACGTTCATTTCATGTACTTGCATTATTTTTTAGAATTGTCGATGAATTGTTAATATACATATATTTATATAATGTGTATACGTACATTACGATGCACCGACTTTTATTTACTTACGATGTTACGTAATATTATATGTATGGTTTGTTGCTTCGTAAAGTCCATGTTGGAGGAAAAGTCAATAGTCGTAAAGCGCAGAAGGGCTTACGGCAGCCTACGTCGTGAATGACGCGTAACAGTTTTATTTTCGATTCAAATTTAATTTAAAAAAAAAAAATTAAGTAGAAGCAATAATTATATCTGTGTGATTGCGCTATTCAATTTGCGTGTTTTTTATAAATTATTTATTATGTAAAGTTTTTTTTTATCAACCCACGGTTTATAAATAAGCAAAATTTAAATTCATACATACATCCGAACACTGTCAAATATTGCTCTAATATTGATACTGGGATCTCTTTCTTCAGGTGCCAAAGTACCGTCGAGAAAGAGAGACGCAAGCGGTTCTCGACCCCCACGCGCGCTGAAGAATTTGACTTTGTCATTTCATTACGCATTCCCTTCTCTTTTCTTCCGTCTGCTGGGCGCGGGTGCGAGAGGGACGGTGTGATTTGACTTTGTCACAACGGACGATTCGCCGTCTCCGTCTTAGCAGGTTCGATACGACGGGACCGAGCGAGCGAGCGCATTTGACTTTGGATGAACTTGCCTTAGTCTGCGGCCAACATGTATCTGTGTTGGGGAAGGTTATACAGCGGCGGTGCACCGTGCCCCGGCCGGAGGCGCAGTCCGCGGCGGCCGCACTCCACGTGTAGCGGGGCAGGTCAACGACCACTCTCTTTTTCATCTTTGGGCAATTTCAATGCGGTATAACGTTTTGACTCCGTATATGCTTTTGTACCATACTAATATCAGAATCGCTTAAAAAATTTGAATTGTTGTCTAAAAACCTAAATATTTATCGAAATTGTCAATGGAAATGATGATATAAGTAGTCCTTATTCGTACTCTGTCAATAATATATTATTTATCTATTTTCACAAACACTTTTTCTGTATTTATAAAAAAAAATAACTGGGTTTGATTTAAAATTGTATATTCATTTTGAAAAAGAATTTAAAGAACGTCAATTTTAGATTTTTAGAGTATTTTCTTTTGGAATTCATTTTTAATATAAAACTTTTCATTTCTATTAATAATATAATAATATTAAACAAAAAATTTTAACGACTTGCTGTGTTATTTATTTATATTTTAATTCGCAAGATTCGATGCCAACTAGGTTGAAGCATATTCTAAGGTGGGCATTATAAAAAAATACTTATACTATAGGTAATAAAAGTAAACAATACATATCATGTCACAAAACATTATATAAAAAAACAAAAAGTGCCTGTTTACTTAGTAGAGCTAGTTAACGAAGACTGCCTAATTAATTTAAGGCTGGTTAACAAAGTCTATCTAGTTAATCTTAGTAGGGTATGGAACATGCAGAAGTATATAAAATCATGTCAATAATTATATATTATTACAAATTTACACGTAATTTAATTTTTAAATATTACAAAATATTATGTGATACATATATGTGCCGGCAAAAGTATTGTATCGGAATTGAATAGAACTAAAAAGTTACAGTAAGATTAAGATAGTATGTGTGAAGGGAATGAAAGTTGTGACTTTGTTTAAAAAATATAAGAATTGGAATGTATATGGATCTTGCCCTTACATATTCCAGTTTTATAGTGTTTTGGTTTGTACAGTATTCACTATATAAGATTCCTATAGTGTGATGGATTTAAATGAGAGATAGTAGAGAGTGTGGTAGATTTAAATGAGACATTGAATTGAAGAGGGAGTGTTTACTTCGATCGGAGAATAAATTAAAGTGCGATAGTTAATTAGACCGTATACTTAGGTGTTGTAATTTTACTTTACTACTTCAATTGGCTTCCTGATAGAGGATTAGGTTGTGACCTGTTTGTATCCTTGGTGATTCTCCACCAAGCCTACACTACTACCTATTTCTACAGTCCGCAGCTCGGAGAGTCGTTGCAATAGAATAGCCGGCATCGTTTTTGATCCAGTCAGTCCATTAAGTTGGTGATTGCCTTCTTCTTCTCCAGCCTTTCTAGAGTATTATGGCTAATTTATAGTGATCGCCTTCTTCTTCTCCAGCCTTTATAGATTATTATGACTAATTTATAGTGATTGCCTTCTCCTTCTCTAACCTTTCCAAGTTATTATGGCTCTCATGTCGTGATAGTTCGTGGATTCAATGTTCCACTTATTTTTTTGTGAATTGCTTCGCTGAATAAAATCGGAAAGTATTACCGTATCAGCATAAGGCCATTTATTTGAATTTGTACATTTATTTGTAATAGTGCCTTGTTAAAATTTCTGTGTACTGTGCCGTGCCACACGCACGCGCACATAGTCTAGAGCAGGTATCGGCAACCTATGAACCGCACCAAGTTACCTATTTGATAATTTCAAATGACCCACTTGAGTACAGCAAATAAAGTATAATATATAAAAATAAATTATAAAACATAAACATGTGTAGCGTGGTCTATGGAGAGGTGGTCTGAATCATATCCATTGTTTAAAAGGCACGTATGGGTCAATGAGAAAGGGCTTTTGGCTCAAGAGATCGCTTGTAAATAAAGGTCATAAATTATTAATGAACTAAAGCTTAACAATTACATTTGTTTTTATAATAATCAGAATTAGAATTTTGTTTTTTATCTTTAGTTTAAAAATAATTTAAAAGCAAATTGTTTACTCAATAAAATTTACCTTATCACTAACGGACTATTTTAAAATTAAAGTACCCATTGACCCAAACCGTCACATTTTAGTTGATTTTGACCCGCAGCCAAAAAAGGTCCAACGCTTGGTCTAGAGGGAACATTGCTTGGACCCTTAATTGTTTCAAAATTGAGGTATTAGTAATCTTTGTTGTCCAAGGGAATCTGCGTATTTCAGAACATATAATATGGAATACGCGTTAGTAATTCTTTATTTGAATCTTACTCGAGTATATTTTACTTTTTATATTTGATTGCTTTTATAATATTAACAATTAATGTAATTATTTAATGTTAAACGGTTACAATAATTACCATGACTATGCAGTAAGACTACGTGACTCTCCTCTATCCGTGACACGTCTTACGACACTTATGACCGTAGTTTAAGGTTGCGCCAGATATATTGATTCAAGCAGAACTACGTAGCTTCTTCGCGGTCCGCAAGTGACGAGCCGGCGCGGCGGCCGCGGTGCTGCGCCTCCACGCGCGGTCCCAGTATCGGATCGGTCCTATCGAGACACAACGGACACGAGTTCGGGTGTTTCCGGCGCTATTCGGGAGGCAGCCGATCGGCACGGAGGTAAACACTACCAAGTGTCGTGGTACCCTAGGCGGGTGGTTTAACATGTTTGTGTCAAGTTTTATATTAAAAACTGTATAAAACTATCATTTTCGTTCAATTGTCTTATCAAAAGTGGTGAATAGTTACGGACATTGTTCGTTTCCAGTGAAAATTCCAACTGCCAGACCGGACTTTGTCATTGCCAAATCTTTTTCAACCTATGCCAACAAGCATTTCGTTGAACATCGTATTTTTGGGTGGGAGATCATTCTGGTAAATAGTGCTTGTATTATTTTACTTTTTATATTTTTGTGCTTCGGTGTGAATATTCGCAAAATATTATTTTATACATATAATTGTTAAGTCTGTTGCTCCGTGAGAGCCAAAAGTTGACAATTAAATATCGAAGTACCTATCCTAATATCCTATATCTTATTCCTACCTACTCCCAATATTTTTAATAAATAAGTAAGTATTGCGCGCGCATTATTATATTTATAGTTAAATATTTACGATTTGTTCGAAATGTAAATAATATTCAACGAAAGATTTCACGTTTCTTTTTGAATTTTCATAAAAAAAAAAAACATTTATCGCAGTTTCACTGACCGGCCAAGTGGGTAGTTAAATTATTTATTTATTTTATATCTATCACGGTTTGCGCATGAAATTTGCATTTGATAAAAATAATATATAAATTACTCCGTCTTGACTTAAAAAAATCAAATACCAATTTATTTGCACACATACTACGGAATAATATTCATAAAAATATAATTTCGCGTGTACACCCTGACGGCATCAGTGTGTAGGTACGTACACACCTACCCAAATTAATCGCTTGCCGCTAATAAAATCCGCATTGCTACCAATATTCAGAATTAAAAAATAAAATATGCTGCATTATTTATAATTATACAATTAAAAATGCATAATGTATTCAAAATAATCTCAACGCATTTTGTTATTAATTAAAAATAATAAAATTAATGTGAGATCACGGGATCACCCCCGTACTGAAGTTTTCTTACTCTTCTGCATCATAATTCATAAATGTATATGTATGTATATATTGTATGATTTATTCTGCATTTCCAAAATAGTTTTTTTTTTTAATAATTTCTTCGTATGTTATTAACTTGTGTAGGTATGTACGTAGGTAGGTACCTATACCTACACGTGTAAACACATGATTTATTGCGATATTCGCAAATTTTACGACCGCTCCGTATTAATTAGTTTTGTTTCCTGCATACAATTTCCAGATAAGTTAATAGCGATCAATTTTTTCCCGCGGTTGTAATTTATTAAATTCGTTCAAAGAAAATACTACATTTTCAACCTTTCAGGTTCCGAGATAGGATTAAGGACAGGCTATATGTCATCTGTTTCTCCATTTTCAAATTAATGACTCGTCATAAGACCGCGTTCTTTTTTTTGAATTTCCGATACGTCCGGCAGCGGAGATATTGGCGGTCGTGTTTTTGGGAATGCACGAGACTGGCGTGTGTGGGGCGGGCGCGCATGTGTGCGTGCGTCTACACGCGGCTCACGGCGGCGCGCGTTGGGCAGGTCGCTGCTCGCGGGCGGGAGAGCACGTGGCGGCGCAGCACCGCGACCGCCCCGGCGAGGCGCGGCGGCCGCAGCTGCGCCTCCGCGCGTTTCAGCGCTCCCCATACTTTCGTCGGGTCGGACAATTTCAAGTTCCCGAGTGCATGGACGGTCGGTAAATATTCCTAGTCGCAATGTCGTTCCGTATGTGCCACGAGTGCAAGTCATTACCCTATCGTATCGGACTGTTTAATCATTATTATTTCATTATTTTTTTGCAATTAACGGGAAACGCGTTCTCAAAATCTATGCTATATTTTCGAGGCTGTCCTTCAATATCTAGGTATTCCAATTAATAGTATAAATAACTATAAGATTTATTTTTATAATTTTTTTGTGTAATATTTCACATAAATATGTTCTAATAATAATAATAATAATTCTCTAATTTGCTTTTTGACTGCAGATTTTTTTGTGCCTTTTTCGTCAACCATTTGTGACAATTTTTAGGTTATGTAATGCGATGCTTTCGCATTTACTTATTTTTATCGCAGTGAGCTGTTTATGTGATTTGTTTTAGTGCACTGACTCCTTCATTAATGAAAAGAAAAACCTTATTTTTTTTATCTATACTCTAGATTTTTATGTACATATATCATCACATCATTTTCAACCATTTTCGATCCACTGGTGAATGAAGGTCTCCCCGTGAGTCTGCCACTCTTTTTGGTTCTCTGCCAATTTTTATGTCACTTCCACTGCTTCAATAATTGTATTTATCCGTCGAAACTTCGAGTGTTTTCTAGGTCGTTTTTTCATTTATGGATATTCTCTATCCATCGGATATATTTGCGTCTTGAAATACGGCTCGCCATTGCCATTTGTGTATTTTAGCAGTTACATTGACATCCTTCACCTCGGTCTGGCTCTAACCCATAATAGTGAATACTAACCTAACCCCGAAGCTCCAGATGACGTTAAATTGCACGAATTATGATGTGTCTCATATGTACACAGGTATCTACCTATTTATATTTGTTGAATAATTAGTTAGATTGAAGTGATATATTAAATCACAATATTATATTTATGTTTACGTATCTACGGATGCAAGCTTGAATATTCACACCAAACTATTGTCGTAGTGTATTAATTATTATAATTATAATGTGTTAATAATATTTGAAAAAGCAAGCAAAAGCGAATGAAATATCTCCCATGTGTTTGAAATGGTTTAAAAAATTGTATGAGCGCGTGATTCCAATGTATCAATCCGATCTGTAATTTTTAAAATAGAAAAAACCGGCCGTAAATGAAGATTTTAAAATAGAGAATTCACCGATGATGATCTGGATGGCTCAGATGTTCCGGGCCGGACGTGGTCCAGATTCTTCGAACCTGATGCATTAGATTGCCGGATATTTTGGTTTATTTCTTTGTTTCTTAATTATTAAAGATGGGTTGGTAGAGATGGGAATGCATTTTTGTATTTATCATAATATTAACGCGCAGGCAGCTCTCGGATTTTATTTCATCACTCGCCAACAAAACTTGATACAAAGGTGAGTTCTAATTTTAGAATAAAGTGCGCGCCTTTTACTAGCATCGGTGGAAAGGGAAAGTGGAATAGTTTGAGGGTGCTAGGTCAGCACTTTCTCTCCTCCCTCTCCCTTCCTTCCGCGGGTTCTGCTCGCGGAGGGGCGAGAAGGACGATCGATACTCCGCTAGTGATGCTCTAGTAGTATTTGTTTTCATTGAAAGTAAAATTTCCCCGCATTACTCCGTGCCGCGCTCGTCTCCCCGGCACGCTCACCTCCCGTCGGCCGGAGACCGTCAAGCGACCATTAGATAGGACGTTCTGTTGTCGCTTTCTAATCGATTAATTAGAATACTCTTCGCGCCGTCGAATGGTCCCTTATCGCCACATGCGCCGCTCGAGTCCGTCTCCGCCTCGCTGCGCAGTAACGGCGAGCTTATCGGGCGCTCCTCGGAGGCTGGCGAGAGTCGGAACAGAGCGTGCAGCCCGGCGGGGCGGGCGGGGGGAGCGCGGCGACACTGACCCGCTCGCGGCACGTGTCGCTGCAGCTCCACGTGTAGGGCCATCGGCCTGCACCCCCCGGCGTCCCCCGGGTCGGGGGCGCGGCCGGGCCGGCGCTCACACGCCGCGCAGACCTCGGCCGGAGCGGCCGCCCGCTCCCGTCTCGCCATGGCCGAAGAGTTATGGGAGAAGAGGCACAAAGAATGGATCAAAAATATTTTTATGCAACCTCGAGAAGAGAACGCCGCGGAGGACGGCCCGCCCGGTCAGTAGCTCGCGGCGACCCCGTTGCCCGTAGCCCGTTTGCCGCTTTTTACCATCTCTATATTCACGGTTCTGTGTTTTTGTTACAGATAAGATTTGGAGTCGCATGAACGAGATGGTCGGCTCGTATTACACCGGCCTCCCGTCGCTGGACAACGCCGAGGCGGCCGCCGAGGGGGGCAAGCCGGAGGGCGCGGCGCCGCTGCCGGAGCCGCCGCCGCCCGCCCGCTTCCAGTGCCAGCAGTGCGGCATGAGCTTCGCCACCAAGAGCGCGCACACGAGTCACGCGCGCTCGCACGGCCGGGCCGCCCCGACCGGCCCCGAGAGCGCGGGGGCCGCGGGGGGCTCCGACCCTTATCGCTGCGACGTGTGCCGCAAGACCTTCGCCGTGCCGGCGCGACTGGTGCGCCACTACCGGACGCACACCGGCGAGCGGCCCTTCGAGTGCGAGTTTTGCCACAAGATGTTCAGCGTGAAAGAGAACCTGCAGGTGCACCGGCGCATCCACACTAAGGAGCGGCCCTATCGCTGCGAGCGCTGCGGGCGGGCCTTCGAGCACAGCGGCAAGTTGCACCGTCACATGCGCATCCACACGGGCGAGCGGCCGCACTGCTGCAAGGTGTGCAGCAAGACGTTCATCCAGTCCGGTCAGCTCGTCATCCACCTGCGCACTCACACGGGCGAGAAGCCGTACCGCTGCTCGGCGCCCGGCTGCGGGAAGGGCTTCACGTGCTCCAAGCAGCTCAAGGTGCACTCGCGCACGCACACGGGCGAGAAGCCCTACCACTGCGACATCTGCTTCAGGGACTTCGGCTACAACCACGTGCTCAAACTGCATCGGGTGCAGCATTACGGCGCCAAGTGCTACAAGTGCACCATTTGCGAAGACACCTTCAAGAGCAAGAAGGAGATGGAGGCCCACATCAAGGGCCACGCCGAAGACATGTGCGATCCCTCGGAGCGGAGGGAGGAGGCGCGGGAGGCCTATCGACAGCCGGTCCCCCCGGGGCCCGGGCTGGACCCCGCACTGCTGGCGGCGGCCGCGGCCGCCGCCGCCTCCGAGGCGCCCCCGCCGGAACGGCCCCCTTTCGCTTACGAGCAGTTGACGGTGATGCGTCATCACGGCTACTTCGGACCGCAGCCCGTGGCACAGTTCCAGCCCGCGCTGGAGAACGACAGCAACATCGTCAAGTGCGTGGAGGCGGCCCTGGCCGCGGCCGAGGGCGAGGGCGCGGGCGCGCTGGCCCTCACGCCGCCCGCCTCCACCCCCGAGCGTTCTCCCTCCCCGGAAGCTCCCCGCGACATGTTGTCTCTCCCGCTCCGGAAACGGAAAATGTACATGAAGCCCATGGAGGCCGCCCCCATCAGGATGAACTCGGTTATACAGTTCGCCAAGGCGTCGTGAACAATAAAAGACTGAGGGTGCTAAGTCGAGAACCTTGGTGGCCCAACGCTAGTGCTTTCGCTCGTTAGTCAGTGTAGGGGCTGCGCTGTTGCAGCTGGACGGTGGACACCAGAGTGGAGTGTCACACCGAGTTTGCCCGTAGAAGACTGTAGCGTGTAGCGAGTAGTCTGTAGCCTGTAAGCGGAGCGGCGACTGAAGTCGAGTCGAGTCCCAGCGAGTGTGAAGCTGACCCATAAGACTGTATAGTTTTCTTAGCTTTTAAGATTTGATACGGTTTATAACTTCTACATTTTACTAAATTTGTATAAGTCTCAGCAAGACTATTATGCACATACTCGATAACTGATATTGATAGGAAACTACTTTGCTGTGTTATATCTCGTTACTGTTATTCCGATAGTATTCCTTGAGAACGTTGCTACCTCAAATAATATAAGATATGTAAAGGACTTTAAATAATTTATACTAAGGCATTTATTAAAGTTTTGAATGTTGCGCTTCGATAGTTCCGTTCAATTCATATTTTATTTGAGAATATATATATTCTACGTATGTGTGTGTGTGTGTGTGTGTGTGTAAATATTGTTTGTAAAGCTGTTTTTATTATTGATTATGTACATCCTAATTTATGAAGTCATTATTTTAAAATAAAAATTATAATAATTGGTACTATTTTATTTTATTTGGCCCCGATAAGAGTATTAATTTGAGGATGCAATCCGATCATCATGCGATGGCGATCCTGGAGAGGTCCCCGCGTGCTGCGTGCTGTGATAGCGATAGGTAAATGTATATCTAGAATATGTCTAGATGTGGTACAATTTTAAATGCATAATAATAACGCTTTGTAGTTTAAAAGTAATGCTTAACGTATCACGCCTGTTTGGAATAGATAAAACTACCCCAGCTGGAACGCCCATTTTAAAAATGATTTTTATTTCAAGAATTCGAAAGAGTTATTACAAAAAAATATATATTTTGTTACATAGTTTTAACGGTCTTTCAATGTTACACATTTTTTAAAAATAGAATTGCGAACCCGGAACGCGTGTCGCATAAATATTTTTACTATTTTCAAACTGAGCTAAACGCTTGTGCTTTTAAAAAATAAATTTAACTCGCCGGTCCCACGGAACGAGGCTCGAACCCCCGACCACTGGATTAATAAGCGAGCGTCTCGACCACAAGACCAACGATCGCGTCATATATATTTAAAAGTTAAAATTGATACCTTGGAGATAAAAATATACTGGTTAATCAGGGTTTTGAGATAAATATTTATGTGAAACAGTTCTTAATTATATCATTCATAAACGAAAACTGTTAACTAATTTACCCAATAAAAAAATTTGGAGATTCACTTTTGAGTGCACAATTAAATGAAAAAGGTGTCCCGCAAGGATCGGTGTTGGGTCCTATATTATTTATATGAATGACAACTAAATATCTTGAAAATTGTGATATAAAATAATTTGCAGACTATACATAACTGGAAATAATATTGATGAATGTATATATATACATAATTCATAATGAACTAAAACTAATAGCTATATTGTTAAATAATGTAGTAATAAATTAAAATTAAATGTCTCCAAAACTAAATTCATAATTATTAGTAAAGAAAATAATAATAATTATTCATTAAAAATAAATAATGAAGACATTGAAGAGGTGAATAAAATAAAATATTTGGAAGTATTAATTGACAATAAACTAAAATTCGACAAACATATTTTAATTATAACAAAAGTTGGTTTTCTAAGCAGAGTAAGAAAGCAATTAGTGTAATTATGTAATTCTATTGTTACTCCGCATGTAAATGATTGTTCAACGGTACTATTTTTGGGAAATGAAGCTGAGAAGAATATAATTAAAAACGGACCAATGAGGACTATTTTAAAATGTAATGGATATACAAGAGTACGTTATATGTTAAAACAAATAATATCAACGACGATTAAACGAAAAATTATACAAAATGTTCTAGTTCTAATACACAAAATTAAAAATCGATTATTGCCACCATACATGAATAAAAATACAAAATATAATTTTGAGGTCCATTCGTATCCTACGAGAAGTCGGTGGGATTTTAGACTTCCACAAACAAATCGGGCAGGAACACTAAATAATTTATACCAGCCATGTCCAAATCGTGGCCCAATTTAAAATTTTGAGGTTTTCAACTTTTTACACATTTTGCATATTGTTGTTGACAAAATAAAAAATGAATTCCGCGCTCGTTAATTATATTAATTTTGTGAGTAACGAATTTATTGCCTGGGTGTCGCACGCCGGCGCCAGACATTCGTTTGTAGTAATGTAAGTGTTATGCGTGACAATCGTATTATTTACAATATTTATATGTGTCCCATCACAGACTTGTAATATTTTATTTGGCCCACCAATTGATTTCAGTTGGACACCCCTGGTTTATACTATAAAGGTTTCAAATTGTTCAATGAACTGCCAGCAAATATGAAGGAAGAAACTAGTTTTGTTACTTTTCGTAGGTTAAGTGTACTATAGAAGTATCTATTTTTAATAACTGATTATTGTCGTTTGTATTTATAATCTCTTTATCTAATGCTGTATGATATCATTTAATCTTTTTTTTTATGTTAGTGTTGAATACTAGATGTAAGAAATAGATGAACTTGTCTCCTTTAGCACAAATTTCGATCTAGTTAAGAAGACAGTGAACATCTCTTTACACAATATCATATATCGATAGTATTGTGTCAGAAAGGCTAAACAAATAAAAAATAGGTACATAATAATATAAAGTTGTGAAAACCAGAAACAAATTTCTAATTTTGAACTTTCTGACAGTGGAAATGAAGTATAAAATGTTCTCTGATTTTGATTCAGAATCTTCTGTGTAGAGTTTTTTGGACTGTTTCCGACCTCTGGCCAACGTTCCGGATAGCAGGTCAGATGGCCTTCAGTCAGACCTTGATGATGGACCCTGCAATGGGATCCGAAACGTTGGCCAGGGAAGACAGCGGCGCATGGTAAAAAAGTCCAAAAAAATTTTAATAGAAGAGATGAACTTATTTGTTTTGAAAAATTTGAAAAAAAAAAATATATATATATATATATCACATTTATCTAATTTATATTTGGTTCTTCATTCTAATGAAATGTATCCGTTTCCTTTCAATAATGTCATAACAAGCAAACGTTGCCTACAAAAAAGTATTACTTCAGAGCCGAATTACCAAATCGGCTAAATAGGCACCGGCCTATGGGCCTCACTCCTTTTAGGGCCCCCGCTTTAACGGATCAAACTAATATTAATTTGATCAACGTTTCCAGAAGATAGGAAAAAATGTATCAAGTCACAAAAACTTTACATGAAAGACTATTGGGAAAATACTGTAATGTACCCGATAACAACTTAAAGTACACAAGCATTCATATAACAGTTTGTCTCTTATAAGCTCGTATTCTGTCAGCTGTCAGTTTGTAAAAAAAATCGGTGCAAACTACTTATTTGTAATGTAAAGTAGCGATGGTCATCTCCATCTAGCGGCCGACGCGCACACTACTTAGTCCAATGCTATCCCAGTGTGTTAGGAGATAATTTCGAGGGGAGGGGGTCGAAATTTCGACTGCCGAGGGGCCTCCACAGGGTTAATTCGGCACCGGTTCAGTCTCGTTATATTTATTATTACTAGTAGTATGTATGACTGTTCTGAATTATTTTCCTCAATAAACTTTATTACTCTTACTCGTTTAGGACACATTGCTTTTTCACATCCAGAAAAAACAATGCCGCATTGAATTCGCCTATACAGCTCTAATGAATTGTTTAATTTATTTACTGCTCACTTCAATAAGACGACCACACGAATACTATTCACACACTTTCACTTAAATATATCGCAAAACAATTTAAAAATAAAAGTGATATGACTATCTAAAAAGTATATTTTTTAATTTGTGTGTTTTAAATTTCAAGTTATATAAAATCGTTATGTGACAAATCTTATCTAAAAAAATCAGTGTGTTGTGCAATTTATTATAACAGAGAGGAATTTTGCGCAATGCATTGTTTCAAATTTCACACTAGATGTAATTCATAACAGAAATATGACAAATTTCGTTTAGTGTCACTTTTGTTTTCAATATGCGTGAATATTATTTACAAACACACTAGTCACCAAGTCATTTATACTATTAATTTTTTGATATATTTACGGTTGTCCTTTATCATGGAGCATCCTTATTATAATTTATTTTATTTTAGAGGCTTGTTCCTTTAATTTGTTTATTGCTTAAACGCCAGCTTTTGTACTTTATTATTTGCTTTGCCATTTAAAGTATTGAACATCAGTTTTAGAATCCGTGTGTCAACAGTTGCTGAT
The DNA here is from genome assembly GCA_022840565.1 of Eubasilissa regina. Taxonomy (NCBI): domain Eukaryota; kingdom Metazoa; phylum Arthropoda; class Insecta; order Trichoptera; family Phryganeidae; genus Eubasilissa; species Eubasilissa regina. The sequence goes on from JAINEB010000018.1 coordinate 29,861,167, forward strand.
TTATAGAGGTACAAATTCAATACAATGCTGACGATCAAAGTTTTTTATAAGAGCAATGCTTCAATAGACCACAATAACAGTTGTAAAAAAAAATATCCGCCTACGGTACAGAAATTTGATACTTCTCGCTCTACTATCAATACAGCCAGTTCTCGATTTACGAACATTCACCATAACGAACATCACAATTATATTATAAAGATTTATTACATAACGCACGAAGTGCAAACGTGTGTGGAATAACTTGTGTCCTATATTTGTAAACAGCATCTATAAGTGATGACATCTATAAGTCATTAGAACCTGTGACTGCAGAAATTGTTGAACTGGGTAATTAAATGGAACTCGAACTTGACTCGGCTGATGTGTAAAAGTTGTTGGACTCGTATTCTGAGGAGTTGACAACTGATGAGTTAATAGAAATGAAAGCAAATTTAAATACAGAAGTACAAGAAAAACTTGAAATGTCACATTCCAGAACATTTACGACGCAGAAAATGATTGCAGTTTTTAAGTTACTTTCTGTGGGATTGGCAATATTTAAAGAACAGGACTCGAATATGGAGAGAATTGCGAAAGTAAACGAGGCGTTTATGATTCACTGACACGTTATAATGAGACTTAATGAAAAAAGAAACTAACTGTGTAGTCTTCCATCAAGTCATATTTTAAAAGAGTGAACGAACCAGCCTCAATCGTTTCATCGAAAGTTCAACCATCTACCTCGAGTGTGCAAAATGACACCCATGTGAAATGTGAAAATTATGAACACTGATGTAAAATTTTGGATGAATATAAGTTGAATGCAGTGGCGCAGCGGGGCCGGAACGCGTTGGAACGTCGTTCTGGATGATTTGTTAGAATAAAATTATCAGCCACAAATCATGTGTGTGTGTGTTTGTATACATTCCGAGAGTAGTGATGTCGCCATGCCGTTTCATTGTCCGACATTTTTCTAAGAAAGTTTAAATTCTAAGCTGAACCTGAATACACTTTATACGACAATAAATAATAGCAAGTAATTTCATTCGAAATATACTTTCATATTCACATAGAGCTTTGAATGTAGAACGTAAAATGTAGACTAACGCTACACAATGTTTCTGATTGGATATTTGTTTGTGTTTGGTAAAAAGTATATTTTCAATTATTTTGAGATTGATAATGCCATCATAAAACGAAACGTATCTCAAATAAATAAAAACGACTAGAATATTAAATATTAAAATATTCAATACAGAACCAGAACAAAGTTCAATTCATTGTAGATAGTAGGTACAAAGATCGTAAATACATAATATGAAGCTTTAAAATGCAGAAACAAAGTCTAATTGTGAAATTAGAATTTTCTCGTTTATTCACGTTGGATGCTAAACGATATGGATGAAATCAAAAGTTTATTTAAAAAAAGGATTGAATGCTATGAATCCAAAATATAATATTAGGTATTTTGCTTTGCCGTTGAGCAATAACCTAATAAAAATAAGTATCGTTAATAAGATGTACGAATGTTAGTACTGTGTGGCTTAATAATTAATTAATAAGAACAAAATTAATCTCTCGGTTTAATCATTAAATAGTAAGAACAAAATTAGTCTCATATAACATTCCTACTTTGCTTGCAATTTGAAAAATACTTTGGTCGCGTTAAAGCTATTTTTACTTTACGGCGAAGGTTTAATCCCTAACCCAACATATCAGCGATATATTAACAATATGTATACTCGCACACAATACTGCTACTGTGACATCGATAATGTTTTCACATAATTCCATTTCTTGCTGCGGAATACTAGGGGGCGAACTATTTGGTCCCCTATATAATGTGGTCTCTAATGAGCTGCATTGGCATGGTTACGCCACTGTAGGCGACAGCACTGTCTCACTTAAATATTACCTATCAGTGGCATAGTGGACAGCAACACTGTCCACTCATTTCAAGTAAATTATCTGTTATTAGGCGCTTAGCTAACAAATAACAAACTGTAGATGTGAAATTGCTGATTGGACATTCAACTTTGCCATTTTTTGCTAAGCCTTAATGCCCAATACATTTATAATACTGATGCACATACACAATTAGTATAGCTTGCAAATAAACATCCTAGAAGAGTATGAAATAGTTATGGGTATCTATGGTTCTAGGCAGTGGTGTAGTGTTAAATAAAAATGTATCAGGGCGATCTTTGATTTTAACCCCCTCTCCCATTTTTTTTCTTGATTATGTTTGAGGTTAAAAAGAACTGATTTTAGCCAGAAATATCTTTTATAAACTCTAAAACCATGTATATGTCAAAAAAACTAACGAGCTATAATAACACGTCGGTGGTGCTTTTAAGAAGGGCTTCCAATTAAAAAATTATATATATATCAGTTCGGTTCCGGAAAAAATAACTATTTTTCGATATTCGGTTTTCGGTTCAGCTCCGAGTGATTAATTTTTTAATTTTTGAAATGTTTTTATTTGTATTAAAAATTTATTTTCCTCCTTAATTTAAAACATTTAATTCTTTTTTTTGTAATAAGAATACTACATAAATTAATTAAAATAATTTAATATAAATAATAATAATTAATAATTAATTAAAGATATAATAATTAGAACTAGAAGTAAATTATAACATAATTTACTAAACAAAACATATAAAAACGAAACAAATTCATTCGATTCGAGATCAATGATTCGGAGGCTAGCACAAAAGCTCAATATGGCTCGGACATCAATTTACAAACATTTAAAAAATTGAGAAAAGTGAAAGGAATGGAAAAGTGTCAACTTGTAAAGGAAGTCGAGGGAGTCTTAACATGCCAATCGTTAATGATTCGAGAACAGCTCGAAACGTTTTTGAGACATATTGTTACTGGAGATTAAAAGTGGTTTCTTTATGCCAACGTACAACGTAAGAGCAGTATTTGGATATCGATCAACCCATAGTTCCTATATCAAGAACAGGATTACACCCGCAAAAAGATAATACTATGTATTTAGTGGGATATAAAGGGCGTAAGTCATTATAAATTATCATGACAAGTACTACAGACTTGTATTGTGCTTAGCTAGATCATATGACAGAAACTCTGACCATGAGAAAATCTGCCCTTGTAAACCAAGAAAGGGTAATTTTACACAAAAACTACGCTCGAAGAAGACGAAGGAAAAATTAATAGATTTTCTAAGAACTTCTTTTTCACCCATTGTATTCTCCGAACATTGGTTCAAGCGATTTACAAGATCACTACAAGACTTTTTATATGGAAAACAATATTTAACCAAAGCGGATATTAAAAAGATATTGATACATTTATTATTTTAAAAAGTCAATTAATTTTTGGATCGGGTAATAAAAAAATGATTAACAGGTGGAGAATGGTTTTACAAAAATATGTCCTTGATTAAAATTATTACATGTTTTATTTTTTACCTATTTAACCTGCACCCAAAAAAACACAAAAACTTATGGCACAACCTGACATATAAAACCTTATATATATGTAAGGTTTTAATCTTTAAAACGAATAAATAATTATTCGTAGTACCCTCATAATTTAATTCGAAAAACGGAAATTAAAGTAAGTACTTTTTTTGTCTTTGGTTTCGACCATAGATGAAGAATAATTTTTATCACCATAGAAATATGCTTAGCTGCCGTCAAAAAGCCGGCGATCGGCCCTCCAAAAGTTAATTTTTTTTACTTGTAATCGTTTTTCATCAAAGCATCAAAATGGTAATATATATAGTAGCTATCACATTTATTCAATTTAAATTAATTTTAATATAATCAAATTGATATTTATAATTTATCTTGCAAAGATGTTTATTTTGATAATATTGTTTTAGTTTCGAATACGTTATATTTACGTTTTCTATTATGCATTTTTCAGACTATCGGGAAGAATAATAAGATGTTACAACATATCAACTATCGTGTGCGTATAGTTCTACAGGACTCTCGTACATTTATTGGAACATTCAAAGCTTTCGATAAACATATGAATCTGATCCTTGGAGATTGCGAAGAGTTCAGGAAAATAAAATCCAAGAATACCAAGTCTTCCGAACGTGAAGAAAAAAGGACCCTGGGATTTGTTCTATTGCGCGGTGAAAACATCGTATCTATGGCTGTGGAAGGGTTGCCTCCACCAGAGGAAGGACTGCCGCGAGTTCCGCTGCCGGGAGCTGCGCCGGGTCCTGGGCTCGGGCGTGCGGCGGGCCGCGGCATGCCCGCCGGCTCGGGCGGAGCACCCGCCGGCCTCACAGGGCCCGCTCGCGGGGTTGGCGGACCATCGCAGCAGCATATGACACCGGCGGGGCGCGGGGGACAAGTGGCCGCGCCTCCTCAGATGCGGGGCATGATGGGAGGCCCACCGCCCGGTATGATGGGTATGCCTCCGGGGATGGGAGCCATGGGCCGTGGCGGTCCCGGGATGGGAGGACCTCCGGTGATGCGCGGACCGCCCCCGGGAATGATGAGGGGGGGTCCACCTAGACCGTATTGAGAGGATTCTAGGTTTTGTGCAATTTTAACCATGAATCAATTGTTGGATATAAGTGTAACCGCAGTGGAATGTGTTTGAGCCTTTATCGTATGGGACAGAATCATGATCAAAGAATTTTTCAATCTGCTTAAAATATTCTGCGTTACTATTTAGGTTTACACGTTTTCTGAGTGCGTAATTTCTGAATTGAAGATTGAGGAGTCCAATTTACGTGTAATTTTCGGTGATATATGATTTCTGTCTCATATTATTTGGTCTCCATCTTGTACTAAATAGTGTAAAGTGACAATGAAAAATGTAGACCAGCGATGGATAGGTGAGAAGACACGGAATTATTTTCTTACATTTGATAAGCGTGTGTTCAGGTAAACCAATGTGTTTACAATAATGTTTTATAATATTATTAATGTATTTGTACGGTTAGGTGATCAATTCATAGTGTTCAGTTAAATGTAATGAATGTTTTCTAACAATACATCAATAGTCAGATAGTGTGAGTGAATCCACAATCAAAAATGTGTATTTATTTCATTCTTCCTTTCATTGTGCTATCTCCTATTGAAGATCAGTAATCATTTTGGCTGTACTGACTGGAGCTCCGAACAGACATACTATTGTTGAACTGTTCAACCACAACATTCTTCTCATTCAGTTTTAGAAACCAATATTTCTCTCTCATAATACGTTCTAAGCAAATGCAATTGATTATTTCCACTTTTTTGTTAACTAGCATTTATATATGGATATTTACTACTCGGCCAACTCTTAAAATCTCAGAAATTCTTTAATAATACCATATTTTAATACACTTCCAACTTTTTTTTAATGGCTCTCATTAATGTCTGTGCTTCTACACCATACAAAAAAATTTGAAATATATAGCACCAAAGTGTGGATGCTATGTTGGTCCCTGTTACATAGAAGTAGTAACGGTAAACTGTTATGCGACAATGATTGGAAATTAAGGTTTAATTTCTAGTAAACAAGTTTCAGTTTTTGCTCGAAGAATTATGTATAATCAGTTACTAATCATAGTCACGATAATGATTTAACTAACTTTTAAATGACATGCCTCTTGGTCCTGTGATTAAGACACTCGCTTTGTGATCAAGTGGTCGGGGGTTCAAGTCTCATTCCAGGAGACCAGCAAGTCGGTCCTATTTTCATAGCACAAGTGTTGAGCTTAGTTTGAAAGTAGTAAGAATATCGATATGACGCATATTCCATGTACACATCTGTTTTTCTTTTACAAAAAAACCATCACTACCTAAAAGATTGCTCATTTTAATAAACCTTGCTTTAATTTTTTAGGAACAATTCCAATCATTATTCAAAATAAACAGTAGCACATAGTCATACCTCATTATTCGATGATTCAATCAATCGATACTCTCATATTGTCATACCTCGCTACTCGACTTTGATGATTCCATCATCCGACGCTGGCGCCAATGTTCTACACGATGTGCGTACACACTAATTTGTGTTGGCTTGACATATGTTAATGTTGTGTTCATTTCAACTCTAATATGGCACCCAACACTGAAATTGTAAAGAGGCCTAGAATATTATTTTTACATTTGTAATTAATATATATATATTCGTATGTGTGTAAGGTATATTTCCGTTAAGCTATTAAGCCCTGTCAATCCATTATAGATAAATAAATTTTGATTTAATGAATCTTTTTTTTTATAATTTTTGAAATTTGAATAACTATACCAATATATTCGCTGCTTAATCGAGATGTTTGGTGGAAACAATTAACGTTGATTAATAGGGAGTATGACTTACATTGGTGATAGTACATTATAGTGGTCTATTTTTGCGGTGGGTGGATTATTCACTGGCATGTTTTTGAAATGACAATTACTTTTCTGTTCGCAATGACTCTTTCTATTAAGATCTGTAATTTTTCTGTGCTACTTGCCGATACTGTATTGACAGTGTACTGTAACTGACCATTTATAATAGTGCTTCATTATGTTAAAAAGTATTGACATACACCTTTTTAAATTTGAATAGTTTCAGCTGAAATATCTTTGCTTTTTATTGCAAATAAAGATTTATTATAATATTGATGTCTTTTTGGTCCAGACTAACGGTGTGTCGTTCCCGAACGAACTGGATCTGCCCAAGTCGCTCCCAGTACGATTTGAGCGAGCTGAGCGGCAGATCGATAGTTCTGTGAGTTATGAAAGTTGACACTTGAAAACGATCCTAGATAGAATTGTTAAGACAACACATCGCATCGTTACCTTGTTAACAGGTGTTCGGTTATAAAACACACCCTTTTTAAAAGTGCATTATTATTAAAATATTTGTTTCAATTACTTCCTACTTACATTCTCAAATATCAGGCCATGTAACGATATTTAAAAAATAATGATGAAGTCACTAAACGACTGAAACGTCAATGACAAAAAATGATATTGCTGTATCTAATTAGTATAATCTTCCAGAGCATTTTTATTCTAAACAATATTAATTTTTTATTAATACAGATTTTCTTTGGTTTTTTTTTTAAATTTTGTTTGGTTGTAGTAGAAATGATTAGCTTTCTTTTATATGTACTTATATTTGTATTCTCAGCTAAAGAAAAACTTTTAAATCATCCCATTTTGAAAATTACAATATACATATACGTTTCATCAGTCATTTACTAGAGATAGGAAGCATATATAATATTATACTACAGAGTCAGGGTGTATCATTTAACATTTTAAATGTAAAAAATAGTTATTTCATGTATCTTAATTTTTTTTTAGTTTAAACAGCTTGAAAAAATTTGATAATATATATATCATTATAATGAAATATTTTTTATTTCATTTCTATTAATAATTTCGATTACACTGGACTTAGTAAAGCAACCTTTAATAAATGAAACCGATATTAAAAATAGTTGATATCATTTCAAATAAGACGTTAGATGTTTTAATTATTGTTATTCGAATACTGATATCTGATAGAGAGGAGTAGTAATGTGAAACATGACTAGTGAGAAAATATTCCGCATATGTCTGAGGAGCTACACATTCGTCAATCAACTGAGCCGTGACCCATCCTTTCAAAAGATCTAACAGTTCAATCGAACCGATGATTCAAACGCTCAATTGATCCACGGCTCAGTTATGTGAGCCATATCATAATATATATTTTTCATTTAGTATTTGTTTACTTTTGTCAAAAGTCTTCAGAGTTAATACAGTTAGCAAACACATCACAGTAATCAGTACATTAATCATCAGTACATTTATATTAAAAGAGTGGTTCAGAGGCAAACCAGTATTATCCAGTGCTTGCAAGTGCTATTTTCTGGTTTATTTACTTAATATTGTGAGCATAAACACTTAAACCTTTTTTTCCTAACTTCTCTGCGAATTTTGAAATCACATCATCAAAATCAATTCCTTTCTCCACTTTGTTTCCAATTGACAAGATGACTAAGCCAGAGAGCCGAGCTTGACTCATAGTGGATCTAAGATAACTCGATTAATTTTAGTTTTGAAAAACTCACACATGATGCTACTGAAACACATAACCTTTACAAGAATCTTAAGGTTAAGGTCAGATTTGGTACAGAATCTGAAAGTTAATATTTAACAATAAAATCTTAAAGACCATTCCAGAGAATCTTCTTTTGAAACTACGGCCGCTTTTAGATGTTTTCTTAGCAATGGAATCCAAGGAAATCTTCAGAAAGTTTATTATAGTTTACGACTAAGTTTTGTGTTAACTGTGGAAGTTCGTCTTCTGAAGTTGTCAGATTTTTAGGCTCGAGAACTGCAAATCGAGCTGATATATTGTCCATGTCTTTGCAGCGAATGTCGATTTCTTGAAACGACTTGAAACTTTGATTTGTCGAAAACTTGTCAATGCGTTTCAACATTGATTTTTTCAATTCTTCATTCATTTGGTTCATTTCGACCCTCTTCTTCAGGCATCATTTTCTTCTTTTCACTAAAGGAATGTCCATTTCTTCACAAGTGTTTGTCACAAACTGCAGTGTTATTTCCACCATTTCAAAAAGATCTTCGGACTTCTCATTTTGATAACATACTTCTCAAAATTGATTCTAATGATCCGTAGGTATTTTTGAGTATAGTTTACTTCTTCTAAGACATTACTCCAAAAATACAAAAAGGATAATCATATACTGCTGGCAAAAGCTTTTGCACTGCTGCTCTGGTTTCAACAGTTTCTGTGGGATTACAAAGTTGACTTGTTAACGTTAATTAATTGTCAGACAAAGTATTAAATTCATTTTAAATAATATTATTTTTTCAAAATAGTGTCGTAAGCCTATTTAATTTAAACACTTATTTTTGTCAGTATGTCACCCCCCAGTAATGACACCCAGGGCGGCCCACACCCCCCTTCCTAGGCCACGGCTTCTTGCATTCCAAAGTAAAAATAAAGTTTAAAAAAATGAAAACATGATGTAGTAAACTTGTGGTCCTCACAGTTGCTTGTTTCTTTTTGGCAGGGTCACAAATTTAAAAATAAATAATAGGGGGGGGGGGGGGGGGGGCACTATCTTTTGACCCCAGGGTCCTAAGGAGTAATTGTAAAATTTGGTTTAAATCAGTCAAAGGTATTTAATATATGTAACCATAGGGATCAAATATATTTTCTCTTGTTAAAGGATATGACATACTGGCCAAGTTAATGGAAAGATAAGCTTAAATGTCATATACAGTAAGTAATTCAGTGACGATGTGGCCGACAGGTAATCCAGGTATAGAGGATACGTTCCATAATTTTCTAAAATCGTATAAAACTAATTTGATAAGTTAAAATATACTAAAAAATGCATAAAAAAAGTTTATTAAATTTCAGAAAAATATAACATTCCTTCCAAATTTATATATAAAAATTTTATAAAAAAAAGTTTATCTTTTTTGCATATTTTTTTCTTAAGAATTATCATCGCTGTATGACAATGTTCGCCATAATTTGCAAATTGGTTCGAAATTACTTTCACCACTAGAAAAAATAGTCAGCGCATCAGATCTATTATGTCCTGAAGACAATAATTCTTTACAAATAAAATTAGCCTCAACTTCGTATGTTGATTTTTCCCTTTTGACAATATAATCAGAAATGCAATTCTGAAGCTCGCGTTGAAACTTGAATGTTCGTTCAGAATTATCATCTTTTTCAATGAAATGGTTTGCTAATTTACTGCAAAGTTGAAGACCTTCTCGAATTCACTTGCAGTGAGGGTGACTGGAGTTTCATTTTTTTCTGATTCATTTTCTTTTTCTTCAACGGTATCAAGAGTTATACCAATGATATCACTGTCATTCATGAAATTACCTTCTGCATTATGCTCACTGATAATTTCTGAAAACAATGGCGGGGAGAAACGCGTCCAGACATGCCCAATTTTACTTGGATTTGGCTTCACTGGCGCAGACTTTGCACATACAGCCAAAATTCTCTGAATTTTTGACCCTTTTGTCAAATTAGTTTAAAATAGTTATTTAAAAAAAAAAATGCTTCTTGAAATATAAACCGTATAACTTCAAAACTGCATAAAAATAATACGCATAAAAAGAGACCCGAGTGTAGCAGTAATAATAATAATAACGTTGGACCATTTTCGTAAAAAATTTCACCTCAAAGGTGAAAAGGTGCATTTTTAATCTCTTTTTAAATAATGTCCCTGTTTCTTATGACGGAGGGCAAAGCAAAGAGTTCCACGTTTTTGGACCTGCTACCGCAAATGCCCGTTCACTAAACTTGGACTTCTGGCAACGGCAGGTTGGTTCTACAACCCTTCCCGAAGTAGAGTTTGATATCTACTATTCAAGTTGTCCGGGATGCAGAGCTCTTGAAGATACAGACACCATGTTATGTGCCGCCTTTTACATCAACCAGCACAATTTAAATTCAACTCTTTCAGGGAAACAGAGCCAATGTACTCCGTGTAAAAGGGAGAGAAATTAGAATTAGAATAGTAATGAGAGAAAATTTAGAAGTATACATGCTACCACATTTAGAAAAGATTGTAAGTTAAGGTGCAAAACATTTTCATTTTGTGTTTTATGCTAAAATAAAAATGTATGAAGTTGCATTTGTAGGGACAGGAATATTTTACACAGTATGTATATAAAATAAATCACTATTCTAGATACATTTGCAAGGTGGAATCTCTCTTCACTTAACGGTGAACTTATTCTATTTAAGGACCACTTTTTGAATAGCAGTCGTGGACACGCATAGATAAGGTTGGTTTAGGTGGACTACAACAGAAAATTAATTTTGTCATTTAAAAAAACTTTTATTTTATTAAAAATCTTAAGAACAATAAATTGGTACATATGTATTTATAAGCCTATTCACAATATCGGGGGTAGTAGGGGTTTATATCGTTGATCAGCAACACTATTGGAATAATAGATCCAGGTGAATATTGGATTGATGCAGGAACCAGTTTAGAATATAAATGGTGTATTGAATCATATTGTTAGTTATATGTTGTTTTAATGAATCATAATATTTTAATATACATAGTATGTGTGATCTATCAGATTTATCTTTAAAGGTACATTTATCATGATGTTTTCTTTATACAAATTACCATAAAATATGATTTCAGCTAAGTGTATTATAATGATAATACAGTAAAATACCGTTTATTTGAAGTTGAGGGGACCGAAAATCAAGAAAAAAGTTCAAATAATTTTTAAATGTGTGTATATGCACACATTTAATAATAACAAACAAGTTGTTAAAATACAGTGTAAAATAAACAAATCACATTATTTTAAAACATCTGACTATAATGGACTATCTTTTCGTAACATTTTTAATAATGACGTAATTGTCATACTTGTCAATATTGCCATTTCTCAGATGTATTGAAGTTAGCAACAAAAGTTTCCAGCGCTTTTAAAACTTTGTTTTTTGGTGGTTGCGGCGGAATTTTGCACTTGCCTGTGACATCTTGTTATTTTTCTTCTTCAATCTCCGCTTCCTTGCTCCTTTGCCCTCCGTGACATTTCTAGCCTTTCAATGCCAAAGTTCCATCTGTTATCATTTTTCATATTATCGACAACTTCATTAATGGGGTCGTATATTCTTCTGTTAATTTTATTTTGGATAATATTTTTTGACAATCTCTTGTGTTAATTTGATTTTTTAGCAACTGTTGGCGTTTTGTATAAGTTTTGCTTTCGTGCTATTTTCAAGATTATAAAATTATCAGTCAAAATCATAAGAATGTTTAAATTTAATGAAATATGGAAAAGTCTAAGAAACGCAAACCACGCATTCGCAAAATTCAAAATATCTAACACGTAAATATTAGAGAAATACTAATAATTATCTTTACATATAAAACAATGGCTATGTAATAATTAACAAGAAATGAGAAAATCTGAGAAATGCCAACCACACATTCTTCAAAATGCCCTCGACACTAAACTTAATTAGAAAGATAAATATTTTTATTAAAATGAGTACAAATTAAATAATTTATAAAACATGGAAAATTCTGAGGAACTCAACGGGTACTAGTGTTTGCACAATAAAATATACAAACGCTATGTAAACAAAAATAATTATGGTGTTAATAAGGAACAGAAGATTGGCGAGCACTAACATTCGCAGAAACTGGGAGAATTATGGTACCTAGAAGGGTGGAAAGATAATATTTACTCTTTTTCTAATGCAAAGAAAACAAGTGAGAAAAAAGTATGCACATTAATGTGTCACGGTAAGACAGACAAAGATTTAAATATTAAGGACGCACTAGATATGTTTGTTATCTTTTTTTAGTATACTGAAAATGAGTGAGAAAACAAACTTTATGCGCCTACGATACTACCCATTTAAATGGACTATATTAGACTTTGATATTTGATAAGTACATCGCGTAGCGTACATGTTAGCATTAGATTAGCGTAGCATTAGATTACGGACATTTGACAAAAAGTCGAATTGGCGAAAAATAGATCGACAAACTCATCTGATAAGAGTCCAAAACGAACTTTGAATAATGATATTCGATTTATAAGTACAATTTAGTATGAAAACTTTCCAGAGGGACCACATTCTGCTCCAAAACTTTGACATGTGACGAATTTCAAATAAACGGGATTTTATTGTATATTTATTAACATTTTTTAAAAATAATAAACTTTCAATGTGTATACGAGTAGATGCAATATTTGTATACATATATAGTCAGGCTTATACAATACATGTAATAAATGTAAACAAATGATATAATAATCTAAAATATCTATGTTGGTAAAAAAATAAAAAAATATGTATATGTAGCTTAAATTAATACAGAGCACATCTTTAAAATGTACAATTAAATTAAAAAATAAAACATCTCTTATTATAATTTTTGTAACACAAAACAAGTGTAACTAAAAATAAATGCTCTAAAAGGAAGGTATATATACTATAATAATGTGCTACATCATTGAAATATACACTGATAAAATGTTCCGTCAAACAGGATAAGTAGTGTAACACATTTGCTGCTAACGCCCAAAGGTGGACCATCGCCATACATTTGCATCAGTGTATTACTGGCATCGTTCACTAGTGGCAAACGTATGCTTGAGCGAGATATATAATCAGCATTTGTTAATGTTCTTCAGTCAAAAGCCAGCAGCCAATGATGAATAAAACATGTCACTTTATTACATACTTATTTTTAAAAAAAATGTCTAAAACATAAAATATATATTTTTTTTAATATTGCAGATTGTCAGAAAACAATAAGCACGAAATAAGAAATGAAATGTGGGTTTTGCATATAATACAATCATAGAGATAATAGAACACTGAACAACAAAAATATACGATCTCAGTAAAAAAGGACTGGACCAAGCATTATATCAGCATTCGTAGTAAAAAATAGTTCTACATTGATTACTCAAACAATTTTAAGTGAATCCATTTGTAGAATTGGTATTATTAAAATTAAAAAAGAACAATTTTACAAACTCTGTTCGCCAAAACTGAGGAATCGTAAATGTAAATTTGAGGTCTCACTGTATTTAATATAATGGCACCTGCAATTTTTCAAAGGTGAGTTATATTCAGAATATTTTTAATAGTGGCATAGGTTTCTCGGTAGTCATTATTAATGGCAATTATTACAATTTGGATGACACTTTCTTCCATTTGTTTTACATCTACAGCCTCCAGATGTGTCACCAGCTCCTCTTGGCCCCCATCTTGCGCCTCTGGTAGCCCAACAGATTTGTGTCTTACACCTAGTGCACTGCATGCCATCACACCCTGAAGTCTTCTCAATTACAATCTTGCAATATGGGCACTTCATCGCCTGTCTTGCGTATATCATGTTGTTTAGAACTGCTTCTGAATGTGAAATTGGATCATTTAAGGTGCGTTGATAATCCGCACAGCTTAGGATTTGAGGATCATGCACAGCCTGTAAATTAATGAAAAGAGATACATATATGTTATACAATAATAAATTTTACAGGAAACAGAAAGAACACCTTAGACTTTTCCGAGGGTTCATAAAGGTGTGGATCTTCTGCTGGGAGTTGCTAGGAAGACATACTGGTCACTTAACAGAGTAATCTGTATGACTTTCCCTGAAGGTTGCTGTAACCTGGACAGGGTGAATTATCAGTTTGCGGCTGTGGTGATCAACATATCTTAGTGTCATCTTTTTCCCCTACTTGGGGATGGTTGTCCTAAATCCCTGTAGCTACCTTTCTGCAAAACTTCCTAACCAGTCTGCGCTATACTGACACATTTTGTTCATGTTTAATGGACGTATTTGTTCTTTGATTTGCTAATATATATTACACCTAATATATATAAGTCTTATATATATTAGGTGTTTCAGAAAGTTCTATCGTACTTTTCTGCCAAGAAGAACATCACTATTAAATATAATGTGTTTATTAACTAGGTAATTCCAATTACCACATGTATTTAGTTTCTAGGGTGTTCTTCAAAATACTGGTCTGGCCCCTAACCTGACATACTAGAGGGCCACCACTATACATCGATAATGTTTTTGTGATACACATGAAAAATGATTTTTTTTAATTTTATGATTCTTGCTATGGATTAGTATTAACACTGGGAAAAATATTAACAATCGCAAAAATAGCAAACATTTTGCCCCAGTGATAGTAAGTCTACAACCTCAAAATGTTTGCATATAGTAGATAACCTCAATGTTTATGATGATAATGATGCTAAATGTCAAGGGATGCATGACATTCTTGTGACTTGCACAGCTATAAGGCCCATAGGGCCGCGACGATCGCGGCCTGGGAAAAGGCATGCGGACCCGGCCCAACGTGAAGCTCCGCTCACTTGGCCGAGAAGATTAGGATTTAGTTTTTAGACATTTTATTGACATATTTTTGTTGTGGAGCTGTAAAATAAAGAGAGCATGAAAGGGGCGATAGCCCGGAGATAATATCATGCACCTTAACACTCATTTAAAGGCAGAAAAAGGATTTTCTAAGTTTAAGGTGCAATAGAAAATTCTCGGGCCATCACCCCAGCTTGAAATCAGGCATCGCGAGGTAGATTAAGATCCGAGATACCAGAGTGAATCGGCAAATCACCCCTACACTACAGTTTTTGTTTCCTATACGGAACAACTTTCGAGCCCCATGACGCCATTGAAGAAGAAGAATCCATTTTCTCACAATTTAAAAATGAAATTATTGGCTTATGATAACTAAAATATGATGCAAATATTTTTGACAGTAATCTATTAAAATATTTTGCAAATACTCCAATAAGTTATTGATACAGTCAGATCATTATTAATTGTTAACTTAAATTTATTATTAAATTTTTGTTTAGTAAATATATAACACAATGGGTAAATGTCAAATTAAAAAATAATTTCTATAGAGCACTAAAGGAACAAAAATATCATAAAAACGAGACAAATTTATGAAAAAAATACTAATGAAATTTATTAATTAGAAAGATATACATCAATTTATCGAAAAAACGTGTTGGTGTAGCATAATCGGTAATGCATTTTCCCAGATAGGAAGAGATCCAGGTTCGAATCCCAGTAGCAAGAACAATATTTTTCTGATAAATTGATTTTATATATATATATCTTTCTAATTAATACATTTAATATTGTTCTATGTTCTGTAAAATTGCAACTTAACAATGTGCTCTCCTTAAAAATTTATGAAAATTTCAATGTGTTTAAATAAGACAGAAATATACTTTCAACACATGGACATCACCCATATATTTACCATGGAAATAATAATTTATTTTGGTTTCATGATTTAAGGATTAAAAAAATGGATTTTAAATATTTCATGTTTCAATGGTGTAAGCAATGTTAATTTTTCAAATGAAAGCAGTTTTTCTGTAAAACATTTAAAGTTGTATTTTTGATTATCCAAAATTATATAATTTTGGTTTCAAATCCCTGACAATGGTTTTGAAGATCGATTGAAATTGCAATGTTTTATCGCAATACATTTAATTTGAATTATAAATATGTAATAAAGAAAATGGTTACTAAAAACGTACATACCTTACATGTAACGCAATTGACTGTATTACAAATTGGACAATTAAATGAATTGCATGCTTCAACAATTGCCCACCCGTTGCAATCTGGAGATTGACAATGCATCGCATCTTGCATACTGCCTTCGGCCAGGGAGAGGGATCGTTTTAAAAATTCATTATAAATGACATCACCAACAACATCTCTTATTTCCCGATGCTGGATGATTTCGTCGCAGCTATAGTCTGTGTTTCTGAATGGACATTTAATTTCAACATCGTCAGATATTACAACAATGTTTTTAATACACTGTTTACAAAAACAGTGCAGACATTCTGTTAATATGACTCCAGCTTTAGGCTCACATTCAGTCAAACATATTTCACAAATAAATGCTTCTACATTCTCCACTAAATTAATATCATCAAGAGCTACAAGCTCATTGTACAAACTGTAATCGGTTTCCATCTCCAAGGACATTTGAGATGAATTATTTTTAATGTCACTATTATCGTCATTATTAATATTATTGTCATACTGTTCATTATCAATATCATTGATTTTGCCATTTAAAATATCAGCATTTGATACATGTTTTTTTCCCACATCCTCAGACAATAATTGCTCATTTTCTGGTGATTTTTCTTCTCTATCTATCCCTTCTAACACATTCTCCTCCTCCATTATAATAATTTTGCTTTCTGAATATGTATTTATTTTTCTAAAATTAAGATGCACCTGAAAAAATAATGAATGAAAAATGAAATAATGTGAGATTTTTGTTGCTATTATTTCCAAGAGGGGGCAGACATAAAAATAATATTTTGAGGAAAATTGAAACTTTACCTAAAGATTGTGTTTACAAACAAAAAGGCACACATGACATGACATTAATTTATAATTATAAAAGTACTTATAAAGTTATAGAATAACATTATGGTTTCTTCGAAAGAGATACGTTCTCTCAAGGAAAAAGGGGAGGAGAAAAAATATGAAAATTTTCCTTTTATCAAAATAAAATGAAAGAGAAAAATTCAAAAATAACATTAGGAGAAAAATCTGAATCCGAGAAAATCTGTATTGTATGCGGGCATGTAATCATCCAAAGGGTTCTTTGAAATTGGTTTTAGATCAATTTTTTGATTTGATTTCAATTAACCATCACACTTCAACACATCATACCATGCTGGTCACTATACCATATTTTATTAGAAAATATTTTAGGCAGTGATGCATTTAAACAAACCCTGACTATGTACTAAATTTGTCTTTTCTTATAGATGTTACACTTATTCAGATGTGTATTGGTGTGTGAATTCCATGTCAACTCAAGATAAGAACTCAATAGACATATTGTTCATTATGTGATATTCATAATTTTATCAGTCAGGCCTGTTTTAATTACATCCTGCTTGATTATGTGGTATTTAATACCAATATAAATTATGTTTTCCATATTGAAAAATAGATTTTACAGAAACACAGGCTAGGCTACGTCTGCGCGATGGGTACCATTAACTGTGAAGACTGGTATGGTACCAGTGCATAAGCAATTGGCATTGATAATATACTACTGGGAATAATATATTAAAAAACAAAGTTTCTTGCCAGTAGACATTCTACGCCAGACTTGGTAGTAAAATGTCATTGCAACAATTTTTGAAGTGTTCTTCAATGGATGGTTCACTTCAATGGTCAACATTAGCCCAAATTTTTTCACCTATTTGACAAAACATGTTTAGTTTCATTAAACTATCTAAGAGTTAACATATAATATGGTAAAAATGAATTAAACATGTGAAATTGGTTTACTGAAGTGACTGGAGGCAAAGATATAACGCAAAAATTAAGCATATGCCATGTATGGAGATGCCAGTGTAGTCAAATCAATTAAAATTAGAAGAGTACGCTGGCTGAGGCATCTGCGTGAAATAAAATACCGAGAACTCACAAAGAAAGTTTAGCAGGGACGGATTTATGAGGGTATTATGTTATTTTGAGGGTTTTTTTATATTGAGACACACCACAAAGTCGTGAATACCTCGCAGCAGCTGAACATAATCGGATCTGCTAGGATTTTTTGAGCTAAAAGTGTTCCTAGATCATAAAAAATCCCTGTTGCTCCTGGTTTTACTTCCTTTTTCTCAGTAATTCGGGGGCTCTTTGGAAAGCGGAGTCCTTAATTGTGGTATTACACATCCACCACTGAGAAGAGTAAGATAGCTTTAGATGTTTAGATGATAGTGGTAGTGAACTGCCGGGGTTGGCAAATTGGAAGAGAAAAGAGAAAAAAAGATAGAAAAATGGTGACAAACCTTGCGGAACAAATACCCTGCAAGCCCCTAGCTTCTAATTGATAAATCCATTCGCCTCATTCACCTGATATGGCACTGTTAGACTCAAAAAAACGGTAGCGAGTTGACGAAACTTTCTACAAAACTGGGATATCGGCTTGGGGAAAAGCATTTAACTTTAAGATACATTGAATTGAAAAATAAAAATGTTTTAAACCATACTCTTAATATGGCTTTTTCGGGATTGCGAATTTTTTAGTCTACTAGGTGATGACGTTCGAATAAAATACATTAATCCATAAAAAAAATTAAATGCTTACCCAATTTCCAAATGTTATGTGTAAAATGTTTCTCAGGTTGTCAGGTCCCTGGAACAACTCACAATGCACAAACCACATAAAAGATATACATAAAAATATTATAACTAACCCGATTAGTAGTTTCCGGATCCAGCGATTCCAGCGGGAATCTAACAGCTTTTATCTATGTCTAACAGGATTGCAAATGTGATGTGTTGGGAGTTCCCAACATTTCATATAAAGGGCTCCATACACGTCAAATAATTCAATGCTTGTCAATTAATGTTTTAAATCAGAAAAACCACAGCCAATTGGAAATCAAATGTAGCAAAAGTTCTTCTACTATTTAAGCAATAAACAAAAGGATACGACTAGAATGTTATAACGCACCCGATAGAGTTTTACGGTGGTAGCACCCAATATATTCTTAAGGTCCCCATTTCAAATCTAATCCATCTTTAATTATTATAATGTGGGTTTATATTATTAATTTATATCAATAGATTATACTTTTTTTAAAACCACAACATAGATAGGACCTTTAAACTAATATAAAATTAATAAATTGAATATTACTTGCCATAATTAAGCATGCAGATATTATAAGAAAGACCTCGATCATTAAATTAATTTTGAATGTGCCACAAAATTGCCTTAATATGGAAAATTCTTGCATATATGAAATATATTTTCTTATAATGTTGAAGCGATTACGGAGACCGATTTGGTTTTAAAAGTTTAAAATGAATATATTTAGAAACCAATAAATTTTCAAGACATTTTGTAAATTTTGGTCGTTTTAAAAACGATTTGAATTTATACAAACAGGCAAATTTAACTAATATATTGTATTATATTTATTCGAATGCTTTGGGATATCAACTGCTATTTAAAACTATGTTTTGTATCAAAAAAACAATAATTTTGTGCTAAATAATATTAATAGGTATCGATTCTATCAATGTGTATTTTTTTATTGTTTTTTTTGTTTATTCCTGATGGACGTCAAATTCGCACCTTCGTGTTTTTCGTTAAAAAGGGCCAAAAATATGTATTTTCACGCATATTATATCCACAATATGAATACACATTGAACACTCACAACATCAGTTACAAATTTCGTTAATTAGATGGTTTTTTACTGATTTAAGGGAAAACAACATTTTTGAATAACGCAACGCAATTTTTTTTTTAAACATAGCAAAATACCACGTAATTATGAAACAAACAGATAATAAAACGGTAACATGGTGCATTTTTAAATCGATCTCTATAAACAAGATCAATATAAATTGAAGTAGTCACAATAATTTTGAATGTGAAACATCGTATTAAGCGTCAATATAAATATATGTAGGAACTTTAAGTGATCTCAAAACATATTTATAGATATGAACTAGGTACTTCAATAAATTATTTAATTTTTGATCGATTAATTCAAATGATAACACATATATTATTCCATTTCGTAATAGTAATATGAAAAAACGTAGATAAAACTCTAGACATGATTTCTTTTTGATAGCTTGTATCCAATGTGAGAAAATCAAACATTTTATTGTCGTCTCTTTCTATCAAAACCTTCTTCTCTGGCAAGATTTACGTACCAAATAACGTACTTCAGTAGTTTAACTATTAGCCTCAACTTGAAAGAGCACGTAATTCGCGCAGAATTTCTCTAATTTTTTTTGAAAAAATAAACATACCACCTTAAGGTTATAAAAAAAAACAAGTTATGAAGTTTAGAAATGTATAATAATCTTCAGGGGGTTTTGTTTTCCGCATTTAGTGTAGTAGATCAAATCAACACAGTATTCATAAATTACATCTCTTACGAAGGAGAAAATTTGAAATTAGAAACATTGAAAAAAATTTGAAATTCATATTGGTTGACTTGAAAAACACTCTTTCCTCCCCCACTGCTGAGTACTTGTAATATTTTAAAATAAAAAAGCACTGTTTGAAAAAAAAAGTATATTTTAATAACTATTTTTTGTGTTTTATAATTTTTATTTTTAAAAATTAAATTAATAATCATTTCTTCACATTTTACTTAACTATAGTTATATAATATTATGATTGAAAATCCATTGCAGGGCTCGGAATGGACCGGAGCAAACGGGATAGCCGCTGTGGTTCGTAGTATGCTCGCAAGTATAGTTCCGGTTCGTGGAACTCTTGCAAGTATAACTCCGGCTCAAGGAATCCTTTCAATTTCAATGACAACTCTTGATCATTGTTTTGGATTTAATAAAAATTGTTAAAATGTCTAAAGTTTTGTCAATAAATGTTTTTTTTTGCAATTGACGTAAGCAATATTTATCGTTATTTAGAAGTCATTTTAGTTATTATTCGGATCATCCATTTAGAATGACGAGAACGTATCAGCCGGTAGCCGGTAGCCAACGCAACGCAACGCATGTATTTGTAGTATTGTAATGTAAATTAATGGTTTTTAATCATAAATAAGTGTAAATTTTCGGACACTATCGACTGTTCCGGTTCTTTCATTTCGAGCCATGATCTATTGTTGTAATATTAAAGTAGTTATTATTTGTTGCTTTAGTTAAATTGAAATATAAACATACTAAAGCAAAGAATATGTAAACATCTGGCGTTATTGAATGTACGAATAGTAGTTTAAAAAGTGTATCTGTAATGGTAATTCATAACTGCCGTGATATAAAGAGTCGTCAAAACTGACGTTATTCGTAATTACAAATTCTGACAATATTAAAATAACCAATATAGATAGAGAGCCACAGGGCCGATCGTGTGATCAGTAGTAACTTTTTACTAGAGTAAAAAAAGTTACTAAAGTAAAGATTTTTACGAAAACGAATTATTTGATCGTTAGTAAAAAAATATTTACCTCTCGGAAGTACATCTAGTTTTACTCTGCGATATCCGATAGTAAAAACGAGAATCGATTGTTAAATATGGCGGACTTATCGCAGCTGTTCCAAAAGTCATCTGACACATTGATACTTTGAAAGTTACAGTATACGACAATTAATTAGTTAATATTTATTGATGATTTCGTTGTTTAATTACACATAATACCAAAAAAACCACTATTACCATTATTACACATACCATTATTACACATAATACCAAAAAAATTCACCACCAAAGTTACATATCGAACGCCGCGGTGAATAAATCCGTAGATAATGCATAAAATAAAGCATATTTCATGATTATTTATTTATTTAGAGCATACATAAGCACTCCTATATATGCTCTAATATAAACAAGATTAAAGTCTTTTCTTTTACTAAAACTTATCTTTTACGTGTCTGGTCAGTTTTACTTTAAATCTATTCAATTTCTCCTCCTTTCTTTTGTTTATTGTAATTTCATTATAAATCTTCACCGCATCTTCATTATATATCATCGATTTCTGAGATTTGGCCTTCTTCCTGAATGGCAGTCTAGGTATATCCCTTCCTCATTCTATTTGCCACACCTATAGACATTTCCATCTATGCTTTAACAATAGTAAATTTGATGTATATTGATACAACCCGCAAAGGACTTTTACTACGGGCGTTAGTAAAAAGTTATTATAGTAAAAAGTTACTATACTGATCGCACAATCGGCCCATAGACAGACAAAAATCTAATTTATGTAACACGCCGATGTGACATAAACCATAGAGTGCTTAAACTAGAATGATTAAATATTAATGTGTCCCATACGAACAGTGCTCCCGATTGTTTATGGACGCGGTGGAGGATTAATCACGATAATACAAATGTTTTTTTGGTCATCAACGTTAAAAATATCTTAAAATATGTGTATATCAATGACTTAATGTTTGTTAAAAAGTAAATTGTTTAAAAAATAAATTGGATAAATGTCGGTGCGCACATCACGTAAATGTTATTGTATAAATATATTTGAATATATTTGAAATTTTATCTTTATAATTTAAAATTGATCTATAAATGCAAAGAATTTTATCCGAGCACGTTTTCGTGAAAATATAGTCCCAATGAAATTCTTGACAGAAAAAAATGTGTAACATGTATCTACAAATAATATTTTTGATATTTGTATGGATATCTAGTGGCAATAGTTGCACTTAGGGTGGCACTTGACTCCGTTGAGGCCGCACTGGCAGCCCCCTGAAGTGTCCCCCTTTCCCGCGGCCCCCCAACGTGGGCCTCTGGTGACCCAACATATCTCAGTCTTGCACATGCTGCACCGTAGCCAGTCGCAGCCCCACTTCTTCATCAGGACCACTTGGCACGACGGGCAGACCATGGCCTCGCCGCGATTCACCATCTCTTCCAGCATATGTTTGGTGCGAAGTCCGTCCGCAGCTTCGTTGCTGCTCATCTGCTCCTGGTGCTCCTTGCAGTTCTTGCCCTCGTGGATAGCCTGGAACAAATCTTTCAAATTTAGTACCTCTTTATGCAGGCGGGGTTCAGAAAATAAAGAACAATATAAGTCAGTGGCGTAACTATAAAAATTGGGCTCCAATGTAAAATGGATGGGTCCCATGTTTAT
Source organism: Eubasilissa regina (assembly GCA_022840565.1). Classification (NCBI taxonomy): domain Eukaryota; kingdom Metazoa; phylum Arthropoda; class Insecta; order Trichoptera; family Phryganeidae; genus Eubasilissa; species Eubasilissa regina. The sequence continues at coordinate 29,884,282 of JAINEB010000018.1, forward strand.
GTATTGTATACAAAATATGTATATATGTATAAGAATAATGAGTACCGTGCTATTTTGGTAATTAAGTAGTAGGAACAAAATTGATTTCCTTTCTCCTATAATATTCTACTAATAACTTATAATTCATGAAAAAAAACCTTTTTTATGCGTTCATCTGCTCGCAACTGAAAAATAATCCTTGCTTTAAGAGAAAAACGTATTTTCGAAATACATGTGAGAAATAATTTATTTTTATTTGTATATCTTGCTGTGGTGGATTTCAAGACTTATTAGTCTCGGAAATAAATCAACACTCGTAAAAGTATTGACAAATTTATTGTTTTTCTTTTGGGCCCCTACCTAACGTGGGCGCCAATGCACCGCATTGGTCGCAATTATGTAGATACACCACTGATATGAGCGCTACAAGGTTTATAAATATTATTCTTTTAAATAGAGATTTTTACATGACTATGATTTAAATATTTAAAATTAAATCAAAAAGTTCATGTTTTTGGATATTGCAATATGATGAAACGTGAATTTTTATGTTTTTGAAAACGATATACATATTTAATAATTAAAATGCAAAAAAATATATATGAAAATAATAATTTATCTTTGAATCTAATCTAATATATGTATCTATTATATATTTTTATTATCTATACAAGTAAAAAAGTTGTGCATTACTAATAATTTCGGGAAACAAATATAAATGAAATAATCCATATGTTGCATATCCACCGTATATCAGTAGAATCATTAGTTGTGTAGTTCTGGCTGCTACCGCACGACGCCATCGAAGCGCTGTACTGGGTCATTAATCATTTATTGCTACTACAATTGCTAGCCACTATTGTAATCTATCGTTCTTTTCAAGCCATAGAATTGCTACCTACTGAATTGAAAATTCCACTCGGGAGAGTCAGAAATGGATCGGCTAATCCATGTTCTACGGAGTCCTTACTTATGCTGTTTCCTAACAGAATGACATTTGAAAGGTTTTAAACTTTGCTTAGAGCAAATCGAAGCATCTACTTCTTTATTTACTAATTCGAAAATTTTACTAGCTTACTAAACGTGTTATTTTCATGATTAATCTTTGTATTAAAAGGAAATGCATTTTTATTATGATGGATTCATTTTGTCTAAAGATGTTGGTTAAACGAAAGTTCATAAACATACGTACAATGTAGCATATAGTATATTATATAATATCATGGCAACAGCACAACCTAGACCTATACCTACTGCACGCCACTGATGTACGTATTTGGAAACATTTAAAGTAGAAAGCTTAGTATAGTATAAATAATCTTCATAATACATTTAGATATGCTTTTTTAAAGAAATAATTTGAATTGATATTTTATAACAAAATTGATTGAATGCGCGCTCAGCTGTAGTTTGAGTGAAAAGATTCGAAAAATTAACACTAAATTAATTGCCACATAGCAAAAATGTAACTCGTGTTTTATAGGGCGTTAATTCCTTCAATTTATCAGCTGTGTTACGGAAATACGGATAATTTGGTGGTCTCACCGGACGAGTTTCGAATCCCCGACATCATCATCATCATTTGTCTTACCATTAAATGGAACAATCAAGTTATACCTATAATACTTAACCTTTTGAAAAACAAAAAAATTGAAAGTTAATAATTCGAAAGGCAGGGGGAAAATCGACAAATTATCAAGAATATTTCTCGTTCTAAATTACTTGATTTATCTATTCCTGAAGTTTGGACAACTAGCTACGAGACACCCTATATATAATATATTTAAATTTAGGTTAATTTACACAATGCTCATTAGAAAACACGCAGATACAGCTTATTTTTAATCAGAACATCCGAAAGCCATATACATATATAGCTTCAGCTCTACAACAATGCATATCGGTTTTTACAAAAGTTGATGATAGACGAAGCGTCGGATATATTGGATGATATACAGTGTTGTTGCAGGGAAGATCACTTAGAAATTGTGCATAATAGTATTTTTATTTATTTAATATGATTATTTATTATATCATTTGATGCTCATAACGATATACAATTTTGTGGCATTCATAACTTAGAGCTGTCCAAAACCGATATACAGTGTTGTTGCAGGGGTCGTCTCATTTGTTAAATTCAAGTCCGAAAATGTACGATGCTGAATATTACAATTAGTTAAGACAATATGCAGAATTTCACAAATTATAATAATTACCCGAATGGCGTGTCTTACCTGACAAGTAAGGCAGTTCGTTTTTTTGCAAACGGGACAGAAAAAATCATTAACATTTTCTTCAAATATGCACCATCCTTTACAATCGGGCGATTTGCAATGAAAGGTGTTTTTAATTTTATTCTCAGCTACGTTTACAGATTTCGCTAAATGTTTTTCGTACAAAGTTTTGTTCACGAGCGATTTTATTTCCCTCTCTTGTATAGCGCTGTCACAGAAGTACTCCTTGTCTCTGTACGGGCATTTGATCTCGGCTTCTTCGCTAAATTTAACGGTGTTCGCCAGGCACTCTTTGCAAAACGAATGGAGGCACTCTCTCAAAGTTACACCCGCTTTTGGTACGCAGTCCATCAGACAAACTGGACATTCGAATTGTTCAGTATTTAATACCAAATCGGCATTATCCAAGTTGACAAGTTGTAAGTAATGTTCTTCATTGTGAACAGGTTTCGATTCGATTTTCTTATCAATTTTCTTATCAATTTTCTTTTCTAAACCGAGCGACTTGCGCGAACCGCAAGCGCTGCACAGCGGACTCAGTAGACTATTGATAAGGGTGCAAGCCGAACAAATCCACGTCTTTTTGGTCACGTCTTTCAGGGCTGGACTTTCAGTCGAGGTTTTTATTTTGGAGGGCCCCGGTAAGACTTTGATTATGGGTGAAGCATTTTTTTTTGCTTCTTGTGGATCGATATTTATTTTTAAGGGAAGTTTTTTGTTTATTTCCTTCGGTTCTTCAATACTTGCGATGTTTTCAGCTTTCACGGGTGTAATCTCTGTCGGTATTGGTAATTTAGGAACTTCTTTTTCTGTTTTCAGCTCTGAAACTAAACACGGATGGATTACTTTAATTATAAAAACGAACGGGTTTTAAAATCCTTATATATATAATTGTTCACGTGTTAAAACGTCAAAAGTTATAAAAAGTAAAAGACATAACGAACATACAAAAACTGTATGTAAATATAAATATAAAATTAATAATATAAATTAAATGAATCAACTAGAAAGATATACAGAAAAAAATAATTTATCGAAATAATATTTTAGTCGCTACTGGGATAATAAATATAAAATTGTTAACAGAGATGAATACGAGTATATCATTTTTTGTTTAGAAAAATCTGTTTAACGAATCCACCTATTTAATTTTAGAATTTGTGTTTCTTGCAATATGTTTTAGTTTTATTTCGTGTTTCAATTCGGTGGGGAAACGACGTGATGATAAAAAAGATTTCAATCATTTTACACTTGTTATACCAAATACGACTAATAATTAATAAAGATAAATAACTGAATATGTATATTTTATATACAACGATGTATACCAATAGCATGCATCGTATAATTTAATTGAATTATCTTTATTTAGGTTGCGTTGCGAGTACACAGATGAAACATTGCTCTCGCTTTTGGAAAATTCTGAATATTTCTGCTTGTACAAGATTTAATAAATCGAAATAAAATGTGTATCTTTGTGTGATTAGTTAATGTATTCATTTATTAATATATATATCTGCGAATTTTGCGACATGTAGGTAAAATAATATATTTTATTTAATCTTACCCGGTGCAACAACGTACAGAAAGAGTGGCACTTCAAAATCATTTCCATTAAAGTGTACCAATGTTAAATTGTCGTTAGTCGTGAGCTGTTTCCCGATAATCCACCTCTGGACTCCAGCTGGAATATGCAGTTCTTCGAAAACTCGCGTCTTCAGATCTGTTATTGTAATGTCTTCTTTTACCCTCAGCGTTATGGGTCCTTGATGCGAAAACTGATCTTCGATATAAATTTGTATACTGAAATTAAAAATTACACGAATTATTGTTTTTATAATCCATGTACCATGTAACCACCGACCATATTTCACGTGCGGGACATCACATAAGTGAGTCGTAGATTTTAAGGGTACTGACTTAAAATGTCTATTCAAAGCTGGGAAATGTCGTTAACAAATATGTCAGAATAATTTCAAATACACGTCTTTGAAAATCGTGTTTAATCTCGTCTTTGCAAGGTCGAAAAATGTGTGTAATCACGCTCATGGCTTATGGTGTGACATGCAAACTCGTTCACGGCATGTAAGTTTTTTGCAAAATTCCCAATTCCCAAAATAGAAAACATTTACAAATAATCTCAATTAATCAATTACTCAAAGAAATACTCAAATTTAAACTGTAAAACTCGAAACAAGTACATACTTAAGATTTCAAATTAATTTTAAAATCCCTAAATGTAACACTAAACACTATCAGTAAAATTTCATATACTTAGAAATAAAAAACTTCAATAACTTCCCTAAAGAAATTAAAGAGATAAAATAACTAAAAAAGAAATTAAATTAACAGTTAAGCCCGATTAGATAATAAATAATATTATAGATTACAAATGTATAACTTCAAACTTTATATATATGATTACAGTGCAAGTCTCTCTCCGAGCACAAGAGCTAGTCTCTCTTTTGGAGAGGTAAGCGATTCAAAAAAATATGTAATTTTATTTTTGTGAAATACTCAAGTGACTCATATATTATAAAGAATTGAAAAAATTTCAAAATAATAAAGAAATATTTGAGTCTTACCTTTTAGTGTTAACTTCTTTAGCGTTGATTGTAGCCATACTCGTGACAGAGCAATTAACTTTTAACAAAGCTAAATCTTTTGCCAACTTTGCTGCCAACAGGTCGTTTCCTTGAGCAATGGCAGTTTCTAGTTGTTTTAATAGTAGTTTCGTGTTACCGTTATATTTTTGTTGGTCGCTGATTTGCGGTTTCGGAAAAGCAACTCTACTTTCTTGAACATTAATATAGAGTGCATTTGACGCTATTTTTATTTCTTTCGATTCTTCTTTTATAGCTTCCATAGGAGGGAGATTTTTCGTTTGATTGTTTGATAATATAAGTTTTTCTTTTTTTGGTTCAGCACCGAGGGCGTTAAAGCTTTGTTTATTTCCACTCGCAAGTTGGTCAGATTTTTTAATCATGCAATTTGTTTGGGCGGAACTGCTAACCTTATTAGCAACCGAGTCCTTAAGGGGTCGGTCTACGTTTATTTGTTGTTCATTAGATTTGTTGGGTTTTTCATGTTTTATAATGATAGACTCGCTTAAAATTATTTTTGGCGATTTTAAATCAATCTTTTCTTCTTTTGTCAAAATAATATCATTCGATGTTTGAATCAAATTTATCTGAGTATTGCCGATCTTGGTTTTGGTTTGCGATACGTCGATAACATTGCTTGGAACAGTTTTGATATTGATTGAACTCTCATTTTTCGTGCTTTGTAAAAGATTTGCGGTCGGTAATAACACAGTTCCAATTTTCAAATCATCATTTGTTGTTATGTCTGTCTCGAGAGACTTCGTCGGTTTCGGGCGTTTTGGTAAAGAATTTTTCATTTCTTTTAGCAGTTCACGAAGTCGAAATTTTTCTTCTGCGTTCGTTAATTTATGTTGCTTATTTAGGGCGTTTTCTGTGGTTTCATTATTTTGTAAATTTTGCGCCTCTACAGGTGCTGAAATCCTATTCTCAGAAAAATTAAAATTTGCAATAGCCGAAAATACCTCGGCTTGAAATGATTGGGGTGGAATATAATTCGCTATGTTTTTATTCCTTTCGTTTTCCTGTTTGGAATCCTGCGATTTGGTTAACTGTACATTAATGCAACTGATGCACGTATTACCGGAAGTTATATTTTCAAGTCCACACAAGACGCAAGGTTTTTTAATATTATCCTTTGCGTCGTTTACAAGAATCTTATTATTTAAACATGTTTCAGCTTTGGCTGACATCTTACTCTTTTCACTGCACAAGTCGCTCGAAATAATATTATCACTTTTCTTTACCAACAAATTGAGTGGAGATTTTTCATCATTTTTATTACAATCGTCTTTCGCTTGGTGAATGTTTAACTTATCATTATCGGTGGCGTTGGTAAGGGCGTTGAATTTGTTAATAAGTTCTCTAGCAGACGAGGGTTTGTTGATCAAATTTTCCTGATCTTGCTTAATGTTACCGTTGTCAGAACGATTCTCCAGATCTTTTTTGTGATGTTTTATTATTTCGGCGGCTTCTCGATCTAATTCGCTTATGTTTGGCAGAAGACAAGATGCTCTTTTCTCTTGTTTATTGTCCTGTTCAGAAATTTCACACGGTAATTGTTTCTTGTTTTCAAATATCCGCGAACATCTAAAAAATCCCACTTCGGGATATTCGTGTTTGCTTTTTTTCTTACCAGAATTACTTTTAACATTTTTAGTTTTTAATTTATTTTCTGTTCCCTGTCGTTTATACCAAGGTTTAGGAGAGAGTTCAGATTGCACAATATTTACACTCTTCATCTTTTCTACTCCTAACTGAGGTAATTTGTGTTTTTCTTGGAATCGCGTTTGACGTTCTGCTTCCGATATGACGATATTTTCTTCGGTAATATGGCTAGTGTAGAATAAAACTTGCTTTGGAGGCGGAGGAGCTTGACGTTTTTTTCTGTAGGTTTTAGAAAATTCTAAACTCGCAGGCGGCTGCGGTGCCTTTCTTTTACCCTTGACGTGACAATTGACAGCTGTTTTCGCATCTTTAGATGATAAACTAGCAGTCTTTCTGTTATCTTTAAAATCTTCCATATCGTAGTCACCCTTTTTGGCCAGAGCGGGTAAACTAAACGTATCGTAAACTTGCACGTGATTTGCATTTTCAGCGTGGACCACTTTATGGTGAGTCGCGGGGTCTAATCTGCCACCCAAAGTTCCGCTAGAATATAAACTATATTTTTTTCTTAGGCTTAAATTTTTATCAAGATTTCTTCTTCTATTTCTTTCCGTAATAAGTCGATGATACGTTTCGGTATACGGACCCGAAGCGATAAACTTCTCAGGTTGGCACGCATCTCCGTAAGGTTTATATATATTTGCCGGGAGAAAAGAAAAACTCGCCACGGTCGCTGTGCTGGAGGTGGAGCTGTCGTCTTCGGAAGAGTCGGACAGAGAACTACTCTCTTCCTCCACATTTCTCTGGAGATTTTCTACTTTTTTAAACCAATTGAGAAATGATTTAAATCCTGTCGATCGCGGCCTCTGTTCTAAGAGTTGTTTTGCATTCACATTAAAACTATCTCTTTTGTTCGGTTCAATCATTTGTTTATTGTTTTCTTTAGTCAATTCGGCTTGCATTTTTCGGGAAATATTTGCGTCGTAATGAAATATTCAAACCTAAAAAATAAAAATATTTTTTTATAAAAAAAATATATAAAAAGAAAAATATAGTGAATTGGAATAATGCAGTAATAATAAAATTCTAGATACATATATATATAAATATATATGTATTTATTTATTTATTAACATACATATTTTTGTTATAACAGAGGTGAATATATTATAATACAAGATTGTGATATGTTTATTATGTGGGATGGAGTAGACTCCACCTCTGATATATACAGCGTTGTCCTGGCTACTTTGCTAGACTGAATAATTGTAAGAAGCTCAAATAAATGAATAGTGGTACATTTTAACTTTTTTATTTTAATATTTATTAGATAAAGCTTTGTAAAATATTTACACGCTCTAAATATCAACTTAATAATAAATGTTCGAAATCAAAATCCGTCGACAAAAATATTTTTTGTGGATTCTGAAGTGCTATTTAATAATGTAACGAGTTTCTGGGGTGGCTTGTATCGACAGTTGTAGTCTGCAGTGTATTAATTCATATTTTGTATTAATAGATATAATGATACTAATATATTTTTGTTTTAGATCTCGAGGTCAATTAAAATCAAGAATACCTACACAGACTTTACATCCTTACCTAACTTTCTTAAATAAAAACTATGTACCTACCTATTAATTTATTTTTTGTTTTCTTTTTACGTATCACAATTCCTTTATCAAATATAATAATAATTTTCGCCGATGACAGCTGGCATTAGTTTCACTATTTATATATTACGGGAATAGTGCTGAATCTGAGAAAGATAAATAAAATGTTTTAACAGCCTTAAAGATACGCCGTATTTAACTATATCCATATTGAAAATCTTACAAATTCATATTTCTGAAAATTGCTGAGTAAACAAAGAAGTTTGTAGAGAATATTTTTTGTTTTGCTGAAGCGATAAAACTCTTTGATACAATGTTTTACTGTGTTAATTTTATGACAATGATATCCATTCTTATTAATTCTATTAGTCACGTTTCTGATTCTGTTTTTATAAAACAAAGAAATTAATTGTACGGAGTATAACACTATTCGTTTGTTATATTTTATTCAAGTTTATATATGCGTTGTAGCTGTTTTAAAGAAAACGTTCTTAATTATTTATTATTATTTTTTTATAAAAATTAGATATGCAGTAGGTATCAAATGAATAACATTTGGCTGCTCTGGGTGGAAATGAAATCATCTAATTAGATACATAATTAAAATGTTCAAAATTTGTTTCGTAAAATATTCAGAAAATTACGAGTCTCGGTCGTGTCTGCGATCTGAAAACGGTCTCGTTAAATTTTAGATTGATAACTTGTTTTTTTTTTTAAATTTACTTCATGTGATTTATTAAATCGTTAAATACCCTATTTGTTAGAATTATGTGTGTACCAATACGATAAATAACTGCGTGTCTTCTGTTTGTGATTCATAAATAGTGGTTGATCGAACAGTCATTCGTTAAAAATTAAAAATATATATGAAAACTCCGCAAGCACAACTTATAACTCACGTCATAAAACTGAAATAATAAATAAAAGCGCAAACCTCACTTTCGTAACTTCTAGGGTCTATCTAATAAACATTTTTTTGCACTAATGACAACGCAGGAGTATATAATAACCATAGTAGAATCACATTTTCAACGCACTGAGCACTTCACCACTTCCGTTACACAAAGAAACAGAAATGTTGGACCGACGCAAGAAAATTTCACATGATTCAATCTCTAATAATAAAACTATTATTTGTTAAAAACAACCGTAGGGCGAACATAATAAAACTTCTAACATTATAAAGTCATATTTGAACCAACAATGTCGGTAAAAGATCCCCAAATAAATCGGATAATGGAATGGCGATTGTACATTTTATAATATGGAGTAGAAAATTGGTTAAAATTAGATCATATTCTTGTCCGCCTCGCCCGCCTCTCTAGACCGTTTTAGAACTCGCGAGACGCCAGGGATCGCCAAGCGGCACAGACGCAGATCGTTTCTTTACAAATTATTTCACTTGTCAATTTTACAATTATTCATAATTGTCAATTGTACAAAAGTGTTAAGACTCTGTAATATAACATACAGCTACTGTGACTAGCTGTAATCCCTCAAAAGTATACATTAGAAAAAACCCTGCTGTTCATTATAACCAAGACTTGTGATAACAATACCGATATTTGAACTATAATCGTAATATCGTTGAGATCTTTGAAGGTATTCAACATCACGATCTAGCAGACACGCAGAAAATTAAATTATAAGCAAATATCGCATCTCTAGTTAAATACTATAATATCCCAAACACGGGGTGTAACAGACCTAGTCCACAATACTTTATGATGCGTGGATACCTGACTAAATAACGAGTCGAAAATGTTTAAGGAATATGTTAAAATTCTGCACCGTTACGGAAAATATTGTTATTAAACAAATATCAGATATCTCATAGACAAAGCTATTTTTTAATTATATTTAATGGAAAATATCTAAAAGTATAGGGTAATTACAGGGCTGTTACCTGTCATCGGCTGGCTTAATATATATATATATATTTAACGTTCACCAATTCTCACCCTTCAATCTCCACATTTATCAAATTTTTGAATGTTAATAACAGTGCCTTTGTAGGTAAAAATCCAGTAATTGTGTGTTCTTGGACATATTCGAATATTGCTAAAATATTGTTTGAAATGTTTACAAAGTCTCGTTAAGCTTTAAATCTACATACTTCGAAATAAATATTTGCGAAATTTACCTAAATCGTCTAACATAAAATAGTCGCTCGAAATTCGATGAACTTTAATTTCTTGTGTTCAATATATAATTTAGAATCAATAAAATATTTCAATTAATCAAAATAATTGCTTAATTACGATTTTTTTAAATGCTTATATCTCTGACATGGTTGAGATTAGGCACATATTCCTTAACATTTTCGGCTCGTAATTTAGTCGGGTATCCACCCATAATATATTGTGGACTAGGCTGTTACACCCAGTCAAAATATCTCAATTTTAAGTTAAGTTAATGATGTAAAAAACATAAATGAAAGATTTTTCTGTTGAAATCAAATGTTGTAAAGACGTTCTGCAATAATAATATTGGATAATTTGTATAGCGCCATTTTCGTAAAAACTTTCATCTCGAGGGCGCTTTACACATAAACTGTGTATAGTTCTAGAATTATTATCTTTGTTTTTAAAATTAAAAATTGTTATTTTCACTTATGGAAATGACTTTTTGAAAAGGTGCGTTTTTAGTTTCTTCTTAAATAAAGTCTCTGATGCACTGTTTCTTATGACGGAGGGCAAAGAGTTCCACGCTTTTGGGCCTGCCACCGCAAATGCCCGTTCACTAAATTTAGACTTCTGGCAACGGTCGGTCGGTTCTACAATCCTTCCTGCAGCTGAAGTAGACGCTGACCTGAGAGTTTGACGTCGTCTGGGATACAAAGTTCTTGAAGATACAGAGGCGCCATGTTGTGTGTCGCCTTGTACACCAACCGGCACAATTTAAATTCAACTCTTTCAAGGAACCGGAGCCAATGTAGCTGATGTAAAAGGGATGTTATATGAGAGAATTTGGAAACTCCATATATTATCCGTGCAGCCGCATTTAGAACAGATTCCAGCTGAAACATTAGCAGGCCAGCATAGATGCTGTTACAATAGTCCACACATGACTACACAAATGCATTTATAAGTAGACGGTTAGTTATGATCTCAACCTTAAATTACAAATGCGAATGATCAGATGCTATGTGTTCTCGATATTATTTTATGGAATGGAAGCATGAAAATTTACTGAAGAAATGATGAGGCGACTTGAAGCATATGTGATGTGGATCTACAGAAGAATACTCAAAACAAGGTGGATGGACAGAGTTACAGTGAAGGTGTTATGGTTCGGATGGATAAAGATAAATAAGTATTTAAAATAGTAAAAATCCGAAAACTTCAACATGTGATGAGACATCCGGAGAAGTACTACATCTTGCACCTCATAATGCAGGGACAGATTGCTGGAAGTCGGGGCCCTGGAAGAAGGAGAAGACCACGGCTATACTTTGGCCGGTCTACTGTAGAGCTTTTCCGGGTCGCAGTAAACAAAGTGATGATAGCCAACGTCCATTGAACGGATAGGGCACAAGAAGAAGAAGATTTAAAAAATCTGGAAAACCTGCCATGTTTATACTCAATGGGTTTTACAACTCAAAATGAGCCATTCCGAATTTAACATGCACACATTGAAAAGTCTGAAATTACGTAAAATACTGGTTAAAGAGTAGGGATACTATTTATTTTTATTGTATTTTCAAATTAAAATATATACCTCTACACATCTATAAAATAAAATAAAGAGACTTAAGTACTACACGGACTTTCTTAGCGTTTGTAATCACATCAACATCTTTACTGTCGTTTATCTCAAAAATACATTTTCTTAGTTATAGTATTTAACCCTTCCCAAACCATGCAGTAACACAGGTATACCATCATAATCAAACCTGTAATATTTCGGTAAATATATGTAACATAAAATTCATGTTTTAGATAATCCTAAAGAAAATATTAGCGCTTAGGAATGACTAGTGAAAAACCAATTATGAAAAGAGAATCGTACAAAAAAAAATGTTTTTTTGCATTCAATCCGTTGTAAAATTAATACGTTGGTAAAAATACCATTTGATATGAAAGAACACATTTCACAGTAAAAAGAACAACAAACATACAAATATAATTGTCTCTTTCTCACTAACTAAACGAAGAGAGATAAGAAGGAAGGACACATTGTATAGGACTTAATGAATGCTCTAAATTATGTTATTAATCATTTTTTCAAAATTTAATGCTTAATATTTAGAGTAAATTCGTGCCATTTAAGCTAATAAAAACATTTTTTTAAACTGTTATTTATGGTAACACGAGTTGACAGCATGGCTGCGTTCGGGTATTTTATATCATGGTATGGTAAAGGTTAACTAGGGATACGATATGCTAAGTCCGAAGTATCCTAAAAATTCAGATGGCGTCTGTAATAAATCGAGACGCCCCTGATTGAAAATTTAGCACTGTTGATTTTCGTTAGGTATTCCTTCGCCTGTCAAAAATAATCCGCGCATCGCCGGTCCGTGACTGTGTAACCGCCCAATTTGCTATAAGTAAATAGCTATAAGTGGCTTGCAGCTTATCCTTTATCGTATTATTCCATTCGAATTATTGCATTCGTGAACGATTTTTAAGTGTCCTGCTCATGGAAAATAACAAAATTATCGTTCAATTTATTGCCTTTCAGTTTCTCTATTGTGATGAATGAAGTGAAATTAAAAGTGAACAAATTTTGTTACCTCTATTTGTACTTTTACAGCTTGAACTTTCATTGCAAATAAAAATAAAATAATGGTAAACATTTATTAATCATTTTAAAATTTCAATTTGTCACGTTTCATTAAATTTAACATAACACAGTTTGTAGTGCGATACGAATTTAGAAATACAGTAATAGCAACATTATTTTATATAACAAAAGACATTTACCTAACTATTGGGTTTACTCGACAGCATCAAAACTATCGTTACTGCGTGTCCACGGACGAGACTTTGATCTCTCATCTCAGAGATTTGTCGGTATGCATCAGTTACGTCATTCTACTCTGTGTACAAAATACACGCGGCAATGGATCACTGCTTACTTCGCGCTCAACTCTGTAGTGTATTTTATGTACTTTCGGGACAAGTTTCAAACGTGCACACGCATCACAAGGGTGTGTCAACGGACAAAAAAATTAACAAATAAAAATTAAACAAAAAATTAACAATTCACCCACTGGAACATTCACCGACCCGCAATTCGTCGAAAGGAAAACTCACCGATTCTACAAATGATTTATTTAATAAAATTTATTATTACAATATAAAAATACAGGTATCTACTAAAAATTAAAATAACATTATTTAGAAATAGCATATTTGAAAGATCACCAGGGCATGCCTCTGAACGGCGTATTTTGTCCCATTACATGTAATGGGACAAAAGGTACATATTAGACTACTGGTACTTTGTAGGTACAATTATTTATTTATTTCATTGGAATACATTGAAATTTATACATTGGAATTTTTAACATTTTGCTAAATTGGTTCAATACAGATTTGTCTCTGTAATCTTTGCTTCAAGGTTATAAGAAAATATATTTCATATATGCGAGAATTTTCCATATTAAGGCAATTTTGTGACAAGCGGAAAATTTATTTAATGGTCGCAATCTTTCTTATAATGCTTGTATTTTATTAATTATGACAAATAACATTCTAATATATAATAATATAAACCCACATTTTTATAAAAAACGTACTAATATTAAGGTAGGAAGGTTCTATATCAATATAGAACATAGGCACACTTTCAAAAATAAAAATGACATTCATAACTTACAGCCTTGGTTTTGAATAGACGTCAGCGGATGCCTCTACTGGCGCTGTCGTGTTGCAGATTGAGGATGATGACTATAGAAGAATATGGCAAGAAAGATGGGACACTGCCATAATGGGGAGAAAAAGGTGGAAAATATTTTCTGGGATTTGACCACTACATTGTGCAGATGGTCTCGGGCAAAACTCTTTGACTTGGAGTTGGCTAGGCACCCATGATGCATCTGTGACCGTGTACGACAGACCCCGGAACATATCCTCTAGGAATGTGATATTATGAGGGACACAAGGGAAGTTATGATTGTGGGATTAGTGGGGTAACAATGACCTTATGAGGAACGAAAGGAACTTTGGTGAATTTGTGGGTGTCTTACTGGGAGATTTTGAGGTATACAAAAGCTGCGATTGAGGGTTAGGGTCATCCGCCCTTCCTGTAACTTATTCATGATTAATTGCTTTCTTTTGATCAGATATCTGCCAGTCCTGGTTTCCTAGCCAGATATAAATGTTGTGCTTAGTCCACGCTTTTCTTTTCCCTTTAGGGGAATGATTTATGTAAAAACATAAGTAAAGGTTAAAAAACCTTTACTGTACAATGTAAAATGGTTCCATCTTTATATATGTGTAATATTAATAAATTCTCTTGGGTATGAGCACTGAATCGGATGGTAAATGGTGTCCATGCCACATCTCTGTTTTGCTGTGCAGCTGAGACGTAGCACAGTCGCTTTTGTACTATTAAAAAATGCCAACCTGGGGGTGAATGAGAAGGATCAATATGGAAACTTTTGCTCATAGAATGGTTCTGGGTAAGTGATGGATCCCATTTACTGTCTTAGTTACTCACTTAATGAACTGGTGTTAAATCATTATACAATGCTTTTTTTTTAGAAATTAAAGCATTGATTTATATTTTTGATATACATTATTATTTATACATTTTTATCATATTATAATACTAAAATTTATTAAATACTAAAATATATTAAATCATCGGCAGCAGATCAGGGTTCGGTTATCTGCCAGGGAGATATTATTTTATTTATTTAATGATTGTTTTTACAAACCAGGAAAACATATTCTGTCCAGGGGTGGTATGATACATGTGTCTGAAACAAGTAACCCTTTTTTTTACTCTTCTCCTCGACAAACATCTGCAGGCTCGTGATTTTTTTAAGGAGCTCTGTTCGTGATTTTTTTCACTTTTATGGTAAATTTGTTACACACAAGCAACTCAATTACATTCACCTGACATTAAATCTACTAGATAAATACCTACAGATTAACCCTGAAAATATGATTTTCAAAGTGTACAATGTATTTAAGTTTATCATATTATTTTTTTTATATTACACCTTTACAGGAATAAATAAACATGTAAATTGTTTTAGAATTAAAATGAAAACTTTTTTTTATTAAGACTAAATGAAAATAAATAATTCAGCTAATAACTTGACCTCTCAAAATGTGTAATTTGAATCCTGTATAATTCCGATTGTTGTCAACCCCACATTTGTAGTTTAGAGATAAAGTGAAATGCTATTACATATTGTTAGAGATTTACATTTTAAAATGTTGTAATTAACAAAGTATTGATTTAGAATGGTAACCAAGATTAAAATATAGCAACGGTATCTCTAATTTTCTTCTTCTTTATCAACCTGTCCAATGAGGAACGTACTCTCGATTCCCACTACAGGGTCTGTTCTAATTTTTGCTTCCAATTTTGTCCAGATGTTCTCTAGATGTCAACATTCCCATTCTAAGTTGACAATATATAATACTGTAGGACTTATTTAACCAACCGGTCAATAAGAAAAAGGCAAATAAATAACTTCAGTGAAAACGAAAGATGAATCCTTATATATTTTATAGACGAAGATCAAAAAATATCTGCAATTTTGTCCGGTGAGATTGAACATGCAATAAAAGGCATGGAATTGGAAAAGGAGAAGGTCGTGTATCGAGACATTATGAATTACGGCGGGAATATTCTGACGGAACGCATCTAAAATTATTTTTTATAAAAAAGAGAAGACCTCAAGAATTATCGGACGGTCAGTCGGTTACTTTGTACAAGGTATTTACTAAAATCTCTCAAATCGTCTGAAAATTATTCTAGACTAAAACCAGTCAAGAGAACAAGCCGGATTCAGCAATATGAACCACATATAGGTTAAGAGAAATCATAGTGTTGCAAAGAACACAAAATGCTGTGCATATCATATTCACACAACAGACAAAAGTAGTTGATATAATAGAATATGCCAAGAAAATAAAATGTTAATGGAATATTTTTGTTTGACAGTTAGAATCTGATATATTTATTTATTGAGTCAGGCATTTTATTTGCATTGCTCCGATTTTTTTTTCCTTTACAGAAATTGAAAAAAGTAATTTTTTTAGGTGAATTTAAACTTGGGTATTATGCATTTCAAATAGTACAAGATGATGGAACCACGTCTGAATGAATAGTGCGGAATCGGTTCAAAAAATTTAGGAATGGAGATGAAAGTTTTAAAAATGAAGAGATTCAAGGACATCCTGCTACTGTTGAAAATGATGATTATGAAAAATGATGATGAGCGCTGATTAATAGAGGCATCCATCTTGCACCACAACTTTCACCTTTACAAGCACCTCAAAACTATTGTCATAGAAATTAACATAGAAGTAACAGAAAATGGCTTTAATTAATTATTGGATTCCAATGTGCCCGAGTTTTATTCTACAGGCATAAATAAACTTGTAATTTGTTAAGAAAAATGCATAGAATCAAATGGCTGTTAGTTTAATTAATAAAGTTTATTAACTTTAAAATTGTTTCATTGAATTTGAAGGATAAAATGATCTATTATTTTTGGAACAATCTAATAACAGTTTTGCACTAATCTTAATTTAGAACACTGATATAATTTTTTGCTTCGCTAGTTTGAGTTTTTTCATCACAAGACTTTATCGATGCTACATTTAAATTGCACACACAAGTCCTCTGAAGCTTCGAAGGTTCTCGTAATGAAATCTTTTAAATTTTTCACATAACAGTATTGCTTAAGAATAATTCAAATTGATGAATGATGATTTTGGATTCTGGCATGTGGTACCAATTTAATAGTTTTAATTTTGGAAAAGTTTGTTTGATATGAACTATAGTAAGACAAGTGGAGAAAAAATGTGCTTTGAATGATATCAATAATTCATATTATCCAAAACCATCATCATGTATGTAGTTATGTGTAGCAACAATATGTGTTTTGGCATGCCACACATTTGTTATCTATGTGTATGCAGGGTGTAGATAAAAGAATTAAATAAAAAATAATATCCAATATGTTTTATTTTATAAAATATAATTTTATTATTAAAGGTAAGCAGAAAATAAACAATTATTGTAAATATATATATATATGTGTATTGAAGAAAATAAATTCAAAAACTGAAGAAAATAAACCTAATAAAATATCTTACATGTATACATATCTCAAGTATCTTAAAAAATCATTGGCAATAAATGAAACACATCTGAATAATAACGATGTTTAGAATTTAATCCATTTGTAAAGATGAATGACTTTCTTTGGCTGGTAAGTGATGCATCTTTTGTTTGTTGATTTGAAATTTTTTAAATACTATTAATTCGTCTTCTCCAATTAAAAAAGATCTCATTACTGTGAAAAATAATGTCAGTTATGATTAGTTTTACTAAAATTGTAATACAGTACACTTTCAACTATCCGTGCAAGATCAATTGCTATAATAACAGAGACGAGAAACAACACAACTTGCAAAGTGATTCGTATGAGCAATTTTAACATTAGAGTGATGCAGGTATCATGTTGCTAATAGACGACCAGAAAAGAATTTCAGATACAGCGCTAATGCCAGCTAGGAAAATCTTAATGCAATCCCAGAAAACTAACAATAATTATAATATTTGTGTTTTAGATTATCAGAGATTTTTAATTTTCTGTGCACTACCGTCCTCCTCCGTTAATCTGAAAGTTGTACACTGAATTTGGTTTTTAAAATGCTTGACTTTGGTCATCCTAAGACTTTTGCTCAATTCCAATCAAACTAATATTGTTTGTGAGTTAATTGTGAAATGACGTTCAAAAAAATCTAGCCAATTTCGGATAGACCTGCTCGGATTAAGATATTTTTTTATGAAACTGAGCAAATTTTTAATCCAAATTATATCTGTTGAACCTGCCTTAGGTGACAAGATGCTTAAAAGCAATGCCCAATTTTCAGCATTGTTTGGATACATATGAATAGCCTTTTGAGCAAATTTTTTACTAGATTGCAAGTTATCGAGAAACATTTCAGCTATGCTAGCGACTCTATAATTTTGAATAATATTTTCTTTAGATTTTTCCAACAATACAACTTTCTGGGCACTTTTACTTGCCAACAAAGCGTTTGAGTTTGATTCTGTTAAACAGTATTTTGACAAATGTTGCCACAAATAAATATTATCCGGGTACATATGAATGTATGCGACAATTTTTTTTATTGCTTCAAATGGATTATTATTTTTCAACAGAACATAAGATTCGAAAAATCCTACATAATTAACATATTTCTTCATATTACTTAATCTATGTAACTCCTCTATTACGAGGTTGGCTAAAGCCTGTTCCGAGTGGAGCAAGCCGATGGAATATATTGCGAGTAAACCGGAGATACAAGGAATATCTTTGTTTAATTGAACACTTTGAAATAATAATGTTTTGCAATCATCGACTCCTTGAAATTTGTAAGTCATGCTACCCATGGCCACGAGCAATTCTGATTTTTCAGTGTCATTGTTTGTCAACCACTGTAGAGCTGTGTTGTACATAGCGCAAGCTTCTTCGTAATTCTCGCACTTGTAAAGTGACAAAGCCAGTCCACAGGCACAATAGAGACTCGCTTCAGAAATAGACTTGAACATTTCAATGGCAGAATCATATTTTCCTAATCGAAATAATGTCCTACCACAATTCAAAAGTACAATATCTCTATACTTGTCATCTACCGACTTCAAAGCCCTTTGAAAGGAAATAAGAGCTCTATTTAGTAGACCCATCTTCTCCAACAACACTCCGAATATATTGAGACAGCAAGCATTCTCATTCTCGTACTCATTGAGCCAAGTCATCAAGTCACAAGCCACAGGTATAGCGTGCATATTTTTGATGGAATATTCAAATTTTATTTCATTTTGATCTTTGGAATTCATCAAGGTGTTACAAACCCATTCTGCGTAACCGAGGCTACTTTCTTTATGGAAACCTAATTCTGTTGAATGCCGGAATAAGTCCATCGCATCTTCATGACCTACAGATTCTGCTACGAGAGCTTGACCAATCCAACTTTGCAAATGAGACGGATCAAATTGTTGAGCCTTTTGAAATGACCTATTGGAAAGGATAGTTTTGTTAAAATATAAATACAAAAGTCCAATATTGCTCCATATTACGGAATTAGTGCCATCGAGGTTCCGAGCTTTTAGAAAGGCGTGCTGAGCAATTGCAAATTTCATAACACCTTTACTCATACAAATGACTCCCAACGTATTCCAATACTGCCAAACATTTTGTTCAGCACAGAGACATTTTTTTATGGCGGCATAAGCTTTTTGGGCAGCATTTTCGTTTCCATAATATTTATAGTAGTCTAAATAAACAGTTGCCAAATCATGGTATAGATAACTGTAAAAAGTAGAAGATAAATTTATGGCTTTGCACAAACAACGTATAGCTAGAACAAAAACATCAGCCTCTGATATTACAGCTAACTTTTTACTTTCATTGTCATTATTAAATTTCGGATTTATATACAACCACCTATATTTAGATGGGAGCCTCGCAATTATAGACACAGCGGTCGATAAAACTTTCCAAAGACACACAAAAGAATTTTCTTTCAAAATTGCCATTGTAATTAGATCAATGGCTTCTTGGGCACTATCATGACTGCAACCAAATAAGTTTTGAGAAAATTTATCAGCTGCAATACATAATTTGACTTCAGCCATTCCTTTAAGAGCTGGTAAAAATGCATCATCATCGATTGATTTGTATGTCAGAAGAGCATCGTTGAATTGGCCCAGCATGCATTGTACGGATCCAATCTGCACCAGAGAATATTTTCTGCTTCTATCTAAATCTGAAGCTCGCTGATAACATTTTAAAGCTGACGAGAATGACCCCCTGGAATAGTATCCATCAGCCAGGGACTCCCACGCTTCTGGGTCAGTGGGATTCAACCTGACAAATGTTCTGAGATTGACTATGGCCTCAGTCCACTGCTCCAGTGCCAGATGATGCAGGCCGAGAGCGAGCCAGGCCCAGGAATCTTGAGAACGCTTGGAATTCAATACATTTTTCAATAGCTCGTAGTTCTCTTCCCAGTTTTGCAAACATCTATAAGCACTACTTAAACTTTTACCTGCCTGAGAGCATTCTGGGTTTAGAGTGAATGCTTTTTGAAAACACTTCTTGGCTTTTTCTATATTTGCATCGTTCAAACTATAATACTTCCCCAGGTATAGGAAAACTGAAAAATTGTATTTATCAAATTTGGCTGCCTGCAACAGAGGTACGAGACATTTTTCAAAATCATTTTTGTCCCAATAAAACAATCCTAATTCAAACCAACACAACGGATGATCTGTTTTGTTGTCATTTAAAATTTGAAAAGCTTTTTCATGTTTGTCAGTTTTCTTTAATAACAAACCGGTGAAAGGAATAAAATATTCAGTGTTTGTAAGATGCTTTAAGCATTCTCGGGCTTCAATAAATTGGCCAGTGAACAAATAAGCTTTAAACAATGCAGAATATTCACAAACTCCCAGATACTGGTTGTCCAGTTTTGCTTTTAGTTCAATTGCTTTGTTGCATTTTTCGGTATTGTTCTGATGTGCCGTTGCAATCAAAAATATTTTCAAAGCATTTATGGAAATATTTGCATCAGTGTGGGAAATTAATTTTTCTGATATGTTCTCCGCCTCAAACCACCTTTGCAGTTTCAGACAACACTGTGCTACAAATATATATAATATATCACTTTCTGCACTGCTTGTGAGCAAATTACTACTAATATAATAAGCATTAAAATAATCCATTTTCTGATAAAATAGTCCTGCCTTGATAAAATGTAGTGAATCAGCATTTATGCTTGAATTAATAAATTCTTCAACAAATGGTAGAACTTCAGAATGATCGATTTCTTGACAATCTTGCAGGAATACCAGCTCAAAGTAAGTTTTGCAGATGAGATCCTTTAAATCAGAGATATCTACGTTTTTCAAAAAAACCTTTCCACATTGAAACATGTAATTAAAACCCTTTGCAATTTTTAAATGCTTAAAGTATCTCAAAACAAATTCAATATTTCCGTTTTCCGCATTACACTTGTCAAAAACATTCTGAATGAGAAGAAATATTTCCTCAGAATTATTTAACTCGGAATCTGCCAGGAGTTTGGTTAGTGTTGAGTAGGCTACAGCCTGCTTTTCAACTGTTGTTTTTAAATAGTGATTATATAAAATGTTGCCAAATTTTACAATATCGACGAGTTTTAAAGATACACCATAAAATTTGGAACAAATATCTTTATATTTAAATAAATCGTCTTCTAAAGAAAGTAGGTGTTCATAAATATTTGCTAGTTCATTCCAGCTATCGACAGAGTCAATTTTTTCATAATACTTCTCCATACCCTGCCATGCAAGAGCTTTACAACTATTGAGGGAGATAGCCTTTTTAAATGCCAGGGGTGCCTGTTCGGAGTCTTGTAAAGCCACTCCGAGCATTACCAGACCCATGTAGTTATTTTTATCCTTCTTTAAGATGGACTTACTGAGTTTTATTGCTGAATCAAAATCCTTCTTATTGATCGCATCTCGTGCTTCCTTGAGGATATTCTTAATTTCATCCATTATGTTATTCTTCTGATTTGATCATGCGTACCTGAAATTGATAAAACATAATTGAAATTATTACATTTAAATATATTAAACAAAAGATAGGCTCCCTTAACAATATTTGTCTGAAATAATTAGATATTAAATGAATTTCTAAAAAGTATATAATGACCATAACCACAGACCAGTAAATGAATAGACATGAAATAAAGTGTACTTATAGAAGAGAGGTTTGGACATTAGTTGCGGGACGAGAGACATTCTACACACATTCTTGGTGGAAACATATATCTGATAGTTTATGTAAAAGTATTTACTTTTCAAAAATTAGATCTTTGTGTAAACAAGACAAATTTTTTACATTAATGCATATTATATTGTCAGCGTTTAAATTTTCATTCCAATCGAGTCATATTTAAAAAAAAAGTCGCGGAGCTATTTGATTGCGCAAGTGGTACCAGTGATCATGTGGGTGACACCAAGATGAAAATATTGGGACAAGAAATTTGTGTTAGTTCATGTCTATATATTTGGTGGTCTGAGACCATAATATATAAAATAAAGAAAGAAGTTTGATGTATGATTCAAGGTTAGCACGGATGGTACATTAACAGAACTATAATATTTTTTACATTTTATGTCTAGAGGGAGTTCAGACATAAGATAAAAAAATCTTATTTTTAATTATGCAATATAAGAAAACTTCAAAACCGAAGTGTCCTCTGGAGTAAATTTGTGCATGAATTTGAAAGAAGCAAAAGATTTGTTACTGCAGGAATGTGACATGCTCTATAGTTCTGCATAAGAATGAAACGAAATGCAAGAGCATGTAGAAATAATAGGGACCTCTAATGGCTTTTATTATTTTTGAGTTACAGTGACATACTGGAACATACTTCGCCCTAAGAAACAGCCTGCCTGGGTTGCAGTAAAAACATTTTTAATTTTGAAATATGTTAAGACATTTTCAACAATTTAACTAAAAACAGCTTTGTTTTTAACCACTGGGGTTTTATATAAATATATATATATTATGCTCATCAGCTTTAGAGCTACTGTTTTTTTGTTAAGAGTAAAATATATCAAATTTTGTTTTTTTGTCAATTTACTTGTTGCTTGTACCAGTTATCATCTCAAGATGCTCACTGTGTAAACATTAAATGTGCACTTTAAGACGATAATAAATATAACCAACACTTAAAATGAAGAAAACAAAGTTTAAAAATATAATAATTAGATAATTTTGGATTTTTAAAATTATATTAAGAAAGGTTGGAACGGGTTGTAAAAATACAATAAATAAATATAAAAAAATAAACCTTAATGATCTAAAACAAAACTATTTTTAGTTCAATGGTTTCAAACTAGCGAAGGACAAAACTTTATTTTGTAATGAACACTTCATTCGAAGTATGTTGGTACAACTGGTTAGCCCACTCCCAATGCAGTTGTGGTTAAGTCGTTATTTAAACTGTTATTGAACTATACTTCAATGAAGTGTCTGAAGTGCGAAGTATGTAGTGTGATACTTCGCAAAGTATACTTCAATGAACTACATGAAGTGAGCGGCAAACTCTTTCGTCTCTAAATATACACAGTTCACAGTTGATTGTGTGCGTTGCTGAGTGAGGGCTTTGTTGCAGGCAACTAAGTTATTTGCTAGTGTGTGTGAAGTATTGAACTATTGAAGCGTCAGCACGATTTAAAACGTGCAAAGTATGAAGCATGAGTATAAAGAACTAGTTCATTGAAGTACTTCATACAGTGTGGACTCATTGCTATTCCAAACTCTTTGATTTGGTGCTCATAATTCGGCTTAACCAACAAATTAATATAAAAACGACGCACAACCAAGTAAAATTAAAAATCGTTGCCAAATCGGGCCGGTTAATCGCTTTAGCAGATCTTAAATGTCAATGAATTAATTACAATAACACATTTTTAATACGACAAAATCAATATAATACAATTTGAAAGAGATACTCGGTTACCTCCCGTCAATATTTCTCGAGTGCAAATTATATCTGAAAGGGAACACTGCTCATGTTGAAAAATGTTATTTATTTTCACAGATTACTTATATTTATATTTAAAACTCGAAAAAATATATTCTCAGAGCCTACAAATAAAATCTTAAACTTTTGAAATCATGCTACGCACATTTATTTGCTATACACACTAAAAAAATGTAAACAGTAAGAGTTCGACTAGATGAGGTAGTATAATAATGGAAATCCAAGTGCATCAGAAACACTATTTTATAACTCCACCGGGCAAAACAAAATAAATAATTATAGTAAAATAATAATAACTAACATGAAATTAATAAATAACAAAGATTTATGAAAAGGAAGAAACAGGGCGAAAAGTCACACTCATGTCACTCAGACCGGGAACAAAAACAACAGCAATACAATCTTATCTATGAATACGATTAATTTTACATCTATGTCCATTCATAGATAAGTGTCCATTATTATCTATGGTGTCCATTAAATTGTTTCCATTGTTTTTATTGTTTTATATTATTTTAATTATATTTATATTTCTTATATATATGTTGTTTGATAAGTACATAAATAAATGCCGATAACTGGAGGCGCTCCAGGAAATCAATCCTTTCCGACATTATGACGACTTATATAACGAGATTTTGTCTTGTTAAAGAAATTGTATATTCCTTAGAAACGTCGGCCTAGGTTTCTTCAGGAAAACTGTTGTATCCAACCTCAATTAATGACGCGGGCGCGCTAGATTCGATGCTATTAATTGGATAAGTGATCGCGAATACGTAAAAGCCATGTGTCGCTCTGCAGACCGCGGTGGTCTGAGCAGGCGAGGGCACCGTCCACTTGAGAAAAAAAGACAAGCTCCAATAGATTAAACACTTCCTTAAAGACATTATCTCCTAAGATTTATCTCGTCTACGAGCGAAGTGAAAACGGCTACCGGCCACCCGCATTAAGTGATATATCATGTTAGAGTGACGGGTATATTGCTACCGCGTCAGTTAGCCGTGTAGTATGAGGCGATAAATGTTGGACAGTGACAATAGTAACCTGGAGTAATAGCTCCCGAATAAGGTACTTCTAAAGAACAAAGGCGTCGGAATGAAAGGGCCATTCGGCTGGTGAAACAAAGACAAAGGAATGCATCTCTTTTGTCAAATCGGGCCGAGACACGTGCGAGTGACCATCACGAAAATAAAAAATCCTGTTAAATCCTGGGGTAAGCAGATAGATTTATCTTACGATTCGCTCCTCATTAATTCGTGCCATACGACCAAACCACCTAAGCGGGTCCTTGGAACCGAAATCGTCGAAATTCTCTAATCCATACCGGATTGTAATTAGATCTGTCACATATATGCCTACATAATTCAGTCTGCGTCCGCACATTTTTGCCAGCTAATCAGAGCATGGTATATACAAATGGTTTTATCGATTTATTTAAACCAGAATGAAAATAGACAACGAGAATTGCGATAAATCAAAAGAAATTAATAATATACAATAATGAATGGGCAGGTTAAAACAAAGATTATGTAATAAATATAAGATTGGAAATTTAGGGTGCGAGTTTTACTGTAGATGAATTCACATGTATAAAATAATTTAATGTAAAGCTATATAATTAACTACCAGATCGCATAATGTAAAATAGGAAATCCCAATATGCAATTAAATATAAGATTTTAATAAATAACATAATTAATATGTTAACGTATAGACATAAGTTTAATCATAATGTAATATAACTCGGAGTTTTTTTAGTGGTTGTGTAATAAAGTGAGCGAACATTGGTAAATAATTTGATAAGGAAGATTGATCAGAGATTAATTATAAAACAGGGGGCGGAGTTTAAATTTAGGCCAGAGGAAGAGGCGTGACGCCGCGGTCAAAGAATGGACGTATGAGACGTCGCCAGTTTTAGGAGGGACGAACCATCTAGCAAATAAAGAAACCCCCTTGCCACGAGCATTTAAAATTGATCGAACGCCGTTATTCAATACAGTTTGCTTTAGAAATTGAGACAGTGCACTTCAGAAATTGAATGAGTGAGCTGTAGAATTTGGAATAAACAGTAAGGATGGTCCTCCGAGAAGAACTCATCAGTTAGCCTCGGACCGCAGTCCATTACTGAACTCAGGAGGATGAATACCCACAGTTAGCTCAGAAGCAACCGTCCAACCGTTCCAAGCAACCACGAACAGTCAGACGCCAAATCAGTTTGGCACACAGTCGTCGGATCAGTCTGATAGCTAGACACCGGTCAACTCTAAAGCAGCCGCCCAGATGAAAGCTGAGGGTTAGCTCTTTGGAAGAGAGCCCCAGCGGAACATTGCGGAATAAATTAAGATAGAATTAAAGGGTTAAAGAGATAGAGTTAAGTTAATATTAATGATATACACCTGCCTATTTGTACATATGTAGGGACGACAAAAATAAATACCCAATTGATTCGTATATTTTATATAGTTCACCTGCGTTCCCTCTCATAACCGTAATGTCATGAAGGTGTGTTACCTGGAAATGAATCCCGGAGTGAATTATTTACTAGAGTGCGGGGTATTGCAGTAATGAACTGATTCAGAGCCCTCTTCTTTTTATAACTCCTTAACAAAACCATCTAAAAAAATGCGATCTAATCTAAAAGCAATGCTATAGTTGAGGGTGCACAGGGGATACGCCGCATACGCCACAGAAGACATGCACTATATTCGCAGAAATAGCGCATGTCTTTTGGTTAAATCAAAATACTCTACCATTCGACAAAAATTTAAATAATTCTAATCTTTGTACTTCATTATTATTTAATTTAATTTTTCATTTTCTAATCCACAGTAGGGTAAAGTGCAATATGGAAATAATAATATGTTATTATACCGTATAAATATGGGTGTAAATATAAGTATACGATATCACATAAAGAGTACGTTAACGTATAACCTCTGTGAAGTTTACAACTACAGCACTGCCTAAAAGAGATATAAGTTCTATACACTAGATAATAGATAGGCATAATAAATTGGTCACAATACTAATGATTTAAAAATAAATACTAAATAAAATTTCTCAGTCCACCAGTTATTACACTATCATATTAATCATCTGCTTTAATTTATTTTCTTTCTCATTTTACTAATCTAGCATCCGTTTGATAGAGGGGGTTAGGATGTTTTCTTTTTGATAAGATGGTCACCGCTTGTTGATCCGTTCAGTTCGGCTTTGATCGTTTCTACATTTTCGTCTGTCTGTTCGGCGATCATAGGTGCGGATGATTGCTTTTGATTTCACTCAGTTCTTCATGTCTTCTTCATATGGTTGAATATTGCTGTCCGAGGCTAACTGATGGATCCTCCTCTGAGGACCATCCTTCACCTTCACTGTCCGTGTCGCGACTGTCTCCGATAAACTCCATTACATTCTTGCTGTGCCGTTTCCGGTGAGATCTGACTTCGAACTCTCGTCGAACTGTTGAGATTAACTGTTGTTAAAAAAACTGTTCGAGATGAACTGCTTTTGATAACTGCTGTTGATAACTCCCCCAAGAAATGACGTTCCCTTCGATTTTATTGTTTGCAATAAGGGTGTGTCTTCGCCTGTTGGCTGGATCCACCCTCGCAAAATTGACCCCATTGTATAGGTTCCTCCTTGACAGAGGCATTTCGCCTTTATTTTAGGTCTAACGTTAGACCCCGCTTTCGTCTCCTAATCAAATTATAATTATTCACACAACACAAATTATTTGTGTTCATCTAATCACACACAATCACTTAACCTTCGAGATCATCTTATCTGTAAGTATAATCACTATTAATTAAATTAATGCCGTATTAATTAAAACTTTAACATTTAATTTTAATTTAACATTAAATTAGGACTATATCCTAACCTTGCTGCATACATATATACGTATTCGTACGCGCGAATTCGTGGTACTACGAGCCTATTTTAATCTAAACTTTATTCCGATTTTGATTGTTTTATTTCTACACGTAATTAGTATGCCTGCGCCCTTTGTTTCTGAAAAACAATTGCTTAATATTACATGTCCTTGCCAGAGATCTCCATCGGCCGTTATCTCGTCCCTTATTTGATTTATCGTCAGGGTTGGTGAGCGGCTCAAGCTTAATTGTTATTTCTTAGACAAGAAAATCCTAGGAATTTATTGTAATTGTATAACGAACTTCTCTCTTTTGTTATTGCGCAATTCTAAGTCGACGATCCCCAGGTCGACAATCTAGTCTAGGATCTAGGATCTAGTCGACGATCACGCTCGAAGGTCTTTTGCTCAGGCTACGGTCTTTCCTCGCCATATAGCTTCGTTGACGCCGTTTCGCGTGAGATGAGCACAATGAAATTTCCTTTATTGTATTTTGTTAATTTTCTAATTAATGTGATAGCTTCGCTTACGTATTACAAAATAGTATTAATGTACACCCAACGTTATTGTCCGGTAGGTACTTAAAATATTGAAATAATAATTGTTCTTATTTTTTATTCGTGAAACATCCATCTATAGTGTTTCTATGTGCAAATGGCGGAGCTTGTGTTTTGCGTTTGTGCTTGGTAAAATTTTGAAGATAGTCGATTTCCGAAATATTTGTTGTTTTCGTATTCTTTAAATGAAATTTTATGTATGAGTTTTGGTTGACTTTCTTTGTTTTAAATTTTTACTTATTTTACCGCGCCCAGTGCTTTGTAAACAAGAATTGTTGGGATTTTATTAATAAAATGTCACATATCATCGTGGATTTTACGTTTTTTGACATAATTTGCGCAGATTTTCATAAACAAATAATGTTTCGGCAATTCTATGGTTCTTTATCTCGAGTCTTAGAATGAATTACAGTTTCTTAGTGCTTATTGTAATCGTTCAGATGTTTCGCAGGTAAACTCCCGCCTTTTTGTTCATCGACGAGAATTAAAAAAAATTGTCGAATATGAACGAAGTAAGAGATAAAGTCGTGGCTGGACCATCGACTTGGGATACTTTGACATCAAATGACAGCTCTCCAGATATTCTTTCATCGCCTGTTAAATTGACACCAACTGGTGGTGATGCGAACAGTTCTCCTGGTCCAGCGACACCGCAGACGCCCCAGGGTCCTCCAGGTCAGGCGACGCCACAGACCCCTCAGGGTCCTCCTATGCCCGGCGTCAACTTTATGGAAGACATTCATCCGGAACTACTTCAACAAGGTTGGAGAAAATACTGGTCCAAAAGAGAAAATAGACCTTATTTTTGGAATAAGCTGTCAGGTGAATCGATGTGGGAGATGCCTATGACAAAGAGAGATTTCGACCCCATCACAGATCCCCTTGGAATTTGTGGACCAAACCCGGCCAACCCGGCACTCATCGTACCCAAGCGGAGGGCCTCAGAAGACAATGGTCCACCACCGAAGAAATTTGTTTTGGCAGGGCCTTGGGATTTGGATATACCCACCAATGTTGTAATTTATGAGCGTCCTCCGACCATTAGTCCTCACCCCCACCCAGAAATAGAATCGTACAGGTACTCTCTAGTGACTAAGCTCCGACTATGTTATCAGGAACTGTGCCATGCTCGGGAGTCTATCGATGCTCCTAAAGACTCCTTCAACAGGTGGTTGATGGAACGTAAAGTGTGTGATCAGGGTGGTTGCGATCCTCTGTTGCCCAGTCACTGTTTTCCAGAAATCTCCAGATCGATGTATGATGAAATCATGAATGACATTCCCATCAAACTCGGACACCCTAAGTTTACGGGAGATGCTAGGAAGCAACTTTCTCGTTATGCCGAGGCAGCTAAGACTATTATTGAATCTAGAAATGCATCACCAGAGAGTAGGAAAGTTGTGAAATGGAATGCTGAAGAAACCTTCCAGTGGCTCCGCAGAACAGTCGGTGCTACTTATGATGACTTTCAAGATAGATTGGCACACCTGAAGGTAGGTTCAGTTAATCTGATTCATCATTCACAGGACACAAGTGGGACATATTTGGATTGTCATGCAGAATCAATTGAAATCAAATTAAAAAATGATTTTGCCTCGTAACTCTTCCATCTTTGTTAAATGATTATTTTTGGAGGTAAACAATATTTAATGCTTGGCTTGTAAATACATTATTTGAGTTTTTCAATAAATATACTAATAGTACAGTACTAATATGTATTATACTATCAAATATAGATAGAATATGTATTAGACCTAGTCCATAATATTTTATGAGTGGGTTCTAAATTACTAGTCGAAAATCTTCACGGGATGTGTGTTTAATCTCAACATGTCAGAGATATAAGCATCTCAAAAAATCGTAAATATGTGATTATTTTGAATAGTTGAAATATTTTATTGATTCAAAATTATATATTGGATATAAGAAATTAAATTTCATCAAATTTTGAGCGGCCAGACTATTTTATGTTAGACGATTTAGGATCTGGAGCAAAGATATAGTAAATTTCGCAAATATTTATTTTCAAGTAGTTAGTCTTAAAGTTTCATATTATTTTGTAAAAATTTCAAACAATAATATTTTCCATAACGGTGCAGAATTTGCACATATTTCTTAAACATTTTCGATTCGTAATTTAGTCAGGTATCCACTCATAAAATATTGTGGACTATGTCTGTTACACCCTGTATATATTTTAATACATATTCCATCTATATTTAAGTATGACAGTATAAAACATATTCCATGTATTGATGTTTTTTATTAGATTATTAACATTTGATTTGTCCTTATGTTGGTTGGTTCGCAGTATCACGAATATAACAAAAAATTGAAAAATCACTTTTTGGATAAGTATCAAACATAATTTTTTCAAATTCATGGCATTATTTCAAATTAATAAAACAAACCGCAAATGTCAACATGTTGCAGTAATTTAAACATTAATGACCCGATGAATGAGACACAATGAGATAAATCTAAAAGATTTAGTTGAAGTACATCTTATTGAGATTTTGATCTGTAAATAAACTCAGAGATCTGCTGGAGATTGTTATATATAGACAAAAACTCAAATTGTATGCACAAACATCACCTAAAATCAATTTGGAAAGTTAGACAAACAGAAGGCATTACATTACAAACATTTATTCTCTTTAGCCAAGGAGATTCAAATCTACTCAAATGACAAATAAAACAAAGGGTCAATGGACTCACATTTGACGTACAGCAAGTGTGAAGTCAGATACGAGACAGCGAATCTTTGAGATTTGGTTCGTGCATAGTGAACTATGAAAGCCTAGAGTTGTCTCCAAAGAATTTCATGGAAGCATAATCCATGCCGTACAAAGTAGTGTATTAAAATACCACAAAACTCATTCTGAAAAACTTCAATGTGTTCTCCTTAATAAAAATGTAATTATTTATTAAATGTAAACCGAATGTTAATTTTCACTAGTAAAAAACATGATAAACATAAGGAGTGTTAGTTTTTCATATCTGGCAGATATGTCATAACGTGACGTGGATATGTTATATATGTGTAATTATGATATAATTTCATTCCAGCATCAGTGCCAGCCACACTTAACGGAGACAGTGAAGGCTTCCGTGGAGGGCATCTGTCTGAAAATCTACCATCTCTCGGCCGAGTATTCGCGCAAGATTAAGGAGAAGCATAGTGTGCTACTGAAGGAACACGGCATCGGAGAGTTGAGCGCTCCGCAGCAACAGGCAGCTCTGCGCAAAGTGTGGTGCTACCCAGTACAGTTCGCCATACCTTCACCCCGCCCCCCTCTTGTAGACCACTACCTGGACCGGGACCAGGCCATGCTGCGCTACCAAAATGACACACTCGTTGTTAACAGTCTGCACTTACAGAAGCTGGTGGGTTGGTCTTCACTAGCACACACTTATCAAAGATCTCTCAAGAAATGAATTGAAAAACATTGGTGTTGGTTTTAAACAATATCGATAATTTATATTAAGTTTATTTTATAGGCCATGATTATCACATTTAAAATCATTGTGCAAAATCCTACAAGAAGAGTACATGTATTACGTAGCATACCAATGAATGTGAGTTTTTTTAAGTGGAAATTTAAATGCATTCTCACATAAAATTATAATATTTAGGCGTCATTGAAAAATGTTTTTCTTCGCCAAAACCATTACTAGTCGTAAATATACCGGGTGATTCGACCGCTACACGGCATAGTCCTAGTTTCCCCAATACTTATCTGTGACACAGAATCTGTTGGTATCCAATTATCTTTCGTTATTCTTTAAACTGGTGATAAGGTCTTAGCTGATATTCATCAAAAGACACTTTCACTATCTTTGGACTAACTGTCAAAAATACTAAGCACTGGAAAAATGTATTCAATAGTCACCTAAGTGCTCAATGGTTAATAACACTCTGCTTTTCAAATATAAGATAATGTGAGATAAGATCAGTTACCACTTTATTCACGGGATAGTATTAAATTACAGTTGTGAAATCTATTACAGAAGTTATGTGCTGAGTAAGCACAATCAGAACATAAACAAATGGTGCCATAACTTCTGAGTATTACTGACTAGATTATTAATGAAAGAAACTGAGCCTTACAACATTCATTGTAATTGAAATTTGTTTTGTTTCCAGGAACATCTGTATAGGTATAGCTGTTTTGATGATAAGAAGTTTGAGCTGTTCCTGGCCCGCGTGTGGTGCGTGATTAAGCGCTACTCGGCCTTCCTGGGTGCCACGGGGCCCACCTGCGAAAGCCACATCACGCAGTCCTCCTTGCCTGTTACCGTGTTCGAGTGCCTCCACAAGATGTTCGGTGTTACCTTTGAGTGCTTCGCCAGCCCTCTTAACTGCTATTTTCGGCAGTACTGCTCCTCCTTCTCCGACACGGACAGCTATTTTGGATCCAGAGGGTATTCTATTTTGACAAATATTACGGGTGCTCTCAATAGTATTTCTTTTTAGATATTTTGATTATGAGACATTTTTATAATTATCAAAGTTAAACGTGATGTAGCAGAACATGAATACCATGCTGCATCACAGGAGTTAGTGTGCAAACAAGTGTGTGCGACAGGGTGGGTGGTTGCATTAATGACGAATATCGTTTGAAATATGTTGAAAAGCTCTGATTTTACATTTCCCCGCAATTTTAATTCAAATTTGCTGGATCCATTTCAGTTATTTTTTTCAATATTAAAAAAAATTACTGCGATATATTATGCAAACATATTTTCTGCACTTTATGCATCTGTGGATTATTTTTTTATTTGTAATGCTAAGGCTTAGCACGCACTGTTAATTATTTCACAATGTGTTTTATGAAACTGCACAATAACACGCACAGCGGTTCTACACTGCGTATTTTAAGTTCAGTATTAGAATGTACTTCTGGACGACAGCTTGTGTTGTATCTCTGGCTATCAGAAATAGAAAAATAATCGCTTGGTTCATCCGTTAACTGACCAATGATACCTGAAGGTTATTGTTTTAAACTACCATGATATGTGAGCACATCCTGATAAGTTTTTTTGATTACTGTATGTCAATAAATAGTTTTGACAATCTGTTAACCTCTCTCTGGAATATGGCCGTTAAGGGCCAGCCGACCGAAATTTGTTACAAAGGAGTGTTGCCGACCCTTACGCCACAGTTGTCATTATGGCCCATTTAGGTATATTAAAAAATATACATTCTTTTGCCATCTATGGATGATTTTTAATAATTTTTCAAAGTTTTCAAACAGTTTTAATTTTTTACTGATATCGCAAATTTACAATCAAAATACACATGGCATTGTCGACGGTCCGCCGTCAGTCGTCAACATTTTTCCTCAAACGGTGGTTTGTTTACGAAATTGAGTGATCATTTCTTGTGCTACAAAACATCAGTATTTTTTGTACATAACATATGTTTTCACTAAAATAAAGTTTTTTAAAAATGTTGAAAATTGGTAATTATGTCCTGCAAATTGAATGGTTTATAACACTATTAATTTTTAACATTTTGCTAATTAGCAATTTTGTCCCTGTAATCTTGACTTCAAGATTATAAGAAAATATATTTCGTTTATGCAATAATTTACCATATTGACACAATTATGTAGCGCGTGGGAGATGCATCTAATGGTTGCGGTCTTATAATGGTTGTATTGTCTTAATTATGCCAAATAACATTCAGTTTATTAGTTTTAAATGAGTACTAAGGTACAATCTAAGTAATACCTTTAAAAGTCAAATTTACTGTATAACTTCTAATATAAATGAATAATAAAAACCCACATTTTTGTAAAAAATGTGAAAATTTGAATTATTATTGAAGTCGCCGCCTTAATTTAGTGTTATAGTTATCGTGTATTATTTAATGATTGTTTAGTTTCCTGAGAACATTTAAAGGTAGGATCTTTATTTATTATGAAAAATAGATCTAATATTCACCCTAATTAGTTTCAGTGGTATATATGTATAATAAATTATATCAGTATTTTGTACTAGTATAATAAATACTGCATTTTTTAAATGATTTTGTGAAATGTTCCAAAATATGTATGCTTTTCACGAAATTAGCGGGGTTTTTCATGACCTTTACAATTTTTTTATTCGATCGCATTGCGGAATTTATAATCTTTTTTTAATTTCAAATTAATGCGGTTCTACTGAAATTTGTTGCATTTAAGATCGGATGATTTCCCGAGTAAGGTAGATAGTTTTTCTGAAAATTTTTGATCAAAATTCTAGTCGGTGAGTCTCAAATAAAATAAAAATTATTTTGAATTAAGTTAGTTTTATAGCAAAATATAAAATGCTAATTTATTCCAGCTTAATCACAATACAATACACTAAACATTTACAACACATCATTACACTTTTATATTGTCCTTATTTTTTTTCTCAATAATATATCTCTGTCGAATCTTATTCTTTCTTTTTAATTTTAATTAAATAACACCGCAACAATATTGAAAAAAACTGTCTACTTTGACACAGACGGCAGTCTAGCAAACTAACCAGGACAATGCTCTATACATAAATAAGAGGTGGATACCTCCTACATCCCACACAGTCAACTAATAAGTGTGTTATATTGTATTTTCACTTCTGATTTACAAAAAATTAATGTCAAATAAATACATATTTAATTTCATTTTAGGCCCTTTTTGGATTTCAAACCCGTATCGGGGTCATTTGAGGTGAACCCCCCCTATTGCGAGGAGTTGTTGGAGGCCACCATCCGCCACATGGAACGTCTTTTATCTGAGTCGGCTGAGCCACTCAGTTTTATCGTGTTCTTGCCTGAATGGCGTGAGCAGCCACCAAATGCCCTGCTCAAGCTGGAAGCGTCTCATTTCAAAAGGAAACAGGTGGTGGTACCCGCGTTGGAGCACGAGTACCGCCATGGTTATCAGCATGTTATGCCTAAGTAAGTAGTCATGGGTTTAATGAAATTTAATGTTTTCAATGTTATCACAATTTTTTCATAATTTTTGTGATGTTTTTGCTAATTTAAAATTTAGTGGGCCTTTCGTTGGTCCCTTGAATTTAGAATTAAGGCTGTACTTGTCATTTGCTTTCATATCCGCCATTTTCTCAAATTTATCAGGTGGCCATTTTGTATTGTTGCATGATGACCAATCACAGCCATTAGTTATTTTTCCAGTTTGAAATTCGAGAAATTCTATTCGATTAAAATTTGAGAAATTCGACTACTCTTTCAAGCCGGGATTAAGAGTTAAACTTCTGTTAAGTGTCTTCTAAATACTAGAGGATGCTATTTGTGACGTAAATCTCACTAGAGTGGAAAGTTATTATAGAAAGAGATGACAATAAAATTGTTGATTTTTTCGCATTCGAGACAAGTGTCTAGACTCGTATTTAGAGTCTTATCCACAGTTTTTCATATTAATATTGTGGAGTGAAATTAAATGTGTGTTGTTATTTGAATTAATCCATCAAAAATTTAATAACTTATTGAAGTACCTAGTTGATATCTGTAAATATGTTTTGAAATCAGTCAAAAATAGCTACATATAGCATCTTGATATTTTGAATTCAATATGATTGTGACAGCTTCATTTAATTATTTTGTTTATAGAGATCGATTTAGAAATACCGTGTTGCTGTTTTCTGTTTGTTTGTTTTTCTATTGATTTGTTTGTTTCATAAATATGTAGTAAGCCTTTACATGACAACAGTGTTAAATATTATTACGTTATATTTGGTACCTATCGCGCATGAGATAGGTTGGGAATTGGTTCAACACGAGCAGAAAGTTATTAATTTTAAATTAAAAAAATTAAAAGAAAAAAATAAGATTACAATACTCTCAATATTATCAATTACAACAAAAAGTATTTTACAACCATTACACGCGAAGTAAATGTCCATTGTACAGAGATCCACAATCTTCATCCAGATTTTCATGTCCGAGGCACTCGTAATTACTTGTAATTTACTGGCCAGAACGTCAGGAAATGAGGGGACATCTTGCGTTTTAGCTCGCCATGAATTTCTTGCGTCATCTTCGGTTGTAAAATTATCTCGTCATGTACTGATTTGCGGCAGAGATCAAATCGTACCCCATCCTTCATTTTTCATGAGAAATCCTTCCTGAAGTTGAAAGTATTGTCGTGGCATGACCACTTTCCCGTTATGTCAGAAGAAGTAGGTTAAGAAGAAGGTAACAAAAAAATAACTAGGAAGAAGAAGAGATGCCTCCATCCTGAAATTACACACAGAATTAGCGAATTAAAAATTACTCACGGCGCCAGACAACACAGATGCCAAACATATTTAATTATTCTCACCTCCTTCTCCTATACAAAGACACATCTTCGTTGTTTTTACATCGGACTAACGTCCGCGCACATGAAGACTTGTCAACCGAAAAGAAACGGTAGCCAGAATTCCTTTCCTTGTGTGGCCAGTGTTGTCATTTGGTGAATGCCAATTCCTAACCTATCTCGTGCGCGGTAGGTACCAAATATAATATAATAATATATACTAAATATTCAATTGCAACTTGCATAATGTATACTTTATTTGAGAAAATGTTGTTTTCCCTTAAAATTAGTAAAAAATCATCTA
Organism: Eubasilissa regina; assembly: GCA_022840565.1. NCBI lineage: Eukaryota > Metazoa > Arthropoda > Insecta > Trichoptera > Phryganeidae > Eubasilissa > Eubasilissa regina. The sequence continues at coordinate 29,921,082 of JAINEB010000018.1, forward strand.
ATTTATGAAATTTGCAACTAATATTGTGAATCAATTCAATATTAATTCATATTGTGGCTAAAATATGCGTGAAAACATATATAAATTATGAGAGCACGAATGTCTATCATGCCGCTTGGAACCAGCCGAATGAAGCAAAAAAAGTGCATATTAATAAGATCAATATAAATATTATCCAGTAAGAAATTGTTGTTTTTGATATTTAACTTGATTTTAAATGGTAACTGAAATCTCAAAGTGTGTGAATAAATCATTTGTTTTCACTAAAACATAGTATTTTAAAATTGTCGAAAATTGATAATTGTCCTGCAAATTTAATGATTTATAACTATTAATTTTTGACATTTTGTTAATTTGTCTCCATAATCTTTGCTTCAAGATCATAAGAAAGTATATTTCATATATGCAAGTATTTTTTTTTATAAGGCAATTTTGTGGCACACGGAAAATGAATTTAATGGTCACGGTCTTTCTTATGTTTGTATTGTTTTAATAATATTATTGTCAAATAATATTCAGTTTATTAGTTTAAATGTCCTTTCTAAGTAATAGTTTTAAAAAAGGTCTAATCTAGTGTATAACTTCTAATATAAATAAATAATAAAAACCCACATTTTTGTAAAAAATGCGAAAAGGTAAATTATTGTTGAAAGTGGTGCCTTATAAGATTCTGCAGTTTAAAATCTTATATTTTTTTTCACTTCAGTTCTATTGTATTAATCTAATAAATAATAAAAATAAAAATCTGGGTCAAAAAAATCCACAAGGTGCCTTATAAGATTCTGCAGTTTAAAATCTTATATTTTTTTTCACTTCAGTTCTATTGTATTAATCTAATAAATAATAAAAATAAAAATCTGGGTCAAAAAAAACCACAAGAATATATTGGACGTGTGAGAAAATATCTATTTAAAAAAGTTTGCTTAATTTGAAATCAGGCATAATCCAAATTGTATTAAAATATTAAAATCAATTCTAAAAATCTTGTAATTTGAGACAATTTGTCACAAAATTGCTTATGATCATATTACATATTTCCAAAGTGCGTACATTTATCCTCAATTTACACATTCCCCTACTTTACAACGTTCCAGCTCAGTCAACAGGAGAGTGTAAAATCAGGGTTCCACTGCGTTTCATTAAATTGACATTTAGATTTTCAAAGAATTACGCTTCACTATGAAAAATATTTCAGAACGGATGTGCACTTTCGCTCGGCGCATGGCACTTTAGTGGTGTGGCTACAGAACGGGGCAGGGCAGGCACGCTGGGGTCCCACGGAGGAGCGCGTGGAAGCCCTGCTGGACGCCTGGCGCCCTGGTAGAGAAAGGCAACGAGACAAGCGAGAGCCGGCACCCGTGGTACCACCCGCTACGCCGCAGGGCATCACGTGAGATCTCTGCTACTCCAATGGATAGTCTTATAATTTTTATACATTTTTGTATATACGTAAATTACGCAGGACAATTTTTTTACCCTTTTAGTGTTGATTTTAATATATCAAATATATTTCAAAATAGAGGCACTTTACAGAAAAGTGCATATTTAAGAGTTAGAGTGCCAACAATTTTACTGATACCGGAGATTTTTTTTCCATTCTCGGAGAGCATTACAGAGGCTATTGATCTATATTTGATCTTAATAATGGATCATTGTTGGGCACTCAGTCTGTTGAAGGTCATTTTGGTGTAGAACTATTTATTACTTTTGATATTATATATAAGTTCAATTATATTTTATGTGAATTTTTTCAATGGCAGTGTATAGATATTTTTTTATGTGATTGTATAACTGTACTATGTACAGTTGAATATATTATTGAGTATAAACTATATACTTTAGTTAAGTGAACTGGTAATCATCTAGAACTACAGCCCCTGCCCTAGTATTAGTGTACACCCAATACCCAGTGATTGATTGATCATAACAATCTGAAGCCATAACATAAATAATTATTTAATATATCATATGTTTTGCATTCCGGTGGATGTTAAATTATTTGAAATGTTTTGAGCTATTACACTCGCATCTGTCCCTTGATCCCTTTGTATGAATTCCCATCGCGGTGTGTTTGGCATTAGTGATCAATTTATTTCAGACTGTTACACAGTTATTATCAATATTGTTATTGAATGGTACCAAAAAACTAAATTTAAATTTATCATTTATTGTTTGTTCTTAATAGAATCAATGTGTGAGAAGGCTGTTCGGTATTTTCTTTAGATTTATTCTAATTTCTTGGGAATTCTACTATGTATTTCTATCTGTACTGCTATATACACATTTTTTATAGCTACGAATATCGTAAAGTAATTACTTGAATTGGCGACCACTCGTTTTTGTTAACATATTGCTTATTACATTATATATTAGCTTTATTATCAAAAATGTGGTGCGTGGAAAATAAAACAGTTTTGTACATAGCATAAACAGAAAGACAATTTTTCGAAGCTAGAATAAACTAAATTAAAACTAAAATTATTTAGTTTTCTGGGAGATTAAAAAATATAAAATAACAATAAAATGAATTCTTCATTAGAAGTATATAAACTGACTTTGATTGTATTCAATTTCTACTAGGATCAGTGACATTTCGGTAACATACTTATGTTCCAATAATTCTTAAATACGAGTTGTGAGACCCCAGCACCTGTAAGTCCTTTTTCTTTATTATAAAAATAATTCTAAATTATTTCATCCTTTTTATTGACCAGTCAGCTGCTGGAATTTTACTATTATATGAGTCCTTAAGGCAAGGAATCCATCTTCAATTGTCTGAAAGGGATTATTTTGAATTAACTTGTATTCTTTTCTAGAGAGTATAATGTAACAAAAAGAATAGTAGGGGAAGTTGGGCAAAGTCAGTCAGTGTGTCTGTTTTTGAGAAATGGGATATAAATGTTTGAAATACATAAGCAGTTTATTGTCTATAAAAAATTTATTCAACCTTTTATATGAAAATGTTACTAAAAAGCTCAAAATCTTGGGAAAACTGTATATAAGTGTTTTTTGATGAACATTAGTCACATCCTTTCCTCCTGATGTTTATCTTTTCGTGTCTCCATTTAATCCAATCTTTATTAGGTTTTCCTTGATATTTGTGTATATGTAATTTTCTATAGTATCAGTTTGTGCACGCAAAGGTCCCTATGTAATTTTCATTATTCATTTCCTTGTAAGGCGCTCTATTTCTGGTACCAAGATTATTTTTCTTTGTGAAAAAGAAAAAAAAAAATTTTCTGAATAATTAACAAATAAATTCTTCATTGCTTTAAATTAAATTAAACATATCAGTCAAACCATCAACCTCATTGGTTAGTTGAAACTGCCGATGATAAAGGTTTTAAAATACTAGGGATATGGAGTTTATGGAATTAAATTTCCCAGTACGTAAATATATGTGTAATGTGTCAATAATGATTCTGGTCAAAGCGTTCTGTCACTTCACAATCAGTTACCACAGGCAGGGCACAACCCTCATCATCAAGATTAACTGGCAACAGTCCCATAGATTTAAAGCCACTTATAGCATAATATTTTTTAATGTTGCTATGTTGCAAATATGCTAACAGTTTTGCAACATAATACTAACTGATATTTCTACTGCGGTGTGGTTTATGGAATATGTTGACTCCTTGTTCTAAATATCTTTTCTTAGGTCTTATCGAGTGGGTGTATATTTTATGCTCTGTGTGCGGTGCAAAAGAGATCAAGATAATATTATAGCCAGTGGGGTATAAGACATACACACATAGGGCCGAATAATATTTGCGTGATAAAAAGAACTTCTGGTGGTCTATATTAGCCAGCCTCACCTATGTTATATATTCATCCATTATTAATTTCAATCTTAAACTAGGATTTTTTAAGAACCATTTAACTCGAGATTTCATTTTTGATTTTTAAAAAATCATTTGAAATTTGAAACCTTAGGCATGGCGTGCCAGATAATGTTGATTCCGGTGTTCTTAGAAAATGTTTAGACTTAATTATGCCTCTTCAAACATGAAGTTATCCATTTGTCACCAGCTTGTGCATGTTTGTCCCATGTGGATGGATAATGAATTTTTTTACAAATTCGTATATACATAGTAGTTTAGACATAAACATGTAATATTATTTAATTTTCTGCAGTACCGTTGTGGTCATTTTTATTACCATAATGATTTAATAATTATTAAATTTAGTTAAAGTGTGCTGTCTATCTATTGTGATGTATGTAAGTACATAAGTATGTATATATATATATATATATATATATATATATATATATATATATATATATATTTATATATATTTATATATATACTAATGAATTTGGGTCTAGAAAATATACATTAAAAATAGAAAACATAATTATACCTATCAAATAACCATTTTTCTGAATTCACAGTAAATCACCTTTTTGAAAATAAATAAAATAAAAGTAATATTTATTTATAGATAATTAACCAAGAAATATAAATATACATTTAAAGAAACATGTTTTCCCTGGGCCTGAGGTGTATTTATGTGAATTTTAATTATTTTAGGTTTTGGAATTTTTGAAATTGTTTTTTTTTCAAAGGGTTTGACCTTGGAATGAATTAAAAAAATATGTACTAGACAGCCAACTGATTAAATGATAATATAAGGGATTAAAACTTAATTGTTTTGAGAATCTTGATACATCCAGAAAATTTAATACTAGTTTCATAAATCACAACACATTAATACCTTATATGTATATCTTTCCTAATTTCAATGTTTTTCATAACGCCGTTCTCCTCGTCCTTGTGGCCATGTTTCAGTAAGTTTTATAACAATTTGGATAGTTACTGAATCACACGGTGCAATAAATATTCTTAAGTACACTTGGGTTTCTTTTTATGCGGTTTTGAAGTTATGCAGTTTATATTCAAGAAGCATTTTATTTTAAATAACTATTTTAGATCAATTTGACATGTTGGATGGGTCAAAAATTCAGAGAATTTTGTCTGTATATTCAAACACATTCTGCACCAGTACAATTCAGCCGAAACCAAGTGAAATTGGGCATGTCTGGACGCATTTCTCCCCTCCATTGTTATCAGAAATTATCAGTGAGCATAATGCAGAGGATAATGTCATGAATGACAATGATATCATTGGTATAACTCTTGGTACCATTGAAGAAAAAAAAAATGAATCCGAAGAAAATGAAACTCCAGTCACCCTCGCTGCAAGTGTAATTCGAGAAGGTCATAAATTAGGAAGGAATATGTAAGATTATATTTTTCTGAAATTTAATAAACTTTTTTTATGCGTTTTTCGGTATTTTTTAACTTATTGAATTAGTTTTATGCCATTTTAGAGAATTATGGAACGTATCTTTTATTTTTATACGTGTGTCTAGTCTTTTTTATGCGTTTTCCTGTGGAACGTATCTACCGCATAAAAAGAGACCTGAGTGTGGTAGAGTTTCAAAAAGTTTATATTAATTTAATTCATTACGACATAAATTTTTCTAATAATCTATAAAATACGTTATTTAATTTTTTTCAGTAAGTTTTATAAACAGATTAATTTTCGAATTTTTTAATATGTAACAAAATGACCCATTCGATGTTCTCATGCAGTTCCTCCTCTCTGCTACTACTGATGTGAAAAAATCTTCCATAAAATATTTCCCAATATCTCCCATCTTTTTTATAAAAATATCTCCCATTTAGTTATGGGCCGAGCTATAATATGTTATATTTTGGAGCTTTTTTTGATACGATTTTTATAAAAGCTTGACTTTTAAGTTATCGGAGGCATCTAAACCGTTTGGCCGCGATTACTGTTCTTAACATTCTACTTCAATAAGGTAATTGAGTATTCATCAGCTGCCGAGCTATAATATGTTATATTTTGGAGCTTTTTTTGATACGATTTTTATAAAAGCTTGACTTTTAAGTTATCGGAGGCATCTAAACCGTTTGGCTGCGATTACTGTTCTTAACATTCTACTTCAATAAGGTAATTGAGTATTCATCAGCTGCCGTGTAATAATTCCAAATCCAATTAAAATATACATTGTCCAGCAAGAATCTACCTGTCATGGGAAAACAAATAGTTTTTAAAAATATTTTTTTATAAACTAGGTACTCTTTTTGTTTGAGAAGTAAACTTCTAATAATGTGTAATTGAATTTACATCAGTATTTTGTAGAGATAATAAGACGCCTCTCATAAATAAAAATAAGTTTGCGTGGTGCAAAGATATGTGAAACTTAAAGAAAACAAACTGATAAAACTAGATGAAAATAAATTATGGATTAAATTTGAGAATTACAAAAAGTTGATATTGTCAACAAATAAAGAATATGTGCCGACATGAGATGAAATTGAAAGGTGAAAAGGCGAATTGCGCACATGATACTTCTATTCATATTTCGTTTAGTTACATATTCATAATTTACTATGAGCGAGCAACAATAGTTTTGACATTTTATAATTAACATTGTCTTTTGTTTATCCAGGGTAATTTGGGTTTTTGTACTCGGGCGGTATTGTTTATTTGTCAATGATATGTAATAAATATTCTTTACTTATCCCTCACTGATTTGACCTAAATTTTTAAATATATGACATGAAGAGTTCAGAAGCGAAACCACCTCTATCCAATTGGCAAAAATAGAGGTTGACTCGCTTGAAAATGATTATCTGTCAATGATGGCAGTTTTACAATTGATAACTGTTCTTGCAAAAATATTTGTGGGGTTTAGAAACATTTTATTAGATGTGTATCAATTTTAAAATCTCTGCTTATAAAATCAGTTAAAATTTTTATCTCAATTTTATCAACTGGATAGTAGCAGTTTTGCTTCTGAATCCTTCACATATTGAAAATCTTGCTTGGAATAATTGACCGCATAACACTTTCTGATGACGACCATTAAGTATGTACAAATTACATCATTTTACACAAGTTCCAGATACATGTTGGAATACTGATATTGATAATGGAATTAGCTTTGATTGATCATAAAATGTTTTTAGATACTGACAGTTAAGTAATCCAAATGTACATTGATGCAAATCCTTTTCCTGTATCTATCAAATAATTCAACATATCAGGTGATGCAGTGTCATTATTGCAGATCCCGACTTGTAAAAAATGCATGTTATTTAATTCAACATATTTTGTATACTATGTATGAATACATCTTTATTTTTTCATAATGTAAAAATGTACAGAAATGAGTTTCTCAGTACCTCAAAAAAGTGTATGATTACCGAATGTTGGATTACTGAGATCTTTTTGTAGTAGTATGCGTAAAAATGGGTACATTGACAAATTAAACTGTGATAAAATGGACGAATTGTCAAGAGGTGAAAGTGTTGATTACTCAATCTGTTTAAAATCATAGGACTCATTGTCTGTGGCAAAAATCTTTGAGTTTGGAACATTTTTCCAAATAGGTACCTGTTAATGTGAATTAATTTCTGATATACTGAATCCCCTAAATTTAGTTAATTTATTTAGACTCAAAAGATCATTTGCACCTGGAAGATTTTTTTGTAGTTATTATTGGTAAACAGAAGTATGATTTTTTTTATTAAAATTTATTTTTTAGCATGATATGATGTGTACGTATCATGCTAAAAAGTGTACATATCACATGAAAAAGTGTTATTTTTTAAAGGAGGTGACAATATGTTAGTCTATTTATCCAGTACACTATTGCTCTTTCTGACACTTTGTTACACATTCTTTTCAAAATGTGCTGTGTGCTGACCCCTCCATGAAACCTATTTCCACGGTACCACTCGGAAGTCTGTATGGAAGAAAAAACAATAGCATCTATTTCATGTTCTCACTAGTATTGCATTTTTTGTCTTTGGTACTTTCTCTACATTTCATACATTCCTCCTGTGCTGGCTGTAGTTACGCAACATGGACCGCCAGTTAGTAAGGTCTGTTGTCTGTCTTCGGGTACCTTCTGTAACATATTTTGCCTACTGCTGTAAGTAATATATTTTTTTGTTAAAAGTTTAAAAATATAAAATCTTGTTTTTTCTTAATGGTGCATTTGAATGTACGATCTCATTGTTCGACAATGTCTGCTGATTTTATTGTATGTGTATATTCCTTATAACATAATTACTGTGTAAAAAAATACAAATACGGAAGTAATTAAGATTCCTAGCGATTGTGATGTGACAGTGACTAGAAATAGATAATAACACTTGAATTGTGGTAGATAAAATAAATCCAACATTCATGGATAGACTGTATTATATTTAGGTATTTACTGACTATTATACTTTCTGTGTGCAATGTACTACAATTGTGGCTGCACCATGTTTATATAGTGCAGTGTCTTAATCCAAAATATAAGTTTTTTTTTCTTCATTTTATTGCATTCAGAATGATAAATAATATTAATTTCTTCAGACATGACATCGCTGCTCGAATAATTTTGAAATTTTATGAAAATTCATAAAATAAAAACAAACTTTCATTACAATGTAATTTTTATGTATCTTTTTTTAAAAAGCGATAAATGGGAAATTTTCATTTCTGTATGAACATAGCGATAAGTTAAAATACACAGAATATATCAACTAAAAAAATGACAAGGTGTATTTATCTGTAATATAAAACTAAAACTGGTCAATTTAAATATGACAGGTTTGTTGTAATTTTAAATGAAATTATTTATGTTGAATCTATGTTATTAAAAGTACATGAAATGTGTATATGTATATGTTATATTATGCTATGTATATCGAGGGCGAAAGTGCCTAACTACTGGTGTATTTGCATATTGACAAATTGCTCGGGAAACTTTTTCAAATATATTTTTTTTTATTATTCAACAATAATAGAGCTAACACTTGATATTTTATCTGTTAGGATTTTCACATTGTTTTTTTTAAATTTTTGTGAGTTTCCTGGCCACATTTTTTAAATCTACAGATAAGAACGTGACTTTGACTAATCAAAATAGTACATCCAGTGAGCATAGATAATTATGAGAAACCAATACATCGCTTTGAATTTGTGAAGAGGTCAATGAGAAGAATCGATATCTACAAACTATTTATTGTTATATAGTTCAGAGTGCCAAGCGTAGTAAGTTAATATTTGATGTGCTTGTTTGGTCTAGTGCCAAAAGATCGGGGATCGTCACTGGAAACAATTTAGCCCTATATGTGTTTCATAGTACAAGCGCTTAGTTTCATTTGAAATTAACATATCGACCCCTCCTACTAAAGTATTGTAAGTAATAAATGACATTTTTAATCATTTTAGTATATCGCATGGATTTGATGCTTATTTACGTGGCAGATTTAAAAAAAAAATATATATATATATATTGTATTTTATGATGTAGGTACTAATAAACATTATATTTTTAAAATTAAAGTGATTCAAAAATGTATCAAACATGTGCAAAATACTAGAATGAAGGTGGGGTCGATATGCAATAATAAAAAAAGTTCAGTTTCGATTGGCGGTTATCAAAAAGGACACGAGTCATTATGAAACAATTTTGAGAATAAAAAACGATTTTGTTTCATATTCAGTTGAACTCATTTTAAAACATTTATGGAAGTACTCGGAAACCACTCGGTGATCTATGCCTCTTTCATAAATAATATGTATTACATGCGGACCAATATGGGGGGGGGGAGCCTTAATTCATTTTGACTAAACATTAAATTTATATTAGTTTTGAAACAACCGATTCATGTACAGTAAATAACATTACTATGCAAAATATAATATTTTCTAAGCTTGCTTTCAAGTAGCATTAATTTTTATCAATGGCGCTTAGTAGTTTCTCTACTATTTTTATACTGCTAATCAAACTAAATATGTCTTGTATCCGATAAAATTATTTAATTTTTATTAAGGTAAGGTGAAAATTATTTTTATTTATTGAGATAAGTAAAGTTTGTGGAATTTAGGTATCGATTTTTCACATAAAAGTAAGTGCCTATAAATTAAACATGTATTAGTTTTTCATAAAAAAAAAATCAAAGTTACTGAGCTCTAAAGATTTAAAAATTCCCAGTTAACATAAATAGAATGATGCTCAACGGTAAAACCCAGTGCCATATTGTTTCTCTAAATGAAGATATTTCCAGCGGAATTCCTAGTAGACTGCTCCGCAGAAAATATTCTAATTGATCTAAAGAGTTTTTGGAATGAGTGGGATTTATTTTCATTGTCGAGTTATATGAAGTGCTGCACTTTTGTCATCGATATGTTATTTCTAGATAAATAGCACAACATGATCACCAGCTGATAACATGGTTTTTACTGCACTTGCTTGAATTCTGATGAATAGAAGCGTCAATTATGTTTCGTTTTGAAAATAATAAAATTGTTTCATCAGCGTGGAATGTGGGAAAAAACTTTTAAACTATCGATTAAATCGATAACTTGTGATTCGGAGATTTATACATTTAATAGTAATTGAAGTGTGCGTTCTGTGGAGATCAGATTTTGTTGTTGTAAGACCAATGTTTGAAAATTTTACAAAATATTAGTAAAACATAAAGCCACATCAGAAACTTTCTTATCATTACTTTTATATTTTAGGGCTTTAACCAGTTGCCTGTTTTGTACAAACTTTCTTACCCCAAGGTCAAACCCAACAAATTTGGGCGGTCAATTGGTTAAGACCACAACTCATTTTAAATAATTTAGGAATAACAAAGTTTCATACCACCTATTCCCTGTCCAGTTGACTCTGCTCCATATCTAATCGCTTCATCATCATCAATTAGCGTTTGTTATGATTATTGAAAATATGATTCTCATATATAAGTATCATTCACAACATTATAAAGTATATAAACATAGGTACTCAAATTTGTCAAATAACTATCTGGTGTAATATATACTTTAAAACAAAGGCTGCGTATTTTTCAAGAAATGCGTGCGTAACTGTCACCCTGTACACTTGAACTGGACTACTGAGAATTAAATGGTGCCTACCTCTATATAACTATCCACACTAATGGAAAGTTAATGATTTAAACACGTATAGACAGTTAAAGATCAAATATTTATTTAGTTTATAATTATCAGGTGCATGTATTTTGAAACTGCGCCATTGCTTCTAATCTAGTATTAGTAAAACAACTTGGGTTTTTGGTCTACTTGTACAGATTCTAATCCTAAATCAAATTGGGCAACACCCTTGGTGTTCTTTTGTGAACTTCTGCCCTCCAGGAAAGTGTACACTTCTGTCAAATTAATTCTGTAACTCGTAAACTTCCTGCAGTCAATGCGAGAAACAGATCACACCTCTGATGGAACAATGGGGGTTTCATATTGGTATGACATATCTGTTTTTATTTAATCTACAGAAATATAGGTTCATTAAGTGGCGCATTGCAAAAATTAAGGGAATATTTATTTCCTTAGCAGTACAAAGAATTGAATAAGAAATTAAACTCATAATTTGAATACACTGAGCTCTAGATTGGATTAGGGCTGCAGTTTGGAACATCTCCACTCTTGGACTTGTCCACTTTTTAGACAAAGCGTACTTGAAGTGCTTGCATACAGCAGCCTGTGTGTTCATCTGTACTTAATTTTGAATGAGTAACGCTCTCCATTGATTCTTTTTAACACTGGGTCTACTACTGCGAATACTCAAATCCAGGTTAAATTTGTTTGTAATAATTACATCAATAAAAAGTTTATGTATAATTTTAGTAAAATTTGTTAAATATATTATTACGCCTGTAACTGTATCCTTTTAAATAATGTTTGTATCATTGATGTTTGCAGATGTTAGATCCTCGTAATACTAAGCCGGATTACATTTTTTAATAAAATGTCTAGTTTTTTGCTTGCAGGAGCTTTAATAACAAAATAATGTATTACATAATTTTGTTTTTTTCTTTTGAAAATAGATCCTTTCTATTTCTCAAATTTCAATTTCAAAACGATTAAAATTAATCGCACAGAGGGCTTTATGTTTTACTATAATTTTTACAACATTTGACTACCACATTCACAGAGTTGATTGTAGCGTACTACAATGTTAAATTTGTGCAATTAAACACTTAATTTCATTATAAAAATGTAATCAGAAAATTTAAATATAATTTTTTTGTTATTTGATTTATGGTAATTCATATTAGTATTTGTTTATATTTCGAAGTACTTTATATAAGTGTTGAACTTTTTTATATATTTATCATAAATATTCCCAAATGGAAATTGTAATAGAGTCATAAAATATTTAAGATTTATACATTAATTTTTTTAAATATTACAAACAATTATTACTGAAAAGTTGTAAATATGATAGCATTGTACATAATACTTAAGCAACTTTTGTAAATATATTCTTTAAAAAACTGCACAGAGAATAAAATATCTCTAAAACAAGTGTATTTATTTGTAATCCTAGAACAGTTTCAACAGCCTTCGAGGTTCGTCAGCACCAAATCAAATACATATTATCGAAACAAATTTGCAGTCTTGTATAAATAGAATACATACTACTATTTGTTAATGACTCAAATTGAACTTGTGCTATGAAAACACAAAGAAATGAGTACCATATTAGCCTGAATATAATGTGATTCCTGTTAAAAAATTTAAAAAAGAAAATAGAAAAATAATTGAATGAAAAACATTCCCTTAATGCCCCTGTTGTACACACTGGAACCAATAAATTGCGGGTGACACTATCCAAAAGTCTGTTCTTCAGTACAAACATTTAAGTTTTATAAAACCATATGTGAAAACTAGTATATTGTTACATGCCAAATAATCGAGCATTGCATCACAGTGTAAGCTACTACAAGAGATTTCCATTAGAGGGGAGGGCGTGCAACCAACATCAAGGTTCTTATCACCCATGCTGCTATGTATTCTGATGGTGCTGGGAAATAAATCGTGAAACTCCAACTAAATCAGTGTTATTTAATTACTGTTATATCTAATAATATTGTGCAGAGATAAGAATAAAATGAATATATTAGAACTGTGAGAGTTTGTGCATAATGTATCTAGATGTTATTCTAAACAAAAATTATAAAGTTCTAGTATGAAATATTAGCAACAAATAAAATATTGGGTTTCTATGTTAAGTGTAATTGATTTGGGAGCACCATATCAAAAAAATCAGTTTTGGGGAAGCGGTGGGGTCGTTCAGTTTGAAAATTGAATTACAATTTTCTTTCGGAAAAAAAGCGTTATATCTATTTTAATGAAGTAATAAATATGTTGCAGTCTCAGAGTATATATGTATATTTATAGAGGTGTTACTAAATTTTGCATAACTCTTCTCTTTTAGTGATTCTTTTACCATAATAATCAATAACCATGCCTACACTCATCCTCATTACAAGACCTGTGTGTTTATATATGTGCCAGAAACTCGGACTATGAGAAAATATAGAAGGATACTAGACATTTGAAAAAAAAAATGGTAGAATTTACAGCATAATGTGGGGCGGGGGTGTATGAAGATAATGGATTGGCCAAATTAATTTAAATTGAAGGATTATGCTGGCCGGGGCACTTGCATCGCATGTGCAAGAACTAAGAAAGTTCTGTTCTGTGGTCGATAAGAGTGCTGCAGGGTGGAAAGGCTGAAGCTGAGATGGTTTGATGGTGCGGAAGTAAGAGTGATGAACTTAGGGAGTTATCTTCCATTAACCCGAAGGTGTCGATGTACGATGTCGAAGCTGGTAGTGTATGGAAGTGCACTTGTCATTATTTTTATTGCAACTGCCATAAAATGATAAAAAATATCATTTTATTGTAATCTAAGGACTTGTATTTCTCATTGTTTATTATTTTTTCAGAGTATTATTTTGGTTGGGTAGAAAATAATATAATTTCTATCCTGCATTCACGTAATCACATTTTGTTTTTTTGGACATTTTGCTAAATAGTGTTTATAAAATATTTGTGACGATTTCATTTATTTAAAAGCTAGTGCACACCATCGACTTTGTCGCGATGGCGAGGGCGATGTATGGCAGTACGTGCAACACTCATCAAGTGTGCGCACACCAACACAATCTGATCACATGATAAGTAGCGATGACAATGTGTTTTGTTATTTTTCTGTGGTTTAAAGTCACTAAAATGTTACGTGAAGATATGTATTTCAATAGATTTGGTGGAGAAGCGGCCAGCCATTTACAATAATTAGTTAATGATTTTTGTAGGATATTGCTAGCTTTATAAATGTAATAATTCATTGAATGTTTGCACATTCATCCGAAAATATGAAAAAAATCATCTAGTGTGAAGTTCTGAAGGTTTTCATAGTGCAAAACATTTGCCTTTTATTAATCTCTCGCTGTATATAGGATGTGCCCAACATCGCATTCTTTTCTTTCTCGGCCGTACAATCAGAGTACACACTGCGATTTCTATGAAATTCATTTTCAGATTGATACCAAATTACATACCTTGATATAATGGACTATCCGAGCAAGGGGGTGTCCGTTAAAGCTGAAAATCCATTATATAATATGGTTTTCCGAATGCGATTTTATATTTATTTAGGAAATAAATGGTATATATAAGACCAGTAAAGTTTCTATAAATAGATTAAAAATATGTGATTTAAAAAAGTTATGATGGATGTACAAAAACTTCACAAAAGTTTTCTGCTATCTAAATAGAAATAAATCACAAATACTTTTCTGAAAATACACATTAATTATATGTAGGTATAAAGTTAAAAAAATATAAAAACGCTAAACAAAATCATATTTATTTGTCTTCGGATGATACATCTGTTGTGGAGTGATGTTAATGTTCGATATCGAGGCCGGGCATGCTTTCGGTAATCCTACTTTGGAAAAACTAGCATGTTTTGTTTGAAGTCTGCAGTTTTTTATAATTAAGCATCTAAAATTACAAAAATGGGTGTAATAAAGCTGAATTTTGTTATCTGGTGAATAGTCAATAAATGCTATTATATCTAGATACGATCTTATCACTGGTCAGTTATATTGAGGTTCTTCTGTACTGTCATCAGTGCGCTTTGACATTGTTGCATTTTCATGTAGTGATAACATTTTGATCTTACAATAGCCGGACCAAGGCGTGCCAATAAATTAGTTTGTTAAGGGGAGAACCCGATATTGAAGTTGAAAGTATATAATATTTTCTCTGTAGGAATCTTTGCCAGGCTTCAATTCACCAGATATAATTGTTAAGATTAGGTGATTGGATGAACTTACAAAACAGAGAAAGTCATCCTAGAGACCTAATAAAACTGGAAATCAGTCTTGTACCAGAGTGATAAGTTATAAAACCATAGTATTATACATAGAACAAAGACTATTTCCTCATTTTCGTATTCTTTTCTAGTGCTGGTTTTTTCAATTTTCTGAATATTTTAACCAAATGATAATGATTTGTAGACATACATGAAGGTTATGTATTACGTTTTTAGGTACATCCTATGTTTCACATTGGATTTATTCAAGAGAACTGGTAACGAAAGACATAAATAGGCCTGTATATTATATAAAAGGACATGTTTTTACATATGAATATTGCGAGAATTAGTCCCACGTATGGCTTGTAAGTGTCCTTTTTTACCGTTAAATGAGACACAATGGAATGTTGTGCATGTGAGGCATCATGTATTCATTAGTTTGTAGGTAGATGCACATAGATGGATTCTTGGATAATATTGTTTTCCACGTTTGTAACACTTTCGACTATGTATTCTGTTCTGTGGAACATGCGTGAAATTTGGCACGCCCGACAGTTCCTATATCACAGTGTGAAGTGAACATTTTGAAAACAAACCAATGTCATGAATCAACATGATTAACATTTTCTAATTACTTGTTTTAAATTATATTAATCTAAGATTTATTATTCTTCGTATTATTTCAACAAAATTACTTATCCAGATTCATGTTTCTGAATCTGTGTAGTAATCTCAAATTTAAGATATTAATAAGTAGGGGAGAGTGGATCACGAGTCTTCAGTTTTTGAAATTACAGTATATTTAGATAATTTAATTACTCTGTTTGCGGGAGTTCTCATCGCAACCAAAAAGAACAAATAGGATAAAATGAATAGAATAAAATGTTTTAATGTAATTTTATTTAACTATATATACCACAATTAAATTGGAAAATTTTACCATTTAATCTTACGTTTACTTCATTGTATTTGTACTTTGATCAAAACTTCACAAGAAGTCCCAATTGGATCTAATACAAACATCATTATTTACAGTTATCTTCTGTCCGACACAATACTATCAAAATATAATTTTATATCTGTTCAATTACAATTATGAGAAGAAAATATTCAAACAAATCCCGACTCTCAGTGCCAGGATCAGAGCTTAACAAAATATTACCTTCGGGATAAAACCATTCTCCCTCACACTGGTCCAAAACTTAATTGAGATCTGACGATGCGACATTGTCCTTTTATGAAAACAAAAGCATTCCAAACATAAGATAATTAATTAAACTGCTTTGTGTTGGTACAAACCAAAGCTGAGTAAGAACAATACAAATACACATAGGTCAAATTCACATTTTATTGAAAATCATTAATTCCATCGACCCTTCTTGATTTCGCAAAAGACAAATGTCTGCAAAGGAAGGAGTTAGAGCAAAAAATAAAAGGTTAGAGAAATCATTTTGGTGTAACTCATTTTTGCTCTTAAACAAAATTATAATGTAATAATTTGTAAAAATGTATCACTGTTAGCATCTTAAAAACAATAAAGTGTAGATTTGAATCAGTTTAGAATTAAATGATTTATTGTAAGATAATGACAAATCACAAAACCTTCTGTTGAGGAAATTAACATTTTAATGTTAAAATTGTGTGGTTTTAAAAAAAAAGAATTTCTTATAAATACATAAGAAATATGTCGATAGGTTTTTCTTTAACCTGTTAGATGCCCAAAAAATTCCTAGGTGAAAGCGGCATCATACCCATCATATTCACGCCAAAATTTTTGAAAATCAAAATTCACAAGCTAGCTTTTCCGAATTTTATTTTTACGAAAAACTCACGAAAACGTTGGAAATACTAAAAAAAAAAAACCCGGTACTATTTCATTTTAAGCGTTCATCGATCGCGATTTTGTACGGCTTTGAGTTGAAAAAAAGGACAAAATAAAATTTTATAGTGTTGTCAGGTCATAACAACATATTGTAACATTTAGGAAATTATTTTATATTTGTTTTTTGGAAGGACATCAGATTTTATTAATATTATTTCTTGTACTTAATGTGACAAAAAATATTAGCACTACATACACATTGCATATAGCACTAACAACACACAGAAAATGATGCAGCGGCAATGGCCAAAAATGAGAAATATTGTGAAAGTACGTCAAAATTTAACTGACAATTTATTCAAATTGGAACATTCCAAATACTTTCCAATTTATTGCGTTGTTCTCGTCATCGGACTCTGCGGTAGTAACGAGCATATTGGGAATGTCTCCACTAACAAAAAAGTCACCCTCTGCCATTTTGTAAAAGTAAAAACAAATAAGTTTTTGAAAATTCAATAACTGTAAATCGAAAAAATATCAGCACTTTGACGTCAATATGAGAGTGCGTGTGTTAATTGAATAATATTTCTATGGGTCACCGTATGATATCACTACTGGTAAGAATAATTCTGATACGCAGTGCCCGTGGTATCAACCATTATTTACTGACACCGCACGCTGTAACGCGGTGTCGGCCATTGAATATAGATAGCCAATGCGACATTCTGTCATTTATCGCTGTCTCTTTCGCAAGTATCCGACGCGGGCTTTCTTTCGGTTAAAGAAAATCTAATCATTTTAATGTGAGAAATGTGGCTTAACTTTATCTTCCAATAGGTATGTTATTCCTGTTTTACAATAATGTGTTACAATAATAAGTATGTTTATTTTATTTAATTTTCAAGGAACTCACTGTTCACTTAGAAGGGATTCATGTGATTCTTCAAATTTACTAAAGACAAACAATCACCAAGCTGAACGAATTTTTCAAGATCAGAAAAATAATATGCACGACATTTGAATCGATTAGTTTACCCCAACAGGATCTTATCATCTATCTGTTGAATTTTGTTTTACTTGTAATAAAAATATCTAAAAATGAAAAAAAAACTAGGCAAGACTAACTGTAGCAATGTGAAATCAGACCTATGTTTGTATATTTGTTTTCTTCTCAAAATAATGCTGAGAATATTTTCTCCAAGATTGCAAGAACCTCATTGTAGTGTGAATGAATGCTTCAGTTTTTTTGTGTCGAGTCAACAATCTTTATAAATATCAATAGTTATGAAAGCATTTATTTCATCGTGAGATTTAATTTTGATTACCCATATATTGATTTGATCATCAGAAAATATTATGATTACCAATGTATTTAACTTTTGTGAACAAGGTAATGTCGCTGCAGTGTAAAAAATACATATCATTGATTGACACGGCGGTTACTTTGTAGTGTAACATGATAATTTTAATTATCACAACTAAACTTTATAATACACACACGTTGGGTTATTGTCACTACTATAGTTTCGAGAGATGCAGTCCTTCTCATCATCGGGTGAAACGTGTGTGTATTACAAAGTTTAATTGCGAAAATTAAAATTTATCTATTGCTTTTACCAAAGATTTTTTTAAGATGTGATTTAAGACCCAAAATGTATTTACTTATATTTGGATGCCAGTAGTATTCAATATTACAAAAAATGTTAGATAATGAGTACATAATTAATAAGGATATTACAATATCAACGTTGGTCACATGAACCAAGATTTGGAAATTAATATGATTTTTATAAACTAATCAAAACCCTTTTAAACTCGGAACAATTAAGCCACCCATAAGAAAAATATTATCATACGTGTTCTTTTATAGTTCTCAACATAAGGAGTCAATCAATTTACTGTGAAAATAGATCAAATTTATTATATTAATGCACAATATTATATTGTCTATATAACAGAAATAAATCACTAAATACATGGAGATGAAAAACCGCAATTTGGAAGAAAATATTACCAAGTCCAGCTTGTATTTATGCTTTTCCTGAAATTAGTGAGTGGTAATTTGGTTTGGACGGGTTGTTCCGTGTTTGGACATCATCTTACATATTCATATGAATTTATTTTATAAACCAAGGTTCAATGATTTCAAGTGCAAACTCACTGTACAATAAAATAAAACAAGGCTCCCCAAACACACGCAAACTATTGGTAATAATATAATTCTCACATTTCTTTTAACATTTTAAAAGAATAATATGATAAATAAAAATACAAATGGTACAAGAAATTACGATAGAATTGGCATTTGTCGTGTAGGAAATGAATCCTGACTTTTTGAGTGTAGCTTAGTTTGAGGGTGCAGGAATAAAATGAATGTAACATTTATTTGTGGCCATCTTTTCTTTTAATCATTTATTAACACTCGTCTACTAAACTCCAGTTAAAACAATATATCACAACAAATTTCCATAAATTATGAAAAACAAAAATATATAAGATTAATTTAGATATTCTTTGTGGCGGTTAAATGCTCATTATAACATTTAAAGTTAAAAATAACTTTTTAACAAGGTAATCAACAACATTAAATCCTGAAGTGTTTTTTAACTAAGAGACACTCGGCAGCTTGCTGACGCAGCAAGGAGCAAAGCAGCCCCTCAATGTAAAATGGTTAAACATTTAATAAATTACTTGTACCTGATTTGGCAAACATCACAGCAATGATATGAGGTCTATTTTCAAAAATTGAAAAATTATAATCAATACATTATGACAGTGTGCACTTCATGACACTGTGTAGGACCAGTTTAATGTTAAATGACTTAGTGAACATTTTGCAGTCAGATCACAGAGAGCCTCTTTATAATATTTATATAGAACACTTTCATTTATAATATAGGATTTACAACGCCTAACCATATACATATTTTGCTTTGATGAATGACTGTTGTTTGGGGGGCCTGGACTGAAAAAATAACCCAATATACGATATGAAAAGTCTATTTAACAAATATTAAGACCATCACACAAAATGTCATCTTTCAAGTAAACACCACTACACTACAGTACGTGGATACAGTTTAAGAAAAATATAAGCACCAAAGAGTACTGAATCTAGAAAGCAGCTTACATTTATTTTATGTACTGAGAAACATACTCAACCCTTTAAAGGTTTAACTTTTAAATCACCCTTATCTTATATTTAAAAAATGTACGCTTAGTAAAATTTAAAAAACTTTGCATTTAGTTATGCACATTCAAATATTAGTAATAGTACTTTGTTCGTGCGCCTTTAACATATGTATTTTCCAAAGGTGTCTCTGTATCTATAATTCTGTTCGACATCTCGAAACATAATATTACTTACTACATGACCTTGAAAAACGATACTCTTACGAAGCACTAAACCATTGGCTATTTCAAATAACCAATACTAATTAGTAGATATCCTCGTCTTCATCCATAGCAAAATCCACACCAGAATCAGCTGCGTATATCGGACTGAAACAAATTATAATAGGATTAACAATCATCCTAATGAAACTAATTGCAAAAACTGTTTTGCACTTTGACATATGCTAATTATTTTTTTCTTACACAAAAATAAAACTAGCACTAATTATAATTTCAAAAGAAAATTAATTTCATTATCAAAATATTTAGACTAACCATTCTGAATACTAATTTAATGTATTAATTATAAGTATATACATATAAAATCAATTTTGTCGAAAAATATTGTTTTTGCACTACCGGGATTCGAACCTGGATCTCTATCCGAGGAAGTACACTACCAATTGTGTTATAGTGCCAGTATTTTACATGACAAATTTTCAGAACCTATATGTGTACTTTCCCGGATTGGAAATAGAGATCTAGGTTCGAATCCCGGTAGCGCAAAAACAATATTTTTCGACAAAATTGATTTTATATGTAGATATTTATAATTAATACATTAAATTAGTATTTAAAACATCACAGACCTATGTTCTGAATAATTACAACTTCACAATAAGAATGTGTTTTCCTTAATAATATATGTTGTATCAATGTGTCCAAAATTTAATAAAAATGAATTGATAATTCTGGCGTCTGCAGTCGGTTTACTCAAAGGTATTTGAGATTCTGTAAAAATAATGTAGATGGCTTTCAAATAATGGAACGACAGGTGTATTAATTTGAAAAATGTAACATATAGGTTCGAAAATTTGTCAAGAAAAATACTGGCGTCATAGCACAAAGGTAGTGCACTTCCCCGGATTGGAAATAGAGATCCAGGTTCGAATCCCGGTGACGCAAAAAAAACAATATTTTTCGACAAAATTGATTTTATATGTATATATTTATAATTAATACATTAATTTAGTATTTTATATAATAAATTTTTGACATTTTTAAAATACTTAAAATAACACAAAATACATTGTGTAAGGGCGGTTAGTCAAAGCACAACTAACCGTTGAAAACGGTAAACGAAAAACGATATTCTTTTTTGGTACACCTATTATTTACAGGAAGAATGTCAAGATCCACATGAATAGGTCTAATAAGTTATTGAAAGATAAACTCACAGTTTGATAATACCTAATTAATTACTATTATGGCTCAACACGATTATACTTAGTTATGCGGGTGAATATTTCAATAATTTTCCCACTTCCGGAAGGAATGGTGACATACAATAAAATTAGAAAGTTTTTGAATAGTCAATTGACTATCTTATTATATTTAACTGCTGTCATTTCCTTTTTATTCTACAAGTTTTTTATATACATATGCTGATACTGAAATGTTAATAGGAGATCTCTTTTATAACTGAAGAAATAAATTATGAAAATTTCAGACTGCTAGGAATAGTGACTAAAGAATTTCTGACATAAAGGTGTCCCAACAAGACCAGAAAACTTAAATTTGGCACCATTTTTGCTGTTGTGCTTTGACGGTCAAACCATTATGACAGTCCACCATTATTTAAAAAATGGTGAAAGTTTGACTGCCACGATTCGCAAATTGCATCCAATTTTTGGTAATCAAAATGTTCCAAGTGCATCGACTGTGAAGAGAATAATTGAAAAATTTGAGAAGATTGGGTCGATTACTGATGTCAGACCATCAACACGTGTTTGTCCAGGTCATTCAGCAGAAAACATCACAGCTGTTCGCCAGAATGTGGTCGAGAGTCCGGGAACATCCATTCGGCATCATGCTCAAGAATTGAACATTTCAAGAAGCACTATGCAGCATATTCTCACGAAAAATTTGCATCTTCATGCCTACAAAATCTAACTGACTTAACAACTCAAGAGAGTTAATCAATTGGTTCATTGAACAAGTGAATGGTGAATTTTCCAACAAAATCATCTTCAGCGATGTTAATGGCTTCGTAAACAAGTTTAAATTGCCACATTTGGAGTGACGAAAATACACATGTGTTTTATGAGAAGGAAATGCATCCCAAAGGTGTCGCTGTTTGATGTGGATTTTGGGCTGGAGGCATCATTGGACCATTTTTCTTCGAAGACGATGCCAGGGATGCACAAACAGTTAAACAGTATCAGGGCATGATAACCCAGTTTTTTATGCCTTAAATGGATGGTATGGATCTCGAAGACATAAGGTTCCAACAGGACGGTGCCACTTGTCACATATCACGTGAAACAATGGCACTGATGCACGAGACATTCCCAGGTCGTGTAATCTTCCGTTTGGGTGATCAGATTTGGCCGCCTAGATCATTCAATAACGCCTGGACTTCTCACTCTGGGGTTTTTTGAAGTTAAAAGTTTATGTCAATAAGTCCACGACCACCCAAGCCTTGAAGGAGGAGATTAGACGCTGTATCACTGAAAATTTTGTCAAAAGAATGCAAACGTGCCAGCAAAGCCGAGGAGGGCATTTATCAGATGTGTTGTTCCATACATAATTCCGACGTGTCTACTTTACGATTAAATCAAAATTTCGGTATTTTCTCAAGAATACTGTTTTATTTAAATTTTCCGCTCTTGTTTGAGATACCTTTATAATGTAATACAAAGACGATTCATTGCCAAACATTTTTTATGCATTCTTATTGCCTTTCACTTTATGGTAAATAAATTTTTTAAATGCACATATTTTGACAATGCTCTAGTTAGTTTGCTAATTGTTTCTGTTTACGACATAGCCTTACAATAATTTTTAAATAATAATAATAGTTCACTTAATGAAATACAAAACTCACTTTATTGCGCGGCAGGTAAAAAATACTATCCGCTTGAGTTTCCTGTTGTAGAGGAAATAATTAAATGACCACAGGCACCCTGGCTCCCCAAACGGATCCGATGCCAGGTCTGGATTGTAGCTGTAGATATCACAGTCTGCCATGACGATCTCATTGTCCACGGTAGCCCACAGCGACCCCCGCAGACCGCGGTACTGCTCCCCTGCCACGGCACTCAGGTTGGCATCCACCTGCTGCATGACCCACTGCAGGGATGGCTCCTTGCTGAATTCGTGGCTCTGAAATACCAATGCTCCTTCAATATCTCCAATATTCAAACTAATTAGCCTACAATTTGTTTTTTTTTATTATTTTATTTATTTAATTATTTGGTGGCAGTGGGGGGAGAGGGGCTGATTTGATTGTATATAGAATATTGAGAATTCATAACTGTTTTGAAAAATAATGTGTCTTTTGTATGAAAGTATCACATCGATTGAACAGTACATGCATGTGATTATTATTGGAGTATAGAAGAATATAACAGTACATGATATTATGAATACCTTTGCATCTGAGAATTCATAATCAGGAAATGCAGAATTCAACGTAGCAATCAAATAGAAGAGAGTTTTCCGTGAGATTGTGTCACACAGCATTCCTTCCTCGTCACCGGACAAGCTTCGACTGAAATGAAATGATACATTTATGTGCTTTCAAAATATATTCATCTCTGGACGAGGAGATGATAGCAACTTTTACAAGATTCATATTTGTTCAGAGTATTGACGCGGCACGTTAACATATACACATCTCTGTTTGAAAAATATTGACTCCTAATTTTGCTGGATAATTTGACATTGCAGCTAAGGTATATTGATGCTGCAACCGGGGATGGGTTGTTTTTACTCACACAAATGTAGCCCTGTAGGCAAGTTAACATTGTTTCCAAGGTCACTATAACTAAGTTTCACTGTATCAAAAAATTTAATCATTTTTATGAAGATTCGATGGGTAAAGGTGGACAGGATGTTCCAACGGTTAAATTGAGCTTTTACACAAATATGGCTTTCTATCGTGCTAGATGAATGGCTTTCTTTAACCATTTACTTAAATTGATCCTGGAGCCCCGAGGATATTACTATTCAATATACAAGTTCTCAGTGGTCTCTTTCTACTATGGTGTTCTAATAATATTAGACTCTTTTTATCTTATCTTTATTTTCAGATTTTACCTTTAACGTTGCAAATTCTGAAATTGTTTGAAGGAAGCATTCATTCATTCATTCAGCCTCTGCAGCGTATGGTTAATTAAATTATAACTGCAGAGGGTACTTCTTATCCTTTACCAAAAGTCAAAGCAGGACTTAGCTCTTCATCCCAGTTGATTACAATGCTTGGATGTTAAATATTGAGGTGTTTGGGAATCATCTTGTAATAGTAAATAAATCACCTATATTCCTAGATATGCAGATGTTTGATTTATAATTAGTTTTCAACAGGCTTCAAGAGTTGCCTCCAAAACAAATATGGCATCCTCTTTTCTGAATTTATTTTTATTTTACAGAATTATGTCTCCTGCGTGGACAATAAAAAATCAAGTTCGGGAAGCATGTCTAGTAGTTAAAAATACTATTTTGAACATTTTTCTATTTCTTAGATGGTCCGCACAGTAGTTGTTTAAGTCGATTTATACTCACTTTTGGTAACAAGGAAAGAGTTTACTGTAATGGGCGTGCATAGAATGAAGGTGCCAATGATGAATGAATGTATCTGAATGATTCTCTCCGTACAATTTGAAAATAGTAAGAATATTGATGTGATATGTATTCCGTGTACGCATCTCTATTTAAAAAAAAAAAAAATTAGAATATGCACACTTTATTGAAAAGTATAGGGTGTTCTAAAATTAATGCAAGATTTGAATAAAATAGAAAACACAGTTTTTAGTCTTTAGATTTTTATTTTTTTATTGAATCATAAAGTACATGGGATAGAGTTATTTATAGTTACGCTGTAGAGAGCTTCTTGAAATTTGCAATTTTTGTCCACGACGCCAAATTGATGTTCCAGGATTTTCACCAACACTCTCACGCACTGCTTCGATATTGACATTTGAACAGCTTGTTTTTTGGACGACCAGTGTGTTTAGTGTCTCCAACTGATCCAGTCTCTCTAAATTTTTCAATTAATCTCTTTGCAGTTGATGAACTTAAAACACTATTCCGACCATATTTTGTATTAAATTTTTGAATTGCTGCCGCCAAACTTTAATTATTCTTGAGATATTATTCAATGATGAAAACACATTGTTGTATCGTGTAATGCCCTATTTTTACTAATCCTAAACTCTCAGTTGTCAAATTATTATTTTTTCAGAGTTGCAAACAATTTACTGCAGAAATGGCGGCAAATTCAAATCTTGTGTTAATTTTGGGACACCTTTACAAAAGATAAATCATGTTAAATAACTTTTACATTACATACACAACTTGTATGATGACAGGACACTTGATGTTAAATATAATTTTTATGAGATATGTAACTTTTCTACAATATATGGAGATATAATACTCATCATTTTAAATATTAGTAAAATAAAAGGCAACCTCTGCCGAGTGACGCTATAGCTGGGCATACATTTTCCAAAATAGAACAATTTGTTGGATTGCAAATTTTTTTTGCAAAATAAGTATTTGAAAAAGAAATTCTCCTTATACACACTTGGGAAATCATTTCATTAATAAATTAAATAATTAAGATAATATTCTCATGTTTCCACGCCATCCATAATCTTCAAGGAAGAATTATGGATGTTTGGATGTCTGTTTGACATTTTGGATACCATTGCAGAGCTGTCATCGCTGATGAGGTTGTCTTTTTTACTATGAGATTACGCGCTTTTTCGATTTTTAAATGTTCCGATAATAGATGAAATTTCGCCACACCTTCAGTCAAAACATATTTTTTACTCTTTTCTAAATTAAGCACCTTTTCTATTTAAAAAATTCTGATAAAATACAGGTGTAACAAACTTAGAGAACAATATTTTACGAGTGCATACCTGACAAAGTTATAAGTTCAAGGAGTATGTACAAATTCTGTACTGCTATGGAAAATCTTTTTATATGAGATTTTTACAAAATCGTGTTAAGCTTTAAGTCTACATACTTCATAATAAATAAATTATAATCCTGGTAATACACTGGTATCTATGGATGCCGGGAACAGGAAACAAAAAAGGAGGAAACAGTCGGCCGCCATCTTGAGAGACTAGGTTCAAACGGAGATATTGTATTGTCCACTATCTGTATTGAGTTTGAATAAATGTATATTAACAGACTGTTCCGAAGTCATAAACACACTTTTGGCGCATCTTTTGGAATCAGCCGTGACCAACATTATTGACACATTCCGCATCCAAATTCCCATCTATATATTTCCTCATGCTTGTTTTTCAGTGTGAAATGTGACCTTGACGCCAGCTGACGTCAACTTGAGCGATATTATGTTCGATCCCGACATCACAAAAGCATTTGCGGTGTTCCAGTGTACCAGGACTGTATTGTTTGTGATTTGTACGCAGTGATATTATTTGTTTGTGCTGTGGGTGAACTTGTGACATTGCCGTCTTTAATTTGGAGCGGAGATCGGCTCATCCGCGTGCCATTTATTGTGTGATCTCGGTGGTGACTACAGGGATTACGGAGGCGTCATATACAAGGTAAGGCAAAAAGTCCTTCCAAATCCCTGTTCCCGAAATTACTGGTCCTTCGACGAGAACCCCTATCCCCTCACTGACCTTATCCTGTACTACTACTTCCCTACTTCCCCCCCACACCTTGCGGTGATTCCGATTTACAACCGGAATTGTCATATTCCATTCCACGGGACATGTAACCCGGAGATTGCACAACTTAGACTGTCTATGATTATTTTACGAACGAAACCCGTGTGTGCTTTAATAAATATATACAAAATTGGTCCATTCTATAATATTATTGCTTCAGAACCTAAATCATCTAATAAAAAATAGTCAGACCATTTGATCTTTGATGACCTTTTAATTCTTTAATTCAATAAAATATTTCAATCAATCGAAATAATCGCATAATTATAATTTTTTTTTCAAATGCTTACGTTTTTGGCACGCTTGAGATTAGGCACTGCAGCTTTAAAATTTTCGACTTGTATGTTTAATGTGTATCTACCCATAAAATATTGTGCACTAGGTGGGTTAGATCTAGTACAAAATTTCACCACCTCTTCTCTTTTTTCCTCCATTGCCATATCCAACAACTTGCCTAACCATCAAGTCTTAGGATGAATAAAATTTAATATTTCTTCTGAGTAAATATTTATTGTTGAAAATTTTATCATTGCATTTTCTTATACACCATGACACACGCATTGCATTTGACTCTGAAACTTTTCTATATGGTGGTAATACAGTAGACCCTCAATATTTGTCCATGCTGATATTCGTCCTGTTTATTTGTCAAAATTTTTATTTGATATTCGGCCAAAAAGTCGATATTCGTTCCACTTGCCACTTGAGTCAGTCAGTCTCGGGCGGTGGAATGGTTGTCCACTTGGGCCAAAATGCATAATTTCATCGAGAAATGGCACCCATACATTGCTGTAATTAATCAGCGTATCAATTCATTTGATACGTTGAAAAATTAAAAAAAAACAGAACACAACAAACATTGGATAAGTTCTTTAGAAAAACGAGTGCTGGTGAATTGTCTGGAAATGCTGGTGGACCATCAGGACATCAATCACCAGAATTGACATTACCTGACGTCATAATGGAAAGTGATTCCCCTTCCAACAACAGTCTAACCTCTATAAAATAAACTCTTAACAACATAGTTTTTTTCACCCAAAAAGTAAATTTCCCGTTAAAATTTTATAGATGTAAGTAAGCTTACAGTATGTTTATGGCATCACGATGAGTAAATCTGTCACAAGGATAAAGCATTAATCAGTAGTGGTTAAAATGTAATTAAAATGTATATGCGATGATTTCTGAGATCAATTTTTGAGTGAAAATTTTTTTATTAAAGAATAGATAGACAAAATTCGGGGCTGGGAACGGATTAAGGCATTTTTTTTTAAAGAGAACACATTATTATTTGTGAAGTAATTTTTTTTAGAACATAGTTCTGTGATATTTAATATAAATTAAATACATCAGTACTGCGTATGAGCCAATCATTTCAAAATACATTTTTTTGGCACTTTCAGTTGAACAGTACACAATGCATTGATTGGTGTGTTAAAATTTTGAAATTGATCCATAGACTGCTTGCACTCAGCTAAAGTCAATACCGCAAATAAACTATCCCCACTAAAGAAACAAATCCCTTTTTGTCTCTCTTGAACATTTTAACAAATGGTTCTTCTGCATTATTGGACTTACACCAACAATATGTTATTATTATTTGTGAAGTTGTAATTTTTTTCAGAACATAATTCTACTTGTATTAAACCATTTCTAGTAAATTTTTGTGGGAAAAATTTGTTTGATATTCGTCCTTCCCTCGGGAATGGATTAATGATGAATATTGAGGGTCCACTATATATTGTATTGTCGGGCAACGTTAATTTATAATTTAATATTTGATTTGTTACGTTTATCAAGTTTAAATATTGTTTTTTATATTATAGGATTCTGTATTACATGTTAGCACTAGATGCGGTCTGTTCACAAGCAAATAAATTTATCCTGTCTCTTAGAAACCAATCATAACACACACTACGACACGGCGCGCACACGGAGCCAGTCGAAATACATATACATTTTCAATTTTCGAACATCTATGAATCATGTAACACACAGATACCAGCAAAAGTGGATTCTATCATTCGTTCCGTATCCACAAAGTTTGAAAGTATTTGACTTTCGCTCATGTGCATTAAGTTCCGCCTGTCTAGGTCTTTGAATACTGTATATGCATTCGCTAATAGTATCCAATGTACAAAAAATTACTTGGGTGATTATGGGTATAATGCACAGAATAGCATACATATTATTATTATTTGTGTGATGCATTTTTAACAGTTTGGCTTGAATACTTGAAGCCGAATTATTGAAACATTGAATTTCCTTTGATTATCTATTTAATTTATCATTTAAATAAAAAATTAATACAGAAAATAACATGGATACTTCACCAATGTGTTTTAACGCTGTAAATGAAAATAGTGTTGTGTGTGTTCATGGGCTAGTCTATAGATTTGTATATTTGATAGTAGGTATAAATTTATTATCCAGCATTCCTTCTACAAAAAGTCATCGGCTGTCACTGGTTAGTGCGCATTCAACCACACAAACATCACATTGAGAGTCAGCCATATAAAAAACAATATTGATATCATGACAAGATGACCAGCATCGATAAATGTAATGGTGGTTACCTATGTGGATCATACAGTTTGCATGTCAATCCTGTCAATCCTAAAACTGAAAATTGAGCAACATCTATCTTGTAATACGCCATAGCAACTAGTGATGGTAAACCGTTATGTGACTGTGATTGGTAACTGAGATTTATTGATGATTGATAACAATGATTTAATTGTCGGAGGTTTACTTTCTAGTGTCAGTCATTGCTGGAAGAATTACGAGTAATCAGTTACCAAGCATCATTGCAATTGAACACGATCACAAAAACGATTTAATTGTCACTAATAGTAACTACTTAAATACTGTGGCCACATCGCGACAGTGGTAAAATGGAAGGATCACGTTAGACAAATTTGGTGGTTTCCAATAGTTCAATCCACGAATGTGCCAGAAATGTAGAGTTGAATCGAACACTGCCAAAAATCTTCAATTTACACTCGGCAACTTTTAACCGAAGGTTGAAGTGAAATCATGCATATAATCTATGACTTCTTGATACTCTGTATCACTCAAACCTCCATGTAAAAGTCACTAAATGTTGTGACTGCCGTGCCTCTAACAAAGTGAAGGAGATAAATAAATTGGTATAATCTCCCAGTGATGTGTATAATAGTAATTTAAACATGCCATAACAAGATTGTTAAATTTGTATGTTGTTCTTTGTGGTTTGTTTCTGTGTTGCTCTTTCTATGCTGATACAATCAACAATTTTATCATTTTCATCACTTTGTCTCTTTTGTATTGTTTGTTTACTTTACCAACAGTTTTTTTAAGATTAAGTAAGGGATACAAAACAACATTCATTTTCAATTAATGGGAGTGGCCACTGGGAGATAACCGTAATCATACGCAGTCACCGGGGGTTACCATATAATAAAATATATAGTAATTTTTAAAATTAAGACGCATACATAATAGTGCAAAGAAAAGTTTACTAAAATAAGTCAAGAATATTTACCTATAGGAGCCACATCCCGGGGACATGCCCAGAGTGGTTTGCGGCGGGGACAGCGCCTGCAGGTCGTGAGGAGTGCCTCCCTCCGAGGTAAACCTTTTATATAAGGCCTTGTCTCCTCCCGCCATCTTACAACTGTAACTTTCGATACGTCCTGATATAGTACTGTCTCCTGTCTGGATGGACAGAGCACTGTTGATAGCCTCAAATCGACTGCTCTCCAAAAGCTTCATTTTGAGCGATTGGGCACAAGCTTGGGCGATAACTATATATAAATCACAATATATATAACACTCAAATAAGTTAGAGTTTAACTGCTTATATGACAACTTCGTTGTGTTCTGAGTGTTGTATTTCCCACTTGAAAGTTTCTGAACATTGTCGTAGGGTGTATGAATATACCTTTTCTTTTCGAATGTATCAAATTCGCACTTGGATAAAGATATATTTTGCAAATATTTTCAACATATAAAGGATTTGATAACATCACAACAGCGAGTGAAAGGGTTTTGTCAAGTTCTGTTACGGTAGAAATGTTATGCGGAATATTTATAAATAGACCAAAGATTGGCTTTGTTTCAAGGGCGAGTCCAAGTCAAAAAAACTGCTTTATTGAAAAACAACAACGTTTTAGTGTTCAGAGTCTATAAAATAATACATGGCTACAAAGTAAAACCACTGCACATAACTAACACAGAACAAATCGACGAAAAGATACAGAAATTGCACAAATTTCTCTCACAATTATCACAGCTATCCTCTAAAAACGGCAGACATATTTTTATCATAGATTAAGATAGAGTATTTTTATTTACCATTACCACTTTTGTGCTGCCATTTTATAAATAAACTTTCAGTGCCGCTATTCTAAGCAGGTGACGCTTGTTTTTGTTTACTATGCTCGCTACGCTTGTTTTTTTATGTGAAAATAACAAAAATTGTTCCGAATTTAAGAGTTAGTTCAGAAGTTAAAGATTTTTTTTCCATTTCCTTATTCTACGAGTGAATCACACACCACATTAAGGTTGTTAATTTTTATAATCAAAGCTCTAGTTAAAATGAAATGAGAAAAAATATTGTTCTGTAGCAATTATCTCGAGCCCAAGTATGTTGCACGTATGTAAGATGGGATGACGATATGATGAAGGTCTCTCGAGAAGCAGTCCTAAAATGTACGGGCGCGTATTGTTTTGGAAGGATGCACCCTGCCGACAGATAAACCGAAGGTTAGAGAACTATTAAAGCAGAATCCGTTGTATCGGAGAAGACAATCGATTTCCGAAGAAGGACCTAGGGAATCAACTAGTGATGAGCTAAACGTTATTGTGACTGTGATTGTGGTTTTTGTATTTCTTTTATAACGATGATTGGTAATTGATATTTAACTGTTAGAGGTTTAGTTTCCAGTATATCAGTGATTGCTCGCCGAATTACGAATAATCAGTTACTAATTATCGTCACAATCGAACACAAGTTTCACAATCACATTCACAATAACGATTAAAATAACGATTTAGCTCATCACTAGAATCAACCGTTAGACCACAGTTAGCTAGCATCCAGGGTCACTGATAATAATGACTCGAAGCAATTGGCTTTCGAACAAAATATGTCCGGATGTGATGAAGACAAAAGGTGCAGTTCCTTTGTTTAATCTGCTTTTAGTACAATGTTGAACCAACCACATGGCTCAGTTCACACAAAATTAATGTACCCCTAGAATATTACAAGAAATAACATATCCGCCGATTCAGTTTTTAATTTAATCACCTAGAATATAAAAAATAATATGTTTTGACTCGTGAATGTGATTCTGACAGAGCGCGTTTTGATGCAATGAGTGCGAATTTTGTAAGTGCTTAACGAATATGACAGTCGATCACGATAAACCTGATAATTGAGAAATATGGTTATAATTAAACTGGTATTACAATGGTAACGTAGGAAACCCCTTTGTTAGTTATAGGCTTCTATCGATTTAGTTATGAACCATAAGAAGAAGAATAAGAATGTAGTAATACATGGTATAGTGGGTATGGCAGATAATTTAAAAATATAAATATGTAATGAATATGTATGAAAATTTTTGAAATTATGATAATAATAATGTCTTATCATTTTGATTCATAGTACAGTTCTAACTGTATTTTTAGCAAACAGTGCCTTTCCGGCATAATAATGAACAAAGTGTAGTGTTCAATGTATAAATAAATATATATATAAAGGCCAGCAAGACCGCCGTTGTGAAGCGATGAAACCAGAGAGGGATCATTGGTGAGAAATCGGACCAGATCTGTAGCGGCAGCCGGCAGCGATATGTCGCTAGCATCGTGCCGGCTGAGATGGCGATGAATTTGAAATCTGGTCCCTACAAATACAATGCAAATTAGGATTAATCACAAGATTAGTAGAAAATTAATGTACTAATAATTTTGACTATTTATCTTACCCAAATTATCCCATTATGGATTTATTTAAAGAATCGAGTTTAATACAACTCGTTTGACGGCTGGCTTTTGCCAGCCGTCAAACGAGTTTTGTCGCCGTGCTGCGGCTGGCTGCCAAAACTCTGGCCGAATTGTAGGGGAGAGGATCAGTTGAACCTAATTGGAAAACAGAATTTGGAGGGGAGAGGTTCAGTTGAAAAGCAGTTAAGAAAAAGAAAAGTTGAACACGGGAGTCGGAAGGCAGTTGAAAAGACAGTTGAATACGGGAAACGGAAATGGAACGTGGTGAGCTCCTCAAAAGTGAGCCGAGTCTCACCAAGCACGCGCCGAGCATGAGTTTTGGCGGATTTGACCGCTGCCTCAAATAATTCACCGTTATTTGGACTTGAAGGAGCGTTAAACAGCCATGTGACATTTTCATGAGCCAGTTTCCGTTCTATATATACATCAAGTTCCTTTAGGTATTTGTCCATTCCTACATAATTAGTTCCACAATCTGATCTCACTAGAGACGGAAATCCTCTTCGTGATTCAAATCGTGTCAAAGATGCGACAAAAGCCTCAACCAATAAATCCATTACAATTTCTGAGTGGACAGCCTTCGTAGATAAACAGGAAAAAATACACAAATAACATTTTTTAATTTTAGAATTCCGAAAGGTACTCGTTTTGACATGAAACGTGCCGGCAAAATTTGTACTTATCTTAAGATATGGACGCATACCTCTGACCCGATCAGATGGCAAGTCCGCCATATAGGGTTGCGTCGGACGAGGTCTCGACCGATAACATTGCACACATCGAAATTTATCATCACAAAATGTCACGTAACGCGCCGAGCCGAAACAATCTAATAAGAGCGAGACAATATCGCCGAAAGTGTATTTGCCCCGACATGACAACGAATCTTATGATAATGTGTTACCAATAATTCCGTGAACCGACCTTTTCTTGGCAATAAAATCTGATGCCGAGCTTCATATGGCAGCTCCGAAGCTTCTATTCGACCGCCGATCCGAAGTACATAGTCCTTATCAAAAAATAAATTCAATCGCCGCATAGATGATTTAATTTGTTTTTCCGAATTTAAAGCTAATATCTTTTCATTAAAGTGTATTTGTTGTACCATCCGAATTAAGTGTGAGATTGAATTTCTACGCTCGGCAACTATAAGTGAACCGTTTCTTCGAAAAGATTTATTTTTACAGTTATTTGCAAATCGTAATAGGTAACTAGTAACATTTAATAGTTTGTCAAAAGAGCCGTACTGTTCCAATAAATTAAGCTCCGGTTGACACAGCCACTGTAAACCCCACCATAGTTCGTGCTGTAATAATTCCGCCACAGTCGCCTCGCGTAATGCCACATCTGCACAATTCATTTCTCCAGGAACGTGTCTCCAGTTAATCTGAACCCTTGACGAAATTATTTGACTCACTCGATTGCCTTCAAAGACCTGCAAACAAAAGGGAAGAGTCTTGATCCACGCCAGCACAATAGTATTGTCGCAACAACCTGCTATTTCCTCAAATGCAATGTTGTCGTTCATCGAGGAAACAGAATGATTGAGAAGTACAGTTAACAGGGCAGCGCCATTCAACTCTATCTTGGTTTGCTTTGCTTTTAATGGAGCTACCCTGGACTTGGCAATGAGTAACCGAACGAGAACGCTGTTCCGACCGAATATATACCGCAGCAGCGTAACCTAGCGACGAGCCGTCGCAAAAACCATGGAGCCGTATAACGCGCTTGTCTGTCCGATTTCAAACACCTAGGTTGTATGTTAGGTAAATCCAACAATATTTCTCGAAATTCCAAAATAATTTTGGCAGATGCTGGAGCATCCCAGTCGCAGTGATTGTAATAAAAGTTTTGTTTTAAAAACAACCGGGCAAATCCAACCGAGTGGGTCATATAATCTAGCCACCATAGACAAAATACTCTGCCGAGTTACCGTATTTTCTGAATTTAAATTTACCCGATAAGTGAAATCATTCGAAACGGGATTCCATTGAATGCCCAAAACCTTTATAAAACCGGAACCGGGAGTTGCTTGGCAACCGTTTTAGCGTCATCAGCTTCATTGGCTTGGGGTTCGTTTAAATTTATGTATTTCGTTTTTTCTGTTTTTATAATTATAAAAACATCGTTTTTTTTTCTTGATTTAATTATTTGTACCATTTGTGGTAATTATTTTTTAATTTATTGTCTTTTTAATCTGTTTTAGACGATTTTGGTAGTTTTTTTTTTTTCACTAGAAATTTTTTTTGTTATTTACTTTGGCAACCACCAACAACGAATGGGGGCAACTGAAAAGTTGTCCCCGGCCCCATCTGACATATCCGATCCAAGAAAACGGAGAGATGCGTGTCCGGGTGATACTACATCATCAAAAAAACCCAGAGAGTCTGTAATGAATTCTTATAAATCAACTGACTGTGGTCCATATACAGTTCATGTACAGAAAATTAGCGGAGATGACAAATCCTCATCCATCCATCCCATACATTTCGGAAACTTTTTGTTTCGAAATAAAATTAAAAATATTTCTCCCGGGGGAGTCAAATCTCTTGGAAAATTTAAAGTGTCAGTTCAATTTAAAGACTACAAATCAGCAAATGAATTTTGCTACTCCTCTTTGATCACTAATCAGTACTCAGCAGTAATTCCGGCTACCAGGTTACTCGCATGGGTCTAGTTAAGGGTATTCCAGTCGATATGTCAGATAATGACATCATCGAACAAATCAACGTTCCAGATCATTTTGGAAAACCGACTAAAGTCCGAAGATTAAATTATAAAGATACAAAATCTGGCACTGTTCCATGGCTTCCATCTCAATCAGTCGTGATAACATTTGAAGGGCAAAATCTTCCAAAGTATGTCTATTTACATTATAATTCTCTTCCCGTAGAACAGTATGTTATTCCAACAATACAATGTTTCCGATGCTGTAGATTTGGTCACACAAAAACTGCATGCAAATCCAATCCCCGTTGTTTTAAGTGCGGCGATGCACACCTGGGCGAAGAATGTCCCAAAATAAACATAAGGCCTTCTTGCCTCAATTGTTCTGGTTAGCACAATGGCACTAACATCATCTGTCCTGAATTTACCAGACAAAAAAATATTAAGCATATTATGGCGTCTGAAAACCTTTCCTATTTTGAGGCATCAAAATCCTTTTCTCTTGCAAAATCTTCCTTTGCGGAAAAAACTTCTACGTCATCTCCAACTAAATTTTCTGCATCTCCTCTCTTCTCGCAAGTACTTGCGGAAAAAATAACCATGTCTCTATGAAATCATCTTCACAAAAGAAAACTAGTTTCACTTTCTGTACCCCAAAAACATATCAGCCTTCTTATCTATCAAATGACCAATCCACATTAAATTCTATATATATTTCTCCCAATGGTAATTCCCAATCTAATGATAACTCCGATGGAGTTGCTTTCCTTTCAAATAATGATTCTCTTTCTTTTAATTCTTCTGATATTATTAAAACTTTATTAACTCTTTTAATTAATATTATATCTCAATAAAATACCGTCCAACGCTGCCGAAATAATTTCAAATATATCAAACTCTCTCCCAAATAATGGCAGTTCTTTTTCAGTGGAACACGAGAATCGCTGTTTCTAATCGAATTAATCTTCTTTATTTATTACAAAATTACTCAATTTCTATTACTTCCATCTCAGAGACACGGTTTAAGCTGTCTCTCCATTTTCATGTGAAAGGATATTCATGTGTTAGGTGTGATCGGTCAGATGGAGGAGGAGGTTCTGCCATCCTAATCAAAAATGGTATCCCATTTCAATCAATTCCCGTTTCTCCTCCAGATCATAATGTACAAATATGTGCGATACGTTATGACAATATTACAACAGTTTCCATGTACTGTAATCCATCTTCTGTTTTTAATCTTAATTGGTGGAATAACTTTATATCTTCTTTACCTTCACCGATCATCATAATGGGTGACTTCAATACACATTCTACCGTTTGGGGTTGTTCTTCTGATAATAAATCTGGTAAACGAATAATAGAAACGAATAATGATGGTTCTCCCACAAGAGTACCACTCCCCTCCCAAAATCCTAGTGCAGTTGACCTCTCCATCTGTTCTTCTTAATGTAGAATCGTTGCTTTCATGGGACATTGTTCTTGATTGTTGTGGTAGCGATCACTTTCCAATAATTTTATCTTTCCAAACCCCTCAAGTCAGTAGAGCTACTCCAAGACCTAAATATTGACTGCAATCTAAAAAAGCTGACTTACTTAGCTACGCGATAGAACTTGACAGTGCTATGTCTTCTTCCTTTCATCCGTCAGATAATTGCATTCAGTCTTATAATAAAATGGTAGACATTCTTAAAAACATATCTCAAAAACATATCCCTTTTACTATTTCCAATTGACATAAACCTCATCCTGTCCCTTGGTGGGATCTCGATTGTACTCTCGCTGTAGGAAAAAGGAAAAAGCCACTAAAATTTACTGTAAAAATATGACTTTACAAAATTATCTTGAATTCAAAAAAATCTCTGCTCAAACCAGACAACTTCTAAGAAATAAAAAAAGGGCAGGATGGGCTTCATTTTGTGAGGCCTTATCTCCAGATATTACTGTAGCGACCGGAATTCAAATCCACCACCATCTCAGTCGGCATCGATGCTAGCGACAGCGTTACCGGCTGCTGCTACAAACCTGGCTCGAAATTCACCACTAGAGAGTCTCTCCAGTTTCATCGTTCTACAACAGCGGTCTCGCCGGCCCGGGAGCGCCGAGCGAGACCGCCAATTCGCTTCACATCATTTCATTTCGTAATACACACACACCTTCTACATCATTCATTCATTTCATTATATGTCTTTCTTGTTTTTATCATACTGTCACAATAAACCGCCACACGCCAAATCATTTATCTTTCATTTAACCACCGTCCTAACCCCCAAACTACTTTAACCACTGTTTGGAAAATAATTCGAAGCTATAGAGCTTCATATAATCCTCCTATCCAACTTGCTCCCACTTCTTCCTGGTTGAATAATTTTTGGACAAATTAGCTCCCTCTTTTTGTCCATCAGATCAAGAACTTCCTCAGCCATCTAATCTCACTAATTCTCATCCTCTTGAAGGCCCCTTTGTTATTTCTGAATTAAAATTTGTTCTTCAAAATTTAAATGATTCCTCTCCTGGACCAGATGACATTCCGTATTCTTTAATAAAACTAGCTAATTTATAATTCCATACAATAATCCTTAATATTTTCAATGAAATCTTTTCCACGGGTTTGATCCCTGGCAGTTGGAAATCTCAATATATTATTCCAATTCTCAAACCAAATAAAGATCCATCAAATGGATCCTCATATCGTCCTATTGCTTTATCATCGTGTCTTTGTAAAATAATGGAGCATCTAATTAAAAATAGGTTAGACTGGTTTGTAGAACATAATCATCTACTTTCAAAATTCACAATTCGGTTTTCGAGGCAGAAGCACTCTGGATAATTTGTCTATTTTTACTACGGATATAAATTTGTCATTTTCTAGAAAAGAATATTTAATGGCTGTTTTTTTAGATATCATCGGCGCATACAACAATATTCATATTCCAATACTTGTGGATAAACTCCGCAAGATGAACATTCCTGAAAGGATTATTATTTTTATAAAAAATCTTCTTTGTTGTAGAACCATCCATGTATTCGTGCAGGGATGTATAGTTGGTACTAGAGTTGTATGGAAAGGTCTCGGACAAGGATCAGTCTTAAGTCCAATACTTTTTAATTTATATATATCAGATTTAGAAGCTGTTATTACTAAACACTCTAGAATTATTTCGTTTGCAGATGATATAACTATTTATATTTCAGAAAAAACAATTTATTTGGCTTTAATTCAAATTGAGAAAGCCCTGAATGATTTAAGCTTATGACTTGCGTATAATGGTTAGCGCTTGTGCCCAGAAAAGAGCAAAATTGTTGTTAATTTTGAAAACCAACCCCTTGAAATAAGCTCGTCGGTAAAATTTCTTGGATTAAATTTCCAATCGTCTTTGTCTTGGTTTAACCATATTTCTGAAATTTTATCGAAATGTAATAAAAACTTCAATGTTATCAAAGTAACAGCGGGAATTTGGTGGGGTTCTCATCCCACAGTTCTAAGATTAATGTACAATGCACTTGTCAAATCTCATCTTGATTACGCCTCTTTTCTTCTGGATCCATTGCCAAAGTACTTAGCAAAAAAGCTTAATCAAATCCAATATAAATGTCTTGGGCTGATATCTGGATGCATGAAATCAACACCAATTAACGTTCTTCAGGTAGAAAATGTCGAACCACCTTTATTAGAAATAAGACGCCAACTTCAGTCTGACAAATTTTTTGTCAACCGTCTTAGTATGCTTTCTCATCCATTAATACCAAAATTACAACTTTTGCATAGTTACTGTCACAACAAACCCTTTTGGCGAAACAAAAATCATCCCTTACTTACGAGTTACTATTTGTTATCTTACTACGCCCTAAAATTTTATCGAAGTCGTTCAATTCCACTGTACCTGATTCCATATAAAAGTATTATTTTAGAAAATAATATCTGCCTTGATTTGGGTTTAACTAAACAATTTTGTTCATCACAAAATGCTTCAATTGTTCGCAAAGAATTTAATCGGATAACTAACGAAAGATGGTCTGGATTTTCTTATATATATACAGATGGTTCTAAAACTCAGTCTCCTGTTTCAGCTGGAGCAGCATTCCTTTGTGTTAATCCATATTCAACCGGAGTATTTAAACTCCCAGATGATACGTCTGGTTTTGCTGCTGAATCGATAGCAATTCTTGAAGCCCTTCAGTTTGTTGACTTGCATGGGATTGATAAAGTAACCATTTTTACAGATTCACTCAGTTGTCTTAAATTATTAATATCTTCTCCCTTTAAATCAAACCTGTCACATATTTTCGTCAAAATAAAATTTCTACTTTATAGCTTGTTTTTCAAAAATTCGAATATTATTTTAGCGTGGATTCCCAGTCATGTTGGTATAATTGGTAATGAAACCACTGATTCTCTGACAAAGGAAGCATGTAGAGTAGGGAATCTCAAACGTGATCGTCTAATTGCGTCAGATATGATTACAGTTCTAAAAAGAAAAAGTCGGGAAACTTGGAGTTCTCAGTGGAATGAATCAAAATTAGTTAAAGGTACATTTTTTGGCCATATTCATCCAAATATTCTCTCTAAGCCATGGTATGTAGGTTCACTTTTAAGTACGGATAAGATTGTAACTATATGTCGCCTAAGATCTAATCACTGTTGTTCTACAGCTCATCTCTTTAAAAATTAATTGTAATAATTCCCCGATATGCGAGTGTGGTATAGGTGTTGGAGATCTCAATCACATATTTTTTGAATGCCCAATAATGGTCGATAGGGAAAATTTAATAACAAATCTAATCAAACAATTTGCAACTTTGCCATTAAACATACAATCTGTCCTTTATTCACCAACAAATCATGTCATATTATCTTTATGTAAATATTTAAAACTTAATGTTATGAATCTTTAATAAATTTAAGTGTATTTTTAACTATATTTAAAATAATGTAAATATCAATATATTTGATGTAATGTTTTGGTTGTTTCACAATGAGAGAAATGTGAACGTATAATTTATATACCCTTACAATTTTCTTGATTATCTTAATATAAGGGAATCTCAATTGCAATGATGATTATTTTGTTTAAGTTTTTATTTATTACTTCCTTTGGTGATTTTTATAATTTGTTAATATTACAAATATATGTTTATTAATATTGTGAATGTATAATTTCATACATTCACAATATTGTCTTGATGTTAAAAAATATTATTATATTACAATTAAAAGAACTGTTTTTGTGTTTTTATCTTTGAAAATAGTAATGTAAAGTTTTGTTAAAATAATTTTAGTTGTTTTTTGCGGTTTTGGTCTATCATGTTTGGTTGTGTTATATTGTTCAAACTAAGAGAAATGTGAAAGTATAATATATATTTACGCAATTTTCTTAATAAATTAAATTAATACTTTATATGAATTGAAATATTACATTGTTTTTTTTATTTTAGTTATATATTTTTTTAATCAATCCTTCACTTATACTTCAGTTATAATTGGTATATTTTTTACTTTCCAATATAAATGTTCTTCTTCTCACTATGTTATGTAATGTATGTTAATTAATGTGTTAATTAGATTTCGAAAATCAAATACTTTTACTAATATTAATTAATAATATTACCATGGTTATTTATTTATGTTAATTGTTTATATATTTAAAAAAATGTATTATTTCATTTGTATATACTTTTAATGGCTAATTACGCCTAATTGGCGAAGGCCATAATAAAAAGAAAAAAAAAACCGGAACCGTCGGTCCCATCGAAGGTCCGCGGTGTTTCTAAATGATCCGAGGGAAAGCAAT
The DNA here is from genome assembly GCA_022840565.1 of Eubasilissa regina. NCBI lineage: Eukaryota > Metazoa > Arthropoda > Insecta > Trichoptera > Phryganeidae > Eubasilissa > Eubasilissa regina. The sequence goes on from JAINEB010000018.1 coordinate 29,962,560, forward strand.
CTACTAATTCCGATACGTTTGATGACCATTTACGCAACTCATAACTTGCCGAACTCACGAGTTCCACGAGCTCGTCTCTTAGTTTACGAGCTTCATTCAAAGTGTCAGCGCCAGCGCCAGTGTTTAAGTCATCGAAATAACTCGATTTCAATAAAATCTGAGCCGCCCGAGTTTTCTCTCATTCATCATAAGCCAATTAATGGAGACAACGTATTGCTACGAAAGGATTTGATTTTAGATCTTAAGTATTAGTCGTTAATTCGTATATGCGTAAAGGTTTTGACGAAGATGACCTCCAGTATATCATCTTCATGGTGAGTCCAGGTTTGGCGAAACATTATTTTCACATCCGTTGTGAAAACAAAGCGCGGCCACCTAAAATGAATAATTATCTCCGTGATATCATTCTGTAGTCGCCCGCCCGTCATGTGTTCGAGTTTAATATGTTCCGTCATAAATTGCACTTTTTACCAAATTCAGGCTGACGGTGCATCCGTCGTTCTAGAGCTATGAATCGCTTCAAAGCCTTTTGCTTTGAATTTACTAACCTCTGATGGTCAAATAAAAGTGGAAGCCGAACCACGTATTTGCCATCATCCGTACCACGTGACGTGGTTGATGTGAAGAGCCGTTCACATTCCTCGTCCACTGGGTTTGATACAGTTATTTTTGGCGATTCCTCTGAACGCCAAAATTTCTCCACCGCCTCCAGCAGAGAAATGCCCGAAAAGTGATCAGACTCACAATTTGACACCGGATTGTCTAAAATTGAGTCTGATCAGGCCTGAAGAGTGAGAAGTTAAATATGGTACCCAGCGCATAGGGTCCGCTCATACCTAAATCAATTTTTTCTCCCGTAATTATTTGTCTGTAACCCGCTCTATGTCAAAATATACTGCCGTAAATTCTTCTAATAACTTTAAAATTAAACCATGCCAACTTTTCAATAACTATTAACATAAATTGTATATATTACATCCCATTTCCCTCCCCTCCTTACCCTTTCAACTTTGTATGTTTAGTTTAAAAACACTCTTCTGTTTCTTTTATCAGTTTTTTTAAATATGTACTATTTTTTAGTTTATTATGTGTATGTTTATTTTAATATAAGTCTTTTCGTTTATCAGTTTGTTTGAGTATACTATTTTTTAGTTTATTATGTACTAGTTATTTAAATCCGAAGAAACTTCACTGGTGTTATTTTTATATAGGTATTACGTTATAATCAGTTATTATTGTTAAACTGTTTGTTTCTCTAAAAATAAAAATAATAAAACTTATAACTAACTTAATCTATAATTATTTTTACCTCGGATTATCTTGCGATGTTCCTCCGGATCTTCTTCCCGCGACCAGGTCTCAGGCCGGCAAAGTGATGCCGTTAGCATCCGGCGTGGGTGCTACCTGCTGACTGCTCCCAGGCTGATATCGCGGCTGCTCCGGCTACAGGTTATCAGGCTGGTTGCTCGGAACGGACGGGGCGGCTGCTTCTGGGTAGATTGCGGTGAACTATAGCTGTCTATCCTCCGATTTTCTGTTATGTTCAGTCGGATTTCTGGTATTGACTGTCTGTTTTCGACTGCGCGTTTTCAATTCTTCACTTCCAGGTTTTGTTTACAACTCGCCCCTGGTATTCAACTGGCGTCTGGTATTCAACTGCGTGCCTCAACTTCTGAATTTTGTATTCAACTGCGTATCTTAACTTCCGAATCTTGTATTTAACTGCCGTCTGGTATTCAACTCGCCTCTGGTATTCAACTGGTGTCGGGTATTCAACTGCGTACCTCAACTTCAGAATTTTGTATTCAACTCTGCGTGTTTTCCACTGCATATTTTCAACTGGTGTCTTCAACTCTTAACCACTCGCTCCTCCTGCGACTGCCGAGGTCGAGCTCCCACTTTCAACTCTTACTCCCAACTTCTGTTTCCCATCGAGTGTTTTCAACTGCCATTTCTGAACCTTGGTTGCAACTTCCTCTTCCGAACCTTGTTTTCAACTGCTTTGTTCAACTGTCCAAAAAAAATGGCGTTCTGGCCCTTTTAAAAGTGCCTGTGGCAAGGGCGTACCTCTCGCTCGAAGGTCGACCCGTCCTCATAGGATTGACGATGCCTCATTGATCCATTCGTTGACAGCGGCGTTACGCCTTAATTTTTAGGTCTAACTTTAGACCCCGCCTTCGTCTCCTCATCAAATTATATTTATCTACACAATTTATTTGTGTCTGCCAAATCACACAAAATCACTTAACCTTCGAGTTCATCCTATCTGTGGGTATAAAAACTTAATATTGCCTTATTAGTTAAAACTTCTAGCACAGTGACCTCATTATCGCTATTCATTATTCTTACATTAATTATCATCTATCATTAATTCTACTTCTTACCAGAGTTATTACATTTATTAACACGTTGATTTTTCTTTTATTACAATTAGGTACATATAATAGGGTCTGGTCGTTTCTTTATTACATTATTACATGGGTGATTTTTTTCGTATCGTCTTATACCTATGTAGCGATCAGAATTCATACCCACCGCCATCTCAGCCGGCATCGACGCTAGCGACAGCGCCGTCGGCTGCTGCTACAAGTCTGGCTCTATCATTCACCGCCAAGCAGTTTCTCCAGTTTCGTCGTTTCACAACGGCGGTCTTGCCGACTCACACACGCTGAGCGAGACCGCCGATTCGCTTTACTTTAGAATCCACGTACACCTGCATCTTCACTCATTCATTATATTCATTCTCATCTACCTTCATTGTTATATCCATCACAATAAACACCTCAACACGCAAACAACATTTCTTTCATTTAACCACTGACCTAACCCCCAAACCTATTACATATTTTTCCTAAATGCCCAGTTATAATTACACATCATCATTATCATTTACATGGTAATCTCCCTGCCTGCTTTCATTCTTATTCATCCTTTACTTATTAGCAGATAGTAGATTGATTATTGCGGAAATACTACTACATCGGCAATTTGCGATTGATTAAGAGACTCTCTTAAATCGCTCCGCCGTATGGAACGAACAATTACTGACGGCAGTCCGATTTACGTACCAATGTGGAAGATATGAACCCGAGTGCGCTCTATCCTCTCTGCTTACTCCTACAGAGAAATGACGCGATAGTCAGTGGCCGCTCATGGTGGGCCATTGCGTGTGTTCTGGCCCAAGTTCAACAAAAGAGCTACTTTCTTACCCAGTTAATTACTTAAGCTGGGGTGACGATAGACCCGCAAAGGTTCTTTTTTTGGTGCGGTCATTGTTCCAACTTGACGTATCGACCGGCGAAGATATATTATTATGCTATTAAACCGCTCCCGAGTGGAATATTTCTAGGAGAAATTTATTTCCAGATAAAAGGCAACCGATTGACTTGATCTTGGGAAAAGCGTTTGTTTCTCTTCCCGGCTATTATTTCTGTCAACTTGAACGTAATGTATCGAGTAATGGGTGTGGTCGTCGCCTCGTAATTACGGAAGAGATAAATCTCCCAGATGAATGGCCGAAATAAATGAATGGCTTTCTAATGACCGAAGGGAAAAAAAAGTTCCCGTAGAACGCCGGTCTCTGCAAAATGTCCTCCCAAGAACACCCAGTATTCCAAATTCCCCAAATAAATAAGCGGTCGGTCCGAATCAAAATAGGCTCGCGACACAAATTATCGCTGGGGTATATCAATCTGATCAAAAGATCATAATTATCCTAACCCCCTCTATCAAACATCTATTTGTATTTGTAAAAAACTTGCATAATTGTCCATGTTCATAGATTAGAGGGAGAATTATCCATAGAATAGAGATATATGTATTGAATTATCGTCGTAGATAGTAGAAAGTGACATTAACCATCAATGAACTTATCTATGCAATGAACGATCGACGTTAATGATCGATAACGCATACAAAAAATATATGTATGTCGTTATCTGAAGTATACCATGAACAATACAACATTAATTTATGTGTGGAAATACGATTATGGAGTGAAGGTCGCAGGTCTAATGACTAAATAATTTATATGTATGTCAAGCTTGGGCACGTTAGGGACCGTATATCTTATAGGTGATATTTTGTATTATTCCATTTATTGTACAGTTTGTACACGTACAGGGTAAGTCGAGCCGGTGTTGGTAGATATACATTTTTTCTGTTAGATGCAAAAGTTAAGTGTACTGCATTGGTTTATTATTCCATGGACTATTTCCACCAGATTATCAGGAAACAGATTAGACAGAACAGACTCATTTTAATCTTACTCTATCTACAAGATTTTTGTAATTAAAATATTGTGACCATGCCAAGATAAGGCTTTACAAAAATATTTCACTTTCTGTTAAGTTGAGACTTGTGCTTTGAAAAATAAGTTTATGTTGGTGGTCTCCCGAGATGAAACCTGAACCCCTGACTTCTGGTCACTAGACTTATTTGCTAGATCAAACAGACATACCGGTGTCTTTAATTGTAAATATTTCATGTTTGACTTTGTACTTGCATATTTGCCCATGAACTCAAAGGTCGAGAATTCGATCTTTGGACCTGGTCGTAAGTTAATCATATTTTTATAGTATATGACATTTAGGTCTAATTTGAAAATGCTACTTAATGTGTAATGTATTGGAATACAGCAATTTTACACTAGTAAAGAAACTATAAATTAGGTTAATTAATTAATTTATTACTATGCAAATCGTAAAATCTTTAATACTGGCAATATTCAAAGTTTTTCTAAGGTCTAACAGGTACCTATTATAATTATGCCTGTTTTAAAAGAATCCCTTTGAGATACAAACATGGACACCCACAATGTTTATCAAGCAATAGATTAGACGCAATAATAATATGGATGGATGAATATTTATAAATTATTTTTTGTTTGTATTTGAATTTACAGAACTTACTAATGCTAAAATATGGCTCTGAAAGGAATAAAAGTTGTTGAAATGTTAGGACTGGCTCCTGGACCATTTTGTGGCATGCTACTTGCAGATTTTGGGGCATCGGTCACTATTATAGATAAGGTAGACAACGTATATTTATTTATTATTATTTTTTTGTAGGTTTATCATTATTTATTCAATTGTATACACTCTCCACATTTAGAAAATACTAGCTATTTGGTTGAAATATTTTAATAAATTATTTAAAAAAATATTATTGTTCCTGGTGTAAAAAGTATGTTTCATCTTTTTTTAAAATTATGAATTCTGATAAGATGTTCACATTTTAAAAATTATTCGGTTGTACTTTATTTCAATTTAAAATAATATTTTTTCTTATATATTGTTATAATGTGTGCTTGTTCTGGTGAATAGAACGCCAGAACGCATTGCCACCAACCAGCTCAGTCTTGGTGCGGCTCCGGATATTTCGTCGGACAGGATGGGTCGGACTTGTGTAATTCAAAGTTGAGATCCTTAATACAAATTATATTTTACTAAATCGTCTTTACAAACTTCATCCATCTTTTAACTTAACCTGGATAACAACATAACAAATTTGAGTCTCAAGATCTTGTGGTCTTACGTGGGCTCTTGAATTTATTTAAACATAATTTTTGTTGACCATCACTAAAATTGTTTATCAATGTGATTGAAAGGAGACCCAGTGTCACAGGCCCCCGTTTCCTAGCTCCAACTGTCGTGTCGGAACATGACGCCTCCGGATGCCTCTGAAATATTGTATCCAGGCCTTCCCCCGGACTTCTCTGGGTGTACCTAGTTCCTTCTGACTTCTGCCTGGTCCGTTGTTGTGGCCATCCTCCCGGTTACTCTCCACTCCTTTTTTTTTTTCATTCCAAGATTTCCCATTTGCCAGCCATGGCCGAGGCCTGGCGGGGTTACCATCTTCACGTATCTTGCCCCATTCGGAAGTGACCGGTCGCGTCAAACTTCCTCCACTTGCCGCCAGGGGACCGTTCGCTCATGTTCCATTAGGGCAGAAATTTCACAATACACAGTCTACTTGGCCACCGTGCGCATTCCAATTTCATAATCCGGAGTCCACAGGGGTGTGACTTGTTAACTTGTTGTCACAATATACATAGCAATGTTATATTAAAAAATATTGATTTGAAAATATGATGATTAGTTTCGACGCACAACTCGTATTCCGTTCTTATAAACTAAATGTCATTTTAACTAAAAAAAACTTGAAGATGACATGCATGTCAAAGCTGTTTTATATATATATATTTAATATAATATTTTAGTGTGTGCAGTAACTGACTAACTTATCATCATACTGTTTTCCGCAGGGGTAAGTAGTGTCTCTTGTCCTGACACCCAACTCTCACCTCATCCACATTCATATATCTTTTCACACATGTTCGTTAATTGTTGAGATTTCAGCTGACATCCTCTATTTATGGTGCCATTAATAGTTGTGTCATACATCTTTCTCCCTTGTTCATTCATTCCACATGACCAAATCACCAAGTGATCGTTTTTAAATCCTGTTCACTATGTTGAAGTCTTTATATTATCCTCCGGTTGTCTTTTTATTATTTACTCTGTCATAAATGGATTTGCCACATATGTACGTGCCTAAGTGATAACATTTCTACTGTGTTCAATCTATTTTCGTTCCTCTTTTTCCAGCTCCATTTCCAGTGTGTATCATATACTTCACTTCCATTGTGTATCATATACTTCACTTCCATTGTGTATCGTACTTCACTTTCATTTGTGTATTATACTTCACTTCCATAGTGTATCATACCAGGACTTCATTGTGAACCATTAGCCTTGCCTTGGTTGACAAGTTTGCATTAAAAATTTCTGCATTCAAAGTGCCTTTCATTTTATTTCTTGCAGTCACTCTCCTTTCAATATCTTTTCAGGCTTACCATTCCTATTAAACATACTTTCTAAATTCACAATTCTTCTAAACATTCAATACCTACCACTATTTCGCTCATTGTCTTATTTTTCTCGTCGAATACCATCACTTTTGACTTATTAACATTCATCATAGGGTTACTTTTCTTGCATACATCGTACATCTTACTTGCTAGAATCTGTAAATCTTATTCACTATTCACCATTAGCACTGTATCACCTGCATACAATCAAATTGCTCATTTTTGTTTTCACTTAATTATCAATTAATTGAATCACCATGGTGTCATTCCACATCCCTGTTTAACACCCTTTGTAATATTAAACCACAATGTGAATGATCCATTAATTCTTACACATGCAATACATCCTTTGCATAGAGAAGCAATAATGTGTATTAGTTCACTTTGTATCCAGATAAAACCTTATTTTGCAGACCTACAAAGGTACAATAAAATTTTTGATTTTTCGCCAAATATCTTTTCCCATCACTCGCAAAGAGAAGATCTGATCTGTGTATCCCCTCCCATATATATATATATATAAGATATTCACGATTATGTGGATTCATATATAATTAAATATAATTTCAAAATTTTATCTGCAATATAGCCTACATGCTACACTATAAGTATCTGTGGAAAAATTGCATGAACTATTGTGCTATTAAAATAAATATAAACATAATTTCACATTTGAATGTACAGAAAAATAAAAATAAAATTGTTGAAATTGCAAACACATTGTCGAACGTAAGTCGTGACATCCAGTTATAAAAAAATGCACTTATTGTTATTTGGGGGCCGAGGGCGATCTAATTACACTTATTCAATATTTACATTCGAAACAAAACGGGTAAGCACATCATGTTAAATTGTGAAATGCGTAAGACTCATATTGAAAGTCTACTCAATTACTTGAAGTAGCAGGAAGCTAGTACACTTGGTGATAGGCTAATGTTGAGAAATCTGCGTAAAAAGCGAACATGGAATGAAATAAATTTTTTTACTGTTATATTTTAAATAAAAAGGTATATATGCAGGTTTATTTTTAGTTTTTTTAAGTGTACATTTACTGCAGTTTTTTCATTCAGGTCCGGATAATTGAGTATGCAAAAAAAGTTATTTATAATAAATGAAATGCAAAGTTCTTGGTGAATCATTAATATATTTTTTCTACTTTCTAATTTTATCTGCAGTTAAAGAATCTTCAAAAAAGTCTACCATATTAATGAATTAAGATGGCAAGTAATATGTTCATTTGATAAATCACAGGCAATTAATTTTTTTTTAAATTTTTAGATCAATCCTCAGATGATGAATGTATTAGGAAATGGAAAGCGTAGTATGGCTTTAAATCTAAAAAGTGAAGCTGGAAAAAAGATATTCAGAGACCTTTGTAAAGAATCAGATGTGCTTATAGAACCATTCCGCCCAGGAGTCATGGAAAAAAATGGTCTTGGACCAGACGTTTTGTTACGTGTTAATCCCAAGTTAATTTACGCTCGGCTAACAGGCTACGGACAGTCTGGAAATTTGTGTCACAAAGCTGGTCATGATATCAATTATGTAGCTGTTTCGGGAATTTTGTCTCTATTAGGTAGAAAAGACACTAATCCGCTACCACCTATCAATTTAGCAGCTGACTTTGCTGGAGGTGGTCTGATGTGTGCACTGGGCGTAGTGATGGCCCTGTACGAAAGAGTGACTTCTAACAAAGGGCAAGTTTTAGATGCTAGTATGGTAGATGGGACTGCTTACATTTCAAGTTGGATATTCAGATCCCAAAACCTACCTGTATGGGGCAATTCTCGGGGAGAAAATGTTCTTGATGGTGGAGCACATTTTTACGATACCTACGAGACCAAAGACGGCAAGTATATGGCTGTGGGTGCGATTGAACCTCAATTTTACAAGGAGTTATTGCGGGCTTTAAACTTACCTGATGATAGTGATCAGTATACGGATTTTGAAAACCAAAAGGCGAGTTTAAGGGAGATCTTTAAGAAACGCACGCAGAAAGAATGGTGTGAAATATTTGACAAATATGACGCATGTGTAACCCCCGTCCTTTCCTTCAATGAAGCTTCTACTTATCCGCATAATGCTTCAAGAAATGCTTTTATCAGAAGTCATGAAGGACAAATGGTTCCGGCTCCCTCTCCTCGTTTGAGTCGTACTCCTGCCTATTCCGTAGCTACCAAACGCCCTCCGTATCATGGAGAACACACAGAAGAAACAATGTTGTCACTTCATTATAATGCAACAGAAATCAAACAGTTAAATGCAAACGGCGACATCTATATTCATCCCAAATCTAATTTATGATGTACTTTGTTTGATTATAATGTCTGCTGTCATTTAATTATTTTTTGGAATAATTAATTCATAATTTTGTTTCTTTTTAATATTCTTTTTGAATAATGTTTGTTTTGTATATTTACCTATTTTTTTTGTTGAGAATTGATATTAATGGACATAAAAATTTTATATTCTAAAATTGTCAATTTTTGAGATTTTATTTTCCAAAATTATTTTTTTTGTATTTGAAAATATTTAATTGAATTATTTATTTATTTAAAAAAATATTATATATATTGTTATGATCATGCAACGATGTATCAGTGCAAAAACTTTATGTACATTAAAAATAATAATGTTAATAATGAAAAAAATGTTGTGATTTAAAAAATATACACCTGTATAATTTCCTATATTTCTTATTTATCAAGTGTATTAAAATGTCCATTATGTAGTGTATTATTTCATATTGTAACTTTTTATATATAATGCAAGCGGTTATGGTCAAAGAAAATACAAAATTGTTTATTTAATTTTATTTTTCATCGGTACATTTTTTACCATAATTCACAGGGGTTTAGTGAGTTGTCATTCTGCTACACTTATTTTGAGGGCACTCGTTGCAAAGTCAACAATCTCCATTTTTTCTAACATTTAATGCGGTTTTCTTCTATCTTTACATATTATGTTAATTTATTAACAATCAAACTTGGCTCTTTTTGATGTAAATTGATCATGCAAAATTGGTGTTAGCTGCGATGTTGCTTTTGACCTCCGCCATTTATATTAAGATTTGATGAATAGCAGTTTTCACTTCTCTGAAATTTATGCCTGGCTGCCAAAATAGAATCAAATAAAGTGTTGCATTTATTTTGTGTTTTAAATAAGACTTCAATGATTATCATCCATAATAATAAGTGAATTATTAAATATATTATTCTTCAAGCTCCTATCAGTTTTTCATATTTTTCTTCATATAAAAAAATATGGAGGTGGCTGAGATTGTAATTACCAAAGACAAGAAAATACTCTAATCATGCATTAAATACTGCGATGAGGAGTTGTCTCTGACTACAATCATTATTATTCTCGGTTATCACAGGCTAATGGTGTCTTAGCATATGACGGAATTGAATTTTTTTATATATTTCTTTTTGTATAAATCATAATTTATTTGTATACTAAATATAATTAATTTATATTGTTTACTAAAGATTGACTAAATTTATTGCTATGTAGTTATAATTGTAATGGAATTTGATTGAGTTACACATTTATTATTTTTTCCATTCCTTCATTGATCTGTGTTTTAGACTATTCGTACCACCATATCCATGAACACATTAATCATCAAGTGTTAAGAATAAATTTTATCAAAATTCTATATACATATATAAATTAGAATTTTTTACTCAGACTTTGGACAGGGATCCTACATCATGTAAAGAGGAATCTATGGTACATATTATTTATCAATCAGTTATATAAAACCTCACATATATTATGTAAAAGTTGTTCCACTTCTGTTAGACTTTTTTTGTCCAAGTATGTTTGAGTTTGTAAATTTTCTAATACACATTTTAATGATGATAAGTCAAATATGACATGATTATTGCTCAAGTTCCAACTTTCAAATGAAATATTATTTTCTTTTTTAAGGAACTTCAAACGCTTTTCAGCAATATATTTTACAAAGTCAAAAAATCCATTATAATTAATTCCAAACAGGGTCTGAAGCATCACTTGACAATGTTCAGCCCAACCTTCAGTGTCTTTAAATTCAATAATCTCCTTTTCAACCATTTCAAGATTACTTTTTAAAGATTTCCACATGATGTCAATATTACAACCATTCACCCAGTTGTGATTTATAGAGATGGTATCTTCCAAGTTGTAAACCTGGTGGTACCAGCCAGATGGAACAAAAATGGCATCACCAGTATTCTGAATAATTTCAAAATATGTATGGCTAGTATTTAGTAGGTTTTCAACATTGGTTGGTAAGTTACCAAACGAATCAATCAATTTCAACTCTTCACCGGGAGGGAACAGGAGCCATTTTTTCTTGCCAATAACATTAGCTGACCAACTGAATGATGTGTATACATCTGCATGAAACGGAGTCCTATAAAGGAATAGTATATTAAGATAAATAATCACAGGGTAGCTTCTTTTATTGAGAAGAGAAAAAAATATCAGCTTGTTACAAACTGATATATAAAATGATTTTTGGAAACAGTACCTTAGTAATACCTTTTTTAATAATAGTCTGCGTTTCATTAAAAAGATTGTATATATGTCAAACTATAAAATTCTAAACTACTCTTAATATTTTATAGTTTGACATATATAAAATCGTTAATCTCTCAAGTTTGGAGCCTGATTATAGAATTCTAATATTCGGAACTAATTTTGTATTATATAGATAAACATACTTATATAGATAAACAAAACAAATTCTGGAACATATAAAGATTGTTCCCACAGAGATCTCATTTGAAACACACCATTGTAGCCTAAAATGCTAAAAATGTGACATTGTCGGTTGCATTGTATAGAATCACATATATTTTTATCATTCAGATAAAAGCAACCATAAATTTAAAAAAAAATGCATAATTTTCCTTTTCATTTTTACATACAAATATGTAAAGTGTATAATGCTGCTTTAAAACCAGATGAAATTTCACCAGTCACATGATGAAGCAACACTGCAAAATATATCAGGGCAAAAAACGTCATATCTTTAAAAGATAATAAAATAATAATCTCCAATTATTGTAAAAAAAATTACATAAATATTAAGAAAAATGTGCAGTGATGCCACCTTTTTAAAGATGATGGAGAATGGACTTGCAAAAAAAAAACAAGGGGAGGAAAAATAATAACGCCAGCTAATATTTTGTGTCCTGTTTATTGCTGCAATAATTTTTTTAATCTATATTTCAAAAGACTTCTTGCAGCCTAGAATATATGTTATTATTTATTTTAGAATTACAAAATACTTAGCATTGTATTATTAAATTACTGCAAATCATTAGCGCATCTCAGTCAATCTATTCTTCTCATGAGTTCGTTCATTGTAGAGAATGTTCTTTCATTGTAAACATCAGAAAGCGAAACACAAAATATAAATTTAATCATTTGCATCCTTTCGAAATTGTATTATTTTAAGCACAAAATACTGAAAACTGTTGGGTTAAGGAAAATGTGGCTTTTATAAGTTTGACAGATTTGAATGGGAGAGTAATTTTGGGTCAGTAACACAAAGCAGTAAATTTAAATCAAGTAAATGGGATAGTAGGTAGCAAAAAAGAGGAAAAATATATCAAAACAGGATCGAACAATATATATTTTTGCCTTTTTATATCCCTCATTTTTTTTTAAATCAAGGTAAATAATACAGACTACAAAATGAACATAGATAGTACATACCACGATCCTTTGGGTCCAAAGTAAACAAACATGTAATCGTCTTTATTATTATCAACGGAATACTCATTCAACCAGTCAGAAGCGAAGTATTTTGGTACACTATAAAATTCATCCTGCGGATTTTCTCTTCTCAGGTGCCAATCCTTTAAATATAAAATACTCTCAATAGATTTTTCTGGAGTTCTTTTTTCTATGTATTCTAAATATTCCTGGAATAATATGTAGCGTTTACACTTTTCTGGTTTCCTACAATCTGTCACTGGAACCATGCGAGAACCATATTTTGAAACAAGGTTTTGATAGTCGGGTTCACCATTAGATACCCATGCAGAAGAGCATTTCCAATGTCGTGTGACATCTTTTATGATGCACGGTATATTTTCGATCATAAATTCTCTGAAAAAATCAGAATATGACTTGTTGTCAGGGATCTCGGAAATAAATTTCGGAACACATTGCTCGCCTTTGGTACAACACGCAGCATCAATGTCGAGCATTTTTTTAAACAGACATCGGTACACAATTATCTAAAAATAAAGTTATTTCCTAAGTGGATATTATCCACAAAGTGCGACCTATGTGTACCTAAACGATCATTGGTCATCAGTAATCAGTTAAGGAGTAAAGAATAATAAAATAGTACTGCACGACATTTGACATTTAAAGTATTTGACATTGACAGTTCGTTAGTGGCGTAGACTAAGCCATAGATAAGAGATATACTGACTAAGCAGTATACATAGATAAGGCAGTATATCTCTATCTATGGCGTTAACTAAGTATGCTCTCTTATCTATGGTACAAAGCGAACAATAATTATTTTCACAGAGCACTGAATTATGTTGTACCCCGACCTCGATCGTCATGCGAGCGCGCTTGATCAATGAACGTGTAAGAGTCATGAGGGTGTTACGGCCGTATCTAACGTGTGACGTTCACGTATTACAAATATTATTTTCGACACGAATTATAAAATATTTCAATATTCTTGAATATTGCTGCGCGGGCCGCACGCCGGGCGATGTAAGCCCCTTCTCACCCCGTTCCTAAACATGCAACCACGATCGGACGATGAGTCGTTGCCCCCTCACCCGCGCATTGGTCGGGGTGGGTTGCTGCCCAAGCTGGAACTAGACTCTCACTCTTCGTCTGTCGAACGCATCGAACCTGCTCCTGGGGGACGCCGGGTTTTGTGGCCGCCCCCCGGGCAGCTCCTTACTGACCGCCATTTTGCCTCGAGACGACGTCGCCAGGAAGCTGCGACGTGTCTCCTGATAAGCATCCCAAGACCCCTTGGATACGAGGCGAGCAGCGGATATTCCCGCCGCTCACGCTAGAGGACTGAAGGTCACCCATCACGAGAAGATCGGACGCGGCCACTGAGACCACATGGCGAGCGAAGCTGCAAAGCCCGCGTCCGTGAACTGGACCAGGGGCGGGCTCCAGGCGTAGTTTGTCGCATACACCCGCGGCCACACGTGGCCATGCAATTGGCCACAAATGTGAAGACAGACAAAAGTGAGTGGGAAAAACAATTAAACAATTAGTGCGCCCGCTTTTAATTAAGTTTAGATATAAGTAGCAATAAGAATTTTCCTTTTTTCATATTTCCTTGTGTGGTAAATAAATGTGTGAATTTATATATAGAAAGACGATAATTTAATTTACCCTCCCGTCATCTCCTTGTGACCATCACAAATATTGATTACGCAACGACCGGAGTGTCTGCGCTTATATCAAAGGAGACGTCAATTTGACAGAAAATAGGCGAGCTCAAGTAAATTAAATATTTATTTAAAGGTATTGTCCCTAAAGATTTATCTAACTATCACACAACGTCAATAAATCACGTCCTGAACTGATACATGCAATCCAAAAGAGTCTGTTACAGCAAATAGCGAGCGATAACCATTGAACAGAAACAATACGATTTGTTAGAGCGGGCAGCTCACCAGCCGCCAAAGACGCTGATATATCACGATAGAGAGACATGCAATATTGATAAGGCCGTGTAGCCGGCGTCGCACTTAAATAAATAGCCTCCGGGCCTTGTTCAGTAAAAAAATAAGGGGGCGCTAAATACAACAATTGGAATGTGCCACGGCCACCTCTTTTGTTAAATTCGAGCAAGGACACGTGTCAAAGACCACCCGCATAAAAAATCCTAATAGCGAAAAAGTAATGAACCGAATAACTTACTATGCAGAGAGGATAGATAGATAGATAGATAACATACTTATTAGTCCCGGTACTCTCCTCATTCGTTCGTTTCATATGATCAAACCACCTAAGAGAGTATTTGAAAAACCTAATTGCCGAAATCCTTCAACCTCGATCGTAATTAGGGCTATTTCAAGTATGCCAAGGCAATCTCATTTCCACCGTATTCAGTCTATGTTCGATCCTTCTCTGTCAGTTTTGGGCTGAAAATATAGATACCAACCGGTCGGCGCTTAGTAAATAAAATAAATCAGAATGAAAATAGACAGCGAAAATCACGATAAATCAAAAATTAATAATATGCAATAATGAGTGGGCAGGTTAAGAAAAATTATGTGTATGCAAAAATTATGTGTAGCTGTATGTGCAAATTTCATTCATGTATCAATTATAATAAAATGATTGTTACTCAATAAATGATCCTATATGCGACTAAATGTAAAATTTTTGATAAGCAATATAATTAATATAACAATTAATGTAAGTGCGTAGAAATAAGTTTATCCATATTTTATAGGAAACGATGTCCATCATTATTGATTACCGGACTCGAAGTTCTAGTTAATATGACAATGTTAAGTGATTATATAATACGGTGGACAATACCAGTAAATATTTTATAAGAAAGAATGATCATAATTAATTATAAAACGGGGGCGGGGTTGAATTTAGACCTAAGAAAAAGGGTGTGGCACCGCTGTCGGAGATGAACTTGTAGCGACCGGAATTCAAATCCACCGCCATCTCAGTCGGCATCGACGCTAGTGACAGCGCTGTCGGCTGCTGCTACAAGCCTGGCTCAGAATTCACCGCTAGGCAGTCTCTCCACTTTCAGCGTGTCACAACGGCGGTCTTGCCGGCTCGCGAGAGCCGAGCGAGACCGCCAATTCGCTTCACATCATTTCATTTCGTAATACACACGCACCTTCTACATTTCCTCACCACCTTCAACCTCAAAACGCGCAAACAAACATCTATTTCATTTAACCACCATCCTAATCCCCAAAGACTTATGGGACGATACCAGTCTTGGGAGGATGGAACCAAATAACAGGCGAGGAAACGCCCTCGCCGCAAGCATTTAAAATATATCGGACGTCATCGTTCACCAAAGTCTTCCACAGATTTGGTCAGTCCAAAAGAGACTATAAGGATGGTCCTCCGAGGAAAGCCCATCGGTTAGCCTCGAACGCAGTTCGTCACAGAATTTGAGAAAATCCAGGATAATTGTTGAGGAGAGCCCGTCTGTTAGCCTCGGAGGCAGTTCGTCTCAGAACTTGAAAGTAGTTTGACAGAGTCCCTCGAGGATAGTCCGCCAGAAACAATTCGGATCGCAACACGGGAGAATCAACCACAGTCCGACAGAATACAGAAATTAACCCAAAGGTCCGCAGACTAGCCACGAAAAACCAGACACCAAATCAACTTCGGAGCAATCGCCTAGTTCGCCGTCAAATCAGCTTGGACGCAGTCACTTAAGCAGCTGCCCAAATCAACCCGGAGGCAGTTGTTGACGACGTCACCTCGCCCGGCCAAAGACTGCATCGTAGCATCATGAACTGACAATGCATAATTAGATATTTGTTTTCGTGTCTTCTGTCTATTTTTTTTCATTCACCCTTCTCAGTGTAACCTTAGCCACACAAGCTGGAAACCGCCTCTCTCGTATGACAATAAAACGAGTGTATATCATTCTATTGTATAACAATAATCTTTGTGTACGCTCGGTCTTTGTCGGGTCGACTCAGAAGCTTTAGGCTCCATGTCTATTGTTATTAATAGTTTAAACTAAAATATCATCTTTATATCTGTGTAGCTTTTCATAATCACGTTGTGTTATGATGTTATCATATTGGAGGCTTTTTATTTCGAGATAAAGGGTGTCCAGCGGAAAATTTTCAAGTTCATTATTAAATTTAAAAAAAAACTACAATGTTATTCTCATATTTTATTTATACAAAATGGAGTTTAACGATGAGGATTTTACGTGTTATAAACAATATCGTCTAAATGCCGTCCATTTCTCTCAAGACACATGCAATCGGACTCTTAAATTTGCGAACACGCGAGAGCAAAGCGTTGGTTCAATGGCAGCAACTTCAAAGCGGATATTTTGTTGTAGGGCCTGAATTGTTCGAGGATTGTTACTGTAAACACTCGACTATATCCCCACAAAAAAAGTCGCACGGTGTAAGGTCCGGGTACCAGGGTATGTCTTCGTACTTGCTGATTAATTTATTGGGAAAAATTCCCTTCAGCTTCTCCATTTGATGTGGAGTGGCTCTCAGTGTTGCTGAAATTGTGTTCTGTTATTGAACCTGGGAAATAGCTGCAGTTGCGATACCAAAAACTCGTCGAACATTCGGCAATATACGTCAGCAGTGACTGTCTCTCACTAGTTAAAAAAATAAGGGCCAATTATCCCTTGGGTAGAAATTGCACACCAGAGTGTTGTTTTTGGACAATGCAAACGTTTTTGATGGCATTTCCTTGGGTTGTCGAGGCACCAGTATCTCATGTTCTGTTTATTAACATAGCCATCGATATGAAAATGTGCTTTGTCAGTAAACAATATGTTTCCAAGCGTTCGTGCTGTTCCAAAACGTTCCAACATCGTTCTCGCTAGGGTAAATAATAATCATTTTCGTTGAGAAACAGCACGATTTGCAATTTGAATGGGTGAAATTGTAGTTTCCTTTTCAAAATCACGTGCACTGTTAATTTTTTTATTCCAGAACAGTCTGCAATCTTCCTTATCAATTTACGCGGATTGCGTATAATTTCACGTCAAACTTGAGCCACATGTTTTGGCGTCGCTACTGACGTTGTGGTCCCGGAGGAGTTTGGTTACCCATTGTCCCTTCTTGTCTGAACTTTTGAACCCAAGATCAGATAAGTTGCGTGCTCGGCTCAACACTTACTTGTAGAATATTAAAGTGAGTACAAAAAGCGCGACGCGCACGAACCAATAAATCACCGCACTTTAAACATTGCTCAACTGCGAATGCGCGGTGCGCTCCCGACCAGTGACTCTTTGCAACTGGCAAATCCGTAAATCACGTGCGTTGAACAATACCCCTCCCACTTACCTCACCCTGATAGCTTACGAGCAATTATAATTTAATCTTGAAATTTTTCCGCTGAACATTCTACGTAAGGGCCAAAAAATGTTCAGTGAGAGAGCTCTCCTTCCATAGAAATGGTCTTGTCCATAGAAAACGTCTTGTCGTATGTCATAATCGGTATCATAGATACGAGATATACTGCGCTAGTTCGCTGTTTAATCATTTTGAAATATTTGTTTGATGAAAAATGATTTCCAAAAGTATCGTCGTCTTGGCATTTTTAACTTTAACACATTCAGAAAAAGTAAACATCTGGGGACCCGGTCTCCTACCAGAGGATATAACGATGCCGGCTAGATATTTTTTTGTGGATGTCTTAAACTCAAGTAGGCAAGTCTTGCATTATAATATTATTGTGGGAATTAGGAAAGCCAGTAGCCACCGACGCAAAGTCTCAATATTTTTTGACAATTTTTAAAATCCAGAGGCCAGTTTAGATTTCTTACATTATTTTGTTATCCATTGTTTAAAATTCTGCAAAAGCTACAAACTGTGTGAATTATGACAGTTCTGTTATATTACGGATAATCTGTCTCGTTTAATAAATGTTTTTCTTCCTCTTAATAGCAAATTTCTGAAATATATGTCTTTCTGAATTCGTTGAACATAAAGCCCTAATTTTATGTTACAGATAATTTGTCTCATTTAATAAATGTTTTTCTTCCTCCTAATAGCAAATTTCTCAAATAGATGATGTCGTTTGCCGAATTCATTGAAAATAAAGCTTCAATTTTATTATCTGATTGTAGCATTTCAGGAGATAATTTGAGCATACAAATAACGGGAGATTCTGCATCTGGATCCTGCAGATTATGGTTGGACGTATTAAATCGCAAAGATGATACATTCATTGTTAGATACCGTCTTTATGAGTCATGCACTAATTTCAAAATTGTTGTTAAATATAAAAATGTTCACGTGGGAGACTCACCATATACTTATACAGGTAAGGAAAACTACAAGAAGTACATTTTAAGTGTTTCAATGACAAATTTAATAAAATTACATCTATGCTTGCACAACTCAATATCTGTCTGTTAGTTCTCGATAAACTCCTAAAGCTTGATCCTAAACTGATCTAAATCAAATTTTGCATATTTACTTTTTTGGACACTGCACAAAACATAGGCATCATCCCCCCTACTCCCTCGTTGCGCCACCCTCTTCCAATAATAAATTAATAAATATTTTTTTATGCTATCCACTAAAATTTATTTAGATAGTTATTCTTTAGGACCTTGCATAAAATAGGCCCTCCTGTCTCCCCATGGCCTCTCTACACCCCCTTTCCCCCTCATATAAATGTGTATTATATTACATTGAATGCTATCTGTTTAACATTATGCCTAGTTACTCTTTAGGACCCTGCACAAAACATAGGCACCATATTCCCTCTCCCCAATATAAATGTGTTTTATATTATATAGAATGTCATCAGTTCCAAATTTTGTATTGTTCTTGACCCTATGAAAATATAATAACCCCATCTTCCTCCCTTCAACCCCCGATCATCTCAATCACCAAATCATCATTATTATTTAAAGCCTGCGCAAAACAATAACTACTCCCCCTAAAACTACCATCTTGAATTATAACTAATTCTGAATCCTGGGTAACGGAGACCAGATACGGTTTGCTAGTATTTAATAAAATTAAAGATAGGAAAAAATATACAAATAATATATGATCCATCTGCATATTATTCATTTCCATAATTGATGATTATTCTACTCTTCTCTGTTTAGAAATTTACCCATTTAAATAACAACACCCGGATCAATCATTAAGTTATAATTAGTTATTCCGTAAGATATTTAGATAACCCACAATAATTATTAAAGCTAGCATTTGACATTTAAACTTTAAACAATTTAATAAGTAACAAACAAATTCTACATGTTTTGAAAATTGGGTACATAGATTATGATGATATTAGATAGTTTATACAGCGCCATTTTTGTAAAAATGATTAAATATTCTTGAAAGAAATAGATGATGGTAGTGTTTTGATTTTTTTCAGGAACTGTTTATAATGAAGATTGTGACTGTCCCAAGAAAGATTTTGATTCATGGGCTAGATCATACGGGTGCCCTGAAAGCATTGAACAGATCGATAAAGACATGAAACCCTTTAATTATGTGAATATGTCAAATGTCTTAAAAGATGTTGTGCAAAATTATAATCATCCTGGAAGCATGAGTTTGTGCCATTATGTATTGAAAAATAATGAACTACACAGGAAATGTTACGGGCAACATGTTGGCTTTCACATTTTTTCCGATGCTGTACTATTATCTGTAATGCGAAAAGTGAGGCTGCCGGATCAGTCCTTTTTTATGAATTTGGGAGACTGGCCACTTGTCAAGAAGAATTCTAAGTTGATTCCATTGTTCTCATGGTGTGGGAGTTCTGATACTATGGACATAGTTTTACCTACATACGATTTGATTGAATCAACTTTAGAAAATATGGGAAGGTGGTAAATGTGTACTTGTTTTATTCGCATGTACCGCATAAACCGCAACAAATAAAGTTTTTAATTTTTCATCGCAAAAAATTAATAAGATATTATGCACAGAGTAAATTAGGAAGACTTCGGTGGTTCGGTCATGTGGAAAGGATGACTGAACAGCAAACACCGAAGTCACTGCTGAATATTAGATGAACAGGTCACACAAGTTTGGGAAGATCAAAGCTAAGACGGACCGATGTCATCAAAGACTTAACTATTTTAGAGATCCAAAACTGGAAAGAAACGGCACAAAACAGAGATCATACCGGAGAAAAACTCTTGAGGAGGCCGAGACCCACCAGGGGTTATATAGCCAAAGATTATGATGATGGAGAGTTTTTATCTAGTTATGTTTATGTTGTACCTAATCTCATTAGTCAGGACTAGTACTGCCATTGTCTCGATTTCCATATATTAGAACACTCGTTATTCTGCATCTCCGTAATATTTTAAATCACCTTAATTTTTCTTATTTTTATTGTAAATATTTGTTGATTGTTGAAAATAATTGATTTTCAGAGTGATGTTAGACATGTTGTCAATACAAGGAAACATCGGGAAGAAGTGGGATGAAAAAATTCCGCAAGCCTTCTGGCGTGGAAGAGATTCAAGCAAAGAACGTTTGAAATTAGTGGATATTGCAAGAGAAAATACATCATTATATAATGTTTCTCTTACTAATTTCTTCTTCTTCAGAGACAAAGAAGAGACTTATGGTCCTAAAGTTCCCCATGTCTCCTTTTTTAAGTTTTTCGATGTAAGTGTGATATTTTTTGGTAATTTATAAAAATGCTCAACTCTTGCAAATATGCATGTAGTAAGTAGTATTGTAGAAAAAATTACTTATTTATATTTATTATATTTTTGTAAAATGCAATGAATTAATTAACTCACTTACCATCACGCAGTTTCCATGCGGGGGTAGGCAGAGAGGATAGTGCGCCACACTCCTCTGTCCTGACACAATTCTCGCCTCATCCACATTCATACATCTTCTCATACAAGATCGCTGATTGTTGAGGCTTCTAACAGAACCATCCTTCATTATCTAGTTTTTACCTGGTCATGCCAAGTCTTTCGCGGACGTCCTCTATTTCTGATGCCGTCAACACTCGAACATCCGGCTCGAAGGACCAAAATTATGTTGCCATGAATACTTCGATAGCTAGTTCTGGGTTTTCTATAGGTAATGTTGAATACAGTAATTAAATTCGTTCCAGGACTCCAGCAAGTTAATCCTATTTTCATAGCACAAGCGTTTAGCTTAGTTTGAAAATAGTAAAAATATTGATGTGACATGTATTCCGTGTACGCATCTCTATTTTAAAAAAAAAAAAAATCTACGCAAATTCAAATTACACAAACCTTTGTGAACCTGTGCTCGTAGACGCAGACGTCGCTCTCCTTGTAGTCTCATAGTCCTTGCTGGTCAGCCACCGTAAACCTTCTCACAACCGATAATCCAAAAATATATAATACAAAATGTTTTTATTATCGGCGCCGTAAAAGTCCGTCCGAATCGCAAAAACTCTCTTCCCAGTAGCAGCTTCGCTTTTGTTTTCTGTTTTTAAATCCACTCAAAAAGAACACACATATTCAAAATTTTATATCAGGCCTACCTATCGAAGTATAAAAGCGCGTAAACATGTGTCATATATCTTTCTTACCATTCTCACCTCCATTATTCCGTTATATACCATTATACCGTTCCATATGACCAAACCACCTTAGTGATCCTTTTTTAATCTTATTCATTATACTAACATCAGCTTTACATTATTTCCTATTTCTTTATTCTTTACTCTGTCATAAATAGATTTGCTACATATACGCCTTTCAGGTGATCTCATTTCCACTGCATTCAGTCATACAGGCATTATAAGAAAGAACGCGACCATTAAATTAATTTTCTGGGTGCCACAAAATATATGGAAAATTCTTGCATGCACGAAATTAATTTTCATGTAATCTTGAAGCCAAGATTACAGAGAAAAATTAACAAAATGTTAAAAATTAAAAACTTATAAACGTTTCAATTTGCACAATATATTATCAATTTTCGACATTTTAAAAATGATTTTAAATAATATATTGTATTTAATTACATGCTTTGAGGCTTCAGTTAGTATTTAAATTCAAGTTTTATTAAAAAAATCACAATAATTTGTTTTTAAATAATGTATTTTCAGTCTTATAAAAGACAATTATTTTATTATGTGAAATAGAGACAGAATACATATATTATAATATAATATTAGAATAGAATAGGATTCTGTTTTTCTCTTTCACATGTATTTTTATATTCTATCTCCCTCTTCATGTATATATAAGTGCACTCTTCCTGTATCTATGATTAGTCCTGACGTAGCTTGAGTTGAGCGAAACCGGTCGACATCAATAAATTTCGTGGTTTCACACAAAGTGATTGTTATTTTACTTAATATAATATGTCAAACCACAAAGTGATTGCTTTCTACGAAAATATAAAATTATTTTATTGTTTATTCGTTCAAGTTTAATACGTCGCCCAATCTGGTAAAAGTGGACATGGATTCTGTTGCTTTCTTAATTTTTGGTTAAATATGCTGATAAGATATATTTTTACACATATTTTAATTATAATATTGTACTTAATCATAAAATAAGTTACAAATTTCGTAAATTAGACAGTTTTACACTGATTTTAAGGGAAAATAACATTTTCTTGTACATGTAAACATTTTATGTACGTCATTTTGTAAGTTTGTGGTAGTTTAATATTCCATGTATATTTAAAACCATTGTCTTTTAAACATAGCAAAAT
The DNA here is from genome assembly GCA_022840565.1 of Eubasilissa regina. Classification (NCBI taxonomy): domain Eukaryota; kingdom Metazoa; phylum Arthropoda; class Insecta; order Trichoptera; family Phryganeidae; genus Eubasilissa; species Eubasilissa regina. The sequence goes on from JAINEB010000018.1 coordinate 29,985,804, forward strand.
ACTTTGTAATTATGAAACAAACAGATCACAAAGAGGTAACGTGGTGTTTTAAATCTAATAATAAATAAAACCGCCATAATCGCCATATACATCTGACAACAATTTTGATTGTATTATAGGACATCATGTATGTATAAGTGTCAATCTAAATATTTAGATACTTTGACCTCTATATACATTTATAGATATGGAAAAACGGAAATGATTTAAATAAAATTAAAATAAAAACACCACTACATTGGTTTTTTTTAAATTAAATTATCTGAAGAAGAATGTAAAATTTGTAAATTTTTAATAAAATTTTGGTCATTTGTAATTCAAGCCCCATGTTCATTATTCCTGCAGTATTTAAATGTTTTTTTTCCCTGTAATTTATGTTAATTTTCTTTCTGAAATATGTACTAGTATATATAATATATATATACTACATATCTAATTCTTAATACATAATTGAACAAAAATAAATTGATGAATTGCAGTAAGAATGGTACTATACTATGTGCATGAGAATTGGGGAGGAAATACTTCATCTATAATGATGGTATGATGCTGGTGCGTGTACCAAAGTTGAATCTTTCCCTTGTTTGAGATGGAATATACAATTTGCACTGTAAATCTCAAGATACAGTTTATAACAAAACTTGGCTCAATTTTTGGATTTTATTATTTCAATAAAAATTATAACATTTTTGGGACTCTTGAAGCTCTATTTACAAACTTCTCTGTTATTGAATATTATGATTTATTTGAAAATTTTATAATTTTGAACTCCACGTTTATTATCCAAAAAGGCCTTCTAGATGTGTTTAATAACTTTTTTTTTAAATTTTCAGTTCAAGTACCAAATCAATTTAGACGGGACAGTAGCAGCATATCGGTTTCCATATTTGCTGATTGGAGATTCCTTGGTGTTTAAACAAGATTCTCCGTATTATGAACATTTTTATCATCAGCTACAGCCAGGAAAACATTATATTCCAATTAAACGAGATTTATCAGATCTTACAGAAAAAATATTATGGGCAATGGAAAATGATAACGAAGCTCGTGCTATTTCAAGTAATGGAAGAGAGTTTGCAGCAAATAATCTCTTGCCAAAGGACATAATATGCTACTATGCAATAGCATTCAAGGTGACATACTTTATTCTAACTTTGAAGCTTAAAAATACTAGTACGAATCAAATATTATAATTATTCGTTCAGTTTGTTTTTATAAATATAAAAAAACTGAATTCTTAAATATAAGTACAGCAATACTTTGCATAGTCCTGCTAATCGATTCCACCGACTTTAAACACTAATTATATTTTTGATATAAAATTTGATTTTAAATAGTAGTTCAAACGTCAAAGCATGCGGGTAAATAGAATATATTATTTAAAAATGTTGAAAATTATTAATTTTAAATATTAATTTTTAACATTTTGTTAATTTGCCTTAATCAAGATTTGTCCGTTATCTTGGCTTCAATTTTATAAGAAAATATAATTTCTATACACAATAATTTTCCATATTAATGCAATATTGTGGCATGCGGAAAATGTATTTAATAGCCACTGTCTTATAATGGTGTATTTTCCTAATTATGGCAAATAACATTCAGTTTATTAGTTTTACATTAGTATAAAGGTCCAATATAAGTAATACTTAAAAAAAGTCTAATCTAATTGAATTATTTTTGAAAGCACGCACTCATTTTTTAAAGAAAAACTTTTTGATAAGATTTTATGTTTTTTCCATGTATATATTTTTTTTTTTTGGAATTTCAAATCGGACTATGCGAGGTATTGCTGTACTTTATTTCTTCAGTTTTATGAAATCATATTTACGATTAAATGAAATACTACTATTTTTAACACTATTAACAAAGAAAAAAATGAATATATATAAACATTTAACTTTATTACTTTCTTCATTTTTCACATTCAGAGATTAATTCTTGTGAATCACTTTTCTTAAACTCAAATAGTTAATATCCATTTTTCACACAATATTGCCATCAAAAATGTTGGCAGCATTTCTTGAAAGAGTTTTGACTGAAGAGTTTGGATTTTTTCAAAGCCAAATTCGTATGAACTTATATAACCGACTAATGACTTATCAAATTGTATAATAAATTAGACATGATATTTTAAGGAATGGGCGAAACGGATTGTTGGACCAGTAGAAGTATATGAGGGAATGGAAAAGGTTCCCCAGAAAGATAATGCAGAACAAACATGCATCTGTTCTAATACTCTTCAAAAAGATGAGTTATAAATACAATTTGTAAATTGAATGAGTTATAAATACAGTCAGCCCTCAAGTTACGACTACCTCAACTTATGACTACAATATTTTTAGTAAATATAAAAATCGTAATTTGTAAATCTGTTAAAATATCAACGCTGCAATAGGAATGAATATTAAATCATCTTCTATTTCTTCAATGTGCCGTGAGACAGTCACAGTGCATATGCGTTTGTGAGCAGTCATAATTCCTTTTGTCAATTTTTTTGCAGTGAATTTAGAATTCCACTTTACTAACAGCCAATGGCCAGTGATAAAAGAAAGAGAAAGACTTGAAATCATTGAATGAAAATAAAATTATAAAACAAGAGTGTCAGACTTATCGTGTGAATTATAATTGTCCTATTCAACGTTTTCCATAATATTATAAAAGGACAAAGAACAAATTTGCGAAGTAGTTAGGAGTTTGGTATAACTAAAATCAACTATCATCACAAAAAACTAAATAGACTCATTCATGAAATGGAAAAATGTTTAGATTTGGATGGAAGGTCTGATACAAAACAATATTCCAATTAGTCTAATGACTAACTAAACAAAAGCGAGCAGGGTGACGACTATAAATTTTAATACAAGCCACGACTGGTTTGAACAGTTTAAAAATATGAAGACTTCCGTAATGTTAAGATAGTTAGGGAGGCTGACACATCAGTGCATATCACAGGCAATGAATAATCTTAAATTTTCCCAACATGTGCATTTATTAATATAAATAAAAACCATTATCAGTAATGTGTATTATTTTTCATTTTGTGTAAATATTAATTTTTCATTTAAGATTTTTTGTATGAAATTTGACTAAAGTGGCGGTTCGTAAGAGGAGTGAATGTAATATAATTACTTTGTTTAGTTGAAAATATGTCATAATCTCCTGATGCCCATTCAAATGGTGTAAAATGAATAAACTACATATCCATTTAGAAACCTATTGATTGTTTCATATAAATACATATACAGTGAAACCTCAGTTTTACGTTTTCCTGCTATTTACGCCGAAAAGTCTAAAGTCCCATTTCATCTCCATATATTCCCATACAAATATTTCTCGCAATTTATGCGGATACAATTTTACATTTCCTCAGTTTTACGCCAAAACATTTCGAAAATTCAACATGCCAACTCTACATTTATGATTTTAACATGTAAAAATTTTTAATTTGACTTTTTTCTTTTAAAAACTCAACATGCCAATTCTACACGAATTTTGATATTTCAACACGCCAACTCTACGACCCCAGATACGTACATTCATCGTTGTCATGTTTAGTTCCGACTTGAGCTACTATACGACATGTGCTACTAATTACAGAACGTAAATTTTTTTAACGTTTCACTGATGACCCTTTTTGTACAAAAATTTATTTTAAATGTCGGTCATCTGTCTGCTACACTGCCATGTCATGACGCCGCGACACAGAAATTCATTTTCGTAACGGTAAATTTTTAGGGGTTTCGGAGTTGTGCTTTTGCCAATCGAATTACAATTTTCGCTTCACTGCACGTGCCGGTGTTCTTCGCTGTGACAATTATTGACAATTCTATGTTGATTTTTTAATTTTTTCGATGTTCTTTTATCAGTTTTGATTGTTTAATCGATTTTCATTTTGTTTTTACATTACTTGTTGAATTTTTCTGTTAAAATCATTTTGCATTAAATATTTTCATTCCTCGACATTGAACATTAACGTCACTCCACTAGACATGTTTGGATATATCATCCGAAGATGAATAAATATGATTTTGTTTGTTTTTATATTTTTTTAATAGCAGAAAACTTTTTATATGATATTAAGTTTTCATACATCCCTCATCACTTTTTTTTCATTACATACCGTATATAATCGTGTATATGTCAATAAATTTTACTCGTAAATTTAAAATGTAGAGTCGCCTTATCCATGGAACAGTGCTAGTTTTGATATAATTTTGCATATTGAATGCGGAGCAATGTCGAGTTACCGGTAGTGGTGTGGTATTTTTCAGACATATCGTTAATGTGTAGTCTGCAGAGTGTTAACTTATTTAGATTATTAGAGATTTAGATACAAGCATCTGGTGTGATATGTCTGGAGTCAATCATACACCGCTATAGTTCAGTATATAATGTAGAGATTGCTGCTAGGTAAAAAATTATAAAAATCACAAAATTTCATAGCCCCAAGTTTTACCCTCGACTTATCCATGAGCCATAGCATATTTCATAATTGTTGGTCAAAAAACTGCCCTCGACTTACAAGTATGTACGGTAATATTTTTAATCCATTTATAGAAATGTCACTGGCCTTAAAAATGGATTTCGTAGAGATCGCAGCGTGTGCTCTGATTATACGGTCAAGAAAGAAAAAAAAAAGCGATATTGGGTGCATCCTATATACAGCAAATTTTATACACTATGAAAGCATTCGGTTATGAATTATGGATGGATATAAATAAAACAATGTTATAATTCTACTTGAGTTTATTAGCACACTATTAGTTTTGAGAGAAATAGTAACTCTCATCGACAGGTGAAGTATGCTAGTTTAATACTCTTGAAACTCGAGTAGTGCTAATAAACTCAAGTAGAGTTATAACATTGTTTCATTTATATCCATCCATTATGATAAAACTCTAGAAAGTTAATGCTGATTCTAACAATAAATTATTACGATTAATAAGGCTGGCAAAATCCTACGAAAATTATTGTAAATGGCTGGCTGTTTCTCCACCAAATCTGTTAAAATACCTATGATGTCTTCACATAACATTTTAGTGACCTTGTACCATAGAAAAATAAATAAAGCACATTGTCATCGCTACTGATCACATGATCAAATTGTGCCAGTGTATAACAGTTTAGTCGTTGGTGTGCGCGCACTCGTTTTAGGTGCCTGATAGAAACGTCGGTGGCGCTGAACAGGCTGCAGACTTTTTTTTGTCATCGGTGTGCCATACATTCTCATACCCCTCGCCGTCACAACAGTACTGTTGTACGACAGAAAGTCATCAGCGTGTGCTAGTTCTAAACTAATGTTTGTTTTAGTTTAGTATGATAACCATGATTAACATTATTGTTGTCAAACTGACTATGAACCAATTCTTAATTTCATACACTTTTTATATCTTTTATAGCAGAACATTTGGAGGTAAGGTGAAAGGTGAAGAAATGCAAATAATCTTAAAAATATTGTGCACTGTTAAACGTTTATTGAATATGTATATATAATTCATTCATTTCAAAACACATTGTATGTTATGTATTTAACAATTCTTATTCAGAAAAAAAGTGTGGTTAAAATATATTATGCTTTTATATGTATTTTAATTATTAGTACATAGTGATTTTCAGCTAAACACAGTGTGCATTTTTGTTAAGAGAATTTTAAATGAACCCCCTATCAAATAACAAAAAAAGATATTAAGTTTCAAAAAATAAATAATAATTCTTAATAAATACATAGAAAATATTGCACAAACATCTATACTATTGAACAGTCACATTAGTTATGTTACCAATATCTAATGTCACTGCTGCAAAAATATAGAGAGGAATGAATTTATTTATCTGTACATGCTCACGTCTGGACTTTGATACATGCACATGTAAGCATCACACAGCAGTCTTTTAGCATGTTCCGGAAGCATCTTGTCATTCGGCGCGGCTTCGTGGAGGGATCGCACTCCTTCTTCACTTAGCCACAGTGAAATATCATCCACAAGTACTATCTCTGGAATGTTGTAGCCATTTTGCTCTCCTATATGATACGAATATTGTTATTTGATTTTGTATTATAAAATTATAGCGTCCACAAAAAATATTCTAATCCTCCTAATTTTAATTTGCATTTAATCAGTATGTTAATAATTATTGTAACAATAATATTAACCTATTGATGGACCCTGCCTGGCAAGAAGAGGATCAAATAGAATAATCAGATATTTTTTAAACTAAACTACGTGTATAGAGCAAAGAAAATCTCAATTTTTATTTTACTAACACTACAATAATATTTCACATACACCTGTATATTATAAAGTATGTAACTATATTTTTTTGATGAAATTGATTGCAACATTATAATATATTTTATAGCACTACCATTGATGTCACATCATTCTGTGGAAGGGGGTGAAAGTTACTTGCTTTTTCAAACATAAATACACAACCACCAGTAAAGATCCTCTCATAATAAGACATTACCATTGCTGTTTAATATTAATAGAAAAAGAATTTGCAAACTTCTCAGAATATTTTATAAAATAAATCGTAACATAAATAAGATAACTACAATGTCTTAGATTTCATTTTTTGGATGATAGAAAATATGTATTATCAAGCTTATAGAAAAAAATTCTAAACCTCCTACAGCAGACTTGTTTTTAACTTATTACCAATCCATACAAGAAAAAAAACGTGCATTTAAGGACGTTCCCAAAGAGCAGTCGTACTCTATCTTCAAGAAGATTCCCCCGTATGTAAACTACTATGAACTACTATGAATAGAATAAAAAACAGTTGAGGTACAGTGTACTTTTTTGCTTCCGCTCACATGTGCAGAAGTTCAAAAATTTCTCACTATTCAAATTATAAAAGGAAATGTCAAAATCATTCAAAAGTAGCTCACTTTTAACATTTTTTATAAAAAAACAAATACCGCTTGTTTTAGTTATTTTTAGTTAAAGATACGAGGGGCAAGTAAAAAATAAGGTTCCTACATTTTTTTCAGGTATAAGGTATTTTTTATTGCAATAAATAAGTAAACCATCTGAAAGCTTGTACTTTATTCTATTTTTCTACATAGTCTCCTGATTTTTCTATGCATTTTTCCTGACGAGTTATCCACTTCTGAAAACCCGCTTCGAAGAATTCCGCCGCTAGGCCGCCGATGAACTTGGTGACCGCTTCTTTCACCTCTTCATCTGTATTGAAGCGTTGTCCACCCAAGTGTTGCTTCAATTTCGGAAACAAGTGGAAGTCGCTGGGAGCAAGATCAGGGCTGTAGGGGGCATGGTCAAGCAATTTCCAGCCGAATTTGTCCAGTAGGGCGGTGGTCTGTCGAGAGACATGCGGGCGAGCGTTGTCGTGGTGCAGCCTAACGCCCTTGGTCAGCCTTCCTCTCCGGCGATTTTGGATGGCTCTTTTGAGTTTTGTCAATGTCTCGCAGTACCTGTCCGAATTGATGGTGGTCTCTTTAGGCATAAACTCGGTCAGCAAGACGCCTTTTCGGTCCCAAAACACCGTAGCCATCACTTTCCCTGCGGAAAGCGTCTGCTTAAACTTTATCGGCCTAGGCGATTCAGGATGGCGCCATTGTTTGGACTGTTCTTTTGTTTCTGGAGTGACGTAGTGACACCACGTTTCATCTCCCGTAATAATGGAGTCCAAGAATTCTTCGGTATTCTCGGCGCATTCTCGAAGAAACCCCTCGGCACACTTGACACGATTGTCTTTGTGGGTTTCTGAAAGCATGTGTGGGACCCACCGCGCGCACACCTTGCGATAACCAAGTTTATCGGTCAAAATGTTGTCGATGGTTTTTTCACAAACCTCAGGAACCTGGACAGCAAGCTCCCGAAGCGTTACTCTCCGATCTTCGAGGAGAATGCGCTCAATCTTCGCCACGACTTCGTCCGACACCGATGGCCTCCCACTCCTTTGCTCGTCGTGGACGTCTGTGCGTCCTTCGGAGAACTCCCTGTACCATTTGCGGACATGTTGGACGCTGATGCAAGCTGTGCCATAAACTTCTTCCAACTGTCGATGAATTTCAACAGGTTTAAGCTTCTTCGCGTTTGAAAATCGAATCACCGAACGGATTTCACACCTGGCGGTAACGGCGATGGCGGGTTCCATAGCGGATGGCTGTCAGGCCTTTACTGAGCGTCGCAGCGTTTGCTCCCAGTAGCGGGGATGTAGTTAAGGGACCAACAATCAAGGCAGTGTTGCCGGATTTCGCCTAGCATCTCGTGTGGCGAGTGTACAGCGTAGGGAACCTTTTTTTTACTTGGCCCTCGTATTTGTTAAATTTTCAATTAATGATTCTCAGTTTTCCAAAACAATTGTAAGAAAATTACTATTGCTATTCAATTAAACGTGCGGGGTATGGTTCGTATGTTAAATATGCTAATTTTAATAGTCAATATTTACAAATTTACTACTGCAAGGACTATTAAAAAAAATTTCTACGTATAAAAGACACTCATAAATATGCATACTCAAAGTTTCAAAAGAATTGTAAGAAAAGTGATTTTTTTGGGAACGTCCTTAAGAGCCGGTTGTGTGATCAGTAATAACTTTCCGATATCCGATAGGAAAAACAAGAATCGATAGTTAAATATGGCAGACTCTTCACAGCTGTTCCAAAAGTCATCCGACACATTGATACTTTGAAAGTCGGGAGTATATGACAATTAATCATTTAATATCCCCCTATTTTAGTGATGAGAGTTCATCTTCGACAATAGTAAATTTGACATTCAAAAAAACTTGCAAACGATTTTAACCACGGGCGTTTAGTAAAAGGTTACAATGGTCAAAATTTACTATTGATCACACAACTGGCCTTAAGTTGTAAGTTGTTAGAAGCTCAAGAATTAAACTGTTTGAATGAATTACCTTTTCTATCAGCCATTGAATCAAAGAAGCACCAGGGGGCTTCGTGACCAGATCCCGCCTTGACAAAGGCCACGTAATGTGATGTTTCTATGCAAACCACAGCGAAAAGCTCCATATACAGTCGAGGCACAGGGCAATGATCGGCCATTATCGCAAAGTCCGATGGCACTGATAATATAGTTGGCTGAAAAATATTATCTTTTTAAGTGAAGAAAATTTTTGACAAACATTCCTCGAATAGCGCTAGTGAAGAAACGGAACCTCTTCACATTTTAACAGTAGCAATCTATATGCATATGAAACTAAACATACTATCCTATACCTTTTGACCAATGTAAACTAAGTTTTTCTTTAGGACTCTGCACAGAATACAGGCACCCTCCCCCTAGCCACCCCACTCCCTTTTCACAATATAAATGTATATTATATTGAATGCCAACCATTCCAAATTTTGCATAGCTTCTCTTTTGGACCCTGCACAATACATAGCACCCACTTTGGCCACCCTATCCCCTTCCCCAATGTAAATGTGTATTGAATGTTCTTCGATTTAGATTTTTTTGCTCTCCAGGATCGCTTTTGATTACGTCTTAATTATTATTTTAAACCTGTGCAAATCAAAGGTGCTCCTTCCTCCTTTATCTGTATTTTAAATTTTAATTAAATATAAATCCTGGACAATGTTAGGTAAAGACCATTTGTAATATACATATTACAGTAAAATCCCGTTTATTCAAAGTTGAGAAAAAAATCAAGTAAAAAGTTCAAATAACGATTTACGATAATGAAAATAAAAATTTCAAAAATTCGTTTTTTTTTTTACATAGGTACTAAGTTTTTTCACTACAACTAATATATATTCACACAATTTAAAATAACAAACAAGTTGTCAAAATACAGCGTAAACAAATCACAACATTATCTAAAAAAACACGATTATAATGGACTATATCTTTTCACGCTATTTTTAATAATGACGTAAGTCATAACTTGTCAATGCGAATTAACTTTATGCCTCGTGAATTGGTAATTTTTCTAGTGAGACGGGCACAGTCCAAACAAATTTTTTATATATATTATATAGTTACTAATAAATAAATAAATACTACCCATTGGATAGACTTTGACATATGACAAGCACATCGCGTAGCGCACATGTATTTTTCAGATCGCAGACATTTAACAAAAAAAAATTGAATGAATTGACAAATTTATCTAATAGGGTCCAAAAATAGCTTCAAATTACGATATTAGATTTATAAGTACAATTTAGTATGAAAACTTTCCAGGGGGACCACATTCTGCTCCAAAACTTCGACTTGTGATGAATTTCGAATAAACGGGAGTTTATTGTATATAAAAAAAATTAAAAATTGACTGTTATAAATCCTACATGAAAATAAAGAAGTACACATATAAATGTTAAGGACCTAATAAAAAAATTTTGAATAGAATTATATATGTATTGTCTGTACCTTATGATTTGCTCTCTTTACGTGTGAGTGTGCCTTGTCCAAGCAGGGCTGACAAAATGCTGTACTTTCCAAGCCAGTAACATCGGGACACTGCCCAAAGCATTCTCTACATTCAAACGCTGCAAGCTTTCCACAAATTGTACATTGTCTCGGTGCTGAAAATATTGTTTTATTTGTTTTAATGCTTTCTCAGAGAATAAAACATTGTACTTTTATTTAGTGCGTACACAAACGAAAAACAAGCTTATAGCCATAAATAATTTATAACAGAACCTTGATTATCCGAGCTGAATATATTTTTCAGCTTGTATAATTATCATAAAAAATGTTAATGTTGAAGAACCTCTCTTGGAACTTGCAAGCAGACTATCCGTTATCGATAATAATTTAATTAAAAGATGTATTGATAAGTGGATGAATGACGATGAGGAAAATGAAAATCTAATGAAAGAAAAAGATGAAAGTGATGACGATTGTACAGAAAATTAACAAGATATCTCACACAAATGATCTGTGCTATTGAAAAATCACTTTCGCATATCGAACATTGAGGTGGCTGCGGAATATCACGTCTGATACAAGAGTAACAAAAATATAAAAAGGATGTCAAAGAAAAAAATATTGTTTTTTTCTTACTGCACAAATTGTACAAATAATCCATAATATAATATGTATAAATTTCATACTGTAAATATGGTACTATTTGCAATAGTTATTTTTAATTGCATCAAAAATAACCAGTATATAACAACTGCGTATGTCTGTATTACCTGAGTTTTGGATTCTCAGAGTCTTGGTCCACATTACCTTGGATAATTGGGGATCAATCGTATTTCTTTGATATTTGGGGGTGGTTATTAAATTCAAATAAATATTTAAGCAAAAATAATCACCATCTTCAATGACATCAGTCACATCCAGTAACTGTGATGGCAAAATTCTGGGATACATTTTATATGATTTTCCAAATCTGGGCATCTGTATTATTAAACACGACGGAACCTCCTTTAACTTTATGTTGGAAGTGAGGAAACTTTGTTCAAACAGTTGTTGTACACTCGGGAGAGACAGTTTTTCATCCTTTTCTACAAACAATTGGTAATGGTACGCTTCCTGGCCAGAATTTAATTTCAAAAAAGGCTCTGCCCGAAGAATTTGTGCAACTAGACTGTTCAAAAACTCCTCGGGGTCCTAAAATGTAATATTTAAATTAGATTGAAAATAATTAGTTGTATATAAGTGTGTGAATCTTTGTCTATATTATGTTCAATTTTTTTAAGTTTTGCAATATGGTGTATGTGAATGAAGATTTTTGTCACCAATTAACAACTTTACATGTAATTTCTAATTAATAAAAATACTATTTTGATCTAATATTTATGAAACATAAAACACCTTTTTTTAAAAAAAAATAACAGTGATTTTAAAAGCTGAGTGTAGATTTTTTTAAAGTTATGAAATATTGTAGATTCCTTCAACTCTACAAATTAGTGATAAACGTTGTGTGTTTGGAATTCAACTGTAACAATAATCGGTAACTGTTGAATGTTTAGTTATATACCAGTGATTGCTTGAAGAATTACGAATTATCAGTTACTAATTATCATTAAAATTGAACACAATCATACTCACAATAATGATTTAACTATAACATTAAGATACAATGTAAAAGTATTTAGCACAGCTGAGGATATAAAATGTTATAAAATATTTCTTTTTATATTTAAGCAAACTAAAAATATTGTAAAAAATTACAAGAAAAGTTATGTAATACAAAAACAATGTATTTAAAACTATCGCATAGAAGTATCACGCGAGGGTTTCGACAAAATCAATTCCCGTAATATGTTTATGCTGAGAGTCCTTGACGCTAAAATGGTTGGTTTATGGTAGACGCATTTTACACATTCAAATGGCGATCACCCATTTCGTTTTTTAATTGAGCATGTGTCATACGAATAATGAGTTACCAATCGTTTCATATTTGAACACAAATCGTCATCCATTTTTCAAAGAGGCGTATCTCGAATTTATTGATTTTACAGTAGACGATACATACATTAACATATTATGTGGAAATTTCACTGTTGAAAAATGATAAAAACAAGAATCTTACCGATTTCTACAGATAATTTTTGATTTAAGAACAGTGTGAGGTGTATTTATTCTATAAATATAACTTATTGCTGTCATTTGTAAGAATAACACATTGAAATAAGAGTGGTTATGTCAAAATGTTTTTATGTAATATTACTTCGTTAGAATAAAATTCAGATATGGAATATGGGCAATGTAACCCTGGTTAAAACTCAATTTCAATGAGATACGCTTTTTGAAATCTTATAGTAACAGTTAAAATAATGGTTTAGCTCATCGCTAACACAAATAGGTTACTAGAAATTACGTTACTATTATTATGCTATACTATATTATTAATTTTCTTTCCAAAAATTATTATCACCTTCTCTTCAGATGTGAGACCAGAAATTGAACTTAATTTTTCCAAAAGTTTTCTTAATTTCATCACCCTATCAGCACGAACATAAAGATTTTGTCGTAATGGATTAACAATTTCTTCTCTCAGAACTTTCTGGACTTCTTCATAGTGTTCACAATCCTGGAAAAAAAAATTCTCTCATGAAACATCAAAATATAAATTATAATGGCGTGTGTAGACTTTGATCTCTAGTTTCAGAGATTTTTCAGTAAAGGTCAGCACGCATCATTTGTGTTGTACAAAATACTTATAAATTACAAATAGTACACTCTGCTCACTCAACTCTGTACTGTTCTTAAGCGACTTTCGAAACAATCCATAAGGCATGCTAAATAATGATAGTTAATTAAATAATTTTAAAAACTTTTTTATCTTTGCATGTGACTATTATTTAATTAATTAATTTTTTAAATAAATTTCTCCATTCAGCTAACCATTACTAATACCATTGTACAGTAAAACCACATTAATTCAAAATTAAACATAAATTGAAATATTTAAACACATGACACTAAATGTCAATTTTATCGTTGATTAATCCCGGTAATTCATAGTTTGAGATAATTTTTAGACCCTGGCACCATAAATCAGTTTTACGTCAAATAATTTGAATTTTTATTAAGTTATTAAAAGTTGACAATGCATTTGGCTTTTTGCCCGTGCCCAACTATGTGGAGCTTCCTTTGTGTGCCATGGTGTGCACCTATGCCCGCTCGTGTGGAATCTCTTTTATATGTCACGATCCTTGCTACCACCGCACGCCGATAATCGTCCAATAGATTAACATTAGCAACTGGCGCAAGCTGATAATTTTCAAATAGGTATAAATAGCCGCCACATGCCAATAATTTTCAAACAGATCAATATTAGCAGCCCCCGCATGTCTGTAACTTTCAAACAGATCAATATTAACTGCAGCCGTACGCCGGAAACTGATAAACAAATCAAAATGTTTCGCCTCGACTGCGTTAATTACTCCTAATATAGAGTTTTCCACATGTTTCCTTGGAATATATGTACATATATATTTTTTAATGAAATTAGCACCTTTCTTCACCATTTTTTACTAATTTAGCGATTTTTTCATGAATTCCGAAACCATTAATTTAATTGACTTGACCGGTTCTGCACAATCATTTTTTTTGTTCCCTTGAATTTCAAAATAATTAGGTTTTACTGTAATAATATGCGAGATTATTTACCTTTGAATCTGGCGGTCTAAAAAGAAGAGAGTCAAAAACACTGGTGAAAGTGAACATAGAAAATAAAGTTGCATCTAGGTAGCAAGAGTTGTGGTGGCCTTGAATACCCCGGAATTTGCCACACAGACCCTCCAAATCGGTGGTGTGGTTCAGCGGAGCGATACATCCTGGCACAACCGGACAGTCCATCTGCAATCCATTCAATAAGTAATAGTAGTCTCTCATTCCACAACTCCTAGTAAATTGGCATGGCTTTCCTCTTACTATTTTCGTACCACTTTGGTATACACAAAATTATCTTATGGACAACTTGAATACTATGTGTAAACAAAATATGTCACTACCGGTTAAATTTATGAGTTTGAATTCCGAACTAACAAAATTGGTCATAGAAAATAAAATATGTACATACATCCGCTAATGAGAAAACTATAAACACTTGAGAAGCCATTCACATTTCTGATTTTAAATTTGACAGTAGAAATGAAAACAATACCAATTAAATTTAGATTAGCATTATTTTTTATGATTATTATTGAAAAAAGGATGGAGATGAAAATAAAATAATCATGATTTTTCTTTTTTGAATGAATTCAATGAAAAAAATTGAAACGCTATGAGGAACAATAAAAAATCTTAAAACCTATTGTATCTTAAAGTGCATCAGAGAAAATCTTATACATATGTTATAGAATACAAAGTTGTGCCTTTTCCTGTAATGCAGTGCCATGATATATATTTTTATGTTATTAAGGAAAACACATTCTTATTGTGAAGTTGTAATTATTCAGAACATAGGTCTGTGATATTTTAAATACTAAATTAATGTATTAATTATAAATATATACATATAATTAATACATTAATTTAGTACTTTTATGTAATTAATACTCAACCTGTCCAAAATCAATGTGTGAATTGTCTGGTTGCGGTGTGGTAGGAATGTCCTGGAATCTTCCATCCTTTCGACAGAACGAGAGGGGCACAAAAAGTCCCCTTCCCGGAGGACATGAGAAATACCTCTCATCACCATTCGTTCCATCACTCAAGCCAGGCTGCTCTTCTTCCAATTCAACTCCGGCAAAAATAGTTTCTGTGGTTTCTAAAACAGGTCTATTTTTAAATATTCATGCATATTTATAAATCATAGGAATATCAAAATGAGGCAGTGATTTATTTTCTTTCTTGCAATAGATCAAAACATTTATCATATGATACTGTTCATTATAAAATATTGATACTCACTGAGTTTTGTAATTTTCAATAATCAAATAGCAAATGTTTAGTTTATTTGTACTATTTTTTTTTATGTTGCCACTCAACTAGCCCTAGGGCAACTTCCTGACTCATATTATATATTAAGTCTTAGATACTTTACAAACGCAATGTATGATCAATTTTTAATGTATTTTTTTATTATTTACCTGAACATTTTTTTGGTACCATATACTCAAGGCGTAACTTTCATTTTTCCAGTTTGAATTTCGAGATATTTTTTGCATTTTGCATACCCTTTCAAGATGAGACTAATAGTTGATTATTTTACAATACCAAGTAAACATAAAAGCGCATTATTTTTTATGTAAATATTACTTGAGTGAAAGGTATCAATAGGAAAGGATGAATATACAATTGTAGGTTTTCTTAAATTCCTAGGTAATATGCTATCAGAAAATAGCAATTTCTTGAGCATTCATAATATGTGTTGCCATTTGAAATTATCAAGCAAAAATTAAATAATTTGTTAAAGTTCTCACTTAATAATTGTTATGTTTATACTATGAAGAATGACAGGAAGAATCCCCAGTAGGTATATAAAAACCTGTCTTCCCATGATGTCCTTTCTCTCTCAATCAATATTACCTCTCTTCCTTATATTCGCTCAGGCATACTTTTCAGAAACAAACTCTTTCACTTGTTGCAAGCATTAATATTCTCAATAATTTCTGATATAAATGAATAATAAAAATCCACATTTTCATGAAAAAAATGTGAAAATTTGAATTGTTATTGAAAGTCACACATTAAAAAAACAAAAAATGGTTTCATTTGAGGAAAAATAAGTAGTTTAATTAGATTAGTTGATCAAATAAAATCCCTGTTCACACTTTTGGTCTTATAGAATAGATTTGTCCCAAATAAACGATTACCTGAATTAATTGATGAAGTAGAACTTATGATAATTCAGTTTTTGTCTCAGTACCATTTAATCTTTAACCATAAGAGAATCGTGGTTAAAGATCAAATATCAGGAAATAATGATCGTTGATGAAAACGTAAAGAATAAAAATATCGTACCATCAGCATCGGAATAACCAATCCAGCGAACAACTCCATAATACAAATGATGTGATTCGACAACTTCTACCACTGAGCCCAAACTGATATCAGAGGCAAATGGTTCAGTACCAGGAAGTGAAATAGATGGGGATTCTGGAATATTGTAATGCATGGCATTTTTCTGCTCACCACTGCTTGTGCTCGGAATTACTAAAAATGATAATAACAATTCAACAAAAAGTTATAACCAATAAACCATAACACATCTGCAGCTTTTATACTTGGCTTGTCTTCTTTTTGTCCAAACTCCAGAACGAAAACTGGAATATTGTCAATGGATGCATTCTCATCACAATTTGAATAATAATCCATAATTATATTTTGTGATAACGTGTTTGCTGAGCATTGCTCCATGTCAAGTCTAGAGGTCTATTTATACTCCTCTCAACTTCATGTGTTCATCTAAAAATAGAAGATCCTAATGCTTGCCAGAACAAAAACATTATGTACCTATTTATTATTTGAGATAATTTTTTTTAAATATATACCTACATTTGAAAAAAAAACATAATTACCCATCTGTGAATGGATTTCCGAAAGAATATCGTACCCTGAGTTGAATAAACTCTTTTTGTTCACCATGACTCCATCGTTGAGTTTCCTTTCATAACATTTCCTCTTATCATGTACAATGTGAGACAATAAATTGAGTGATTTTACTCTCTCGGGTGCATAAAAAGTAATAAAATTTTCTACAAAAGCATTATCTTTTGTGGTTTGGGGTGCAGGATGACTGGATGATGCTCTGACAGGCTTACTCTGAAAAACAATTGGTAACCTTATTTTGTCAATACTTATAGTAGTGCATGCAATGTACTAAGTATTCTTGATAAGTGTAATATTTTTTATCAAACCTGTTCAGATTTTTCAAATGAGAAATTATTGGTACCATTACAATTACCCTCCATTAAATATTTTAAAAAACAAAATGTCAATCAATATTTCTACCATATGTCATATTCATAATATTAACACGGAAAATTAGAAAAACACATACATACTACAACAGTATGACAGTTTTGAGTAAGATCTGTTATCTGTCAGCCCAGGTGCTTATCTGAAAATAACAGATTACGAGAAGGTATACAGCTGGAATATCACAGACCGACTAGTCCAACTTCGAGCTTAAAGACAGAAAGTTTCGGGCTGGTTGCAGTTAGTTAATTTAAATCTAGAATCAAAATTATTTCAGATACGTAATAAGTAGTAATATTAATCACATCAACTAAACAAGAGTGCGAGGCGAAGTCTCCGAATTTGTTTTGTTGTCAGCTTTCTCTTATATTGATTGTTATTATGTATTTGTTTTACACAAACGGCTAGGAACATCAACAGGTCTCAGTTTATAATCACGCGAAAATAGACCTTTTATTTCTACTTTTAAAGCGGCTTCACAATCAAAATGCCGACGATACAGGAATATTGAAATGTAATTGTAACATGCACGGAGGGATAGCAAAATATGCAAAATCATACATATAATAAAAAGTTCGTTATGCTGTAAAACTGGTCGCCCACTTTCTCTGTCAGAATACAATGATATTTTTTATAGAATAATCTGTAATCTTCTGAAAATCAGTCTCCGTGTTATTTTAACTGATGTAAAATAACTATGTTATATAATATAATATGTATTACAAATTGTACTATAATAATGTATTTGTCTTTTAAATTTATAAAGCACCATTCGCGCACAAAAAGTTCTATAGCATATCAAGGTTGATATTGTAAATATAATTTTGTATAATAGTATGATGTTTTATCAATTCCAAAGACAATCATTAAACTCATTTTACTTTACTTATTAAATTAATTTATTATTCTTTATTTTAAATCAACACCAACTCAAAAATTCACTCTCACGTGCATGCCATCGAATAAGAAAGATATACTATTTTTTCATATTGTAGCGACCGGAATTCAAATCCACCGCCATCTCAGTCGGCATCGACGCTAGCGACGGCGTTGCCGGCTGTTGCTACAAGCCTGACTCGAAATTCACCGCTAAGGACTCTCTCTAGTTTCATCGTTCTACAACGGCGGTCTTGCCGGCCCGGGAGCGCCGAGCGAGACCGCCAATTCACTTCAAATCATTTCATTTCGTAATATACACGCACCTCCTACATCATTCATTCATTCATTTCATTATATGTCTTTCTTGTTTTCATCATACTGTAATAATAAACGTCAACTCGCCAATCACACATCTTTCATTTAACCACCGACATAACCCCCCAAATATAAAATATTCCTTGTCTTGTAAGAGATTAAAAACTCACGCAAGCTGCATGCGCATCACTCAAATCTATTGGGTTCTAAGGCCTGTATTCAGAATGCGTCGGTAAAGCCCGTGCTTTCCTTTCAAATTCCCTAAACAAGTAATTTCAATTCAGAGTCACAATCAGTATCAACCGTTGGTTTATAAACAGCCAATGTCGTCTATTTTAACGTACATAATTAAGCTGTGTTTATATCCGGGTTTTAAAAATTTCCTAGGTGTCGAACGAAGTCGTTTTAAAGAGTTTGAATGTATTAAAAAAAGATAAAAAAGTGCTCATCTTTATTTAAAAAAATAATCTTACTTGAGCATGTTATGAAAGGTGAGAAATGTGAAGTAATATAAGTCATACTATAAGAAAAGATTCAATAGAGACGCAGTGCAGGAAGAAGACACATCTCCTGGTTGAAAAACCTACGTCACTATTTTTATTTCAGCTCAGAGTCATCGTTCAGAGCAGATGCTCGTAAAGTTCAAATATCAGTCATGGTTTCCAACCTCTATAGAGGAAGTGGAAGAAGAAGAAAATGAAATTGAAATAATCCTAAAAATGCTTACTCGTATGTATTTTTATCGTTTGGGTAAAAACGACAAAATAGTATAAAAATAAATTTTCATTTGTAAGCAATGTTATCATTTTTTATTTTATTATTTCTTTGCGCTTTCCACTAATGTATAAAATATTGATGTTGAAGAATATTTTTGATATACATAATTATAAATGCATTTATGTAAGAAAATATGACACAATTAAAAAAAAATATTTCATGGAAGCGAAAATGTAAAAATATTTACTGGTACCGTTATCTCGAAGATTCATCTTGAAAGTCCCATAAAATAAATTATAGTTTGAACTCGGATTAAACTATCAACTTATTGAATGCTATTTATTTATTTTAAACAGTGGAATGACCAATTATTGATATAAACCAATTTTTACTGCCAAATCGCTAAGAAGAGAAATTCAAGTCTCATCCGTGCACACTCGCTATTAGAGCAAATTATGTTTAATATCTTATAAGTAACACGTAGTAGAAAGAATTTGTTTTCGTTTATACACCATCTCATTTTATCAATGAAAAATCATTGAATTTACATAACAGCACTTCTTTTTAACTTTCAAGACCGACAATATATCCGAATGAGGTAAGCAAAGTGAAACGGATCAGACGCAGTGAACTAGTTTAGTTAAGTCACCTAAGCCGTCTGGTCTAGTATTATTTTAGTAGAACTTACTAACAGTCTGATTACGCAATTGGATGATCCAAGGAAGGATATTGGGGTTCAATATTAATAAGTTGACAATCGTTTTCAGAAAATAGTGTATATAATTTAAATATAATATACATTTTGTGTCTTATTGATATAAACGCAACGTTCTGATCGTTGCGCAATTAACATTTATGGTGGTCACGAGGAGATGGCGAGAATGTAAATTAAATTAACACGAGTTTCTACATACAAATTTACACATTTATTGCATTTATATATTTATATTATATTACAACAAAAAAAATATGAAAAAAAAGGAAATTCTTATTGCTACTTATATTTAACCTTAATTAAATGCGGGCGTATCAATTGTTTAATTGTTTTCCCCACTCACTTTTGTCTGTTTTCACATTTGTGGCTAATTGCATGGCTACGTGTGGCCCGCTGTGGATGCGTGTGACAAGGGGCATCCGGAGCTCGTCCCTGATCCAGTTCACGAACGTGGGTTTCGCAGCTTCGCTCGTCATGTAGTCTTCGTGGCCGCGTTCGGTTGTCTCATGGTGGGTGGCCTCCGGTCTTCCATTGTGAGTAGCGGAAATATCCGCCGCTTGCCTTGTGTCTAAGGTGGAGTTCTCGGATGCTTTCCAGAAGGCATGTCGCAGCTTCCTGGTGGCGTCGTCTCGAGGCAAAATGGCTGTCAGTAAGTAAGGAGCTAGCCGGCGGTGCCCCAGGAGCAGGTTCGGTGGGTTGGACAGGCGTAGAGCGAAAGAGACTTGCTTCGGCTTGGCAGAAACCCACCCCGGCAAAGCGTGGGCGAAGGGGTAGCGACTATTCATCTGCTGTGGATACATGTTAAAAGCGGTATGAGGAGGGGTTTGCATTGCTCGGCGCGCGGCCCGCACAGCAATATTTGAATAAACCTAAATATTAATTTAAAATTCACGCCGAAAATAATATTCGTATACGTGAACGTCACACGTGAGATGCAACCGTAACATTATACACTATAAAATTGGGATACACATAGTTTTGATTCGTTATAGTGAGATATACATAGTTATTTACTAATTTTTCAGATGACACTTTTTTGATTGAAAATGCGATTTATAACCCCTATTTTCAGCTTGCACTACAAATTGTGTAACATAGCGTAAGTATGTTTATAAATCTTACGCTCCATATTACATATTCCTAATTGTTCTAATTCTAAATGATTGTTATATTTCAAACGTTTGTGATTTGAATGTGAAGCTGTCTTAACTATTCCATAGAATCTATAGATGAATTTAATTGAAGTAATAAGTATATATCTTATCTATGGTAATAAGCATAGATAAGGGTTGCGATGAGCATCGGGCGGTCCGTGTTTTTGTGGTCCTTTTGAGAACTTTCGCTTAAGTGTTGGTCTAAATTAGACATTTATCGTATTCTAAATTATTTTGATAAATATAGGTTCAGTTTTTCCTTGGCTATTTCCAAATCAGTACCTGTTTTTTTTACCGGCGTTGATTCGTATTTATAAATCGTTAACGGTCGGGTGAACCGTGATGAACCCAGTGCTTGCTGTGAAGTGATGTCGTAATTATTATTTTTTAACGCAACGTCAGAAGCTTTTTTATTTCTTTCTTTAAATAAAAGTTCAGAGAGACATGAAATCAGTCGTTTGATGTACTTATTTTATGAAAAGTAATTAAATCGGGAAAGATGTCCGTCGCCTTTGTGCAGCGGGGCAATCGTCCACCACCCAATACCGCTCAAATTCAGAAGATGTTGGATGAAAATTCACATTTAATTCAAACTATCCAAGAGTTTCAAGCTAAAGGACAGATAACTGAATGTATGCAATATCAGCAAGTTCTTCACAGAAACTTGGTTCATTTGGCGTCTATGGCAGATGCCTCTCAAAATATTCAAGCTATTCTTCCGGTGAGTTATCAAATTCCTCAAATTACAAATCTTATAACAAAATTCTTCCGTTTTGCTCGTAAAGTCTTTAGTTTAGTCTTTTTGTCACTAAAATATAATGTTTGACTCGCTATATTTTGAGATATTTTTCAATTTTAACATAATTTATTTTCAGCCTCCGCATCAATTGCAACCTGGAGGTGCTCAACCTAATCAACCCCTTCCACATGGAGCAGCAGGGGAACCCCAAGGGAGTCCCCAGAACATGAATTCCAACAGTTACCAGACTCCACAGGGATACCGGGGCTCCTCTTCTCCCAATACACCCCGGCCTAGCGGGACGCCGCAGCCTTATAGCCAGAGGGGCTACCCTCAGAACCAGTATCAGGGGCAATATCAGAATATGAGCGGTGGAGCCTATCCTCCTCAAACTCAGTCCGGTTACATGAATCCAAACCAGCAGTCATATGGTCCTCCTGGGTCGCAGCCACAAGGGTATCCCTCAAACTCTAACTACGGTCCCCCCAACAGCACCACCCCTAACAGTAATTATCCTACAAGTGGGCACCAAGGGGGTAACTATCCTCCTTCATCCATGCAGCAATCATACGCTCCCCCCACCAGCTCAGGTCCTCCCAACCCCGCCCCTTACCCTGGAGTCAGGGCAGCTTCTTCCCAGAATTATTCTGGCAACAGTGCATTTCAAGGACCTTCCATGAGTTCTAACTATCCTTCAGGTAATGCTCCTACCTCAGCTAATTATAATGCAGGATCAAATCAAAATTCTTCATACCCATCTCAACCATTCGCCGGAAGTGCTCCGCCAAGCGGTTATCCTCCGGCTCCCACCACTCAACCTAGCCATTCTCCGCAGCCTGGTTATCCCAATCAGACTCCCGGTTCTGCGAGTTATGGCCCGCCATCTGCCCAATCTCCGACATACTCTTCATCTAACACTCATAATTCTAATCCTCAAAATGGAGGTAGCCAGGTCCCTAGCGTGCCGGTGAGTCAAGCTTATCCAGCACCGGGACAGTCGGCAGGCTATCCTAGTTCTTCTCAACCGCCATTTTCTAATCCTTCATCTCAGCCTGCGAGCCCTGCGCCATCCAGCTACCAGTCAGCCGTGTCTCAGCCTGTTAACAATTCTCAGGGATACCCCCCTCCAGGGGGAGCGTACCCGCCTCACGGGTATGGCCCGCACCCTCCCCAGGGCTATCCTCCAGCCCAATACCCCTCCGCCCCTTATCAGTATTCGCGTCCTCCTGCACCGCCGCCTCCGCAAGGAGGATACGGGGGCTATGCTTACCAGCCGCCCGCGCAGCAGTAAAACTTGTTTCCCTCATAATATTTCTGCATTAATGAATACTTACATCTAGTACTTATCTCAAATGTGTACATTTACAAAGTTTGTAAGTATTGCGGTTCGTGTCACAAAAAATTACATTTACAATATACAAAAATGCATTTAGGTCCGACCTATACTTTGACACGGAATCAGATAGATTTTGATATAAATACTACCTAATGCAGAGGGTTTCATGGATCAACTTCTGGAAAATTATAATGCACGATCACAACCTGGCATTCTCGAAATCTGCTCACATTCAAAAGTTTATCCCATATATAATTTTTTGCAGACAAAATAACTCCTGTAATTCTTATCAGAAGTTTTCTGTTAAGTCTAATAAAGAATGTGTTACTTCGTTTATATTGGACCTAGTGAAAATCAAAAAACCACGTGGATGAAATCTATTTAATTCTTGAGGCCAGTGCTGAAGGGACTGGTTTTCTTTAATATTGGTCAATGCTCATGTAGGACTGAACTATTTGAGCGAGTAAAATTTTCCCCGAGTATTGGTGAGCCTGCAGGGTTTGGAGGGAGCTTGATCTGCTTGAGCATGTAACATGTCATTTTCCATCAGATATTTACAATGCAGGTATTTAAATTAAATTGTATAAATGCTTCTATAGGTCGGGCCTTGTCATTTAATATTGAATTTTTATACATTGACTTAAGGTAAAAGTATTTGATCTTAATATATTTGTGTTTTTTTTTTATATAAATGTTTTAATTTTCCTGAATAAATATTATAATTCTTTCAAATTTGTATGCACATCATTTATTATTCAAATCAAATTAATGTGTATGATTTTGTTCTTTTGAGACTGCTGCGTTACCATTCGCCACACACACCTTTCTTATTCAGGAGAAATATGTTATTTGATAAATATTTCGACACATAAGAAGCTGAAATAATGGAGTCATCATGTTTCAGTATGAAAATCGCGAAGTCAACAGTGGCGGCGTGCACTAAATCGCGGACGCAGTAAACTAACACGTTTTTATAAAAATTTATTTCTAATGTTGCTTTTAAAAAACTTTGTTTTCATAATTCTGATTTTTTTTTTAAATTTCGATCTTGTAAGTTACGAATTAATGGAGTTTTACTGTAGTTGTGTCTGAAATCTGAATCAGTGATTAGTATTTATTATAATGGATTTAGGCTGTACCAGTGACAAACTTTGGAGGTTCAGAAAGTGCCAAAACCGATCTGATGAAATTTAACTCGCTGTTGGTCGCTCGAATAGCCAACTTTCAGTTCGCTACGTTTTTAAATTAGAATATCAAATATTTATTTACATGTTTTTTTATCTTTGGTGTATTCGTATTGTAAATGGTGCGCCATTTTTATCTAAGGAATCAAGAAAAAAATAATCACAGGAAAGTAAATAAGAAATTACTGAAAAATAAAAAATGCAGCTCACTCTAAGTCCACGTGAAAGATGTCCTTTCTCGATTCTTGCTATAACATAACCAATACGCAAAACCAAATGTATCCAGAAATAGCAAACACGTGTTTGAACCTGTAATATTGAAAAAAAGCATAATTCTTAGAAAGTAAGATGGACCTTCAAGTTAATATATTTCACACAAAAAAACTGTCTAGACGAGCGCTGTGCCACCACGCGACCAACGGCGGGTTAACACATTTCTTTTCCTGTACAGTTAGTTCCCGAGTTACATAAAACGCGACTTACATAAATTCATAGGTACGTAAAAGGAAAACTCAAATAAAAATGCGTTTGTTTTTCAGTATGCACAAATGGCATTTTACATTGTATAATATTAGTTCATGGACTGCTTCAAACCTCGTTCGGGGTTATTCGGCTACTCTAATGAAGCGCCACAAAGATCGTTTGGGGGTATATGTGATAGACTTATAATGTGATACATTTTAAGTCTATTTACATGGCATTCATGTTGAGAGGTCATGCGTGGTTAGTTTAATATTTACGTTTATCACCGCTACACAATATTCGTTGTTTATTTGAAATGTCAAACCGAATGCACGGATAATAAACCTAAAAAACTAAGGTCTGCAATTACTACAGAAGAAAATTTAAAAATAATTTGTACGTATGAAGTCAGAAAGATTATAACAATGGCAAATAAATCAACCTATTTCGATAGTGAATACTATAGTGAAGGAAAAGTTTGCATTGTTGAAAGGTGCGACATTTGACTTGCATAAAATTCATGTCACATAAAGGTCTACAGAACACATTACTTACATAAGTCGGGAAGTGCCTGTATTGCTGTTTCTAGAAGAGATAAAATCTTCTGAAGTTTGATTTCCAGTTTCATTATAATAATTTTCATGAGTGAATAGTTTAATGTATTTTTTATTCATTTACATATGTAATTGTTTCTTTACGGTGCGAACATATAAAATGCTCATTCTGATGCTGTAAGTCCTATTTTCATAGCACAATCGCTTAGCTTAGTTTGAAAATAGTAAGAATATTGATGTGACACGTATTCCGTGTACGCATCTCTAGTTTAAAAATAAATATAGTTTATATATATATATCTCAATTATTGTGTAAAAGTGCTAAAAATTTGAAAAAACATTGGTAATCATGAACGACAGCATAAAACACGTCTAATTCTGCCATTAACTAAAGTAAGGATCGGCATACGGCGCCCAGCGCACTGCACCTTCCGCATATATACATACTTGTATGTATTGACAAATTCATGTCAGATTCTTCGAGAAAACATTTTTTATTGTAGCATATGGTAAATACTTATATTGTAATTATTTTATCAAATATATTATGGAGGAATATCTAAAATATGAACTCTGTGTTTACTGAGATATTTACATAATTAGAGGCAATGTCAATTCGGTTTACATTATAATTAATGTTTATGTAAATATTGATCACATTCTAGTAAGTTAGTCTCAAAATTTTTTATATGTAGGTAAGGACCAAAAGTCTCTGGCCTGAAACGGTTTTAACACATCCTCTGCGGTGGTGGGAAATTACACTATAAATATTCGTTCAATGTTGCTCTAGCTAAGCTGTTGTCTTCTAGCTGATCTTTTATTAAATATTTAAAAATAATTTAAGATACAAATAAATGTTATCGGACGAGATTCAAATGAGTTATTGATAAAAATGTGCAAAAATGCTTAAAAACTGACCTAAGACAGTCGCTTTTACGGGATTGAATCTCAGTGCTTACGCTGAAACATATATTGTCAATCTTTTACAGTGGGTAGACAAAGGATACCAGGTATGCGTCCATATATTTAGAGCCAGTCCAATTATTGTGCAGATTTACATTGTTATTTATTTTGACTTATTTTTGTCTGGCAGCCCCTAGCAATATAACTATTTGAGCGGCGTTGTGCCTACCTGTAAGTTTTATGACCCAGGCGGCGTTATTTATATTTTTGACAATTATATTCTAACAATAACAAACAATTTACTGACCGGAACTCACAACACAATCAATATTATATCTATTTTGAGTATAAGTTGTCTATTGTTAAACTTTTTTATTAAATTATGTCAAATTACATTTGCTTCTACTTATAATATTGTTTATTGCATTTCGTATAAAAACGATATAATTTTTAAAATATTTTATCTGTAATATATTTATTCACTTCTATAAATATTTTGTTTAAATTATTTTCATCCGGTTTACGTGTAAAAAATACTAATATATAAAAAAACAAATAATACATTTTAATTGTTTATAACCACTGTACACTCAAGGAGGTAGAAACAATCCCTAACCGATGAGAAGATCACGATGTTTGTATTTTGGCCGTGTAGGGCATCTGTTGATGCGTGCAAACATGTACATTATTTGTAATATTTTTTTAATTTTTTAGCAGAAACATTACAGCACATCATGCTATTTCTTTAAATCATATTTAAAATGAAATATCTGTAAAAAACCACCCACAGAACGGTTGAAAAACCGAAACTTTGAAGTGGATCTAAAATAACTCACAACCGCCAGCCGTGTTTTGTTTTGACCCACCGGGCAGTAAGTGTTAAGAATGCTAGTCATACAAATTTACCTGTGTTGTGTACTGACCCTTTGTATTTGACTGGCAACTCAATGAGTAACACTTGTCGAGTGATAGGTATCAATCGACCAATTGAAATGATCGATTCCAGAAACAATTATAGGCAGCAGAAGATAGTAATGCGACTGATTGTTTGAAGAATTACGAATGAGCCGTTATCGTTACAATTGAACACAATCACAATAATGGTTTAACCGTCATTACCTGAAGGTAAAGATAAATCGCATTAAACTGTAGCGTACCTGGATTCACAGCATTTAAGATTTTACATGATCACCTTCATTTAAATAAAGTTAATGCAAGATGGGCACTCAAATTTCTTTCACAGTATAAAAGCAACAACGCGTTGAGTGTTGTAAAATTTTGGAGCTAATTTCAAGATGAGGGTAATTGAATTATGATTTTCTAATGAGCATTCTTAATTTAACTAACTTGTGTAGAACTTTAAGTGATTTATTATTTTTATTTAAGCCCTAATTTAACTGAACTGATTGTATACCACGTTCCTGCGCGGAGTACCAGGTCATCGGTGCTGTTTCATATAAATTCATCATATATTAATTTTTATAGGAATGCACCCACACAAAGACTTCACGGGTTTGGGAACGATTGTGGTCTTGTAGATTTATTTATTAGTAACTATATAAAAACTTGTTTGGACTGTGCCCGTCTCATTAGAGAAATTCTGTGTCGAGACGGACAAATATATATATATGAACAGCAATGCCCATATCCATGTTTAAATATAAGTGATGTTTTTGATGCTGTTCTGAATCAAAGATACAACTGATTTAGATACTCAGCCATTCCTTTCCAGCCACAGCCAGTCTTTTCCGTCTTGAATCTTTATTTATTTATTTGCTTATTTTTAAATTTCTATTTTATTTTTATATATGTATTTCATGCTACTGTATAGCTGCTCATGTGTTTTTTAATTTTTTTTATACCAAACCTATTTTGTAAAAGTCGATAAGGGCGTTAATAAATAAATAGTTAAATTCTTATAAGTATTGGTAAAAATAATTAATGACATTATTTGTTACATAAATCGTGCGAGAGAGGAAGGTTTGAATAGAAAGAAATAACACTAAAAATGTTGATTTTCTCGCATTCGATACAAGTATCAACTCTTATCTGGAGTTTTTTCTGTATTGATATATGGAATGAAATAAAAACATGTCGTCATTTGAATTAATCCAACATATATTATTGGAGTACCTAATTCATATATATATAAATATTTTGAAATCAGACAAAGTACCTACATATATTTAGATGGTCGCTAAAATTAATGTTCTATATTTAAAATTATTATAACAGCTTCAATTTATTATTTTGTTTAATATTATCGATTTAAAATGATACGTTGGCGTTTTGATGTCTGTTTCATCATTACATACTATTTATGAAACAGACAGCTAGTGTTTAAAATGCAGCAATGATATATATAAATGAAATATTTAATTGTGACCTACATAAGAATAATGTACATAAAATGTTTACTTTATTCAAAAAAGTTTTCTCTTAAAATCAGTAAAAAAAACATCTAATTTATGAAATGTGCTATTAATGTGAATAAGTTCAATACTAATTCATGCCGTGGGTAAAATATGTACGATACATGCAGATGCATACCATAAAAACATACATTTTCAGATTTTATAAGGAAAATTACGAGACCGTGGACTAGACGTCATTAGGGCTGCTGATGATCGGCAATCTGACGCTAATAAAGAAAATAAAAAAAACACATTATTAGGATCGATATAAATATTATTTAGTAAGAAATTATTACGTTTTTGATATCAAAGTTGATTTTAAATAGTAGCTGAATCATCAAAGCGTGCGAGTTAATACAATATATTCTTTAAAAACATATTTTTTCACTAAAACAAAGTATTTTAAAAATGTCGAAAATTGATCACATGTACTGAAAATTGAATGGTTTATAATAAATTTTTAGCATTTTGATAATTTGGTTCAATGCAGATTTGTCTCCGTAATATTGGCAATAAGATAATATATTTCTATATATTAAAACAATTTTGTGGCATGCGGAAAGTAAATCTAATGGTCGCGCTTTCTTATAATGCTTGTATTTTCTTAATTATGGCAAATAACATTCAGTTTATTAGTTTTACATTTGTGTAAGTCTTATCTACGTAATAGTTTTAAAAAAAGTCAAATCTAGTGTATTACTTCTGATATAAATGAATAATAAAAACCCACATTTTCATAAAAAAACATTAAAATATAAATTATTTTTGAAAGCGCACCCTTAAATCGCTTTGCTAAATTGTTTGACTTCTGAATTTCTTCAAACTGAACTTCACATTTTTATATTAACACTTGTTTGAACAGCAATGCCCATATCCTGTGAGTTTTGTAGCAGATTTCCCCTATTTAATTGTTGTTTTACAGTGAGCACTACTATCAAAGGATAATATATACAGTAAAACCGCGATATAATGAAATTCAAGGGCCCAAAAAATAAAAATTCGTAGTAACGAATTCCCACATATAACGAAATAAATTTAAAAAATTCTACTATGTTACGCGCCGTCGCAAAAAAATGTTGCGCGGCTTCAAAAAAGATCGCAAATTCTGCAAACAATGGAGGAAGAAGGCCATAGGGAACTGAATACCTACATATTTTTAGTAGTTTTGTTATTAAAACAGATAAGCAAATGGATAATCAAAGGAATTAAATTAAGAACAGAATCTATTCAACACCAATTGGAAGATATTTTTGTAAATTCCAGAATATTGCAAACACAAAACAATATTTTAATTGTGTTTAAATGTAGAGCCGCTTCAAACATAGTTTTGGGCATGAAACATACAAAATAATTCAAAAATAACAATCTTACAGTTGAATCGCGGCATTTTTATAAAATGAGTCGTATATAAATTACGAAGGTACTTACCGGTAATGGCGGCAACCACTTCAAAATATAATTGTTAAAATTGTTCACTTAAAATAATCATTTATTTTCTCCTGTTTAGTTTTAACATTTCTTTCACTGTCTCGTATACTTATTTTAGCCAATGCATCGCAGTGGGAAAATGCATCCACCGGTAATTCTGGTCGTCCCGATACGTATCGTTGGAGAACATCTAAGGCATGAAAAATTTCAGAAGTTGACGGTAACGAAGCAGATGAGATTTCATTAGAAACTTCCTCTTCATCAACCTTTTGGGAATCGCCACAAACCGCGAGGCAAACAATGTTGTGTCGCTTTTTAAAGCGATCAAACCACCCAGTTGATGCCTTAAAATCAATTCCCATCTGATGAGCCAACGACTTTGCTTTCTCAATAAGCATTAAATCAGAAGTAGATATATTCGCTGATCGCATTTGGAAGAAAAAACAGTTTTTCTTCCAATTCTTCATATTTGGCAGGCCGAACACGCTGTTGGGAACCGCTCGCCTTACATCTATCAAACGCATCTTCAATCTTCTTCCGATTTTTTAAAATTGTGGAGAGAGACGAAACTGGAATACCATATTTTATGGCTATCTTGCCTTTACTGTCCACTTTGTTGTCGATGTCCTTCAATATCAATATTTTTTGTGCAATGGTTAAAGTTTTGCGGGAATTATCACATACTGAAGCAATTTTAAAGTTTCACAAAATATTAGGAAATGTACTTTACACTAGCATGTATACGCAGATTTCAGTAAACACACTAAAACAATAGTTAATAGAAACACAAAATGCTGTACAAAAATAGTCCATAAACAAATTATTTATATTATTGACGAGTTCACACGAAAACAATTGTCAAACGAAAATGAATTTATGTAAATATTCAGTTCGGTCATGCAATAATCGGGTTAAAAGCGGAACAAACTTAACTTTACAGACGTTACACAGAGATTGACATTCCCAATAAGTACATACTGCAACTTTCGGGGGGTTCCTGTTAATTTTTGTATTTTCCAGCTGTTTGGGTCTGGGATTGCAATACATACTAGAGGCGTATGCGTATGTAAAACGTGTCCAGGTGAACGCCGCAAGAATTATGTCAAATGGTTTTATGGGCCTACTATGAACCCAAGAAGAAGTTTGAATTGTTTTACTACCTTGTCGGCAGGCCGCCGCGCACCGCCGAAAAGGACATAAAACCGTTCGCATACGGCAGATGCAGCAGTGCGGCTTTGTAAGTGCGAAATAATACTTTCATCTTTTAACATTTTTTATTTCGTTATAAATTTACGTAAATGTATTGGCATTTTTTCGTACGGGACAAAAATGATTTTGTTATAAATATTAACGGGATTTCGTTATATAAATGCATTTTTGTATGAAAAATTGGTTTTAAGGACTAAATTTCGATCTTTTTTTCGATATACGTCATTTTTCACTATAACGGGTTTCGTTATATCGCGGTTTTACTGTATATGTATATTGACCACATTAAGAAATGCATTGGATTTATGTAGTTTTAAATATGAAAGTTACACAAATTTTTCATTTCGGTCTTCTGGACATGGTAGGCACTAATAAAATAGAGTATTATTTTTAACAATTTTATATTCTAGCATACACTTTAAAAATGCATTTTCCTTATCAAATAAACAAAACAACACAGAATTAAGACCTTTGAAACAGATAATATTTTAAAACAATCCTTTTTGGTATTTGTTTCTTAGTAATGTCGCTCTATACTCTACAAATGATTATTATTCAATCCGCCTAATTAATTTATTAAGTTTCCTTTATTCTTATAAATTTAAAAATGGAAAATTGATACTTCTTTCCTAATGTGTTACCTTATAATGAAAATTTCAACTTGGGAGGTAAGCCAAGATGTCAATGACTTAATACGTGAATACTATATACATTAATATTTCTGAAACAAGTTACCAAATTCTATCACTCAAATTTACAAACTTATAAAGATGTATTTTTATTTCACAAATTATTCGCTGAATGTAATAGTTGGTGCTTTGAACGGGTGAATACTTTCATGATAAATGTCTTCCTCTTCATTTCCATTTTCGAAATATGTGGGAAAAGGCGGGGCAATTTTGAGTTTTTTCAAAGGCAGTATTGTGTCAAATATATAACAAAGACCATTGGTCGGTCCAGGTATACCAACTCCTTCAATCCATAAAACATTGTATTTAGTATTGATACGGAGTATTGTTCCACCCCTTAATGTCCTCCATCTGTAATTTTAAATTTATAATTCAATTCCCAGTTTATAAACAAAATAACATTGTATACATTCTTATGTATTAAAAGGTTCTAGGATTATTAGCAATTTTTAAAATTAATATATCAAATTTTTATAATTACATGTACATTTAATTATAAAATAAACTAATAGAGATGCGTACACTAAATATGTATGTACATATATGTATCCATGAATGTGTGCTCTTCTTTGCTGTTAAGTCTCAGGAATGAACTTTTTTGGAATGATGCCCCATCGACTGTAGACGAGGTTAGTATAGTACTGGAGGAGTATTTTTCGTCACAAGTGAATTTTGGAAGAGAGGCCTTGCAAGTCTACCAGAAAGATTGAAGAGCATTGCAGAAAATGAAGGAGAGTATGTATATTTTAGATTAAAAAAGAATTTTGTTTATCTTAATTTTGAAAAATAAAAGAAGTCTAAAAAGACTTTTCATGACGACTTGAAGTTGTGAAGTCTTAGACATTTTATAGATGGGAGATTACTTTTAACATTTTAAAATTATGTTCTGTACTTAATGGAGCTGGTTGGAAATCTACATCAAATAATAATAAAATGTATATGAACAAACCTATTTCCCATATGACCGGGCATCTTCTTTCCTGGCCACACTCTGGCCTTTTCACCACCACCACCGATATTTCCCGGACGCCGGTGAGTTTTGGTGACACCATGAGAAGCTGGCATTCCTTTGAAACCCCATCTTTTGACAACTCCTTGAA
This sequence comes from Eubasilissa regina, assembly GCA_022840565.1. Classification (NCBI taxonomy): domain Eukaryota; kingdom Metazoa; phylum Arthropoda; class Insecta; order Trichoptera; family Phryganeidae; genus Eubasilissa; species Eubasilissa regina. The sequence goes on from JAINEB010000018.1 coordinate 30,018,917, forward strand.
ACCCGTGATCTATCCTGAAATTATATTAAAATTAACTTTATTATTCACAATATTATTGGAAGCAGGGAAAATTACAAATTAATTAGTTTAAAGTTGTATTGTACTGAAAGATAAAAAACACATGAAATGAAATTGTGTAATATTTTCAGTTAAATCCACTCGATAAGTTCAGATTAAATTAGTCCAGAAGTAAATTGGATAAAAAATTAGTCAGATAATCACGGTTCGAGACTACCTCGGAGAAGTTTACATTTTTAAAAATTATATCCGGAAACGCACTGATCTTTGACAACTAAATATATTTTTAATAGTTGTACTGGGAATGCTTTTTTTTTTATTTAATCTCAACCCCTAAATTGATATTGTCATTAGTCATACTATAGGGTGAATATTATGTTCCAAGTTGATTTTGTTTGGCAGACATTTGTGAGTATGCATTTGGTAGTTATAGAGAATAGTAGATTACAATTTATTATGGAGCATCTAACGCCTCAACAACATGCAACAGCACAGATTTTGCAGCTCAATATTGATGACCTCGAGTTTTGAAAAAAAATTATCATGAGCAACTAAGCTCATTTCGACTTGGCGGGTTTTGTTAATAAACAAAACAGCCATTATTGGGGCACTGAAAATCCTCAATTGATACATCAACGATCTTTACACCCACTCCTAGTGAGTGTACGGTGCGCCATGTGGCGTATGTGCCTATTTCTTTCAGGATACAATAGGCAATGCTGTAACCATTGGTTAATGGTGATCGCCATAGTCACATGTTAGAAAACTTATTGGTGGTCGAATTGGGTCAATTGGGCCTGCAACACACGTGGCTTCAATAGGACGGTGCCCCTTACGTACAGCCCGAGCTAGGCTTGAAATTTTTCCCAGCCGCATAATGTAAAAAAGTGGTAGTTTCGACTGGTCTCTTCGATCACCTGATTTGACGGATCCCGACTATTTTTTGTGAGGGTACTCGAAAGAAAAAGTCTATGCCAATAAACCAACAACAGTTCCGATGCTACAAGGCAATATTAGAAATTAAATTGCTGAAATAACATGTGAAGTGTGCGAGAATGTTATGAAAAATATGGTTGAAAGATCACGTATTTGTGCCACTGCCGGAGGCGGCCACTTGGTCGATGTCATATTCCATACATAATTGTAATAAACCAAATAATCGATAAATAAAAACCTAGTTATTCAAAACCAACATCGGCCTGGAACGTAATATTTACACTGTATGTTATCCTTTATATAAAATTTATTTTAAGTTGTCCGCTGTTGTAAAACACCAAAAGAACACTTAAAGCTTTAGTTCTAGAAGAGGAGTGCGTTTTGTACATAATATATTAAAAAAATGCAATGTAATATAATGAGAGAAGTACATACACAAATATATTTTTAAATTTACAGAATATACATACGTTTTCCCCCGCACATCAACAACATCTCCAACCCTAAAGTGTGAGGCAAACAAGGGGGTCCCCGGGGCCAGTGCGGCGCTAGGTGAAATAAAAAAACGACAAATGTGTTTTTTTGGTATCACTCCACTAGAATCGAATAATCCAAAGTACTCCTTCGTTAAGAGAGATGGATCTGCTGTTTCTGCTCCCACAAGTAAACAGCCGAGTTTCTGTTTTATTCGTTTTACAGGCTTCCAAATTTCTTCAAACTCTTCAGGAGGAGTATACTTGATGACATGATTATCTACAACCTTGGAAACAGAAAGGATGCAACATAACGTTTAAATTGAAGAAAAAAATTATTGTTCGTAAATATCTTCCGGGCATGAGTCAATTTTATACAATGATATTTTTGTAATAAAATATTTGGTTTGTGTTTTTCGCTAGGAATTTTAATAATATTAAATTGACTTGAAGCAAAAATAAAATTGAATATACTCCTCAAAAAGAAATACACATGAATATTTTTACTATTTTCAAACTAGGCCAAGTATGAAAGCTATGAAAATAGAAGTAATTTTGTTATCTCCCAAGACGAGGCGGCTTTACGTTTAATTAATTCACAGAGACTTTAATTGCTTAGTTCTAAAAATTACCATGACAACTCACCGTGTATCCATAGTGCTCTTGTGCATTCGTTGCATCGAGCTATTCACATTACTCTGTTCTATCTTTAAGCTAGCGAATCACTCAAGTCATATAAATGGCTATTTACTGAATTTAAAATTCCTTTCGGTTGATCCGTTATGTATGGAGTCATTACCCATGCTGTTTTTTAATAGAATAACATTAGAAAGGCTTACAACTGGGAGCAAATCATTGAAGTGTCTACTTCCTCTTTAACTAATTCGCAAATTTTACTATCTTACTGTTTTTAATGTGGCCGTTCTTTGCGCTCGAGGTGCATGAATTTGTTTTTGATTTGGGAAAAACAAAAAGCAATTGGCAGAACTATTTCCTACTTTAACCTTTGATAAAAATAAATATTTCCTTTAGTTATTACGTGAAAGATTTTCAAATAATAAAAGAATCATGTTCAGTCATAAAGTGTTCTTAAAAATGCTTATACTTTTTTTATATGGGTAAGAAGGTATTATTTTATGTTAAAACTTAAACTTTAAAAACACTATCAATAGTACTCTAAAATTACAAATAAGTACATGGCAAGGTCGTATAAACGACAGATTTATTTTGTCTAAAAACGTTGGTAAAACAAAAGTTCACAATCCTATGTACAACATATATTATATGATTGTATAATATCATTGGTAACAGCATAATCTAAATCTATACCAACTGCACGCCAATGGTTGGTCGGGGGTTTGAGCCTTGTACCAGGAGATCAGCAAATTAGTCCTATTTTCATAGCACATAGTTTGAAAATAGTAAGAATAGTGATGCGACATATTCCATGTACGCATCTCTATTAAAAAAAAAACAAATATCTTTTTAACCTGTAATAATGTTGTCAATACTCTACGACCATTGTTATCCCACAAAAGACAATCCCCAATCTTTCTCGCTATAAGCCCAGTTCTTCTAGTTCCTGGTGTCCATTCACCATATGCTTGTGGTATTGTTTGAAGTGGGGATTCGGGTCCAGAGTGAACTTTGTGCATAGAAGCAGCTATTTCATAGCGGTCTTTTATTACTTCCTTAATGAAATCCTTATTTTCTGGTGTTATGTAGTCTTCATGAATCTAAAAAAGCAATGAAAAAATGTAAAGGTAAATTCTAAGATAGAATATCTCACATTATTTTCCTATTTTCACTAATGGTGAAGGTAGAAATAATTCTGTTGCACAAGGGCCCAGTCTGATTCTGATGCATTTGTGGTGCACGGTATTCCAGAACAGAATTAGTTCAGTGATATTGAAACAAGTTTACATGAATAATAGATAAAGAATAATCGGATAGATAGTAATCCGCGCAGTGATTCTGAAACTATCATATATAATGTATATTTATGTTTGAGAATCCACGGAGGATAATTTATAGGGGATGATGTACTAGGGATTGCAAATTTTGACAAAATAAAAAAATTTCAAAATTTTGATATTATTTTTTGATTAATACTAATAATAAAAACCAGCTTATTTAAGATAATAAATTCATTATTATTTATTGTATAAATAAATATTAAAATAATATAGAAAGCAATGATTGTACAAAAATTCAATTAGTAAAGAATTTTTTTTAAAATTCAATTACATAAAGATTATATTAAATCAAATTGTTGTTTTGTCTAAAATGTTTTGAGGAAGCAGAGATCCCTTAAAGCCACATCCCCATGTCTCGATTGAACTTTTGTACTAAAGTTATTTGCAATTGAGAACGCTTGCTTGGACTCTACGCTCGGTGGAATCCTTCCTCCCATGCCATTCAAAGAATTTTATTTCGGATTTAATTTTTTTAATTAAGCTGTGATTTGGTCCTAGTTGAGTTGAACTGGACGGTATGTTGGATATCAAATTTGAATGAATTTTGTTCTCCAACTTTTGCATTAATGACTGGGACTGCGCATGTTCTTATTAAATCTCTCCTTCTATATCGTCTGATTCCATCCGGGTGGCTATATTTCTGTTGAATATTAATCTTTGTGCAAAGCTTTCAAAGAATTTGGCTTTTGTATTTTTCGTTGGTCTAGTGAAAGATTTTTTAATCTCACTTTTTCAACCGTTGTGTAAATACTGAAGAGTTCCAGATACATTTGTTCGTCTTTGACTTATTCGATCTTCTAAATTATACTTCAACTTTAGTGAGAGGTCATCAGATCCTAAATTCTCAAGCATAAAAGACAATGCTGCATCAGCTGAAAGAAAATTTGCATTCTCTCGGCAAATGGCGTCAACAGTAAGCTTCACTGGGAGAAGTGCAGAAATAATGTTATTAATCGACAAAATTTCAGCGTCTTGAATATCAATATCAGATGTGATGATAATCAATGCTTTTCTAACACAGTTCTTTAGCTGGTTCAATCTTTCAAGCATTTCTAGGAACGATCCCTTCGGAACAGCTCTATCGTTCTGCGGTTACTCATTGTGTAGCCGTTAATCTGTGATCGTAACAGTATTTTATTTTTATATATTTAATTTTCGGAATTCTTTCGTATGCAACCCCTAGGGTGCATTCTGCCCTGACATAGTTAGTTCAGAAAATCAGACGTATGCACGGTGATAGCCTACAAAATACTGCGTACAGAAAAATAAACCTAATTATTTAACTAAATGAAAATATTCACCCAAGGTTTGCGGATGTATTTTCTTTTCCCTTTTCAATCAAGCTGCTTAAAACAATACACATTAATTTTTTAAGAAACTTAAAATAATATACTTACTACTCGTTGCTTTTGGATATGCCAATTGGGATGTCGTAATTTTGTCTTCTGAATAATAGTCTTATTTCGTGTTTGTAACGAGAATTTATTTAGTCTGTAACATAAAAGCACATGTATAATTTAGATATATAAATTAGAATAACATTATTTATATAATCAAAATAATGCTTCAGCTATGACAACTATATTACTAAAAAAATAGTTCAAATGTACCTATAAAAAATTGTTACTCACGTGAGATTAAGAAATCGTTGGCATAGTGTATTTTCAATAAATGAAAACGCCATTGTTATACAAAATATATATAATCTTTTATTTAAATTTGTGGAGTACCAAATAAATTAAGGTTATAAATGTTCTCATTTCACCTTATCTATGCATTTCACATAGAAATCACCAATTGCCATTTAATATGTATATCCATTGTCTATGATCACCATCATGGATCTGTCATAGGGTATACTGGGTACGGTTGTAACAGGTGGTAGGTTGTAATATCGTAATTAACTCTGCGGTGGCTCACGATAGCTCGCCTCACATAAAAGAAAAATGGAGCCCTCTGTTTACGGCCGCGTCTCACGTGTGACGTTCACGTATTATTGTTTCAGTGGGAAATTTAAAAATAGAACTTATCAGCTCAGATACCGCACGCGGTCCGCGCCAAGTAACACTAACCCCCCTTCCACCGCATTATAAAAAACCGAAGGTTAGTCGACAAAGCCGGTACTCGGGCTCGTGAAGTTTTTGGGCTCTATCGGTTTTTGGCCACCCTGTGCTCCGGATCTCAAACATCTATTCCTAGGAGGTCACCGATCAGCAGCTGCCCCGGATAGTTCCGGGCCGGCCGCCATTATGTGATGTGAACTCCGACATGAAGCTGCGGAGTGCCTCCTAGATGTATTAGGAAACCTCGCCTTGGACACGAGGCAAGCGGCGGATATTCTCCGTCGTACACGTAGAGGACCAGAGGCCAACCAGCGTGAAATGACCGAACGCGGCTACGGCTATGATGGCTACGCAGTTGGCTACATGTGTGGAAACGGCCACGATAGTTAATGAACAGTAAGTAGAAAAATATTAGGACCATAAATATACATAAAATCAGTGCCAAATTATCGGCGAAGATCGTCGTACGCGTGAAATCACTACTACAAAATAAAGTATAAGGCCTTGCACTCACTGCGGTTAAACGTGGGCGGTTTTCTCCCGCAAAATATTGTATCTCATAGGATTCTATGCAAACGCACGCAATTGCGTTTTATTCCCGCGATTTTTTTTAAATACGCATCCGAACACATTTTGCTCCGCGGTTTAAAAACGCGCTTGAATTTGTGTTCTGTGGAAATGTATGGTGGTGTCCATACTGCGGTTAAACGCGGGTGGTTTTTTTCAATCAGTACTAGTGAAGACAAACCTTCATTTCGTAATGAACGCTTCACGAAATGCGCGTTTCCCAACTTGAAATGTTCAAAATGAACGCTTCATTCAAAGTTGTTGGTATCACTGGTTGGCCGACTTCCGATATTAGTCAAAATCGCTTCGCACTTTCTATCGTTTAATGAAGTGTGGTTAAGTCACTATTTAAACCGCTATTGAATTGTATTTCAATATAGTGTCTGAAGTGCGAAGCGAAGTGTGTAGTGTGATACTTCGCCAAGTACACACACATTTCAATGAATTACATGAAGTGAGCGGCAAACTCTTTCGTTCTCTGTACATACACAATTCGCAGTTAATTGTATGTGTTGCTGAGTGAGAGTTTCATTGTAGGCATCTAAGCTATTTGCTAGTGTATGTGAACGTGGTGTGAAGTATTGAACTATTGAAGCGACAGCAAGATTTAAAACGCGCGAGCTACGAAGCGTGAGTATAAAGAACTAGTTCATTGAAGTACTTCGTATGGTGTGGACCCATCGCTAATCAGTACGCGTCGAACCAATAAAGAGGTTAAATGCAACGTCACTATATGTCGTAAATTGACTCCAAGCCTATGTTTGTAGCAACATCGTATGAAAATCTATCGGACAAAATTGTATGCGAAGTTCAAAAATTACGATCAAATGTATTGTACGATCAAAAGACGAAACAATTATTATTGAGTCTAATTATTATTACAATTATTATATAATTTGCTATAAAGTTGTTGTTTTCTAACCTCATCGTAACAGAAACGTTTTACTGGTGATATTGATTTGGGAAATGTTGTGTCCTGTAACGTAATATATGGACCCATTTCTATCAAAAGTTTGTCATGGTTATTTATTGACATTCTATAATAATAAAAAATCCTAAAACCTAATGTATGGACCGACATCTATTAAAAGCTGCCAAAACTATTTATTGATATTCTATAATAATTTAAAAAAACTTATCGGGATGTTTTCACTTATTGTGGTACACTTTATGAAAAAAAACCGTTTAGGTATCTTGCCAGTTAACGGATAAATCCAGTATTTATAATGGCAGCGACGATTATTTTTTCTATTTCTGATTACCTAAAATACCACACCAAACAAGCTATCATCCAGAAGTCCATTTTGATAATGAACTGGAGATAAAACTGTTAATACACTGTTGAAAACCGTAGCGGCAAAAAATAAATGAGAGTCAATGCCTTTGGAGATATATACCTTCTCCTTCCTTTCCTTAGTTGCCAGGGGGTCCTACGAATTCAAAAGCAAATTGTACGACTTAGGTCTTGTAGTTGATCTGTGGTGTGCCTGTAGCCGTGTGAGACAGACGCCGGACCATATTCTCTGTCACTGTGAGATATTGTTGGATGCTAGAAAAAAGTATTATTGATGGTTTGGTGGGAGTGGATCAGACTTCCACCTGAAACCCGATTACTCAGTTGCAAAAAAAATTGGAGTTGTTTAGGACCTTTGCTCTAACCGGGACCCCTAGAGTTTTAGTGTTTTCTAGTGTTTATTTATGTAACCTTTTATTAGTTTCTTTGATTCATTATCAATATTTTTCTTACTGCATACTTATATATTTTTTCTTATTTTGTGGTCTCTTTGTTTTTCTCTTGTTATTGGGATGAGAACTGCCGGCAGTGGTGCTCCGAAGACTGGTCAAATCGTTTTTTTTTTGTTTTGTCATTTTCCCTTTCTCGGGACGTGTTCCTTCTTTCCTTCGGCTCCCTGACCAAAGTAAAATACTGATACTCTGTTGATATTGTATAATCCTTTGCAATCTTTTATTATTGTGTTTCTTACTTTGCATGTTATATTCTCCTCTTATTCGTGTTTATTTCGGAAATATTTATACACTGTTCCTTTTCATTTATTGTTTATTTTCTTTCGTGAATATAATTGTAAATCTTAATAAATAAAGGTTGGGGCATAGATAAGGTTGGGGACTGTGACACTCTGGGGTTTTTGAGATGGCAGCTGTTCGGCTGCGTCCTTATCTATGGCTCCGTCTCGTCACATTATATCTTATCTATGCATTATATCTTTTAACTATGGTTGTCATATGCAAAGATTATTACCAATTTCATAAATGTCAGATTTAACCTTGTTTTGTCCTGAGTTTTGAGAAAATGTATACTGACAATTGATTAAATATATTTAAAAGCGGAACTTTCATATTTAATTTGCGAAATTTCCTAGATAAATCTAAATCTTATGTGAGTAAAGCGTTGATATCTTCTAATTTTGTAGATTACTATACTAAATACATTATTTCATGGACTATAAATACATCTTAATTTATTTCATGCGGAATAATAGCGTTAATAATGAACTAAACACCATGTTTAACATTTTCACCATCTTTTTGATTGTTTTTATGCCCATCTAGTAAAAACTGAAAGAAACTAGCAGATTTTTCTATCCTAAGAAAAACTATCTGCGAAAAATAAATAAATCGAAGATATGCATGTAGAGATACTTATGGCATGATAATAAGTGATAAGTCTGAGGTAGTTAAAAGATGAGTAAAACACTTTGCTCAACGTTTAAATGGTGACTCGATGACGCAAAATGAAGCACTGGTATTGGACACTTAATGATAGTGAAAATGAAGACATGCTTTCCCTGTTGAAGTAAAGAGAGCAGACACATTAAAAACAATAAAGATCCTGGTACTCATAATCTGCGAGGTTAATTGTTCAAAAAAGGCAGAGATCCTTTTTTAGATTTTCTATCCCATATAAAAATAGTTTGGGGGAGAGAAGTCATCCCCGTTGGATAGAACAGGGCATTATCTGCCATTACATACAAAAACGGCAATTCATTGAACTTCTCCAACTATCGAGAAATAACTTTACTAAACACAGCGTACAAGATCCTGTCACATATTATTGGCTATGTCCAATTTAGTTAAAAATCCTTAAGCGATACATTTTGGTCAAATGAACTACGGAGAAAATGAATAACAAAGAAATAAATCGGCGGATTATGTTAGTATTGGAGACAAGAGTATTTTAAAATGTGGTACTTAAAGTTTAACAAGTAGTTTTTTGACATGCAAAAATCATCTTTGGGTCGCAATATGCAATGTCAATACAATTACGAAAACTGCTCAGATTTTTCAGTTAGATTTGTTAAGTTAGTTAGTTAATAGAACTGCACATTTTGCTTCTCAAAAAAAGTCAAAAATGTTAAAACTTTATAGTGACTTTAAAATAACTTTTTAAATATTTACGACCAAATAATTTCTTTTTCTTTTTTGAAATTAAGAGATTCAAATATATTTTTTTGTAAAAATCTGTGAAGTGACTGTATTCGCCAATTTAATGACTTAAATTTTTTTTATTTTCAATCTTTTTTTACAACTTCCTCAATAAAGTAAACTTTTACTTAAAATACTTTTTGGTAAAATTTGGAATTTGCACTAAAGTTAATTTCATCTACAAACTTTAATAAGGAAGGTAAAAAATTGGGCTAAACTGTGAAGATTTTTCTGTTTTCCACCCCTTTTTTCAACTTGTTAAAATTTGGAACTTAAGACATGGTACAATTATGATCTTTGGCTTTTTAAACTAAACTAAATCTATTCATTATATTACGTACACATAAAACATAGCAGTAGAAAGACATATATATGACATAGTTTAATCCTTCTTCGGCGGTCCCTCATTATGAGTATGACGTCTGTTATGGTTAACGATTGTGAGTCCGAGTGTGGCTGAGGAGTCCTATTCTCGAACCAATTGGGTTGGCCATGGCAGATGCCTTTGCGTGGAATTGTTTAAGATGTAGGTGGTATTGCACAGTACCACCCACACACACTCTTGGAATAATGGAGAGCTTGGTCCAGTGGCAGGGGTGGTCCGAGACGACTGGAGTTCTCTGTTACTTTGCAGCCTTTTCCGGTCTACGCACGGGGCTTTGTACAGATCTCTTTATAGTAGGTTCCCAGATGCGTACAGTGGTACACTGCAGCACCACCGCTGGGTGGCGTACGCAGAATAATGCATAAATTCAGCCAATTATGGTTCTGCACCTGTCACTTGTTACATCAACTTTTCTATTCCTGTTTATAGGTAATCGGTTGAACATTATTAGTAAACTGCGATTATGACAACACTTGTGGTGTTTCTGATTGGTTGCAGCGAAGACTTCTTATTGGCTATAGAGTTAGCCTACCTTATTTTGTGTTCCATGTGACATATTTATTCATCTGTCAGTTGACTTATTATTTATTCATCTGTCAGTTGACTTATTATTACAGTTAAAATTGGCAGATTTAATTGGTTTAAATGCACTCGCAATAAGCACTAAAAGCACAATAACTGCACTGAAATCACCATATATGCAAGTCTCAGAAATTTGCTATTACTTATGAACATAGGGCACAATTTAAATAATTATCGAGTTAAGGTATAGCAGTTTTCTGATTTCTAAACTCTCACACTAGAAATGGATCTTCCGTGTGGATTTTTCTGGGTTATTTTGCCAAGAGTGTCAGACTTCATTTCAGATTGCAGGGTTAATCGCCAGGGCTAATGTCACTGATGTTATATGTGAGTGTTGGTTCGGTAACCTTTTAAATTTTCCTACAAGTGATACACATAAGGACATTGGGATATAAGATAAGATTTGGGGTTAATCCATCCTAAGACATTGTGTCCGCCTCCCAGAAGCTTTCCTTTTTGTGGGCTCCCTAATATTCAGACTTTTACCTGATCTGCAGTGTTGTACCAGTTTGATTTCCCATATTTTAAATCATTGCAGTGATAAAACACAAGCTTAAATTTTGGGAGTGTCAAAATATTGAGCAATATTTTGTTTTTGAAAAATAATTTTTATTAACATTTCTATTATTATTATTATTAAAAATTTACTTATCAATTTAATTCATATTTCAAAATAAATTAATACATCAATGTTAATGTATCCTTGTATTTTGTAAGCAAATTTGAATTTGAAAGGAAACTGTTAGTTTGCTTTCAACTTGCCTAAAGAATTAGCCACAAAGCTTGAGTTTTATTTATATTCAATACACAATATTTACAAAGTGTGTGTTCTGTTGTTAAACTTTGTTTGCGCTCACCTATCACACACAGTCTATTTTTATCCACAGTCGTAATGCAGGAAATAATAACATTTCATATTTGAACATTGTGATACTTTCTCAGTATATAATTTAACAAAATAAAAAAAAAAATAAACTATCATTTTCCATTTTTATATGTCATGTCATATCTTTTTTTTTAAACACTGACTTAGTGGCTACTGCATTTTAATTGATGAACAAGTGCAAGCGCTGTGTGATTAATAGGCACATGTAATAGATTTAATTTATTACCCAACTTGTAAATATAAAACTATTGCCAATTGAATTTTCCATCAAAAATAAATTTTTACATGACTTCTATTATTATTATGATGATATGTTTGTGGTCTAGTGGTTACAATACTTGCCCAGTGATCTAGTGATCGGAAGTTTGAGCCTTGTTCCAGGAGGCCATCAAGTTAGAAATATTATGTTTTTTCCATCGAAATACATTTTTTTATCATTCCAGAATGATACGGACACATAAAGAATCAATAGCTCGCCAGGGAAGCATCGATGACATTAACTCGTATCAATTTTTGAAAGTTTCAAATTATGAAGAAACAGTGCGGCAGCTTGACATTTACTATGGAATTGGTAATTTTAATATTTTTCCTGAAAACCATTTTATAAATAAATAATTATTGAATATACAGTGAAATCTTGATCAATCGTTCCTCGAATAATCATTTTCCTGAATTATCGTTTATTTCTTCCAGTCCCGAATTAATTTCATACAAAATATAAAAAAAAATAGATCGCATGGATCGTTCATCTATGCATCATCATACCGCAATAATCATCTAAATTATGCAGCATAATTCATAGCTAAATGCCTGGTTTTGATTAACGGAACTCGTAAACAATGAGAGAGAGAGAGAGAGCGCTGCTGCTGCTGGTTGCCGCTTTACATTATACATATATCATCAATATTACCCCCAAAAAATTTGTCTCGCTTGGGCTGGAATGTAGCTTCTATTTAATTTTTAATTTAAATTTCATAAGAAAATGAAATCAACAGATTTTGACATTGATTATTTATTAATTGGAACAAGAACAGTAAAAAATAAGCAAAAATATAAACATATTATTTGTTTATGACTTTTGTAGTCTGGTTTTGCTCTCGGTTTCGATGGTACTATGCAAGGCAGCAGCGAGCCATTTCTGAGCTGCGTGCGCACAAAATGTCAAAGGAGTACATTATTACCGTAGTCATCTGAAAATTTTGAAAATGGGGGACTTTTGGGCGTCTCGAAAGTTTCGTTTGGGACACTGGGACACGAGGCTTAAAACCGGTAATAATCCTAATTAATCGGGACGCTTGGTAACCCTAATTATACAATACAAAGTTTAATTTTTAAAAATAATTATTTCTGTGCATCTTCTTAATTTTATTTACACGTGAAATATGTATCTTTTTTAGAATATGCATTAAACATTTAAGTATGAAAAATGTAACTTTTTTCTATATTCCCGCATTAAATATTTTCCTACATTCATAATCAATTTCAAAAGGTCTCTTCAAAAATGATAGAGGTTTCACTGTATACAATAATTTCATAATAAAATGTTTCTTTTGTGATACATTTCATAATATATTTGACTTTATAAATTGACGTGATATTTGTTTGGTTTTCTTTCAGTGAAAAGGCAACTTCTCAGATTTCAAAGTCCAATAACTGGTTTATTTCCTGTGCTGTCTACTGACACACAAGTTGGAAGTGTTCGCGAGAGTATTTATTGTGCTGCAGCTGTATGGAGCTTATACCAGGCTTACAGGTTTATGAATATTATTTTTATCTATTTCTATATGGAATAATCTTACATTAGGATTTCTCTTATACATACTGATATAATCTGTTAATAATGTTGGGAAATTGATAGTTTTCATTATCTTACTTAATTTAAAAAATCAATTCAAATTTCATTTCTATGCGACACACACATGTGAGGACGCGTGGAATTGCGAATGTGGAGGAAAGTAAGGCTATAGTATACGTGGGATATTATGTGAAATTTTTCTTAATTTTTATGATGCAACCTTTGCATTTTGTTACTTTTATCGCTAAATAATAAGTAAATTTATTTATTTATGTTTGTCTGACGACCGCTAGAAGAATATGATTTTTTGATGTTTGATATTTTGATAAGATTTGTCTTATGGTTCTGCAGTCAGAAATGTCATAAATTATATAACCTTTGAACTATTATATTAGTTGCCACAACTCAAAAATATTATTCCTGAAATTCCATTGTTTTCAAGGCGTTTATTTTAATTTCTCTTAAAAATAGTATGTATTTAGAATTTTTAATCAACATATGGAATGTTTATTAATAAAATATAGCACAAGGAACACAAAAATAAGTCAAACGACAAGTTACAAGAAATTTTGAAAAGTGTCCACACTTAAGTCCACTAGTGTGTATGTATATGTATATATACATATACAATATATGTATCAAGAAATATGTTCCTAATCTCAATCATATTAGATATAATCATTTAAAAAAAATTTATAGTTATGCGATTATTTCGATTAGTTGAAATATTTTGTTAATTTCAAATTATATATTGAATACAAAAAATTAAAGGTCAATGAAATTCAAGCGGCCAGACTACTTTTTATTAGATGATTTAGGGCACAAAGCAAAGATGTAGATTAATAATGGATAAATTTTGTGAATATAATATTTATTTCAAAGTACCTAGACTTGAAGCTTAATATGATTTTGTAAAAATTTCAAACAATAATATTTTCCGTAATGGTGCAGAATTTACACATATTTCTTGAACATTTTTGACTCACAATTTGGTCAAGTCACCCATAAAATATTGTGAACTAGTTACATATATATGTGTGTAATATATTCAGTTCACTATACTTTATGAGGGTATGGACACATATTCAATTACTTGTTAATTTTAAAAATTGTAAAAATGAATTAGTTTAACTGTCAGGCATTGCCGATATCATTCTGTCACTTAACGTTATTGATGTAATATCTTAACATTAAATCATTTTTCTTGCAGACGAATCGACGATGACAGAGGTAAATCTTACGAGCTGGGGCAGAGTGCAGTAAAATGTATGCGAGGAATATTAGAGTGTTGGGTGAAGCAAGCGCCCAGAGTTGAAAAGTTCAAAAGGCAACAGTGTAATGCGCACGCTCTTCATTGTAAGTTTCACCTTACCACTGGTGAAATAGTGTACAAAGATGAGGAATATAATCATTTACAAATTGATGTTGTGTCAATTTACTTGATATTCCTTGTTCAAATGATAACTTCTGGCTTACAGATTGTCTACACTCAAGTAAGTTTTATTTTCTATGTATTTATTGTATCTGTATCTATACAGCAGGGTCATGCGCTCCATACAATTAAAAAAAACTGCATAACTATGTTTAAGAATTCATTTGATATATTTATAATGTATTAAATAGGCATATATGTTTAAATTAAATGTGTCAATTAGAATGATATACAGGAAAATTCAATTTACCGAAAAAATATTTTTGTTGCTACCAGGATATATATTTTTTTGATTAATTGAATTTTCCTATACGGGGTGTAACAGACCCATATTCTGTAATGCTAAATTAGTATCTTGTACACCGTGAAGAAGGAATGGTGATTCCGAAACCGGTTAGTGTTAGCAAAAATAAAGTGGTGTTTACACAATTCATAAAATTATAGCGGAATACATCAGTACAATTTCACTTAAAATTATCAATTTTTTCCATGTAGGATGAAGTGGCTTTTGTCCAAAATTTAGTGTATTATGTGGAAAGAGCATACAGAACCCCAGATTTTGGAATGTGGGAAAGAGGCACAAAATATAATGATGGCACTCCAGAGATTCACGCTTCGTCAATTGGTCAGTGTACTTAATATTTGTATAATTAATAATATTTGTAGATATTTCATATTATCTGCTTTCCTTCTACAAGAAACCAATCATTTATTACAATCGTTGTCCGCCGTGAAAATGATCCTAAATCTTAAGAAACTTAAAAATTGAATTATGGATGCAGCGCGTGTAACAGGAAAACATAATATTTGTTCTTTTTCACACTATACCAGGTATGTAAATATGAAACTGGAATTTGCCAATGGATGTCCCTAGCTGTCAATGTAGTTACCGTCAAACTGCATCATTGGTGCCATTTTCTTGTTTTGACATCTGACAAAGATTTTCAACTCATAACAATACAAGTTTCATACAACAGCATAGTTTTTAATAGCGTTGAACATGTTGAATTTTATGCCTGAAAACTACGATTTGTAAACAGCATTGATTTTCTGTTACTATTTGAAGAAAACTGCTGCAGAATCGCATTGAATGCTTGTAGAAGCTTACGGTGAGTATGCTCTTGGTAAATTACAGTGGTTTAAAAAATTAAAAAGTGGGATTTTGATGTGTGAAACGAAGAACGTGGGAGACCACAGAAAAAGTTTGAAGACAGCGAATTGCAAGCACTGTTGGATGAGGATGACACTCAAACGCAACAACCCGTGGATCAATTAAATGTGACACGAGAAGCCATCTCCATACGTTTGAAAGCCATGGGAAAGATCCAGAAGATGGGAAAGTGGGTTCCACATGAACTGAATGAAAGACAGCAAGAAAACTGAAAAACCACTTGCGAAATGCTGCTCACCAGGTACAAAAGAAAGTCATTTCTCCATTGAATTGTGTCTGGCGATGAAATGTGAATATATTTCGAGAATCTTAAGTGTAAAAGATCATGGGTAACTTCAGGCGAACCATCAACATCGACTGTAAGGCCAAATCACTACGGACGGAAGACAATGCTCTGTGTTTGGTGGGATCAGAAGGGCGTGATCTATTATGAGCTGCTAAAACCTAGCGAAACCGTTAATACTGAACAGTACCAACTACAAATGATCAATTTAAATCAAGCTTTGCGTGAAAAACGTCCCGAATATCAAAAAAAGCAACACAAAGTGATTTTGCTTTATGATAATGCACCATCACACATCAAAACCGGTCAAGGAAACGATCGAGACGTTTAATTAGCAAATACTTTCGCATGCGGCTTACTCACCAGACTTGGTTCCGTCCGATTACTACTTATTTGCATCGATGGGATACGCACTTGCTGAGCAGTGCTTCACTTTTTACGAAAATGGCTCGATGATTGGTTTGCCTCAAAAGAGCAACAGTTTTTTTGGCGTGGTATCCACAAATTGTCAGAGAGATGGGAAAAATGTATAGCTAGCGATGGGCAATATTTTGAATAAAATATTTTGTTTCATTTTCATATATTAAACGTGTATTAGTAATTAGAAAGAGTTGATTTTATCTTTTTGTTGAATAAAACTAGTTTTTTTTTAAAAATGTTCCTTCAACCGAAACAAATGGTTATCAGAAAGACCCAAGTTCAGAGAATATGAAAACTTCCCAACCGGGGGCCTTACTTTTTTCCAAATCTATTTAGCAGTGTGTGGGTGGGCACCGTCGTGCTGCAGAGTAATTTTTTGTCTTCACTAGAGCCAGTCCCTTTTCACGCAATGGCACACTTAATTGAGTTAACTGTCCACTGTATACTTCTATTTCTCAATGCTTATTACCGGATCTGCTATGATTTCAGCTTCATCTACTATGCTGTGTTGTCCACTTCCAGGCTCCTCATTCAAATCAAAAACACCAAATTTAAATTTTATTAAACTATCATTGGCATTTTCCGACATCCAATGTCATCATAAATATTTTTTGTGGCAGTCTTTGGATTCCTTTTCATGTGAAACTCGTATAACATGCACATCCGTAAATGTTTTTCCGGAGGACAAATCTTTCCTATTGTTCACAAGTCCAAGTAAAAGGGACAATTTTTTCTTGGAAAAAAATTAACAAATCCCACAACACAAACACGCGCTGAACAGTTCGAAAATGACTAATTTCAAAAACTGTATGAATTCTGGGTACCCTTTGTACTTGAAATATATTTGAGTTTTATACAAATTTTATTATACACACTTAGCATTTTTTTAAACACTATATTTTATATTATCTTTTATTTGAAGGTATGGCCAAATCTGCATTGGAAGCTATTAATGGATGCAATTTATTTGGAGATAAGGGAGCATCTTGGAGTGTAATATATGTTGATATTGATGCACATAATAGAAACCGTAGCATTTTTGAGACTTTACTACCAAAAGAATCTAGTTCTAAGGTAAATAACGTTGCCTGGAAAATTAATAAATTATTTAGTTATTTCGCTTTGAATGGAACAAAACATTTTATTTTCGCCTCTCTCTTATCAAAAATTTTCTACTTGGCAACATTTACATAAAAAAATAATCCGCTTATATAATATTAACTTAATAAATGAACTGTTAGTGTTATCTTGACAAGAGTCTGAAATATGCATGGAATACCTCAAATTTCAAATTGGAAAAGTTAAGGAAAGGCCCTTCATAAAATTACAGTTTGACATCATCACAGATTCTTTATCTTGTTGTACCTTCACCCGTGTTTCACCCTTGATTATAATTTAATACAAATACTGTATTTAGTTTAACTACAAAATTATTATTCACAGATATGCTCAGATATTTTTGTATCGAAATTGATCAATTGACAATCGGCAATAATAACTATCGATAAAATATTGCCTTATATAATAAATAATGTGATAGTTATCTCAGTAGAATGCATATTTTTTTTCAACAGGGTGTAGATGCAGCTTTAATTCCAACAATATCATTTCCTGCTTTTGCCTCTCATGAAGAGCATCTCGTCAATCAGACTAAAACTAATGTCATAAAAACGCTAAGTGGGCGATACGGATTAAAAAGGTTTATCCGTGACGGTTTCAAAAGTGTTCTGGAGGACAGTGACCGCAGGCAAGTTTGAGAGATTTTGCATTGGAATGAATTATGTATAAGGAAATCCTTTAAATTGCAAACAATAATCTTGTTTTGTTCAGTTGGAAAAAAATTAATACAGTAGAACCTCGTTAATTCAAAGTTCAAGGGATCAAAAAAAAAATTTATTTGTATTACGCTGAATCCCGTTAATAAAAAATTCAAGGAACCAAAAAAAAATTATTTTACAAATTTCACAATGCGATTGCGTAAAAAATCGCAAGTCATGAAAAAAGCCACTAATTTCGTGAAAAGCGTACATGTTTTGGGATATTTTGCGAAATTATCTCAAAACGCAGTATTTATTATATTAATACAAAATCATGATGTAATTTATTATATTTATGTACTACTGAAACTAATTAAGGTGAATATTAGATCTATTTATCATAATAAGTAAAGATCCTACCTTAAAATATTCTCAGGAAATTAAAAAATCATTAAATAAAATATGCAATAACTATAACACTAAATTAAGAATAGTAAGAACAAATTTGAACATTTTTAATTGTCATGTATGTTTCGGCCTGAAAAAATCGTTTATATTTCCATGTCTCATTTTTTGACACTTCTTATCTCGGGATCACTCGAAAAATTTCTCGTAAAATAAAATGATAAGTTAACAATTACTCCATTTATAGAAAATGAAGATTATTAACACAACAAACACAACTGATGATGCAGTACTAATGGCAGATAATGAACCAGAACTACAAAATCTAGTGAGTAGAATGTATGATGAATGCAAGGAAAGCGATCTCATGATGAATGTTAACAAGTCGAAAGTGATGGTATTCGAGAAGGAGGAAAGCAAGACACCGTGCTAAATACTTGTAGGTAATGAATGTTTGGAATAAGTAGATGAGTTTGTGTATTTGGGAAGTATGTTTGATAGAAATGGAAAAGCTGAGAATGATATCGAAAGGAGGGTGACTGCAGGAAATAAAGTGAATGGCGCTTTGAATGGAATTATATCTAACTGGAATTTGTCAACCGAGGCAAGACTAGCGGTGCACAATGGAGTCCTGGTACCGACACTGATGTATGGAAGTGAGGTCTGGAGCTGGCAGAAGAGGAATGAAAGTAGACTGAATGCAGTGGAAATGAGATCACTCAGGCATATATGTGGTAAATCTATTTATGACAGAGTAAAGAATTAAGAAATAAGGAAATAATGTAAAGGTGATGTTAGTATAGTGAGTAAGATTAAGAAAGGACCACTTAGGTGGTTTGGTCATATGAGGAGAGAATGGTAAGAAAGATATATAACACAAGTGTTGATGGCACCAGAAATAGAGGATGTCCGCGGAAGACTTGGCACGATCAGGTAAACCAGATAATGGAGGATGGTTCTGTTAGAAGCCTCAACAATCGGCGAGCTTGTATGAGAAGATGTATAAATGTGGATGAGGCGAGAATTATGTGTCAGGACAGAAAAATGTGGCGCTCTATCTTCTCTGCCTACCCCCGTGGAAAACGGTGTGATGGTAAGCATGCAAGCAAACACAGTTATTAGAAATACAATCGTTCATAAATACGTGAAATAATATGAAAAGTTATCTCTATTCAATTGCGCAAGCTGCCAACTATAGAAAGCGTACTCGGAATTCCCCAATTTTATTTTGATATAATTATATACATAAAGGAGATTGCACACAAAGTAGGCTCAGACGTTCGTTGTGTCGACAGGTATTGCAAAATATATAAAGAGTGCTTCACACGTCAAAATACCGCTTATAATTTTCAAATTATGTGACGTAAAAATATATTGATTTATGACGCGAGGGCCTGAAAATTAGTTTGTACTATGCGTTAACGAGGTTTTCCTGTTAAAGAGGTTGATTAAGTATGAAACTGACAATTTGGGTCTTGAAGTGTTGGAAAATTTAGAATTATACTGAATTTCAAATAAAATGTGTTCGAATGTGAAGCTTGTTGGTGTGATGGTTCGCACCTCGTTCCAGGACACCAGCAAGTTAGTCCTATTTTCATGGTATAAGCGTTCAGCTTAGTTTGAAAATAGTAAGAATATTGATGTGACGTGTATTCTGTGTACGCATCTCTATTTAAAAAAAAACAATGCGGTTCTACTGTTATAATTAATTTATGTATGTTATTTTTCGGACGATAAGACACATCAGACCATAAGATGGACTCCAAATATATGAGATAATTTTTAGAAAAAATATTTTATTATGCAAATAAAAAGACAAAAATATACACCTCATATATAGAAGCATTTTATATTTATAATGATGTTAATACAATAAAACTCCATTAATTCGTAACTCACGGGACCGAGATTTAAAAAAAAATCATAATTACTATTTATGAGAACAAAGTCTTTTAAAGGCAACAATAGAAATAATTTTTTATAAAAATGCATTAGTTTACTGCGTCTGCGATTTAGTACGCGACATCGCTGTTGACAATGCGATTTTCATACTGAAACATGATGACTCCACTATTTCAGCTTATTATGTGTCGAAATGTTTATCAAATAAAATATTTCTCCTGAATAAGAAAGGTGTGTGGTGAGTAGTGATGCGGATGTCTCTCAAGGCAACAAAATCATGCACATTAATTTGATTGGCGGTCAAACTCACCTTTTCCATCCGAATTGGATTATTTAAAATGTGAGTGAAAAATAATTAAAAGCTTTTAAATCTTTGTGTCTCAGGCAATGTTGGTTAAAGCTTATTATTTTCCTGCGATTTTTCAAGTTCAAACCCAGAGAGATATTTGGGATTTGATTTTTTCCACCAATTTTATCTTTGATATCAATTTTTTGTTGGTTTTCAAAATAAGCTCCATTTACC
Source organism: Eubasilissa regina (assembly GCA_022840565.1). Lineage (NCBI taxonomy): Eukaryota > Metazoa > Arthropoda > Insecta > Trichoptera > Phryganeidae > Eubasilissa > Eubasilissa regina. Next base: position 30,039,935 of record JAINEB010000018.1, read on the forward strand.
CAAATGGTCAAAGATTTATACGAATTACAAAATGTTGGTGCCAGTTAGAGAACAAAACGTGAAAAAAAAATGAATAATGTTAACGTATTTAAATATGAAAGATTTAGTTTTTTTAGTATTTATATATGTAAATCACAATATTTTATAAAAATAGAAACTAGATCGAGTGATTCAATGAAAACATTATTTTAACAACAACAAATCTTATAAAATGCACTATGGAATTTGATGTACATATCATATTATGTACATGAGTTTTGCAATGTGACATATGGCAAAACTCAGTTTGGCACCTGTCATGCCAGCGCGACGTTTTTACAATAAGGAATAGCATCGTGATTAGCGGGGCTAGTTGCAGATTTTTAAGAAGGGATGAAGGTCAAGATGTGTAGTCGCGCGAGTTTAGAGATTTAAAAACATTAGCAAATGTGCGAATTACATGAACAAATTATTTACTTTGGTGTAAAAAACGCATACGAACTGCGAATAATCAGATTTTACGAATCATTGGTAGAAATTAGTATGAAATGTTATTTTCGGGGCAAATTTTTTTGAAAAAAGTGTGAATTTCGTGAAAATACAAAATATAGGTTTTAAATTAATGGAGTTTTACTGTATATGTATTTTTTTTTAATGAATAAAAATATAAAATTTTGTCTACTTTTAAATCCTTTATATCTCCATTTGATCACTTTGCAGATAGGCCACTCTGCCGCTGTGTTACTCAATTGAACTATTATCATTGTCATATATTAATATGTAAATATTGTATACTTGTATTCGTGATATATTAATTTGACTATATTGGGATGATTATATTTTCTTTAATTTATACATTTTTATTAAATAATATAAAATTTGGATAACATGTCAAATAAAATACTGCAGATTCGGATTCACATACTGCGGGTCTTTTGTGTTCTCCATGCCTTTTTTAAATAAACCACTCTTAACAGGCAATACAACAAGCAGAATTATTACGATACAATATGTAACATAAACAAGAAATTCATTTCATGTAAAGTTTCTTATTAGCTAATTACACCATTGCACATGTTACTAAATTTTAAATAATATTAAATGCATAGCTATGTTTATTATGCTTATATATAATAGTGTAAAATTAGAAGAGTTTTTGGACACAAAATCACTGAAAGAGAGAATAATCGTCAGTTGTCACGCAGTTAACTCATAATGCGTGCCAGTTCCCTACCACGCAAACCTGCTTTGTAACCGGGGAGCGGCGTACTTTATTTGTCTTCATTTCTATTCAAAGGCTTTACAATGAAGGCGAATTGAAGGAATTTGAAGGGATCGAATGCGAATGGCCATTGTTTTATACATTCATGATAATTGACGGAGTGTTCAGAACTTTGCCAGACCAAGTTGAAGAATACCAGAAGCTTTTAAAGGCCAGAATTTTCACAGATGAATATGGAGGTGATATCTTTTGTTAAAATATATTTTTTATTAAAACTGACTTAAATATATTTTTTATTAAAACTAATTAAAATATATTTTATATAATGATTTTTTTGCAATTTTTAATTTTGATTTATTTTGTTATTAAATATTTTTTTTAGATCCTGTCATCCCGTGGTATTTCTATGTGCCAGAGGATTGTATTGAATCAGAGCGCAATGAACCCAACTCTATGAGACGATTACCGGATGGTATTTTTCTTATACGTTATTTTGTTTTCATATCCATCGTTCTAATGTAACAAGAATCTATGTCTACTTACATGAATTTTGTGTTTGCATGTCCTCAATCATTTGTAGAAAAATGTAAAACATAAACTCATATCATAGTAAGTAACAGGATCACCTCGAATATTGATAATACATATATATTTTATATTTGTTGTGAATGGAAGGAATGTAAAGATGCGTGTTCCTTTTACGAATTCAGTAACTGAAAAAATATGGCCATTTTTATAACTTAATATGCAGATTATTTGCACGTTCCGTGTTGTAACATCCTCGTAATACACTGTTTATTCACTTTCAGAGAGTGGCGGAATATTCTTATGGGGACAGGCGGTGTTTGTGATTGCACAACTTCTTACCGGAGGATTACTCCACGTGAATGAACTGGATCCGATAAGAAGATACTTGCCTTCCTACAACAGGCCCCGGAAGGCTGGCAGATATTCTGCATTTCAGGTAACAAAGAGTCTGCCAAATTATTATTTTATTTTTATCTGCGCTTAATAAGCTGTTTGGAGAAACAGTTCAGCTCAAAACACATTGCTTTGGGAAACAGCCAAACTCAAAATACATTATTTGGAGAAAACACAAATTAAATATGTACAGACTTATTTTTGTTTGGGTATAATAATAAGGACAATGTTAAGCGGATAACCTAGCAACCCAATATTTTTAATTAATGGAAAAAATATAATTACATATGTATTTCATAGACTTCACGACGCGAATTATAAAGTATAATTAGTTAAAGTTTGAGAATAATTATCACTTGTATATCAGTTTGGTCATTCCTTAATACAGTAAAATGTCATTAAAACGAACCCAGCGAAAAATCCACACCACATCGAAAAATGACCTATATATTAAAAAAATTCAAAATTAATTCCCTATAATCAATTTTTCATACAAAAATGAATTTTTATAACGAAATTTCGTTAATATGTATAACATAATTATTTTTGTCCTATATGAAAAAATACCGATTCATTTTAAGTTAATTTATAACGAAAAAAAAAATTAAAATTAAAATTTTGTAGTTGTGCCGTCCCGTCGCCGTCGGCAGTTTGCACGATGAATTACGGAACAAATAAGATAACCTGAAATTCAGCGATGTTTAAAAAAATTCCAAAATGTTTTGCAAATATAAAATAATATTCAATTTTAATTGTGTTTAACTGTAGAGCTGCTACAAGCATTGAGAGTTTCGCATCGGTCAAATGCATCTTCTATCTTCTTTCTATTTTTTTAAATTGTAGAGAGTGATGAATTCGGAATACCGTATTTTATAGCTAACTTGCCTTTACTGTCCTCTTTGTTACTGATGTCCTTTAAAATCATAATTTAATGTGTGAGGGTTAAAGTTTTGTGGGAATTATGTCCTGAAGCCATTTTAGGCACAACATATTTAGAAATGTACTGTAAAAAATAAACTACGCAATTCTAGTACACATAGATGTCAGTAAACACATGAAAACAATGATCAGTAGATTAACACAAAATGCGGTACAAAAATAGTCCATAAAATATAATAATCGTCCTCTTAATTTTCTCCAGCTGTTTGGGTCTGGGATACAATATGTATTTTAGAGGCATGTGTACGTGTACATTCAGAGTGTGGGAAAAGTGTCATTCTAAACTATGTCGACAATGGGCATAGAAGCAACCATGTCCAACTGAACGACACGGGAATTATGTCAAATGATTTTATAAGGGCCTATTATGAACCTAAGGAGAAGTTTAAATAGTTTTACGCTGGCTCGACATCTTCAACAATCATTCTTAACATATTATTACCATTATACATTAGATATTAGGTCACAGTCACACATTAGATGTAAAAATTTGGGCACATGCACTCCATAGCGTGTCTATTCGAAGTTGAAACTAATTAAAAAGTTAGGTATTAGATAGACTATTGTGAAACATAGGACAACTCCTATATACATACTTACTTATGTACACATTAAAACCCTTTTAACATTACTTCTCTATTAATATTTATCTATAACTTTCTCATTATTCACAATTTTAATAATCCCAAACTTAAATAATTAGTTGATGCTTGGTATGTTGTTTCAAGTTTATTTGACAAATGTATTTCCAAATCTTCAGTACAATTCAGCAATATTTATGTTATAAAATTATATATACACGAGGACTGTATGATAAGTACTATGATGATGGCGCAACTGATGCAAAATCTGTATACCATTGTTAACGACATCTTTCGAACAACACCTGTCAAAATTTAAGATAGATTTATCGAGTAGTTTTGTTTTGATAGGTGTTGAAAGTGGACAAGTTTGTGTTTGATTGCAACCATGGAAAAAGACCAATATTGGTCAGTGATTCGATTTTTTTTTTGATGGAAAGACGTGTGAGGAAATCAAAGTGAAGTTGCATGTCGTTTGTAAGGACCATACACCATCGATGACTACCATCGGATATTGGTTTAATGAATTCAAGCGTGGCCGAACATCCGTTTTTGATGAAGAGCGCCCAGGCTGTCCGATTGAGGTGACTCCATAGGATATGGTCAACAAAATCCATGATATCGTGTTAGCAAATCGCTGGATGAAGATCGGAGAAATTGTTGATATTGTAAACATCTCAATTGAACGTATACCAAATATCCTACACGAAAAATTGGGCATGAGAAAGTTATCAGCGAGATATGTGCCATTTTTGCTCACAGTGGAACAAAAACGGAATCGCATGACAATTTCGGAGCACTGTTTGGACATGTTTAAGCGTAATCTGAAAGAGTTTCTGTGATGTTTCGTAACTGTTGACGATACATGGATCCATCATTACAAGCCAGAAAACAGTAAAAACGGTGGACTTCACCTGGCGAACCTGCTCCAAAGAAGGCAAAAACGGTTCTGTCGGCCGGAAAGGTCATGGCAATGGTTTTTTGGGATTCGTGAGGCAACGTCTTCACCAACTATTTGAAGAAGGGAAGGACAATCAGTACTATGGTGATTTATCGGCAGGGGCGTGCACTACAAGCAAAAAACTGTGCATTACTAAAAATTCTAAATGAAAATAAATTAAATAATCCTTATTTCTTCAAATTTTGCAAATCCACTTTGTGGCACCATTTTATAAATAAAATAATAAAACCCTTTTTTTTTTACTGTGAATTTTTTGATTATTATAAATCTTAATCTATGTGCAATGTATTTGAATAACATTGAATTCAGTCTGCTTAGATAAATTAGTTCCAGTATAGAGGAGGACAATTTAGAACAAATTATTTTTCTGATCCGTTCTCATATTCCATTGATGGAGAGATCACGAAAAGATTTATTTGTTATTTGTCATTTTATTATTAGTTGTAGTTCTTAAAACATAATTACGATGAACAACGAAACCTCACTATTATTATAAAATGAAAAAATCTAACACACATTAACCTTTGAAATTAAAAGTGCCTATAGAAATTGCAATTTAAAGTAGCTACAGAAATTACAATAAACGTATTTATCTAATATTTTTTTTACTCTTCAAAAGATATATATTTTTTAATTTCTATAGTTTACACGCTTAATATATGTTGGTGAATGATACATTTTTGTGACTAATCCATTTCCAGTAGTGTATTTTAATAATTCATTGTTATTTCATATCATTATATTTTTTGTTTTACTGCAGGCCAAACCGACATATGTGAGTATTTTTATTTATGAATATTATCCTTCATTTTTCCTAACTGCCTGCTTTGTTCTTGTTGATGCCTGAGAATAATATCATTTATTCAGTTTGGCGATCATCTCATTTGATTATACACGTTATATTATCACATCATATTTCATTCAAAGCATTACCTGCTATACGTCTTGACATTTTTATTTTACACAAGGTAGGGGACCTGGGGCTTCACAAATATTTGTTTAATTTTTGAAATATTGTTGAGACTTATATTGAGAGGCTATATGGTTATATAATAGGCAAGAATTATCTTCAAATATGACCAACAATAGTAATTTTTGGCATTTGACACTCTCAAGGTTCTGATGCGAAAGAAATTCCAAGCACAGCTCTTAATTAACTTAACTAGTTCAGGGTATACAATATTGACAGTGAAGGTCCACTCTCGACTCCATGTGTGAGTGCATACTAGGAGCACACACCGGTTGTACCGAATGATCGACGAGTTTTTGGTACCGCAACGTAGTGAGATAATTTTTTTTATTTTAATATTAGAAAATATAATACATTTTAAAAATAATCAGTAGGATATATATATGGGCATTTTAAATTTAATGAATTTTTGTAATTCTCAATGGATATCTGTAATTATGATGAATAAAATAAATATTTGTTAAACCCTTTGACCTCTACTAACAGACCATTATGCTATTTTTACTAAGCTTGAAAGCTTTTAATTTAAAATATAATCATTTTATTTCACCACCATATGAGGAGTTTAAAATAAATATCGCCTGTATCCAATTGGCAGCGGTCTATATGCAATCCACTTTCTAGTGTTTGATTTTGCATTTGACAGTCATTTTCAGTGACATAATTTTTTAAGTAGTTTTGTACAGCAACATGCTATAACAAAATAGTGACTATCTTATTTAAATTTACCAAAAACTTTTTTACAACATAATTTTTTTAGATTTATTATTTTTTTGGATTTGGATGCTATTGCTTTTTTATCATAAAAATATTAAATGTTTTGTTAATTAATATTTTAAGCGATACTGAAATGCTTTGATAATTTTATAATTATTTTGCAAAAAAGTTTAAAAACACTCGTATTGAGTTGAACATTGGTGGTAAATAAATGTATGCTTGTTGGTCTAGCTGTAAGACACTCGCTCAGTGATCAAATGATCGGGGGTTCGAGCCTCGTTCCAGGAGGCCACCAAGATAGCCCTATTTTCGAGCGCTTAGTTGAAAATAAGAAGTTAAGTTTAGTTTTATTTAAAAATGTTGATGTGACACGTATTCTGTGTACACATCTCTATTTAAAAAAAAACATTGCTTTTGCTGTATAATTGAATTTTAAAAATGTAGCGTGGTTTGATATGTCATTTACTATTGTACATTTCGACCAGTACAATTGAATGAAAACAATACCTATATACAAGGGCTGTCTGAAAAATTTCTGACATCAACATGAAGATGGCAGTACTCATCAACAAAAATCGGGGAACATGTTTGCACACACTTTGATAAGTATTCACCAAAATTTCAGGCATTTTGGACTCGCAGTTGTTGTTTGACAATCGTTTGAGTTAGTCGATGTGAGCGTTTTTGTGAAAACTGAAAAAATCGAGTATCGAGCTGTCATTAAGTATTTGTTTTTAAAAGGTAATACGTCTACACAAATTAAAGACGAGTTGGACACTGTGTACGGGGACTCTGTACCATTATTTACCACAGTGAAAGTTCGGGATGGCCAAAAACTGCAACCACTGACGATAATATCGCTCATGCTCACCAAATGGTGCTGGACGACCGTTGAATTAAGGTTAGAGAGATAGCAAAGGCTATGAACTCGTCCAAAGAACGTGTTTGTCACATATTGAATCAAAATTTAGGCATGTGAAAGCTGGCCGCACGTTGGGTGCCGCGTTTGCTCACTCCGGATCAAAAACGTGTTCGAATGAACATTTCCAACGCTCTGTTGGTGCAGTTTTGGCGCTGATTAATTACCGTAGATGAAACTTGGATACACCATTATACTCCAGAAACAAAAACACAGTCAAAACAGTGACTGCGAAGGGAGAATTGGCTCCAAAAAAGGCAAATGCTGTTCATTCAGCTGGGAAAGTGATGGCGACGGTTTTCTGAGATAGCCATGGAGTTGTCTTAATCATTTATCTTGAAAAAGGAAAAACCATTACAGGAGCATACTATGCATCATTACTTGACAGGTTGAAGGCAGAAATTGTGGGAAAACGGCCACATTTGCAGAAAAAAAAAATTTGTCTCACCAAAACAATACACCATCTCACACCTCAGCGGTTGCCCAGGTGAAAATTTACAAATTATGGTTTGAAGTGCTTGACAACCCTCCTTACTCACCAGATCTAGCCCCAAGCGACTTTTTTCGTTCTCTTAGCTAAAAGTTGCGCTCGGAGGACAGAGATTTTTGTCAAATGAGGTACTCATCACCTTCGTAAATAACTATTTTGCAGAGAAAGACTCTCCAAGTACTATTTGGACGGGTTAAAGGGATGGGAGCATCGCTGGGAGAAGTGTATAGACTTACAAGGAGACTATGCACAAAAATAAAAATAAATTTGAAGAAAAAATGTCTTGTTTCTTTGTTAGGTCAGAAACTTTTCAGACAGCCCTCGTACAATACACTACTATCACATAAAATGTAAGTTATTTTAGTCGAATTTTACATTTAATAAGCACTTATTTAAAAAAATATAGATTATATTTTAATATCTTTTAAAAAATATTAGAGACAATGTGTAGTTAAAAAATACATATTTTTCAAAATTGTCATAAATACTTTTAAACCTTTCTTAATTTTATTGAATTAAAATATTTGGATATCAAAAACATCATTGTTAATTAATTTTGGTCATAAAATGATAGAAAGCACTTACTTTATCAAATAATTTAATTGAATTTTGTTGAATGTGACTTCCGTTCCTGATTTTTATTTTCCATACATCTAATTTAAATTATTATAACAGGGCACTGCAACAGACCTAGTAGTGCAAATTGTATTGATTGCGGAATCTATGAGGCTCCAAGCCATGATGGGAACCTATGGGATCCAGACACAAACACCCCACGAAGTGGAGCCTGTTCAGGTGTGCAGCTCTCGTCAACTGGTCAAGGTGTATCAACAGCTGGGAGTTTGCAAGAAACTTGGATTAACCGGGCGGCCAGATCGGCCAGTAGGGTCCTTGGGAACTAGTAAGGTAAGTGTACTTTTCACTGTTTGCTGGAATTATTTATTATCTTTGATTATTTTTTTATGTCGGGTCTTATTATGCATTAGTTAGATAAATTTTGATTTGTGTGATTGGTGTTCGATTGTAATGATGATTCGTAATGTGATCAGTGTTTGATTGTAATGTGATTATTCAGCGAGTAATCACCAGTACATTAGAAATTTAATCTTTTTAAATCGAGTTACAATTGAATACTAATCATAAAATTACAGTTTCAATCACAGATTATCTCATCACTATTGAATAATATGATAATGTTTTGTTTACTAGGTTTTAAGTGAATCGCTGATGTAATTTGCTAATTATGTATTGTGTTTAAAGTCATCATTGATATACTTAATTAGGAAACAGTAATTACTTTAAACCGCTGAATGTACTTTTTCAGGTTTATCGGATATGCGGTATGACCGTCCTATGCTATCCTCTCATATTTGAAGTTTCGGAGTTTTATCTGTACCGTGACATGTCACTGTTAATTGATGATATCAAAACTGAATTACAATTTGTGGGACGCTACTGGCGCCTGTCTGGCAGGCCTACGGTATGCTTGTTGGTGAGGGAAGAACACATGAGAGATCCACAGTTCAAGGAGATGTTGGATCTATTTGCAATGCTTAAGAAAGGTTATTGTGACACAGTCAAAGTTAGAATTGGAAGACTTCAAAATCTCATATCCAGCTCATGCATGGGTGAGCATAATTTTTCTAATCATATACATAATACATGTACATATTAAAATTAATAAGGAGTACATGGTCGGACAATCTCTTAAACTAAGATGGTCTACATACAGTAAACTCAGATGGTCTACACACAGTAAACTCAGATGGTATACATACAGTAAACTCAGATGGTCTACATACAGTAAACTCAGATGAAAAATTTTTGTCTTCATTAATATTTCTTGAGTGTTTTAAAGAACCGGTTAATTTGTAACCCAGTTAATGCAATCTCGGATAATCAAGAGTCTACTATGTGACAAAACATGAGAAAAGAGGTTCAATAAATTTATTGGCTTTTAATTTTTTAAACATTGAAATTTAACATATATACAACATAATGTTACATCAACATTTTTAATATCTTAGAATTAATTTGAAGCGCTTGTACTATGAAAATAGGACCAACACGAATGGCCTTGATTGGCTTGACAGGATAGAATTCGCTGTTTTTGTGTCATCTGCAATTAAGGTCCCTTTCATTCAGTTTTTGAAACATTCTTAATTTGTGGGTGTTTTCAACATTTACGTTTGTTCTTTTAGAACATTTGGATTTTATGAACCAGGGAGAATTGCCCGAAGGAGCTTTCACTCAATTTAAACAGCTGGAACATGAATACATTGGTTATCAGAGCTTAACTGATGTTCCCAAGAGCTCGACATTTAACGAGGTTACCATCAACTTGCAAGATTATAATGATAAACCCATATGGGAAATTGTCGATGGTCTGAGATCAACAGATAATATTTATGCGCAGTGTCAGCTGTGGGGTGTTCTATTGAAACGGATGGGGCCAGACTACGAGGTATGTTAATGTAATTTTAATTAATCCATATCAAGTGGGGATATTTGGGAACATTTGTTTTACATCTATGGTGAACAAAAGTAGCAAGGAATGTCTATATTTAAAAAAATCATATAAATGGTTTTATATTACTCTTCGAAGAGTATATTATGAAGAGGGGAGTATTCTTGCAACAAACTTTTATTTTACAAAGTTGAAAGAATTATTTTTTGTTAGGTTTTTTAATGGTAATGAATACTATTGTTAAAAATACATAATTACATACAAGATTAGTCACTCATACAAATCAAAGATAAGCCCCGATCACACCTCGTGAAAGAAAATTATTATAATTAAACAATCAACGATTCAGCAATCCATTCGCTTGCTGAACCTCAACCTAACGTACATTTTACAGGTCAACGATGTGACTGTACAGACAGCTTTGAAGAATTTATACCACCGCGCAGGAATGTTGCGTTACTGGCGAGCTGTACGCTACTGCTCCAGTCTTCTCAACCATACTGTGGACTCTATCAGTCCATTTATCACTACAGTTCTGGTTAACGGGAAACAAGTGAGCTTCTTTTGTGATATTTTCATGTTTGTTCATTGTAAAATATTATAATATGAACACATTTTTATTTATTTATTCTGTCTAGGATCTGCACCGCAGCATTACCCAACTACACTTTAATAAGGCTCTTATGCAATATAAAATAATTTACTATTACATATTATTTATTTATTGATTAATCTGATATTTCACTCAACTCTTTTTTTACACGGTCCACTAAAAGAATGAATGTTTTTACACAAATTATATGTTCTAACACGATTCCTAGAAACAAAAAATGTCAATGACCCAACATTCTCATGTCACAGTGTCAATTGGCCGCGCGTGCGTCAGTTCTCACTGACCTCGGTTTGCCTCAATACCGTGTAATGTGTGAGTGTGTGAATGACATGTGTTTGGAGTGACAGGGACGGGAATGGGATAATGGTGAAATTTTTCAATTAACAGTTGCTTTGATTCACGAAGGCTTGCAGTTTGCTACGATAATGGAAGAGCATTTTCTCACTCATGATCCCGACCTAGAACATGCTTTAAAATTCCAATGGGACCTGCAGATTTGTATGGCTGGGTATCGAGAAATTTATAATTAACTTGAGAAAGTGGATAACAGATTTCCTAATAACAAGAAATTCAACAACACAAGATAGTAATAACAAACAAAAGGCTTCATTAGATCCTAACACGTTAGACGTGTCAGACATTTCTAGCGAAGAAAGCCATTTATGTCCAGTCTCTTATAAATGTCTCCGTATATTATTAATTAGCGATGAATAGTATTATTTTTTCTTAATTAAAATATGGGAGTTTTACCTACCATTAAAACTCTTATTACGTTGTCTTCCTTATCCAGAATATAAATTTGAGAAGTGTTTGTTATCGCCCGGTGGTAGGACGATGTCAATTGTGATTAATCAACTGGTTTAAAAATACCTGTTAGGGAAAAGGAATTACTTGTCAGAGTTGAAGGACCTTTTATCTCCTTTCTATAGTACCCGGAGAAGATGTTTTCACATTGCCAATTTCGTCTCTCTAAGATGTCTTGCACTGAGTAGTTTTCAATCCAGCTCAATGATGCTACTGCAGATCTGGTACTGCCTGCTGAAGCATTAGTACCAGCTTCTCTTAGAACAGATTTAACCCATCCTACAATGATTGTGGATGATTCGCAGGGCCACACATAGTTAGGAAGAGGTTTAAGTTGTTGCCTGCTTCTATTCTACGCTCTTTTGACAATTCACAGACCTTTTTCACCCAGTATACTGGATCCAGTGCTACCTTTGGAGATTTGGAGAGATTCCAACCTGACTGTCTATGTGACGTACCAAAAACTGGCCAAAGAGTAATGAAGTTCCTGGTTTCCACCAAATGACCTTGGGAACATCTTAGGAGAGTTAAGTCATGGACCTTTCGCCCCGAGGCCAGCAGTAGTATGGTAGCACAACTTCTTGAAGCTTCGAATAGCGTTATCGGTTTTGGCAAGTTAACCGTTAGCCAGGTGCTTACTATGCGAGGATCCCAAGTAGGGGGTTTTGGAGGTTTATTAGTTGTATTTGCAATCCCTTTCATTATCTGCTTTACCAGTGCATGCCTGCTTAAGCTCTCTCTATTAGCTGGATTACAAGATATAGATATAGCTGACTTGTGCAGGGCAATCGTACTAGGCGCTAGTCCTTCTACAATTTTTAAATGCGCTAGGAAATGAGCAAGTTGATTTCCTGAAGGATTTTTTGGATCAATTTTCTGTGTTGTTGTCAAGATGCTCCATCTTTTCCAGGCTTGCTTATATGTGTTTAGGATAGAATTTCTCCAGCTCGCATGTAATAAATTTTTCTCTTCTAGGGACCAATCTTTTATGGTTTCTTCCCACCCCCAATCAACCACACATCGAGATGCATGTTCTGAATCCTGGGAGGGTGACAACCTGTTGCTGTGTCCTTTAGAAGTCCTGAATCTCCTAAACACTCGATTAGGGTGTTTAGGAGATTCAGGACTTCTAAAGGAGGATTCGAGACTTCTTCTGAAAAACGCATGCCAGTGGAAAATGCCACGTTCTGCTGAATGCATTGGGAAATAATGCCTGCCTGTCACTTGGGTCTAGGGACACATAGCTCTTCACTACATGAGCTGTCCGAGATCCGAATAGATCCACCATTGGAACTCCCCATATTTAGAAAATTTTCTCTGTGGCAGGGGGGAGAAGATGCCACTCTGGCAATTTTGAACCTCTCGATCGACGATCTGCTAGACCGTTGTAACGGCCAGGTAGGAACTGACTCTCTATGACTATGTTGTGCTGGTCTAGCATCCTCATTATCTGAAATGTAAGGTGTAACATGACCACCGATCTGGTTCTTCCCTCGTTGCGGAGATATGCCAAAACAGTCCGGTTGTCTGATTGAATGAGTACTGAAGAATTCCTCAAACTCTCGTTCAGCCACTTGAACGCCTCTAAAATCGCAAACATCTCTTTTTGGTTGCTGTGCCATAATGCTTGATCCTCTGTCCAGTGACCTGACATATGATGGTCGTCCATCTGAACTCCCCAACATGTGCCCGCTGCGTCCGTTGATATGAAATGTGAGGCTGAAGGATTATGAATCGGAGAACACATCTCGAGATTGCTCAGCCACCAATGCAAATCTTCCTGTACCTGGGGGTTCATTTGAACTATCTTGTTGGGGAGGCATTTCCGCATGGGATTCGACTGCAGTTGCATGTGATGACAGAGAAGGCGCCCCCTGGGTATCACGAAACTGGCAAAATTGAATGATCCTAGGATGGTTTGAACCTGTCTCAGGGACCAAGACTTCTCTGTCACTAGCCTTCGAAGCGCAGCCCGGAGCTTCTGGCATTTATTCCGAGACAGGCGTTTCATGCTATATTTGGTGTCCCATATTATTCCTAGGTATTCCAGTTCTTGGGTCGGGATGGGGGTGCACTTGGACATGTTTGACTCCCACCCCAGGGAATGGAGCAGGGTCAAAGTGTCCCTTGTCTGGATTTCCAATATTTCTCTGGACTGATGTGCCAAAAGAAAATCGTCCAGATAAACCACAGTTCGGACACCCTTTTTCCTCATGATTGCTGCAATCCAATTGGAGTTTTACAAGGGATTGGCCCTTGTAAAACAAGCGAAGGAACTTTCAAAGGGATGCCTTTACAGGTACATGAAAGTACGCTTGGGACAGATCGATTTTTGTTATCCAATAGTTTGGCTGTAAAAAGGGTGGAATTCTGTGATGTGATATGAGGAAAAAGCGTTTCGTAATCACGTGGGTGTTGAGGCCTTTTAAGTTGAAAATGGGGCGGTCTGATCCGTCGCCCTTCTTTACCAGAAACATCCGAGAGTGGAAGCCTGAGTCTGTGACGGTCCGACTAACGGAGGCTTGGATGCGAATGGGATTCGGTATCCTGAAATCATCTTCAGAATGACGCTGGGTGCATGGAGCTGCTCCCATTGCTCTGCTAGCCGTCCTGCTCGGAAAACGTCATTTGTTATAGGCCCGACGGCGAGAGGCCTGCCCTCTTGCAGGTCGGCCGTAGGCCTGCTGCCTTCTACCTCTCTGATTTGAGGTGTGCGGTTGGAGGTTTCGTCCAGGGTCTGCCCGCTGGTTACGAAATAACTACTGGGGAGGGCCACCAACAGTGGGTCGCTTGGCGGACACAGAATCCGGCCTCACGAACGCTCCCAAGTTGTCCCTAACACTGGAATGAGCTAGTGTTGGTTGATCAAATGAGTTCGGCATTTTAAATACCTTGGATATGCCACCAAGCCTCTGCAGCTCTGAGGAAAAAGCCTTCTCTTCGAACAGATGACTGTTGCTCGGAGGAATCTTGTACAATGATTGAGCCTCGTGCTTGTTTCTTAGCCCCTGTAAGAAACGCTTACGACAGGACTCAATTACTTCCGCTCTCTTTCCATAAACTATCTGCGGGAGGTCGTCAGAGTAGCGAATAAAGTCGTTCTGCCCTCCGAAGATGTCCTCAATCTTACCAACTAGGCTATCTGGAGTGAGCTCCTCCGACTCACCGAAGGCCCAGTTGATGAGCACCTGGAGACTACTTTGAAGTACCTCCTGTTCCTTGAGTGCAGCGTGTGCGACAGCCGCAAGCATTCTTTCGGTTGATGCCAACTGTAATGACGACTCGTTAACCGCTGCTACTTCGTTATTTTCTTCCAAATCCCTGAAGCCGGGTTCCGTGACGTAATTTTTCAGAACTTTGGCATAGCGAACGTCCAACCATTCTGCCAAATTAAACTTGTTGCAAGCGTTCCACGGATTCGAGCATATATGCCGACGGTTTTGGATTCCACGGTTCAGCTAATTCCGTTGCGGCAGCTGGCCTGAAAAACTGCCCTCTCCTGACTAATGGAAGGCACTTCTATTGCTTCTCTGCTGGTATTTTGGGAGAAGCCAGAATAATTGGAATCGTGGTTCGCCACTTCGCGTCGCATTACTATTTCTCTCAAATCAGCTATTTGCCGCGATAGCTTTCGTATATCGCGGGAAGACTGCCTATCATCTTGCGAAGACGCGTCACTAGAGTACGACTTGCGTGGTCATTTCTCTCTAGCCCGCTTTGATCGTCGGCGTGGTCCGGTTTCGTCCGTCTCGAGCCGACGCTTGGGTTTAGAGCCAATTTCGTGGGACTCATATACACCACGGCTCTCTGATCGCGTTTGAATATCGTCATTATTGCGATTCGACATTATTTTATTTTAATTTACGCACAAAAACAATTCCACAAGGTTTCCGTTATGTGATTGAGCAACGAAAGATCCATGTCAATTGAAACAAAATGGCTTCCGCCTGGCTGATGACAAAGACGTGCTGGACGAAGAAGGGCTACCAATTGGATAAAAATGGAGGGAAAAGTACCTACGCACAGTGAAGACGCGGCTGAGGGGAGATGCTATCTCAAATTTATATTCTGGATAAGGAACGGCACTACATAATACATATTATGAATAATTGGGTCTTCATTATTTCTTTTCTTTTACACGATTTTCTTACCACAATGTTGTTCTTTTTTCAAATAACACGGTTTTTTAAATTCAGGGAACCAATCTTCAATTTTTCTATGAATTCTATCACTTTTTTTACACAGTTTTTTGTGCAACGTATCTACCGTGTAAAAAAAGAGTTGGATGTACAATAAATTTTTTTTTCATGCTACACTTTTCTTGAAAGCATATGCTTGTGAAAAGACATGGAGTGTATAGTAATAAAATAAAAATTATTGTTTACAGTAACTCGCATATATAATAAAATAATATAAAAATATTATATTATAACCTGCATTTTCATTTTTAGACCCTCCCTGATATAAAATTTTGTATTAAATATGATGGTTGTGAGGCTTTTTTCCATTTTTCCTTTTTGCATTTAACACTTTCCTTTTTTTCAAGCCTGCCTTATTATTTTTGGTAAGAAGTTTCATATTTTCAAAATGTTTTTTTTTTTTATGTATTAATCTATTTTCTTTCCTCCTATCTATCAGTTTTCTATATATTGTATGTATATATGTACATAACACGCAAATATCTTATCAATACATATTAAAAAAAAAATTAATTAGATAATGTTGGTAATTTGATCCGAATGTTGCACATTTTAAAATTCAACTTGAACCCCGTATTGTAGTTTCTATTTAATGTATTATTTCTGTATATAATGTACACTACAATGTATGTCAAGATATACACCAAATATATTATAAATAATACTAGTTATATGTACTAGTACAAAAAAAAAACAATATGTCATTGGTTACGATTGACTTAGACTTTTTGTAGTGGAAGAATATCTAATAATGTGTTGCCCATCAACATTTTAGATAACCGTTGGTGTAATTGGACAAAAGGAAACAGTGTTTGATAAACCAATGACTCCAAGTGAAATACAGTCAGTTATGTACAAAACTATTCAACCATATGATGTGATACAGGCTGTTTTGCAACAGGTATTTATACAAATAGTGTATAATTTGTATAGGAGATATCTCAGTGGTGTAGCAACAAATTGCTGGGTCCCCGGACAAGCATGCATACCGAACCCCCTACCTTCCCCCCCAACACAATGGTGTCCATATCCTTATGTTTATGCCTTATGCAAGTACATATACTGGACCCCCTACCTTCCCCCCAACACAATGGTGTCCATATCCTTATGTTTATGCCTTATGCAAGTACATATACCGGACTCCCTACCTTCATCCCAACACAATGGTGTCCATATCTGTATGTTTATGCCTTATGCAAGTACATATACTGGACCCTCTACCTTTCCCCCCAACACAATGGTGTCCATATCCGTATGTTTATGCCTTATGCAAGTACTTATACTGATATCTAGTAATTAGTTCATAATTTTTCAAAGTTAAATTCTTCAACATAAATAAAATTATCGTGTTATGTGCCATTTTTTGTTTCACATTATTAGTGAAAAAAACATAAATTCGTTCTATGTTTCTGTTGGAAGTTGGAATTTTAGGTTATCGAGATACTGAGGTTAATAAAATAATACAGTAAAGCCGCGATATAACGAAACCCGATATAGCGAAAAATGACGTATATCGAAAAAAAAATCAAAATTTAGTCCCTAAAACCAATTTTTCATACAAAAATGCATTTATATAACGAAATCCCGTTAATATTTATTACAAAATCATTTTTGTCCCGTATGAAAAAATGCCAATACATTTACGTAAATTTATAACGAAATAAAAAAATGTTAAAAGATGAAAATATTATTTCGCACTTACAAAGCCGCGCCGATGCATCTGTCGCATGCGAACGGTTTTATGGCCTTTTCGGCGGTGCGCGGCGGTCGGCTGACAAGGTACTAAAACAATTCAAACTTCTTCTTGGGTTCATAGTAGGCCCATAAAACCATTTGACGTAATTTTTCTGTCGTTCACTTAGACACGTTTTACGTACGCATACGCCTCTAATATGTATTGCAATCCCAGACCCAAACAGCTGTAAAATACAAAAATTAACAGGAACCCCCCAAAAGTTGCAGTATGTACTTATTGGAAATGTCAGTCTCAGTGTAATGTATGTAGAGTTAGTTTGTTCAGCTTTTAACGCGATTATTGACCAAACTGAATATTTACATAAATTCATTTTCGTTTGACAATTGTTTTCGTGTGAACTCGTCAATAATATAAATAATTCGTTAAAATATTTTATGGACTATTTTTGTACGGCATTTTGTATTTCTATTAACTATTGTTTTCGTGTATTTTAAGTGAAAAATGTTAACGATAATTTTTAAGTGAACAATTTTAACTATTATAAATATATTTTGAAATGGTCGCCGCCGTTACCGGTAAGTACCTTCGTAATTTATATACGACTCATTTTATAAAAATGCCGCGGTTCAACTGTAAAATTGTTATTTTTGAATTATTTTGTATGTTTCATGCCCAAAACTATGTTTGAAGCGGCTCTACATTTAAACACAATTAAAATATTGTTTTGTGTTTGCAATATTCTGGAATTTACAAAAATATCTTCCAATTGGTGTTAAATAGGTTCTGTTCTTAATTTAATTCCTTTGATTATCCATTTGCTTATCTGTTTTAATAATAAAACTACTAAAAATATGTAGGTATTCAGTTCCCTATGGCCTTCTTCCTCCTTTGTTTGCAGAATTTGCGATCTTTTTTGAAGCCGCGCAAAATTTTTTGCGACGGCGCGTAACATATAGTAGGATTTTTAAAATTTATTTCGTTATATGTGGGAATTCGTTATTACGAATTTTTATTTTTTGGTCCCTTGGATTTCGTTATATCGCGGTTTTACTGTATATGCAAATTTCTCAAACAAAATTTAATTGTTGGCGTGGTATCGACATTTGACAAAGCTACCTGAATGTTACTTTTCAGTATGTGCCCACATCATGAGGAATAATTATGTGAAAAATTTTGAAAGTGTAATGTTTCTTCCTTTTAATTTTGCTTGTTCAGAGATTCCAAGCTATCCTGGTGCCCGGTGTGCGGGCTCCCGGGTGGTTGGCCAGGTTGCCCAGGCAGTAACTATGCCACCATAATCTGTAAATATTAATTGCAGCTCAGATAATAATATCATTAAATAGATAACCTCAAGATGTTTGTACTAGTGATGGCAAATCGTTACGTGACTGTGATTGTGTCGATGATTGGTAACAACTAAGATTTGACTGTCAGAGACTTACTTTCTAGTGTACCAGTCATTGCTCAATTATTATCAATCATCATTGCAATCGGACAAAATCACAGTTACAATAACAATTATAATAACGGTTTAAATAACGATTTTACCATCACTAATTTGTACACATATAATTGGTCAAATATTCAAATACAAACTTTAGATCAATATTTTAATACTTTTCTCTATTTACAGGTTTATTTTTACAATTTTTAAGTATGTAAAGCATACTGTAAACCAATAACAATATTATAGTACATATAAAATATATATATATATATTTTTAAAATTTAAATTCAAGACACAATTAGTGTTTTATCTATTATACACGTAATTTCAGGAAATCGTTTTGTACTGTGGTAGATTAATTGCCACATCACCAGACATGTTCAAAGGCATACTTAAGATCCGGGTTGGCTGGGTCCTGGAAGCCATAAAGCTCTTCCTTCAGATGTTCCCCGCAGATATAAGAAATCGCAATTACCAAGGCATTGAGTGTTATTCGCCATTTGAGCTAAGGCAACTTTTACATCAAGTACTCACGGTCTCAGATTGGGCACACGAGAAAGAGTAGGTATTTTATTTTATTTTCATTTTTATAATGATGAAGTTTATAAATACTGGTTTCATTATTGTACTTAGATTTTTTTTTTCATTGTGGTTTAATGTTGTAATGTACCTATCCAAAAACTGTGTTTTCTTTTAATTCACATGAATTTTAATTTGTTATGTCGAAAAGTGTTGTACAGTAGTACCCCGAAGTTACGACCGACGAAAATCGCTTAACTCGAATTCGCGTAAGTCGGGGTACAACTTTGCATATAAATACATACAATTTTGTTTAATTGGGACCAAGGACTAACTAAAACGCTAGTTTAGAAGAAAAATATTTAATAAAATTGCAGTTCTTTATACATATTAATACAAAATATAAAAAAAATAAACGATTTACGTAAGTCATTTTGATGTCGATTGCTTCATAAAATCTAACAAATTCGTCTGACGACACAATGCCTTATTTTTTCATGCAGAATTTCTTCGTAGCAAGCTAATAATTTTTTAATTCCTTGCTTTGTAACTATAACGCGTTTTTCATTGTTTTTTCTATGTTTTTTGAAATTTTTAAGCCATTTTCAATTGAGCTGAGACCTTCTGTCAAGGTTGCAATTGTCATGTGCTTTTCAGGTGGAATTGGGTCTTAAGTGTCTTTATTGTCTTTTTGCTTCTCTATGAGCTCATCGATTGTTAGCTCCTGACTAAGTGAATCCAACAGCTCGTTGACATCGTTAGCATTGATTTCCAAATTTAATTGCCTGCTAAGATGAACAACTTCTACCACATGAGCGATATCAGTTTCTAGCAGTCACAGTAAGGGAAACACTGAATATAGCAGGCGGCAGTCTAGCGGCAGTGTCGCCAAACGAACCGCGTAACTCTGAATTTGCGTAAGTCAGGGTATTACTGTACATTGTTAAGTCAATAAATATGTCCACCCCTCATAAGTAAACTATTGTAAGTAACAAATAAGTTAATTCTAGTATTTTTCATGCATGTATTTGATATATTTTTAAGTGGCAGTAATTTAAAAAATGCATTAAATATATGTGGAATAATGGAACAGTAAAAATGATCTGTTTGTTAGTTACAATACTTTACCTAGGAGAAGTTGAAATGATAATAATAATAATTTAAAGAAATGTAAATAATAATTCAAAAACTCCTCATTTGAATCCATATTATGATTGAAAAACTCATTCTCGTAGTTTGGGGTGGAATTTGGGCTGCTGTGTGACAGGATTTTATCAAGGTCCATTTCCTTATTGATGTATTTTGAAGGGCTTTTGAGCTAAATATGTATTTATTTATATGTAAAGGCTTTATTTGAGAGACATGGATAGCATATAAAATTCCCAAATTTGTTAAACTTGAATTAGTCCAACAATGCCAATTTGTGAATTAAAGTTAATATAATAGAATCACATATAAATAATCATACAGGGTTTTAGGTTGTATTGTAATTCAATTATAAATTGTTGAATGAGGATATATGCTATTTATTTAAACATTTTGATTTAGGTTGAACACACTTCAGCGAAGACAGTTGGAAGGTTGTCTCTGTAGAGTTCCTAAACATTTTTATACACAAGTGTGGGATGTCTTAAAACGCACACCAAAAGGAATAACCGTACAGGTAAAAACAATCGGCAACACTAAATGTTTGTGATTGTTTCATAATTAACATCTGGCAATAATTAAATCAGTTTTCTTTTAAAAAGTCATGATTCTTTTTCTCGTGACATTTATTTTTTTAACAAAAACTCAATAGTTTGTAATTCTAACAAATTATATTAGAGTTCTCAGAGTCTACGAGGTTGTCCTGTGCGGCTATCTCGCCAGCGTGTGCATCAGCGATGTGACATTTTTTTACTAATACATAATAGTGAATTGGATTTTTTAAATTTTTATTTATTTAAGTTCTAAACTACAGTTAAAAATCAGAATCGTGATGTTATTAGAATACAAGACACTGGAAAATATTGTAGACTTAATTAATAAAAATAAAACAAATTAGAAATATCCCTTCAAAGATTCACAGAAAAATTCTAAATATCGAAAAATATACTCATCACCGAGACTCGAACTCGAAAGATTATACATATTGCCGGTAGGTTTATCAATGTTTTGACTGATTTTCATTTTAAAAATGTAATTTCACAAATAAAATGTAATTTCATTAAGAATTATATTGTGACATGCTAAATTATTTGAGTTTATTGTACGGAGTCAAATTAATAGTTAAAAAAAAACCTACAATACTTTTTTTATTACATTTTATGTTTTTCACCCCTATTAACATTAATGACATAATATTTCAGAATCATTGGATTCCCGCCCAACCCACCCTCTCTAATATGAGCCGTTCGGATTTAAGTTTTTCTCTGCTGGTGGAAGAGATGTTAAATCGTATCCAGCAGCCGGCATACCGACAACTTGCTGTTGAGCTTATATGTATTATATCAACAATACTTAGAAGAAATCCTGAACTCACCTTTCAAAATTCTCTTGATTTAGATCAAATTCTCACAGATGCTGAAAAAATGTACAATAAGGTAAATTATAATGTTTCTTTCAATTCATCATCATCATCTCTGGCTTACAACCCGGTATGGGTCTTGCCACCTCATTTTGGGTTTACCTATTTGTTCTTTTCCTTCAGTCAGCATTTTTAGTGGGCATCCTTTTGGGTGTTGCACATCATTCACACTTGTTCATCTCTATTATGGCCTAGCCTTTGAATTTTATGAATTTTGTGGCTTACTTTTTTTAAATTTACTCTTCACACAGGTTATTTCTATTAATTAATCTCACAAAATCCATCTAATCTGTAAATAAATCTTTGTATGGCAATTTGTGGAAACAGAAACAAACATTCTTTATAAAGGGTTTTTCATTAAGGGCGCTCAAACTTTTTTTAAAAATAAAACAAAAACGAATGAATATATCTAAAAAAAATTTATTATGTTTTGAAGTACATTTAGTGGCAATTATGTATGAAATTCAATTTCCCTCGCATGACCACCGCGGGCACGTTTGCAGAAGTCCAATCGTTGAATCCAATTTTCCACCACTTTTTCACATAATTCGGCCCGAATCGCACCAATTTCGCGTTCAATATTTTCTCTTAGCTCTTGTAACGTCGCTGGCTTGTTGGTGTAGACCAAAGATTTAACATAGCCCCAAAGAAAATAGTCCAATGGTGTTAAATCGCATGATCTAGGCGGCCATTGAACTGGTCCATTTCGCCGTAGCGCCGTCTTGTTGAAACCACATATTGGCCAAGTCCATACCTTGCAATTGAGGCCAAAAATAATCAGTTATCATGGAGCAATAACGATTACCATTCACAGTAATATGACAATTAGCATCATCAATTTTTGTTGATCGTATATGTCCACACCAAACAGTGATTTTTCCGGGATGCAATTGTGTTTCGTGAAGCACGTGTGGATTGGTGCCTGCCCAATAATGCATATTTTGCTTGTTTACATATCCATTGAGCCAAAAATGAGCTTCGTCGCTAAAGATGATTTTTCGATGGAATTCAGCATCATTTTCAAATTGTTGCGCAGCCCAATTGAGGAATTGGCGACGCTTCAAATGGTCAAGCGGCTTTAGTTCTTGTATCAACTGGATCTTGTATGGATGTAGGCCAAGATCTTTTCGCAAAATTCGCCACAATGACGTCACAGAAATGCTCAATTGTTGAGAACGTCGTGTTAGTGACTCATTTGGGTCATCAAGAACAGATGCTCTAGCGGCGGCAATATTTTCCTCACTTTGTGCATTTCTTTGTCTCACTGGCACTGGAACATTGTGTAGCGACAATGTGCTTTCAAATTTTTGCACCAAACGTTGGAATTGTTGATGTGGCAGGCAAGTGATGACGACGATAAAATGGTCGTAATGCTCTTAAAGTTGCGGTGAGCGAATGCGAATTTTGGTAGTAGATTTGAATAATTTGCAAGCGTTGCTCCGGTGTGTACTGCTCCATGATGATTTGCCAACTAAGTACGAGTGTTAACCTCAAAAAAAATTGAAGAAATATGGCGTAGTTTCTTGTCCCTGTTGAAAGAAAGTTTGAGCGTCCCTATTGAAAAACCCTTTATAACACAAACACAAATATACAAAATGTTATAGAAAATCGTATAAACAGCGGGAAAGTAATAGCATAAGATTGGCACTAGGAATAAAGTGTCTATTTTTAACTTAGATTGGAATGCATACCAATCCTTTTACGCATTTGAAGCGCACTTGCCATGGATACAGTGATTACAATTTGAAGGCTCGGTGAAAGTGTAGGCATTGGATGCTCTGTGATGGGGCAACTAGTGACTAGAAGGTTGTTTAAATATACATATTTATATATACTAGCAGATAAGCTTATCGCTAGGTCCTGCGGATGGTTATTGTGGCAGCTTTGTTGATATTGGTGACCGCTGCGCATCTGGGCCTCATCGGCTGTCACCAGTTGCTTTCCCCAAAACAAACCACGCGTAAATAAAACCTCGATGTAATTAAAATTATTCCACATTTATTCGCGGATAGACAATAATAAACACAAAAATGCTAATTGGAATTGGATGAATGGTTTTCTCTCAAATTAGATTTTGACAAATTTTAGGTCAAAACATAACCAAAAATCATTGTTTTGACATTGCAGAAAGTGCTTTATTCTATGGTATATCATAGACAGTATAGATAAGAAAAGATGGCACATGTCATGTATGTTTTTTCTTATTCGCAATAAGGACAATGTACACTTCATTTCAAATTGAATATACATTTACATATATATAAAAGAGAAAACATTTAAGTAATTTTAATGTAGAGATATTAAAAACACATTCGTTTTTACCCTGCTTGCGTCTCACTGATCGTTTAAACGAGCACTTTACAGCCGCAAATGACTCTACCGAAGCCGCCATATCCAGAATGTCATAGATATAGATTATTATGGATATAGATGGCAGGGCAGCAAACTCCGCAATGATGGCACAACTGTGAGTGGCAATTCAGGGTCACTTTGGCACCTATGTGCCTTCTTAGGCTTCGGTTGGGACATAAACCTTGGATGTGGGGTCCATTTTGGGCCCAGGTTTAAATTCTTATTAAATGTGAATGCCTATTGCAAACCCATCATTGTATGAAGTATCCACTTCTAAATTTTTTATTTTTAACAGGATACATTTGACGAAAATAATGCAGTCGGTTTAGTGGGAGTAAATGCTGAACAGAGCCTCTACGCCGCTCCCTTCTCCTGCACTGCCGGTTATTTAGCTCGGGCGGTGGTTAACACCGTGTTGCAAGGAAGCGCGACAACTCTTTCAACTTACATCTCGACAAACCAGCAGGAACATTGCTTAGTTTCATAAATATATTTATTATTAGATATGTCAACTAAACCATGTTTGTAGTTGCCTTTGTTTTCATATATAAATATTGTGATTTTTTGTTGTTGTTTTAAATATAAATACATATTATGATGTTTTTCTGTTGTTTCAAAAATATTTCCGATTGTGAATCATCCTTCAAAGTAATATTTTTTTTACAGAGTACCTACATACATAGAGGGTGGAGTGCTTTTGCTACATTCCTATTCTGAATTTATTTTATTAAATTCATATGCACAAATAAAATAGCAAAATATGAAAAGCATTTTTGCATGGCATTAATTTTATCGTAATGAAAAAATTATTGTAGAGATCGCTTTAGTTAAGTTTGCGGTGTAAGTAGGTTATTCCATGGTTACCATTTGTCCTGGAATTGTGAAAGTACATAGTTTTGTACTTTTTGCCTCAATTGTCCAAAGGTTCAAATGATAATTTACTTTGGCAACCAAACCTAAAAGTCAAAGAAGGTAGTGATTTCCATAATTATTTTTTACCCTAAAAACATCCAAATATCCTTCATATATCCTTTATTACGTGTTGAGTGAATAATGATAAAATTTGATGGGTTTAAATGAAATTTAATGGAATCTATGGTAACAAATGTTATCAACACTTAATGAGGGGTTTATGTTAAGTTTAATGGGTTCAATGGTAATAAACATTATTAACCTTTAATGAGGGGTTTAAGTTAAGATTTAATAGGATTAATATTAACAAATGTTGTTAAATACAAATTAGGTGTTAATAATTTATAGTATTGAATTTCACATTATATAATATGTACATACGCATACGTATTGTTGTCAATTCTCCTGAACCTAAGTTATACGAAATTCTAATAAAAAATATTTTTCCAGATCTTGAGATGGAGAATGCACTATTTAAAATAAATACATTTATAGAAATGAATCAGAATAGTAGACTTTAATGGGCATTATAAAATTAAAAATTGTACATAGAGAGGAAAAAATAAAAATAAGTAGGTACAATACAATTTTTTTTATTTATTTCATTTTAAGGAGACATACGAGGATTGATTGATAAGTTTCCGAAACAAGTAAGAAAAAACAAAATAACATGAAACTAATTTATTTTTCTACATAATTTTTGCCATTTTTGTTAGAGGATTTCTCGAGTCCTTCAAAATAGGCATTTACACTAACATCACTATTGGTGAAAAATTTCTTTCCACCTAATCATTTTTTGAGATTTGGAAATAAATTAAAGTCACACGAGGCCGAGTTTGGCAAATAAGGTGGATGAGATAGCAATATATGAATTTTATTCACTGCAGCTGACGATATGTGACACGGAGCATTGTCTTGAAACAAAATTTTATGTTTAGCCAAATGGTTGTTTCACCATAGCTCAAATTTTGTAACAAGCTCGAATAGTATTCACAATTTATTGTTCTTTCCTTTTCAAGGTAATTACTCCTCAATGTAATGATGAATCCATATCTCATCAACTGTGACAAAACATCTCAAAAATTTCTCAGAATTACGTCTAAAAAGCTCCTACTCCTCGGAAACATGCGCAATGCTTCTTCATACCTAAATGCTTAGGTGAAATTTAAAAAACACATTCAGGAGAAATGCTTGCTGTCTTTGCTATTTCTCATAATTTTAAAGGATGATCGTCCAATACGATTTTATGAATTTTCCTAATCATTTCCGGAGTCATCATCTCTTTTGGCCGTCTACTCTGGTGAGCGTCTTCTCAGCTCTAACATCTCCTTAAAATCGGTTACTCACGTGGGGACAGTGTACGACAAAGCCCCCAAACACCATCCAACATGGCTTTAATCTGAGTAGTCTTCCTTTTTAAAATGTTAAACTTTATAATGGTACGAACTTCCGTTTTCTCAATTTTCACAAAAATAAAAGATAGGTTCACTTTTAGCAACTCTACAAAGATAATCCTAATGGAATGATAGAAATGTTACAATTAATCTCTTTAAAAAAAGCTAATAAAGAGTTTTTTGAAACTCGATTTGTTAGGTCGTTCAGATGGAGTGACAGTGTTTGTTGGTTATGAGTATCAGGGCAGAAGACTCTATACTACTCAGTTCTCTCGCGTGTATATGCATATCGCGGTATATATAAATGTGTAATGTACGAGTAAGTGTATATGAACTGTGACTAGAGCAAAGGTATTTCAGTAAAACAGGACTTACAAATGTTGGCATTGATTGTGAGTCGATTCACAATTGAAAGTAGTACAGTTTGAAAGTTAATTTACAAAATAAAATTGAGGACGAGTTGCTCGCTAGAGATGGTTCCGAAAAGGTGCGCAGAGGAGAAATGATCGCTTTCGCTGGCTTCTCGGACTGTGTCTGCCGCGATGTATTGTCATCTACATTTAGTCAGTACAGTTCGGCATTAAATGGCTGTAGAGTGTTGGCCATGTATTGTGTGGCACGTTCAGGTCTCTACAACCTGAAAATATTTAGATCATGCAAAAGTCTCAAGTCAGTGGTTAGTGGTGTAACTATAAATATTGGGCCCCAATGTAAAATGGAAACAATGCCCCCTTATATTATATATGTTTTGTACATAAGTATGTACTATGAATATCAAGTACTATGTGGTGATAATAGTAAAATAACATTGGAGTCTTTTGTCTTCAGATATTTTTAGTTACTTCTAGTCTGGATGGTCCCTAACCCGACATTAGCAGGGTAGGTACATTGACAACGTTTTCACACATTTTAATAATGCACTTGAGAAATAATTTTTAGTTTTTAATTCTTGCTGTGATGCATTTTAAAAATAATTTGTTTGTTTTATCTCTGGGAAAAGTATCGATACAAAAAGTATTAAACGGCACGGCAGAACTTTTGGGTCCCTATCTCACTACACGCGCATTTATGTCACTGCCATTAATACTTAATAAGGTAATGCCAATGTATTTAAAAAATATATACAACTTTCCCATTTTGTTAATTTTAAATATTGACCTACTCCACACTTATTTAAATGTTGCTATTCATATTTTGGTATGCTCGTTGGTCTAGTTGTGAGATACTCACCTAGTGATATAGTGCTCGAGTTAGTCCTATTTTCGTAGCACAAATGCTTAGTTTAGTTTGAGACTCGTCCAATTTTTCCACGCTAACAACTCACCCCAAGCAATAAATCATGGACACAACACAAGACAAACAACGAACATCTACACGCCAGTTCCGAGAGCAACAATGACATTTTATGAAAGATTCTACATGTTCTTAGCTCTGAAACTATACAACACACTCAGCATCAACTGGAAATTGTTCACTTCCAATAAGATTATACAAATATGGACCCAATATATGATCCAATTAGGTAGAGATCAATCAGAAGCATGGTTATCCAACATTCTAACATAACCATTATAGTGCCTACACTAACAATTCACTAGTTCTACAACACTTGTTCCGTACAGGAAACAAGAATGTAGACAAGGATGGTTCGCCAATCTCAGCTTCTCTCAACAGGCGATGATGATGATGATAATGAGGTGGAAAGAAATGAAACACAAAAGATGTTCAATATAGACACACTACGGTGGCAACATCGAGAATGACTTCCGTCAGCAGAATACTCTGTTTTTATTCAAATTCATAACAATACATGTAGTCTTATTTGCAAGTACCTACACGGCAACAGGCCGCCGCTGTACGTTTTACTAAGACGTTTTTGTTTTCAGAATATCCATCCCAAGAATTTTTTGGCGCCACGTCGATAATTACACCTTTAAATTATTGACACGTGTCTTATCGTATCAATTAATATGGCGCCTCCTCGGCGAGTAATTCTGAGTGATACAACACTCCCTCTATATTTCTTTTTATTTTTATCTCTATTTTTATTTTTATTCCTGTCAAATCTTTATCTTTCTTGAATTAAATAAACCACAATGGCACGAAAAAAACTGGCTACTTTAATACAGACTGCAGTCTAGCAAAGTAGTCAGGACAATGCTGTATATATCAAAGGTGGAGTCTACTCCATCCCACATACTAAACTACGAGTATTTAATTGCAATAAAATTGTATCTTATGTTTATCATCTTATATTATAATATACTCACCTCTGTTACAATAAAAATATGTATGTTAATAGAGTCTAATAAATAAGTTTGATAATAGTAAGAAGTATTTTTGATCTGTCAGCATCTGACTACCAGAAGATGAGATTAAAGGAAGTTGAATTGGTTAATTTGATTCTTAAACTTTGCAAAACCATTTTCAATTGAGGTATCGATCAGTAGTATAACTACGTTGATGCAGTGAATGCAGTGCGTTGGGGTCCACGTTACTTACATAGGGTCTCGAAAGGTCAGCGCCCTACACTACATTTTATGTCATTGTACAAATATCGATTCTTTTCACAGTATTAATATGGACTGATAATTTTTAAATTATTCACAGCAAGAAATCGATTTTTACAATTTAGTTAGGAACTAGACCATCGCCACAAAGCAAAAATCTCTATTGAAAAGCGAAGTTGCGAGTGCATATAAATGGTTAAAAATAATTTTTGTTTTTTTTTTCATGAAAGTTTGAAAACTGTAGAAGACAAGAGACCAATTTTGTTCAAATAATTTAATTAGTAAAAATTACATAGAAAACATATGTTGGGGGCCTTTATTCCTATTTTGAATTAGAGACTATTTTTTTTACTTACGCCATCGATATTTAATGGCGGAACCAGGAAATGTAGAAATACCCTTTCACTTGAGACGAGAGATGATTAGTTGAGTGTCTTATCTGTAAAGTGATCTAATGGAGATGCAAGAGTTTGAGAAGATGACTAAAATTCATATTTTTGTGGCGGCTCACGCTCATCATCCAGATGTTCCTCGTTCTGTTATTTTTCGGTATTGCGCCATTCCGTGCAAACAAAGCGAGAACATTCGAGGGAGGCCAAGTTACGCCGGCCGGCGGCCATGACACCCGAACCGATCGGACCGCGGACGCTCATCCCGACTGTCTCCACCAACTGTGCATCGTTTTTACATTCTGTCTTTCATGTATTCTGTCGTTTTTGCTACTAACTACTACTAACAACTAACCTTTCCACATTTTTATTTATTAAAAAAAAGTACTAACATCATTATAATTATACAATACTTCTGTATATCCCTGCACATTAAATTAATCCAATACAAAATAGTTCATTTTGAGCATATAAGTGTATGTAATTCAACGTGGGCGTGTTTTTTTTATTCAAAATGGTGTACCATGGCAATGTTTGGAATATGTTTTGATCGTAGGCTACTCACTTAGTTTGATAATAAATAATGGTTTTAGTATCGAAACACCGGATTTAAGGATTCATAATTTACTAATTGATATGCGCAGATAGGGATGAAGCCGTTTAAAATGTGAACGTGAACAACCACCAAACGCTTGAAGAGCAGCCTAGCTGTTGTAGTCAGCGGAGCTAGCTCAACAGTCATTGACGTGTACGTAAAGTATACCTCTTACGTAAAGTATCGTAAGTAAAAAAGGATATTTTTAATCATTCTAGTATTTGATACATTCTTAAATGGCCGTAATTTTAAAAATATTATGTTTATTAGTACCTACATAATAGAATACAATATATATTTTTTAAATCTGCCATGTAAATAAATATCAAAAAAATACATTTAAAATATTAGAATGATTAAAAAATACATTTTTTACTTACGATACTTTACGTAAGAGGGTGTAATTTAGTTTGGTCCCAACACCTTTGAAATGGGTAATTTAATAATGTCAAATAATTAATATCAATTGCTGAAAAATATACTTGACTACCTTAGATTGCAAAAGTGAAGTGTTCCAAGATTGACGCAGAAATAGGTAGGTATTATTCTTTTCGCTCCAATTCCATGTTTCAAAACAGAACACTGGATGGAAACTGAAGTTCTCCTTAGTAAACGATGGTACAAAGTGATAAATATTAGGAACTACCCTCAAATTGTGCACAATTAGGGAAAAGGGAAAAGTGTGCACGTGTGAAGAATGAAGGATAATCGTTATAAAAGTATTGTGTTGACCATCTAAAATTTGGAAGCAATATGTATCAAAAATCGGTGTTTTTAGGCTTTCCTAGACTATTGACAAAAAACGGCTAGGTCTTTTTTATTATGCACCTGAAAAAAATGTATTCTACGAGAAATTTCAAAAGGCAATAAAGTCTTATGTTTCATAATACATTTAAACCATCTACAGAAATTACAGTTAGGTACTGATTTGATCAGAGAATTTGTTTTTTCTTAATTTAACAAGGACCCAAGTCAAACCTAACAGCAAACCTTTTAAATCAAATTATAAACAATACGCCTGTGGGAGACAAATCACCAACGCCAGTGCTATGTAGATTACAAATATCTAAGCGCAGGCCATTTATAGTCGTAAAAAAGTAAATTATTAATAAAATCGGGTTTTCTAGATATAAGAAAGGAAGACAGTATGATAAAGAAGATTTGTAAGATGCAGTAAACTTTTGTCAATCTTCAGAACTTTTCAAAACATAAATATTGCTTAAACTCACAGACAAAATCATACTGCTTCCGTGTGTTTGCTCTTTTAAATCAAATTATAAGCCACGCGTCTGTGGGAAACAAATTGTCGGCAAGGTTTCTTCATGGAAACCATATGAAAAAACGCAATATAATTAAAGTCACCAGTTTCAAACATACTCGTATGCACGTATACACAAGTACATTACGCACCCATCTCTATCCAAACGGCCCCCACATCCCCCGATAGGCATATATTACCCATTTTGAAAAAAAATACCCTAATACGCACTTAAATATGCCTTTAGAACTTTTAATCTCCCAATGCTTTGTGTACATTCGAGGTAATTCGGAGCAGATGAATATTCAGTCTGCGCTAGGAAAAACCAGTGCATGTAAGAGCGTTCTACCAAAAAATCCCAGCGGGTATTAGCGCACGATACTTTTCACACCGTGCCATCCCTTTTACTTAATAAGTAGAATTAAACTTTTGTATCATGATGAAAATAAATTCAGTGTGAACAGTAAATAACGATTCTATTATATATCTACTTGTTATGCCATTACCGTCTGTTGTCCTCTTACTTGAACAGGTAGTACATATACCTCGCGACATACATACACACAAACACCGAATAGGTACTCTACTTTGGATGCGGGTTACCTTTCGCATCTCAATTTTCTGACATCTTCCCCAGCACAAGACACACACATCATTTTCCAACGGCATACTTTACAGATCCTACATTTGCTCTCATGGTAGTGCCACACATCAATCACTTCTATCTATACTATCTTGCATCTCACAGGCTGGTGACATACAGGATGGCCCAAAAAAAAGTGAGAACATCTCGTAACACACGAGTTATTTCAAAACATAATATAATTAATTATAATTCTTAATGTAATTTTTTTTGCACAATATTTAGCTAATCAGAAATTATCAAAAAACCCCATATTGCATAATCTACTGGATTTAAATCTGGGCTGTTCGGTGGCCACCTGCCTAGCTGTATGAAATTAACATTCTCACAACGAAGAAAGTTGATTGTATTTCTGGCTGTGTGAGATGGAGCTCCGGTCCTGCTGTAATGTCCAGTTATGCTGTAATATCTAGTTATACTCCAGGCTTTGTTTTGAAACTCTTTGATCATTTTCCTAGCACCCTGACGATTTTCAATTCGCAAATTTTTTATCAGAATACGGTCTTCTGCAGTGAAAAAACCAAATATAAACAATGGGAAAATTAATAATCAAAGATGGCGACTGGAAATTGTCGAAATAAAACGTAATATAGGTAAGTAAGTAAATTAGTAAACTATTTAAGGTGTTGTTGATATAGTTAAACTAATTGTCATGTAATTTTGAATTATATCACATTTTACGCATTGTTCTCACTTTTTTGGGCCACCTGTATTTTCACCTACATATTGACAACATGTCAGTAGTGGTAAATAACTAGTACATTTTTGTAGTGTTGTATGCACCTATACATTGTTGTTATGCATAAGTGTAATGTTTCGATTCGTTAAATTCTTCATTTAGATCCCCGAGGTTCACACGTGGAGGAAACGTTCGACACGACTCCTTTTACAGGGCCGGGTACCGAGAAATTTTCTACTTTAGGCTATCATATTGTATCTCATTCAATTCAATGTGCAATTCATGTTTGGGCTATTCTGTTGGATCACTTTAGTGTGAGCGGAGGCGTCGGTTACTACAAAAGTTTATTGATTGAAACCAGTGGCGTAATTATAAAAATTAGGCCTCAACGAACAATGGAAAAAGAGCCCTGTATATACATATTTTTATATATTTATTATATATCTTATAAAATCGACAACCTTTTAATTATTATATGCACAGTAGTGACTACATATACTGACTACCTAAACAATTATACTTTTTCAGCGGTTTAAAAATTATTTCATTTCAAGCGTCTGGTTCCTAAGCCGATATATTAGCGGGATACTACTGCATATATTGTTAACGTTTTTAAGTGTAATACATACGACTAATGATTTTATTAATTTTATAATTTCTTGCGTATTTAAAAAATTATTAGTCCATGTAGAAAATAATCCACGAGAAAAGTTTTGTATGGCGCAAACCTTTCGGTGTCTAATGCGGGCCCCTTTGGCTGCATCGGCCGTTTGAAACTATAAATAAATATAAAGAAAGATATTCTACATCGCCGAATTTCTGTAATATATCCGATAGATTAGTCTGCGATAGACTATATTATATTACCTACAAGTCTATCGCAGACACCTCCACGATTATCGATTTAAAAATAACAACAATTCGGTAACAAAATATTTATTTGTGAGATATTATAAATTTATTTAATTTTGAAGGCATCACGTTTCAGGTGGAACTTATGTAATTATCACAGTAACAATATAGTTTTAAATGGTATTCATCAATGCAAGCGCTTTGTTTTCCATAAAGATTAATACGGCTCACCGATCCAGTCACGTTCCAACCGTCTGTCGTGTTTCTAACAGTGGCTTCGAAAACTCCTTGTCCCGGATCTGTTTGAAGTATAATCGTATAATCCAATATGATGTGATCGGTGTCCATCGAATAAGACGGTTCTCCCAGTGTAAAATCTAGTACTTTTATCAAATCGAGTTTGACACAATGGGTATAATTAATTAATAACTTATTAATGTAGTCCACGACAAAGCTAGCAATAAAAACTGAAAATTCGTCATTTACATCCAGACTCCGTGTTTTGTGACATGTGCACCAATGCGGATCAATGTCTGCAGATTGGCAAGTCCGATTTCCGTGAATGGGAAGAAATAAACTGATTCCTCTGGAGTTCATATAATTTTCTCGAAGTATTTTTTGGTGTATATTCTCGTTTGAAATCTCGTTTACGTTCAACAGATCCGCCATTGTTTCGTGAAGATCGAAGGGTGTCGTCAATTTTCGAGTATTCTTGTTCATATTGTAAACGGCGAACGGGTAATTATTCTTGAAGCGTTTAGGAAGTACGAAAAATAGAAACGGTAATCGTTCCTCAACCTGACCTTGGTGTGTCGACCTGATGTCTCCCCAGCGGATACCGTGATCACTCATCACTATTAACACAGTATTATTTAATGACCCGTCTCTCTCCATCGATTCCATGAGAGCTGCGTACTTTTCGTCTCCTAATAATGGATAGTTTAAAGCGTCATGAGTCAGAGATGTCTCCCAGAAGAAGCCGAAGAACGGGTTTTCCGACATTGACCTGACAAACTTTTGAACATACGATAATAAAACATCGACAGATAGCCTGGGGCCGAGACATAGATTGGCATTCATCTGATTTTCGTGTCCAATTTCATTATTCGCCAACGAGTTGAAAGTTCTCCAGTAGAAGTCGGTAGGTTTGTCATCAAATCCATTTTTTAAATAGTTGAAAAGACTTATCGGTGCCGCATCTTCGCCGAACGCCGTGTAGTATCCAGCTTCACTGTAATTTTTCCAGATGAAAGGACAGTCGTCAAATCTAGAATCGTCATTTGATTCGTTATAACAGGTGTAGCTCAATTCTTTTTCATTCAATCCGGATAAAACCGGTATAAGATTAGGGTAAGTATTATCACCCACTTTATTGTAGCCCTTAAACTCGATAGCGTCGGAATCTTGCAAGTATTTTAGTGTCTTCGGCATTGTTCTGTGAAAATTCAACCGAGACACGGCGTCTATTCCCAATACGAGCACGCTGTATTTATCCCTCGCAGCGTTAATATTATCTTTATGTTGATTTTTTATTACAAATGAATGAAAGTCTTCATAAATTTTTTGTTGCTTATAATTACATTCCACTTTGATGAATTCGTGCGCGATATTTACTTTATTAGAAAATTGAACACATTTCTTTTTGTACTGAAAACAGTCATCTTCGTTCATGTCTTCGCAAGAATATTGCCGATTAAAAGGTATGTAACAACATGAGAACTCGTCTTTATCGATTATGCTATAGTTAGAGTAATATTTTTCCACTATCCATATGCTCGTTTGATCCGATTCAACTAAAGGGGGATTTGTTTCATTAAAACACTGAATGGGGTTTTCGTAAAAAAAGAATTGTACAACTGATTTATCAAACGGTTCAAAAGCGGGAATGATGCATCCTTCCGTTTTGATAAAATATTCCACTTCGTGCACATCCTCGTAATCGTATTTCTCTTGTGAGCAATCGATCGGAGCTGTCTTCCACTGCATCTCAAATATTATATTTGTTATGAAGAGAAATGCCGCAGCCAACGCGATGAGTATCATCAGAAAATAGTATTTGTATCTCATTTTCTCATTTTATGTTGCTCGATTTTCTGTAAAAAAAATTATTTCTTTAATAAGGTTAAAAATAAATTGATAAAATGGCCAAAAACCGTACATGTGAATTGAAGCAACTTTAGGGACATTTAAAAAGCTAGCCGAAAAGAACATTCAATTTGGATATTAAGTATTTCGTTTAATATTTAAAGTGAATAGAAAAACCGAATCGTAATAATGGCACGTGTTCACGAATAAGATTTTCGACTCGAAGCAATCTTTGAGATACGAATTTTGTTCTCATTATTCGAGATTCTTTGGAGACAACTCAGCTTTAGTAGTCCTTGTGTACACACTATATCTCAGATAATCACGCTCGTTGTACGTCACGCGTCAAATATTATTGTCGTTCGTCAATTGGGTGATTTGAATCTTCCCAGCAGTAGTTGTAACGCAATAAATGTTTGTGATTTAACGCCTTATATTTGTTTTTAAGGAGAACATATTAATGTTAATATTTAATGAAATATGTTTAATTTTTCAAAATAGATAGTTGTAGGAATTTATGGTGGTTTTAAGTGACATTTGTGTGCACGTGTTGAATTTCTCTGTCAGATCGAACATCGTGTACATCACTGGTTTGAGTTTTTGTCTCTTTCTATCAATTTGCAATTGCAATTGCACATTCCGTGGATGCAGGCCTTAAGAGTTTGTTTGACTTTTTTTTCTTAACCGTAACGAAATGAAAGCGATATTTTCAATATTTATTATTTAACATTTAGTGTAAATGGAAACAAAATATAAAATGACAAAGTAAGTCTTGCGGCTTAAATATTATTTAGATTACACATAACGTAAGTGCGCACATGGAAAGTCATTGTTGATAATTATTATTACTTAAAATTTGAAAAATAATGATTTATATTTATTATAGCGAACAATTTATTTAAAATAGGGGTTTTGTTTAAAATGATTGAATACTAACAATAACAATCCGTCAAATATCATATATTTATAATAAAAGTAATACCTACGTGTAATAAGGAAATGATGGACGTACATTTTATTAAAACTATGTAAAAAAAAAAAACCACAATAAACTAATCAAAGCAAAACTAATCTCATCAACAAGGCGTGAAATCACCGGATTGTTTGTTTCTGTAATTTTTAATTTTCAGGTCTTATCTTGCTACCTGCACTTTATGGCTCTCTTTGACGTGGTCACATTTGATCACCGCACACCTGTTGACGGTGAACACGACACAGAAACAAACCACGAAGATATGTTTGTGACCAAATGTTAAAAAGGTATTTGCACGAAATAGCGCTTCTAAATCTTTATAAATTGTAACATTTTAAGAATGATTATAAAAATGGTCATCAAATTTTTCGATACTGTTTAATGAATGAAAAAGATATCGCCCCTTCTTCGGATTGTGCCATCAGTAAGCTCCAAGTCACGAAATGCTCTCCCCATGATATATTCCTACATCCATTGACATTGACATTGGTCTCATGGCAAAACGGAGTCCCGAGTACTAAAACCCCTTGCTCCTTCAACCGATGCGGTAGTCGGGTTCGGTGGTGTTCAACAAAGGGGGGAAGAGAGAGAAGTTACTGATAGCTTATAGCAGGGATCTGCTTTCTCGAGGAAAAGTTTTTAATAATCCAGTAGGAACATCTTTGGTCGCTAAAATCTAAATCGGAAAGGAGAAATTAAATCGTATGTTGAGAGAGTATTTATTGTGGGGTTCGGGTGGTTTGGGACCCCGGCATAAAAACATTTGACGAGATGTTTTATGTGATCCCTCATTAGGGGGATGGCTGAGTCGTGATGGATGAATGTAACTCTCGACCAGCTGGACCGGATGGCTTTACTTTGGAAAGTTTGGAGTCTTTTTATGTGATTTTTGGAGGTGTGACCCCAGATCTGTAGGCCTGAGAATGGCTTTATATAGCAGGAGCTTGTTGACAATGGACAGTTTACTATTTCTGCCCATTAGTGGATAGAGCTGATAGTGTACGTGAAGGCTCCACGTGAGTTTGGTGTCCAAAGTCACACCAAGATACTTCACGGACTTGGTCTGTGGAAGTGGCGCAAACAGAGGAAGGCGTTGCAGATTGCTGTAAGAGTACAAATAGATTTTACCGGGAGGCACTTAAGAATTTTGTTTGATATCGCATCCGGGCCGGCTGCCTTCTTGACGTTGAAGTTTTTAATTAAGAGGGTAATTTCTTGAGGAGACGTTGGCTTTATTGGGGGTTCGCCGGGAATTTGGGAGGTTATGGAAGCAATGTGCACGTCAACTGAGTCTATGAACTATTAGTCTAGATGAGACGTATTGAGAGAAAATTGCTCTCCAAGGGGAGCAATTTTTTTAAAGATGATTACGTCTATGACGTCGGGTCTACATCTGTTGACGGGGTATAAGGTGTGTATTAGGTTGTAAGGATGTTGGGGCATTGACTATGATGGGATTGGAAAGTGAGTAGTTAAAAAAAAACTTTCCCATTTAGCAATTATCGTTACGGCTGTGCCACGCGCTATGCTTGGCATTCTGGTCGCCTGCTACTATGGTGGGAATGTTTTCCTCTAGTAGTTTGTCCAGGTTGTTGGCGGATAGCTTTTTCGTGGGCGGGTTGTAAACTGATACGAGTTCTAGTCGGCCCGAAAGCAACGTATTTAATACTATCGCGGTTGATTCTAGGTTTTCGTTCGAGGGGCTGGAGACTAAGCAGTGGAGTGGTCTCGAGTGAGTTTAGTGAAGATGGCTGTGCCTCCACTTTTGTTCTGTGTACGGTGAGTCCTAAAAATATTGTAATCGGGGACGAAGAATTTTTGGTTTTGTTTGCGCCAAGTTTAATTTATTAGGAGGATATCGAGGTTATACCTGGAGATGAAGTCTTCACTGGGTAGCCCCATACCACAGATCTGAACGAGGGAAACAGCTATACTGCGCATAGTCATATTTGCATGGCGACAGTCCACTGCTTGTGACGTTTTACTAAGACGTCTCTGTTTTCCTAAATCTATCACCACAGGATTTTTGGCGCCACACCGATGATTACACCTTTAAATTATTGTATCTTATCGTATCAATTCTGTGCGATACAGCGATGTTATCATTTCTTTTATATTCCCTTCTTCAATAATATCTTAATGGAAATAATAAACAGTTCCATATTTATGTATAAAATAGTTTCGTTCAAAAATATATTTTCCACTGTTTAAAAAGCACTGGACAGTGTGGTAATGCTCTGCTTATCGCGACTCGCAGCATTCGGACAAGAGACGTCCGGCGAGGCGGTTAGAGCCCCGTCGCCCGTCACAAACTTTTTATTATCGTTTGTATGAATATGACCTGGGGTGTTTCTATACCCCGTTTCGGACCACACAGAAGTTCTGGCTGCTTAGTGACGAAAAGGTTAAGCAATTCTGGCTTGCTTAAGTGCACCCCTGTACATACCAAACTTCGTACAAGTAAGCGACCCTACGGCAACAACTGTTGCCTCAACTGAAAAATTCAAACCCTGACCCAGCTGAGATATCAATCAGCAAGTATCCCGAAGAGAGGCCATTGTCGTTCAAAGTGACATGACAAGGACAAGGTAGAAGGTACCGTGAGGGACGACCACTTAAGAGGATTGGAAAACATGTGTTTGGCGGGTGAGCTGGGGGGAAACTTCTCTGAAATTTTTCGTGAATTGTATCGTGACCCATGGTTTCATGAATTGTTTCGTGAATTGAATCGTGACCCATGGTTTCATGAATTGTTTCGTGAATTGAATCGTGACCCACGGTTTCAAAGTCATACTAGAAGATACCTGGATTTTACCTGGTCGACGATATAGGAATTAGATAGATTTCATTACTCATTCAAAACATTATGAAATTGTTATACTTATTTGTCAACATTCTTTTTGTTCATGGGTTGCTACCAATTCAGTTTAGTTAAAGAAAACACACGCGCACTGTTAATATAGGACAGTTCCTAAAATCACTGTCAGATATGTACCGAGGGAACTGGAATATATTGTTCCCACATTGGACAATACAATACCGGTAAAATCTTCACGTGCATGGTGAATATTATATTCCAGGCCGATGTTATTTTTTGATAACTAGAAAATAAAACACAATTTTTTAACATAATTTTTATTTATAGATTATTTAATTTATTACAATTATGTATGGAATATGATATTGGCCAAGTGACCGCGTTTGGTAACGGCACAAATGCGTGCTCTTTTAACCATATTTTTCATAACATTCTCGCACATTTAGCGTGTTATTTCAACAATTTCATTTCGAATATTGTTCTGTAGCATAGAAATTGTTGTTATCGTTAGCTTATTGTCCAAATTCCTTTCAAATACTTTCACAGACAATAGTCGGGAGCCGTCAAATCGGGTGATCGATGAGGCCAGTCAATAACACCACTTTTTGACATTATGCAGCCGGGGAAAAATTTCTCGCAATATTTCAAGCGTGTCTCGAGCTGTATATGAGGTGACACTGTCTTATTGAAACCACATATGTTGCACGCCCAATCGTTGCAATACCAAGAAGTTTTCCAACATGTGACGATAGCGATCACCATTAATGGTTACAGCATTGCTATTATTATTTAAATAAATTATTTTAATGCCTTCAACATGTTGTAGAGACATTAGATAGTTTATAATAAATTGTAATTAACTATTCTCTACAACTACTAAATGCGAACTGACAAATATTTGCAAAACTAAAATATAAGTCAAACAAAATCGGCCTGGAACATAATATTCACCCTGCATTTCATGATAAAGGATATGGCTTATTTGTAAATATTAAATTGAACGACACAAAGTTTTTGTTTTGTTCTCAACTATTCTATTTGTCGACCGACAGTATCCAGTATCCTCAGCCACGAGGGTCCGATGAAGAAGAATCCATTTATGGTACTTGACCCTCGGGTGGCTTCCAACTGTACTTTTCAAGTATGTATTTCTCAATAATTGAATTGAATCAAAGTTGATATACTATTCGTTTCGTAGAATTGAACATGCGTGAGAGAGAATTGACGTCTTTTAGAACGATTGTAAAGAAATCTCTGTCGCGAGAAGTTCTTCCACCTTTGATTGTAAAATTTTAACGACGAGCTTATCGGCAACATAATGATGACTCATTAAAATGAAATGGTTACCATGAAAGTCTCGTATTCCCCGTCTGCACGCTTCCGTCGGTAAATATTTATTTTTATTTTCTTTGTCTTCACCTATCGACCGCGTGCACCAATGTATCTATCTGACTATCCGACAACGATAATCTCTGAGATACGGATTTTGCTTCCATAAAATTCTTTGAGGCAACTCTCGGCTTTTGTATATACACCACGTCTCAGAGGTACGTCGTCTTGCGCCTCACTTCACGCTTGTTGTATGTAAAACGTTCAATGTTAGTCCGTTGTCTAATTATGTTCAGCACGTCGGTTGAGTGCATTTGAATATCCCCAGCAGCATTTATAATGGATTCATCTACGTCGGTCCCTCATGATTGAGTATCGTGATCTCCATGAATTTACGTCACTAGAGAAGAAGTAGTCGGTTAAACGGGTGGGGGATTTTCCTTTTCGTCCTTCGACATGGCACACCGCAACAAGTTTTTTCAAGCTATCTTCCCTTCTCGGAAGATACCAAAAAAAAATTGAAGGATTCATCTCAGGCAAATAGTTGAGTGTATGATAGATTAAATGTTTGTAATTTAATGAATCTACTTGTTTAACTTTTAAGAATAAATAGTTGTAAGTAATACAATACTCAAGCAATAGTCTTGCTGTCAGATCGAACGTTGCGTACTCGGGTTTTTGTTCTTTCTCAGAAAATTGATATCTCTGAGTTTATTTCCGAATCAAAATATCAAATACGTGTATTGAGATTTATTTTACATGTGAGAGTATGTCTGCAGCTGATATCTCTCTATGTTTGACGTTAATTGGAACGATATTTTCACAGATAAAGCGAATATGTTCTGAACTTAGTTTTTTAATTCATAATTTTTATTATTTATTCGGATTCATATCATAAAATATAAGTATAATATGTATTAACTGTCCAAAAAATAATTCTCGCTTGTTTATTAATTATTAGTTTCGGACAGATATTTGACATACAACAAGCGTGAAGTGAAGTGTGAGACGGCGAAACTCTGAGACTTGGTGGTACCTAGACGGACCATAAAACTATCGTTTCCCTATTATAACGTATAGTAAAATTAAATTCGGAAATACTTAGCAGATACGGTAGATCCTTCTCTCGTTATGTATTCTGTAGATTCTCAATTTCGATTAGGTTTGTCAAATATTTCGACGATTAAAAATGTTAATAAAACACAATTATATAAATCTTATACGGAATATAAGACAACCGATTGACCGAATATTATAAATAAAAAATACATTAATTGATCTTTTAAATAAATTAAATTGATGTTTATGATTTTCTAGGTAGGTTTAAACAAAATATCAGCTTGTAAATCATTGCAAACAGCTGCTTCAACAAAACGCTACATTGGCAATCGGAAAAAAAAGATATACGATTATGTCACGTCACGTGTAGATGTCAGCGGATAAACTCGCCACAGCTGTTGAAACACCGCATCTGTTAATGTCATCTTGAGGTGAATATTCTCGAACTAGATAAATAAATTGTTTTTATATTATGCCTAACTTGTGTCGTCGGGTGTTCAAAGAAAAGATCGGACGTTCGAAACTCACTAGGGCAGGTCTCGGAATGGATCGGAGCAAACTGAAAGGTCGCTCCGGTTCGTGGAATTACAATATATTTGCTATTACAGATCTGTTGAATTAAGTAATTATCGTAATTCAGAATAATAGTTAGGTACAGGTAATTTTGGTTACCATTCGAGTCATAATTTCGGATATATAATCTACCGTTCTGTTTCGTTGAATTTTCAATTTCAATTTCCGCATTGAGGATATTTTAAGTCCACAGAATAAACTCTTTGGCAATTTGTTCAGACACATGATAGAGAAAATTATGAACAAATTAGGGGGAATGTAGGTCTGTTTGCAGTGTAGCTGATAAACCATATTTCAAGCAGTAATCGGATAGTCGGCAACGAGGCTACCACCAGTCTTTAGTAAATGTGTGTAATATTTAAATATTAAACTTGTCCGTTGTTTTGAGTTTGAAATATGTATTTTGTTTCGCTTATGGTTAGATACCAGATCTGAATAGCTGGATTTCATCTACATTTACGAATTATTAAGAAAGGTTCAGACATGTGGAACGTGTGTATGAAGAGAGAACGACAATGAAAATTTTTAGGCAACAGGACGGCAGCGAAGGCCTGCGGAAAATCTGACCCGATTAGGCAGACCCGATATTGGAGGTTGGCTCAGTTAGAAGCTTGACCAATCAATGAGCGTGCACGAGAAGATGTCTCGATAATTTGGGAGAAATGAGAACGGGATATTGAATGATCAACATAAGTTTTTTTTGTCAATTATTAAATATTTTTTCATTTTTCTCTTCTTAGGGCCGGTTGTAGATCAGTGGTAAATTTTTACTATAAAAAAAGTTACTTTAGTAAAGTTTTTGCGAAAACGAGTTGTTTGATCGTCAGTAAAAAATATTTACTCATCGAGAGTATATTTATTTCAGTATACGACAATGCATCATTCAATATTCCGCTAGTTTAGTGATGAGACATAGCAAAGTGACAAAATAAAGCCCTATGGCTTATAGCCATAGATAAACCATAAGATTGTATTTATTGCCAATGTTGAAAATTTAAAATAAATCGAATTTGACGTCATTCTCAGGTATTTATTGAATGATTATTCGTCTTACCACACTATTAGGACGGATTAACTTTAACAATAGTAAATTTGACTTTTAAACAATCGGCAAATGTTTTTTTTACCACGGGCGATGGTAAAATTTTACTACTGATCAAACAACCGGCCGTTAGTGATTAAATGTTATATGTATTATGTACTTCTCATGTATTGTATTAAAATCTACTTTTATGTATAGGCTGCATGGACTCTAATGGGCCATAAGGGCGAAGATGTTAATAAATAACTATTGTACAACTAATATCATTATCATCATCATCATCTGTTGGTCTGAAGGCCTCTCAAGTGTCTCCCATTTTTCTCTGTTCATTGCTATTCGCTGCCAGTTTGATGATATCGTCCAGTCAAGCGCTGTTGACTCTTGTTTCCTTCGGGTACCGTTGGACTGAACATACCTCCTCCGAGCGGCATGGTCCGTCTGTCGCGATTTTATTTTTACACAAAAATGCTTGTTTTATTGGAACCGTAAAGATCCGTGTTCACGGAATGATAAATCACAGCACCGAGATAAACTCGGTAATATAAACGGTATTGATATGTATCTCGACTAAATCTCTGAGATTGTCTCCTTTCGTAGACACGGACTTTAACGGCCCAACTCAATTTAATGGTGAATGCTGTAATTT
The DNA here is from genome assembly GCA_022840565.1 of Eubasilissa regina. Classification (NCBI taxonomy): domain Eukaryota; kingdom Metazoa; phylum Arthropoda; class Insecta; order Trichoptera; family Phryganeidae; genus Eubasilissa; species Eubasilissa regina. The sequence goes on from JAINEB010000018.1 coordinate 30,084,054, forward strand.
GATAAATATGTACCTTTCTATGATCCAGATATTCCTGTGATCGGATTCCACCAGTGGAAGAGTCGTGTCGTTATAGCACCGTATGAATTCTTCATTGCGAACGAAATATACAATTGACTCAAAAGCGCGAATGTTGCACCCTCAGGTCTAAATAAAATATTATTTTCCACTCTTGTAATTCTTCGATCCACGAAAAATGTGTATTATATACATAATGTGTTTAAAAATGTATATCTATATTTATAGTTATATGAGTAAAAAAAGTGGCTGCCGCCCTGGGCAGCAACAGGAAATAGTATTTACACTAACGGAAGTGGGCCCGGACGGTTCTCTTTTTATGTACAAGGATGTGGTGTTTTTTCGTTCTGAAAACAAAATAAAACTTTTTAATATTTATCCCAAAAACATTGTGGTTAAAGCAAACTTTAAAAAAAATTAAGGAACGCATGAAAAATCAACCGGATTGAGAAAAATCATTTTCCTTCATCGGGGTGATAAACAACTAAACCTTAAACATTTAAAGTACTGTCTGTTATACTAGAATTTTTTTTTTAAATTGTACTCTGAAACAAAAGACACTAGTTTAGTTTTAGTTTTGTATAACCCTGATAAAGGAAAAGGATTTTTTCGAAATCTGTTGGACCTTGCAAACTAGCAGGGATCGTATTTTTAAATCATTTTGCCATCTGTCAACGACCCAGGTCCCAGTTTTTGATAGCAAGTCAAGACCCTTAAAGCCTAATCTTACCCTATGTGGGTCTTCCATTTCAAACACAGTTGGCAGTTAAAAGGTTAATTAAAAACAAAGTTCCTTGAATACTTTTATTAACAATATAAATCGATTAAATAATGTCACCAGGTCAAAAGAGTCTCGCTTTTAAAATCGCATCTTAAATTTCATCGGTCAATTCCAATGTACAATTGTACAATGGAATGTACAATTTTTCAAAACATTTGGTTATGGTTGTGGTCATGCATTATTAGACGTGATTGTTTCCTTGTTCGAACCAGGGGTAATGCTGGTCTAGTGCCTCGTCCGGTAGACCACCAAGATAATGAACCTTTATGCGCTTAGCTTATTTCAAATATAAAATAATATTTCATGTATTCCGTAGGAATTATAAATTAAAATCACAAGATCGATGATGTCACTTCTTTAATTACATTTAAATAATATATTAGAATGGACTGTGAAATAAAAATCTTATTGTTAATTTATAATAAATATTTTGATGTCCTAAATGTGTTGTTTCAGTGTGTTTTATAATAAACATTAATCCTTTGTAGCCAATGTCTTGCTATTTTAGTTGCCATCATGGCGTGGAGTGGTGAGCCTCGCGCGTTCGCTATTGAAACGTATTTTAAAAATGGTGATTCTGTTATCAACACGTAGCGAATATATCGTACACACTTTCGGCTAGGTCGACACTCCACGGTACCCGATAAGATGACAATTAGTTATGGGTGTCCATTTTTAGAGCTACCAGTTCAGCTTTGAAGAAAAAACCATCAGGTAGGCCACGAAGTGTTCAAACACCCGAAAATATTCAAACAGTAAGATAAGCAGTTACACAATCTGCACGTCACGCCGCTGCGTTACAAATTTTTGATCGGACTGTAAGGAGAATTTTACACGCCAACTTAAAGTTTCATCTTTACAAAATGTTGATCGTGCAGCAGCCACATGAACGTGACTGGATTAGCCGTATTGCTTCTTGTCAGACTATCCTGGAAAATGTTCCAGCGAACGCGATTGTGCTGCCAAGTGACGAAGGCCATTTTCATTCATCGGAATATGTTAACAAACAAAACTTTCGATACAGAGCAGACAATAATCCTTGACAACTTCACGAGCGCCCTCTGCACTCTGAGCGTGTTACTCTTTGGTGCGCAATTGTTGAATTTGGACTAATAGAGCCATATTATTATACAATAAATATTAATAAAAGGAATGTGAAAATAAATGGTAAGCCCTGTGTTTTCTATAATTTTTGTATAATTTTGTTATAATGTATATTTTATTATTTCAAATCAGGGAGTCATTTCTGTCGGACCTGTATAAAAAATTATATATACATATATCCTTCTACTTGTGCATGATTCAATAGTAACGATTACGAATGAATTAGTAGGTATATCTTAAATTTAAATATAAAATAATATAGTGATACCATCGAAGAGTAGTATTAATCATTGAATGTCCAACCACATAACCCAGTTGTTGGATCTATTTTTAGCAATGGAAATTCTTTTTCAAATATTTTTTCCTTTTCAAGACATCGAAGATACTTACAATAGCTACTCTCTACGACGTAAGGTACTATTGGGTTGATCCAGTGTACAAATTCAGTCCGAAAACTATTTCTGGAAGTGGACGGAGGATGTGAGTCTCCTTCAGTATATTTCCCAAACTCATCAACATTAAAATTGGACGGCGGAACCTCGCTTCCTGTAAATATAAAATGACACTCTAGTTTTACATTATTCTGGGAGTTTTATCGTTCTTAATACCTTTTTAAAAATGAGTACAAACAGAAATAAATAAATAATTGTTTATTGATATTATAGTGACGCTATTTTTCGTAGATTTTTAAAATTTTGAAATCGAATGGTATATATTTGTGACAAATTTTCGTTTCAAAAAAATCTTTTATTATTTTTTTCTTGTCTAAACACAGATTATAGTAGTGAAACAGGAATAGTTTCATTTTGAATTTTATTTTAAAATGTGTATAAATAAATACGATTTATTTGTCTAAATAGAGAAACACAATCAAATAGCCATAAATTTGTATATCCCAATATGGGATATGTGATATGGGAGTGTCTCAGAGAGACAAGAATCTAGATTCCTAGGAACCAAAATAATGTTTAAAAAAAAAAGATTTTTAGTATTTATACTAACGTATATATTAATACCTTTAATGAGACTTATTCATTTTATTGGTTTCCTTGTATAATAATATTAATTATCATTTACATATTTTAAATATTTGTAGTTAGATAATTTGACAAAAGGGGACCGGAATAGCAAGGGATATTATGAGATTGTTTAAGGTGTATTACGGTGTAGTCGCGTAAGCCGTAAAAGATAATACAGACGATCTCACACGCACTATAATACTAAAAATACATTTCATATAAAAAATATTTCAGTAAACAAATACGTTAATTAATACTTGTTTATTAGATGTAAGTGAAATATTAAAATATTTTACGGTCACTCTATTGATTGGTTCAATTATGAAATTCTTTGTTTTTCTGTCATTCGTTAATTTGTTAGTTGAAATAAATGACATTTCCAGTTATATCACAGTTGGAAAAAAGGAAAATTAATCTTTGTAATTAATTTTCTGTGTACTTACAATTCTAGTTTCCAAAATATTATTGTATAAAAATATATATTCTACAAAAGTTCTCACGGCCGTCAAAAAGAAAGGTCGGGTCTGTTGATTAATTAAAACATTTTCAAAAGAAACCTTCTAACTTCGAATGGTAGACGAATAATTATTGCATCTTATTAAGTACCTACGTAGTACACTGGCTCTCGGCCATAATTTACAACACACGTTATGATTTATAATATTTTTTACTTTAAAATACTCCAAAAGGTTATTCTAAGAACTAAAGTACCCGGTCTTTCTTCTTCTTCTTTTAAATAGGCAATCCACCCTTCAAGAGTGATTTGTGCCATTAATCGAGTTAAAATTTTATTTTATAGAAAAAAGTACAATAATATTATAGAATAGGAAATATTTTATTACAAATCAATACCATTGTCGTTCAAAAGATTTGCTATTATATAGATTAAATGTGGCGAGTTAAGAAAAAGAAGATGACACAAGTTTACCGGGAGTTGAAAATTACCATTGACGAGATTACTGTAAAAAAAACCTGCGATCCACAATGGACTGGAAAAAAGATGTGGTCAAGGGTTTCCTCCTCGGCACCACACTCACACATTGGGGAATCTATTAAGTTCAATCTGAATAAATGTGAGGCTACCTGCCTATACCCAATTCTCATTCTAGAGATATTTGATATTGTTCTTTTGGAGACTTCCCTTTTGGAGAACCAGGGGGTGCGGGGAATAGATCTTTGAATTATTTTAAGCTGATTACAAGTACCCGCTTCATTTATATTAAAACAGTTGTTACCACAGTCACGCAAGTAAGTGTTGAATGACAGAATGACAATGCCACCACAATACAAAGTACTTACATACATATTTCAGTACGATTTGTCTTTGATCCATCTATCTTTTGGAACATTAGCTATGAATTTTAAATAAAAAAATCTTAAGATATTGAAATACAAATATAAGTCTGTGATCAGAGATCAGACTCTCGTTTGTTTTTTATATAATTGAACGTCGTTTCAATTTAAAAATGAGCTTATTTTGAAAAACTGAAATAAAATAGATCGTTTTATATCAACTTATAAAATATTTTAATTAATTTAAATACTTTTGATTGACAAAGTTGAATTCTTTTGGCAATTATGATATTTTGATTCTACATAAAAGTTATCAATAATTCATTCATTTACTATTTATTTCTTCTTTATTACATATATTGTTACGTAGCGCACTGACACCGGTTGATAGAATGCCAGCGCACCACGCCATCAGCTAGACTCAGCTTGTGGGTTGATAAAGTGTGGCGTCGGAAAGCCTGTCTTAGACGGATGGGGGTGGTCTGAACAATGCAAAACACTTTATAACACTAAGAACAATTTAATCACATAGTATAAACAAAACCCGACATTGTGAGCACGGGCAGTCTTTCATCTTCTTTACGCGCCTTAGTTCCGTCCACTGAGTGTGGACGCTATCGGTTACGAAACTGACACTATGTTTATGATTAGGTTGAAATGTTACTCGAATCATACTTGGCTGCCATGGTGTGATGAGGGTCCCGGATCGCTACGAGGCCGGACCAAAACATCTCTCGACTTCTGGAGGCTTCCATAAGGCTCTATCTTGACTTTACGGCGTGGACAGTGCTCGTCCCGCTTCCATTGCACGCTCGCAGCCTACCGTTCGTTCCCGAGGAGAGTCCTTCCTTCCTTGATTTTCACGGTCAGAACGAGGCCCAATTATCTCTTGTTCTGCCGTGAAAATAATACTTCAACTTTGTCGCTATCCGTCACCATTTCTCTATTTTTTCGCACGCTTCACGCACCTCTCAGCCCGCGCGCTCGCACTGAAGTCCTCCCTTCTTCCTCGAACCTCCTCCTCCACCGGCCGCGCCTACTAGGGTCGGTAGGTGGCGCTCTGTCTTCGCGCATTTATTCTAAATGTCACAATATATTCATTTTAATTTAATTTTTTGCCAAACTGCATGGCATTTTTACGGCAAGGATTGCCTTTTACATAATCTTAAACAGCATATATTTTTTTTTATAAATAAAATATTACAAGGGGAAAAAAATTAGATAAGCAGATGAATACGGATAGATGAATTACATAGAAAGATGTAAAGAAAAAAATCAATCTTTTGAAAAATATACATTTATTAATTTATATTTAAATATATATTTATATAATTTTTACAGAGTGTAACAGATCTAGTCTACAGTATTTTATGGGTGGATATAATATAATAGATAAGAATATGTTGTTTTACTTTGTAATTTAAGGTGATCACTGGGGTCTCATCATTTTTTTAAATGTTTAATAAGTCTTTATTGATTTTGTTAATTATTCTTGGCACAACACATTCTCTCGTTCTCTCACCGTACACATTGTTCGCGATCTGTACTCTCATGGCTCGACCCGAAGATCTGGTAGAATAGCTATGGTGAGGGTCAGTATTTATATTTACATTATTTATCAACTCTTCGAATATTATAGCATATTCTTCTTTATTTATTTTGTTTCTCTAGCAGATGCCGCGTAAAATATATTATATGTTAGCTCGTTTGTTATATTTAAAATCAGTAATAATCTGGAATATTTACATAATTCTGTTGGTGTATATTATTGCAGAATAAACTCACCCGAAAGGCTGGTTGACACGCCGGATATGTTTTCCCTCAAATGGGAAAGGTCCAAGAAACCTTCGTCCACTTCATCTGCTACGGTGTCAAGGTCCACGTCAGATAACGGCACCAGGAATGCTCCACCGATCAAGCAAACCAGAAAAAAAAATACTCGAGACATCTCTCCAGAAAATTGAGAACTCTTATTGACTTAAAAACATCTAGAGATCTATTTGTTTGTATAATGTCTATGTACTGAACGCTGAGTAAAACAAAAAAGAAAGTGACCATGGTGCGAGTTCTTATTTTGAAACTCCCACCCACTTTTGACGTTTCCCGATTCTATTTTCGGATTGACTTTTTATACCAAAATCGAAATGCGAAACTCATATCAGAGACGTTTCGTTGTTATAATTCATCAATGCCGATACTCGGGCCGCGAAATTCCGCTGTCATAATTGGTAAAGAGAAGCGTCGGCCTTTTCGGGCGACGATATTTTCATTTCGCCGGACACGTAAAAAGTAAAACACCTAGACTTTTTAATAAGTATTTTAATTACAGGATTCCATGAAAATTTACAGCTTTTGGTCATGTTATCTGGTAACTCGAAAACGATAAATATTTCTTATGATATTTTTTGTGTGTAAATAATAATAATATTTATATGTGTACGAATATAGGAGAGGAAGGAAAATTTAATAAAAAAAATCGACCATTATTTGGAAACATTTTATCTATAGTTTCATCGGTTCAACTCAAAACTGACAAAAAACCAACTTTGGTTAATACTTAAAATACATAATAATTATATTTTTTCCAAAATAGCAGGTTCGACTCTCTTTGCTTACACTTGTGGGGAATACGGGCCGGCACATGGGCCAATCCTACTACGAGTATATACTCTAAATATATTTTTATATATTTTTAAATACAACAGGATGTAAATAGCAAATAAATTTATGTTATATATTAATAAGTAGTCTAATTCACTAGACCTACACAAAAATGAAAAAATCATTATTGTTTATGTAAATGCCTTCGATAGCTGGTTCCCAGGTTTCTGATTAACAATAAGCACACATGTGATATATGAACTGCACTAACCTTTTATTTTTTCTGGTCCGATGTTATGGTTCTTTTAGTTGGGTTGTCTTATTTAGATTTCGATCGACCGAAGCGCGCACTGGTGGTTAATTTGGACCTCTGGACTGGTCGAAGGACGGGATGTAATTAAACGCCTGTCGTTTACCGTTTTCATAGCTTTCCGAAAAAAGGGCGGTAATACTCACACATGAACATGTACATTATTATAAACCAGGAAACCCAGTGGTGCCAATCGCATTAACAAGGCGCGTAAACAAATATATTGGCTTCTTCATAGTCTGAACACTCTTTGTGTGCCCATTTTTCACAGCTCATTATTTTTTCCTACGTTTTCCCCTGCACTGTCGCGCTGAATATCTGGTATAATATGACCACAATCTTCACTAATGCCGGTATGTCATTCTCATCAGAAATATTTTCTTGAATCTTGAAAGAGGTTTTTAGTGATTTTTTATACATTTTTATTTTTCGTATTCCGCCACATCGCCTTTTTATTTTCTTTTCCTTTCTTCAATCTCTCCTTCCTTTCCTTCGATAGTTGTTTTAAGCGGCGTGACCGTGAATATTTCGGAATGTTGTTTTTTCTTCCCATAACCTATCCTTCACATGTCTTTTTGTTCCAAAGGTATGGGAAAGATTTGCTGCAAAATGGTAAATGTAAATTTAATAATGGAATTTGTCGTTCAGCTATGGTTTGCAAATGGCTGACACTCACATCGGTGGTGAGTTCGGTTTTCTCATCTACGTTGATATTATCTGGCTCAATTTTATTACTGGCATATTTTAATTCATATTTAATTACTTCTTCAAATATAATAAAATCCGTGTCGGTAAATTTCTGAGGATTCATTGGAAATATTTCTGTTGTATCAAACCAAGAGACTCCTTTCTCGACAGAAGCCGCTCTCGTGTACGCTTTATTAAATAGTCCCCTCTTGACATAAAAATTTAACTCGACATACACACCGGCGATTATCACAGATGGTGAAAGTTTGTAGGAAATCACAGAAATAAAATATAATACATAATCAAAATACAAGACACGTGACTAAAAAGATTGCTAGAAAAATCTCACTTCTGAGAAGGATCAGAAGATTAATTAGTACCGAGTCTTTGTTAAATTGTTTACAACCCTGTAATTATTCCTCGCCTCAACCACTGGAGCAGTATTTTGTTTAATAAGCTAATGAAGAGAAATGCAACAATTGTCAGTGTTGCAAAATAAAGCTTTGAGAATAATACTCAGAAAAAATAGATGTACTCGGATCAGTGCAATGCTGAAAGATCTGAATACGATGACCTTTAAGCAGAACAAATATTTCAATGTAATGGTATTTATTCAAAAATCCTCACTAAGAAAATATCTTTCAAAAAATAGTCTGAGATATGTACTATGTACAATGTTACTATTTTAAGATATAGTTTTTCGCTTATATTTATTGTTTGGAGTTACATAAAATTACACGTAGAGTGAGTTCAAAAACTATTCAATAGTAATGTTCCTATAATTTATAAAAAAACTAATACTAAATACAAATAAATCATAACAATATTACTATTATCATCATACACAACTCATTACAAATAAAATAAAAAAAACAATATATTTTTTTAGAAATATTAGAAATTTCCTTAATATAAAACTCCTTAAAATGGCATATTACGCTATCTGTCAATCAATCATAGAGCATGGTATAATTGCTTGGGGTAGAGCGACTATGTCTGCAATTAATCCAATAATAGCAGCTCAAAAAATTATATTAAAAGTTATCCTCAAATCCTCAATCACAACGAGCACTGACGAAATTTTTGATAAATTCAATGTCTTTGATATTAGACAAATATACGCTAATACTACTCTCGAATACATATATAAATACAAACAAACACATTTTAAAACAACACAAAACATAATTTCCACACGGAGAAATACAAATAACCTTCAAACCCAAAGAGCACATACTACATTTGGTCAAAGGAACTACAAATATTTTGGACCTAAACTGTTTAATAGAATGCTAAAAGACCTAAATCAAATGAATTGTCACAAGAACATGAAACTTTATATTAAAACTTGGATTCGTAATATGGGTAGAGCCAGTATTGGTGCACTCACCCAAACATATTGACTCATACCTATATTAATTATTGCTACAAATGATCCAAAAATTAAGTGCACTTTAAAATTGTTCTTCATATACACCTTTTATATGTTAATAAATGTAATTCTATCTACTTGTAATTTTGATTAATTGAACAATTGCTTGTAAACTATGCCCGTCTCGACACAGAATTTCTCTAGTGAGACGAAATTCTCTAGTGGGCACAGTCGAAACAATTTTTTATATGTATTATATAGTTACTAATAAATAAATAAATATTAATATTAAAGGTATCGTAAAATTAAATTCGCAATGTAGGTAGAGTATATCTATTTTTCATACGAGTTCCTTGAATATCTCAATCTCAATCATGCATATGAAATATTTCCATGATAAACATGTACATAACAATTGCATCGGTATTATTCGGTAATGTAAGACAAAAATAATATATCATACAAAGGTACTGGTTAAATATTAAAGAAAAAATATAAATTATACCAAAATTGCAATAAACTACATTGATATTTATGATTTTCCAGATATATTTACGCAAAAAGTCAGCTTGTAAATAATTACATACAGCTGTTTCAACAATACACAACGCGATATATATTATGTTTCGCGTGGATAAACGTCAACTCACAGCTGTTGAGGAGAATATTCATCAATTCAATAGATAAGTTCGGTGTAAGCCTCTAGTGAGATTCGGTGTTCGAATCTCACTAGGGGCTTTTAACAATATTTTCAGAAATATGTGTGTAAGATAGAGTAATGGCCCGTGTTCACGGAAGAGATTTCTCTCGAAGATTCGACTCGAGACGAGATGAAAGACGGTACCGAGTTCAGCACGAAGCGATTTATGAACCATCAGTCCATATGTTTTGCGGGTAGATTATAATGATGCTCCCAGTATAGGCGCGCCTTTTGCGACTCTCTCAGAGATGAAAGTCTTATTAAGAGATCCGAGAGATGAACAAATTAAGAACGCGTGTAGATCTGTTTGTAGTATAGTCGATGGAATTGAGAAAGGGTCGCTGAAGTGGTTTGGGCGTGTGGAATGTATGAGTGATAGAGGATGGTACCTTGGAACCCACGCACGTTGGCGTTAGTTTTCAGTATGAGTATTTCTAATTTCTTAACCATAAAAAGTGGATTCTGTTATTTATTTCCCTAATTGTCTTATTATATGAGGGTAATTTACCGACCTGTTAATAATCTGAATATTAAAAGTAAACTAAATAAACAAATAAATACTATTGAAGGTAGAGGACATCCGCGAAAGAACTGGCTCGATTAGGTAGACAAGATAATGGAGGACGGTCTTTACAAGCTTACGGTCACAAGGTTCACAACGATCGACGAGCATGCATGAAATGTATGAAAATTAACGAGGCAAAGTTGGTACGTCAGGATAGAAGAGTGTGGCGTTCTATCTTATTTTTCTACCCCTGAGGTGAAACGGCTTGATGGTAAGTTAGTTAATTCAGATAATTGAGTTAAATAGTTTAGAAACGCAAAAGCATTATAATGATTTAAACAGTTTTATATGGTTGCGCTTCCTCGTCGCTGTTGGATTTGTATTCGCATGTATAAGTGTCAAACAGCAAAGTAGCATTTAAAAATGATGGCAGTACAGATTATCAAAACAATTTAATATTAATTTTCTTTACAAATCCACTAGATGGCAGTATAGATTAGCAAAATATAATAAAGTTTTTTTTTACCTGTCCGTATTATTTCATTTCTTTAAGTTCACTATATCCTTCGTGTTTATATATGGTAACAATAATAATATTAGATAATTTTTATAGCACCATTTTCATAATGTCATCTCAAGGGCGCTTTACACGTAAACTGTTTATAGTCCTACATTATATTTGTATTTAAAATTATAAATTGTTAATTGAACTTAAGAAAATAATTTTTTGAAAAGGTGCGTTTTTAGTCTCTTCTTAAATAAAGTCTCTGATGCACTGTTTCTCATGACGGAGGGCAAAGAGTTCCACGCTTTTGGGGCTGCCACCCCAAATGCCCGTTTTTTTTTTCTTCTTTTCTTTTCTTCTGGTGACGGCATGCTTTTAATAACATTCTGACCATAATAATATCAATTTACCATAGCACTAGGTGTACATATGTATATAGCATGTATCATTTTACTAATATTTTGTTTACATTACATGGTGCATTGTTAAAGCAATATAATAAGAGATTTCCATATTCAAATATAGATCCAACGAAAATCTTGGCTGCATAGCGGTCACTATTGGCCGCAGAGCCTAGCTTTTCATATTCGTATTTCATATCAGTCATGTTTATATTATTTTTGGCGGGGTTACCTATAGAGGACGCGGCGCGCAGGCGAGAGGCGCAGGTCGATAAACAGGTCGCTCGGGGGTGCAGCGAACCCGGCTCGGTCGCCCCGAGCTTCGATCGCTGCGAGTTGGGGGCCAGTCATCCCTCCTTGATAGAGGTTCGATTTATTTCTGATAATGGTTTTGTACGTCCCCTATCCCGTATTTAGGGGAAATGAGAATGAGATACAAACAAGAAACAGCAGATAACCTATTGAATATTTAAAATTTATTATACGGAATGACTAACATAACTTTTGTACAACTAATATCATCAACTGTTTTCTAACCACTGCCAAGTGTCTCACACATTTACCTGTCCATTGTTATTCGCTGCCACGTATTTGGTGATATTGTCAGTCCAGTGGGTTTTAGGGTGGCCTGTATGGGTGGACTGCATGCCAGATCTCCTAGCGATGTGGCCCGCCCATTGCGATTGAATTTTTATACAAAAAATGATGTTTTATTAAAATTGTCCGTGAAATGAGACACGATTAGACTAAATTAATCTCAAGCTGATTTATGAGTTTATCTTCTGATTAAAATCACAACGCACGTACATGGTATTGAGATTTAACACATCTAAATCTCTGAGATTTATCTCATCGAGTCTGTACACGGATGAACAGTGTATCCGCACTCTACTCTATTTTTTTATGATTATAAATTTATTTCAGAAGATAATCACTAAGTTAGATTATAATAACTATTTTCTACTTTTTTTAACGCGTTCAGTACATACATGTCTACAAACAAACAAAGAACGCACGTTTCCTTCTTTCTCTAATCAAGATAATCGACGCTTCACGACTTCTCGAAGACCTCGAATGACCTTTAACACCATCGGGTAAATAAAAAGCATTCTACAGTAAACTGAGTTTTATTTTTGATAGTTGATAAAATTAATATCTCATTAAGGTGGTAAATAATTATCACAGTAACAATATAGCTTCAAATGAAAATCGTCTACGCAAGCACTTTGCTATCCGTACAGGTTGATGCGGCTCACCGCGCCAGTGGCGTTCCAGCCGCTCGAGGTGTTTCTGACGGTAGCTTCGAACACGCCGTGTCCCGGATTTGTCTGAAGTATAATCGTGTAATCCAAAACTATGTGATTCACATCGTTCAAATTTATCGCGTAAGATGGTTCTCCAACTGTTAAATCTATTATTTTACTAAAATTAAGTTTGGCACATTGAACATGGTTTATTAATAAATTATTCATATGGTTTATGACAATGTTAGCAATTTTAAATGGCAACGAATCGTTCAGGGACAGTTTCCGCGTTTGATGACACGTACACCAGTGCGGCTCAATCGCTGCAGACTGGCATGTTCGACTTTCCTGAACGGGGAGAAATAAACTGATTCCCCTCGCGTTCACGCAGTTCTTATCTAAACTTTTCTGTTGTATTTTTTCGTTTGAGATCTCCTTTACATTTAATATATCTAACATTGTTTCGTGTAGATCAAAGGGCGTTGTCAGTCTTCTAGTATTTTTTTTCATATTATAAATGGCGAGTGGATAACTTTCTTTAAAACTTTTTGGAAGCACAAAAAACAGAAACGGCAGTCGTTCCTCTATTTGTCCTTGGTGTGTCGACCTGATTTCTCCCCAGCGGATGCCGTGATCACTCAGGAGTATTAATACCGTACTATTCAACAGACCGTCACTCTTTAGCGATTTCAGCAGAGACGCGTACTTTTCGTCACCCAATAACGGATAGTTTAAGAAATCGTGAGTCAAAGATGTCTCCCAGAAGAATCCGAAGAAGGCGCTGTCTGTCATGGACTTGACGAATTTTTGAGCATAGTTTAATAACACGTCCACTGACAGCCGCGGGCCGAGACACAGATTGGCGTTCATTTGTTTTTCATGTCCAATTTCTTTGTCTACCAAGTAGGCGAAAGTTCTCCAGTAATAGTCGGTTGGCGCGTCAACAAATCCATTTTTTAAATAACTAAAAAGACTTATTGGCGCAGCGTCTTCCGCGTACGCCGTGTAGAATCCGGCTTCACTGTACTTTTTCCAAATGAAGGGACAGTCATCAAAGGTGGAATTTTTCTCCGGATAACAGGTGTCAGTCAGTTCTTTTTCACTCAGTCCAGATAACACTGGTATGAGGTTAGGGTAAGTATTGTCACCCACTTTATTGTAGCCTTTAAACTCTATAGCGTCAGAATCCTGTAAGAATTTCAACGTTTGCGGCATTCTTCTGTGAAAATTCAGTCGAGATACCGCGTCTATTCCTAGTACAAGCACATTATATTTATTGCCTAGTGTTGCTACAGTATCAATATGTTTCGATATATTTTTTAATACAAAACAATGAAAATCTTTATATACGTGTTGCGTTTTATATTGGCATTCTACTTTTATATATTCATAATTTACGTCAGTTTTATTAAAGAATAAGACGCTCTCTTTCTTATATTCGAAGCGATCATCCTTCGGGTCCACGGCAGAAGATTGCCGGTAAAAGGGAGTGTAACGGCACGACAGTTCATTTTTATCTAGAATGCTGTAATTTGATAAGTACTTTTCTACCACCCAGATGCTCCTGTGATCGGACTCAACCAGCGGCGGCGTCGTGTCGTTGTAACACCGTATGGGTTCTTCATTGTGAACGAAATTTACAACGGATCTGTCGAAGGGCTCAAAAGCGGGTATGGTGCACCCTCGGGTCTTGATAAAATATTCCTTTTCACTCACATCGACATACTTGTAATTGTTCGGTCGGTTCCACGAAAAATGAATATCATGTGTTTGAAAATTTATGTCGAAGTCTATATTTATGATGAGAAGTAAAAAAGTGGCTGCCGCGCTGGGCAGCAACAGGAAGTAGTATTTGTACTTGAAGATGTGCGCCCGGACGGTTCTCTCTTGATGTACAAGGATGTGGTGTTTTTTCATCCTGAAAGTAATAGAAATCGGTTAAATAATGTCACCAGGTCCATTCCATTCCAAAATCGCATATTAAATTACAACCGGCCAATTCGACTACACAGGTACGTAGATCATATTATACAAAAAAATTGAACATGTCATTTATTTAACTGTGCTCGTCAGGTGTTTGTGACTCGTCCCGTAGACCACTTAATTATTATATTTAATGCCTATGTTATAGCTCAAGAGCTTAGCTTAGTTCAAAATATTATAAAAATTATATTAGGTACATGTATTCCGTATAGTTTACGTTAAGTTTAACAAAGTATTTACCTAATCTAATGAGATCTTGTTTAACTCCGTTTATATATATATATATATATATATATATATATATATATAATTTTATACATTAATCATTGCACTTTGTTTACTACTATACTGGAAGAACACAGTCTGCTATAATACAGTAAAATACTAGTATCGTAGGCAGGGTACCCAAATATATGTCTTACTGAAATGTTAATCCGATTATAATATAATACACTATACTGTACTAAGAATGAAATGAATAAAATAAAAAAAGAAGTTATTTCTATAAAATAAAACCTTAGGATCGATGAAATCACTATAACCTTAATACATATCACTAGCAGGGTGTCATCTGCTCTCCTTTATTTCATTAAAATATTAGCTAATAAATTAAATTTATGTGATTTTAAACTAATGATATTAATTTATTACACATCGATTTATATATGTCATCTACGTTTTATGATTGCAAAAAGTTGAATCCCGATAATTGAAATCAGATTGTTTATTTATTTATTTAATTCTTAGAATAGTGCATACATAAGCACTCCTTTATATGCTTTAATATAAACAAGCTTAAAGTTTTTTCACTTTTTTAATATTAAGAAAATTACTTTATGGTCTCATTTTATATAAATAAACAGACAAAATACTTTGTTTCAACCACTATTTATTGATTATTCAACACGTTTCGATACCTATGGTACCTTCTTCAGGAAAAAATGTATACTGAAATTAAAAAAATACAAGCATAGATAAAAACAAAACTATAAAGTGGTGAATAAGTAAGAACTAACATGAAAATAATTTAAAACGTGACTATTTGCAAAGAGGATTTGGTTACTTATAATATCTAGCTTGCTATTAACACTTTTTCTTATTTCTAAAATTTCAAATTTATCTAACTGTAAACCCCTAGTATTTGTATGTATAATTTTTAAACCCTTGTTAATATAAAAAGAATAGTTTGTTTCCAAAAAGTGATTGGAAAATTCTGAATATTTTTTCCTAAAGAAGATACCATAGGTATCGAAACATGTTAAATAATCAATAAATAGTGGTTTTAACAAAGTATTTTGTCTAATTATTTTTAATGTATTTTCTTTTACTAAAACTTATCTTTTACATATTTGGTTTCACTTTAAATCTATTCAATTTCTCCTCCTTTCTTACGTTTTCTGGCATTTCATTAAAAATCTTCATCGCACTATACATCATCGATTTCTGAGATTTGCCCTTCTTCCTGAATGGCAGTCTCAGTCTATCCCTTCCTCGATGCTCGCGCTATATTGATTTGCATAAATTTTTCGTATATGTGTAGCACAGAATACTTATTCGAAAGGGATGTTTATTTTCGAGATATGGTTATTTGCGACGGCTTGTACTTGGCCCAATAGTAATAGGGGGATAGAATTTATAAAACAAAATACGTACACTAATTATTAAATATACATATATATATCCGACTTCATATATATATATATAGCATTGGAATTCCACCCAATTTGGATTTAGAAGAATTCGCTTTTTGTTGGAAACCAGCCTTTAGCTTGTAATGTGTATTGAGTGTGCTGCTACCGGTTAAGGCACAAACCTATTTTGTATGTTTGTTGGTCCTGCGGTCATGATACTCGCCTGGTGATCCAGTGGTCGATGGTTCGAGCAATGTTGTCATTATAATTGCAATTCATGTTGATGTGATACGTATTCCGTGTACGCATTCATATTAAAAAAATAAAATATAATGCATTTAAACATCGATTGATGCAATTATCAATATTATATTAAAAATCTTGTGTTAAGCAATGTTCAAAAAATAATCTGCCCAGTTCCAAAAGTTCCGAAAATTCCGGTTCCAAAAGCATATAGGAAAAAATTGAGCATCTATGTTTATTATTATTATAACTTACAAAGATTTGTTTTTTAATCAGCAATAAAAGAATAGAAAGATTTACTTATTTTTTAGCGTAAAATAATACATTTGAAATAAAAGTAATTACTTTACTAAACGCGATCTGTTCTAAAGCAATTACCTTTATTATATTATATTACAGTTTTAATAAGTTGTATATTGTTAAGGTACAATAAAAAGTTATAAAAAAGAAATCCCATTTCCGTGTAACATTACAGTTTTTTAATTTAAAAAATTTTAACAGTAGAAATTAATTTGATTGTTTTTTATTTAAAAAACGGCTATTCAGAACTGAAAATGTTAAAGTAATTAGCAATTCACCTGAAATTGACACTTTAATTCAATGTAATTTTCCTGACAATTTTACAACCGATTTAATCAAATTTTGGACAGCTCCGGACATTGGCATTCTCTTGTCTACTCAACCCCTGCCTTTAATGTAAATGTGTATTATATTGAAGCATTTAATATATATTATTAGGTTATTATTTTAATTTCAATTTAACTATATATTTTATTTAAAAAATAAAATAAAAAATATATATTTATATCTTTGCGTGCAGTTGTCTACGTGTGCATCTGTCTTATGTGTAGTTGCCGTGAGAGCAGTTGTCCTGTATTCAGTTATCTGATCACTCAACAGTTTGGTTGGGACAGTTAGCGGTCGTGCAGTCGGCGAACTCTTAATTCTTGCAAAAAGTCAAATCATCTTCAAAATTAAATGAATAGATTTATTGATTTCTGGGATTCTCTCTTCTTGTCTAAATAAATGCATATATCAGAGGACTCTACAAATCAGTGGCGTAACTACACCAATTCAGCCAATGTGGCGCATTGGGACTCACGTTAGACACGGGCCCCAAAGGACCTCGTCCTGCGATACTTTTGCGAGTATCGTTTCTTTTCTCTGCACAAATATTGGACCGATAATTTTTACAATTCACGACAGCAAGAAATGAAAATATAATTTCTCTCTTGTATTACGAAAACATTATCGATGAAAACAGAAAATCGTAGTAAAGCGGAGAATTTTTTTCAGTTGCGAGACCATGTAAATGCTAAAAATACACTTAATTCTTGCTATACTTAACAATTGAGAATATTAAGTATAAAATACATAAGCAGGAGAGGCCCTCAGACATGAACTAATGCAAATTTCTTGTTTCAATATTTTCAATTTGGTGTGATCACTTCAATACCACATATTTAATCAAGTAGCTCCGTGACTTTTTAAAAAACATATGACACGATTGGAACGAAAATTGAAACGCTGACGATATAATATACATTAATGTAAAAAATACGTCCTGTTTACACAAATATTTAATTTTCGCATAAATATATGTTAATAATTTCGCATAAATATATAAATAAATGTCATGAACTATCGGATTTGTTTCCACAAAGAATTCAGAAATTAGATAGAACCAAACGTTATACCGATTGCAGTGTAAGCAAAAAAGGCGTTTTCATCATTCAATAATTCTTCTGCACGATAGGCGCGCATCATCAAATCTAAATGAGCTCGTGGCGTTCAATAGTCTTGTAAAATGCAAACTGAACTTTCATGCAAGTTGTTATGAACGCGTACAAATGGCAATATTTCTACGTTTCAGTTCTGAACGAGTGTTCTAGAAAATTAAATTATACAATTAGTACTCTGAAAGTTGTGTTTTAGTAATGAAATTTTATTACACAAAACTCTTACTTACCATTGAACTTTCATTAGATTTTTTAATTAAATTTTTTTAAACTGGATACTTATATTTAAAAATATGTTAAATATGAATTAAATATATTAATTAGAAAGATATACATATAAAATCAATTTTATCGAAAAATATTGTTGTTGCGCCTGGTTTCGAACCTGGATCTCTTTACAAATCGGGGAAGGTGCATTATCCAACTATGCCACAGCGACAATATTTTTAGCGACAAATTTTCAAACCTGTATGTTATCTTTTTGATATTAATACATTTAATCGTTCCATTATTCTGAATAATTACAACTTCACAATAAGAATGTGTTCTCCTAATAAAAAATATGTTCTTTACCTGCCTGCCGGGTCCCGAAATGACATATTTTATTTGTTGAACTTGTGAGTAGTGATGAGAAAAAATGCTCAAACTTCATTTGCGTGAAAAACATATTCTAGCATGTATAATTAATGTATATCTAATTTAATATCATCATTTTACAGAATGAAAACCCTTAAATGAGAGTTTATTTTTCGGGTCAAATTCTCAGCATTTCAGATTAAATGCGTAAAACGTTTTGGCAGAATCTACTACATGGCGCTTAACACGAATATTTTCGTTTCATATGCACATGCGCTGAATGACGGATCACAAGCAAATATAAATAAAATACAAAAATGAATCACGAATCATGATATTCTCAGATCAGAATCACTGATAGTGAGTGTGACTCGAAGATATCAGCGATTGATCACGGTTCGTGATTTTGAGCTCATCACTACTTGTGAGTAGTCGTATTGTGAGTTTTCAACCATAAGAATTTATAAAAATAGAAAGTGTCTAAATGTGACGTTTATGAGTACCTAGCGAATAAAATAAAGATAATCTATGACGCATTCGTTTGGTCTCTTTTTTATAAATAAATTATTTTAAAAATAAATAATATTAAGAACTTACATTACATAATATAATACATAATAAAAATGAACTAGAAAGTATCATTTATACATTTCGAGAATTCTTTTGTTAATATGATGACTGATATTTATTTATTATGTACCTGAATTTAGTTTAAGCTCAATTGATTTTATTAAAATGATTTTTGTTACAATCACGCTGTATTAATATGAAAGACTATAACTTTAAACGAACCTACTTGTTAAATAAAAACTGTATCTTTTCAGCTTAATTTTTTTTTTTTTTGGCTCTGAAGAAGATAACAATTTTATGATTTTTTTTTCGAAAATAGTGACAAAACCATTGGCGTAGTGAGAAAGTAGACAGATAACCATTCTCATCCAAAAAATGTATAAAAAGAACATTTATATTACACAAACGATTTGACAATAATTACAAAAATAATTAATTTCCAGGCCGATCATTGGCTAATCCAGACACAGAGTACCGGGTTTAAAATTAAAATCAAAGTTCGTCTAATTGGTGCTGTGTACATAGGTACAGAATATAAATACGTACTCACTTTTTTTCAAGTCTGCGAGTGGATGATATTCTTTCCGATATTGTGAGTGGACTCTTGAGTATAGTTATATGATTTTTTTTTGATATCAAACAAAACTATGATATTATTTATAACAACTACGTATATCAAAGTCATTGAGTGATTTAGATAATCGCGAATGTCGCAATTGCGAGTGGCCCGCTTTTTAGAGGGCCCCCGAATCATAGAATAAAGATAATCAAAACCAGGAGCAACAGAGACAGGGAAAAGAAAAATAAAAGAAGCAAAAAAAATATGTTACTAAAAAAAAAAATTGGCAGATCTGATTGTGCTCGGCCGATGCCGGGTATTCGTAACTTGGTAATCACTCTCGGTCTTTGTCGGGTCGGCTCGGGAGTTCTAGGCTCCGGGTCCCATTATTAGCGTAGTTTAACCTGAAGCATCGACCCCTATGCTGTTCGTAGTTCAACGTGTGTTGATATTACAACTTGGGGGGTCTCTTGTCTTGAGACATAGAGCCCTTAAAATGTCCAGTGAGACATACCCCTGCACCATAAATACGCCACTGTTCAAAGTGTAATAATAATAATGTGTTTATACCGGCGTGATCAGGTTTTTTTTTAACCCGATTCGCCATAAAGATAATACATATTATGTTATACATTAAAGTTATGAAATAAATATAAGGCTATGAAAAAGAAAAATAAAATATGAATAAATAAAAAATAAATAACTAAAAAGTAAAAAGATCACCCAAAATATAAATAATACATATATAATTACTTCAGTCATGGCCATTGTTGTATATGTAGCTATTCTGTAGGCATGGCCATTCTCTGGTCAGGGAACCAGCTTTCCATGGGAGCGCCGCTTGCACCAAAGAGTTGGTGTCGAGCTCCAGCCGCATCTTTACGCCCGCAACTCGATGTCTCAGAAGCATAACGAATCCATGTATACGGCCTTCGGTAAACATTGTAGATGCGCTGCAATAACGCGCCAATCCAAACAGTATTCTGTACGAGTTGTTGTACTGAATTTGGAGACGGTTATACGTCACTTGCTTATATTTCGACCAGAGCTCACAGGTATACATGCTAGTGAAGAACAATTTAAACAGGATACTCTTCACCTCCTTACCGCGTCGGTAGAAACGCCGTGACAGCATATTTGCACGAACGCTCAACTGTCATCTCTGCCGTTCTATATCATCATCGTCTTGTCTATCTTCATTGAATATATGGCCAAGGTGTTTGACCGTATTTCGAATGCCCAATTTCGTCCCGTCCAGCCACACGGGAGGGATATTATCTGGCCCTTTTCCATATTTGAACGCCACTATGACCGATTTGCTGGCATTGTATGAAATATTGTGTTCACTGGCATATGTTTCACATATCAGTAAAAGCTTTCTTATCCTTTTGATAGACGAGGCTAGTATAACCATATCATCGGCATAACTAATGTAATGGTGCAGTGTGTCGAGTGTATTACAGTACCGTGGCAGTTAAGAAATCTTGATTTCGTTCTAGACCAGTTGCGGATATGGTTTGAAAGTGAAAAAAATTGTTTGTTATTTAAAGCATAACATTTGGAACTAAATTACCAGAACGAAAGTGAATTTATTAACTGCAAATGTTGTTCGTTTGGTTCAACATATATATTATATATTAAAAATGTAGCGTGCAATAAATTTACATTTTGTATTGATCAAGCTATGTAGTTTATTTATTTGTTTGAAAGCGTGTTTAACGAATTTACAAGTTAAAACTAATTAATATATGAAAAAAGCCTTCGAAATCTAAAATGTAAAACTGTTAATATAATATTTAAAAAATAAATCTAATAATTAAGTGACGCGTGAGTATAATAATATATAGTATATTATAACTATTATTAATAAAACTTTTTCCGTAAAAGATGTGTTCACACGCCGTCACGAGGTAATGACAATTCGCGAAAATTATTCAAGGATCAAAGACCAAAGGTCAAAGACATTCCACGACACACGGGAATACTTCAAATGTCACTGCTAAGAATAGACCTGTTTTATTTAATATATTTTCCTCTTTCTTGAATACAATGAATACATCTAAAGGTTATTTATGGGTTTGTAAACCAGATACTTAGATATTTAGGAGAGACTTACCATTTCCAAGAATCACATTATTATTTTGTAATACCTCTTTCAACAAAAATATTTGTTTTAAATAAAAATAATATGTACATACGTAATATAACAAAAAAAAAAACAAACTGATTTTCATAATGACATACAAGATTATCTAGATCTCGCAGTTTACTTGTTGTGACAACTAGCTGAAACTTCAAGAACTCTCGAGAATACAAGAAGACGAGAAGAAGAAGAAAGAAAAGGGAAAAATTTCACGAAGCTTCTAGATACTTCTTCCAGAATTCTATATTTTCAATAAAAACCTCTCCTCCCTATTTCCCTGTAGGCTATGTTATCTGCCGTAATATACACCCCATGTAGCCTTTGCTGTGTCTTTAGAACCTTTCATCTTGCCAGGCAGTTTATAATAATCACGTCCGATGGATTGTGACTAACCGTGGTTGTTACGAGTATATAGTGGAAAATTTTGATGAAGAATTCCATGTGTCTGTAGAGGACTGAACGCGCCGTATAATTCCAGCGCTCTGCAACCGTTTGCGATCACTCCTCCTCGGTCCGTCCTTTCGGAAACACTTCAAGCGAACTTTATTTGTGCAAATTAACTTTCAATTGTGAATCGATTCGCAATAAACGCCAACTGTTGTAAGTTCTGTTTTAATTAAGTACCTTACTCTAGTTACAGCATATATACTCACTGGTACATTTTACATTCTTATACACTGCGATATACATCATCACGCGTGAGATATGAGAGGAGAGATAGGGTCCTCAGTCTCACCACGTACACAACTTTCTGACGCGAATTACATAACCTTCAAACATCCGTCACTCCATAAAGGAAAGTGCACACATTTCGACTCATATCACGAGATAAACATCATTCCTATACATCCTATATGTAACTAGGTAATTAATATATGTAAGTTTTTAACATCGTTGAGATCTTTTGCAACGTGTTCTCGAGCTTTAACTCCAACATAACGATTTAAATAACCTTTTCTAATACAATCGTAAATGCGAGAATATTATTCAACAACTTTTACGTAAACCATAAAACCATAGTTCGGTCTTTTTTCGTCATTTTGGCAGCCGAAAATATGGGGCAGATTAACGAGCAACAAGCAATAAATACAGAAAAGCGACATGGCATGTCGTGTCGCTATTGCCAAAACGAAGGCTCATATTTATTAAGCAATATCGTGGGAGCGTTTTATAAATAGTAATAATATCGCGTGTTGCTAGCTGTGCCTCATATACCTCACATACATAACATTTCACCTAAACATATGCATTCATAAGAATGTACCCACATTGTACACTCGGTCGTCAATTTGCGTTTTGAGATATTACTAGGAAATAATACGATGCATATTTCACAAACAGATGACTTGTTAGTGAAAAAACAACATTTATAATGACAATTAACTTCATTATTCAACGTTTTTACAATGTACCGTATCTATCAGGGTCTCGTTGACAATCAATACATTAAAAATGAATAATTGTACAGATATATAAATAGTTTCAACAAGTGTCGGATGGAAAAACAAGGCACTAGGTAAAAAGATGACAATCGCATTCGATTGCATTTATTAAAAATTCATTTTCTTTTAAGTCTATTTTAAAAATGTCAATAATTGGTGGGAAATTTATCATTGAACTCTACTATATGGTTAATTGGTAATACTATTAAATTATGTGTGATCAATAAATGTTGCCACTTGTTAAGTTTACGAATAATTTAGGCGTTAAAGAAATTAAATATTTCCAATTTCTTAAACGGTTGGATACCGAGCGGTACTTATATGAAGTTTTTTTTTAACACTATTTCTAAAAACTGTTTAGAAAATAATTAAATCGATTTATCATATAAAAATTGACGTATAATTTAAAGATATAAAAATAAAAATACGAACGCGGGTAGATTTTCTAAACGTATTCAATCACCCGCAATTCAGAGGGTTGTGTTTGTTCTGATCTAAAAAGTTAGACGAGGGAAAAGCATAGACTGTAGAAAACTGAGAATCGAAATAATGCAGAATAAAAAATGTTATCGATCGGTTCAGGGCATGGCTATTATTATCGCGATAAATCAATTCGAGACATCCCTCTACGTGAAAGGGCGTGGTGTTAATCAATTAACTTGAAACCTGATTAATAATAACTTACGTATATACCATTATATTGTACTCGTATTGTTATACTGATATACAGTAATTGTGATCACATTGGTATTCGAGATTTTGATCATAATATCCGACAATTCTATTCGCTAAAGGTGAATTCAAATCTTCACAAAGGTAATTAATACGTATGAATGTTTTTAATATCTTTATTTAAGTAAACTATTAATTTATTGTACACATATAAAACAAGAATAATATCAAACATATTTAAACATTATTTCATTTAAAAATGGTCATCCTAGTCAACGTCAAGCCGTACAATGTCTTGAGTTATCAAACAATGACGTTTAGATATAAACTGCTTATTTTTGAGAAGAATGTGAAAACTGTGAATGAGAAAAAACTGAGAGCGTCTGGCGATAGCTAACGCAACCGTTGACTTTGGATAATATAATTCGGTGCGTTTTTCCAAGATTAGCGAAATACTGAACATAAAACTGCAAAGAAAAATAGGCCGCCGGCTACATTCCACCGAGAATTAGACAAGGAATTTGGTACCTAAAAAGATTGGGTGATATTGTTACTTCCTGTTCTTTCACTCTAAAAATATTTAGAAATTCACTCAACCACTCCATGCTTATCTTGATACGTTTTAAGTTTTATTTGCTTTTAAGCAAATTTTAAACTCGAAATTGTCTCCTTTTAATACAATTTATTTTCGCTCTTTACGCATGTATGTTTGTATAACTTAACGATTTATGTTATGTTAAGTTTTGCGAACATTACAATATGAAGCGTAATTTTATCGGTTACTCTGGGTCTACGGAGGTGCATCCCCATAGGAAACGACGAAGTTTTGGTATAGTAACACGTACCATCTTAGAAAATAACGGTTACTTTGGGGAACTATTTCCAGAGATGAAGAATAACCGAAAAAATAATGTTAAATAAATAAAATTATTTATACATATTTGCCTGATCATTATTTCATCAGGTCTTATGTACGTCAGAATACTTCGTTCACACTATTATATTTATTTCGTACATCGTTATCCAATATATACGTATTTATTATTACATACAAATACACATTTATATTAAAATGAAATATAATTATAAATATTTATATAAAAAAAAAATTGAATAATTATTTAAACAAGTGACTGTATTAACTACGTTTATTACTTAAATATTACATGTCGGCCGAAACGTCGAACGTTTTGAAAATATATTCATAGTTGACGACTTTTTCTATAATAACGACGAAGTACCTAATTATATAACGGATATTCAATTTCGTTTAAATCTCGTTTAATATTATTTTTCGTACTAGAGTCAACAAACAAGAAAGATTTCGCCGAGGGACCAACACTGTAGTTACAATTAATATTAGCTCAACAGTTGTAGCGTGTATTGTATATATAATATGTAGCTATTATAATACATAATACAGATACAGAATCAGCGGGCAGTGCATATATTATCGTTCTGATAAGAAAAAATAACAGAATACGTTTCAATTCACATATTCATTTAAGCAGTGCATTGTAAAACGGTTTAATCTCACTGGAGTAAAAAAATTTAGGACGAAAATATAGATAAGTGATATAAAATGCGTAATGAGTAAATAAATGTAGTAAAATACTAATTATTCAGACTAACCTGACTTCTAGATGGAGCCGTGGCGTGTTTGGTCATTGATTTTTTGCGTTTTCTCTAAACCCTCGACTGGAGTTCAGAGCACTTCACTACCCTTCACGAGGCTCTGACAGACTTCTCCCCCGACATAATGGAAATGAACGCATGCGCCTGTCGCGCCCCATCAACTGAAGGGGTCGTGGCTACGATCTGTTGTGTACGGAAATGCCGAGTCACGAAGTGCACTGGAGACTGAACATTTTCTCAACGGGGAGTTGCATTTTTCTATTGTTTATTATTAAACATTTTATACGCCTACCAATTAAACTGTTTACGTACATGCGAGCGGAATATAATACGTTGAAAATAGAATTATATAATACAATATTTTATTTATTTGTAGCACTAGATGTTGTTTAAATTAAAATTACAGCAACAAAATGCAAACAATGCTTTCGATTAGGTACGTTGTGAGCTTACTGGGCTGCTGGCGACTGACATATGATAAAAGTAGTTAGATAGATACTGAACGAGTAAATGTTTATTTATTATGTTAATCATATTTAGTTTTAAAACATTGATATGTGGGCGTGTGCATGACCGTGATCTGATTTCAATATACTATATTATATGGCAATAACGAAGGTACTTAATAATCGACATATATATCCATTATACAGAAATTTACCATTATCCAATGTATTTTTATAAGTGTATTGAATTGAAATTACAATATTAAAATAATAATTATAATTTTATTTCGACAGGATTCAGTAAATGGTTAGTTAGTGCAATACTTAATTCAATTCTTGATTTATCAAGAATATACAAATGTATATCTTCGTGTAGTGTATGTATTGCGGGATGTCGATGTATATATTTATATGCTTTCGAACATGTATAATTAATACATTTTTTAAATTTTACTCTATGACTTTAGATAGATTACTCTCAAATTCAGAAAAAAAAAATATAGTTATTTAAATAAACCTAGCCTCCTGACTATTTTATTGATTTAAAAACGACATTAAACAATTAAAATATATTTTTTATTTATTACCTTTGTTTTATTAACCACTTGAATTGAGTTTAAATACATCTACCGGTTTCGAAAAATACCATTTTCTTCTGCATTGTTTCTGCATTGTTTCTGCATTGTTTCTTCATCTATTTTTTTTAGAATCTATTTTTAAAATTTTTAAAAAATTAAAAAAAAAAAAAAACAATTATTTAAAAAATAAATTTAGTACCTAACTCAAATTGCTGCTCAATACAAATTTAGTCGAATAATTTTTAGGAAAAAATTTTAGAATAGTTTACAATTTCCTGATTAGTTTTACATGCTTTATTTATCTCCAACGATTCCAAATTATTTAATTTGTGACCAACACCGTTTATATGCAAAATTGACAATCCCAATTTTTTATCAAAACCATGATTATTTTCTATCAAATAATTAGTAAATTCTGAAAACCCACTATTGTTCAAACATCTCAAATGCTCCCTTACTCTTATATTAAATTTTCTACCCGTTTTACCAATATAAAATGCAGCACAATCCTTGCAACTAAGTTTATAGACGCCAGAATTGTTAAATTTATCATCTTTGTCTTTAGTATTTATGAGTAAATTTCCGATACTATTATTTTTATAAAATGCCGGTCTAATGTTTCGTGGTAGGTGTTTAGATATTTGATTCGAAAAGTTATTTATGTATAAAATCCTACGCCAATTATCATTATTATCATTATGTTTTATCTGTGATTTATATAAAAATTGATTATTATATTCTTTTAATTTATTTTTTAAAATAGTGTTTATCAAACCTGTATTATACCCGTTATTAACTGCTATTTTTTTAATTGTATTCAATTCAATATTGAAATTGGATGTTGATATAGGAATATTGACTAAACGATGTATCATGGAGTGGAACCCTGAATGTTTGTGTGATAATGGATGATTAGATTCATTGTGTATGATAGTATCTGTAAAAGTTGGTTTTCTAAACTCAATTTTATTATTATTTTTAATCAATGTTAGATCCAAAAAATTTAGGGTAGAATTATTTTCTATTTCTAATGTAAATTGTATTTTTAACCACAAAGTTAATATTGCTAATTTTAAAAGAATTAAAATATTAGGTATAGGTATTTCTCCCTTTGGTAAAGTTCCATTTATCAGAAATTGTGTATGAGAGTTCATTTATTTACATTTACATTGCGAATAAACAATTTGTGATATTAAAATTTGTTTGAAGTATTTTAAAAAAAATGTAATAATGATACGAATTAATAACAATTTTTATCTTCTTCTAATTACAAGTAAAACTACAGAGACTACTATTTATGTAAATTATGTCGAAATACATATCACAGAATAAATATATAATTTTCTGAATACTTGTGTGAAGGCTAAAATTTACACGTTTTTTAAGCATAACTTAATTTCATGTTATACGCTCGAAAATACGTTGAACAAATTCTTTCATTAAAAACATAGAACTTTAGTTATGTTAGATCGATAAATAGATAGTTGTTATGTTAGATCTGTACATAACAATACTTTTAATAAAATTTGAACAAATTCATATAGTAACTGATAGAAAATAGCGTGACTTTTCCAATTTACCTATTAATATAAAATACTTAGATGTTAGAAGGTAAAAGTAGTTAGTGTACGTCATAGAAAAGATAATGTAAAAGTGTCAAAAGCTCAATGTCAACGCTAATACACCTGGAGTGAGTAGTACAATAGCCGTATGAACATCGTAAACTCCGCTAGTTTCCCATAGTGTGTAATTTAAAAAATATATATTGGCAGAGAGCAGAAGTGGACTAACCAACAATTTTTGAATTTGAAATATATTAATTGCAATAGTGTACCAACCAACCCTGATTTTAAAAATGATCATTAAATAACAATGCGTCATCAATTTGAGCAAGTACATTTTTGGCATTTGTTTTATAGTTACTAAAATTAAAGATAACCACGCGTACATAAAATGAGTGAACTTTTGTTTTACTCACGAAAATGATTCGGTATAAACAAGTTATAAAAGCCTATCTAAAGTCATGACGTAATGTACGAAAAAAAACTCATTAATTTAACTCATGATCAAAAGTTTACAAATAAATGCATATAATGAAAGTACTGAATTCTAAAGCAATCGATTTAAGATATTTAGAGATTTTTTTTTTGTTTACTGCAGGACCCACTTCAAGGGGTAAATGCTAAGTACCTATATATCAACAGTAAAGTGAGGTTAGTATCAAATTTAGTTCGATTGGAGCGTTAACCTCATAATGTTTTCATTCAGATTTAAAGTTTTGCCCGTTGCCAAGTACTGAAAACACTTCACTGTAAAAATGAATTCCACCTTGAAAAATATTAATTAAATTATAACGTAAACATGAACTTCTAGAGACCGGCGCCACTGCGCATCTAACGGTAGGTATTTTATTTTCAATTAATATTTCTCCTCTTGAGATCAGAGCAGTTTTTATAAAAGCTTTGAAAAAAGTATTAGATAAATAATTAAATTCCGTTTAGTCCGGCTCTAGGCGTGTTCCCAAAGTGCTTACTGACCATAATCCGATACTACATACGTATGTATCATAACAAGATGTAGTGCGTCCCTATTCCGGAGTTTGTAATAAAAATGAGGAGTTTGGTATTAAAAGTTCGCAAATTCACTTTTCGTAAAACTTGAGATAAATGACCAAATTCAGAAATGGGAAGCAGAACTAGAAGTTTTATTAACGAAATCAATTGCCAAAATTTAAAATTTCTCAAATTGCAGAAGAATTTTGAATGAGATTTTATGTATCAAAATATTCCAAATCTATATTCGTTTAATTTCAAAGTTGTTTAAATCCATAATTAGACAATAGCCTGCCAGTTGTCCCTGTGTTGTTGGTATGTTGAATTTCAAAATATTCAAAATTTTTGTCTATCAATTATCAATAGTTCCCAAATAATTTTGGATGAATGAGTTCTAAATTTATCATGTTTTTTTTAGATTCGTAGTTAATATTAGTAATACAGTATGAACATTTATCTAAATCATCTAAACTCTGCCCATATAAAAATAAACATACAATATTAGCAGCGAAACAAATATTATGAAAATATCCGTAATTACCGAAAATTTAATAAACTGGATTTGGAAAATATTGAGATGAAAAAGTAACGAAAAAAACGCGTTACATGCCTCAAATACATGTATCGTACCACGCCTGTATATGATATTTTTTCCCCCACATATATATTGTTCCCTCTTTGGCGAAATAAAAAGATACTAAAAACTCAACAAGATAACTTCCCATAAAATGTTACGAAATCTTTTAACGCGTTTTAATCAATGTTCTATTTTTAATACAGTTTTGTGATACATTTTATACAGGGAGCCTCTGATAAAACATATTCTATGATAAAAATATCACTAATAATAATCGAATATCATCCCAAAACCCGATACAAAAATAATTGAATCATGCGTGTTAGTGCGGTGTAGCGCATGGTGAATAATACTAATACTAAAACTGTCGCGAGTCTAGCCCTGATACTTAGTTACCACAACAACACACTCCGTAAAGATTTAATAGCGCTTAACATTTTCTGGAAGTTCAATTCGTTGTGCAACGTCAGCGATGTCCAAACACGAAATTCTCGTTCGACCCTTCGAACTTCGGCGATATGCTGAGCACAGGAGAAAGGTAAAACTAAACTACATCTACTATTATATATGCTTTTGTGTATAATTATTACGTATCTATGGAAAAATATAGAAATATTGTAAATAAATCTCCGGGTGATACGGATTTAAATACGAAAAACGCCTGTTGCATAAAAATTCACTAAATTTGCTGTTATTTTTGTTATTTCACTTTCACTGAATTTAAGAAACAGCGCGTCCTTTGGATAATTAATTGGTTATAACAAAAAACGGAACTGAATTTAGATTCATTATACAGAATATTTCGAATAGTAATATTTTATTTTAAAAACAAACAAGGAAATAAATTGATTTGATATACGAAATAAATTATTTGATTTACGAAAAATAGGAAGGTAGGCACTTACAAAATGTAAAACAATAAATTGTTTAGTCATTACTAGAATCAACCTTCCTTGATTTTTGCTGTTTAAATTGAAATTTTATAGTGAGGAACAGCCATAGAATAAAGATATATAACAGCTATAGGACAGCGTGTCCTTCTATATTTCTATGAATCGTACTTGAAGTAGCTTACATGCAAAACGTAATCAATGATTGCATTCAGCATGTACTTATCATGTTCGTAAATAAAATTATTCGTAAATAAAATTAGTTCGTAAAAACAATCAAGTTAGGCGATTTATCTTCTAAAATATTCTGCATCTATATTTAAAACTGTAATTAATTATATAAGAACGATCTTATTAAAATTAAAATTTTTAATAAAACAATTCTCTATGGAAAAATTATAGTTTTAACTGGTGTTAGGTAATACAGTTTCTTGCAGTTTATTTGACTTTTTTTTTATTACTTTGACACGTATTTGCACTACATTTTTGTTATTGCATGTGGATTCTTCAATCTGAGATGCAGAAGTAAAATATCATACACATATTTCTATGTACGTCAATATTTAAATTTACAGTTTTGGTTTATTTATTTAAAACACTCTTTTTTTTTGTTTGTGATTGTTTGTCAAAACTATAAATAATAATGTACCTAAACTTTGTATTCCGAAAAAACTTCTAATTAAAACTGAATCTCGTTGAATGATCAGGAAATCCGGTTCGATATTTCTCAAGCTCTCAGATTCCGCAGCTACAACGTCCTCCTGCGACCAGACCTTCTTTTCGTGATCCAATCTTGCACTGTTGATAAGGTGGAGAGTGTTGTATTACCGTATTACGTCGATTATAAGATACACCTTTATTTTTTTAAGCTAGAAAGAAAAAAGTGAATAAAAAATTTATTATTATAAAAATGAAAGACATTCTATACAAGCTTTTGTTATAATGCAGCATCGTAGTGAATTATTTTCGAGGACATATTAGGCTACAATTAGGGGCACAATTTTGTTCAAAAATGATCGCATTCGACCGTTTCCCAACTGTGCAGCGACGGCCGCTAGCTCACTGGAGTTGTTCCGAGGATCGTCAACGGCGAGCACATTTTTGACAGCTATTGTAAGACGCCATCGAGTATAAGACGCACCATGAATATGGATACACCGAAATAGGAAAACATGCATCTTATAATCGATGTAATACGATACATATATCGGCAAAATATTCTAGTTTCGGATCTTTATTGATTTCTCATTCAATATTCAAATATAAATCTAACTATATTTAACACAATATGTGGAGTTTTTACTTAAAATAAAGGGTTTCATACTAATTAGTTCATCACGAAGAAGAGTACCATCAACATCACATTTCGAGTTTACTGTGATTTTCATTTGAAGATCGGGCACAGAATTTAATTAGGTCTATTCTTTCTGGTAGATTGTCAACATTATACAAAAACCCCTACATATTTTAATATTCATCTAATTATTCAAATCTTTCCTTCATTGATGTTATTGATGTGTCCTATAGAGGATTGAAAAATTCGACTTCTGGCATTTTCTCTGGACAAACGATGGGCTCATCTCGGGCATTTTCATAAAAATTGTGTTTTACAAGTTTTTTTTAATGGTTTAAATACCGGCTCAATTTGAATGTTCGCCTAGCAAGTTGGGGCGCCTTCGGCACCCAGTGAATTGGTGCGCCTTCTGTGTCCAGTGAGTAAAATAGCTTAGTTATATAAACATAATATTTTTAAAATGTGTGCTTAACAAGTTGGGGTGCGCGGTGCCTAGTGAGTAAAACATGTAAATTCTATATAAATATAGGTAATATAAAAAAGATCGCCCCAATTTGCTCGGAACCCTACTTACTAGTCGCCCTCAGGTGGGCCCGAGCTCTCCCTCCCTCGGCCCTGGTTTTAGTGTATGTACTTTTATGATAAAAATTATTTGCATAATAGAAAATTACATCCAAAAATATGAGTCTCCATCAACTAGTCTGTTAAACTAACTTTGGTAACTGTTCGTATATCACCTCCGTAAACTAAATTTTAAGATATTATTCCCGACCACGTCAAGTAAATCATTTATCATATTTTGAGGGGTTTCAAAAGAATGACACAATTTATAACTTTTCACATTTATGTAATATGAAGCATATATCGAAATCCAGTTTATTAACACTCGAGTTTAATATAATTAAATTAAAATAAATACTCAGCAACAAATTGTTTTCAATATTAACAGCAAACCCATCACTGCATAAATTAATTGCATTAAATAATTTTCAATTAATAATCAATTTTCATGAAAAATATTTTATCCAAATTTTAGGGAGGAGACTTGAGATTTTTTGAATGCTATCGCCTTCCTTAAATTTTAATTAGTTTTAAAATTAGAACCTTTTCTGTAATCTGCCTGCCGCTTTATTATTGTCTTTGCGCCACTGTTTTCTGACTCAGTTCACATTATTATCTTTTGTTCTTTTTCTAATATGGATGATTTTGTTTTACACGCTCACTTGAGTTCATATTCCTTTCTGTTCAGTTCATAGCCAATCTGGTTAGATTAGTATTAATATTTTTTTCATATATATTTAAATCTGTTAAAAATTTAATAAAAAGGTATTTGCTATCTCGTGTTATTGTATATAACAATCAGACCCCTCCAAATAGTGTCGGACAGGCAACAGGAAGATTCCAAAAATTGTAGTAATTTTAAAATTTCTAAATGAAAAGAATACTTTCTTACAGATTGAACTGGCATCGCCTGCCATTGACAATGTGACACCTTTGGAAAGGCGGCACGTGATTGCGAAATTTAAGAAACAGCTGTGGGAGAAAGAGCGCATGGAAAAAATCAAAAGGGAAAATTTTCGTCTTCTTCAGTCTCTGGGTCGAATAATGCAAGTCAACCGATTGGACAACCACTGGCCTGAGCCTTGCAAAATCTAAACTGGAATAATTCTACGATCTACTATAATCGGAGTTTAATTAATTATATATGCACTGATTGACTGATTGTATGTATCCAGTGATATATTTGCCGCTAATTAATTATTTGATCGTGTTAGCCTAAGACTTTAATGAAAAATAATAATAAAAAACATATTTTTGCACTATTATAAAAAGATAAGATAAATCATAAATACCAGAATTTTATATTTTCAATGTAATTTGTATTAACACATATATACATATATCAATAAGGTTCCAACTAACATTTTGGATTGATTATTACGTGAAATGGGTTCCACACCAACTGTATTTAATAGATATTAAAAGAGATAACAAGAGCTGCATCGGTTATTTATTTAAATTTATGGATTACTATTGTTAATTTACAATGTTTTTATTTATTTTTAATTTCCCTCATCTCACAGTGGTCATTGATAATACTGAAAATAAGTTAAGACCTTAAAACTGATCATATTTGTATACTCAAAATAAAATATATATTGAAATTCAACCAACACTTTTGAGCATATTATCTCAAAACAGTCAGTGTCAGATGGAACCATGATATTCTGAGGGGTCGATATGGTAGCAATACATATTAAAAATATTTAAGCATGTATTGATATTGTTAAGATAATTAAAATTAAATTATTTTAATGTGTTAATATGTGCAACTGAGCTCGCTCAACTATCTATGTGTGGGCGTCTGATTGCACCTACTTGATCCAGTATGTCAACAAAACAGACGTAGTAATAAAAAAAGATAGGCACAAATGATGTTATATGTTTTATCACAATGACCAATTTTATTCCCAACCAGTTTATGTAGATTAGAAATATTGTTGCGGAGTTGATCTATATTAGTGAGTAATTTGACTAATCAGTTAAACAAAATCGCAATGTTATTTTTCAAAATAGTATTCTTCCTTTATCTAATGTGATGTATTCATAAATTAAATTCTTATGATCGAATCCAGTGGTGCAGTGTGACTTTTCATCTAAAGAAAATAATAAACACCACCATGGCAGTGTAGGAAAATTATCTAAGTGTTAATAGAATTATTCATTTACGTACTTGTTCCTGGGTTGAACATAAATGCTTAGGAGTAAGCCTCATTTTATAAAAAGACATATATTCACCAAATCGATTGCCGAGCCAACCAATAGTTGAAATCCTGCATTGACACATTTAATAGTAGAAATATTAATAGGTATATGAGTCTATAACATGGTGATTACTCATCTATGACATATATGAGTCTATAACATAGTAAACTGGTAGAATATGCGTAAATAAATAGAAATGTTAACAATTAAATCGTAAACAGAAATGTTAATAATCGTCTAAGATTGTCCAAGTCAGACACGTCCTGGCTGGGGCAGATGACCCACAATATTATCATAATGTAGTATCGTAAATATATGTAAATATATATGTACATAGTAACTAAATAGTCACTCAAGTATTCAGAATCCAGAACTATTCTTTTAACTTTAGGACATCAATCTAGTTACTGCAAGTATGGCAGTGCAGAATTTACAATTATTATATATAGTGTCACTGCATTATATGTTCATAACATTCCAATACTATCATAAGCATCAGCAAACATGGAACAAAATTTATTGATTATTTCCTAATTCATTGGCGACTGTTATGTTACGAATGAATACAATACTGATATATATTTAGAAAAACATAAAGTAATTTGTTCCATTCACAATCAGATCAAATATAAATTCAGCTGAATTAGAATTAGGGCATCGCCTTTTTTTTTTTTACTTCAGAATCATAATCAACCAATTTTTATTGCACCTAAGTTATATAAATCAGTCTTCAAAATGAAAAAAAATGTTGAGAAGCCCCGTTGTTTCACATTGAAATGAAAACTTGTTAAAACGAACAATTAAAATGATTAAAACTTAGGAAATGTTAATGCTAAAGTATTACAATTCTTATATCATAAAAATATGATCTTTGACACAATTTAAAAGTACACACACAAACAAATTCCATTTTATTGTTTTCAATTCCCAGTTGTTGACTATTGATTAACATATTGACTGCTGATCACGACTATGGGCGTTGTACATTGTCTCGCTAGCCCGCTAATGCCCAATGGCGGACCATTTCCAAATACCTTTATTTGTATCAGTATATCGCCAGTATCTACTGCAACTTATTGTTGTTGTGGTGGATGTGTGCTATTTATATATATATATATATATATATACACACCCAGCGCAACAAAAATAGCCACACCTATTAAAAATATAATTTCGGCAGTTTTGTTCACTTTATCAGTCGTGTTTTGCTAACCGTTATATTTTATGCAAATAAGGCGACATGTGTACATACTTTAGTTTTAATAAATATACATTTTATAGCATAATAACAGCACAGCATCAAGGGTTTCATTATTGAAGACTACATTTATTAGGAAAAACTTTCAAAAATATCTCTTCCAATTAAATCACTCGTTCTTAATTCAAAATAATTTCTGTCGTTTCTATATCGATGTGTTATTTAATTTTGACACAAATATTTTAAATTAAACCAAATTGGAAGGATTTTAAAGAGAGTTTATTATTTTAAACGTCGAATCAATTCATTATTTTAAACATTAATCAATTCGGAACGGATTACACTTTGAATATGTCTCGGCATTGATTTATAAAGATCGTGTATGTATTCCAGTGTAATTTCTTCATATTGCACGCATTCTACAATGTTTTTAATAGTTTTGGGCGATTTTTTGCAAATATTTTTACTCATTATGGACTACAGATTTTCAATAATATTTAAATCGGGATTGTTTTTTGGCTATGAAAATTCCAACAATTCTTTGAACTGTGATACCTGTGAAAAAATTAAAAGGAATTTAGTGTTGAGAATGTTCATCAAGTAAAAAAAAGATACAAATTTTAAAGATTCATGAAAATTAACTTACAGAACGGGCATGATAGCAAGGTGCAAAATCATCCTGGATTACTGGATTATCAATTTTTTGAGTCAAATTCTTAATTATTGGCAAAACACCGTCAAGAATTTTTTTTTGTATTTCTCGGCATTCACTGATCCTTCTAGCGTAATATGATTACCAACACCAAGTTGCCTCGCTATAGCACAATTAGAAAAGATTGGTTTTGATAACTCAATTATCATTGTTATTTTGATCACTTAGTTGAAGTCTCGTAGACATTGCGATATGGTAAAACTAGTAACACGCTAATAAAACGACCACTCACAGCAAAAACGGGCATTACAGTAAAGAAATGTAGAGTTTTTCAGGTACTTGATAAGCGAATTGCTCTTTCTGGAAGCAGACCGCTTTCTCCTATACCTACTTTGAATTTCCTTTGACGCTTTATGGGAATTTTTATATCTAATTAGGAGGTGCGGGTATTTTTATTGCGCTGGGTGTATATGTATATTATTATAGAGAAAAAATGTATGCAACTGAACGAGGCAAGAGCGGCATTCAGGATAAAGAGAGTGGTATACTATTCTATCCGCCGAACCTTGTGAGAAACGGCAAAAGGTAAGTATCATAATATTTCTGGTAGGAGCATGGGGCTTACAACAGAATGTCAATAAAGGGATAGTATATTAATACTAATTAAATTAATCAACTAGAAAGATATATAGAAAAAATCAATCTATCGAAAAAATGTTTAGTTGTTAGTGGGATATAATGATAAATATTTTTTTCTGTATCTTTTTAGTTGATTAATTTAATTTGTATTAAAATGTTCTGAAAATGAACTTCACAACAAATGTGTTCTCCTTAATTAATGATACCATATTGTTGTTTACGAAGTTCCCACTGCTAGAGATATTTGTATGGATTTGTATGTTTATTTTGACAGGATGACCAAAAAGTGAAATGCCTTTACCGGCTTTCCAAGGACGATATCGATTCGTTTGCATTAAATATGTATTTAGAAATAATTCATTCTTTTTTTAGTACAGTAATTTTATTTAACTATTGTGATAATAAAAATGTACAAATTTTTTTGACAAGACAAAATTAAAGTATTTTCATAAAACCTGAAAATAATTCATCATGGTGCAGAAAGCAATGGCACATGAAATAAATACCAGGATAATAATTTTTAATTAACTAATAGAGGATTTAAATAATGTAAGTAGCCAACAAATAGTACAAATGATCTATATGTACAACATTACACTATGGCTGATAAATAAAAAAAAGAGATAAATAAGAGTCCCGGGAATGGTATTTAAATAAGTACATACAATTTAATGACATTTCAAACTTTATTTTAGACTATTATCTTTATAAATTATTATGAAAGTCCATTATACACTTTGTTGTTTGCTGCCTGCTTGAGGATCCTTCGAAGGTCTGTAAAACAAAATAATGAAAATTATTATACCTTTAGTAATTTGGGCATTGAAGATAAGGATGCTGTTGTGATGAGATAAGGATGCTGATGAAAATTGTGAAATCTCGTTAATGTAAAATACAAGAGACTGACAATTTTGTTATGATACATTCCAGGACACAAAATTCGACATGCTTGTTGGTTCTGCGGTTAAGACACTCACCTAGCGATCCAGCGGTCAGAGGTCAAATCTCATTCCGGGAGACCAGCAAGATAGTCCTATTTTCATCCCAGTTTGAAAATATTTAGTAATAATATTGATGCATTCCATGTATGTAGTAATAATATTGACGCATTCCATGTATGCAACTCTACTTTAAAAAAAAATTGTTACAGAAGTGATATCACCTCACCAATGTCTAGCGAAACATGGCAGTAGGCGTTTATCATTCGTAACTGAAAGTGTAATAGCCAAATGTTTCATGGCCAAAATTTTGTTATTTGTGGTTTGATTTGGATAAAATAAACTGCATTCAACTCATCTGACGAGACATTAACATTTTTTTTTTTCGATGTAAATTTCAAAGTCAAATATGTCTATAATATATTATGCATAGCAGCTCATCCTCGACCACACCGAGTGTACCACTGCCTGATCATTCCTCTCGTATTCATAAACAGCATTGTCCTATGTATCTTACAAACCAGCGGATTTATCATAACCGAATATGAAATGGGGTCTCTCAAGGCATTCAAAATCGCACAAAATCTTGCTACTTCGAAATTCGCAGGTTTAGTGAAGAAATCTCAAAATTCAATCATATCCCCTTAGAACTATTTTCCAAAAACTGAACAAAGGGAAAAAACAAAGTTTTTCACCATGGTATTTTAAATAAAAGGGAATGTATTCTGGTTAATTGTTAATTTTTGTTTTAAAGTTTTTTTTTAGTGGAGATTATCCGGATCAATTATTTTCCTAACCACTCCGGATAATGATTTATCAATAAAGAAAATTCTCACAAGATTACTAAAATAACAAATCAAGCTAATGCAATGCAATGCAATGTTCAAAAAGAGTGGTACATTTAAATGGATAAATAAATCATTATGATAAAACATCCTACAAAATAAGTTCATAATGAAAATGTTGATAGACTATTTACCATTTTTGTCCTCCAGTGACAGATCATGTTTTGGGAATTCCACATCAAACGTGATGTGAAGAATGCCATGTAGGTTATTGTTTTCAAAGTTAGGCATCCCTTCTCCCTTCTTCCGGATACGGGCACCGGGCCATGTCACCTTATCTCTGACAATTGTTACTTTGTGCCCGTCTAAATGTGTGATTTCCATCTCAAATCCAACCAGCGCATCCTAAAATGGAAAATTCAAAAAATTATTATGATCGTATGGATTGCATCACATCACATCACATCACATCAGCACTTGTACATATTTATATTTGATTAGTGTTTTAGTCAAGTTTGAAGATAATTTTTGTGATTCTTATTCATATGATAATATATAATTTTTATAAATTGCACTAGATAAGAATTTTTATTTAGTCACTGGACAAAATTACGCAATGCTATCTGCGCGACATTTTCTTTTTCAATAAATTTGCAGTGTTTTTATAATTTATAGAAATAGCTGGGATTTTCGTACTTTGTTTTGTCAGTCCCTTGAAAATAGAATAAACAAAGCAAAATAAAGTTTAATAAAGAGTCAATTTGTATTCCCTCTAAAGCCTTAGTTCTCTACACATACAGGCATAATAGATGCATGTACCAGTACTTGGTAGATTTCTCGGAGGTTTGCAGCTTGAATATGAGTGATTTGTGACCCATCTGCCCTCTAGCAAGAAACAACAGACTGATAAAACACTTACTTGGAGGGACAGAGTGACGTTGGTGTAGAGATCATCCCCCCTCCTAGTGAAGACAGTATGAGGGGATGTCTGCAGTGTGACAACAAGGTCTCCAGGGTCTCCGTCCAAATGGGGCTCTCCCTCTCCACGAACCCTCACCTGTTGCCCGTCAGGGGCTCCCGCCTCCACTTCTATCTCCAGCACCTGTTTTCAAAACATATATACAGTGGAATTTCTATATTTGTCATCCCCATATTCGTAATATTCAATAATCGTCACATTTTTAAGACATTTTTTTCTCCCATATTCATTAGTATTTTCCGAATTTGTCATCACTCCCACCCCTGGCACTGGCACTGCAATCGCACGCCAATCAGCTAAACGTATTAGGTGCTTTGTGTGGTCATCGTGCGTGTATCGTCGTGTGTATTTCACGCTAATTTCTCGCGTAATTATTTTCAATTGATTGCTATCTAATTGGGCCAAAGTGCAGAATATGATAAAAAAATGGCACTTAAATTTTGCTATAGTTAACCAAAATATAAATGCATTTAATGATAATGCGATTGACTACTTCAGGAAGATTGTAAAACCTTCCTGAAGTAGCAGCAAACAAAAACAGACAACATTGGACAAGTCCCTTGTTAAATCGAGTGCTACTGAATCATCGGTGAAACGGACCCAATGATCAGAATTGGAATTACTATTCTTCAATATTTGCAAAATTAATTAGATAATTAGATTAAAAATTAGACAAAATACTTTGTTTAAACCACTATTTACTAATTATTCTACATGTTTCGATACCTATAGTATCTTCTTCAGGAAACAATGTATACCGAAATTAAAAAATATAAAAACTATAAAATGGTGAATAAGTAAGAACTAATATGAAAGCAAATTTAAAAGGTGACTATTTGCAAAGAGGACATGGTTATTTATAATATTAAGCTTGCTATTAACATTCTTTTTTATTTCTAAAATTTTAAATTTATTTATCTAACTGTAAACCCCTAGTATTTGTATGTATAATTTCTAAACCCTTGTTAATATCAAAAGAATGGTTTGTTTCCAAAAGGTGATTGGAAAATTCTGAATAGTTATTGTTAAAATTTTCGCAAGTTTTAATAATAAATTGATAATTGCAATCATTGCAAATTACTATTTGTTTTAATTGATGGCAACTCTTGTTCTTCTTTCTTCCTCCTCTTCCACTTCTACCACTATGTATATCTATTTAATACAATAAAGATAATGTTTAAACATCATTTTAAAATTTTTGTACCATTTTTAGGAGTTGGAAACAAATTAATTGAATTTCAGTTATTTCTTATGGGAAAAATTGTTTCTATATTCGTTAGATCTCCAGGAACAGATTAATGCCAAATACAGAGGTTCCATTGTATAACATTTTATGCATCTAATAATGTTGGTGAGCATAAGTAGTCATCGTCAAGCTTTTGAAATAATGTATTCAAATTTGAATACAAACAAGGCATGGAAAAATAGGACAAAAAGATTTTTCATTATTATAAACCACACAAATTAGAACAGTATAATACCTAGAAATGTCAATAAGGTTACACAAACTGTACGAAGGTCTTGGATTTACAAAGGCACTATGACTCTGGTACTCACTAATATAAGGAAGTATTTGAGACGGGATCACCACACATTTGTGGCACTCGCAGTTGCTCCCATGAATTTCAAGGGCTGAGTAAGCGATGGTTGGGGTTATTATAGTACCGCTGGTTATTCCAGATAACTATTAGATAGCAGGTAGGCGTTGGAATACAGCTCACTTGATTTATATAGTGGTGACTTCATCAGATTGCAGTGGTTTGAAAAATTCAGCGTGTTTTGGCTGTTCTATATTTAATATATACACGGTGTGATGCTGAATGAGAGTTGTCGGGGCGCTTCTACCGACAGAAGCTACAGAGTGAAGGGAGCTTCGAATGGTATGAAGTATTGAACTATTGGAAGTGATAGCACGATTTAAAATGTGCGATCTGTGAAATGTGACCATAACAAAGTAGTTTATTGTAGTATTTTGTACACAGAGGCGTGCACTGCATACAAGTAAAAAAAGCTGTGCATTACTAAAGATTCTGGTCAATAAAAATAAATTTTTATCTTATGAAAAGACCCTATAAAATTCTAGCCGTTATTACCCGGATTAGCGTAACCCATGGTTATATTTTTGTCTAGCCGTCAACAGAATAAAAAATTCCGATTAATTTGTTTTCAACTTCATTGCCATTCGACTCTGAATTTTGCTAGAATGCACGCGTCTAACTTGTTTGTTCAATCCCTACGAGAAACGTACTAAACTATGTATATATTTTTTTACTCAACCTATTGGGCGTCTTTAAGGCTGCCACAATTTACCTTTTATTCAAACAATTTGTGCATAATTCGAAAGGGATTAACCCATAC
Organism: Eubasilissa regina; assembly: GCA_022840565.1. NCBI lineage: Eukaryota > Metazoa > Arthropoda > Insecta > Trichoptera > Phryganeidae > Eubasilissa > Eubasilissa regina. Next base: position 30,126,439 of record JAINEB010000018.1, read on the forward strand.
TGAAAACTCCGAGTAAAAACACTTTCACATATTTGCTTTGCTAACTAAACTCTTTTCCACAGTGTATTTCAACAGACAATTTGTTATCGGTCAATCTGCGAAGTGTGAGAAGAGTGTAATACATATTCAAGTTGATTATACAGAACATACAGACATATATTTTAATTAATAGTATTAATTCAATCTGTTTCTGTTTTTATGAATTAGAAACAGCCGAAAAGAAAAAGAAACGTCGCTGATGTTAAAATACATTTCAATTGCATTTTCAGGGAAATCGTAGATAATATTTTAAGCGAATTTAGAGAACGGTATGGAGCAATAAAAAAACAAACATTTTTAAATTAATGAATTCTAAATTATTTTCTAGATTTAAGAATAATTAATTTCCAATACAATTGTTTTCAAAATTAGAATTATTTTATTCACCTATTATTTATTCGATTTTGATCACCTTAAGAATGAATAATTTTTTTTTATATAGTTCACTAAAATAAATTCATACTAATTTATGGAATACTCAAAATTAGACACGAATTTCAGATCTTCCAATGGTTACTACCGAAAAAGAATTGCTTTTAGAATTAAAAAGATCGGGAACTTTTTATAACAATGTTATCGGTGAATTTACAAAAAAACAGAGACGGATTAAATTGGAATATAAATAATTATATTTAGTATTTAACATTACATTCACACGTTGCAGCTGATGATTAGCCCCGGATATTCATTCATATAGCTGGATGCCATTTATATTATTCACTTTTGAGATATCTGGGGCAGCTAAGAGAGTTCTCTTCTGTTCTAAAAACCCATGTGCATACTATATATAACGAAACAACCGCATCCGGTTTCTGTATAGTAAGGTAAACGTCATTGGTAAAAGCATAACCTAAGTTTAAGTCTACTACAGTATGGACCCATCGCTGATTGGAAAATATGGTTTTCAGAAATCCAAGAAGTTACCACTTAACCGTAGTGTGTCAAATGTCAGAAATTATTATAGTAAAATTTAAAGTGTAATAACTTTTAAATACTTGCGACCAAATCAATTTATTTATTTATTTGTGAATTGGGGCACTCAATTCTACAGGAAAATATATATTTTGCAAAAATATGAGAAAACATCATATTAGCCTTTAGAAAGAAATGAATAATAAGTCAATAAATAATAGAATTAAACAAAGTATGCAAAGTGTAGTCGGTAATTAGAATTAAACAAAGTATGCAAAGTGTAGTCGGTAATTAGAATTAAACAAAGTATGCAATGATAGTGTGTTTTTCTTGCAAATATTTTTTTATTAGCAATTATGTATTAAACAAGAAAAATATAAGCTAACAAATAATTTAGGTTCTATTAATACTGAATAAATATGGTTACCTTTTCCTCGCTGATAAGTTTGACATTGGGACACTCTTCACACACTGTTTGCTGCACCATCTGAAATCTTCCGGGCCCAAGGTTTCTCGTCACCATCTCCTGACGGCAATTACACTTGCGTGTTCCTGAGGCCATCTTTATCACTGGTTTATTGCGGGTTATCTGTAAATAAAATAATTTACAGAATACAAGTACATATCATAAGGGAAAATATAGGATGAAAAAGAAACATTTGAAGTTTTAGAGGGATTAACGAAGCAATTTTAAAAGGAGTGGAGTATGAGAGCTGTACGAGTAAGTAAGTGTATGACGCATTGTTTAAGGCCATCTGTTAAAATTTCAGACAGATTTATCGAGTAGTTTTGTTTTGATAGGTGTTGAAAGTGGGCAAGTTTCGTGTTTGTTGGAACCATGGAAAAAGAGCAATATCGGTGAGTGATTTGATTCCTTTTTTTGGATAGGAAGAAGTGTGAGGAAATTAAAGTGAAGCTGCATGCCTTTTACAAGGACCGTATAAACATCTCTATAGAATGCATACAAAATATCCTATATTAAAAATTGGGCATAAGAGAGCTATAGGCGAGATGGGTAATGGGTTTGGTTATAGTGGAACAAATACAGAATCACATCGAAAGAGTTTTGTGACTGTTGACGAAACATGAGTCCATCACTCACACCAGAAATGAAAGAACAGTAAAAACAGTGGACTGCACCTAGCAAACCTGCTTCAAAGAAGGCGAAAACGGTTCCATTGGCTGGAAAGGTCATGACTACCGTTTTTTAGGATTCACGAGGCATCATCTTCACCGACTATTTGGAGAAGGGAAGGATAATCATGGGGCAATACTATGCTGATTTATTGGGCTGATTTAATGAGAACACCCCCATCTGGCGAAGAAAAAAGTGCTCTTTCCTCAGAACAATGCACCAGCTCACGTAAGCTAAAATTGGTCAAATTACACTACGAATTGCTGCCTCATCCCCACTATGCAATTTATTTTTGTTTCCAAACATGAAAAAATGGCAGAATGCAGTTCACGTCATATGAAGAAGTCACCGCCAAAACAGAGGTCTATTTTGCATTCGACAAATCATATTTTTTGGATGGCTTAAAAAAGTTGGAGTATTTCTGAACTAAGTGTATCAAGCTGAAAGAAGACTGTTGAGAAATATATTATATATTTTTTTTAATGCGCTTCTTTTGCATTCCGTTTTCTTCCCTAACACGGGTACCTATCATACAGCCCTCATATTTACAACATTTGTGAAGATAAATGCATTTAACGCACATTTCAAATTTAGTTAACACAAGTGCTAATAAAAATTCATTATATTACAAGGGTTTGGTAAAAGTACATGCGTCAGAGGTGAGTAATAAATATAAGTAGAATATACTTTCTAGGAAGTGCTTTCCTAGGTAATATGTTCCTATTTACTTTTTTGAAATCAAAAAACTAAGTCAATTTATATCATTAGAATATTGAATGTGATTGATAACGTAGTATTTTTGAAATGTGTGAGGCATTTTTCAATATTTACAATATACACTGGACTTTCTTTTTACATGGTGGATACGTTCCACGCAATACAATGTAAAAAAAAGTATACTAAAATAAAAAATAATGGTGGATAGGTTTCCTTGTATAAAAATCAATTCAGGATATTAAAAATTAAAATTCATTATTGTTTATTGTATTATAGTTTTATTTATAAAAAATTACTTAAAAAGAATCATAGTAACAAAGATTACTTTTAAAATTAGCAAAAATTCACATTGTGGTTAAAATTCATTATTTTTATTTTTTAACTTTGTCTCATTAACCACTTATTGAGTTTAAATGCATCTACCAGTTTTGAAAAATACCATTTTCTTCTTAGATGTATTTAAACTCAATAAGTGGTTAATGAAACAAAGTTAAAAATAAAAATAAGTAACAAAGGTTATGCACTATCACTAGCAGACAATAGATGAACCCGTTGACGCACATTTGGTACGATATCACTTTCATCACTTGAGATATCCAGAGCCTGTGTAATAATTATTTCCAAATTTTCAGGTTTACTGGGTTTAAACAAAAATTCTGTTATCAATCACTGTGACTGTTTTTTTGTGTTCCTGTTCCTTGTATGACTTTTGCGCTCACTTTTGATCCAGAAGACACCTATTGACAAGATTATCTTATAGCAACTTCACTTTTTTAAATGGTTCTCATTGTTATTTCATTCAAACCTAACTCTTTAGCCACTTTGAAAACTTTGTTGAACCTTGTTCATTTTTAAGACAATCTAAAAATTTTATCTTAATCTCCAACGAAATTAGTTTTCTTTTATGTTTCGTAATTTTTGAGTTACCCAACATTTTAGAGTTAATTTATACAATGTAAAATCAAGAAAATACATCAACACACACAGATCACGCTAGACGTCTGCGATATCTAATGGAATTCACACAACTGACTCTGCAGAGTCTCGTGATTCCCATTCCTATTTATTCTAGTCCCCTTCCGCATACCTCACTACGCGTAGTACTGAGTAGTACGTATATGCAAGGGATATATCTAGAACCGTGTTATTTCGAAACTGTGTAAAACGCGAGTCCAGTGTATATATATTTTGGCAATTGCTGAACTTCTGATGGACGTGTTATGTAAGGAGATACAAATTCATCCCCAGGGTGCACTTAGGCCACAATTTAGACCCACCTGCATTTTGGAACCAACCAACGAAATGCAGGCATTATTTTCCGTACTGCCTCTGATAGAAAAACAGAGTATAGAATAAGTTAAGCCGTAAGTATATCAGAAATCAACACAAATAATATCACATTATTATTGAAGTAGGGTTAGGCGGTGTTGTTGGACCACAAACAAACATGTTTTTGGATTACAGAGAATATTGGTATTGAATGATTAATACCAGGATTGGGCAGGAAAATTGCAGAGCTGGGTGCAAAGTTTAGGCACGGTCCTTTTTATTTATATCTATACGTCAGGGTGGAAAACAGGTCAAATATTGCCTGAACAAATCAAGCATAAAAGATTTAAAATGTTTAAATGTATGTAATGTGTCACAAATGGATGTATGCAAAGTACGTATCAAAGAATTTTGTAACAAATGAATCCTGTTACTTCCAAGTACCACAAATTATACCAATGTGACAGTTCAATTTAATAACACTCAAAGCATATCAAAATGTACTTATAACAGATTTAGAGGCTGCCTATTTAACTTAAGCTGGGAATTAAAAATTAGCAAAACATGAAGTTTTCTTTAATTATCTATTGTGAGCATGAGGCCTAACTAAGCACAGGACTAAGTACGGAATTTCCCTTTGCAGCTCAGGCTGGCACTGATTAAAACAGTGTGCTCCCAAAATAGAGTATTGTCAATGATTTAGCTTTGAGTTATTTAAAGGAGAAGATAACATAACTAGAAGGAACACGATGATATACAAAACTAGAACTAGAGCATTCTTTCATTGATTGTCTGCTATCGAAGTGTTGAGTCCTGTATCTAAGGTACGATACATAAGAGGCGCAAAGAGGTATAAAGATTTTCTATCTACTCACCTCGATAAAGTTGCCTAGGTAGATCTCTTCTAATGTGACATACAGATTCATGATAATATCAGCTCCTTTTGGAGTTTCGTGATTCTGTTCACCACCGCCAAAATGAAATCCAAAATCACCGAAAAAACTTGCGAAGGGATCCGCATGATTCATCATGTTATCTTTTTTCAGGCAATCTTCACCACATCTGTCATAAAGATCCCTTTTTTCTTGGTCAGAGAGCACTTCATAAGCAGCACCTAAATCTTGAAATTTCTGGGAAGCATCGGGATCGTCTTTGTTTTTGTCAGGATGCAATTCTTTGGCTTGTTTTCTGTATGCTTTCTTTACTTCATTAAGACTAGCACTTTTAGTAACACCCAAAATTTGATAAAAGTCTCTTCCGCCTATCACTGATATAGTACATAGAATTAAATTGACTAAAGCTATACTTTTTAGACTTGACCCCAACATGTTTATTTTAGAAAACAAAAGTCTTATATTCAAAAATGATTTTAGTTACTTTCCTGCATTATTCTAAAAATCAACGAAGCATTTGACATAACTCAAAATTCACGTCTATAATCGCACGACTGTCACTCACCACGAAAAACACACAGATTATTACTTATCGGAACACGTATGTATTTTAATTACAAGCAAAAATATGCTTAATTAGCATCAGTCATAGATTTGGTATAGTAATGGTTTTCAACCGAAATTTAACAATTCCATATGAATAGAGCACAAGAAAATCTAAGGGTTTTTTTTCATAAGAACTATTTTTCTATGTTTTTTTTAATGACTTATATCATTCTTCTATCAAACGTCGTCTTAAATTTCCGCCAATAAAATAGAGCCTCGTATATTTGGTGTTGCCCGCCCACTTATGGAATACCGGTGGAGGTATTCGTGCAGGTACTTACCCTGAGAAAACAATACTGATAAGGAAAAAGTCGGTATGCACTACATATTTAATATAATATTAATTGACATATCTAAACAATGTACTAAAAACAACTACAACAATAAAAAACCCAATTTAGCTGCTATCTATAATTTTAAATTTCACACTTGGCTTACATGCAAAAACGTCTAAAGCATAGGTAAGAAAGAAAGTTATCGGAAAACTTATAACGTATATGTTTTTGATTATTCTGGAATAGTTTAGGAATTTATTATAGTCAGTAGGAGACCTTGTGGAAACACATACATGCCCAGACTCAAAATCAGTATACGTCAATTCTGCATAATAAATTACGAAGGTGCAATTATTCCCAGAACAGATATCATAAGAAAAATCTGCATTAATATTCTTTAAAAGAATTTTAAGAATGTTGGATGTATATGGTCAGTCAAAATAGACATCGTGATTTTGAATATCACCATAGTATAAAAGGAATAGACCAGGAGTTGACCAAGCACGCACGGATGGGACAGCATATCTTATTGAAGACGATTTCTTGTGCATGGAGTCGGGAAAATGATTTTTTAATAAGACTAGAAAGAGAATATGGCAAATAATTTTTATTCAGCCTACAATAACCGATTATGTTATTAAATATTAAACAAAACATAAAATAAACAAGTTTTTTTATCAAATACTAATTAAATGTATTTATTAGAAAGATATACATATAAAATCAATTTCATCGAAAAATATTGTTGTTGCGCTACCGGGACTCAAACCTGTATCTCTTTATCCAATTATCCAACTATACTACAGCGACAATACGTTTGACGACAAATTTTCGAACTCATATTTTGCACTTTTCAAATTAATACATTTATCGTTCCATTATTTGAAAGCCATCTATTTTGTTTTTACGGAATCTCAAATACTTTTGATAGCAGACGCCAGAATTAACAATTCATTTATATTAAATTTTGGACACATTGATACAACTCGTATATTATTATATGTATATATATCACAGACCTTTGTTCTGAATAATTACAACTTCACAATAAGAATATGTTCTCCTTAATAAGTTTTTTATTTGTACGAACCAGGTGTATTGGTTTAAATCAGATAATTTAATATAAAAGGGTACCAAGTCATGACTTATTTTAAATTCTCGATCAGTGAAATCTTTTATAACAAAAAAGTACATTTCAATTTTACTCAAAAAGATTATATAATTAAAAATCAAGGAATTTGGTAACTAAAAATATTGAATTCTCATATTACCTAACTATCAAACATTGGACCACCCATAAAAACAGGGTTTTAATCAGGTTTTCCTGTATTTTAGTAAATTTTGTAGCCAAAATGAATTAAATGAAGTTGTAAGAACACCTAATAATCAAATAGTTGCAGTTCGCTGTTTCCGAAAACAAAAATATCACTAGAAACATTTCAAAATAGTCCAATGTTAACCGAAATGACTGCACTGTCAATTTGATAAACCATAAGATGCATTAGCATCATACCAACATAAATAATCATAATAATCAACATAAATCTGTTTGTTATCTTGTTCGCTCCTTTATGTATGTATTTTAATAAATATATGACGTATTATCATGGTGACGGTTTGGGGATTATTGCGCAAACGAAAACTACGTACACGAAAAATGCGCACATGAAAATTGCGGAAATAGCGAGCATAGATGATTGCACATACGAAAATTGGGCATATTAGATTTTTGAATTAATTAAGGGTTAGTCTTAACCGAACCTTACCTATATCTGCTCCATATCCGAGATTACAGTCAAAATAAAGAACAAATAATAACAAAATGCACTGAGAATTAAGCAAAACATGCCGGTCGCATGGGTTATTGCGTACGTAGGTATCTACTTTTCTAATGATAAAATAGTTTTGAAATTAGAGCTAAAAATATTAAATCTGTGAACCGTGAAACAGATATTTATATTATTATATTTGTAGTAAAAAATAATTGTTTTAATGGAGCACTATCTCTATGAAATAACGTTTCGTACTTTAATGAAACTGAATTATGTTTTATTAATTATTTTAGCTCAGTCGTCAGTAGGTAATGTAGTATAATAATCAGGAAATAATAAAAGACAAAAGTTGGTATTTGAGAAATAAATAAATCTAAAGAACAAAGCTCTAAAATAAAGAACTGCCCTCTAAAACAAAGAACGTATGGTCACCGTATGTATGAAGTAGTTAAATAAAAATACGCTATTTAACAAGAAAGTACAGTAGTTGTAAAAAAGTAAACAATAGTAACACTAAAAATATAATATTTTGCAAAATCTAACTGACTTACTCTTTCTTAACGTTTCTCCGCGGGGGTAGGTAGAGAGAATAGAGCGCCACACTCTTCTATCATGACATAATTCTCGCCTCATCCACATTCATACATCTTCTCATAAAAGTTAACTATATCATATATAAACAGTGGGAAAATATAAGAGAGGATAGGGTATTAAATGGAATTGTTTTTTGTGCTACGCTTAATAAAATGTATAAATATGTATTTCTCATCAATTTTTGAAATTGCCTTACACAGTTATGCAATGTTCTAATTTAAATTTTTGAAACAATATAAAGACCGTTTCGTAATTTTTTTATAAGCATTCTAAATATGGCCGATGAATTAATATTTAGGCACGCGAAAAAATAATTCGAATATAGGTTTACATGGCAAGGTTTATAGGATTCATTTACCATCAAACGTATTAATTTGTAAAAAAATATTAATTGCTTACCTACAATATGTATGAAATAAAACTAAAGTGATTTACTTTGTAAAACAAAAAATAAATTTAATTTAATTAACATAATATTTGTATTATTTCACTTTTGGCTATATTGATATTATTTAGTAGCGCACACACCTACTTCAGAAAAAAAACAACAATATTTAAAAATTCATAAACAAAAATTCAAAAAGAGAATTCAGAAAAATATTATGTTATATATTGAGATTTATACCGAATTGTTTACGTCAGTTATTATACTAGTGTTCCCCAGTTATCTTTATTTCCAGTTAAAAATAGATTTTTAATAATAAAACACTTCTGTTATGTGTAGAACCGTTTAAACTCCACCTTTTCAATTTTTCACGTTTCATAGTTTTAAAAAGATCAATAATTATAATCATTTTGTTCTTATTACTTAAAGGTTCCACTAAAAATTTCAGTCTAAATTCTTCCGTAAAACTATAAAAAAACTTCCATGTTCTGGACAGCGAAATTTAACCCATTCCCCGCGAGTGATTTATATATGAGTCGCGTCTTAAATGCCCACAGCGCGGGTGACTCAAATATGAGTCGCCGTCTTTCGCCCGCCACTAGTGCGTACATACCCGTTGAGGAGCGGTGAAAATCATACCAAAATTATTTGAATCCTTTATCCTACCGACATCTGTCGATATTTGTCAAGGATTATTAGCCATCTTATAAACAAACACGAAATAATAAAAGTTCTCGTATCATCCACTATCGCTCAGTTACTAAAATTCTCAAACTCCCTCAATAATGCGAGTTAAATTTAATATCAGTATTTAAAAACTTGTAAATTGTGTGCATTGGTCTCAGAAATCAGCACCCGGGCAGATCACTATTTCACTCTAGTACGTATGAATATCATCACAAATGGTGCTAGTGATAGTGTAGAGCACTGTTGTGTTCTCTCATGGATAATTTTGTTTACGTTATTTTGTAATTATGGTTCTGATTTCTGTATTTGTTTATGTTCGTGAGGATACTTGACAACATTTGTTATCGACTTTTTAAAAACAAATCATAAATATGTTGCATTATCGTACTGTAAAATCGTAAATTATAATGCCACCAAAGAGTGCCGCGTATGAAAGATGTCATGCGTATTTATGAACGCGATTAATGGGTTAATTTGTTAGTTTGTTTTTCAGCCAGGATTATGTTATTAATTCTCATTATTTAAAAAGGTCTTGAGATGAGTCTTCAACCACTGTAAAAATGGTAAGTTTTCTTGTTAATTTCTTTTAATAAAACAACTTTTTTCTTTGAATACAAATTCAAAGGTATTTGTTCTCAATCAAAAAGAGAAAGGCAAACATGACCTCTTACCAATGGTGTACACGAATAAGACTCGTCTTAAGGATTTGTCGGTCAAGGTCAATGTATATAAGATGTATCATTTTACTATGCGGACAAAATACGGCAGGCAATGAATCACAGCTCGATCCGTACTCATCTGTATATAAGGGCCTTAAGAATAGTCAGCAGCATTAAATAACGAGGATTTATGGAAAATACCATACCGACAAGAGCATTGTTTTAAATACAAAAGAGAAAACATAATAGAAAAGTCGCCTCAGCCGGCATCGATGCTATCGACATAGCGCTGTCGATTCCTCACCGACGATCTCTCCTGTTTCACTGTTTCGCAACGGCGGTCTTGCCGGTCCACGCACGCCGAGTGAGACCGCCAACTTGCTTCATTTCATAGTTTACGCGCACCTTCTATGTCTCTTCATTCTATCCGTAATTCTGTATTCTTTGCTCTGTCATACTGTTACAATAAACATCAACACGCCAATAATCACTCTTTCATTTAATCACCGACCTAACTCCCAAACATCCATTTCTCTCCTGGTCTCATATATGGTATAATATACATACATACTTCTAAATCCACATATATTTTCATATGTTCGTAAACATATTACTAAATAACAAATTGCTGACATCTAAATCTGTGTTTGACAGTTTTTTTTCACTACTTTGCTATAAGAATTCACAACAAGAAAGAGTGACCATCATTTTCAAGTTTAGTTTAGTAATTTAATTTCAAAATAAATTATTACTGATACGAGGGTATCAAGAGAAATCAGTTGCAATGGCAGAAAAAAATATCTTTGATGAAAATTCTACATACTTACAGCGCGCGGTAGAGCAATAAATTAGATAGCGGTGACGCTCGACGCCGCGATGTCGGTGGCGCGCGGTCGGCGAGGGGCAGCGAGGGCGACGAAGGCAGTGGCTAGTGTAGAGAGAGAGAGAGGGTCTCTATACACGAGTCTCGACTCTCATAGAGAAGAAAAAAATGTTTATAGAAATTATATATAATCATTGGTTATATTTAAAAATGTATATATCTCATTTATATTTTCTAATAAAAAAAAAAATATTTTCAGTATTTACATACGTTGTAAAACATATTAATTACAAGACTTATACGTTGTATGAGTGTTTAAAAAAATAAAAAGTAATTAAAGGAAAATATTGGATGGAATTATGAAAAGTTTGCAATATAAATATAATATTTTATTATTTAATTCATAGGATTATTATATAGTAGAATATAATCTCGATTATCCGGGGTCACATCAATCGGGTTGTGTATAAACCGGGACAGGAAAAAGTTCTGAAATTTTTAAATAACATTTCGAAAAGTTATTTAAAATGTAAAAAAATATTTTTCATTCGACTGCACGTGCCAGAAGATTAAACTAGCGAGTAGAAAACGAACTTGGGTACGCTTATATTCAGTGTTTACTTTTGATGCAAGCGGGAGGGCGCATTATGTCAAATAGTACTTTAATATTATGCGTGTCACATATATGAATATTTTAAGTTATAGTTTTAAATTTTTTTAAATCCAAATCATTTTTTTTCCCTCACAACCTAAGATAATCGAATCTGCTTTGTACACCAATGTCGTAAGTCGTAAACCATTATATTCCCTAACGAAATAGCTGCTACTATTTTGATACCGGCGTCAACGCGTTGGTTTTTCAATATTTCAGAGGGTTTACACGGCAACCCCTTAATTAAACTTGCGCATGCGTATTGCTATTCTAGTCTACACGCCCGCAACCGCCCGCTACGCCGTAGCAGTGGTGCACAGCTCCGTAGAGGGCAGTGGAACGAGCGGTGGGTTCGCGTGCGTGTGCCCATTTATTGTCATGTATGGTTCCGGTGATAATTGAGTGTACAAGTCGAGGGTTGTAATTAATTAGCAAAAGTGGAATTACTCATCGGCGCTACATTGTAGATTATCAAATTATTTCGTAATCTAGGATAATATGAATGAAGACCAAATCATTTACTTTGGAGGTAAGATCATAATGATTGTCTCAATGTACGTATTCATACTTGGCCTCTAAGGATGGCATTTTGGGGGTTTGGAATCAATAATGGGTTTATTACACTATAAACTGATACATATATGGTCTACACGATATGTTTTAAATCGTTCAAGTGTTTGGATTTTATGGAATACACCATTTTTAACGTGTTTTTTTCCTCATAAACATTTTTCATTTTACGCGCATTTTTCTGATCGAAAATATATGCACTTACCTATCTAATATTAAAACATTTATTCTAATATTTATAATTAAATCTAGCGAATCTCACAATGACACGCTATGATGTCAAACGTTGTTGTCGTGTGCCGAAAAACTCGAGAATTCTTAATCTCATTTATAAATCTTGAATCTTATGAAATGAAAACATGTTTCTTGTTTTACTTTCGTTAACAAAAATCAAAAGCGGAATAAATAGAGGCGGAAAGTAAATAATTTAAAAAAATTGGTATTTGGATAATATTTAAATCGATATATGTATATATTCAATCACCAGTAAAATATTTACGAATTATTATTTTATTTTTTATTGTTTTACGTTTAAAGTAGTCAATTTTGACAATTTGAATTGAATTTGTCGAAAAACTTGTCGAAATCGTGAAAAGGAGACATTTTCGAAATGTAGTAACTTGACGCGTGGAATGCGAATGGCGACATACACGCGACAGTGACCTTTAAGATCATGAACCCAGAGGCTGTTTTCGCGCCAAGCGCATCGCATACTGCACCACTGTGATTGTGGAATCTTAGGCAGGGCTGGAATTACCCTTGAAAGGGGCCTAGGATAATGAATATTGAGGCTCCCACAAAAAACTAAATATACTTTTTTTTATGTACGTTTTAAATGTACTCTTCTAGTTTTTATTATTTGAAAATCACTATTGTCATCAGAGTTCCAAGTATTATAGGGTTATATCTCCCTTCAGCTCTGTAGTACTCTAGGCTTGATCTTGTCAATAATAGACTATATATACATACTTATGCATATCATATTATTTTGTAGTGATTAATGATTTTTTCTTAATTTAACTTCATAATTTTTATTACTTTTATTTCTAATAATGTTAATTACCTTATCATAGAAATAGTTACTCGGATTTGCTTAAAGAAAGAAAATAGTGTATTTGCTATAATACAAACAACATGCTAGTTATTATGGCAGACGGAAGCATACAAAAGGATTATAAGAGCCCAGCTAGAAAGCAGTAGTGAAAGCCAGTAGGTGAGGCCTGAAATAATGAATTTTTTATTAAAATTCTGTCAATATAACCTGCCGGATTCATATTATATGGAACATACAGATACAAATTAATATTGCCTATATTAATTTTACGTTGTATGATAGCATTTGCATGAAATAACTGCGCAACTCATTTTTGATAAATATGGGACGTTGTAATTTATGACAATCTGACTCCAATGTGAGTATTGCACAAAGCTAAATAATATCTATACCAAAACTGTTATTGGAGTCTTTAAACAACTAATGTGTAACTAGTAGTGACAAACAATGTGATGGAAATATACACATGCAAATTACGAGGCGCTCCTGCACTGAAGTCAGACCAATATTCTTCAATTATTTGTTAATTTTAATTTTTACCTGTGAAACAATACTGGCGTAACTCATGGTCAGGTTGCATTATAATTCTGCTTTAGGTATGTTAGTATTCTAGTTAACATTTATTATATGAAAATTACATTAAAAAGATGTATAATAAACAGCATGATTTTGTTTAAAAATTGAAACCTGAAAAAAAAAAACAAAAGCTGGGCCATATTGAGTATACAAAAATTTATCCCGGGCCGCACATAGAATCTGAGATTCATCCAAGCGAACGACTATCTGATGAAAAAATTGGCTGCCACATGGGCGAGACAAATGTGAACCACATTAGTTATGCCGATGATATGGTTATACTAGCGCCATCTATAAAAGGGATAAGAAAGCTTTTACAGATATGTGAAACATATGCCAGTGAACACGATATTTCATATAATGCCACCAAATCGGTCATAGTGGCGTACAAATATGGAAAAGGGCCAGATAATATCCCTCCCGTAAGGCTGGATGGGACGAAATTGAGCGTTCAAAATAAGGTCAAACACCTTGGCCATATATTCAATGAAGATGGACAAGACGTTGATGATATAGAACGGCAGAGGAGACAGTTGAGCATTCGTGCAAATATGCTGTCATGGCATTTCCACCGATGCAGTAAGGAGGTGAAGAGCATCCTGTTTAAATCGTTCTTCACCAGCATGTATACCTGTGAGCTCTGGTCGAAATACAAGCAAGTGTCCTAATTCAGTACAATAACTTATACAGAATACTGTTCAGATTGGCGCGTTATTGCAGCGCATTTACAATGTTTACCGAAGGTCGTATACATGGATTTATTCAGCTTCTGAGACACCGAGTTGCTGGCGTAAAGCTGTGGCTAGAGCTTAGCACCAACTCTCTGGTGCAAGCAGCGCTCTCATGGAAAGCTGGTCCCCTGACCAGAGAATGGCAGCGCCTACAGAATGGCCGTGACTGAAGTAGTTATATATGCAATATTTATATTTTGGGTGTATATATGTGTGATTTTTTTACATTTTATTAACTTTTTTTTTATTTATTAATATTTTCCTTGCTTTTCTTTTTTATATTAATTTCATAACCTTAATGTATAACATAATATGTATTATTTCTATGGCGAATCGGGTTAAAAAAAAACCTGATCACGCTGGAATAAACACATTATTATTATTGTTATAAGCATGTGCAATATTGTGTCAAACGACCCACTTTTTTTCATTCTATGTACATACATAATAGCAAAAAAATACAATTACACTTACGGAATGTATCAGCAGGTGATGAGGAGCGCATGTAGCCCCGCAGGTCACTGATTGGATATGTGTAGTTTAAAAGAAGAAGATTCATTTATCAAATGATACATTAGGTACAACCATGGGATAAAAAAAATGTTTTTTTCCCTTTGTTTTAGGTTTTAGTATTATTTTTGCTGTCACTGATACCATGGCCAGGACCGACAGTTTTCAAGATATCTTGCTCTCGTGACAATGCTAAAATAGTGCGCAAGATAGTTCAAAGTAAATGGATACCTGTCCTAGAGAAACATCAAGTGAAACTCCCTCTAGAATGTCCTTTTCATCCATTACGTGACATATTTGGACCACAGCATGCAGCTAAATTCCAACATCGTTCATCTCAGTGGACTTGTGGGTTTTGTGGAAAATCATTTTATGAAGAAAAATATCTGGACATGCACTTTGATAACAGGCATAAGAGCAAAATTAACAAGGTAAATTTGCTGCATTAACTTTAATATAATTTAGCACTTTTTACCAATGGTTCAAAAAGGTATTTATATTAAAGTGAATGGAGAAAGATAATTATTCCACTCATAACCCTGAAAATCGTCCAGTCTGAATTGCATGAAGATTATGCATTGATGTGGAAGAATTGATGGATGTGTGTCATGAAAAGAATATATTGTGTTTTATCTTCTCTGCTCACTCCTTCGTGAAAATATTGTGATGGTGTACGTCTGTACTTTACTAGTGTTGTTGAAATATATTGTGTGTACAAAATAATACATATATAAAAATATATTTTTATCATCGCACCATAACCTCTGCATTTATGTTAGCTTCCTACTATTAATGGACGATTTACATTGATAGTTTTTTTTCTCAAAAAGACAAAATTTATGAAATCGAAAACTTTACTACTTAACTTACAAAAGCCTCGGGAATGAATTTGAACATTTTGAAAGAAAAACTATTGAGGGTTAAAAGATATTTATAAAAATAATAATTTTATGGTAAAATCTCAAACAATAAAATGGTCAGGATGATTAGGGCGCATGAATACGGAACGTACTGCGAGTCGTATTCATCGAGGGATCCCGAAAGGATTTTGGTAGGCCCAAATTGAAATTGGACGACAATGTGAGTAGTGATCAACAGTGGAGTATTTGCACAAACATACATCTCAATGGATCATAAAGCCATGGAGTAGTAGCACTATTTATACCAAGTTTTCTGTGTTCAGCAACCGTAAGCACAGTGAATAGTAATACCATAATAAGGAAATATTCAGTTTTAAATCCACCCAAACTGGGACTGCCAAACAAGCCGTCTAAACCTTCTACAAAAAAGTAGCTTGTTGGTCTAGTGGTTAAGATGCTGGCCTAGTTATCTAGTGGTTAGAGATTCACGCCTCGTTCTAGAAGCCCAGCGAGTTAGTCTTATTTTCATAGTACAATCGTTTAGCTTAGTTTGAGAATACATAGTGAGAATATTGATGCTACATGTATTTTGTATACGTATCTCTATTTTTAAAAAAATCCCTAGAGGTTGTACAAGTGCACAGCAACTACGCCACTAATACTGAGTGAATATATAAATAAATAATCACACAATTCTAACATATGATAAGAAATTTGTATATATGTATTAATTTATGCAAATAACAGTTTTGCAACTAAATTTTAAATCAGTGTGGAAAATAAAGCCACTTTCCATCTGCAAAATTATAAAAGATATTGTAGGTGTTATAGAAATCATAAATTAATTATTTTTTGCAGGCAGAAGACGCTGTTTGCTTAGCAGACTACTGTGACATAATGAGATGTCAGGTATTGATCTCTCAAGATGCAACTTTGGGTACAGAGGGGAATCTCCTTCCGAGTACAGATATAGAGATATGGCAAGAAGCGACAGTATACCGAACTGCACTTGCTACGTCAGGCCCCAGGGAGGTGGCTAGAATATTTCTCAAAAGTAATGAGCAACAAAGTAGCAAATTAAAACCTAGGCCGAAAATAGAAGAACATCGGAATTGTCCGAGAACATCTGAACCAAAACCGGACGACGACTTGGAAAGTGTTGAAGGTAACATTTTATAAAATGAAAGATTTTTTTATTATAAATGTGCAACCAAAGGCATAATGTATTTCTATATTTTCCACTTGTATAACTATAACTATAAGGTGATTGTTGTAGTACTCAATGTTTTTCTAGGTTGTTGTAGGTCATATGACTAAAAACTAACCCCCAGGACAGTAATCAGAGTAACCCAAAATAAACTATGCTTTTATTTGGAAGCTGTGAAAACCTATTCTAATATTCTGAGATATATAGATACAATGAAACCTCTATCTATTGTTTTTGAAGGGACCAATTAAAATAAACTATGAATGCGGGATTATAGAAAAAAGTTATATTTTTCATACTTAGATGTTTAATACATATTCTAAAAAAGATACATATTTCACATGTAAATTAATGTGCTCAAATAAAAATAAAATTAGATAGCTGCACAACAAAAATAATTAAACTTTGTCAAGCGGCAGTCACTGGCAGCATTCTCTCTCTCTCTCTCAAATGTTCCGTTCATTGTTTATGAGTACTGTTAATAGAAACCAAGCATTTAGCTATGAAGTATGCTGCGTAATTTAAATGATTAATGCGGTAAACTGATGTATAGAGGAACGATCAATTTAATATATTTTTGTTTTGTATGAAATTAATTTGGGACTGGAAGAAATAAACGATACATGCAGAAAAATGACCATTCGAGGAACAATCGATTGAGATTTCACCGTAATTGCTTACATGAAACATTTCTTATGCTTCGGCTACATATTTATGAACTATTAATTAATATTCTAAATATGTAATTATTGTATGTATATATGACATGGAGACCAGGATCCACAGTCATGATTATCGTATATCAACGTGACTTGATATACGATAATCTACTTTGCTAAATATTTGTTTTTGTTTGTAAATCTGATTTTGTCCTTATTATGAGTCAGATTGCAATAGAAAAATCTATAATTTTCTGAAGATTATATTTTGACAGAAAATTAATGATGTATTGATAAATACAAATTAAATTTTATGACACGGTTCGCACCACCTTTTTACCTTAACATCTAAAATTATGACTTATAATTAAAAACAGCTTTAATAGTATGATATAAAGAGGTCCCACAGGTTGGGCACCGCTAGATATAACGTCGGGCTCTTTCCTTGCCCAATCTTCATATTATCAATATATCGTTGGTCACTGAGAAGGAGGTGGGGATGAAAATCAATAGGCTATAATTATGTACATATTTACAATTTATTATATATTAAATTAAGGAGAAAAGAAAAACCTTAGGACAAGTGTTTAATCTAACTTAGAGTCTACTTAATTATAATCTTAACTTAATCTCAAATCTACCTTAATTACACCATCGGATACTGCTGGGGGCGACGTCTGGACTGCGATGTCAAGGAAGTGGACGGACGGGGCTCGATCGCCGTCGCGTCCACCCTTGACCCATCTTCATCGGTGGTGGGCTTCCGTCGCCATCACTGCTGCGGTAGTCGACTGCCTTGATAGTCTGCGCCGCTGGCAACCGATAGCTTAGGTGCCAGCTGGATTGGGCGCTTCTAGCCTCGTTCTGCCTTCCTTCATCCTGTACTGGCCGGTCTCGGTCGCTGGTCGCCAACCGTCCGATGACTGACGGTGGCTCCTCACTTCGAATTTCCATCCCACTCAACTTCCGATTTCTGCCGGGATTTTTACTATCATGGGCGGTCTTCAACTGTTCCATTGTCTTCCGTGTTCCACCTCCTTCTTTAACTTAGATGTTCGATCTGATGCTGGCTGATCTCGAGCGCTGGTTGCCAGCCGTCCAATGGCTGACGGTGGAGTAGGATATTCAACTCTCCCTAAGAGAGTTTTAAACTTTTTTTTCTGTTGTCTTCGACTGATTTTTCTGACACCCCATTGATTCTAACTCCGACTGATTCTTAACTGATGTCTGATCCTAAGTCATTGATTCCAAGTCCTGATTCTAAGTGCGACCGATTTTAAGTGATCTTAACTGAGAGAATGATTTCAAGTCCGTCTGATCCTAAGTAAAAGGTCTTCTGAACTGTGTTCCTAAGTAAAATGTCCTCTTAACTGTATTCTTCATCGCCACATTCGCCTTTTAAGCACCTCAGGGCGCGTCCTCAACACGTCCCTTAGACAATGATTGGTGCTCTCGTTTTCTCAAAACAGAAGCATTTTACGGCTTTGTACCCAGGATTAGCTGGGAAATTCCTTGTATTCATAAATATTTGGGATCTTCCGTACGAGAGCCAAAACCCCTTATTCAGCCAGCTAATTGCAGCTGTCGTAAATGTATATTTTCCCAGCCATATATTAATATCCGAAAGGTACGTCGCCGACAGTATACAATTAAGATTAAATGCATTTCTTGGGGTTCGACGGTCATAAAATGTCCCTTAGATCCCCCAAGAAAGCAAACACGTTCACTTAATTTTAATTGTTTACACGGCCCTGTTACCCATGTAAATCCCTCAAGGAATGCACCGCGTTCAGATTAGCCGTTAAGTGCTCTTTTCTTTGTTAATAATATGGGGAAATTCGCGTCACATTAATCGCCGGGCACATCAAGTATTTAAAAGATGTTGGGATAATTCCAAAGAATTTAGTATATTTTAATTAATTTTTGATGAAATCATATTTAATTTGTGAAGTTGTGAATTTTCAGAATATAGTTTTTGATAATTAAAACAAATTTAGAAAAATCACTTAGAAAAAAGATATGCAAAAAAAGCAAGAATAAAAACTTGGACAACTTTTGTATATGGCATTTTGGGAGTTAGGACGGTGGTTAAATGAAATATATGTTTGTTTGCGCGTGTTGAGATTTTATTACGACAGTATGGTAAAAACAAGAACGACAGAATGAAATGAATAAATGTAAAAAATGAAATGATGTAGAAGGTGCGTGTATATTACGAAATGAAATGTTGTGAAGCGGGCTGGCGGCTTCGCTCGGCTCTCGCGAGCCGGCGAAACCGCCGTCGTGAAACGCTGAAACCGGAGAGCGTGCCTAGCGGTGAATTCAGAGCCAGGCTTGTGGCAGCAACCGGCAACGCTGTCGCTAGCGTCGATGCCGACTGAGATGGCGGTGGATTTGAATTCCGGTCGCTACAGCATCATAGCTTCATCAGTTAAAGCTCTCTGTTGGTCAGTGGTGCAATAGGCATATACTTAGGATATGCTGTTACCAATGATGCTAACTAAGTTGACACAGATATACTATGTATCAAAAAAAAAAAGTGGATAAAATTATTCTAATTTTGAAAACAATTCTATCTATTTTAATTTTATAAAACATTATAATATAAAATAAATGAATTCATTACTTTAAGAAAGGTAAGTTCTTTTATTACTCATAACATAAAATTTTTCAATATTAATGATATTACCATAATAGACCCAAAAAATGCAACTTGCTCGCTTGACAGATAATTGACGAACATCATACGAAATACAAACTAAGAAATTACATTGGAATACACCATGGAAAAAAAACCATTTTGTCTGTACAATTAGTAAAAGATGACTTTGCACGCAGTTTTCGGACAAGATAATTCCTTTCTAAAAAATAGAGTACCGTAAGAAAAAATTGTTTAAAAACTGCAGAAAAAAGGCAGAGGAAATATTTAATTCAGTAAGATTGTTATGCAGATCGAATAAATATAATATTGGATGCACGCAAACAAGCAAATTGTTTCCAAGCATCGATATGTTGTCAAAATTAAAAATTCTAGCCTTGGGTTATGCTAATCTGAATAGTAATAGTTAGAATTTTAAAGGATTTTTTCAGAAGATAAGGATTATTATTTATTTGACAATACAAAGTACCAGGTTTGAGTCCTGGTAATGGCTATATTTTTTCAATAGGTTTTTTTTGTGTGCCTTTCTAAGCAATTTATCTAAATTTTAAAAGTGTATTTTAAGATCATCCATTTTTTATGCAGGAGGAGCGATTCTGTCCGAAGCCACGTTTGTGTATGTGCTAGGTATATGGTAAATTAGTTGAAAGTATTCACCTAATAAATATTATAATTAATTTCAGATGAAAGTGATGGAAAAACTAATGATAATGATGGTGACCAGAATAGCACATCAGAGCTCTGTGACAAAGACATGGTTGACTCAGCTCTTCCACCAGTAGACCAAAAACAGCAGAGAATTTCCGAGCTTCAAAAACTTAAAGCAAACTGTAATCCTGAAGACTTACAAAAACTGAAAGTGCGATGTGAATTACTTGTGAGGGATTGCATTGCTGGATTAATAATTCATTTATCCGTGCATGATTTTAAGGAAATCGAAGGTATTTTTTTTTTACTATAACCTGATCAGTTTTCTTACTTTTAACAATGTTTAATTTAAATTTACTCCCTTCGTTTTCTTGCGATCATGTTCTGTAATCGATAAATTTTATATTTTTTTCATAATTGCAAATTATAACACATAGTTAATGGAACATGTTTTGCAATAGAAGAGTTTAACAAAGTTTAATATTTAATTAATTTACTGTGAAAGATCTACAAGGTAAAATCGATGGATCCAAGTTCTAAAGTTAGTAAATTATTCCATATCAATTTGTTTCCATGCATACTTTATACGTCGCCTACCTTATTGGGAACTTGCTTAATTGTAAATTATTTTGAAAACAAAAAATGTTGGTTCAAAATAAAGTCGATACCTTAATCTACAAAGCAGCTAACCCTACTAACTAACAATCGTCACATATCGATACCTTAATCTACAAAGTAGCTAACCCTACTAACTAACAATCGTCACATATCGATACCTTAATCTACAAAGTAGCTAACCCTACTAACTAACAATCGTCACATATCGATACCTTAATCTACAAAGTAGCTAACCCTACTAACTAACAATCGTCACATATCGATACCTTAATCTACAAAGTAGCTAACCCTACTAACTAACAATCGTCACATATCGATACCTTAATCTACAAAGTAGCTAACCCTACTAACTAACAATCGTCACATATCGATACCTTAATCTACAAAGTAGCTAACCCTACTAACTAACAATCGTCACATATCGATACCTTAATCTACAAAGTAGCTAACCCTACTAACTAACAATCGTCACATATCGATACCTTAATCTACAAAGCAGCTAACCCTACTAACTAACAATCGTCACATATCGATACCTTAATCTACAAAGTAGCTAACCCTACTAACTAACAATCGTCACATATCGATACCTTAATCTACAAAGTAGCTAACCCTACTAACTAACAATCGTCACATATCGATACCTTAATCTACAAAGCAGCTAACCCTACTAACTAACAATCGTCACATATCGATACCTTAATCTACAAAGTAGCTAACCCTACTAACTAACAATCGTCACATATCGATACCTTAATCTACAAAGTAGCTAACCCTACTAACTAACAATCGTCACATATCGATACCTTAATCTACAAAGTAGCTAACCCTACTAACTAACAATCGTCACATATCGATACCTTAATCTACAAAGTAGCTAACCCTACTAACTAACAATCGTCACATATCGATACCTTAATCTACAAAGCAGCTAACCCTACTAACTAACAATCGTCACATATCGATACCTTAATCTACAAAGTAGCTAACCCTACTAACTAACAATCGTCACATATCGATACCTTAATCTACAAAGCAGCTAACCCTACTAACTAACAATCGTCACATATCGATACCTTAATCTACAAAGCAGCTAACCCTACTAACTAACAATTGTCACATATCGATACCTTAATCTACAAAGTAGCTAACCCTACTAACTAACAATCGTCACATATCGATACCTTAATCTACAAAGTAGCTAACCCTACTAACTAACAATCGTCACATATCGATACCTTAATCTACAAAGTAGCTAACCCTACTAACTAACAATCGTCACATATCGATACCTTAATCTACAAAGCAGCTAACCCTACTAACTAACAATCGTCACATATCGATACCTTAATCTACAAAGCAGCTAACCCTACTAACTAACAATTGTCACATATCGATACCTTAATCTACAAAGCAGCTAACCCTACTAACTAACAATTGTCACATATCGATACCTTAATCTACAAAGTAGCTAACCCTACTAACTAACAATCGTCACATATCGATACCTTAATCTACAAAGTAGCTAACCCTACTAACTAACAATCGTCACATATCGATACCTTAATCTACAAAGTAGCTAACCCATGGTAAAAAACTGTTTTTGATGCCAATAATTTTCTCTTTTATTGTTCTATGGTACGCTAAAAGCCAAAAATTCCCATCAATTTTAAAACATGTGAAATCACGTGTTTTAAAATAATAAATAGGTGCTGAAAAATTTTACATTGATTCTTGCAAAAACCTTCAATACCTTCCCCTCATACAAGGGTTGGTGGCACCAGAAATAGAGGACGTCCGCGGAAATCATAATCACTACATCACTACGTTATCATGGAAAATCACTTGACTCCCAATAATATTTTACAATTTTAGTAAAGTACAAGATAAATTAAAATATCAATAAAATTTCTCAGCCATCCTATTTCTGGATAAATAACAAAGTGTGTTTTGGAATTTTCGTAATCCGTTTAATTACAAAATTAAACAGTTTTTTGTTGCTCCCGAACATTTTAGAAAAATCGAGCTTTGCAGATTAAGATATTAATATATTATTTAGCAAACTAATGTTTGCAACTCCAGTTGTTGTCAATACAACTTTATTAATTTGCAGGTGTGTTTGTTTTTCCCATAAAATTACAAGTTTTCTCCTTTATTATATCTACTTTCCACTAATGCTATGGAGATCTCAGATTATCTATCAACTATAAGTTATTAACAAGATAAATCTTTTCTTCAAAGAGTACTGAAAATTTAACAGACACTTGAATGTTAAATTCGTTAACTGAGTGCACTGGAGTTCTTTTGTTTTCTTAGTACAATAGACTTGATTATTTGGGTCCCGAATCAATTGAGGCAGTAAAGAATTGTGGAATTTTTTTAATGACACAAATAAAACATGTAAAATGTAAAAATGATTTTTCATTTGACTATACAGTGTGTACCAGAAAATTAAGATGGCCGAATACATAATGTATAACAGAAAATAAAACTGGTGAACTTACTATTTGGGTGCGCTTAGATTCGGTGTTCATTTTTGATGCAAGCGGATGGGCACATTACATCAGAGTTCAATTTTTTTTTGGCACGGATTAACCAGGGTTTTTTATGTGTGTCAATTTTTTTTCCTACCACTCCAGATAATTGGTAGTTTACTTCTGTACTTGGTTTTCTGAGTTAACGTGGTAGATTTAGCTAGTGGTTTAATATAATTACACTATATGTGGGCTCCCAATGTACAATAGTTTTTAGCTTGAATGCAAACTTCAGTCCATCTTCAATGGATCTCAGGTACACAAGTTCACCAGCTTTCTATATAAAACAATGCTGTATAAGCTATCAAGAACCGTGTTATACAACCTGAAAATCAAACACTTCAAATTTATATATTAGATATTTAAATTGATCTGTATTCCATTGATATAATTTATTAAAATAATTTGCTAAATAACATATAATGTTTTGTAAAAAAAAATTGCAGAGGAGATGAATAGGGCTGTGTGTTGGTATCTCAGCTGTGATCGTTACTGGGAAGACGCTGCCACAACAGTGAGACCTTTCCCTTGGCCACTTGTCATAGGAATAACAACCGTTCTAACTCTTGGTATTTGTATGTGCTACTACATAATATGGGTGCTTTTTGAGTAAGTATACAATTTATCATATAAATACACCTTAATTGATAAACTATTTAAATAAGAAATGAGTATGGGCAGCAGCATGGTGACTAGACAGATGACAAGTAAATCCAGGTGATGACAACTGTCAATTTGTATTCATCCTTAATTGTAAGGTTGAACGCCTAAAGAAATTATTATGATTAGAAAAAAAGATTTTTTTTATTTCCAAAGCCTTATTTTCATTCCGTATTATATGCAGATAATGCAGACTCCATCTTATGGCCCGTGTCCACGGATGAGATTTTTGAGTCAATCTCTGAGACAGGGATTAGCACTGGAGTGTTTCCATGAGTTCATTTGGAGACAACTCGAGACAACATAGTCCACTGTGTACACATCAAGTCACCGCTACTTGTCTTGGTTTCACTTCACGCTTGTTGTATGTCAAATGTCAGCCTATTGACGTTAATATTGATTTGAAACTGCAGCAATTAAAACATGATAAATGTTTACTTTTTGTAGGGAATTATCGCTTTATGTATTGAGTTTCGCTGTCATATTGAACACCATGACGGTCGGTCCTACCAATCTCATGGTACTAAGATTTATTTAAAGTAAATCACTGAGACTAATTTCATTGCGTCTCATTCTGTGGACAAAGGCCATTAAAACAAAAAATCTTGCAATGCAAAGATTTTTATTGAAATCTTATTTTGAAATTTGAAATAATTGTTGTCATTTATCGTGTGTTATTTTTGAAAGTTCTGATGACAAAAGCATGGAGAGTAACAGTGCATCGGCCACTGCGCACTCATCCCCTACGCGCGGAGCTGGTGGACCCGGGGGGCCGATGTACAGTGAGGAGTACTACACAGTGGCAGATCTAAACGATCTTGGACAAAATGAGCACTACATTTATGTCACTTATCCACCAGAACTCAAACGTCGACTGCTAGAAAGGTATGGCCATCAAGTTTTCACATTTTTGTTACTGAATGAACCGAATGTCTTATGTGATGAGTGTGGATAAGTTGGCAATTGACTGTGGATACGTTGGTAATTGAAATAAAGTAAATCACATTATTACAAAAATATTGTAGAAATTAGATGAAATATATATAACAATGCAGACATAGATGGTATACAAACAGTACGTGAAATACTACTTTTTTATTAACTAAAAATATAACTATTACTTGTAACATTTTAATTAGGTTAACTAGCAAAAAAATTTTGTAGAAAAGGTAAAAGTATTGCTTCTTATAGTTTTATTAGATTGAATGCGCTGAGCAGTAGTTATGAAAGAAATAAATTATTTAGTATTTATTGGGTAAAAAGCAGATTGAAAAAAAGGTTTTTAGATATTTAGTTAAGATTCTTACTAAAAAGAGGATCTAGGTAGGATTTTTTGATTAATTGATTGATTGGTTGATGGTCCGTATTTCTATTCACTTCATATTAATGCTATAATACAGGCCATACAGTAGAGTACTACAATATGGTTAGTATTGTAGCATCTACATACCAAAATTGGCTTTTCAGATAGGAATACGGATCAGTGGCCACAAAGTTGTCAAAGAGAGCAACATTGATTTCCGACTAAGTGAGAAATTGACAACTCATTTTTTTGGTGAAATGATATAAAATATATGTATTACATTATAGCCATAAAAATAAAATCAGTACATAACAATTTGACACTGTTTGACCATAACATATGTATGTCCATAGCTTATGAAAATAAATCAATTTCTTTCTGATTGTGTAGCTGCTACAATAGAACCACTCGACTTTGAGGCAACCTCTTCCTGACCCGGCTATAATTTGGAGTAGTTTCCCTTCAAGTAGATATTTAATGAAATTATAAAAGCCCATTTTATTCTTTAGAATGATTCATAATATTAGATAATTTTTCAGTAGTTAATAAAAT
This sequence comes from Eubasilissa regina, assembly GCA_022840565.1. Lineage (NCBI taxonomy): Eukaryota > Metazoa > Arthropoda > Insecta > Trichoptera > Phryganeidae > Eubasilissa > Eubasilissa regina. Next base: position 30,152,998 of record JAINEB010000018.1, read on the forward strand.
GTAGCAATTTAAACAGATTATTCAAAAAATGTATCAAAAATACACTGTGTACTATATTTCTATGTACTCGAGTACATAGAGATCAAACAAAATATTACTTTTAGAAGTGTTGCAATATCAATTATGGGATCAACTTCTACAAAAGCCAGTTTTTATTTCCTAAACAGATTCATTGACAACTATGTTTTATTTGATAAACAGTTTTCATTAATAACCATTTTTTATTTGACAATGATTTTTTTGATAAATTTGATGATTTTTTTAGTTTAGTGCTATCCATCTTTAGTGGTGTTTAAAGTAGTATTTATTACAAAGCACAATTCTTTTTGTAGTTGACAAATGAGCTACATTTCCTACATTTATCTTTGATCTTCATTTATATACATTTTATGGCTTTGGATGGAAAATTGCGAATGAAAAAATATGCTATTAATAATGTGAAAGGATTAATAAAATTTGTTTATATAAAAAAAATAGGTTTTTTATAATAAAGTCAATAATATTATGAACATCGGAGATGGTTAAAATTTTTGGAAACAATTCATGATCCTGAAATAATAAACATTTTGAAGATTATTGATTGGAAAAAAATTTTAAATGAAAGAATTTTTTTGAAAAAAACTATTATTTTAAACAAATTTGATACATTATTTTCTCCAGAGAAGTCGGGAAAGTATTTCAAATTTATTAAAGAATATTTTAAGGCAATTTTAAAAATATATATATTATATAATGCACAACTGCACGAGAATATTTATGATATAATGGTTGTGTTTATAAACTTCAATATAGGGATATGTATACATATACTATATATATATATATTGTATACTTTGACTGGAATAACGAGTTGAATGAATTAAAAAAATAAATAATAATTAGTAAAACAAATGAAGATTAAGAAACATTAACTTGAAATATGTAATTATTAAAATTTTCTTACTATGTAATCTTTAAAGTAGGTTTATGGATCCAACTTGTCATTAAAATAGGCTGCCAATGAAGGGATTAAAATATCAACCTTTGAATCTGAGGGATAGTTTGGACCCATCACCAAAGCAATATTTTTTTAATAAAGTAACATTTTTCAGTAGTAAGTTTTTGTATGCGTACGCCATTAGATTATTTGAGTATGATTAACATAAGCTACTCAAGCATCGACATAATTTTATTTGGATAAATCTAAATTTTCAGAGCTTTATTTGAAATTAAATTGATTAATTAATTTTAGATCTACCTGCTAAACTATGTAGCTAAAATTTGAACGCTTTTTCCTTGTATGGCACGATATGATCTTAAAAACAATTTAGGGTAAAAATTAAAAAAAATATAGAAATGATATAAACACATATGTATTATATTTAATACAAATCTTACTTGATTAATTACATTTTATAAAGTGGCTGCTAGCAGTCCCTAGAAATGTTATGCAAGCGTATGCAAAATCTACTGATTGGTACACCTTTTAACTCATTTCCTCATTCAAAGGTTAGATATGTGCAATTTTTCTACCTTTTCCCAACTTTTTCCAACATTGTACCCTATTGGATCCATGGAATAGATTGCATCTTGACTCAATGCAGTCGCTTACACGCAAAAAATATATAAATTGACAGTGGAACAAGTGGAAAACTCATGTTATTTTGGTCAAAGTATAGTTTTTTCTTACTACGTAAAAGAAAATTGTTAATTGAATTATAAATTATGTATATTTTTATTTATATGAGATTCTTAATTTCAGAATAATAATTATATTAAAATTCAATTATATTATGTTTTAGATAAATTATTTCAGAATCACAATACAGGCGTACCTCGTTTATATGGCAGGTTACGTTTTAGGCCACCATTTTAAAACAAATCAAAGCTGTTTTTCACTTATTAAAGCAAACAGAAGCCTTGAAACATGTATGGACTATTATTTATTAAGTTCGTAATAGTCCTAGATCTAAAAAACTGATGTACATATAAGAAAAAGAATAAATAAATGTTAAAGTTTACACAAGACATGAGGTGTGCAAATTCTATATCGACAAACTGTTGGCGGGATTTTATAAAGGCACTGAATAATTGGGCAGAGTTGACACACACACCACCGATGTGATGTGTACCGTAGGGTCAATACTGTGCCATAAGAGAGATGCAATTCTGAAAATAATATTATGAATTAAAAAGTACCATATTAGCGAAGTGCCGTAAAGAGAGGTATGCCTGTGATTATAATTGTAAAACATTAGTTTTTTTTCAGATAAAAATAAACATTGAATGTAAAGAGTCTAATATAAAATTATGTATTGATTATTACAAATAACAATTTAATGTCTTATTATTTAAAATTTTATTACACTTTCAAAGTGTTTGTGATGGAGAACATTTTTCAGCACAATATGAATATCAAATTGCACAAAACATTTTTGCTTAAAATAAATATAGGCTCTGCTTTCTGATATTTACAGGACCAAACAATTTGTCTAGTTTGCTTTGCTTGAGGCCCAGTGTGAGCCCTGTATATACATTTTGAAAAAGATTTATCTTTGTACAATAAATTTGAAATAAAACAATTTTAATCAATGTGTTTTTCTTTTCATAACTGATTAAAACCATTGTGATAAGTAAAGAAAAATAAATTATTTAAACCTGCCTCTGCCAATCTTAATCATAATGGGGCTAAATCTTTATATTGATGCATAAGCTCAGCGACAAAAAGTAGCCATACAGATTTCTTTTTTGATTTGACATAATATTGCCTATGGCTCCATCTACATATAGACCGAGGCTTCGAACCATTATTTTTTCATTTCGGTTTTCGTTCCGGTTCAATTAAAAATATATATATCGGTTCCAGAATAAATAATGTTTTTTTTTTCAGTTTTCGGTTCAGCTCCGAGTGATTAATAAATATATTTTTTAATGTTTTTATTTGTATTAAAAATTTATTTTTCTTCATAATTTAGAAAATTTTATTCCTTCTTTTGTAATAAGCATACTACATGAATTGATACAATAATATAAATAATAATAATAAATTAATTTTATTTCACTTTATTAGGAAAACATAGTTTATCTATAAAAACAAAAATTATAAATTATTAAGTGAAACAATAATTTTACCAGTTACATGTTTTCTCTGAAATTACACTATACTTTAAACAGCGAGAACAATTTAAAAATAATAATTTAATTAAATGAAAAATTTATTATAGGCATGATATTTAGAACTAAAAGTATATATGTAATATATAATAATATAATTTATTAAACGTAACATATGTCAATGAAACAAATTTGTATATTCACAATTGAATTATACAGGATTATTGGGTATATGTATTTATTTATAATTAAAAAAGATTAAAGTTATTTCTAATTATTAAAATATCTTCCAATGTATTTTCATTTGAACTATTTCTATTGCCTCATAGAATAAATTTTAAACCAGAGAAGGCCTTTTCAACATTAACTTGTGTTGCTGGAGCTCCCAAAGCCACCAATGCAATTTTGTATAAATGAGGATATGTATTTTAATTTTTTTGTCTAATCTTTGTATATGAATTCTGAAGTTATTCAATATGAATTCAGTGTCCACACCTGTAGAAATAGGGAATCTATGTGTCTCTATTACAAATTCCTTACTTCTTAAAAAACCCTCTAAATAGTCTACCTTTACTAAATACCAATTTTAAAAATGATATATTACATATCATATTATATATCACATATTATATCAACACAAAAATCAAATTCTCTTTCGTGTTAGACGAGTTGCGACTACGACAACTGAAGTGGAGAGTAAAATTGTGCTTACCAAACTGAAATAAACCAATATTTTTTTCCGGTTCAGCTCTAGTTTTCGTTCCGACAAAAATAACATTTTTTTAGTTTTCGGTTCACTTCACTCAATAAAACATGAGGATGACATGTAATGAAAAGTGATTGTTTCACATTTTTGCCAATAAAAGATAAAACTTAAAACTAACTCGTGTATAAATTCGAATCGGTGAAAATATTTAGTATTTGGGAATGTAAATAGTTTAACATGTAAACTGAAGAAAACACATGTGGAATATAATAATAAAGTTTTTAGATTTTTTTTAAAGTAAGTCAAAAGTGTATTGGGCACACTTGAGGGGAATACTTTGCATTGTGCCACTTGCTGTTTAATAACTCTTTTGCCAGCTGGGGCGGTGCAACTAGTAATATCTCATAATTATGAATTTTTGAAACCCAAAAACTTAAAACAACTTTTCAATGACGTTCATTTGAAAGTACATACTTGGTGCTCTAAAATAATTTCATCATCATAAAATCATCAGCAAATAGAACGTCCCCCACTTAATGAGGGCGTAGTCAAACTATCACTGCCTTATATTAAAAATGAACTAATTTTCTGCACAAAGATGCTATGTATGTTGTTGGAGACGGTCCACCTACTGAGTGAGTGGACGCTCCTCACTGGCATGAAATGTACGTGAGTTCGACTCAAGATTTAGATCACCTATTCGCCTCTTACTTCTTCTGCCGGGCACCATCGGAGGAATGTGTTATTAAGGCAACTGAAATATGAGGTGTGATGTGTAGGTAAGAAGAGGTTTCCAGAATGAAAACGGACTTTAACTTTAAAGAAACAAAAATAATTTATTTTACACATTGAATAAATAAAAAAACTTAATAAAACCAATATAGACCATCTCCTTCTAATTCTTTGTACACTAAAATTTAAAGTCGGTTTGTGGGAAGTAAAATATGTTTGAAGTGCACTTCTCTGGTATCCCTACAGGTAGCTTACGAGTTCAAACCCACTCGCAGGTCGGAACACAGCATCTCGTCTGTCAGGGTAGCGTGGAAGTTATCATCCTTTATTTTGGTTTTCATATGGTTCTTATGGCCAGGACAGTCTCTCTGGCTGCCTCATAGAATTAAATTAATAAAATAAAAGTCGCCACAACAATAACTCGCCCGAGTGCCGTACATTATTACGGATTCTAATCACTTTCCGCCAAAATTGAGTGGGAATATAAAATGCCACCAACTTTGTTGGGCCACCAATTGACGTCTGCCCTCTCGGAACGAGAGCTCCCTGCGGCCACATTAAAAGCATAGATTCAAATTTTACAAAAATGATACTTATAGAAAAAATAATCTCAATTATTTTATGACAGACCAATATTTATTTTATAAATGCGTGACGGTACTTCGTAATGTCACAATGTATGTAGATGGGTATTCCAATAAGAGGTAGCTGATTTGGTTTTATAATTGCTGTTGGCATGAAAATGAAGATCTTTTGATAAAATTTTATGTAATGTGGTGTTAAGAGGTTCAGTTATTGCGCATGGTTTCTGATGGAGATAGTGTGCATGTGTTCTATATCACACAGAGAACTTATTTCTTCCAATTTGGTCATTAAATGACAGATTGTCCAGCAGGTGCCAAATGGTGACTGAAAATTCCACATAATCTTCATTCAGTACCCACAATCGATCTGTTACTTTCACAGTAAGTATGTAATCGTTGTTGAACTGTGTAACCCTCCATTTTGTCTATATAATATCTGTCAAGTATCTACTTCCTAAAAGCACTACTGGGGAAATGGCGACAATTTCAAATCAGCTAACATTTGTTTAGAACACCCGTTATAAAAATGAAGTTATTTTGCAAGTCGTGGTCATCCCACATTCTTCTTTGCTGCCAAAAACAATTGAATTCACAAAAAATATCTCTATATTTAAAACAAAGATATTGTGAATTACTATGAAATTATGCATATAAGTTTGTATCATCATAACCAGATCTATGACTCTATAAATGTGATACTCAATTTATTGAAAAATAGACATATTATTTGATTATTAAAAATATAATTTTTTTTAAATATATATGTAATAATTAACATGAATTTTATAATTTTGTTTTATTCTAAATATCATTATCACATTTTGCAAATTTCATGATTTGGCCAGACTTTTGGTCTAGCCGCAAAAGATTAACTGACTAAAAAATTTTAAAAATTCAATTCTCTTCCTGCGAGACTAGCAAGAAAGTCCTGCCTTATATAGCATAGTAAATACTATAAGTTTAGTCGCATATTTATTTAAAAAAAAAGTTATTGTTTGGAGAAGTCTGTTTCCCATAACTTGAAGTTAAGCAGTTAATGATATGAATTAAATTAATTCAGGCAAGTCACAAAATGCCAAAGTTCTAGAAGTGCCAAAATATTGAAAATACCATCAGATGCATTAAAAAATATTCTTTAAACAAGCATATTGCTCAAAATGCAATGCAAAGTGAACCAAAATTGAACTAATTTATCACTATATTATTCTAAATAAAATCTCAGTTTGTGTAAAGGAATTATGTTAGTTTGAAAAAATTCAATCTTTAACATATGTATATAAAAATAAAAATCTGATTAATTCTTCACCTTCAAACTTTCAAATTATCTATAATCTGATACATGTATGAAAAACATAGATACATACATACTTCACTTACACAGTGACTTCTCTCTTTCAATGGATGCGATTTGACTTCTATGAATTTTTAGGTGTTTCTCAAAAGTTCTAAACCTTTTGTTGGGATTATTTGACAAAGAGTTTGTCATATTATATGTATAGGTAATAATAATAAAAGAAATAATAAATGAAAAATAACAATATTTATTTTGTACCTTCGATCATAAGCATAAACGATTTATAGTATCGATCATAAAAATCATTAATATTTACATTTTTGAAACTAATTTATTAAAAATATACATCTATATACATAGAACTGAATGTCTATAACATTCCTATATTCTTTGATTGATTGAAATAACGTTTAGCATATGTAGTTACTTTTAAGGACTCTGTGCAAAAACTAGGCACTCTCCTCTCTTTCTCTAGTCATCTCACCCCCTCTCCGCGATATAAAGGTTTATTATATTATATTGAGTCCGTTCATTCCAAATTTTGTATCGTTACTTTTTAGAATCTTTATAGAATAATTTAGCAAAATACAGGCACTATCCCCCTAACCATCCCAGACTCAACATCCCAGAGTACAACTATATTCTAGAATATAGAGGAAAATATAGCATTCCCCAGATATCTCACCCTCCCACTGCCTGGACCAAATTTTGTGTAGATCGTTATTATTAGGGCTTGTACAAAACCTTTATTTTAAATTATACCAGTCTGAATCCCGGGCAACACAGGGCAAGGACAGCTAGTATTTAATGTTTACTTACAATTTTGAAATTGGATATAGAGAAAAAATGAAAATACAAGCAAACTTGAATATTATATTTATATTTATTTGTAACCCAATGATCTAGGATTAATTTTAATTTGTAAATAAAAAATGTTTACTATACACATACCCAAAAAACACATTTAAATTACTCTTTAACCTAATGACTGTCGGTTCATTTGTGGAACATTAACAAATGTCGCTTATATATTATTGCTCAAGCATACATCTGCCAAAAAAACAAGATATCACAGGGCATGCCGGTGACATACTGAGGCAAATAAACATATATGGAAATGGTCTGCCCTTGGGCATTGGTAGCACCTAGCAAGACAACATAATAATGCCCATGGGCGTAATTGGCTAACAATGTATTAAAAAAAAGTGTAATAGTTGATATTAGTGATAAGATAAACCGTGATTATATAATTGGTGTTTGATTGTAACAATGATTGGTAACTGTAATTATTAACAGCGAGTGATCACCGATAAACTAAAACCTAAACCTCCAATAGTTAACTATCATATTTACCAATCATCGTTAGAATTGAAAACCAATCACGGCTTGTCTCAATTTAAATTTTCTCTAATTTCAATCTAGTAAATTTGAATGCAAACCAATTACAGTAAAACTCCGTTAATTTGTAACCCTATATTTCGTATTTTCATAGAATTCACAATTTTGAAACCCGAAGTAAATAATTTGTTTACGTAATTTACATATTTACGAATGTTTTTAAATCCCTAAACTACGCATTTGATGTTCATTCCTTTATAAACATCTGCAGCTAGCCCCGCCTACATCCAATCATGTCATTTCTTATGTGTTGGTATGACAGCCTGTTAGGACGTGCCAAACTGAGATTAGCCATATGTATATCCAATTCCATAATGCATTTTATAAGATTTGTCATTAAAATAATGTTTTTATACATTAAATCACTTAGTTTCTATGTTTATGAAACATTCCTGTTGCATATATAGGTACTAAAGAAACAAAATCTTTGGTATTTAAATTCATTGACATATTTTATTCATATTCTTTTTCACATTTCGTTCTTTAAAATGGCACCAACACATTGTAATTCGTGTAAATCCTTGACCATTTATTAAAATGGATCTTATTTTGAAAACTGATAAAAAAATTAATAGATATCAAAGATAAAATTGGCAGAAAAAATCAAATACCGAATACCTACCTACCTAACTTGAAAAATTGCAGGAAAATAATAAACTTCAACCATCAAACCCAGAGAGATAAGAGGATTTAAAAGATTTTAATTATTTTTCATGCACTCTTTAAATATTCCAATTCTGATGGAAAAGGCGAGTTCGATCGCCAATCAAATTAATGTGCGTGATTTTATTGCGTCAAGTGGTGAATCGCCGCATCACCACACACCTTTCTTATTCAGGTGAAATACGTTATTTGATAAACATTTCGACACATAAGAAGCTGAAATAATGGAGATTCATTATGTTTCGGTATGAAAATTGCGATGTCAACAATAGCGGCGTGCACAATTTTTTTTTTCTAATCTTTATCTAATTTTCTAATTTTAATCTTTTAAAAAAACTTTGTTCTCATTATTCATAATTCTTTTTTTTTTTAAATTTCAGTCCCGTGAATTACGAATTAACAGAGTTCTACTGTATATTTCTGTACAATATCTGCTATTTCTGAGTATACTTTGAAATCTATTTGATAATTCCCAATTATGATATTATATTATGTGATTTTCTTTGGTTATTGTATCATTGGTATTCTCATTCTCTATAATCTTTGTTTTATTAAATTTTGCTATCTTTCCATGACATTGCAAGTTTCTCGCAGACATCGGCAGCCACACCCCGTTGGACAAACATCGTACTTAGTGAACCATTCTTCGAGGTGTGCAGTGTGACCACCGTGACCGCAAACTAAGCATGCATTTGCTGATCCGCGTACCCCAATATTGCAGATGACACAGTTCATAGCTACCATGGAACATCTCATACATCTGCTCTCTCTGACAACATTTTTACATTTGTGACATTCACTCACTAGCTCCACACCACTGTGCTTAATTTCTTCCCCGAGAGAAACATGTTTCATCACCTGAAAATAAAAATAAAACTTAATGAATATAAGAAAATTTGTTCATCACTGTAAATTTATACAAAGTAAGAGCGTAATCCAGAAAGTAAAATTTTTTTTGAAAATATATGCATTTCATTATATAATTTTATACTTTTCTAAATATTCAGTACCTTAAATATTTCTTCACATAATCATCTCCTACATATAAGCATTTGTCATATCTGATTACAAACTTTAAAGTCCCGCTGTTATAGTTGTCCACTGCCACTTCATTTAACTAATTGTGCCTAAAATTGGCAAAAACTGTCAAAACAGGCATTCACCGTATACTTCAGACCTCGTTCCTAGCGATTTTTGAACAATTTCTTAAGTTTAATAAGTTCTTGGGTGGAAAAGGTTTTAGAGCTGATGATAAATTGCAGCTTGTAATTAACAATTGGTTAAATGGATTGGAATTTCTATTGATAACATTTTTTTAGTTTTAAGTATGTAATATATATTTCAGCAAATAAATACAAAGAAAAAAAATTGAAACTAACCAGAGTTGTACAACTTCCTGTAGTGAGTGAGGAGTATGTATGTAATATATGTATTATGGTAAACTGACTGGTGTAAAAAAAGAAGAACAATAAAATAAAAGATGTAGAAAAGTATATGGTGGTAAGTAACTAAACAATAAAGAATCTAAATTAATGATTTTTCTTTTAAATATATGAGATTATGAGCTGAGATATAAATAAAGGGTTTTTCATTAAGGGCGCTCAAACTTTTTTTAAAAATAAAACAAAAACGAATGAATATATCTAAAAAAAATTTATTATGTTTTGAAGTACATTTAGTGGCAATTGTGTATGAAATTCAATTTCCCTCGCATGACCACCGCGGGCACGTTTGCAGAAGTCCAATCGTTGAATCCAATTTTCCACCACTTTTTCACATAATTCGGCCCGAATCGCACCAATTTCGCGTTCAATATTTTCTCTTAGCTCTTGTAACGTCGCCGGCTTGTTGGTATAGACCAAAGATTTAACATAGCCCCAAAGAAAATAGTCCAATGGTGTTAAATCGCATGATCTAGGCGGCCATTGAGCTGGTCCATTTCGCGAAATAACACGCTCACCAAATTTGGTTTTCAATAAGTCAATTGTTGCGTGTGCCGTGTGACTGGTAGCGCCGTCTTGTTGAAACCACATATTGGCCAAGTCCATACCTTGCAATTGAGGCCAAAAATAATCAGTTATCATGGAGCGATAACGATTACCATTCACAGTAACATGACGATTAGCATCATCAACAAAAAAATATGGTCCAATGACACTTCCGGCATGTAATCCACACCAAACAGTGATTTTTCCGGGATGCAATTGTGTTTCGTGAAGCACGTGTGGATTGGTGCCTGCCCAATAACGCATATTTTGCTTGTTTACATATCCATTGAGCCAAAAATGAGCTTCATCGCTAAAGATGATTTTTCGATGGAATTCAGCATCATTTTCAAATTGTTGTGCAGCCCAATTGAGGAATTGGCGACGCTTCAAATGGTCAAACGGCTTTAGTTCTTGTGTCAACTGGATCTTGTATGGATGTAGGCCAAGATCTTTTCGCAAAATTCGCCACAATGACGTCACAGAAATGCCCAATTGTTGAGAACGTCGTGTTAGTGACTCATTTGGGTCATCAAGAACAGATGCTCTAGCGGCGGCAATATTTTCCTCACTTCGTGCATTTCTTTGTCTCACTGGCACTGGAACATTGTGTAGCGATAATGTACTTTCAAATTTTTGCACCAAACGTTGAATTGTTGATGTGGCAGGCAAGTGATGACGACGATAAAATGGTCGTAATGCTCTTAAAGTTGCGGTGAGCGAACGCGAATTTTGGTAGTAGATTTGAATAATTTGCAAGCGTTGCTCCGGTGTGTACTGCTCCATGATGATTTGCCAACTAAGTACGAGTGTTAACCTCAAAAAAAATTGAAGAAATATGGCATAGTTTCTTGTCCCTGTTGAAAGAAAGTTTGAGCGTCCCTATTGAAAAACCCTTTATATGAGGTTTACTTTACAAGTTTTAAATTCACAGTAATCTATGCATATTACATCATAATTATTACAGAATAAAAGTGTACATAAGAAATTACCTCAGCACGAGCTTCTAATAAGTTCCACCTATGTAATATGTCAGCATACACTCGCATGTAACATTGGTACAGGTGTGTAGTGGATGGGTCTAATAGTTGTGATGCGGTGGTCTCGTCACATTTTCCCAGAGACGTGTCATAAAAGCTGGGGTTGCAGGCATCCGTTGAATCGGACCAAGAACTGGTTCTGTCACGTTTTAGTACAGGCACCGACCAACCTTCCACATTTATTTCACTTATGTTATGTATTGTGTTGTAAGGTGAACTTCCGCTCCCCTTAAAAAAACATAATATTTGGTAGTAAAGTAAAATAATCAGAAAACTGACAAAAACATAAAAATAAATTTAATTAAAGATAGTGCAGAAGTCAGACTAAAAATAATTTAATAAGTATTTTAAGAACATTTTTAAAAATACTGTTTGATATAATTTTATTTAAGAAAAAAATCATTACTCGAGTGATGCAATATTTTAGCATCCACATTTATACTTAATAGAGGTTTATGACTGAGTATAAGCAAACATAAATATGTGAATTAAAAAATATTATTAACTACGTTAGGTTAAATGGAAACAAAAAATCCTAAGGAACATGTAAAGATGCTGTTTGTTTGTTATCATTCACAATTTATTTATTATATTTCAATAATTATACTTATTATTCAATAATTATAATTAGTTTTTAATAAGTGAAAACATATCTTGTGCAATATCTCTATAAAATGTTCTAATCTAATATGTAGTATTTGTGGAATTGTGTACTGTGTATTATAGAATAAACTGGCGAATATGGTGTATGCTCAGATTTTTTCAAAATGCATGTTTTCCGGTAGTGTTGAGTACCCCGAATTCAAAAATGAAAAAAAAGAAGATTGTTATGACACTTTCAAATTTAAAATTTTCACCATACATTTCAACATGATTTTGTTATTTCAAACACTATCACAAAATGAGTGTTTCAGTAGATCGAGTGCCCTTATTTAAAAAAAAAATGGTTAGATTATAAATGTTTAAAATTTATTACACTTTAGTTTTGTCATTTTTGAAAAGTGGTTTACAAGCAGTTCTCAATTTACGAACATTTACTATAACAAACATCACAATTTTAAGATTTTTTTTATTTACTTAACGCACGAAGTTGTTGAACTGAGTAATCAAATTAAACTCGAACTTGACTCGGCTGATATTAAATGGACTCATATTCTGAAGAATTGATAACTGATAAGTTAATAGAAATAGAAGAAAATTTAAACACAAAAGAAGTTCAAGAAAAACTTGAAATTTCACATTCCAGAACATTTACAATGCAGAAAATAGCTGCAGCTTTTAAGTTAATTTCTGAGAGATTGTTAATGTTCGAAGAACAGGATTTAAATACGGAGAGAATTACGAAACTGAAAAGAGGTGTTTATAATTCAATGACATGTTGTGAAATTTTTAATAAAATTAACTATTCAGTCTTCCATGAAGTCATATTTTAAAAGAGTAGACGAACCAGCCGCAGCCGTTTCATCGGAAGTTCAACCATCTAGTTGAGTGTGCAAAGTTACACGCATGTGAAAATAACAAACACTGATGAAAATTTGAATGAATTAAAGTTGAACGTACATATACAGGCGGCCCTCAACTTTCGCACTTAATTGGTTCCTGAAATGTGTGCAAAAGTTGAAATGTGCAAAAAAAAACCACCAAAATGGGATGTATTTTTAGTTATGTATTTAATTATAAATCACACATATATACATAACAAAATATCAATGCGTATTAGAACTCAGGAAACTTCTTTATGACATTGTTGAATGCCACCCTTTTTTTTTCTTTTCCTGATAGAGAGTTCTATAACATGCCGTGTCTCTATCGATTGCCCTATGTACTTGAGATATACACTTTGTATTGGGATCACATTCATCCATGATAGTCAAAAAATTATCAAGATGCATGAAGGCTTCTCTTATTTTGGAAAGTGGGGAAATAAATTAATTTGCAGCATTTTTATCTGCATTAGCAATTTATCCAGTGAATTTAATATTATGCAAAGAATACCTTATTTTAAATTTGACGAATCAGCCCTTGCTTGCTAGAAACTCCACATAGAATCTTCTTTTAGCCGAATCTTCCAATCTTCGTGCAAACTAAGAGCTTTAGCTAGAATAATTGAAAAACTCAAAAGGATATCTTTTTGATGTTGATCTTTAATCCACAATGACAAGGATCTTTCCATTTTATTCATCACTATGTCGTTTCTTTTAGAAATAATTTTTGAAGATGTAGTATTTCCACAATTTTGAACATACTCCTTTATTTTATTCTTCTTTTTCAAAATCGAATATATCGTAGATCGGCCCATTGAAGCAAAAGATTTGCCGCTCTCGGAATGTCTAATTATCATCAATTTCCATCTTTGTCTAGACCATATGAAGTATACGAGTCCTTGATTTTTTATTGTTTGTTTCAACATTGCAGTTTCTTCGTTTCTCACTCATGTTAATGTGTAAGTGCGAAATATTAACACATATGTACTGTATATAAAGAGATCTGGTAAAACATGTAATATCGGCACGTGCTTCAACACAAGACTGAACTTCTCTACATACATTTCAAGGATGGAGAGAAAGAGACAGGATGCGAAATAGAGGAGTGATAAAAAACGAACATTATGGGAAAAAATGACAGTCAAAAAATGTGTAAAATAGCGAAAGTCGAGGGCCGCCTGTATAATATAACATTTTGTTTATGTTCATGATTAAAATGAACTATTACTACATATACATATCCTGTGTTCTCTTAGTAGTTTTTCAACTTTTTTTACATTTATAGCATATTGTTGTAATAAAACGTACACATTCAATTTTTAACACAATGCTTTTCATATGTAAAAATGACTGCTAACTTATATGATTGCATCGTATATCGTTGTGGTAAATGCAATAGGCTGTACATTAAAAAAATCTCAATTTCGGTTTATTGCACCATAGTCATCAGCTCAGTGAACTACACAACCTGTAATGGGTCAAAATGGTGATACCACCGTTAACAGAGATCAAATTTATTATCTTGAAAAGAATCGGTGAGACGGGTAGTTTTTTGTCTTTCCTGAAAAGTTTGGTATTTTTGATATAAAGCCTATTGCATTTACCATGACGATACACAAAAAATGCATATTTAGGTGTTTTGTTGCATAGTGAACAAAACATAGCGAACATATAATGAACAACCTCATGGAACGGAACACGTTTGTAAATCTAAAACCGCCTGAATTACTCTGATGTGGCATTTAATTTGTTTTGGATTTACAGGTTGCGCAAGGATAAAAATAATTTATTCAAACATTTGCATTTGTGAAAATTAATACCGCAAAAGGACAAGTGCAAGTTAATTAGATGGGGTATGTTAGATTAGGTTAAGTAAGGTTGGGTTAGGTTAGGTAACTTAGTACAATTGTACAATGCCCAGAAAAATGAATAATGTGTTTTTTGGAATTTTTTTAGTGAATGAATAGTTTTTCACAAAATTTTAAAGCGCAATAATTTTTCAATTGCCTATTTGTAAGGATAGTTTTTTGCTTTTTTTAGAATTTAGTCCTTCAATTCTATCGAAGTTACCATCTTTATCCATAGATAAAGAATGTCAAATATCAGAATTTATTGTGGTGAAAATTTAGAAACTTTAAAATGTAATAAATTTTAAATATTTGCAACCTTTTTTTTTCTTTTTTGAAATCAGGATACTCAACTCTACTGGAAAACATATTTTTTGTAAAAATCTGAGAATATACCATATTCGAATATTATTTCGTAATATGTGTAACAGCATAAAATTATTGTAAAAGATTAACACAATAAATTAGTCGAGTTCGAGACAAGCTTGTTCAAATTTGGCCATTTATATTGTATTATATCATATTTTTGGAGTTTGGCTACATCTATTGCCGAGAAAGTCCCGCTTATCCATACAAACATCCACATTGTGGTATGTTCCAACTACATATATGCGTTTATATCTTCATGAAAATATTGGAGCACCATTCTTGTTTGTTAATATTTCGCCTCAGCATATCAATTATTTATCTAATAATTAATATTTTTATCATGTAAGTTCTGTGTAGATAGAAAGTAAGCAAATATTGCTGTTTTTTATTTTGTTTTATGAAAAACAAAGTTCACTGGAATGTTTTGTTAAAAATAATAACACAATAACAACACATCAAATGCCAGTCAAGCTGTGTAAAATGATCAAAGATAACTTACATTGGAATTAGTTGACAAGTCACTCGATTTGCTGCCACTTAGACAGGTTTTGTAATATATACTAAATGCACAACAAAGCATTGCTGCCATTTGTATATCGGAAATTTTAGCATAATGGTTGATTCTGGAAAGAATATAGTTTTATGCATTAACCGTCAGAGATAAATGACAAATATTTTAAAATATTATATTGGCTCATTATTTTGTTTCTAAGGTATTTTACAGCAGCAAGCTTAACATTTTTGAAGTGTTAACCTTTTAAATGCAATGAGTGCATTAATACGCCAAGCTATAAACATGTTGACACGCACTTTTGGATCTTGCAAACTTGCAGGGATTTAAGTAAAAATTTTAAATCATTTTGCCATCTGCGAACGACAGGTCTCAACTTTTGATAGATAAGTCAAGACCCTTAAAGCCTAGTCTTACCCTACGTGGTGTCTTCCATTTCAAATAGAGTTGGCAGTTAAAAGATTAAGGTGTGTAATAAGAGAGTATGACCTAAAATGTTCTAACTAAATGTTTTTGTAAATCCAAGTAAAGAATATATTAAGCAATTTGTAGAACTTACAAATGTTGCGTACATCCAAAAAGGGTTATGCGTATTGTTCGGTTTACATAAAGGTATTTGAGATTTCGTAAAAATAAAGTAGATGGCTTTTAAATAATGGAACAATATATGTATTCATTTAAAAAAGTGAAGCATATAGGTTTGAAAATTTGTCATCAATCCACTGTGTTGGTATAGCATAATCGGATAATGCACGTTCCCCGGATTGGAGGAGATCCAGGTTCGAATTCCGGTAGCAAAAATAATATTATTCGATAAAATTGATTTTATATGTACATCTTTCTAATTAATACATTTAATTTGTTTTTAAAATATTTTTAAGTGATTTACTAATTTTTTATTGAGGATTAATATATTGTAAGATCATAACTTCACATATATTTTGTTGAAAATGAATATATTTAGTTAAATTAAGGTTTTCTGTTAATAAACATGGATTGAACGTCCTGGTGACACCTACAGGTTTTATAAAATCATTGCAATTAAATAGATTGTTGTTTCCAACGCGGGAAATAGATCTCACTTAAAAACATATTTAGATAAAATTTTATGACATTCTATATGGTCATTCATCATTGCTAAATTGGTAAAGTTGTGAAAGTTCTGACAATGACTAATTTCACAAATAAAATGTGATTTCATTAAAAATTAATAAAATTATTCAATTTGAGAAAGAGTCTTACAAAGCTTGAATCATATTTGATCCAAATGGATGAAGTGACCAATTGATTGCTTCATCATTTTCTGCAGAAAATGAATTTGAGAAGGACTTGTTTGATTCTGATTTACTTTGCTCCAAGGATGTCGCTGTCAAAGCTGCGAGTTGCCACGCTTGCATCAGATCTACCCGTCCTATGGAATTTGCGACTGAGGCGTTATGTTCACACATATCTAAAATAAATTATATTCTAGTGAGTAGTTTCAATGATTATTGAAATAAGGCTTAATATCATAATTTCTTTCTGATGTAAATTGTAAAAAAACATATTTTACGTAAAATATTTACCTGGAACTGGACAATTTCCTATAACATATTTTTCAGCTAAATGTTTGTTTAAGAAAAACAGGTGATCTGCTTTGTAGAGCGTTATTCGTGGGGTGAATTGTTGGGTTCCACGCAAGCCACTCCCTGTTCTCCTGGATGATGTTTTCTAGGGAAAACATATTACCAAGTCTAAATATTATGAGTCTTGTAACAACTGAACTAGAAAAATTGGTAACTTTATTTTTCTAATCATATATCAGAGATGATATCCTTACCCATCTATCTTGAAAATAAAATGTTGTTATTGAGTGAGACGGCGGTCTGTGGAGTAATTGTGCAAGTCCGGAATTAGTCGGTGACGGGGATGTCGGCATGTGAGGTGACAAAGACCTATATGTCCCCGTGTTCAGAAGCGGAGTGGATAAAGAAGACAGTGATCGTGGAGTAGAACTTTCTGGTTTCAGTGACATGCGTTTTGCATTGGGAGGTCTGTTAAATACTACCAATGTTCCCACACTGCACCACTTGGCGCCGCACGTTCTAGGGAACGGAATGCAATTATCTCCGGCACTGTTGGATGCGCTATCACCGCATTCTGATAAAGGTCTATTTTCATCTGATCTATCTGAGTGAGAATCTATAGACTTGACAGGGATCTGAAATAATAAATAAAATAAAGTATTATGGTAAATCTAATAAATATAACAAAAATATTATGGCAAATCTAATAAATATAACAAAATATTAAAATTATAGGTATAGAAAAGAATTTTAAAAATGATTTTTTTACCTGTTGTATGCAGGTGACCAATATTTTTAAGCAGTGCAAAAGACACGGAGAATGTTGACGAATTCTAAGAAAAGAGGCTTGATTAATAGTTTGAAGAATTTTTATCGTAGAATTGTAGTCGATATTGGTTCCACTTATCCAGGTAAAACGGGGTATGGATAAATCAAATGTGTAGGAACATGGAAAAGCTATTCTTAACACAGCAGTGTGACCGTTGGCTTCTGTTCTTACTGTGCAAGTCTTGTGGTCTAAATCTATATCAGTAACAGAAATGTTTTCCATGTTCTTAACAGAATCAAATTCCTCTCGGAGAGATTGTTGAGGTTCGTATGATGACAGTCTTGTCTAGGTAAAGAAAAATAAAATTATTCAGTTATAATAATTTTTTTAATATGAATCTTACAAGATTTATAAAAATATATACGTACCATTGGAATATCTGAGCTTTCGGCAAATGATTCTGGAAAATCACTGGTCGACACGTAACTCATAGCTATAAGCAAAAAAATAATAAGTGACACCGTACAATACTTAAAAGAAATGAAAAATCTACAAAGATAGTTTAATCTTACTGTCGCTCAAGGAATCGTCTTCTACATCATTATCAGCCGGTAAGTAATGCAAGCACATTTTCAATAGTGACGGGTGCATCGTCCACAGTCTTAATGTTTGATCTCTGGCCCATGTTACAAGTTGATAATTGGCCGGCATGTTAGGTCTCCATTGCATTTGCAAAACAACATCGGTATGGCCGACAAGGCGGTGAGCGAGGGCTCCACCGACCCAAATGGCCACCACTCCCGCCTGGTCTCCTCTAGCCACTCCTCCCCAGCCCACCCCCATGGTTACTAATCCACTTCCAAACGGGGTGTAAATGGCTCTCCATACCGGGTAATTAGTTGTGATTGTATTTTCTACCCGTCTAGGATTATTGATGTCAAAATATTTAATAGTTCCATCGTGGCTCGACGTAACTAACTGATAATCATGATGAGGGCTCCAATCTAGGCCATGTATTTTACAAAGATGTGCAGAAATGTATTGAATAGGAGATGATCCCTTTCTTTTGTCCCAAAGCTTAACATCACCATCATGAGCGGTTGCCAGCAAATGACTAGCTACTTTATTCCACTGAACCTGAGATGCTCCGGCTAAAACAAATGTTGTTTTTATAAATACCATTTTGCATCGCTCGATTAATACATTATAAGGAACATTTATATAAACGTGATTTACCGACAGCAGATAGCGAGAGAACTGGTTTTCGCGTGTCCCTTAGGTCCCAGAGATGTGTGAATGTGTCTATGGAGCATGTTGCTAGTAAGTTATGATCTTCTCTGTGCCAATGCGTATCGCTCACAACTCGGGTGTGTCCACGTAATGAATGAATCCCTGTAAGATCACCATTTCTCCAATGATAAATGTCTACTCTTTGGTTGCTCTGATGAAAAAAACAAACATACAATTTACATTTGTCAATTGACATTTTTATGTAGGTAGGTGGAAAAAATTATGTACGTAATGATTATCTTACAGATATAGCACACATTCTTTGTCCTTGTTGTGTCTGACACCACTCTGCGCCAGCAACATCGTATTTACTTTGACGGGTGATTTTCTTAATAGTATCACTACTGTCCCCATCGTGACTGAGCTGCTTGATTGCCAAACACCTTTTACCAGCTAGTAGAACATTATTTCCCGACCAATCTACAGACATGGCTGTAGCTTGCAAGTCTCTGAATTCATATTTTGACGACTCCGAACTCCAATGCACAGACATGATTGCTATATTATTTTAAAAATACATGTTTATAAAGTTATTGTTGGTCAATTATAATTGAAACCAAATTATTTAAGAAATTTATACATATATTATCATCAGCATAATTATTTTTAAGTTATATATATTTTTATATCTTTTAATATATTAAATATTTCTAAGTAAATAAAAACCACATAAATTTTATTGTGTATGACTTACAACGAATGTCAGAAAATACGCAAAAATGAATAGATTACCTTTCGAATCGAAAAAATAATATCGAAATAGCCGAAGAAGTATAAATAAACAATAAACTTTCAAATGATTATAATTATAAAGCGTAGCGCAGAGCAGTGTATGCGGTGCATAGTATAACAGTATATTCTTATCTATGTGCATAGTTTACGCAGGATATTTTAACAAATGTCAAAAAATGGTTTTTTTTTAAATATATTTTTGATGCTATTCATTTTCGACTTCATTGGATCTTGACACTCCGTAAAAACAATAAAAAACTAAATAATCATCATCGGTATTACTATTTCGCTCATTATATATGCATTACATTAAAGATAGTAAAAAAACTGAAAACAAAGTCGATATAAAAGCTTAAGTAAGATGGCATCGCTTTTAATTTTTTTGTTCTTGATATGCCTGAACGGTAATCTGTGCTGCGAGTTGATTTTGATTCGGACCGACCGATCGTTATTTGTCATCCGCGGATACTTGAGTTTCTTGGAAGGGTATTTTGCAGAGACCCACATCACACGAGAACTTTTCTTCCGTCATTGGAAAGCTGTCCTTTGTTTTCTAAGCTATTCACCGGGAAGATTTATCTCTTCCGCAATTGCAAGGGATGACCTCACGTATTAAGCAATATGTTATGAAGTCAATCGGTTTCCTTTTGTTCGAGAATAAATCGTTCCGTGAAACGTCGCGCTCGGGAGCGGCCCAATAACAATGTATCTTCAGTAAATTAGGGGGTAAAGACAATGACCGCACCAAGAAAAAAGGACTATTAAGATGCGGGTCCTTATCTATGTGCGGGTCCATCTTTTTGCGCCCGAGGATAATTGACTCCGGGGTAATAAAGCAGCTTTTGATGCATGCACCCACTTGCGGAAGGGCCACTGTGAGCGACAACTGACTATCGCCTCTTTTTTCCGTAGGGGTAGGCAGAGAAAATAGAACGCGTACGAATAAGTCTGTGTATGCGGATTCACATCTTCTACATTCATGCACCTTATGTGGTGTGTAAATCGGACTGTTCCGTCGTCAATCATTCATGCCATACGTCCAAACCGTTTGAGCAAGTTTAAAATCGACCGCGATTCAATCTAATCAAAGTATGCCGGTGTAGTAGCACTTCCGCAGTATTCAGTCGGCATTCGTTCCTAATCTATTAGCAATAATCGAGTCAACTAAAACAAATAAGAAGGGAGGCGGGCAGAGAGATGGCAATGTAAATAAATATAAATGATAATGTAATTATAACTAGGCATGTGGGAAAAATATGTAATAGATATAAGTGTAGGTAATGCGAAAATTACTCATGAAACAATGTAATTTAAATCTGAAATAAAGAAACCCCATATGTACCTAATTATAAAAGTCTCATAGGTAATAAAAAATAATAAAATGATTAGCTCTTAAGTAGGATTTTATGAGAAATATTTTTATACTGATTGAAGATGTACTTAGAGGAAAACTCAAAATTTAATTAGAGATAGTAATAATTATGATAAGGAGTAAGCTTAATGTGAAAAATGGTGAGGATATATAGAATATAAGTTATTAATAGTTTATATATGTAATGGATTATTGTAGGGCTTTTTAATGGACAATTTAGGTGAATAGTGACAGTATTGAATTTTTGTGTAATAAGGCAGGACTGTAATTAATTGCGAAGAAAGTGGGCGGAACCGAAAATTAGGCCTACAAGCGAAGATGTAACGCCGCTGTCAACGGATGGACCAATGAAGCGTCGCCAATTCCGTGAGGACGGTCCGACCTCGGGTGGTAAATACACACTCGCCACCATTACTTTAAAAGGGCCAAAACGCAATTTTGAAAGTCAGTTATAAATTCGGAGTAGTGAGGCGGACGTGAGGTTTGGGAGGACGAGTGGAACGAGGTCCGGAAGGGAGTTGTAGAAAGGAAGTTGAAAGCCAGTCGAAAGGAAGTCGAAAGCACGCAGTTGTAAAACGAGGTCCGGAGGAGTGAATCGTAGACGAGGTCCAGGAGGACGAATTGGATGAGGCTCGGAGAAGTCAGTTGTAAACAAGACCTGGAGTGGTGAGTGGAATACAAGATTTGGAAGTGGAGAGTGGAAAACAAGGCTGGGAAGTGACGAGTTAAAAAACAGAAAGTTGGAGTACGAGTTGAAAACGCGCAGTTAAAAACAGGAAGTTGTGAAAACAGGAAGTTGTTAAAAACAGGAAGATTCAGAAGTTAAAATTGAAGACAGGATTTGGAAGGGGGCAGTTGAAAACAGAAGTTGGGAGTGGAAAGATGAAAGTCAATCTCGGAAGCCAGAAGACGTCGCGAGGTTGACCAGCAGAAGCAGACAGTCAATACCAGAAATCCGATCGAACGTAATAGAGAGTCGGAGGATAGACAGCTGACAAGTAGTATTAAAGAGTTCTGAATCGCTTGAGATTGAAAAGAAAATGGTCTTAAACAATAATAGTATTGACGTGTAATATGTTCTCTTTATCTTTATTGAAAATAATATTAAAAAAAAAATTGTATTACGTTTGACAATTTTGTGAAAATATTGCGCTTACAAAATTAATTGAATATCTTATGATACTCAACATGTTGAGACGTATATTATGAACGTACCCATTGGATTTCAAACGTCAAAATAAGTCATATGTCAAATTTTTATCTCATTGTTTACAAAATTGCGTGGATGCCGATTGCGCTGATTTATGACTTATATAATCTTTGCCGTACTAATATTAATAATTTAAAAATAATATGATGTTCTGTTGTGATGACGACTGCATAATGGTTGCGAATTAAATATTCTTATTCACAAGTTAAGCGATGAGAATCCGCGCTAACATTTACCTGAACTCGTTATTATTTGTCTTAACAGTATTCGTGTATTGTGAATTTTTAATTTACTATGTGGTTATCTTTCAGGTATGGTTGCGTATGACTATCATATCATGATAAGTAGTTTTAATTCCCTTGTTTATATATTTGCAAATTGTAATATTGGTATTTGATGGGATAATTTTTAGACTTAATTTTAAATTAAGTAATAAAAAGTGCACTTATTTACTTAAGTGTTTATTTACCTCATAAATAAATGTGGTCTAAAATGTGGATAATTTTGGTTTATAAAACCAAAATGTGTAGAATTTTGTTTAGGTGGCAAAATAATTTTTATTTTATGCAAAATATGATTTACATTATGTATTTTTTTCTTGATTATTATAAAGAGACATTCTTTACAGATTAAAAAAAAAATAAAAATACTCTTTGATATTATTATATTTGTTAATATGTTGACTATACATAATTATGTGTTAAAATTATATTATCAGTATCATCTACTCTAAGATGCAATATTAAATAGTATTTTCTTTATCGGAAATCAATTGAAAATGTTTACCATGATTGTAATGTTTACTACCATCAGTGTTCATGGAAGACAGTATTCTCTGAATAATATAAAACTCGCTGGATTAAAAATATCTGATGAATTTAAGATTTACAAATTAACTTTTCCTTTGCCATATTTTGCGGGCAAGATATTGCCAGTGCTAGGAAAAAATTTGGCGAGAATTTTGTAGTTTTTTTTTTATAATTTGTAATTTGTAAATATCTAAACATCTACGACAAAACATTAGACCGGCATTTTATACAAATAATAATTTACTCGTAAATTCTAAAGACAAAGATGATAAATTTAACAATTCTAGTGTCTGTAAACTTAGTTGCAAGGATTGTGCTGCATTTTATATTGGTAAAACGGGTAGAAATTTTAATATAAAAGTAAAGGAGCATTTAAGACGTTTGAACAATAGTGGATTTTCAGAATTTTCTAATCATTTGATAGAAAATGGTCATGGTTTTGATAAAATATTGGGATTGTCAATTTTGCATATAAGCAGTGTTGGTCATAAATTAAATAATTAGGAATCGTTGGAGATAAATAAAGTATGTAAAACTAATCAAAAAATTATACACAACCAATTAAATTTAACTACGAGTCCCATTCTAAAATTTTTTCCTAAAAATTATTCGACTAAATTTGTATTAAGTAGTAATTTGAGTTAGATACTAAATTTATTTTTTAAATAATTATTGTTTTTTAAAAATAGATTCTGGTAAAGAAATAACATATTTTGATCAGTACTGAAGAAGAAAATGGTATTTTTCGAAACTGGTAGATGTATTTATACTCAATAAGTGGTTAATAAAACAAAGTTAACAAATAAAAATAATAAATATTTTTTCATTACATCGATTTTTCTGTATATCTTTCTAGTTGAGTAATTTAATTTTTATTAAAATACCACAGAACTATGTTCTGAAAATGCAACTTCACAAAAAAATGTGTTCTCCTTAAAAAATATATACACTTTCTTCAAGGATGTTCTTAAAACAGAGCTGTAGTCTAAAATTATGACATTTTTATTTATGAAAATAGTTTGAGACCTTTTTATAGAAATTACCTAGTTTTTGTTTCACGTCAAATTAATAGCCTAGAATTACTTATATATCACTCAAGTGCTTTAAGTTGTCTTAATTAATTCATTTTGTGTAATAATTAGATTAAATTTATTTTGCAGTGTACCTGGCCATCACTGGACGATCATGAGCATACCGAGAGTAATAGACCCGTGTACGCCCTGTTTTTAGCTGATACTCATCTGTTGGGTAAAAGGAACGGTCACTGGTTTGATAAACTGCGGAGAGAATGGCAAATGCACAGAGCATTCCAAACAGCGATGACGGTACACAGGCCAGAACTTGTATTTTTACTAGGTGAGACACGCAAAAGAGTCAATTTTTTAATAAAATCAGAATACCTATTTAATACTATTCTATTGATGGGGGAGAGGTGGATAATGTACAATGTAGGTGGACAGAGAAAATCAAGAACTTTTTCCAAGACTCGTTTTTATACAATGACTTCTTAAATGGAGTCTCGGGCAATTCAAATTAAAAAGTAGTTACTTACCTTTTTTCTCTAGCATTACACATTCAGCTTATTGTGTATATACATCAAGCCAGTATTTCCAGCTGCCTGATCAGATAGTTTTCCTACTGTGGGAATATTACCAATATCCCAGAAATATCGTTAATGGTTTTTACTTGCGGATCATTGTTGAGTGATCTCAAAACATATTAATAGATATAAACTAGGTATTTCAATAAATTATTTAATTTTCGATCAATTAATTCGAATAACACACATATTATTTCATTCCACATTATGAATATAAAAAACGTATATAAAACTCTGTATATAAGTTCATTTTGAGAGCTTGTCTTGAATGCGAGAAAATTAACGATTTTATTGTTGTCTCTTTCTATTAAAACCTTCCTCTCTGACAAGATTTACGTAACCAATGATGTCTTATAATATTTTGACGATATTATAAATATTTTAACTACATATTAGTCTCATCTTGAAAGAGTATGTAATTCATCTAGAATTTCTTGAGTTTCAAACTGGAAAAATGAGAATACGCCCTTAAGGGACGATTTTATGCATTATTTATGGATTTTTTCACCCAGGCGTTTGAAATCTGTCACTTTGGTGGTGAAATTTTTTCGTATTATGTGCTAATGTATTAAACAACGAGATCATCATCGGACGAACTCTCATCACTAAAATAACGGGATATTGAATGA
Source organism: Eubasilissa regina (assembly GCA_022840565.1). Classification (NCBI taxonomy): domain Eukaryota; kingdom Metazoa; phylum Arthropoda; class Insecta; order Trichoptera; family Phryganeidae; genus Eubasilissa; species Eubasilissa regina. The sequence goes on from JAINEB010000018.1 coordinate 30,178,680, forward strand.
TTAATTGTCATATACTGCAACTTTTAAAGTATCAATGTATTTGATGACTTTTGGAATTGCTGTGAAAAGTCTGTCATATTTAACCATCGATTCTCGTTTTCACTATTGGATATCGGAGAATAAAATGAGTTTACTATGGGATGTACTCTCAGAAGTAAATGTATATTTTTTTACTAACAATCAAACAATCCGTTTTTGCAAAAATTTTTACTTTAGTAATATTTTTTACTACTATTAGGGAATTAAAATACACACCGTATTGAAAATTATTTTAGAACAAGTTCGTAAAATAAAAGATGTTATTATGTTTTCAGGTGATGTGTTTGATGAAGGTCTATGGTGTAGTGGTGTTGAATTCAATGAATATGTCAATCGATTCCATTCCTTATTTGCTGTGCCTCAAGACACAAAATTATATATAGCTGCAGGAAATCATGATATCGGGTTTCACTACAGGTAGGGGTACTGAACTAATCTAGAAGAAATTCTATTATTATGTGTACTTTTTATACACAATAATATAATACTGAAATAAAATAGATATATTTTTAAGAACAAATTTTTTTGTGAAGTTGTATTTTCAGAACATAGTTCTGTGGTATTTTTAATACAAATTTAATGAATCAACTAGAAAGATATATAGAAAAAAATCTATTTATTAAAAAAATATTTATAATAAAAATAAAAATAAAAATCGGTAGCAACTTATTTTTAATAATAATATTGAAGATAACATTTTTAAAATTTACAGTTTCTAACTTATTTCATTGATTTCATCTGATAGTGTTAAAACATATTAAACATGACTAATATAAGAGTAATATTATATGTCAAATTTTAACTTAATTTAATCTAACGCTCTAACATTAGTAACATAGTTAAGTCATTATATTTGAATAGGAATAAACTGTAAGAAAATGTATGTATATATAATCATAATATATACAGGGTGGCCCAAAAAAAGTGAGAACATATTGTAACACATGAGTTATTTCAAAATATAATATAATTATTTATAATTCTTAATGTAATATTTTTTGCATAATATTTAGCTAATCAGAAATCATCAAAACACCTCATATTGCATAATCTACTGGGTTTAAATATGGGCTGTTCGGTGGCTCCATACCTGGCTCGATGAAATTAACATTCTCACGACGAAGAAAGTTGATTATATTTCTGGGCTGTTGTGAGACGGAGCTCAGTCCTGCGGTAATGTTGTTTTGAAATTCTTTGGTCATTTTCCTAGCACCTCAACGTTTTTCAATTTACAAATTTTTGATCAGAATACGGTCTTCTGCTGTGGTTTTTGTCATTCTGGGTGGCAATTTGAAAAAACCAAATATAAACAATGAGAAAATTAATAATCAAAGATGGCGACCAGAAATTGTCCAAATAAAACGTAATATAGGTAAATAGGTAAGTAAGTAAATTAGTAAACTATTTGAGCTATTGTTGATATAACTTATTTTGATGTAATTATTACATTTTACGAAATGTTCTCACTTTTTTTGGGCCACCTGAATATGAATAAACCAAGATTAGATTATATAATTCTCATTTTTATCCATGAAATATCCAAGCAATAATATATAGAATAAAGTATCATATTATTACAGATAAATTCTTGGCATCGTATTGTATATAATTCCTACATATAAATTGCTCTCAATATCTAATTTTATAGTTCACCAGTAGCATTTGGTCTAAAAACATATTACATAATATATTATGCAAGTTGAATAGAGAAGTAGCAACTTTTTAAATCAAATAAATTAGTATAGAATGATCCAAAGAACAAATCTAGCTTTCAAAAAATTTTGCCCACCTCCGAGACTTTAACCCAGAACTTTCTATTATGGATAGAGGGGTTCCCAATTAAGTTATATCAACTTTACTATTCTTGTCCAATTTTATTCTATATATCTCACTTTTTAATAGAATATCTAATAACGTGAGAATTTTTTTTAGTAAACTATATCAAATTAAAACAATCTTGAATGTTTACAGAATCACTCCATATTTGTCAGAGAGATTTTCATCCAAAATGAATGCACCACCTGTTCAAATGGTGTCCATTAGGGGAAACCATTTTGTTATAATAAACTCAATGGCAATGGAAGGGGATGGCTGCTTTCTCTGTCACAAGGCTGAATCAGTTTTAAACAACATCACATGTGAGTAATCTTCATCCCACTCGAAGCTTTGAACTTCGTAATAAATATATATTAACACATTGACTGCCAATCATGTCTATGGGTGTTGTCTTGCTAGATACCACCAGCGCCCAAGGGCAGACCATTTAATGCTTATTTACACCAGTATGTCCGCAACCAGTTGTTTTTTTGCAGATGTGCGCTTGAGCAATAATATGTAATCGGCATTTGTTAATATTCCAAAAAAGATAGAGTCAATGGGTTAATGATTAGTTTAGTTCCCTTATTAGTATGATTGGGAGCATACCCAATGTTTTAATAATTAATGAATGAATATTGTAATTCTCGTAAATCCTTCAATTCACTATTTTATATCATAATCCTGCTTCTAAAAATGAGGCACATACCTACAGTGGATTGCTATATGATTTCATAAATTTTTTTTTTAATATGAAACAAAAATCTCTGAACATGAAAAGATTTTGCATCTCAGAAAAACAAAATACAACAAAACTAAATATGTAGTTTATTCAGAGTTTTCTATATACAGAAAATCCTCCATTGTTTGCAGAATGCCTTATTATGTTATATCTCATATTGAAATGACAATAGGTGTCTTGTTTGTGGGACTAAAACTTTTAAAGCCACGCTACATTTATTTCTACGGGGCGCGCAGAATATATATTGGGAATATTTTATTTTTTATTTCACTATATGTGGGAATTCGTTATCACGAATTTTTATTTTTTGGTCCCTTGGATTTCGCAATAATGAGGTTTTACTGTAATAAATCATCCACCGTATCGTCATCAAATTATGCTTTTATAACTTCGACTCATCTTTCTAGTGGTACGCCAGTACTGACGAAGATGCTTTAGTATCGAAATCGATTGACGTAAAAACAATAGTGGTTTAAACAATATAATTTTAAATTTATGAATTTTTTAACGGTACAGAATTTTTATACACAATTAGAACATTTTCAATGAATGTAAGCGGATATGAATTTTATATTACAATATATGTATATAAGTTACTGACATATACGCACTTTGAAATAAAATTGTTACTTTTTTCTGTTCAATTTACAGCTGTTTTACGATGTATGAAAGGCACAAGTACAAAGAAATGTGATCATTTCAAACATCAAGATCAATATAGCAGACCTATTCTTTTGCAGGTTTGTTTAATACCTTCATTTACATCTAAATGATTACTTTGTTACTTATACATTTTGTAATTAATTTTTTACTTAATTTTACAGCACTTTCCACTATACAGAATATCAGATGAAGTGTGCACCGAATCTGACGCAGCTCCATTACCTGACAGGAAAATTAGATTTCGTGAGAGGTGGGAATGTCTCTCCAGAGAATCCACTGAGTTCCTTGTGGATAATTTACAACCGAGGGTTGTGCTAGCGGGCCATACTCATCACGCATGTTACATAACACACAACATAGGTTCTTCAGGACCTAACGATAGAAAAATGATTGAATATTCAGTGCCTTCATTTTCTTGGAGAAATAGAAATAATCCCAGTTATATGTTGGTAAGTTTTTGTTAGAAATTTGTAATTTGGATTCCTTTGGTCATTGTTGGTGAATAATGCTAATTATTTTTCCGTTAAAAACTACTGAAAAATTGTTCTCAGTTAAACAAGTTGTTTGAAAAATTCTTAGTTAAACAAAAGTTATTCATAAAATTCTCAGTTAAACAAAAGTTATCCATAAAATTCTCAGTTCAACAAAAATCATAGTAAATCACCATTTATAAAAATTGTTTTACTGCTATTATTACATGATACATGTTGCTATTATTATATTACATTGAACTTAATAAAATGGCCTATATATAATCTTTCAGGGTGTGTTTTCTCCGGATAATTTCAAGATTACCAAATGCCGTATGCCAGAAGAGAATACCGTAATAAGAATATACATTCTGTGTGGAGTGCTTCTTGTCATTTATATAGGAGTCAATTTTAAAAAGAGAAGAAGAAGTTACCTGATGTTTCACAAAAAAAATTATCATTAAAATAATAAATATTTATATTATACATAATTTTTTTTTCATAAATTTTACTGTAGTTTTGTTTAAAATAATTACATACTTGCCTTTCATTGGTGCAAAATATTTGCCTCAACGTGGGTAAAGCCCAGTGATGCCAGCATTAAAAATACTACCACGTGCTTGTGAATAAATACTTACATAAATGCTTTTCAACGAATATCAAATGTACATTTTAGTATTTTATTAAATAAGTAAAGGTTTTGTATATATTTTTTATTGCTGCTGTAAATAAACAATAATTTCTAATAAGGTTTAAAAATAAATATAAGGTGAGTGTAGATCACGTAAAACATAGCACAAACAAATGAACGGCTTAGTAACACTTTCATAACAAATGAAAGTGTTGGACTTATAGATATTTAATAGTAGATAGGTATATTTATCTATTACGTGATTGAAGTCATGGGTGGGCTGGAGGGTACTCGCACGAGTCCCTAACAAGGGCTGATCCAATTCAGATTTAACGAAATGATGTGGGCCCCTTGTTTATATATTTGCAGCCCACTCCTGATTGAAATTGACTTATTTGTGTAAAATAATTCAATGATAAATGTGCTATTTAAAGTATCAAGTTGATGAAAAGATTTTAAACTGTTTAGATACCAAATTTATATGAATGGTAAAATAAATTGGCATTTCAAATCTATTTAATTGAGCTCTTCGACTTCTTTATCAATATTTTTTATTTTTTAATAGTAAATTTGTCTGATTGTGATGCATATATCATTGAATCTTGTTGCATTTTAAGTTGTGACACTTTTATTCAGTAAACCCTTGAAAAATGAAATCATTTTGAAAAAAGGTAATGTAAGGAATCTTGAAACTGATAATTTGGATGTGGAAGCAGTGATATATACTGAATTACGTTTCAGAAAGATGTTGATGGAACTGACATTCTATGATTTCTGTTTGCCATCATAGAGGTGCAATGGTATGTATGAGTATACATATACAGGGTGGCCGAAAAAAAGTGAGGACATCTCGTAACACATGAGTTATTTCAAAACACAATATAATTAATTATAATTCTGGAATTTTTTTGGATAATATTTAGCTAATCAGAAATCATCAAAACACCCCATATTGCATCATCTACTAGGTTTAAATCTGGGCTGTTCGGTGGCCACGTGCCTGGCTAGATGAAATTGAAGAAATTTGATTGTATTTCTGGCTGTATGAGATGGAGCTCTGTCCTGTTGTAATGTCTAGCTATACTCCAGGTTTTGTTTTGAAACTCTTTGATCATTTTCCTAGCTCCACGACATTTTTCAATTTGCAAATTTTTGATCAGAATACCGTCTTCTGCAGTGATTTTTGCCATTCTGGGCAACAATTTGAAAAAACCAAATATAAACAATGGGAAAATTAATAATCAAAGATGGCGATCGGAAATTGTCGAAATAAAATGTAATATAAGTAAATTAGTAAACATTTACGCTATTGTTGATATAACTAATTTTGATGTAATTGTATCACATTTTACGAAATATTCTCACTTTTTTTGGGCCACCTGTATAAACTGAATATTTGAAAAAAAAAAGAAATGTTATGGACATGTGATTGACTTAATTCTCAATCAAAATCATATTTTTTTCTTTACAACTTTATTTGATCAAATATTTTCATGTACAGTAATTAATCCGAATTTTAAACATCGCTAAATATTTCTGTGATGTGGCTCATGGTAATAAAGTCATATTTATTAGATCCTCATTCTGGCATTTCACTAAGTATGATGCCTCCGTGCTTGCGATAGATGCATTCTTGAGGGGGCAGCTGCCCGACGAGGGCAGGTTGGAGGAGGGCGGCGGCTGCTGTGCTGTGTCCTGTTCCCCTGAAGGGCACCGTAGCGTCTCTTCCTGCGTACTCCAGCAAGACGTCATAGCCACCGGGGTGCTGGAAAAGGTAGATTATAAAATCTACAGATGTTCCATGAAAATGGAACACGAGATAGTCATTAATATTCCTTATATTTTTATTTTCAGAACCTTTGCGTGTTGCTTAGTTGTGCACTATAGGGTCATTCCATATGAAATAATCCAGAAATTAATTAAATAGTGTCTTCATTAATGTTTTTATAACCTTTTCTTTTTCCTAACTCAGGTTATTCTTTGAGTTTTAATTAGATTACTGGTCACTCTAACTAATCATTCTGAAACCTGAAATTAAGGACTTACTTTTGTCTTTGACCATGATTGTCCTAGTTAACTTAGTATTTCAACGTTTTGTGCTCTCAATATTTCTGCAGTCAAATCTCAAACGCCAAAGTTTTGGTGGATAATATCATCATATAAATTTTAGATTTTTATCTGGTCCCCCTATCTACCAGAGATATTTAGCCTTGAAAAGTGCAGTTTTTGCAAATTTCAAAACTTGGAGAATTTTTAGAACAAAAGGACTGTAAGTGGTAGTAGTTCTAATTTGGTTTGTGAACACAACTAGTTCCCACCTCTTTGTAAAAAAACTTTGGACATGTTGACTCTAATCCTTCCTGCAAAAGCATTCATGTGAAGATAGGACTTATTTTAAAACGAAAGCTAATAATTAATACTGAAATTTCATTGTGGGAATGCATGTAGGTGAAAATGTGTAAAACAATCTTGTAGTTCGTTTCTTTCTGTACAAATTGCTTTTAATCGCATATTGGTAGGACAAATAAGACGTGAGATATTTCAGTTTCAGCAAACCCTTTATTGCAAAATATGCTACGCGCCGTAAAATAAATATGGCCGCCACGCAAAAACTAAAAACAATAAAATTAAAATAATAGTCATTTTTAACTATCCAAAAAAATGGTCAAGCGACTGGTGTTGGACATTTCATATGGAATGACCCTATAATATTTTCAAAATAATGTATAAAAATAAATATCAATAAAAATTGTTAAATAGTAAATGAATAAAGATAATAATACTTTTTAAATTTAAATTAATGCGTCTAAAAAAAAAAAAATTAAGTACATAGTGTCCGAATCTTTATATTTTTTTGTACACCTCGATATACATATAATGTAATATACTATGTATAAACATCTTAGATCGCCCCTCCCACTTCACCCAATTATTTCGTACTAATCTCAGAAAAACGTATGATGAAAGTTAACAAACAAATACGTCATACTAGTTACCAAGGTGATTACACATTTTATCCAGTACCCATAAATATCAAATTTACGTTTTAGTTAAAGTCACAACACTGGTATGTTAGAAAATTAAAACATGTCATTTCACGTGGCAGTAGGAAGGTAACAGTCTGTGAATTCAGTAACTACACGGTATCTACATAAACAGGTATCTACATAAACATTTTAATCAAAATAATAATATATACTTTTACCTTTCTACACTGAGTACCTACAATATTCAAAGTTCTAATTTTATAATGTGAAAAATAAATGTAATAAAACCTCTTTTCTGCCTACATTTATTTAAGGCATATCATAGTGGATTGAAGCGATTCAAGTTTGTTATTGGCGAAAAAGGAGTTTTATATGGATAAGAAAGAAAATATACTTACACTATAAATATATATTTCTAATCTAGCCAAATCTGACAATTCGTTATTGTATATAATTTTATTATGATAATATTAAAAATGGTGTGAAACCCCGCCATTCGTCCGACTTTATAACTCTGTATTTGTGCAATTTTTTCCATAAAAAATCCACTCAGTATTCGTATCACGCGGTCCCAGTCACGTGGTCATTCTCACGTTGGCTCTCTTTCTTTTATGCCTCATTTGTAAAAGATTCGTAAAACTCGTTTTATTTTACTGACTGTTGATTTTTTTTTATAAATTTTCATTGAAAATAAGTATAATCACGAGGCCAAAAAAAAATTGGTGATTAAACGAAGCCTAAAAGAAAGGTATCGAGAATGACGATTGAACTAAAAAAAAAACTCATTACGAATTTTGAAAGTGAAAATCGTGTCTCGGATCTGGTCAATAATCTATCTCATCTGGGGGGTCTGGAACGGATTAATCTAATATACAATACACTACTTATTTGTGGATAAATTGTTTCGGTATTCGTAAAAATTGCAATTCGAACAGTCCCCTGGAAGGAATTGTGCGAGAATGGCGAATAATGAAGAACAATTAACTTTCAGCTAATTAATAATATTGAACGATTTTTTTTAGCTTCGTATTTAAGTGGTACAACATTAAAATTATTTTCTGGATACAACATTGAACGCAATATAAACATTTTCACAACAATTGTCTACCGTAATATAAAATTCACATTCTAGCTAATCCAAAAAAAAAAAAACATTAGTGCTTAAAAATAACTAATGTAAATAATGATAATTACAATATAAATAATCCCACTAAAATAATATACTTTTGAATTCAATTCGAAATAAAATTATAATTGCGGATGTCAGACACGAGGAAAAATACCATTTTTATTGGGACAGAGAGAGATCACACATCGATATCGAAATAAATGTAAAAATAATCTAATGAATATATATACGTATTGTATATTAATTGAGTCTCTCTCTAACTGATTAATTGGACGAAGATTAATAACAGACGAGTAAGTAATATAATTCTTCTGATCCTGAATGCTGGATCGGTAATACAGTCTACGCCAGCGATGGTGAACAATTTTCCACAAGTGGGTCAAAGTATGATGTCAATTCTTAAAAAAAATCTTCGCGTGTCAGATAAATAAAATAAAAATGTCAAAATATGTATTTTTCTCAAAATCGTCGTACTGAAAGTTCATGTCACGACACTTTTATTAGATACAAATAACATAAAATGAACTAGATATTATTTTATCAACAATACCGTAGTTACGAAACCATTCTTCCTGGTACAATCGTTCACTTCTTCTCAGTTCAATTCTAAATTTTTATTTTTTATTCATTAACATTTTTATAATATCGATACCTTAATCTCCAAAGCAGCTAACTCCATCTATGGTCAAAAAATCGTTTTTGATGCAATTATTTTCCTCTTTTATTATTCTCTGGTACGCTAAAAGCCAAATATTCCCATCAATTTTAAATCACGTGTTTTAAAATAATAAATAAGTACTAAGTGCTGAAAAACCTTACATTGATTCTTGGAAAAACCTTCAATACCTTCCCCTGACACAAGTCAATAAATAGAGGACGTGCACGGAAATCATAATCACTACATTATCATAGAAAATCAGCTAACTCCCAATAATATTTTACAATTTTGGTAAAGAAATTCAGAAGAACTCCAAATATTCCCTATAAGTACGATATAAATCAAAATATCAATAAAATTTCTCAGCCACCCTATTTCTGCATAAACAATCTACCAAAGTTTGTTTTGGAATTTTCGTAATTCATTTAATTACAAAATTAAACAGTTTTTTGTTGCTCCTGAACATTTTAGAAAAATGGAGCTTTACAGATAAGGTATCGATATGTATATACGCAATAGGAAAGTGGACTGTCACTCCTCTCTCCTCGTCATTAGCCAAATTTATTTAAAATTATTATTATTATTACTTGTAGTTTTTCCGAATTAATTGTACACCATATAATCTCACGTAAGAGTAGCCGACTAAGGTCTACGACGCTCGGCCCGTGTGCGGAACAATGCAAAGAGAGATGTAATTCATATTTTAAAAAAATACTCCCCTTAAATATATTTTGTTAATAACATATGACACGCTCGTCATAGGTTTGCTATCTCTGGCCTAGACCTTAAGCCGATTGACCGACGCATGTAGGTTTTTTTCTCATTTAAAATGGTTAGAATGCGAAAACTTCTTACGTGGCTTCACAGCGCGTACGGGCATTTTTATCATGATACGGTAAAGGTTAAATATTTTTTGTCTATATACAATATTGATTAAAATATTATATACAAATGTAGCGTTCTAATAATTAATGTGACTGCTTTATCGCGCGTTCAGAAATAATTTGTGTTTGAATTAATTATTAATCAGTTGAAATATTGCTTTAAAAATCCATAAATATCAGACATTTATAAATCAATATGTTGACTTAACATTTCATTTAATGGTAGGTAATAAACCGGCTCTAAGTATACAAGCTATCTAAAGAAATGCATATTTTCTGGTTTCTAAAAATGGGCGTCATTATTGTATTGAATAAATTTACATAATATTAAACACGAGGATGAAATTTTCACCACAGCAATAATTGAATTGATTTGTTTATTTATTATTTATGTAATTTTTATTTTTTTCACTGCCACCGGGACACATTATATTATAACCTATTCTGAAAATAACGAGACCGGAAAAAACTGGATCACCGCTCAGGTTCGTGGGATTTTTATAATTGCAGCTCGGATCGTGGGATTTTCACAAATAGGTATAGCTCCGGATTGTGATATCCTTTCAATTTCAATTGTAACTCCTGTTCGTTATTTTAGATTTTAAAAAGTGAAAAAGTTTATAAATAAATTTTATGTTTTGCCATTGAAATTCTAATGATTTAAGTAATTCTCATTATTCAGTTAATAACTTCAGTTATTATGAGAGTCATAAAACAATTTAATCTAAAACGGCAAAAGTATATGCGTTGCAATAGAGTTGTTTATATATATTTGGGGGTTAGGTCTGTGGTTAAATGAAAGAATGATGATTTGCGCGTTGTTTATTGTGACAGAATATGTTATTATTATGATAGAATAAGGAATACAGATTAGAATGAAGAGATGCAGAAGGTGGGCGTGTATTATGAAATAAAGCGAGTTGGTGGTTTCGCTCGGCGCGCGTGGGTCGGCAAGACCGCCGTTGCGAAGCGATGAAATAGGAGAGAGGTCGTCGGTGAGGAATCGGACCAGACCTGTAGCGGCAACCGGCAGAGCTACGTCGCCAGCACCAATGCCGACTAAGATGGCGGTGAATTTAAAATCTGATCCATATATATATATATAACGTCTCTTTCAGGTTAGAACGCTATTTTCGTTTTCGCTTTTGATGTTTCGGTATGGTAACGTGTGCCATTGTCAAGGTGTTGCCTCAAAAAATTACGGTACGACCGTACTTTTTCGCAAGTGATATAAATCTCCCACAGTCGAGTATTGTATTCGAGTATTTCATATACTAGCGCTCGCGGAAACCTAAAATCTAACGTATATATATATATATATATAGTATCGTAACGTAAGTGTATACTTTTTGATCAAAAATACGTGTAAAATTTCGGATAGTATCGACTGTATAAGATCAAAACTCACAAACTTCACCATTGACAAAAGATGAGCCGGTTATTACGATGACAACTGTCATGGCCACGGTCGGTCTGTATCAAAGCTTTAGATAAAATAATCTTTATTGACATATTTATACATCAAATGGGAAAATATAATATACTTATTACAAACACATTAATAATTCAAAAGTTTACAGTTTTTAGAGGTATACAATAGCCAGTCTTGTCCTAGCTTCTTTGCTAGAATTTTGTCTGCCAGTTGATATCAAATTTTGCGGTAGTTTCTTCAAGAGTGCGGGACCTTGGTGCTTTTAAAAATGATTTGCATTAATAAAATAATCAAAACCCTTATTTCGAGCTATGAAAGAACCTGTTAATTATTATTCTACCGAGTGAGAATTTCAAAAGCTCGCAAAAATGAAAGAAATCCTGTTAAACGGACTAAAAACATGGCCATCATTATTTCACGATGAACAAAATTATTTTTGAAATACAATGTCTACTGATGACGTAAATAATTTCGTTTTAATAAAATACCTGGCTTGTATATTTTTACTGTCATTCCCGATAATATAATCAATTTCATAAGTCACAAAATCCTTCTCGTTGAATAACAAGACACAAATTCCATAGGTTAGCTAAATTTCTATATTTAAATTATTATACATACGTAGTGCACAATATTTTAGGGTTATTAAAAATATGAGTTGAAAATGTTCAAGATGCGTGCGCTTAATCTCAACCATGTCAGAGATATAAACATTTAAAAAAGTCGTAGTTATTCGATTATTTCGATGATATATATATATATATATATATATTGATTCCAAATTCCAAAATAAAATATCATCGAACTTCGAGCGGCCAGACTATTTGTTGATTTATGATTTAAGGCCTGAAGCAAAGATCGTAATTTATTAAGAATCAACCCATAAAATAATGTGGACTGGGTCTGTTACACTCTGTACAACATTATTTTTTTAATAATGTATAAATCAATTTATCGAAAAAATATTTTTGTCGCCACCGAGACATTATTAATGTTTCCGAAATTGAATAAAATTGAATTATTATTTAATTTTAGCGTCTCCTATCGGATTTAACTCAAATGTGTTAAGAGATTCCGTAAATATAAAGAAGATGGCTTTCAAATAATGACACGACAGATGTATCATTTTGAAAGTGCAAAATATGAGTTTGAAAATTTATCGTCAACTTACTACGTCGGTGTAGCATAATCGATTAATGTATTTCCCCGGATAGGAAAAGATCCAGGTTCGAATCCCGGTAGCAACAAAAATATTTTTTCGATACATTGATTTTATATATACCTTTATCTTTCTAATTTATAGATTTAATTTGTATTAGAAATATCACGGACCTATTACAATTAAACGGTTTTCGTCGATTTATTATTTTCAGCCCTGGTTACCATAGAATATAATGTTTGCATACAATAAATTCCTCCAATTTATTGAAATTGTCTTAACAATTTGTTAAAAGTCGCTTAGATTTATTAGTTATACAATAAGTACATTTACCTAAACAGCACGCGATACTCACAGAATTTGATATAATAGTATGGAATTCTGATTTGATTAATTGTAAATATAATTTTCCAAGTACTGATAGTTTTAAATTGTAAATTAGTGTTTAGTAATTTTAAGTTATATTATTTTATTTTGTATATTTTTTTTACTTCAACTCCTTACATAATATAATTTGTTTGATTACCAAATTATAATACCTATAATATTAAATCCATGTCCAGTAACCTTCATCAAAGAAATATGTGAATATTAAAAAAAGTCAGTTAATATTTCAGTTTGTATTCAACTACCTAACATTAACATACCAATTTTCTAAAACATTCAGCACGTTACTAGTTTGAATAAGCGCATAGCGAAGATGACATTAATAAGCCTAATATAAATATACACAGCCTTAATGTATGCAAGAAAATTATGCAGGTATTTTAGTTGCTTTATAATGTGTAATTAATAATTTCAACGGTTTAAAAAAAATAATGCAAATTTGATTAGGTAACGTATGTAACATAAAATTTTATTATTAAAGTAAATTTCTACCATTTTTGTGGGAAAGTTTACTTTTTCCGGCCCACAAAGGGCCCCAAATTTCTCACTTTAATAATGCCAAATAATGCGAAGTTGCATATATAGTTTTCTTGGTGGTGAGTAAAAACAATAAAAAAGTTAGTTCTAGAACATTTTCCTCACATAAGTGTACAGAGAGTAACTATAAAGAAATAAATAGATAATCACACTAATATACTATATAAATATCAGTGGCGTGTACTGGGCATAGACTTAGGTTATGCTGCTGTTAACGATGCTTTAAAAGTATGATGGGATGTATTGGTTGCGCCACCACTAAATGTCACATTCAATTGAACTGAAAAGAAATACCTTTTAGTAACATTTTTGTTGTTAAAAATACACATTTGGAAGATATTTTCTGTTCTTGAAAAACATTAATATTACTACTATTTTCCTAGGGAAATTCTTCAATTTATGATTATATATATTTGCACGCTCACATGGAAGTCATAATCATCTTTTATTGTATGCTTTTCGCATATCTGGCGACAACGTAAAATGACCGAATATAAACTCGTGAGTAAACGCAATTGAAAAATATTATAAAATAGACAGAAGATATCATTTTGAATTACTCACGTTGTCTAAAAAAGACGTAATATCGTAGACACGATCGTAGAGGATGATCCAGCAGTCGTCGGCGTGGTCATGCCCGGACACCTCCTCCAGCGTAATGGTCCTCTCGTGAGGTGAGGACTGGGGGTGGGAGGTCCGCGTAGCGGGGGCAGCCCTCCAGGGGTTGAACCTCAGAGCTGCCACAGCCAGAGTCAACAGACCTGCCCCTCCCACTATCTGGGTGCCATCGCCGACCCGGGGTGCCGCCGTCTGCACTGTCGCCATCTTATGGTCAAATAATAATAATAAAAAAATCAATATATATTGGTTAGGCAAATTTCTTAATTCCTTCGGTTCAGAGGCTAGTTTTGGAAGTCATCCTTCGAAAGCCATCAATATTTACAACTACACAGCTGTTTAATTTCTTAAGGATTCTCAGTTTAAATAAAGTCTTCAAAAATAACGGCTTATTACAAATTCACAAAAACCTTTTCAATTTATCAATTTCCACAAAAATAAGTAACCGACCAAGATCGAGCGGCAACTTAGAAATCCCCAAATTTAAAACTAATGCTTCTCGACACTATTACGCTTATCAAGGTATAACATTTTTTAATGCCCTCCCACATAAAATCAAAATAGAAAAAAAAAATATAGCCTTCAAATCACAAATCAAACAATTATAAGAAAACTCCGACAGCAATTACAAGTTCTAATTTCTTTCGATGAATTTGGCACAACTCTTGATTATATTTGTGTATATGAATTTAGTAATTTAAAAAAACAAAACACATCCTTTAGAATTATTAAATCAGCTGTCGAAATACATGTATATGAATGTGTTTATTTTAAAGTTTTTTTTTTACCTAAATATATCTTACTTCTATACCTACCTTTACTTTATTAAAACTGAAATGTCCGTACTTATCAATTCAAACATGAGAATTGATTTCTCTATTGAAAAAAAAAGTTGTAATTAGTCTTATGATCTATCTGTATTTTTAAAGCAATTAATAAAAAAATAGTAAGGGTAATTAAACTATTGGGGAAACCAACAAAAAATCGTTCCGTTTATACTGGATTTACTACAACGCTAACGCAGGGGCCCCGAGGCTCTAATGTCAATAGAGTCTGAAATGTTAAAACTTTTATACATAATAATAAGAAGCAATATGTGATTATGTGAATGAAAAGCAAATAAAGTAGAATTATTCAGTTCCTATATTTTTAAATTTAATTTATATTTTTTATTATTATTTTTTAAAAATATGAATTAGCCCAGGTTCCTTCAAAGGTAAATCACGCCCTAGTTTCGATATACCAGAAAAAATATTTTCAGTTCGGTGCAGCAAACTTAATATCTCCGAAATTGTTTCGCAAAATGGAGTTTAATAACTAAAAAAAATCGTTATAGGTTCGATTATGATTACTAATTATGTATAAAAGGTTTGGTTTTTGAAATCCACGAAGTGTGAGGTTAGCCTTGACGATGTGTTGTGATCTAAAATGTCACCAACCCATGATTCGTAAAAGCAGAACCTGAATAACCGGTGTAGTGCATTCAACTAAAAATTTAAACCAGGAGTGAATTGAACAAATATTGATAATTATATTATTAAGACTCGTGTCCACAATAATATCTAACTAGGACTTTGATCTCTGAGAGTCTGCAAAGGTACGTGTATAGTGGATGCATCATTATAATCCGTTAGCAAAACAGCGATTAATTAATCATCACCCTATATGTTTTACACACGGAGAAAAATGGGGCACCTGTACCTACATACGAACCTTCAGCAATTATTATTTATTATTTATTAGTAACTATACAATACTATGTAAAAATCTGTTTGGACTGTTTGGACTGATTCCCAGAGATCAAAGTCGATCGAGATCGAGAGATTATCGTGGACACGAGCCATTACAATATTGATAATTATATTAAGTTACTGTAAATTTGATTGAGTTATATTATATTACAATTACGTAAAAGTAAAAATATTTTGAAAAAATAAAACGATTTTATTATAAGTAAAATAAAAATAAATTTATATTTGTAACATTGTAATATAATTATGAAATAAAATGCATCAAAAGGAGAAAAATATTACTTCTTTTTATTCGAGAAACGTAACATTACGTACAAATTTCATTATGGTTTGTTAAAAAACATTAATTTCAGATAATTTTTAACGTGGAGTATGTTTTATCGGAGGCTCTCCTCCAGGACATTAAAATTGAATGTCAGAGGTTTGCGGGTGGACTGCAATATATAATAACGTTCTCTCTAAGATAGGAATATTTGCGCGCACTGCATTGCGCAACACAAATTTACAAGTTTTTGTGACAAACTTCATAAGATCGTAAATATTAACATTTGTGCTTGCAATATTAATATTGACGCAAAATACCTACAATTTAAAATCAAATCAAATGTATTATTTATTATAAAAACATTCATTAGACATTTTTATTTCTTGATTAGATCATAAATTAAAACTTAATTTTAATATTACAACATCTGAACTGCGAATAGCAACACAGTTGCAGAGACGGCGTTTTGCGTTCAAGTAACAGATCTAGAGCCTGGATATTTCTAGCCGACTCGACAAGTACAGAAAACCCACGGCGGCCGAGCATAATCGGATTTGCCAGTATTTTAGAGCTGAAACAGTGTTTATAGGCATTATTTTTTTGATACATATTAAATGAAACAACTAAAAAGATAAACAGAATAAATCTAATGGAATTATATCAATATTTTTGAAAAAAAGTTTTTTTCTAGTTGATTAATTTAATTTGTATTAAAAATACTACATTCACATACCACATATGTTCTGAAATTATATCTTCACAGTGAATATGCGTTTCCATTAAAAAATATTTATCTCTTTATAGCTTTCTCTCTTGCTGTCGCGTCTGATAAACTTTTGTCAGTGATTCCAGGGCCTTCTGAAAAGCGGAGCCCCAGGCATTCGCGTCCGCCACTGCCACATTTCATTCATAACAATTTACGGAGTTAAATTTTCTACTGAATCTAATGAGATGGTCACGAGTCGTTATCATTAGGAATTGAAGTTCTTAACTGTATGATATATAGGTAGCTATAGATACTCAGAATAGGATTTTATTCGAAATCTGAGAAAAGTTACAATGAAAAAACGTAAAATATTAAGAGGAAATGTTATTTTCAATTTCTCGTTGTGTACTTAAGCTTGTATCTGATCGTTTGCTATTCCACTAATAATACTAACAGCAAACTATTCCACTAATAATACTAATAGCAAACTATTCTAGTAATAATACTAATAGAAAACTATTCCACTAATAGCAAACTATTCCACTAATAATACTAATAGCAAACAATTCTAGTAATAATACTAATAGCAAACTATTCCACTAATAATACTAATAGCAAACTATTCCACTAATAATACTAATAGAAAACTATTCTAGTAATAATACTAATAGCAAACTATTCCACTAATAATACTAATAGCAAACTATTCTAGTAATAATACTAATAGCAAACTATTCCACTAATAATACTAATAGCAAACTATTCTAGTAATAATACTAATAGCAAACTATTCCACTAATAATATTAAAAGCAAACTATTCTAGTAATAATACTAATAGCAAAATATTCTACTAATAATACTAATAGCAAATTATTCTACTAATAGTAAACGATTGAATAGTTTCACTATCTAAAATGTCAAAAGGAGTTATCAGATAACCTAAGCAAATTATGAACAAAATTGTAAATGATATAGTCGACACTACATTGACGTCTCAAGTAAAGCTTCGTGCAAGCACCAATTACAAATAAGTTGCACATTATACATTTCATTTCACGAAATTGTAAGTTGTATAATGTCAATAGCATTAAAAATGAGTCGGACATATTTTCCAACGCATTATTTACGTGGAAAACACTCTCGCGTAACATTTTCGGAGCTAAATATAAGTTTATATAATTCTCTATACTATTCCGCGTTTCTTAAGTATTCTGCGTGTTTTTATTGATCACTTAATTTTACATTTAAATTTATTCAAACTATTACCGTAACATTTTATTTTCATACCTCATCAATGTCGCAATTAATTAATGTCGCCACTAAATAATGTCGCAATTAATGTACAATTTGTACCTGACGTAGGGTAGCATTGGTGGGTTGTCCAGTAAGCAAAAACAATTTTATTCGTATGACGCGATATTTCAGTGAAAGATTGATAGGAGATCTTGTATGTTTCCATGCGACATGGACAGTAGTATATATTTGTATTACATGTTATACGTCAAGAGGATTACACAAGAAGGTTATACGATAATAAAGTAATATATGTATGCGGGAGAGATTAGAACAAATAATGTATAAATAATGAAAAAAACGAGACTATTTTGGAAAACACAGCGACGGCATATTAATTAAGATAAAATCACGCTCATGAAATTAGTAGCGATAAATTTTTTTGATATTGTATACCCTTAAAAATCACTCTGGACTAGAAATACAAATTACGATGTACGAGTAAGTGCATGTTAATATATTAAATTACAGGTTTGAAGCACTGAAGCACTGAAGCACTGAATAAAATATTAGATTTTATTTTCAGCGACACGTCACGCGCGTGTGGAAAGGGGCCATTTTTATACTACGTACTTGGTTGCGGTCTATGCATTTTTTGAATGTCGGTTTTAGGCATATTTGATAATTCATAATTAACAAGAGACACATAAGTAAAGGTCGTCCTGAGACGAGATTTTCAGATCATTATACCTGTGTGTTGCGGGAACTCAATAAAGACGCAATGACACAAGAACGGAAAGAAAATTAGAGGTCTGCATTCGATACCGGAATATTGAAGGCTGATAATGATAATGATTATTAATAGATTATAAAAAGTTCCATCACGATCGCGGCAAGATGGGAAAATTTTCAAATACGTAAAATCTAATATAATAAACACATAATAATAGTAATATAAAAGCAAGTATATAGGTTTATGTATGGTGTTTCACCGGTTTTGCGGTGTTTGCGCAACTTGGTAGGTTTTAGTACAAAAAAATAAAAAATAGCCGGGTTTTGAAGGAATGCCGAGAACGAGTTTGGCTGGTCGGGTTAGTTGCGGGAACACACCGAGAAGCCGGTGAGACGGTTGACTCGTGTCCTCCGCTGGCTCGCCAGAGGTTCCGAGAGTGCGCCGCTGTCCACCGCCGGCGACTCGCGGAAGATTACTGGGGCCATAGCTTCCCGGTTGTCAACCGATCCCCGCGGTCAAATGAAACCATAGTAGGCAGTCGTCGTGTCGATTGACGCCTGTTCATGAGCGCCGAATGACATTAAAAAATGTATTATTTAAGGAGAACACATTAAACGAGATGGTATTCTCATAAAAATGTTATTTTATTACAACAATATGTCTGTTCAGCTATTTATACTGTTGCATAACTTTTATTTTCCATCTATCTATTTGAAAACTGTTATAATACTTTATAAACTCATTTATAATTAGTTGAAAGCAAGCAATTAGTGTGGCGGTAGTGGCTGTTTCGCGGGTAATGGTAGTTGCTGCGCGACTACATCTAATGTTCCATTGTCCCTCGTGCACAGTATAGTAAAAAATTCCTATCAAGTTAACTAAAATAAATTTAAATTTAGACATTTATGTGATACTGTTGGGTCATCATTAACACGAGTTTTTCAATGTTAATAACATAATTTATTAACGATCAAAGAAAAGCGATCTACCTCCGTAATCTAATTTAATCAATTACCGCAAACACTATTCTTCATAGTAAATCTAACTTAACTAATTAATGTCATTCAATTCACATTATGAATTAAGGAAAGAATACGATAAATACTATCCAACACGCATCACGTTTCACGGTCAAAGACCGATTGCGACTGGCAGTCGTGAATGAAATTGAGTAGTGAATGAACTTCAACAGCGGAAGTTTGTGGAATCATGGGGTATTATGGGCTGTAAATTTTTAATATACATTTATCAATACGTTATGAATTTTCCATATGATGACGGACGATTTTTCTGTACAAATATAGGGAAAGATCCAGGTTCGAATCCAGATATCAACTAAATATTTTTTGATAGATAGATTTTTTTTGTATATCTTTCTGAATCATTTAATTTGTGTCAAAATATCACTGAACTATGAACTATGTTCTGAAATTGAAATTGCAACTGCAAATATTATTGCAATCTAACAGGGCGAGATAGGTATTTTCAGACATATTAACGAACGTTTTTATTATATACAAGATAATTTAATCATTGTTATTGTAGAAAAGTACCCGGTGGTATCAACTCAACAACCGGTTTGCAGATATTTTTTCCAAATATTGTCTAGACACAATTTTTAATATGTAGGTGAGTGTTAATAGTGATTATTATTAAACGAGTAATAAAATACTAAATTTAAAAGTTATTTTGAGAAAAACCTTAAGGCGGCGTCTTAAATAATAATTTAAATTTTTGCGCATTTTTTTTTACGAAAATGTGGATTTTTATTATTCAATTATATCAAAAGTTATACACTATATTTGAAGTTTTTTTAAACTATTGCTTAGATATGACCTTTATACTCATTTAAAACTAATAAAATAAATGTTATTTGCCATAATTAAGACAATACAAGCATTAAAAGAAAGACCGCGACCGTTAGATGCATTTACCGTGTGCTACAAAATTGTGTTAAAATGGTAAATTATTGTGTAAATGAAATATTATTTTTATAATATTGAAGTCAAGATTACGGAGACAAAGCTGCATTGAACCAAGTAGCAAAATATTAAAAATTAATAGTGTTGTAAATTCAATTCGCAGAACATATCGCCAATTTTCGATGTTTTTAAAATACTTTGTTTTAGTAAAAACATACGTTTTTAAATAATATATTATATTTATTTACATGCTTTGAGACTTCAGTTACTATTTAAAACTAAATTTTATATAAAAAACACAATAATCAGTTTTTAAATAATATATTTTCAGTCTTATAAAATACGATAATTTTAATTGTCCACCGAACTTCAATACATCCGGCCATGACGGTCGTGGAATCTGCGTTTTCATTATTTTCGTTTAAAAATCTCGAAAATATATATTTTCATGGATATTTTGCCCATTGCATGAATTAATATTGAACTTATTCACAACATTAGTAGCAAATTTCATAAATTAAATGTTCTTTTACTAATTTTAAGTGAA
Organism: Eubasilissa regina; assembly: GCA_022840565.1. Lineage (NCBI taxonomy): Eukaryota > Metazoa > Arthropoda > Insecta > Trichoptera > Phryganeidae > Eubasilissa > Eubasilissa regina. The sequence continues at coordinate 30,199,989 of JAINEB010000018.1, forward strand.
AACAACGTTTTCGAGAACAAAGTAAACATTTTATGTATGTCGCAATTAAATATTTTGTTTAATATAACACTATTACATTTTAAATATAAGCTGTCTATTTCATAAATAGTTTTTGAAATAGAAATATTACCAAAACGGCAACAGGGCGTTTTAAATCGATAATATTAAACAAAATAATAAATTGAGGCTGTTATAATAATTTTAAATTTAAAACATTGATTTTAGCGATCATCTAAATATATGTAGGTACTTTATCTGATTTTAAAACATATACATATTTATGAATTAGGTACTTCAAAAAATTGTTTAATTTTCGATAGACTAATTCAAATGACAACACTCATTCCATAATATTAACATGAAATACCTGGATAAGTCGTGGATAAGCCTCTAGGCACGTGTTATGTTTGACACTTGTATCAAATGCGAGAAAATCAAAGATTTTATTGACGTCTTTCTATTCAAACCTTCCTCTCTCGCGTGATTTACGTAACAAATAACGTCATTAATTATTTGTCTAGAACTTATACGAATTTAAATATTAACCTCATATTGAAAGCATATCGAATTCATGTATAATTTATCGAATTTCAAACAGGAAAAATGAAAGCTCGCCCTTAATAATAATATTGAAGTAGATTTATTTTTGAACAGGTTGTAATATAAACTCTGGTGCCATATTAGTAAATAATATATCACACATATTATTTGTTTATAACTGTTTTAACTAGTAGTTATCTAATAAATCACAAATTACTACGACATGAGGAATATCCGAGCAAATAGAAACTGAAAAATGTTCGTCAATCAATTTTGGTCTGAAATTGATTATTGCGGCCATAATCTCGATTTAAACAATGCTCATATATGGATGTGATTGATCTACAACATGTGCTTTTAGTTTTAGTTTCAAATTCTTAGGACAACATCTGAATTAGAAAAAAATTTGGAACATCTTAAATATTATTTTATATAAATAACTAGACATTATAATATTAGAAGTAAGAACGGGCGCCAGTGGATGGCGTTAAGTGGGGATGAATGTATGTACTAGCGACATACTGGGTGTAATTCTATCCGTCTGTAGTTTTGTACATTTCATCGATACTCGAGGATAGCGGAACGTAACTGAAGACGTTGGTCACCATTCACAATGCATACCGCTTTATACGAAAGTTATGATGAAAAATAAAGGGTAGATAGACCAATGTATTCTGGTTGGAATCTTACAAGTTTTCTGAGTATTCTGTGTTTTTAAATTTTATAGATTATGTAAATTTTCAGACTTATACCGTAACATTTTGTTTTATATGTTATCGATATCAGTGTACAATTTATACGCATTGTAAGAATGTGTTGGTAATGGCAAATTGTTTATTGTTTACACATTTATGCATTGCATTTTGGCCCACTTTAGATAGGGGTCAGTGGCGTGATAACAAAAATTGAACCCCCCCAATGCAGAATGGTAAAAAGGGGTCCCTAAGTATTTAAATTAAGTATTTTATATAAGATATACAAATATTAATACTGCATGGTTTATCCATTAAATAGTAAAACAAAACTAGTCCCAATATAATATTCATATTTTCAAGAAAAAATATAAGTATTCCTAGGCATTTATTTGCACTTGTAACTGAAAAAATACTTTGTTTGCTTTAAGGCGTTTTATTAGCGGGCTACTGTTACTGTATACGTCGATAATGGTGTCACGTATTTTCGTTATACACATGAGAAACAATTTTTTAAATTTTATAATTCCGTTTCTTGCAGTGGATTACTCTTAAAGCGGGAAGAAGGCAAAAATATCAATGATAAATGGATTGTAACGCGCGAACTTTTTGCTCCCCTATCTAACTTGGCTTGCATTGGCATAGTTACGCCACTGATAGGGGCACAAAACAACTTACCAATGTATTCGGCATTAATATTTTTGCTAGTGTCGATACCTTTCCCAACGTTAATAGTAATCCACAGCAAGAATTATAAAATTTAAAAAAAAACATTTTTCGCAATGCATTTCACGTCGGGTTTTTTTTCTAGAAAGTGCTAGTATTACGAGATAAGTGACTAATAAACCACGTAGTACAAATTATACAAAATGCTTTTTTTGACCGGGGAGGCTTTTTCCAGTTCTGCATCGGGGCCCAATATTTGTTCATTATTTACGCAGCTGCATTTATGTCATTTGTATATTTCTTACTTTGTATGCATTTATGTCATTTGTATATTACTTTCGTACAAACGACTGTTTAGAGTCAATTCGGTGTAACTCTGAAAACATACAAATATTTGGGAATTGAAGAAGAAATACGCAATCATAAGAAGCATTTTTATTTTAAGAATTAAATATAGGTAGGTACACACAATAGTACACAAATTAATACACCTTAAATGCTTACGAAATAATACAAAAAAAAAAATTAATACCATGTAAATGATTTTTCTATATTTGTAGTTGCACCGACTTGACTCTAAGTACTCGAAGTAATGACATGTATCGCACAGAATTGATATGACAGGACACGTGTCAATAATTTAAAGGTGTAATTATCGGCGTGGCGCCAAAAAAACTGTGGGATAGATTTCAGGAAAACAAAGACGTCTTAGTAAAATATCACACCGGAGGCCTGTCGCCGAATAGATGCAAATATGACTATATGTATTTTTATGTATCTGAATAAAAACAGGGTATTCTGTAGGCAGGAAGAATTCTCAATTATGTCATTTCGCGATATTAAACATCTTTTGTGTTTCATTTCATCATTATCATCGCTGGTTGAGAAAAGTTAAGATCGGCGAATCACCCTTGTCTACATTCTTGTTTCCTGTACAGAACAATATACATTTATATAATTTGAACTTTGTATTATGTGTGTGCAAAGGACGACTGATAAAAAATATATTTTGCTTATTGGTTGTTTTGAGGATAATAAATTTAAGAATTACATCAAATCTTATGTTTATAGAAAAATATATAGTGAGAGTACGTTTATCGATGTAACTAAGATTATAGGATTATGGCTTACTACAAATATCCAAAGGGTCGCATTTTTTACAATCAAAATAAATTATTTGATATTGGATTGCACGAATTACCAAAAAGGTAAAACTCTTTAAATAAAGGTTTAACAGATTTAAGAGTTATGTTTGAAGTAGTAAAAAAATTCAAAATTTCAGTCGTACTGCATTCGATGCCTGGGAAATAATTGTTCAAAGTATACACAATAGTGCTAATGTTTTTGTCACATTATGGCTTCCAAATAAGTATGTACCTACTTGCGAGTCATGTTATTAATCACATACACTACTCTATCTCAGGTTGACCATACTTTGGACACATGCTCGACCAGAGCTTTCTATCCCATACTTGACTGGGCAAATTGGTAAGGCGCGTAAAATAAAAATATTTTATATTTATATGCAAATAAATCATTGTTTTCATTGTCGATTGGTTCATTTGTCATCGAGTAATCACGAGACCTTGTACACGGGATATAGAACACAACATATATTTATCTCTTTACTGTTTTAACAATGCCGGAATGGTAATTGGACCTATTATAGTAACAGTAATTGATGACTGCTTACTAACTTACATTCTCGCCTCATCCACATTCATCCACATTCATACATATCTTATACAAGCTTGCCGATTGTTGAGACTTCTAACAGAACCATCTTCCATTATCTGGTTTACCTGGTCGTGCCAGGACTTCTGCGGACGTCCTCTATTTATGGTGGCATCAACACTTGTCTCATATATCTTTCTTACCATTCTCTCCTCATTCATTCGTTCCGTATGATCAAACTACCTAAGTGATCCTTTCTTAATCTTACTCATTATACTAACATCAGCTTTACATTCTTTCCTTTTTTCTTCATCCTTTACTCTGTCATAAATAGATTTGCCACATATACGACTAAATGATTTCATTTCCACCGCATTCAGTCTGCTTTCATTCCTTTTCTGTCATCTCCAGGCCTCACTTCCATACACCAGCGGGGGACTCCATGTGTATAATTCTATTCAAAGCGCCGTTCACTTTATTCCCTGCAGTCACCCTCCTTTCGATATCATTCTCAGCCTTTCCGTTTCCATCAAACATACTTCCCAAATACACAAACTTATCTACTTGTTCCAAACATTCATTACCTACAAGTATTTAGCACGGTATCTTGCTTTCCTTCTTCTCGAATACCATCACTTTCGACTTGTTCATAATAATAAATTCATAATAAGGTCGTTTTCCTTGCATACATCGTACATTCTACTCACAAGACTCTGTAGTTCTTGTTCATTATTAGTATTTACCTCATAACAATCATAATCAGTACACAATACGAATGTCAAGCAAAATTAAAGGGTATTTTTTATCTTGGCTAACATAAAACGTTTAACAATAATCGAATCTAGGTAATAACACGTGTGCCACACAGTAACCAGTAAAATTGCCCTATACTCTGTATATACTATTTTTATAATGCCGGTTTTATACACACTGCGGCGCCGTTACTGAATACCGACGTGCTTAAACTTCGTTTAATATATCTATCATCTGTCCTGACATATTAAAACCTTCGTTCTTTATATTACACTACCGCGGAATAATAATAGTATCAGTGTATATTTTTTAACCCCTATACTGTACACTTCGCGACATCGCTACAGCATACCGAAGCTCTTAAACTTAATTTTATGTAATATATCAATCACCTTTGTTCTTTCGTTGCTTCCGGTTATTAAACTATATTATATTAAATACTAAATTAATGTATTAATTATAAATATATACATGTAAAATCAATTTTGTCGAAACATATTGTTTTTGCGTCACCGGGATTCGAACCTGGATCTCTATTTCCAATCCGGGGAAGTGCACTACCATTGTGCTATAACGCCAGTATTTTTCTTGACAAATTTTCGAACCTATATGTTACATTTTTCAAATTAATACACCTGTCGTTCCATTATTTGAAAGCCATCTACATTATTTTTACAGAATCTCAAATACCTTCGAGTAAACCGACTGCAGACGCCAGAATTATCAATTCATTTGCGTTATAGCACAATGGTAGTGCACTTCCCCGGATTGGAAATAGAGATCCAGGTTCGAATCCCGGTGACGCAAAAACAATATTTTTCGACAAAATTGATTTTATATGTATATATTTATAATTAATACATTAATTTAGTGTTTAAAATATCACAAACCTATGTTCTGAATAATTACAACCTCACAATAAGAATGTGTTCTCCTTAATAATATATTATATGAAACTATCGCGCCATTACAAATATTGAAATCTATAAACATTGCACTTACGATATTTTAAAGAGTTATCCCAAAACGTCAATAGGTGCGCACTATTTCACTTTGAATTATAGCATCGTTTTTTAAATAGCACATGGTCGTTTGAGTGTATTTTAATAACGCACCCCGTATAGCACTAATAATTCGTCTAGATAAAGCAAACCACAGAGCGACTAGATTCATGTCAACAGCGAGGCGTACTCTATACCAGTGAAGAACCATCTGAGTTCGTGGCGTTCTTATTTGCATACTGGTGTTGGTTCGGTGGGTTATGGAATGAATCATTTGGCTTTGATATTTTATATATAACAGGTTATAAGTGTTCGTTATGTAATCAATAAACCTTAATAACTTTGTAGTTATTTAGATGAGTGAAGAAGTTACAAGTTCATTTAAAACACACTTCATTTTTACTAGATTTTCTGTGTAATTTTATCGTAGGATATGTGGTAAAACGTGTTACGAAACTAGCGTTAGAAAATTTCAAAACATCTTATGTAGGGTTCACGGATCCCTCCTATATATTATAGTATCGTAAATAATAAATAGGTCGTCTTTAGTTGTTCTAGTATTTTGCATATATTTTATACATTTGTATTGATACACAATATATTATATACGTATAAAAAATAGTGCCACTTAAAATTATATCTAATAGTTGTGCAGTAATAGAACAATTAAAAATTACTTATTTTTTGTTAGTTATCGATACTTTCATAGGGTCTAGTTATATAAGAACATTCTTAGAGGTTTTTTGCAGATGCTAATGAAAAAAATATATCAGATAAAGTGTTTACTAAACATAATCTTTTTATTTTATATTTTTATGTTCTTATTCACATATATATATTTCTATTCAATTTAATATTATGTACTTCTACAATTTTTTTGTTTTTGTTAATTTTTAAAATTTGTTTTATTATGTTTATTTTATTATTATTTATTATTATATATTCCGATGTTACTTGTATATTATGTACTTCTACTGTATTGCACTTACTACGATGAATTATTTTGTACGAGCTGCACATGTTTTTTATAATTAATTTTGTAAAAACCTGTAAGGGTGTCAATAATAAATAAAATAATAAATATGTTTGAGGCATCTAAAGCGTTTTCAAAAAATTGTGTTGTGTCATCCTCCGCCATAAATAAGTATGATGGTCAAATTATAAATGAGACCTGTATTTTGTCCAAACGATTAAATTAATTTAATTTAAACAACAATTTGGTATTTCGCGAACTGAGGACATGTTACTATGAATCGTATGTTATAGTACGCCATATGAGCATGACATGTTACTAGAATATGCATGTTATGTAAAGGTGTCCCAAAATTAACGCAAGAATTGAATTAAATAGAAAACACAGTTTTTAGTCTTTAGATTTTTATTTTTTTATTGAATCATAAAGTACACGGGACATAGTTATTTATAGTTACACTGTAGAGAAATTTCTTGAAATTTGCAATTCTTGATGATCCGGGATTTTCACCAACACTCCTACGCACTGCTTCGATATTGACATTTGAACGACTTGTTTTTGGACGACCAGTGTGTTTAGCATCTCCAACTGATCCAGTCTCTCTTAATTTTTCAATTAATCTCTTCGCAGTTGATGAACTCAAAACACTATTCCGACCATATTTTGTATTGCGGCCGACAAACTTTCATTATTTTAAAGATATTGTTCAATGTTGAAAACACGTTGTCGTATCGTGTAACGCCCCATTTTTACTAACCCTAAACTCTCAGCTGTCAAATTATTATTTTTTCAGGGTTGTCAACAATTTAGAAACTGCAGAAATGGCGGCAAATTTAAATCTCGCGTTAATTTTGAGATACGCTTTATAACACGCTATATATATACAAAATTTTAGTTTCGCCCTTCTGCCGTCACAACCGGCGACGCGATTTTTGTTGTTCATGAATAATGGACGTCGAGTGATGTTCGAGTTCTCTTCTTCCTTTGTTATGAAATAACTGCGTTCGTAATAAACTGACCAAAATGTAAATTATGCTGAGCTGGATGCAGAGTGACATCTGTCAATACAAAATAAACTAGCGCCGTGTGAGTTCTTCGCCGACAGCGGCGTGCGTATCGCTCCGGGCTGCGCTTCACTTCTACAACAAGCTTCAATCTTCACTCGCATCGGTAATACTGCAATCTTTTATTGAATAAATCGAGTATTTTCATGCAAGTATTCCTTTTATTCGGGCCACGTCGTTGTTTTAATCCTCTTATTGTAAGCCAAGTTGAATACTGAAATATCCGATCACGAATGACGCTTTGAATTACTGAGGAAAATCGTCATCGCATCGTCGCTAATTCTTTTGATACATTCACTAGTAACATAATATACGAACATTCACGAATTACATAAAAATTACACAACAAATTCAATTTTTTATTACAATAAATGGTGTTCGTTGTGTTTCATGTTATGTTTCAAAAATCCTTTACTAATTTTTATTTATTATCTCGATAATGGAGCACTTTACACCAAATCTTTGTCTAGAATATGTATGATAATATCTATGAGCTTTGTCTTGATTTACAGGAAAAGCGGTGTAGTAATTTTTATGTATTAAATTGGATATTTATAGCTTTAGTACCACCGTGTATTGGTGCATTTTTTGTCAAAACTAATATTACAGTACTGGGTTTTTTTATTAAATTCATGAAATATTCAACGGGAGGTAGAGAATTCGGACTGGAGTTGGAACGAAAAGATAATTCTGATAGGATGGTGAATTCAGGAAGTGGATCTGACAGGGGTGAGAAGAGGGAGGTATGTAAACTAATTTTGAATACTCAAAAGGGTTAACGGTGTGTACGCAGTCGACGTTTGATTATTGATAATCGATTTTCTTTTTGTTTTTACTCCCTTATATTCAGGTAATTATTTCTCATTGGACTGTACCTACTATATTATATGTTCCTTCTTTTTTACATACATATTTGATACACAAGTTTTTCTCGATATCATTTTATATCAGGAATGAATAATAATAAAATATATGAATACATTTTATTTGCACCTATATTCTAAGTACATGTTTTTGTGTAGTAGAAAATTTATGATTGTTTAGAGAACGAATATGGCTTTGGGATTCTAGAGTCATGGCCTTCAGAACTGCTGGTCGAGGGTACCGAGTAGTCACTCCCGGACCAAAAAGAATGCATCTGCCTAGCCACCGAACTGACGTAAGATATACTCGGTCGATCCGTCGGTTCAGCTCTGATACAGGAATCCACCAGGCTTCGGTACTGCAATGAAAGTTATAGATAGTATTATGTATATATAATATATTATTACTAGTAAAGATTACCTTGCATGTTATGAACAAGGTTTCTGATATATCCGTGTGAAACTCCCTGTAGGGACCCTAAGAAAAAAAATTTAAAATAAATAGTATGTTAGCTATGACAACCGTTTGATAAATAAAAAAAATAAATGTTGGTTTACACGTAAGAATACTCATACTACAAGTTCGTTTGTGACTTCATCATACTCCGTGTGTGATCCAGATGACAGGAAAGTTCGATTCCAAAGTTAGTTTTTTTTAATAGCACGAGTGCTTTGGATTAATTATAAAATATTATATAAATTGTAAATTGAGTCAAACTCTGTTTTATTCCACTAAATTTTTCAATGTATACAATGTGGAATATCTTCCCATTATCCTGACCCGTTAATCTATAATATTGATAATGGGAAGATGTTCCCCAAAACGTTATACTTCATTTAACACTATGAAAAATTTAGTGGAATAAAACAGAGTTTAACTCAATTTACAAAATAATCATGGAATTCCACAAAGTTTCACCAAAAACCTTTGAACAGTTACAAATTAAATGTATCAATAAGAAAGATATACAGATAAAATCAATTTATCGAAAAAATATTTTTGTTGTCGCTCGGACTCGAACCCTTAATTAATCAATTAGAAACATCTATTTATCGAAAAAATAATTCGTCGCTACCGGGATTTATAACCAAATATTTTATCTAATTAATTAAATGAATTAATTAGAATTAAAAAATATCACAGAACTATCTTCTGAAATTTCAACTTGACAACAAAAATGTGTTATCATCAAAAAATGTTGTCGACATGTTTTCATGTTCATATTTTTATTATCTTAACTGTGTCGGCTTGGACTTGTCTTGCGAACGCCCGCGGAATGAGTACTGAGACGTATTTTCTTGGTAACTTTGGAGAGAGGGCGGCGGGTGGGTTGCTCCAGCAATCGAGACTTTGATTAAGTCTTGATTAGTCAAGTACTCACTAAGCAGCGTAAAACTATTAACACTCCTAGGTCCTAGGATGAGGAGAAGAAAATAATGGTGACGTGTCTGTGATGGCGGTGACAGGTGTAATGGTGATAAACAATTCAGTCAGTTTGGAGTAGGTAATAAACTATAAGTATCAAATACAGTGAAACCTCTATCTATCGTTTTTGAATAATACTTAAACTTTGTATTGTATAATGCCAAGGGGCAGTCAGTAGCAACATTATCTCTCTCTCGTGTTTCGCTCATTTTTTACGAGTGCCATTAATTGAAACTAAGCATTTAGCTACGAAGTATGGTGTGTAATTTAAACGATCCATGCGATCTATTTTTGGGTGTTTTCTATGAAATTAATTCGGGACTGAAATAAATAAACGATACATGCGGGAAAACGACTATTCGAAAAACGATCGATCGAGATTTCACCGTATATGATACTTATAGTTTATTAAACATATAATAAATATATAATATGTATAAATACCTGCGTTTATTAAACTTTTATTTAATTATAATTACATCCACAATATATAGATATAGAATTTAAAATGTACGTTCAGTATAACATACAGGCGGACCTCGACTTTCGCACATAATTGGTTCCTGAAAATGTGTGCGAATGTTGAATGTTCGAAAGTAGAGGGAAGTAAAAAAAAATAAAGTTGTGTGTGTTTAAAATATTTATTCATCAAGTAAATACAAAATATATAAGATGCGTTAAAGAGATATGTTTAAGTGGGGTTTTTGGGTGTTTCCCTTAAAAAGTTATCAAGAGTTAACTGTTTGCCAGTCTTCTTTTTCTTTTCTTCATATAATATTTTATAACAAGCTATGTCTTTATTGATCGCCCTACGCACTTGAGATATGCGTTCTCCATTAGGATCACAATCTTCCATGATATTTAAAAAATTGTCAAGATGCATGAAGGCTTCATTCATATTTTTTAATGTTAATGTCTTGGTGATTTTATCAGCTTCTTCTTCCTCACTTCCATTATACATTTCATTTTTGCACTCCTGCTGCTCAATTAAATATTCATTTGTAAGGGGTTCTGAGTGAGACTCTATAATCTCATTAACATCTTCATTGTTAACATTTAAGTTTAATTCATTCATTAGGCGGACTATATCAGTTGTGATAGTTTCTGGAGTTTCGTCATCATTTATAAAATCACACATCATTTGTGGGCATAATTGTTTCCATGAACCTTTTATGGTTGACTCTTTTATTTCAGCCCACGTGTCTCCAATATGGTTTATTGCGTTCCATATATTATAGTTCTTCCAGAAATCTTTTAATGTAGGCCCACTTTCCCTGTCAGTTGCTTTTATAGCCTGAGTCATTATTGACCTCATATAATATCCTTTAAACGTAGCTATCACCGTTTGATCCATAGGCTGTATAAGGCAGGTAGTATTGGGAGGAAGAAACACAACATTTATTTCCGGGTATAAATTCTGTATAGATTTTGGGTGTCCTGGAGCATTGTCTAAGATTAATAATATTTTAAATGGTAAATTATTAACTTGACAATATTGCTTAACTGCTGGCACGAAATGTAAAGTGAACCAATCTTTAAATATTAACGCAGTAACCCAGGCTTTCTTATTTGATTTCCAAAAGACTGGAAGCAATTCTTTATCTTTTCCTTTCAATGCTCTGGGATTTTCAGCTTGATAAATTAACATTGGCCTCAATTTTAAATCACCAGCTAAGTTTCCACCAAGAAGCAATGTCAATCGGTTTTTAGAAGGTTTATGCCCAGGGGCAACTGATTCTTCCTTAGATAAGAATGTACGACAAGGCATTTTTTTCCAAAATAACCCTGTCTCATCTACATTAAATATTTGGCTAGAGCAATATTCTCCATCTTCAATAATTTTGGATAATGTGGAAATAAATTCTTTTGCAGCATCTTTATCCGCATCAGCCGATTCTCCAGTGAATTTAATATTATGAAAAGAATACCTCATTTTAAAATTGTTAAACCAACCGTTACTTGCTTGAAAAACCGTGGTAGAATCTTCTTTTAATCTAGCCTTCCAATCTTTGTGCAAACTAAGAGCCTTCGCTTGAATAATTGAAATACTCAAAGGGACATCTTTTTTGTGTTGGTCATCAATCCAAAATGACAACGATTTTTCCATTTCATCCATAACTATGCCGTGTCTTTTGGAAATAATCTTTGAAGATATATTTCCACAATTTTGAACGTATAAGTTTATTTTTATTTTTCAAAATTGAACATATCGTAGATCTGTTTGTATCATACGAACGTCCGATTGAAGCAAAAGATTCACCGCTATCAGAACATCTAATAATGTCCCTCTTTGTCTCGATCGTGAGAAGTTTACGGGTCCTTGATTTCTTTTTGTTCGTATCAACACTGCAATTTTTCCGTTTCTCACTCATGTTTATAAATTTGTAGGATGAAATATTTTAAATTAAAAAAATTATCAAAACATAAGACACAACACGCCTATACGCGCTCCTGCGCAAGACTAAAGTGTGGAATACATGTTGTGACGGTCGCCCGGACAAACGACAAACGTAGGATGGAGCGCCTCGCGCATGCGCGAGGCATTTCGTCCTACACTTGTCGTTTGTCCGGGCGACCGTCGCAACGTGTATTCCATCTTTAAACCTGTCTTAGCTAACTCACAAGCAAAGTGACGGATGCAAGCGAGATGCAAGTGATGCAAGAAATGTGAGCGAGCAAAAGATGGATATCTTTACCCCACAGCGCGACGTTTTAAAAAAATACATATATATTTTTTTAAATGTGCGAAATAGCGAATTGTGCGAAAGTCGAATGTTCGAAAGTCGAGGTCCGCCTGTATTTTAAATTTTCTTCGTTTATAAGTTCTTACCTTTTCAGAATAGGCGTACGCTGGTAGCGGTTCATATTCGCACTTTTCTATTTTTTGTATCAGCGTGAACAAATTCAGTTTATCTCCGTAGAAGGGAGATTGCAGAGCAGCCAACTGCAATTAAATTATTAGATGAATCTATAGAACAATTAAATTCTGTGATGATATGATAGAATATACTAAATTGGAATGTCGTGGCTTAATGTTTTGTTATAAGGCCCATACATTTGAAATCACAAACATGCCACATTAAATACGGTACTCAACTAGTAAAATTTAGATTATCAGCAGATGGTAGTTAAATGCCTTTCGTATCTCTCACCTAGATTAGATAGTGATTAGCGTATTCTAATTTTTCTAAAGGAAAATTAATATAATAAACTATTCAGCCTCTAATTTAACATTCTGGTACATATTCACATATATCTACTCGTATACAATGTGGTGTTTGGATTTGAGCGCTGAGATCTGGGTAGCCTACTATGCCGAAGGTGATTGGCCATCTAAATGGACGAATTAGGGACGAAAATCCGACTCTGGCGGGCAGTTGAGCAAAACGTCACGGAACCCTAGAAAATAGGCGCGTCGATAGAGCCGCACTCCGGAGGAATATGGCGGTAGGAGGTGGCGGAGATTAAGAGTAAGATTACCGCGGTGGACCCAGTGACGGATGGTCCTGGTCCACCCGCGGGCTGAAGAGAGACCCCACTGCGACGAACAAGGAGATGGCGTGCGAGCGATGGCCGACGGATGGACATTATGGACAAAGCTGAGACGAGAGCAAGAGATGAATCCTGGCGCCGGTGTATGGCAATCCGGGTCCTCAGCTGCATCGGTACCCCACGGCCGCGTTGGCTGATGTTAGCAATAGATAAACTCCATAAATAGAAGAAAGAAATAAAAGTGACCTCCCTCAAAGGAAGGTTGACCTGAAGAATGAAGATCTAAAGAACATTTTTCGTGCATCCAACGTCGGGATTAATTGTGTTATGTGAATAAATGTGTAAAGTGACGTACACACACACACGCTTGAGGACCCGCACTGAGCTAGATCGGTGACGGCCCCAATGCCTTCCTATCCTCTAGGGCCCTAAGGCACTGTAACAACATATACACATACTTCCCTCTAATTATAAAAGGACCCCTTCATTTTAGTAGTTCAAAATCACTTCTATTTAATTGGTTAGTATTTTTATTATTAATTATAGTATCACATTGGGCCAAAAGTCACGATACCGTTTAAAAATTAAATTTGTATTTTTTAAATATATTTTCTACATGATATTCAACATATATATATGGAGATTTTTTTTACCTATAAATATTTAATTGTTGTATTTAATTATCAAATAGTTAAGTGACGTTTGGTGCACCTATATTTTGTTAAATAAATAGTAAGTTACAATATTATTTTGATCATTATAAACAATTAAGTATCGGTGTCAAACTGAAATTTTGGTCGGTATAATTAAATATAATAAAATTATAGTAATATTTTTTTATTGGTTAGATTAGGTTCTTAAAAGATTCAACGATCACTGAGATCTTCTCAGTGTATTTTGACTAAAAAAAAAATTGTCCTCTCATATGAATATACAAACAAAGCGAGATACTTCTGTAGAGTTTTCGGTTGTATTAGTTCAACAGCGCTATGCGAATTATTTCATAATTTTTTTTTTTTTTTTAAACTCTGGTTTCCACTATAATAATTCAATATAATAAATAATATTACCACTATAATAACTTTCACTATAATTGCATCACATTACTAGTACTAGATTAATAAAATAAATGTATGATATTAAAACAATTTTTTTTTAAATATGTGATGAAAACAGATTTGGGATATAGCGCTGCAGAATTACATACCTAACTGTTTAATATTTTTGTTTAGTAAAAGTAGAGTAACAGAAAATATTGAACTATCGAAAAATAAAAAACTTTCAGTTGTTGAAACTGACATCGAAATGGCTTTTTTCGTTTTCTTATTTAAAATACTATAAAAGAATATCGTTAATTTATCAACTAACCCCATTTCTCGTTTTGTAATTTTGCATAATAATGAACTAACTTACTTCATACAAAAGGCACCCCAGCGACCAGATATCCGAGCGGAAGTTATACCCCTGTTCGCGGACCCTCTCGGGGCTCATGTAGTAGGGAGTCCCCACGAGGGAGTGGGCGGCGAAGGTCTTGTGGCTGAAGTACCTGCTCAGACCGAGGTCCCCCAGCTTCACCACTCCCTCGGAGGTGATGAAAACGTTCGCAGGCTTTATGTCTAGAGAATATGTAAACAATGATTTATAAATAAAAAGTCTCAAAGCATCCCTTAAAGGTACAGACTTAGTTTAAAAACGAACACAAAAATATGATTATTTTTTCGGCTCACCTATCCTCGCCGATTGCTTGTTTAGCTGAATGTCTTTTTTCGAACCAGAAAAATAAATTCTATATATGGTTGGTATGACACATGTATCTGAGACAAAGCTCTTTTTATTATAAAAAAGTATTACTCACCCCTGTGCATGATCCTTTTGGAGTGCATGTGTTCCACGGCGGCACAGACCTGCACGAAGTATTTCCATATGGTCTGCTCCAGCAGCAGCCGCCGCCTTTTGCGGGAGTGCCTGAGGAGACGCGCCAGGTCCCCGGCCTCGGCCAGCTCCAGGACGATGTGCAGGCGGGAGGACGACACGAAAGACCCGAGATAGCTGATGATGTTCACGTGAGATAGTTGCTACGCAGCAAAAAGAAAAATTGTGAAAAGTGTATATTATTTCTTTGTATAATAGTATTCTATTTTACCGTGTTTTATACTATTTTTGGAGGAGTAAAAGTTAGACAAAAAGATTACCAATCTCAACGATACAACTTTGATCGCTAAATCAGAAGAAGAAAAAATGGCTACATTACTCTGTTGCATTGAAGAAGAAAGTAAAAATTTGGGTCATAAGATAAACAAGGAAAAACAAAACTAATGATCATTGATTGACAAAACCAGCTTTCACGAACAGATGCCCTTCCAGACCTTGAAATTGTCAAGGATTTCAATTATCTCAGGTCCAAAATTACTGAAGATGGTAGCTACGAGTCAGAAATTAAGTGACGCATAGGTATGGCAAAAAGTTATATGTCCAGAATGGACAAAACATGGAAAGGTCAGGCTTGTATAGTATCTGGTGCATTCTATATTTTTATATGGTGTAGAATTATGGACCCTGAAGGCAAGATAGAGATGCCTACGAGATGTGGTGCTGGAGACAAATGTTGCGCATACCACGGACTGGACGGCGAGACGCACGAATGTCTCCATTCTGCAGAAACTGAAGATAAAGAACACTCTTCACCATTTGTCTAAGACGAATCCTTCAATTTTTTAGGCACCGTGCGAGAAGGGAAGATAGCTTGGAAAAGCATGTGCGGTGGGCCACGTCGAAGGACGAAGAGGAAGAAAAAGATCCCCCACCTGTTGGACCGACCAAATAGAAAAGACAATAGGCACTTCTCTGGTGGCAGTCCTAAGATCTGTAAGATTCCGAGAAAAGTGAAGGAGCATAGTCAAAACGGCAGGAAGAGTTCACAGAGATCGCGATCCTCAGTCATGAGGGGCCGACATGGATAATGATGATGACGATACTACTTTTGTTAAAATACTTTTTTAAATACTCTTTCAAAAGAATAGTCATAAATAGTTTTTTGAATAACCTTAGTTTTTTTTTAAATGGAATACTTGTCAGAAAAATATTCTTACTATTTTCAAACTTAGTTAAACGCTTGTGCTCTGATAATAGGATTAACTTGTTGGTCTTCTGAAATGATATTTGACCAGATCACTGGATCATTAGGCGAGCTTCTTAACCACTAGACCGTGACGGGCGTGTCACAATTGAAGGCTTAGTTTTCGTTCTGTTCTTGTACGGTATGTTACGCCTTGTGTTATCCTATTTTTATTATATCCGATACATTTTTGATAAAATAATATATTATTATGTTAAAACGGTGTATAGTATTTTTGTCTGACTTCTTTTGCATGATAAATATTAATACTATTTTAAATAATTACCTATCGACGGCACAGCATTATAGTACTTATCCAATTTTCAACAATAGACTTATTTTATATATGAATTATTAAATATATTAATTAGAAATACATACACATAAAATCAATTTCATCGAAAAATATTGTTGTCGCGCCATCGGGATTCGAACCTGAATCTGTTTAAAAACCGGGGAAGGTGCATTATCCAACTACGCTACAGCGACGATATTTTTAGCGGCAAATTTTCGAACCTATATGATACTTTTTTGATATTAATACATTTAATCATTCCATTATTTGAAAGAGGCATCTACCTTATTTTTACGGAATCTTAAATACCTTTGAGTAATCTAATAGCAGACGCCAGAATTGTTCCTTCCGTATCCTGAATTCTTCCAGTATCTATGCTTGTACGTGACAGTCACTTAGTAGTGTAACATGATTAAACTAATTAAATGTATTAATTAGAAAGATATACATATAAAATCAATTTTATCGAAAAATATTGTTTTTGCGCTACCGGGATTCGAATCTGGATCTCTTTCCAAACCGGGGAAGATGCATTATCCAGCTACGATAAATTGATTTTTTTATGTATATCTTTCTAATTAATACATTTAAATAGTATTTAAAATACCACAGACCTATGTTCTGAATAATTACAACTCACAATAAGAATGTGTTCTCCTAATAACATGATTATTTTTTTTAAATAAACAGCATTTTAATTTCTTTTAAAATTAGCAAAATTAACTTTGTGGTTAAAATTCATATCTTTTTTATTTATTGTCTTTGTTTTATTAACCACTTAATTGAGTTTAAATACATCTACCGGTTTTTCTTCAGGATGTCATAACTAACTAAAAACATATATTATTGTTTCTTTACCAGAATCTAGTTTTAAAAAAACAACAATTATTTAAAAAATAAATTTAGTACCTAACTCAAATTGTTACTTAATAAAAATTAAGTCGAATAATTTTTAGGAAAAAATTTCAGAATGGGACTCGTAATGAAATTAAATTGGTTGTTTATAATTTTTTTTGATTAGTTTTACACGCTTTATTTATCTCCAACGATTCCAAATTAATTAAGTTTTCTAATTATAATTTTAATGAATCCTAAACCTCCAAAACTGTATTCCGTATTAAAGATTCATAAGATTGATATTCCAATAAGAGCGATGGTTTCATAGTGTAGTGCTCCAACTTTTAAATTATGTTCTTTTATATATATAATAAAGAAATAAATATTTTGATTTCATTTTAAAAGTATCATGGAATATGAAAATTACTTATCTTTTTGAAATTTCTCATTAAATACTACATTTATGGCGGGTATATAATCAATTATCTAAATATTAATTTTTAATATAACAATGTTTAAAAGGTCGATGATACTAACATAGTACTATACACTTTCCCTATTTATAATACCAACTATACATAGACAATGTTAATTACAAATTAATCACATCCCAGAATCAATAGCTCTAATAGGACGCGAACCCACCCGTACATAAGTCACACATTTATTTTATTATTGATTTGTAAGTGTAAGCCCTTGTTAATACAAAATGTAATATGTTATTATAGTCTCACCTGCAATAAGTTTATTTCTTTTAAACAATCCATCCTTGCCGCTGCGTCCACCATGTCATAGAAATGTACTTTCTTTATGGCCACTGGTCGCCCATTTTCCACTACGGTCGCTCTGAACACTTCCGAAAACTGACCACGTCCGATTCTCTTACCCACGTGAAACTGATCCAAAGATCTAAACATTCCAAAATTGGCCAAGCCTGGCTCAGTTTCCTCATACTCATTCATCATTTATGCATAAATAATATTATATCTAAAATATTTTTTTTTACTGGGTTTGTTCTCTGTCACCATCAAACCACCACTGACATTGAAGACAGCGAATCATATGCGGACATTTCTATCGCATGTGAACAGATCAATATAATGCATGCAGTTACTATGCATACAATAAGTGGAGTTTTGTTCGGATAGAATATTCCTCGTGTTAACATCATATTTCCATATAACATAGTAGATATTTATATATGTCGCAATTGGAATTGATTGTCGTTTTATTATCAATGAAAATCTTTTTCATCTTTCAAACTTAGTTTTCCAAACTTACAAATAAAATATCCCAGACCTATATTCTGAATAATTATAATTTCACAATAAGAATGTGTTCTCTTTAATAATATATAAGTTATATCAATTTGTCTAAAATTTAATAAAAATGTATAGTTAACTCTGGCGTCTGCTATCGGTTTACTCAAAGGTATTTGAGATTCCGTAAAAACGAAGTAGATGGCTTTCAAATAATGGAACGATAGATGTATTAGATTTGAAAAAGTGGTTCGAAAATTTATCGTCAAAAGTACTGTCGCTGTAGCGTAGTTGGATACTGAACCTTCCCCGGTTTGAAAAGAGATCTAGGTTCGAATCCTGGTAGCTCAACCACAACATTTTTCGATAAAATTGATTTCATAAGTATATCTTTCTAATTAATACATTTAATTAGTATTTAAAATATCACAGACCTATGTTCTGAATAATTACAATTTAAGAATAAAAATGTGTTCTCTTTAATAATACAAATAAAACTTCTAATTTTTCTTCCTTTAAATAAACTTTACATCAGAAGTAAATAAAATTATATATATATATATATACATGAACTTTAATTTTACACATGGGTTCACTTATCCATACGTATTTCACGTTAGAAATATTTACATATCCCAACTGCGATTAATATTATAAATTTTTAAAGATTATTAAATCTTAATCAGAAATTATTAGTATTAAAGTAATATGATATTTTTTATACCTTAGTTTATTCAAAAAGTCAACTAAAATATTGTACAATAGCTAAATAATTTACATTGATGCGACAAAAAATTAACACATCTTAGTAGTCAATATGTATTTGTTTTAAGTTGTTATGAGACGCGAACAGACGAATGGACAAACATAAAATAATTACATTTATTTAATTGTTTACATTTTTTGAGTTAGATTTATCGTCGAGTCATGTCTGACTAATATAATCAATAATTTATTTTAATTAATCATTTTACGATGCGAAACTCGTTCAATGAACATGTGGCGTTTTATACTATTTTATTAATGAAAACTCCATAAAACGCAAACATGTTTGCGCCAGGAGCTATATTAAATCTAGTGTAACCTCGGTATACGTGTGCGAAGGTAATTGGGTCATGTCACAACAACGATTACTTTCCTTAATACCAATTGTAATAATAAAAAATTGATAAAAAAAGGAAAAATACAATGTTAAAAATAATTTTTGTACATATCTATCATCTACAAATATATTTTTTCGTTTATTTGTTCTTTATAAAATTGATTCGTGTTGCTTTTAATGGGGGAAATTTTCATTATTTCATAGCTTTGGAAAAGGGTATCATTTGACTATTCTAACATTAATTTTATCTTCAACGTTGTGTTACAAACATATCAAATTTCCCAGTAATTTAGAAGATAACAAGAAAATTATATTATATTTTAGTACACTTGTAAAATTTCTTATAACAAGAACTGTTGCTTTATATACAATAATACAAATAAAATGTATAAGTATACAACGTTCTCCAAATCAGAAATCACTTTATTATCTTCTGTGTACAGTTTTATGGACCAATCTGCCGTGTATATCTGACTTTTCTGGCCGATGTTCAGGATCCCATTGCGGGATCTATTAGTTAGTGTTGTGATTAAATTCTAGTTCGTAGTATCGTGTCGAAAGCAGGGTGCGTCGTTTTTTGACACTAGCTTGCAATACCGTGTCGAAATCATCACTTTATTACTTTAAATTATGAAGTGATATTTTAGTAAAAATTTCACCTCACGGGCGACGATCCAAACTCCGCTAAAAAAAATTAATACTTACTAAAAACTTTGAAGTTTAATATCTTATTATAGAGTATCAACTATCGTTGCAAGGATTCTTAATTTTTGCTCACAATAATCTTTTCAATGTTTAGCATTGTTCACATATATAACGACAACTATGAATTACTCTAGATCGTGTTGTTTATTTCTGTATTTCGCCGTCTCTTCTAAGATATATTTATATGTTCGAATATATATATATATTAAATACTAAATTAATGTATTAATTATAAATATATACATATAAAATCAATTTTGTCGAAACATTGTTTTTGCGTTACCGGGATTCGAACCTGGATCTCTATTTCCAATTCGTGGAAGTACACTACCAATTGTATTATAACGCCAGTATTTTTCATGACAAATTTTCGAACCTATATGTTACACTTTTTTTAAATTAATACATCTGTCGTTCCATTATTTGAAAGCCATCTACATTATTTTTACAGAATCTCAAATACCTTTGAATAAACCGACTGCAGACGCCAGAATTATTAATTAATTTTTATTAAATATTGGTATATATTCTTCGTGCAGACGGAAGTTTATTCCAAAATTATAAACTTAAACGTCATTTCAAATTTTGGAAACTTTTACTACTTACAGATACAAATAATAAATTCACACGAAATGTTTGCGAAATGCTGACGACTCTATCAATTTTAAAAAAAAGTTCACGACAGAGATTATCAAAACTGGAGAATTTTATATGTAGGTACCTACCCAAATAAACATTTGATCAACATAAATGACCTTATTTTATCTTTATGTCAGAGTTATATTAAGTTTATTACTCAAACTATTTGTTCGTTCTGTTTATACACGACGCCATCTTAAGATTAGCACTCTGTGCTATTGTTATTTTGTTTTATTTCCTCGATCGTTTCCTGCAAAAATAGATGTTGATATGCGTAATAGTGTATTCATAATTTCATATCATTACGCCCGTACTTATTTATTTATGTTTACACAATTTTGTTCAATCTCCTTGCATTTTATTTTTTAATTGCCATGTGGTATACGTGTTGCGTGTCGGTGGTATGTAGGCGTACCGTGCACGCACCAGTTGAACCGTACAGATTATCATATACGTATATGTAAATTTACTGTTACAGAAAAGGTGATCAGATCTCAAAAGCGATTTTATAATTTAAAGCCTCGATAGTTTTGTATTTTGTCAGGAAATAAAAATGAAGAAAAAGTTATATAAGTTAATAAAACTGGCCGGAATTATATGATGCAGTGGAAAAAAATAAGATCTAAAAAAACTTATTCGAATGGAAATGTTGACGATGAAGAACAAATCGTTCATGTCAACACGTACAATGAAGTCTTGATACTATCCTGACTCTTGTTTCCCATGGTTTAACGTTGAAAGATATATAGGAAAAAAATATCAAAAAAATATTTAGTTACAACCTGTTTATGTGCCTTGTTACTTCGATTGGAACCACTGGGTTTCCTGGTTAATAATAATGTACACGTGTGTGTGAGTATTGCCGCCTTTTCGGAAGCTAAGAAGACGGTAACTGAGACGTCATTCTTATTACATTCCGTACTTCGACCAGTCCAGTAGTCCTAATAAATCACCAGTGCTCGCTTCAGTCGGACGAAATCTAAAAACAGCAAAATTAAAAGGTTAGTGCAGTTTATGTATTATATGTGTGCTTATTGTTAATCGGAAACCTGGGAACCAGCTACCGAAGGCGTTTACATAAACATGATTTGGTCCTTCGAGCCGGTGCTGAACCAGCGACCTTACCTGGAAACCAGCTATCGAAGACGTTTACATAAACACTACCTAGATTCGAACCTGGACCTCTTACTCACCGGAAAGCGCGTTCACTATTTCGCTATGCTTTAGCAATCGAATATATTTTCGACAAATTTTGAACATATATTCTGTAATCTTTCCATTGCTACATCTATTATTCCATTTTTAAAAGCAATCAACTCTATGTTACGGTGAATCTCAAATACCTTTGAGTAAATATTTTTTTGATAGATAGATTTTTTCTATATATCTTTCTAGTTGATTCATTTTATTAGTAATAAAATACCATAGAAATATGTTCTGAAAATGCAAGTTTACAACAAAAATGTGTTCTCCTTAAAAAATGTCACACTTCTTCTTAGTGTTAAATAATAATGTCAAATTATGGCATATGCAGATAGTCTAGATATCATTAGAAGATCGGAGGGGGATTAAAGGGTTCCTTTTTTGAATTTTGCATGAGAAGCTTACAAAGTTGACCTCGAGGTGAATGCCAACGAAAAAAAATATAAGTTTCCAAAACATTTCTGGTATTTATTTATTTATTTATTTATTTACTATCAATAACGACATATGCACAGAAATTAAAAATATATTCCAGGCGGCTAACTTATTACCATATGTGCACGCGGAAAATTAAAATTCGGATCTACAAATACTTCGGAAGGATGGGTACTCTGCGAAAAAGATAATTCATTATTGATTTTCGAACGTCAGATTCTAAGAAGGATATTTGTAGCCAAGAATAAAAATGGGGTATGGTGTATACGTGGCAATTACAAATTTGGTACACCCAAAATTGTCCAAGTTATTAAGATAGCACGATTGAGGTGATCGGAGCGTAGACAGGTAGGTGAACTTGTAGAGGTCAGGACTCACATCGATCTGTTGCATCATCGATATTGAAGGATATATAAAAATAAACTAAAATTTTTAACAATGAATTACTGACGTATGCAAGGCAGGGTGTGTGGATTCACAGTAAGACTTATTTGTGTATTGTATCGCACAGAATTAATCGCCGAGAAGGCGCCATATTAATTGATACAATAAGGCACGTGTCAATAATTTAAAGGTGTAATCATCGCCATGGCGCCACAAAACTTGCTTATATTGAACATCTTTTGTGTTCCATTTCTTTTGACCTCATTATCATCATCATCATCGCCGGTTGAGAGAAGCTGAGATCGGCGAATCGCGCTTCTCTACATTCTTGTTTTATTTTTTCTATTTTGATTAACATCTCATACTGTAGGTATTTTATTTGAATGATTTTGATTAAAAGACTTTTTAAAAGAAATACATATATATTTTTATTTCCTTATATTATTTTGGTAGTTTCTCCAAAAATCAAGAGACAGATAACAATGCTTTATGCACTCCAGTCACTATCTCTGGGAAAAGTGGTGTACGGAGACTGGTGCGAAGGTGGTCACAGACCAAACACTGGATGTAGATGACGCAATAGAAATTTGACGTGCTCGTGGTCTAGTGGCTACGATACTTACCTAGTGATCTAGTGGTCACAATTTTAAATTGATTTGTCACAATACCAAATTTATAATTATCAATACTTTATATAATCAGAAAGTTCACAAAATAAGTCGATTAAGAGTATTTAACTACGAGACTGTCACTTAACATTTTATATATTGCAAATATTTTGTAAATGGACGATTCAGAAAATAATGGGGGTGGCAATCTTTTATTACCGGAGTTCACTGATCTTACGGATTATTTATAAACAGAATGCAGAATTATTGACACGGCTTCGATGGGACGCATTCATATTTCAAGAAATTCCGTTCCACACGCTAATATGAATTCACTTGAGGATCGGAGACAGAAAGCGATTAACACGGTTCAAAATGCTCAAGTCATGAAAAAAGATCGTAACGGTGCTAGTAAATCGTGTTTATATTGTCGCTATTCGGGGCATGACCGACGAGCGCCAAAAATTCGGTAGCATATCCAATGTCAACCGCAAAAATTGGGTGACAACAAACAAATTATGCTTAAGCGGTGAACTGTACTCGGTTAATTTTGGACACTACGAATGAATATGCGTGGATGGCATTTTTATGACAAAAAATAGACGCGTTTCTCCTTCTCCTCGACGCACCATTTCACCTGGCAAATATTTACCTACGGATCGCGGATGGTATGATAATTCAGATTCGCCATCAGCGCAATCTCATCGATAAAACACTTATTCTGCATAGTAATTAACAAATAATAATGTCGCAATGTTGCCCAAGTTATCAGACAATATAATCTTACACACGGTTATTGTTGAAATAAATATTCTTTTACATCTTTAATGGGTGTTGGCGGATTACGGTCAGGCGGTAGCCATAGTATTGTTACAATTCACGTTAAACCAGAAAAATTATATCACTCAATATTATCGATTAAGGGGTAATATTAAAAAGGTCAACCACATACTTAACAGGTCAACTGGGACCTTTTTGTGGCAAATTTAAACTTTCGGACGGCGGTTTCTCTCCACGGGCGGAGATCGAAATCATCTTTTGATTGTGACATTTTGGGACAAATAATTACGGGGGGAAAAAATGATTTAGGTATGGGTGGACCCTACGCACTGGGTACCATATTTAACTTCTCTCTTCGGGCCTGATCAGACTGCAATTTTAGACAATCCGGTATCAAATTGTGGGTCTGATCATTTTTTGGGCATTTCTATACTGGAGGCAGTGGAGAAATTTTGGCGTTCGGAAAAACCGCCAAAAATGACGGTATCAAACCCAATGATCGAGAAATGTGAACGGTTCTTCACATCAACCACGTCACGTGGGACGGTAAATATATGGTCCGGCTACCATTTTTACCAGATCATTGGTGGTTGGGAATGACGGATGCAACGTCATTCTAAATTTCGTGAGAAATACTCTCGATTCATGACAGAATATATCGAACTCGGACACATGACGCTCTCCAACTTTGATTTAAATTTGGATTTGGAACGCTATTTTTTGGCACATCACGGGGTGTTTAAAAAATCTGGAGAAATAAATTAAATTCGAATGGTTTTTGACGGTAGTGTGGTGACCAGTACGGGAGGCTCTCTGAACGATTGTTTATATTCGAGCGCACGGCTGCAGAACGATATCATGAACATTATTATGAATTTTAGGTGGCATCGCATTGTTTTTACAACGGATGTAAAAATTATGTTTCGCCAAATATGGATTCACCATGATGTTCGGAGTTTCGGAAATATAGATTCACCATGATGTTCACCATCAGTTGATATACTGGCGGCCATCTCCGTTGGAGCCTTTACTCGTGTACGAATTGACGACCAATAACATACGGCTTAAAATCAAGTCTTGATGAGCAAACTGAGACTTGGGCTGCTCAGATCCTCTCAAAATCGAGTTATGTGGATGATCTAAATGGTGGCGCTGACATTCATGGATTCGGCAGGTTATGAGTTGCGCAAGTTGTCATCCAACGTACCGGCATTGATAGATTGTTTCCCTTCGGACCATTTAGAATCACCCCGGACATTCGATGAGACAGACACCTCCGGTCACATAAAGATTCTTAATGGAATCCAGTCTCAGATAGTTTTACTTATGGGGTCAATTTGGGATCTCAAAATACGATTACTCGGCGGAACATTTTATCTTTGGTGGCTCGCTTATATGATCCTCTCAGTTGGATTTGTCCGGTAGTTTTCAAAATAAAACTTTTGCTACAATCACTGCTGGCTAGCTGTGATGATTCATGGAAGGTGGACTGGGATGCGCCCGCACCTGCTAATATTATTAGAGTTTTGGGAAATATTATCCGACTTATCGGACCTACAACGATTATCGATACCTATGTGTTTGAAACCGGACAGGCGGGCTCGGTACTCACTGCATGGATTTTGCAACGGATCCTCATCAGGATATGCCACCTCTGTCTACACTCGGCCGGAACAGGAGAACGGCGATATTCTTGTACGTCTACTTATTGCCAAGTCCAGGGTAGCACCTTTGAAAACTAAGCTGACTATTTCCAAAATGGAACTAAATGGTGCCGCATTGTTAATAGTGTTGCTCAATCACACTATCTCATCGATGAATATAGCGTTGAGTTCGAAGAAGTAACGGCCTGGTGCGATAGTACGATTGTGTTCGCGTGGATTAGCACTTCTCCATATAAATTGTAGGTCTTTGAAGGCAACCGTGTCAGGCAAATCATTTCATCAAAGATTAACAGGAGACATGTTCCTAGTGAACTCAACTGTGCGGACGTAGCATCACGTGGTGCATCGGCTGCCGAATTATTATATCACGACTTATAATGGAATCCAAATTGGCTCTGTAAGCCGGTCAATCGATGGCAGCAAAATGAAAAGGTTAGTGCAGTTCATGTATCATATGTGTGCTTATTGTTAATCGGAAACCTGGGAACCAGCTATCGAAGGCATTTACATAATTTGGTGTATCAAGTATTGTTATAGTACAAGCATTTAGATTGAATAATAAGAATATTGATGTGACACATATTCCGTGTACGCATATCTATTAAAAAACCCTCTTTAATAGGACTGATTATTATTTATTGGATTAGTAATTTTAACTAATTTGTCTGGTATATGTTCATATTATAAATTTAAATTTTATTTTAATATTAGAAAATATATTACATTTACTTACCTATATTACGTTTTATTTCGACAATTTTCAGTCGCCATCTTTGATTATTAATTTTCCCATTGTGTATATTTAGTTTTCTCAAATTGTTGCCCAGAATGACAAATCTGATTCTGTATTCTGATCAAAAATTTGCAAATTGAAAAACGTTGAGGTGCTAGGAAAATGTTCAAAGAGTTCAGAGAGTCAAAACAAAGCCTGGAGTATAGCTAGACATCACAGCATAACTGGACATTGCAGCAGAACGGAGCTCCATCTTACACAGCCAGAAATACAATCAACTTTCTTCGTCGTGAAAATATTAATTCCATCGAGCCAGGCATGTGATCACCGAACAGCCCATATTTAAACCCAGTAGATAATATAATATGGGGGGTGTTTTGATAATTTCTGATTAGCTAAATGTTGTGCAAAAAAAATTAAATTAAGAATTACATTTAATTATATTATGTTTTGAAATAACTCATGTGTTACGAGATGTTCTCACTTTTTTGGGCCATTCTGTATACATCATTTCTTTTAAAATTTATTTGTTCTTTATGAGAGTAAGACTCAGATATACATCTCATTTTATCCTGGTCAGCTATAGAGCGAAGGGTGTATTGTTCTGGCTTGTCTGATGTAACTTAAATCAACTTCTAACTATCTAAAATAAATATTCCGATGTTATTAATCGACATGGCGGTTAATTTGTGGTGTAATATGATTATTTAAATTTTCACAATAGAACTTTGTACTGTATTTACTACAATAACCCAACGTGTGCACAATAAATAGTTTTATTGTGAAAATTAAAATAAGGATTCTGGTGTTTAAATAAAAAACAATTTTCAAAAATTAAACAATTTTTCTATAATTCTTTTGGTATTGACAAGTCACAATCTTTAGGTTGACATTAGTTTGTTTAAACTGATAATAAATTGAGTGAATTTATTATTTATATTTTCTTTGTTTGATTTTAGCAATAATTTATATTTTGCATTGGTTTCTCTAAAATTAATTATTTATGTAACAATGTACACTCATATAACGTCTTATAACTAGTATTAAATACAAAAACTTTAACATATTGTTATATTATGTTACATGTATTATTATATTATAATGTAGGTACACATTGATAAACAAGATTTGGTTTCAGCTCACCTTCTACAGCTGAGGCTCTTTAGTTCATTGAAAACATTTACTTACAGCATTGACACAATTATTATATCAATATATTTTTAAGCATAAAATAAAAAGATGCCGCTAAAAATATGCTAGCGATTGACAAATGACTATGTACATCTTCTTCCCTAAGTGTTTCGCATTCGTTTTTGAACTTAGCTGCGACATAAACTGTTGATTGCTTTCTTTTGCACTTTTAAATGTGGATACAAAATTATTATTGTTTAAAAAATATTAAATATTAAAATACAGGGTGTTCTAAACGAAATGTGCAACGTAAAATTCTAAACAAAAAATGTTAAGCTAAAATCTGATCTAAAACGCTCCATTACCGAGTTATAAGAAATAAATATTTGTTTTTAAATAAAATGCTCGAAACGAAGTCCTGTTACTTTGATGCATTTTTTCATACTCTAAGAGAGTTTTTGTCATCAACTGTTATTTCATCACACGCAATACTAATGCAATTTATCAATTTTTTTTTCATGACGAGTGGGAATGATTTTTAGGTGTCTCCAAAGGTAAAGTTAAGCGGAGTAATGGATCCCCCACGACTCTTACTTACTCATTCAGTAAACATTTTTATTAATTTTTTTTCCCGACCTGGGAAATTTTTAGGGTAACCGGCCCAATCACAATTTTTTTAAATGTTTACAAATATATCACTTGGTATTTTTTTCATATACGAAGTGAAAAAAACATTTTATTTAAAAAAAAAATGGATATATTATTATACCTTAGCTAAGATGGAGTGATAATGTCCTCAAAATATATCTGTCTTATTGGTACAAAACTTTCAAAGTCTGAAAACTCTTGTAAAAACAAAGATCTACTAGTGGCTGTAGAACCAATAGAAATAATAATATTATTATAATTTTATAAAGTTAAAACGCACATTGCACCACAATTACATAGATATAATGACAATCAATCATCAATCTTATTGAGTATATCGTTTTCTTCAATAAGAATTATATAAAAGCTAATCTACTATCACTGAAAGAACTTCGCAATCTATTTTTTAACCTGCACATACTGATTATTCAAAATCCTTTATAATTGTCAACTAGGTTAGGATGAATTTTAATATTTTTCACCCTACTGAGCCTAACGAGCCTGCCGGCAATATAACATTTAGACCGAATCTTTAATTGTTCAGATTTTATTTTTATTTATGCAAAGTTAGTTTAGAACACCGTGTACATATTTATTAAATAATAAGTATTGTCCACACTGTCCAACATGGTCATGCATTCGTCTTCTTATTATTTTTACTGCAGTAAGGGCAGAAACATGTTAATGAGGTACATAATGAATTTTTTGAATATCCTGGGTGATTTAACATCAAAATGAATCTATATCGATGTACACGAGAAGAGTAAAACACAAAAGTATATAAATAATCTTGGAGATCTTTGGTTAACGATATTTCTTAATTGCATTTTTTTACGTATTATTATTCTTTTGATTAAATATATTTCACGTTCGATATTTGTTTTATTAAACATAAATCGACCTGATAGTAGTAGGAACTATATTTAAATTATTATCATTGGACTGCAATGTTTAAAAAAGTAATTGTACGCGAATATATAATACATAAAGGATTATATAATATGTAAGTATTACATTATTAAAACAATCTAACGCGTAACGCTCATATTTTTATAATACAGTCAAACTTGGTTATAACGAGTACGGATACAAGAATATCACAGTTGTAATGAGCAAAACTCTGTATTGATTCTGATTTACGCGTATTTCCATACTGTTATCTGGATATATGAAGCAATATTGCAAGGAGCAAATTTTGGAAGCTATACGAATAATTTTATTTATTGCTTGGGTAGTCAAAAACACAATTTTTACAACAGACAGCAAAGGAAGTATTTATATAGATATTTTTTACAACCCACATCGAATTGTGGATAGTTTTATGACCTAAACAATAAAGCATTGGCATTCGTATTGTAATTTTCATGGTCGTGTTACCCTAACCCTAGATTGTTATGTATTTAGTGTATTTCGAAAATTCGAATAATTTTAAAACGACACAATTATAATCAATAATATATAATACGTGGATGACTTTACTATCATTGTAAATCAAATAAGTTAGATATGAACCAGTCTGTCGGAAACGTATCTGCTAATAAACAAAAGGGCCTCTCGGTTGATGAAAAACTTAAAATTATTCATAAAATAGAACGCGGTGCCAAAAATATCTGCAAACCACAGACCAGTAAATGAATAGACATGAAATAAAGTGTACATACAGGAGAGGGGTTTGGAATATTAGTTGCGGAGCGAGAGTAATTCTACACACATTATTTATGGAAACATAAATCCGATAGTTTATGACACATTTATGCAACACTAAAAGTATTTACTCTTCGAAAATTAAATCTATGTATAACAAGACGTATTTTTTAAATTAACGCATATTATATTGTGAGCGTTTAAATTTTCGTTCCAATCGAGTCATATTTTTAAAATAAGTCGCGGAGCTATTAGATTGCGTAAGTGGTACCAAAGTTATCACGCGAGTGACACCTAAATGAAAATATTTGGTAGTCTGTACTGCAAACCATATTTTTTATAAGGCATATTTAGTCTAGATATATACTTGTATAATATGGTAATCATATTAATATTTAAAAAAAAGTTCATACCTACTTAAGATATTCTTAAGTACTCTGACAAGCAATGGTATAAAGCAAATGTAGTCGATCCCTTCTTACTCATCATAACCAAGATCGACAGTATTAGGAGCAGCCTGTAACCGTTGCGAAAACTAACGAATATAACGAGTCGCATAGTTGGTCGTCTGCGCACTGATGCTTGTTTTAATATGTATACCTACATATCTTCAGGAAACAGATTTAATAATGTATATTGGTAATAAAATAAAATATAAAGCCCTTTTCTTGACCAAGTACTGCCAATCGTTATTGTGACGTAATCAGATTTAAAAGTATTGGAATTGATATTGCCACCTTATGGATGGACATTTGACAAATATAATATAAACATTACTCAAGCGTAAAAGTCTATTATTGAGTTTTTGGATAATTATACCCTTAACAATATTGATATTTTCAGAATAGTCCAGTACGTGAACGCTATAAGTAAACTGAAAATAATATCACGATCGAAATTTGGACGGAATAAAAAAAATTCTGTCAATTAACGAAAACTTTCAATCTGTTTATATTCCTCACTTTCTTTTGTTAAATTTCTGTATTGAAAATATATATTTTTTCATAAAAAAATCATCCACCAAATGGAAAAAAAACTTATAAATGGATTTTATAGCAAATAAATTTGTCATTGTTTAAAAACATAATTTTTAGTTGTTTTATTATTTGAAAGAAGTAGGATGTATTTTTATTATTTGAAAGAAGAATATGTTTTATTATTTATAATAATTAAAAATAATAGACATAATAAACAGTTATTTTCTTGTGTACCTATGTTTGGTATAACACTTAAATTGAATTCGGTTTTTAAATAAAACTTTTATATGGAGGCCGGAGGAAGGTTTGAAATGAATACACAATGAACAATGATCTTTAGTTTTTTACATAAAGTTGCAAAGAGTTTACGAATGCCAATTTAATCGAATTTTCTGATATTAGGTTGTTTCGAAAATAATACATAATTAATATTATAATCGACAAAACGACGAATTGTACGATTTAGTGGAAGAAAACACGCAAAAAATCACTAGAACTGATTAACTGAAGAGGACCCGTCTCGCTTCCGACAACTTTCACTTTTTTAAGGACTATGATAACAGATAAAAATTGAATAATAGATAAGTAACAGAAAATGCCGTTAAAGAACTCCTGGATTTTAATTCACCTAAAACATGAGAAAGGTTGAGATTCGTTGGCCAAAATGTAAATACGTAAAATTAAATTCCTATTTGTTAATTTGTTAAATTTAATACTGATAATAAATATATGCTTAATTCAATTTGAATATTAAAATCGGTCATTATTTTCGGAACAACCTAATACAATTGTATGTGATTTTTATAAATTGAATTGTTCGCAATTGATTCAAAGTAAGTTTATCTAAATTTCATGCGAAGTTGGTTTTACACACACTAAGTGAATACAATTTAAATGTATTAATTAGAAAGATATACAAATAAAATCAATTTATCGAAAAAATATTGTTGTTGCTACCGGAATTAGAACCTGGATCTCTTCCTATCCGGGGGAATGTATTAACCGATTATGCAACACCAACACAAATTTTCGAACTCATATGTTACACTTTCAAATTGATACATCTGTCGTTGCATTATTTGTTATTTACTGAATCTTAAACACCTTTGAGGAATCCGATAACGGACATCAAATTGAATTGATAATTCATTTTTATTAGATTTTGGAAACATTAATACATTAATTATATATACCGGTAGTAAAAACAATATTTTTCGATAAATTAATATTACGCGTATATATTTCTAATTAATAAATTAAATTTGTATTAAAAATACACAGACTTATGCACTGTATAATTGAAATTTCACAATAAGAATGTGTTCTCCTTAAAAACATATTGAGTTTACATGAAAGATAATTCGTACAGTGAAACGGATTAAAAATAGCAATATATTATTGATGATGTACGGAAAAAATATTTACGTAAAGAGTAACAAAGGTACTCGAGGTCATTCATTCGCTGGCGAATATTAGTATTATTTATAAAATGCACTATTCAGTAAACACACACAGTTGGTTTATCACTAAAATTGAAAACATCGATAGCTTTTATCTAGCGAGATTCGTAGTTTACTGCGCTGAAAATGAACATTGAGAACAAATGAGACAGCGCGCGGCGGATGCTCCGTCACTGAGGAAAATATATATTTTTGGTTGCGGCATTTTTGAAAATCCGTTCGCCTACAATCATCAAAAATATGAAACTCTATGATTCAATTAAAGCAACAAAAGAATTATGATCAAAAAATTGAAGTAGGTCGAGAATGTTCTGCAGCAAACTACATTCATACACAAAGCGCCTGAAAATGAGGCGTAAGGCAATGACCGATATGTTTTCATCAAATCTTTACACATACTATTTATACAGTCACATCGAGATTAGTACATAAATATATCTATGCCCGTCTCGACACAGAATTCTCTAGTGAGACGGGCACAGTCCAAACAAATTTTTATATGTATTATATAGTTACTAATAAATAAATAAATCTTATTTTAAAAGAAAAGTCTAACAAGCGTTTCTTACAAAAACTATATTTTATACACCTTTTACTGATTGTTACAAATATTCTTAACAATATTCCTAACAACAAATTTAACAAGTATCATCTAAATGTTAAAATTCACGATCTAACGAGAATAAATGTGGTCAGACAAATATATGAAAGATTATTGAAATACATCAAATACCAATAATTGTTATTTTAAGCGTAAGGCATTCTTATACATGTGATGAAAAAACCTAATGTGGAAAGGTAATAACGATACAATATTAATATGAGGTGACATCTTTGAGTCTATGGTATTCTTTCGGATATACCTTTAATAATCTTCTTATTATCAATCTCATATCCTCATGCATCGTGAAATCGAAAGGGAAAACTTGATATAAAATGTTAATTATAAATGCGGCCATTTCATTTATCGGCTGAGGATCTGCTGTGTGATCAGAAGTAAATTTTTACTAACGCTCGTGAATAAAAATGTTTGCGGATTGTTTGAACGTCAAATTTACTATTGTCAAAGAGAGCGACAGATAATCATGAAACATGCTTTATCTATGGATTTTTTCACCTACGCGTTCGAAATCTGTCACTTTGGTGGTGAATTTTTTATCGGATTATGTGCTAATGTATATTAAACAGCGAGATCATCATCGGACGAACTCTCATCATTAATATTGAATGATCAATTGTCGTATATTGTAACTTTCAAAGTATCAATGCGTCGGATGACTTTTGGAACAGCTGTGAAGAGTCCGCCATGTTTAACTGTCGATTCTCGTTTTTACTTTCGGGTATCGGGGAGTAACATAAGTTTACTACGGGATGTTCTTTCGAGAAGTAAATATTTTTTCACCAATGATCAAACAACCGGTCCTTTGTGTAGTTAAAATATAAAATGAACGGTCAGAAGAATATTTTATCATATATATAGTTGATATCCGAAATGGGGTTGATTTGTCTGAATATTGACACGATACCTATAATATTATTGACTTTTTTCATATTTTAATTATAAGTATTTAAACGAATGAAATGTTTGTCACCGAAACATGACAATTAAACCGCATTCATAATTAACAAAGACTCATTGCATATATATTTTAGCTAATTATATAGTTTTTTTTAAATGATGACTTTTGTACTAATTACTTAGATTTAGATAGATTTCGTTGGAAGCACATTATTTTCAGATAATTAGTGGAGATTACTATTATTTGCGGGTATAAACGGCTTCAAAATACGAAATTAACGAATAAGTTCTTATTACTTACACGATAAGATACAATGACAACCAGACGTACCCATTTTGCATAAACAATGCACATTATTGAAAATACATTTTCTGTGTACAATTTTTATTTTCAAACATTATTTAAATTTGTAATTCTCGGTTATATTCCGCTATATATGTACACATGTACAATGAAAATAAACCAAAGCCATTCTGTTTTTAAAATACATTTTCCAAGGTGTCGCTCCCAGCTCTGAACAGAAAATATAATTAATACAGAAAATTTGATTTATTATATTGCATTTATTACAAACATTTGATAAATTTAATTGTGAAGCTGATTTCTGTGATAATAATTAAAATAATAATAATAAAGAAATAAAATTATTACATAAATTTAGAAGTTTTTATTTTTTAACAAAACAACGAAGTCACTGATGTGGTTAATTAAAAGTGCAAACAAAGGTGGAAGGGGAAATAATTCGCTTTACAGGTGACTCGCGGAGGGAGTCTCCGAATTATAAATTTATAAATGATTGGAGAATTTAGGCACAATGTAGGAATTTGAAAGTGACGATAATAATGATAATGTTCGGGATTTATAAGAAATATTTTTGAAAGATTGTCAAGAAGTACTAAGCCTAGATGATAGCGATTATCTGACTCAATTCGGATGCTGGATTTAAATACTTTATTTGATAGCTTAAAAAATGATGTAAAGAGATAATTTGATAAATATTATTAATTAATTACACAAAAATAATTTTCTCTCCTTTAATACCAGGTGTGGTAAACGAAATTCGTACTCAAGTATTTACAATTCGTCCCAAGATATCAGGATTACACGTACTCATCTGCTTGTTACTATGTATTTTTCAAGGGGAAAGATTCTTTAGCGTAATGTATAAAAAGTTCATTGAAATAAATGGAGCTGATCAATGAATTTGTTCAATGGTGATTATTGTGTTTCAGAAAGCATTAAAAATGAATTAAAACAATTTATCATCTACTGATTTATCTTTAATTGACATGCCAGTTATTTCGTCGTGCAACATGATTATGATTTTTTATTAAATAACCGAAACATTGTACTAAAACTATGTTTTATTTCTGTCACGACTATAGTTTTAAGATTGATCAGATGCCATTTATATCCGTTGATTTGATGAACCGCACCTATCGAAACCATAGTTGTGATAAAAATATAACTTCGTTGCATCTACAGTACAAAATTTAGTTTATTTAAGAAAAAAAATTAGATCGATATATAACCAATAATATTGTATTAATTATGATATATGTAAATACAGTCAATCGTAGCCGGCAATGCATACAAACTGATCAATACTTCCTTTCGAGCGTTTCTTTATGAATAATATGAATATAAATGAGATTTTTTGTAGATAGAAATCTAACTTCCTTAAAAATTGTTCACAATAATTTATCATTAAATAAATTCAGACACCTTAACTGTAGATTATTTAAATAAATTTGTGATCAAAGATTGGATTTTAAAAAAAAAATCGATTTATGTTTTATTTATTTATTGGAGTGAAATTCCGATTTATACGAAAATAATGAAATAAAAAATTAGACTCAAATATTAAGTTTATTTTTCAGTGACCAAAGTGATCGAATATTCGGAAAATTCAATTTTGAGAAAATTGACATTTTATTAAAATAATAAATACGAAGATATTGTGTTATTTAATGAAAAAGCAACGATTTTGGTGAACTCGTATGAAGATGTGTGTATCTGAGAAAATATTATTATAGCCAAGAGAAGCAAAATTAGTATTATATTGCTTGTACAAAAGCGACGCAGTACACTGTTGATTATAAAATGTTAGTATTTGGCACTAATATATTTAGAAAATCAAATAAATTGGTAAAATCTTAAATATTTTATGATCTATATATACAATTATTGTACAAATCTAAATGAACTTGATATATATGTACAAAGATACAAATGATGTAAATCAGTGAATAGAGTGAGCGTTTCTAATAATTAAATATTGTAAAATCTAAGAAACATCAATCAACAGGTTATTGTGTTATTTATATATTGCGAGTGTATCAAGTCTCGGCTGTGCCGGGGGCGTCCGGGTCAGTGTCCCACCCAGGCGGGACGCTCGCCCGAGTGACCTACCTGAGGCTGGGCGCTCGCCTGAGTACCCTACCTGAGACGGGATACTCGCCCGAGTGGCCTACCCGAGGCGGGATATTTGCCCGAGTGGTCAGCCTGAGATAGATACCCACCTGAGGCGGGATACTCGTTTGAGTGACCTACCTGAGGTGGATACTCGCCCGAGTGACCTACCTAAGGCGGGCACTCGTTCGAGTGACCTATCCGAGGCTGGGTTCTCGTCGACCCGCAAGAGATACTTGATACTTGATACTTTAAACTAAAGCTAATAGAAAAATCACTCATTATTTATGGATAAAACATCAATTTATAATACATTTATATATTACAATGTTTCTCGGGCACATTAATCCCTCTCCGCCAAAATTTCCATATAGCTCACCGCAAATTACTATAGCACAGATGTTTCTGCATATAATAAAATAATATCGCTAAGCAAACAGCAAGCACTTTGTCAAGTCAATGACAACACGATGAATGGTATCAAACGGTCGGAATTAGAAAGATCTCGGCTCATCGTCGACGAGCGGATCGTTTGACGCCACACGCAACATGTTGTCAAAATGAGCGGATCGTTTGACGCCACACGCAACATGTTGTCGAGATGAGCGGATCGTTTGACGCCACACGCAACATGTTGTCAAGATGAGCGCATCTCAGACTACTTGCGGCCTTCCAAATCAATAGTTGAATTGGTTTGCTTAGAGAATACATCACTTAGTTTATAGGCGCCCGCTTAAGTACTCGGCTCTACTCGATGCTCATGATGCCTTAAGTCAACCGTGATGAGGAATAATAACAATAGTTCTAATAAAAATATATTTTCTTCTCTGTAAGCTTGCAAAATTGTATCATTAATCTATGAACTTATTTTAAGTCTATTAAGGAAAAGGATTCTTATTTAAAATCAACTAATTTTGAATGACGCAGGAGTCGCGAAGACTGCCCGTTTGTCAAACATTCTAAAATGTTCAAAAGTGACGATGATATTTAAGGTGTGTATGCACAGATGATTAAATCCATGTTATGGAAATCTACAGTATGATTTTTCTAACTTTAAACTAAGATTTTAATTTTAATTTTTTTAAAGATTTGTAAAAAGTTGATATATCAACATAATGAGAATCATCAGTTTATTTGGTTTTGGAATAAACTGTTAATGAATTATTATAACATCATCCAAACCATCTTCAGTTTGGCTCAAAGCCCTTTTCATTTGCCAGTCTCAGAGCAAGGTTCGTAGGTTCTTCAAGCTAGACATACCGCTGGGACTCCGCTCGTTAGGAGCCCTTCGAAATGTTAGAAAGTGTCCTTATCAGTTTCGTGAAATCGGGTGAAGCGGTCCTAGTAGCCAGAACAGCATTCGGTATCACCCGCAGCGTGGAAGAAGCGCGGCACTTCCCAGCGGAGTACGTCTAGCTGGTCGAAGAAGTTCAGAGTAAGCATGGAGCAGGCCGGTAGTCGGCGCCGCTGTGGTCCGCTCAGAAGAGCATGTGACATCGCACATTACTCTGTGTGGAGCTTATTCCGTGATGTGGGCGGTGAGGTCGACTCCCTGGCGAGCCGGGTCCGTCCGTTCGCCGGGGTCGGTGGCGGGGAGGGAAAGTAGATGTTAGGCCTCCAAAAAAATGAGAGCCGTGGGCTTCGGCTCGAGGTTTGACTTCTTGGCTTCGACGACCAGGAACTCGATGTCCTGGCGGTCTCGCTTGGCAAAGGACTCCGCGATGAGACGCGCCACGGCCTGGTGCGGGAGGCCGTCCACCCTGCGACCATCCACCTCCAGGATGAGCTGGCCCACCTCCAACCCGCCCGCATCGTGGGCGGCCCCGTTTTCCTGCAACATCACCAACACAACACCTTAAGTATCTCATTTTATGTATTCGGGAAACCAATAATAATAATAAAATATTGTTTGACAGTGTCACATTTTATACTGAAATTCAGAAGGGTAATGAAACCAAACTAAAATTTTAAATGAAATGAAGTGTTATGAAATCAAATACAAATTTTAGAAGAAAAATATTTTAAACAACAATCAGACATTTCATAGAGACAAAGCTATTTTGTATTATATTTAATAGAGAATATGTGGAAGCATTGGATAATTAAGTAATTTGGTCCATAGATGGCGATGGCGTAGTGTTACTCGAAGCGAGTCTACATACTAACATATATACAACTTTCAAAAATTGGATAAATGTGGAGTTTGAGGGGTGAGAATTGGTCACTTAAGCCAGCCGAAGACAGGGCTTCTGAAATTACCGGCATACCTAGAATCGGATCAGAACTCCAATAATTTTTGGGATGGGGCAATTGATGAATCCCCATAATTATTAGCACTCCTATGAATGCCCTTATCTCTTCAGTTGACGTGTCCACCCATAACTTAGATTGTTTTTGATATGCACTCCTATTTGTTTCAGTAACAATATTTTTAATAATATTGTCGTCAAATAATTTTTCAAAATAATCGACTGCTCTAATGTAACCAATTAAATTTCTGTTTTTAAATCATCTATCATTCCATTATTTGAAAGCCATCTACTTTATTTTTACGGAATCTTAAATACCTTTGAGTAAACAGAAAGCAGACGTTAGAATTAACAATTCATTTTTATTAAATTTTGGACACATCGATACAACTTATATATTATTAAGGAGAACACGTCTGCATAAAAGTATTAAATTTTCAAATTAATAATATTCAACATATGTAAAATAACAAAAATATACTAAATACAATATTTTTTATGATGTAAATTTATTTGTGAGGGTTTACACGGATTTATCCCGAAAGGTATTTGAGGGTGCATGTACACATTTGAGCGGAATGAGCCGCTATTCATCGTTTATTGTATTTTGTACGCAGAGCGGTCTGATCAACTGACATATATCGATTAATTACTAAGCTACGAAAAACTGTTGCGGTATTTTTACAAACTTCATGAAACTTTTTCATGAAGTTGTACGTATTATTATATTTTAGTTCCTGTATGTAATTGTGTTCTTATGTAAATATTACTTTATGCTTTCGTGTATTTTGAATTTTTATTTGTTCAAATAAGTGCTGTAATATCTCATTTTTGTGTATATTGTATTTCATATCACTCACCGCAGTATCTACACTACAGGCTGCGGTGGGTAGTTGCATTATGACAATATTTTAATTATAATAAAAATTATATTTTTGTATGTGTTGTGTCATCGAAATATTAATGCTATGTATATTATAAAATAAAAATAAACATAATGAAATACAGACACGCTAGAGCAGAGAAACTACTTTTCAGTCAGGAAGAAGAACAATTGTACTAGTGTGTGTTGTAGCAGTGCTTGTTTAAAAATCATGTAGTACTTTAAAAAAAAAAAACTATTAAATAAACACATGGTGCCGGAAAACTAATAGGAAATAGAACACACAACAGACCTCAAATTTTCATGTATACCGTTTTTTTTTTTGCGATATATAACATATTTTTTATATTTTCCGTCACCGTGTGTACGTGATAGAAATAGGGTTAACTTTTTTTGTGTGCAGAGAAAACATAATTTATTGGAACATATATAACTTTTATGATTATTTATTTTGAATGCATGGTTTTTATAGTGTAAGTACCTAGTTGTATGATTATAACAATGGAAAGACCAACAAATGCATTCGACTAAAGAAAATGTTGATAATAATATAAAAATACAAAAAGACAATTAATATACGAAAAAAATTAACAGATATAAACAAAAATATAAACATTCTTAATGTACAAAATTTAAACATTCATTTATAACTAATTTCAAACG
This sequence comes from Eubasilissa regina, assembly GCA_022840565.1. NCBI lineage: Eukaryota > Metazoa > Arthropoda > Insecta > Trichoptera > Phryganeidae > Eubasilissa > Eubasilissa regina. The sequence continues at coordinate 30,240,479 of JAINEB010000018.1, forward strand.
ACAACCACTGAAGAATTAAAACGCTAAGCGGCATCAATACACTGTTACAATGTGCATATTACCTATAGTATTACTTACACTAATAATTTTTTTTTTTTAATGAAATGAAGTATACATGGATGAAACTTGTGTCAGAGACTCGTTTCAAAAGTGTGTAAAGGGCAACAGAGTGCGAAGCGAGTTTTGACTGATTTTTGTATTTTCTTCGCAAATGAAAATGACGCAACCGATATGTACGAGTATATATCTACATTTACTGACAAATCTCTGAGACGAGAGACCAGTTTCAGAGATTTGATCAATAACAGATAAAACAATGATTTAAAAAGTATCACTCACGTGTATATTGATAATCCTAGGCAACGGGTGTTTGGTGTTGGCCCCGCCTTCGATGGCGATGCCGAGGATCGGTTTCGTCTTCTTCACAGTGATGTGCAGGTTACCGTGGTGATCCGACACCACGCGCGCGGGCCGGCTCTCGGGTGCGCCCAGCTGCAGGCGCTGCATAGATTGGTGGCGGCGCAGCGGCCCACCGGGGCCCCCGTCGCCGAGGAGGGCCCCAGTCTCCTCTTTCATGTCGAAGCTGCGCGACAGCTTGTGCGCCAACTCCTGCGCACGTCGGCATTCAATTTATACCAGGATCAAACTGATTTATTGCACCGCACGTGCGTGCACACGCATAACGCACGCAAAAGTATTTCATATACAGAATTATTAAGAAAAACTTAAACTAATTTGTTTGTTTTATTTTACTTAAATAAATAAATTTAAAAAACACATATTCGACCCCTCCTACCGTAAAGTATCATAACTAACAAATAGGTCATTTATAGTTGATTTAAGTATATTTTTTCATATATTGTATTATAATTGACCGTGTCCATGGTTGAGATATTTGTGAGATTTTCGATTAGAAATTAGTGTGCTCTCAAGAGATTTTTTTGAGTCAACTTCGGCTTTCGTAGTCCACCGTATACACACTGAGTCATTCGCCGTCTCGCTCCTCACTATACGCTTGTTGTACGTCAAACGTCAAAATATTCCGTTAGTCATTTAGGTGAATTTGAATCTACTCAACAGCAGTTAAAACGCCATAAACTTTGTAATTTAATACTTTTTGTTTGTCTAAATTTCTAGAATTAATTGTTGAAGGCGTCTATGATTCTAGGTGACATTTGTACGCACTGTGTATCTTAAAGTCTCGCTGTGAAATCGAATATGTACGAGTTTATCTCCAGATCAAAATTTCAAGACGTGTGCATGGTGCTGAGATTTATCTCAACTAAATCTCTGAGATTTATCTCATCGAGTCTCATTCTGTGGACACGGGTCATATAGGGTGACCCATTTGGTACATGAAATTTTCAAAAAAGGTCGGCCAAATGTCACACCTACCCCAAAAAACACCTTACTGTAACTCGACGCGGATATAATGGTTGTGTTTTACATATACTCAAGGTTTTCACTTCCCCAAACGCGATACTTAAGTTTTTACATACATAAACTGAGGTAAAAAAAGGCTCTGTCGCTGAATCGTGACGAATTGAATTGATTTTTATATTTTCGGTAACAATTTCACTCATTCTAGTATATTTTCGTTTGAACGAACACTCCGATTACGCAATGGAGTCTTTGTTTAAGAACTTGCGAATAATTTATTGATTAGATTGCGAATTGTGGAAATATACTCGGATAACAAGAAATTTACCATTCATTACAATTCGTTCGAATTACAACAGAATGGTTGCAAATGGTTTGCAAGATCGAAGAACGTTCTATCGTTTTGAAATGCCGCGTGATGGTTGAATTTGCCTGGTCTCTAGATAAATAAATGTCAAATAAAACAAATTTAAGTTAGACAGTACGAAAATTGCGCCTATTTTAAATTCCCAAGTATCACACAGAATGAGACACTATATTGTTCTATTTAACACATCGTATAATACTGATTACTGTTTTGAAATATATCAGATTCGATTGCAAAATACTAGAATAACTAAAAATGAATTATTTGTTAGTTACGATGTTCTTATACCAAATTTATACATTAGAATATATTACATAACATAGTTACGCAGTGCAGCTTACACTTGTACGATTAATGTTTTGGGCTGCATCCATTAAATGGTTACGAGAAATCAGAGAAAATACATAAATAAAGAACACAACGTGAATACCTAAATAAGTAGCCTGGGAATTAATTTCTTTCTGTATGCTTCGTGTTGCTTCGTGCGGTTGCGTCAGTTAACTGTAAGGACTTGTCGATACGTGGTTATTTTAGTAAAGAAATATTACAAACCGTAAAATAATCAAGAATACTAATACAAAAATAAGATATAATAGATATATTAATTAAAACCTTACGGGAATCGAAATTTTTGTACACAGATAGCTACCATTTAATGTTTCTATAAATATTTAAGTAAAATATACGGGAGAAATAAATACTAAATATAAAATAAAAAGAACCCAAGAGGGTTAGAAAATCACTAATACCTAATGTTAGTAATTATGCTAAGACAAATTAAAATGTTAACTACCAACTATACACAAGTAAGTTTCAAAGAATTTTTGACATTCAAGTCGCATGCAAATAATTCAGTCAGAGCTATCACAAATCACAGATGAAACAATAGACACTGAGTGATTTCCACATTTCACAATTGATCAGTTCACTTTGAATGTAAATTGACTCATTCGTCAGTACGTCAGTTGGGTCCGAATGTAATTTACTAAATGTGTGTTTCATGCCAGAAATTTAAAAATAATACAAATCAATTGCCCGAATGGAGAAACTTATGTGTCGTGCAAAAGCCAATTATGTCACAAATCTATCTATACACAACAAATAAAATAAATGTAGTCAACACATAATATTGCGTGTTTTTGACAACATAAAATAATCTATGAAATACGATTTGAAATTTTTTGCATGCGAAATGGATGCAACTTTAACCGCTAAGTAGGTTACTAAGGGATGAGAAATCTTGGCAGAAGAGAGTCTTGGGGGTGAAAAATCAAAAAAAGAACAAACAATTATACATCGTAGAAGAAATAAATTTTTGATATTTGTTAAGTAAATTATTTCTGATCGAAGTGAAAATTTATTAAAAATGTGTTAAGAAAAGCAATATGTGCATAAGAATAACATCATAAAATACAGCTCAAAAATCATATACCTATATCGCTTATTATATAATATACAGTGTGTACAAGTTGTCGGTTACCTAAAGTGATTTTCGGAATGCTGTGTGCTTCAAATGCTGTGTTCTTTTAACGCAAACAATTTTAAAAGTGGCAGACGATGTCAGCTCCTACTGAGCAAGTATGGCAAAGCTTTCCCCTACTGCTGACATTTTGGCGATCGTTTCCGACTAGCCTCACTTTATACTTTCTATCGAGAGCACCGGGCCTCTCGCTCCCTCTCACTAGGCGGCCCGCGAACTAGAGGCCCGCGAGTCGGGAACCTGGGACGGGCGGTATCGGTAGCTAGCAGGTAGCAGGTAGCGGGTAGCGGGTGGCAGGTGGAGGGTGGTGGGTGGAGGTGGCGGGGAGCGGGAGCGGCCGCCACGCGTGTGTATGTGGACTGGAGAAAGTCAAATCTTTATACCAAAAGAAAGTCTCTCACGGAGAGGTGACTGCGACCGTTGTGACTCACAATGGATCTTGCCACGGTCCAGACATGTGACCGCGCTCGCGCCATGGCAAGGAAACAAAACAAATTGAAATGTTGATGACAAGCTGATTACTCCATCGGTCGCCATTTCACTGTGTTTCGAGAAAAAACAAAAAGTCGACAAACTAATGTACTCTCCCATCAGAAAATTTACGAGACAAATGAGAAGGGAATCTATTTCTCAAGTTGAACCGAAACTCTCTGTTGAAGCGATGTGAGGAACTAAAATGTGCTAAATAAGCCAAATTTACAAATAGACACCGAGAAAACTTTGGAAATTCTATGAATGCAGTGAAAAATGGTAAAATTGTGAGCTAGATCATGATCATGCTGTTTTAGTGCTTGAGAAGGAATTTGTTTATACAAGATCTTCCAAATATCCTGGCCTAAAATACTCGTACTACAGACTTCCTGGTGAGCGGGATTTTAAACCTGATTTCTCCTTTTATTAATCATAATTACTAGATGATTACTGTCAAGAAGCAGTGTCTTGAAACTCTCGATTGTTTGGGAAAGTAGGAAGAAAACTGTACAAATTTAAGCACGTGTTTAAGAAATGTTGACGGCAGTCGAAATGGACATATCATCGCTGTCAACATTTATAAAGCAGGTCTGATTCCTGGCCGAATGTTTGATTTGATTATTTGTGCTCAAAGCATCACCGTGAGTATTTTAGGTGTACTCTCTAACCATTCTGTCTGTCTTGGATATAAAATGAAATGATTCAAAATAATATAATAAAAGGGTCGAGACCGAGAGACGAGAGAACTATATTTTGCCATAATCCGAGTTTCAAAATTTCCACTGGTTTTACACAGAAATAAAACCCGTCACCAGGAAGGCTACATAAAACATTACTGAAGCTAATGAATAAAAAAAAAACGTTCAACTAGTCGAGGCGTGCATTGAATATCAAAGTGCGAGAAATTTGGATGTTTATCCACCGCAGGTCAGGGGACTTACTAGAGGCCTCCCCCAGTACCACGACTTCACTTTCTGCGTCCAGCCACCGAGTGACGACCGCAGCCCTTCGAGGTAGCCGCACTGAAACCACACCGCGCGCCGCTTAGCAAAGCCCAAAGCATCATTTGAATTTCGAAAATGGAATCTGCCGAAGCGTCCGCGCCGTGAAAAGAGACACGCGAACTTTTTCTATGGATCTGCCGCTTTCCACGGGCGAGACGCCCCGTTTAAATTTGAAAAAAGATTTTAGTGATGTGCGACGGCGAAGTGATTTCCATGTCGAAAAGGAATATGCCGAAAAAGCTTTACAATATTTTGGTTTGAATAGAAAGATTGGATGTTTGGTTTTTATCTTGTAAGGAATCAAAAACCAAGAAATTTCATTTATTGAATCAAGTGATTTAAAGCACTTTTTTATTTTATTTATTTCTGAAATTTTTCCTGTTTAGAATCGACTTATATCTATGAAAATGAAAGAAATGGAATAATTACAGTTTCATAACAGGAATATAATAGGTATATCAAAATCCAAACCTACAGTAATTACCTATTTCTAAACTAGATTATATCTAAAATACCTTCCAATTGTATAATTTGGGTCCCTACTCGAATAATAAAGGTAGGTACTAATATTGGGCATAAAAACTTTGTATTACCTATGGAATAATTAATCGTAAATACAAAGAAAATAAAACTATACATGAAAAATAACGTAATCTAGGGCATTAAACTATTAGAAAAAATACTCTTATCTGATTGTTTCAAATAAGTAATGTTAATTAACTATCCAAATTACTTCAGTAGAGCAGTAACGATTCTAATTATTACTTACTTTTTTTTTAAATATGCTTCAACTCTTACATATATAATTTACAAAATAAAAAATAATAATTAAATTATCTTCATATAATTTCATAAAACTTCACCTAAAATCCTAAAACACCAGTGGATCTGATTAATTCATCACTCGTGTAACTAAAAACCTTTTAATTGTTTGTAGAAAATAATACTTTTCTGTTAAGGAAAAAAAAATCTAAAATATCCCGCCGAGGTGTTTGATCTGGAGAGAAACTGTATCTACTTTATGTATAATATTTAATACAATATTTTATATTGCAGAAGGGAAGATCCGCTAAAATATTTTAAAATAGTACGTAAGTACCTAATCACAATTTAAATAAAGCTTTAAAACTTCACTGACGTCAGAATAATACAAATACAAAACAAATTCAAAAGTAGAATATTCATCTCACCTGATCCTGTGCGAGCCGAAGTGGGTTAACGATGGCGCGGGCGGAAGCGGAGAAACAAAGAACGATCCGGCAGATAGTTCCAATGTCGGCAGGTGGGGGCGGCACCGGCGGAGAGCGGCAACAGATGGTCACATATCAGTTACACTGGTGTTGTGGCGCGGTTCGGTGTGTACGTTTGGTTTGGTCAACAGCTGTCACTAACAGTTCTTACAGCGTATCAAAGCTATTGTCAACTTTATTTAAATAACCGTTGGGTGCATCTCGCATTCGGTCGCACCCGCTCGGATCGGACTAACAGGAAAATTGACGCGTCGAAGTAAGTATCAATAATTTGTTTACTTTTGGGGTTATGTTGTTTTTGAGGTTTTAAGTCGGTCTTGTTCATTTCTGGTTGAGTGTAATAATATGTAAATTGCCGTTATTAAAATCAAAGTTCAATGTGAATAATTTGTACTAAAATGTCTGAAGAGTATATTATAGAGTGCATGTACAAAAGGTCAGCATTATATAAATAGAAATGATTAATTTTAAAACCGCACAGGCTACTTTCTGATTTAAAAAAAAAACAATTGAAGCTAGATAGACCTGTCGGCCATCGGCGATCTAAGATTCCACAAATAATTTTTTTATTTTCAACAAGGATGAATAAATATCCAAAAATAATATGTAATTCGATCGATTTAATTTTTTTTTTCATACGGTTAGTCAACGTTAATCATGATTTATGTCAATGGTTATTATGAGATTAGAGATACTGTCCACCGATAATTTTGTTACACATTTGGGTCAAGTTTAGTTTACTTAATCGAGAATTAAATTTGTTGTCCTCGACTCTTCGTAAATTGAGACCTCAAATGAGATTTTATTGTAGCCAACGACCGTATACAATACTATACACCTACTACAAAATATACAATATTTTCATGTGCAATGTATGGTGGTACTGTTCATAATTAAACATATTTATTTGTAAATTAATTGTGAGATCAAGATGCAAATAAATATAACATTTCATACTTCGTCAATCCGTTTCGTGCGATATAATGTGGAAATATTTTCGTAGAAAAAGTAACATTTTAATTGTTTTTTAATATAATTATACTCTTTGCTGGGATATATATATATATACCTATAGTGTATATTTTAATATACATTTATAATAAGCAGGTATCGCTGTAATGAATCCACCGCGACACATAATTAGATCCGTTGCCGGATAATAGAGAAGAAAGTGAATGAAAGCCATTTCGATCGTTTACAGTGATCTCGATTTCCTTTGTTTCGTTGACAACTACCACAGAGATACGCCTATCATCGGTAGGTACCGTCACGGTGAAATTCAACGGAAGAAAAACTGTACTATATTTAGTGAGAAAGTCAATAAATAAAAACTATTCAGTTGAGTAGATTCCTTACAGGAAACTTTCGCTAGAAAAGTGATATGGTTAATTAGAAAAATTATGAATTTTACGTGTTCAGTAATAAATTGAGTAAAATTCAATTTTAAAAATCACTTCCAGTGCTGGCCCCAAAATTCAGGTAGATTTTGTATGTATGTCTTTACTATTTTCTACATGTCCAATATTAACGAAGTAACGAATTTATTAAGTTTAACAGTGGCTAACACATATAGTCGATTAAGATTATTTTTTGAAAAAAATTTGATGAAGAATTACGTGACTTATTTTGTCATTACAGTTTATTACATCTCGTATATATTAGTAAATATGTACATATAAAGATACATTTAAAAGTGTATTGAATTTTTACAGAAATTACTCTGCGAGTATTTTTTCGAAATCCACAAGTACAAACATATGTAGGTGATGCGTCGTTCGGGTTGCTTTTAATACAGCTCGCGCGTAGATCTCTCCGTGACATATTTTTCTGCTTATAAAGATATCGTGTATTTTTAACAAGCGTATCTACAAATAATTATACTTAAGGTCGTATAGTTTTTGTATCCAGCTAACTAGTCACGTCCACGAACACGCGATCACTGTGCCATTGGTTTATGAAAACCTGCATTTTCCATCTGATCGAGTTATAATTATATTGTATATAGTTCAGTTCCGAAAGAAATTTTATTTTACTAAACTGCGTGTTTTCGTCGAATTTCAGGAAATCAATACATTCAAATTTTTGGGTGCGGAGGCCAGCCGTAGCCACTTTACTCTAGAGTCGTGCAGTGTAGAATTTTTAAATACAGTTTGTTATTAAACAATAATAATAACATTGGATAATTTATATTGCGCTATTTTCGTAAAAAAATTCATCTCAAGGGCGCTCTACTAAACTAGTATTTAGTATTAAGTTGTTATTTGAACTTATGGATACGATTTTGTGTAAAGGTGCGTTTTCAGTTTATTTCAAAATAAAGTCTCCGATACACTGTTCCTTGTGACGAAGGGCAAAGAGTTCAACGCTTTTGGGCCTGCCACCGCAAATGTCCGTTTACTATACTTAGACTTCTGGTAACCGGAGGAACTAGTAGCTGGAGACCAGAGTTTGACATCTACCATTCAAGTTGTCTGGGATGCGGAGCTCTTGAAGATATAGAGGCGCCATGTTATGTGTTGCCTTGTACATCAACCAGCACAATTTAAAATCAACTCTTTCAGGGAAACAAGCCAATAGTTCACGCAAAAGGGATGTTGATGTGAGAGAGTTTAAAAGTTTAATAAATTATCCGTGCTACCGCATTCAGAATATATTGTAATTTATCCACCTGAAACATTGACAGTCCAGCATAAATACTATTACAATAGTTCACACGTGATACCACAAACACATATACTAATCTAATTCATGAAATATGTACTTTACGAGATGTTAATAGTTAGAATGTAGTTCTACTGGACGTAATTCTAAAAGATGTACTGAATAAGACAGGACAGCGGATCCAAATCAGTACAGTATCAATCAATCGGAAAAAAATTATGTTGGGTTATAATTTTGATTGTGAAATCATATATTTTTATTGCATGTAGATCATTTCAAAATACACCTAAATAAAGATTTTCTTCCAATGTGACGTGCTTGTGGTCTAGTGGTTACGATGCTCGCCTAGTGGTCGGGGGTTCGAGACTCGTTCCAGAAGGCCATCAAGTTAGTTTTATTGTTATAGCACACACTTTTAGCTAAGTTTGAAAATAATAAGAATATTGATTTGACACGTATTCCGTGAACGCATCTCTGTTTAAAAAAAATATTTAAAGCATTATTGACAAAAATGCGAATGAAACGTTTCAATGTAACTTATTGTACCATTGTTTACTGGTTATAAAAAGTGTACTTTATTTTAATACACAGTATATATTTTCAAACATTTTTCAGTTAAAATGTGTCCCGAAATTGCATTAAAAAATACATAACATTTTATAGAAAAATACGCAACGATTATAATTAAAAAAATGTCGCTTTTCTTTTTACAAAAAAAGGACACTATCTGAACTTGACAGTGTTTAAAGCGACCAAAACAAAATGATCTGTATATATGTATATTTATATGGAACTGATGCGAGATGGGGTTGGGCTACCAGACAAATATATGCAGGGGTGGTTTGATAAGTGTGTATGAGCCATTTAACGCTTATTTTTCTTAATACTCGTAAATTATACTAGCGATATTGTTTATTTTATTAAATTATTATCTGTATATGATACATGGTGATTTTTTTGTAAAAATTAATATTATTATTTTTAATATAACAGATAAATATAACGTTACAGTAGGCGAATAGTATTGAATGAATAGAGCAGTTTAATGTTTAGATTGTGTAAAAGTTTAATATATAACATAAAAAAGATTTATTACTGATTTGGGTCCGGAAAACGCAAGTCAGAGTAAGAAAACCTCGATCGACGATTGCGCAGAACTGGGTCATTTCACGAAGATAAACATAATTGTGAAGCAATGGCGCACCCCTCTCCGGAGGAAAAAGTGCTTTGTCGTGTCCATCCATTAGAACACGAGCCTTTTGGTGCGCGATTGGAGTTAACCATGTCAGCATCTGGCAAGACGAGCAACAAACACTTTCCTACAGGTCTCATCTAACTACGACCCTCAAAAGAAATTCTGTTTATGTATTTTGTAGAGCTGCATTTTTTTCCAAATGAATTTATAAATTCTTATAATAATATATTGTGTTTAATATAAATGTTCTTATACAAAATTCAAAGCAAATTCTAGATCCAAATTTAATATATAATTTTTTTATGATAACAATTAATGATCAACTAATTGTACCGATGGATAGAATCACCTTTTACTGAATATTTATTGCTGTTGTTTGTTTGAAAAAATATATGTAAATATAATTAATAATATTTTCTATTTTGCACTAAAATTAAATTCGTAAGTATTTGTATTTTTACGATTTAATACGTGTCAAATAGGTTTTATAAAATATAATCAATACATAAGTTACAGCCCAACCTAAATGTATTTTGCACCACACTCTAGAGAATCGAAAGTGTTACCGTGACTTCAAAGTATTTTATTATATATTATATTTTCCTCTGTATGGTATTTATAATATAAGTTATTTCAATACAAAATTATTGTATTTGATATAGTTGATCAAATATTAATGAAATATTTGATGATGGAATATTTATCTTCTGTTTATATCTACGTATTGCGTTCGCTCGTAGTTTCGCGACGTCAATGGTGTAAAAAGTTTTGAAACCATTGTATTTATCCGGCGTGAAGTGAAACCGGCCCAAACACACACATGGCACAAGGCTCTTGAAACTTTTATGTCGAATTATTATATTATCTTTTAATCTTATTTTCAAGCATAGCTGTATATCAGGGACCAGATTCTCAAAATATTATATTAATACCTTAAACGTATACCTCATTTTACGGTGCTTCACTAATATGGCAATTGGACATTTTTAATTCATAATTATTATTTACGGAATTGCATCGCTCTTACGGCGTTGTATTGACGCTGCGGCGCAATCAGGGGACCGAGTAACGTGAAGTGCGGCAATAAGATAGTGGATTATGTCAGAAATGAGTTTTTGTAGTATGTTAAAAAAAATAAGGAAAAACCCAGATTTTGTTTTGATTTTTTAATGTTGATTTTTTTCAGAATGTGCAATACTTTCAGAGATATTGCCGTTCAAAGTTGGGCTTAATGAAAAACGCTCGGACTACCGTGTCACTGCGTTAATACTCGCCCGCCAGTGTCGATTACCGACTTGTCGACTCGGAAGATGTGACGTCACACGATAAATCTGTATAAACCGATCGTTTCTAAACCATAAAACTCTGAACAACTGTAACTCTGCCATATTATATTTGTAAATGATATTTTCGAAGAATTAATAAAAAAATTACTCCACTACCTCGTTGTTCGGCGTTTCTATGATCAGATACTCTTAACATACAGAATTTACTCACCCTGTGTCTCGTGTATATTCAAACGGAATTTTTTATTTTACCTACATGTACGAATTTAGTAATCGATAATGTAAACATGTTTTAAGGCTTTTATATGCCCTGGCGAGCAAAAAGAAACTGTATGTCAATGATACGACTTACTGCATGTAATCAAAAAGATTATTATTAAAGAGGATGTCAAGATGGCCCCGCATGGCCAGAGAGCGAGGACAAGCGAGCTGTATCGGCGAATTTTTAAGACGATTTGAGTCAATTTTACATCGGTCAACTTAAAACCTATTAATTTACTTCCTTGCAGAATATTTTTTACTTATTTAGTATTAAATTTTAACGATTAATTATAATGAGTTTAAATAATTAGATATACACCAAGGGTTGTTTTTAGAGTCCGTTTTATGAACAAAAAATATACACGTAAAAGATTTAATTTAATGTAAAGATGTATTCACACATATAAAGCCTTCACTCAAGTGATTGTCATAGGATAATACATATATATGTTGTTGTAATGCTGTTGTAACACTACTCTTGGACTAATTCATTTTTAACATTAACTATCTATTTCTATGAAATTCGATGAGGTTTGTTATTTAAACTAGGATCAAAGCTTTATTGTATTAATTTCGATATATTATATTGTGATAATCCAACATGTTGATTGATTGATGTCATACAGATACATCTGATATTGAATCATTTTAAATTCCAATCATAAATAGTACATTGTAGAACCAGAAAAATGAAAGGTGATTTTAAAATAAATATATTCCCTTCATTCTCATTAACAAATTAACAGATTTAATTTTATTAAATCTAGTATTGAATATTTCTCCTTGAGACATGCCAAGGGTAAAATATGATTCTTTTCGAACTATTTAAAAAGGTTAATGGAAAACTTATTTTATAATAGTTTTCTAGTCAATGATTTACCTGATTATGTGCTTAAATACACATTATGATCTAATTTGAACACGTGGTACAAAATTTGCAAGCTAAAGAATAAAAAAAATAGATTTTTTTAAAAAAGGCTAGTGATTTTTAAATAACAAGTAACAAATACGAAAAAAAATTTGTAAACTAGCAATCTGCGCCCGACACTGTCAGAGATTCATATCTAGTTATAATTAAAAATATGATGATTGGGGGACATATTTGTTTTGCGCATGCTTCTAAATAGTATTGATGTATGTAAAATTTCCGGGTCCATCCGGGAGGTTGGGACGACCATATTTTTTTCAAGGTCCTATAGTGCAACTGAGCAAAATTTGGAAAGGACGTTATTCAATATACCTGCCAGGTGGAGGATGTATATGATTTGAGCAGGATCCTAAAAAGTAACTATGAAATATTTGATTTAGTCGGTAAAATGGTGTAGAATTGTATAGAAAATAAACAGACAGTACAAGTATGTCTGTTTATCTATTTTATATATTTATAAAACATCGATATATTTAAATTCTATATAGATTACGATACACAGACCGATATGCCCAGTATCGGAAGATAACTGGGTCGGACCGGTTTGAACACTGAATGAAATGCAATCGCTCTCTGGGATAACATGAATTTTGTACACGTAGTGTTAGCGGCGAGATTCGATATTATCCAACATATTGTATCACACGTCACGTATCGTCTATAACACGGCGAGCCAAAGTTTAACAATGGCAGAAATGCGATGATCGAACAAATTTAAAACGGCGATTGTGTGCGTTTAATGAATGGCAATACACGCAACGGGGGTGGGGACGTGGATCGATTGTGTGGCGCGCAGGAAGCGGAAATTTCTCGGCCCGCGGAGTGCACCGGGCGCGAAAGTGAAATCTATGACTCGCCGGCGCGCCGCGTGTCGTGACACTTTTTCGGTTGGCTCTGATTCAAATAGCGATTATGCACTCGGCTTACGTAAGGCGACGGCTGGCTAAATCTCCGCAAATTAGGATAAATGTTCAGTGACGACACACGATACGCATTTGTGCTTCGGCGTGTGACGATTTTACGTTTCATGTTTATTTTTATGGCAATTAACATCGCTGAAGTGGTTTTAAAAAAAAATTCAATACCAACATTATATATATATAATATATACATTTAAAATAAGTAAATGTTCTTCCATATCTATAGGTATATACTATTCATAATATTTATCAAATCAAACTAAAAAATATGTAATTTTTAATTGTTTTAATTTTTCACATACATTTGATACACATTTTAAATAATAGTTTTTTTAAAAATATATCTATTCAATTCAATTAACCTAACCTAACCTAACTCACCAAACCTAACCTAACCACAGTGTATTGTGTGTATTAATATTATAATTCGAAAATGTTCATAATCATTCAAAAAATTTATAGTTATGCAATTATTTCGATTAATTTAAATATTTTATTGATTTCAAACAATATATTTAATACAAAAAATAAAAGTTTTGCGCGACAAGATTATTTTTTGTTAAATGATTTAAGGCCTGAAGCGAATATTTATTTTCATATACGTTAACTTGATGTTCTGAATAATTACAACTTCACAATAAGAATGTGTTCTCCTAATAATAAAGTTGTATCAATGTGTCTAAAAATTTTATAAAAATAAATTAATAATTTTGGCGTCTGCTATCAGATTACTCAAAGGTATTTGAGATTCCGTAAAAATAAGGTAGATGGCTTTCAAATAATGGAACGATTAAATGTATTAATATCGAAAAGGTAACATATAGGTTCGAAAATTTGTCGCTAAAAATATCGTCGCTGTAGCATAGTTGGATAATGCACCTTCCCCGGTTTGGAAAGAGATCCAGGTTCGAATCCCGGTGGCTCAACAACAATATTTTTTGATAATATTGATTTTATGTGTATATCTTTCTAATTAATATATTTAATTCATATTTATAATATCACAGACTTATGTTTTGAATAATTACAAGTTCGCAATGAGAATGTGTTCTCCTAATATTTTTTCTTAGATGATTTAGAATTTCGAAATTTATTATGACCCCAAGCAATGAGAATTACAAGATAATAATGGATCAATTTCGCAAATATTGTTTTTAAGCTGGTAGTTGATAATGATTTTGTAAAATTCTCGTACAATAATATTTTTTAACAGATTTTAAAAATTACTTTGAAAATTCTGAATTTATTCTCATTTTCTATTTAAACTGTCAATTATATTAGTTTACCGTCAGTATTGATGGGTTATTTGTAGTCAATTTTACGTATTTTAAAAATGTTCAAATTTATTTGTATTTGTTTATAATTATTGACCGCGACTGGAAAGTGCCTAACCAGAAGGAGTAATTCTTTGTTCAATCTTGAAAAGGACATTGAACCGCTCATTGTTTAATTTGAAAAAAAAAACTGATTACGTAATTAAGAACAAGACATCCTTGTTTAGTTCCGCGTGATCCCACCGCGCGGTCGGTCTCTCCCAGGCTGTCAGGCCGCGCGGCCCGCGCTGGCTTGTGTAACGGTAATACTGGCCGCCGGCCCCGGGCGCGCGATCCGTGGGAACCGGGCCCCGCGCGCGATAGGGCCCCGGCCGAAACGAACAGCCTTCTTTAGTTACCAGACGCGTAAGTACACAGGAAACGAATATTAAATACAGAACAAATAATAACATCCCTTTGACATTGAAATTCTCCGTTTTGAATTTGAGTCGTTTGAGACGATAATAAACTATTGCTTAAAATGATTGAAATAATAATAATATAACATATGATTCCCGTAACGCATCTGGCGTCGGATTATTTATTGTACAATTGATTTACACAGACTTTACGAAAGCCAAGCTTGTCGCGGATGATTTGATGGCCAGAATTGTGAGTGATGTTCGAAGAAGACGCTACCTCGCCGATGGTAACTCGCCTAATCCTCAGAACTATCTCTCGAGCTTGCTGAATCTTGTCGTCCATGGTGGAGGTTGACGGGCGTCTTACTCTCTCTTCGTGCGTCACACTCGTCTGTCCACTTATTGTGATAAAAGTCTACGAAAAATTTCAGCCCCTTTACACCCTCCGACCGGAGAAATCGGATCACTGCTCGTTGTTCCTCTTTTGTGCAAACTGCTTGCGGAGCGGACATGTTTACACTGTAATATCTGGAAGGTAAATGACACGATCGGGATCAAATTGAACATCAAATCACACATGCGCAGAAAGCAGTATGACAACCTTGAGGGTGTTTTATGGCGAAAGTATAGATAATTTTTGACTCGCCCTCGTATGTACAGATTTTAAATAGATAAAGCTATGAATTACGAAGGACACTTATGCAGTCGATATTTCAATTACGGCCGTTCATTATTCAGTTTTTTGTCGTCTATGATGATTCTCCTCCATCTTTCTCTGCAGCCTGTAGTTCGGAGAATCATTACAATTCTTTGGTTCATCTTTTCAGTCTTATTCCTCTCTGGCCTTCCACCACCTAGACGCCACCAATTTTTTCCAGCTTAACCCTTAAATTGGACGATGCGTCTCAAACAGATTGTTGACGACCAGTCTTGGATCCCTAATTGTTCCGAAATTGAGGCACGACGTGAATGACTATGAATATATTGCTTTTTCTGTTTTGCCTACAACACTTTTTAAAATAATTTTCTAGAAACGAATACACAATCTCAGTATGACTTTGAATATTTTCCCAGAGCAGTCTGGGATCGAGAGAATAGACCGGTTAATAATGAGACAGGTATGAATGGATATGTGAAATTTCGTATTCGATATTAGTCTGAGAAAAAATGACATGTCAATGAAAATTGCACTCTCTTTGCGGGTCATTAGCCTGACCAGGTATTTCGGCGTACACGGATACCATTAAACGGGCCACCTATCCCGTTCCTTAACCGGTTGGTCGAATTGTGTCCCATCGTTCGCGGTGTTTGTAATTATTACTATAATAAGCGGTGAATCCAAACCTCCTCTGATTTTAATAATAATATAAAATGGTATAAAAATTTACTAGCATCACAATAATCATTTTCGGGAATTCCGCCCTTAGGTTCAGCTCGGTATGACATACCGTTTAACTGATATACGAATTCATGTACTTCATACAGGATATAACGGATCTAGTACACAATATTTTACGAGTCGAAAATATTCAAACAGTATTCAGTACCGTTACGAAAAATATTATTGTACGATATTTTTACAAAATTATGTTAAGCTTCAAGTCTACATACTTCGATATATTTTTTTACAAAATCGACGCATTATTATTCAGGCCGTAAATCAAACAATCTGGCCGCTCGAAGTTCGGTGACCTTTTAATTTTTTTATATTTTTCAATATATAATTTGAAATCAATATAATATTTCAATTAACCGAAATAATCCCCTAACTACTACAAGGTGAATAATATGTTCTAGGCCGATTTTGTTTCGGCGCCATTTTGGTCAGTTCGAATTTGTTAGTCGTAGAGAGTAATTGATTACAATTTATTATAGAGCATCTAACGTCTCAGCAACGTGTCGAAGTCATTAAAATATTGTATCTAAATAGTAATGGCAATACTGTAACCATTAATGGTGATCGCTATCGTCGTATGTTGGAAAACTTTTTGGTGACCGAATTGAGTCGATTGGGCCTGCAATAAATATGGTTTCAATAGGACGGTGTCACCTTATACACAGCCCGAGCTACGTTTAAAATCTTGCCGGCCGCATAATGTCAAAAAGTGGTGACTGTCCTCCTCAAAGAGCACGCATTTATGCCGCTGCTAGAAACTACCACTTGGCCAATGTCATATTTTATACATAATTGTAATAAATTACATGATCGATAAATAAAAATTAATTTACAAAATTGTGTTTCATTTTCTAGTTACATAATATACACAGAACATAATATTCACCCTGTATGTACTTTTTTTTAAATACTTATAGTTCTGACATGGTTGAGATTAACCACTTGCAGCGTCAACACTTTTGACTCTGATTTTTAATGTGTTTACGTGTATAGTATTGTGCACTAGATGAGAAGTATAACTCGCTAGCGTATTAGTGCATTAGAACAAATTATATAAATCACTTAGAAATATACACAGAAAAATGTATCCATCCAGAAATAGTCATTACCATGTCGTGAACTTGGATCTTTATCTTTCTATTGTCGATAGATCGGTTTAACAATTAAGCCAAAATTATGGTAAATTGTTTTTATCTATTTACGTTTCTTCTTAGTGAGACATTTATTTTCTCTCGTTGAAGCCAACCGTATTAGTAATAAATAATATTTACTGTATTGCTACCGTCACCGTATTAGGTAATTTCTGGTAATTATAATTCAGTGATAATTATTTTGCAGTGACAACTTTCTTATTAGATAATCATTTAATAGTTTAAGTTGGACGTTAGCTTGACATTAAAATGATTTAAATACTAAATTAATGTATTAATTATAAATATATACATATATAATCAATTTTGTCGAAAAATATTGTTTTTGCGTCACCGGGATCTCTATTTCCAATCCGGGGAAATACACTACCAATTGTGTTATAACGCCAGTATTTTTCTTGGCAAATTTTCGAACCTGTATGTTACATTTTTCAAATTAATACACCTGTCGTTCCATTATTTGAAAGCCATCTACATTATTTTTACAGAATCTCAAATACCTTTAAACAAATAACAATATTTTTCGACAAAATTGATTTTATATGTATATATTTATAATTAATACATTAATTTAGTATTTAAAATATCACAGACCTGTGTTCTGAATAATTACAACTTCACAATAAGAATATGTTCTCCTTAATTAAAATGATTATTATTGGTATATTTTCGTTTCTGCGGGTTCTGTGTGTGCATTTTTTTTTGGTTTGAACCCGGAAAAAATCTAGCGTGGTTACATGACTAGATTTTTATTACTATCCTAATAGTTTATGTACCTACGCACATGACGTCACCGCGAGAATGGTCGTGCTTATTTAATTGTAGTATATCAAACGGTTCTCATTAAAAATTATCACATCTTCGTGAGGCGAGAGTGTACTGATGTTTCACCATAGAATGTTTATTCAGCGGGTTGCCAGTAAAATTTGTGTTTATTTTTACCGTTGTATATATTTTACAAAAACTTTTTGGAAAAAAAAAAGTATTTTGAAGGCATCGAGTATCGATCCCGGTACCTCTCGCATGCTATGCTAGCGCTATGCTATCTTAGCTTCTGCCTTAATATACCGTTGTGTCAAATTATCGTATAAGTACTTGTATGATTCTAATATTTTATATTAGAATCAAACGCATTGATTTATACATCTCTCTTTCTCTCATCAAATTTTAATACAAATATTTAATTAAGTGTGTGTAAATAGAAAGTTACCCCTATTGAATTTTGTACGAGGCTTAAAATATGAGACCACCCTGCAACAACACTGTACATCGGTTTTGGGCAGATCTGATTTATGAATGCCAGACAGTTGTATATCTTCTTAGGCATCGAATGGTACGTTAAACAAACGCATAAAATAATTAGAAATACTATTAAACGCAATGTTTAAATGAGGTTTCCTGCAACGCTGCGGTATATCGATATATAGTGTTCCTGCAAGGGAGGGTCTCATATATTTGTAAATTGTTATTTTCACGTATTGCTTATTATAATATTTGACAGTGCAGTGGTTGGCAGCTCCGCCTGTTACGCGGGAGAGCGGAGTTCAGTTCTCGCTTTATTTCGAATTTATGAATATTTTTTACCACATCAAGAATATAATTTTTTCATCAACCGTTTTTGTGGCCTTGAGAAGGATTTCATAAGGAGGTTAAAGGATAACTGTATTTACATTTCTGTATATTTTTTGTCACTATTTCCGCCCCCATTTCGTAATTGAATTATTCTCCCCCATTGCGCGTACCACATCCGAGTTGCCGACTGATTGATGTTATTATTCGGATCGTCGTCATTGATCTGATCGTAATGCTTCGATGACTACTCTGTTTTGAATGGTTCAATTACGCCTCCCATTCGGGCGTTCCGGCAAACTACAGGCTACGAACAGATTTATTAGAAACGAGTCAGCGCCCTTCCGCGGCGGGCCGTGCGCCGCAAGAGACGATTATTATTGCAAGTCCAATCAGCGCGGCTGTGATTGGAGTAGACCATTAGTTTTTTCATCACCTGCCCGCGGACCGACGGGGTCGTGGGAACGGCCGGTGGTCTCTAAAGAACCTTCGAGACTCGAGAGTGTATGTATATATATATATATATATATATATATATATATATATATATATATATATATATATATGTCTACCTGTCCGCGTTGTGTCGGCTCTTTGTGAAATACGTACGAGATTCAAGAGCCTGGACGGATTCTCCATTGAGATTCCCGCTTGGTACAGGTTCTGATTGCGCTGTTCTTTCTTTACTTATATTTTAGAATGTTTATATATCTGTCTACATACATATATATAATATACACGCCTGACAAGATAAATGCTTCTAAGGACACAGTAAAGGAGTTCCTAGGGTTATGTTTTCACGATGAATAACACAGGCCTAAAGGTGCATGGAATGAAATGATTGGACTGAAAATAGTGTTGGGTTTGCGGGCAGAGGTTAGTTTGAATATGTATATTCACGCGATACCTAGCGGGATGCAAGGTTCTAAGGGCACAGTAATGGGATTACTAAAGCTATCTTCAAGACGGATAACGGGGAGGGGTTAGTTTAAATTAAATTCATGAATGCGAGATACATTCCCAACGTCTCCGAATTGTAGACACAAAAAAAAGGAGTGTGGCTTTGAGGGTTATTGAATTACAATTTGTTTTATTTATATGAAAGAGCAATATTTCTTTTGTATT
This sequence comes from Eubasilissa regina, assembly GCA_022840565.1. Taxonomy (NCBI): domain Eukaryota; kingdom Metazoa; phylum Arthropoda; class Insecta; order Trichoptera; family Phryganeidae; genus Eubasilissa; species Eubasilissa regina. Next base: position 30,260,598 of record JAINEB010000018.1, read on the forward strand.
ATAAAAATATGACTTGACGAGTGCAGTGGGACTCGACCCAACACCTTTGTTCGACATTATTTTATAAAATACCTTAATATTCAACTTCACGAGGGTATAACATTTTTTCGGTCGGGTGAATGTGATTAGTTTTGAGAATTGAGAGTGAATTGACCAGAGAGTGAGAAAAAATCCACTCTTTTGTCTAAAAGATCTAATCTTTTGAGTCTGATCCTATTATAATTGACTATTGATAAATTGCAAAAAAGAAGACTTATCACTTGAAACGAACGGGACGAAACTTTTACGCGGGCACATGGTGGCTAAGATTAGCTAATAGTCCACCCGCAGGCCAACAAGTTTTCAAAGCAAGCTTAGCGAAATATGTGTACCTTTTACCTAACTTTTATCAACCTATTTTATATCCCTCTCCTTGTCTTCTTCTCGCACCGTATTTTCACAAGTAGATCGGCAACTTTCGAATAAGTAAAAAAAATAAACCACCGTCACAAAAAGATTGGAAGAATAAATACGTAAAGGTTACAGATTTTTTATTTAACTGTACTAATTCGAGTTAGTTTTATTTCCCGTGTATATCTTTTGGAAAGCAGTCGAACCCTGCGTAAATATAATTTTAATATAACATTCCGTGCTTCAGATTTAATTTGGAAGGAATTCTGACTTCCCTCAGGATCATTTCAGCTCATTTTTTAAACTTATCTCCATATTAAACAACTTGGCCAAATTAATTCTATTATATTCGCATATTCTACTTAATTAAAAAATACAACTTTTTTTGGTAAAATTTAGTCTTAAATAAAGGACGACGCAATATATATAAACTTATTTTTACGGCTTTTAATATCTGTTTGAGTTTTCATTAATTTAAATACAAAATTGTTAAAAACGTAAATAAGATTTTTATTGAAAACACATTTAGAACATAGTTCTATAATATTTAAAACAAATAAAATGAATCAATTAACATTTGTTTTAATTAAATATATGATATATTAAAGATATTCAAGATTAAATAAAAATATATTAGCTTCAGGTAGCGTATACTACTCAAAAGTTTTCAGTATTTATTGCGTAATATAGTTTATAGCTAATTAAAAATGGAATAACAGATGTATCATTTAGATAAGACTGCATTTATTAGTCACTTACTTTTGTACCATTTCATTCAGAGTATCGGGTCCGTTTAGATCGCTTGCTCTTCCATCATAATGCATGCCTTATGGAAGCATTAGCAAAAATGAGGTGTGTTTATTATTATTGTAGATTATTATTATTACTGCAATGATGCAGGGGCTGCTAGCTGGGACAGGAGATAACCTCTAAAGGAGGAAAGTTTTGGGACGTTTAATACGCGAGAGGGCGGTTATGTCATAGGTTTACAGAACGTTTATCGTAGAGTGCTGTGGGAGTTTAGCATAAAAATGCTTGGAGAGGTGTTTTATGAATTCTTTTACTGGGGGAATACCCGAGTCGTGATGGAGTTGCGTAATCCTGGTCCATTTAGATGCACGCAGCGCTAGTCTGATGACCTTGTTCTGGAAGGATTGTAATTTATTTATGCGTGTAGTGGCCGCATGACCCCAGACGGGGGCTGCGTAGGAGTATATGGTACATTGTGCAGAGCGCACGTGATGCAGCGCTTCATTTATTTTGTATATGTCGCTGGTTTAGGGAATGTTTTCTCCGAACATTTTTATGCTGAGTTTGTGGCCTTTAATTCTGAGATATCTGCGTGAATATATAGTGGCGGCACCCTTCGAGGGATTTATTCCGACTCACCATTTTTTGCGCCATTCCGTCATGAGGGTGGCTTGTCGTTGGACGCGTTTGACTGCTAGGGCGGTTTTGATTAATTCATTTATCAATAAAAAACCTTCCGAAATCTTATATGGTTAACACAGTAAAATTTGTAGCGTAATTCCCGAGGAAAAGTTCAGGGTTCGTATTCTAGTATTTTTAAGTAATCTTATTGCTTAGGGAAAAAATCGTGTTTTCTTGATGTAGAGAAGAGTTTCAGGAGTTGCGAGGAGGGGAGTAACTGGGAGGGAATGTTAGACCTTTTTCTAGTGCCAGGGTAATAGAATGTTCATTCCACGCACCGTGCATCAACTGTCGCGATCGAGGGTCTGAGTTACTGCCGTGATAAACAGACGCAGCGTGCGACTCCCGCTTATTATACTAGGTATGCGCCGCGCATCGCGCATCGCGCGCTCGCGTTGCGTGCAGAGGAAGCCATTAAGCAGTCAACGTTTAAAAGGATTTAATCATGAAACTGTGTAAGGATATATATGAGAGTAACATAATATACCTGCATTAAGGCTTGCAAAAGAATTAAAAAGCTAAAATATCGAGACAATTTAGTTTTTAAATGTCTGATAAGTTAATTAACAATTATTAGGAGAGCACATTCTTATTGTGAAGTTGTAATTATTCAGAACATAGGTCTGTGATATTTTAAAACAAAGTAGATGGCTTTCAAATAATGGAACGATAGAGGTATTAATTTGAAAGAGTGTAATACGTTCGAAAATTTGTCATCAAAAATAATGTCGCTGTAGCATAGTTGGATAATGTACTTTTCCCGGTTTGGAAAGAGATCCAGATTCGAACCCGGTGGCGCAACAACAATATTTTTCGATAAAATTGATTTTATTTGTATATTTTTTAAATGAATACATTAAATTAATAATTGTACCTACCGTTCTATATGTACCGCCGTAACCAAAGCTGTAACCGCCGTGTACCGTCATACGATGTTGGACATTTATGCCGATTTAGTCAATACACAAACCGCTCGATCCTTCTCCCGTTTGGCCGGCGTCCGCTCGGCAGCGTGCCTAATAGGCCGAAGAAAGTAGTGCACGTCTGTCGCGTGGGCGCATAACACCCTCTATTGGCTATTATAGCCGATAGCAAAAGCTATAGCCATTGATCTCTGCTAGTGTGCATAGTTTCTATATGAACCAATGATTTCAGAAACGTCCATTTCAGATGAAACTAGTCTAATTAATTTACAATTGTGACTTACCCAAGTGTGGTTTACCGGAAAACTTATGTAAAATTGTGTGGTCTACAATATATTTTTATAACTCTCTAAAATCTCACTCCGTTATCTAGAAATATTATTAATAAAAAAACTAACTTAACCTAATATCATTAACTAACCTGGCGAGTATTATTGTGCTACATACACACACACACACACACACAGATGAGTTTTATTCTCGTCACGACTATAGTATTTAAAGGTGCAGTCCCTGACATTAACAGGTGTAAATATTTAGTTATCCTTTATATATGTTGATGTTGTTGCATTTTTCGAAACTGTCATTTTTATGAGTAATACAAAGTATAGTTTATTAAAAAAATTAAACTGACCTAACTTGAACGCGTCTACTCACGAACTACCGTGATAAATTTGATGAAATATTTTTCTTTAGAAATAATTAAATTTAAAAAATGTATTACTGCACGATTGTTTAATGAATATAGATCCTATAGAAGGCATTACCGGTGAAGTACTGATCACAAAGTAATACGCAAAGTGAGCTTGGATCGCATGCCTTGAGAAAATTACGCGATCAGGCCACGCGATCTATCATAGTTCAAGAAATTACATAGGAAGAAAATTTCACCTGCGTTCAACAACGTCGAAAATTGCCTCCACGATGTTATTCAACAATCGACATTGGAAGATTGCTGAATATTTGAATATCGGATTATTAGATGGTAGCACCGTTATTATTGTTCCAAAAAATATCAAAATTGAGAATATGTCTGTTCACCCTGTAAGATTGTATGACGACCGCCCAAAAAAACTTGAATTTATTCATAACTTAATTAAACATTTTTTTTTTTTTTTTTAAATAGAGATGCGTACACGGAATACATGTCACATCAATATTCTTACTATTTTCAAACTAAGCTAAATGCTTGTGCTATGAAAATAGGACTAACTTGCTGGTATCCTGGAACGAGGCGCGAACCCCTGACCACTAGATCACTAGGCCAACGTCTTGACCACTACACCAACAAGCTACTCAGTATTTATAATACTAATATCAATGATAAGAGCAATGTAATGCTTCAAAAATATGATGCGATAGCATTTGGTAATACGAATTAGTATGATATCGCAACTTTTCGTTAGCTACGCATAAAAAATGTAATATTCACAGATAATTATCAACCATCATACTCATTTTATTACATTACGTAATTAGTGGCTTCATTTTAATAATGTTGATAATCTGTCTTAATCGCCTAACCATATCAAATGTACATCTCGTGCTTCGAAACCGCAAGAATTATAAAAATGAGCTGATATATTTTTTTACAATTCACAATGGATTTATATTTATTTCAAGCGTCAATTACATTTACATAAGTTTATTGAATCTAGGACAACACGAGAAGTCCATTACGCTGTCGAAACACTTTCGAAGTCTAGTAATATTAATTCTTCGGGTGTCAAGATATACTACAATATATCGCTGTGGCTTTCGTGTAAAAAACCGTATGAAACTTTCATTTGTATGTAAACTTTGAATATTTTTGAAACCAAAGAAGGTAAAATATTGATAAAAAAACAAATTTAGAATAATCACTCGTAAAAATCTATCTATCGAAAAATTATACTCGAACTCGGAACTTTCTATTGTGGGTAGAGAGCTGTAATCAGTAAAACTACAATACCTTAATAGAAGTCGCCAAATTTTAAATACGTACATTTGTGAAATGTGACTATTTTTTCCCGTTGGAAGTGACCATCTTACTTATTATTACTTTAAATCCACCTTTTTAACATAACATATTATATTATTTTCCAACGGGAAAAGCTATTTTATTTTATATTAGTTATTACGTTAACATCCGTCATGTTTTCGGATCTAGATATAATCTAATAAATAACTCAGTTAACGTGTATCATTACGCCTGTGACTTGCCAACGTACTGATACATTACATTTTCATATTCTCGTGTTTTATGTAATAATAAATATTTCTAATATTAGCATGTAGACTTTATAATGTACGTGCACCATTTAAAATATTTTTATTAAGCGTGTAACGTGCGTGATTTGTGTATATGAATTAATCATTTTATGTTTCTTTTAACATTATAAGTAGCTATCTAAATTTAGATCACCACTTTCTACTTTTTCTTTACATCTACTCTATCATATTTATTATCTTTTACATTGTTTTAAAGGAACATTATTTTAAATCATCCATTTTCACGACTTTTGCGATCTATTTTTTTATATATTACAATAATCAAAATTTATGTCATTAATCGACATGGCAGTTTCTTTGTAGTACGATATAATTATTTTCAATTTTAAAATAAACTTAACTTTGCATTTCTCACAATTATATATTTTTCACGTTAGCCATAAGTTAAAACTCTGTACCTCACGAAAGATTAATAATTAATAAAAAAAACAATTATTTCCGAAAAAACTTCAATTAATAACGCCCTAAAACTTCACCCTTACTTTCCATATTCTCGGTAACGATTGTAAAAAAAAAACTTCCCCTCTTCCACGACCCACCGCAGTACCCGAACAGGTCGGAGTCCAACTGTATTTAATGTTGATGTCGTTTGCACTTGTTGATATGAAGGACTGGCACCTACAGAAACTGCAGTCATGATAAAAAATATAACTCAACTTGTACGCGGTGCAATGCTTAGTTTATTTTGAAAATTATGATAAAAAGTAAAATGATTTGTACTCGTATATTACGACAATGTTGAACTGCTACTGAATGTGTGGGTATCTCGTTATTTGATTTAATTATTTAAGTGTTAAGTAATGATTAGTTTACGTAAATATGTTTCACGTCCACAGTAAAAAATCATTGAGTCATCAAATGACTCTCACCAGAATGTTGTTGATATTAGAGTACATGTTGACATACTTCGTACTCGAGACTGATTGATTTGTCTCGCTTCGTCAGAGTCACGTCATGGAACAGATAAATCCGAAGTAGGTTTCGCGTGATATTCGGCATCTCGCGCTAGCCGAAAAGAATATGATAAATATTGTAATTCAGATGCGATGACGACGAACTTCTGAACATCATCTAAACGAGTGCATCCGTTTAGATTTTGAAACAACTTTCTCACGCTGGAAACCGATCAAATCAATCGTCAACGGTTGTTGGTTTTCATTACGCATACATTATTCCTGGAACATCTTGTAAGTACTTCCTATTATAAAGCATCTCAGAATCAATAGACTGAGACCGATTTCCAGAAAATTTATCGCATGATATGCAGTCGAACGGAGAATCAAATACAATTCTCGAAATCGAGAACTTGTGATTCTACTCCAACAACTGAACCGGATTACATAGCTTATCCGCTTGACTAACACAAATGCTGCATGAGTAACATAAAACTTGTCTTGTCAATCATTTTAACTAGACTATATTTTAGATTATCAAGAATTTGAGGTTTGTATTATACGAATCTAGATTACACAATTTTTTTGACATTTTGCGAGGATTGAAGCACTCGTGGCGTGGATAAGTTTGCTGTAACGGAGACGTAAATAACCGGCAAGGAGAAATAAATAACAGGTATTTCTCTGGTGACAGCTCTCAGATCTATCGAATCATGAGAAAATATCATGAAAATCGTAATCTTGATAAGGAAGAAGAGAACCACATTGCATACATACATTTTCGTAATGTCTTCTTCTTCTACTTTGTCTCTTCTCATTTACTTGGGGTCGGTTCTCTTCCATGTAGATGTCAATTTCTACTATTTGGCTATTGTAAGATGATTAGTAGATGACTGTAGATGTAAGATGAACTCTTTTTTAAGATAGCTAATTTGTAGCTCTGCTTTCTCTCACTCCAAATAATATGATTTAAAGGCAAAAACATTTTTAATGATTTGTTTTATAGGAAATAATCTTAACGTTACTATAATGAGTGCCGGAGACTCTGTTACCAGTGGGCGTTTTCTCCCTCTATTTGCTGTAGAGATGCTGAATGTCTTCTTTACGATGTTGTTATAAACCCTCGGAATTAAATATGCGGCCGTACCACCGGAGTCTAACCCCTTCATGTTTATCTCTTCAAGTTTAGTTTATGGGCAAATTTAAAACTACCTCCGACAAATTCGTTATTTATGTGGTTTAGCCTTGTCCAACCCCCGATAAACTTTATTTCGTTCGTGTGCATTCGTTGCTCGTGGGAATTATTAAGCGTTCATTCACAGCACTCGGTTCCAAACAACTTGGGAGGCCTGACCGCATTTTTTACTTAACAAAAAATTACAATGTATTTCTTTTCACCGCCTTTTATGTTACGCGTATCAAATTTGATATCTGTGTTGGTGGCTTGCGCTAGATTAGACAAAAATTGTCTATAACATTATGATTTATTCAAATTTAAAAACCTAAAATGGGTTTATTAGAAAGAAAAACCTATATCTCTTTACATGAATTGTTAAAAATACTGTCGCTTTTGAGGAAGTTTGGTTTAATCACCTAATATTATACAAATAATAATAACTTACTCTTAAAAACTTATGTAGATTTGTTTCTTAGATTAGACTTTTTTTGATTTCAAACAAGACTACATTTAAATGATATTTTATTGTTCCAATACAAATTATACTTGCAAAATCAACAACAATGGAAATCGGGCAAATATAAATTAATTATTTCTTTTTTTCTAGACCCTCATTTTTATTATCACGTTTATCAAACCTGATTGATGTAAATGTGTCAGGCTTTCATTAGATTGTAATTAAAATCATTAATTATTGAATCAAATTACTAATCTTTATTGATTATCAGAATTCGTGTTTATTTAAAAGGCGTATTGTAATAGTCTAAAGATGTATACGATTTCGGTTCCATCTTCTTCTTCATGTGACGTCTGCTATCGAAGGTTTATAACCATTTATCAGTGTGCTGATTTATCATTTGTAAGATGTTTTAGATCTGCGCCATTTTGGACAAAAAGTCATATCATGAGGTCACGACTACGTAATAAGATAGTCACTAAGTCTCTGCTGTCTTCTGTCTTCCCCTGCATAATCAGCATAATATCTTAGTATTTGTCACTGTGGAAAATGTGTTCAAAGTGTGCTGTTGTTGGTTCTCGTGACATATTAATTCATCTTAGTACTTCGTCATTGGTAATCGTTCCATACCTTTAAATCAAAAACAGACGATAGTAAAACACGCACTGTACCAAGAATTACAATTATAAATTGTAAATAAAAATAAATAAATTTTATATTTTCTTATTTGAATTATATTTAGTGTTCCCGCTAAGCTGCGCGCGACAAAAGAAAACGAATCATTTCCGATAAAAAAGCACGAATATCTTGACAATGGTCCACAAAGCATCCGCGTGCTTGAGACTTCGTTTCTGAATATTTTAGGGGTTCGGTACCTAATAAGTTATATTGTTTATTTTATTGATGAGCTATAAACCGCCCCCGAAATATTCCGTTTATTTTAGACGGGCAGGAATATTTTATTACACGCAAGGGGAACATTGAAACTTCAAGGTATGGAGACAACTGAATGGACATTTTCGTGTCGATATAAAGTCAATCGCTTCCTTATGTAGTTTCTCGTGTCGTCAAAGCGGAGGGTCAAGGTTCACCGGTTCGAGCGCTGCACCCGAGCGCCGCACGGCTAGATGCACTTCACGCCCCCTGCGCTCGTGCAATTATTCAGTACCTAGTTCACACTGCTGACGGCGGAGGAGCGTCATGCTCATGCTTTCCGCCGTATCTCCATAATAAGCGCTCGACGCCTTCGCAATAAAAAGTTCACAACTGAATCTGACAACCGAGACGTGTCATGTGCGCCGAGTTCAGCAGAATGGCGTCTGGAGAGAGGCAGAAGTCAGTAATGGAATTGCGGTCGTTTAGTTCTGAAAAGTGTCCGAGTTTCTGTTCTATGTGGTTCGTGTACGAATGTGTGTGTGTGCATTATGTTCGATACATAAAGACGTCAAAAGTATTTATCGGAATTAACGCCTTGCACTGTGAAAAGTGTTTAAATTATATACATAATCTATTTTGTCATTTGACAATTTTTTATTAAAAATGATTTTCAGCTTTTTCGAGGTTTTTTCGTGTGTTTGTGAGTTTTGCGATATCTTATGAGTACCTGTATGTATATGAGAATGTCCGTATATCTATCCAAATATTCGTTCTATAAAGCGCTTAATGTTATTAAGCGTCTTTTTAATATAATATAAGGTAGATGGATTATGAATTTATAAGGCGGCTTTGTTTGATTTTTGGTTTATGTCTGTTCCGTACAGGAAACAAGAAAACAAGGATGGTTCGCCGATCACAGCTTCTCTCAACCGGCGATGATGATGATGATGATAATGAGGTCGAAAGAAATGAAACACAAAAGATGTTCAATATAAGCACACTACGGCTGCGAAATCGAGAATCCGCAAACAGAATACTCTTGTTTTTATTCAAATTCATAACAATACATTGTCATTTCGCAAGTACCTAAAACGGCGACAGCCCGCCGCTTGAGACGTTTTTCTAATACGTCTCTGTTTTCCTAAATCTATCCCCACGGATTTTTTGGCGCCACGCCGATGATTAAACCTTTAAATTATTAACACGTGTCTTATCGTATCGAGTAATTCTGTCCGATACAATGTCCGCGGTGAAATGGTTAGATTTATATTTTTAAATATATTTTAAATAAATTTATATAGAGTAGATACAAATATCCATTTAACAAATTGACATTGAAGATGGTGTATTGATATTTATATCAAGTTTTTTAAATAATTAAAAATTATATTGCACTACGTAAGTAAACTTCTTAAATAATTATTTAATTAAATAAATGTAGATAGGTGACAATATATTTTGAAAATATGATAGCAGAAGAGGAATAAAAGTAGACTGAATGCAATGGAAATGAGATCACTTTGCCGTATGTATAGCAAATCTATTTATGACAGAGTAAAGAATGAAGAAATAAGGAAATAATGTAAAGTTGATGTTAGTATAATGAGTAAGATTAAGAAAGGATTACTTAGTCGGTTTGGTCATATGAAACGGATGAATGAGGATAGAATGGTAAAAAATACATATTACGGAAGTGTTGATGGCACCAGAAATAGCGGACGTCCGCGGAAGACTTGGCACGACCAGGTAAACCAGATACTGGAGAATAGTCCTGTTAGAAATCTCAACCATCGGCGAGCTTGCATGAGAAGTTGTATGAATGTGTATGAGGCGAGAATTGTGTGTCAGGACAGAAGAATGTGGCGCTCTATCATCTCAAGCAAATTAGTTAGTACCTAATATTATATTTTGTATTCAATTCAGTTGCAGAGGGCCCCTTTTCCATTTCGCATTGGGGCCTAAACTTTCTATTTACACCACTGGATATAATCCTAGTTCGAATTCACCGCTTTGCAATATTCTTTATCTTTTCACGGCGGATAACATAACGGCCTATATTATTACGGGTCATTGAAAAAAAAAAACAGATGTTGTTGAAGGAGTTTCTAAAAACTTCATAAATTTTTTAGATGTTTCTCGATGGTTCTCGAAGTTAAAATGTTCTACCAGCGCGACAGCCGGTATGTCAACTAGTTCTGTATAAATACTTAATGTATTGCTTGTTGTAGGTACTTCAAAGATGTTGGATCTACTAAAAATTAGTCTACTTTCTACTAAGGTATTTTATTTCGTTCGTGCGGGCGCCAGTGACCTTTTTATTAGGTAGGCGATCGTGACGATTTTTTATATGCTCCACATTTTGTAATACAGCCGAACGTTCCAGATGTTTATTAAATTGGTTCCATATCAGTGCCGATCTACCAACATGCACCAAATACTCTTTTATTATTTTTAATAAATTACGTGTTTGTTGCCGAAATATGTATTGTCTACTTAACGGCAAAAGCAAGCGAGACGAAAGCAGTGGTTCATGACTTACTGGGTTATCCTTGACAGAAGCCGAGTAAAAAAAGATCATCTGTCGCTATATTATGCAGACAGGTGATTAAGCAATTGATACCTTAGGTTGTTTGATCAGTGATACATTTTTACTGTAGTAAAAAAGTTACTTTTTGGAAAAATGGGTTGTTCGATCGCTGGTAAAAAATATTTACTCATCGAAAGTTAACATTCAATAGTAAATTAATTTTAGTAATAGTAAATTATCGACGGGAAAAAACCATAAATCGTTAGTTAAAAATGGCTGACTCTTCACAGCTGTTTCAAAAGTTATTCATCACATCGATTCTTTAAAAACTGCAGTGTACGACAGAGAATCATTGAATATCCCGCTATTTTAGTGATATTGTTCGTTTGGTGATGATCTAGTTGTTGAATTTATATTTAGCACATATACCAAAGATTACGAACGCAGGGGTGAATAAAGCCAAACATAAAGCATACAAATTAAAAATAAATAAATTTTGACGACATTCTCAGATATATGATTATTCACCTTATCACACTATTATGCGGGATTAACTTTAACAATGGTAAACTTGACGTTCGAGCAACTCGCAAACGTTTTTTTTTTACCACAGGTCATGGTAAAAAGTTACCATGTATAGTAAAAAATCACAATGGTAAAATTTTACTACTGATCAAACAACCGGCCCTTATTATAGGTATAAGTGGTAATGAGAACTAATAGAAGGCCATTTATTTATCTTTACGATGTAGTGATTAAAAATGTAATATTAAGGTTAGGATTCTTAGGAATTATATTCGCATGGTGTTAAATTGAACATTCGATTTTAAACATGTTTAATGGGAAGATAATGCTATGTCAGCGTGGGAATAGAAATATAACGGTAATTTGCACACGATTTCATTCGTCGTGCGCGTACAGTTAAGCGGATTCGTCTAAAGGGGACGTCATATCTTGCTGACTGCATCCATAGTGCTGTTCTCAAAAACGTGTTCAGAAATGACGCGGCGTCTATTTGTTTAAAAAAATATTTAAGTGAAAAAATATACGGTTCTGTATTCTATAAATTAAATGTAATTATAATTTTTTAAATTTTGAATTATATTCTTCTTCTCGTGCCATATTTATTCAACTCACGTTGGTTGTCATCGTGTTCTTCTTTTTCAGTGCCCTGATTTCCAACAATTCTTCCATGCATTATAAAATCGGTGCAGGCTTTGACATTTCTTTGGATATCTCATTACATATCCGAGATATTAAAGTATTCAAATGTTTAGTGTTTTAACTGCGTCTTTATCTTTGTTCATCCAAATCTTCTTCAACTTTATCCATCCAGCGATCCAGCTAATTCTGAACATTCTTATGTTCATCAAATAGTTAATTCCTGCAAGTCAAATTTCAAGCAGTAATATGACAAGTCTTTCTCTCCAAAGAGTGCAATTAATTTTGTTAGCGAAGATTCAAACGTATCCGTCTCTCTATTGTATTATTTTAAAGTACTTAGTATTTTAAATAGGTTATTGCCGCCAGGGTGCGTGTGTCACCGAAACGATAACGATATGTATTTAAATCATTTTAAATATTGAAAAATAAGTTTTACGGAAAATGATGGCCGTGGCCACAACATATTTTTTACTATATTAATAGTTTATAGTATTAAATAAATTAAAAAGATTGTAAACATTACGCTTATTAGACGTGATGCGCTTCTAGTTTATAAATCAATATTGCATTTCATATAATTTTACAATCTCGTATTGGTTGGTTAAGATACGCTGGATAAATTTGAAAAACCAAACTACCGCAACACATTCACCGATCGGTCACAGATTCACAGTTATTTCTTCCATTATTATCACCATTGTCGTGCGTCACTATTGTATTACAGACAATTAATGTCACATAAAAACTCTAAACCGTGTGTTAGTCATACTTGCTATCTAAAAAACAGATAGGTGAGTACCTAAAATGTAGCGTAATGATAATCTTGCAAAAAATGTTACAACGGTTTCGTACGTGGACAGTATATTTTTTTATTTAGTCAGTGTTCAATTTTAACTTATTCGTGACAGTATTATTATGTATCCGTTGCTTTATAAATAAACGAGAGAAGAAGAGAGTTTTTATTATTATTATTGACATGGAGTATTTCCGTTGGTTAAATGATGCGTATAATACCGACATTACGAATGCTTTCTCGAATAAATATGTATTACACTGTTTTTCTAGTGAATTTTTAGAGCCATTATCGTACCGTAAGAAACTCTTTTTTTTGCACTGACGCCAACGTATTATTTCACAAAGACGAAACTTTAGTATTTACGTGCTGACCTCGATTTTTACGGACACGTTACAAAAAGTGTATTCGATCGTGGATTCGTTCTTTAAAAGAACTGTCCGAGTGTGTGTTGAAATGATAAATTATTGTCTACTAACTATAATAATACGAAGCCTTGCAAGATACAGTATGTTCAATAGAGGAATAATAATTCTATAAAGTGAAGTAGCGTAGGAGTGAAAATGGTAAACAAAATTTACACAAATAATTCTTATTTTAGTGATTTGTAATACTTCAAATTTTTAATTGTATTCACGTTTGTAAACTGACCAGATTTTTGAAGGTTAAATTAGTATATTACATTTTTATTATAACATTACGACAATAATCGGAACAAATGAGTGCGAAAAGGGACCGAAATGGCGCATTTTAATACTACTTATTAAAAAAATGTCACGATTTATATCGAACTACCTATTATATTAACACAAATAAATTATTAAACATTTTTTATATGATGCGCGACATTTATTTTCTAAATATATTAATATACAATAGATTAGCAATATTTTCTCTCTTCAGTCGTCTGGAAATACAAAAAAGTTAGGTTAGGTTAAGCTAGAAACACCGCTCGCACAATTATGCTACCAACGTCGCAGTCACTCAATTGAAAATGTGTTATTAATAGTAGATGAGAGGTAAGCAAGTAAGGTCTTCAGGCGTAAGAGTAAGAATGGTATGAACACGATAGAAATAGTAATTTTTCATAAATTATCCAACCGTGGACTTTAGCACCCTCCCATCTTCCGCTTTTTCTTCCGCATGGCGGCCGGTTCTCTTTTAATTTCACCTGTCATCACATCCAGTCTCAATCCTCTCTCAAAAATGTATTTTTCGCTATCTTTCTCGACCTCGTGCTCTGATTGGCCGATGTGCTGGTCCCTCATTGGTGGCTGTGCTGCGGTGTGATATTCTATAAATGACGTTTGGTGGGCCTCCACACGTGGACACATGTATCTTATAACGTCACAATATATATAAGAATAAAATATTAATAAAAGTGTAATTAAAACTAGGTCCATTATTAATGATTTACATTTCATAAAGTTAAGGTTACGTTAAGTTAGTGAACAAGATTTTGTGATTGTTTTTAGCACAATCGATATGACGGACGTTACTTAGCGACAATTAATAAATAGTATTTTGCTAAAATTTAACAATATTACTAGTGGCTAATAAAAACTGTGATTAAATTAAAAATTGCATTGAACTGAAAAACAAATACACGAAGTAGAATTACGACTTATAATTTACTAAATTCTTGACCCCTACAAGACTTATTATGCCAATCATTTCGAGTAAAATATTGTATAATATGTACGAGTATATCAACATTGATCCGGTTCTTCTTGTTAACTGAATTTAAATCAGATATAAAGATTGAAGATTAATGTAACATTTTTATTAGTTTTTGTATTTCGCATGTCTTTGATACATTTTTAAGTGGCAGTGTTTTTTATATACCTACATCTCGTGTTCAACAGAATATGGTAGAATACAAATGTAAATAAAAATTTGCTACCGCTTAAAATATATACCTAACAAATATATGAGAACAACTAAAAATGATCCACTTGATAGATTACTTTATTATTATTTGATCTATACTCTCGTAACTCGGACAGAATCGCAGTTTGTTCATATTTAACAAGAAATGTTTTCCTTGTTATGAAACACTACTGTAAATAAAGAACACTATTGTAAATAATGTACAATATTGACGTAAGATTATTTTAAAGACAAATAAAAAGTCACAAGGCATAATGAAAGAATATATAAAGAAACAGGCTTAAACCACGTCCGTACGAACGCAATCGTCATTTTCTTTACCGATTTTATTAAATGACTTTTTTTAAATGAAAATTGCTGAACTGTACAAATATTGTAATAGCGTTAATGTAACAGATGTTTTAATGGTAAAATATTATTTCAGGTGGGAAAAACAGCTTTGTACGTCACTATTACACACGTCACGTTCAACATGGAGACCTGGCTAGTAGATGTGAAGAGGGTTAGGATTCCTCGTCCCAAGTTTGGCTCGAGGTACCCTTCAGAACCGCCCAAAGACTATTTTGAAGACGGGGAGGACTTGAAAAAGAAGATGGTCACAGACATGGAGAAGGACATTCTCAAAGCGACAGAGGAAATCAGAAGAACATTACAGGAGAAGTTGTGATAGAAAATTGATTTGTTATATTTGTTTTTAATATTAAATATTGTTTTTTCTCAGGATTTTATTAACATTTGCGTATTCTTGTAGGAACTAAAAAACTTTATTTAACCAAATTTAAAAAAAAAAAATGAATCATCAATATTTAAAGAAAAAATATCTCTCAATTCGCCCAATATGTTTATGAATAATTATTGTTATACCTTTAAGTGTTTATAGGCCAGGAAGTATTTTTGCACTGTATTTATGAATAATTATATCGGTGTCAATATTATTTGGAGACAAGTCCGCCTTGACAAGAAAAAGGTGTGAATAGAATATTTTTGTAAGTATATTTTAGATATGTATTAAGTAATAAGAATAGTTATAAGAATAAATATTATAATAACCAATGATTCCACAATAAGCTAATAGCGTTATCATGTTTCACATTGATATAATTATTAAAATATTGTATCGTCAATTATTTACGAAAAGAAAAAATATGAGGCAAAAAAATTGTAGTCTGTAAAGAAAAAACATTAATGTAGTACAAATGATAAACTTTGTTATTTTAACAAAATAAATAAAGTGTGTTAAAGAAGTGTTTTTTATAACATAACATAACCTAATCTAACACCGTTCCATGAACCAAATTAATGAACGCTATTCAATTTAAAGGTCAACATCTCAATTTAAAAGGTCACAAAGAAGCTCTAATACATTGCTGCAATTAATATTGACATTACTTTTCTACACACCAAATGCATACAGGTATTAATTAAGGTCATGCAATACTCTAATCTTCACTTTCGAACATGTTTAATGTCAGAACCAGACAGTTAAGAAAATGTTTCAATAAATTGAAGTTCGCACACGCTCGTGATGTCATGGAACACTGCCAGCATGCTCGGGCTTGTTGCGGGACTTGTTGGGTATAACAATTTATAAAAATGTCATGCGCAAAATTTATTAAACAATATATAAATTTGTCTTCAAATAAATTGTTACTAACGAGTAAGCATGCACTTTGATTTGTAAAAAATATCTAAAAATAAATATTTATTGTCCGCAAATTGTGCAATATTAAAATTTGATTTGAGCACATGTAGTATTATTTATATAATAACTAATATGAAAAACAATAACATAAAGTTCTTCGCGATATCAATTTTTCGAACAAATTTATTTGGCTTTATAATAAACATTTAGTTTACCTAAGGCACATTTTTAAACGTAGAATTAAATGAAATAAATTTATACAACACGTAGCTTTCCAGCGGGGTAAGTATCTACTGAGGGGTGAGGGGGAGTGGCTACCTGTTGCTGCACTGCCTTGTGTGTGCAACATATTGTGCGCTTTGTACAATGAAATCTAGAATTGCATTACCACACCGGCAATTATTAACGTTCTGTTAAGGGAAATTGAATGCACTTTGTAAGGGAGTCATTAATGTAGTAATACATATTTATGTAAATTAATATACCGTATAACTCGCACTGATTACTGTGTGATTATATATTCTCTTCACTTCGTTAAAAGAAAGAAGTATGTTTTCTTTAACTACACTAGAATAATAACTTCAATATTAGTCTAGTTATTATTGGCCTAGTCAGCAGAAAGTTATGTCGTGAAGTCATATAAATAAATTAATATTAAGATGACGATGCTACTGCTGATACATTTATTTATTTTTATTTACATACATATTTTTGTTGTAACAGAGGTGAATATATAACGTAATAAACATAAGATACAATTATATTGCAATTAAATACTCGTAGTTTATTATATGCGATGGAATAGACTTCACCTCTGATATATACAGAGTTGTCCTGGCTTCTTTTCCAGACCGAAGTCTGTGTTAAAGTAGCCAGTTTTTTTCGTGCTGTTTTGGTGTTATTTAAGATTAAGATTCGACAGAAATAAAAATGGTGATAAAAAGAAAAAAAAAAAAACTAAATTTTTAAATAAAAATGTAGTGGGAGTGTTGCAGAACTAGTGAATTATTAGTGTAGGCACTGTATAATGATTATGTTAGAACGTTGGATAGCCATGCTTCTGATCGCTCTCTACCCGATTGGATCATATATTGAGTTCATATTTGTGTAATATTATTGGAGTTGAACGATTTCCAGTTGGTACTGAGTGTGTTGTACACTTTCGGAGCTAAGAGCATGTAAAACCTTTGATAAAATGTCGTTGTTGCTCTCGTCACTGGCGTGTAGATGTTCGTTGTTTGTCTCGTGTTGTGTCCATGATTTATTACTTGGATGGAAAAATTGTATCGAGTCTCAACATAAAGATTTGTCTTATGTCTAGGGCATGGGTCTTATGTCTAGATTACACGGGTAATATTTATAATGGTAAGGGTGGTGTGCGGCAAGCGGCATCTCCGTGTATATTGCTCATTATCTGATGTCAGTCTAGTAGTAAAAAAGTTGGTGAAAGAACGCGGCGGCCGGAATATTATTTTGTTTTTATAAGACGCGTAATCTTGTCATATTGACGATTTTAACGAAAATATGAAAAAAAGATTAATTTCGTAGGAACCAGAACATTTTGTCATATTAATTGATTTTTTATGTATAACGATTTCTACCGTAATTAAAATGTGTTAGAAAAATAAAAATCTTAATGGTGAGTTTTTGAGACGTTTTGAATGTGGTTAAACCAGAGTCCTAATTGAATATCAGAATTAACGTCAATATGTCGCACTTTCTCTATCATCTTAGTCAAAGCTATCCAAACGCGGCACGCGATACGATTTTTTGCAGTCCGTCCGTTTGTTCGATTTTTCCAATTTCGCGCGCTCCTTGTTTCCACTGACACAGAGTGAATATTATGTTCCAGGCCGATGTTTTTTTTTCAAGAACTAAGAAATAAAATATAACTTTTTAATTTAGTTTTTATTTATCGATTACTTTGTTTATTACAATTATGTATGAGATATGACAAGTGGCCGCCTGTGGCAGCGGCACAAATGCGTGCTCTTTTAACCATATTTTTCAGAACATTCTCGCACACTTCGCGTGTTATTTCAGCAATTTCATTTCGAATATTGTCCTGTAGCATAGAAATTACTGTTGGTTTATTGGCTTATTCCTTTCAAATAATCTCACACAAAATAGTTGGGAGCCATCAAATCAGGTCATCGAGGAGGCCAGTCGTTATAACCACCAAGAAGTTTTCCAACATGTGACGATAGCGATCACGATTAATGGTTACATTATTATTTAGATAAAATGTTTTAATGACCTGAGGCGTTAGAAGCTTCATAATAAATTATAATCGACTACTCTCCACGACTATCAAATGTGAACTGACAAATGTCTGCCAAACCAAAATGGCGGCCAAACAACTGTTCCGTAATATTTTCACCGTAAGTCAAATAAGTTTTGCGTATTTGCTTTCGATCACCGAGGACTATCACGCATTACTCGATTCGACATCGTTGACCCTGGAACTCATGCGCTTCTGTACTTGTGTGATATTTATAATATCTTGTTTATTCCCCTATATTATTAATTTATAATACATATTTTTTTAAACAGCGTTTCTAAGTACATAAAAGAGTATTCGTGACAAGGTCACCTCCTCTTAAAATGTTTTTTGCATTGCGCTTTAACATAGGACTGTCGATCAGGGTCATATTACCTATATTTATTGATAATAATAAATTTACTAAAAATGAATCAGTGTTCTATTGTATCTAATAAAGGGCACCTACATACTTTTTTAATTAAATATTTATTAAGCAATATAAGTTTATAATATATTACGAAATTTGAATAGTTCAACTAAAAGTAAGAAGAATTTTAATATTTTTGCTGAACGAATTGTTCCGGGTGTGGCCTTCAGATTTCCTAAAATTGAACAGCCCTGATGTAAGCAATAATTTTTTGTATACATTTTTTGTCCGACTGACAAATAATAATCAAACCAATAGTCAGATCAATTTCTACCGTTTTCATTACCCATTTAAAGGCTCTCAAGCGCAAACTTAAACCACACGTTTAATAGGTGGAATTTATAAAATAAGGGAATCATTAGAAGGAAAGAATGTAAAATAATGTGTTAGAAAGTGAAAAGGAATTTCGAAAAGCGTTCAATTATTTTTCACTCTTAGAAACGTCCGCGCATTTCCGTTAAGCTTAGTAAAACACGGTGCAAATTCAACATATTATCCTAATTGAAGGAGTTAAGTATTAAAAAAAAAAAAATTAACACTTTGCACAAACGATATAAGAAGGCCGTCTATTTAAATAATTATTTTCATAGGCCTTTACATCCCGGGGAACGCTAATGCACATTATTGTCATGTGCATTGTCATTGTACATGTCAAAAAATAATTTTGCTACAAATATAGCTAACCGTCTGAGTTGACAATTATTAAAATTTGAGAAATCTTGTTTGTCATAGCGATAACTGTATGTGGGTTTGAATTTTTACATTTTTAATACAAATTAGTTTCACAGTTATCAAATCATATTGTTAAAAAATAAATAATAATATTGTGATTTCATCTCCGACAATTAGTAACGATTAAGTTAGTTTTGTGTTCATAGCTAAAACGAAAATCGCAGTTAAACCAATTTAGTAACAATTAGTGTAACTGCGAATTTACGTGAGGCCAAGTAAGAATAATAAAATTGTTTAGTTTTTTATGATTGTGTATTGTTCACTCACCGCGTCATCATAGTTGGAGGGGTGAAGCGCCGCGGTGCTCCCATCCCTCGAGCCCCCGGGGGAGGAGTGCCGGCGGGAGCGGGAGCCCTCGCCCTCCTCGCTGCAGTAGTCCTGCAGGACGGGAGGCGGACACGTCACCAGGGGAAGGGGGAGGAAATGAACAAGGATATTTACGCCGATGCGGGAGTATCGGTTACAAGGCCAAATTATACTTATCGAATCGCACGCACGTATTAATGTCACGCAGGCGAACATAATCACAGATTGTGCAACAAATATTTGTACGAATATTTTGTGATCACAGTTTTAATCATTCGATTTTAATTTAAAAGCATACATCAAATAACAACAGTTAAATGCGAATCACGAATGACGAAGATGCAATTTATTGTTAGAAAAAAATGATGAAATTTTAATAAAATTGTGAAATTATAAATATGCATATTTAAACAATATTCCGTTAAAATAAACACGACGTTATTTTTTCATACACATGCAGGATACAAACGGATATAGCAAGCACATGTATACACACATACACACACATACATGTAGTAGGGAAAAGAAAGGTGGAGAATAAATAAAAAAACATTAGTTCATTTGTATTAACAGAATTATCATGGTGAGTGAATGTGATTTATTTATCTGTATAAATTTTAATAGTCTCTTGCTCTTGGAACACGTCGACGTATCTAACCAAGTTTTCTAAGAAGAGAGAATAAGTTACACCTAATAAAGTATTATTTACTAAACTACGAAGTTTGCGTCGACAAGTCTAGTAGTTACAATACGAGTCGGTGTACACCATCAATTGTGCTCTACATTTTGTACACACGCTTACGTGTTAACAAATACAGTGTGCAGGTGGAGTGTGCACT
Organism: Eubasilissa regina; assembly: GCA_022840565.1. Taxonomy (NCBI): domain Eukaryota; kingdom Metazoa; phylum Arthropoda; class Insecta; order Trichoptera; family Phryganeidae; genus Eubasilissa; species Eubasilissa regina. The sequence goes on from JAINEB010000018.1 coordinate 30,281,599, forward strand.
AGTCGGATTAGAAACATGCTCGTAAATATATCAAATTTATGTTTATATCGTAAATATTAGACTTATTGAGGTGAGCACGTGTTTACAGGGGCATACTGTGAAACGCAAAAATGAATTTTGCAATTAATATTGTAAATATGACAAAATATGTAAATTAAAAAGATGGTCATTTTCCCAGGGGAAAAATACATTTATCACTAATAATGTACCATATATAGCGCTTAATTCCAAAACCACCTAAAACGACTTATGTATTTTTGAGTGAAAAATGTTTGTTTATATATTAGCATCTTTTAAAGAGACAATTCTTTAATGTTAATTTTTTTCTGTATATATCGTTCTGGCAGCCATAACGGATTTTAGATCACGTGAGCATCAACAAGCGTTGTGATTTCATTTTAGGGGGAATAAAAACTTATAATCTGTCTGCTTTAGGGTATTTTGGAACTAACCCTGGTTTTTAACATGCAATATTAATGGATTTAAGAGACTTTTTGGAGAAACAATGTATTCTGCATGTAGCTGACCAAAAAATTGTGTTTTGGAATTAGGCGCTACATATGTAAGTAGAATCTGACGACATTGTGTGGTGTCAGCTATATATCGGTAATAGAAGATAAGACAAATTTTTTTGGTGTATCTTTCTTAGTTATTTATCTAATTTGTTTTAATTATCAAGGAATTACACATGTTCTGAAAAATCGTAATTTTACTATACATAAAAATTTCATAACAGCTCTATCTTAAAATGAAAGCATCCGTTTAGCACAAATATTTTCAATACATCTTGTGTTACCGCGTAACGTCACTGTAATCCACGTATTAAGTAAGGAAAATAAAAATAATATGGATAAAACATTAAAAAAATTGGAAAAGATTATGCGATAAGTCAATATAAATCAGTAAACAATATTTTAATATACAAAACGGTAAGGCACTGCATTTCTGAAGACATAATATTTGTTAATTATTACACCTGTCATGATATTATATCATATTATACATCATTACCTATCGTTATTTAATAACAAGGTGTATTTGTTGTACAACTTTTCTTTGTACATATTTTTCGATAAGTATAAACTATGAACACGGTTTACATCTTGTTTTTTTTTTTAAATAACCAGTATTTTAAAATATAAATGCTAAAGTTTGTTTTCTTGCAGATTCAGCGGTAATATAATAGTTTTATGGTAATTTAAGTGTTTTTATTCATAATCTTAAATCAATGTTAAATACACATTTAATGTTGAACGTGTCAACGGTATCAACAAACTATAAATGTACTAATGGTTAAGACTTGTGTAGTGATCGAGTGGTTGGGGGTTTGAGCCTTGTTCCAGAAAAATATTAATTAAATTTCTTCATAGCACAAGCGTTCAGCTTATTTTGAAAATAGTAAATATATTAATGTTACCCGCATTCGGTATAATATGCATCTGTATTTAAAAATAATACACGGTTTGAAATATTACATTGAATGTTGCAATAAATAATCATTAAAATTTATGAAACATATATAAGTCAACTAATAACATTAATACTTATCACTAGGTACTTTAGAACTCAACTATAGAGAAAATAATCATCCTTTTTAGATACATAAATATTACCTATAGTTTCCTTTTAAAAAGTTAGTTATCTCTACTGAATAAAGAGATACGTAAAAAGTGCTAAACAAAAAAAGGTGCGCAAATATTTCAAATGTGTAATGAGTCATCCCTTGGATGAGTTCAAGCATAGTTTTCGATTGTGCGTGCGAATAAAAATACGTTTGAAAAATATACGTGGTCGCGTATCAATTTAGGTTTCTTTTCTCAAAAGTATCGTAGTGTGCTTAGATATACTAGTATCCCCGTGTTGCAGGCGCGAAACAATCTGCATTCTAATTTTGAAGAGGTTTTCTTTAATTTGATCATTAAATTTTTGGCTTACCAAATTAAATGAAAATGCGAATTCAAAAAAATATTTTCGTCTCTCAAAAATAGTAAATGTTCACCAAATTTTAGACCATACTTAATATTAAAGTGTTTATTACTATTTATGAAATTATTTATAGTAACAAGAAATAAACATTAATTTACTAATTAAATATTTTTTCTGAACTGTTCAAAGGTTTTTGGTGAAACTTTGTGGAATTCCATGATTATTTTGTAAATTGAATCAAACTCTGTTTTATTCCACTACACTTTATATTTTTTGTGTATTGTCTGTTTTATTCCACTACACTTTCACATCCACATCAATAATGTTGATCCATGATATTGATAATGGGAAGATGTTTCCGAAAACGTTATACATCATTTAACACAGTGAAAAGTGTAGTGGAATAAAACAGACAATACACAAAAAATATAAAGTGAAGTGGAATAAAATAGACAATTGACTCAATATACAAAATATTTATTTAATAAATGTTTACAAACATAATATCTGAAACTTTGGGCAATCACACGTGTCATTCAGCCAATCAGTCTTGTCCTGTGGTAATTCTACTTCTCACTCGCTAAAATGCTGTTCCTTGTACGCATTGAACGTTTCCCAGGGATTGTAAGTTTCACATTCTAATGCATTACTCCTGGAATTCTGTAATTCAGCGCTATTTTTAGTGAACATTTATTAAATTTGACATCTAACAAGTATTTTTGATATTAATTAATTTTCGAAGTACTTACAGTACTAGTTCAGAGCTTAATTTGGTAAAGAATTAATTTGATCCCATTATTAATTAACATGCCAGTCACTTTGTGGTGCAACACGATTTCAATAAACAATTTTTTTTTTACACACACGTTGAGTTTTTTCGTCATTACTGTAATTTCGAGAGGTGTAGTCCCTCTCATCCTTAAGTCGATATGAAACTGTATTTAGTTTAGTTATCGCATGGAGATATCAGAGACGGTATCTCTCGAAACTATAGTGGTGGTGAAAAAATAGAATTTGTGCGTAGTATTGAGTATAGTTTATAGAAAAAAATAAAATAAATCTTTAATCATGAACCTAATGCCTCTCGTAATGGATACTGTATAGAATTCATAAACAAACATTAGAAGCCGAATTCGAATTTGTAAATAAAAAACTAGTGCACTAGAGAAAATAAAATTAATTCACGTATGTAATAAGAATTCCATTAATTCATGCCACTCTTTGAAGTTCTCCGCGAGTTATTTTTAATTCTGCTTTACGGGTGCAAAGAATCGTGAGATATCGGCAGCTATTTCGGCGAGACATTCAAATACGCTCAACTCCGTTGTATAAATCAAGATTCACGAAGTTTCTTTGTGACTGAAAGCAAATGAAATGAAATGTAATAAGATCTCGCAATAATGAGCGAGGCATCACGCAAGTGACTAAAAAAAGAGTTCGTTCCAATGATTTAGTTCACGAAGCATCCACATGTCTGCGTGCGTGCTGTTAAGGCAACTGCACACGTACAGTTTAAATTCTGGAATAACTGTGCAAGTTTGATCCGAACAGTTCCACCGGGAAAGGCTTGAATACATGAATGAGAAAGAAAAGCCTTCAATAGACTAATGCTAATTATTAATGATTAAATATATTATATATAGATTTGTCAATAGCTCAAATAAATATTACTATTATAATATAATTTGAAGGTTTTGTATTTGTAAATACATTATGAGAAGATACATTATGATATAAATAACACTATTTACATACACATTTTAAGTGAGCGTGTTTGCTTGTTTTTATAATCTTCATATTTAGTATATAGTGCAGTGTAAAATGTAATGCAATACAATATATATATATCTACTATAATTTTATTATAATATTGTAATATAATGCATAATATGGCTAATATTTATCAAATAAAAACTAGATGTAGATAACCTACACATAAACGTATTTTTCAAAAGGAGTGTTGCCGTATAACCAAGTATACACATATCTCAGGCTTGATCGTTATGTCAGACGGTTTGCTAAACGATCATCGTGCTAAACTAAAACACATGAAGATGAGCTATCAAACAATGCGCTCACCTAGTAGCATATCTACCGATCCTTGTCATGGGTGGAAAAGTGCGGGCGGTGGTGGAGATGGGGGTCGATAGAGGGTTTATTATTATGCTGTTTACAGGATAATTTGGCGGCATTAGGGAGGACACTGTTTGAAAAACATTAATCTACAAAATTATCCGAGTAAACATGGACATTATAAAAGAGAAAAGTCTTTCATAGTGCATGTTTTGGAATTGAATTTAAGTGTCTATGCAGATTCAATAGACGCTGGATTTCAACAAATAATCCGGAGTGAAAACTGTACATGCGTGGATGTATTTATTACACAAGCGTGGATTTTTTTTTGGAACAAACTTCGTGTGCGTGTTTATTTAGCGAGAGCGTGAAGACATTTCAGCATAATGCATTACTCGTCGGTATCCTGGAGTTGAGTCAGTCCCAATGAACCGAAAACAACTGCCAATATATTAACTCATTACGGTGTTCGGAAAGAAGTCAGGTGTGAAGTAGAAGTTGGTGTTATGAGTGCATGGTATCTGGAAGGGTGGTTCACCTGTCCTGGCTGCGGGTCCGCGTCAGCGCGGGGGGAGGTGGGGGGTGGCCCGGGCGCAGGGGGGGGGACCCGCCCCGGTCCGCCGACAGTACCTCGAGCAGCGCTGGCCCTAGCGCCCCAACACACCGAGTTTCATCATCGAGCAACACCAAGGAGACATACATATTATATAAAGATTCAATTTGTTTCCATACTTATTAGTGATCCAATTCAATTCGACGGATTTCTCCAAGTGCGATATATTATAACACGATGGCTCTCAGTGATATTTCAAAAACGTAATTAAAATTTACATTGAATAAATTTAATCAGATTTTGATGATTTTTTCAGTTCAACTTTCAGTTTTAGTAATGAATCTAGATGATGATAATAATAACAATGATAATGATTGATAAACCTTATTGTCAAGGATTACAACCTTTTTTCAAGTGTGTCAAAATTTTCTCCCAATTCTAAGAAATACTCATCACGTGTCACAAATAATACGAGGACAAAAATGAAACAATAAATTTACAAAATAATACATTAATGATTATTTTCAATCTAATCAGGAAGAATAATATTTTAAAAATACATACACATATTTGAATAAATGACACCTTTGTAAATGGTATCTAATTTATTTAATCGTACATTTTTAATTTATTTATTCTACACGTTAAATCTTAAACACGCTATAGTCTATTTAATCTAATTTTATTTTGATGTTAACACAATATTTTTAAACGTATTGAAAATATCAAATTTCTGTCAGTAAAAAAATTTATTCAGAACACTCTTCAACATGTTGAAGAAGAGTTTAATCATTAAATATTTGTTTTCAGACGAAACTTAAAAATTATCTCATTCATCTGGAAAAGAATTTGAACTTTGTCTGTGTGTCACCGAAAATTTTCGTATAGGTTTGTTATCATTGATCTAGAATTATGACATCAAAATTAACGAGACGAAATCATAAGGAAAATTTGAAACGGATTTAGTTTGCAGATATATTCTATGTTATATAACACAAATAATTAAAGCCTTCGGGTTACACATAAATGTGTGAAAAGTAATCAATTATGTGCCACTAGCACAAAACTGTGAATGCGATTGTACGATTTCGCGTTGAATATTTTAGGTAGAGCCAGAAATTTCCCTCGCTGAAAACAAAGAAAAACTTTCATTTTATTTTGTAAACGAATCCATGCATACTGAATTCAATGGCGATAACCTTTTGTCCCCGGTTTTGGGTGTAGACAACTTGAACGGATGCCAAGGCACGCCGCTTTCATGGTTAGGTCCGTAAAGTTGTTTCTGACGTTATTAGTTACAAAAAAATCGTAATTCATATTTATCTCAGTTCATAAATTTAGCATTTTATAATTTTCATCAACATTGGCAATTAGCAATCTGTCATACAATATATTACACAGACAGTGGATAGACATAAACATGTGAAATATTTTGTTTCTTATTATTTATTGTCATATCTGTTGTATGTTTTAATATAAACATGCATACCTATTACATAAAATTTTCTTTAAAATATCATCATTATGAGGCATTTTCTATCCATTGTTGAATGAAAGCCTCCCCAAGTATCTCATTGTCATTCGCTGCTACGAATTTCCACAGAATTTGGTAATTTAGCCAGACCAGCGGGTTTTGGGCGGCCTGTCGGCCTCTTGATTCCCCTCGAGTATCGCTGGATGACTACATTCTTCCAACGGTTCTCCATCCTTTGAGCGATGTGGTCTACCCATTGTTATTTAATTTTCTTGGCGTACTCAATTATATCAACTATTCTTGTCGATTTTATTTTCCTGTCCCTTTGTGTGATGCCCGACTTACATCTTTCAACGTCTCTTTACGTTACGTTTGTGGACATGTCTTTTGTTAACAGTCCCTGTTTCGCAGGCATACATGAACACTCTATCCAATGAACACTTTCCGTTTCTGACAGCGTGGAAATCATATTCAAACGTCCGAATATACAGCCCGACTTTATTCTGGATATACCCACTGCTACGGAAATGTATTGTACTAGGTAAACATAATTACCAAATTGTTCTTGCTGGGTTCAATCATCATGAATGATTATCAAGTCAACAAAGCAGTTCACCGTGATACATTTTAATTTTATATAAAACAATGGATTCCTCAGCTGAATGTCACGGTATATTTGCACCGCTGTATAGATTAATGACTTCGCTTTCTTTATGTGCGGAAGCATATTTTTTTCAATTCTTGTTTCTTGTTAAATATTTTTTTATGAATTCACGTGCCATCATACCAGACAAATAATTCTTCGTTTAACTGTCAACAACTGAATTTATATAAACAATATTTTATTTATTTTAGTATACATGGACAGCATTTAAAGATAAACTTCGATTGATTTATTTTGTGCGATATTAGCTTATTGATTATTGAGGATGCATAATTTTTTCCGGTGTATTTTTTTAAAATTATTCGAATTTAAGTGGATTACTATTATTAAAGTTGGTAAGTTTTATCTACGGTAGTAAACAATTAAATTTTTCGGTCACATTTTGCATCAATATGACTCCTAGACTTATTTCTAGGCACAAGTATTTTTTTTAAAATCCAATGAAGGTGGGTAAACCTGCCACTTATCCAGGACCGTTTATAAGCAAAAATTTCTGTTCGCCCCCAGGTTGCCATTTTTTTTTTATTGCTAATAGGCAACTGTACGATTTCGTCTCGCCCATAGTGACAATACGGAACCGCACAGCCGCCATCATATAAACTCTCATTGGCTCCGATCTTTTATTTATTTATTTATTGATAGTTTACAAACATTTAACCAAATACGCGCAGTAGATGAAAAAACAAATAATTAAAAATGTAGCTTTGGTCGGGGAGACGAGGGAGGAAAAGAACACGCCCCTGAAAAAGGGTTTTCCCTTTTTTTTTTTGTATTGTCCTTTTGGACAATACAAAAATAACAACTATTGTACGAAGGAGGCCTGAAAGAGTACTACAACGGTGCATGGATAAGTTGCTTCTAGCTGGAGGCACCCTGAAGCCAGCTGTGAGGACGATATTTGCGGAGTCGCATTACGAATTGTGCCTCATCTGATTAAGAAAATGAAGAAGAATAAGAATTATAAATTAGTCATTATGATACAAAAGTTTAAAAAAAGTGGTAATTATAGGATTATACTCAATGATTTTTACAAAATGGACGCTCAAACTATTACCACAACAGAGTGAATGAAGTTGACGTCATTCAGTAAACAACCATTTATATGCAAATCAGATTCCGACAACTCCCGAATTTAACTGTTAAATGCATATTACCTACATTCTTACATATATCCACAGTAAGTAGGTAAGTGAGCAGTTAAACCATAGACGAAACACAACCTATAATTGTATTAAAGCAGATATTTAAAATGATCTTCTTCAACTCGAATGCAGTTATATATATATTTATCTAGTTCTCAAAACTGTATCCGGTAGAAGACATTAATGCCTCATACAATACTTGTTTCTTTTAAAATTTAACGAGAAATAGTCAACAGGGGCCAGGTAGAGACATTCTTGGAGCCATTGAGTAAGAGTAGTCATTAAAACGTGCATTGTCATGGAGCAGAAGTTTTCTTTTGGTCGATTTCCACAGGTTTTTTCTATAATTGCATCTATTAATTTTTTACAGAATGTTTTTTTGTAACATGTTTCAACGTACTACTGAAACCTTTTTCATTGTTGTCTATTTCTGAAAATAAAATTTCTCGTTAGTCCCAGAAGACAGTTATTATGATTTTTCAACGGCTGTTACATTAAACTTTATAAATGAATATATAGACTTTTGTTTTGGTACTGGATGGATGGTTTTGGTCTGGTTCATTCTATAGATCATAGTGCTGGATTTTTTTTTGTCATTGGAATCTCTCAAAACTATCTCGCACAAATCTTTGTTATATCAAAACGTTTATATAAACGATGGTAAAAATTGTGGGAATGGAAATATTGAGGATTTCTGCGATTTGTTTCGCCTTGATTTGTACATCTTTTTATTTTGATCTTTTCTTATTTACAAAGTAATTCAATCATTACCATGAGTTTAATTTTTTACATGTGCTAAAAATAACTCGATTTAGACTCGCTTTCATGTCGACAACCATAAACCGTACAAATAATTTGTAGTTTATTGCCAACTTTAAAAAAATAAATATTTATAGGTATCTACGATTCTAGACAACGTTTGTGTGTTGTCAAATCGAACACCATTTGCACGGCTTTGAGTTTTGTTTTATATTATCAATCTTAAACGATGATCTCAAAATTTATCTTGCGATTAAAATTTTAACACGTGTATATGGTACCGAAATTTATCTCAATTAAATCTCTTAGATTTATCTTAATCTGATTGAAAGGTGTTTGATGGAAAAAACTTTTAGCGCGAGAGAGTGAATTCACACTTATAGATAGGGAAAATAGAAACGAATGTGAAGGGAGAAAAATGAGTATACTCAGCGATAAAGTAGTATAGACTTTTGACGAATTCATATGAAGAATTCAGCTGAAGTTTGGAATTGTCCATCAATTTTGCCTTGTAGTTTTCAATAAAAATACTTCTTGAACTATCAAGGGCGCCTAAAAACAATTACAGAAAACCTATCGTTTATTATTAATGAAGATGTCATACCAGCCGCCTGGAGGCCCAGATACAACCGATATAAAAACCCCTATGATTACCTGGTACTACCAAGATACCATTCAATCGAGAAAATCGTTTGAAAGCTGAACTGAAAAACTGAATCTTATATGTTATAATATACATAAAGTCCAAAATAATGCATTACTAATCGTGTTCATAAGGTGAATTTAATTATCTGATGTCAATATTTTCAGTGATTTATTTTATATCTTAATAATTTTGTGGAGAAAAAAATGAACAATACTGTTTGATTATTAATTTTGTTTTATTTAATTTTTAATACATTAATTATTAGTGTATAATATATAAAGGTCTCAACTTTTGAAAAAGTGAATAGTTATGTGTATTTTTTTTATTCTAATTTTCAGATAATGATCTCAATATTTTGTTTTGATATGCGCATAAATAATTATATTATATATGTAAGGAAATTAAATAATCAAGCGCAGTGACACAGCGCCAAATTCACAATTAATAATTGAATATACCTATATTCAATTTTAATTTAAATACAGCACCTTGAAGGTTAGGTCTCAAGAAAATAATTCAATTATGTAAATACAACATATGTAATTGAATTATATGAACGGTAAAGATGATAAATTTGTGGGGTACGTCTGAAACCCCTCTCGGGACCTGATATTATTTTCTGTATCTTGGTGCGCCGAAGGTTAAAAAATAGGTAGGTGCATGTCATTTTTGTAATTAGAATTTGATGTGAAAAGTTCAACGAAAACAAACATTACGGGCTGGTGAGAATTATAATATTGTGCGATGAGTAAGGAGCGACTTCAATCTGACCTGAATCACGAAACAATGACTTAACGCAGAGCAATTTCCATTTCCAAGTCACGAACTCAACTGTCGTGCAAATTAGACATTAAATGATAGAAAGAACGGAATCTGGAAAATTGAATTTCATATGCGATATTAATTACTTCAATCTATGAGTAAAAGAAAATTTAATACGTATATTTACATTTATATAAACTAACATACAATATTACATAAACTTTACCGTACCAAAACATTTAAATATGTACATATTTAGCTATGTTTTCTCTTTTTTCTTTGTGTATAATATTCACATTTTAATAATATTGCGGTGTATATAGACCATACTTAAAACACAATGGTAACATGTCTAAAACAGAAAATTTTTCAGGGAAATAGTTTTTTTAGTTAGTAATACTTATTGCAGTTTTTAAATTTTAACACTTGAACTAAAGATCGCCGAAACTATACAAAAAAACGATTTTTTTTATATTCCGTATTTCCTCGATTATAAAACGCACGAAGCAAGACGCAAGATGCGTTTAGATTGAAATCAATTCGAATGTGTTAATGTCATGAAATCTTACAAACAGTTCAGAATCTTAATCAGAAAAACCTCTAAGTTATACAGAAGTTTGTGAAACCTTGAGCTGAAACAATATTTAAAAAATAGTAATATGTAAAAATGCACTTAGTTTATTACCCATTTTGCACAGGATCCTTTAATCCTGCAACTGCCAAGGAATGATATTATTACAGGGCAGGAGAAGGAAATGCGCATATCGCAGCGTCAAGCCACAGTGTATATTTTAATTTACTGTTTGGACAACATTTTCAAGTCTCGCGTCCTAAGTTTTTTACGTTCTTATTTTAATCATGGAATATGTTTATTAGTCACACAAACTACCTTAGAAATAGTAGATATACTAAAATATTTCGCAACATTTTAATATAACTCTTTAACCTAGTGTTGTAATTTCACATTTACCAAAAAAATTTTGAAATCATATATATTTTTAATTTGATTTTATTAATTAATTAAATTTTGAAATCATATATAAGGGGCAAAGTATCAATCCCAACACCTCTTACACGCTAAGCTTAGACATATTGGTATTCTTCTAATATATTATGGTGTCAAATTGTCGTATAAGAATTTAATGCGTTAACTTATTTAATGTTTATTTTTTATACATTCTTAACATCGAATTTTATTACTAATATTTAAATTAATTAAAAAAAAAACAGTTACCCCTTTAGAACTTTGAAAAAAGCTAGTATTAATTAAAAGGTTAAGTATTTGAGTCGCACAGCGGCAGAGTGGCCCATCTGCAAAGTAATAAAAAATAATTGAAAAGACGACAAAACTTTATATGTTTATTTATTTAAAACAAAATGTTTAACATAATCATAATTATATTGTACTTATATAATTATATATCTCTGCACATTAAATTAAGCCAATAAAAACAATTGACTTTAAGCTTAATTTTTCACTTGGGCCACTGTGCAATTCATTTGTAAATTACTATTTTGACATCTCGGTAGCGTAATTGTTAGTATCCTCACCTGTCACGCGGAATACCGGGGTTCTGAAGCAAAAACATACTCTGTGCAGGAGTGGCATAAAGCTAATACTGATTTTTGGTTTCTTGCATTATACTGTGACTCCTTTATCCGATTTAGAATTATATTCATATCATAATAACGGAGGCTTTAGGAAGAAATAACAAGTGAAACAAACGTAAGCTGGAGTGCGTTAATATGGTCTATAAAAGTAACATGTCACTGCCTTAAGATAAGAATCTATCAGTGTATTCTTCCAGTTCTTACATATGGTAGGGAAATCTGGACTAGAATAATAACAAATGACATATAGCGTATTATGTAAAGAAGTTTGCTAGGATTCAAAAGAAGAAATAGTAATGAACCCCACATGGTTTAGACCAAGGTGAAGGAATGGCGATAGACAGGTCATATTTCAAAATACAATCCTGAATCACCAACTACTTCGAACTAATTCGAAGCTTCCTTAAATGACTTATATATGCGCAGCTATTTCACAGCAAAAGAAAACAGGGTGGGCCGAAAAAAAAATTCAAAGACACCCTGAAGACGAATCTGAGCAGATGTGGCATATATCTTAAACACTGGGAAACCCGAAAAAGTACATTACGTCGGGGAAATTTGAGAACGGAAGAGGAGAATGAAATTACCGAGAAAAAGAAGAGGAAGACCCGCCCCTCAGAACCTTCCTGCTTAGCGGATGTACGTGCCCAACATGTGGAAGGGTGTACGGTTCGAAAATAGGGCTACTCAGTCACACTCGAACTCACAACCGATAAACCATGGCAAACGTCATCCTCCTCATAACGAGGAACTGTGGAAGAAGAAGATTTAAAAATTAGGAAATAATCAATAAACATAAAACGTTCTTGAGATTACTTTATATAGATGAATAGACGATCAGCGATCGATGATTATCGGAGCAGTGGAAGTGAAATGCCAGAGATTAGCGAAAGACCGAAGAGAATGGCAGTCATGGAGGGGCCTCAATCCAGGAGAGGATTGACAATGGCTGATTATGATGACGAAGCACGTAAAAACGTGAAAAGTGCGTCATTTCTCTTCCGCGAATGGTTTGAACTTTAAACATTTGCAGCAAGTATCGCTTGAATCTCGCAACCGCTGCTCTTCCGCTTCCTGTTTCCGCGCTCGCACCCAACAGTTGGATGCATTCCAACAACTTGAAACTAGGAGTTAGGTTTAGTTAGTACGAATAATTACTTCCTAGTAGATACTTATGAGTAGATAACTAAACGACCTAATGCTAATGTTTTGGAGCTTTTGCCCTAAATCAAACAAATTAGTGTCCCATTCCGCCTAAATAAATAGAATACATTGTTGATTCTATTTTTATATTATTTATAACTATTGTTAAAATAATAGTTTCCTTATATACGTTCGTCCATGCCGCACAACAACATGAAACGAACATATATTTATAATTCAAATTAAATGTATTAATTAGAAAGATATAGGTACATATAAAATCAATTTATCAAAAAAATATTGTTGTTGCTTCTGGGATATGAACCCGGATCTCTTCCGAGAAAATCATTGCAACATATAAGTAAAACGAAAGTATTACGAAAATTTGTCGTAATCTTACTGTGTTGGTGTAGAATAATCAGTGAATGCATTTCCCCGGATAGAAAAAGATCCAGGATTGTACAACGGTAGCAATAACAATGTTTTTCTAAATAACACATTTAATTTGTATTAAAAATATCACAGACCTATGTTCTGTAAAATTGCAACTTCTCAATAAGAATGTGTTCTTTAAAAAAATATATATTTATAGCTGTTCATGTCACATTCGTCGTAAAAGTGTACGATTATCGCGTCAAAGGATTTTTTTTTATTTTCATTTTTAAAAAAGAATATTAATAATTCTTAATATTCGAATGAAATTCGGTATTTTTTTTTATATCTAGCAATAAACTTCCCGTATATTACGTGGAGATCGAACAAAGAATAATTATTTATTTACATCGGTACACTAAAATGATTGTTTTTTAAATAATTCTATTAAAATCCAGAAGGCTATTTCCGATCGCAATAGGTTTTCTTAAAGAAGCCTTATACAGAAACAATCCAATATAGTAGAGACACATACACTAGTGGTTGCGAAAATATTATTAAACATATATAATATATCATTTCACTGCCCAGACTTTAATGCATCCCGTTAGAAAGACTGAATTGCAACTCATTTTAGATTAAATACTAACAAAAAGAAAATGTATAATATTTATACATTTTTGAATAGATAATGTACTAAATTATTATGAAATTTCACATATTGGAACAATATTCAGGCATAATAATATTTAAAAATGATTGTATAGCTCTCCAGGCTAAAGGGGAGATCCTTTTCTTCAAAATATTCACAAGCAATACAACCTACATAATCTTATGAATGCTAATTGTTCTATCTGTATATACAAATTAGCAGCTGGATTACATAAATGTACTTAACTTTAAAGATGATTTTAAATTTTATTGTTAACCAGCTGAAATATTTCACATACGAGTACGTACGAGAGTCATTCTGATTATGTTAGATTTGGTTATGAAAAAAACTTATAATGGTCAAGATGGGTTGTTATCTGATTAAAATTCTGAACCATATTGTGTCTATATATAAAAAAACAGACTTTAGTTTATATGCACATAAAAGTCATCACAGGCCGTATCGTAAGTTCGATCTGGTCAGATTGAAACGTCTCTTGCTTGGTTATTTTCGAAGGTTCGTCATGGCGAGCGTAACCTCACCTGCCGGTGTGGTCTTGTGTAGGTAGTCCCAGGCCGGAATCTTCACTGGGGGACCTTCCGTCAATGGGCCCCGCCGCGGGCCCCACTGCGGCTGCGCCCTCCACCTCGCTACCTTCCTGAGGTCGCCAAAACAATAGTCACATCTGTCATATATCCACGTTCACCATGCAGTGACAAGATGACGATGTCGATGGTAGTCAAAATAAGAGTATTATTTTCGATAATCAAATTTGTAGGTACAGAATGGAATTGGTTTCCAGTCTAGCACTTAATTACGTGGTTGCTTGTAATATCAGGACGTGGAGCTCTACTCATTTCTATAAAGTTTGGTAAGTAGCGACCCCTTCATTTCCAGAAATATCAAGCTATAATCATATTTGGGATTATTCAGTTATTAACCTTTTCTGTGATAACAAAATTGTACCAATTTCAAGCTTCTTCTAGTTGAAAAAAAAAAACATTTTTTTGAAGCAATTAATTGGAATCGCGGGGGTGCCATTTGGTCACAAACTGGGTTGTTTATTGTTTGATACATATATATGCATCAATACGATCTCCATCTTATATTGGCAATTTTTTTGCGATGAAAGTACTAAAATTTTGATGAATAAAGAAACAAAATGAATATTTTATGAAAGGTTACAATGAATTTGCTAATTTTTGCGAACATGCTTACTGACTTCACAAATACATCATTCGCGATTAGAAATATGAAATACGGAATTAGAATAAAAAATAATTAACTACAAAACCTCCACTTCTGATAATACCTACAGGAGTTAAAATAATTTCAAACCTACTAAGAAAAGCAAATCTTCAAATCTAAAATAAGAAGTACTGTTATATCAATTCTATAATGTCAAAAAATATATTAATGATATTATATCGCTTTCAAAACTAAAATGGAACATCCTACTAAATAAATTGTAACAAATCAGAGACATTATTTTGTGAAATATATTTTGTTTTATAAAAGCCTCGCTTTTCATGGATCCACGAGGCTTTTATAAAGTGAAGTGGTGGTTGCGATATCTGTGTTGTGAATATTACATTATTTCTACAATAATAATTTTCTGTAGATAGAACTACCAAAATATCTATAGATACAAATGTAAGAAAGAAGAGTGTTTAATAAAAGTGAAAATATGGTTCGTGCTTTAGTGATCGAAGGAGAACAATTTTGATGTTTTAATAATTTACTGATGCGATTTTCTTTTAAATTTAATTTCTAAAATCGACAATAATTTAAGCTGCGACTTAAAATACTATATTTAGTTGCAATGTGTCCAAAATCATGTTCGACGTATATCAAAGAAAATAGAATCTAAACATACGAGAGTATTATTTATGTGCTTTATTTTTAATTTTACAGTTCATTAATGAAATGAAAATTTATATATTAAAAATTTTTTTAATTGTCAGTTAAGATTGCTATGTTTATTAATATTTACATATTGACAATGGTTCAATTTTCGTGAGCGAATACTTAGCTGACAAGCGACCTTAATACATTGTTTAATTCAATATATGATCACTTATAAAAGATGTGTGTTTACCATAGAAAGAACAGTTCAATTATCATTACAGTTTATAAACTAAAAAATTACTTTTGAAGGTTCAAAATGTATTAAATCATAGGAATGATTTGCATTGGTTTAGAATATCAAAACGGTGTAATTAATAATAATAAGCATTCCTTGTTACTTATATTGTATCTGAAATACGCTCATTATAATTTTAGATTATGGAGAATATAATAATTACATTTTGACGCATAAATATATATTAATTAGTAAAACATACCAGCCAAATAATCTAATTTACCTCCCATCCAATGTTTAATCGTCACGAATATAAAAAAAAATAATGTTAGTGAAAAAGAGTTATTGTTCATTGAAATTAGGCTAATTTATTAATAATTAAATTATTATGGAAGCAAAATAATAAACTGTTTAGTGATTTCTTTGTTTCCATTGATAGTGATTACTACTTGTTCTTTCTTTACAAAGTTCCATGTAGAAATGTAATATCATTGCGAAGACAGAAGTCAAGAAGAGTTAAGTCAGGAGGTAGCCATGCAACATAACCGAGAATTGGATATTTCGATACCGAAGGTATACCGTTGCCATTAATAAGAAATATAATAACAATGAACAATAACATTTTTTCGTCCAGACCTCATTTATTATTATATCATAACTGCTTATCTTTGGATATGGGTACAATATTTCATTATTTAATCTAAATATTTGTATGAAGGAGCATTCCTAGATATCAAAACTGTTATTTCGCATAGGAATGAAAATGATTTTATTTATTAATGTTAATAACTTCCACAGAAAATTGGCCAAGTATTATGTACAATTATCAAGCACATAAAAATTGCTTGCACTATATATAGAGTGCACGTGGGTGAGTAATTAAATAAAAGAAAACCACAATCGTTTCAAACGATCTACATAATATAATAATATATTCGCTTAAACACCTTTATTTTTAATAACACGATGCTTATCACCAAACGAAACTTATCTTATAAAGATGCGGTGTCTTAATTCAAATAAATATTTGTGCCGTTTGCGTCAAAATAAAAAAAAAAGTGTGTGTCAAATCGAAATGCAGTACAAGAGTGAGAAAAGAGATAAGAGAAAAAAATATGAGGAGAATCTTACAGTGGCGGGGAAAAAAGTTTTGTTTCCTTAAAAAATGCGTGTTTACAGTGACGTAACAAAATGTCCAATATAAAGTTATAATTTGATATATTCAGAAATTGTCCAATTTGGTTAAGAAAGCCACATTTGTTATAATGATTATATTCTGTTACGCCACGATATAATGTTGGCAAATTGCGAAAAGCATAACTCACCGGCGCTTGTAGATCATGCATTGTAGATGACGTCATCATGTGGTGATGGAGGTGATGATGGTGACTACTCTCCATGACGCCTTTTCTCTGTACCACAGAGGCGAGTGAGGAATAAAAGACAAGCGCATTCATTTCAACTGGCGAAATAGTCTACTAGCGAATACGTAGCGGTATTTGAGAGGTGCTCTATGATTTCAATTATTTTATCTATCTAAGGAACTGATTAAAAATTTATATTTCCAATTTATATTTTGTTTACTAAGAGAATTAGAAAACGTGCAAATACTCAAGTATCCGAGTTTGAATCTAGCGAGAAACATCTACTTTTCGACATAAGCGTTGGCTTATTACTGATCAAATATTTTTTATTACAAATAAGACGCTCTTGCGTTTCATGCGAAAATCTAAAAAAGTTTAAAAAGCTTATTGGATAAGTCAAAAGTGATAGTAATAAAAATAAGTAAATTTATAATGAGTTGCCAGGTTATTTACAATTTTGTTACAAATTATTTTGTTCGAACATATTTAAATTTATTAATGAATTGCATTTGATTGTGCATTGCAACTGTTTGTACGTAATCTTGAATCTTGCATAAATGTGCTAAAAAATCTTAGTATTTCTTAAATATAGTAATTTTTATAATTTGATTAAAAATATGCAGATATAAATTACGACTTCATAAATTTCGGATTTAATTATTGACGGTATATGGTTTAGTTATCGACAATACAAAATCTATTGAATTAATTTTTTTTTTTATGTAAACGTGAACCTTAATAGATAATGATCAAATAAGCATAGTAATAAAGAGGTGGAAACTTACTCGCACATGGTGGTCTAGTGAAAAATCTCTTCTATAAACTAGCTCATCAAACCTTCCGCGGTCTTCTGCAGCGATCACTTCTCTCAACTCGGTCATCAGGGTGAACTGTAACGAAACGTACGGTTAATAGATATTATAAAGCCGGACGTAGCTTGCGCAAATCGGTAATCTCCCAATAGCTTGAGCTTATTCGAAACTATCTTAAATCGTTACCAAGACGAAACTTCCGGAGAACTGGCTGGAACTTGAACTTCGAACATGTTAGCAGGGCCGGCCTAGAAAATTGTGGGTCTGGGCGTTCTTAATTATTTATATTTAACTTCTTCTTCTTGTGCCCTATCCGTTCAACGGACGTTGGCTATCATTACCTTGTTTACTGCGGCCCGGAAAAGCTATACAATAGACTGGCCAAACCATTGCCTCAGGTTCTTCCGCCATGATGGTCTCCTTCCTCCAGGGCTCCGACTTCCAGTAATTTTTCCTTGAATTATGAAGTGTAAAATCTCGTATTTCTTCGGATATCTCAATTACGTGTCTGAGATATTGAAGTTTTCCGATTTTTAATGTTTTAAATAATTATTTTTCATTATTCATCCGAACTTCATTCGTAACTCTGTTTATACAGCTTATTTTAAGCATTCTTCAGTAGAACCATATCTAAAATGTCTTATCATTTATTCGGTAAGTATCTATGCTTCCATTTCACAAAAATAAAATCGAGAACACAAAGCATCTAACCATTCTCATTCGTAATCTGAGGTTGAGATCATGACTGCAGAACATCTTTTTAATGCGGATAAAGGTTGCACGGGCTTGCTTAATACGGTATTTGATTTCAAAAAAAGGATCCCATCTTTCATTTATATTGCAACCCAAGTATATAATACTTTGTATCTTTTCGAATTTATTTCCAGCAATATAAAGACTTTCATTATTATCTGCGTTATATTTGCTAATAAGCATATATTTTGTTTTACTTGTATTAAGTTCTAATTCAAAAGTCTCACGTGTGTTCACTACTTGGTTAATTAACTACATCTCTATGTAATATTTTTTTTTACCTACATATAAAAACAGGCTAAGTATTGCTCAAATATTTGTAAGCGCAGAAGATCCGTTAAAAATGTACCTATTATCTGACTTTTAATGATTATAAAAATCACAAGTATTAAAATAGATATCTACCTGCATGCTGAAGTAGCAAATCGTTTCTTCGAAGAACATAAATAACAATAACGAATTAAACTGGGACCAAATAAATTAACAAAACTATTATTTAATTTATTTATTTGTCATGGGCGCTGGGCTACACTTTTTGCATATTCCCCAGATCGGCTCTGCATGTTAGAAATATTTAGAGTAGTACTATTAATTCGAAAGTTTCGAAATTCGAATAACCAAGAGAATACTATAAAAGTTCAAACTCACAATTATGAAAGCATAAAAAATGTAAGCATTTTGGTATAAATGTAGATTGTCTGAGTTGACTTAATTTACGTATTTTATATAAATTTTGATTAATAACCTCTATTAGGATATTATTGATAGTGTCAAATTATCTTTACCGTTCCGATTAAAAACATTAATGGAAATCTAAAAAAACAAAATATCTTTAATAATATATTTTCTGGAGCTTTATTGTGTGTTTAGAGAATAAAATATAAAATTATGTATTAATTATCTATGTCTCTCAGGTAAAAAAATAAAGACTGAACAGACTGCGGTTTTATAATATTTTATGAGTAATCTGAGTAAATTTAGAGTTGAAAATATTAAAGTTGTGTTTGAAAATACCATATTGATATGGAGACCATCGATATCAAATTTATAATTTTTTAAACTCTGTAACATCTTGTTAAGTTCTGTAATATCTATTCTAAAAATCAACGCATTGTGAAGATGTGATTGTTTTTCTAACACTCTAAAATAGACTGAGGATGTAGACCCTTACATGTGTGTAATACTTGAATCTTTCGAAATAAAAATAGAGAGAGAAAAGATCGACGCCTTCGAAATGTAGTGCCAAAGTATTCCATGGATCGATAAAAAATCGCCTGTCTCCATCATACAATGAATAATGCAATTTTTTTGACCAAATTTCATGACATTGCGAATGCCTGAAAAGGCTCTTCGATGCGCTGCGATGGGTGGATTGGTGAAGGTTCAATTTTACACCATTCTTCGAGGCCTCCAGAGTTACCGAGGCAGATCAGAATGGAGGAAAATAAAAATTTTAAAATCAAAAGAGAAATGGAGAGAGGGAGCAATTAAGTCAGTTTATATGTTTGTTAAGATATCAGATAACCAAATAAAATAAAATATTTTTATCGTTTTCTTGTAGAATTTTGTGTCAGTTGATATCGACATTTAATGTTACATACCAGAAATCGTGATTGTTAAAATACCGCAAACGGTTGGCGGTATTTGAGAACGGTCCTAAAGCGGACAGAGAGCGACATCTGTGGTCATACGGCGAAACTGCTGTAGTCGCGACACACGCCAGTAGGTGGCATGTCGCGTGCGAGGTTGAGTATCATAGTTGAGGGGCCGAGGTACAGAAGGGGATAGAAGAGGGAGATCTGCGCACCTTGTCCGTCGTGTTGAGCAGCTCCAGCAGGACGGTGACGAAGGCCTCCACGGTCATCTGGCGGCCGCTGTACTCATCCATGTAGTACATGAGCGTGGGGAACTCGCTGTTGGGCAGCAGGGAGCGCGCCTTCTCCTCCACCATCTGCGCCGCGGGCGAGCGTCTGGGCGCACGGCACGACCCGGATCTGCTTCTAAACACAAGCTCATCATCTAAATTCCACATTCGAATTTGAATACTTCTAAAACATTCAATAAATTCTGTTCGTAGTATTGTTTTGTTTTTCTAAAATACACAAAATGTCATGAAACTCTGTCTGCACCTGCGCGTCCGAACAGAGGGTGTGGCGCATACCGTTTATTTAAGTGTGTGTTGATACTGTTCAAGAAATTTTGTTCGTTGTTTGTTTAAATACAATTGAAGATTGAAACTCAATAATTATATAAGTGATTTTTCCAGAAACATCTATGTTCTAAGGCTAAAACGGCTTAAATCCCATCTCACCTACAAAAATTTAAAATAAATATGGGAGTAGTTTTACCTCAGTGTGTTTTTATTGCAAATTTCATTTACTCGTTTACGTAAATGTAAATAAAGTTAGATTTCTTTGTATCAAATTATATATTTCTTTAATGTTTTTAAGATACATCATTGTATAAGTACATATTTTTATTATTAATATAAAATCTATACGTGACAAAATTTTGCTGTCCACAAATATTAGGCCAAGATATAAAAACCTCAATAAAATTTCTAATCCAAAGAAATATAATTATATACTTAATTAAATTAATATTTAGAAATACTAATATAAAAAAAACACCTGCTGATAACTAATTTTACAGTTAGTTACTAGGATTTTTTTAAATATACTAGACAAATTTACTCTTAAAATTTGAGTTATGGACTTAGATGATATTTGTGTTCATTCTTCAATTATTCTGAATTAATTGAATTATTTTGGGGAATTTTGTAACAAATTATTATGTTACATTTATAATATGTATGTATTAGGAGATAATCCTCTTTTTTCTATACTCTATTAGACTTGTCAGCTTGTTATGAAAAAAAAAAAATTAATGAATTGTAACAAATGCATTGCAATACAAATTTAGAATTTTACATGAAAATCCACACAGCACGGAACAAATGAAACTTTTGAGTTGCATACAGCGCTTTGGGTTTAATTAATCAGGGCAAGACAAAGTATTTGCTTGTTTAGCATGTTTAGTTTGGGTTTAGTTCTTATCTTCAAGGTGGTATTATACAATCTTGCTTAATACATCGTTAGCTTTTCATTCATAAAACAAAATTATATTCCTAATTACAATTACAACCTTTATTCAAAACAATTAGAATTTCTAAAAAGTGTCAAAAACTAAAACGTAGGTACCGAATAAGATATAATAAGACGAATTTATTTGGCCATTTTTACATTAAATATTTTTCTGATTTTCCTCTAGTACGAATATTTTAGAGAGGGAGCTGAGATGTTTACACATCGAAAATTCTCAAGCACTTTCTTAACACGTTGGATGGAGAGAAAATAAAAAAAAATATATTACAAAATTACTATTAAATAAATATTACCTAAATAATTCAATATCACAATAATAATTTCTCATGCTTGCAGTACACGCGATATCTTACTGCTATTTCAACTGCGAGTGAAGAAATTTAAATGCAAATATTCCTGTGTTTTGACAGGATATGGCAGAAGACTGAGTCGCTTGCTTATAAACCTTCCATATAATGGTAACCACAATCTAGGTTAACACAAACTTTGAACATATAATGTTAACTTAACTGAAATATCTACGTAATTACTGTTTGAATAAGGTAGTATGTCCAAGTAACTTGGAACTTGTGCTTTGAAGTTAAGCTCGGCTGTGAGCCATTAAACTCAGTGTTTTTCAATATTTTTATTAAAGTGACACACTCGACTCTATGGTATACCAAACTTCCATGGAACATCATGCATCACTGTGGTTGCAGTTTGACGCAGTTCGCGTCAGTTCGTTGGTAGAGTATGGGCAAGATGGGCGTAGAAAATAGTATAATAGGTGTAATAGAAAAAATACAATGAATTATTGTATTATAATTAATAATTAAACAAATTAAAGTGGTACAAAATACTGCAGGAATTAAGTGACACTTGTATTTAGTTAGTAATTATTTTTATTTTTGATAAGTAAACAAGAGAATAGATATCGATATATGAGTGTTTGCTGATCGATAGACAATACTGAATGAGTACAATGATCACTTAATTGCGCCTAGCAAGTAGCATATCTGCCGATTATTCTCATAGGTGTCGGTTGTTAGAAGGTTTGATGTTGTGTTATTATACTCTTTATATATAACACTACAAGAAGGTCGCCGCGGTACAACATCTGAAAAACATTGCATTAACTACCGTTATTTTTAATGCACTTTAGATAAATCAGAATTCTGCATAAAATATGAAGGTAATGTTATTTTCTATAGAGTTTTATAAACCGTACCATACTCAATTCCAACATTAAATTACGTGGAAATTTATATGTGGCGTCATAAGGTCATTTATTAGCTTCTGAACGGTGGTATTTTCATGTTAAAACACACTTAGAAAGTATATAATTATCACGTATAATATTTTCTAAAAATCGTATTTCACAGAAAATTTTTAACGTTTACTTAAATTACAATGCAAACAGTAAAATAAGTCACGCAATGTGTTAGATTGAAGAGAATATTTTTGAAGCAAGAAAGATAGCCAGTTTAAAGAATGTAGCTTTTAGAAGACTTCTCATCTACAGCAATCTCCCGAAGAATGGTAATAATTGTTTTATGAACACTGATTAAATATTATAATTTTAAAATGAGAACACGTTTTAAAATGAATAATTTCACCAACACATAAACTTTTTGAAAGGGTGAAATATAAAAAAATAATAAAAGTGAACCCACACGACCATGACATGAAATTTTGTTTAAGAATATTATTTTTTTTGACTGATATAAATCACTCATTTAGTTTTACACTATTTATAAATATTCTATTGTCAATTTTTTTTCGAGATGTTTTATAGAATAACAATATTTAATTAAATAAATAATATTTTTGATTAGCTAACCATTCCTTTATTGTAAAACTAAATTAAAAAATATTAAAATATAAATGTGAAAATGACATTAATCTCTCACGTCACAAAGAAACTACGACCACAATACATATTATAGATAAAAAGTCTAATAAAGTCGTATTTTTTAATGAAATCAAAATTTGATTTTTTTTTAACAAATTGCTACTGTTGCATTATCCGTTATTAAATTTAAAAAGTAAAGTGTCGGATATGCACACATTTTTCCAACATTTTAAAAATTCACAAGGGCTCCGCTTAGTTCAACCATTGGCTATCAATTGAAGAATTTGTCAGTGGAAACACAAAAGAAAAATTTAACATAGATGTTAATAGAGTTAATTTAGAAGAAAAAAACATTATCTATGTAAAAATACGACGACACTTACGACTTAACCAAATATGGGTCTTTCAATAGGGACACTCGAAATTTGTTAGGTTATAGCAGCCATGTTGTTAAAGTGACATCTGTCAAATTTATTGTCAATTGTTTAGTAGTGTACAGCAAATCACCATGGAACAACGTGTGCAAATCATAAGATTTTATTATCAAAGTCTCTGCTCCATTCGAGAAACGTTCCGCGCAATACGTGATTTTTATCCTCGCCACAACCGTCCTGCCGAGTCGACTATTTGACGTTTGGTGGACAAATTCAAATCAACCGGTTCGGTAAATAATCGGTCAATACCAGTACGTTACCGAAACGCAAGATCTACTGAAAACATTGCTGCTTTGCGTGAGAAAGTACGGGAAAATCCAAGGCAGTCAATTTTTCGTCGTTCACAAGAACTTTGCTTTTTAGTGACTTCAACTTGACGAATTTTGCATCGGAACTTCGGTCTGATCCAACTGACCCAAGAACTTAAGGTAAATAATCATAGACAACGCCGTGTATTCGCTAATTGTGCTCTGGAGCAGTTGGAAGTTGACCCAAATTTCGCCAAAAAAATCATCTTTAGCGACGAGGCTCATTTTTGGATGAATGGATATGTGAACAAGCAAAATCGTCAAATTTGGGACGATACTAATCCATACGAGATACATTCGTATCAAATACATCCCGAGAAAGTCACTGTTTAGTGCGGATTTTGGTCTGGTGGAGTCATCGGTCCGTACTTCTTCCAAAACGAAACTGGCATTGGCATAACCGTCAACGGCGAGCGCTACAGATCGATGACAAGTAACTTCTTGTAGCCTAAACTGGATGATATGAATACCGATAATATGTGGTTCCAACTGAATGGCGCTACGTGCCACACGGCACATACTACGACGGAGATTCTGCACGAACGATTTGGGGGCATGCATTTTGGGGTTATCTCGCTCGGCGGTGACGTGAACTGGCCACCCAGATCGTGCGATTTAGACTTTATACTTTGAGGCTATCTTAAATCGCAAGTCTTCGTGAATAAATCGCAGACAATTGACTCCCTCAAGATCAACATAACAAACTCTATCCAGCAAATTAGCCATATTTACGCGACAAAGTCATTAAAAATTGGACCTCCCGAATATGTGCCACCAAGCAAAGCCGCGGCGGATATTTGAATGACATTGTATTCCACACTTAATGCCATAAAATATACTTTCAAATGAAAAAAAAAATTGAGTAGATATCTCACAAACAACTTGTTTTATTTACATTTTAAAATCGAGCGTCCTTATTGAAAGACCCTGTATATCAAGCAAATAGAGTACCTGCTTTAGTGGAGTGTTCCCACTTTACTGACCCTCGAACAATTGCCAACTATCAGAACAATTAATATTCGGTTTCTAAATGTCATTTTGACTGAAAACTTACCGACTATTATTTGAGTACTTAAGTGCAGAACGATACAGATTAAACCGGGCGCAATGTTCGTTCGTACGTTCTGTGTTATTTAAAATGTCAACTGAAATAATGGACAAGGAATTGAACGAAGAGAACAGAAGAGAAAATGCTAAAAATAATTTCAGCGCTACGAAAACTATATTTAGACTTCTACACTACCTTAATATCATATTTAAATATTCGAGTTTTTGTATCAGTACTAAATCTTGTGCAATGTAAATATCACAATTATTTCCTTGTATAATAACAGTTTTGTTGAATATATGAGATTACTCCAGCAACAACACTGTATATCTCATCCAAGGTGGCAATTAGTTGTAAACAGCGATATACAGTGTTGTTGCACTCCTCCCTGCTCATCTATTAAAATATATAATTGATAATATATTTTAATATCCACATATCATGTAATAAAAATAAATATATTACAATTAATTGATAAGGTAAGGTTTTGAAAAATGAAAAATCAAGTTACCAACTATCTCAATACAGTGGGGCGACCCAACAATAATTATCCTCTTATGTGAGCAGGTGTCTGGATTTCTTATCATTTATGAAGTAATAATAAATAAATAAATTATACCCTGGTGGACTTAAAGGCTCCCATCCGTCGTGGTCGTACGCCGTACAGGAATGCGGAACCTTCCCAACGTCCCTGACCAGCAGTGACATCCTCTTGTGAAACTTGAGTTGGTTCACAGCTTCGTCGTGGGTCACGTCCAGAAATGATTGTCCATTCACTTCCAGGATCTGATCTCCGATCTGAATCGTAGATAGAAAACTAAAATTAAATCCATGGACAAATTCAAAACTCAACAATATCCTTTTGTGTTCGTGACAATGTCGGATTGCCGAATTTTTAGAAAACGAATCGAACCAAATATCGGCGAAAATTTAAAGCAGAATTTCAGAATATAGATATTATTTATAAAAATAATCATAATAAGATGTGTTAGTGTTTTAGTAAGTATTAAAGCTTGAGAATCTACGTAATGAGTAATTCCATCACATGAAAAAATAATAAACAAATTATGTTTATTCACATTAATCCAGAAAATAATAAAATCTAAAATGGGTAACAATTTATTAAACGTACTTATTATCAATCTACTGCTGACTTGTAGTTAATAATAATAATAAATTTATTGTATATATATTTCACATTAAAGTTTATTAATTTATCAGAATACACGTGCAGCGTATATGAAACAGAAAATATATACATACCATTAGACCAGCTCTATCGGCGACTGAGTCTTTGTCCACCCCAGTGATAAAGATGCCAAGATTGTACTCTAAACCTCCTCTGATCATTAAACCTAAGGATTGTCCTGGCTCTATGCATAGGTCCACCTAAAATGGAAGTAGATATTTTTAATGAAACCAGCATAAATAATGAAAATTTAACTGAATTTATGATTTTCTACTATTCACAATTAACTCGTATGAATAAGATTAAATATTATATATATATATATAGTTTGTCAATTTATCAATATCGACATATATAAACATTATTCTAATCTTTGAGCTAGTTAATACATATTTAAAGATAAGATATTCCTTGTAAAATAAACGAGTTCAACAATACTTTTCGATAAATATAATTTTTATAATTTATGCCAAGTTTGTTGTCGGTGAACTTTTTTCAATTAAAATATAAAGCGGGCTTATGGTATTCTTTGGAATTCTTTCATGAAAAATAATAAACCCGTAAAATTTGAAGGCAGCCCCTTTCAAAGTGGATCTTATTAATTTCACGCCTTCATAAGGTTCTGTCACTCAAAGGGGTTTTCTCACAAAAGAATTTAAATGTTCATGAAAACTTTGTAGTTTCAAAGACAGAAAATGATTAAAACATTTTTTTATTAATTAATAGTTTATACAGGCAAAGAGGTTCAACACGTCAATTTACATTGTTATTAAATGTTAATTCTGTAAGTTTGTGTCAAGTATTTTGCTTTGAAAATTTGTCTATAAATATAATAATGAATATTCATATTTTATACTTTTAGATCAAATCATAATTGTTAATTTATTTTGTTTCAGGTATCTGTGAAATGCTTAGAATAGTTACTGAGTACTTAATTTGATTTTGAATATAATTGAAATATCTCTTAGCGCAATACGCACAGTACGGGACATTTTATCTGTTCCATTCTCACCTTACTAGGTCAGAATTCGTATCAAAATGGGGAAATTACATAGCTCATTTAGATTATAAGAGTATAGGTAACATTTTTTATAACTTCGTTTTTATATTGATAAACCATCTCTTACTATTAGCACCGCTAGTATTCTAACTAAACTCCAAATAAAAACTTAAGAAACGGCATATGTAATTTATAGAGTGAACTAACAATTCTCAAATAATAAGATTACCCTATTATTATTATTATGTTTCAACTATTAACGTATTCGATTATAGATTGCGTATACAAAATAATTAAGAATTTTATTGCAGAAACGATGCATTGCATTTGTAGTCCTGTCAAGTCTATGATAGTATTTTTTCTTTAAACATTCAACACTAATTATAGTTTTACATATATTTCAAATAAAATTATTGCGCTACTATTTCCTAAAACAGGTTATTAATAACAACAATATTAATAAGAATAATATCTTGTTAAAGTTGTGAATGTGAAATATGAAAGCATATCGTATTCAAAAATTAGTGAAAATTTACGATGGGCTCCTCATATCGATCGAGTAAGCTCCGAAGTGAGTAAATAAATTTATATCTTCAAATATTTTACACAAATTCATGAATATTGCATTGTTAAAAATGGTACATTATTCACTTTGTCAGAGTCTCATCAGTTACGCAATTTGTGCATGGGGCGGTGCAGCAATTATTTTAATGGATTCTCTAAGCTCTTAAGGCTCAGAAATGGGTCAATGTCATCACAGTGATAAACAAGAGGCCATTTAGATATAACTCTGAAGAACTTTTTAAATCCTTTCAAGTTTTGGATATAAGACGACTATTTACCGAATCAAATCTAAAACAATTCTATTAAAAAAATTTAGGAATAGGAAACTACGAGCACAAAACCTTAGCATACTTTTTAGTGCCAAAAATGGATACCAAATTTGATCAACGAATTTTTTTGTTTTGTGCACCGCGTATATTTAGTAAATTATCTAAAGTGATTAACGATTTTAAACTAAAAATAACCTTAACAATATACAACTTATAAAAACTGTACAGGTAATTGCTTTAGAACAGACCACATCTAGTAAAGTAATTATTCTTATTTTCAAATGTATTATTTTAAGCTAAAAAAATAAATGCGCATTGCAAAACTATTATCACTCTATCTGGTTTATATAGTAGTCACCTGCGTTTGACAAGAAATATAGCGGGTTAGAATTTCACCAGCGGCTTATCTATGTTCACTATCTTACACTGTCAGCTACTGCACACTATAGTTGGGTCTCATTTACAAACTCGTACACGTCAGCAACATGATATTGCGTATATAATATATTACTTCATTTTGACAACTAGCGAAAAAGTTTGCATTTCAATATTCATTCCTGTTGCTTATCCACTCCGAAAAAAACATGACGACAAAATAAAATGAACGAACGAAAATTTCATGCAAATCTTTCAAAATGGCCTTGCATTTACGATTTTACTTAAAAAGATTGTACAAAGCGTGAAGTTTGTTTTCTAACAAGAGCACACAAATTGCAAAAAATGTACCTAATTGTTTACTTTATTTCAGTATTTTTTACTTTAGAAAAGAGAAAAATAAAAATCGATTCTTCAACAACACCCAACGAATAAATAACACTCCGTTCACTTGTCTCGAGTTTACGTAATCGAAAGGTATTTAATTACTGTACTAATTACAGACCGAATTTATTATCGTCATGTTAGGTTATGAAAGGAGAATAAATGTGTGTTTAGTTACACATTTCGTTCAAGAATTCTACCATTATGGGACTATCCTAGACAAATATACAGTACAGATGTATTGGGTTGTCTAAAAAATGTTTGGGGTTTTTTTTTGAAATGCTATTTTCCCGCTAATTTGAATTCTTGTGACCTTAATTTAATGACCTTAAATGCCTACTATTTGATAGAATATTTTCTGCTCTAAAACGACATGTCGCTGTTTTCCTGTATCTTATAGTTTTTCTTAATTTTGGGCTTAAATAATGGAGTGACAAGTTGAGAAAAACGAACATTTTCGACACATACTTATTTTCGATTTTAATCAATATTCCAATGGTTCCAAAGCATTCGCCATCCATCAACATTCAACCCCTACAATCCCGACCTCAATTCATCAGATTATCACCTTTTTCGGTCGCTCTCCAATCAAATGTGTGGCAACAACACCGATGACCTCAGAAATTAGATCGATAACTATTTCGATACCAGGACCAGTCGATTTTTATAGAAAAGGTATCGACAAATTGGTTGAAAGATGAAATGAAGTCCTGAACAATAATGGAGAATTAATTAATTGAAATTAAATTTTTGTTTAAAAATTTGATTTTATAATAAATAATTGAACAAAATCGATAGGACTTATTAAACAACTGTTTGGAAACATTATGTAGTTTGTATCTATTTACACATTTCTTCAGATTCATATGTGGTATAATTGCGAATTCTGCCATAATGTGAACTACCGAAGACATCGACAACTAGAACTAATATACCGAAATACTAAGATTGCTTATCGCTGCGGCAAGAGATCCGATGGAGACTAATGTGACGACTCACTCTTCTGATGCTTCTGTCCTTGCTGCTGGACCTGGAGCCGGGTAGCGCGGGGTAGCGCTGCGCGGCGGCAAGCGGCGGCGCCGGCGCCGGGGCGGCCCGCTGGTACTCCAGGGGCGGAGACACGGGGCGGCCCTGGCGGTCCATCCAGGAGCACGTCTGCCGGGGGGCGGAGAAGGCTCCCGTGGGGCTGCGCACGGTCATGCTCAGCTGCCGACATGATTTGAGCATCTGGAATCGGGTAAATACACTCTTGAACATAACTAATAACATATTTAACATGTAGAGATGGCGTATTAAGAAATGCGCCCGATTAACGAGTTCAAAAGCGTTTTAAAATGATATCTAAATATATTTTAAATGCTAAACCATTTTAATATCGATACATTTTATTGGATAAGAAAAGCACAGTCCACGATATGATACAATTGATGCTATTCGTCAAGTGCGTCAAATAATGTCGTAGTATTTTCGATTTTAGAGATTTATTTTATTTTGATATATTGTGTGCGATGAAGTTTTTCTATGAAATGATAGATGATGTAAGAAAGGAAAAGAAATGACATAAATTCAAAATTAAATATTGATATTGTTTATTTTAGAGCTTATATATATATATATATATATATATATATATATATATATATATGTATATACAGGGTGGCACAAAAAAAGTGAGAACATCTCGTAACGCACGAGTTATTTCAAAACATAATATAATTAATTATAATTCCTAATGTATTTTTTGCACAATATTTAGTTAATCAGAAATCACCAAAACACCCCATATTGCATAATCTATTGGGTTTAAATCTTGGCTGTTCGGTGGCCACGTGCCTGGCTCGATGAAATTAACAGTCTCACGAAGTAGAAATTTGATTGTATTTCTGGCTGTGTGAGATGAAGTTCCGTCCTCCTGTGATGTTCAGTTATGCTGTAATGTCCAGGCTTTGTTTTGAAACTCTTTGAACATTTTTCTAGCACCTCAACGTTTTTCAATTCGCAAATTTTTGATGTGATTTTTGTAATTCTGGGTAACAATTTGAAAACCCAAATATAAACAATGGGAATATTAATAATCAAAGATGACGACCGGAAATTGTCGAAATTAAAAGTAATATAAATAAATAGGGAAGTAAGCAAATTAGTAAACTGTTTAAGCTATTTTTGATATAGTTAAACTAATTTTGATTTTATTATATAACATTTTACGAAATGTTCTCACTTTTTTTGGGCCACCCTATATATATATATATATATATATATATATATATATATATATATATATACACTTATTCAAAATAAAATAAAGTAGTTAGAAGAACGTCACGTATTCCGTATTAAATGTTATGATAGCACTTCGCATGTATCCCGCGACAAATCCAACCACAGCAAAGCTTATCTGTAGTGAACAAGAAATTCTTACAATTCTTCGGCCACATTAAGCGTCAAAATGACAGCATAGAAAAGGAGATTGTCGTAGGCACGACTTTGGGCTAAAAAACACTTAGAAATGTACCAAAATGCTGGCGTTCCATCTAGATAGTCAACTGTGAGGGCGATCCAGAACCAGGACTCATGAAGATGCGTTATGAGCCAAGTCTAACCTGATTAGGGCCACTATATGTCAATGTTGGCATAATATGAGAAAAGAATAAGTAAAAAGTACAAGTAGTTTGATTAATTTTATAAATTATGTAATATTCATTGTTTTCATTATACCCTAGTACAGTATATTGTGTCATGTCTCAGGATAATACCGAAGGCATTAATAATATATTAATATACAATTTCATGACAAAGCTTCTAGGATTAATAAAATGTTATCAAAAAATCACCTCTTGCGGCTGTAGTTGTTCCTATAATAATACATTATTATGACAAAGGTAGAGAGACGGTGAGATAGTAATAGTTAATCCTACAAGAGATGAACGTGTCATTCGGAATAAGATGTTGGTTCAAGCCCAGAGGCTCTTCAACATCTTTCTTTTAAGAATAAAAACACAGGGAGCCCAAATCTCTTTCATATCAATATTACATTTTGAAAAATAGAGATTAGGAAGATTTTGATGACATAATTCATCACAAACTTCGTAATTGTAATATAAACGTAGACCATATCGCACACCTAGATCAAAACTAACTAATAAAATTATTCCAAATAGGAATTAAATATGTTAATTAGAAAGATATACATAAAAAATCAATTTTATCGAGAAATATAGTTGTTGCGCCACCGGGATTCGAATCTAGATCTCTTTCCAAATCAGGGAAGGTTTATTATCCAACTATGCTACAGCGACGATATTTTTAGTGTCAAATTTTCGAACCTATATGTTACCTTTTTGATATTAATACAATTAATCGTTCCATTATTTATCACAGACCGTCTGTTCTGAATAATTACAACTTCACAATAAAAATGTGTTCTCCTAAAATTACTCTCTTTGCTAATCCTTTATGCATTTATTTTACTTGGATTATTTTATATTATAATAATGTTGTTTAAAATATTCAGCCTTAGTCTGTATTATTCTTTGCTAAATAGTTTACTTGTTTCATTATCAAAATAAATTTAAACTGCTTGTAAGGTTTGCCTGTTTCAACCGACTAGCGTAATATAATTACATGTAAAACTTATTAAATAAATACATAAAATATGAATTGTATATTATCTAAATAATTAATAAATAAAACATGAAGATGACACCATCAAACTTTGCGGAAAATCATGACAACGAATAATTGGACGAAAACAGGGAAATAAAAAGGTTGAAAAGCGGAAGTAGTGGTAAGCTTGGGTTTTAAATTGGTGATTTTTATATTTTTAACGTTCCCAGAACACTTTAAATGAGTATAAGTAATGAAATCAAAGATTATTTTGATTTTGTTTAAAAGTTCAATTTTTTTTAATCGTATTCACATACAAGTCAGCTTTGTCAGCTTTTTTGGCAAATTAGAAAGGAACTATTACATCAGAGTGAAAGACACATGACTTAATTTATTTAAGGTATTTCAAAATAATATGGCAATGGACAGGCCACATCGCTCGGAAGCCGACAAGCGCTGGACACACGCAGTCATCCAGTGATACTCAAAAGAAATTAAGAGGTCGATAGACTGCTCAAAGACTCGCAGAGTTTGATGATCTGCGGATCATCGGAAATACGTAGTAGCGAACAACAATAAACACAGAACAGTGGAAGGCATTCAGGGAGGCCTTTATCCAACAGTGGATACAAAACGCCTGACGTTGAAATAAATAAAATATATGAATAAGTACAATGAGTAAAAGATTTTGGTGTATGGTGTTGGATTAGGTAGAGGAAGACGGGTGGGTGTAGATTTTTTTTTTTATAAATATAATATTATAATAAATTCTGATTTCTTCACTGAATAAAATAAATTACTTATACATTTCCCGTTATATTTTTTACTGGTGTGTTTGTGTAAAAGTAAGTAATACTATTTGTTTACGACTTCATTTGTAATCTTATAATAACAGACAAAAACTTTCTTCAAAATCAGATCCAAACGGTATTTTTTTATTACTGACGAATAAATTTTCTAAATTAGTACAAATGGGACTTACAGTGTATGTCAACAATTTTTTGCACGTTTGGTGCTAGTCCATTATCAACATTTTAAATTTAGATAAACTTGTGTTCTTATAGTTAAGCTGATTTAAGAAAAATAAATAATTTGTTTTTTAAAATTTAAAAAAAAAAAAATCATTTGAAAAACTGTACCTATTCCATAAAAATTAACGTCATTTTATTAAAAAAAGTTACTTATCAAGTATTGTATTTAATTATATTCCAATGTCACGTGTACACGCATGAGAATTATCCGTCTCGAAAGTTCGTCAATAACAGTGCAGAGGTTAGCGCGAAGTGAGTTATGATTAAT
Organism: Eubasilissa regina; assembly: GCA_022840565.1. Taxonomy (NCBI): domain Eukaryota; kingdom Metazoa; phylum Arthropoda; class Insecta; order Trichoptera; family Phryganeidae; genus Eubasilissa; species Eubasilissa regina. The sequence goes on from JAINEB010000018.1 coordinate 30,315,799, forward strand.
TGCCTGCATTATATACACAGAGTAAAATTACCTTTAACGAATCAAATCGCTGAAACGATACATGAAAATCTCATCACAATAATTTTCTGTGTATTATTTTATTTTGCGTGCTATTTCTTTAAATTGGAGTACATTTTTGTATCCATTAATTAAAATATAGTACTCATATTTATTTATTTATATTGTTACAAAGTTAACCAAGGGAAACAATTTTTAAATAAAGTAAATATTCCTATAAAAACTACATATTATAAATAATAAGTAGGTATTTATATTAAAAATATAATATAATTCTAATGCGAAAATCAGCTCTATATACTTGTTTGATCATTTGATACCATGTCATACTCGAGGATTAGTTAAGATTGTCTTAGCATGTGAGAGGTACCTAGATCAAACTAACACTTTTTTCACATTTCAAAAAACATGTCACTGTGCATTACTTAATTTTTTATCGCGGGCTACTAGTATACATAAAGATATTTGATTGCAAAGTTCAAAATTAATATATTATTTGAGTATATCCGTATGTGAATAAATTATAGAAAATATATTCGACGTTTCATGAAAAGTAAAAATAATTGTAAAGCCTGTACAAGATATTGATATCTTAGCAATAAATAAATATAAAAATTCGTAAAGCACAATATCTGTATAAAGATGTGCTTATTGATAGCCAAATGTAATTTGTAAGCAAATACAATTTTCTATTAGTTATTTTGTACTTTTTTTTATTATTTTTGTCAATTATAAACATTTTTTATCGCAATACGAAAGCTTCGCGCTACTGCAATAGCTACGATCGTAATGGGAAACATAAATACACGTAATGACTTTGAATTTCCATGCGACCCGAAAATCTTATTTGTGTCCAAAAATTACTTTCTTTTCAGCTCACGCGGAAGCAATCACAAGAAATGGAATTGGATTTCCAGGCGGATATTTGGGTGATAAATGTAAATGAACGAAGGCTCCTGAGGAGATAATGGGTGATATAATGATTAGTTCAACGTGTGTTCAAAAAGACTTTCACTTGTAGTACATTTAATAAAAATAATATTAATATTTAATTCACTTCCCAAATGCATACATTGCATTGAGAAGAAAAATCATTTCAATGCAATGAAAAAGTGGATAAAAAAACTCTAATCAATCATGCATTCAAATAATGATAATCCCTCTCTGTCATGTCTAGTGTCTGAAACATATTTCCTGAGTGTAATTTAAATTAAATACTGCAGAAACATATTTCCTGAGTGTGTGGATTGAAGTGGATTTGTAACACGGTTTTATTTGTGTGTATTTTTAAACCAATCCAATAAATAAGAATACAATATAACACTTTCAACTTTCTAGTGTATCCAAATAAATGAATATTTCAAATATTGTTGCTTTATTATTCAATTATAAAGTAGTATCTAAATATAAAATATTTGCCTCAGCACGGGTGAAGCCCATGAAGATTAATGAATACAATGTATGAATAAATAAAATAAATAAATAGTTTTATATGCAAGTGTACAATACAAGATTTATCCGTCCTAAAAAAATGGAGGAAAACTTTAAAATAAAGCACATCAAAAAAATGAAAAGGCCTATATTCAACACCGAATTTAGACCGGCAGAAAAAGAAGATTAAAAAGTGGAAAGTTGGTTTAGAATGATTTTAAATACAGTAATAAAAATAAGTGCTGCACGCCCGTCTTAGGACGAGTAAAAGGATACAGTTTGAGTCTAAATTTGAAATAACCAATAAATTTTACCAAGATACATTATGTTTCTGTATTACTTATGATCTTTCACGTCACACATTGTCAGACATACTAAACTTGATCGTTTATAATATTTATATTATAAACATATTCGGTACAGATTCTAATTGTGAGAACTGTCACTTTGTAAATGTGTGTGTGTGTGTCATGAAAGTGAGTAGATGAGTGGTGGGGAACGAACCTTACAAGAGACTGTCTCTAGGAGAATAGCTCTTTTCCATCACAGCTTCTTCTGAATAATTAGTCTATCTCTGAATGTATAATTTATATTACTGTATGTATGTGTTGTAATAATCGTATAATATTGTTACCTGGAAAGACTGAGTTTCACTTACAAGGAATTGGGACCCAAGTAATTAGACAGTAATCAAAGGATAGAACCCCAAGAGAATCTGGTGGTAATCTAAGATTTATCACACTAATAGTCATCATATTCAACCGTTTTATATCCACCACTGGATGAAGACCTCCCCGAGCACTTCTCACTTTTTTCTGTTCATTGTTATTCATTGCCGAGTATTTTTGCAGATTTCAATAATCCAGTGGATGATTTGATGATTTCATTAAGATGAACAGTTTTAGTCATGGTTTTTTTTCACATAGAGATGCGTTCACGGAATACATGTCACATCAACATACCTACTATTTTAAAATGAAGCACTTGAGTTATGAAAATGGAACTAACTTAATGGCCTCCTGGAACAAAGATCGAACCCCCGACCACTAGATCACTGGGCGAGTATCGTAACCACTAGACCACAAGCACGTCTTAATTTACTTAAGCATAATGAAATTTTAAGGAAAAATTATCTGAATAGTTATACATAAACTTCTATATACATTATTTTATATAAAATATATAATTTACACAATCCATACATTTCAACAAGGCATTTCTGATTTCTATAATCTAATGATTTGTAAAATCATTATGAAAATTTAGAAAATTAATTAATCAAAGTGAAAATCATATTATAGTAACACGTAAGCTTAAATTCAAAGCAACGTAAAACCGATAATAACCAATCATAGCAAAGCGGCATTCGAACCACGTTCACCTTTTTTTCCATTGCAGGTAATTAAATAAGCCACCCCGAGGTAACGGTCTGTAAGCGCAACCCACCACCACCGACCCCCGCTTCTATCCCCGCGCCAGCTGCCACCCTTATTAAACCTCAATTTAGAGTTCACCAGAGGCACCCAAACTGTGTACATGCATACGCGATCAATTTAATTAAGATTTTTATTTTTTTATTAATAAATAACATAAGAGTCAAAGAGTATTTAAGATGTTTAAATAATAATGGATTTTAATTTAGTAGAAAATTTGGGATTGTCTGTTTTACATATGTATACACAATGTTGGTCTTAAATTGAATAATTTAAAATAACCTACTAAATTAAACCACAAGTTTTATTTAAAAAAAACTTTAAAAAATCTATAGTTTTGTATTATTAAATCAATTTCACATCTTTTATCACCATTACGATTTAAGTTAGGTACTAGATTTAAAAAAATAATGGTTAAATAGTTTAAAAAACATTAGAATTACGTGGTGTATATGGTTTTTGTTAGTCAATTCGACATCCTGACAAAGGAAATGGTATTTTCTGAAGCCGGTTGGTGTATTAAGTGGTTAAAAAATCTAAATTAAATAATATATAAAATGAACATTAACCACAAAGTTGAATTTTAAAATATTAAAAATAAAAATAAACCAACGTCACATGTTTAAATTACTGTATAATATTTTTTAATATTATTATTTAATATTGTATTAAGAATTGAAAGATATAATCAATTCGTAAAATAATACTCTAAAGTAAATAAGACTCTAGTGAAACTATTCGCATATCGCATACTTTCATCAGGCCGCTTTTATTCAGGGGTAGTAGGAGAACAAGGGTAGTCCGCAAGAGTTGCAAGTAGGGGCATGCAGTGCATACAAGCAAAAAAGTTGTGTATTACTAAAAATTCTGGGAAACAAATATAAATTAAATAATTGGATTAACATAAACGGAAACATTATTTTACAATTAACGCCATCTGTGTACCAGTAGAGACTTTAATTGCTTAGTTCTAAAAACTACTACGACAACTCACCGCTGTACCCATGGCGTTCTTGTGTATTCGCCGCATCGAGTTATTCTAATTACTCTGTTCTGTCCTTAAGTTAACGAATTACTCAAGTCATATAATTGGCTATTTACTGAATTGAAAAGTACTTTCGGCTGATCCGTTTTGTATGGAATCGTTACCTATGCTGTTTTTTAACAGAATAACATTAGAAAGGCTTACAACTGCATGAAAATCATTGAAGTGTCTACTTCCTCTTACACTAATTCGCAAATTTTACTATCTTACTGTTTTTAATGTGTTGATTTCATGATTGTTCTTTAAATTTAGTGGATGGATTGGTTTTTGATTTGGGAAAGCTATTGGTAGAACTATTTCCTACGTTAACCTTTAATAAAATAATTATTTCCTTTAGTTATTATGTGAAGGATTTTCAAACAATAAAACAATTATATAATATAAACAATAAAACAATTATATAATAGAAAGTATTCTTAAAAACGATCATACTTTTTAAAATTATTTTTTATATGAGTAAAAAGGTATTATTTACGTTAAAACTTTAAAAACACTATTAATAGTACTCTAAAATTACAAATAAATACATGGGTAGTATAAACGACGGATATAAAATTTGTCTAAAGACGTCGGTTTAACGAAAGTACATATATTGTATTACTTATATTATATATGATTGTGTAATATCATTGGTAACAACATAACCTAAATCTATACCTACTGCACGCCACTGGTTGCAAGAGAGGATACAATGTCGCACTCTTCCGTCCTAACACACCTGATCGTTGAATGCTAGGTCTTTCGTAGATATCCACTATTCTTGTTATCGTCTACACTCGCCATATATATTTTCTTTACCATCCTCTTTTCATTAAACCCTAATTTGTTAATTGCTTACTCTATCGTACATAGATCAATCAGAAAATATTTAAATATAATATATTGCAAAAAGTGTAATTGAAAATTTTTCAGGAAACGTTTGAGGAGTACAGTTTTGGGGTAGTTCGTTCGAACCATGCCTTAATCCTGTTACCGGGCCTTACATCACGGGGCGGACTCGACAAACGCTCCAATCATTCAAAACTACCTTACTATACCCACCTGCTTCGATGTGACATTTTCGATTTGTTTTGTACTTTTACTAAATTCAATCAAGTAAGTGCGTTACTATTCAAATTTTCAATTTCCTCTTCAGTGATGTAAACTGAGTTGACATTGCCTCTAATTATGTGAATACTAAATACAGAATTCATATTTTAGGTATCGTTCCGTAATATATCTATGTATTGGATAAAATAATTACAATATATTATTATTTACCGTACTCAAAATGAAAAATATGTTCTGTTTTTTGGTGCGGATGGCACAGTGCGCAGGGCTTAGGGTGATGGATGCCGATCGTCACTTTAATAGCACAGCGAGCCCTGGCCGAGTTAGAAGTGTTTATGATGATCAATATTTTTTCTCATTTTTAGCACTTTTACACAAAATTTATGTACATATCCACTAATACATATGTCAACTGTTATTTTAATGATTAATAAAGGGTGATTTTTAAAGGTTTGTTTTTCGAATTGGGAACACTTTTTCCAGCAACGGCTAATTTGATAGCTGATAGCCGATTTGTGCTCAGTTTGTTTTGCCATTTCACAATGAATAGACGCCAGAACAACGCTGGCAAATTGTGCAATTTTATTTCGAAAATCGTGGTTTAGTTTGCGAAACTTACTGTGCGCTGCGTCCATGTTACGGCCGACACAATCGTCCATCCGAGCAAGTAATTTGGATATCTTTGGATTGTTTTTGCACCACGCATACTCTAATTGATAATGCGCTTCCGCAGAGACGTCGTACAATGCGCACCGAAGAAGCCGTTGCTGCAGTGTAGCGTAGTATTGAGGACCCAATGAGTCGATTCACCATCGTGCACAGCAATAGATCCTGATTATTGACCCCAATTGAATGGAATTAATGTGGAAGAGCTGTGGTTTTAACAAAATGGCGCAATATGCCACACAGCATGCGCGACAGTCAATATATTGAAGGAAACACATAATTTCGTGTAAATTTACCTCCAAGATCGTGTGATTTAACACCTTTGAATTATTTTCGGTGAGGCTATTTGAAGCCACTAGTCTACGCCGATAGACTACTTGGAAGCCAACATTCGTCGCGTTATTGCTGATATACGTCCCCAGTTACTCCAAAAAGTGGTCGAAAATTGATCTTCCAGATTGCGCTTTATTCGAGCCAGCCGCGACGCCCATATGCGCGAAAACATGCATGGCATAAGATTATCTTTCCAATAAAGCCAATACCATGGCCATTACCACGATTTTATGTGTTTCTTTCATTTTAAAGTTCTAGACCTCTAAAAAAATACAAATATTAATATTAAATATTAATATTTATTCGACTTAAAAATCGCAAAAGTCCACATCTACATTCAGTTTTCAGCATCGAACGTGCGGTTTTATTTAGCACTGTAAGGGAAAGGTACATATTATATTAAATATATGTATTTCCGCTAGTGATGAGAAAAAATGGTACTCTTGACTCACAGGTGTGATTGAGATTGATATTCAATAATATCAGTGATTGAAAACTGTGACTGTGATCATTATTTCAACACTAATTTCATACGCTGCACGATATCACAATATATTAAATATTTAAAAAAACAAAAAAGACCGAGCGTAATATTAAAGCTTCAATTGCGTCAATTTAAATCTTATTTAACTATTATCACGAAGAGAATAAAATCTGTTTATAAAATAAAAATGCGTTTTTTGGATTAAATTCTCAGTATTTGCTGTTTTACGCACATTTATGCGTAAACAGTCAAATTTCCAGCAAAGATGCGTAATTTTTTATAGCAGAATTTACTAAACGACGCTGGTCATGATTATGGCGTCATTCCTTCATAGATTTTGCACATTCATTTCATAAATTTGTAAAAAATTTTAATAGTGCTATCCATCGGAAACTTAAAAAAAAATAACGATAAAAAAACTATTTTACGAATCACGATGTTTTCAAATATTCAATCACTGATAGTGAGTGTGATAAAATTTGTCGTCAAAAATAGTGTCGCGTTAGATAATGCACCTTCCCCGGTTTTGAAAGAGCTCCACATTCAAATCCCGATGGCGCAACAACAATATTTTCGATAAAATTGATTTTACATGTATATCTTTCTAATTAAAACATTTAATTAGTATTTAAAATTGGTCATTAGAATGTGATTTTAAAGTATGTACACCATTTTATTTGAAAAAATCAAGAAACGAGGTATAAATAGAAAAACAACGGAAAAAATATACATAATAGATAGGACTTTGTTAATAATAATTTTGCCCACAAACGTTTTAGTTTATCTGGTATTTAAATCTTGGCGCATAGTTTACCCAGTAAGAGACACGGACCGAGGTCTGGTTCGCGTGTTTTCTACTTTTAAATTAAGATGTTTGAGAAAATACACTTTCCTTTGCCGCATTTCACGTCAGTGATGTTATTATAGGTGAATAATTTCATTTTCATTTTATCTTCAAAATCACGTCGTTAAATTGGTACACGTTTCGGGAATACACAAAACGAAAATAATATTTCGCAAAATGTTTGTACGCTGAGATTCCATATAATTTAGAACAGACGTGGTGGCTTCATGAAACACGAATAAACTTTGTTTGGAGCCGTAGATCCTTCAAGAATTAGAGAGGCTTTGTGCAACTGAAAATGATCGGCCGCAGGGCTACAAGTCAGTCTGCTTGGGAACATTTTACGTATAAACTAAAAGCCATTAGGGTGCAAGTGATTAGCGAAGTAATGTACCGATATAATAGAAATCACTTTATATAGATCAAATATAAAGAAGCCGATACATTTCTTATACTTTGTTCATTAATTTAGAATGACAAAATGCTATTATTACAATGTATTATTTTATAAGTAATAAAATATTTAAGTAAAACGATCTTATATACTCATACATGAATAACCCATATGCGTAAAATTTTATATTTAAAATAGAGATGCGTGTCACATCAATATTCTTACTATTTTCAAACGAAGCTAAACGCTTGTGCTATGAAAATAGGACGAGGCTCAAACCCCCCGACCACTAGATCACTAGGCGAGTATCGTAACAACTAGATATAAGTACATAATATAATACAAAATTTGTAAATGTGATTTTAGAAAATTAGGTAGATTTCGATCATGACCCGGAGATTCCGAAACCATCTGTAGTTCTCATCAGATCCAACTATTCTGAAAAACTAACTTTGTTAATATCTTGGCTGAATTAGTGACCCAGCCTGCTTCAAAATGCGCAATTGAAATATTTCAAAATTTGTAAATCTGTTAATATTGGAAATAAGTAAAAAAAAAAAATTAGCGAAATTCCTACAGGGTACCATAAAATGCAAAATATTATTTTCATTCGCACACGTGATGAGGACAATTCGCGTTATTAAGTAGAGGTACCTACCTAAGGTAGCTAGCAGAGGCAGGTACACAGAGGGTCACGCTGCACGGGACGACAGCGCGTTTAGATTGTATTCACCCACCAACCAGCAGAATCGCAGAAGTTTTGGATGCTGTCAGCAGCAGCCAAAACTTTAGTATTAACTTCGAGACTTAACTTTACCTGACTTGAGCGAATTATTCTCAAACTAATTCGTATTGTAACCTTCTTGCTTATACTTCTTAATCAATCATATCATTTTAGAAGCAAAAATACACCAGCATCCAACCGTAAGTGATCTATTAGCTTTAACTACATTTTGGTAATTATAAAGTTTCCAACTGTAGCACCCTAAGTAATTAATATGGTAATAGTGAACTAAATTCGTTGTCACCTTCGAGGTTCCTTTAAATCCAGTTCATATATTTTCATCGCCTCATTTGCACTATAATTCTGAGAAAAATTGGACGAAAAATCTGATCTATTAGAGCTTTTATTTAGAGAGGAAAATTTGACAAACTTTTTGATAGTTCAAGGGTGCGTGTATATGGATGAAATTTGGCGGTAAATATGCATCAGTTAGTCTATCTGACCTGCGCACAAAATTGAATAGACAACTCATAGAATTAGCGAGCGCAACTCTATGTTCTGTCTTTTGTTCTCGCGTCCTTTAAATTTCAAAATATCGCTATACTACATATTTAATCAGTTGCGCTATCGGAATTTGAACCTGGAATCTCTTTCCAAACCGGGGAAGGTGCATAATCCAACTATGCTACAGCGACAATACTTTTGACGACAAATTTTTGAACCCATATGTTACTTTTTCAAATTAACGCATCTATCGTTCCATTATTTGAAAACCACCTACTTTGTTTTTATGGAATTTTAAATACCTTTGAAATTTCGTATATAACCGATAGCAGACGCCAGAATAAACAATTCATTTTTTTTAAATTTTGGACACATTGATACAACTTATATATTATTATTGAAAATACATTCTTATTGTGAAGTTGTAATTATTTGTCAACAACAATATTTTTCGATAAAATTGATTTTATATGTGTATTTTACTAATTAATACATTTAATTAGTATTTAAAATATCACAGACCTATGTTCTTAATAATTATAACTTCACAATAAGAATGTGTTCTCCTTAATAAGTTATTTATTAATAGTCTGATTCGCGCTTACTTTTTACTGATGGTACATCTAGATACAAGTTTCATTTAGAGATAAGATATAAGTGAGATACACCATTAGGGAGAAAATTAGTTTTTAATTGTAAAGTTCCTTGCACTGATTGTTTCGGCTGTAAAGGATGGTGTCTTCTTGTGTGCGGAAAATCAGGTAGTCAAGATAATTCGATGTAACAATAATACAGTTTATTACAGGTCTGATAATTATAACTACAATATATTTTATGTGTTCTAATTTACGATTCCGGCGCTAGAGAGCGGGCGCCCAAGAGCGACGCTCTTTTATCCCTTCCACGCTGCCATTCTTGCCAACATGCGCGCGTCACACATTCACTACATCATGATACATTACATTAATAACGGTATCTTTAACAATTTTGATTACACGTAGCTCACTTCGCAGAATACGAATTTGCAACTATTTAAATACCAGATGTGATATTGATATTAAGACCAATGATAATACCTATTATTATTTTATTATTTTGCACATATTTTAAAAATTGAGAGAGTAGTGAAAACGCAACAGCCGAATCTTCTTCGTTAAGATAAAAGGTGTCCTGGGTGCCTTGCTGTCAGAAGGGATTGGAAGCACCGTTGAAGAATGTGGTATCTCATAATATGGATATACAAAAATGCCACGAGCTGGAGTTGGTAGAATAGATCATCTACGACGTCATCTGCCGCACTATCCACAATCACAACTTTTCCTACTCATAGTAAAACAAAGAAGAATAATTACTTCAGAAGACAGAATACAAAGAATGTGGGAAGATATCAGGACAAAGAACAGGAATTAAAAGTAATTACGATCGTACTTAAGTGCTTGTAGATATATAAATAGCTGTAATTGTCCTGGTGAGGCAAGTTGTAAACCAATAAAGTATTTGGGAATAGTTATTGATAGGCACATAGATGAAAGGTTCATTTAGATAGATTAGCTAAAAGATTGCGAAAATTAATTTATATGTTAGAATACTTAGAAATATTCTGAATAAAAAAAGATGAAAACTGCTATGCTTTGTGCCAATCCATCTTGAGCTATGGTATTGATAGAGGACTGAAAGATATTATCCCACAAGCGAAAATAATCTTAAAATAGTTCCAAGAATGAAAAGTACATTTGATCAAAGATTATTCACCTTTCAAGCTCCCAGAATATACAATCAAATAGGAAATAAAATTAGAACTTTAATCGACATTAAGGCTTTAAAAAGGCATATTTTAAATTGGTTGTTAAAATTAAATTAAAGTTAAAGTAAACTGTTTCATATAATGAAATAATTCTTATAACTACTTTTGTACGTTTTGATCTTGCATTTACCTTATATATGCTTACATCATATTGTACAGCACATTGGATATATAAAAACATAGCATATTTTAAATATTTTCACGTTTACTTGTCTTGTATGTTACGTATTCGATTTTATTGTGTTTTGGTTTTGTGAAATGTATTTGTTTACCAATTTGCTCTTAAACAGGCTTACCTAATTGGGCAATGTATTTTTAAATATGTGTAAAATATATGTAACAAATTGTCTTTTCTTTATTACAGCGGTCCAAATGTTATATATGCCTAAATAAATAAATTTAAAAAAATCGTAGTTAGGTACAATTCAGATTTTTTTATAGAATCAGGCAACAGTTCCATCACCTTGAAAATACAACGCGTGTATTTAGGATAATACAAATAAACAGGTACTAGTGCGTGGACTCGCGTTAACTACCATCGTGTCATATTCTTACTAACCAGTTGCTTAATTAATGTTACCAATGCGCATTAGCACTAGCGTGTAATAAAATATTGATTTCAGAAATACACGTGGCTCTTTATCTAATGAAATATATTTGAGCTCACTTGCCTCGCCTCCGTCCTGGAAAATGCTGTGAAATTAAATTATCTTCACGTAAATTCCTTTAACATGTAGAAGTAAGTTTGTAAAAAATATCAATAGAAAATATAACGTATTGGGTCTACCAGTGGCGAGCACTAGGCGTGGATGTCAATAGTACAATAGGCTGTATTGTCACTAGAAGTTGTATTCATCTGAAAGAAATAAATTCTTTCAGAAGTATTTTTTAGAAATGAACATATTGTATACGTGAGCCAATTTCTGTTCTTGAAAAATATTAATATAATTACTATGTATTAGATGTGATTGTTGATCTAGTGGTTAAGATACTCGCCTAGTGATCTGGTAGTCCGAGGTTTGAGCCTCATTCCAGGAGACCAGCAAGTTAGTTATATTTTCATAGCAAAAGCGTTTAGCTTAGTTTGAAAATAGTAAAAATATGAATGACGCCTTTTTTTTAAAAAAAATATGATTTTTGGTAAATTCTTCAAGTTATTTATTAAGAGTTAAAAACATTTTATAATATAAAATAATACCATATTTTAAGTGTGTGCATCTATTCAAGTTTGCTTCAAATACACATTTGCACACCGCGCAGCGCAAGAGACATTATTATTAAGTATTGGTTGGTATACGTATGGGGCAGGTGAAAAATTCATTAATTCTTACGTTAGATAGTTTTAGTTAACACATTAATAAGGAAAATTTGAAATATTTTCTAGTACTCACATATTAAATATATAATATCAAATAAATATAAAAAATTTCGCTTTTTTGATCGTATGGACCGTGCACGCCCCTGGTGTCTACTTGAATTATGAAGGAAATATACAAAGCTTCATTCTATCTTCGTGTGTTAATAATATATGATATTTTCTGAGAATGCCTTTACGACCGGCAGAGGTTTGTTTCAAAACTTGTGAACCTTCGTGAAGAGTTTTGCGGTCGATCGCGCAACATATACGTACATATGACTTTGAAGCATAAATGTAATACGGTAAATGATAGATTGAACCGCATAAATGGAAGCCTGAACCTCGTGGCTAACACTAATATGGCTAGGTCGGGAGAGGGTGTGTTTTTACTAAGTATATTTTTGCATGTATCATTAATGGAATAGTTGAAACTGATAAACATTTTATGGTTGAAACAAATAATCCCATTAGTCTTCTGTGAAAAACATGAAAGAATTTGTTTTTGCTTTTTCTCAATATGGCAATATCCAATCTCCCCGTATTCTTAGAAATATCTTTACGATATACACGAGGAAACATGTTTCGCAGATCGCAAATCGTATAGTTAAAATCTCAACACCGGTTTTTATATTTAGAAGAAATAACAGATTTGTTTATCATCTTGCTAGTTTATCAATTGATGATATACTATAACGTATGTGGTACATTTGTACAATTAATATAAATACGATAATAATATAAATTTCATATTGGTGATCGTGGTCGAGTGCGTTAAGACACCAGATTGAGAATTCTGAGAGTGCGAGTTCAAATCGCCGTCCAGCTAGTTTAAAATAGAAAATGGTTTACCAAAGGTACAAATCACTTTATTTAGCTAAATTATGAGTCCAGAATTCCGATTGTCGCCTGGCGACGTTACAGTAGTAAGTCAGGGTATATTATGTATTTTATTTTACATTAATTAATTTTCCACATTTGTAAATAAATAATAAATAAATAAATTGTATTTGTTTTGTAGTTCTATTGTAAATTTTATCTGTTACCGTTCCAGTAAATTATCTATTGTTTAAATAACTTCAAATTAATATTAATGTATAAAAAAATTACAATTTTCAACTTCAACTTCACTTCAATTTCAACTTCAAAATTTTCAACTTCTATTGCAAAAGTAAAATACATGATGAATGTTATGTTCTAGGCCGGTATTATTTTAAAATAACTAAGAAATAAAACACATTTTTTTAATTTTGATTTTTATTTGTAGATTACTTGGTTTATTACAATTATGTATAAAATATACATATTATATTATAATAGTTGAGAGCCGTCAAATGAGGTAATCGAGGAGGTCAGTCGATATCACCACTTTTTGACACTGTGCGGCCGGAAAAAATTTCTGGCAAAATTTCAAGCGCAGCTCAGGCTGTGTATGAGGTGGTACCATCCTGTTGAAACTACATGTGTTGCAGGCCTAATCGACCCAATTTGGACACCAAGAAGTTTTCCGACATGTGACGATAGCGATCACCATTAATAGTTACAGCATTACCATTATTATTTATTTAGAATGTTTTAATAATTTCAACGTGTTATTGAAGTTTTATATGATTAATAATAAATTGTAATTAAATAATCTTTATGATTTTTAAATAAAAATTGACAAATATTTGTCAAACCAAAATGGTAGTCAAACAAAATCGGCCTGTAACATAATATTCACGCTGTATTAAATACAGTCGTTTCATATAATCATTGTATCTTTTAAATAAAAACAACATTTATTTTATTTTATACATTTAATCAATTATTTACAAAATTTGCGCTTAACATATCAGTAAATCCAAAGAGTTTAATAATAATAACCACAAGAGTTTAATGATAATTACGCGCAACTACTTGTACAGTTTTTATTTGTGTTCTCGTAACATGTAATAAAATTTCTCATTGTACACGAGAAAAGAAAACAAACATATTAGAATTAATTCACATCCGTCGGCCGTATGCCGAATCGAGATACGCCCGCGTACAATTGTTTCAACCCTTTCAATTCGCTAAGAATAGAACGAAATTAGGAAAGGCGACCACTTTCACGGTCATTAGGAGTTCCATATTGATCGAGTCTTACGGCGAGTAACTCGGTACCCACGCTCGCTGCGTGAAGCCTCATTTGACCCGATTATCCCCATTTGGGTCACGGGCTTCTACAGCCCAGTTATCCTTGCATTCCTGCCTCGGCGCCTGGATTGACGTATTTACATCACAAATCCTTGTATCACTTTGCTAAACCCGAACATGCTCGGCTAGTGTTGTGACATCTGAAAAAGCGCCGCGTTCGGGAAACTATTAATCATTTCTTGGCAACTCGCCTCGTGCGGGTTCCGTTTTCATTTTTTAGGGATTAGATTCGTGCTGTTTGGTACATATTCCTCTTTTTATAATAAAATTGGATGGTTCAAGCGGTTAGTTCGTTTTATAAGGTTAACATCGCTGTGAAGTTGAAAATCTCGTGTATTCAAATACTTTAACAATAATTATTAATTTCGTGTTTATTTTAAAATACGTTATCTATTTTATAAAACGCTACAATTTATTTATGTTATTGTATATTCTAATAAATACTGTAATATCGACATGTTTTGCATCTTCAGTCGTAGCATAGTGGTTAAGGCGTCTACTAGAAATCAGATGGGACCGCAAGTTCAATTTCTATCAACTGCAAAATTTTCTTCTCTATGGGAGCGTAAGTTCGATTCCTATCTACTGCAAGATTTTCTTATCTATGGGATCGTAAGTTCGATTCCTATCTACTGTAAGATTTTTTTATCTATGGGAGCGTAAGTTTGATTTCTATCTACTGCAAGATTTTTTTATCTATGGGAGCGTAAGTTCGATTCCTATCTACTGCAAGATTTTCTTATATATGGGAGGGTAAGTTCGATTTCTATCAACTGCAAGATTTTCTTATCTATGGGAGCGTAAGTTCGATTCCTATCTACTGCAAGATTTTCTTGGACGTCAGTGATTTTTAAAACTTGAATTATTCACTTAAATTTCAAGCAACCACTTTTAAATTTAATTTTCCTAGTCATATACTACGCTGCGTATTGATGAAGATGGAGTACACTCTGTAGTGAAATGTATTCATTTTAAAATGAGTTTTTATTAATATTCATGTGCATTTCGGGAAATCTTTGGTGTTTGATTTTTTATAAAAACATATATATAATCAATATCTATTATGAATGTTAAAGATAAGATTAATAAAATATCAAAATCTTGCATAAATACAAATGAATCCGTTTCTCCGTGGTTTGAGTCTACGTGCTCTTTTAGGGTGTCTATATTAAAATTAGAAAGTAATTTAGACTCCGATATAAAGTGGTCACAAATACCTCAAAGGTGTATGAAATTTATAACTGTATACTCGGTAAAAGATTTTGAACAATCCTTCAAAGTGCAAGCGGGGTGCGTACAATAATAATCTTATAATGTTTGTTCATCACAAATTGAAAATTAAATTCATACATTTCATGAAAGAGAATTCTCAAATTAATTTATACGATCTTTTTGTTCTGAACTATGTTAATTTATATCGTCAAGAATTTTAAAATTGGAATTGAAACATTAATGTCTTATACGAATAGTTTGTAAACATGTAATTATTATTTATTACCTTATTTTTTTAGAATTATTCTATTTATAACTATAATTTATTTTTGATAATTTTTCATTTCAATGTATTATTTATGAAATAATTATCTCAACGTTTCAATACTGAAGTTATTAAAAAGTGTTTATGGAGTTTAGTTTGTTAAATTAATATAAAAGAAGATCTAATTTATGAACGACGATTCTTGAATGACGTCTTAGGATTTACATAAATAATATAGTTATATCGTATTATGAGATTTATTTGTGAACGTTTTGTTAGTACTGTAATTAGTTTTTTTATTACCCTCTGTACTCATAGTACGTATAGATCTTCCCGCTTTTTCAGTCCGCAGCCTGTAGGCAAATTACGGATATTCCTTTTCGATTATAGGCAAGTTCATTGCATTATGTTAGCTCATTTGCCGTCAACAAGGCGTAAAATATATAATTATTATATTAATTCGCAGCCCTTCGTGTTTATAACTCAGTCGCATATCTAGTTTTGTGATTTTTAGATACATATATTCCAAACAAACTTAGGCATGAACTGTTAAAAATATTTATTTCAAAATATTTTACATCTTTCTCAAGTTCTAATTTGATCAACTTCTCAACATTTTTTTATCAAATATTATTTTGTTATTAAATTTCACGTTGTACTATTATAGACCTTGATCATGTTTTTATTTAAATATCGGTAGCCACCCCCATCACTCAAGATCATTCTTGTTTGGGGATCGATAAGTCAATTGTTGGATATTTACATCTCATACATTTTATTTACATTCAAATCAATAATTGTTGTTCTAAATAAATATTAAATTACTCCCAAACGGATTGCGCTAAATCTTTTCAATAAAACACAATATTATTGTAACTTGTCTTATTTTGGATATAAGATTAAGTTAGAGACGTGACGAAATAAAATATTATAAAATTGAACGCGAGGATGATTAAATATGAATTACAGAATATTATAAATAAATCAAAGTGAATTCAATCTTGTTATTGCAAGTCCACTAAAGTATCAATTTATGCATCACCGTAAGCAAATAGAATGTGTATAGTTAATTACTTTACTTTAATTACTTTAACTTTGTGCTGAGTGGCTAGCAGCTCAATAATCTGTTCTGGTTGAAGATAGTCCCTGGTATAAAACTATGAGTACCATTAAGTATCAAAACATTGCCAGATAATAACATTAACCATGTTACTGAAGTATGGTTTAATAACATTAAATCAAGAAGGTATAAATGATTATATATTAAGGAAATATTCTCTAGATCTGAATAGAAAAGGTATATCCGTATTTCTACATACGATAATCTAATTAATTTAATTAAACCTAAGGTACTATATCTTTTCTTATATTTAATCATATTAAACTAGATCTGAATTGTAAGGTAATATCCCTTTTCCTACACTTATGAATTCTTTCATATTCACTATGAGGGAGACACGAAATTCTAAAAGTAAAATATATCATACCTCAAAATTGGAAGTCGCATCGTCTCCAGTGTGATATAAAAAACGAAAATATAACCAATGCTATTAGATTTAGCATTATACGGTCAGTATTATGTTGTGAAGGATATAATATATGTTTCTTTTTATTCAATTTGCAGGTAGCCGCATATAATAATAACACACGTATACAATAATGTCGGTATCTATTTGGGAAGTAAAATAAAAATAAAAACCATCACATCCCAAAATCCAATCTCACGGAATACACATCGCAATATTTGGGATTTCTGATAAATGCACAGCGCACATATCCTCGTGTCCGTGTGGAATACTCCCCGAAAATAAATCCGTGAATTCCGCCATAAATATGAATCCTTCAATATAACGTTACGAGTTGTGAGTATGGAACTGGGCCAATGGGATCCGGGTTCTTCGCGGGATTATTGTCGGAATGGGGATAAAAATGAGTCGGATTTTTGGACGTTCGCTTGCCGGAGATTTTAGTTGTATTTTTTTTTTAATTTTAAATACCACGTGGATTAAAATATTGGCTGAATTTCATTTCGCCATGATTGCTACAGTATTATCTGCGGGTAATTTTTCTTAGGGATGATTTGTAGGAAAAATAAGCGAATTTCGAGAAATCCACGTCGTTTCTTGAACTTTTAAGTTTTTTAAGTAAATGGTGACAAAGTTATGTTTAAATATTCAAAACACATAAAATATTAATGAAGTTTTAAGAATTTGACGAAGCGAAAACCGAGATCAGACCGAATCTAATCAAATATTTCAGAAATTATATATGTATATTTCAATGCATTTAAAAATATACAATTATAAAATAAGTAACAGATTAACAATATAGGAGATTAAATAAGATATTAAAACTACTAAAACAAAACCGCATGGATTTCACAAAGTTAAAAATGTTAATATATATATATATATATTAAATTTGAGGTTTTCACATTGGTTACCTCGCGTCTATTGATACTGAGGAAGACCATTGTTGTCCCAACGATTCGGGTAAATCTCATTACTCATCTTCAGGGGATGCCTTATCGGTGAAGTCTCGCTCTAAAATGGTGAAATATGTATTTTCGGGCCGGCAGTTCAGCGGTAAGTTCTGAGCTGCCAGCCTGAAAAGAACGTAGACAAAGAAAAATAACGAAACGCACGAGAAGGTGTGGCACTCCAGCTTCTCTGCGCGTCCTACAGAAAAACTGCACGATAGTTAGATAATATTTTCAATATTTGAATATGTCCAAGAACACACAATTACTGAATTTTTACCTACAAAGGCACTGTTATTAAACAAATATCAGATATTTCATAGCGATAACATATTATGATGTTTAAAAAAAGGGAACATGAATGATCGAATTTGATCCATAGATGGCGATGGTACTCGAAGCGAGTCCACATACTAATATATATACAACATTAAAAAATGTGATAAATATGGAGTTTGAGGGGTGAGAATTGGTGAACGTTATATGTATATATAACGAAGACAGGTCGTAAGCCCTGTAATTACCCCATACATCCATATATTTTCAATTAAATATAATAAAACATAGCTTTGTCTCTATGAGATATCTGATATTTGTTTAGATAATATTTAATGTTGAGATGATCTGTGCACTTCAATAGAATTTATATTCCGAGGGCAAAAAGGTCGTTTCGATGAAGTGACCTTAAACGATGAAGTGACCTTAAACATTATTTAACCGTTTAATAAAAACCAATAATGCTAAAGTTTGGACGAGTACATATATACTTACTACATACATTCATTCATTTAATGTACAACGCGATACGGAATCTTTGGAAACATTCTCAACAAATGAGGTGGCTTCATGACATTGCAATTTCAACGTGTTTACTCTCACCGTGTACTCAAGTCTGTGGGTAAACCCGAAATGTTTACATTCGCCGTATACCCGCGTCTGTGGGCGTCAGCTGAAGTCCAATTCGATTGAGAATGCGAGGAGAGCGTATTTCAAGAGTTTGAAAGGTTTAGTTATTTATTATACAACATTACTTACTACAACTATTTAACTACCCTCGTACTTAGTAGATCAGAATGAAACACATTTGGATGGCGCACTATTCCATAATATTTGTTTCAACTCGGTATAATAAGAGCATAATTTAGAAATATGCTTACAATAAATAGTGCCTACATTTTAAAAAAGATTGAATATCAATGACAAGATTGAATATCAATTAAAATATAAATAGACAAACATATAATACAAAATATTCTATATCTGACTTACATTACATACATTATTATTCTTTGGAAATGGATAACAATAATTCAATATACAGGGTGCGTCAGAACCGATTAAGCAGTTTTGAAGAGTTATAAAAAGTAATGAAGGTATGTAAAGAAAAAATGTTTTTATTTTCAAAGTTAGCAGTACATACCATTTATAATCATTAAGTTTTGAAAGTAATGTCCACAAGATGGCGGCCGTTAGCAGCAACACACTGTTGGAGATGATCTCTGAAGTTTTGTACAGCTTGTAGAAACATATCGCGGGGTGTGGCGTTAACTTCTTCAATAATCCGCTCCCTTAGATATGGTAGGATGTGAGAGCGATGTTTAAACACTGTTTTCTTTAGATATTCCCAAAGAAAGAAATCACAAATTCTCAAATCTGGTGATCACGCGGGCCACCCCACATCACCCCTCAGAAAGATCAGACGTCCGGGAAATATTAAGTGAATTTCGAGCTGTGTGAGCAGTAGTTTCCATCCTATTGGAACCGCAAGTCCTTTAATCCCTTTTCTTTAACAATCCCTTTCATTCTGGGCTGCCGACAATTTTGCAACATTGAGACATAACGTTCGGAATTTACGGTTACAGATCGGTTGTTTTCAAAATACGCGTGCATGTATGGGCAAAGCCCCAATGTGCTCCGGTCCAAACCATGTTGGTTACTGAAACGGGGTCACCGACGAAACAGAGGGAGACCACGTGCATCTGCCTCCCCCCACCACCGTCAGCATTGATTCCTCTTAACCGCTTAGTAGGTTTTGCCACACCGTGTATAAAATAATAACTCTCAAATAAATTTCTTCTAACAGATATCAGTAACATCTTTAATTTTTTATTTATTATCGGAGCAATCGCAAACAAAAATTGTGTGAAATAATCATCGATTGAATAATACTGCCGAAACTTGAGTACCAAGAGAAGAAGTTTTATTTTTCCTACATACACATCAAGTATGTTATTATTCTTTTTAACGAGAACATATTATTATTGTGAAACACAGTTTTTTCAGAACATAGTTCTGTGGTATTTTAATACAAATTAAATGTATCAACTAGAAAGATATACAAAAAAATCAATTTATCTAAAATATTTTTTCGATTAGTTAAACGTAAGGTTGATGATTGTAAGTGTAAGCGGTTCTTCTCCATTTCATTCATTACTCTTCATTAAATTATGTTAGGCTACACAATGATGAAGAGAATCTGTGGTATATTGGTTAAAAAAACGCATTACATACCTCGTGACAGGGGGAATAGTAACCATTACACGACCGAGAAGTCAACGGAATGTGAAACTATCTCTTTAGCTCTTTATTAATAGTTGTTACAAAGTTCAACAGGGTAACTATTATTTTAATAAATATAATTTAGTATGACAATTTTTTGTATAAATAAGTACCTATTCCTTTAAAATATTAGTGCATATAATGTTAACACAAATAAATCAATATAGGGTTTAATCCGGGTAACCGTGAAAATAAAATATATGTTAAAGTGAGAGATTAAAAAAATCTTATAAAATATTCTAACGCAGTTTTCATGACAAGCTTATACTTGGATACCCGCTGAATAAATGTATTGTTATAATATATGTTATTAAAAAATAGAGATGTATAAGTACATGGGATACGTGTCACATCAATATTCTCACTATTGTCAAAACGCTTGTGCTATAAATATATAACTAATTTGCCAGTCTCCCGGAATAAGGCTCGAATCTCTGACCAATGGATCACTAGGCGAGTATCTTAATCACTGGACCAACGAGCACGTCATATGTTCATTTTGCAAATGATGGGAAAAACATGAGAAATCCATTATCTAACAACATTTCAGAACTAAATAATTACGAACTTGATACAGAAATACTTAACACTATGAACAACGACGGTATCATGTCGCAAAACAACATTAGCGACGAATCGTTATGTTGCCTTTCAAAACATCGATGTTTAGAGTGCATCACTGTAAATATGTGGGTAAGGTGAGTAGGGGTAAGTGCATCCACGGGAGAAGCACATCTGCGTCTCCTAATTATGTTTGAAATTGGATTCCAGTGCCGCAATTTATTAAGAAATATTATAAATCAATATTTGAAGAGACAATCTAAAGATGGAGCAAATCCTGACATTATTTCCGCGGATTACGATTTAAAAGACCAGACACACTTACCCCATAAATTTTTTTGAGGGAAGTGCATCTACCAGTGGTCGGTCTGGTACCCCATAAACTTTTGAATTGAAACTTTCTCAATTAGTTTTGTGTAGACAGTTCCATTATTTAAAAAATAATAATTAACCAACTTCAAAAACAATCACAACGATATGTCGCACTTCCCCCGTACAAGTAATTATACAAGATTTTTTGAAACTTGGCACGTTTTATCCGTCATTAAGGACCAAAATAACTTAATCACATTAGCCATTAAGCAGATCAGTAAAGATATTTTCATTATTTTAATAATTTGTCAGAAATAATATAACTAGATGCTCTTACCCCAAATTTGGGGTAAGTGCATCTACTCGTACAATTTTCATAAAATGTTTTTAATATCAGCTATCCTGAAAGGTTACGTTCCGATTTTTAAAGACTTAAATAATTAAATGGTTCTTTTAAAATTAGCAATATTAACTTCGTGACTTAAATTCATATTTTTTATTTATTATCTTTGTTTTATTAACCACTGAATTGAGTTTAAATACATCTACCGGTTTCGAAAAATACCATTTTCTTCTTCAGGATGTCATAACTAACTGAAAACATATATTATTATACCAGCATCTATTTTCAATCTATTAGAATCTATCAAAAACAATAATATATGTTTTTAGTTAGTTATTACATCCTGAAGAAGAAAATGGTATTTTTCGAAACCGGTAGATAAACTCAATTCAGTGGTTAATAAAACAAAGATAATAAATAAAAAATTTAAATTAAATGGTTAATGATCTTTCTATTAATGTTCCAAAATCAAAGCGCCATCTTATGAAGTTTGAGAATAATTCAAAGTTCATGTCCACGATTTATATATCGGACATACCCCGCTTTACCTTACGATACCATAAGCTGAAAGAATAAGCCGGAGATTTGCAGCATGTTTGTTTTCCCTGCCAAGTAAGTATCCCACGTACATATTTCTGTACCGCGGCATACTGTCCTATTATGGAATCACCAGAGTACTCGACATTTTATATCTCTGAAGCCATAAAAGAATTGCGACATTTTCTTCCGTCTTACATAGCAGGCATCTACACGAGAACTACATAATACTGTTGTATTGATTAGCTAGAACAAAGGAATCGGGTACGTATTCACTAACAAGTATTACCTAACTGATAAAATTGAATATATTATTTCAGTAGAATCAACATCTAACGTGAGAAGTATCGAGTTCAATTATTTTTTTATAATTTTTAACAGAGTCTAAATTCTGATAAATCGATAATATTTACTCCTGTTATACTATTTTTTAAATATACTGTACGAAAAACATCGATTTTTAAATTAGATTTAACACGGTGAAACAAATTTTTTGTGTCCTCTTGCGTATACAATATGTATTGGCCCGTGTCCACGTATGAGATAATCTCTGAGACATGGATTATGCTCTTATAAGATTCTTTGGTTTGGAGACAACTTTCGGTTTTACAGTATGTACCCCAAGTGCATTCATACAAGTCTTAAACTCACCATCTTGCCCCACAAATGTTAGTCTTGACCAATGATGTTCCGTTCGTCAATTGAATGAATTTGAATCTCCTCTATTGTACTTAAAACGGAATAAACGTCTGTAATTTAATGCCTTCTATTTGTCTAATTTTCAGAATAAACAGTTGTAAATATGTATGGTTCAGGTAATGTTTGTGCGAACATGCAGATTAAAATTTCAATACTGATTGAGATTTATCTTAACAAAATCTGAGATTTGTGGAGATCTATCGCCTCCACAAACAGCAACACCGAAAGCCCCTGAACGCACCTTGCAGATACCTTGGTGTAAAACTACGCTCTCATCAGCCGTAAAAACACACCGGTACCGATTTCAATATGTGTCGATATCAATATGCCAATGACCATACCGGTAGCGGGCCCCTGAACACGCCACTTCTCACACTCTAGCAAATGTTCCTCGGTGTAGACTTTTTATTGTATATTTTTCTATCTGTGACTGTGTTCAAGCGACAATAAACTTCAGTCAACTGTAAGTAATTTTTCTTGTTCAACCTACTCTAGCCACACACATGCACACACCCACACATACTTCGCGATCATATTCAAATGAACATGTGAGTGAATGGGTGAAATATATAAGTACTCATCCACTCACGCTATAGCACATTTTTGTGATATATCGACCACATTTTGACATAACTACGCAAATGCGCAAAGATTTGTCTCATCGTGTCTCATTCCGTGGATACGGAAAACTGTAAATTTAATCATGTACCTATAGAACATACGCAAGAACTTAGTCTGCGTCAATATTTATTTTAGAATAATTTGAAACAAGCCATCACATGACGAAATTTAATGTCTTAATCATTATTTTCTTTCAAAATTCAAATCCTTTAAATATCCACTACATAACAATTGACAAAATACTCAATATTTTATTATATAATAGCAATCAAAACTTCATTTTTAAAATATCTGTTATAAATAGTTGTGGATTTACTATGAAAACAATATTATGTATATTTATAAAGCAGACAAGGTTGTGAATAATTATGTTTAAATATTACTCTGAATGGAGGCTTCTTTGTTTACTTTGAGCATTAATTTAACGTTAACTTCTTTTATTTACAATGTTTTGTATATTTATTAATAACGTAATAATGAAACAACCAAACAGATGAGGACATTTAAGGCCGTTTATTTATTTGTTCAAACAACAGACAACCAAACACAAAAAATATTTTTACAATTTTGTTGTATCCAGCGTTATTTAAAAAAATAATACTACGAAATACGGGATCACATTTAATATATATTTAAAACAACAAAAAAAACAAGTAAGGTAATGCATTGGGGTTGGTGTGCAAATTAACGTTCGCCAAACCTACAATTTTTAACGATATCAATAATGAAATAAAGACTTTACTATTTGTTAGAATTGCATTATATTGACTAACAAAAAACTAGTTTTTATCCTTGTTTCTTTAAATAAAAAATGGACTAATTAATTAATTTTAGCTTCTCCTAACGGGTTTTACTCAAATGTATTTGTGATTTACAGTAATATAAAGTTGATTGATTTTAAAAATAGAGTAATAGATGTATCAATTGGAAAGATTACAGAAAATCAGTTCAAAATTTGTCGAAAATGTATTTGATTGCTATAGAAAAATGGTGAACACGCCTCCCCGGATAGGAAGAGGTTTGGGTTTGAATCCCAGTAGCAACAAATTTTTTTTTTGATAGATTTTTCTGTATATCTTTTAGTTGATTAATTGAGTTAGTATTAGAATTCACAGAACTATGTTCTGGAAATGCAACTTCACAATAATAATGCATTATCCTTAAAAACTTATATATTTACTCTACAATACATTAACTATATACAAATATAGACAAAGAATATATTTTTCCAAACAGCTTTGATGATATTTAGGATCCATCCTAGAAATAGTAAGTAACGAACTGGATCTTGGAATAAATCGACGTGAAATAAAAACGATGGTCATTGACGGGAATTGTAATAACAGACCTAAATAAACACAATCGGTAATTGCGAAGTCTGAAGTTATATATACCAAGAATCTTAAAAACAAACGGGTGAGATCGCGAAGCACAAATTAAGAGGAGAAACGTAATAGCACAATCTCAAAAAGATCTGGTAATATCGAAGCATGATCTGAAACACAAAAATGAGACTGGTTAGGACCCTAATCCTGTTCGATCGTTACATTCGAAGCGTGCGGTTGTGTTGCTTTCTTGTGATTCGAGTCTCGCGCAGATTGTTACAATTCCAAGCGGTGGCATTTTACGAATCTACCTGCAAAACGCTCAGATAAGACTGTTTTTGTTCTAATTTTATAATATTTTCGTTTCCAATTATCATTTTTATTTTTTATTGTCCTATCATAAGAAGCAAGCTCGTATCGAGGTATACGACTTGCCCTTTCATTTGTGCCTATTATTGTTATGTTATTTTAGATCTAGGTTCATTTTATGGTATTAGATAGTAGTTAGTAGCCAAGCCCCCGGACCCACCGGACATTTGTATTAATAAAAGACGTCGGGAAGAGAAAGAACCCTGCTCTCCAGATATGTTATCTCCGTACTCAACAACGACAAATATTCAGATTGACGACCCAATAATTATTCCTACGATTGATTATCCATTACATACCCTTGGCCCTTTCCTGGTTCTGATTCAAGATAAAGATCCCACAAAATCCCTTCATCCCATGAAAATGGGAAGTTTCCTGTTCAAGAATAGAATTTTTAATATTGTTCCCTGAGGTGTTAAATCCGTGGGACGAAACAATATATCTACAACCTTCACTAATCCGACCGCGGCCAAAACATTTATCAAGTTCTCATTTCTTGTAACAACTTAAAAGCCACAATATAAAGTTACCAAAATGGGTCTAGTACCCAGTATTTCTACCAAGTTAAGTGAGGAGGAAATAATTGAACACGTATCAGTTCCAGCTCAGTTTGGCAAGGTCCTGAAAACAAGGAGACTTAACTATAAGGATAAATCTTCTAACACTCCGTCATGGAAACCTTCTCAAACTGTACTCCTAACATTCGAAGTCAATCCCTCCCCGAATATGTGTACCTTTTTTATAACTCCTTACCTGTCGAGCTCTATTTTTACCCTAAATTATTTGCTACAGATGTTGTCGGTACGATCATACGAAACTGCAATGTCGATCAACCCCAAGGTGTTATAAATGCTCAGAAGCTCATCAGCGTGAAAATTGCTCAGTAGAGGCTAATTACCTTGTGTTCATTGCTCAGGAAATTATTCGGCTGTAAGCAACGTTTGTCCCGAATTACCAAGACAGGGGAAGATCAAGTAAGACTTCACAAAACCTTTCCTACACTCAAGCTTCTAAACTGTATCCAACTGAATGTATTACCATCCCGACGCCAATCCCGACAATCCCAGCATTCAAGCCTCAATATATGCTTTATAAATACAAGGCAATCAACGAAGTGGAGAAAAAGTACTTTAATGGCCAGCCTTCAAACCCGTCGGGGGGGTGTGCCATCCCTTCATCAGTTTTTCTACAACGTCTCCCCAAGTTCAACAAGAAAAACAACCCAATAACATAATTTATTTATATTACTCGCTCAAATCTCGCTTTCAATGATTTCCGAAAATATGCCGTCCCACGTTGCCTATTTTCTTCCTCTACTTAATTCATTGATAAGTCTTAAACATGACTCACCAACATTAAATCTACTTAAGTGCCCACTCTCCTGCACTGGAATGGAACAATAGAAGTGTTGTCTCCGATAGACATGAGATTGTATATACCTAGATACATTTTCTATAAAAATCGCTGCGATATCTGAGACATGGCTAAGACCGTGTATTGATTATTCAATGGCTGGTTTTTCCATTTTCTGAGACGACAGAGACGATGGTAGAGCAGGCGCCGCGCTACTAATTCATTCGTCTCTTCCCTTCTCAAATATTCCCTTACCATCTAAAACAATTACTCAATTAGTTGCCGTAGATATTAACGGAATTGGTTTTGTCTCTGTATATATGCCTCCTCATACTCCTTTTATCCCTGAGTTCTGGTCCTCGATCATTGCTTTACTGCCACGTACTTTTTTTATACTTAGAGACTTCAATGCTCATTTCCCTGTATGAGAAAGTAGCTTTTCCGATAGATCTGGAAGCCAAATTATATCTTTTATCGACGACTATAACCTCTGCCATTCTAAACGACGATTCTCCTACCAGATTTAATGCCCCCTCTCAGAATCTTAGTGCGGTTGATGTATCAATACTTCCAGTTCATGTAACTGGTCAATATTACATGATCCCCACTCGAGTGTTCATTTTCCAATTATTCTATCGGTGCCTCTATATCCAATGAAATCTATAGTTAAAAAGTCCAATAAATATAATCTAAAAAAAGCTAACTGGTTAAAATTTAGTGAAATTATAAATAGTAACACTGAAAACAGACATAGGAACTTCGCTCGTCATCAAACGCTCTTTTCAGAAATATCGGTCATAATGTATTCAGAAGCGGATGCAGCTGTCCCTAAAGTTAAACCATGTTCCAAAAAGTCTCATAAAAATCTATGGTGGGATGAGGAGTGTTCACAGGCGATTGAATTGAGAAAAGATATGAGTCTAGACAATTTTCTTAATGCCAAAAATATTCAAGGCAAGGTCAAGAGATTATTGAAAAAGAAAAAACGAGATGGATGGTATAAATTTTATTCGTCTCTCTTTCCTGATTCTCCCCCCCCCCTCCCTACGCATGGTACATGATTAAAAGATTTCGCCCTCTACGTGCCTTCCTAAACGTTCTCCATTGAACTCCTTGTGGATTGAAGAATTTGTCAATAAATAGTCCCATTCTAAGCCCCTAATCATAATGAAATAACATTTCCAAATTCAGTTTTAAATCACTCTCCTTCTTCATTGCTGGATTTACCCTTATCCGTGGAGGAATTAGTGATAACCCTAAAAACTGTATCTGACTCCGCTCCAGGTATTGATGAATTATCCTACTCTTTCCTTAAAAAAACCCCACCGGATTTTCATAAACACTTATTGCCCAAATAGTTCCACAGGAGTGGAAAGCCCAAAAAATCATACCCATTTTAAAACCTTCCAAAAACCCCAACCGAGGACAATCGTTCCGCCCAATCGCCCTGTTATCGTGTTTTCTGAAAATTCTGGAACGAATGATTAAAAATAGATTAGAATGGCATATAGAACACAATTCTCTTCTATCTCCGTTTCAGTTTGGATTTCGCAAATCCCTTTCCTGCTTTGACAATCTAAGTATTTTTATTACGGACATTCATGCGTCTTTTGCAAAAAAACAACTTATGGTGGCCGCATTTATAGATATTAATGCAGCCTATGATAATGTACTTCTACCTCTTCTTCTGGAAAAAATGAAAAACCTCGATATCCCAAGCCATCTCGCACAACTAATACACAATATTAGAAAACTATCTGCTAGTCTTAACTATCTAAACAAATGATTGAAGTGTAATGGTTTAGACCTATTGCCTTCGAAATTCCATATTACTTTCTTTACGAGGAAACACAGTCCCTCCCGAGTCAATGACTATGAGTATCCCAGCCAAAAACCAAGTTAAATTTTTAGGCATGATTTTGGACAGAAAACTAGTTTTTTGTTAGATCCTCTACCAGCTTACCTTCAATCCAAGCTTGACAGAATCCAGTCTAAATGTTTGAGACTTATTTTGGGAGCTATGAATTCATCTCCAATCAATTCTCTCCAAGTGGAATGTGCAGAGATGCCTATCCTTATTAGGCAACAATATTTGTCAGATAAATTCTAAAAAGGTACAATTTCATTTCCCACCTACTAAAACAAAACGTTTTCACCCTTACTTCTCTGATACGGAGATACTTATTAAATAAATTTCGACGAAATTATGCAATAGCTTTTCCTATGTAAAAACAAAATATCCCGATTCATCTCGCTATTCTACTCTTCCAGTCTATTCTACCCCCTATCGTGCTAAATTTTTCTATTCTAACAACGATGTAATCTGAGGACTAGACAAATCAACTCAGCTAAATGAAAATCATGTAAACAAGTTGTTTAATAGTGTACTTGATTCGAAATGGTTTAACTAACTTCACATCTATACCGACGGTTCTAAACTTTGCCCTGAGGATTGTTGCGGTGCTGCAGCTTCCATACCTCAATTAGAAATAAATGTGAAGCTTCGACTTCCTGCGGATTTATCGGTTTTCTCAGCAGAATGTTGGGCAATTAAAGAAGCCTTGGACAACAGCGTACTCCGGAACGTCGATAAGGCTGTTATATTCTCCGACTTGGAAGCAGCTCTTGAATCCTTCTCCGCTAATATGAAAGTTTGGCTAAACAATGAGATAATTTGTTCCATCAGAAGATGGAAATTTGTACAGCAACAATAAACAGGTGTCATTCGTTTGAATTCTTGCACATAAGAGAATTCATGGAAATGAATGTGCTGATAAACTGGCCAAGGAGGCCACTCTTTCCAGAGTTTTTCCCATCAATTCCATATCCCGATGTATGACAGACTTAATATGATAAAAAAATGAACGAATTCTATCTGGACTGCACAATGGATGGATCCAAATAATCACAAATAATCCAAAATAAATCCCCGCACCCCTTGGTTCTCCAAAAGAACAATATCAAATATCACAGAATGAGAATTGGGCATTGCCAGGTAGCCTCACATTTATTCAGATTGAACATAATAGATTCCCCAATATGTGAGTATAGTGCCGAGAAGGAAATCCTTGACTATATCTTTTTTGTCTGTCCATTGTGGATCACAGGTTTTTTTTACAATAATCTTGTCAATGGTAATTTTCAACTCCCGATTAACTTGTGTCATCTTCTTTCTCTTAACTCGTCACATTTAATCTGTATAATAGCAAATTTCTTGAACGACAATGGTATTAACTTGTAATATAATATTCTCTATTCT
This sequence comes from Eubasilissa regina, assembly GCA_022840565.1. Lineage (NCBI taxonomy): Eukaryota > Metazoa > Arthropoda > Insecta > Trichoptera > Phryganeidae > Eubasilissa > Eubasilissa regina. The sequence continues at coordinate 30,345,955 of JAINEB010000018.1, forward strand.
ATAATATTGTTGTACTTTTTTCTATAAAATAATGTTTTGTTATGTTAATTTGATTAATGGCACAAATCACCTGTTTCATGCCTGTTTAAAAGAAGAAGAAGGACCCTGATCTTCCTGATCTTTCTCTACGATACTGAAACATGTACACATGAGAGAGCGGGAACGCAAGAGGATAGACGAATTTATTTTTGAATAATTACAACTTCACAATAAGAATGCGTTCTCCTAATGATAGACAACTCATCATAGCTTATATTAACTATGTATTTTCGATAGATGGATAGATTTTTTCAGATATACTTCCAAGTAATTAATCGTATTTATTTTAATAATCAAAAAACTGTGCTAGAAAATTGCAACATCACAATTAAAAATATAATTTCGATATAAAAATGTATTTATTAGAATGTCAATAAATTGATATTGATGTTAATTTTTAATAAAATTACACATTCGTTTTCCTTTCGAGTCTCAATCCATTCATGGAATATGAATGTAAGGCCCGACAAACTAAACAGAGCAACTCCCAGAAAATTAAGAAATTAATTTCCTTTGGCAATGCAAATAAAGCAAGAAGCCAAGGGAACGATGCCAAATGGGCAAAGCAACAGGTCTGCCGAAGTGACGACAGTCAAGATTAACTACGGTCATTTTTGCTACACGCCGGGGATATTTTCACAACGCAGATTAAAACAAAAATGCCTTTTCCGCTTTACGTTAGTGAAACACCATTTTCGGATTATTTTGAAAGCAAACAATCCTTACAGTACAGTACAGACATTGTATATATTTTAGACTTTAATCCCAAATAGAGCTTTTAAGGGAAGTATTTATAATTCTGTCTTTATAAATACGCCAGCACTTTCATGCCAGTGTGATATAAATTTACATATAAAAGCCATTTTACGATTTTGATATAAATAATTCGTCAAAAGCATGCAAAATAATAGTTAGCACATTCGGTATTCGGCGCGCGAAGCTTAAACAACTTCGTATTTTTGTGTGAAATATATATTTTTTTGAAATTTATACATAATGCGGATTTCTTAATCAGTAAATTAATTACATTACATGTTTAAAAATAGCGCGTAATATTCTTACTACATTTTGCTAGTTATTTAATAATACAGTGTTCCTTAGAGGAACATATTCTTGAAATTAAGCTTCAAATTACTCTGTCAAGATGTTTACAAGAATTGGTTTCTTGTGAACACTTCATGGGGCGGAAGCTATTTTTCACTCCTTCACCCCGACAGGGTGTTTCCAACACTGTTACGCGGTTTACATCAAACAGCGTGCGGTATGAGATTTTTAGTGCCTTAAAATTAATGAGAGCGATTTCCTAAATATCAGATTTCAACGATTTCGAAGGCAACTGAAAAATGTTACAAATTAGTCATTTGTTTGTCAGATTTTTCTAGATAGATAAAAATTAACTAATATTATTATTATCAAGATTGAAGGGGTTTTCAATTGCTTCCCTCATTGAAATACTCTATCAAATCAAATATTATTAATTTGTCTGTATAATTCTATTATATCACATTTTTCAAAGAACCAGTAATTTATTCAGTGTTCCAAATAACTTTCACATTGTTATTTCATAAATACTAATATGATTGTTAAATGTTGGAACATGAAACTATTTGGTGTTTTAAAATATTATAAATTAATAAAATTGCTTGTCTTTACTTTTATTATTTTTATTTGATAATACCGTGTCCAACTACTATCGTGTTCTACTTTACTACGTTTTATAGTGAGTATAGTGAAAACCATAGTTAGACTTGTGTATTGCTGTATCTAACACGGAAGCTATTATGTTCTTTCATACCGAGTTACCTAGTTGACAAGTATGCACGAAAGTCGTTCCAATTCCGAAATATTTTTTTATTATCTACGAGTACATTTATTATTTAAAAAAGATTCTGAAACAGCCTATACTTTGATGTCGGTAATTGGAAACTTGTAATCTGAAGGTGATAAATTATCGTGAGGAGAAAGTTAAATATTATATTAGGGTTAATTAAGAAATGTTTTTGGAGTCAGTATAATATAACATTATATTTAAAATTTCATATAAGTATTACTACTATTTTATATTAAATACTAAATTAATGTATTAATTATAAATATATACATATAAAATCAATTTTGTCGAAAAATATTGTTTTAGCGTCACCGGGATTCGAACCTGGATCTTCATTTCCAATCCGGGGAAGTGCACTACCTTTGTGCTATAACGCCAGTATTTTTATTGACAAATTTTCGAAACTATATGTTACATTTTTCAAATTAATACACCTGTCGTTCCATTATTTGAAAGCCATCTACATTATTTTTACAGAATCTCAAATACCTTTGAGTAAACCGATTTGCAATGTTTCACAATAAGAATGTGTTTTCCTTAATAATATATGTTGTATCAACGTGTCCAAAATTTAATAAAAATGAATTGATAATTCTGGCGTCTGCAAATCGGTTTACTCAAAGGTATTTGAGATTCTGTAAAAATAATGTAGATGGCTTTCAAATAATGGAACGACAGGTGTATTAATTTGAAAAATGTAACATATAGTTTCGAAAATTTGTCAAGAAAAATACTGGCGTTATAGCACAAAGGTAGTGCACTTCCCCGGATTGGAAATGAAGATCCAGGTTCGTATCCCGGTGACGCTAAAACAATATTTTTCGACAAAATTGATTTTATATGTATATATTTATAATTAATACATTAATTTAGTATTTAAAATATCACAGACCTATGTTCTGAATAATTACAACTTCACAATAAGAATGTGTTTTCCTTAATACTATTTTATATTTTTACTATATTTTTATATACTGGCTAAATATATATATATATACGATATTGATTATTAACTTTTTATTTATCACTTAATTCATTATTGAAAAATGAAATCTATAAAATTAAATACAACCGTAATATCATTAATAACTCCAGTACGAATTTGATCGGAGCTCATATCGTATAGAATTATGTGACATGTAAAACATATTTTACTAGCATAATATAAAAATTTAATTAGATTTAATTTAATTAGATTGTTTTGTTTGGAACAGTAAAGGAAATGATACATTTTGAATGTAAAATTAGGTATTAAATCGACAGAATTTATTGCAATGGATATTGAAACAAGTTTCTCTTGGGCGTCAGCTTGTCATACGCACATTTAGCTTCTGAACTCCTAGGTTTGAAGATGTTTTGTATACGATTGTTTTACATAAAATACTTTATTAAAACTGTTTTTATTTATTTATTTAATTAATAACAATACTTTTTAAATTAGCAAAATTAACTTTGTGGTTAAAATTCATATTTCAAAAAATTATAAACAACCAACTAAATTTAACTACGAGTTCCATTTTCAAATTTTTTCCTAAAAATTATTCGAGTAAATTTGTATCAAGTAACAATTTGAGTTAGGTACTAAATTTATTTTTTAAATAATTGTTTTTTTTTTTAAATAGTTTCTGGTAAAGAAACAATAATATATGTTTTTGGTTAGTATTGACACCCTGAAGAAGAAAATTGTATTTTTTGAAACCGTTAGATGTATTTAAACTCAATAAGTGGTTAATAAAACAAAGTTAAAATAATAATTAATAACAGTATAAATCTCCTGAGTAAAAGTACGGTTGCACCGTAATTTTTTGAGACAACGCCATGACAATTGCATATATTACCATGCCGAAACGTCGGTCTAGGTTTACCCAAGAAAACCATCTACAAAAAATGCGATCTAGCCTAGAAGAGACGCAAGTTCCCTACACACATACTTGCGTAAATTTAAAAAAAAAAGAAGTATATATGTATATACAAGGTGTAACAGACCTAGTCCACAATATTTTACGAGTGGATAATTGACTAAATTACGAGATGAAAATGTTCAAGGTATTTAGTTACGGAAATAGTCAAGTTGAGTTTTAAGGCCTACCTACCTACCTACTTCGAAGTAAATATTTACGAAATTATTAATCTATATCTTTGCTTCAGACTTTAAATCTTCTAAAAACAATAGTCTGCCACATCTAAATTCAATGATTTACATTTTTATATTCAATATATAATGTGTAATCAATAAAATATTTAAATTAATCACATATTTACGATTAATTTTGAAATTTTTATATCTCTGACATGGTTTAGATTGAGAGGACCACTCATAAAATACTGTGGACTAGGTCTGTTACACTCTGTATACAAATATATATTTTTTTAACGCCGTGTATTGATTCAAGCAAGAATATTTCCGAGAAAGACATATATAATCAAAAACATAACAAAAAATACAAAGAAAATGCCCATTGAAACTAGAAATATAGAAATATGTTTATATATTTCAAAATTTATATAAATAAAAATATATTCCAGCATACCACAAATTATGTTTTATATAATTTTTAAAGATATAATAATGTAATCGGGTTAAATCTGCATCGAATCAAAAGATTTTATAAATGTTATTTATAATCCTAATTATTATTTTTGTTAAATAAAAAAATACCTGTAGAAAATTAATGTTTTAAAATTATGCACAATCTTCATTATTCCTATTTAAATCTCATTGTATTACCCACACTACTGAGTTATATTTTTGTCACGACTATTGTTTGGTGATGTGCAGTTTTCCTTATCAAGAGGTGTAAATAAAATAAATTAAATACAATCGGGTACTGATCAATTCAGGTAGAGAAGTGTGGCCGGGAAGCGGGGAGGATTTTATATTTCATTGAGAATATTGAAAACAGGGATGAAGTAAAGCCAATGTTATTAATAAGTTATTCATCGTTAATTAATTAAATGGTACCAATTGGAGAAGTTTTAATAGAGGCTATCGAATGAGTTATTAGTTTCAATTGAACGTAGCTATGCAGAAAGCAGCCAAAACACAATTCCGAAAGAAGAATTTGAATTTGATTCTGAATTTTTTTTTAATATGCAGTAAGGTCAATTTTATATTCTACCAAAAACCGCCACACAACTTTCATACAAAAAATAATAATCTCTTTCTGAAAACCCCTATTTTAAAATCTAAAAAAAACTGTATAATATGTACTTAATAATACCAAAATCATTCAATTGTATTTATTATTGAATCCTTATCATTTTAAAGGTAGACAACATTCAAGGTTTTGGGTAAATGTTTTTATTTAGTTTGTGTTTTCTATGGCGTGCTGGATTTTTCATAACTACGTTCTATTATACGATTAGAAAATTCCGAGAAGTTATTATTTTTGCATAACGCCGATGTCGTTTTATTCATATATTTACGTTTCTTTGTAGATAGACCTGGGGCGGGCATAGAACGACATCTGGCGCCGCGTAGCCATGTCGCATACCACCGTACAGACGAGCTTGGTCAAACCACGGAGAGATGCGGTTCACTCAGCTTCGTGAAGTGGCAGACAGAGACGGGTCTCGTTTGCGGTTAGAGCTCACGGCCAAGGCATTCCTCTCTCGTGACTGGTCTGGCAACCTTTTTTAATTTATTGTGATATTTCCGTAAAATACTTTGTATTTGAAATTAACAACTACCTTATTCTTCCATTGTGCATTAAGAAAACGTGCATATAAACATTTAGACAAAACCCTAGATATGTTATTTCATATTATCATATCCCTGATATCACCTTCTTAGCAAAATTCTTTTGAAAAAGTGAGTATATTAAACGAATCTAAATTGATCTACCTTAGCCAAGTGGGATTTCCGTGAAATAGTAATTACCCATAATGATCAATCCAGAGACCTCTTTAAAATTGAAAAAAAAAAGCCTTATTTTGGAATAAAATTTCATATACAAATAATATTCAATAAATACATGTTTCTAAAAATAATGATTAAAAAATCTCACTTTAAGTGCCTCATCATGCGCGATGCCGGTGAAGGGGGTGCCGTTAACCTGCAGAATGGAGTCCCCGGGGCGCAGCCCCGCGCGCTCGGCCACCGACCCTTCCTCTACTCGGGAGATGTAAACACCGACCCCTGTAAAACAAAATATCATTTAAATATGCCAGGTATTTCATCCATCATCTCAAAATAAAATTATTATAACGCAAAAAAAGATTAAAGTCTATTTCTCAATTTGAACAGAAAATGAAACCTTTTGTTTGTTGACATCGTCATGCGAAATCAATTTAACAATCCACACCGCACGTAAAATATCTACTTTGCGAGTGGATAAATAATATTATAGATTATTTATCCACTTACGTCTTAACGGTACGAAAAACTGTAATAGCTAATACCTATTATTTTATTTGGAAATTATAATGAAATAGTTTATATTTTGAAATCGTTTAAAATAAAAATAAATGATTTGTTTAATTAAACATTATTTATTTCCAATTAAATAATTACAAATATACGATATAATTATTCAACTAAAAAAAATTTTCTATCATTTTACTCTACTATATGTGTATTTTTCGTGTTTCAGATACTATAATATAATCTATTTATTTACTTCTCCAAATATCCGTTAAGTACTACCAGCAAAAACCTGACAGCTACGTTAATACATTATTTAAAAATATGATTTCAAATATACGAACAAAACGTAAAAACACATGCTATTTGTATGTAATAAATAATACACGATGATTTGACTTTCATATTAATTAAAAAAATAACAAACTTTGTATTAATCATTTTGATTAATTTAACCCTCGACCAGTTTCGATACTAGTGTATCTTCGTCAGAATGGACGAGCACTGATTCTTAAAATAAAATATGCAATCGTGGTGAGGGTGGAGAGAGATGTGACGGTATTGAGATAACGATTCGGAGAATATATTAAATAACACGTTATTTATTAAATTTAATTAGTTATTAATTGTTTTAATTTTATATTAAAAGATTAATTTAATCCTTTTTTATTTTCAAACGTGTGGCCTAAAAAGATTTTCAGGAATCAAGAATAAATATTATTATTAGTGCATCTCAAATATGAAAAGCTGAATAATCATTACATTGTTATGTATGTATTGGAATGGATATTTATTAGAAACTATATAAAAGATTTATTGAAGATTAAATATGAATTTATTTAAGCTATTATTAGTATATAAAACGCCGGTCTGAGTAAATTTTAAATATTAATTAAATTTATTAATTAGAAAGATATACATGTAAAATGGCGTCTACTATTGGATCACTCAAAGGTATTTGAGATTCCGTAAAACAATGTAGATGGCTCTTTCAAATAATGGAACGATAAATGTATTAATTTGAAAAAGGTAACATATAGGTTCGAAAATGTGTCGTCAAAAATAATGTCGCTGTAGCATAGTTGGATAATGCACCTTCCCCGGTTTGGAAAAAGATTCAGGTTCGAATCTCAGTGGCGCAAGAACAATATTTTTCGATAAAATTGATTTTATATGTATATCTTTCTAATTAAAACATTTAATTAATATTTAAAATATCGCAGACCTATGTTCTGAATAATTATAACTTCACAATAAGAATGCATTCTCCTAATAAGTAAATTTTTACTTGATTTATCAGCAGTGGCGTGACAGAGGTTATGCTGTTACCATGATATTATATAATATACTACGAGTATATGCTACATTGCATATAGGTTTATGAACTTTCTTTTAACCGAAGTCTTTAAGCAAAATGAATCCATCATAATAAAAATGCATTATCCACGAATATAAAGAGCAATCATGAAAACAACAACACGTTTAGCTAGGTAGTAAAATTAGGAACTAGATGCTTCGATCAGCTCTAAGTCAATTTCAAATGTCATTCTGTTAAGAAACAGCATAAGTGGAATTTTCAGTTCAGTAGTTAGTAATTATATGGCTTGAATAGAACAATAGATTAAAACAGTGGCTAGCAATTGTAGTAGCAATAAATGAAAAATAGCTCAGTAGAGAACTATAGTGCTCCGGTGGCGTCGCGCGATAGTATCCAAAACTACGCAACTAATAAGCCCACTGATACACGGTAGACGCTAGCGTAATTATAACACATAACACTAGCGGATAATTTAATTTATATTTATTTCCCAGAATTTTTAGTAATGCACACCATTTTTGCTTGTATACAGTGGACGCCCCTGCTTATCAGAAAGTTTGTTAATTTATTCTACGCCATTGTTCATTAATATTATCTATTGAAGGAGAAAATGAGTATTATGATTTTCTGTTCATGATTTTCTCCACAAAGTCGAGAACTAACGTAGCTTTACATAATTTATTTATTAGACTTTATTGACATACATGTTTTTGTTGTAACAGAGGTGAATATATAATAATATAACATGATAAACATATGATACAATTATATTGCAATTAAGTATATACTAGTAGCTTATTGTGTGATATGGAGTAGACTTCACCTCTGATATACTCGTATACAGCATTGTTCTGGCTACTTTGCCCGACTGCCGTTTGTGTTAAAGTAACCAATTTTTTTCGTGCTGTTGTGGTGTTATTAAATTCAAGAAATATAAAGATGTACAGGAATAAAAATAAAAATAGAAAATATATGTATATATATATATATGTAATGAGAGAGATGTAGAACTAGTGAATAATGTTGGATGGAATAGAATAAATAACGGTTATTATATAAAATAAAATATCGCGGATACATACTTTCTCAAAAGTTGAAGTTCATTTTAGTGTTAGATAATAGGTTGGGTTAATAGATGACATTAAATGGAGGTCACTTGTTTCCTCCGTGACCGGATGATCATAAAAATCCCATAAATCTACGGTCCCATACACAGGGAGAAGCTCGTTTCTCTGACAGATCAATTTATCTGTAATATCTGGCTGCCAAAAGCTGTATGAGCAAAACATTATACGTGTATTTCGAGATATTTAGATATTTTAGGAAAATATACCATTTTCTAAAGACATCAAATAGTATACGATTGCGAATTATTATCTCACTTCTGTTGGTTAAATATTTATATTCTCTCATGGCCATTTGGTGAGATTTATTAATACTGTCACAAAAAGCTCACGATTAAATATGAAATATCTAGATAGTTCTATTTTGTATTTGCCGCATAGTCGAGGAATCCGCTCGTGTTGGATTTACAGAATAGTCGATATGTCAAGCGTCAAGCGTCTGTTTGTGGACTATAATGTTCCATGTTTACGGACGAGACACGATGTGATAGATAAGTCTCAGTTATTAAGTTGAGATAAATCTCAGTGTTTCGTGTGGAGATTTTGATCTGAATATAAAATCAAAGATCACCGCTTGAGATTAGTAAAACCGACCCGTGTACACATGGGCACAAATGTCACCTACATGTATTTATTGGAAAGTCAGACAAGCAGAAAATTTTAAACCTTTATTATGTTTTGAATGCTGTAGGGAAGTTTCAAATTCATCCATATATAACATGACTTTATTTCTATATTATTATTATTCTGAATAAAATTCCATTTTTAATACAAGTCTTAAAACCAAAAAAAAACCCCTGTTTTTATTAGTAAATAAAATACACTAGTTTTATCAGCAAAGTATCTCTTAATAAATTAATCGTCTGTTTAATGACACAAAGTTTTTGTACACATTTACATAAAGTACTTTAAAAACCGAAACTTTTCAGGCAACCTGCACGTTCTAGGTGCCTAATTTGAAAAAGTTTAACTAAGGGCTTCGACGCTGGCGGGATAAAATACGAGTTCTCGCCCCAAGAAGCCCAAAAACTTTAGTGTTTCTTTCGTTTATGCTTTTTGTCTACGGTTTGGAAAAAAAAAGTTTTTTAAATTGAAATTAATAGCTTCCAACAATAAATATCTGTAGTAATGTGAAAGTTTATATTAATGCAAACAACTAAATTGATTCAATAGATTAAATTACGTAAGTAGTGACCTTTTTTTAATTGTAACGATATTTAGCTTTAATAAAACTTTAAATTATTAGTCGAATAATGTTTTTTATGATCTATTGCAATACAATTGATACAATGCGTTAAATTTGCACAATTAATCAATATTTTATTAAAATCATTTAAATTGCTTCAGTAATCCTAATTTTTCTGAATTTCTAACCATCTTTTAGAGACAGGGACCACACTTTTGAAAAAGAAAACGCACTGAATTTTTACATGCGAACAATAGAGGATAATTATAATTTAGACATATTATAATTTACAATATCCTAATATTAAATCTAACATAATTAATATCCAACAAATAATCATTTGATATATTCCTCATATCATCCCCCTCTTTCACTACAACTGCGGCCACCCGGTAATTGGTTTCATTGTTTATTTATTTATTTTATAGATCAGCTACTGCGCGTCCGTCCTTAAAAAGATACAGTTGTATCGAAACCGACGTTAAATGAATTAAAATTTTCCATATTTTTAAAAATTAATTGATATTTTTAATTCATTTGTTTCAAAATTAATTCTGGAATCTGTGCACAATTCAACCTTCCCTGGTTAATTTTAAATTTCAAGAACCTTCTAGAAAATTAAAATGTGACGTCATAAATGATAATAATATTCTACAGAGCGCAAGATTTTCTTCCGTAAGTAATTCAAGTGTCACCTTTTGCCAAAACGTTACAATGTTTCCGTTGCATTTGTGAGTCGGTACGGGGGGGTCTTTTCTGTCCGTCTTCGAGTTGTTCAAAATCTTCTACTACCTCAAGTCCCCGAACATTCGCAGCCGAGCAATTTGGAAAAGAAAAGGAGGATTGAAATCTCCAGATGCGAGGAATTTGATAGCTCTGTCTGTATTGTAATAGCCGGCTGACGCAGTGGGACTCCACTATTACGAGGGAATAAAGTTAGATTGCGCTGCCGGCTTGCTGGCTTTGGAAAATGTTTTTGTTCTAAATGTACGAACTCAAACTGTTTCAAAGTTTTTTGTTAATTTTTTTTTGGAATTAAACATTCTATTTAACAAATACTCTAAATACCATCGCTATAAATGCAGTTTTGTTATTCTTAACCAGGAATTAAGCCTTCTAATAATCTGTCAACTGAATCAAGATAAACAAACATCCCCAAAAAAAGAATTCCACTATATCACAAATTGAGACTAGTTATTTTTTGTTTGGAAAAATGACTGTACATAATAAATTACTTAATTCATTAAGTTTGATCCATGTAGAGATGATAGATTCAATGTTTTTAAAATATGTTGTATTTTTTTGTTGATTTATATATATATATATATATATATATATATATATATATATATATATATATATATACCCGTTTCGAAGCAGGTAATACGTATATCTTTTTTGTACATAATATATAAGTTCTAACAGACCTAGTCCACAATCTTTTATAGGTGGATACTTGACTAAATTACGAGTCTAAAATGTTTAAGGAATTTGTGTAAATCTTCACCGTTACGAAAATATTATTACTTGAAATATTAATGAAATATATAATATATGTGTGAAGCTTTAAGTGTACGCACTTCGAAATAAATATTTGCGAAATTTGCCCATTATTAATCTATATCTTTGCTTCAGGCCTTATCTTATGCATTTAACATAAATAGTCTTGCCGCTCGAAATTCGATTAACTTTAATTTCTCTTATTTAATATATAATTTAGAATCAATAAAATAATTCAATTAATCGAAATAATCTCATGATTATGATTTTTTTTAATCCTTATGTCTGTAACATGGTTGAGACTAGGCACATATTCCTTGAAATAAACCCATAAAATATTGTGGACTAGATTTGTTACACCCTGTATATCCGTTATTTACTGTTATTCAAATGAATAAAACAATATTTGTTGAATCATCCATCATCCACGTACTAAGTCTTAAACGATCTAATTCGTACCAATTTATATCCGAATTTAATCATAATTTCTCGTTTATAATGTTGAAATTACGGCATTTAATATTTTTGCGACATATAATTTGAATTATTTCACATACCAAGCCGAAGATAAACAGGAAAGTTAATTTGAAGCTTTATTACGCTCCACTCGGGAATATAAAGGTCAAACTTAACAGTGTGATGGTGACTAGATAGCTGACAAAGACTATTGTCGATACTCCTATAGAGTAGGACTACTATAAAAGAAGCTGTTCAAATGTTATCAGTTCAGTTGGTTTTAAACCACCGACGTGCGATGTATTTCGGGTACGAATTAGCCAACGATAAAGGACAGTCCTGATAGACAAATAGACTTATACTAGATAGTTTTTTTGGTAGATCAAAGTAAGTAAAAACTTACAAAATAGCGCTAAAGATTATTCACTGGTTATTATTATTGATTATTCACTTCGATGGTGTTCTGTATTAAGTCGGTGAAACAATTCATCGCAAAATTCAAAATATTTTTTAAACTTCTGTAATATAATCACGAAAATCGATAAACTTTCTAAACGGAATTTCGTTAGAAGGATAAATTCGACAATTGACCGAGTAAATTGAGCAGAATGTTATATTTATGAGGCAGAGTTGTGGGAGAAGTTTTCCTTGTATGAAAGGTGCTGTATGTTTTACCGGAACTCCCAGGGGTAGGCAGACTGAATACTAATATTCCCCGACCCCGTCCACCGGGCGTCGAGCGAGGGATGAAAGCGGGCCCCGAGCAGAAGCGACCAAAACTTCGAGGTTTCTTTTTCACTCAAAATGCTAATTTTGTCGAGTTTTACTAAGTCAATTATGACAAAGAAACTGTAATATATAAAAAATTAATAATAATGTTTTTTGTTTACGATTTATCAGAACATAGTTCAATGATAATTAAAACATATTTACATAAATTACTTAGTTGGCGATTTTTGTATAAGCTTGATAGGTTAAAGCTCTCTACCAGTAATATAAAGTTTCTAGTTTGAGTACCGGTAATGGCTATATATATTTTTTCGATACATTAATTTTTTCTTGTATGTGATTTATCTCAATTGTTTTACTACTTGTTTACATACAAAGATGAACATTCAATCAAATTATTGAAAATATTAAGTTTATTTTTAAGGGGGCCACATTTTTTTGCATTTTTAGAACATATTTCTGTGCTATTTTTAACACAAATTGAATTAATCAACTAGAAAAATAAAGGTACCGAAAAATCTATTTTTCAAAAAAATATTTAGCTGCTACGTATACGACTGCAATAGCAAAATTAGGAACGCACTTTCCCTGGATAGGAAGAAATCCAGGTTCAAATCTCGGAAGAAACTAAATATTTTTTCGATAAATATATTATTTCTGTATTCTTTCTAGTTGATTCGTTTAATTTGTATTAAAAATATTTAGTTATCGAATTATTGTAGAATCTTTTTAAACTAATCCAAATATTAACGAGTAAAAATTGTTTTAACATTATTTGAAAACCGTTAAATTTATTAAATGGTTCAGTTATTCATTTTTTGAGTTTGTTAATATAAAAATTTAATTATTTACTCCACACCAGCATTGCTGCCTTAGAAGTGACATGATATTTAAAGGTGCGTTCTTGTTTGGTACATTAGAAAGCTACTGATATGAGCTTCAATTTGACTAATTGTATGTTAATTTATATTAAATAATTATAAATACAATCATTGAATCGACACAGTAATCTAGTGCATTTAATTATTAGTAATTAGTAATTAATTAGTAAATAGTAGCATTTAGAAGAGTCAAGAAACCGTAGGGCCACCCTAAAACTCTCTTCAAAATTTGAGAAAATACATTAAATCATAAAAATACAAAAGCGAATAACAACGGATCGGGGTGGTCTTCATGCAACAGCGGATACAAAAGTGTGATTATAATAATTATTCAATACTAGTAGGATTATTCAGATTTTTTTAAATTGTACAAAGAATTTTTTTTTCATGTTTATAGTATTACATCATGTTTTCTTGGTAGTTAGGCTTAATAATTTAATTAATTTTTTTTTTAATAATATCTTTATATTTTTAATGAAATCACTTGTTTATTTTGAAACTGTAATTTTTAGATCATCATTTTTTATAATTAAAATTTGTTGTCCAAGCACTTTCATGTCGAGTTTTTGACTTTATATGTGTGTTCCTTCTAAAATTTCGGATTCCAATCCCGGTGGTAACTATATATGCGGTGATCTTGATAAAAAAATTATGTGTAATAAATAAAATAAATCCATAAATCCCATAATTACAATAACTCATTTATATATTTTTTAAATGGATTAGTTAGTGTTCGACCATTCTAACGAAGGTACAACGTACAATGTATGTAAGAAAAGCTACCTTATTATGAATGTCAACAAGTCGAAAGTTATGGTGTTCGAGAAGGAGGAAAGCAAGACAGCGTGCAAAATACTTGTAGGTAATGAATATTTAAAACAAGTTGATGAGTTTTGTATTTGGGAAGAATGTTTGATAGAAAGAAAAGTCTGAGAAAGATATCGAAAGGAGGGTGACTGCAGGTAACAAAATGAACGGTGCTTTGAATGGAATTACAATTAATATGAACTTGTCAACCGAGGCAAAATTAGTGGTACACGATGGAGTTCTAGTATCGACACTGATGTATGGAAGTGAGGCCTGGAGCTGGCAGAAGAGGTACGAAAGTAGATTGAATGCAGTGAAAATACGATCACTTAGGCGTATACGTGGTAGATCCATTCACGACAGAGTGATGAATTAAAAAAATAAGGAGACAATATAAAATTGATCTTAGCATAATTAGTAAGATTAAGAAAGTATCACTTAGGTAATTTGGTCATATGGAACGGATAAATGAGGAGAGAATGGTAAGACTGCGGAAGACTTGGCATGACCAGAAAAACCAGATACTAGAAGATGGTCATGTTAGAAGCCTCAATAATCGACGAGCTCGTTTGAGAAGATGTATGAATACGGACGAGGCGAGAATTGTATAAAGTGTGTGGCGCTCTATCCTCACTGTCTACCCCCATGGAAAAACTACGTGATGGTACAATGGTATCGAAGCTGGCCGACGTCAAAATATTCAACGTGGTTAATATATTATTTATTTATTTATTCAAATGAATAGACATGTATTGTCCTTATTAAAAAATCATGATAACGACAATATTGAAAAACAACGAAACGACCCGCTTCGCTAGTGAAGCTCCGCGTGCAGGCGCACATAAGCACATATAACGGCCGTTAGGCGGTCCGTATCTGTATAATACGACTTTACGAATGGAAACACGAATCGCCATCGCCAGCGGGGTATACGACGGCAATTTCAAAGCTCTCAAACTTCAGCCTTTTATTTTTTTATGTTAAAAACCTCTGGAATAGACGGTTCGTAAGATGGGATTCGGCTGAGATATCGGGACATATACACGTGGTGTAATAAATACAGGTTGGGTCATAAGTTTTTGTTTTTAATATGAGCCATAAATTCATTATAAAAAAACTACAGGTTGTATGATAATGAATGTTTATTTCACTGAAAGAGTACAACTGGAAAAATCATGTCTTAAAAATAATGTCGTCTAAATAATCACCATCTCGCCGCTGGCATTACTTAGCAAAACAACAGCTGCATTTAATTGTCAAAGGCTTCTAAACTAAAACTGAGAGATTATTATAGAAGAAAAGAAAAAAGAAAGTTCTCGATTACGAGCAGTTAAATAATACCTCGTGGCTTTCGTACACAGTTTACAATTGTTTCTTTATTATTTTAAGTAATGTATTCAAATTAGAAAACTTCGTCAACGAACTCTCACGGGAGGGCTCCTTTAACAAAGGTCTCAGATGGTGCTGTTTACTTGAGCAGAAGAAAAAAAGGCGGTGGAAGAACCGCAAAGGTACAGGTCAACGACGGTACTTCCTGAATACTTCCAGGAAGGATACAGTTTTGGCGTCAGGTGGCAACATGCCATAAAACCTACACTCTAAAGTAACAAACACATACGTTTTAGGAGAGCCGATTCCAGATTCCAAATATATGGAAAGTAGCAAATAGGAAGACAATGGATTGAGATAATTAAAGTTTATTTGAGAAAATACAATAGCCTTTCATAAGATTTTTAAGACATATTTACGTCGCATAGTTATTATTACATAATAATAATCCTTATTTATATAAAAAATCAATACAATAGGAAAATAATTTACTTCATTTAACGTGAAAACCACGCACTTTCATACGACAGAATTGACAGCTGATCCTTGTTTTATGTTGTCATACGCTTTGGACAATTATTAACGAGTTTCGTTATTTCACAATCCCTACAGGATAATATTTATATTAAAGCACTTTTATGTTTACATCTCTCTGCGAGACTGAAATAAAGTGGCCCTGCTCGCGCCTCACAGACCTGCATAAACAAACACTCTACAGTCATACAGCCCGCCTGGTACCCGCCAAATTTCAGGCAACAATACGCTGCGATCAAACCAGTCTGAATAACCATCAGAATCATTCACTTTTGTCCTGGCCAGCTCCTCAGATACACCTCGGCACCGCGTTCAGTGAACACGCTTAACTTGAACCTTGTATAATATAACAAACAGTGTAAATTCATTTGTGCTTTTACTTTAAATAAATATTATATCGTAAGGAGTATTTCATTCATAATTAGCTCGCTCTTGCCACAAACACGCACACAAATATCAGCCTCTATATTGGTAATTTTTTATATACATACGGAAGAAGCGAGGAGGTATAGGGCCCTCGATCTCATCACACACATCCTTGTGACACAAATAATCCCAATTGGTGACCCTAACGAGGCTTAATTAACTAATAAACACAAGGTCACTAAAAATGAAATAAAAAAAACAAAAATTCTTTAAAAATATATTTCAAGAAAGAACATTTTAATAAGTTCTCTGAATCTTGGGCGCAGAATTACATTTCACAATGACCCGATAATGAACCCCGTAATAGCTGCGGTAACTTCAACCAATACTTCAGATATTCACGGCATAATAACTATGGAAAATGTACAGTAGATATTTTATTTCTTATTTATTTCATATTTCAGAAATTTTAAATGTTTTCTTTATAAAAACTTTTTCATTTAGAGAAGTTTCGGGATCTCCTGATTATTATCTAAGAAAACACTTTAAATTTTTCCGGAAGGTGTATAAAGAGACCATCTACAATAGGTAGTATTTTTATCGAAATCTACCTAAAAATATATACGGTAAAGGTATGGCAACACCAATGTAATAATGTTTAATGGATGATACAAAATTGCTTCTATTATTGGTAGGTACTTTTGAATATAGTGGGTATACCTCAAAAAGATCATTGAGGTAGTTATTTTGAGGTCAAAGAAAGGTGAAGAGGAGCTTTCTGTATTATGTTCACAGGGTGAAAAACAAGATAAGACAGGTGCTTCGTAAACAGAATATCTAAATAGTAAATCTTCACAAAAGGTTCTCTTAAGAGCCTCAAAGTATTATAACTCACCAAGACGGACCAAGCTTATGAACTCGACTGTTAGGGGTATTATACGAAAAAAACTGATCGCATCCCCATCAAGAGGGAGAATAAACTTAAAACGAGGTACTAACTCGACCATCCAGTGTCCAAATCTGCACTGGTCAAGAACGATCTGATTATTTGTTTGTTCAATTTTTGACCGCATGGCTCTTAGATAATTTTTTGATCGCATATCCGATAATTTTAGAAAAGGCTCTGAAGTTTTTAAGTTGCCGACCAAATAGTAATAACAATGTCGGAGACGGATTGGCGCCAAATAATGTAAACTGGCATTTAAATTGCTTTTAAGAAAGACATAAAAAATATATTTTAAATGTAAAATCCCATTGCCTTTCCGTATAATATGTAAGGAAATTGATACATTTCATTGGGGTGACATGTCAATTTTTACCAATACATTGATGTGTGATCTTTTTGTTCCGAGGGTACATTTTTCAACATATCATTTAAACAAAGTCTACTGCCAGAAATTTGAAAATTGTAACCGCAATGCTGCTATGTTGTAGGTAGGTAATTATAATTATTTAATGCAGTGTGACATGCCCGACAGAGTGTCGGTGCGTCCACCGGTTTCACCCAAGGCAGAACATGAGATTGTAGGTACAGTGAACAGAATTGGCTATTCTATCTCTCACCTGTCTTCAACAATCATTCTCAAGGAAATATAAATAAAAATTAGAGAGATTTTACAACATTATAATTTAAACGGATTATACAATGGAAACAAATAAACAAAGAGAAAAACGTTGTCAAATCATTAACGAAAAATCACTCTGTTAAATTACATTTTAATACACAAACTAACTTCCATCAGCGGCATAAGTGGAATTCATTTAACAGTTCAAAAACAGCTAAATAAATAAATCAACTTTCACTTCTATTTGACAATACCACCGGTAATCCTAATGTGCTAAAAGTTCACACTTTAGCAGATCAACAGGTTAAATTTCACTGGATAAGTTTTGCTGGATGACGAGTATCAAAGTTTTGGGGTTAATTGTGAGTTAACGACGTTCAGGCCGCGATATTTAACTTTGGGTTTTTTCTCCCATACGAAAACGATTCGAGCGGATGGATCCGAATCATGATCGTCATCCCACTCTGTCCGTGAGCAATCGTCCAGGACTCTCGTCGTAGTCATTACTAAACCAGCTAAAGTTGTACATCATCCAGACAATGGCGCTTCTTGACGTTAAGGTCCATTCTCAGGAAGGGATTTGCATCCCTTCCTATTAAATATTGAATCACATATTTGTCATTACTGCGCTCTATGAGATGTCGACAGCGCTACTCTGCTCCGTCAATGGAAATGCTTAGAAAAATATCCTTTCGCGCAGTAGTGTTGCCATTGCCATGATATGTCAACTACAGAGGGCACTATCGGTGGGTAGGTACTGTAACATAATGTTATAACAGACACCGTATTTTTATTACCTAATGCATAAATACAGAATCAAAGTATTTAACTGAAATATATTTATTATTATTTCAGGAAAAAAAAGTAAACGACTTTTTAAACAATGATGCGAAAGAAACTTTTATAAAATATAGCATATATAAAAATTAAGACATTTATCGAAATCCAAAGTACGAGTTTTATTAATTATAAAAACGATGATACGTGTATATATTATTTAGTAGGTGCGTGCAGTTCACATATTTAAATAAGCTATGCATAATTATTTTATCTCGAAAATAAATTTAAAAAAGTTTTACGATAAAATGCTGGGATAATGTATCAAAATATGAATCGATAAAAATGACTTTAGGAATATTATCGGAAACATTAAATTGATTTATTTTCTTAAATAGCATGGACTGCAAGCTCCTACTGTGCGGATATTCTTCAAAGAAAATTTCGCACGAAAATATATTACCATGTTTGTTTTTAATAAATTATGTAAATATTATTCAGTAGGTGAAAGCCCGATAATAATCAAAGAAAAAAATATTAAACATATGGGAAATAACTACCTACAAAGATTGAATAAGCAAAGCTCAGTCAATTCATTTGAAAAAAATATTTTTTTTATATCAACTCATGTGACATAACTAGCATTCACGAAAAGATGCCCTTCCAACCTTGGAATAGTCGTGGATCTCATGAGTATGGCGAAATGTCCAGACTTGACAACATATACGGCAAGACCGCGGTAACGAGTCAGGCTTGTACTGTCTCTGGTGCATTCTATATTATTATATGGTGTGAGATCATAGACCCTGAAAGCAATGGAGAGAAGCTGATTTATGCCTTTGAGATGTAGTGCTGGAGACACATGTTGCGCATACCATGGACGACGAGACACGAATGTCTCCATTCCGCAGGAATTGAAAATCAAGTACAGACTGTTAATCGTTTACCTGAGACGATTCTTCAATAGTTTTGGCATCTTACAAGAAGGAAAGATAGCTAGGAGAAACTTGTTGTGGTGGGTAGTGTCGAAAGACGAAGAGGAAGAGGAAGAAAAATAAAAAGATCCCCTACCCATTAGACCGACCAAGTGGAAAAGGCCACAGGCACTTTTCTGGTGATAGCCCTAAGTTCTGCAGGATGCCGAGAAAAGTGGAGAAGCGTAGTCAAGAGGGCGTGAGGTTATGTAGATTGTAAACCTCAATCATGAGTGACCGACGTGGATACTGCCAGACGACTATAGAATCATTTTCTTCGAAATGTGCTTGAATGTTGCTTACATCTTTAAAAGTATGACCGACGTACAAACGGCAAGAATTATTTTAATGTTGATGAAACTTTCAAAGTAAGATAAAATATTCAGTAAAATTTTCATAGCAAGATAAAATTTCCACGCCTAATTTTATGAGTAGAACGAACAAATATTTTTATTTCAATATTTCAAAATTACTTTATGGGAATATATTATATAATTAATAAAAAAAAATACTTTATTTAATACCACTATTTATTTATACATCAACGTATTTCAAGACCTATGGTCGCTTCTTTAGGAAACAACGAATACTAAAATTAAAAATGGAAACACAGACAAAAACAAAACTATAAAAATAAAAGTGGTGCGTAATTAATTAAGAACTACTGTAAAAATAATTTTAAAAGGTATTTATTTACATTTTTAATTTTAGTATACATTGTTTTCTGAAGAAGGGATCAAAGTTCTTGAAACATGTCGATGTATCAATAAATAGAGGTTGTAAACAAAGTGTTTTTATTATTATTTAAATATTTTTGTTTTCCAAACTAATGTTTCCTCTACACTAAACATCATTAAAAAATCTTTGCAAGTTTTTATCTGCATTTTTTACCCAATCCAATTAATGGACATAAAATGTATTTAAAAAAGTTCGCAGCTAGAAAATTGTTTTTTCAAAGCACCCGAGCAGTGACGCACGTGCAAACGTATCATTAGTGCCGCGCGTAAAATACTCGGAGACCGAAATCTACAAAAAATTACACTGATGACAAAATCTGTAATGTGATCAAAAAAACATTATTTGTCACGTTAAAAAAAAATACAAACCGTCAAAAAAAATTACCATTTACTAGATACAGAGTTAAAACTTATTAATACGTACATTTTTTAATAAGTACGGTAGTATCGGTAATACCTCGGCCGTGGCATAGCGGTTGAGGAGATGCCTCAATGTGATGATTTATAATATTTTTTAATTTAATTAGCTAAATCACATAATATTATACATGCCACACGCCAGTCATGGTGATGTAAATTTAGTAAAGATACAAAACCACTTTAATTAATCTTTTAAATTGATGACACCAACATGTGGAATCTATTAGACAACCCGTATCGCAGACAATTTGATATATTTATCCTAAATGTATTATATTTGCTTGCTCAATGCCATTTGATTATGAATTGATTTAATATCTCTCATCATAATTTCTCGGCGAAGCTGAACGTATCCAGCAAATACTGGAACGTGAAACGCAACTTCTATCAGCCTTGAAGACACTAAGTACCGACGGCATGTAACAACGCCGATGCGACCAGTAGCGCTCGAAATGGCCGACTCACTATCAATTCTCTTCTTATAAATGTCTTCCAGATAACAACTCCAAAAACCGCCTACGATAACAATTCACACAGTACGGTATAATTTATACATTTGTAAACTTTGATTTAAATTATTTTCATAGTAAGTAATTTCTGTTCTCGCAACCTGCCGCCTGTCACTCACATATACACAATACACTCCGCGACATCAAACGAACACAAGAGTACGTGGTTTATTTTTGGAGCATTCACAACTCTCATACAAAACACAACATAACCTTCAAATCTTTCTGATTCAAGTCAAGATACACTTACATCGACACCCGTTAACTCACACACATACAATCATATTCGTTAATAATCGGTTAATCTAATAATTGCATATCTAACATACGAATACTTCTTCATGTCGGCGACATAGATAGCCCCGAAGTCTGATAACCTTTATTTTTTTAAATGAACTAATTATTACAAATATGGGAAATTATAATAAAACTAACCAGAAGGACATATACAAAAAAATATATATTTATCGAATAAATATTCAGTTACCTCATTTTTATTTTCACGAAATCTCAAATACCTTTGAATTATCCGATAGGAGACGCCAGAATTAACAATTCATTTTTATTAAATTTTGGACACATTGATACGACCTATATATTATTAAGGATAACACATTCTTATTGTGAGGTTGTAATTAAAATAAAGTAGATGGCTTTCAAATAACGAAAAAATAGATGTATTCATTTGAAAAGTGTAACACATAGGTTCGAAAACAATAATATAAAACGGTAGCAACAACAATATTTTTCGATAAAGTTGATTTTATATGTATATCTTTCTAATTAATATGTTTAATTAGAATTAGAAATATTTTCTGCCTCCCAAATATTTATTTATTTATTTAAAAATTTATTTATTTCTCCATACATTTGTCAAGTCTCGCCGATGAAAAACTATTAGCGACACAATATGACAAGGTACGTATTGACGTTGTATGAAAAATGTGATACCAAATATAAAAGTAAGGTCACACGGGATCCGTGGACTGCCACTTGACTAGACTACAGTAAATTATTCGTTTTAATATCCATTAAGTAGGTACTTAGCTTAAAAAATACATATAACCATATTTACGTAAAAGACATTTCTTCGGTAATGCTTAATGTTTCTCGGTTAATGTGTTTAAACAAAGAAACCTACTTTCCAAATTTACGTTATAAATTTTCCAATGGGTTCGAAAACGTACTAAAAATAAACACGAACATTAATTGACTTTTGTAACTGTCTAAATAATAAAGGACATTCCTTCGGGGAAATATTATGTTCAAATATTTCAATGACGTCATTGGACAAAATGGCAAAAGACGAGTGAAATTTAAGTATTATTTCCATTAATATTATTTTATGTTTACGCGTCCCGGGATGTTGTTATCATTTGGTGGCACTATAAAATAGTTTCTCAAAATATAAAAATACATAACTTTATATATTGTATTTTATGTGTGCTTTTATAACTTTCATAATAGTGGTCATGAAATGAAAAGAAATTGGAAAAATAATAAAAACATATTTGTGTGATGCCCCCGAGTTGTAACTGGGTTAAGGAGTCCGTTAAAGTGGAAACTTTTGTCTCGAGAGTAGTTACGTCAAAGGTTACATCACTACTGCATCATCTATTTAATAGTGATGGAAAAATCGTTATTTAAACCGCTATTTTAACCGCGATTGTGCCTGTGATTGTGTTCGATTGATAATTGAATAACCTAATTCTTCAAACAATGACTAGTATACTAAAAAGTAAACCTCCAACAGTTAAATCTTAGTTACCAATCATCGTTAAATCTCACACAATCACAATCATGTAATGGTTTACTATTTAATATAGCTCTAAAAATTATGTACGTAAACAGTTTGATACTTCCACAAAAGTTCTACAAATTGAAAATACGGACAAAAGTATTACACAATAAACTATTATGTTTATTACATTCATACAGACAGACTTTGCATTTAAGATTAAGAAATAATGGAAACGAAAAAATATGTTTTCTTTTTTTTGGATACCAATGTACCCCATTTCTTTATATATATATAATAACATTGAACTAGCACTATTTACTAATCATTTAGGTGCGTTCCTATGGATAAAACTTTTTTCCCGAAAATCGCATTAATGATACTATACATTAATGCATTAAGTACAAGTCATTCGTCGTCGTCCAACTGATGCAAAACTACTTTTATCGCGAAATCTCTCTATCCTCGTGGGCAACATTTTATCTGTTGTATACATACCCCCACTCTCGAGATAAAAATGTCACACTCAAAAAAATAAAGAGGCCTATAAAGATCAATTAAATTTTAGATAATTGAAAGCAAGTATATTCCTTTACAATGTTTAGAATTATTGATAATTGTTCTGTTTAAAAAATAATGTAATTGAGTTCGATCGTAGATGATTATCTCTAACAGAAAAACACTTTTAAATTGTGTTCCATTTAAGTCTATTATTTTATTATATTCTACTTTATGATGTGCTATAATTATAAAACTAATAGAAAAAGCAAAATCGATATAATAACCGGACGATGCACGCGAACCATGACTAGAAGGATGAGGCTTTTCTATCAATGGAACATCACATCAAATCTATCATCAGTTACCTTAAAACTACCACCAAGACTATATTCCTGAAGATATCGAGATTTCGATTCAAGACAAGAATCTGAATCTGAATCTAAAAAATGACTATGAGAGCTAGATGATGCACAAAAGATACACACCACTAACTAACAATGGTAGAACTAAAATAATGTCAGAAGATACTCGCAACTAATTAACAATGGTAGAACTAAAATAATGTCAGAAGATACTCGCAACTAATTAACAATGGTAGAACTAAAATAATGTCAGAAGATACTCGCAACTAATTAACAATGGTAGAACTAAAATAACGTCAAACGACACGCGCCACTAACTAACATTGGTAAAATCAATGTAATGTCAGAAGATGACTTCACTAGTACACGCCACTAATACAGGTTGTACCAAAATTATATCAATAGTCTTAAGTAAGTCTCAAAAAGCTTTCATTTTCATACTAAAAATAATTATATACTAGATAGTACTATTAAAAAATATTGAAAACATTTGTAATAAGTTACTTAGTAAACGGCACGTGGTACAGCCCTGCTAAAAAGAATCCGGAAAACAGTTTTGCGATACAAATTATTTTGGATTTAATCTCTCGGACACAAATAAAGCTGAAAATTACAAGTTTACCATCGCAATTACACACTTGAAAGACTGCTGAGTTAAGGCTCGGAGACGAATGCCCGTTATACCCACCTTCCCCTTTCGGCATTTGCGCTACGGCCCGGCTACACTCCCGCACGTCCCCTTGTAGTATTTTCATCGATCTGTGTAGCTACGGGCGGAAGGCTTTTAGGGCTGGGTTACTTCAACCGTGGCCCGTGAAGAGCCTCGAGCATTTTAAAATCTTTTAACATGGCCGTTGAATTGAAACACAAGTGTAACTAACCATAGTTATATAATTGACTAATTATAGTAAAGTAAGAAAGTTTATATTGTATTTCGGTAGATACAAATCTCAACGTCATTAATAATTTATAGCGAATTGTAATGTGAGACAGATTTTGAAAAAAAATATTTTTAATGAAAACACATTTTTGTTGTGAAGTTGCAATTTCAAAACATAGTTCTGGGGAATTTTTAATATGAATTAAATTAATAAACCAGAAAGACATACAAAAAAAAATTATTTATCCAAAAAATAATTAGTTAAGGCGTTTCCTTGGATATGAAAAGGTCAAGGTTTGAATTTTAGCCGCAACCAAACATTTCTTCGGTGAATAGATTTTTTTTGTACATCTTTTTAGTTGATTTGTTTAATTTGTATTAAAAAATATTTCTAATCATTTTTTTAAATACAAATGTATACACGACATATATGTGGGATCAATGTGCTTACTGTTTTCAAAGTAAGCTAAGCGCCTAATCTATGAAAATTGAACTAACTTGTCCCGGGACGAGGCTTGAATCCCCATCCATTTGATCACGAGGTGTCATATCGCTAGATAAAACAAACACCTAATAATACATATCATAATACACATAATTTTTAGTATACAATACAAAGGATTTTTTCACCATGTTAAATCAGTCCCGACAGCCTTGAAAAGAAGCGAGCCAGAGAACGATCTTCATTGAGATAATGGGGCCAATAAAGAACCAATGAGGGCACATTTTTAAATATATCTAATTATATCGCAGCACTCTATATGGCCCATAACGCAGGAATGGGATTGGGGGGAGGGCAGTTCCGTACAAGATATTATGTAATACAGTTATGAATTATGTATTATTATGAAGAATTAATTAACGTAATTCGCACATCGTTTGCTTACTAAATATACAAAAAAATGTTTTTATTTATTACTTCTTTATAATCGTCATTTAAATTTCTTTCAATTAAAATAATTAAGTGCTAATTACAGAACTCAATAGATAATATCGCAGCAAACAATAATAATAATACCTTTACCTATAAAACTAACAAAATGACAGCTGACTTATATATACGTGCATAGATAATTATGATAAAATATGGTTATTATTTATTAAGTAATTGATTGATCTAAAATGCTTTCTTACTTAATATGTAAAAACTTCTAAATCTTTTTGATATTCTACCACCACAATTTAAATAAAATTCTCTATTATTGATTTATCTGGAAATGTTGTATTTAACATATTCGTATAAATATATTCGTGGTTATGGCGGCGGTCATTTTACAATTTTTCTTATTAAATATCGCCGAAAAAAAATGTACGCTAAATAGACAAAAATACTAAGTCTTCGGGAGGAAGTAAAAACCGTATAAAACTAATATTTTACGTATTATAAAAATGTATTTGATTATAATTCAGTTCTGAAGTGATAATAAATGTCGTAGTTTAAATTTGGAGATATATGTTAGAAAATAATATTTAGTTAGATGGTAGTTATATACCTTTTCGTTAATGGTATTATATTGGAGATATATTGATAGAATTCCTCTACCTAAAAATCCCCTATATTATATTCGGCAGATATGCAAGATTTTCGTCTGTCGATTATTGTATGGCTGGAGATAGAAGCATTGCATTAAAGTGCATTTTATAAACATGTTTAATTGTAGCATTATTGTAGACGAAGAACGAGCCGCGTTTATATTTATAATACAGTAGTACAGTAAAAGCATATATTGTATTATATATTTTACTTATTTTAAAATACCTTGCTACTTTAACATAGAGGAGAATCTAGAAAAATAACTAGAACAAGCCAGAATAACCACCATTACCATAAAAAAATCTAAAGTAATCTAAAATGACATATTATTTCTATAATTATTATAATTTACTTATCACGTAATACACTGTAATAAATACAAAACTTTTATCTTATCTTATTTAGAGCTTAATCAACTATCCTAATAATATAAATAAGGTCGAATTAATTTTACCTAAATAGTATTATAAAAAAATTACCTCTGTGCCTTTTAATTTCACATATTTCCATTGGGAGTGGAACCAGGGCCACAAAAACATTTCGGAACCGTCTCCCCAGAGCGGTGGCTATATACGTCTACGCCGCTACGTCGGCGGCTACGGTCGTGGAGTGTCTACGTGGGACGACCGACGCAATTCGGAAGCTTGCCAGGCGGCGCTTTTTGTCCGACGGCAAAAAGAAAACGTATTTAATGCCCGCTTTCAGCTTTCTGGGGCCTACACGCCCGCAGCCTTCTGGGTCGCTACTGAACCGGCCGGCACTTTCTCACTGATAATCGATCTAGTCTGTTTAGTTAAAGTGCGTGACACTTCCGGTTATTTACCGCATCCTACTTATCACACATGTGTGGGCAGGTTTACTTTAGCCGGAATCACTCGTTGTACCAGTATATTAAGGATGTCTATTTAACCCGCTAAAGACGGACAACGAAGTCACTTCCATATATTTTTTTCAAGTTTCTTTACACAGATGATCTAATAATCTGGTATTTCACAATATTTCAAATTTTAATTATATATCAATATTAATATTCTCCCCTGAAAACTAAAAGTATGTATAAAATTATCATTAATTTTATTAAAATATTGAAAAATAGAAATATGCGCACGGAATACACGTCACGTCAATATTCTAACTATTTTCAAACTAAGCAATTGTATTTATTTAAAAGTGTAAAAGTGAAAGTAATAAAAGTTATCAAAAATGTATCTTATACAAGTATAGATTTGTGAATTTATTTTGTTATTTTTATAATTAATTTTATTATTTCGCGATGAAGGTGAAACTTTATTATTACGACCCCCGTTATTACGCAAACTGATATTTGAAAAATGTTTCTGACATTTAAAAAATACATAAGCGCTAGGTTAGTACCTTTGTAAGTTTAGCATGCCCTAAAATAATATACACTTTTCCATTATTAAGGAGTGTGCTCACTGAGCTTTCTCATCATAATTTATAATTTTTTAATGCACCACAAAACAAACACAGGATTTGTCCTTAGAGTGCGTGATCACAATCTTTTTTAACAGAATTTTTAGTAATGCACAGCTTTTTTACTTTTTTTTCTACTTGTTATACCCTATACGCCCCTAACTACACGCATACTTTCAGCTGTTCATCACATTAATTTGAAATCATAGCCACGCATGCTATCAACTGTTCATCGCACTAATTTAGAAGCATAGCCGCGTGTGCTATCGGCTGTTCATCACATGCATTTAGAATCATAACCACGTGACGTGTGTCATCTGCCACCGTTATATCAGCCGTTCATAACCTACTTTTCTATTAACCTAACTACAGTCTACTAAAAACTATAACGGTCCGTGAACCTAACATAGATTAAGTCGTTGGTTTATCATGATTGGAAGATGCACGATGTCCCGGAATTCAGAATTGACAAATGTATTGCATATGCGATTCAGCTAGCTTATATTCCCTTTCACACGTTCCTGCATATATTTAATATTCCATATCGCCTCCTCTGACACAGCTTCCTACGAATACGTATCCAAGACAAGCATCGGTTATTTATTGATTACTTAAAAAATAAAACAAAAAATATTTTATGTTATTTAATATATTTTTTTTAATATACTACTTCCTGTACCATGTTTAAAATAAATGATGATGAATATAACGCTTTAAAAATTTTAATAAATGTTTCAACTATTAGTCAGTTTCTACACCTAATAAGAGTTCTTTTAATGCGCATGAAAAAAATTTACGACTGACGATATTAGTATTTTTTTCCAAATAAAATAATATAATACAAATTTGCATCACTGTGTATCTAACTTACCATCACGCCGTTTCCCCGCAGGGGTAGGCAGAGAGGATAGAGCGCCACACTTTTCTGTTCTGACACACAGTTCTCGCCTCATCTACATTCATACATCCGCTGATTATGAATGTAGATGAGGCTTCTTCAACAGGACCATCCTTCAGTATCTAGTTTACCTGGTCACGCCAAGTCTTCCGCGGACGTTCTCTATTTCTAATGCCATCAACACTTGTGTCATATATCTTTCTTACCATTCTCTCCTCATTCATCCGTTCCATATGACCAAACCACCTTAATGATCCTCTCTTAATCTTTCTCACTATACTAAGATCAGCTTTACATTCTTTCCTTGTTTCTTCATTATTTACTTTGCTATAAATAGATCTGCCACACATACACCTAAGCACTGCATTCAATCTACTTTCGTTCATCTTCTGACAGCTCCAGGCCTCATTTCCTACATCATCCACTACATCAGTCTCGGTACCAGGATTCCATTATGTATCGTTACTTTTGCCTCTGTTGACAAGTTCCTATTAGCTATAATTTCATCCAAAGCGCTGTTCACTTTGTTTCCTGCAGTCACATATCTTTGATATCTTTCTCAGCCTTCCGGTTTCTATCAAAAATATTTCCCAAATACACAAACTCATCTACTTGTTCCAAACATTCATCACCTACAAGTATTTTACACGTTGTCCTGCTTTCTTCCTTCCCGAATACCATCACCTTCGACTTGTTGACATTCACTTGAAGGTCACTTTCCACGCACAAATCGTACATTCTACTCACTAGACTCTGTAATTCAAATTAATCACTATCTTTTCGTAAAAAGCAATTACTGTGCTTTGACATATTATATAAAATAAAATAACAATAACTTTGTATGACACCACGACATTTATTATATGTGTTTTATTTATTTATTATACGTACGTACGTTATTATATGTTTATTTATTATAAATACGTTCTGATGAAGCTTGGAATAAGCGAAACCGGTTGATGTATAATAAATTTTGTGGTTTCATATAAAGTTATCGTTATTTTATTTTATATAATTACTATGTATGAATTGATGATTCAGCAAAGATTAAAAAATGAAATAGTGAATTTTCAGTAGTGTTTTATGTGTGATTTGACACAAAAATAAGTTAAACTAAATGCCATAGAATGCACGGGGAATAAAATTAAATGATATAAATTTTTAAATTATAAATTTTTTACTCATCGACGTTTATAGCCGAGTCTCATCTGATTAAGGCTAATATCAATACTGACACGAAGGGGGAAAGAAGAAGAAGTTTATACTAACACTGTTTGCAAGAATATAATAATAATATAGTAACGAGGTAATCCCCCAAGACAAGCCGGTTGTGAGAATTCCCCCGAGAAAACAAAAACTTCCATCGAAACGATATTTCCAGTTCAGCTCCTCTCATTTGGTAAACCGATATTAGGAAAATGAAAAATAAATGTAGCGATGACATTTTTTCATCAATCATACGAACAACGTTCGAGAAGTTTTTATAGTTTTTTTTTTTATTCGATTCGCTGCGAAATATCTTCATAAGACCAGTCGTTGAAGATTGATTGCTAAACACAGAACGCTAGAAAAGCGTCCAGGCAATTTTATGTTCCTGAAGTGGATGATTCGGGGAGTGAATTTATTTTCATAGATTAAATTTTAAAAATTCATAAAATCTGAGTAACTGGTTTGGTCTTGTGTGAATCTCAGGTATTAAAATATTATAGTTCAAGCAGTGTTATACGTTGTACAACGATTCTAAAACTTTGAAAGGCACACGTAGTAAAAATGTTAATATATCTCGTGATGATATTTTATATTGTATTATTATAAGTATCACATCAGGAATGAAATTTGTCACAATAATAAAGAGAGTTTCAAATACTAAATTAATGTATATATTTATAATTAATACATTAATTTAGTATTTAAAATATCACAGACCTATGTTCTGAATAATTACAACTTCACAATAAGAATGTGTTTTCCTTAATAAAGAGAGTTTCGTTGTATGGTAGATAAGTGTATCTAAGACGTTGGTTAACGAGGCATTAAATAACAAGATACAAATTATACTGTACTGCTTATATTAATATTATTGATATAAATGTAAGTAACCAGTAAAAATTTGATTTGTCCATTTGCTTCAATTATAAAAATCAATTGTATCAATTGAAAAAGACTTTTCATACTCAAAATTCCGTAGTAATGTGAATTATTTTAGTGAGACACCAAAATTAAGGATATAATATTATGAGTATATGTATATTTTTTAGTTGTTATCATTATAGCTGGCCCCTATATTCCTTTCAGGCTCATAGCCGACCGCTCAACGGTCCTCCAGACTTGTCCTGAGCTGTGGTTCTAAAAGGGAATTTGTATATTATTCAATATATTCGAATATTGTTCGCACATATCATTCTTGGGCATCTCAAGGGATAAGTTCTCGCTGGCGTTCCCTGGTAGATCTTGCGGGCTGCTCAGAAGGCAGAACATATTCTGATCATCTTAGCCTTCTCAACTTCAATATTGCTGAAATATTTGATTGTTGGAAGCTAAGCGTTGTGCGAATGCACCATGGGTGGTTCAAGCATCAGACTGTAATTGCTTCTCATGAGGGTCTACGTTTCACATTCACATAACACTTTTGACTTAACATGGTAAGTGCTGAAATTGGTATTTCTTGATAGAAGCTTGGATCCGAATATGCATTTTAACGTAAAACTGGTTAAATTTCTATTTTTTTATTTTGTTCCAAGTTTCAAGGTCATCTCATTTTTGTCTTATGTATTATGTTCGATCTTTATGACAGATCCATGGATCGCCAGTTACTCTGCACATGTGTAGATGCACCACTATGCAGACATCATGGTAAATAAATGCATTGATTAGAAAGATATACATATAAAATCAATTTTATTGAAAATATTATTGTTGCTATCGGGATTAGAACCTGGATCCCTTCCAATCCGGGAGACGTGCATTATCCGATTATGCTATACCAACACAGTGGATTGATAACAAATTTTCGAACTTATATGTTACACTTTTCAAATGAATACATCTATCGTTCCATTATTTGAAATCCATTTACTTTGTTTTTACGGAATCTCAAATACCTTTGAGTAAACCGATAGAAGACACCAGAATTAACAATTCATTTTTATTAAATTTTGGACACATCGATACAACTTATATATTGTAAAGTTGTGATTATTCAGAACATAGGTCTGTGATATTTATTTAAATACTAATTTAATGTATTAATTAGAAAGATATACAAACATAATCAATATTATTGAAAAATATATTATTGTTATTACTAATTAATACATTTAATTAGTATTTAAAATATCACAATCCAATGTTCTGAATAATTACAACTTCACAATAAGAATGTGTTCTCCTTAATAATGATTAATTATTACAACTATGAAGCATGATCAGTTTTCCGTTTATTGTGCGTACCGAAATCAACGATCAACGAAGTGTATGTTATTGAAAATGAAAGACCTGTGGTCACAGTAAAATAGAAATCCAGACGAAGAAGCACCATTGCAGGTAGGTCGTGTTCTTCCTGGTATCGTGGTGTGGTTGGTTCTCGAGCCTCTCCTGTACAACTGTCCTCGTATTAAATCCTTCAATCTGTCGTACATCCCAATTCTAAACTCTTTGCGCAAGGTTTCCCAGGCACTTGAAGGATTGCAGTACATTCGAAAGTTGAGCACCCCAAACACAGGTCACATTTAAAAAATTTAATCTATAATATATATTTTTTAATAATACATAATCTATTTAATATATAATAATACCTATCGATGCTTTCTGCATTGCAAAAGTCGATATGTACATAAATTCTAAACAATTTTTACTATTGATTAATATGAAAAACTGCTATTTATTATACGAATTTTTTACTGTTAAGTACATAGCGCACTACGGGTTTCTGAAACGTAAATTACCACGACTGGCATGTATGAAGATTTGAAGATTAAATTAATTCGGTTTTCATGTTTTAATATGACGTGCGTTTGATACTAATAAACGTGTGTTGGTACTGGTAAATAATATTATTGAGGCATTAGGGAATTGAGGGTGAACCTTGAAAAGACAGTCTAAATATTTTATAACATATATGTACATATAATAATTTAGTAATAAATAATTATAAACCAAAGTTGTACAAATTAACTATTAGATTGTACCGAAAACGATGACCGATTTTAACCTTGAAATTCAATTAAATAACAGATTACAGTAAAACAACTTTATTAATTTGAGGAAGAGCCGTGTAATTCTACGTATTTTTGCCAAAGAGTAATAACTTTATTTATGTGTGTAAAATAAAATTAAGGCGAATTAGAATCGATGAGCAGTATTTTATGTTATTTAAGTTTATTATTATTTTTAAGAATTTTGTACTTTTGAATAAATCAGTACTGGATGTTTATCGCGAGTTTTCTTTCACCAAAGCCAAAACTAAATTTGTAATTTTCAACAGTAGAGTAGGACGTCCGCAACCGTCCTTATCTTTAAAATTTAAGTCTATTCATTCAGAAGTAGTTCCTTCACTCTGTGCTTGGTTAATATTACGTGGTATTTAAGATGCATAATATAGTTTAAATGTATGCAAAAAAATAATACGTATTATTCTTCTTTTATCGATCTCATTTCTAAAAGATTGAAGTATTATAAATTAGATATCTGACTCAATCAATAAATATAATAGACTCCTAACTGTTAAACAAAAAGAATTTTTCTTTAACGAAATATTAAAAAATTACATAATATTAAAATCGGACATTATTTTCGGAATACGTAGTCTAATATTTTTTCAGATTCATAGAAAAATATGTAGGGCAAAAAATAAATTTATTCAAAATCTGTCTTCATTTAAATATGTTAAATACTCTGATTTAAATAAATTAATTAAAGTTCATTTTCCATAGCAACATTTTGAGAGAGTAAAAATTGTTAATAATTATTTTCTCTTCACATAATAAAAATATTGTAATAAATTTAAACATCAAAGCCCTGACGAGCATTTTATTATTTATTTAATAAAAATGATTTAACTATCAAACACAGTTAATTACATAATATTATCAATTTCCATCTTCTATAAAGTTTTAAGGACGTTTTATTAAATATTTAATAATTTATTTTTTTTTGAATCGGTAATTAAATAAATAAAATATATTTTTGACTTTTATTGCGTTAGATTTGTGGGTAGACGTTATTATTAATTTGTAAAAAAATAACAAACTTTATATATACCACTTTATTTAAATTAAACGTCGACCGGTTTCGATATCACTGCATCCTGATTAGTAGGGACGTACACTAACATAGTTATATCTATTAATAAGTGCACCGTTAAATTAATAAAAGTGCTTTATATTAATAAAAACAAATTAGTATTCACAAACATAAAAAATTAGTATTCACAAACAAATTAGTATTCACAAACATAAAAAATTAGTATTCACAAACATAAAAAATTAGTATTCACAAACAAATTTGTATTCACAAACATAAAAAATTAGTATTCACAAACAAATTAGTATTCACAAACATAAAAAAATTCACGACAGCGTATTGTCAACGTAATGTTACGTGAAAAATTCTCTGGTGGTTTACACTTTTAAAAAACAAATCCCAGTATTGTTTGAAAAATGATTTCGCCTCCTGCGTACGGACTCCGAAAAAATATTTACCACCACGTAGAACTTTTTGATCGATTTAATAGAAATTGATTAAACTCGTAACGAACTAATTAAACACTTCTGTTTATTCGAATCGCCGATATTCTGTTTATTGTGAAAACAAAGACGGCAGAGCTTCCAACCTTTTCAATTAACTCCGAAGCTGTAAGGGGAGCTTTACTATTTTTAGACTTCATTAAATATAAATGAAAAACCTTCTGCGCTGGCGAGGGAAACGCTGTTTTAGATCTACAATTCGATTTATTTATACGCGCTGTAATTGAACCCATTTTTACTTATTCCGTGTGTAAAAAATATCCGACTGATATTTTATTAATAATTCTGATTACATTGACGAAGCTCGTGTATACCGAAATGTTTGGTCAGGGGCAGATCGATGACTTTAATTAATTAGTGCGCCAATCAAAATAATGACTAAGCCGACGTAAAAAAACTATCAAGAAACCAAAATTATATATATATATAATAATTTTTTTTAATCTTGTGTATATATATATATGTATATATATATACACAAGATCCCAAAAGCCTTTTTCATAATAAAAATTCTGTAATAAAATAATGGATGGGTTTAATAAAAAAATGTTTATTGTGCATTTAAGTATAGTCCCTGAGAATTTATTTCTTAAAAATTTTGTTTTCTAAATGTGATTCGTTATTTCGCTGACATTCTTCTGAACGAGAGGCAAAATTTCTGAGAACTGTTCGGCACGTATTCTCCGTGATCGCTGCCATTTCTTATCGGATATTTTATTTTAATTGGTCCAGAGAGGGAAGATTCTTACTGTATACCTTTTATTTGAGGTAGCCCCATAGGAAAGAGTTCATCGGTATCAAGTCGGGGTTACGTGGAGGCCAGTTTATGTCACTTCATCGGAATATCAATTTTCTAGAGAAAATCTGGTAAGGATACGCTCCATAGCGACTGAATTCTGTCTGAAAAACTAACTAAATTAGCCATACCAAATAAAAACCTCATGTAACACGTACACGTATTCTTGCGTATATTTTTCTGGTTCGAAAAAATAATTATCTTCCTGCCGAAAAATCTATTCCCGGTATTCCGGATTAAAATAGCTGTTTACAAATATTTTAAGTTATATTACAAGCTTGTTATAAAGTTTACCAGGGGTAACTATTATTTAAACAAAATTAAGTATCAAAATTTTATGTTTAAAATATATTGGATCATCTAATAAGGACCGGTTGTGTAATAAGTTTGTGTAGTAAGTTTTTACTATAGTAAAAAAGTTACTAAAGTAAATTTTTTTACATAAATGGGTTAATCGATCTTGGTAAAAGATATTTATTTCTCAAAAATACATTCAGTAGTAAACTAATTTTACTCTCCGACATTCGATGGTAAAATCGTCAAGTTAAAAATAGCGGACTCTTCACAGCTGTTTCAAAAGTCATTTGTCACATTGATACTTCGATAATTGCAGTATTGGACAATGAATGATTTAATATCTCGCTATTTTAGCCATGAGAGTTCATCCGATGATGATATCGCTGTTTAATTTATATAACCGAAGATTTTTCGCCAGTAAAGTGACAGATTTCGAACGCAGGGGTGAATAAGACATGCATAAAGCATTTTTTTTGTTGTATTTAATGATCATTCGTATCGTCACACTATTTAGCGGGATTGACAGTAGTAAATTTGACGTACCAACAACCCGCAAACCCACGGGCGATGGTGAAAAATTACTATAATAAAAATTTACCATGGTCAAAATTTACTACTGATTACACAAGAGGCCCTTAGTCTTTGCGATTTTTTATGAAATGCTATAATAATTTTGTTTTTGAGTGACAAAAATTGACAGCATTTTCGATAGCATTTTTTCACGTGTCGCCGTTTTCTTGTATTTTATAGTTATTCTTAATTTTTGGGTTTAAAAATGGAGTGTCATGTTGAGAAAAACGAACATTATCGACACATTTCGCCATTAATCATAGTTTAAATGGTCATTTAGGAACTCAACCCTACAGTTCCGACCTCTAATGAAAAGCGTGGCTTTATGTTCACCAACGACGTTGACCTCTGAAATTGGCTAAATAACTATTTTGATACCAGACCAGCCAATTATTTTAGTAAAAGCACCGACATATCACTTGAAAGGTGGGAGAGATGATGTTCTGAACAATAATGAAGAATACATCATTAATTGAAATGTTAGAATTTTTGTTTTATAATAAATAATTGAACTAAACTGCAATCGAACAAAACAATCTTATACATATATAATATTTTATACAAATTTATAGTTTTATTCCGAGCTTGATGAAATTTTGCACACTTGACCTTCAAAATAAGAGGAAGGTCACTATCTATATGAGATTTCAAAAAACCTTCCCCGCCCCTCTTTCCCACCCCTCAAAGAAGAATGTTGGTATTTCTTGATGAAAATTTGCACACTTAACGATCAAAATAAGAGAAAAATTACTGTCTAGATGAGATTTCGAAAAATCACCCCATTCTACTCTCTCACTCCTTAAAGTAATGTTTTGGTACTTGATGAAATTTTGCACACTTGACATTCAAAATAAGAGGTACTAAAATTACTGTCTACATCTAATTTCAAAAAAAAAGTACATCCATCCCCCTAAATGAAGTCTCTTCACTCTGCGTAAAGCCCTGGCATAATGGCCCTTCAGCTAGTATATAATAAAGTATAAATATCGAAAATATAAATTAACGCATTAAATTGCAAGATATTTTGACACTACAGTCCATTATGAGATTGGCTGTATTGGCGTAGCATTGTTTTGGCAAAAGGTAGGCGATCGATTTTCGGCGCTTCCAAAATGTTTACATCAATCCCGGTACCGGTAAAAATGAAAATAAAATGCATGCTAAAATTTCTGAGTATACGTACTAGTATGTGTGTACATATATATAAATGTAATGAAAATTTTTAACACGGGTAATAAAAATTGTTACCTATTTTTTACGCGCGTTGTAATAAGAGATTTCGGCAAGAAGAATCCGTTCATTTTAGCAATACAACTAGTAGAAATAATTGTAAAATATCGTCCAAAAAAAGCCGATTATTTAATCGGTGGTCGGAAATATATTTTTTCTAACACGTACACAATTCAATTTTATTTGTGTTTTCCGAGAAACGATTTATTGCAGTTATAAACTCGTATGTCAGAAATAATTTTCTGCGGAAGTGAATCAGTAGATCTAAAAAATATTTTTTGTAAAGTAAATAATATCAAAAAATTTCCGAGTAATTTGTCCAATATAATGTAATAAAATTATTTAAAATTCCCCAGTAATATTTCCAGTATCTCGCCGACCTGATTCGGATAAAACGATGTATAAAAACGCAAGTGACTTGATTATTTCCAGAGTAGTTCTATTCAAATCATAACAATTTAATAAATGATCTATGTCATGCACTCCTTGCAAAACTAGGTCCAATATTATATATCTTTTATGATAAAATCTAACAAAGAAAACAAGTATTTGCAAGTCAAATTGTAAGAACATATTGTTAGAAGAATAAACCTGTTTATTTTAATTACAAAAAAATATCTCCATATATTTTTTTATTTAAAAAACAAAAAGACTTCAGAAATAAAAACGAATAATCTTGTGTTTTGGGCTGGCTGCTACCAATATATTGTAAGACAATAAAAGACTTACAATAATCCAAAATTGGGAAATTAATTAATGAATTAAAAAATATAATAATATATATATGTATACTTTATATACACGTTACGTATTACATTATATCTTCAAAATAATGTCTAGGTTTTGTACCCATAATTTATTTTCTGCACGTGTTATTATAAAGCACACATACATGCATATATATTGTATTGTACAATACATAAACGTTCAAGAAACAGCACCAATGGAGGACTTACTTCCAAAGAGGCGGACTAATCGTTATATTGTATGCGTATATGAAAACATATGTCAAATATGTATTTAATATTTTTAAAAAATCATAACTAGTTTAAATAACGTATCCTAATCTAATTAAGTATCATATCCTAATCTTATTAAATAACTAAATCTAACCATTATATTGTAGCGTACGTTTTGAAAACCTATATTTAATATGAATTCAAAATGCAAAGAAAAAAATCATAACTAGTTTAAATAATGTATCGCTTTAAAAAATGCCGTGAAAACCTAATATTTTGATTATATCTCGTTGTGGATTGTACCGCTTGAATTGTTCCCTTCGCGACGATTCTTTTTACAGTCCTCTGTAAAATGAATTTTCTTAAAAAAAAATAAAAAATATGTGGTCACCTGCATCCTTACCGCCTTTAACACAGATACCAAAACCGTGTGTTCCATCTGGTGTATCCCGCGACATGGTGACCGTGCGCGTGGACAGCTCCGGGATGTTGGGCGCGCTGCTCTGGAGGTAGGACCTTCCTTCCCGGTAACCCGCCTGCAACAAACATTTCCGTCAGTTGTAACAATAATATATCAGACAAATAATATAACAATAGTAATAACAAACACAGATGAGAGTTAGTAGGCAATATAAAGCACAGTAGGCAAAATAAAGCTGAATAATGTCAATTTATATAAAAATGTCAAACACACTAAATTCAAACAGCTTTTTTTATAAAATAACCAGAGGGCAGAAGGACCCGCCCTTTTCTGGAACCTTTTTGAAAATTGTACAACTCCCGTGTCGGTTTCATTCGCAAAGCAAACCCGTGGCTTCAATTTGATCCAGTTGAAATTAGATAAGACAGGTTTTTTTCGGTACTCTAAATGTATCCTTTCTTGAACCCTTTAATTTATACATTTATACTATAATTACATTGGTACAATAATTCAAACAGCTGTCGAAAATTATTGAAAAGTTCAAATTATTAATAATAGTAATAAATCAAGACCAGCTAACGAGTTGCGAATTTTTTTCCTCGTGTTATTGTTATTGCAGTTCACCTTCCATGTAAAATACGATATCTATTTGTCAACAAACTTTTAATCATATCTTAAAAATAGCGTATTATAATTTCGATCATTGTCATTTATTTTCTACTACTTGCAATTTGGCTTTTGTATTAATCACCACACTTTTTTTTTAAACACTACAACAGATAATGAGGCCCAATTACTGTTATAAAACACATCGAGAAAATGACATATACGTATTGCGTCCTAACTGAATCAAACCCGGAGCCCCTGGTATGGCAAGCCAACAGTAGCCCACTGGACTACGAGGCCCACTTTATTATCAGTTTAAGTAAAGACAAATTATATAGACCATTGTTTAATTTAGAAGTTATATTAAGAAATAAGAGACCGTTTTAACGAACGAAACAAGAGAAGATATATTATGTACCTCAAGAACTGTGGTTTATTGATCCATCAAACCGTCAAAGAAAATCTAGTGCCAAAAGATTGATTCTTCTCAATTTGAGAAAGGAGAACTTGAAATTGATATAAAAAATTACGTAATACATTTTCATTGGGTCCTGACTTAATTCTTACAGCGATCAATAATGGCTGTAAGCTTTTCTGGAGAAGCCTCTACCTTTTCTGCCTAATAAATCGAGGGTGAGATGTATTTTTCCTGAAGAATTGAAAATATTCAAGTTCACTCCTATTTATAAAAATGATTCCAAAGAATTATAGACTTGTAGGAGTTCTTTCGACTTTGGCGAAAGTTTTTGAAATGTTAATTCGCAAACTCATTATATTGGTGTTAAATCATTTATAATTGGGTAGTAGAATGGAATGAATTGAACTAGGCTGCTGATCTTGAATGATTTCTCCAAAATTACTCATGTGGTAAACCATAATACTATTATATTTTAAGGAAGTTAAGTGATATCAATACAAAAATTCTTAGTTTTCTCGGGAGTATCGCAGGGTTCAAAGCTGGTTCCATTGTTGATTTAGCTGGAATCGTTCATCACTCGAGTTTACTGTGTTTTCATATAATTTAAAACAATTGCGTGAAAAACCTGGTTAAAGTATTGTCGTTTTCCTCCGGAAGAAAATAAAATTATATCTGATTAGGTTAGATGAAACGAACTTAACTTAAATATTTCAAAGTACATGATATTTACAAGAGCAACTAACAATGCTCTACTATAAATTAACAAAATATTCTAAATAAAGTAAGTTGTAAAGTTGCAATTGTATTTTTAACCCGAAATAGAGATGGTTTGTGCAGAGATATTGGGTTTTGTCCTTCGTTTCTTAAATTTATCCAGTACCCGCATATTGAAACGGCTATTCAATTATTTTCAATATCTAACGAAATCACGTCGTGCTTATTCATTTCAATAATTAAACATACCGGTTAGTAAAACTAATTAACTTATAGTGATTTAAGAACAAAATTAATCAATTATTATCTATTTAATTCACTATTTTTTGTATTTGTATTTGTTAACTTTGATTTATTAAACACTTATTGAGTTTAAATACATCTATCGGTTTCGAAAAATATCAACAAGCCATATAACAAATAACAATTTCAATATTTAATTGAATACAATTAAAAAAATAGCACTTAATAACAGGTATAATACAGGTTTGATTGACACTATTTAAAAAAAATAATTAAAAGAATATAATAATCAATTTTTATATAAATCACAGATAAAATATAATGACAATAATGATAATTGGCGTACATAATAACTTTTTGAATCAAATATCTAAACAACCTACCACGAAACATTAGACCGACATTTTATACAAATAATAATATAGGAAATTTACTCATAAATTCTAAAGACAAAGATGATAAATTTAACAATTCTGGTGTCTATAAACTGAGTTGCAAGGATTGTGCTGCATTTTATATTGGTAAAACGGGTATAAATTTTAATATAAGAGTAAAGGAGCATTTGAGATGTTTGAACAATAGTGGGTTTTCAGAATTTTCTAATCATTTGAAGGTGATGGTTTTGATAAAAAATTGGGATTGTCAATTTTGCATGTAAACGGTGTTGGTCATAAATTAAATAATTTGGAATCGTTTGAGTTGAATAAAGCATGTAAAAGTAATCAAAAAATTATAAAAAATCGACTAAATTTAACTACGGGTCCCATTCTAAAAATTTTTCCTAAAAATTAGTCGAGTAAATCTGTATTAAGAAACAATTTGAGTTAGGTACTAAATTTATCTTTTAAATAATTATTTTTTATTAAAATAGATTGTGGTGAAGAAACAATAATATATGTTTTTGGTTAGTATTGACATCCTGAAGAAGAAAATGGTATTTTTCGAAGACGGTAGATGTATTTAAACTCAATAAGTGGTTAGTAAAACAAATAAAAATGTGAATTTTAACTACAATGTTAATTTTGCTAATTTCAAAAGTATTTAATTCACTGGTGTGGAGCAGTCTATGAATTTTATTCACCAAGATTTTTACGATAGAAACTTATACATTGTATAAAATACCGTCATTAAAGGCTTCCATCGTACAAATGTTGGCATAGAAAATTCACCACTCGACTTTTCAGACATGATTTGAAGATTCTATGAGTTTTAAATATATCTCTATCTATTGTGCCCTGTGGCGCCAGCTATATCCACTGCGCCAGATGTCACATTTCTTCCTGGAGCGAAAGAGACCGTTTTTCCGCGGTCCGTCATACTTGAACATTCTCCCTTAAGTACCACTCCATAAGCACACATACTCACATACCCTTTCATCCCGTACACGCGTGCGCCCATCACCCGTCCTCTTTCCATAGACTTCACACTATCTATAATTTTGATTTATACGCGGTGTACTGTGAATCACCAATCAGATATTATTAACCTTTAGTTGACAAGAATACTTAGAAAATTTACTAACTAACATATGATTAAAGTTCCCGAGCAACTTACCTAGGATAGTGGCAAAAACTTTTTTCATATTCCAGCATATAAAACTAAAATGTTATGCCTGCTGCATCATTACTGAACGTCATGGCTTAGAATATTTTCATATTTAGCTGTCAGTATTCAGCTGAGGATTGAAGTTAAAGATCATACGTCATGTGTATTCTGAATTTAAGTTTATATACATTTATTCAATACTTAAACATGTGTATTTTATTTAGTCTCTCTCCAAGCACAAGAGCTGGTCTCTTTTTTAAAGCGGTAAACGTTTAAAAAATATGTAATTTTAATAATGTACAATACTCAATTAACTCACATTATAAAAATTGTAAAAATTTCAAAGTAATAAAAAAATGTACTATGTACATATTGGACTCATGTTGTGGAAAATTTGAATATTTTACAATATCTACTGTTGGATATTTATGAGAGATCCACGGATCCGTGCACGTGTGTAGATGCTCCACTATGTTTACTGTATCTATCTGCGCCCCCCCCCCCCATGCCTTTTTTGAGCATGACTTTTCCTTACGTGGTCTATGAATTTTGAACTGTTAACAAGTGAACGTCCTACTATGTGCTCGTTACACTGCTCTGATTGAACAGTTACAATAGCTATTGTGTGCCTAATCTACTATATATATAGCTGTGAATACAGCGGAGAAAATCCAGGTAAGTCGTGTTCTTCCCGGTTGGTCCTTGAGCCTTTATTGTCTTTATACCAAATTCCTATTACCCTTCTTACATCACGTTTCACAACCCCCTTGTGTAAACATCTACAAAAAAATTAAATTAAATAAACATACAGCAATACATTTTTATTCCCGGCTCGTGTGAACGCGACATTAGTCTTGTGTAATGTGGGTATAAAACACAAATTGTCCTAAAACTGCACTTCCTAGAGCAAAACAATTCAATAGACCAATCGGATGTGGACTAACAGATAGAGGAGTTCAATTTATGACATGAAAATAAATTACACACCTACCCTCTAAATTTATTTCAGTTAGTCAAAACCACCAACTGAAATAAGGCAACATTGCAAATAAAGAATCCGATTTTTTTTTCTGATTCAACCAATTAAATATTTACGGGGTTTTTGTTTTATATTAGATTAATGATTGTCTGAGGTGGTAGAGAAAAAATACTCCGGAGAAAAAAAAAACGTATAAACTTCACTAAAAAAATTTAAAACAAAATCGGTGCGCCGAAACTAAAAATTTAGAATATAAAATTAAAATTAACTAGAGTAAACAATTAAAAAGGCCAATAATAAATAATTAATCAGTGCTAAGGAGAACACATTTTTATTGTGAAGTTGTAATTATTCAAAACGTAGGTCAATGATATTTTAAATACTAATTAAATGTATTAATTAAAAATAACAACAATATATTTTTCGATAAAATTGATTATATACGTATGTATATATCTTTCTAATGAATACATTTAATTAGCATTTTTTTAAATATCACAGACCGTCTGTTCTGAATAATTACAACTTCACAATGAGAATGTGTTCTCCTTAATAATATATAAGTTATATCAATGTGTCCAAAAATTTAATAAAAATGAATTGTTAATTCTGGCGTCTCATATCGGTTTACTCAAAGGTATTTAAGATTCCGTAAAAATAAAGTAGATGGCTTTCAAATAATGGAACGGTAGATATATTCATTTGAAAAAATGTAACACAGGTTCGAAAATTTGTGTTGGTATAGCACAGCACTGTGTTGGCATACCATAATCGGATAATGCACGTTCCCCAGATTAGAAGAGATCTAGATTCGAATCCAGGTAGCAACAATAATATTTTTCGATAATGTTGATTATATATGTATATCTTTCTAATTAATACATTTAATTAGTATTTTGAATAATTAAACACCGCTAATCATATAATGTAATTTAAATTTACGAATTTAACGTGATGCTCTCATACGCATGCATCAAAAGTAAACACTGAATCTCGTTAGCAATTTTATCAGGTTAATTTTTTATCACATGTACGCGATGAATAATAATTTTTAGATTGCATATTTTTTTATTTCCCGGTTAATCCGCAATATGGTTTATGCGACAACAGATAATCGAGAATTTACTACAATATTTTCAAATTTTTCACCCTACCACATCGTTGCTATAGATTTTTTTAAATTTACTAAAAAGATTGATGCCACTAAGATTTATAATAAAAATCTTAGCTTATACATACTTTTAAG
This sequence comes from Eubasilissa regina, assembly GCA_022840565.1. Lineage (NCBI taxonomy): Eukaryota > Metazoa > Arthropoda > Insecta > Trichoptera > Phryganeidae > Eubasilissa > Eubasilissa regina. The sequence goes on from JAINEB010000018.1 coordinate 30,390,515, forward strand.
GTACAAATTTAGTATGATAAAAAATAACCTATTGTTTTTAATTATTTTATTTTAACTTTCAATGTGACGTCACAATTAAAACTCCGCGTTCGATTTGAATGTAAGGTAGGCCAATGGACTGTTAGTAAATACGCTGTGAAAATCTAATGCGTGGAGAAAGAAAAATGTACGGTATAGAATAATTTACCTAATATTTTGAAAAAAGTTTAGACCCACTGAGCCACCAGGGCAATTTACTCAATATATATAAATAGTAGGTTCGACGTGGTCCAAATACCCGGTTCAATAAAGGCCGTTACGAATTGTTTTGCATCCCATTTAAATTGGATGCTGAAACCACAGTTCCAATGGCCATCCTGCAGTTCTAAATGGAACGATTTGCGAATCTATTGTATCGCTCCATTATTGCAGTATTACAAAATATTTCCATTGCAATTATAATTTGAATAAATAATTAAGTGTTCTAATAAGCAGTCACCGAAATAATTTTAGTTTTAAAATAATACTATTTTTTTATTTATAATTACATTAAAAATATTGATTTGAAAATGCTGTTGGTATCACCAATATTTTTAGACTGAAAATAAAATTAAATATATTAATTAGAAAGATATACATATAAAATCAATTTTATCGAAAAATATTATTGTTGCGCCACCGGGATTCGAACCTGGATTTCTTTCCTAACCGGGGAAGGTGCATTATCCAACTATGGTACAGCGACAAATTTTCTAACCTATACGTTACATTTTTGATATTAATACATTTAATTCGTCGCTAAAAATATTGTCGGTGTAGCATAGTTGGATAATGCACCTTTCTCGGTTAGGAAAGAGATCCAGGTTTGAATCCCGGTGCCGCAACAACAATATTTTTCTATAAAATTGGTTTTATATATATATATATATTTCTAATTAATACATTTAATTCATATTTTAAATATCACAGACCTGTGTTCTGAATAATTACAACTTCACAGTAAGAATGTGTTCTCCTAATGAAAATAAAATTAATTAATTCGATTAATTTCGAAAATCGATATGGAAACGCTTACATCATTTACAACTAGTCTCTGTCTTTTAACTGACTAACGGCTGCCGTTCAGTGTGGTACCGAAGAGGAAACCCTTGACCATATATTTTTTGCATGTTCATTGCGGATCACATATTTTTTTACAGTAATGTTGTCAATGGTAATTTTCAACTCCCGTATAACTTGTGTCATCTTCTTTCCCTTGCTCACCACATTTAATCTATATAATAGTCACACAAATTTTTTGAACGACAATGGTATTTCCTATTCTATAATATTATTGTACTTTTTTCTATAATTGGATGGATTGCCTATTTAAAAGAAGAAGAACCGCTACCGCTCCGCCTCGCTTCACTCAGTTGATTCAGTAGAATAGTAGTGGGCGCGATCGTAAAACGTTTGGTTCTAGATGTAAGACTTACAAAATTTAACATTTATTTTGGTTCCAATTATGATAATACGAATTTAAATCTATTTTGAAATGTCAAAAATAATATAAGTCTACAATAATATTTCAAAGCCTAAGAATTCAACTGAGTGAAATGTGACAGATTGTAAATGTGACAGAAGTAAAAGCTTTAAAGCCACTGAAGAAGCATGTCTGTTAAAAAAGGGACAAAAATAAAAAATAAAGACATAAAAAGTGTATTGAATAAATTCACTGAATTCAAATCCTATTCGATATTCATCTATTTCTCAACATTTTTGTCCAAATCACTATTTTACATCGAACATCAACATGGTTAAATTACATTAAAATCTAACTGTGAAAGTTTATTGCGATAATCAGGTCTACAACCATTAAATTTAAGTCGCCTTTCAATAATAATTAATCTTTTCACGTTTTTTACAAAAATGTGGGTTTTTATTATTCATTTATATCAGAAGTAATACACTAGATTTGACTATTTTTTATACTATTACTTAGATAAGACCTTTACACTAATTTAAAACTAATAAACTGAATATTATTTGCTATAATTCGCACAATACAAGCGTTATGGGAAAGATCGTGACCATTCAATTGATTTTTTGTTGCGCCACAAAATTGCCTTAACATGACAAACAAATTAACAAAATGGTTTAAATTTGCAGTACATATTATCAATTTTCGACGTTTTAAAAAAATATATTTTTAATGAAAAAAATTAAATTTTAAATAATATATTGCATTACTTACATGCTTCGAGGCTTTAGCTACAATTCTTAATAAATAACATTTGTATCAATCTTATTAATGTGTATTTTTCATTGTTTTTATTTGCTTATTTTCGCCGCGCAATCCGGCAATAGCGTGGTGTTGTAATTCTATAATATAATTCTATAATAATTTTAATGTGGACATTGTGTTAAGTGTCAATCGAAATATATGTATCTACTTTGACTGATTTTTGTATTATTTTATATATATATCAACTTAGTACTTCAATAAATTATTTAATTTTCAATGTATTAATTCAAAGGACAACGCACGTATAAATATAAAAATCGTGGATAATATTTTAGATAAGAGTTATCTATAACACTTGTCTCGAATGCGAGAAAAGCAACAATTTTATTGTCATCTCTTTCTATCACAACTTTCCTTTAGATTTACGTGATAAATGATGTCCTTTAGTATTTAGGTGGCACTTATAAGAAATTGAACTATTAGCCCCGGTTTGGAAGAATATGCAATACTCGTAGAATTTCTCGAATTTTAAACTGGAAAATGAAAGTCCGGTTGTGTGATGAGTAGCAACTTTTTACTATGGTAACTTTTTACTAACGCCCGTAGTAAAATCCTTTGCGGGTTGTTGGTACATCCAATTTAATACTGTCAAAGCATGTATGGAGATGTCTACAGGCGTGACCAAAAATCATGAAATATGATTCATTTTATGGATTTTTTCGCCTAGGCGTTCGACACCTGTAATTTTGGTGGTAATTTTTTTTACGTATTATGTGTAATAATGTATATTAAATAATGAGATCATCATTAGATGAACTCGCATCACTAAAATAGCGGGATATTGAATGATTAATTGTCGTATACTGTAACTTTTAAATTATCAACGTGTCAGATGACTTTTGAAACAGCTGTGAAAAGTCCTCCATATTTAACTATTGATTCCCGTTTTTACTATCGGATATCGAAGAGTAGAATGAGTTTATTATGGGATGTATATTCGAGAAGTAAATATTTTTTTACTAACGATCAAACCCGTTTCCGAAAAAAAAAGTTTACTTTAGTAACTTTTTTTATTATAGTAAAAAGTTACTACTGATTACACAACCGTTCAACCACACAAAATAAAACATATTTCATACATAAAAGCAGATTTTTTTTTTAACTATTAAGTGCGTGATAGAAATAACGATGTTTTAGATTTCGAGATAGAGTAAAAATATGATGTTCTATTTCATCACATTTTGGCTACTTATTTATATACCTACTTAAATCAATTTGTAATTAATAAATCTGAGTGCCATATTATGTTGATCAAGCTAATACGATTTTCAAAAAATCATATAATATAAGTAAATCTTTTCTATGCAAATACTTAAAGTACAGTATTCTTTAATTTGTTATTAGTGTAAAAAGCTGGTTTTATCTATGCTTGAATTTTTTAATTTCAATACACATTGTTTCCTGAAGATAATACCATAGGTACCGAAAAATGTCGAATAATTAATAAATATATTGGTTTAAATAAAGTATTAATAATTTAATGTTTTTGTCAATAAACAATCTGAATCCAGTATAATATTCAACTTTTTTTTGGACTTTTTTGGACCCGTATCTAAATACTTTTAGTATTTAGATGCTGGTGAATCAGCGTCCCCTTCACAACCTTCTTTATGTCAGTGTCCGAACGTGGAGGGTCGTATGTGAGAATAAGAGGAAATGAGGATTTAGTGGGGAGACCGTAGCAGGCAATAGATAATGGTAGCTACTTGACACTTCAAGGTGATATTTTAATAATGAACGGTTATATTACTCGGGTTGGAAACCATCTACACCTTTCAAGAGACGGTCGAGACAGTCCTATTCGGTATGTACCTACATTAATTCTGTGGTTTAATTTCATTATTCAATTTCTTGAGGTTAAAAAATATATCATTATTTCATAAATCAAGTATATCAAATAATGATAAATATATCAAGTAATGAGGATTTCATTAAATTTCAATTCATATTTTCAGCATGTAGCGCTTCAAAACATGTGCCAAATAATGAAAACAAAAAAAACCCCTTTAAGTGTAGATATTGTGTGTACAATTACATTAATTTATTTTTGATAAAAGGTGTTCAGCGGAAAAATTTCAAGATTAAATTGTAATTGCTCATAAACCATCAGGGTGAGATAAGCGAGAGGGTATTGTTCGACGCGCGTGATTTGCGAATTTGCCAGTCGCAATGAGTCACTGGTCGGGAGCGCTCCGCGCGTTTGCGGTTGAGCAATATTTAAAGTGCGGTGATTCATTGGTTCGTGCGCGTCGCGCTTTTTGTACTCACTTTAATATTCGACGAATAAGTGATGGGCCTAGCACACAACTTATTCGGTGTTGGGTTCAAAAGTTCAGACAAGAAGGGACAATGGTTAACCAAACTCCTCCGAGATCCTCAACGTCAGCAGCGACGCCAGAACATGTGGCTCAAGTTCGACGTGAAATTATTCGCAATCCGCGTAAATCGGTAAGAAAGATTGTATTTTAATTTTATTTTTAACAAGTTATTTTTAATTACACTTTGCCTATCTCGCTAGAAAAAATCTGTGTTGAGACATGCGAACGAAAAAAAACCCGGCATTCATTTTTATTCATATTTTTACTGTCTGTCGGCATACTATGTAAGTCGCACGGGTACAACGCGTAATAAATTTACAGTGAAGCTTATATGTTTGGTGACTCTGGATATATATAGCCGTTATATTGAAGAATTATGCTTATGGCCCATCTCCATGGATGAATTTTTCGACTAGAGAGAAAAATCTCACGATTGGATTGTTTGAAGATAACCCTCGGTTTTCATAGTGTACAATATAAACATCAAGTCTCAGAGCTTTTCGTATGTAAAATGTCAAATTTCAGTTCATTGACTATTAATGTTCCGTTTGTAAGTTGGGTGAATTGTAATCTTCCCAACAACAGATAAATGTTTGTTTGACTTTTAGTATAAATACAGGTATCTGTTTGTGCGCACGTGTCAAGTATATAAAGCTGTAAAATCGAACGGGTTTGAGTTTTTGTCTCTTTCTAACAATCTCAATCTGATCTTTAAGTTAATTTACAAATCAAAATCTCTTCACGTGTACATTCTACTGAGATTTATCTCAGCTACCGTATTATATCTATTATAAGACGCACCCTTATTTTACAAAGCTAGAAATAAAATAAAAAAGTCAATAAAAACGTTATTTTTAAAATGAGAGACATCTTATTGCACACACGGTAAATTTTTATTTCAATGCTACGTCATAATAAATTCTTTTTGAGGATATTTTATGCAATAATTAGGGCCACAATTTTATTTAAAAATTATTCTGTTCAACTGTATTCCGCCTATGTGGCAGCTGGGTTACCCCACCTCCAAAGATCGTCAACGTACAAGTACAATTTTGACAGCCATTGTAAGACGCCATCGAGTATAAGACGGGCCACGAATACACAGACACCAAAATAGGAAAATACACGCATCTTGTTCACCGCTGGACCCTCCGTGCACACCTTTTAATAGCCTCCAATAGCAATTTTTATATTTTTTATATTTATTTACACCTTTTGAGAGTTGCTTACCCTCGTTTCGATCCGTCATAATTACATATATTTTTATTTATTTTATTACATTCAATCATATCATCATAATGCCATCATAGGTTGGCTCCGGTATCGCCGTACCAGAACCATACTTGTACAATATGAGAAACTTGTTGTCACATTAATTTCAAAAGGTAGCCAGAAAGAAGCTACAGAAATCACACACCCCCAAAAGGGGAGGGTAGAAGTCACATTTATGTGTTTCAATCGCAGAACTCGGTTACACTCAAGTCCCGTCGCAAGAGTGCGAGGGAGAGCCAGTAGAATGCTCCGTTAGGTCTCTCCAGCCACTGCTCTTCCAGGCATCGCCCATCCCAGCAAGCCCCAGCGGGAGACCCACACCCTAATAAATACCTGGAAATGTCCGAGATTCCTTTAATTTCTTAATAGGTCATGGTTCTGGGGGATCCGATGACCTGTGATCCAATAGTAATTATTAAAACTCGCAGAATTCACCGCATTTCCTGGCCAAAAGTGCGGCCGCAATGAATTCAACACCCGGTTACGCGGCCCGCGCCGAGCGTCATACGAAATAGGCACCGTAATAACTATTCATTACTCCATAAAACTCTCCCCCCTGCAGATTACCTAACAGAAATAGCTTTGGTTATATCAATTACCCACGTTACTACACACCGGATGTTGTATTCGTTTTTACACATATCACGTAGAATTTTCACGAAATTCCATCAAAAATAAATTAGGTTAATTAAATTTTTATGAATGTTATAATTATTATTTTAATAAATCAAATAAAATCAGTAGGTATCAAAAAATGTAAGTATTGATTGAAATTTTATCGGTCTATTTTGAACATTTATTTTAGTTTTACTGTTTCCGAGGTAAGTTTGTAGAACTCCATAATCACATATGGGAAAAAATAAAAATCTTGTTTTTTGATTCTACTCGTTTAATTTACTTGAGACGCGTCTGGACAATGGTAATGCCCTTACAAGGTGAAAAGTAAACGAATAGAATCAAAAAACTTTATTTTATTTTCCCCTACGTGATTTATTTTAGTAATATAATCAAACATTGTTCCATTAATTTAACGCCGTCTAATTAACTAAGCTGAGTGCATTGTACGGTATTTGCGTATTGCCTTGTTATATAACGTATTACGTAACCAGGTTATATTCATAACGTAGTTTTTCTACATTCCTACATCCCTTCAATTTTTTTTTAGTCACACATCTTAATGAATGATATAGATCGAATTATAATGCCTCCTGTATGTATTAACTTCTTAACTAACTATACAAATTCGTATCTGTATATATTAAGTCTTTCATTGTTGGTAAATTTTATTAGTTATTTTTTAATATTATTTTTCTTCATTATTTTAATTTTCACAACTAAACTTTATGCTACACACATAATGGGTTATTGTCACCATTATAGTTACTCTCATCATCAGGTGATAACTGAACTAAATCCAGTATTGTAGTAATTCGGGTATTGGGGCGGGGCTTGGGAAGAGGAGGAAGGTTTCGGGCCTTAACGGGAATATGGACAGTAAAGGTTAATTAGTATTTTCTCCGTATTTAAATTCTTTTGTATTTCAACAGTTTCCGATTTGTTCATTATTAATCCTTTAAAAGGTACTGAGTGGAGAAGTTTTGGTTTATTACTATCGAAAGAGTAGTTTGTTTCAATTAAGTGGTTAGCGAATTCCGAGAAGTTATTACTTTTTAGGCAGTAGCGATGTTCTTTTATTTCTTGCGGTTTGACCTATATATTTTTTATCGCAATCTCTACAAGTTATTTCAGACGACAATACGGTATTTAGTTTAGTTATCTTCTGGTAATGAGAGAGACTGCACCTTTAGATACTATAGTAGTGACAATAACCCAACGTGTGTGTAGTACAAAGTTATGTTGTGATAATTAAAATAATCATGTTTCACCACAAAGCAACCGGCATGTCAATTAATGATATTATTCTTCTTCTTTCATATAAAAGAACTATATTTTTGTCGGTGCAATTTTTAGCATGCGCATTTGTCATGGCCACTATCCAGATGTTGTAATTAGTGTATACATGTAGCTTTATTCAATATATGGTGAAAGTATTTTTATCTGGACGTTCTTCTCCATCCTCTTCTATCAGTTACATTTCTAAAATATGAATTGTATCTAAAACTGTACCTATCTGTTGGCCCTTTCTATTACAAATCTTTTTCCTTGCACTCTTCTTAGAATCTCCTCTTTTGTAATTTTTTCTGTCCAGTTTATTATTTTCTTATTTTGCCAGCACCACATCTCGTATATTTGAATTTGTCTCTCTCTTTTCAATTCTTAAAAATTCTTAAAGCATATGTTTTACATCTTCCGAATGCTAGTCGTTTATTAAGGCTTCCTACATCGGCTTCCTTTAAAATTTATTATGCATGGTGCCTTTGTCCTGGTTTTCCATGAAAATGGCCGTAGGCGATTTGCCACCAGCTACCTGACTTAGGTTAATGTCTTTATGCGGCTCTCCGAGAGCCAAGGGATTAGGTTGGGTGAATAGGTTACTTATATAATACATAATAAACTAAAAGCCATAAACTATTTTTTTTCATCAGTATTTTGTCTTATATAACAATACTAGTGTCAGTTTCATACAAGGTTCCCATTGAAAGACATAAAGTATTGTTTTAATTTATATATAATTCAACTTTGGTTTAAATTATTACATATTAAGAACGCTAGACAGATAATATAACATGCCCGTGTATGTTTATTAATCAGGAAATGAAAAAAATTGTTTACCAATGTTATTTAATGTACATATACTATTTACGTTGTACACCTTTGTAAAATGAAGTCTCTAATTTTTAAACATAATAGTTGTATAAATTTATATAGTTGTATAAGTTTAAATAACATGCGTGCTCGAATATTGTGTATGTATGCGTAAGAAAATAAAAAAATATATCTTTGTTCTGACCTGAATCACATTCAAAATATAAATTTACATTTTTTTAAATCTTAAATCTTAAAATAAGGTTAAAAAAACACTTGAATGGCTTCTCGCTCGCTAACAAAATGATAAATCTATTCGTACAAGGAGATTTTTTTGGGCTCATTATCTACAATATCATATATTTTCCAACCAAGTATAACTAGAAATAATCGAACGTACTTGAAATTTGAAAGAATTCATATCCTTACGAGAAGGTTTAAATATAAACTGATATTTATTATGTATGAATGCGCCCCGCCACACTAGTTATACGTATTATAGAATAAAATACTTTTATAATTATAATTTTATACACTTTTTTACATATTGAATAAAATCTACTTTTCCGAGAATTTTTTGAACACGCCCGTATTTTGGAAACAAAACAGACAAATATTGAAACTTATATTCGAACTACGATTCGTCAAGTGCGTCAAAATAAAACCTAAAATTTACAACTAATCAGCATAATATAATCATAATTCATTTTATACACTACATATATCTTAAAATATATTCAGCAAATAAAATATAAAATGATTTAAGTTGATGTTCCTCTAAAATCTATTATAAAATACTTATTAGTTACTTAGTTCTTATTTTAAAAGAGCTCTGTTAATATCTCGTTTAAACTTTACAATTGTTTCAAACTAGGCCTATTCATCATATCGTTTAAAAATATTTTTATCTCATGGCCGCCGGGAGTAAAATCTAATCGAATATACTCTTAAGTTTGCATTAATTAACCATCAAGTCGATCGTATAAAACGGCAAGAAGAATCCTTAATGAGCTTACTGAAGAATGCCATTGTGAGTTTAAAGTTGTATGGAATATAATACAAGGGATCCCTTTACCGTTCGTGAAAATGAAAACCCGTCGTTTGATCCCAAATTCACTTGACCTCATCCCACCAGAAGTACGTCAAGATCAGGCTTTAAATCTAAAATCTTAAAATATGTCGAAACAATACCCTATAAGGGGTGGGGGGAAGGCGCTTAGAGTGTACATTTTTGATCGGCGATAGCGTTATTTTGAAATTAAATTATATTTTGGATGTGAATACAACATATTGAAAATACAAAAACAACTAAAATGAATACACCGAACTGAATAAATTTGAAGTTAAAGGTGAAGAATGCTTACTCTTGGACGCATTGAAGGGTAAGAATACACATCTAAGAAATGAAGTAGATCCCAGCTAGAGCACAGGTCATGCCACCAAATAAAGCAAAGTTCAAACTATACCTAAATACTTTTAAAATTAGTAATATTAACTTGGTGGTTAAGATTCATATTTTTTATTTATTATCTAAGTTTTATTAACCACAATTGAGTTTAAAAAAACATCTACCGGTTTCGGAAAACACTATTCCTTCTTCAGGATGTCATAACTAACTAAAAATATAGTATTGTTTCTTCACCAGAATCTATTTTTAAATTTTTTAAAAAACAACAATTATTTTTAAAAAAAAAATTAGTACCTAACTCAAATTACTGCTCAATACAAATTTAGTCGAATAATTTTTAGGAAAAAATTTTAGAATAGGACTCGTAGTTAAATTTAGTTGGCTGTTTAGAATTTCCTGATTACTTTTACATGCTTTATTTATCTCCAACGATTCCAAATTATTTAATTTGTGACCTACACCGTTTATATGCAAAATTGACAATCAATCCCAATTTTTTATCAAAACCATGACTATTTTCTATCAAATGATTAGCAAATTCTGAAAACCCACTATTGTTCAAACATCTCAAATGCTCCTTTACTCTTATATTAAAATTTCTACCCGTTTTACCAACATAAAATGCAGCACAATCCTTGCAACTAAGTTTATAGACGCCAGAATTGTTAAATTTATCATCTTTGTCTTTAGAATTTATGAGTAAATTTCCTATACTATTATTTGTGTAAAATGCTGGTCTAATGTCTCGTGGTAGGTGTTTAGATATTTGTTTCGAAAAGTTATTTATGTATAAAATCTTACGCCAATTATCATTATTATCATTATGTTTTATCTGTGATTTATATAAAAACTGATTATTATATTCTTTTAATTTATTTTTTAAAATAGTATCTATCAAACATGTATTATACCCATTATTAACTGCTATTTTTTTTAATTGTATTCAATTCAATATTGAAATTGGATGTTGACCTAGGAATATTGACTAAACGATGTATCATGGAGTGGAACCCTGAATGTTTATGTGATAATGGATGATTAGATTCATTGTGTATGATAGTTGGTTTTCTAAAAATTCCATGACTGGATGATTAGATTCATTGTGTATGATAGTATCTGTAAAAGTTGGTTTTCTAAAAATTCCATTATCACATAAACATGTTTGAACAATAGTGGGTTTTCAGAATTTGCTAATCATTTGATAGAAAATAGTCATGGTTTTGATAAAAAATTGGGATTGATTGTCAATTTTGCATATAAACGGTGTAGGTCACAAATTAAATTATTTGGAATCGTTGGAGATAAATAAAGCATGTAAAAGTAATCAGGAAATTCTAAACAGCCAACTAAATTTAACTACGAGTCATATTCTAAAATTTTTTCCTAAAAATTATTGGACTAAATTTGTATTGAGCAGTAATTTGAGTTAGGTACTAAATTTTTTTTTTTAAATAATTGTTGTTTTTAAAAAAATTTAAAAATAGATTCTGGTGAAGAAACAATACTATATTTTTAGTTAGTTATGACATCCTGAAGAAGGAATAGTGTTTTCCGAAACCGGTAGATGTTTTTTAAACTCAATTGTGGTTAATAAAACTAAGATAATAAATAAAAAATATACCTAAATATCTCTTCGTACCCCCAAATAAGCAGTTTAATTCTCTATCATTCGGTTTACTCAGTAGTGAAATTCTTGAGGTCTATGATGTATCGTTTTTATTTTGTTAACAGTTTCTGAGGCAACTAACTTGCTTCTATATAATTTTATTATTTTTTCATACGTTTGCACATTATTTTATTCTATTTGGCTTTTCTGATTTTTTAATTTATCTTTACTCTCTGCAATTTTTGTTTCTACTGGATGTTAAAAAATCTAATTTTTTTAACACTGGACCAACTATTGAAAAGGCTTATATGGCTTCAATGGACATGCAAGTAGTCACACCAGGAGTGTGATATTTTACTATTTTGCGCGGGAACTGTTACTGCATCCATAACTTCTGATTGGACATTGAAGCTGTCAGTGGTTGATTGAGATGCAGAACTGTCGACAATATTTTCACTATTAATATTAACTATATATTTTTTTCTTTTGTTATTCTCCACACATTCTTAGACGCCCGTATAGTGTGCACTTTTATTCGCCATCGCGAAATTTCACATCATAAGAATATATTTTTCAAGGTTGATATTTCAATGCAAAAAATAAAATATAATATTACATGTTTTGGCTATAAATGCTATGAAATGTGGACTACACATTGGGTAGGAAAAAATATTATTACCAATATTTCAAACAAAATTACAAAATTGATTTAAGGACGTTCCCAAAAAAATCATTTTTCTTACAATCCTTTTGAAACTTTGAATACACATACTTATGAGTGTCTTTTATATGTAGAAAATGTTTTCAATACTCCTTGCGGTAGTAAATTTTTAAATATTGACTATTAAAATGTGCATATTTAACATACGAACCATACCCCGACCAATGTTGTAGCGCATGTTTAATTGAATAGCAATAGTAATTTTCTTACAATTGTTTTGGAAAACTGAGAATCATTAATTGAAGATTTAACAAATATCTTTCTGTAAAAATAACTAAAACAAGCGGTATTCGTTTTTTTATAAAAAATACTAAAAGTGAGTTACTTTTCAATGGTTTTGACGTTTCTTTTTATAATTTGAATAGTGAGAGATTATTGAACTTCTGCGCATGTGAGCGGAAGCGAAAAAGTACACTGGACCTCAACTGTTTTTTATTCTATTCATAGTAGTTTACATACGGGGGATCTTCTTGAAGATTGAGTACGACTGCTCTTTGGGAACGTCCTTAACGTTACTTCGATATAGGTACATATGAACGTGGATTCAAATTTTGTGTTTCAGTGCTATCAACTGCATAAAATCTGCGCACTCTTAGGCAACTATATCTTGCATTAAATCTTGTTTCATATTCTTTAGAGGTAAAAATAATATTTAAAAGTTTTAATTTGTGTAATAATTTTCCTTGATAACTTTCATTATTGATATATTATAACACGGTATTAAAACATACATAAAATAAACCAATATTATTATTGAATGAATAAGCACACGGTGGCCACAAAAGATTCACAATTTCAATTCAGCAAATTCATGACCCAATACATTCAAGCAGATTTTTTATACATAAAATAAATACCCGGAAAGGCTTCGTTTTCTCGTATTCAATATCACGTTAAAAGCGCATTTTCCTCAAAGGAAATATTTCACAAAGATTCTTCCAGTCGAACGTTCTCACTTCATTTCATCCGGCAATTCTTTGATGAGCAGTTGAGCAAAAATGTTTATAACGAGTTAAAAAAACTTATCCGATATCAACACAATAATCCATTCTATTGTATTTTTTTATGTGTTTTATTTTCATTCGTAGAATCAATTTATTCATCGCTTTGTTTCGATTTAAAAAAAAAAAATATATATATATATATATACAAGAAGAATGTGTTCTCATAACAATTAATCTTATATATATATATACTTATTGTGAAGTTGTAATTATTCAGAACACAGGTTTGTGATATTTTAAATATGAATTAAATATATTAACTAGAAAGATATACGTATAAAATCAATTTTATCAAAAAATATTGTTGTTGCGCCACCGGGATTCGAACCTGGATCTATTTCCGAACCGGGGGAGGTGCATTATTCAATAACCTTCCCCGGTTTAGAAAGAGATCCAGGTTCGAATCCCGGTGGCGCAACAACAATATTTTTCGATAAAATTGATTTTATACGTATATCTTTCTAATTAATATATTTAATTCATATTACAAGATTATTTCACAGAAAAGGACTGGAGATACCGAAATATATAAGAATACAGACAAAAATATTAAATATGTTGTCAAACGTTATAAACTGAAATTAATATTAATAACAATTCATAAAATGTCAAAATGTTTCATTTGTTTTCAAACAATTTATCTTACTTCCTCCATGTTTCTGTCTCATAATAATTGCTGCAAACCACATCGACGAGAACACAGAGCCCTTTGATACATTAAGAGCCCGAATACGAAGCTAACAGAGCGTGCAATAATGTTCAGCGTTCATACCGCCGTATGTCCCGCAATAATGACATTGCCTATGAGAACACAACCAGATGAGACGAGATATTACCCTCCGGATCCTGCGATCGGCGGAGGGGTGTCGGGGTGCGTGACGCGCTTTGATGGAGACCTTAATCTAGCCGCGGCAGACTCAGGACATACCACATTATGGCGTGATCATATTTGATAGCCGCCCTAAACTTTTCGGCAGAAATCGATCGAGAACTCTCCGTTCTTAGAAAAGCGAAAATTCGATATTTTAAAAGACCGCTTTACAAAATATCCGATTGTACAATATTTTTATTCATTACTCAGTATTATAATGTTTATTTTTACGTTACAATTTTTCAGAACATAGCTTCGTGACGATTAAAACAATTTATTACTCAAAAGTTTTTGAGAAACATTGTAATTAAAAAGATGGTCACTTCTGATTAAAAAAAATAATCTTCTCACTTTTTAAAATTTTTTTTTTATTAATATTAAAAATATAATACAATTTCAATAATCAGTGGATATATATATATATTAACATTTGTTTCTTCTCTATGAGAGTGAGACTCGTGTATAAAACACTTAGAACTTAGAAACTTACTTAAACTTAAAACTTAGAAAACATATGTAAATTAAATTTGGCGGCTTCTGTAAAGGTCATCGTAGCATAATTGATTAAAACTTTCTACTGGCAATACGTATTCCAGATAATTTTTTCTATAACATATTTTTTAATTTTCGAATATTGAGTTTTCAAAGGGATTTGTCTAAAATTAATTTTTGTGTTATAATACCCTGACTATATCCAAACATATCCTACACAGATCTATCCCCGCGTTGGCTGAGCTAGAATAATTAAACTAAGATACGCTATAGTGACATTACGTGGGTTTACAAAATCCTATTTAAAATGATTTACAAGAATGTCATTTTGAGTTTTTTTTTTGTATTTATTTACCCCTAAATTACGAATCTTATACGATATACGAAATAAAATATTTCATTTTTGTTCATCCTACGCAAGCATATTTCGAATAAAATAATTGTTCTACTTATAAAATTAGCAATATTAACTTTGTGGTTAAAATTCATATTTTTTATTTATTATTTTTGTTTTATTAACCACTGAATTGAGTTTAAATACATCTACCTGTTTCGAAAAATACCATTTTCTTCTTCAGGATGTCTTCAGGATGTCATAACTAACTGAAAACATATATCATTGTTTCTTCACCAGAATCTATTTTTTAAAAAACAACAATTATTAAAAAAATAAATTTAGTACCTAACTCAAATTGTTGCTTAATACAAATTTAGTCGAATAATTTTTAGATAATAATTCTGGTGAAGAAACAATGATTTATGTTTTCAGTTAGTTATGACATCCTGAAGAAGAAAATGGTATTTTTCGAAACCGGTAGATGTATTTAAACTCAATTCAGTTGTTAATAAAACAAAGATAATAAATAAATAAAATTAATAATAATAATTATACAACTGTTTGAAAAATAAATAAAAATATGTTGCGCTCTTTGACATTCCGTTTCTTTAAAATGTATCGAGTTCGATGCATAAAGCCCGGTTCGTATTAATGAATATTATTTGTAAAAGAAATTAAAAAAAGAATATTCCCATTTTTGTAATCAATCTAGATAGTACTGAGTAAAGTTTTGTGATATTTTGAGGGACGTAGATATTTAAAATATTTTTCTAGAAAAATCGTAATAAAGTTTTGCGGTTGGAAGTTGGATTTAAGACGAAATTTCGAAGGGTAATTATAAGTTATTGAATGGCGTAGAAATAATTTATGAATTTTGGAAAATCAATCTGTAAAACTTTTATTAAAATTTGAAAATATTTTTTTTTTTTGTAACATTTATAAAATACTTTCATGAGATGGGCGGCTAATAGCTTCATCTAAGGTGAGTTTTTCATATCTTAGGTTTGAATTTTGTTTTTTAGTATGTAGATATATAAAAAGCATTTATTTTATTTTTGTTTGGAATATAAAAATGAGACACGAGGTATTATTTTATTTTCGGAACTTTATCTATGAAGATATCTTCACGAAACCACAAAATATGTTCATCACGTACGTAGCAGATTCTTATAAAAAATTGGCAAAAGAGTCTATACTCTAAAATTATGTGAACACATATTCGCTGACAAAGCGAAGTTATTTCAAAGGTCGTGTGTGAAATGCGAGCACCGATCGAGGCATTTTTGAATATGCTTAATGCACTTTATTTTTCTTAAATACACGAGATTGCAACCGCGTCAAATTTTTAATTAAATATGATATTGTCATACACTAACTTACACGTAAAATTACAACATATAAATGTCTTCAACACGTTCAGGCCCGTGTCTATGGAAGAAGACACGACGAGAGAATCTCAGAGATTTATTTAAAATGCATCTATACTAAATGCCTGCCATGTATACGGATTAAGATTTTGATCTAGAGATACACTCAAATATCAGCTTGAGATTGGTAGAAAGACGTTCGATCTGACAGCGAAGTTTTACACGGGCTAACAAACGTTACCTAAAACCACCACAGACCTGTACAATTATATATTCTGACTACTCAGCACAAGACATTAAACATTAACATTAAACAAACCGCTATTTAGTTTTAATTGCTGTTGGGAAGATTTAAAATCACTCAATTGATGAACAACGGTGACATTTGACGTACGCGACGAGCACGAAGTAAGGCGCGAGACGACTGCGTGATGTATATACGCGGACTACGAAAACTGAAAGCTGTCTCTAATGAATATCATAGGAGCAAAACCCTCGGTATCAAGTCGAAAATCTCTAAAAATCTCATTCGTGAGCACGGGCGATTATAAGCATTCCATTACTTTTTCAGTTTGAATTGGAGGTATTCTGTTCGTACATCTCACACTTGTTCAAGCCGACTGTAATCGTTCATTTATTTTAATTACCTTCAATATCAATAACAATAATATTAAAGTGCTTTATTTTTTAGGTAAATATTGGTAGAAATATAAATTTTGGTAAAAAATGACGAAAATAAAAATTGTCTTTCTCACATTTTCTACAAGCTAATAATAATATTATTGAATAATACGTATGTTGCCAATCGATTCAATCAATAAACAATTAAATAGTTTATTAAAGTAAATATAAATATTTTGTTTTTGGCTAATGAAGAGGAAATGGAACAATTGTCAGTGTTGCAAATTAAAACTTGGAGAATAATACTCAGAAAAAATAGATATACTCGGATCAGTGCAATGCTGGAAGATCTAAATATGATAACCTTTAAGCAGAAGATATATTTTGATATAGTTGTATTTATTTATAAAATCCTCAATCAGAAAATATCAGGAGAATTTACACGAAAAATTGATGCAAATCAACATGAGCATGAATATCGTACAAGAGGGGGGGATACACTGAGACTGCTATCCAGGAAGAAGGCCAAATCTCAGGAATCGATGATGTACAGTGCAATAAAGATTTTTAATGAAATGCCAAAAAACATAAGAAAGGAGAACAAATTGAATAGATTTAAAATAAAACTGACTAAATATGTAAAAGATAAGTTTTAGTAAGAGAAAATACTTAAATCTTGTGTATATTAGAGTATATGTAGGAGTGCTTATGTATGCACTATGTTAAGAATTGAATTAATTAATCTGGTTTAAAAATCAATATTGTACATTAATTTTAATTGTATTAAAATCGTGACAGTTTCTCATATAAATAATAATTTTTACCTATCTATAAATATGTTTTGAGATTGGTTAAAAAGTATACAAGTACATTCATAAATAGTGACGTCTATCTACGACGTACCACACTCAAAATTCACATAGCCAAATACTTCCGTGAACTTCCACACGAACACGTTTCACAGAAACTTTGGTACCGATTGAGCAGAAAACTTCTTCATGTGCAATTCTCATCTCTGCTATTTAATTAAAAGCAATTCATCGATCTTAAAAGCCAAGTTCATGACTTTATTGACGTTTTATGGAATTCTTCAAGGGTCGTTTTCAACAGGGTCCCTGTCGTTTACGTTTAAACTCATTTATGATATCTCTATTACTTTATCACAGAGTACAGCTGAACACTATTAATTTTCTCAAAAATGTCAAACACGCTAAATTCAAACGGCTGTCTAAAACGAACGATAAAAAACGAAAGTAGTATCAGATATTTCCAGTACATATAAAAAAAGATTAAATTATTGTATTTTTTTAAGACTAAAGTTTTCAGTCTACTCTGGTTTTAAAATAAATTTATGCTAAATCATTCTCATTCCAGCTTTATAAAGAGCTTTAAAATGTTTGTATGTTTTTAAGATCGTTAAAAAAACACCAATGAATGTTTTGGAATTGGCAACCGTTATCGGAAACGATTTTCACAATTTCACCCTAGACGGTAACAAGTTGGTTATCTAATTCAACATAAAAAGCGTTCGGATAACGTCATTGCCTGAATATTAACATTTTTAACGAGGCCAATTGATGGCATTTTCGTAACGTTTGAGGTGGGCGTTGGAACACGTAATGATGGCGCTGGGGGATGGGGTAGTAAAACGAGTTTAAGCTTACACGTTTGATGGGAAAACCTACAAGAGGTAAATTGAAGTCTTATAAATACTGACACGTTCAGCTCGGACTGATCGGGCATCCTTTCCATGTCATGGATAGAACGCCAGGCCCAGAGCTTCAATCGCCTCTTGCAAGTTACGGGTTCTACCGAGTAACGTCCGTGGGCAGCTTTATGAGAGTTTATTTTGTCTGCAGTGGAGGGTAAATACATAAAGATACCAAATTTGTTCATATTTACTATAATTTGGTAATAACATATTTTACAACCACCCACGCTTCACTTGACATACCCAATTTTCGTCCATGTTTCACTTCACTGTATATTCTTCAAACACCATTTCTTCTTTGATGAATCTTGCCCTGGAGATTCGAGCTCATATTTACTAGCACAGATCAGCTCTCCACAAGTCGGACCCGCCATCCCATAATTTGTGCCAGCATAAAGCACGCCGCCATCATACCAGAAATATAACTAAAGACCTCCGACTTCTAGTTATGGCCCTTACAAGCGTCACCTTTTTATTTTTCACCTTTTCTTTTTCATCTTGGCCAGCACTCTTCCTTCGACCACACCAGTCTTCCAGCTCCCATCTTGCTTGCTAATGAGATGTCCGCTATTCGACCAATGACTTCTCATTAGCTACTGTATTGCGGTCAGTCCCCCCACTCAGTGCGACATTTTATATCTGACGTTTTTGGTGAGCACTCACACGTGGACGCATACATCATAACGTTACAATATGTCTCTACATCGTGAATCAAAAGGAGATACTTTATTCACTTTCATTTTCGTCTTATTCTCAATGAGGATCAAAAGTCGTGAATAAAGGAACTGCGGTTAAATACGGACAACGGAACGGATGATCTGTCGGTAACTATTCCGGTCCATAGCATTTCCTGTATAGGAGTGAACTCTGCATCGAAGATTTAACAGTCAATCCAACGTGTTTGTAACATTCCACGGGATTTGTTTCATATCCAAAATATCTACCCTTACCGTCCTCTACCCAGAAAGGTTCTATTATCAAAAGCTGCCCTATCGGTATTACTCATTTGCCATCAGGTTGGCATTTTTAATTTACAAGGCAACCATGTCATATTGCAGTGTAGCATTGGGGAAATTAAACACGATATAACTACTAGCATAAAACTATTAATTATCCTTTCAGTACAGATTCTGCCCTTATTTATTTAAATTAATATACAAAGTGAGAATATATAAACAATAGAAAATAGATTAATAAGAAGTTTGTCACCGTGAGACAGTGATTGTACGAAACTAGCACTCTCTTCAAGAAAACAGGACATTACAAATAACAGTTTAGTTCAGGTTTACGGGTTTAAGCTGTTCAGCCAAGATGATTCAATATGTCTTTATATTACCATATCAAATCAAACTGGTTAACCTTCATAGCCAGACAAAAACTGCTCGATGTTTAATATGATCGATTTCCAAAGTGATTTCTTGCGTTTACGTTCTCTTAGAATCTATGTTTCAACACTATGGAGAAATATCGAGAAAATAAATCTGACCCATCTCATTTTTGTTTTTCTTCTTATTCTTCGATCTTTCCAGATCTTTTTGTGATTGTCCATAGAGAACCGTGACATGGCGTTTCTCCTCTCAATTACTGCCTTACAGTCTCCTCCATTTGTTCTTAAAGATACTAGATAGTATATATGTAATGTACCGATTAATTCACGTGTGCTAAAATACATATATGTACTTTAAAAAAGTGAATTTTAATTCCTTACTTCATACTTATTCAAACACAAATGTTGCTATATTATTATTTTATCACAATATAAAGGTGATTGCTATTTAAAAATGAAATAACATACATATAGATATCAATTTAAAAGAGCTACAAGATATAAGTTCAAAAATGTGTCGTCAACCTGATCAGTTGATGTGGCGAAACTGAATAACGCGTTTCCCCGAATAGGAAAAGGTTCGAATCCCTTTAGCAACTAAAATATTTTTTCAATAAATTAATTTTTTCTGTATATCTTTCTAGTTGACTCATTTAATTTTTATTAAAATACCACGGAACTATGTTCTGAAAAACTGCAACTTCACAATAATAATAATAATGTGTTATCATTAAAAAATTAAAAAATCTGTTTATACGTACATTTCATTTGGTACCCACCTAATTTATACCTCTTAATCTCATCAAAATTATATTCTACGTTCTGTACTATAAAAATATAATTGAGTTATTTCTGCCGATACAATTCCTTCATGTCTGCAGTTGTGTTTGTTCCCAATTGACCTATATGAGGCCTCCATGATGTAACATTTTTTTAATAAACACGTGTAGGGGAGAAAAAGCTACCTACTGGCGTACATCAGCTAATACCGTAGCGCGAAAAAAGTGGGGTGAAAACCAATTTGAATATTCTCAAGGGCGTAACTAAAGAGGAGCATGTGGAGCAGGTTGTTCCAGCGTTAAGTTAAAAAAAGAGCACATAATTTTAATAAACCTTCGTTTAACGAAAAATTCTATTAACTGAAATTTCCACACTGTGACATTTATTTGCTAACAATACAATCTTTCTAAGCTTGTACGTAGCTCTGACAGAAAAAATTAACTGAACATTGATTTGTATGCATAGTTATAAAAATAATATATTTAAAACAATATTTATAACATACAAAATTGGAAAAAAGCAATTTACTTACTCGTCGCAATGAGTCACTGGTCGGGAGCGCACCACGTGTTTGCGGTTAAGCAATATTTAAAGTGCGGTGATTAAGTAGTTCGTGCGCGTCGCGCTTTTTGTACTCACTTTAATATTCGATGAGTATTTGATGGGCTGAGCACGCAACTTATTTGGTCTTGGGTTCAAAAGTTCAGACAAGAAGGAACAATGGTTAACCAAACTCCTCCGGGACTATCAACGTCAGCAGCGACGTCAGAACATGTTGCTCAAGTTTGACATGAAATTATGCGCAAATTCGCTTAAATTGATAAGGAAGATTACAGCCTGTGCTGTAATAAAAAAATCAACAGCGCACGTTATTTAAAAAAAAAAAAACTACAGTACATACTGCAAATCGTGCAGTTTCTCAACAAAAATGACTATTCTTTACGTGAAACCTTAGCGAGAATGATGCTGGAACGTTTTGGAACAGCACGAACGCTTAGAAACATATTGTTTACAGATGAAGCACATTTTTATATCGATGGCTATGTTAATAAACAGAACATGAGATACTGGTACCCCGACAATCCAAGGGAACGCCATGATAAATGTTTCCACATGTATCCTCCAAAAACGACAGTGTGGTGTGCAATTTCTGCCGGAGTGATAGTTGGCCCATATTTTTTTAACCAGAGAAAGATAGTCACTGCTGACGTGTATTGTTGAATGATCGACGAGTTTATGGTACCGAGACTGCAGCTGTTTCCCGGGTTCAACAACAGAACACAATTTCAGCAAGCCAGTCCACATTACACATAGCTAGAGTTTCAATGAAGAAGCTGAGGGGAATTTTTCCCAATAAATTAATCAGCAAGTTTGGAGACACCCTTGGGAACTCGGTCACCGGACCGGACCTTAAAAGGTGTGATTTTTTTTGTAGGGATACCTTAAATCGAGAGTTTACAGCAACAACTCTCGAAAAATTCAGGCCCTACAAAAAAATATCCGCCGTGAAGTTGCTGCCATTGAACCAACGCTTTACTCTCGCTTGTTCGAAAATTTAAGAGTTCGATTGCAAGAATGTCTTGGGAGAAATGGACGGCATTTAGACGATATTGTTACTATTCGATACTATTCAAGTTGTTAAAATAACATTGTTCAATTTCGTCTATTATTTATTATAGTTGAAATAATTTTTCTAATTTCAAACATCTTATATAATCATTTTAAATTTTTTTAATTAATTAATAAATATTTTCTTATATTAGAAAGGGAAATCTAATTTAAAGAAGAAGGAAATTAAAAAAATTGGTCATTCAAGTTGTGGGATATGGCAACAGAAGTATTTTATCTGACACCAAAGTTTTAAAAACATTGAGATGGCTTAATCTCATAATGGCATAAAAAACAACTTCGACGAAAGAAAAAAATAAAGAAAAATAAGATGCTGTGGAATCGGAACGGCATTAAAAAATGGTGACAGTAAAATGTTACATAATGTAATATATATCGTGAAATAGTTCTTATGTACATGATAGACATACATTCCTGGGAATTTATATTATGTATTTCGTATTTGTGTTATGAATATTTGTAGGCTACGGTAAATAATCGCAATAATCGTAGTAAGCGTATGTGATAAACATTTGTAAGAAATTTGATGACCTTATTTTTATTATAACTCATTTATTCTGTATCTATGTTCTGTCATTAAACCGTACAACATAAAATAAAATAAAGAATTAGTGTTGATAGTAAACTACCCATTATCACGTAACTAAGATAACTAAGATCATTTTACAAAATACAATAATACAACGGATGACCGATTGCTCCGCGCTAGCTCTGCGCTGTCCTTAAATGAGTTTCAAAACAAATATTTCATCCATGTACACAAGGTGTTTGAGATTCCGTAAATACAAAGAAGATGGCCTTCAAATAGTGGAACTACACATGTAACAATTTGAAAGTGTAACATATAGGTTCGAAAATAATCGTGTAGCATAATCGGATAATGCATTTCCACGGATATGAAAAGATTCAGGTTCGAATCCCGGTAGCAACAACAATATTTTTAGATAAAATTGATTTTATATGTATACCTTTATAATTAATACATTTAATTAGTATTTAATCTACTTAGTTTTGATACATTATAATTTCCATGAAATCAGTCATTTGACCCATTTAGATACATGTGCTTAAATATTGCAAAAAAAAAAAATGTAAATCAAATTAATAATACAAATCCTGATACCAAATGTACTCATAAATAGATATATAAATCAAACACAATTTTTCTTATTGATGTTTCGGCTGTCTAGGTATTAGTTGATAATGGCCTAGACAGTCGAAACGATAGTCCAATTATTTGTAAAAATTAAATATAGAACCAATAAAATCATGTTTGATTTATTGTGTTGATTAATAATTTATACATTCAATTAAAGACATTCAGAGCAATTGTGTAAGTACCTACCTACCTAAAATACGTGTACCGTGCTTCCCCGCCGTATATTTGTAAATTAGGGACCTCACTACATAATCTACCGTGAAAATATTTACACGCGGATGACAAGAACGGAACTTTACGATACGTAAACAATTCTAAATTGAAAATTATTTAATTATCATTTATTTTAAATGGTATTTTTACTAATTATTCATACTTAATATTATTTATTAGACTTTCAGAATAATTCGTCCATCTGCTTAGATCATAATTAAAGAGACCTAAGCTCGAGTCCAAGGTGATTAAACTTGGTAATGGGCAGAGAGAATTTCAGAAAGTTGGCTCCACCACCCGCGCCTGTTCACCAGCTCCACCCCTCGCTCTCGATCACCTAAAATGTCGGATCCGGATAACCAAGTTATAATGGCCACTTCAGAATAAGCTCTTTTGATCAACCTTGCCCGGATACTTTCTCGAGGCTGCTAACTGATGTGATCATATAATGACCGAATGTTTTCTGATATTTCTGACATAAAGTATATGAGATTGTACTACTTAATACGGCTATGAAGATAAAAGTTTACGTGAACATATCTCCGAAAGCTTTACTTTAAGTGTTATTAAAATAATAAAAAATAATTAAGAATATATCTTCGTTAGTCTGACACTAAAACAGTAAAGGTTTCTAAAAGCTTTTCGTAAAAACGAATCTATGTATATATAGGAGAGGCACTTGAAACATTAGTTGCGCGACGAGGGGCATTCTACACATATTCTCGGTAGAACCATAAATCCGATAGTTTATGACACATATATGCAACAGTAAAAGTATTTACTCTTAGAAAACAAGACGTATTTTTTACATTAATGCATATTATATTGTCAGCGTTACAATTTTCGTTACAAAGCTCATGTCTATATATTTGGTGGTCCGTGAATCTAAGTAACAATTTATTTATCTTCAAATAATGTTATTCACCTTAAATTTGTGAATTAAAATAAACTCATTAGAAATATACAAACTTTTATACCTCAGTTTACATAATAATATCTAATTTTTTTCAATAGAAATAGAAATCACAGGAGAATAGTTGGGGAGGTTTAAACTAGATGTGTTTGTAGAGAGAATGATAGGCTACAATTGATAATATAATGGTAAGGTACATGCTGACAATAAGGCCTGAAGGGTAAAAACGCCTAAGAAGCAAAACTCATTCAAAATACACTCACACACACAAACAGTGCTTACAAACATACATTAGGCGTAAACAAGTTGATTCCTGATCGCGACCTCCCGGTATCCCGTTGGCCGTCGCCAGTGTCGTGTCAGTTTTTACGAGAAGAGCGCGCCAGTTAAATAATAAAAATCCGTCAGAAACAATTGTAAGTAATTTTGATAATATTACAGTAAACTATGTAAATGTGTACTCTATATCTTCTGTAACTCAAGAATTTTATGATTGTAGTTGAATTACTTAGATGTTACAGTCAAATTTCTTATATTTTAAGATATTTTTTTAATTTTCGGGCCTGCGGGTATTAAAGCCTATGAAAATAAGCCATGGGCCTTATTTCCCTCCTCACTTTTTAGAGTTCCGTAGTAACCAGTAGCGCTTATTAATTCAATGTTTGCTGTCTATCCGCCTATCCGTCTACCCCTCCATCTGTCACAGCCTTATTACAGTATATCGGTCTAGGTATTTTGTTTCTATGATTTTACGAATGATTGTAGTATTTATAAAAAATGAGTTGGTATTAATTTTCAGTGATTTCGACCGCGATGCCTCCCAAAAGAGCATTATGGTTGTGATGATCCACATATAACCGAACTGATAAAAAAATATGAATTCCTAGAAACTTCTAGAGCTGATACGGCAGGGGCCGGGGCGGAGACGCCAGGGGCGGGGGAGGGGTGAAGACGGTCGAGGGTTGAAAAACGAAAGCTTCACGTTAGTCAGGCCCGAGCGGGCGGGGAGTCGGCTTCAGGGGGGCGAAGAGGTCGTATGGGTGTCGGTCGGTCGGTTGGAAGCTTCGCGCGGGGAGCGGGGAGGGGATGAGTTTACGCGGCCGCGAGAATTGTTAGAGTTTATCTAATGTGAAAGTGATAATCGATTAACTTACGACGGTCGCGAAAGTGTTGGCGGACAATTTATTCGATCCGGATATTATCGCGGGAGACGTGTGTTAGTGCCCAGAAGGACGTCGGCAGCGAGGACCTGATCGAATCTTGATGAGTTTCTTTTGCATGCCTTTGTTGACTACCATACTATTTTACCGCATTTTTAATATATGTTTTGATTCTTTATGATTGCTCAAAATTATAATTGAACGATAACCACTTTGGTTGCTGCAGAGCTCGGTCTTGAATAATATAAATTGGTGTAATCATGGAGAAACAAAGTATCAATGTGTATTTTAACCATTTGTTATATTATATACTGCACGATTAATCCACAAAAGGAACTAACAAGCTACTACCATTGTCGAATGACTTCGGCGATTTTACACACAACAAAATGAGGAGCTGCCTTTATTTATCTATGTATTACTTCCTTCGGCCAGAGAGCTGAACTGAATATTCTGATATGTAAGCCTGCTTGGAGGATTTCGAACGTGAGCGAAAGGGTTTAGGCTGACCTTCAGGGCGTCTGGTACCTATGGTGAAGTATAGTTTGGCACTGATATATGGGCGAGTCGCGTTGATTTCGAGACCTATCGCTGAGAGAATTTAGATCCGCCACTATGCCTTGTCGTCACCTACAAGAGGCTACAGGCTAAGGTGACGATTCCGCGGCGGTTTCGGTTCTCTCAACATACGTTATGTGCGCCACAAACTGTATGTAGCTTACGAGCGTATCAGGTGGGTTCCTGTAGGATTTTCCGAACACCCCGTACCTCAGTATAGTTGAGGAGGATGATAGTAGGATCTCTAGAGGTTAATACCCCGAGACAGTGTTCCTGAAATGTGCTACAATTAAGCCGCCACGTCGGCAATCCACACACATACACACGCACCAGCATGCAGTAATAATAATTCTAACTATTTGTTCCTGGCCTTATTCGAGATGCATTGTTCGAGACACCGAGGATCATCCTGCAGATAAATTAAACTATTCTTCTGACACCATTGTTACATGACCTACGTGTTCAGACGCACCCAAGGAATTAAGGGAATTTCCTGATAATCGTACTGTCATGTCACAATCATCACAATTAATTACCTTCAGTGGTGGACGCGGCCCGGATTGGCCACTTTCCTACCGATACTGAATAGCTGTCACAATCATCACAATTCATTACCTTCAGTGGTGGACGCGGCCCGGATTGGCCACTTTCCTACCGATACTGAACAGCAACGTATTGGAGATACAAGGACCTCAGCCATGCATCTTGAATGAGTCATAACAAATGATATTGTTCACTTAGACATTGGCCGAATCAGAACTTTGGATTATCATCATCATCATCTTTAAACTTTTGAACGCGTTGGGTGATAAGGGTTCGGAGTTCAGGATCCGTCGTCTACTGCGAATATGCGCCAGACGTACGGATTTTGAATTTGGGGTCAAAGGGGAGCCGAACGTACGCCACAGTCTGGTGTCTGGAGAACTTATCATGTAATCACGGAACATATTTGTCAAGCGAGACAGACACTTGGCATGTCGCATGTTGTTCCACATGTCCATATAATTTGTGAACAGCTAGGCGACGCCACGAAGCGGCCACAGTCACGAGTACGAGTCTACGACAAGGTCGGTGTCCTATGTATAATTTCACCCTCACTTTACATTTTAGCTCCGAATAATGCGTACAAATGTATAATTTCTTCCACGCTCTTACATTCTAACTCTGCATAACACGTACATAATTAATGCTATAACGGGCGCGCTCGAATATCATACCGCTTGACGGGAAGTTTCTGTTACTTAGTCGTATACCATAAGATAATCGGTATATTTATTTTAATAATTGCTCTATAGGTATTTGAACGGCTATAATATTTGGATATTTGTAATATTTGGATTTTGATAATTGAAAACGCGGGTTAAAAGAACTAGGAGCATTACGGACATAACATGGGGAATATTCTTAACCTCTAGAACGATCACGTTGGCCAAATTTAGATATTAAGCGAATAGACTAGCATTAAGCGTAAAATTAGTATCAAGTAAGGTAGAAAGCTAGATCTTACACTGGTGCCGGAAAGCAGGGGTTTTATTAATTATTCTGAATTAATTTTAGAGTAATATAATTATTCGAAAAATATATATATATATATAACAGACGTAGGGAAATACGGAACTGCCACAGGTGGTGTCGGCGACCAGGAGAAATATTATTCAATATAAAATTATATATAAATAGGCTTCGAAAGGCCGAAATCACCTCATTGGTGCTCGCGACCAGGAGACCTAGAGTTTTATTATTTATAATAAACCTAATAATATTTAAATATAAGCCTTGGAACTCTTTTTTTCATTTCAGTGGTGCCTTGGACCAGGAGTTGTATTATTTATTATAAATTAATATTAATAGAAAAGGCATATCTTCTATTAGACTGGTGCCGTAGACCAGGAGTAATTAAATCATCACAGTGGTGCCGTGACCAGGAGCCAGTCAGATAGATTTTCAATTACAAATGTCTGAATTATAATATCCATATTATTAATCCTAGAGCCGTAAAATAAGAATATAATTGCACGCATGTAGAATTAAATTTATAGATTCCATTACTGTTTAAAAATACCGCGCGACGTGGTTTAAATAAAAAAATAAATAATAGTTGATAGACATTTGTAGATTAGTAAAACACCATATTAAAATATTTATTTCAATGATCGGAATTTAATACTCTATCTTGAATGTGTTTCGAAGTCGGACAGAGTGCCCACACGTGTTTGGATGGTCTTTATTTAAAATGCAGCTGTGTTGTATACAGGCAAAATATTTTTCCGACTTACAAAAAAAATATATAGGTAAAATAATAAAAATCGTATTATGATCGGATATAAATAATAAGAAAATAATGAAAAAAATTGGAATATAAATGAATGTCCGGATGATTTATTAAAAATAAATTTACTTAATTGCGAAAATAAAATATTACTTCGTAACTTAAAAGTATGATATACTGTATTTGTTGTCCTTGTGGCGAATCGGATCAAAATATAAACGATAATCGAAAGGGGTGCGTATAAGAAAAAAATTATATATACATTGTAGTATCCTTACACCTAGTATAGTAAAGAAGAACTAATTAATTTCCACCATATACCAACTAACATTAGGTAGAGATATTATAAATGCGTTTGGCGTATGTTACTTTGTATATTTAGTACATCAAAGTAGTTCTCATTGATACGGTTGAAATATTAAACTTTACGTTGAACTGTTTGGTCGTCTAACTTGTGCATTTTAGGGCTATGTAGTATCCTTTTATTATTTATGGGCGTGAGATTGTATGTTGGCTAAATCCAAATTCTCTGAATTTTGAAGTGGACGATCTATACTCAAAGCGAGAGAGCCATTTTTTATTTTTTTTACCGAAAGCATACTTTCCTCAAGTGTTTAGAATACGTTCAACAAAAAATCTTGGCCTGGGAAGGATCGAAGTAACACCTCGTATTATAGTGCCGGGAACATCTAGCATGGCTAGAAAGACGATAAGTTAGAAAAACATTCTGCATTTGCAGGGGAGATAAACCGTAGGGTCGGCTGTTGATTATTACTGACTTACTTATTATTATTTATAGATAGGGATGTAGTCATGTTAATAATCCAAATATTATCCAATTATTTATCTTAATTTTATTTAAGTATTTTATAATTGCGCTTCGTGGGTTTTCGTAAAAGTATATATGGAAGCGTATGCGGGTCAAGCAGGATACCTTATAGAATAGATAGGAACAAGAGAAAAAATTGTAGGAGTGCACAGTATTAATTTTAATGGAAACCTGTACATAAACATAATAAGATACGGTGAGAAAAAATTTTTTTTTTATTTTAAGTGAAGATTCAGGAAAACTTATAGAATACCTCTAGAGGATTAAGAAGATTTTAGGTAGAATGGAGACTATTTAGTCAACTGTCAAACTGTAGTCTAAGTTGCTATGGGTCGCAGCCGCGTATAAGAGGATTGATAGCGTTCGCCGCCTTAGTGCAGTATTTGGTAGCTTATATGTGATTTCATTAGTGCGTAGGACGAGTGAATGATTTCATCGAATGATGTGCCGAAATCTTAAATTTTGAGATACGTTAAGAGTGACACTATCCATACTGTAACGGAAGATAATGGATTCGCTATTTTGTACACCTTCTTATGTGTTAGAAATACGGAAGGGCGCCATCGGTAAGCTGGCTTGTAAATACCTCGCATAAACTAGATTGTGTAAGTTAGTTAAGTTTAGATTGTAAAAATCACACCGTCGGTAATATTAGTTTGTAAATACCTCACTTCTTATTGCTCGATCGGCAAAAATAGTTTGAAAAAAAAAATTCTGCATTATGACATTTTCTACGGGAATGGCTCATTACATATTTTCATACGAGAGACCGTTTACAAGGTTTCAATTACTCATATAGCAAGATGTCTTTGTAGTTAATTTACGCCATCTTTGAGGTGAATGGAGATAAAATATTGGAAATACATATTATAAAGCGAGTTAGTGGGTTCTACTAAATGAACTAATTCGGAAAAGAAAATCAGACACTGGACCGAGAACTAAAATGGTTTGATACATCTGACGCATACGTATCACCGCAGGATTGAGATCTTTGGAGACATGTATTTGTGCAACATGTGCATTTTGGGAAACAGACCTGCACGACCGATCGATAACTGTCACGGGTCCTCTACATCTTGAAGGACCATAAATTATTATATGAATAGGGCTGTAACCCATAAACTTTCAACTTGAGATTTTAAACATTCCAAAGAAAACAAAAAAGGGATGGGTTCAGGATGACTTTGGACCAAGTGGAGATAATAAATTATTTGTTTGGGTTCGATTTTTCTATACAATATTTGTAACCTGCGTCGTGCGAACGAAAGCGGACGAGTAATTAAAGCGGAGTTTATTTTAGTATTTACTTATGTTTTAATGACAACGCTCTTGTGGGCCTATAAGTAAACAATAATATTTTATCTGTGGAGTTATGATAATACACCATTTTAAAACGTAGGGATAACTTAGGTACAAACATGTCCCCGGATTATCCTCACAAATAGGTACTTAATTGTAAAGCGACTTCAATTGACACATGGTGCAACTTTATTGAAAGATTTAATTTAATATGGGTTAATTAAATTATTAGGCAGATTTATCCAAATGTATAAAGGGTGTATATCATGCTTCGATCTAGCAATGATGGTTAAATATTACCCTGGAATCTTGCGGTTTTCCTTCTTTCAGCATAGCATTAAGATCCTAGGATATAATAGAGAAAAAAAAAATAGGCGTAATATGATTGCATGGTGGGCGACATGTATTGTACTTTGGACACAACAATTCTTGGGATTGCATATCGGCCGACATGACTGAATTGGAATGAGATGATATTATGATTGTGTAAACAAATGCAAATCAGAAGTTTGGATTTCCACGACTAAGAATTCATCTTATAATTACGATATTCGATATATTATAATATAATTAATTGAAAAAGATTGAATGGGATAGTAAAATGATAAGTGGAGTAACGTCGCTATACAGGATAGAAAAATAAGTCTTAATTCATAAGCCAGGAAATTTGTCGTTAGTATTATAATTATAATATACAATAGTTATCTAAGTAGGCGCATTGACTTAAGTGGATCGTATGTGTCCGCATTGGTTACAGAAGAACTTTGACAACGAATCCAACCAACAATAAGCAAGTGACAAATGCCAAAGATATATAAATATATAAGAGAAAAATAGTAATAATAATAGTTAGTTTTAAAATATAGTTAAGTTAGTTCTAGGTTAACCGTTATATACGAGGACTTAATGGAGAGGATGCACGTATAAAATCATAATTGTAAGCACTGATGTTAAAATGATGCTATTGGAACATGGGAGGGCACTGGTGTGTGGAGACTTGGAGATTCACAATTGGAAAGGAATTACGCAACCGCGTTTTCGATCGATTAGTGTGGAGCTGTATACCTATTTTAGAGAAAAAAAAAAAAAACAATTGTTTTTGTCAGCACAACTAGAAATACTATGTATGTGAGGACTCCAGGATGTATAAAGTAAGGACGAATTGAGAGGAGTTCTATGGAAAGACGGAAATTGGTTGACGAAACGAGTAGTGTGACGCCAGTCTTATCTGCTTAAACACTTGGGGAGGGGATGTGGGTTCGAAATGTATTTAGTATTAATTAATTATGTTAATTGTATTTATAGGTTAATTAAGTGGATGGACTACAATAAGCCTTATTTATAAATAATAAGATATAGTATAAGTAATTAGTTGAACTAGTTAGATTTCTAAAATACAAAGAGGCGCTATCGTGATACCGACCGCCTGGCGAGATTTTGCATAACTAATGGATCGTTCGGATCGATTATAAGATACTATTAAGCTTTATCAGAGGAATTGATTAGTGGTTAGATGGGTTTTAGGTGTACTGTGAGTGTACCACGTATCCCTGCAGTTTAACTACTATTAATTAATGATATTCAATTAAGAAAAATTTAGGTTATGTTTCGGTCTTCCCGATTTTCGACATTGAGAAGTTTTTTTTTCTAATTTTGTGAAATGTGAGAATTGAAAAAAAAAACATTTTTTTAAGATATAGCACCTAAAAGCTACTGGATGTGGTAAGCAAAACTCGCTTATATAACCTTGAAAGATAATACTACTGGAGTGAAAAATGTAATAGGTGTATGAGACCGACTGCCAAACCGCTAATTTTAAACAATATGTTCCCCAATCCAGGAGTTTAGAACGTAGTTTTGCGATCGGATACTATAGGCTTTACCAGGAGAGAAAAAAAAAAACAACGGAACTTTTACAGGAGGATTGGAAAGCTTCTACAAAAGCAGAGGATCTAACTGGAATCGCGCCATTAACCGAAGTTGGGAGCGCCGAGTTAAGGGGCGACTCGGAGTCCTACGAGAAATTTTGATGAGAGGTCGGTTATTAAGATGTGTGAATGATTTATCCATAAGAAGTTCATTAAGACTATGTGTAAGGATTATCAGCTCTGATGACTAGTTGAGTTGAGATCACGATAAGTTCACCGGAGACAAATGAGCTATTCACTGGGGGAGGTAATATTAATGTGTACTTTAGATATATAACTACCTTTAAATTAGATGTGTAGAAGCGTTATCTTTATGGTAGATTCTAAGATAGCTGAGGACTTGTGTAGGGATTATCGGCTCGGATATCTAGTCGAGAGAATTAAGATGGTAACACAGCAAGCGATGGGAGTAATCTCTGGGGGAGGAGAGATAGCGTCTAGTTCTAACTATAAACGTTGGCCACATTGCAGAGTGAGGGAGAGATATGATTTGCGCGCCTGGCAGAATCCTACAAGAAACTTGTAAGGGTGGAAGTAGTGGTGATAGTAAAACGAAACCTTCATAGTTGTATATCCGTGGGTGGATCATTGCGTTATTGTATTGAGAAATGTAATTATCAATTCCTTCTAATTCCATTTTCAATATGGGGAGGTCTGTGATGATCCACATATAACCGAACTGATAAAAAAATATGAATTCCTAGAAACTTCTAGAGCTGATACGGCAGGGGCCGGGGCGGAGACGCCAGGGGCGGGGGAGGGGTGAAGACGGTCGAGGGTTGAAAAACGAAAGCTTCACGTTAGTCAGGCCCGAGCGGGCGGGGAGTCGGCTTCAGGGGGGCGAAGAGGTCGTATGGGTGTCGGTCGGTCGGTTGGAAGCTTCGCGCGGGGAGCGGGGAGGGGATGAGTTTACGCGGCCGCGAGAATTGTTAGAGTTTATCTAATGTGAAAGTGATAATCGATTAACTTACGACGGTCGCGAAAGTGTTGGCGGACAATTTATTCGATCCGGATATTATCGCGGGAGACGTGTGTTAGTGCCCAGAAGGACGTCGGCAGCGAGGACCTGATCGAATCTTGATGAGTTTCTTTTGCATGCCTTTGTTGACTACCATACTATTTTACCGCATTTTTAATATATGTTTTGATTCTTTATGATTGCTCAAAATTATAATTGAACGATAACCACTTTGGTTGCTGCAGAGCTCGGTCTTGAATAATATAAATTGGTGTAATCATGGAGAAACAAAGTATCAATGTGTATTTTAACCATTTGTTATATTATATACTGCACGATTAATCCACAAAAGGAACTAACAAGCTACTACCATTGTCGAATGACTTCGGCGATTTTACACACAACAAAATGAGGAGCTGCCTTTATTTATCTATGTATTACTTCCTTCGGCCAGAGAGCTGAACTGAATATTCTGATATGTAAGCCTGCTTGGAGGATTTCGAACGTGAGCGAAAGGGTTTAGGCTGACCTTCAGGGCGTCTGGTACCTATGGTGAAGTATAGTTTGGCACTGATATATGGGCGAGTCGCGTTGATTTCGAGACCTATCGCTGAGAGAATTTAGATCCGCCACTATGCCTTGTCGTCACCTACAAGAGGCTACAGGCTAAGGTGACGATTCCGCGGCGGTTTCGGTTCTCTCAACATACGTTATGTGCGCCACAAACTGTATGTAGCTTACGAGCGTATCAGGTGGGTTCCTGTAGGATTTTCCGAACACCCCGTACCTCAGTATAGTTGAGGAGGATGATAGTAGGATCTCTAGAGGTTAATACCCCGAGACAGTGTTCCTGAAATGTGCTACAATTAAGCCGCCACGTCGGCAATCCACACACATACACACGCACCAGCATGCAGTAATAATAATTCTAACTATTTGTTCCTGGCCTTATTCGAGATGCATTGTTCGAGACACCGAGGATCATCCTGCAGATAAATTAAACTATTCTTCTGACACCATTGTTACATGACCTACGTGTTCAGACGCACCCAAGGAATTAAGGGAATTTCCTGATAATCGTACTGTCATGTCACAATCATCACAATTAATTACCTTCAGTGGTGGACGCGGCCCGGATTGGCCACTTTCCTACCGATACTGAATAGCTGTCACAATCATCACAATTCATTACCTTCAGTGGTGGACGCGGCCCGGATTGGCCACTTTCCTACCGATACTGAACAGCAACGTATTGGAGATACAAGGACCTCAGCCATGCATCTTGAATGAGTCATAACAAATGATATTGTTCACTTAGACATTGGCCGAATCAGAACTTTGGATTATCATCATCATCATCTTTAAACTTTTGAACGCGTTGGGTGATAAGGGTTCGGAGTTCAGGATCCGTCGTCTACTGCGAATATGCGCCAGACGTACGGATTTTGAATTTGGGGTCAAAGGGGAGCCGAACGTACGCCACAGTCTGGTGTCTGGAGAACTTATCATGTAATCACGGAACATATTTGTCAAGCGAGACAGACACTTGGCATGTCGCATGTTGTTCCACATGTCCATATAATTTGTGAACAGCTAGGCGACGCCACGAAGCGGCCACAGTCACGAGTACGAGTCTACGACAAGGTCGGTGTCCTATGTATAATTTCACCCTCACTTTACATTTTAGCTCCGAATAATGCGTACAAATGTATAATTTCTTCCACGCTCTTACATTCTAACTCTGCATAACACGTACATAATTAATGCTATAACGGGCGCGCTCGAATATCATACCGCTTGACGGGAAGTTTCTGTTACTTAGTCGTATACCATAAGATAATCGGTATATTTATTTTAATAATTGCTCTATAGGTATTTGAACGGCTATAATATTTGGATATTTGTAATATTTGGATTTTGATAATTGAAAACGCGGGTTAAAAGAACTAGGAGCATTACGGACATAACATGGGGAATATTCTTAACCTCTAGAACGATCACGTTGGCCAAATTTAGATATTAAGCGAATAGACTAGCATTAAGCGTAAAATTAGTATCAAGTAAGGTAGAAAGCTAGATCTTACACTGGTGCCGGAAAGCAGGGGTTTTATTAATTATTCTGAATTAATTTTAGAGTAATATAATTATTCGAAAAATATATATATATATATAACAGACGTAGGGAAATACGGAACTGCCACAGGTGGTGTCGGCGACCAGGAGAAATATTATTCAATATAAAATTATATATAAATAGGCTTCGAAAGGCCGAAATCACCTCATTGGTGCTCGCGACCAGGAGACCTAGAGTTTTATTATTTATAATAAACCTAATAATATTTAAATATAAGCCTTGGAACTCTTTTTTTCATTTCAGTGGTGCCTTGGACCAGGAGTTGTATTATTTATTATAAATTAATATTAATAGAAAAGGCATATCTTCTATTAGACTGGTGCCGTAGACCAGGAGTAATTAAATCATCACATGGTCAGAAGAAGAATTGGTAGCAACAGTTCGCGCTATACGTATTCGCGTAATCTTCGAGTACGTATGCGGCTGCACAGAGGTACAAGATCCCCAGAAGAACACTCAGAAATCAATCAATTACGGAGAAACGACACTCATAAAATACCATTGTGATCAGAATAACAAAAAATAAAAATGTGCGACATTTGATACTAGAAAGGGCGCTGATACTTCACAGATGAACATGGGATGGCATTGTCATGGTTGTGAGGAGAATGAAATTGCCAATATGAGACATATGCACCAGATGCGGCAAATGGTATTAATAGGAGTGCGTTGGTTTATCACTAGAAGATCTTGATACCTTTGAGTGTCCTGATTGCTGTTGAGCTAGACAAATTGTCGTGTTTTTTAAATTTTCATTGTGAAATTACAAAAATTCGGTCCCAGGCTGAAGCTGCAGGCTAACTACTGACGGGCCGGACCAGCCCGTGAGTCTATGGAAGCCTTAACGTGGGTTTTCTGTTTCAGATGCTGGATAGGGTCTGAAACAGAAAACTAGGTAGGTCTGTTCGCAAGGAACAGACCTACCTAGAGTTCCTGGGGTCATGATCGTCCCAGCCATCGTCCAGTGGAAATATCTAGAATAGCTGAGTGAGGCACGAAAGGGGGTTACAGTTAAGGAGAGGGAGGGTGTGATGTACTTGTAATTGTTTGTGTGTGGGTATGTGAGTATGTGTGAGTGCCGCACCGCCGGCGCGTGTGTGTGCGGCTATAAAGGGCGGCGCGCGGCGGGGTGCGGCTTTCTTTCTCCGTGTTAACGTCGGCTTTGTGATACAAGAGATATACCTTATAATAATTTTACCATATTGCAATAAACCAATAATTGTTACAAAGTCTATTCCTTAGACCTTTCAGGACGAGGTGTACACTAAAGATGTACTAAGAAGACAAGTACGTAACATTTTATTTTTGATCTTAAGAACAAAATACAGTTTATAGTTCGAATGCTTATATATGTTACAGCCGTAGGCCTTATTACTCTACCACAGTATAATGAATCCAACGTGCATTATTTTAAGAAAGGTTTAAAATTTTGTTCTTGCATATGTTGAAAGTTGACATTTTAGTTTATAATTTGTTCCTATGATACTGTAAAATTAGTTAACAATAAAAACTATTGATTATCTGTAGTACTTTTCATTTTATTTTAAATCTCTCTTAGCAACGCCTTATTACCCGCAGTTATCTTACATAAAAAAATATTTTAATGTACGTGTATAGGTCTATATTGAAAAAGTTAATTTCTGTTCAATTCTCATTATGGTATTTACACGGATGATGAATGAATAAATTTTGTGCAAAAGAGGTTCTATTTCCAAGAATGTGGAAGGGTCTATCTGTATAAAATATGTAAAGATATTAGATCTAATTGACTGGAAGAATCAATATGTCCTTACAGTAATATAAAGAGAAGTATTAGATCCTATTCTTATAATTTTATTCCATATTTTTTTATAACAAACTAATAATTTACTTAGCAATGCCGTGTAGAGAGAAAATGCATAAGGCGAGTGCGTCAGTCCATAAATGTGAGAAAACTGATCAAATATAAGTAAAAATATATAACAAATACTGAAGAAACATGTAAAAAATGTGTATGATTCTACTACTTCTGCGTACTTCATGAAGTTGGGCAAATATAAAAGAAAATAAAGGAATATTGAAAGATATAATAGATGCATTAACCAGTAAATAATAAAGAAAATGTTATCTTTATTTTTAAAATGCTGTAAAAGAAACAATAATCAAATATAGGTATAGCAGATGTCCGTTTCAGTAGCGATTCAATACATTTTTACTTTTCACCGAAACCTCCCGTAGTCGATAATCCTCTAGTTTAAGCTTTAGTTTATTTCTGATGATGACGCAGTAAGCGACTAAAACGTATTAATTAAAGTATTGTGTGAAGTAAATAACGTTGTGCTTTATTTTAATAAATAATTTATTTTTTAAAAAAGTTCAAAATTTTTTTTATAATAAATAGAAATAACAATGGACTTCCACTAAGTGAGTTACAATTTTTTTTTTGAAATATTAGATTTTTAATGTTTTTTTCCATGGGACTAAAAGATCTCGATCTGAAATAAAATAATAGCGACAGATTTCTCGATTCGTCAGTTCAACTACGTTTGCTGTTTAATAAACTTACATTATTTTGAATAGAACGTATGTAAGTGTTTGTATACCATATGAAAATTAATTGAGAAAAGGTACTTATTATATTTAGTGAAGATATTTATAGCTTAAAGTTTTCCATTAGAATATTCCATCAAACTTTTCTTCGAATCGGTTGAACACATTCGGTCGGTCCCCCCGATGCCGACGCCTTGCCACCCGTTTGCAGTCGGCGCGTGGCTTTTACGATACTCACATCTCGCGGCGACGCCGATGCCGATGTACGAGAAATAAAAATTCAATTTGCCGAGCAGCACTGGAGACGTATCTCGAATTTCCAATATTCTTGTGTACCAAAAATCGCCTCAGTTTACAACTATACGAAGTTTTCGAGCGGCATTGCAAAATTTCTTCGAAAATAATATACGAGTCTGAAGTTGAGTTTGGAAACTAGTTTTGTACTGATCGGTGTGATTCTGCTATTTGAAATTGTGACGCTACAAAAGCATAATGATAGAAACATTTCTTTTTTTTTTTATATAGCTAGTAATATTATATAATACATATGTGTATGGATACTGCTAAAAAAAATTATATAAATTTATATCTAATTATATATCATTATTTAAAAAAAAAAAATATATATATATATATATATATATATATATATATATATATATATATATATATATATATATATAATTGTAATTTAAAACCGGATCACCTTTCACGCATTTTAACATAAAAATTGAATTATATAAGACTAACATAAAAATAGAACAATGCAAGATAAAAGAAAAGAAATCATACAAAAATAGAGAAAAATATTAAATACTATTTAATACATTTTAACATCAAAGTAATTCAGAAAATAAATAAGTCAACACACGACATAAGTAATGATACAAAACAGAATAGATTAAATAAAAGATATAAGCTATTCTAACAAAAATAAAATAGTGCGAGGTAAAAGAAGGAAAGAAAATAGAATATTTTTAGAATATTATAAAGCATTTTAACAACAAAGTATTTTAGCGAGAGTATTATGACAATTCTACAAACTATAAGAAAAAATACAAAATCAGAACTAAAAAAACTAACAGAAACTGTTGCTGGGTCCCGACAATTGGCTCGGAAATTGATAAAAAATAGGTTTTATTGATTAATGTGTGAGGGTAATTTCATCTTTAACGTGTATTTAGTTAACGCCACGCAGTACAAATGTGACTACTCTTGATCTGATTGGCTGTGCATCGCTGAAGTAAAGTTGCTTTGCTCTCGCGTGTTCGCTAATTTAATAGTCCGATTGCAAGAGTGTCTTGAGACAAATGGACAACATTTAGTCGTTATTGTTTATTAAACGTAAAATCCGCATCGTTAAACTTCATTTTGTATAAATAAAATATGAGAATAACATTGTAGATTTTATTTAAATTTAATATTAAACTTGAAAATTTTCCGCTGGACACCCTATATTTTAAAATTACAATTCTTTTAAATTAGTAGCTATGTGCATCTTTTTGGTTATAACTCGCTCTCATATTTATTTTGAATATTTCATGTTCATTATCCACGTCGATTCCTCATGGCTGAGGATCGCGAGAACCGTGAACTCCCGCCTTCTTAACTACACTTCTCCATTTTTCTCAGCATCCTGCAGACCTTAGGCCTGTCACCAAAGAAGTGCCTGTTACCTTTTCCACTCGGTCGGTCCAACGGATTGAGGATCTTACTCTTCCTCTTCATTCTTCGACATGGCACACCACAACAAGCTTTTCCAAGCTACCGAGAGTATTCATTATACACCATTACCTTGGTTAAGATGACGTAAAAAATAGTTCTGCCTGTCCAAATACGTAAAATATCGTAACTAGATAATAGGTCATTTTTAGTTGTTCTAGTATTTCAAATGTATTTTGAACATTTTTAAAAAACAGTAAATTTTTATATGTAGAGTGAAATCTCTATCGTTTTTGAAGGGACCTATTGAAATAAACTATGAATGCGGGAAAACAATAAATGCGGGAATATAGAAAAAAGTAACGTTTTTCATATTTAAATGTTTAATACATATTAATAGATAAATAAATGTGTATAAATAAAAATAAAATTAGAAAGCTGCATAGAAATAAAAAAAATCTAACTTTGTATCGTATAATGTCAAGCGGCAGTCAGCAACATCATTCTTTCTCTCTTTCTCGAATATTCTACTCATTGTTTACGAGTACCGTTAATCGAAACGAAGCATTTAACTACAAAGTATGGAGTGGAGTGTAATTTAAACGATTAATGCTGTAAAATGATGCATAGAGGAACGATCCATTCGATCTATTTTTGGATGTTTTCTTTGAAATTAATTCGGGACTGGAAGAAATAAACAATATATGCGGGAAAACGATTATTCGCGGAACGGTCGATCGAGATTTCACTGCATTATGTTCATTAGGACATAATAAAATACGATACATAGAAAATTATTACCACTTTAAAATGTACCAAATACATGCGAAATACTAGAACAACTAAAAATGTCCTATTGTATTGACAAATATGCGTGCCGTGTGGCAACATTATTAAAAAAAAAACTAGATCTGCTGTCAATAATATCACATCGAACAATAAGTCAATTTTTTTACTTAAATTAAGTTATCGCGTCATAATTAACAAGATATTTGCAGTTTTTATATTAATTTATTAACCGGGCTACTTATATTTCCGTTCTGAAATAAATTTACTAAAAACTTAACTGAATGATAAAAGAGCAATGGTATTTGTATCGTAGAAACTTATGTTAAATATATATAAATAAAAGCGAAATTTAATAACTAGAAAAAACTGTTAAACATGTTTCATAATAATATTTGAGAAAAACTTCCACAGGTGTAGTTGTGTAAAGAGGCATGTTAAACAGGTATACACGGCGGCTTTGTTAGCACGTCCTCTGTGCGCCTGATGCCCTGGCACGTAGTCGACTGGAAAACCTTTCATGGGAGAAAACATGAATAAGTAATGCATTAGTGAACTTTCGAGAGGAGTGGAGAGGTACTCGGCTAGACGGGATGTTGATTATTTTCTGATAGCCTGGTCAAAGCATTGAAACCGGCGAGACTAATATTATCTATTCACGAGTGTGTGTGTGTGCATCAACAATATCGGATACGGCTCGGATGCATTAAGTAAAGTGCAACGCCGTTCAAGTTTATTTATTTATTTTCTGTACTTTTTTATAGGCTTCCTCTATAAAATGTCACTAAAACTGCGTGTTAGAATACACAGACTACCAAATTTATAAACATGAAGTAACGCAAACTTCTTTTTTCAATATTTTCATGTTGATGTCACCCACGTGATCACTGTAACGAAAATTGAAACGAAATGAGTGTAACAAAAATTGAAACGTTGACAATATAATATGCATTAATGTAAAAAATACGTTTTGTTTATCAAAATCAGACAAGTCCAGTTTTAATGATTTTTAAGTTAAGTTATACAAATATAAAGAAAATTAATGTATGTAAGACGAGCCTATCGAAATTAGATAAATATTGCTGAATTTCGTATAAAAACGCATTTAAAATTTGCTTGTTACTTCGATCGCAGATATGTCAAATAGATGATTAACTCAAACCCAGACAAATATGTTTTCAGCCAATAAGACGACAGTATTTGGTCGTGTGACTTGTGTTTACTGGTCATGTTCATACAACGATTTTTTGCATTTTACTCGAGAAGAGGTAAGGTGGACATGTATACTTTTGATTCTGGACCTCGCAAATGAAAGTGTA
The DNA here is from genome assembly GCA_022840565.1 of Eubasilissa regina. Lineage (NCBI taxonomy): Eukaryota > Metazoa > Arthropoda > Insecta > Trichoptera > Phryganeidae > Eubasilissa > Eubasilissa regina. The sequence goes on from JAINEB010000018.1 coordinate 30,432,664, forward strand.
ATAAACTATCGAATTTATGTTTCCACAAAGAATGTGCGTAGAATGCCCTTCATCCCGCAACTAATGTTCCAAACCCCTCTCCTATATGTACACTTTATTTCATGTCTATTCATTTACTGGTCTGTGTTAGAATAGCATTTTACTCCGAATTTTATCTTTACTATTTTCGTGTTTCGGTCTAGTGGAGAGAAAGGGAAAAAAATGAAATTGCTGTTCGACTTTTTTAATTGCATTTTGAAGTCATGAAGTGTGCCATTGAAAAAAATCAAAAAGTTGAATTCTTCGTAGAAGTTTTATAAAACTCTTATTTGAGCTGAGTGACACGGCATCCTGGCAAGCTAAAACTAATTGGTTTTCGGGACTCAATCTTGGAAATGTAGTCTGATGAATTAATTAAGGATCTGTACGAAATATTCGAACACTCCATGTTATTTCTAAGTAGTGAGTAAAGAAAAAGGATGTTCAAAAATTAACCCCTGAAAGAATAATTAATGAAAACAGTTGTGTTTGAAAACTATTCTATTATTAAATGAACTCGAAGATCGAATATGAATGAGACAAATAAAATCTGTTTTTTCCGTTGGAGATAGTCGTGAAGATTGAGCGCAAAAGCTTTATCGTAAGCGAACGTTGGTTCAATAACAGATTCTTCAAATGTGGCGCAGCTTTTTGTAAACACATGCAGTGCAATATATTACTGTCTTGATGTTCTTCAACTATATTTTTCTGAACATAAATATGCTGTTTTCAGCGAAAACGTTGTTATTCCGTTTTCATATATTTTACGTTTCTGTGAAAAGGCTGATATCCAGCAAGTATAGTAAACATAGAAAAACGCCCTGTTTATACCTGAAAAGTATGCACCACTTTTGTTTTTTATTGAGCAATAATTAAAAATAAATTTTAAAATGTTTTTACATAAATAAAATTATTATTTTATTTTTTATATATTATCTTTGTTTTATTAACCACTGAATTGAGTTTAAATACATCTATCGGTTTCGAAAAATACCATTTTCTTCTTAAGGATGTCATAAATAACTAAATAATTGTTGTTTTTTTAAAAATAGATTCTGGTAAAGAAACAATAATATATATTTTTAGTTAGTTATGACATCCTGAAGAAGAAAATGGTATTTTTTGAAACCGGTAGATGTATTTAAACTCAATTCAGTGGTTAATAAAACAAGGATAATATATTAAAAAAATATGAATTTTAACCACAAAATTAATATTGCTAATTTTAAAAGTAAAATTATTATTAAATAATTTATATATCTTAGTACTAAATATAGTGTAATATATTTTACATAATTGTATATGTGTTCCAGGTTTCAAAAGTATTTTGATTGATAATTTAATTTTGTGATTGAATTTACTCCAAAAATTAACATCAATATAATTTGTACCTGTTGGTGCGATGTCAAATAGTCATTCATGGATGTAGTGAGCATTTGTAATTAGATCATTTAACATTTTATAAATTTTGTGTATTCTGTCAACAAAATATAAAGGTTCTGTATAATTAATCAATTTTATATTAATGGAAGGTTCTAAACGAAATAATTATAACGTAAAATTCTAGACATGAAATGTTATGTGAAAATTGTTGTCATTTATTTTTAAAATCCTCACTAAAAAAATATCGGCGAAATTTATGAGAAAAAAATATGCAAATCAACAAGAGCACGAACATCATACGAGTATAAGAGGAAGTGATAGACTGCAACTGCCATACAGGAAGAAGTTTAAATCTTAGAAATCGGTGATGTACAGTGCGATGAAGATTTTCAATGAAATACTAAATGATATAAGAAAGAAGGAGAAACTACATAAATTCTAAATGAAACTATAATCAAATATGTGAAAGATATTCTATAGTAAAAAGGGACAATTTGATCTTATTTATATTATAGCATATATTATAACTTTATAAATACGTTCCTATAATTTAATTATTTAATATCATCTAAATAAATTCAGTTGGGAAGAAACTATTTAATAATGGCAACACTATTGCGCAAGCGCGATCGGCTGCGGTCGGGGACCGGTCTACTGGCTCGCACGCTGCCGACAAAATTCATTTACTTGTTGACGGCCATCGAGCGAGTTAAACTCGTAAATTTTTAGTAAAATAGTGGGTAAGAAATCCTCAAATTACTAGTGCATCAATTTTCTAATGATCTTGTGATAAATCCTAATTTGCATTGTATTAATATCTTCTGCATAAATACTTTATTTCCTCTTGGACCCGGGATGGAAAAACTCTGAAAATAATGTTGGACAATGTCGCAAGCGGGAGTGGGTGTCCAATCGTGGACCAAAATTATCGATAAGGGTAGCGGATGAAACACACGCCTGCAAGCCAATTCCTTATAAATCATTACGCTTCGACCAAGAAGCTAAGACGAGTACAAATGTGGAGGAAGTGCATCCCGAGTCCAAGTTTCATGTTTTATTATTCTATTTTTCTATTCTGTGTCGAACTACTGACCTATCATCTGTTATTTTCAAATGGGGATATATCGTCGGCGAGCAACTGGAGTTTACTATTATTATTGTCGTTGGGAGCATGTGACTATGCGCTTGTGTATTTTTGTAATATTAGGTTACACTAGTGATGATGATTTTCTCATTTTTATGTAATAAACAAATACAGTTAAATGTAACATATTTTAATCAAGTATTGTGTCTGTCCATCCTAAATACACAACTTATTATAAATGTATCACAAGTGAAGAGAAAAGTCTTCAGCAAGACGAGTTCCGAGTTTCGTACTCACATTTCATGTTTCTCTACTGATATAGCTGGTGAGTGTGAACGAACTCAGGTCATGTACGTCACAATATATATATATATATATAATACATACTTGTTTGCACTATTTTAAGAGAAAATATTTAAAAACATATAGTTTTAAGAAAAACTGACGTGTAAAAGATTTTAAAGATTTTTGTAACTTAGTAATGATTTGTAGAATATGTCCAACTCATTTACTGTGGTAATATCATTATACAATCTATAAATTCGTGAAATCGCACTACTTGAAACATGCAACCATTATATACATATATATATATATATATATATATATATATATATATATATATTGCGTTCAGATTTATGTTATACCAATATTGAAATATATGCTCGCTTCGTTCTGAACAAGTATATACATATATTTAAAAGTTATTTGTAATATATGTCATCAATGATGAATGTGAGAGTAAATAAAATAGGGAGAAATAAAGTGATACTGACATGATGTGTAGTGCTGGGCGGACTGCTGGCGGGCAGCGCCGCCTGCGCGCGCCCCCGCCGGGCGCCGCCGCCCTGGCCCAGCAGGCGCAGCACCTGCTCGGGCGAGATGGGCCGCTTGCGCGCGCCCGCGGCCGGGGCGGGCGAGCGCGCGCCCAGGTGCGTGCCGCGCGGGCGCTGCGCCGCGTGCGAGCTGGCGGGCCGCTCCACGATGGTGTAGGACGTGCCGGGCGGGGAGTAGTACAGGGCCGGCTGGCGCGCGTCCCCCTGCGAGCGGGACAGGCGGCCCAGCCCCGCGCCCCGCCCGCTCCAGCCGCCCCGCCCCAGCTCCGACAGCTCGGACAGCTCGGGCTCCCCCATCCTCATGACGGGGGACGGCCGTCGCTTCTGTAACAGATAAAACCTTTAGTGACATCATCATTTACCCTTACGCTACACAAATACAATAGAACTGTCAACCGATACCTGTCAATTTATATTGATGATAAAGCTACCAATTATAGCCTCCTGCAGTGAAAATTAAGTCAGCTACTGACGAATCTGTTCCTAGTGTATTTTTTATTATTATTACAATACATTTGTTTAGTTATTTTATGAATAGGGAATGAAATAATATTAATCACATTTTAATAAATTAATAAATACACAACACGTTCTAGAAGTGCCATGACCAAAATATCGACCTGCATTCCTGGTAATCGGTTCCGCCCGTATACCGGACGGTTTGAAACCGGACTAATCGAGAAAAAAAATACACATAAAATGATAATTATGATTTTAAAAAATATCCTTTCTATTTTTCAATAAATAAAACGCAATAAAATAAATTCAAACTTATTTATTAGAAATACATTTTATTTTTGAAAACGCATGATTTTCGAAAACATTTTTTATTCTCTAAAAATTGCAATATCGATGTCTGTACATTTTTTTTCTTTGGTCTTTTGTCTTCATACATTTTATTGTAGTAACGAATTACATTGTTAATTGTATTGGGTCACCTTCCATAATATGGTCTTACAAGGTTTCAACCATTGCAATAAATTTTTGATAGTTGTTCAGTTGTATATGTATCGTATCGCATAGCTTTAAAACCGCATAAAAATAAACCGCTCAAAAGAGACTTGACTGTATAAAGGGAAGGCAAATAAAATATAGTTTGTTTTGAAATTTTCAAACCGGACTACAGTGAATCAGGACTGATCGAAGCCGAACTATGCGAGGTACTGTATAGAAACACACATATTATATAGTGTATGTAATGGGAGCAATCGTTGTTACCCCATAATAATCCACAATATTCCAGAAACTTTTTCTCTGCATTGTCGAAATCTACCAAAAAGTGATTCTAAAATAATATCAAAGATTTGGTCGATGTATTCGTTTCATTTAGATGATTTACCAATCATTATTATCATCTTCTCGCACAGAGACTCTCATCGAACACACATATACTAGTAAGCTTGTAAACGAATGAACTAAATTTCTATATCCTCGGCATTTTGGCAAGCCTGTTACAGAATACACCGATTTATATACAAATATGTACATTTACAATAATCTTTTCTATTGCCTTTTTCATTCGTTCGTCTTTATGTGGAAAACCTTACTAAATTGGTTAGGGTATTTTCATACAACTTATATTATACAAATATTTTTATTTATTCCGTTAAGCATTATATTTGTTTTGTTTATAGAAATAAGGTTCAAAAAATATATAAGCAATACAAAGAATACACATTAGACTAGGGTGTTAAAACTATTAAATAAAAAACTAAATATTATTAATAATTCAACGTTGTAATTGCGCAAATATAAAAAATGTATTTTTATTACATTCATAATATTATAATTAGTAGAATAGAACACGATTTATTAATGTTCATAAAATATTAAATTTTCTGATAACAAGAGTGTAAATCTTTTAAAACGCGAATCTTCGAGAAACCATCCACATCTCTTTATTTCAAATGGAGTATATACTATAATATGTATATATACGTACGTCTAAAGATTTTTAATGTGGTCAAGTCTATCGAAATAAAAATCGATTGTGTTATGTAGGTTTGAACACGTGAACGATCCTTTATTTCAATTTGAAGTATAAGTATGATCTATTATGTAATACACTGTTACACATTGTTCACAGTTAAATACTTCGATTGTTTATCGAATGTACCGAGTCATCTAATCCTTGAGTAAACTGATTATATTGTAAAACGGTGATTTAACCATTAAAATGATTACTAAGCACGACCCTATTTTTTTTCCGCGACTAAACATCTATTTAATCCATTATAATAAAAGTTTTACAGATAAATCGGTTTAAATAGTAAGTTGTGAGCGTGGTCATGTTTTTTTTATGAAGACTCGATTCGCCATAAAGATAATACATATAATAGAACACATATAGTTCAATAAATGTGTATTTTATGAAAAGGAAAAAAAAAGATAAAAAAGTTCACACATATAAACAAAATATAAATACTAAATTTCAGTCACGGGTATTATTGTATTGTAACGAGAGATAAATTTTCACTGGTTTTCAGTGACCACTCATAAGATGTATTTAATGGTAATCATTAATACGAGCGTCCCTTACATTGTAGATAAAGATTTTTTTATATAAAATTATGTCGTAACATTTTATAAACACTTCATGTTCGTTGGTTTCTGTGTGATTTTCATATACAGTATTAATTTATTTTATTTTGTATGCCATATTCTCCTAGAATGTTGGCGACCATTCCGCCGAACATATTGCTATCTGCCATTCGGAATGTCTCCTCCACTCGAAATCCTTTTTAGACCTACACCCCTTCGGCTTTGTACCCTCCTTTTATGATCAACTTGGGAATGTAGTATTTACTTTTTTTTATTCTTCGGCAGTCCTTCGTTGCGAGGATGACGTGATTTATGTGCCGCGTGTTCTCGTATGGCTGAGAAGCACGACTCCCGAATCGCGCACCCTTCCACGTGTTGTGCACGTATATCACGGGCAGGGGGATTTTGATGGACACTTATATTGTCCCCGTTAGTACTAGTCCATCGCCGAAGGACTTTTAAGGTTGACCACAGTAGTTACTCGTGTTTAGTATTCTTGAATGTGTGGGTTGTTGCACTGTACCACTCAGACCTGCGTGCATTTTTAAAATAGAGAGTTTGGTTCATCGGCAAAGATGTTCCGATATGACTGGAACTCTCCATTATTTTGCAGCTTTTATCCAGCCTATGTGCAGAAATTTCCTCTTGCATTTCTTAATTTATGATTTTTCTACCAATTACCAGTCGTCAGAGCCTCCCAGTTAATTATCCAGTAGGATACATTGCATTGCAAGTGAGATTAAAATTTGGGCTAGCTATTTAGCATTTAGTCAAAAAATTCCTTTGTTTTCGTTTATTATGATGCTCTTTTCTTTTGTTTTATACTTTTTAAAAGCTCTTTCTCCTTGTTATGCTTCCTGAGAACCTGCTCATTTGTAACTCTCTTCTATACACGATCACCTTAAGCATTCTACTGAGGAGACACATTTCAAAGGTTTAGATATTTAGTTTTAATAATGGTAGTAATATATAATCAAAATTTAAAACAGAATGGTAAATAATTCATCTTTATTTAGGTATATCTGAGATTTGTCCCGTGTGTGTGAGCGAGCCGAGGAGATTTAAATAATGTACCTACTTTGCGGTTTTTTGTATTGAACGACCTTCGTAGAGGCGGGAAGACTATTAAAAATGTATGGATGATTTATTTGTTTATTAAGTGTTAGCCTTAGTGATTCTGTTCTCACTTGAGCTGGAGTTTAACACATTACCTGAGACTAATTACAATAAATTAATAAAAATACTTTTTAAAAATTAAGATAAATGTAGAATAAGTTATTTACGCCCAGAGATTTTCAAATAAAATCAAACTAATGTTTACATAATCTTATAATTTATTTATTCGTTATCTTTGAGTAAAATTTATTATTTTATAAATATTTATAACATTATAAAATTTGAATAGCGTGTTGGTGTAGCGGTCAAGACGTTGGCCTAGTGATCTAGTGGTCGGGGGTTCGCGCCTCGTTCCAGGACACCAGCAAGTTAGTCCTATGTTCATAGCACAAGCGTTTAGTTTAGTTTGAAAATGGTAAGAATATTGATGTGACATGTATTCTGTGTACACATCTCTATTTAAAAAAAAAAATGTTTAAATTTTAACCACAATAAAATTGTATTTCTACCCGAATATATAATAAGATGGAAAAATTATTCAATTTTTTTAAACTACAGTAGTTAAATACTTGAAAGGTACATGGCAACATATATATAACTTCCAAAAATGTGATACATGTGGAGGTTTATTGTGGGTAGAATTGGTAAACGTTACATCGTGTAAAGTGATCACTTGAGCCAGCTGAAGGTATACTTCCTATATAATATAATATAAATAGCTTCGTCTCTATGAGATATCCATAATTTGTTCAATAATATAAAATTCAGTAATTGTGTGTTCTTGGACATACTCAAATATTGCTAAAGTAATTTATTGTCTCTTTTTTATTAGATTTGCTTTATTTTGATCAGTTCAGCAAAATAAAAAGGACGGAATTTGATTTTTCAAAATCGGATATAGCTCAAAGTGCAACATGAGATGATCGTGCGTTATGCGCTTCAATCACTAGAGCCTGGGACGAGTGTCTGGCACAGACTAGTACAAGGTTGGGAACATAGCCATTCGTGAGTGTGGAAGCGTTTTCGTATTCATGAAAAAATTTCACCGAGAAGTTTAGAAAAATTAGTTTTTATTTTTCAGTTTGTATTTCTAAAGTTTTTTATTCCAGCTTTATTTCATACGTATTATATTACAATTTTTATTTTTTGGCAAAATGTACAGCAGTTTTACGGCAAATATTGCCCTTCAATTAAAGTAATTAACATAATAAATTAAACAAAATTTTTTTAATGTAATACAATAGAGAAATCAAATAATTAAATAAGAATGTGTTTATTTTTAAGGAGAACACATTCTTATTGTGAAGTTCCAATTATTCAGAACATTGGTCTGTGATATTTTAAGTACAAATTAAATGTTAAAAAATTAGAAAGGTTTACATATAAAATCAATTCTATCAAAAAGTATCGTTGTTGCTACTGGGATTCGAAGCCGGATCAATTCCGATCCGGGGAAAGCGCATTAATCGATTATGCTACAGCACACAGTGCATTGATGACAAATTTTTTCCAACCTATACGTTACACTTTTCAAATTGATAGATATATCGTTACATTATTTGAAAGCCAAAAAAATAAAGTAGATGGCGAAAAAAATTGTCGTCAATGCACTATGTGCTGTAGCATAATCGATTAATGCACGTTTTACGTATTGGAAAAGATTCAATGAATGTTATAAAAAAGCTCGCTTTTATTGAATTCAAGTGTAATAAACAGCTCATTTTGAAAATGAAAGATTATAACGAACGGTACATTTAAGATGTACCTAGTAAAGGAAATGCATGTCGTCTAAGCCAGACGAAACAGCAAAATCCCTACCTTTTTGCCAAACAAACCGCTCTTATATCCAGCGGACTTAGTCACAAGTGGCCGTTGGGATTGGTCACAAGCGACCATTATCCGCGTACTTGCGACCGCAACAAAGACGAGGGAATTAGAGATAGGGTCACAGGTCACAGCGCTCTGTGACTCTGTGCAGTGGGCTATTTATGAAAATCGAATATGAACTTGCGTACACGTCATTCATGTACATAATACAATATAATTTATTCAACCTAATATCTATGTACATAGACTTTGTGAACATTCATTTATTAATTAGTAAGAATAGTAAAAAGTCAAACCATTAGATATTAATTATGAACATAAATAATACAAAACACAATTAAGTATGGAACGAAATTTTTTTTTTTAATACAAAAAAGAGATGCGGTCACATATACACATAACATCAATACAATACCTATTATTACTATTTTCAAACTAGGCTAAACCCTTGTGCTGAGAATATGACTATCTTGGTGTTTTTTGGGACTAGTCTTAAACCCCTGGCTATTTGATCAATGGTGAGTGTCTTACTGCTAGATCAAACAAGTACGTCAAATGTATGAAAAATGATTTTTCTATAATGTTGGTAATTTAAGAATAAATCAATTTTCTTGGGTAATATGGGGAAAATGTATGACCATGACAATCTTCTCTTGTATGTAATATACATTACGATCAGTGGCGTGCAGTAGGTATAGATTTAGGTTATGATATTATACAATATATAATATACGTACTACAATATATGTCGAACATAGGATTATTAACTTTCATTTAACCAACGTCTTTAGACAAAATTAATCCGTCGTTTATACGACCCTACCATGTATTTATTTATAATTTTAGAGTTCTATTAATAGTGTTTTAAAGTTTAAGTTTTATAGTAAAATAATACCTTCTTACCCATATAAAAATCAATATAAAAAATGTATGGACGTTTTTAAGAACACTTTTTATGACAACATGATTCTTGTTTGTTCGTTGATAACTAAACGAAATAATAAATTATATTAAAGGTTAACGTAGGAAATAATTCTGATAATTGCTTTTTGTTTTTCCCAAATCAAAAACAAATTCATGCACCTGGAACGCAAAGAACGGCCACGAAATCAACACGTTAAGAACAATAAGATAGTAAAATTCGCGAATTAGTAAAAGGGGAAGTAGACACATCAATGATTTACACACAGTTGTAAACCTTTTTAATGTTATTCTGTTAAAAAAACAGCATAGGTAACGACTCCACACAAACGTATCAACCGAAAGGAATTTTCAATACACTGAATAGTCAATTATATGACTTAAGTAATTCACTAGCTCAAAGATAAAACAGAGTAATGTTAATAGCTCAATGCGGCAAATGCACAAGAGCGTCATGGGTACAGCGGGGAGTTGTCGTGGTAGTTTTTAGAACTAAGCAATTAAAGTCTCTACTGGTATACATAGATGAAGCTAATTGTAAAATAATGTTTCCGTTTATGTTAATCCAATTATTTATTTTATATTTGTTTCCCAGATTTTTTAGTAATGTACAGCTTTTTTGCTTGTATTCACTGCGCGCCTCTGATTACGATATTATTTAAAATCTTAATAAATTTCTCTATAATCCAAGGAACATTTTTTGTAAAATATTAAAATCCCCAAAATGTGTGCGTAGATCACCATGTATACGAAGGGGTTGATAATTTCACATATCTGGGTTCTAACTTGAACACGGTGAATGGGACAACTGATGAATTAAAGATCTGACTTCTAGTTGTAAATAGAAGCTTCTATGCGTGTAAAAAACTGCTGGGGTCGAAAATACTTAATCATCGTAGCAAACTGCTGACATACAAAACTATAGTAAGACCAGTATTCACCTATGGTTGTGAAACGTGGTACTTAACCCAAATCAAAAGAAACAAATTAGCAGTCTTTGAGCGTAAAATATTAGGAAAAATTTATAAAATAAAAATTAATCATGAACTCGAAACTCTGATTGAGCAAGAAACAATTGCAAGATTCTGTAAGTCCCAAAGACTGCGATGGGCTGGCCGTACCATAACAGTACACCAAAGATCATGATCGAGTGGATATCCCAAAGGAAACGACCTAGAGACAGGCCAAGGAAGAGATGAGCTGATTGTGTGAAAGAGGACTGGAGTAGGATGGAAGGGTCTGGGAACTGGACAAAAATGGACGGGGATAGGAGTCGGTGGAGCACTTGTAGAAGAGGTAAAATCCCACCCTGGGATGTAGTGCCGGCGAAGAATTAAAATCCTGACAAACTTAAATAATTCTTTAAATAGACTATTTATGTTATTTTTACATATATGTAACTTAAGTGTGATTATATATTAAGAGTTATTGAAATTTTGAAAGAATAAAATTTCATTATTAAAGAGAACACATTCTTATTGTGAAGTTGTAATTATTCAGAACATAGCTCTGTGATATTTTAAACACTAATTAATTAGTCCGAAATTTAAACACTAATTAATTAGTCCGAAATATTTTGAACACTAATTAATTAGTCCGAAAAATATTGTTGTTGCGCTACCGGTATTCGAACCTGGATCTCTTTCCAAAAGTATACGGCTTTCAAATAATATAACGATAAATGTATTAATTTGAAAAGTATAACATATAGGTTCGAAAATTTGTCCTTAAAAGTACTGTCGCTGTAGCATAGTTGGATAATATGCCTTCCCCAGTTTGGAAAGAGATCCAGGTTCGAATCCCAGTAGCGCAACAACAATACTTTTCGATAAAATTGATTTTATGTTTATATCTTTCTAATTAATACATTTAATAAATAAAATTTCATTTTCCAACCAAAGTGAACGGAAACTTTATTAAATTAAAAAGGTTATTCAGGTAAAGTGTCTACTGGATACTGAAGATTCATAGGTAATAAAATAACCAAGCGTAACAATGTGCAATATATTAAAATGCATCACGTGGTGCCGTGCAGATTGCATTGCGGCATTTGGCATTTACATACATACAATGAATATAAAATGAATGTGTGTACTCGTATGTGTATGTTTATGTATACTAAAGCTCATGTTTATGGAAGGCTGTTCATGTGTGTCTATGTCAGGACCATTCCATTCCAACAATAATTTGTTTGTTTTCCGCGCAAATTTTCGGACTCTATTTTTTTTATTCTTTTATTGCGATTCAACTGTTAGTTCATCTGCATTGCTTTTATGATAGTTGCATTTTAGGCACACCGTATTCATGGAAATGCAGTTTTAAAGTATTTTAAAAAGAACACATTATCATTGTGAAGTTGTAGTTTTTCAGTGCACAGTTCATTGGTATTTTTATACAAATTAAATGTGGAGACTGGAATACAGAAAAGTACAATTTATCGAAAAAATATTTTTGTTGCTACCGGAATTCGCACATGGATCCTTTCCTATCCGGTGTAATGCGTTAACCGATTACACTACACGAACATAGTAAGTTGACGACAAATTTTCGAACTTATATGCTTTCTTCTTTCAAATTGATACATCTATAAAATATTTTTTCGATATGTTGAATTTTATACATTTAATTACTCATACTGTTCGGATTGGCGCGTTATTGTAGCGCGTCTACAATGTTTACCGAAGACCGTATTCATGGATTCGTTCCGCTTCTAAGACATCGAGTTGCTGGCGTGAAGCGGCGGCTGGAGCTCGGTACCAACTCTCTGGTGCAAGCGGCGCTCTCATGGAAAGCGGGTTCCCTGACCAGAGAATGGCAGCGCTTATAAAATAGCTACATATACAATGGCCGTGACTGAAGTAGTTATATATGTAATAATTATATTTTGTGTGTAATATATGTGTGAACCTTTACTTTTTATTAACTTTAAAAAAAAAAATTTTTTGTTCTATTTATTAATATTTTCCTTGATTTTCTTTTTCAAAGCATATTTATTTCATAACCTTTAATGTATAACATAATATGTTTTATCTTTATGGCGAATCAGGTTTTAAAAAAAAACCTGATTCGCCATAATCACGCTGGAATAAACATATTATTATTATTATTATTATTATTAATAATAATACATTTTATTTGTATTAAATTATTTATTTATATCTAAATATGTTCTTTCAAACTGTAAGAAGAATATTTGAACGTAATTATGTAGAAAGCAACCAGCTACAGAAAACTGATACAAAACCATTTTTGTGAAAAGTAGAAATAATCAAATCACAACGACTTAATATTATCTACCTTAAAAATTATAATTAATATTTTATACGTAGGTACCAAATTTTGGTATTTTTACATTTTAAAATAGGTTTTATGCAATCAATAAAATTTTAAGAAGGCAACTATTATGACCTGACTATTTTTGGCAGAATATAGAATTGACAAAAAAATTCAATTGATAAAAAATAATATTTAATTTTTTCAAAATTATGGATTTCCTTTCTTCATAACTACGTTCATTTGAAGACAAGAATGAAAATAGAGTATGGCGTACACGAATTAATCGTGAAATTTTGTCAACCAAAATTGATCATATTATTTAATTAGTATGACTGAGGTAGGCTGATCACATTCAACTGTCTCTAACTAATCTAAATTGTGACACACGGTATACAACTTCCGGCATCCGGTTAAATCTGCCGGCAGTGATGCGTGGGGTGAGTCCCCCTTTCCTTGTTTGAATTTATTTTTGTGCCGTCTTCTTCCCCTGAAGGGAGTGTCTCCTAAGGTTTCTCTCGCTCCCCGGCCTTATGACTTGTGGCTTACTATAATTTAATTATTATTTATGTGATCTCATTTGTATATGTTGTGTATATTATGATAATAAAAATAAAACAAAGGTCGTGTATTATGAGAGCAAATTTGGTACAGGAGGCTGCGCGATATTCACCCTATCACTGTGTGTGGGGCGCTTTCGAACAGATTCCTTTGTAGAATTTTTATTTAAAATGCCAACCAGGTGGCGTAACAGTAGGACTGAAGTAGGAGCCTTGAGCTTATTAAGTCGGTCCTAGGAATGTGGTGAGTCCGCTCTCTCATGATCGCATTCAACGCATGGATTTATTCCAATCAGCCGAAGAAGTGTTAGAAGACTTAACCCTCGGTGCTTGGAAAGATGCACGTATATTTGGCATCATGAGAGACTTCGGAGAATATATCTAAATGGCGAAAGATACTTAAGGAGGCCAGGATCTATCACGAGCTGTTTTTTTTTTTCACATAAATATCTTTACTATTTTCAAACATAAGCTAAATGCTTGTGTTATGAAAATAGGACTCCCGGAATCTCGAACCCCCGACACTAGATCAGCTAGTACCGTTGAATGCATGTTTATTTATTATTTACTTTTTAAAGTAGGTACATTTTGAGGTCTCCTGGTTATGATCACAGAAAGTGGATTTAAATTTATCAGTTGCACCATGAGATCCACTATAATATGCAGTATTTCATTTGAATTGTAAAATACAAAAAAATAAAAATATGGCGTACATATTTCGATTTTATAGAATATATACGTATTTTAGATTACAAAACACCATGTTTTAATATTTTCAGTTCCAACAGATTACATATATTGAAACCCATGGCAGATTACATATATTGCGAGATTAGAACGAATACAAAATAGGTTTATTCGACATCTGAATGTTAGATCTAATCTATCATTCGGCTCCTTTTTAGATGCAGCAAACTTCCACAATATGAAGACCCTAGAATATCGACGAACACGTCCTGACCTAATACTTCTCTTCAAACTACGCAAGGCCACATTGATTGTCCCAGCCAATTGGAGTTAATATCTCTCCATGTGTCATCTAGATCAACCCGGCAATCCGTACTCTTCCACATTCCCATCTTACAGTACGTAGAACATCTTACGTACAAAATTCATTCATTCACCGGTCATGCAAATACCATAATGAGAAATTTACAGAAATTGACTTGTTCAACATTAGCCTTACTAAGCTCAAAAGGTTCTTCTTATGAACCACCACAATCTAAACTTTGGCCATTCACTATACCTATAAAAACTCATGTTGCTCTCCCTTTACCGCAACGTTAATTGCAACCTCCCCACCCTTCTCCTTCTTTTATCTAAACATTCTTTGTATCCAAATATTTTTTGTGGATTTTCTTTATTAGTATCACATGTATTAAATAATTACTATGTTTATTAGAATATGTTTTCACTGTCAAAATCCCTTAATAAAAAAATAAAAATAATAATTAATAAAATTCAACACTACAAAATCGTTAAATTTAATACTCTCATTTTTAATGATACATATAACAATTTGAAAGAAGTTGACTTTGTTTTTATCAACAAAAACTGTCGATGTTGCTTTTAAATTCCATAAATAGATTTGTAACAAAATACGTGTGCAGTCAAATGATACATCCAGCTCTAAAGGAGAAATTCCATTTCATCACTTTTTATAGAGACTACTCGCATTGTATAACTCCTGGACAAGAGGTTATGTAAGTTGTCATTGTATCTTTCGGAATACGCTGTACCAATGTCGGGACAAAGTACAAAGGAAATTGAGATAAACCGTCGTTCGTTCCTTTGTGGTCCAGTCCGTTCGGTCGCGGCCACAATAGGTCCCAACAGCCATCACGGCGCGAGATAGCTCTCTGTGGACGAGTTTCTGAATCGTTTACAAGTATTATGTTAAGGTCATCTATCCAAAACACTATTTAATAAAACACAATTTAAATTAGCAAAAGAATATCGATAACTTACTTTTATAAAATAATCAAAACGCATTGGTTATATAGTTAACTTTTATTTTTTATTTCATTTTTATTATGTGTAAAGTTATTTCATTTTTATTATGTAATGGCCCAAAAAAAGTGAGAGCATCTCGTAACACTATTTATTTCAAAACATAACATAATCAATTATAATTCTTAATGTAATTTTTTTTGCACAATATTTAGCTAATCAGAAATCATCAAAACACCCCATATTGCATAACCTACTAGGTTTAAAACTGGACTTTTCAGTGGCCACATGCCTGACTATGAAATTAACATTCTCAAGACGAAGTAAGTTGATTTTATTTCTGGCCGTGTGAGATGGATCTCCGTCCTGCTGTAATGTCCAGTTATGCTGAAATGTCTAGCTGTACTCGAGGCTTTGTTTTGAAACTCTTTGATTATTTTCCTAGCACCCCAACGTTTATCAATTCGCATATTTTTGATCAAAATACGGTCTTCTGGAGTGATTTTTGTCATTCTGGACAACAATTTGAAAAAACTAAATATAAACAATGGGAAAATTAATAATCAAAAATGGCGACAGGAAATTGTCGAAATAAAACTTAATATAGATAAATAGGTAGGTAAGTAAATTAGTAAACTATTTAAGCTATTGTTGATACAATTAAATTAATTTTGATGTAATTACATCATATTTTACGAAATGTTCTCACTTTTTTGGGGCCACTCTGTATATATACACTTATGTATGCACTAGATTAAGAATAAGATAATGATACAAAATAGAATAGATTAAATAAAATATATAAGGCATTTTAACAAAAATAAAATAGTGCGAGGTAAAGGAAATCATACAAAAATAGAATATTTTTAGAATATTATAAAGCATTTTAACAACAAAGTATTTTAGTAAGGGTATTATGACAATTCTACAAACTATAAGAAAAAATGCAAAAACAGAACTAAAAAAACTAACGGAAACTGTTGCTGGGTCCCGACAATTGGCTCGGAAATTGATAAAAATAGGTTTTATTCATTAAAGTTTATCTTTACAAAACGATTGATATATTTTTTCACCCAATGTATGTACATATTTAACAAGTATTTGGTTGACGCCACGCAGTGTAAATGTAACTACTCTTGATCTGATTGGCTGTGCATCGCGCATATGCTACAGCGCATATTAAAATGTTCGACAAGAATCGAATGTTTCAATTCTTATTTATCAAAAATACATCAAAATAATAATATCCGTACACACCTTCAGATAATTACAAATTATTCTATACAAATAATATTTCAATCTGGATGAGATAAAATTTATATAATAAGGTGAAGGAATTATTGGTGTTCACATTTTAATTAGCTACTTTAACACAGACAGCGGTTTAGCAAAGTAGCCAGAACAATGCTGTATATATCAGAGGTGGAGTCTACTCCATCCCACACAATAAACTACGAGTATATACTTAATTACAATAATTGTATCTTATGTTTATATGTTACATTATAATATATTAACCTCCATTACAACAAAAACATGTATGTCAATAAAGTCTAATAAATAAATGTTTTTCTGAAATAATAACAGTTCCAAAAATTTCTCCACTTCCTTCAATGTTCCCTTGTGAGGCGCCTCCCACCCTTTCATGACCATGTCATCTAATCCGTAGGTTTTGGTTTTTGGTTGATTTGTAAATAATTGAGACGTGTGACGTGATTAGTGGAGTTTGATAAAGTTAAAATAAAATTTCATCGTAGAAATTATATCTTTAGTACTAATGTATATTTCATACATTTGTATTTATTTATACTGTCTAAAATTTGCAGCATACATAGAATGAATGAATATCAAATTAAAGAATTTTTTTTTTTTTTTATTTTTTTTATTTATTATCTTAGTTTTATTAACCACTAATTGAGTTTAAAAAACATCTACCGGTTTCGGAAAATACATTTTCCGAAACCGGTAGATGTCTTTTAAACTCAATTAGTGGTTAATAAAATTAAGATAATAAATAAAAAATATTAATTTTAACCACAAAGTTAATATTGCTAATTTTAAAAGTATTAAAGAATTTTATGTATCAGCCGCAATAAAATGATTGTATTAATCAATCAAAGAGTATCAAATACAAATCTTTCTTTATGTTACTAATAGTCAAAGTTTTTCGTCGAGTTACACTTTTTTGGATCTTAAATAAAAGAGGTAATATCTAATACAAATTTCACAATCTCCAAACAATCTCCAATACAAATCCAAATCATTATTTCAGTCTAAAATTAAATATTACAAAACTATACGCACGATCCTCGTAACACTGAGGAAATGGTAACAAAAATAATTGTTTACAAAATTGAGTTCAAGGAAACCTTATAATCAACCAATCCGTTTCTCGCGCGGGCCGTATTTTAAATGGTCCGATCACGCTACAAACTTTATAGCTACACTTTAATAATGCCGATTTAATTTTTAGCTTAGGTACACAATGCGAAGTATTTTATTAACACTTAACTTTCATTTCCCCTGTGAATGGTTATCTCGCCATATACTGCAACTAAATGGCTTTGTAGATTTGCATTTAGAGAATTTTAGGTCGACTCATATTAAACATACTGACTTCTGTATATTTCCGGCAAATTATTATACGTAGGATTTCTCTAGGCCTCTCCTACTCGGTATGCTAATTCCTAAGAAATATTCTACTGCAAATGTTTTTATGTAGAAGAGGTCCGCCCTCGCCGTGGTGTGCAAGAAACGTTGGCTTGAGATAAGAATATTTTAGACATGTCGGGTATAAACTTAAGCCAGACGATAAACTTTTGTTTTTGTGCTTCATGACCGGTTCGGAGAATTCTAGAATATCTTGGTATATATAAAAACGTGCATATATTTCAAAATGTTTACGACAACTTCAAACATTGTATTCTGTCGTACATTTTTTCCGATGCTTGACGAAAAACATATTATGTTAAATGTGACTATTGTATAATAGATATTCATATAAAATCAATTTTATATTAGTAAAAATATTGTTGTTGCGCTACCGGGATTCGAACCTGCATCTCTTTCCAAACTAGGGAAGGTGTAAAATCTAACTATGCTACAGCGACAATAATTTCAAATTAAGAATGTGTTCTCTTTAATAATATATAAGTTATATCAATGTGTCCAAAATTTAATAAAAATGAATTGTTAATTCTGGCGTCTGTTATCGGTTTACTCAAAAGTATTTTAGATTTCGTAAAAACAAAGTATATGGCATTCAAATAATGGAAAGATAGATGTATTAATGTGAAAAGTGTAACATATAAGTACTGTCGCTGTAGCATAGTTGGATAATGCACCATCTCCGGTTTGGAAAGAGATCCAGGTTCGAATCCCGGTAGCGTAACAACAATATTTTTTGATAAAATTGATTTTATATGTATATCTTTCTACTTAATACATTTAATTTGTATTTAAAAAAATATCACAGACCCACGTTCTGAATAATTACAACTTCATAATAAAAATGTGTTCTCTTTTATAATATATAAACTTAATTTAATTCAATTTTTATGTCGAGAAAAAACTTCACCAGAGTTTTGTACAGTTTTTTAAAAATATATTTCTACCAAGACCGCTCTAAGGGGCCCTGGTTTAATGTGTTTATGGAGCCCCGAAGAAACAGCTCATTAAAAAATAATTTTTAAAATTGTCCTTTTTTTATATTGCACAACACAATTATACGCAAATTTTATTATTTAATTGTGGAAGATGTCTTTTTACTTTGAAAATTGGTTTAGGCCATTTTTGTGTAGCATTTATCAAATTTATTGATTTTCGTACTTTTACCCGTGCGTCCGTACAAAATTGTCAGTAAAAGTAATATTTTATAAAAATAAAATTAGTGTAGTGAAATTACAATTATTCCAAAGAAATACGTTTCAACATTAAAATTTATCATCATCGTGTAACTTTGTGTATATTTATTATGAGCTTGTTATTAAATCAAATTATAATTGTTCGATTTAAAAATTCATCAAAAAATCACTTTCGTTCACATCTCTCCTCTCACCCGAAACCATAAAATCAACCAATTCACCTGAATCGTTCCCTAATCCGAACCATCTCTCCTGCCCGAGTACCCTCTTAACAAGTTACAATCAATATGCAAATAATACTTCTATGAATAAAAGAGAAATAAAACGTTTTAAAACTTTTAAACGCCGCACGCATTAAAGTATTTAAATTCAGTATCCGACTGCCATTAAAATATTCATACATTTAACTTTATAAAAAGAAAAGTTATGTTTTATGTTTTTCAAAACAACAAGAAATTTTTTAAATCATTTCCACAATCGAGTATAAAATCATACTAAATATTAAAGACGTATTATGAATAAATTTTCAGTACTCTCAGAAGCAGCCACTTCCATGTAGAAATTAGGGTTGTTCTTGCAGGGAAAACAAAAATTAATTGTGTGGAATAAAAATTTCCGGTTCAATCTTTCAATATTCAATTTCTTTTCTTTTTTTGGGAATTTATTATTCAAAACATCTGTTTGAAAAGAACAAACGGATAATGAATATTCTAAGAGTTAATCGGTCTAGTGGTAAGACACTCGAATAGTAGTCTTACGTCAGGGGCTCGAACCACGAAACACGCACAAACGCATAGCTCAGTTTAAAAATAGTAAGAATATCAATGTGACTCGTATTCCTTGTATACATACATATCCATTTAAAAAATGTTCGTACCTGTAAATAAAATTATATTTATTTTTTATTTATTATCTTAGTTTAATAACCACAATTGAGTTTAAAAAACATCTACCGGTTTCGGAAAACACCTTTTCCTTCTTCAGGATATGTCAAAACTAACTAAAAATATAGCATTGTTTTTCTATTTATCCAGAATCTATTTTTAATTTTTTAAAAACAACTATTATTTAAAAAGTAAATTTAGTACCTAACTCAAATTGCTGCTCAATACAAATTTAGTCGAATAATTTTTAGGAAAAAATTTTAGAATAGGACTCGTAGTTAAATTTAGTTGGCTGTTTAGAATTTCCTGATTACTTTTACATGCTTTATTTATCTCCAACGATTCCAAATTATTTAATTTGTGACCTACACCGTTTATATGCAAAATTGACAATCCCAATTTTTTTATCAAAACCATGACTATTTTCTATCAAATGATTAGCAAATTCTGAAAACCCACTATTGTTCAAACATCTCAAATGCTCCTTTACTCTTATATTAAAATTTCTACCCGTTTTACCAACATAAAATGCAGCACAATCCTTACAACTAAGTTTATAGACGCCAGAATTGTTAAATTTATCATCCTTGTCCTTAGAATTTATGAGTAAATTTCCTATACTATTATTTGTGTAAAATGCTGGTCTAATATCTCGTGGTAGGTGTTTAGATATTTGTTTCGAAAAGTTATTTATGTATAAAATCCTACGCCAATTATCATTATTATCATTATGTTTCATCTGTGATTTATATAAAAACTGATTATTATATTCTTTTAATTTATTTTTTAAAATAGTGTCTATCAAACATGTATTATACCCATTATTATCTGCTATTTTTTTAATTGTATTCAATTCAATATTAAAATTGGATGTTGACATAGGAATATTGACTAAACAATGTATCATGGAGTGGAACCCTGAATGTTTATGTGATAATGGATGATTAGATTCATTGTGTATGATAGTATCTGTAAAAGTTGGTTTTCTAAAAATTTTGAACTCAATTTTATTATTATTTCTAATCAATGTTAGATCCAAAAAATTTAGGGTAGAATTATTTTCCATTTCTAATGTAAATTGTATTTTTTTATTAAATGAATTAATTAAATTTAGAAATGTGGTTAGTTGACGTTGTGAACCCGACCAAATACACAATACATCATCCACATACCTTTTCCATAACAAAACATTATTTAACAAAGAAGAATCACAATCAAAAATTTTTTTCTCCAAATCGTCTACAAAAATATCTGCTATTAGTGGACTTGTGGGTGCTCCCATAGGAAGACCTTCTGTTTGATTATATATTATATTATTGAATTGGAAATAATTTTGGTTCATACAAAGATTTAATAAACGACATAGATCTTTTACCAAATGATTAGGTAAATTAGATGAATTTAGTAAATCAAAAATTAAAATTTTACTTTCATTAATAGGTACATTAGTAAACAAATTAACAATATCAAAAGAAACAAGTT
This sequence comes from Eubasilissa regina, assembly GCA_022840565.1. NCBI lineage: Eukaryota > Metazoa > Arthropoda > Insecta > Trichoptera > Phryganeidae > Eubasilissa > Eubasilissa regina. Next base: position 30,454,402 of record JAINEB010000018.1, read on the forward strand.
TAACATTGTTGGGAAGATCCATGTCCTTTAACAAATCCACTAATTACAACGAATTTTTTATAGTATATTTTGGATTAAAAATATTAAGTCTGTTTATAGTTTTAGTAATAAAAGAACATAATTCAAACGTTGGAGCACTACAATACGAAACCACAGGTCTTATTGGAATATCACTCTTATGAATCTTTAATACGGAATACAGTTTTGGAGGCTTAGGATTCATTAAAATTATATCTGATAATACGGTATTATCAGTAAATATGTCACTTATGGAATTTTTTAATGCACTTTTAATATCCATCTGATATTTTTGAGTCGGATCTTTTTTCATAATACTAAACTGGTCACTTTTGAGGAAATTTTCAGTTTTCGAAATATAATCAATTTTATTCATCACTATTAATGTATGACTTTTATCAGCTTTTGTTAAAATAAGATTTTCTTTTTTTAAAACTTCTCGAATGTTTTTAACATGCATTATATCTTGATTGTTCTTCACTGAATTTATAGGAATTTGATGATTATTTAAAAAATCTGTAACTTTGTAATGAAATGTTTTTGGTTTTTTATATAATGCTGTTTCAATATCTACTGCCAAATTTTCAATAACACTATTAATATTATTATTATTATATTGTAAATTATATTTAAAACCTTTTGAAAGAAAATCAATTTCTTCTGGAAGAAAAACATGAGAAGAAAAAATTTTAAAACGATCATAAAATGTGTAATCAAAATTAATATTATTTTTTTCTTTATATAATATTGGTTTATTATCACATAGTATTTTAAGTTTTTTATCAAGTACCACTCTTTTCTTAAAGGCTTTTCTAGATGCAAAATCTCGGACTTTATCATCAAATAAATCCCATTCTATTGCGTGAAGTTCATGTACTAATTCTGTATGTAATAATTTTAGGTCAAGTTTAATTTTATTACGATTTTTAAATGCACTTTTTAAATCTTCTTTTGGCCACGCTTGTTTAGCTTTAATAACAGAAATATTAGAATTATTTATTATTTTATTTTTTAAATTAAACATTCCACATATATATTTAGGTATAACATTATTTTTTAAACAATTTTGATAAAAATATATATTTAAAGACACAATTCTATATTTAATCGTTAGTTTTTTGTAAAGTTTTGCTTTATTAGCCGTACTCACCATAATAATGCTTTTAAAATTAGCAATATTAACTTGGTGGTTAAGATTCATATTTTTTATTTATTATCTTAGTTTAATAACCACAATTGAGTTTAAAAAACATCTACCGGTTTCGGAAAACACCTTTTCCTTCTTCAGGATATGTCAAAACTAACTAAAAATATAGCATTGTTTTTCTATTTTTCCAGAATCTATTTTTAAATTTTTAAAAACAACTATTATTTAAAAAGTAAATTTAGTACCTAACTCAAATTGCTGCTCAATACAAATTTAGTCGAATAATTTTTAGGAAAAAATTTTAGAATAGGACTCGTAGTTAAATTTAGTTGGCTGTTTAGAATTTCCTGATTACTTTTACATGCTTTATTTATCTCCAACGATTCCAAATTATTTAATTTGTGACCTAACCACAAAGTTAATATTGCTAATTTTAAAAGTAAAATTATATTTCGTAATAATATTTTATAATCTGTCTGAAACAATACAAAATATCCTACGATATTCATTATTCATTAGCAATTGCAATCTTTCACTCTGAAGAATTATAATGTAACATACAAAACTAATAAGTTTAATGTAAAACTAATAAATTTATTTCTACATAGGTTTAGTAACAACACTCTACACCTAGAAATAAAATATTACACTGAGCTCTCACATTCAATCAAAATATAACAACATTTTAAAAGTTGTATATCCCAACACAGATTTTTGAATATTATTAATTTACAGTATCCCAACTATTTTTGATCTATGTGATCATTTTATATTGTGTAATGAATTTCCGTAACTATGGTATAGATAAAATTATTTTTGCAAATGCAAAGTTTATTTTTTAAAAGAGAATTAAAACCCTATTAAAATTTTACACAACTGATACGGATCTTGTCAAAACGAACTTTAAAGAGATTATTTAACCATTGTTGGTATCAACCATAAATATGTTCAAGTTGAAATCCTTTATTCTGTAATCCTTGAAAGACAAATGCCACAACAATCCTTCGGCATTCCTAAGATAAAATCACACGGTTCCATTAGTGCAACATGTTTGAAATAGCTTAAAGCTCAATTTTCCTTCAGCGAAGCGATGGGAAAGCCCTTCAAGCTGTGACTAGTGGCCCGGAACAGGCAAATGGTTTTCCATTCATACATTTTACATGAGCGATCCGTGAAGACAGCTATAAAGTATCGAAGAAGGTCAGAGATGATGGTTAATATTGAAAAGAGACATTTTTGCGTCGAGTCGGTGGGAATTTTGAAATACGCCGACGCAAATATGCGCAGCGATGTGGCATGTGACTTATTTCGTAGTAATTCTACCACACTTCTGAATATTAAATTAAATGGAAGTTAGTCGTCGCAGAGACGAAACGAATTTTTAGCGAAGTTTATTTGTGGAATTTGGATATCTTCTTTTAAGTTCAAAATGAAAATTCCAATTTCTTATTTTTCAAATTTAAGAATCTTAAATTATGTAAATGAGGATATCCTTGCTGGTTAAAATATGGAAATTTTCTCTAATCGAATATAAATTTTGTTGTTTTTATAAATTTTTGAGTGCTCTCCGCTCTTAATGTTTATTCCTGAACTATAAAGTATTGTAATAATAAATATTCGAGGCAAAGAAAACAAAAAATATTCTATTATCCAAGTATCTCTCTGCATTTTCAAATATACCTTACATTCATAATTTTTTTTCAATTTTTTTAATGTAATAATAATATATATTTTTTTAATGTAATAATAATGTGGAAGTACTCAAACTTGTACATAAGTGAAAACGTGTATATAATTCACATAGAATGTAGAATAATGATGTTTCATATAATACACGTTAATACGAACGCACCTAATATATTACATATATTTATACAGTATTTATAATACATATACTAATATAATATTGTATAAGAATGTATACAACTAGTGTTGTATATGAATGAATCGTAACGTATTAATTACAAGTATTACTTATAATATATTGAATACCATTGTTACTAAACCATAAAGAATTAATTAGTATAGTGCATTGAATAAATTAATGTAATAGGGTGGGGGGGGGGGGGGGGTATTTGTTATTTGTTTGTTGGAAATATGTGAAAGTGTTCAGAAATAGAAAGAGATAAAAATTTTAAAAAATTAAACTGAAATATCTACCTATGTTTGTATTCAACCAATGCTTTATTTATATGATTCCCGTCATTCGAGATCTAGAGTATTACTAGCGCGATATTTTTATGAAAAAAGTTTTGAGCTGAAAGGAGAAATATTGGATGCATCACGAAGTCCACAAGTGGTCTTTCGTATTGTAAATAAAATCAAGTCGCTGAATTTTATCATTTTACAAAGGCTACATTCGTATACTGTAACATTCACTTATTTTAAATTCGTACAATAATTTATACATCATGTTTCATTAAAAATAATAAAAGAAAAATCTATAATGAAATATTTTAAACGATTTTAAAGCTATTCAGGCACAATCATTTTATATACATTACTTTTATTTAATTTATTTATTAGCATATTATAAACAAATAAAAATGTTCATGTCAAATTTATCTCATGAATTTATAGCTAATAATTATCTACACGTATGTTCGAAATAACACATCAATAATGACGGAAAAAGATTCGAAAATTAATATTTTCTTAAGCTTAATTAATTCTAAAATACAATAGCACTATAATTTACTTTGTTTGACGCGGTTACCGCACAATTTCACGTGATAGAGTTCAACATGGACAACTGTCAGTATGTTAATTGCTAAGTGTTACGAATTGTCATAAATCAGAAAATGATTGAAATAGTGATATTCAGCAAAATAAATAAAATGATAATATATAGGTCTTCTTCTTCTTCTTTTAAATAGGCAATCCACCCTTCAAGAGTGATTTGTGCTATTAATCAAATTAAAACTTTATTTTATAGAAAAAAAGTACAACAATATTATAGAATAGGAAACACAATATTACAAGTCAATACCATTGTCGCTCATAAAACTTGCTATTATATAGATTAAATGTAGCGAGTTAAGGGAAAGAAGATGACACAAGTTAACTGGGACAATTTATAGGTCCTACTTTGAACAATTTCCTTAATCTTTTATTCATCCCTCAATCCTACTATCTTATTAATTTTCATTATATTATTTATAATTCACTATATTTATTTTATTTATTTCACAATGCACCCAATAAAAATTATTATATACTAAATTTTTTTTATTATTAAATCAATTACGTTCCAAGTGGGATATTTCATATTATTAATAGAATCGGCGTTAACTTTGTAGAGTTTCATCATAATGAAAGGATATAAATGAAACGATATTATTACTCTACTTGAGTTTATTAGCACTACTCGAGTTTCGAGAGAAACAGTAATTCTCCTCGACAGGTGAAGTATAAAAGAATTTGAGAGTTACTGTTTCTCTCAAAACTCGAGTAGTGCTAATAAACTCAAGTAGAGTAATAATATTTTTTCATTTATATCCATCAGAGATATTTCATAATTAGTAAAAGAGTAGCGTCTTTCTATTATCCAAAGTATTTCGTTTTTATTTCAAATATATTAAATAATTTTTTTACATGAATATTTTGCAATTAAAAATTTAATTAAGCTCGTTTTCTGATCGCTTTCTTTAAGTGGTTAGTCTCACGATTAGAATAAGAGTGTCGTCTTACACAATGAATGACTTTAAAATAATTAATAAATTAGTAAAATAATACACAATGAACAAAGGATGGAATTAATAAATAAAGAACGAATACTCAAATACATGCTTATGAAACTAAAAAATAAATATTTATGTAGTGCCTAAAAACAATTTATAATATCATTTCGGATGGTACTATTTATATGGAAGGGGTGGGGGTACAAAATAAACGAAATGGCCTTGCTTAAAGAAACTCGCGAAACTATACTACATTCTCAAAAAACCCACAGATTATCCGACAAATTCACTACATCATGAATTCTTAAACAAGTGCTTTTTAAATAACAAGATAAAATACTTTATTTAAACCACTATTTATTGATAAAACAACATGTTTCGATACCTATAGTATCTTCTTCAGGAAGCAAACATAGATAAAAACAATAGTATAAGTGGTGGGTAACTACTTATGAACTACGGTTGAAACAAATTTAAAATGTGACTACTTGCAAATCCTTTTTACAGATAGTCACATTTTAAATTTGTTTTCACAGTAGTTTCTGATTAGTTACCCACCAATTATACTTTTATAGTTTTGTTTTTATCTATGCTTGTACAATTTCCTGTAAAAGATACTGTCGGTACCATACAAGACAGGTATCGAAACATGTTGATTTATCAATAAATAGTGGACTTCCCCTAAATAATAAGATATTATTCCAGGATTCCTTATTGGTCCGGGACACTTGACCAGTTAGGAGACTTGACTCACCGCAAATGTATTTTTCAAATATTGTTCTATTTCAGAGGTTTATTCTTATGCCTTCCACGCACCATTTATGACAACATCGCGCTGAATTGTAACTTTTTGGTTGGTTACAATCGAGGAAACGCGTTTTGACGCACTCAGAGTGAAAAAAAGTTTTTTGTTTGGTTGTCGTTTTTACAAATTGTGAGGTAAGTACAAAGTTTATATTTTGTTTTTAAAATCTATAAAGTTTCAATTGTGAGTATTCAAAATTGCTTGGGTGGGAGTCTTGAACCATTATTTGGAGAGAGGTTTGAACAGTGGTTCAATTCTCCCGCTATGTAGGTATTATATTTATTAAGAATAATTAAATAAATAATTTCATAATTGATAGACTCGTCAATAAATTAAATGAATACATTATATAAAAACTGGGACAAACGCGGGAAGTTTTTAATTTTTTTTTTCTTTTGAATCAATAAGTATCATTTGAGAAAGAAATGTGAATTGAAAACGATAAATAAGAAGCACAAAATGGTATTTTTATCGAGGTACGTGTTCTTATTATTTTTCCGATTCCAAACGGAAGTACTCGGCTGCCTTAAACACGTTAAGTACCTTCGCAGAGGGTTCTCGGCTCGAGGGCTCTCACTTCTGACACTTGACTCATTGCGAGACCTACCTACGACAGCCTGCAAAGAGAACTTACAGGCTCTGTAGGGACCGTCGTTAGGACAGCCGAGCTCTATCCCCGATGAGAGGAATAAAAGTTTTAATTAAAGAATGTGTTCAGAATAATGGTCGCGGGCGTATCTTTCCCGTTAATGACGCAATAAAATGAGAGTCCCCGGTTTTCAAAGAACTCAAAGGAAAACTCCTAATTTCTTAAGTTCTCAAATAAAAAAATGCATTACAATAAATCATCTAAAATAAGAAATACATGATACACAACCTTATACAGATCCGAGACCTGTTATTGGTTGTTATTTTTACTATTTTCAAAATTAGCTAATCGCTTTTGTCATGACGATAGGACTGGACTACCTTGCCAGTCTCTTGAAACGAGATTCGAAAACTCTATCACAGAATCACTAGACGCGTATAGTAACAACTAGACCAACAAGCACGTCACGCTTCAAACACTTTAATTTGATAAGAATTTCAAAAGACCTTAACATGTACAATTTAAAAAATACACATGGTATTGTAACGTACTATTAAATAATGTACATACCTGTACTTAAATGTATATATCTCATTAATGCATGGATCTCGTTTAACGCTTTCGTACCTATAATACTCGTAACGTGCTAACACATTAAAAAATATGGTTTAGAATGTTATGCGAACTAGGTATTAAGTATACCTTTTCCACAGAGTTTACAACCTCATTACTGTACAAAAATAAAGTAGAAAGGTAGTATTTCTGTAAAATAAACGTTCCGCTGAGGGTCAATTACCGGCTGGTGTGCAGGAATAACCTGACTACATTGCCCGTGTGTCCATGGAAGCGATCGTTATCAGTTCAAGTAAAAGGTAGTTAAACGCGAGTTTAAACCATTAAAAAACACAAAAATCAAGCTGATTCGAACATTTGTAAAAAAAGTTCGATCAACTCATCAAACACATTTTATTTAAGACTGTAGAGGTCCCGAATGCGCCGCACAGTACCTGGTCATTTAGCCAGGCGCTCTACACCCATTCAAGTTTATCCAGTATTGACCGAAAATCTAGACGATAATACATCGCAACGCAACCGATACGAGAAGCCAGCTGAAGCAATCACTTCTTCCCTGGCCGCCTTCTCGGAACCTCTAGTCACAAACTTTATCGTGAAATTTAACTTTTAACCTGTGTTAATTCATTTACGTATCATCCTACAATAAACGCCAGTCGATTGTAAGTCCTGTTTTAATACATCTACCTGCTCTAGCCGCAAACCTACCTATACTGACACGCATGTTCCGCAACATTTATATACACTGCGATATTCACATACACGCGAGAGATGTGAGGAGAATTAGGTCCCTTAGACTCACCTTAAAAAAATCCTACTGATATTTATAACCTACACTGTAATACCTACACTGGTGACTCTCAACGTAGAAACAAGTAGTTTACTAGCCATGTTTTCAACCCTATAAGACGATTCCTATATTCATTCTCTAAGTTTCATCGCGGAGAAGTGCGCCCGGACGACACGCTAATCCTAACTGATTGATTTGAATATTGATTTGATAAGAGACCCCTTATTAGATGCTACATTGTAACAATTTTTAAAATTAGTTATGCAAATACCAAACATACATACGCAAATGTTAAATCGAATTTAAAAAAAAACTGAATTTTGCGACCACCCTGCATTTTAATACTACACTATTTTCACTCCTCGCCGCAATACTATTAAAAGTATTAGTAAACAGGTTGTAACAGACCTAGTCCACAATATTTTATGGTTGGATACCTGACTAAATTACAAGCCGAAAATGTTCAAGTAATATGTGTAAATGCTACACCGTTACGGTAAATATTATTTTTTGAAATTTTTACAAAATCTACGTCTATGTCCTTCGAAATAAATATTAACAAAATTTATCCATTTTTAATTCAGGCTCTAAATCATCTAACAGAGAACAGTCTAGCCGCTGGAAACTCGATAACATTTAATTATTTGTGTCCAATATATAATTTTAAAAATTTTCAATTATTCCAAGTAGTCTCATAATAACGATATTTTTTTAATGCTTATATCTCTAACGTGGTTAAAATTAGGCACATACTCTTTGAACATTTTCGACTCATAATGTAATCAGGTATCCACTCATAAAATATTGTGAACTAGTTCTGTTACACCCTGTATATACTTTTATATATAGGTACTATATAGGTATACTTTCTAATGGAGGTTAGTTCCGAGGTCTGCTGGTTAACCCTGCTTGGCCATGTACCACGCTCTACTTCAACGCATATCCTTTTACTTTATATGATATCTAATTATCTATTATATCTCTTTTTTTGGCACAAGAATTATTATTGACAATGGTCGTCGTATACTATTCAAAATGGAAATATTAAAAGAGGAATTATATAGAAAGCGTTATTTATAAAAGGCGACGTTTGTAATGTGAAGCTTTAGAATTTTCTTTGAATAAAAAGCATTAGCTCGGAAAGCTGCGAGCGAGAAAGGCACGACTCACTCTACTCGTTTTTTTATATGCGCAATCAGCACATCAAGTCAGACCTGAGACGGTTATTCGTGTATATATTTATACATCCATCATTTCATAATAGTGGATTAAATAGAGTCAAGTAATATTAATAATAATAATTCAAGCGAAAATTTATGAATACTGTTCGTACGGCCAGTGTCTACAGATGATACAAGTCTCCGATATTGAGTTGAGATAGTTTTTAATCAGAATATACACTCAGGATCACCGTTTGAGATTGATAGAACCGACCCGTATACACGCCGTTTGATTTGATAACGAAACACAAAGCGTGCGCACAAAAGTTACATAGAACCACAGATATCTACAATTATTTATTCTGAATAGTTTGACAAACTAAGACATTAAATTAAGGTGAGTCGGAGTAAGTGCATCTACGTCTTCTAATTACATTAGAAATTGGATTGCAGTGCCCCAATATTTGAAGAGACAATCTTGGGATGGTGCAATTCCAAACATTAATTTGATTATAATACTATTTCAAATTGTGACAGTTGTTTGATGTTTGATGTCAACTTGTCAAGCGAGTTGTGTATGCCTTTTCAATATTTCATATACTTCGATAATCTTTTGTGCCCGTATGTTGATATTAGGTAAATACCTTTATTTTGAATTGTAGTTTGTGATGTATATACTAGTTTTGAGATTATTTTCGCGGATTACAATTTATAAGACCAGATACACTTATCCCATAAATTTTACACCGTGGGGGAAGTGTATCTATTCAGTGGTCGGTAAATGGTATATATTTTGTATGGAAACTTTCTCAACTATTGATGTGTAGACAGTTCCGTTGTCTCTAAAAAAAGTCGTGGGTGCACAATCCCTGTCTCGGAAATCTCATCTGTAGACAGTGATCTTCTTTGTCCTCGCCTAATTCATGTTCCTCTTTGTCTTCTACTTTTGATCTCGATTCTCATGGTTTCATGAATCACTTGATCTTCCTCATTACGCATCACACGTCCACACCATCTGAATCGTCTACACCTTATTTTATTTTTTAGGAATAGGGGCTACCTTAAAAGAACCAAGGGTTTATAAAAAAATGTTACACGTGTCTTTATTAGGTCTTTATACTCTCCCGACACTCTGATCCATAAAACATAGATGACTTAATCATATTTTATAATCGTTTTGACCAATATGTTTAGTGATTTAGTAATAACAACTTATTAATTTTAAAAATAAGCAATGTGCTGCGCAAGCACGTGTTGAGAAAAACTTATTTGCGTTTTCATCTAAATTTACATTTCGACATTGATTAAATGACGGAGTGTGTTTTCAAAATCAATCGTGCGTCACGCTCTCCAATTGCTACCGCCCGGAATAAATTGGGATGATGTGATATATGCCATTTCTCCGTGAATGAGTTTAATGGCCCGTATCCACGGACGAGATTTCTCTCAAATCTTCGCTTCTAGTGCGCGTAAAGAACAGTTCAGAGTTCAGGGCGAAACGATCTATGAATTTTTCTCGCGAATAAGGATAATGTATCCAGTACACACATACCTTTACCGACTCTCAGAGAGATCATCCTAGATACGGGCCATTAGTCTTGCGAACCAAATTTTACACATTTTTTTTTTATGATCCCACGCATACGCACCATCCCCCACTCAGAGGCGTGCAATTTACTTTGAGAAATTAAATATAATAAAATATGAATAAAATAATAATAATATTACAAGATACATTTTAGTTAAGTACATATTATTTTAAAGCACTGACTGCACGCCGCTGCTACCAATATAAATATATATTATATTGAATGCCAGCGGTTCCAAACTTAAAATATCTCTCATCTTCTCGTCCGCCGGACCGCGTGTGCTGGTCCCAGCTGTTCGGGCGACACCGGTCTTCGAGATTTCTCAACACTAGAAAATAATTTGTGTCAGACTGAACGGGAAATGTTTTTCCAGAGTTTATTTAGTTACAAGACCGTCAGCTGCTGGAGTTCGCGTCTCTCTCCTCTTTGTCTCTCGACTCGAAACCATAATTACACATTTCGGAGAGAAAATGAAACAATTGCCGACGCAGGTGAAGCCGGCATTGTTTGTTCCTTATAAAATAATGACAACGATTTATTTAAAATACTGTTGTGCTTTGTAGTCATTTCAGAATGATAATTATACAGGACTGTCCAGTACGATTGTATTTTGTAGAATGTTTTAAGGATACGCAACAACGCGTAACCGTAATATTATACAAATCCCGTGTCAATTCCATGTTCTGCCGAGTACAACCTGTGTACAGACGTTGCGGGTTGCCCGGGAAGCTGGGTTCCTACTGTTGTAGCTGTGCTGTCGTGTGTTGTTTTTCGCATATAACTATACCAAACCCCTTACGCTTTAGAAATATTGTTGTTTTTAAAATCTGTCTAGTAAACCAATGAGCACATTATTCATATATATTTTATCATATAATGAATTTTAGGATGTTTTTATAGATATGTACGCGATGCTTAGCAAGATGAAAGGTTTCTAAGGGTACAGAAAAGGACTTACTAGGGAGAACATTTCACAGTGAACAACATAGGCCTATCCAGTGGGTGGGAAGTTAATGAGTGGGGGAGGTTATTCGTTTGTGTACGTAATATTTTATGGGTTAATTACGAGTCGAAAATGTTCAAGAAGAATGTATAAATTCTGAAATATTGTCCAAGATTTTTACATAATCATGTTAAGCTTCAATTCCATGTACTTCGATATAAATATTTGCGATTATTACATTATATCTTTTCTTCAGACCCTAAATTATCTAACAAAAAATATTCTGTATGCTCAAAAATACATTTATTTTTTGTATTCGATATACATTCTGCAATTAATAAAATATTTTTATTGATCGAAATAATCGCACGACTAGGACTTTTTTTAATGCTTATATCTCTGACATGGTTGAAATTAGGTACGAATACATGCAGTTTGAACATTTTCGACTTAATTAATAAATATTGTGCACTAGGTGTGTTTCACTCTGTATACATACTAACTTTTAAAATATAGGAATAGAGAATTGATGTTACTGTAATGAAAGGAAAGGAAAGGAACAGAACGATTTATTTGTAAATTGAGTCTCACGTTGCGTATGAATTTTGCTAGTCTGCTCGGGTAATTCACGTACACCCTCACCTTTGCGGGCGCCTAGTTAAATATAGCTCTCCCGGGAAGCAAATCCGTAATCCGCCCTTAATATCTTTAGTAATCCAGCTCTTCATGCACACAATACTAAATCGGGGCCTTCAATAATTTCCAGGAAAGGCGTGACAAGCAAAGCCTGGGACCTGGGGAGCTGGGGGAAGCGGAGCAGACTGAAGGAGGCTGTATGATGTAACCCTGTTTACAAGGGATGGAGGGTAAGATAAGGACACTTGATGGATAATCAAATCAAAGTTGAGATAAGAGCGACCCGAAAATTAACATTTCATCGATCGTTTATTGCGATTAAGAAATACAAAAAATATATATTTTAAAATTATTAACTAAAAGATGAATTATAAATAATATTAAAAACATAATAAAAGTGTTCTAAAATTAATAATGTTAATAATAATAGATAAGACAATTATATAATTGAATCGCATAGACGCAAAATGGCCCAGGTTAAAAATGTTATATTTTACATACACAATTCGTTCAAAATTAATTGTTTTATATTAACTTAATTAAATGTGCAAAGATGTATAGAAGCATTATATAATTTTGTCTTATTTCTTATCCCTAGTATATACATTTGATCACTTTGCAGTTATGCAACTCTGGAGCTATGCGACTCAATTACTATATGAATAATGTTAAATAATGACAGGAAAAATCTTATTTTCATATTTTTCCAGAAAAGTTGGTAGCTAAACAATCTTCCATTATCGAATTAAATTAATATTAAACACATGCGAAGTAGCTCAATAGACAATACACCGTCCAGAGACAATACTTTTTTCATATCCATTATTTCATTTTTTTTTTCATATTATTTTATTTGAAATGTGTGTGCAAATGGGTTACGTTTTTAAAAATGTGACTGACATACTAACGGCAGGAATTATTTTAATGCCTCGTATCCACTGAATGAGATACGAAGAGATATGATTCAGAGACTTATTTGAAATTTGACAAATGATACTCGACACGTGCGCACTTACAACTATTTATTTTAAAAAGTTTGACATTTTGACATTTATTCTGTGTTGAAGAAGAGATTAAAATTAACCGCACAGCCAAACGGAACATTAACGATCTATGGATTGACATTCAATATTTAACGTACAACAAGCATAAAAGTCATTTGACGGTACTGAATTTTTTAGAATGGATGTAAACCGTGGAATAAGAATACCGAAAGTTATCTCCAAAAAATCTCATGAAAGCAAAATCCTTGTCAGATATTGAGAATAAATCTCATATAATATAAATCTCATCCACGGACACAGAATCCAAGAAAACTGGTATTTTGTTTCTAATAAATAATGTAAACGTGTGTTTTATCGATATTCTTACGTTTTCTTAAAAGTTGAAAGTAAATTCTTGTATCGTGAAAAAAACTGTTAGTAACCGGGGACCGAAACCCGATCACTTGGTCACGAGTCACGAACGTCTCACCACTAGACCAAACAGCAAGCATTTTGAAATACGAAACACAACGTTATTTTGTATAATTAAAGATATATATAATGTAATAAGGTCGCGTTGCTGAAATACTGAAAAAGATTAAACAGGGTTCCGCCATTATATTTATACAGTGATAACTAGAATATATTTAGACATTATTTTTTAAAGAAATGCTTTAAGTTTAAATGAATCTTTCATAAAAAAATTATCAATGCACGTATTGCTGTAGTTTTTGCAAAAAAGATTCAAAAACTTTACACTAAATTGACTCTCTATAAAATCGTGTACTAAGACCTATTAAGAGATATCCCTCTCTAACAATACGCGATCTAAAAAAGAAGAAGAAATGAAACATCGTCAACTAAGCTTTGTATATAAATTATGAACAAATATTTTAATATTAATGTATTTTCACATTTAAATAATACGTTTTTAATCTGGTCTCTCGAGACTTCTAGAATATAGATCATTCGAAACTAATCAACAGTGATGATTGTTCGACGAGTATTTTTCTGTACAACTATATTAATGATCAGTCAAGATTCTCTAAGATCTGATGAAATCCTTTTACACGAACTCTAACCCGTGACCTACTTCGAGGAATCCCTCTCAGAGAACATTTATAAGTAATGACGTTAAGGATGTTGGGGAATTAATACAAGAATGTTCTCTGAAAACAAAAGGGATGCGAATAGATAAAAACAAAATTGGAACGAATAACAGAACCATATATCACGATTTCTCGTGTCGTCTGTTTTGATAATGCCGTTGTTTCACGGATCCAAGGCGACACGAATCTGTACGCTGGTATTTACCCCGACAAATAAAACGGTTGATTTTAAATGTTTAACGAAATACTCGCAGATATTCCATCCACCCTTCATACGGACGAAGGTTGAAAATACGAATATCTAACCACGCCTCCGACATACCATTCTCACGACAAAGTTTTGCGTTTTAGGAATAGATTAAAATTTAAAATTGTTTTTTAACACTTTCTATATAGAAATATGTCAAAATACAATTTCATAAATTCCTCTAATAATTTAACGATAAATTGCATCCTTTCAAAAATAAATTGCGCCAACTTATTAATAATTATTTATATAAATATTATATGTGTGCGTGTATGTGTATAAGTATGCGTATATATAAAAAAGACAATAGTAGAGTTATGCACCCCTAAATAAGAATGATTATGAATTATGGGGGTGCCTTTCAACATTTATATAATACAAGATCAATATAAACTAGATGTAAGAATTTGTTTACAACAAATAAAAAATATAAACATACATCTATAATAATACAGTATAAAAATTAACAATATATAAAAATGTTAGGAAATTGATCAGATTAGAACTAGGGGAAGATGTCAAATACATAGGTTAATAATTTTAAAGACCTTTAATCCATTTTATAACTTATTTTTATATATTATATTAGTTTATAAATATGTATACCCATATACTTTTATAATTGTTCAAATATTTATTTTTTTGCATCGCATTTCCGTCCCTTCTTACTCTTTCCACTTATATGTTTTATCAGTTTTTCAATATATACTATATTTTATACTATTTTTATTTTAGTGTCAAAACATTGTTTGTTTATCAGTTTGTTCATATTTTCTATTCTTTAGTTTATTATGTTTTTTTTCTGTACTATTTCTTAGTTTATATGATGCTCTACAACTCCGAAGAAACTTCACAGGTATTATTTTTATATATCAGTTAGTTTTTCAAAAAACAATAAAAAAAATTGAAAATAGAGTTAATATGAATGAATAAAATAAGAACGTCAATTGAAATAGCGATTCGAATTACGCGGGGTGAATGTGGTCGTAAAAATGGTGCAAGAAAAGTGATCGCCTACATGGAAAAAACTGAAATTCGCACGCAAATTTTCCAATATTCCGACACGTCAAATGTCAGCTGTTACGTCACACACGCCCGTGCCAGTTTATTATAAAGTGCGGCCGTATTGTGACCGTTGCGCACCTATATGGTGATATTTGCCACAACTTTTTTTTTAGAAAAGATGAAACAATTAATTATATACATAATTGTTGTCAAACTTCCTGCCTCACCGGGCCAGATACGTAACGTCTAGCAGAAGGTTCAGAGACGCACCGAATAATACTTCAGAAAACTACACAGAAGATTTTGTATTTGGTACATTTCATTGGAATGTGAATATGTAACCTTTTTGTTCTGAGGATACTTTTCTAAATAGTAAACAAAAATTTTATTTATTTTTATAAATTAGAATAATAAAATTTCTGATACGAATATTGTAATAAGTATGTAATTATTATCTTATGTTCATTTTGATCGTTTTTCAATGATTATTGTTTTCATCGTTTGAAAGACATTGATTATTAAAAAGTGTTTATTGTGTTTAATTAATGTTTTTAATAAATATACATTTTTGTAAAGTGCAATTTCATAACATAGTTCTGTGGTATTTTTAATACAAGTTAAATTAATAAATTAGAAAAATTTACAGAAAAAAATATAAGTATATCGAAAAATTAATTTTGGTTGCTAACCGAGAAAATATATGAAAGATGATCCAATTCAGAAAAAGTGATACTGACAGCCGGTTGTGTGACCGTTAGTAACTTTTTACTATGGTAACTTTGGTTAAAATCGTTTGCGGGTTGATCGAACGCAAATTTACTATTGTCAAAGCATAGATGCCTGTAGGTGTGACAAATAGTCATGAAATATGCTTTGTTTTACGCATTATCTATGGATATTTTCGCCTAGGCGTTCGGTATATCACTTTGGTGGTGAAATTTGTTCGTATTATGTGTAATAATTAAACAACGAGAACTCTGATCACTAAAATAGAGGAATATTGAATGATTAATTGTCTTACACTGCAACCTTCAAAGTATCAATGTATCAGATGACTTTTGAAACAGCTGTGAAAAGTCCGCCATATTTAACTATCGATTCTCGTTTTTACTGTCGGATATCGCAGAATAAAATGAGTTTATTACGGGATGTACTTTCGAGAAGTAAATATTTTTTACTATCATAGCGATTAAACAACCCGTTTTCGCAAAAAATTTTACTATCGTAAATAGTTACTACTGATTACACAACCGGCCCTAAGATAACGTCTTAGGACGAGTTTTAAATTGTAGTAAATCAATAAAATCAATAATGATAACATTGTACATACAGCTGTCTTTAATTTATTTCATCGGAATGAAACACGGGAAAATATACAAGAAATATAAATATACGAGCTGCACAATGTAAAATCGCTATACGATTATAGTATATTAGCATCCTCCCGCGGGGCACTTACATATAAAGCGGTAATAAAATATTTTGCGATGTTCCCTCTCGAGTTTGAATACAAAGGACGCCGTATTATTGCATATATAAAACAACGTATCAACAAAAACTACCTATGTACATGTATATATTTTCCATTTCATCTACCCTTAACAAGGAAACAACCATTTCCTCGCCTTTTTGGGGTAATGTGAGCCCACCGTTACTTTTAATGGAACAACAAATAAATGTAGCAAAACATTTTTTGATTGTGTTTTAGTTTTGTAATATGATTCTTTTACGCCTTCTGGATACAAAAATCTGTATCATGTTACCGATGATTTAAGTGAACATCGTACTGCGTGGGTTTATTTTTCTATTTCCGCGAATATATTTTATTAGTAAACATCCTGCACTTTTTTCTGTGCAGAATTTTCTTTGCTTTTCACCCGTGTACCTATGTGACGCACACACACCCTGCTTTCGATACGGTATTGCACACATGTTACACTGTCAGTCTCGTGCCTTTCAGGTACAAACATCGACATCACTATTTCTTAAAGAGGAACAACGCTCGATCCTCTGAACTGAGGTGTTTAACATGGACTGAACTTTTAAAAAATTACTCGGAAAATAACAAGAATAAACCTAAAGTGTCCGCGCCTAGTTAATTTCTCTTTCTTTAATTGTAGTAAAATATTTAAAGGATTTTTATTACATATTTTACTTTAATATATTTAAAAAAAACTTATGATATTTATAATAATAAGTTAGTTTATAAAAGTATCAAATCGAATAGCGCTAATGCACTTGTAGTAGAATAAGCGATCTAGCTGCATTGAAAAGTTGAAAAAAAAGGTTATGGTCACATATCCCAAAAAAATTTTACGCAGAAGATACTGAACGTCTGTTAAAGCCTGTGAACATTTTTATTTTGCACTTTGTTAGTAATGTGGTTTGAAAGAAAGTAGTTTATTCGTGAAATTCTTGCATTATTATTTTGTTTGGCAGACATTTGTTTGTCGTAGTCCACATTTGGTTGTCGTAGAAAGTTGTCGATTATAATTTATTATGGAGCATTTAACGCCTCAACAACGTGTTAAAGTTATTAAAACATTTTATCTAGTGTATAATCGGAAATTGGAAATTGGAATAATCGGAAATTGGATTGGAAAAAATCATCATAAGTGACTAAGTTCATTTCGACTTGGCAGGTTTTGTTGGTAAATAAAATAATTATTATTGGGACACTGAAAAACCTCCGTCGACACACCGACAATTTTTACACTCACACAAAGTTACTGATGTATCATTGGGCCCTATTTCTTTCAGGATGTAAGAGGTAATGCTGTAACCATTAACTGTAACTATCGTCACATGTTAAAAAACTTCTCGGTAGCTAAATTGGTTCGATTGAGCCTGCAAAACATGTGGTTTCAACGGGACGGTACCACCTCACACACAGCTCGAGCTACGCATGAAATTTTGCGAGAAAGTTTTCCCGACCACATAATCTCAAAAAGCGGTGATATCGGCTGACTTCCTCAATCACCTGATTTATTAACTTTCGACTATAATTCCAATGCTACAGGATAATAATCGAAATGAAATTACTGAAATATCACGCGAAGTGTGCGATAATGTTATGAAAAATATGGATAAATGAACATGCTTTTGTGCCGCTGCCAGAAGCGGTCACCTGGCCAATTTAAAATTTTATACATAATTGTAATAAACTACATAATTGATAAATAAAAACCTATTACAAATATATGTTTCATTTCTTAGTTATTCAAAATCAACATCGGGCTGGAACATAATATTCACGCTGTATAACTCACTCATCGAATCCATTGAATACGCTTAGAAAGCACGCATCACTAAATATTTGAGGCACTACGCTTGGATTAACTGGCATGTTAGAAAAATCTGTACTATCAATTTGTGCTCAGCGACGCTTAAAATGTATTGTGAGTGACAACCGAAATCCGTTGAATTCTTGTAAGCATCCATTTTCACCTTCAAGCTAGCTTGCAAAAATCTGTCAGAATATATTAGTGGAGTTTGGCGGCTACAAAAAAACCCGTTTCTCATAATAGATTGATGTAAAACATCACGCTGGTGGATGTGCGGCGCGGGAGGCACTCGGTATAATATTGTCTACGAATACGAAAGAGGGAAATGAGCATCCGATGGTGAACTTGGCGTTGTCGTTTGAGGGGCTATGCATGATAGAAAAATTAAGACAGCATTTTTGACTCGTTAGCCGATGAAAGTAGAAATACAATTAAAACTTTTACACGTTTTATGAAATTGTATTATTTCTGAATGTTTTTCCAAAAAATATTTTTAATTTAAGAAGAAAAATACATTTTTGAAAAAAGTTTTGTGTTTAAATATCGACAATAAAACACTCACAGTTACTCCGTCTTACGAACGTGCGATCTGCACAAGCGATAATTGCGTAATACTGTTTAGCGCTATGCCATGGATGCTGTATGTACTGTGTTGCGCGATCGATGAGACATGTGATGTCGCTTCCGTAACAAGATTTTTCGTCTCAGACGTTGCAGTATTTATTGTATTTAATATTTAATGTAAAAGTGTCATATCATTAAAATAGAATACACAAATGGGAGCCATCTATCACAGCTCGTACCGTTTGTATTATTTTCTTGACGACATGAACAGATCACCATGAATTTTTCTAGAAGTTCATTGTATCTGGCGCCGTTAATGAAATATAATATGTTTACAACTTTATAGGGTGTTTCGGAATTTGAATGAGTGTGTACTAAAAACATTAAATAAATCGTTGGCCGTGAGCCACGGCAGTGCGCTGAACTCGACATTAATGTCCCCGGAATAAGAGGGATTGTATGAAATATTGTAGTGTAATGTAATAATGTAAAAAATCACCAAAATAAAAATTAAAGGCTTTCTATTTCTCAGAAACGTGAATCAGACCCTGCATATACAGTGAAATTTCTATCAATCGTTCCTCGAATAATCGTTTTCCCCCATGTATCGTTTATTTCTTCCAGTCTCGAATTAATTTCACACGAAACACCCAAAAATACATTTCATGGATCGTTTTACGGCATTAATTGTTTAAATTACGCAGCAAACTTCGTAGCTAAATGTTTGGTTTCGATTAATGGCACTCGTAAACAATGAGCGGAACATTCTAGAGAGAGAGAGAGAGAGAGAGAATGCTACTACTGACTGCCGCTTGACATTATACAATACAAAGTAAAATTATTTTTTTTTAGTTTCTGTGCAGCTTTCTAATTTTATTTTTATTTAAACACATTTATTTACATGTGAAAAATGTTTTTTTTTTAATACGTATTAAAAATGTTTTTTTCTATATTCCCGCATTCGTAGCTTATTTCAATAGATCCCTTTAAAAACGATAGATAGAGGTTTCACTGTAATAATCTGGTTCGAAAAAATATTTATAAAATCAATTAAATAAAAAATTTTAAATCGAACCCCCATCTCCGGCGTGACAGGCGGAAATACAAGGTACTACACTGCCAAGAAATCAGGCAAGATATCTGTTTTTATATAAATATCTTTATTAATATTGGCTTCTTACAAAGTTCAGCAGACGTAACTATGTTTTAAATAAAAATATAATAAATAAGAATTAGTATTACAATTTGATGTTTAAATGTAAAAAATAATGATAAATGCGTATCAAAAATATTAATCAATGTTTTAAATGTCTAGTATATAGTATATATATATATATATATACAGGGGAGTAGCTAGAATGGTAGAACACTGATTTAACATAAGAGAGGTACCAAAATTAACACTCGGCGCCTCTAAAACATTTCGACGGCGCCTGGTATCTTATCTCGGTACCGGTAAAGCTAAAAGCTAGTGTGAGAGTATATAAAAATAATATAAAACTTTCTAATTGTTAAAATTTTTACTAGTTACATGTTATATGTTTTTAAAACATCCGATTACTTTATGTTCCTATGACCTGTGGGTGGCTATTGTGGCCGCGAGTCGGCTAATAGTGACCGCTGCGCGGCCAGGACTTTCGTAGGATCTGTATTTCATCTAAAACAATATAATAAGAATGCACGATGCTAAGGTAACCAAACGTACTCCTTTAAGGAGTTTTGTACTCCTTTTTCGTGAACCGCACTCCTCTTAAAACCTGTATTCCTAAAATACTGTATGGACTGCACTACCAAATTTGAAAAAAAATCATAATGCAAATTTTTTTATCATTCGTACTCCTTTTGTACCAAAAATAGTTGGTCACCTTAACGATGCACTATTGTTAAAGCAATTTAATATGAGATTTCCATATTGAAATATAGAATTTACTTTACGCGCAGCGGCCGCTATTCGCTTATTTGCTATTTTTTAAATAATATAACAATACACGAATTTTGCAAAAAATTGCTTCAATTTAAATTGCTTTCAAATCAATCCAAAATTATTGCACTGTGAAAAACGGTTGCTTTGATAGAATCTACAATTTTGTTGTACAAACCAAAATTAATGTACAACGAAAAAAGGTCTCTCGGATCGAATGTACAACCTTCAGAATGTTCTATAATGAAACCGATGACGAGCACGTATTAATAAGCAGCTCGAACATTCTTTCTATTTTTAGAAAAATTAGTTGAAATTTTTACCACTTTATTTTGTGAAGAAATATTTACTAAAGTACATGTCTATGAATATTGTTTTAACTTTAATTCAAAAGAGGCGACGTTCTATGACGTGTTATTTTAAATGACGTGGCCTCATTTCGTAGTCTCCGATATTTTAGTAAACCATCACTTTAAATTATTTTCACAAAACTTGTTGAATAGTTTCATGAACTTTCATATTTCCTCGCTAGAATATAATTTGTTGGGAAGTTAATAGAATATTTTATTTACAGGTAAAATCATAAATACGACACGCAGGTGACAGTTCAGCTAATAGCGCCGAGAAAAAATGTAATCATTGAAAAATAACATTTTAATTTATGAAGGCACAGAGATATGCTTTTAATATAAGTCCAAAAACTCGCACATTTCTACAGATTTAACTGATTTAAAATACACACATGATTTTCACTAATACACACATTTTGTATTATTAAGCATTTATGTCTCGTGGCATCTGTGTCTAGTGCGAAACCTGTAATCTTCACTATATTTAGAGGTCGGACTTCTTCCGAAGTTCCTTTGAAGAGATCTATCTCTTATAGACACTTCTCAAAACGTGACCAGCTCATCTCAGAATCAAAATAAAAAAATACCTTGAAGTTATTTTTATATGCATATTTTTTTTTATTCGTTATCATTTTTCTAATTTACTGTCCACATTTATCCATGTAAAACACAATTATATAAACATGATTTAGATCGATCAATTTATGCGTATTAGATATTATTTTGTTGTCTTGACATACAGTCAAACCAAAATTAAGGGCCGATTGTGTGATCAGTAGTAATTTTTACGATAGTAATTTTTTTTTTTTAAAATCATTTTACTCTGCGATATCCGATAGTAAAAACGAGAATCGATAGTTAAATATGGCGGACTTTTCACAGCTGTTCCAAAAGTCATCTGACACATTGATAGTTTGAAAGTTGCTGTACACGACAATTAATCATTCAATATCCTGCTATTTTAGTGATAAGAATTCGTTCGATGATGATCTCGTTGTTTAATACATAATACGAAATAATCTCACCATTAAAGTAACAGATTTCGAATGCCAAGATGAAAAAATCCATAGATAATGCATAGAATAAAGCATATTTCATGATTATTTATTACGCATATAGACATCTCCATCTGTACTTTGACAGTACTAAATTTGATGTACCAACAACCCGTAAATAATTTTTACTACGGGCGTTAGTTACTGTAGTAAAAAGTTACTACTGATAATAGAACCGGTCCTCAACAATAACTTTTTACTTCAATAAGAATATACTTTCTATCACTTATTTTTGTAGAATATTCATTGCTGCCATAGATTAATAGGCCTTGTATTTCTTTAGTACCTACAGCCCATACTCACTGGATTATTCTATTGATTCTTGTAAAAATAATATTAAAATATTTTCAGTAAATTCAGCTATGCGAAATACTTATTTATGATGTAGTATTTTTTTAGATTTCTTAATATATTAAAAATCAAATCTTTTTTAATGTTATCAATATTTATTAAATGACGTAAAATCTTTTATAAATTAAACAACTTAATTATATTTCTTGCAATATATTATAAAGCAGTTATTGAAAGCTGTCAGCTTTTAAAAAATAGATCAGTAGTAGTCAACGGACAAAATTAATCTACTGTTTACATAATCCAATCACTTTATTATTTGTATGTTTAATTTGTTATAATTCCATTTAAAATCTTAAAAGAAAATTGATATTTAGAACATCGTTGTTTGTTTTGTGTTGCCATGCTGTACAGACAGCTAACAATATATGTTTGTTTTACATTGCTACTCGATATGGATAGATAATGAAATTAAATAATACAGAATGTCCCAATAAACGGTATGCACGTAAGACAAAAGTTCCAAAATTGAGCTTCTATAATATTTTGAAGTGACCCTATTGGAAAAGTTTTACTTGTTAATGATAAGTTATATTTCCAGCACATCCCCACTACTATCGTGATATGAGGACCTATTTTGACGAATATCTTGCCTAACAGATGAATTATTCGAAGGGATACAATTCAGTATGCTCCACATTCTTCAGACCTCGCGTCATTGCACTTACACGTAAAATATGAGGTTTATGGTGTAAAGCTAACAGAATTAAAGGTAGCAATCAAGGTGCAGTGCCCCCAAACACAAAATGTTTGCCATTTGGGTTATCAAAAATGCCTAGTGAATGAATTTGAATGATGTTTGCGATAATTAAAAAAATCTACGTTTTTCTTCTTTGATTTGAAGTAAAAAAACATAAATTTAGATTAATCAATATTGAATTTATAACCCTTCAAAGTATGTATACATTTTTTGGGATACCTTTTATAATATATTTGTAGGGTTTGACGACATACCACTAACTCGATATAGAAACGTAGCTTGATAATAGATTTTTAAATTTTAGCTATAGTAATGATCTAAAGAGCTAGCTTCTTTATATTATCTTTCTCGTATTCTGATAAAATACACAACGCCTTCAATAGATGTACAAAAGGAATTTATTTATACAGAATACCTACATGCATTTTATAAAGGAATTTATTTTCACTACAAATTCAAAATCTTTCCATTTATAGTAAATAATGTAAATCTCAACGTATCTTTAGAATAATTTATTTATTATTTAGTAGAATAGAGCTTCAAGTCAGAGGAAGAATCATAACAATAAAACGAACGCCGACCACCGGAATTCTAGAAAGTACGATAATATCTTCGGAAACATATAAAGGGTACGGAGCTACTCGTTCTTCTATTTCGGCGCCATGACGGCGCGGATCTATGGCGGAGAAAACAAGCCAGAAAGTCGATTGAAAATTATTTTATGTAGCGATGAAGGTAAACAAAAAGTTACGAGTTAACCAATATCATCCATCTACCTTGGCAAAAGCTTCTTCAGCCGTGCGGCTGTTCTTGGGATCGAATATTAAAGTAATAACAACAACGTATTACGGCAGCGTTTCTGAGTATTCTGTACCTCAAAAGGCTTGTTGTTTTAATGGCAACAAAGGAAAACCCTGTGGGTAAAGATATCTAGAGGTAAACATTTGCTAAACGATTCAAGGGTTACGGTTCGATTCCCGGTGTTTTCAATTTCTAATTTTTTTTTTGTATTCAACGATGTTTTATATAAAACAAATAAACATAATAAACTATTCCTTGACGATTTATGCCCCGACAGTTGATTCCCCGACAGTTGACCCCCCGACAGTTGATCCTTCCGACAGTTGATCCCTCTGCCAATTGATCCTCCGTACAATTGATCCCCAAACCTTATTCAAGTACCTATTTATATACGTAAATATCAGAATCCGTTATAAATATATCGTAAATAAGGTGGGAGCAAATTTATTAAAATATTGCTCTCATACAAAATTACACATAATTAATAATATTTTCATATTTACAATAAATCGTTTTTATGTTAAATTGTGATAAATCATTTTAAATTTATTTTTTTAACATTTTAGTTCTGTTTTTAATTTTAATGTTATTTGCATTTAATATAAGTAACTTAAAATATAGTGTAAATAATTATACTGATCAACCGTTGGAGGAAATAACTGTCGGGAAATCAACTGTCGGGGGATAAACTATCGGGGGTACAACTGTCGGGGGATCAACTGTCGGGGGAACAACTGTCGGGAGATCAACTTCCGGGGGAACAACTGTCGGGGGATCAATAGTCGGTGCACCGAATAAACACATTTATAATTTTTTTTATATATTTGCGTTAATTTTTTGCCATTTTATATCTGACTAATTATTTGTTGTAACAATTTACTTATGTTTAATATTTTTACGTAGACGTAGTAGTGATGCAAGAATCAACGTCTGGTAACTATACAATGATTTCCAGCAACATCAGTTATAATTTTTTTATGTCATTAATATTAGGTTTCATTTTCACAAACGTAATATAATATGCAATTGATTTGTGGTAACTGAAAAATTGTTGACTAGAATTTGACATTTTCAAAATTTGATGTCAAGAAAAGAGATTACACTTGTCTTCCCAATTTTTATATATAAGGTAAGATACGTTTACACATTTTTTTTACATCAGAGGCGAAAATGCAACAGAAACATGGATAACTGAGAAATGGAACTACCAGTTACGTAACCCATGGATAGCACGATGCACAATCCTATCAATCCTGCAACAAACCAACTACTGTAAGCTGTTTGTCTAAGGTAGTATATAAAAAATTCTTCCCAATTTTCGACCACATCAAAATAACAGCCTAGAAATGGAATTTATCCTGGGTGCAAGTACAAAAAAGAGCTGGAGAAATAGTACAACAGTGGATTGATGCATCGAGTCAATTGTGATGGCGACCCAGGACCGAGAGTTGTGAAAGTCTCATTGTGGCCAATATGTATCAATACTGACATGAAGGAATAAAGAAGTCTCTCTATACTAATGGGGTATACATTATTGAAACTGATTTGGAATGGGAGATGCTACTTTACTATGTCGAAAATCAACTTCAAGATGATTCACATAAAGAATCAATTGTATTATATGTATAACGTTCTGGATATTATAACGTTAAGTTAAAAGAAAAGTATAAGAAACCTTTGAAAAAAATTATTATTTATACATATTTTTAACGATAGCGATTTTATTGAATTTATTATTCCAATGTAAACAGTGAATTTTTGAAGATTGTTTTTTTTAATTTTGATCCAAAAAATAACGTTTATACTTTAGGTAGGTTTTGTTCTCAAATATTGCTCAAATATACCATATATCAGATAATTGGGACTAACTATCAGCGCCTCGCTAAACGTGTAAACGGTAAGAAAGGCGGAATGTAAATTAAGTGCTATTAAAATGCTCAATTACTAAGCTGAATGCATGTAAATATAGAGCTGTAGGTACTGATGTTCTATAATGAAATATAGAGTAAAAAAATCTAAAAAGAGAGAATATTTGAGTAGTCGAGTAGATATAGAAGGCAAGTGTAGATAATAATAAAACTCGACGGCGACATCACGTCAACTTGACAAAACTTGAATAATTTTTAATAAAACTGAATGAGTAACGGTAATAATAGTAAACAAATAAAGTATACTAACAATTACAAATGTTTTAGATACGTTGTGCTAAGAACTAAAATTCATTATTTTTAACCATCAAAAAAATTCTAAATTCATCAACGCGCTGGCAATTAAAAATCTATATTTTTGCGCCCTGGCGATTGGCGAATAATTAATTGTATGAAGATACGACCGCAGTAAAATGCTTTGAAAGTAAAACGATTCGGCAGTAAAATTCTCGGGCGTAATAGCTTTTAATCAAATAAAGACCAGCTTCGGTGGAACTTTCCCGGAATATTTGCCAAAACAGCTAATAAAATTGGAAAAGTGACGCAAAGATGTGTTTTAGAATTCTAGCTGTAAGCAGTCGACGCCATTTTGCCGGGGGCGCCGACCGGACTCGTGACGCCGCCCGTGAGCAGAATTCCAATCCTTTTTCACAAAAAGATGTATCAACCGGGACGCGATGTATTTATAGTCGATTTCGTCTGGAAGGCTTCTGTCACGCCCGAGATAAGGGAGGTGCCCGCCGCCGTGGTTTTGTCAGGGGGATATTATATAAACATCTTCCTTATTTGTTGCCCATTTCACAATTAAAGTGCTTAATGGAACAATTTGATATAGTCACCAGTGTCGGTCTTTGGCTATAAAACTTGACACGCATTATATTAGCGTCCAAACAGTATTTAATCTTTCATTTATACATACATAAAGTATCGCTCAATTCATGTTTATATTATATTTTAAAAATAGTATTTTGTGTGTTAATAAGATAATTTATACTTTATATTAAATTGTTAACTTTGTTTTATTAACCACTTACTCTACCGGTTTCGAAAAATATAATTTTCTTCTTCAGAATGTCATTAACAAATCAGAAACATATTTAATATTGTTTCTTTAACATAATCTATTTTTAAAAAACAATAATTATTTAAAAAATAAATTTAAGTTAGATACGAAATGAGAGGTAGGTTGTTTAATAATCTATACAGCATTAGTTTAAAATCACCAATTCCTAGATTGTTTAACCAATATTAATGTAGCATATTTACATACCCACTTGATAGTATCTAATAAACGGTTTATAAATAATAAAGAAGTTATAATAGTATATCAACTATTACGAAGATGGTATAAATGTTCGTGGAACTCCATACAGAGGATCTAGGATAGAAGATAATGGATTGACTTCTCATGGCGGAAAAGGGTTTGTGGTGACTTATAATGGCTCTAAATGCGAAACGCAAATCCTTTCAAATGTGCAAATAACTTCAAATACGACCGCAGTCAACCACTCCATTAAATAACTACGTTATTTAAAGGGATTGTCTGATTTTTATATCTTCATATCGGTACTTATTTGTAGTTTGTGAATATCTGTTCCATAGCCTAAATAGTTTACGACAAATCAACAAACAAATAACATTGTTGAAGAGCAAATCTTGGAAGAGAGGGTCGTCAAAGTACTCGAAAATAAAATTCACCGAAGAATACATAGACTGGTCGCGCAAAATAGTAATTTACATCCGCACCAGATCTTCGAGATCTTCAAGAAACCGAATTTTATAGTCGAGAAAGTTGAGATAAGCAGGCCACATGCCAAATGTAAAGATTTCCTAGCATCCTGCGATGGAAATCCTGCGGAGCGCGGTCTTTGGCGGGGAGAAATTTATGTGTATAGCATATGCAAAAATCCAATGCGGCTGCAAATCTCCTGCTGAATGACTGCACTTCAAGACATAAATATTTATCAAGAGCGTTCGAGCCTTAAACTTGAATAATCTTTAGTCAGTAGAATAAGAAATAATCAAAAATCAAACTTTAATAACACACCAAAGGGCGTACGAGGGATCTTTTCACAGCGGATAACACATGCCTATTAGGGAGTTAAGAGTTGTTCTGGGAACAGGGTGGTGGTTTTGAGGGAGGGGGAGGATTGATACTCGTGGAACGCTGGAACCGGTTTGCCAGTTTTAGCCATCAGTCAGTTTTTTATGTAT
Organism: Eubasilissa regina; assembly: GCA_022840565.1. Lineage (NCBI taxonomy): Eukaryota > Metazoa > Arthropoda > Insecta > Trichoptera > Phryganeidae > Eubasilissa > Eubasilissa regina. The sequence continues at coordinate 30,482,844 of JAINEB010000018.1, forward strand.
TAAAGATATATCCAGATGTCATTAAAAAACTATAATAAATAGTCATGAAAAATGTAAAATAAAAATATATTTAATACACGTAGTGAGCACTTTACATATTACGTTTTTATTTAAATAATCACAGAGCAGTTTGCCTGTCCAGTGCCTTGAGATCCGTTTAATTATACTGAGATTTCTATTTTATATTCACATAGCAAGCTCAAGCAGTAGGGATGTTTTCAGTTTCAGTGTATTAAATACGAGTCATTTGAAAGGATGGATAAATCTTTAAGTTGTGTTAAGTGCTGCGTAAGACCATCGCCCTCTCGGGATTTTAGAAGAAAAGGATAGGAATTGAGCTCGGCAGAAATTGATTAACTCGCCATCAAAATGAAAATTACACAAATTATTTGAATAGAAATGAATTAAGTGCACATGTATTAAAGGAAAATGCTCCAAAAAATTTGCTTCTTCTTCTTGTGCCCTATCCGTTCAACGGACTTTGGCTATCATCACTTTATTTACTGTAGCCCGGAAAACCTCTACAGTAAACTAGCCAAACTTTTGCATTACGTTCTTCAGACATGATGTTCTTCTTCCAGGGGCCCGACCTCCAGCAATCTCTCCCTGCATTATGAGGTGCAAGATCTCGTACTTCACTGGATATCTCATTACGTGTCCGAGATATTGAAATTTTCGAAATTTTATTGTTTTAAATACTTATTTTTTTAAATACTAAATTAATGTATTAATTATAAATATATACATATAAAATCAATTTTGTCGAAAAATATTGTTTTAGCGTAACCGGGATTCGAACCTGGATCTTCATTTCCAATCCGGGGAAGTGCACTACTTATTTTTTTATTTATTATCTTTATTTAATTAACCACTTAATTGAGTTTAAATACATCTATCGGTTTCGAAAAATACCATTTTCTTTTTAAGGATGTCATACCTAACTAAAAACATATATTATTGTTTCTTTACCAAAATCTATTTTTTAAAAACAATTATTTAAAAAATAAATTTAGTACCTAACTCAAATTGTTACTTAATACAAATTTACTCGAATAATTTTAGAATGGGACTCGTAGTTAAATTTAGTTGGTTGTTTATAATTTTTTAATTAGTTTTACACGCTTTAATTTTTATAATTAATTTTAGTTCAGATAATGTTCTTTTAATTTGAGTATAAAAATGATATACATTTATACATTGTCGTACATGCACTCTACGATCGGACGTATTTCTTCCTTGCGTTGTCTATAAATATTCTACATATGTGTCCATTATTACGAGAGTGGTCTAAATCATCTTTATTTCGTTTCGAGATATTTAAAGGTTTGCGTTTGAATTGATTAAAAAATATTTTTATATTACACAACGCAATGTATTTAGTAGATTTATAATTTATTTCGATATATAAATTTTTCACGTAGCTTATAAGAAAATAAAAAAATTAAGGTTGAAATAATTTATTCTATTATCAAAATAAACACTAGCGGAATACTGTTGAATGTCATAACAATACACTGAATATGACGCTTCAATTTTTCATAGTTGTCACAATTTGCATAATATTATATTAATTTGAAACATTGTGACGGGAAATAAAAGATAAACTCATTTTTTTCAATTTCTTGACTTAGATCACTTTCATATTGGCCACATATATTCCCATGTCCGGTTAGATTTATATAAGATTTTCCACCTGAGATAATCTATAAGATATGGACTTTGCTTCAATTAGATTGTTTAGAGAAAACTTTCAGCTTTAGTACCCCACTGTGAATACAGCAAGTCTCAGAGATTCTTGTTTTGTTCATTAAATGTCAGTCTGTTGATGTTTCTCCGTTAGATGAATTTGAATCTCCCCAGCAGCAGTTGAAACCAAATAAATATTTGTAATTTAACGCTTCCGTTTGTCTATCTTGTCAGAAAAAATAATTGTGAGTATCTACGGTCTCGCTGTCAAATTGAACATCGTATACACGTGAGTTTTTGTCGCTTTCTACTAATCCCTAGCTAATTTCTGAGTTTATCTTCAGATTAAAATCTCAACACGTGTACATGGTACTGAAATTTATTTCAACAAAATTTCAGATATTGTCTCATTCCGTAGACACGGCCATTATAAGTTACATTTCCACCTGTGAATAAAACAGTACAATAGAAACTCTACGTTCTTTTTAACAATTAACCAATTTCGTGACACATTTTTACCGGGAAGTCCTCCAAAAAAACATATTCCATGTTTAAATCAAAATAAAACAATTTATTGAGGTTTTGCTGGCAAGTGGTTTGGCATTTAAATATCTTTATGACTGTTCCGTATTTCAGTGAGAGCGCGTACCAAGGATTGGAGAATTGGGAAAAGTGAATATTTGGCAACACTGTTTTAATAAATCAGGCGGCGAGGGAAAGTGTGCAACACTGGCCAGAAGCCAGTGCCAGAAGCAACCTATTGGAGTAATTTGGAAGAGTACGGTCACACGCTGATGCCGCCGCCGTGGTACGTGCCAAGTGCGAGAACACTCAGACGACTCTCATATTAATGGCAGCTTTTTGAGAACCAAATTTCGAACGTCTCAAGAGCAGACAAATAGAGGCTAAGACACCCTCTGCCCTCTGCCGGAGATGCTTCCAAGTTCGCTGCACCGTGTGTTGAAAGTTTTTAAAGTTTGGTATCGTATCTATCTGGTATAGAAAAATAAATATTTTATGTGCGTGGTATAATTAATGTATTAATCTTTGTGAAATTAAATCACGAAGTTGTGTGTCACGATTTTTCATTAATCATTTTTAATTCTGAAAAATACGTTTTATTGAAATATATACAGCACGACGCGCGACTGTTTCAACCCTAAAACAAATAAAACCCCACCAAGTATTATCTACTATAATCCATCAGAGATTTTTCCAATTCTTTAGCCACATTATGTGTCAAAGTAACAGCGTAGAAAAGAATATTATCCTGGATACAACTTTGGGACGAAGATGATCTGTAAAAGTGCCACAACAATCAATAGACATATTGCATCTGGGTGGAGTCAGCTGTGAGAGCGACCCAGGACCGAGACATGAGAAGGTGCACTACAAGCCGAGTCTCATCTGATTGAGGTCACTATATGTCAATACTGGCATAAGGGATAAAATAATATTGGCCGTATCCGCGTAGTGGCGGCCATTGACCACAAAACAACCACTACCTAGCATGTTACACGACGAAAACAGGCGAGCAAGACTAGTTTATAAATAATTTCCTTTTAGCATAGGAAACACAAAACAAACATCGTATATTTAGAGCTGTCTTTGTTGCCTAATAATATCAAATAAAGATAAATTTCCAGGCAACGTACAACAATTAGATCTGCCATCAATTTTTTCACATGCGGTTATCGCGTCAAACAAAGTAAATTACTTTTTTTCCCTGGGGTATTTGCCGAAACCGGTTGGTGTATAATGAACTCATAAAATTAATAAATAATTCAACATCAGTATTCTATTACATTTTTCTTTATTTAAAAAAAAATAACGTTTTAAAACAGAAAATTACCCGTCATCCGACGAGTTATTTATCGTTTAAAAAGTATTGTTGATAACGTTCACTGAAAAGTCAACATCGAGAAGATTTAATAGCGGACATTTTACAAATCATATTTTTTATCATATTCAATTGCACATTTTAAGTTTGTTCTATTTTTGTAAAAAATACATTGATATGACTTTTTCCTAAAATAGCGACTACACCGGAAAAGTAAATCAACTGCGCCATCCATTGACTGCCAACACGAATGTTTTCATACAACGCATTTACGTAATAAAATCAATGGTTTTGAACATGTAACATGTGCGTTATTTGGCCGTTTGCGTTATGTACGGTTCGGTAATTGATTTGAAAGCTTATAAAATTGTGGAATTCTACCATAAATATTTATGATCAATCTCAATACGTGAACTAAAAGCTTTCGTGGAATTGATGAGTTCTAATACTAAACAATGTACATACTTCTTTCAATTCGAACAAATCTACCCGCAGCACATTTATAATACATCATCATCATTATTTTCGTTCCCTTATCGCAGGAGAGTCGGGGGCCTAAATTCTCGACATGGCGCTTCCATCTTACGCTGTCTCGCGCCGTTTTGGTACTTGTTGACCAATTAAGATCTATATTTGTTGCTCTTTATCCCGGGTTAGTTTGCGGTTACCCACTCTACCCTACCCTTCCTGGTTCGCCATCCCTCCGGAATTACTGAGAAGATTCATTTTAAAGTCGTTCCTCTAGCATTTTCAAAACGCGTCCAAGTCACCTTAATTGATATATTTTTATATGTAGAAAATGGAGCTCCATACGGAGCGTCTCTCTTACCTCAGCCCAATAATTTTACTCCTCTAAGATAATACTTTTCGACAGTCTCAGTCTCTTCATATTGGCCCAAGTCCATGATGATTTCTCAATCAGATTCGTACATACTGAATGCATCATTATATCGCTTCACACCGATCTCTTAAATGTCCTTTATGCATTCTCGAGTCGAATCTCCGAGAGAAATCTCATCAGTGGAGATGGGCCTTAAGGATTCATACTAAGTGGTCGTGTAAAGTAGGTCCATCTATACACTGCTTTAAAAACAGTGAATTTCCTCTCGACACTTAACGCGAATTTCTTCAACACCGCACTATAAAGGGATTAACCGATTCGTCTGACTGGTTCGCTAAATAATTTTCAAGTTCTGGGTCTGCCAATACGCGACCAAAATTTCTGATACAAAAGAAGAGGTCAATAGTTATTATTTTTATTAGAATGTACACATTATGTAAAAGTGGTTGTAGAATAGTGAAAATAAAACAAAAACACACATTAAAAAAAAAAAAACGAAACGAAATGAGATCACTCAGGCAAGGTATACGTGGCACACCGATGGTATGATAGAACGTGACCAGGCAAATCAGTTACTATTACACTATTTTTAACATTCGAAGAAAAAACATTGTGATTCATCTTTAATAATTAATAGTTTATTAACTATGTTTTATTTTATAAACCACTGTGAGATATTTATATTTCACCGGTTTCGGATAAATACATCTTAAAAATTTAAGTTAGGTACTAAATTTTTTTTAATCATTTTAAAATCTATTTATTTTTCAATTGAATTTGAAAACATTAGAACATTTTGACACATTATTATTTTAGTTGATTTTTTTCATCCTGATAAAAGAGAAGGTATTATTTATTAAACTAGGTACTTAATGATAGCGTTATTTAAACCGTTATTTTAAGTGTTATTATGACTGATTTTGTTCGATTGTAACGATGATTGATGACTGATTAACGTAATGCTTCGAGCAATGACTGGCACACTAGAAAGTAAGTCTCCGACAGTTAAATCTTAGGTATCAATAATCGTTAAATCTTAGTTACGAATCATCGACACAAACACAGTGAGGTACAATTACAAGCATGCAGAGATAATGTGTGAATGTGAATATAGATTAAGATAATAAGAACTATAGAGATAAATCTCAGCGGCTCCAAGTTTGGCTCCAAGAACGTGGCGTTTTATTCTCTCTGTCTACTCTCGGAAACGTTAGTTTAACGTTAGCTTAGATGATAAGTTAGTTTAATTGTTACGTTATCCCACATATATAATTCGTGCTTGTGTTCGTCTATCCGACCGTCCGCGTCGCTTAACAATATAAAACCAACAAGACCCACGGTTGTCTTTCAAAAAAAGAAAATACTATGCATTTATGGAACAGGGTAATCAAAAACGACAAGGTTTTATACTTTAATGAATCATTTTATACAAAAACCACACTTAGAATCTGTCAAAATTATTTTGACTATGGAATATAGTTGATCAACATCACAGTAAATAAGTAGATATTTGCATATATTTTATCATATCAAAATTCATCATGAGAAAAATTAAATATTGTCTTCGCCGAACACAGCTCTCGATAACTTCAATCCAGGAAAAGAAGGAATATCGATTTTAATTTAATTAAATCCAGATGTAATGATTGCACGACGTCTCAGCTCATCTATGACGCAAATTTGTTCCAAAATGTATTCGGGTAAAAGTGAATATTTATCCAGTGGCGGGTCAGCTGCCCAACTGGCCAGGCTTGATTAAGCATTTGAATAATAAATGAGTCCAAGAGACACGGGGAAGTCCATCAGCTCAGTGCTATTTAATCCAATTAGTCCAGTTTATACCATAGCCATGGGTCCAAAGCAAATTAGGTATAAAACTATTACCAAAAAGCTTCAAAATTTTGTTTTTTAACTTGATTTCTTTCAAAATATTCTGTTGGTGGGAAAATAATTTCGGATTTTGTTTTCTTAATTCTAACCTGATTTTTTTCTATACTAACTATAGTTTAATTTCATCATTTTTATGTTAATATAATTTTAAATTACACTTTTTGGTGTGTATTTTGGTAAGCTACAGAAACTACTTGAAAACTAAATTATCATTATGATATTGATACTGTTAAGGAACGTACGGAGCAATCATGGATCTAAAATTTTGTGTTGGGGATGAAAACCTTGAAGATGAAGAAGGTCGTGAGCTTTCTTCGTCAGTTGATAACGACCAACTGAAGGCGTTAGAAGAATCAGAACCGCCGTACAACAAACAATTAGATCATCTAACAGTTCTGGACCATTAAAACTGTTAAAAAAATAAAAGAAGCTTGACAAATGGGTGCCGCACGAACTGAACGAAAATCTAATGAAAATCACCGTTATGAAGTTTGTTCTACATTGTGGACGCATATCGAAACATTGCCTCATCCACCATACTCACCAGACGTTTCGCTGACAGATGTAATTCTTTATTTATTTTGACAACTTCAACAACCGAGCTGCTGCCGAAAGTGCATTTCGAACTCTAATAATGTATCGATTCAAATGGTGTTAATTTAAATTAATTAAATCAATCTCTGGCTGAAAAAAATGTACATTTTGGAATTTTAACATTTTTTCAGTCAAGCATAAAATAACTTCGGCATGATAATGACTATGTTACAAAAATCATCGATTATATTTTAGACAACTTTAGCCATGTATCTCTCTTAGCTCAAATGATGACATAATTTTTAGTAAAAATATTTATATTCTTTATAAATATACAAACTCATTTTGTTTTGAAGTTGAAATTAAAACAAATTACATAAATTACTTAAAAGATAAACGGAAAAAATTTATCTGTCAGAAATATATATTGTCACCACCGGAACTTTCCGTAATGAGCCTATAGATTGTCATTAAATTTCATCTACATGTATTTTTAATAAGTGAGACATCTATAAAACCAAAATATTTTTTCCAACCGGTTTTATTTAGAGATACAGATGCAGATATATGTATATAAATCATATGATTTGTTTAAAAAATTTCACAAAGTCAATAAAACTAAACGTTCGAATATTTCACAATAATCCTGGCAAGGGAAAATTCCGAGTTCGAGTCCCGGTGATAACTAACTTTTGTTTTATTTATAATACGTATTTCTATCAATCAGTAGTAAATTAGACGTTTTTTTTTGATAAAATGACAAAAATAATATCAAACTAATTTAAAAATTTTAGAATTCAATGTAATTAACTAAACAAGTTTTCATAAATATAATGATGTTGTTGAATAATGTGAACTTACAGCTTGCATGTGGTAATTTAAAAGTGTATGATAATTTGATTATGTTTAATATTACATAATACCGCTAAAAAAACTACTACTAAATAATTATTTTCAGACAATGTTCAGTTACGATTTTGATTATTAAAATGTCGCTATTCATGTACAAATACTCCTCCCGATATGTACGCTCTATATCAAATAATTGTCAAATAAGAAAGATGGCGTAGTAATAATAATAATGGAATGTCATCTCAGAATTCACACGGTGGAGTAGTTTGCAGGCGCTGGAGCATTACGGCTTGGCAGTGCGCCCCGGCGTCTGAATTTAATTTCACAAAGCCATTTCACAAGACATGGTAATTGAGAAATTGATCCAGAACTATTTGCATCGAAATAATCGCATTTATTTGCCAAGCAGTCAGCGGCTGGCTTGCTTGAACGAGAATCATGAATTCTTAATCGGAAGTCGACAGTGGCATGCAGCGGCGTAACAGAAACAGGACGCTATAAATTTTACGAAAAGTACACAAGACTTCCTGCACTGACGTATGGAGTGCACACATGGACTCTTATACAATAGATTGTATCTAAATTGGCTGATACACAAAGGAACGAATAATGTTGGATGTCTCACATTAAGGACGTTCCTAAAGAGCAGTCGTACTCAATCTTCAAGAAGATTCCCCCGTATGTAAACTACTATGAATAGAATAAAAAACAGTAGAGGTACAGTATACTTTTTCGCTTCCGCTCACATGCGCAGAAGTTCAATAATCTCTCACTATTCAAATTATAAAAGGAAACGTCAAAACCATTCAAAAGTAGCTCACTTTTAACATTTTTTATAACAAAACGAATACCGCTTGTTTTAGTTATTTTTACAGAAAAATATTTGTTAAATTTTCAATTAATGTTTTTCAGTTTTCCAAAACAATTAATCGTAAGAAAATTACTATTGCTATTCAATTAAAAGTGGGCTACAACGTCGATCGTATGGTTCGTATGTTAAGCATGCACATTTTAATAGTCAATATTTACAAATTTACTACCGCAAGAACTATTGAAAAATATTTCTACGTATAAAAGACACTCATAAGTATGTGTTTTCAAAGTTTCAAAAGGATTGTAAGAAAAGAGATATTTTTGGGAACGTCCTTAAAGCTGGAACACCAGTAATCCATTTTTAATATAGAATATGTTTCCCAGAACGTTAGCGTTTGAAATAGCGTAAAAAAATTTCGAAACATGTTATAGGAAGTTCGCGGGTGGACTGTAACATAATGTATAAGAAGAAAACTTTATTGACATCAATTTCACGACACTTTAAATAAAATATGATTATGCATCTTTGTCTTTGCCACCGGGATTCGAACCAGCAATTTTTATTTAATTCTGGCGTTCCTTCGATTTTTTTGAGATTCTCCGTAATGATTGGATTGCTTATAAATCGAATAATAATAATACGTCCAAACTTTGCCATTGCAGATTATTCAGAAATCCATGAGAGCTTGAGTGCTATCAACTAGACTAACTTATCCAATGTTAAGATCATCAGTAAATAAACAAATAGATGTATCAATTTGAAAAAAGAATCGAAAACTCACTAAGTTGGCATAATGTATTAGTCAGCGCTTTTCTCCGGATAGAAAAAGGTTTCTGGTTCGAATCTCGGTGGCAACTAAAATATTTTTTCGATAAATTGATTATATTTTCTTAATTGATACATATAACTTGTATTAAAAACTATGTGAGGATATATAAACCGCTTCAGATACTGTAATTATGGTTCAAATTTAGAAAAAAAACTTTTATGATGTACTATAAGATAAATTTTCTAGAAACTACTGGTTTTCCGGTATCATGGGTATTCCATTATTTTTTGAGTGAATGCAAATAGTGTAATGGCTCGGGCTGCACGCCACTGTATTTATTCCACATAACATTCCATAATTTAAGTATTTATTTGGAATAACAAGAGAATATTACAATACAAAACATTCCCGGAATTTTAAATGAAATAACAATTTGTATGCAAAACAAATATCAGTACTTTAACAGGTTAAATAATGGTTTAATGCAATATTGCAGCTGATATTGGAAACCATGTGGTAGTCGTTAAAGATAAAGAACATTGAGGGCTAGTTAAAATTAAAACAAATTATATTAATAGATAAATTATATAAACAAATGAATGTAAATTGGGGTGCTTGTGGTGACTATACGTATACTCGCCTAGTGATCTAGTGGTCGGGGGTTCGATTCTCGTTCCACGAGGCCGTATAGTTAGTCCTATTTTCATAGCATAAGCGTTTAACTTAGTTTGAAAATAGTAAAAATATTTATGTGACACGTATTCCGTGTACGCATCTCTATTTTTTTTTTATTAAAAAATCAATTGGAAAGATAACAGAATAAAAGTTCAAAATTTGTCGAAAATGTATTCATTTGCTATAGCGAAATGGTGAACGCGCTTCTCTGGATAGGAAGAGAACCAAGTTCGAATCCCGGTAACAACAAAATATTTTTTCGATAGAATTTTTTCTGTATATCTTTCTAGATGACTTATTTAATTTGGGTTATAAATGCGAGTAACATGCCAGCGTCGAATATCATCGCACAGTAAGAATAATTATCAATATGATAATATCGACGCATTTCATATTACCGACCAAGTCATAACTTAGTGCCAGGAAATCGGAATCAAATCTGGGGTCATGATTTAAAATCTCCGGCTAGCTATTTAAAAAAAAATAGATTTAGTGAAATTCCGAGTCTGCTGTCTGGTGGCGTTGGAGTTGTTTGTCATGGTGTGTTACGTATTTACTATTTAAATCAATTTCAGCATTAACAAATAGGTTTTGCTGAAATACAGGCTGTGGCCGCGCCTAGGACATCATTTAAACTTCATTTTTTCTGAACTAGATCTTCTTCCATATCGATGCTACAAATATGTATAACACCACAATACTACAAACACTTTTCAGTAACAGTGTTCCAATTTTTAAATTATTGACAATAATCAAGATTGTTTACTATTTTGTAAGATTTTCTTCAAAACAACACATTTTTAAAAAATACTTCCTCCAAAGATAAATATATATATATATCAATTTTCCTATTTGTGACACACAGAAATATATTGGAATTTTATACACAAGAATTTCAATCAAATCATTGTCAATATTCTTTTTTATACATTCAAAAAATCAACTTCGATAGATAAAAATATACTAATTTTTTATTTATTATCTTAGTTTAATAACCACAATTGAGTTTAAAAAACATCTACCGGTTTCGGAAAACACCTTTTCCTTCTTCAGGATATGTCAAAACTAACTAAAAATATAGCATTGTTTTTCTATTTATCCAGAATCTATTTTTAAATTTTTAAAAAAAAAAAAAAAACAACTATTAAGTTTATAGACGCCAGAATTGTTAAATTTATCATCCTTAATTAATTAATTAATTACTTTGTTGTAAGGATTGTGCTGCATTTTATGTTGGTAAAACGGGTAGAAATTTTAATATAAGAGTAAAGGAGCATTTGAGATGTTTGAACAATAGTGGGTTTTCAGAATTTGCTAATCATTTGATAGAAAATAGTCATGGTTTTGATAAAAAATTGGGATTGTCAATTTTGCATATAAACGGTGTAGGTCACAAATTAAATAATTTGGAATCGTTGGAGATAAATAAAGCATGTAAAAGTAATCAGGAAATTCTAAACAGCCAACTAAATTTAACTACGAGTCCTATTCTAAAATTTTTTCCTAAAAATTATTCGACTAAATTTGTATTGAGCAGCAATTTGAGTTAGGTACTAAATTTACTTTTTAAATAATAGTTGTTTTTAAAAATTTAAAAATAGATTCTGGATAAATAGAAAAACAATGCTATATTTTTAGTTAGTTTTGACATATCCTGAAGAAGGAAAAGGTGTTTTCCGAAACCGGTAGATGTTTTTTAAACTCAATTGTGGTTATTAAACTAAGATAATAAATAAAAAATATGAATCTTAACCACCAAGTTAATATTGCTAATTTTAAAAGTAAAAATATACTTTTTATAATATCAACTATATGTTATCTGTCAACAATGAAATCATTGGAGAGTGGTTAATATTTTAATTTTTAATATTTTAAAAACGTTCACATTCTTCAAACAATGTGTGCGCGCTTTTATCCGGGTCAACGCAATGAAAGCGCACCCTACGTGACAGCAGATTCAATACATATTTGTTTTACGTTGCTACGCTATACAGGTGGACAGAAATTACTAAAATACTAATTACATTCTGCTAATTTTAATTTCGTAGCAATCCTCTTTTAATGAATTACTTCGCGTAAAAGATACGTACTGTTACGCCAAAAAATATCGATTTAAAAAGTGATATCTATAAAGTGATATATTTTCGTGGCTAATTCATTGACGTGATGTATCTACATTGTTTCGTACATAATTGCACGACTTATTTGCAAATCTAATCAAGCTGAAATATGCCTTCACGACGTGAAAAATCTCGACATGTTTCTAGTATTTGTTCCGAAAATAATGAACGATTTCAACATTCAAATTTATTTATCATATTGAATGTTCTTTACTATGAGATATTTCTTCATTTATGTTTATGTTTGTGAGTTAAAAATCTTCTATATTTATTTATGAAATTCGACATTTAATATGAATTGCTTTTTTCCGTCAAAAAAATTTTTTCTTTAAATTTACAAGATGGCCCAAAAAAAGTGAGAACATTTCGTAATGTGATATAATTACATCAAAATTAGTTTAACTATATCAACAATAGCTTAAATAGTTTACTAATTTACTAGATGTTCTCATTTTTTTTGGACAACCTGTAGATACGTACACAGAATACGCATCAATTCAATATTCTTACTATTTGTAAACTAAGTTAAACAAAATAGGACTAACTTGATGGCTTTCTGGAATGAGATTCGAACCCCCGACCATTAGATCACTACACGAGTATCATAACCACTAGACAGCGAGCACATCACAAAAATAATACGTCTAATTTTGTTGCATATATTTACTTTTGAGTACTATGCATCTCAAACAACACTTGGGTAAAGAACAAATTGTTAAAAACGAAGAACTTAGGAGAGACGTAAGTCTCAAAGGAGAAAAGACTCGGGAACGTCTTGCTACTGTTGAAAACGTGGAATTAAAGGCTTTAGTGGAAGAAACAAAGCGACAAACAACCAGTACTGATTAACCGAAGAAAACCCATCTTGCTTCACTACGACTTCATCTTTTCAAGAACCGCGATAATTATTTACCACAAAAAAATCAGTAACGGGAGATGCTTTTAAAGAATTCTTGGATTCAATTCTGTTTTATTCTATACACATAAATAATAAAACTTTTAATTCGTTGGCAAAAACATGTAGAATTAAATGGGTCTTATTTTTATTAATAAAGTTTATTTACTCTTCATTTACTTTTAATTAAATTTGAATGTTGAAATTGGCCATTATTTTCGGAAAAACCTAACATTTTGATGCAAATCCTGGTATTATATTTGATGAGAGTGATCTTTCCGATTCAGCATTTTTTCAGAAAAACAAAAATAATATTCAGCATTAAAGATCGGCGTTTGCAGCGGTGTTGAACTGTGGAAGCCGCACTAATCAAATTAAATCGATACGAAGTGGTATTACATCCCATCTATCTTCTACCCAAAATCATGTTAAAGTTTTAAACAGTTACGAACAACCATTAAAATACTTAATCATCTTCGTCCTCGCTCGTCTGCATGACATTTATTGATTACTCCAACTCTTTCAAACTCTTCGATCTCATAAATTTGAAAGATCCCGGACTAAATAAGAAAGTTTCTGTTTTTACTCCCTTTATCGCCAAAATTTACAGCACTTAATTGGGGAAAAACAAGAATGTGTCGAAACATTTGTTCTTATTAATAAGTTCATTTCGATAATTTTTCTATTAATTTTAAATCAAATAAATCATACCTTTTATTATTATTTCTCACTCTACATATGAGCCATTGTAAAGAATTTAATATCAACATAATATCTAAAATATGTATTACCTAAAAAATTAACGTAAAAATTCGCAACAAAAAACATGATTTTTTGGTGGTTTTTGGCTACATATATAATGTAACTTTTATATATCCATCCTTGACAAATGACAAACAAGCCTTGTCAATTCCGTCACGTCAAACAAAGTAAATTATTTTGATTTGTATTTTAGTTTATATTCTATATATAAATTACGATAATATAATTTATTAATTTCCCACATCACTGGCGGGTTTTTTCTAGTTAAAGTATTTATCATTGTGTTAACTAGTAATACAATACAAGAAGTCACAACCATATCACTATTATTTAAAATAAAAACTGGTACAATTTGTGATACAAACTTTCTTATTACATTCTAATTACCTGTCATTGCCTTGCCTACTAATATAATACAAACAACTATTATTAAAAATTCATACATAAATAAATCTTATACAGTAGTAATTATTAATAAAATGTTCCCTTTATTTGGTTAAAACGTGTGAAAATTTAACGTTAAGCTTTTAATAAATCTTATATCCTTTAATATATATTTCTGTACTTTCATTATTTTTCCATTGTTGTATGTAACATAACTCAATAATACTAAACAATTATCATTTCTAATTGCGCATGCACATAGTAGCCTGTAGCATCCTGTGCGACTATTCTAAATATAATTATGCAATAAATGTTTCTGGGAATAAAACAAATATATCAGCTGTACACAAATCTATGAGAGCTTCTGATGACAATGCTGCCTTATATTGGCTCACTACGATCTTTTATATATTGCAAGGAGGCTGGTTCGTGTAGCAGAAGATGTAGGTCTATACAGTAAAATGCATAATTTGCTATTCTGCCTAGTTAAATTTCACAAGCAAAGATTGTAAAGTATGATGAATCATTTTGTGATGTTCTGTTGTGATAGTTTGCATCCTGAAATATTTATTTGATAAACCAATGTCCTCAGTGATTAAAATTTTCAACATAAGAATTCTAAATTTGAACAATGCACCAACTGTGTAAAAGAATTAAGGTGCCACTTTAGATAATAATTTAAATTTTCGTATTTTTTGCGAAAATCTGAGCGGCCGTGATGATGTCAAATCCGTGCTGTTGTAATTTTCGTTTTAAAATACCACGATATGAATTAATATTTAACTTGTTCACAACATTAGAATTAAATTTCATAAATTTGATGTTCTTTTACTGGTTTTAATGGAAAACAACGTTTTCTTGAACAAGGTAAACATTTTTTAAATTATTTTTATGCAAGTTGCGATGAAATATGTTGTATTTTCGTAGAAATTAATCACTTTGTGGTTTGACATATTAGATAAACTTTAAAACCAATTTTAAATACGTCCTGATAAAGTTTGAAATAAGTGAAACCGGTTGACGTATAATAAATGTAATAGTTTCATACAAAGTGTTTGTTATTTTACTTAATGAAATATTTTGTTTATATATAACATTGTTGTCTTCTATTGTTTCATAAATACTGTGCGAGGATGAAACAAACTACTCACAATACGGCAACGCGGTGGTTTAAATCGATAAGATTAAACAAAACTACAAAAATTTATGATATAATATTTTTTTTTTAAACTGATAACATATTTTTCTATTTTTGAAAAACGCTCGTAAACACAACACGTGTCAATATAAATTGAAATATGTATAAAATATATTTAAAACATATTCATAAAATTCTAATTTTAATTATGATATTTTTTCAGATAAGGCACAACCCCCTCACTGAGAACGAATAAACGTTTGAAACATGCTTGGAAAATATGAAAGGGGAGTTTTTCAAATTCAAAAATGATCGCAACACATTCAAATGCGAATTCTCATTTCCTTTCTACAGCGAGAATGTTAAAGCTCCCCCCTATGCTTGAATGCGAAAGCTAAACGTCAAAAGTATGCCGAATTGTATGTACAGCGGTGGCGCCGAATGAAGCATGGTGTACTAACTTATTAACCCATTGATCGCGTTCATAAATTCGCATGACATCTTTCATACGCAGCACTCTTTGGTGGCATTATAATTTACATCTTTACACTACGATAATGCAACAAATTTATGATTTGTTTTAAAGTAATCGATAGCAAATGTTCTCAAGTATCCTCACGAACGTAGACAAATACAGAAATCAGAACCATAATTACAAAATAACGTAAAGAAAATTATCCATGAAAAAACACAACAGTGCCCTGCTCCATCGCTGCCATTTGTGGTGATGTTCATACGTACTAGAGTGAAGTAGTGATCTGCGCAGGCGCTGATATCTGAGACATAATTTTTTAAATACTGACATTAAATTTAACTCTATAGTTTGAAACGCATTACATTCTAAACGCATAAACTGAGTTCGAGAATTTGAATAACTGCGCGTTACTAGATGATACGAGGACTTTTATTATTTCGAGTTTATTTATAAGATGGCTGATAATCCTTGCCAAATATCGACAGATGTCGGTAGGATAAAGATTCCAAATAATTTTAGTACGATTTTCAACGTTCCTCAGCGCGTATGTACGCACTAGCGGCGGGCGAAACACGGCGACTCATATTTGAGTCACCCGCGCTGTGGGCATGTAAGGCGCGATTCATGTAAGAGCCCCCCGCGGGGAATGGGTTAACGAATGCGCATGCGCGAAAGTGTAATAACTCCGTTAAATTAATAGAAATGCTACTTCATTTGATGCGATAAATCGATTTTGATTAATTATTCAAAAGGTAAACAACGCCATTTCCAATAAATTTTTCCTATTTGGCGGCGCCGCTGCATTCGTTTCGGCACATGTCACTTATATTTTATACAATATTATTTTGTACAAGTATATATATAAACATATTTAATTAATTAACTATCCCGATGTTTTTCGCGGAGGTATGCGAAGAGGATAAAATGCAATAGTGTTTTACGCCAACAGCTCTATTGATATATTATATGTTGTGAGTATTATTTTAAGATACATCCACAATTTATTTTGCATAATTTATAATATGAAAAAATTCGTTATAATATTATGTTAAATAGTTAGTTTTTATCAAATGCAGGTTTTTTTGTTGTTAATTCTATTACATTAGTTTAGTACTGTGTATTACATTTTTTTTAAATAGATCACATACATTAAGACATTAGCACTAACTTTATATAATTTTTTAACATGATTAAGTAAAATGTTTTAAACCCAAAAATATATCACTTTGCCGTACAACCACCGATATATTATATTTATACAGCAACAACCCCACAAAAATACCTATCTGGTATAATTAATAATCTATTAGCATGGCTACCTATTATTGATTGTTAGAGTTCACTAAGCAGCCACCGAAGAACCACGATTAATAAGTAATAACATTTTAATTTCGGGCTTTATAAATTTTATTGTGACTGGTTTATTATATTACAGAGCACAGACGTTAGTTTCGCGCGTGTTCACTTGATTTGGAAAATATGAGAACATTTACATCACAAGTTATGATAATTATTATTGGCACCCTGCCTATCTTATTTGTAAACCTTATCTGGCAGAGACAGCCACTTATTTATTGTCGAAAACTTCGAGAAAATTCAGGGAACTTCTCCCACTCGTGTTTATATAGGTGCCGACCCACCTCTACGCGAACTGTCAGACATGGCGAAAAGCGTTGTGTATTCTGGGAAAACTCTATTAGTTTTCCTCACCTTCGCTTCAGCATTATATTATATTTCTCATAATGTTCAAATAAAATACAAATATAAACAATTTATATAGCTGCAGAAGTTCACGTAGGCAACAAAATATTACCTTTTGACCGACGCGCGGCGGCAGAGGGAAGAAGATTAATGTTTAATATTTCCCTTGTTTTTGAAAGTCTAGTTATTTTTTATAACTAGCTACACAAAAAATATTTATGACTAGCTATACGACTGGCATACGGCACACGTGTGCCGCACTATTCTTGGCTTTTTACATTAATACATTATTATCATGTTTTTTTAAAAGAATTTAATACAATTTTGTAAAAGAATATCAATTATCAACCAACTATAGTTTTACAATTCAATGTTATTCACAATTTTTGTAGAAGGGATGCCGGATAACAAGTTTATACCTGCATACTATTAAATGTACAAATATAACATATAATCGAAGGATATTCAATGTTTCAATAATTCGGCTTCAAGTATTCAGGCCAAACTGTCAAAAATGCGTCACACAAACAAATTTCTCAAAACAATCCACTCGCTTCGTAATATGTATGCTATTTTGTGCATTGTACCCATAACCATTAAAGTCATTTTTGTACGTTAGATGCTGTCAACGTATGCGTGTACAACATTCGAAGACCTTAACAAGCGGAACTGAACGTCGAATACTTTCAAACTTTGTGTATACGGAACGAATGATAGAATCCACTGTTGCTGGTATTGTATGTTTACGCGATTTATTGATGTATTGTATGTATACCAGCTGCGTGCAGTCATTACTTTGAAATAAGCTGTAATAAACTAGAGTTTCTGCGAAATAAATCGAAATAAAATATATATCTCATAATATTTCTATCACAATTATTTTCATATTATGCAGACTTTAATATATCATAATATTATGTCAGATAAATGTGTATTTTTCCT
This sequence comes from Eubasilissa regina, assembly GCA_022840565.1. Lineage (NCBI taxonomy): Eukaryota > Metazoa > Arthropoda > Insecta > Trichoptera > Phryganeidae > Eubasilissa > Eubasilissa regina. The sequence continues at coordinate 30,501,162 of JAINEB010000018.1, forward strand.
TTATTTCCCAAAATATATAATCACTTATAACTTATTACAATGTACTGACTGCACGTGCCTGATGTATATGTATTTCGACTCGCTCCGTGCGCGCGCCATGTCGTAGTGTGCGTTATGACTGGTCTCTAAAGGACGAATTTATTTGCGGTAGTGCTGTATATAATAATATATGTTGTATCAATGTGTCCAAAATTTAATAAAAATGAATTGATAATTCTGGCGTGTGCTATCGATTTACTCAAAGGTATTTGAGATTCTGTAAAAATAATGCAGATGGCTTTCAAATAATGGAACGACAGGTATATTAATTTGAAAAAATGTAACATATAGGTTTGAAAAATTGTCATGAAAAATACTGGCGTTATAACACAATTGGTAGTGTACTTCCCCGGATTGGAAATAGAGAACCAGGTTCGAATCCCGGTGACGCAAAAACAATATTTTTGGACAAAATAGATTTTATATGTACATATTTATAATTAATACATTAATTTAGTATTTAAAATATTACTTTATTACTATTCATGGAAAATTCTTCAATGTATTACAAATTACAAATTAATCAAGTGTTCTACGTTAAAAATGTATTGGAATTCATATATTCAAGACCGCTTCAAATACACAATACAATGTTCGAGCGAAGACGTGTATTCAGAACACTGCGCGGCACGAGGGACAAAGTATTGCGTTTAAATCGTTCACGATTGAGGCAGATTTTATATTGGCAGCTTTATTTGTCATATCTAAATTTTTCTGCTAAATGGTTCTAGTTAAAACATTAACATGCGAACAATGAATTATTAGCGCGTTGACCTACATATTTAAAACGTAATATATCAAATAAATATAAAATTTGGATTCAGTTCGCAGAAATAATTTTTGTGTATACAGTTTTTTAATTATATGGATATACTGAGGAATAAAATAAAATTAATTATATAGATATACTGAGGTATAAAAAGGTAATTATATTATTATGAATTATTGATAATACGTATTATACTCTTAGTTAAGACCGTGAAAGTTCCTTCCCTCTTCCACCCCCCAGCACTACCTGAATAATATAATTTACACTTGAGAGAAATTGCATATCTCACAACTATACGTGACAAAAATGTAATTGATCATGCGTACAAAAATTATTTTACTTTATTAAAAAAATATATAATCAAATTATCTACGATTTTAATTAATTAAAGATAAAAATAGAAAATTCTAATTCAATTTTTTAACAATACAAATTAAGATATTTGTTTCATTCCAATAATAATACGTATTATGTTTACCGAGGCATGCAAATAGGCCAGGGATGTAAAGTTTGCCTATTATCGCCCCAACGACACACATGCGTGTCGCTCCAGTGATAATTCCACAGTTTAGTTACTCAGGTCACTATAATAATTGCTAACAAACATCTCCATGTTCGTTTACTGGGGCCTAAATAATCAAGCAAATGTTTGGTTTTCTACCCTTTTGAAAACCCAATAAGAAGCGTCCTTGGATATTTTTTTGTTTTTATTTTTATTTAAGTGTATCTAATATTTAAAATTATCTCACTGACTGCAAAATTTGTTATCATTATCATATCTTTTATATTTATAAACATTAATAACAGTGGATATTTGCATAAGTTAAAAAAGTCATTCTAAAATTTATTTCATTATTAAGAACAACACATTATTATTGTGAAGTTGTAATTATTCAGAACAGACGGTCTGTGATATTGTAAATACTAATTAAACGTATTTATTAGAAAGATATACATATAAAATCAATTTTATTCGAATCTCGGTAGCAACAACAATATTTTTCGATAAAATTGATTTTATATGTATATATTTCTAATTAATATATTTTATTAGTGATTATTTAATTGTTTTTAATAATTAACAATAACAATCTGATTCTATATCTCTAATAAAAATGTGGTCAATGCATGATGACAGTCATTTATGTAGCATATTAGACTCCTATATGTATGTATTATCAGAAAAAAATAAACATAATCATAATCATCTAATAAATTAATGTTCATATCGCATAAGTAACATAGGACATAGAAAAATTAATCGTAGTTTAAAAAAAATACTTCAGGGAAAGTCTTCATCTTCCATGTAAATTTCGTACCAAAATTTTGTCGTATAAAACAGTAATGAAATACAGACTAAAATTACAATAACATTTAATTACCGCACTTCTACTATTATAAAACACATGTTTTTCTTATTTTGGTGTCTCTGAATTCGGGGTGCATCTTATAATCGATAGCGTCTTACAATCGCTGTAAAATTGTGCAGCCGTGATGAATCATCACTGATTACTAATAGAACTGAGTCGAAAAGTGATTCAGAAAAAATGTACACCGAATCTGAAGAAATTTCGGACTCTGATGGTGATGGTACATGAATAATATACCTATTTTTAAATTCTTTCTATTGTGTTTGTACTACTTTGTCTGTCATAATAAAGTTTAATAAATGTTTTTATTTTTTATTATTGCGCATTTAAAAATAAAGATGCGTCTTATAATCGAGTAAATAGGTTAGGTTAGGTTATGATTAATTTAACTATTTGCACTATTTATTTACACCATATCCCGAATCGTTTTGAGAGTTTTTTACTCTCGTTTCGATTCGTCATAATAACATATTTATTTTATTATATTATTATCATAATACCATCATAGGTTGGCACCGGTGTCATCGTACCAGAGCCATACCTGTAGAACTAGATGTGAGACTCGTTATCACATTAAATTCAGAAGGCAGCCAGAAAGAAGCTACATAAATCATACACCCCCAAAAGAGGAGGGTAGACGTCACATTTACGTATTGCAGCCGCAGAACTCGGTCACAGTCCGGCAGAAATTCACCCTGTCCAGGTCGCAAGAGGTGCGAGAACCAGTAAAATGCTCCGTTAGGACTATAGCTACTGCTCTTCCCGGTATCGCCCATCCCAGCAACCCCCAGTGAGAGACCTACACAGTAATAAATACCCGAAAATGTCCGAGATTCCTTTCATTTCTTAATTGGTCATCGTTCCGGGGAATTCGATGACTTATTCCTCCTAATCCCGCAATCATGATCTCACGTGCATCATTCATAATCACGCAGTCTCAGAGGATGTGCTCCTGGCTTGCACTAATTAAATCTTTGATTGCAAGATGTAAGGATCAAACTCCTAAAAAATCGACGTTCAGATCAGTTGACAAGTTATTTTATCATTTAAGCCAATAAAAAAGAATATATTAATAATTATAATTTGAAAAAAGATGAATACAAACGTAAGGCCGCGGAAATGTTGACCCTCCCATTCCACGAAGAATATTTGTATTCCGATCTCGATCTAATATCTGATCAAACACATCCGCGTTGTAAACAGAAGATAAACCCTTATTGTTTTGATCTGGGTCGATGTCAAAACATGTCAGAAGTGATGTAATATCTGTAAAAACATTTTTGTCGTGTCACTCATTTCGTTGGTATTAACGTGTCGTCACGCACATCATTGCAGCCGACGCTAACCCATTTCACGACTGACGTAACACGTCAACTCTACCAATGGCCGACGTTTCGCTCATCAGGTATTAATCCGAATTAGCTGAGTGCGCGCCCCGTCGCGGGGGTTGCCGGCGACCCGCTGACTCAGCGCAGACAGCGCTCGCCGCAGCTGTGCGCTGGGGAATCGTGGGCTAAGCGTGCTAAAAATATAAAAACTCTCTAGAGATTTCTATTTTACATATCCACAATATATTTTATACCATTAACACGAGTATCTGCATGCTTAAATAACCTTTCCACGAGGTTGTCGGTACGTTCCATCAATTTTTTTGTAACGTCTAACAGTGTTTGATAAGTCCAAAGGTGTTTTGTAACGTCTAACAGTGTTTGATAAGTCCAAAGGTATTTTGTAACGTCTAACAGTGTTTGATAAGTTCAAAGGTGTTATGTCAATCACGCAACATATCTTGGATAACTGAGATTCGGTATATTTTATGTACAGCTTTTTTTCTCTCTTCTTTAATACATAATAACATAGATAGCGATTTCTTAAAATAAAATATTAATTCTTACAAAAGTTAAGCCAATTCTAATCTTACCGCAATTATCTTAATATATACCATTTATATATTTATTACGGGAGGTGAAATTACTAAAAAATCATTATATAGCAAAACCAGAATGAAAAAAGAACTAAATTAAAAAAGTACTACTCAGACAAATAAAAAGGTCGTTTAAAATGCTGCCATTAATTGTTCTTAAGCAGGATTTACTAAAGCGATGTCGTTGGAGGAGTTCCTTAAACAGTCGGATAGGAGATTAAATGTCTTTAGGTAATTTTAAAATGTGGGCCTCGGCAAGATTATTTTAAACGTAGCGGTAGTTATTTTATATTGATATAGATTTTATAAAATATCTCTCACTCTCTCTCTGTCTCCGACTTGCTCTGTCCATCTTACTGAAGATCGACCTCCGAGTGTGCTCCCCGTGATCACCAATTTCTCCAAGCTATTTCCATCTCTTTTAACGACATGCCCAAAGTACGAGTGAATGTTTTTCCGCATGTGGAAAACCTTTCTTTAGTGCGAAGTTCCTGGGGAATTGAGTCCAGCATGCACGCGGCATGCCAAAAGCATCGACAGCATATATTCCTTTCTATCTTACTCAGTTCGGATCCATTTAGAGCTATGTAAATTAAATATAAGTAACTCATAGATTGTTTCCTTATGAAATAATATTTTCTTCATCACTAATCATCCGGTCTTCACTAATGATTTATTCTTAATTAAATATATTTTTTTAATTACATAATGGATAAGCGTGTTTAATATCCGTACATAATAACGTCATTAAAACTACGCGCTAGTGTGAAGAGTATGCCATCTTCGTCTATTGCATATTAAGAATTGTCTGTGTTCTATAGAAAATATAGACACGTTAACGCAATTTAGAGGCAATTTTTGTGAGGGTGCGCCAGGGTGTGCCGCCTACTTAAAATATCATTTAGAAATCGGAAAAATGTTCTATTCACACCCGCGCCCATGCCCAGCAGAGCGTCGAAGACAAGCACTCTCAAAAACCTGCGTTAGCTTTTTCTATTCTTGTGGGTTGGGTTCTCTGCCCCACATTCCCACACCCTTCTATTTCTATATTTTGCAAACATCACCTAAATACACGAAATAAATCGCATCTTGGCATTAGACGCTAATATTCGATTACTGAGCGTGCATTTTCTCATATTCCATATTGATGGCGTCTCCTCTTCGACTGCTGAAACTTCTTTACATTTTCTATATTTATTATTGTGATTTTGGTGGACTTTTGACACTCTTCATTTAATCATGTATATAAATATATATCTATACCGTTATTAAACAAATAATAGATATCTCATAGAGAAGAAGCTATTTTTTATTATATTTAATGAAAAAATATGGAAGTATGGGTAATTACAGGGCATACGACATGTCTTTGGCTGGATTGAGTGATTACTTGATACAAATATAACGTTCATTCACTCATTGATCAACTCCATATCTATCAAATTTTTGGAAGATGTATATATGTTGATATGTTTAAACATTTCGAATTCCACTATACTACCGCCATCTATGGACTAAATTTGATATTCGTTTTTTCTGAAACAGCTTATATATTTTGTTTAATAACAGTGCTTTTGTAGATGAAAATTTAGTAATTGTGCGTTCTTCTTGAACATATTCAAATATTGCTAAATATATATATATATATATATATATATATATATATATATATATATATATATATATATATATGTGTGTGTGTATATATAAGACTGAATGTCTGTCTGTCACTACATGCTTTAACTGATATAAACCAGATTTTGCGTAGTTTCTCTAGAGGACCCTGCACAAAACATAAGCCCCCTTACCACAATCCCTGACCGCGCCACCCCCTCCCAGCAATATAAATTTAAATTGTTTTGAACATCATTCAAATGTCAGTTACATTCTAGGATCCTGAGCAGGGGTGTAGTTGGGCCAGGGAAGGGCCAGAGCGGCACCATGGCACTCCTATTAGAGCCAGGGCACCGCCCGACCACTATTTTGTCACGGAACTTACTTTTCAAATGCATTTAAAAAATATTTTGATACAAGATATTCCGCATAGAATTTTGTACATCCAATATCGTGCAGCGGACGTATATTATAAGAATGCAAAAAAAAATATCGGACCGGAGCATTTTCAAAACATGAAAATCATTACGAGGAAATTTATTTATTTTTTGTTAAGAATTGGATTATCTAGGCGCACAGTGGTATCCTATTACTTCAACCATTGACCACATGCACTTGGAGATAGATGAAATATGTGAATTTAAGTAATATCTCTCTCATCCCTAAATTTACATCTTACAGCTCGATAGTTTTTTTGACGTATGCGTGGTTTTATCGTTTACAAAAGTTAATTTATTGCAGGCTAAATAATTTCTTTTTAACCTCAAAACATATTCAATTGGAGAAGGTGGAAGAAAACAAAAAAGAGGAGGGTTAAAATTAAATGCCGCCCTGGTACTTTTTTATTTAGCACTACACCACTGATCCTGAGGAAAATATAATCCTCCTATTCCACTCCGGATATCTCACCCTTTTGGTGCAAATTTTGCATATATCAATATTATTATTTTAGACCTGCGCAAAATAAATGCATCCCGCTCACCTCTTCTAAATTTCAATTTTAATTTATAACTAAATCTCAATCCCAGACAACGCCGGATGGGGACCGCTAGTAACATATGTAATAGTAAATATATATATATAGATCGATTTAATAGGTGTACCGGAAAAGAATGTCGTTTTTTTAATAAAACAATTTGGTTCATTTAATGTATATATGTATATAATGTATATAAGCTCTCCATTGTATATAGGGTTGTAAATTTTTTGTTTAAAAGTCCTAGTACACTCCAGGTATACGTAATCAGAGAAACAATACAGAACACGTTGTAAAAGTTCGACTGCCGAAGCACAAATGACCACTCAAAAACGATAACAAAAAAAACTACATTCTTTTCCGATACACATAATATAATATATAAAACCATTTTATAAAGAAATTATTCAGGTGCCATTAAAAACATAAAGGTGGAAATACCAATTAGTAAAATACCTTCGTAATTCCAACCAAAACGTAAACACCTGCAGTGAAGGGCGAAGCAATATTGACGTACTTCAAAATCAAAACATGTATGGGTGTGATTTGATTAATTTCATTATTGATTCATTTATTTTCAGTAACATTTTTACTTTTTTTAACTCAACTAACATTTGTGAATTATTACCGATATTTTTTCCTAAATGTAAATTATACACCAGAAAAACACTGCCCGCCTTGATAAAGACCTTGATCTGATAAGGTGGACAAGGATGTGATATGTCTTAGAGAATTATTTTATATAAATCTCAGTTCCGTGCATCTTTTACCTTGAGATAAATAAACATGAAATTACTGCTCGAGATTGGTAGGACGAGTGAAAACTCAAACCTGTGTACACAATGTTCGATTTGACGATGAGACTTGAGAAGTGTGCATTAACGTAACCCAGAACTGTAGATACCTACAACTTTAACCCTTAATACCCTTTGGCAATCCCATCCTCTCCCACGATATAAATTTAGTTCAGTTTTAATTTTAGATATTTAGAGGTAGTGCAAAACAAACCCTCTACTCCCTAAATCTCTATTTTAAATTATAACTATTGTATATCTGAATCTCAGACAACGCTGGGTATTGAGCTTAAATACTAATTAAACGAATTAATTAGAAAGATATACATATAAAATTCTGATATTAACAACAATATTTTTCGATAAATTGATTATACATATATATCTTTCTAATTAATACATTTTATTTGTATTTAAAATATCACAGACCTGTGTTCTGAATACTTACAACTTTACAATAAGAATATGTTTTTCCTAATAATTTATTTATTTAGATTTTTTTCTATAAGTACATTAATATATAATTAATTACAGATATAAATAAACATTTTTAAAATCCCATGTTCATTCTACTAGGTGAAAATTTGTCTCAGAATAGACTTTATATATATTTAATTGCAGGAATAACAGACATATTAAATAAAAAAGTGTTAATACACTATTCGTTGACTGTCTCTTGTGTAAGCCCAATGAAAAAATAATTAATGAAACAAATTCTGGCGGTTTATTGTTAGAAAACATAAAATGTAAAATGTAACACAAAACACTGAACTTTCGGTCCCATAATCCCCCCAGCGCAGCGCTGATGGAGTGTTGCGTGACGAAATCAAATATCACTGTTGGCCAGAAACATAAGTTCGCTTTTGCGCAGGATTAATTATTTGCTAAGGTGAAAGGCACACCTGTGTTTGTTAATAAGTAAAAGAAAATATAAGGGTAGGGTCCACCGTCGGTTGACGTTACCGCCAAACACATTTTACGTTTCTAAAAGTCATCATTTACGTCAAAGCTGATAGGCAGTGTGATTAAGAAGTCGAAATTAAATTCCCATGTTTAAAATAATCCCTCTTTGAACATTTTGCCTCAAAACTATTTATTTATTTCAAAGATAATCAAAATGAACCTTGAATTTAATAACTACTCTCCCTCCGTCGATGTTCTTAGTTAATGAGGTTCGTGTCCACGGAAGAAGACACGATGAGATAATCTCTGAGATATACATCTCAATACCATGTTCACGTGTTGTGATTTTGATCTAGAGATACACTCAGAGGTCAGTTTGAGATTGGTAGAAAGAAACAAAAGCTCAAATCAGTGAACACGAAATTCGATCTTGCAACAAAGTTCAACACGTGCGCACAAACATCACTGAAAACCACCAGAGGTCCCTACAACCATTTATTGTAAAAAGTCAATAATTATTAACATTAATATAAGGCATTAAATCGCAAACATTTATTCCATTTTAATAGTCGCTGGGGAAATTCAGGAGATCCAGAAAATGAGGCATGATGTGTACACGGGAACTACGAAAGTGAGAGCTCTCTCCAAAACGTTTCATAGGAATAAAATTCGTATCTCAGAGATTGTTTCGAATCGAAAATCTCAAAATAATTGTATTAGGAGATTTTCATTGGTACGAAATACCTATAGATTGGATACGTTTGTTCATTATATTGTCCATGGTTCAGGTTTCAGGGTTCATATTAATATTCCAAACAAATATTTGAACAATATGAAGGCTAGTCTGACTTTGACGTTTCTCATTATTGAGCGTTTCTTCCAAATGTTGGTTTGTTTTGACACGATTTAGAATAAATTAATATTTTTTAAATTTTTAAATACTAAATTAATGTTTTAATTATAAATATATACATATAAAATCAATTTTGTCGAAAAATGTATATATTTATAATTAATACATTAATTTAGTATTTAAAATATCTATGTTCTGAATAATTACAACTTCACAATAAAAATGTGTTTTCCTTAATAATTTTTTAAATTATTAAAATTTACATATTTTTTCCTCACTTTAAAACCCAAATAAAACAGTCTATGTAACCTTGTAATATCTCATTAAGGTACTCTCCCGATTTTCAATTTGTAACATAACATATATTTTTTTAGTGTTCTCAACCATAAAGAGTAACATTATTCCATTAATTGTCATAAAATGTTTTTACTATGTACCCTAAAGTTATTCTAGAACTATTTATGTACAGTCATTAATGACTTTTTGATAATCTGTATATTCAAAAATAAAATTAACATAAATTAACAATCATTATAAATTAACTATATCTGACAAATGGAATAAACAGCTATTAAATTTAAATTTAAATATAATAATGGATCCAATTTGACCAATACAATCTGAACCTGATTACTGATTACGTACATATTGTACATTTAATATTAGTAAACTAATCACAGCATTCTACAGCACATTAACTGTATTTCCACAGTAGTGATGTAGAATTATAGCATAAATTATGCACCAGCTAATTAATATTGAGCAGTGGAACGTGAAATTTCAAAAAATAGATGATGTTGCTAAAAATCAATTAAACCAGCATATAACCACTATGCATTGCTCATGAGAATGTTTGGCTGGTGGTATGAGAACCAAGGTTTTTAAAATTTACCTTATTGAAGATATTAATAAAATTAATAATATTACATAGAGAGTTAATTAGGACAGAAATGTGAGATGTATTGTATTCTCCGACCGGTACTTTTATGGACAGACGTGCAGCGAGTATCAAATCACACAAATATTTTAAAAAAATATTATATTATTAGATGTTAACGATTAATTCATCACTAGCGCTGATTATTGTTTGCTAATGTCTTGATATTTATTGTCATTTTTTATCTCCATCTCAGGAAGACAGTAAACGTATCTTTGAATGCGATAGATGTCTTAACTGACTGAAAGAGGACGCGTGACTTTAACGTATCATCATATATTTTCTTTATATCATATACAAGAGCAAAATTCTATCATTGTTATATTGTGGGTCAGCTTCGCGTGAAACGGGCTGCGTCATCTTGGCGTCTGACGGATGATCCATGTTCGCACATAACTGACGTTTCACATTAATACAGAGATGATTTGCATTAGTTTTCTTAATAGTTAGAAGATAGCGGAATATTGAAAAGCTCCACTCTAATGGATATTATTCGATTTATTACGTTTCTGTTATCACTAAAACAGTGACAATGCAGGTTATTTCATCCTGTAGTATACAGAATCAATCTGCCTACGGTTATGCCTCCTGAAATAGAAACTACGTTATTGAACCGTATAGCTTCGGATATTGACATATTCCCCGTAGGCGGAAACCAACTGAGATTTGCACTTAAGGTCGTACTCTTAGCTGAGGCGTATTTCTACACGCTTGTGCTAAATTTGTTTATGTTTATTTTTAAGACAGAAGAATCGAGGCTGCCAGTTGTGTTTCACGTTCCGTTTATAGTGCGGTGGTAAATAAATCCGAGTTGAGTGTCAATAGTGTCTTTAAAGTTGTGTATAGAGGCTCACTTTATTATACCTTTACCAAATACAGATTTTCACCAAAAGAATGAGAACAAAAATCCAGGCTGCCGAAACGAGATATCACAGAAAAGTAGTAGCCGTATAATTATTGGATCGATTTACAATATAGCGCCCCTACTTCTTTGTATACAAAGATCTTAATTGAGGTAGCTTATGAATTCCAAAAGAACAATTACCAAGATATACTAGCTGTAAAAAGTGCAATGAGACTTTGAGCCCTCGACTTTCCTAAATAAGATAAGGGGAAAAAAATTATGAAGATGGTATTTTTAATTACGTTACTGTATTTGTACACTGCTGAATTCGGACTAACCCTTACTGAGATAATAATTTTATTTATATTTATTATGTTTTGCTGCTATTTTTTTGATTCAAGTGAAACTCAATCAGCTAATTGTTAAGAATTACAGAAGCAACGTTAGATGCTTAAATCCGTGGTCCACAATTTCATTATGGACAGGGTATAATGTGATGTAGAAAAAGAAACAACGAATGATCATTTTGAAATGTGCCAGGTCATTAGACATTTTCCATACGTCGTGCCTCGTAAATCATTTATGTCATTAATGATGTCAGAGCCCCATTATTTAATCGAATGGTAAAAGGTAGAGGAGGAGTAGGGTTGAACTGAAACAAATGGTGTGTATATACATTTAATCAATTTTACTTACTTACTTTTTTAACATGAGATATAACGTTTTTTCTTCTTAAGTTCCATCCGTATACAAGTAAAATCTCATTATAACAAAATTCATGGAATCGTAAAAAAATCGATATTTAATTTGGGACCTCGAAAATATTTCGTTATTCTGGAAATTTCGTTATTTCGGTTTCATTATAGCGTAATTTAAATTGTATATTTTGATAATATATAAGTCTACAGTAACGTGAGTAATATACGGCACAAAGTTATTTCCTAAATAAACACTATTTTGATATAAAGGATAAAGTTTATGGAAACAGGATCACATCAAACACAATAACCCAAAGTCTAATTATTATACAATATTATTTAAAGTATTGTAAAATTGTGTACTCTATTATATTATTTATATACTTTAGACCGGATTTTATATAAATAATAATATAGGAAATTACTCATAAATTCTAAAGACAAAGATGATAAATTTAATAATTCTGGTGTCTATAAACTTAGTTTGTGCTGCATTTTATATTGGTGAAACAGATATAAATATTAATATAAGAATAAAGGAGCATTTGAAATGTTTGAACAATAGTGGGTTTTCAGAATTTTCTAATCATTTGATAGAAAATTGGGATTGTCAATTTTGCATATAAACGGTGTTGGTCACAAATTAAATAATTTAGAATCGTTGGAGATAAATAAAGCGTGTAAAACTAATCAAAAAATTATAAACAACCAACTAAATTTAACTACGAGTCCCATTCTAAAATTTTTTCCTAAAAATTATTCGAATAAATTTGTATTAAGTAACAATTTGAGTTAGGTACTAAATTTATTTTTTAAATAATTGTTGTTTTTTTAAAAATAGATTCTGGTAAAGAAACAATAATATATGTTTTTAGTTAGTTATGACATCCTGGTAAATGGTATTTTTCGAAACCGGTAGACGTATTTAAACCGAATTTAGTGTTTAATAAAACAAAGATAATAAATAAAAAATATCAATTACTATTATCCATTTTTATGTATCCTTAGCAAGTTTGCACATGCGTATTTCAAAATAGAGATAAAATTAAGAAATACCTCAAGCTGTCAATATTCTCAATATTGAGTGGTAAACGCTTCTCGGTCCCCTCAACTGTCATAACTTAGTCCGTAATTTTTGATGACATAATCTACAATTTGAGTATAAGTAGATTGTAAATGAGTTTTCAAACGTTGAAATACGTTGAAAGAGATGGAAGACGAAAGATTGGGAATTTTCGTAATACTACAAGGAGGACACTGCCTAATGGATCAATACAATTAGTGATGAATAATAATTTAACATTTAATAGTTCATTGTCTTTTGAGCGTTGTATTATATTTTCACCCTATACTATAATACAGGTATTAAAAAAAACTATTAAACTAACTAACTTACCATCACGCCGTTTCTCCGCGGGGGTAGGCAGAGAGGATAGAGTGCCACACTCTTCTGTCCTGACACACAGTTCTTGCCTCATCCACATTCATACATCTTCTCATACAAGTTTGCCGATTATTGAGGCTTCTAACAGGACTGTCCTCCAGTATCTGGTTTACCTGGTCGTGCCAAATCTTCCGCGGACGTCCTTTATTTCTTGTGCCATCAACATCTTCCTTACCATTCTTTCTTTATTCATCCGTTCCATATGACCAAACCATCTTAGTGGTCCTTTCATAATCTTACTCACTACATTACATTACATTCTTTCCTCGTTTCTTCATTCATTACTCTGTCATAAATGGATCTGCCACACACACGCCTAAGTGATCTCATTTCCATTGTCTACTTTCGTTCCTCTTTTGCCAGCTCCGCACCTCACTTCCATACATCAATGTCGGTACCAAGACTCCATTATGTACCGCTAATTTTGCCTCGGTTGACAAGTTCATATTACCTATAATTCCATTCAAAGCGCCGTTCACTTTGTTTCCTGCGGTTACCCTACTTCCAATATCTTGCTCAGCCTTTCCGTTTCTATCAAAAATACTTTTGTCAAGGTGCTGAGGCCGGAGTGGTAAAAGTACACTCTCGCCGAGGCGAAGCTTGCGAGGCGAACCGAGAGAAACCGAGGGCAGATGGTACGAGACGACCTGAGTCGACACGAGAATAGGTGATGCAATGCCTCGGCGAGAGTGGACTGCTGGCATTATGATGTCACTCTCACATCTATCCATCGAGACTTTGGGCGTTTTCTAGGTCGTTTTTAGTCTCGTATATCTCTGCGTCTTGAAATATTTACGCTTTTTAGCAGTGACAGTGACACTCATCTGCGTTGACACCTCGATGTGTTCACCAACCTAACAACAACACAATAAATCAATAAAAAGTCCGTTTCACACATCATAGGGAAGAACCACCTATGTCATACTGTATTCTGCGCACAAGCATTCTGTTATATACATTTATAAAACACGATTCGAAGAAATTCACATTTTACATCAAATTTGTATATTACAAACGATATATAACCGCAACCCTGTCTGGAGCAGCCGATTGAAACGAGCGCCTGGCACATGACATACATCCTGCACCCCGCGGCTGTAGGGGAGGAACATGTCATTCCCTAAACCAATTTCCCGCATCCCGAACGTCACATTTCACTGTCTTGTAAAACAGCGCACCCTGACTTGTCTGATGTTAAACTATACCTCAGGCAGAGTGTGCTCTTTGGTAGTTGAGAATACAATATTATAATTAAGATGTATATTGATTGAGATTAGATTTTGAATAGAATCTTATGATAAACTACAGATCAGATTAACAACATATAAAAAAGACTGAATAAAAGAAATTTGTGTAATTATATTTCATTCAAAATGTACCCTAAATCGATTTCGTAATTTTTAAAAATTTAACAACTTGCAGAATTAAATTCTTAATAAATTTATGTATTCGTGGATATAATACCTTAATGTTTCCAATAATAAAAATGCTTAGACCTTGATATGAGCATTTTGTTCGTTTTAACTTTGAAAAACGTTTTTTTTTTAAATTTCTGACTATTTCGTCAAAACTATTTTAAATTCTATGATTTTTATTACAACTCTTTAAATATCATAATAACTTAACCAACATAATATACATAAGTGAATATAATTATAATTGAATATACTTGAACTAAAAAAGTATCTATATAATTTAATGAAAATCGACATGTTATAAATTGCGCGTGTTAAATATTTTTACAACGATTTGCGTTTTTATTTTTTTAAATTTAATAGATAAAATTGATAAATGTATACATAATATTTGGAACATATAAACATACATACCGGTCAAAAATCTTTTCTTTCGTACTTCATTAACTGACATGGCAGTTACTTTATGGTACAATGTGATTATTTTAATTGTTCACCAAACTAAACTTTGTACTACACACAAGTTGAGTTATTTTATCACTACTATAGTTTCGAGCTGTCCAGTTCCTTTCATCATCAGGTGTAATTGATAACCTAATCTAACCACGCACTATGCACTCGGCTCCAAGCTGTAGATTTCACCTCTCAAAAATAGAGTAGTGACAAAATAACTCAATGTGTGTGTAATAATTAGTTTGGTAAAAAAAAGAAGTGAAAATAATGTATCATTTTGATGATCCAGCTACTTCTCACATGCTAAGCGAGCGTTCTACCCCGCTCTACATCTTTCTATTCACCCTTTAGACTGTGTTGTCAAACTGTGATATAAGTAGACGATGCTATAGTTATAATTAAATGCATTGATTTATATTTTTATTTACTTTACTTACACGTAAAATATTAATAATAATGTTTAATTTAATTAGAACAATACTTGCACCTGGTGAACTTTGTAACAAACCTAAATATTAAATAATTTAAGATATATGTCGGCAGTGCAGTGCACTAACTGAATATTTATGATTATTAACTGAAGTGATGTATATTTTATTAAACATATACTAAACAGGAGTGGTATTATACACGTGTATTCAAACCACAAAATTTAAAGTGACACAACGTTAATAAAATTCTTACATCTTCAAAACTATTGCAGCTAAACCATTTTCGATACAAATGTTGAATAGGTGCACGCCCTGAATTATTGTATATTAAATCTGTTACATCCTATACAACGACTTCTAATATAAATCCATCACAACATACAGATTTATCGAGAAATTTAATTTATTTTATCGAATCGGAATTTGACAGAATTTTATTTATAAGTGATTGCTTTTCACAGAATCGTCAGATTTACCGTAGAATTTATATGACGTACTTATCCCACATATGTACCGGCCGTTAGTCACGTTCAGTCGCCCACGTCACTGGCCAGGGGGTGGGGGTTATTTATCGCGGGGGCCACTGCCCATTACACTCCCTCTATCCGTACGGAGCTATACGTGCAATATATTCACACAGGTAAAACCTTCCTGGAGATCTTTTTGGCGGAATATTAAACGCTCTTCACCACATGTGACAATTGCTGCTATAAATTTACGTAGACGTATGTAATATTTCAATTTAATATTGAATATATATGAAACTACCTCTGCAATACTGCATATCGGTTTTAGGCAGATCTTAGGTATGAATGCCGCAACGAATGATATATTAAACAACTATATAAAATAAATAAAAATTAAACATAATATCTAAGTGAGCTTCCCTACAACAACACTGTATATCATCCAAAATGGCCGATGCTCCGTCCATCAGTTAACATTTGTAAAAACCATTATGCAGTGTTATATATAACGTAAGAAGTAGAGTAACTTTAATGTTAACTATTTGTTGTGTGGTGAGCGAGGTACATTTCCAAGCACCTCCAGGGCGGCTGAACCAACTCGGCAGAGCGGTATCCAACCACCACTCAAGTCAACCACACGCAGGGCTGCTCCCATGCTGCTCCTCCCTTTCTGTCACCTAGTCTAGCCGGCAGTATCGCGCCATTTCGAATAACTCTTGTAACCTTACTCTAATAAATTCAGTGTAAACGGTAAGTACGTAAGTTTATGTTAAATCACCAATACTCTCATTACTATCTGCCTATCCTTATATATATTATAACCATATTAAATATTGCGATATAGACGAGCACGAGTGTTCAACGACGGCAGTCAATGTTAAAATTCGATGACTTACACCGCGTGGAAGATCACGAATCTGCAAATAATGTTTCGTTCTGTGATTCGTAGGGAGGCTCGATGATGCGGTAGTGAATTATCAGGTGACGAGCTAGAATGCCAGAATAGTACCACAGATCGAATAAAATTGTGATTAGAACAGAAGGCGGCCCAGACTAACCCTGATGATGACGACGGTGAGAAAGAATTAATCATCAATTTGCTTTTGTCCTGGTGGTCATTTTTCCCGAACTACAAGTTAAATAAATATATTTCCGTTCATAAGCGATGGAATAAACACGCAACATGTTGAACAAATGTTGTTTATTGGACTATTATGAAAAGCACTTAATAGTTATTTGCGGTTCCAAAATATTTCAAGAACATTCTAGATAGTTTTGCATCAAGAAATATGTGGAAGATTCTAGAATAGCACTGGAGTATCATGAATATCTGGGAAAATATGATCAAATATATACATATATTATATATGCAGGGGTGTGCAGTGTATTACTAAAAATGTTGAGAAACAAAAATAAATTAAATAATTGGATTTACACAAACGAAAACATTTTTTTCACAATTAGCGCAATCTGTGTACCAGTTGAGACTTTAATTGCTTAGTTCTAAAAAACTACCACGACAGCTCACAGCTGCAGCACTTATGCGTCCGCCTCATTGAGCTGTTCTATCTTTAAGCTAGTGAATTACTCAAGTTATATAATTGACTATTTACTGAATTGAACATTCCTATCGGTTGATCCATTTTGTATGGAGTCGTTATCTATGCTGTTTTTTAACAGAAACATTTATTAACATTAGAAAGGCTTACAACTGCGTGCAAATCATTGATAAAAAAAATACTTCCTCTTTTACTACTACTTTTACTGTTTTTAACGTGTTGCTTTCATGGCCGTTCTTTACGTTCGAGGTGCATTTGGCGCATGAATTTTTTTTTGATTTGGAAAAAACAAAAAGCAATTAGCAGAACTATTTCCTAAGTTAACCTTTAATAAAAATAAATATTTCGTTTAGTTATTACAAACAATAAAAGAATCATGTTCAGTCACAAAAAGTGTTTCGTCCATACATTTTTTATTTTGATTTTTATATGGGTAAGAAGGTATTATTTTACGTTGAAACTTAAACTTTAAAACCTATTGATAGTACTCTAATATTGCAAATAAATACATGATGAGGTAGTATAAACAACAGATTCATTTTTGATCACGGATCACGCGGTTTCTCCGCCGGGGTAGGCAGAGAGCACAATCTCTGACACACAATTCTCGCCACATCCACAATCACTCATCTTCTCACACAAGTTCATCGATTATTATGGCTTCTGACAAGACCATCTTCCAGTATCTGGTTTACCTGGTCGTGCCGAGTCTTTTGCGGACGTCCTCTATTTCTTGTGCCATCAACACTTGCGTCATACATCTTTCTTACTATTATACCCTCATTCATCCGTTCCGTGTGACCAAATCACCTAAGTGATCCTTTATTAATCTTACTCACTATATACTAAGATCAGCTTTACATTCTTTTCTTATTTTTTCATTCTTTACTTTGTCATAAATTGCCTTTCATCGATAGGAATCCCCGATGCCAATCAAAAATTGTAACATTTTACAAGTATTTCTGAGCAAAATATTCATAAATCCGCCACGGGGGCTGATCGGAAAAGTTAGATTTATTTCAAATTATCCGGGATACAATTACACTCGGATAGTTATTTGCACAAAAAGACGGATATTCTATGACGTTCAAACAAATTTTAATTAAAAATACTTCATTGAAATTTCCCTTCAATCATTGTCTTATGTTCACCCCCGGTAGCCTGGCGGGGTCGGTCCTTGTATAACCCTTGGAATTCACTACCTCCGGGTAGGCTCCAAACACAACATTTGCATACTAGAGAAAGCGCAAATATTCTCGCTAGGTGGTACAAAGCTCAGCGCGCCGTGTCGGCACTGTACGGCGCCATGCTTTACAGATTTATTTTGACAAAATGACACTGTTTATAAAAATAACAACTTTAAAAGGGTGTCATCGCCTGATAATTAATTACACTTATATTCTGTCAACGTATAGTTCACAATGTATTATACATTAATCATTATCTTTTTTTAATTTTGATGTTTTGCGAACATCGTAAACTTCAAAAGATCGGCAAAAACATCCATTTGGTATTTAATTCAAGCTGTTTTTGTTTTAAAAATAGAACACCTAGAAATGAAACTATGACTGATGCAACTTTTACTCACATCCACCGCCTACTTTACCGAATCAACGTTTGTGACAGCTGGACGCGTAGGGCGAACCGATAGCAGATTACCCAGGTAAAACATAAGACTAGTGACGTTAGAGTTTCCGTCTCGAATATTTATTACCGATCGGTTTTAATATAAAGATGTCGTGGGTGGCGCTGGTTTTTGCAATGTTTTTGCATCAAAATTACCACAGATTTACCGGCAAAAAAATTCAACATTGTCATCTGTCATACAAGGGGCTTAATAAAAAATCTATTATTACATTTAAATATTACAATTTCTACACCAAACTCTAGTCTAACATTAAATTATCATTTTTTAAATAAACAATCATGCACGGGATAAAAACCCTCTAAATATTATTTCAATATAACTAACATAGTAATCCTGGACAAGGTTTTTAACTGCAGGTCAAATATTTTATAATAATATAAAAATTCCGTATTTTAACGACCAACGAAGAAGTGATCATTTATATTTTTTATTCTAGATTCGCTGACATGTGAAAATGGCCTTCTACTTGTCCAGAGACGCGATGATTAGATTACATTTGGGAAAGTTGTTGAGCATAATTAAAACCAAAGTGATAAAATCTGTGGAAAGCAAAACAAAAAGGGAAGGTTACATTCAACACTGAACGCAGATCGGTACAAGAAGATTAAAAAGTGAAAAGATACTGTGGTGATCCTTCTCGCGCTCCACACATATGGCCAAGTAAGATATCACTCAACAGCCATACAGTACCGATCGGTACCCACCAAATCAGACAACAATACGTCGCGCCGCAACCAGTCCGAGGAAACCTAGAACCGACCACTCTTCTCTTGTCCAGCTCCTCGGATACATCTACTCGGCACCGTCTCCAGTATACTACGTTCATCTTATACTTTATATAATATAATAAACAAGAGTAAATTCAATCTTTAAATAAACGGCAACTATCGTAAGTACTACTTTTTCATTGCAATAATCTACCCGCTCTAGCTGTACTCGCAAACACCATAATTCTTAACATTCGAAGCGAGGAGATATAGTGCCCTTAATTCTCACCGAACAAATTCATCTGACACAAATAATCCCCATTGTTGACCATAACGCGTCACAGTTAACATTAACCCCCAAAGTCACTGAAATACCTTACTACCTATCATATGAATGATTTTAAACGCACTATAAGAATTTTTTTTGCATAATAGCTTACAAATCAGGATTAGCGCAGCTCGTTCGTCGAGAGGTAAGCTTGAGCTTACACTTTAGATGATGAAATGTTTTTCATAAAACTAAATATATTCGAAAAGGTAAGCGCCCGACGGTCATTACAGAAAAAAAATGGTTTAATAAAATGCAATAAAGTCCAGTAACAAATTCTAATTTTGATTTTCCGATAATAAAAAATGAAGTCGCTTGTGCCTTTAGTTTGTCTGCCTAATAACATGTCCTTACTAATTTGCCTACAAAAATTAAACGATAAACACAAAGCTGGGCATTTATCTATATTAAATTAGTTTCCCGTTATAGTGCAAGACTTTAATTGTAAAGTTTACTTATTTTAAGTATTTTATAAAGTTAGTTAATGTCATCTGCGAGTGGAACAAACCTAAGAATCATTCTGTAAGGATTCTCACGTAAAGCCCATCCTCTTGATACTTTCAGCGTTTACGTCACTCAGAATGAAGGGTTGGATCTTTTCCAATCCCTCTTCTAATCCTTCTTCCTGGTACAAAGATAATTATTTTCGACAACGCTTCCTTTTGATCGAGTTTAAGTAATATTTTCCCTTTTTTCTAAGCGACAAATTGTTCATGTTCTCCGGAAATTTTTCATTTATATGTCAAATTGAACACTACTCAATGAAACTTATTGAAAGCAACGAAGACTTTTCTTCTTCTTCTTCTTTTAAATAGGCAATCCGCTCTTCAAGAGTGATTAGTGCCATTAATCATGTTAAAACTTTATTTTATAGAAAAAGGTACAATAATATTATAGAATAGGAAATATTATATAACAAGTCAATAAAAACCATTGTCGTTCAAAAAATTTGCTATTATGTACATTAAATGTGGCGAGTTAAGGGAAAGAAGATGACACAAATTAACCGTGACTTGAAAATTACCAATTACGAGATTACTGTAAAAAAAACCTGTGATCCGCAATGGACAGGTAAAAAATATATGGTCAAGGATTTCCTCCTCGGCACCACACTTACACATTGGGGAATCTATTAAGTTCAATCTGAATAAATGTTAGGCCACCTGGCAATCCCCAATTCTCATTTTAAAGATATTTGATATTGTTATTTTGGAGACTTTCCTTTTGGCGAACCAAGGAGTGCGGGGAATAGATCTTTGAATTATTTTAAGCCGATTACCCTTATGTTTATTTGGATCCATCCATTGTGCAGTCCAAATAGAATTCGTACATTTTTTTACCATATTAAGTTCGTCATACATCGGAATATGGAATTGATGAGGGAAAACTCCGGAAAGGGTGGCCTCCTTGGTCAGTTTATCAGCACATCAACAAAGTATTTTATGGCCATAGTATAATATGCTATTCATTAGTCTTTTAAAAAATGTATACACAAAATTTCCTTAATATTATTTAATATTTTACGCGACATTTTAACGGTCTTTCATTATTTGATTCATAAACAAAATATGTAAGCTGATTTCTTTTAAATTGCGACAAACTTGAAAAGGAAACATAGAAACTGTATTCGTTGTCGTGTACATAATCATTACCTTAAAGTCTGAATACATTTGATAGTTTTTCTTTAAAAACTAACTGCCAAATAATAACTGTCGTCACAACGCCTAAGTATTTGGAAATTTTTAACGCAAAGGAATATAGGACCATGAAGTTAAATATTCTGCAATTATTCTCCTGTCAATCAACTTCAGTACTATTCTCATATCAGTTAGTCTATTGTTAAACTTCAGTACTTCACTGCTAGCGGTTAATCTCGGTACATTGTCTTTTCACTCTTTAATTACTATTCTTATTAAATTAACAATTATTAGGAGAACACATTCTTATTGTGAAGTTGTAATTATATGTATATCTTTCTAATTAATATATTCAATTCATATTTAAAATATTACAGACCTATGTTCTGAATAATTACAACTTCACAATAAGAATGTGTTCTCCTAATAATAAAGTTGTATCGATGTGTCCAAAATTTAATAAAAATGAATTGATAATTCTGACGTCTGCTATCAGATTACTCAAAGGTATTTGAGATTCCGTAAAAATAAGGTAGATGGCTCTTTCAAATAATGGAACGATTAAATGTATTAATATCAAAAATGTAACATATAGGTTCGAAAATTTGTCGTTAAAAATATCGTCGATGTAGCATAGTTGGATAATGCACCTTCCCCGGTTTGGAAAGGGAACCAGGTTCGAATCCCGGTGGCGCAACAACAATATATTTCGATAAAATTTATTTTATATGTATATCTTTCTAACTCATATTTGAAATTATCAATTGACAACTGCAACTGCATTTTGTACGTACGGTATAATATTGATCAATCCAATTCAGTACTTCATATTTGTGCCTATTATTATGAAAGTGGTCTAGATCATGTTTCGAGATATTTAAAGGTTTGCGTTTGAATTGATTAAAAAATATTTTTATATTACACAACACAATGTTTCAAAATTTATTTAGTCTACTAGATTTATATTTAATTTCGACATATAAATATTACACGTAGGAAATAAAACAATAATAATGTAAAGAAATAAAAATTTTAAGGTAGAAATTCCTTAAATACCCTTTTATCAAAATAAACCCTAGCGGAATACCGTTAACGTCGTAACAATACATTGAATATAACGCTTTAAATTTTTCACAACTGTTATTTGTCTGTTATATAACTATAACTGTTATATGTCTGTTATATAACTATAACAGACATATAACAGTTGACTATAACAGTTGACAACTATAACTGTATATTATATTAATTTAAAACAATGTGACGCTAAATAATTGATAAACTCATTTTTTTCAATTTCTTGACTTAGACCACTATTGCAAATATTATAAAATTGAAACGATATTTTAATAAATCAATTTTCTTGGGAATTGCATTTATTAGTGTAATAATGACGGCAAACTATTTTGGTTTAAGTAAATTAAGAGCAATATTTATATTTTGGGATATTTCCTACGTGGTAGGAAACCAGCAGCTCTTTATGCAAATGGCGAGCTGAAAACTCGCCTTGTTCCCGACTATTGTCACTCTGCGAACTCAATGTAAAAAGTAAAAAATGTTTTATTTGCATAATATACTTTGCATATTTATGCAAAATTCATATTATTTCAACAAAATACATACAACATACAAAGAAACAACAGTCAGAAATATCTTAAATCGTGTTGAAATATTTGTATTCTTAGAAATCATAATAATTTTTGTTAAAGAATTTTGATATTTATTTTTAACTAGAAATAATCCACACAAAAATGTCGGGAAATTAATGTTTTTATAACCTTCATTTAACCAAAAATATTCTTTAAATTTCTTAATAAATTACACATTTTTCTTTCCGTCATTGTTTTGAGATTAGTCATAATAAAAATATATGCGAATACCGACTAATTTAGCATGATGTCGATCAATGATTTTCAAAAATTATTATTTAAAATGAATGAATGAAATATTTTGCCGTTATCTGATGTATTTATTTCATAATTGTACGGTATTTTGCTATTTTTAAAAGACAGCTGCTGTTTGGGTCGCTATGTGAGGTGGGCGTGCGAAAGGATACGTTCGATCGCTTCTTGAAATATTAAGATTAATTACAATTTGCGATATAAAATAAATTCCAGATTTTCTGAAAATACCCTACCTGACATGTGCAAACCAACGTCGAGCGAACTAACTCTCAACCTGCGCTACACGACTTCGTCAAACACACTTCTAGGTAGTTCTCCGTTCAAACATTAACTGTACAAACATCATTTTCTCTTTGTAACCACCCGAGAGTGCCTGCGGCTTTACATTTCAGTGTATAATACCTTAAAATCATGCAACTTTGGTTCAAGTTTTGACTAAAATTGTACACATATATCTTTTTGTCCATTTAATTGAGAAAGACAAGTTTCTGTGAAATGCTTGATTAGTCAAAATAATAAATCAATTATATTAGAATAAACATGTTTTATCACAGCTAAGTTCATAAAAGTGTTGCAACAAAACTGTGCTCCGAGTTACCCAACATTACTTTAGCTTATTCAAAGTTTGTTCCAAAAAGTAATTTAGCTTGTTGAAAAAGTACTATGCGGGATGGATTCTCACCTCACCCATTAAAGGAACCTAAGGACCTCTCCTGTTATCTACCTGCAGCTTTATTCCTATCTCCCCTAACTCACTGTCTCTTAACTCAGTTTACACTGCTCCCATCTGTTCTAGTTCTAATAGGGATGATTCATTATTTATACACTTACTTAAGTTTAGCTATCTAGTTAGATTAGGTTAGTATAAAAACCATCATATATTTCATAAACAGTTTCAAAATGGAATAAAAACATATTTACTATGGCGGAAACAGTCAGGAAACATCCATAAATGCTTTAGTATATTTTTAGTTGAACTTCCTCTCCAATACGTATTTACCAAAACACATAATTAGTTTTATTATGCGAGGGCTAGCTTAGTATTAAGATCTTCCTAAATGCGAGTAAAATTCCGTTAAGGATGATACTGAGAAATGACAATTTTTGTTTACATTACATTATTTGTTTACATTACAATTATTTGTTTACATTACAAATATGCAAGTTTTATAAACAAGGATCGTAGAGCAAACTGGCGTTTTGCTAATTAATAAATCAATTTAAATCATTAAAGATAACGCATTGTTATTGTGAAGTTGTAATTATTTAGAACACAGGTCTGTGATATTTTAAATACTAATTAAATGTATTAATTAGAAAGATATACATATAAAAAATTATACATCTTCCTAATTTATTTATTTATTTTGTATTAATTCATTTAAATTTACAAATTAATTAAAGTGATTTAGATACATTGCGGTAATTAAGATCAAAGTTGTATTCTTGGAACAAAGTTTTGTTAATTTACGGTACTCATTTCTACGTTAGACAGTCTTAGAAATGTAATAGGCAGACCGACGGAGTTCAGTGCTCGCGAAGCGCGTGGTTTGTGTTGTAACCGCCTGCAAAAAGCTGATAAGAAATCGTAGAATTATGTAGAAAATTTATAGCTCTTTAATGGGCTAAACGAACGCTGAGTTGCGGTGGTTTTGTAACAAAGTGTACATTAATTATTTTTTAAGTTGCACGCAAACAATTAAAATAAGCGTTATAGTAATCGATATTTTTATTTAACCTGATATCGATTCATAACGAAAATGCTATTTTCTTATTCAATTCATATTTACTATTTTCTATAATATTAATGCAAAATACTTGTAGGTAATGAATGTTTGGAACAAGTAGATGAGTTTGAATATTTGGGAAGTATGTTTGATAGAAACGGAAAGGCTGAGAATGATACCGAAAGGAGGGTGACTGCTGGAAATAAAGTAAACGGCGCTTTGAATGGAATTATATCTAACGGGAATTTGTCAACCGAGGCAAGACTAGCGATGCACAATGGAATCCTGGTACCGACACTGATGTATGGAAGTGAGGCTTGGAGCTGGCAGAAAAGGAACGAAAGTAGACTGAATGCAGAGGAAATGAGATCACTTAGACGTATTTGTGGCAAATCTATTTATGACAGAGTAAAGAATGAAGAAATAAGGAAAGAATGTAAAGCTGATGTTAGTATAGTGAGTAAAATTAAAAAAGGATCACTTAGGTGGTTCGGTTATATGGAACGGATGAATGAGAAGAGAATGGTAAGAAAGATATATGACGCAAGTGTTGATGGCACCAGAAATAGAGGACGTCCGCGGTATACTTGGCACGACCAGGTAAACCAGATAATGAAGGGGGGTTCTGTTAGAAGCCTCAACAATCGGCGAGCTTGTATGAAAAGATGTATGAATGTGAATGAGGTGAGAATTGTGTGTCGAGATAGAAGAGTGTGGCGCTCTATCCTCTCTACCTACCCCCACGGGGAAACGGCGTGATGGTAAGTAAGTAAGTATGATATTTTCTCGCACCCTACATCTTAAATCGGAATTGATGAAATAGATACAATTCAAATCTATGTTTCTACATTAAAATAATATACATATATTTTTTAATTTGAACCTTTATGTATATCTGCCACGTTATTATAAAAGTTTTACAATTTAAAAATTTTTGTGACCTTCTTACCTTTCTATAAGAGAAAATTCTCTTGTTTAGTGAATGAGATCGCTTACATGTTTAAAATTTTAATAAAAATACATTTATTATCAATAATTTTCTTAAGAAATATATTAAAATGTTACATTTAGGTACAATATTTTAATGAAACCATAAAATACGAAAGACATTTTTAATTTAAATGTATTATAAATACTAAAGTATACATAAAATAAGTCAGGGTAATAAATGAAACCATGTATAATAGACCTAAGAAAAACCACCACAAAACTATTATTATCAAGGAGAACACATTTTTATTGTGAAGTTATAATTATTCAGAACGTAGATCTGTGATATTTTTTTAATACTTTTAAAATTATCAATATTAACTTTGTGGTTAAAATTCAAATTTTTTATTTTTATTATCTTTATTTTATTAACCACTTAATTGAGTTTAAATACATTTACCGGTTTAGAAAAATACAATTTTCTTCTTCAGGATGTCATAACTAACTAAAAACATATATTATTGTTTCTTTGCCAGAATCTATTTTTAAAAAAACAACAATAATTTAAAAAATAAATTTAGTACCTAACTCAAATTGTTACTTAATACAAATTTACTCGAATAATTTTTAGGAAAAAATTTTAGAATGGGACTCGTAATTAAATTTAGTTGGTTGTTTATAAATTTTTGATTAGTTTTACATGCTTTATTTATCTCCAACGATTCCAAATTATTTAATTTGTGACCAACACCGTTTACATGCAAAATTGACAATCCCAATTTTTATCAAAACCATGACCATTTTCTATCAAATGATTAGAAAATTCTGAAAACTCACTATTGTTCAAACATCTAATTTTCGAAACCGGTGGATTTTTTTAAACTCAATTAAACGGGTAATAAAATAAAGATAATAAATAAAAAAATAGATATTTTTTTAAATACAAATTAAATGTATTAATTAGAAAGATATACATATAAAATCAATTTTATCAAAAAATATTGTTGCTGCTACCGGAATTCGAACCTGGATCTCTTCCTATTCGGGGGAAATGCATTAACCGATTATGCTACATCAACACAGTGGATTGACGACAAATTTTCGAACCTATATGTTACACTTTTCAAATTGATACATCTGTCGTTCCATTATTTGAAAACCATCTTAAGTTGATCTTCTTCATTATCATTACATTACAACGTAGTATGTTTACTTACTACTAATTAACCAACCATCATAACTAACCATCATTTATCCGCAAAGGTAAACAGAGATACTGTCAGACTCTTCTGTCCTTGGATGCTACTCTTGTCTCATTTACTTTTATACATCTTCTCATACACGACAATTATCGGTCATGTCTTGGCATATCCTTTTATTTTTTCGTAACGTATTTTCAATTTTGTATAAAATGTGTACCTGATGGCTAGTCTATCTGTTTATTATCAAAATGTTCGCGGTCTACCCACCAAGACAACAAAAGTCTTTAACGAATTTTTAAATAACGAATATGATGTCATCTGCTATACTGAATTTTGGCTTCGTAATGATATCAATAATAGTAAAATTGCACATAACCGGTATAATATTTTTAGAAGAGACCCGAAATCATTCTAAATATGGCGGTGGGGTTCCTGGCATACCTCTGCTGAGGTCCTCTGAGTAAACATTAAATTGTCAACCGGAGTATATCAAAACATTTTTGTCTGTGCAAGGTTCTGATCACCATTCTAATTTACTAAAACATTTAAATATGGTCAGTGACGTAAGAACCGATCATCCCAATAATATGTTTTTATTGCTGGGAGATTTTATTTACCTACTATTAAATGGTTGCCTTCTAATGGATCTAATGTAATGAACCCCTCAAATTGTAATAAGGCAGCCAGCCGATACTTTTTGGAATACTTGTCATTTACAGAACTCTCTAAGTACAATGATCAAATAAACCAAAACGGTAGAATATTACATCTGGTGATAACAAACTATGCTTCATGCCATATTGTTAAATGTTACGATCCCGAAGACCCCAATCATAAATCCCTAAACATAGAAATATCTATAACAAAAGGAATATATGATTGTTAACAACATTATATCAAAATTGTTCCAACCATCTCGGTTAAATCTGCAGCGAAATTTCCTAGTTAGTATAACTCTTCGTTAATTAAAACTATAACAGAAAAGTTACTTAACCACAAAAAGTAGAAAATGTATGGTAACCTCTCTGATTATCAAACGTTCAACCTCTTGAGAAAGCGACAGAAAAAAAATGCGAAAGAATGCTTTGAACAATTTGTAAAAAAATCTGAATCACATATTAAAACTGACCCAAAAAAAATCTGGCCATACGTAAAAAATAAACGTAAAAGGAACACAGATTAGTGTTTATAACAAATACCAACACGCTAATAATGATGCTAATATATGTCGAGTATTTAATTACTACTTTCACTCGGTTTACGTCTCTACAAGCGTCACTGATACTGATACTGAAGATGATTGTCACGTACACAGTCATCTCGATACTCAATATATCGACTTTCATCAAGTGATCGTTTTAAAATATTTAAAAACCTAGACACCAAGAAGAGTGCTAGCCCTGATGAATTACCCTCTATCTTCCTGAATCAATGCGCCGTAGAATTACCAAAACCAATTTAATTTATATTTTCAAAATCTTTGCGGGATGGTCACTTTCCAGGATTTTGGAAAAAAACATATATAACCCCAATATTAAAAAATGGTGACAAAGAAAATGTTGAAAACTACAGACCGTAATGACCGATATTGTGTGATGACTAAACTACAGATCAATTATTCTCGTGTATAATTATCCCCAATCAGCACGGGTTCTTTCCACAAAGGTCTATAGAATCGAATCTCTTACAATTTATAGACATTATTCTGAAAGCAATGGACAAAGGATTACAAGTAGACACACCGTATACCGACTTCTCAAAAGCTTTTGATAAAATCAATCATCGAATACTTTTGATAAAGTTGCGATGTCTCGGTATACACGGGGACCTATACAGATGGTTTATTTCCTATATCAAAAATCGAAGTCAGATAATTGAGATCTAAGAGTTTAGTTCTATATTTCAAAATGTCCCATCTGGAGATCCACAGGGCTCACACCTTGGACCCATTTTATTCTTAATTTATATTAATGACATTATAGAATGTTTTCAGTATTTGCAGACGATGCCAAAATTTTCAAATAAATTAAATTACCCAAGGATTGTCTCTTGTTATTTAACAAACTTTCAATCTACTGCCAAAAAAATCAACTTTTTATAAATATTGCTAAATGTCATATCATCTCATTTTCAAAGAAAAAATCTAATTAGTCGTATCAACTTAACAGTAACAAACTTAGCGTCTTCACCCAAGTGGAGGATCTTGGTATATATAATCTTGGATTCTAAATTACCTTTTATCCCGTATATAGTCAGTAATTGCTAAGGCCTATAGACTCATTGGATTCATTGCTGGAATGTCTAACCCATTCCAATCATTTTTTATTCTTATCATTTTATATTTCTCATTTATACGCAGTCGACTTGAATTCGGATGGATAGTTTGGAACACATATTATTCCACCTACAGCGACCGACTTGAAAATTCTAACATAATATTTTAAATATATTAAATTCACGTACCCGCTTAGACATTAAATCTCATTTAAAAAGTGTGTTTCCATAAAATCCCCCCCTCTTAAATAGAAGAAGCAAAACAAGATTTATGCTACCTCTATAAAATGTTAAATAACTTAGTTGACTCGCCCTATTTATTAGAACGACTAACTTTAAACTGTCCCACATCAAATAATCTTCGGTCAAATAATTTTTTTTACCCAAATTTTGGCAAAACTGATTACATAAAAAATTGTTTTGTGATCCGCTATACGTCAAAATATAATGCCGTAAATTCTTTTAATAACTTGGACATTTTTAATGATAAATTGCTTCCCTTTAAAATTAAACTACGCCAACTTTTCAATAACTGTTAACATAAATTGTAAATATTGCATCCTATTTCCCTCCCCTCCTTACCCTTTCCACTTTGTATGTTCAGTTTAAAAACACTCATTTGTTTATCAGATTTTTTTTAAATATATACTATTTTTTAATTTATTATGTTTATTTTAATGTTAAAGTCTTTTTGTCTATCAGTTTGCTTGAGTATATTATTTTTTAGTTTATTGTATACTATTTATTTAATTCCGGAAAAACTTCACCGGTATTATTTTTATATGTTATATTATTATCAGTAATTATTGTTGTACTCTTAGTTTCTCTAAAAATAAAAAGTCTTTCGCGAACATTCTCTGTTGTTGATGCTCTCATATATGTACAACAATCACTCTCATATATTTTCTTTATCATCCTCTCTTTCCTCACACGTTCCATATGTCCAAACTATCTCAGCGACTATGCTATATACAAATCGCTACATATTCATTATCTACATAGATTTTTCATACATACGCCGGAGCGACCGAACTTCCATCGCATTCGGTATATTTTGTTCTTATTTTGCCAACTCACTTCCATATATAATTGTTGGCAACAGAACTGTAATGCACTGCTAGTTCTGTGTCGGATGACAAATTACTATTGACATTAATTGTGTTCAGAGCACATTCATAAATCTAAAAATGTCATATTATCCAAGATTAATAATATACTTATTAGATCGCATATTGATATACAAAGCATGTTTTATGAATATATATATGAACTAAACAAAAATAATTATAATACATACTAATAGAGGAGTTTTTTGTATTTCTTATACAGTACTGTAACAGATCTAGTCCAAAATATTTTATGGGTAGATACTGATTAAATTATGAGTCTAAAATGTTCGAGTAATATGTGCAAATTTTACACTGTTACGGAAAATATTATTGTTTGAAATTTTCACAAAATCGTATCAAGCTTTTAAGTATTTCGAAATAAATATTTGCGAAATTTATCCATAATCATTCTGTATCTTTGCATCTGGCCCTAAATCATCTAACAAAAAATAATCTGGCCACTCGAAATTCGACGACTTTAAATTTTTTGTATTCAATGCATAATTTAAAATCAAATAAAATTATTTCAATAAATCGAAATAATCGCAAAATTATAATTGTTTTTAAATGTTTATATTTCTGACATTGTGAGTTTTGCCATATATTCCTTGAACATTTTCGATTAGAAATTTAGTTAGATATCCACCCATAAAATATTGTGGACTAGGTCTGTTACAACAAAGAAAAGTTCTTAAAGAGGCACAAACATGTTACCGAAGCGGATAAATCGATGAGAAATAATAAAATAACGTCAAAAGAGGTAGCCAAATGTATTGATTCTGTGAGTACTGCAAAAGGCCCTGGTATAAATGGAATCAGGATATCGGATATAAAGATCATGAAAAATAAAATTAGCCCCACACTAGTAGCTAAATTGATTAACTTATGTTTTGAAAGGAAGATTTATTCTGACAAAGTAAAAATTTCAATCATAAGACCAATTTTTTTAAATAGAGACCGTTCTGACACAACCAACTACAGACCGATAGTAGTGTTGTCAAGAACTTACATAATTATTGAAAGAATTATCTTTAATAAAATTTCAATTTATTTAGAAAAAAATATAATCATTCAACCTATGCAATACGGTTTACAAAAACAAAAAAGGACTACGACTCTTGCAAAATTTTCTAATGAAATAGATAAACATTAAAATGATTTAAAAAAAACACGTCGTCGCATTGTTCATTGACTTAAAAAAAGCGTTTTATACTTTGGACCACAACATTCTATTAACAGCGATGGAAGAGAGTGGGTTAAAGGGACTTGTAAACAAATGGTTCCACGAGTACTTGAAATCCAAAAAATTTACCAACTGGATCTATATCAGGACCTATGTGCAAGTAATATGTATTATGCATGTAAATAGCCTGGCCAATTTTATAAAACATTGTCAAGTGTTTATGTTTGCCGACGATACATGCATCTTATATTCCGGAAACTGTGCCAAAACCATACAACACAACACACAAAATGATCTGACCAATATCGTTAAATGGGCTCACGATAACGAAACAATTTTAAATATAAAGAAAACTAAATATTTACATATCTGATCACCACAAACTAAACAAAAAAACAATAAAATTAATTTTGTTGGACATTATTACGAATACTTACACAGAAATCAAATGAATTATTAATGTGACAAAAATTGAGAAAGTGGAGCAATATTTAGGTTTAATAATTGTTGAAAATTTTTGCTGGAAACCGTATATTAATAATATATGTAAGAAACTGAGATCCATGATAAGTGCATTTTATATATTAAAGTTATGCACCTCTCGGACCACACTGTGCTCACTGTACTTTACGATGGTCGACTCGGTTATCAGGTATGGAGTGAGTAGCTATGAACTAACATATAAAACGTATACTGAAAAATTTAAACAATTACAATAAAGATTTTTAATACATCTAGTAGGTAAGAGAACGAAGTGTTTGTATAAATAAGATTATAGTATATTATTTACAATATGCAAAATGTTACCAGTTGACAAAAAAGTAACATATACTATAATATTCGAAGAGTTGATAAATAATACAATATAAATACTGACCCTCACCATAGCTATTCTACCAGATCTTCGGGTCGAGCCACGAGAGTACAGATCGCGAACAATGTGTACGGTGAAATAACGAGAGAATGTGTTGTGCCAAGAATATTTAATAAAATCGATAAAGACTTTTTAAATATTTTAAAAAATAATAAGACTCCAGTGACCACCTTAAAATATAAGGTGAAAGAACACATTTTTATCAAATTTTTTGTGTCCTTTGTATTTTCATTTATTAAAAAATGTTGATATAAACTCCATATTTACTATATAAAAGGCAATCTTTACCGTAAAACTGTTATGCAGTTTGGCAAATAATAAAATTATGATGTATATATGTTTATGTAATAAAGTTGAAGTGAAATAAAAAAAATCCTAAATATGTGAATTTAACGTGGAAGATCTTGCCTTTCAATTTTAATTTTATGCGATGTACTCCAAATACATAATTTAATATTGTTGAATTTTATCGAATAATTCAGATAAAAAAACTGAATTTTCAATGAGAAATAATAAATGTTATTCTACACAAACTATATGTTTTAAATGTGCGTATAATGGTACCATAATTGACTGCATTAATTCATCATATCATTGAATCACAGATGTGATCACCATAAGGGTGATAGAAGGCTTCACAGAAAACATTGAAAGTAGTGAAGACACGTTTTACATATTATCGATGTAATAATACAATCATATATTGATCCTACTGTGACCATATTCTGTGAACCATGAGTTTTATACTCATTTGGTATTTGAAAATGGCAACGACAAGTTAATAAATTTAAAATAAAAAAAGTTAATATTTAATTATAATTTAAAACCATGGACCGCAGCGTAGGAAAAGATAAAAATAAAAATAATGTAAAAGTATGATAGGTACACCGGTACAATAAAATGTTTGTTTCATCATGTGTAATAAAAAGTATCACGTCAAAAATTTTAATAACAATATAAATTTACTAACACGAATATACTTATAATTACTCAAATAACATTTTGTATACTTAGTATGAATTAAATTGAGGAGGAAAAATTATTTTGAATTTATTATAATAATTAAACAATAAAAAATAACATCAAAAAATTTATAAAAATTAATGATAATAAACACAATTTTGTTCCTTGATGATTAAACCTAGGTAAATATACCACTACAGGAAATTCAAAATTCAGAAATACGAACCCGGAACCTTTCTATTGCCGGTATTGCTCTTTAAACTGAACGGTAGCTGTTCATCTTTTTCTTTTTTTTTGAAAAATGATTCGTCCCGTACATTTTTTCAGTGAAATGTTATCTCTGAAAATTGAAAAATATGAGTAAAGACTATCGTACATTAAAATCGCTAATTATGGCAATTAATTGCTCATAAAACTCCACCTAGACAGTATTTTGTGGTCTCCAGAGCACCATTAATAGCACCAATAAAAATACTTAATGCAGCGGTCCAAATTTCTGCTTCCTCGTTTCGAGAGGTACACGGGTAATGTATTTATTCCTATGGACTTACGAAAAAATATAAATATTTAGGAAACACGACACGAGAATTCCTTGGGCGCCAATAAAGCTGGTTATTCTAAATATTAGGACCAAAACATATATAAATCATAGTTAATGGCATAAATGATATCCATAGATAAAAAAAGACCTGTATTATGAGGCTTGGTTCATATTAAATTACACCGAACGGAAGATAAGAAAAGATAAAATAAATGTAAAAATGGTAGGGGTAATAAATTGATGAAAATCGAGGGTTGTTTACCTGAAATTGTATGTAATTTTAAATGCTAATATCCCCCACGCTTCGTTGTACGAGCCTAAATTTGTTAAATGAAAAATCAAATTTTATCAAATCTGTTTTACAAATTTATTTAATAAAGTCGTTAAATATGTGCATAATATATTAGCACTTTTCTATTCCAATGTAACATGTCGAAATTAGCACAGCGCCTAAGGAAAACGAATCACTAACACAACTGTTCTACAGTTTTCAAATGCAAAAGATAATAGACGGAGACCATATATAGATATTCATACAGACTGTCTTTATATTTAAGATCATGGAACTACGAAAATTAAAATAAAAGATTTTATCTATCTTTGTGATTTATTTTTACTCACTTTAAAAAATAATAAATGTTACCTTCAAAATTAATGAAAAATCCTTTGATGGTGTAATACAAACATATATGCGAACTTTTTTATGACATTATTGATAAATTTTATATTGTTTATGAAGTTATCTTCCAAAACAATTCATTTCATGGACACATAAAACATTAATATCGCAGACCAGTAAATGAATAGATATGAAATAAAGTGTACATATGAAAGAGGAGTTTGGAACATTGGTTGCGGGACGAGGGACATTCAACACACATTCTTAGTGGAAACATAAATCCGATAGTTTACGATAACGATACGATTTATGCGACATTAAAAGTATTTACTCTTCAAAAATTATATCTCTGTATAAACAAGACGTATTTTTTACATTAATGCATATTATATTGTCCGGGTTCAATTTTCATTCCAATCGAGTCATATTTTTAAATAAAGTCGCGGAGCTATTTGATTGCGTGAGTCGTACCAAAGTGCTCACATGGATGACACCAAAATAAAAATATTGGGACAAGAAATTTACGTTAGTTCATGTCTACATATTCGGTGGTCTATAATTAATATGGATTAGCTCGTCCATGACGACAACAGGCGAATTTTAATTTTGATGGAACTAGATACTAATTTAATAGAATATCTCAGATTTTGCAGGAAATGTGACACTTTAAGTACCAGGAGAATCATAAAACAAAAATATTATTTTACATAATACATTATTTTTATTTAGATATGTTTATTATATTCAAAGTAGCTGGACAGATTTAGCATTTAGATACTTTGTAATTATTGTGGATAACCTTTATACCGGAAGTATGTGGATCGGTGTGGTGTATGTTATGGATTTTAGTTAAACTTGTTATATTATATTGAATATTTATACTTTAAAAAGTTGTTTGTATTGTAAGAAAAATCGATAATAACTTGCATTGGTCGAATAGTATCTTCCGGATACTTGTCTTTATTTAGCTGAAAATCCTAGGAAAAATCACATGTTTTGACAAAGAGGTGCTTGAAATATAACATATGAAAATCTGCTTTTTGTTTTCAACAACAAAAATCGATCGAGCCAAAGTTTTTTAAGACAATAGATGGAACTGACTACATAACAAAATATTCTATCGTCAACGCAATATTATTACGAGACTTATTACATATATACACAGATATACTACGCTGTCAACACGGTATTACAATCCAGCAGTCCAACACTAACGCATATTAATTTCGATGTGGGACCCTGCGATTAGAACGCGGCAGAATAGCCTATAAAACTATACGCAGCAAGTATTTATAATTATATTTTTTATTTATTTTATTAGTTTTATTAACCACAATTGAGTTTAAAAAACATCTACCGGTTTCGGAAAACACTAGATAGAAACCGGTAGATGTTTTTTAAACTCAATTGTGGTTAATAAAACTAATAAAATAAATAAAAAATATAAATCTTAACCACCAAGTTAATATTGCTAATTTTAAAAGTAGTATTTATAATTGTTTATCTGTCAGATATGCGATGCATTTGAATAGCCTTTCAATAATATAATATTAAAAGTCATACGATGAGAAAATTTTCTAAGTATTTTTTACCAAATCTCTGTTTTTGTACGCCATAACAGGATATTCATGTTAGTTCGGGTCCGTGCTAGGAGCGGGTCTCGGCTCGATAATATCACATTCACATGCCACCACATAATAGGTGAGCGTGCAACGACTCGACTCACGCACTGTATAACCTTTATCGGATTTCGCGTATAGCGTTTGTTTTTCACTGTTACTTTCAGTAAAAAATATTTGTTTTGCGCGGATACAGTGCGGTGTCGAATGGCCAGTGCCAATAAAGAGAAGCAGAGTGTTCTCGTATCACGGTGTTTTTGCGATGCGATATTTGTACCGTGTACATATTCACTGAGAATTTTTGCAAAAGGGTTTTCTTTTAATGTGTATCATACTTTTGAATATATAATGGATGTATGTGGTGTACTACCCCGATTCTTAGTCAGAAAGTAATGATATCACTATAGAAAAATCTTCCGAAAATAAACCACCATATTTTAATTCTCAATATTAAAATTAAATATATTAATTCTCAAATACCTTTCTAACATTATATAGGTTGTAACAGACCTAGTCCACAATACTCTGTGGGTGGATGCATGACAAAATTACGAATCGAACATGTTCAAGAGATATGTGCCTAATCTCAATCGCATCAGAGATAATAAACATTTCGATAAAAACCGTAATAATGCAATTATTTCGATTATTAATTCCAAATTGTATATTGAATACAAAATCATCGGATTTCAGACTATTTTTTGTTAGATGATTTAGAGCCCGAATCAAAGATATTAATTAATAATTTAACAATTTCGTTAATATTTACTTCGAACTTAACGCGATTTTGTAAAAATTACAAACAATAATATTTTTCGTATCAATGCAGAATTTCCACATATTCCTTGAACATTTTCGACTCGTAATTTAGTCAGGTATCCACCAATAAAATATTGTGGACTAGGTCTGTTACACACCCTGTATATGTCACGGCATATAAGCCATTGTCAATGCACTGTACTGATGAAAGCCTCCCTTCAGTTTTTTTTTGTCAATACCGCAAAATATTTCCTAAATTCCATTGCGTACACCGCTAATCTTAAAGTAATTTTTTTTTATAAATTTTTTTCTTAAGTACATTTTAAAACTATACAAAAAATAAATTTATTAAACAAAACTGTCAAAAAGTACCCACGGTATACGTTTATATTTTTAAGACAGGAAGTCTTACAAAAAATGGAAAAAAAGCTAGCATAAAAAAATAAAAGTAAAAGCATACGAAGACCGAAAAATATTATTACAATTACTAAATTATACGGTCCCCCCTTCAGAATAGTCCTAAACCAATGTGCATGGCCCGAATAATTGCAGAAAGCAGTATTTAAAGTCATTATCCGCGAGGCTGTTTAGAGTACGCGTCATAATCCGTTCCACCTCCGCTCGTGTTCTCCAAACACGATCCGTCATGCGTTTCTTAATTTTGGGGATTAAGAAAGAGCGTGATTGTTTGGTTTAGCGGTAAGGCACTGATTTAATGATCAAGTGATGGGAGGCTCTAGTTTTGTCCCGAGATATCACCAATTTAATATTATTATTCATCATAACATAAGAATATTGTTATGACATACCGACGAGCGTGCGTAAAATCTATGTATGTAGAAGAAACTAAAGATGAATGTCAAGTTAGAAATGTGTGATATCCTCCCTCTCCTCTCTTCTCTATAGAATATGAATAACTGTATATACATTTATTTACATGGGAATGTAACAATAATAATAATTTATTATTGTTGTTACATTCTCATTGACAAATTTTAATGATCAGAAGATTATTAATGACAAAATAGACAGAAGTATTTAAATCATTTAATACCATCATTTATAAAATTGTTTCAATTATATAATATTTTTAATATGCGGTATTTAAAAACAAATAATTTTTTTTATAAACTGTCAAATCAGATAGCTTGTATTGAGTATTCAGGTGTATAAACTTGACAAGAAATAATTTATTGCCTGTATATTAGTAATATGAATGTAAAATATAGACCGGTAGTATCCATTCAACAGCTCCCGACGTGCAGGCAATCGGGTGAGCTTCAAAAGTTAATGACTAACATTTAACGATTTCCTCATCTCCCGCTCCCCTCACCACTTTAATACATTCACATTACGCTCGAGGGACACCACACGATTTTTCAACATTTTCAGGATTCATATTACAATGTAATTTAAAGAAATCGCGATTTTAAATTAATCTTAATGTAAATATTGAAGTAACACAGGCGAAATGTACACCTGATAGAACAATGTATTTCAGTTACGAGCTTCTCCACGATATCTCGATTGTTATTCGCTTCCCCCTCCGAGACCCTCCAGAGGCAAGGGCAAGAAACGATTTATGTGTTTTCGACAATGCTCGTACTTGTCGCTTTCGCAGATAATATAGATTGGAAACGTGGGACTAAATAAGAAAAAGTTTCCCAAACTTCGGTCGGTCGATCTGAAAGTATGAATGTAATGAAATAATATTCGCTTACCGGATTATTTCATGATGTATCTTGCTTTCCCATTCTTTCCCTGACTTCCAGCGCGTCGCCGAGGCTGAGCTCGGAGGGATCTGCAGAACCAGCTCACGGTACAGAGCAACAATTATTCAGCGGGTGGTGCATGCAGGTGTATACTTTTATTTTGATATTTTGTAAAACGCGGTCCTATTACCAATGCCCGCGCGTATTTTCGCCGTAGTCTGTTCAATTATTAAGTCTTCGCGCTGACATTTAGATTATCCCATTTCTAAGGTTTTCGTACGATGTTTACAACCTTAAAATGTTCACTCGCGGCACTGACGGCGAGGCGGGCGGCCCGCGGGAATCTTCGAATGCGGAATCCTCAAATTATTTTAAGCGGCCACAGAGTCGCTTCGCGCGCTGTCATCATGATTTCCATCGATCCACGCCCGGGTAGATCGATTCGAGCATTTTTTGACACCGTTAACACCTGGGGGAGACCGGGATAAGGACGCTCCTCTGTCGGCGGCCGGGAGGACACTGGCCGCGTGCGAGCGGCGCATCAATGGCGGCCTCTGGCGGCGGCGCCGGCGGGGTGCGCGCGCACCTGACCCCGTGCCTCCTTACGTCAGCGCTCGATACGGGGGTGGCCATGAACATTTTATACGGGTTGCCTGTCAGCCTCTAGCGGGCCGCGGAGGGCTGCGGACTGACGGGGCGCCGGACCGCGGCGGGGCTCCGGACCGCGGCTGAACTCGCATAAGGACTAAACTGTGGCGTTCGAATTTACGCTAATAATCGGGTCTGCTATTCTCCATTGTCAGACAGATACATTATAATCTAACATGGTAATTTTTCCCTCGATTATTTATTTAATATAATTTTATATCATAATAATTTTTATCAATTAACTTTTATCGTGAAACTGTAATAACCTTTTTTCGTAGTTGTTGAAACAAAACGGTATAAATGTAAAAATTTGTATGTTTATACATTAAAAATGTATTCATGTAAAAGCCCATACAGTCAACAATAAAATTAATAAACCAATTACTTTTGCATATATTTTTTACCGCACCGCGTTTCACGGTGAGTACGAGCCGTCGGACTTCAACAATAAATATGTAATATCGTTTCGGACGAGGGTGTTCTACAAAAAACCGAGTATGAAATGCTGCGTACTATTGAAGTGAAATTTCTAAGCCTTGAAAAATTGAAAGGTTATTATTACACATTTACAAAACATTTATATAATTTACTATCTTTATTATTAAAAAACTATAAACTCATACAAACATTATTGACTGTAATCTATCTAAATGTCTTGAAAATACTACAAATGCAAACATTATCAACAAATTCGATTATTTTAATAATTTGTTGATTAGAATTCGACATATCAAGCTGCACAATTTTTTTTGATTAGATGTAAACGAACATAGCAGATAAATGGTTAAACGAAATGTAAACCATTGAAAAATGATGGCAAGTTCTTCCTTTACCTAACATGAACGAGAACGTTGTCGATACAATCGGGGAAATGTTAATTATTTTGATCAAAATATAGACAATACACTAATTAATAAACAAATACAAATAAATGCAATCTCAGGATCCAAGCATGCCAGATTGTATTTGTTATAATTTGAAATATTTTACAACGTTACAACGGTAATCGACATGAATTTATTTAAAAAAAAAACAGTATTAAATAGTCTATAGAACATTTTATGATGAATTTTTGAGTATCCTTCTCGTTTCAAATCCGTGTGATTTGTGTAATGATGAACTTTGACCATTTTATTTAAGCCAGCCAAAGATAGGTCGTAAGCTCTGTAATGGTGATGATGAACTTTGATCATTTTATTTAAGCCAACCAAAGATAGATCGTAAGCCCTGTAATGGTGGTGGTGAACTTTGACCATTTTATTTAAGCCAGCCAAAGATAGGTCGTAAGCCCTGTAATTACCCATGCTTTCATATATTTTCCATTAAATATAATAAATAAATTAATAGCTTCGTCTTTATGAGATATCTATTATTTGTTTAATTGGTTTCATATTCAAATATTGCTAATAATAATATACTGGTCAAATTAAGAATATAAGTAAAATTGAAAAATATTAATTTTTCAGACATATTCTGGTACAATATGTTAAAA
Source organism: Eubasilissa regina (assembly GCA_022840565.1). Taxonomy (NCBI): domain Eukaryota; kingdom Metazoa; phylum Arthropoda; class Insecta; order Trichoptera; family Phryganeidae; genus Eubasilissa; species Eubasilissa regina. Next base: position 30,542,528 of record JAINEB010000018.1, read on the forward strand.
ATATTTTACAGATAAATTATATTGCTTTAATAATTTCAAAAAAATAATTAGATTCTCATTGTGACATATATGCTGTTTCAGGAAATGAATTGTCAAATTTAGTCCATAGATGGCGATGATGTAGTGGTACTCGAAGTGAGTCCACATGTCGGGTGTCCAACGGAAAATAATCAAATTTAATATTAAATAATAAAAAAAACTACAATGTTATTCTCATATTTTATTTATACAAAATGGAGTTTAACGATGCGGATTTTAAGTTTTACAAACAATATCGTCTAAATGCCGTCCATTTCTCTCAAGACACTCTTGCAATCGGACTCTTAATTTTATGAACACCTTAGAGTAAAGCGTTGGTTCAATGGCAGCAACTTCACGGCGGATATTTTCTTATAGGGCCTGAATTGTTCGAGGATTGCTGCTGTAAACTCTCGATTTAAGGTAACCCCACAAAAAAAAGTCACACGATATAAGGTCCGGTGACCGAGGTGCCCAGGGAATGTCTCCGTACTTATTGATTAATTTATTGGCAACAGCTGCAGTTGCGGTACCAAAAACTCGTCGATTATTCAGCAATACCCGTCAGCAGTGACTGTCTCGCTGGTTAAAACAATAAGAGCCAATTATCCCTCGGGCAGAAATTGCACACCACACTGTCGTTTTTGGACAATGCAAACATTTTTGATGGCGTTCTCTTGGGTCGTCGGGGCACCGGTATCTTATGTTCTGTTTATTAACAGAGTCATCGATATGAAAATGTGCTTTGTCAGTATACAATATGTTTCCAAGCGTTCGTGCTTTTCTAAAACGTTCCAGCATCGTTCTCGCTAAGGTTTCACGTAAAGAATAGTTATTTTCGTTGAGAAACTGCACGATTTGCAGTATGTATGGGTGAAACTGTAGTTTATTTTTCAAAATAACGCGCACTGTTGATTTTTTATTCCAGTACAGGCTGCAATCTTCCTTGTCGATTTACGCGGATTGTGCATAATTTCACGTCGAACTTGAGCCACATATTCTGGCGTCGCTACTGATGTTGATAGTCCCGGAGGAGTTTGGTTAACCATTATCTTTTCTTGTCTGAACTTTCGAACCCAACACCGGATAAGTTGCGTGCTTGGCTCATCACTTACTCGTCGAATATAAAAGTGAGTACAAAAATCGCGACGCGCACGAACCAATGAATCACCGCACTTTAAATATTGCTCAACCGCGAACGCGCGGTGCACTCCCGACCAGTGATTCATTGAGACTGGCAAATCCGCAAATCGCGCGCGTCAAACAATGCCCCTCCCACTTACCTCACTATGAGGGTTTACAAGCAATTACAATTTAATCTTGAAATTTTTTCTCTGAAAACCCTATATTAACATATATACAACTTTCAAAAATTTGATAGATATGAAGATTTATGGGTGACAATGGTTAACGTTATATGTATATAAATTGGTCACTTAAGCCAGCCGAAGACAGGTCGTAGGCCCTGTCCCATACTTTCATATATTTTCCATTAAATGTATATTTTTTTAACAGCTTGGTCTTTATGAGATATCTATTATTTTTTTAAAAGAAGTTTCACTTCAAAGAGGAAAGATAATATTTCAGTTTTACAAGACTTGGTACGGTGCAGGCATGTCTTATATTACAATAACTGCTCAATTTATTTCACAGATTTGCGGCGCAAATGACACATTTTTCAAATACATCAATGGATTTTAGCATAGACCAGTAGATTTAGTATACCAAAATATTACTAATCAGAATCATTAATATAACATTAAATCATCTCAGAATATAATATTTTAGAGTCTGGACCTGCTCTAAAAGATTCATCAGGGCCGAACAGTATTAGTTTCGTCAGCGCCCTTTCGAGTTTCCCGCTCCGAACAATATGAAGTTACGTATTAACAATAATTTCGTAATTTTATGTGCCTCGGCCGGGTGACAAAGATTTTCTTAGCCTTAACCTTTTCACTCTTTTTACCTCGGGGTACTTTGTTTTGGCTTATGTTTTTACAGTTAGGCCCGCATCTGGTTATTGAATTTTTCATTTTTCTTATTATTTTCGGGCATTTTTGCTGTGTTTTGTATTTACGACTGACCAAGGCCGGTATGTTTATATCTAAACACCTGAACGGAACCTATCAAATTAACTTATGATCACTAAAGTTGATCATGTTTCAAATTTTTTTGTAATCATTATTTTAAACACAATCAATATACAGGGTGTAACAAAATATTTTATCAATTACTTCAATGTAAATCATGATACGAAACTGCATTCAAAATGGCGCGTTGAAATTTAGGAAAACATTTTAATTTTGAACATTTTTTGTCAGAGATGTGTATAAACTTTTTTTTCATGAGAGAATGTTATAATTAACGTAATAATAATTTTAATTATAAATATTATACTAGCAAACAGCTGTTTTTTTGTTCCTAGCTATGTTGTAAGGCTAGTGGGCAGCTATGTTGTAAGGCGACCAGTGTTTTTGGAATTGATTTAACATTAAAAATAGCAATCTATGTTGTACTTTTAAAATTATCAATATTAACTTTGTGGTTAAAATTCATATTTTTTATTTACTATCTTTGTTTTATTAACCACTGAATTGAGTTTAAATACATCTACCGGTTTCAAAAAATACCATTTTCTTCTTCAGGATGTCATAACTAACTAAAAACATACATCATTGTTTTTTCACCAGAATCTATTTTTAAAAAAACAACAATTATTAAAAAATAAATTTAGTTCTAACTCAAATTGTTGCTTAATACAAATTTGGTCGAATAATTTTTAGGAAAAAATTTTAGAATGGGACTCGTAGTTAAATTTAATTCGTAGTTATTATTATTATTCGATTCTGGTGAAGAAACAATGATATATGTTTTTAGTTAGTTATGACATCCTGAAGAAGAAAATGGTATTTTTCGAAACCGGTAGATGTATTTAAACTCAATTCAATGGTTAACAAAACAAATATAATAAATAAAAAATAATCTATATTGTATTCTGTGTTCCTTGAATGCAAAGTTCGGTGAATTTTTTGTAATAATAAATAATACCGAAAACTTATTGCTGATAAGATTAGATTTATTAAATTCCGAATCTAACAACCACAGTGTGACATGTAACGTATCACACTGTTGATAGTTGTATAGTCATTATATTATTTGTAATTATTATTAATAAAAATTTTATCAAGTATTTGCATTTTTTAACTAATTTAATTTATTAATTATTATTTTCACTGTCCTATAGTTTATCTAGTATGTTTTCTATTCGATATACATTGGTTTATTATAATATTATTACTATAATATTCAATATATCTTAATACATCACTGTCATATAACTAATCTTGTTAGTTATTGACTGAGTGATGATGAATGAACGAATTAATGGTACGATTGATTAAGTACTATAATACTGTATAAACTATTAACTGTATAAAATTAACACGATCAGTGCGATGTATTATACAGGTAACCCAAAAAAGGTGAGAACATCTCGTAACACATGAGTTATTTCAAAACATAATATAATTAATTATAATTCTTAATGTAATTTTTTTTGCACAATATTTAGCTAATCAGAAATCATCAAAACACATTGCATAACCATATGGGTTTAAATCTGGACTGTTCGGTGGCCACATGCCTGGCTCAATGAAATTAACATTCTCGCGACGAAGAAAGTTGATTGTATTTCTGGTTGTGTGAAATGGATCTCCGTCTTGCTGTAATGTCCAGTTGTGCTGTAATGTCTAGCTATACTCCAGGCTTTGTTTTGAAACTCTTCGATCATTTTCCTAGCACCTCAACGTTTTTCAATTCGCAAATTTTTGATCAGAATATGGTCTTCTGCAGTGATTTTTGTCATTCTGAGCAACAATTTAAAAAAACCAGATATAAACAATGGGAAAATTAATAATCAAAGATGACGACCGGAAATTTGTCGAAATAAAACGTAATACAGGTAAAAAGGTAAGTAAATTAGTAAACTATTTAAGCTTTCGTTGATATAGTTAAAGTAATTTTGATGTAATTACATCACATTTTACAAAATATTCTCACTTTTTTTGGGCCACCCTGTATAAACTCTATGCAAAATGTAAAATAAATAATTCACTACCGCTAGCAGAGAGATGGCAGACCAACTACATCATCCATTCATATTTTCACCATCTTCCGGAGTGAGTCAGGACTTTAATGAAGACACGAGGCTTCTCCTTTCATCCCTATCTTCTGCTAGGAGAGGGCGAATGTCGCACGCGGGCGACCGATTTAGGGGGTGGCCGACTCAGGAGAACGCCGCCGTCGCGATTTTAATATTTTACAAAAATTGAAAAACAACAATAGTGTGTAAAAAGATTATTTAAAACTCGCTCCTAGACTGTGATTGAGAATGCTCGAGAAATTATGGTTTATAATAGTGAATCTCATTTCTCGAGAAAATTATTTTTCGAAATTTTACGAGAGAACAAATTGTTGAACGTTTCACAACGCAGTAGTGAAATAATTTATTTATCCTTTGAAGTACGAGTATTCTATATTTTTTTATAGTTTAATTCTAACGGAGTAAGGGACCGCCGTAAAGTGTGACCGTACACGGCACTACTTTGAGTATGATGAAAACATCTAAATAGTATTTTTCTAGCAGGTAATTCTTAGGATAAATGATGGTGGCATCCTATGTATATATAGTTTCAACATAAGTAACGTGTATCTAAAACTTTCTAATTTATTTAATAAATTCGACAAATAAAATAGAAAAAATTAATCAGCAACGACTTTTCACAATTGATGTTCAATTACAGACCACCAAATAAATAAACATGAACTAGGGCAAATTCCTTGTCCCAAAATTTTCATTTTAAAAAATTCACGCGACTTTTTTTAAGAATATGACTCGATTGTAACGAAAATTTAAAGAAAGATTTAATTTTCACAGAGTAAATACTTTTACTGTTGCATAAATGTGTCATAAACTATCGGATTTATGTTTCCTCCGAGAACATGCGTAGAATGCCCCTCGCCTCGCAAACAATGTTCCAAACCCCTCTCCTACATATACGCGTCATATCATGTCTATTCATTTACCAGTCTGTGAGTGCAACAATGTTTTATATATCGTAACTTTATTACAAATTAAAATAAAAACTTAACATTCCAACATTAAAAAATTTCAATTAATTGCATCTTTTGCGTTACACGTTGTTTCGTAATGTTGAATTCACGTCAGGCATCCAATGTTACTCTCTATTTAATGACTTTGACTTTTTTAATGAGGTTAAATATTATTGAATGTACTTACGAATAAATAATAGGATAATTTTCAATTAATTAAAGTAAAAGATTGTCAGCTTTGAGGAGCGAATTTAATTTATATGTCGTTATTAAAAGTTGTAAGAATTTTAGAAGAAGTTAAATCTGCTGAAAGAGCCGCTGAAAAGAGAGGAGGAGGTGAAAACGACAGAATTTTCAGGATAATATAAAATTCTTCTGGAAGGCGGTCAAAAATCTCGATGGGGTGCTGAAAGCGATAGTATGAAAGCTAGTAAGTCAATAAATGGAGAGATTTTAATGAATGGGGATGAAATAAAAGATTGATAGATGAAATATTTCCAGGAAACGTATGAGAGTGTAAAGAATGCAAATGGGGAATCCCCTGAGAGCCTCTCCGGGGTAAGTACGGATGACGAAAACAATGCGAATGGAATAAGTATGGAAGAAATAAAGTGTGCAATAAAATATATGAAGAATGGTAGGCTGTGTGGTATGATAACGTTGCTGCTGAATATATCAATCTGGTGGCCCATTAGTTGCCCCATGGCTTCATATGCTCTTCAATCAATGTTTGGAGGAGAGCCATACCTCTTTAGAGGAGGGCTGTCATTTTGCCTCTCTAAAAAGGCAAAGAGTCGCGAATGGAATGTGGAAACTATAGGCTAATTAGTATACTGAGCTCGGTTGGTAAACTATATGAAAGAATTTTAATAGAAACAGCAAGAACGGTGACGAAAGAAAAAGTATGGGATGTGCAAGGGGCCTTTGTGAGTGGAAGAGAATGCATGGATCAGATCTTCAAAAGTTTTTGGCGAAAAACCAAAAACTTTTTTGTGCCTTCGTAGATTTACAAAAGGCATATGATAGAGTTATAAATGAAAGGTTATGGAATGTACTCTCTGATTACGGGGTGAATAGTAAACTTATACACGCAATTGCATCCCTATATGAAGGAAGTTCTGCGTGTGTAAGAATCAATGGAACATTCACATCATGGTTTGACATTACAAAGGGTGTCAAGCGGGGTTGTGTAATGTCTCCATGACTGTTCAAATTATATAAGGATAATTGTGTGAAAGAACTGGAATATATGAATGTAGGAGTAAAAATGGGCGATTTGAGCGTATACTGTTTATTGTACGCTGATGATGCAGTACTAATGGTGAATAATGAACAAGAACTACAGAGTCTAGTGAGTAGAATGTACGATGTATGCAAGAAAAGCAACCTTAAGAATGTCAACATATCAAAAGTAATAGTATTCGAGAAAGAGGAAAGCAAGACACCGTGAAAAATACTTGGAGGTAATGAATGTTTGATAGAAACGGAAAGGCTGAGATTGATATTGAAAGGAGGGTGAATGCAGGGAATAAAGTGAACGGCGCTTTGAATGGAATTATATCTAACGGGAATTTGTCAACCTAGGCAAAACTAGCTGTGAAAATTGGAGTCCTGATACCGACACTGATGTATGGAATTGAGACCTGAAGCTGTCAGAAGAGGAACGAAAGTAGACTGAATGCAATGAAAATGATATCACTTAGACGTATATGTGGCAAATCCATTTATGACAGAGTAAAGAATGAATAAATAAGAAAATAATATAAAGCTGATGTTAGTATAGTGAGTAAGATTAAGGAAGGATCACTTAGGTGGTTTGGTCATATGAAACGGATGAATAAGGATAGAATGGTAAGAAAGATATATGACGCAAATGTTGATGGCACCAGAAATAGAGGACGTCCACGGGAGACTTGGCAAGACCAAATAAATCAGATACTGGAGGATGGTCGTGTAAGAAGCCTCAATAATCGGCGAGCTCGTACGATATATGAATATGGATGAGGCGAGAATTGTGTGTCAGGACAGAGAAGTGTGGCGCTTTATCTTCTCTGCCTACCTCCGCGGGGAAATGGCGTGATGGTAAGTTATTTAATTAAAAGTTGTGAACAGAACATTTTATGCCCATTATTTAGCGTATGTACCTAACATTATATGGGTATAAATTTTTAATTTCAAGAAATCTTGAAGCAAAATAGTTTTTCAGCAAAGAATAGTCTTCACATAATACTATAACAAAAGTAAATCAATATACAATTTATTAATTAACCATGGTTAAGAGGCGACTCGTTAAAAATTTACTGACTTCGGCTCAGCCCTCCGAGCGATTTTAATATTCTTCAAACAGTTCTCAGATGCAACACCCGTCTAATAACCTCCTGCATAAATGTAACCTATATTGATGATTCGCTCTCGCCCCAGACTTCTGAAGTATACACATATGTTACTTTAGAAGTACCCATGATTTTGGAGTCAGACGATTTTTGACTCCGTTTAAAACATCATAAATCGACAACTCCGAATCCGCAGGCCGGGAATTAACAGAAAAATATAATAAATCTAAGATTACATACACTAACATGTAATAACATGAGAATGTGATTTTGCATGATATTTACTGGAACTCTTGTCTTTTCACCGAACACACAAGTTATGATCGCCATGAATTCGCCCTCTAATGGTTCGACTCAATCTTTTTAATCTTTTCAAACAATTAATAGATATTATTAATGAGAACACATTCTTATTGTGAAGTTGTAATTATTCGGAACAGATGGTCTGTGATATTTTAAATACTAATTAAATGTATTAATCGGTTTACTCAAAGATATTTGAGATTCCGTAAAAACAAAATAGATAACTTTCATATAATGGATCGATAGATGTATTAATTTGAAAAGTGTAACATATGGGTTCGAAAATTTGTCGTCAAAAGTACTGTCGCTGTAGCATAGTTGGATAATGCACGTTCCCCGGACTGGAAAGAGATTCAGGTTCGAATCCCGGTAGTGCAGCAACAATATTTTTCGATAAAATTGATTTTTTGTGTACATTTTTCTAATTAATACATTTAAAATTATTGACATCTCATAGAGACGAAGCTATTTTTTATTATATTTAATGGAAATATATGGAAGTATGAGTAATAAAATTTAGTCCATAGGTGGCGATAGTGTAGTAGTATTCGAAGTGTTTCTACATATTAACATTACAACTTTCAAAAATTTGATAGATATGGAGATCGATTAACGGGTGAGAATGGTGAACGTTATATTTGTATAAAGTGATCACTTAAACCAGCCGAAGATAGGTCGTAAGCCGTGTAATTACCCATACTTCCATATTTTTCCATTAAATATAATAAAAAAATAGCTTCGTCTCTATGAGATATCTATTATTTGTTTAATAACCGTGCCTTTGTAGGTGAAAATTCAGTAATTGTGTGTTCTTTGACATATTCAAATATTGCTTTTAATCTTTTCATTTCCCACTAATTGAATTCTGAACTTAAGGTTCAAATTATCTGGTCATAGACAATTTTCTCAAATATTTATGTAATAATTTGTATTAAATGCGCAAAGCTTTTAGCATTTATTATGATGAAGTTGTTGTAGTAGTATTTCAGTATTTAACAACTCTGGTCGGCTTCACTGGCGTGAATATTTGAAACACAGCAACTAAAATCGAGGTTGTGTATTTTATCATAATTATTATATGCACTTTTACTGAACACTTTTGTCACTTGATTGGATATGAAAAAATTTGCTCGCTTGAAATTGAAAAAATTTGCTCAATGTTCTCTTTGAGGTGTGCCGGTGTGCATGCGCACATGATTTGGTATCATAGCGCATACAAAAAAATATAGCGGGCACACTATTTTTAACAAGACTTCTTCGTGTGCCGCCTTCTATCGAAGGTTAACGACCATGTTACAGCACATTGATTTATCCTATATAAGATCACCAGTATTGAAGCATTTTGTGAGGTTACACAGCTAAGATAACCTATTTCTACTTACGCCTCTACTGCCTTCTGTTTTCCCCTGAGTAATAATTTGTTAGAGATCATATTTTTCATCGTGTAGAACGTGTTCTCAATATGCGCTATCCTTGATGGTTGTTATTAGTTCTCTTGACTTATTTATGCGTCATAATACATCTTCATTAGTAATGTGATCAACCCAGGCCCTACCAGTAGTCGCCTTATACTGGTATAGTAATGTTTTTCTTATATTCTACCCCAACGCACAAATAATAGCTTTGGTCCTTAAAATTGCACAAAAAATATTCAGTGGCGCACACCGTGATCCAAACTTAAAATGAACGTTGATTGACGTTCCATTTTTTCAAATGAAACAACAGAGCTTTAAGTTCTAGCTATCTACTTCTTACGCACCTATACAACAATAATTTAATTGAATACAAATTAAATTAATCAATTACAAAGATACACAGATAAAATCAATTCGTCGAAAAAATATTTTTTTGGCTACCGGGATTCGAACCTAAATCTTATCCTATCCGAAGAAATCCATATAAGTGTAACAAATAAGTTCGAAAATTTGTCGTCAACTTACTATGTTGGCGTAGTGTAATCGGTTAATAGATTTCCCCGAATCTACGTTCGAATTCCGGTAGTAACAAAAATATTTTTCCGATAAATTAATTTTATCTGTATATCTTTGTAATTGATACATTTAATTTGTATTAAATATCACAGTCCTACGTTCTGAAAAATTGCATATTCACAATAAGAATGTGTTCTTCTTAAAAAAATACATATAATAATTTATTTCATTACCTATAGCCTATTTTCTATAAATTTGAAAAATTGATTTTAACTGATTATAATATTATTTATTATCATCAATATTCTTATTCGTCATAAATAAATAAATAATAAATAATTTCCCAATAAATCATGCCATATTTGTTAAAATATTCATATATTTTTGTGCTTACTGTGATGAAGAGTACCACTCTTAACTGTTTTGTTAATGTGATGTGAAAAAATATACATGAATCATATTGTGCCAGAATCATCCTATGCCATATTGTGCCTGAATCATTGTGCTAGAATCATATTGTGCCAGAATCATCCTATGCCATATTGTGCCTGAATCATATTGTGCCAGGCATCGCATTGTTTGTACGGCACTGAAAAAACATAAAAATTTAAAAAAATGGCTAAACTGTGTAGCCTGAACAGAAACGTCTAAAATTAAGGAAGCAAAAAATGTGAAAAATGATATGTCAAATACAAAGGTGTACTTTATATTTTTATATGAATATCATTTGTTTAATTACTTTTGTGTTTATTCAATACAAAATAAATAAATGAATTAGAAAGATGTACAGAAAAAATGTTTCCACCCTTAGATTACACACCACGGGTGATCTTACCTGCTATTCCATAAATATGATAAACTAGACCGAAAAAAATGTCAACTTGCAGGGTATACCATACACAGGGTGGCCCAAAAAAAGTGAGAACATCTCGTAACATGTGAGTTATTTCAAAACATAATATAATTAATTATAATTCTTAATGTAATTTTTTTGCACAATATTTAGCTAATCATAAATTCTCAAAACACCCCGTATTGCATAATCTACTGGGTTTAAATCAGGGCTGTTCGGTGGCCACATGCCTGGCTCGATGAAATTAACATTCTCACGACGAAAAAAGTTAATTGTATTTTTGGCTGTGTGAGATGGAGCTCCATCCTGCTATAATGTCCAGCTATGCTGTAATGTCTAGCTATACTCCAGGCTTTCCAGCAAACACCCCAACGTTTTTCAATTCGCAAATTTTTGATCAGAATACGGTTTTCCGCAGTGATTTTTGTCATTCTGGGCAACAATTTAAAAAAACGAAATATAAACAATGGGAAAATTAATAATCAAAGATGGCGACCGAAAATTGTCGAAATAAAACGTAATATAGATAAATAGATAAGTTAGTAAATTAGTTAACTATTAAGCTATTGTTGATATAGTTAAACTAATTTTGATGTACTTGTATCACATTTTACGAAATGTTCTCATTTTTTTGGGCCACCCTGTATGTAATACTCACCACAAAACAAGTAAAAGATCATCGTCTCATAGAGACGAAGCAAATTTTTTTTTTTTTAATTATTTTTATTATATTTAATGACAATATACGGAAGTATGAGTAATTACAGGGCTTACGAACTGTTTTCAGCTGGTTTAAGTGTTCATTTTATATAAATATAACGTTTAACATTCTCACTCATTAATCAATTTCTACACCTATCAAATTCTTTGAAAGTTGTATATATGTTAATATGTGTAAACACTTCGGGTACCACTACACCATCGACTTCTATAGACTAAATTTGATAATTCATTTCCCTGAAACAGCATATATGTGTGTAAGAATCAATGGAACATTCACACCATGGTTTGACATTACAAAGGTGTTAAGCAGGGTTGTGTAATGTCTCCATGGCTGTTCAACTTGTATATGGATAATTGTGTGAAAAAACTGGAATGTATGAATGTAAGAGCAAAAATGGGCGATTCGATTGTATGCTGTTTATTGTACGCCGATGATGCAGTACTAATAGCGGATAATGAACAAGAACTACACAGTCTAGTGAGTAGAATGTACGATGTATGCAAGGAAAGTGACATTATTTATGTCAACAAGTCGAAAGTGATGGTATTCGAGAAGAAGGAAAGCAAGACACCGTGGAAAATACTAGTAGGTAATGAATGTTTGGAACAAGTAGATGAGTTTGTATATTTGGGAAGTATGTTTGATAGAAACGGAAAGGCTGAGAATGATATCGAAAGGAGGGTGACTGAAGGAAATAAAGTAAACGGTGCTTTGAATGGAATTATATCAACCATATCAATTATATCAACAATTTGTCAACCAAAGCGAGACTAGCGGTGCATAGTGGAATCCAGGTACCGACACTGATGTATGGAAGTAAGGCCTGGAGCTGGGAGAAGAGGAACGAAAGTAAACTGAATGCAGTGGAAATGAGATCACTTAGGTGTATATGTGGCAAATCTATTTATGACAAAGTAAAGAATGAAGAAATAAAGACAGAATGTAAAGCTGATGTTAGTATAATGAGTAAGATTAAGAAAGGACCACTTTGATAGTTTGGTCATATGAGATATCTATTATTTGTTTAATAACAGTGCCTTTGTAGGTGAAAATCCAGTAATTGTGTGTTCTTTGACATATTCAAATATTGCTAAAAGTGTTTAAATTTGGCTATGTACTGATTCTATTAGGTGTTCAAATATATAAGTATGTCAAAACAACTTGCCATAAAGAGTTAATTCCGAAACATGTGGTGAGAAGAGGATCTATTGTACATATATATATATATATATATATATATATATATATATATATACATATACAGGAATATAATCAGGAAAATAATTAAGAAAATTGATTCAGAATTGAATTTGGGTTAAAAATAATTGCTCGGATAGTCTTACAGTAGAAACTAACAAAGCTGAGCACTTTTCTGCAAGTAAAACAAATTACATTTTAAAATCTATATTTTTCTATCTTATTTAATATTTTAAAAAACTTATCTGTCTTGATTTTCTGTATTTATGGAAACTTTTAGAGTGTAGATATCCTATCTGTAAAAATTTATATACTTACAAATTGTTCTCAAATCTATTCAATTTTATTCTAGAATATTAATACAACACAATAAATAAAATATTAATTTTAAAAATACAATTCAATATTTTTGTGGCATGCTACATCCTTTATAGGGGAAAGTCCAGAAAGATCTATTTTCTTACTTTTACTTTTACTTTTACATAAATTTATTAAACATTTTTTCTGTCACTTTATTTATATATTTATTAACAGAAAAGCATACACAAAATATATATCACATCGATATTCTTACTCTTTTTCAAATAAATCTAAACACTTGTACTATGAAAATTACAACTCGAAACTCGGTGGTCTTAGGTTAAAAATGATATTTAATTTATTTTATTACAAACATTACATACAATACAATTTTACAACATACTGGCAATGTAAAATAATATTAGAAAATAAAATTTATAATACAAATTAAATGTATCAATTAGAGAGATAAACAGATGAAATAAATTTATTGAAAAAATATAGTGTATTGTATATTAAGCTAGTCTTCTAAAAGCATTATTATTATCTTTTTCTATAACAATAACAGCACTTGCAATAGCATAAATTTATGTATATTTAAACATATACGGAAGATGTGTCATCAAGCTTGGAGAGATAGATCAGTACCTTTCATATTTTATACATAGGTTTGTAGAAGTTAAAAAAATACCACCAAGTAATAGAATCTCTGATTAAAGAAATGCCATGTTTTGTGTCAGGAAAGGTTCCAGAGTAGCGAAAGAGTGACCAATTGTTTTCTATGTAACATAATAAAAAAATTAATAACAATAAGTTGGGAAACATATCATCAGTCTGACTGGATGGGAAAGAATTGAAACTAATGTAGCGTAACGTAATTTCCGACAAGATATACGAGATCAGTGACTGGAATGCTTTCAAAGCGATTGTAAAGAGACCGTTTTTCAATAAATCTTCCAAGCTATGGATGCATAACCTGACATTACAATAAAATACATTGAAAGTGTGCTGCAACAATGTTTACTGACATCTGTTTATGTCGCCTAGAGTTTTCAGTGCCTCCACATTGATTGTGGAAGGACACGTGCATTCCTTTAACTTTTCGATATTCATCAAGTGGGAAGCTTTTGGTGCAGGCCATTTAAATTGATGAACTCCACCATTGTGGAAGCTTCAGAGTGGCTTTAATCCCTCTTTCTTCATGCGCAGGTTCCAGATGATGCAACAAATTGATTATATTTAAGATTTATTAAATGCATGTATATTTTTTTTACTAACCTTCTCAGCACTTCACTCCCCATCTCAATGTTTGGAATTAAAATATATTATGGTATTATTATAGTGAAGAGTTAGAAACTCTCCAAGTTAGTATAGATGACAATTCTTGTGCGGGATAATATTTCAAAATCCATATGAACATCATTGAGCTTATGTTTATTTATTTATTAGACTTTAGACTTTATTGACATGCATGTTTTTTTTGTAACAGATGTGAATATAAAATATTATAACATAATATACTCATAGTTTATTGTGTGGGATGCAGTAGAACTCCAACTCTGATATATACAGCACTGTCCTGGCTACTTTGCTAGACTGCTGTCCGTGTTAAAGTAGGCAGTTTTTTTCGTGCTGTTGTGGTATTACTTAATTAAAATTAGAAAGAAAAGATTCAACAGAAATATAAAATAAAATAAAAAATGTAATGAGTGTATTGTAAAATTGGTGAATTATTAGTGTAGGTATTGTATTATGATTATGTTGCGATGCTTCTGATTGATCTCTACCCAACCGGATCATATACTGGGTTCATATTTGTGTAATCGTATTGGAAATGAACAATTTTCAGTTGGTGTTGAGTGTGTTGTACAGTTACATTACATACATATTTTCATATTACAAATATATCAGAAAATGTTTATTTATTTCTTGAAAGATAAATTTACGGAGAGCTTTTTGAAATTATTAATTTTGAAATGACTGGTTTCACATCTCTAGCTAGCAGTTATGTAACAATAATTATTATACAGCTCACTTACTTTTCAGGGTCTATATTTTCAATAATGTGGCACAAAAATACCATTGTTAAACTTTTTACTTTCATTTTGATAATTCCCTTTCAAGGCAAAATGCGTCTCAAGTAAATTATACGAGTAGAATCAAAAACGAAGTGTTTTATTTTCATTTATGTGATTATGGAGTTCTACAAACTTACCTTGAAAACAGTAAAATTGATAAAGTTGTTTCAAGCAGCCACTTGTCTATATCTAATCTTTCTCGCTACCTAATAAAATCCACAATACTCTATCTCATAAAAACGTATTCATTAAGTCATATTTTAGCTCAGCTTTATTTCATTAATTCCCTCAAATTATTATCACCTAAACGTATGTTGGATTATATAAAAGCAAGATTTTTTTAAATAAACATACATGCATACATGAAAACATTTAGCATACATATCCTCACTATTTAAAAATAAAGCTAAGCGCTTGTGCCATAAACTTGATTGACTGATTGGCTACCAAAAACTTTGCTGTCTAACTAACCGCTCAACTACACAAGCTGGTCATTTTGAACCATGCTTTAAAAAGCATATTGTTTCATCTATACAGTTCCCATTCCAGTTTATACATTTATAGATGTTGAATCAGGTTTTATATTGCGAATCAATCTATATCTACATTCTGCTTATAACTCTAGTCGATTAAATTCCAAAACAGTATGCATTCCAGTAACCCCGAAGTAAAAAATGTCAGTAATTTAAGAATTATTTTCAGAAATAGGAAAAATAAAAAATTTGTAATTAGGGGTAAAACATATATTTCTAAAAAATTTAAGTACACATTTGTCACTTTGACTATCATTAAGACTATATTCTATTGAGATATACACAGTTTTTTATTGTTCTACAATATATTTTTCATCATTCTTACAATTTATTTGTACATTTCAAACGAAATTACAAATTTTAGATCAATGGAAAAAAGGCATAACTCGCGTTTTGTTCATTTTCCAGAAGATCAGTAAGTAAGTATACACAGGTAGTAATTTTAGAAATTGTGCCATTTACAAAACACGAAAAAAAAACTCTACAAAGTTATTAATTTTCAATTTTTCTTTCAAAAAATGAGTGTATGTATTCAAAACGAAATGGCATCAGTCTCATAATTTGAAATGCTTTTTATATTTGCCGAGAATTGGCGTAAAAATACAATCAATTGAACATATGACATTTTTTTATATTGTCTATTTGCAATCGCTAAAGAAGTAACAAAAACTTAACCATTGTGACAAAATTTTAAAACCGTGTAAAATCAAAAACATGTTACTACTGTGTGTAAAACACCGACTATGGTAATAAATGGGTATTACATTTTATGGTGCAAATCTCAATACAACTAAAATATTATGTTTAATAATGTTTTTGCATCAATAATTGGAATCATGCTGGCACGGACAAAATAATTGTTAATTTGAATGGTTCCATTTGTAAATTATTCCATTCATTTAAACTTAGAAAATATAAATGCTGTGAATAATATTAACACAACCATACTTTTAAAGTAAGGAGATAAATTGAACACTGCTCTAATTCAAAACAAAAATCTAATAGACATTATATTTGAGATAAGTGATTTGGAATCAGACTAGACTACAATGTGAACATATACACATAACAATATATCACTGAGAAGTCGTCTTTTTGACTAAAATTGAGATACATCACATTGCATCAGACCTTTTATCCTCTTCAAAGAACACAGTCCTTAGAACCTTAAAACAGACCTATTTTTGGCCAAGACATTTTCAAACTTCAACATTTAGATATTATACATTATCAGTTGTGAAAGTGTTAACTTAATTCCAAAATGAGTTTTTATGTGCCTGATTTCGCACAGTATTCAAATATTATTTTTAATATATTATAATAAATATTTTTATAACTTTTGTTTTTTTTACATTTCTATTAAAAAAAAGTGTACGTAACTTAATTTCCACTATTGAAGCAACTCGCTATAATTTCTATAAAGGTAAAAATAAATACACCAAATTAAAACCAAAACTCATAATATCGTAAGCGCCCTCTTATCCGGCACTACAGGGACCGGAGGGTTGCTGGAAAAACAGAATTTTCCAGATATCACTCTAAAAATTGCAAAAACTCATTGAAGAGATAAAAATGTAATTTATGAAAACAAGTTTTATTAACCTAATAAAATAATATTATCTTTACTACTTTCATTTTTAAATACTAAACTGCATCAGGTGCCGGCTATTTGAGAGTTCTGATTTTTTGAATACCGGTAAGAGGAAGTTTACTGTATACTTATTGATTACTGATATCAAGAAACTCATTTCGGTGGGACACATAACAGAAAAATGGCCACTGCAATTATATGAAGCCAAAGCAAAAAATATAATTGCTGCTTTGGCATGTACCTCACAAAAGATCATGAAACTGGAATGTTTCGGTTAACAAGATCACCAGTAAAGATCATGACGCTCAACAATGAGGAATATTATTATGAAGAAAAATTTGTATCTTAATAAGTTTTGTAGATCTAACGGTTTATATTTTTGAGTACGATACGTATCCCAATTTTGCCGTGCCTTTATTTCAATATCTAAAAATAATTTACTCCTTGTAAATCTCTGTTTTGCAGTAGAGCAGTAAAATACAGGTATAAAATAATTATTTTTTTAAACACTTTCTAAAATTTGATTATGTTTTTAAATTAATTTAACATTCAAAATATTTTAACATAATATAAATTAACCGCCTACAAACATTACATGTATTGGTCCAAAATACCTCATTCTAAATGCACACTTCATGTATATTAATGGCATCACATCCCATTTTTATAAAATTATGATTCCAATGCTAATAATTTAACTTTACAAGCATCCACTATGTTAAATACGAATATATAAAAATATCTTACCTACTCTCTTATTAATTATATTTTATTTGCTTTTTGGTTTTTTCAATCCCTCAAAATTAATATTTATTATATTATTATCATTGAATTGAAACTGTTGTAAAGCATCGCAAAATGTGGTGATTAAACACACCGTACAAAATAACCTTCTCGAGGAAGATATAATATAAGACACAAATAATCTAATCTGTACACCAGATATTTAA
The DNA here is from genome assembly GCA_022840565.1 of Eubasilissa regina. Classification (NCBI taxonomy): domain Eukaryota; kingdom Metazoa; phylum Arthropoda; class Insecta; order Trichoptera; family Phryganeidae; genus Eubasilissa; species Eubasilissa regina. The sequence goes on from JAINEB010000018.1 coordinate 30,560,451, forward strand.
ACTTGGACTGTCAAAATATTATACAGTAAACGTTGGTTATTGTAATCACATTGGTCCTAGGAGATTTTGATTCAGTTATCCAAAAACTACAATCTACACACAGTTAACATATGTGAATATTTAACATCTAAAAATATAAAACAAATACATGACCAAACATATTTTAGCATTGTTTCATTTAAAATAGCCGTTAATCTTAATTTGTTCACTCTAGTCCTCTAGCTTGACTCCAGTCCGTTGACATTAACTAGATTTTCAATACAGTATAATATAGTGAGTTCTCAAATACTGATACACAGATTTAAACTGGTTATTTTGAGAACGTAACGAAATGTAAAAAAAAAAAAAAAACAGAAAACACCGGTGACAGCTAGAACAACCGATGACTTTGGAAATTCAGTGGGGCATGTTTGACCAAGGTCAGACAATTCAACACTGTACAGTAAATAAAGCAATGGTCAATGTCTGTAATTTGAAATTTATAGGGGTAATTACTGACTACATGCGCCAGGAATTAGGTACCTAATAAGATTGAAATTTTATTTTTTATTATTTCACTCCAAAATATACTTAGAAACTAGTTATTTATGAATAACCTGATTCAAATAACTGATGACCTGAGTCTAGAAAGTGACGAAAAGTACAAATAAAATAAAAATGTGTTTTTGATGTTTGATTCCGTCTATAGAAAATTGAGCACAACGGCTGATACTACTATTAACCACTGAACACAGTAACCAGCGCCTACTGTATTTTATTAAGACATATTTAAAAATGTTACTTAATAATAAGGTTAAAATTTGATTAACAATTAATTTGTCTATTAAGTTCAGCGATATTCAATCTTGTTTTAAATATTTTTTTTAAGTTAATTCGGGGCATGTAATTCCTCGCTTGAGATAGCATTTTTTATATTAATTTAGAAATACTGGTTGATTCTGGCTTGATTGTACTGCATTCACAAAAACCAAATATGTCTTATATGTTTTCAATACATAACATAAATAAAATACATAACATCATCCCAGCAACTCTAAATTAATATAACCCTGATATATTATTATTATGTTGACAGTGAACTAAAATAAAAAATTTGAAAAAGAAATAAGCTAAAAATTACAATTTGTATGTTGTTTTATGCATTGGACATAAATATTTACGAACTAAAATATATATAAACTTACATTTTTAAATATATACAAACATAATGTTCAAAATATACATATAAAAAACAATGTTTACATATTTAAATCTCAGAATTAACCAACATGCATAATTAAATGGTTAATATCAAAGCTCATTATTTTTTTATCTTATGCACTTTTCCATTTGCCGGACTTTCTACAGTGTTATTGGATTTTTTTGGTCTCAAAATAAAATTTAAATTATATGCTGTGTTGACTGCGTAGTAAACATTTGCATTAGAAGGCAGCATCATTTCTGGAAAGAATAAAAAAAATCAATTTTCATTTTCATAAAAACATTAAAATGTAAATAGATTATATAGAAAATAAATTAGTTTATCTAATTTATTTATTTATCTAATTGGGACAAGGGTATACTCATACTGGGTAATTTTTGGTTATCCGGATTTTCAAAAAAACCTTATATGAATGTAGTTTAGAGTCAGAAACGCAACAATTGGTGAAAAACAACAATACTAAATTTTAAAAGTTCAAGTGTTGACTCTAGTCACAATTATCAATCAATAAAGTTGGAAATGTGTTGTTATTGTGGTTTACTCAAAAACTAAAGGAAAGAAAAACTTCCCCAAGTGAATCTATCTATCATTCAAGAAAAACCTCTTCATTTAACATAACTTTCTTCTTAACATAACATTAATTTAAGCTTTTTCTAATTCATTTCTTTACATCTTGTTCAGATTACTAAGATTCAGCTTAATGAGACTCCGCTGTATTACAAAAATAGTAATAAAATTAATTTGAAACAGTCGATTATTAAAAAAAACACATGCAATAGTCATAATATAAACATTATGACTATTGCATATGTCAGAAAATGATAAATCCAACACTTATGTAGTTTAAGCATGTGACAAAATTCAAAATCAGAAGTCAAAAAATTTAAAATCCAAAACATGACAATATTGCAATAATGCATGCATGACTATAGAAGTCAAAGTTAAGTCATCTATACTATCTGCCTATATCTATAAAATGCAATGATGTACTTAAAGAAAAATAATTTGATATTTAGCAGGCACTTATGTAACATTATATTTAATTCTCCCATAATTCACCCGCAAGGAAATTTACCTAGGCTCCTACTACTAACTTCAGTTATATGCTGGGTAATAAAACATTTTAAAAAGTACTTTAAGTCAAACTCATGTAAATTTTTGTAGAATTTGATAGGGAATAGTGTGCAAACAAATCAACAGAGTAGCCTTGAGTTGTTACTATGAAATGCATTAAAGCTTTTTGACAATAAAACTGATAACTTTAAAGTATTGAAATGCTTACCTTTTTCAGGGAGCACTTGAGATAATGTGTATTCTTCAGGATTTCCTTCCAAATTTAATTTCAGCATCGCATTTCTGATAACTTGCGGTGTTCTCTCATTGTTGCTCAACATTATAGACTTGTATAGTACCACACCGTCCGTCTCAACATTATCTGTTTCATACGTTACTCTTATAATGTAAAAATCTGGACTACTTTTCTGAGAATGGTTCGGACTTAATGTTCCAACATTATGATTACTCAAATTTTTATTTGGTTTTGGCACTTGTAATGTTTTTGAATTACCACTATTTGCACTGGATAACGACACATCCAGCGATGGAATTGATGAGCTTGAACTTCCGCTTGACATCTGCGACGGTGACGCTTGTCGATCCAAACTATTATTTTTAGAAGAAGTAGTGCTGTGATCAAGATCGCAATAAAATTGTGAACTATTACTCGAGCTAGTGCTGGCTATAGAGTCGTTCTTTCTATGTCCTTGAGGGCAAGAATTGTTTGGTTTTTTCTGCCTCTTGTCCCTGATTGGCTGATTAGTAGAAGGTTCAATTTGACACGAAATTTGATATGCCTCTCTGTCGTCGAGCACAAGAATGGAATCAAACCATCGGTCGAACATAGGATCTTGGGGTAAATGATAAGCGTTAGCAGCACCCTGGAGCAATTTTATTTGAGCTAAAACTTCAAACTCTTTCCTTCTCTTATCAAAATTGATTAAACCATCCATAATGGTATCAGGGATTGCAGTATCTATCATTGTTAAGTCGGTCAAAAATGTTCCTAGGTATGGAATGGTTCCGTGACTTATGTTTCCACTCCGAATATTGTGTTTCTGGAAAGCCTTTTGCAATTGTTTATCATTCTCGCCGACAGTATCAGCAAATTTCGCTGTACCTTCCCTCATCAATAATTCCCGCTGAGCCCATTGGTTATTTTCTTCACTAAATATCCTGGCCAGTTCGTCAAATAGTTCCATTTTTTCTTTCACGATGAGTGCCCATGTTTTTTGGAGTCTGTATATAGGATTACTTTGGAGACCAGATATAATCGCTTTAAGCGATGAGAAATTCTTGAGTATTCTTAACTCTTGAGCTATATCGATCCAAGTAGATATAATCTCAGCTCTGTCCTGCGGCCGTAATTTGGGTTCAATAAGAATAGTAGATATGACACGAAAGGAAACAGCATTAAACTGGTTGACAGTGGCGACTACAGTTGCAGCTTCATGTGATCTGTTTTTGTCTCTTCGTGACCAAATAGCTCCCAAACACTGGTGAGGAACTAACTTCTTGAACAGCTCCTGAAAGCATACAAATTATAAAATTAAGAAATCAATATTATCTATGTAGCGGTAGTTTTGTGTGTAGACATTTTTAACAATTAATCTTGCCTGTGGTCTAGTGATTACGATTCTTGTCTAGTGATCTAATGGACGGGAGTTCGAGCCTCGTTCCAGGAGGCCATCAAGTTAGTTCTATTTTCATAGCACAAGTGTTTAGCTTAGTTTGAAAGTAGTAATAATATTGATGTGACATATATTCCATGTACATATTTCTATTTAAAAAAAATAATAATAAGAAACCATTTGGATGTTTTTCATAACACTACTTAATTGAATTCTTTTGTCATCATACTAGAAAACTTGAAAGTATTGTAATTAAAAGATGATTTAGCTCTATGGCTGTATGCGTCACCAACACTAATGAAGTTAAGAAACATAGTATGATATAATCAATAGGTACATGACTTCTATATGCTAACTTACAACTGATTGTAAAATTTTAAACTACTTGGATAAAAGCAATCAGAGATACATCCACAAATGGATATTACGTATGTATGTATTTAATACTTTTTTTTTAATAATTACATTAGGTATTTAATTTTCAATCAGCTAGTTATTGCTCTGAAGATGGATGCTGAAAGCATAGACCTAAAACCAGTATTCATTTGGGTATAATACAAAATCATGAACGTTACGGAGTATTTGAATTTGAATACTTAAAAAAGTGCCCCCGTAACATGATACACTAGTACATAACAGTACCTTTATTTTCATGTTTTTTTTAATATTCTTTTTATAACACTAGACCCACAAAACGTCTTGATAGACGTTTGTCTGCAGGAACATTTATATCCATTTTGTTACATTTAATAAAATGAAAAACATAACAATTAATTAGTCATAGTTTAAAGAATTCATTTCATTCTTACAAGTAAAATAGGCTATTATCGATAAGCCATTTTTTTATCATTTCTTCTAAATTGGAAGAAAGCTGGCTTCTTTTTAAAAAAAAACCCAGTTAGTTAAGTTTTTATTGTAGGAAAAACAAATTCTATTGTCCTCGATTCATACTTATTGGTGATTTTGGGAATTATTAAATTCAGATTGGCTACACCCCTTGTGTTTTTTCATGTGAAGCCACCCTATTTAAAGCATTGTTGCTATAATTTTATTTTATTGAAAGTAAAAGTAACAACCCGAGTACAAGAATCAGCTCTGACAATCAATAAACCAATAAATATTTTTATATAACTAACTAATTTACCATCACGTAAGAGTAGGCAGAGAGGTGAGAGCGCCACACTCTTCTGTTGTGACACAAAATTCTCACCTCATCCACAATCTTCTCATACAAACTCGTCGATTATTGAGGCTTCTAATGGGACTATCTTCCAGTATTACCTGGTCGTGACAAGTTTTCCGCGGACATCCTCTATTTTTGGTGCCATCAACCCTTGCGTCATATTTTTTTCTTACTATTCTTCCATATGACCAAACCTCCTAAGCGATCCTTTTTAATCTAATTCATTATGTTAAGATCAGCTTTACATTCTCTCCTAATTTCTTTAGTCTTCATTCACATGACAGATATAAATGGATCTGCCACATACACGTCTAAGTGAGGAAGTTTGTTCCTCTTCTGCCAGCACCAGGCCTTACTTCCACACATCAGTGACAGTACCAGGACTACATTGTGTACCGCTAGGAGACTCTAACTTATTACCTTTCATTAAACATTTCTTTCTATAACGACGAAAGAATATATTATTGTGCTTCCAAAACTATATTCTACAACATACAATTTTTGCATTACACTATGATTATTTTAATCAAAGTTGTTACCATATCCATTCTGGTGAGCTGTTCTGCGAAGTGAGTTTGTGGAACATCAGGAAAGCGATAGGCGTGTACATGATGTTGGGCCAGTCTCATCCCCGGGGCCAGGCACACGGGGCCCGAACCCCACTCCCCGCCCTCTGAGCCCCCCTCCTCACCTGACCACTGCTCCAAGCGGCACATTGCCTAAAATATTTAACATAATTTTTATTTAATTTATGTTTGGTTAGTTTATTCATCATCCCTGTAAAATAAAATAAAACTAATTGCTAACCTAACCTAACCTAACCTAAACCTAAAAACAAAATTTGTTAATTGGAAAATTTCATAAGATATGTAATTTATCTTAGCGACTACCTAGTAATCATGTGGTAGGGTATTCGAGCCTCGTCAAGGGAGACCGTCAAATTAGTCTTATTTTTATAAAATCGAAAAATAAAAACAATATTGATGTCATTGATATGCAATTTATAAAAAAATATTTTTTTATCAAATTAAATATATATCTATGTAAAGAATGGATGTAATTTGACAACGTTTTATTGATAATAATCAGGAAATACTAAGACTACAAACATTATCCTAGCCCACCAATACAAAAAAAAAAATTTTTTTAAAGAATTCATTATACAATAATTGCACACAACTCTGTACTGACACCTGTTTTTATAGCAAGCAAATATCCCATGATAAATCAATGTTTATTCGAAACCAGCATAAGTTTAAAAAATATTACATTACTTACTGAATTTATTTGATAAAACAAAATATTTGAAAAACATTTTATATGCAGGAGTGATATGATACGAGGCGCATTTTTAAAGTGAGTACTGTTGCCGGATATTCCCGGTGTAGTGCTGCGGTTGAGATGTCGCGCATGTGTAGTGGTTTCCTTCATCTGTTGACTAACCACATGCAACGTTAAAGACATTCACATAGTGTGGCCATCTTGTAGTGAGTGGTTCAAAAGTTCAAGACAATAGGTCAGCCAGCCGACTGTGAGATACGGCCCATGATTCGTTTCTTGAATGCACAAAACATGAAACCAGCTGACATTCATCGCCAAGTGTGTCCTGTTTTGTGCTGATGTGGTGCCAAGTGATTTCCATATTTTCCTTCATCTGAAGCGGTTCCTTGGTAGCAAGCATTTTGATGATGATGATGGTGAACTCAAAGACGGAGTACAGACGTGGTTTTCATTCTACGACGAAGGTATAGAAAAATTGGTGTCCTGTTATGACAAGTGCCTTAATAATGGTGGCGACTGTGTTGAGAAGTAGTTTAAGGTGTGTAGCATCCGAAGAAAGTAAAGTGTAGTAAAAATGATGTGTTTCTTTTAAAAATATTTCGGTACTTATTTAAAAACTTTAAAAATGCGGCTCGAACATGAGTCTGAGACACGCAACATTGTTTTCTTTAGTATTAATATTTTTAACCAAAATTATCACAAAAATAAAATTAATGATACCAACACAATAGTAACCTTTTAGCACACTTTTAGACCTCTTGCCGTATGGAAAAAAAAAATCATATATTTATGTGACTATTAAAGAATTCCCATAACAGAAAACAAACGGAAATACCTACATACATATTATTCAATCATTATTCACCGTCATATAATTATCCAAGCTGTTCTTGCAATCTAATATTAATGATAGCTTAAAACCATTAATCTACCTCACATTTGAATTGTATGTCTGGGTTTTTGGGAAAAACAGTGTAATTTTTTTCAAAATTACTTACAAAATTTCTACATTACAAAAGTAGAATTTTTTGTGGTTGAATTTAAAAGAATTACTAAATAAATTGAATCGTGAGGACATGTCCCGACTCGGCCTCACTAATGCCCTTTGCTGATCACTCAAAGTGGAAGAGTAAGGCTTCTGAATTATTTTAACTATTATTAAATGATCAGAAAGGGTTAAATACAGAATGGGCCAAAAGTCATTACACCATTTAAAAACGAGATAACTTTGTATATTTTTATTTTTTTTATTTATCTTTCACATATTACTCTTTGAAACTCGCATTTGTGAAGATAATTATCATTCATTTTCAAGATATTATGTATTTTTATATATGGGTTAAAAAAATCTCCATGATATGAAAACAAGTATGTAAAAGATAAATAAAAACAAAATATTTCGCATCTCAGACAAACAAAAAATACATTTTGATGATTTGATATTTATGACTCCACTGTCTACTGCTTAAGTCAACGCATGGTATTAAACAATAGATACAAGAATGCCGCTTGCCACACACCAACCAAATTTAAAACAAATATGATTACCGATTGGCCGCGTCGTCACCTAACTGTTTACTATTTACGACTTAACTTTCTATTGACTAGGTCGGCATTTGTCAATATGCAGAGTTGCTAAAATAACACGGTGGAAAAAACTATTTCAGATTTTTTTTATTTTTAAGGAGAACACATTCTTATTGTGAAGTTGCAATTTTACAGAACATAGTTCTGTGATATTTTTAATACAAATTAAATATATCAATTAGAAAGATATACATAAAAAATCAATTTATCGAAAAATTATTGTTGTTGCTGCCGGGATTCGAACCTAGATCTCTTCGTATCCGGGGAAATGCATTAACCGATTATGTTACGCCAACACAGTGAGTTGATGACAAATTTTCGAACTTAAATGTTGCACTTTCAAATTGATACATCTGTCGTTCCGTTATTTGAAAGCCATCTTATTTATATTTACGGAATCTCAAATACCTTTAAGTAATCCGATAGGAGACGGCAGTATTAATTGATCATTTATTTTTTATTTCCCCGGATAGGAAGAGATCCAGGTAGCAAGATAAATTGATTTTATATATATAATTTGTATTTCAGATATTTTGACAACAATTAATCTACAATCAATTTTTATTTCATTTAGAATTTTTACATACTGGCTGTATTATAAATGTTGTAGTAAATAATGCGCATATTACAGGTTTAAAATAAATTATACAGTAAAAAAAAAGATTCTATCTTGATAGAACCTCTTCGAGGTTGAAACGAATCCGGACAAAATGGATTATAAATACCCAATTGAAGTTGAATGAATGAGTAGAGTATTGGGGAAAGAGGCGACACGCATAATCTGTGCGATCTGCAGTTGTTCTCGTGAGAACTGGAGTGCACGTCACTTTTACAATGTAAGATTTTAAAGAAGAGAAAATCGTCAGTATGTTAATGAGAGTTCAGCATTATATTATCAGTTGAGTCAATTATAAAGCAACGTTTGTCGATAAGGTGGATAAAATTTGCATGATTACTCACCTTAGTATTTAATTCGGATCCGGGAAGATAAACTTTGGTGAATGCAATAAGCTGATGCAGCACAGGATGCGTCGGTGGATGCCTGAAGTCTTCAGGGTAACTGTCCAGCCACACATGCAAGGCTGAAACAAGTGTCCTGCGAAAAAAAAAAAACATGTATTATTATAATTAATAATCGAAAATTAGATAAAGATTTTAAATTAGTTACTAAAGACAACGATAAATTCAACAGTTGCTCGTTAGAGCTATGAAAACAAAGTAACTCATCTCATCAAAGAATGTTGAATTAGTTTAGTCCTTCAAGTTATTGCACATTTTTATGAAGTACCGACAACATCTGGTCTAGTGGCAAGACACATTGGCCTAGTAATAAAGTGGTCAGGGGTCCGGGCCTTATTTCGGGATACAAGCAAGTTAGTGCTACTTTCATAGCATAAGCGCTTGGTTTAAAATAGCTTTGAAAATAGTAATAAACTGTATATGCATCTATATATAAAAAAAACATCTAAACATGTAAATATGAATATTTAAAATCTATCAAAACTGTTTCAGTCGTTCTTAGATACATTAGACAGACCTTTTAAATATTATTGTTGTTGAACTAAAATAGACGAAAAGATTAGTTATCACGTTTTTATTTGCATTTATTAATTGTTGTATATTCTAGAGTACCACATTATTTACTCCCTTAAAACAGCTTAAAAATTGTTGACATTATCCTACTTTTGTAGGATAAATGTGTTATAACTTCGTACATCTATGTTACAATGTAGGAAAAGTGCGTTATAACTCCGTACATCTATGTTACATTGTAGGATAAGCGTGTTATAACTCCGTACATCTATGTTACAATGTAGGAAAAGTGTATTATAACTCCGTACATCTATGTTACATTGTAGGATAAGTGTGTTATAACTCCGTACATCTATGTTACAATGTAGGAAAAGTGTGTTATAACTCCGTACATCTATGTTACATTGTAGGATAAGTGTGTTATAACTCCGAACATCTATGTTACATTGTAGGAAAAGTGTGTTATAACTCCGAACATCTATGTCACACCTGTATATCTAATCTTCACCTATCGACTCGAAGAGAATCTGCATCATTTCATAATCGCGTAATGTACAGTATGAAAGGTACCATTCATTGTCTGCGGTGGTACTAAATATTTCTCGGAAAACGTCGGTAGCCCGGTATACAGTACCGGAATACACGGCACGTCGCGTTGTAAAAGACACGTGATTTATTCATTTGTAAACGAGGAAAATTTTAAAATCAACGTGACATAAAAGAACGAACCAGGAGAATGGAAATATCACATGAATTATGTTACTAACAACCGTAGTTACTGTTTAAAGTAATAACACGATTATATTTATCATACATCATGCGTCAAACTGCGTGTATTTTTTTGAAATGTATAATTATTTAACGCGATATATTTATTAAATTCAAAAAAGTACTTTTTATAAAAACGTAGTTTTAAGTAAAACATCAGTTGAAATTACAAATTTTGCATATGTCTGTGCCACGAATAACAACAACTCACTTAACGGCAATTCTCTATAGAGGCTCCCTTTACATCACTACCATGCTCTCCTATTACGGCCCCTCTACTCGCTATAACGGCTTCCCAGCGGCCGCGACGCGCCATAATTACATCAAGTGAATACTAAACTATTTATTTTATTCATATTTTGTGACAATTAAAATATAAAATAATTCAATAATAAAATCAGTTCTTATTATGTTTTACGCGTCTTCTGCTTACATTTTTTCCTAATATGAGGTATGCAGTGTTTATTTTAGTTACAAGTGTGTTATTTTCGCCATTACAGTACAGTAAGTGAAAAAAGAATAGTGGACTTTTTCGATTCGATCGGCTCTTGCTGGGAACTTAAAGATTCGTACTTACGAGGCGCGCCTGAATCAGATTGAACAAGTCAAAAGGACACAAAAGCTACATTTTCACAAATAAACGAAAAATATGAATGTATAACTTATCGCACTATTGAAGTGAAACTTCTTAACCCAAGGATAGACGAAGGTTATATTTTTTTATTCAGACATCCCTTCTTCACAATGAAATTATAGAATTATGATAACTAAAATATGATACGAACGTTCTTAATCTGTCTAAATATCATGCAAATACCGATAAAATGATCGTCCCTGGTTTTGTAGTTGATAGTCGCATTATTATTAATTATTAGTAATATTTATTCATTTTTAAATGAGGAAAGGCATACACAACAGTGGGTAATTTGAATAATGAATAATTAATTTTAACATGAATATTTCAATGTGTTGAAATGAGACAGAGTTGTATGACACATGTGTCTGAAACATGTAACTTAAAAAAAATTATTTAAGTTGAAAATCAAACGCTTAGGGATGGTTTCTTTCAAGATATTGCCGCTTGTTTGTCAACGCGATCGTAGTACTAAAAAAAAAAAATTCGAACAAATAAAAACAAAAATAAATAAACGAAGGTCAGCTCAAGATTGTATGTTTAGATACACTCTTCTACTGTGCAACATGATACCTAGGTTAACTTTGAAACAGCGGCGCGCACTAGGCATGGACCTAGGTTATGCTGCTAATAGAAGTACGATGTATTGCCACTAGAAGCTATATTCATTTATCTGAACTGGAGACGGAAGAAATGCAATTCTTCAGAAGCATTTTGTTGTAAAATGTAAACATGTGGGAATTATTTTCAGTTCTTAAAAAATATTACTAGATAAATTCGTAGCCATTAAAAAGTGTGTAATATAAAATAATGAACGTTTATAATGTAATAAAACGCATACGTTAAAATGCCATGTACTTGAAAATATTAAAACACGTCAGTTCAAGCGAAGACGTGCATTCACAACCGTATATGTATAGCATTTTATTAGTATACGTTTACGATTGATTCTGTGAAAAAATATACGAAATACACGCACAGCTTTACTTCTTATTTTTAAATTTTTCCGCTAGATAGTTCTAGTTAACACGTTCATTCATTCAATTATTTTCGCGTGGACTTAAACGTACATAATACATAATTGATAACATCAAATAAATATCGCACATCCCACAGAAAAGCGTACTAAGTCAAAATTTTCTGATGTACGTTTTATTTCAGAAAAGTGAAGTTTACACGATTGTCTATGTCCCGTATGAAAACCGTATTAAGGTTAGTTAGTCGGTGTCTCTTATCAACGAGATCGCTTGTTCACCATTTCCCACAGTAAACAGCAAAACTAAAATTTTTATAAACTCCTACACAATAACACTTGTCGATCCCGTTCATAATTGTATCTCCTATAGAGAGAATGTGCCCAGCTTACAATGGTTTGTTCACCGACATTGATATATTATTTGTTTCATTACCAATATTTAAAGAATACAATGCCCTAGACATGAGGCAAATCTATATGTTGAGACTCGTTCAATATTTCCATGCTAACAACAGCTTACCACAAGCAATAAACCATGGACACAACACAAAACAAACAACGAACATCTACATGCAAGTTCCGAGAGCAACAACGATATTTTATCAAAGATTCTACATCTTCTTAGCTCCGAAACTGTACAACACACTAAACATCGTTCACTTCCAATAAGATTACACAAATATGGACCCAATACATGATCCAATTGGCTAGAGATCTATTAGAAGCATCGCTATCCAACATTTTCCAACACTCTCACTACATTTTTTATTTTATATTTTTATTCCTGTCGAATTTTTATCTTTCTTGAATTAAATAACACAACAGCACGAAAAAAACTGGCTACTATAAAACAGACGGCAGTCTAGCAAAGTAGCCAGGACAATGCTGTATATATCAGAGGTGGAGTTTACTCCATCCCACACAATAAACTACGAGTATATACTTAATTGCAATATAATTATATCTTACGTTTATCATGTTATATTATTATATATTCACCTTTGTTACACAACAAAAACATATAAGTCAATAAAGTCAAATAAATAAATTTAAAAAATTAAAAACCTAATTAGCAATATTCTTCAATGCAAATAATTTTACCTTATTTTCTTGTCCATGTGAAATATATTAGGGTATAGGTAAGTAAATTGTCATCATTTTTTTTCTCTACTTCCAATGCCCTTATACTTACATCTGTGTTATTTCCAATAAACAAATAAATTCAATATTAGTAAAAAAAATAAGGTCCTGCGACAAATGACAGCTCCGTTATTAAACTACCACCTCGACACAGGATTATCCTAGTGAGGGTGCATTATTCTTAATAATTGTAAAAAAAAACTTACAAAAGGAAGAAAAAATATGATTTTTTTTTCTTGTTTCATTTTTGACTTAAGACGTTTCTCTACTAGATGTGCGATATGTAATTTAGATTTATTTCGCGAAAATTATAGATATTTATTGTATGGAATACACGTCCTTGCTACTAAGGTAATTATAATAATTTATATTTAATATTCGTAGTTTTAACATTTTTATGGCACATATTAAAAGCGATTATGAGGCTACAAAAATATTTAAATTGTTTTATGTCAACATCTCTGTTTTTAGGAAGATTTAAAAGTTAATTAAGTACCGGTAAGTGTGAAAAACACGAATTGCTCATTTAATCTGGCAATCGAAACTGTTGGGCAATAATCAGCTCATTTAATCTGGCAATCGAAACTGTTGGGCAATAATCAGCTCATTTAATCTGGCAATCGAATCTGTTAGGCAATAATCAGCTCATTTAATCTGGCAATCGAAACTGTTGGGCAATAATCAGCTCATTTAATCTGGCAATCGAAACTGTTGGGCAATAATCAGCTCATTTAATCCGGTAATCGAAACTGTTGGGCAATAAGTATTATTTAACATGAGCACTTATTAAAATAAAAAAATAATTTCAAAGGTAAAGCATAGACAAAACACTAATCTTGAAATGATATAATGTTTCTTTGTAAAATTAAGTACAATAATTAGATTGATTTAAATTTAAATGCGATTGAAATACTTTATGGATAGTTCTATGTTGTTCGAAAACGTGAATACTGTTTTATTTGTTAAATTAAAAACTGTTATAGTTACGGTTAAATATTCAATTTATTAAATTAATCGATTTCTTTATTAACTCAGGTTGATAAAGGAATTGATTTAAGCGATTAAAAATAACGAGTTGACGATGGTGACCAATGTTTTATAAATTTAATATGAGGCACTTAAAGTAAGTAATGAAATAATCAATACAACCAGCAATCGGATTGCTTACTGCTAGGCCCTGCGGTCGGCTATTATTTATAAGAATTAACCCACAAATTAAAAATCAACGAAAATACAATAGTATAATAATTTCCTTTATATGACGCGATATTTGTGCACTTTTAGCGTGATAAAATTGACAAAGCAGATATTGTTTGTTTTATGTTATCGTGTTTGTTATGACTCTTTTTTTATGTTGCCGAGCTACTTATGTTTTATGTTGCTATGCGACACGGACGGACGGGCATTTACGGTACATTGTCGTAAAAATTGTATACAATCATTTTGCCAGCATTATTAGGTATAGGTACATACCTACTTAATCATTCCTATACTTATCGATTAACCAGAAGTTTCAGATTTTTTTTAATAACGTTTCTGAACTGTTATACTGTAAATAGTACTTGAGAACAAAAAAATGTATTCTCAAAACGAAAAGTTCAAAAAAATGACCTCCGAAAAATCAATTGAAAGCGGAATATTAAAACTATAAAATCCTCAGTCGCTACTATTATTTATTCAACACTATATGAAGACGTATGCAGTAAAATAGAAATGATTTTAATTTTATGATTGAATTATTACATCCCGCGCCTCAGTTTGTTTATACAAGTGAAAATAATGTGACATATATTATCATTAAATATCCAAATTATTATCGACAATCTGTATTCCGATATTCGAGATGCTGCGATATTTGTTTTCAGTTCTGATGACATTTTGAACGTTCCATAGATCTGTATATTTATTATATCAATAATATTTAATAATATAATATGTGATAATAATGTGCCACACAACTATATCTCTTTGAACTGAATTCGGACTTTCTTAGTTTTAGAAAAAAATATATCTATTGGTACTAAATGGCAGTGGCGTAACTACGCCAATGTATATCGATACTTTTGCAAGTATTAACACTTCTCCCTAATAATTTTTAAAATCGACCACAGATACAAACAGAATTAAATATTTTAATTTAAAAAAATATACTATTTTTATTTTCACTTTATACTACACGCACATAATTCTTTGAGTAATATCACTGCTCTTCCCGAAACCAGTCGTGAAGACAAAAATTATAATTAAAAACAAAGTGAAAATGAAAATGATATATTTGTAAAAATAAAAATGTTACACCACGAAGTAACTGCCGATCATTCAATGATATTTATAAAAGAAATTTCTTACTTAAATAATTAATGAATATGTTAAGTTATGAACCAGTTTGTCGCTGCAAACAAAGAACTTTTTCACTTGAGAGCTCACATATAAAATGCCTAACACGTACATTTGTTATTTTTTCGTGATAGTGCGAATTCTAATATCTTATTCATATACACCTACAGGGGGCCTTTTTTTCCATTTCACATTGGAGACCGATGTTTTTAGTTACGCCACTGCTAAAGGGTTAACGCGTCATCGATCCACCAGTAGTAATATCAACGATTGAGACAGACGAAACATGAATGAAACGAACGAAGAGTGTTGCGGCGCCGGGAGGCGATGAGAACTATGGCAGTGAAAGCATTCGGCAGTTCCCACGGACGGCCCGACTCGGCCGAGCGGCCGGGGAGCGGCGGGCGAGACAATGGGAAGTCGTCCCTTTCTGGCGCTGCTGCTGCTGCTGCTACTCGCGTTACGACCCGCCGACTATCTCCGTCTCAGCTTGTAATGTAAGCTACCATTACGCGATGAATAACGAAAATAATGTACGCGTTTATCAGCGGCGGAACAATGCAGCAGGACGCGGTCCGTCATTATGCAAATGGCGACGGTGAGAAAAACCCAAATGACAACAAAGCAATAAATTATTACGTTGCAGTGGGATACTAGATTACATACATCAATAATAATTATAACAATAAATTCAAACTGCTCGAGGGTTTTTTATATTTGTTTTACTCTGTTTATTTATTTAATCAAAACTCGGAATAAAATCTGACGCCAGGTGGCATTGCGGTTAACTATGTGCACGTGTCGCCGGAACGGTAAATCACCTATGAAATAATTTTAACAATTTATCTAATTGTTTATTTCAAGTTAATCAGTGAATCAAGTTGTACCGCAGCAGACGAAATTTAAATTAAAACGATTAAAGAAAAAAAATAGATTACTACATATTAGAAAACTATAACACAGAAAGCAATCGGAAAATCATATATACATATTACACAGAATAAATGACACTCTGTGGCCGTGAAAGGTGGAACGCGTGTGTCGTGTTACCGCAGTATTATTGCGCAAACGTCTGATTCGGGTATTTTAGGCAGCTTCTTTGACAGTGAATGACGATCGGATCGTTTTATAAGCAAAAGCTCCACATTTCACATTCCTAAATTATGATTTACGGAAACACTGGCCGTGGCGACACGGCGATCACCATTAGCAACAAGCGGTCATAGTCGATAGCTTTCTGCTAGAATTATTTAAATAGTAATGCGTTGACAAAATTTAAAAAACTCATTTCATTTGGGATTATTTCATCCATGACGTACCGATAGAATTTCGTAAAAAGCGGCCCAGCTGTTGTAGCCAGCCCAGTCGGTAGTTATATGGAATTCTTTTGTATATTTTTAAATCGTAGGCATCATAGAAATTTTCTGCGATCAGAGTTAAATTAAATAAATATTTAAAGTTTATATACGAGGGCACTAGTTGCAATCTCAGCAACCTCAAAATTATAGCGAAATGATGAACTTCCTTTGATAGGAAGAGATCCAGGATAGCAACTAAATATTTTTTCAATAAGGTAGATTTCTGTATATCTTTCTAGTTGATTTATTGTATATTTTTATTTGGAGAAAAACTATATATTTATTAATACACTTCTTATTATAAATGATATTCCGGTTTAAAACACAAAATAAATTCACCTTCTTCCAAAAATAAGCTAGTTTCAATAAAAATAAATCATAGCAGCGGGAAAAATCAACTAATATTGCAACTAACGCCGATGACCTATTTACATCTAAAAGAACTAAGTTTGACTTAATAAATTAACAGAAGACAACTGCATTAAAAGTTAGAAAAAATAATGGATGACTTAGCGTCATACGTACTGCATGATTGATAATCTTCTAAATGATGGGGATTGACAATTACGTAAAATAAAACAGATTACTCCTTTAACCCTTCCCAAACCATGCAGTAACACAGGTCTACCATCATAATTAAACCTGTAATATTTCGGTAAATACATGCAACATAAAATTCATATTTTAGATAATCCTAAAGAAAATATTAGCGCTTACGAATGGCTTGTGAAAACCAACTATGAAAAATGAATCGTACAAAAACAATTATTTTTTTCATTCAATGCGTTATAAAATTAATACGTTGGTAAAAATACAATTTGTGATATAAAAGATAGAGATCACACGCTATTTTCACAGTTAAAAGAACAACAAACATACAAATATAATTGTCTTTTTCTCACTAATTAAATGAAGAGAGATAAGAAGGAAGGACACATTGTATAGGACTTAATGAATGCTCTAATTTATGTTATTAATCATTTTTTCAAAATTGAATGCTCAATATTTAGAGTAAATTCGTGCCATTAAAGCCATTTGAGCTAATAAAAACATTTTTTTAAACTGTTATTTACGGTAACACGAGTTGACAGCATGGCTCCGTTCGGGTATTTTATATCACGGTATGGTAAAGGTTAAAAGTGATAATTTCATTGCACGGAAAAATTATATGCTGGCATTTCTAACGATTTCATTATTAACGATCTTCGAGAAGCGATATTGTAATCATTAATTACTTCTTCGACAGAACAAACAATAGTTGGGCAACAAAAATAAAGTATATATTTTTTATTGCTCGCTTGCGACTGGAAGCCGTGAGACGGAAACTGAGAACGGTAAAGTGATAAATAACAATTATTTATAACCTTGATACGTTTATCACGAGCTGCCGACAATAACGGTCAACTGGAGTCCGATAAACCTCTAATGCGAGTCGGTTTGTAACAGAATGAGCCATAAATTGAGTAAAAATATTCGACTTGGGCGGGGAGCCAGCCGAAAATTGCAAGAAAGCGTGGTACGTCACCCAGAACTCTTGCACAACGGTAGTAACGATATTTACAATTACGTAATCCATGTATTTCGCACATCAAATGTCTTACATTTTTATCATTTAAAACTTTCATTCAAATCTACTAAATCTGTTATGATAGATACAATTATTCACATTCAAATAATAACAAAAACCAGCTATATACAGGTATCCCAATAAAATGTTTCCAAAATCGAGCGTCCATTGCATTTTAATGTGAGTCTATTGGAAAAATTTTACTTGTTAATGGGGAGTTTTATTTCCAGCACATCCCCACTACCATCGTGATACGAGGACCCATTGTGATGAATATCTTGCCCGAAACATAAATTGGTCGAAGAGATAAAATTCAATATGCCCAACATTCACCGCACGTCACGCCATTGCACTATTTTTACGGGACACATAAAAGATAAAGTTGATGATGCAATACTGACGTAAATTAAAGAATTAAAGGCGGCTATTAAGTTGCAATGATATGCAATATTGAATTTATAATCTTTCAAAGCGTATAAATTTTTTTGGGAAACCTTTATAGTGGTCGTGATTTTATTTTTTATTTTACTCTCGGTTTTTGTAGTACCCGTGTAGACACCATGTCTCGAGAGATTCGCCATATTGCGCCTCACTTAAAGTTTATTTACGTATATACGTCAAATATCAAATGTCAGCTCATTGATCATTTACGTTCCGTTCGACAGTTGAGTAAATTTAAATCTAAGCAGCAGCAGTTGCGGAATAAATATCATTGTGCCAATCTCAAACTGATCTCTGATTTTATCTCCAGATCAAAATCTCAATACGTGTATTCTGTACTAAAATTCATCTCAATAATAATAATAATGTGTTTATTCCAGCGTGATCGGGTTTTTTCTATGTAGACTCGATTCGCCATAAAGATAATATATATAATAGAATATAATACATTTAAGTAACAAAATAATATTTTTGTTATGAAAAGAAAATTTTAAAAAAAAGATAAAAAAGTTCAGACACACATATATATATATAAACAAAATATAATTACTACATTTCAGTCACGCCATTATTGTATCTGTAGCTATTCTGCAGGCGTTCCCATTCTCTGGTCAGGGAGCCATCATCAATGTGTTAGTAAATTTCAAAATATGACTTTTATCTCGACATTTATTTTCACCTATATTTCAAAAAGATTTTGTAGGTGCCTCTCATACGCTAAGCGAAAACTCTACTATCATAACCCTCATTTGGCTGTCGTACCGAATCGTCTGATATTTACACCAATAAATTCATATTAATTTTAAAAAACGTCATACTAAAAATATATTTCTCTTTTAACATAGAATATTTTTTATCATAGGCACCTCAGAATGTTAAAAATGGAACACTAGAAATAACATGTTTGAATTAGAGTTAGAAATTTTCGTAACATTTTATAGGAGGTTCGCGGGTGTACTGTATAAATACTGTATAATAAATATAAGAACGTTGTTACGGGTATTTAACTTTTTAGACGCGAATGAGAAATAAATAAGTAGAAAAAATATATATTATATGTAGGAGTGGTATGATGCATATGTCGAAGATAAATGATTAATTTTCCAAATAGAATATTGTTAATTATATATTTAGAGATTATGATATGTGACTTTATAGCCCATTAGGTACTTGAGGAGAATGCTATCTCAAAGCAGAACATATAGTTTCTCTTTTTTATTTGTTGAAAACGATATTCTTACAGATATTGACTACAGAAATATAATAGATTCATTTGTTAATCGACAGTCTAGAAAGTGTCATCTTTATTATTATTAAACTTACTATTTTTTATAAACTTACTATACAAATAAATGTACTGAATTTTTATATTACGCCTGGGGCCTTTGACAACCTGAGTCCGCTACTGTATATATTATATGCAGGGGCGTGCAGTGCATATAAGCAAAAAAGTTGTGCATTACTAAAAATTCTGGGAAAGAAATATAAATTAAATAATTGGATTAACATAAACGGAAACATTATTTTACAATTAGCGCCATTCAACCAGAACCAGTAGAGACTTTGATTGCTTAGTTCTAAAAACTACCACGACAACTCACCGCTGTACCCATGGCGCTCTTATGCGTCCGCCTCATTCGCCGCCTCGAGCTCTGTTCTATCTTTAAGCTAGTGAATTACTCGAGTCATATAATTGGTTATTTACTGAATTGAAAATTTCTTTCGGTTGATCCGTTTTGAATGGAGTCGTTACCTATGCTGTTTTTAACAGAATAACATTAGAAAGGCTTACAACTACGTACAAATCATTGAAGTGTCTACTTCCTCTTTTACTAATTCGCGAATTTTACTATCTTACTGTTTTTAAAGTGTTGACTTCATGGCTGTTCTTTTTGTTCGAGGTGCATTTGGTGCATGATTATTTCGTTTAGTTATTACGTGAAGGATTTTCAAACAATAAAAGAATCATGTACAGTCATAAAAAGTGTTCTTAAAAACGTTCATACATTTTTTATATGGATAAGAGGGTATTATTTTACGTTAAAACTTAAACTTTAAAAACACTATTAATAGTACTTTAAAATTACAAATATATACATGGTAAGGTTGTATAAACGACGAATTTATTTTGTCTAAAGACGTATGTACAACATATATATTATACATGATTGTATAATATAATTGGTAACAGCATAATCTAAAGCTATATCTGCTGCACGCCACTGATTATATGTATACATATTGCAGAGATTCAAACAACATACCCTCCGTCATAGGACATTAAAAGTTAGATGCGATAAAAATGAGATAATCACTTTAGTGTGAACAGTTCTGTCTGCTTGGGCAAAAGCAAATAACGCTAAAAGTTCACGGACATGACAACAAGAATTCTCAGCCACATAATGGATATGGATATTACCCACTACGGCATTTTATCAATTCGCAGCACTCATTGTAAGCCTCTTAAAGCGCAAATAAAATTATTGAATATCTCGCAGTTATTGAATACAAAGTGTATTAGTCGAACCTGGTACAATCAAATGCTGCTCCTTCTTAGGTGAATAGAACGGTTGCTATGTTAGAACATTGTTAACGACTGGCCAGCGACATAACGTCTAGCGAAAGGTCAAAAAATATTTTGCATAAACCTTGGGGAGTCAAAAATACGAAAAACATAGGGAAAATTATTTTTTTTTTAATAAATGTTGCCTAAAAAATTTAATAGCCCCTGTACGGTTAATACATTATGAAAAAATTATCTATACGGTTAATACGAAATTGCGTTCATGAAAAAAATCGATGTGTACGGTTAATACAAAACTGCACATATGAGAAAAAATCAGAAAATGAAAAATTTATCTTTTTTTAATTGATCAATTATCAACAGCTCGGTGATGACAAAAATATTAAAGTATAATATAAAAACATATATGTATATATAGAGGAATTTTACACTGTTAAAATAATAGTGTGTTATGTTACAAAACGACAAAGGAGAATAATGAACAAGATATTAAAATGACCACACAAGTACAAAAGTGTATAGGTTCCGAGGTCAACAATGTTTGAACACGTGGCATGCGACAAATCTCGGCGAATAGTGCGAACTCCGTTGTATGTATTATATGTATGTTTGAATCAACCGTGTGTTATACAATTTCGCTTTTAAACTGAGCCTGTGTCATGAATTATCACTACAAAGGAATTGATTATCTCCACACAGTGTATCATTAATATATCGTTAATTCATAGAAATCACGTAACAGTTGATTTTATTGTTACACTTTGATATTAAATGCAAGAAAATAAACAACATAAGATATTTCCCACATTTCGATGTGTTATAATTTGGAGCGCAAGTTCAATGGGCAAACAACATTATTTCTATTTTACAATTTATTTAATGTGACCACAAACTGTGACATGATTTTATTGTTTATTTTCCCCGTGTTTCGTGACGTGTCGCAGTGCATCACTCGAAAAATTGCGACTTATTAAAGTAGAATGGCTTGTGCTTAATTTACCAATGTATTTTTCGTCTCAGGTTGATCAGTTATTAGAATCAGTTTATTTATAAATAACTCGTATTTCTGAGTGTGTTTTAGCGTGAAATAACAAGCAATAGTGTCACCCAACCTTTTTTTTATACCTAATTCATTGTTTAATCCCCAGAAATATGTAGTTAGTATTATTTATATTTATCCTCATAAATCTTGGATTACATGCGTCGGCCGCCGGTTTATTTTATATTTCAATTGCGCTAATTTTGAATACATATTAATACTATTATTGTATGCGTGCAATGTTACCCTTTATGTACAGAACCCAGCTCACTAGGTAGGTAGTAATAAAGGGTGTATTTTTTAGATGAATAGAACTTTAAAATGAAATAAAACATCAAAATCATGGTGATGGCCATGGTATTAGCTTTATTGAAAAGATAATTTGATGGCATTAGTGTTTAATATGATTTCGCGCATATGGGCGCCGTGGCTGGCTCGAATAAAGCGCAATCTGGAGTCCAATTTTCGACCACTTTCTGGAGCAGCTGGGACCGTACATAGGCAATAACGCGACGAATGTTGACTTCCAAGTCGTCTATCGTCTCTGGTTTATCGGCGTAGACTAGCGACTTTACATATCCCTATAGAAAATAATCCACACGTGTTAAATCACACAATCTTGGAGGCCAATTCACAAGTCCATTACGCGAAATTATGCGCTCATCGAATGTTTCCTTCAATAAATTGATTGTGGCGCGCGCTGTGTGGCATGTTGCGCCGTCTTGTTGAAACCGCAGCTCTTTCACATTAATGCCATTCAATTGGGAAACGAAAAAGTCAGTAATCGTAGATCTATAGCGCTCTCGGCAGCGAATCGACTTATTCGGATTCTCCTCAATACTACGCTCCACTGAAGCAATAGCTTCTTCGGTGCGCACTGTACGACGTTACTGCAGATGAGTATTATCAATTAGAGTATGCGTGGTGCGAAAACGATCCACAGTTATTCGAAATTCGAAATAAATTTGCGCTATTTGCAAGCGTTGTTCTGGCGTAAGTTTATTCAAGGTGAAATGGAAAACCAAACTGAGCACAAATCAGCGATCATCTGTCAAATTGGCTGTCGCTGAAAAAATTGTCTACAATCCTCTACAAAAAAGACTCTTTAGTGACATATTTTACATAGTGTCCACAAAGTCACTGTCTATTTTATTATAGCACACCTAACTATGATATAAAGAATTTAATCATATAATAGTAGACTGGTAACATTTATTAAAAAGTCAAGTTTTCATACTTCTGATATATCTGTGGATCACTAAATTCGTTCATTTTACCATTTATAAACTGCGAAAATGTAAGTGCACGTATTTATTTAATGCTTAAATATGAATGAATACTGTAAAAATTATCATAAAAACACATTAAATAGAAGGAGAGTATTTGCGTATTTGATACGTGGATATATCTTATATAAGATAAAACAAAATAGATATTAAAGTACATTCCATTCTGAAAATAACTTCCAACACACTTCAGGGCGAAAGATGTAGACGTAGCCGAGAGCCAGCCGAGGGGTTTCTGGCGAAGAGCACTCGCGCCATGACAGTGTAGACATCTAAAGTGCTAATGCTGAAAGTACCTGTGACAAACAAACTGAGAAATCTGAATATTCCAATATGTTACAAAATAGTTGGCGCGAGCGAGCGTAACAAAATCTCCAACAATATTTAAAAAAACTACATGACTAGTAATGAGATAAAAAAAAACCGCTATTGTGTGATTGGTATTCGATTTTAACGATGATAGGTTTGGTATGCCAGTGATTCCTCACCGGATTATGAATAATCAGTTACCAATTACACTGGACAACACTTATTTTTGTGCCAGCGATTTTTTTAACTGTTTCTAGTTAACTTTGGGGTGCAGAATCCAAAATAGCCATCAGATTTGGTTTATCAGACCTAGTTTTTGAGATACGCTATATCGGCCTCTTTTAGAATAAAATCATCTTATTTTTAACTTATGTACATTTCAGTTCATCACTATTACTATTTGTTCCGACTGTTAGTTAAAAAAACAAAAAATACAAAGTAAGTTATTTATTTCACACATTAGATAAATATACTTTCATCACTTTTCACTTAATTTTTTTCTTTTATACGACTTTCTAGCATGGAGTTTACCGGGACAGTCTCGCTGAAGACTCCAACAGGAGTCGGTCATCATGTGGATATTCCATCTTCCTTGATATCGATCATCCATAGTTTTAATGTCCTGATGGAATCTTTCCCCCTGTTCTTCACTAAAACCACCCAGGTTTTCTGGAAACCAATCTAAGTGGTTCTGGAGAATATTAAAGTTGGAAATCATATTTTTCTCTAATTCTATGTAATTTTCTGCCTTATAATTTCCAAAAAAAATTTGTACTAC
Source organism: Eubasilissa regina (assembly GCA_022840565.1). NCBI lineage: Eukaryota > Metazoa > Arthropoda > Insecta > Trichoptera > Phryganeidae > Eubasilissa > Eubasilissa regina. The sequence goes on from JAINEB010000018.1 coordinate 30,585,080, forward strand.
TTGAACAAATGAACACCAAGCGTTAGATTCAATCTCTTCGTTGCTGCAGTAAATTGTGGACCTTTAATAACCTGCCTAATCTGAGGACCATAAAATATTCCGGATTTCAGTTTTTCCAGTGGTAATCTTTCAATGGTAATCCCGGTAAGTTTTTGTATCAAGTACCCAAAACGAAGACCATCTCGATTTAAAGTCTTCACAAATTGTTTCATGAGCCCTAACTTGATATGCATGGGTGGAAATGTGATTTTGTCACTCGCAACCGTTCGTTGATTAAGTTTTGTTTTCCTTGAATTATGACATTTCTTAAAGGCCAATTCCGTTAACCCAGTGCTGATCCTTAGCTCTGCTGTCCCTAAGATATAAAAACAAGGATATTTTGTATATCCACTTTGCTGTCCAAGGAGGAAGTTTACCATTTTTAGATCGACACAAATCACCCACTAATGTTCTTTTTACTTGGTTTCTTGGTTCCCTCCAGACCATTAATACTCCAAACTTTAGACACTTCCGCTTTTCAATTGTCCACTGTCGCAAATGTTCAATGCATATTTTACATACGAAATATGTAACCCAATATTTATCCCGGTCTTCCAAGTGGACGCCAATATAGACCAGATAAACCCTTTTCACAAAGTCAGAAATAGGTTTTCTACTTTCTGTCAAAGTGTGTTCGCCACATACATCACAAAAAACGTCTGGATGATTCACACAGCTACGTCTGCTTGTGGATGCCATGGTTTTAATTCAATGTTTTATTACTAAATAACGCCGAAACTTTACACAAAATGATTGTAAACTGAACCGGGTTAGGCAGAGGTAATATGAGCGAGTTATTAATTAGTTCGTGGTGGGGCTTACCCAGATATAGGAATATCGGGTTTTACGGTCATGGGTACTAAATAATTGAAAGTGACTAATTAGATTTTTAGGTACGAAATTTCAATTTTGGCCTCTAAAGATATCATTATTTTTGCCTTTTATCAGAACTAAAATCAATTAACGCTTATCTCAAAAATTAGAGTAGGTATGAAAAAATATTTTTGGAATCAGCGCATCAAAAATATCCAAAATCAGTTCTTACGTTTACCAAAAATTTAATTTAATTTTGTTGCCCAGTCTTATCGTTACAATCGAACACAAATCTCACAATACTTATATAACCCTAATATATTTAAAAAATAAAAATACAATAGTAAGAAAATTTGAATATTTACTTAATATACCCAAATTATTGTTCATCAATTTGTTTATAAATTACAACTTTTTGTTCCTTTAAATCTTGACAGTTTAAAAGTATGTTAGTACCTACTCATTTATGTTGTCGTGTGTCGATGTTTCATATTCAAAATTGTTGTAACAGATACCACTTTTTAAAGCAGTATCTTGTTTACTAATGCGAACTAGTTTTGAATTGAAATATGTATCTTCCATAAAAAATATTACATTGCATTCTGTGCAGGGTTCCGGGTCATTATATAGGTCAACCGGGTCATTATAGGGTGTATATATATATATATATATATAGAACTAATATCGTGTTAGGATGTGCCGAGTGCCAAAGTTCAACCCTGTCCATCGGTGTCCGAGTTAGAAAATGTCGGATAAAGAAATCAGATTACTCGATAAAAGCCATAAAACCATGCACGCGATCTTGTGAAGGGCTATGAAAACTTGAGGACTCTTAATTCCATATATTTTTAGGTAGTAAAAACTAACGTTTATTGTTAAATATGTATATAAAATACACCATTTTAACATAGAATATATTTATTCAGTGGGTTCCCAGTAAAATTGGTCATAAAAACTGCGTTAAAAATAGCGCATTAGAAAATTATAACATTTTTATATACTTATTTTTTTCGCTTTAACTTTGCTTTTTATTTTCATTTTATCGGAACCGGAATCGTCACCAGGCGCCACCAAAATATTTATAAAATCGATATGATATATGTGAGGCGACGAATATCGTTCATAGTACCTACCCCCCACATGCTAAACCAGTGCCCTGCCGTGCTAGCTACTCCTCTAATAGACTGTAACGCTAAATTGTTACAAAAAATACTGTTTTTCGTGTTTTAATTTAGTACATTCATTTTTATATATTTTTGATACACACTATTATTTATACTTTTATAACATCAAATCATAATATTTAATTTTATTTACAAAAATAGTCATACTCCTGTTGAACTTTATAACGAGGAAGTATTAATACATAAATATTTATAATTTTTACGTTTTACTAATTCCTCGGCATGTAAGTGTCCCCGTATGTCGCGCGTACACCGGGGTTCGGTCCCCGTCAGGGACATAAATTTAACTGGTTTTCTGAATATTTTTTCGAATAAGAAAAATATATTCTACGCAGGAGTGGTATCATACACGTGTCTGAAACATGTAACGCGTTTTTTTTTTTAAATTTTCTATTCAAGATTCATTAGGTAGTAGGTACATATTTATAATTTCTCTCAGAAACAAATTAACTTCAGCGCAATTTATCTCGAGGTCTGCAAGTATTCAACATTGTATAACAGAAGCATTCATAGCGTAATAAAATTTTATTTTAATGACTTATCACTTTTTGTATGAGTTACAGACTCCGAAATCTTAGAATAGCCCTTACTATGAAACATTCTTGAGAAGTGCTTCAGGTATACGAAGCTGACTATAAAATCAATGACGTCATTGGTATTCCGTGGCTTTCATGATCAAATTTATTGAAAATACAAGAACGCTTTATACAACAAATTATTCATATTTAATTTTGTTATGTATACAAAACATACAAATGCTTTTAGCTTTTTATAAATAAAGAAAATAACGCAAATATTTTCGAAGCTAGAAATTTCAATTGCTGAAATTGGACGAAGGTGAAAAACAAATATTAAAAATTCACAACATTTTATCCGTTTTAATCGGAACTTTTACTATTTTTAGAATATTTATTTATATTTGTAAGTATTTTCATTGAACACCTATTTATACCGCCGTATTATGCAATTCTTTGAGTATCTTTTAAGCCGTAAGGCTGTAAAGTCTACAGCATTCAAACAATGAATGTGGCAGCGAATGAAAACGTGTAAAATATTAATATTAATGAAATTTTATTTGTACAGTTACAACTATCCAGAACATATAATACATATTTGTGTGATGATTAAAAAGGAATTTAGATAAAACTCTTCAAAACACTATATTTCCCTTTACCTATTAAGCTACAATGACCATACAGAAAGTCAGTCAAATTTCATCTACGTACCATGTTTCCAAGCGAGATATCATTTTTTCTATGTAATTTAGTTTTTTTTAGATGTAAAATACTTACAAAATCGTCGCGCGCTCTGTACCAAGTAAGGTTTCTCTATTCCCAGACTTTTTTCATTCCCGGGACTCGATTCGCATCCGGGAGCTCCGGATCATTCCCGGGATCTCGTGATATGTTAATAAAAAAAATTTGAAATAAAAAATTTTATGTTTGTTTTTTATAAACATTGTCAATTTTATTGTATTTTATTTGTTATTATTAATTAAACATGTATTGACAAAAAAATACTATTTCTAAATAAAAATACAGATATAATAAATTCTTAATATTTAAATATTTAAAAAATCTAATTTAAATGAAATATATTGTATGTACATATTTACAATCATAAAATTTTTATTACACTTCACCGACAGTCGTCAATGCAAGCAAATTTCAAAGAATTTGTAACTCTGTATTTTGTTACTAAATGATTTATTGTTTCCTGGACCCATTGTTATTGTTTTCTGGAACCCATTCGAAAAGTATGCTTTCTTTGTTTTGACCCGAATATTTCTTTTTAACTGCGTTCGTAAGACAAAAAATTTGGACGAAATTTAAATTTTTCCGAATTCCGGGACTCGATGCATCGAAAACCCCATGTATTCCCAGGAATACATTCCCGGGTCGAACCGGATCAGAAACCCTAATACCAAGCCACCAACACCAAACTACTACTACTACTACTCATGAACAGATCAGCAGTGTTTAGCTCCAACCTCTGTATTAGCATTCCATTAATATTAATTAATATTAAAAAAATCCGACGCGGATCATGAGTCGACTTGGGGGCGGATTATCTTTCACATACTTGATTCATCTGGTCTCATACGTCACATATCGATAACAAAATAATTGGTAACTCCGTACGTTTCATGTAATTTTTATTAAATCTTTATTAAATCTGTCATTAATATCAACCATTGTCACATTTTTATACACGTGAATGCAAAAAATACATACATATTTTTTAATAAATTTTATATTGTAAGTTATTTAGAAAACAGAATACAGTATTTCATTGATATTATACACGAATAAGATGTTTGTCTTTAAATTATACACATATAATGACGATTTGAACACGATTTAACTCACGGTTGCCGTGTTCGACTTGGTATACCGAAGCTTGCCTCACGCCAACCAATTACATTTAACTCTTATTTTTGTATATTTTTTTTATGAATGATATTTATCCGGGAGAAATGAAAGTAAAATAATGCAAATTTTAAAAAAAAAGTTTTTTTTAATATTTAACGATGTTTATAAGTTACTAGCTGAAGTACCCGACGTTGCCCAGGCTTTACGCAGAGTGAATTCATTTAGGAGAATGGGAGTACTTTTTTTTTCGAAATTAGATGTAGACAATAATTTTCCTCTTATTTCGAACGTCAAGTATGCAAAATTTCATCAAAAAGTATCAAAATTGTGCTTTAAGGGTTGGAAAGGGAGATGGAGGTGGTTTTTAGAAATCTCATGAAGACAGTGATCTTCTTATTACTCTTAAGTCTAGAACACTAGACAAGAAATACTCACCAAGTCCCCACTCCCCTCCCACTTTGCTCCCGCTCACCTCCCACTCCCCTTGCACCTCTCTCTCACTCCCCTTTCACTTCCCTACCTTGAGGAAAATATAGACATCCCACCGTTCTCCTTTTAGCAATATAGAATAAGATAAACGCACTACACTCGATTCAAGTGTATTCGAAAATTTCATTTCATATTTTTTTCATTTATATTTCAAACTATCTGAAGTATCCGGCGTTGCCCTAACTTTATTCAGAATGAAAAGGCTTCATTTTGGGGGGATGGAGATAGTTTTTTCGAAATCAGATGTAGACAGTAATTTTCCTATTATTTTAAACGTCAAGTGTGCAAAATTTCATCAAGTACCAAAATTCTGCTTTAAGAGGTGAGAAAGGGGGATGAGGGTAGTTTTTCGAAATCCCATGTAGACAATAATTTTCCTCTTATTTCGATCGTTAAGTGTGCCAAATTTCATCAAGAAGTACCAAAATTCTCCTTTAAGGGGTGGAAAAGGGGCGAGGGGAGGTGTTTTTTTAAATCTCATGTAGACAGTGACCTTCCTCTAGTTTTGAAGGTAAAGTGTGCAAAATTTCACCAAGCTCGAAATAAAATTGTAGATTTGTATAAAAAACAAACAAACAGACAGACACTCTTCTTTATATATTATATATACTAGCGAGTACCCGGCATGCGTTGCAATTCAAACGTTGCCACTTAAAGAAAGAAAATTTTTGTATTTTAGTTATGATTATTGAAGTGCTTTTGGATACACAATATTTTTTACGCGTGAGCAGGCCACATACAGCTGTCCAAGTGAGAAGCGTGGATTTTCCTAATTTAGTCCACACACTTGGAGCGATTGTCCCTGTGCTTTGTTGATAGTCATTGCAAATGCGAGTTGCACCGGAAACTGCAGACGTTTAAATTCGAATGGCATATCTGTCGGAATCATTGGGATGCGCGGCAACAGTACATCTTCTCCTTTATTTTTTAATTTTCCATTTAAATTTGTAGCTTCGATGATATTGTTCATTATCTTTTTCACTAAAAGCTTGCTACCGTTACAAAGTCGTGGTGGATTTATATTTCGGAGAAGAATGATAGGTACGCCAATTTTGAATGTTAAAACGTGCGGCGGCATGCTTGGCTAACCAGGTGAATTTAAAAATTCTGTTGGATAATTGACAATTTCGTCTTGATTCATTACAGTATCGATGGAATTATACATTGTCTCTTCGCATCGTGTTTCGTTTTGAATCCTGAAGTTGATGGCACCTTTGATTTTGAATCCTGAAGTTGTAAACATCTTCGTTTTTGGCTGCTAATATAACACGTTCACTGAGCTACTGATGATTTTTGTAATTCTTTGCGATATTTGGAAAAACTTTGTGAATCAATTCGCCTATGGTTCCTGTAATTTTACATAAGCTTGTTGGCAATGTAATACATTGTGCGGATTCATTGATTTCCATTTTCCCATTCCCAACATCCAACAATTGTTTTGCAAAACGTTCAGCAGATACATCATATTGTAGTTCTACACGTATATTGGCCTTCAAAGTCAATTTCTGCACTCGTCGCCATAAAACTGATGATTTGAGAAATACATTTAATTCATCAGCAGGTATTGGTATAACTGGTAGGATTTGTCGAAAATCACCTGACAATAAAATAAGTGCGCCACCGAAGAGCTGTTCATTTCCTCTCAAATTTTCAAGTGTATAGTGAAGAGCTTCCAATGCCTTTTTGAGCGTCACAGTATATTCGTCCAATATAATGATTTGACATGATTGAAGTACTTTACCAATCCCTAATTTTTTTTTAATGTATGTTGGTGTCTCGGTGATTTGCATATTCATAGGCAATTTCAGTGCTGAATGCGCTGTTCGACCACCATCCAAAAGAGTTGCTGCAATTCCAGATGAAGCGATTGCCATTGCAATATTGTTTCGTGATCGTATAGTTGTAATTGCATGCATAATTCTATCATACGCTATGCTGGAACCAAATTCGGAAGATTTGTTTGAACAAATGTACCCAATTCGTCGACATCAAATTGTGTTTCTCGTTGCAAATCACGTTCAAAAATGTTGTTTGCAGATCGATTCGGAGCAGCCATTCCCAATTCTACCAGTGCTTTGTTAGAAATTACCAAACACATCAAAATCGAAGCCTCATTATACACGTTTGATGTGAATTGAAGGTCCGGATTTTGATTTGTTGCACGCAAACGATGTAAGATGTCTTCACGCATCTAGTCTTTGTGTTTTTCCCAAAGATCTTCTGGATTGGATAGGAAGCACGCTGTCAATATGATTGCAAATAACGTGCGCATTTGCTATGGTTGAGCAGTACTCGATGCATCAGCGAGTATAGTGTCCCAATGTGCATCGTTTTCCAAAAGATTTAATTCTTGGCAAGTGGCACATACTTGACCGTTTACTGTTCTCAGTTCTTGGAAGTATGTCGATCCGCGTACGTTAATTAACAGTAATCGCAAGTAAAAACATTCTGCATTGTTTGGGTGAACAGTGTATAGATGGCCTAATGCGTCGGTCGAATATAAATTGGGATGTCCTTCAACTGCTTTACCTTGCTTGCGACGTCGAAATTGTTTGGCTGATGCATTCCATGTGTAGTAAATTGGTACTTCAGAGTAAAGCAGCGTCTTTTGCAAACATATCGTTCCCGCACAATGAGAAAAATGCAGTTAACGTTGTTGGCGGTGGTGACAATGCTCTTACGCGTGCATTTTCTGTTGTGAAGTACACGCGCTGTTTATTTTCAAGGTGCACTGCCAAATGAACAACTGTCGGATGTCGTTCGTGGATTGGAAATGATAAAATGCGCCACACTGCTTCATTACTACTAATGTAGCGTCCCAGTTGATATTGGTAGATTTCATCGATGGAAGCAGTTGCATTTCCCACTCCAAAAATTTAACATATTTGCAAATGTACTTACTTGATCGATTTCACCGAATTGCAATACTCGACATTGATGTGCGCTTTGTACGCTTTTGAGAGTAACGGTGAATACCCAACGATTATCGACTTCAACATCATTGTTTCGTACTTTTAAAGTGATGGATTTGCCACCCACCACCTTCAGTTGATCGTCGACGATAGTGGATATGCGTCATTACCAGTGATAGCCTCGGCAAGTAAGTCTCTCATGTATCGTTTCGTACATTTCCCACCAGACATGCATGTTGAATTGTTGTTGAGTAAGCCACATGGACCATAAATCATGTATTTGGTAACAACTTCAAATAAGTCTTGATCAATTTCGACATCTGGTATTTCTGCTGAGATGACTTTATCAATTTGATCTGGTCTGACTTTTTCGATCAGCCATATCAAAATGTGTGGATGTGGCAAACCTCTTTTATGCCATTCAATGGAATACACCCAACAGCGTGTCTCTCCAAAAACATGATGCTTGACAATTAAATCTATTAAAGATTTCAATTTCTGACGGAACACACGTGCGAAAATATCACGACGATTCTGAGACTAGCTGAACATCACTATTTCTGCGATGAAGAATTATATCTCGCGAGTTAAATTCTTCTCCAACTATAACGATCGCCATTTCATCAATTGTTGGTGCATTGAACTGTCTTTCGTGTTGGCCGACGGGTGTTTTGTCTGCTCTAACTACAACTTTGTACTCATCAGTTGGCATTTGTTCATGGGCAGTTCTGAACAATCGAATTAATTCGTTGTGTTGATCGAATAACGTTTGAAATTCAGCGACAATTTCTCGTTTAGTGCCCGTATTGAATTGACAATGTTGATCGATTTGTTCATCAGTGTTTCTCATGAAATAAATTTGAAGAAATTTGCGATCTGCATTCCAATTGAGCAGTTCACACCGAACACACGCAAACTGTCACTAAACTGTATGAAATACACACATTTGTTAAATTGAGAAAATTCGCCACAGAGAATCCTAAAAATAGCCAATCAACGTGTCCGAATTTCACATTTCACGACAATATGGTTTGCCATGAAACCGATAGCCATAGCGCACAGGTCGCTTTCTTCGGCAAACTTTATCATTGTAAAATGGTTGTACTAATTCGGAAACCTTTGCGGGCGTGTGCACAACAACTCACCAAAGTTTCATCGCAATTGGATGAACTGTATAGGAACACATACACAAACAAACATTAATTTATATGTATATAGATATAGTTACGATGTTATAAGTACCTACTATATCATCAAGGGAAGATCAGGAAGCTGATCAGTGAAGAAATATTGACTATATAGAGCACAATGGTCACGATTTGGCTAAAATTAATTATTAATAAAATCTAAATTCAATACTTTATTTTTATCACTGAGATTTTATTCCCTATCCCATTTTCCTTTTCCTTTTTCCTCGAATATTTTCTTACTTCCTTTTTTATAACTTTTTTCTCTATGTTAAAATTTTTATTCTTAAATTTTTTTCTCACATTTTTCTGCTTTATAGTTCTTATTAAATTTTAAATTGTACTCACTGTATAAAGTATTTTGTATCGTTTGAGAAAACATGTAACTGGTTCAATTATTGTTTAGCTTTTATTGTAATTCTCGTATATACTGATAAACTATATGTTTTCTGAATAAATTAAAAATAAATAAAATAAAATAAATATTCTTTCAGACCACACAAGATACAAATCCAAATGACGCCCTTTTTGGCAGTAGGTACTAAATACGAAAATTACATTTTTTTTCCAATAATGTTACAAAAAAATACAATTAAAAAACATACAAAAAATAGTCTGAAATTTAGTTTTTGTGTACGATTTGTGCGAAATATGGTAAGAATTGCAAAATTTAAATATGCTCCCCTGATAATTTCAGAATTTTAGACATACCACCTTTAATCTCTGTATATGATAGTGGATGTGTTTTGCAACTCGACAAAAATTATGCGTAAGACACATTTTTATTCTAAAAATGCTAGCTAAACGATAAGTTCTAACTCATAAGTAACAATAATAACATAATAAAAATGATTTGTCTACATTCGAGCAAATCCGGGTCTTCTGCTATAGGGGTGAACTTTACGCTGTAAAAATAGGACTGACTAAATGGCTACCAACATTTTAAATGCCATGAGCGCGTTAACACGCCAAACTTTTCGTATGACGCCAAACTATAAGCGCACTTTTTGACCTTGCAGGCATTATAGCAAGGATTAAAATCATATTTGTTAAATCATTTTGCCATCTGTCGTTACATTGTGAGTTCGCGCCGGTGGATAGAATACCAGCGCACCGCGCCACCGGCTAGTCCCAGTCTGTGGGTAAGGTAATGTGTGGTGTCGGTATGTCTATCTCGGAAGGATGGGAATGGTCTCAAACAAAAACAACACTTGATTTTAACACATTATTTACACTTTAATCACATAACAACCCGACATTGTAAGCACGATAACTGTCTTTGACATCTTCTTTCTTCATGTGAAACTCTCCGCCTAGTGAGGACACCCGGTGTTACCGATTTAGCACACCTTGATTTCTACACAGTTTGCCACAGGGTCTAGGCGCGCGCCCCGTATCAGAAGTGATCTCTTCCTCCAAAAGGTTACCCAGATGCCATCCGGTCACTATGGAATTCGTCGAACCCATCCGTCTGCCATCGGTTACAGGCAGTCCCCCCGCCAGTCCCAGCGAAGAGATTGTTCTCACGCGCGGGTAGATCAAGGCTTCGACTCGCTCGGATCCATCACGCCTCATTCAATCTTCCGTTTGCGATGTCTTTTCGCATTTTTGCCCGACACTCCACCTTCCCCGGAAGTCCCTCCTTCACCTCGAGCCCTCTCCCCCGCCGGAAGCGTCTACCCGGATCGGTAAATAGCGCTGTGTCCTCGCGCATTTCACACTGTATTCGACAGTTCCCAGCTTTTGATAGACTGTATCAAACGTCATGACCCTTAAAGCCTGCCATTACCCTATATGATATCTTCCATTTAAAATACGTTGGCAGTTAAAAGGCTTACAGGATCGAATCCTCGACCTTTAATTTTAAAGATGCGCGTCCTAATGACGCACACACAATTTATAAACTACTAACTTCTCGCGATAAAGTTAATATATCGTTAGAAGTGTTGGCGTGGAGGTCGTTTATAAGGTCAGATGAAGTAGATCGACCTCGGCAGTGTCTTGTACAGAAACGGATGCGTGAGTATTAATTAAATCCATTGTTAGGTAAGACGACAACTAATTTGTCGCCCAAAATTCAACCGTGCATGTTAACGAAAGGCGTAAGCCGTGTCGCGGTCACCCTACTGCAATGCGTTACAGTGATCTCCAAAATGTTTAAGGTTAGGTTCGGCAGTAGTACTAAATCTAACCTAATAAAACTAATATAATAAAACTTTTTAAATTTTATATAGATGTGTTTATTTTCTTTAACAGAGTGTACTATATTTTATATAACATTTTTGTAAAAGGTATTTAATGAAATTTAAACTATTAGGTAACTTTAAAGCGAAGGTGTTTCCAAAGAGGAGCGAAATGTTGAAACCAAAATAATGCACGAAGCACTACCGAGCAGTATAAATTAAATTCAAAAATAGATACATCACGCCAAATAACATCGTAAGATTTCGTAAGTTCGGCGATACAAAATACGTAATACAATCGGCTTTAAATAAAATAATAATTTACCCTTCCACAAATTTCATACAAAATATCTAAACGTCGAAGCCGTACCAATGCTCAACTCGGCGAACTCAGATACGATATCAAACTAGATGCATACAGAGAGTTTGAAAAATAAACAGATTTTTTAAATATTATTCCTTCCGATTTTAATTATTCTCTTTGATTTTACTTGGCCGACCAATGTTATTCAAAAAGGTGCTATTCAAGTAAGTCCGAGCGCCTTCTCCTTATTCTACACGTTAATCGAACAAGCTGAAGGTGACGGTTGCGCGCCATTGTTAAAAAGCAATCTTATTTTTATTTTATTAAGGGATTTTGACAGTGAAAACATATTGTAATAAACATAATTATGAAAATCCACAAAAAATATTTGGATACATAAGTATGTTTAGATGAAAGAAGGAGGAGGGTGGGGAGGTTGCAACTAACGTTGCGGTAAAGGGAAACCAACATGAGTTTTTATAGGTATAGTGAATGGCCAAAGTTTAGATTGTGGTGGTTCCTAAGAAGAACCCTTTGAGCTTAGTAAGGCTAATGTTGAACAAGTCAATTTCTGTAAATTTCTCATTATGGTATTTACATGACCGGTGAATGAATGAATTTTGTATGTAAGATGTTCTACTTCTGGGAATGTGGAAGAGTACGGATTATTATTTCATACAGCGATGGCTTAGCAATAGCTTAACAATAATAACAAAATAATCTTAACAATATAAAACTCGTGTCCACATGACTTTAGAAGCATCTGTCTAGGAGGCATTCCCAGCAGACCTCACCAGTCAGTAGAGTTTTTTGATCAGCATTTCTCAGTGCCTGGTCCAATGGTAGGGAAGGCCTACGCTGAACTTTGTAAAGTCCGAAATACCCTGTATTCATTGTATGCCGAAAGTCTCAGATCGCCGCAGCCCTCTACGGACCGTTCTACGCGATAGCAGGCTCGTCAAACTACGTAAAACGTAGACACCTCACGTCTTAGCCAGCGCCCCCGTGTAAAGAGCTCTGATGAATCGGATCGATACGCATTTTACTGTATGTGATCAGTAGTCAACTTTGACCATGCTAAGTTTATACCAGAGTAACTTTTTACCATCGCCTGTGGCAAAAACGTTTGCGGGTTGTTGGTACATCAAATTTACTATTGTCGTAGCATAGATAAGAAATCTCGCCTCACAATGTGGCAAGACAAATAATCATTTAATATGTTTTATCCTACGACTTAACTCGTCTCTGCGTTCGACATCTGTCACTTTGATGGCGAAATTTTTTCAAATTATGTGCTAATTTATATTAAACAATGAGACAATCATCGAACAAACTCTCATCACTAAAATAGCGAGATATTGTATGATTAATAATTGTCGAACACTGCAACTTTCAAAGTACCAATGTGACGGACGACTTATGAAACAGCCGTGAAGAGTCCGCCATATTTAACTAACGATTTTCGGTTTTTACCATCCGATATTCAAGAGTAAAATTATTTAACCATTGCATTTACCAACGATTAAGCAACTCGTTTTCGCAAATAAATGTACTTTAGTAACTTTTTTTACCATAGTATAAAGTTACCACTGATCACATAACCGGCCATAAGTTAAAGATATAAAATTCTTCCCTTAGTAATATACTTATTTTTGTTATTTTCTACGATAATTAAATTCGGGTTCTACGCCACAAGAATCGAAACCAGTTGACATTAAACATATTTTTTTGTTAAAAAGTATGTTTAATACGTACTTTTCATCTATATTTGGACAAACTGAGTAAGATAGTTAGCTTAAAATAAGAAAACAGTAAGAAAAAAAAATAAGAAAAAACAAAAATAAATAAATAAATAAATAATAAATAATAATAAAAATAAATAAATACCAGGAGGGTTCCTGGTTCGAACCCCAGTGGCAACGAAATATTATTTCAATAAATTGTTTTTATCTGTATATCTTTCTATTTGGTATAGTTAATTTGTATTAAAATGATCTCTTTAAAAGTACGGTACCCGTATAAAACAATACATAACCAAAAAAAGGAAACACAAAACGATGTTTTTAACATATGTGTAATCTTAAATACTAAATGTTGTGAATCTTGGCTCGCGTGATGGTGGAAGCGGTCGGTGTGCGAGGGAGCCCCCGCTCACAGCGACACGGTAACAATGGCACCACACGTCTCGCTCGAGGAGTTTTCCTTGCCAAGGTGACCATTATCGGGCTATAACCCGCTAACCCGCCGCTTCAGACCCGCTCGGAGACGGGCCGAACAAAGGAGACGGCCGACTGTCGAAATGGGGACTAATCATAATCCTCTGCACGAGTGGAAATGGCGAGGGTGGATATGTGATGGTCCGCCGCGTGGCTCGATTCACCACCACCGCGAGACGATCGTGCGGACCAACCAACATCGACTGCACCCGACAGCGCATAACCACGGATATATATTATCCTATTAAACCTGCGCGCAAAAGATAAAAATGATTTTACATTAATCTTTTTATTAATTACTATAAAAATGAGTATTAAACGCACTGTCGAATAGATTTCACGCAATGAGGTAGTGAAGTTTTTTTTTAATTTTTCAAAAAATCATTTACAATGCTGAAAGAAGTTTTTCTATATCTAGAAATATGCCAGAGTTACGGATGTTCAAAGTCGCGTGTTTTAAAAATGAACAGTTTATACCGTTTTATCGTGTGACGTCACATCTTCCGAGTCGACGAGTCGTTAATCGACACTAGCGGGCGAGTGTTGACGTAATGACGTCACATCTCTCATACGTCACACGGTAATTCGAGCGTTTTTCAATAAGCCCAACTTTGAACCCCGGTATCTCCAAAATTATCCCACATTTTAACAAAAAATTCAAAAAGCATGGTAAAATCTGAATTTTTTCTTATTTTTTTTAACATACTATAAAAGCTCATTTCTGACATGCTCTACTATCCCATTTGATACACATTCAATTTATTTATCTAGAAGTACTTATAAGACAACAAAGGTTGACAGGCTTGTACCGTCTCTGATGTATTATATATCTTTATGTGGTGTGGAATCGTAGACACTGAAGACAAGGGAGAGAAGACGGATTGATGCCTTTGAGATGTGATACTGGAGATACGTACCATGGACGGCGAGACGCTCCATGCTGCTGGAACTGAAGATCAAATACAGACAGTCAACCATTTGCCTGGGATGAATTCTTCAATTCTTCATCTTCTTGCAAGAAGTTTGTTATGGTGGGCCACGTCGAAGGACGAAGAACAAGAGAAAAATCCGCCATTCGTTCTACCGACCAAGTGGAAAAGGCAACAGACATTTCTCTGATGACAGCCCTAAGATCTTCAGGATGCCGAAAAAAGTGGAGGAGCATAGTCAAGATAGCGGGAGTTCATGGAGAATGCGACCACCAGCCGTGAGGGACCGACGTGAATGATGATGATGATGATGATGATTTATACAATTTCATATATGTCTGTCTATTATCTATTCAACCCTACACCCTTTGATTCACCTAAACTAAAATTTTACACAGTTACTCTTTAGGACCCTATGCAAAACATAGGCATCCCCCCCCTCCCCCAGGATATAAATGTGTATTATACTGAATGCCAATCAATTTTGTGCTATATTTCTAATTTTGCTCCGCTGCACTCTAGGTCCCTGAGGAAAATATGCCCAAGACAATCCACACATCCGGACATTAAATCTTCCCTTTGCCTCGACCAACTTTTACATACATGGTTACTCGTTAAGGTCTGCGCAAATAAAGGCGTCCAACCCCTAGTTCCCTATTTCAAATTGCAACTAGGTGAGTCTTAATTCCAGGCAACAGGCTAGGAACGCTAATTATAAATATTTAACATGGTTTTAATACAGTAAAAGGAAATAAACAACATATATAAAATTAGACTTAACAATTGGGCATTACTGTAATAAAATTTAATTATAAAAAATAAAAAATATAAACAAACATTTAGATAGAGAAAAATCATGAATGAAAACAATATCGTTTTTCTTTAATGTTATACATAGTCTTCAAAAATATTTTTTAAGTAGGTTCCTATTTCAATAATCAAATGTTCAAGCTGTGTGTGAAAATTCAGAGATATGTAAAAAAACGATTATGGAAATATTCGACTTATATGGCTAAAATCTTATTTAAGATCAGTCAGTTTCACTAAAACCTAAATAAAATGTCTTACAAAAAGAGCGAGAATTGTTGGAAAATCTTAAATTAATTTACAATATTTATCGCACTTGATGGTTTCAGCTTCAGTCAATATTTTTTTAAATAAATAAATATCAGATATCTCATAGAGACGAAGCTATTTTAATATATTTTAAAGGAATATATAGAAAATATGGGGGGTAATTACAGGGCTTACGACCTGTCTTCGGCTGGCTTAAGTAATCACTTTCTCACCCCTCAATCTCCATATTTATCAAATTTTTGAAAATTCTATATATGTATGTTATTACATGGACCCGCTTCGAGTACTACTACAACATCGCCATCTATCGACCAAATTTGATTATTCTACACTGTATATATATTCTGAACCCTGTAATTACCACCTCATATTTTCTATATATTCCTTTAAAATATATTAAAATAGCTTCGTCTCTACGAGATATCTGATTTTTATTTAATAACGGTGCCTTTATAGGTAAAAATCCAGTAATTTTTGTGTTAACATATTCAAATATTGCTAAAATATTTTTTTCATTTACTTCGTTGATTAAAATCAATCAAAACTCAACATTTTGAACAAATACCTCGAACTTTTTTAAAAAGAATCCGCTCCGAAAAAGTTGTGAAGAACACGTTACAATTTGTATATGCTACAGTAAAAGTTGGAATAATAATAAATTCACATTACTGAAGTTACTATTATAGGAAATTACTGCAGTCGGTTAAACTGGACCACGACTGTGCTACGTGTCCATTGATATTAATACACGTCAAAATTGAATGTTTTAATTTGTTTTCCCCGTGACAAATGAACGACATAATAAAATCAAATACCATCAAAATAGAAGGTCGAACGTGTCACGAGTTGCATCAAATTGGTACCAAATACTTAAAACTGCTGGCATCATAATTGCATGACGACGCAAAAGCGGGCAGCCAATCGTAATCCTACACGTGGAAACATGACCGGTGGAATTATTAGGTAGGTACTGACTGTTCAAGTGCAATACAAATATAAACACGTTAAAAGTGCCTAACAAACGAATCGATGAATACAATTCATCACAATAGCCATCGAAAACTAAACGACACACGGCCATAATGGTAGATGGTAGTAATGTATACTCAATAACGAAATATATTCTAAAAAAGGGTCTAAATACACCAAAGTGGGTAACACTAAAATTAAAATATTAGGACAAGAAATTTGCGTTAGTTCGTGTCTATATATTTGATAGTCTGTGCAAAAAATATAATTTTTCGATAAATATAATTTTTCTGCATATTTTTCTAGTTGATTATTTTAATTTGTATTAAAAATAGCGTAGAACCACAGGTCTGTGCGCGGAACTATGTTCTGAAAATACAACTTCACAACAAAAATGTGTTCTCCCTAAAAAAAAAAATTATTATTTGTTCGCATGCAGTTTTCTGTTAATTAAGACACTACCTAGCAACTGCGCGAGTTTCTGTAAAACCCATTTTTCAAAGTTAAAAATATAATGTATTATCAAAAAAAAGGAAGTGGCCCGCAATTAACTTAACCAATAACCACCAACAAATACCCAATCAGACATATTTTTTAAATACGTAATGTACCGTTCCAGCGATGACGCGACACACGTGCGATCCTTCCACACCCCGAGAGAGTGCCGAGCTAGTGGAGAGTGTGCACCCCTAATACTATTGGCACTTCCGGCGAAATATAATAAGTATAAATATTATTTTTTTTTAAAAATCATTCATCGCCTTATTCAATGATTCATTATTAAAATATCAATGTCACATCAAATCTATTTTTAATTATTATCTAAATGAGCTCTGCAATGAAAAATAAGATAAAGTATACAATCGGATCACAGTTCTATATTTTTACATCCTTAGGAATTCAATATACCTACACATTTTATTAATATTATAAATATGTTGGGTAGGTAGGCACTAATTAAGCATATAAAATTGTATAACACGTAATCAACAACTTTTCTATTGTATTTTTATAGTTTGTTTTGCTTATTTTTATATATGTATTTCGTACTACTGTGTAGCTGCTTGTGTGGTTTTTTTTTAATTTTTTATACCAAACCTATTTTGTAAAAGCCCATAAGGGCGTTAATAAATTAATAAAAAAACCACTCATCAGTAACATCATTTAACACGAATTAAATTTAAAATCTTAAAATAATGTAAATTATTTCACATTGTGCGATAAAAAGTTGTATGTACAAAATGTCTGAACAATTATTATAATAATAACAATATACGTCTTCGTGAAAACTCAGCGGAGGTCCGTGAACCGCAATCTTACTTTATCGTTAGTAAAAAAAAATGGTGTACATTATTCTTTAACAAAAAAACTTTCGACGAAACGAAAGGCCACACGCCGCAGTGGCCGTGTTTGAAAAAATCCGGTGAAACCAGTTCTGATTACCATCTTATAGTTTGATGAGACTGTACTGTCATTGAATGAAGCAGGATACAAACAATACTTCTAGAATAATAAATATAATCTTAACATGTGTAAATAACATTGGCGGGTAGTGAATAAAAAAGAATAAAAAAGAAGAAGTGAATAAGACAGCGATAACCTGTCTATATGTATATGTATATATATACACATGGTATTCTTGTTGATGTTGATTATATATGTAAGAAGTAAGAAACTATGATCCATGTTCAGTACATTTTATATGTTAAGGTTACGCACCTCTCGAGCCACACTGTACTCACTGTACTTTACGATGGTCGACTCGGTTATCAGTCGTGGAGTGAGTAGTTATGGATTGACATATAAAATATATATTAATAAAATTAAGCAGTTACAATTAAGATTTTTTAAACTTATAGTAGATAAAAGAACGAAATTTTTGTATAAAGATGATTATAGTAAATTGTTTACAATACGCAAAATATTACCAGTTGACAATAAAGTAACATATGTATGCTATAATATTCGAAGAATTGATAAATAATGTAAATATAAATACTGATCCTCACCATAGCTATTCGACCAGATCTTCGGGTCGAGCCATGAGCGTACAGATCGCGAATAATGTGTACGGTGAGAGAACGAGAGAATGTGTTGTGCCAAGAATAATCAACAAAATCGATGAAAACCTATTAAACATTTTTTTAAATGATGCAACCCCAGTGACCACCTTAAAAGGACCATATTCTTGTCTAATTTTTTTATTTCCTTTTTGTACTATATTATATTCAGGTATTCATCCATAGAATACTGTGGACCACGTCTATTATTTATCTTTTCGAAAGATTGATTTTTTTATATATACATATATATATTTATACATATTCTTTATATCTTTTTAAGTATTTCATCTAACAATGCCCTATCTATTATTCCACTCTTGTTATATTATTATTTATAAAAAATAAAAAAACGTTTAATAATAATAAAAGGCAATCCTTGCCGTAAAACTACCATGCAGTTTGGCAAAAAATTAAAATTAATATTTATGTAATAAAGAAGAAATAAAAAAATAAAAAGAGCTTAATTTTGAATTCAATAATACAACACAAAAATTTTCATATAAAAATTTGGTATGTACATATACTTATATGAAGACTTCTTTTTAACAGCTTGCGCAATAGTACAAAATATTTATTATCTAATAATAATATTAATACATAATAGGCATATTAAGGAGGACACCATATTAATTAATTAATTAATTCTCGTATAAAAAGGGAGCCATTGTCATCATAATGATATAAAAGTGCGTTCAGAAGCGTTAAAAAATAAAGAAATGGCGGTTAATAATTTAGTAAAGGGTGTCCAGCGGAAAATTATCAAGTTTAATATTAAATAATAAAAAAAAACTACAATGTTATTCTCCTATTTTTTTATACAAAATGGAGTTTAACGATGCGGATTTTACGTTTTATAAAGAATATCGTCTAAATACCATATATTTCTCTCAAGACACTCTTGCAATTGTACTCTTAAATTTGCGAACACGTAAGAGCAAAGCGTGGGTTCAATGGCAGCAACTTCACGGTGCATATTTTATTGTAGGGCCAGAATTGTTTGAGGATTGTCGCTCTAAATTCTCGACTTAAGGTATCCCCACATAAAAAGTCGCACGGTATAAGGTCCGGTGACCGAAGTGCCCAGGGTATGTCTCCGTTCTTGCTGATTAATTTATTGGGAAAAATTCCCCTCAGCTTCTTCATTGGAACTCTAGCTATGTGTGGAGTGGCCCCGTCTTGCTTAAATTGTGTTCTGTTGTTGAAACCGGGAAACAGCTGCAGTTGCGGTACCAAAAACTAGTCGATCATTCGGCAATACACGTTAGTAGTGACTGTCTATCGCTGGTTAAAAAAATGGGGGATAATTATCCCTCGGGCAGAAATTGCACACCACACTGTCGTTTTTGGATAATGCAAACGCTTTTGATGGCTTTCCCTTGGGTTGTTGGGGCACCAGTATCTCATGTTCTGTTTATTACCATAGCCATCGATATGAAATGTGCTACGTCAGTAAATAATATGTTTCCAAGCGTTCGTGCAGTTCCAAAACGTTCCAGCATCGTTTTCGCTAAGGTTTCAGGTAAAGAATAGTTATTTTCGTTGAAAAACTGCACGGTTTGCAGCTCGTATGTGTGAAACTGTAGTTTATTTTTCAAAATAACGTTCACTGTTGATTTTTTTATTCCAGTACAGGCTGCAATCATCCTTATCGATTTACGCGGATTGCGCATAATTTCACGTCCAACTTGAGCCATATGTTCTGGCGTCGCTGCTGACGTTGATGATCCCGGAGGAGTTTGGTTAACCACTGTCCCTTCTTGTCTGAACTTTTGAACCCAACACCAGATAAGTTGCGTGCTAGGTCCATCACTTACTCGTCGAATATTAAAGTGAGTACAAAAAAGGCGACGCGCACGAACCAATGAATCATCGCACTTTAAATATTGCTCAACCGCAAACACGCGGGGCGCTCCCGACCAGTGACTCATTGCGACTGGCAAATCCGCAAATCACGCGCATCGAACAATACTCTCCCGCTTACCTCACCCTGATGGTTTATGAGCAATTAAAATTTAATCTTGAATTTTTTCCGCTGGACACCTTATATTTTCGTTTGTTGACTTGCAAAACTAATATACGAAAGTAGTTATGCAGAAAGGAAAGTCTAAAATTTTGAAAAAATATATTTTTATCGGACGCAGTAATTATGTATTCTGCCAAAAACAACCAGGCTTTTTTCATATACAAATATTTATAATAATATCTCTCTAAAAATTTTGTTGATGGTAAAAACCCCATCTAAAAATATAAAAAACACTTCATAAATATGTAAAAAAAAAAATCTATTCACAAATCCTCTCATAAGTCAGATATTTAGTACCTATGCTTTTTAATGTATCTATTATTTCTCATTTTAAAGGAAAATAAATATTTTTCCCTCAGTTTGAGCGCCTGGTTCCTTTTTGTTTAATATCGTATTCTTGTCAATTTGCTTAATAACATTTTCACTGTTGATTTAAAATGTGTTTAATACATCTCCATCTTTATGTCTTTAGGACCGGCATTAAAGAATTTAACCTTGAAAGGAGAAATGGTGCTGAGCTGTACTAGTGTTTAGATTAGGTGTTGTAATATTCCCTCGGGCGATCTATTACTGAAACAGCTTTTTAAAGATACAAGTTATATCATTGGAAATATTAAAGGCTTTTTTTTAATACTTTATTAGTATTAAAAAAAAGAGGCTATGTAAAGGATTCTACCGGAATATTCTATCCACGACATAAACCATAGGTTTACACGAATTATGGCATTTAAAATCAATTACTTGCCTACATGACACAGGATTGTTCAACTTCATTCATTTTTATTACTATTATTATGAAACTTGTACATTTATTTTTACTATATATGGATCAAGTATCCTATTCTATAATATTATTATACTTTTTTCTATAAAATAAAGTTTTAACTTGATTAATGGCACAAATCACTCTTGAAGAGTGGATTGCCTATTTAAAAGAAAATCAAGTACCAATCAAAAATAGGTAGGTATATTTAATTTAGTTTGAATTATTAAAAATATACTACAAATTAAATTAATCAAATAGAAAAATATACCGACAGAAAAAATAAATTTATCGAAAAAATATTATTTTTTTTAAATAGAATAACACATGTATCAATTTGAAAGAGCCGCAGCATACAAGTACGAAAACTTGTCGTAAACTTATTCGGTCGGTGTGGCGAAATTGGATAACGTTTCCCAGGATAGCAAAAAGTCCAGGTTCGAATCCCGGTAGCAACTAAAATATATTTTCGATAAATTGATTTTTTCCGTATATCTTTCTAGTTGATACATTTAATTTGTATTAAATACCACAGAACTATGTTCTGACAAAAAATGCAACTTCACAATATTAATGTGTTCTCCTTAAAAATTAAAATATTCTCCTCCTTAATTTTTGGCTAATAGGGGCTAATAGAAGAATTGAATAGCTCTCCGTCAATCAATGCAGCTCTTTTTGTGCTACGAAATGCTATTTTGAAAATAGTATTTCTTAATAAACAAAAAAATAATAATTTAATTACAATTCACAATATTATTATCGTTAAGAAATATGTATTGTCTTTTCTGTACGTTAATCGTGGGGTAATTATCTTTCTAGAACGCTAATTTTAAAGATCATTAATTTTCAGACAGTTAAATGAATAACACTTCTACTATACGATGCCGAACATTAGCAATTTAAAAGAATGCTGATGGCGCAATAACTCTGAAACGCGGGGACCAAAAATATAGAGAAAGTCTTCTACAATAAAAATATACATTTATAGTTTTTAGTCTATTAACTTTAACCAAAATGGGAAAAAAAGGGGAAAAAATGAACACTGAAAAGTTTTATTGAATCATATAACACCGAGCTCTCAGGGCAATATGTAATTTTACAACACGGAGGTGTGAGAAACTTGACATTTTATAATAAATACTTCCAAACAAATGTCGTAGACAGCTGAATATATAATATATGTACTAGTTGAACGATTATACTGAACACCTTTTAAGTTAGAAAGGTTGCTTTCTCGAATGTAAAATACAAAACAAAATTTAAAAAAAACGATAAGAATTAAAGTAAAATGCCAGTGTTGTATTCGTGGGTTGCAATAATAATATAGAAACATCGTATATAATCAACAATAATGTCTCCCAGTACGGCTTTCCAAGAACAGTTCCCTACACACGAAATAAATGAAAATTACATATTTATTTGATGTATTACTCGAATCACATATGTACGTTTAAGTCCACGCGCAAATAATTCAAAGTTTGCGTGTTAATTAGAACCATCTAGCGGAAAAATATAGAAAATACAAATAAAGCTGTGTATGC
This sequence comes from Eubasilissa regina, assembly GCA_022840565.1. Classification (NCBI taxonomy): domain Eukaryota; kingdom Metazoa; phylum Arthropoda; class Insecta; order Trichoptera; family Phryganeidae; genus Eubasilissa; species Eubasilissa regina. Next base: position 30,608,144 of record JAINEB010000018.1, read on the forward strand.
GTTTGCATAATTTTTCGTATAATCTATATCAAACGTACACAAACTAAACACATCGATACTTAACTCGCTCGATACGATACGAGGGTGTTCTTAATATTAATACACGTCAAGGGTTGAACTGACGTGTTGCAAAATGTTTTTATTACATAATAAACGCAATATTATTTTATGTTATAATATATTTAACCGTTCACGAAATAACGTGAAGAATTTTTTCAGAATGTTAATATTTTTCAAGAACAGAAAATAATTCACATGACTATACTTTTACAATAAAACACTTTTGAAAGATTGTATTTTTGTCCAGACAAGGCACCACCAGTTCAGATTGACACAACCTCTAGTAGCATTCCAATTCCTCACACTTCAGTAGCATTGTTATTAGCTAACTTCATGCCTAGAGCACTCCACTTACGTAAATTTGCAAAGAAACATCCAATATCAGATAAAAGAATGATGAAGAAGAAACAAACCTCCGATGCTGATCGGCCAGCTCAGCGGCCGCCGGCTGCAAGGGATCATCTGCATCCACCAGGGCCTCGTAGCGCCCCAGCAGCAGCTGCAGCACGGTGCCGGGGTCGCAGAAGCTGCGGTAGGTGGCCAGGAACACGTTGATGTACGTGGACTCCAGCTCTCCATCGTCCGTGGCCAGCGCCTCCACCAGCTTCTCCACGGTTCCCGCCTTTACAAAGCGCACGCGCACCGTCTCCCATTCTAGATGGGATATCTCGTCCTCGGAATCCTGCAAAAGTGGCATTATGCAATTCATTATATATTTCTGCGAATAACTTCAGGGGTGAACTGGAGGGGGCTATTCTCTGATCAAATTAGTACCTAACTGCAATTTCTGTAGATGGTTTGAATGTATTATGAAACGAGACTTTGTTGCCTTTTGAAATTTCTCGCAAAATATATTTATTTCGGGTGCATCATAAAAAAGACCTAGCTGTTTTTTGTCTATAGTCTACTTAGTTACTTACTTACTATCACGCCGTTTCCCCGTGCATCTTGTCATTCAAGCTCGCCGATTGTTGAGGCTTCTAACAGAACCATCCTCCATTATCTAGTTTACCTGGTCGTACCAAGTCTTCCGCGGACGTCCTCTATTTCTGGTTCCATCAACACTTGCGTCATATATCTTTCTTACCATTCTCTCCTCATTCATCTTTTCCATATGGCCAAACCACCTAAGTGATCCTTTCTTAATCTTACTCACTATACTAACAGCTTTACATTCTTTCCTTATTTCTTCATTCTTTACTCTGTCATAAATAGATTTGCCACAAATACGTCTAAGTGATCTCATTTCCACTGCATTCAGTCTACTTTCGTTCCTTTTCTGCCAGCTCCAGGCCTCACTTCCATACATCAGTGTCGGTACCAGCACTCCATTGTGCACCGCTAGTCTTGCCTCGGTTGACAAATTCCCGTTAGATATAATTCCATTCAAAGCGCCGTTTACTTTATTTCCTGCAGTCACCCTCCTTTCGATATCATTCTCAGCCTTTCCGTTTCTATCAAACATACTTCCCAAATATACAAACTCATCTATTTGTTCCAAACATTCATTACCTACAAGTATTTTGCATGGTGTCTTGCTTTCCTCCTTCTCGAATACCATCACTTTCGACTTGTTAACATTCATCATGAGGTCGCTTTCCTTGCATACATCGTACATTCTACTCACCAGATTCTGTAGTTCTTGTTCATTATTCGCCATTAGTACTGCATCATCGGCGTACAATAAACAGCATACAATCAAATCGTCCATTTTTGCTCCTACATTCATACATTTTAGTTCTTTCACACATTTATCCATATACAAGTTGAACAGCCATGGAAACATTACACAACCCTGCTTGACACCCTTTGTAATGTCAAACCATGGTGTGAGTGCTCCATTGATTCTTACACACGCAGAACTTCTTTCGTATAGTCTAACAATGCTTAAAAACGTCGATGTTTAATATATTTTGTTTCCAGATCTTCTTAGATGTTCAACGCAATATTTTCGTTAAGATGCTTCGTACAATTATCCTTCATACTTCACACGTGCACATTTTTTCCCTTTACCATAATTGTGCACAGTTTTTAGAGGGACAGTTCCTAATATTTATTACTTCGGACAATCATTTACTAAAGAGAACTTCAGTTTCCATCCAGTGTTCTGTTTTGAAACATGGAATTGGAGCGAAAAGAATAATACCTACCTATTTCTGCGTCAATCTTGGAACCCTTCACTTTTGCAATCTAGGGTAGGTAAGTACATTTTTAGCTATGAATTATTTTACGGTATATTGCTTATTCCTTTAATCATTATTGCGTATATCGTATATGAGTGATAAAAAATCAGCCCCTTCCCCGAACACCGCGAATAGCTCTGAGATAAAGGGAGCCTCTTGTTAACGTTAATGCGTTACTCAAACGAATTTGGGATTCATCGCAATATAAAGCTGATTGTTTTTATCAATGAAATAATAAAAGATGTATCAATTATAAAGAACTACAGAATATAAGTTCAAAATGTGTCGAAAACGTAAATGTTTGATATAGCGTAATTGATTAACGCATTTCCCCGGATAGCGAAAAGGTCCACATTCGAATGTCGGGAGCGACCAAATATTTTTTTTCTGTATATCATTCTAGTTGATTCATTTGATTTGCAGATATTAATGGCTATTGCCGGAGCAATAGAAAAGGATGTAATCTTGGAATATCTCTTAATTCGCCAGAGAACTGAAGTAAAAGTGAATATATCTGATCGATAATGGGGAAAGAATGTTCTAGAGCGAAAACCTCCTACTAATAGAAGAACTGAACTGTTGGCCAGCTCGACGAAGTAAAGCCATCAGAAGAATGGCAGGTAACGTATGGATGAGAATGGCTAAGGACAGAGAGAATTGGTGATCTTTGAGGAGGTGTATCCTATAGTTGAGAGACACAGGCTAATGATAATAGGCTATCAAAATGTACGTTGATTCAACCATCAACCAACCACATTTTAATGGTATTCACAGCCGATCACAGTGGCTGGGTGACAGCTAGCCCTCACCGAAGCGGTTACCTTAATCACGAGCCAACTGTTTTCGGTGACCCTTACGATCGTAAGAAATGAGTCACATATTAAGGCTCTACGTACTTACGAATACTTTATGTAAAATAAAAAGGGGCTCTATTAATAAATTAATTCAATATAGTATATAATAGTTTGTAGATAATATAAAAATAATAAAATTGTATGATGAAATTGCTAACACAAATATTGTAAAAGTTTTCTTGGTTATGTAAAACTGTGTCTAAATATAAAACTAGAAGCAATTTCTTGTCTGTTTTTGTTTTCATTGAATACTAAATTGGCCTTAAGCAAACCGTGCAAGGAGTGCTGATTAAATTTTAAATGAATTTAAATTTACATAATATGTATTTCTCTACAGTGCCAGCAGCTAAATGCCTTACCCAAAGGAATTAATTACTAATGGAATCGCTTCATTTACTTGAGATTGGCTCTCGGGAGTTCAGGTAATTGATTTATACTGAAATTTTACAAAAATTTGATTTTAGAGATAATTAAATGGAATGAAAATATTTCTCTCGATATACAAAATAAGTAATAAGTAAACGTGAATAAATTTTATCTTTTTCTTTTAATTTGCAAAAAAAAAAAACTCACATAATACAATACCTACATCGGTACATTATTTTTACACGGAAAACATAAAAATATGACTAACTTACTGGTCTCCTGGAATAAGGCTCGAACCTTCGACCACTGAATCACTAGGCGAGTGTATTAACTGCAAGACTTACAAAATGCTCATTCGTTTAGACTAGCAGAAAAACAATCAGCTTTTGCCGGTTACGCTACCAGTGAAGACCGCTGAGCGGCCGGGGCTTTCGTAGAATCTATATTTCAATGGGCAAATCCCATTGAAATATAGATTGAAATAATTACAAATAATTAAATAATCCGTGAATGAATTTTTTCTCTCAAAATCGGCGACTAACGCTAAATGCAGAATTGGTGTTGAAATATTCATTAACATACTGTCGTCTGTACATTCCACGTGGAGAACAAATGGAATTAATTTTCGGCCAAAAATGAATAACTGGAATGATTTTTTTTCCTATCTTAATACTGAAAAAAATATATTTTCAGAAGACTGACTTAACGATTCCATTCCTTAAAATTGCTCTACTGAAAAATATTTTTTTACAACAGAAATTCAATCTAACCTTAAATCGAATCTAACAAGACTTTAGCTATGTTTCTGAACCTTGTCTACCAACCCTATCGCTTTAAGATGTTGGGGATGGATCTTCTGTAATATACAAAGAGCGAAATATTTGTTTAAAAATGAAACATTTGGATTTCGAAAATATGTAATACTGATAACGCCATCATTCTCAGTCAGATTGCAACGATATCTTTACAAAAAAACCTACTATAAAAAATGGTATTTTCTTCTTTAAAATAAAGTGATATTGTTTTTTCAGCTTAGGTATAGACAATATCGTAGTATACATTTTTTTCAGATTTTTATTTCAGTACACATGATGAACCAGTGAGAATCGGTGAGATACATATGTATGTGTATATAATATGTACACAATGTATATAGAGTAAGCTATTGTAGGTCAAGTTGGTATTTAGTTTTTTTTGTTGAATTTTTCTGACTAATGGGCGAGCATTATTTCCTCTTTCCACATCACCAACACTGTCGGAAGGTTCAAATTTTTTATCAAATTAACAAGAACTGAACAAGAAGGCGCTTCATATCGACCAAAAGCACTTTGAAAATAACGAACTCATTCGGCGAAATTTTCACAATTTTTATAGTAAATATTCAATGCGTTGCTCAATCATGTATTGACTCATTTTCTTCGCAAATGATGTAGTTTTTATTTAAAGGGATGTCACATGTGACGTTTTTAATCCTCAATGATAAAAATAGAGCGATATTTAAAATAACGGTTGAATTTGGATCATCCTATAAATTTACACCAATGTATGACGACACGTGGGAGCGGGTACTTGCGTTTCAACGGTAATATAATTACAAATCGAAATACACATAGGCATATAAGAAAAATAATACGGACGTCTCAGTACATTTAGTCAAAAGCGAGAGAAGAGACGCGGAACGCTTATGATAAAGCAATAAAGCGGAACCGAAGACACAGTGAACAAAAGCGGAACCAAAGGCACGATGAAGTCTAAAAGACACAGTGAATAGTGAAATCACGTCATCCTCTTCGCACCCGCACATACTGACGACAGAAGAGAAGAGATGAGCACAAATTCGCGATTGATTCTGAAACCGTGTCAGTTTTAGCTTCCGCTTCAGCTCGGTCGAATGATGTATGAAGGAGGCGACAATCATCGTTATTCAAAAAACCAGGAAACATACTCTAGAAGCGGGGCTCTATAAATAATGAGGAGGTAGATAATTGACCGTACTCGCGCGACGCCAGCGATCCCCATCGAGCATCAAGTGGATAATCGGAGATCACAACCGGCTTGCAATGCCCACTCCACTACATACTACGGTTCATACGAATATGATCAACTATTGTAATATCCCGATGTCCTTCGATGCTTCAAATATACTCGTAAGAATATTACAAATAAAATTGATACGATACAATGGAGTGAAATGTAAATTTCCTTTGAAATATACGAATTAGGTATAAATAATTTTAAAAATGTATATTTTTCTATTGTTCACTCGCGACTCCAGTATGGAATAATTAGGTGGGAGGAGCAAACAATAATATAATGAACTCGGTAAAAATAATACAGAAAACTATAATCAAAGTAATATTTAAAAAAGATCAACTTTTTCAACACAAACACTTTTTGCAAAATTGTCAGTTCCCAAAATAGAAAACACTTACAAAAAAAATCTCAACTAATCAATTACTTAAAGAAAATGACACTCCAAAATATCAGCAAAATTATATATACTTAGGGATAAAAAACTTCAATAGCCTCCCTACACAAATTAATGAAATAAAAGATATAAAAGAGCTTAGAAAGAAATTAAATGAACACTTCAGAAGCGCATAATTAGAAAATAAATAATAAGAACATACTTTACAGACTACAAATGTATAACTCTCTATATAAAATGTAACTACCTCTCCAAGCAGTATTTTGGAGAGGTAAGCGAATAAAAAACATGTAATTTTAATAATATACAATTCTTAATTAATAACTCATTAAAATTTCAAATAAATATAAAAGAAAGAAAAAAAATGTGATCTAAAGGCACATTTTCAATTTCTATTGTCAGAAAGAAAATTGGAACAGTAATAATTTTGATAGGAACGTGATCTCCACGAACTCTCGCCCCCTTTAAAATGTTCCGTTCTGCTTACTGTCATCAAAAATTTCAAAATTGGATAACCTTACTAGATATACTTACTATATTGTTTTCTGATATTTTCAAATAATTCATAATTTTGTTGCATTTGTTTTTATTACGAAACCGTCTTATGAAAGCCTTTCGCGCCTTAAAAACCAGTATGATATAATAGTTTAATACAATTTATCGAAAAACTATTTTTATCGCTTTCCTATCCGGGGAAATGCGTAAACCGATTACGCTACACCAACATAATAAGATGACGACAAATTTTCGAACTTATATGTTGTACTTTCAAATTGATACATCTGTCGTTGTATTATTTGAAAGCGATCAACTTTATATTTACTAAATCTCAAACAGCTTTGAAAAAAATCCGATAGGAGACGCCAGAATGAATTAATCAATTATTTTTTATTAATTTTTTGCTACCAGATTCTAATTCCGGTAGCGACAAAATATTTTTTCGATAAATTGATTTCATCTGTATATTTTTATTATTGATACATTTAATTTGTATTATATAATATCAAAATATCACAGAACTGTGTTCTGAAAAAATTACAACTTCACAATAATAATGTGTTCTCCTTAAAAATGATATAAAAGATTATTCTCTCCCAAACGCGGTAGGAAGTGTCTAGAATCATTTGGAAGGTGCTGACGACATCCAACAAATGAACCTGGCCAAGCATCAATGCGTGAGACGTGATCATATTGTATTCATTCTCTGGCATCACACGCCGGTCGGCTCACTAAAACCACTCATAATAAACTTACTACGTAGCTAAATACAACATTTTATGTTAATCATGACGCATTCCATTCTACAACACACCTCATCCTCAGAAACAAACAAAAACCAAAAATAATATACCATGCTTGTGCACGTGTTCTGACGGAGCAGTAGCGCAGTAATGAGGTTGACGATTGATTTAAGGGTACGGCGTTCAAATCTTAGTCTTTGGGTGGAACAAAAATGGTGTAATGTTCAATAATAATTCTTGTAAGTATTAAAATTAAATTAAATTAAGTTATTTTTACAAGCAACAAGTAATATCAAATACTTTAAATTAAATAAAATTCAGATCGATATTATTAAGTCATTTGAAATGTATGCGAAACTAAGGGTGGCATCACCGGCGTTTTTTAAATACTACTGGAATTTTTTCAATATCGGCTTCCAAATATCGGATTTGCAGTATTTAAAGATTTGAAAAATATAACAAGTATTTATTTAACTCGTATAAAGGGCATAATTATTATTATTAGAAAATCACAGTAAATTTTTACGTACGTATAATACGTATTTATAATTTTTTTATTATATTAAAAAAACTAACAAAAAATCATGCAGCACTTCATTAATAACAAAAATGAAATCTGAATAGTCCTCATAGTGTGCGCATCACGAAATAAAGACGTAATTTACAAAAAAAAATTATATTATATATACCGAAAATTTGTAATTACGAAAATACGGTATAAAAAGTGCACAAAATCGGTCGCTAATTCGATTTTACGGTATTCGTGCGCTTATATAATATTAACTTTGACTTGCATCAACGCAAGCCAAATATTTGTATGGACAAAATATCAACAGGATTACCCAATTAAACAAAGTCTACAAATGTTAGCTAAGTCAACAAGCCATAATAAAGTTGTCAAATAAACCCTGGTGTTGCCATGGACACATTGTTATCAAAATGTGATCACAGAGCTGCTAGCTGTTAGGTGCGGTCAGAGTAAAATACGGAACGCAGTACCTAAATTAATTAATTAAATAATGCCATTTGGAATATCCTACTTGTACACATATTATGGAAGAACATCAGCAGGAGAGGACTGGCGACCTAAAACAGGCTTGGGAAATTTTCGAGATTACTATAACAAACTAATTAATAGTATTAAATAATATAATAATCACAAGATTTAAAATCATTTACACGATTTTTTTAAATAACACATTATGTAAAAAATACATTCACTATTAAAGTATACATTATATATATATATATGTAAAATATTATGATTTATTTTTACCGTTATTACCGTTTACCGATATTTTTACCCGATCCAACATAATTATTGTTCTCTGCACGTTCGATATTTTATAAAAATAAATTAACTATCGCAGGACACAATAAAAGTTTGTGCTTACTTTGAGTCCTTTTTTATTCATGGAAATGAATGTGCTGATAAACTGGCCAAGCAGGCTCCTCCATCATGTTCCCTAATCAATTCCATATCCCGATGTATGACAGACTTAATACGGTAAAAAAAACGTACGAATTCTATCTGGACTGCACAATAGATGGATCCAAATAATCATAAGGGTAATCGGCTTAAAATAGTTCAAAGATCTATTCCCAGCACTCCCTGGTTCTCCAAAAGAACAATATCAAATATCTCTAGAATAACAATTGGGCATTGTCAGATAGCTTCACATTTATTCAGATTGAACTTAATAGATTCCCCAATGTGTGTGTGTGGTGCCGAGGAGGAAACCCTTGACCATATCTTTTTTGCCTGTCCATTGCGGATCACAGGTTTTTTTACAGTAATCTCGTCAATGGTGATTTTCAACACTCGGTAATCTTGTGTCACCTTCTTTCCCTTAACTCGCCACATTTAATCTATATAATAGCACATTTTTTGAAAGACAATGGTATTGACTTATAATATAATATTTCCTATTCTATAATATCATTGTTATTTCTTCTATAAAATAAAGTTTTAACTTAATTAATGGCACAAAACACTATTGAAGGATGGATTACCTATTTAAAAGAAGAAGAGTCCTTTTTTAATAGCCGGCTGGTTTAGCATGAATTTTAATATTACATATTGTTAAATAAAAACATAAATAGAATCCGTCGGTCCACCGGGATTTCTCTCAGTATCCCGCCAATAATGATGCAAATTTTTTTATCACGCATAATGTAAATTTTAGACTAGCACTATCAGAGTTTTCTAGAGTCTCCCATCTCTCCTTCTCCCATGGCCGAAACCTTTCTCCCCAGACAACCCCCGACCGATTCACAAGGCTCTCTCTCTACGGTTTATTAATAACCCATCTGATTGAGGGCGGACTTTCCCGGCACCTACATACCCAGGTCGGTCCCCGGGACAAACCAAGCCTCTAAATAAATTTTAAGCTTTCAAATATTCTCCCTTCCGACCGTGAATCTAAGAACGGCGATTTTCGCAGCAAGTATATTCATGAAATTACTAGAGCTAAAAAAATATTAATTTATTCAAAAAGGACGATGCACATAATTAAAGGTTATAAAATTCGAATTATATAATAAGGTTTCGAAATGGAAGCCAACAGGTAAAATGCTAATAAATAGTTTTGAATTAAACAATTTAAAAAATACTGCGTAAGTTTTATAAAAGCACAGATTAATTTAATTTTAGCGAGAGGCAATTTTGAACAACACCGAAATAATGATCGTAACAGACTATAAATCTAACACAAATTACCGTGTGCACCGGATAGGGAAGAAGTCAGTGCAGGTGCGTGGTACATTTTTTCAAAATAGGAAGTAAATAGACGATTAAAAATATACGATTATCTTACATATGTATATGAAACGTTCTAAGGTCACAGTAAAGGGCTTACTATCTTGTGGATAATAGTCCTATCAGGAGGGGGAGATGTCATCAGCTAGTGACATATAATAAAAAATACTAATTAAATGTATTAATTAGAAAGATATACATATAAAATCAATTTCATCGAAAAATAATGTTGTTGCTTCCAGGATTCGAACCTGGATCTCTTTCCAATCCGGGGAAGATGTATTAACCAACTGTGCTACAGCAGACAGTACTTTTGACGACAAATTTTCGAACCTGTATGTTACTTTTCAAATTAATACATATATCGTTCCATTACTTGAAAGCCATCTACATCTTTGATTTTATATGTATATATTTCTAATTAATACATTTAATTAGTATTTAAAATATCATAGACCGTCTGTTCTGAATAATTACAACTTCATTATAAGATTGTCTTCTTCTTAATAATATAACAATATCCTAGAAATGTTATTCTATGGACCAAAGTGTCAATAATTTAATCGTGTGCACAATTGCGTTCCAATTAATAAAAGTTTATAAGGGTACAGTAAAGGGCTTACTAGGAGTATCTTTCGGGTATTAGTAGGGCGGGATTTACACGGGGTGAATATATATGTGTCACGCGTATGGAAATTGATACATTACAAGAATTCAAATGTGTAAAAAATTTTGTTGCATTTAATTTTATTATACGTAATAGTCTTGTGCACGTCATTTGCACCCGGCCTTGGACGGATTTTACACACTAGAAATTAAAATATTTGCTAATTAGAGATTTTTTTAAATGCAGTATAAAAAATTCTGCTTACACGTGTATTGATCTGTTTTAACCACAGAACGGTAAATGAATAGACATGAAATAAAGTGTACATACAGGAGGGGTTTGGAACATTAGTTGCGGGACGAGGGGCATTTTACACACATTCTTGGTGGAAACATAAATTTAATAGTTTATGACACATTTTCGCAACAGTAAAAGTATTTACCATTAGAAAATTAAATCTTTGTGTAAACAAGACGTATTTTTGACATTAATGCATATTATATTGTCAGCGTTTAAATTTTTCTTTCCAATCGATTCATATTTTTTTTAAAAGTCGCAGAACTATATGATTGCGTAAGTGGTACCAAAGTGATCACGTGTCTGACACCAAAATGAAAATAAATGGACAAGAAATTTGCGTTAGTTCATGTCTATATATTTGGTGGTCTGTGGTCACGTTGTTATTCTTACTATTTTGCTTGTGCTATGAAAATATGACTAATCTGCTAATCTTCTGGAATGGAGCTCGAACCACCTGAACTCTGGATCACTAGGCGAGTGTCTCAATCATTACCCCAACAAGCATGTCAGAAGATTGTTCGAGGTTCGTTTACTTTGTAAATTACATTTTAACTACAACATGTTCCGATAAAACCCTAAATAATTGTGCTGCAGGGTTATTAGTTACCCTTTATTTATAAACCACGCTACACCGAACGTTTTTAAAATGTCCGTATTAAGGGTCTTCTTTTATTCGAGTGTGGGGTGAATGAAGGTCTGTAACCCTTAAATTGTGGGGATGTTCACCTCTGAACTCTTTTGGATTTGAATATAATATTTTATGACACTGATATGGTAACCATACTGGGAATAATACGGAATGGGAATATTATTAATTTATATTTGGTGGTCTGTGGTTTTAGCAAATATATTCAAGAATCAAATTTGTATTCAAAACGAACACATTTTAGAACTGAGATGGCGGTTTTTTTCATTGTTTCTTTATATTCTAATTAGACATACATGAGGGACCACGCAGCACGGGCGCGCGGATTCACACACACGATGAAGTATTCTGTCCTACTTCATTCTTGGTTTGATGGTGAAATGTTCACGAACCATATTATCAAGAGAGAGGTGAGAACTACACTTACACTGGACGCACTCTTGGTGGGCCGGTGGTAGCGGACCTTCTTCAGGTAGACGGTGTAGATGGCTCCCTCAGTGCGCTCCTCGCCCCACAGCCGCCACGTGGGCTGCTGAAACATGGGATAACTATTTATTACACTGAATACAACATAAATACATGGATATTTAGTAACTGCTGAAATATTCACGACTGCTTCATTAATTCAATCAAATATATATTTTTTTAAATACTAATTAAATGTATTAATTAGAAAGATATAAATATATAATCAAATTTATCGAAAAATATATTGTTGCTACCGGGATTCAAACCTAGATCTCTTTCCAATTCGGGAAGGTGCATTATCCAACTATGCTAGAGTCGACAAATTTTAGAACCCATATGTTATTTTTTTCAAATTAATACATCTACCATTCCATTATTTGAAAGCCATCTACTTTGTTTTCATATTATAAAATTGATTATATATGTATATCTTTCTAATTAAAACATTTAAGTTTATAAAAATTTATTTTTATATAAAAGTTTATTTTTTTAAATATCATAGACCTACGTTCTGAATAATTACAACTTCACAATAAGAATGTGTCCTTAATAATACATTTTTTAATTATTATTTCCTGACGGGGAACCAAACCCCGGTCTCCCGACGGGAATATAATACTTACCACTACACTGCCGACGAATACAATTAAGTCGTGAAAATAGTTGTTTACAAATATCTTGAGATTTGTATTAATACTAGCTTGTTACCGAGTTCAATAGGGGTAACTATTTTTAAATATATTAAACATAGAGTGAATGATACAGTAATTGAAATCTATATATTTTGTTTAAAAATTGACCAATATTTATTTCACTTTTGGATACTTAAATGCATTCTTATACATAGTGTAACAGACCTAGTACACAAAATTTTAAGGGTGGATACCTCACTAAATTGCGAGTGGAAAATGTACAAGGAATGTGTGCAAATTCTGAAAATATGATTGTTTGAATTTTTTACAAAACTGTGTTAAGCTTGATGTGTACGTACTTCTAATATTTGTGAAATTGTTCCGTTATTAATGTATATCTTTATTTCAGACCCTAAATCACCTAACACAAAATAATCACATAATTAAGATTTTTTTGAAATACTTATATCTCTGACATGGTTGAGATTAGGCACATATCCCTTGAACATTTTCGGTTCGTAATTTAGTAAAGTATCCACCCATAAAATATTGAGGACTAGGTCTGTTACACCTGTATAGTGGGTATATACAAACAAATCTACAATCATTTTTATGCAAAGTAATAAGATCACGATTTGTATAAATTTTCTCTAAGACCATTAGAAAACGATGACAGAAAATTGTTATGTGGGATATAGTAAGAAATAGAGAGTCAGACTCTTATTGTTGAGGTTTAAACTTGAAATGGCCAATGACTATAGCACGGCTAATAGCTTTATCAACCACCCAATTAGTATTAAAAGTTGATATTAAGAATTTATAAATAAATAAAAATGTCAAAAATATAAATCAATGCATTAAATTCTAACACAAAAAAATCTGCATTATATACTTATATGACAATTTGACACCGCAGTCATTCGCAGTTAGTATTAAATCCGTTCATTCACATGAAATATGTGTCAAAAATAAATATATCGCACACCTAGATAAAACTAAGACAACTCAAAAAAACAAAAATTTTGCGTTATTATTGTATTCGGATACTCTGTCATATACGCAACTAACCTTAGCCCCAATTCTCGAATAGTGTTATTTTAGGATACGTTTATGACCTAAAATGTTATTTAATTTCATAACTTTAGTAACAAAAAATGTAATTTTTTTGTCTACTGAAAATTTTTTTTTTTTTTTGAGTTGTCTTAGTTTTGAGCCAGGTATGCGATATGTATGAATATATATAAAAACATTATTGACACCAGAGCGAAATAATGGAAGCGAAATCATTTGAATTCGTGTAGGCCAGGCGTGAACGCACGCAGCACAGAAATGCAAACTGAGAGTTATTCTTTATTTAAAAAATGTGAAATTATGAGAAATCGTTAGATCGCTAGGGAAGTCGAAATTCGGTGAAATTCTTCAGCTCTACGCCCCATAGTGTCATCGTCACAGACCCCGTCTAATGTCACTGCCCCCGGCCACGCCTACGTCTAGGGTTGGGCTAAACATGCCACCAGTAAAACATTAAATACGAAAAACTATTGAAACTTAGCTAAACCTTAAGCTCTTTAAATATTTTAAGCTCCTGACTAAAAATTGTTGCTAAAATTATGAACAAAAACTTTCCCAGAGACATTTTAGTTATTTGTGTACGCATTTATTGAGATGATATAAAAATTATCGAATTCTGGTTGTTGGTTTGACTAAGATTTGCTACCTTTTCATGTATCTGACTCTCTTAATAAATATTGTCAAAACAAAATAAGACCAGGGATCCAAAAACCATGTTGTGCATAGCCAAGACACAAACCGCAATATTTAAAATAGGTATTCAAGAGACAAGGAACAAATTTGTCCCGAGACGGCACGTCGCCGGAACGGTAAATTGCGTTATTATTTAAACCATTTTGAGACTATACGTCTTATTTGGTAATTGATTGCGTTAATCGATCAAGTCAGATTGTGATGTGGTAAATCTTTTTTAATAAATTTTATTTTCAACACTAAAAAATCGTTTTTACAAAATACCGTTCGTTATTAGTAGTATAGAAACATATATTAAAAATTAATAATTTTTATTATTTAAATTTTTATAGCCCACACACTTTCGCTACTGTTACAGTTGTCTGATTCTTGTTCTCTCTGTCCAAAATTCTAATACATTTATTAAACTCGTCGTACATTATGGGTGAGCTCTTACTAGAGCATGTACCTGCATAAATAAATGCATGATAATGTTAGTGCAACAATGATGTCAGGGTTCAAGCAGCGTAATGAGACAGAATCCGCGCCGCCGTCACTGGTGACATTGAGCGATGAAGTGGAAAAAAGTAGTGGCTTACTCACTCGCGATCGATAGTCAGGGACGTCACTAGCGCCGCTCTGGCCTCGCCGGGGTCACCCGCGAGGGTCCCTGACTAATTCGGAGGTCAGAAGTCAAAATTAAACCAAATAAAACAGGACCAAGATGCAATGAAAAGAATCGATATTAAACAAATATAAAATGTATTACATTTTAAATTGAGTTAAAAAAGTGTTATACATAATAAATCATAATTTTTGCTAACTAACGTTTCCTTCCATGTACGACGGCTTCACATTATTACATAATTAAAATATTATAAAATTGAACGCGATAACACATGAGTATTGGTCAGTAACAAAATAAGTGACAACTTTCTCTCGATTCTTTACTCGCACATATATTTAAACATCATACATTCATTCATACAGGGGGGTTTCGGGTTCTTCTGGTAATGATGGAAAAAATGCAATAAAACTTTTGGAAGTTGGGTCAAGAGACCCTTTGTATTTCTTTCGAAATCAAACTAATAACACCAGGTGTAGTAGTAAGTAATCTATGAATAGATATCTGGTTGCTAAAATGATATCGAAGATAAGCAATTTTCATTAATGTGTACTACGAAGCAAATTTAATATATCTAAATATACAAGTATGTATAAGCATTTGAAGATAATTCATTTTACAAATTCAATAGAAAACTTCGCGTTATATAACATTATCTATTGATTTCAATAATATGTAATGTGCGTTATTTGCAAATTATTATTAAATTTATATAATACGTTAATATCGATTGATTTATCGATGATCTATTAATTTATCGAATAACCTACCCACCTCAAACTTAATATAAATATGTATTATCTCTGAAACTTTTTTTGTAAAACAACAATAATCGTAATGGAGACGGAATTCAAATATGACGAATTTTAATGAAACGTAACTAATGTTTTCACTATTAGAACTGGAACGTTATACCTACACGAGTACCTAACTAAATCACAAATAAATAATATCACTCTTATAATTCATATATGCATTTACTGCATACGCGCTGCACTCCTTCTCGTGCAACAAACGTTGAAATAGAACAGTCGTTTTCGCAGATATTATACGGTTTAATAGCACCAGTACACACATGTATATTATTATCGGCATTAATTATCGTCTAAGGACGAAGGTGTATGCCTCCACGCACACCTGGGTCCACCCATCAGTAAACTAACCGACCATATCTGTATTATTCATAGAGCAAACAGAACGGCAATTAGGTTACGCCAGTGACGTATTTATAATACGTAAATATTATACAGAATAAACGTACAATGTGGAAACTGTGTTATCTTTGGCTAAGGTGGTGAGAACTTTAATTCAAACATAATCCTATTTTGGATCTGCAAATCAAAATAAAGAGAAATAAGGTACCAAGCCCTCATAGTCATTATTAATCTGAATTAATATTGTTTGAATCAGTGCACAATATAATTTTTACCCCTCGCAAATATATTTAAACAAAAATACGTTTCTCCTACCCTTCCTTAAAAATGATTAAAACGCACTAAATGTCAAGATTTTATCTGAATTCGTTCTGTAATTGCCATAATAAACATAACATATTATCTGCTTCGAAAAACTAACTAGCTAACAATGGTAAATAAAACAGGCATATAAACACATAGTCAAAAATATCAAAACATGTATTATGGGCAGTAGTTAGATGCAGTCTAAATTTCACAAAACTCACGTAAGAAAAATAGCTATCACGTTTATTGAATATATTATAGGTAAATTAAATTAAATTGATCATTCGAACATCTAACAAAATGTTTAAACAATGACTAACTAAATTTAATCGATTTACACATAAAAATGAAAAGAATGCACGATGAAACAAAATGTTCGTCTATGGCGCTGTCGGTTTTGTAATCTCAATATTGTGAAAAATCAAATTAATGCCCACTTTGCTTTATTTATTATAATAACTCTTAAACTTGAACCTACTCGAAACATTTTTTTCATAATTTATATACATATAATTCGATATTTTTGATGTAAAATAAACTTTTAATAGGACCACATTATTACAATTTTTTGTGTCTCAATTCAATGGTGACGGATAAATTACTTTACTTCACATTTCATATTTATTTTTATTTTTAATTTTGAGTATGAAAAAACACCCTGACATAATTATTTTTTTCTTTGTGTATTGCACTTCTGGTGAAATTTTCTGTTATTTTACTAATTATATTAATGTCTGGATAGGGCATGTATAATAATAATACATATGTAAATGTGAATTTATTGAAATAATCCTTTTCAGTATCAAAACTGGCCAAATATAAATTGTCGATAATATAATATGTTGAAATAATCCATTTCAAAGATTAAAATTGTCTTTTAATCTTGGGTTTACTACCTACTCGTATTTTAAAATTTTACTTTTTTCGAACATGTAATTATATACTCCCCAAATATTATTCTATATTTTGACATTTAATAGTTCCGTCAATTACATGTCATCATCTACTGCAATAGTTTCCAACCTTTGTGGCGTCCGGCACACTATTGAAATTACAAAATTTTGACTTAGGTACCTACCTATAAATTATATCTTGAATATTTCATTTGAAAAAGATAAGATGATGCAATTCTTTGTAATAACATTTAATATATTTTTAATTTTAAAAAAACAGAAACGCCTGAAAGTCACATAACGAAAGGCTTGTTCCATAACAATTAATAGTATTATAGTGATAATATTGTCAGTTTAATTATACGTAATTTTAATTGAGTATAAAATAGTACTTAGTAAATATTTGAATTTTATTGGACGCAATAACATCTTGCGATACCATTTGGGAACCACTGATCTGGGTGACAGTTGATATTAGTCCCAAATGATGGACATACTTTAAAATTATGAATTTAATTATGTGATGGATCATGAAATGCATATTTAATATAGTAGAGTGGAGCGTACAAGGGAAAAATAATATTTTCAGCCGGAAAATTCTGATGAAAAGTCTTGAATGTGAATCAGAATTGTAAGAAATGAATACACAGCGCGCGGTCGGGTGACTCGTACGAGTAATAAGTGATTATCACGTGTTGTTCCAATTTTAACAAATCTATTCATCGTCGCTTACTCACATAGATTTCAGATATCAGTTGTGGCTACATTTTAACAGATTACAATATTTGTGGTAGTTTTAATAATAATAATGTGCACAAGTATCTATTTTTTTAGTGATTTATTATGACGAATTCCTGACATCAGCATTTTCAAGCGAACGTCTTAACTACGCAAGCTATTCTTAAAAGGCATTTTGTATTCTATGACTATTCAGTATTTAAAAGTTTTTCTGCAAAATTTCTTATTTTTTTTTAAAAATAAGCAGAATTTTGGGCGGATAAGCAGAATCATCGACATTAAAATAATTTAACAAGCCGTTTGTTCACCAGTCACACTTTTAATAATATGATGATATAAACCATGTGCACTCATATTCGAATAAAATAATATATATATATATATATATATATAATCAAATAAATATCAGATATCTCATAGAGATGAAACTATTTTTATTATATTTAATAATAAATATATGGAGTATGTAATCACCCCATATTCCTATATATTTTTCATTAATTTAATAACAGTGTCTTTATAGGTAAAAATCTAATAATTGTGTGTTCTTGGAGATATTCAAATATTGCTAAAATTATATAATCGTCTGGCACTTTGTCGCCTCGTTAGATATGAAAAGGTATTACTCTCTGGACGTTCCATTTCCTCAAATGAATCAAATAAGCTTTGCATAATCAACCTAAATAAATATCTATTTTCTACGTGTTCAATAATAATTGAATACGATTCCAGAAGCTACGTAACTTACCAACTATTCTGTGTATATTTGAAAATATGATTTTCTCTAGTTTCTATCAACGCATTAAGAAATTAAATTTGATGAACAAGGATATTGAGTGTATGAAACCCACGGGAAACCTTCATATATGTAAGTTTGTATATTATAAATTTCCGGATTCTGAACGAGTTCAAAAATGAAGCCAATCCATCCGTCGTGAAAAAATCGAAACCTTCCCAATCTTCGTTCTGTATTACACTTTTACCATAATGTCCACCCTGGTGATGGGTGTTGAGGGTGTGCAATTCGTCATTGTGATTGTCAAGAAATAAAATGATTGATGATAATAGAATATTTCTTCTAGGTTATTCTGCCGCGGGTCGTATACTTCAAGGCCGATGTGAGCATCGCATCCACCATGATGACAGCCAATTAAATAACCTGCTACAAAAACTCATCTACGAAAGAATAACCTAGAAAATCTTACAGAATTACCCGATGAAATCTATAGAATTCAATAAATGATTTTGATTATTTTCACCTTCCTCTTCTTCTTCTTGGTGTGCTTTATCCGTTCTAGGGACGTTGACTATCATCACTTTGTTTACTACGTCCTGGAAAAGCTCTTCAGTAGACGGGCCAAACCATTGCTTCAGGTTCTTCAGCCATTCTTCAGCTTTTCCCCGATTTCCATCAATCTTTCCACGCATTGTGAGTTACAAGATATGATACTTCTCTGAACATCTTGTTACATGTCCGAAGTATTGAGGTTTTCGAATTGCTATTGTATTAAATGCTTATTTTTCTTTACTCATCCGAACCATAAAAACTTTATTCGAAGCTCTATCCATCCAGGTTATTTATTTTCACCATAATATTCAAACCAGTTTCTGAAAATTATATTAATCTCAAATCGCTTAAAAAAGAGAAATCTAACTACAAAACATTAAAAAAAGGTTAATAATATAACTAAGTTTTATGGATATATCTACGGATAACTGTAACTGAACCACAATAATCAGACGATATGGTAATGTAAAAAAAAAACTAAATCTATTTATATCACTTACATATAATTGATCAATCAAGTGTCAGATTTTTAAACTAAGCAATACTTAACAATTGAACAATGGTAATTTAAATTACACAATACCGGAAACGACCAAAGGCAGAAATGGTATTTCTGAATCACACAATACCCATATTATCTTCATTATCTACGGTCGTTAAAGTACCAGGCAGTGTAATTCGTGCACTTTCAGCGAGAAATTACCCAGGAGTACAGGAATAGACGCGGCTGTCTGGATTGTGCGGGGATGTCGAAATAGATCAGACGTGAAATCCCGGATGGAATGCGGGACCAAGTGGGATCACCGTCAGGCGCACAGATTGATATACGAACAGTAAACACCACAGGCGAGAATGACATGTAATTAGGAAGCAGAGAGGATAGATCGCCACACTCTTCTGTTCTGACACACAATTCTCGCCTCATCTACATTCATACATCTTCTCATACAAGCTCGACGATTATTAAGGCTTCTAACAGGACCGTCCTATAGTATCTGGTTTACCTGGTCGTGCCAAGTCTTCCGCGGACGTCTTCTAGATTTGGTGCCATCAATCAATACTTGCGTCATATATCTTTCTTACCATTCATCCGTTCCATATGACCAAACCACCTAAGTGATCCTTTCTTAATCTTACTCACTATACTAAGATCAGCTTTACATTATTTCCTTATTTCTTCATTTTTTGCTCTGTCATAAATGGTTCTGCCACATATACGCCTAAGTGATTTCATTTCCACTGCATTCAGTCTACTTTCGTTCTTCTTTTTGCTAGCTCCAGACCTCACTTCCATATATCAGCGTCGATATCAGGACTCTATTGTGAACCGCTAGTCTTGTCTCAGTTGACCAGTTCCCATTAGCTATAATTCCATTCAAAGCGCCGTTCACTTTATTCCCTGCAGTCACCCGCTTTTCGATATCTTTCCGTTTCTATCGAACATACTTCC
Source organism: Eubasilissa regina (assembly GCA_022840565.1). Lineage (NCBI taxonomy): Eukaryota > Metazoa > Arthropoda > Insecta > Trichoptera > Phryganeidae > Eubasilissa > Eubasilissa regina. The sequence goes on from JAINEB010000018.1 coordinate 30,628,884, forward strand.
CAAATACACAAACTCATCTACTTGTATCAAACGTTCATTACCTATTTCATTTCCAACTTCGGGGTAATTTTATTCAAAGACATTTTCACTGGTTCAATAAAATAACGATCCAAGTGAAAAATAATATATACCAGGGAAATTATTAAATACGAAGTCAAGAAATAAAAATATTACTTGTACTTAATGTGTACAAAATAAATATTTAGAGTTATTTATCATTATTTAATCATCATTTTTTGATTGTCCATTATTTAAGCATCATTTTTTGATTGTGCATAGTGCATAGAATATCTACGCCAGCCACTTTTTAATACTTAGCTTATCAAATTAGATTAAGTTGATACCAGTCAAGTTAAGGAACGCATCGTTTGCATTTAGCTCCTTTTGGGATATAATAGTCCCAAGACAAAGAGATGAATGTTTATATTAACCAGACAGGTCAATGAACGCATAAAATTGTTTAGATTAGTCCTAAAAATCTTCCCTTAAAACAATGAGTGTTTACATTAACTCGTAGACAAAGGATTCAGATCCATCACTATATTTGGATATCGCTTGTAAGAAGTTATACTTAAATTAATTAAGTAACCTTTAAATTCGACAAAAAGTTTGTGAGAAATATAATTTGCAAGCCCCTGGGAAATACAAACCTACATTGAAATAAAATAAACAAAGCGCCGAAACTTTACAGTCAAACGGTAAAGTTAAACGAACTGAAAACGAATATCTTTGGCTCGGCGATGGAGTGAAAAATATTTTCACAACGCGCATTTTCCGTTTGTGAAAAATAAACAATGGAGTTGAAATACACTCTCTGAAAAACAAACAAAGATCCTGGGTAGGAAACAATGCAATTCGCGGGAAACAGGTTGAGTATGTCGGGTTTTCAAGTTAGGCTGCCTTCACAACTTGGCAAAACTAATTTCATAGAACAATAAATCAGGACGGAAGGGAACAGCCGCCACTGCCCGCGCGCCGCGAAACAGATTTCGATTACAAAAGTCACGAGCAAACTTTATTTAATTTCCTACGAATTTCCACTAATTTTCCAAGAAACGATGACTGGGTGCGTAGCTACTAGGTGTGAAGTTAAGGTACACAAATATTTATATTATTGATTTATGCGTTTTTATCGTTAATCAGCAACACTCTTATATTTATTTATTTTGAGAAAAACATGAAAAACTAAGAGCAGTATGTTTCAATTGAAGAATAATGCACTTAAAATTATAATTGACAATCCCTGTAATTTAGTTTAAAACACAAAATAAATTCAACACCTTCTTCCAAAAACAACCTAGTTCCCATACCGAACCAATATAAATGGCATTGAACAAAAGTGACTGACATTGCAATTTACACCAATTTTTAAAGATCAATTTAAGTCAAAAAAGGTAAGTTTGACTATTAACAAATAATGCATAAAACGAACATGAGGAGACAACTGTATTAAAAGTTAGAAAAAATAATAATGTAGGTCGTTGACTTTGCAACTAGTACCCTCGAGAGCCGAATATTCATTGTGGGAGTAAATCAATTGACAGATTTCGGAACGGAATTTTGTAGAAATTTGCTTGTGGTATTTAAGGAACAAAATTACGCCAGCCAACTGTGGAGCAAGTTTTTTGCAGTTATATTAAAGAAATTCTAGATATTTTATGAATTTCAATCTTATTTTAATTACATGTCATTCCTGACTACGCCGTTTACTGCTAGTTGTTGCCTCAACTTCTTTATCGCTTTTGATGAGTGGGTTCATCTGTATGTCAAAAAGGTCATTCATATACAATGCATACACTGGGTACTTTATAGTCGAGGCAGATAAGCTGATCGATTGCTTTTGAAAGAATGATTATTATGAAATTTACAATATCGATTGTTAATTAAATCCATATTTTAAATTGAAATACATTGGGTTCTAAATACATATACCGTGACGCCCATGCGTACAATAACATCATCATTATATACATGTAATATTTTTGATAGCACTGCCTGTCTACACTCAGAATCTTTATCATTACTTGGATATTTTCATGAGAAAAACATTCATATTATTCGGAGCATGTCATTGATTTATGATAAATAGCGAGTAGATTATGATAATTTATATAAAAACTTTTCGGGGAAATTTGCTGAGGTGTCATCGAGCAGAATAACAACAGTTTTCCGGAAAATCTACCAGTAATTTTGTCGGTAAAGTCGAGCTTTAGCCTTATGTTCGACACGCACACGAGCCGACCATCAGAAAATTCACCCACACCCTTGTCGTAATTTGGAGGGGTGGGTAAAATCGTATAAATGTTACTGATCAATCTGATTACACGCAGGTCACTTTCTTTTTATTTATTCTCACGGCGTTGTCTACCAATTGTGTGTTATTATTTTACACTTGTACACAATAATCCAACTAATTATATACCTAAAATATTCGTATTCGTGTACAGCGTACTCGGGTAGTTGGGCTGTATCGTGTAGTATAGTAATTAAAGTGTGTATATAATTTTTATGATTAAAAAAATAATAAAAATATTACTCTCGGTCAGCCGTGAATTTCTCTAAAGATGCGAAATGATATAGGTAGGTATTGTTTAATTCAAGGAAATTCCATTATTTTGTTTTTACATTTCTAATATTTAACGCAAACACGTTGTGGTTATTCATTTTAATAATAAATAATTCATTGTCTTTGTTTTTAACCTTTCGAAATCGATTGATGAATATAATAAACGCACAGTGGTTAAAAACAATGATAATGAATTATTTAGTTTTTACGTCATTTTAAAAGCACGTGGACAGAAAATGATAATGAAAATACGTCCACAGCACTCGTGGTATCATTTTTATTGAAAATTATTGAAAGATATTGATTGATTTAGGGAAAGGCAGACCGTTAAGGTTGAAAATATTTAATACGCGAAACAAGACACACGGCCGTTTGGACAATATGAAATAAAACGGTCGGCACATTCAACTCTGAATTTAACAATGATTGATGAGACTTTGATTCGATAGCCTAAATGTTTTCGTAACGAAATCCGTGAGGATTAACACCGCAGATTTTTTCGGGATTAATGAATGGAGGAAAATATAGTAGAACAGTTACAGTAACCAACAAAACAAATCATGCAAAAATGCTGTTCAATAAATGTATTAATTGCTGAATTAATATTGCCTCGGAATATCTGAAAATGTATTATTATATTCCCTGTAAATGACCTTCCACCGGCGTCGCCAACCTATAATGACTAAAATTATTTTATTTTATAATTCTATTCTTTATAAAGTTATTTTAGTCTCTATGAGGCGCATGATGGACCTTCTAATGAACAAGTCAATGATATTTATTTATTTTATTTTATTTGTAACTATATAATACAATGCAAAAATCTGTTAGGACTGTGCCCGTCTCACTAGAGAAATTCTGTGTCGAGACGGACATAGTTTACAAGCAATTGTACAATTAATTAGAATTACAAGTACTGGATAGAATTACATTTATTACTATATAATAGGTGTATATGAAGAACAATTTTAAAGTGGACTTAATTTTTGGATCATTTTGTAGCAATAATTAATATAGGTATGAGTCAATATGTATGGGTGAGTGCACCAATATTGGCTCTACCCATAATACGAATCCTAGTTTTAATATATAGTTTCATGTTCTTGGGACAATTCAATTGATTTAAATCTTTTAGCATTATATTAAATAGTTTAGGTCCAAAATATTTGTAGTTCCTTTGACCATATGTTGTATGTGTATTTGTCCGTGTGGAAAATATATTTTGAGTTGTTTTAAAATGTGTCTGTTTGTATTTATATATGTATTTAAGAGTAGTATTAGCATATATATTTGTATTATTTCAAAGATATCGAATTTATTAAAAATTTCGTCAGTGCTCGTTGTGATTGGGGTTTTGAGGATAACTTTTAATATAATTTTCTGAATTATTGGATTAATTTCAGACATAGTCGCTCCACCCCGAGCGATTATACCACGCAAATATGATTGTGTACTTCCCATTTTCGCCTTATACTAATTATTACAATACTGATTGTTACAAACAGTGTCAGATAATTGTAATAATTACGTGAATTATGGAAATCTTTATGAAACGCGTTAAAACATTTATTTTTTTAAATTTTAATTATGTTCGTACTATTTCCTCGACTAGGATAAATCGGCGAATGAACTATCGGCAGATAGGTGAAAAGCTAAAAAATACGCGTTGCTTACCCTTGCATCAGAAAAAATAATTCTAATACTTCATGATTCAGCGGTAATGTAATAATGGCGCGCGCGGGGTTACTCACAGTTCACAGTTCACGGTTACTCGGCTAATGAAAATTTTCCACGACCTTTGATATTTAAAAATGCACAAAGCGTTGACGCAAACTTCCTAGAAATTTAATCGAATCGCCCTCTCCATCATATATAATACAATAAGAATGGAATAATGGCGAATAATCAGATAGTCGTCGACTGGGGTGGGCGTTGAATGTAAGAAAAAAGCTTCACCGACAAAATTAGTGGTAGATTTTCCGGAAAACTATTGTTATTCTAAGCGACAACGCCTGTCGGTAGATTTTCACGAAACACGTTTATATAAATAATAAATTAACTCGGTTTTTATCATACTCAATGACACACATGACTGAATTGCTTGAATGTTGCTCTCCTGAAAATATCATGAATAATGAGAAATGATAAAATTTCGAATATAATAATGTTTAAATTTTCTCTCACATGTTATGTTATTGAATAGATTCATAAATAATTTCCACATCACTATTGACATTATTTTTCTTATTTTAAAATATTATAATGCATTAAGTAGTAACAAGTACTACTTGTTGTTTAGATACCATTTGGATGGCAATTCATAAATTGCTTTCTTAAAGAATTTTTTAGGTTTTATTATAAAAAAAGTATTCACAAAGTCATAAGCTTCTGCATATTAATGCAGTAACAGTGTAGTTATAAGTTTGTTGCGACGAAGTTCGGAGAGCACGGAGGGTGCGAAAAAACCGATCACGAAAATCTCAAAAAAAAAATGATTGGGTTACTCTGACCATGGGAAAATGCAGCTTTAAATTGTTCATTTTGGGATTTTAATTTAATACTTTTATATAAAAATGCTATATAAAAAAAAAGTACTGTTTAGTGACTGACGAGCACCCAACAACTACTGCTGTAGGTAAAGTAAGCAGCTACTATAAAGAGAGGCGATTTTAGAAGAAATAATAAACCCGGCATATTTATAACGGCACATGTTTATGAATGAATCCAATACGTAGCCGTATCCGTTTCACAGTGTATGTATTAAGAATCTAAAACAGTGTGTTTTAATTGAACGCAAAAATATTATTGATATTCACAACAGATGAATGAACTTATTTTATGTTAAATTAATTTATTCGTATGAATCATTTCTTTAAAAGCAACCATCATATCTGCCTCAATCATAAAGAAACTAGTGTATATGAATTATCTTTCTTACAAACGGAAACGAAACATGAACATGCTCATCAAAATCGATAGAGAAGCTGCAGGCAACACGACACGAAGTGCAATGAGAGGATCCGACTCTAAACAAACGCAGAAGATGGAAAGGGAGCGCATGTGTCTCGGGAAACGTTGAACGAAGTCATCCGAGAAGAACAAAAGATGAAAACACTAAGAAAACGGATTCCTTCTACAATCAGGACCGTGCGGTTACATCCGCAAAAAGAAGAAGAAAATGGATCTTGCCGTGAAGTTCCAATGATGATGATGATGACATTAATGCGGATTATTTTTAATATTTTAGATATAGACACACTGCGATCTTCCATTGACGTCGTGAAAGATACGATATTTTTATTTTCTACCAATCTAATATTCTTATTAGTAAAACTGTGAAATAATTATTCAGAGCAGACGATCCGTGATATTTTTAATATTGTTATCGCGCCACCGGGACACAACAATATATTTCGATAAAATTGATTTTATATGTATATCTTTCTAATTAATACATTTAATTAATATTTAATTTAATATTCTATTGAACACGTTTATTGCATATTTGATCTCGTCTATAATTTAAAACCATATCTACAAATAGGTAAGATATTACAACAATATTTGAATCAATCATGGACCCCTGTCACGGCTAGACATCTTGCAATTATTAAATATTTGTGTTTATGTTATACAAATTATAATGATTCAAACGGCGCGTTGAATATTTACGAATCTAATAACAATGACACCTGCTAGATCTTAGAATGGAACGCCGACCAGCATCAGCAATGATTCTGCGCGCTAATTGACACAAATGGTGCACAACCTAGATTGTAAACATGATAAACAAATAATCCTTTTAGAGATAATAAACATTAGAACTACATATTACAAACATACGCGCAATGTTTCGCCTATATTCTACAGAGTGACAGTAGACTTTTAAGTCAAACGATGACCCATTAAAAAATTTCCATAAGCTATCATTTTCTCTCCTGCCACTAGCTTCCCGATATTGTTTTGAGACGATTTAATCAGAGACTTAAAAAATGTCATTAAGAAAATTGCGGATCGCATGTTCGTTCTTTGCCGGAAAATAAAAAAGCCCTAATGAGGGAGGTTTGTTTGAAAAACAGGGTACTTGGAAATTGAAAAAATTCTATTACTTATTACTTTTTATTAATACTTCAAGGCTTAAAAAAATGATATGTCCCAAAATTATATAAAAAAAACAATCTAAAAAAAATATCGTTATATATAAAATTAACTGTGCCTGTTCTCTATATGTACAATCCTACGCCCTTTGTCCTATCTAAACCAAATTTTGCATAGTTACTCTTTAGGAGCCTGCGCAATACACTCTCTCCTCTTTGGCTCTTCACTCCATCTCTCGAATATAAATGTATTTTATATTGAATATCTAGGATTTAAAGAAAAATACAGTCACCTCATCTTACCTCCCTAGACATCTTACTCTCCCCCTGCCTGAACTAAATTTTGCCTGTATCGTTACTCCATAGAACCTGCACAAAACAATGATCGTCCCGTTCCCCCACCGCTTAACACCTTATTTTAAATTTAACTTAATCTGAACGCGGGCAACACCGGGAACGGACCAGATATATGTATACATAAAGAGAATTCCTCTCAGTCTGTGACGCTAGCGAAAATAACGTTAGTCATAAAGAACGCTGTAGTAATAATGTTAGAAATCAAATCAAAATAAATTTCTAGTTGAGTTATTAGATTTCAAACTGGAGTGCGTTTCCGTGGTGAGGGATCATCAGCTCCAAAAATACATTTTCCCTATTCAGTGGAGAGGGTGCTGGGAGGGTGGCAGGCGGCGGGCGGGAGAGGGAAGGGATGACGGGGAGAAGCCCGATCCATTATCAAATGAAAATTCCGCGCTGGATCGGAAATTCAATCAAAGTATTGACATATTTATATGTATTCCGTGTAATCTTAAATGAACATGTAGTCCAATGCTGAAATGTCACTTTAATATTTAATTTAATTTAATCATTTAATTTATAAAATTATTATTAATTCTCGAATGGTTTCCCGTCATTGTTCACTGGTTATTTTTATAAAATACATCCATTGTTGACGCAAGTCGAGACACCTTGTGCATTATGTCTTTCCAATATACTTTAATATACCTTTCCCGCTCTGGCCAACTAATTACTTAGGGATTTCGCCGACGTGGGAACAGATTGCATTTCGATGCCGAGCTGTCAACAGGCTTTTATGTGGAACGAAAGTGTCGCCGTGCGTAACAATCCGGACCACGAAAAAAAGTGGTTTTCTACACCATCCGGAATGGCAGTGAGATCTCCGTTCTTCACTGCAAAAGTGCGAGTCAAGTGAAGGTGAAAATTGTCGTCCAACCCAGGACTCAGATCAAGGTACGCCAGATCCATCTGCCATTACTTCCTTTCTGAATCCAATTTGGGTTGCGCCAACTAAACCATAATTTTAATCGATACAGTCAACGGGATCTTATACCAACATCCATAATTATTTCGAAATAATACATACTACATAATTTTGTCGTCATATCATTCAATGTGAGCAATGTACTGTACTATTTAATAGATTTCATCAAACCTGAATTGAATTACCCAACTATATTTAAGTTCATAAATATATTCGAGAAAGGGAAAATTGGATCTTGAATACTACAAAAAAGACTAGAGTCCCTTTTTGCGAACAAAGAATGGCTTGACTAATGACCTAATGACTAATTCAAAGGGCGAGGACCCGGATCTGTCCTGAGCCAACCGACCCGGAATAAAAAGTCTGTTGTATTAGAATAATGTACGAAGGAAAATGTTATATTTAGCATATTATATGAAAAAATACATCAACGACATTGACATATTCTCAAAATGTAACTTTATAATAGTTGTATCGAAAAGAATAAGTTAATAAATATATAATGAACTACCATTAATACCCGACGATACCTAATCTAGGAATCTATATAATACTGTCTTCTTTCGATACAGGAAAGGTTAAACACGCAGGTATAATACTTTTAAAGTCATTTAATTAACTTCGAAATTATAATATTTGATTTTTAATCGAATAAACATATCGTTTATTCATTAAACAAGGTCGTATGTACATGAGAACCTTATTACAAGATCGTATGTTACAAGGGACCTCATGTAACATAGGTACAATATTTTAAAGCGAAAGGGTCGGACAGACAGACTAAAAATATACATAAGATAAGTAACAAATAATAAAAAAATTAATAATTATATCTGTCAATATGAAATGCTCTAAGGGCACAGTAAAAGATTTACTAGGAGAATATTTTCACGGCGGATAACATAGTTCAATCAGAGACGGTTGACGTGGGGGGTTATAGACGGTTCTAGAAGAAGTTTTGTGAAATTTTTGTATTGTTCTCAGGTGTTCCTCCAAGTTAAAATTTTCTATCTAGGCACCACCAGGGTATATATCAGCTAGTGTTCTATAAATTACTACTTCAATTGCAAAAAAATTGATCGCATAAGTATTTTTAAATATAAATTGTGAACAAGGTTGATGTTAGTAATAAAACACTGCAGTGGCATTAAAAATGGATTACTTCGACCAGCTGACAATATTTCAACTTGACTCACAATAAAAACGTAAACGTAAACGTAAAAAACGTAAAAGCGTAATGTCGTGCATTACCATCCGCGCGACACGAAACAAGCGTCGAGTTTCATTTCACAAAAAACAAAATAAAATCCAATAGTCTTGCTTTCAGTAAAAGTGGTTCGCACGTCATAAAGACATCTGTCACATTACGCGCAATATTATCGAAAAGGGAAAACCAAATAGAGGGCACCGCATAAGCCTGACGGCGGTCTGAAAAATCCAACCGATGGTTTGTGAAAACCTATCGTATACAAATTTGAAACATCGCTCTGCTTTGAACAACCCTGATAATTTATTCAATAAATTCACTCGCTACCCAATTACATGTTATATATGTACATACACAATTTGTATGTATTTATGTAGGCATTATATACATACGTCATTAATGATCTTTTCCGATAGAATAGCCCACCTCGATTTCAGATTGAACTTGATAGATTTTCCAATGTGTGAGTGTGGTGCCGAGGAGGAAACCCCTGACCATATCTTTTTTGCCTGTCCATTGTGGATCAAAACCTTTTTTTGCAAGTTTTTTGAACGACAATGGTATTCACTTGTAATATAGTATTTCCTATTCTATAATATTATTGTACTTTTTTCTATAAAACAAAGTTTATAACTTGATTAATGGCAGAAATCACTCTTAAAGGGTGGATTGCCTATTTAAAAGAAGAAGAAGAAGCCCACCTCGATATAAGTCTTATGGTGCGAGTACACGGGACGAAACACGATGAAAATGATTTTTAGAGATTTAGTTGAGTTAAGATAAACTTGAGATTAGTAGGACGAGACGAATCTCAAACGCGCGTATACACTCTATTAATTTCGAGAGTGGACAAATGCGCTCAACGTCACCTAGAATCATGGACACATACAACTATTTAATATGAAAAATTTGATAAACAGAAGGCATTAAATCATTAACATTTATCCCGTCTCAACTGCCGTAGGGGAGATTCAAATTCACCCAACGGACGAACGGAACGTCAACAATCAACAGACTGACGTTTAAAATAAATACTAAACCCCGTCTTGGTGGGATGTGGCGGTGCTTGAATCTCTCGAGATTCGATGGAATACGAAAGTCGAGAGTGGTTTTCCAAACAATCTTATGGGAGCATAATTGTAGTTTCGGAGATTGTCTCCAGCTAGAAATTTTATCCCATATACGAGCACCATTAAAGTACGCAGCTAAGACACGTCACTTAGAGATATTTTGTTTTATCAGTCTATATCTAACCTGAGAACAAGATTGCTAAATTGATGATGCAGACCCGTTAATGTAAGAAACTGGTTTGACGAATGTAATCCTGTCGGCGTTGTTGGGCTCATCTCATTTGTGTTTCAGGCACAACTCGCCAAGCAAAAAATCTTGACGTAGGTGAGACTGCTCCGATCGTAAAACTGCGCATAAAAAGTTTTTGAGAAAAATCTTCAATATTGAGACAATATACATTTCGTGATAGAGAGGGAGTACTCGATACATATTTCCAATACTACTCAACGTATTTTCAATATTCCTGAAAACATATTATAAATAAAACCATGATGTCTTTCTATTCGACGCAGATGAAAATTTGAACAGAAAATTCATACATTTCATTGGAAAAAAAGTGTAAAGTTGTTTTATTCTTCTACGACCTTTTTATTAAATAAATCAATTGTCCTATACATATATGCCCTTTGTACGGTTTTGGCGCCCGTCGCAAGACAACACTAATAGTTACAAAATAAAAGTACATCTAATAATTATGAAACCTCTCCAAATGTGGATATAGTTATTTTAATTATTTACAATTACAATAAGAAGAAATACTTATATGTCATTAGTCAGAAAAGAGACCTGCGGAAATTTAATATTAAAAAGTCATTAAGTGCTACAACGACAACGCTAAGCTTTAGCAGGATTGTATTTTTCAAAAATTATTATAATTAATGACTTTCAAGGAGAACTTAGTCTGGGGGTCGAAAAGTTTGATAGTAGGTATGTACGCGGAAAAATTGTATTAAAATCTCATTAGGCACTGTTGTAGGGTCAGAGGAAATGTACAATACAACGTTTAGTTGATAAGAAAAAATACATATGTTCATTATGTATCGTATCTAACTCGACGTAAGAACGTTGAAAATCAATAACAAACTAATACCAATCGAATGCGTGTAGCGGTAAAATATTAATTTGAAGGTCGAGCTTTTTAATGTGAAAGTTTAATCAATGTGACGAGTACACCCGTGGCGACAGGTTCGGTAAATATGGAACTTTCCTCGCTGTGGCCTTCCTGTGACATGATCCCCGAACCATATCGATCGGTGGGATGGTATAAGAGATGATAATAATTAATCAGTATTAAAATAAACTACTACGCTCGACTCACTGGCGTGATTTGAGTCTGATATTGAAAAATACAGTGATTACAAACTATGACTGAGATCACCGTTTCAATATTCTATTGATTTATGATCATTTATTTCATAGATTTTTATTATTCACATTTGAGACTTCCAATAGTGATTTCAAAATTAGTAAACTGAAATAAAATTGTAAGCCAAGTTCAATTGACAGTTAATTTCTCGTGTACGTGCAGCAACACGGTACAGGCGTGTTCATATTCACGTATTCCCGTTGTGTTAACACCTATGGGGAAATGTATTGTGAATTGTGTGTAACACTCGGATGGAGCGATATGTAGATGTAATAGGCGAATAGGTATTATGGATGAATGATCTAAAAATACAATCTGTAAACTGAATAGATGACTTGCCAGCATACATAAATACTTTGGCAGATTCCACTCGATGCCGCTGTTCAACTTGACAATCACCGATAGTGATTGTGATTTACAGAAAACAGTGATTCGCGATTTTGAGCTCGTCACTAATTATTATGCGGTTTCTTCAAAGGGGTGGACAGAAGAAACTCTACTCTTTTAACCTAACATACATTTTCGGGTACCGCTGTCTATTGTATTTAATCTAATTTACAGATATTTACACGAGATTCACGGCTGGTAGAGGCTCCGTCTCCGGGGTAGCTTAGCACCTTACCTTGACGTACCACCTGGAGAGCGACTTGGGGGCGCGGGGCGGCTTGCTGGGGACCGGCTTGGGGGGCCGGGCGGACGAGGCGGGCGCGGGGACCCGGGGCCTGGGCTGAGGGGCCTGCAGCCTGAGGTGGCCGCACTTCTGCGCCAGCTGTTTGGTCTTCTCTGTCAAACTTTGGTAGAATTCCGACTGCGTGCAGTTGGAGGTCCAAAGCAACATCACAATTTTTTCAAACTCTTCAATTGAATTTACTTTATTTGTTCGATTACGATTACATATTATTATTAATTATTGACACTAAAAGAAATTAATCGTACCACATTAGAATAACTGTCCATTTTTTATTGTATTTTATTATACCGAAATATAGTATAGAAGAAAAATATTAAGAAAAAAAAACGACCCAAAAATCTGAAAAACTGGCTAACCGACTCTACTTACTTGATCTATAATTAGGATTGCCATAAGTGATCAATACATTAACAATTTTTTTAGATAAGTAAAAAAACGCGTCTCAGACACGTGTACCATACAACTCTGCAGTTAATGTTATCTCATATCCAGATCACTGTATTTTGTTCTGGTATCATCAATTGTTTGAATTTTATTTCAAGTTCAGATTGTGTTGTTTTATTTTGTGGAAATATTTCTTCCACGTTGATGTCAACAAAGACATTAAATAACCAGTAACAACCTTCCAATACATTGATGGTATTCTGCAACAGAGTGTTAACTCTCTAAATTAAAAAAAAAACGGTCAGATTCTTGAACGAAAAGTCATTTTCTTTATTTGCAAAAATAGTTTAAGCAACTTAGACATTTATAAAGTATTTTTATATAATAATATGTTAACCAACTATCTTTTAAAAAACATGAAATTATGTCAAGTCGGTTTAGAAAGCTAAAGATGTTAGTTTCATTATTTAAAAAATTCTCTCGGATGTGCAACACTGCACAACGGAACGGGCACTCATATTTTTATAATAAAGGTATCAAATCTTTAACATCAAATGTCAGTTTGAGTTCATTGTGGCTTAACACATTATTGCAGAACACTATCCATATTATATTACACCCCCCTACCGCGACCTAGTCCATCATACTTTATGGGTGGATACCTGACTAAATTACGAATCGAAAATGTTCAAGGGATTTGTGCGTAATCAACCGTGTCAGATATATAAGCATTTCAAAAAAAAATGTAATTATGCAATTATTTCGATGAATTGAAATATTTTAATGATTTCAAATTATATATTGAATACAAAAAATTAAAGGTCATCTAATTTCGAACGACTAGACTATTTTTTGTTAGATGATTTAGAGCTTGAAGCAAAGATATAGATTAATAATTGAACAATTTTGCAAATATTTATTTCCAAGTACGTAGACATCAAGCTTAACACGATTTTGTAAAAATGTCAAACGATAATATTTTTCGTAACAGTGCAGATTTTTTACATATTCCTTGAACATTATCAACTCGTAATATAGTCAGGTATCCACCCATAAAATACTGTGTTCTAGGTCTGTTACAATTTGTACAATATCACGCACTTTTTAACGCATTTTTGTGTCACATTTTACCCCGGTAAGCCTCCAGAAAAAAAAAACATTATTTGTCAAAATTAGTTGATAAAACGGTTAAACGTGTTACTACAACATGATCGATTTTACGAAGCATCTAATGTAGTCAGGTTCATGCCCGACTGCCCGCCGGGTACAGACTACAGGCAGACCACCCGACCGAATGACTTCACAAGAAATATTTTCCAAGGATCTTATCCGTAATGAGTAACTTTCGCAGCAGATTATAAAATGACAAACATGTCACAACTTGTATTATATATGTACATATATAGGTGTACACAAATTCCAGTTTCTCTCGAGATTACGGTCCAGCAAATAACTAGCCGATAAGGAGAAAACGAGAATAACAAATACAAAAGATTGCCGACATAACACACTCGTACGTAGACGACGTGAAACTGGTTTGCGAGGTGCCGCGTACTTCCCCCAGGGGTAATTATTTCACATCCATGGTTTTTATTATTACGGTTTTGTTTAAGTACTTCCTTGTATTATTCATGAGGGGGAGTTTCATTCAAACGGAATAAATATAACACGATGATACCGTTTCAAACATTTAAAAAAATTAATTAATTCATATAAAATCTTAATGTCTTCCTGTGAATAACACATAGGAAAACTGATTGAGTGTAGTGTCAGTTTCTATTCTGAAATGTGGACGTGGATATATGACAATTTTGTTTTTAAGGTACATTTTTCGAAAGAGTAAAGAAACAAAAGTTTGAAAATTGGAACATTGTAATTCTGATGTATTGTAGGTAAGCAATTATTTAAATTATTACATTTTTTCACAGAAATCTTTCTATGTACGTTTTTCGCGCCTATCTTTATACGGAAGATATTATAATATTCTTGTAAAAATATCCCAGACATTTATATTGTTTTATATATATTCCTCGTCGGCGAGTGAAAAGAAGAATAAACACTTGTTAACTAACAAATAGCATGTTACATTTAAATGCATATACTCAGAATAATCACTTTTTTTTGATAAAAATGATAATTAATTAAGAGTAAACAATTGAATTACTCTTGAAAGAAGGAAGAACATTCCAGAACACACGAAGCATTCTCTCACGCTTCATCATTACACAATAATTGGAATCACTCGAGAGGAAAAAACTAATATGATTACATTAGTGACGTCATGATAAACATGAAAACATTTCAGTTTGCTCAGTCAATATGTTCTAAAACCATCTCAAGGTAATTCATTTTGTAATATCAATGAACTTCATTAAAATAACTTGTCTAAAATTATGAAAATAATCTAAATTGTACCAGATTTAAAGATTAAATTATAATTTATACACTTACGAAACTTAATTTAAAAGTTCGTTACATGCACGGAAAATCAAAACAGATTAAACAGGCAAAAAAAATTATCAATATTATTACACTATCTTCTTCACACAGTTCACACTTCAGTTTAACACAAAAAATAAATGCAATCACAAATATTTGTAAACACAATAAGAAAACGAACTCTGATATAAAACACCATAAATTAAATCACAAAAAAGTCTTCGGTATTATAAAAGAGAGTCGCCAAATTTAAAAACAAAAAATATATATAAGAGCCGCCGATGTACAACCGTCGAACGATAATTTGAATTTGTGTGAAAAATTTTTGAAATTCGAATAACCGAAACAAATGCTAATCGATAAGCTCCGCGGGGAGCTCGGTGGAAAGCGTCAGTCGCGTCCCTCCTTTCGAGGGATAAGGAGCAATGCGAGGGGGACGTGTCGCGGCGGGCCGCGGCGGGCGCCGAGTGACGGCGAGCTTGCGCGGCCGATCCGGCGCTACGCTGCCCGGTACCTACGCAGCACTGTTTACCATCGCGCCGTAAGTATGGTACGCAACTTCGACAGGCAATTATTATAGGTAATTCAGCCAAGGGCCGAGGTCGGAATGTTCATCACCGCGACGGATCGCTTCTGTGATTTTTATCGCCTTCGGTAATAACGTGAAAAAAACATCAATCTCTTTTCAAAACGATGTAAAACAACCGACGATACATTGTTTCGGTGATTTCTAGATTACTAATTATTAATATTTTTAATAATAGATCGAACGTATACGTATTGCGAAAACTATTAAAAGGGTTTAAAACGTGAATATAAATAAGAGTCTCAGCTAAGTCATTAAAGTAATTAGAACTATAATTATTCAAAATATCTAATCAAAGGAAACTGCTCTAAATGATTACCCGTTCACATGATCAACAGACTTTCCACACCGTCAAATTAACCGTGGAATGAAAAGAAATCGAACGCGTTCAAGTTCAAGATCAATGACCTAGCCGAGGAAATGATATCACCGCTGGTCAAACGTCTGTTGAACCTATGAAAGTGAACATTAAATAAAGCAGCACAAGGCGAGCGTTGATGATGCGAGAAGTCGGCGACGATCGACGGGAACAACCATATTGAAGAGCAGTAAAGGGTAACTAAATCATGCTGTTTCCTCGCAGAGTTAGGAAGAGGATAGAATGCTATTTTCACATATCCTGGCGTACCACTCTTGTCTTATTTACTTTCATATGCACGCACGTCTATCGTTGAATCTAATCTCGTCTAAACAGAGTCGTCCTCCAATATCTGAGACTCGATTGATCACGCCAGGCATTTCGCTGTTGCCCTCTGTTCTTGTTACCCTTAACAGTCGCTTAATGCATTTTTCTTTACCGTCATCTCTTCACTCGTACCTTTCGCATACCTAAACCGTCTACCGTTTTTAATTCTATCGTATACACTGCAATCGTGAGTTTTCCACACATGCGGCCGAGCAACTGCATTTCCATCGCATTCTAATTTCCTTTTTGTTTTGCCAATGCGTAGAGAAAAATCAATGTAATGAAATCAATACGAAAAAAAAACATTCATTGAACATCACATAATCGACCGCACCTCAAGAAAATAAACATGAGAAAATCGTAAAACCACCGGCGATAAAAACATGTCGCGTCGTGTAAATATGGGTGAACCTCATCCAGCAGACACCACACCACACCACACCACACCCAGCTGACCAAACCGGCGTTCGATTATTACAATTTTTCAATACTTGTGCTTGATTTTCCCCTCCCACCGGGGTATCAAAATGTTTTCAGACCCATATAAACATTTCAAACGTGAACTTCAAAGATTCACAGCCATTAGTATTCATTGCAGGATATAATGTAGCTAGCCTATAGAGAAAATATTATTTACTTACGACGGTTTAACAAATTCATGATCAATAATATGAAAGATCCTAAAATATGCTACTTACTTCGAAAAAAAAATATTAATTCATTTTCACAGACTTCTTTATTTATGAGAAATAAACAGTACAAATATATAATAACTTGACATAAAACATAATATAAAAATAAGACCAGTGAAGTTTCTTCTTAGCTGGATAAAGTAAAAATATCACACAAATCAGTACTCTGAAAAATAGTACATACTAATAAAAAGATATTTTTTATTTATTATCTTAGTTTAATAACCACAATTGAGTTTAAAAAACATCTACCGGTTTCGGAAAACACCTTTTCCTTCTTCAGGATATGTCAAAACTAACTAAAAATATAGCATTGTTTTTCTATTTATCCAGAATCTATTTTTAAATTTAAAAAAAAAATTTCCTATACTATTATTTGTGTAAAATGCTGGTCTAATATCTCGTGGTAGATGTTTAGATATTTGTTTCGAAAAGTTATTTATGTATAAAATCCTACGCCAATTATCATTATTATCATTATGTTTCATCTGTGATTTATATAAAAACTGATTATTATATTCTTTTAATTTATTTTTTAAAATAGTGTCTATCAAACATGTATTATACCCATTATTAACTGCTATTTTTTTAATTGTATTCAATTCAATATTAAAATTGGATGTTGACATAGGAATATTGACTAAACGATGTATCATGGAGTGGAACCCTGAATGTTTGTGATAATTTTTTTTTTTTTTTTAAATTTAAAAATAGATTCTGGATAAATAGAAAAACAATGCTATATTTTTAGTTAGTTTTGACATATCCTGAAGAAGGAAAAGGTGTTTTCCGAAACCGGTAGATGTTTTTTAAACTCAATTGTGGTTATTAAACTAAGATAATAAATAAAAAATATGAATCTTAACCACCAAGTTAATATTGCTAATTTTAAAAGTAATAAAAAGATAAACAAAAAACAACACTTTTTAAAGAAGAGAGGATGAGGATGCGATGGAAAGGAGATGCTATAAAAATATATAATTTCCTTGTAAATATATACTGTATATGCAAATAAAATGTGTTTTTTATAGATGTATAGAATTTTAAAATGAAATAAAACACATAAAAGTCGTGGTATTGGCTTTATTGGAAAGATAATTTGATGCCATTAGTGTTCAAATATGATGTTGACTCGAATAAAGCTCAATCTGGAAGTCCAATTTTCTACCACCTTGTAGAGCAGCTGGGGGACGTATATCGGCAATAACGCTACGAATGTTGGCCTCCAAGTCGTCTATCGTCTCTGGTTTATCGGCGCAGACTGGCGACTTCACGTATCCCCACAGAAAATAATCCAAAAGTGTTAAATCATCCTGATGAAGGAAAAGGTATTTTCCGAAACAGTCGGTGTATTCAATTTAACTTATAAAAATGGTGAAAATCAAAGTTAAAAAGAAAACAGATTCAACTTTAAAAATATAGATGTCTTCAGAATTTGTTCTAATTTACGATATAAGGAAAAATTTAATTTTTCACATCATAATTAAGACTTATATTATTATTGTATAACCAGTCGAGTTAATTTGCACTCTTAAATTAATTATATTCACGCGAAACTGGAAAAGTGGACGATGTATGGAGAAGTGTATCGGTGAATTACGTAAACCAATGATTAATATTAATTATAACCAAAGCCTTCCAAGTATGTATTTGTCATACAGACCTAATTAAATTAATTATTTTCGACAACCGACAACAAGCTGGTGAATTCTAGGGATTCAGAGATAATGTATAATGAGTCAGGGCCGTGTCAGCGAGTCGTGAACTTGAACGTTAATTCTACCATCGTGGATCGAGAGCACTTGAGAAAATCCATTTATCGATGATTCATTTCTGGGTTCCTAGGCCGTGTTACGCAATATTACATGACGAGGATAATAAATCAAAGATAACAACAGGTGATAAAATGAAATTCTCTTAATAGAGGAAAGTAGTCAAATATGGAATACCATTTTATATATTGAATAACAACCATACAAAATCAGTCACAATGAACATAGATTTTTATTGGTAATCAGTCGTTTATTAATACATAAATCAGTGTTAGTCTTACAGCTTTAATGAATTACTATTTTTCAAAATCAACGTAAAATAATAAATATATAAATTGAACCAAATATGGAATAGGTATCCAAATATGGACACTAATTTTAAGTGTGAAATAACTACAAAAAATATTTATTTTACCAGCCTTCATTATTACCAACATATCAAAATGATTTTAAAAGTCGATGCGTTTCGCCAACATATACGCTATCATGCGAACGTCATTTCTGTTAAGCTATAGAATTTGCTTTCCATCTTCAAAGCTGGTTTTCAAGTTCTTCCCCTAGTAGGTACTGTTTTTCTTCCCAATTTGCCAGCTGCTACTTGCTGCTTTTTCTGGTTCTGTTTCTTCACAAAGTAGTTATAGGAATCGTTTATGGAGTATTCCATATTTGTAATATCTTAACGTACACAAACATGAACTATAGCTTTAATAATAAAAATATATATTCATTAGATAAAGTAGACAGAATATTGAAATTACTTTTCAAAGAAAACATTAAGTTTTCCTTTCCTTCAAAAATTTCCGACCAACAACAAAATAGAACCTTACCACTGCGGTGCTGGTACTCGCCCGTTAACGAATTACGACGATCATAGTTCTAAAATGAATTAACGACAGTACATGTGAGCCAATGTTAATTCGATTGTTTGATTCTTAGAAATGGCGGTATACCATATTAGGAATACTATTTCATATTTGGTTACTTTCCTCTAGAAGTGGGTAGAGAGAGGTTAAAACTATTCCTAACCTAAATTATGAAGTAAATGGTAAAAATGCTTTGATTTTATCCATATTGATTTATCGTTGATCTGAATGGTCGGTGTATTTAAATATTTTACAGCTTGTACCAGTGGCGTAGTTACCGAATGGGGAGCCGCCAGAGGGCCCTAGCCCCATGGGGCCCGAAACCGCTGAACAAGTTCAACAATCGCAACAATTAGAGCATAGCTTTAGAAATCTAAGTTACGAATGAATGAGTGGTTAATTTTTTAATTTAAATATAAAATAATTTCAACCAGTCCCAGTTTTAGGACAGCAGTAACAGTTACAAGAGCTGTTTGTGCTTTACATTAACACTTTCGTAGCCAAGCAGTAACACAAGTCTACAGCTCGGTAAGATCGATACTTGCCATCGTTAGATTGCGTATGATGAATGCTCCGTTATAATATTTATCACTATTTATAGTAAAATTATGATAAGTATTTTACCGCCATTGACATTAGTACAGGTATTTTTATCTCACTTAAAATGCTTAAACACATTTCTCACGGTAACACAAGTTGACATTATGGCTGCGCACGGGTATTTTATGGCACGGTATGCCGAGGGTTAACAAGCAAAAATATTAATTAAATATGTAAAAATAATTTTCAAGGATTTATTTTCATTAAAAGAAAAAATAAAATGAGGTGTTATAGGTGTTTGCCCGAGTCCGGTAATTTTAATACTACACCACTGGATCTACATTTTACATTTCGTCTTATATAATATAGATACAAAACACGAGTATGTGTATATTAACTCAAGTATTCGTAAGGTGTTTTGGTTTGGTAGAATTTGATTAAATTTCATATTATATGTATTTTTCTTGTATTTTATATATTTAGTCATAGTTAATTCGTTGTGAATGAAGAATGAAATTAATGAAAATGAAGGGCCCAAATCGATAAATTTCACAAAATAATATTTCAAAAATACTGAAAGATGAATATTTCAAAAGTATACATTAATGAAACGCAATAATTTAATAATAAAGAAAATAGTTTAATAAATCTTTTTTGGAAAATCAGTTGTGTTCATGTTTATTTCCAACAATCATGGGGATCTTTTTCCTGATTTTGTGAATTTGTACTCTTCCATTTGAAGGGATGCTGGGAAGTCTAATTTAAACAAAACACGTGTAACTAATTGTGCCCAAAACTGCCCAGCTAGAGAAATTGCGTTCTTAATACCGATATAGATCCCTTCCACCCTTCCGACACCTACTTGTCCATCAATGCGGGAATCTGTGCTAATTTGATCGCCGTCCTGTAAGCATTACAACCTGTACCTTTTTCCAACACGCACCGGTCGTCTACCTACATCGCAAGATACTTTACAAAGTGGCCGACGGTACCTACTTCGAGCGCCTTAAAAGTGACTCCCAGCATCCGTCGAGGGATCCTTCAATTGCTGATCATGGAGAGAGAAGCGGGACTACAAAAGATCAGTGGTAATTTTCAAAGTCCTATGTCATCCCTGTATGTTTCTACCTCCATATTTTATTTCATGCAGTCCACTGTGATAATCCCTAACATCAGCAAAGTCGTGAACATATTTGGATGGGAGATTTTCGATGATCCACCGTATAGTTCGGATCTTACTCCGAGCACTATTCACATTTTTCCTTAGTGGAAAACGTTTTAGAGGTGATGTATTGCAGCTTGCAATTAATAATTGGTTAAATGGACTAGCAGTAGACTGGAAATAGATTATGGTGCTATGTATTTAAAAATATATAATATTGTTTATTTATTTATTTCAAAATCGTATAAAGCTGAAAAAACTTTACTTTCCGTATTAATCTCAGTTTTCATTGTGTACTGTAGCAAACCATTAAAGTTTATGCATTTTCGTATACTCCACAGATAGTCCAATAATAATATTCATTCAGTTTAGCCATTTACCGCATTTACAACCATCCAATTACTTACTGCTGGTCTCCTGATGGCCAGACTGTACGATAAAAAAATAAATTTCCATCTCGTAATACTTGCAAACAGACCAACGTTGATATTTCATACGAATAGAAATACAATATTTCATAATAATAAGAAGTAAATTAATTAATCAAGTTCTAATAGCGCTATCGATTTCGGCAAAGCGCCAGCCAAGAGAAAATTATGTCTAGCAGCGGGCAGTTAAAGACTCATTTAAAACATACCCATATATTATTAAGAAGAACGCATTCTTATTGTGAAGTTGTAATTATTCGGAACATAGGTATGTGATGTTTTAAATACTAATTAAATGTATTAATTTGAAAGATATACATATAAAATCAATTTTATCGAAAAATATTGTTGTTGCGCCACTGGGATTCGAACCTGGATCATTTTTCCAATCCAGGGAAGATGCATTACCAACTATGCTACAGCGACAGTATTTTACAACAGTAGTACGACAGTAGTATACAAGTAATGGAATGATAGATACATTAATTTAAAGAAGTGTAACATATGGGTTCGAAAATTTGTCGTCAAAAATACTGTCGCTGTAGCATAGTTGGTAATGCAGCTTCCCCGGATTGGAAAAGAGATCCAAGTTCGAATCCCTGTAGCGCAACAATATTTTTCGAAAAAAATGATTTTATATGTATATCTTTCTAATTAATACATTTAATTAGTATTTAAAATATAACAGACCCATGTTCTGAATAATTACAACGTCACAATAAGAATGTGTTCTCCTTAATAAATATTTATATTTTCATAAAGATATTTTACAGAATGTAATTACACACACTTTGTAATAATCAATCAAAACGTATTTTTACAATAGTTTGTACAACAGAAATTGACGACAACCGGTCGCTTTCTGCTAATATTTAATATTTCTGCTAATATGTGATAGTTGGTATCACATTTTTACATTTTGTCACATACCATTTGCACTACGATAAATCTACGTCACGAATCTAACGAATAAAACTAACCATTGAAATTTGTTCCGAGTGTATCCCATATGGGTGGAGTTGACACCATTCCGTAAACATTGTGAAAATCATAGATAAGAGAGAAAAAAGATATATTTCCTTATATTTTATATATATAGAAATAGATAAGCTTGAAAAACTTTATTTGTGAACTTTAAGAAAGGTAGAGGGGACAGGCGCCATTTTCACATTAATATTTTAATATTTTTGTATTTTGTCTGAGAACGAGAACTTGGTTTAACAAAAAAAATAGTTAACTTTTTAAAAATTGATTTAATTAAATTGAACAATTCTCTAAAACATGTCAAGAAAACTGAGGACTGAATATTTGTAAAAAATAATATTCGCACTAAAAAATTGTCTCCTTAAAAAACAATATTTTATATCTGTCAAAAACAATAATTGTCCTAGGCACAATTTCTTGTCATTTAGATTAAAATATATTTTTATATATGTTTTTTCGCAGCAAGTTTATACATTAGTGAATTTATTAATGTTAAATCAATCGCAGACCAAAAATTATACTTCATCACCACTCCATGTCCACTTCAACATAGAAACCAAAATTATTATTATTATTATTCGTCTTCGGAACAATGCTTGGAACAGCGGAGTCTTATAAAAGCTTTCAAGCGGCCATCTTTCTTTTCATTTTTGTACGGAGCGCCCAGGCTATGGTGCAAAACAAAAAGAATCATTTTAATGTGACCATATATAACGTTTATTTGTGCGTCAACAATAAAAGTTGTTTTCAAACTCCGATGGTGTGATCAGTTTTAATAAAATTGATTTCACATCAAAAGTTGATACGTTTTGCCGTGACCCCCGCACGCGATAGAAGTTATTAGATAGATTACTGACTTTAGAAAACTAATAAAGCATTAAGTCCACCATGTCGGTATGCCGAATAAGTTATTCTAGACAGCGTCAATACTAATCGTATTCATTTAACATTTCAAAAATCAATGACTGCATCAAATATTCAGTTGGCATGCCTAACTACATTATGGTCCCGATGCTTTTATAAAATTATTAAAAACGTGATGGCCGGTGTAGATTATTATCCAAATCATTGGGCGAATAATGTAATCATCTCTCACCACCAGAACATAGGATGGGCACGCGCAATGATCGGTCGCGCGGAACGGTCCGGCGTAAATTTTAATTGTTAATTGGTATGCCGACTCAAAAAAAATAATACTTTTAAAAAAGGTTTGATAGACACTATTTCAAAAAATAAATTAAAATAATATAATAATCTTTTTTTATAAAATTACAGATAAAACATAATGATAATTGGCGTAGGATTTTATACATAAATAACTTTTCGAAACAAATATCTAAACACCTACCGCGAAACATTAGTCCGGCATTTGATACAAATAATAGTATAGGAAATTTACTCAAATTCTAAAGACAATGATGATAAATTTAACAATTCTGGTGTCCATAAACTTGGTTGCAAGGATTGTGCTGCATTTTATATTGGTAAAACGGGTAGAAATTTTAATATAAGAGTAAAGGAGCATTTGAGATGTTTGAACAATAGTGGGTTTTCAGAATTTTTAATCATTTGATAGAAAATGGTAACGGTTTTGATAAAAAATTGGGATTGTCAATTTTGCATATTATCGCAAATTAAATAATTTGGAATCGTTGGAGATAAATAAAGAAGCATGTAAAACAAATAAAAAAATTATAAACAACCAACTAAATTTAACTATGAGTCCCATTCTAAAATTTTTTGATTCTGGTGAAGAAACAATAATATATGTTTTTAGTTAGTTATGACATCCTGAAGAAGAAAATGGTATTTTTCGAAACCGGTTGATATATTTAAACTCAATTCAGTGGTTAATAAAACAAAGATAATAAATAAAAAATATAAATAATCAAAAAAAAAACACAATATACTATGTGCGTAATGATAATCTGTCTGATTTCAAATATATGTGTATAATATTTGGGAGTCATAATAGATTCAATATTGAACTTCTCGCAAAATACAAGACACCCGTCTTACAAAATCTTACTTCTGGGAAAGATCAGTCTTGTAATAAATAAATAAAAAATAGTAATAAAAGTAATAAAAAATAGTAATAAGTAATAAAAAATAATAAAATAGTATACAACTATGTTATTATTTCTCACATCAACTACTGTAGCAGTATTTTATTTTTAGCTAATAAAGAAATGCAACAATTATTAATACAGCAAAAAAGCTTTGAAAAAATATATATACTCGGATCACCGCAATGTTGAAAGATCTTAATACGATGACCTTTGAGTAGAAAATATATTTAAATGGTATGCTATCTATTTTTAATATCCTCACTAAAAAAATTGAGGCAGAATTTATAAAAAAAATTGATGCAAATCAACATGAGCACGAACATCGTACAAGAGGAAAAGATAGACTGAGACCACCACTCGCGAAGAAGGCTAAATCTCAGAAATCGATGATGCACAGTGCGATGAAGATTTTCAATGAAACTCCAGATATAAGAAAGTAGGAGAAACTAAATAAATATCTGTAAGGTAAGTTTTAGTAAAAAGGAACATTTATAACCATAAATATAACTATCAAATATACATGTACACAAAATATACATGTATAGGTAGGTAGCTACATAATACATAATTTATATAAATAATGTGCTACGCTGTTGTAAGATGATACACTTTACCATACGCCAAAGACATATATATACTTACAATTAAAAAAATGTTTTAATAAATATCGATTTGTTAATCCTTCACAGGTGGAATATTAGAATTTCTTTGAGAGGCTTCAGTATCGCGCAATTATTTGACGCCTAATAGATAGCGGCGGTTGGTAACTCGTGCTAACTTGCAAATGCAGAACGGAGTTTTTGAATGATTTCAAATTCTTGGCCAAGAAGGCTACTCTTTCCGGAGTTTTCCCCCATCAATTCCATATCCCGATGTATGACAGAGATAATATGGTAAAAAAACGCACGAATTTTATCTGGACTGCACAGTGGATGGATCCAAATATCAATACAAGGGTAATCGGCTTAAAATAATTCAAAAATCTATTCCCAAAATCTCCAACAGGAAAGTCTCCAAAAGAACAATATCAAATGTCCCTAGAATGAGAATTGGGTATTGCCAGGTAGCCTCACATTTATTCAGATTGAACATAATAGATTCCCCAATGTGTGAGTGTGGTGCCGAGGAGGAAACCCTTGACCATATCTTTTTTGTCTGTCCATTGCGGATCACAGGTTTTTTTACAGTAATCTTGTCAATGGTAATTTTCAACTCCCGGTTAACTTGTGTCATCTTCTTTCCCTTAATTCGCCACATTTAATCTATATAATAGCTAATTTCTTGAACGGTAATGGTATTA
Source organism: Eubasilissa regina (assembly GCA_022840565.1). Taxonomy (NCBI): domain Eukaryota; kingdom Metazoa; phylum Arthropoda; class Insecta; order Trichoptera; family Phryganeidae; genus Eubasilissa; species Eubasilissa regina. The sequence continues at coordinate 30,655,068 of JAINEB010000018.1, forward strand.
ACTTGTAACATAACATAAAATAATGTTTTAACTTGATTAACGGCACAAATCACTCTTGAAGGGTGAATTGCCTGTTTAAAAGAAGAAAAAGACTTCAAATTCCAAACATTCGTTGACAACTATGTATACTTATATATAATCATTATACTTCCGTAGTTTTGCTTACTATGTTGTTTTCACACCGTTTCGTTAACCATGTTAATTCCGTGAACTACGTTATTTACAGTGCATCTCATTTCGATTCTGATATCTAACGGATCTGTCAATTTGAGGCATTTTTTATATTAATTTAACTTACAAACTACAATACATTAAGCGAATGCTTGCCGAATGCCGCTGTAGTTGCTGAATGCTGAATGTCTGTGTTACGACAACTTCCAAATAAAACATTTAGACATGTAACATTTATTAAAAAATTATCATTTTTTACTATTGCGACCGGATTTGTATATCATATCTGTATGAGATGGAATTGTTAAAGTTAGAAACAAAATGTTTTTATTGAATTGTAGAAAAAAATGTAACTTTATATTGTACTTATATATGCATACATACCAACAAAACTTAGTAACTTAACTAATAAATTAATATTAAAAGTGTATTACAAAAGGCACTTTTTTTTGTACAACTATACTGGAAATTGATCAATTCGTTTGGAATAAATTGTGTACTACTTTGGCAAAATTACGTAATATAAATCGTATTTCATTACGTAATATAAAACGTGTCAATTCAATAGCGTTAGGAAAAACGTCATCACTATGACGTCAAATTGAATTCAAACTGACATTGACAACAGACCCCAGTTGTGTGCCGCCTTGTGTAGGTGTCACTTTACCATCAATTTACTGGTTTATCTACTACAAACGGTCTGTTTCATAATCAGGACCCATGGGAGGTCCATAAATTGGGTTAGGCGTTGGGAATGTTCACAATGATTGTAAATAAATAAATAAGTCAGCAAAAAAGATTGCACGGGTCTTGACTGGGCAACTAGCACCGAAGCGGCGCAAGACAGGAGAAGGTGGAAGCGCATTGTCGAATAAGGATACAAAGATGATGATGAAAATTGCGATTTCGTTAATCTATATATATTGTATATTAAACTGAATGAATGCCTGCCTGTTGTCTATACACCATTTGACCGACCTAAACCAATTTTTGTCTAGTTACTCTTTAGGACCCTGTGCAAACATAAGCAGCGTCCCTCCTCCTCTTAGCTAATTAATTAATAGTATTCCATCCACTTCAAATTTTGCATAGTTACCCTTTCGGACCCCGCGCAAAACAAAACCCTCCCTCTTTCTTCTGACCACCCGACCTCTTTCCTGCATTGAGTTGATAAAGTCTCACCTTTAAATTAATAATTAAAGATTAAGCGTATGTATGTATCAATAAAATATTTGTATTTACATTCAGGAAGACAATCGTAGACATATCTGGAAGTGTCATTGTGGAAAAATCTATTCATACTAGCAGATTATTAATCCAGAAATATTAAAAACATATTGGATATACTGACGTCAAAAGTCAATGACAAATGATACATAGTTGTCAGTAGGAAAAATTCACTCCAGTACACTTCATTTAAAATTGAATATATTTATATTTGCGTACTGTAATGTAAATGTTATTACTTACTTAAAAGAGAAAACATTTAAATAAGTAATCTTTTGATATGTTAGTAATTGAAATGTTAGATAATTGAGATGATAAGAACGCTTTCGACGGTGTTTCCCTTACTAGCAGTGTATACCTGCTAACATATCGTTTAAGACAATATAATGACATTGAGAATGATATACATATAAAATCAATTTTATCGAAAAACATTGTTGTTGCTACCGGGATTCGAACCTGGTTCTCTTCCGATCCGTGCATTATCCGATTATGCTACACCAACACAGCGCATTGACGACAAATTTTCGAACTTATATGTTACACTTTTCAAATTAATAGATCTATCGTTCCATTATTTGATGGTCATCTTCTTTATTTTTACGGAATCTCAAATACCTTTGAGTAATCCGATAGGAAACGGCAGAATTAATAATTCATTTTAGACACATTGATACAACTTATGTATTGTTAAGGAGAACACATTGTTATTGTGAAGTTGTAATTATTCAGAACTTTTTAAATACAATAGGAATAGATCCAGGTTTTAATCCCGATAGCAACAATATTTTTAGATAAAATTGATTTTATATGTACATCTTTCTAATTAATACATTTAATTTATATAATTTTTTAAATATCACAGATCTATTGTTTTGAATAATTACAACTTCACAGTAAGAATGTGTTCTCCTTAATAATTAATAGAAGTTTTTTTGAAGTTGCTTCACAAGGCACATCAACACTAGTAAGAAAATTTTTAATTTGTCAGCTTAAGTTTTTTAGTTACTCACCAAAATCTACGTGAAATTCATATATATCCATTATTAAGTTTTCTTCGAATAAACCAACTGACTGACGTCACTAACCACTGGTATTAGTGGTTACGTGATCGACTGGAATTCTTCGGCATTGTCATAAAATCTCTCCACGTCGAAAGTATAATAAAATGACGTCATGACCGATACGACGACGCCCACGTCACGATCAAAGATACGACTAAGGCCTAGTATACTACGTTTAAACCGAATCTAAATTCCGTTCCGTTTTTTAAATCAAAACTAATCTGAATTACGGACGACTTTCTCTTACAAAAGATATTCCATAATCTGTGTTTATGTAAACGCCTTCGATAGCCGGTTCCCAGGTTTCCGATTAACAATAAGTACACATATGATAAGTACAATAAGTACAATAACCGCACTAACGTTTTAATTTTGCTATCTTTAGATTTCGACCGACTGAAGCTCGCACTGGTTGTTTATTAGGACCGCTGGACTGATCGAAGCACGGGATGTAATGAGAATGACGCCTCGGTTACCGTCTTCTTAGATTCCGGAAAAAGGCGACAATACTCACACACACACATGTACATTATTATAAACCAGGAAACCCAGTGGTGCCAATCGAAGTAACAAGGCGCGTAAATAATCTGACATATGTTTGTGACTAGATATTATATTTACCCTTAGGTAGCAAAGAAATAGTAACGTCAGAAAAAACTATTTGAACACATATCCATGCCCGTGCACTTCTTAGCCTGTGATATACAAAAATTCGAAAAATGTCGCAGCCAGCCGGATTCCAGTTTCCACTATTTACTCTCGGAAACGATTTCGCAATCAGAAAAGTAATTCTCCCTTTTATACATAGGTCACACATTTAATAACGTTAGCCATACGCGGGAATATTTCTAATAAAATAATTATATATTCGTCTCGCACTTTGTCTTTTAGCTGGATATGAAAAATGTTTGCTCTCTGGACGCAATATTTTTTTAATGAATCCATTGAGTTTTATGTATCCAACCTATGAGGTATCTTACTTGTTCTATCATATAAGAATATAAATACCTATGCCATACCTGTCCTAGGTTCTTCCTGTACACGGGTTGTTACTGTTCTTTTTAATAAGAGACTAATATATTAACAATGCTCTAAATAGGGTGACTTCACACGGAAAAAATACAAGAAGTGTAGCAAATCTGAATCTAACGATCCCCAAAATCACCAACAAGTATAGATCGAGGACAATAGATTTTATTTTTCCTGCAATAAAAAATAAAATGCCTGGGTCTTTACAAAAGAGCACGCTTTCTCCTAATTTAAAAGAAATTATTAAAGAATGGCTTATAGAAAATAACCTGTCTTACCTGTAAGAATGATATGTATTATATATATATACATATATGACTGATTAATTGTTGTTTTTGAGTTTTGTTTTGTTTTTGAAATAAATATTTGCGAAATTATTAATTTATATCTTTGCTTCTAAACCAAATTATGAGTCGAAAATGTTCAAAGGATATGTGCCTAATCTCAATGTGTATAGCTCATGTCAGAGATATAAGTATTTTAAAATAATTATGCTATTAATTCATTTGTTAAATCATTGAAATATTTCATTGATTCCAAATTATATATTGAATACAAAAAATTAAAGTTCTTCAAATTTTGAGCAGCTAGACTATTTTTTGTTAGATGATTTAGAGCCTGAAGCAAAGATACAGATTAATAATGGAACAATTTCGCAAATATTTATTTCAAAGTACATAGACTTCAAGCTTAACACGATTTTGTAAAAGTTTCAAACAATAATATTTTCTGTAACAGTGCAAAATTTGCACATATTCCATAAACATTTTCGTAATTTAGTCAAGTATAAAAATAGTCACTCATAAAATATTGTGGACTAGGTCTGTTACACCTTGTATATTAGAAAATAACAGTATTCTAAGAAAGGAAAATATTACAAATAAATATTAGCTACGAGTATGTGCTCACTGCATTGTGAAAAATATTAAATCCGAGAAAATGTACACAGCAAATTATTAAATTAAATAATTTCATTCCCAAAAATGAGAAATACACTCAGCAGAACAAATCAATAAAGTGGTTTTCTAAATTAATAATGCAATATACAAAAAGCATTGAAATCTATGAATGCAATGCAGAAATTCTCATTAATGCGTGATGTAAAATATTAAAAAAATTATATTTTAAAATGCCTCAAGCGCGTTCAACGGTCAGGAGCAAGACAAGAAAACGCGTTGAAAATTGTAATAAGTATTCGCTTCCGCGGACCTAGACCGCGTGGTGTATGGTCAACGTTCTACATACCATCCCTTCCACCTCACACACACACACACACACACGGGTGATGGCAACTGGTATCAGATGGATCTCCCGCTCGCACATTCGTCAATCACGCGAGCTTGTGCGTGTTCCTACACCTGCCTCACTGACGTGCCGGCTGGGCTAGCTACTGCCTACCTGATGATGCCGTTAGCGACCGGCTGTGTCTGCAGTGCACAATCCGCTCATGCGCAAAAATACTACTTGAACCGAATATGGCTACATCCGGAGATCGGCAATTCCGAGGATTAATGAAGCTGACAGTTTTTTGACGACAATTTTCGAACCTGTATGTTACACTTTATCAAATTAATACATCTATCGTTCCATTATTTGTGAAAGCCATCTACACTTTTTTTACGGAATCTCAAATACCTTTATATTAAAATATCACAGACCTATGTTCTGAATAATTACAACTTCACAATAAGAATGTGTTCTCCTTAATAATATATGAGTTGTATCAATGTGTCCAAAATTTAATAAAAATGAATTGTTAATTCTGGCGTTTGGTTTACTCAAAGGTATTTGAGATTCCGTAAAAACAATATACATAGATGGCTTTCAAATAATGAAACCATAGATGTATTAATTTTAAAAAATGTAACATATGGGTTCGAAAATTTGTCATCGAAATACTGTTGTTATAGCATAATTGGTAATGCACCTTCCCCGAATTGGAAAAGAGATATCCAGGTTCGAATCCCGGTTGCGCAACAACAATATTTTTCGATAAAATTGATTTTATATGTATATCTTTATAATTAATACATTTAATTAGTATTTTAAATGTGAATTCATTACTTTAAAAAAAAAAACAAGTTCTTTTAGTGCTCCGTGCTGTTTTCTGCTTTCGATTTCGTTTAAAATATTATCCACAATTTCTCCTTTGGACAACGAATATTTAAAATGTCTTAACGCAAAAGACTGTCGGAATCAAAAACACTTGCGCTACGACGTGTAATAACATCTAGAATTTTATATTTCAGAAGATAAGGAGTGTTTAATTTATATTTATTTCCTGGAATCTTTAGTAGTGCACAGTTTTTTTGCTTGTATGCAGTGCACGCCCCTTCTAGACAGTATTTTAAACTGTTCAATTTCGTCAGTTCTTCTTCAGTAAGCATTCGAGCTTTCTAGTAATTATCTGTTATTTTAAAAAACAATTAATTATAATTCATTAATTTTAAATGAATTCACATTTTATTTGTGAAATACAGAACATAGTTATTTAATAATTAAAAAAGAAATCACAAAGTTATGTATAGTCACCACTACTACCGGCACTTTCTATTACCAGTAGATAAGGATAATGACTACAGGTTTATGTCAGATTTCATCTACATATTTTTTATTAGTGAGACATCTATTGATTTTGAGTTGTGGTATATTTTAGTTTTAGGATATCAATTTGATTTCTATATCTTGAAGATCGGAATTCGCTTCTAAAATTTAATTGATTTTTAATTTTGAAAATTTGAATTATTGAATATTTTTTGTATGTCTACTATTTTTAGTACTTTAAAATCTGCGAAAAGTTGTATACTTAGATGGTCTTTTATTTTTAAAATAATTTTTATTATCATTTTTTGAGTGATTTGTAATTGTGACATTGAAGTTTTATATGTACCTCCCCATCCAATAATACCGTATTGCAAATGTGACTGTACAAACACGTAAATAAATAAATAAATAATGATAGATAATTTGTATAGTGCCATTTTCGTAAAAACTTTCACCTCAAGGGCGCTTTACACATAAACTGTTAATAGTTTTACAATTTTTTTTTTTTAATTAATAATCGTTATTTTTACTTATGGAAATGATTTTTTGAAAAGGTGCGTTTTTAGTTTTTTCTTAAATAAAATCTCTGATGCACTGTTCCTTATAACGGAAGGCAAAGAGTTCCACGCTTTTGGGCCTGCAATCGCAAATGCCCGCTCACCAAACTTAAGACTTCTGGCAACGGTTGGTCAGTTCTACAACCCTTCCTGCAGCTAAAGTAGAGGCTGACCTGAGAGTTTGACGTCTACCATTCAAATTGTCTGGGAACAAAGTTCTTGAAGATACAGAGGCGCCATGCTGTGTGTCGCCCTGTACATCAACCAGCACAACTCAAATTCAACTCTTATATATTATTTTCAGATATGTAAGTGATAAGATGTTTCCGAGTCTAAAAAATATGTAGGCAGTTTTCCTTATTTTGTTTGAGAGATTAGTAATATGTTATTATTGCTCAATCGGTGAACATGTTGGTGGTGAATACATTTTATCGATATCTACATTATTTTCTGTATATACTTGTATTTCTAAGCGATTAATTAGTATTTGATACCAGATCAATAGTAAAGTATTTAAAAGCAATTTTAGAGACTTCCGCTTTTTAATCAATCTTAATACTCAATTATTTTACCATCACACGTCGAGGGTGGCTGTGAGGTCAGTGCGCAGTCAGCTACAGCCGATTAATTTTAATGTTGACTACTGCATTTTACATAGAGAGAAGATTGAACTAACCGATGTGTATCGACATTTTTTGTATTTGAACAAGGCGAAAAAATGATTTGATACGAACCTCTTATCACTGAACACAAAAAAATCAAAATACGTATGTTTTTGTATTAACGAAAGAACATCGCCACATCAAAATCTTACACTCATCGTACATGACTGCAAATCAAACGAGAACACGGCTTCCTCGTGCCAATGTGAAAAATTGACACGAGATAAAATTATTCGACATCTGGGAGTACTGATCGATGATCATCTTAACTGGAAAGAACACATATCGAACACATAAACGCATAAGAAAACTAATTTACTTTTTTAAAGGAATACAATGTATAATTGACTATAAACTCTTAAGATCGGTGTACTTTTCACTTTGTTACTCCTTAATTAATTACGCTATTTTAGTTTGGGGAGGAGCAGCAAAAACAATATAATGTAAGGTAATAAATGGTTGGCTTTTTAGATATCCATCAGATCTTATATTTAAAGAGTACAATGCCCTAGACATTAGACAAATCTTTATATTTGAGACTCGTCCAATTTTTCCAAGCTAACAACAACACACCCCAAGCAATAAATCATGGACACGACACAAGACAAACAACGAACATCTACACGCCAGTTCCGAGAGCAACAACGACATTTTATCAAAGATTCTACATGTTCTTAGCTCCGAAACTGTACAACACACTCAGCACGAACTGGAAATCATTCAACTCCAATAAGATTACACAAATATGGACCAAACATATGATTCAATCGGGTAGAGATCAATCAGAAGCATGTCTATCCAACATTCTAACTTAATCATTATACAGTGCCTACACTAATAATTCACTAATTCTCCCACTTCATTATCTTTTATTTTATCTGTATTTTTATTCCTGTCGAATCTTAAATAACAGCACGAAAAAAACTGGCTACTTTGACACAGACAATCCAGCAAAGTAGCCAGGACAACGCTGTATATATCAGAGGTGGAGTCTATTCCATCCCACACAAAAACATATTACCATGTTATATTATAATATATTCACCTCTGCTATAACAAAAATATGTATGTCAATGAATAAATAAATTTATTGCTACTCTCTGTAGTAATATCAAACAATTTTACCATTCATTTTAATTAATACAATTCAAAATTAATACATTACTAAAGTAAACATATATTTGATTTGCTACAATACAGTAAAAAACTAGAGTAGTATGCGGGGCACCAAATGAAATGTTTAACTTTACTGCCAAAATCCTCAGCAATAATGTTCCTAATTTGAATACAATGTAACTCTGTACAAAAGAATGTAGATTGTAAAAAAAGGATATCTTCCTGCTAAATTAGTATTTAACAATTGGTTCAGTATTGAATATTGCTACTAAATATTTTAATAAAATTTAAATTAGATCATATCTTATCAGTAACCAGAGCCGAGCAATTGAATTCGTGACGTCACTCTCAAGCAATACAAAAACAATATCGAAAAGTGGGAAACCAATTTTTTGTATTGCATAAATATAATGTTTAGTGGAAAAGGAAATGGAAATATTCGATAAGGAAATAAAAAAATCTCGCAGTCGCACGACTTTCGTCAATCTGGGAAAATTGATCAGGAGATGATACAATTTAGGAATAGAATTGCGCAGAAAGGGTGGATTCGACGTAGTCTTCCAGTCCAGTCGATAAATCGGGTCATACACGTGGTGTAAAAAAACTGTAGAAACACAAAAAAATGTTCACTAACCTTAGGTCTCATATAGAATCGGACGAACTCTCATCACTAAAATAGCGGGAATATTGAATGATTAATAATTATCGTATACTGCAACTTTCAAAGTATCAATGTGACTGATGACTTTTGAAACAACCGTGTAGAGTCCGCCATATTTGACAAACGATTTTCGGTTCTTACCATCCGATATTCGAGAGTAAAATTAGTTAACCATTTCATTTTTACTAACAATCGTTTTCGCAAAAAATTTTACCATATCAAAAAGTTACTTAATTTATTAGTTGGAATTTTCAATTTTAAAGTACTGAAAACTAAATATTACATTATTTAATTATAATTTCAAGCCACAACGTGTTCGCTTTCTTTGAAAATTTAAAACGTTACCTACTACTGATAACACAACCGGTCCTAAGAGTTAAGATTTTTTTACATTTTTGTGCAGCCGACATTTTGAATCAAGATAGCAGATCAGGCTGGCTAACGAACTTAGCCGAGATATTTCATATTATTATGATTTATATTTAATTAATATATTTATTTTTTTAATTAAATTGAGATGCATACACGTCATATCGTATCACTTCAATGTTCTTACAATTTTCAAACTAAGCTAAATGTTTATGTTATTAAAATAGAACTAACTTGCTGGTCTCCTGGAACGACGCGCGAACCCCCAAACGACTAGATCACTAGGCCAGCGTCTTAACCACTAGACCAACAAGCTATTATAGATATATATATATATATAGTTTTCAATGAACGGTGGTCTCCTAGTTATGATCAAATAAAGCGCATTTAAATATTCCGGAAATAGCACCGTGAGACCCTCTACAAGATAGATAGTATATATTTCTATCGAAATCTAACTAAAAGTTTCAAAAAATCGTTTTGATATAGACATTATGTGAAATCACTACCGCATAAGAGACGAAAAATTTGTGTTTTTTTAGATCTACGAGAAGATTCCCTCGACTTATATATATGTAAGGGGCAGAGGAAACGATAAATTTTCTATGGCCGAGCGGACATGTCAACAACAGGAACAACAGACGAAAATGACGATTACGAAAATGATTATATGGATGATAACGTCAAAACCAATCTCACCAGAAAAGTTTGTCGATCTCTTTCAAGGCACGCGTGAAATTTTTTAAGGATTTTAGAATAGATACCATTAGGAGTCTTTGACCGTTTAATATACGACTTTTGTAATGCGACTTTAAATAATGGAAAAATAATCACTTTCGCGGATGATACCGTGCTTTGCTTTGCTTTGAGGGTAAGTCTTGGGAAGAGGTCAATACTCGTGCACATGATGGTTTGGACAAGGCGAAAAAACGGTTTGATACGAACCTCCTATCACTTAACACAAAAAAAAACAAAATATGTACGTTTTTGTATTAACGAAAGAACATCGCCACATCAAAGCCCTACACTCATCGTACATGACTGCAAAACAAACAAAAACACGGCTTCCTCGTGCCAATGTGAAAAATTGACACGAGTTAAAATTATTCGACATCTGAGAGTACTGATCGATGAATAATCTCTTAACTGCATCGATGAATAATCATCTTAACTGGAAAGAACATATATTGAACTTAGCTAAACGCTTAAGAAAACTAATTTACCTTTTTAAAGGAATATAATGTATAATTAATTGACTACAAACTCTTACGATCGGTGTACTTTGCACTCTGCTACTCCTTAATTAATTACGCTATTTTAGTTTGTCGGCTAAAAGAGCACAAAAGACAATTCTTAAGGTTATAAATGGTCGTCCTTTTAGATATCCATCAGATCTTATATTTAAAGAGTACAATGCCCTAGACATTAGACAAATCTATATGTTGAAACTAGTCCAATATTTCCACGCTAACAACAACTCACCCCAAGCAATAAATCATGGACACAACACAAGACAAACAACGAACATCTACACGCCAGTTCCGAGAGCAACAACGACATTTTATCAAAGATTCTACATGTTCTTAGCTCCGAAACTGTACAACACACTCAGCACCAATTGGAAATTGTTCACTTCCTATAAGATTACACAAATATGAACCCAATATATGATCCAATTGGGTAGAGATCAGTCGGAAGCATCGCTATCCAACATTATAACATAATCATTATACAGTGCCTTCATATGTTCTCCAACACTCACTACGCATTTATTTTTTTTTTCTCTATTTTTATTCTTGTCGAATCTTCACCTTTCGTGAATTAAATAACAGCACAACGGCGCGAAAAACACTTTAACACAGGCAGCAGTCTAGCAAAGTAGCCAGGACAATGCTATATATATCAGAGATGGAGTCTACTCCATCCCACACAATTAACTACGAGTATATACTTAATTGCAACATAATTATATATTATGTTTTATTATAATATATTCAATAAATAAAAACAATTGTTATTGTTGATTTTTTTAAACAATTAAACACATCCAGATTAGAAAATATTAAAGACACCAGTATACTGAAGTGAACTAAAACTCACTTTACCATTTAGTATTTTTTTTCATTTATTTCTTATATAATATTCTATAAATCCTGGATATTTATAAATATACCCAAAAAACTTTTATTAAAAATGATAATTATTATATATTTTTTTATTTAATTTACATTTTTTTTACACACCGTCGTTTTACTTTTTTTACTTAAACATAAAGCTCGCATTTGTGCTCGAATAAAACGAACGGCGCTTTGAATGAAATTATAGCTAATGGGAACTTGTCAACCGAGGTAAGACTAGTGGTTCACAATGAAGTCCTGGTACCGACACTGATGTATGGAAGTGAGGCCTTGATCTGGCAAAAGAAGAACAAAAGCAGACTGAATGCAGTGGAAATGACATCAGAGGCGTATATGTGGCAGATCCATTTATGACATAGTATATAATGAAGAAATAAGGAAAGAATATAAAGCTGATCTTAGTATAGTGAGTAAAATTAAAAAAGGATCACTTCGGTGGTTTGGTCATATGGAACGGATGAATGAGAAGATAATGGTAAGAACAATATATGACTCAAGTGTTGATGGCGTCAGAAGTAGAGGATCAGATATACCAGATACTGGAGGATGGTCCTGTTAGAAGGCTTAATAATTGGCGAGCTTGTATGAGAAGATATATGAATGTAGATGAGGCGATAATTGTGTGTCAGAACAGAAGTGTGGCGCTCTATCCTCTCTGCCTAACCCCGCGGAGAAACGGCGCGCTGGTAAGTAAGTAGGTAAAATGGTGGACGTTTATTTACGAAACATTATTTTTCATGCATAGGTAAAAAAAACTTCGCGATATGTAATGTAGAATATCATATAAAAGATACATTTTTAAAAATAAAATGAAAAATTTATTTAATTTTTATATGATAAAGTGATTTTCGACCCAACAATATTAAAAAAAAAATTAACAAGAGTGAAAATTGTTCACATTTTCATTTGAACAATTCGCGTTTTAATAAAAACAAACAATTTATGTTTTATAAATTATCGAATTACTACTTCTAATCTTACATTTTACAACTTCAATATACATTTTTATTAACAAATTACAAGGTATATATTAGAATTTGGTTTATATTCAGCTCGAATTTATTACGTGTATTAATGTACGATAGGTTAAAAAAATATTTGGTTCACAGATCTCTACAAAACATGAATTATTCGTCAATTTCTATATTCCATTCATGTCCTAAAATTTAGTATCGGCTCGTCCACAAACAAAAAGATTATTTTTCAGAGCGAAAATTCTGTCATTATTGAGAACACAAGATAATTTACTAAGCAGGGCGGCGGCGCCGTTCACCGAGTGTTTAAGTTTCTTTTTAATTTCCTTCCTTTTCAAAATGGTTTACCTGTGTACGGTGTACTATTATAGAAATCGTGTACAGTGCGCGTAGTTGAACGTAAACAATAGTAAATAAAATAAATGAATGCGTATCGGCACAAGCACGCGCTATTCGCTCGACAGGGATAATCATACGATGTCGTAGGAAAGAACAGAATAAAAAAATTGCTACGAAAGAGAGAGCGAGAAGTTATTTCTAACGAGACTCGGTACGAGAGAAAGCGAAACACTCGTGCCGCCGAGTGGAAGTATTAAATGCAGACTGTTTCGTGAGAACTCGGTGCCTGCTGTGCTTCGAATGCCGACCTATAAGGGCCAGTTGTGTGATCTCAGTAATAACACTTCACTATAGTAACTTTTTACTAACGCCCGTAGTAAAAATCCTTTGCGAGTTGTTGATACATCAAATTTACTACTGTCAAAGCGTAGATGTCTATAGGCGTAACAATTAATCGTGAAATATACTTTATTCTATGCATTATCTATAGTTTTTTTTCGCCTAGGCGTTCAAAACCTGTATTCGTATTATGTATTAAACAACTAAAACATCATCGGACTTACTTTCATCACTAAAATAGCGGAATATTGAATGATTTATTGTAGGAAATACTAATTAAATGTATTAATTAGAAAGATATACATATAAAATCAATTTTATCGAAAAATACTGATGTTGCACTACCGGGATCTCTTTTCCAATCCAGGGAAGGTGCATTACCATGAGATTCCGTAAAAATAATGTAGATGACTTTCAAATAATGGAATGATGTATTAATTTTAAAAAGTATAACATATCGGTTCGAAATTTGGTATTTCACCTTCCCCGGATTGGAAAAGAGATCTAGATTCTTTCGAGGAGGATGTACTTTCGAGAAGTAAATATTTTTTTTACTGATGATCAAACAACCCGTTTTCGCAAAAATTTTACTTCGGTAACTTTTATTATAAGAGTAAAAAGTTACTACTGATCACACAACCGGCCCTTAGTTGCAGTGTGGCTTTACTAAACTTCCCCCAAGGGCAAAATGAGCCGAGATCCCGGATCCCGATCCAGTTAAGTACAGTATTTATGAATCCCGAAATTAGTACATATATTTTGTATATACTTTGGTAGGTTAGACCCAAACTAATTGATTGATCGATTTATCAATCGACTCCTCCATTAAAGCTAATATTTTCAAAATTTGAGATATTTTTCTCTCTACAAGCAACAACAGACACCCAATATAATAACATGATATATGCAGAAGATGCGCTTTCAAATAACACGATTACCTTATAGATCAATTTAATGTTAAGTAGCTGGTTAGCCAAAATTATGAAGATTAGTAAAAAGAAAAATGTGTGTTTGGTTTGGCAATTATATTAGCTCTATCCACTTCAAGAAACATGAACCGTAAAATCTGGGAGAAATAATGTCTTAAGAAACGTAAAAAATACACACAAAGATGACTACAGAAACTACCAACGCTTTTTGAAAAATTACTCAAGAAGGTACCACCACATTTAATTAGAAAAATACAGTAATGAGGTAATCCCTAACGATTATCCTATATATACACCGCGGTTTATTGCAACCGGATGTACTCAAGTTTTCAGTTATAATATCTCCCTCAACTATTTAGCAAACTTTAACCCTTCCCAAACCATGACATCGGTCTACCGCTCTAATTAATGTAATTTCGATAAATACATGCAACATGCAAGTCATATTTTAGTTACATTGAAGTTAAATACTTACGCTTAGAAATGACTAGTGAAAAGTCAAGTATGTAAGGCGAATTCTACAAAAATAATTATCTTTCTATTCAATCCGTTGTAAAATTAATACATTGACAAAAATACCATTTGTGTCAAGACAGAAAGTAATCACATATTAATTTCATAGTGAAAAGAATAACAAACATACGAATATAATGGTGTCTCTTTCTTACTAATTAAAGAAAGATAAAAAAGAAGGTTGTATTGTATAATGCAACCTCCTATACAGGGCTTGAATGCTCCGAATTATAATATTGTATATATTTTTTATATTTAATGCTTAATATTTATAGTAAATTTATGGCATTAACCATTTTTTTCAAAATCATTTTTCACATTTTAAAGGCTAATAGAACTCTAATTTCTTACGGTAACACGAGTTGACAGCATGGCTGCGTACGAGTATTTTATATCACGGTATGGTCAATGTTAATGGAAGCATGTCAGGCAAATGTTTTCGTTCTCCAAGACTACATGAATGTAAGCCTAAATGAAAATTCAGACGGTCTATATTTATTTAGTTAAATCAATGGATAAATATGGAGAAATTAGAGATCGCTATGACCAGCAAAACACCCGGCAGGGCAAAGTTTCGCACAGTTCAATAAATCGTTCCAACACATTATCATCTTCATAGTTGGTAGGATCGTTAACGTCAACGTTTGCACCATTCTTCTCGCAGTGAGTCACCGCCGTAGATTAAAAAGAAGAAGACTACCCATAGATGATACTATAGCCGACACTAATCATAAATATTCGTTCAAAATCAACATAACTTAGTTTCCCAGTAAGATACTGACTTCTCGCGGATCGACTTTCATTACCATTGCTCTAAAACAATTTAGCCTTCCATTTTGGTGCGATACAGTGGCGTAACTTTAAAAAATTGTACTACAATGCAAAATGGAAAAAAAGGGCCCCATGTATTGCAAAGATTGCACATTGTGATAATTAAATGTTAAATTTTCTAATGCGCTATTTATAACGTTGTTTTCGTGACATATTTTACTGGGGGTCTGTGAAAAAACATCATTAGAATATTAATACTACGCGGTTTTATCCATTATATAAAGGGTAAATATTATGTTCCAGGCCGATTTTGTTTGTCCGCCATTTTGGTTTGGCAGACATTTGTCAGTTCGCATTTGGCAGTCGTAGAGAGTAGTTGATTATAATTTATTATGAAGCATCTAAATCCTAAACAACGTGTTGAAGTCATTAAAACATGTTATCTAAATAATAATGGCAATGCAACCATTAATGGCGATCGCTATCGTCACATCACATTCTTGGTGGCCGAACTGGGTCGATTGGGCCTGCAACACATGTGGTTTCAACAGGACGGTGCTACCTCACACACAGCTCGAACTGCGCTTGAAATTTTTCCTGGCCGCATAATGTCAAAAAGTGATGATATCGACTGGCCTCTTCGATCACCTGATTTGATGGCTCCCGATTATTTTCTGTGGGGGTACATGAAAAGAAAGTTCTATGCCAATAAGCCAACAATTCCGATGCTACAGAAAAATATTCGAAATGAAATTGCTGAAATAACACGCAAAATGTGCGAGGATGTTATGAAAAATATGGTTAAAAGAGCGCGTACTTGTGCCGCTGCCAGAGATGGCCACTTGGCCGATGTCATATTCCACACACAATTGTAATAAACCAAATAATCGATAAATATAAACCAAATTCTAAAATTGTGTTTCATTTTCTAGTTATTCAAAAACAACATCGGCCTGGAACATAATATTCACCCTGTAGTAAGAACAAAATTGGGCTGTAGTTTCTTATAATATTCAAACTTCATGAAAGAAAACAACAGTATGTTTGTAGGCATTGATATACACTCTCAACTGCAATAAATTTCTGTTTCGCTATGCGGCAATAGTCTATCCGACATGACCTACCCCGACATATTAACGGGGTACCTGTACATATTGATAAAATGTTTTCGTAATCCTCATCATCATCCCTGGCTCTACAACCCTGTATGAAGTCCTGGTGTCTTCCAGAATACACCTGCACTGTCTCCGCCGATCTCTGCACTGGACTGCTGACTCCAAAAATGGATATCAGATAGTCCACATCAAAAATGTTTTTTTTAAATTTTATAATTCCTTTTTATGCTCTATTGAATTGG
Organism: Eubasilissa regina; assembly: GCA_022840565.1. NCBI lineage: Eukaryota > Metazoa > Arthropoda > Insecta > Trichoptera > Phryganeidae > Eubasilissa > Eubasilissa regina. Next base: position 30,671,828 of record JAINEB010000018.1, read on the forward strand.
ATGAAATTATTGATTCATACTAGCGACGCAAAAAAGGCGCGGACCTTTTGGGGCTCCTGTCTTACTTAGACGGCAGGACACGATCCGGGAGTTTTTTTTAGAGAGTTAATTTAGTGTAAAGTTTTTTAATTTTTTTGCAAAAACTACAGCAATACTTGCTTTCAGTCAATTTTATTACGAAAGATCCATTAAATCTTAAATCATTTCTTTAAAAAATATATTGTAATTATCACCAAAAAAATATAATGACGGAACACTATTAAATCTTTTTCGCAATAGAATTATCTTCGGTACTCCGAATCTCGAAATATTTCCACATAAAGGCAATACATATTATTTATAAACTGATTGTAAAAGATTCAAACTGAAATTATCGCCTTATTACAAATTAATATTTTTGCATTGTTTATTAAATATATCGTTTTCAAAAAAGTCAAAATTCCCGTTCAGTCTCTTATATTGCAATATCCAAATAAGTATGAAAACATTGAATTATGAATTTAAATTTATAAGGGTACCTAGAGAATTTTACAGTATTTAAAATAAAAAATTTAAATAAATTATACCTTATGCCCATATATTTTTAATAATTACTATGAAGGAGCCTGTAAAATCTGACAGAATTATTTCGGTAGCCGTCGGCACCTATTTATGATATGACGACTGTTTATTTAAATCAACATTTTCGCCTGGTAATTTGTCAGGTGTCCACACATAAAATATTGTGAACTAGGTTTGTTACACCCTGTATTATTCGTTAATAAATGTTTTGCAGATTACTATTGTGATATTCTCGAATAATTCGGACCACCTTCAATACAGAATGCAGGAATTCTCCAAAGTCAGTGACAGAATAGAATTGACGATAAACTAAAGACTGAAGTAATGACGAACTGCTTTGTTGTCTCGATAGTCATTTGAGTTAATGAAACCCAGTTTGAACAAATCGATAATTAAGTTTACCTAGGACAGGGGTATTTAAAACTCAAATTCACGATACAGTAATGGAAGAATAGAATTTATGCGAGCTTTACTAGATCGGTGCTCTACTTATAAAATAATAAAACCTTAATAACTTAACACTTTTTGAGCTTTGTAAAGTTTACTAGTTAGAACGGTGACCTTGCATCGCTTTCGAAAGCTGTGCCTATGTCTGTAAAAAGTAAATAGTTTTTTTAATTTTAGGCATGATTGTAAATTATCGTCGGTTAATTTGCTTCTTAACTTAGTTTTTATTTGATTAATTGAACAGAATTTTAGTTCGCATAAATTGGTAGAGACAAAGATGTGAGAATGGCAAATGCTAGTTCTTTTATTGTGTCATATGTTGCAGGCAAACTATTCCATGTATCAAATATGGTTGGTTGCATATAAAAATATGAGTTGAAGAACCGCAAATGTTTATGAAAAGAGCCGCATGTGGCTCGCGAGGCGCGGTCTGCCGACCCCTGATTTAGGATAACAAATTTTCATAGCAAGATGTGTTGACGCAAGTCGAGTACTCCCTGCGCACTCCTTTTATCCAATACTCCTTTGTTATACCTGTCCCTTTCTGGCTAACGGGTACCTAGAGATTTCGGCCGATGGGACAGATTGCTTTTCGAACGCTGATGTGTCAACACGTTTTTCGTAGGTCGAGAGTGTCGCCGTGCGTTAAGATCCAGACCACGAAAATAACGACTATCGACAACATCTTGAAGTGCAGCGATATCTCCTTTCTTCACCACAATAGTGAGAGTCAACGGGAGGTGTAATTTGTCGTCTAACTCAGGACTGAGATCAAGGTAGCCCAGATCCTTTCTGATATTATTCCTTTCTTACTCCAATTCGAGTTGCGTCCACTAAACAATGGTTTCAATTGATACAGTCCACGGGATCTATTCCCACCAAGATGCACTTCCAAAGAAATTGTTCACAAAAATCTGGGGTGGAGTGAATTCGAACGATGGAGAGTTTTTAAAAATAAAAAATGTTCAATCAATAAATCTACTTCCAGAACTCACGTATGTCTACGAAACATGGACTCTCAAAAAAGAGACAACCAAAAATTTGAAATTAAATTTAAATTTAAATTGATATTGCACGAAAAGAAACAATGGATAAGAGTAGTCGATACAATTGCCAATAAAATATGCCAAAAAAAGAAAAAGACGGACAATCATTGGACGAATGCAGGCATCCAGTAGCGCTAGAGGGAAATCGAGAGACCGACGGGTCACCCTAAAATTCGAAATGATGAAATAACAATGGACTGAGAAAAGTGGATGAAAACGGCTGATAATGATTATGATGTTTTTTAATTTCACAATATCTAAGAACATGTATTTTATATGTACAAATTAAATTAATCAACTAGAAAGATATACAAAAAAAAAAAATTAATAATATTTTTGTTGCTACCGGTACATTTAATTAGTATTAAAAATACCACAATTACAATAATATTGTGTTCTCTTTAATAAAACTATACCGAGGTAAGACTAGCAGTACACAATGGAGTCCTGGTACCGACATTGATCTATGGAAATGAGTCCTGGAGCTGCCAGAAGAGGAAGTAGACTGAATGCAGTGTTAATGAGATCGCTTAGACGTATGTGTGGCAGATCCATTTATGACAGAGTAAATAATGAAAAAATAAGAAAATAATGTAAAGTTGACATTAGTAGAGTGAGTAAGATTAAGAAAGGATCACTAAGATAGTTTCGTGATATGAAACGGATGAATGAGGAGAGATTGGTAAGGAATATATATGACGCAAGTGTTGATGGTACCAGAAATAGAGAACGTCCGCGGAAGACTTGGCACACGACCAGGTAAACCAGATAATGAAGGATGGTTCTGTTTGAGGCCTCAACAACTCTATGAGAAGATGTATGAATGTGGATGAGGCGAGAATGGTGTGTCAGGACAGAAGAATGTGGCGCCCTATCCTCTCTGCCCACCCCTACGGAGAACGGCGTGATGGTAAGTAAGTTAATTAGATAGATAGATTTTTTCCGTGTAACTTTTTAGTTGATTAATTTTATTTGCATTTAATACCACAGAACTTTGTTCTGAAAATACAACTTCACGTCAAAAATGTGTTACAAACATTAATAAATTCACTATATGTATTTTGTAATGTATAAAAAAAATGTTATTGCGAGCTCAACTGAACTGAACTGAATCCACGAGGCAGCCATCGAAAATTAAACTATGACATAATATAATATCGTGTACCGCTATTTTCAACATTCCACAGTGTTAAGTTTCGCTGTGGATTCACCTTGGATGTGTACAAAAGATGTTCCATTGTAAAATGTAAAACTCAAGGTGTTTGTTTCACATAAAATAGAATCATCCACAATGGCAAAAATGTATTTCCGACATAGAAAACCATAATACCGGAACCGCCTGATCTGAGGAATGCTGACGTATTGCGAATCGAAAGTAACCTTAACCGGTCGTTCATAAGAGCGCGACCAGATATAAAGAGGTCGTTGAAAAAAAAATAAGACGCCTGTGAATACATATTGAATAAAAGCACTTCCCGTACGTAGAAATTCGAAACGGCAATTCACTTTTCATTAACGTGAATAATTTATTAAAACGAAGGCAAACGTGCTTTTGGTCATTCATAAATCTTATTGTAAATAATAAAATAATGTTATAATATTAAGTGACGCAATATCGACTACCGCGCCATTTGTAAAGTGGCGATTTGGCCAGCGAATTGCCAGAATGTTCTCTGCCAAAAGTTAGAAAGTTGGACGGTCTTAGGATTATTGTAAAACACGTCGTTCTAAGGCGGGAGTCTAAAGCCGGGTTTCCACCAAACAGACTGTTTAAAAAAACAGTTTTGTTTCAAAAAAAAACAAAACAAACTTGTTTTGCTGTCTTCAAAACGGTTCTGGGAGACTGTTCCAAAAACTTTGTTGCTAGTGTTTGTCTCTTTTCCCCATTTTGTTTAGTCCCGCATTTATGTCCTTCACCGACAACGATTTGTTTATAATTGTGTGGCTGTGGTTGGTTTTAATTAACGGTCGATCAAAAGATACAATACGATGTTTGGTCGAATGGAAAATTGAGATCTTCCGTCCACAATTTTAGTAGAATATCGATTTTGAATTGTTAATTAAACTAGTAAGGGCTAAATCGTCAAGAAAAATACAAATTACCGAGACAAACTCTTGATAAAAATCACATTCAGATAAAGAGTGGAGTACAAATGTCGCAGATAACTACCTACATTCGCGTGTTTCAACCAAACAGACTATACAGCAGGAACAAACTTGTTTAGCTTTGATGTACCGACTCGAGATGAGAAAGTGTTTTGTTTACTAAAAACACTGTCCTCGGACAAGCTTGTTTTCAGACCTGTTCATTTTTTACAAAAGATGGTTCTTCTATGTTGAAAAAAACATTTTCTGTTTGTGTTTCGTATTTTGCCCCTTTGGTGGAAGCCCGACTTTATAAATTACGCGGTTTCGTGTTGCACACAGAACATTTATTATAATTATTTTTAGTCATTTTTCAGTGTCCGAGTTTTCTTCGCTAAATGTAATAATCTTGTAAAAAGAAAAATAAATTGTTGAGCTAGGTTAAAAGGATTACTTTTTCCGCCACCACATATTTTCGTATAAGATTTTAATCTGCTGAAACAATGTTAACTAGAAGAAAGTTAGACGGCTATTGTACCCGCTTCGCGGCCAACATTGGCCACAACGCGGTCAGTGATGACCGCTGCGTGGCCATGGCTTCCGCAGAATTTATATTTCAATGCGGAAATCCCTTATTATATTGCTTTGACAATGCACCACGTAGTGAACTTTGTCTTTATTTCCGATAATAAAAAACAAAATATTACCAAAATGTACACCTAGAGTTATCTTAAATTGATATGATTTTCGTCAGAATGTTATTAAAAGCATAAACACAAAGAATATAGTGAACTTAAAGAAATGAAATAATATGAACAGGTAAAAAAAAAATAACTAAAAATAAAATCTCATGTGAATACGATATTTTGTGTAAAACCATTTTGAACTGCAATGCACATCTAAGAATTATTCACAGTAGTTTTAACAAAATTAGACATGGGTGACATCTATTGAACAATGCGGAAAGATTGTAAATGAAATTAAAAATTCATTATTTGCTAATCTGTACTGCCATCTAATGAATTTTTTAAAGACTACTTTGGAAATTTTAAAAGCTACTTTGGTATTTCATAATGACACTAACATACATATATACATCCAATAGCGACGAAACGCAATCATACTATAGATAGTACTTTGAACGCGGTTATCAGCAATAGTAAGTCATATGAAAAGAACTAGCGATGTATAATGGGGTTCTGGTGCCAACGCTAATGTATGGAAATGAAACGTGAAAGTAGACTAAATGCGATGGAAATTCGGCCTTTCAGGTGCTGTGTGGAAAGTCTATGTACAATAGAGTGAAGAACGAATACATTAAGAACAAAATTTAGATCTTTCGATAGAACTAAAAAAGGGTAGTTGGAATGGTTTTGACATGTGGAGCGTATGAGTGAAGAAAAGATGGTAAGTAAAATATAAGAGGCGAGTGTCCAAGTCGACAGAAACGGAGGGCGCCGCGAAGGACGTAGCACGATCAGTTAGATCCGATATCGGAGGACGGCCCTGTTAGAATCGATGAGCACGCAACAAAATAAATAGTAATAGTTTAATTCTGCTCTCGTTCAAGGGCCTAATTAAAGAAAAATGATTTTAATTGCAGACGTATTTATATTAGTGTATCTATTTCTTTCATTATAAAAACTAAACAAATATTTGTATAAAATGTAAACAAATTTGTAAGTTATCGCTACATATAAAAGCAACAGAATTTCACAAAGCATAACTCAATTAGTTTAACAGAACTTAAACATTGAATAATTTGAACAGTGAATCTATGGATATCGTTACGACCACATATGCAGGGGCGTGCAGTGCATGCAAGGAAAAAAGCTGTCCATCACTGAAAATTCTGGGAAACAAATATAAATTGAATAATCCATAATATGGATTAAACGGATAATTTATTAAAATTACGCTAGCGCCACCTGTGCACCAGTAGAAGCATTATTTTTTTAATTCTAAAAACTACCCACTGCTGTTGCCGTCGATCAACGCGCAATTTTGTGCTATTCCAATTGCTATCTTCTGTTTTTAAGCTAGCGTTCTACTCAAGTCGTACAATTAGCTACCTACTGATTTCTTTTTGGATTTGGGAAAAACAAAAAACAATCGGCAAAACTATTTCCTACGTTAATCTTTAATAAAAATAATAATTGAAGGATTTTCAAACAGAAAAATAATCGTGTTAAGTCATAAAAGTGTTGTTAAAAACGTCCATACAATTTTTATATTAATTTTTATATTGGTAAGAAGGTATTATTTTACGTTAAAACAAATAAATAAATGGTAAGGTTTTATAAACGACGGATTCATTTTGCCTAAGGACGTTGGTTAAACGAAAGTTCATAATCTGGTGTACAACATATATTATATAATATTGTATAATATCAGCATAACCTAAATTTATACCTACTGCACGCCACTGCATATATGTGCCATTAAATTGTTCTACACTAACGCGTGTGACGTGCGAGCGCATGATGTTGCATAGTTATATATTTATATATTACGGTAAAATCTATACATCTACGGGAACCGATCGCGGTTCAGTGGAGTGGAACGCCAGATTCAAAAATCAGAATCAGATATCAAATCTCCCGGATGGCCATTTGACAAAAAATAGCTAAGATACAAACCACTTTAGCGGAATCCCGAATCTACTGGCGGGCGGTCGAAGTTGTGCGTCAAGATACATTTAATAATAATTGATCATGTAACCGTACTATATTATACAATCTACTAAATAGTATATTTCCATTTACCGTTTACCAAAAATATAACCTTAGGTTATTTTACTCCATAAAATCATTACCTTGAATACCGAACCTATCAAATGAGTCGATCTACCAAATTTTTAAATCCATGCATTATATTTTTAAATTATTAATTTAACGTCACATGCACATATTAATTTAACCTCACACAAAAAGCTGTAGATTTTAATTAATGGATTATTATAAAATAGAAATACATTTTTATCAATGACATTAAATTTATATCTAAAAACATAATTCGATGAACGATAAAATGTAATGGTTTTGATCAATAATTGAATGTGGTGAAGTACGGTTCATCGCCCATGAAGTGAAATTTTTACAAAAATATCGCTATATCTTTAATTAGAATAGATTTCGAGCATATACAAGATGTAACAGACCTAGTACACAATATTTTATGGGTGGATATCTGACTAAATTACGAGTAGAAAATATTCAAGTAACATGTGCCTAATCTCAACTATATCAAAGACACAAACATTTCAAAAAAAATCCTAATTACGCGATTATTTCGATTAATTTAAATATTGTATTGATTCGAAATTATACAGATGGGCCATAAATGTTTGCACTTTATAAATCGCTTCTGCGCGGGCACCGCGCGAAGGAGGGGCACGCGGGTGACAGCGCGCGGGAGCTCGTTCCTTGGAAATTTAGTCGCAATCACACTACCTTACTAAATTAAATGCCAACCATGTCAGAGATATAAGTATTTCAAAAAAATAGTAATTATACGATTATTTCGATTAATTGTCACATTTTATTGATTCTAAATTATATATTGAATACAAAAAATTGAAGGTCATCAAATTTCGACTGGGCAGACTATTTTTGTAAGATGAATTAGGGCCTGAAGCAAAAATATTGATTAACAGTGGATAAATTTCGCTAATATTTATTTCCAAGTACGTAGACTTAAAACTTATGATTTTGTAAAAATTTCTAACAATATTTTCCGTAACGTACAAAATTTGCACATATTCGCTGAACATTTTCGACTCGTAATTTAGTCAGGTCTCTATATCTCAGGTCTGTATATTCATACATTTTATTTGTATTCAAATTAACGAAATGTTGAAAAAAAAAAAAATAATAATTGTTATAAAAATATTACGAGTGCTGTTAAAATATAACTTTGTTTTTTGTTATCTCCTAAACTTGGTATCTACTAGAAAATTTGCTACGTTTGCAACACAGTTTAAGAGTAAATTATTGTCAGAATTATAATACTTTAGTAATATTTATTTTTTATGTTATATTATATTTTTATATTAAATGATAACTAGCGGTTCCAAAGTCACAATTTGTCAAACTTGCAACATTATTTATGGTCTTTTTTTTCAAATTAGTATTTTCTAAACCCGAGGTCATCACAATCTAATCCCGAAATCTTCAACGATCAACTTCGGCGCGAGATTGAATTCACTATTCGCAAATGAGACCCGCCACGCGCATAAAATGTGATAAAATTGTAACGCAATAATGATTTTCTTATCGTTGGCGATGAGTTTAATGTTCAAGACCTACGCATATATAAGTTGTAGTACGAGGAAAGCTTGATTGGCTACATTGCTCGTGTTTTAGCCCACTTAGCACCTGACACAGCGCGCGCGACCCAGATCGCGCCGGACGCTTTGACATTTCATTACTACCGCTGGCCGCGATACTTTTTACATTTCACACGAGGCCAGGGCCGCCTCGGCGCGCCGCGCGCCCACGCGGACCACCGCACTTGGAGAGGCTTACGACACCTTCCATCGACTTCTAACTCGACCGGCAATAGACTTCAGTGAACGTCCACCAATGTAAAAGTGCTTCCTGGTCAAATCACCAGTTGCTATGTTTGCGAGCCTAATGAATAAAAATGTTTGATATTTTACTAGTTTCTGATTGTTGATCGTAATCTTTGCCAACTTTTCTAAATTAGTGTACACTGTTATCTTTTATTCTCGTTCTAATACGAATCACTCGAGCTCTGAATCACCTGCTAAGGTTAAGTTAGTACTTATATAGTTTTTTTCATACAATTCTAAAACATTTGATATACCAATCAAAACTCTGCAAAAGTCATCGAATAAATAAATGAACAATACAAGAAATTCAATCGTGCAATATTTCCTGCACGTACCGCTCTAATATTTAATATTTTCAACAATAAAAAATATGAAAACCTAACGCATCCTTATGAAATTATATATTTTTAAAAACATACATATTATATTATTTAATACAGTCTTAAAATGACTTCATAAATAACGACAATTCTGCTATAACGTCGTATTATATTTATATTAGTTTAATAAATCCCAATAAGATTTATACAAGTTTACCTCGGATATAAAATACTTTCCAAATTGATTTCATTCATCGTCCGGCAATTGCGTGTTACGTATGACTAGAAATGATTTAAGTGATTTATAATTGCAGTCAGTGTGTTCCAATAAATTTACCCTTTTATATATTTGCTTACAGTGGACGGTGAATGAAATGATTTAAGAACTTAATCTAATTACGGCAAAAATATTCACTACATCGTCACCTAAACAGCTCTCAATTTTTTGTCAAATTAACATATTTATATCAATGGATTTGAATTTTCGCGGGGAATCGTTCTATATCACTGGTTTCACGAAAGCATCCGCTAGGAGCGAGCAAATCAAAAAAATTTAATCACCACATATCTGTAACCTCCCTGTCAACTGCGCACAAGTCGAGGGTATCGTACCGAAGTTTAGTTTAGTTTCAGTTTAGAAAGAATCTGCTCCTCTCTACAACTCTAGAAATGTAAGTAATACTTCAGTAATTGTACAAAAATCATTTAAAACTACTTCCGTCTCTCTCCTGTAAAGTATATAATTCTTAGATGATATGTGGTGTTCCTGCTGACAGTGACGATACACTATAAATACACGTATCATATCTAGGTCAAAACCCATTTTATATTAGGTATATATTAAATTTTTGTTGATAAATTATGTTTGAATAATTAAATGAGTTTGAACAAAATTAATATAAGGAAACTTTAGCTGAACCATAGACATCGGATTGTACGATAATGTAACATAATATAATTTGTTTATACGATCCAAAAAAAATCACGCGAGATTCAGCATTTTACCGACGAACCAACTAACTAAACTAACTTACCATCACGCCGTTTCTCCACGGGGGTAGACAGAGAGGATAGAGCGCCACACTCTTCTGTCCTGATACACAATTCTCACCTCATACATATTCTCATACAAACTTGTCGATTATTCCGTCCTCCAGTATCTGGTTTACCTTGTCGTGCCAAGTCTTCCGCGGACTCTCAGAAAAAATAATTAGACTCGGATTTTGATCTTCTTCATCCGTTTACCTGGTTTTAAAAATAACTCGGCTTTATGTCTGAGCCCGGCTCTGCACGGGGCGATGTTTATTTATTGACCGCGATATGATATTCCACTTAGAATACTCCGCGATTCTCATGTGCGTTCCGTTGTGTATAATTATTTAGAACATTATTTAAAAAAATATGCGTCTATAAAGTATATTATTATTTATTTGAATCATGTGTTTTTTATTTATAAATTTGAATGCCAATTTCTATAAAAATTTTAACTGTAGGTAACACATAATAAATATATAATAAAAACGCAAACGAATGCCCGATCCTTTTTTTAAATTATGTTGTATTCTGTTATAACTTTGTGGAAATTCATTAAAAATATAATTAAAAACAATTCACTTTGTTTAAACAAAAACAGGTTGGTGTTAGCAAAAATAAAGTGTTGTTTAAACAAAGTAAATTGTTTTTAATTATATTTATGTGATATGTATTTTAATTACGTATGTATTTACTTTCCAATTCCTTAGAGTCTACTCTGAGGACTCTACATGCGGTAAGACCGCCTATATGTGTATCGGCGCTAATCGCTTTGATAACTAACTACTTATTGTAATAAACATAAAATGTTTTATATTAATACAGGAATTGTAAGTGTAAAAAGATTAATAAAAAACTCTCTTAATTAATTATGTATGTGCGTGTGTGTCATGGGTACGTTATAAAGTAACGAATGTGTATGCCTCCGAAGTCTGGGGCGAGAGCGAATCATCAATACCAGATGCAAATCCATACCGGATACATTTATGCGGGCGGTCATTTTTATGCCAATTATATCGCCTTCTCTCGTTCTAGCGTGTACAGGTAACCTGATCGGTGCTGCATGTGTGAGATGATCAGTGAAGAGTGTTTCCTTCTTCGTCTTTCGCCAGCACAAAATCGCTCGGAGTCAGTGTCAAGCTGTGAGGTAAATTCAGAACCAGAGTCGGAGTCAATAAATTTTTAAACGACTCCACAATCTTGCATTTATTTAATTGTACGATCAGGCGGTAACACGACACACGTTCGCCAGATTTCACGGCCAAAGGACGTATGGACCCTCGTACGCTTCAAATCATCAAATGACACAAGAAAATAATTAAAAAAAAACGACGGCGTGTTAATTGCTTTTTCAGATTCAAAAAACATCTGTAATATTATTTAAGGCTTTGAGTAGCAAATCTGTTATCTACCCGAGGAAAGACATCCACCTCCTTCCTCAGAGGATAATCACGCGGTGTATCTTTTAGGGTACTATTTTAAAATTCCAATAGGATAAAATTGATTTTTTTCAATGAGCACACTGAATTTTCTAGTAAAAATGTAACCCATTAAAAATAATTTTTATTAATATCAGCTTTCTGGCTTTATTCAAAAGAAAGTTGCAAAGATTCAAGGAATTATTTCCGAAATACAAGAGATAATACAAGAGATAATATAAGAGAACCCAACGTGATTTTTAAAATTATCATTCTAACACAACAACTATTTTAAGCAATGAACGCGCCAGATTATACAGGATGCCTCATCAACATAATGGCGTAAGCTAACCTCCATAAATTAGAATGTGCACTGTAAATAGGTAACTGTAAAAAAAAACATTTAGTATTAAAAAAAAACAATAACGTTTTAATCCATATAGACAGATGTAGATATTATAGAAACATTATTTATTGTTCAATAAGTTTATCTTATTATTTAACGAAGTAAATTTATTTATTAAAATTACAATAAAACCTCGGTTATCCGTGCCTCGATAATCCGGAGTCTCCGTATTATGTAAAATGTGAAACAAAAAAATATGAAGAACTTTTTCGAAATAATTTTTTATTAAATACAAATTAAATGTATTAATCAGAAAGATATACATATAAAAACAATTTTATCGAAAAATATTGTTGTCACTACCGGGATTCGAACCTGGATCTTTTCCTATTCGGGGAAATTGGATAGGGAAGAAGTCAGTGCAGGTGCCTGGTACATTTTTTTCAAAATAGGGAATAAAAAGACGATAAAAAATACACGATTTTCTTATCATCATATGTATATGAAATGTTCTAAGGTCACAGTAAAGAGCTTACTATCTTGTGGATAACAGTTCTATCATGAGGGGGAGATTTTCACGGGGGTGCGGAGCGTCATCAGCTAGTGACATATAATATAAAATACTAATTAAATGTATTAATTAGAAAGATATACATATAAAATAAATTTTATCGAAAAATATTGTCGTTGCTACCGAGATTCGAACCTGGATCTCTTCCTATTCGGGGAAATTGCATTAACCGATTATGCTACATCAACACAGTGCATTAACGACAAATTTTCAAACTTATATATTACACTTTTCAAACTGATACATATATCGTTTCAAATTGATAACACATACCGTTCATCTCCATTTTTACTGAATCTCAAATACCTTTGAGTAATCCGATAGGAGAGACGTCAAAATTAATATTGATTATATGTATATCTTTCTAATTAATACATTTAATTTGTATTATTTTTAATATCACAGACCTAGGTTCAGAATAATTACAACACCGCATTAAAAATGTGTTCTCTTTAATAAAATAAATAATGAGTAAGTGCGTGCGAAAAAGACAATTAGACGATATGTAAATTGACATACGATTTCATATTGTTATTTTTACAAAATTTACCAGTATGTACATAGCAGCCGTATCTGTTCGTATTATCAACATTTTAAATAGGTCTTGATCTGCATTATCTCAATTTTGACTCAATAGATCGTCTATGAATATCGACCATTTCGATAACGTTTCCGTTAAGGTAATACGTATCAAGATAGGTAAATCAGTAGTGCAGTTGCACTTACAATGAATATACATAATTTAAAACATAGTCATATAATTGTTTACGTTAATTATGCTGATTTATAATATGAAAACTAAAGAAATAAAAACGCAACGTCATTCATGATGTCTTGCATTCATTCAAGAATAAACCACTCTGCGAGTTGGTTCCGTTTCCAAAATGCCCGTCATTATCGACATACATTCGTACATTTTATAGTTTTAACATGATATAATAATTCTTTAAAATATGATTAATATTACATCGTAAATTTATTTTAATAAAATTTACGAATTTGATAATTCTACCGGGAAGATGACGTCATTTCCCTACCAAGTCAGGTCATTCTTCTGTTCTTCACCGACTCTTTCTGACCACTCTTTTTCAATTCCCGGATCTACCCGTCCTGCTTCAGTCCTCTTCCACAGTCAGCCATCTTTTCGACTATCCACTCCTGTCATATGGAATTATTTTAACATGACCAGCCCACCGCAACCATTGGGATCTTACTCAATTATATTTTTGAACTCGTCGTTCATTTTTATTGTTTGTATTTTAACGTGTATTTGGTTGGATCGGATCAGGAGGATTATGTATGTAAAGATCGAGATCATTCGTGTTCGTGTATATATAATAGATATCACCTTGGTTTACTAGCGTGAAAGAGGAAGGCAAATTGAAACAAATGGAACTAACACGAGAAAGCACTAAGTTTATTTGTATTACGCTTTATATTAAAATGATTAATAATATTCACGGGTAATACGTATGCGGTGGGATGATAATACAGAGGTCGAAGCTAAACGATGTTTATCGGTTCAGGAGAGTAGCGGCTTGACGCAAAGCGCGCGGCCGACCGATGACGCCAGATGTGTTCGGTACTTCAGAACACAGAATTGCCACCTGAGACTGACGTTGTGGCGTAACAGAGATGGTGCATTCGGTATTGTGTCCAGCTCGCCATAATTGAAATAATACAATAATGAATAAATCAAATCAGTTGCATGATTTTTTATTTAAAAAAAAAACTACTCTATTATTAAAACTCACAAAAGCGAGAATTATTACGTTTGCTATCATTTTTTACAATATTGTGTCGGTAAAGGCGTTCTCTAAAGTATACCAGGAAAACATTTTGCCAAGTTCGAACATTGCAAGGCTACCCGCCTAGTATCAGACCGGAGTGCCGTAGGTCAGGTGTGAATAATTATCGGAATAAAAACGTTACATGGAAGCATTACATTAAAAAAGAACAACAAAGCACAAGCTGCCTCATTTGTAAGAGAGGTAGGTACAGGGTGAATATTATCTTCCATGCCGATTTTGTTTGGCCGCTATTTTGGTTTGGCAGACATTTGTCAGTTCGCATTTGGCAGTAGTAGAGAGTAGTTATTTACAATTTATTATGAAGCATCTAACGCCTCAACGTGTTGAAGTCATTAAAACATTTTATTTCAATAATAATGACAATTATTAATGATGATTTTGGAAAACTTCTTGGTGGCCGATTGAGTCGATTGGGCCTGCAACACATGCGGTTTCAACAGGACGGTGCCACCTAACACACGGCCCGAGCTGCGCTTGAAATGTCAAAAAGTGGTAATATCGACTGGCCTTCTCGATCCTGGCTATTTTCTGTGGGGATACTTGAAAGTAAAGTTCAACGCCAATAAGCCAACAATTCCGATGCCGCAGGATAATATTCGAAATGAAATTGCTAAAATAGCACGCCAAGTGTGCGAGAATGTTATGAAAAATATGGTTAAAAGAGCACTCGGCCGATGTCACATTACATACATAATTGTAATAAACCAAATAATCGATAAATAAAAACCAAATTTAATAATTGTGTTTCATTTCCTAGTTATTCAAAAACATCGGCCTGGAAAAAATATTTATTCTGTATATGAAATAAAACAGTGCTGATTGAAAACGCAACGATAGTAAATACATAGATATTTTAACAATACAATTTTTTTGTACGTACGTATATCGCATATGGAACCGTGTCTATAACCTGGCAATGACATCATTCCAAGTAAGCGATCACCTCAAATATCTGCCCACACCGAAGACGGTCAGCGGTCAGAGCTGTCGAGTCATTAAAATATTGAAAAATACCAGCAACATCTAATTGGTGTTCTTTCAATCGGTTAACCTCGACGGTTCTGTAGGAGGGAAGAGACAATTCTGTACCCCGGAGACATGAACTACCGCGCACAATTATCACCGAAAGTGACGTATATGTATATACTTTTATGTGTTGACGTATTTTTCCCTCTTGTTACCTAACAAAGTAAAGAAAGCGTAATTTGTTCACGTGGATCGAGTGAATGAAGAGAGGATAATAAGATATGACCAGGTAAACTAGATGCTCGAAGACGGTCCTGTCAGAAACTTCAATAATCAAAGAGCACGAATGAAAAGATGTAAAAATGTGGTTAAGGCGAAAGTTGGGTGTCGGAACAGTAGAGCGAATCATCAAACAAAGTAATTACAGTGAAACCCCGATTTAAAGTTTTTGAAGGGACCAACAAAAAAAAAATGTGAATTGGAGGTATTAAAAAAATTAAACAATATTATTTGCTGCATGTTTTTAAATAGTTCTTTCAATATTATAATAAATTAAATTAAAGGTTTCTGGTGGTACATTATTAATACTAGTAAAATATGCTTTGAGGCTTTCAATGAGGCATATTCAATGGCATCGTCGTTTGTAGGAACCAGGTTTGCGGGATGAGCAGACACTTCTTCTTCAGAAAATTTTCGTTTGTACGACTGGCCACTATTTCATCGATTTCCACTACGTCCGATGTTATTGCGTTGGAGTCAACGTCTAAGTAAGTCTGCAATTCATAAATTCTTTCGCAGCCGTCAATGTTGTCTATACTATCTTCTACGCAACTTTTTTGCTGATTCCAGCTCGTAAAAAACAATAAAAAAAAACGAAACATTAAAATTACGTAGGTATGAGAATAAAAATGCGTATAAATAACCAACACACGCTTGGTTCTATGCAGACGCGGTCGCTTCGTACATGCTTTGGATGCTCCGCATCCCTTGTGTTCTGAGTCAAAAAGCTTTGGACTTTATGTTAATGGCCGAAAACAGCACCGCTGCAAATAAATTTGATCAGTCATAACACACACCAGTCGAAATACATATACATTCTCAACTTTCAAACATCTATGAATCGCGTAAACATACAGATACCAGCAACAGTGGATTCCATCATTAGTTCCATATCCATAAGGTGTAAAAATATTCGACGTCAGTTCCGCCTGTCAAGGTCTTCAAATACTGTATACCTACTTATTCGTTAACAGCATCCAACGTACAAAAAACGACTTTAATGTTTATGTGTATAATACACAGAATAGCATACATATTACGAAGCGAGCGGATTGTTTTGAGAAATTTTTAACAGCACTTTTGACAGTTTGGCTTGAACACTTGAAGCCGAATTATTGAAAAATTGAATACCCTTCGATTATCTATTTAATTCATAATTTAAATAAAAAATGAATACAGAAAATAATATGGATTCTTTCCCAACATGTTCTAACGCCGTAAACGAAAAAAGTGAATTGTGTGAGTGTTCGTGGGTTAGTATATTTGACAGTAGGTATAAACTTATTATCCAGCATCCCTTCTATAAAAAATCACCCACCGCCACTGGTTCTATGGCGAATTGCGAAATGGCCGAACGAATTTCAATCAATTTTAGACGTAAATCGCGGGAAAGACAAACGTAAAATAGGGTTTTTAATGTACTAAAATGACACGGGACTGCAGAAATAACACGCAAATGAAGGAAAATCGGGATTCCATTGTATTTGAGATTTTGTACACTGATTGATGATTTTCAAAATTACGTTTATTGTTTGTAAATATCGGTATTCAAATTGTTTTTTTCCGACAGCGCGAGAAGGTAAATCACGCGAACTCCGAAGCGCGATGAATTAACAACACCCGCAGTAGATAATCACATCATGACGCTTCAATGGCATGCCTAAACTTATTCATAATACTCCTTGCGTTTTCCATGTATTCAAAAACGTGTACCGAGTGCCGACTTACTTTTTCAATACAATTTACCGCAAAATAAATTGACTGCCTTGAATTACTCTCGAGACACACTCCGATTTTTTACAAAAAAAAATAAATAAACAACACCGTTATGAATTCGGCTATCAATCATACTATAACTAACTTAACTACCTTTATAAAATGTGAAAAAAATACACATTTAGATATTTTTATAATACTTTTTACAGTTAAAAATAATGTTTAATTTATTTATACTTCATTCTAACAAGTACACCTCTCCGTGTACAAGATCTCAAGTAAACATATTCACAAACACAAGCACACCTCATACACTAATAGTAAGTTAACTGTGTTACAATTTTATAAGGTAGACAGCAGAAAGCAATCGACATTGCTGATCGCTTGCGCTAGGTATCACGGTCAGTGTTTCCGTGCCGATTGCATATGCTAGATAGTTGCCGCTTTGCGGCCAATGTTGGTCGCTGCGCGGCCACGGCCGCAATACTGCAAAAACCTGTTTTTAAATAATGTAATAGTGAAATCGTAGCGCCCACTATTGTAATACATTACAAATTAATTAATAAAAACTACCCAACCGAACTTGATTAAAATAATAACTAATTAACTGTTCGAAGGTTTTTAGTAAAACTTTATGGAATTCCATAATTATTTTGAAAACTGAGTTAAAACACTATTTTATTCCACTATATTTTGTAGTATTTAAACGTTAGAACGTTTTCGGGAACATCTTCCTATTATCAATAATATAATTCAACTAAAATTAAAAACAGACAGTAATGATATTGAAAATTGTAAACAATAAGAACACAATAAACGTTCAAATACCGCCCCATTACATCCCCTCTCTTATCCATTTCAACTCCCACACCCGTAATTACTATCTGAAGGTGTTTTTAATTTTAGTTGAATTATATTATTGATAATGGGAAGATGTTCCCGAAAACATTTAAATACAATAAAATATAGTGGAATAAAACAGTGTTTTAACTCAATTTACAAAATAATAAGTAATTTATTATTTCTTTGACACGCGCCGACTGACCAATAATATACGCTAAGCACTCACGCCAGCCAAAAGATAAGAGGGACCGAGTGGTTTGTGTCTTGGCTATGTACAACATAGTACTTGCGGGTTTCTCGCGTTTTTTGACAGAATATTGTATATAGATGGCGCTTTATTGAAATATTTATAATGTTTTTATAATATTATGTTTCGTTACTGCAAACGTAAAATATTTTTACTTTGATTATACCAGTTACTCCTCGTCATCACCAACGTCACCCCGTATCCGTCCACTGATGGATATAGACCTCTCATAATATTCGCCAGTCTTCTCCATCTAATCAATTTTCAACTACTTTACACTACATTTATCCTGCGATATATTATATTTGCGAGATATTCTACGGTGCATGTTATAGGTACACGACACTGTAAATGTACGCTAATTTAATATAATTAATATGCATGTATTGATATGCATCGACTTTACATAAATACTAGTCGGTAACGAAGTTTAAAATTGTACTATGTCTAAATATGCGCCACGCGTTTTTATTTGCTTCCTGACAAAATATGTACGAGATAGCAATCTACCTAGACTAAAATCAATCGAGCATATTATGGACGTATGTTAATTTATAAATCGATCTGCCAAATGCAGTCTAGCACGGTGTTCGCGATACTCTATGCGGAGGATCCCAAACGAGGTCGCACACGAGCGGCATAATAACCCAGAACACTATACAAGTATACCTATGATATTTTAAAGGATTTGATCTACTTCGCATACGAGAGGCTGCACGGTCAGAGCGTGTCGCGTCGTATCAAGTTACTGTGAATCTTAAAGATAGGGAGAACATTTTTGAGCCATCGCACGATTCTCGGAAAAATGTGATGATGTGTCTGACGTCATCCGTGTTTAGATGCTGCGCCCGCGGACACGAGCGTCGCAGTATATGAAATGCTCCAATCGTCTCGGAACATCCTCGCCATCGGACCGAGGTCTCCATTATTCCGAGAGTGCGTGTGGGTGATACAGTACAACACCACCTACACTTTAAACAATACGCACCATGGGCATCTTTCATGGCCAACCCATGGGACGCAGTGACCAGTACACGAGGGACCGCCTACGATGTCCATCAATTGAAAGTTAACTGATTCGCATTGCATACTTTGCAGTAAAGTGTATTTTGAAATATACAAATTATGTGGATATGTGACCATTTTATTCCAAGAGTACATTTTTCAGCTTCTATTGTCAGAAAATTTTAAATTTTAGTTGAAAAACAGTATTATTTCTGATACAAATAATAAGTAAGTAGGTAAATTGCTGCGTAAAAAAAATATCGAGTAATTATTTGTAAAATAAATTGTATTTATTTTACCTCCAACATGACTTTACATTATTTTTTTTAGAAAAAATGTAATTTTCACCAAAAAAAATTGCTACTCAAAACGATGCTCATATCAACGAAGAAGTGTACATATTGTCGTCAGGAAGCATTAAGTGATTGTATCTATTAATAATTAATACATACATTTACAAAGAATTTTATTTTATTTTAAACAGATGCCGTACACGGAATACATGTCACATCAATATTCTTACTATTTTCAAACTAAGCTAAACGCTTGTACTATGAAAATAGGACTAACCTGCTGGTGTCCTGGAACAAGGCGCGAACCTCAAACTGGGCCAACGTCTTGACCAGTACACCAACAAGCTACACAATTGTGTAAATATCATTTTGCATTTTTATTACGAAACTGTAATACGTCGTTTGCGCCCGTCGCATGACGGGTTTTAAACTTTAGTACAATTATATTTGCTAAAAATACCATGTATCATTTCTATGCAGGTTCTGCTGTTGTGATGACGGGCGAGGTTCGACCCTTTTTTCTGTGTAATGTAAAACACGAGCGATGTGAATGAACGGTGTGTTGTTTGACATCGAATAAACACATCAACACATGCGAATACATTAAACATTAAGCGTAACTGTTGATTTAAGAAAACATATTGCATTGCAAACGATCCAGTCAAACAAATAAAACAATGTAACCTCATGCAACGGCCGAGTTTGTTGAATTACAGGCGTCACGGAGCAAAACAGATGTTACACGAGTAGCTAGATCCGGTGGAAGGGACGGAATTATATTTTATAATTCAATAAGAATGTTTCTACATAACCAACCACATTATAAAGAGCGTACAGAGGAAAATTTTCAAGTTTAATTTTTATTTATACAAAATGGAGTTTAACAATGCTAATTTAACGTTTTATAAACAATATCGTCTAAATGCCGTCCATTTCTCTCAAGATACTCTCGCAATCGGACTCTTAAATTTGTGCACACGCGAGAGCAAAGCGTCGGTTCAATGGCAGCAACTTCACGGCGGATATTTTATTGTAGGGCTTGAATTGTTAGACGATTGTTACTGTAAACTCTCGATTTAAGGTATCCCCACAAAAAAAAGTCGCAAGGTGTAAGGTCCGGTGACCTAGGTGCCCAGGGTATGTCTCCGTACGTGCTGAATAATTTATTGGGAAAAAAAATTCTCAGCTTCTCCATTGAAATTCTAGCTGTGTAAAGTGGCCCTGTCTTGCTGAAATTGTGTTCTGTTGTTGAACCCGAGAAACAACACAGATGCGGTACCAAAAACTCGTCAATCATTCGGCAATATACGTCAGCAGTGACTGTCTCTCGCTGGTTAAAATAAATAAGGGCCAATTGGGCCTCGGGCAGAAATTGCACACCACACTATAGTTTTTGGACAATGCAAACGTTTTTGATGGCGTTCCTTGGGTTGTCGGGGTACCAGTATCTCATTTTCTATTTATTAACATAGCCATCGATATGAAAATGTGCTTGGTCAGTAAACAATATGTTTCCAAGCGTTCGTGCTGTTCCAAAACGTTCCAGCATCGTTCTCGCTAAGGTTTCGTGAAAAGAATAGTCATTTTCGTTGAGAAACTGTACGATTTGCAGTTTATATGGGTGAAACTGTAGTTTATTTTTCAAAATAACATGCACTGTTAATTTTTTTATTCCAGGAAAGGCTGCAATCTTCCTTATTGATTTACGCGGATTTCGCATAATTTCATGTCCAACTTAAGCCACATTTTCTGGCGTCGTTACTGACGTTGATGATCCCGGAGGAATTTGGTTAACCATTGTCCCTTCTTGTCTGAACTTTTCAACACAACACCAGATAAGTTGCATGATCGCCCCATCCCTTACTCGTCGAATATTAAAGTGAGTACAAAAAGCGCGACGTCCACGAACCAATGAATCACCGCACTTTAAATATTGCTCAACCGCGAACGCGCGGTGCGCTCCCGACCAGTGACTCATTGCAACTGGCAAATCAGAAAATCACGCGCGTCGAAGAATACCCCTCCCACTTACCTCACCCTGATGGTTTACGACCAATTACAATTTAATCTTGAAATTTTTCCGCTGGACACCCTATATTTTAGTCTTTTTTCTATGACAACATCATTAGTCGCAAAAAATAATTTTCCGTCGTAAATAGCCTCGATATTTTTACATCCGAAATCATTCAAAATAATATTATAAAACATGTAAGAAAATATAGTTTGAACCTAGAATGCTATTTTAATAATAAATTATACTGACTTGGGCTCGGGTGCAAAAGTTTTGTGATATCTTACAACTACTATTTCTGAAAAATTAGGCTCTGCAAAATGGTATAACACGAATATAACATATGAACCAAATTGTATCTGACTACACTCGACTAAAATAAAATTGGCTAACTACGCTAATATCAATGCAATTGTTTAGCAAAAAATAACCGTGAAGGACCCGGAAGAAAATGTGTAGAAAGAAAGGATTTCAGATTTGAATCAGGTTCGAAGGCTGTCATAGTTTAAACTGAAATGTTATTTCATTTCTTGCTATGAGTAAGCGTAATTTGGAAATGGACGATGAAGCACGTGTGTCGTGGTTACGTTAATGTCTGATTGGTTATTTGTTCGTTAATTGATTACGATAGGTTGCACTGTGGTACACCATTTCCCTCTTTTTTTTTAATAAATTATGTTTTAACATTGAAAAATATGTTTTACCGACACTGGATGTCGTCGCACGCAGAGCCTAGCAACAGGCAATCAGGCGACAGCCGATTGTTTTCTGTTTGTTTACTATTAATCATTAAACCAAAGTAAAATCGGTAGGTACACACCGCGATCTCACGATTTGATTTCCATGTAGGTAGGTATGTACATTTTTTTCACCTTCGTGTTAATACGAATATTGCTTACGTAATATTCGTATTTCCATGAAGGTGAAAAAATGCCGATAGATCCACTAAAATGAATTACTAAGCGTTTCAGTAAAACATTATATAAAAATAAATATTACACTCATACATATTAATATGCAAGCGGAACGTTAAACCGCACGTTATCTAAAATGTAAAGGACATCTGATTACCGTTGTATTTAGTTTCATAATCAAACAGACCCGTGCAATATGCATAAAATACGCTTTTACACGGATGAGAGTTGTCTCGGAGACTCATCTAGCCGTCTCGAAAGACCGTACTGACTTGAGCATGGACCATGCTAGGATTCTTTGTTTATCGTATCGTACTCAATAAGACTGACAAACCTGTGAAATGATAGATTAAAGACTCATCTCACCATTAATAACGTACGCACATTATCCGCTGAATACCTTTGCCCTTATTATATATAGAAATACAAAATAAATTCGTGAGAAAAAACTGCTTGCCAACCGTGAGTCATTCATTCACATTGTTTAACATTGTATGTTGAAAAATCAGTAAGCCTCTCGCGATCTTAATTATTCTAATAATCGCGATTTTTCTAATTATACGGAAACTCGCCTAAAGGACAATTACTCTATTTGACCTTTACCGCCAAATATCCGAGACGCGAGAGCAAAGTCTCATCCGTGTACACCCATCCCTGGATAAGTAATGGACCTATCACATTTCAATCTAAATGTTGAATGGTTTTTATATTTTTCACTATTGAACATCGTATAATGCAGGAAATGTTGAATGTTACTTATCGCACATTGTGCACTGTTCAGTGCAAATCACCTGTGACCGTGTTTTATTCGAACTGTTTAAACCGAACACCCCCTCACACGAATTGGAACTCTCGGCTGTGACAAGCCAAACTTTGAACACATCGTTTTTTCTAAACTTAGAGCTAATTTAGTTGATTGAATGCGATGAACAAGAAGAACAATTTATTACAAAATTGCCACACCAAGCAAATCATTTTGTTTTTTTATTAAATTCGTTTCAAAAAAACGAAACATACTATGAGCCTCCAATAAAATCTCAAACAATATAAGTTACCCCCATTGATTAAAGTCACTGTGCAGTCGTAAAATATACGATAGTGTGGTGACTCGCTATCTCGGTCTGTTCTAGAATATGTAACCGACTACCTACATCGCCTGAGAATAAAAAGTTTCATACGTTTAGAGAAAATATAAGCATTTACATATTATTTTTGCCCTACGAATAAATGAAAAACTAAGTACATAATAGTCAAGGAAAAGTATTATCCAATTTACGATCGAAAAAACATCGTATAAACACCCTGTATATTGATGTGTTGTTTACCTGCCTGTCTTAGCCGCGAAATAATCCTCCGTCAGAATAAATTAATACACGGTATTAGGTCATTGAACCTGATAATTATTAACAGAAATATACTTTACCAAGCTTTCTACATCCAGGTTCATCTTTTGGTCCGCATCCTGTCTCTGAACCTCCTCCGATATCACAATGAGTGCTGCGTCCTTCTGCTTGAAGTTTCATCAACAAGCACAACACGTACAAATGCATCACAGAACGTTTGGCATCACATAATTTCACGAACCCTTATCACAAAACACAAAATAATGAGCACCATGCACTCGTACAATTACGACAAAACCTTATCTAACTCACGAAGTAGCTTTATTCTACCTTACAAAGTGACGTTTGAACTTTTTGCAGCAACCACAAATTTTACACTACGTTGACAGATGAACGGTATATTCTTTATCTGTACTCAAACATTTAAAACTGAGTAAACTTGCGAAAAACTCAATTATTCGAAAAGGCGGACACGTTAACTATTTCTAGAAATTTAATATAATTACGAATGAGTCAATTATTAAACAGTTTCTAATTAGCATAACACAGCGCACGTCACAGATACTCCGCGCCGAGCGACAGCCGTCGAGTAAATAAATAGGTATCTCCCGGTACCAAACTTTCTACAGGCGTGAGTGGGCTCGTGCCGTAGAAGGCCTGTCGTACATGCCACACTTTTATGCGAAGAAAAGATTTACAATATTGACTTTGATACGATATTGGATTTCCAATACTTTGGTCTTATAACCGTTACGTATCCGCTTTATGAAATAATAATAAAAACTTCCCAGTTTATTATTGTTTATGCATATTATGTGATAAATTCAAATACTGTACTTGTGTAGGTAGTAAAAATGTATTAATTTGTCACGCGATTTTAGGGTAAAAAAAAATACAATAAAAATCTTATTATTAAGGAGAACACATTATTATTGTGAAGAAAACCACAATTATGTTTTTTCGTAACATAGTTGTGGTTTTTTTTAACACAAATTAAATGTAATTTCAAATACCTTTGAGTAATGGATGTATTAATTTAAAAGAATTGCACCATATAAGTTCGAAAATTTATCATCATCTTACTATGTTGGCGTGGTGTAATCAGTCGACACATTTCTCCGGATAGGAAAGGATTCAAATTCGAACCCCGGCAGTGACAAAAATATTTTTTTGATAAATTGAATTTTTCTATATATCTTTCTAATTGATATATTTAATTTGTTTCAATAAAAATCTGTTATCTTGCTTTTGTATCAATTTTTTGGATCATTATGAGTTATCCTCTGCTCCATCTACCACTCTGGTGCCAGCCCGAGTGATAATTTTTCATTCTTTCACACTTCAATTGTTTTAACTGACTGTGCCCGCAATTAGTTTTTTTTATATATTGAACCTTATTAATTTATAATTAGCTAATTTAGTACAGTGCACTGTAATTTCGGAGGCAGTTGAAGACAGGTTATGAGCGAAAATCCCATAAAGGGACTTTATCTCAAGGCAGAATTAAATTATTTTTTTAAATGGCACTTTATTATTTTTAATATATAGAAGGTTATGTAAAAAAGCATGAGATAAAACCATTACCATCCAGGAACAATACATAATATAAGTTGTCTGAGATTTCAGTAGTAATCCAAGCCCTAAACATGTGGAGCATAACAGTTGAAGGTGTCACCCGAACAACGCTGTACAGTACATTTTGAGCTGTGTTGAGTTGAGTATGCAACACTCTTGTACGCTAAATTACGCACATTTCGATGTAGTCGGTAGATCAAAATATTATTAGCTGACGGAGTTACTAACTAACTTACCATCACGCCGTCTCCGCGGGGTAAACAGAGAGGATAGAGCACCACACTGCTGTACTGAGTGACACACAATTCTCGCCTCATTCACATTCATACATCTTTTCATATAAGCTCGGTGATTGTTGAGGTTTCTAACATAACCATGATCTGGTTTACCTGGTTGTGCCAAGTCATCAGCGGATGTCCTCTATTTCTGGTGACATCAACACTTGTGTTATATATCTTTCTTACCATTCTCTCCTCATTCATCCTTTCCATATGAACAAATCACCTTAATCTTACTCATTAAACTAACATCAGCTTTACATTCTCTCCTTATTTCATTCTTTACTCTGTCATTAAAAGATTTGCCACATATACGCCTAAGTGATCTCATTTCCACTGCATTTAGTCTATTTTCATTTCTCTTCTGCCAGCTCAAGGCCTAACTTCCATACATCAATGTCGGTACTAGGACTCCATTGTGCACCTCTAGTCTTGCTTCGGTTGACAAATTCCCATTATATATAATTCCATTCAAAGCACCGTTCACTTTATTTTCTGGAGTCACCCTCCTTTCAATATCATTCTCAGCTTTTCCATTTCCTATCAAACATACTTCCCAAATACACAAACTCATCTACTTGTTCCAAACATTCATTACCTACAAGTATTTTGCACGATATATTGCTTTCCTCCTTGTCGAATACCATCACTTTCGACTTGTTGACATTCATAAAAAGGTCATTTTCCTTGCATACATCGTACATTCTACTCACTAGACTCTGTAGTTCTTGTTCATTATTTGCCTTTAGTACTGCATCATTGGCGTACGATAAACAGCATACGCTCAAATCGCCCAGTTTTGCTCCTACATTCATACGTTCCAGCTCTTTCACACAATTATCCATATACAAGTTGAACAGCCATGGAGACATTACACAACGGCGCTTGACACCCTTTGTAATGTCAAACCATGGTGTGAATGTTCCATTGATTCTTACACATGCAGAACTTCCTTCAAAGAGGGATGCGATTGCGTGTACAAGTTTACTATTCACATTCCATAACCTTTCTCTTATAACTCTATCATATGCCTTTTGTAGATCTACGAAAGCACAAAAAAGTTTTTGGTTTTTTGCCATTTTTGCCAATTTTTCTTGCAAAGACTATTTAGCATAATTTAAAACAACGACAAAGCAAACTTTAAAGCTGTATGTACATGATATCTTATGTACATCTTTCACACAGGGTTGTATACAGCAAGATCATACTTCAGGATATATTCTTACTTAAGAATTTATTAACACACATCACAATGTATTCAATACATTTAGATATAACATGTATTCAACATAAATAGATATAACACCTTCTATAATAGTACGAGTTCTTTAGTTTACTCTTAAGAAGATTCTACCCAAAGAAAGTCAGGCTAGACAATAACGCATTCCTGCTTTTTAATTTTTTGGTTTGATTTTTTAAACATATTTTTATTTGTTGCAATCAATGCCACATAGATAAATTTATACCTATTATACAACATTAATTGTTACAAATATCTTTTTATTACATTAAATTGATCATTTACTTTCAAAGCAAAGCAATAATATCCACTCATGTTCTCATTGAAACACATGAACTCGGCATTATAAAAGGTAATGTAAACTATCTATGAAGCTACAGGAACTATCAGTTAATCTTACCTTGATAGATAAAACCATATTTTAAAATGAAATTTTATTAATGTTTTCTTGATTACCAGGTTTTTTACGTCTTCAATGTAAAAAAATGTTTTTTTATGTATATATTATATCATTAAGAGCCAAAAGTTTCTGGCATGGGACTTTTGGACCATACCAATATATTAAATTGTGTATTAATATGTGAACTTACGACTTGAGGCAATATATGCGTACATTCTCAAAAACTTATTGAAGCCAATGTGAAATGTACCAAAACTAATGACAATTGAGAATATACTGTATTCAAAAACATTAAAAGACAAATAATTTATAATTTTAGGAATAATTTTCATTTATTAAAGAAAAGTTAGCATTTACAAATAATAATTTTCAATCGCATTTAAAACTTCGTACAATAATATTAAAAATAGGTAATAAATTATATTATAACATAAAAAATAAAAGTAATACTGAATAAAAAAATATATATAAACCGTAATCACATAACTGTTTCACATTATTTCACTATCAACTTATGACTTCAATGCTTAGCATATTCATTTGTCGGAAATAATAACTTTCGTTAGTTTTATAAAAAAATTTGTTATTGACAAAAAAAAACTTTGTATGTATTAAATTGTGAATTTGCGTAGTAAATACAGGCATACCTCACTTATATGGCAAATTACATTCCAGATCACCGACGTAAATAGAATATTGCCATAAAGCGAATCATAAGACTTTTTTTGCTTTTTTATATAAAAACCTAGAAAAAGTTTTTGATTTAAAGTAAGAGACTTGTGACTCTTCTTCTCATTAGCAATAACACTTAGAAGCCATTGTACGGTAACAATGATGGCGAATCGAGTATCAGCTCAGTATCGGCAGGTGATGGGTGTATCAACACCGTGCCATAAGAATAATGCAAATGAGAAAAATATGGATTAATTGTCAATTTTTAAAGCACCATATTAGTGAAGCACCGTAAAACAAAATACGCCTGTATTATTTATTTATTTATTAATGCAATGTGTAGAAACATGTCAACAAACTTTTAGAGATAAAAATAATTTATGCATAAACTAACAACTTTAATGAATTATGATAAATTATCCAAATTAGAACTCTATTTGATGAATGTAACGTAGTAGAGCTTAACATACACAGGATCAAATGCGCGCATGAAATAAATAAATTTAATTATAAAAATGACAAAAAAATTCAAGACGCCAATATCAGTGAAAACATAAAGATATATTTATCAATTATAAAATCAGTATGCAACATGCACACAATATCTGCTTATGTCAATAATAATTATAAAATCCCATTATTTTAAAGATTAATGCGATTGCTACTGTGACTTCTCTCACATACCTTACCCCGATAAGTTGCTAGGTTACTAATGCCCTCATCTTATATATACAAATAACCAAATACTAAAGGTTGTTTTATCTGAAAAATTGACGATGAGGTAATTAATCAAATTAAAAAATCAATAATAAAATGCAAGCTAAATAATGTCTTATATTATAATGTATAAATGACAACAATCCGCTCCAGCGTTCTAATCTTAGTTTATTATTATGAATATTAAATTAAATTAATGTGCATAATAAAGAAGTAAACTAAATTGGAAATGAAAAAAGCAAATTTTATCATGTCTACAATGACATTTTATAAATCAATTTTATTAACTGTTCAATTAAAATAATACTTAAAATATACCTTTTTTATTACTAACTAATGGAAGGTATTTAGGAAATTTAGGAATACATATTGAAATTATTAAAATATAGCTGGTAGGACACCCGTTGGAACTACTGAATAATTACAATAAAATTGGAAAAAATATTTAATAAAGAGTTATAAAAAATAAATGTTACTTTCATCAGAACACAAGGTAAATAAAAACATGTTACATTACCATAATGCATTTACCAACAATGAGAAATCTACAATTTCGATAGCACCACACTACGAAGGAAAAATTTACAAAGGATAGGTCAAAAGATAGTTTGTCTAATTTGTCAATACATGTACTCAATACATTATATGGTTCACATTTGACATAAAATTATTAAAATGCAAATAAAAAATTATAAACATTTACGTAGTTAGTTTCATTCCAATTTTGCAGTATGTATACAAGAAAAAAAGCGCAAATATGAATACAAGCATTATTTTTAATTGAATATTATACAAAGAAATTAGAAATTGCCACCGTATAAACATCAATTGTAATCAAACACACTGAAAATGTTATTTAGCATAAAATTTTAATGAAAAAAAATACATATACATATTGCCTTTTAAAACATAATATCTTTTAGAAAATAATCTCTACCGCAGTACACAATTCCAAAAATAAATGGAAGAGTTTGCTTATTGAACATCAGGTACCATGGTTTTAAGCTATATTAAATATTCTTTAAATGTCGTCTGACTTTCAAGTTGCATAAAATTTATTAACAAGAAAACAGTAATTTATTTAGTAAAACACTATACACGTTTTAAATTATCAGTGGTAATTTTGATGCCAATTGAAGTTTAGAGGATTGATGTGCAAAGGATGGACTGTTGGCCCTTAAGTTGTGGGAACTACTGGAACGTAACATGGGGCGAGTTCTGTCTGCGGGAGAAGCGAGAGCCACAGTGTTCTGGCGTAGTAGTAAGCTGGACTTAGCTTTTGTCACAGGTCTAGGTGTAGCAAACAAATCAACATTCCTGGCATTCTTTGCATCTGGAGTTTTGGCATTCAAATTATGGGCCGGTTTGCACCTGTTTGCCATTGGAGTGGCACCGAAAGTGTTACAAGCGTACAGGTGCGCTTTTGGACTCAATATATTAGGTGCATTAAAAGGTGGTGCATTTTCTTTAGAAGCCTCTTTTTTACGGCTATTTTGAGATGCAAGGGCTTCTTTCGGAGTGATCTGTCCATCGGGCATATAAACAGATGATGAGGCTTGAGGATTAAATGTTCGGGTACGTAATGTCCGCCTTGGCACAATTGAGCTTCGCGAAGCAGAATTATCATGCAGATGCTCCTGTAATAACACGTTTTCTTTAAATTATTTTTTCCAATATATTAAACCCGGTTTTTCATAATCCGCTTATATGACACATAAGTAAAGTTAAGAATTGTTATTACGTGTCGAAATGCTACTAAAAAGATTTTATATAATAAGCAGAACTTAAAAGCCAGGCCTTTCTTCACATACCAGGGCGGACATACACGGACTGGTGAAGGTGATAGATTTCCAAGAAAAGATAAATGTATGAATTCAAATTAAACTGAATGTTACGCACAAGGCAATATACGAGGCGCGTTTTTTAAGTATGTACCGGAATTTTTTTAAAGAAACACGACAACATACTTTCTTCAGACGCTACACATCTTAAATTATTTCTCAACATAGTCACTACCATTATTAAGGCACTTGTCATAACAGCACCAATTTTTGTAAACCTTTGTCATAGAACCACGCCGCCTGGGATGAAAACCGTGTCTGTACTCCGTCTTTGAGTTCATCATTGTCATCAAAACACTTGCCATCAAGGAACCACATCACTTGGCGCCAAATCAGGACACTCTTGGCGATGAATGTCAGCTGGTTTCATGTTTCATGCATTCAAGAAACGAATTACGGGCTGTATCTGGCAGTCGGCGGACTGATCTATTGTCTTGAACATTTCAACCACTAACTACAAGATGGCAGCACTATGTGAATGTCTCTTATGTTGCATGTGGTGGTGAAGGAAACCACTGTACATGCACAACATCGCAACAGCAACGCTACACCGAGAATATCTGGCAACGGTACTTACATAAAAAAAACGCGCCTCGTATATATATATACATATGTATATATAAAAGCAAAAAATATGAAACAAAATAGGTTCATAAAGAAACGGTAAAAATGATTTAAATATAAACAGCTTAAAGGTAAATTGACAAACTTTACAACTCTGAAAAGAATTCAGTAATAAAAAAGTGTATATTTGAGATTACAACACTTTATGTGTGTTTTTTGTTGCAAGTAAAATATTAAATATGTAGTCAAAGAATTATTTAATAATATTTTGTTATTTCATCTATGTCACTCAGCCTTTTTACCTGAAAATGTATATACGAAGCCAAAGTATCGTCAGGCATATTGGGTTGTTTCTCCGTATCCAGCTGGATGGATGTGTTGCTCCTAGATTTCCTTGAACGCCTTTTATTTTTAGATTCTCCGCTTCTCCTTCCCACAATCTGTAAAAATAAAAGAAGAAAACATCTACAGTAAAACTCCGTTAATTTGTAACTCACGGGACCGAAATTTAAAAAAACATCTAAATTATAAATAATGTGAACAAAGTTTTTTTTTTTAAATGTGTCAATTTACTGCGTCCACGATTTTCTGCACACTGCTGCTGTTGACATTGCGATTTTCATCCTGAAACATATGACTCCATTATTTCAGCTTCTTATGTGTCAAAATGTTTATCAAATAACATTTTCTCTTAAATAAGAAAGGTGTGTGGTGACACGGCGATTCACCACTTGACGCAACAAAGTAACGCACATTAATTTGATTGCCAATCGAACTCACCTTTTCTCAGAATTGGAATATTTAAAATGTGTGTGAAAAATAATTTAAAACTTTTAAATCCTCATGTCTCGCTGGCTTTGATTGTTGGAGCTTATTATTTTCCCGTGATTTTTCAAATTCGAACCCAGAGAGGTATTGGGGATTCAATTTTTTCTGCTAATTTTATCTTTTACATCAATTTTTTGCCAGTTTTCAAAATAAGCTATATTTTTCCAAACGGTTAAGAATTTACACAAATTACAAGATATTGGTGCCATTTTTAAGAACGAAACGTGAAAAAAGAAATATAATAAAATATGTAAGATTTAGTTTCTTTAGTACCTATATTTGCAAATTGCAATGTTTCATAAACTAGAAACCAGATCAAGTGATTCAATGAAACCAATATTTTATTAACAACAAATCTTATAAAATGCACTATGGAATCTAATACACATATTATGGCAAAACTCAGTTCGGCACTTGTCATGCAGGCCGTTTTTGTGATAAGGAACAGTGTCTTAATTGGCTGGTAGGAGGGGCTAGCTTCAGATGTTTACGAAAGGATGAGGGTAAAATATGTAGTCGCGTGAGTTTAAGGATTTAAAAACATTTGCAAACATGCAAATTACGTGAACAAATTATTTACTTCAGGTGTCAAAAACGCATATGACCTACGAATAATCAGATTTTATGATTTATCAGTAGAAAGTAAAATGAAATGTTATTTTCGGGGCATATTTTTTTTGAAAAAGTGAAGTTTTGTGAAAATACGAAATATAGTATTACAAATTAACGGAGTTTTACTGTACATACAAATTTTTCTCAAAATGAAAAGATATGTAAGGAATCTAATCTATAATTATCTTTTTTACCATAAATGTTTTTTTTATTTGTTGATTCGTACGTAGCAGTTTAAAAATTATACAATATGTAATATTTTAAAATTTCCATTATTAAAATCTCATAAAAGCATTCCAGTGTTTAAAGCTACATTACTTACTTTTTTCTTCTTGAGAAGGTAGCCATTGACAGCAATGCTGGGCAAAGGCCCTTTGAACTTCTTAGCCTGCGGAGCCTCCTCTTGCGAGGGGACTGCCGGGCTTGCAGGAGAAGGAGACAGCTGCAGACGGCGCGGGAGCAGGCGAGACTTACTCACCTGTGGAGACTGGCGCGGACTCAGACGCCTGGAAAATAAATTAATTCATGAAATAATACATAAACCACTAAGAAACATGCGAGATAGCATTTGTTGTATAATCTTGCCATTGTGTCAAAATTTAATTGTAGCTCTCTGCTAAGTCTCTGCTGTTATATAAGAACTGTAGTCTCACCTCTTAACGGCTGTGAGGGCAGCCCGAGAGGAGAAGTTAGCCACGTGCCGGGCGGGAGGTGCGGACCTGGGTGCTGATACGGGACCTGGCTGTTTGCGAGCCGACAATTTGTTCTTACGTTCCTTGAAAAAACACACTTTGTAAAGCATAAATATTGAAAAGGAAAGGAACACAAAATATACACTATTGGGGACATCTAAATACTGATATTCACATCACATTTAGAATGTAGTAATAATAAATTTGTATTTTTATGCACTTTGAATAAAAAAAAAAACTAAAACCGAAATATTCTACTGCATTAATTGTTGTATGATATTGAACTTGCATATATGTCGATCAATATGTTTTAAAATTAGCAAATGTTCTTCGTCTGTTACCTTTATAAATTTATTCATTATATCATTTTAGTTCAAATAACTTTTTTAGCTTTAAATGTTTGTTTTATATTATAAAACTATAAATTATTTTCTAAAAATGTATCACATTTACATGAAAGCGGCTACATTGATGTTTAGTATGGTAATTATGAAACATCGAAAATATTATATTTTTGAACATAGAAAATGTTTAATGGGCACCATTCTGTGGAAACCTGGTACAGTAAAACCGCGATATAACGAAATCCAAGGGACCAAAAAATAAAAATTCGTAATAACGAATTCCCACATATAACGAAAAAAATCTACTATATGTTACGCGCCGTCGCAAAAAAATGTTGCGCGGCTTCAAAAAAGATCGCAAATTCTGCAAACAAAGGAGGAAAAAGGCCATAGGGAACTGAATACCTACATATTTTTAGTAGTTTTGTTATTAAAACAGATAAGCAAATGGATAATCAAAGGAATTAAATTAAGAACAGAATCTATTCAACACCAATTGGAAGATATTTTTGTAAATTCCAGAATATTGCAAACACAAAACAATATTTCAATTGTGTTTAAATGTAGAGCCGCTTCAAACATAGTTTTGGGAATGAAACATACAAAATAATTCAAAAATAACAATCTTACAGTTGAATCGCGGCATTTTTATAAAATGAGTCGTATATAAATTACGAAGGTATTTACCGGTAATGGCGGCAACCACTTCAAAATATATTTATAATCGTTAAAATTGTTCACTTAAAAATTATCGTTAACATTGTACACTTAAAATACACGAAAACAATAGTTAATAGAAATACAAAATACCGTACAAAAATAGTTCATAAAATATTTTAACGAATTATTTATATTATTGACGAGTTCACACGAAAACAATTGTCAAACGAAAATGAATTGAAAATATTGCATGACCGAACTGAATATGTAAATATTCAGTTCGGTCATGCAATAATCGCGTTAAAAGCTGAACAAACTTAACTCTACAGACGTTACACTGAGACTGACATTTCCAATAAGTACATTCTGCAACTTTCGGGGGGTTCCTGTTAATTTTTGTATTTTACAGCTGTTTGGGTCTGGGTTGCAATCATATTAGAGGCGTATGCGTACGTAAAACGTGTCAGGGAACGCCGCAAGAATTATGTCAAATGGTTTTATGGGCCTGCTATGAACCCAAGAAGTTTGAATTGTTTTACTACCTTGTCGGCCGACCGCCGCGCACCGCCGAAAAGGCCATAAAACCGTTCGCATACGGCAGATGCATCGGCACGGCTTTGTAAGTGCGAAATAATATTTTCATCTTTTAACATTTTTTTATTTCGTTATAAATTTACGTAAATGTATTGGCATTTTTTCGTACGGGACAAAAATGATTTTGTTATAAATATTAACGAGATTTCGTTATATAAATGCATTTTTGTATGAAAAATTGGTTTTAGGGACTAAATTTCGATTTTTTTTTCGATATATGTCATTTTTCGCTATATCGGGTTTCGTTATATCGCGGTTCTACTGTACATGCAAACATCACTTCTGGAGTTAAATTGTTTTCACGTGTAGAATAAAATTCAACATTATGTGTGATGAGTCGAGAAAATAGCCGAGTGTATGGTAAAAAAATAGCTACTATGGACAGCGACATCTAGAAGACAACAGTTGATCCAGAAATCAATCCGCAATTAAGTTGTTGGACGTACACATTGATTCAGATCTTTCGATGAATATACAAATCAATAAAACTATCAGTGCCCGCTGCCATCAACTGAGATGAATAAATAAATCAACAAAACTATCAGTGCATGCTTTTATCTACTGAGACAGATTAAAAGTACTCCCCCTGAGGCAGTCCATTTACTCATAAAAGCATTTGTGGTGTCACGTGAACTACTATAACAGCTGACCTGCCATGTTTTACCTAAATAGATTATCCATTTTAAATGCGGCAGCACGGATAATGTATGGAGTTTCTAAATTATTTCACATAACATCCCTTTTGCGCGAACTACGAGTACATTGGGTCAATGAAGAGTTGAATTTAAACTGTGCCGGTTGACGTACAAGGCGACACATAACATGGCGCCTCTGCATCTTTAAAAGCTTTGCATTGCAGACAACATCAAACTCTCAGGTCAGCCTCTACGTCACCCGCAGGAAGGGTTGTAGAACCGACCAGCCGTTGCCACAATTCTAATGTTTAGTGAACGGGCATTTACGGTGGTAGGCCCAAAAGCATAGAATTCTTTACCCTCCATCATAAGAAATAGTGCATCAGATACTTTATTTAAAAAGATACTAAAAATGCACATTTTCAAAAATCATTTCCATCAAATAACAATTTTTAATTTTAAATACAAAAATACGAGGGTGAATCAAATATAAACAAGACTAATTTTTTTAAATATTTATTTTGATTTTAAACGCACAAACAATCATAGTTTATTTTTCTACATAATCTCCTGATTTATAAACACATTTTTCCCAGCGTATAGGTAATTTTTTAATTCCTTCCACGTAAAAAGAGTCAGGTCGTGTTTGTAGCCAATTGCGCACATATGCTTCAACCTCATTATCGCTGTGGAATTTTTGCCCTCCCAAAGCTTCCTTGAGAGGACCAAAGACATGGAAGTCGCAGGGAGACAGGTCTGGACTGTATGGAGGGTGTTCCAGTGTCTCCCAACCCAGTTGCTCCAATTTTTGTACGGTCAGGGCTGCTGTATGGGGGCGAGCATTGTCATGGAGGAGAATCACTTTTCTCATCGGAAGGTCTCGTCTTTTGCGGCGATATGCAAGTCTGACCTCAGTCAAAATTTGGCAGTAGTATGCCGCATTAATTGTTCTGCGCTCATGCAAAAAATCAAGGTGCAGCAGGCCACGCTGGTCAAAAAAAACAGTAGCCAAAACCTTGCCAGCCGATAATCGTGACTTGGCTTTCACTGGTCCGGGTTCTCCTTTCTTCCTCCACTCCATACTCGCTTGTTTCGACTCAGGAGTGTAGTGATGCACCCACGTTTCATCACAGGTGACAATGTGAGAAAGAAATGGGTCTCCTTCTTCCCGAAATCGTGCAAGACACTCACACACTTGAAAACGATTCAGTTTCTGGTCAACTGTGAGAAGGCGAGGAACCCACCTGGCACACACCTTGCGATACCCTAGCTCCTCTGAGAGTATAGAGTAAGTGCTCCCATAACTTATTCCAACCTCAATTGCAATATCCGAAGTTGTTAGACGCCTATCACCTTCAACAAGTTGACGAACACTGTCGACGTTGCCCGCTGTAATGCTGGTGCGGGGTCTGCGATCATGGCTCTCATTTTCAACACGTTCACGGCCCTCCACGAACTTTTTATGCCAAGCAAACACTCTAGCTCGCGACAGCGTCTCTTCCCCGAACTGTGCAGTCAATCTTCTCAAGATTTCGGTCGGTTTTACACCTTCTGCAGCTAAAAACTTGATAACAATACGTTGCGCAATAGAGGGAGGTACCTCCTACTCGGACATCGTAACGATGGACACTGAGCGAGTCTATGATGATGAGTCACGTGCTTCCCCCACTCCTGACAAACCAACCTAACAGCCAATAACAGCGGAACGTTCTTCCATCACTATTGCGCGCGCAGGTCCAAAAGTCTCGTTTATATTTGATTCACCCTCGTAGTGTAGGACTAAACAATTGATGTGTAAAGTGCCCTTAAAATGAAATTTTTTATGAAAATTTTGCTGCACAAAATTATTATTATATTTTTATTATTTTGGGAAGTTTGTGTTTTTACTAGAAATGACATGTAATAACAACATTTCATACTAATTTCTATCGATAATTCGTAAAACCTGATTATTCGCAGTTTGTATGCGTTTTTGACACATTTGCATATTTGCAAATGTTTTTAAATCCCTAAACTCGCACGACTACACATTTGACCTTCATCCCTTCATAAACATCTGCAGCTTGCCCCGCCTACCAGCCGATCACGATGCCATTCCTTATCGCACTGGTATGACAGGATGTGCCGAACTGAATTTAACCATATGTATATCAAATTCCATAGTGCATTTTATAAGATTTGTTGTTATTAAAATAATGTGTTCGTTGAATCACTTGGTTTTTAGGTTTATGAAATGTTTCAATTTGCATATGTAAGTACTAAAGAAACCAAATCTTTTGTATTTAAATACGTTTGACTTTTTTTTTTTCGCATTTCGTTCTCTAAAATGGCACCAACAATTCGTGTAAATCCTTGACCATTTGGAAAAATTGAGCTTAATTTGAAAACCAACAAAAAAATTTATAGATATCAAAGATATACACGAGTCTTACTCTCATAGAGAAGAACCAAATTTAAATATATATATATTTAATTATTTACACACATTTTAAATATTCCAATTCTGGTAGAAAAGGCGAATTCGATCGCCAATCAAACTAATGTGTATGATTTTGTTCCGTCAAGTGGTGAATCGCCGCATCACCACACACCTTTCTTATTCAGAAGAAATACGTTATTTGATAAACATTTGACACACAAGAAGCTGAAATAATTAAGATTTATCATGCGTGCATCAAATTTCTTTCTAATGTTGCCTTTAAAAAAACTTTGTTCTCATTATTCGTAATTCGAATTTTTTTTTTTTAATTTCGGTTCCGTGAGTAATGAATTAATGTAGTTTTACTGTATTATTTTTTTACAAAATTGATAAAATACTAGAGAACTACCCATTAAACATATTCTGTGTAAGGGTAATAGTGATATATATATATATATATATATATCATATGATACACGTGTCCAACACACATGTTTTTTTTAATGCTATGTGTTGTGAATAAATTCTGTTTAATCAAATATCGTTACAGCCATTTCATGGCTGTAATAACAGCTAACTAACACAAGTAAAAGTATAAATATAAAATTTGTTAAAAATGTCCCTGTAAAAAAAATGATGTGTGGGTTTATTTCAGCACACTCAGTGGCCGCAATATTTATTCATCAGTGAAGGGTTAAAGGTACTTTCTGCTCTGGATATCAATTTGAAAATTTCTCGCAAATCTTAATGTATTCTAATTACAAGACTCAAATATTCACTTCAAAATAAACTTACCAAATTTTTTTGATTCCAATCGTTTTGCATACACATCAGAAGACTTTCTCCGTTAACGAAAAAACTACTTCCTGTACGGGATTCATATAACTCTACCAGCTGTGTTAGTTCTGCTTCTATTTTTGGTAACTGTTCACAAAGACACAAATAATATAATTAGTAAATTGACAATTTTGCCAATTAATATTCAATTTATTAGTTTTAAATTGGTGTAAAGGTCTTTTCTAATAGTTTAAAAAAGTCTAATCTAATTATTAACTCCTGATATAAATTAATAATAAAAACCCACATTTTCATAAAAAAAATGCTAAAATATTCATTATTATTAGAAATGGGGACCCTTAAACAAAACCACCAAATGCATCTGACATAATAATTTTGAATGTGGAACATTGTAGTAAGCGTCAATCTAAATATATGTAAGTACTTTTACCTGATTTCAAAATATATCCATGTACATACTTCAATAAATTATTTAATTTTCGATGGATTAATTCAATGACAACACACATTTTATTTCATTCCATAATATTAATATGAAAAAACGTGAATAAGACTAGATATTTTTGACACTTGTCAACAATCAACAATTTTATTGTCATCTCTTAACTTGCCTCTCTAGCAAGATTTACTTAACAAATAAGGTCCTTAGTATTTAGGTGGCACTTATAAAAAGTTTAAATATTGGTTCCGGCTTGAAAGAGTATATAATTCACGTAGAATTTTTCAAATTTCAAACTGGAAAAATGAAAGTACACCCTTAAGAAATGCAATCAATAAAGTCTTATTGACACAAGTCACATTGATAGTTCATTATACTTTTTTTTGTATTGTATGTATACATATATATATATATATATATATTTCTATATCTTCACTACACCAAATATGTACACATCTGAGGATTTTACAAAATAGGCGATGAGCAAAACGGATAACCTACCGTAGTTTAAAAATAATTATGGATATACATGTAAATAAAATATTATATAAAATATGGATATATTTTTTAAATTAACCCATCATATAAAAATGTACAAAAAAAATACCTAAATTATTGAGTAATATTTCTGTACTGATGATTGTATTTTGTCCATTTACTTGACTCTTCTTAAATGTCTTAGGAAATTGAGAATTTTCTAAATTAATATCACTAATTACTATATTATACTCTTATACTTATACTCTATTTATAGGGTAAACGAGTTAGTGAATTACAATAATATTTACATGACAGATAAGATAATCTAAAGATAACAAGCGAACGAATAAGAAATGAACTACCTGATTGGAAACAGCTTTACGTTCCTTTTCTTCTCTCAGGAGCTGTCCGCCACGATTATGAAAGCGACCGGGTTCATTGGCTCTCGCCTCTAGCTCGCTCCACTTTGTCCACAATTGTTGACGTACTGCGTACATGTCAAATATATCCCTGGAACAAACAACCTTTGTCAAAAATCTTAAA
Organism: Eubasilissa regina; assembly: GCA_022840565.1. Classification (NCBI taxonomy): domain Eukaryota; kingdom Metazoa; phylum Arthropoda; class Insecta; order Trichoptera; family Phryganeidae; genus Eubasilissa; species Eubasilissa regina. Next base: position 30,711,986 of record JAINEB010000018.1, read on the forward strand.
ATAATTCTGCTGACTGATACAGGATTAATATATATGTAATTTATTACTTACTTACCATCACGCCGTTTCTCCGTGGGGGGTGGGCAGAGAGGATAAAGCGCCACACTCATCTGTCCTGACACAATTCTTGCCTCATCCACATTCATACATCTTCTCATACAACCTCGTCGATTATTGAAGCTTCTAATAGAACCATCCTCCATTATCTGATTTACCTGATCGTGCCAAGTCTTCCGCGGACGTCCTCTATTTCTGGTGCCATCAACACTTGCGTTATATATCTTACCATTCTCTCCTCATTCATCCACTCCATATGAACAAACCATCTAAGTTTTAATCTTACTCATTATACTAACATCAGTTTTACATTTTTTCCTTATTTCTTCATTCTTTACTCTGTCATAAATAGATTTGCCACATATACGCCTAGGTGATCTCATTTCCATTGTATTCAATCTACTTTCATTCCTCTTCTGCCAGTTCCAGGCTTTTGATTTGTTAACATTCATTATGAGGTCACTTTCCTTGCATACATCATACATTCTACTCACTAGACTCTGTAGTTCTTGCTCATTATTCGCCATTAGTACTGCATCATCGGCGCACAATAAACAGCATACAATAAAATCACCCATTTTTGCTCCTACATTCATACATTCCAGCTCATTCACACAATTATCCATATACAAGTTGAACAGCCATGGAGACATTACACAACCCTGCTTAACACCTTTGTAATGTCAAACCATGGTGTGAATGTTTCATTGATTCTTACACACGCAGAATTTCCTTCATATAGGGATGCGATTGCGTGTACAAGTTTACTATTCACATTCCATAACCTTTCTCTTATAACTCTATCATATGCCTTTTGTAGATCTACGAAGGCACAAAAAAGTTTTTGAATTTTTGCCAAAAACTTTTCCATCACTCATAGAGAAAAGATCTGATCTACGCATCCTCTTCCACCCACAAAGGCCCCTTGAACGATTTATAATTTTGTAAATAATCAAAATAGAGAAATTAATTGTTCTATACAAGCTAGAATAGAATGAATCAAATAAGGTTGATAACTTACTTATTATCCTTATAAAATACTTTCAACTCGTCCAAATAAATTTCGTGGAGCATCAGTAAATCCTCGTTAAATACATTGGAATAAAACTCGACAAACTTCTCTCTTTGCAGATCACTGTAGAGACATTTTTCCCACATATCCACAATTTCTGTGCGTACTTTACTGACAAACAGCTGTAACAAAAATATAATATTGTATTGACACCAGTTTAAAATTTTGTATTGACACTTGAAAATATATATGTATGTATCGCTTTTACTCAATAAAATCAAGATCAATTTTTAACTCCTTAAAACAAAAAATTGTAGAATTTATTTATACCGAAACCCTGTTAACACTTCTTGTGCGGGTCGAGTAGTTCTACCCGTGCACCTGACTGGTGCTCAACGGCGGGATGGGTAGTTCTACCTTTTTAGCTGACTCTTCTTTAAAGGCGGAAAATATAGAACTACCCGATTTGTTTATATGAGTGTTGTATACCAATCTCTTGGTAAAGGTCCAAACTGCATGTATATAAATAAAAAATCCCGATATACATCCGATGTATCCTTTTGTCTTAGTGTCTATTACGTAGTATAATAATTACGCACAGCTCTTACGAGAGCTTTCTGTACATGAATATTTAAACAAAAATACACTCAATTTAATGATTTTATAAAAAGGAATATGTCAATACATGCTTTAAGTTTTACAGAGTAAGAAATTGATAAAAAATTTTTAAGAAATCACCCAATTACTGAATAAATTAGTGAGCGCACTAAGTTTCTGTCGAGTAGATAAAGGGTATATTTTTTATGACTAAAAAATGAAGGTATATTATGGTAAAATAATCTCTGTCTTGTACTTGATTATTCATTCATAAATGGGTGAGAATGCACGATTTCACTATAGTGATCGAAATGAATTTATTTTGTTGCGTTTAAAGTGTGTAACGCAACGTAGGTTTACGGGCCGTCTCAATATTTGTATTTCTGAAATTCACCAAGTCACTTCGAATTTTAATTTTTAAATACGGTGTTATAAAACGGGCGTGTTGTTGTTTAGCGGAATATAATTATATAACTTCGTTCTAAACTTGAAAAAATGACTTCAAAAAATTATCAAAGTGATGAGAAAATATTCGCAGATAATTTATCTGATCTTTTTAGCGATTATTAGCCTGAATTTGACAGTGATAGTTACAACACAAGTGACAGTGAAGAGTTCCCTCGCAGGAGGAGGGTGCCAGTGATGCCCTTACAATTCAGTGATTCTGAAGAAAGCGATGCGGAGGAAGAGGAAGTTAAGAATGGTCCAAAATAGATAATCCACCTAATATCAAACCATTTTTAGGTCACGTTGGTGTTCGTATACCACCAAGCAATCCTGAAAACATAATGGACGTAGTAAAACTGTTCATCGGAGATGATTTAATTGAGATGATGATAGAGGAAAGCCATGGATACCGCACACAAAATGATTCATGGATCAAAAAAATGAAGAAATCCATCAAATGGAAGTTCATAAGCCTCATAGAGATGAAAAAAAATTTAGGACTGATTTTGCTTATGCGACAGTTCGAAAAGACACAAAAGATGATTATTGGTTAACAGATTCGTGTATCGAAACACCTTGTGACATTTCAAAAATACGCGCCAAGACCGAGGGCGCCATCTACCGATGCGAGTAGGCGCGGCCGGTGGAGAGAGAGGTTGGAGGAAGGTAGCGGGGGACTTCGTGTCGAGAAAGGTGCGTGTGGCGAGTGCCGAGCGGCGCTCCGCCGAAATTAGAATATTGGCAACGGAAATCGACAATTAGGACTATTTTCGCGGCAGAACAAGAGATTTGGGCCTTGTTCTGCCCGTGTAAATCGTGTAAGGAGGGACTCCACAGAGACCAGATGGCTTCGGGGTAATATTCTGGAGGATGAGATCACTTCAGAGAGATCAAGGCCGCGGCAACCCCGTGGCTAACCTAACAGGGTGGAGATTGAGGTGTGCTGAATCGGCAACATTAGTGTCCTCACTAGGAGGAGAGTTTAACATGAAGAAAGAAGATGTCAAAGACAGTTATCGTGCGTAGAATGTCGGGTTGTTATATTTTATGTAATTAAAGTGTAAATAATGTGTTGAAATCTAGTGTTATTATTGTCTGAGACCTCCCCCATACATCTGAGATAGGCATTCCGACACCAATCTTTATTGACCCACAGACTGAGTCTAACTGGTGGTGTGGTGCGCTGGCATTCCATCCTCTGGTGACAGCACACAACGTAACAACCTTTTTATTCAAAAATAATGGATCGTGATCGTTTTAGACAGATATGGCAATCATGGCACTTTTCTAATAATGAGAAAATTACGAATCCCAGTGATCAAATTGAAAAAATTAGGCCAATTGTGACATACCTTATACCAAAGTTTTTTTGTCTACAACCCTCAAAGGTAACTGTCTCTAGATGAAAATATTGTACCGTGGCAAGAAAAAACTTTCATTTAAAATGTACAATGCGTCAAAAATAGTAAAATATGGGGTTCTTGTGCATATAATTAGTGACACAACTACGGGATACATTTGCAATCTCGAAATTTACAACGGAAAAGGAAGATGATTATTAGAGACTATCCATTTGCTTCTCGGTCCATATTTAAATTTGTGGCATCATGTATACGTGGATAATTATTATAATAGTGTGCAAACTAATGAAGTACTACAAAATAAAATAAGAACGTGCGAAACAATGAGAATAAACCGAGGTTTTCCAGAATGTTTTAAAACGGCGAATCTTAATATAGGCCAAAGTATTTTCCATCGACGAAAAGATGTATTGTTGCAACACTGAAAATCTAAGAAAGATGTTCAAATGATCTCAACAATACATTTGTCTATTATCCAGAAAGCTACAACATCGATTGGACTACAAGATAACATATTTAGAAACCTTAGTGTGTAATAGATTATAACAAATATATGAAAGGCGTTGATCGTGCAGATCAGTATTTATCGTATTACTCTGTATCACGAAAAACAAAAAAATGGACCAAGAGAGTTGTGATGTTTTTGCTGAATTGTGCCTTATTTAATTCTTTTAAAGTGTACAAAACATTAAATCCAATCAAAAAGATTAACATACAAACAGTTTTTGCGCACCGTTGGAAAATTTTAGATAACCGACCATGCTTGTGGAACCGACATGAATCTGGAGGAATCGGGACCATCCACATCTCAGTTACCAAGAAATGTAGTCAAAAGCAATCCTCCAGGGAGGTTATCACTCGACATGGAAAAAAACATCAAGCGACTAAAATTGTTACCGGCGGTAAAAAAAATATCCACAAAGACCGTGTTGTGTGTGTTCTGTACATAAAAAGAAAAGTTTTACTAGTTATATATGTACATTTTGTGACATACCCCTTCACAGGGGTGAATGTTTTTATAAATACCATACTTTATCTAGACATTAGAACAATAGTTTTTATGTGTACTTTTATATCATAGTGAAACATGCTGTAAATATGTGATTGCCTCAATGTACTTATAAAAATATAAGCAATTTGTTTCCAAAAAGTATACAATATCGAGGACCATACTATGGTAAGTGAGTATTTCAAATTTCATTAAAAAATTACCAACGGTGTGGAAGATAGAGCTTTTTTTATAAAGTTTGATTTTTTTATCACATTCCGATGGTTTTCACCCGCTACACGTACTTGTAACCCGAGAACGGCATCCCCCACAAAAAGTGTTAATAGGTTTTCCAACAAAACAACCAATTAAAATTTTTTATACAAGAAAACATGTAAAGTGTTATTATTTTAATATTTTCATAAACATTTTTTATTTTTTTATTTATTGGTAACAATATAATACAAATGTAAAAATATGTTTGGATTGTCTCCCTAGAGAAATTCTGTATTGAAACGGGCATAGTTTACAAACAATCGTACAAATAAATTAGTATTACAAGTAGCAGACCGAATTAACATACCTGTATGTAAAATATATATATAAGGTGTATGTAAAAAAAAAAAATATAGAAAAAAAAAAAAAAACAATTTCAAAATGGACTTTCAAATAAATTATTTTGAAGAAATTTCTGATAATTATTAACTCCTTGGCCGCCCACGTCGCAAGTTTCTGACAGAGAAAACAGAGAAAAGGACGGAATGAGAACTGTCAGAATTTAAGTTAGCTATCATTAGTACAGCGGAAGCGTGACTTTTCGTGGCGTCTATTTCTCCACGGAAATGACCATCAAATAACACATAATATCACCGGCGCCGCGTATCAGATCTTTAATCAAATTATTATTTCCAGTAGTGATATCGTATGGCGTCCCGTAGAAATCTGTTTCAACTCAAGAACACAACGAATTATGTCTGAAATCGAGTGTAAAAATCGTCACTTTTCCTTCATACAAAATTGACAGTTGGCGCTTACTTTTATGTTGTCAGATCGCAATTTTATTAAATTTGAAAATTTAACACACATGTCGATGTCAAAGTGCTGATATTTTTACAGTTATCGAATTTTCGAAAACTCTTTTGATTTTATTTTTACTTTACAAAATGGCGGAGGTTGACTTATTTCATTAGTGGAGACTTTTTAGACAGTCCCGATATGCTCGCTACTACCGCAGAGTCCGATGATAAGAAGGATGCAATAAGTTAGAAAGTATCTGGAACGTTCCAATTTAGTAAATTGTCAGCTAGATTTTGACATACGTTTGCGATATTTCGCCGCCAAATAAATGAAATGAACAAGATAATATTTTTTAATTATTAATTTAAATTAATATATGAGCATTTTACTATGAATACAGTGAGTACGCCGTTAGGCAGTATTGGCCATTGCCGCGGCCGGCTTCATTTTATGCGTGTTGTTAGTGCTATATAAGTGTGATATGCAATGTGTACGTAGTTGTGAAGTACTAATATATTTTTGTTTTAAGCATTACATTAAACACAATAATATTAATAAAATCTAATGTCCTCCCAAAAAACAAATGTAACATAAATAATAATGTTCAAAGTGTTAATAGCCTGACAACACTATCAACTTTTATTTTTTCCTTTTTTCAACTTTTTTTCATCCCAAAACCATACAAAATCGCAGTCGATGGACGCTTATGGTGAAATAGTACCCATGCATTTTTTTTTTGTTATTCCAACGTCACCATGCTTTTTTCATAAATATAAAATTAGAAAAAGCTAACCTGTAAATTTTGAATTTTAAGAATTTTACTGCCAATATGATGGCATGATGCTGTTTCACCTATGATTTTTTTGGGCAGCTAACAGGTTAAAGGTTTGAATCAATATGTTTGGTAGAATGCACCAATAATATAATAATACAATAAGCTCTACCCATATTACAAATCCAAATTTTTATTTTCAGTTTCATGTTATGGGACAATTCAATTGGGTTAAATCTTTCCAACATCCTATTAAATCTTTTAGGCCCAAAATATTTGTAGTTCCTTTTGCCATATCTTGTATGCGCTCTTGGGGCTTGTAAGTTATGTGTATTTGTCCGTATGGTAATTATATTTTAAGTTGTTTTAAAATGTGTCTGTTTGTGTTTGCATATGTAGTTAAGAGTAGTATTCGCATATATTTGTCTTATACCAAAGACATTGATTGGGATTTTGAGGATAACTTTTGAAATAGTTTTATTTATTTAATTTTATTTAGTATGTATTATTTAAACCTGACTTCTAATTTTGATACGCATTGATTCCATAACCAAATAATTTGTGTACTTTCTGACTTCAAAATGAATTAAAAAAAGTTTCTAAAAATGATGAAAGTATCCCATAACTTTGTGATTGGCACTTTCATAGTGTTCTGTTGTACTATCTCCTGTAAAATCACTGATTGTACTGGGTGCCATACAATGCAGGTCACAATCCTCAGCAAATGGGGGAACTGGGAACTGACTAAGTATGATTTCTCACATTACTAAACTTATTAAGGCAAAATCTTTTACACTTTTTAACTTTTTTTTTTACATGCGAGCAATCTCTACTAAAGATGTAGCATAGCTTGAGTTCAGAGTCTATGGCCAGCACAAACTAACATAAATTATATTTTGCCAGTTAATTTATTTTATGGTGGTTAAAACTTGTTTTAAGTAATTATTATACAATGTATTAGTGACCTTAAAACTTTGTCTTTTCTTTTCTTCACAGCGCTGGAGTTCCACTTCAAGAGCAGCCTGTGTTGCACGTGAATGTCCAGGATAATTAGCCAGGAAATTCATCCGATATTCTGGCGACTCCTCCAATCTCTCCCAAAGTACAGTCAAACGCTCGCGCATCTCCAATACCTAGAGAGAAAAAAATGTAACTATAGTAAAAGCCTGTTATATCAAAATTCAAGGGACCCAAAATGGGTAATTTAAATTTATTCTTTATAAAATCATTAAATGAAAACCCTAGCAGTATTTGTTCATTTCAACCTAGAAGTTCCATCCCAGCCTGCTCTGCAACCTTACACCAATGTGGTTTGACTTCCCCTATTTAGAAACCTTTGAAGAATAAGCCCATATATACATATAATGCATACACTAAATGACAAATAATTCAAATGTCACAGTCATCCATATTCTCACTTACTAAGGCTCGATTGAGACATTACATTTATAGCTTTCCTGATTTTTAACCAATTCCCCCGCAGGCGACTCACATATGAGTCACGCCTTACACGGCCAAAGCATGGGTGACTAATATGAGTCGCCATGTTTCTAAAAATAATAAGAAATAAAGTATTTTGCATAAAAATTGTTGATTAGTTGCATATTATTTATACATACATAATATTATACAAAATCTATTCATGCAATTAAAAAGTGTTGATGAAACAATACAACATTTTAAATTCCCAAAACATATTGAAGGTTCAGTTAATTTTAGTGTCAGTGTATAATTAGAGTAATAGGTAAAAGTCAATGCATTATTTTGTTCTCTGCAATAATAAGCTTGCCATACAATGACCATTAATACTTACTGCCCAAGTGGGTCAAAACAAAACATGTGCGGCGGTGGTGGGTCAAGACCCACCTCAAGTTTTCAGTTTTTCAACCATTTTGTGGGAGATTTTTTATAGTTATTTCATTTTAAATATGATTTAATGAAATGGCATGATGTGCCGTAATATTTCTGCTAAAAAATTAAAGATAAAAATTGAAAAATATTACGAATAATGTACATATTCGCACGCATCAACAGACGCCCTACACAGCTAAAATACAAACATCCACAGAACATGTAATCTTCTCGTCAGAACCCGAACAGGTAGTGTCGTAAAACTTACAGGTAGGCACAACGCCCCTCAAATAGTTATATTACTGATATTGTCTAGGGGCCGCCAGACGAAAATAAGTCAAAACAAATACATGGACGCATACCTGGTATCCTTTGTCTACCCGCTCAAAATGTTATAATATATATTTTGGTGTAAGTGCTGAGTTTCAATCCCGTAAAAGTGACTGATATTTAAGTGTTTTTTCACATCTTTATCAATAACTCATTTGAATCTCATCTGATAACAATTATTTGTATCTCATTTATTTGTATCATCACAAATAATTGTCCGATAACAATTATTTGTATCTCACTTTATAATTATTTGGAAATATTTGATAAAAGATTGGCTAAAAGGAAAACAGCATTAAACGAATATTTGTATTTTTACAAACACCCGGGTCAAATCTGACCCACCACCGCAGAGGATGTGTTAATCTAAGATATTCTAAGAATTGGGTTTTTCGGCTAGGAATGTTTGCGTAGTTAACGTTAAGTTAAGTATTAATAAATAATTAAGTTAATAATAAATAAGTAAGTTAAGTTAAGTATTAATAAAAAATAAAACAAGATATTAGTAGTGAGGATTATCTAAACGTGCAAAAAATAATTTAGGTGATAGCTATTCCTTGTTTTGTGAAAGCAAGGCAGTAAATTTTATTGGCCTATTCAAATGTGACCATTTTTATCAGTGAATAGATCTCTTATGATGGGGCAAAACCCAAAACTCTAATTTTATTGCACCCATTGAAAGAATACCACTTTCATTTGTAGAAATATCAAACAAAATTTCTTGTGCCAAAAAATGTATTACAAAGGTTTTTTGTAAGGATAAATTGAGTTCTGTCATAAATATTTTAATTTCACAGACAGGAAACTTATTATTAAGAAAACGTATTAAGTATAAAAAATACTTACCTTGTACGGGGCTTTTTCGGGACTGAAGAATATGATCTTATTAGGTGGGAAAACTTATTAAAGGGGAACGTATTAAGAGGGTTTCACTGTATTTGGAGCATCATCATGCGTAAATCGTAGATTAAAGTCGTAAATCATAATGCTGCCAAAGGGGGCCGCATATGAAAGACGCCATGTATATTTATGAATGCGATCAATGGATTAAGGGCCGGTTGTGTGATCAGTAGTAACATTTTACTATGGTAAAAAAAAATTACTAAATTTGCAAAAACAAATTGAACATTAGTAAAAAATTATTTTCTTCTCGAAAGTACATTCCGCAGTAAACTCATTTTACTTGCAATATCTGATAGTAAAAATGAGAATTGATAGTTAAATATGGCAGACTTTTCACAACTATTCCAAAATGTGACATATTGATAGTTTGAAAGTTGCAGTACAGAACAATTAATCATTCAATATCCCGATATTTTTGTGATGAGAGTTCATCCGATGATGATCTCGTTGTTTAATATACATTATTACACATAATACAAAAACATTTCACCACCAAAATGACACATGTCGAACGCCTAGGCGAAAAAATCTATAGATAATGCATAAAATAAAGCATATTTCATGATTATTTGTCACACCTATTGACATCTTCATTTATACTTTTGACAGATTTGATGTATCAACAATCCGCAAAGGATTTTTACTACGGGCATTAGTAAAATGTTACTACTGATCACACGACCGACCCTAAGAAAATGTGATGGGTGAAAAACGCTTTTATTTTTAAAGTACTATAAAAAGCTACTCAAATTGAACCTCCCCCAGACATAAAATAAAATATGGCACCTTTGTTTCCTTTTGTTGAAATTGATTGTGAAGACTTTCACACACTATATCCAACTTGGTCATATTTTGATCTGTAACACGAAAATCCTTATACGAAGATTTGACCACGTAGTAATGAAAACTGTCCTGGGGTTCTTCTTCTAATTCAGCTGTAATCAATAAAAAATATACCTTCATTACTGCTGAATATTTCGCTAATAACTTTTGATATTTTACTACAATAAATATCCCCAAATTCAGCGAATCCGACTAACTGATTACATAAAAATAAATAAATGTTGACTTCTTTGGTTACATTGATAATTATGTGAAGAATGTAACTAGTGTAAATCAATTAACACGAAGCCATGGGGACCAAAACATTTTTTAATGTTACAACAAATCTGAAAAAAATGTTTCCAATGTTGTTATAATGGAAACGGTCGTGATAAAAACTTTAAACAAACCCAGCAACGAGTTTACCATTTTTTTTACTATATAATGCTACAAAAATAATTTATTAATAGGCCTTTAATATGCACATTTACAACAGGTATAAGAATACATGCAACGTGTAAAAATACTAAATGGAATAAAGGTTTATCATAGAATAATTTTGTAAAAAAATCTGAAATAGCTTTTTGCGCCATGCTATATTTTTATCTTTTTTCTTTGCATCTTATTTTATGAAGGTGCCAGCCTAGTCAATAGAATTGAGTCACGGATAATCCGGAAAATGTTTAAAATGGTAAGGATGGTATGCGACAAGCGGAATCTATCTTGAGTGCCTTATATGCAATTTGGGTTTCTAATTAGGCTCTTGAAAAATTCTAAGCATTAACAAAATAAAGAGAGAGCAAATTGTATATTATGCTCAGTTCAAAATACTATTCATAAATGATGCTAGATACTATTTCAAAATTGAAAATTTATTTTGAGTAATAAATTAAAACAATTCAAATTATAAAATTTATGTTGCAGGACTACAGGACTGAATGTGTACTTATCCTACCTAAAAGGTGTTTGATATCATCCTGCTTCTTTAAAAATATCTGTACTCTCTTTTCGTACTCCTTCTCCTGCGCTCTGAGATAAACGGTCAAGTCTTCTAGGGCCTCCTCAGTTGGAAGCGGACAGTCTGGCAAATCCTTGGATGAACATCCTAACATATGACACAACTTCTGTTGCCAGCTATTCAGTTGTGTCAGATGCTCTACACGTGTAGCAATCAATTTGCGATACCTGAAAAATTATACCTTTTTAGTAATTATTTCAAATTGTTGAGATATGAAGAACTTAACCTACACAATACTGATAGCAAAATACATTGTGAAGTATTTTCAACCTTTAGTAAAGCTAGAAACCTAAACACTAAAAAAAATTATAAAATTGTACATATGCAGAAGACTCCAGATTATCCGGGATCGGATCAACCGGAATGCGGATTAACCAGGACTTTAAAAAAAAAAAAAAAATTTAATTTTCCATAATATTGTTCATAATGGGTACTAAACACGTGCTTTGGAGTCGAGCACGTCAGTTGTCCGTTGTAGTGTCGGAAGAGTGATCTCTCAAAACATTCATATTTAATGTTTTATTGTTTTTTGAAGATTAGTTGCATCCAGAAAGTTGTCATTGTTACTTAGGTATAATAGATCGCAGCATAGTAAATTATTACAGCAGCGGGTTTGCTATCAGAGGAACTAGTTTATTTTTATTTGTGCAGCGTAAGTAAAATATTTTTATGATAAATTAAAGTTGCAGGTCGATTTTAACACGTCTTCTGGGTGATTAACATTGTTTAAATAGATGTGCGGCATTTGACAAATTACCGTTCAAGGTAATAAACTAAACAATGATGGTCTAACTGCACCTCTTAAGTTTCAAGCATTAATAAAAACTGAAGATCTTAATGCCAGATGCTGGAGAAAATTTAAATCCCTGATTAAAAAAAATTGGACGTGATAAAGATTTTCTCGATTTTAAACAAAATCATGAAGAATCCAGAATTTATTTTCACCATCTATGCCGGATAATCGGGAGTCTACTGTATTTAAAACATGAACTTGCCTCTCCAAATCATTTTCCAGAGCCTCTTTAACCACACTCAATGGAGTATCTTTTTTAATAGAAGGTGTTTTAATTTCCATACTCAGACGCTCACTTAACTGGACTGCTTCTGTTTTCAAGTCTGTAAAAAAAATCTAATGAATACCATTCCATTTTACATTAAAAATAGTTTTCAACTACATAATGATTGTCATCATTACAACAGCATTTGTTTTAAATTTGTAACATTTAATTATCACATTGCTATTAATTATACTTTATTCAAAATGCATGGCAAAAACAAAACATAATAGATATTCTGAAGATAATTTATTTAAATATTCAAATTTAATCTAATATAATATTTGTAGTATTGTTACATTGAGCATAAAAATTATAAATGTAACACACTGATAAATATTTAATTAATGAAGTCAGATTTACTAATTATAATTATTGTTCACAAACTTCACCAGACATCTTACAGTTTGCTCAACCTAAAATTATCTTACGCAAACTACCTATCGCACATACTACAAATAATGCAGTTTTTAATTCAATATTGAAAGCCTTGCTTTTTGGGATGGTACACGTTTTCACCCTGATAAAAAATATTTTCTAGTATAAACTATTTTAACTATAAAATTTTATCAATTTGGACAAATTATGCTATACACAACTGTTGAGCAGTTGTAATCTACAGAAACCAGAGGTTTTCTCTTTTATTTCAGATGTTTTTTACAAAATTACAATATAAAAGTATAAATCATTTTTGTTGACTTTATTATTCAAAATCATTAGTCAAATTAGAGGTTGACTGTGACAATCAATACTGTGTCAGCTCTTTTATTTCTATATATTAACAAACCTCTTCTGATGCGTTTTGACAGTAGTGTATAAGTTCATGGATACTCCAAAAATGAATATCTGCAGTATACATCAATAACGCTGAAGTTGAGGTAATGTAGCAAAATGATAATATTTTGAAAGTTTGCAAATTAAATAAATTTATATTTTCAAAGATACATGTTCATATAATTAATTCCCCGTAAACCCATTTCTTAAATAGCAATTTACTATAATTGGTTTTGATTTATGTCTGCAATAAGGAATAGTCTAAATAACTGTCAACATAAACAATAAGACACCAACATTCCGTTGCTTAAAGTTACCACATCCAGAGGAAAAAAGATAACTTTGTAAATAAATATTAAATTAAAATTCCCTATGTCGGTGAAATTTAAGAGTAAATAAATAACTGTAAATATGTGCCTCCTAACTATATGATGATAACCATCTCGAGAAACTTTATAATTAATCTTTTTAGTTATTTAGTATGATTTGAACTCAAGTTCATACATAGTTTGTTCCTAGTTTGGATAGTTTTGTTTAAATAAACTGAATTAAAAAATAACTAAATAGTAACATAGGTACTAGTATCCATGCCGTCATCTGCCAATAGTGGCAATTCTATTATCACAACTGCTTTCAGTGAGAGTAAAACGAAAATGATGATGAGTTTCTACTATGGGTATAAAATTCAATTGTGAAGAATAAAGCTTGCAAAAGCTTATTATAATAAAAAGAAGAAATATTGTGTGTAATATAATACATTAATTATTTGTTAAGTTACAATAAGTTTTAGTGGTAAGTGCAGTGACAGATTGAAGAACTATGGCATATTAAAGAATAATGCCAAACTGAAAAACTGTGACAGATTAAAGCACACACAGATATTATAATAATACAAAAATAATGTGTGAATGTAAAATTATACGGATAAAGGAATCATATCCTATTTTGTGAAGTTGTGAAGTCGCATTTTCAGAACACAGTTCTGTGGTATTTTAATACAAATTAAAATCAATTAACTAGAAAGATATACAAAAAAAATCTACCTATCGAAAAAAATGTTGCTGCCGGGATAGTAATCTAAATATTTATTCAATAGATAGATTTTTTTCTGTATATCTTTCTAATTGATCTGTTTAATTTGTATTAAAATTGTTTCATCACTTATATAGGTTGGGACCAAAATATAACAAATTGAAATTTTGTGAAGTTTTTATCGTATTTATTGTAAATTTATCTGGAGTCCTTTTTAAAAATTTGTTTTTTCTCTAAAATGTTGTAAAATAAGTGGGTTTTTTTTGTAATCAGTCAAAAATAATTAAACATTTAATATTATAATATACAATTCAAAAACATACGTTGAAGTATTTGAAATTTACTATTTAGACGATGACATTAAATTATCGCTAGTGTCCCTTTTACCTTGACGACGGATTTACAATAATAAGAAACGCCCAGTCTCCCAATATAGAATCAACAAATACAGTTTTCGAAAGTCTATATCAATCAAAACTTAAATCTTTGTTTTAGCATTGCATTTATCTCAAGATTGAGGAGAGAAGAAAATATATTACGAACTTACTTTCAATTTCCAGTTTGATAACCTTGATTTTTTCCAACGTTTCTTCAAGTACTTCATCATATCTCTCCTGGACTATTTTTACCAATGCTTCTGTTCGCTTTTGTCTCGTTGGATCATCAACACCCAAAAGTCGCCAGTTATCGTTCAAAGAACGTATCAATTTTCTTCCATTATGAGCAATCTTCTTCTCGACCAAGTCACTACACAAAAAAATGGCCAATAGGAAATAATACATAACAATAATCCATTTTTGACATTTCAAATCAATTTTATACTTACAACAACTGTACTTCATCATCCCTATAGTCGTACATCGTTGTCAAAACAATATTATATGTTAATTTGAAATTATTCCACTTTCTTCCACCCAAAAATATAACCGTCGACGATTCGTATTTCACGATTTCACTAACCGAAATTACGTTTGAAAATCAAGCAAATAACCCGAATCAGTATGTACAGTGCGGACACACTATTGGTTGACTTCTTGTACATTTACGGCAGAACGAATTTAAAAATTTTATCATTCTAAAATAACCTTTCAGGGTATTATGATTAAGATTTTTTTTGCATACATCTTAAAATAAATTTCGAATAGTTGTAAAGGTGGAATACACTAGGCGCTTGAATTAAAATATATTTTATAAATAAAAAAATCGAAAATATATATTAATAGTGTTAAACAATAAAACTAAAGTGGTTATTTAAAAAGTGTACTTTATATACATTCATTCATTTTTTATCACTAGGAATTTTTCGATTGTTATTGAAAATAAAGTTAATAGTCGTGGACTTTCAAATAATTAACATATTAATCTCTTTATTATTATAAATATTGTACATATAACTCATTGTGCTGGAGTGTATAGATTATATATATATATATATATATATATATATATATATATATATTTTTTTTTTTTTTTTTTTTTTATTTTAATGTTAGCAAATATAATACATTTTTAGAATAATTAGTAGGATATATATTTTTTAACAATTATTTCTTCTCTATGAGAGTAAAACTCGTGTATAGATAAGGATTATATACGAGAGTTTATGTTTCAGGTAATCAGGTAATCTGTGTACACATTTTTTTACTTCAGTTAAAAATTTATAGTAGTCCGTAATTTTTTTAATTGTGATGAAAAGATTGTTAAAAAAATTTGATGCCTTTATAAATATAGTGATTTTGGGTTGCGGTATATTTTAGTTTTGAAATATCAATTTGGTCTCTAAATCTTGTAGATCGGAATTCACTTCTAAAATTTTATTGATTTTTAATTTTGATAATTTAGATTATTGATTTTTTTTTGTATGTCCATTATTTTTGATACTTTGAAATCTGTGAAGAGTTGTATATTTGGATAGTTTTTTTTTTTTTGCAATAATTTTTATTATCATTTTTTGAGTGATTTCTAATTGTGACATTGAAGTTATACCATATGCTCCTCCCCATCCAATAATTTACCATACTGCAAATGTGACTGTACATACTGTTTAATAAAAAATAAACTTTCGAAGTATATTTCTTTTTATATATACCCATATTTTCGTAAAAAATGTAAAAGTAGAATTGATTATGAAAGTAGGCCCAAGTAATTTTTATGTACTTAAATAATATGTGGTATCAGATATGTAAACATCAATATATTTTATATATAAAATAGCATTCACGTTTAGAACGGCAGTGTAAGTTTTCCGTGAAAAATATTCGCGTGTGGGACCACTCGTTCTTAATTCATTTATCATATTATACCTTATCTATGTATTATACTCTCTTATCTATGCATTTATCATAATATCTAAATTTGAAGTTTTAATTCCAAAGAAAAATGTTAATGTTTTGATTCTTATCTCTGGTTTCGTCGCGCGGTTCTGTTTGTGTGTTCGTTTAATGTCCGATCCTAGTTTTTGTGGCATTTTGAACTTTATATTACTACTGTAATTAAAGCTTCGATCGAAGAGTTATTTTTATATATAAAAACCCAATTTATATAAATTGTCATTACTAACATATCACCGATTTTTTTTGACATGTCCAGCACGCCAGAAGATGGTGTGCAAAGTAGTGCAGCACTTGATAGCGCTAATTTACCTGCAAAGATGTTTTTAAAGGTTGATGATCACACAAAAGTAGTCGCCGATCATTACAATGCAATTGAAGAGAAAGGCCTTGACGGAAGATACGAGTCGCCAATTTTTTACATGAGAAACTTTAATAACTGGATTAAGGGCATGGTGATAAGTGAATTCTTAGAAAAAATTAAACGTGAGGCATCACACAGATCCACAGCGTCCGTACTTGACATGTGTTGTGGAAAAGGGGGTGATCTTTTTAAATTTAAAGTTGGAAACATTGGTAAACTAGTGTGCGTTGACATAGCATCAGTTTCTGTATCCAATTGTGAAGATCGTTACAAACTAATGAAATCAAGGGGGGGAAACAGATTATTTTCCGCAGATTTCCTTGTGGCTGATTGCACCAATGTTCGCCTGAAGGATCTGTATGTGGATCCTTCCATAGAGTTTGATTTAGTTAATTGTCAATTTGCATTTCATTATGGATTTGAGAGCCTCCCTCAGGCAGAATGCATGTTAAGAAATGCATCAGAAAGTCTGCGACCAGGTGGTTACTTTGTCGGGACCATTCCGGATGCATCTGACATTATGCGCAGAGTGCAAAAAAACAATGGAACTTCTACGGGAAATGATGTTTTCAACATTGAGTTACAGTTTGATCCATTAAAAGGATATCCATTATTTGGAGCTAAGTATAACTTTCACCTCGAAGGTGTTGTTGACTGCCCCGAGTTCCTAGTCCACTTTCCGACACTTGTTGATTTAGCTAAGAAATTTGACCTACATTTAGTGCTAAAAGAGAGATTTGAAGACTATTTTGAAAAGAAAAAAGATGAAGGGAGAAATTTGCTCCAAAAGATGATTTGTTTCGAATCCTATCCACCAGCTTCTGGAAATCCTGCAAAACCTGAAGATTATGAACATGCAAAAGAGTATATTGATAAGAATTCTAATGAAAGATCAAGGTCTATTGGAACAATATCCAAATCGCAGTGGGATGCAGCTTGTAAGTTTATCTTTATGCATATTTTATTTCTGCTTCATAATTTCGTTTTTTTTATTTTTGCTTCATGATGTTGGTGTGCTCAAAATAAAATTTTACCCTGATGATTTTCTAAAGGTAGTGGAAAACTGGTGATGTTTTGGGGTTGTATATTTACTGTTATATCTTAACCCGACTATTACAACTGCAAACAATGATGTCTTCTTGTGTGCAGGAATTCAGGTAGTCAAGAACTCGATGTACAACAATACAGTTTATTACGGATCTCACAATTATGAATACAATATAAGAGATATGTTTTTGTTTGGTGGCCGTGCGAGTTCACTGTGTTTTTTAAATATATAGGGATCAAATGCTGTTTTTAAGTGTGTTAGGAAAGGGAGATTAGGGATGGGAATGGCAACTAGTGCAAAGAAACAAATTTAACCACCAAAAATTGTTTTATTATCAAAAGTATGCATAAAAGAAATATGCAGAAGGTCTGCCGCAGCAGACCTGCATATTTAATTATTTTATTTATTTTTTGTACCAGTCGTACTTCTCACTGGAATGAACTTTTTTCAGCAAATTATCATTTTTTTAATTTTCTCATAAAAATGTTGCATCTAATGCCGAAGTTCAATTTGCAGTACAGTAGCGCCTCTACCGTAGACTTGTGCATGTAGCCTCAATAATTCGACCAAATGTGTTTCATGATCGAGAAAACACGCTCCGAAGCTACGGACGTTCCTGATAGACACAAACTGTATTGAATAACTTTTACCAGATTGGGTACATCAATGTGTTGCTCTTGAAAATGTTTGAATAATTGGACTCATTTGTCAACATACTCGACTTAGGTGGTCGTTGAACTCCACTTTTCATTTTTTGATGCAAGAAAAGTTTTTGCGAGTCATATTATCAAAAAGATTGTCCATATTCATTTTTTGTTGATTATATGAACCGTGTATTGCGTTTATAGCTTCTTCTGTCATAAATGTATCAACATCCTGGCTATTAAGTTTTCTTAAAAACTGTTACCCTGCTTGTGGAACAAAGTGACTATTTATCCTTTCCTGAAGATTAAATTTTAATTTTCTTAGTTCCTAAACAATGTCCGTGGTGCCTGCTTAACATTTTTCCATGAGTAGTACAGTCTTAAAATTATTCAACTGTCCGTGCACAAACCAAAAATATAATTCACCTGAGAAACTTTAAAAAAAAAATTGCAATGCACGTGGACAGTTTTTTTGACAGACTTCAGTCCTTGGAATATTTTTAAAATTCTGTCGACTGCCGCCAACGGAGAAAGAAATTGATACTTCTATGCTGAATTATTTTTTTATATTCCACGTCTACAAATTCACAGAATTCTTCAATTGAATTACTCGAACTGTGGAGATATGAAAATATTTATATATTTTCACAACAAGAGCTTCAATTTTGATTGGCAGAACATCCAAAGCAGTTGAAGTGTATTATACACAATATGTGTGTCACATTCAATGCAGACAATATTAACACCGAGTTCTTGTTTGAGCAGACTGTAAACATTACTTTACCCTCTTCTATGTACACCTCTAAAATTCATGTTACAATGTACACCACAAAATACAGCTTTCTTTTTATCAATCTTATGATGACACAATGTAGTAATTATCTTTTCAATCAATATTTCCAATGTCTCGCCATGAATAGAATCAAAATCCAGCGGTTTTAGGTGCACACCTTTCAATGGTAAAAAGTATCTAACAGGCGCTAGTTTGACTTCTTTTATACGAGGCGTGTCCGTAAAATAAGTTCCACGAATTTTTTTCACATAAAAAAACTGGTTTAATTTTAAAGAAAAGTATATTTTTGGAAAGTTCAGTCCTTCTTTTATTTTTCTACATAATCGCCGTTGCGTTCTATGCACTTCTGCATTCGAGGCACCCACTTCTTTAAACCAGAGTCATAGAACTCTGCCGCCTGTCCGCGTAGAAAACTAACAACCGCATTTTGTACCTCTTCATCTGTCTTGAATTGGGTTCCGCCAAGGTTTTTCTTCAACTCGGGGAAGAGATGGAAGTCACTTGGTGCTAAGTCTGGACTGTAGGGTGGGTGAGACACCATTTTCCATCCAAATTTTTCGATGAGGGCTGTGGTTCGATAGGCGGTGTGCGGTCGGGCGTTGTCATGGTGAAAACGCACTCCTTTGGTCAGCATTCCTCTTCTCTTGTTCTGAATTGCACGTCTAAGATTTTTCAAGGTCTCACAGTACCGTTCAGCATTGATTGTTGTCCCGCGAGGCATAAACTCGCACAACAATACGCCCTTTCGATCCCAAAAAACGCTAGCCATGATTTTTCCGGCAGACAGGATTTGTTTGAACTTCTTTGCTCTTGGCGAAGAAGGGTGCTTCCACTGCTTCGATTGCTCCTTTGTTTCCGGTGTGGTGTAGTGTACCCAGGTCTCGTCGCCAGTAACAATGGAGTCCAGAAATTCCTCTTCGGTTGTTCCGTGAAAAGCGAGAAATTCTTGGGCCGCTTCAACCCGCTGCCGCTGGTGATCTGCAGTGAGCATTTTTGGTACCCATCTTGCGCAGACCTTTGAATAGCCTAAATGTTCAGTCAAAATCTTGTCGATTGTGGTTTTGCTGGCCTCCGGAATCTGTTCGCACAGCTCCCTAACTGTAATCTGTCGATCTTCGAGCATTGCCGCTTCGACTCTGGCAATTGTTTCGTCGGAAACCGATGGCCGCCCTGCACGGGCTTCGTCGTGGACGTCTGTTCGGTCATTTTTAAATTCCCTGACCCATCTGCGCACCATCCCGGAGCTCATACACTCTTCTCCATACACTTCACAAAGTTCTTCGTGAATTTCCTTCGCCGATTTCTTCTTAGCGGCCAGGAAACGAATAACAGACCGCAACTCGCAGCTGGCGGGAGACGCAAGAGGAAGCTCCATCGTTGACGGCTGCTGGGCCTAGACTAAACGTCGCAGCGACGCTGGCTTGGTGAGGAATTGTAGTGGGGGAACCAAATAACCTGCCTCTGCTATCTGGTCGCGCATAGAAACGATCCTAGCGCCAGCGGCAGTCCGTGGAACTTATTTTACGGACAAGCCTCGTATTTGAAGTGCCGTTAGTAACACTTATAAAATGCACTTTCTGTAAGTCAGCATGTAATGCTTCCACCGACAAAGATGCCATAACATTTAAAATTATCACTTCACATTTGGTTCGCGCAGCACTAAATTTTGGTTCAAAGAATTTTGAGATCAATTTGGACTCAGTCAAAAATTTTGAAGCTCATATCGTGCATTGCTGTGTGAAAGGCAAATGTGACCTCTTTGGCTTCAATAACTAAATATTCTTAAATAGAATCATCATTTTTTTTAAATGTTTTAATAGATGAAGAGCTTATGGCAGCCGTTTCTTTAATGTCCGTTCGCCCATCGTGTGCAATAGAAAATACCGAGAAACATTGCTGACACTTTACTTTGATGTCCTCACCACAAAGCTGTCTTGTAAACGGGTAGTCTTTTTGCAGTTCATTCGTAAATTTGTAATTTATTTTTGGCATTTTAAAATGTTTAGGTTAAAACCTGAACTAAATTAGATAGATAAATTACGCTCTGCTATCTCACCTTACTAAAATGTAATTACACTGTAAGAGATCAGCGTAAACTCTCACTTGCGATAACACAGAGCCGCGTGGTGCGGGGGTTGGCTACGCCGCTTGCACACCGCACCCGCAACGGCCGGAACAAAATGTTACACCGGCCGGGATGCCGGGATCAATGTGTGAAACTGGGACGTATGGTAAGTCTAAGTTTAACAATAGTTGTTATCGCCAATAACAAGATTAACATCACATAATAGAGTTCTGGTACCAACATTAAAGTTTGGAGTGAAGTTTGAAATTAGCAAAAGAAGAATGTAGACTAAATGCAGTGGAAAATGTATATGAAGAATAAATAGCTTTGAAACAAAAGTAGATGTGTTCTTGATATGCATCTACAGGCACCTCGAACTACAAGGAGATGATAGTAAAGAAAATATATGTTTAAAACTAGATATTGGAGGACAAAAAATATATGATACAAGCAATCGGTTAAACTAGATATTGGAGGACAGCCCTGATAGAAGAGTGTTGAGTTCTATCTTCTCTGTCTACCCCTGCTGTGAAACGGTACGATTGTTAATTAGTCTAACAAAGTTTGATAATGAGGGAAGGGATTTTTTCCAAACTACAAAAATCACAATTTCACATTTGATGAATTTGCAAATAGATTATATTGGTTCCTGTAAGAATATAAATCTGAGGGCTAAACTCTATGAAAGAATACTGCTTTGATTTTAATGTTTTTATCTAATGGAAATGATTTTAATAGAGTTCTCCTTTTTCAGCAATATATCTTGTGTTTGCATTTCGAAAGGGAAAATCCTCATCTAAAAAAGAAGAAACACCAACTGTATAAATATTGGCAACAATACATTAAAACTCCACTTATCGGGCAAGTATGGGGTGGAAGAATACGGAGCACATGACATTGGCAGTTTATGTCTTAACCAAGTCACAATACGTTATTTATTGTTTGGACTATTCTATAATATTTGAAAACTAAACGGTAATAGCACTGTTACAATTAATTTGTTATACTAAAATATTTAAAAAAAAATAATTTCATTAAAAACTTATAATAGAAAAAGTTTTATGTAATAGGGTAGTTACACTTTTTTTTATTAATTTAAAAAATTCAGCTTGATCAGAATATATAATTGTATAAGAAAAATCATCTAAAGTAATCACGTACACATCAGCGATAACATACAGCTCAGCCTTGAGACTAAGGCTTTCTTTTGTTGATAAATTGTTTTACAGCAAAGTGTCAATTTCATTTAAAATTAAAATTAAAATTGAAATTAGGTGGATATATCTTTCTATTATGGGGTATTTTAAATTTACATCTAAATTATTGATGAATTATCAAGGCAAAGTAATAAGACCAGGTATATATAAGTTATACTTTCATTTAACTAATTTATTTTCACATGCTTTACAGAACCCCTTTATGTGTAAAATAGAATTATAAATCAATTAGATTTTAAGAGATAAAAACAACTTCTTGGAATGGACCAATCCATACCAATTACTAATAATGATTTGAATTCGAATCCCATGCAAAAATTCTTAATTTATGTATGTTGATGAAGTTTGTAATGTTTGAATGATAAATGTTAAAATTCCTGAACAGTTCAATTTTTAAAATTTCAAATGAACAATGTTATCTAGATCTTTTTATTACAATTTAATGAATCAATATAATTAACTTTTTAAATATTTTATTATATGTAGCTGTGGCGTGTAACTACCCTATCTGCGTGTACGTATTATTGATGTAATTGCATAAAAATTGTACAACTTGCGAGAGCTTTCTGATTACGGAAAGCCAGGTAAGTGGCCTTTTACTGTAATAAAGTATTATCAAATAATCAGCTTGAGTTTTATTAATATTTTATGACACAAAAATGTATTATATCTACTAAATGTTCTGTTTTCAAATGTGTTCTTTTTTGAGTTCAACATCAACGTGTGAAGTGCTGACGATGCAACACCTGGGTAAATGTATTATTTACAGCCTGTAAAAAAGTAATGTTGGTAACAGTATAACTTAAATCTATGGTTAGGCCCGGTTGAGTAATTAGTGGTACTGTAGTAAAAAAAATTGCAAAAACGGGTTAAATGGACCGTTAAAAATATTTATATTATATTATTTTACTCTCCGATGGTAAAAACATAAATCATTGGTTAAAAATGGTAAACTCTTCACAGCTGTTTCAAGTCATCTGTCACGTTGATTCTTTAGAAATTGCGGTATATGTCATAGAATCATTCAATATCCTGCTATTTTAGTGATAAGAGTTCTTCCGATAATGATCTCTGTTTAATTTATGTTGATGAAGATTTTTTACCAGCAAAGTGACAGATTTTTAATGAAAGGATGAAAAAGGCATAGATTTACTACTAGTTACGAACAACCCAGTAATCTTTTAATCTTTTCTTGATAGACAGTAGATTCATCACAATATGTTTATGTTTACATACTTTCATAAATATATATACATACGTAAAGTATATGTTGATCACCTTTTTATAAATGCATAATTGCTTTAAATTACTGCTATAAAATGATTAAATTAAATTTTGTCTACTTCATTAATATTCTGATGTTTCAAGTATCTGGTATTATTTAATTATTTATCTACATAGACATTAATAATATTTTAACATCACACTCAATTCTTTCAATTATTACTTCAAATTGCAATATCAAATATTAATATGCCAGTATCCATGTATAATTTGTAACTAAATATATACATATAATAATTTTAAATTATATAAATCTTTTGGATGCCATGAGCACGTTAACACACCAAACTTTGTATGTCACACCGATTTATAAGCGTGGCATCCTTACTTTGGCACCCTGCAAACTTGCAGGGATTAAAGTCATATTTTTAAATCATTTGCCATCTGTGGACGACAAGTCCCAGCTTTTGATAGATAAGTCAAGACCCTTAAAGCCTAGTCTTACCCTATGTTGTGTCTTCCATTCCAAATAGAGTTGCCAGTTAAAAGGTCAACTTAATGTGGACAAATTCTTATATTTAAAGGTGACTCATTTCATCAGCTAGCTTTTTATAAAGCTAGAGCTGAATATTTGCATGCATTTCTATTGAACCTTTGGAGGGTAAAAGGTAGTGCATGTTCACCAATATTATGGAAAAAAAAGTCAATAATCAAGGGGAAAAAATGGGAGGTAATGTGTTTAATTTTTCACTGTACTGTTTTAATTGTAAAAAGCCAAAACAGACAGCGGGGAATAAAAAACATCAAATCATCTCAAAAGATTCTTCCAATATTTCAAGTTTATTTATTATAAAAACATCACATATAACGTTTGTCGCAGTTACTGAAGCAACATTATATATAACAGAATTGGTAGCAGCTACTGAAGCAACATTTATTACATAAACATCACATATAAAATTAGTACCAGCTACTGAACATATTTATTATAAAATTCGTAGTTACTAAACACATTTATTATTTAAATCACAAGATATACACGTATAGTTGCTGAAGTAATATTTTGTTCCACACAGTGCACCATCACAAATCGGCTGAAATTTAAAAATTATTTTAATTTTCACAATAAAACTGTACAACACACATGTTGGGTTATTTTCACTATTAGTTTTGAGAGGTGCAGTCCCTCATCATCATAACTAAACTAAATACAGAATTGTATTCTATTCGAGTAATGGTGCGGGGCTTGAGAAAAATGGTGAGTTTTCAGTTGTTGACGGAAATATGGACAATAAAGGCAAAGTGTTAGGGGAATGTTATTAATTAGTGTTTTCTCCAAATTTAAATTTGACCAAGCATTCCTCAAGCCCCACCCCATTGCTCGATAAATATAGATTATAGACTACAATTCTGTATTCAGTTTAATTATCACCTGATGATGAGAGGGATTGCACCTCTCGAAACTAGTAGTGAAAATAACCCAGTGTGTATGTAGTACAAAGTTTTATTGTGAAAATTAAAATAATTATGTTACACCACAAAGTACCCACCATGTCGATTAAAGAAATTTAAAAAAATAATTATGTAATATTCTGGGATTAAAGCTTTTATATAAGGCAGATCTTAAATGATCTAGAAAATGTTTTATGATGCTGGTAAATTTGCCAACAAAAACTTTTCCAATAGTTATGCAATACGCAAAGCTATTGGAAAACACTGACATACCTAGATGTTTTTAATTGATTTTTATGGATTGATATGTTGATAAATTGTTTGTTAATGTATGTTTCAAACATTTTTTAGCAAACATTTGTTGTCAACATCCATGATAAATATGTAAAGATGATTTTGGTTTTGTACATTTTTGTATTTTTATAATTTTAAGTTTTGTATAATTAATTTTGAGTTGTTTTGTACAATTTTAAGGCACGAGGATCTCTATTATATTAGATGTTTTATGTATTAGGTCTTCACGGATTTATTCTGTCTGGTGTATATACATATAAATCAGAAGGTTTTTTAACGCGTGAGCAGGCCACATTCAGCTGTCCATGTGAGAAGCATGGATTTTCCAAATTTAGTCTACACACTTATAGTGATTGTCCCTGTGCTTTGTTGATAGTCATTGCAAATGTGAGTCGTACTGGAAACTGCAGGGTGGCATAATTGATTTGACAGCAAAAGTAATGCTTTGTGACAACTATTACAAATTCATTTGATAATTGTTCACAATACCCTGCGATTGTTTGACATCACCATGGCGCATATCAAACGTAACTATGAAGTCAAAAACAATTCCGTCCAAGTCGAACCGTCGCTAAACTATATGAAATACGCACATTTGTTAAATTGAGAGAAGTCGCCAGAAAAAGTGATAATTCTTGGAAAATTCGCCACACAGAAACCTAAAAATAACCAATCAACGTGTCCGAATTTCACATTTTACAACGTATGGTTTGCCATGAAACTGATAGTCGTGGCGCGCAGATCGCTTTCTTCGGCAAACTTTCTCATTGTAAAATGGTTATACTAATTCAGAAACCTTTGCGGACGTGCGCACAGCAACTCATCAAAGCTTCATGGCAATAAACTATATGAAATACACACATTTTTTGAAACGACTCGCGCGCCACCTATTGTAAAATGGTTGTACTAATTCAGAAACCTTCGCGGGCGTGTGCATAACTCACCCAAGTTTCATCGCAATCAGATTAACGGTATAGGAACACATACGGGACAAATAAACAAACATTCAATTATATATATAGATTATAAATGACACCGTGATGGTTAAAGACCACCTCTTGAATATTATTAAAATTTAGAGATGGCGCTGGTTTTTGTATATATTAATTACATAACACTTCGAAATATTGAGAAAAACTCAATTTTTAAAATATATATTTATGATTACTATTATGAACTGATTAAACCATGAAAATATTCTGAAACTAAAGGTGTAATTAAAAAATATTCAAATGTGAAAAGTGGTAAAACAAAATGAAATAATATCATTACCTACATTAATTATATTATAAAAATCAAACAGGAATAGCCTGTAATTTATTTAATGTAACAGATTTGGAGTATTTTAACCCTTCCTAAACCATGCAATAACATATGTCTACCAAGCCAATTGAACCTATAATATTTTGGTAATTACACGCTGCATAAAATTCATATTTTATTAAACCCTTATGAAATCATTTGCCCTTAGAAATAAATAAATTTAACAAAATAAAATTAAAATTAATTTTGTAAATAAAGAGAATCCAACAATAATTAAATAGATTCAATCCGTTTTAAAATTAATACGTTGACCAAAATACCATTTGTGGTATGATAAAAAACGGTCATACTTTAATTTTGCAGTGAAAAGAATAACAAACATACAAATATAATATCTCTTTCTCAATAATTGAATGAAGAGAGAAAAGAAGAAAGGTCGCATTGTATAGAACTCGATGAATGCTTCAAATTACTTATATTTAATAATTTTCCACATTTAACGATCAATATTGAGACAATGATCATTTCAGCTAATAAAAACATTTTTTCTCATTTAGAATGATAAAAAAACTCCATTTTCTTACGGTAACACGGGTTGACAGCATGGCTGCGTACGGGTATTTTGTATCACGGTATAGTAAAGGTTTTATGTTGGATATTACTAGAGTACTAAATAATGATATTTATCACAGATTTTTGAGTATTTTAAGTTAGATAGATATCACTTTAACGGGAACATTTGCATATAAAAAGTCAACACATTAATACATATGAGAAAAAACTATATTTACAGTCTTATAAAAATAGAAGTTTTTAATTTATACTTATTTAGGAGGGTAAATCTGTTATATATAATATATTAGTAAAGATCAATATGCATATGTACAATACAAATATTTTTAAAGCAACATAATCCTGGCAAATCTATTTTCAACATTTACAATTCCAGTTAAACTCTGTTAATTCATGTACCTATATTTCGTATTTTCACGTAATTTGCACTTTTTTCAAAAAATTTTGCCCCGAAAATAACATTTCTACCAATAATTTGTAAAACCTTATTATTTGTAGTTCGTATGCATTTTTTATACCCAAAGTAAATAATTTATTCATGTGTTTTTAAATCGCAACTTGCGCGACTACGCATTCATCATACCTTCGTAAACATCTGTAGCTAGCTCCACCCCCTAGCCAATCACGGCACTGTTCCTTCCGCAATAGATCGCGCGCTTAGAGCTCGCAAACTCACAAGACCGCGGCCGAACTGAGTGATACCATATTTATATATACCAAATTCTGCAGTGCATTTTATGAGATTTGGTGTTATTTCTACTTAATAAAAATAATTTGAACAATTTTCATTGAATTTCGTAATTTAACTCGTACCTCTCTAAGTTCAAAATAATAAGCTTCAACGAAGTACAAAGATTTAAAAAGTTTTTCATTATTTTTCACGGGCTTTTTAATACATATTCCAATTTTGATGGAAAAGGCGAGTTCGACCGCTAATCAAATTAAAATGTCCATAATTTTGTTGCGTCAAGCACTGGTGAATAGTTTGAAGAAGCCTGTTTTTAATATTGGACTTGCCACATCGCCACACACCTTCATTATTCGAGAGAAAATAATTATTTGATAAATATTTTGACACATAAAAAGCTGAAATAATAGACAATCGCCATATTTTTCAGTATGAAATCACGATGTTGACAGCGATGGCATGCGCGATAACGCGGAATGTAAACTGACGACGTGTTTTTAAAAATTTCTTTCTAATATTGCCTTAAAAAAATTATTCTTATTATTTGTAATTCGGATTTTTTTTTATATTTCGGTCCCATGAATTACGAAATAACAGAGTTTTACTGTATACAATTTCTAATATGTAATAAAAATTCTGATGAAATATTTTGAAAGAAATTGAATTGAAAAATAAAAAAAAATTAATCTTCATTAATAAAAAAAAATATTACAAAAAATATGCCAACTGAAATTTATATAATATATACAATATTGAATTATAATTTGGTTTATTATAAATTATATAACCATTGAAAATCCAGTGTTCTAGCAGATCAACAAGTGCTTCAGATCGAGGATGAAACAATGTTTTAAAATCACCTTTCAAGTGTCTACCGTCTTATAGATAACAAATTAAATATAAACAATATTATCATTATACCATAAAAAGTACTTAAGGAATCTAGATTTTATGGATTAGTCAGTGTATACGAACAAACATTAACATAATTTGATTAACATCAAAAATAGATTAACACAATGGGGTAGAATAGGTAGATTAACATAATGGGGTACATGAAGAAACAGAATTAGAATGGATGAGTATATTCTACGATACCCACTGTGTGTGACATAAACAGATGCTTATTGCATTATAGACATGCACTAGTTGTAATTTGGATTGTACGGAGGTTGTGTGTTGTACTTCTGAGCACCGCTGGTGGCCTCAATGTAAGAAGGAGGACTTTGTTGCATCGAAGGATCTGAAAGAAAATTCAATAATGATAATTTTGATTGGTCTAACAGCAAAACATTCACTGACCAGGTGATTGGAGCTTCCATTGGGATACCACTGAGTTAGTCCTATTTCTCATAGTGTAAGTTTTGCTTAAAAACAAAAAATAGCATAGCACTCGATACTCAAAAAACTCAATATTATGGATTATGGATTTTAATATGCACAGGCAGAATATGGTTTTTCAGAAGCTTTCAGATTAAAATTAAACTGTATTTAAAAAATGCATTAAGAAAGTGTGTATATGGAAAGAATAAAATAAATATATTTTGTTTTATTTTCTTCATTTGCTGAGGTGATATGATACATGTAATGTTTTTTAAAAAATTAAAACTGATGGATAAAAAGTGTAAAAGTATAACAAAACCATTGTTTTAGATATAAATACTTTTGTCGCACAGGATTACACCTCGCGACTGACCCAGGAGATGGTCTCTCGTGAGGAACCATTGGGTAAACCTAAGCGAACCGACTATAGCAGGGTGGGGATTGTAAACCTTGCCTCATTGGTCCGGTGCCGCTGCAGGGGACAGGGAGCGCCTAGACTCCGATGGAATGAAATATACAGAGGGGTGGTGCGGCTAGAACCTCATTCTCGCCGTTCTGCAGGGCGTGCGACATTGAACGGTCTCAGTGAACAGACAGCGTTCGAGTGTGGCAGTCGTATTTTAAGCTGTCATCACGGCTTCGTATAATACATTTTTAAAATTTGACTTGAAGAAAGGTCCGAGTGACATTGTCAAGCGAAGAAAAAAGATGGCGAATTTTCTACATTATATGAAACTTTAAGATTAAACGAAGACAAGTCCCACGAATACCTTAGCCTAACGTCTCTCTGACTTTTTACTTCTGTTTCCCGACCAGGATATTTCCTTGTACTTGTCTTCCTGGGAACTCGTCATTATTACGAGTAGCAAGAAAAGCAAATGGCCAAGAGTCCCGACTGTGGAGTGACGCCTACCCATTGTGCCATTCCAGAAGCATGAACAGGCTAACCACCCCTATCTGTTGTCTTGTGTACATCGCACGGCTGTGCGCAACAACACTTATACTGCAACATGCGCTTTAAATAATTCATGTTTTATTCTAATTGTTTTTTTTTTGTAAAAAAGAATTAAGAGGCTACTTTCATTTTTCCAGTTTGAATTTCGAGATATTTTTGCATTTTGCATACCCTTTCAAGATGAGATTAATAGTTAATTTATTTACAATATCAAGTAAACATAAAAATGCGTTATTTTTTACATAAATATTGCTAGAGTGAAAGGTATCAATAGAAAAGGACAAGTACAATTGTTGGTTTTTTTAAATTCCTAGGTAATAAAGCTATCAGAAAATAGGCATTTCTTCAACATTCATAATACATATGTGTTGCCATTTGAAATTATCAAGAGAAAATTAAATAATTTGCTAAAGTTCTTACCTAAGAATAAAGTTATGTTTATGATAAAAACCATTGTTTGTGTCGATAAACATGATTACAATTATGCCCCGATTTATAAGGAAAAAATTGACGTAAATTCATACTAATAAATAATATTGACTACTTTTGAAGCAGCTGTATTTGTGAAGAGAAAACTATTTATGCTAATATTATATAATAATCATACTCTAGTTGTAATAAAAAAAAAGTTTTTTTAAAAATATTTATTTATTGTTTTAATAAATTACAATATATATTTAATATTAAAATATAAATGAAAATATGACAAAAGTATTATTATTCACTGTTAAATAATTAGTTGTTCATCGAACACATTATCGTTATTCAGAATTTCGTTGTTTTTTTTCTTTACACGTATTCAAAACAAAATTTGATCCACACATATTACAATTTAAACTAAATTCAGAAATAAAATTTTATGTTCTTTCACATATTCAATATTCGGTCATGTGCACCCAAACATCGATTTGTGGGGGTAAATTTGATTAATTAGAGAAAAGAATTGGTGTATGTCGTCGACCACTCTTTTGCCATCCAATTTAGGAAGTTCACACGAGTCCGCACATTCAATGCTCAGTTCGGGAACATCTTGAAAATAATTAATAGTATTATTATTATCGTTATTTAGTTATCAGTATTTTTATATCTAAAATATTAAAATATGTATTTTTTCATTTATATGACTATAACAAATACATTTGTATCAGACAGGTCTGTCATGTATAATTCTTTTGATAAGATTATTTATCTTTAAGGATATGTATTTCCAATAAAAAATAATTTATCTGCATTACATAATATATGTATATTGAACTATGTAATTTGTATTGTTAAATCAAATAGATAATTGTTATAGAAATGGTAAAAATTATCAACTTACGTTGCGATTTTTATTCCAAGAAGATAACCATTTAAAATTTTGTTGTTAAAAATTTCTTAGAGCGTGTCAATGGATACTTTTTGACCGTAGGCATCTTGAGTCACAGGAGGCAGTAATTTCAGAACAATAATTTGTATAATAAAATATAATGAGAACCAAACCCAACAAAAAAAAACACGGGTTCGCAAATTTCACATTGAATTTTGTGAATAAATGAATTCTATGCCATGGACACGCATGCGTTGCAAGCCGCGCATGCGTTGTAAGATTCTTAGCGCTCCGATCCGTAACGTAAGTTTTGACACATGTGTTATGTTGAGAAGTCAAAATTACAATCTGTTTTCGTATAAAAACAGCCCAAAACCATACAATTTACAAAAATAAGCAATTGGTATCGAGAATAAGTATAATATTCATTCATAGTGTAGTTAAAATTTGTAACAAAATGTGTTTTATAGGCAAATTTAATGAAAATCAACGGAGCACAGATCTCACGATCGTCATGGCCGAATCCAACGGCGTACTGAAAGTCCAATGGACAATTAAAATTATCGTGTTTCACAAAAATGTATAAACGAAATATATTTTCTTATAATCTTGGCTTCAAGATTATAAGAAAATATATTTCGTTTATACATTCATTCAGCGCATTGGCTCAATTTCGTACCATGCCTAAAATGCATCTAATGGTCGCGGTCTTTCTTATAATATTTGTATCGTCTTAATTATGACAAATAACATTCAGTTTATTAGTTTTATATTAATGTAAAGGTGCAATCTAAGTAATAGTTGAATAAAAGTCAAATCTATTGAATAATTTCTGATATAACTGAATAATAAAAACCCACATTTTCATCAAAAACGCGAAAATATGAATTATTATTGCAAGTCGCGCCTTAACAAAGAAACGTTACATAAAATTTGTCATAAATAAATATTTGGACTAAAACGAATTGAAATTATTGATGATTGATTATCTGGAAGTTGGATGGTGCATTAGAAATATGTTGCACATTAACTCAGTAAAATAAAAATACCTAATTTTATTTCATATATTGTTAAAAAAATGGAAAAAAATTCTTAAGGCCGGTTGTGTGATCAATAGTAAATTTTGACTATAGTAACATTTTACCATCGGCCGTGGTAAAAAATGTTTGTAGATTGTTGGTACGTCAAATTTACTACTGTCAAAGCATAGATAAGAAAATGTCAAAATCAATCCCGCCTAATAGTGTGGCAATGGGAAATAATCATCAAATATATACCATTTTATGCTTTATCTATGACTATATTCACCCTTGCGTTCGAAATCTGTCACTTTCCTGGCAAAAAATCTTCTGTTATATAAATTAAACAGCGAGATCATCATCGGACGAACTTTCATCACTGAAATAGTGTGATATTTAATGATTCATTGTTGCATACTGCAACTTCCAAAGTATCGATATGACAAATGACTTTTGAAACAGCTGTGAAGAGTCCGCTATTATTAACTAACGATTGACAATTTTACTATCGGAGATCGAATGATCGAACCCGTTTTTGCAAATTTTTTTTACCCAAGTAAATTTTTTACCATAGTAAAAACTTACCATTGATCACACAATCGGCCTTTAGAATGTTGGACATATTTACTGGGTTGCTGACCTGACCCGTCTGTTGTGTGGGTCCATGGAACATCGAGGGATCAAATGTCACTTCTCCAGCTGAAAAATAAATGCACAATTCCCATAAACTGAATTACATTTCTATTTCGGTCTATGTTATAGAAATCTCACTATTTGGACGGAATACATTACTTATTCTGCGATTTCTGATGTCAATAACCCATTGAGGGGTAAAGTAAAGATTTTGATACCTGACTAATAAAAAATCTTATGTGAAATGATGATACACAGTGAGATGATTTCTAGGGATATAGTCAAAATAAATCTCAGTACTGTGCAGCATAGGCGGTTAACTGAGCGGAAAGGTTAACAGGGCATCTATATGCTTAATATATTGGACTTCTATTAATGGGTATTAAAATCAAAGCAACTCAAATAGATCAGCTATACAAGTATACAGATGGTAGTGACATATCTATGTTTTAAACAAAAAGTGACTTCATGCCATTGTAGCAAACATCATTTGAGAAATCTGACAGTGTGTGTAATTTTTACTGCGAAAAACATTATTTTCTTAAATGTTGTGAGAAAACTCTGTAAATTGATTCTAAAGCAATAATAAAAAGTAAATTATATACCTGATACGGCGTCGGGCTTTCCTCTCAACCCAATCATCGTATCGTCAAATGCATCGTTGGTCACTGAGAAGGAGGCGGGGATGAAAATCAATAAGTCAATAATTTAGTATAATATTTACAATTTTATTAGATTTGATTAGGCGAGAAGACAAAACAACCCTAGGCCAAATTCTTAACCTATCTTATGATCTACTTAATTCTAATCTTAATTTAATCTTAAATCTAACTTAATTAAGTTGGCGATTCGGTCCGGGCTTCGGCGATCGACGTCTGCCGCGCGGATGGCGACCGACGACGCGATCTAGGCGGGACCGTGGCTCCATGTCCGCTCTGCAATACATCCTTCTGGTGGGCGGTCTCGTTCACCAGCTCCTCTGAACCGCTTTCCTCCACCTCCGCTCGAGTTGTTTAGAGTCTTCCGTCCAGGTGTAGTTCCGAGTCTTCCTTTCATGCTGGCCGATCTCGAGCGCTGGCCGCCAGCCGTCCAATGGCTGACGGTGAGGTAGAATTATTCTCGAGAGTTAAACTTTTCTGTCTTCAGGTGACTAACTGTCTCTAACTGATCAGTGTCTGACTGACCCACTCACTCGTATCTAACTGCGACTATTCGAGCGTAGCCGCTCGAGTCTAACTGACCAACTATAAGTCTGTGACTAGCTCTCGAGTCTAACTGCCCGAGTCTAACTGATCTCTTCTCCGCCGCGTCCAGCCTTTTAAACCCTCAGGGGCTTAGGGAGTGTCCCTGACACGACTTGTGGTTCATCCCTCGAGCGGTGGTTGGATCGAGCGCCCGCTCTGTGACAACCAGCCCTGTCGTCGGCTGCAACAGTGGCCGCCCCGGCCACGCCTCCCGCTGTGTCCCCAGTCGACCCTGGTCCGGCTGGGGACACAGCGGCTCCAAATTTGTAGCCCGTCTCAGGCCATCCCTTATTATAACCTTAACTAACCCTGACATATTTACATTAGGACGCATATGGCTACTTACAATTATTATTACAATACATATAGCTACTTAAAACCTACTCTAGTCTATGTACATCATTACCTATTATTATATTACATCGACATATTATAACGATACATATTTACATTTATCTTACAGGCGCTTAACACTAGCCTATGAAAATAAATATCTCTTAAATTACTAATCAATTGCCCAATTTAATTATTATATGGATCGTAAGGACAGGTCGGTCGCGCATGCTGTACCATTAAAATTTATGCAGGCCTATTATTATTACACTAAATTTATAAAATAATAAAACGTTCGAAGCTCTTGCCGGAATTCTGGGGATGCATTTAATTTGGCGGGCTTGCGAAAATTTCCGACCGGGTAATTATCGCATTGTATCGGATTACAAAAATCTCCGCAGATGGCCGTAGTCTATTGTGCGCGAGACCCGAGACCTTTCTTTTGGCTGGTTAATTAGGGCCGTCGTAAATGCGTACTTTCCCAGCCATTTATTATCCTTGGAAAGGTACGTCCTCGACAATATACAATCAGGATTAGATGCATTTCTTGGGGTTGGACCGTCATAAAATGTCCCTTAATTCCCCCAACAAAGCAAACACGTTCACCCAATCCTAATTGGTTACACAGCCCTGTTACCCATGCTGATAATCCCTTAAGGAATGCACCGCGTTAAGTGCTTTTTTTTCTTCACAATATGGGGAAATTCGCATCACCCTAATCGCCGGGCACATCACACCTTTAAAATTTTATTTGTTTATGATTATTTGTAGTTTTCGAAAACCCATTAACTTGAATTAAATGATGAGTGGGATATGTTCTTGTTGAAGATATTGTCATGTTACTCCCTCTTTCGAAAAATGATACCAAATCTATCTATACCGGATTGATATCTTTTGCCTAATAAGAATAATGCCTTAATTGATGGATATCGTGTATTCTCGGATTTTTCCAATACAGTTGAATAATCTGATTTCAAAATGAAAAAAAAAATATTGGGTCGCAAATGGTTAAAAAGTTATAAGACTAAAAGTTTCTAAATTTTCACCTTCA
Source organism: Eubasilissa regina (assembly GCA_022840565.1). Taxonomy (NCBI): domain Eukaryota; kingdom Metazoa; phylum Arthropoda; class Insecta; order Trichoptera; family Phryganeidae; genus Eubasilissa; species Eubasilissa regina. The sequence continues at coordinate 30,747,844 of JAINEB010000018.1, forward strand.
TAAATTTTTGACATACTTTATCTGTGGATAACTTTTAACTTTCTCGGACTTTCGCATAAGATATTTTTCGGTAGAATTACGTAGCCTATTTCCAAAAAATCAAAAAACTATCCTTAGGTCGCAAATAGATAAAAAGTTATAAAAGCACTTAAAATTTTCTTGAAAAACCACACCACATTTCACCAAAGAAAAAATCCAAGGGACACACATCAATTTTTCCAGGCATTGTACTAACTAAATAACCCAACCTAACCTTATGTTTCAAATACCCTCATTTGTGGTACTTGTGCTAGCCCTCTTGTGGTATTAATTTCCACAAACCCAATTATTTATGTCTTTTTACAATTCATGAAACCGAATTTCAGAAAATGATGAAGTGAAAGATGAATTTTGGACGAATATAAGGGATGTAATGAATAGAAAACGGAATAATGAAGAATAATTTTCGCAGGCGATTTAAATGGATGGGTGGGGACTCGGAGGGATGGTTTCGAGCCAGCCATTGGTGTATACGATGACAAAAAGATGAATGGGAATGAAAACAGTCTACTTGAGGTATGCCTGGAAAGGAACCTTTTTGTTTCAAACACCTTTTTTGATCACAAAGGAATCCATCATGGGAGAAAGGAAATGAATGGTCGATGATTGATTTTGTGACGGTTGACTCTAGACTGAGATCAGCTACTGTTGATACTCGTGTATTTCAGGGCGCCGAGATGGAAACTGACAATTTCCTTGTCGTCTCAAAAATACATTTATTTCAAGGATGGCATTAAAAAAACCGTATCGGCGCTATCTAAAATCAAAATTGAGAATCCACAAAAGGACAATGTTAGAGAAAAATTTGAAAGGCTGAGCGAGAAAAGAGCGAGCGATCTGAGTATAAAAAATACATGGGACCACATTAAGGTTACTGTATGCGAATCAGCAGAGAAAACCTGTGGCATAGTTACTCAAGAAATGAAGAAAAGCGATGCATGGTGGGACAATGGAATAAAGGATCTTGTGAAAGAAAAGAAGAATGTGTGGCTTTATCTTTTGACAGTAAATGGAGATGAATACTCAAGAGCAAAAGACCTGTACAATGCTTTTAAGAAAAGAGTTAAATCTGGTGTGGTAAAAAGGAAAGAGCGACTGAAAAGAGAGGAAGGGGTGAAAATCTGAGAATTTCCAGGATAATAAAAACTTCTTCTGGAAGGCGGTCTAAAAATCCCAATGTGGTGCTGAAAGCAGTATGAAAGCTATTAAGTCAGTAAATGGATCATGGTCAGTAGATGTTAATGAATGAGGACAAAATAAAAAAGATAGATGGATGAAATATTTCCAGGAAACATAGAGAATGCAAATAAGGAATTCCCCGAGAGGCTCTCTGGGGTAAGTATGAATGACGAAAACGATATGAATGCAATAAATATGGAAGAAAAAAGTATGCAATAAAGCATATCGTCACCTAGGCAGCAACACCACATATCATTTAAGAATTGTGTACTTTACAGGAGAGAGACATAACTAGTTTAAAATGATTTTTGTAGAATTATTGAAGTATTACATAGGTTTCTAGAGTTGTAAAGAGGAGCAGATTCTTTCTAAACTGAACTAAACTTAGGTACGATTCCCTTAACCTGTGCACAGTTGACAGGAAGGTTACAGATATGTGGTGAATACATTTATTTTATTTGCATGCCCCTAGCGGACGCTATCGTGAAACTAGTGATATAGAACGATTCTCCGCGAAAATTCAAATTCAATGATATCTTAATTTGACAAAAAATGGGATATGCGGCGTTACTGTTTAGGTGACGATGTGGAGAATGGTAAAGCTGTAAGGAATGATAACGTTGCTGCTGAGTATATCAAGGCTGGTGGCCCATTAGTCGTCCCATGGCTTCACACATTCTTCAATCAATGTTTGGAGGAGAACCACACCCATTTAGAGGAGGGCTGTCATTATGCCTCTCTACAAGGGCAAAGAATCGCGAATGGAATGTGGTAACTATAAAGCAATTAGTCTACTGAGCTCGGTTGATAAACTATTTGGAAGAATTTGAATAGAAACAGCAAGAACGGTGACGAAAGAAAAAGTATGGGATGTGCATAGGGCCTTTATAGGCGGAAGAAGACGTATGTCTGTTGAATTTTCCTGTATATCTTTTTAATTGACACATTTAATTTGTATTAAAAATACGATAACTATGTTCATAAAAACTGCAACTTTACAATAATAGTGTGTTCTCTTTAATAAAACTATAATAAATTTTATATATTTACGATCCAACCAATATTTTTAAGGTAAGAGCACTCGATTCTACAGGAAAACACTCATTTTGCAAAAGCCTGAAAATTAGGCGTATTCGCCTTTCGGAATTTACTAAAAGCCATGGTCTTGTCCTGTCTATGGTTTGCTAAGTTAGTGTCGTTAGTGTTATCCTTAGATAAAGTATTTGAAACGTCAGAATAATTTCAAGATATATGGTGAAGTTAGAATCATTAAACTTCTTAAATATTTGCGACTCAATAATTTTTTTTTTCATTGTTGTAATCAGGGCAGTCAACTCTACCAGAAAATGCGCCTTTTACAAAAATGTTAGTATATTTCGTATTCGTCAGTTAATCCGTGTTGTTTCAAAATATTTAAATCGCGTTTTATACAGTACAAAGGGCCATTAAATAAAAAACAACGCCGAATTAAATTATTATACAATAATAATAATACTCACGTACAAACGTAGAGTCCGAGACTGTAGGCCATGTAAAGCAGCACCGACATACTATACCAAGCAGACACACAGCAGCAACGACATAAAATGAAGCAGAGAAATACATTTTTCAAAATAATAACTCACAGTATTTGAATATACCCGAAAAATTCGCGAGAAACAAAGGTGGTATCAACTTATTTAATATTCTGATCCTACGCATAGAATAAGACTACATATATCCTATGCGCCCAGGACACCTCAAATAAATACGGCATTATATATAAATATTGTCTATTTCTATTATATGGCCGTGACCATAGATAAGCCGTGACGCGTAGTATGATGTTTGATCGTTAGAGGTGGATCGTTCGTGTCATTAATGAACTGTTCACCAACAACCGTTCACCAGTACACTATTTAAAAAAAAAAAAAAAAAATATATATATATATATATTTGTCGATATGCCTAAGCCCGAAGTGACGCGAAGTTATCACATTTATTAGCCGAATAAATGAAATAAAATAAAGGCTGGAAATCGCGTCTCGCAAATGCATGCAGGTCGCTGACGGCAGACCCATATAAACGGAACCGGACGTCTCTCAATAAAAAAGAACCTAGCGGTTCGTTTAAAAGGCGAGTTGCGACTGTAATGACCTCCAGCCCACGTGTTGTGCAATGAACGAAAAACGACGGGGGCTGAAAATAACGGGATCATGAAGGTTTCCTGAGAAGCGATAGCAGATCTCTAAGGGCGCGCATTGTTTCGGGGAGACGCACCTTGCCGACAAATAGAACCGAAGGTCGCAGGGCCAATAAAGCTGGACCCGTTGTACCGGCGAGAATAAGGAATGCACCGTTACGTGCCCGTTAGCTAGCGTCCAGGGTCGAGACGTGACGAGAACAAAATACGCCGTTTCTTTGTGCAATCTGCTATTTTAATACAATGGTAGACGAACCACATGGCTCGAAATGTAAATGAAAATTGCAAGAAATAATATTCCCGCCAATTCGGCCTTTAGCTTAATCACTAGAATATAATAAATAATATGTTTTAACGCGTGAATATGATTTTGAAGCGACGAGTACGAATCTAGTAATTGCTTAATGAATATGATAATCGATCACGGTGGGCCTAGTGTTAAGTAGAATAAGAATAATTAAATTATATATGTAACTAGATATAAGGTTCTGTAAAGTAGCGTAAAAAAATAAATAAATAACTAAATTGACTTGGAATAATTAAATGATATATGTAACTAGATATAAGATTCTGCAAAGTAGCGTGAGAAATAAATAAATAACTAAATTGACTAAAGTGTAAATAGTTAGAATATAAGATCAATTATAGTCAGCGATAAGACGAAGGAGGAGTCAGTTCGGGTTTGGATCGGGCGTGGCCTCCAGAAGAAGCGAATGGACCAATGGGATAGTGGCCCGTCCCATGACGGGAAGGGGGCAGATCGGCAGATGGGAGACGCCCCACTGTTGAGATATAAAAATGGCCTACACACGGCCCGGAGCTCAGTTGGGAAGTCAGTTGAAAAAAGAGTGATAAACAGGGAGAGCTGTCGAAACCCGGAGGAGTGGGTCGGACAGGAGGTCCGGGAGAAGTCAGTCGTAAAGTCAGTTGGAAAAGGAGTGGTAAACAGGAAGAGTTGCCGAAACGAGGCCCGGAAGAGTGAGTCGGACACGAGGTCTGAGAGGATCGAAGTTGCAGAAGGAAGTGATAGGCTTAGTCGGAAAGTCAGTCGTAAAAGTGAAAAACAGAGGGAGTTGCCGAAACGAGGCCCGGAGCAGTGAGTCGGATACGAGATCCGGGAGACGCGAAGTCGTAGAGAAGAAGTTGTAACCGAGAGTGGTCAAAACGAGGTCCGGAAGAGTGAGTCGAAGATGAGGTCCAGGAGACAAAGTTACACAGAGAGAAGTTGTCGAAAGCGTGCAGAAGCAGTTCACCGCATTTTATCCAGGAGCAGCCGCCCCGCCCATTCAGAGCAACCAGTCTGATAGCCTGTCGCCGGAGCAGCCATGGAGCCAGCAGGTAGCCGCCCACGCCGGGTGATCACGATATCACTTCGCCGGCCAGAAGATCCGAAGAAAATCACAAGATGACCCGAGGTAGTTTGTGCATCTTCGTATGTTCATATTCACCTGCCTCACTTTTCCTATAACCATGGTACTTATGAAAGCGTGATACCTGACTGATGAGTCGTGAAGCGAACTTCCATTAGAGTGCGGGGTATCGTTCTGATGAGCGATCAGGGGCTGATACGCATCTCTCTACATTCTCTCTCTTGTGTTCCTTCCGGGCAGTATCATTGTTATGCCCCAGCGCCAATTGTGCCGCGATATCGTTAAATTAAATTATCATAAAGAAAGTAGGCGTGACCAAAAATTAGGCCTACAGGCGGAGCCTTGACGTCGCTGTCAACATTCGACCAATCATCAATCCTGTGAGGGCAGACTATCTCTTATCTTTGGGGCAGACCGACCCTCGAACGAGAAGTACGCTCTCGCCACGGGTACTTTAAAGGGTCAGAACGAAAGAGCTGAAGGTGGAAGCTCATCCTCGGAAGCCGGAGGAAGAGCGAGTGGTAAAGAGCTGAACATAAGAATTGGACGTGGAAAGTTAAAAATCGGAGTTGAAGATCGATAGTTGAAAGTTGCAGATCAAAGTTCGAAGCCGGAGATCAGAGCTGAAAATTGGCAGTCAAGCGTTGAAAGTCAGCGGTTGAAGATCAGAGTGGAAAGTTGTAAGTCAATCTTGGAAGCTAGAAGACGTCGCGAGGTCGACCAGCAGAAACAAATAGTCAATATCAGAAATCCGATACGAATATAACAGAGAGTCGGAGAATAGATAGCCACAGTTCACTGCAATCTACCTAGGAGTAGCTGCCCAGCCTGTTCCGCGCAACCAGCCTGACAGCCTGTCGTCGGAGCAGCCTCTGAGCCAGTATGTGAGCAGTCAGCAGGTAGCCGCCCACGCTGAGTGCTAACGGCATCACTTCGCCATCCTGAGATCAGGTATCAGGAGATGGATGGGTCACAAAGCGAACATTATATTAGAGTGCGGGATGTCGTTTTAACGAGCGACCAGGAGCATGATACATGTTCCGATTAATCATCGATTATAACTCCCGAAAAACCCTCCTTTTATCATATGGAATCAAAACTGACCAATTATCAATAAGGGTCGTAAACGGCGTGATAGTAAGTAAGTAAGTGGAATTTATATAATGTTTGCATGATTCTAAGTAATAATTATGTTCAACAAGAATGATATTTTTAAATTAATGAAGCAATGTCAAATTGGTGATCTCGTTCCACATCCTGTATGATTATTGAAATAAACGACCAATCTGCACCAATTCTATTGCCTTTTGAAACCAAAAGTTTCAGATTAAATTTTCTTGAACAGTTAGAGATTATGATTATTATTAGATTATGCCGAAACATTTTTTCTATTATAGATCTACCAAATATTTGTTTTTCATTGACCACCACTTAGTCAGCTTTCAACCAATACCAGTATCAGCACTGAACATAATCCTTGTATATAAAAAAATGGTTAAAATATTTATTTCAAACTGCGAATTTGGTAATTTGACATGAATTCCGCCAACGGAGAATGTTTTCCATACAGATATTGTTGTATTATAGAAGGTATATTTATTTTGTGAATAAAAATATTCAACAATATATTGACCAACAACCATACAACGATTTTTTATTTGTTGAACTTATATCTTCTTAGAAAATTATTTAAAAAACAGAAATACACACAAAAATATTCTGATGTATAAAAATAAAATCGCGACTAGACATGGATCTTTGAACCTTGAGACCTTTAAGCAAGATTGTATCCAGATACTAAGTTGTTCTATATATTATATTTAATATAATACAATAATAAGTAGGTATAAAATGTTTTATGCAACATAGTTGGGAATCACTTGTTTATCTTCCAACCGAGCATTGCTGTGTATGGGACCTTTTAATGAACTTGATACACTTATTTTCTATGGACTCACTTTAGAAATCGACGCATGCGCATCAGCCACCTTTCAACACTTAGCATTTTACGAGTTGAGTTCGCTTTCCTGGCTCCGTGGTACTTAGGCTTTTTCCGTGTGGCCTCTTTTTTGCGGCAGGATGAGTGAGGACAAACCCGCTGTTTTAGAAGACGTATGTACCTGAAAAACTTTTTATTTTTAATGCTAATATTATTCTGATACTTTAGAAGGTTCTGACGATTCCGATCGAGCTGCCTAACTGGTGAATATTTTACAGTCGACTCGATGAAATTTTTCTAAGTCCCCAATATGGCGTCAAAGACAAGTCCCGTGCTTTGTGTAATGTAGTTGTATTAACGAAAGGTGAATGGTACTGAATAATGTAATGTAGACGATCATAATTGGTTTTTTTGTTTTATTCGCTCGAATTAATATATTTTTTATTACGCCAATGGAAAGTTTATATGTGGCCTCTGCTCCATATTTTGATTTATTACCCCAATTTTCAGATTAAAAAAGTCAACGGTACCCGCCCAGATCATCTCAATGGAAAACAAAATGGATATTCAAGTTCTGAAAAATATAAATCAAGTCACAAATCATCCAGCAAAGACAAACACCGTGATAAAGACAGAGATCACAAAAGCAGCTCTTCCAAGCATGGCTCCAGCAGCAGCAGCAGGTAAGCCAGCAGGCATTTGTTAGTACCATTAGAGCTGCCAACAGGTGTCTTTCAATATTGAATATCCCGGGTTCAAAATTTTCCATTTTGTATGTATTATAATAAAACTCTTGACTTATTTTCTACTGGTATATATTTATATTATAACTTTTGAATACTTTTAAATGTCATTTAGGTTCCGTTCAGCATATCATATAACAGGGCGGTATTTATGATATTCCTCTTTTTTTATTATTTGTATAGGATTTAGTCCTGTTGGTCCCCGCTTCAAATGTTACCATATCCTAACTGATCATTGTTTTTTTTTTTTAAAGGGATAAAGATAAACATTCCAGCAGTAAGAGCCATAGCTCTTCTCACAAGTCATCGAACAAAGACAGAAGCGACAAGGACAGAAGTGATCGAGACAAGAGTAAGAGTGACAAGGATAAAGAGAGAAGCTCTGATAAGTTGAAATCCAGTGACAAGGATAGAAAGGATAAGAGCTCTAAGGAAAAAAGTTCTTCAAGTAGCTCTAAGGACAAATCGTCTAGTTCTAGAAGTGATAAAGACAAATCTCGCAGTGAAAAACACCATTCCAGCTCATCTGAAAAGCGCTCTAGTAATGATTCATCTAAGGACAAAGGCTCCAGGTTAGAATAATTTGTTCTTATTTCCTGCATCTTCCTATCATGTAGTTTTTATTAAGCTGATTTTTATAAGCCTCAGCATTCAGATACATTTAGAAAATGTTTTCTTCTGTTCACAGCAGGGACAAATCATCCCACAACTCTTCTAAAGATAAGCACAGCTCTAGTTCAAGAGACAAATCAGCATCTTCAAAAAGTCCCGAGAAAAAGGAGGAGCCCAAATGCAAACTTGAAATAAAAGAGGTAAATTATAATATAAATGAATTATTAATTCTGGCGTCTCTTATCGGATCACTCAAAGGTATTTGAGACTCCGTAAAAATAAAGTAGATGGCTTTCAAACAATGGAACGATAGATGTATCAATTTGAAAAGTGTAACATATAAGTTTGAAGATTTGTCGTCAATGCACTGTGTTGGTACGGTTAATACACGTTCCCCAGATAGGAAGAGATCCAGCTTCGAATCCCGGTAGCAACAAGAATATTTTTTGATAAAGTTGATTTTATTTGTATATCTTTCTAATCAATACATTTAATTTGTTTTTGAAAATATATTGTTTAAAAACTAATTATCATGTTTTTAATACAAAATTAATAATTGAAGTCTTAAACGAATAAACCAAATATTATTTAATATTGTTTTTTCTTCACCAACATATGATATTACAAAAATTTCAATAATCTACAAAATCTTCTACAAATTGAACAAGATAACTATTAATTTTTTTTAATTGTTGAGTACAGATTTCTCTATGTAATTTTGGGTTTAAGTTCATAACACTATAATTTCATGTATACAAGAATTTTCCATAACTAACAGAGGCGTGCATTGCATACAAGCAAAAAAATTGTAGCGTATTCCAATGTCAATTGCAGTTCGTATTTGTGTGTATGGTATTCGTCAATTATTTGTCAAGTGAGCGAGTTTTCATTTTTTTGGGTAAATTATGGTTGATTATCACCAATAATATTGAAATATATTTCATTTTGTTGAGTTTTGGTTATGGTCATTTGTAAAGTTAGTTACAGTAAAACCTCGTTAATTCAAACCCCATTTATTCGAAATTTGATATAATTCGAAATTTTCAAACACTACAAGACCTAAATTGTCAGTTTCATACTCAATCAACCCCTTGAATATGAAAACCCCGGTAACTCATAGTATGTAATAATTTTCAGGCCCTCGCGTCATAAATCAATGTATTTTTTATATCACATAATTCGAAAATAAGAGTAAGTTATTAGGTTATACCACATGAAATTGCGGATTTTCAGTCAGTTTAAGATTAAGGAAGGTTCTGTGTAGTATTTTACCCATTCAACGATTTGTAATTGACAAAGGTTTTCAATTATCTTAGAAAGTGAAGTTATTTTTGCTATTGTGTATTTTTTATTACGTCTATAAACAGAATGGTGTCCTCTGAAGAATTGAAGGTCAGTTTTTTTTTGTTGTAAGAATTCAATTTGGGACACAATGCAGCTGAGGTAGAAATATCAACAAGATGCTTGGTGAAGTGTCTGCTAGCCAGAGAACAATATGATTACACTGGGCAACACACATTGCGGTGCCAGCAATTTTTTAAACTGTTTTTAGTTAACTTTGGGGTGCAGAATCCAAAATAGCCATCAGATCTAGTTTTTGAGATACACTGTGTTAGTTTCTTTTAGATTAAAATCACCTTATTTTTAACTTATGTATATTACTATTTGCTTTAACTGCTAGATAAAAAAATACAAAATATGGTATTTATTTCACATAGTTGATAAACATACTTTTATCACTTTTCATTCAAAATTTTTCTTTTCTACGACTTTCTAGTATGGGGTTTACCGGGACAGTCTCGCTGAAGACTCCCAACAGTAGTCAGCTATCATGTGGCTATCCCATCTTCCTTGATATTGATTTTCCATAGTTTTAATGTCCTGATGGAATCTATCCCTATTCTTTATTAAATTCACCTAAATTTTCTGGAAATCGATCTAAATGGTTGTGGGGGTAGTGAATCTATATGTCACAACCGAGAATATTAAAGTTAGAAAGCATATTTTCCACTAATTCTATGTAATTTTCTGCCTTATAATTTCCAAGAGAAATTTTCACAACTTGAACAAATGAACACCAAGCGTTATATTCAACCTCATTCATTGATGCAATAAATTGTAGATCTTTAATATGCTGCCTTATCTGAGGACCATTAAATATTCCGGCTTTCAGTTTTTCTGTGCTGATCCTAGGAAGTTTTTGTGTCAAGTAGCCAAAACAAAGTCCATCTCGATTTAAAGCCTTCAAAAATTGCTTCATAAGCCCCAACTTAATATGCAAGGGTGGAAATATGATTTTATCTCGTATCCAAATGTTTGTTGATTAAGTTTTGTTTTTCTTGAATTATGACATTTCTTAAAGGCCAATTTTTGTTAACCCGGTGCTGATCCATAGCTCTGCTGTCTCTAAGAATTAAGAAACAAGAATATTTTGTGTATCCACTTTGCTGTCCAAGGAGGAAGTTTACCATTTTTAGATCGACACAAGTCACCCACTGATGTTTTTTATACTTGGTTTTTTGGTTCCCTTCAAACCATTAGTACTCCGAACTTTGGACACTTCCACTTTTCAATTGTTCACTGTTGCAAATGTTCAATGCCTGTTTTACATATGAAATGTGGAGCCCAAGATTTATCCTGGTTTCCCAAGTGGACGCCAAAATAGTCCAGATTAGCCCTTTTCATAAAGTCAGAAATAGGTTTTCTACTTTCTGTCAAAACCACATACATACAAAAAACGTCTGGATGATTCACACAGCTACTACTGTAATATGAGCGTGTTCAGATCGACGTCAAATTTTATTAATATTATTGTGTTTAATGTGATGCTTAAAACAAAAAAAATTAGCGCTTCACATCATAATACGAACACATTACATATAGCACTAACAACGCATAAAATTATGCCGCCGGCGCGGCAATGGGCAATGCTGCCTAACGGCACACTCACTGTGTTTATAGTAAAACGCTTGTATATTAATTTTAATTAGTAACTAAAAAAAAATATTATTCACTTGAATTACTCGGACTAATCTAATCGGACTCTGCAGTAGTAACGAGCATATCGGGGAATGTTTAAAAAGTCGATATTCTTCACTAATGAAATAAGTCACCCTCCGCCATTTTATGAAGTAAAAATAAAATCAAAAAAATTAAATTAATTTTAATTAAATTTAATTAAAAACTAAAAATATCAGCACTTTGGTGCCGACATGCGAGTGTATGTGTGTTAAATTTTCAAATTTAATAAAATTGCGATCTGGCAATGCAAAAGTGAGCACCAACTGTCAATTTTGTATGGAGGAAAAATTACGATTTTTAGACTCAATTTCAGACGTAATTCATTGTGTTCTTGAGTTGAAACAGATTTTTATGGGGTACTGTACGATATCATTACTAAAAATAATATAGTTAAAAATCCGATCCGCGGCGCTGGTGACATCATGCCTTATTTGATGGTGATTTGCTGTGAGAAATAGACGCCGCGGAATGTTACGTAGGTGTCCGTCATACTCATGAAAGGCAACTTAAATTCTGACGGTTCTCGCGGCATCTCTTTCTCTGTTGGAAACTTGCAATGTGGCAGCCAAGTAGTTAAATTAATTTATTGTTATTGTGTTTAGTGTTCCTCTATTTTTATTTTTTAATCAAATTTAAAAAATCTAATTATAATAAATATTATTGAGTTTTATAGTTTGCATAATAAATAAAAAAAATAGAGGCACTAACAAAATATTTGAACTAATCATTTACTGAAATGAGAAAATTGACAATTAAACTTAACATAAAATTTTACAACAATAAAGCCATTAGCAAACATAGATATTATACACACAAATGGGGAATTTTTAATGATAAATGAAAAATAATATTAATGTACATCGGTTCTACAGAAACCACCTAATTACCCACAGAGGAAAGGGTAACTAAAATCATTTAAATACGTTAATTTACGTGGTCTGTCCACTGTTTGAAAATGGCTTTAACCGCAGAAACAGCTGTAACATTTAAATAATGTTTTACGCAAACTACCAGAACTCAAATATATTTATTATAATTAAATTTTTTTAATTTTGTTAAAAAATAATTTGTGTTCACTAACCCAAAGTGTTTTAAAAAGGTCTAAAGTTGATCAAATATACTGCAAATTGAATGGTTTATTAAACTGGTTGGTTAAACTCTATTCATTTTTAACATTTTTGTTAATTTGGTTCAATACAGATTTGTCTCCATAATCTTGGCTTCAAGATTATAAGAAATATATATATTATATATATTTCTTATAATCTTTTATAAATATATTTTGTATATGCAATCATTTACTATATTAAGGGGCTACTTTCAATTACAATTTAAATTTTATATCAGAAGTAATACACTAGATTTGACTTTTTTTTATTACTCAGATTATTAACTATTACTCAGATAGGACCTTTATATTAATTTAAAATTAATAAGCTGATAACATAACATAATTAAGACAATACAAGCATTATAAGAAAGACCGCTACCATTAGATGCATTTTCTGCATGCTACAAAATTGTGTTGATATGCTAAATTATTGCATAAATGAAATATATTTTCTTATAATCTTAAAGCCAAAATTAAGTGGCGCTTATACATATTTGCTGAGAATTTGAGCTGCAAATATCGAATTCCAATCACAATCTCACCAATGAGCCAAGAATAGGTAGCATTTTTCTAATCACTGATTGAAAGCATTTTAATATTTTCAATTTTAATTCACGAGTTTAGAAAGCACTAATATATATTTTTTTTAATTTATGGCTATTGTAATATTGATTTTTGTACTGATGGATTCTATTTTCAAAACTGTTTTCTGTGGTCTTTTTATATTTCTGAAATTTAGAAAATTTATGTATATATTGTAAAATATCTTTTCTTTTCAAAAGCTAATTATAAATTTTCTTGTATAAATTTATTTCTAATTATGATATATATATAATTTACCCCAATGAGTTTCAGTGAGTTGTCTATAAATAAAAAAAAGTGTTTGGGACTTTGACTTTTATTGAAATATGTTGTTTCAATTATTTGATTCTAATTATCTCACATTTAATTATTATTAATGTCTTATAAACACAATTGTGTGCCTTTGCAATTTGTATATTACATTTTTAAAATCTAAATGAAGGGCCGATGTGACTACAAATGTAAGCTAATTATTGTATTGTATTATGGCTGAAAATATGGCCAAACATAAATAATGAAGATGAAAAAAGATTATAAAATATTATTTTTGCTTTTTCTAGGATGATGTTGACATCATGGATGATCCTGGAGTAGACCCCTTTGCCAACGTATCTGCAAGCTGCTCGTATGAGTATCCTTTGGCACAATTTAAGGAGGAACCTTTAGATGAACAGTTAGACGACAGCGAAGAAGATATCCCCCTGGTAAAAAAATTATGATTATCTTTATATATTTAAGCTGTCCGACTGTATGAAGCAGGTGTTGTCTCTTCGATGTACCATATGAAAATTTAACAGTGTTAAAAATAGAAATTCTAATTTGGAATGCAACTTGTGTGGCTAAAATTTTTCAAAGGAACTTCCTACTAATTAACCAACTACAGGTAGCTGAATAATATTTTAAGACTTTTGTCTTGTTAGCAGATATTCCTTAACTAACCGAATTATGTGATTTTTGCCTTAACTGTTGAAGACCTAATTAATGTACCCAAGTTTTTAATCCAAAACTGATTTCAGGTAGCGTCTCCAATAGACGACAAAATGTCTCTGGTATGTTTAAGTTGTAATAAGTGTTTGTGTCATTTTATGATATGTCTTTAAATTTCTTTTTTTCTAGCTCTGTTTTTATTATTTTAACTAGCCCAAATGTCGAATTACAAAATTCGTGTTTTCAGTATTTGGATTTGTCTTCCCTTATGAACCATACCATTGTTAAGTCATTATTTCTATATTACTCACTCTGACCTACATGCTTATGATAGACTGCTCTCAAATATAAAGAATTTTGTGAAATTAAAAAATGTCATTACCATATCTGTCAATTTTTATTGATGTACACAATCAGAATATTTTATAAAAACTTTGATGTTTTGAAAAATTTAATAGATTCTATGTTCAGTTTCTGATATTTCTGAAACTGACTTATCTTTTGGAGAAGAGTAATGCCATATTGACTTATCATCAGTAATGTAAAAAAAGCTTTAATGATGTTTAGCTATTTAAGCTATTAAAATGACTCTTTTGACTCTTCTACCATATGAAATACCCAGATGCAAGATGGGTTGAAAAAAAAAAACAGATGCATTCTGAAATATGATTGAAGAAAGTCACAAGTTTGATTATATTTTTGACTCTTACGTTCTTTAGTATCGAGAAAAAAACCTCTCATCATTTTGAAAGTTTTTGGTACAACCCTTGTGTCAAAAGTTGAAAAATAATCTTTGGTATTACGTGCACAAACAAATAAAATATATAAATCTGTAATTTTATATGTAATATATATTGTATCAATTGCACTAATAATTTGGTTAATGTTAATAATTAAGAATTAGTTTTTTTAGACTAGATTCAAATTTTTATATAATAAAAGTCAAAAATGGTTAAATTGGTTGTTTAAAATAAATTAGAGGTTTTGTAATTAATATAAAATAACATTGAACATAATCGCTGGAGTTTAACATCAACCGATTCGGAGTGTCTGTTCCTTCGTCAGGGCAGTATAAGAAATTTGATGAATTAACATATGTTGTTCAGAAACTTGGTTGGTTTTAAAACACCAAAGCTTAAGTGGTTATACATATATAGAAAGTTAATTAATTGTTAAAATGTCCAATAACAAAGTTATTGCTTCAAATATTTATATTGACATCATGGAGTAGTGAGCTATTTATTAAATATTATACTACGCATTCAGTAGTTTTATAAAAAAATTCAGCAGCGGTTGAAGTGAGCCTGAGTTTATAAAGAAATGTACATTGAAAATAGTCATTGGAACAATAAACACTATTTTTACCAACACCTGAGACATGTGTTCTTTTCACAATATTTGTGTCCATTTTGTCTGAATTTCCATACTGAAAATTTTGCATGTCCTTATTTTTTTTTTAAATAATGATGTGTTTTGCATATTCTACATGTTTTAAACTACCTTATTAAACAGTATAAGGCTATAATACTTAATTTTTTAAATTTAGTAAACTAATTTTATTTTGTTTTTTAGCTGGCTCGAAAAAATAACAAAAGAAAATCAAATGATAGTGACAGCGAAGAAGAAAAGCCTCTTTTGGCCCGTAAGGTTGCAAAGATTGAAAAGAAGCCAAAAATAAAGAAGGGTAATAATATTCATGTATTTACATTATTTACATAAAGTATAACAGCAATCTTTTAATGGATATTATAAAAGTTCAATATTTTAATAACAAAGCTTACAGCTAGCATTTACGATACTAATAATCAGTTGATTTATTTATAAATATCATTTTCCCATCATTTTTACTCTCGCTATCTTGCAGCTAAAAATTATATAAATATTAGAATCTAATACAAAATTCAAGAGACTGAAAAAAAAATTCAGATTATGCGAAACCCCGCAAGCGATGTCGCCCCGTCGGTATCGGCCGTTTTCGCGATGAACGTGAACGGTTGCCAGGGAATGGTTTTACAGCCCTAAAAACTAAAATGTAAAACTATTCCCTGGCGTAAAACTATTTAAACTTCTCCTTGAGTTTCTAGTAGGCCCTTTTAAAACCATTTGGCATAATCCTCGTGTCATTCGCGCTATATCTTCTATCCAATTTTCTTGCTGATTCCAGGTGTATGGAAATGAAATGTATAAATTACGTTGCACAGCCATAGTAAATCATATTGTGTTTCGTTGACTTTGGGCATTTAGACATGTATATAATTTATCACTTAAATGATTGTCGTGCGTTTACTTTTTGTCCGAATTTGAATAAATTGTGGATGTATATCGTGGGAAAGACAAACGTACAACAGTGTTTTAAATGTACTGAAATGACACGGGACTGCAGAAATAACGCGTAAATGGAGGGAAAACGTGAATTCCTGGCATGTAAAATGGTGGTTCTACTGTGCTTTCAAACAATTTTGGAATTGTGAAAATAATGGAAACCAATCTGTAATTAAATATGTCACTATTTACACCTTTTTGGAATTACAGTGAAACCCACTTAATACGATCACCTTTAATACATTTTCATGCCTAATTGGATTACATTTTTCAGTCCCGAAAAAGTTCCATACAAATTAAGTATTTTTTTTATGTGTTTTCCAAATATGTAATAAGTTTCTCACCTAATAAGTTTCTCACCTAATAAATTAAATTCTGACAGAACTCAATTTGTCTGTACAAAATGTCCCTTGTAATACATTTTTCACAGAAATTTTTTTGTTTGACATAAAAATGAAAGTGGTATTCTTTCAATGGTTGCAATAAAATGAACTCTCTTTAAATGGGGTTTTCCGTGTCATAAAAGTTGATCCATTTGTAAAAACCGTAATATTTGAATA
The DNA here is from genome assembly GCA_022840565.1 of Eubasilissa regina. NCBI lineage: Eukaryota > Metazoa > Arthropoda > Insecta > Trichoptera > Phryganeidae > Eubasilissa > Eubasilissa regina. The sequence goes on from JAINEB010000018.1 coordinate 30,764,431, forward strand.
GGCCAATGAAACATACTACCAAAACAAAATAACAAATCGCAAAAATCAGCAATAGAACCACCGTCATAAACAATACATTCATCATGTACAATACAAATATCAGAGCCGCATTGGTAATTTTATTTTATTTCCACTAATATCTATCTTTAAACATTCTTAGAAACATAGGAGGCAGAAAAACCCTTAGAGCACACAACAATTCACTTAACTCTTACGACGACCCGCATTAAATTAGGCCTCATTTTATGACAAGCTTGTCTTTTCAGATAACATATAGATAAAATAACAAAATATATAGTACATTGACATTTTTATTTTCATCTGTTTGCCCGTACAGTAAAACCGCGATATAGCGAAATCCAAGGGACCAAAAAATAAAAATTCGTAATAACGAATTCCCACATATAATGAAAAAAATAAAAAACCTACTATATGTTACGCGCCGTCGCAAAAAAATGTTGCGCGGCTTCAAAAAAGATCGCAAATTCTGCAAACAAAGGAGGAAAAAGGCCACAGGGAACTGAATACCTACATATTTTTAGTAGTTTTGTTATTAAAACAGATAAGCAAATGGATAATCAAAGGAATTAAATTAAGAACAGAATCTATTCAACACCAATTGGAAGATATTTTTGTAAATTCCAGAATATTGCAAACACAAAACAATATTTTAATTGTGTTTAAATGTAGAGCCGCTTCAAACATAGTTTTGGGCATGAAACATACAAAATAATTCAAAAATAACAATCTTACAGTTGAATCGCAGCATTTTTGTAAAATGAGTCGTATATAAATTACGAAGGTATTTACCGATAACGGCGGCAACCACTTCAAAATATATTTATAATCGTTAAAATTGTTCACTTAAAAATTATCGTTAACATTGTACACTTAAAATACACGAAAACAATAGTTAATAGAAATACAAAATACCGTACAAAAATAGTTCATAAAATATTTTAACGAATTATTTATATTATTGACGAGTTCACACGAAAACAATTGTCAAACGAAAATGAATTTATATAAATATTCAGTTCGGTCATGCAATAATCGCGTTAAAAGCTGAACAAACTTAACTCTACAGACGTTACACTGACTGAGACTGACATTTCCAATAAGTACATACTGCAACTTTCGGGGGGTTCCTGTTAATTTTTGTATTTTACAGCTGTTTGGGTCTGGGTTGCAATCATATTAGAGGCGTATGTCTTATCTATGGGCGTATGCGTACGTAAAACGTGTCAGAGAACGCCGCAAGAATTATGTCAAATGGTTTTATGGGCCTACTATGAACCCAAAAAGAAGTTTGAATTGTTTTACTACCTTGTCGGCCGACCACCGCGCACCGCCGAAAAGGCCATAAAACCGTTCGCATACGGCAGATGCATCGGCGCGGCTTTGTAAGTGCCAAATAATATTTTCATCTTTTAACATTTTTTTATTTTATTATAAATTTACGTAAATGTATTGGCATTTTTTCGTACGGGACAAAAATGATTTTGTTATAAATATTAACGGGATTTCGTTATATAAATGCATTTTTGTATGAAAAATTGGTTTTAGGGTGTAAATTTCGATTTTTTTTTCGATATACGTCATTTTTTGCTATATCGGGTTTCGTTATATCGCGATTCTACTGTATTACCCTAATTATGTTTGGCCTGAACGTTTAATTTATTTCGGGAATTCCAAGTATCGAATTGCTTTGTCAAATTTTGAGTTTATAATTGAATGAATAAATTTTGTGTAATCTTATTATGTGTACTGAGTGGAACGCTATAAGTAGTAGGTACATGTGGATTAAAAATAGAGTTGAAAATGTTGAAGTTGCGTGTGCTGTACCTAATCTCAATCATATCAGAGATACGAGTGTTTAAAAAAATCCTAGTTATGCAATTATTTCGATTAATTGAAATATTTTATTGATTCCAAATTATATATTGAAAACAAAACATAACTAATGGGAACTTGTTAACCGAGATGCACAATGAAGTCCCGGTACCGACACCGATGTACGGAAGTTAGGTCTGTAGCTGGCAGAAGAAGAATGAAAGTAGACTGAATCCAGTGAAAATGAGAACGCTTAGGCATATATGCGGCAGATCCATTTATGACAGTAAAGAATGAAGAAATAAGGAAAGAATGTAAAGCTGATTTTGAAAGGAGCATTTATTCACGTTTAATTTCTCGTTCTTGTTATGTTAAGAAAGTAGGAATTCACGGAGTAAATTATTCAAATTTGCAAAAAAAAATTAAACTGCATATTTTGACTTTCTGAGAAGTACATTTGAAATGTAATGTGTACTCAATGATATATACATCAAGTAAAAATATTATGCGATAAAATTAACCATGAATACTATTTTGGATAATATAATCTTCCTAACACTTCAAACAATGTAAAGCAGATAATAAATAAGATTAAGAAAGGATCACTTAGGAGGTTTGGTCATATGGAACGGATGAATGAGGAGATAATGATTAGAAAGATATATGACACGAGTATTGATAGCAACATAAATAGAGGACGTCCGCAAAAAACTAGGCACGACCAGGTAAACCAGATACTGGAAAATAGTTATGTTAGAAGCCTCAATAAACAATGAGCTTGTATGAGAAGATGTATGTATGTAGATGAGGCGAGAATTGTGTTTCAGGACAGAAGAATGTGGCGCTCTATCCTCTCTGCCTACTCCCATGGCGAAACGGCGTGAAAGTAAGTTAGTTACAAAAAAAATAGGTCATTGAGCTTTGAGCAGCCAGACTATTTTTTATTAGATGATTTATGGCCTGAAGCAATGATAATGGAATAATAATAATAATGGATCAATTTCGCAAATTTTTATTTTGAAGTAAATGTATTTGAAGCTTAAGAGGCTACTTTCATATTTCCAGTTTGAATTTCGAGATATTTTTGCATTTTGCATACCCTTTCAAGACGAGACTAATAGTTAATTCATTTACAATATCAAGTAAACATTATAGTGCATTATTTTTTACGTAAATATTGCTAGAGTGAAAGGTATCAATAGAAAAGGACAAGTATACAATTGTTGGTTTTTTTTAAATTCCTAGGTAATAAAGTTATCAGAAAATAGGCATTTCTTCAACATTCATAATACATGTGTGTTGCCATTTGAAATTATCAACCGAAAATGAAATAATTTGTTAAAGTTCTCACCTAAGAATTGTTATGTTTATGATAAAAACCATTGTTTGTGTCGATAAACATGATTATTACAATTATGCCCCGATTTATAAGGAAAAAATTGACATAAAAACATACTAATAAATAATATTGACAACTTTTGAAGCAGCTGTATTTGTGAAGAGAAAACTATTTATGCTAATATTATATAATAATATAATCATACTATGGTTGTAATAAAAAAAAAGTTTTTTTAAAAATATTTATTTATTGTTTTAATAAATTACATATATATTTAATTAGTTGTTCATCGAGCACATTATCGTTGTTCAGAATTTTGTTATTTTTTTTCTTTACACGTATTCAAAACAAAATTTGATTCACACTTATTACAATTTAAACTAAATTTATAAATAAAATTTTATGTTCTTTCACATATTCAATATTCGGTCATGTGCACCCAAACATCGATTTGTGGGAGTAAATTTGATTAATTAGAGAAAAGAATTGGTGTATGTCGTCGACCACTCTTTTGCCATCCAATTTAGGAAGTTCACACGAGTCCGCACATTCAATGCTCAGTTTGGGAACATCCTGAAAATAATTAATAATATTATTATTATCGTTATTTAGTTATCAGTATTTTTATATCTAAAATATTAAAATACATGTTTATTCATTTATATGACTATAACAAATACATTTGTATCGGACAGGTCTGTCATGTATAATTCGTTTGATAAGATTATTTATCTTTAAGGATATGTATTTCCAATAAAAAATATTTTATATGCACTACATAATATATGTATATTGAACTATGTAATTTGTATTGTTAAATCAAATAGATAATTGTTATAGAAATGGTAAAAATTATCAACTTACGTTGCGATTTTTATTCCAAGAAGATAACCATTTAAAATTTTGTTGGAATATTTCGTAGAGCGTGTCAATGGATACTTTTTGACCTTAGGTATCTTGAGTCACAGGAGGCAGTAATTTCTAAACAATAATTTGTATAATAAAATATAATGAGAACTAAACCCAACAAAAAAAAACACGGGTTCACAAATTTCACGTTGAATCTTGCGAATAAATGAATTTTATGCTCTTGAGGCGCATGCGCATCTAAGCGCTAAGAATCAGACAAGCCGCGCATGCGTTGTCAGATTCTTAGCGCTCAGATCCGTAACATAAGTTTTGACATATGTATTATGTTGAGAAGTCAAAATTATAATCTGTTTTCGTTTAAAAACAGCCTGAAACCATATAATTTACAAAAATAAGCAATTGGTATCGAGAATAAGTATAATATTCATTCATAGTGTAGTCAAAATTTGTAATAAATGTGTTTTATAGGCAAATTTAATGCAAATCCAACGGAGCACAGATCCCACGATCGTCATGACCGAATTCAACGGCGTACTGAAAGTCCGATAGACAATTAAAATTATTGTGTTTCATAAGACTGGAATTAATAGAATAAACATGAAAAAAAAAATTACCTTTTCATTGTATAGTGTTTTTCATAACAATCCCCATGTGAAGTCTAGGTTTCCGCAATATAGTTGTGTTTCTTTTCTTTCACCCGTAATTTTCCTATTAGAATACACTGCGTAGTCCTTAGTTCCAGAGCGAGGGATATGTTATTTATTTATAAGGCGGTCTTCTGTGGGAAGAGTAACAGAGTGTCTTCGACCTTTTACCTTTCCAAAAATCTATTAACTGGTCAACCAGTAATTTTACAAACTTCAAATGTGTCATAGGTTTTTCATATTTTTCTTCCTTCAAAATTTTATGAAATATATGAGTTTATAGCACATATCTCCATTCCCCAAAAAAAAAAAATTTCTCCGCCATTTTAGTGACTAACGCATAAAACAAAACATTGATGCATGGTGATTAAAACAATAAATTTTGAGCTGAACTGACATGGAAAGAAACACGAGCAACACTACGGAAGTAAAGCGAAACACTGACAAAATAATATATTTCCCCCCAAATTGTCAAACATTTGATCGCAAACAATACAATGGATTAATTTTTATTCCACTAATGTGACTGGTTCTCGCCAATACAATACGTATTGAACAATGATATTTTTAGCAAAGTTAGCTTATACAGAAATAATATAACTGGAAAGTACACATGTGGGCCCTTGGACCCAAACTAATAAAAAAAAGATCCCATTGGGTATTCCGTGTTGTTGTCTCGCTTCTTTAAGTGCTGCAGAGAATGTGTCTAATTTATATGACCTATTACTCGATTCTCTGTCAAATTTAATGACTTATTATTATTAATTTGTACAAATATGATCCTTGGTTAAATAATATTGAAAATTTAAAGACAAAGATATAAACAATATGTATCAAGAAATGACACTTTATTTTCTTGCCGCCATAGCTGCTATGGGCTAGGGTTAAAGTTTTATTTATATATTAATGGTTCCTAAGTTTTACACTGTTTTTTTACCGTTCCCTTGAAAAGTGTAGTAAAAAGGTTTTACTGCAATAGGTTCTCATTATTTCATTCAGAAAATTCTATGGTCAACAATAATTAGTTTGGCTCATATTGACACAATTCACTGTTAAATGAATATGCATAATATTGTTGTTTCATAGTCAGGTAATTTTTGTTATGTTTTAATATATCCTTTTTTTAAAATCAGAACTTGAAGATGATTATTCAGAAGATGAGGCTCCTAAAAAAAAGGCATCAAAAACCAAACTGAAGAAAAAAGTACCCAAGGCAGAGCCGGTAGCTGCCGTGACCACCGGTGTAAAAAAAAAGAAAAAACCAGAGGAGGAGCAGGAAGTATGGAAATGGTAAGACTCATTTATCCTTCATCATAATTTGTACAAACGCTTTCCAGGCATCCCCTATCTCGAGTCATATCTCTTCTGTCTGGGGCATCTTTCTTCATTGAATCCCCGTCTCGACACAGAATCTCTAGTGAGACGGGCACAGTCCAAACAAATTTTTATGTGTATTATATAGTTAAAATAAATAAATAAAATCCGCCCATTTAGTTTTTGGGCATCTCAGTGGAGTCGTAGAGTTCTCGCTTCTTTCTCACAACGTCGTCCACTTACGTCAGTCTTCAGCTCACAAATGGATCCATTTTAGGATGTTTTAAGATCTCAAAGCTTAATTAGTGCAAATACACAATTGGTTATTGACCATAACTGGCCCAAGTATTCTACTGAGAATTGTATTTTCAAATACTTTAATGACACTTTATTTTCATATTTCTCCCTAAGTCCCAGGTTTCACATACAGCATTATCTGTTTTATGGTCACATTGTAGTCCCGAAATTTGGCATGCCTTGATAGCTGTTTGGACCTGAAATTTGGAAGGTGGCATTTCTACTCTTTATCTTCTTGGCAAGTTTCGAAGAAAGCCAAGTCAAAAGTCATTATTTTTGAATTTGTTGGTTCTGAAATATTTAAATTAAGGAGTGTTATTCAAATAATAAGGATCCTTTTATTTTAATATTAGAAATTTTCTGAGATATGCAGTGTCAGGTTTGTGTGGTATGAAAATCAATAATAAATATAAAAGGTAAAAAGTGGATAAATTAAGGCTTTTTTTTTGGGTAAAAGGGAGGCTGAAACATTATATCAAATAAGATGTGAAAGTTGCAGTCAGCTTCTAGCATATTAAAATTACAAATAAAAATATTACGCTTCCCTATCTATATCTATGACTTTCTGGATGTAGCGTCAGTGGCGACTTTGTTAGTGTCATTTGCTTGACTCCTATCATCTTGATACGGCGTCGGGTTTTCCTCACTGCCCGATCATCGTATCTCAATGCAACGTTGGTCACTGAGAAGGAGGCGGGGATGAAAATTAATGAGTCAATGATTAATCTATATTTACAACTTTATTAATTTGGTTAGGCGAGAGGAGAAAAAATAATTCTAGGCTAAATTATCTTAATTTATCTTACGGTCTACTTAATTCTAGTCTTAAATTAATCTTAACTCTACCTTAATTAAGTTCGGTCGGTCCGGGTTTCGAGGATCGATGTCCGCCGCGCGGATGGCGACCGACGGCGCGATCTGGGGGGACTGGGGCTTCAAGTCCGCTCTGCGATCCCGTCCTTCTGGTGGGCGGACTGCCTTCCTTCCACCTCCGCTCGAGTTGCACTATTTTCCAGTCTTAGTTTCGCCTGTTGTTCCAAGCGTTTCCTTCACGCTGGCCGACCTCGAGCGCTGGTCGCCAGCCGTCCGATGGCTGACGGTGAAGTAGAATATTAACTCGAGAGTTTTAACTTTTCCATTTCTCCAAGTGTCTAAGTTAACTGTCTGTGTTAGCTTTAACTGTCTTCAAGTAACCAACTGGCTAGTGCCTCACTGCAACTGTTTAATTCTTCGAGCCTAGCTGACTGCTCGAGTGTAACTGCTCGGGTCTCACTGCAAGTGTCTAATTCTTCGAGCCTAGCTGACTGCTCGAGTGTAACTCCTCGGGTCTCACTGCAAGTGTCTAATTCTTCGAGCCTAGCTGACTGCTCGAGTGTAACTCCTCGGGTCTCACTGCAAGTGTCTAATTCTTTGAGCCTAGCTGACCGCTCGAGTGTAACTGCGACTGCTAACTGCTTAACTCCAAGTCTGTGACGAACTGTGACTGCTAACTGCAAGTGTTCTCTTCACCGCCGCGTCCGGCCTTTTTAAACCCTCAGGGGCTTAGGGTGTGCGCGGATCGTAAGGACAGGTCGGTCGCACATGCTATACCATTAAAATTACCCTAGTCTATTATTATTACACTAAAATCGGAAAATACTAAAACGTTGGAAGGTCTTGTCGGCATTCTGAGAATGCATCTAATTTGGCGGGCTTGCGAAAATTTCCGACCGGGAATTATCCTTGGAAAGGTACGTCCTCGACAATATACAATCAGGATTAGATGCATTTCTTGGGGTTGGACCGTCATAAAATATCCCTTAATTCCCCCAAGAAAGCAAACACTTTCACCTAATCCTAATTGGTTATACGGCCCTGTTACCCATGCTGATAATCCCTTAAGGAATGCACCGCGTTAAGTGCTTTTTTCTCCATACTATGGGGAAATTCGCGTCACCCTAATCGCTGGGCACATCAATCTCATCTATGTCTCATGGTCGCACTGTATGGCTTTTCCCTTATCTATGTCGCTGTCAAATGTGACATGAATGTTTTGTTCGTATTTTTCACGTTCCAGGGAGAGCAATACAGAATGCACTAACATTTACTAATTTATTGGAGCTGGGACTAATAGGTTAAATTTTTGTTCAAACTTTTGTCACCAAAATACTAAAGGACGTTATTTATTACGTAAATCTCGCTAGAGAGGAAAGTTATTATTCAAAGAGATGATAATAAAATTTTTGATTTTCTTGCATTCGAGACGAGTACCAAAAATAACTTGTATCTAGAGTTTTAACCAAGTTTTTTCATATTAATATTATGTAATAAAATAAAATGTGTGTTGTCATTTGAATTAATCAATCGAAAATTAAATAATTTATTAAAGTACCTATAAATATGTTTTGAGGTTAGTCAAAAGTATCTATATATACCATCTACAATGTTTCAAAATTCAAAATGATTGTGACAGGTTTGAAATAAAATTTACAACTAATGTTGTGAATAAATTCAATATCCATAATAATATTATGCATCCCCGTCTACATCTGACTTTCTGGATGCCTGCTTTGGCTCGGTAGTAATGGCTAACAAATGGGCCAGGTCTGTAGTAAGACGCGATCATAGAACAAAATAACGTGTTTTTAGTACCTCTAGGTTCAGATTACTTAAATATTTTCTCTTTTATATATTCAATACGTAAAAATCACTTTTTATCAACACTGTCTATGGTATACCATTCCAAAACGTCAGAATAACAATTTTTTATTGTTTTTCATCCGATTCCAAATAGCATTTTTGGGTTTATTATTGAATTATAGATTCTATAGGAATAATTTTAATTATATCGAGATTTTATTTACGTGTGGTTTGTTTTGGGTAAAGTTCTTACATTAAAATATAGATTTTATTGAAACCCTGAGCGCTCGCTCGGCGGTCACCACTAGCCGCCCGCAGGGCCTAGTTAATGTTGTGGCTAAAATATGCGGGAAAAGATATTTTCGGCATTTTTTTAACTCCTTGGCCGCCCATGTCGGAAACTTGCGATAGAGAAAGAAATGGCACGAGAACTGTCAAAATCTACATTGTCTATGGTGAGTATAGCGGACACCCATGTGAAGTCCGCGGCGTCTATTTCTTTCGGCAAATAACGCATGATATCACCGGCGCCGCGGATCAGATATTTAAACAAATTATTATTTTCAGTGGTAATATCGTACGGCGCCCCATATAAATCTGTTTCAACTAAAGAACACAACGAATTACGTCTGAAGTGAAGTGTAAAAATCGTATTTTTCCTCCATACAAAATTAACAGTTGGAGCTTGCTTTTGCGTTGCCAGATCGCAATTTTATTAAATTTGAAAATTTATTTAACACATGTCGACGTTAAAGTGCTAATATTTTTAGTTATCGAATTTTCGAAAAAAAAATTGATTTTTACTTCACAAAAATGGCGGAGAGTGACTTATTTCGTTAGTGAAGATTGCAGAGTTTTTAGACATTATCGCAGAGTCCGATGATGAGAAGGACGCAGTAAGCTGTAAAATATCTGGAACATTCCGATTTGAGTAAATTGTCAGCTAGATTTTGACGTACGTCCGAGATATTTCTCGTCTGTGTTGCCAAGTGAATAATAAGATTTTTTTTTTTTTTAGTTATTAATTAAAATACGGGTGTTTTACTATAAATACAGTAGTACGCCGTTAGACAGCATTGGCCATTACCGCGTTAGTGCTATATAAGTGCTATGTGTACTGTATACATAGTTATGATGTGAAGTGCTAATATTTATTCGTTTTAAGCATCATATTAAACACAATAATATTAATAAAATCTGATGTCGTCCTTCCAAAAAACAAATATAAAATAATAATGTTTTAAGTGTTATGTCCTGACAACACTATCAACTTTTATTTTTTCAATTTTTCATCTCAAAGCGACGAAATCGCGGTCGATAGACGCTTTTTTTTTTTTTTTTACACCAACGTTTTCAATTTTTCGTAAAAAGCTAGCCTGTGAATTTTGGCGCCAATATGATGTTTCACCTACGATTTTTTGGGCAGCTAACAGGTTAAAAAAAGACTGCGAAAAATTTGTTGTTTTATACTAGTTATTTTGTTTTTGTTACCCGACCACTCGAATGGTCGGTAGCTACTATTATTCCCCATAATGCAAAAGCATGTGTTTTCTCGCGTTCTTTTTTTGGATTGGCAACTAAATTTCAGTATTGCCAACAAAACTATATTTTCACCTGTCACATCACAGTTGAGATGTCATTTTTCGTATTTTTAAATGTTATGTTGAATTGCGATGTAATTATCAGTTCAAAATAATGTTTTTTCTACTAAATAGAATTATATTACTCAAAAATAAAATAAATTTTGGAGCTGCTTTACGGAATCACGAAATTTTTAGCCGATTTTGTTTTTGTTATACAGATCGCGTACCATGTTCACTTCTGTCAAAGTAACAAAACGCCAAAAATACTTGTAAAATATGAATTTACCATTTGAAGGGGTTCTGAAATGCTGAGTATTTATTAGAATTTAAGGAAGCCTCTTAATATCTAGGTTTTAAATAAAAGTTTGCAAAAAGTTTTTTTTAATGCTTAAGTGAGCGTGAATGTAGGAAATAAAACATTATCTAAACTATTATTTTATCTTGTTTTACAGGTGGGAAGAAGAAAAAAAAAGTGATGGCACAAAATGGAAATTTTTAGAACACAAGGGACCGTTATTTGCTCCGCCTTATGAACCGTTACCAAAAAGTGTTAAATTCAAATATGACGGCAAGGAGTTTCAGCTTTCTGAACAGTCAGAAGAAATTGCCGGGTTTTATGCAAAAATGCTAGATCATGATTATACAACCAAACCAGTGTTCAACAATAACTTCTTTGCTGATTGGCGTAAAGCTATGACCGAAAAAGAAAAAGCTACTATAAAAGATCTGCAAAAATGTGATTTTCGACCCATGTGCGAGTTCTTCAAAGATCAATCAGAAAAAAACAAGAACAAGACTAAAGAACAAAAGCTTTCCCTCAAAACCAAGAATGAGGAAATACAGAAAGAATACGGATTTTGCAAAATTGATGGGCACAATGAAAAAATTGGAAACTTTCGTATAGAACCTCCAGGACTCTTCAGGGGTCGAGGAGAACATCCAAAAATGGGAAAGCTCAAGCAAAGAGTTATGCCAGAGGATGTTATCATCAATTGTTCCAAAGATAGTAAAATTCCAAAAGCACCCGATGGTCATAAGTGGAAGTTGGTAAGAAATGATAATGCCGTAACATGGTTGGCGTCATGGACGGAGAATGTCCAAGGTCAAGTAAAATACGTCATGTTGAATCCTAGTTCTAAATTAAAAGGGGAAAAGGATTGGCAGAAATATGAAACTGCACGTAAACTCAAAGAGAGTATTGACAAAATCAGAAATACTTACCGAGAAGAATGGAAAGCAAAGGAGATGAGAATTAGGCAACGTGCAGTGGCATTATATTTTATCGATAGGCTTGCCCTCAGGGCCGGTAATGAAAAGGACGAAGATCAAGCTGATACTGTGGGCTGCTGCTCACTCCGTGTCGAACATATAGAACTACATAAAGAAAAAGATGGCAACGAATACGTTGTTGTATTTGATTTTCTAGGCAAAGATTCTATTCGGTATTATAATGAAGTCCCAGTTGAAAAACGAGTCTTCAAAAATTTAGAGCTCTTTAAAGAAAACAAAAGGGAAGGTGACGATCTATTTGATCGTTTGAACACGCAGACGATGAATGAACATCTTAGAGAATTGATGCCAAATCTCACAGCCAAAGTTTTCCGTACATTCAATGCATCGTTCACACTCCAGAATCAACTGAATGAACTAACCGATCCTGATGCATCAATTGAGGAAAAGATCTTAGCGTATAATCGAGCAAATAGAGCAGTTGCTGTGCTTTGTAACCATCAAAGGGCTGTTCCTAAAGGTCACCAAAAATCTATGGAAGCGTTGAAAGAGAAAATTCAAGCCAAACGGGATCAGATGGATGAAACAGAAGCGGATGTGCGGGATGCAATTAAACAGGCTAAAAAGGGCTCTGTCAAGGAGAAACTCAATGCAGACAAGAAGAAGAAAGCATTAGATAGGCTAAGAGATCAATTGAGAAAACTTGAAGTGCAAGAGACCGATCGGGATGAAAACAAGACTATCGCTTTGGGGACATCAAAGTTAAACTATCTGGATCCGCGAATTTCCATCGCTTGGTAAAGTATATTTTTATTTTGTTTTAGAATGTCATTAATTAGTCAACAAAAACATGACAGCAGACAAAAGTCCTTTTTGATTAAGACAAGATAAATCAAGTATCTTTAAGTATGTATATACACATGTGCCCGTGCTAAAGGGGGTTTTATAACAAGTACTACAGTAAAACCTCGTTAATATGAAATTCAAGGGATCAAATAAAATTATAATTATGCAAAATTTTGTTAACTCAAAATTCTAGACATATAAACCAAAATTATTGTGCGGAATCCTATTCAGTCAAAAAACATGTGCAATTAGTAAACAATGTTAATTGGGTTAAAAAATATATATTCGCATGTTCTGTGGAAACATCTCAAAAACATTGTATTAGTGAGAGTAATTAGTGTAAACGCACATCGAGGCGAGAGCTTCTTGTATTCATCTATTTGAAAATTAGCAGCATGCGGTGGCCATAAAGTTGATTTATTTGACAACTATCTGCGACAAAAAGCCTTGTGCATTGTAAATTTTTTATAAGTTTAAAAAATATTTTGTATTATATGACGTAAAAATATAATAATGCGAGATTATTTTAGGATCCTTGCACTATTGCAAGGGTCCTAAAATTATCTCGGATCATGAATTACCGGAGTTTTCTAAATAACAGTTAATCCACCATAAAATGGATATTTTGGATAACGTGTGTTAGAAAAATTTCAAATAAAAGAGGTGTTTGAATTTTAAGGTTTTACTGTACCAATGATTAACCTTCATCCACCTGCATTCTATGACAAAAACAAATCCTTTCACGGCCCAGATATCTTTTATAACTTTAATTTGTGACCGGTCATAAAAAATAAAATCAGCTCATTTTACGACTGACGAGTAAGAGACCGCCGGGCGGAATAAAAGGATAAGTTTTTGTAAGATGTTATCATAACATTTAGTAATGTATATGAATTAGCTCGTAATCTTCTAATAATTGATTGTATTTTTGCATTGCAGGTGTAAGAAGAATGGAGTACCAATTGAGAAGATATATAATAAAACACAACGCGACAAGTTCCGGTGGGCCATTGACATGGCCACTGTTGACTATGAATTTTAGAAACATTTTCAATAAATTGACTTTTGAATGAGTGTTTTATTTTAAAGACTAGTATTTAATATTTTTTTATCGTAAAAATTATTGTAATAGTAAAAAAATATTATGTATTAATATATTAGTACATACTTATTTTGTATAATTGCATATGTGCAGATTAAGTTTATTATGGATTTTCTTAGGTTTTAAATAGGTAGTATAGATAAAATTATTGTTTTATCATAAAAATGAAATGATTTTTTATAAAATAAATCCCATCTCCCACGTAAAATGTCATTGCAATGTTTGTAAATATTTTTGATTTATTTTATAATTTAGTAAGAATGTGTGATTATACATGTATTAAGATTATCACTAAAATAAAAAGTAAACCACAAATATTTGTTTTAGTGAAAAAAATCCATTTTCTCCATTCCATCTGGCATATATGTGAGATTTGATTCTTCTCTGTGCCTTGTGTTGTACCCTTTTCCATAACCTATAACAAAAATTCAGTATGTCTAAAGAAAAAAGGTTGCCCAACATAGATGCGTTCCTAGCAGATTTAAAAACATTTAGTCCACATCATATTCATCCAAAAACATTATTAATCAATAATTAAAGTTTGAACCTCCCTATTCTCTTTCACAACACTTTCTCTTAATATAATGCTTAGTCTCTAGATTGCAGAAGATTGTAATTTGATAAGGCTCAGATATTAGCACTAGCAAATCTTAACACATACCTAACTGTGACATCAGTTTATTTGGAGCATTTCTCAAGTGCAGTGGAACTGACGGTAACGGACCTTTGTATTCAGCAATTGTTTCTTTACATTTCTGGAGAGCGTGATAAACTTCGGTACTTTTATCAGTCCTAGCCAGATACACTGCACACTGCGCCAACAGTACGTCACATTCTGGCATCCCGATTAGCTGACATCCTTGCATACACGATACTGAGAGACTTAATGCTTTTGGGTCTGCCAATCCTATAATAATTACAATTAATTCAATGCATTGTGCGAACACTGGTGGTATAATTGTGTTAAGGGCTTGCTTTCATTTTTCCAGTTTCAAATTAGAGAAATTCTATGTGAATTACATATGCTTTCAAGATGAGGATAATAGTTAAATTCTTATAAGTATCAGATAATAATTAATGACGTTATTTGTTACGTAAATCATGCGAGAGAGGAAGGTTTGAATAGAGAAAGACTACAATAAAATTGACTATGATTTTCTATGATTTATAATAATAATAAAATTGACTATGATTTTCTCGCATTCGATACAAAAGTCAAAAATAACTTGTATCTGGAGTCTTTTCCAGGTTTTTTTTATATTGATACATATATGGAATGAAATAAAAATATATGTTATCATTTGAAAATTAATCCATCGAAAACTAAATAATTTATCGAAGTACCCAATTCATATATATATGAATATGTTTTGAAATCAGACAAAGTACCTACATACATAAGATGGTCGCTTAAATCAATGTTCTAAATTTAAAAATATGTCATAAATTTTTGTGGTTTTGTTTAATCTTATTGATTTAAACCACCACATTATCGTATTGTGAGTAGTTTGTTTCATCCTCATATAGTATTTATGAAACAACAGTGTTATAAATATATAAACAAAATATTTCATTAAATAAAATAACAATCACTTTGTATGAAACCGTAAAATTTATTATACGTCAACCAGTTTCTGATGAAGCCTGAGATAAGCGAAGAGATCATACAAAGTGATTGTTATTTTATTTAATCTAATATGTCAAACCACAAAGTGATTACTTTCTACGAAAATACAAAATTTCATTGCAACTTACATAAAAATAACACACATAAAATGTTTACTTTGTTCAAGAAAATGTTGTTTTCCCTTAAAATCAATAAAAAAAACCATTAAATTTATGAAATTTGGTACTAATGTTGTGAATAAGTTAAATATTAATTCATATTGTGGTATATATTGTGGACATCATCACGGCTGCTCAGATTTTCGTAAAAAATACGAAAATTTGAATTATTATTGAAAGTGGCGCCTTAATTCTTTAACACAGTTGGTGCATTGTTTAAATTTAGAATTCTCATGTTGAAAATTTAAATCACCAAGGACATTGGTTTATCAAATTAATATTTTAAGATGCAAATTATTATTCACAGAACATCACAAAATGATTGTCATAATTCACAATCTTTGCTTGTGAAATTTAACTAGGCAGAATAGCAAATAATGCATTTTACTGTATAGACCTATGTCTTCTCCTGCTATGCGAACCAGCCTCCTTGCAATATATAAAGGATCCTCCCCTCCCTGCAGCATTCTAGTGAGCCAATATAAGGCAGCATTGTCATCAGAAGCTCTTATAGATTTGTGTAAAGCTGATATCATATTGTAATGCTCTTCTCCTTTGCGATCATACAAAAGGTGAGATCTCTATAATAAGATAAGAATTACATTCAAAATTAAGCCGAATGCTCTGTGGCTTGAACTGTGAACATAAGATTTGGATAGGCAATGTGGGATTAAACATTATTTATTGTTGAAAGTCCTAAACACAAGCCAAGCGAGAATTTTAATTGACATTGTAATGTCTACAAATAAGGAAACGAGTTACGGACCTTAATGCCGTCTTTAATTTCTTCGAGCGATACCACTGTCGGTCCTGATGTGGCAAACTTTTCCCCAGGATCCTTAGCCTGAATGGCGAGTTGCAAACTGCTCAATGCAATCCTGGCATCTCCATCACAAATTTCTGCCAGCCATCTCAATGTTTCTTTTTCTATAATCATTCTTCAACAGACAAAGATACAGTTTTTGGAATTAAAGGTTGTTGGACTCTTTGATATCACTCAGGTAGTGTAAATACTGTTATACTGAATTAAAGTGGGCCCGAATATATGGCGACATCCTACTCTTCAAATTAGAATAAATACATACATTATTTAGTTCTGAGGCAAGTAACAAAATTATATCAAAGAATTATGCAACTAAAATGCGAATTTTGAAAAAATATTTGGTCCTGACAGATGCTACGCGATTTCATACATTTATTTTATTTTATCATGAAAGATTTCACATCTCAGTAGAACACAGGTTGCTAAAACACTCAAAAAAATATATATCGGCGGCCGTGTTGTCACTAAATTTATGACTCAACTTTCTCTTGACAATGGTGAAATCCCAAAATAAAATCAAAAGTGCCCCATAACATCCTTTCGATTTTGAACAGATGGGCTCATTCCTTAGCATTTTAAACAGTCAGTCGCACCATCTGATCTTGTCATCACTGAACTGCGCATTGTTTATGATTTTATGACTCAACTATAATGAGTAGGCCGACATCTGATAATTAGCATTACCCGGAATACTTGCCATTTTAAACATTACCTATCGACCATATCAACATCAAATTGTTTGACCTTACGATTGTTTTTTGATTATACCAACTTGCCTCACACTACCCTAACCATTTTAAACAGACAGGATTAGCCATCGGCAAACTAAACATTTCATTAACAGTCTATGTGAATAAAGTGTTAACTTGTTTAAACTTTCTAACTTTACACTTTTATTACGACATCAAAAATATTTCTGTTCCCGTAGTTTCATGTTAAATATGCTCCACTGTAATTCAAACATATCTGTTTAAGGTACAGCGGAGTAAACCCGGAGGCATAAGACGTCATCACTGAATTAGCTTCATATAATTACATAATGTGTATGTTAACACAGTATGTACTTGTTTAGGTAAGGCAGAAAACGAGCCACAAACATTTTCCAAAATTAATAGAATCTAAACAAAAAAGTAATTTAACAATTATACAAACCTGGCAACTTTTGTTGATGTTTCTATCTTTTTAGAACTCAGATTTTCATCTATAACAAAAATGTTAAATTTTGTCTCTAAGGCTCTCAGAATTATTGACAATACATCTTCTGAAGTGAGTTTTTCAAGAACAATAACTCTGCATCTACTGAGAAGAGCGGAATTAAGACTGAATGAAGGATTTTCTGTAGTAGCGCCAATTAACACAAGAGTACCATTTTCAATGTGAGGAAGAAATGTGTCTTGCTGTAGCTTATTGAAACGGTGTATCTCATCCATAAAAAGAATTGTTTTCCTTTTAAATTTTGTTTCATTTTTAGCGACCTTAACGACTTCTTTAACATCGTTGATTCCAGCAATTGTAGCAGAGAGCTTAACGAAACGCATATTGTTCTCAGCTTTACAAATATTTGAAATGACATTTGCCAAAGATGTCTGAAAAAATAAATGAAATCATTTCATTTAAATATTTAAAGATAATTTAATTGGAGATCAGAGTGAAAAATACATCACCTTGCCACATCCCGGCGGACCCCACAGAATCATACTTGGAATATCTTTTTTTAAAAGCAGTTGTCTTAAAATCTTATCTTTTCCTAAGACATGGTTCTGCCCAATATATTCTTCTAAAGTATTTGGCCGCATTTTCTCTGCAAGTGGAACGTGTTCCCCACATTGTGAAGGTATACCGTCCTGTAAATTAATGTGTCTTCAGTGAAGTATAAATCCTTACATGCTTAAGTTAAACAGGAGTCCTAATTTTACTTAACAATTATAGCCTCTTACAGATATAGTATTAAAGTTTTATAAATAATTCATCGGTGAAATATAAATTATTCTAAATAATAAAATGTATTTTAAAAACATTGCAGTTTATTTACCTTTTTTAAAATATGGATATCGGTATCACTTGAGACCTTAGCTGTGGTCTGTGAAAATAATTCAAATTTTGGCTTTTTGTGCAAGTGCAATTCATTTGGTGGAACGGCGAGATCTCGCTTATGTGTGTTGGAAACGTTTTCATTAGAATGGAGAAATAAACATCTATCAACGTGATCATTAATGTCATTTTCGGGAAAGATTCTGTTACAAACGGGACAACTTAAGGTATTATTCATTTTTAATTTATCATAAGATCACAAAAATTCAAAAAGCCTCTTATTTATGTTTTTCAACATTTGAGTTGACAGCGATTGTCAGTCAATATTTTAACAATGTTAACTGTTGACTGTTGGACCTGTTTCCTAATTTACTACCAATCCTGATGACCCGAATTATAGATAAGTCCGGATCACGTCAGATCATTAAATCCGGTTTATAAAAGTAAAATAACACAAAAAACATAATACTCTTACCCTATATTTAACTTTTTCTCATTTTAACTGTTCTTTGCAAAATACACAAAAATTGTCATGCTATTTTTAAAAGTAGTATATACATATTTGCATTTATTTCGTTTGGATAATTAAATAATCGCTAAGATCTTTTTCAAAACTATATTGTTCAGTAAATTATTATCATCAGCAAAAAAGTTTCAAGATTTCTACAGGATTAAACATACATATTAATTATAACTTTAATAGACAAGAAAAAAATGCGTTACATATATCATTCCCACCTCTGTACGGAATATATTTTTTTGATTCGAAAAAAAAAGGAAGAAATATTCTAAAACTTGTTAAATAAATAAGAAATATATATCTGATGGAAAACCGAACACCGGTCTCTTTTGTGACAGGCAAGAATACTTACTTTTATACTACTGAAAAGCCAATGAGATGTGAAATTATAAGCATTTCAAGCTCTTTATTAATGCTAACTTCTCATGAAGTTTTACACGGATAAGTTCTATATATTAAAGTGAATTAAATTTATTATTGAAATTTAATGTTGGCAACGGCAGAAAAGCCAACATGTATTCTGTTTTTTTACAATATGTAGGCAGTAGTAAATTGGATGTATTCGATTAGTAGATTTTGACATCTAAAATCACCTATGAATTGGGAATTTCTCTACTGTGGCATCATTGTTATTAAAGAAAGTTTGACATTTGAGCATCATTATGGTATCATTTGAGTTTGAAAGCGTAAAGCGCTCTTAGCGGTCCTAGCGGCAAATTACGATATTTAGTACTGAATACGGATTGACGGCGCGGACTCGCTAACATTTCGTAATGAAAGTTATGCGGGTCCCGTTATTCGTTCTTAGCATAATATTATATTCTTTAGCGATATATATAGTTGATTCTGTATTGATTTGTGACGTTTAATGGATCTTATTTTCGTAAATATCGTTAAAATTATAAAATATTTTAAATTTAATATAAAATAAACTGTTTACGTGCACAGATACCGTTTACCTAACATCTGTGAAATAAATGTGCGGTCGGGATTAATAATTTAAAAATAATGCCGAAAATGAAAGCGTGCATCGAGAATGTATCGGACAAAACAAATTTGAAGAATATTGATTTACAAAATCAGGTAAATACAGGTGGACCCTATATTTCACATTTAAAAAGAAAACTGGCACAAGAAAATATGGATGCCAAACTTTATTTATAAAAAAGTATTTTGTTGGCCTCATTATGAAATTAGTAATTCAATGCTCTATGTAATTACAACTTGTTATTATTATTATTATTATGAAAACCCAAGGCGACTAAACTATAATTTATTAATTCAGCAGGTGTTTATTTTCATTTTTACAGTACATTTTTATTTATAAGTGTATTAAAAATATTTTTTATTACTTAATCATTTATAGCTTAGTATATATTTATACATATTTATATGTATTCCACAATTGCCAATCACTAAAAGTAGGTAATTTTATATTTTTAAATAATAATTAAATTAAATAAGTTGGATAGTAAAAAGTATACCCTTTTTATATAGCTTTAATTGGGCCACTTAAGTTACATGAATTTAGTAAATTTGTTAAAAATGTTCACTTTTTTGTAGAGTGCTCATATTTGCCCGCTAGAATTAATGGTGACCCCATATAATTTATTTTGGTGTATATAAACCTAGTGATTTCTACGTTTAAGTTTATACAAAAAATTCAATCTAGTTATTCTATCTATCTAAGGCTTCCCTTCGTACAGTTGGCGGCCAAAGCAAAGGGACTTTAGTGCGCTCGTGCGTTTACAGTGGCTGCCATACACATTAACAAAACCAAATGAAATTTTTCTAGAGTACTTAAATATAATGTTTAAATGCAACAATACAAGATATGTGACTAAAAAGATTGCTAAAAAATCTCATTTCTGGAAGGATCGGAAGATTCATTAGTATCAAGTCTTGTAAAATAGTGTACAACTCTGTTATTATTCCTCACATCAACGACTGCAGCAGCATTTTGTTTTTAGCTAATGAAGATGAAAGTGTTGCTGTTGGAATATATGTATACACAAACAATAACCATTTAGTGTATTTTTAGCTACGTGATATTTTATGTTAAGCTAGTGTTAATTGTTTAGACTTATTGTAATATTTTATGTTATAATGAAGTATTCGTAATTATCTAGTGGATCGAATGAAAGGATAATGTTGAAAGATGACTGATAATGTTTTTCTAAATTAGTGTAAGGTCGCGGGGACATGCCGATAGGTATCAATGAGGCTCGCCCCCCATTATGCCGCGGTTCCCGTGGTGGTGCAAAGAGGAGGACGGAGGACGGAGTGCGGAGTGGGTGTGTGAAATATTAGAGGAGGAATGGACAGAAATGAACTATGTATAGTATGAATGAAAAGAACCTAGATATATTGTGCATTAGTGAGAGTATGAAGAAAGGAAGAGGAGAGATGGAGCACAATAACACGCGTTGCTATGGTCTGGGATCCCGGAGGAGGACCAGGCGTATCAGGGTGTTGCAGTGTTGCTCTCGAAAAAAATGATACAATGTATGAGAGAATATGAGCTTGTCAGTGCCCATGTGGAAATTGGAATTACAAGTGTATTTTTAGTCGTAGGTTATGCTCCCGTAAACTCAGAAATTGATGAAGTGAAAGATGAATTTTGGACAAATTTAAGGGATGTAATGAATGTAAAACGGAATAATGAAAGAATAATTTTTGCAGGCATTTTTGAATGGATGGGTAGGGACTCGGAAGGATGGTTTTGAGTCAGCCATTGGTGTGTACGGTGATAAAAAGATGAATGGGAATGAAGAAAGGAGAACTTGAGGTATGCTTGGAATGGAACCTTTTTGTCTCTTTTTTGATCATAAAGAAATCACACATGGGAGAGAGGAAATGAAAGGTCGAGGATCGATTTTGTGGTGGTTGACTCTAGACTGAGATCTACTACTGTTGATACTCGAATGTTTCGGGGCACCGAAATGGAAACTGACCATTTCCTTGTCATCTCAAGAATACTTTTATTCCAAGGATGGCGGTCCATGAAATAAACAGTATCGGCGCCATCTAGAGTCAAAATTGAGAATCTGCAAAGGGATGATGTCAAAGAAATATTTGAAAGGAAAGTGATTGAAAAACTGAATGAGCAAGGAGCGAGTGATCTGAATATATACAATGCATGGGAATAATTTAAGGTTACTCTATGCGAATCAGCGAAAGAAACCTATGGCATAACTACCCAAGGAAGGAAGAGAGGTGATGCATGGTGGGACGATGGCATTAAGGAACTTGTGAAAGAAAAGAAGAATGCATGGCACTATCTGTTGACATTAAATAGGGATGAATATACAAGAGCAAAAGACCTGTACAATGCCTGCAAGAAAAAAGTTATATCTGGTGTGAAAGAAAGGAAAGAACGGCTGAAAAGAAAGGAAGGGGTGAAAATGACTGAGAATTTTCAAGATAATATAAAATTCTTCTGGAATCCCGATGTGGTGTTGAAAGCAGTAGTATGAAAGCTATTAAGTCAGTAAACGGAGAGATGTTAACGAATGAGGATGAAATAAAAGAAAGATGGATGAAATATTTCCAGGAAACGTATGAGAGTGTAGAGAATGCAAATGAGGAAGCACCTGAAAGGCTCTCTGGGGTAAGTATGGATGAGGAAAACAATATAAATGCAATGAGTATGGAAGAAATAAAGTGTGCAATAAAACATATGAAGAATAGTAAGGCTGTGGGGTATGATAATAAATTTGGTGTCGAGACGGGCATAGTTTACAAGCAATTGTACAATTAATTAGAATTACAAGTAGTAGATAGAATTAAATTTGTTACTATATAAAAGGTGTATATGAAGAACAATTTTAAAGTGGACTTAATTTTTGCATCACTTTGTAGCAATAATTAATATAGGTATGAGTCAATATGTTTGGGTGAGTGCATATGCCAGTGAACATAATATTTTATACAATGCCAGCAAATCGGTCATAATGGCGTTCAAATATGGAAAAGGGCCATATAATATCCCTCCCGTGTGGCTGGATGGGATGAAATTGAGCGTTCAAAATAAGGTTCAAATACATTGGCCATATATTCAATGAAGATGGACAAGACGGTGATGACATCGAATGACAGAGGAGAAAGTTAGGCGTTCGTACAAATATGCTGTCACGGCGTTTCTACCGATGCAGTAAGGAGGTGAAGAGGATCCTGTTTAAATTGTTCTTCACCAGCATGTTGAGTGACTTATAGCCGTCTCCGAATTCAGTACAACTCGTACAGAATACTGTTCGAGTTGGTGCGTTATTGCAGCGCATCTATAATGTTTACCGAAAGCCGTATACATGGATTCGTTCCGCTTTTGAGACATCCGAGTTGCGGGCATAAAGCTGCGGCTGGAGCTCAGCACCATTTCTGGTGCAAGCGGCGCTCTCATGACCAGACCAGAGAATGGCAAAGCCTACAGAATAGCTACAGATACAATAATATCCGTGACTAAAGTATTTATATATGTATTTATATTTTGTTTATATTTATATATAAATGTGAACTTTTTATTTATTAATTTTTTCATTGGTTTTCTTTTTCATAACATAAATATTATATAATATGTATTATCTTTATGGAGAATCGGGTCTTAAAAAACCTAATCACACTGAAATAATTATATTATATTTATGAAATATGCTTGTCATGATATCCAATCTAAAGTATAGTATTATAGTAACATTGCTCATCATTTGTGCTATCACTTGGACTTCTAGAAGATAATAGAATAGAAGCATTTATCCATGTCACACAATTTTTTTTTTTTTTTTTGTGTTAATTATATGGGTACATAGCACAAAATACTCAATACAAACAACTTCTTGGCCATTCAATAGTCCAATTTTCACAACACCAGTACATTAGTACTGTAGTAACAATATATTTTTAAGCTCACATTTTTATATACAAAAGAATTCAAAAGATTGAACTGCAAATTTATATTTTAGAAATATAAAACAAACCCTCAAGCACAGATCCGGCCCAAATTTTAATAAGTTATGGTTATTTTGTAACACCCGGTACGTCTCAGTCCCAACAGGCCCCTGAGGATCTAAAACCTGACAAGTTTTACCAATGATGGGTGATGGGATAGAGTGCCATTTGTTTAAAAATATCTCTGCCAAATACCGATTCACATTTTAACTTTTGTAATTCTTTAACTTCTGTCATGTCAAGAAAATATATTTGAGCTAACTTGATAGACCTCGTTAATATTATCTGAATACTGTAATGTGATTGAAATATGTTGTTTTTTTTTTACAGAAAGATACAACTACAGAAAAAAAATCTAAAATTAAAGATGGAGTACATCTTGATGAAACATCAGTTTCCAGAAATAGATTTTGTATTAATTTTCAATTAGACATGATGTCCTTCATGCTTTTCTTAGTAGGTTTACTAACTCGATTTTATAAGTTACAAGAGCCTAGAAATATTGTGTAAGTGCAAATTTAAAGTATTTTTTTTATAATTAATATTATTAATATTATTGTAACATATAGTCAATATTAAGAGGGAATATAAAACTGATCCTAGCATAGTGAATAGGATTAAAAAAGGATCACTTAGGTAGTTTGTATCATGCGGAATGAATAATGAGGAGAAAATTTTAAGAAAGATATACGAGAGTGTTGATGGCACCAGAAATAGAGTACCTCTGCGGTTGACCTGGTGTGATCAGATAAACTAGATACAAGTATTTCTAACAGCAAGATGGTCTTGTTAGAAACCTCAACAATCTATGAATTTGCATGAGAAGGTGTATAAATGTGTATGAGGCGAGAGTTGCAATTCAGGATAGAAGAGTGTGGTGCTCTATCCTTGCGGAAAAACATTGTGATAGTAACTTAGTTAGATATTTAATGTATTGTCATATTCTCTCTGTGTTGATTTTCTCATTAAAATATGTTTTCTATATTTTTTCTAACTGAAATGTATGTTTCACAGATTTGACGAGCTCCATTATGGCAGATATATTACATTGTACATGAAAGGAATTTTTTTTTTTGATTCCCATCCTCCGTTGGGTAAGCAAATGTTGTCGGCTGCAGCACACTTGGCAGGTTATACCGGCAACTTTACCTTTGACAAAATTGGTAGTCCGTATAATGATAATGTTCCAATTTTCGCTATGCGTGTTATTCCGGCCTTTTGTGGGAGTTTACTTGTCCCATTAGCATACAAAATAATGATTCAAATGAAGTCTTCCGAGTGGACGGCGACACTGGCAGCTGTACTAGTTATTTGTGGTATTGATTTTTCATTTTATACTGAAATATATTTTCAAAATCATTGAGATTTATACTATTGTCCTAAACATGAAAAAAAATTCAGATTACTTCATATTTTTTAAAAATCACCAAATCATATTCATAAAAATGTTGAAACTTGGAAATCATGTTATTTTATTTTCATTTCTTATAACCGTTGTTATAATTTTAATACTATGACTAAGAAAGCGATTTTGTTCCAGTCAACAAGGCAATTTCACCTGCACATATATATTCTCTTTTAATATTTTTCTTCATATAGATATTAGAAGAGATGCGAGTTGTGAAGGAGAAACAAATAGACAAGTGGCCTTACAGATTGTTAAGACTTTATTTTAATTTTTAGATAACGCCTTATTGACTCAATCCAGGTTTATGTTGATGGAATCAATATTATTAGCATTTGGATTATTTGGATTATTGTGTCTTCTCAAATTTAAACATCATCATGAAAATCAGAATGAGATGAATTGGTGGCTGTGGTTGGCCCTTGGATGTATATCTCTTACATGCTCATTAAGGTAAGATTAAAACTTAATAAAGACTTCGCAGCAGGTTGATTTTGGAATTTATTCACATTGTCCTTTTCACAATTATGTATATTTAAAGATAATCAGCTTTCAAGTGTATATATAAATGTGAAGCATGGTGTTCATGAAGGATCAATATTAGGATTGATATTATATGAACAACGACCTACTGCAATAAAACTTTGAAAACAGAAACTCTAGACTGAGTAACCTTTCCTTTCCGGTGATGTAAACTGAGTTGAGATTGCCTCTAATTGTGTGAATATCTCTGTAAATATACTAAATACAGAATTCACATTTTAAGTATTCCTCTAATATATTTATGTATAGGATAAAATAATTACAATATATAATTATTTACCATACGCAATAATAAAAAATGTTTTCTCCTAGAACCTAACGTGATTTGTATGTGTACGTGTGGAGAGGTGCGGAAGGCCTGGTGCGCGGGGTGCCAGATGCCGATCGTCACTTTAGTTATACTAGCAGTCCGCTCTCGCTAGATGCTAATGTACTACAGCTTTCGGCTTGCATCGCCTATTCTCATGTCGACACGGATCATTCGTGCCATCTTGCTTTGCCTCGCCTCGCCCCGTCCATGCTCCGTTCCGGTTGGAGTGCGGACGAGGCGAGGTGAGGTGAGGAACCTCGGGGAGAGTGGACTGCTGGTATTAGTAGCGAGAGCGTACGCTGGCCAAGTGAGACGTGTCTTATGCGTCTTTGTGCTGTCGTTCCGTATGACCAATGTTTTTTCTCATTCTTAGCACTTTTTCACAATAATTGATGTATATATATTCACTTATATATATATCAACTATTATTTTAATGATTAATATAAGTAATAAATGTAAAATATTCAAATATTTATCCGATCACAAGAGTCCCATGTACACTGAGTTTACAGCACCGGAGCGTGCTTTATTATTTTAGCACCGTATGGGAAAGGTTAACAAGAATGTAGACATACTATCATCAGATTAGATAAATAGCAATTTTCTTAAATTGAATAACAAATGTAGCATAGGCAACTGCATACAAAATACCCAAGACTGTTCATACACAAACACCTTAAATTAACTACATATATAAAGGGTTCTTCATTAAGGGCGCTCAAACTTTTTTTTTAAATAAAACAAAAACGAATGAATATATCTAAAAAATTTTTATTATGTTTTGGAGTACATTTAGTGGCAATTATGTATGAAATTCAATTTCCCTCGCATGACCACCGCGGGCACGTTTGCAGAAGTCCAATCGTTGAATCCAATTCTCCACCACTTTTTCACATAATTCGGCCCGAATCGCACCAATTTCGCGTTCAATATTTTCTCTTAGCTCTTGTAACGTCGCCGGCTTGTTGGTATAGACCAAAGATTTAACATAGCCCCAAAGAAAATAGTCCAATGGTGTTAAATCGCATGATCTAGGTGGCCATTGAACTGGTCCATTTCGCGAAATAACACGCTCACCAAATTTGGTTTTCAATAAGTCAATTGTTGCGTGTGCCGTGTGACTGGTAGCGCCGTCTTGTTGAAACCACATATTGGCCAAGTCCATACCTTGCAATTGAGGCCAAAAATAATCAGTTATCATGGAGCGATAACGATTACCATTCACAGTAACATGACGATTAGCATCATCAACAAAAAAATATGGTCCAATGACACCTCCGGCATGTAATCCACACCAAACAGTGATTTTTCCGGGATGCAATTGTGTTTCGTGAAGCACGTGTGGATTGGTGCCTGCCCAATAACACATATTTTGCTTGTTTACATATCCATTGAGCCAAAAATGAGCTTCGTCGCTAAAGATGATTTTTCGATGGAATTCAGCATCATTTTCAAATTGTTGTGCAGCCCAATTGAGGAATTGGCGATGCTTCAAATGGTCAAGCGGCTTTAGTTCTTGTGCCAACTGGATCTTGTATGGATGTAGGCCAAGATCTTTTCGCAAAATTCGCCACAATGACGTCACAGAAATGCCCAATTGTTGAGAACGTCGTGTTAGTGACTCATTTGGGTCATCAAGAACAGATGCTCTAGCGGCGGCAATATTTTCCTCACATCGTGCATTTCTTTGTCTCACTGGCACTGGAACATTGTGTAGCGACAATGTGCTTTCAAATTTTTGCACCAAACGTTGAATTGTTGATGTGGCAGGCAAGTGATGATGACGATAAAATGGTCGTAATGCTCTTAAAGTTGCGGTGAGCGAACGCGAATTTTGGTAGTAGATTTGAATAATTTGCAAGCGTTGCTCCGGTGTGTACTGCTCCATGATGATTTGCCAACTAAGTACGAGTGTTAACCTCAAAAAAAATTGAAGAAATATGGCGTAGTTTCTTGTCCCTGTTGAAAGAAAGTTTGAGCGTCCCTATTGAAAAACCCTTTACATGAGGTGTGGACAAAAAGTTTGTGCATGGATTTTTTTCTGCTGAGGTGACAACACTGCACATCTAGAGAGGAGTCTTATGAGTCGTCAGTCCATGTTTGGTTGCAATCAAGTGCGTACATATTTTTTTATGCCAGTATTTGTAAACATTTTTTGCGCGGTCGAAATGGAGCAAGATGTTTTAACTCAGCAAAAACGGGCAAAATTTTTTTGAAATGTTGGGAGTCTGCTATGAAGCATAGAACTGTGTATAAATGGGTGAACTGGTTTAAGAAAGGGTGAAAATGTGCGAGAGGAGTGCCCTTCAATAATAATAATAATGATTAATTTTTATAGTGCCATTTTTATAAAAAATTTCATCAAAATTCAACAGCGCTTTATACATAAACTGTTTATAGTCCTATACCATCTTTGTATTTTAAATTAAAAATTGCTATTTGAACTTATGGAAATGATTTTTTGAAAAGGTGTGTTTTTAACCTCTTTAAATAAAGTCTCTGATGTACTGTTTCTTATGATGGAGGTCAAAGAGTTCCATACTTTTGGGCCTACCACCGCAAATGCCTGTTCACTAAACTAAGGCTTCTGGCAGTGGCTGGTTGGTTCTACAACTCTTCCTAGGGCTGAAGTAGAGGCTGACCAGAGAGTTTGACATCTACTATTCAAATTGTCTGGGATGCAAAGCTCTTGAAGATACAGAGGCACCATATTATGTGTCACCTTGTACCAACACATTTTAAATTCAGGGAAACAGAGTCAATACAAAAGGGATGTTATATGAGAGAATTTAGAAATTTCATATTATTTGTGTTGATGAAAACATTCAACATGTTCACAATTTGGTGCTGTCAGACCGTCGCAGTGCCGAGGTTGAAATTATTAATGGCTTTTCAAAATAGCTTTAAACATACATAAGCTATGTACAAAAATCGTCCTTAAAATTTTGACGCACAAGCAAAACCAATAACATATTGCTTGTTGCCAAGACTGGATAGAAAATGAAGAGTTTGGCTCCTAAAGGGTCTAACTTTGGAAGACATACAACACTCTTTCCAACAATGAAAGAAGTGTTGAGCCATGTGCATTCTGTTGGGGAGATAGTACTTTGAGGGTGACAACGTTCCCATTCCAGAATAATTAAAATTAGATACTTTTTGTTTGTACCTCATATATATGCGAGGGCTGTATGATAAGTACCTGTATTAGGGAAGGAAATGCATTAATTTTTTAAGTCTCCTTTCAGCTCGATACCCTTAGTCCAGTGATATTCCAATTTTTTTAAGCCATCTGATAAATATAATTTATCGAACTCAGCAAAATAGGCCTTTGTTTCAGCGATGACTCCCTCGTTTGGCATGAACCGCTTTCTGCCAAGCCATTTTTTCATGTTTGGAAACAAAAAAATTGCATGATGCTAAATCTGGAAAATAGGGTGGATGATGCAGCAATTCGTAATGCAATTCAATCAGTTTTGCTGCGGTGATTGCAGACGTGTGAGTCGGTGAAAGAGCACTTTTTCTTCACCAAATGGAGTCAAATTCTCATCAATTCAGTGTCGAATCGGCTCTATAAATCAACATAGTACTGCTCTGTGATGTCCTTCCCTTCTCCAAATAGTCGGTAAAGATGATGCGTCATGAATCCCAAAAAACGGTGGCCATGACCTTTACGGCCGATGAAACCGATTTCACCTTCAGAGCAGGTTCGCCAGTTTTGACTGTTCTTTTATTTCTGGCGTGTAGTGATGGATCCATGTTTCGTCAAGAGTCACGAAAGGCCACAGAAACTCTTTCGGATTGTGCTTTATTAAACATGTCCAAACAGTGCTCCAAAGTTTTCATGTGATTCCGTTTCTGTTGCACTCTGAGCAAAAGCTGCACACATTTTGGCTTTAGCTTTGTCATATCCAATTTTTCGTGTAGGATATTTTGTCCGTGTTCAATTGAGATGTTTACAATATCAGCAATCTCTGTTATATGCTTCTACTGTAGCATATAACTACTATATCCTAGTATATAGCAAATACAAAACTTATTATTAAATTCATGAAAAAAACATTTTTATTTATAATCTTCCACTTGCAGATTTCCGTTTAGCATGTTAGTTGAACCTATTTCTGTTCAAATAATAAACGAGATATATTATTTTGTTTCAGCGTAAAGTATTCCGGTTTCTATTCATGCGGAATGGGCTTTTACATAATTGGAAAAGAATTTTGGAATCTTTTAGGCGTCAGAGGTATTCAAACAAAATTAATATTGAGCCAGTTTTTCCGGATGAGCATCGCTGTTTTAGTGATACCTCTGATAGTGTATTTAGCGATATTTGCAATACATTTGAATCTATTGACAAAGGCCGGTCCGCATGACAGTGTGATGACAAGTGCCTTTCAAGCTTCCCTAGAGGGCGGACTCGCCAGTATTACTAAAGGACAACCGATATATGTCGCGCACGGATCACAAATTACTCTCAGGTTAGTAAATGTATTGACTTTATAAAAATCTCATCTCATGTCCCAATTTTGTAATCTTAGTACCATATTACATCGATTATAAGATGCACCCTTACTTTTCTAAGCTAGAAAGAAAAAAATTAATGAAAACTTTATTATAAAAATGAAAGACATCACATTGCATACACAATAAGTTTTCGTTTCAATGTAGCATAACAGTGATTTGTTTTTGAGAACATTTTATGCAACAATTAAAGAAAAATTTTATTAAAAAATGATCACGTTTGATCGTCAGCAAGCAACAAATGAATCTCAATTGTGCAGCAGCAGCTCCTAGCTCACTGGAGGTTGGTTCCATGGATCATCGATGGCAAGTACATTTTTGACAGTGATTGTAAGACGCCATTGAGTATAAGACTCACCGTGAATTTAGAGACACCAAAATGGTAAAAACATGCATCTTATAATCAATGTAATATAGTATAAATCAATTTGTGACAATTAATTTTTTTAGTTTTTCTGTTCTTTGTTACATACTATTTTATTGAAGTTTATTTATTTAAAATAAAATATTTATTGCAATTTAATACCATAACTATATTGTAATTTTTGTTCTAAATTAATAATAAATTTTTCTACAGACACACCCACGGGCGCACATGTTGGCTTCATTCTCATGCTCATGTATATCCCATTCGTTACCCTGACAAAAGGGGGTCTTCACACCAGCAACAGGTCTCTTGTTATAGTTTTAAAGATGTGAACAATTGGTGGATAGTGAAGAGACCAGAGAAGAACGATCTAGTGGTAGAATATCCAATAGATGCTATAAAACATGGGGATGTGATACAGCTCGTGCACGGCATAACCAGCAGAGCTCTAAACTCCCACGATGTGGCTGCACCCATGTCTCCACAATGTCAGGCAAGATAATACTATACATATTGTGTTCATTCAACCATCCCACCGTTTATTATATTATCTAATCAAATTCACATTGTTAACCAAATTAATCAAACTTTGAATTAGCCTTCGAATTCAAGGCCAACTGTTTTTTTAACCCGCCGTTGGTCACTCGTTTTTGCTTACATCATTAGTCATGACTGAGCGAATAGCCATCTCTCAGTTCTTTACGTTTTTAAGCTAGAATATTGAATATTTATTTATACGTTTTTTATCTCTGGTGTATTTGTATTTATAAATCACGGTTTGCCATTTTTATCTCATTCATGATCGAGAATTATCATTTCATGATCGAGAAATAATTTTAAAATGTTATATTATACATCAGAAAAGTTTAATAAAAATAATTTTATGAATAAAAAATAAATGTAATTATAATAAGAAAGTAAATAAATAAGAAAAAATTACACAAATTTAAGTCCATGCGAAAGACGTCCTCTCTCAATCCTTGGTATAACACAACTAATATGCAAAACCAAATGTATACAAAAATAGCAAACACGTGTTTGAGCCTGTAATATTGAAAAAAATGTGGTTCTTGGAAAGTAGACGGACCCTCTAGTTAATATGTTTCACACAAAAAAACTATCTGGGTGAGCGCTGCGCCACCGCGCGACCAAGAGAGGGTTAAGTGTAAATATAGAAATAATTGGAATTTTAACACAAAAACAGCACTTGTTATTAATAAGTATATATAATAATATATTACTAATAATACTGGGCGTTCCACTACATACAAGCAAAAAAAAGTGCATTACTAAAGATTCTGGGAAATAAATATTAATTTAATAATCCTTGTCTTCTGAAAAGATCCCATAAAATTCTGACTATTATTACACGGATTAGAGTAACCTATGTCTAGAGTTTTTAATTTCAACAGATCTTCTGCATACAAGTTATACCTTGTAATTTGTTTGTTCGATCTGCATAACACAATATTACTGAACAAAATATTTTCCTACTGAAACTGTGTTATGTTAGGGGTACCTTTACATTTGTCAATATGCTGCAGTTTTTAACCAATTTTTTTTCTATTATATTCTGTTTATTCGAAATGGATTATCTTGACTGAAAACTATATGCATTGGCACCTTTTACTAATTCTACAGACTGAACTTTTTTCCGTGGTTTCTGTTTTTCATTCCAGTATCATTTCGTAGTTTGTATGGCAATCGTCAATTATATGCCAAGTAAGCGAGTATAATTTTTAGGTCAATATTAACAATAATATTGAAATATTTAATGTTGAAGTATCCGTTGTTCAAATGAGAATTCATAGATCTTAAGCGAAATCAAAAGCAGAGAAAAGTACGGAACAATAAAAAAACATGTCTTTTTTGAAGTAATGAATTCACAATTATTTTCTAAATTTAAGTTGATAGTGACTCAGTTTAAAGCGCTGTGCATTTGAAATTGTGTTATTCTAATTCAGGAATTAACATTTTACAAAGAGCCTTATTTTATTTTAGGAGGTGTCTTGCTACATTGATTACAATGTTTCAATGCCTGCTCAAAATTTGTGGCGAGTTGAAATTGTCAATAGAGAAGATGAGGAAACTCAATGGAGCACAATACAATCCTTAGTCCATCTCATCCACGTTAATACTGGACTAGCTTTAAAGTTCAGCGGACGCCAACTGGGAGACTGGGGATTTAATCAACATGAAGTAGTTGCCGACAAGGTGATCAGCCAAGATGATACAGTGTGGAATGTCGAAGAGCACCGCTATACTAAAAGTATGTTCAATGTTCAGATGAATGGTCTATAGAAACATAAATATTAAGTCATTTTTGTAGGACAAACACTTAGAGCTTTAAATACAAGATAAAACAAATAATTGATTACGACAATCTCCATCAACTTCTGAAATATGATTCCCGGTTCATTTCACTCTCCACATTTAGTCACAGAATGAACTAACTCAGAATTTGCACTTTTTTTAGAAATGTATTGTAAGAAATATCCGAAACAGAATCAATAAAGTAGAATCTACTATGTACTTCATTTATACATGCTCAGTTCTACTCTGACTGCCAATTATGGGCACCAGGCACTTTCTCTTTTGCATTATATATAGATTCTTCATCTAAGGTCAAATATAATTTTATTCCGATAAAGATGTAACTGCTACAAAATCTGGATACAAATGTTTTATTACATTTATTTTTATTTGAGAAGTTTTTTTGGTGTCATCTGCGTTTCTTTCATTGCCTAATATTTTGTTTCTTTGAATAATACAAAATACAGAATTACAATTTCTTTATTATAAAAAATTGTGTTTCATAATTTTAGCTGATGATAAAAAAGAGAGAGAAAGACAGCTTGTCTTTGCTGAGATGATTCCTACCAAACCGACTACTCTCTCCTTTTGGGAGAAATTTATGGAGTTGCAGTACAAAATGCTATTTACTAGTCAAGAATATGTGCAGAATCACATGTTTTCTACTGAGCCATTGGATTGGCCATTACTCACTAGGGGGATTGCATATTGGGTATCATCAGAATCTAATGTAGGCATTGCGTGACATATTTTTTTTAATTTTTAGGATTTATAACTGATTTGTGAGTAGCTTGCTGGTGTAGTGGTTAAGACGTTGGCCTAGTGATCTAGTGGTCAGAGGTTTGTGCCTCGTTCCAGGACACCAGCAAGTTAGTCCTATTTTCATATTACAAGCGTTTAGCCTAGTTTGAAAATAGTAATAATATTGATGTGACATGTATTCCGTGTACACATCTCTAAATTTAAAAATCTTTCCTTTTTATTATAACTATATAAAAAAAAAGTAATTATATTTTTCAAACTTTTTCAAAAGTACCGTCATCTTTTGGATGTTTTATTTGGAAAAGCATAATTGGGTTTCCAGGGATAGTTTTACAACCAACAATTAATTTTGAAATTTATATAATACAATAAATGATTATTCCTTTTCAGGCTCAAATTCACTTGATTGGAAATTTGATCACATGGTATTCTGCTTCAATCAGTTTGTTCATCTACTGCGGCTTCTTATTCTTTTATTTAATCAGACAACGAAGAATGTGTTTTGATCTAACGGAAACTGAATGGAAACAATTTGTATCTGTTGGAGAAGTGTGTCTAGTCGGCTATCTGTTTCACTTCATTCCGTACTTCTTCATGGAGCGAACGCTCTTCCTTCATCATTATTTATCAGCTTTCCTGTACAAGACCCTTTTATTGGCAGCCGTTATCGAACACATTTATAGATTTATATTACAAAAATTCAATAAAGGTGTAGCATATGTTTTTATACTTTCAGTGTGTGTTTGGTTGGGGTATGTTATGCATACATTTTTAAAATTTTCTGTATTGAATTACGGAATAAAAGATTTAAGTGAAAGCGATCTTGTCAATTTAAGATGGAAAGACACGTGGGATTTCATTTTACACAGAAAGTGACACTATCTTTTTAATATTTTATTTATTCATTTAATAATATAAGATAAATGTTTTTTTTTTTAATTTTAAAAATACTTAAATGTAAGGTGCTATATATTTTTTTAAATAAAACAAAGGCAGGTTATGCTTTATTTGATTTTAATTTTCTTAACCCACCTAAATACCTGATATAATAAAAATAACCAATTTTGTAAAAATATTGGTTATTTTTAATATAAACATTGGAGTTCATATCTGAAGTATTATTGTATTTAGAATTAGGAATACCTTTGACCAGCAGCGACTGACTGTTAAAAAGTATGGTAGTGTAGTGCATGGACATAATCAATCTTCTGTTGCACAAAAACTGGTGTCTTTTGCATCTTTTGAGGGGTCTCTTGCCCGCCTGGAACACTTCTTTAATTTGCCTCACGACAAAGTGAAATAAATACAAAAAAGTATTTTATTAGGAGAACACATTCTTATTGTGAAGTTGTAATTATTAAGAATATAGGTCTGTGATATTTTAAATACTAATTAAATGTATTAATTAGAAAGTTATATATACATATAAAATCAATTTTATCAAATAATATTGTTGTTGCGCTACCGGAATTTGAACCTGGATCTCTTTCCAAACCGGGGAAGGTGCATTATCCAACTATGCCACAGCAACATTATTTTTAATGTTCCAACCTATATGTTACACTTTTTCAAATGAGTACATCTATCATTCCATTATTTAAAAGCCATTAATTAATAATTACAACTTCACAATAAGAATGTGTTCTAATAATATATAAATTGTATCAATGTTTTAAAAAATTTAATAAAAATTAATTGTTAATCTCGCATTGTCTGCTATCGGTTTACTCAAAGGTATTTGAGATTCCGTAAAAACAAAGTAGATGGCTTTCAAATATTGGAATGATAGATGTATTAATTTGAAAAAGTGTAACATATAGGTTCGAAAATTTGTCATCAAAAGTAATGTCGCTGTAGTATAGTTGGATAATGCACCTTCCCCAGATTGGAAAGAGATCCAGGTTCGAATCTCGGTAGCACAACAAAAATATACTTCGATAAAATTGATTTTATATCTTTCTAACTATTACATTTAATTAGTATTTAAAAATTATTTCTAATTTTGATACTGTTAATCCATGGTGGAATTCCATTTTAATGATTTATTAAAAACTATTTTATATAGTAAAAATTATTGGATGGTATTGTAAAAATACCATCACATTCTTTTTTAATATTTATAATATAATGTAATGCACAGTATTGCGCAAATTAATATGAACATTGATCATTTCTTAATTTTTTTAACATGGCAACACTGCCGTGACAATTTTGTCAGTTGTTTCCATAGATAGTTGTTTCTATACAGATTACATAACTCATCATTCTGAATTAAGTTATTGTCGATGTCAGTCGTTTCGCTGGTTACGTTCACTGAGTTACAAGTGTTTTTGTGGATTTATGAGAAATTTTGGTTGGTTTTTCATGTTTTATGGCATTGTGGATATTACGCCAAAGAAAAGAGAAAAAATAATTACACTTAATGATCCATGACGCAAAGAGACATTGCTATGGGAGCTGTAAACAAGATAATCAAACAAAAAAGGGAGACTTGATCGAATGGGAAAATGTGGAAGAAAAAGGACGAATCTCTTCTTTTGAGAAATAGCAAATTGAACCCTAGATAGACAAGCTATGATCTTCACCAAGATTTAGAAAAGGCTGGAGTGAAAATTCACGACTCTACGAGTCATAGATGCCTTTTAAGGGGAGGAAGAAAAGCAGTAAGGCCTCAAAAAAAACAATTTCTGACAGAGGCTATGATGTAAAAAAGGCTAACCTGGGCCAAAAATATGCACATTGGACAGAAGAACACTGGAAAAATGTCTTGTTCTCTGATGAGACACTTTCTGGTGCACCAATCAAAATTTGTGTGGAAAAGTGCTAACAAAAAGTTGGCTGCAGCTCACTTGGTCCAAACAGTGAAAGAGTTCAAGCAGTTAGTGAACCAATCTTCCAGCAATATTCAGCACCATGTCATGTTTCCAAGAGGATGTTGAAATATTTCAAGGACAAAAAGGTGACTCTTCTAGATTGGCCCGGATACTTACCAGATATTAATCTCATTGAGAACTTGTGATCTATATGCAAGGCCAGATTGCTAAAAATGTATTGTACAACAAAGGCTAAGATGATTAAAGCTGTCATTCGGCGCGTACTGTATATATATTTTTATTTCAATAAAAAATATTTAACATAAATTTGCCTGTGTTCACATTAATTTGCACAATACTGTACATTTACAATAAACATGTATGAAAACACAGTGAAGGAGAAATTCAAAGACAATTGAGGTTAATATAAAAACATTTTAATCAAAGTTAAATTGAATTTGTTGAGTTTACAAAAAACTATATTTTGTAGATTCACATATCCATGGGTCCAGCACTAGGCTCCAAGTTCCGGACTGTAACATCTTCTACTAGGATAGGAATCGTTTTGGAAGACAGAATAGCTGTTGTGCCTTTAGCGTATTTGTACGTTGACTGTCTTACACCCTTCTTATTGGCTTCATCATAAGTGCGCAAGTAATCCACGGAATTTTTCCGAATGACGCACAAATCAATATTTGAACCAGAACCAAGATCATTGAAGATACCTGCTGCAATTCCATCGCGTACAAGCTTTTTCCCTTCCTCTTCTGTCATGTTTGGTTTCCAGCGGGACTCAAAAACAGCCATTGCGGCCAAAGATCCCGATCCTAGAATTTTTAAAATAGAATATGTTTATTCTCAGTAAAATTTGTCACTAAAACTGCGCTACATTTTTTTTATACACTCACTTTTATCTTGTTTTATTTTCATCTTTACCGGCACCGGGATCGATACCAGGTCCCTCAAAAACAAAGAGATTATCGAGACGCCGAGTATCGTTCCCGGTTCCACTAGCACGCTAAGCTAGTGCTCTGCTATCTTAGCTATTCCCCTAGTAAACTGTGGCTTCAAATTGATACTGATTTTTTTGTGATAGAATTTAATGCATTGATTTATAATTTTAATTTTATTAATTATTATTTTAACATCAAATTTTATTTAAGAAAATACTTATACCTGTGGAGCTTTGCGACAAAACTAGTAATAATACAGAGCTTAAATATTAGTAAACTACTATTTTCAAGTTGTGCTCGATTCCTCGACAAAGTAGCGGTTAGTATCCTTGTCTGTCACGCGGAGACCAGGATTCAGTACTCCATCTAGGAGATTTTTATTTAACTCAATACTTTTTTTTAAAACTGAAAAACATTATATTCATTGGCGGTATATTAGATGTTTTTTAATATTTATAAATTAGTTACAACAGGCATCTATTATGAAAGATGAAATCAATTGTTGATTCTTTAATGATTTGTATTTAACAAGTACATGGTAGACATATTTTATTTTATACAAATCTCCCAATCAGTAACACATGATCACAATCCTGCTATGATCGCAGAGCTGGGATTTTCTTACTCTGTAACCATTTTCTGTTCATATGTATACACACATACTGTCTATGTGTATTAGCTTGAACCGTGCACTTGATAAATTCAACTGATCCAGAGACAATTTTTTCCCCAACCACCTGGATGATTGAGGGTCTATTATATATATTTTTACTATTTGGTACAACACCATAAATAAACATAATAAATTTTACAAAATATGTATAGCATTTTTTTAATGATTTTGATCATATCAACCCCTCCTATGTAAAGCATTGTAAGTAAAAAATGTCATTTTTAATCATTCTAGTATTTTGCAGGTATTTGATACTTATTTATGTGGCAGATTAAAAAAAATAAATATATATATATATATATATTGTATTCTATGATGTAGGTACTAATAAACATAATATTAAAAAATTTACAGCCATTTAAAAATGTATCAAATACGTGCAAAATACTAGAATGATTAAAAATATTTTTTACTTGGGATACTTTACGTAGGAGGGGTCGATATGCCTAAAGACAAGAGCTTAATTGACAT
This sequence comes from Eubasilissa regina, assembly GCA_022840565.1. Lineage (NCBI taxonomy): Eukaryota > Metazoa > Arthropoda > Insecta > Trichoptera > Phryganeidae > Eubasilissa > Eubasilissa regina. Next base: position 30,803,340 of record JAINEB010000018.1, read on the forward strand.
CAAATTAATTAGTAAAAACATTTTAATTTAATTTTAATGTATCATGACGTAGCGATTGGATGATGCGTATGTTGGCAAGATGACAGTGTGAAAAGGATAAAAGAGTGTCGCGCTCAGGCGCGGCTATCTCTTCAGAATCGCAGATCAGTACACATCTCTTATATTGTATTAATACTTGTGTGATCTGTAATAAACTGTATTGTTGTACATTGACTTCTTGAATACCTGAATTCCCGTACATAAGAAGTAACAATTATAATACAATATAAAATGTTTTTACTTAAAAAAAACTAACACGATTTTATTGTATACATGATGATATTAAAGCTGGTGTTTGGTTCAGGTTTGAGTTTTATAATATTAAAAAGAACATTAAAGCTTTAACATACCCATTGTAGAATATGGAAGCTTATCGACGGATCCATGCGGGTAAATACAGTAGATGTGTGGTCCGTTACTATCCACACCTCCTAGTACCAGTGCAGCACCGATGTAACCCTGGTATCTGAAAAGCATTTGCTTCAAGAGGGTAGCAGCTGTTACCACAGGTACGACTCGTCCAGTGTGCAGACGTTGCAGTTCTAGCTGGGAGGAGATTATCTGAGTGGTCATCTCCGTGTCTGCAGCGGTACCTGCCCCGCAGCAGTACATGTTGTTGGCCAAGTAGTGAATCTTTGAGCAATTTTTATCAGACACGATTGTATTTTCAGTTGCCCTTGTATCAGCACCCAGGATAACGCCTCCCTCAAAAGTTATTCCAACAATGGTTGTTCCAGTCTTGGTGGCGGTCGGTGCCGGGAAGCCTTTAGCGCAGAGCAAAGCATTCCTAAAAAACACAAATAGATATTAAGCGTAGAAAATTTAAAAATCCGTACAAAATAAGTGCTGAGCAGAATAGATTAACAGTACGTAGCATTCGAATACTTTTTGGACATTTGTAATATTATTCTAGAAATAATAATACAAGTTATTTGTTGGTGGCACAATAATATTGTACCAAAGCATGACTCGAGTAATGTAAAGAATATTTAAAACGGTACATATTCTATCTCACCTCTGGCAATTATCAAAAGAAAATCCTGCCGCAGGGATTTCAGGTATCAGAATGGACGACATCTTGAAATGATAAATTAATATAATATGTTGAAAATATCAAGTTAAAATAACTGCGAGAAATTGAAGAAACCCTTAAGGAATTAACAACCACAGATACAAATAGTAGTCAAATAATGACACAACAAAACCGGCAAATCGACTATAAAATTATTTTCTATGAACCCATAGACATAATTATGAATTTTACCACACACAGAGATATTAAATTGGCAACACGGAGCCTGATATGCCTAAGCGCGAAGATGGCGCGAAGTTATTACATTTATTAGCCGAATAAATGAAATAAAATAAAGGCTGGAAATCACGTTTCGCAAATACATGCAGGTCGCTGACGGCAGGCCCATATAAACGGGACCGGACGTCTCTCAATAAAAAGAAACCTAGCGGCTCGTTCAAAAGCGAATAACGACCGTAGTGACCTCCAGCCCAAGTGTTGTGCGATACGCGTTAAATGACGAGGGCTGAAAATAACGAGATTATGAAGGTTTCCTGAGAAGCGATAGCAAATCTGTAAGGGCGCGCATTGTTTCGAGGAGACACACCCTGCCGACAAATAGAACCGAATGTCGTAGGACCATTAAAGCTACCGTTGTACCGGCGAGAATAGGGAATGCACCGTTACGTGCCCATTAGCTAACGTCCAGGGTCGAAACGTGATGAGAACAAAAGACGCAGTTTCTTTGTGCAATCTGCTCTTTTAGTACAACGTTGGACAAACCACATGGCTTGATTCGAAATGTAAATGAATATTGCAAGAAATAACATGCCCGTCAATTCAATCTTTATTTTAATCACTTAGGATATAATAAATAATATGTTTTGACGCGTGAATATGATCCTGACAAAACGTGTTGTGAAGCGATGAGTACGAATCTAGATTGCTTAACGAATATGACAATCGATCACGGTGGGCTTAGTATTAAGTAGAAGAAGAATAACTAAATAATATGTGTAACTAGATATAAGACTGTAAAGTAGCGTAAGAAATAAATAAATAACTAAATGTTGACTAAAGTGTAAATAATTAGAAGATAAGATTAATTATAGTCAGCGATAAGACGAAGGAGGAGTGAGTTCGGGTTTGGATCGGGCGTGGCCTCCAGAAGAAGCGAATGGACCAATGGGATGGTGGCCCGTCCCATGACGGGAAGAAGGCAGATGGGAATGGATGTGATCTTATTTTGTGTGATTGAACTTTGTGATTAGACATAATTTAAAATTGTATGTATATTTAACTTTGAATAAACCACTGTAAGTTATTTTTACGTCAACTGGTTTCGATACTAATGTAATTTCATCAGGACTGGCGTACAACTGAACTATTTCATAAAAATAAAATATTAAAACGGCAATTAATTTAGAGATTCTAGGAATTAACAAATTCTTCAATACTAAGTCTAACATAATAATTGACCAATTGATCTTAACAAACACCCCGTTATTTAACATATTCTCTATTTCAATATCTCCTTCCCAATATTCCCACTTCTATTATTACTCCACCCCCGCCTCGTAATTTATGTCGTTTTAATATTTTATTTTTATGAAATAATTCAGTTATACGCCAGTCCTGACAAAGTTACGTTAGTATCGAAATCGGTTGACGTAAAAATAACTCATAGTGGTTTATACAAAGTTAAATATAGATTTAACTGACATTATTTTGCTCTTGAAAAATAACTTTCAAAATGATATCTGAAATATTATGTCTGTGGAGCGTTCTACTATATCTTGAGATTTGCAATTGTCTTGGATGGTAAACTTTTTTGATACTTGGCAAACTTTATTTGACATTTCATAATACGTATTTCTTTTCTATGCATTTGATATTTCATGGTGCGGTGAAGAATTTGTCTAAAATTGTAATCATCAAAAGGGCGCCCAAGGGGAGCGCGTTTAATAAATTTGCAGATGCGTGCAGACGTGTTATTTAAATGATTTTTATCTTATTTTAAATATGTCTGTTTTAATACCAATTCTATGTCGACGTGCGCATTTCTCAATATTTAATCTGAAACACAGATATATTTTCAGTCGAAATTTTATTTTGTTTACCTCCGATTATCATAGCCCAACTCATTTTAACAGTTCAAAACAATATAATTTAGCATGGCAATTGAATCATACGTTAGCTCCCGTTAGCGTGAGAAATTTATCAAATAATATCGACAGTAAGAATAAGGAACCGAAACTTGGATTGGTTGCGAAATTCAAACAGATGTATAAAGATTACTGGTATGTTCTCGTTCCAGTACACTTGGTAACATCTGCATTCTGGTTCGGTAGCTTCTATTACCTCGCTAAGAGGTGAATAATATTCATGAGTACATATATTTTTTATATTACATACTTTCAGATATTTTATGTAATGTCATTATAGTTTAATTCGTGTGATCAATGAAGAAATGCTTAGAAGTGATATATTTGAGTGACGAATAAGTAAATAACGCATTTTATTAAAAAAAAAACTTTAAACCTATTTGGTATGTCTTTTTTGTCTCTGTTAAATGTTACTTAATCAAATGACAAATAATAATAATTTTTTTAGTGGTGTCGATGTTGTTGGATTGTTACAAGCAATGGGAGTCAGTGAGCGATTTTCTGAACCATTAAAAGATTCCAGTATGGGATATTTTGCACTAGCGTATGCACTTTATAAGATTGCTACTCCTGTTCGTTACACGGTAACAATAGGTAAGCATTTGTTTTACATATTTCTAACTATATCCAAACGCAGTTTGAGCAATGTTGTATAATATGAAAACATTATACTGATAATAAAGAATAATTAAAACTTCCGGAAAATACCAATGTAAACAAAATTCTTTATGTACCTTTTGAATTCTTTATGAAAATGTAAAAGTATATTTTTTCATCAGAGATAATATTATAATGTGTATATTATTTATATATTTTTTTAGGTGGAACCACGGTGTCTATCAAATACCTTAAAAATTGGGGTTATATAAAACCAATGCCATCACATCAAGAATTAAAAGAAATGTATCAAGTTAAAAAAGAAGGCTTACAAGACATCTACCAAGAAACTAAATTAGAGTTACGTCAAAGAAAAGATCAAATGAGAGAAAGAAAAGAACATGTATTGAAAGACATAGAAAGATACAAACAAGAAATGCGAGATGTCAAAGAAAATGAGCTAAAAAATAAATGAGATCATCAAAGTGTTTTTGTTTTTATAAATTAAAATATGTTCACAATGAAATAATAGTTAGTATGTGATTTTTTACAGATAGTTAGATAGGTATGTACATATATACAAACCGATGAAATGTTATTTTTGATTATTTTTATAGAACCCTATATATATATATTTATATATAAATAATTCTATTGTACATAGCAAATTTAATTAAACTCTTAAGTTTATTATATCTGCTGTCATTAATAATGTTAAATGTGAATGTAAAAGATGCAGGCTCTAATATAAAAATTGTGGGAGATTAATTTGTTTGTACAATGTATTACTTTATTTAAAATAATACACAGAATATTGATTTTAACCTTACAAACATATTATCAATGTTTTTAAATAAAATGGACCGAATCGGAGAGGGGAGTGAAGAAAATGATAAGGGTGAAACCTGATTTGTAATTGGAGATGGTAGTTGGTGAACCAATGTACTTTCTATTCTCTCAGGAATATTTTGACAATATTTCTAACAGTTGATTCAAATGTCAGTTATTTTTTTATTGAGTGACCTGGGTACTTTGTGTGATCATAGGAAGTAGAATTTGTGAAGTTTTTGTTATACAACTGCCGAGAATTTGAAATGTTCTGTGCCCTACTATTTTCTGTAAAAGAATGGCGCTAAGCAATGGGGAACCAACCCACAAAAAACAAACTAAAATAATCACAGTAAAAGTTGAATATTAATAATTCTACTTTCACTATAGTCAAAATCTAAAATTTTATAGGTTTATTTTTCATAATAATAAGCATTGGAAATCTGTGATGTACATTAATTTTCAACTGGGTCTATTTTCTATAACTAGTTAACCATTTTTTTCCAACTAACTTATCATCACGCCGTTTCTGCAGAGGTACGCAGGAAGGACAAAGCGTCACACTCCTCCGTCCTGACACAATTCTCGCCTTATCCACATTTATACAAGCTTGCCGATTATTGAGGTTTCTAACAGAACCATCCTTAAAATATCTGGTTTACCTGGTCATACCAAGTCTTCTGCGGACATCCTCTATTTCTGGTGCCATTTACTCAAAAATCATTTTGCGAGTTGGTTCCTTTTTGTTTATTGCCATCCAAATATTGTAAAATATGCACTTTAAATAAAGTTAATAATAAAAGAAAATAAAATACATCTTTTAATTATAATTTTTTTTATTATAAAGAGTAAGTACCTATAACAGATTCTTATACCATTAAATTATTTCTACACATTAAATGCATAAAAATCTTTTAGCATCAAAGATTTCCACTTAATAAAATGAAATCTTAAATATTAACTAAAGCTTACGAAAATCACATTGCAAACATGATAAATTCTAAAATTGAGAAATCTGAGTGATTGTGAACTACATCATTTTTTGACGATTTGATTTGTGAAAACGAAAGAAATTACGTGAATAAAAATATTTACAAATAAAAAATATTCATAAAATAGATATCATCGGATCACTCGAAGCAAGAAGTTGGAATGATTGATTTCATAAAATAGAAAACCTAAACTAAAAAATTGTTAAATTATATATTGAAATAAGTGTCACAGAACAACTTTACACTTTCAGAGACACAATACATATTCCTAATATTCGGAATTACAAAGTGACACATGTTCTACTGTATCAAAAACTAAAACAATGTAGCTTCATTGTGTGAAATATAAAAGTTACTACATAATTCACAAATATTAAGTTTTATAAGATAATCTGATCTGACAGATTCAATGATTATTAAAAATCCTTTGTAGATTTGAGTTATTTATATTATATGGTTTTGATCAGTGGTCCAGAGTCTTTTTCTTGAACTTTTATTATTAATTTCCATTCTATTAACCTTTTAATAGTCTGGCCTAAGTAAGTACGATACTCTTATTAAGGCCCAAAAAGGCATCACAAGTCATCAAAAGGTTAATATTTGATGAACAAACAATATGCTGGAAATTTCAATTTGTCATTAGCAAGTGTTTATAATATTACATAAATTAGCTGACCCTTTGGAAACCGATAGTTTTAAAACTAAATAACTATTGAGTCCAATCTAGACAATCGTAAAATACAAAAACACAAATAATGGCAACCTACGGGGAGCAGTAATGATGTTATAAAATGAGGCCGGCATAAAAGCACCTGCTGCATGCAATAGAGAATTTATTAACACCAAATAATTGTTAAATACATAGATAGATACTGTTCTCTCTTAGAGAACAATATAATTATTAAAAATAATTTAACGATAATAAATTTCCTAACCCTAAAATTATCGCAAAAACCCAAAGATTTCACAAGAAAATGAAGAATAACATCAACAAACCGAGCGAGACCGTTTGGAAAAATACCAAATAAGAAACTGGAAAATTTCAACACAATATGGTGCTGGAACTAAATTAAACTTTGTGAATAATGTAAACATCTCCATTACACTCCATATATGTACATGTACATAATGAAATAATATGCTACATTGCAAATATGTATGTACTAGATACATAAATAACTTTTGCATCGGCTGTATTTTCAATGATTCTAAATGACATATATACTTGTTTGTTTTCACGTTGTGACCAAGTAGACGAAAGGATTACATCGTGCCAGGAGACCGCACAGCATAGTTAAAAAAAAGGAAATATATCATCTCATAAATCGGTTGATGAATGCAGTTGAACTAAATATAATTGACGAGGCTTTATATGGCACGATAAAAAGTTAACATTGATTGAATTTGGTATTTTTACCAACAGGACTTGCCAGTAGTGCATATACTGATTGATTTCCAATATTATGTATTGGGTGTGATACGTTGACACCACTTTCCCAGTATTTTGGCTCCACTTGATGCTTGTCATCTAGTTTTTGTATTTATTACATGAATCTTAAAAGGGCTCTTCTAGACTTTTTGCAAAATGTAGGTGTGGGCAATTTGTTGTAGGTGTGGGAAATTTTTGACTGTCCTAGTCCGACTATTCGTTACTATTAATGAGTGGGCGGAATAATTAATTTGAAAATATGCATACCTAAGTGCTGAAGAAATATATTTTTTAATCAGATATTTTATTTTAAAAGCTGTCAGTTTTCATGGGTCATTTGTATTTTGAAATTAATGTAAGACATCAATTTCCATACAACATACACAAATAGTTGGATTTTTCACTATGTCCCAATTGCTACATATATATAATAACATAATACACATTAAATTTGTGATTACTTTACAATGTATCACTATGCTCACAAACCTACTGGCATATTTTTTCTGGACTGAACTTACATAAAGTATTTATTATAATATATGTATAATTAACATTTATTCCATCTTTTTACAATGATCTAACATTTTTGGCAAAAAAAACATTACAGGACATCACCATAATCAGTTGTATGCATTTACATTGACAATGGGATAAATTGTTGAAACACGAAAGCTGAATACACCACATACATAATATATTTATGTAAATGTTTTTAAGAATAATTTTTCAATTTTTATATCACATTACATACTTACGCCGTTCTTTTATATTTTGCACAATAACCTCGAATTGTCAAATAAATAAAAGTTAGGGAGGCGGAAATCGTTTAACATTACGTAATTAAAGCAGAATATTTCATTCACATTAAAATAAATACATATTATGTATTTCATGAAAATACATCAATGGTACAAAATAATTAATTTACTTGTCTGTTATGGTGGAAAAGCAAACAAAAAATCCCATTTATTCTCACTGCATTGTGTAGTGTGAAACTAACATATTTTGCCTGAAGTACAAGGCAAAATTGGAACATTCAGTCAAACTAAAATTTGTTTTAAAGTTATTTGAAAGATTTTAATAATTTTTGCGCTTAATTTTACAATTATCTGTTTCACTAACTAATTAGAAAACATATTTTGAGTTGATCGATTCATGTTTCACAATTTCCACTGTAAACATTTTCCAGGTTTTTAGAAATATAACATTTTTTTAAGTTAATTGTGTCTTTTATCCATATTTTACACCTGCTAAAGATTTTGAGTGTTCAGTTTAAATTTACTTAATTTTTTAATAATATTCAATTCATTATTAACTATGAATTGTTTAATTTTATTTGCACATTACATATTTTTGGAATGCAGTGATTATACACAGAAGTTTTATATTAACTATATTGACTTCTGCCATGGTCTATCTGTATCACAAATATTAAATTAAACTTACATAAAAATGTTATTTTTGATCCCCAAGTAAGGAACGTAGTAATGATGTATTTTATGGAATTGACAACATAATGGTTGTATGATTGAAATTAAATTGAAAAATCGGCCTGAAACTTATATGCATGTTTCAAAAGTCGTCAATGGCAGAGGTTTGGATTCGAGACTTCGCATTATTCAAAGTCACTTACCATCTCACATAGACATAACATAAATAGATATACATAGATAAATAAGATTATTGCACTATGAGCAGTAAGCCATCTTTTTATATTTTCCCATTATATAGTTGGGATACGTAAATTGAATTTTCAACTATTTTAAGCAATCAAAATGATAATGTTATTACAATATAATTTTGCTTTCCTAATCTTTTATTCTGTTTTGAATGAAGGAATTTGTGTTCCGTGAGTCAATTAACTGACTGCGTATAAGAGCAGGAATTGTGTACCCGAGCAAAATATAAGTTATTATACCCTAGCCCATGTACTGATAGTTGGCCGGGGAAGGCGGATGTGTGGCGGGGCAAGCCAAGCTGAGCAGATGGCAGGCCCGGCACAGCAGGCGTCCGTGCAGAGGATAGCAGCGCTTATCCGGCTCATCTGTTAGTTGCATGCCACACTCACCGCACATGTAGCAGTCTACATGGAAGTCTTTGTCCATCGACACTACGCGAACAGTCTCTTCAGTACCCTCTACAGGAGTGATTCCTATAAAATAATCAATAATCAATCTCAGTAAGGAAGAACAATATGACAATACTAATGAAAATATATGATTGTTCATATTTTAATGCTGCTGTTAGCCCTGTCTTTAAGGCGCGACTTGCAATAATAATTCATATTTTGGCGTTTTTTACGAAAATGTGGGTTTTTATTATTCATTTATATCAGAAATTATTCAATACATATGACTTTTTTTTCAACTATTACTTAGATTGGACCTTTACATTAATATAAAACTAATAAACTGAATGTTATTTGCCATAATTAAGACAATACAAATATTATAAGAAAGACCGCAACCATTAGATGCATTTTAGGCATAGTACGAAATTGAACCAATGCGCTGAATGAATGTATAAACGAAATATATTTTCTTATAATCTTGAAACCAAGATTACGGAGACAAATCTGTAGGAAACCAAATTAGCAAAATGTTAAAAATGAATAAAGTTATAAATCATTCAATTTGCAGTACATTTGGGGAATTTTTGACATTTTTAAAATACTTTGTTTTAGTAAAAACATACGTTTTTAAATAATATACTATATTTACTCACATGCTTTGAGGCTTCAACTACTATTTAAAGGTAAGTTTAATATCAGAAACACAATAATCATTTTTTAAATAATATATTTCCAGTCTTATAAAACACGATAATTTTAATTGTCCATCGGACTTTCAGTACGCCGTTGGATTCGCACGTGACGATCGTGGGATTTGTGCTCCGTTGGATTTTAATTAAATTTGCCTATAAAACACATTTTATTACAAATTTTGACTACACTATGAATGAATATTATCCTTCTCGATACCAATTCCTTATTTTTGTAAATTGTATGGTTTTGGGTTGTTTTTATACGAAAACAGATTATAATTTTGACTTTTCAATGATCGGAGCGCTAAGAATCTGACCACGCATGCGCGGCTTGCAACGCATGCGTGTCCAGCGCATGCGTTGCAAGCTGAATTCATTTATTCACAAGATTCAATGTGAAATTCGCGAACCCGTGTTTTTTTTTGTTGGGTTTGGTTCTCATTATATTTTATTACACAAATTATTGTTCTGAAATTACTGCCTCCTGTGACTCAAGATGCCAAGGTCAAAAAGTATCCATTGACACGCTCTACGAAATATTCCAATAAAATTTTAAATGGTTATCTTGGAATAAAAATCGCAACGTAAGTTGATAATTTTTACCATTTCTATAACAATTATCTATTTGATTTAACAATACAAATTACATAGTTCAATATACATATATTATGTAATGCAGATAAATTATTTTTTATTGGAAATACATATCCTTAAAGATAAATAATCTTATCAAAAGAATTATACATGACAGACCTGTCTGATACAAATGTATTTGTTATAGTCATATAAATGAAAAAATACATATTTTAATATTTTAGATATAAAAATACTGATAACTAAATAACAATAATACTATTAATTATTTTCAAGATGTTCCCGAACTGAGCATTGAATGTGCGGACTCGTGTGAACTTCCTAAATTGGATGGCAAAAGAGTGGTCGACGACATACACCAATTCTTTTCTCTAATTAATCAAATTTACCCCCACAAATCGATGTTTGGGTGCACATGACCGAATATTGAATATGTGAAAGAACATAAAATTTTATTTCTGAATTCAGTTTAAATTGTAATATGTGTGGATCAAATTTTGTTTTGAATACGTGTAAAGAAAAAAACAACGAAATTCTGAATAACGATAATGTGCTCGATGAACAACTAATTATTTAACAGTGAATAATAATACTTTTGTAATATTTTCATTTATATTTTAATATTAAATATAAATAAATATTAAAAAAAAAACCTTTTTTTTTTATTACAACCAGAGTATGATTATTATATAATATTAGCATAAATAGTTTTTTCTACACAAATACAGCTGCTTCAAAAGTTGTCAATATTATTTATTAGTATGAATTTACGTCAATTTTTTCCTTATAAATCGGGGCATAATTGTAATAATCATGTTTATTAACACAAACAATAGTTTTTATCATAAACATAACAATTCTTAGGTGAGAACTTTAACAAATTATTTAATTTTCGCTTGATAATTTCAAATGGCAACACATATGTATTATGAATGTTGAAGAAATGCCTATTTTCTGATAGCTTTATTACCCAGGAATTTAAAAAAACCAACAATTGTATACTTGTCCTTTTCTATTGATATCTTTCACTCTAGCAATATTTACGTAAAAAATAATGCACTTTTATGTTTACTTGATATTGTAAATGAATTAACTATTAGTCTCATCTTGAAAGGGTATGCAAAATGCAAAAATATCTCGAAATTCAAACTGGAAAAATGAAAGTAGCCTCTTAAAGCACTAGCTTATTGGCAGTCGGTGGCCTCAGTGTCGCATAGGTAAAACTTTCACTTAGAGGCGAGTGATTCAGAAGTAAGGTCAGAAGCAATCATAGTCCATTTAGTATGAAAATTATTAGAACTTTTGAATGTTTGTTTGTGTAATGTTTGGTTCAGTAAAACCCCATTATACTGAAAAATGACGTATATTGAATTTTTTTTTCAAAATTAATTCTCTTAAATCAAGTTTTCATACAAAAATGAATTTATATAATGAAATTTCCTTAATATGTATAACAAAATTATTTTTGTCCCATATGAAAAAATACCAATCATTTACGTAAATATATATCGAAAAAAAAAAAACTTTTACAATGAAAATATTTCAAAATATATTTCGGCCGTTTACAATCATGTTTGTCAATTGTTTTATAGCTTTTGCGCAGCAGGCCGGTCAGTACAGGCGGCCCACTGCGCCCTTGTAATACTTCTTGGGATTGTAATAGGCCTTAATAGTCATTTGGCATAATCTCCACTTGTTCAAGGTTGAATTTATTGTCCATTGTCAAAATAGGTTAAAATGGCACTCTTCCCACGCTCTGAAGCGTATACGTATTCACGCCTCTAAAAACAGGTTTTATCTAGACCAGCTGGAGAAAATAAAAACCCCCAAAATCAAAACTGAAGTCACACGTAGGGCACGCACGCGTCAACTTTGTTTATGGTATCGGTATGGTATGCGCGAGATGCTTATAATTTTGCACATTATTATCTTTGATCTTCGTTTTTTATCTTCATTATCATCGTCAACTTATGTCACTTTTTACATTATAACTGCACATTTACATCAATTCCAAAGAATATTACGTACGACATTTTCGTTAATGTGTTTATTTGACTATTGTTTTCGTGTGTTTGTTTACCGACATGTATATATGTACTCTGTAATTTATTCATTAAAGTACATTTTTTAATATTTTGTGGAACCCTAAAATAGCTTCAGGTCGTGATAATTTCTGCAAAATTTTAACCTTTGACAAAAAACTATGATTCCGAATTCGTCTTCTACAATTTAAAGAAATATGAAGATCAATTGACTCTCAATACTTATAGCGGCTCTACAATTAAAGACAGTTAAAATTTAATGTTGTTTTATATTTGCATGACATTTTGGAATTTCCAAAAATATCGCCGAATTTTAGATTATCTTTATTGTTTTATAAAATGTTTTTAATTTAATTTCTTAATTATTATCAATTTGCTTATCTGTTGAAACAAAACTAAATAGATTATTCAGAGTTTTCTTTATACAGAAAATCCTCCTTTGTTTGCAAAATGCCTTATTATGTTATTATATATCTCATATTAATCTGACAATGGGCGTCTAGTTTGCGGAACTTACAAACTTTTTTAAAACTGCGCTACATTTATTTCTACGGCGCTCGCGGAATATTCATATATTAGGAAATTTTATTTTTTTTTCGCTATATGTGGGAAATGGTTATACGAAATTTTATTTTTTAGTCCCTTGAATTTCGCAATAACGAGGTTTTACTGTACTAAACTTTGGAAACAATTAAGTATTTTAATTAATTCAATGTAAACTTTGTTTACCTTTTCCACAACTGGCACATTTTGGAGCAAACATTCTGTGATAATCATTAACACAGTAAATCTTATTGTCAACATCAACTGTGAATGGCACACCATCCAAACACTCGTTACAAATGCAACATCTGAAGCAACCAGGATGATAGGATTTGCCCATGGCTTGAAGTATCTGCAAAGTACGACAGTTCACAAATAAGAAAATTAATACTACTAATTCGATAACTTTATTACTAGAATAATTAAAGGTTATTCTTATTCATCAATTTGTCCCTGTTAGTCTTAAAATTGATGACTGGTCAGTTGAAACAAATCAAGTAATACATATTCCCATCATTAGTACAACATATGTTTTTTATTGGTCTCCTCTATTACTAAATAAAAGAATTTGAAACAGTTTAGTTACTCTTCTACACAGCCTACGTAAAATAATATTTATCATGAATTGTAAATTCTCAAATTGTCTCCATTTATCAAGATAATCACTCCTTACCATTTCCATAATAAGGTGACCGCAAATGGCACATTTCTCAGCAGTTTGCTGGAAGCCGGAATACTGAAAATGATAAAGTTTTAGGATTATCAATAATAACTGTACTTCACCGCTCTCACACATTTTCACATTGCCTTATAATATTTTTCTTTTGATATTACTGTGTACATTGTTACATATTATTATGTACATTATTAAATGAAATTGAAAGTCTTGAAAATAAAATGAAGCATTCTTTTAGACATTTTTTTTTTGACAGGTATTTTAGTTTTTAGGTATTTTAGTTTTCTTGCACATCATTTCAAACTAGTATGAATTTAACTGTGCTAAAAATACCTAAATAATGGTTGTTTCTGTGTACCCTTAATCTGTAATCTTACGGATCTATAAACTGGTCATTCAATTGTTCTTCAACTTTGGATACACACAAGCTGATTACCTAATGATCACTATGGATGGTAACCGTGGAGGATTGACAGAGTTCCTTCAACTTAGTCACACCAATTAATAATTATTATACTATAATAAATTTTATTGTTATACTGCAGTTGATCCAGAAGTTTCCTAAGCAAGTAACTGTAGAATTTTTTGTTGATAAACTTCTGCCTTTTTTTACAATAGGACTGAGAAAACTTAAAATTATAATATCTGAATTACGGAATTATTTTTTGAATTTGAATTTGCCTTTCCTTGTGTTTTCCTTTAAGAATTGGATTATGGAACTCGTATTTGTTTTTGTATTAGATTTAAAATTATGCCAATTTATCTTATAGTCTTTTTCATCAGTATTCTAAATACGGAATAAATTTTATAAGGACGTACATTGGCCAGTGAATTGGGGATTCATGATTTTGTAGCCTCCGATGGTTGACTCCACAAATCTAATTCAAGGTTCAACATAACATGCTTGTCAAAATGTGTAGAAAGTTAAAAAGATAACAAGGTGGGGGGGACTGTGAGAAAAATGAATGCGATTGCCGATTTCTACAGATATTTTTTGATTTAAAGACAATGTGTGGTGCATTTATTCCATAAATATTGTTTGATGCCATTGCAATATGATGCAAAATCTGTATACCATTGTTTAACATCATCTTTCGAACGACGCCTCTCAAAAATTCTGACAGATTTATCGAGTAGTTTTATTTTGATAGATGTTGAAAGTGGGCAAGTTTGTGTTTGAAAACATAAAAAATTGAAAACATTAAACCATGAAAAAAGAGCAATATCGGTCAGTGATTCGATTCCTTTTTTGGATGGGAAGACATGTGAGTTAATCTTTTTATGCATGTTGTTAGTGCTATATAAGTGCGATATGTAATGTGTACGTAGTTGTGATGTGAAGCGCTGATTTTTTTTTGTTTTAAGCATCACACTAAACACAATAATAATGTTTCAACTGTTATGGTTTGACAACACTATCAACATTCATTTTTTCATTTTTTTCATCTCAAAACCGTATGAAATCGCAGTCGATGGACGCTTATGATGAAATAGTACTCACGTTTTTTTTTTAGTTACACCAACGGTTTCATGGTTTTTTGGTAAAAATAAAATTCGAAAAATATAGCCTGTGAATTTTGAATTTTGACACCAATATGGTGGGGGGATTGCTGGTATGGATTTTTCTGGGGAGGTAACAGGTTAATGAATTCAAGAGCGGCAAAACATCCGTCTTTGATGAAGAGTGTCCAGGTCGTTCGATTGAGGTGACTACGGAGATATGGCCATAAAATCCATGTTATCATGTCAGCAGGTCAATGGGTGAAGATCAAAAAGATTGCTGACATTGTAAACATGTCAATTGAATGCGTACTAAATATCCTACAAAAAATTTGGTTTAAGAAAGCTATTGATGAGATGGGTGGCATGTTTGCTCACAGTAGAACAAAAACAGAATCACATGACAACTTCGGAGCACTGTTTGGACATGTTAAGCGCAATCTGTAAGAGTTTCTGTGGCATTCATGACTGTTGACGAAACATGGACCCATTACTACATGCCAGAAATGAAAAAATAAAACAGCGGACTTCACCTGGTGAACCTACTCCAAAAAAGGCGAAAACAGTTAAATCGTAGACAATATGTAAAAGGAAGAATAATCATGGAGGAGTACTATGGTGATTTATTGGGCTGATTCGACGCTGAATTAATGAGAAAACGTCCCCATTTGGTGAAGAAAAAAGTGCTCTTTCACCATGACAACGCACCAACTTACTCATCCGCAATCGCCACAGCAAAACTGGTTGAATACACATTACAAATTACTACCTCATCCACAATATTCTATATGCGATTTTTTTTTGTTTCCAAACATGAAAGCGGTTCGCGTCAAATGAGGAAATCATTGCCGAAACAGAGGCCTATTTTGTTTAGTTTGATTTTTGGATAGCTTAAAAAAGTTGGAATATCGCTGGACTAAGTGTATCAAGCTGAAAGGTGACTATGTTGAGAAATAAATTTAAAAAATTAAATGCTTTTTTTTTAACACGGGTACTTATCACACAGTCCTCATATAAGTAAATATTTTTTTTATAAAATAAATTAAATTTTACGGGTACTTGTCTATCCACAAATTATTTAAAATAACAATTAGAAATTCATGATTAGTTTCATTACACGCTAATAATAATAAATAGCTATTATTGAAACAGTCAGCATAATATTGAGGAGCAGATAATATTGGTCAGCTCTAAAATGTTTTCTGCTGGCAAATATAGTCAGTTGAGCCGCCACTTGTGGTCAGCAAGTTGAACCAGATTGATTAGCAAATAATGTCATGTTCAAGTTATTTCTATAGTTAATTAAATACATTTGCAGAAATGTAAGTAGTAAAGAGACAAATTGTAAGCCAGATTTAATAAAATTTTGGCAAGCTGTAAAAATAATATCCATATAACCTTTAACATAACCTTTTTGTTGCTGATCAATTTTATAATCCTGCTGACTAAGTAATGTTTCATGACATATTTGAGTATGCATAAATAAAGCTGACTAAAGATGTGTTTACTTGCTAATAAAATTTAGTTTGTTTGCTAACCACGTATTGAGCCTTATTTCACTGCTATCAAAAACATAGCATGATGTCCAAATGATTTAATAGCTGTTTTTACATGCTAACCCGATATTTAAATGGCATAACATTTAATTACTTCTCATAATAAATTAAGCATAAACATATTTTCTAAAGCTCAGTGAGATAATTGCTTCAATCATTATACTTTCTGGAACATTCTACAAAAAACATAAAATTGAAAAATGCTAAAAACTGAGGTCTAACACCGTAAATGTAATGATGCATAAACACGCCAGCTGGTATCCAAATATTGGCTTTGCAAGTACGATTCCAAAATTACTTTGCATTTTTGTTTCATCTTTGGATGGAAGCAAATTCAAATTCAAAGATTAATTCTGTAATTCAAATTTAAGAATGAGTTTAAAGACGTCATATTTACTTCATCAGATAACGATCGTACCAGGTAATCTTCTTCACAATAGACTCTTCCATGGACATTGTAAAATGCTTTTCCTCTCAAAGCACGCCCACAGGAACAACAGATGAAGCAGTTGGTGTGGTACAAGTTCCCCATGGCCTGGCAGGCCTGACCTGCCCCGGTCACCTTCTCGCCACAAGTATGGCAAATCCCTATAATATTTTATAATTATAATAAAAAATATATATAATTATATTAATGTTTAGCTTTTATCATCAGAACTGCACATCGGCACGCTTCTTTGATACTGTATATTCAGGTGTATTACGGCCTATATTGTAAGGATTGAAAAGCAATTGAGAGTAATTGTAAATAAAAATTGTTGTGCTTACATACATCAAATCGTCTTGTCTTGGATATCTTACAATTAGATATTTTTCAATTAAAATTCGTGACAAAATAGTGAAAAGTAATAATACATTATGACAAGGCTAATGCTGCTGATGACGGATCCTGCAATGGAATCTAAAACCTAAAAAAAATTATATCCAGAAAAAAAACTTAGAAATTACAATACGGAAGATTCTGATTTACCGTGAAAGTTTAGGAACAAATAAAAGAATTAATAAAGATATATGAATGTTGGAAGAAAACACACATGTGCCACTTGAGGAAATTTTAAATTAAACTATAATGAACTGCCAAATATCCAATCAAAGAAATGGTTTAAACAGCACTTAGAAAATTCCAAGAAAATAATAATAACAAATTGAGTTAAAAAATAGGAAAGATTGAAATATGTTTAAAGAATACAAACCAAAATATTCTCCTTCTTCATCCTGTCGCTCCATTTCTTCTTCCAGCTGCCTGGTGAGTTCTTCTACTTTTCTTTGAGCTTCAGTAGGCCCTGTAGGGCGCGGCGGTGTTACACTGTAAGGTAGCAGGCCCTTCCCTCTACCCCCTCCGCCGCCTGACCCCCGGGATCCTCCGCTGAGCTGCGATACAGAGCTGGGGGTGGGACTGGGAGCTGGGCTAGCCGCAGGGCTCCCTCCCGACAGCATATTGTCATTGAGTGGCTCTAGAACAGCGGAGCGCTTGTTCATTGAAGCTGGAGTATGCAGCGGTGTACAAAATTGAGACGCGCTTCCACCCGTCATACAAACATAATCCGAACCATTGGAATCTTCAGTTATGTGTAGTCTACTCCCTGTCATTTTGGATCTATCAAACTCCTTTGTATAGCTTTGAGGTTTGGAATCCAAAATATTCTTGATGGTTTGCGAAGTTGGTATGGAGTGATAGTACTTTGGAGATGTTGCCGTGTTTTCTACACAAGTCGCAATATTCGCTTTGGGTCTCTGGGCACTCGGTGTGATCGATGCATAAATCGCATTGGAAGGTATTGTTACAATTTTATTGGCGTGGGCAGCTGGCATGGTGTAGTTAGTTTTAGAATCCAGATTTAGCTGTGGGTGGCCATGTTGATTAGTGGAAACTTGAGTGTCCATGGAGAGTCCCCGCTGATAATTGTCGATAGAGGAAGGATGATGACCAGATTCATGAGTATATGTTCCCTGATGGGAGGACATGTACGAGTGCGGAGGCTGGTATTGAGACGGGTGTCGCTGAGGAGTCGGAATGGCCACCTGCGGGCCAGGCTGAGAGCTCGGAATGACCAGTTTTCCCATAGAATTGATGTACTGATACTGGGTAGGAGTGGGAGGTTTAAACAGTTGTAAATTTTCATACACCGGAGGGCCTTCAGACATGGGCAGCGTTCCACTAGTCCTAATGGCTCTAGTTTGACTGTTGGTGGGAACCTGGGGTTGAGCTTTACCATAGATGGAATTGAATGACTTATCATCTAAGGAGTTATGATCTATGGAATGAGATTTATCACTAATTTGATGGTAGTATGGAGGTTGTCGGGAATTCATATGATCGTAGTAATCTAAATTCTCATACACTGCATTCGTCGATTGGCTGACACTATCACAAGAGGTTTCGTATCCAGAAGCTGCTTCGCTACGAGAATGTTGAGAAATGGTACTTAAGGAATGTGTGGGGCTCGAAGGATTTTTAGATACATTCATTGGCTTTACATTAGACACGGATGCTATGGACTCTACTCTTTTAGGAGTTGCATATTTGGAGGCGGCTATTATGTTGGTTCTTTCGTAAATAGTATAATCTTGGGTTGGGTTACTTGTTTCTTGAACAGAGTTTTGCACAACCAAACTTTCTATGGCACCCACAGCCCTCTGCCTGCTATGGGTTGCTCCTTTATTAGGCGGATTATAGGAATCGTTTAAAAAATTCACTTCATCATCGGCTAGCTTCAAACCTTGTAATCCAGCCAAACAATCGGTTTCGCCATGCACGGTGTTTTGTGAAATAGACATCTTTATTGGGATAATCACTGTGAAAAACTAAAGGATATTACTTTATTTGAGTAAAACTTAACTAGCTGAGCAAAATCAGCACAAAAATTATTAAACATGACTCAAATGAATATATTTTGAAATAAAAATCACCGCCCATCTACATAAAGAAAAGCGTATCACCATAGATAAGATATGCGTATCACTGACAGTAAATTTGATTTTTTAAATAATCAATGAAGCTGCCGACTCGCCGACTGTTCACTATAGGGTTTTGTAAGTACTAATAAATATTATGTGGGTACCCCAGACAAAAGAATACATGCAGTCGAGCATTATTGAGACTGCAGCACAGCACAGCTGCTATGAATTGAATTAATTGGTTTTGAAAAGCTTTAAAAAAAAAAATAAAGAAAAACCGTAAAAAGTAATAAATTATCAAATTAAAACTAAATCGTTAAATCAAAACTAAATTCCCGAAATTATCATTAAATCAGTAAAAAGTTACACTTTTCTTTTATCCTCCATACTGCTGTGATCAAACATACTCAATATGATATCGATAAGATATAACACGCTGTTTCAAGATAGAGTGCCACACTCTTTTGTCCTTAAACAATTCTCGCCTCACCTACATTCATATATCTCTCATACACGCTCGTTAAGGCTTCAAACAGGACCACCTTTCGGTATCTGGTTTACCTGGTCATGCCAAGTCGATAGAATATAACCACAAATAATAACATAAATCGAACAGATACTTCATTAGTTTTTTCTGTGTTTCTCTAACATAAGATATTTTAATTGTGTGAAAATGTTTCGCTATTGCTTTACATTTGAAGATAAAATATTTATTGTTACATTAGATGTCACATATAGAATCATAGAATCAAATCCAACATTATGCATGTTATTGTAAAAATTGTGTGCTTTTACTAGTATATAAGAGATGAAATTACATAATATATTAAATAAAATATAAATCAATAAAATGTATAGCGTTTTATTTTTTCTTAATATTGAAAAAAGGTTGGAAAGTCAGCTATTAAATATATTTTATGCAATGGTGGATTTATAGTTACGCAAGTTTCAATTTAGAAGGGCCCGATTTTCCGAAGAATCCTTGAATCACAGAGAAAAAAGAGATAAAACAAGGAGCAAACTGAGAAAGCTAATAGAAAAATAGAAAAAAATTAAAAAACAAGATCACTAAATACTGAAAGATATCATACGGAGCCCATGTAATCGATTTACTTTCAAATTGGCTTTATATCAGTGATTTTTAAAGGATACTTAGTACATGTATATTTCAGAATACCCTTGCAATATGAATAACTATTAATTAAGCATAAAGTTTTCAATCTATTATCATGTGCAGATTCAACTAGATCATAAAATTTTAGAGGATTCTCGAATAGAACTCCTAATTCCTGTCTTCTAAGAAACTGTCTCCACAAACTTCGATGAGAGTGAATATTTGTACCAGAATTATCTAGAATTTTCTACATAGATAATTATGAATAACTGTAAAAACCTATGAAATAAAATTGATTTTGGTCCGGTAGTTGAATTGATAAAAAATATTTTACATTAATCATAATAACAAAATGATTTCACAGAAAATGCGTTTTGCACACTTGCCATATACACATGTATGTATGGAACATATTACATTATATTACTTATTTATGGTGTGGAATAATAAATATTTGCTTATGATACTGGAATATTTTGTTTATGACCGTAAGAAGATCATAGATAAGGATATCCAAATATTTTTCATGACCTGTTTTGAGTCGGGCAGCCTATGACAACTTGTGACTCGAAAATTTAATTTGATATTAAGTAATAGTATACACATTGATAAACGAACGCTGTGTAACCTTTCAAGATGTATGACATGGAGGATGATCCGTATGAGGAGGAAGATGCGGAAGAAATTTCTTCAGAACTATGGCAAGAAGCTTGCTGGATTGTTATCAACGCATATTTTGATGAGAAGGGTTTAGTTCGACAACAGTTAGACAGTTTTGATGAGTTTATACAAATGTCTGTCCAGAGAATTGTGGAAGATTCACCACAAATAGACCTTCAAGCTGAGGCCCAACACGCATCTGGTGAAATCGAAACGCCTCCGAGATATTTGTTAAAATTTGAACAGATTTATTTATCAAAGCCGACTCATTGGGAAAAAGATGGTGCTCCTTCACCGATGATGCCTAATGAGGCCAGATTGAGGAACCTAACGTATTCTGCGCCATTGTACGTTGATATAACAAAGACAATCGTGAAAGAAGGTGAAGATCCGATTGAAACACAACATCAAAAGACGTTTATTGGGAAAATTCCAATTATGTTGAGATCAACATATTGTTTATTGAGTGGTTTGACAGATCGTGATCTCACTGAATTGAATGAGTGTCCTCTTGATCCTGGTGGATATTTCATCATTAACGGTTCCGAAAAAGTTTTGATTGCCCAAGAAAAAATGGCTACCAATACTGTGTATGTTTTCAGCATGAAGGACGGAAAATTCGCTTACAAAGCTGAGATAAGATCTTGTCTCGAACATAGTTCCCGTCCAACATCTACGCTGTGGGTTAATATGATGGCCAGAGGCGGTCAAAGTATTAAAAAGTCTGCCATTGGACAAAGAATCATCGCTATCGTACCTTACATAAAGCAAGAAATCCCCATAATGATTGTCTTTAGAGCTCTAGGCTTTGTAGCAGACAGAGATATCTTAGAACACATCATTTATGATTTTGATGACCCAGAAATGATGGAAATGGTGAAGCCTTCTTTGGATGAAGCTTTTGTTATTCAGGAACAAAATGTTGCCCTTAACTTCATAGGTGCACGTGGAGCCCGTCCAGGAGTTACCAAGGAAAAGAGAATTAAGTATGCTCGGGAAATTTTACAGAAAGAAATGTTGCCGCATGTAGGGGTGTCTGATTTCTGTGAAACTAAGAAAGCATATTTTCTCGGTTATATGGTTCATCGCCTGTTGCTGGCTGCTCTCGGACGCAGAGAATTGGATGACAGAGATCATTACGGAAATAAGAGATTGGACCTGGCCGGACCACTTTTGGCATTTTTGTTCCGAGGATTGTTCAAAAATTTGATGAAAGAAGTGCGCATGTACGCTCAAAAGTTCATTGATAGGGGGAAGGATTTTAATCTAGAATTGGCTATTAAGACTAAAATTATAACTGACGGATTGAGGTACTCCTTGGCTACAGGCAACTGGGGTGATCAAAAAAAAGCCCATCAGGCTAGAGCTGGAGTGTCTCAGGTGTTGAATAGATTAACATTTGCATCCACCTTGTCTCATCTCCGGCGTGTCAACTCTCCCATTGGAAGAGATGGTAAACTGGCTAAACCTAGACAGCTTCACAATACGCTATGGGGGATGATATGTCCGGCCGAGACTCCCGAAGGAGCCGCTGTGGGCCTCGTGAAGAATTTGGCTCTCATGGCTTACATATCTGTAGGAAGTCAACCATCACCTATTCTTGAGTTCTTGGAAGAATGGTCCATGGAAAATTTGGAAGAAATTGCACCTTCCGCAATCGCAGATGCCACCAAGATCTTTGTTAACGGCTGTTGGGTTGGAATACATCGGGATCCTGAACAGTTAATGGCGACATTAAGAAAGTTGAGAAGACAAATGGACATTATCGTATCTGAAGTGAGTATGATCCGCGATATCCGAGATCGAGAAATCAGAATCTATACTGATGCTGGTAGAATTTGTCGCCCACTCCTGATTGTGGAAAACGGGAGCTTACTTTTGAAGAAGAGACATATTGATATGCTCAAGGAAAGAGATTATAATAATTATGGTTGGCAAGTGCTAGTTGCAAGTGGAGTTGTGGAGTATATAGACACGCTGGAAGAGGAGACTGTTATGATCGCCATGAGCACTGAAGACTTGAGGCAAGAAAAAGAATTTGCTTACTGTACGACGTACACTCATTGTGAGATCCACCCGGCCATGATATTAGGAGTTTGTGCATCCATTATTCCCTTTCCTGATCACAATCAAAGTCCCAGGAACACATATCAAAGTGCTATGGGTAAACAAGCTATGGGTGTTTACATCACCAACTTCCACGTTCGGATGGATACTCTCGCTCATGTACTATATTATCCCCACAAGCCCTTGGTAACCACCCGTTCTATGGAGTATCTACGGTTCAGAGAGCTCCCAGCTGGTATTAATTCAATAGTTGCAATTTTGTGTTACACTGGTTATAACCAAGAAGATAGTGTCATTCTTAATGCTTCAGCAGTAGAGAGGGGTTTCTTCAGATCTGTGTTCTACCGTTCCTATAAAGACTCTGAGTCCAAACGTATGGGAGATCAGGAAGAACAGTTTGAGAAGCCTACAAGGGCTACGTGCCAGGGCATGCGAAATGCTCTTTATGATAAATTGGATGAAGATGGTATTATTGCTCCCGGCATCAGAGTGTCAGGTGATGATGTCGTCATCGGGAAGACTATAACCCTCCCCGAAAATGACGATGAGTTGGATGGAACTACTAAGAGATACTCGAAGCGAGATGCTTCCACTTTCCTGAGAAACAGTGAAACTGGGATTGTCGATCAAGTTATGTTGACATTGAATAGTGAAGGATACAAGTTTTGCAAGATAAGGGTGAGGTCTGTACGTATTCCTCAAATAGGAGACAAATTTGCTTCTCGTCATGGACAAAAGGGAACTTGCGGTATACAATACAGGCAAGAAGATATGCCATTTAGCTGTGAAGGACTAACTCCTGATATTATCATTAATCCACACGCCATTCCGTCGCGTATGACCATTGGCCATTTAATTGAATGTATTCAAGGGAAAGTTTCTTCAAACAAAGGAGAGATTGGTGATGCGACACCATTTAATGATGCCGTAAATGTACAAAAAATTTCCACACTTTTACAAGAATATGGCTACCACCTGAGAGGCAATGAAGTAATGTACAACGGACACACTGGAAGGAAGATTAATGCTCAAGTATTCTTGGGTCCAACTTATTACCAACGCCTTAAGCATATGGTGGATGACAAGATTCACTCTCGTGCTCGTGGTCCAGTGCAGATTCTCGTCAGACAACCCATGGAGGGAAGGGCTAGAGACGGGGGTTTACGTTTTGGAGAAATGGAACGAGATTGCCAGATAGCTCACGGTGCCGCACAATTTCTTCGTGAAAGACTCTTCGAAGTTTCTGATCCTTATCGTATTCATGTTTGTAACTTTTGTGGCCTAATAGCTATTGCCAACTTGCGAAATAATACTTTTGAATGCAAAGGGTGTAAAAATAAAACTCAAATTTCTCAAGTAAAGCTCCCCTACGCCGCTAAGCTTCTCTTCCAAGAGCTGATGTCCATGAACATAGCACCGAGACTAATGGTGGTTTAAGTTCATTAATGAGAAAATATCATTTGAATGTCAGAATCTAAGCCTCAGTTATATAATTTAAAAAATATATTTTTAAGTCAATTAGAAGTATTTGATGTTGATTTTTTATATTCCATAACTATGTATTTTGCATAAGTTTATCAATAAAGAAACAGCACAATAATGACTTATTTTTAATTTGTAACTCTTTCACATGAATTCAGGATAATTCAAATCGACTTTATGATGCATGGATGTAGCAAAAGAGACTAGGAGCCGGAATACAGTATTGGCCGAAAACTAAAGAAAATTGCTTGGATGGAAAAGAAACAAAGAGTTAGTAGCGGAACTGAAGATGTTAGGCCCCAATGGAAAAAAGCGCCTCATATTATTGTTTTAAATTTTTACAAAAACATACAAAGTTTTAAGTATTTGTGAAATTTATCCATTATTAATCTATACCTTTGCTTCAGGCCCTAAATCACCTAATAAAAAATAGTCTGGCCGCTCGAAATTCGATGACCTTTAATTTTTCGTATTCAATATATAATTTGGAATTAATATATTTCAATTAATCAAAGTAATCGTATAATTACAATTTATTTGAAATGCTTATATCTTTGACATGATTGAGATTGGGCACATATTTCTTGAGCATTTTTGACCCATAATTTAGTTAGGTATCCACCCATATGGATTAGGTCTGTTACACCTTTATGTAGGTATAGTGGACCTTTAATATTCATCATTAATCCGTTTCCGAAGGATGAATATTAAATAAATTTTTCCCACAGCAATTAACTAAAAATGGTTTAATCCGTTTCCAGCCCTGAATTTTGCTTATCTATTCTTTAACTCATGTTCTGCGGTAGTGGATCAGATCTGACCCGGGTGCTTGTAAAAATATGAATTACGCAGCTAATATTAGTTTAATGTTGTTTTCCTTTTAGCAAATTTTTTATTAAATATTTCCAAAATACGTAATTTGAGGCACAAATGAATATTATCGGATGAGATTCAAATGAGTTATTGATAAAAAAAATAAAAAAACACACTCAAAAACTGACCTAAGACAGCTGCTTTTACGGGATGGAATCTCACCGCTCACGCTGAAACATATATTTCAACATTTTCAGCATATTTTTTACTGCCCCATTCTACCTGCTAACGCTCTCCTTTCTAACTTTTTGTGGAGAGGGTATATAAAATATTCCAGGTATGCATCAGTGTATTGTAATCCAATCCAGTCTGGCGGCCCCTAGAAAATGCCAGTAATATTACTATTTGAAGGGGCGTTGCGCCTACCTGATACGATAATCCTCGTCCTCATACTGTGGAAAAAAAAAAAAAACGGCGTTGGATGAAAAATTGTGGATCACCCATCTGATTATCATTTGTTTAGATCTATGCAGCATTACAAGGGCTGTATGATAAGTACCCCGTGTTAGGGAAGGAAATGTAATTAATTTAAAAAAAATTTATTTATCTCTAAACGTAGTCTCCTTTCAGCTCGATGCACTTAAACACACAGTAAAATAGGCCTGTAGAGGCTGTGGTTGCGGACTATGATTGCCTCTGATGATCTTAATTGTGTGATCGTATCAGAAGGTTTTGTGGATGGTAAGACTGAAGTCCCTAACATCTTCTAATCTCACGCATGTTGGTGCATGTCGCAGTGTATATGAATGTGAGTGTGTGATTATTTATGTTGTGTCTAGAGCAAGGCATTTAAATAAAAGAGAACTTACAAAAGTTGGTGTTTACTGCGGGATGATTTACAATAACAGGTACGAGTATAAAGCTAATTGCACAAATGAAGTTGAAGACGAGTGGCTTTAGATGTCGACGAAAGAACGGTCTTCGGATAAGTGATTGGCTAGCTCCTAAGACTCGTTCGTCACAATGTGTTGGCCTTTGCTTATTGGCCAGTTTGCTTCGGCCTTATATGGCCGTCAGATGAGTCCCTACGTGGCCATGTTTGGGGCGTGTGCAGGATCACCACAGGCCTCTGTTTTAGTGATGGTTTCCTCTTTTGACATGAACCACTTTCCGCCAAGCCATTTTTGAATGTTTGGAAACAAAAAGAAATCGCATGGGGCCAAATTGTTGTGTAATTTGACTAGTGGGGATTGTGGACAACTGAGCTGGTACGTGGTGAAAGAGCACTTCTTTTTTATCAATTAAGTATCAAATTGGCTTAATAAATCACCATAGTACTGCCTTGTGAATGTCCTTCCCTTCTCTAAATAGTCGTTGAAGATGATACCTTACGAATCCCAAAAAACGATGGCCATGACCTTTCTGACCGATGGAACCATTTTTGGCTTCGCCGGGAGAAGTCCACTATTTTGACTGTCCTTTTATTTCTGGCGTATAGTGACGGATCCATGTTTCGAAATCATTATAAAACGCCGCAGAAACTCTTTCAGACTGCACTTAGACATGTCCAAACAGTACTCCCAGGTTGTCACGCGATACTGTTTTTATTCCACTGTAAGCAAACGCGGCACACATTTCACTAATAGCTTTCTCATGCCAAATTTTTTGTAGGATATTTAGTATGTGTTCAATCTTTCTGATCTTCACCCGGAGATCTGCTAACATGATAACATGGATTTTGTTGACCATATCCTCTGTAGTCACCTCAATCGGATGGCCTGGGTACTCTTCATCAAAAACGGATGGTCGGCCATGCTTGAATTCATTAAACCAGTATCTGATGGTAGTCATCGAAGGTGCATGCTTCTTATAAACAAGATGCAATTCCACTTTGATTTCCTCACACATTTTCCCATCCAAAAAAAGGAATCGAATCACTGACCAATATTGCTTTTTTACCATGGTTGCCAACAAATACAAACATGCCCACTTTCAACAGTTATTAAAACATAACTCTTCGATAAATTTGTTTAAAATTTTGACAGGTGTCGTTCGAAAGATGAGGTTTATAATGGTATGTAGATTTTGCGCAGTCGCATCATCAGTCGTTAAATACGGGTACTTATCATACAGCTCTCGTATTTATATGGAAAAAGATTGAATAATTTTAGTGAAGAAAAAATATATTTTCGTAGAAAGCAATTACTTTGTGGTTTGACATATTATATTAAATAAAATAAAAAATTTTGTGGTTTCATACAGTGATTATTATTTTATTTAATAGAAGAAAAAATAGCTCTAATAGATTATTTTGTGTCAAAGCCCACAAGTTTTTGTAAGCGGGGAATCTAAAATTTGCTTGAACGATAGAAAAATATTGTTAAAATAAATTTGTTTTAAATAAATTGCTTTTCATTTAAAAACATGACCTTTTTTGGGTACCTATAATATATTGAATCCTTATAAAAAAAACTAAACGTAGACCAGTGGTTGACAAATCTGAACTTCCGGGTAGTTCTTTGGGTGCCCTTTGAAAGTATTAGGCTTGAAATATATTTGCATGCTTTGTAGTTAATTTTAGTATCTCCGCTTGAAATAATCATTTTCAAATTAATAACTACAAGACACAAGCTTTCCCAAGAAATCCAATCCACATTAACTTTATGTTTATTTAAACATGATTTATTTACATTTGTGTGCTTTTTTTATCTGTAAATGTTGGTGACACATTTTTAAGAAAGATAGTTGTGAATTGATATTTGTACTTAGTTTAGTTATTAAAAGAATATTTTAATCAGAATTTGGGGGATTCAGTACACGCCATAGATTGTTCTCTACTGTTTTATAAATTCTAAAGACATGTTGATGCCGAGAAGTGCACATAGATATGTAATAAAAAGTGAAAAGAACATGTTCTCTGAGAAGAATCCATTTCATCTATTGTTCATTTATTCACAATAGAAAAGTAGCCTTAAATTATGCAAGGTCTTCAGAAACGGTACTTTATTAAGTAATAAAAACATGACAGGTAGCAGCAAAAGGCAACTGAAAAAAGCATATATAAGAGTTAAGAACATGAACTTTTAATGAATTCTTTAATGTGAACTAAATTTTAATGATTAGGATTTTACTTTGGAAAAATTTCAACCAAGCGGGATTCTTGCGCACATTTTTTATTAACAAAAATTTTTAGTAACACACAAAAAGTCTCCATCAACATCATGATCACTTTGAAAGTTATTTGAGGTCAAAGGTCACAATAAATGATTTTTTGTGAATACCTCTCATGACAAAATGACCGTAATGAAATTTGTAGAGTGAACAATTCTCTTACAAAAAAGGTTCGAAACATTACACATTACATACATGCATTCATTTCCACACCATCTTCGAAGTAAAATGTAATGTTTTTAGAAGATTTCCCCGGTAGGTGTAGTCCATATTTTATAAAAAATACACAAATAAAATAATTAAATTGGTTACTTTGAAAAGGGCACATGTTATGTAGAGTGGGTATGTAACATTTCAAAATAATTGTAATAAGCCTTTTCAAAATAATCAATTCAATTATGACTCTTCCTCGTTATTGTCTTCAATCTCTGACACTTCTTCAGCATTACCTTCTTCTGATATTGAATTTCGATGGGGTTTATTTGATTGTATTCCGTTTCATCTATATCATGAGAAGCGCCAGCAGAATCACCATTAGGAGTGACATTGAGGCACGGTTGACCGTGACAATGATCACAAACTACAAAGTATGGCAATTCCAACTTTTCTATAGCCACAGACCCACTACCTTTTGAAACGCAGCCGTTATAACATGGTGAATGGTGGTTAATTTAGCGTTTCATATTTTCTAAAATTATTTCTTATATATTAAAAAAAAAATTATAGGCTGCGTGGGGCATCTTCTTATTAATATAATCAATCGTTTGTTTTGCAGGATTGACAGCGATAGAACAAATATTTTCTCTGATAATTGCACAGCAGCTTTTAAGCATTCTCAGCTTCCGAAGGCATTCTTCTATCGGATTCAATTTTTTATTTTCGTGTCAAATACTTAAAATATTAGCCTGTGTATCGTATTAAAACAAATTATGGTCATTGATTTTGATTTTGTGATTATATTTTTCATGTACTGTTCTATTAACTTTGAGATAGTTGTCATCAGGAACAAGATCTATCACTACTTAGTTTAATTCCCCTAATGCAAACTGGCAATTTTCATTATTTTTGATATAATAAAATATGTCTTCCATTGCTGATATTATATTCTCATCCAATGGACTTTATTCCTGGTATAGTTGTGATGAAAGATATAAAGCATTTGCCATTATATTTCAGTTAAACACTTACTAAATCATATTTGAAATCAATCCAGCTCCTACAATTATCCCGTACTTGTCGCCACATCTCTCAGTTTATCTCTTAGTTTATCTTTAATAACCAAGTCCTTAAAAGAAATTGCACATATACTTCCTTAATTTTACATCAGTATTCTTGTTTTTTTTTCTTTTTCTCTGCTTGCTTGTTCGCTTCTTTACCACAAAATGAGCATAATGTTTTAAAATCAAGAATATTTTATGAGAGCCCTGCAACATACCAGGGGCAACTTCATCTCGCCATACTTGAATATCTTGAAACTAATGGTGTAGCAACAAATTGCTGGGGCCCTGAGCGAGTGAGTATGTGTACCGGGCCCCCTAATCTCCTTCCAAGAACACGATGGTTTCCATATTAACAACTTGGCTTCACTTCATAAATATTATATTTTTAATTAAATGAAAAAGTAATAAATTTAGTAGTAGAATAATTTTATTTAGATTAATTAAAATTTTTTGATCTCCGCGCGCACATTTGTGTCTTAATACAAGAACACTTATCTGGTAAGACATCATTTTTCAATGCTAATTTTATTCAGCATATAAAAAACAGAGAAAAAAATATAAATTCGTTCTGCATCTCAGTTAATGTTATAATTTCAGATACTGAGGATAAAAAATAGCATTGACTCCTCAAACAAAATTTAATATAGTTGGTGTGGCGTATAACAAACATTCAACAAAGATATCTGACTCAATCTTTGGTTCTTAATCGGGTATTAATATGCTCAAAGTGATGAAATTTAGATATTTCTTGAATTT
This sequence comes from Eubasilissa regina, assembly GCA_022840565.1. Classification (NCBI taxonomy): domain Eukaryota; kingdom Metazoa; phylum Arthropoda; class Insecta; order Trichoptera; family Phryganeidae; genus Eubasilissa; species Eubasilissa regina. Next base: position 30,834,260 of record JAINEB010000018.1, read on the forward strand.
TGTTTTTGCTTAGTGATCTGATTTCGGGTCCCCGGGCGTTTGCCCAGGCTGCCCAGCTACACTATTGACTCTGGTATAGTTTTTGCAAAGACCAACATGGATAGTCACAGAATTCACATTTTTTAAATATTCAAAATGTGACCATCTTCTTTATTAATGCTAGCATCTTTCAAGTCTGTAAGAATTTTAAGGAAAGTATCATAATAATGAAATGAATATTCGTAAATAAAAAAATTGAAATGTATTTTTTTAAATATTAAAATATTTACTGAAAATCGTAATTTTTCCCTCAAAATAGTAAGGTTTTGGACCTAAAATATAAAGTAATGACATTTTTTAAAATGAAGGATTTTGGTGTTATTCAGAGTTATGGATCGATTACTCTTCATCATTAGTGTTAGGTGGACTAATGAAGCAAAATATGGTATCTAAAAATAAAACTTTCTTGTGTGTAAAACTTTATTTGTATAAATAAATGCATTTATTTCTATACAACAAAATTATGAAAACCTATAATTACGGAGGTAGTCATTTATTATAACTTGCTCAGCATTGGTGGTTCAAGAACCAACTTTTTGCAAAAAAATCGAAAGCACGATTCTGAGCTTCTCGTGTTTATGCGTATGCTTATATTTAAAGATGAAACTGCCAATATAGTTTAGAAATAGTGCTTTTTATGAAATATAAATTACAACATTAAAATTGTTACTACATTTACAATATAAATAAAATATACTCAATACAATATACTTTTAAAAGACTAGCGTGTTTTAAAAAAACAGTTTTTTTTTGCATTATGCAGTTCATAATGTTATACATGATATGTGAAATTGTAAATAAAAAATATAAAATATTTAGGAGTCTAAGAAAATGATGCAATAAATAATATATTTTTAATAACTGCCACAAGAATCGCACACAAACATGTGTTATTCTTTTAAAAAAAATGTTTATAATTTCAAAGCAATATTGACCAGAATACAGGTAATGACATAGATGTGACAAAATTAAAAGTGATAGGATTATAATATTCTAAGGACGGAAGTGCCAATTTTGAGATACAAAATGAATGTACAGGAAAATGTGTCAAATTTTTGGATACACGCATTCTTTCCATAGTTGGGTCACAGTGTCTTAAAAAGAAAAATGTTAGGTGTCCAGAGTCCAGGTGCGAGGGTCCAATGTGTTCTGGGAAGGTAATCATTCAAGGTCAGACAGAGGCAATAACTAAATTAAGTAAAGTCACTTGAGAATTTGATGAATTATAATTGGAGCAGGAATAAATCAATTTCACAAATTCAATGGCAATAGTACTATAATTATACATATTACATTCACTTGAAATATGTAAAGTGATTATATAAGATTCATTATTTGCTGGAAGTAGAAAAACATTATTTAATATGAAATTTAAATGTACATAATTAAGTACATATTCAGCTTGTTTTTTATTCCATAAGTTTTTAAATCCGTTCAAATTTCTGAAATACATAATGGAGTTTGATTATGGAAGACTGGCGTGGAATAATTAATATACATAATTATGTAGTATTTCAACAAAATTTTTAACATTATTAAACATATTTTTATTACACATGTAAATATAAATAACTACATAGTATATCTTTCAGATAATGCATTTATTATTTTATTTAAGATGCGCGAATTATTGTGATTAACCTAAAACTTGATATGACCGGAACACAATTCACAACCCAAATCCCACTTGTCTAACCAAAACTACAATTAATAGAGGATGGTATAATATGACAAAAGGTCGTGCCTTTTAAAGCGTTATTAAGAAAGAACACTAATAATACAAGATTTAAAAAATCTAACGTTTCTTCTAAAAAATCTTTTATTAGATATTTTATATTTTGGCCAGTTCTAATACAGGCTTGTCAATGTGATTAGGCTACGCTTTGTGTTCGAGCTGTAACATAGCAATTAATGCTGCACTTTGCATATTATGAATGAGTTGGTTTTGCAAAAAATGTATAATGTAGACAATGAAACTTTCCTAGTAGAGATAAAAAATCTACTGTGTTGATAGGTATGTAAGGATGATAATTTCAAGAAATAAAGAAAGGTGATATTTCTATTCCACAGAAGATTACTACTGTTGCCTTTCTTCTTCTTCTGGTTCTTCGTCCTTTGGTCTTGTCCACTTTATCATTGTTTCTGGAGATCGGTAGAGGAAAACTAATTTCGCAAATAGATCTTCTTCAAGAGACAGTTCACCAGACTCCCGTACCTTCAATGAAAAAATAAGGATTAGAAAATAAATAATTGTAGATTCAAGATGCGAAAATTTAAGGTCGTAAATGCAAACTCATATTAAAAATAATAAAATATATATGTTATGTATACAAAATTCTCACCAGATATATATCGAGACAGAGTTGCAGAACCCTGTCGACATTTGGAAGATCCTCAAACATAATTTTGAAGCAAATGTCAGCGAAGAATCCTCTCAGAACTCGAGATGCCAGAAAAACGAAGGTTGTGTATAGACCAATAATTCTACAAGAATGGACATAGAATAAAAAAAAAGAAAAATTTTTTAATGCAAAAATGTAATACATAATTCAAAATTGTCCTCACCCACTGCCAGAGATAAAGTTGAGAGTTGCGGGGAACAGTTTATCGCTGAATGCGTACATAACCAGATGGGCACAACTTGCGAATGGTATGTGCCGAATGAAATTAAAATGATTGAAGTCTCCACATTGTTCTCGTACTTCCCACCACATAACTCCAGAAGCGTTTGCAGTTCCGTGAGTAAGCTTCAGCGATATATTGCGATACATTGTATCATCAGGTCCTAAATTTTAATTATTTTTATGAATGCACACTCATATCTTTTATGATCTATCTAATTGTTTTTTATAATATAAGAGTTGTTAATTAAAGAAATATTAAATTTAAGATTTTCTTAATATGAAATTTATCAACCTCATATAAATTATATATAAATTTTATTAAAAAATTGAACTTGTAATTTAAAAAAAATTAATTATAGTCAGATTGATTTGTTGATATAATTGACTAATCGTTTACTTATTAAAGAGATCCAAGAAAATGTAATAATAAAAAACAATTATTGATCTTACTTGTTATTTCATTCATTAGTTGGTGAACAGGCTTGGCAGTTCCCTTGTTAAATACTTTCACAAACTTTGGGAACGTATTTTCTACAACGAGCCTGAAAAAATAATTGTTTGAGGATTGGAATATTAAAATAAACAAATATATACTCGAGAATACTTAACCATTATTACCATTCTGTGTCTTTGCCATTCAACATGTCGATTAAATGTTCTCTTTGTGGATTTCTTACTCCATTAACAAATGGTTCTAATGCAACATCAAGTTCTTCTTCAATTATTGGCGGATTGTCCTTACTATTAGTTTTGTGTGATATAATGTATGTAAATTTTACATTTAATGTATTATCTGTAACATAAAATCATTTATTTTTTATATATATAACGGCACACAGAAACCTCCAACATCTAAGTTACCAATCATCATTAAAATGGAATACCAATCACACAATCAGTCACAATAATGATTTAGTCGGTCACTTGTCACTAGTAACCTTACAGACAAGTGTAAAAAAATAATAATGCAATATAATAATTAAGCAAGATGTGTATACCATATAAAAAAAATTAAGTATATAGTAAATTATTTAAAATCTAAACATGAAAATAAAATATAAGTCTTTATTTTATACAAAACATAATACATACAATATTTTGATAACTCTAAAAATGTATAAGTTATATATACAATGTATGTATTGTGTTATGTAAAAAAATATATATAATAGTGAAAATAAAGAATGAACAGTAAAAGTAAAACATAATTAGCAGATAAAATTCACTGTGAGATTCGTTTCCCATCAACATGAAAAAATATTTTAGTCCCAACAATATAATTTTATACATTTATTTTCTTTTAACATGAGATAAAATAAGCTTAACATAAAGGTTTTGCAAGTTAAAATAATATATTGGCCAGCACATCGACACCAGAGTGTTTATTGTTTATTAACTTCAACTTTATTGACTAAGTTAACATCTAACGTAATAAACAATAGATTACTATTTTAAACACTATTTGAACTACTTGTCGGGAGCATCCTCACTGAATTGATAACTATTATTATTTATATCACTTTACAACTTAGTTTTATATTCACTGGGCTTGCATCTGTGATTTCTTTTAATATGAAAAAATATTTCAGTTCCCGTGGTTTCATGTTAAACAATTTCTATTGTGTGCATTTTTAATTAAGCTTACTTGATGCTGCGTCAATCCGTAATCTGTCAATATCTGGAGGAGATATTCCCCATACGTTTGTGGAGTTCCCGTTTAATATAACAGCAGTCAGATCGTCATATATGTAATTGGACAAAAACGTCTGTGCTGTACGATCTTTTTTGTAAACATTTACAAAGTTATCCCACTCGCTTTCTGTAAATCTATAAATTTGAAAAAAACATTAGTGAAAATTAATGTTTAAATTGTAACATGAATTTCTTTCTATATTCTTTTCTAATATTAAACTTACGTTTTGATGTTGTTTGATTGTGCAGACATGGTGTACACAGGGAGGTAGGGACCCAGCCTTATTTTAACGGTGACATCATAGGGAGAATTGGATTCACCCACAGTATTTCCAAAGGCAAAGAGAACCAGCGGAAACCAAATGAGTGCTATTATAAAAGCCAGGACTGCACCGCCCATAAGATACTTAGTTATGGGCTTCTTTTTCTCGCCTCTCGGTTGAGGGTACTCACTTTCAACATGACGTGAACACTAGAGAAAATACAATTTTTATATTTCTAGGCGACAGTAATACTGTACAGAAAACCATGTAGAAATTTTAAATTCACACAGTCATAAATGAAGCATGTGGAAATAATATTAGTAATTTTAATCCAAATTAAACATATTAATTAGAAAGATATAATCAATTTATCGAAAAAATATTTTGGTTGCCACCGGGATACAAACCAGAAACTTTTTCTACCCAATGGCAATCAAAATATTTTCGATAATTGATTTTATCTTTTTAATTGTTACATTTAATTTGTATTAAAATACCACAGAACTATGTTCTGAAAAACTGTAACTTCACAATAATAATGTGTTTTCCTTAATAATATCAGCAATGTCCATAAAATGACTAAATTGAGATTAAATGCAGTTTTGTAAAGAAAACTTTTTATATTTTAGTGACAAAATCTTTTGGCAACATAACCGCCTTAAATCTGTAAATTTTGTGAATAAATGTTTTGCTTTCTAATAAACATGGCAGCGTTCACTTCTTTACAAAACAGAAATGGCAGTTTTTGAAAGAACCAATCAGGGTGCTACAAATTCTTGATTTCAAAATGGCAGTCATATTGTAATTCATACTCACAAAGCTTACTGCGACAAACTATTTATATACATCAGACCCGGCAGTGTTCAAAGGTTATTGAAACAAAGCTGGCAGAATCCAAATGTTATTAATCCAAATATTAATCTTGTGGAGGTCTATCGCCTCCATTCTTAGTTTGTGCAGGGTGCGTACAAGCAAACGCCTAGCAGCCTCTCAGTACTGTCGTCATGTAACAACACGATTATGGGTAGCAACCATCGGGGCTTCTCTTTTCTTGTCGCCGCCTTCCCATCGACGGTGACAAGAAATGCCACCATAAACTATTAGCGTGTAATAATTTTAAGTAGTTTATCATTTTCTAACCTTCTCTGGCCACACATACATGATACACAATATATTCCGTGACTATCAAATGGACACGTGAGTGATGGTGAATATTGGGCCATCCACCACCCACACATTAAGCTGTTTCATAATTCACACTACCTACCAAATTCTTCTGATTCACATACAACACACCCACATAAATATTAATCCATAATTCCGATTCATAACCTCTTAATCTTTAAACAAATAATAGATATCTCATAGAGATGAAACTATTTTTTATTACACTTAATGGGAAATAGCCGAAGACAGGTTGTAAGCTCTGTAATTACCTATACTTCCATATATTTTCCATTAAATATAATAAAAAATAGTTTCGTCTCTATGAGATATCTATTATTTGTTTAATAACAGAACCTTTGTAGGCGAAAATCCAGTAATTGTGTGTTCTTGGACATATTCAAATATTGCTCTTAATATTTACCCCAAAATCATAAAGATTTCTTATTTCTCTTTGGATGAAATTTTAAAGTATTTTCATGATAACCAACAGTTTAAGTTGGCGGACACTGTAGATATTATTTATACATGCCTCAAATGTAATAAAATATTGTAAACCACCAATTATTATTGATCAATATTAAATGGGAAAGCATCTTCATTACCTTAAGTTGAAATACATTTGCAAAAATGTCTTCCATTTTTAACCAGTCCATTAGAGTCATAGAAGTGTCGGTCCAGATCCAGTCCATTAAAGCCCTCAATTCAAACAAAAAGGGAATGATCATGAATCTGCAAAACAAAGGGGTATTTAGAACTGCAGCAATATATTAAAATGTATCATTCTTGGAGCAAAGAGAGCTAATAAAACAAACCCTTTGAACAGGAACATGTTGACATAATTGTATCCTTTGCAAAGGAAATTTCCCAGTATCCGAGACGGATAACCACATCTTATCTGGTAGGCTGATAGGAGTAAATAGATACACTTCACCATGTACCACATCGGAGGAGGCAGCAATGCATTGAAACTCCTGAAAAAGATACCAAATTTATATATTTTTAAAAATGTTAATGTAATGTTGCTTATTTGGTCCAGTGGTAGGACATTTGTTTAGTTGTCAAGTGGTGGGGGTTCAATTTTCGCCCCAAGGACAACACAAGAACTTAGCTTGGTTTTAAAAATAGTAAAAATGTTGTGACATGTTTGTAGAATTCATATTATTTAAAAAATTTAAAAATATCTGTGATTACTTCATGGATTTCTTAAAAATGCACACAGTTAAAAATTTTGGGATCATCTTTGTATTTTTGCTCACTTTTAAGAGTTCTGATTGAAATACTACAGAATAACACATTAAATTTCATAGAAAATAATTTCTGCTTTCATTTTTCATTTACAGTGTATTTTCTGTGAAAAGGTTGTTTGAGAATTAAATACGCTGTATCTACATAAATAAGCTATCACAATTAATATATATACTTATTTCATATTTATTTCTACTTAAATTAGTATTTTAAAATTACTGCCCAAGAATCTAGAAAGTCTGCGAATACGGACCTTCTCATTCCCTGATTGATGATATTACATACATGGCAGAACACTAAACTTTATTGTATGTAATAATAAAATAGAGGAGAGGTATGTTTGTAATTTTAATTAATTAAATAAATAACCTTTCTGTAACTGCCGGTAGTATAAAGAACATCCAGATGTGTACTCCGATGATGAGGCAAATTTGAAAGAGTAACTTCCCTAAAATGAATTTTCGTAGAAACAGAGCACGATCAATAACTATTAGTCCAAACTGCAGTATCAACATGACCAAGAATGGGATTGGAACTTTGTTTTCTTCTAAGTAGGCCTGAACACCTCCATCACCTTGTTGTGTCTAAAATAAATAATATAAGACATTTAATGTGATGCGCATGTCTCATGATCTGTAAACAATATATTTTTAAAATCAATGTAAATTTTTTATTCTAATTTGACACGTTCTAAAATTATTAGTGATTTGATTTATTAGGATTTTATAAATCAGTAATATAAAATATGTTGGGTACTTTCATAAGGATTAAAGGATTTTTTTTTAATGTAACCATGAAATAATAATACTTTACCAAGATAAAGACATTGGTGGTGCCAATTAAATTTTAAAAAGTACCGAAACAGGCATATCGTTCATGTATCACATCGGGCTACCTGATGTATGACGGGTTTTATGGCATTGAGATTATTATATTTCAAATCTTACCCCAAATGCTGAAAATCCAAATATAACAACCATAAAGTTGAAGAAGTCACACATAAACATGTAAGCATACACATCAGCTTTGACACGGGATGCAGGATCGAGCATTCTCGTATAAAAAACTTTGATAGATTCGCCATATCGCATTGTTCTAAAATATAAAAAATATTTAAAGTAGTTTTATCAAGATATGTATTTTTGCAAGGTGCCTGTGGGATTATTAGATCAGCAATAATTATGATCATGTAATGCTGTGACTATAATAAATTATAATTGGCCTACATTATTACGAAATAATGAAATTGTCTTTATGAAACTCTAAAAGCAAAAAAAATTGTGCCTATCTATTCCTATAGTACTGCCAGAGATTAATTTTATATTAATGAAAGCATTATGTTATTATTTATTGTAGAAAATTACATATTAGCGAAGTTCTGGACAAAAAATAAGTATTTTTTCTAAATTACAAATGAGTTTTAAAGATTTTTGATCAGGCAATGTAAAACATATCATATTGTATCCAACAATATGTATAATCGGAATGTTCCTTTGTATGTTTGCATAAGTGATATTGCTTTCAATCCTGTAAGATTGCAATGATACTTTTACAGAAAGATCTGTAGCGACCGGAATTCAAATCCACCGCCATCTCAGTCGGCATCGACGCTAGCGACAGCGTTGCCGGTTGCTGTCACAAGCCTGGCTCAGAATTCACCGCTAGGCAGCCTCTCTAGTTTCATCGTTCTACAACGGCGGTCTCGCCGGCCCGGGAGCGCCGAGCGAGACAGCCAAATCGCTTCACATCATTTCATTTCACATTCATTCATTGCATTCTTTATTTCTATCTGTTTTCATCATACTGTCATAATGTAATAAAACTTCAACACGCCAAATCATTTATATTTCATTTAACCACCGACTTAATCCCCAAAGATCTATAATCTTCTGAAAACGCTCCCTCATATTATTATTTTCAAGAGAAATTTTTCGTGGTCATAAAACTGCAGCTAATTATTGTGGATGACAGTGGGGATGATTTCTCACCACCTATTTCAATCTGTGCATTCCATGAGTGGGCTCTGTATCAAAGTTTTAACTAGGTCAGTTTATCATATTGGTACCTTCGACTTTCCTTGGATCATTAATTTTTCTATGGTGTTCGATTGGTGACATGACTAAAATATCTAAGGATTCAGAACAGATAAATATTTTCTTACTGTAGCTACGTTGGCATCTCTACGTCTGGTAATTTTCTGCACTTTTCAAACAATTTGTGCTTAATTCTGTTGTCTTCGAAAGGGATTAATCTTTACTAAAAACTGTGTGGAATGACATTTCTATATATTGGTTTTACTTAACAGACTAAACGTATTGTATTCCAACCTCATTTATATTTCAGTGTTTGCGTAGATAAAATTTATAGGTTATAATTTATTATGTGTCAAGCGAGCGAATTTGTATTTTTTGAGATATTAAGTTAGATATTAACAATATTAAAATAAATGTTAAAATAAAATAATTTCTGTTATGACTTTCAGCTACGCTAATTTGTAAAGCTAGCTATTTAAATAATTTTTTTTGAACACTGTTAATGAAATATTGTAAATACATTGTCCGAAGGAGAAATTGTAGAAAATAAGCAAAATCGAAAGCAGAGTACGGTACCAAGCAATAAAAGAACTTGCCAGTTTTAAAGTAATAAATTTACAATTATATTTTAAATTGATAGAATTGTTCTCAAAATTAGAAAAAAATTTCAAACATTTTTTTGATACCTAGTATACCTAGTTATATATACACTTAGTTTGCACTGTCAACAGCATACTGCATGCTACTGCTACTTATTACATACTACCTGCAAGGCCTAGCAACAGAAATCCGCAATGGTCTATTTCTTTCTGGTAATTTGTAATAAAATCCTTCAAACATTTTATTAGATAAACAATATTTTAAATAATTAAATAATTATTAGTCAGTTAGACTACCAACTACCAACTTAGCCATCAAACCAAGCTGCAAGTTATAAACCACAAAAATTATTATTATAAATTTAGATAAACTACTTACGATAATTTAACCACTCCAGGGAAATGTTTGTAGGGTTCTTCCAAAACTGTTGAAACACGTATTGTCCTCATGTGTGAAGGGATGAAGTCGAGTTCTTGACCATGTGCACTGGGGCTTCCAGCAGTATCGGAACTGTCCACTTTTTCAGCTGTTGTAGCATCTTTGTCAGAATCGTGAGATTTGTCATCAGCGGTCTTCTCATCAATACTTTTGTCAGTTTCCGCAATGTCTGCTGGTAATTTAGTCGAATCTGATTTTCCAGATGAAATGGAAAGTTTTCGAGTGTGGTCGACTGGGTCCAGAGAAACAAAAACTGCATCACTTATTCTTCGCTTTCTCTCTTCTTTATCTCTGTTAAAATAAAGAATGTATGTAGTCAAAATATAAATTAAAAATAATTGCCTAATATGTACTACACATGGTTGGCTTAATACTGAAATTCCATTTGGCAAAGGAACAAAATTAATTAATGGTAATTCAGTTAGTTAGGCCAAAGAAAAAAATTATATTTGTGTCATTTTTTGATATTCAATATATGTCTGAAAATGTATTAATTCTAGTTAATCAACAATATTAACAGAAATAAAATTGTGTTTTAATAAAAAATTGATGAGAAAACATTACACATCTGCTCCACAACATAATTTTTTTAATAATAAAATGATTAAAGAATACAAATAGTTAATTGAATGTCCAATGTACATTGTTTCGGCATTTACCAGCAGTTATATTTTTTGGTAATAATCAGTAAAATGAATAAATAAACTAACTCGAGATGTTTTTGCGCAAACATTTGGCCGATAGTTAATCCTTGACCTTCTTTGATCAGAGTTAATTGGCCGGGCTCAAGTTCATACGTTCGGTCTTCTGGATAATCATTGGGTGGAGTAGACTTCCATAAACCGAGAGATATTAACATAAACCTGAAACAACAAATAATTGCATAACATTAGCAGTTACCATTACGTATTTTAGGGATATAAGAACATTAAAGAAAACTTAATATTAGTTATTTGAGTTTTGATTTCAAAAATTCTCAAAAATTGTGTTTAAAAAAAGTCTAATAATTTGTAAAACATAGAGAACCAAATATAAAAAAGAGATTAACATAGATTTGGGTGCCCAGATTCTGCCAGATTTGCATAAGACCGAAGCACAATCTATTTTATCAATTTAAAAAAGTGTACTTCATTATCCAACAATGGGCAATGGTCAAAGCGTTAAATGTGCAGGAATAAGATCCACATTACAAATAACTTTATTGAAATGATATGTATTGTTTACGAAATATTTTAATAACTTTGAGTTTCATCAAATTTAAAATTAATCAAGTTCTACATTTAGAATGCAATTATCAAACAAATTTGTTCGCACACTGTTGTTTTTTGAAAATTTTGTTAAGTGTTTATTTAGTCCCAAATATAAGTAATAATATAATAACTATATTTATTTAAATTACTAAACTACAGTGATCACATTACACTTAGTGTAATTACCCCAATTTATAATTTACAACATTTTATCTCAGTCCTTAGAAATGAGTAAAATCAGGGTAAAATATGTATGTATACTCTAAGTAAAAATAATATAATCAACAAAGTACAATATAAATTTATTAAATATTAAAATAATCTCACCTATGGAAGAAGACAATTAACAGTAATATGAGGTCATACAGGGCATAATTTGGCTTTCTCTCAATGCCAATAATCCTTGGCGCAGAAAAGGGCATATTGTTTGGTATGACATTTTGATTCCACGGAAGTATTTCATATTGAAACATGGATTTAATCAACACGATTACCTAAAATTATAAAAAGATTTATTGAATTAAAAAATTTGAGACATAATTCTGCTTGATTTTCTCAATGCTAGTTATGAAGTTTTCTAAAATTAATAATTAAAGAAAAATATCTGAAGCCTTCAGGATCTACTATTAATGGGATCTTATTTCATGCAAAACAGTTTCAAAGTCATGGGAGAAGAAATGGTACATAGATTCTTTTATATTAGAAGTTTGAGATTCCTTATTGAGATGAAAAAGAACTTTAATATTACATTATGGATTCAATTTTCATTTAAATTTGATTAAAAGTTAGTCCCAGCATTACAAAAAAAGTTAAATGTTGATTTAGGTAGGTTTGGTCAAAAGCTGACAGAAGCAGCATGAAATGACAGAAATTTATTAACCATCAATTCAAAGCTACCTACGCAAAACTAGGAAAACATAAAAGAGAAATAAATAAATAAGATACATAAAAACAGATCGACATACAATTTACTGTCAACTATCTATATAGGTGTAACAGATGTAGTCCACTATGTTTTATGAATGGATACCTGACTAAATTATGAGTCGAAAATATTTAAGGAATATGTGCAAATTCTACACCGTTATGAAAATATTAATGTTTGAAATTTTTTACAAAATTGTGTTAAGTTTTAAGTTTACGTACTTCGAAAAAAATATTTGTGAAATTTACCCATTATTAATCTATATCTTTGCTTCAGGCCCTAAATCATCTAATAAAAATTATCTAGCTGCTCGAAATTCAATAACCTTTAATTTTTTATATTCAACATATGATTTGGAATTAATTAATTAATTAATTAATCGGAATAATTGCATAAAAACGTTTTTTTTTAAATGCTTATATCTCTGACATGGTTGAGATTAGGCACATATCCCTTGAACATTTTCGACTCATTATTAGCGTCTCAATTTAGTCAGCTATCTACCCATAAAATATTGTGGACTAGGTCTGTTACATCCTGTTTATATATAACCACCATGTGTACTCTAAATTGAATCCATGTGGATTCTGAATTGAATTCTGCACCAAGTTAAAAATAATTGATTATTTGGCGCATATTTTTATGAGCACCTTCCATTAAAATACTGGTAGAAAAGACTGCCCAATTTTCATTAACAATACAAAATTTGTTTCTTTTTTGGGTATTTTCTTATCAAATTTATAGTGTTTCACAAAAACAGATAGTTAGAATGAAAACCTGTAAAACTGGATGGAGATATATACATTCCCTCTCCAGTCACATTATCACTATTGAAGGTTTGTTTTCTCAATTAATTCAAATATAGTGGTACCTCGGTGTACGTCCATAATCCCTTCCAGATCTTTGGACTAATAGCAAACGAATTTTTCCCATAAGAAATAAAGGGAAAAAAATGTATTAATCTGTACACATGAAAAATAAGCATTAGTTTTGCCTTATCGTAAATCGTTGCCTCCAATATGCTATCACCAGCACTTTATTTTTCTGTTATCCAGATCAAAGGCAATTTCTCAACATGCTCTAATATCTGATCTTTGTTTGTTAAACGATTTCACCTTCTTCGCAACCTTAACAGATTTAATGACGTCTTTGTTTTTCTCAATTGTAGATAATGTCGTTCTCGGCATACGGTGTGCAGCAGCCAAGTCCCGGGTACTCATGCCACCTTCACATTTTTCAATAATTTTTTTTTTTTACCTCTATGGCGAGTCTAACTATTTTTAAATAATTAAATTATTCTTCTTATTAACTTTCTTAGAACTCATGGTTAACGAATTGACAAAAAAATTTCAAAAATAAATTCACAGAGAGTTTAGAGCGCGTTGTTCACCGAATGCTAGAAACAGTCGCACTGACGCTAGTGGGCAGTCGTGGCAGACATGACCCCTCTCCAAAAATCGAATTTAGCTGAACGAGATCGACGCACGCAAGTCGTCGCCAAACAAAGGTTGTATATCAAACAAAAATTTTCACATCCAAACAGGACATATATATCAAGTTGGTACCACCGTACAATTGTTTCAATGATATCAAATTTTTGATACTGTTGAATTCAGTATTATTTTCATACTTTATTGCACAGAATGCACACTGTGAAGCAGAAAGTGTTATTTTTATTATATGTTAGATTCTTTTATCATGAAAAAAAATGTACCTTAATTCACATCAAAAGTGAGACATTTTTTATTGGCATTAAATGTAACATAAATGAAGTAGTCAACATAAGTTTTAACACATTTATACATAATATATTAAAAAATAACTTACTCAATGTCTGTAGAGTCCTTATATGTATAATGGATGGGTTTGAAATACAAAAATTATGAAAACATTACAAAAGAAAAAATTTGTTACTCACCTCTGTGTATGCAATTATTGTTACCCAAAATGTTTTGCTCGGTCTGGGAATACTAAGGGTACCCCATAAGAATACCATTAAAGGCAGGGGCAGCGATAGAATGGTAGCCGATTGAATCTGAAATAACCAAAATAAAACCAACAAAGTCATGGGACTGAAGTGACAAATTGCATGATGCAGCTAAATAGTAGCAGGCTACCATAAAGGCACATTCATAGGGGCCATGCGGCCTAAGGGGTCCCTGCAAGTTATAATTTTCCAATTATTAGTCAAAAAGATTATTAAGGAGAACACATTCTCGTTGTGAAGTTGTAATTATTCAGAACACACCTATTTCAAAAAGATTGGTTGTTGGGTGAGGAGGAGAGAGGAGGAAATGTCGGTGCCTAGGAGCCCCAGAGAATAGTACACCTATTTTAATATAGGGCATAACAGATAGTAAATATTAATTTAATAATAAAAAAAGATAAAGAAAAGACATTATTAATATTTACCTGGTTTATAAATATCATAAAATAGCATACAATGTCTGTGTGAGCGAGTATCGCATACCAAACAGCAAAACAAAATCGGAAAACAGTTGGCTGGTCGGATGCAAATGTCTCATCATCATACTCTTCAATTGGTGTTGTGGAATCGCTGCAAATAAAAGGAGATAATGAGGAAATCTCACACAAAACAAATATATATAAAAAATTTATTAAAATATTACATTAAAATAAAGATACAAAATTGTTTAACATTCCCATGTGTTATTTACCTGTTCGTTTAGAGATGTGTACACATATTGCATATTGCACAAACAAATACCAAAAAGAAGTGCATGATAAACTTTGACTGTGAAATGTTAATATACAGTACTTAAAATAAATTTAAGAAAACATTGAATTATCACAACACTTAAAATAAAATATGTTACAAAAATAATTATGTGTATTATACACAATTTTAATTTGTGTAAAATATTTGTTAAACAATGGTGTTTTTTCTTGTGTAAGGTATTTGATAAATAATGCATGCATAATAAAGAGGAAATATTAAAAACCTTTAAAATAATAAGTAACTTAATTTTTTAATGTAAAACACGGAATAATAACAAGAAGTGACATAATGTATTACGAACAAGACAATAAACAAAAATAATTAATGCAGCGTGTGCTTAACAAGATTGCATGAATGACAAACAATACTGCATATTGTAGTGAAAGCTTCATGCATACACCGAAATAATGAGACGTAACACAGCAAAGCCCCACATAGTTTATAATACTTTAGGAATAATATTTTATAAAAACGAATACAATTTTAAATATTAATAATAAAAACCAGTCTACAAATAAATGTAAAATAAAGAATATTTCAAAATGAATGAACAGGTTAATTTCAAAATGAAAGAAGTTGCCGTAAGCCCAAAAAACATTTGATCCAAAAGTATTAAAAGTCACAAAGATTGTGCCTCTTGCTGGAATCAAAGTTAATATCTCTATAAATGAATCAGAGAAATAGTGGTACGACTTTCCATACAATTTTGACAATTATAATGTTGAAATGAGTGTCTTTGCCATGGTATGTCTGGAGACATCAATTGTTTCGGTATAACCTGGTGGATGGCATGGAGTAGACGCTCGTTTGCCTGATAAGTTTGTACTTTGGTGATGCACCGGGAGAATCTAGATCCAGACCACGCTCCAAACTCGGGGCGAGGATCCTTATCTCTGGCACGCTCAGTTCACTCTCTTTACGTCTGAAATATCTTGTGCATTGTACTCTACTTGCTTGCACTACTACCGTTTACCCATTACACCTGCGTACAAGTACTGTGTGGCAAAACATGTGTTATAATTATTGTGCTTGATCTGTATTACATAAGTAATTTGCAAGTCTTTAAATTTTAAATTTATATATGTATATATTTTACCATTAAAAAGATGTAAATCATACACAAATTGCCACTTTTATCCAGGAGATAACTACCATAAATGGATGCCACCCGTATTTCCACTGTGAAATATAAATAAACTGTGAAATATATCAAACCTCCTAGGTCTGTTTAAAAAAGTTTCTGCTAACTAATTGCCATATTACAAATGGAGTATCATTTTACAGAACTGTATCCATATTATTACATATTCGGTTCATCCAAAGAGACTATCAATTATTGAATTTGAATGGACATTCAATAATATACAATTGAATCAGAGTAGGTACTCTCAGAGTATGTACTAAATAAATGATCAAAAATAATTATTAACACCATCAATAATTATTAATTTCTAGATAGATACTTCTTTAAAACTGGATAATTACTACATACACGAATTTGAACATCTATTTCCTCATCCTTCAACATTTATTCTAAATTAATTTTCAAATAATACTAGGTTTAAAGAGTTTTTAGGTACATATTTTGTACTCTACATTGATTGATTAGTTCTACAAATATTTATATAGTGTAGACCTTTAAACCAAATATTATTCAAACAGAAGAAAAAATTTAAATAATGACAAACCTTTTTTTTGTGAAATATGTAGAACTAGAAGCTGGTTCTAAGTATTGCTGATCAAATGCATTGGACTCAGATAACCTGCATGCATACACCACAATACTACTTAGCAAAAAATAAATAAAGTACGATGCAACATAATCTTTGTTGACTTTATTATCAACCTTAAACCAATATTCTTTTATTTTATTCCACACGACGATTACATCAGTTTTTATGTGTTATTTAAAAAATAAAATAAATATTGAAAACATGCCTCTAATTTAATAAATTGTTAATTATATCATATAAATAGTTAAAATTGATATACTTAGAACCTCAAATTTTAATAGATTCGTCAATGAAATTAATTTTTAAAGATTGGTTTAAGATTAATGCATTTATATTTCTCTAGATAGCGTAATTCTAAAATTTAGCACATGGAGACACATGCGTATGCAGATAATGCAGATTATTATAACATGAAAATTTATGAAATTAAATATAATAAACTTATTTTTGTATATATTTAAAAAAAGAAATAAAACAACTATTAAAAAATTTCTGCAAATATACGCTGTTTTGTAATGTAACAATTGTGACCTGCGGCACCAGCTTTAAAATTCTGGAGCTGCAGCCAAGTTTTGAAACTCTATGCGACAAATAATTAAATAATAATTTTATATTATTTAGTCAATCAACATGTTAAATCTAATAGATTAACATTTAAAACAACTATGTTACACACTGACACATTTCAACACTAATATCCTAAGTTCTTTAGTATTACATTTTTTTTTTTTTTAGATATTGTTCAACCAGTCTAATTTATGTTGTTTCAGTATTGTATTGTTTACAGATGCAAACTATAATCGTTTAAAGTTTTCAAACTGAGAAGTTAAAATTTCAAATGGCTAGACGTTTGTCTACTCCGTGTAGTTTGCATTGTATAGTTTACATATGACTGTGTGGACAATCACCGCAAAAATAACACTGGTTCTAACTGGTAACCAAATTATATATATGTATTAGATTGTCTCAAAGTCTTTGCGTTTTTATTTAACGTATATGCAAAATGAACTCGAAATTAAACTCAAATACTGAAAAGCAAATATATTAAGTGTTCATTTTTTGTCGTTTTGCAACAGTGGTTATGTTAGTTGTGCTTTTTTTTTATTTTCCACTCTAAGACTGATTATATTTTTAAAATATTATATTCAAAACCTCCTTGCAATTTCCAGTATAACAGTAATCACCAGTTAGTTATTTTAATAGATTTCCAATCTTTAACCGTTTTCCAATTCTAATCCATGCTTTAGTTTAATAAATAACTACATATATGTAATATTGGCTTGCCTTTTTGAGTTGTTTAACCCTATTAGAGCTAAAAAAGTGAATCAATGTTTCATTGTCAGTGCTGAACAAATCATAATGTCAATATAAATTTATGTTAACTGTGTTTGGTATGGACACTGATACGATCTATATTCAGAAGTTACTCTCGAGGGGTTAAACATTTCATCAAGGTGGTATACATTTTTCTAATAGTTAGTATTACACTTAAACTCCCACCCAACCCATGCAGTTGAGCAAAAAAGATGAATTTCAAGTTCACTTTAATCATTAAAAAAATAACAATTTCTTACATGAATTGCAATATTGAATATGTAAATAGTTGGATACACCAACAAATCACAATATAATGCCATAAATAGTAAATGCCAACAAATCACAATATAAAAAATAAATATTTTAAAAAATGAGATGATTACTAAAAATGCATAAATTTATAAATTTTTTTAAAGAAAAAAAAGAGATGTTAAAATTATTTTAGATGAAACATCTATTTCTAAACATCTCGTGCTATCAATTTAAGATTAATTTTTAACTGCCTGGTGCAGGGATCGAATTCACGTGCATTGAAGAAGACTGCACCTATTCAGCCAGCAGGCCGGTATATATAAAAACTTCTTAATATCGCATAGATATGCACATACAATTTAATTACTATCATTATTAGACAGGTACAGAATTTTAAGGATGTTATACAACAATATTGGCAGTAATTGCCTAAGATTTATTGAAGTATAATATCTATTTATTAGAAAAATTTAAAATAGCTTACCGAGGTTTTTTTAACCTCATCAGGGTAGAAGGCAAGGGTTCCCATATCTCGCGTGATCCTAACCTCACGCCTAATCCAAAATCGGGTCTTTCCTGTAAAAAATTATACAAAAGTTATGTATAGTCAGGGAAAATAAAAGCAAAATGTACTGCACCATTGTTTTAAACGAGGGTTTCTTACTTTAAGCAATATTTTCTCCTTTGTGAGAACCTTGGCCACGTAACGATAGTCTCGTGAGAACTTGTTCAACCATCTTGTCAAAGAAATGAGGAAACTTTCTATGAAAGCCCATGAAAACAGAGCATACTTGCAAAACTTGTTCCATAATGTTTCTTTTTCTAAAACAAGAAAATTATAAATATTCATAAAAATTATAAGTACATACATACTTGTAAAACTGATAAATTGTTCAGGAGTATGAATTCTTTGTAGAAGTAAAACAATTACCATTTAAATAACATATTTAACATTAATCAATGATTTAAAGGTATTTAGAAAATTATAATTTTTTTTAAATACCCGCTGGTTCACTTTCAGATTTAGGAGATCCTAAAGGATGATCTGAATGTTCAGAGAGATCATCGTCACCTTTTGGAATTTGAACATGAATATTTCGAGCCTCTGCGGTGGAATCCTAAAAAAATGCAACGAACAATAAATATCGATAATCACATAAATATGTATATCAACTTTAACACAGATACACAATTACCAAAGAAAGTAGAGAAATTATTAACAATGACAGGAAATCAACCGAGAATTAATAATTTTTATAACCTTAATATATTTGAAAAATCTACTAAAATAAAATACCAAAATTATTAACTTTGTTTGACACTATACTGCACAGTTTCACAATGCGAGAGGTCGGTGGAAATAAGGAAATTATTATATTAGTGATTACTAATGTGCAAATTTGACACCAAACTTTTTATGTGTATTTTAAGGATTGCAATACTGGATAATTTCCTCATAAATAAAACTAATAAAAAAATAAAGATGAGCCTCAAAAACGAATCAAAGTATTTGTAATATTTTATTTTGATATTCAGTATTAAGAATTTCCAATAACATAAACAAAACTGTATTTATTAATCAATTTTGAATATTTGATAATTAAATGAAATAACTGAGCTTCTAAAGCAACTTTATAGTTGAGCATACCCAGCGATTGTAACGCGGTTGTGTAACAGTGAAACTTCAAGCCTGCACAAAATGGAAATAATTATTATATTTATATTACATAACCACTTACTCTTTTTACCTGATTAGATATCAGGAAATATACTTTCTAATAAGCACCATCTATAATATTTCAATCATATTTTCATTGTGAAAAACAAAAATGTAGGTTTTGCTAATAATAATCTCCAGGAAATGGCAAAACTAAGTTCTGACATATAGAGTTCCTGGCCTACAATTGCAATTCCTAATGATTAAAAAATAAAATATGTATATAAAATTAAATTAGATAAAATGCAAGCACTCTACCCAAAAATATTATGCAGTCTTTCTGAAATGTTGTGTGTTTTGAGCAATGTTCAACACTCAAATATATCACCATATGTATAAAAGAATACATTTGCAATATCAGTATGGCCACTAAAAGTATTTATAAGAAAAACACAAATAAAATAAAATTTATTTAAAAATATAAAGCATGAAAAGCATTGTATATATAACGCGGCATTTATGAAGTTTATGAATAAACAGAAAAGCTGAAAAAGAATTGGAGCGTTCCGCAAAACAGAAAGATTGTCAAAATATGTAATAAAGAATATTAATTTTTATAACAGAATTACTAAAATTGTAGTTTTCACTCATTTTCGGGACAATTTTCTTACTTTTTTGTTAAACCCTGCGTATGATCTGATGGGTTATTTCTTTCCTATAGCCCCCTCTATCCTTCCAATCTCCCGTAGTACAACTCATAAGATGCCATACGAGCACCACCTCTCGAGTGATTTGAGTGAATGGTGTGGAGGATATGTATATTACATAATCAAATGTATGTTTTATATGCATGTTTTCTTACATATATTTTAGAATGTCCATACATCTGTCTATATATGTATGTGCGCAGGGTGCCTGGTAAGGTACTTACTAGTGGTATCTTTCACAGCAGGATAGATCTATCAGGAAGCTTTGGCGAGTATAGCTGGTACTAGGGTGATGCGGGAGGTTAATTATTAATTATGGTTCTCAAGGGTATATTATTGTAACGTAAATAAAATTATTTAAGCATTTTAGAAGATAAAAAAGACATTTGAGAGCTTTTTAACTTACTAATCTTAACTTTTCAAAGGGTATATTATTTTATGAAAAAGATATATGTAGTGATTTAGATTTATTTATCATTTATAATTCGGAAAAGGGTGCTTCAGAACTTGAAAAAGTTAAAAAAACAATGGAAATGATTCTCTTCATGAAAATGACTATCTTAGAGGTGTTTAAACTATAACAGAAAAAAATATTTACTGTTACAATTTAAATAAACATATATTTAATTAAAGTAATTTTTTTATAAATACAGAAAATAATTTAAAATTTTCTAACAAGCTAGACTGTAAAAGTGATGTACGATTGCAATTAACACAATAAAAATATAAACATCTATACAAAAAGCAACAGATGATCAAGTAAAAGTATAATTATGTATTATTATCATAATTATAATAATATATTAAATTAAAAAATGACATACTCAAGAAATTAGTATTTCTCTCACTGATTTTAAATGAGAATATTATACACTCATCCCTCTATTTATGCGGTTTTTTAAATCAAAGATGTCATGTATCAAGAAATTTATAAGGATTTAATAAAAAAATTGTTACAGACTATTTAAACAGGATTAATACAGAAGAACCCGCTGCTAGATATGAATCTGATGATAGTGGCGATTTCGAGCCAATCCAAAAGAAAAAATGGATTTATTAAAATATAGCAGCGAGAAGGAATAATAAAATTACAATTCTGTTTTAAATTATGTACGTGTTATAAATTTATTTTGAATTAATAAAGCTACATATTTTATAAAAATATTTTTTTCTCTTCTTATGTTGATGTACATACATTTATGGTATGTACTCGTTTTACGCGGTTTTTTGTAATCTTTTCCCTATTTTATATGAACTTTCTCTCGATTTACATAGACTTAAATTTTCTGAAACCTATCTTCCATTTTTGTATTTGTTCTATGCCTCGTTTTACGTGGAATTTCCTGAAACATATCTATTTCGTAAATCGAGGGATGAGTGTATTTTATATATACATTAGTTTTTCTCGTTATAACTAGGCACAGGCATTTAATGCTATAAAAATCGGATTGACTTATGTTTGGGGATGTAACATCCAATACACAATCTTTCGGTAAGATGGTAAATTTGTACCTATTCAGCCACCGGGCCAACTTTATAGATAATAATATATATTTGTTAAATTGAAATTGATACTTGTATATTTTATTAGCTTCAATATGGAATAAATTAAAATTACAATAGGTTCTGTTTGATCAGACACACAATGTAATCAAATACATATGATGTACCAAAACCAAATTGAGCATGACATAATTTTTGCTAATTTGCGCAATGTGCGTGCTGCATTAACCCAGTTACAAATATATACACATTTAAAACAACATTACTATAGATAATAAATAACCAAATAATCTATATAATTATAGTATATTATCTTCAATATGGCTTCAATATTTAACTTCACTCTGATGTTTTCAATTAAAAAAATATTATGAAATAGATTAGAATTATAAAATTAGATTGCAAATTTTATAAATAATTAAAGAAAGAATTGCAGATTATTAAGATAAAGAAAATTAAAATGTTCATATTACAAGGGTACCTCAGAAGAAAGTCTATACAAAAATAAATCACAGGTACAATTTATTAAAAAAAATATATGTATATATAAAAAAAGCTCTGTTAACACAGTGGTAATCGGTTAACATGAAATTGTCAGAAGATGATTTTGTATTAAAATAATTTCAAAAATAACTATTTGTATCCTCTCAATGAGGATTTTGTGAGTTGAATATTATGTGAGTAGTAAGATATTTAGTATTTTAATTGTGACTATTTTATATCAAAAAGTTATCTAATAGCCATTCATATGGTAGTGTAATGTCCGTGTTATGGCTAAATGAATATATTCAAAAATAAAAGCTGCGGACGTACCATGTTGTGGTTATACTTTTTTGAAGGCAATTTTTTTTCACCATACACAGCATGGCCACCCTCTTTGAAAGCCTCCACCTTTAAGTGGTGTAAGTGTGAAATAATATTATTGGGATCTTACGAAATGGTGTGAAGTTCAATTCAAAGGCATTTCATTTTATCTGAAAGATTTCACATAGTAAATACAGTGAAATCTCAGTTTTACGTTTCTCAATTTTATGACGAATAGTTAAAGTCCTGTTTCATCTTCATACATTCCCATACAAATATTTCTCACAATTTACGCGGATAAAATTTTACATTTCCTCGGTTTTACGCCAAAACATTTCAAAAATTTAACATGCCAACTCTAAAATCATTGATTTACAAGTGCGAAATTTTCAATTTTACTTTTTTCTTTCAAAAACTCAAAACGCCAGCTTTACGATCCCAGATATGTACGTTCATCGTTGTCATGTTTAGTTCTGACTCGAGCGAATATGTATGTTATTAATGAAGAAACGTAAAAAGGGACACACTAATGACTCAACGTAAATTTTTGTAACGTTTGACTGATGACCCTTTTAATCGTCAGTCATACGTCTGCTACACTGACCCTGCGACACAGGAATTCATTTTTGTAACGGTAATATTTTTAGGGGTTTCGGAGTCGTGTTTCTTCCGAATGACGGAGCAACCACCATTACAATTTTTGCTTCACTGCATGTATCGGTTGCGCGCGCGATAATTATTAACATTTCTATGTTGATTTTCTAACGTGTTATGCATTGTTTTTTAAAGTTTTTCGATGTTCTTTTATCAGTTTTGATTGTTAAATCAATTCATTTTGTTTTCACATTACTTGTTGAATTTTTCTGTTAAAATCATTTGGTATCAAATATTTTTTATGTTGTTTTATGCCTTTTACAATCATTAATACCTTCACAATTTGCTCTTAAAATGTCACAACAAAGAAATATTTTGATGTTCCTCAGAGAAGTGTAAAACTGAGGTCTTAGTGTAATTATTCTTGGAACCGAAAATACTCTTGTGTTAAACAGTTACTTTATTAAACAAATAGAAATATGTGAAAATACAGAGTTTTAGACAAGGACAGAGAATGTATTTTTCCTAATAGCCCATGTACATGGATGAGACTTGTTTCAAAAGTTGCACACGGACAGTACAAAGTTAAGTGCTGAGCGAGCTATGACTCATTGCATATTGTATTTTGTTCCCAGAGTACATACCGATAACCATACAACTGCAACATACCAATAAATCTCTGTAACGAGAGATAAAAGTTTCATCCATGGACCCGAGGCATAACTGATTTCGTGTTAAACGATTTCCACTGCATTCAAATAAGTATTTTGAAGAAAACAAATATGGGTGGGTGGTGATAAACATAATTTAATATGTATATTAAGTTTTGCTTTTAATATATACATACAATATCCAAAATATTGTTAGCATGGAAATAAAAGAGTATACCATGAAAAAGTTAGAAATATTTCATTAATTATATATCAAAATATAATTGAGAAATTATACATCAAATGGTAAAAATATATAGTATAGATGTCTTTACATTAAGGTACATTTTACCTATATGAGAATATTTGCAGAGAATGACATGTCACTTTTTACAAAATAAATAATAATGTGGATTAACTAACCTTGAAAAACCACAATTGACAAATTCTTATTGATCAAGTGACATGTATATTTACTGAAAAAATTCTCAATGATGATGAATGACAATGAAAGAATCAGCAAAAAAATAAATAAAGCTTTAACATCATACTTATTACTGTATAAATATATATTAAATATATGACATACATATAATGAAGTTTAATATGAAAAGCACTATGTGCATAGAAGAACATTTATCCTTACAGCACTGGCGGGAATGTCGACCTCGTTTGATATGACTGGAGTTCGTCTCAGCGAGCGAGTGGAGAGACGAGACCGCATCGACTGTCTCGGCAACGACTCTCTCCTCATTAACGTTGCTTGACCAATGTCAGTCTTCATCGCTGTGCTCAAGAGCTGATACAACAGGGAGTTTGTGAGAGGATAGTTACATGCGTGACACAGGGTTGTAATATATTAGACTAAGATTATATGTAATCACAAACACATTTCTTTTATTTAGAAGATATATATTTTTTAAATAAAAAGGACACAAGCACCTGGTGTGGTGGGAAAATTACTTCTGGGAATTACTTGCTAACTCAAAACCTCAGATGAATCCCAGGTGCAGCCCAGATCCCAGATGTCAGTTGTCATTTTAACGATATTGTTAGATATAGAAGCTCACTTGAACAAATCAAGCTTACATAACATTTAACTAAAACAGCCTTAGTCATTATAATTGGAAAATTATACTGGGCAACAGCGTGAAAAATTTATCAAGGACCCATTTGTGAAATGCTGGTGCTCCAATATCACTGCATACATGGATAATCATACCATGGTGTTATAACACAATACATTTTATGCCCCCCAGATATATTACTCGTAGACAGCCCATTGTTGTCCAGGAATAATATAAAATGTTATTAATATATAATTACGAAATACATTATGGTGTTAGAATTTGAACAATCATTTTACAAAATGAATAAAATTAATTTAAGAATTCAAACTGATCGACTAATGCACAAGTCAGAATGAAATCCCATTTTCAAACATTCTTAAAATGAATTAATGGTCAACCCAATAATACATAGTATAAATTATGTTAAATAAAGGCTTCATATTGAAGTGATTATATTATATCAAATCAAGCTTATAAAGTGGGATAAAAATCAATACAGTAAAACCGCGATATAACGAAATCCAAGGGACCAAAAAATAAAAATTCGTAATAACGAATTCCCACATATAACAAAATAAATTTAAAAAATCCTACCATATGTTACGCGCCGTCGCAAAAAAATGTTGCGCGGCTTCAAAAAAGATCGCAAATTCTGCAAACAAAGGAGGAAGAAGGCCATAGGGAACTGAATACCTACATATTTTTAGTAGTTTTGTTATTAAAACAGATAAGCAAATGGATAATTAAAGGAATTAAATTAAGAACAGAACCTATTCAACACCAATTGGAAGATATTTTCGTAAATTCCAGAATATTGCAAACACAAAACAATATTTTAATTGTGTTTAAATGTAGAGCCGCTTCAAACATAGTTTTGGGCATGAAACATAAAAAATAATTCAAAAATACAAATTTTACAGTTGAATCGCGGCATTTTTATAAAATGAGTCGTATATAAATTACGAAGGTACTTACCGGTAACGGCGGCAAACACTTCAAAATATATTTATAATCGTTAAAATTGTTCATTTAAAAATTATCGTTAACATTGTTCACTTAAAATACACGAAAACAATAGTTAATAGAAATACAAAATGCCGTACAAAAATAGTCCATAAAATATTTTAACGAATTATTTATATTATTGACGAGTTCATGCGAAAACAATTGTCTAACGAAAATGAATTTATGTAAATATTCAGTTCGGTCATGCAATAATTGCGTTAAAAGCTGAACAAACTTAACTCTACAGACGTTACACGTTACACTGAGACTGATATTTCCAATAAGTACATACTGCAACTTTCGGGGGGTTCCTGTTAATTTTTGTATTTTCCAGCTGTTTGGGTCTGGGATTGCAGTACATATTAGAGGCGTATGCGTACGTAAAACGTGTCAAACGAACGCCGCAAGAATTATGTCAAATAGTTTTATGGGCCTACTATGAACCCAAGAAGAAGTTTGAATTATTTTACTACCTTGTCGGCCGACAACCATACCATAAACAATGGTTTTATGGCCGACAACAGGCCATAAAACCTTTCGCATACGGCAGATGCATCGGCGCGGCTTTGTAAGTGCGAAATAATATTTTCATCTTTTAACATTTTTTTATTTCGTTATAAATTTACGTAAATGTATTGGCATTTTTTCGTACGGGACAAAAATGATTTTGTTATAAATATTAACGGGATTTCGTTATATAAATGCATTTTTGTATGAAAAATTGGTTTTAAGGACTAAATTTCGATTTTTTTTTTCGATATACGTCATTTTTCGCTATATCGGGTTTCGTTATATCGTGGTTTTACTGTATTAATAAAATCAAATTTATTAAAATCCACTCACAGTGAGACAAAACTGATAGTTAGATAGAAAAATGTAATGTGAACATATTATTTCGTAACATATTTATTTGTAAAATGAAATATCTACTGTCTATGAATGTGAATAATTTTTATATTTATTCTGCTGTAATTTTACATAAGCATAATTTAAAACCACTTTTTTGATATAATGCAAATAAATTTTTTTAGTCAAAAATGTGGGTAAACTAAAATGATTTATTTATTTATCATCATACATAAAATGTAGTAGAACAACATTTGGATTGTTTTACTTCAAAACTAGTGTTCATTAACTATTTCTGTTTGAAATAGCCGATATTTGTTTTTTTAAATCAACTAATACAAAATTTCAATTATTTTTAACATAAAAATGGGTGAGTGATCCATAAAAAAAAACATTCACATAAATGAACACTGAAGTTTAAAAAACCACTATCACTGTTCAATACATGATGCAGAATAATTGTTTTATATATAACCATCAGTTTCATAACACAACGTAAAAAAAAAATACCGATGAAATATAATTTTTCCCAAAGCCGTATAAATGTATGTAAATGCACAGAACTCCGCGTAATGAAGCAAACACACCACACGAAAAAAAAAACAAATTTGAAATTAATTATCACAAAATAATAAGATTTCTAATATTTACCTCCCCTAGAGTTAACCTTCTATCTATTCCATCATCGCTCTCATCACTATCCTTCTCGGAAATTAAATCAAGTTCCTCATCATCATCAAATTCGTCAAACATGTAATAGTCTCCAGATCTGATAGCTGCAAAAATTTCAAATTACATGTCAGCGTTAAATAAATAATGGATTATCTTTAATAGAAAAAAAAATATGACCACAAAAGTAACAATTAGGAATAATTACAATTTTATTAAATTTGTTTAACCTACTATATCTTTAGAAAATTGACACAATTAACAGCAAAGAAATGTTAAAACTTAATAACTTTGAATGTAATATAAATTTTATAAGGTTAATTTTTCTTAATACATTAAATAATGAAAAAGAGGGATTTCCTAGATTAAAATTAACATACATATATAATTACAAAAGAAAGCATGATATACAAGCAAATGTGGATAATTCATATTTTAACAGAATTTATTTGAATATTAATTTTTAGTATAATATAGCTGGCTTTTTAAGTAAGACACCATTGGTGTATACATACTTTGAAAGTTACATATACATGTATTTATATATTTACATAATTAACATTACCGTGACATTATCTGTGTTTGAAAACCAAAGCATGCTCAATATAATGTTTATCATAAAACACTTTCAAATGCAGCTATAAGGACATAGTGTGTCCATAGATATTTAATTTGTCGCAAAGTTTTGTTGAAGTCAAAACATATTCATTTAAGGTAAAACTATTTTTGGTGACTGATATTGTATTTGTACATATGTATTGTGTTAGATATGTGCATATTTACATAACATCAAACCCTATGACAGATTAGTAAAGAGCTTTTATTACATTATTTTGTCATCAAATTTTAATAACATTATTTAATATTTCTAATTTGATTTAATCAGTTTTTAATGTGTTTGATAAAAATGCATATATTATTTTAAAAAATAATGATTTTTACCATTATCAAATTAAGCCTTTGTGTAATGAAAATTAAACTAAATCTGACTACTAGCTGAATCGCACCCCTAATCCTTGTGTAAAGATGTGAACAACCTATCCATTTTCCATAAACACAAAAGTATTTTCCACAGACAATTATTATAGTAATGACATAACTGGAATATTTAAAGTTAGAAAAATATCTGTAGTGGAGTGTATAATAGTTGAATATTACACACAAGGGGCACATTACAGAATGGTGACAAACATTTTAATATTTCTTACCATTATATTGTGATGATTGCTGTGAAAAAAGCAATGATGCATAAATTAAATCACACAGTTAATAAATTATATTATCACACATAAATTTGGTTATCCACTGTGATACAAAAACCATATTTATTTATTCTTCGGCACCAACACTATAAAATATACAATACGCATTTAAGATTAATTAATTAATTGTAGTTGTTTTTCTTATGTGTGTTATTATGTAATTAGAATATCACCAAACACCATCAGTTTAGTAAAATAATTAGTACATTTAAAAAAGCTTAACTGTTCAGATGCTATAATCGTAAAATACCACAACCCTGTTATGAAGCCATAGCATTATTGCTTTTATTAACACTTTACCATTTTTGTAGCCTGTCGGGGTGGTTTTTTGATATGTCGGTCTACTCTCAGGGAAAATATGATCTATAAAGAAAAACTTTTTGTAATAAATAAAAAATTGTAAATGAACCCTCCTGGAGAATAAACAAATTAACTGTTGAACTCTTCGAGTTTGTAGAAAATGGACACACTTTTAAATATTCACTTTCGAAACATAAAATGATTTTGAAATATACACAAAAAGAATCATATCAGATCAAATGAAAATCTATAATATCTGTTTTTTTAATTCATAATATTATATGAAACTGAATTCCAATAAGAAAAATATTAACAAACCTATGAATATGTTTCTTAATTTCTTTCAGGCCGGCACATCAATAAGATTAGTGAAAAATAATGAATTAATTTATTATATTTATGCATTCCTATGCAGGGCACAATGGTTAAAATAACTTCATTATAAATACCATGTAAATTCATTAATACAGTGAACCCCTTTTAATATGTTTTCCAAAGGACCAGCAAATTCAAACCTTTTAAGCATGAAAACTTATTAGCAGGAATTTTGCATTATTTATATTTGACATCTAATTTTGCGTTTTAACCAAAGTTACACTAATATTACGATTTAAGAATGTTTTTTTTTAAATAGACACGTACATGGAGTACATGTCACATCAATAATCTTACTATTTTCAAAGGATAGTTATCTAAACTGCAAGAAGAATTGCTAAAAAATATCAAATAAATATTAAAAGAAAAATAATCTGAAGTAGAATTCAAATTGGCGATATTTCTATTGTAAAAGATAGGTCACATGAAAAAGGAGATCAAATATGACAAAAGATGTCACATATAAATCGGACATTATTTTATTGTCTTGTATTAAGTTTATTCTTTTTACAAAGCGTAATTTTTTTATTTGTCTTAGAAAACATACTGTGTTTCCTGCTAAATAACTTGAAAAATCCATATTTTTTAAAAACTACTGTTTGTGAATAGTTACCTGTTTTGACCTCATACCTGAAACTGATCCCTTTTGGTGATTTTTACATGTATTCTCAAAGCTTGTATGGACAATATAACTACCCAAAAACATCATCTTTACATGCAATGTCAATAAAGGCTATTGTATTCCCTTTAAACATGTAATATTCACCCTTACTGAATCTCATTTGCAGTGTATTTTCGGAGAAATTATTCAGACATTAAACATCGGCAGGGCCGA
The DNA here is from genome assembly GCA_022840565.1 of Eubasilissa regina. Lineage (NCBI taxonomy): Eukaryota > Metazoa > Arthropoda > Insecta > Trichoptera > Phryganeidae > Eubasilissa > Eubasilissa regina. The sequence continues at coordinate 30,864,855 of JAINEB010000018.1, forward strand.
ATTTATGCGAAAATACATTAACATTTTCATCATTTTACGATTTTAATTTTTAATCACCAATATGATTAAGATATAATTTTTTATTTTAGTTATTTATTTATTTTGTGCCAATGTAAAAAGCATAAAAAGTTAAAGCAAATAAAAAAATCAGCTGGTTATTTTTTTCAAAGTTAATTCAGCTGTCAGTAGGTATTTAAACGCTCTGCTTTGTTTTTTTATTTTGTCGATAAATTTTCAAATATATATCTTGTTACACCATAGTACAAGGTAATTGAAAGAAAAGCGCTAACCATCAGTCGCGAAATACATTAGTAATTTTATTTTTTAAGAAACGCCCTGAATTCAAAACTTCTAGATTCTAATTGCCATTGTACCATTAGAAAAGCAACCGTATTCGCCATTGCGAATTTGCTTCTACCATAAAACATGTTTTTTTGTAAAGATTCGAGAAGCTACATATAATCAATATACACCAGAAATGCATTGAAGCTCCGAATGAAACGGGGTATGGTATCAATGGGTATAATTTCAATCATAATTTTTTTTTAACAATTTCATGAACTAAAACTAACTAGTAGCAATAAGAAATAAAGTAATTTGTATAAAAATTGTTAATTGGTTGCGTATTATTTATACGTACATAATATTATACAAAATCCATTCGTACAATTAAAAAATGTTGATGAAATAATACAATATTTTAAATTCCCGAAACATATTGAGGGTTCAGTTAATGCAGAACAGTGTACAATTAGAGTAATGCATAGAAGTCAATGTATTATTTTGTTCTCTGAAAGGATAAGCTTGCCATAAAACAACCGTTAATCTAAGCTATTTTAAGAATTGAGTTTTTCGGCCAGGAATGTTTGCGTAGTTAAAGTTAAAAATTAATAAAAATAAAATAAGATATTAGTATTACTAATGCAGCTCTTATAAAAAATAATTTATATCAGTGGCAATCCTTGTTTCCTGGAAGCAAGGCAGTAAATTTTATTGACGTATTCAAATATGTCCATTTTGTTTTTGTGAGTGAATAGATCTTTTATGATGGGGGCAAAACTCAAAACCCTAATTTTATTGCACCCATTGAAAAAATACCACTATCATTTTTTAAAACGTCAAACAAAATTTCTTGTGTCGAAAAACGTATTATAATGATATTTTTGTATGGATAAATTGAGTTCTGTTTATTTATTTTGTTTATACATTATTTGGAATACATATTAAGCACAAAAAAAATACATAATTTGTATGGGACTCTTTCGGGACCGAAGAATATGATCTTATTAGGTGGGAAAACCTATTAAAGGGAACTTATTAAGAGGGTTTCACTGTATTTGGATAAATAATTTGAGACATTGATAATTATTGATGTTACAATACATTAAATGTATAGTTTTGCCCTAATTACAATGTTTTTATCACCGATGCATGCGCTATTTATTGAAACTTAAAAACTTGCATGAATATTTAACATTTAAAATTAACATCAATTATGAACAGTATCTTACAGGTGTTGGACAGTAAAAAAATAAAAGTCAAGTACAATTTTTGTATGGTTAGCCAATTCAATTTGTTTGATGGTTTAAAATTATGCCTGATTGTGGTTGACATTATATTAAACAAAAAATAATTTTATACAAAGAGAAGTATGTATATTGATTTATATTACACATAACATGTGAAAACTGAAAAATGTATAATTAACATAAATTCTCTCAAAACAAATATTTAAATAAACAAAATTTTATCTTTGGTATCGATAAAAGGATCTGAAAAAGAAAATAAAGTATTTACAGTCATCACACCTAGTTTTTATGTACAGATGCAGTGTTAACTGTTATCACATATGCAAGATGCTTTTTATAAAGCTTTATAAGAAGAGGAGAACGTTACATGTGTGATGAGAGAGCTGAGAGCGGCCCGAGAACGAGATGATGGAGTGTCGCGGCGTGTGCAGCTGTAGGGCCTGCAGGGGAGGGGGGCGGCGCAGGGTCGGGGGAGAGAATACGGGATAGGACTCTGAGGGAGAGCGCGCTCGGGGATTCAACTCTGATGTGGGCGGCGAGCCAAACGAGATCCGTCTGGGCTCCAGATACGCATCCAGGGACACCGTATTCAGGGCGGAGAAGGGGGAAGGAGGACCCGGGGGTGATTGGAGATGTTGCGGTGATCCTTCCTCACTGATGGGCGTGTGGTACCCCCGAGGACTCCCGGGAGTGGTGGGGGTCCGTGGGGTGTGATAGCCGTCCGCAGGGGTCCTCACAGACACGCAACATTCGCTGACATTTGATCCACTTCTTTTCAAACTGCTCTTTATTTCAGATATGTCTTCTATTAAGGGGATGTTTGTATTTTTGAAGAGAGTTGGGAATATTAGAAAGATTTTTGGAGGGAATAACAGGACACAAACAAACAAACACTGTGAGAATTCACAATAAACAATCATTAATAATTATAGCTATCTAATCATTAATCAGCATTAGATTTATTATTGATTTTAGTAAATGACATATTATATATATTATAAATTGTTGTTACGTGTTAATCAAATCAACTTCAAAACATAATGACTACTTTTTTTAATGAGCTAAATCAAATCAATACTAGTTATAAAAGAGTTTATAAAAAACAACACATTAGTATTATTTATTCCAAACACAATTTTTAATAAGGACTACAATAAAAAAAATGATACTGTAAGTATCATACTGTAAGTATCATTTTTCCTTGTACAATTGTTGTGAAGTGTCTTCCATATTTTTCAAATGTATAAAGGGACTTGACTACTCCTGGTTCTCCACATTTTCCTTTCAACCTTAACTTAAATATATATGTACCTATATTAAGACTGTACTGATTAATGGCAACACCCGTATAGATGGCGCAATCAATATACACAATCGGCGCCAATACGAATTTTGTCTTTTTTTTAAAGATATGTATAAGTAGCTACATTATATATATCAGCAAAAGGTCCCTCCCTATCAATTGTATAAAATACATATATTAATTTAAGGCGTAATAATTTTTATTACATACCATATTTTATAAATATTGTACCGAGTGAACTGAATATTTTAGAAGAAACAAAATTTTCCAAATGCATTATGATGCCTATCTCGAATTAATTTTTTGCGCAATTTTTTTTGCACTTAATTTGTAACGTTTTATTCTATAATTTAATATATTTTTAAAAAATCACATGAATTTCTGTTTTTGTACAAATTCCACTGTTTAATTAAAAATACTTGTACATATTACTTATAATAAAATAAATTATTCTAATTTATTTTTTAAATGATTTTTGTCTTTACACCTTCACAATATAATTTATAACTTTTACATATAATCAGTATCAGGTACAGAATCAGCTGATTGACAATTAGTATTGTCAAAACGTGACAACGGTACAAGCTTTAATCTATAGATACAATAAATAACTACGTGAAGAGAAAACGTAACAAGATTGCGACTTCTCTGTTAGATGCAGATATGTTAAATGTAGTAATAACCTCTTGATTGTTATTAACGCGTACCTAGGGAAATTTTTCATAAATTTTGAATTCTTACCTACAAAGTGATTAGTTGGATCTTTATAAACAGGACCCTGAATCTTTTGTTGGTTTGCCTTGATTCTGTCCATTTTCACTTTGATCTTTTCCAAAATCTTTTTTTCCTGTTCGTCTTGTAAGGACATTTGTTTTATGCGTAACTCTTCAATTAATTCGGCCCCTCTGAAAGTGTTATAAATCAACATATTTTTCTTCTTTTGCAGTTTCTCAAAAAATAATATTTGCATAGCTAGATTGTGATGATCCAAATTGGGGATTCATATGCTACCATAAAATATAATAATTGATAGATCGGGCCGGTTTTGGGTTGAAAATGAGTACACAGTAATAAAAAATTTTATGTTGTTACATATTAGAACATATAATATTTATCAACAAAAAAAGGTAAAATGATACAAAACAGTGCAATAAGTATATACAATATATATTTTTTAAAGATTATAAATTAACTTTTGAATATTCTTTCATTTGTTTTTGTTTCCTTCTGAAATGGGATTGAAAAAAGGAGAATCAGGTCTAATTTTTTCCATGAAGGACTACTATTGAACAAACAGTGCGGCATTGGTTTCTAAAAGTATAGAAGCGGAAACATAAGTCGTAAAGATGAAGAGGGTCGAGGATATCCTGCTACTGGTGAAAATGACCAATTAAAAACTTTAGTGGAAGAAAATATGCGACAAACAACCAGCAATGATTAATCGAAGAGAATCCATCTTGTTTCACAACTTTCACCTTTTTAAGCACCGAAGCAGCAGCAAATACCTTTCGGTATTTAGTATTTAGAATAGAATAGTTTGTATTAAAATTCTTGGATTCTAATATGCTTAAGTTTTATCCTACAGGTATAAATAAGCTTGCAATACGTTGGTAAAATGCATAGAATTAAATGGATTTTTCTTTGATTAATAAAATTCACTTTCTCTGAGATTGTGTTTAATTGAATTTGATAGTTAAAATTGGCTATTATTTTTGAAAAAAATCTAAGTATTTTGATGTCAATAAATGAATAAATTATTATTATAGAGAACACATTATTATTGCGAAGTTGTAATTATTCAGAACATTGGACTGTGATATTTTAAATAATAATTAAATGTATTAATTAGTATTTAGAATAAATTATTGGTCATTTTCAACAAGATCAAAATATATTTGCCAAATAAGATTTTTCTTTCCACATTTGACATAGACAAAATGCAAAATAAAGAAATTACCTAGATTGCAGGATTGTGATTGCTTTACTCTCACTAATGATCCTTAAAAAGTAATGACTTCTGAATAATCTCTTTTGCATCAGAAGAAAACCAAAGCACACCCCATCCCACGCCAAACCAATATCTTCCCGAGGCACAGAGCACTCCTAAAATAAACATACATAATTAAATAACTATTGTTAAAGATCAGTGAGTTGCCCATCTACTTGTCTATGGCATAAAGGGAAGCGCGATGGCGCTTCTACGAAGCATGTTAATGTTAAGCAATTAACAATAAAAATTTCCGTTAAATTAATTTTCTCTGGACAAAAAAAAGAAATATTCCGTCCCGCATCTCATCAAAATTAGGGTTAAAAACATGAGGAGTTTTAAAGGTTTCATAATTATATGTTAATTGTATTCGGTGCAATTCTTTTTAACATAAGAGTCTGTAATCATTTATTTCAATAATATTAATTAACAAGCAAACATTTGGCAGGAATGCGGGAATGCTTGGGAAGCCAAATAATGAGATAGGCAGATAAAATGAAAGCACATACACAAAGATGCAATATGACTGCAAATCTTCTGCTGAAGCTTAACTTAGGAGAGATGCCTACAGAGGGGTTATGGTTGGCTATGGACCTGAATGGTCTTCAGAGACAGTAAAAAGGTAAGTAAACAAAAAAAAACATTAAATATAGCCTATTCTACAAATAACATATAGGGACATACTACACGAACATACACTACTAGTAGAAATAAAAATAAGTAGGTATTATATATGAGATGTTGGCGTACATAATCACTTACGTGATCAGCTTCCGGGGTCATCATTTTGAAAAATGTTTTCAAAGATCTGCCGCTAAACTTGTCAATGCAACCGACACCCAAGAGTTGTACGAGCCAACATGCATTGCTCTGCATTGATTGTATAAAAATACAACCTAATATTTGTAAACAAGCTTTTATTACTATGACAGCAACATTATAGCCCAGGAGCCAATTCCACCTAAAAAGATTAATATTTCATGTACTTTGTGATAAATGTAACAATTTTATAACATCAATTAGCTTTTCTTAGTGATTATAATGTGATCTTAATGTAAATGAGGGTTGCGATGCAAGATAATGTACAGTTTAGATATTTTATTGACATCTATCTTAGAGTTGTGGATACTTGTGTTACGATTTTTAGTGGAAATACTCCAAGACAGTGCTGTAACTAAAATAATTGGAGTCAATGCAGAATGGAAAAAAGGAAATACAGTCGAACTCGGTTATATCGAGCACGGTTATAATGAGGAAATACTTATTATTATTTTGATTCAGGTCTGTTTTCACACAACTCTTCACTGCCATAGTGAGCTCGCTTCACTGATATAACATACAAAAATATTGTTAACAAGTGAACAAAATACACAGCACGGTCTAAAAACTCTAATTCTTGAGAAGTCATAAAATCGAAAGCAGCGTCCGCCGACGAGGTTCCTTATTGTTTACGATTCCTTACAGGTTTGTGAATTCTTAGAAAAAAACAATGGGTGTTTATTTTGTGTGCGTTGTAAGTAGTAGTAAATTTTAAAGATTAAAACAGAGCAGTATTTTGAATTTTGTTAAGAAATAATGTAATTGAATGTAGTAATTTATTTTTAAGTGTTTTTGTTCATACAATTATAGATTTCTGATTTTTCATATGTATTTGTTGACTTGCTTTTAATTTTATTGGATATTAAATATTTATTGTAATACAAAGTAACGGTTATAATGACCAAATTTAGCTGGTCCCTTTGTACTCGTTATAACCGAGTTCGACTATAGTAAAAATACAGTAGAATTAAATACTAAAAACAAATTTGGTTTCTTGTCTCCTGTAATATTCACACTTTGATGGAAAAAACAGAAGTTTAAAATTGTATTTATATTTAACTTTGTTTAAACCACTGTGTGTTGTTTTTACATGAATTGGTTTCGATACTAATGTATCTTTGACAAGACTGACGTACAACTGAACTATTCATAACATAAAAACGACATCCATTACAGGATGTAGGCCCAAGACTCTGCCTATCTAAACCGGTTGATGTAAAAACAACACAGCGGTTTAAACAAAGTTTAATATAAATGCAATTTAAAATGATGTCTAACCACAAAGTTAACGCTACAAACATCAACAAAAAACATGAGTGTTTATATGCACTCACAACTAAAAAAATCCTCGCTTCGCTTTATGACGATTTCTCTTTGCAGCAATGGTCTGTTCCCTAACACGACATATTAATGGGCTACTCCTCTACATGTATGTTTTCATAACACACATGAGAAATTATTATTTCAATTTATAATTTCATTCCCTACTGTAGTGGATTTAAAAAATGTTAAGTTCATATTAGTTAGAACTGGCAAAAGTATTGATACCCGCTAAAGTATCAATATTGAATGTATTACGGGGTGCGGACGGGCAGAGGTCCCTATCTAGCATCGGTCCTAATGCCCACTATTGGCGTAGTTACACCATTGTTGGCGTAGTTACATCACCGTTCGAGACTAAGTGAAGTCATGTAGATCTCAATGCAGCATTGATGAATTCAGTGCCATAAGCTAATGCCATCATTAGATTTATTTTTCAATGTAGTTTAACAGAGGGTTTCTATTACAGCTGAACGGTTAGATTTTAAGGATATTGAGTGTTTTAGTTTAATTCATTTATCACATTTCCATAATGCAGACATATACAGTAAAACTCCGTTAATTTGTGTATCTATATTTCGTATTTTCACCTAATTCGCATTTTTTTCGAAAATTTTAGCTCCGAAAATAATATTTCATACTAATTTCTACTGATAATTCGTAAAACGTTATTATTCGTAGTTTGTATGCATTTTTTATACACAAAGTAAATAGTTCATGTGTTTTTAAATCGCCACTCGCACGACTACGCATTCATCATCCTTTCGTAAACATTTGTAGCTAGTTCCATCCCCTAGCCAATCACAGCGCTGTTCCTTATCGCAATAGATCAACGCGTTCGCAACTCGCAAGACCGCGGCCGAACTGAGTGATACCACATCATGTATACCAAAATTCTGTAGTGTATTTTATAGGATTTGTTGTTATTTCAACAATAATTGTTGGCGCATCGCGAATTATATATTCTACTCACCCTTGCAACCCCTAATAAAAATAATTTGAATAATTTTCATTGAATCTCGTAATTTACAAATTAACTGTATGTTATTAATTTTATATCTGGTTTTTTGTTTATGAAATGATGTGATTTGTTTAATGTAATAATGAAACTAAAACCTTTGTATTTAAATACTTTTTTTTTTTCATGTTTCGTTTTCTAAAATGGCACAAACATCTCGCAATTCGTGTAAATTCTTGACCATTTGAAAAATGGTACTTATTTTTAAAACTGTCAAAAATTGATGTCAAAGATAAAATCAGCGGGAAAAAATCCATTTCTAAATACCTCTCTAAGTTCAAATTTGAAAGATCGTGGAAAAATTATAAGCTTCAACGAAGTATGAATATTTAAAAGTTTTTAATTATTTTTCGCAGGCTTTTTAATACATCTATCAATTTCTTGCCCAATTTTGATGCAAAAGGCGAGTTTGACCGCCAATCAAATTAAAATATCTGTAATTCTGTTTGCGTCAAGCACTGGTGAATCGTTTGAAGAAGCCTGTTTTTAAGATTGGACTCGCCACATCGCCACACCCCTTCATTATTCAGGAGAAAATAATTATTTGACTTTATATTAACACTTTGACACATAAAAAGCTAAAATAATAGACGGTCACCATATTTTTCAGTATGAGAATCACGATGTTGACGGCGGCAGCATGTGCGGAACGTAAACTGACGACGCCTTTTTAAATATTTCTGTCTAATGTTGCCTTCAAAAAAATTGTTCTCATTATTCGTAATTCAGATTTTTTTTTTTAAATTTACGAATTAACGGAGTTTTACTGTACTTATATATATATATATATATAAAGAAAAGCATTTAAAGATAACTATCACAAATTATATTTTGTTATAAATGTAAGTAATAATAACATCCCAGCACCGTACCTCGCGTATGATGGTGTACAGTCTGTAATTATTTATTATAAATATGATAATAACGATGTACATATTTCATATTACCAGTCATAACCGAGTGGTCTAGGACACTGGATTCAGAAATCGGAATTATATCTGGGGGCTTGGTTTAAAACCCAGGCAGGGCAGTTTAAAATGTATTATTTCTTAGCTAATACTAATTTTCAGTATAGCATTATACTTAGCGAAATCCAGAATCTGCTACAGGCGGCTTCGGAGTTGTACAAAAACAAAAGAACCAAGATAGAATTTTTATGTATAATGGAATGACAATCATGTGTCGATAATAATGAAGAACCTGGAGAACTGAATTGCATATTGAAATAGGTATCTAACCATTAAAAACGAAAAAAAGATAGGAATGGATAAAGTTAGACTGATAAATTACAAAGCACTCACTGCTCAAGTACAAAACAAAATAAAAACGCTCTTGCATAACATACCATTTTAATGTACTTTTTATTGGTCTGAGGTAAAGATCAGTTCCTTGCCACAGGAAAACAAATGACCCAATCAAATAGCCCATGGAGAAAAGATTCACACGATTCGTTCCAGTCAAAAACATAATTGCTAATGTCACCCATAGTGAGCCGAGAAGCGTCATCCTCTTCATAATGTCCAACCAAGACCTGTGGAATGTCATAAAGTAATTACATATTAAATGAGTGATGGATGATTACAATTTTTCAATATATGTACTGTCAATTTTTACTTCATTCCAGTTCATTAACATTTTGGTTTCCAGATCAGAATTATCATTTTATTTATACACTTTAATATTATTAATATTAAACATAATATAAATATTAAATAAAGTGGAGGTCAAATTTTAAATGTAAAATTTATATGTTCATATACAATTTTTATATATTTACTTTTTAATGCTAATGATAAGTTTAATATGACTCATCCCAAACAATAATTATTGTGTTAAAATATGTATGTAATTTTCCTCAACAATTATTAAATTATTAGCCTTTAGGCAAAACGCAAACACACTTTTTTTAATCATTCGACTATTTAGTTGTATGTCTAAAGGCTATTAGATCACATGAGAGTGCGCATATTATCGACACAATAGTTGCTCAACAAAAATCATATAACTTCATTGATCATCTTTTCGACCCCTCCATCTGACAGGTTCAACATAGTTTTGAGATAATGAGCTCAAAAGTGTTGATTGAATTTCAAAATATATTCATATACATATATTTTGTTTTGTGTATGGAAATATGATCAGTTTTAAGGTTTTAACTTATTTTTAGTATTATCAATGACCACTGTGAGATGAGGGAAATTAAAAATAAATAAAAACATTGTAAATTAACAATAATGATCCATAAATTGAAATAAATAACTGATGCAGTTGGAACTTTCAGCTCTTGCTATTTCCTTTAATATCCGTTAAATAGAGTTGGTGTGTAATAAAGAAATAAAGAATAATGCATTTGGAACCCATTTCATGCAATAACTCAAATTAGCCCAAAATGTTTGTAGGAACCTTGTTATTCCTTGTCATTTTGACAAAAACAACTATCGGTCGACAGCTTACGTATATTGTATTGGTACGTGCATACACTCGACTAAACAGTCGATTTGTGACTGTTCAATTGTACGGAACACACACTCAAATGTTGGGAGATTTCATTGGCAACTGAGTGAAATATGCACACTTCCAACAATTAAATAGTTTAGTCGAGTCAATTTCGACTCAATAGTTTAATTGCGGTAATAATTGAGTGTATGCGCTTAGCCTTAGGATAACAAGTTAGAAATTGAAAGAAAGTGGCTTTAAGAAAAGAGAGAATACATAGAGCGCGATGAAAAATTGCAAAAGTGTTCTGCAGTTTTTATTTTTGTAATTCTTTTCAAATTTGATATCTCCTGTTTTAATTATTCCCATGGCCAATTTAATACATGTTTACCTACTTAAACTTTTTTGCTCATAAATGTCCCTTCTATCATCTATCCTTATTATATATTGCATTTCCCCATCTATTACCTATGACTTCTTGGATGTAGTGTTATTTGCCAGTAAAAAAAAATATTCACCAAAGTAGTGAAAATGTTGAACGTGTTTTTAATATCTTTAGGTTAAGATTACTTAAATGTTTTCTCTTTTATATATTCAATAACAGTACGCAAATATATATTGGCAAGTATATTGACCATCAGTTTTCTTGCATATTCATTCGTCTGTCAAACATATGTTCAAAATATTTACATTTGTTCAGTAATTATTTATCGTAAATATGACATGTTTTTTCAAGAATGTCTTTAAATGGAATGACAAAGAATACAATTAGATATATATAATTCAAAATTGATATGTAAGAACACCGTTTGTACAATTCCAAGAAGGGCAATACAAAATGCACTAGCATAAAATCAATTGGCTTTTGCCGATTGCTTGCTTGTTAGTAATATAACATTGTTTTTTAAAATTTGTGTTTTTATTTTTCAAAAAACCCTTTGGCTTTTCAGTGATAGTAGAGTAATTACCTTATATATGTGACAAAATCAGGAACAGGATTATGGAATTCTTGAGTTTCCCAGTTTTCAGGGATTGTATCCGTGTTGCAACCACCTTTGTAGGTTACCCCGTGTCTTCTTTCAATGCGGAATACCAGAGACTGCCGAGAGCACAGCAGAAGTAAGATTAAGTCACAGACAAGTTTGAGGGCATACGGGGGATGGGTCGGGTCTGGAAGCATCATCCAATCTCGGGTTCGCTGTAAAATCTAAATATAAGACAATGAAACATTAAAATATTTTACTTTTAACAATGTAAAAGGTGTGTTATAAAATAGAGGACACATCTGATATTTCTAAGATTGATTGAAACATTAAAATAAAGGGTGTCCAGCGGAAAATTTTCAAGTTTGATATTAAATAATAAAAAAAAATTATAATGTTAATATCATTTAAATGCCGTCCATTTCTCTCAAGACACTCTTGCAATCGGACTCTTAAATTTGCGAACACGCGAGAGCAAAGCATTGGTTTAATGGCAACAACTTCACAGCGGATATTTTCTTGTAGGGCCTGAATTGTTTGAGGATTATTGCTGTAAACTCTTGACTTAAGGTATCCCCACAAAAAAAGTCCCACGGTGTAAGGTCCGGTGATCGAGGTGCCCAGGGTATGTCACCATACTTGCTGATTAATTTATTGGGAAAAATTCCCCTCAGCTTCTCCATTGAAACTCTAGCTGTGTGTGGAGTGGCCCCATCTTGCTGAAATAGTGTTCTGTTGTTGAATCTGGGAAACAGCTGCAGTTACAGTACCAAAAACTCGTCGATCATTCGGCAATACACGTCAGCAGTGACTGTCTCTCGCTGGCTAAAAAAATAAGGGCCAATTATCCCTCGGCCAGAAATTGCACACCACACTGTCATTTTTGGACAATGCAAATGTTTTTGATGGGATTCTCTTGGGTTGTCGGGGCACCAGTATCTCATGTTCTGTTTGTTAACATAGCCATCAATATGAAAATATGCTTCGTCAGTAAACAATATGTTTCCAAGCGTTTGTGTTATTTCAAAACGTTCCAGCATCGTTCTCGCTAAGGTTTCACGTAAAGAATAGTCATTTTCGTTGAGAAACTACAGATTTGCAGTTTGTATGGGTGAAACTGTAGTTTTTTTATCAAAATAATGTGCACTGTTGATTTTTTTTATTCCATTTACATATTCCATTTCCATATTTACAGGCCGCAATCTTCCTTATCGATTTATGCGGATTGCGCATAATTTCAGATTGAACTTGAGTCACATGTTCTGGTGTCGCTGCAGACATTGATGGTCCCAGAGGAGTTTGCACTTTTGAACCCAACAAAAAATTGCGTGCTTGGCCCATCACTTACTCGTTGAATGTTGAAGTGAGTACAAAAAGCGTGACGCGTATTAACCAATGAATCACTGCGCTTTAAATATTGCTCAACCACAAACGCGCAGTGCGCTCCCGACCGATGACTTATTGCGACTGGCAATCCCACAAATCATGCGCATCGAACAATACCCCTCCCACTTTCCTCATCCTGATGGTTTACGAGCAATTATAATTTAATCATGAAATTTTCCACTGAACACCCTATACTAACCTGTGAGTAGTGAGTATATTAACTTAATTAAATAATATTTCAAAAAAAATACTAGTTAAAATTATTATTTACTTATTCATGAAAAGTTAGCTTTTTACATTACATACAAAATGATAATATGATGGATGAGGAAACCATCAAAAAATGCGATCTAACGTAGAAAAGACACCAGATCCATACAGCAGTCTTCGCGGAAATCTTAAATTAAACATTTATATATAATTTTTAATAAATACTGTCACGTTTAGATGCATGCGCCCCTGTGTATGGGCCCACCAAAAATAATAGAAGAAAGATATCACGCTATGTATGGAATCCACTGTAGTCCCATTAGTCAATAAGAAGACGCTGTTCGGGGAATCATCTAAGGGAAGAGTGCCGGTCAAGACCAGCACTCTTTTTTTTTTTCGCCAGATTTTTTCGCCTTTTTTTTTAACGCATCTTGATGCGGAGAAAAAGACGGAAAAAAGAAAGGCGATGCTTGGAAGGGCCAATACGAGATTCTGGGCGTCCCTGACTCTAACTATTGTTAATTTGATATTGGAAAATTCTGGGATGGCGGTATTCTTTTGGTTGAATAATTCTAGATAGCGTTTTCGAGTTTTGTTAAGCTGATCCTCGCTAGCCCCGTCAGCTTAGTCTCCTGGGCCATTGGTGTGTGCAAGATGTCAAGATGTAGAAGAAATAGTGCCTCAAGAGATAGATGAACTAGGGAAACATGGACATGAACAATAGAAAAACTATGTATGTTTAGTGTGAGAAGCATATGTAGTTGTAAAGTTCATTGTAAAATATAGTTTTAACCTTTTGAATGCCAGCTTTATTTATTATGGAGGACACCAGTAGACCAGCCATTTTTCCATAAAATAAATTTAGTACAAATAAACACAATATTGTAGAAAAGTGTAAGTCACTAAAAGAAATATGAAAAAACTTGTGTAGAAAACACAAAGTCATTCAAATATCAAATATAAAGTGAATTTTATAGATACACTAGATAAATATACCCACAATACACTAAAAATACAATTTTGTGAAAAAAACTGACATATATATCGTAAAATAATCGGAAACAAAGTCAAGCAAAAAAGTACACCAACGAAACAATGCAAACTAAATTAGACGGTTTGTGAAAATCTCTTTAAAAAACTTAATAAGTGCCAACCCTAACGACCTCTGGCAGGTATCAAATGAAGCTCATCGACAAATTACAGATTTTATGAGATTTAAAGGTTTTAGAAATATTATGAAAGCTTAGGATTGTTGTCCACAGATGACGGTACAATTTCGAATAGGCGACATGTTAAAAATCATGATTCGTCACGCATAGTTAAAGGTCGAACAGTGCATGCGCATTTGTATGTCCATGGCCTGACGTGACAAGAAAAGTATTGCGCGTTTATTGCCCTGAACAGGTTAATTAGTGAACAAATTTTGTATTATTGTGGATTCACCCTCCCCTACAGACAAGAGTAACTCTCATGTGGCAGTCCATGGACATTACCCAGCGAGAACCCAAAAATTTGTGAGTACCGATTAAAGCTACCCGGTAATGCGGAGCTCGGGGACCTGGTGTTCTATCCATGCCATGGAAAGGATGCCCGGTCAGCCCGAGCTGTATGTGATAATATATTGTCATGTTTTTATATAAATTACCTCATTTGAACTCATCCAAGGGAACTGCACACACAGTTGTGGTAGTAATCCAACCACCAGGATGTATTGAGTGGGTAAAACGACCACAATGAATCCAACAAACCATTTCCACAACCGGGCTAGGCTATCTCTGCTGGAACACCATAGGACACACAGCCAACCACTGTACAGGACAGCCCACACATCCATCCTTGATCCAATAACGCCGACAAGACACATCAAGCATACCTAAAAGTTGATATATTGTGTTTATTTTAAATTCATTAATCATTATTAACCTATTGAATGCTACTGTATCAACAGTTGTTACGGTATAAATTGTTATTTGTACGCAACCATAGCAATAGTTGATACGGCGACTTTGGTCACATAGTGAGTCTATTTCATACAATATTTTAACATACACTAAAAGATTCCTAATACTTTGATGCTGACATCTTCAGATATTTTTGGAAAATAAAAACATACTTCGTTAAAAACATCAACAATCTGTCACGTGTTTCGAGCAGCGGCAGCATTGCTGTATCGTTATGTATGTTTTTGTATGGAGTTTATGTTTATTCATTTATAAACATCCTACGGGTTTTTACAACCATGTTTTGGTTTCATATTGAAAAAGATAGTCTTTTATCTCTATCATCATCTATTTTGCATAAGTCATCATATTTTGATGATTTAATGCATATTTGGGTACTTAAAAATATATTCCGCATGTGAGTATTGGAATGTCAGGGCTAGGAGTAGCGTTCAAAAAGTTAAGTTGTAAAATTAGCACAACAACAATGACTATAAACCCAATCAAGTATTCTTTGAGATGGCCATATAAAAGTAATCAAATGTTTGTTTAAATTAACTTATATAAAATAGTTGTTATTTAACATAAATATTATCTTAGTCCATTATGTAATTTTATGTATGGAAATAAATAAATAAAATTTGAAATGAATCTACCAAAAATAATATATGCAGAAACTCGACACATATTTTAAGATATTATTAATTTTAAAATTTCTGATATATCAACATTTAACTAACAAATTGAGAAATATATTTATGCAAGCCTAGATAAAAATGTTGTCTGCCTACATGTATGATTTTAAAAGATGACCAATAATAAGAATACCTCAACACCAAACTTGTAAAATCCATAATTAAACAGATACTGAAAGAAGTGTTTGACATCTTTGTCAGCATCAAGCCTCGTAATATGAGGAAACATGAGGTGTGGTCGAATTGTAGGATCGTGCTTCTTAAATCTAAAATAAAAATAAATCAGTGAATTATTATTGAAAAATATATGCATAGCCTGTGTGTAAAATTTTGTATATATATATGGAAGATTATTGACAATTTTTTAGTGTTTTACATGAGAGACGAAATACAATAACAATAATAGAGTAAAATCCCGTTTATTCGAAATTCGCCACAAGTCGAAGTTTTGGAGCAGAATGTGGTCCCACTGGAAAGTTTTCATACTAAATTGTACTTATAAATCGAATATTGTTATTCGAAGCTATTTTTGGACCCTATCAGATGAATTTGTCGACTTATTTTTCGAATAATTCAATTTTTTTTGACAAATGTGCGTAATCTGGAAAATACATGTGCGCTA
Source organism: Eubasilissa regina (assembly GCA_022840565.1). Taxonomy (NCBI): domain Eukaryota; kingdom Metazoa; phylum Arthropoda; class Insecta; order Trichoptera; family Phryganeidae; genus Eubasilissa; species Eubasilissa regina. Next base: position 30,881,103 of record JAINEB010000018.1, read on the forward strand.
CGCGATGTACTTGTGAAATGTCAAAGTCCATCCAATGGGTTGTATTCGCCCCTATCCAGATTCATGACGCATTTGGATTGTTTGTTTTCTCACTCATTTTCAGTACGCTAATAAAAAATTATAAATATGTCTTGTGCATCTTTGATTTTTAAATCTTTATTTTCTTACCGCGACGCATTGACTTAGTTTGCATGCTTTTTTCTCTAGCTCGTTTTCTTTGCATTAGAAAAAGATAACAAATATTTTCTTTACGCCTTTAATAATAATGGATAATTTGTATAGTGCCATTTTCGTAAAAACTTTCACCTCAAGGATGCTGACATCTTATAGGTAATGATGAGGTAACGTGAATGTCAGTGCTCGCCAATCTTCTGTTCCGTGTTATTACCATAATTATTTTTGTTGATGTAGCGTTTGTATATTTTGTTGCACAAACGCTAGTACGCGGTTGAGTTCTTCACACTTTTCAGTGTTTTATAAATGATTTAATTTGTATTAATTTTAATAGTTATTTCTTTTTATTTAAGTTTACTGTCAAGGCATTTTGAAGAATGACTGTGTGGTTGACATTCTTCAAATTTTCTCATATCTTCTTAATTATTTAATTGCCATTGTTTAAAATGTAAATATTTATTGTATAATCTCTACTATTTTCGTCATAGATATTTTAATATTCATAAATGTGTGTTTTGTGTTCCTTAGACTTTTCCGTATTTCATTAAATTTAAATTAAAACATTTTTATAATTTTAATTGATAATTTTATATTCTCGAAAATGGCACCAATGCGAAACTCGTATTGGACGTCAACAGTTTGCGAAAAAATCTATTTAATACAAGAGATTGACAAAAAATATTATCCAAAACAAAAATAAGAAGAATACGCAACCCTATTAATGACGTTGTCGACCATATTAAACGCAATGACAGATAGAACTTTAACGTTGAAAGGCGAGAAATGTCACGGAGGGAAAAGGAGTACGGAAGCGGAGGGTGAAGAAGAAAAAGAACAAAACATCACAGGAGAGTGTGATATGTCCCCGCGACCACCATAAAACAAAGTTTTAAAAATGCTGGAAATTTTTATTGCTAAGTTCAATACAGTGAAGAAATGGCGGAGTTGACTAGGTAGTTATTTGTATTAAAAATGGTGCCATTATAATCGGATTTGTTAAAATAATGTTGTAATTTGTGTACACTGTGTTTTGGAAACTTGTTTGTTATTTTAAAATGTGTGGGTATAGGAATATATAATTACTTCGAGTTCTAATGAAAAAAGCAAGTATGTAAAAAAAAATCGAATTTTTTATTTTCATCATCGTAAATTGTTATTCAAATTTTTTCTTGATTTCCAATCCTCTTAACTTTGAATAAACGAGATTTTACTGTATATCTATTAGAAATAAATTGCTATTTTAGAATACAATTTGGTAGGGATGCAGTAGATATCACTTCTTATAGGTATTCAATCATGTCTACAATGAATTAAAGTGAACTGTCCCTTTAATGAAATTGATCTTTTAATATAATACTGACTAAAAAATTCTAAAATTTGGATTAAAAAAAAGCAATGAGAAATCGCAAATAACTATATAATATTCTTTTAAAAAATTTACAACACATTTCGAAAAATACTTGCTATTTCATATTTGTGATTTTCACAGTCGTGATGATAGCAGAATTTCTTCTGGAAATGAAACTGATCCATGGCAGAATAGCACAGAAGAAATAATATTAACATGAAATTATATTATTACCATGTTTGTTGAGAAAATTTTAATATTTTCATATCTCAACTCAAAACACATGAATAAAATTGAAATAATCAATATCTATTTACCTATCAACAGATTGTCTAAATTCAACAATAGCTCTTATTGTAATGATAATAATCAGACCAATGTATCCTTTTACTAATTTTGGTAGAGTTACTCCATTACCAGTTTTTCGGAAACCCAACCATTCTGCATTGTTGAATGTCAATTGGGAACTATTTGAAGAGTACTGAAACTTTGAAAGAAAAAACAAATTAAATTTTTTATCTTAAATTAATTATTTAAATTATACCACTAAATACAAACAGCCTACAAAATGTTTTATTTATTGAAATTAGATAAGATTATATTATTTAAAATCTTCTAAGTGATGACCTCAAAATCACGAACCGTGAGTCACTCATTGATATCTTGAGTCACACTCACTATCAGTGATTGAATATCTGGGAGTATCGTGATTCAAAATTTTTTTGTTAAAAATTCTATTGATTTTCTGACGCCACCGTTTAAAACAATTAACACTTGAATCAGCGGATTTTTCGTAATTTGACTAGCGCCGTCTATTGGAATCTGTTTTTGTTGGTAATGTTTATGCTAGCTTGCTGGTAACCTAATTTTATTTTGTTTGTATTTTTATTTTACATTTTGTAGGTATGTGTATATTATGTGCAGTAATTTTCTACTAATTATTCTAATTATTTATGCTAGAATACGTTTTTTACACAAATGAAGTTTTAATAATATGTATAAATATACTCAAAATTATGTTTTTTAAATTTATTTAAAGTGATATCATAAACTGTGATCACAGTCACAGTTTTCAATCACTGATAATATCGAATACCAATCACATCAGTGAGTTAAGAGTAGCATTTTTTCCTCACTACTACTATATTATGAAACTTCTATAGTAAATCTGTGTGCTGTAACTATCACATATAAGATGTGATATTAATAAATGCACCAAATTAAAATGAATGGTCCAATTTATATTACACGTAGAATATAAAAAAATTACATACTACAATCTACATTCTATTCTAAAGAAAAAAAAAATTTTCATAATAAGAAATACTATATATGTAATACTTTTAAACATATAATGAGCAGAAGATGTACATTTACGAGTACATTATTTTTAATGATGTATTGTACCAATTGACTGTTCAGGACATAAATATACATATTAACCCTAACAATGCCATGTTGCCGATCTGTCTGTTTAATATACTAAAAGAGTAAAAATGTTGATCCAATGGCATTATTAACGCAAGTACCATAAAATAGTCGAGGCAGGTAAAAAAAAAAACCCTTCTTCAACTGAACTACGCACTTGCAATGCATTTTTGTGATTAGTTTAATATTTTTATCTTAGTCATATTATGACTGTCCACGTTTTCGCTCCATTACTTACGTTCTTTGAGTTTTCGATAAAAAAATATTAAAAAAGGTCCAGGAAATTTTTTATGAAGTTGGTCATTTTATAGTTTTAGTGTTTGTAAATAATTATTACACTATTATTTGTGAAGTTGTAATTTATTCAAAACATAGTTCTGTAATATAAATGGAGCGTAAGATATATCAATTTGAAATAACTGCAACATATAAGTTTGAAAATTTGTCGACTATTTACGAGGCTGACGTAGTGTAATTGGATATCGCACTTCCGGAGGCAGCTAAATTATTTTTTCGATTGTATATCTTTCTAATTGATTAATTTAATTTGTATTAAATTATTATGTCATTAGAATAGAGGATAAATATGTTATCACATTGAATATTTAGTACAATATGTAATGTTCATGTAGTCTTTAGTTTGGGGTGCAGAAATTTATTTCAAAACATTAAGTGCTAAATTTACGATAGTACATAATATGTAAATATTTTTTTATATGCTTATAACTTTTCATAAATTTAAAAATAATTGATCTTTTATTTCTAGATGTCAAGACCTACTGAAACTTCTACTACACATTCCATCGTCCTGGCATGTATTCATACTTAGCAATGTTAATGTTAATTTTATATTTTATAATATGCAATATATTTGTTAATTATTATTAATTATTAAATATGTACATATTTGTTACATGTGAATATTTTATTTATATAAAAGCTAGTTTAATATTTGTTTTTTAAATACATCCAATTGCTCAATGGGGTATGAATTTTAGTTTAGATAATTAATTAACAGATTATCATTCAAAATGGCCTGGGGTTGTAGAGGTTAATAAATTATGTTCCCTGTCTTCTGAAGAATCTCACACTTAGAACATTCAGCCTCGTCTTGTTGATAAAAAATATGAAAATAATACATATAGATAATAATTAATTGCAATATTATTAGTGAATTCATTTATACTTACAGTACAGTTGACAGCGTAGGAATCATGTTCAATATACTCTATCTGATAAATCATTTTGCAAAGAAGCAAAATACATGTTACTGCAGATATAAAATGGATAAGGACTAGTTGAATTTTCATGCTGAACAGTAATCCAATACAGATAACCAAAACTAATAAAGTATGAACGGCACACACCTAAAGATATACAAAATACTATTAATACATTGTAAAACATGGATTAATTGATTATTAGTACAGTAATAGATTTCAAACTTCTTCTCAAGCAAAATATGTTATTAGATTTAAAAAAAATTATTTAATTTACATTTTTGTCTACTAATAAAAGTTTAATTTGGTATTTAATATATTTGAGCTTAATATTTTGTGTACATTTAATACTTAAATTTAATTATAATGGAACCTTTGATTTTTAAAAATCGATTTCAGTAAATTTCGTCAATGAGCAAAGCCAAATGTTATAGAAAATATGTTGATAAATAATTGATTTCATTCTAGATAGATTTTTTTTTTATATAAACTATACATTTCAGAATAATATGTACCAATCTAACAGATAAATTCTATATTATTCAAATTTGTGTAAAGGGCTTACAGAAAAGTATAATCGTATCAATAGAGTATGTAATATGGTAACAAAAATGTACTATTCTACAACTCATAACAAATGACCGATCTGATACTATGGTAAAATGTAATTGGTAAATCAATGTTAAGCTCATATTTGAGAGGCTGGCGGTAAGGACATGTATTCATCAAAAGAGGAGTTCAAATGATTGCAAACATTTTAATTGACAAAAACTTTAAATACATATGAATTTTAAGTCGATGTCATATCTTTATTATGTGTTGCCATCTATTGACGAAGTTTGAAAACTTTTTATAAGAAATACATGGTGCTGTTTAAAATGATAATGTTTTTACCGCCAAATCCTCATTCGTCAAATGATACTTTTATTTGCTTACTTCACAGAGAATTTTGATTTAAGACATATTTTACATATCTCCCAACTATTTCATTTTGATTTGACAATATTAAATAATTAGTTTAACCTCCCTGTTTATGGTTTATTATGTCAAAAATCAAATAATAATGTCTCTATTATATTTATAATCTTAACAGAAATTTTTAGTGAAATATTTTTTCTTCTAAGCACGTTAAATGAACCACGGCCAATGAAAAAGGCCACAACTAAAAATAATAGTAATATTAAATTTAATCGACTAACATCTAGAGCACACAGAAGCATTGTGGCGAGCATGATGATCTTGATGAGGTGGAGTTCGAGAAATAGGAAAATCAAATCCAACATTTCGTTTAGAAAGCTGAAAACTATTTTTTGCAATTTTGTGACCCAAGTAGTGAAATCCATTTTCGAACTCAAATGTGTTGCATGAGATACTTCTGGATTAACTGGCTTTTCATTTGGCTCCACTTCCAGACTTTCCTGGGTCTGGAAAATAAACAAATTATTAAAACATCTGGAACCTAATCTGAGACATTACGCAATTAAGCACGTTGCAATGTTTGAATTTGCGTATCGAGATCTGGGTAGCCTATTTTGCCAGCTTATGATGATTGACCATCTAAATAGACGAATCAGGGACGAGAATCCAACTCTGGGGGGCAACAAAACGTGACTTTTGGTGGGTATGCTCTAAAATAGGCGTGTCGGTGGAGCCGCGTTCCAGAGGAATATGGTGGCGGGAGATGGCAGAGATTAAGCGGAAGATCACTGCAGTGGACCCAGAGATGTCCTGGTCCACCCGCGGATTGAAGAAAGACCCCGCTATAACGAGCAAGGAGACGGCATGCGAGCGACAGCCGATGGATGGGTGTTATGGACAAGGCTGAGACGAGATGGTGTCTGGTCTGTCTGTATCTTGGTGCGGGCATGTGGTGATCTGGGTCCCCAGTTGGATTGGCACCCCACGGCCACGTTGGCTGATATTAGCAATAGATAAACTCCATAAATAGAAGAAATAAATAAAAGTGACCTCCCTCAAAGAAAAGTTGACCTGAAGAAGGAAGATCTAAAGAACATTTTTAGTGCATCTAATGTTAGGTTTAATTGTGTTTTGTGAATAAATGTGTAAAGTGAAAATCAGAATGCCTTTGAATTAATTATCATCCCATCCGAGGTAGCAGGCGACACCAGAGCACACACACACACTTGAGGACCCATACTGAGCTAGATCGGTGGCGGCCTCTATGGCTTACTATCCTGTAAGGCCCAAAAGCACCGTAACAATGTACACGTGCATATGTGTGCTATAATAATATCTCAGAGATTTTATTTTATTTACATTTATGTAAATTCAGAATTTAAAAGAAAATTATCATCAATCAAAATTCAAAATTCTTTCTTCAGACTCAGAACTGCCTGCGAAAATAATTCTGTGCCGTCCACCGGTTTAAGAAATAATGCTTCCAATGCACTTGTTTCTACTTACTATTTACTTACTAATGCAACATATCTAAAAATAGGGTTTAAAAATATTTTTATTTCTTTGCTGTGCAGTGTTGCCCTTTTTTTTTAAATATGGCCCTTGAGTAAATAATCTGAAGTTGGATAGTCCTGTTCTAATTGACTTAGAATTATAATATACATACATATCTACAGTAATGTACACAATACACATATATGTAGTTAAGTATTATTATAATATATATTGGATTCCAAAATTGGTTAAATAAAGTATTTAAATTAACAATATGAATCATTCAATTCCAAAACCTGCCCTCATCCATTTCAGCATTAATTTTAATTAAAATATTTATTTATTAGGGGTATAACACACTTATTGTACAATATTTTAGGGATAGATACATAGTAAAAATATGTTCAAGCTGCATGTGCCTAACCATGTCAAAAATATAATCATTTTAAAAGGTCAGAGTAATGCGATTATTTTGATTAATTGAAATATTTTATTGATTCCAAATTATACATTAAATATAAAAAATAAAAGGTCATCGAACTTCAAGCGCCCAGACCGTATTTTGTTATTAGCAAAGAATAATAATATTATAGATCGATTTTGAAAATGTTTATTTCGAAGTACGAAAACTTAAAGCCTAACGTGATTTTGTAAAAGTCTCATACAATAATATTCTCCGTAACAGCACAGAATTTGTACGTACTCATTGAACATTTTCGACTCGTAATATAGTCAGGAGTCTACCCATGAAATATTGGGGACTAGGTCTATTACACCTTGTATATCTTATACAATACAACACTCCTTGATTACTTTAAACCAAATTTTGCAAAGTAACACTTTAGGACCCTGCACAAAACATACGCACCTTCCCCTTAGCCGCCCCACCCCCTCTATCTGATGAAATGTGTATTATATTGAATGTTATCCATTTCAAATTTACACAGATACAATCTAGTTCCCTGAGGAAAATATAGTTACTCCATTCCAGACATCACTTATTGCCCCTTTGCCTGGACCAAATTTTGCATCACAATAAAAAATGCTTTCATTTAAAAAATCAACATTCCTCTATCTAATTTTAATTATGTACGAATAAATCTGAATACGTTAGGGCGGGGTTTAGAAACTGTACAATTCCATATGTAGTATTATGAAAATAACCAACGGTTTTTTCCAACGGTGTGGGCGGTGGCAAAGTGCTTCCACCCATCATAGAAGAAGCGATGGACTGCAAACCTTGGGAATCTTGTCGAGCTACACTGCTACTCCTTAAAATGAAGACAGATAAAAAATACAGTAGTCAAAACAGGCAATAAATTAAACAAACGCTCTGAAAAATAATAAAATTAATTTTTACCTGCTTTTAATTTGAGAAACGGCCAAAAATTCCTTATGAAAGTAATGGAGTTGAATGACTGTTAAAATTAAAAATAACGTTGGTGTCAGTAAACGTAAAAATAGTTCTTTAGTTTCATAAGTTTCTAAACCAATATCCAATTGCCTGAAACAAGTTAAAAAAATAATTAGAATTTATTAAAAATATGTTGCCAGGATAAAAAAAAAGATTTCTATACTCACAATGTTTTGGATATATGGAGATATTTTTCCCAATATAGAGGGAATTTATCAAATTGATATGTGTACACTAGAACAAGAATGGACATGGAGTACACAATAACTGTAACCCAGAAACCGTACATCATCTTTCTCCACGCCTGTCTTGAAATCTGAAATATTAATAAAAAATATATAGTTAAAGAATAATAACAATAAAAAAGAATATTGAATGTAGTGAATATATGTATGGTCATCGAGGAATAAACAAACTAGGAAAAAATGCAAATATCATGTATTGTTAACATGTTGGTAACATTTGGATTGATATTAGTGGAGAAAAGGTCATATAATAAGTACATGAGAAGACAATGATGATAAAGAAGGTCAGTAACAGACATATAGGATGACCATGAAGTATCTAGCATGATCAGGTAAACTAGACATTGAAAAATGCTTCTAATAGAAGCCTCGACAATCAATGTGTAAGACAATGTTCGAATGTGAAAGAAATAAAGGTTATTTGTCAGGAAAGATGTGTATGTAGCTTTATCATCAGCATTACCTTGTGATAAATAATATCATAGTAACCAAGTATGTATGTAGTTAATTCGAGATAGCGGAGACCAAAATGGACCAAAATATGATTTTGTGTTAAGAGAATAATAATAATTATTCATTTTTACTATTAATGTCTACTGAGTGGTTACTGCTGCTATGTGACTGTTATATTCAAAAGGTGTAGTGTTATTCCAAAATTTGGTTTGATGGATGGTCAAGTCCAAATTTTAATTAAGAAAAATTTTCGACTCGGCCATTTATTTCACAATAAACAAGTACAAATTTACAAAAAAAAAAGTATTTAGGATACAGACGCTTTTCAGGTATATTTATTATATTTGTACTATACGATTGTCAATATATATTAATCAAATACATATCAACTGCTTAGTCAATTCGGCGTAACTCCAAAAACAAACAAGTATTTGGAAATTGAAGAATATGAGAAATTTTTATTATAAAATTTAAACTCGTACACCTAGTATGCATTCTTTGTACAAATTAATACAAAAAAATGTTTTGATACCGTGTGGACGATTTTCCATATTTCTAGTTATACCAAAGTGGCTCTAAGAAGTTGATATATTTAGAACAAAGATTAATTAACTTGGTAAGCAACAATTTTACCTGGAAGGTGAGTATAAATATAAGGAAGAGTGCCATGTACATAATACGAAACACGGTCATACGTTCGCCTGTTATCCCAATCACAAACAACATTGTTGCCACGACACAGATCCAAAACTTGGTTAGAAATCCTTTCACAGCTTCTCCAAGCTTCTTCAATACTGGAGATGTTTGCATAGTTTGATCATCTTCCAACACTAAAAAAAATGTTTTTAGTTAATAGTCATAACAATTATAAAAAATGGTTTTCATTGTCAGTGTTCATATGAGATTCGTTAAAACCCATTTCAGCTTGACAGTAAAAAGAAATAATAATAATAAATTAATTTTAAGACAGTGACAAAGAAATATATGAGAAAGTTATTTATTTAATTTTAAGACAGTGTAAAAACACTGTCTTAGAATTAAACCGGGAAAATAAAAATATTTTACAAATAGAATAATAATTACCAGTTGTTGCAGCACCTACTGAAACCTGAAGGGGCGCCGCCATATCCGCTAAAGCGATCGATTGTCGTTTTTCTTTCCTCTCCTGCATCAGTTGGCGCAGAGTCACCCAGAACATTATCGTATATAGGGACTTTACCAGCAAAGGCATACACGGCAAATAAACTCGATGCTCAAAACCTACTTGCGCCAAGTTTATATCCTGTAAACATAAGAACTTAAAAATTGTTCTTTTGCTTGCTCAGTTTTATTTCATAATAATTTTGATTAGATTATTCTTATAGTAACAAGTGAAAGGGCAGGAAAATAAAGGGATAACAATAAGCAACAAAAAGGGACTGACAGGTGATATTTTATTACCATATTCATGTAATCTTAATATTTTATTTCGTACCTCAGCTTTAGATGGCAATTCATCTTCCATGATGTTCATTCCATAAATGTACTGGATGATTAACAAGAATTGTGCATATGCGACCAGCACTGGACTGGAGCGAAGTGTGAAACGTCTCTGGTCTTGCACCATCCAAATAACATTGGCCCACAGAAGCAGAACAAATGTTAACCATGAATGATAAGTTATGCTCCATGCCATCATTATTATAGCGGTCGCTATATATGAAGACCTGCAATAACATATTTTATTGTAATAATATCAATTTCTTCTTGATTTAATGTCAGGTTTAACATCCATTTGATTTTTTTAAGATTTAAAATTGTAAAAAATATGGGGGTATGCACAAAAAAGGGAAAGATCTTGTCCTCTCAAGTTGTTGTGAACATTCGCAGGGAAAAAATATTGCCGTATTTAGCGAAATTCTATTAAAAATTGTAATTTTTCCCACCTGAGAAGATCGTTTTTTCCCCAAAAAAATTCCATATATATGAAGTTTTTTTTTTTCTGTTTAATATGTTTTCTGCTTAATATGAATTAGATAATGTGTACCTCAACTAACCAATATACCCATTCAACCGCCGAATAGAATATTCACAGAAAGATAAATACAATTTGAAGGATTGAAAGACTTTTTATCTAACAGACACACTTACATTACTTACATTGTGTTTTTTTTAATTTAAATAATTGCTTACCTAATCATTACTTGGAAAATACTTGCAATGGTGAATACAACATGTTCGAGGATAGACGGTTTTTCAAATTCGTCACGATGATCTAAAATCACAGAGTAAAAAACAAGATAAATATTATATGACAAGAGTATAAAAATACAAGACACATATATTAATAGAGGCAGTCTTTATGGAATGTTGTAATAGTTTTGGCGTGATGGTGGAATTTATGACTGCTACATGTAATAAGAAAATTCTCAATATGATTTAATTCAAAATTGATTCTGTATGCTGTATCAAAAAATCACCTCCCATACACTAGAGCAAAATCAAGCAAGAGCGTGTCAAAATTTCAGAAAATTTAATTTTGCTGGCGTGTCACACCCCCTCCCCCCACCCCTCTATGTTGCGGCTTGACATAATATTAAGTCTGTATGCAGGAATTGGCTTTATATTCTGACATTTCGATTATTTAAAACAATGACAGATTACAATGGACAACCCAGAAAATAACTTGAAAATCTAAGAAACTATTTACAAAACTGTCAAATTAAATAACTATACTTAAGGCGCCACTTTCAATAATAATTCAAATTTTCGCATTTTTTATGAAAATTTAGGTTTTTATTATTCATTTAAATCAGAAGTTTATACACTAGATTTGACTTTTTTTAAAACTATTACTTAGATAGGATCTTTACACTAATTTAAAACTAATAAACTGAATGTTATTTGCCATAATTAAGACAATACAAGCATTATAAGAAAGATCGTAACCATTAACTAGTAAGAACATTTTCCGCGTGTCACAAAATTGCCTTAATATGGAAAATTCTTACATATTATACAAAATACATTTTCTTATAATATTGAAGCCAAGATTACGAAAACAAATCTGTACTGAGACAAATTAACATATTAAATAGATTAAAAATGAATTGAGTTATAAACCATTCAATTTGCAGGATATATTATCAATTTTTGATGTTCATAAATAATATATTGTATTTACTTACATCCTTTGAGGCTTCAGCTACTATAAAATCAAGTTTTATATAAAAAACACAATAATTTCTTACTATATAATATTTATATCGATCCTATTAATGTGGGCTCATTCGCTTCATATCCGTAGTTCATATCACTGGTTTGAGCGACCGTGGTAAATATCAAATTCACACTCTCGTAATTTTCATTAAAAAATGTCGAAAATACACGTTTTGACGCATATTTTAGTCACAATATAAATGAATATTTAACTTTTTCACAACATTAGTAGTAAATTTTAAAAGTTTGATGTTTTTTTTACTGATTTTAAGGGAAAACAATGTTTTCTTGAATAAAGTAAACATTTTATGTGTTATTTTTATGTAAGTCGCAATTAAATATTTTGTTTATATATAACTGTTGTCTTTTAAACACTAGCCGACTGTTTCATAAATAGTATCTAATTATAAAACAGACATATCACCAAAATGACAATGTGGCGTTTTATATCGATATATTAAACAAAATAATAAATTGAAGCTGTCATAATAATTTTGAATGTAAAACATTGTGTATCGTCTATGTATGTAGGTACTTTGTCTGATTTCAAAACATATTCATATATATGAATTAGGTACTCCAATAAATTATTTAACTTTCAATGGATTAATTCAAATGACAACAAACATTATATTTCATTCCATAATATTAATATGAAAAAATGTGAAAAAGTCTCTAGATATGAGTTATTTTTGTCACTTGTATGGAATGCAAGAAAATCAACAATTTTATTGTCATCTCTTTCTATTCAAACTTTCTTCTCTCGCATGATTTACATAACAAATAATGTCCATTAGGTATTTCTGATTGAATTTAACTATTAGCAACATCTTGAAAGCGTATGTAATTCGCATAAAATTTCTCAAATTTCAAACTGGAAAAATGAAAGCACGCCCTTTTAACGTGTTTCGTTTGCATTATAATGAAAAAAATGTGATTATTGATTTGATCATAATATCAAATTAAAAAGTTTATGAGAAAAAAATTATAACACTAATGCAGTAACGTGGAGTATTCATGGAAAATTTTGTTAGAATTTCAGTTACAAGATTGACAAAGATCACACTGATAATAGACAAATTCCACCACCAGAAATGTAAATTATGTTCAGAATTTTAATGAAATAAAATATCCTGCAGACTGCACCCACCATTTAATGTATTCATGGGAATACCTTCTTCCGGAGCCACGGTCACTGATCCAGTCGAGTCCTGATAATATATTGAACTGCTCGCATTTGATTTTCTCGATAGATATTTTCGTGTAGGACTTACAGCTCGTATTAACTAAACACAAACAATCAAAATAATAATGAAACAGATGTTCTTGGTACATAAATAATTTTTAAAATATGCAATTATGAGCTTATAAGTTAAATATACCAAAATGCCCCCGGCATATTATTACATATTTAATACAATATTTGAATAAAGAAGAATATACATTTTTTTAATGAAGAAGAATATTTTTTTGAGAAAAATATCACACAGAAATATTAAGGTAATTTATTTTTATTATGAATTAATCAGTTAGTTGCCGGAATAAATATATTTAATTTGCCCAAGAACAAAACTTATAAAAAATATCTAACTAATTTGATAAATAAAAATAAAAACATGTAAATACATAACAGGTTTATTCTAGTCTTTTTTCAAACATGCGTTTACATCCTTGGGCAGTCAACTGGTTAAAGATTACTCATTGATAATTAATTTTATCCAATAAAAGATACAACGACACTAAATCTATGACAAGTTTAATAAAAAATTTGGAATTTTAAAAACACACATGCAATTATTAAAACACTTTTTGCAAGAAAAGTTAATAACAAAATAAACTAAAACCAAACATATACATACGGGTGTGGTCTCAGTTGGACGTGCGTCTTCAAGGATAGTCACCTAGGATAACCAAAGCACACCATATTTAAAGGCAAAAAAATCAGCAAGCGAATTAAAAAAAATTATATTATTTTACAATGTTCAATGTGAGGGAAAATTAGGCATTAGGTTATGTTTACAAAGAATTCTGCAGTGCGCAAAATAAACTTTAAGTCAGCCTTTCACACAGTTTGTATCATGTAAAGTGGAATAAACATCTGAAGTAGATAAAAAAAAATAAGATAAAAAGATTTTAATTCAGGTGAGGAGAAAAGTTGAAGCGAGCCTTAAGTGAAAAAAAATAAAGAAAATAAGAAAATAGGAAATAAAATATTTCTGAAAGGTTTCAAAAATACTGTTGGAAAAAATTATTACAGCTGTTAAATAATCAGAGTTCTCTTATGTAGAATTTACCACCATTCTGGTTAAAAAAAGCAAGCATTGCATTTAAAAATATCTAGTATTAAAATAGTATTAACACCCTTATATCAAATATTTTACAACAAATTTAAAAACAATCTTTATTTTTTTACACAGCTAGTTTATAAGACATGAGCAGGGATTTCAGAAACTGTTTTTAGCTTTTTAACAAATTTCTGAAATCTCTTTCCCATAAAGGATAACAGGACATTAACACATTGACTGCCGATCACACCCACGGGTGTTGTTACGTTGTCTCGCTAGGTGCCGCCAACGCTCAAGGGAAGACCATTTCTGTACATGTTTATTCGCATTGGTATGTCGCCGGCATCCCTAGCGACCTCTTGTTTGTCTAACTGTGGCGGATGTATGCTCGAGTAAAATATATAATTGGCATTTGTTAATGTTCCAGTCAAAAGCCGGCAGTCAATGAGTTAGATCGACTACAATTTTAAATCAAATTTATTGATCTTAAAAAATAAGCTTTTCATATTTATAAAGCATAATTTAAAAAAAACATATTTTTCATAATGCAGTATGAAAAAATATATTTGAACAATATATCTAATGTAATAAACCAGCTCTGGTCTATGAACCGAGCTGCCTCCTTTGAAAAATATCTTTGACTTGCGGAGCACCATTTTATTGATCTACACAATAGCTTTTATAAAATCTAAAATCATGCATTCTACAAAATAAGATACATACATGTATATATAAAAATATATATTATTTGGATTTCAAAGCTAAATGCCAATTATAAAGATGATCCAAATGAAAAATTGAGAAAAATAGATTTTCTTTCACAGAAAAAGGTAATAATTGTAAGAAATGTGTAAATTTAACCTCCAAATGAACTGGTTTGAAGTGTATTGGAAATATTTTCAAAATAAAATATTAGTTTGTAATGTAAGCACTAGGAATGTAAATACGAGGATATTCTTTAAATCTATGTACTTCAGGAAAAAAATTATAAACTGGAAACTATGAGATCTTTCTTACTATTTTAATACTTGTACGGAATGTTATATATAAACTCTGAAATTCCATTTCCATCACCGGTTTTAATAGTAATACATATAAAGCTCCATTATTGCACTAGTCAAATATATATATTATTGTGTCATCTTTTGTAGGGACAGTCATTGTATAAAAACCAAAAATCCACTTCCATTGCTGGTTTTTATGAATTATTGCACATATAAATATTAGAATGCCACAGCAAAGCAAACTAAATAAATTATTAAACTATTGTTGTTAGCAGGTAATTATTTGGTTTTTTTTACATACTTATATGGAAAATATTATATCAGTCACTATGAAGGAGAATCAAATCAGGTGTTTAGCTTTGAATAATCAAAAATTGAATAGTAAAAAATGAATGAACACACGTGCAAAAGAAAAAAAAACTAAACAGTGATTCACATAAAATCTAGGCAAATGACATGAAAAGTGTGCTTTGTCACAAATTTTGTTATCTTACTCGAACTTTCCTCGTAGCTGATCTCCACTTATCTTGTGTAAGAGTGCTACGAGTCATTCTTTTTCTAGAAAGTCTCATCGACATTTGTCGGCGCAGTGAACCATTCAGGCTTCCGGCTTCCAATTTAGAAAATGTCCCTGGTTTTTTCTCAGGCTAGATAATGTGCAGGAAAATTAATGATTGTCTAACACACAATTTGATCAATATATTTTAGGATATAATGCTGTACATACATTTCATTCCTAAATCTTATAAAACTGGTTGCCTCGAAGATCTAGTAAATTTTACAAAAAACTCAATTTATAAATGTTCTGTACTACAATTGTATGCGGGATTAAATAGCGAGCTAGATTGTAAGCCAGCTGCAAAAGATTTTTTAGAAAGTTAGTGTGTTAATGAATGCTGCATAATTAGCTTTGTAAGATTTATCTCGGTTAATTGCAAACTAACAGCAAGATCACAGTGCAAGAAAGTACAGACCGATCAACCTGCTGTAATAGAGAATTGACAAAAATATTAGAATTTACAATTAATTACCTGCGGCTTTAGCAGTTCCGTGGATTCAAATGAGATGAGATAGTACGTCAATACTAACATTACGGGACTGGCAAACGAGGCCCACTCTAACGGTAGATATTCTATGTTATGAGTGCTACAATCCATTTTAATTAGCTGGGTAAAACCAAAGAACCTGAAAAATAAAAATATTTGACATTTTATACAATCAAAATAAAGCGCAAAGGAAACATTGTTTTCAAACTAAAAATATTTGGATAACTACCAAATTAATCTTATCAAATAAAGACTGATGACCACATTTTATGAACAATGCATACTAATCACCAAATACTTAAAACACAATAAAAATTGCATTTATTAATTATTTATTTGTATGGTCATTAATATTAAATTATTTAAAAATTTTATTGCCATAAAAAAATGAATATTCATTTCCCTCCGCATAATCACAGCGTGTCTTAAAAGAGTTATCTTGGGCATGACTGTATTTTTTATAAAAATGTTGTGTGATTTTACGAGAAATGATTTGATAATGTTTAAAACATGTTACAATACCTGGATATAACGTGATCTGGTGGCAACAGTTCCAGCAGCCATTGAGCTTGGTATACAAATAGTATAATTGTATGGCAAAAAAGAATGACCATGATACATTTACATACGACAGCAAAGCCTTTGGACAATTCTTTGCCACATGCCCACCATGTGGCGCCACCCAGAAACACAATGTAGTAAATGCCACTCAGAACGCTTGGCCTCAGGCAGCCGACCACCATGAGGAAAAACAGAGATAGATATTTTCCTGACAAAAAAAAAAAAATTATTAAAGACAATTGAAAAATTACACAATTGCAATTATGATATATATTCCCATATTTAAGACAAAGTTGTGATATATTATAGTGAAGAGATAAATTGATATTCTCGACTCACTGGCGTGAATATGATCGGTATTCGATGATATCAGTGATTTAAATAATATTACAAGATACAAACAAAAAATTAGTACTTAAAGAGTACATATTCAAACAAATATCAGATAACTCATAAGAGACAAAGCTATTTTTTATTATATTTAATGGAAAATATATGAAAGTATGTCTTCGTGTATATGTATATATATACATAACGTTCACCAATTCTCACCCCTCAATCTCCACATTCATCAAATTTTTGAAAGTTGTATATATGTTAATATGTGGACTCACTTCGAGTATCATTGCACCATCGCCATCTATAGATCAAATTTTATAATTCATTTTCCCTTTTTTTAAACAGCATATACGTCATCACTATGAGAATCTGACTTTTAAAAATATTATTTTAAAGTAATATTCTTTATATGTAAAATGTTTTTTTTAACATATTATACTATAATACGTCTAAAAAATCGATATTTTTCAATTTTTTATATATTTTCTTATTTTGACCAGTATATTATCAAAAATTTGATAAATGTGGAGATTGAGGGGTGAGAATTGGTAAACGTTATATATATATATATGAAAACAGGTCATAAACCCTGTAATTACCCCACACTTTCATATATTTTTCTATTAAATATAATAAAAAAATAGCTTTGTCTCTATGAGATATCTGATATTTGTTTAATAACAGTGCCTTTGTAGGTAAAAATCCAGTAATTGTGTGTTCTTGAACATATTCAAATATTGCTATTACACATTCAGTTATACTACTTCATCATAATACTTAACAATTCCTTTGCATAAAAAGCATATTTAATTCTCAGCTTCCTTATATAAATAAATATATAAAAATCAAATCATTATCAAATCAATTACCCCATACTTCCATATATTTTCCATTAAATATAATTAAAAAAATAGCTTTGTCTCTATGAGATATCTAATATTTGTTTTATAGCAAATCAATTGTATTTTAGTTGAAAATATGTTCAGACAAGAATCACAATATTTCAGACACTTGATTACTGTTAACGATTGTGACTTATAGAAAAAAGCAATTGACTCGTGATTTTGATCCTATCACTAGTATATTAATGATTTTAAATGAAAAAGGTATTTGTTAATACAAGTAAATATATTAATTTTACAACCTTGAAACTGAAATTTTTTTAGCTCAGCATCACATTTCAAACTATGATATTTTGATTATATTTTTTAGAATTGGCACAACTGATATCAAAAAACCTGAGTGCACTTCCTGAATACTCAATTCCTGATACCTATACCGATTATATACTTCACTGATATACCAATTATATAGCTTGTCAGAAAAATGTAGCCATTAAATTAAATTAATAAAAGTTTTCACTATGTATATGAATGGTCCAATTGTTTTGAGACTGACACTGATGACAGGGGAGAAGATTAGTTCACTTTTAAAGAGAATAATACTTAAAAAATGGTTTTATTTTGTTCTGTACTGCTAGAACTTAATTTTCAGGTTATCATATTTTCAGTACTGATAATTATATTGAAATATTGATGAAACTTACCGACACTGATCAGAAATGTGCCTTTCCTCTTGGGCGCGCTGGCCTGTAATTCATCTTCCGGTAATCCTTTGCATAAGCGTTGTATTAATACATAAATTGCTGTTGACGAAATAAACATGAGAATCTGTAAAAACAAAAGTAGTCGTTCATTAAAAACCTTAAACTAGGATTTTTTTTTACGTTGTAAAGCTATAAAATGTTACATAGAGAACTACAAACTGGTCCTTTAAAAAAAGGCACTTTATAAACTGACAATATATTGGTAATTTAAAATGCAGTTAAAATATGTAAAGCTCGTTTGAGATAAACAATGGGTTACTAGATCATTTTTAATTGTTAAGATATTTACTAGAAAATATTTTAATTAACAAAACTGCTCAATACCTCTGGAGAGATCCATTTGAGCACAGTAGTGAACTCTAATTTATCAAAAGGCACAAAGCCAGCGTGGCGAAGTATCTTCCCGATGTTACCGCACTCCCGAATCCATTCAGTGGACCAGGACAATGGCACGGACACTAAAGTGATCTGCCAGGCTATTTGAGCAGCCATCGTCAGCACGCTGATGCATAGCACAGCACGGAGATAATGACCTGCGTGACCTGGAAAATTAAAAATAAAAGATTTAATTAGGTTTAATAAATGTACATAATGTTAAATAATTTATAAAACAAATGAATTCAAATTGAATATCACATTTAAACTATTTCAGACCAACTTGTTTCTTGTTTCTTTATACACAGCTTTTTTAATTTAGATGGCTAATTGGAATAATTAAGTCCATACAAACAATATAACATAACAAAATCCATACAAAAAATATTTTTCAAATATTAAAAATCAATATTTTTAAATTTTAATCTTCTCCTTTGAAAGTGATTACTAAAGACACATAGTTTATTCACGAATATGAAATTACATGTAGGATGTGGCCATTGTACAAATATATCAAATGTTACAAGACAGTGATAATATGGAGTCCTGGTACCGACACTGATGTATGGAAGCGAGTCCTGGAGCTGGCAGAAGAGGAACAAAAGTAAACTGAATGCAGTGGAAATGAGATCACTTAGGCGTATATGTGGCAGATCCATTTATGACAGAGTAAAGAATGAAGAAATAAGGATATAATGTAAAGCTGATTTCAGCATAGTAAGATTAAGAAAGGATCACTTAGGAGGTTTAGTCATATGGAACGAATGAATGAGAAGAGAATGGTAAGAAAGATATACGATGCAAGTGTTGATGGCACCAGAAATAGAGGACATCCATGGAAGACTTGGCACGATCAATTCCTGGAAGATGGTCCTGTTAGAAGCCACAATAATCCGCGAGCTTGTATGAGAAGATGTATGAATGTGGATGAGGTGAGAATTGTGTGTCGGGACAGAAGAGTGTGGCGCTCTATTCTCTCTGCCTACCCCTGAGGAAAACGGCATGATGGTAAGTAAGTAAATAGTGATAATTAATATATAATGATTGATAACTAATAACTGGTGCGAGTAATCCATAATAATATCATACTTCCCCACTGGTGGTCATCTGCTAGTAATTGTTATTGTAGATAATTTCAGAAAAATTAATTTATGAAATTTTTTAATAAATTATATTTATCTCTTACGATTTGAGTAATTAATTGAAATTGAATACACATTGTTATGCATAAAACACGCAATTTTGTATTTTAACATAGATTAATTTATTTCTCAATATTCATATACAGTCTGTATAATAAAATATTAAATGTGACATCATGACTTTTGTACATGATATTCAACTCTGGTTTTTCACAGAAACATTTCAGGGAGCTATCAGATGGTAGTGTTCTACCTAACCTAATCTCTAAAATTGTTGTATTAGCTGAAAAATGTCATCACAATATAAAATCTGCATAAACGGAGAGTCCAGACGTCGAGAGCGGCAATTGGATAGAATTAATCTGTACGTGTGCACTGCAATTTTTCAGTGATTTAGTTCGCGGAGGGTTTGACTCATACAAAGATTCATCAATGGTCACTTTAACATTTTTTTAACATACAAATATGTTTTAACGGAGACTCCCCGTGTAAAAAATGTCACGAAACTGAGTTACAAAATTTCATAGGATTTTATCATAGGTCTACGAGTGAGGGGTGTAATATATCATATTATATAATAAGAATGTTACGAGCACCGATAAGGAAGAAACATGTATGTACATATATAGGAAAAAATAAATTCTACACAGGCCTGGTATTATACGTGTGTCTGGGCCCTGAACATACTGAATAAGAACATTACCTTTAAATGTCTTTGGTGTAGGTACAGGTACGAATGGTAAATAGAACATCAGCAGCAGATAGAGAAGAGACACGCCGACTGGACGTATCACAACACCTTAAAAATAAAACAATAGGTGTAAGGTCAAAAATTAATACATAATATTTAGCCAATTGACAATTGTAATGTCGGCTTCGCAATAGAGATATATTGATGATAAAAAAAAAAATTCCAAACTTTCAAGCGGGACCTCTAAGGTCTAAAAATAACTGTGTGTACCTTTTGAACAGTATCATAAAGTAGGTACCAAAATAAAGAAAATAACAAATTTACTTTTCAATTCACTTTGTCAAACATAAAACAATATGATTATTAGAGAACTAAATGTTAACAAATTATAATTTCGATTATTATTTATATGATATCACAATTAATATGAAGAAATCGTCACTTCTGCAATGTTATAAAAATAACAATAATACTTTTACAAAGATATTTTATAGAACCCTGTAAAATATTGAGATTGTGTAAATGAGTTTAATTGTAATAATTATTGATAACTGCGATTATTCCTAATTCGGCAAATAATCATGGCTACACGAGAAATTAAACCATTAACCATTAAATCACAGTTATCAATCATTGTTACAATCTAACACCGATCACACAATCATACTTTATCTCATCACTGCCATATAAAAGATGGATTAAACTTAGATGCTGTTCTAGAGGAATACAACATGCTTTTTGAATTAGTTTTATATAATTTGAAAACTAAACTAAATAATTGTTTTTTATACTTTTTTGAAAACTTAACTTATTAATTAATGTTAAAAGTCTCCTCTTTTATTTAATTAAAGTTACTAAATTTGATTTAATTGTGTTGAAAAGTTTTCAATTTTATTTCAAATAACTCTCCCCACGAGCAAAAGCAATAAGTTGCGAGATTAAAATCTGTTAATACATTCTAAAACGTGTTCTCAAATATGGGCAACCATATGTTGCTCTTTCTATAGTTTGTATCATTGTTTATCTTTCTTCTGCAAAAATTATTTTAGAAATGAATTCAATAATATAAAATGCTTAAATTGAAATTATTTCATAAATAAATAAAATCTTATATATTGTGTTTAACTAGTACATCTAGATTGGTGTATTTTACACTAGCTTATTATCTTAAGGATCTATTTTAAATGGTGTACGATCTATTTTAAATGGTGTGCAACTATACAAATAAAAAAAATAATTGTGAAAATTTTTATTTTTTTCAAAGTATGTATGTATATCATTAGTCCGTAAAGCGAGAAAACTTATGAAGTCGAAATTAGTTTAGGAATTGAAACATTTCAACTTGTGTATATTTAGAGAAAGAAAAAAATCCCTAATAAGATGTGTGGCATAACCAACTCAATTTTCCATACAAATATGTATATATGCACAGGAAATTTCAATTTGGTCTAAAATTTAATACCCTTTTAGGAAGATTTAAAAAACACTTGTATTAATATTATTTAATACAAATTTTAGATAAATCTCTTAGGAAGAAGTTACACTTAAAACAATTTAATCATCACTGCGACTCCAAACCCTTTCTATTGCCAGTAGACTGCTCTACAAATTAAGCAACAATGATCATACAAATTTTATTTACGTGCGTTTCTACTGCAGCTTATTGCTAAAGCTGTCTACCGGCAATATAAAGTTCCGGGTTAGATAGATTTTTTCCGAGCGATTTATCTAAAATTTGTGTTAATGATCGCGGAGCTGCGATCTAAAAAAAATCGTAAATTCACAAATAAAATAAATTATAAATGTAATGTAACAAAATAATGCTGTTTAAGGTGAGAGAAGCACTATTTGCTGGAACATCCTTAAAATTAGGCATTAAAAAATTAATGGAGATTTCCAGTCATCTAAATTTTCGTGTAGCGAGCGTAAAGTACAATGTGACATGCGAGTGTTATCAGCGGCGGTATAATTACAATATTATCAGGTGGTAGTCACCGACTCGCGCACACGACACAGCGCCAGTTACATTTACTAATTTGTCATCAGTCATTCGAGTTTTTCTGAACGCCTACGCCACACTCATTAATCAAGTGAAAATTTACACGGAAGGCCAATTTGAAAAAAAATATAAATACTACTTAGTCAGATGTGAAAAATTAATTTTTACTATCAAACACGACGACGATAAGCGTGCAGCGTGAACAAGTTTGAAATAAAACGTGAGCTATTAAAAAAAAGCGAATCGGGTGTAAGTATCTAAGTACATTTTTTTGATTAAATTTTACGGCATACTAACACTTTTTGAACAACGGAATACTAAAGAATTGCGCTCGTTCTTGCAAGATTGCTTATTTGGATTTTTTCGCTCTGTTTTTTCTACGTTTGAACGATATGGCGCCAAAAGAACCGAGCCATGTTTCTTTCGTTATTGTGTAGTGTACGTACATATTGTAGAATGAGAATTACTGATCCAACAGCTGTTCAGCTATTTTTGAAAGCGACGGTCGTCACAACTGTATGGTGTCGTTTGTAAGCAAAAGTAGTTTAAATGTTGAATTCTAGAAGGAAAACTCACACACTAAATATGTTTATTCTGCTGGTCTCCCAGTCAAAGTTGTCATAAAAATTACGATAGAAAATTTCGTAAATTTATTATATTCCTTTACTCTTGTGTTTTATTTTCACCTTTACTGGTACCGGCATCGATAAAAAAAAAGCATTGTTTGTGAGTATTCTGGGCCATTATGCATTTTTAGTTAAATTTTTCCGACATTATTTGGCTAATTGATTTCTAAATGGATTTGGAATCCGGCCAAAAAGGAACAAAATAAACATAGAGAATTTAACAAAATTAGTACATCGTTTAGCAAGTTATTCACCCCCGCCCCAGACATTCGAAAATAACTACTACAGCTGATGTTGAAGGTGTAATATTTATTTATTTAGTCCATACAGCTCAGTTATAGCGTATATATTAGAAACAAGAGCCAACAGGTACGCATTTTCCGTTACTAACATCGTCGTCCGTATTTTAAATCCGCATCGAAAATATTTCACCCGAGCATTCATTTATTCGTGGAGGTGTATATCCATATCGATTGAACATTGAATTATACAACAATGTACATATTGTGGTGATCCTGCTCAATTACTCAACAGTCATACAGTCAAACTGATACCCACCAAACCCGATAACAATACGTCGCGTCCCAACCAGTCCGAGGAAACCTAGAATCGACCACTCTTCTCCTGCCCAGCTCATCGGATACATCTACCCGCACCTCGGCACCGCCTTCAGTGTATTACGTTCATTTTTATAATATAACGACCAAGTGTAAATTCAATCTGTAAATAAACGCCAACTACAGTGAGTACAGTTTCACTCACTGTTTACGCGCTTTGTTACTTCGATTGGCACCACTGGGTTTCCTGGTTTATAATAATGTACATGTATGTGTGTGAGTATTGCCACCCTTTTTTCGTAAAGTTGAGAAGACGGTAAACGACAGGCGGTTTAATCACATCCCGTGCTTCGAACAGTCCAGAGGTCCAAATAAATCACCAGTGCACGCTTCGGTCGGTCGAAATCTAAAGAAGACAACCCAACTAAAAGAACAACATCGGACCAGAAAAAATAAAAAGATTAGTTCATATATCATTCGTGTGCTTATCGGAAATCGTAAATCTGGGAACCAGCCATCGAAAGCATTAATGAGTACATAAACACTCACAATCAATCCACTCTAGCCAAACATCTCAAACGCAACATCACCCAAATATTATACATAACAAACCAGTAAAACTTTTAAACATATTATATTAATAATTAATGTGAAGTATTCCTCCTTCAAACCATAAAACAAAATCTTTAATGTACGTACCCCTGTATCATTTGAAACGTCGCAGAGATTTCATTGAAATTCTCCTCGTCTCTTCAAATTCGCAAAACTATCAGAAAAACGGTTTACGTAAATTCGAGGTTCTTAACCAAATGATTGTAAAAGAGATTTTATTGAAGTATTCCTGCATAATTTAAAGCTTCTGCGTACCTAATTATCTCTCTTCGGAACTATTGCAGTATTGCATAAATTTGAATGGTCGCAAATTCGACCCTTCAGCAGAAAATAATCCACTTTCCACACAGCATGAACAATTACAGTGACAATGGGAAAACATATTGAGGCGAAATATTTCCACACGAAATGCTATTATAAAACCTTTTTTTTGAATGGGTACATTTTTCACAATTCTACACATCTTGTGGAAGAAAGGATTCTTGACTTTATTACACGGCGAGTATTACGTATTGTACTTTGGTTTTGTTTTCTAAATTATTCCATATATTGTCCCGCGTAACTAAAATGTTTACACACGCCATTCTCTATCAGCAAATATATGATAATTTATTAATTAAAATGACATACACAGCGTTTTAATTTATTGTCATAGACACGGACAATCTCGCGATTTAAACCCGCTAGTTCAAGGCTCGAAATGGAAGATTTAACGAACCGAAACGGCCGAAAATATCTGACTTATATGAGTATATACGGGGTATATTATTAATTAATATAATTATAATGAATATAAAGTATATTATATTATTTAATTTTAGCCGTGTAATCGTCCGTAACGTAATCATATCGAAATCAAGTGCGTATTTGTGTTTGAATATGTTTGAGTGAAATTTCAAACTGATAGCGACAGTTAGTTATTGGTTAGTTATTAAGAAGGTAACAGATATCTGCGTGTGCACTTTGGGGTAAAAATGTGCGATCGAAATTGAGTTTACATTTTACATATTATAATTTCAAATGACTTTCTCAACTGATATCCAACAGAATGTAAGATGGATACTGAACAATATTCCGGAAAATGAGTTCCAGGCCTGCTTCCAGAAATGGAAGCTGTTTAAGACAGTGGATGTACGCACAAGGGGAGTACTTTGAAGGCAATAGTAGCCAATTGTGTACTTTTATTTTTTAATGGTGCATTCCGGGAATTAAATTGTCACACCACGTATCTCGCATATACATATATGGTTGTTAGTCAAATGACTTTTTTTTCTTTTCCAGAAAGTTTGATTTATGACTCGAATGGTAATTAAAATTAACTCTGAATAACAATACACTCAATTCTATTGCAAAACGTACATTTTTTGATATCCCTTAAGACTTTTTCATGCTGTCTATTGAATACAAAATAACGAACAGAAGCTATAATTGAAATTAAAATGATATCACAAGCCGGGTTCATATTTGCGAGAATCCCACGAAACGGGGGGGGCGTTCCGCTTTGCTCCGATTCACTCCGAGCCCTGCCCTGCGCTAGTTCGACTCACGATTCTAAGATAATATTATTAATTTAGAGAAAAGTTCTGCTTTTAGTCGTAAATATGATAATTCTCTATTCATAATTATACGGAGGGAAAATAAATCCGTTTTTATTTATATTTTACAATGGTTTTCAATGGACTTTAACTGCCACCGGATATTTATTTATTTGGGTAATAAGTTTTATATGTAATTACCCCACAAGAAGTTTCCTGTTTTACGAATTTAATTGAAAGTATCTCTGATTGAGAACGTGATGCATACTGCATTTTACAGAACGTTTGCCATAATGCATGCGAATGGAATTTCGCATTGCGCAATCCCTTTCGTCATACTACCGCACGATTTGTATTGCGAAGAAAATTCGTGAAATTTTTCAAAATGAGAATTTGTTTTTCATTCGTTACATGGAAAGTCCTTTAAAGAGGGGGGGGGGGGGAGATTTTTATTATTAATTTTAGTTTAATCGACAGAAATTTTATTTTGCTTTAAAATTAATAAACTGCATATTAGTTACAATAATTAGGACAATATATGCATTATTTGAAAAACCGCAAATCTTTAAATTCGTTTTCAGTGTGCCAGAAAAATCAATAGTAACGAAAAATTCATACGCATACAGAATATGTTTTCCCATGTGTCTAAAGCCACCATATCATGACTTCGATAATAAATCTGTACTAAAAAAATTAACAAAATGTTTAAAATAATAAGTTATACACCTTTAAATTTGTACAACCTAATTTCATTATGGTGAATTTAATTAACATATTCAATCACATGCTTTAAGGCTTCCACTTGTATTTTAAAAAAAAGTGTAAAAATAATAAAACTATATAGATAATTTATTAAAATATGAATTAAATATATTAATTAGAAAGATATACATACAACATAAATTTTATCGAAAAATATTGTTGTTGCGCCACCGGGATTCGAACCTGGATCTCTTTCCAAACCGGGAAAGGTGCATTATCCAACTATGTTACAGCGACGATATTTTTAGCGACAAATTGTCGAACCTAAATGTTACCTTTTTGATATTAATACATTTAATCGTTCCATTATTTGAAAGAGCCATCTACCTTATTTTTACGGAATCTCAAATACCTTTGAGTAATCCGATAGCAGACGCCGGAATTATCAAAAATATCGTCACTGTAGCATAGTTGGATAATGTACCTTCCCCGGTTAGGAAAGAGATCCAGGTTCGAATCCCGGTGGCGCAAGAACAATATTTTTTGATAAAATTGATTCTATATGTATATCTTTCTAATTAATTCATTTAATTAGTATTTAAAATATCACAGACCGTCTGTTCTGAATAATTACAACTTCACAATAAGAATGTGTTCTCCTAAAGATAATTTATTACTAAATAAAAATTTTATCGATCCTATGAATGTGTATTTTCTATCGATTTTTTGCCTTCATAGCGGCCGCAGTGCGACAGAAAATCAGTCGCTGGAGAAAAATGCCCATAAAATTTATTTCTAATCTTGGAGAAAAACCACCATTAAACAATATTAATTCACAGAAAATATTTCATGTGTCATTTTGAAAAGTAGTCGCATTTTAATATTTTGTATATATTTGACATCGTTGTCCTTTAACCAGAGCAAAATACTACGACACAAACAGATCACAAAACGGCAACCTAGTACCTATATTTAAATCAATCCCTTTAAACAAAAGCAGAAAACAAATCTGTCACGATAATTTTAAATGTGGAATATCGTTAATGGACGTCACTCTAGGTGTGTAGATTCTTCATGGATACGTTTTGACTGATCTCAAGGCAGATAGGAAAAAATAAACAATATAGAGAAACTGAAATAATTTAAATTAAATTAAAATAACAACACAATATGTATTGTTTTTTATAACGAATTGACTGAAGAAATATTTGTAACAAATAGTACCTATTCTCTTCGGAACATCTTCTCTTGTACCAAGTTAAAATCCATCCGATTAAATTAAAGAACCATACTAATATAATAACGCTATAATTTATTGAAATATTTACGTAATGTAGTCAGTACGTAGGTATTTCAATAAATTATTATTTTTTCGATTGATTATTCGAATGGCAACAACACACATATTAATATCACGCATTCCACAATATTATATTAGGATGAAATTCTAGAAATGAGATTTTTCCGACGGATGTGAAAAAAACCAATCATTTCATTCTCGTCCCAATTCTATCAAAATATTTCTCTCCGGCAATATTTACGTAAAAAATAACTTTTATATTTAGATAGTATTAAAAATAAATTAACTCAAAGGTTTGGAAGAATGTGAATCTGGAAAAGTAAAATAATATTCGCTATTCCTTCGTTTAGTTTAAACTCAATCTTGTTAAGGCCGAGATCCGCAAAACACTTTTTGCGATTAATTATGGACCATATAATTGTTGTTGTTGGTGATCAGATCGACCGCCAGACCATTTTCACGCATTATTGTGGTTTTAGTGATGCATGTAGAACAAACAATATTGTTGTCTAGTGACGCAACTAAAAAATTATGCTCCAATGCAAAGCGGAATAAAGGCATTGTCCCCCAATGTAAAATGAAAGGACGATCCTATTTATAGGTATGTATTGTGTGAGAACTGTCACTTTGTATATATGTATGTGTGTATGTATGTGTGTGTGTGTGTGTGTCAGGAGTGGTGGGGGTAAAACATTATAAGAGGCCGTCTCTGGGGGAACGAGTCTCTGCCATCACGGATCCTCCTGAGTAACTAGTCTATCATTGAAGTGTGTAATTAATAATTACTGTAAATAAGTTGTTCTAATAAACTGAATATTGTCACCCGAACATACGGAGTTTCACTTCCTAGAAATCGGGACTAAGAAATTATTCCTTAATCAGAGGATAGAACACCCGAGGTATATGGTAATACTTCCCAAAGTTACCACATCGACGCAGCCGATTACCACATATTGTTATAAGATGTTAATTAATTGCTATGTAGTTTAATCCATTAAATAGAAATAACAAAATTGATATCAGATCTCCTATAAAACTACTAACACTTAAAAAAAAACATAAGTGTGTTTTTGACATTTACCTATATGCACTCGCAACTTAAAAAGCTCCTAGCTTCGCTTTGAGACGATTTTCGATTCGCGCCGATAATCTGATTCCTAATCCAACGTATTAGCGGGATACAATTGTATAGATCGATTCTATTTTCGTAATGCACGCGAGAAATATATTTTTAAATTTTATAATTCCGTGTCTTGCTACAGTGAATTAAAAAAAAAATCAGTCCATAATAGCGCTGGGAAATGTATCAATATTATTGCTAAAGTTTCGTTACCAAACGTATTGTAGGGAGCGGACCTTTTGTCTCCCTATCTAACGCGGGCCACAATGCACCGCACTGGCGTAGTTACGCTACTGTTGTAGTTAATTATATTTTGCGAAGTACGGATTTCTAAAAGAGTACGAACGCCAAATTTACAATTGTAGATGTCTACAGGCATGACAAATAATCATGAAATATGCTTTATTTTATGCTTTATCTATGGATATTTTCGTCTCTGCGTTGCATTCGATATCTGTCATTTTGGTAGTGATTTTTTTTCGGATTATGTGCTAATGTATATTAATCAACGATATCATCATCGGACGAACTCTCATCACCAAAATAGCGGGATATAGAATGATTAATTGTCGTATACTTTCAAAGTATCAATGTGTCAGATGACTTTCTGAACAGTTATAAAGAGTCCGCCATGTTTAACCATCGATTCTCATTTTTACTATCGGATATCGGGAGAGTAAAATAAGTTTACTACGGGGTGTATTTTCAAGAAGTAAATATTATTTTATCAACGATCAAACGACCCGTTTACTTTAGTAACTTTATTTACTAAAGTAAAAATTTACTACTGATCACACAACCGGCCCTAAGAGTCGTGGCAGAATGAGCCGCTGGTAACCACCAATTTGACATATTATACCGGAACGGTCTAGTAAACGCGCTCTGTGTTCATTTGAATAATTGATTTAACCCGGTGCCCCGCCAGCTTCGGGTTAAATTCTTGTACATACATATATGTATTTTACAAATGCACAAACGAGACTCCGCGGTACTGCGGTGTTACGCTAGAGCAGCGATGCCGAACCTTTTCCCAAAAGTGGGTCAAAGCGTACACCCAATTTAAAAAAAAATCTTCGCGTGTCAGGTAAATAAAAGTAAAATCATAATACAGTGAAATCTCGATCGATCATTCCTCAAATAATCGTTTTTCCGCATGTATTTCATCGTCCCGAATTTATTTCATACAAAACACCCAAAAGTAGATCGCATAGATCGTTCCTCTACGCATCATTTTACCGCATCAATCGTTTGAATTACGCATCACATGTACTTCGTAGCTAAATGCTTAGTTTCGATTAACGGCACTCGTAAACAATGAGCGAAACATTCGAGAGAGAGAAAGAGAGAGAATGCTGCTGCTGACTGCCGCTTGACATTATACAATACAAAATTTATTTAAACATATTCATTTACATGTGAAATATGTATTATACATTTAAGTATGAAAAATGTTACTTTTTTTCTATATTCCCGCATTCATAGTTTATTTCAATAGGTCCCTTCAAAAACGACGGATGGAGGTTTCACTGTATATATTATGGATTCGATTCAAAATGGCGTCTTACATTGAAGGTCCATGTCACAACACTTTGAATACAAATAACACAAAATGCATTGTTATTTTTTCATTAACGCCGTGTTTACGTAAATATTATTCCTAAAAGAATCATGGTTCAATATTCATATTTGTTTATTATTCACATACATTTTGATAAAAGTATAATGATAATAATTATGTCGCGTAATCCGCTCCGACGCCGACAAGTCATAACAAGACACTGACCTGATGACAAGTGTACGATGTCTACCTAACAGCTAGCCAAAATTCACTGCATCATACCTAAAAGTTCACGTTTTGCACAGAAAATATCATTCCGTATCATATTCCCGAAGAAGTAGGCGACTAGGGTTCGAGCAGTACAAGAAAAATAAAGATTTCATTTATATTTCGTTTACATTAAAAAAAATCTACTTACAGAGTCTAGTGTGCCCATTATTATTATTATTCAAGTGGTCTAAGTCATGTTTCTTTCGTTTCTAGATATTTAAAGGTTTGCGTTTGAATTGATTAAAGAATATTTTTATATTACACAACACAATGAATGTTTCAAAATTTATTTAGTCTACTAGATTTATATAATAATTTATTTCGACATATAAATAAATGTTGCATGTGGCTTATATTCATTTAAATATACTATATTCATTTAAAACAATGTGACGGGAAATAACTGATACTCTTTTTTTTTTAATTTCTTGACCACTTTCATAACAATGGCCACAAATACGTTTTGCAAATAAAATTCGAATTTTGCCCGTGTGTTAATGGTCCGCCATCTCTCTGCGCTGGATAAAGTTTTCCGTGGGAAGAAAATTCGGAATCGATTCTCGGGGTTTGCAGTTTAGCGTTCCCAAATATTATTTCAAATTATTTAGTGCTAGTAGCCCCACGGGCATGTTTGGTTTTATGAGTAGAATTATAATTTCAATTAATATTTTTCACGTACCTTGTCGTGTAGACTTTTTATCGGAAGCACTTAAAAAATATTTTAAAAAAAATCTTTACTAAATAAGCATAGTACACCACCGTTAGTGGCATGTAATAATAAATATATTTTTTTTTACATGTCACATTAATATTATTACTATTATATTTTCAAACTAAGTTAAACGCTCGTGCTATAAAAATAAGACTAACTTGCTGGTCTCCTGGAACGAGGATCGAACCCCCCAACCACTAGGATCCATAGGCCAGCGTCTTAACCATCGAACCAACAAGCTACTCAAACATTACATTAACTTGGGTAACAAATGCGCAGATGTTGATGTATGGAATATAACAACAAAATTCTATATATTTGTATATAAAACATATTTGTTTATGCTGACAGATGTATCTCTCAAAAAGGCGTTTCTTGTTTTTTGTTAAAATGAAATGTAATACATAATCCATTCCAACAGGCCGTATCTGATGAAGTGTGATATTAGATGAAAACATTTTGACGTTACCATTCTTATTTCAGTAACAATTTATATTTACAGAATAAAAACACCTCACACTGCCTTTAAATCAAAAAATATCCGTAGAAATAGGTACATTTTTTTAAAAATTATTTTCCAACAGTGAAAAATTCCGCAGTCTGCTGTAAAATCGACAAATTCGAAATACGCATCTTTGAAAGATGGAAGACGATTTGAAACCAAACAAGTTGCACGATCATACACATTAATTTTAAAACAAATTAATATAATGTAACCTAACCTAACCTGCTAGTTAAAACTAATATTAAAAGCGTTTAGATTTCGCTCTTGTGCATTTTACGGTTTTTAGTTTTTTTTTTACGGCAAAAAACATTTAATTATATTTTGAGTAAGCTTGTATCTTAGATACACTACATTTATGCGTGGTAACCGCGTAAGTACCTATTTATCGATATCGCCTTATAAAATATCTACTATTGAAGTCTGCCACCATGATAATTAGAAAATTGCTGCTGTTTTAATCAGCCACTCATCACAACTAAAACTCAAAGTAAGACTCAGTTTTAAAAGTAAAAAATACCTCATGCAGACCTATTTCAACGATAGGATATAATATAGTATATTTTCGATGGTTGTCCCGTGACTCATTTGCTATATGAATCGTTGTTTCCGATTATTGTAAACCTCCCCCATACGGGCGCTTGCCTTACAAAATATAGTATAAATAAATAGATATAAATGAAACAATATTATAACTCTACGTGAGTTTATTAGCACTACTCAAGTTTCGAGAGAAATAGTAACTCTCGTGTGAAGTATTAAAACTTTAATTAAGAGTTACCGTTTCTCTCGAAACTCGAGTAGTGCTAATAAACCTAGTTAGTTAGAGTTATAACATTGTTTCATTTATATGCATCCTAATAGATAATTGATGAAACTAAAAATTTGACGCCGATTCTATCAATAATATTATAGTATAAATAGTTGCTTTGACAAATTTAAAAGAGGTAAGTTGTTTTATCTTAATTGAGGGATTCTTTCCATCGATATTACGTGAGTAAACTCAAAGTACAGAATCAAAAGCAAACGTGCTCGATCTTTTCTCAATTGACAGCGGATTTGGTATCATTCCCACGACATTCAAAGTTAAATTCATCAATTCCAAAGATTAAATTCTGGCGAATATCATTTAATTTTTTTTAGATTCTTTCGTATGTATAAGTAATAGAAGAAAATGAAAAACTCTATTACGTTCACCATTATCAACGTATTACAAACATAATCACAATTTGTTAACATGTATTAAACTTTTTTATAAATAAACACGTTTTAAAGATTTGATGAGGTTACCCTCGCCTCACTAATGGTGGCCAGGCTTGGCCCTTGCAAGGTTTGTAGAGCCTAGATACTCAAATATATTATTTTAAAAATGTGTTTAAATATTAATCTGTGAAGCGAAAACCATTAATAAATTAATCTTTAAAAATTAGCGTACACAATTTTTCTACATTGATAATCATTATCTTCAGACGCAGTGGCCTAACTAAAAAAATGGGCCCCGATGTAAAATTGAGGGCCTGCCTGAGTATGTATTGTGTTCTGGGAATAAAGAAGATATAAAAATATTATTATTATTATAAAACATTGATTTCTTGTCTCCTATTGTTCCGTATTCGTAAATCACACTTTTGACCCGCTTCAATATCGGCCGCGAATAATGTTATTGACACATATCTGCGTCATCCTAGGCCCATATCCTATTGCATGGCCTCAGTTTGAGTTGGAAGCCTGACGCTATTGGGCGTCACTGGACCAATATTAAATTTTTATTTTATTCGCGTTGTGGTCCAATCATCTCCACTGCGGTGGAGAACTGTTTTTTGAGTACACATTTATTTGTGAGCTCGGCTTGGTGATCCTTTGGATTGTGAAAAAAGCCGAGATTCGGAGTGGAAGCGTCGTATTCATTGTGATTTGTGATCATTTGGATTACTGTTTGTTGTTTGTGTGTGCCTTGCGGAGAGGAGATCGTCGACCATCCTCGTGTATGGAGTGTGCGGTTTCGGCGGCGACTACAGGACTTCACTGGTCCTTCGATAAAATCATTTCGCCTCACTAATCCCTTCCTATATCCACGTCCCGATATTCCTTTCCCACCCTGAGGTAATTCCGACTTACAACCGAAATTAACGCATTCCTCTCCACGGGACGTGCAATCCGGAGATTGCAAACCAATAATATTCACATTTTAATGGAAATGCATGTTTTTAAGCATTTAAATTTTAAAGCACTCGCGACTGAAATAATTCTCGTTTCGTTTTGCGGCGATGATTTAGTCCCCGACCCGACATATTAGCGAAGTACTACTTACTGTATACATGGACAATGTTATCACGTGTTTTTAAAAATTTCTATTTCTTGTGGTGGTTTAATTTAAAAATTAATGATCCATATTAGTCCGAAAGAATTGTTTTTGTGATTTTATCTAACGTGGGTTCCAATGTATCCCATTTGCTATATTGGCATAGTTACGTCACTGCTCAGATGATAAGTTCATCTAATAATTACTAAGTACGGTCACGCACTTTGAGATGGCTGGGTCAAATATGTGACAATTAATTGATGAGACGTGACATATCGTGTACCTATCAAAAATTAGACTGCGCACACGGTAATATAATTATAATTACAATACATGTACATGAATGACGGGCACCGTCGTCTGATTTGTGAATGGTGACTAATCTAGCAGGAATGAACAGTTAGCGTCAATTGCGATGCGTCATGTGCTCGTTAGAAATATGGTTGGAACTTAGCACCTGGTAAATGTCGTTCGAGGAGTACCTGTCCAATTGATTGCGACATTTAGCACCGCGAGCGCCGAACGCCCACCGCCAGCGCGCCAGCCCGAGCCCGCCAGCCGAACAGCCTACCAGCCAGCTAACCATCCGCCCGGCAGTGAACCGGGACGAACGAGGATAGTTGGAGCGATGTGACGCTCACTGACCTTACGACGTGGAGCGGTTTAGCATTAGTATTCGAAGCAGATAGTCGCAATGGTTGTGAATACGATAAACTGGAGAGATTATTAATTTTTAATGAAAACACATCTTTGTTAATAAGTTATTGTGGTAGTTATATACAGAAAAATATTTGGTTTCTAACGGGATTGATTTAATTCTGACATCTCCTACTCTTTCGTTTCTCAAAGGTTTTGGGGATTCATCGCAATATTCATAATAATATTACGCTTGTCCGTCTATATGCCTTTCTGGATGTGGCGTCAGTGGCGACTTCGTTTGTGTTATTTGCTTCGGTAGACTATAAAGTACTTGCTTAAACGGCCTGAGACTGTGAGACTCCTGTCATCTCATTTATGTCTCATTGTCATATCGCGTCGCACTCTATGGTTTCTTTCCTTATCTAAGTCGCTGTCAAATGTGACATGTGAATATTTAATTCGTATTTTTCACGTTTGTTTTTCCAGGGAGAGCAATCGGCGAAAGCATCATGAAGCAATCGGCAACAGGCGATTGCTTTATGCTGCTAGTAAAGTTGATTGCTTTTAAAAGTGGAATATTAGATAATTTGAAAGACTATAAAAATACAATTCAAAAATTTGTCGGTAACACGTGTTCGATTGATATAATAAAATTGGTAACACGTTTCCCCGGATAGGAAAAGGTCCATGTTCAAATCCAGATAACAACCAAATATTTTTTTCGATTGATAGATTTCTCCTGTATTTCTCAATTGATTAATTTAACTTGTATTACGATTTGTATTGATTCATCTAAAGTTATGTCGAACGCCATTTGACATGCACTTTAAAGTTGATGCTGAAGATGAGGAAAATCAACAAGAATACAAGGAGTTTTATCCAAAACTTTGCGATATAGGAATCAAATTTTTATAAAACGTTTCATTTATGTATAACAATTTTTTTTTAAATTTACAAAAAGCAACTTTTTTAAATGTAGGTACATATACGGTAGTATATTATATCCCCGATGTATATGTGTATTTATTACAATGTTATGGAAAACGACACCACATATTATTTGTGAAAGAACTATTTATCAGACGGTGATTAAAACAAATAAAAATTACCTAGAAAGAAATAGAAAAAAATATCGAAAAAATAGTCACCACAGCGACTTTCGCCGAAACTCGGAACCTTCCAGTGACAACTTTAATCATTTAAAACACTGTATAATGTCGTCAAATTTCATCTACATTTGTTAATTTATCAATGAGACATCTATTCTTAGCCGTTGGAAACTTTTCACTAATTAGGTACATGCATCGCACACAATTACTCGCCGAGGAGGCTCCAATTAATTGATATGACAAGACACGTGTCAGTCGTTTAAAGGTGTAATCAATTATAGGCGTGGCGCCGAACAATCCGCGGGATAGATTTCGCCAGCAGTCTATTCTCGGGAGAGAAGACGAGCACGAGAATGTACTACAACTCTCGGCATGCATCGCCTATTCTCGTGTCGACACGGGTTGTCTCGTGCCATCTCGCTTCGCCTCGCAGGCCTCGCCTCGCCCCGTCTACGCACCGTTCCGGTCGAAGCGCTGACGAGGCGGGGCGAGGTGAGGAACCTCGGGGAAAGTGAATTGCTGGCATTAATAAAACGTCACAGGGGCGGCTTGTCGCTATGTTGTACTTGAAAATATGGGAAAATATTATATGAATGTATGTATTAAATGTAACTGAAATAAAACAGGGTATTCTGCAGGCGGGAACGTCAATCTCGATTGTGTCGTGTCGCTGTAGCGTATCGATGCTAAACATCTTTTGTGTTTCATTTCTTTCGATCTCATAATCATCATCGCCGGTTGTACGTATGCACGAAGATGGAATCTGATGATATTGTACAGTATCACTATAACTTAACTTCGTGACACGGTGATCATTTGAGTTAATAAAAATATATGAGAGAGTATCGGAGACAACAGGAATAGAGGTGGTCCTATCTATGAGAAGAACTAGTATTGTAGAACTATATTTATTAAATAAATAAAAATTTGGTTATCTTTCAAAGCTATCATGTAATTATTTTTTTTCTCACTTTTGTATACATATATATTCTTTTTTTTAACTTTGTTTAATTTACCACTTATTGACTTTAAATGCATCTAACGGTTTCAAAAAATATAATTTTCTTCTTCAGAATGTATTGACATGATATTGATATTTATCGAAACCGGTAGATGTATTTAAACTCAATAAGTGGTTAATTAAATAAAGTTAACAAATAACAATAATGAATTTTAACCACAAAGATAATTTCGCCAATTTTAAAAGTACATATATATTCTTAAGTGCGTTTCTATAAGCAATAAATTGATTAATAAAAAATGTCGAAAAAAACATGATAGAAACCTACTAAGAAGAGATTCTGATAGTTCGGTGGCAAAAGTGCTCGTTGGGAGTTTCCGAAATGCGCCGCGCCGCCGCCGGGCGGAACGGGCGGGGCGTGTTCCTTCGACAATTAACGGCTCACAAAGGAGACGCGCCCAAATAATATTTTTGATGGAAAATCCTTCGGTCGAGGAGCTAATTGATATCGAAATAAAGCAAACACGTGGCTTTCTTTCCCTCGTACGAAAAATACACAGCGGGAACAAGGTGGGAAAATCAAACGTTGTAAAAACTAGTATTAGAAACGAAATCTAATTATGTAATTGCGTTTCGTCGCTATTGCACCTGTATAATATGTAATGTCATTGTCAAATGCAGCGCCTAATTCCAAAACCCCCTAAAACGACAGTGTTTTCGAGTTGTGGATTAAAACGTATATTCTGAAAGCAAATGTACAAAATGTTTGTTTTTAAATCGGCATTTTTTAAAGAGACAATTCTCTAATGTAATTTTTTTGTCTGTATATATTGTTCTGACAGCCATACTGGATTTTAGATCACGTGATCATCAAACAAGTGTTGTGATTGGCTGATTTCATTTTAGGGGGAATAGCAACTTATATTATGTCTGCTTTGGGATATTTTGAACATTTAGAACATGCAATATCAATGGATTTAAGTGGCTTTTGCGAGAAACAATGTGTGTTGCATTGTAGCTGACAAAAAAATCTACAAAACTCCTTATTTAAAATGATTCCAAAATCTGTTTAGGGAGTTTTGGATTTAGACGCTATAAATACAAAAGTATCCTTTAAAAATATCAAATTAGTCTTTAAAAAATCCGCTAGTTTTCTTTCAAATTCGCTTCTGTTCTGGTACATGAATATCGTCTTGTCCACATTCACACATTTTCTCATAGACGTTTTAATGAAGCTTCTAATAAATAGGGTCACCTCTATTCCAGTTGCCTCCGACGCTCGCTCATATATTTTTAAAAACTCAAATAATCACGGTATTACAGATATGTCGAATCATTTATTGGAACTTGATATATTTCATAAGTTATTTTAATTGTTATTCAACTAAACTTTATACTACACACATCAGGTTATACCCAACGTGTGTGCAGTACAAAGTTTAGTGAGCATTAAAACGATCATGTTGCATGTTGCCATGTCAATTAATGGGATTTCAAAAGATTTGGTATTATCTGCATTGGTCGGTCGCTGAAATAAGAAAAGTTCAAAAATATCAGATGTAAAAAAAATAACGAAGTTTTACAGAATCGTGACGTTGAACAGTTTTCAAATCAAAAAATTATTAATTATTTAATCAAAAATGAGATAACATTAAAAATCTTGTAATTGTTAGATTCAATAAATGTAATAACAAAATAAAAATAAAATATGTTTGATTCTGATAGAATACAGTTACCGTGTAAAATAGGAAATCCAATGAATAACTCCTTTAAAATCGTAATAAATTATTTTTTCTTGTTATCAGTATTACCGATAATTTTTTATTACCGCCATCCTTAGGTACATCGTACACATCTCGTGTATTTATTCGAGAGAAGATATGCTATGTAACGTCAATCATACTTTCTAGTTATCTTAAACATTATATCTTGGAGTGGCGAGGTATTTGTCATCGATATCAATATACCTTCGTAATGTATATATAATAATGATACGGCGATGAACTACTCGCATGTAGTGTGAAAATCTTCTCATATGTGACGTCACTATACCAGGCCCGTTCTCAGTTATCAAGATAAGTTTAGACAAACGACAAAATGCCGACCCTACCATACTAATACCACCCTAGAACAACAAGGTACCTTCTGACATTTGCATTAAACTGAGATATTAAGTTTCAAATTTTGAATATTAATTTTTGGATTTTTTAGCGGGGTTTGGTTAATTTTTTACATGTCAATATATATTTTATATTGATTCCTGATTTCGGGAACATTATGCAATATAACTCATATATTTTATTTGTATACGAATCAACAGTTGTTGATCGAAAAAATATTACAAATTTTTGTCATGTTATTTTTTAAACTATCAGGAAATTTGACATGTTCGTAAAAAGTTTTAAAAAAAAATTATTGTCAGTATTTCGATACAAAAAAAGCAAATTCTGAACAAAATGACGTGATATCTACATACTGACGAAATCGTACAAAAAAATAGTATTAGAATGCTATTGGTTAATTTTTTTACATAATGTTCTAAACGAAACACGAATACATTTGAATATAGGCAGATATAATATAAAATTTTGAAAATGATATGTAAAATTTGGTCTAAAATATTCGATTACCGAGATTATAGTGAAAAAAGTATTTATTAATCGATTAATGTACAAACATTTGACCTAAACTGAAATAATTTGAATTACCGAGAAAATATGGAAAAAATGTATTTACTGAACGATCAATGTAATATACAATCAACCTACTTGCACGGGTAGAACACGCTGAAACAAAATTCTATTACGCGTAATGAAATATTGATGAAGAAATACTCTGGGGTAGGAAATTCCATTATTATGGTTGAACACTGCAAAAATTCGTCGAAGCAACAGGATGACATTTCGAGCATTTACTTTAGTCACGTGTATTTTTTTCTTACATCTCAGTAATAAAGCATTTGATCGTTTCAACAATAATAATTTTCTACTAAGAAAATGTCGCTTCAAAGTACTTGTTATATTCCTAAGGCAAAAATGATAACATGTAACATGTGTGAAATATTTTGAAACTAAAAATGTCATATTTTACAATTGTTCAAAGAGTCAATGACTACCTTCAGCTCTCGTTTTGTTTGGAGGCTCTTTTATTACTTCGGTATCAAGCACTTGACCCTAAGCTCATTTTGCAAGTATGAAACCGTGTTTTGAAAGGTCTTTTAAAATAACATTTTGCTTTTCAAGGCGGTAGTTTTCAACTGAATAAAATTGAATAAATTTTTATTACTTTTATCTAAAAAAACATCCGCTCCTTGAGATTGCCGCCCTTGGGCGTTATTTTACTTGCTCAATGTTTAGGGACGGGCCTGCATGATACTGTGAGTCACTCTAGCCTTCGACATATTCAACGACAGACTGACGAAAGAGCCGAATATGTATGGCACATAATATAATATAGTGCTCTACAAATTTTTCAGGAGCCATAAGCAAATAATGAATTATTAAGGAGAATACATTCTTATTGTGAAGTTGTAATTATTCAGAACATAGATCTGTGATATTTTTAATACAATAAAAAATAATTATTAATTCCGGCGTCTCCTATCGGATTACTCAAAGGCATTTATTTGAGATTCCGTAAAAATAAATAAGATGGCTTTCAAATAATGGAACAATATATGTATTAATTTGAAAAGTGTAAAGTTCGAAAATTTGTCGTCAAAGCACTGTGTTGGTGAAGAACAATCGATTAATGCACGTTCCCCGGATTGGAAAAGATTCAGGTTCGAGTCTCGGTAGCGACGACATTATTTTTCGATAAAATTGATTTTATATGTATATTTTTCTAATTAATATATTTAATTTGTATTTCAAATAATGAATTGATATATGTTACTAATTATTAAGATTAATTTTATTACGATGTTATAATAATTAAGTTTACACAATATGTTATTATTTTATACAAACAAATTTTACACATTGATATGAAAATTATCTAAAGTAAGTACACAAGTAAGTATGTGTATTAAAAATGTGTTAAAAA
Source organism: Eubasilissa regina (assembly GCA_022840565.1). Lineage (NCBI taxonomy): Eukaryota > Metazoa > Arthropoda > Insecta > Trichoptera > Phryganeidae > Eubasilissa > Eubasilissa regina. The sequence goes on from JAINEB010000018.1 coordinate 30,922,592, forward strand.
CATTTACAGATAAATAAACACACAAATTAACAACTTAAAACTAATGTGAAGAATGATCTCGCATTTCTGTACGTCCGATACGTAACTGATTTGAGTTTTTAATTTTAAACAGGAGTTAAATTTCCCTTCACTCTTTATAAGGTTCGTACTTGAAAATGATTGGTCGAAAGATTATGTTGAGCCAATGATAGTAAGTATAGCAATTGCACTTTTTATTAACTAATCATATGACTCTCGGGTAAATTCAATTGGTAAATACACTCAAATTTATTTTCAGAACCTTCCACCACGATTGGCTGAATGCAGCCATGGCTCCAGAGTAAAAAGATGTACTCGACTTTTGTTGTATTAACCCTTCCAAAACCATGCAGTAACATAGGTCTACAGCCTCAATTAAAACTGTAATATTTCGGTTAATATACGTAACATAAAATTCATATTTTAGTTAATTCTAAGAAAAATATGTATACTTAGAACTTATTAGTGAAAAACTAGTTGTGTAAAGGGAATCCTACAAAAATAATGATTTTTTAATTCAGTCAATTGTAAAATTAATATGCTGGTAAAAATATGGTAAGACAAATAAATAGATAGGGTATATTAATTTCACAATAAAAATGATAAGAAACAAACGAATATAATTATGATCTCCCTTTCTCACTAATTTAATGAAGAGAGATAAGAAATAAGGTAGTATTGTATAGGACTCGATGAATGCTTCGAATTATATTAGGATATTGATACCATTTTCGGAATTAATACTAAAAATTATAAAATAATAATAATAAAAGCTTTCTTCACATTTAAAATGTTAAAAATTTCTTACGGTAACACGAGTTGACAGCATGGCTGGCATATGGATATTTTATATCACGGTATGGTAAAGGTTAAATGTATATGTTACAGTGAATGTAATTCACTAACTCAGCCAGTTAAAACATTACAATATCACTGCTCAGTGAAAGTGTATTTATTCAGAAACAGATGATGCAGTACACAGTAGGTATATGCCGCGCATGTGTTTGTCTCATTGATGCCACCTGATGTCGGAACATTTTGGCCTTGCCTGGTGGTACGTCGCCCTACAAGCTAGTGTTAGACCTATACTTTTATACAAAGTTTATATTAGTGTTAGTTTCAGAATTTTTATTCAATAGCATATCCGTAAAATTGTATTGTCCATATATTGGTTCGAAAAAGTAAAAACACAATTTTTAACGAAAATAAGCTCTATTTTGATAACTAAACGACAAAATAACTCGGATTAAATACTTTTTTCGTTTTTAACTGACATAAACATGTATTTTAAACAAAAACACATAAATGGACGTTTCACAACAATCAAATTGAATTTCAACAACAGTTTAGAGCAGCATATAATTTCACTAGCGCCTATCTTCTTCTTCTTTTAAATAGGCAATCCACCCTTCAAGAATGATCTGTGCCATTAAACAAGTTAAAACATTATTTCATAGAAAGCAGTACAACAATAATATAGAATAGGGAATATTATATTACAAGTTAATACCATTGTCGTTCAAGAAATTTGCTATTATATAGCTTAAATGTGGCGAGTTAAGGGAGAGAAGATGTCATAAGTCAACCGGGAGTTGAAAATTACCATTGACGAGATTATTGTAAAAAAAACCTGTGATCCGCAATGGACAGGCAAAAAAGACATGGTCAAGGATCTCCTCCTCGACACCACACTCACACATTAGCAAACTAGCGCCTATCAGTTAAATTATATTTTCACTAGTAGAAATATATATCTCGGATATATGAGTTCACTGAAACCCCAGTGAAAATATAACTTAACTGTAGCGTATGCAAATAAATAGCTAATTCAAGTCCAAGGACGTACACGTACGTTCATAATTTTTTTTTCTTAATTTTGATGTGTTTACATTATATATTGTATTAAATTTTGTGATTGTTTTCAATGACAGATGTTGGTCTGTTTCGGGCAGATGTCTAGTTAAAAAATATTGATATGAAAAATTGAAAAATCGACAGGACGAACGAACGTTCTTTCGAGCTTGGATTTAACATAATACCCTTTGTAGTCTATAAATAATAATTTGTAGTCGTTGTGACATCGCCAGGCAATCGGCATCGCCGGTCACGTGTCGGGACTTCGATAAACTGTTACAATTGCACACCTAGTGATAACCTCGTTCCATAGTGATACATGTTGGTAATCGGTCATATTTACTGTGTGAATTCGACCGACGACCATGTTACAATAATTTGATAATAAAAAAGTAATAATAATGCCTAATAACATCTACCACGAACGAGAAAAGATTTCAATATTTTTCCTCCAAGTACCTTGTCGAGGTCAATACAGCCAAGAGGCGAAAAGGTGGACCAAGACTCCATCCAAAATATATATAGCTCACTCATTGATAGACTCACTGTAAAAAATCATATACGAGTATTTCTGATAAACAATGGATTCAGCATCAACCGTTTTCGAAAAAGGTATTCTTCTAAACCGGTTGATGATAAAGTTTTTCAGAATTTTCCAATCATTTACTAGAAAATAATCACTTCAGACAAAAAATTGGGATTGTCTGTTTTAAATATAAACAAATAATTGAATAATTTAGAATCGTTAGAAATAAGTAGAGTATGTAAAATGAACCAAAACATTCTAACAAAATATAACCACAAGTCCTATCCTAATTTTTTTTAACGATTTAGTGTGGCGAATAGTGAACAAGATTTACAGAGTTGCAGATAGTAAGTAGGATATACGATGTATGTAAGGAAAATGACCTTAATATTAGATGAAGAAAAGTGCCCAAATCTGGTAGACTTGGAAAAGAAGGCTTTAATGTGACTGTTACCGCACGCGTGATGCATATATTATATTAGGTTGTCCGGACAAAAATGTCGTATTTAGCATGGTCATTTTTGACCATTAATTCTGTTCTATAAGACATATTTTGTGTTCTATTCATTAGTTGACATCTAGAGAACGTTATTTAGTGAAATTTTTTTAGTTTTTCTTTGAACGTACGTTAAGGATGAAGAGTTATATACCTGACAAATAATTTGTACGAAATTGTATGTTGTACGAATACTATCGAAAACATAATGCAATGCAACATAATTGTGTCATAATTTAGGATACGTGTACATGGATAAAACTTAGCTGTCAAATAATGTTTTTTTTTTGTACAGAGACTGACAGAGAGAAGACTGAAAGACTGGTACTTGATACTAAATATCCGAATAAAATTTTATTCGCTTACTTCAACTCTATAGGAGTATTTTTAAATTTACATACTTGATACATAATGTTAGAGCAAGGGATACGTAATAGGATGTGGGAGGTTGAAAGTAGTTTGGAACAGGAACAGAAAAGGAAGGGCTCAAGGACCAACCGGAAAGAACACGACCTACCTGCAAGTATTTTTTAATTATTTTTTTTGTTTCTTCTTTATAGATTTATTCTCTCTCTGTGGCCACAGGTCTCCAAATTTTACTGTTTCGCACGAAAACCCGGGAACAGACTTCGCTGATAAGCACGATGTGAGCGCAATTAAATCAGGTTTATATTTTAGCACATCTCATTAATTTTTAAGACGGTGATTTCGGAGTTTGTAATATAAGTTATATATATGTTTCAGACTAAACAGTTGTAGTAATCAATGATTCTAGATGACGTGTCGCTGCCAATACAGGTGTTAGTCTTATAAATCTCTTGCGATAATCTCAGACTTTATCTCCAGACCAAAATCTCAATACTGAGATTTATCTCATCTAAATCTCTAAAACTAATCTCACCGCTATCTAACTCCGAGTACACGCGCCATAAATAAAAACCATAAAAACCACGCCCCAAGCACAGGACATTCTCAAAGTATTCTGTGTTCCAGATTTCTACGAAAAGTAAATTGTCTAAAATATCACATTAACATAATAATTGTTAAGCGTGTATGGTGCCAGGTATGTTTAAATATCTACTTTAAGTAAAAATCAATATTATTTAAGTAAATCATTTCATATGAAAAGGCAGCAGCAAGATTGCTCGCAGATTATTTATTGTAAGGCAATTGTGTGAATCACTAAATCCCACCACTGCACTTTGTTTCGTGATAACTTTCCTGTGTGAACGGACATCCTAATATTATACGTAAACGATTAAATGAATTTTGTTGACTACTCTTAGGAGTGACCTAGGCAGTAACCCAAGTCCGCCCCCGATTTATATCGCCTACATAAACGATACTGACAACTGATACAAATATTGCAACTTCGTATTGCCTGCTGATGGTAGACCATACTGCAGGAAGGTCTCACTGATTTAAAAAAAAACTGTTTCATGTGTCATATCACCCTTCCATAGAATGTGTTTTTCTGATTAGAAAAAATATACAAAATTCAGTTAAATAAATGAAATTAAAATCTCCTGGCGAAGAACCGAACCCGCCTCTTGCGTAACAGACGGAGATTAAGACAATGAATGAGATGTGAAAATAGAAATAGCTTAAGCCCTTTATTAAAACAGGCTTCTTACAAAGTTCCAACAGGGATAAATATTTTTTTGAATAAATTTAATTAGAAATACTAAATTAATGTATTAATTATAAATATATACATATAAAATCAATTTTGTCGAAAAATATTGTTTTAGCGTCACCGTAAATTGATTTTATATGTATATATTTATAATTAATACATTAATTTAGTATTTAAAATATCACAGACCTATGTTCTGAATAATTACAACTTCACAATAAGAATGTGTTTCCCTTAATAAATTTAATTAGTATTAAAATTTGATGTTAATAATATATGAATAATAAAGTAAATCAATAATACAAACCAATGTATTAAATTCTAATACAAAAATCATTATACATCCTTATATAGTCACACTATAGTCTATTAGGAAATAACAAGATGATAGAGCACTTTCTTAGCATGCGAGAGGTACCGAGGAGCCGAGCAATCTAAATCTTTTTGATATCGGAGGTTCCTGGTATCGATCCCGGTACCAGTAAAAGTGAAAATAAAACACAAGAAACAAGTGAGAGTATATGAAAATGTTACGATATTTTCTAACGCAAATTTCGTGACAAATTTTACCGGGGTGCCCGTTGAATAAACATATGTATTCTATATTTAAAAAAAACGTCTTGTGACAATTTAGTCCCAAACAATATTTTTCTAAAATTCGAGCGTGCAAGTGGGTTTTTTACATACAGCTTAAACATTTCGGTCTCAAAATTTAGGAAGGTAATATATTGTATAAAAAGTCTGTTACACCTGTGTAACGCAATAATAAAATAATGTATGTGACGGACAATCCGGTAATAATGACGTCCAAATTTTGAAATGATAAAATAATACGAATAAAAAAATAAAGTCGAATATCTGTATGTTGAATCGCATTCCAATCATATATTGATAATAAACGATATATGTATATCTGTCTACAGAATGAACGTGAAAAAACGAGCCATAAAATAAAATGGAAATCGTCTATTTTAGTAACTTTCTTTTAGAAAAATAAAAATTGCACGTTTTCGACTCTGTTGAAAAAATGTTGTGAATAATTATTGAAAATGCAAACTGTAGAAATAACAAAACTAATAGATTTACTAAATTAAATCAAGACTATAAATGCATAAAACATAATAATAAAATTACATAATTAGCAATATTTAAATATGTCCACGATCACACAGTTACTGGATTTTCACTGTTATTGAACAAATAATAGATATCTCATAAAGACGAAGCTATTTTTTATTATATTTTTAATGGAAATATATGGAAGTATGGCGATAATGTATTTCCAGAAGTAAGTCCACATATTAACATATATACAACTTTCAAAAATTTTATAGATATGGAGATTGATTAATTGGTGAGAATGGTGAACGTTATATTTGTATAAAGTGATCACTTAAGCCAGCCGAAGACATATCGTAAGCCCTACAATTAGCCATACTTTCATATATTTCCATTAAAAATATAATTCGTCTCTATGAGATATTTATTATTTGTTTAATTACATAATTATTTTTTTCTAATATAAAGTGAAAGAAGAATAATAGTAGAAGAAAAATTTAATTCGTTTCAGATGCACAATAATAAATTATACATAATATAATAATTTTTTTTTAAAAACTCTTTAAAATTACTTCATCCTTGTATTTTCTTTATCGGTGAGTATGTATAATCGGTGAATAATATACATAAACGCGATAGTCAACGATAAGATTCATATTATAGTGCAATTATAAAAATATTTTAGTAGTAAAATAATTCCGCTTACTTACGACATCAGTAAGGAACCATAAATGGATATTTTAAAAATACACTTCGAATGGAAGAAAGGAGACTGTGCGCAAATAGTAAAAAAAAGAAAAGAAAACCAAATCAGAGGAAAAAGCAAAGATGAAACAATAGCAGTGTTGAAGAAGAATAACATTGCTTTGAAGAAGAAGAATGTCGCATTGGCGAAGAAAACTACACCAAAGAAGAAGAAGATAGTCACATTGGTGAAGAAAGCTCCATTGAAGAAGAAAGTCGAAGGGAAGAAAATATTTGAAATGAAGGACCAAACTAAAATGAAGAAAGTACAAGTGATGAAAAAAAAAGTAGTGTTGAAGAAGAATAACATTGCTTTGAAGAAGAAGAATGTCGCATTGGCGAAGAAAACTACACCAAAGAAGAAGAAGATAGTCACATTGGTGAAGAAAGCTCCATTGAAGAAGAAAGTCGAAGGGAAGAAAATATTTGAAATGAAGGACCAAACTAAAATGAAGAAAGTACAAGTGATGAAAAAAAAAGTAGTGTTGAAGAAGAATAATGTTGCATTGAAGAACAATGTCGCATCGGAGAAGAAAGCCGAAATGAAAAAAGTACAAATGAAGTGTATTTTCTATTAACATATTTTTTTTTTTTTTATGTGCGGACCTCAAAATTATATTTTATATTTTTATCCATGTATGATTGCCAATAATCGATTTTTAATTTTGTATATCAATGCTAGAACATTTTGTATAATTTTTTGTTTAAAGCTCATTCATTTTAATTGTTTTAACATTCTTATTCTTGTATATCTATTATATCTTAAAATAATCCTCATATGACTAGTTCCTCGTATACCAAATGGCAGTCTAGAACATTCTTCATAAAGGCGAAAATGAGAAATATATAATTTTAAACACATATTTATATATTTTTTTAATAATTAAAGTACTAATGCGTTTTTGTTAGGAAGCGGGTAGGTTATCTAATATATGGGAATGTTAATAAAGTTCTACAGTTTTACTTACTTTAAAATAATCTGTATGGTTTTGGTGTGTAAATGTTTTTGCGTTGTATTTGTGAACTTTATTATAATACAAAATCTTTATCAATAATAAGAAATTTTAAAAATATGTATATACGAGTTCAATATATTTTTTTTATTATTTCCCAAATTTGTGTTACTCAGTGGGAGTGGGGCATGGTGTTTGTAAATATGCGGCAAATATTACGGTATCGTATTATTTTTATCCCATATTTAAAAATACAAAACATAAAAATAGTATGGACGATCAACCTTTATCCTCAACATTCTTGTTATTTTTTAATGTTATACTTACGTATCGTCAATTTTTTTAACATCCTTCCCATAGAGATACCACTTAGATTTTCACCCGGAAAAATTATAAATTTTGTTCATAACTCTTACAAGATTTTAAGGTTAAAAATGTATTAATAATCTTGGATATCTTCTGAACCGTTTTATTGAGTAATATCGTTGAAGATATATTTTTTTAAATCCTTTATTTTAGAAGCGTTCAAATTATATTAATAAGTTTAAAAAATAGGTACATACATGTAAATTCTTAAAACTAGTATTTTATAATTTCGGAGCTTGACAGTCTTTTTAACTTCGATTTATTTTCTGAGCCCCAGTTTTCACGTAATACAAACACAAAATACGTGGAAAATTACCATTACACCGAAGATGGGACACTACTTAGAATTATGCATTATTATTTACATTAATATATTACAATTAAAGGAAAAATTTATTATAAAATTTTAATTAAAAAATTGTATATTATTTCACAGACAGTGACTGACTCCCCTCACAAACATAACTCGTACGGGTGGGCGTGCGGCGAGGTGCAGTACATCGAGTGGACCATCACCACGGAAGACGGAGTCATAGTGCTGAAGAGTTGTTCAAAAAGAGATCAATTTCACTTCCCGACACAAGGGTACGAGACGGACTGGTCCAGGGTGGCAAAATCCGTGTGCCTAAGGGCGGATAACTCTGAAGACCGGACGCACGTGAGGAACACTTACAGGTGTGAGGTGTGTGAGCAAAGTTTGTTTGTAGATGGAAAGGAAACATATTAATACAATAACCTAACAATTAATGCAAAATTTATATTTATTTATTTTTCATGTACAGACTTTCAATATGTCATTAATGATCGTGATAGATAATCCTGGCGTGACATTAAGGTATAATGTAAAATCATTTTAAGACAATATGTTGCAGAATATGTACACTTTTTAATGGTTAAGAAATTAAAAACGCTGTAATAATTAAAATAAAATATATGTTTATGTAAATCTTGATGGGAGACATCCAAATGTAGGTATATGATACATGATAAATAAATATACACGGTATATGACGTGTCATTGGTTTCATTATTTTACTTGAATAAATTACAATAATTATTGTTTTATAATAAAACAAAATAATGATTTGAACCCGAAACATTCTATTGTCGGTAGAAAGCTTTACCAATAAAGCTACAATAACCTTACGGAAAGTCGTCAAGTTTAAGCTACATACGTTTCCAAGCAAGACATTTATGTTTTCCCATTGGAAACGACCGTCTTTTTAATTACATGACACGTAATTGTTCAAAAACCGTTGAGCAGAACCTGCTCGGTAGCGCCATGATGTTCAGTCTAATTTATCAACACTAACTACTTAAAATTAGTTTTAATGAAATTACACACCAAATTAAATGCATCAATTAGAAATAAATACATACAGATTACATATAAATTACAGTTGTGATTTTTCGGAACATACTTAACACCGTGATAATTAGAATAAATTTAGTCATTCTTTAGTACACATCCGAGAAATTCGGTATAGCGGACCTTACACACCGTGACATTCACGAGTGAGATTGACGATCGGACTGACGGTGTGCGGTGATGATTGAAGGATTGATGACCGTGAATGATGAGTATCTAGATATTTTGAAATCCGAGCATCAATCATGCTGGACGGAGGAGAGACTGTCAGTCGGAATGATCGTGTAGTGGAGCGCGTCAGTCGATTTGCGTCATCTAGCAACGATGTAGGACGGTGCAAACGTTGACGTTAACGATCCTACCAACTATGAAGATGATAATGTGTCTGAACGATTTATTGAACTATACGAAACTTTGTCCTGCCGGGTGTTTTGCTAGTTATAGCGATCTCTAATCTCTCTTTATTAATTTTTACTAAATCAACGTAAACGTAACTAAATAAATATACTGTTTGAATTAATAAATATGAATAAAAGCATTATTTTAATTTGGGCTTACATTCATGTAGTCTGGGAGAAAGAAGACAATTGCCTGACATGTTTCCATTAAAACTTGCGAAATACTTGATGGAGATATAATAACTGAAAATTTGAGAGCATCTAGTCGCAAGAAACTTCAGTGTACAAGAAAATCGTTGAGGATTCCCTCATTACTGTATTTCGTCTAATTAATTGTAGTGTTACCATCTTGAGTAATTTTTCAAAAAGTGTTTTATTCCTACGGTAGTAGTTTCTATAGTCATCTGCGGCTAACGTCTGTGAAATCTCACGCAACAAGTTACGTTTTTTAAGACATTATTTCTCCGACATTTTACGGTTCACTTTTCTTGAAGTGGATAGAGCTAATATAATTGCCAAACACACCTTTTTTTTTTACTAATCTTCATAATTTTGGTTAACCGGCTACTTAGCACGATAGTCTGGGTTAAATTTATCTAAAAATAAATCATTCGGAATGTCATCATGATTGACTCGCTGTGAATGTCATTCTGAATGATCGTGTACTGTCCGCTCATTGACAGCTCCAGCTAATATTACTTCAATGCATTACAGGTTAAGTGCGTATCGTTTTAAAGAGCAAAACCAAAGTAGTGCTACGCCTTCAAAGATCATAATTTGTGAGATACATACAATAAATTGTTCGGCACGCCAACATTTCCAAGCCCCGGATAAATCTACTCGGTTATAATAAATAATGAATTCCGTGGAAAAGCGGGAGTTTTTAATTCCATTTGACGGAATGACAAAGTGGCCGACGGGCTGCGTCACGCACCACGCACCCGCCACCGCGCCCCACCGCTCCAACCACTCCACATTGTCCACCGGGGCGCTCTCGCCTCCGCTCGTCGCAAAGTTCTCTCAATAATGGCTACACGCAGATTAAGGGGAAAACAAACAGAGGAAATAGAGCGAGACGAAATTCGACAAGTAGGTAGCTACCTACAATTTTACATAATTGTTGAATAAATACGAAGAATACCTCAATTTTTAATTTAAAAATAACACTCTTGATTTTCACCGGAATTATCCCGATGCTCGATCGACTATGGTAATGAAGATCACGTAAATATATTCATATTTTCAAATAAATAAGCTAATATAACGTGATGAATTATGATACAGCATTCTTCCAAGATACTGAATACTTTATATGTATTTTAATTGGTTTTAATTTTTAATTTATTCAGTGAACAGAATAGATATAAAAAATTAATACAGTTTATGAAATATTACTAATCATAAACTAGTGAAAGTTACATGATTAAAAAAATATGTTTATACGGTGTTGAAATAAATAAATAATTTTAATTATAGCATAGTAATTAGGCGCACCTGTCTCACCCGATACATTCACGATTCATCAAACTGATTCACGAGTTTTTTTTAATAAGAGCATAAATGGTTATAAAAATATATCACACATGTAACGTTGGTTTTTAATAAATAAAATAACATACAGCATATAAAATTAAACAATCAAACATTGTGTAAGAAACATGTTAGATTCTTGTAAAAACGCAAAAATAAATACTATGCACTGTTTATCGAAATTACTTTTTACCAATTACCAATTGTCGCTACATTTTAACATCAATCAGTATCAATGAATCGCCGTTTATCTTATCACACAATAAGTTTAAATTTAACCTACATATTGATTTTGCAAAATAAACAACCCAAAGCATTATTTGGGTTGCGAAATACATTTGTTGTGTATAGATTTACTTATATTTTCAAGGTAAGGTCAGTACGTCAGTGACCTACCGCATGAAATATATAATTGACGAATTGTATAATATGTAACCTTGTGTGCGCGAATGTCGAAAATAATTACAAAAAAAAATTTACTCGCCAGGGAAACGGAATATCGAGAAACTTCCATAACATTTTCGATTAATTCATCCATAAAATATCGTGGACTAGCTCTGATAAACCCGGTATTAAACAATTGTGTACAAATGATAATTCCACAGATGTAAAGTCTGTCATCTATTTCCGCATGTGATACTATCACGCTGTCTAGAAATATTGGTTTTGACTGAATGCCTACATACAATATAATGATATATCAAGCCGAATGCGCAAAAGTTATTTCGAATCAATATTCACGGCTCGCCAGGGCAGTGTGACATCATGCATATCAATGAACTTTTAACAAAGATCTTTCGAATTATTTTGCTGCTAACATCCGCAAATATTGCGAGTCGTCATTCTGCCGGTGTTCTAAAAATCTCTGAACTATTCGCAGAATATTGTGTCGCCGTCAATCACATTTTTTTTATAAGAAATGCCAAATGATAAAGTAAACAGAAGAAATATTACGAAATCAAGTCCTTGACATTTGGATAACTTCGTTGATTGTGTAATTAATAGTTTTATTTGATTCTAAAAATGTACATAATTATTTTATACGGCATTCTTGTAATTTTTATAAGCAACAACTGTCCACGGACATTCTGATCAAGTATTACTTTTAAGTCTATATAAAGGGTGTTTTTTTAGAGATATAGAGCTTTAAAATGAAATAAAACACATAAAAATCGTGGTAATGCCCATGGCATTGGCTTTATCGGGAAGATAATTTTATGGAATTAAATATGATTCCAATGAAGTCCAATTTTCGACCGTTTTCTGGAGCAGCTAGGGACGTATATCGGCAATAACGTGACGAATGTTAGCTTCCAAGTTGTCTATCGTCTCTGGTTTATCGGCGCAGACTAGCGACTTCCAAATAATCCAAAGGTGTTAAATCACACGATCTTGGAGGCCAATTCACAGGTACATTACGTGAAATTACGCGCTCATCGAATGTTTCCTTTAATAAATTGATTGTGGCGCGCGCTGTGTGGCATGTTGCGCCATCTATTCAGGGTGAAATGATAAACCAAACTGAGCACAAATCTGCTGTCATCTGTCAATTGCCAATTCGAAAAACAAACATTTAAAAAACACCCCTTAGTTCATCGAGACTATATGCGAACTGTCAGTGTCAGTTTGAAGGCGTGAGTTTAATTTAGTTACTGAAGCCCTACATATGCTACTACAGTTCAGTAAACAAAATGCAAAATCACTGTGCACAGCAAACGCAATTGAAATAATATGTGCATAATTTTACATAGTAGGTATGTGCATAATATAATACACATATCTATGCCCAGATGTACTCTTATTTGTCTGTTTAGATCATATCTATTTTCGTTCATGCGTTAGCTAGGGCTAACAAAGATACACGCCGAAGCCATACTGCAATAGTAATCATGTATAGCGATGGCTAAGCCGTATAATACAAATGAGTGAGTGCGTGCACACTGCAGATACAGGGGCGGTTCGTGCGTGTTAAGTCTCGTGACTCCCGGTAGCTGAAAGCCACCGCAAGAGAATTATAAACAATCGGAAACATTTATTTGTGTCATTTATGGGTCATTAAAATGTCATCCATCAGTTTACGCGCAGAAAAACCTGCAAACGCCACTTTGCAATTATTAAATTAAAAAATTAATATTTAATTTTACAAAATGGAGGACATTCATTTTAATTAAAAGATATGTAAATCATTTGAATAGGTAGCCATGCGTTCTCGTCCGGCCGCCCATACGCATATGTATATTAATTAGTGGTGGTAAAACCGTTATTTTGACTGTAATTGTATTCGATTGTAACGATGTTTGATAACTGGTACACCAGAAAATAAGCCTCCGTCAGTTAAATCTTAGTTACCAATCATCGTTAAATCTTAGTTACCAATCATCGTTAAATCTTAGTTATCAATCATCGACACAATCACAGTCATGTGACGGTTTACCATTATTAATATTAACCAACATGTAGTAGACAGTAGATACTTTTACGCATATCGTTAACGTAAGCAGTCCGAGAGCGGCAGCGCAATATCTACTACGTACGTATGCTACGATTGGACTATTCATGATGATGTGTGATAATAGCGCAATATCCGGTATAAGGTTTCAGGTATCAGTCTCGAAAGTCAATTTAATATCGAAAGATATATCCTCTATCCAGCATTTCTCCATCTTCCATATCAACACAGAGCAGCAGATTCAACGCTCCGTGGGCTGTCTCTTCCCTCACCCGGCATCTTATCGGGTGAAACAGAGACAGAAATGTTGACATTTTTAGTAAGAAAAAATATTTCGTAGAGGACGTGCATAAATCGTCCTACTCACACAAACAAACCTCTCGATTGACCGCGAAGATTTTTGTGTCATAAAAATTTCATACTAACAATTTTTAGATTTATTGTATTTGTATACAAACCGATTTAAGATTACGGGTGCTCTTTATACTTCGTGTTTTTATCAACTGAAATTAAAAATTTCATTTTCTTGTCTTCCAGAAACATTCCCAAGTTTTTAAAAGTTGCTGTGACTTGTTTCTGCCTTCAATCTGTTGATGTTTTCCGCTAACCTCGAAGCTAGCCTATATTTATTTCATCTGAAGAAGGATTGCACCCAATTTTTTCCTGGCAAATTATTCTTGAACCGTGGCTCAATGATATAATGTCTCAAGTTTCACACGTTCGAATGGATTTCTATAAAAAATAGATTTACGGTTATGATTTTCAAATTTCTAAAATATACCTTAATTTGTTAACTATAAGAGAATTATTAAATCAATTGAGAACTGCCAATTAACAATGAAGTTAATTTTTAAGAATACATTTTTGTTCAGTTGCAGTTTTTCTTAAAATAGTTCTGTGACAGTTTTAATACAAATTAATCCCTCGTCGTTGGGGTCGCGTAGAGGGGGTTAAATGAATCAAATTATTTAGCCATTTTTTTACTCATTCTGATAATTTATCCGCAAATTGTATAAGCAAATCCGCAAAATGTATTTGTCGGATAAAATAGTAATAACAGAATAATCCCAAAAGCTAAAATAACCACTTTTGTCTCGTGTCTCGTTGTCCTCAAGAAACACATTTTTACTGTAGATATCTAATTTATTTTATTGATTTGATTACTTTTACTTTTAACGAGGTTCTAGCGCAGTAAGCTCATTACCAAGGTTTTGTTTATCGAAGTACCTACCTTGTTTATCATCCGCAAATACGCATTACCGCGTTTTCTCATTTAGATATTACGTCATTTCTATTGTCATTTCCGGTGCAAGCAGATAGTTAAGCATGTCGTGAGAGAGGCGCGAGCCATCCACCGGGTGCAAACTAAAAACTACGCACAATCTTTACATACACTCCTGCACATCGGATCCACGGCTCGCGATCTGCTCATTGATGTGGACATAATCCTTAGCGGCCGCCTATTACTAATTTTCAGACAGAAATACAAGTATAAAACGAATAATTCCGACCTTGTATGTGCTATCCTTCCGCCATGATTTTCCTACACCAGTCGATTCAGTAGCGTAAGTAGAGGGCGTGAATATAAAACATACATCGCTCATAACATCAGTTCTAACTTTTCAATTTAAGAGATTTTTTTATTATTGTTTACAAGACCATCACCAACAAGTTTCATCCATTCAAGATTTCTATGTCTGCAAAAGAACGAGTTCAAAAATATAAATAACGAAAAGAATGCTTAAAACTTTAACCGTATTAATTAGTTATTTTCGTGTGAATTGAATACTAGAGAAAAGTTTATTCTATTATTATTATTATTATTATTGATATCAAATTAGCGAATTTTTGTATTTTTTTAAGATTGACAACAGAGCACTGCGTTTCCGTAGGGTACGTTTGCTACCGTGCGGTAGGTGGTGCGGGTAGGCTAGTTATTATTGATTTTATCAAACGAGATGCTTTTAATAGTTTTTCAACATAACACTATATTCATTTTTATTTGAAAGAATTTTCTATTAAAACAGTGAGTCAAAAATATAACATGAACAATCTTTTTTATTTATTTCATGTTATTCTATTCTGATGTCGTTTTCTTGTCCATTTGAAATATGACAGGACGCAAGAAATTTGTCGCCATTTTTTCAAAAATAAAAAATCTTACATTACTTTAATTAGTAAAGCGAAAAATAGAAATGTAACTAAAAGTCTGTTCGGTTGGATGTTTAGAATGCCCGTTTTTGGCACCGTGATCTACCTGTATAAATAATTCATTCTCTCGGCCATTCCAGGATTCCAGTAGTTTTAATATTGGGTTGTAAGTAAAACACATTCGTTCCGTATTCTCCGCTTGATGGCATATCATAGCTTTGTCACCCCGTTACCAACTTCACGTACACAAATATTATATTATGTATATGTAGGTGACATTTTGACGGCCAATTTAATTCAATTTTGGTGAACTTTATGTGAATTTTGTCAGAAAATAAAGAAAATCTTTATTGTAATATTTACTTCCGAAAAGGTAAAAGCTTTATTATTTATATTTACCACTAGTGAATACAATTGTGCTGTAGATGATGCAACGTGTAAAAAGGTTTCGAAGATTTTTTTAAAATAATATCCCGTTGAATGAAATATGTATACCTGACTATATTAAGAGTCGAAAAAGTTCAAGGAATATGTGCAAAATCTGTGCTGTTACGCGTAATATATTGTGTGAAATTTTTACAAAATCGTGTTAATCTTAAGTTTACGTACTTCGAAATAAATATTTGCGAAATTGTTCAATTATTAATCTATATCTTTGCTTCAGTCCCTAAATCATCTAATAAAAAATAGTCTTGCCACTCAAAATTCGATGACCTTTAATTTTTTGTATTCAATATAAAATTTGGAATCAATAAAATATTTTAATTAATCGAAATAATCGCATTATTGCAATTTTTTTGAAATGCTGTAATCTCTGACACGGTTGAGATTAAGCACATATCCCCTGAACATTTTCGACTCGTAATTTAGTCAGGTATCCCACCGATGAAGTATTGTGGACTAGGTCTGTTATACATGTATAATGGTGATATTTTTTAATGATTTTCTCATACAAAATCTTTCTACAATATACATCAGGACTTGACTGAAATGTTTTAGTGCATCCACCATACAGACCGGACCTTGCACCATTTGTATATCATTTGTTTCGTTCTTTGAGTAATTCTCTCGATGGTAAATTTATCAAATTTGAACTCCTGCCAAAACTACTTGGATTTTCAAGAGAGGAATTTTTTTACTGCCAAAAAGATGGAAAAAGGTAAATGATCAAAATGGTATAATGTACATACGGTACATACGATTAAAGTTATTTCTGAATTTACAAATAAATGATTTTAAAAACACTGTACTACACTAATACTATTTATTCTATGTAATGTTTAAATAAAGTAAAAATATTATTAATGTGAAATTAATATTTTTGATAAATGCAATATTGCACGTAACGTGATGTACAAAAAGCGGTATTGATTTAAAATACATGTATTTAATAGCTGATAAGTAAAGCCTTTAAAGGATTGAATAAATTATGTAGTAAAATAAATGTCGATAAAATTATTCACTTTTTTCAATGATCTGACCGAAACGTAAACTATCAATAGCTAAAAATGGGTCTAGAATATTATAAAACTAACCACGGCGAGCCGTGGCCGCCTGCAATGTTTTCCCATCGCCTGTTCACCGTCGGTAATATCAGAAATCGGTCGGTTGAAGGTCGACAGAATTCAGAAACTGTAATAAAAAATAATAAAAACTATAAGAAGAATATGACGTCATATTCATAAATAGAAATACAATCAAATGGATCGTGATTTTTGGAGGAATTTTTACATCGAATAATCGCTTAATATTTAAAAAGTAATTGACCAATTATATCAAATGTAAGTGAGTTAAATTAGGCGCCCACGAATAAACAAACGTATGAGAATATCGATATGTGCCCATCCCAATTTTCTTCTCGATTTAACATTTATGACAACGTGGTAACGAATACACAAACTTGAAAGATTTATATGTGATATATAGTTAATATTGAAAAAATTATATCCTACCAGAAAACAGTGTACTTGTAGTAAGATATAAATATACGGAGATATTAAAAGCTTTCATTAAAATGAATCTAACGAACAAGGATAGTGATGAAGTGAGTGAAGCCATGTCGATAATAAAATTAATATGTACACCATTGTGAAATTGTGTTCTTAAGAGTGCGGCAGGGGCCCGGTATATATGCTTACCTAGAGGACCGACAATTTTTAGTGTATATTTTAATGATGCGGCGAATGACTGAAAAGATGTACATAAGGAAATTCATGGAAATGAATGTGCTGATAAACTGGCCAAGGAGGCCACCCTTTCCGGAGTTTTCCCTCATCAATTCCATATCCCGATGTATGTCAGACTTAATATGGTAATAAAAACGTACCAAGTCTACCTGGACTGCACAATGGATCATAATCATAAGGGTAATCGGCTTAAAATAATTCAAAGATCTATTTCCCGCACCCCCTGGTTCTCCAAAAGAGAAAATATTAAATATCTCTAGAATGAGAATTAGGCTTTGCCATGTAGCCTCACATTTATTCAGATTGAACTTAATAGATTCCCCAATGTGTGAGTACCGGTGCTGAGGAGGAAATCCTTGACCATATCTTTTTTGCCTGTCAATTGCGGATCACAGGTTTTTTTCACAGTAATCTCGTCAATGGTAATTTTCAACTCCCGGTTAATTTGTGTCATCTTCTTTCCGTTAACTCGCCACGTTTAATCTATACAATAGCAAATTTTTTGAACTTTAATATAATATTTCCTATTCTATAATATTATTGTACTTTTTTCTATAAAATAAAGTTTTAACTTGATTAATGGCACAAATCACTCTTGAAGGGTGGATTGCCTATTTAAAAGAAGAAGACTGAAAAGATGTATGTATGTATTTATACGAATATTTATTTATAATTTAACACGCATTAAAGTGTAGTTAAAAACACACTGATAAAAAAATATGGAAAATTGTGTGTAGTGAAAAAAGGCAAAATAAAAATTAAAACGAATAAAGACTTGAAAACACGTCAAAACAAAAATAAACATTCAATATTATCACGTAAAAGTGTGCGGCTATCTCGTCAAATAAATTACTCGTGTATTTTGGATATTTTATAAATAAATTAAAGTTACAATAAAATATTAATTTCCTGTCATTATTGATAGGCATTAAGAGCATAGTATTAAAAAAAATGCATTTTAGAGTAGGTTACATTGAAATTACCATCGTACCGTTACTTAAGGCCGAACAGATTTTGCGTTATTTTTTCAATAATTCAATACCGATGCATATTTTAAAATTTCGTTAAGATTTTGAGTGTAAATGTATGTAATTTTAATTTGCTTGTATACAGACAAAATTGTAATAATAGTTTCGATAAAAATATCTTGGATACATATCAAAATACGTGATATATTACATTTTGAAGTCAAAATCGATCAAAACTTACAATCGGGAGACGCAGTTGTATATCAACTCTCGGAAAACAACAGAGAGGTAAAGAACGTAATTTCGGCGTGGTTATAAATCCGGTCCTAGCCGGCGTCTAACTTCTCTCGCTCGATAGCATCCAGAAGACACGAGGTGGACGCGGGGGACTGTAAAGTACCTACTTGCCGGTGGATTTCTGTTCAGCGTTTTGGCGCCGTTATCGGTGGCTTTGGATTTCGAAGCCAGGCACATACATTTCAACTTGCGCCACTGAAATATATACTATCAGAGTGGAAATACGGTAGTAGAGCAGCGCCAAGATATTTAAAAAGTTGCGATCAACGAGCGAATGTTACGATCAACCCGCACCATGCACGGTATTAGAGTTTAAACACACTTTATATCAATTTCCCAATAAAATTTAAAAAAAAAACGCTTTAAATACAACAATACCGCTCCGACATATTAACTGACGATGTTATGTCATTATTACTAGCGAGTATTATTTATTCGACATGACCTATGTAAATAAAAATAAATTATTACAATTTTATACTATTATTACAGCGCACGCCTCATTTTATTTACAAAAGTGAAAATAATGCGAAATCTGTCATTATTAGAAATCATTATCAGTAAAAATACGCTATTGGAGCGACATCGGTTTTCAGATATTCGAGATATTGCAATATATGTTTTCAATTCGGACAGTGTTCAGAGCGTTCAGGACAGATCTGAATGTTTTATATTATAGTAATAATGTAGTTTTATATTATAGTAATAATGTATAAAACAACAGAAAACTTTGAAACTAAAATATAGACGTGATCCACTGACGAATTAAGAGTAATTTCTAAAAATAGGATCTATTAAAATAACACATTTTTTCAGGATACAGCACTTCCTGTGATACACAGCGTGTAAATGTATTAAACGCTTGGATTTCAATGATGTTGTTAGATCGTATATAGTTTTGTGAAATAATATTTTTTTAATAATATTATTCTATTGAGCTACACTTGGCGTTCAAAGCTCGAGCCATTTTTAAAAAACACCCCTCTATATGTAATATGTTTATTGATATTAATTACAAATCTAGAAATAAAGTCTACACTTTGATCCTCGGTTCGTCACTGATGTCTTGAAATTGCGGGAAAAGTATTAATACTAACGATGAGGTTATTTCAGTACGCTCTGCATCATTTAGGAGATTATTTCGTATAGGTATACTTGTATGCAGGGGCGTGCAGTGCGTACAAGCAAAAAAGCTGTGCACTACTAAAAATTCTAGAAAACAAATATAAATTATATGGATCGTTAACGTATATTTACGGATTTATTACGATTAACGCCACCTGTGTACCAGTAGAAACTTTAATGATTTAGTTCTAAAAACTACCACGACAACCCAGCGCTGTAGTCGTAGCGCTAGTAGCTACAATGCGTCGATTGTAACTATTCATATTACTCTTTTCTATTTTTAAATTAATGTATTACTCAAGTCGTACAATTGGCTATTTACTGAATTGAACATTCCTTTCGGTTGATCAGTTTTGTATGGAGTCGTTACCTATGCTGTTTTTTAATAGAATAACATTAGAAAGGCTTACAACTGCGTGCAAATTATTAAAGTGTCTACTTCCTCTTTTACTAATTCGCGAGTTTTACTATCTTACTGTTTTTAACGTGTTGATTTCATGATCGTTCTTTGCATTTGGTGTACAGATTTGTTTTTGATTTGGGAAAAATAAAAAGCAGAACTATTTCCTACGTTAACCTTGAATAAAAATAATTAGTTCCTTTAGTAATTTCGTGAAGGATTTTCAAACAAAAGAATCATGTTCAGTCCTAGAAAGTGTTCTTAAAAACGTCAATACATTTTTTATATGGGTAAGAAGATATTATTTTACGTTAAAACTTAAACTTTAAAAACACTATTAATAGTACTCTAATTAAATACATGGTAGGGTCGTATAAACGATGGATTCATTTTGTCTAAAGACGTTGGTTAAACGAAAGTTCATAATTCTATGTACAATATATATTGTAGTACATGTATTATATATTATTGTATATCATTGGTAACAGCATAACCTAAATCTATACCTACTGCACGCCACTGTTCGTATGTACCTATATACTTACATCAGACTATTTTTGATACTGACTTGTAATTGAATAACACACACATAAGCGTCAGTATATTACTTAAACGGAATCTGCCAGATGAGTCATCGTAATAATTAGATTTAACGTATTTAAAATATCTCAGATTATTTAATGCGAGTGTATACAATTATTTTGCATGCGACAGGATACAAATTTCTTGGGCGGAACCACTAATGCGCTTCCCGTCGGCATGACAGATGATCAAAAGCGTCAAATCTACTCGTATAAAATTTTCTTCGCATAAACGGACACATGGCTGCATCAAAGAAATTGATATATAATATAGACATACCTCGCCTTACGGCGCTTTAAAATTTTAATTCACAATTTTTATTTTCGGAGTTACACCACTCTTGCGGCGCAATGTCGACGCTGCGGCGCGCACCGGGTGACTCGATTGGAATCACGTGATGTGCGCGACAATTGTTCAGCATCTTTATGATATCCCGCGCTCAGTTTGTTTACAATCTAAACAGCACACCTCGTGTTTCCTATTTATATACACTTTAGCATTTATTTATTAGTTTTTCCATATGTATCTACATCATCCGTATTTTAGGATTAGGGCTAATTACGCACTTAGCAAATTATAGTGTAAACATTTTTCTAGGCTTGCAGGCTTTTTATATGCCCTGGCAATTGAAAAAATGTTTTTATTCATTTTACGATAGTGACCTGGAGCGTAACCCGCCGTATAAGCAAGGTGCGCCTGTATAATAACATCAAAAGAACTGAGTTTAAAATAAAAAAACAAATAATCTCCAACAAAAAAATCCGACACAGTTATGCGATATAAAATCAAGGATATAAAATATAAGTATGTGGAGACGGCGATTCAGATTCACCACCGTTCCCGACCGGCATCGATACCAGCATCTGCAGGCTGCAGCAGAGAGCAGCCGCCTCGGTCTGGTCCGATCGGTCCGCCTCTACACTCTTCATCTTCACGCACCGCTATCTCCTGTATTATTCCTTCACTATCTCCGACCAAATAAATAACTCAACACCAATCGTGCGTCTCATTCACACCACCAGAAACGACCCCCGTAAGTATAAACAATTTTAAAAGTCAATACTTAATAACCAGTGGCGCACGCTTAAATAAAATTTACAATTCGACATGATGCGCCCGGCCACTTGCAATACTGTAAACACTGAATACATCATCGACCGGGATTTCTGGATTTCCGGTCGATGACGTGCTGGCTATCTCAAATTTTATTTTCTGTTACATATTATGCAGCACAATGATAATTTTTATTTATTTTTTAAATTTATAAAAAAATGAACTTTTTACTAACCCGGTAAATCCGCAATTCGATTAATGCGCGACTTCAGATAATCGAGAGACTATTCTATTTAAATAATATCGTATATTCAACATTTTGATCGGCGCTGCTCGTCACGTAAGATTACAAATACATTTCTGCATGTACATATACGATTCTGTGTTTAAAAAAAAATTTATAGGTATTAAAACAGTAACAATAATTTTTCACCGAGAAGAATAATTGTTATAGAGCCGTTCGAAGACAGAAATGATGTTTGGAAGTTGCCCAGGTTGGTGTGTCAAGTGCGGTGTTGCTATTGGATTCGGATTGTCGCGAATTTCAACACCATATACTCGTATATACTCGTATTAAATATGGTGAGTTGCGCAGTTATTTTATGCAAAAGTAATCACACTACACAATATAATAATAAAGCGTGCATTTATTTTCATCAGTAATGATATAATATGAATTCAATAGCTTAAAGCGACGGAATTTTAAGGAACACTTCTGATACGTCTGTCCCTACAGCTACCCCGCTTTCTTCACTGTTTTGTTACGACTGGGCTCTTATGTATGTTATCCATGCGGTTCCTACCAGTGACGAGTTCAAAAATTACGAACTGTGAGTCAATTATTGATATCCCACAATTACTAACAGTGATTGGGTATAATGTGGAAATACATAAACAATTACTTTTTGTGTGTCTTTGTATCGCGAGTCTTGCCTGAAAATAATGTGAACTAAAATGAATATTTATTTAAATAATTAGACAAAATACTTTGTTTAAATCACTATTTATTTATTATTCTACATGTTTCGATAACTATGGTATCTTCTTCAGGAAACAATATATACTGAAATTAAAAATATGTACAAGCATAGATAAAACAAAATTATAAAGTGGTAAATAAGTAAGAACTAATATGAAAACAAATTTAAAAGGTGACTATTTGCAAAGAGGATTTGGTTATTTAAATTTAGTTCTTACTTATTCAGCACTTTATAGTTTTGTTTTTATTTATGCTCGTATTTTTAATTTCAGCATACATTGTTTCCTTGCATAAGTATCGAAACATGTAGAATAATCAATAAATAGTGATTTAAACAAAGTATTTTATCTAATTATTTATATAAAATGAGGCCACAAAGTAATTTTGTTAATATTGAATAAGTAATGTTTATTTTATTAATCTTTTAAATGCCCTGACCGCGTTAACACGCCAAATTTTGTATATCACGCTAAGCAATAAGCGTAATATACAATGTGGACCTTTGGACCGTGCAAACTTGCAGGGATTAAAGTCATATATTTAAATCATTTTGCCATCTGTGGATGACAGATATAGGTAATAGATAAGTCAAAACCCTTAAAACCTAGCCTTAATCCACGTGGTGTCTTCCATTTCAAATAGAGTTGGCAGTTAAAAGGTTAAAGAATTGAATATGTTCGTTCTTTGCACGATATTGATTTTATTTTTATTTGCTTATTTACGCGAGACACCTGCGAATCAAATAAGTTTTTTACTAACTAAAAAGGTGTTTAATATAATTACCAAAAATTGTTAAAAAATTCACACCAGTAAGCGAGTAGCAATTTATATCTTCACTAGTAATTTTCAGAGAAGAAATATTTTGAAAGTCTGAATTCACATATGTATGTAGAGAGGTATGTGAATGTGAGAGAACCTCTCGGAGGCTCATCTCGTTATAATAAATAATATTAATTCACAAATTATCGTCTAATTTATTATCTCCATGTGTATGTATCGTATACATAATAAATTTATTCACATTCATTTCCTATAATATTTTTAAAAAAGCTTCACTGACTCATGTCAGTGTATTTTGCTCCTACAAACATCTTGAAAAATGTACAAAATTACATCTTATCTATTACTGAACATTGCGCGAAGCGTGCGAATAAAAATGACGGCATAATATTCATTTTCAATAGCGCCTTGAGTACCGTCGTAAGTTAAGTGAAGGTGCTGAATGAATGATTCTGCGTACGCCGTGAAGATGAGAGGAAATAAAAGTAAAACGTCGGCGTAAAGTTAATGAAGGTGTCAGCAATGCACAAGAAATGTAAACAGACGAGCTGCGGATAATCTGACATATGTCAGTACTGTTAGTCTCGGTGCGGTAGTGAAACGATCTTGCTAAATAGCTGAATGTACCACGTGACCCATTTGAAAAACTTGTGAAAAATTGATGTTTGCTTGCGCTTGCGCACTATGAATGAAAGGAATTAATATATTATTAACATAGAATATGTTTAATAGCATCTTGAGGAAATCTGTTAAATTTGGGCTAAATTGTGTTTTATATGTAGTAGTTACAAAAATCTAAAAATTATGTTTTTAAGCAAAGACTGGTTTGGAAAAGCCTAAATATAAAATATTAAATTACGAAAACCAAAGGGATTTGAATCATGGCGATTTTAATCTGAATGGTTGATAAAAGAGAAATAAGCGATTAATAGGGTTTCTATATTTAACACGTAAATAATTAGAATCATAATAAACAAGCATCACCGAATTTTGATTTGTCACGAGATCATGTCTACAATAAATATAAAATTAATCAATAGTACATTATGTCCGTGAAATAATAATCCAAGCGACGACACGATCGCCAGCTTTCTTGCATTTTATTCGTGTAGAAAAAAAAAACAACATGTCATAGATAAAATACCCGCCACTAATTGTTTTTTTTTCATGTATTAACCATTAAAATTAAAATAGCCATAGCTCCATTTCCTTTAATTTCCGCATCGTAATATTTTATATTTGGGTACTTCCGACTAATCTTTGCTTAAAAACATCAATTTTAGATTTTTAAAATAATTAAAAGTACGTATGTACTTCTAAAACACAATTTAGTCTAAATTATCAGAAGTCACATGTAGAATCGTAAAATCAAATCCAACATTATGCGTGACATTGTAAATGATGTGTGCTTTTGCTTGTAAATATGTATATAAGGAGTGAAATGACATGTATGAATTACGAAATAGTACAAGTCAATAAAATTTATGTCGTTTAATACTTTTCACAAAATATTACAAGAGTAGAGAGTAGCAACCCAAGCAGGGGTAATGTAATAGGTACATGTCACATTCGTACAACCGTTTTTTTTTCCTTTTACATCATAATAAAAGGAATAAAAGTGTCAAAAATATATATTATATATATCATTGTATATGTAGTTAGAGCTTCTGAATCTTGACATTCAGGCCGATTCTCAAGATTGCAATATTGAAATGAAGGTGATTGTTATACCTACCCTCAAAAATAGACAGTACGTAAATTAACGTCCGTGTTATATTTGAATGAGAGAGAGAGAGAGAGACAATGAGGGAGATAAACGTACCATAATCTGTCAAAACATAAACATGGCGACAGGATTGGCCGTGATTCTTCGCTACGACGCTGTGGATGAGGAAATTATGTATATGAATATACAATGTCATTTCACAGAGTAACAAACTGAATACTTAATATTAAATATTTTCACGACCCGTCTTCAGTTGGACACGTTTGCGAGCGCATAAATTAAAGTTTTACCAATTACTTATCATCGTTGCATTATATAAAACAGCCTGTGCGAAAATGAAAGAACAATGACTAAAAACTGGCGGTAATGGAACTATGTTCATTAATTTATTTTTCTTGCCGTGACCACCTTAATTAATAGTAATTAAATTTCGAGGTTGCACGAAGTAGCGTCCACTACGTTCTATGGTACGTGAGTGTTTATTGTGTTCACGTTATGGTACGTGAAACACTAACATTATTCCGAACGTATGACAGATTTGCAATTTCAGGTGTTTTATTTTATCTCACGTAATTTTGAGAAGTATTTTATAATACGTTAAAATAAAATTCTGTTACAGTTACAGCGAATGAGAAAAAAAAAAGTTTCTTAATGGTGCACAAGTATAATGTATTGAAAGAGATCGTCAGTCGGAAGCTATAATATCATATATTCACGTATTTTAAATTTTTCGTGTTGCTTTTTCGGCAACGGGCATTGAACCTACTCGAATATCGCGCGGCTCAAGTTATAAAAATATTGGATTTTGCGTAATAAAAGTGATAGATTTTTAGGAATCTAAATATGTATGATATTTAATTGCTCTGTGTACAGTTGAAATAATAAAAATCGATTAATCATAATTACCCGAAATATTACGCATTCTGCCCAAGTTTTTGTAATAAATTCAAACAATTTGTTAATAACTTAATTTAAAGCAAAAAAAAATCGGAATATTATAATTCAAATAATATTTTTATTCTCTTTCTATTACATGATTTATTTAAACTTTATACATAACGAAGTATTTATGGTAAATCAAGGAAAATTAAATAAAAATGTCGTTCTAAATTGAAAAAAAAAAGATTTTTGGATCACCAGATTAAAACATCATCAGAAATAAATTAAAGCTATAATAAAATTCATATTTTTTATAACCAGTTTATGTAAAAAAATAAATCAACGAAAATAAAATGGCAAATTTACATTGTTTGACGCGACAACTATACACTTTCACGTGATAGCATTGACAGCAAGTTTATTTTAGTTGCCGCGCGCCGTGTTCAATTTGTCGCTATACGTTACGGACGGAAAAACATATAGGGAAATTGTGTAGTAGGAATGAATACTGGAAAATTAAATTTAATTACACAAATAATAGGTATCTCATAGAGACGAAGCTTTTTATTATTTTATATTTATTTTTATTTAAAAAAAATAATTAGACTCTCATCGTGATGTATATATTATTTCAGGAAAATGAATATCAAATTTAGTCCATAGATGGCGATAGTGTAGTGGTACTCGAAGTGTTTCCACATATTAACATACATACCACTTCCAAAAATTTGATAGATATGGAGATTGATTAATGGGTGAGAATGGTGAACGTTATATTTGTATAAAGTGATCACTTAAGCCAACCGAAGACAGATAGTAAGCTCTGTACTTCCACATCTTTTCATTAAATATAATAAAAAATAGCTTCGTCTCTATGAGATATCTATTATTTGTTTAATAACCGTGCCTTTGTAGGTAATCGTGTGTTCTTGGACATATTCAAATAATGCTAAAATTTAATTGATTTTTCGCGACGTTTGTTTTAGTTCTACAATATAATTGTAATTATTACTTGATTTGTCAACAGATTATACTACTCATAATAATGATTCATTTATTGTAACTTTTCTATGATAAGTGTGAAAAGAGTTACATAAAACGTGCCATTGTTGCAGTGAAAAAATAACCGTATATTTTTAATATATTAGAAAAAAATAATTATTAAGAAATTGCGAATGCCATTTTTGTAATATTATAAGAATACAGAAATAGACACATGTGTTCAGTTATTTAATCATGAAGTTCATGTTTAAATAATTGGACTGAACCTGGAATTATGGCTCATTTAGATTTTGAGTGTTTTCCGTGAATTATATTGTCATGTCAAAAATTCTATTTGGAATTTTATCAGCAAATATGTTTTCATAAAGCACCTGTTCAATTCAAACCTATGACAAACAGGGTCACCTGAGAAAATTTCAATATCTTCGCTTGACAAACTTCTATCCTTACTAGTCTCATGATCTTATCTCTTAACAAACATTTATATATATATATATATGCGTGAACGCAATAGATTTTTTTTTTCGCAGTGCAAACTGAAAAAATTGACGCAACTCGCAAAAATGCACTGTTTGCCCGGTATCAAAAATTTTAATAAAACTGAAAGTCCATTAATCTCTAGAGGAGGAACGTAATAAATTTAACGTTTTCAGAACATGTTTTTATAATGCATTGTTATTAAAGATTTTCATTACAAATATTTTCATGATCTTAAAAGTAACGATTTGATTGATTTATTGTTGAACACATAATATGAATTATACACAGACAAAATAA
This sequence comes from Eubasilissa regina, assembly GCA_022840565.1. Taxonomy (NCBI): domain Eukaryota; kingdom Metazoa; phylum Arthropoda; class Insecta; order Trichoptera; family Phryganeidae; genus Eubasilissa; species Eubasilissa regina. The sequence continues at coordinate 30,950,895 of JAINEB010000018.1, forward strand.
TAAACTGATAGACTTGATTCACTTACATACTTCGAAATTATAAAACAAAACATTGCATATTTTCATTGGAAGAGTTCCAGAGAAAATGGTCAGTTGTTGCTTTGTATCATCATATTAAGAATGGCGTATACTCGGGTAAATCTACTGTAACGTACATCTGTGAGTAATTTCAAACTAATATTTTTATCTACAGATTTAGAGCTCGCCTGTTTAAACTAATAAATACGTCATTTTTAATTGTTCTAGTATATTGATATATATTTGAGTCGGCAGTATTTTTTTACACTCAAACCTCTTTTTGTGCGATTTTGATCTAACCCTAACCTAACCCACAAAATATTGTGGACTAGGTCTGTTACACCCCGTATAATAGATATTCAAATCAGGCGTACCGTTTTGAGCAATTATAAATAAGATATAATGAAATGACAGACATTTGGTAAGCTTCCGTAAGAATTGTGTATCGTCATCCATTAAACAGATCAGATCAGCCGACTTATACCGAACACTGCTCTAACTGGTCGTTACATAATCGTGAGCAGTTCTGATGCTGTCTGCTCCTGTGGCTAACACGTCGTTTGGCATCGTGTCCTTCCTTATTTTGTCAACAAACTGCCACCGTATGGACTACTCAACTATATACGTGGATCACTGAATTATTATTGAATAAAGCAATATGGCTATCTTTAATACAAGTTAAATTAATCAACTAGAAAGATATATAGAATAAATATATTTATCGAAAAATATTTGGTAGCTACCAGGATTCGAACCTGAACCTTTTCCTATCCGGGAAAACGCGATAACCAATCTCGCTATATCAAGAAATTACGATTATTTATTATTATTTTGAACTTATATTCTGTAATTCTTTTATAATTGATACATCTATTATTCCATTTCTTAAAGGAATCAACTTTATATTGCGATGAATCCCGAACACCTTTGATTAATACACACCAAAATTAAATCGATCTAATAAATGGTCTGCTTGACTTTCACGCATATTGAGGTCATCGAGACACAATTAATTGTTCTATTATAGTGGTAATGTCAGAACTCATGCATTAGCTAACTGTGCAGTCCCCAAAATGCATTCTTTGAGGAATGAATATCAGGAGGTAGTCGACATTTTTCTGTATATACGCTCTTTTTTTAAAAAAAAAAAATAGAGATGCGTACACAGAATACATGTCACATCAATATTCTTACTATTTTCAAACTAAGCTAAAAGCTTGTGCTATGAAAATAGGACTAACTTGCTGGAGTCCTGGAACGAGGCGCGAACCACCGACCACTGGATCACTAGACCAGCGTCTTGATCACTACACCAACAAGCTACTCAAGCTTTATAGGATTACAATTTTTGTGTCTCAACTCAATGGTGACGGATAAATTGCTTTACTTCACATTTTACATTTGTTTATAATTTTGATTATTAAAAAACATGCTGACATAATATAATTTTTTTCTTTGTGTATTATGAAATTTTCTGTTATTTTACAAATTATATTAATGCCTGAATAGGGAGTGTATAATAATAAATAAATACTGAAGAAGATATCAGCAGCGTAACCTGAGTCCATGCCCAGTGCACCCCACTGTCAAATAGTAATAACTGTCTTGCAACACTCGGCATCATGATCAGCTGAGTCAAGAATTAGTGTACCTGGATCCAAGGTTTCGGCAATAATTCGATTTACCGCAATATGCCCACTAAGGCCCTGTCAGAGCAACCTGTATTTTGTTACATTTACTATGAAATTAATACATTTAGCGGGTCCACATTTGTTACCTTATGTTTATTTACAATTTGTTTTTTCTATTTTGAAATACAATGTGGATATTCGAACATTACTTCCATTCGAACAAAAACAAAACTAACAAGGGCTTTGCCATAAAGTTTTAAAAAATATTTTTGTAGACAGAATCACTGCAATAATGTATTCGTTTCGATATGAACTAATTTTAAATACGATAAAAATTCACTTGAATTTTTAACATTAATATAACTATGGCTCAAAATAAAAAGTTATGAATATTTGCGGTTCGATATCATCTCTCCCCTTCCTTCAAGAAGTGATACTAATTCAAATTCTTTAAGGCAATGCGTAGGATAAATATTATGTCACAATATATTTACAAAACTTTTGTAATTGTGCAAATATGGTGCAGCAACTATGTTTATAAGGAATGACATAATATACAAAATATTTACTTCAGCCGAAGGTAGGGTCACTACCATACGGTGTCAAAAAAGAGGACATGTCCTCTTTTAATTGAAATAATATGGTGTTCCTCCTCCACCTTAAAATGTCTTATTTTGGTTCATACTGTGTCACTACTTAACTCAAGTCACCCGCAGTGATTTTTGAACAAAATAGGCCTTGTCATCCATGATGTAAATCTATACTAAACATTCTTACAGATTTATTTAGATTTATCAAATTTCATTCTTACAATCCGATAAATAGATACTGTATTATGAGATCTATACTGTGAGATTATTAACCTATGTTTTACCAGGACGCTAAAATTAGCGCTAGAAAATCTCGGAACATTCATCCACTACGGTCCCTCAAGATTGAGGATTCTCAGCATCCTGCAAATCTTAGGGCTGTCACTAGATAAATACCTGTTGCCTTTTCCACTAGGTCGTTCCTCTTCAACTCCGTCCTTGGACGTGGCCCACCACAACAAGCTTCTCCAAACTATCTTCCTTTCTCGCAAGATGCCCGAAAAGTTGGGAAGGGTTCGTCTCAGGTAAATGGTTGAGTCTGTCCTCGACGTTCAGCTCCTGCATAATGGAGACATTCGTGCATCTCACCGTCCACAATATGTGCAACACGTGTCTCCAACACCACATCTCAAAAGCATCAATCCATCTACTCTCCCTAACCTTCGAGGTCCATGATTCCAAACTATATGGAAATATAAAATTCACCAGAAACTATACGTTCGGAATATTAAAATATTCAATATAAAATTTAATATCTTTCTAACACTAACGAAGCTGAAATATGCGAGAAAAAACATTTTTTATGCGGGGGTGATATGATATGTAGATGTGTCAGAGACGTGTCGCATTTTTTTTGACGTTAATTTTGTCTTTCATTTTAAATATTATATATAAAAATTATATTATATGTAAAAGCTTACATATTAAATTTTGTTTTATTTTGAAATGTCCTCCATATTGCTTTCGTAGTAGATCGTCCTTTATTCAATTTTGTTTCTGGTAGCCCTAGTTGAAGGCGACTTCAAGTCGCGACGTAGGTATTATTTTATTACCATAGATGGAATCCTGCCAAACGCGACGAACAGCGGTCAAAAGAGTAATTCTTATAATAAGAAATAAAATACCGTGTAAATAAAAAATTCTATTTGATTATTTAAATAAAGTCTATATCTCTAACTACAGTTAGTTATTGTAATAAATAGCTAGAAGAAAATTGAAGACAAAAAACTAAAATAATAAGATAGTGCCATAGATTTGTAATATAAGAAAGAAACATCTCCAGCTTAGTGCTTCCAAACCGATTTAAACCGAAACCGGTTAAAGGGTTATTTGGACAATTTAAAAATAACATAAAACCTACTATACCTAAAAAAATTATTTTTATTCGTTTAACCGGTTAGAGAATTAAATAAAAAACAGTATTACAATTTTTATTTTTTTACGGAACAGGTTATTACTTTTATATTTATTTAGTATTTCTAATTGCAAACGACAATAATACTATCTGCATTTCCGAATTTATTAAGCTTTATGAAAATTACTTCGTCATCATTAAAGTACACTCTTAAGCTATTATTATTTAACAATCGCGCCATAAGACGCGATGATACAATATATTTTTTATTAAAGCTTAAACAACCGCCCTAGGACGAGCTACAGGCTAATATATCAAAAGAATGTTAAAGTTTCTCTGTAAAAATATATTATTATTTATTATTGCATGACCGGTTTCTTGGGTGCAAAACTAACCGAAAACCGGTTAGTTAGATTAAGCAGTTAATTGGAAGCCCTACTCCAACTCGACGTTTTTCTTTGGACTCACGCCCAAACTCATATGACAAACGAAATGACTGGTGATAGATGAAGAGTGACCGATATAATATGTTTTTAGACTTTTGTGTAAGTAGATTATCGTGGTTTGTGGTTAGTTGTGGGGAAGTATAAAAGTTTATTAGCGCGTGAAACATTTGAATGCACTCACAATCACGTGGGCCGTGATCCTAACCTAACCTAACCACGAGTGCATCGTAATAACGCGTTGACACTATCGATGATAACTGATTGTGTTCAGTTTTAAGATAATAATAATCAGGAACTTTATTTAGGAGAACTACTCGGGACAGACGGCCGTGTATGTAATAATGCATGAAAATGTCACGTTTTTGTAGGTTGGGTATAAAAGGTCAATCAGTAGGTAGATTTCTAAAGCTTCCGTGCGGGAATAGGGCCTCGCTGGGCGACCCAAAGCACTATTATTATTAATATGTAATATAATAATAATAATAATGCGTTTATTCCAGGTTTTTTTTAAGCCGATAAAGATAATACATTTAAGTTACGAAAAAAAAATATTAATAGAAAAAAAAAGTTCACACATATGGTACATATAAATATAAATAAAATATAGATACTACAGATCAGTTTAAATTAAAATAAAAATATTTTTATATTTTATATTACAATAAGAAATATTGTATGAGATAATAAAGTACGAAAATAAAACTTATTAAAAATAAATTATAAATTAACTAATATAAAATAATGTACATAAGAGGACAGAGTACGACAAATACGTACGAAAATAAGTAAGTAAAGTAGAAATATCTACCTAACTATAATAGAAATAATATATCGCATAATACATATTACTCCACGCTGAAAGACAAACTCATTTTTGTATTTATACAAAAGATAATAAAATTCGGATATTAATAATTGAAAATATTAAAACACCGTAAAAAATATTAACATAAATATTAATATTAAATAATAATCATATTTTCAAATTTTCAGAAAATAATTGGTAGGTACATAGCTACTTTCTAGCATCGAAATAAATTATTATTGAACACATGGGTAGTTGGAAACGCAAAAAAATATTTTTAAATATCGGAATGTATCACTAGCTGTTTAGCAATATACGTGCGTATAGCATATACTAGCAGGACATTATTAAAAGTGTATGTAAAAGAAGTATATTATTTATGTAGGTGCTTCAATTAATACAAAATACCTACATAATATTGAAAAGTTGCAAGACGACGAAGCGAGTGGAAAGTGTATTGAGATTTCAATAGGGACGATAATTTATTTAACAATGAATGAACATCCTTATTTGGTTTACGTGATACGTGATAATAATTTCACTCGCAGAAATGAATTATTTTGAATCGCGCGACCGCAGTCCTATCGCAATATTATCTGCACCGCAAACAGTGCCAGCGTCACGGACACTTTTTATATATACGAAAAAATATATTAAAACACAGATCACTGTCAATGTAAAAATCATTTGCCATCAGTGTGCCGTAGTGCGGTTGGCGCCTGCGGATGTAAGATACGAGCAGGCGGATACAAATCGCGTATATAATGCATCGTGTACACAACACACTCTATCCAAAAATTGTTCCCGGTAGTGATGAGATAAATTGCGATTATTCGCAATTCGGCGAACAATCACCGGTCCTCTAGAAACCTTTAAATCATATTTACCATTCGGCGTTCCAATTGTTAATGAAGTAAAAATTAGGCGAGATTAATTAAACTATATTTTCATTAGAAAACTGTACAATATCGCACATATTTCCCAATCGTGCACTCACAGTAGCAATTACAGTTTATCTCCTAACTACTTCCTGTTACTTATTTCCTGAAACCTTTTACTAGTTTTAATACAATTTTAACGTGCGTTTTTAATAGTGTAGGTATATAATAATTTTATACTTCCCATTTTCTAAAGACCGTATGTCAAACCGTTTTCAAATAAATGTGTAACTTCTTTAATTTATTTATGTTTTTTTGGCTACATATTTCAATTAATTTGTTAAATTATTAAAATTGCGTTCTTTTAATTTATAAACTTGCATCTACATACGTTAAGGGTAAAATATTTAATATTGAATTATTTATTAACTATGTTTTCACAGAAGAATTGCTTAAAATGAAGTGGATGGATAGAGTTACGGATGAATAAGTATTTTAAACAATAAATATCTAAAAATTTCAATATCTCGGATATGTAATGAGACATTCGGAGAAGTACGAGATCTTGCACCTGATAATGCAGAGAAAGATTGCTGGATATCGGCGCACTGAAAGAAGGATAACATCATAGCTGAAGAACTGGCCAGTCTACTGTAAAGGTTTTCCGGGCCGCAGTAAACAAAGTGTTGATAGTGAAGATCGTTGAGCGGATAGAGCACAAGAAGAAGAAGAAGAAGGTGAGTTAATTATATACCAACAGATTTCGGAAAATACATTTTCCTTCATCAGGATGTCAAAAAAAAAAACTAAAATTAAACCATTTGTCAAATTGTTCTAATGTTTTCAAATTAATTTTTAGAAATAAATTAATTTAAATAATAATCTAGTATCTAACTTAAATTGTGGAAATTGACAAAATAATATCACATTAATATAAATAATTGTATTCTTTTAGGGTAGCACCTATTTCTATTTTTTTTTAAATGGCTATTCAGATGGTGTGATAAGAAGGGAGGAAAATCACAAGAGAAGACCGGGAAGACCATGAGCAACACGATAGCTTTAGTCAGTCGTGATCTAAAGAATGCAACCCACGACAGAGTGGCGTAAAATTATTAAAATAACCGACACCAGATAAACATTATACGGCGAGGACAAAGAAAAAGAGTATTCATAAAATTCGTATATTAGTAATGTACGTAATAATCATTACTAGTGCAGTGCACATGTTAGGTTAATTACAATTTAAATGCCATGAGCGCGTTAACACGCCAAACTTTGTATGTCGCGCCAAGCTATAAGCGTGTTAACACGCACTTTTGGACCATGTAAACTTGCAGAAATTAAAGTCATATGTTTAAATCATTTTCCCATCTGTGGACGACGGATCCCAGCTTTTGATAGATAAGTCAAGATCCTTAAAGCCTAGTCTTACTCCGTGTGATGTTTTTCATTTCAAAAGTTAAAAGGTTAAATCAGAATAATTTTATTTATAGTATACCAATAGTTTACTAAAAAAAAACATTTTAAGGCCCCGGTTAAGAGCTATTTAGACGTACTTTAAATGATTTAATCCGAGTGTAAACTATGTGTGAAAGATTAAAGAAAAGTCTTTATTAACGAGCGCAATCTGCATGCGGCTTAAATGCTCCTCTGTGACTTGATGGTCTCGCAACTCTATGGTCAAATATATAGTTTTTGTTTTAGGTACAGATATACAATTCAGAATAATGATATAGCGACAGTAGCATTATTCTTCTTCTTGGAGTGTTAACCGTCAACGGATGTTTGCGATCGTGTTGGTTATTCGGACTTCGCTTACAGCTGCCAGAAAAAGAGATTCAGATGTGTGTCCTAATTCCCAACGTGCCCTCCACGACAGGAGTACCAGTGTGCGCTAAGCAAAGTAAAAATCCTTTTGAGTAGTTTTTTCGACACAAATTTTTAATGTTGAATTATGTATTAATAATAATAATTACAGATAATTTTATTTGATAGATCATAAGGTATAAATATAACCCAATTTTTCTTATCTTTTTTGAGGCGGTAAGTCAAAGGTAGATAAACAGATAAGTACGGTATAAGAAAACGGCACTTACATCTGTGCCTGCAATATTATGTATCTCGACAATTTGTCTCCTCGTAAAATTCACATACTTTAGAATGTTTACTCAAAAAACATATAATTTTGATCTTTTTTATTTAATTATCAAATTATTAATGACAGTGAAGATCATCAGATAAAGTTCTCCATTTGCCAGGACCTCGTTGTCTATTGATTTTTCTAAGGCTGTCTAATGACATGTCTAAAATAAGTCAGTTTCCTTATAAGGTATGAGTCGTAGTATTATTAGAAATATGTAGTTAATTATAAAAAAATTCGAACCCGCTTCAAGTCTATATCGTTTCTATATAGAAGATGGTGTCAATTATACGGAAGCAATAAATACTTGCGCGTGCGAGTCAATATTATTTATTTTAATGGAAAATTGCTTGAACATTGAAATAAACTACATTGTAAAAAAATAACTCGCAATAGGGCGACGTCCGTGTAGTTGACCAGTTCCTACTAGTACTGACTGAAGGGGCAGAATTTTGATTTCTTAGTATGGGAGGGTGAGTCATATAAACCATAATAGGGGTGGACAGATGGGCATAGCACGTGGCTTGAAGGGTGTGAGGAGGAGGCGGGTGGAAGGGAGATAGTGTAGGAATTTGGCGCACGATACCGGGTGCAGTTAATTAAGTTATAAAAGTTTTTTTAATAATACGGTTGGTAATTTGGAGTTGTTCAAGACCTTTTTCAGAGTCTGGGTGTCTAGACGGGAACTGTTAAGGGGCACTAACTGGGACCCCTAAAGTTTTAGTCTTTTCTAGTGTTTATTTATATAATCTTTTAGTAGTTTCTTTGACTTATTATAATTATTTTATATTTTGCTCTTTATTTTCAATATTTTATTATTACTTGTATATTTATTTTATATTATGTTGTTATTTCTTTGTTTTTCTCTTGTCACTGGTATGAGAACTGCCGGCAGTGGTGCTCCGAGGACTGGTCAGATGGTTTTTCTTTTGTTTTGTCCTTTTCCCTTTCTCGGGGGCGTGTTCATTCTCTCCCTCGGCTCCCTGAACAAAGTAAAATACTGACACTCTGTTGACATTGTATAATCCTTTGCAATTTTAAATTATTATGTTATTTTCTTCTCTTATCATGTCTATTTCTGAAATATTTGTATACCGTTTCCTTTCCATTTATTTGTTTATTTTATTTCAATTAATATAATCAATTGTAATATAAATCTTAATAAATAAAAAAAGGTCGGGGATTGTGAGGGTTTTTAAGATGGCAGCTGTTCGACTCCGTCTCGTCACACGTGCGAGACGGAGTCGAACCAAACTCAAAAATGCCAACCATGCATCGAACCTTATAAACGGTCTTGGGTAAGGCGGGTCCACCCTCGCCCCCAACCTCACCCTCACAGGTAGCGTAATATAAGAATTGATCAAAAAAATTGACCAATATGTCTCTCGACATATATGCGAAATAGCAGAGAAAATTGTATGAATAAATATTTCTCGTGCCAAACGAAATCATTAGCGAGGTATGGTTTTGAATATCTGTGCGATATTATCACTGAGACCTCTCCCAAAGAAGCGTGCGAACAAGCTATCACACCTAAATCATGACGAGGTATAGACACCCACCTACAATGTACACGTCATATGTCAGTTTAATGCGAGGCGTAGGCATCAGGCTTCAGGCTTCTACCTCTGGCTATCCTGATGCTACCTGCTACCTGCTGAAGCTACTCCGTTATATGAAAAAAAATGCCATTTCATTTAGGGGAGGGAAATAATAAATTTGAGGTATAGGGTGGTTCTAGTGTAAATGCGGTCGATTCGGAAACATTGTGGGTGCAGTTTGAATTCACATTGCAGACCAGTTTTTTTTCGAAACTATTATAATTGCATAAAATAAAAATACTTCATTGCTTTGTGTATAGAGAAATAGAATCGACCAAAAAATTATCGTGCCTTGTATTAATATCAAGGCACGATTATTTTTAAACAGTGGCCAAATATTTATCTATTAGATTTTTTTCGAAAATCTTGCATGATTTTAAACTTTAAATTCGATTAAACAAAGGGAAGTGAGGCCTGGAGCTGACAGAAGAGGAATGAAAGTAGACTGAATGCAGTGGAAGTGAAATCGCTTAGGCGTATGTGTGGCAGATCCATTATGAGTAAAGAATGAAGAAATATTGAGAGAATGCAAAGCTGATATCAGTGAAGTGAGTATATGTAGTGACAGTGAAGTGAGTAGGGAGATATATGGCGCAAGTGTTGATGATACCAGAAATAGAGAATGCCAGCGGTAGACTTGGCACGACCAGGTAAACTAGATACTGGAAGATGGTTCTATTAGAAACCTCAATAATCAGCGAGCTTGTATGAGATGTATGAATATGGATGAGGCGAGAATTGTGTGTCAGGACAGAAGAGTGTGGCGCTCTATCCTCTCTGCCTACCCCGCGGGGGAACGACGTGATGGTAAGTAAGTATGTTTATTAATAAAAATAAGAGGCATTTGCTTTTACGCATTTTCGTCAAAAGATTACAAGATTATTTATGCACCGTAGGATAAAACTCAGAAGGATTAGAATCCAAGAATTCTTCATAGGTATTTTCTGCCGCTTGCGTGCTTGAAAATGTGAAAGTTGTCGTGAAGCAGGATGGGTCCTTAACGGTTTATCAGTGCTAGTTGTTTGTAGCGAGTTTTCTTCCACTAAAGTTTTCGATTCGTCGTTTTCAACAGTAGTAGCAGAACACCATCGGCATTTTCATATTTGAGATTTGCGTTATCATTCCTAGACTATTCGAACCAATGCTGCACTATTCGTTCAGAAGCGGTTCCTTCATCCTGTGCTTGATTACAATCGCATACTATTTGAGATACATAATGTCCTCGTTTAAACTCTTGCAAAAAATCAGCGGTAATTCTTATTTTTTCAATCCCATTTCTGAAGTAATGCTATTCAATAAATAATATAGCAGATTTCTAACTGGCAGACAAAAACAAATTAATAAATATTACTTCCTAGAAAAATGTTTAAAATTATATAATATTAAAATCGGCCATTATTTTCGTAACAACTTAATTAATACCATTATATTATTGATAGAATCGCCGTTAACTTTGTAGAGTTTCATCAAGTTTAGTTTAATACTTCACAAGTCGATGAGAGTAACTGTTTCTTTCGAAACTCGAGTAGTGCTAATAAACTCAAGTAGAGTTATAACATTGTTTTACTTATATCCATCCATTAAATAATACCAATTCAGAAAAACGTGAATGTTAGTTACTATAAGGGGATACGTCTAATAAATGCACTTGTAATGGTGTTTTAGAATTTAAAAACGACACAGCAGAACCGCCCCTTTATACACGTCACTTTCTCTTCCTTTCACAACTATCTCCCTGCGATGCATATATAAAAATGATATAATCCTTAATTGTCAAGAACAAAAAAAAAAACAGATTACACAATCTCGACGCAAATACGTCCACAGTTATTATAAGATTACATATTTTTTTAAATGGCCGCCGGTTTTGATTTACTGGCCGCGCCAAAATGAGCAAGTTTGGAAAAACGGTTAAGTTACATAAGTTACGGTAAATTTTTTAAACCGGTTGTATGCGTTCAAAGACATTTCGTTACTAGTCCGTCCGATGTGGAGCAGAGCGGTGATTAGTTTAATGGAATAGTAGGCGGCATCTCTACGAGAGTTATTTTAGAAATGTTTAAAATATAAGGCAAACGGAATGAGTAATCAATTATTGTACGTATTTAGTGCACAGTTTGGTTGTATTCGTTTCCACACATTCATTGACTTTTTCATAAAAAATAATACGAGCTAGGTGGTGTGTTTAAAAATAATGTGTGTGTGTGTGTTATAAGTATTATTATTTATTTTATTTAAGTTTTTTTTTTTTTTTTAAAACCGACATATCCTATGTTTTTTAATTAGAAAATATGTTTAAATGTTTTTGCGGTTTCCCTAGATCAGGCCTAGCTTAAGTAAGAAAAAGCCATAATACTTTTATAAAAAACGCAAAATATGCAAATATGTTGTAGCATCCATAAATTATCATTTCATACATTATTTAAAATAAACAATTTTGAAATAAAATCGTGTGTTATATTTAATTTACATTGTTTCCTAAGAATTATAAATATATTACATTTTATGTTGTGTTTTAGGCTATTACGGTTCAATTTGAATAATAATTGTACACTAGCAGTCCGGCCCAAGTACTAATTTTGGTACGTTGCACATCTCGAGTCTAAGATGTTTCCATTCTTACCTGATTTTATCTAGGATCTATAGTTTTCGAGTTTTCGCGAACGAATCTATATTCTCTTAAATAATATAGAATAAATAAATAAATAAATAAAAAATTATATAATTTGAAACCTTCCGATTATTTTTTTTTTCTGGAAGCACCTCTTGTCGGGACTACTTCATCCGCGGATCAGATCCTGCGTGGAAGGGTCGCAAGTGGAGAGGTATTTTATTAGCCCGCATCTAGAGGACACTCGATACAACGGAGAAAGACTCAAAAACCAGAAATACATCCTATATGTAGAAGAGAGGTAACCGACTTTGTAGAAGGGAGATTATATTTAAAAAAAATGTAATCGATTAAGCCGTTAAATACCCATTTGCTGATTTTCTTGGATTTACTTCCGCACACTTTTCGATCAGCCGACAGGGATCGCCGGACCATCAAGCAAGACTGAACTGGCTCTTTATCATGAAGCGCATTCATAGTCTAGCCAGGTATTCCTATGTGTATGTCAGAGTCCACGATACGACGAACAAACCTATGTGGAAAATTCTAGAGAAATGTTTTACGAATTGATTATTTTCGAAACACGGCAAAAGTATTTGTGTACGTTGACATTTTTCGTGACAGTATACAATTTACTAAAATAGGACAAAAGAATTGTATGGTACGGTAAGTACTAGTGATGGTTGACCCTTTATTAATGTGACAATGATACACTGACTGAGTTTAACTGTTGATGATTTACTTTCTAGTGTACCAGTCGGTTAACAATCATTGTTACAATTTAACACACACACACACGGTCACAATAATGATTTAACCATCACTAGTAAGAAGTGATGAGCTAAACCGTTATTGTAACTGTGATTGTGTGATTGGTATTTTATTGAAAAAAATATTGATAACTGAGATATACCTGGTGGAGGTTTCGTTTCTGGTATACCGGAAGATATATTCAGTTTCACATCATCTTCATAATCGAAGAAAAGTATAACAATTAAAATAATGATTATAAACTCACGATCAGTGGGTGGGGCCTTTACTCTGTTTACTTTCTTGAATAACAACACCATGTTTTTATATAATAGTTTGAATGTCCTGTGAATTCAAAATAATCATTTTTCATCGTGTCGTTTTGAAATCTTAAAATAAAATAATTCAAATTCTAATAATCATTTTCATAATTAAATCGGTGGTAAAGAAAATTGCCGAATAATTATTTTTATTAACACGCGTTTACATGCTCGAGTATTTAACGAATTGAAAATAAAAGTTAACATATAAGAAATGAGATCGCCTTTCAGAATGATGATGTAATTCCGCCGTGAAGAAATCTCTGCAATGCCCTAATAACAATACATGGAATGCGCCAGTAGAAAAAGGGCAGAATCTGCCCACTATCGGGACACCCCTCACGTATCTGGGCCGGGGTGATGGGACTGGCCCAAGTTAACGCCGGCTGCGTGGGCTCGCCAAACGGCACGGGGGAGGTTCTCAAAATGGGTGTTAACATAATATCAATAAAGATTTATGCTTCTAATAAAAGGTTGTGCCAGTTCTAATAATGATTACTTATACTCTATCGCTTCAAAAATAATCCCCGGGTTCAAAAAAATCTCCGTTTCGTCTTATAATGCGGGAAAGCATTTTATAAAGTGGGAAAGGGGAGTGCGAAATAAGATGTTGTTTTAAACATTTTTTAGAGTAAATAAACCTTGAAAATACGCAAACACAAAAAAATTAAACATGACAAATGTATGTATTATATTCGAATCGAATATTACGAATGTAATGTGAAACATATCGGTAAATAAAATATTTTGAACCGAGGAGCTACGATGCAAAACCACGTGTTGCCAGAGATTTTTTGATAAGTGGTGGACTTCCAGCAGCTTCCAGACGAAGTAACAAAGCGACATTGAGCCGGTTCACCCTTGCGTAGCGCACAACTGGTAATGAAGTTGAATAAATTGAGATTCACCAGCACATGGTGGATACTGTAAGAATCGGTTGTGTGATCAGTAGTCAACTTTGACCACGGTAAGTTTTTACTATAGTAACTTTTTATCATCGCCCGTGGTAAAAAAACGTTTGCTGGTTGTTCGTAGGTCAAATTTACTATTGTCAAATTTACTAGTGGCAAAACGAATAATCATGCTTTAATTTATATTTTATCTATGACTTTATTCGCTCCAGCTTTCAAAATCTGTCACTGACGAATTTTTTTCGGTCTATGTGCTAATGATCATCGTCGGACGAACTCTAATCGCTAAAACAGTGTGATATTGAATGAATAATAATTGTCGTATACCTCAACTTTAAAGTATCAATGTGAAAGATGACTTTTGAAACAGCTGTGAAAAGTCCACCATTTTTGACCAACAATTTTCGATTTTACCATCCGATATTCGAGAGTAAAATTAGTTTACCATTGCATTTTTTCCAACCCGTTTACACAAAATATTTACTTTATTAATTTTTTTTACCATAGTAAAAAGTTATCACTGATCACACAACCGGCCCTAGCCATCATCTGCAGACTATTTGCACTCCTATACTTCAAGATAACGCCTTCATTCGAAATCTCGGCTCATATGAACATCAGTCTTAATGCCGTTTAGACACTACTTTCTGAAGCAGAAGTACACGCTCGACTATCCAAACTGAGATGCAGTGGTGTAACTACAAAAATTGATGCCCAATGCAAAATGGAAAATGAGGCTCCCTGTGTATGTAGATATATAAGAAGTAAGAATAAGTAACACGCGGATTTATCTATAAAATATTATTAACAAAATTTATCTCCTATAATTTTCATACCTTGATGAAAAAAACAAAAATTGTGTTTTTAGATATTTTAATGCGATTGCAAGTGAAAAAGAAACCTTACAACGATGGTAAACTCCCCAATCCAACATTTTAGCGGAGAATTATTTGAACGGAATTTATAAATGATTAGTCAATAAGTGCTGGGAATAGTATCGATATCAAAAGTATTGTAAGACGCGGACCTTTTAGGCCCCTTGTCTAACTCG
Organism: Eubasilissa regina; assembly: GCA_022840565.1. Lineage (NCBI taxonomy): Eukaryota > Metazoa > Arthropoda > Insecta > Trichoptera > Phryganeidae > Eubasilissa > Eubasilissa regina. The sequence goes on from JAINEB010000018.1 coordinate 30,966,004, forward strand.
GGTATTGGCATAGTTACGCCACTGGCGTCAACTTTAAGCCCATATGACTTTGTAAATAAATATACGATCATAAGTAATATCGTATGTAACTGCAGTGTACAGTTATTAAAAAAAGCAAACTCGTTTACCGCCTCCATCACGACTGCTGCAACCTGACCTTTATTTCTACAACTGCCTTCGCTACTTTTGAATTTGCGACCTACATGCGCCGCTCCACTGTTCACGCTCCGGAATTATTTTATACGAACACTACCTGACTGCTGGACCCACCTACGATCAACAAAATGGCAAGTATGCACAGTCATTGTTTTAAAAGAAGCAAATGATATTTTGATATTAAAACAAACAAAATATGAATCACTTGAAAAGATACACAGAAAAAGAGAGTATTTTTAAAGTAAGCATTGTTTTGTCTTAAACCCATAACAACTTATTGTAAGTAAATGAAAATATATGTCAAACTATTTTTCAATGTCTGACGCACTGAAAAGCTCAGAACTGATGGGCAGGGTTACAGACTTATTATGACAATGCGCTTTCTTACGTTAATACACTCAAATGATTCTTACTGTCTATCGAAAAAATATATCGGCACCCCAGAGGTAAACTGTGTTAAGTCACGAAAACAAAATTTTACAATAGTTATTTAAAGGTTCCCATGCAAATAAAATCATTGTAATATAACCAAGGATCATTTTTACTTGAATGATAGTTATTTATTTTATTTCGTTATACGAAAGTCAAACTACCCCAATGAAACACAACTAATTTCTAGAAGAAATAGGAGATATCATCATATTTTTTTAAATGGACTTAACGCAGTTTACCTCTAGGGTGCTAATATAGCAGTGGTATGCAGTAGGTATAGACTTAGGTTATGCTGCATAGGTTTATGAACTTTCGTTTAACCGATGTCTTTAGGTAAATTGAATCCATCATAATAAAAAATACATTATCCTCGAACGCAAAGAACAATCATGAAAATAACACGTTTAGTAATGTGGTAAAATTTGCGAATCAGTAAATAAGGAACTAGATGCTTCGATCAGCTCTAACTCAAGTACAAAACTTTTCAAATGTCATTCTGTTAGGAAACAGCATAAGTAATGACTCCGTACAACGTGGATCAGCTGATCCATTTCTGACTCTGCCAAGTGGAATTTTCAATTCAGTAGGTAACAATTGTATGGCTTGAATAGAACGATAGATTAAAACAATGGCTAGCAATTGTAGTAGCTATAAATGATGAATAATCCAGCAAAGGATAACAGCGCTCCGGTAGCGTCACGCGGTAGCATTCAGAACTACGCAATTAATTTTTCTACTGATACACGGTGGGCGCTAGCGTAATTATAACATGTATTATTTAATTTATATTTGTTTCTCAGAATTTTTGGCAATGCACAGCTTTTTTGCTTATATGCAGTGCTCGCCCCTGTAATATAGTTGCCACCAGGACTTGCAACTCACTCTCCTGGTAAGATAATTAATTATTTGTTTAAATTAATAATTATGTCCAACTACAAAAAGTAAAGGCTGTAGTAAACATTAAAAATAAATAGTTGCACGATACCCTGAAAAAAAAAACTCGTGTTATTACGTATTACGTCTCCCACAGTTCGAGGGTCACGGCGCGGGGTGACGGCGGTAGCCTTATTCCGAGGGTGGGGAGGACGCGATGTCTTGTTGCCCTTCCTCCGCCGAGCAGGCCTGGGTACCTACCGGTGACGGTCGTTTGATCCGAACCATTCCCGGCTTGGCTTATGACCCATTAAACTGGAAAATGCACGACCACATTACTCTGAATATAATTTAACATTTTAAACAGAGCACGGCGCGCATTTTGAATCTAAATATTTATCACATATTATTAGATACGGCAAGTGCCGAATCGATTCTGAGAATCCAGCGAGTCCATTAATTATGTATAACATGCCAAAATATGCTTACACTGAAGTTCGATATTAAAATACAAGTTACCCACGGGCACTTATTATATTTGGAATCACATTTTCAAATATTATTGTTACTTATCTACTTACCTTGTTACAAATATAGCTTCGCCGCCGAACTTTTATCGGCAGCACTTGACTTATATTTGGCAAAATAAATAAAGCGTCCGTTTCTTCGCTGAATACACACGAGTGTACGCTTATGTTAATATTAAAACGGTAAAAAAAAAATCTATTATAGACTGCGTGACTACATTGGTGTGGCACATTATCTGAATTAAAGTTGTGTGAATATCACAGTATAAGAAAGCGTTAGCATAACGTACGTATAAATAAATTTTAGAACTTTATAAAAAAAAAAGTCTTAGACGTCTCAAAGACAACACTGACAAAAAGATGAGTGAAGCTTAATATCGTACTGAAAAAATGACAACTAAAAAATAAATGCTCGCTTGGAGACAGTCACGCCCAACATATTTATGGACAACACAATAAACAAATAAAAAATGAGTACTTATTTTACTGATTTGGTACATGCCTTAAAATTTGTTCCATTTGTATCATAACATTTTCGGTACAAACGAAATTACGAAACTAGTAACAATTTTCAGTGGCATTCCACGAATTTTATTCTTAAAGTAATGCAATAAGATTTCTGAGACATTATATAGAATTGTAATAAAAAATACAAACTAATACTAATTACGCTGTAATAATAAATTTAGCGATTTAAAGATCATTTTTATACGAATGAATGAATAAGAAACATTTATGGTTTGCAGTCTAAATATAATAGTATTATATACTGAATGGTTGATTTAACATATTTGCATTATCAAATGCAAGTGTTATCAATCTCATTTTATTATTTTATGGTAAATATTTTATGAAATATAAAATAACAATCCATTGTTATCAGTATTACACACAGAGATAATATTATGCCTACCCTCAAATACTGCCAACTGCTTGCGATATCTTAACAATCATATTTTGATTTGATTGCATTTATATAATACTAGCCCGCTACTATATGCTGCTAGGCCCTGCGGGCGGTTATTCGCGGCCAATTATGGCCGCTATGCGACCATTAGTAACAGATGTGCGGTCAGTGTCTCAGTAGAATCTATATTTCAATGCGTCTTTATGGTCGCATTTGACAGTGATACCACAGATAAGAGCGAGATGACCATGAGACATAGATGAGATGACAGGATGACGACAGATGCTCAATATACTTGTCAGGCGTTCTATTATTGAGCAAGTATGTAAAAGATAAAACATTTAAGTAGTCTTAACCTAGAGATATTAAAAACGCGTTCGTTTTTGCCCTGCTCGCGTCTCACAGATTTTTTTCCGTTTAATCAAGCACTTTACGGCCACAAATTACACTATGTCCGAATCCAATAAATTGAATGAATAATAAATTGAGTCTGTCATAATAATTTTAAATCAATGTTTCTAAATTTAAAATTATTATGACAGCTTCAATTTATTATTTTGTTTAATATTATCGATAAAAAACGACACGTTGTCGTTTTGGTGATATGTCTGTTTCATAATTAGATACTATTTATGAAACAGACAGCTAGTGTTTAAAAGACAACAGTCTTATATATATATAAACGAAATATTTAATAGCGACTTACATAAAAATAACGCACATAAAATGTTTACTTTGTTCAAGAAAACGTTGTTTTCCCTTAAAATTAGTAATAAAATATCTAATTTATGAAATTTGATACTAATGTTGTGAATAAGTTCAATATTCATTTAATATACATTTTCGGCATTTTTCAACGAAAATTACGACCGCGCGGATTCGAAGCCTGTCATACCGTTCGCAATCTGCGGAATGACGTGAAAAAACTTGAGCAATTAATAGGAACGATATAAATATTATTTAGTAAAAAATTATTACATTTTTGATATCAAACTTGATTTTAAATAGTATCTGAAGCCTCAAAGCATGTGAGTAAATACAATATATTATTTAAAAACGTATGTTTTCACTAAAACAAAATATTTTATAAACGAAAATTGATAATATGTCCCGCCAATTGAATGGTTTATAACACTATTAATTTTTAACATTTTGTTCATTTGTCTTCGTAATCTTGACTTCAAGATTTTAAGAAAATATCTTTCGTTTATGCAAGAATTCTCCATATTAAGATAATATTGTGGTGCGCGGAAAATACATCTAATGGCTGCGGTCTTTCTTATAATACTTGTATTGTCTTAATTATGAAAAATAACATTCAGTTTATTAGTTTTAAATTAGTGTAAAGGTCCAATCTAATAGTTTTGAAAAAAAGTCAAATCTGGTGAATAACTTTAGATATAAATGAATAATAAAAACCAACATTTTCATAAAAAACGCGAAAATTTGAATTACCATTAAATGGCGCCTTAAAAATGGAATAAAAAGATAGTCGTTATCTAAAGTGTCATTTTATACACCAATCAGAAACCCAGTAAATAGTGGCGGGCAGATAACGGAAATGATCCAAAATCGACTTTATACGGTCGTTGTTAAATTTGTGGAGATTTTTAAAACAAAAAGACAATCGTAACGGATGTCGCAATATCTTCAAAAATATTCTTTCAAAACGAAAATCTCACTTGCTGAGAGTTCCGACTGCCCCGATTTAGTTATTATTATGACGAATCTTTTCTCACAACACCGACAGAATTTGGGTCAACGATGCCGCTTCGCATCCACCGCATTTTCCGGAATACAAAACCAGAGTGGCGCGCGCGAGGGGCGGCGGGGGGCGGCGCCCCGCCGGCTCTCATGGCCCGCACGCACGCCTCCGCAGAAGGGCCATTTAAAAAATTGAACAAGATATTAAAAAGATAATTCCTTTGATGCAATATTTCGTGACAAATTAATTAATAAATTACAGCGGATGAGCAACTTTAAAAATGTAGCTTATTCAATAAGTCAAGCTTCTTTTTATTCAAATTTTTTTTTACAAAATCCCGTTTTCCTTCTGGCTGAATCTCAATTAACTAAAATTGCGATTTTTCCCGGGTCTAGGAACATTGTTTATCCGCAACTGGTATATTCGGAGTAAACAAATTGTAACCGGGAAGAATTGTAAGCGACCAACTGTTACCCCACAATTAATCGCCGAATATATTGAAAAAATCTATTGCGCCACTGATATGCTTATTATTTAAAACTATAAAGAAAACATTAGAAATAGAAACAAGAAACTGAAGTACCTACCTACGTGTATTCGAATATAATCCATATATTAGTTTATTCTACAATATATGGATTCTTGATAATATGCAGACTTATCGAGAGTTACCAGTTAATTATAATAAATAAAAACACACATACGATTATCAAGGCTCTAAATTAAAAAATTAACGAACCAGAACGGTTTGTAATATCAGAAATATTATACTTATATATAAAATAAATAGTAAATAATTTAATGACATATTTTTGCCGTTTTACAACTCGACTGATAACTAAAATTAACTCTCAAAAATGATATGTACTTACGTAATTCTATTACAAAACATACATTTGTTGATAAACCTTTAGATTTTGTAATATTTTTTATTGACTCCAAAATAACTGAAACTGAGTCGGAGCTGTATTTGCGAGAATCACATGAACCGGGCTTGTATTTGCGAGAATCCCACGAACCGGAGCGGCGTTCCGGTTTGCTCCAGTCCATTCCGAGTCATAAAATAAATAAATTCGCTCTTATTAATAAATTAACTGACATGCGGTCAGCAGTCCAGTTTGAATCCATTCTTAAATCGTTCTCCATTCTCCGATTCTTAGACACATGAGACTTGAAATTTTACGTTGTATGAAACATTGAGAAATATATAATAGACGACCTAACGCACTTTGTAATGTTAAAAATGAAACAAACAAAAATATTATGCTATCGGTTTACACATTGTCGAATATTTGCTAGTCAGTCATTTTAAAATAAATAGGTACACCAAGAAGGTACATTTCGATTTTGCTTCTACAATTTTGTCGGGTCGTCATGGCTTTGCATGTAAGAGTATTACGATTATTTTTATTGTCTATACGAAATCTATTATTAAAAATAATATATTTGTTTCTGTTGGTCACTGACAGTGTTTAGGTATATTGGATACATGGGTATACACAAACTTAGATTATGCTGTTATGTTAGTAGGCACAAACTTAGGTTATGCTGTTACCGACGTGCAATGCGTACAAGCAAAAAAGCTGTGCATTACTAAAAATTCTGGAAAACAAATATAAATTAAATAATTGGATTAACATAAACGGAAAAATTATTTTACAATTAGTGCCACCTGTGTACCAGTAGACTTTAATTGTTTAGTTCTAAAAACTACCACGACAACTCACCGCTATACCCATGGCGCTCTTGTGCATTCGCCGCATTGAGCTAATTATTACACTACTCTGTAGAACTTTAAGCTATTGAATTACTCAAGTCATATAATTGGCTATTTACTGAATTGAAAATTACTTTCGGTTAATCCGTTTTGTATGGAGTCGTTACCTATACTGTTTTTTAACATAATAACATTAGAAAGGCTTACAACTGCGTGCAAATTATTAAAGCGTCTACTTCCTCTTTTACTAATTCGCGAATTTTACTATCTTACTGTTTTTAACGTGTTGATTTCATGATTGTTCTTTGCATTTGGTGCATGGATTTGTTTTAGATTTGGGAAAAACAAAAAGCAATTGGCAGAACTATTTCCTACGTTAACCTTTAATAAAAATAATTATTTCCTTTAGTTATTTCGTGAAGGATTTTCAAGAATCATGTTCAGTCATAAAAAATGTTCTTAAAGACGTCCATACATTTTTTATATTGATTTTATTTTTATTTTTCAAAATATTTAGTAATGCACAACTTTTTTACTTGTATGCAGTGGGCGCCCCTGGGTAAACATGTATATGACGATGAAAATAATGTATAATAAACTTACTGGACATGAGACATACGGGGAGGATGATTCGCAGAAGAACGAAGCAGAGCACGTAACTCGCCATCGTGGAATATTATCCTGCAAATTAAATAAAACAAGTCAAACAAAAATAATAATTAAAACCAAACTACGCAGAATCTTCGATATAAACATACTAAAATGGAACTCTGATTATCCGAATTTGTATTTTATAATGGTCAGTGGTTATCAGACTTTACCACATGCAGATTAATTATGAGATAAATCGAGATTTTGAGTACTAATGATTGTGATTGGTGTTCAATCGTAACGATGATTGATTAATGTGATCTAATAATTAAAGTATTGTTTAAAGAGAACACATTATTATTTATGAAGTTGTAATTTTTTTCAGAACATAGTTGTGATATTTTAATATAAATTAAATACATCAATTAGAAAACTAATACATATAGATAAATTCAATTTATCGAAAAAATATTTTTGCTGCTATAGGGATTTGAACCAAGATCTCTTCCTATCTGGGGAAGTGCGATATTCAATTACACTACGTCAGCCTCGTAAATAATCGACAAATTTTCGAACTTATATGTTATAGCTATTTCAAATTTATACATCTTACGTTTCATTTATTTGAACGCTATTACCTTTTTATTGCGAATACCTTTGAGAAATATTAGCTAGGAGACGCCAGATATTTTTCAATTTCATTTTTATTATTTTTTTAAATATACTTTAATACAATTTATATATATTTTATATGTATTATAATAATTAAAGGTTTAGGTTCTAGTATACCGGTTATCGTTCACTCGGTGTTAAATTGTAACGATGTTTGATAACTTTGATTTAACATTTGGAGGTGTAGGTTACCGGTATACACCGGTGATTGCTCGCTCGGTATTAAATTGTAACGATGATTGGTAACTGTGATCTAAAGATCTAAGGTTTAGGTTCTAGTATACCGGTCGTCGAATTACGAATAATTAGTTACTAATCATCATTATAATCGAACACCAATCACGGTCATAGTTACAATCAGGGTTTGTCTTTTGTCTCATCACTAATGCAGATGATAGCGAGGAAGAAATTGGAGATTGACACGAAGAGAAAAAATACTCCACACTATCCCACCCCCAAGTCTTTTAATCCCTATAAACTGCATTCAAAAGGCAGAATGAATCAGATACTACATATATACATATAATTGTCGCAACTGAAACATATCTGAAATTTAGCTGCAATGAAAATAACGAATTATTTATGTAAAAAATCTATTAACACGGACATATTTGTAACCAAAATAATAAGAATATCATGCGATTGTATATGTATCTATTAGTACATAATATATACAAAATCGAGTTAAATTTTAATAATTTTAAATATGCTCAAAAAAATATTTTTGTATCTTACATTATCTCTAATTTACTATAAGATCAATTATCCAGATTTTCGATAGACTATCTCTGGCCCTAATTAGTTAGGATAATCGGGGTTCTACTGCAAAAAAATATATTATTATTTTATTTTGTGCCGGATATCGGGGTTCCACTGTAATTAAAATACATATAATAATACATACCTATTGTATAATTAAGTATATTTTTGAATACAAAAAAAAAAAACAATTTCAGAAAGGAAAAAAATGGTATTGCAGTTCAATAAATCTTTATCATTAACTTCTGTGAGCCCGCTCAGGGTTAAGAATTTACGGATTTTTTGAGCAGCGTAAGAAATTGTGGAATTTGGTAAGTGTGATATTTTTAAATAATATTTTATTAATTATTATTAATAATAATATTATATATAGGCAGCGGCGTACACTAGGCATGGACTTAGGTTATGCGGCTAATATCATCATTATATTTATCATTCACTCTTTCAGAAGCATGTTTTTGTCTCAGTATAGTGTGTATTATTAGTATTCTTGGGGAGTTTTTCAAATTAACGTATTTTATAATATAAAATAATACCACATTTTAAGTGTATTGGAATACATACAGTCAAGTCCGCTTCAAAGGCACACTTGTGACGTTTTGCAACACGTCTGTTAAAGCGAAGACGTGTAGTTACATCATCGCGCGGTGCGAGTCTTGCGTTTACTTCGTGTACGTCTAGGACAGATTTTGCGAAAAAACACATGCGCAGCTTTATTTATCAATTTTAAATTCTTCCGCTAGTTATAATGTTTTAGTTAACACGTTAATATGAGAACTGAATTATTTTCGCGTAAATTTCCATACTCAATATATAATATATCAAATAAATATTTAATTTACATTTATTTTGCAAATATTATAATTATCCACAGCTTTTTTGATTGTATAGAGTGCACGCCTCCTTATATAGGTCACAAAGGTTTAGATAGATAGCTGAATATCAATGTCACAAAACATAATGTAGTGTAATGAATAAAATAGTTAATTTTCATGACATGTATTGTGACTCAATTAGTGATGGTTAAATCGTTATTTAATCCGTTATTGTGACTGTGTTCGATTGTAACGATGATTTGTAACGGATTATTTGTAATTCTTCGAGCGATGATTGGTACTACTAGAAAGTAAACATTTAACAGTTAAATATTAGTTACCAATCATTGTTAAGTCACAGCTACCAATCATCGTCTCAATTAGTCTCATAACGGTTTACCATCACTAGAATTAATACTGTTCTAACTGAAACCTTTCATTTGATGTATCATTCATAGACAACTCGGGACAAAATGCCAATTTTTCTTTGCTGGCGGTCAAGAGAAACTAAAGACACCAGGGTTCCGAAACAGTGGAAACTGATAACGGTTCTAATCGGTATGGGCGTTTAGAATTTTTTGCAGTGTTTTCGGTCATTATAGCGATCTGATCTCTTTGACATTGAAAATCATTGCAGGGCTTCCCACCCTCACCCCCAAAATGTTTAGACATTATTCTTGTGCGACCGAAAATAAAGTTGTGTAATCTGTTTGTCGTTGCGGGCTAGACGCAACTTCATACTGTCATGTACTCTAGAGGTCAACTTTGGACGGTAATTATTTCACTCTGCGTACTGGACATCTAGGTCTTCCGAGTTCGTGTACTACAGGTTATATTCGCTTTATATACATATATATATATATATATATTATAAAACCACGTTAATTTTCTATTTTTTCATTTTAATGTTGTTGTGACTGGTATCTGAGGATGTGTGCAATATTTTAGAAGATGCAGCGCGAAACGACGTTATTTGTTACCCCGATCATATTACTACAAATTACTTTGATTTATTTGTGTTTTAATTATGAAAAAAACAAAGAAATATTTTTCTAATACTGTTACGCCTTCTACAAAATTAAAGCTTAATTTTCACTTTTGGTCACGGTCACTCATGGGGAGGGGACATTTAGGGATGGGGCTCGTAGGGCCTTGCTCGAGCACCTTGTTAAATATCAAAACCAAAATATATTTTATCGTCTGTACGAAAATTTCCTTAGTAGGAACTAATGTACATACAAAGTAACTGTCAGAATGATTTTACATGTGGATAAATTTAAAAAAAATAACTTGTCTGCTCAATTTTCTGACAGGTTTGAGTCGATTAAAAAGTAAGCTACAATATTTTCCGAAGATCCTTCTAACAAACACGCCATGTCTCGGCAATTATGAAGTTCGAAATATTTAAAAATATTCGTAAGAATTATGAATAAGAAGTGAAGTTATTCAGTTGTATTATGATGCGACGGCTATGAAAATCTACTTAAATTTTGTGAAAATCTTTTAACTCCGCCGCAAAACTATTTTGTAATATTTGAGGATAAGTAGTTAAAATTGATTTTATATTGCGAAAATATTTTCAATCCTACACAGATTTTGTTTCGAAAATTTACAATATGCAATGTTTAGATTTTTTTATATGTCTAATGCTTCTGCAAGCTCTTAAATACCTACATCAATCCACAGGCAATCCCTATTTACAAGTAGGTAGGTATATTTTGAAATACTATTCATGATAAATTTGTCAATACTCGGCACACCTGACAAATTGAAAATTGTTTCGCAACAATATTGACATAAAATAGAAAAATTCGAGTCCCGTAAATATCGCTAATAAAACAGAATAAGCTAGTAGGTTGTATCTAAATAGGAAAAGGTTCACATGAAGTGTAGAATGTGAACAATTAATATCCTTATTAAGATTCTTCCAAAAACGAAAATAATGTTCTAATTGGACATTTTCATTTAATTACAAAGTCAAAATAGATTTTTAGAAAATTTTATAGAAAATCTTTTTCTATTAAAATAGAATTTTGACAACATTTTATGTACATATTTTTTTTTTCTGAAGTGTCTAATTAATAAAACAATCTCCCTTAAAAAAATACTCGTCACCGCATGGTTCTCACCGTGAAAACGTAAACAATGATAGTCAAGACAGAATTTATTTTACCTGTCAAACTGGCACAATGTTTGTGACGGTACAACAAAAAATCTTATAAAAACTATAAACTACATCGAGGTGAAAGAGATATTCTACATAATTAATATATATTGTTCAACGCTTTAAAGTCTTATAAAACACACATTCATTTTCGTAAAACACTCCGCGCAACCCACTCGGCATAAGCACGCGAGCACCGACAGCACCGCCAAAAACCAATGTATACCGACAATTAACTGATGTCACTGATGTATAAAAAGCAATACCGAAATGCCGAGTATAACAAACCACAGAAATTCAAATAGAATGTCAGATGGACGAAGCGTTACAATGTCACCGCGAGTATTATTCATAAACACTTGATAATGAGCTTTATGTCAATGACTTTTAAGACTATTTTCGCATCTAAATTATTATTGGTTGCGTAGTGCACAAGAATCGAAATTTTATTTGAACCGATCAGAAGTTTGATTAATTTGTTTTAACAATTAATTAATTGTGTTTTGGTATCGAATTTTTAAATTATGCAAATGTGTACATGGCACGGGAGTGTATGCAAAAAAATAAATGAGTTTAGCTTTTATGGTCTTCTAATGTATCAATGGATTAAATTTGTTTTCTTTGCTTTCAAAATTTACTCATTATATTCAAACAATATTGTTTTTCTTATAAAAGAGGTATGTAATCAAAGAAACATTAATTGATTTATTATTTTTTCCTCCAACGATTTTTATTCTTACAATACAAGTAATGTAATAAAAATATTTTCATTCAATTTCGTTCAATACAAGTAACATAATAAATGAAGAAAATTAAAACAATAACTAATATTCTACAAACATCTATATATTTTTAAAACGTACAATATTATTCTATTTAAATCATTTGTTATTCATAATATGTGCATATATTTGATTTGATAGATGCATCTAATTAAACTGATCAATATTGTCAAACCAATATACTTAATTATGTCAATCTTATTCATAGATAAGAAATATACAATCATGTTCATGCTGACACATTTTGAAAGCTACAAAACCAAAAATCGTCCATTAATTCCTATCCCCACTCCCGCCCTAAAAAGGAGTGATTTCATAAAACTTTTGAATACACTGCACTTAGCAAAACCATGGATGGTGAAAGTAAAAAAATAGGGGATAAGGAAATATATTTAAAAAAGTTATTTTTATTATTTTATTTGAATAACCTTTTAAAAGGTAAAAATTACTGGATTATTATTTTAAAAGATCTTTTTGAATTTCCACATGTGGCTGCTTCCAAATTTTGAATAAAATTTAAACTTCGCTTTGTTCGCTTGAAACTGGTCAAGAGATCGAAATGTCACATTTACCGCCTCATTAATATTACCAGGAGTCAAAATTTATTTTCAAAACAAACTTTTACGAACCCTCTTCAACCAATTTCTCCATCTGAGATTTCTAATATCTAAAAACTAGAATGAGCAAAACAGCAATTGAAGGATTATTTTACTAATTAAAAAATAAATAAAGTTGTGGATTAATTAAAAAATCATAAGATATAAAATAACTATTAATGATTTTTTCTATTTCATTTTATTTGGACCAGTGTATTTTGTCTAGTTTACCTATTCTAAGTACGGTGACCAACTCTCAACTCATAGTGATTAAAAAACAGAGAGTATTAAAATGAATAACCACAATGTATTTGCATTAGATATTATTAATTAAATATGATTCCATGACTTACATAAAAATTTCTAATGTGAACTTGCCCATAGTAAATAAAATGCTGAATATGATTCAGTTTACCATCAATCCTGACGGCGAAAAGACATTAAAAACCACCTGAAAAACATAACATATCAAAGTTGGACCCGAATCCAAGCCTTCAGTCAATTTCTGACAATGTTTATGCTGAAAAATCATTCAACCAATGAGAATAGGGTAACAGCGATGGAAGTTATCACGGAATCTTTAATCACCTTAGCTACAAAAATACAGATTGCTTAACCAAAAATGTGCACTGCGGTATTTTTTTTTACTTAAACAATCTCAAGAGTTTACATAATTTGAGATCTGGTCATTCAAACTCCAAACACTATTAAATTTAAACAGTGGACGGAATGGAATAAATGTATTATTGAAATATGAAGGTAAATAATAATACAAGATTCTTTATATTTTTGGGAAAATTTTCAGAGGGACACAGCTGGTAAGATAATAAAGAAAGCAATTAGTCAAAAAAACTAAATTAATCATTTAACCAAGATCTTTGCTTTAGTGATAAAGGCTAACTGAAACTGAAAAGACTAATAATAAAATAGTTTTTATAAGAATAAGAATATTCTTACTATTTTCATTAGGCGAATGTCTTACTGCTAGACCAAAAAAGCATCTAGCCTAAATGGTAAGATGAATACTGAAGTGCAATGTGAGGCAATTTTTTATAAGGAGTGAACGCAAAAAATAGTTGCTTCAAAATGCCAGTGTAGGGTTGGTAGTGGGTAAGAGTAAAAACACAAAGCAGCAATGTTTTAAAAATTTATTTGTTAAAGAAATCAAATAAAATCAAACATAAATATAAAATAATAAATTAATAAATACATATATTATTACGATGTAGATATTTCTTTTGTATAAATCAAAAACATAACAAAATAAATACCCCACCATGATAAAAGATCACATTTTTCATAATAAATTATATCTGTAATAGTATAACAGAATGAATCTGAACAATTTGCAATATTTTAATTTTCAAAGACTTTGACCATAACACCACATACAAAGCAATTTTTTCATGACTGGAACAGCCCTGAATTGCTTCTTTAAATGACTAATTATAATAATTTGCATGTGTCCAGGTTCAATGCTACCAACAGATTAAATTTACAATGGTTTACAAGACTAGAGGATTAAAAAGTTCAGTTGATACATCTGGATTTTTTAAGTCAAATGTTGACATAATTTGTTAGAAAATGTAGGTCATTAGTACATTTATTTTCTAGCTTAAATAATATATTGAATATTATATTAGTGCAGCTTAGAAAGTCTTAATATGTATTAACAAAAAAATACTCCAGAGTAACAGCACTTTTAACGTAATATTAACAATATTTGCCAAATACTTTTCTTTTTATAAAATACATCTTTGATTCAAGCTTACGAAGCATTTTTGCATATTTCACAAAATTTATCTGCAAGATTTTTTGTTTAATTAGCTTATTATATTTCTGTGCAAAATTTGTCTTTTTTTCTTCAGAATATAACAATAATTATTATTTTACAAATGAAAAAAACATAGTTTTATGATAATTTCCCATAATATAGCTGCATATAAAAAATAATTTTAAATGTATTTACTCCTGCCAAAGACAAGTATCACCTATATAAAAACAAATACAAGCGCACAGTCAACCATTCTTCCATATTACCAAAAATAGTGTAAAAATTTTAACCAGCTTAAAAACAGATTTTTTGCTACTCAACCAATATTGTCTATCTAATAATTTACCATATTCTTCACTGTATCTGACAAACTACTCCAACTACATATTTAAAAACAAGACCACTTTCGCATTAAGAAAAAAACCCTTTTCAGCTCTCCTCTCTCAAAATTTATCATGGATGTGTTTAAAATTACACATTAAAATCTAGTACGGCAGCAAAGGTGTGAATAAAACTGAAAAGTTGTAACCAAACTAGTATAAATCTTATATGGTTACTAGCAATGATTACGCCAACATAATCATCATATTCAGAGAATTGTATTATCAATTCTAGAGTCAGACGATTCCATAAGTAATTCGTTTTCTCAGGACAGCTTAGGGTATACTTTCATATATGTGCAGTGTTGGTTTTGAATTTGTGGAAATTTTTCCTGGTTTAAGAGATTTTTCTTATACAAACTTCTCCCAGAGAATTAGAGGATAGATTGAATGTTTTAGACAATCATATTATATATTATCATGTTCCACAATAATTACAGCTTATAATCAACTTTTATAAAATTTCAGATGTGTACCTACGCAACTAAATCATTGAAATATCAATAATGTTAAGCTTGTGCTTTTAAAAGTAATAAATGTTAGTCTTTTAGACTTTTTATTCAGTTAAATTATATAAAAATTGAAGACCCCATCGGTACTGCATTATTCAAAGTGGGATGATTTTTAAATCAGGCCACAGAATAAAGCTCTTCATTGAATTCCAAGCTTTTCTGTGAAAGAAAAATAAATCAGTACATAAATATTTGAATTAAATAAAATTAATATTATACTCGGTATAGGTATTAGTTCTATAATATAATAGATCAAATAATGTCAACATTCTACACGGGTATGGCAAGTTATTCCAGTATAATACTTTAGACATTTAGTAAATAATTTTAATTTTGCTAGCAATGTATTGTTATGCCTACTAAATTTTTTATTGAATAGACTGAAATTTTATTGCAGTACAATATGTTAATATTACATTTAAACTGAAAATATTGCCAATACAAATTAAATATATTAAAAATATCACAGACCTATGTTCTGAATAATTACAACTTCACAATAAGAATGTGTTCTCCTAAATAATGAAAATACATATTGCATTGTGGAAATATTTTTTTTCTTTTCTAGATAAATACTTATAATACTTCTGTTATATTATCTTTCTATGAGGAACAACTAAAAACAAGTACTTTTCTTTTACAGTTATAGAAGTATTTTTTCTAAATCTATGTTTGTAACATGCAGTATGTAGTATAATATTTCTGGCATTAAATTAAATCACAAGGTGCAGTACAGTATGTTAGTTATGTCATGATAACACAAATAGTTTGTCAACATGTTCATTGTTGATATATGTGGACAAGTTCTCAGCATTGGAAATGTTATTCATGATTCAATATCATGATTACACAAATATTTTCTTAGGTTGTTTTAAAACTGTAATATGAAACTTTAATTAAATAAACGATTATTCAATTCTATTTTGTCATGCATAGTGCAATAAAAAAATTGTCAAAATTAATTAATGCAAATCATTCAAAAATACTTTCATTTTTATTCAAAATACTTATTCGATTTGAATCAAATTCAAGTCTCAAGTAAATTTAAAAAAATACACTATTTCATTACATATCATGCATCCATTCTGTCTCAAGCTACAAATCTTATAAAAATCATATATATTTTTTATAAATAAAAATAGGTACTAATGAAAAGAAGATCAAGATTTTATTTACATCTGAATAGAAAGGTTCAGAGAATTAGTTACCCAAAAAGGAAATACCGAAATTAGTAATAATAAATAAAATTCATAGCAGCAAATACTTACAATTCTTAGGAGTTACCGTTGGTGGATATTTACAGAATTATTAAGACACAAGACATCTGAGTGTGTAATGTGGATTCAAGGAATATTGAATGCGATAGTTTTAATTTATTTAATAAAGTTTTATTTTAAAATCAACTTGTTTTCTATAAACGCCAGAAATAAAGTCCAATGAAATTTCATTCCATGCAAGATAATTAGAGATATTTCAATGCCCATAACATATTTGAACAAGCAATGCAATATATATATGGAAAACTGCCCATTGCTGCCTGGGAGACACCTGAGGTCCGCAAAGTAATCCTAGTAGTTTTTAATTGCATGTGAAGTCTGTCTGTGCCCATTAAACGACAATTTACCATCATACAAAAATAATATAGATATTAAACAAGACCAACACAGGATAATCAGATTTGTGCTTGAAGTGTACATATTAGTTATTTATCAAAACTGCTCCAAGAGTGTTGCTGTATTTCTGATTTGCAATAAAATGAATTCTCCTTTTCTTCAGTAAATTTGAGTCTGGAGAAGAAATCTAAGTATGTAAATTCATAATTTTTCTGCAATTAAATACAGTAATCCCCTGAAGTTAGGCAATTGGTGGGTCCAACGAAAATCGATTTGAAAGTCAAATTCGCGTAAGTTGGAGACAACATTTCATATAAATTTTGTTTAATTGGGACCAAAACACTAGTTTAAAAGAAAAATATTTAATAAAATTGCAGTTCTTTATACATATAGGTGAATACAGTAAAACCGCGATATAACGAAACCCGATATAGCGAAAAATGACGTATATCGAAAAAAAAATCGAAATTTAGTCCCTAAAACCAATTTTTCATACAAAAATGCATTTATATAACGAAATCTCGTTAATATTTATAACAAAATCATTTTTGTCCCGTACGAAAAAATGCCAAAACATTTATGTAAATTTATAACGAAATAAAAAAATGTTAAAAGATGAAAATATTATTTCGCACTCACAAAGCCGCGCCACTGCAACTGCCGTATGCGAACGGTTTTATGGCCTTTTCGGCGGTGCGTGGCGGTCTGCCGACAAGGTAGTAAAACAATTCAAACTTCTTCTTGGGTTCATAGTTGGCCCATAAAACCATTTGACATAATTCTTGCGGCGTTCACTTAGACACGTTTTACGTACGCATACGCCTCTAATATGTATTGCAATCCCAGACCCAAGCAGCTGTAAAATACAAAAATTAACAGGAACCCCCCGAAAGTTGCAGTATGTACTTATTGGAAATGTCAGTCTCAGTGTAACGTCTGTAGAGTTACGTTTGTTCAGCTTTTAACGCGATTATTGCATGACCAAACTGAATATTTACATAAATTCATTTTCGTTTGACAATTGTTTTCGTGTGAACTCGTCGATAATATAAATAATTCGTTAAAATATTTTATGGACTATTTTTGTACGGCATTTTGTATTTCTATTAACTATTGTTTTCGTGTATTTTAAGTGAACAATGTTAACGATAATTTTTAAGTGAACAATTTTAATGATTATATTTTGAAGTGGTTGCCGCCGTTACCGGTAAGTACCTTCGTAATTTATATACGACTCATTTTATAAAAATGCCGCGATTCAACTGTAAAATTGTTATTTTTGAATTATTTTGTATGTTTCATGCCCAAAACTATGTTTGAAGCGGCTCTACATTTAAACACAATTAAAATATTGTTTTGTGTTTGCAATATTCTGGAATTTACAAAAATATCTCCCAATTGGTGTTGAATAGGTTCTGTTCTTAATTTAATTCCTTTGATTATCCATTTGCTTATCTGTTTTAATAACAAAACTACTAAAAATATGTAGGTATTCAGTTCCCTATGGCCTTCTTCCTCCTTTGTTTGCAGAATTTGTGATCTTTTTTGAAGCCGCGCAACATTTTTTTGCGACGGCGCGTAACGTATAGTAGATTTTTTTCGTTATATGTGGGAATTCGTTATTACGAATTTTTATTTTTTGGTCCCTTGGATTTCGTTATATCGCGGTTTTATTGTATTATGTTCCTGGTCGATGTTGTTTTTGAATAACTAGGAAATGAGAGACAATTTTTTAATTTGGTTCTTATTACCGATTATTTGGTTTATTACAATTATGTATGGAATATAACATCGGCCACACAAAATCAGCTTTGAACATAATATTTACTCTGTATTAATTCAAAATATTAAAAAAATAAAAGAGTTAAACAAAAAAGTTATATCGATGTCGATGGCTTCATAAAATCTAATGAATTTGTCTGATGACTCAATGCCTTCTATTTTCATACAGAATTTCTTCATAGCAAGCTAATAGTTTTTTTATTCCTCGCTTTTTAGTTATAACGCATTCTTCGTTAGGGTTTATGTTTTCTAAAAATTTTAAGCCCTTTTCAATTGAGCTGAGATCTTCTGTCAAGCTTGCAATTGTCATCGAAGCAGGAGAATCAGATTTACTTCGTCTGGATGACAGTTTTTTTAAGGGTTTAGTAAACATACAATCTCAACTTTCGTCAATCGTAGAATTGTAATTGCGCACATAGAGTTCATGCGAAACATGTCCAATGTGTTTACAGCAAGAAAACACTGAAGATGGCAGGCGGCAGAATTACCAAACGAAAAAATCAAGAACCACATAACTCCGAGTTCGCGTAAGTCAGGGGAGTACTGTACATTATTATATTGTCATGTTTGTGACAAACTTCATATTTTATAAAAAAAAGTGTAATTTTATAGGGATATATTTTTTTATTGTGATTTAGAATATGTATGTGACGAGTGGTCAAAGTATTATATAACGTATCATCCCCGAAACGCCAGATTATCTTAAGTGTCAGTTTGTGTATTACGAAAAATAAATCAAACAAGGAGTTCCACAAAATAAACACCAATTTGCATGTTTCAAGAAAAAACTGAACATATTTCTCCAAAAAATTTACCAAATGGTATTAATTTTTACAAATATTATTTATGTATATTTGTGGACTGTTATTTTTATAAACATATTTATAAGTTGTAACATGCGTGTACTGTTATCGGTAATACATTTCTATAAGAAAATAAGTAACATTAAAGATATGTTTTTTTTTTTTAAATATAAACAATATGTGTACAATGTAGTTAGTTAAAGTGATTATATTTAAAATGATTTTATTCTCAATATATCACAGATCTAATAATTATAAAACTTAAGTGTTGTGTTGTGTCATGTCATGGACTTAAGTTTAATCATTGAAAAATGTGCATTATGTAAATTAATATTGGATTAGGCACCAATCCAAAAGTTGAAGTGTGTACCGATATGAGTAGCAACAAAAATAATTCTCCAAATTTTTGTATAAAATTGGAGAATGTGTTTCTGAATATTATTTTTTGTTAAACACAAATAGAAAAAGCCCCCAAAGCATGCAATGTTAGTCAATTACTTAATTTATGATTGTAAGTAAATTAGTAAACACAAGTCTCAAATGTTGCAAAATTTAAAAACAAGACACATTTTTCAACAGTCAATTTTTAAATTTAAAAAAAGCCATCATTAAAAGAATGCAGTTTGAAAATAGCCAGTGACCATTTTATGTGCAAATGGTATAGCTATTATGATGTTGGTAATAACAGAAAGTAATGAAAATATAAAGAATAAAACAAATTTTCAGTCATATAACTCATGTTTTAATCGACAATATTATAAAATAATTTTGGCATCATGATTTTTGGTAATGTTATTTGGTATTTTATATTTATGTACATCAAAAACAAAAAAAAAAAATGTATAAAAACAAAACTTATGCGAAAAACCATAATGTGATATTTATCACGAGATCAAAAGAAAACACTTTTTTTAAATTCATACTGAAATAAGATATTCTAATATGTATGACTAATTTTATTAAGCCACTCGTATAAGCTTTATCTTTATCAATCTGGAAATATCAGAAAGTTAATTTATTAAATGAAACAATAAATGCAGAAATATTTAACTTTGACTCAAAAGATGAAACTAACATGTGAAATGAATACATTTATTTGTATTTAATCAATTTTATTTGTTAACTTTGTTCAAAAAGTTTTGCAAATAAAGCTTCGAAACTATGTAGTAATGTTTTTTATTTTGAGTTTAAAATGACAAATTAATCCCAATGGACTTTGTCAAAAATAAATAAGTAGTTAGTTTAATTTGAAGTATTGTGGAAGTACTAACATACGTAGATAAGAAATATGTTTGTTATACATTCAAACAAAGGACTTTTCTTCTCTATATATAGAAATTATTATGAAAATAAATAAAAACGTATCTAACAAAAATTAAAAAAAATTAAATGAAGATCTCACAAAAAAAGAGATTTGAAATAATCACAAACTTAGTAATTAAAATAAAATGCTGATTGATTTATTTCCATATACTTGAGTATTAAGGATTAAGTAGTTCAAAATAAAAGCGGTTCTTCCAACCATTTACATAAAAAGTTTTATAATTAAGAAATAACTATTTTTAATCCAAAAATAAATTGTATTTAAATTAAAAAGAAATGTAACATTAATAAGACTTCAATAAATAATAATAAAATCTTGCTAGCACCGATTATGCAACCCAACCAATGCAAGATAATACTTTTGATAGCTGAGATAAAATTTAAAAATATAATTGGAATAACTTGGAATATAATCAACATAAAATTTCGTTATAATAAGAGATTCATATTCATTTACATGTGTTATAGAAATTAAATTTTCATCACGCATCATACGAGATACAAATATATAATATGCTCTTAAAAAAACTAAGTTATTTTTAATATCCTTGAATAATACAAAACTATATTTTATATCACATTGTTAATGTTATAATTTGTACTTAAGTTTTGTCATAACATTTTTCGATAATATATCGATTATGAAAAAAAAAACTTCTTAACTCTCTCTCAACTCTTTCGAGAGCTTGTTCTGCGATCTACCCGTGAAATAGGATATGGCCTCCATCTCGAGGAAACAAATTATTCAGACAAAAATCCTTGCAAAAAGTAAAGTTAAATATTTTTCTTGAAAATGTTCCATTTATTTTTCATAAAAATTTGCTTTTTCGACGTATGTCCATTTGTCTTCTAACTATAGATATGTTTTCAAAAAACCTCAATATTTAGAAACTAGATTAATATTTAATCATTTTTATGTATTCATTAAAACCTTTCCACACAGCTAAAGATTTTTTAAAATATTCCATAATGGACAAGTAGTTTAGCATTATTTCGTAGATGTTAATAGAAGTGCATCAAGACAAGGAAAGAAGTTAGTAAGTCACTTTGCAACCATAGTCCTGATTGTAAGAGTAGTAGTCGTGGTGATTGTTATAGCGGAAAGTGGTGGAAATGGGCAGAGCATTTTGGTAGATTGGTTGAAACATTTTAGTAGTAAGGTCAGTAGGCGGATGCGGGGTTAGAGAGAATCTCCTGAGGCGCAAGGCCGGACTCAGAGGTATTACCTTACGAGACATTTCTATGGGCAAAAAGCAATTCGGGGGCAGTTTACTCAGCGGTGAAGCTGCGTAGTGCAGCAGCATCTCAAAAGTATAAGATAACTTTCCTATAGATCGCTCCACTGCAAACAACAAAAATTTAAACCATTAATAATAATAAATATATTAAACATCTTCTAATAAATATATAATAGAACAGCACAACATAACACTAAGGTATTGTCATGTAACATGGCCATGTACTGCCTACCTTTACGAAATAACTATCATTATATCAGATTATGCATATTTGATAAATAAGAAATTTATGTGATTTAATTAATATTTTAATATGAAAATTATGTAAAATTTGTTTGATTGAAAGATAAAAGCTTTCCCCATTAAACTGGTATTTTTTTAAATTGCTTACTTATCTATTGCGGTAGACTGCTTTCCCAGATAAGCAGTTCTTTCAAAAGAAAATTTTGTCATTGGTTTATATTTCAGTTAAATTTATAGAGGGTCAATTCTATGATTGCTTTGAAACAAAATTAGTTAGTTGAAAAATGAGTAATAATAAATTACTGACCTGGTCTTTTCTCGCTTGAACTCAGTGATCGAGAGAACCTCATTCTACGAGACATTTCTGAGTTACTTTCCTCTAGAAACAAAAGAAGACACCGGTTAATAAATGTTACGGCGAAATACAGATAGTATGTAATAAAATCGTTCAGTTTCAAAATGATACAATATTTTGAATAAATTGCATTGTACGTAATTTACTCAAGTATAGTAAATTGGCCACCTTAAAAAAATATATTTATGTGATATTATTAAGACTACATCAAATATTTGATGAAATCAATTAGGGTGGTTTTGAAACTGAACTAATTAAAAAAATTCTATATCAATTACAAGCATTCTCCACTGTAATATTTTCACTTAACACGGACAATAATGCTCGGTTCTAAGAAAAAAATACAGCATATTACAGTAAAACCGCGATATAACGAAACCCGATATAGCGAAAAATGACGTATTTCGAAAAAAAAATCGAAATTTAGTCCCTAAAACCAATTTTTCATACAAAAATGCATTTATATAAAGAAATCCCGTTAATATTTATAACAAAATCATTTTTGTCCCGTACGAAAAAATGCCAATACATTTACGTAAATTTATAACGAAATAAAAAAATGTTAAAAGATGAAAATATTATTACGCACTTACAAAGCCGCGCCGATGCATCTGCCGTATGCGAACGGTTTTATGGCCTTTTCGGCGGTGCGCGGCGGTCGGCCGAGTAAAACAATTCAAACTTCTTGGGTTCATAGTAGGCCCATAAAACCATTTGACATAATTCTTGCGGCGTTCTCTTAGACACGTTTTACGTACGCATACGCCTCTAATATGATTGCAATCCCAGACCCAACAGCTGTAAAATACAAAAATTAACAGGAACCCCCCGAAAGTTGCAGTATGTACTTATTGGAAATGTCAGTCTCAGTTTACACTGAGACGTTTACTTTACTTGTAGAGTTAAGTTTGTTCCGCTTTTAACGCGATTATTGCATGACCGAACTGAATATTTACATAAATTCATTTTCGTTTGACAATTGTTTTCGTGTGAACTCGTCAATAATATAAATAATTCGTTAAAATATTTTATGGGCTATTTTTGTACGGCATTTTGTATTTCTATTAACTATTGTTTTCGGGTATTTTAAGTGAACAATGTTAACGATAATTTTTAAGTGAACAATTTTAACGATTATAAATATATTTTGAAGTGGTTGCCGCCGTTACCGGTAAGTACCTTCGTAATTTATATACGACTCATTTTATAAAAATGCCGCGATTCAACTGTAAAATTGTTATTTTTGAATTATTTTGTATGTTTCATGCCCAAAACCATGTTTGAAGCGGCTCTACATTTAAACACACTTAAAATATTGTTTTGTGTTTGCAATATTCTGGAATTTACAAAAATATCTTCCAATTGGTGTTGAATAGGTTCTGTTCTTAATTTAATTCCTTTGATTATCCATTTGCTTATCTGTTTTAATAATAAAACTACTAAAAATATGTAGGTATTCAGTTCCCCATGGCCTTTTTCCTCCTTTGTTTGCAGAATTTGCGATCTTTTTTGAAGCCGCGCAACATTTTCTTGCGATGGCGCGTAACATATAGTAGGTTTTATTTTTATTTTTTTCGTTATATGTGGGAATTCATTATCACGAATTTTTATTTTTTGGTCCCTTGGATTTCGTTATATCGCGGTTTTACTGTATAAATTTAATATTAATGATCTAATAAGGGCTTGTTTCTTCGGTTCATATGCGTGCTTAATTATTGTACATATTAAAGTTACACATCATTGTGCATAGTAAATGTTTGGATGGGCAGTCATAAACTCTGCCAGTGTGCAGCTGGCTTCACATATTAATTCATTCTCAGAGAAAAATAAACTACAGTGATGGAAACAATCTTTTAATAGAAGTAATTTTTTCTGGAATAAATATTAAATAAAAGATGTTGAAAAAAAGTTTATACAACCTGAAGAATTTTTCACAAACACATCGTCATCTGTTGGAGAAGGAAGGCCATTTGCCTTAAATAGTTCCCCATTCACATTACTTCCAAAGTTTTCTTTAATTGGAATCACGGATACAGAACCAGTAGATTGCTTAGGTCCTAGTCTGAAGAAATCCCCAATTTCTCCAGATGGAAGTTCAGCTTCATTAAAATTTTCGAAACGTTCATCGAGAAGAACCTTGGCTTCCTGAAAAAAAAACACTAATTTAATAAAGCTCTCAAAAGCAAATTCCATAAGTTTTTAAAATCAACAATTAATATAGATTTGGATGCATCGTAAAAATTCATATTTACAGTCCTCAAAAATTGTAGGCTTTCGGAATTAGCAAGTTGTATATATATTATTCTGTTTCTATGTTCTGCCTGTCATGACTTGTACCTAAACTGAAAATGATGGTTAAATTGATTGCCAGTAATTAAATTACTTGTTTAAAAGTAAACAGAAAAGAAAATCACAAATTTAAAAAAGAATCGTGTTCTAATAGTTTAAAATGAATGTGCAAGTGGGATTTGAGGTTTATATGTCTACAATTCTACTACTTAATTTTGAACCCCTAACCAGACACAGAAATACACATTTGTTTTTTAGCAAATAAAACCAAAATTAAGTTTGTGACAATTGACTTGACAAGAAACCTAATAGTACCTACTTAATGATAAACAGATTCAAGAGGGGTGGTAGATTCACTCTTATCATTTTTTGTTCTCCGATTGCATATCAAAGTTTTTACAGTGCCTTGCAAAAGTCTGGAGATACATTAAAATAACTTGACTACTTTTAAGTACAGTACATATATGATTTAAAATAAGCAAAATAAAATATAATTTTGATACTTTTTAACAATAGCGAAGTGTAGTGCAGCCCCAAATTTAGAGATCACGAAAGACCGACGTGTATGAAAGGCGGTGATCAGGACAGACGCCTGGCGAGTATTACACTGACAAGAACACAATTATTTTATAAGAAGAAATAATCTACGCCTTATATGTTTCAAAAGTGCAGACATCTCATAAATTTGCAATAGAATTAATTGAAAATTATTACAATATTTTTACTCTCTCTCTTACCATATATTTTGTTTTTTTTTAAATATTATTTTTAATTATAGTTATTTAACTGAATTTTTTTTTTTAAGATACCTAGTTTATTATTCAAATTTATTCCATTTTTATTCATAATTTTTCACAACCTAGCATAACGGAGTAGTACTGTCTACAATAATACAAATTAATCTAGAATAGCAGCCTTTTTCTTTACAAAATAGTTAATCGCATTGTGCAAAATGTTTCAGACTTCAAAATACTTTCTTGATACTTTAAAAAATGAAAACCTTTTTACATTTAGATTATTTGTATATATATATATTAATGATTAAGTAGTGCCAGTTATCTGATCTGTAGATAAAACATTACCTATTAATTATTTAGTAAATTTAAGGGAAATTATTGTTCAGTTAGACTCAAGATGTGACCCTAGGTGAACTCACATTGAGAATTTGTAGATTATCACCAATGAGTTTGATGTAATGATTTGGTCCAATTGAAACTGTGTAGCGAAACTCTCCCAGCATGTCCGTTGAGGACACACTGTGAAGAAGAGTCTGATGTGGGAGTTCCTCTGATCCTGAAGAGTTCAGGGAATTGCTGGAGCCGGCCATTGGCAAGGCTGACCCCTCCTGCCTCACCGGTGAAGCATTGCGGCGAATTGTATCACCAATCAAGTGCTTGGCATGACTGGAAATTTAAATTCACAATAAAAAAAAATCTATTACTAAATGTCAATTTGTTAAAAAATCTATATTAATTTATTTAAAAGATTGAAGAAAATATTTTAGATTTTTTTTCCTTTTCATAAAAATGTACAACATCTTTGATAAAGAGCACACTTTGACCTCTAGCACACAACAACTGATTTTTGCCTGCACTCCAACATCTATTTAAGGGCAGGTGAAAGTGGGCAATTTTTTCTTACAGGTAAATATTTAAGGGCAATTAAATGTACAGTAAAACTCCGTTAATTCTAATAAATAGAGAGAAATTTTTATAAAAACGCGATAGTTTACTGAGTCCAAGATTTACCGCCGCTGTTAACATCATGATTTTCGTACTGAAACATGATGACTCCATTATTTCAGCTTTTTATGTGTCAAAATGTTTATTAAATAACGTATTTCTAATGAATAAGAAGGGTGAGTGGTGACGCGGCAGCCTCTCGAGGCAACAAAATCATGCACATTAATTTGATTGTTAAACTCACCTTTTTCCATCCGAATTAGAATATTTAAAATGTGCGTGAAAATAATTAAAAACTTTTGAATCTTCATGTCTCGCTGGCTTTGTTGGTTGAAGCTTATTATTTTCCTGCAATTTTTCAAATTCGAACCCAGAGAGATATTCGGGATTCGATTTTTTCTGCCAATTCTTCTTTGATATCAATTTGTCAGTTTTCAAAATAAGCTCCATTTATCCAAATGGTCGAGGATTTATACGAATTACAAGATGTTGGTGCCATTTTAGAGAACGAAATGTGAAAAAAAAAATGAATAAAATATATCAACATATTTTAATATGAAATATTTATGTAGTTTCTTTAGAACTTACATATGCAAATCGCAACATTTCATAAACATAGAAACAAGATCAAGTGATTCAACGAAAAAATTATTTTAACAACAAATTTTATAAAATGCACTACGGAATTTGATATACTTATCATATTACTTATATGAGTTTTGCCATATGGCAAAACTCAGTTCGACACCTATCATGCCAGCGCGTGGCGTTGTGATTGGTTGTTAGGAGGGGCTAGTTGCAGATGTTTATGAAGGGATGAAGGTCAAATGCCTTCACGCGAGTTTAGAGATTGAAAAACATTTGCAAATATGCGAATTATGTGAAGAAATTATTTATTTTGGGTGTCAAAAATGAATACGAACTGCGAATAATCAGATTTTACGAATTATTGGTAGAAATTAGTATGAAATGTTATTTTCGGGGCAATTTTTTTTTAATAAAGTGAAAATTCCGTAAAAATACTAAATATAGGGTTATGAATTAATGGAGTTTTACTGTATAACTATTTTCTACACCATTAAACCCATTTCCACATGCAGCTTAAGCCACACACGTCAGCATTGCCAACTAATCATGATAATAACATGAAATTGTTGTTGACGAAATAGGGCTTTTCATTTAACCGATCTGTTGGCATTTAATTTATTAATTTATTAACACCCTTATGGGCTTTTACAAAATAGCTTTGGTATAAAACATAATAAAAAACACATGAGTAGCTACACAAGTAGCATGGAATATACATATAAAAATAGAATAGAAAAAATAGAAATTAAAAAATAACCAAATAAACTATAAAAAATAAAGGTTCAAGACAGAAAAAAAAATTAATTTTAGGTTTGACACAGAACGGCTGAGTATCAAAATCAGTTGTATCTATGACTCGAGAACAGCATCAAAAACATCACTATTATATTTAAACCTAGAATATTGGAATATATCTACAAGACCAAAATCGTTCCCAAGCCTGTGAAGTCTTTGTGTGGGTGCATTTCTATAAAAATTAGTAAATGATGAATTTACATGGAAAAGCACCGACAACCTGGTACTCCATGCAGGAACGTGGTGTACAACCCGTTCAGTTAAATAGGGGCGTCCAGTATGCCATTTACTATTTTAAATAAAAATAATAAATCACTTAAAGTTCTTCTACATGACAAGTTAGTTAAATTAAGAGTGTTCTTTAGAAAACCATAATTCAATTGTTCAGCGAGTAAACACAGTTTGAAGTTAATAAACATTAAAAATTTACCCTGAACCCTTTCTAATTTTAATTCGTGCACTTTATAGAATGGAGACCAAATAGTTGAGTTGAACTCTAAATTGTTTCAAACTACAGCTGTGTTTGCAACGTTAAGCAATTTAAGTGAATTGATATCTTTCACCGTTCTTAATACAAAACCATTATTGGTGATTTCATTAATGTGTGGAACGAGTTTTAGTTTTTCATCAAATAATATGCCAAGATCTTCAATTTGTGATACTTTTTTAAGAGTAACGCTGTAATGAAAAACAATGGTTTTTTTGATTTTGCAAAATGTTATAGATTGGCATTTATCAATATTTAAAAAAAGTTTGTTGTGTGTACACCATTCATGTAATTTGTTAAGGTTAGATTGAAGAATAAATCAGTCATTTATCGACTCAATTGTTCTGGATATCTTAAGGTCATCAGCAAACAAAAATATGTCTTGCCTATAGAAGCTTACAATTAGCGGATGTTATGTTTGCTTGCCTATAGATGCTATAGAGTTGTGTAGACTTTTTGGCATGCGCATTGTCAGTAACATATTAAAAAAAAATTTTCCACACGCAATTGTTATCTTCATATATGTGTATTTAAATCAATTTTGGACTGTTCTATCAATACATTTAATGGTATCGATTCATTTATGGCTTTTCAATTTAGATCTGAATTCTTCTATTCTCATATTGTATTGGTAAAATGTATTAATTAAATAAAATAATAACTTCCATACTTTACAGCTAAATAATGACATCAGGATTGACAAATACATTGAATGAAAATGAAGGGTCATGATGATTATGAAGACTCATCGGTTGATTTAGGTTCTGAACCAAAATTGTCCGAAAAGTCAGAAGGTTCACAAAACTAATTTCACAAAATAAATCAATTTACTAAATCTTTTTGTAATATTAAGTTGATTAGTTTAATCAATATCAAAATTTTAAACAACATAAATACTATATCTTAATTTAAAAAAATTGTTCATTTTTTTAAATTACTAAACATTTAAATAAAATGTGCCATCTGCGATATTAGATTAATTATACATATAAAAATCTGGCTTGTTTTCATAAATATACAAGGAATATTCAAAACTATGTACAATAAAAAAGCAACACTTGTATGTATGTGGCTATGGCAGGCAGATGTAAAGACATTCCTGATAAAATGATAAACAATAAAAGTATAGTTTTAATAAAATATTTTGGAAATTAAAAAAATAAAATTCCTAGTTAGGAAGATTAGATTCTTATTTTAAATACATATTGATAAAAAGAAATCATTAGTATCAAAGTAAAGAAGCGGAATTGTGTAGATCTAGTTTAGTTGAAAAATATGAAAAATTCAGTTATGTTTTTACACCCGTCTTTCATACACATATGTATATTTTTTACTAACTTAACGTTTTCTTCATTTGGACCAGTGATTTGGACCAGCCTCTCTTTGGCCCCAGGACTGACTGTAAAAGGTATTCAAGTTTTAGAAGAATAATATAAATCATCATGCAGTGATGAACGGATGACATATTTCTTATTTCATTTTGTGCAGAAAAATTAATTTTGTAAATATGTGTAATTTAGAATAGAAGATATATCAAGAGTTAAGATAAGGAGTAATTATGAACATTGTATTATGTGCAAAACTATACAGTTGGAAAAGTGTCATGTGTGCAAACTTGAAAATACAAATTCAACCTCAACCAAATGACTAAAATTAGTATGAGTTTGCAGTATGTCCTTTACAATATTATTATGTAATTTGACAAGTTAATTCAATATTGATGTAAAATACAAATGATACACATAAAGCATAACATACATAGATAACTATTTTTCAATATTTTGCTTAAAAATTAATTTTAAAATGCAACTCCTGAAAACAGCAAGCATTTTATTAATAACATGGCATAAGAAATGATTAATGCACACTTTCACAATATTAGTTAACACTCATATTATACAGTACAAAGGCGGTATTATAATATTAATTTCCAAGTACGCTTTTAAAGAAGATCTGCAAAAACTTTAATTAAGATATTTTATTAGTAAATACAAATAAAACATATTGTTTACTGTTTCCGAAGTAAGTTTGTAGAACTCCATAATCACATATGTGAAAACATATTGTGTTGTTGAGCAGCAAAGAATAATTTTGGATGTAATATAATTGTGATGTGACATTTTATGAAAATATATTGATCAGACTGAGAAATGCAGAATGGCACCCTGTATACCATGGGAGCATCATCAAAATAAAGTCGCAAGTGTGAAAACATGTCTCATAAATATTATTAAAACCAAAGCATTTGTATTATAAAACAAACAATTTGTATACATAACGATTTCTGTTTTCAAAGGTATCATCTTTTTAACTTGACTACATAAGTCAGACATCTTCACTCGCTTATTAATATTACGTAGCGTAAAATTTTTGTTTTTTCATATTGTTTTTGTAAAGAAACAAAAATTGAAAAACTTCAATAATAAAAGCAAAGTTAATTTAAAAAAATTCTGACATTCCTAATTAACTCGATTTTCATACCCAATTTATTTTAGAACTTTTATGTCAGATGCTTTAATTGCTTTCATATGCACAACAATATTATTGTTTTATCAATTACAGTTTTTTAAACGACAAATAATTGAACCATCGAACATCATTCTGTACTTAAAGTAAAGGCAGAACACGTAAACTAATAGTGAGAGATGACAATGTATACATAGAGAGCAGTTTGTGTACTATAAAAAAAAAACTATTTTATTAGGAATTGAAACAAAGCTAACATTCTTGTTCTAGGCCTAGGTAGGAGAGTCGAGTTGCACCTACATCGACAAGATATGAACTCTTGGTCCTTTCGATGTCAAGTATAGAATGATAAATTGATGTCACAAAAACCATAATGCAGATAATGAGATTTGGTAAGTAGAGGAAAGCATTGGCAAAGAGAAGGGAAAGCATTGAAACCATGCACCACAGACTGAGGTGGTTAGCTTCTGCCACGACAGGTTCTCCTACCTCTCTGAAATGAAATTATTGTATCGCTCAGCTCTTCTATCATATGCACACGCCGACCCTTGATACCCATTACTGAAAAATAAAATGGGTTACATTCCTGAGTACCAGTTTATATATATATATATATATTACCGTATTCACAGTATATGTGGGGTAAATAATGTACAAAAGTGTGATTATAAATAAACAATTCACATATAAAAAAATCATCAGTGTGCTTTAGTTTTTAAATTGTTTCAACATGCTGTAGTGGTGGTGTTTATTGAAACTTGAAGAACTATTGTTTCCTTTCTAAGAATGAAACATGCAACTAATTTACTCTGAACGATGTCAATGTACAAAACATGTGAAGTTTGTAAATTAATAAAAAAAAAAAAGACTTTTTTTCACTGACAAAAAATAAATGTAATTTTGACTCTGAGATAATTTGAATAAGTAGTCGTTACCTAACTACAGTAAAACTTCGTTATTGCGAAATCCAAGGGAACAAAAAATAAAATAAAAATAATGAATTCCCACATATAATGAAATAAAATTAAAAAATTTCCTATATTAATATTCCACGCACTGTAGAAATAAATGTAGCGCGACTTTAAAAAAGTTTGTAAGTTCCGCAAACAAGACACCCATTGTCAGTTTAATATGGGATATAACATGATAAGGCATTCTGCAAACAAAGGAGGATTTTCTGTATAAAGAAAATTCTAAATAATCTATTTAGTTTTGTTGTTTCAATAGATAAGCAAATGGATAATAATTAAGAAATCAAATTAAAAACATTTCAAATACTAATTTGATGTATTAATTATAAATATATACATATAAAATCAATTTTGTCGAGAAATATTATTTTTGCACTACCGGGTTTCAAACCTGGATCTCTATTTCCAATCTGGGAAAGTACACTACCAATTGTGTTATAGCGCCAGTATTTTCATGACAAATTTTCGAAGCTATATGTTACACTTTTTCAAATTAATACATCTGTCGTTCCATTATTTGAAAGCCATCTACATTGTTTTTACGGAATCTCAAATATCTTTGAGTAAACCGACTGCAGATGCCAGAATTATCAATTCATTTTTATTAAATTTTAAATTAAAAACATTTTAAGTTCTAAAAGGTCATGCAAATATAAAACAACTTTTAATTTTAACTGTGTTTAATTGTAGAGCCGCTGCAAGTGTTGAGAGTCAATCGATCTTCCTATTTCTTTAAATCGTAGAGAGACGAATTTGGAATCATAGTTTTTTGCCGAGGGTTAAAATTTGCAGGAATTATAATGACCTGAAGCCATTTTAGAGTTCCACAAAACATTAAAAAAATGTACTTTAAATAATAAATTACGGAATGCATATAAATCTCAGTAAACAAATACACGTAATCAAATGTCGAATAAACACATTAACAAAAATGTCATACGCAATATTACCGTTCATTGGAATCGATGTAAATGTTCAGTTAAAATGTAAAAAGTGACATAAGTTGACGATGATAATGAAGATAAAAAGTGAAGATTGAAGACTTGTAGACATCTCGAACTTTGCGGGCATAAAGCATACGTACATAAAGCTGACGCGCGTATGCTCTAAAGAGTGACATGCTAATCGCGATTTCGGGGGTTTTTATTTTCTCCAGCTGGTCTAGATAAGACCTGTTTTTTGAGGTGTGAACACGTGTACACTTCAGAGCGTGGGAAGGGTGCCATTCTAACCTATTTTGACAATCGGCAATAAATCCAACCTTGGACAATGTGGAGATTATGCCAAATGGCTTTGTAAGGGCCTATTATGGTTCCAAGAAGTTTAACAAGGCCGTAGTGGGCTACCCGTGCCGACCGGCCCGCTGCACCAAGGCAATAAAACATGACCTTAAATGGCCAAAATATTCTCGTTTAAAAATATTTTTTTCATTATATATTTACATAGATATATTGGTATTTTTTCATACAGGACAAAAAAAATTTGTTATACATATCAACAAAATTTCAACATATAAATTATTTTTTGTATGAAAAATTGATTGATATAATTTTTTTTTGATATGTCATTTTTCAATATAGCAGGGTTCGTTTTAACGAGGTTTTACTGTAGTAAATTAACAAACTGTAAAAGATTTTTAAACCGAGTGTAAACTTTAAAGGATATACAAAAAAGGGCATAGGGGATGTACGTATGTAAAAAAATAATTTATAAATAAAAAAAACTCAACGATACTACTCTACGACACATTTTTAGGAAAAGTATGTCACCTCAGATTTTGTGCTGACTGAGTTAATGTTAAAATGTATTTATTACCTTTCCCCGAATCGGCATTCCTTATAACCACTTCGTCTTTGGAATAGTTTTTTCCCGGAATCTTGGTCGGTTTGGGGAATTTCCCCGATGTCTTGATAACCTCTCCCGGCCCCAACAGTAGAGGCGGAGGAGACTCCACTGCCGGGGCGCAGGGAGGGGCCGGGGGCGGGCCCAGGGGGAGAGACAGGACCTCAGCCCCGGCCATCATGTCGGCTGTAGCGAGAAGCGTGGGCTGTAATATCATCAAGGGTCATTATTTATGATTAAAAGGATGTAAGAGTCTGAACATTTTATATTTGTAATCAAAAGGTAGAGAATAAGAAAATTGATATAAAATATTATTAATTCATCTACAATTTTAAGAAAACATAATTTAAAAATGGTTTTTGGACGCATGATTGAGTACGTAATGATTTCATTTAGATTGTTAAATAATACATTCAGGTATTTTATAATGGATAAAATGGAGAATATACAACAATAAAACATTTTTTTAAAAATAATTAATCAAATAAATAGGTGTGGTGCAACCGTGGCACATAATTAGGAAAATAAGTTTATTTAAAACATTTTTCAAGCAGGGATATTGAATTT
The DNA here is from genome assembly GCA_022840565.1 of Eubasilissa regina. Taxonomy (NCBI): domain Eukaryota; kingdom Metazoa; phylum Arthropoda; class Insecta; order Trichoptera; family Phryganeidae; genus Eubasilissa; species Eubasilissa regina. The sequence goes on from JAINEB010000018.1 coordinate 31,000,410, forward strand.
GGGTAGGAGACGGAGAAAAGGGAATTAAACATACCTCAGCATGAGTCACCCTGTGCTTGTAATATTGACTCATGTTATCAGTTTCTTGCCAATTCTTGGCACGTAGTTCGATAAGTTCCAAAAGATGGAGCCTTGACCTTTTATCCAGGTTCTCATCTTGAGAACCATTGCGGAACAAAATGAAAAATTTGTCCAACAAGTCTTTGTACATGGATTCCAACTGGGCTCCATGTGTTTTCAGATGCTGGTACATCAATGCAACATTCGATTGAAAGCATCTGTCGTAGTTGCCCAGTGAAATTTCACAGGCAACTGTTTGTGTCAAGACAATCAAATCATCAACTGTAAATAAAATACAAGTAATTTAATAATTGTGAATGCTATCGTGTTGAAATTATTAATCAAATATGTTTAAATCAATCATAATTATATAAGAAAACTTTTAAAAGAATGTGATTCAGTATAATTACTGATAGGCAAAACATTGCAACAGAAACAAATGTAGATTTTGAGAAAGGCACGCACAAAGTTAAAATAGTTTTCTCATACAAATAATATATTTTTTAAATAGTCAGGATTTAAAACTCCACCTTCAGAACAATGAACTGTATATCTTTTTGAGTAATGAGTAATTCAAAGGCAAAAACAATGCATTTTACAACTATTTGTGAGTATCTAGTAGAAATGCATATTTACCAGTATTTATTTTTAGGTCCATAACTGAATTTCGTGAATGTATGGAACTAGAAGTCGATTTCAAGGGTCGTGGCACCTCCAATTTTTTTACTGTGCGGGTCATTTTCGTAATGGTCGACATCATTGCTTCCCCTGCTGTGATTAAAAAATAACAAATGAAAATATATTATTCAAAACGGGTAAAAGAATACCGCGAATACGTAATTATAAATGTCAAAAAGTAAACAGCAATGTGTCATGCTTACGGATAAAAATAAGCAATTTTAATTAACGAGAAATAGCAATTTAACGGCTACAAACACAAAATGAATTATTGAACTGAATCAACCGAGATAAATTAGAAAAGGGGGGCTTTAGAAGTGAAAGGAAACAAAAAAAAATGACTAGATATGCATTTTATAAATATATTTTTAAACCTGAAAAAAAGACCACGTTAAGTACCATATATTAATAATGATGATTTTCGTAAGATCTTGCAGTAGAGTCAAACAAAAGAAAAATTATCCACAATTCATACCTTTCTCGCTACGCCATAAAACAAAATGTATGACAAGACACCGACGACGACGGCGACAACATACGAAACGAACACACCTACTCGATTTTTTTGGGATTAGGGTAGTGCTTTCGGTTGAAACGATACATACGATAATATCGATTAAAACTAAATAGAAAAAAAATAGATTCTGGTGAGAAACCACTTACTTTAAATAAAATATTATACAACATGAATATGAATGGGATTGATAATACTAGTTGAGATACATAATACTTAGATAAGTTAGGATAATACTGTATATCCTAAAAGTTACTGTGCAGTGAAATTCTGCCGGAATCCTGCTAGAACCAGGTTTCGTCAATCGCAAGTTTAGTTAGGTGGCCTAGGAACGATTTAAGAGTATTGGTCCGGTAACGAAAATCATAACGGTAATCATCGATTAATAGAACATGTATCATGCTCCTGATCGCTCGTTAGAACGATACCTCGTACTTGAATAGAATGTTCGCTTCGCGACCCATCCATCAAATATCACGTTTTCATTAGTACCATGGTTATAGGAGGATACAGGTGAACGTACACACACGGAAGATATACAAATTAGACATTTATTAGTTACACGTTGGGCAGGTGGAAATACTTATTACTAACTTAAATCTATTATTAATTCTACCTCGAGTTATCTTGAAATGTTTTTCTGGATCTTCTTCCGGAGTCCGGTCCGGTCTCGGGCAAGCCGTTAGCACCCGGCGTGGGCGGCTACCCGCTGACTGCTTCCAGGCTGCTTCAGCGGCTGCTTCAGCGGCTGTTCCGGCGACAGGCTATCAGGCTGGTTGTTCGGAACGGGCTCAACAACTGCTCCTGGGTCGATTGCGGTAAACTGTGGCTGTCTATCCTCCGAATCTCTGTTACATTTGTATCGGATTTCTGATGTTGACTGTCTACTGCCGGTTTATCTTGCGACGTTTTCTGGCTTCCAAAATTGACCCTTCAGTCGCCATTGGATGTTGGCGCCCTTTTTTTCTGTAAACAATAGTCCAAGAAACAATTTCCCAATATTGCACGTCCTTGTCAGAGATCTCCTTCGGCAGTTATCTTGTCCCTTTTTATTTGATTTATCATCAGGGTTGGTGAGCGGCCCTAGCTCGTTACTCCTGTCGCTCGAATGTGAATTATTAACCTAACTTCACCTTTTAAAACAATGAATCCTATACGACAAAAGTCGATGGCTAGCTTTTTCAATGGTTATTGCGCAATTCTAAGTCGACGGTCCCTAGGCTATTACTCACGTCCGAAAGTCTTTTGTTCAGACTACGGTTTCCTCGCCATATGGCTTCGTTGACGACGGTTTGCGTGAGATGGGCAAAATGAAATTGCCTTTTTAATTCTACGTCTAATTAATGTGACAGATTCGCATTATTTGCGCTGAGGTATATCAGGTTGTAAGTGCTATGTAAGTGCAATGTGTACGTAGTTGTTATGTGAAGTGCTAATATTTTTTCATTTTAAGTATCACATTAAGAGGCTACTTTCATTTTTCCAGTTTGAATTTCGAGATATTTTTGCATTTTGCATACCCTTTCAAGATGAGATTAATAGTTAATTCATTTACAATATCAAGTAAACATAAAAGTGCGTTATTTTTTACGTAAATATTGCTAGAGTGAAAGGTATCAATAGAAAAGGACAAGTATACAATTGTTTGTTTTTTTAAATTCCTAAGTAATGAAGTTATCAGAAAATAGGCCATTCATAACACATGTGTTGCCGTTTGAAATTATCAAGCGAAAATTAAATAATTTGTTAAAGTTCTCATCTAAGAATTGTTATGTTTATGATAAAAACCATCGTTTGTGTCGATAAACATGATTATTACAATTATGCCCCGATTTATAAGGAAATAATTGACGTAAATTCATACTAATAAATAATATTGACAACTTTTGAAGCAGCTGTATTTGTGAAGATACAACTATTTATGCTAATGTTATATAATAATCATACTCTGGTTGTAACGAAAAAAAGTTTTTTTTTAAATATTTATTTATTGTTTTAATAAATTACATATATATTTGATATTAAAATATAAATGAAAATATGACAAAAGTATTATTATTCACTGTTAAATAATTAGTTCTTCATCGAGCACATTATCGTTATTCAGAAGAATTTCGTTGTTTTTTTTCTTTACATGGATTCAAAACAAAATTTGATCCACACATATTACAATTTAAACTGAATTTAGAAATAATATTTTATGTTCTTTCACAAATTCAATATTCGTTCATGTGCACCCAAACATCGATTTGTGGGAGTAAATTTGATTAATTAGAGAAAAGAATTGGTGTATGTCGTCGACAACTCTTTTGCCATCCAATTTAGGAAGTTCACACGAGTCCGCACATTCAATGCTCAGTTCGGCAACATCCTGAAAATAATTAATAATATTATTATTTAGTTATCAGTATTTTTATGTCTAAAATATTAAAATACGTGTTTATTCATTTATATGACTATAACAAATACATTTGTATCAATCAAGACAGGTCTGTCATGTATAATTCTTTTGAAAAGATTATTTATCTTTAAGGATATGTATTTCCAATAAAAAAAAAATTATCTGCACTACATAATATATGTATATTGAACTATGTAATTTATATTGTTAAATCAAATAGATAATTGTTATAGAAATAGTAAAAATTATCAACTTACGTTGCAATTTTTATTCCAAGAGGATAACCATTTAAAATTTTGTTGGAACATTTCGTAGAGCGTGTCAATGGATACTTTTTGACCTTAGGCATCTTGAGTCACAGGAGGTAGTAATTTCAGAACAATAATTTGTACAATAAAATATAATGAGAACCAAACCCAACAAAAAAAAAACACGGGTTTGCGAATTTCACGTTGAATCTTGTGAATAAATGAATTCCATGCACTGGACGCGCATGCGCTGGACAAGCATACGTTGCAAGCCGCGTATGCGTTGTCAGATTCTTAGCGCTCCGATCCGTAACGTAAGTTTTGACACATGTGTTATGTTGAGAAGTCAAAATTATAATCTGTTTTCGTATAAAAACAGCCCAAAACCATACAATTTACAAAAATAAGCAAATGGTATCGAGAATAAGTATAATATTCATTCATAGTGTAGTCAAAATTTGTAATAAAATATGTTTTATAGGCAAATTTAATGAAAATCCAACGGAGCACAAATCTCACGATCGTCATGGCCGAATCCAACGGCGTACTGAAAGTCCGATGGACAATTAAAATTATCGTGTTTCATAAGACTGGAAATATATTATTTAAAAAATGATTATTGTGTTTCTGATATTAAACTTAGTTTTAAATAGTAGTTGAAGCCTCAAAGCATGTGAATAAATATAGTATATTATTTAAAAACGTATGTTTTTACTAAAACAAAGTATTTTAAAAACATCAAAAATTCATCAAATGTACTGCAAATGGAATGATTTATAACTCTATTCATTTTTAACATTTTGCTAATTTGGTTTCCTACAGATTTGTCTCCGTAATCTTGGCTTCAAAAGTATAAGAAAATATATTTCATTTATGCATTCATTCATTGGCTCAAAATTTCGTACCATGCCTAAAATGCATCTAATGGCCGCGGTCTTTCTTATAATATTTGTATCGTCTTAATTATGACAAATAACATTCAGTTTATTAGTTTTATATTAATGTAAAGGTCCAATCTAAGTATTAGTTGAAAAAAAAAGTCTAATCTATTGAATAATTTCTGATATAAATGAATAATAAAAACCCACATTTTCGTAAAAAACGCCAAAATATGAATTATTATTGCAAGTCGCGCCTTAAACACAATAATATTAGTGTAAATAAAATTTTCTAGGTAAAGATCAAATTAAATATAACAATAGTAATTTTAATAAAACCTAAAGTCGTCTTTCCAAAAAACCAATACAAAATAAAAAAAATATGTTCCTAAATATTATAGCAGCTAACAAGTTATGTTTTTTTGGTTAACATAAGAATAATATAAATGACTAGTTCACTTAAATGAACCAACGATAAACGACGACAGATCAGTGAATTTGATATGCCTGAACGGTAATCTGTGTCGCGAGCCGATTTTGATTCGCACCGACCTATCCTTATTTGGCATCTGCACTTTGTTGTATCAAATTGAACAAAAATTCCACCACTACAAAAAAATAATTGGAATTTACCATAGATAAGTAATGAATTGACTAATTGGTCTATGATTAGTACCAAAACTTTCATAGACATAATACAATACTGATGGACCGCGTCTATGAGCGCACCACTCTTATCTATGGAGCACATCCAAGTATACCCTTATCTACGAGCGCACCGCACAGTGGATCTATGTCAACATTTGATTGGAGATCACGTGACCCAGGGCAAATGGTGGCGATAAGGCAATATTGTAAACTTAAAATTCAGCAAAAAAAGAATATACCTGAGATCTTTGTACTCTTCCTCGATACGAGTACCTTTTCCAGAAATGTTAGTAGTTTTGTAATATTAACAAGATCACAATGCAGAATCAGTATTTATTTATCGGTAGATATATATACATTAACATATACTAACATATTAAGATATAATATTTATAACAATAGATAGTGGTATGTTATTCAGGTAAGAGTATTATAGTCCTTGAAAGAGTGAAAAGTTCTGACGTCTACTTATTTATATTCAAGACATAAATCTGAATGTGTTTTAAAAGGTTACAATTTATACGAGTTATAAGAGTTACCTACACCCTTGAGGTGGTCTTTGATCACTAAACGGAGAAAACAAAGTCATTATATTTCAAACATAAAATCTATATGTGTACAATAAATATCAATTTGAATAAAAGGTAGAATACCATGATCTTACTAAATCTGTTCCTTAACTTTGTAATAATATATATTTTTTATAAATTTCAAAATCGATAACTATCTAAGTATAATTCACTATAACAAAAGGAATATGAAAGTATAATATAATAATACCAACTATTATAAGATAGTGTAAACTGTAATAATTCCAGTTTAAATAAAATGATTTGGTGTGTTTGCCGGGATAATCATTACACATCACCTCAAGAATGGCAGATGGATGCTACGCTCTCTTATTCCTTTACTCTAAATAATCTGATCAGCAAATATACCAATAATGAATAATGAATATTATTTAATATTTCATTGAAACAATCATTTGCAAATTTACTTACAAATGAAAGGATATTTCATACTCTTTGGAATAACACGCATTACAATTATAAGCAGCAAATGAATTAACCATTTTATCTTCTGAAAAATACAAATATAATCAAATAATATTCTTATAAATTATGCTTTTAGCACTAATATCTTAAGGTCTGTTATCACACACAACTTATCTTCAATTCACAAAATATGTAAAATAAAATAAGACTCTCAACAATATTCAATAGTATTTCACTAGCGTTTGTTTGGTTTTTGCCTCAGATCAACTGTTTTTTATGTTGGCTCACTTTGACAGACAGTTTTATCACCTTTGAAGAATATTAGTTTTAAGTCATAAGTACTTAGTTATAATTTATAATATAAATTAATTTTATTCTGATATTATGTCTGAATAAGTATTCTTGTTTGCATTAATTGGTTAAGTTAGATTGTTTTATATGTGGTGTACATTACTTTGTTTGATAATAAATTATATTTTCAACATTGTAAAATTGGTTTTACTGAAATATTAGCTGTGGCTGTGGAGCGGCCACCATTGGTGCAATGAACATACTATAGTGGTGCATTGAACAATCACTATAGTCTAGTGACAAGTAATCAGCGAGAGTTGATAAAAAATAAAAATATTTTATCTATAAAATTACATATTTTACATTGATATTGATATAAATAGATATTTATTTTGAACTCTTATTATAGTATTTAAACTACAGAGCCAGGTTAAAAAAAAAATGGTTGCACAAAATGTGTTTAATCACTTTATTACAACTAGATTCTCGTGATAATGATATTGATGATGAGCAACACAATGGTACCTAAATTAAATCAATTTTATTCAAGTAGATCTGAACGCAATGAAAAAAACTTCCACCCTTTCCACTACTTGAGAGCAAATGTAAAATATGTGTCATTGATTGTTTGTAAAAAAGATACTATTTGTTACAACTACTGTAACAATGTGACATAATACAAAATTATGAATCACATTTATTTTTACTCCAAAGAAAGTTGATACATGGTTTCATTGGTAATGCTCAGAAACAAATAAGAGTCAACTCATATTGACCTAACCTTAAATATCCTGCTCAATTAAATGTAAATCTCAGTGGGCAGGACTGCTAGCACCACACCATGATGAGTATTTTTATATAACTTTGAAATAATGATATCAAAACAAGGCTAGTAGATGTTTGAACTGTTATTATCAGGGTCATGCAGTGCATACAAGCAAAAAAGCTGTGGTTAACTAAAAATTCTGGAAAACAAATATAAATTATAAAATTAGATTAACATTAACGAAAACATTATTTTGCAATTAGTGCCATCTGTGTACCAGTAAAAACTTTAATTGCTTAGTTCAAAAACTCACCGAAACTTACCACTGTACTCATGCCGCTCTTTTTTTATTTGCCGCATCATGCTATTTACATTACTCGGTTCTGTCTTTAAGCTAGTGAATTACTCAAGTCATATAATGGCTATTTACTGAATTGAAAATTCCTTTCGGTTGATCCGTTTTGTATGGAGTCGTTACCTATGCTGTTTATTAAGAGAATAATATTAGAAAGGGGCATCCAAATCATTGAAGTGTCTACTTCCTCTTTTACTAATTCACAAATTTTACTATATTACTGATTTTAACCTGTTGATTTCATGATTGTTCTTTAAATTTGATGCATGGATTGGTTTTTGATTTGAAAAACACAAAAACCAATTGGCATAACTATTTCCTACGTTAACCTTTAATAAAAATAATTATTTCCTTTAGTTATTACGTGAAGTTTTTAAACAATAAATTAATCATAATCAGTCATAGAAAGTGTTCTTAAAAACGTCCATACATTTTTTATATGAGTAAGAAAGTATTATTTTATGTTAAAACTTAAAGTTTAAAAACACTATTAACAGTAATTTAATATTATAAATAAATACACGATAGGGTCGTATAAACGACAGATTTATTTTGACCAAAGACGTTGGTTAAACGAAAGTACTTATATTGTATTACATATATTATATATGATTGTATAATATGATTGGTAACAGCATAACCTAAATCTATACCTACTGCACGCCACTGGCTATCAATCAGATAAAATAATTTTTCAGCACCAATTTATTTTATGTAACATTCAGTAATTTTATCAGACAATAGTTTTGTCTCACTTGGTGTTTTTCTAATAAAAACAAAAGAAACTATAATAATTTAAAAAAAAAGTTTTTAGTGATACTTTGCGAACAGCTTTTAATATTATATTTGGAATATCGTAATGTGTCAACATTCCACCAAGAGTTGTTATTATTTTTAAAACATGAATAGTTTATGATTAAAAAAATATACTATTTAATTGTTGCATTAAATTTATTGAAACATACATATTACATTTTCAAATATAATAGGAGAATTATGTGAAAAATAATTATGAATCAAATTACATTCATACAATACACATTGGATATTTTTAATAAGACTTAACTATGTATGCAAGAGAAAATTATAAAACTTTTAAGTGGCACTGATTTTCTTATACACTAAAGTAATGATCCAAATCCTTTATAAAACATGTAACACAAAGTGTTTTCAAATACCAAAATAAAATATGTAACACAAAGTGATTTCAAATACCAAATAAAATAAAAAACCCTTCTTTTAATTTTTAAGAAGCAGTGTGCGCAACACTGCTACCGGGTGGGCACGTAAATCTATCTCCCACACAAAACACTAGTTCCATTCCATTCTATACATTACAGCTAAGAATAAGGCCTAAGATGGATTAGGATTAATTTGTTTTAGCGTTTAGTTAAATTTAATCATTTGTATTCATAAAGGTTTAGGATTTGGAGGAACTGTAAAATATTCAAGTAAAAATACTAAATCTAAAGCCTTATTCCGACAAATTAATTTTCACATAAGTCTACATTGAGATAGATGTTCGTCGAGTAGGGCGAACATAGGGCATATTAGGGCATAACTAGGTACATATTCGATAGCATAAATTGGTTAATTACATTGTTGCATAAAGTGTTTACACAGCAGCTTAAAACATTGACATGATTTAATTATTTCCTCTGCTCTATGAATATAAAAAAACTTTCAAAAAGATACTGAATGCAATAATTTTAATTATGATTATTTAAATTTTTTATATTTGTTTATCCAATATTTTATTGTAATTAAACACACCATCACATTTTAATAAATTTTAAGGTAGGTACACTCCTATATTTGTATGCATATATTAAAGACGGTATCTTCAGAAACAAATACCGTAGACAATTAGTTAAAAAGTATACACAATAATAAAAATAAGATCTTTTCTTATGAATGTACAGTAAAAATCTGTTAATTCGTAACTCACGGGACCGAAATTTAAAAAAAAATCCGAATTGCGAATAATGAGACATAGTTTTTTAGAAAGAAATTTTTATAAAAACGCATTAGTTTACTGCGTTCACGATTTATTGCGCACCGCTGCTGTTGTCATTACAATTTTCATACTTAAACATGATGACTCCATTATTTCAGCTTCTTATGTGTCGAAATGTTTATCAAATAACGTATTTCTCCTGAATAAGAAAGATGTGTGGTGAGTGGTGATGCGGCAGTGTCTCAAGGCAAAAAAATCACGCACGTTAATTTGATTGGCGATCGAATTCATCATTTCCATTCGAATTGGAATATTTAAAATGCGCGTGAAAAATAATTAAAAACCTTTAAATCTTCATGTCTCACTGTCCTTGTTGGTTGAAGCATTATTTTTCAAGTTCGAACCCAGAGAGGTATTCGTACTTCGATTTTTTCCGCCAATTTTATTCTTGATACCAATTTTTTATCGGTTTTCAAAATAAGCTCCATTTATCTAAATGGTTAAGGATTTATACGAATCATAAGATGTTGGTGCCATTTTAGAGAATGAAACGTGAAAAAAAAATTAATAAAATATGTCAACTTATTTAAATATGAAAGATTTATACAGTTTATTTAGTATCTACATATATAAATCACAACGATTCATAAACATAGAAACTAGATCAAGTGATTCAACGAAAACATTATTTTAACAACAACAAATCTTATAAAATGCACTATGAAATTTGATGTACATATCATATTACGTACATGAGTTTTGCCATATATCAAATAGCAAAACTCAGTTCGGCACCTGTCATACCAGCACACAGCGTCGTGATTGGCTGGTAGGCAGGACTAGTTGCAGATGTTTACGAAGGAATGAAGGTCTAATGCCTAGAAGTGTGAGTTTAGTGATTTAAAATCAATAGCAAATATGTGAATTACATAAATAAACTATTTATTGCAGGTGTCAAAAACGCATACTAACTGCGAATAATCAGATTTTACGAATTATTGGTAGAAATTAGTATGAAATGTAATTTTTAGAGAAATTTTTTTTTAAAAAAGTGCGAATTCTGTGAAAATACAAAATATAGGGTTACGAATTAATGGAGTTTTACTGCATATTTTTTTTACATAAATAAAAATGTATGTAGCATATGTGAATTTTATAATCGTATTAAAATATGTTTTAATGAATCCCGACTCATGGGCGGTAAGTAAATTAACTTTATTGCTGTGCGATTTATAAAAGAAAAAAACTATTTTAAATTATCAAAGTTTTTTAAATATTTATTAAAATATATACTGTTTAAGACAATTACTTTCCGAATAAATGATAATATTTCTAATTGATATAAATGGTTGTTTAGTAGTTTTAAATAAAGAATACACAAGAAAATAAAAAGAGTGCAGTCATTCAAATGCAGTATCGATTTCAAATATGTGGATACTAATATTACTTCTCTTTTTGAGATAAAGAAAAAAAAAAGTTTCTTTAATTTTTTTTTTCGATAAACATTACTAATGATTTTTCTAAACCAGCTTTATAACAATTTTATAAATAAATGCATTGAACATTAATTTAAATAGAAACACTGTTGTTATTTAAAAACAAATCCCAGAACTAAGTAACATGTAAAAATATTATTTATACAGTAATAAAACAGTAGAAACTGGAATGTTTTAATTAGTACAAGAAATATAAAAAGTTACATAATACATATTTAAAAATAATAAACATGCTGTAATTAATAGCTTAAAATTAATAATTTTTAGTCACTGATTAATTTTAATATGTTGAATCAATTTTAATCCGGATAAATTAGTATGGCACAATAATTTGTTTGTATACATGTTAAACACAAAGGGTTTTTTAAACAAAACTTGAAGATTTACAATGTATAATTGCAAAGAGGGTTGATTTTTTTTTAGTTGAGAATGGTGCAGTATTGGAAATGTATGTGTGCATGCTAACTGAACAGTTAACAATTTAAAAAAAAAAATTTTTTCTAATGTTCTCAAAAGCAGGTAAATATCATACATACCTAGTTGAGATGATGTCACTTAATTTAAAAGATATATATTTATTGTTTATAATTATTTTTATGTAAAATCAGCGTTCATAACAATTTTTAACACATTTGATAAGAATAAAAAAGTTTATTAACAACAACATTGTTGAAGGCTGCAACATTGAAGATAGCTAGACAATGATATTAAAATTTAGAATTACACAAATATATTTTGTCACATGTTTCAAGCATGCACAATTAATTTAGAAACAAGTAATTTATTTTAGTTGTGATTAATTATTACATACTATTTTATGAAAATGAGACAACTTGAGAGCATTTGACATCACAATATTATAGTATAATGTTATATTTCATTAAATATGTATACACATTTGATGAATACAAAAGCTGCAAGACTCAGTTTAATTGGAAAATGACCCACTCAAAGACGTTATTGTTTGGTAAAATTCTGCACCTTTTGGTTTCATGTCTCAATTTTCTCACAAACATTGCTTTATGATAAAAGTGTATAATTTCGTAAAATGTAAAATTGTTAAATTCAATTAAAATGAATACTTCCAGATATTACAATATGTATCAGTTTATCATTCACCAAACCATTAATTTTAAACAAATCATAAAACTTTAGCATAACTTTTTATTTCTCATTTTATCATGAATTTTTTTTATTTTCAAAAACTATTATATATAAAGACAGACATGATGAAGTCTTGTAAATATTTGTACTGAGTGTGTTTTCATTCCGTCAACATTTTAAGCTGATTTCCTGATATCTGGTCTTGCAGCAGCAAGCTATTAATATTCATTCTATACTCAAAGAAGTCATTTTATGAAAATGGTTATATTTTATGAAATGCGTGTGATTATAGAAATAAATGTAAAGTGTTGAATTTCTTAATACACTATTATTGTATAAATTGCATGAACAATAATCACTAAAAAATAAAATAAATTCTGTAAACCCTGAAAATATAAATAACTAGTCTAAAGAAAACAATATGTATTTAAGAAGAGACAAAATAAAATATTTTTAAATATATTTTTATATTAATAAATCTCTCTAAAACCGTCCTTGAGGGCATAATTTTTGGCTGATATTGTTGACTCTATTTTTTATATGAATAGTAATGTCAACAGATAGGTCTTCAACGCAGTTATATCTGGTTCTTTGAAAGCTGAATGTGTCTACAAGGAACTGCATTATCTGTTCTTTGAAATAGAGACACGTCTCCCGAAGACTGTCATCAGGGCCCAAGAAGCCCCATGCCATCAGCGGAGACATCTGTTCGGATATCATGTAAAAGTGGGCCATGAATCCATCTGGATACTTGAGCATCCGACGCTTGGCTTTCAAAACTGACCACACTGCTGTTGTAAGGGCCTGTGGATGAAAAAATAGGTAATTAAAAAAAACAATTACAAAAAAAATAATTTAAAAAATAATAAATTTTGTATGAACTACTCTGATTAATTTAACATCGAATAGTTTCTGTACCTTCTTCTATATTATTATGATAGTACTATATCTTTGTCAGGATGCACACAATCTGATCCATAAATTAAATATGCAAAGAAATCAATTGTCGGGAGGGGTCTGGCCTTAGTCATGGCGGTAGTAGGAGGAGGAGACACCGACTTTGAAATCGGGAACATATTAAGTATAGGGTTTTTTATTAAATTTAATTGGTTATTATGTATTTCAAAATTATCTAATTTAAAGCTTCTGTTGTTTGTATATAAAATTTCAATGCCGTTTTCTTTTTCAAAAGAGTGGCCTGATTCTAAAAAATGATTTGAAAATTCTGAAAAATTATTATTACTGAGGCATCTTAAGTGTTATTTTAGTATATTATATTGAACCATTTTCTTAAATAAGTGTCTTTTTTAAAACAATTCTTATTATTATTGGAGTAATTTGAAAAACTACTAATTTTGAAAATATTTTAGACAGATCTACAGCATCCCGCACACAATTTTAAATCTGAGATATTTTTTTCAACTTACAGTTTCCTTGAATCCGTTAGAAAGCCACCTATTTTGAACAACTGCAGTGACAGAGGACGGAGGGTAGGCTAAATCTTCAAAGGCATCGAGCAATATGTAATCCAGTACTACATCGTAAAATGTGAGTACCTTCACTCCCTTTCCCCCCAATTCACTCTCCAGATATTGCCAGTTCTCATTGTCACTCACCCAGGAAAGCATTTCTTCATACGCAACTAGGAACTCTTTTGGGTCCTACAAATAAAAATGTACAAATTTATTGACTTTTATTGAAATTTATTGTTTTTCTTTTAATATATGTGCAAAATGCACTCTTCTTCATAACTAAAGTTAATTTTAGTTTTTTCAGTGTTTTACAAAGGTAGTCAGGTGTATACAATTTATTTTCAACCCTAAATTGGTGGAGGCATATAAGATAAAAAAATTGTAGTTACGCTACTTTATAATTTTCACTGTGATTAATATCAATAATTAAGAAAATGCAATGAAGTATTTACATAAAGGATCCATTCTTTGTCTTCTGTAACAACACGTCCCAAAAATATTCAGACTGCTCCCGAATCAGCAAAGATCAGCATATTGAGATACGCTTTATGAAATTTACCTCAGATAATTTGTGAGGCACCAATACGTTTCATACTTAACACACATTTCCTATTTTTTCTAATGTCTGTGAACATTTTGACTGGGTGCATTTTGACTCTTCGTGCATCTTCTACCATTAAATTAGAGTCTGTTTCGATGACAGTACTATATCTTCATTGAGGCCTACCAGTCCTCAGTCTTTGATTTCAAAATTTCCAAAATGAAATTTTTTGAAGCATATTTGACGCTTTCTTAATTTTCTTGCATTGACACCCATCAGAATCCCAAAGAATTATATCTGTAGCATAACAGGGATTGTTATATCTCTCGTACCATTGTCAATGTAGGATTAAAAATAAAAAAGGTCAAGAAAAAATATAATATGGAGCCAAAATCAGTTTTATAAAAGTTTTTATGCTTTTTAGATATTGCTATCAAATTAGTGAAATTGGAGTTACTATCAATATCGATGAGTTAGGAGAGAGGAAGCATCCAGAAAATAATTTGACTACCTGCATTTAGTTATGCACAGCTTGTATGAAATCAAAACAATTGAGAATGCACAATCCATAATAATATTACACTTTCCTGCACATTTCAATGCAGGTTTCTCGGATTGGATCCAGGTTCGAATCCCGCTAGCGACTACAATATTTTTTGATAAAATTGAATTTATATATATATCTTTCTAATTACTACATTTAATTAGTATTTAAAATATCACAGACCTACATTCTGAATAATTACAACTTCACAATAAGAATGTGTGCTGCTTAATACATAATAGAAGAAAAGTTGAATTAGTTAACAGAAAATACCTTATCTGCAAATAAAAGAAGGTCAGAAAGCATTTGTCTCCCAGTGTCGGCAAACCAAGTCCAAGTATTGGGATCCTTGAACATTAACTGGAAAGCTAGTCTGATGCAATGTAACTTGCACAAGTATTCCACATCTGAGCCGCACTGCACAACTTCAGTGCGTAATGATCTGCAATATATATTTCATTGTTATTTTAAACTCGGTTTTATATAAAAATACTTAATTCAAAGATCTACAAAAGGGTAGTAAAAGTGTTTATAGTTCTTAAAACATTAATTTGATCCCAGAACAAAAATTTCAATTCAGCGAACATGAAGCATTGCATGTAAATAAATAAAAATATAGTACATTGGGGTATTTATATTAGGCGAATCTGAGAAAGTAAATACTTGTGTTAGAACACATTGAACTAAATATTATAAAAAAAGTGAATATTTATTTATTTATTATTATACACACCCTATTCAGGCATTAACAGAATTTCTAAAATAACAGAAAATTATAACAGAAGTGTAATATATAAAGAAAAAAAATTCATAGTGTCACCATGTTTTTACATAATCAAAATTAAAAATAAATATAAAATGTGAAGTGGCAATTTATCTGTCACCATTGAGTTGAGACAAAAAATTGTAATAGGGTAGTCCTATAAAGAATTGACTCAATAGCAAAAATGTCAACTACCTTCGCATATTTATTCCCCAAAGAATGCATTCTGGGGACTGTGGAGTTAGCTAGTGCATGAGTTCTGACATTACCACTGTAATAAAACAAAGAATTGTGTCTCGATGACCTCAATGCTGCGTGAAAGTCAAGCAGACCAACAATCTGGGGGCAGTCAATCATACCATTGATGATCCTGTATAGAAATATAAGGTCGGTCATCGAACATCTCACTGATAAGTTTAACAATTTCAGACGGCTAAGGAGATAATCATAATTGATATCCTCAGAGCGTATATTTAATTTAAAATTAATAAATCTTAGAAACTTTCTCTGGATTCTTTCAACCCCCGCCGAGTGTACAATGAAGTGTGGAGACCATATGACTGAATTATATTCTATCTGAGGTCTGACCAGAGAAGTGTAGAGGACTTTATAAGTGTGCAGGTCTGAAATGTTTTTTGCAGTCCGCAAAACAAATCCCAAACATTTTGAGACCTTTATTAGTTATCAAATCAATGTGAGAAATGAATGATAATTTACTGTATATATTATACCCAGATCATTGATCTCCCTAACTGATATCAAGTCAACATCGCTGATAGAGTACAAAAACGTTAATATGAAAACAAATCCCAAAAATAATTTGATCAAACTCGTAATCTCCATAGCAGGATGCTAATCTCCACCATTATATAATAGTGTCTGATTTGATAACATCAAAAACTAGCCTGCAAGGTATTCCAGTTTCAAATTGCTTCAGGGCTGATTGGTATAAGGACAGATTTTCTACATCCGGGAAATATTCTGAAAACTCTTCAAATTCTCTAAGATCGGCAACCTGAAACAGATACAAGATTTACATGAGATTCACCAGCTGTATAAATTGTTAAGACACAGGTACACTATGTCTAATTAGTACATATAGCACTAATAATAATGAGATACAACAAATGCACTCTTATGAGTTCTATTTTTATAACGAAATGAAAAAGTCAGTTTTGGGTGGATTACTACTAGGTGCCATAATCTAAACCAGTGATGGCAAACCTATGACCCGCGGGTCAGACACTGACCCACGCAGGCTTTTTAAATGAACCACGCGTTGATTTTTATAAACTTATTTTTTATATCATAAAAGAGAGAACAGACAATCAAAAATATTAAAACACTAAAGTATATATGTATATCTAATGTCGAATTTATAAAAAAATATTTCCAAGTGGCTTGGACATTGGCTAACTGAATTTCTATTGTATCACTGCATCTGTGTATGATGTACATGGTCGTAAAATGTCGAGTTTCGTCATTTTGTCGCGAAGCGTGTATGACTCATAACAGTTAGACGTCTACCTGACAACAACGTTCGAATTTATTACTACGTACATATTACATATGTAAAGTTAAGTTAGATTTTCTGAAATTTTGACACGCCCAGCCCAAAAGGTTCACCATCACTGATCTAGATTATAAAACTAGTGGTAAGAGAATTGTTATTCACGCTGTTAAATCTTTGACATATTACTGGCAGAAGTGACCATATATTTATGCAACTATGTCCACCCTAACTCTAACTGTACAACACATTTAACACTAACTGGAAATCGTTCACTCACAAAAAAATTACGTAAATGTGGACTCAATACATGAGATCAGTCAGGAGCATCGCTGTCCAACATTCCAACTTAATCACAACATAATACACTAATAAATTCACCTTAAATTTACAACACATCCACTACATATTTTATTGTCTATATTTATTTTTCTATATCTCTATTGAATCTGACTCTTTCTTTTTAATTTTTATTAAATAACACCGCAACAACACTGAAAAAATTGGCTACTTTAACACAGGCGGTAATCTAGAAAAGTAGCCAGGACAATGCAAAGGTGGATATCTACTGCATTCCACACAGTCAACTAAAATGTTCACTTCTGATGTACAAAAAAATCTATGTACAAAAAATGTATGTACAAAAGATGTACAAAAAAATAAAATAACCTGTGGGATTCAAACATGGACTCTCATTGAGAGAATTTGATGGTTGTGGGGTTGTATGGTATCGAGTGAGAAGCTTTACAATTAGAGAGAACTTCATTATGGAACCCCTGCTTCTCTTTACAGAGTTCGCAGATGAACTGGCTGAGAATATCGGTGGAAAGATTAACCCGAAGGATTTTCAAGGCGATTCCGGAATGAAGTCACCCAGCGGATTTTGATAGGCAATATTGGGGAAAACAAAAGGAGAACCATTGTAATGGGAGGCTTAGTAAATAATTGGCCATGGTCACCGAAACAGCGAGGGATAGACATATCTCGCTGAGAAGTAGAATATGGGATGAGAAAAAGTTAGGGATTGAGTGTCCTTCAATATGTAATGTTAAATAATTAAAAAAAATATTTTTTCACTAATTAATGAAATATTTTAATGTACCTACTTATTGGTATATGTAGTAATACAGTGAAATCTCAATTGATCGTTCCTCGAATAATTATTTTCCCCCATGTATCGTTTATTTCTTCCAGTACCTAATTAATTTCATACAAAACACCCAAAATAGATTGCATGGATCGTTCCTTATGCATAATTTTACGGCATTAATTGTTTAAATTATGCAGCATACTTATAGCTAAATGCTTGGTTTTGATTAACAGCACTCGTAAACAATGAGCGAAACATTCAAAAGAGAAAATGCTTCTACTGACTGCCCCTTGACATTGTACAATACAAAGAATAATCTTTTTATTGTTTCTGTGTAGCTTTCTTTATTTTATTTTTATTTAAACACATTCATTTACATGTGAAATATGTATCTTTTTTAGAATACATGTGTATTGAACACTTAAGTATGGAAAATGTAACTTTTTTCTATATTCCCGCATTCATTGTTTTCCCGCATTCATAGTTTATTTCAATAGGTCCCTTCAAAAATGATAGATATAAGTTTCACTGTATTGGGAAAATTATTAGGAATACAATTTTAATTTTCCTGATTTTCTTTCTTTCAAGTTTCTGAGATGAACAGGAATCTTGCAATATCTCAAGAATTCAGTTCACGGTTGTCTCTGACAAGCTGTAGATCTGGACAATTACCTCATCCTGCGCCGAAGCAAAGGACTCTGCTGAGGAGAGGTTGCAGTCCTGTTGCTGGTTAGACAGTGAGGGGGGATGCGTCGCACCACGAGCCGCGGATGGCTGCCCCTCTGCCCCGCTACCGCTCTCCCAGCGGAACAAGACTGAGCGCTGGTCAAGGAACAGTAGCTCACTTTGTTCCTGGAAGATGAATAATCATATTTCTGTATTTGCTAAATTTATAGAACAAACTATGTTTTGTTAAACATTTGAATCTTTAATACACCAGGAATTTTAAAGATAATATTTATCTATACCTATGAGATATTAAAAAAAAAATTTGATAGACTTTATTAAAAATTTTAATACATTTACAAAAATTACTTAATTTTTAAGAACACATTCTTATTGTGAAGTTGCAATTTTATAGAACATAGGTCTGTGATATTTTTAATACAAATTAAATGTATTAATTAAAAATATTTACATATAAAATCAATTTATGGGAAAAATATTGTTGCTACCGGGATTTGAACCTGGATCTCTTCCTGTCAAGGGAAATGCATTAATCGATTATGCTACACCAACACAGTGAGTTGACAATAAATTTTCAAACTTATATGTTGCATTTTCAAATTGATACATCTGTCGTTTCATTATTTGAAAGCCATCTTCTTTATATTTACGGAATTTCAAACACCTTTGAGTAATCTGATAGGAGATGCCAGAATTAATTTGAATCCCGGTAGCAACAAGAATATTTTATCAATAAATTGATTTTATATGCATATCTTTCTAATTAATACATTTAATTTGTATTAAAAATACTTAATTGTTGGAAGATATGTCTGTAGTGCATACAGAGCACGATCACTTATTAGTATGTGTCGTCACTTGATTTAAATAAGTTAGATCTCCTTCACTACATGCTTACGACCTTCCACCATATATTTTCCCACGCAATATTTATTAATGGATGCAAAATAGTATCTTCTATAGGAGGGCTTCGCTTGGGTGATAGTATTTTATATAAAAGGTTGAAGCCGGTTTTGTAATTGAACTTTTGTCTGTTTTAGAAAATTGTGTTATTTATTTCTAGTAGGTAGTTGGCAGAATTTCTGTTCAACTATGAAACTCAAAAACCTTCTAGAATCTATTTATGTACACATAATGAATCTATTCATTATGTAGAAAATGGATTTAGATATGGTGGAATATACATGGTATAGTCGACATATCACATATTTAAGACATGGTGGTATGAAAGCTTAGCTAAACATTTTTATAAATTGAAAATTGATTCATAATTAGAAAACGCTTTGTTTATATCACTATTTATTGATAAATCAACATGTCTCAAGACCAATGGTCTTATTATTAATGTAATATGTTACCACAAAGTAACTTTGCAATTATTGAAGAAGTGAAAGTTGATTGTTTAAATGTACCTGCAACAAATAAGCAGCGTCCAGCAGTTGTTGAATCTCCCTACAGAACTCTGCCTCCTCGGGAGTGGTGAGGGCCAAGGTTCCTGCCCCCGATCCCTGGCTGGAAAAGGCAGCCAGAGCGTCTTCCCAATAGTTGATGCTCGTCTCCAGTGCCTCCATTCCTAGTTATAAACAAATAAAATTGATTATATTGTAAAAAAAAAACATTACATATAATAGTATGTTTGATGTATACAAAGAATAACAGATTATATATATATATCCTGAAGCGCTATAAAATTGAATATTTTAAGAACATAATTCATTTCAAATTTTTCTAGGCCAAATCTACACCCCCTTTCAAATTCGCAACCCATTTGATTAGTTAGGTTGATTTAGTAATAAGTGCTTATTTGAAAAATATTTAATAAAAACTGAAACTCTTCTACATTTTGCAATTTACAATAATCATTAAAGAACTTCAGAATTAATTCAGAGATGGTAAACCACGCAAGATCAGAGGGTCATTGTTTCGCCCATGACAACATAGAAGTACTATATATATGTAAAAAGGGGAGAAAATTAGACATTCTAAAAAGTATACAGATTAATATTAACAATAATAATGTACTTAACATACAAACACCCCCTATTACATCTCCTCTCTTGTCCATATTATACCCGCCCAAAACCACTTTAACTTTTCACCAAAACCCCCCTTTCCCCAACACCGCTCTCATACCAACCACCCCCCATGAAGTCGATAGTCTATTTTCTAGATTAAGTTTTAGTTAATTACTGACAATGGCGCGGTTGTGTCTGTAATGAAGATTGGTAACTGATAATTTGTAATTCTTCGAGCAATGACTGGCACACTAGAAAGTAAATCTCTAACAGTTAAATCTTAATTACCAATCATTGTTAAATCTCAGTTACCAATC
The DNA here is from genome assembly GCA_022840565.1 of Eubasilissa regina. Lineage (NCBI taxonomy): Eukaryota > Metazoa > Arthropoda > Insecta > Trichoptera > Phryganeidae > Eubasilissa > Eubasilissa regina. Next base: position 31,021,740 of record JAINEB010000018.1, read on the forward strand.
ATTGTTAAATCTCAGTTACCAATCATTGTCACACATCAGTCCCATAACGATTTACCATCATTACTTAATAGTAAGTATTTCTTTTTATTCTACAATATCTTAACAGTTACGGTGGTACGATAAAAATTAAAGAAGTGAGTATCCCACAAAAATAATCACTTCTCGATCACTAATCGGATAGTCATTAATCTGTTATACAAATTGATATATGAAACCCCCATGTTGATAACATAGACGGAGCGTCGACCATCTTGAATGTTACAGGGAAGCTCATACAAAATTATATTTTTATTTATTTTATGTGGTTGTTTAATATACCAATAAATGTTCAAGAAGATATATAACGTGGTATTCATAACTCGGATACACAGTGTTGTTGCAGATGAGATTTCATATAATGTATGCATTTTTCGATGCTTGTTCTTATAATATTCTTAGCTCGTGACATAAATTTATATTCTTGCTTGTCTTATTACATAAAATTATGCCCTGATTCTGTAATTCTAACTGTAATTCTAAACCATAAAAACAAATAAATATAAATGTTTTTTTTTACTTATCATTTAAAACTTAAATGTTTTTATAACCTTAATATATTTAAAAATCAATAACAATATAATAGCAGAATAATTAGGTAAGTACCATTTACTGACATTTAATGTGTGGATCAACGATGTTCCAAATTTAAAATGATTGTTGTGTCTGCTGTTGTTTAAAGTTATCGAGTATAACGAGGACGGTTAATCTGTTGCCAGGTGGCGTCGCACGGCAGCATGGCAGCCGCCCTTTGGATATGAAACGTGGCGGGATTGTATCATCGCTGGCATGGTAAATTAAATATTTAATTCATTATAAGAATATGTCTGATTGGGTTTTTGATGTGTTGATTGGTTAAGTTATATTGTACTGTGGTAGACCATTTTCACTTTTTTAAATATAAGTTGTATTTTCAACATAAAAAAAAAGTTTTATGGAAACGCTAGTTGTGGATGCGCAGCGGCCACTATAGTTTTCAGGACCTGTTAATAACACATTTTTGTCAGTTGTATAATTTCGTTACTATCCGACACGAGGATGCGGTAGGATAGGAATAAATCCAATTGTCTAACATGGGTAAGCGAATTTCGAATCTTACTGTAGAAATAATTAACTGTATAACATTATGTTAATTATTATATTACGTGCTACGTGTTATTGTTACGTGTTCATAAATAGATATTATATGAATTATAATATGTATGCATGTACTGTTTAATACCAATATGAATTAAATGTATAAAATATTAATAATTTTTCGAAATAATCGCGTCGGTTTTGAAGAAACCTTGCATATAAACAACGAAGCACTTTTTTTTTTATCTTATATTCCGCCGCTAGTGATGTGTTATCATAGGCGAGGAGATAAATTAGGTAGGGTGAATCGGGGTAAGTGTGACATGTAAATCATAGACATAAACTTTGAAGTGTTCTCAAACTTCATAAGATTATGCTACGGCATTTCCTAATTTAAGTCTTTAAAAATCAAAATGTAATTTTTTAGGATACCGGATATTCATAGCATTTTAAAAAAATTGGACGAGTAGACGCAATTACCCCAAATTTAGGGTAAAAGCATCTAGTTGTGTTATTTTTGACAAATTGTTAAAATAATAAAAATGTCTTTTCCGATCTGCTTAATGACAATATGAATGAGTTATTAATGACGGGTAAAACGTGCCGAGTTCCAAAAAAATTAAGTTCCAAAAATAAAATTGCTTAGACGGGGAAGTGCGACATATTAAAAAATATATTTATTATGTATTTTGTTTATTTAAAAACTTAAAAATAAAACATATGAAAAATCTAATACTTTACAACATACACATAGGTACTTCATTAAAATGTTTAGTAACATTCATTTTGCTTAGGGCTGCGTTTTGTGAAATCGTTATCGTGCGCACGTGATGTTTGAATAAACTATTTTTCCTCGATAGCAAATTCACGCACGTGCATTCTGCACGCATATCACGAACAAATGATAAAGGACGTGATCTAAAGCAGTTGAAATAAGATGCGCGAATTTCATGAATCATTGAGGAAGATGTTTACTTTTAGTTTAATAAGAAAATTTAGTCCAGAGAAAGATATTTCATGCGAAAATGACCGCAATTATAATAGTACTGTATCGATAGCGAAGTCGATGGAATTTTCATTAATTTTAAGTGTAATGTTTTTGATCCTGTACAGGTATAATTGGTAACGTAATGGTATTTCAGACGTTATTTTTATTTTTTGTCAATTTTGTCGTATTAACAATGTGTATTCTATTTAAGTTGTATTTATATTTATACTCCTACATATATTTATACGTAATGGTTAATGTAAAAACTCACGAGGGCGTTGGACAAATAAAATAAATAAATAATTTTATTGATTAATGTCTACATGGGCTATTACGAGTACGTAAATACATTTAAAAAAAAAATCTATTATGAGACGTATTTACCATGAAATTTAACACAACTATTAGGTTGATGCATAATTATCATAATATTACGTTTAATTGACATTTGTCATAATATAATTGTTTAATAGGGTTAGGAAATTAGAAAAGCATACACATATACGCCACATTATGCTGTATCACTTGGAGAAACGGTGGAACGCTGCCAGTCATTTCGCGATCTCAACGATCTGTTCGGCGAAAGAACGATTAGCGAAAGGGCATGCCGAGAGTGGTTTGTTCGCTTCAAAGCTGGTGATACTAGCTTAGACGACGAGTCAGGAAAGGGTCGATCTTCAGATTTTGATGACCAGGCCTTTCTGGCGACTGTGGAAGAGGACGAAAGTTGCACCGCTAGGACACCAGCTGAGAACATCAACATCGATCATTCCACGAATCGGTGACTTCGCCCCCCGAAGATGATTGATTGTACATAATATATTTTGGGTTTGTTTTCGTTTTTGGTTATGTTACAATACAATATAATTTATGTCACAATGTAATTTTTAAGAAACGACAGTTAATTATGCATCGATTTAATATTAATTGTATATATAAAAATAAAAACAGAACGATTTTAATATAATACACAATTATACTATTGTTTCAATATAGCATCAAGAAATTAAGCATGAAACTAAAAAATATCAACAAATCTGACTTCGTTTCCATGCTTGCGAAATTTTTGGGTTAGTGAGTTGATTTCTTTTGTTTTTTTTAGAGGCATCTAGTGCAGTCTAGTGGGCATTCGATACAATATCAGATCAGATAAATCGAAGATGTTCGGCAAGCAATTACCAATACCTCGGGGACCGCTATTGTCCAGCTGAATTCCCTTTTCTGTTCTAGTAAGGCTCCTATGTCATCCTTACAGTGTACACACGGTCCTATTACATATTGTATAAGGGTCCCTTATTCCCTTTACGATTGGGAATACGGACTGTCGCGCGTCGCGTTAAATATTGTGTCTCAATTTCAGCTTTAAAAAGTTCACATTATCAATGGACATCGTGCCTGTTATCATCTTGCGTTGTATAAGCAGATCAAAGGACCGCGGTGCATTTATTTTATTTTATTTATTTATTAGATGACGTACACATTTTTGTTCTAACATTTCATTACGATATTTCGTATCGATTGAGAAATAGTCTATTCTCAAATATCGGTCTAGCTGTTTACTGTTTAAAAATTTTTTTTAAATAATGATAGATTAAGATTGCGTGTGATGAAATAAAAATTCGATCGCAGTACAAAATGCGTCAAAGTGATAATACATCATTTAGAACATTTAATTTAGGTATAAATGATTTGATCGAAGTTATGCACGTGTTATTTAGAACACCTTGTATAGTCGCTTAACCAGCCCCAGGGCAAGTTCTTGGCAGTTTAGCAGGATCACTCAATATTATAAAACCATTGAAAAATTCTCGTATTAAAACTCTTCAATCTCTCTAATCAAATTCTCGTATTTAAAATCGAAAGCACAAAAAATTGCGACAAAATTTTGAAAATATTTGTCGTAAGAAAATAAAAGTGATATTTTATAAATCTACCTCTCGCATGGTGTAGAATGAATTTACATAGAAAGATGCCAGATACATTAAATAATTATAAGGAGTGGTAATTATCCATTAGAACGAAGATCTTCTTGTACATGTTAATGTTACGACACAGCGTTGCCGTCGTTATTCCGTCAGACAGAACCCCACTCTGGGGTACATCCTCCTCCCCATGATGCAGCAGTTTAATGTCGCCCCGGGGATCTATAGCGCCCCCCTGGCTACGGGCCAACCCCGGCAATGCGAACCGAGAAAAAATATATGTTGCGTGCAAATTCCGAAAACTTTGAATGTATTAAAAATTAATTTTGTGTTGCTCAGATGAAAAACAAGTGATAAAAAAATGCATTTTACTACAAGGGAGAAATGTAATATGGTGCGAAAAGAAAAGTTATTGATTTAGATGTACGATTTGCAGAGATTGTATAACGTTTCCGTTTTATATAATTTTACCACAGAGGAGGCGTCATATTATTAAGATTTGACCTATTTAAAATGTCAAGATGCTGTTTGGGAGAAGAGTAGGTATACGATGAAGCCATTATCGAACAACATTGAACCAGGGCAGTGGCGTAACTAAAAAAAAAGAACCCAATGCAAAATGGAAAAGAGGGGCCCATACGAGTACATAAATAAAGTATTGTATATGTTACAGTGAATGTGTACCAGTGAGAATATATTTTCACTGGTGAAAGTATTTTCGCTAAGCCGGTCAGTGAATGAATATCTAACAATGAAGATACAAATTCACTGGTTACATTTAGTGAGTTTGTATTTGTTGACAAGCGAGAATACGCCGCTCGGGAATATTAGGCCCCAAGTGTCGACGTGTCGCCCTACAGCGTGGCAACAAATAGTTTGGTGGCGTGGGTGGCGCTCACAACTGTCACTTTTATTCACTTATAGTATTTTCATTTATATTAAATAAAATTATTTATTGCATAAACTATTGTGTTTATAATCTCAGCCATTTTTATTTCATTTTCAACACATAGGTTAGGTTAGGTTAAGTTCAATTATAGTTATATATATATATATATATATATATATATATATATATATATATATATATAATTATATAAATATACATTTGCTAAAACCTGCTAGTGAAGTTATATTTCCACCAGTAGAAATATATTTCCACTGGTGGAAACGTATTCGGATATATTCTCACTGGTAATACACATCAACTGTAACATATATAAAATATAAGAATATTAAGTAGGTACTAGGTGGTTTGAATCTTTAACTTCAACTCGCTCCGCTCTCTAACAACTTTATATAACACGGGCTCTAATACACCGCATTCGCTACGGCGTAGTTATGCCGATGTAAAAGGACGATCTGGAGTATTCAGTATTGGTTCGTATGGACGGCGAATCACACGGCGCACTCTGGAATGTTTTTAATAAAACACGACATGGATTTATAATTAAAATAAACAACGATATTACTGTCAAATAAATGTATATTTATTATTTAATAACTATAGACAGTTTAACAATTTTAAAATGAAAAATCGAAAAATGGAGGCGATTTGTCTGACAATAAATAATAAAAAAATCATGTATCGAAATTGGGTTGTGAAAAGTATATATGTGGGCGTTATTTTCTGTTCGTGTAAAATATGAATATAATTGTATTTTTCGTAATATTCAGGAAATTATTCAAGTTGTTATGTTAACAATTGAAACACGTCGGTTGAAGTGGAGACGTGTATTAAGAACTCCACGTGGCGTCAGAAAGATAAGTTTAATTCGTATACATTTGGAATAGATTTTGTAAAAAAATATTGCGAAACACATGCATAAGTTTATTTCTAATTCAATTTGTTGTTTCTACTGCTAGATGGTTCTAATTAGCACCTGCGAACGTTGAACTATTTGCGCGTGACATAATCTAATACAGTAATACCCTGAAGTTACACGATAGGTGGGACCGACGAAAATAGCTTAATTCGAATTCGCGTAAGTCGGGGTACAACTTCGTATATAAATACATACAATTTTGTTTAATTGAGACCAAGGACACAATGCCTTTTTTTTGACAATGACGACACAATGCCTTTTTTTTTCATGCAGAATTTCTTCGTAGCAAGCAAATTTTTTTTTTATTCCTTGCTTTGTAGCTATAACGCGTTCTTCGTTGGAGTCTGTTTTCTAAAAATTTTAAGCCATTTTCAATTGAGCTGAGATCTTCTGTCAAACTTGCAATCGGCATGTGCTTTTCTGGTGAAATAGGGTCTGAAGTGTCTTCATTGTCGTTTTGCTTACGCATCTCTGAGCTCATCAATTGTTAGCTCCTGACTAAGCGAATCTAACAGCTCGTTGACATCGTTAGCATTGACTTCCAAATCTAATTTCCCGCCAACATTAACAACTTCTTCTACCACATGAGCGATATCACAGTAAAAGAAACACTGAATATGGCGGGCGGCAGTCTAGCGGCAGTGTTGCCAAACGAACCGCGTAACTCTGAGTTCGCGTAAGTCGGGGTAGCGTAAGTCGGAGTATTACTGTATATCAAACGGTATACGTTACTACGTAACTATGAAAACATAGTAAATATTTCAACATTTAAAAATATACTATATTTGTGTCTCAATTAATTTTATTTTTTAATTATTAATGAAACGAACTACCAAGTATAAGAACCATTAAATTATTTTATTAATTTTTTTAGTTGTATTTTGGGAAAAAATTGACATAGCTACATGACACATTTCAGTGATTTTATTATTACACGAAGTATGCAAAATAAATATGCACAGATTTTTTGATAAGGTTAGGTATATAATAGGTACTTGATAGGTATTATCAAGAGTCTTCTTCATATAATTCATCGGTAAGGTTAGGAAGTCACTAAAACGTACTTACAAAAATAGGTTACAGAAATAAAGCGAAAATGTATTAAAATGTGACAATGAACGATGAAATCATCCAATAAAATAATTTATTTCGTGACGCTTCGGACCGATGCTCTGGGATCAGACCAGGAATAGTCGGGCCATAACAAACAAACCAATTTAAAATGCATCACGTCTGCACGTATACTGTGCAGTCCGTCTTAGGCCTCACCACAATACCATACTCATCATATCATTCAAATACACTCAAGATCAATTGTGAGATTAAATAAAATGGTCATTGACTGCGTTCAATTCGATCAATCCGCAATTTTGACTTACGTTCGCGCTAAGGATATTGCGCATGGTCAACGCATCGGGTGAATCATCAGACCGTTCATTCATTCCCTTTACGGACGCGTCACCAAGTTCTGAGAGTAGCCGATCGCTGCCGGTGAACTTGACTCTGTTTTCAGTGCCCGGCCGCCCACGTGGCGTTCTGTGCGGTTGTTAACAGTCACAATCCTGACTAATGAGGTTTATGATTCAATTCTTATATTTTTCTACCGTTTTGTTAGTGTAATTTATGTTAAACTGGGTCCGCGACCATTGAAAGTTTTGGCTTTTAAATATATTTCGAGTCGCGTGTAAGGATAAACGCGTATATTATATACCGAGCATAATGTTGTGATGATTTAAGAAGTGACGTAACAATACCCCGAAACCTACGCGCGAAGCCCGACTGGGCGATGTATTATCATTTTTGAAGGGTCGGTGGTTCGTATTGTATAATGGTAAAATAGGCTATGCGTGTTTCGCTGCTCGCGCACGGCACTCGTAATTTATAAGAAAAGCCGTGAACTTCATTATTTGAAGTATTAACTCTTGACTCGAGCTATTTCATTAAATTTTGTAATCTCATAAAAATATGTAACGAAAAAATGACCGACAAATACGTCACTCATAACTATGGTGGCTACACACACGACGTATTTATTTGGTCACTTTTTTTGTTCCGTATTAGTCTGAGAGTACTCTGAGGGCCGGTTGTGTGGTGAGCAGTAACTTTTTACTAACGCCCGTAGTAAAAATCATTTACGGGTTGTTATATCTATAGGTGTGACAAATAATTATGAAATATGCTTTATTTTATGCATTATCTATGGATTTTTTCGCCTAGGTGTTCAATATCTGTCACATTTTTTGTATTATGTGTAATAATGTATATTAAACAACGAGATCATCATCGGATGAACTCTCATCACTAAAATAGCGGGATATTGAATGATTTATTGTCGTATACTGCAATTTTCAAAAAATCAATGTATCAAATTATCAAAGTTCACCACATTGAACTATCGATTCTCGTTTTTCATATCGGATATCGCAGAATAAAATGAGTTTACTACGGGATGTACATTCGAGAAGTAAATACGTTTTTACTAACGATCAAACAACCCGTTTTCGCAAATTTTTTTACTTTAGTAACTTTTTTACTATAGTAAAAAGTTACTACTGATTACACGACCAGCCCTAATACGAATGTTTGGCGGAAGGAGGGAGAGAAGCGAGCAAATTTTTGTGACACCTACGAAAGTTTAAAAAAGTAGCAAATTTTCCATAAAAATGTCTATTGTGTTAATTTAAAATAGATTAAGCGATAGTTGAATTTTTGAGTAATATTAAAAATTAAAATAGTAATAGATAATAAAGAAGTCGGGCTAAGGAGGAATGTATTATCTATCTGGAAAGCGCCGTCAACAGTGTAATCTTCTATAAATCCAAAATAATGATAATGCACCTCAAGAATGGATTACCATAGGGCTAAACGGCTACAGCCCAGGGTTCCCAAATTGATAGGGGCCTCAGAGCCCCAAAAACAAATTGAAATAATTTATGAAAAACTTTACTATGTAGGAAAAACCATAACAAAGACTAATGCGAATCGTTTTCCACTATGTCATGAATTAAAAATTATTTACGCAACACAAGTTAGCTAAAATTCATTGAAATCAAGCTTTTACATATAAGTTAAAATATATGTGGATAGTGAACAGTGGATTGATATTTACTATAAATCAATGATAATTGTAAACAAATTACGCGGCGAAAAAGAGATCTTATATCACAAACAATACCTGCAAGGTAAAGAGTTAATAGAGACTTAACGGGAATAGTCCATAGATCACGATATTATATTTTTAAAAAGCTCCGAAAGCACGTTTCGAGCAATATTTTTTCAGATCACAGATGACTATCAGCAAATATCTACTGTGCTAACGAAAAGCACGAATGTTTCTGGGTACGCGTAGAGCCCCGTAAGCAACACGGCCTAAGGTAAAGAAATATAAGTTAAAATATATGTGGATAGTGAACAGTGGATTGATATTTACTATAAATCAATGATAATTGTAAACAAATTACGCGGCGAAAAAGAGATCTTATATCACAAACAATACCTGCAAGGTAAAGAGTTAATAGAGACTTAACGGGAATAGTCCATAGATCACGATATTATATTTTTAAAAAGCTCCGAAAGCACGTTTCGAGCAATATTTTTTCAGATCACAGATGACTATCAGCAAATATCTACTGTGCTAACGAAAAGCACGAATGTTTCTGGGTACGCGTAGAGCCCCGTAAGCAACACGGCCTAAGGTAAAGAAATAAACAACGGCCATGAAGTATTTAAAGCGCACAGAGAATGATCGATATTTTTTTACAAGGTGACTAAATTTTAGGTACGCTCCGGAGACGCGTGCACGGATTGGGGGCGCCCACAGCACCAGCGCGAGCAGCCGCCATTCCTGTGGCACCGGCCGTTGAGGCTGCACGTAGTGTCAGATTGTTCATTTCGAATTCAAACTGAGTGAAAACGGTTGAATCTCCGCTGTGTTCTTTTTGTTTTATTTGAATCGAATTCAATTTTGTTTCGCAGAATATTCGTATGATTGTGATTGGCGGCATTTTAGCGCCATTTCTGTGTAGTGTGGAAAAATAATAAGTGACGTGCGAGATATACCTGGATTTTTTTGGATTTAGCGCTCGATTATTGAAAAACAAAAAAAGGTAAGATTCTAACCGAGGCGATAACAAAATGTAAACTTATTTTTGACACTCGGAATTCTCCGCGCTGCGAAAAAAAATGTGCGGAGAAACAATGGGAGTGTTTGATAAGAGTGAAATGTAAGAACATCCACAATATGGTAAAACCTTGATCTTATCAATGTACGTATAAGTTTCGACGCATTCGCCGAGATATGTTATTAATGCAGGTCCACCTTATCTTTGACTTTTCCTCTTTAGTTTTGGAGGTCAAGGGTCATGAATAAAAATAAGATGTAAATACAATTTGCGTTCGTAATGTAATTTTTATCTCCAATATACCAGGTCGTGTTTAATTATACGTTGCAATTAACGAAATCAGTTTTTACTTGGCAGTCAGAACATTTTGGAAGGGTTCAGTCTTATAGATTTTCTATTACTCTTTTCTAACGCACAGCCTTCAAGGACGCCGACTAACAAAGGAGAACTAGAAAAGCTTATTACAAAGTTTTTTTTTTTTACAAAGTTATTGTTAAATTGAATTTGCGAATATCGATGTACGTTTGCGCAAGAAAATTATGTTTTAATATTTTTAAAGATTTTAATGTGAAAGTTGCATAGCTATGTTTGAAAAAAGCGCACAAATTGTCTTACAACAGTCCTTAAAGAATCATTTTAAACATTTCCGAGCAAAATAGTATATTAAATAATAAACTACAAATAATGCGACGTTGATGAAGATAATAGATTTATAGAAAATATCGACATTATTTTTCATGTCAACTGTCAAATCAGTTGGTCGCCTGTTAAATTACTTACCAAATACCTGACGCTCAGCACCAACAGTGGAAAAATTTATGATTTATCATGTTATATATATATATATATTTATTTATTTATGTCATCTTCATTGAGAATTTACAGACTATCAACACACAAGAGACATTGAATGAAAGCAACCACCCAGCTAGAAACTCTACATCCCACGTAAATTTGACATACGAGCTTCAAAATATCCGGTTTTCTCGTGGACATAAATTTAATCGATCGATAAATTCAAGGATACGATGTTTTAATAACCCGAACATAGTTATACTTTTTGTTTAAATAAATCTGCCATTAAAAAAAAACTTTAAATGTATTTTTTGGTATTGTGAAACTGTTTCACACGATGGTCGGTTCGATATTTTATTAAAAAGTGCGTGCACGACAATACGAATGGTATAAAGATAGTAAGCGGACATATTAATATAAAAAGTTCCCCCGTGTGAAACGATCGGGGGGCATTTTAATGAATAATTGAAACCGGCTGATAGAGCACACGCCATTCTTGGCAATTGCCGAAAAAAAGCCCATAAATTGAATGAGAGGATATTTTCACTTTTTTTTTTTTTACCGAACATTCAAACGCAACTGCCAGACAATAAGATAAACAGTATACGTATATAATGCTAATGAAATTAATGACAAACGGAAGCAGTATAGGTCGGTGGCGGGAAAGCAGACCGACATCAGAGTACATTTTAAATATAGAATTACGCGATATAATAGTATCGTTAGGTTGTTATAGTTTTTGCACAATTTACATTAGTTTAGACGCTTTTTATGAAGACTTGAGATGTTTTTAATTTTGTTACGATTAATTATTTTATGTATAGGTATACGAATTATTTTTCAAATGATTTAATTCGATGCCCTACATTGACGTTATCATAATTAAACGACTATCGCGACACATTTTGTGAGTGCGAGGCTCTTAAAAAAATACGGGTGAAACGAGTATAGTCGTAGTCGTTGGATAAAATAACAGAAAAAAAAATCTATGCTGATTCACGTTTGTTAATCATAAATGTTCTATGGTGGAAATGTACAACTAGCTTTTGAGTCACGGTGTAATTAATACTAAGTATTTGACTCTCGCTCGACATATTATGGATAAGATAGTTATATAATAAAATAACGAGGGTTTAAATACCTATATAGGTACATATATGTATATACAGCAGTATTACAATGCTACAATTTTAAAATTTCTGTTTACTATTATTAATTTAACGCTAGTTACTTTGTGGTGGAACGTGATTATTACATTTTTGATCTATGATAGTTTTATTTTTTATCACGGCAACATTTTCGTGCGGAGCAGTCCCTCACATCGACAAGCGTTAAATGACAACTCTCGAAATTATAGTCAAAAATAAAACTGCGTGCGTAAGTAGGTATACAATGTTTAGGTTATTTAAAAAAATAAAAATTTCTTTTAAAATTTCCTGACGCGGCGCACGGAGTGTTTGATTATATAATAGTATAAGATTGGAAAAGTTTTGAAAAAACATCAAACTCGGTCGATCGGCAATTCATTCTGTCTGAGCGCGGTCACGGTCGCGTAGCAGCGAAATGCAGCGAACGTTGCGAAAGGAAACAAAAATGCGTCAAACGGGTCGAAGGGGAGTCAGAAGTGCAACACTGCAACAGCGTTCGAGAGGTACAACGGGGATACTTCGTGCAGCACCCGACAAGTGATTCAGAGCAGAACAATAATTAGCTTCGGCGAATAAACGGACGAGAGTCGTTGGCCGTAATGATATACAAATACAAAATCACCACAATTCTTACTCGTTACGGAGCGGAATCATCTAAACTATAGGTCCATTACGCGGTGTGAGGATTTTCACGGTCATTATGGTCCAATTGTATTGTCGAGCGTGCTTATTTTTTTGCGTCGATGTGATCGACACAATTCATTCATGTGTGTGTGTTTTTTTTGCTTATTACGAACGAGCCGCTAATAGTAAATAACTGAAACATTTTTTAATAGACGAATGTAAAATACAATCCCTGTAGGATTAACGCGTCATCACGCTCGAGTAGGGAATGTTTGAAATTCACGGAAATTGCGCTAGACATAGCGCATTAGGAAATTTTGTAAGATTTTGCTATCACTTTTACTGTTTGTTTCAAAAATAAATTTCTTATCAAAATCAGACTGGCACTTACACTGCAAACGTCGTCTCACCAATTTGGCGGTTTATGATCAAATCCCGAAAGGGATTTCTGTATTAGAATTTTATTTTATTTAAAAAAAACAGTTACCCCTTTTTGTGACAAACCACTCGATAGGTTAATTGTGAATTACTATTTTTTAAATTACGTCCAATAGATGGTGAAAGTTTCCTCAGCATCGCTGTTTATCGCTTCTAAGAAAAAGTATCCGATAGCTGGCCAATAAATAAATGAAGTTATAATCAGGTAAATGCCTGTCAATTATGAATGACGGCAAATCACGCAGAATAGTGGCTAGTGGTAGGTGCTCGTTTCTGGTGTCGAATTAAATTATTATTGAATACTGAAATGGATACACGCAAAACTCGGTTGATTAATTTAATTACAAATGGAAAACCAGAGAATATACTTTCGTATTCAAATTAAACGAAAAAATGTCAGACGATTGTATAATTATTTTATTTTAAATATGGTGTATTATATATGACCGACGTGCGTACATGGAGAATTATTTTAACATTATAATAATAATATATTTTATTAAAGTTATTTTTTAATTACCCTGTGTCACACGTTTGCATTAGGGATTAGGAATAATCTTTATACGGTTAAATAATTTCACCTGTCAGTCCTTTGATCATTCGGGCGAGAAGAACATTCCTGCGTCCGTGTGAATGGGTCGCACACGAAATCGGCCCTAAATTCCGATATTTCTGAAGCTCGTGCAGGTATTCTCAGGTTGATTAAGAGCGCATTGTTCGTTTACCGATTTCCCGACTGTCTCGCTGTACCCGACTGCAGCATTTCTCCGATTCGTCACTGATTCAACGACAGTCGAGCGGATAGTAAGATTCTGCACAAGTGCATTAATTAATGTTTCGATCCGAACAAAGACTCGATATGTCATAGGTTCTTTGTAAACTATTCTTGTTTATCAATTATTACGAAACGCTTCCGAGAATTGCATGTTTATTATCCGCGCGGTATATTGTTAACAAAGTGTGATTATAACGCCTATTATTACCGTACAAAAAGTCGTCTGACCTTCAAGTCGGCGCTAAGCTTTGTCCGCGGCACGACATTATCGTGGATTATGTATTATTTTATATTACGACACCGGAGAATATAAATTGAGTAATTCTCTGTCACCGCCGTCGCTTTTCCACGGAAATTGGGGTGATAATTAAAGAAGATGCCAATCACAAAAATAAGCCGGATGAGGAAAGTAAAAGTGTCGCCGCACATCAGCGGGGGTTAGAAAAACCTCGGTGGGTCGGGAAAATAAGCGCATTTAAATTCCGAGCACGGCTGCCGTGCGGCGTGCGTCGGGCGGCGGGGCAGGGCTGCCCGGCCCGGCAGCGTTCCGACTGTGGCCGCTCGCTCTCGACAGGGAAGGGCGGTGTCGGGGAGATGTAGCCACTCGCGTCTGAGGGATGTGGAGAAATGTCGATAGCGTTTATTGTTTTCCACCGAGAAAATGAATGAAGAGGGTTCTAGATCTAGATCTAGAGTACTAGACGTATAACCGAATTAGTAATTTAAAACACCGCAAAGACGTCCCTGCGAACTGGTTGATAACCCTGGGGTTGTGTGTCACGGACCGCGGGGGCCCTCGCTAGATCAATACTCGAGCAGTAGTGTGGGGGCTCGGGCGCCCCGAAGACTGGGCCAAGCCGCCGGCCGCTGCCCCCGAGCCGCAAATACAACGTTCTAAAGCGGAGCATTAAACATAAGAAAAGAAAGAGTATTTTTATGACTGAATAACCGCAAGTTGCAGCGTTAACGTCGCGGCTCTTTTCACTCGGGGGTTTAATTTGCCGATATTTCAGTTTATAATGTCTGCTCGAGCCTTCGAGGCGCCGGGCGCCGCGGGTCAAAATCCCACATAATGCACATTGCGTCATGGTGCAACGGGACACAATCGATAAAATAAGCGCCTCTGCCATGAGTAAAAATGCTTTACTTTATCAACGCGTACACGCGATCTTTTGGACGGAATGTTTCGTGCCTCTTTGCTACTGTGTTGGAATTTCCCATCCGGTTTTCCGATCGCACAATGAGGGCTGCAAAGCTCGCAGGAATGCGCGTAGATCGACTCGTTCTACAATGCGATGAGCTTTGCGGGTGCACGAGAATTTTAGCGGTCGGGTCGCAACACCGCATAGCCGCTAATGAAATAACTCAATGCTAACGTCGACCGCATTGAGAGTCCAAAGAAATATTTACGACTAATATTTTTTCAGCAAAGGACGGACGAAACATTGGCCGAGAAATTATTAATGAAAAGAAAATAATCTAATAAAATAAAGTTTTTAATTTTTATTATAATTTGAATATTGTATAAGTGTTATTAATATAACCCCCCCCCAACACATCTTGGGAACGCTGAAAGGTTTATGTACATTTGTCAACAATATAGGTAGAAGTGTTAGACCGTTGTCAGTACCATTGTTGTAGAAATAGCAAAGCTTTTTTTACATGACAAATAATAAACGACGCTGTGCGGAAAAATATATTAAATTTAGATGTCCACACGCAGAGTTTTGTAGTACGAACGAGTTTTTTTTTTAAATCGTCGTAAGTAGGTCTACTTATAATAATTTCAGTGTAACAGGTCTCCCGCGATATGAACTATTGCGAATTAATGGTTCTCGCATTAATGGCAACATAACCTGTAGTTGTAATAGTATCGATCTCGGAAAAAAACAGTTAAAAACGGTTAATTTTAGGATCGCGGTTTGGTACAGCAACAGAGGCAACGGATAGATTATTACAAATTACGAGTAGAGATTTAGCGGTACCGGTACCGCTGACTGCTTCCTGCGATGGGTTTCATTCAGTAAATGCATAATTTATCTGTTACACAACAGTCGCTCTTTCAATTATCGCTACTAGGTAGGTAGGTACCACTTTACCGGAGTCATTTTCTCGTCCGAGTACCAACACGTACACGTAATGGCGTGCGGATCAGCGGAATGCGTGCTGACATAATAGCGCGAGACACGCATTGTTCCAACTATGTGTGTATTTCTCGTGTTGGGATGTACGAGTTTTTTTTTTTTACCTATGATTATATTACACACGAATTAAAATTAGATTCTAATAAGGCATAATTTAATTTTGTTACTACAAGATTAATGTATAGGTAGTTGTCTACTATCAACATGAGCTTACTGTCTCGTCAATTAAGAGCGTATTAAATTGTCTCAAATGTAAGTAATGCCGCGGTGATGACCCCCTCGTGGCGTAGCGGCAAGCGGTCGCTTGGCGGGATCTCGAGTTTGATTCCTGGCGGTAGCAATAATTTATTAGTGATGTGATTGAACACGCACACACACACACACACACGCGCGCGCGCGTGCAGGGCGCCCCGTGGTATTATATAAACATTTTTCTAGGCAATAATACCTGAGGAAACTGTCAATTTCAAAAAATTATGCAACATGAGATCGGTTAAGCGATGGTTCCTGAACTATAAGTACATGTATAAAAGTTTATGACTAGATTAGTAAAAATATTATTTCAAATTATTAATAAAGCACAGCCTGTTCCTGCTCCACTAGCTACATATTTTAGGAACATACATTTTTTTGAATTACTTGCTTAACAAATGTTCAATTTAACAAGAGATCTATTCGTATGAGAGGAAATGTAACGCCAAACAGTGAAAAATAATGGAATAAATAAATGTACATTTATACCTACATACGTAATTATATTGAGTCTAAAAATATTATAATATTTAAAATTGATTCTATCCATCAATCTTTATTTAATTATAAAATGTACTTTAAACGACTACAGGTACTTAAATGTTTTTGATGATTGTGTGATTGAATGTAAAATAAAAAATATGATAATGTCTGCAAAGAATTTCGTAGCGTGATTTTCGTATCTATTGATTGGCTGCACAAACGAATGATGCTGCGACAGTGACAAGACAATGCCCGAGACTAAACAGTCATTATTGATAAATTGGATTTAAGTATAACCTATCTAGTAATGTTTTCTCAGGCAAATCAGTCACGTGGAATATCAATATTTATGTATGTGTTCCTCAATATTAGAAAACTACCGTCGATTATAATTGATTTCTTTATCTGTGTGGAATACGTCTCCATTCCTCCGGGTCTTGACCCATGTTGACTTCAGCGATTAAAGAAGACCCTTTATTTGGTGTATCCATGTTGCAGGACACGGTCCTCTTGCTCGCTTTTCTGCAACGGTCCCTGTGATTACGAGTTTCTTGAGACATTGGTTACTCTTTCTGACAAGTTCAAGTATGCAAGAACCTTCTATTGCAGGATGTCGAAAGTGTTCTGGTAATCATTAATATGATTATTGAACAAACGTAATCATTACGAACAAACGTCATATGTCATTTGCGTCGACAGTGCGAACATAGATAAAATAGATGCTAAATATACTTGACAGTCGTAAAAATTCGTACGATTTTGCTAAAGTATGTTTTTTCTTACTTGTAATAAAGGCAATGTAGACTTCATTTTTCATTGGCAATGACACTTACATGTATGGATCCAATAACATATCATAACATATATAATAATAAGATTTCTCGCGGTCCACGGGATACGTAGCATCCGCGTTCAACATGTTCATTGTAGTTATTAATTTTTGACACATAATAAAGTCAGCTGACCTTAAAGACCCTACAATTTCTGCATCTGAGGATCGTTCACGAGTATAGGATTTTAAAGCGAATGAAACGAGAAGAGGCAAAAGTGTAAAATAGAACACGTAATGTGCATATATTATATTGCTTCTCCAAAGACATATTAACGACCTCGAAGCGAGTTTGTGTCCTTGTTACAACTCGGCCCCCGTGGCATTCCAAGCACGCACGTTGTCTGAGATATTATCAGATTTGCCGAAATTCGCGAGCGGTCCGTGTGACGTCACGCCCCGGGGGTATCGTGTACACGTCTTCTCGAACCTTCTCTGCAGAATAAACTTGGATAAATAAACCTCAAGTTAAGAATGCAGTTTGGTTTAAACGCGATAATATTTAAAGTATTAGCTTATGTTGTAAAAAAGGTATGTCTTCACTATTTGTTTTTCATATTTTAAGTAAATAAAAGGAACACAGCCGTTAGGCCACGAAACTGAAATGTTGGAGGTATGTGTATATATTATAGTTTTTTTTTTAATTCGCCACATGTCACCGGCGTGAGCGTTGCTGTAAAAAATGCACATTATGTGTTTGGTTATTTTTTAATGTTTCGTAGTGACAATGAATTTGACATATTTATTAGCCTCGATCTCGAAGAGACGTTTTAATAACTTTTTATAACTCTGAATTCCATCAAAAATTTTATTTATGATTTTAAGTGACGTGTTTGATAAGTCTTGTTTCAGTACCTTCGCGTTTATGTATTTTCATTCGAGAGTTTTATATCCGAAATTTCTACTGACGGTTGTATCCTCGTCCGCAGCCTTCAGCAGCACCTATACATATATGCTGTCCGTACGGTCGGTCGTGAATAATGACCACTGTCACGCAGTTGACTCGACAAAATTAAATATTGTCGATCTGAATCATTGCAAACCTGTAGATATATTGATTTTTTCAAAATTATTCATCAGACAGTGATATGACATATTCACAATTTTGTTTTTTATCAATATGTGCAGCGCTTAATTCCAAAAAAAACCCCTAAAACGACTTTATATGTTTTTGAGTTATGGATGAAAACGTATATAAAATGTTTGTTTTTACGTCACCATTTTTTAAACAGACAATTCTGTAATGTAATTTTTTTTTCTGTATACATTGTTCCGGCAGCCATACCGGATTTTATTAGATCACGTGATCATCAACAAGTATTGTGATTGACTTATTTCATTTAAGGGGTAATAGTAACATATATTCTGTCTGCTTTAGGGTATTTTGGAACTAACCCTGATTTTGAACATGCAATATCGATGGATTTTTTTGCGACTTTTGCGAGAAACAATGTGTTCTGCAATGTAGCTGACAAAAATATCTACAAAACTGCATATATAATACGTTTTAGGAAGTTTTGGAATTAGGCACTACTACATAATACGTATATATTTTCACTTTTACAATTTTATCGTCGATTTCAATCCACGTCGCACGAAAATTATTGAGATATCGTGTCAATTTATTTGAACTCGGTGTTTTGACGAAATTAACGAACATGAATTTTTTATTACAAAATGAAAAAAATATGTAGATAATACATTTTTTGCCGTTCAATATTGTCGATGACGACGTATAAGTATTTGCTAGATAATTATGCTAATGAAGTCAGAAGCGTGTAGGCGTTTAAATATCTTTGGATGTGAACCGATATAATAAATCATTTTAATACATCAAATGATATATTCATTATATATAAAAAATTTTAAATAATAATACGTTCTATTGAATAAAAAATAAATTCAAGATCGAAATGATTTCTCTCGGTATCGAGTATCGAAATAGATGTTGCAATGCCTCATGACAAATCTGATATAACGGATATTTTATTATTAAAGGCCAATGCCGTCTGTCCGCTCCGGTTCACGGCGTGCGATCCTTGCCCAGTTCACGGTGTGTAATCCATGCCTGCTTCACCGTGATTAATTGATTTTAACAATTTTTTTAACACCGTCCAAAACGTGAGGTTGTCTGGTCCGTGGTTCCTGTTGCGAAGAGAATTTGCGTGTTAATTTGTCACAATTCATTGTTTTACTCGTTCGCCGAATATCATGCGTGATGCTGAATTGTCAACATACGGGGGGTACTTATCAGCAAGTATAAAAGCATTAAAATGATTTAAATACGTAATGTACCGTTCCGGTGATGACGCGATACACGCGCGCTGCTTTCCGTAGCCAATGGCTAATAGCGACAGATTGGAAATACACCACCAAAGAGTGCTAGTGTTTTTGACGTAATATAATTAACAGATGAGGTAAAAGTAATCAAGTAAAAACACGGAGATAAAAATATATAAATTCAACAGTGCGCAGACGATAATCAATTTTTTTAATTTTGTCGAACGTACATTAAATTACATACAAATCATAAAACACATGTAATATTGCTGGATAAATACATGAACTAAATAATGCTAGCCAATGTTCCCGGTGAATAGAATTATGACTAACTTCGAATTGCTAAATCCGTTGCTCGTTTATGGCTGGAGCTTCAAAACACAATTATGTGAGTATTATTATTTCTACTTACGCTTGCCAAGATATTCTACCGGCGAGTCACGACCAGTGTTCAGGATCACCCATGTAATAATAATAATAATATTATTAATGCGATATCTAATGTTTAGCAATGAATATAATAATAACATCTAAAACAACAATATTGCCCAATATTATTATAATAAGTATCTATGTATAACAAGAAAGAAAATAAAATTTAAATTGAATTGAGAATGTTGGAATTGGATTGAGTTCTACCGTTTAGTTATATTTTTAAAATATGCGAGTATTATAAAATTATTTTAAACTGAAAAAGTTTAAATTGTCTCTAAAAAGTCCCGGGGAAAATTTGTAATACCATTACTTCATATTGACATACTCTACACATTGTTAGAAATTAACAGTATGAGATTAAAAATATCTGTTAACAAATACGCGGTAAAAACATTAATAATTACTGGGCGGAAAGAAATGAAGAAAAGTTATTACGCCACGCCTAGAAAATAACGCCAGTAAAAGACGATTATTCGACGCTGTTCATATCTTGATAACCTTACCAGGCAGTAAGAGAAAATGTACACGCGTTTTATGTTATCCCGATTATTATAAAAAGTGTACAAATTGTTTTTAATAAAATGATCAGTTAACGATTTATCTAAACATTTAAATAAATATGATTCCATAGCAACGGAAATTGTATTCTTATCTTGATGGTAGACTACAATCATTCTTGTAGCTATTGATATCTGAAATCTCCCCCTTTCGTTTCTCTTCCGGATCGAGATATGCTATCGAAGAAATTAAAAACGGAATAATATTACCTCGGAGGAGTTTAAAATATTTAAAAACACAAACGTATGCGATAGTGCAGGTGGTAATTATAATGCCTAAACGATGTGTAAAGATTTATCATAAAAAATTAACATCTTAATGTTTTAAATTTTTACTAGTAGTAGCGGTGAACTAGTGGAGATAAATTGCTACTGTAAGTGTGATTGGTATTCGATAATATTAGTCTGAAAGCTGTGACTGTGATCACCGTTTATAATAATATCATATTATATTATATATATTTTTTAAATTAATACCTAAATAACACATAACTTCCTAGAATAAATAAGTCATAATAATTAAAACAAAAATAGCTAACTATGATAAATAAATATGTAAAGTAAAAATCACAAATCAATGACTCAATCATTGTGATTCAGAGATATCAGTGTTTGACTCACAGTTCGTGATTTTTACCTTATCATTACAGTGAACATTCGTCAGAAGCAGTTTTCTTTTAGCGCTAATTTCATTATTGGCTCAATGCGATGTACCTAACATATGTGAACTCGAGCGAGGAAATCCATTTGAGTAATCTAAGAGGATCCTTTGAGTGCTCCCCTCACTTATCGACAAGCAGTCCAGTAATGGATATAAACTTCCGTACCATATCACTAAATCTTCCTTTTCTTCCCAGGGCGTTGGGGTAAATACCCCGTCAATATTAAATAGTCTGCGTCCAGTCTTGCGAGACTGAGAAAATGAAGAAAACAAAGCCTTACAGGATGTTAAGGGAAGGAAGCATCTCGTAAACGCTTACTATAATTGCACAGATAAATGCTTTTCCTTGACTAACAAGAAATGTTTGACTTTTTCATGAAACTTCTTACATGTGAAATGTAAAAGTACATGCAAATGAAAACTCACGCAAATATCTCAATAACATTATTTACTTTCTTACTGGTATGATTTTTTTAAGATTATCGCCTCTCCCAGAATCATCGTCTTAGAAACCGAGGTCCGAGTTATTGTCGAAAGGTGTTCACAGAGGGTAAGTAGACAGGACGTCTGTCACTCCCCTAGCGCCAGTTAGAGCGGAATTAACTCAACCCCCGACAAGCTGTATGCCCGGCAGTATATATTTGGCCGACTACAAAGTACATAATTTCATCTGGCGAGATTGCGTTTCGAACATACGATAGTACATTAGGTCGCATTGTTAATTCAAGGTCTGACAAAGATATATCTTTAATGAAAGCTTTCTATTATCAAATGTAATTTGTGAGTAATTTCGATGGAATATAAAATACGAACATTCGTCGGATTAATTACACATTTGAGATGAACTGGTCGCAGTGTTTGATATTTGAAGCTATGGTTAATAACTATTATGTCTTTTCGGGAAAAAAGTGTCACTAAACAGCGTTAAAAGTGCACGTGACATTTTATTGGAGATTCGAGGGTGGAGGTATAATACAGATATGTAAGAAAGTTGTTACGAGTATTTAGTATCTTTGTAGACACTAACAAGGAAAAAATATTTACACAAAATATCACCGCCTGAACTTAAAATAAACTTGAGACGAAGTTTGAAGACACCAAAACAAAAGTTGTTGATCGTTGTGTGAGGCAGGGCAAACCAGAAAAGCATTCTATACCGGGGCGGTATGACATAACAACATGTAAGTAACGCGTTTTATTTACCGTCGTTTAATACGCGGTTATGGTTTGGAAAATATATATCTGCAATCATGTTACAGTCACCTAGCAGCTAAATATTCCACATGACGGATTTGTAACACGAGTATCATCGCAATGTGTATTTGTATTGTGTTATTATTCGTCCTCTGTCGCGAGCGCAAACAGACAAAGTACACAGTGACATGTGCGGAAACAGTCAACAATGTTCCAGCCCTAAAGCAACAAGTGCGGTTGATATTCGCCGGCAATCAGTCGAAGTGGCCGCGGTCGGTAGTAAAAATTCAAGGCTCTCTTGTACCTTTCTACATCGAGACAGTTTGGTCATTCGTAAAAATGCGGACCGTCCAAGAACGCTGGTGGAGAGCCGCGAGGGGTGGCGGCTATCGATCGCCGGGCGGGCGGCCTTCGGCGCCCTCGAGGACAAATTGCGCGCACTCGCCGCCCCCATTGTACGCTGGACGGCCGCCCGCCGCCCGCCCCTCGCTCCTCAATGGGAAATTGTTCCGGGTGACGGAAGCTTCCGGCGGAAGGCGTCGGAAAATATTTCCAATTTCGAACGCAAAGTTTGTTAGCGGGGAAGAGAGATACAATTTCACAACTAATTGGAAACGTCGACAATACATTAAGAACTAATTTAACTGGGGTAAATCAACAATTTCCTGTACTCTTTCACATTATAAAAAGCTATCATTTATCCTGAATACTCTGGCGGTTAGACACTGATAGTCATATCTGTGACACAATTAATAAATGTTATAGGTTTCAATGGTGGGAACAATTTAACGTTATATTTATGCACTGCTGTGAAGTGAATTGCTATTTCGACAAATTGAGTCACTTTTTCGACCCTACAACATTGCTATATTATTTATACATATTATTTAACACATTTTGTTACACAACTGTTGAAAAAATTAAAATAAGAACTAAACTAAAAAAAAAAAATTATTGAAAAAAACTTGCTAACATACTATTTGTGAATTTAAGTAATTACATTTAAAAGTGTGAAGATTTTAGGTATCTGAAAAATTAAAATCTTGACTACGATTTAAAATATGGTACCTATCAATTGCGAACATGACAAATGTGTTCACGTAAAGTTTGCAATGACCGTTATTTCTTGCGTCAATATTTATCGCATTCTGTTGGAATATCACCGTTACAATAATGAATGAGCGATTAAATAAAGTTTCACCCGTAAGAAATAATTATCCGGATAGGCCGTTTATCAGATGTAGAGCCTGCATTCCTTCGCGTACTTCGGGAGGCTGTAATTCAAAGATTTCCTCTGAAAATGATGATACGGTCATTAGAGAAGCTCTCGAACCGCGTGTAATACGCGGTCTGCCGAGCCCTCGGGAATTCGAGTGATTGTATCACGGAATTGGATTTTTCTCCCGGACAGGACTCCCGGGGGGCGTGACGGGCAGACACGCGGCGGTTTGGTCTTCATCACCAACTTACCGTGGGAGAACTGATGCTTTGTCATTACCATTAACGGACCTATCGCCGCACAGTCGGAAGCTCCTCGGCGCTGAAAGCCGGAGGCGCGCGGGGGTTACCGGCATGCGGTCACAACACGCGACTCTGAAATATTATACGAGACGAGAGGATTATCGATGATTCGGCTGTTTGCACGAATCGTGTCCCGTACCAATTATTAAAGTAATACACAACTTGATTAAATTCGTGTTCATTGTTAAAATGGAGAGGATTTATAACGAATTTCAGTTAACGTTCAATTTAATTGGTGAGTGGGAGGAAGGGATGGAATACAATAATTTTCGAATTACTCACGGCAGACTCGAAATAAATTTCATTTTGAAAAGACCGCAGTAAAATTTGCATTATTATATTATTATTCATATGTGGCTACCTTAAAGAAGGCAATCCATGGTATAGTTTTGATAATGAAAGGGGGATAATAAAACGGAGTTTCCGTTTTAAATGTAAATAGTAGTAACTTATAATTTACGGTAATTATATCTTCCGGAAGACTGATTTATTTTCCAAAAAACATTTTGTCAATTTATATAGAACCAAATCAAAAATACTCTCGAACCTTATTTCGCAATGTCTTAATACGCAAAAAAAATATATTGTTGAACCTAACAAATGCGCCACCTTTTATTAGGCTTCTATATAATATAACAATATACCTCTGGACTACCTGAACTTGGTACCTTATATGTTTTGGCTCTATATTTGCAACGCATCTATCCAGGTGTATAAGAGCTCCGAGACCCGACTGCAATAATTTAATCTTCGTGTTCAGTAACAGAACTTTCCGTAAAAATGTGAATAATTAACAATATCGTTTGTTACTTGTACCCATGAAGGGTCTGTATTTTTTTCTCGGTGGCCTTTTTTTAAATTTCTATCCGCATCTATTCAAGCTGACACGCGCCGTGCGCTGTGCACGGTATTGTCCATTGTACGGAATCTCGAGCAGATGTGCTATGAAAAGGTGTTTTATAAAGGGTCTGCGCTCGCCGGAGATTTCGCCAAATTGATAACTATTGTTGCGGTTCCTGCAAGCGGCGTTCATAAAAAAAATATATTGAAGTAAAGAATTTATACAGAAAATTTAGGCTGAAGCACATTGCCTTCCTTTAATAAAATATATATGCTAGAGTATCAGCAAATATTCTAGAGTATAAAAATCGGGGACTATGAGGGTTTTTGAGATGGCAGCTGTTCGGCTCCGTCTTGTCATATGTGCGAGACGAAGTTGCGCAGCTGTCTAGTAAAAAAATGACAACCAGGCGACGAATGAGTAGGAGCATATGCATATAGGAGCTTTTGCTTATAAACGTTCCTGGGTACGCGGCGGGTCCACCCTCACAGAGTATCAGCGATGACGAACCCATTTTTCACATGCGGATCAAAATATAACATATGCTCTATTCTAAAAGAAATCTTTGCGTATAGAGTAAATAATTAACAAATTAGGCTGAAAAGAATTGCTTACGTAATTTAGTCATGTCGAATGAATGGGGAGTGAATGGTGAAATAAAATTTGTATATGAAGCTCAAGAAATAGACAAAGTCTGCGGAAGGCTTGGTGTGACCAGGTAAATCAGATACTGGAAGATGGTCCCGTAAGAAGCCTCAACAAACGACGACCTTGCGTGACAAAATATATAATGTGGGTGAGACGAGAGTTGTTGTTAAGGACAGAAGAGTGGCGCTCTATCCTTGAACGGTGTGATAGTAAGCTGATTAGTTAGTCACAAAGTTATAGTAGAGTAACTTTTTTTTCTAATTTATCCAAATGTTTTCAGTTCTGTAGCTAACCGTAGGTTTATTATTTAAGCAATTTATATAAATATATTGTTACAACACTATAAGAATACCTTTTTTGAGTTAATTATTATAGCAATAAAAAGAAGTTTCATTATATTATATATTATAGCAATGAAAATGAAGAGATGCGCAAGTAGTGTGATACTGAACCTCTGCCAGTTTATTTTTTGCCTGGTAAGGAAAAGTCAAACCGTTATACTCGAAACAGGTTCCATCACAATTATCAAGTCAGCGATCAGATTAATGGCGATTTCATAATTGATAGGTTTCACTAGTCACATCAGTACATAGAAAACGAAAGGGAACTAAAGTTAATATGCAGAAAAAGTGAATGTCTTGCACGGTAATGGTATGTTTAGCTCCGTAGCAAATGCAGTCATCACGCAAGTGTATCACGGGGAAATATAATGTCGCCCCGGGAGGTGCAATCGATACACGGTGGTGCGTGAACTCAACCTTACTCGGTAAATCAGCGCATTTATCAAATTATAAACTTTCAAAAGGTCGATATACTCGTGCACGCCACGAAATTGTGCAGTCCTTATTATTGTTGAGTTCGTGCGATTATAGTTTACTTACCTTATACTTCATTGAATTAAAGTGCTGGGAATAAAAATAAAAACGAACGAAATATTTAGTTCTTCAATATTTGCAAAATTACTTTGTGGCCTCATTTTATATTAATAATTATACAAAATACTTTGTTTAAACTATTATTTATTAATTATTCTACATGTTTCGATACCTATGGTATCTTCTTCAGGAAACAACAAATATATACTGAAATTAAGTATTTTGTATAATTATAAATATTTAGTTAAATGTAAAATGCGACTGACGTTTATTACCTACCTTCAAATTAAAATGAAAAGCGTTGTGATTTAGGTTGGTTCGAAATATAAAAATCGCTCTTGACACTGTTCGCAAGAATCAAGTAGATTTTGTCTATGTGTGTGAAAGTGTGTTTTTTTTTCTTGTTTCTCTAAGTTCAATATTAACGTAGTTATGATTTTTATTTAATTTAGGCTGATTAACGGAATTAACCGAGATAGAAATCTGATAAGAACTATATATCTTCTCGACTGGTGTCTCGAAACCACGAAGGGTGGTTTCGATGTCTCCTAGTCATGAACGAAAAAAGTGCGCATTGAAATTTTCGTAAAATTGTGTCTAGTGACGTTCTTCTGTAGGTAATATTTCTATCGAAATCTATCTAAAAATATCGCAATTTAATTTAGCAGGATTGCACGGGAGGTTTAGCAATTAGTTTATAAAAAAAGGTGTGAAATATTCTGTACCACTCTGTAATGAATGCCCACAAAAACTATACCGTAATTTTGGTAGCCGCGTTTGATGAACCGTAACATTGTTTTTGTAAGAGAGAGAGAGCATCTAATTTCATTTGATTTGAAACCGATCGTAATCATCGACATGCTTTGACAGACGCCACTTTCAGAGATGAGAAAATGATGCAATAGCTGTCATCCTCGCCGAGCACCGTGGTGCATAGTCAAGCACGCCACTGCACGTCCGCGCAGTCAGACACGACTAGAATAAAAGCTGAGAAATCCTCTACACGGTGGTTCTAGATTGCCGGTCGCTCGTGTTGTTGGAACCGTGCTGCAGAGGAAGAACTACAGTTAGGTTCAACAGACCTTCAGCAGTGCATATCCATGTTGGGAATGAATCACACACTTCACGCTAGAGAACCATCATTCCCTAGTACCAGCAAAGGGAGACATGAGGCAGGTGGTGTCGCTATCATACCATCACACCCAGATTAATAACGCTTCGGTACGATGGCGCTGATGCTATCATCAGTTCAAGGGAAGCGGATAAAATTAGGTTGTTTCATAACTGACAGTTTTAAATAATAATTGAATCGGATTCCATTTCCTTATTGTAATCCAAGTTGATTTATAGATTTATTTCTCATGAAAAAAAATTAACGAATTCCGAAAATGTGTTCATTTACTTTGACACGTTTTTAAAATTACAATAGATCTAGTAAATAGTATAGGTTTCAAAATTGGTTTTGACTACAAAAAATGGGTTCTCTTTTCCTTCTCCTTCTCCTTTCCATCTTATATGAACACCTATCTTCACATGCTTGAAACCAACTTATAACTACACTTACAACTTATAACACTTCAAAGTAATATCGGTCTGGCGAGTAATTCCCATAATTAAATATATACAAGTAAGGCGGACATGAGATTTAAAAAATTATATATATAATTGTACGTGTAATTAATTATATGTACATATATAACAGTAACTGGCGTCTCTTTTGGGTTAGATCGTGGTTTTTGTAGATGGTTTCTAGGTCGATGTTTCGGCACGTAATTTTTTGAGGCAACGCCTCGACACTGGCACGTGTTATCGTGCCATATATATATGTATATGGAAATAAACGAATAAATTTCATAAGGTTTAAAATAATATGCCTAAATCTTCCCATCCCCGTCACTGTCCATTGTCTAACGATCTGTGATTTAATTTGACGATTATGAGCTGTAGGGAAAGTCAGAAAGACCATAAATCATTGTTACACAACGAAGGCTCGTAAAACTCAATAAAACGTCGCATGACTCGACAGTCAGGGCGGTGGTCTGTTTAATCGAATTAGACAATCGGAATGTCTCCCGTTGCACAGAGATGCTTTCATCATTCGAGATCCATTCTCATGGGTTCCTACAATAATGGTCCATAATGCCTTTGCACGAAACAAAAGAGTGCATTAATCGATTGCAGAATTGGCCGTCTAGAAAAATCTTTGTCATCGGTTATACTCGCAAACCTGTAGGTATGTCTTACTACTAGTCTTACTCTCATAGAGAAAAAACAAATGTTAAAATATATATATATATCCACTGATTATTGAAATTGTATTATATTTTTAATATTAATAAAAATATAAAGAAAAAAAAATGTAGTTACTAACATATGCAGCGTTAATTGACATGGCAGTTGCTTTGTGATGCTCGCGTGATTATTTAAATATTTCACTAAACTAAACATTGCACTGCATACACGTTGAGTTATTTTGTCACTACTATAGTTTTGAGAGGAAAACAATTTCGGAGATAACTAATCTATAACATCATGTTCCCTAATATTGTACTTCACCCCTACTGTCCATATTCTCACTATCCCTCCTTATACTCTCTACCCGAATAGGTTCGCGCCAAGACGTATTAGTATTTAGTTACCAATCACACTTGACGATGAGAGGGACCGCATCTTTCGAAACTGTAGTAGTGACTGTAGTAAACTCGACAATCGAACAGTACAAAGTATAGTTTAGTGAAAAATTAAACTTACCGACATTTCTAACTTCTAATAGAGAAATGAACGAATCCTGATGCCGGCCGTGCGCGTTCACCATCGATTGACAAACGAATGATCCACGAGACAATACTTTCCGAGCGCGTTCAATCCGAGATCCGAGTTCATCGCACCGGGCCGAGAGCCTAGGGATGAAGGGTCCGCGATGCAAACAATAGACCGCTGCTTACCTTTCTTTACCTTCGGAAGGAATAAACAAAAAATAAACTGGATCGCGTCTGCCCCACAACTGACCGGAGCTGCACCGATATAAACCCGTCGGCCCACTTTCAAACATCGTCCAAACATTCGACATGACGAGGGCGCGCGTCGTATTTGATGGCTCGGAATGGAATTTCAATGCCGGTTGTCATAATGCCGCGGGTCGTTCAATTGACGGCATTATTGATTTAAATATCCTGTTTTGATTCTACTTAAATATTAATTATTGTCTTTAGGTTTACAACAACAGGCGTGGAGATAATGATTGATTTAAAAAATGCTTTTATACAAACGGTAATGACAAGCGAAGATTAGGGTTAGTTTACCACTAAGCGAGATACCTGATAGTCGATACCGTGCAGTGCAATTACGTTAACAGAGCGACGGTTCGCCGACAGACTAGACACACTGGCATCGAAATAACTGGAATAATATCGGAATTGGTAAGTTTTTTCGCATCCTCTTTTATGCGATCACAAAAAGTGATGCCTTCTTCCTCTCGGAACAGGTTTTTATCTCGGAGTCGAACAGAGGAGTCAAGATAATCCAAGTGCACATTTGTCACTCTTATATCTTAATAATTGATTAAACTCTACCACTCTTAATAACGGCATTTGCGTGTTATAAGATAACATGTTTAATATTATAAAATTAAAAATTCAATCAGTAATCTTTGAGTTATGAAAACGCCATTCTGTAATCCGTAGGCTGGTAAATGACAGGTTTTGAATATTGATAAAATGTGTCAATTAATTATGGATAACGAGAATATCCACTGGAATCATCAGCGTCCGCCTCTAGCTCTCGCCTGATCGATCATGGCTCATAAAAATGAACTCGGTATTCACGGTCAAGAGTTATTGAGAAACGACACTATTATTTATACCACTATTTACATTCTTGTTGCCGTTGGTACCTACCGCTGTACATTTTTAAAAATTTGAATATATTTTACGTTAAAATAAGAAAGTAATGCATCAATTGGAGATATTTTATTTCATTGGACAATTTAATATTATTTACATAAATTGTTTTATAATAGTAAGCTCTCAAGAAAACAATCCAGATCTGTACTTTTATGTCCGATTATTGGATAGGTAGGTACTATAACGAAAACCAACAAAATGTAAATGCGCGCGACGAAATCTATATTTGCAAACGACAACTCGGAAAGCAATAAAAAAAATCTATGATGTAGAAGAATATTGTGAAAAATTTTACAGCCTTTTGAATAAATCAAGAGAAATCATTAATGATTAAAAGGAGTGTCATACATTAAAAATCTACATATTACATTCTTAAATTAGATTTTTTTCTCATTTTTTTGGTTCGTTATTATTATATATCAAAAGAGCACGTGCTTCAATAGTGTTGCCCACCTTGAGACCATGTTTGAAATCATCAAGTCGAATAATAAACTAGCGATTGTTTTCATTATGTAATATTATGTGGGAACCAGCGGGAGTCGGGCAGTAGCAACGCTTTGCCATTATATTTATAAATATTTTTTTAGTACCATCTTGACTCGAATTTGGTACTGAGATTGGCTATGCTTGCCTACTCGTATATTCCGTATAAGTCAACACATTATTTATAACTACCGAGAAATCATTTGTAATATAATATCTATAAATATAATTACAAATTTGGTCTTATTCGCAATCAAGTTTTGTGCGTTGTTATTAATATTGTATTTCTTCCATGATGCTAACTTTTTATGTAATAAATACTATGATGACGTTCAGATTTTACATTTCAGGTTATTTTACTCTCTACAAATTTATTAAATTATCTTTAAAATAAAATTACATTGTTAAATTAATTCTTTAATATTCGCAAAATTACTTTATGGCAACGTATTATATAAATAATAATTATAGTATAGTACTATTCTGAATTCGCCAATCATCTTTGGCAAACAAACCATTCTTTTGATATTAACGAGGGTTTAGAAATTTTATATACAAATACTAGGAGTTTACAGTTAGGTAAATTTGAAATTTTGGAAATAAGAAAAAATGTTAATAGGATATTAAATATTATATAAATAACCAAATCCATTTTGCAAATAGTCACATTTTAAATTTGTTTTTATCTATACCTGTATTTTTAATTTTAGTATACATTGTTTCGTGAAGAAGTTACCATAGGTATTGAAACATGTTGATCTATCAATAAATGGTGGTTTTAAACAAAGTGTTTTTTCTTCTTATTTGTTTAATTAATTAATTACGTAAATGCATATATTTTCACACCTATTTTAGTAAAAGTTTTCGTGAACAAAAGTGCATAAATTTGAATTAACATTTTTGCTAGCAGATGTGCACACAAACTACAAAAACCACACAACCTATAAACTTGACGTGTCACGCGTGTTTGTGAATGTTGAATTAGGAACATATGTATAGAACAATGTATTATAGTAATTGGAGCAAAGTGTTAGTAAATTTGCAAATGCTTTACCAGTAAATATATACATTGTGTAGTAAATAAATTCATTTTATTTAATTTATACTTTTGCTAAAATGCATACATTAACTTGTAAGCGAATACGTTTACTAAATATATGCTTTTACAGTAACGCGTACACAGCTATTATAGTAAGATACTATCGCACTAGAAGTAACGGTAATAATACAAGTCGATTGGTTGCATTACACTAGGATTGTACATGGTCGTCAATTAAATAATTATTACATTGTAAACTTTAGAAGTAACGTGGGTCACGGGTCGTAGAACATGCTTCCAGAAGGATATTATTGTTTTATTGGCAAGGTGTACACGTCTCGTGTTCCTCCATTCACGGTGTGCGGTCGGGCGGAACGGTTTATCGCGTTTCGTTAAACTCGGTCGGTAGGTACCCTTCGTCCACCAGTCCGGAAACACTTTTTATATTATAGCAAATTCTGAACGCGGAAAAGGAAAATTCACTATCCGCGAGATTGTACACTTAACCTAACGATTCGCGCTCTTGCAGTGGAAGATAAATGAGAAAGATTTTATTTTTCATACATAAACAACGTTGACTATCTTTCGACTTGTGGTGGAGTATTTTTTACCATTTATTAAACTGAGAGCAACGCGTTCCACTCTCATAATAGGTGTATCTTTTTATTATTTGTCTAGGCGCGTGCAGTCGATACATTCAAATAAACTGTACATTTGTGAAACAGAAAACATATATTTATCAAATTGAATATCATGACAGATTGAAATGTTAATAATAATCAACATTAAAATAATTTTAGCTGATTTATAGAATAAAATAAGTCTATAATCGGCTGGCACTTTGTTACTTGACTGGATATGAAACAGCGTTGAATTTAAAAAAAAAAAATTAATCAATCTTTGTGTGTAGGAAGAAAAATAATTTAATTCGATACCAAAGGAAGGAACCTACCTGATTTTAAAATATTATTTTTTCTTGTTATTATCAACGGGCTTTCACTCAATAGGACAATAATCGCGTTAGGAATATTACGAGAAACATTTAATTTAGATTTATTTCCCAAAAAATATAGTCAAGTATTAATTATTTGAACGTACTTGACTGCGTGCCGCTGCGGTTTGCTTCTTTCTTTAATGAACTTTCATGCGATTTGAACTATTTTTAACATGCAGATACAGAGTATGGAATGTACAATCTCGTCGCCCCTGAATTGAGTAATTGATTTAGCTAATTATAATGTACGAGTATAATTATGATTCACGAATGAAAACATCACAGTATGTCACAACAGAATGATAACACATTGGGAATATGCACTATATTTTTAACCTCATGTCAAAATACACATACATCTGTGTAAATTATTACACAAAGAGTTTTTAAATTAATCGTTATGATAATCAAGTACGAATACTTACATATATATATATATATATATATATATATATATATATATATATACACAGATATCACACCCGATAGATATCCGACTAAATTACGAGCCGAAAGTGGTCAAGGGATATGTGCCTAATCTCAACCATATCACAGATATAAGCATTTCAAAAAAATCTTAATTATAACGATTATTTATATTAATCGAAATATTTTATTAAGTCCAAATTATATATCGAATACAAAAAAATAAAGGTCATCGAATTTCGAGCTGCTAGACTATTTTTTGTCAGATAATTTAGGGCCTAAAGAAAAACTATAGATTATGTTATTATATTATTATAATAATGGAACAATTTCGCAAATATTTATTTCGAAGTATGTATGACTTTAAGCTTAACATGATTTTGTAAAAATTTCATACAATAATATTTTCCGTAACAGTTTAGAATTTGCACATATTCTTTGAACATTTTCGACTCGTAATATAGTCAGGTATCCATCCATAAAATATTGTGGACTAGGTCTGTTACATACCTAATATTATGGAACTCTAGATTCTTAGTATGTTTTTGTCCTCGATTTGACACTTTTGATATCGTACCACGTGCATATTCGAAATATTAGGTCGTTAGAGCCGTTTTATGTGTACGTTTAAAAATAATATTTTTATCATGTAAATTAATTCTCACAGTTGTTAAAACTAAGTGGTGTAAATGGTAAACACGTTTGTGCGTATATATTATAAAACTATGTGGTATAAATGGTAAACACGTTTGTGCGTATATATTATAAATATAAATGTATTTAAACATAAGTTTTATATAATATGTATGTATCGCAGTGTAGGAGCGTAACCACAGTCGCGGGGGTGTTGGGATAAAATGAAATCATCTCCGGCGGGATGTTAGGATCCTGCAACAAATAATGCACACACGAGAAGCGAACACGTGTGCATCCTTCGGTCATTATGTCAGGCGCCCACGCGGAGGGCATCGTCTCAAACAGGAATCGGTTCGGCGAGATGACTTCAAGTACTGTGATTGTCGCGGACGTCTGTCGAGAAACGACTCCGCTGACAGCACTGTCAAAGGGAGTAAATTTTGTGGGAGACGGCGCACCGCAACGTTTGCTCGAGAGGTATTTGCATAAACAAACTTTGAGTTCTCGAGTGCCGAGCCGTCGAGCTGACTTTGTGTCAACCTCCAAACGCAGGTGTCTCGGTGTCTGGGTCTGATCGCCAGCCTGGAGAGTGGCACGATGCAAAGTGATGAAGTCGAGATAGATCATACAAAGAAACATGCGATAAACATTATCACGAATATTGCGATATTCACAATGTTGTACATAATACTAATTTATTCATACGTTCCATACCGCAAAAGACAATTCTTAGGGTAATAAATGGTCGTCCCTTTATATATCCATCAAATCTTATATGTAAAGAGTGCAATGCCCTAGACATAAGTCAAATCTATATGTTGAGACTCGTCCAATATTTCCATGCTAACAACAGCTCATTCCAAACAATAAATAATGGACACAACACAAGACAAACAACGAACATCTACACACCAGTTCCGAGAGCAACAACGATATTTTATCAAAGATTCTACATGTTCTTAGCTCCGAAACTGTACAACACACTCAGCATTAACTGGAAATCGTTCACTTTCAATAAGAAGCAACGCTATCCAATATTCTAACAATCATTATACAGTGTCTACACTAATAACTCACTAGTTCTACAACGATCTCACTATATTTTTTTCCTCTATTTTCATTTTTATTCCTGCCGAATCTTTATCTTTATTGAATTAAATAACACCACAGCAGCACGAAAAAAACTGGCTACTTTAACACAGACGGCAGTCTAGCGAAGTAGCCAGGACAATGCTGCATATATCAGAGATGGAGTCTACTCCATCCCACACAATAAACTACGAGTATATACTTAATTGCAATATAATTGTATCTTATGTTTATCATGTTATCTTATAATATATTCACCTCTATTACAACAAAAAAATGTATGTCAATAAAGTCTAATGAATAAATAAATAAATTGGAAAAATAGTCTACTATAAGACCCGGATAACTATATTTTTCGATAGAAATATTTTTTGTGTATCCCTTTTTACTATTTATCTAATTTGTTTTATTTTAGTACATAGGGTGGTAAGATCGCAGTCGTAAATTTCTTATTGTTGACTCTATCCCAGACGGTGGTGGGTAATCGCATCTAATGGTGTAAGGCTGTGTGTACAAAATTATGTTTATATTCATTGATTTACCGCGCATAGGGAAGAATCAACCCCACACTTGAATATCTAATAGTCTGTAAGATTACACGAGGGAAGAAAATCCCGATATATTTTTATCTTTATGTTATTGTATCACAGGCGTATTATTTTTTATTGAAATAGCGTTACAGGCTATCGGAGCATTCGAATCGTGATCACGATGCCTTGTATATGTTGATAAATGCGTGAGAGTCGTCTATGCTGTGCGGTGAACACGAACGACGGGCGTAAACCGAACACAGCCACTAAATTGAACGACGGGCGTAAACCGAACGGAGCCACTAAATTGACGATTATAATTAAGTGACGAGTATGGCACAAGACAAATAAACCAATCTCTGTCTCGTGTACGCCAACCAATGTGTCAGGCGATTGTAAAATGGGCCGCGGTGGCATCATCCCCGTATCGGTCCATCTGAGAGCTTTATCGGGATGACTTCGCGCATACCACAGCTAATAATATGAATAAAACACAACTAGTATGTAGTTTGACACTACACCAACACTTTTCGACGTAAATAGAGAAATGCCGCATAGACAACTACACTGTGCTTATTAAGTTATATTTGAAATACAAGTTGTAAACGTTAGGAACAAGATTAATATCACCATTCATTGGATATATAGCGCCAAGTTTTATTCTATACTATTTATGCATTTAAAATTAAACATTGTTATTTGAACTTATGAATATGATTTTGCGTTTTCAATTTCTTTTTAAATAGATGCACTGTTCCTTATGCTGGAGGGCAAAGAGTTCCACTCTTTTGGGCCCGCCACCGCAAATGTCCGTTTACAAAAGATAGACTTCTGGCAACGGCTTGTTGGTTCTATAAGCCTTCTTACGGCTGAAGTAGAGACTGTGTTGAGAGTTGGACTCTACAATTCAAGTTGTCTGGGATGCAGAGTTCTTGAAGATATATGTCGCCTTGTACGTCAACCAGCACAATTTAAATTCTACTCTTTTCAGGAAAACAGAGCCAATGTAGTTCGCGCAAGAGCAATGTTATGATATATTATACTTTAAAATCACACAAAAGTTTGTGTTTTAAAACTTTATTGTATTTATACATAGTGCATAGTATTATAAAATTAATATTATCATAAAAAGGTAGAGACAGATATATCCTTACAGACAAATATTAAAACATAACAGTGTATTTAAGTATTAATAATAAATAAATATATTACAAATATTTAAAAGTAAAATGAAACATAATACCCATTTTTTAGTGAAATATAATATATTGAGAAATTAATTCCCAAGTTTAAAAAAGCGTCTACAAGTGAGTAAAAAAAATAAAAATAAACATAGTAGGTATGTACTTAATGTATTTATTTTTATATAAAAAGGCACTAAAAAAACTTAAGTAGTTTGGATACGGATCGCCGTGAACTAAAACATATCTTATTGTTCCCATAAATATCTTATTGTTCGTGACTGTGATAACATGCCATGAGTCTGACAGCGAAAATAATAATTTATCGTTATAGGTACTTGTGAAACTCCACACATCGTGATAAACATGAATTATTGTAACATACGGTATGTCCATGTGCATCGAATTGTCGTCAATGAATTTAATTTATCGCTATTCCTATTAACGTTGCACAATGCACATTATTTTCGAATCAGGGTCAATTTCGATTGTAATTTTCTACGACAGTAAAATGTACCCATTTATTTGGCTGACGGCTCAATCTCCCTCCCATCTCGACTATCCAAATTGATTCTGGAGATTGAAGCATCGCCACATACACCCATCCTTCGTTTGGCGCCCATTTATCTGGTTTAACGTACTCTCGCAGCGGACCCTAGCTCGCTCATCGTCTTACAGAATAAATACCACAGTCGCTTATTTTGGATTAAGTCATTGTTTACCTTCAATCATGTATATTTTCACTTGCACAATTTTTACACGGGCTGCTTAAATTACGAAACATGTGTATCTATATAATTTATTATTGTGAATAAAATAATAAAATCAAGGTGTTTTTACTAACCTAAACATTAGTGAACATTTTTTATATCCAACTACCGTATTTTTACGAGTATAAGTCGCACCCTAAGTTTATGGACAAAAGTTTTTATGAAAAATATTATTACTGAATGTGAAATATCAATGTCTGAATCGGCACTTTCTTTATAAATTACATCATCTATAGTCCCATTCAGCATGTTTCAAATGCGTGTAATACGTATGCCCAAACGTCACGTTCGATACTAGTGTCTAGTGTCACGTCCGTTCATAGTCGTTTATCATAGATAGGACAGAAGATGAAAAAGCAAATATGTGCGAATATTTTATAACTTGCATTTTATTATTGTTTTTTTTTTAAATTTGGGAAAAAGTGCGACTTATACTCGGAAAAGTACGTTGGGAAAAATACGGGAAAAATATGTTGGGTGATGTGCAACGCGTCACGTAACATGGCACCTGTGTATCTTCGAGAACTCATCAACCTAGACAGTTTGAATGGTAGAAGTCGACTTTCGGGTCAACCTCTACTTCAACCGCAGAAAGAGTTGTAGAACCGATCACCAAGAAATAGAGGTCAGAAGAATAAATTTCTCTCTCTCTCTTTGCTCTCTATTTCAGCAGAAATAAAAATATACGCAATACATATTTACCAAAAAACACCCTTTTATTTTTTATTTGTTTTTGTGGGCATGTTAATTAATATTGCTATACCTTTTTAACTTACGATAAATTGTGTGTTCAAAAATGGTTAGGTTACATTATAATAAAAAAAATATGAAGAAAGAATAACAAAAAAAAGATAAGCTTTCCATCAATAACAGACTGTCAAAACAATTTTTTGTCATCAGTAATTTTCGAATCGCAACAAAAATATGTCGTTTAAATCGCTTAAACAAATTTCTGAGTATAAATAAAATATCAATGAATATTATTCATCGCGTATTTATTTGGATGGCGGTCAAGGGACAATTAATATCAATTTAAAACAGTAAAGCCTTAAAAATTAGCATATATCGGATTTCGCCTTTTCGTTTTCGAATGTGCATTGTTGTTTTTCGTAGTATCGGTTTCGTACGCAGTCTCGGCGCAAAATCTCCGACCGTAAGAAATATTTTATTAGTCCGTCTTATTACCGGGCAGGCGAGCTCGCACAGTCGGCCATACCGATGTCGGAACCGCGACTGGAATCTCTCATGCGGGCGAAAGGCAAACTACAGTCTGGGCCGGTACAAGTGTGTAATGTCGCCATTGTTTAGCCGCTTTTAATCAACAGAAATGGGTCACCGACAACATACTTTAACAAGTGTAAAAACGCTATCAAACACGGTTACTTTGGTCGCCAGCCAATGTCATTCAAATCGTTCGAAACAAAAGCTGTTTAAACATGGATGCGTCATCCGAGTGTGTGCAGAAACACATTGCAATAAATCCTCCCGACCGCTGCTCGCTGGAAAGTGATGATGTCATGCATCAGACGTACCTACTATTTTTCTACCTGTGCGCCGCTGACTAACGTCGTGAGATCCAGCAGCATTCTGTGCTGCGTGCATCATTGTGATCCACGAAGCGAATGGTCACTGATATATTCGAATTTCACATTGTTGTACAGTGCGTATCAAATTCCATTTTACTTACGTAAATTCTACACCGTGACAACTGACAACCATTCACGCGCAGCAATATTCGTGCTAAAAAGACCTTCGAATTACGATATCACGTTCGTTGTCCATATCACGTACTGTATCGAATCTAGAACATCGAAAATAAAAGTATAGATACAGCCCATTGAACCGTGCAAAAGCGAGATGCAAGTGAATGCAAACGGTCTGGTCTAGCAGCAGGTCATTAGCCAGTTTCCTCTCACAAAGTTTGAGCTTAGACAAGAAATGTCAAGAAAGAAAATATGATCCCCTAGAGATCGTACCGCCACCTCGTCGAGAGCAATTAGTGCCAGAGCGTCAAACACTTCGCCATTGTTCCTATTGTGTTCAGGCTCGCCGTGAAATCTGCCAGACAAAAGAAACCAGTACTGGGATGCTCAGCGAGGTGTCAAAGTTAAACCGCGTGTTGTGACGGTCCGGTTGCACGCGTTTTGCAATGTTGTGTCGTCAAATGTCCGACGGAATGAACGTTCTTACAATTATTTTTTTCGTTTAGTTTTTTGTTTTCATTTCAAAATAATCATTAAATACTAGGTGCAATTAATGAAATATAAATAAAATCGTTTTTATTTTCTACAAAACAAAAGAACTTCATCTGATCTTGAAATAAAATTTAGTCAATGCTTGGAAGAGGCCAAAACACAATTGAGTGGGATGGAGCCAACCATAGAAACATACTACGCAGGGCTGGTATGATACATGTAACAAGTTTAGAGAACAATCTCATTGATAAATGATTTCAAAATGTCCATATAATTACGAGCTGTCTATGCGCTAGCGTCGAGATGAAAAATAAACACTTATTATAATTACTGTAATAAAATAGTCACGGCTCCTCGCTTTCAAACCTGTATCGGAAACCAGGGAAAGGTATTAAAATGTGGGGAAAATTTGCTCGAAGGTAAGCCGTTATTGGATAATTTGTTTCATTCACTCGAGCTACCCACTTTCAGAGAAGATGGTTTAGAATGAAACTCGATTACACGGATGAAAAATTTTTGCACCGTAGAAAGGAAAGAAAGAATAAAACAAAGACAGGCTTTCTTTCAAAAGTTCAAATAGAACGGAATGTTGGCGTAGCGAAATTTGTTGGATTGGCTTTCTTTATTATCTAGCCAAGTTAAAATATAATATGTTTTTTAAATACATATATTATTTTAAGTTGGCTTCACATTAAAATTACATGGGAAATGTCAACGAATGAGAGTCGGGATAATTATTCTATTTCCTGACCGATGTAGTTAACTTTTCGTGCTTACCCCTTGTTTGTTATTCAAATAAATGATATTCTGTTCCGGACTGTGAAACCGTTCTAAATTACTAGATA
Organism: Eubasilissa regina; assembly: GCA_022840565.1. Classification (NCBI taxonomy): domain Eukaryota; kingdom Metazoa; phylum Arthropoda; class Insecta; order Trichoptera; family Phryganeidae; genus Eubasilissa; species Eubasilissa regina. Next base: position 31,062,300 of record JAINEB010000018.1, read on the forward strand.
TAAGCTTATGTAATATAATTTGAGTAAATTAATTAAATAATTGAAACTTGCCTATCTACCTGTGATAATTATTACACGAATTTACAACCCTCGTTTTAAAATCGAAAATTATTCGGGAACCCAGAAATATATCTTAGAAGAGCATCGCACCGGTAAAACGAAACGCGCTCTGAATCACGAATTAGGCAATAATAAAATTGGGGATTTTTTAATAAGTCTTTCGATTTATTTTGCACTGTTAGCACAATATCTTCAAAAAAATAAAATTATACAAATATCGTATGGTTTATATATTGATTTTATATAATATATTAGTATTATCTTTGATAAGTGACGAGTTAAATCTGTGTAACACGATAGAAAAATAAATGGAATATAAATAACAAGTGAATATCTGCTAAAAATATAATTGATTATTTTTGTTATGATTATATGCAGATAAGCATACCCCCAATGTCTATCATCCCAGCCACCTGAGCGAATAAGGGTCTCGTCTTCCATTACACCGCACGCCCCGTTAGAGAGGTTTAAATTCGTATTATTTGATCCGTGTGTAATTTTGAATTGCATCAAAAGATAATTGAATTAACCGAATCGTGAATAATACGTCTGCCTACAATAACAGAGAATAAATCTCCTTGTGCATCTCGTTTTGAGGCTTCAGCACACACCAGGGTGCGAAAAAATATCGGCATTTCGGAGAAAATTATTGAAATTCCCCATGAAATTATCAACTTTATTACTTAATATTATCCTATTTTTGTTTAAATAATTGTATGATTGAACTATCATTTTACCTACTCGTCAAGATACCAAACCATAGACCAGTAAATGAATAGACATGAAATAAAGTGGCACATTTAGGAGAGGGGTTTGGAACATTAGTTTGCAGGACGAGGGGCATTCTACATACATTCTTGGCGGAAACATAATTCCGATAGTTTATGACATATTTTAAAAAAAGTCACGAAGCTATTTGATTGCGTAAGTGGTACCAAAGTGATCACGTGGGTGATACCAAAATGAAAATATTGGGACAAGGATTTTGCGTTAGTTCATGTGGAATTCAAAAATATATTCCTAGTGAAGCAATATTAGATACCTAGTAGTGCGCCGTAGAAAAATAGGTACACCGATATTACTAGGAACATGTATTAGAATATTCAAAACTTTGTAACGACTGCATACAATATTTTCATTGAATTACGTACAAATCTTTAAAAAAATGTCAATGAAAAAAAAACCTTTCATCCACAAAGACCATAAAATTGTCACTGAAAAAAAAAAAATTCTTGTCAATTATGATGAACTAACGAAAACAGTTTACTTAACAGGTTTTTAAATAACAACTTGACTTTTATAAATTTGTTTAAAACGGATTTTAATACATATTTTTTTGGTTGAGATTTTTCCTTTCGAGGTCGAGGTGGTGCAGCCACACGAGGCACGTCATTAAAAGCACATAAATAATTTTCTAGAATATAATTTTTAGACATGATTCACGCATAATGATGCAATGGCCACATCCAGTAGGCAAAAAGAAAATCATCATTTTTATAAGCTAGTAGGTTGTTTCACGCGGACTCTTCGCTTGTGGTCGTTAAAGGCATATAATGCCGACAGTGTATGAACAGAATTAATATTTTTTTAAATGTTCGACAACTCATTAATTTTCATTCTGCATGTTTCATTTGAATAAAACGATGAATATTGGCTACTAACATTTTTACAACTGTATAAACAAATAACACACACATAATTTAAGTACAAATCTTACAGCTTGCATATATTTTAGAATGTCTGTATATTTTGAAGTACATTCATTTTATACACCCCCCCAAATAAGAATTAATTTGAATTATGGGGTGCCTGAGATATTTATAAAAAATGATCAAAAATATATAATAGTACAATATGACATAATATGATTGATTTTTTAAATTTTTTTGGCAGTTGGTTGTATTTATATGATTTAGGATCAATGTATGTTGCATGTCTTCGCCCTCTTCCTGTTTTAGACTTCCTCGCTAGTTTCACTTCTAGTCTGATAATTGCGGTGAATAAAAAAAAACCCGCTTATTTTCCTTTCACTCAGATAACACGGGCCTGTCCAGGATGCTAGAGGTGAATTGCTGTACGTAAATTAATATACGAATTGCTGATAAAATATGATGAAATCTGAAAATAAATAAAAACGGATTCGCACGAATGATTCCAATTAAGATGTCTTGCCAAGTCTCTCAGGTTGATCACCACGATTTCCATAATAATAGAGATGCCCTAATGACTAGCGATCATGATGCCTAATGGGCGGTACGAATCGTCATGTTCCATCCGACGCATATCGATTGTTGCATTAGTAAACACAAACAGGGCATTTTCCGAGCAATCAAAGAAACTGACGGTACCTAGGAAGGGCGGACGGGGGTGACACTTCGAGGGGGGCGCCGTGTTTACAGCGCGCGAGGGTGTTGGCATGGCAACCCTAGACTCGGAAGGTTCTTACGTTGCCAGAACTTTTAAATTACATAAGACGGAAAGTAAAGAAAACTTTTCACTCGGATATTTTTTAAATATGCCACGTGTCACACAAAAAAACAATTCAATAAATAATATACCTAATAATATTAACAAAATATTTTTTTGCGAGTTTACACAAAGTTATGAATGGTTACATTTGGAATGTTTAATTTTCGAATTTGTGGGTTTGGAAAATGTCACAGTTACTAAAAAAAAAATCAGAAATATTTTAATCAATTTTCATTACAAATTCTAAAAGTATCACTAAGCCATGTCAATCAATGTTTGGAATTTTGTCGAAGAATCGGTTCGATTCTGATTTTCTTCGATCTGACAACATTGTCGCCGCGACGAACAGTCGGTTGAGAAAATTTCGCGCGGGAAAATCTGGCGGGAAACCGGCTTACCAGTCCGCCAGAAACAAAATGCCGCCACCATCCCGGTCGCCCGACATCTTGCGGCGTAATGGGATAGCATCGGGAGCGGGTTTATTGTGTGACCTCTGTGCCGTGTTTCTCCGCAGTATGACGTAGTAATAAAGCGAGGGGTTGCCGTGCCAGGTATATTCGCGGGCCAATTCAGGTGGGGTGCTCCGCTAAAAATGGCTCCCCGGAATAAGCGGATCATACGTAGGTACTTGCATCCAGATATTTTTAAATTACCTTTTTTCGGCGGGAAGACGCGCTCAAATGTAACCCTAAAATAAGATTTTTTTCCGAAAATATCGTGCTGCAAAATAATGAAAGATTCCTTGTAAAGAAGAAATTTCTTATATAAAATATCAATATTTTTTAGAGATAGATTGCAAAAAATAATTAAAGGAACAAATACACCCAGTAAAATAAAATCAAAATAATTACATTTTACGATAAATACTCGACGACTTCGACAACGATAAAAGATGTAAGAATCCTTCAAAGCTAAAACGCGGGTACTCCAATTCACACTTATCGAAGAGTTACATACAAATTAAGCAAATGTCGTTAATTTTGTGTCATTAAATGTGACTTCCTTCGGTGCATTTACCCCAGACATGTAGCGTCCCCTATTTCTCGCCCCAGATAAAGGGAAGTACCAAAAAGATTCGGGAATAATTACTGGGCAGGACGCCACGGCAGGGGGCGAGGACGCCACTGGATTATAAAGGACTTAATCACACCGGCTACAGATTTTTTTTGTTCCTAGTAGAAGAGGGGTAAAAAAAAAAAACAAAATGAATGCAGACAATTGGTGTAATTTGCGAGCTCTTGCTATTATTGCAGCTATTCTGGTTTGCAGTGGTTGTTTTTGTAATAATGGGGATGTTTTGCATGCTTTAAAATGCATCTTGTAAAGCGGTTGTTTTGACAACTGGTTAACAGCGCATTTTTAACGCGTATTAGCAACTATTATTAAAATTATAGCAAATAATATAAATAATTAAAAATGAACAATTTTCTCTTTCAATTTTTATTTCTTTTACCAGAAACATGTCGTAGATTCTGGAACATTCTGTGCGTTTACTCTTATGAATTGTAAAACAAAGCACGTACTGATTCGAGCAAGCTCTCTCATGAATGATAAATGATAACATAATATTATTACGTCTTATTCCTTTCCTGACATTGCAGAGACTTCTTAGGATACTCCTTACATGGTGTCCTCAAATTTGTCTAATTTAGGCCGAATTCTCTAAATATGAACTGTCGAACAAACTTGTGCGGAATGAATGTGCGAGTTATAAATTCTGTCGTCTGTTCAAATTTCGTTTTTTGTTTTATGACAATTCATAAAATAGCAACGAATTCCATTTTAATTGCGTAAATTTTTATTTTGCTGCTTTCGGTGCGTAGAATTCGATGCATGATTAGGATAGCGGAAAGAAAATAACTACAGTAAAACCGGATATTAATCAATTAATAGGTTTCGTGATGACATTTTACCTTCCAGAGATAAAATCAAAATTATTTTTACATCTTATTAATGTTCATAATTTAAGTACATATACAAAACAGATAACGCGTTTTATTATAAATATCGTTATTTATCCGAAGATAAATTTGAAAAAATTAATAATAAATAGATTGATAATTATTTATTACAAGCGATTAAAAAACATATATTTTGTATAAACATTGCTCAGTTTAGATCTACGTCTCTTACGGTTGAGAATTTCGTGACTATGAGCACACCTGGCGATAGGATTGGAAGGATTTCCGCTAATTACCGGTGCTGATTGCCACTCCCGTCATGATCCGGGCACGAGAACAGCCTTAATTGGGCGCCAATCCTATGTCGGTAGGTACCTTCCCCCGATACGGTAGGAGGATACAGAGCCTTCTACGAGCGCCTAGAAATATAAGTACCTATGTACCTATGCAGGTCTACTCGGAACACTTGAAAACTTCGCAAAGGAGGCGTTCTAAAGATTTCGAACGACTCAACACTGTGAATTAATTATTCAACCTGCATTTTATTTTCATTTTAACAGTTGAAATTTTCTCGCAAAACAGCTTTAAGAGACTATTTAAAAAAAATATTCATTTAACTATAAAGAAAAATAATCTATTTCATAAAGCGCTAAAAGCTGTATATATGTGTATAATATTATGTTATCACTTTCAATTTTCACGTACCATGTCGAAATTAGCATAGAAGACAATTCAAGTGTTTTACAGCAATAATATTGTACTATACTATATACTACAAATACGAATAAAAGTGAGTGCATGCCATTTATAAATTACTATGTATATTACATCCATACAGACTGACTTTGCATTTAAGATCACGGAACCATGAAAACGATCATAAAACATTTTATCTGCCTTCTTGATTATTTTTGCTTATATTAAAACATTTAATAAATGTCAAACACCAAACACGACATTTTCAGGATATCTGCGTACCTTGTTTACATGTCGATGAATGTTTTAATATTTACGAAGTTATTTTCCTAAACAATTATATTTAAATACTAATTAAATGTATTAATTAGAAAGATATACATATAAAATCAATTTTATTGAAAAATATTGTTGTTGCGCCACCAGGATTCGAACCTGGATCTCTTTCCAAACCGGGGAAGGTGCATTATCCAACTAAGATACAGTATTTTTGACGACAAATTTTCGAACCTATATCAAATTAATACATCTATCGTCCACGGACCCATGTTCTGAATAATTACAATTTCACAATAAGAATGTGTTATCCTAATAATTATATTTATGCACATCTTATCTTTTTTTATAAAAAGTTTGCGGATGCGACAAATAAAACATATTCAAATACGAGTAAACCACTGTAGGGTACGCAAGGTGAATAACAAAAAATACAATTTGAATTAAATTGAAATGCCTTATATTTAACTATCGTCGTATATCCGTGTCTCGAATGCTAAATTGAAATATAGTTAACTTGTGATTCTAGAGACAACTCTGGTTTACATCTTATCATGAATACGTATTATCTTTCCCACAAGTCTTCGTTCCCATCTGATTAAGAAAATTAACTTATTTAAAAACAACAACTGATCGAAATATTGATCAAAGGCCTTTCTGTTAGAAAATATATAAATAAAATATAAAAAATTCCTCTATAACGAGATATCCTCTTCTTCATATCTGATAACATAATCGTTAAATAATCGTGAGGCAATAATTAGTTAACCTGTAACGATTACGTGCTCGTCAGATCTCCTTTCCGGCATATTAGCATAATTGTTAAATTTGTATACGTAATGGCGGCCAGCCTGACATGATTTCGAAAGTAAAACTAAAGTAGTCGAGTGAGAAATTCAAGATCAAGGCGTGTTTTGCCAGATAGTCCATTTGAATAAATTAAAAACTTTCGGTAGTAAATATATAAATAATACACATAAATCTACATTCAAATTAAAAAAAATATCTATGACATGCGTCTGATAATCTAACGGTTTTTTTTAATGTAAAGTTTGCCGGTCGGAGTCATGTTCAAGGTGATAAATTAAATAATTTATCAAAAACATTCGGACGCTGACTGCATATTTATGGAATTATGTTTCTCTTTAGGATTTTGTTTCACAGCATTCTCACGTGTGGCTAATGATTAAACGGTTGCTTGATGACGGAGTTTCTTTATTCATGAAGAAAGCTGTATACTAGGTAACAGGTAGGTACTTAACATTAGGTCAAGTGTAGTCTTGCAACCGGGCGCCGCGCCGGTCGGGCGCTGCTCACCCCGCAATTGATAAAATATGCACGGATCCGTCTGAGTGCGAACCCAGACGTGTATTTTAATAAACGAGCCCAGCGCTACTGGACCGTGGGAAGGGCTGGGCGTAGGGAAAACTACCAAATTGGGCTAAATACCGAGTCATTCTTTATTGGGATTGTCAATTTTGCATGTAAACGGTGTTGGTCATAAATTAAATCATTTGGAATCGTTGAAGATAAATAAAGCGTGTAAAACTAATCAAAAAATTATAAACAACTAACTAAATTTAACTACAAGTCCAATTCTAATTTTTTTTTCCTAAAAGTTATTCTAGTAATTTTGTATCATCAAATAACAATTTGAGTTAGGTACTAAATTCATTTTTAAATAATTATTGTTTTTTTAACATATGTTTTTGGTTAGTTATTGAAATTCTGAAGAAGAAAATGATATTTTTCGAAATCGGTAGATGTATTTTTTACTCAATAAAAAAAAAAGTGATTAGCTTGCTAACACTCTAAAATGCATTATTATGATTAGATATATGCACGTGCAAGGCACAGTAGTATTCAACCATCCAAATAAAACAATAAGCAATAAACGTTTATGTATTTACTAACCGTACACGTAAATGCGCTTTTTTTAATAATTTTGATTAATCTAAAATACAGCGATGCATTATTCATGTAACTATTAATTCGTTATTTATCTATTTTTGAATAATTCATATTCATACGTAAATTTAAATTACTTTTAAGTTATTTTCTTTCATGTGATGAATTATATCATGTTACCACATAGAAACCGACTGCAATGTTGTACGTACTGCTTATTATTTTAATGTACAAATTATTTTATTAAATGATACGAAAAGGTATTTGAAGTGTCAAAAAAATCATTTTAGAAAAATACAAAAGTAGTGTAAATACAGAATAAATACTTTATTTCCAAACTATGTATATATATATTTAATTATTCAACTACGCTATAAAAATTGAATTGACATTTGGCTCTTCCGGTGCAGATCGAAATCGAACAATTGTTATTTAATTTCGTATACAAATTTATATTTCCTTAACCACAAAGCCAACTGATATTTTGTACTGTGTCGTGTTGCAGAAACGAGCTCAAAACCTGAAAATATCATTAATATTCATTTATCATAAAAAAGCTCTTCGCGTTTGAACACTACTTGAAATATTTTTTCGTAGTAAAATGTAAGTATAAAAATCAATACTCGGATATTTTGTCGTTTCTCTACTTTCCTCTATCGTGATAAAAACGTCAGTAAAAATAATATTATGTATTTTCAATTAAGGGCGGTTTCATTGAAACTCGGATAACTTTGGCCATTATTAAAACAAATGTTCCGAGGTGCATAAGTGGCTCTATAAATCAAGAGAAATGCACTAAACGAACTATGACCATGTACTCAAATTAACATAAAGTGATCGTATATCTTTAGTGAAGCCTATTCGGACAATATTAAATAATAAATAAGGGGAAGAGAAACCCCTCAGCAACTGTTACGGAAGTTGATGTCATTTAACATTTTTTAAATATAAAAATACGCTTCTAATTCTCGGAGGGCATCTTGCGACAGGGTGGGTTTAGTTTCATTAAAAAATAGCAGCTGGATTGCAGCGTTATTATATACGAGTACGCAACGTATTTAAAGTGTAAAATAATGATTATGTAATTTTTATTCATACAGGTAGGTAGGTGCCTATTTAATAATGTAGATGATTATAATGATTATTTTTTAATTTAATTTTTATTCATGTAAGTAGGAGCCTACATATAAGTTTTTGATAACAATTGAAAAATATAAATAGTGAAACGAAATAAAAATAGAGTTTAAAATATGTAGTCAATTTTGAATTATTTTTATTAAGTTATACAGCTTATTAATATCATAATTCAAAATTTATTGCGATACCTAATTTACTGAAATGTATTAGATTCATTTTGTGGGTTTGATAACGCGTACCGCGAAGAGTTTATATTGTAAATGTTCCAAAAGGACAAAAGATAGTTGTGCGATTCCATTATTTTTCGCTATCTGAAAACCCGGTAAAATTAATAGAACGCGAATTATATTTAATTTATGCCAGTATCCCAGTTATTTAAAAGCTCGCTTCAAACTCACGAATACAATAAATTTTAACTAAATATATACTGCAAGTATTTGGGGTGCGTATTTGAATTTCAAACGTAATAACAGATATGTGAATCCGACAAGTTTAATGTGATTAAAAATAAACACATTACAAAAGAGCATATACGTGTTTACTGTTCCGGAGATGATTTTCCTTTTTAGATTCAGATTTCAAAGGGCTTTTCAGGCGCGGCGAGCAGATGCTCCTGCGGGAGCGCACTAAATTGCAAAACCGCTTTCATACGTAACCGCGGCTGGATCCGGTGTGCATTACGGTGATTACACCCCGCGTTACGAAACCGCTAACGGATGCGGAAGTCTGTCACTAAGGAGGCCATTGTCATCGCGCGGGCGGTTAGCTGTGGCGTCGCGACGCGATCAATCAACACCGGGACGCCGCACTTACGCCGAGCCCTTATTTACAGTCTCGGGCTGGTGCGGCGCGGAGAACACACGAACGGTGGTTTGGGCGGCGAACACATTGTGTCAGGTACTGTGGAAGGAGAACAACACCTTACGAAACACGAGAATGCCTTGCAAAATAGTAGAATTGTGTAGAAAACGGTCAAAACAATTGTAAAGTGTCATGATTTTGAAATATGTTTCAATTTAGATGGTTTTAACAGTAAACATATGATTCTAGTTGCGGAAAACGTAGAATTTGAACTGAAACAAATGATACATGTACAGATCAGAATGGAATAAAAATAAAATATCCACTAATAAATAAATACATATATAGGTACATAATGAATATGCGGCTTTGATGTAATTATTTTTATCTTTCGTATAATGAGTATTTTTAAATTTTCGCAACAATTTTTTTAAAATTCACGATGAAATTAAAAGCGCAGGTTACAAAAAAAAGGTTTTAATATATAAAGTTTGATGAAAATATATAAACGTTTGTAAAATATTTTGAGAAAATTTAGTTTTGTGTAACTACGAAGGGAAAGTCAAAAATTATTAACATTTTTTGTTCTACAATTTATTTATACAGACTTTATGAAAGTCAAGCTCGTCGTGGATTACTTGATGTGCAGAACCATGAGTGAAGAAAGCGCTACCTCACCGACGGTAACTCGTCTATTCGCTTGTTGAAGCTTGTCATCAAATAACACTTTTACGTGATAAAGCACTGTCTAAATTTCAGTCCTTTTCACACCCTTCGACCAGAGAAATCGGATCACTACTCGTTGTTTCTCCTTGGTGCAAACTGCTAGCGGAGCGGACACGTTTATACCGTTAATAGCCGTAAAGCAAATGACGTGATAGGGATCACATTTCGCACACGTGGCCGCAGTCGTACCAACTCTAAGCACGCATACGCAGAAGGCAGTATGACAACCTTAAAGGTGTGTTATGAGGAAAGTGTTGATAATTTTTAACTCGCTCTCGTATATTCTCCAAATTCATTCATTCATAAGTTTAATAAATAATTTTAGAATTTATGAGACTAGTCGAACATTTCAACTAGTTGAACATGATATATCACTCGCAACAAATATAAAGTTCATGATAATGTTTGCGTTACTATTCAATGCCCGTTCCCAGTTTAATATTGAGCGATGAATATGACGAACACATTGACAGGAGATTTATCTCAATTCAAATACTTTCTTGATGAACAGACTCGGTCTCATGTTGAAGCTCTCATTCTGAGAAATCGCGGGTTTTCGTGAAGATGAAAGGAAAAGGCTTTGAATTTAACTGAGTTTCACACTTTAATGAAATATTTCATTCCTTTACCAGAAACATTTATAGTAGATAGTGATAATCATAAATGAGCGTGTGTGTGTTAATGTCTTTTAAAAACTAAAAATAGGAAAGTTAGGGGCTATTTGAAAATGGTAAACCAATATTAGTATACCACTAATTGCATTGATATTATTGCGCATATGTATAGATGCCGGAAGAATATCAGGACAGGAAGGAGTTTGGCACTTACCACAATCCGGATTCCGCTGGTACCTCCAAAGATGTGGACTGTATATTTTAATCACTATTTCGTCATAGGTTCCGACACGAATTAGTATGATGTTGTAAATTGGACCGTACACGTATAAACGTACTGGCTCAAGGTCGCCAATCGAATGGTCGGCGGCGAGGCCGGGAAGGGGGGGAAGACACAGTGTATTATTTTCATTCAATAATTAATATTTATACATGTCCCAAACAGATATAATAGGAACATTTGGAAAAGCGTTCATCAAACAGTTGACAGAAAATGGCTAAAGATAAAGTCAGGAGCCATTTGAAAGTGGTAAATCAATGCAAATAAGGGTATTCCACTAATTATATTGATGTTCACGATTAACACTTGGGGAGGCCTTCATCCAGTAGTGAACAGAAAACGGCTGATAATGATGATGATGACGGTGAATATAGGAATATATAGTGTAAAAATTAAATCTATGCAGAATTTTTCATTACCTATATTTTTATGTATTGCGTTGGTTTGGTTTGGTTAGGTTAGGTTAGATTGTTGGATCTAGTAATAGTATAATAATAGGTACACATTATACAATAATATGCAGCATTTTCGGATCAAAACATTCATCACAAATTTAGTGTGGATTTCAATTGTTAGTACCATAATAATAATACGATAATACAAACAGCTATAGTTTTATGGCAATAATATTATGTACCGGTTAATGGTGACTCCAACTTCCAAATAACAGAGCCAACCAAAAACAGATTGCGGTCGTTAGATAAATTGTAGTTGTTCATAGGAAATGGGATACTTGATAGAGTGGATGAGTCACGGCCAGGTAGCTGCGTTCACCATTCGCCATAAGTCTATCGGCTGACACTAGGGGAGGATGGGTCGGCCGAAGGGAGGAAATAGGGAGGACGCCACTGTATCCTGACGAGATTTTGCAACAAGAGCCAATTTCTTGTAAATGTGTAATTCATACATACCGTGTTTATACTTTTTAAGATGTCTCATTCTATCTTCAACATGAAATTTAAAATATTTCAGTTTTGTGGTGCGACATTGCAAAACTTTAAATATGATGTGGTTGCACTCGTGATGTAATACAGGTGATTCAATAAGAAGCTAAAAAAATGTTTTAATTTATATATTTAAATATCAACAGAGAAACAAAATCGTCACGTCATTCGTTGACACGCTTAACCAATCGCGTCACACATTATAAAATATTGCATTATTCTGATCTAAGATGTTGTGAGTCATTCATCGACATATTTTTGACCGTTTAATATGATCAATATTGAAACATGTTATGCACTAGAGATGTACAAATTATTTAATGTATGATTTACCTACGGCATATGACACATTCATATATAATAATAATAATAATAATAATGTGTTTATTCTAGAGTGATCAGGTTTTTTTTTTAACCCGATTCGCCATAGAAATAATACATATTGTGTTACACATTAAGGTTATGAAATAAATATAATGCTATGAAAAAGAAAACCGAGGAAAATATTAATTAATAAAAAGTAAAAATTTCACACATATGTACACACAAAATATAAATATTACATATATAATTACTTCAGTCACAGCCATTGTATATGTAGCTATTCTGTAGGCGCTGCCATTCTCTGGTCAAGGAACAAGCTTTTCATGAGAGCGCCGCTTGCACCAGAGAGTTGGTGCTGAGCTCCAGCACTATACCAGATTCAATATGCATAATTATAATCATTATTTACGAGTATTTTATAAAACGCTTAATAGGTTTTTGATTTCATATTTTTTAGTGGAAAAAAAGTGCAACTATCCCGTGACATTTGTAATCTAACTTTTAAGATTGGTCTTTAATATTTATTACATTCATGTATAGGTTGAATAACGGTGAACGAAGCGTCGGACGCACCCCTCTGATATCTGTCGCTGGAAATCATCCCGAGTAATTGTTATCTCAGCTGAAGCTATTTATCAGCCGCCACCTTCCCTGTGAGAGCTATCCCGAGTAATGAAAGCCACACATGAGTAATGATCTATTGCTTTCATCGGACGTTACTATTTATTTTGAATAATGTATTCAGGGCCCCTACCGCAACCGCCCTACCACTTTTATTAAATGAAAATTGAGTATCTAACGTAGGAAAAATAAGTTCAATGCGGGTTTGCTGGTAGATCAACCTGGGTCTAAGATCATTCTTTGTCTACAATTCGTTGCCAACAATTCTTTCCGGCTACAATTCTTCGCAGCCTCAATTCTTCTCCTCACAATTTTTCGCCGCATATATTAAAATAAAAACAATCGATTCAATGTTGAAAATGATTTGAATACGCAATGTAACGTGACACAACTTCGAGTTTTTTCAATATGTGCGGTAAAGAATTTCGTAGACGAAGAATTGTGGTGAAAGAATTGTTGTCGATGAACGTTCCGAACACCCTGTAGCCTAGCTTTTGCCAAATCTGATCTAACAATGATGGAAAAGTCTAAGTGCTTTTTAAGAAACATTCTTTACTTTTACTTCTATGAGTGTTGTTTCGGAGGAATGTTTAGACTAGATATTATTCATTAATTAATTCCACTAAAGTAACTTCTGAGAAAGACCATCGAAAATATGCATCGCCTTGTTGGATACACTTCAACTATAAAGCACAACTCCAATGGTGATTTATTGTATAAATCAGCAATATAATAGTGTGTTGTATTATTATTTTATGGTAGCAAACTTATATTCTTCCCCTTCTTCTTTACAATACCTTTTCCAAAAAGAAATAGCAAAAATCACAGCACACAAAATATACACATTTATCAGAGACAATTTGTACCTAACCTCGAAATGTCTCGACATTTCGCTTAATATGTATGATGTCGAGGGTCGATTGCGTCATATTATTTTCACAAGCGGGGAGTATTGGGTACAGATGATATCACCACTATAAAGGGGTACCTACCTCCATAAATATTGGCAGTAAAGGTCAACAGAGGTGAATGAGAAGCATGTTATCGTTTTTTTTTCTTATGTACTGATTAAAATTGCATGCTCACTTTTAACTGGAATTTAATAGTGATCTAAACCTGTATTTCTTATTATGTAGATACTGCATTCTTTGCGTATGTATTTATTTTATAAGCGATTAATGAAATTCTATGAGTAGGCGAATAAAACATGTTTCAATTGTAATTAATTAGGTATTTTATTTATAATCTAATATCACTGTGTCAGCCCGTGCATATAAAATACATATTTAATTAACTGCACACGGTAGATTATCAGAGCCTCTATTGCGTGACACCACTCCCGAGTACTTCCACGATGCAGTGGTGATAATTATTAACGCTTTTAACGCTACACACACAATCGTAAAACTATTAATAATTTCATATGAAGAAAGGAAAAAAAAATACATGAATAAGCTGTATAGTAATATATCGAATTGTAATCATGTCGCGAGTTGGCGAATATTTCTTTGATCGTGAATATAGAAATGACATAATGAATATGCATATCAGTGCAAACACACATTTTTCTACCATACCGAAATCTGTTCTGCGTATCAATAAAAAAGTCGTTAAGTAACCATTATGTACACTTTCGTGTGCTATACGTTATGATTAATTTCGTTATTCCATCAATACAAATGAGTATTTAATCGATTTATTACAGCACGCGTCTTGTACGCATTGTTCTAGACGTTTCTAAACATGAGTACGTATCTTCCAATTAAACCCTTTCTCAACAGACCTGATGTGCATATTAAATTATTTTATATTTTTAATAAGAAATCTCCCATTATTTGTGGTGAAATTTTCTATGTGATAATAATTATCATTGACACGAACGATATTTTTAAAAGTAACCACAATTAAGATGCACATTTATGTTTAGTTAACGTTAGCGAAGGGGTTAATAATAATCAATCACCTTCGTTTAGTTAAATACGTTCAACCATCTGCCTAAACATCCTTTCATCATCAGCAAATGTAGGTGTGACTGTTCTACTTGGATTAAAAAAAATATGATTCCGCGCTATTAAAAACCCATTAGTATTTTGGGTTTGGTCATTTTAAATAATGATGTGTACTTTTGAATTTGACCACATTTTGTATTTTGTACGCAGTTTGTTCACATTTTTTTTTTCAATAATTATTGATATACACAAGATAATCTAAAAATCAACACAAAAACTGTTTGTTCGCTCTTGCCGTTTGACTAAAACATTGAATACGCTAATATGTTCCATATTTAAAAAAAAAATGTTTTAAACAAAATTACAAACCGCAATGAATTATTTGCGGTTTACACTCGTGTACAAAGATGACGTATTACAGACGCTCGCTACCTTCGGCGCCTGGATTGTATTGCATTTACGGTGGCGGAATTAATACGTCACGTACTCAAATATTAGCTTTGTGGCCGGTCAATATTTTACATTCTCATTTATGGCATTTAATTATTAATATTTACTTCCAGTAAAGAAACAACACGCTTAAAAAGAAACACGAAAGACTTTCAATATTAATTCATATTTTTGCATTTTTTTACGAAAATATGTGTTTTATTTATTTACGTATGTACTTACTAAATAATATATTCTTTAACCATTATATTATAGATTGCAAATGTATTATATAAATTATTACAGTGTAACTCCCTCCCCAAGCACAAGGGCTAGTCTGTTTTTTGGAGAAGTAATCGAATTAAAAAAATATGTAAATTTGATAATGTATAATACTCAATACTCATATTATAAAAAAATTCACAATAAAAAAATAAACAAAAGTATTTCATAAGAAGTTTTTCTTTTGTTTCAGTAGCAGTAAAGAAAAACATGGCAAAAAATATACTCGCGGGGTTGGCGTTGGTCCTGTTGGCGACGACGCCTGCACACGGCGACAACGCGGTCGGTTTACTGTCCGTGTACGACACCACGCTCCAGTGGGTCACGTCCAGCACACTGCTGTGGGTTACAGGGACGGGAGACGTCAAGCAGTTGGAGAATGCTGTCCTGGGAGGCTTGGAATTAGTCGATGGAGGTAAATTATCTGTTAGGAGTTATCTGGCTGTGATAACAATATGTTTAATGGCTGGCATCTTGTGGAAATCTGCTACGTTCATTTGAAATTAAATTTGTTGTCACGCGTAGAATAAAATCAATATTATGAATCAAATCAATAAAATGTATATCGTTTATTTTATTATTTTTTGTCACGTGAATATTCTTACTATTTTCAAACTAAGCTAAACGTTTGTGCCATGAAAATAGGACTAACTTGTTAGTCTCCTGGAACTAGGCGTCTTAACCACCAAAGTCACCATCGACGTACTCACTAAAAAAGGTCAGAGAGCCAGTCATTAAACATATTCTACGCAGGGGTGACATAATACTTGTGTCCGATACATGTAGCCAGTTTTTGAATATTCTAAACTCATATTTGTTATATTTTTAAAACTGACTGACATTTTGGTTATTACAGGTGCTAATTCCGCAAATTCTGAGGACGCGCAGAACAAGTCGGTGTACGTGTGCCGCGCCAGGCACAACGGCGTGTGGGTATCCGGCCAGTTGCGCAGCAAGTACCGAGAATGTATCGTCTCTCTCCACAGTTCGGTGCATAAATATTCCAAGTACGAAATTCTACAAAATCTGGAGGGCGGCGCCATGCTCAAGTGGATGCCTTGGGATAAGTTCACCACCATTCCCCTGGGAGCCGTAGCGGGAGGCCAGGACACGTACGAAACTCTCGTGGCGAGGACGAAAGTGGCGCAGGAGCAAGAAGATGGTAGCGTCAAAGAATCCATCGGATACACCCACTTCATCGGCAAGTTTGATCCCAAGGAAGGATTGGGTAAAATATCTTTTGTCGACGAACAAAATAAAGAAATTGAATCCATCAAAGGCGAAATTTTAGTCGAAACTGAACCTATTAGATACGAATTGACCGGAGTAAAATTCAACCTGTACAGGAAACGAGTCACCAGAGAGCCCAAGTTTTTGGCGGAAACCATTCTGAGGAACAACGCAGAGACAGAGTCTGTAAATGTGGATTCCGCTCTAGCCTACAATTCCACCCATCGCCTCTACTGGGGGCAAGGTCACGCCATCCTGACAGGATTGAATACGACCGTGCGTTTAACTAATGGCACCGTTCTCGACAATTATAACTGGGGCATCGAGTCTAAAGAGGATCGGGAAGATATAATCAAAGTTGAACAACTGCTGGAACCCGGAACAGCTTGTAACGTGACTCTCAGTGGTAATTACACCGAAATGGACGTGCCTTACACGGCAACACTGATCGCGTTCTACCCGGACGGTAACACCAAGTCCAGAATGATTCACGGAAACAAAGTCGAATTTGGAATGAGGGATGTCGCCCCGGAGTACGGACCTATTTACTACACCGGCAACAATAGTCTCGTACCCACGACGACGACCACGACAACATCTACCACAAGCACCACGACAACGACCACAACAGAGGCGTTCACGTTTGATGGACTGCCGGAAAATGAAGTAATACAAAAGAAGAAGAAAGTGGACGATGAATCTTCGATTCCGATTAAAAACAAAGGAGAAAACCAAAGCATGATGTCCGATGACGGAGACGCCTTGTCGCTTAAGAAGAAAGAGGATCAAGTGAAGCAAGCTGGCGTGGTGGGATCTTCGTCAGCAGCGCTCAACCCTTCCGTCATCGTGTTACTGCTGGCTTCCAGCACCGCGGTGACGCGGAGGTTAATAATGTAAATAAAGAGGTGTGCAATTGATAGCACAATCAGAATGGGAGTGTGTCGGTAAAGGTAGACGTGTGTGCGTGTGTTTCGGTAAAGGCGTATGTGTATATGTGTGTCTGCTTGTTAGTCTAGAGAGCTGCGTGGATGTACCAGGGATAAATGAGTATGTTTGGAATAAGATTGAGACGCGTGAAATGGACCAGGATTTTATGGACACTATTCCACGGTCGATTGGAATAGTCTACTATTCTCGGGGAGCGATATCCGAGTTCCGAGAAAAATTATGTTTGCCGCTAGATTATTCAAGGCGTATATTCCGTAGTTTATCTATCCCGCCGTGTAAACTTTGTCAATGTATATAACTATAAACTGTATTTGAAAAAAAATCGCTTTATCTTATTGTTATCCACATCAATAAATAGAAATCTGTTACGGATGATGACATTCCAGATGCCCAGAAAAGTAATTTTGACAATTCATTCCAATTTGTGTAAAATAGTTATAAATGATGTGTGTATATAGCCAATGTAAATATAACGCTTTAAGCGAAAATGACATTGAATTCAGCGATGAAGGATAATATTTAGATAGAAGCGGAGTGGAGGGGATGACTGACGCGGCGTGGTCTGACGCTGACGATAGTTTGATATGACAGATTATAGCATCTCTTCTTGCATACTGTAGGTGTAAAAATGTTATTTATGAATATCATCACTTATTTAAGATTGCAGTATTCTAAAGGTACAAAGTGTAAAATAATATGTACATTATCCCTTATCGCATCTGACACTTTTGGCTATGTTGATGTACAACATACTTTCGCTAATCCGTATTGTAAGCGCCTACTCACTCAGCACACTGGCCGTCGTGTCTTGTGCTGCGTTTTCTGTCAAAGCTATGTACTTGCCGTGTGTTTCGTTGCTATACCGCCCTTTCGTATATTAATTACCGTAGCGTACGACGATGGCACGGAGAAGGGCGAGCGGGTGCGCAGATCGCGCCGAAGGGCGGACCGCCTCGTTCCCTGGCCCTGTCGTCGGTCCTGCGCGGCCACGGCCCGCTGCGAGTGATGCACAGGTCCGCTGTAGAACGTTCCGTATTCGCGTGACGATTGAATTATTTATTTTTAATTAATCACAAATGTTAAATATATTAAATAGAAATATATATATTAATAATTCTGCCTATGTACTGTAATTCCATACACTATGTATTCTTGGAATTAAAATGATAAATCTCAACTGTTCTGTTTGTTTCTCGAAATAAGATATAGTAACGTCATGTCTTATGTTGCACATATATGTACAAAACTTCACTAAATTAGATTTTATTTTTATACTGCGACGAGAGTGTGTTTACTTACTTCGATTGATTTTCTTCTACGGTCTGTTCCAATTCGAGCCATGAAAGTGAAAATTCAAAGATTCTCTCGATAGAGCGACGGGCACGGGCTCGGAGGGCGTCCCGCCCCGGTGTCGACGGAGACAAGCAGCCAAGATCACTAACCTGTACAGGAACGCAACATCTGTCGTTGATTTATTTCTTTACATTAACAGTTTTTTTGACGTTCCTCTGCCTTGTTTATAAGTTCGATATCGAGATCAATTATTATTGTTATTGTTTATATAAAAGAAAACGAATCTCAACTTTGCAAAGCTTCCTTGTGATGTTTGATGTACTATTACGTTTTTTTAAGTGATAAAATAAAATGAGTTTAAAATTTGGATATTGTTTTTTTATTATATGTAATACCCAATTATTCACTACATAATATATGATTTTTGGATTTTCAAATTATTGGAAAATGCCAATAACAATTTAAAAAAAATGACAGATGCGAGGATTAGAAATCGTGATGAGTTAAATTTTTATTGTGACTGTGACTGGTGTATCAGTGCAGCAAATTACGAATGATCAGTTACAATCGAATACACATGTCACTGTTAAAATAACAGTTAAGCCTGTCACTAAGAAGTGTTCATCATTCATATTATATTGATATTAGTTTGATTATTTTATACTTTCTCGAAACTTAATATAAAACAGTGACAATGAAACACACTGAAAATAATCTATTATCTCTTTATAAATATCAAAAATAGTGATAGAAAACCCTTTCTATTCCTTTAAAATAAATATGTCCAAATGTTTGTTCAAAAGGTGACGATCAAGCGAACCATTATATTTCTGGAAAATTAATATATATTATAAGTATATTAATCAATAAGATAAACTGAAATTATATTTGATGTCTTGGCGATTAGACCCCCGTAACCATAAAATAATTCCAAAACGTCCACAAGAGCTCGAGGGACTCGGGCTTAAAATATTTTTAAGGATGCAGGTAATTAGATCAATAGATCAATCAAAAATTATTTTTTCCAATATTTTGTGTAGTTTTCGAACATTGACAACGCCACCTTTTCTCACTTTTTCTAAAGCCGTAGACGGCACAGAATGATCAGAACGAGAATAACTTTTTCACAACAAAACTATAAGTACGATAAATATATATTCCACTCAATCGGCGAGTACGTGCCTTCACTACAACGCTTAACCCATGTAAACCGGGATAAAATTTTTTACGATTTTACAAAATTTTCTATATAAGCGATGTAAATAAGGGAAAGGGTATAAAAATACTAATAAAAAATTACAATTTTCGTATAAAATCAAAAACGTTAACGCCCAACTTAAAAGACTTCATTAAATTAAATTAATAAGCCACAATATATATATGTAATTTCTACAGTTCCAAATGGTCTAACTACACTACTGATAATAGTTAAAAAAATATCTCGGAAAAACGATTTTAACGAACAATATATTACGTGTAAAGTACAAAAAAGTAGTTAAGTATTTATGGTTTAACATGAGATAAATATTGAGTTAGAAGGTGTGAAATAATAACAGGACTCGAATGAATAATTTTTCAAGCTAACCTAATCGAAGTTAGTATTTTTTATCTATATTAAATAACTAGTACATTGGGTCTTGAAAAATATATTAATGTTATATAAAATGGCACAGCAATTAATATAGGTATACATAATCATTTCAAACTTCAGATTAATCGAGGTAGAAGCTATTACATATTCATTCTGTTATGGGAAAAATACAAGCAAACTCTTAATATCTGCAGCAAATAATGCAATCTAGATTATAGATGTAATATTTAAATAATGAAAAAAAAACAAAAAATGTAAACTATCGTATTGGCCCGAATATAACGCGACGTTTTTTAAAATAAATAATTTAATTTAAATGACGTTCGCGTTATATTCAAAACCTAACCTCTATAATGAAAACTTTATTAATTTTATTACTTTACTCGTACTTTTCTCGTACTATACTATAAGTATTGTATATAATATATACATGTATGTCAAAATGTCATACATATTCAAATTAATATTATGTTTCCCAAAAAAATGTTTTATCTTTAAATAATGGGCTGAAATGTCAACAATCGCGTTATATTCGAGACTGCGTTTAATTCGGGCCAATACGGTGCAATCATTTTATAATGCTTTCAGCTTCACATTAGAAATTGTAGAATGATTTAATCTACAGGTAGAAACAAAAATAAGTAAATTACGCAACTCAAACACATACCGTCACCAGTATTTATATCCTTTACTTTGTTATTCAACTACAAGACTACAATGTATAATATATTACGCCGAGCGAAGCAGGTAATTCAAATTAGTTTTATGTATTCTACATTAAACCTACTGTTTAAATAATAAGTATGAAGACAAAAGACCAACGCTGGAACGACGTATCTGCGTGAGCCATTGTTAGTTTCATCAAACGAGTAAATTACGCAACGCGGATAAATTAAACTTCACACAAAGGTTATGCTAAAATTGGCCCTTCCGAATTGGAAAAGTTTCACAATTCATCGTTGTTTGAAGGTGTTAGTGGAGACCCGAAGGTTTTCTTTTGGGCGGACGAGTGAGAGGGTAAGGGGAGAACGCAGGTGCGAGGGGGTCGTCGATACTGGGGGTGGTAGGGCGGCCCAGTCCAGCCGGCGCCTCCGACTTAATACGCCAGACATTTTGTCTAAATGATACAACCGTGGATCGAATAGGCAACCACCGACTCTTTCGTCTGGTGACGTGAAATTTACTAAAGGCATGTGTTGACGTTCCGACATGATACACTGTTGACGTAATTTGCTTCTTCCTCATTCACAGAAGGTAATAGAGAACATTGTTTGCGTGAAATCTTCGCATTATTATGACTCCTCGGATTTATTGCTAGAACGTCTAACCCATTCTAATCACCTTTTACTTTTATCATTTTATATTTCTCATTTGTACAGTCAACTTGAATTCGGATCGGTAGTTTGGAACATACATTATTCCACCTACTGCGACCGACTTGAAAATGTTCCACATAAATTTTTTAATATATTAAATTCACGTGCCCGCTTAGACATTAAATCTCATTCAGAAAGTGAGTGTTTCCATAAAATCCCCCCCCCCTTCTTAAATAGAAGAAACATACAAGATTTATCTACCTCTATAAAATTTTAAATAACTTAGCTGACTCGCCCTATTTATCAGAACAAATAACTTCAAACTGTCCCACACACCCAACACGATCAAATAATCTTTTTTACCAAAATTTTGGTAGAACTAATTACATAAAAAAATGTTTTGTGATCCGCTCTACGTCAAAACATAATGCCGTAAATTCTAATAACTTGGACATTTTCAATAATAAATTTCTTCCCTTTAAAATTAAACTACGCCAACTTTTTAATAACTATTAACGCAAAATGTATATATTGCATCCCATTTGCCTCCCTTCCTTACACTTTCCACTTTGTATATTTAATTTAAAAAAAATATTTTGTTTATTTTTTCAATTTTTTTTTTTATATATACATACTATTTTTTAAATTATTATGTTTATTTTAATGTAAAAATCTTTTTGTTTATCAGTTTGTTTGAGTATACTATTTTTTAGTTTATTATATTCTAGTTATTTAATTCCGAAGAAACCTCACTGGTGTTATTTTTATACATTATTTTATTATTGTTATTGTGATACTTATTACTGTTTGTTTCCCTAAAAATAAATTACAACAAAATGTAACAACGAAAAACAAACAGGATCTGCTGTCCCGTAATAATTTTTATAACTTTATTTAAAAATCAACGAAAGTACGAAAGAAAAATAATTTACTTGTTCAACTTTTAGATGTTATACAAAATACACTATAAAGCAATTTTATGAAAAACATTAGTTACTACTAGTGAATCCAATCCTGAGCCGAAATCGCAATCTCAGGATTTCGGAATTGAATATTGATGATACCGAGGATTGAAAAATGCTTATTTGCTCATTGATATTACTTTTTTTTAAATACCAGAAAGAACAAATAAATATAAAATATTTGTT
The DNA here is from genome assembly GCA_022840565.1 of Eubasilissa regina. Lineage (NCBI taxonomy): Eukaryota > Metazoa > Arthropoda > Insecta > Trichoptera > Phryganeidae > Eubasilissa > Eubasilissa regina. The sequence continues at coordinate 31,085,243 of JAINEB010000018.1, forward strand.
TTTCGTGTTTCCACCAAAGAGACAAAAACACGAAACACAAATAAAATCTGTTTTTCTCGACAAAAAGACCCATGTTTTGTAATAAATGAACAGTTCTGAAAACAAGTCTGTCCGAGGACAGTGTTTTCAGTTAACAAAACACTTTCCCATCTCAAGTCGGCACATCAAAGAAAAACAAGTTTGTTCCTGCTGTTTAGTTGAAACACGCGAATGTAGGTATTTTTGTTATCTGCGACATTACATTGCAACACTCTTTATCGGAATGTGATTTTTATCAAAAGTTTGTGCCGGTAATTTGTATTTTTCTTGTCGATTTTAGGCCCTACCAGATTAATCCATAATTCAAAATCGGCACATGACATTCTAGTAAAATTGTGGAAGAAAGATTTCTATTCTCCATTCAACCCAATATCGTATTAAAAAGTATTTTTTATTCGACCATTAATTAAAAACCAACTACAGATAATTATAAACAAATCGTCGTCGGTGAAGGACATCATCATTGCGGGACTAAACAAAATGGGAAAAAGAGACAAACACTAGCAACAAAGTTTTTGGAACAGTCTTCTAGAACTGTTTTGAAGACAACAAAATAAGTTTGTTTTGTTTTTTGAAAACAGTTTTTTTAATCAGTCCGTTTGGTGGAAACTCGGTTTAAGTAAATAAGGAAACTTTGAACAAATAATAATTCAAGATTAACAAATAACAATTTGAATGCGCAATAATTTTATTATTATGAATAACGTGTCCGAGGCAATGGCCAAGCACAGAATGTTTCACCATTTAGTCTTGATCTAATTTTGGTAACCTGAAATTAAGCTTTAACATATTAAGAAAGCCCGAAAGTTTCGGGATTACACGTACTAATATCGGGATTCATATATACTGAAATACTGGCCTGGATCCCGGGATTGAATTCCTTAGTTACGATGCTACACCTCCGGGAAAATAAATGTGTAACACGTCGAACTAGCGACTCATGCATAATGCATTCTAGAAAATCGTCAATACTTTGGAAGGTTCTAGTTCTTTTGAACGATTGGCATCTAAAGTCAGAGTACTAGCGACATGAATAATATGTGTGGAAGAGGTAAACTTGATTTTTTGTAATATTTCGTATCTATATTGATAGTATGTATTATGTTTCTCAAAGATAAAATATTCTAGTTTTAAATATATTTTCAGTAAAATCAATAAGAAGATGCGCAGTGCGAGATAATTTGGTTACAGAAAATAAATCGTGGGCAGCACAAGGAATTTTAAGTTTTTGTAGTCTTCATTCATACAGATTTGCTTCATCTTGTTAATTTTTGTATATTTAAAATTTTTTAAACAACGTATGAATAAATATTAATAATAATAATATCAACGTATGAAAATGTATAGTTTTATATTATTTTTTTTAATCAATGAATATACAATAGCAAAATAATTTAAATTTAATTTGCGTCCAAGAATGTTTATAATTAAAAAGTACGCAAGTACCTACTCATTTATTGTGTCGATTGTTCAAAATTTATTGTATCTATTCCATGTCTGTTTTTGTTTAAATTTGTTTATATATACATTTTATATATATATATATGTAAAAAGTTTTTTTAAATGAAAAGCAAAAAAATAGATTAAAATTATGGCTTATGGCAACCGGGTGAAATAAATTATCTCTTTTATTTAGACCTACTTATGGACAAAAATTCTCACTCTGCCATCAAGCTAAGCCAATTAATTAGAATTATAATAAATACAAATTAAATGTATTCATCATAAAGATATACATATAAAATCAATTTTATCGAAAAATATTGTTGTTGCGATACCGGGATACGAACTTGAATCTCTTTTCCAATCCGGGGAAGGTGAATTACCAACTATGCTACAGCGACAGTATTTTTGACGACAAATTTTCGAACCTATATGTTACACTTTTTCAAATGAATACATCTCTCGTTCCATCATTTGAAAGCCACCACAGAGCTATGTTCTGAATAATTACAACTTTACAATAAGAATGTGATCTCCTTAATGAAATATAATAAATCAATTTTATAAAGGTGTTATAGACATTTTTATCTAATTATAATTATGATTAATGTTATAATACTAATATATCTACATAAAGGGAATTATGTAGAATAGAACAGATTCTTAGGATGAATCAGTTACAATAATTATGTAGATCTAATTAATTTATAAAAAATGAATACATTTGTAAAAATAATACAATAATAATAAGTACAGTAATACTCCGACTTACGCTACCCCGACTTACGCGAGCTCAGAGTTACGCGGTTCATCTGGCGACACTACCGCTAGACGTTGACCGTTGACAACACTGCCGCTAGTGTCGTCCGCTATATTCAGTGTTTCTCTTACTGTGATAGGCGTTGGGTGTGTTTCGCGCGGACTCAACGTGGACGATTATGATTCAACGATCTATGAAAGTTAAGATTGATTTGTTATACGTTTTCTAAACCCTTAAAAAACTATGTCATCCAAACGAAGTAAATCTGATTCTTCTGCAACTAGTAAGAAAAGGAAAACGATATTTTTGAAATGTAAACATAAGATTATCGTAGATTTTGATAGCAGAATGATAATTTGTGAATTGGCAAAGAAGTTAGAGCTACCGGAATCCACAGTAAGAACAATAATAAAAGATAAAGAAAGAATTCTTAAAGCGGTGAAAAATGTTCAATCCTTGAACTTTTTTACGTAAACGTTTATTTTTTAATATTTTGTATTAATATGAATAAAGAACTGCAATTTTATTAAATATTTTTCTTCTAAACTAGTGTTTTTGTTAGTCCTTGGTCCCAATTAAACAAAGTTGTATGTATTTATCTGCAAAGTTGTACCCCGACTTACGCGAATTCGAATTAAGCGATTTACGTCGGTCCCACCTATCGCGTAACTTCGGGGTATTACTGTAACGGAAATTTGGGTTTCTGGATTTTTACCATTCGACTACATAGATAATCGAAGATTAGAGTAAACTATATTCCAATTTTGTGATTCAAAAATAATACCATAAAAGCCATCCAATTATGGAGATCATCCGGATTACTAATTATCCGATAATCCTCATTCATTAGGGAAGTTAACTGTACGTTCGTTTTCAAATGATCGAGATAAGTAAAGTAAGTTCCAACCCTGTGTGCTAAAACTAAAACAAAAGCACGTACCGTGAAGGGACAGTTACGGAATTCCGATAATATACCCAATTTAGCTTCGAATTTCCACTCAAACGGAGAGAAAAGCTGACATCCAACGGACTCTGGGAAATTACTCGTACCGGGTGGTGTAAGGCTTTTTTCAAGGTCGAAATTTAAAGAGAGAGAAAGCTCAATATTACGATAACTCAAATAACCGCTCGACATTGTACACGATATGAAGTAATAAATAGTCTAATAATAAAAATCTAGCCTGGTTTTTAATATTGTAAAAAATAACGAAGTGTGTTTTTTTTAGGACGGTAAAAAATAAAGTTCCGCAGAGCTACTACGCGTAGCTTATCTGCAGAATTCTATCTAGTTCTTGGTCATAGTTAGGAAATAATAATAATATCTTAAATAATGAAACCATATATGTATATATATATATATATATATGTGAAACTATCGTCTCTTCTAGGTTAGATTGCGTTTTTTGTACATGATTTTTTCTAAAAAACCTAGGTCTATATTATGGCACGGTAAAACGTGCCAATATTAAAGCTTTACCTCAAAAGTTACCCTCTAGCTCCCACAGTTGAGTTGAGATTTACATTTGTCGTGGACAAATACAGTTGTACCGTATCTTTTTGAGGTAACGCCTTGACAATGACACGTCTTATAGACGGTGGCCTAAGTTTCCTCAAAGAAACCATCTACAAAAAACGCAATCTAGAAAAGACCAGTTCTACAGACTAGTACTAGCGGAAACTTTAAATCAAACATATATTTATTTATGAATAATTTTTAAAAATGACAATAACATTTACTACTAAGTAGCGCTGAAAATTCTCGCTAGAGTTATAAGTAATGACCAATATGAAAATGAGAAAGAAATGGTGGAACAGAGTTTATTAGCTTATTCTATTGAGTTTATATGAGTAAAATGTACACTGATAGGAAGCAATAGGTAGTGGCAGCTTGGTGACCAAAAGTGTCACTGTCAATGTTTTCGGAAACAGAAAAAAAATAGATTGACTGCCATTTGATACAAGTTTGGAGCAGATTGGGTATACAGACTGAATGTATCACTTATTTTCAAGATAAAGGCGGTTGTGTCATGGCTAAATGAACAAAATGAAAATGGAAAATAGAAAAAAATAGCCAGCCGAGGATTCAAACCTGCATTGCCAGAGAGAAAGTCAAATACCTTAGCTCATTGTATTTATAATACACCACACACAGATGCGACGGTTTAAGAGTAAAATAATAATAAGATGGACTAAAAACTAAATCTGTTTTATCTTGAGAGTTGCGAATCATTAAAAACAAATAAAATTAAGGGAGGATGGTCCAGTATATTAATTACACGCAGGAGAGTAGAACCCGATCGGACAGTAGATAGGTATATACGAAGGAAGGTAGAACTAATCGAAAAGTGAGTTAAATGGGTGTACAGAGTTAGCATACTCGAACGGCAGAATAGATTCAAATTATTTATATGTGATAAATTTTAACAATTATACGTATTAAAAACGGGAAAGAAAAGATAAAATATGAAATGCTATAAATCAGTAAACCAGAAATGAAAGAGCTATATTATTTAAAAGCGGTATTTTAAAAGAGCAAGGTTATAAAACAGCTTTGGTATAAAAACTAGTCCAAAATACCATAAAACAACTTCCCGTGACACACTACCGTAAATACTACGGTCCACGGTCACTGTTATTTCAAACGGCGTGTAAGTTTTCAGAAACTACTCTTTTTTAACATTTTGTTTAAATAGATAGAGAGTAAAGACGTGAAAAAAATAATCCTAGCATTTTTGACGATGAAAACTCGTTTAGATCCGTTTTGGTCCGTCGGCGCGGGGAAATGTCAAACCTTTTAACAGAAACTTGCGGGCTAAATTATGTGCACGCCTAACGCAAATGTCGCAAAAGCGAGGCGCACTTTATTTATAGAGAATAAAAACTAAGGGTTGTTTCGGGGGTAAATCGCTCGACAAGTTGGGAAACTAAGAAGCAAAGATACGGAGCAAATAAATAAGCAAGCCAGATGCGTTTTATTTACTTTGTAATAATATTATATACACACAAGTAAAATGGAATACCGGTCGAGTCAGACATGATTTTCCCTTCGAGGCGAAACATGGTGCAGTTCCCCTTGTGCGCGCAATTATATTAGGTCGAGAGTTTAATTAAATTTCTCACAAAATACGCGAGAGAAGCTACAAGGATTTGCGGGAGAAAATCTTGCGCACAGCAAGGAAGGATTATATTATACTAGTTTCTGAACGCATACTAAAATTGTGGTATCTAAGGAAAAATTGTAAGCATTATGGAATATTGACGACATTATAGACGTGCCTCTTTTATATAGTAGGTTTCACTCCAGATTATCGTTGTAAAGTGAATCGCAGGATATTTTCACATACCAGGGCAAATAAACAGGTTAACACTATCATTTATTAAGTGCGTAATAGCCCTAGATATAAAAAAAGTAATGTACATGTAAGAATAATGAATAATAAATAAATGCTGAAATTTGAATGTACAAGAGACACCAACCGACCAGGTGCGCACATTCTGTTATGAAACTAAACTGAGCGAGGAATATCATAAAAAAAAACGCCAAACAATTAAGCATGGTGTACGTGCCCATCATGCGACTGTGACAACACTGCGCCGATATATTACGGTTGTATATGATAAAATAGTGTACATAATTAAGAAGAGTTAGAGGTACATACCTACAACTAGACCCCACAATATTAATACATACGTAGTACTGATGAACAAAAAATTAAAACGTAACCTAGTTTCACAGCAAATGTTGTCGTTTGATATCAAACATGATGAAGATCGATCATATGAAAACAGTATAACTACATACATAAACGTACAAGTACCGATTGGAGTGTAAAAGTTTAATATGAGCGTATATAAAAGCTTTGGTTATTTCGAAAACCCCCTAAAATATTTTTCCAATCTAGATGTGATAAAAATAGTAATTTAATCAGGATGAAAAAAAAATCGACTAAGGAATCCAGCAAAAACAAAGATAAAGTATGACATGTACTTACGGCGTACGTCTTTCAACATGATACAAGATAAGCATAACCTTAGTAGGCAACATCAAAGCCTTATTCTCATCCTGTGCCATTTTCCCGTTTCCGGATATACGTGCGTAAGTAAGAACCCTCTGGGGACGTTTTGGAAAATCCTTCGATGTCTAAGGGTTGGCCCACCGTTAGCAAGTTATACGTATATAAGGGACATTCAAAGGCAGTATCCACGATTAACATGGTAAGGGGAGAAATGCAATAATCGAAACATATTATTTTTGCAGGCGAATAACTCCATCCAAACACTGATGAATTATACTAATGTAAACATTTTAGCTGAGCAAATATATTATAGATTCTTTTAACATAATGAATTTGTATAATATTATGATGAAATACGATAATAATATTTCAGTTAAACATTATTTATGCAAATAAATACTTATTACACAAAGTTTTAAAAATTCTTGAATAGTCTTAAAATTATTAGTCATTTTGGTAAAGCTGTGAAGCTAAAAAATAAACGAGCATCTTGACTATAATAATTGATAATTATCTCACCACATGTTTAAGACTTTGTTTCAAAATATTTTATGGGTTCGGTACCTAATAGGGTATATTATTTATTATGTTGGTTAGGTGAAAATCACTCACAAAATATTCCATTCTTTTTGGACTTACCGGTTAGCGGCGCACAAAAAAAAAACGGTGAAACCTTAATTAGATTAATATTGTTCATAACAGTTTTTTTCTTCAAAAATCTATTATCTATACTATACTATATATATATATATATATATATATAAGAATAAAACGCAAGATAAATAAGGATTCAAAACAAAATACACAATTAAATAATGTGTACAGTGAAATGAGATCACTTAGGCGTATATGTGGTAGATCCATTTATGACAGAGTAAAGAATGAAAAAATAAGGAAAGAATGTAAAGCTAATCTTAGTATAGTATAGTGAGTAATACTAAGAAAGGATCACTTAGGTGATTTTGTTATATGGAACGGATGAATGAGGAGAGAATGGTAAGAAATATATATATGACGCAAATGTTGATGGCAGCAGAAGTAGAGAACGTCCGCGGAAGACTTGGCGCGACCAGGTAAACCAGATACTCGATGATGGCCCTGTTAGGCCTCTCTGCCTAGCCCCGCGGGGAAACAGAATGATGGTAAGTAAGTAAGTACAGTGAACGTGCCAATAAACAAAGAGAATTTTGAAGTCATTGCAAACGATGAATGTTGCAACCAAGGTGGACCATTAAACAATGTACAAGGTAAACAAAAAACTTTTCATCAACCACTCAATGTAAATAATGGTGTTAAAACACAGATGGAAACTTATAACTGCGATGCAAATTGACTACAAATATAAAACAAATCATCAGGAGCCAGAGATGTAAAGAAATCTATGCAATATCATATCTTCAGAAGTACAAGCGACACTAACACAAACTAGAAGTACAATATTGCAGGACGATAAATAAAAGTTCAATACAATTTGAATAATATTTGATAATACGGACTAATTATCCGAGGTGCTACTAGTATAATTATATTGATATTTACAATATTATACTAATACAAATATGACTTTACAGACGCTTTGGGAGCATTTCCAAGGTTGTTATAATCGAGCTTCACATCGTAATATTTTTTCATTCAGTGTACCGATTATTATATAATGATGTCAACAAATAACGATGTGTCGTATTATCTCTAGTTGTAGTAGAAGAGTCCGGCGGCATCGCCCGAGTCTACGAAAAGCCTCATTAAGTAGCAAAGCATTCTCCGACAATTAAGATGGTCGCACTCATAGTTATTTTATATGATTCATGGCAAACATTTCATTTACAGCTCGTGTCTAGGAGACACGGCTAATTTAACACAATTTGCCCGAAGCCCCCGATCAGACCTGGACGTAAAAAGGTACGAAGCAATAACCCGTCGCCTTTTGTGAAATAATACAATGAAGTTAGTAACTTTTTATGTACAGTCTTACAAGTAAAACGACTTTTTGGAGTATCGCATCATCACATGGCGTCGAATTATGTTCATAAACCGTGAATTACAATGTCGCTCGTGTTCAAAAATGATACCTTTATGTCGTAAAATGACAGGTTAAATGAAGATTTTATCACGAGGAACGCGACCCCGTCATTTTAAAATGGTAAAAATAGATTTGAGAGTAGTTTATATAGGCGCGACCGTTTTATTAAAACAGTAGTTAGCTTTTATTCCAAATGAATTACCGGCGACTTCCTGATGTGGTTTGCGTCAATTATGTTCGTCAATGAAATTGTTCATTCGCGTTATGGACGAGGAAAATAAAAGATGTCACAGTGATGCCACAAAGAATTGTTTCCAAAAAGTGGAAAATTAATGTGCACCAGGCCAATGATGACAAATACAAATTAAAACATTCGATACGCATTAAAAAGCGTAATGCAGAAATTTTGACATATCTACTTGTACGTAGTTTTGTTTATCGATTCTTTCTGTCAATGTTAATAAAATCGAGAGATTTCAAATGTAATAAATCTAACTTAACCTTTACCATACCGTGATATAAAATACCCATATGCAGTCATGCTGTCAACTCGTGTTACCGTAAGAAATTTTTAACATTTTAAATGTGAAGAAAGCTGCTATTAGTTCAAATGGATTTCAATTATTAATCCTATAAATTTACTGTAAATATTGAGTATGAATTACGAAAATGGTATCAATATTCTAATATAATTCGGAGCATTCATCAAGTCCTATACAATACTACCTTTTTTCTTATCTCTCTTCCTTAAATTAGTAAGAAAGAGAGATCACGTATTCGTGTGTTTATTATTTTTATTGTGAAATTAATGTACCATCTTTATTTGTCTTACTACAGATGATATATTTTCCAGCATATTAATTTTACAACTGACTGAATTGAAAAATAATTATTTTTGAAGGATTCGCTTTACACAACTGGTTTTTCACTAGTCAGTTTTAAGCATAAACATTTTCCTTAGAATTAACTAAAATATGAATTTTACGTCGCGTATATAAACCGAAATATTACAGTTTTAATTGGGGCTGTAGACCTATGTTACTGCATGGTTTTGGAAGGGTTAACCAGCAATATTTTTTGATATTATTTGTTAACTTTATCTCTAATACTAATAGATTGCTCTCTTTACTGTTTTATCAATACCGAAGACATCTGTAGAGGTCGCACAGCGACTATAACCAGCAACATAATTGAACGTAATAAAAATGCACTATTTTCTCATAATTATTGATATTCAATTAAAATATATTTTCAAGTACAATACAATGATAAATACATAAAAAAATAATTTATAAATGCGTTTGATTATTAAATGATCAATTAAATTAAGTTACTAGATAGTTAGCATGTATTTATCCGTTCTTGTTTCAAAAATATATATATAATGTCCAACAAAATCCTAAAAAATTCTCCACCCTCTTTTTCAAGTCGTTATGTACCTCGTCATTTTTGTCGACTCATTAAAATACTCGCTTTGTGTTGATTGGTCCACATCGTCATTAAACACCTCGTTAGATGTTAACAAGCTTATAAAAAATAATTAAGGTATTTATTATATGGCGATACTAGACAAATGTCTATCACCCTATTAACAAATTGTAAAATATACAGTGGTAGTAGCTGGAATCTAAATTTAAATAAAAGGTTTATGCTAATAAATATATAAAAATGTTTCCAAACAATAGACTGAAAATACAGAAAATATTCATGCACATTTTTTTTTTTATATTCCAATTTGTTTCCAGTCTTTGTTGGCGTATCATAATAAATTATGAAAAGTATAGTAAATCTAAACGAAAAATATTCGCTAGCAAATTGACCTAATTAATGAGAAATATAGATATCTAAGTATGTCGTACACGGAGCGGGCGTGATATTCTAACAATATTTTTAAGGACGAAAAAAGGGCTTCGTATTTATTCGCCTTTTGGGGTCTCGTATGTTTTATTTTTGTTACAAATTTAGTGACTGGGACAGAAATGAAATTTTTATTTTTATACTGATGACAGTAAATACGTAAAAAAGAGACTTTATTTAAGAAGAAAATACGCAAATAAAAGAATTCAAAAGATGAAAAATTTGTAAAAATGTTTAAAATCCACAAGTGGATAATTTTGTTTTATTATTTATTCTAATGTTTTGTTTGGTTCTAAAACAAATCTATGAGTCTAAAAAAAATTTAGTAAGAATTTACCACTAGCTGAATATATAAAACATGAACATGTTACGAGGTGTTTGAAATTCGATAGCGTATATTCACAGGTGTCAGGTTATGTACATATTCAAGTATCAAATTAAAGTTCAATAACCATTTTACACAAGGTTTTGACTGCCCTTTTATTGTTTCTCACATGTTTGTGTCGCGAGAATAAATAATGGCTTAGAGGGCGTGTACACGTATGGGACTTTGATCTCTCGTCTCTGAGATTTATTGGTTAAGTTCGATATGTGTCAGTTACATCATTTCTGCGTATAAAATATATGCCTCAATGAAGCTGCCTTTATGCACTTTAGACGAGACAAGTCTCATTCGTATACACGCACCGTGACACATTTAGTGACTTTAGTGGTTAATGTTTGTGTAGACCGTTAGAGTGGGATTATTTGTGTCAGAAAAATTTATTCGGTGAGAATCGAGGCCCCTATATCTCCTCGCTTCTCTCGTATGCACATGAAATTTTAAAAATTATGGTGATTTGGTGTTAGCACGTACAGCTAGAGCGGGTATATTATTGCAATGAAACAGAACTTACTGGTTGGGGTTTATTAATAAATTGAATTGCACTTGGTTATAATATTATAAAAAGTAAAAGATAAATGTAGTACACTGGAAGCGGTGCCGAGGTGCAAGTAGATGTATCCGAGGAGCTGGCCAAAAGAAAAGTGGTCGGTTTTAGGTTTCCTCGGACTGGTTGCGACGCAACGTATTGTTGTCTGGTTTGGTGGGTACCTGTTTGACTGTGTGGTTGTTGAGTGATTTCATTATACGGCCATGTTTATGGGGCGCGAGTAGGAACACCACAGACAAAATAAGGCTTGATTCTGGAGTGAATGGAGCACATTAATGGCACCAAAGAACCAATAAAGAAACAACTGTCAGTCTTCGACCTCACTGCTCACTGCTCTTCATTCTGCATGGAGAAATCGGCATCAGCGAGAGCGGCTGACAATAATATTTTACTAGTTTACGTTCTCTCTTAAATTAACTTTTTTTATATTGTGTAAGTATTATAACATTTTATGATATAAAATTTAATATTATATTGCACACCCCTGCACACATTGTGGAATAAAGATTTAGTATTATTATTATTGTGGGGGTGTAGGCTGTGTGAGGTGAGGGATGGCTTCTTTAAATTGTATTTAGGCTCTCCAAGTCGCCCAGGCTTCCTTATAGGCATACTTTTATCCAGTTCCCATACTGAATATGTGCTGGCCAGTCTAAACGACATGTATACTTCAACAATAGCCTGTGTACTATCTTGTTACTTTAAAAAAAAGTACTAAGCAGTGGAGCCATTATGCGCTTTCGTTAAAACATAATTACGTAAAATGTAATGTTTCATTCATTTTTAAAAGTTCGGCAGATGTTTATAATATGTATCTATATATTTTTTAAATAATGATGTGTTCACACAATACGTGTCACTACTCTCAATATTTTTCAAAATAAGGAATGCGCTAGTGCTATGAAAAATAGGACTAACTTGGTGATCTCCTGGGACGAAGTTCGAACCCTTGGTCACTTTGTGACATTTTTTCAAAACAAATAAGCAAGTCAATACATTAAATGAATAAAAAGCTTTGAAGTGAGTTGCGAAAGAAACCGGGATATAAAAAAAGTTAGAGATCTAGAACAGCGGTTTCCAACCTGTGGGGTACGCGATGGATCGGTTAGGGGTGCGCGAAAATAATATTGATTATGGCGGAAAACATCAGAAAAAGGAGTTTAAATAGAAACATAAAAATAGGTCATAGAGTTTTGATTAACAAAGAAATACATGAATGTTAAAAAAATGATAGAACTTTCGGCCGATTCTTCTTTAGAATCTGATTTCAAATAAATAAATATCATTGACTCAAAGCATAAAGCATTCACATATTTCTGATTTGATGCTATATCTATCTTCAGTTGAACCTGATTTAAAAATATCGGATCCATAAAAGAATCTCAAGAAAATTTGATGAATAATTATTGTACTTTCATCATAAATTAAATGTTATGGGGGGGGGGGGGTGGCGCCTCAAAAAATGATTGCACAAGGGAGCTTCCTACCCACGGCGTGGCATTGGGTGGGTGTAATGAAGATAGGGGGTACTCATAAATGAAAAGTTTAATCAAGGGATACGGGAGAGGAAAAAGGCAGGGAACCGCTGATCTAGAAGATGGATGAAGAAATATGATATGTAGATGGCAAAAGTGTCAGATAAATACAAATGATTTAAGGCGAATGTGGTTTTAAAGTAATCTAACAACAGCTGGAAGACGTGAGAATTGAAAAGATTTGGCGTTCATCCAGGTCTAAAGCCGTCTACACAAACGTTTTCCCGGTATCCATGTCACGAGTCAAAACTCTTCAGTCCTAAACCTGTAATCTATCTACATATTTCTTCACCCTATCCATTCATTTCATTTTAGGGGCTGCTTAGTGGTCGAGTTCCACCCGGAGTTCCCTCGAAAACGTTAAAGGAAGGTCATACTTTTAAGATACGTTTGTTCGCAATATTTTAATGCGCATAATCAAATCAACCACCATCAGGTCATATGCATAGCCTATCAATTTGCGGAAGAGGTGATATTGAATCACCTTGTCTTGTAGTCACAGTCACAAGGACTTTGATAGCAGACCTTTCATCAAGATTATGCTCATTGACCTCGGTACTACTTTGCTTATGTTATTAAATGAATTTTTCTTGGAATTCAAAATCTTTTAAAGACGTCCAAAAGTTTTTTTGAGTACATAATCATAGGTAGTATAAAAATTAAAAAAAACAGACAGTCAACATTCTGGTCGCACTTTCCACTTTTGGAACGATAATTATTTTCAAGTTTTTGTCTGCATACGGGAGTTGGGAATTGGGATATAGGATGGATGGAAGGAATTTGGTACAATAACAAGACAGAAGAGGCTCAAGGACCAACCGGATACCAGGAAGAGCACGACCTACCTACAGGGGTGCTTCTTTATTTGGATTTCTTTTTTGTTGTGGCCACAGGGCTTCCTTCTTTAAGAATACACACTTCATTGATCTGAGATATTGAGAGATAGCACAAGAATAGTGTAATATACTTCACAGTTATGGACAACACATACAGTTAAGATCGTGCTCTAAGCTATTGACAGGGAGGGGGAAATGGGTAGGTAATAGGACATAAACCATTATGTCTACATAGTAGTGAAGCATACGAGGAAACGAGTAAGTAATAGGATAGAAACCATTATATCTACACAGTGGTGCGGCTAGACACGTGCACGGAGACCGGCGATCCATGAATAAAGATTAAATAATAAAATAATTTAAAAAATAACCTTATGACAAAAGGTAGTCGACTAACAGATGAGAAAAGGTTAGAAAGAACAGATCTGTACCTTAACTCACGTACAGCTCTCTTCTTCTTCTTTTAAATAGGCAATCCACCCTTCAAAAGTGATTTGTGCCATTAATCAAGTTACAACTTTAATTTATAGAAGAAGTACAATAATATTATAGAATAGGAAATATTATATTACGAGTCAATATCATTGTCGCTCAAAAAATTTACTGCGATCCGCAATAGACAGGCAAAAAATATATGGTCAAGGGTTTCCTCCTCGGCACCACACTCACACATTGGAGAATCTATTAAGTTCAATCTGAATAAATGTGAGACTACCTGGCAATGCCCAATTCTCATTCTAGAAATATTTGATATTGTTTTTTTGGAGACTTTCGTTTTGGAGAACCAGGGGGCGCGGGGAACAGATCTTTGAATTATTTTAAGCCGATTACCCTTATGATTATTTGGATCCATCCATTGTGCAGTCCAGATAGAATTCGTACGTTTTTTTACCATATTAAGTCTGTCATAAATCGGGATATAGAATTGATGGGGGAAAACTCCGGAAAGAATGGCCTCCTTGGCCAGTTTATCAGCACACGTACAGCTCTCGAAAATAATGTAAAATATCCATCAGAAAAATAATCAGGATGATTGGCTGCACTGACTATCTTTTCCGCTAAATAATTCATACTCACTGAATACTCGTCGAAAGTACATTTTACTGAAAGCATAATCTACATAGCAACATTTCAAAAGAAAACCCATCAGACCTTTTATTTGAAAGATAAACAAAGCGGCGAGAGTCAAAAGAGAAACATTAATTACAAACAGACTAGATCATTGAAATCTGTAAGCGTTTGTTTGAGATAAGTCAAGTAACGGCAGCGGTAATGATACCTTCACAACTCTCTTCATTAGTCAAAGTGATTATACAACAGCCAGTAATAAATGTGTATGCGAGACTCCACTTGTGTACTGACGGCTTAGGTCAAGTCGAAATAAGTATGATAAAAGTGCGACAAATCTTATCTACACTATATAATAAGAATTGTGAAGATTTACCATTAAGATGTGTACAATTTGAAAAGTTTTAACGTTTAAAAATCACAATAAAGTGAAATTTTTCTCATGTCGGTTCCGTCATTACAGACCATGATCTCTGGATTGTGGCCTGTTGACGATTTTCATCCACCATTCGTTGTTGCCCGCAGTTCGGAGAAATGCTGCAATAGAAGAGCCAGTTCTTGGTCTGGTCGGTCCATCGAGTTGGAGATCTCGGAGGATGCCTCTCAGACAGATCGCGAACCATCTATCTTGGATCCATAACTATTACAAAATTTAAGAATTACGCATGCATCAATATTATAACAATTAAGATTGATACATTGTCGTCCAAGGGATTATAAGCATTCGCTCGTGAAATAATATTATATATTTTTTTTATTACCTTTGTTTTATTAACCACTTAATTGAGTTTAAATACATCTAGCGGTTTCGAAAAATACCGTTTTCTTCTTCACGATGTCATAACTAACTAAAAACATAACATAACATACTCATAAATTCTAAAGACAAAGATGATAAATTTAACAATTCTGGTGTCTATAAACTTAGTTGCAAGGATTGTGCTGCATTTTATATTGGTAAAACGGGTAGAAATTTTAACATAAGAATAAAGGAGCATTTTAGATGTTTGAACAATAGTGCGTTTTCAGAATTTTCTAATCATTTGATAGAAAATGGTCGTGGTTTTGATAATAAATTGGGATTGTTAATTTTGCATATAAACGGTGTTGGTCACAAAATTAAATAAATTTGGAATCGTTAGAGATAAATAGATCGTATAAAACTAATCAAAAAATTATAAACAACCAACTAAATTTAACTACGAGTCCCATCCTAGATTTTTTTTCTAAAAATTATTCGACTAAATTTGAATTAAGTAACAATTTGAGTTAGGTACTAAATTTATTTTTTAAATAATTGTTTTTTTAAAAATAGATTCTGGTAAAGAAACAATAATATATGTTTTTAGTTAGTTATGATATCCTGAAGAAGAAAATGGTATTTTTCGAAACTGGTAGATGTCTTTAAATTCAATTAAGTGGTTAATAAAACAAAGATAATAAATAAAAAATATGAATTTTAACCACAAAGTTATTATTGCTAATTTTAAAAGTAAATAATATTATCTTCAGCGATGTTCTCTGTATCTTGTTTTGTAATGTATTTAAGAAAAAGAGTACAGAAAACGAAGATATTGATTCCTTGGTAAACTTATCTAAGGATTTATGAATTTAAATTGTAAATAAAAATTCCGTAGAAATACGATAATCCAATTTTAATGGCACAAAACACCTTGATTTACAATAGTTTGAAAACAGTAAGAAACCAAAAATGTTCTCTTGTATAAAATAGAGAAATTTAGTTTATTATACAGTTAAGGAAATTGTTAACATTTCTCTTTAACTGTATAAAAATTGAAGATAAAACTCCCTTGGTCAAGTACATCCGTGAAACTAGGTCACCCAGCGTGAGGTCGAGGATAAATCCCAAATTTAGTCAACATGTTATATTTATGAATACTTCCATAAAAAAGTAATATTATAGTCGAGTTATGTGTGAATATTTTACTGTTTATGCGTTTATTATTTTTGTAGGTACGTAAGGAGATCCAAAATTTTTAGTTTAACTCAATCAATTGATCGATTGATGAAAGATACGTTTGATAAATGTTAGTCAAAAAAAAAAAAAATCGAGAGCTTTTCCGTCTCTACTAAGATATTCCTTATCAGATCAGAAACATTGTTAATAGAGATAAACTCAAGATAAATGACTTAATAATATTGTATTGATATCTCGTAAAAAGATCAATGATGTAAGACTAGGCGGGTACATATTCAAAAAGATAGGTACAAGATTCAGCAATGAAATGACATGGGGTAATAAAAATGATAATAAATATATTACACTGGAGTTGTTATGAATTAATTTAAATTTGGTAGAGTTTTATTCACAATGTATATACTATGTTCTTATACAACAAAGTTATTGCGACATACAACACCATTTTGTGAAGAACATAGAAAAAAGACCGAAGGAGAGTGACGCGATGAAATATTTACAACAGGGCCTGCTCGTTCACAGATGCATTTCAGCGAATTTAGATAGCTGTCAGATGAAAGGGAGACAGCCGGCTATTTTTAAACAAGATCTAAATAATGAATATAAAATAACTTTGTAAAGAACTGTCGTGATGAAGGAACATACGTGGGTCCGAAACCGGTTGAACAATAGTTTAAACAATAAAACTCAAGTGTTTATTTACTTTTTAAAAAAATATATAGATGCATACATGTAATCGTGTCATATCAATGTTTAAACTAAACTAAACGCTTGTGCTACGAAAATAGGACAAATTTGGTGATATCCCGGGATGAGAATCGAATGTCCGACAACTTGTTCACAAAGCGAGTGTCTTACAAGCACGTCATTGTATATTAATAATTAAAATGTTTAACTACAAATTATTGCTTCAAATATTAAAAATAAGACCTGAATAGTTGGTGCAGGAGTTAATGGATGTGTATTGGTGATATCAACTAAATATTGGGTGGAAAATGATTATTTTAAAAAACAATAAATAATTTTTTAATACAAATTAAATGTATTAATTAGAAATATATACATACAAAATCAATTTTATCGAAAAATATTGTTGTTGCTACTGGGATTCGAACCTGAATTTCAATCCGGGGAACGTGCATTAATCGATTATGCTATAGTACCGCAGTGCATTGACGATAAATTTTCGAACCTATATGTTACATTTTTCAAATTAATATATCTATCCCGGTAGCAACAACAATATTTTTCGATAAAATTGATTTTGTATGTATATCTTTCTGATTAATACATTTAATTTGTATTAAAAATTATGTTCTGAATAATTACATCACAATAAGAATGTGTTTTCCTTAACGATAAATAATTCTTTAGCCTAGAACGTATACTATGATCGTCGACTGAAAGTATATATACTCGTACTTATGTGATGAACTGTTTTAGTGTTTTCCGTGTCCAAACTCCGTTTCTATTTGCTACTTTTTCTCCGAAACACGGAATATCTTTTAAAATGTAGTTTCCATACGAATCCGAGGGTAGCAGTCTTCTCATTTTGCTTTCAATATACTAAATGTGAACTTAATATAATATTATATATAATAATGTTAAGTGTCCCTGCAGCACCATCCTTCCGAGAAGCCGATCATTCATCTCAAGATAACTGACCACTGTTATATAATGCTATTCTTTAAGACCACATAACTGATCTTTATTGTACTGTTCTATCCTTTGTAAACGGACTTGTATTGAGACTTCACTTGACATTTTGCTAGTTCAATTTATTGCGTGGAATACTCTCACATTCTCTCATTTTTAGTTAGCACCACCTGGTGCGGCACCCATCGATATAAGCCATAGCTAGGGTTGTTTTCAATTGTATTGTGTTTGGTGTTACGAGGGAGAACTGAAAGCCTACTTGTTTCAATACATCTCCGTGAATTGATTATTTATATATATTTTTTATTTATTATCTTTGTTTTATAAAACACTGAATTGAGTTTAAATACATCTACCGGTTTCGAAAAATACCATTTTTTTCTTTAGGATGTCATAACTAACTAAAAACATATATCATTGTTTCTTCACCAGAATCTATTTAAAAAAAAAAACAATTATTTAAAAAATAAATTTAGTACCTAACTCAAATTGTTGCTTAATACAAATTTAGTCGAATAATTTTTAGGAAAAAATTTAGAATAGGACTCGGAGTTAAATTTAGTTGGTTGTTTATAATTTTTTGATTAGTTTTACATGCTTTATTTATCTCCAACGACTCCAAATTATTTAATTTGTGACCAACACCGTTTACAGGTAAAATTGACAATCCCAATTTTTTATCGAAACCGTGACCATTTTCTATCAAATGATTAGCAAATTCTGAAAACCCACTATTGTTCAAACATCTCAAATGCTCCCTTACTCTTATATTAAATTTCTACCCGTTTTACCAATATAAAATGCAGCACAATCCTTGCAACTAAGTTTAGAGACACCAGAATTGTTAAATTTATCATCTTTGTCTTTAGAATTTATGAGTAAATTTCCTATACTATTATTTGTATAAAATGGCGTTCTAATGCTTCGTGGTAGGTGTTTAGATATTTGTTTCGAAAAGTTATTTATGTATAAAATCCTAGACCAATTATCGTTATTATCATTATGTTTTATCTGTGATTTGTATAAAAATTGATTATTATATTCTTTTAATTTATTTTTTTAAATAGTGTCTATCAAACCTGTATTATACCCGTTATTAACTGCTATTTTTTTAATTGTATTCAATTCAATATTGAAATTGGATGTTAACATAGGAATATTGACTAAACGATGTATCATGGAGTGGAACCCTGAATGTTTGTGTGATAATGGATGATTAGATTCAATGTGTATGATAGTATCTGTAAAAGTTAGTTTTCTAAAAATTTTGAATTCAATTTTATTATTATTAAAAGGATTATTTATATACTTAAAACTCAATAAACATAATTACTTCAAACCGTCAAGTCTTCATATTCAAAATGTTCCTTGATGATACATAACAATAATTTTGAGTATCATAAATGATCTTTAAAAATGAACACGTTAAATAGGTGAATATACAAATTGTTCGTGAAAAATTATGGTAACCCATGTACTTAAACTTAGTTACTTAAAAATAATTTCACAATTAAAGTGGCTTTTAGCTCTCAGCGTTTTCGGTGCAAGGAAAAACAACTAGGGGGAATAACTAAGAACGAATAATAAATTATCCGGTAATGGAGATTCATCACAATGATAATTAAAATTTCCTCCTGAAGAAGCTTTAAGTGAATAAAAATGTTGGCGTAATATTGAGGGCGGGAAAAAAATTTCGGTTTAAGTAATGTTTGAAATGATCAAGTTTAATGCGTGATAAGTTGATGCAATGAGGACTACAAATATACGTAGATAAAATGTTAATGCACTGAGGATTATAAATGTACGTATGTAAAATGTTGATGCAATGATTACAAATATACGTAGGTAAAATGTTGATGCAATGATTACAAATATACGTAGGTAAAATGTTGATGCAATGAGGACTACAAAAATACGAAGGTAAAATGTTGGGACAATGAGGACTACAAAAAAACGAAGGTAAAATTTTGGGACAATGAGGACTACAAATATACGTAGATAAAATGTTGATGCAATGAGGACTACAAAAATACGAAGGTAAAATGTTGGGACAATGAGGACTACAAATATACGTAAGTAAAATGTTGATGCAATGAGGACTACAAAAATACGTAGGTAAAATGTTGATGCAATGAGGACTACAAAAATACGAAGGTAAAATGTTGGGACAATGAGGACTACAAATATACGTGGGTAAAATGTTGATAGTCAAAATGAGGTACCTTTTCGTTATGTGGGCGCTATTCAAGCACACAACTAGGATAATAATAATTCTAGAGCTAACGACCTGTTTGACGTTCAAATAATTTGAGTTAATAAGCTTAAAAAATATTTTAATTTACACTTTTTTACAACCGTTAGGTATTCGTACGTACAATAAATTAGTTTATTATCAAAATAAACGATTTCTTAAGAATAAAAAATTGGCGTAAATAACCAATAACCAATATAGGACCTTTTTTGTTATCTCATAACTATTGTCTATTGACTAAAGTTACACGATTATCTTTTGTTCTCGTTTTAATACGGATGATTAATTTATTTATATATTATTGGTATGATCAGTGGCATGCAGTAGGTATAAATTTAGGTTATGCTGATATTATACAATCATACATAATATATGTACTACAATACATGTGGTACATAGGTTTATGAACTTTCGTTTAACCAACGTCTTTAGACAAAATGAATCCGCCGTTTATGCGATCCTACAATATATTTAATTGTACTATTAATAGTTTTTTTAATGTTTAAGTTTTAACGTAAAATAAACCTTCTAATCCACATAAAAATCAATATAAAAAATGTATGGACGTTTTTTAGAACATCTTCACATGATTCTTGTATTGATTTAAAATTCTTCACGTAATAAATAAACAAAATAATAATTTTTATTAAAGGTTAAAGTAGAAAATAGTTCTGCCAACTGCTTTTTGTTTTTCCCGAATCAAAAACAAATTTATGCACCAAATGCACGTCAAACGCAAAGAACGATCATGAAATCAACACTTTAAAAACAGCAAGATAGTAAAATTCGCGAATTAGTAAAAGAGGATGTAGACACTTCAATGATTTGCTCGCAGTTGTAAGACTTTGTAATATTATTCGGTTAAAAAACAGCATAAGTAATGACTCCATACAAAACGGATCAACCGAAAGGAATTTATTTTTAATTCAGTAAATGAGCAATTGTATGACTTGAGTAATTCACTAGCTTAAAAGTAGAAGATAATTAGAAGATAATTAATGATAAGTAGAAGCAATGTGAATAGCTACAATGCGTCTTTTGTAGCTACTAGCGCTACGGCTGCAGAGGTGGGATGTCGTGGTAGTTTTTAGAACTAAGCCATTAAAGTTTCTACTGATACACAGATGGCGATAATTGTAATAAATCCGTAAATATACGTTCACATTCAATATAACATATTATTTCATTTATGTTTGTTTCCCAGAATTTTTAGTAAGGCACAGCTTTTTTGCTTGTATGCACTGCACGCCCCTGAGTATAATGTTTTATTCTTTAAGCAGTTAAAAATGAAAAAAAATGTATTTGCCATCTTAAGTGTAATTTTATACATATATCAATCTGAAGTCAGCAAATCGTCGCGGGACAGATAACAGGAAAGATCTCCAATACACAGCATGTAATGATAAAAAAGCATTTAACAACAATTGAATTTTAAGAAATGAAAGAATAATTTATTTTTTTGCGTTACAAAAATAGGTTGAAATATTTATGACCACTTATGAAACGAGTGGCATACGTAAAACATACAAATGTCAAAAATACAATTATAGAATTTAACAAAATACGTTTCACAATCTACGAACTAAAATAAAAATGATAATTAATTTTTAGATTAAGTTTTTATTAAGATGGAAGCTGAATTACATTTTAACAAAGTGAAAACGAGGCCGACGGGCGACCTTCATTAGTGACAGAAGTACAAAATGTAATAATGTGGTGACGAATAGAAGAATGACACATTCTTGTAGTTGTCTGGTTGGACCATGAATGTTTGGCCGTGAATACAAGACGAGTCTTTTTTCCTTCATAAAAGATATACAACAGATACCTCAACAGGGTGTAACAGATCTAGTCCGCAATATTTTATAATTAAATTATGAGTCAAAAATGTTTAAGGAATATGTGCAAATTCCACACTGTTACGAACAATATTATTGTTTGATAATTTAAAAAAATCATGTTAAGCTTTAATTCTACGTATTTCGAAATAAATATTTGCGAAATTTGTCCATTATTAATCTGTATCTTTGCTTCAGACCCTAAATCATCTAACAAAAAAATAGCCCCGCCAATCAAAATTTTATAACCTTTAATTTTTTGTATTTAATATATAATTTAAAATCAATAAAATATTTCAAGTAATCGAAATAATCGCATAATTATGATTTTTTTTTGAAACGCTTATATCTCTGACATGGTTGAGATTAGAAACATGTGCACGTAATTTAGTCAAGTAAGTCTGCCACACCCTGTATATATTATATTATAAAAAGTTTTTAAGTATTTTTTTGTTGTTATTAATAGATTTTAAGAATAAATTTAACGATTGAAGAATAAATAATGTCAAAAGACCGCCTTTGTGGCCGGCCTATGGGTTGACAGAGTCAAAACACGCTGTGTTTGGAAATAAATGCCCACTCTCTTGAGAATTGAGCGACCAGTATTCATTAGAGATAGACTTTTCTCACGAGACCATTCACCTCGGCTGCTGTATGAGATATCTACAATTTTTTGCAATACGACAAATGAATTCTTATTCCATTATACGAGTTCATCTCTGCCGAGAAGGCATACATGGAGTCGTACAATTATACAATTATATTTCAGAACATTCTCAATAAATGCGTGAAAATATTTTTGTTTAATTAAGATTACGATTAAAATAACCAAATAAACATAAAAAATGCGTGAAAATATTTTTGTTTAATTAAGATTATGATTAAAATAACCAAATAAACATAAAAAATGGGTGAAAATATTTTTGTTTAATTAAGATTACGATTAAAATAACCAAATAAACATAAAAAATGGGTGAAAATATTTTTGTTTAATTAAGATTACGATTAAAATAACCGAATAAAGATAAAAATTTTTATTAAAAAGTAAGAATCGCATTAATTAAATGTGTTGTCATTTAGATGTTTTAGTATTATTACAAAAAAAGGAGAAACATCTTTTCGGGCCATAATTTAAATAAAAAAATGATAATTATGACTAAATAAATATGCCAATGTAGTGGTCATACGCAATGCTGAAAAAATATTTTACTCGTATTTATTAAGGAGAACACATTATTACTGTGAAGTTGTAATTATTCAGAACATAGCTCTGTGATGTTTTAAATACTGATTAAATGCATTAATTAGAAAGACATACATATAAAATCAATTTCATCGAAAAATAAATTTTGTATTTAATAATATACAAGTTGTATCAATGGGTCCAAAATTGAATAAAAATGAATTGTTAATTCTGGCGTGTACTATCGGTTTACTCAAAGATATTTGAGATTCCGTAAAAACAAATGGAACAATACATGTATTAATTTGAAAAGTGTAACATGTGGATTCGAAAATTTGTCGTCAAAAAAAACTGTCGCTGTAGCATAGTTGGTAATGCACCTTTTCCAGATTGAAAAAGAGATCCAGGTTCGAGTACTGGTAGCGCAACGATAATATTTTTCGATAAAATTGATTTTATATGTATATCTTTCTAATTAATGCATTCAACTCGTATTTTATAATATAATACATTATATATTTATTACATTTACAGAATCATTAGAGGACATTACCTGTCCACCAGGTAGCTACATGCCTGGGAGTGGCTCAGTAATTATGCTTTAAAATTATTTTATCTGATCCAAAAAGGAAAAAAAATATTCCGACAGACAGTATTGAAGGATTAAATACTTGAATTGATCTGATTCAAGTATACTTCAGATAATACTTGTTGAATTATGTATCAACACGGGAGACGAATAAGAGCTAAAGATACACCTTTAATAAATATTCAATGAAGGTCTCGTCAATCCTGTTTTTATAATGCAATGAATGATGCTCGAGTCCTACTGTTTATTATTTATATTTTACATATACAGTTGATTCCGCTTTATTGGGACACATCGGGACCAGGAAGTTTGGCCCGATTAAGCGGCTTCCCCAATTAACCGATGAACCAATTAAATAACGAATTAAATACTAAATTAATGTATTAATTATAAAATCAAATCGGTATGCAAAAACTATATTTTTCGACAGAATAGATTTTATAAGTATATATTTATAATTAATACATTAATTTAGTATTTAAAATATCACAGACCTATGTGCTGAATAAATACAACTTCACAATAAGAATGTGTTCTCCTTAATAATATAAGTTGTATCAATGTGTTCAAAATTTAATAAAAATGAATTGTTAATTCTGGCGTGTGCTATTGGTTTACTCAAAGGTATTTGAGATTCTGTAAAAATAATGTAGATGGCTTTCAAATAATGGAATGACAGATGTATTAATTTGAAAAAAAGTGTAACATATAGGTTCGAAAATTTGTCATGAAAAGTACTGGCGTTATAACATAATTGGTAGTGTACTTCACCGGATTGGAAATAGAGATCCAGGTTCGAATCCCGGTAATGCAAAAACAATATTTTTCGACTGAATTGATTTTATATGTATATATTTTATAAAATAACGCTGTAACCAGGCTATATATTTTTTCCCCTGGTTACAGGCACAGTTCGATATTAATCATCAACGTCTTCTTCATCTAATTTATGACGTTTCGATTTAATGCTTCAACAATTGCATCCTCATTCTATATTTTCATTGTAACATGGTAAATTGTTATCTATTGTCGAAACTATTGATAATTAACAATAGAACTTCTAACAAATCCTCATTTCTCTCATTGTTCAAAATTTAGGAAATATCTAAAGGTTTAAAACTCGCCAACTGTCAGCGACAAACTGTATTGCTCGCAAAAGGGAAATTTTTTCACTAACTCTTTGGCTTTTGTGGAATTTATTAATAAATTTTAAACTTATGTATTGTAATCTTAAATTTACTGTCCCAATTACGCAGAATGTCGTCCCAATTAAGCGATGTAAATTACTATTAGTTCCTCGGTTTGGTTTCAGTTCCTTGAGATTTGACCCAAATAAGCGGCTGCCCCTATTAACCGGCGTCCCAATTAAGCGGAATCGACTATACTTAAATCATTTTACAAGCGCCTGAAACTTTGTATGAGTTTTTAATGATTAACAGATGAATATTTTTTATCCGTCCTGTACATAAGACGACATTTGTTGAATGCTAATGTGTGTATACATGGATGAAATTTAGCCGTCGGAAACTTAACATAAAACAATCAAACTACGTATAAAATACATTAAACAATGAAAAAATTAGTGCATGTTTCGCACTAATTCTTATTAGTCCTTTATGCAAATCACAAGAGTCATCCGTGACCATTCATTTTAAATAAAAATCTTGGCCATTCAACTAGATTTTCTCGAGACTCAGTTATAAAAAAAAATCAGTAAAATGTGGCAACGCACTGCAAATGTTGGACTTTGTCTTTCTCCGAGTTCTTTACAATTCGTTGGTGCAAAGCAAGCCTGAAAGCTATTCAAAGATATGATGGAAAATACCAATCTAAATTTTCCTTTTGTAATGTTCCTTTATCCGTGGCTCTTGGCACCCTATCATTGTGGGCATGCTTAACGCGACCTTATATTTTCTTTCTCAAAATGGGACATCTGTTAATTTTTAGGATCCTCAAAACGGGACATCTACTCCATGGTCATGCTAAATTCTGTATGACACTTTTCTCATCTGATTTTTGGCTGCGAATTGGCCGCGAAACGGCCACGATAACCGGCGGCAGGGCCTAGCAATCGGCTGTCGCCGATCGCTTATCTGCAAGTGCTTGATTGCAGGAAGCAGCAGCAGAGGATAGAAAAAGGTGGCGGTGATTAAGAGTGGCTCTTGTTGAGTTGAAGTGTATGTTATGATGGTCACAATATAATAAATAAAATTGAATTCCATTAAACGCCATTACAACTTTTCAGTTTAGAAGAATTAATTTATGAAATTAAAGTAAAAATCTGTCAAACAATGGCCATCTCCAATGCTGAGGTGTGAAACGAAATGAAGTCCACGTCAGAGCCAAATCGTAGAGAATTTTTTGATGAAAAGTAAGAGTGAATCTAATCGAGTTGAGGTATTTCCCACGCCATCTTTTAATATCACTTCAGTTACTGTTTGTTTCCGCTGCCAGAACTCATGATCATACTGGTTCGGTGAGAAATCCGCAGTCGGTGTCTGTCTCGTCAGCACAATGTGAAGGCATCTGTGAAGTTTGTCAGACTTTTTCTCACTCGGCTATCATTTTTTATCAATACTATATAATACACAATTCTTCATCGCTATTTTCGGATTATTTATTATGTACATACACTGTTTCGCCGACCATCTCCTTCTCCTGGTTTCAACAGTTCTCATTCTCATCTCTTAGTATCTTATCAGTAAACCGATTTATGGATCCATTCCTACAATTTCCCTCTTGAATACAAATAAACGTATATGATTATTAATTAACTATAAAAAAAGTCAAATGATCGTACCAAAAAGTTACTCAGATAAACTTCCAATGCGTCTAATCAGTATCACATCAGATTTATTTCTTAAACAGAAATTCATTTAGTACCAGCGTACAAAAAAATTTCCACATCAAAATTGATTATGATTAAATGGTGTAAATTTAAAAATTTGACATACTTAAACATCGAAGTAAACCAGGAATTTTATAATATATGGAAACAAAAAACGTGTAAATTGACATTATAATGTAATTATTATTATTATTATTGCTATTTAATAATAATGATGTATTTGTTCTTGTATCACTATTAAAATATTTTATATCCAAAAATAAATATACCGTTTTTTTATATAAATCTTAATCTTTTAGTACAATTTCTTTTCAAAACATTATCCAGTTATAAAAAAGAGATTTATCGAGTTTAGATACGAAATACCTATTGTATACAAAAGAGTTTTTCTTACAAAACATTAATAATTATTCATCATCTACGCATTTTAAAATAACACGCATAACGCAAAATGTAATACCAGAAAAAACTAAAAATAATGATAAATACGTTGAAATTTTACGCAGTGGAAACGTTATGCAAAATGAATAGCTTTTCAGTTTGCTATTTGACGGAACGAAACATCCCCTAGCCGGCGTAGAGGGTATGAATCTCGCTCAGGGCGTGAGAGGTCCCAGGTTCGAATCTCGGATCAGTAATTTTTTTTTATTGCTGAATTTGTTTCATATTATATATTTTTATATTGTGCGATTATTTAAAATTGTAAAAAAATTATAAAAGTTGAGAAAAACAACATTTTTGGATGTAATAATAGGCAAGCACATGGGAAATACCTACACATATTTAATACAATTAGTGAAGTATTAAATTTTCAGAAGATTGAGTGAAAACTGCACATACTCAAATCCCAAACAACAACAAAAAATTCGCACACTTCGCAATATATTCAACATCAATGCTATAAGTTTTAAAAATAATTATACGGCTACACAATTTCAAATTTAATATAAAAATGTGGTAGAAAAAAGAGCAGCAAGTTGTCCAATCATCAAAGCAGTGTTAGAATAATTTTAATATTTTTTTCAAACTTAATTGTAACTGTATTTTTGAATAATTTTTATACTAACATAATTTATATAACAGTCGTAAATATTGTAAGATCTTTGGCAAAGGTTTAGGAAAAATATGTTTTTTTCCAGATATATAGTATATTAGGTTATCCCATAAGTTTTTGCGTATTTTTTATATATGCGTAAGATGCACTCCTCTTTGTTTCTTGTGTGTTTTTCAATGGTTATTTTTAATCCTAAATCGACACAGGTACAGGAGATAAAATAATCTGAGTTACGTAAGTTATATTTTATGGTTTCCACAGTTTTTTAAGTTAGGTGTTGACATAAAGGATTTACCACTCGTTTCCGGTAACAAAACGTCCCAAAAAAATTCAGACTGCTTCCGACTCAACAATAATTTACATATTGACACACACTGTGCGAGATTTACCTTAAATAATTCCTATTTATTTTAAATGTCTGTGGATCGATGCTGGGTGCATTTTTAGACAGTGATAGCAGCACTAATATCCACATTGAGGCCAACCAGCCTTCAATGAAAAAATATCGAGAATATTTCATGAGGTGCGTGGTTCTGATGCTATACCGTGAGCGAGTCGGTGGACGGCAAAAAACGACGTCAAAATATATTGTATCATATGAGTAATATGAAGTTTACGAAATTGGAAAGGTAAGAGGACTGTTAAAAGTGATATTAAGAAATCATTTCGCAGCACCACTCAACTGTGGAGTTACAAATTGCGTGATTTATGAAATTTTAATCGAATAAACTTTGTATTCAACACGCAATAATACGAATGAAGAAGAGCAATCCGCTGTTACGGGATAAAGTAAGCTACGATTCTATCGAACTACACGTGACGCATACCTTGCCTACATTAGGGCCATTACGAAACAACGGAGGATTCACTCATTTACTTTAAATTGTCACGATATGTTAATGAAGAGGATAAATAAAAAAAATGGTTCTTCTTGTCACGAGAAATTGTTGCTTAATGCATTACGTGTATCTAATCTGGAGACAACAAGGGCCGGCACAAACATTTCGAGGACCCTGGGCATAGTAAAATCTGGAGGCGATCACCGAATTAATATTTTTGACACCTACTGGACTGTTTTTCACGCAATTATATTGTATGTTCAATCACTCTTTCGTTAAATATAAAACAATTAATTCCAGTTCCATTCAATTTCTCTCAAAAATAATATACTTTAAAAGGCAAATACAAGGAATCGGTACGTACGAATTTTATCAAAAGGAAGAACCTTTTTTTTCCCAGCATTTCAAAACTTAAACTTCGATTTTTTCAAATACAAAATACATACTAACTTTTTGTAAGAATTTAAAATATTCATTAACAAACATAAAAAAACAAACAATATTTATTTTAATACAATATTAATTTATAATTAATTGGACTGCCTATTTAGATACTTTAAAACATAAAATAATAAAATTGTTACTAAATTTTATAGAAGCCCGATTTGAACATAATATAAGAATATCTAAACAAATTATGTTATAATTTGAATGCATCTTTTATATGAATAAGTGTGAGATAATGCCAGTACAAATTAAAAGTTTTTATTAAAATATACTCATCATTTTTTATGTATAAGTTGATTATTTTAATAACAATGATTAACATCAGGATCTAGGGTTGAGATGTGTGAAACCAAAGGGCGCCGAACTAAGGAATGCTTCTCGAGTTAACAATATTTAAATGAATCTACCTTTCACTATTTCAGATTTTTTGGAAACTGTATAAAAAAAATTACATTATTTACTTTTACACGCTTGATCATTGATTTATTTTTCGTTAGAGCGTATTACTTAATCTAGCAATAGTTGAATATATTCAAGAACACACAGTTACTGAATTTTTACCTATAAAGGCACCGTTATTAAATAAATATCAGATATCTCATAGAGACGAAGCTATTTTATTATATATATTTTTTTAATATGGAGATTGAGGGGTGAGAATTGGTGAACGTTATAAAGTGATCGCTTAAGCCAGCCGAAGACAGGTCGTAAGTCCTGTAATTACCCCCCATATTTCTATATATCATTCCTTTAAAATATAATAAAATAGCTTAGTCTTTATGAGATATCTGATATTTATTTATTACTTAATCGTCTGTTCACTGTTTCTTACAATTTTTGTCGATTTATTCAGTAATGTAAAAAGTAATTAACATAAATGAAGACTTTGGAGGTACATATTGTGTGACAGTATTTCTTACGAAAGCCTATCTCCTTATTCTGACACAGAATAACTAAAGAAAGTAGATTAGGGTAGTTGTGATAGACACGATAAAGTTATTTAGTGGATCAAATTGTTGAATGTGAAATACGAGCATATAGAAAAAATGCAACAAGAATAACATTAAACAAACTTTGTATTTGTAACATAACTAACACCTTCAATATTTAATGCCTTTAATTTTACGCCAAAATAAAGCTTGACATTAAGTAATTTAATTTGAGAAACTAATTAAGCGACATTTTAACACCTTACTTACAGACTTATAAAATGTTTAATGTAAAAAAATAATTACTCGCAGATAATTCATCCAAACACACGTATCAAAGTTATTTTAAATATCTACTAAATGTACTGCAGTTTAAATAAATAATTATTCCATCAACACACGCAAAAATAAACGGGGCAGGTCAATTTTGAACATCGACAACTCTGAAGAAGAGAAAACAAATAAAATTCCACTTTGTTGTCGTGCTAACCGAGTGAATATCCATCCTAATGACCTAAAAATACCTCAGTGCATACGTACGTCGAACGTTCTCCGGTGACACATATCCGAACTTGGCAAGTACGGTAATGCTGGAGCCTGTAAAACGGGTTCAGAGAAAAAGAGATCATTATTCCCGAGCAGCTCTAAATACGCTCGCGATGTATGTACAGTAAGGGGTGGAGAGTGTATTATAGGACAAGAAGCGTAAAATTAAATTGACCCACATTCCGAGAGAAGTAATGACGTCACGAAGCTTGGGTCGAGGCTTTAATCCCGAGAGATATCTGAAAATTTATACCCAAAAATTTATGTTAAAAAAATAAAATAATTTCCATCTAAAATTGGACACGTGACGTCCTCGAAATTTATGATGATGGAAAAAAAAAAAAAATACTTCAGTAAAGAAATATTCTGACTATGGTCAGTTGTGGCCGAAAAGCCTATTTTTGAATGATGAAAATATTCTTTATTATCAAAAGAGGGATATGATCCGTCATAGCGCACAACTTTACTTAATCAATTAACAAAGAAAACAAATCAAAGATTTTATTACATAAAACGTACCGTTCCGGGGTACACGTGCACCACATTCAATAGGCAATGTTCAACTGCCATATAGCGACAGTTAGCAACATACTGTACAACATCATAGGCGTACGCCATGTTTTTGGGATAATAAAATCATAATATAATATAATTAAATAAATTAATATATATCTTACATAAAGCACTATAAATTAATTCGAGGAAATTCACTCATATGTTTTTTTTAAATTAGGAGATACTATTTTCACAACAAACATAAATTATGTTTCAAGATTACGAGTGAATGCATAATTTAAAACATCTCTGGATGTGTATGATTTGAATTTTGACCGAAATTTAATATCAGGTAACCGGCTTTTTGAAAAACACTGTCATCTGAAATAAGAATATAACGTAAGAATAAAAAAATCGATTAAAAAATTGGTATTCTCATGGTTGTGTAAATATTGCGCGCGCGCGCACACATGCTTGCATTGTGTACAGTTCGCACAGAAGAAAGAAAGGAATGAAATATTGTTAATTTAATTTTTGACATTTTAAAATTACAATCGTTGAAAATGTGAATGTCTAAAACGTGTCAAATAAGTTTGGCATTTATGGTTACTGAATAAAATACGTAGTCACCATGGTAACGAGTAGGACGTTTTTGTTCGGTTATTTTGTCATCTCATATTTTTCTGAGAATATTCTAGTACGAATATTTTAGGGGGGACGGGTTAAAAAAAAATATATATATTTGCCATACTTCTGAATTTTTTCTAGTTCTCTCTATAAGAGGATATACAGAATGTAACAGACCTAGTCCACCATACTTTATGAGTGGATACTACTGACTAAATTACGAGTCGAAAATATTCAAGGGATATGTGTTTAATCTCCACCATGTCAGAGATATAAGTGTTTCAAAAAAAAAATCGTAAATATTTCATTGATTCCATATTATGTATTGTGTACAAAAAATTAAAGGTCATCGACTTTCGAACGGCTGTACTATTTTTTGTTTGATGATTTGTGGCCTGAAGCAAATATGATATTAATAATGGATAAACTTCGTACATACTACATAGTTAACACGATTTTGTAAAAATTTCAAACAATAATATTTTCCGTAACGGTACAGAATTTGCACACATCCCTTAAACATTTTCGACTCGTAATTTAGTCAGGTAACCAGCCATAAAATATTGTAGACTAGGTGCGTTACACCGGTATAATATAAATCGTATACCGAATAATAACTTTTAACGATTTGTTCATTGTTTGATTTTGTGACGCAACGAAAAAATATTAACAACCATCATAAAAAATTTCGGTAATAATGTATGCACAAACCAGTAAGTAAGAATGCTTGTTTTTGCATCCACGTCGTAGTATTTACTAACGAGATGAGTTTTTATTATTATTTTATCGGGACTACTTCGTGATATCACTTACGTTATTTTTACCGTTGGAAATCTTGTGTCGCATTGTAAAGGAGCAAAACGAATAAATACAGGTTTTCATTCGGAACGAAATAAAGTGGAACCTCAGAGTGGGACAGATACAAAAAAAAAAACATTTTTTTAATATTACGTAATGTAAAATATTTTTGGTGTGTAAACATCTTAATTATCGCTCACCTCAATCAAAAAAAAAAATGCGTCGTACCACGGTGACTATATATTTTATTCTGTAATCCAATAAACGTTAAACTTGCATTTCGAAACTTTTAAGAAATTCACATGTTCGAAAACACACAATGTTTGTGAATTCAGTTTCAACAAGGTACATACTTAAAAATTTGAACTACAAAAATAATACATACTTAGTGGGTGAATGTTATGCTACAGGCCGATTTTCTTTGGCCGCCATTTTGTTTGGCAGACATTTGTCAGTTTGCATTTGGTAGTCGTAGAGAGTAGTTGATTACAATTTATTATGGAGCATTTAACGCCTCAAAAACGTGTTGAAGTCGATTTTTGGAAAAAAATCACGAGTAACGAAGCTCATTTCGACTTGGTGGGTTTTGTTAATAAAGAAAATAGTAGTTATTGAGGCACTGAAAATTCTCAATTGATACACCAACGACTTTTACACCCACGCAGAGTTACTGTATGGTACGCCATGTGGGCCAGCGGAATCATTGGGCCCTATTTATTTCAGGATGCAAGAAGTAATGCTGTAAAAATTTCTTGGTGGCCGAATTGGGTTGATTGGGCTTGCAACGCACGTGGTATCAACAGGACTGTGCCACCTCACACACAGCCCGAGCTACGCTTAAAATTTTGATGAATTAAACAACATCGGCCTGGAACATATATTCACCTGTACCTACCTACATAATGTAAAACGCTAAGCAGAAAATATTATGCGTTTTCAAACAAATTAAATGTCATAATATTGAATAAGTGTGATAAAATATGATTATTTATTTCCTTCCCAATGAACCGTTTCTCATAAAACAAACGCACGCGATGTTTATACAGCCGTGAGAGTAGATACTAATTGTACTCGATGTTTAAATAGATTTTTAGTATCCTATACAATTGTTAAATAAGTTCAAGGAAAATATTGTTGACTATATATGTATAAAGCTTTCCGCCAGTCAGCCAATTATGTATTTAGCAAAGTAAGATTAACGAGCACTTTAACATAAATATTACTATTTCGTAATTTAAATGAATTAAAAAAAAAATTCTAGAGGTACCTACTTAAATTGGATTCAGATTATGTTTTTGGATGTTGAAAAGATTCCGTTTATAAGAGTGTAAGCAGATTATGAAAATACAAATTCTTAATTGCTAAGTGCTTGCCATTTACGGTTCAACAGGAAAAAGTCAATTCGATGAATAAATCAAAACGGTTTATATAATTAAGTTTTATTAAAGATTGAGATCTTCAATCTTGATTCATAAATGATAAAGATCAAGTATAGCTATGTATAGTGGAATAGTTGACGGTTATTTTATAACACGCGTACACAGAGGAATATTTCATTAAAATAAGGTACAAGAAAAATATTCAAATACGTATTTTTAAATCACATTTATTTTAAAATAAAAAAGATTTTTTCTCTCTGTATATTAAGTACCTACAAAATACACTTAAATACTCGAAATAAACGTCCGCGTCGAGTAGTATTTATTCTAGCTCACCAGTGACCGGGTCAATGTCCCTGTAGAGGGCAAACAAAATCATCGCGTTCATTTTTCTCTTTTATTTGAAAATTTGACCACGAAAACAGCGCGGAGCTCACCAGGAGTGTCCGGAGAATATTCGGGGACCGTGAATGGGACGGCTGTTGGCTGATAGCGGGATTAGCAGGAAGTCAAACGGGGATAATGTCCCATCGTCAGATTACCAGTAAGTGTGCGAGACGAGAGTCCCCTCATCATCCCATTGTTGCGCGCCCACAGCCGTCACACTCGCACCATATTATACACACCGTCCCAGGAGACGGCGTGTAAAGGTAACAAGATCGCAAGGTTTGCAAACCGGGCAGGTGATGACTGATAAGTCCTAAAAAATGAACCCGACGAATCTTGTTTTCAGTATATTTATAGAAAATAGATGTGAATTGAAAATAAAATGGTAATAGTGAATTTTGCTAGATGAACAAAAATATTTGTTACAAACAATATTTGTTAGGAAAATAATTGCAACATTATTACTAGTGATGGTTAAACCGTTGTTAAAACTGATATTGTGACTGTGATTGTTAACTAATCGTAATTCTGTGAGCTATCACTGGCAACAGTTATCGAGTTAAAGTCACGAACCGTGAGTCAATCACTGATATCTTTTGAGTCATACTCACT
Source organism: Eubasilissa regina (assembly GCA_022840565.1). NCBI lineage: Eukaryota > Metazoa > Arthropoda > Insecta > Trichoptera > Phryganeidae > Eubasilissa > Eubasilissa regina. The sequence goes on from JAINEB010000018.1 coordinate 31,120,166, forward strand.
ATCAGTGATTGAATATTTGGGAATATCGTGATTCAAAATTTTTTTGTTAAAAATTCTATCGATTTTCTGACGCCGCCGTTTAAATCGATTATCAGTTGAATTAGCGCCATCAACCGGATTTTCTGAAAATTGATTAGAGCCATCTATTGGAATCTGTATTTGTTGGTCATATTTATGCTAGCTTGTTGGTAACTTAATTTTGTTCCATTTTTTACATTTTGTGGATATGTATATGTGCAATAATTTTCTACTAATTGTTTATGCCAGTATATGTTTTTTAACAATTTATTTGGTGTATTGTGATATCAGAAACTGTGATCACAGTCACAGTTTTCAATCACTGATATTATCTAATACCAATCATAATCACACCAGTGAGTCAAGAGTAGCATTTTTTCTCATCACTAGTTACCAATTATTGTTAAATCGTACACAATCACAGTCACCGTGACGGTTTACCATCACTAATTATTTAATGTAAAATTGAGGCGCTTGTTGGTCTACTTATAAGAAACATAGTTGTTAAGTGGTACTATTTTCTAATTAGTACTATTTTCAGGGTACAAGTGTTTAGCTCAGTTTAAAAATAGTTATAATATTCCATGTAGGTACGCAATTTATTTAATTAAGAAAAATAAAATTGTTGATTACATAATATGCACGTTTTATAATAATTGGGTTTGATATGGGAAATTTATGTTACAAGTGGATTACCGCAAGCGAGCTGTTGTATACATATGCACACAGCAATATTATAATATTTGGACGCTGCGCAGTGAAGAAGTGTCCGATTGAAATGACATTCAGGTGACAGATAATAATTGACTATTTACAATTGATACCGATGTAGGCGATTTGTTTTCATTCGCGTTGTGGCTGAGATCTAAATGAAATGATGTAAAAATAGACATTATTTAATATGTTATGGATATATTAAAAACATTATACGCGAACAAATGTGGATCCTCGATATACATTGTACAGTAGTGAGCTTATCTAATTAAATAATATTACAGGCCAAATTTGTCATTCAAAAGCTAATACGAAAAAAAAAACAGTCATGCAATATTGGTAAGGGCATACCTACCGTCCTAGAGGGACTGACTTATAATAAAGTTTATAATAATTATTATTGATAAAGTCCAAATTAACAGCGTCATAGATATAGAGATGATGTTTTTTTTAAAGAGTACACATTTTTGTTGTGATGTTAAATTTTTAGAACATAGTTCTGTGGTATTTTAATACAAATAAAATTATTAATCAACTTTATGATGTACAGAACAAATCTATTTATCGAAAAAATATTCCCGGATAGGAAGAGATCCAGGTTTAATCAAATCCCGGTAGCAACTAAATATTTCATAGATAAATAGATTATTTTCTATATATCTTTCTAGTTGATTAATTTAGTTTGTAATACGATGTTTTAGGTTAAACTATGCATACAGGCATGGAGCCCAGAGCCCCGAAAACGACCCCGACAAAGAACGAGAACATACCGAGTCTTGTAGCCGGAATTTTGGAGTTAAACAGTGTTTCTAGGTCATAATTTTTTTAATTCTTTCCTTTTATACTTTTTCTTTGCTCCCGGTTCAACATTACTATTCTCAGTGATTCAGGAGCCCTAGTGAAAATGAGCCCCCTTGCAATTGCGACTTGTGTGATTACTAAATCAGCCACTGTGTACTTACATATTTCAGGTTCTTAAATTTTATCATTTACTCAAGTTGCGTCATTGTTAACAATATTAGTGTGAATAGAATCCACCAGTCATCTAACGCAACAAGTTCTTACTATACGGTAGAAAGGGCATATTGTAAATATAATCATAACGACAGTTGAAAGGAACACTGAATGGGAATGCAAAGTGTGTAATAGGTTTATTTACAATTTGGTTGTGTGTGACGTAACAATCGCCTTTTACACTATTAAAATATCATAACTCATAGAATAATTCATGTCCCACCTTCCAAAGTTGGTTTTGTTTGGGAAACATGCTCAAACATAACACTAAATAATAACAGCTGCAAAAGTACGTGTCCAGCTTTTATCCAAGAAGTTATTAAAGTTACGCTCTGAGTTGAGACCATGATTAATCGTAACACGAAATCCCCGAGATTGTAATTAATGTTACTGTGTCATTGTGTATTTGTAATAAAACAAGAAAAATACATATGCGAAATCGAAATCTTGAAAGGAACGGTGCGAAATAAAGATCTACGGAGAAAAACTATCGATGAAGCCAATATCCAGCAATGGATGTAGAGCCAATAGTTCTGTTGATGATGATGTCAAAACAAAGCTAGGAGATGTTTGAACTATTATTATCAGGGGTGCAGCACATACAAGCAAAAAAGCTGTGCATTACTAAAAATTCTGGGAAACAAATATGAATTAAATAATCTATAATGTGGATCGTGAACATATATTTACGGATTTATTAGAATTAACGCCAACTGTGTATTAATAGAAACCGTAATGGCTTAGCTCTAAAAACTACCACGACAACCCACCGATGTAGCCGTGGCGCTAGTAGCTACAATGCGGCGATTGTAGATATTCACATTACTGTCTTCTATTTTTGAACTAGTTTTTAAATTACTCAAGTCATATAATTGGCTATTTACTGAATTGAAAATTCCTTTCGGTTGATCCGTTTTGTATGGAGTCGTTACTTATGCTGTTTTTAACAGAATATTTATATATCAATTTATTAACGCCCTTATGGGCTTTTACAAAATAGGTTTGGTATAAAACATAATAAAAAACACAAGAGTACAGAAAAATAGAAATGAATAAATAAGCAAAATAAACTATAAAAAATAAAGGTTTAAGACAAAAAATAATAAAAATTTAGGTTTGACACAGAATGGCTGAGTATCAAAATCAGTTGTACCTTTGACTCATAACAGCATCAAAAACATCACTCTTATATTTAGACATAGTACATCGGAATATATCTACAAGACCAAAATTGTTCTCTTTGTGTAGGTGCATTCCTATAAAAATTAGTAAATAATGAATTTACATAGAACAGAACCGACGACCTGGTACTCCGCGCAGGAACGTGGTATACAATCAGTTCGGTTAAATTAGAGGCGTCCAGTATGCCATTTATTATTTTAAATAAAAATAATAAATCACATGAAGCTCGTTTCCACAAGTTAGTTAAAGTAAGAGCGCTCATAAGAAAATTATAATTCATAAGAATAACATAAGAAAGGCTTACAACTGCGTGCAAATCATTGAAGTGTACTTCCTATTTTACTATCTAACTGTTTTTAACGTGTTGATTTCACGTGTTCTTTGCATATGGTGCATGGATTTGTTTTAAATTTGGGAAAAACAAAAAGCAATTGGCAGAACTATTTCCTACGTTAACCTTTAATAAAAATAATTATTTCGTTTAACTATTACGTGAAGGATATTCGAACAATAAAATAATCATGTTCAGTCATAGAAAGTGTTCTTAAAAACGTCCATACATTTTTTATATGGGTAAGAAGGTATTATTTTACGTTGAAACTTAAACTTCAAAAAAACTGTTAATAGTACTCTAAAATTATAATTATATACATGGTAGGGTCGTACAAACGGCAAATTCATTTTGTCTAAAGACGTCGGTTAAACGAAAGTTCATAATCCTATGTACACCATATGTATTACATATATTATATAATATCAGTGGTAACAGCATAACCTAAATCTATACCTACTGCACGCCACTGATTATTATAGTGACTAAGAAGAAATGATTATTTTGCTATACGCCTTTCTGTACTTCACCTACAAAAATTTATTATGTTTTCGTGACACAAGTTGTGATGATAATGTTCTTTTCTTACTCCCAGCTGTTTTAACAAGACACCGAGGAAGTCGCTACCGGGACTGAAGTATTAAGTGTGTTGTATATGTATATTACAACTAATCAGATGGAAGTTATAAAACTGACGCAGCTCAACTGAGAGATCTGCTAAATGATACGAGAGCAATACACACTGCCCAGCTCGATACGGACTCTGGTCTAGCGAGATGGGCAAGGAACAAATAAATAAAAAAATACATGTTATCACCTACCGGTAATAGAAGGTCACGGGTTCAATTCCCGGTGGAACCTCTGGTTTTTTAGAAAAAACACTTTATTCAGAGTCATTTACTTTGGATCAATTATCAAGCAACTAATGTTCCGAAGAATCGCTACTGCACCAAAAAAAAAATTATATTTAATAATAAATATCTTATTAAGGGAACAGATTCGTATTGTAAAGTTGTAATTATTCATAACGTAGGTCTGTGATTGAATGTATTAATTAGAAAGATATACATATAAAATCAATTTTATCGAAAAATATTGTGTTGGTATAGCATAATCGGATAATGCACGTTCCCTGGATTGGAAGAAATCCAGGTTAGAATCCCGGGAGCAACAACAATATTTTTCGATAAAATAGATTTTATATGTGTGTCTTTGTAATGAATACATTTAATTTGTGTTTAATAAATATCTGATATAGGTGTGGATCGAGTGAATTCCTGGACCAGCTAGGAACCTGCATGAACTTAATTCTGCAATTTACATAATGAGCATGCGCATACAGTTACCGGCACCGAGTTTCACACTGCAGCTTTGTCTCGAAACGGCTAAAATTATAAAATCAAAACATCTCGACGCTCGAGACCCAGTGAGTGGCTCTGCAGTGAGAGCACGGAGATAGTGGTGCGAGCGTGATTTCACAATTTAACCGCGCTGCTGACGTAATCGAGAGATCCACCTAGTTGTATCGCTAAGCCCGGAGGAATTTTTTTGTTTTGGTGACACCAACACCTGAACAGCGTCACATCTATATGCAGGCGGACCGTTGACGGTGTGTGTGTATATGAAATGCGGGCCTTGGAAATTATCCGAACGCGCCGGTTGCGTCTCTGACAACCTTGAACTTCAGCGGGACTATCGATTCGCTAGTCAGGATAGCCCCGGGCGGAGAGGTGGCGAGACAGGGCGGAGGGGCGGAGGGTTCAAAACGCAACCCTTACGCAAATATATTAATATTGAAAATAAAATATTTCTACCGAGAACGCAAAGTATTGCGTTCTTGCATAAGTATTAGGCACCGTTGCTAACAAGCCTACTCTCCGTATTGAGGTTGCGTCCTCCAAAAAACCTCTCAAATATATGTATTATCTTTAAAGGTCATACGCAAAACCATTTTAATAAATAGTGGTTCGACATTTTTCTTATCTAGAAATATATGCATATTTAATATTATCATCGAAGAAATGAACGATAAAGGGATTGTTGTTTTTGTTATGTAATTGTATTGAAAACATTAAAAATAGTCGAAAGCTCGGGAAAAGGTTTGCGAAGATTCAATTTCCTCCGGGTCAGGTGAAAAATGTGTGATTAATTAAATTAACCCATTAGTGGAGGATGGTAAAGGTGATTTTTTTTAGAAATTGTTACAAATTTAGTCACACTTAAATGAGCAAAATAAGACAAAAATCACATTTTTTAAACTTTATTATAGAAAATATGGACCGATGGTTATAATGGACAAGATGCACGGTGACACAATTATTACATTTTATGATAATATATAAAACAGTACTTTGGGTGGACCCCAGCTTGGCATTTTTGACAAATGAATTTTGCCTTCTTTTTGCAATAAGCACATCATCTCTTTTCTGTTTCATTATACAAAACAAAGTGGTCTCTTTACATAATGGATAACATCAACCCGCCTAGAAAATTAAGTATTTCATTGCGAGTAACATTTAACGCAGAATTGTATTTGTATATGTTGGTTTGTGTTCCAATATTATTGATAACACTATCATCAAGAAATAGATTAAATAAAACTATTGGGTTTGATAAACGTAAAAGTTCATCGGGAGGTACTATTTCTTCACAAGTTGTAACTGAATTTACATTTAGTTGGGCATTAATCCAGTTCGTTTTTTTGTAATTTGTTGTTTTTGTTTTTGTAAGAACGACGAAAGTTTTAAATCATCTTCAGACTCCCTGTTGCTATCTTGAGTTTGTAATTCGTACACAGTTTTCAACAAACCATGACCAAGATGGTTGATGTCACCTTCGTGCTCATCATCTGAACGATCGCAATCTTCATGTTTCTACAGTTTGTTCGTCTGGAAGCAGCAGATATATTGTTGCATCTTCCTCGATATTATTGTCTTCCATGAGGTCAAGTAGCTGACGTAACGGTAGTTCTAAAATGAAACATTTTAATGGATATTGTATTTGTATGCATAGTGTCCATTATAACGAACATAAAATAAAAGCATAAATATAAACAAAATGAAGGCAGTGTGTTTTCAAATGAATGCTTTTCATTATTTATTGACATCTTTTATACTACATTATATAATAAAATAATGTACAATTATAATCGATATACTTTAATTTTATATTTACTTACCTTCCCTGTCCAGAATTGAAATGTTTAGGCTTCATTATACAGAATTAATTCAGTTTTTCACACAACACAAAACCACGCTTAACAAAATAAGATGCAATAGAAAGTGAGGTTATGTAACAACATGAAGCCAGCTACAGAACTTTTGTTACACAAGTCAGCATCCTGGAAAAATTATAATAATTAACGTACGATAAAACGGACGCTAACCACTAATGGGTTGAACTTAAAAGACCGGGTCGAATCAATTTATACTTATGTTATTATGCCCGAGTGGAATCAAGATTCCACAGGGACCCAAAAATCAAGGATTTGATCCCTATATCGTGCACCGGGAGTATAAATTTATATTATAGATTATTCCGTACGATACAAGATGAATAGGCCTAATTTAGAAAAAAAAAGTGCCGAATACAATACTTTACCTTATACGTTATAAGAAGATATGTATATTCCAATTATATTTTTCAGAACAAATTTTAACATGTAATTTGAAGAAATTGTATATCTTTATTCGAACTAAAACTACTGAAATCCAGGATAATTGTAATTCAAATCTTAGGTACGTAAACCAATAACAAAAAAAAAATACTTTGTAAAAGATTCATATGAATTGTATTTTGATATTAAAAAGTAAATGCTAGTTTCCTCGCTTTTATAAATAAATACTACAGGATTATGAATAAGGAATTTACTTTGATAAATATGGTGTGGCATGGCGCAGAGAAAATGACGATTTCCTACATTCTTCGCATTAATTAAAAAAGATGTAATGTTTGTACGTTAACATAGCACACCACGTTCACCTACAGTGTGATGAATGTCATATCGAATAAGGAACTACAGGCATGAGTCATGACGATAATTTATTTGTTTTTCTCTGTTAGTAAATCAAATAAAAAATATTGCTCTATTAAGGACAAAAAAAAAACAAAAAAACAATTTTTAATTCTATTAAAATATTCGAAAGCATTCGAAATGATAAAGAATTGATTATTTAAATTTGATGTTTAGAATTAATTTTGTCGCAATTGTAGTTGACATATATAGCAATAAAGTTGAAACAAATAATAAATATGTATAATAGATATCACTGTAAATCGTTTACGTATGATTTTACATAAACCTAATTCAAACAAAAAAATTTATAGATTTTTTGATATACGCAGGTTGTGATCACTACATATAAACTGTATATAATACATGTTAATATATAATTTATGTAACAAAATAAAAATAGAAAAGCTTCATGTCCGCCCTACTAGGTGAATACGTCTCAAGGCATACTTTGTGAACATGACGTATTATTTATCAGTATACATCAAATGTAACAAAAATTACTATATTGTAATTATTTTTTGACTATGTTAAAAAATATAAGAATGTTGCATGTACATAAAAATGAGAAAAACATTCATTATGCCTGAATACATATTTCTGAATCTTCAATGGCTTTATTTTTATCGGCCATTTTGTTATAATTTTTATTTTTGAAAGAGATGACCAGATTTTACAAATTATAAGGTAGGTATCATTTTTAATAGAGCTCGATGATTTACTTAATGATAAATCACAACATATTTAGGAAGTTATGCCATCAAATGAGGAAAATTGTGATGTTCCTTAAAAAAATACATCAACCGTATTTTGTTGACGACCCATTTTTAGTTATTATTCTCGACCATGTTAAGTATATCAAGTATCTCATTTTGAAAGGGATTTAAAAAGTAATCATAACATTGTTAGGAGCAATGGTTTAGAATTTTTTAAATGATTTGGTGCTGAACGTACCAAAATAGCGGCGTAGTGAGATACCGCGTCATGAATAATAGTTGATAGTTTTATACATTTTCAGCAACAAACGGTTCGGTTCGAGATTGGCTTAATTTTAATTTTAAGAGATTTCATTTCAACAACCACTTCGCGTTAACCGGTGCTAATCCATAGGGGAATATCACTGGACTATATTATATACTAGGTAACAGACGCGGTCGCTTCATGCATGCACAGATACACGCTCCGCATCCCTCGTATTCTAGAGTCAAAAACCTTTGGACTTTTTGTTTCTAGTAGAAAACAGCACTGCTGCAAAAAAATTAATTCTCAACATTCGAATATATATGAATCACGTATACACATAGACACCAGCAACAGTGGATTCTATCATTCGTTCCGTATCCACAAAGTTTGAAAGTATTCGACTTTCGCGCATGCACTTTCAGTTCCGCCTGTCAAGGTCTTCAAATACTGTATACGCATTCAATGTACACAAAATGACTTCAATTCTTATGGGTATAATGCACAGAGTAGCATACATATTACGAAGAGAGCGGATTGTTTTAAGGATTTTGTTCGTGTGACGCATTTTTGACAGTTTGGTTTGAATACTTGAAGCCGAATTATTGAAACATTGAATATCTTTAGAATATCTATTACACAAAATAACATGGATACTTCACCAACGCGTTCTAACGCTGTAAACGAAAATAGTGAATTGTGTGAGTGTTCGTGGGCTAGTAATTTATATATTTGATAGTAGGTATTATTAGTACAATTTATTATCCAACATCCCTTCTACAAATAGTCACCCACCGCTACTGCTAGGTACCTAATTATAATTCTTACACATGGACGCGTTAAGTTTGACCGGATTCATTATTCGAATTAGCGTGACTCTGCGTCAAAACAAGAGTTCAAACAATTATATAACAGCCGTGCGGTTGATCAAGTAAAGAATAAAGACGTCTTCAATATTTGCAAAATTATTTTGTGAGAACATATTATATAAATAATAAGAAAAACACTTAGTTTAAAATTATTTATTGATACATATGTGCTTGCATTTTTAATTTTAGAATATATTGTTTCCTGAAGAAGGGACCGTAGGTCTTGAAATATGTTGATGTATCAATAAATAGTGGTTTTAAACAAAGTGTTTTTCTTATTATTTAAAGAATAAAGAAGTCAGGATTAAAGAATTGGTAAAAAAAAATTCAGCGAAGGAACACCAACAATACTGACATATTTGTTAGCTATTTTAAGGCGCACGATGTGTTGTATTGCATTCCTAATGCGTGATGTGTTGACATTTATCAGTCACTTTGAAGGCAGCAGAGATCGCAATGTTATGAAGATTGTATTTCTGATTATATTATAAATGAAGCCATAATGAAGATAAGGCTCCTTCATTTAAAAAAATGCGTTACAGAATAGACCAGTGTTATTATACTTAACGTGACCATTTATTTATTTTTCCTCAAAACGGGACATCTGCTCCATGGGCTACGCTAAATTCTGTACGAAACTTTTCACATCTGACTTCCGATGAAGGACTTCATTGCTTTATAAATGGATACTTAGTTTGCAAGTTAAAATGAAAAGTACATAAAATTTAAATTGACACGTAGATAAAAAAAAAACAATAATCGATTGCCAAGAAAGATACGCGAGCTGTCTACGCGTACTCGCAACCGAGGAGCGAGCGAGCTAGCAGGCTTCTGACCGACTTAACACAAGTGTGAGACGTATTGCGCATGCCGTCATAGCCGCGCTAATAGGCTAGATTTTTTAGTGGGTAGTTTTGAAAACGGGACATTTTGAAGTACCGAAGCTGTACTTGGGAACAACGGGATAGGCTACCTAAAAACGGGACGTATGGTTATACTACTTCTGTGTCAAATATTTAATTCGAAATGAAACAAATATTTTTTGTTTTTATATAATATTGATTGACTGACTTCATAAATAAACTTAATAGATTTCTGTTAAACAAAAAACAAATTAAGAAATATGTCCTAGCAAATTTTCTTCAAAAAGATGTACATACATATATATATATATAAACAATGATGTAGTAAGAAGTATTAATAAAAGGAAAATGAATCGATTTGCAAAAGTATCTACAACATTATAAAGAAAATACAATAAACTTTCGCGTTTAAAGAGTTAGGTTATGTATTTACAAAATGCACGTATGTACAATATTATATAATATAACAGAAAACTTTAATGCGGCTGTAAAATAATATTAGCCGAATACACAAGAGAAAAGTACAAGCCCCTATGATTACGTAAAATGAAAACATTTCGCCAGTATTACGTAGCTACGAGTATAAAATACAATCGATAGGACAGCATCACGCAAAGAATAAAGAAAGGGGGTCATTGCGTACAAAAAATAAATTATTTTTAACAGATCGATCTGACAAACGGCTCGAGTCGTGTAAATATATATTACAAAATAACTCCGATATAGACTTTTGTAAATTGTACTTCTGAACACTCGCATGATACGTGATTATTATTTTATAGTCGTGTAATAAATTTTTTTTGTAAACACAAACGCAATCTCATAACTTTAGACGTGACACTGAAATAATGTATAAACGAAAAAATTGTATAAAATAATTGATCAGGTAAACGCGGCATAGGCATTAACGAATTAATGCGATCGCGGAGTAGGACTCAGTTGTTTATATCAATGGAATTAAAATTTGCTTTGGAATATTTCAAAACAAATTAAATGTAGCAATAAGAAAAATACATATAGACAAAATCAATTTATCGAAAAAATATTTTTGTTGGTACCCAGATTCGAACCAGGAAGCTTTCCTATCCGGGGAAGTACGCTGACCTATTAAGCCACGTCAACATTGTAAGTCAACGACAAATTTTCGAACTTGTATGTTTCACATTCAAATTGATACATCTGTTATTTCATTATTTTAAAGCAATTTTTTTTATATTTACGGAAAATCTCAAACACCTTTGAGTAAAATCCGATAGGAGACGCCAGAATTATATGAATTATTTAATTTGTATTAAAATATTACAGAATATGTTCTGAAAAAAAACTGCAACTTCACAATAATAATGTGTTCTCCTTAATTTGAATATTTGATTAATAAATTAAAAATCTTGTGAGCATTTAACTGCCAACCATATTTGACATGGAGGACACCAGGGATAAGATTTAAACATCTATTAAAAGTTAATAATTTTTGTCTGCAAACGGCAGAATAATTTAAAATATATGCTTTCGAAAATCGTATTTAATCCCGTCTCTGTACGGTCGAAAGTGGGTGCAATCATACTCGTGTATTAGCGTGTTAATTATTAGCTCATTACATTTTTTTTTTAAATTCTGGGACACAGACTCACTCACAAAATATTTCAGTAGTTATAATAATGAAAGCAGTTTAGTAAAATTCAGGAACGAGATGAATTTTATTCTTACATTCCAAAAGTTATACAATATTGTGAATATTGCTGTATATGTAAAAGCGTATCTAAATACGAGATTTTTAATATACTTTTAAGAAAATAAACATTTTTCTGATATATCAGAATAAATGTTAAAATTAAAAAGGACAACAGGTACAAAGCATTGACAAATTTCTATTCTTGTCCTTGATAACAAAAGCGTTAAATGCTAGGACTAATTTGAATAGTAATCGGATGAAGTATTTATTTTCTGGTGAACTTCGTCTGCTAGTGAGTCATACAAGAATGTCGTCATATACAAATATGTGTAACTGAATCTGCCTTAATGAAAGTAACGAACAATCATTGGATTGTGCGGAAGATTGCATTTGCATCTAAGGGTTGTGACTCCCAATGTTCGATGAATAGGCAACGAAAATTTCCGATTCGAATCCTCAAGGTTCTCACGGTTCGCTAAAAATAATCAATTGCATTACGGCTCCGTAATAAATTCTTTAAGAACCTTCAAGTTGCACTCATTTTTGCCCAAATTTACTGAATAAATGGACGTGAATTCTTATAAAATTATTTTATGTGGTTCTATTTTACGTGTTATATTTTGATTAACGAACTAATTCTTATTAAATTTTTAATTTCATATCACGAGGTGAAGTAGATAATCTGGGAGATGCTAATATGAAAATGATCGATTAAAAATAAATTATAATGTTTATATATATAATAAATTAATACTAATAGACTTAAGCATTTATAAGTGAAATTCAAACGCTCATTGTTATAATTCTAAATCGATCTTAACGTGCCTCTCTACTGTCTACTACCTAATAATGTGAATTATGGTGAATATACCTGAATGACGGTGTTAAAGAATATTTGGAGAAACATTGGCCATGTTATTGACAAATATTTCATAAAGTGTAAGAATATATAAATATTTTTAATTAAACCGCAATTTTAGAACACACAATAATAGTTAATCTAGGACTATTCAAAGGTTTTTGAGATTCATTGCAGATAAAAAGATGCGAATTTTAGTTAGAAATAATTAAATTAAATGAATGCACATTCGAATATTCGAAGTAAATAATTGAAATAGTGAATAGGTAACTCATTCTCCCAGCAAGATAAAGTTCCGGGTTTGAATCCCGATTTTTTTATAAATAATAAGATAAAACACTTTGTTTAAACCGCTATTTATTGATAAATCAACTTGTTTCGATACCTATGCGGAAACAATGTACAAATATAAAACAAGCACAAATATATAATATATGAACACAAAATAATTTTAAAGAATATACAACTAGAATTTATTTTGAAGACCCTGCGGCTTGTGCGAGGCTGTATCTACGTGATTACGATATACGAGTTGACAGCAAAGCAGTTACTTCATTGTTCGATTAGCCTTAGTAAGTGACACAATCTCGCGATCTCACGTTTTGTAAATATTTAAAGCTAGATCATTACTTAGTTGCAGCGAAGTGAGGCGATCGGGAACGACTTGATTAATGACGCCGATGTGAGAGACCATTGAAGATAATAATTCGTTTGAAGACTGATTGGAATAAACACTGATCACGAACTTGAGAGTTTGCAATGCGCGCACTGAGCACGCTCACGACTGACAAATGAAACCTGAGGTGCATTTGCAAACATTCAATTATGCAAGAAAGCACCAAGCAAAACATATGTATTTAGTTACACTTACAGGCGAAACTCGCTCGTACCAAGGGGGACGTACCAGACTACAGCCGTAAAGCGAATTACAGCCGTTTTTTTTTTATTTCTTTTATCGGGGCACGTAAGTATAATAATAAAAGCCTAGAAACATGTCTACACTATCATTTATTAAGTGCGTAAGAACCCGATATCTAAAAATCCGTTGCGTCATAAAAATAATAAATTTATTGTTAACCTTAGAATATATTGTCGATTATTATTTATATTTCATTTTTTTTATATAAGATAGAGAAGTTAATACATAAATAATAGTAGATTAATAGACACAGCGGACACCTAGCGGACCAGAACCAAACAGTGTCGTCTAATATCAGACTCACGCCGCAACGCGCGGTGCAACAGCGGACAGGGCGCGAAATTTGACTCCGACTAGAGCCTCCAATCGGAATATTCGAACCCCGAATATATTCGCCTGTTTTTAAGTATTCGTTATTCGAATACTTTAAAAAGTATTCGTTAAGTATTCGAAGTCATATGCATTCATTCATTCATTCAGGTATACGATTTTTTCTCCAGAAGTACCGCTATCGGCTATATGGAAGTCGGACAATAAAGATGTAAACGCCTTTGTCGGACATCTTTTGCATTTGCCTTTTTTTTTAGTCTTCTGTTTATCTTTATGGTTTTATGACAACAAGCATTTATAATACATTGTTTTGTCAACAATGGAGTCGGCTTTCTATTATTCTTTAGTATTTAGCTTTCATAAATACTTGAGCCGACAAACAAGAAGTTATATATAAAATAATGAAAAAAAACTTTGGGGTGTGAGATATGAAGTAATATAAACATATCTAAAATTTTGTCAGTTATCGAGAGAATACTGACTCCTCTTTATCTCCACGAAGAGTTCGAGTTCTGCAAGTTATTAATCACGAATCTTACATTTTTGGAGAAACATTTGAAATATTTCTGTATTTATCATCCGAAGTAAATTATCCCTTTCTTAAAAATTTTACGAATATATTCGAATATATTATCATTAACTATTCGATGTTCGAATAGTTGGAATCACGAATATTTGGAGGCTCTTCTGGGCTTCCGAAGTAGCTACGTCACTCTTCTGCCGCACCTGAACCGATCAACCATCACTCCAACCTCTGCATAAATATTACCCGGGTAATCAGCGTAATCGTAATAAACAATACACATTTCATGTAAGTAAAGCTGTTTCAATTGACTCATGCCTTTGTCTGAATACCATCATCTACGTACCAAGTAAACCCTTGAATATGGTGAATACCTAAATATAAGAGAACGAATGATAAACCGACAACCTCCAAAGTAGTACAATACAGAAATACAATACGTGTGTATATATTTTATACGTTTAGAAAAATAAATTGACATCATCTAAACAGCACGAAGAACTACATTAACATAGATGAAAGTTAGCAAAGTCAGGACAAGGCTGAATAACTATCACATGTGATATCAACTGCTTCCCATACCATTTTTTAAAATTTTAATCTAAAATAGCAATTTATTTCTAATAGATATATTATCTTATTATATTAGAGTTCAATTCTAATGTAAGTAGAAAAAAATTGTCAACAAACTTTCATCTTATGTTATAGCGCCGTATTAGTGAACCGCCGTAAAGCGAGGCACGCCCGTACAAGACTTTCACATTAAAACGAACGACCTACCTACAAGATCGGCCAAGTTTTAATATAATAAAGACCTCGAATGAACATCGCCCCATAATAATGGTTACATAATATCATACTCGCTCGTTCTAGAACGAGACATCAGTAAATCTCTCGGGGGTATTATCATTACTATTGTATATGCACGGCCGAGCGAACAATACTCGCCCACGAATGACATAAGAATATAAAAATAATTTGTTGAACACAGTTGACCCTCAGGATTCATTTAAACCGCGGTAATTCTTCCATCCGTTGTGTTGCACAGACCCCCGGCCCTGTGACGTCAGACGCAGCGCTATATCGGAGAAATCTCACTAATACGGACTGTCGGCGATCGCTGATACATAAATCGGATTGGACAGGAAGCGATTAATAAAACAAGTCAAATCGTAATATCTGACCTATAATAAAAATGTTTGTTTGAGTCCTGGTACCGACATTGATGTAAGGAAATTAGGCCTGGAACTGGCAGAAGAGAATGAAGGGTTGTGTAGTATCTTCATGGCTGTTCTACTTGTATATGGATAATTATGTGAAAGAACTGGAATGTATGAATGTAGGAGCAAAAATGGGCGATTTGATTGTATGCTGTTTATTGTACGCCGATGATGTAATAATGTCAACAAGACGAAGGTGATGGTATTTGAGAAGGAGGAAAGCAAGACACCGTGCAAAATACTTGTAGGTAATGAATGTTTGGAACAAATATATGAGTTTGTGTATTTGGGAAGCATGTTTGATAGAAACGGAAAGGCTGAGAATGATATTGAAAGGAGGTGACTGCAGGGAATAAAGTGAACGGCGCTTTGAATGGAATTGTATCTAACGGGAACTTGTCAACCGAGGCAAGACTAGCGGTACACAATGGAGTTCTGGTACCGACATTGATGTACAGAAGCTACTGAGCTGACATAAGAGGAATGAAAGTAGACTAGAAAGCAGTGGAAATGAGATCGTTAGGCGTATATGTGGCAGATTCATTTATGACAGAGTAAAGAATGAAGAAATAAGGAATTAATGTAAAGCTGATCTTAGTATAGTGAGTAAGATTAAGAAAGGATCTATAAGGTGGTTTAGTCATATGGAACGGATAAATGAAGAGAGAATGGTAAGAAAGATATATGACGCAAGTGTTGATGACATTAGAAAATTTGGCACGACCAGGAAAACCAGATACTGGAGAATGGTTCTGTTAGAAGCCTCAATAATCGGCGGGCTTGTATGAGAAGATGCGTGAATGTGGATGAGGCGAGAACTGTGTATCAGGACAGAAGGGTGTGACGCTCTATCCTCTCTGCCTACCCCCGCGGAGAAACGGCGTGATGGTAAGTTGGTACTTCTCAGTCAGATTGCTTACAGTAATATTTTTAGTGAAAAATTCGAAAATGAATTTTTCACGAATTCTGAAAATGTGCCCCCACCTATTTTTTTAATAACTAGGTACTTACATTTTGTTTCAAATCATTTCTAAGTAAAATTTAATACATTTTATTTAACTAAATTTTAAATTATAACTACCACAATATGTATATGTGTGTGTGTGTGTGTGTATACATACTAAAATCCAAAAATATCAATGTTTATTTATTAATATTTTTACAGCTGTAATTTGTGACTTTTTAATTTATAAAGTAGTATTTGCGTACAAAAAGTGTAAAAAGGTTAATTATACGTAGGTATGTATAGGTATATGACAGTGTTTTAACAATTAAAAACCAAAGATAATGGTCGTGGCTGAGTAGCGGACGTCATGTTGCCGCGAGGCGCCCACAACGCGACAATAAAAAGGACTATTATACAGAGTGTAACAGATCTAGTCCACAATATTTTATGGGTGGATACTTGACAATATTACGTGTCGAAAATGTTCAAGGAATATGTGAAAATTCTGAACTGTTACGGAAAATAATATTGTATGAAATTTTTACAACATTGTGATAAGCTTGAAGTTTTCGAAGTAAATATTTGCGAAGAAATTATTCAATTAATAAACTATATATTTGCTTCAGGCCCTAAATCATTTAACAAAAAATAGTATATCCGCTCGAAATTCGATGATCTTTATTTTTTTTTATACAATACATAATATGGAATCAATAAAATATTTCAATTAATCGAAATAATCGCATTATTACGATTTTTTTGAAATGCTTATATCTCTGACATGGTGGAGATTAGGCACATATCTCTTAAACATTTATTACTCGTAATTTAGTCAGGTATCCAACCATAAAATATTGTGAATTAGGTCTGTTACATTCTGTATACATTTAAGTCAAATCTGATTAATTTATTATGAATTTTAAATAGATGAGTTTTTTGTTATTATTTACAAATACTTAAAAGTCAAAATACCTCAATCAAATTGTAATTATTTATTTAAAAATATTTTAAAGTGTAAGTGCCTAAATAATATTGTTATGTATTTATAAATACTTAAAGCTGAAAATGCCCAAATAATATTGTTATTAATTCAAAATACAATAGTCTTAACTATTGGGTATCTAGCAAGGGCGTAAGACTGATCAAAAGACAGGGTGGATGCGACAAAAATGCCAAAACAATATATCTTGCGCACCCAAATATAGCAAATTTTAATAAATAAGGTAATGAGGAACCACTTTACGAGGTGAGAAATAATGCGTGTATCGAAACGGTAATAACAATAAAATAAATATTCTCCAAACGGAATAAGATATTTCGTAATAATTTTTTCAATTTATCAGGGCGTGGTAATAAGTCCGCCAATTGTCAGCATGCAAGCCAAATTGATTTAATAAATTTAAATATTTATTGATATTTTTCGGACTCTGTAGGTGCTACGGATCATTACGTCCAAGGTCGACTTGGTGATTGCCTTTTAGTCATCCCGGTTAGCTGTAATGGATTGTGAAATGATCGCTAAAAAGGAAAAATAAAGAATCGGTAATGTAACGTTAATTTCAAACATTTATAACTATAATTACACTATGCTTAGAGAATAATATACTAGACAGATGCGCTTCCGTCGCGAATTTCTGTTACAAATCGGTTTTACTTCAATGAAGTTTTGCAGGTGCCAATAAGGATTCTCACATATATATGTATTGGGTCATCCCATAAATAATGCGGTTTTTTCAACATTAACTAAAAGTAGGAGGGGGTGGGATAAACTACCTGCTATAAAAGCAGATAGTAACTTATTCTTAGTGCAAGTTTTGAAGAGTGCAGTTCGATTTTCATAGTTATTTTTTCAAAGCTATAATAGATGTAACAGGAGTGTGTTCGGCATATTTTGCTTTATGAGTTCAATAAAGGCAACAGTGTAACGGAAAGGACAAGAAATATTAATGCAGTATATGGGAATCGGACAATAAGCATAAGCCAGTGTCAACGGTGGTTCCAGAAACTATAGCCTAGAAGACGACCTTCGCCTTGGAAGATCTGTAGAGTTTGACGAACAAAATCCCATCGTTGAGGAAGCATGGATTTGGTCATATGACCATTCATTAATACCTGCGTGATATTGGAAAAGTCAGCAAATGGGGTGAATGTGTTCCTCACAAACTTTCAGAGTCTAATCGCAGAGAGTAATTGCTCTTTTTACTGTCACGTCGAAGGAATGAAACCTTTTTGGCAACGATACCCCACCAATCATATTCGCCGGACATTTCCCCATCAGATTATCGTATTTTACGCAGTCTTCAAAATTATTTGTACGGAAAAAATATGAATTCTATAAACGAGGTCAGAATAGTACTGGAGGAGTATTTTTTGTCACGGATAAGTGAATTTTGTAAGAGGAGTCTTGCACGTATACCATAAAGATGGAAGAGCCTGCGAGCTCTGGTCGAAATACATGCAAGTGACGTATAACCGTCTCCGAATTCAGTATAACAACTCATACAGAATACTGTTCGGATTGGCGCATTATTGCAGCGCATCTACAATGTTTACCGAAGGCCGTATACATGAATTCGTTCCGCTTCTGAGACATCGAGTTGCGGGCGTAAAGCTGCGGTTGGAGCTCAGCGCCAACTCTTTGGTGCAAGCGGCGCTCTCATGGAAAGCTGGTTCCCTGACCAGAGAAAGGCAATGCTTGCAGAATAGCTACATATACAACAATGGCCGTGACTGAAGTATTTATATATGTAGTACTTATATTTTGTTTATATTTATACATATGTGTGAACTTTTTATTTATTAGTATTTGGTTATCTTTTTCATAACATTATATTTATTTCGTAACTTTAATATATAATATAATATGTATTATCTTTATGGCGAATCGGGTTAAAAAAAACTTGGTCACGCTGGAATAAACACATTGATTATTGTAGAAAATGAACGATAGTATATTATAGATTAAAAAAGAACTTTGTTTATTTTAATTTTGAAAAATAAAAGTATAAAAATACCGCATTATTTATGGGACGACCTAATACATAAATGTATGGAGCAGTGCAACAGCAAGATGCGTAAAATAGACGCCTTTGATATGTCCTGCTGGAGAAGAATGCCTCAATCACGTAACAAATCCAACCTCGACATGCACTATCTACGGGAGTACACGAAGATTCTTGAAATTTTCGGCCACATTATGTGTAAATATGACAGGCCTAGTGAAGGAAAATATCCTGGACACAATACTATGAAAAAGATATAGAAGAGTGTCATAATAGTGGTGTTGCATCCGGCTGAAGAGACCCTATGAGTCAGCTATGAGGGCGACCCGTGACCGAGACTTATGTAGCTACATTACGAGCCGTGTCTCATCTAATTGAGGCTATTTTATGTCAATACTGAAGGAAGAATTGCCAGGTAGCCTCACATTTATTCAGATTGAACTTAATAGATTGCCCAATGTGTGAGTGTGGTGCCGAAGAGGAAACCCTTGATCTCATATTTTTTGCCTGTCCATCGCGTATCACAGGATTATTTTTACAGTAATCTTGTCAATGGTAATTTTCAACTCCCGGTTAACTTGTGTCATCTTTTTTCCCTTAACTCGCCACATTTAATCTATATAATAGCAAATTTTTTGAACGACAATGGTGTTGACTTGTAATATAATATTTCCTATTCTATAATATTATTGAACTTTTTTCTATAAAATAAAGTTTTAACATGAATCATTCTAGAAGGGTGCATTGCCTATTTAAAAGAAGAAGAAAGACGAATTAAGAAGATAATAAATGTACACGATCTAGTCTAAATTAACAGTTTTTTTATTATTATGGCACGTCTTATTTACATCCTAAAAAGGACTAAAAATGCTCAGAAGAATTTGTGTCCACTCCCATACTGGATAAAGTTAATATTCACGGCCAGCAGTCAAATGCAGTCGCGAGAAAGATGTAATGTAACTAATGTTGGACACACACCATGCACACAAATATACGTAGATAAATACAGTTAAGTTGACCACGACTTTATATTACATAAGAAGAGTGACGAGACTATAATGAATTGGTGGGAATAAATAATAATATATGTTTTAAAATAGGGACTTACTTACTTATTAGGAGATATTTTAAATACGAATTGTCTGTGATATTTTAAATATGAATTAAATATATTAATTAGAAAGATGTACATATAAAATCGATTATATCGAAAAATATTGTTGTTGCGCCACCGGGATTCGAACCTGGATCTCTTTCCAAACCGGGGAAGATGCATTATCCAATAATGCTACAGCGACGATATTTTTAGCGATAAATTTGTAAACCTATATGTTACCTTTTTTGATATTAATATACTTAATCGTTACAATATTTGAAAAAGCCATCAATCAACCTTATTTTCGAAAATTTGTCGCTAAAAATATCGTCGCTGTAGCGTAGTTGGATAATGCACCTTCCCCGATTTGGAAAGAGATCCAGGTTAGTATCCCGGTGGCGCAACAAAAATATTTTTCGATAAAGTTGATTTAATATGTATATCTTTCTAATTAATATATTTAATTCATATTTAACTTATTTACTTACTTACGTAAGTACACAGAAGTATATCATTATGTAAATACGTACGGGTAAAAATTGATAAATTAAAGATTAATATATAAAAAAATATACATATCTATATACATATAATCTGGATTGACGACGATGTTTTAGTTTTATAATACAACTAAATGTAATATAATATTAGAGATATATTACAATTAGTAAACATATTAAGCATTGTAATACAATTATTATTTTATTATATGTAAGTTGGTCAAATAATGATAGGAAAATACTGGTAATACATTTTCAAATTTACACAGAATCGTTGTTGGGTACAAAATTTTTGGTGTATAATATTATTATTATTTTTATTTATTTATTGGTAACTATATAATATAATGTAAGAATATGTTTGGACTGTGCCCGTCTCACTAGAGAAATTCAGTGTTAAGACGGGCATAGTTTACAAGCAATTGTACAATGAATTAGTATTACAAGTAGTAGATAGAATTAACAATTTTAAAGTGGACTTTCAAATAAATTATTTTGGATAAATTTGTGGCAATAATTATTATGAATCAATGTTTGGGTGAGTGCACAAACATTAGCTCTACACATATTACGAAACCATTTACTTGGGATCCATTTTTAGTTTCATGCTATTGGGACAATTCAATTGGCATTCTTACAGCATTCTATCAAATATTTGTAGTTCCTTTGGCCATATGTTGTGTGTACTCTTGGGGTTTGTAGGTTATGTGTATTTGTCCGTGTGGAAATTATATTTTGAGTTGTTTTAAAATGTATCTGTTTGTGTTCATATGTGTACTTAAGAGTAGTATTAACATAAATTTGTCTTATATCAAAGACATCGAATTTATTTAGAATTTCGTCAATGCTCGTTGTGATTGGGGTTTTGAGGATAACTTTTAAAATTGTTATCTTAGCTGGTGTTATTGGATTAATTGCAGACATCGTCGCTCTACCCCAAGGAATTATATCATGCTCTATGATTGATTGACATATTGCGTATTGGACAAAGATATAGACAAATACAAAGTATTGGAGAGTAAGTACATAAGTACCCGCTTAGATAGATTCATTTAAAAAACGTAGAACGTCCATAGAGTAATTTCTTTTCATGTCTAGGCAAATAACAAAATGCCAGACGTCGTAGAATTATTTTATTCGAAATATGCATGCTTATGGCGTACGCTCGTAGGTCGTTATTAAAATTGTGACCAACGTATAAATGGCGAAAAATATTTTAATATTGATTACTTTATATGTAGGTACTATTTATATCTGTTGGTAATTCTACATATATATATATAATTGTTATACAGTGAAGAAGATCGAAAAAGTATTCTAAAAGAAAGGGAAGCCTACAATTTAGGAATAAATAAATCACACGTATTAAAAATAGGACAATTAAAAATATTTACTCCAACCATCTAATAATAATGTTTTTTGAATAATTGACTAAATATTAAGGGGCCTCAACCTCTTTATAACAAAAAAAAAACTTTATAAACGTATTAAAAAAAAACCCTTAAAATAATAATTATTGATTAAAAAAAATATATGTAGTATTTATCAATTATTATAGCACGCTGAAAAAATTCATAACTGTTACATAAAGTTATTAAAAATTAAAAATTATATTATTCATATTACAAAAACTTTCTACGCAGATTTTCATTCAATGCAACATTGTGTTCTATTATCTAAAACATAGCAAACACACAAAACTTCAATAAATTTTAAAAAATCACAAGAATATAGGTATATAATAAAAAATAAATATATATATATATATATAAGAGTATTGTGCTAAATATAAATAAATATTTCATAATCCATAGCGTTTATCGGCGAATCCTTGAAGACCGGTCATGCAAATTAAAAAACAAAATGTCCGTACATGGACGGATTATAATTCGAAATTCAATGGCGCGTTAGCAATATTACCATAGCGCCAAAAAGCGATTAATCATAACCACAACGTGGGGTACTTTTGACAAATTAGATTAGATACTTTAAAAGGTAGACATTCAAAATTTGGTAGTAAATAATTTTGATTAATTAATAAAATAAAATAAACTAGATTACGATTTAATTAACAGTAAGCGTGAAAAATATCGACACCATAAAATTGCACGCTTGTTAAGATTTTTTTCATTTAAAAAAAAAGACGCGCTCGAAAGTCGAATTGGTAACGGGCTCGAATTAATTACACGTTATATTTTTTTGATATAAAAATAATATCAAACAGATTTTTTTTCCATCGTGTATTAACAGATTAACGTGGATAAAAAAGGTTTTCGGAGTTTAATTAAGCGGGAGTTTAGTCGGAATGGATCGTTTCATGGGAGAACGGAATAAAGATAAAAAGTTAATCGAGAATCAAATCCAATTAAAATATGATACAGTGAAACTCCGATTTTTATATGCTCGGAATTCACGTTTTTCCTTTATTTGCGTGTTATTTCTGCAGTCCCGTGTCATTTTGGTACATTACAAACCCTATTTTACGTTTGTCTTACCCGCGATTTACGTATAAAATTTATTAAAATTCGTTCGGTCAGTTCGCAATTCGCCATAGAGCTGACAGTGTGTTGGTCGTGTATACGCATTTTTTATTCTCACACCTACGTTCAACGTTTAAAGTTTTTTTTTTTTTTTTTACAAGCTGGAATCAGCAATAAAGTTGCGTAGAAAATAGTATAGACAACATTGATAGTTGGGAAAGAATTTATGAATAACTTTTGCAGACTTACTTAGACGTTGCCTACGACGCAATAACATCGTGATGAAATAGTGGTCAGTCGTATAAACGAAAACTTCCTACGAAGAAGAAGTGTCTGCTCATCCTACAAACGACGATGCCTCATTGAAGGCCTCAAAGCACATATTACTAGTATTAGTAATGTACCACCGGAAATCTTTAATTTAATTTATAATAATGAAAGAACTATTTAAAAACATGCTTTTTTTCTTTCAAAAAAAATAATATTTTAATCTGTTTTTTTAATACCTCCAATTTACATTTTTCCTCTGTTTACATTTTCTTTTTTGGTCCTTTCAAAAACTTTAAATCGAGGTTTCACTGTAGTTCCATTTCAGCAACACCAACAACAATAAATAACCATAATAATTTAACGTGCTTGTAGTTACGATATTCGCCTAGTGATCTAATGGTCGGGGATTCAATCCTCGTTTTAGGAGATCATCGATTTGGTCCTATTTTCATAGCACAAACGTTTAGCTTAGTTTGAAAATAGTAAGAATATTGACGTGACACGTATTCCTTGTACTCGTATAAATATATAAAAAAAACCAGCTAAGTGTATACAATAGAAACAATGCCCCTGAAAATGTCCATCACTTCTCAATGTTTTGTTCGCTATTTCGCAGATAATTTCGAAAGCGATTAAGGTCGAGTAAGGGAGGAAGATCAACCTAACATGAATAATTCAATGATACAAAAGAGAAAAATGAGCAGCAAAGGATGTGACGCTTCAAGCATTCTTGCATATGTCATCTATCACCGTGATAAGGGGCTGGTAACCTAACCGACATTGCCAAACGACAGGGGTGGAAATGGAAAACGACCGAGTGTAGTCGATACATAATTAAAATACACGAAACATAAACAAATAAAAATATAAAGTAAGTAGATGACACAAATCAAAAAAGGCAGACAAAACAACGATTTATATTTTTAAATTCAAACATAGCTAAAGGTCATCGTAACGTTACTTTTTCTAGTATGAAAAAATAGTAATATTAATAATTTGCCGTGTCGCTACTCAACTATGTTATTTACTTATATTATAGAATTTTTAGTTTATTAATTTAATTTAATATTTTAAATTAATTAATCCATTATTTATTTCAGTATTTGCGTAGAATTGAATTTTTCGAAGAACAGAACTTATGCAATATTTTATTATGGAACAGAGCACAATTATTATTTATAAGATTTTTTAAATCAAAAACCCATTGAAGAAAATGAATAAAAATGATATGTCTAAATAATAGAATAGTAAAAATAATATTTTGCTGCAAAGAAGTTTCACTTTAATAGTGCGTAAGCGTCACACGTTATAAAAATATAACAATTCGTACAGGTAACGATTTCAAATGTTTTCTGAATGAAATTGAAATTGAAACTGCCTTATTACGTGTTTGTTAAAATGAACCGATAACGTAACAACTCGTGTGACGATTTACAATGTTTACTTTATAAAAACTCCTTAATCTGTGTCTTCTAAAAATGATCATTAACAGCAGTTCCTAATGAAGAATCCATTGAAATATATTGAGAATCAAACCAATCCGTAAATAATCAATTGTCGACACTTTACAATTTACAGGTTTGTTTTGTTATACAATTTGGCAAGCATCGTTGTGAACTAGTGCCTCCAACTATTTCATAAATCTTGTAAAATCCAAGCGACTTTTGTCTTAGTAACAATCATTCTTTGCCAGACAAATAGCAATCTCTGAAGTACCTACCGACAAAAAGTAGGTTTGGGTTTTCAACTGACAACTGAAAATTCTTTGTAATATTTGAATATGTCCAAGAACACACAATTACTGGATTTTCATCTACAAAGGCACTGTTACAAATAATAGATGCAGTAGTTGTGTGTTCTTGGACATATTCAAATATTGCTAATGATATACTGGTTAAAATAAGAAAATATATAAAATTGAAAAATATTGATTTTTCAAGCGCATTCTAGTACGCTGTTTCAGGGAAATGAATTATCAAATTTAGTCTATATATGGCGATAGTATAATGGTACTGGAAGCGAGTCCACATATTAACATATATACAACTTTCAAAAATTTGACAGATATGTGGATTGATGGGTGAGAATGGTGAACGTTATATTTATATAAAGTGATCACTTAAGCCAGACGAAACAGGTAAACTCTGTAATTACCAATTCTTCCATATATTTTCCATTAAATAAAAAATAGCTTTGTCTTACTTACTTACCATCACGCCGCGGGGGTAGGCAGATACTTTTCTCTCCTGACACATAATTTTCGCCTCATACACATTCATACATCTTCTCATACAAGCTCAACGATTATTGAGGCTTCTAACATGACCATACTCCAGTATCTGGTTTACCTGGCCGTGCCAAGTCTTCCGCGGACGTCCTCTACTTCTGGTGCCATCGACACTTGCGTCATATATCTTTCTTACCATTCTCACCTCATTCATCTGGTGACCATACCACCTGAGTGATTCTTTCTTAATCTCACTCACTATATAAAGATCAGCTTTACATTCTTTCCTTATTTTTTTATTATTTACTTTGTCTTAAATGGATTTGCCACATATACGTCTGAGTGATATCATTTCCATTCATTCTACTTTCGTTTGTCTTCTTCCAGGTCCAGGCCTCACTTCCATACATCAGTGTCGGTACCAGGACTCTATTGTGAACCGCTAGTCTTACCTCAGTTGACATGTTCCCATTAGCAATAATTCCTTTCAAAGCGCTTTGTCTCCATGAGATAGCTATTATTTCTTTAATAATAGGAAATTCTTTGGTTTTTTAAGTCTTCATATGAAGTCTTAGTATGAAGAAGAAAAAAAACACCCTCAAGAGAACGGACGACGTCTGCTAAATGAAAGTGAATCGTTTATCTGGACCATTCATGTGCGTCATTATTCTAATGTGATTTTTTTAATCCGGGTACTTTTAAAAAGTAAACTAACCGTACGCTTCCCCACAGCCTCTTCCTCCCCACCCATATTTCTAAACATCATCCACCTCACGGATAAAGTGGTTCTTGCCCTGATGCAAGACAGGTTAATTGTGTAGATTAATGAAAAAAATTGAGCGGAATCGGTGGTAGCTAGTTTGTTTACCGCATTATACCTTTTACGCGTCAAATTTTTTTATAAACACAAAAACACGGATTTTATCGTTTTCAAAAAAATGTTGTACATTTCCAGCACACGCCAAACGTCATAAATCATCCGAGACATATGACGCGCGTGTCTTGCGAGTTGGGGCAGATGGAGGGGACGGAACAAGACGAGAGGGGTTGATTAATTTAGTGATCAAGTCTGGACCGTAGGGACTTACCAGTGGCGTATTTAGGGAGGGGATTCAGTTAAAAAAGAGTAAACAGTTTCATCATCAATCCACCAAACGATGTACATAATCCTCTTATTAAGAACACGCAAATGAAAAGTTTGGGTAAGGAGTGCCCGGGTAGGAGGGAATAAGTGCCGATTAATCGGTACCACTTATATTGACGCCTGTTTTCATATTAATATTTGTGTGTTTTTAATACTTAATAAATATCAACAAGAGGTCGTTCCAGTATCTATATTTATTTACTTATTAACGCTCTTATGGGCTTTTACAAAGTTGGTTTGGAATAAAAAAAATTATTAGCAGCTACACAAGTAGCATGAATATATATATATATAAATATAAATTGATAAAATATACATATATATATATATATAGCTTTAAACTATAAAATTTAAGGTTCAAGACAGAAAAACCTAGGTTTTTCACATACAAAAAAGACATAAAAATTTAGGTTTGACACAGAATTTTGACTTAGAACAGCATCAAAAACATCACTCCTATATTTAAACATAGAATATCGGAATATATCTACAAGACCAAAATCTTTCCCAAGCCTGTGAAGTCTTTGTGTGGGTGCATTCGTATAAAAAATCGTATATGATGAATTTACATGGCACAGTGCCGATACCTGGTACTCCGCGCAGGAACATGGTATACAATCAGTTCAGTTAAATTAGGTTAAATCCAGTATGCCATTTACTATTTTAAATAAAAATAATATATATCATTCCGTAATATTCATACAAGTAATGTCAATTTAGGGTGTGAATTTTATAAGTATATAATATACTCTTAGTATTTTTTTAAATATATTATACCAATTGAACTTTGTATTTTGGATAAAACCAAATCTATTATTACGTCTATTTAATATTTATTATATGTACTTAAACTTATTTTTAACTTTTATAGTTTTTTTTATTAATTGTTTTATTTAGCATTTACCTAAATAATAAAAATACACTTTATGTTGTACTATATCCGTCACACTAGAAAAACTGTTTTAAAACAGAAACTTAATGTATTAAATATATTTTTATGCGAATTTCGTAAATGGAAGCGTTGTATTATTATCGTGCAACAATTCCCTTTACGCAACTCATAAGTCTCATCCGTTTACGCGCACCATTAGTATTATTCTAGCTAATTTCAGAGGTTTTTGTTGATACATACACCTTTGGCACTGATTCTCTCATGATGAAAATCGCTAGAAATGTAAATCAAAACTCAGACTATTAAAAGAAAACACAGCAGTAGAAAATTAGCAATTTAGCTGTGCGGTCTGGTCCGCCACTGGACTCTTGAGGGCAGCTGCAAACTGCTATCAAAGAATATAGTGGTACTATAATCAAGTATCCTGGATGAAGATGCAACTTTGTATTAGGCAAATGAGACTAATAGGATGCTACACGAATATGAGTGTACTTGAAATCTTCAGAAACGACAAACATGCTCATATCGGAATTATAAGATCTACGGCGACGTCCGGGATTCAGATATAGTTATAATTTTTAAGAGGTTTAGGGAAAGAGAAGAGCGGGGTGACGTTTTTTTGCTCAGGCTATTGAAAATAACAATGTATGTAAAATTTGGTCCAGGCAGGGAGAGGACGAGAGTGGAGTGGGATGATTATATTTTCCTAAAGACCTTAGAATTTATTTAAATTGTTATGTGTACACGCAAATATTTTAACGCATCTCAACAAAGTTTGGGTGGCCATCAAAACACATTTATATCAGGTAAAGGTACCTACGTTTTGAGTCCTAAAGAGTAACTGAGCAAAATTTGGTAGCGATTGCCAGGGAGTGGGTATCTAGGTTTTCTGCTGTTTCCGAAAGCGTAACTACGCGAAATTTGAACGGTGGTATTCGTTATAATATAAGACACATTTATATTCGGGGGAAGTGTGTGCAAGCAGCGGGAAGGGGAGCGCAGGGTCTTAGAAAAACTAGTATGCAAAATTTGATTTAGTTCGATCAAAGTGTAGGATTGGATAGGATACAGAACAGACAGACATAGTATTCAGTATATATATATATATATATATATATATAAATTTCGCGAACTCTTATTACCATAATCGATAAAATTAAATCGATAACTCGTTTTATTTAGATCGACTTAAACTCAGCGCATCTAAAAATGTAATAATACTTATCGGTCAACAGTTAACATTTCAACGAAATTTCACTCTAAAAGTAGTCCAACGATAAATTTTGCATTTAAACACGTATTTTATAAGAATATGCAAAAATAAGGTTGGGTTGGGTTTAAAAACGTTGGAACGTTCGTAAATTCGTGTAAATATTACAAGAATGCTGTTACATATTACACGGATTCAGTGAGTTTATTATATCAAATGAAACCAATCGTATTATCGTAATCTTGTCCCAGGAAGTGGTTCACCGAGAGATCCCTTAGAGACAGATGCTCCGTGTAGAAATGTTGCGCCCAATTTCAAAATCGCCTAAAACGACTTTACGTGTTTTTAAATTATGGGTGAAAACGTATATTTTGAAAACAAATATACAAAATTGTTGTTATTACATCACCATTTTTAAAGAGACAATCCTGTAATGTATTTTTTTTCTGTATATATCGTTCTGGCAGCCATACTGGATATTAGATCACGTGATCATCAACAAGCGTTGTGATTGGCTGATTTAATTTTAGGGCGAATTGTAACTCATACTTTGTCTACTTTGGGGTATTTTGGAACTAACCCTGATTTTGAACATGCAATATCAATGGATTTAAGTGGCCTTTGTGAGAAAAAATGTGTTCTGCATGTAGTTGACAAAAAAAATCTATAAAATTGCATATTTAACTGAAATTATCCGAAATTCGTTTTAGGGGGGTTTGGAATTAGGCGTTACATAATATCGAACATCCGAAAAATAGGATTTTGAAAGAATGAAGATGTGTTTGGAATGATTCTTTGGTAATCACTGTGATACAAATATTTATATCGAATATAAATCTCATACTGTACTATATTATGTTACCAATCAATCAATCAAAATTTTCAATCCGGATGGATATAAATGAAACAATGTTATTACTCTATTTGAGTTTATTAGCACTACTCGAGTTTCGAGAGAAACAGTAACTCTCATCGACTAAATACAAGTATTAAACTAAATACACACAAATATAGGAGACAAGACTTAGGTGGTAGACATACAAGTAATTAGACACATTAATGTACATTCTTCCCACCATCCTGCACACAAATTGGCCAGTTTTCATTCAATGGTTAATAGATTAATAAATATCCTGATTATAACACAGCGAATTAAACACTATAAAGCAAATTGCCAGTAATAACAGTTACAATAGAGTGTTAATAGAAAAAGTCCTAAGTAAAAAAATCAATGCAAAATTCAGTGATCGCTTTTTATATACTGGACATAACATTGATAACACTTCATCAAGGAAAATACTATATACTGACTTAATATTCACCAAAATAACAAAATTTCTCCATCCTCATATTAGACTCGCGTATTATACCGACAACAACTAAGGCGCATTACTTCTCAATTCAAAGTCAAAAATAGATAACTTAGAAAAAAGTGGGATTTACGAAATTTCTAAATAAATATATTGGACAAACCTCCACAAATCTTAAAATTAGATTAAAAAGGCATCGTCGTTGTCTAACTAGTAACAACTTTTCCGAATTCGCGAACCACATCATGGATAATAATCATTCTTTTCATTCATGTACCATTAAACTTCTCCATCCCGTCGCCTGTAAAGATAATAAAATAAATAATTTTGAAAGTTTAGAAATAAAAAGGAATTTCAACTCGGGTATTAATTTGTTAAACAATATTACACTTTCTAACTCATCTTCTCTCCTCTCAATATTCCCGTTACAACCACCCCCCCATCAGTAACTCCGCCCCTTCCCTCTCCATCTATCAGTACCTAATTACATGTATGTCTATCACCTTGTCTCCTATATTTGTGTGTATTTAGTTTAATACTTCACCTGTAGATGAGAGTTACTGTTTCTCTCAAAACTCGAGTAGTTCTAATAAATTAAAGTAGAGTAATAACATTGTTTCATTTATATCCATCCATTATGTTATTTTTATTTCCATTATTTTATCAAAGAATTTCTTCAAATTCTCAGCGTATCTCGCTATCTTAAATTCTACAAAATTTAAACCCAATACGCGTATACAAAAATAATTTATATTTTTGTTTGAGTGTTAACAAAAATAAATGAGAAGTGGATAATCTCGAGAAAAGCACGTCGGGAAGATTTAGGTTAAGATTATTTTCGAAAGAAATATTTTCAACAAGTCTCTCAAAATATAATATATTAAAAGAGCCGGTTGGCAAGATGGCGAAATTATTTAGAGGATAGGTGCGGCGAGTGCAGCGCTTGCCTTGCACAGTTTCGCGGCAAAAAAAATTAAAGTTAAGTAAGAGTGAAAAAAAAACGAAAGTTAAGTAAACTGGTAGTCATTAAGTCAATTTATAGGCCCACTCTAACTTATGGGCATCGATCATGAATCCCCAGTGTACCGAGCGTTCGACGAGGATCCAAGAAAAACGTGGAATCTATTTAATATATTTTTCACCCATGAGGCGCTTCTTTTACATTATTTCAAGTGACTGAATTCTAAAATTGACAAAAAGCTGGTTTAGTACTTTTTCAATAAAATAAGTGATTTGCGGTAAAAAAAAAAAAAAGTAGAATACGACATTTTCGCCGTCACTATTTAATTTATTAAAATTTTTAATATACAAATTATCTACCTGGTCGTCAAATGACCCGACGGTTAGTACATTAAGATGCAATGTAAAAACATCTAATAATATGATTGCGCTTCATCGCTATTGGATCTGTAATTTAGAGTCTCCAATCCGAATATTCGAACCCCAAATATATTGGCCTGTTTTTAAGTATTCATTATTCGAATACCTTAAAAAGTATTCGTAAAGTATTCGCTTATATTTATATTATAAGATTTTTAATATTTTTCTAAACGAAACAAAGGTTTACGAGCCCTGAAAGTCATATGCAAGCATTTATTCATTCATTCATTCAGGTATACGATTTTTTTTCTCCAGAAGTACCGCTATCGGCTATATGGAAGTCGGACAATAAAGATGTAAACGCCTTTGTCGGACATCTTTTGCATTTGCCTTTTTTTAAAGTCTTCTGCTTATCTTTATGATTTTATGACAACAAGCACTTATAATACATTGTTTTGTCAACGATGGAGTCAGCTTTCTATTATTCTTTAGTATTTAGCTTTCATAAATACTTGAGCCGAGAAACAAGAAGTTATATACAAAATAATGAAAAAAAAACTTGCACGTGGGGTGTGAGATATGAAACCATATAAACATATCTAAAATTTTGTCAGTTATCGTGAGAATACTGACTCCTCTTTATCTCCACGAAGAGTTCGAGTTCTGCAAGTTATTAATCACGAATCTTACATTTTTGGAGAAACATTTGAAACTTTTCTGTATTTATCATCCGAAGTAAATTATTCCTTTCTTAAAAATTTTACGAATATATTCGAATATATTATCATTAACTATTCGATATTCGAATAGTTGGAATCACGAATATTTGGAGGCTCTTCTGTATATATATGTTAGTGTCATTGTCAAATAAAAAATTCGCTATGTGGCACAGTTGATTAGCAAATAATGAATACATTATTCATTTACAATCTTTGCGTATTGTGCAATAGATGTTACCCATGTCTAATATTAATTAAAACTGCTATGAATAATTCATAGATATAATTAGTCGATAATTTTTGCCTTTACATTTCAAAATGGTTTTACACAAAATATCGTATTCATTTGAGATTTTAAGTTAATTTTTTTTTCCTGTCCATACTATTTCATTTTTTTAAGTTCATTTATATTCTTAGCTTTTCGACGATAATCAGATCAATTTATGGTATGGACAGTACTTCTGAAGACAAATTTTGACGCTGTAGCATAGTTGGTAATGCACCTTCCCCGGATCGGAAAAGAGATTCAGGTTCGAATCCCGGTAGCGCAACAATAATATTTTTCGATAAAATTGATTTTAGGTGTATATCTTTCTAATTAATACTTTTAATTAGTATTTAAATATAACAGACCGTCTGTTCTGAATAATTATGACTTAACAATAAGAATGTGTTCTCCTTAATAACAATTATAATACATTAACGCTGTTCCAAAAAAGAAGTCACTTCATATATTACACAATGTGTCACCGTATTCGGCAATGATTAATTAATTATTATTATTATTCTGGATGAATGAATTCTGTGAACTGTGAACTGTCGACTACATCCCATTTAACAGCAGCCGTGACACTTGACCCGGTACACCCTCTATGTAATGCGGATGAGGCTGCGCACGAAAACCCCCGAAAATAAAGCCCTCAGCTGACCCGCTTGTTAGTTGTCCCCCTAGCGTGACAGCGGGTGCAATCATATGGTCATGACACCAAAAATGAACCGAGAGAGATTAATGAAGAAAGGTGTGATAAACAAAATGCAAAGAGATAAGTTTTTGCAATTATGAACGTAAATATGTGAATTATAAGAATTTTGTACGACGGAAACTTATACGCCAGCTATTCGACAAAACTATTATACGAGTGGAAATTTATACGCCCAGCATTCTGTACGGTTGTATACTTTATATGACAATATATTAGTACATCATAAACACAAATAACATTAAAAAAACTCAATTTTTTCATTATTGAATTGAGTCTACCAAAGAGGTTAATTTATTTGGAATCTATTGAATAAATCCCCTTCACGATGGTTTGTAGATTGTTGCAGTATACATATTTTCGTATAAAAATGCTTGGCGTATAACTTTCTGTTGTACAAATGTTGGCGTAGAAAATGTTTAAAACGTTTTCGACATTTTGCGAGACTTTTAACATTTCCGATATTATTTGCCGCCATTTTCAAAAGCCGACCTCGATTCCGTTAACACGACTCACTTAGGAAGCCACGTTTCCTGGAATGTGTTCAATTATAATGGTCGGATGAAGTTAGCAGTTACACTGCGTTCACACGGAGAGGATACCTATCTTTGATACGTTCGCGATACAACCAGTCTATCATCGACCGACGATTCTCAAAGAACGTTTAGGAATGTTGAAAAAAAAGCATATAAACCAAAGGAATGATTAATTAATTGTTTATTAAAATTATTTTGGGTATACGTGCTACAGGAAATGTTTAATTGAATGAGTGTATACATTTATTAAATAATAATAACGGTATTAAATTTAAAAAAATACCATGTCATACCCTATTTAGTAAAAGTATGCACGAATAAAAATGTCAAATCAATTTGAGTGAACATTTTCGCTAGCCGACACGCCAAGCACATCAATTTGATGTTTCAAACAATGTAATAATTGGAACAAAGGGTTTAAGATAGATAAAGTTAGGTTAGGTTAGGTTAGGTTAAATAAAATGTTATTAAGATTTCACTTTCATTTTTAAAAATACACAAATAAATTAGATTCGCGATGTTATACTTTTACTAATGTGATGCAACAAATGTATGCATTGTCTAGTAGACATTTTTATCTTACGTAAATAGGTACATTAACTAGTAAATGTATGCATTTTTTACGTTTTACGCTTTTTGTGTTATGTATATATAGGTTTGAACAAAATCATTTGTGATTTATTTTGAAATAATGCCTACAATTATAATAAATAATTAGAATTTTAAACACCGTGCTGAATAATATGTTTATTTAATTCAACGTGAATCTTCTACCACCTGTACAACTCTTCTAGAACCTAATCTAATTAGTAAAATATTCTTCAGTAATCTTGGGAATAAATATGTTATTAACACCACAAAAAAAGACAATGTATTTGTAGACGTAAAATCGTTTAGGTATAATATATTCTGAACAATTTACGAAATTGTTACTTTACTCCATAGTATCAATCTTTGGCGAGAAAGTAAAATACTATTTTTAACTGTTGTTTAAAATAATAAATGTATTGTTAAAAAAAACTCTTTGATCTTTGTACTTTGCAAAAAAAATTGGCTAACGGACCGTTCTTGACCGATTTACCTGGCCGGTTTATGTTTTTCACCCTGGCCGGTATTCAAGGATGAGAGAATTATTCTAATAGGATAGAAAATTGAATGGAATAATTTCAACTATTACTGTTAATATTTATGACCAACACGGGTATTGTACACTACCGGCCTTAAATATTTGCTCATTTACAAAAAATGTTTTAAATTTAACAAAACAAAACCAAAATGTGTTATGTGCTACATTTTTTTTTATATATTAAAACTATGACAAAAAACAAATAGATGGCTTAATAATACAAAAACTTATCTACATATTGCCCAAGTTTTCAGAAGAGACAAAAACTTTTTTTTTCAATATTGAGGATTGATTTATAAGTAATTAAAAACAATGACCAAATTTTCACACATATATAAATTGTATTATATTTAATGATTTTTATTTTAAATTTTGAATTTTGAACTCATTATACACGAGGTGCATTTTTTAAGTAAGTACCGTTGTCGGATATTCTCAGTGTAGCGCTGCGGTTGCGATGTTGTGCATGCGTAATGATTTCCTTCACCTGTTGACTCACCACATGCAAAGTTAGAGACATTCACATAGTGTGGCTATCTTGTAGCGAGTAGTTGAAATGTACAAGACCAAGTTTGCATGATCAGCCCGCCGACTGTGAGATACGGTCCGTGATTCGTTTTTTGAATACACGAAATATGAAACCAGCTGACATTCATCGCCAAGTGTGTCCTATTTTGCAAGCGTTTTGTTGACGATAATGAGCTCAAAGACGGGGTATAGGCGTTGTTCTATGACGAAGGTATATGAAAATTGATGGCCTGTTATGACAAGTGCCTTAATGGTGGCGACTGTGCTAAGAAGTAATTTAAGGTGTGTAGCGTCCGAAGAAAGTAGTGTTGTAAAAATAATGCTGCGTTAATATTAACGCAGCATTATATAAAAAAAAATTATTTAAAAAAAAAAATACGGTACTTACAAAAAACGCGCCTCGTACATATTTTCAGATTATTACATAGCTCCTTATATATTAGTTCTCGGGAAAATATTTATTTGTGTTATGTAATTAAACAATCGAAAGAATCACTCGAAGAATATTATATGTACAAGACTTTATTTATTATTCATCGATGAGTCCACCCCATTTTTTAAAATGGCTTAACACAATTTCGAAATTCCATTTATCAATTTGTGTAATGTCTCTTGTTTCATTCCGTACGTAATAACTTCCATAGATGATAAATGGTTTATCGATGCGGGACAGGATTGGACTTTGGATTATATCACGACATTCGCATTAACAAAAAGTGACACGTTCGTTCTAACCGATGTCATGTTTTTAGATGCATAGTGATTAGACTGCTTTAGATACATAGTGATTAGACTGCTTTAGATGCATAGTGATTAGACTGCTTTAGATGCATAATGATTAGACCGCTTTAGATGCATAGTGATTAGACTGATTTAGATGCATAGTGATTAGACTGCTTTAGATGCATAGTGATTAGACTGCTTTAGATACATAGTGATTAGACTGCTTTAGATGCATAGTGATTAGACTGCTTTAGATGCATAATGATTAGACCGCTTTAGATGCATAGTGATTAGACTGCTTTAGATGCATAGTGATTAGACTGATCTAGATGCATAGTGATTAGACTGCTTTAGATGCATAGTGATTAGACTGCTTTAGATGCATAGTGATTTCACTCCGCACAATGCGGTGGCACCATGTATAAAAGCTGATTTTAATGTAAATTCAACACGTCATGTGCTAGCTTCCGCGGGCTAAATTAACCGTATTTAACCTTGATACTGATACGAAATATTAGATCACGCATAAAATAAATACACCAAATACAGTTTTGCATGATTCACCGCGTATTTTAAATTGAAAAGATTATTCAGCCATTAATTTGATTAAAATGGAAAAATCATGAGTCATTATTTTTCGAGTTTCTGGATGTGCACATATGTGGAAATATTTTTCGTGCTGGTTTAATATTTTAGTTACCCCGTCTGTGATCCCAAGGTCTTCCCCGTTGGCAAAACATAACAACACCGCACAATTTGTTTAATGTAATATGGGAGGGGTATTTGATGAATGAATTTAGGAATTAAGTACACATTAACCAAATTAAGGTTATTCGGATTAATAATTAATTATCTAAAATATGAATAACTAATAAATGTATCAAAACAAAAATACGGCATGTACCCTGACGCATGGCACATAAAATGAAAGATGTTTCATTTTATGTGCCATCAATTTTAAATTTCTGTATAGGAGTTACGTCAGGTTAAATGTTCTTGTAAATGAAAACACGTAATACTAGATGGCAAATGAAACTAGAATTAAGCAGCTAGAATCTAAGATATGATCGATATAACATTTTATGCTGTCGTCTGTTACTTACTCTACCTAATCTATATTGGTGACCGAGTTAAGGAGAAAAGAAGCGGCGCGATAGCAGCGAAACTGGTTTAAAGTTGGAGACTAGTTAAAAGTGACAAACGTTTCCGTCTCGCTTTTTCGTTACTAATCAGTTTTACATCAGTTTGAAAAAAAATATAAATGTCGCCACTATATAATTTAACATGATTTGATATAAATTATAATTTTTACCTCATCATTAAAGGACTAAAAATGCTCCGACGAATTCAAACCACTCCTACACTGCATAAACTTGACATTGGTCAAACGCAGTCGTGAGAGAGATATGATGTAACGAATTATGGACACACACAGGGGCGTGCAGTGTATACAAGCAAAAAGCTGTGCATTACTAAAAATTCTGGGAAACAAATATAAATTTAATAATTGGATTAACATAAACGAAAACATTATTTTTTAATTAGTACCATCTGTGTACCAGTAGAGACTTTATTTGCATAGTTCTAAAAACTACCACGACAACTCATCGCTATTCCCATGGCGTTCTTTTGTATTCGTCGCATCGAGCTATTCACATTACTCTGTTCTGTCTTCAAGCTAGTGAATTGCTCAAGTCGTATAAATGGCTATTTAATGAATTGAAAATTCGATCCGTTTTGTATGGAGTTGTTATCTGTGCTGTTTTTAACAGAAACACATTAGAAAAACTTACAACTGTGTGCAAATCATTGAAGTGTCTACTTCCTCTTTTACTGATTCGCTAATTTTATTATCTTACTGTTTTTAATGTGTTGATTTCATGATTGTTCTTTAAATTTGATGCATGGATTGGCTTTTGATTTGGGAAAAACAATAAGCAATTGGCAGAACTATTTCCTACGTTAACCTTTAATAAAAATAATTATTTTTTTAGTTATTACGTGAAGGATTTTCAAACAATAAATGAATTATGATCAGTCATGGAAAGTGTTCTTAAAAACGTCCATACATTTTTTATA
The DNA here is from genome assembly GCA_022840565.1 of Eubasilissa regina. Classification (NCBI taxonomy): domain Eukaryota; kingdom Metazoa; phylum Arthropoda; class Insecta; order Trichoptera; family Phryganeidae; genus Eubasilissa; species Eubasilissa regina. The sequence continues at coordinate 31,158,740 of JAINEB010000018.1, forward strand.
TGGGTAAGAAGGTATTATTTTACGTTAAAACTTAAACTTTAAAAACACTATTAATAGTAGTCTAAAATTATAAATAAATACATGGTAGGGTCATATAAACAACGGATTTATTTTGTCTAAAGATGATGGTTAAACGAAAGTACATATATTGTATTACATATGAATGTATAATATCATTAGTAACAGCATACCCTAAATCTATACCTACTGCACGCCACTGGACACTCACCATGGAGACATGTGTACATATATTTACAATATATGGATAAATTTAAGTTCTATACCAATTTATAGGTATTACATAAGATGAGTGTTACATTCACTACAACTTGGTCCTACTTATCTCAAAGCCGTATCTACCATTAGGCAATACTAGGCGGAAAAAAAATGTTCAAATCAAACAGCGAAAAAAATTGTGCAAATTAGAAAAAAAAGAGAAAAATTGAAACATCGAATTGAGAACTCAATATGAGAACTTCCGAATAATTCATGGATTTGTGTAACAAATTGGAAACAGCTCTAACCCGGCGAAGCCCTGGAGAAATCCCATCGTTACTAAAGAACATTGACGCGACAGCTCTCTGCTCTGAACATTCAGGAATAAGTCATTGAATACAAAAAAGCAAAACCCGAACACGTGCTGAACTATCTGTATCAAAACAAGTTAGAAAATGGTTGTCCTAATTTGTTGGTAGCTTTTCGTATCCTTTTGACTTTACCGATATCAGTGGCAAGTGCGGAGAGAAGTTTCTCAAAACTGAAATTAATAAAAACCTATCTGTGCAGTTCAATAAGCCAAGAGACACTCGTGGAACTATCTACAATTTCATTCACAATTCAAGCATGACATTAGAGATGTTGTTAAAATAAAGTCACTGAAGGTACGATTAGATTAAGACGAAGAACCTAAAATATCATTGATGTTAGAAGAGAGAAATTTTAAATCGAAATAAAATATCACGACAAATGCTAACCCTAAATTAACTACTAAAACAACTAGAAACGGCCCTGGCTATAGGCTATACCACCCCTGATGGGTCAACTTAGTTTCCTTAGTCTCCTTAGCCAGCAGTCAGAATTTAATTTGATTTTAAAAGTGCAAATAACAACAATTTATGTTTTTGTTTGTTGTATTATTATTACTTGTTATTATTATATGGATCGAAGGTACCTACGTAAATACAAAAATAATAGTACAAAATAACAAATAAATGTTATTTTGGAATAAAATAACACAAATAAAACTAATATTTCTAATACAAGTTAAATGAATAAATTAGAACATATCTAGAATACAGAACATATCTATTTATCGAAAAAATATTTGGTTGCTACTGGGATTCGAACCTTTCCTATCGTTACCATTTCGCCGCATCAACAATCATTATTAATTTAATTTGTATTAAAAATACTTCAAAACTATGCTTTGAAAATGTGTTTTAATTTTAAAATATATGTATGTGTATATTTTACTCAATATTTTAAAGAATATCGAAAACAAGATTTAGATTGAGCTTATCATTTGATATTGATTTGTAAACATACAGTGTGTCCCAAAAGTCTTTTTCATTTTGGTTCAATCGCTGCACCAACGTAACGAACGAGAGAAGGGCGGGGGGTATGCCGATCGCTAACCGTGTCCTTAGGAATTCAGTCGCTATGGAGCGTGTCCTTATCATTGTTCGTGAAATTATCCCAGGAAAATTGATATCCCGACGAGGTGACGTAAACTGGTCTTCACGTAGCCCTGACTTGACACCAATGGACTTTTTCCTATGGGGCTACCTTAAATCAATCAATCCTCTCTCTCTGGACCAATTCAAAATATCTGAGAAGAAATGGCAGCGATCACGGAGAACACGTGCCGAGCAGTTTACCTCCCGTTTAGAAGAGTGCCAGAGCGAAATAACGGATTTAGAAAACGTAATTTTTAAGAAATAAATTTCCAAAGGATGTACTTAAATGCAAAATAAATCCATCCATTATTTTATTACAGAATTTTTAATACGGAAAAGACTTTTGGGATACTTGTATTTTGAGGCAACTAAAACTTAAATAGCGTGACGTTGTATCTATTGAATACGGGATAAAGTAATATATTAATTCGTGAGGAGATTATTACTTGTCAGATTATAAATAACTGAAAATATTACGATTTATAAACATATTACATACATTTTTAAATTGTATACCCGCTTCGGCTGATAAAAGCGACGTCAAATCTCTAAACTAAAAGTAAACTGGGACTGAAAATATATAACGCATTGTTTCATGAAATTATGTACAGGCACGCACGAGCGCAGTGCGGCACCTAGTCTTTACTGCTCACGAGGGGTTCACAAAGGTCACTTTTACTGGAAACTATTCACTATTGCATCTGTTAATAAGCCATGTGGAAGAAGAATAAAGAGAGGGATGCAAAAATGTAGAATAAACTTGGCAAATACATGATACCTCAAACGATTGTTTCTTAGTGTTTATCATCTTTGAAAAAATACCAAGGTAGTCGATGTAATAAAATTTGTTATTTATCTGAATTGTTCGGTGCGTGATCGCTGCGATGTGGGATGTTTCAATGATTTTGTCTTATCTTTTAGCTCTGCACGTAACCAGCTTATTTACTTCACATGCACAGCCTTTAATTTACATTTATAGTGGGCTGGTAACAGGATGGCATCTGTGAATGCTAAAGCAAACTAACAACAAAACTAGCGTTTCGTCGGGCTCCATGCTACAAGCGTTGCTTCTACCGAACTCTATCGCGGCGACAGTTTTCGCTTCCAGTTTTTCACATTATTCTTAATTTATGGTCGAGTAATAATGTAATCTCTGACCATGAATGACGTATGGAGTTGGATCATTTTCGCATAATTTTTTGATACATTTACTCTTTATCATTGTAAAAATGTTCATCGTTCATCGTTCATTTGCGTGGAATTATCCAATATTTTAGCTAGCTTTTAATAGCTACTGTTCCAAATTTGTAAACACACTTTTGGCACGTCTTTTAGAATAAACCGCGACCGTTGCTATTGACACATTTCCGCGTCCAAATTCCCATCCATACATTTCCGTTCGTTCACAATTCAATTCACAGTGAAAAAACGGTCGTTTTTTCACTGTGAATTGTGACCTTGACGCCAACAGACGTCAACATGACTGATATTTGTTCGATCTCGACATCGCGATACCATTCGCAGTGTGGACCTTTCAGCTCCAGTGCACCAGCACTGTATTTTATGATATTGTGTTTTTATCACGTATTATTTGTTGTTTGTGTGTCGTGTGTGAATTTGTGACATCGCCGTATTTAATTGGGATCGGAGATCGGCTCATTCGAGTGCCATTTTGTGTGGTCTCGGCGGCGACTGCAGAGATTGCGAAGGCGTCATATACAGGGTAATGCGAGCAGTTCTTCCGAATCCTGGTTCCCGAGATCACTGGTCCATCGATTAGAATCCTTATCCCATCACTGACCTCATCCTCTACCACCCTTTTCCCTTTCCCCGCTTGCGGTGATTCCGATTTACGACCGGAATCGTCGTATTCTATTCCGCGGGACACGCGACCCGGAGTTTGCGTAATTCATTTAGATTCTATCAATCCGAATTTACAGTTCGAATTCAGCTACAATATCTGAATCAATTTTTAGGTCATATCCATTTTGGTCGGTAGCAGTGTACCCTTGCCGAGAACAGCAAAATCATGGTCACGATAGTCGAGTCGACAAGCTTGCAACTATTCGGTGGCCAGTACCGACCGCAAAAGTGACCCGTGTACTGCGGCTGCTAGAGCAATGAACGGCAACATTGTTCTTACGGACGGACCATTCCTCACGTCCTACGAACAACGCTTATTACAGGCCAACAGAGCTGCGCTGTTATTAGCTGCCCTAGTCAGGAAGTCCAGCGCGCAACTCAATCATCACAGACGTCACCCGAAAGGTTGAAACTAGCTATTATTGAGAGTAATCATTCATATTACACTGGATTTCGTGTCGAACATGTCAAACATAAAATATGTAATACAGGTCGCTTTCAAATTACGGTTTATCGAGGATTAACGGTAGTTGCGACCGAACATTAAAAAAACTTGTAAATTAACAAAATTGCTTTATAATTAATATTTATTATATTCGAAATCGGTGAAAAAAAATTTAAAAAAAAACATCGATTATTACATCTTGAACAATTATTCCATTATGATTATTTAGTGCATTTCTCTGCAATTTATATAACCGAGATCAATTCTATGGGTATACGAAATACGATATACGAAACTGTAAGCGTGCGGAATCATTTATTGTCTATTGTATTTTGTATGAAAAGCAGACTGTATTCCGATTATTATCGCCCAATCATGCGCAGATTACTTACACATCTTTGATACTCGAAAAAGTAACGAAAACGAAACAAAAAAAATTGTTTAAAGTTTAGATAGCGCAGAATAATATAAAACAGACTACAGATATAGGCATATTATAACTAATTGAATACCTTATTACGCCATTTCTCCGAAGAAGTAATGCAGAGAGGATAGAATGCCATACTTTTTTTATCCTGTCGTGCCATTCTTGCCTCGTTCACTTTCATAAAATTTCTCATGAACTCTCTTCGGTTTATAAAGCTTTTAATAGGGTCGATCTCTAAAGTCTGGTTTATCTGATCAAGTCTTTCGCGGATGCCCTCTGTTATTGTTGCCTTGAACACTCGCCCCAAACATTTTCTTTATCATCCTCTCCCTCACACATAAGTTTCACGTGTCGAAAGCATTTCACCGACTCTTTATTAATTCTGTCGACTTTACGACAAACAGATTCGCTTCCAATTTTTTCATTCTTCACTCTATCTTACATAGATTTTCCACACGTGCATTTGAACGACCGCATTTTCACTGCATTTAGTTTGCTTATCTTTCTTTGCGTTCCTTTTTTTATTAACTCTAGGCTTTACCTCCATACGTTAGAATTGGCACCAGAACTTATGCACCACCAATACGTCACACAAAGCGAGACTAGTTAAATAAATGGATTACATTTAAAAAATGTTAATGATTTCTACATGTGTATATTACATTATGACAAAACCAGTTACAATATTGTAATTTTACTGCCGTTATATATTTTTTTTCATTTTGGATACAATCCGTCCAAAATGACACGACAGTCCAATGAATAATGTGAGAGGAATCGACTTAAAACGGTCGACACGCGTAGAATACAATAAAGTTTACGGTTGAAATATTTGTAGGTTGACGTTGACAAAGAGGGCGGTCTAAAAATAAAAGAGTAAAGTGTAAAGTAAAGAATGTTCAAAAAATAAACAATCCGAATATGCCGTTATTTCGATCAACGTTGTAAAGAAAATCACGTAAACGATTTATTAAATGATCGTAAAAACGGATCGCTCGAGATATCTCCAAACTCGTGAAATAGATGAACAGAAAACGGATCAAGGTGCAAGATTATTTATTTTTTATATAGAGCCACCACCAGTTTAATGATACGACATAGGTTAGTAGAAATAAGCTACATTAAAAATATGATCATTAAACCTCTTAAAAATGCTCACGCAAATGAGAAGTTACAGTAAGAATCTGAAATCTTTTCAGAGGATTGTTTATCGAATTGGCAACACTTTTTCCAGCGACAGCCAATTTGATAGCTGGCAGTTGATTTGATCTCAGTTTAGTTTGCCATTTCACTATAAATAGACTTACGCCAGAACAACGCTTGCAAATTGTGCAAATTTATTTCCGAAAATCGTGGTTCAGTTCGCAAAACTTACAGTGCACTGCGTCCATTTTACGGTCGACACAATCGTCTATCCGAGCAAGTAATTTAAATAACCGTGAATCGTTTTCGTACCACGCATAGTCTAATTGATAATACGCATCCGCAGAGACGTCGCACAGTGCGCACTGAAGAAACTGTTACTGCAGTTGAGCGTAGTATTGAGAAGGACCCGAATGAGTCGATTCGCCATCGTAGACAGCTATAGATCCACGATTACTAACTTTAATAGCATTAATGTGGAAGAGCTGTGGTTTCAACAAGACGGCGCAACATGCCGCACAGCGCGCGCCACAATCTATTTATTGAAGGAAACACTCGATGAGCGCATAATTTCGCGTAATCATGTTCAATCATAGAAAGTGTTCTTAAAAATGTCCATGCATTTTTTATATGTGTAAGAAGGTATTATTTTACGTTAAAACTTCAACTTTAAAAACACTATTAATAGTAGTCGAAAATTATAAATAAATACATGGTAAGGTAGTATAAACGACGGATTTATTTTGTCTAACACGTTGGTATTGTATAACATATGATTGTATTGGTAATAGCATAACCTAAATATATACCTACTGCACGCCACTGCCTAGTACGCCGCGAACTAAGGATAAAATAATATTGATTTAAAAGCGCCAGTCAGCGGCGCGGCACAAAAAGCGGAGAGAGTCTGAAAATGTATCGACCACTCGAGGATGACTGTGGACAAATTAAAACTTTATATTAAATGATGCGACTGAAAATATTGGGAGCGGCCGGTCACGACTCGCGAATCTCGGAATCCTAGCCGGGGCCGTTAAATCTGCAACACAATGACCGCGAGCCGAGTTGACGCCAAAGCGGTATTGAGCTGGCGAAACGTGAAGCAGTGACGTAACGAGGAAAGAGAATATTTTAAGAAAAATGAACCACCACGAAGAAGGCGTGTTTTTTTAAACTTATTCATAAATAGCCACCGTTCGGAAAAAAATATGGTCCATCAGGTCAGCCAACGAGCATAGCCGAGATATTTGCCGGATTAATTTTGCAGAAAAAATTGATCGAAATTTGATGAGAACTACGTGAGTATTGTATTAATTAAATTCGTTATATCATACACTTATATGCTTAAAGAAAGTGCATTGCAATTTTATTGCGCCATGAAGCCTTCTATTATCTTAATAATACGCATTACAAATACGAAAACTTCAATATCTCGGACATGTAATGAGACATCCGGAGAAGTGCGAGATTTTGCTCCTAATAAAAATTGCTGGAAGTTGAAGGCCTGGAAGAAGGAGAAGATCATAGCTAAAGAACCTGACTCAATGGTTTAGCCAGTCTACTGTAGAGCTTTTCCGGGCCGCAGTAAACATGATAGCCAACGTCCGTTGAACGTATAGGGCACAAGAGGAATGTATCAGATACATGTAACATGTATGTTTTTCTGGTTCACCCCATGTCCTGTACAGATCATTGTATTTTGTTTTGGCCACATCAAACATCGTTTGAATTTTATTTAAAGTTGTTAAAGTTCAGATGGCGTTCTTTTGTTTTGTGGATAAATTTATTTCCGTTGTTATCTACAAACATATTTATTACCTGTAACAACATTCTTATATATAATATGATACTTCTTTGTGTGCCCTATCCGTTCAACTGCCGCTGGCTATCATCACTTTGTTTACTGCGGTCCGGAAAAGCTCTATAGTATATTGGCTAAACCATTGCGTCAGGTTCTTCAGCCATGATGTTCTCCTTCTTCAACTTTCGCTGCAATTTGACGTGCAAGATCTCACAATTCTCTGTCTCCTCACATTTCTGAAATATTGAGGAAATATATAATATTAAACAAATATCAAATGTATCATAGAGACTAAGCTGTTTTTTATTATATTTAATAGAGAATATATGAAATTATGGAGTAATTACAAGGCTTACGACCTGTCTTCGGCTGGCTTAAGTGATCACTCTATATGAATATAAAGTTTACCAATTCTCATCCCTTCATCTCCACATTTATCAAATTTTTGAAAGTTGTATATATGTTAATATGTGGACTCGCTTTGAGTACCATTAAACTATCGCTATCTAGGAACCAAATTTGATAATTCATTTTTCCTTTTTTTAAACAGCGTATACTACGTCATCACTGTGAGAATCTGATTTTTTTAAAATAATTTTTAAGCAATATTCTCTATCTGTAAAATGTTTTTAGCATATTACATTAGAATACGGATGAAAAATCTATATTTTTCAAATTTTTATATATTTTCTTATTTTAACCAGTATATTATATTACCCCATACTTCCATATATTTTTCATTAAATATAATAAAAAATAGCTTTGTCTCTATGAGATATCTGATATTTGTTTAATAACAGTGCCTTCGTAGGTAAAAAATCCAGTAACTGTGTGTTCTTGGACATATTCAAATATTTCTAATATAATATTACATTGCCTTCCGAAAACCTCATATAAAAAGTTTTATGCGGATTTTTTTAATGCAGTGTCGTGACCCGGGATTACTCCGATAAAATATATTGTATGTAAAAAAAATAAATAGAAAGCTTTATAGGTAATATGATGTGTACGTGTCAGGTCACGGAGAAAGATGCGCATTGCAAATGTCAAAGAGCGGAAGGGGTGCACGGGAGGGCGGTAACACGGTTAGCGCACTCGGTGCCTCGCTAATATTATAGGACGCGGCCTCCCGGGCGGGATGTTCTAGAACCCTAGGCCGGCGGCGGCGCAGCGTAACTCACATAATAACACCACACAAAATATTGCTTACAGTATTTAACCAAATTGTATCGAGGATAGAATAGACAAAGCGACACCCCTGCCAGCATAATGGTAGAACTTTCGGGAACCCGGGTCAAGAGGTTGATTGATATTTAGTAAAAAAAATCCCTCGTAATTATTTCCATCAACGCCCTTGTGGGCTTTTACATGAGGATAAAAATTTATTTAATTTAAATATAACAGTACATTTTTAATTAAGATTTCAGTTTAAATATAACAAAAAAATAAAAACTACGTATAATTAGCATACAAATATTTCTTCAGTTCAGGTATGCTCCTGCAACGAAAAATGTCAACGAAATTTAACTTCTTACCAAGCCGATGCATCCGCGATATTAGCGAGTTAATAGCATAATATATTATATTAACGAGAATATTACAATTTTTGAACAGCCACCGTTTTGGGACAAGATACTAACCTACTTTCATAAGTAAGTGCTTGCATATTTAAATGTCCCTAATGTTGATCAGCGATGTTTCATATTCAAAATTATTGCAGTAAATTCGAAGCCTGTTTTTGTTTAAAATAATTTACTGAATAGTTTCGTTGCTATGCGACATGAACACCAGATTTGGTCGCAGATTTGATCTCGAAACATAGTAAGGCCATTGTTTTTTGAATTGGAATACTGGTGGTGGTTGGTTGAGTACTCCTTTACTCTTACATTAAAATTTCGACCTGATGTTTGAATAATAGTGGATTTTCAGAATTTTCTAATCATTAGTTAGAAAATGGATGACCATTGAAAAACATGAGTTTTTGATACAAATTCGGGATTATCTAATTTGCATGTAAACAATGTTGGTCATAAATTAAAAATTTGGAATCGTTTAAGATAAATAAAGCGTGTGAAACTAATCAAAAAAATTATAAACAACCAACTAAATTTAATCACAAGTTCCATTCTAAAAATTTTTCCCAAAAATTATTCTACTGATTTTGTATCATCAATTAACAATTTAACTTAGGTAGGTACCAAATTTATTTTTTAAGTAATTATTGTTTTTTAAAAATAGATTCTGTTAAAGAAATAATAACACATATTTTTGATTAGTTTATGACTTCCTGAATAAGAAAATGACATTTTTAGAAATGTAGAAAACCGGTAGATGTATTTTTAATTGATTAAGTGGTTAATAAAATAAAGTTAATAATTTAAAATAATATATTTTAAAAATTAATTTGAAAACAAAATAACATTTTGACACATTATTTCAGTTAGTTTTTTTCATCCCAACGAAGGAAAAGTTATTTTGAATATAAATAACTCACAGTGGTTTATAAAACAAATTTAATAAATTATTCTTTATTTCCCATTTTGTAACATTTTATTCTTCTAAATATTTTTAACTTCTAACTGCGAAAATTGTCAATTATAACATTCCAATCTTCACACTTTACTCTAATATGTCTTTGCAGGACTACCTATTTCAGTCATTAACTTGTTAATAATCTGTCGATTACAAAATTCAATTAAATCCCAGTTTCTCTAATGTATGGAGTCCACGCCCCTGGAGGAGAGAGCGTGGTCACCGATCTAGACAAGAACCATAGTATCCAAGTCACCGCTGTATTCGTGAATTGATTTTATTTGGATACACATACATAAATATAATATAATAGTACTATGTACAGTAAAGTTAATTAATATCTCGTAGTTTAGACATAATGGCTACAAGTTGTTCAGAGTTCGGTACAGACTTCCACAGTTCACAGCTGTGCTCACGACTTGGCCAGAGGAGTGAGTCATTTTGTATAATGAAATTCAGATGGCAAAATTATACAAAATATTATTAAGTAATAGTAGAAAATAAAAGGATAGCGTAGAAATAGGAGAGGTACGAAACAATTCCGTAATTAACTGCGAAGAAGTTGACGGTTGAGAATTTTGTCTTGTTTCCGTTTTTAAACACGGAGGACGTAAATAAGAAATCCGAAGACTCAATTGAATGGCAAAATTAACCATGTCTAATGAAGATTTAAAGAAATCGGTTCATTATAAAAACAACCAAAATCTGATTAGTGAGACTACTTTAGTAGTCTCCACAGCACTGTATTGAATGAAGATGGAGAGAGAGAAAGAAATTAGACTTTATAGACATACATGTTTTTGTTGTAACAGAGGTGAATATATTATAATGTAACAAAATAAACGTAAGATATAAACGTAATTATATTGTAATTAAGTATAATACTCGTAGTTTATTGTGTAGGATGGAGTAGACTCCACCACCGATATGTATACCATTGTCTTGGCTACTTTGCTAGACTGCCGTCTGTGTTAAAGTAGCCACTTTTTTCGTGTTGTTGTGGTGTTATTTATTTCAAGAAAGATAAAGATTTAACAGGAATAAAAATAAAAATAGAGAAGAAAAAAATGTAGCCAGTGTTGTAGAACTAATGAATTATTAGTGTAGGTATTGTATTATGATTATGTTAGAATGTTGGATAGCGATGCTTCTGATTGATCTCTACCCAATGTGCTGGATGGAGGGGTGGACCTACGCTGCAGGGGTCTGTCTCATTAATCAAGGGGCCTTTTGTCTTGAGATATGCATACGAAGTCATTCATATCCGACACACAATCGGATCTGACAATATTTTTGTAAACTTGTTTGTAAAAAAAGTCAACCCGGCAGCAAAGCAGCACCCCTCGCAATTGCGATCCGCGCGATTCTACAAATCTGCCACTGACCAGATACTTGCGAGATGTGGTGGAGGCGGATGCCACGTATCCCGTGAACCGCGAGGCGCACAATTATCCATAAGACGCGAAAGTCTTTCGACAACATGCGGGAGAAGGATCGAGAGAAAGACGTAACCACAAGGCCAGCTGAGGTGCAGCGAGCGAGAGAACGGTCTCCTACAAGGTGGATAGACTAAATAGAGGAGTTAATAGGGTCTTCCACATTTATTTTTATATATTTTAATATTAGAAAATATAATACATTTTTAGAATAATCAGTAGGATATATATTTCTCTTAAAACTTACTTCTTCTCTATGAGAGTAAGACTCGTGTATAGAGAAGGCATATATACGAGAGTTTATGTTTCAGATAATCTGTGTACATATTTTTTTTACTTCAAATACAAATTTATAGTAGCCTAATTTTTCTAATTGTGATGGGGAGATTGTTAAAAAATTAGATGCCTTAATACCACATGGTTCGAGACGGACAAGAGGAATGAACACGTATTGTGTACGAAGGGACCACTTAGTTGTCTTATAATTTTTTTAACCGCGGATTAAGAAACTTATACGACAACATGCAATGATTAAATATTTAATATTGCTCTCACACCGAAGTGGCCTTACACTATCATGAGAATTACCGTTATTAAAAGCATTGCAGATTCCCAAATATTAATATATCTACATAAGACGGTTGATTTTGGCACTCATTGTTTTAAATCTCAAAATTAGTGCAGCCGAGACAAAGCTGAGACAATTCATGTATAAATGCGCATTATGGTCCAGTGATTAATGTGTGACTGAGGATATGGAAGTCGTGGGTGTTTTCCCAGCATCCGTCGACTGGTAATTCAATATCACGAACATCTCATCTCAGTTGAGGTAAATTAATGCGATCAAGTTAAACGAATTTGTATAACATTTTGCATAATTACTCAAGTCCCACGTGTATTAAGACCAGGGATACCTTGCAGATTTGTAATAATATGTGAATAACGTAAAACGTGAGTAAAATGAAAACAATAACTTCAGGTGGATAAAATACAACCGTAATACGTATCTAGAATCTTGTAATGTGCATTTTACATTATTTGAGTAGAACGTTTGGGATCCGAACGCAAATATTAAAATTGAATCAAAATAATCACCACGAAAAGATTTCAATCGAAAGAAATAAATATATAATTAATTAAATTAAAATTTATTTTATATTATTTGTTTAGACTTTATTGACATATATATTTTTATTGTAACAGAGGTGAATATATTATAATATAACACGGTAAACATAGTATATACTCGTAGTTTATTGTGTGGGATGGAGTAGGCTCCACCTCTGATATATACAGTGTTGTCCTGGTTACTTTGCAAGACTGAAGTCTGTGTTAAAGTAGCCAGTTTTTTCATGCTGTTGTGATATATATATATAGAATAAAAAAAATGAAGTGGGTGTGTTGTAGAACTAGTGAATTATTAGTGTAGGCACTGTATAATGATTGCGTTAGAATGTTGGATAGCCATGCTTCTGATTGCTCTCTACCCGATTGAATCATGTATTGGGTCCATATTTGTGTAATCTTATTGGAGTTGAACGATTTCCAGTTGGTACTGAGTGTGTTGTATAGTTTCGGAGCTAAGAATATGTAGAATCGTTGACAAAATGTCGTTGTTGCTCTCGGAACTGGCGTGTAGATGTTCGTTATTTTTCTTGTGTTGTGTCCATGATTTATTGTTTGGAGTGAGCTGTTGTTAGCATGGAAATATTGGACGAGTCTCAACATGAAGATTTGTCTTATGTCTAGGGCATTGTACTCTTTAAATATAAGATCTGATGGATATCTAAAGGGACGACCATTTATTACCTTAAGAATTGTCTTCTTGTGATCTTTTAGACGATAACAACATGCAATTCACAACAAGCAATTGATAAAAAAAAATTGAAGACACTTCAGTTGTTAAATCAGGTTAAGCTTCGGTTAAAGGTCCATTTTACTCAAGTTCATCGGACCGGCAAACATCGTTGGAAGAAGCCAAGATATCACTAGAACCACTCTTGCGAACGAATCGAGCACCAAAATAACCTACTGGAAAATAACTCAACCACCAAAAAAAAATATTTCTCGAAAGTACATCCCGTAGTAAACTCGCTTTACTCTGCAATATCCGATAATAAATATGGCGGACTTTTCACAGCTGTTCCAAAAGTCATCTGACACATTGATACTTTGAAAGTTGCAGTACACGACAATTAATCATTCAATATCTCGCTATTTTAGTAATGAGAGTTCGTCCGATGACGATCTCGTTGTTTAATATACATTATTACACATAATGCAAAAAAATGTCACCACCAAAGTGACAGATATCGAACGCCTAGGCGAAAAAATCCATAGATAATGTATAACATAAAGCACATTTCATGATTATTTGTCACACTTATACACATCTCCATCTATACTTTGACAATAGTAAATTTAATGTTCGAACAACCCGTAAACGACTTTAATCACAGGCGTTAGTAATGAACACGCAACCGGCCCTTAGGCCCGTTTAAAAAAAGTTACTTTAGTAAAGAAAATTGATCGATCGTTGGTAAAAAATATTTACTCATCGAAAATACATTCAATATTAAATTAATTTTACCACGCTATTAGGCGGGATTAACTTTGACAATAGTAAACTTGACGTACGAACAACCCGCAAACTTTTTTCCACGATGGTAAAAAGTTACTATAGGTAGTATAAATTCACAATGGTCAAAATTTACTACTGATCACAGCACCGGCTCTTAGCCTGAGTGAGAGAACGATTATACGAGCTATTGCTATTTTTAAAGGTTAACTATTACTTAAATTACGGGTCCCGCGTAGAAGTTATCACATTTCTGCTACAAAATTGTATGTATAGTTGCGTAATGTACGGGTTGCCGCCACTGTTTTAGTTACACAAAAATCTAAACGATTTCAGTAGTTACGAGTTCAGCGCAAGCATTCAAAAATGTTACGAAATATTTGTGAACAAAGATAAGAATATTTTTTATTTATTATCTTTGTTTTATTAACCACTTAATTGAGTTTAAATACATCTACCGGTTTTGAAAAATACCATTTTTTTCTTCAGGATGTCATAACTAACTAAAAACATATATTATTGTTTCTTTACCAGAATCTATTTTTAAAAAAACAATATTGCTAATTTTAAAAGTATTAAAGATAAGAATACTAACTAAATTTAACTACGAGTCCCATCCTAAAAATTATACAAGTAAATTTGTATTAAGTAACAATTTGAATTGGGTACTAATTTTTTTTTTAACAGATTCTGGTAAAGAAACAATTATATATGTTTTTTAGTTAGTTATGACATCCTGAAGAAGAAAATGGTATTTTTCGAAACCGGCAGATGTATTTAAACTCAAATAAGTGGTTAATAAAACAAAGATAATAAATAAAAAAATATAAAGATAAGAATGCATCCATGGCATAAGTAAGACATAAAATTTATAGAATAGAAAATGACGTACATATCTATGAGGTCAACATGGCATATTGATGCACCAGCTTCGTATTGTAGTAGTCCCAATAACCGCATTTGCGTCATGACCTGAAACTGTGACCTGGCTCTGGGAGATTTCATCACTTAAACGTGACATGGCAAGCGCCAGATAAATAAGTGCCACCTTGTAGAAATGGAGAAAGCTCTCTGTTTCAATCAATTTGTTTGAGAACGAAAAGTTTGAACGTTTTTACAATGGGAACAATGTAAAGGTAACTAAAAAAAGGTAGCTTGACGTAATATACGGCGACTTAAAACAAGGACGGACACACGATGATACAAGTTCTACCAGTGATACGCAGGCCAGAGATGATATTTGAGTTCAATAAATTAGACAAAGTTTTAATTAAATTTTGTGTTAAAGAGTATCAATACTGCGCTGTATTAATACGACTGATACACGTATCAGTATCAAGGATATAATTATTTAGAGGCACTTTAATTAAAATTAATATATTAAACGAAGACGTCATCATTTATTAAAAAATAAACTGAGAAAGGTCAATGTTTTTTCTCGATCATTTCAATGATCATTCAATTTATGAGTAATTTATTTAAATTACAAAGACAGTGATGATAAATTTAGTAATTACGGTGTTTATAAACATAGCTGTAAAGATTGATTTGCTTTCTATATTGGTAAAACAGGTCGAAATTTTAACATAAGAGACAAAGAGCATGTAAGATGCTTAAATGGTAATGATTTTTCGGAATTTACCGATCATTTATTAGAAAATGATCGTACTTTCGACAAAAATTTGGGATTGTCTGTTTTACATATAAACAATGTTGGTTTAAATTAAATAATTTAGAATTATTAGAAATAAGTAAATAGTATAAAATTAACCAAAGTATTATAAGTAACCAACAAAATTTAACTTTACGTTGGGTCCTATTCTATAAATTTTTGTATCATTAAGTCAATTTCCACATTTTTCATCATCGTAACAATTTTAGTTTGGGTACCTACTAAATTTTTAAATAATAATTATTTTTTTAAACATTTGAATAACTTGATATATGTTTTTGAATAGTTAATTTGTTATCCTGAAGAAGGAAATTATATTTTCTGAAATCGGCTGGTGTATTAATTAATTAAGTGGTTAAAAACAAAGTTAAATAATCTGATTGATGTTGATAATACTTAAAAAATAAATAATGTGCTACGTTTTTAATTTTTACTTAACAATTCAGCATTTCCATTTAGTTTTTGTATTAAATCTAGCTGACTGATATCGTAAATCAGTCAAAGAGCCATTCATCAGAACAAAAATACAGCATCCAGTGCCGTAAATATAGCAATGTATATTTACGTGAAATGTATCTAGTCGGTCAATATGGTAAAAAAAACGTACGAATTCCATCTGGATTGCACAATGGATGGGTCCAAATAATCATAAGGATAATCGGCTTAAAATAATTCAAAGATCTATTCCCCGCACTCCTTGGTTCGCCAAAAGGAAAGTCTCCAAAATAACAATATCAAATATCTCTAGAATGAGAATTGGGCATTGCCAGGTAGCCTCACATTTATTCAGATTGGACTTAATAGATTCCCCAACGTGTGAGTGTGGTGCCGAGGAAGAAACCCTTGACCATATCTTTTTTGCTTGTTCATTACGGATCACAGGTTTTTTTTTACAATAATCTCGTCAATGGTAATTTTCAACTCCTGGTTAACTTGTATCACTTTCTTTCCCTTAACTCGCCACATTTAATATATATAATAGTAAATTTTTTGAACGACAATGGTATTGACTTGTAATGTAATATTTCCTATTCTATAATATTATTGTACTTTTTTCTATAAAATAAAGTTTTAACTTGAATCGCTCTAGAAGGGTAGATTGCCTGTTTAAAAGAAGAAGAAGTATCTAGTCGGGTTAGAGACCAGACTATCGCAAAACGAAAATCGCTGTAAAGTGAAGCAAGGTTTTTTTTTAGTTGCGAGTGTGAATGTTATACAATATGTCGAATTTATTCTGACTATTTAATAGATAAAACGATAATAATATTCTTATACATAACACCAATTTATTAGTTAAACCACTGACAGCATGTAACTTTCTCTAACAAAAAAAAATAAATAATACAATTATTCCGTTTCCAATCCTGAGGGCGTTAGATCGTAGATAAGTCATAACCCCTCTTTAAATGCTAATAAATTAAAAACGATAATGACCCCCTAAACATAACGCCTGTGTTATTATTAATAAGTTCTTACCTTCGTCACTCAATGCCCAGCTGAAACTTATACGTGTATGTTTAAATATAGCCGTTGTGTTTTCATAACACGTCAACAGTTGGTAAAACACTTGACTGGTAAGAAGTTGATAACCGCGATAAACAAAGAAACCTTTAGTTTAAAGAACCTTCAAGTTAGGCACTCTTCAAGTTAGAATATTTCATCGTTTTAAATACGTATACACAGTAAATAATAAAATACAGAGACAAAGTTGTAATTTGATCTATGAAGCTTTCTATTGCTGGTACAGCTCTATAATAAATAGGGTATATGCATCCCTATATGAAGCAATGAACGCCGATATTATTTTTTAATAACTAGTAACATAATTTTCTAATTTTGTTTTTATTTATCATTTATTTGGTTTATTACAATTATGTATGAAATATAACATCGGTAAAATGACCGTCACAAATGCGCGCTCTTTAATTATACATTCTCGCACACTTTTCGTGTTATTTCAGCAATTTCAATTCGAATATTTTCCTGCAGCATCGGAATTGTTGTTGGTTTATTGGCGTAGACCTTCTCTTTCAAGAACCCCCACAGAAAATAGTCGGGAGCCGTCAAATCAGGTGATCATGGAGGCCAGTCCATATCATCACTTTTTGACCACTGAGAAAAGCTCGGGCTGTGTGTGAGGTGGCACTGTCCTGTTGAAACCACACGTGTTGCAGACCCAATTCAGCTATCAAGAAATTTTCTAACATGTGACGATAGCGATCATCATTAACGGTTACAGTATGCCATTATTATTTAGATAAAATGTTTTAATAAGTTCAACATGTTATTGAGGCGTTAGATGCTCCATAATAAATTGTAATCAATTACTCTCTATAACTACCAAATGCGTAGTGCCAAACCAATATGGTTGCCAAACAAAATCGGCTTGGAACATAATATTCACCCTGTTTATAAACCTTTTAATTTATTTATTGGATCGATCATGACATAATCTACTTTATCCATAAATTTCCGCCACCTTTTAAATGCAATATCTAATTTAAAAAATGTGAGGAAAGATATGAATGAATTTATTTAGAAAAAAATCTGGTTTGCTATGTCATAATCATAAGAATCAATAATGAGGACGTCTACATTTTTAAAGGAATCTATAATATTATCGATCCGGCGCTAACATGACACACGTTCTTCACCTTACACAGACAAAGCAGCCTGATTTTTGGTTTGCTACATTATAAAATCTTTGGTATGGCGATATTACAACAGCCGATATGTTGGAACATGCCCAGAGTTATATCAATTTAAAAGTATCTATACTAATATGTTACATCGCAATATTAGCAGTCTCAGAATACCGGGTGGCCGTGAAGATTTAGAAATTGTATGAAAATACTTGAACAAGCCCGTATTCAATGACTGCGTTTATACATTTTTACAATGTCGAATGGGTACTAAAAATTTTATAGCCGACATTGTGTTTCTACAAAACTCAAGATAGTTATTAATAATTTTAAACTGCTTGACTTCCCGACAACTACAGACTGTACATCTATACTTTTTATAATAAGTTAAAAATCCCTGGACAGTGTTTTTTTCGTTAATGCGACCCAATACACCTGTTATTTATACAAATATATTTATTCAGAATATATTTGGTGACATCAGCAACGTATGTATATATTATTCGCGGCAGTGTAGAATTATACTTATAAAGAGCAGTGGCGTGCAGTAGGTATCGACTAAGGTTACGCTGTTACCATGATACATTATACACAGGTTTATGAACTTTCGTTTAACCGACGTATTTAGGCAAAATGAATCCATCACAATAAAAATGCATTATCCTCGAACGCAAAGAACAATCGTGAAAACAACACGTTTAGTAAGGTAGTCAAATTTGCGAATTAGTAAATGAGAAAGTAGATGCTTCGATCGACTCTAACC
This sequence comes from Eubasilissa regina, assembly GCA_022840565.1. Taxonomy (NCBI): domain Eukaryota; kingdom Metazoa; phylum Arthropoda; class Insecta; order Trichoptera; family Phryganeidae; genus Eubasilissa; species Eubasilissa regina. The sequence goes on from JAINEB010000018.1 coordinate 31,177,718, forward strand.
CAAGTTCAAAACCTTTCAAATATAATTCTGTTAGAAAACAGCATAAGTAAGGACTTCGTACAACATGGATCAGCTGATCCATTTCTGACTCTGCCGAGTATGATTTTCAATTCAGTAGGTAGCAATTATATGGCTTGAATAGAATGATAGATTTAAATAGTTTCTAGCAATTGTATTAGCAAAAAATTAATAACAACCCAGTAGAGGACTACAACGCCGCTGTGGTGTCGCGTGGAAAGAAGTATCATCAAGTTTCTAGATAAACTTATTAGTAAAATATGTACATTATAAACCCTATCTACAGTGGAAGTTTATGGGGATAATGCGCAAAACAAAATCGCTTCGTAGAAATGGATTCATCATTTTTTTAAGCGGGCTAGAAGTCATTGTAGACGACGGTCGTTATAGAAGACTGTCACTTCGATTACGTAAGAAGTAAACGATAAAATAACGGTGCAAAGCAAACTCAAAATTGTTGGAATGTTGGTGGAATCCTCAGAAATAATTTTTTGTTTTTTAATTTTAGCCTCTATCATCACGATGGATGCCAAAACTGTTGAGTGAAAACTAGTTAGCGTAACGTGATAATCATGTTCTTCAATTTTTAAACAAATTTGATGTCGATCTCGAATCTTCTTTCGACAGAATTGTCACTGGTGATGAAACTAGAATGTAACAGTTTGAAAAATAAATCGGTCTATTGGTTTTCTGAGGTGTTCAGCCATGCATCTCTGACTTTTCTGGTTGATAAAATTATGCAGACGATTCTAAAAATCTGAGAACATATTTAAAAATAATGTTATAGAACAATAATTCTCCATTGTTTAACTTTTGGTGAAATTCGGTTAAGTTTTTATGTAAGGTTTGTTTTTTAATAGTTTTGTTGTGTTACAATTCATAATATAACAAAACTATTAAACAACCTTATAACAAAATGCTTTTATTACAAGGTTTTGCATCTTTACCGCCTTAGGTACGCCAGTTTGCACACCGCGGATTAGTACCACGTCGTGCGCCGTAGCGACGTCTTTTGATATAATCGATCACTCCTTGAATATTAATTTCAGATAAGACTTTCATTGGGACATCAACATTTCAATTAACGACTACCTTTACGTTATAAAAAATAAATGAGAAGAGTTAATAATATTGATACGGTAAAATAAACCCATATTGTATAAATATATACAGTATGTGTTAGAATTTGTTGTTCCTACACTAAAAAATAAACTACCTGGGTTTTTACAAAAGAGTACACTTTCTTCCAATTTAAAAGAATTTATAATAAAAAAACTTATCGATAATAACTTGTCTTACCTGTAAGCATGAAATGACTTGTTTAAACTGTGACTAATTAGTTGTTATGTTTTGATTATATTAAATGTAATAAAATTGATATAAATGTACTAATAGACAAACGTCTAGCAAGACGTTTTGTGGGTCTAGTTTAAATTAAAAAAAAAAAAGAATATAAAAAAAAGTATAATATATCTACACTCATAGTGTAACGTTATAAATACGTTAGCATGTGAATTATTTAAATCACGAGAATAAAATGTTGAATATGCCAACACTCTCGCACATGCACGGTAGGTTGTTGCGTTAGACCGTGCGTCAAGCCCGCGCGCGCGGCGCCAAGAAATTCATTCAAATAGAGACAAGGCTAGCACTGGCCACGCTAGTCGCGGTGGGTTTTAACTGACCGCCAGGATGGCGCTGGATGGCGGCGTTGCTGACCGTAGGACGAATTAATTTAAATTCGTGTAAATTTATAAATCCGTAATAGGATACTGGGTAAGAGAAATAGTCCCAATTCCTAATGCATTAACTTACTACTAATCTTGTGATAAATCCTAATTTGCATTGTATTCATATCTTCCGCAGAAATATTGTATTTCCCTCTTGGGTGCGGGATGAAGAACTTCGGAACTGATGATGGACGATGTCGTAAACGGGTTGTGGATGGGTATCCGATCGCTAGCCACGATCTATCGATACGGGTAGCGGATGACCCTATAAGCCAATTCATTCCAAATCAGTATGTGGCGACACGGGATTATAAGTAACGAGTACGAAACGTGGAGGAGCGCGTCACAAACCCAAGGTCATGTATTATTATTGTTCCATTTTTGTCTGTCTGCGCTGGATTGTGAACCTACCGTGATGGCGGTTCTACATCTTCAACTTTTGACATTCTTCGCAGACTATATTTGTTTAGGATTACTCTAGTTTGCATTTGTAATAATCGCTACGTTCCTTATAGTAAACCACTGTGGCTAATCATAACTTCTTTGAATAATGTAGAGTAGATTCCGATCCGTCCGAATTACACAAGTTGATATAAATTTATCACAAGTGAAGAGAAAAGTCGTCGGCAAGGTGAGTTCCGAGATCCGTATCCACATTACATGTTTCCTCCGCTGATCTGGCCGGTGGAGGATAGACCACCAGGTTACATCTCAACAATATTAACTTTTTTCTTACTCATATTATTGTAAATTTTTTATTGTTTCGTATATGGATATACTTAATGTATTTATTTATTTTTTTACTTATAATGTGTATGTCTTGATTATTTTTTTATCAATAATTTAATATATATTAGGTAGCTGCCAAAATACAGGGACGTGCTTAATCCAATCAACAACCAGTCACGTATTATAATAAGTTTGTATCTAGATTTGATTAAATAAAAAAATGTAATGACTGACATTATTGTTTGTCAAGCAGAACACCGTGGTAATGGTATATGTCTAATATTATCGATAACTATATAATTCCTACAAAAAAAAAACTAATAAATTTCGTAATTCATTACGAACATCTATAATATAAATATATAAATAAAATGAAGAGAATAAAAAATTAAAAAAGTGATTGCTATTTAAGTTTAATGGTGATCAAAAACATAGGCTATGGATATAATGTTGTACATGCGTGATATGTATAGTAATTAGTTATGGTTGTACGATCTTTGTGATGACCTGGCTGATTCACTAAGCGTCATTCGTTAGTAGATAATATAACCTGTAAGTTCACTACAAATCACATAGTCATTACGCGGATAATTATGTTATTATGATAAGTGTTAAGAGTGATATTATGATGAAAAATAATCATATTTATTCATCGAATACTATCCGCTATCGTACTTTATTTACAGCTGCCCGGAAGATAGATTCAGATGTCTTGCCGAACTGTTATTTAAAGTTTTTTAAGTCATGAGGTTCTCCTTCGGCCAGGACCTTTCGCTTATTTTTCCTTGGATGATAAGGTGCACTGTCTCATGAATCTCATTGTGATCCAAATAATATAACCCATATTTAATAAATAATATAAACTATATTTTAAAAAAACTAATGAAAATACGACAGAAAAGTAATTTACTTTGACGCGAAATTGCATACTTTCACAATAACAGATCTTGTTAGTTTCACGTTGCCAACCGACACAGACAGCTGTCAATATATGCTTGTTTTATACAGAGGTAAGAAAATAAGGGTAAGAAAAGAAAACAATGGTTTTTTATACTTTAAAGTTTTTATATTAAATACGTTAAATACTACATTTATTACATTGAATTATTTTACAGGGTTTACAATAATTGGTCAATAAACTATAAAATCAATACAAATTTTGGTACTGAGCTATACAGATATTATAAGTACACAAACAAAAATTACACTTAAGTCTTCAAGTCGTCAGTAATGGGTTAAGAACCCAAGTTTGCACAAATATATACAGAAATTATAAAAGATACTTTACCTATATGTACAATCTACTAATTTATAAAATATTACTCTTATATTTTATACGGTTTAATCATATACTTCTCTTCTAAACACGACGTTTCTCGGATGGATATAAATGAAACAATGTTATAACTCTACCTGAGTTTATTAGCGCGGCTCGAGTAAAGTAATAACATTGTTTAGTTTATATCCATCCATTACGATAAAACTCTACAAAGTTAACGCCGATTCTATAAATAATATATGACGTTTCTCTTTGAGAAGAATATAATATTTATTACATTGTTCCAGATTTCTATTGCTTTGTTTATTTTGTGATTTATAAAAAAATATACTAAATTAATGTATTAATTTTAAATATATACATATAAATCAATTTTGTCGAAAAATATTGTTTTTGCGTCACCGGGATGAATAAAAATGAATTGATAATTCTGGCGTCTACAGTCGGTTTACTCAAAGGTATTTGAGATTCTGTAAAAATAATGTAAATGGCTTTCAAATAATGGAACGACAGGTGTATTAATTTGAAAAAAATGTAACATATAGGTTCGAAAATTTGTCATGAAAAATACTGGCGTTATAACACAATTGGTAGTGTACTTGCCCGGATTGGAAATAGAGATCCAGGTTCGTATCCCGGTGACCCAAAAACAATATTTTTCGACAAAATTGATTTTGTATGTACATATTTATAATTAATAGATTAATTTAGTATTTAAAATATCACATACTTATGTTCTGAATAATTACAAATTCACAATAAGAATGTGTTTTCCTTAATAATTAAAAAAATATACGTTTATTTAAAATAAGCATGGCACACTAATCAAAATACCAATACAATCGTACTGCTTTAGAGCAGTACGATACTAATACTTATCATAAAATCGTAAATACCATTGTTATAAAATAATAATTACAAAATATTAATATAAAAAATCTTGAATTTCCACGTGTTAAATTTGATCACAAGTCAGAATGTTTGTAACACGTATTGCATCAGCACAGCGTGTAGTTCCAACCCCCATGTATTTATTGATCGCTCGCTCCATTTCTGAGTAAAACCATTTAAAGTGGGCTGAATGTTTAATCGCTCTATATTTTAAGTCCTTCGTGTACAACCAGACGAGAATATCCAGAACACCCCTGCGGTCTGCGCGGGGCTCCGACCGTCTGGGGTTTAATGGCTCAAGTGTTTTCATTAAGGGTTGTTTAATTAATTACCTCCATCCCTGAAATATTTTTATTTTAAGTTTGTCGGACTGTTCGTATAACATGGCGCGCATCCCGCCGCCAGACAGCAACATGGGTAATATGAAACCCTATATTCGGCATTCGAACTTTTAATTTTGGCTTTTGAAACGGACAACTTTAAATTTTACGACTTGGCGTTAGTGAGAATTTATGTAGAGCCGTAGAAATACATGTTGTGAAAATTGCAGTAACATGGTTGGATGCCATAGATATTGTTATACAATATTTACGATGGTTGGGACAGTTTCATGAAAGTTACATTTATACACTCGTACGTATTAGTTTGATTTAGTGGGCTCTTTTAAATTACCTACGTCAAAAGATTAAATACAAAATGTGAATTTGTTTATTTTATTGCAGTGATGAGAAAAAATGCTACTCTCACTCACTGGTGTGATTGTGATTGGTATTCGACAATATCAGTAATTGAAAACTGTGACTGTGATCACAGTTTCACTGCTAATGCACATGCGCCGCACGATATCACTATACACGAAAACATAATTTTCAGCGAATTTATTTATATTATTAAAACCTCATTTACGTAATAAATATATTCTAGCATAAATAAATAATATAAATATAATTTAATATCATTGGCAGAATCTACTAGATGACGCTGTTTAAATTACGGAAAATCCTGTAGATGGCGCTGATTCAACGGATAATCAATCTAAACGGCGGCGACAGAACATCAATAGAATTTTTAACTAAACAAATTTTGAATCACAAATCACGACATTCCCAGATATTCAATCACTGATACTGAAAGTGACTCAAAGATATCAGTGATTGACTCACGGTTCGTGATTTTGAGCTCATAACTATTTTAATGTAATAAAACCCGTACATCTTACGTTAAAAGCTTACATTTTTAAAGTTGGAAAACGGACAACGAAAACATACATTTTTAAATTGTATATTTCTTTGACTATATGTATACTATTCGTATTTCAAAACTAGTTAAATTCAATTTCATTAATAATTTTAACAGTAACTGTAAACGTATTATTTAAGTTAAAATTGGATGCGAATAAATATTCGTTAATGGTTAACGAAATTGGTTATTGTCGAAAAACGACAATTTATTCCCACTTGTAGTTAATTACACGTAAATGAATCGCAGGTAGTGTGAAATACTATACCAAGGGTAGGCTAATCACGGCTCCCGAATTATATGCGACTCTTTGGGTATAAGCTTGTGGTTCTTTGGAACTATCGGACTAGAAAATATATTTTAGTATACCGAGGCATTTGATTTACCCGAGATGAGGGGTTCAAAAGATAAACCGCCACATTGCAATTGAGAAAATGAGTTAAACATTCTCTAGTCAGAGCGGAGTATTTAAAATTGACATGCTTTTGATAAAATGTTTAACATACAAAAATGTTTGTAATTGTAAAACTGCCACTGTTGCCAGATAATCGTTTTTAAACACGTTACTTTCTATTTTCGTCATAAATTAATCTCGTGAGATTTCGCGCAATGAATTTATTAATATTTAATGATAGTGATCTATGCCTAAGCACTACCTGAACTACAGCCTTGCATTAGGTAGGTACGTAAAGACTTCCCGATTCACGTGATAAGTTTTTTTTTAATACATTCGCTGTTATTAATATCTTCGGCTCAATATAATTCTTCCAACGATCATTTTCAAGCAAGAACTTAATAAAATGCTCAGTAAAAATCCAATAATTAAATAAAATTTGGAGTCCTGTCTAAATTTAAAAACTACCTACGTAATGGAAGGTCATCATTCATATTAGTCTTAAGTAAATAGGTGTATGCTTATTTAAACTTGTGACAGTTTAGTAAATGTATATTATATTTTATACTTTATTTAGTTAACTAAAATAAGATTTTATTACTTAATAATATGACAATTAGAAGCCTTTCTTAGTTCAAGATAATTTTTATATTAATTTGTTGTAAAAATATTCTTGACAACGTCTCTTGAAAAAGCTTGTAGATTATTGTGCTATACATATTTGCGCTTTTGTCTTAGAAGTTTTTTGACTATACTATTATATAATAATAATTTTGAAAATAAGTGTAGAAAGGAAATATAATAATTCCTATCGGCCTATATCTCACGACTCCCAGTTATCCAAATGCTCGACCGGCTGTCCGCCCTTATTCAGAGATCGACCTCACACGTAACAGTCGTGAGGTGTGGCGTTAACGGTGAAGTCGGATGCGATGCACAATAATAATTTAAATAAGCGCGAGGCTGAGTTTAGTGATGCGAGATCAAACATCGATTAGAAATAACGGAATATGGATCTCACGTTGATCTCTAGAACTTGGTCATTTTCAGTTCACAGTGAGCACAGCTGACACAGGGACAACTGTTTATTAAACTTTACGTGGTCCATAGAAATACAACTAATGCATGGTAGGTACCTACCATTAGAATCACAAAATCGCTTCAATATTTAAATTTGGTGTGGTGTGTGGTCTACGATCATTAGTGTCCGACCGAAGGTCAGTTTTTGGCCGAAGCCGAAGACCTTAAGGTATAATCCAAACGCTACAATGAATGAAGAATTCTAAGGCACAATTTTTTTTCAACAATCTAGGCACGCTTTATCAAAAATTCCATTCCTATCTAAAATGAAAAATATTATTATCTAATTTATATTTTTGCGATAATTTTTCTCATTTTAATTTTTTTACGAGTTTGAGTTATTATAATAAAAATGTGAAGTTAACATGCAAAAATCATTGTGACGAAAAGACTCCCCGAAAATTGCCTTGACCATAAAAATAATATTTTGTATAAATTTGCGTAAGTCATATTGTGTAATATTTTTTTAATAAGACATTACATTCAAATTTCAGTTCTATTATTTTGAATAAATTACAAGTCAACTGTGTATAGAAAGAAATTAGTAAATAAACCGTTTTTATCTCTCACTTAAAATTAGATCTACAGGATTAAGGCCATTTGCTCAAGAGCCCTACAATATCGGACTGTACATATTTTTTATATTGATGTTGATGATAATAATAGTTGATCCATACACCGTCAAATAAGTCTTTACGGATATGACTTAAACACTGATTACTGATTCATCTCGTTCATCTTCTTTAGCACCTGTTTGCGTCCATTGCTGAATATTCTGCGATCTCCGGTTTCATATACCTCCAAAAAATATACTGGTTTCATTTTTGTACGGTCTCCATTAGTTTTGCCCAATCATGGATTGCACTACAGAATTTTACCATCCAGCGTTCATAGGTCAGTCTCACCATTGGTCCGGCATAGCCCTACTTTAGTTTCGCGACAGTTTGTATAATATCAGCAACCTTGAATTTTCTTCTAACACATTCGTTGGTTTTACTGTCTCTCGAGAAAACAGAGATGTGCACTATATAAAATAAAAAAAGCTGTGCTTAAATATAATTTCGGTGAAATAAATCTATGTTAATTATTTATTTGGTTAATGTATGTAAGTATGTGGATCCACGCGGAAATAATTCAAAGTTTTCATGTTAATGTTATCTAGCTAGGGGAAGAATTTAGAAATGACAAATAAAGTTGAGTATGTACTTTTCGCAAAATCTGCCTCTAACGTACACCAACTAAACCCAACTTATCAACAGACTTGTTTTAAAACGCATTTAGTGTGTATTTGAAGAGGATTTGAATATATGCGTTCAAATACACTTTTATACGCGGTATTGTTTTATATCATTACTTAATAATTAATACATAATTTCAAATAATGGAATGACAGATGTAAAAGTGTAACATATAGGTTCGAAAATTTGTCATGAAAAATACTGGCGCTATAACACGATTGGTAGTGTATTTCCCCGGATCGGAAATAGAGATCCAGGTCGAAACCCGGTAGCGCAAAAACAATATTTTTCGACAAAATTGATTTTATATGTATATATTTTTTATTAATACATTAAATTAGTATTTAAAACATCACAGACCTATGTTCTGAATAATTAAAACTTTGCAATTAGAATGTGTTCTCCTTAATAACTGTTATTAAAATTTTAGGCACTACTGAGAATATTTTTAACCATTCATGAAATTTAAATATATTTCGAAAATTATTTACTGTTTCCGAGCCAAGTTTGTAGAACTCCATAATCACACATGTGAAAATAAAACACTTGCTTTTTGATTCTATTTGTTTAATTTATTTGAGACGCGTTTCGCCTTGCAAGGGCATTCGCGTCTCAAATAAAGATCCCCGAATATGCCGGTTGATATTCCGGTGGAACATTAGATAAGACGACTCTAGACATAAAAACATTAAAAAAAACCTATTTCGGAAATTCTAGAATTCTGTTTTGATGCAATGAATGAATTTAAAAAATCTCTGACCGAGAGCGTAGAGTTTTTTCAATTTTATCCGCGTTCTGTATACGATCCACAAGGAAGCGCGATACTTTGTCAACGAAACACGGTTAAATAATGACCCAATTAAAAAAAATCTTTCGTCTTAGATATATTGACGTCACCCAAATAATTATTAAATCTTTTTAAAAGAACACACTGTAGTTGTAATTTTTTCAGAACCTAACATTCTGTGATAATTTAATACAAATTAATAAGGTGATAGCTTTTAAATAAATGAAAACGTAAGATGTATCAATTTGAAATAGCTGCAACCTATAAGTTCGAAAATTTGTCGACTATTTACGAGGCTGACGTAGTGTAATTGATTATCGCACTTACTCAAATACTTACGTAAATTAAGTTTGTCTGCTTGTATATCTTTTTAATAGATGTATTAAATTCTTAAATGGTTTAAGAAAGTAAAAATTCATTAAAAAATATCGTGTTTGTATAATCAAATTATTCGCATTAATAAGTAAGCGAATTAGGGTATAACTAGCACTCAATCAGATTTGAAATACGGAAGACAACTAACTACAGGTATTAAATATTGATTTGAACTACGTGAGACTACTGCATACTAGTATTAAATATTTGATTTGAATTACGTGAGCCAAATACTAATATTAAATACCACAACTCGCATTCAACAATCGATTTGAATTACTGGGGATAACCGAGGTGGGAAATAATCCACTTAAATTAAGTTGTGTGTTAGTAAATATTTTTTGCTTTGGAAACCATACAATTATTATTTTATTCAAATGTTTTACTTATCGAGTCACATGGTGCATACAGTCTTAAGCATACACGAAAGACCGAGTGACTTTGAAATTATCGAAGACCTCACTGCATGCAAAAAATAAACCACCCACAGTACAGATCAGCACTACGTGCGTTCCGTTTACTCGTTGTCACATTGTCAGCGGTGCACATGCACCCAAGTGCAGCGGACAATAGTGCAGCGAGTTGTGACAGTCATGATAATGACGGCGAGTGTGGCCTTCCGCCCATTCAAGAACGCCACACTTATCAGCGAGGATACGGAGAGTGAGGAAACGGCCACATCGTACGAGGAGTCTCTCGCCGTACATTTTGGCCAGCGCCATTGGGGTCTCGCATATAAGGAACCGCAAAGGAAGCCGACGGCGTTAGACGTTATTTATAACATCTCATGTCAAAGAACAGTAAGTGGCGACATATTGAAATTTAGTAACTGCGTTTGCAATATTCGTTCGATGACCGAAACAATACCTTGGTAGAGTTCTTTCTTTTGTACTCGGAACCGACGCGTTGATTGAATACCGGAAGGCACATCGAAGATGATTTTACGCTGCATTCCGTAGTAATATATACAGGCTAAGTATGTATTAACATAATGCGTAGTACCTACCGATGTATTTTCGGCTTTCCGCTTATAACAGTTATTCATGACCCTCATTAACAGTAGTTGTTGTCGCACGACCTGTTCAAATTTGGTAATGATTGTCGCCATACTACCGGAAGCGTATTTTTTTTGGAAGTGTTTTAATTTAAATAGGTATTCATCAGTGGCGTGCAGTAGGTATATATTTAGGTTACGCTGTTACAAATGATATTATACAATCATATAATACATGTACTACAATATATGTTGTACATAGAATTATGAACTTTCGTTTAACAAACGTCTTTTGACAAGATGAATCCGTCGTTTATACGAACCTACCACGTATTTACTTGTAATTATGGACTAACTACTATTAAAAGTGTTTTTAAAGTTTAAGTTTTAACGTAAAATAATACCTTCTAACCCATATAAAAATTGATATAAAAAATGTATGAACGTTTTTAAGAACACTTTTTATGACTGAACATGATTTTTTTATTGTTTGAAAATCTTTCACGTAATAAATAAACGAAAAAATATTTTTTATTAAAGGTTAACGTAGGAAATAGATCTGCTAATTGCTTTTTGTTTTTCCCAAATCAAAAACAAATTCATGCACCAAATGCACTATGAATGTAAAGAACGACCATGAAATCAACACGTTAAAAACAGGAAAATAGTAAAATTCGGGAATTAGTGAAAGCAGAAGTAGATACTTCAATGATTTGCACACAGTTGTAAGCCTTTCTAATGTAATTCTGTTAAAAAACAGCATAACTAACGACTCCATACAAAAAGGATCAACCGAAAGGAATTTCCAATTCAGTAAATAAGCAATTGTACGACTTGAGTAATTCACTAGCTTAAGAATAGAAGAGCTACAATTGACGCACGTCGACAATAGCGCTACAGCTAGAGCGGTGGGTTGTCGTGCTAGTTTTTAGAACTAAGCCATTTTAAATTTCTACTGGTACACAGATGGCGCTTATTGTAATAAATCGGTAAATAACGTATCCGTTCATGTCCATATTATAGAATATTTAATTTATATTTGTTTCCCAGAATTTTTAGTAATGCACAACTTTTGTAATTTACAATCTTGCATAGATTGTAATTTTATTTGCCTACGTAAATATTATTTATTACCTATTTATTTGCATTTAATGCTGTTTAATGAAACCAAAGTTTACGACCGTTTATAGGGAAAACCAATTTATAATATAATCATTACGATAACGAATTGATTTATTAAATTTATGACGTAGATTAAAAATAATATCCACAACAAAAGATACGTTAGATGCCCAAATTATTATAATATTATATATTACCTCAAACTATATACGCGTATGCCTTAGTAGATAAATTTAAAACGCGACTGATTTTTGATTACAGTAAATTAAATTTATTCAAAGATCAACCTCTCATAATAATATTAAGCTAGCAGATAGAACAAACCACACGTAAATAAAATGTCGACGTAATTAAAATTATTCCATCTTTGTAAGTTGGCTGTCCAAACAAACAAAAATGACATATAAGTACCGTGGATAGACAATTTGTATGGTAAGATTTCTCTCTTACCATAGACAGAAGAAAGATGACAGATGTAAATTTACGATTTCGTTAAAATATGTTTTTTTTCTTTCTTATTCGTATGTAATAAAGACAATGTAAACTTAATTTCAAATTGAATATTTATTTACCAACTGTTATTGAATATATAAAATATAAAACACATAATTTATCTTAACATAGAGATATTAATTAACCTTTCCCAAACCATGCAGTAACACAGGTCTACCGCTATAATTAAACTTTTAATATTTCAGTAGATACCAGCAACATGCAATTCATATTTTAGTTAATTTGATGGAATATATTTACGCTTAGAACTGACTAGTGAAAAATCAATTATGTAAGGCGAATCCTACATAAATAATTAATTTTAATTCATTCCGTTGTAAAATTAATACGTTGACAAAAATACCATTTGTGGCGAGACAGAAAGAAATCACACATTAATTTCACAGTGAAAATAATAACAAACATACGAATATAATGGTGTCTCTTTCTCACTAATTAAAGAATGATAGATAAAAAGGAAGGCTGTAATATACAATGCAACCTTCTATAAAAGACTTGATAAATGCTCTGAATCATAATATAATATATATTTTTAATATTTAATGCTCAATATTTATGGCCTTTACCATTTTTTCAAAAGCATTTTTTCACATGTGAAAGTTTAATTTCTTACGGTAACACGAGTTGACAGCATGGCTGCGTACGAGTATTATACATCGCGGTATGGTAAAAGTTAAAAACACGTTCGTTTTTAAAGACCTAGCCGTTTAATCAAGCACTATACAGTCATAATGGCACTACTGAAGCCGCCATCCATCACAGATGTAGATAGGGAAGCGTTATATTATTATGGATTTCATGAAGACATTCATACAAAATGGATTATTTCTGTGCATAACGAAAACAAAAATAGCCGTCATCATCTTAACAAAATATTTCCATATTGTTAGGCGAGCACTCATCATTCACAAGTGGGTACCTACTTATGCTTTACAAATTTGAAGGTTGGTACTTACTCAGTTTACCACAAATTACGGACAATTCTCCCGGCGTTCCGAGACTCTGAGATCAAAACAAAGCATGTCCGCTAGATGCGTCCTATTTCCATCTCGCAATTACTGTCGAGGTACACAATTACTAGCTGACCATAGGCGGGATCAGAGCACGAACACCTCCGTCAGGGTATCTACAGGGAACGGGATTCTAGTGGATTACAAATTTTATTCGAATTACACCTTGGAACCGAAATACAATGGCTTTGCGGTTGTGTGAGAATGACCACGCCATAAGTAGGAACGATTTAATTATTTTTTTTAAATCTATCGTATAAGATGTAATTGCTGCTGGAAGAAATTTTAAATATTTATTTCTGAGTATAATATTACATAATGGGATTGTTATTTGAATAAATAAAAAATTCTTCGAAAAATCTTATTTACGAAAATGAAATAATTTTTGGATATTTTGAAATATGGCAGAGTTATATACACACATTCAAAGTTGCGTGTTTTAAAGATGGTTAACAGTTACGTGACTGTGATTGTGTCAATGATTGGTAACTGAGATTCAACAACGATTGGTAACTAAGATTTAACTGTTGGACTTTTTAGTATACCAGTCATTGCTTGTAGAATTAGGTTAATCAATTATCAATCATCGTAACAATCGAACACAATCACAGTCACAATCACGTTTAAAATAACGGTTTAAATAACGATTTTATCATCACTAGTTTATACCACACGAGAGGTGTGACGTCACATCTTCAGAGTCGACAAGTCGGTAATCGATACTCTAGTACTAATATTGTTAGTACTGGCCGGTACGTACGAGAGATGTGACATCACATGGTGGATATTGATAAATAATAGAGTTTTTTAACAAGCCCAAGTTTTTGAACGTCAATATCACCGAAAGTATAGCACATTTTGAAAAAAAATCAATAACATTGGTGATCTGGATTTTTTTTAACATACTAAAAAAGCTCATTTCTGGTATGCTTCACTACCTCATTGTAATATTTTGCAAAAAAATGTATTATTTTTACGCTAAGTATAAACAAAAAGCACCTATGTGAACAAAAAAATATCTATGTACAAAATACCTAAATATTGCTTAATACCAGGAGAGGGCTGGAGGGGGCTCGGAGGGGCTCGCGCGATCCCTTTGTTAAATTTGACATAAGCCGACGAGCCTCTTGGTAAATTAAGAAAAAATAATCAAAGGTTTTTTGGCTAATCTGCCAGAAAGGTCATATATACACGGTAGATTAGCCTAGAAAACTGTATACAAAAGATTCTGAACGGCCGCACATTTAACGTCGAAGAACATTTAAAATAAACCAATACACATAGTCGAATCAAATAAGTATTTAACTGTATATGGTTTAAACATATTATGAAACATTAGACTGTTGCATTTTGAAATTTCTAGTAAAATACATTTATTTCAAGTGCATAATAAAAGAGACCTAGTCGTTTTTTTTGTTTACAGTTTGACAATGCTTCAAAACGCCGATGTTTGATATATATATATATATATATATTGCTTCCAAATATTTTTAGATGTTCAACGCAACATTTTTGTAAACGATTATCCTTCATACTTCACACGTGTACATTTTTTCCCTTTATCGTAATTGTGCACAGTTTTGAGAAGAACAGTGCCTAATATTTATTACTTTGTAACATTATTTACTGAGGATAACTTCAGTTTCAATCGAGTGTTCTGTTTTGAAAAGCTAAAAGTTACTACCTATTTCTGCGTCAATTTTGGAACTCTTCACCTTTGCAATCTAAGTACATTTTGGAACTCTTCACCTTTGCAATCTAAATACATTTTTCAGCTACTGATATAAATTATTTTACGGTATATTGCGTATTGTAATATAATATAGGAATATTATGTAACATTACTTTAATAATTAATCCGTATAATTGTATAAGAGTGATAAAAAATCCGTCCGTTCCCCGGAACACCGCGAATCGCTCGGAGATTAAGCGAGCTCCTTGTTAGCAGTCCACCGCTGGTTAATACCACTCGACCGTTTACGGTATCATATATATTATATACTATTATATGTACCTACCTACAACATTGAACAATTCGTCAATTATGACGTACTCAGATTAAATAGTGTTGAAGGATATCTTTCCGCAATAAAAATATTGAAATTTCATAGGTTTTTTACGAAATATTCATATATAAACATTAGATAGGCATAAAGGTCATTAGTCAATTTTCGAGTGTTTGGATAAACAATCATATCTTTTCTAATATTATTATTTTCAGAATAGAGTAGCATAACTGATGCACGCAACATTAATAGAAAAATCAATTTCACAAATATAGATGTAAATAAAATTTGAATACAAAAAATAGATACAAAATTACTCGATGAACCGTGAGGTTACTCACAATTCTAGCAAAATCAGTCACCTGTTTCATGCGTAGACGATATTGACTTTAATTGGTTTCAATTTCAATTATCTACCAATGAATTATATCAGGAGACGAAGTGCACTCGGCCGATCAGTGAACGAGGTTATAAAATGCAATTGACACGGTGCACTTGCTTGGGTGGTGAGAAGCATATCCATGGACGCGAAGGTCGAGGGTTTGCTCCTCGAGTAGGCGGCCAGCAAGTTAGTCTTGTTTTATATCAATACACTTTTGTACAATGTGTCAATACAATTCAGTTTGAAAATAGTAATAACTTATGCAAGCTATCGAAAACGAATAAGACAGAAAAAACTAAGGGCGGGTTGTGTGATCAGTGGTAACTTTTTACTAACGCCCGTAGTAAAAATCCTTTGCGGGTTGTTGATACATCAAATTTACTTTTATTATTTATTAAATTATTATTAAATTTATTTGTCGAAGCATAGATGTAGATGTATGGGCGTAATAAATAATCATGAAATATGATTTATTTTATGCGTTATCTATGTATTTTTTCACCTAGGCGTTCGATATCTGTCACTTTTGTGGTGAAATTTTTTCGTATTATGTTCTAATGTATATTATACAATGAGATCATCATCGGACAAACTCTCATCACTAAGATAGCGGGACATTAAATGATTCATGGTCGTATACTGCAACTTTCAAAGTATCAATGTGTCAGATGACTTTTGGAACAGCTGTGAAGAGTCCGCCATATTTAACTATCGATTCTCGTTTTTACTATCGGATATTGGAAAATAAAATGAGTTTACTGCGGGATGTACTTTCGAGAAGTAAAAATTTTTTTACAAACCATCAAACAACCTGTATTCGCAAAAAAATTTACTTTGATAACTTTTTTTTACTATAGTAAAAAGTGGTAAGCGTAACGATAAGTAAGAACAATAGTAAGATTGAAAAAATGTTTTTATAAATGGTTCGGGTACATAAAACAAAAGACTGATGAAAGTATATCCATTAGATACATGTATGTGTGTTAATAATAGTAAGACACATGGGGATGGATCAAGAATTTGGGGGTGACCACATAAGGCTTGGTATTATCAAATTAATTCTGAAATAGCTTAACTATCAGCAGCTAATAGAACCGATAAACGTATGTAAAAAGTATTTGGTGGTTTAACAAATGCGTGAAAATAACTCTGCTTAGTCATGAGTAATACTGCTTGATGATTTTGATTTGGGATATATGTATGTATACGTTTACCTAAACGATTACAATATTATACTAATTTGAGACATCGCGTCCTATACAGTGTCGGAACTCGTCGTTGTCTAAAGGAACCTTTGACGAAATAGTGATTAAAACATACAGTCCACATTTTGGAGGTGCTAGCAGAATCCGGATTGTGGTGAGTGCCAAACTCTTTCCGTATCCTGAATTCTTCCGGCAACTATGCTTATACGCAACAATATGTATGAAAATAGTATAATGATACGTCTAAAAACATTGATTTATATTTTTCTATCATCACAAAATTAAATATTTTGATTTATTACCCGCAACAAAAATCAAGGTGATTTGACAATGTGTAATCATAGTTAACATTTATGTTTGATATTGATATAAAAAAACAGCGATTTCTTTTATATACTTGTAAGTATATAATATAATGTAAAAAATATGTTTGGACTGTACCCGTCGCACTAGAGAAATTCTGTGTCGAATATATCGGATTATAATAATTTATTGATAAAACCCGTTGGGCAGAAAACAAACGTGTCTTTGCAAAATTTATATAAATATATTTTTAACGGGAAATATAACCATACGACCCACTAAACACGAAACATGTTATGTCACATCAAAATTCTTATTTAATTAAATTATTTTTCAAACTAAGCTAATGTCCTTGCACCATGAAAAATAGGATCAACTTAGTGGTCTAATCGAACAAGGCTCGAATCTCTGACCACTTAGTCAATGGACTGGGAAAAGACGAGAAAAATAATTCTTAGATTTTCAAAAATGGATTCTAACAAATATGTAAGACTTGATATTGCTATTTGATCATTTATAAATGATGTCCACACAGAAAAGTCATCACGCAGTATATCATATTTAATACACAGATTGACGATAAGACCTGTCTCGAATAATAAATAGCCTATTGTAATTTATATTCTTGTCCAAACCGATGTGCGCACAATTCAAAAAGATATTTAGGGCCGGTCGTGCGATCATTAGTCACTTTTTATAATGGTAACATTTTACTAACGCCCGTGGTTAAAATCGTTTGCGGGTTGTTCGAACGTCAAATGTACAATTGTCAAAGCATAGATGGAGATGTTTGTAGATGTGACAAATAATCATGAAATATGTTTTATTTTATGAATTATCTATGGATTTTTTCGCCTAGGCGTTCGATATCTGTCACTTTGGTGGTGACATTTTTTCGTACTATGTGTAATAATGTGTATTAAACAACGAGATCATCATCGGACGAACTCTCATCACTAAAATAGTGGGATATTGAATAATTAATTGTCGTATACTGCAACTTTATCTAATTCTAAGTATCAATGTGACAGATGACTTTTGGAACAGCCATGAAAAGTTCGCCATATTTAACTGTAGATTCTCGTTTTTACTATCGGATATTCCAGAGTAAATTGAGTTTACTTGGGGATGTAATTTCAAGAAGTAAATATTTTTTACAAATGATCAAACAACGCATTTTCACAACAAAAAAAAATTACTTTAGTAACTTTTTAAACTATAGTAAAAAGTTACCACTGATCACATAACCGGCACTTATTGTAGATACCTTTACATTATTTTCAAACTATCTAAGCAAGAGGAAATTTATAAAAGGAACTAAGGTAAGGTACATTTTAGTTTAGATATTTCAAATACCTATCGTTTTTAAATACATAATTAAAATGTCGTGAGAAACTATATTTTTTTCGATACGGCCCTACAGCGCAATAATAATTCTCTAACAAGTTTAGCAGGGAAGAATTCGTGAACCGAAGTATATACTTAAATACGTACGTATGTTAACGTGAGGTCGCTTTATTGTTGCGTACTGTTTCAGAAATAATAAAACATTACTAGTAGAAAGGTATATTACGAGCGACTATAATGACCGCATTAGCCCGGCCAGTATTGCTGTGAAACCTATTGTTTCGTGTTGAAAATATAAATGTTCTTTCGCGGTACAACTTAACTTAACAAATTAACGCAAACAAAAACTCAATATCACATATCATTAAAATTATAAGTAATGCACCGTTCGGGCGGTGACACACGTCCGCCACGTTTCTTATTTAAAGGGCAACTGTAGACATTTTGTTTCTAGCTGAAAACAGCACTGTTGCAAATAAATTCATCCTCTCCTTTAGAGGTCAGTTATAAATCACACTACGACACAAATACATACATATACATTCATAACTTTCGATCATCCATGAATCGTGTAAACACACAGATACCAGCAATATTGGATTCTACCATACGTTCCGTATCCAAAAAGTTTGAAAGTATTCGACTTTCGCGATCGCACATTCACTTCCATCTATCAAGGTCTTCAAATACTGTACACGTATTCGTCAACAGTATCTAAAGTACAAAAAACGAATTGAATGCTTACGGATATAATGCACAGAATAGCACACATGTTACGAAGCGAGCGGATTGTTTTGAGGAATTTGTTTGTGTGACGCATTTTTGACAGTTTGGCTTGAATTATTAAAACATTGAAAATCCTTCGATTATCTATTTAATTCATCATTTAAATAAAAAATTAATACAGAAAAGAGCATTGATACTTCACCAACGTGTTCTAAAGTTGTAAACAAAAATAGTGAATTGTGCGATTGTTTGTGGGCTAGTCAAAAGATTTGTACATTTGATAGTGGATAGGTATAAACATATTATCCAGTATCCCTTCTACAAAAAGTCACCGACCGTCACTGCCATACAGTCGTCCTGCTGTGTGACGTCGCGCCGTCCTGTTGTGCGACGGCCAATATAGAGTGGACATTACCACCGGTACTAACGTTTGTAGCATAATATAATTGAAGATGTTCCAATAAACAATGGAATAACTTAAAACTACGCATAAATTGGGCGAGAACAAAAAATAGGCCAATTGAGACTCATTTTTAGTGGATTAAATAATGTCTTTCTAGAACGGATAAGACAATTGATCATTAATTAGCTAAAAATAAGTGAATTACTAAGAACTTTTTTATCCATGCTTGTATTTTTAATTTTAGTATATATTGTTTCCTGAAGAAGATACCACAGGTATCGAAACATGTTGATGTATCAGCAAATAGTGGTTTTAAACAAAGTGTTTTTCTCATTATTTATATAATATATTAAGTACCACAAAATAATTTGAAAATATTGAAGAAATAATTACTAAGACGTAATGCTAACAAATAAATGATAATTTATTTTTAAAATTTTTATTATGTGATGTAAATATTATTTCTTCCTGAGTTTCTTATAATTTCACAGGGAACAGGGCTATTAAATATTATACTACATTATTTTGAAGCCATTGTATTTCACGTCATGCATGTGTTTTTCAAAATGGCAGTCGTGCTAATGTGACATTTAGTATTTCACTAAAAAATAGCGACATAATCGTCGATTATTTAATTAAATGTATTAATCATAAAGATATGCATATAAAATCAATTCTATCGAAAAATATTGTTGCGCTACCGGGATTCGAACCTGGATTTCTTTTCCAATCCGGGGAAGGTGCATTACCAACTATGCTACAGCGACAGTATTTTTGTCGACAAATTTTCAAATAATTCAAATAATGGAACGATAGATGTATCCATTTGGGTTCGAAAATTTGTCGACAAAAATACTGCCGCTGTAGCATGGTTGGTAATGCACCTTTGCCGGATTGGAAAAGAGATCCAAGTTCGAATCTCGGTAGCGCAACAACAATATTTTTCGATAAAATTGATTTTACATGTATATCTTCATAATTAATACATTTAATTAGTATTTAAAATATCACAGACCGTCTGTTCTGAATAATTACAACTTCACAATAATAATGTGTTCTCCTTAATAATTATTCTCATGTGAAATGTGTATATAAATGCAGAACTATTTAATGCTTTGCGTGAATTTCTATTTGACCAGAATGTAATTAATTTAATTTTGTTATTCAAAACTCCCTGAGGTTATGGGACTAAATTCTATGTCATGGGTCTCAAGCAATTGTGTAGCAACAAATTGCCGGGCCCTCAGGCGAACATGTATGCCGGGATTCGAACCTTCTCCCCTTACCCGAAAAACACACCACGTTTGACTTGTTTTTGAATGAATATATTTTTAATTTATTTAGAAAACAAACTGTTAATCAAATGTAAAACAGTAATAAATATGTAACGATGAATTCAACTAATTACACGTTTTCTCTAAATTAACAATACACTAGTGATACAGTGAAAGACAGTACTTAAAGACGTATAAATTTAAAATAATAATTTATGAAAAACACTGAAAAAATAGTGAAAACTTATATAAAATTAAGAAGAAAAATCAATAAAATAATAATATTCGCATATAAATTTAATATTTTTATTTTTGAACTATGTTTCATTACACACTTATTGAGTTTAAATACATCTACCGGTTTCGAAAAATACCATTTTCTTCTTCAAGATGTCAACACTAACTAAAAACACATGTTGTTGTTTCTTTGCCAGAATCTATTTTTAAAAAAACAATAATTATTTAAAAAAATAATTTAGTACCTAACTCAAATTGTTACTTAATACAATTAATATATGTATTTAAACTCAACAAGTGGTTAATGAAACAAAGTTAAAAAATAAAAATTATGAATTTTAACCACAATGTTAATTTTGGTAATTTCAAAAGTATTATAAAATTATTATTTAAAATTGTTAATATAAGGAATAAATATCTGTCACTTGTCTTTAACACAGACAAAAGTCTAGCAATGTATATAGGTACCTACCTACCTACTGCATCCAACTCAAAAATAATAAATTGTAAACTTGATACCAATGTATTAGTAATGCGTGTGTTATATTGTATTACACCTCTGATGTAAAAAAGTCAATAAAGCTTATCTCATCTTACTACTGCTGGACGTCCTGAAACTGGTTAATCTGGTTAGATGGTGATACTTTCTTAAATTAGTCGACGGTACCACGAAATTATTTCATATGTTCAATTTAAGATATAACTACTCATTCGTTCGCCACTGAGATTTTTAAACCTGTGCTTTAATTGTTGTGAATATTGAAAGTGTTAAGCGAATCCGGACCCCCGGGCGACTGCCCAGGCGGAAGCTACGCCATTGGTCTCAGAGCATTACGGAAATGTTCACATAGGAAACTTGGGACTGGTCTTATACCTACTAAAATTCTCATCGCCTTTGTCATATTTAAAAATCGCATTCTTGTCGGTGCGATGTTTGCCACGCGACTTTGTTTTATACACCATCTGAATAACAATAGAAGACACTGTGAAGGGCTATCGCCTCCACTCTGCTGGACGTATCCATTAAATGCCGGTGCATAAAGCACAACTCCCATCAATCTTAAAGATAATGAGTACCGACGGCATGTAACAACACCATCGCGCCCAGCAGCACTCGGGAAGGCCGACTCACTATCGCCTTCCAGACAACAGCTGCAGAAGCCACCTCCGATAATAATTCGCGCAGTAATTTCTTTGTACTGTTAAACTTCTACATACAAATGTATTTTGACTTCAATAAATTCAGTGTAATCAGTAAGTAATTTCTGTTCTCTCATAATCTACCGCCTATCAATTACATATCCACATACATTCCTATAAAGAATTACCACCACATACTCCGCGTCACCAAACAAACACGAGAGTATGTGGATGAATTCTGGGGCATCACTACTTTCACATTAATCACGTCATATACAATTAAATCTTTAAACCTTTCTGATAGGAGTCAACGTATTATACACATCATGTTCTCCAAAGTATTGGCGACACATCCACGTTCTTCAAAACATGTATAAAAGTTGTCTGCAGGTGTATGCATTCACCTTAGTTAATAATTGTTAGATGTATTTTTTTAAGGCCTTCCTATTTGCCTTCTTCCCTCAATTACATTTCTAAGGTATGCGTTGTGACTAAGAACGTGTCCTATCCATTCACCCTTTCGATTTTCGATGGTGTTTATTATGGAAGTCCAGCTTATTTTTTCAATCCTTCTCCAGCACCATATCTCGAATGCTTCCAACGTACTTCTCTCTCTTTGATAAATTGTCAAAGTTTCGCTTCGATAATTTCGAAAACATTACGAACCGCGGCAGGTTGGAAAAAGTTTTTGATCCCTTCGAGAAAGGATTACTCACTCGCGTCCACGGATTACTTTTAATAACGTGACGTCTCACAAACCAGAGAGCTTTAATTTGCAGAACGATAAACACAGCTGCATCATAACCAGGGAGTCGTGTGATGAGATAAGTACCGTAACTCGGGCCGTGATGGGCTAAACGTTTCTCTGTTTGTTTGCACCTTGCACCCATTACTGTACAAGGCTGGTGGAAAAACAGAGGGAGCCCGGCGG
Source organism: Eubasilissa regina (assembly GCA_022840565.1). NCBI lineage: Eukaryota > Metazoa > Arthropoda > Insecta > Trichoptera > Phryganeidae > Eubasilissa > Eubasilissa regina. The sequence goes on from JAINEB010000018.1 coordinate 31,201,071, forward strand.
ACCAGTGTCGCTGGTCAGCACTCGGCACTTAGTATTACGTTGTGACGTAAGCCTCAGCAGGGGAATGTCACAATGTAATGTGTTTGTTGTGCGGCAATTGTGACATGGTTTATTCGCACAATCTACATAATCAGTAATTACATTCCATACAAGAAAATATAAACAAGTGTTCCGTTTACCTTAATCGCCCATTTCCAGTCAGTCGTCTTGATGAATTGTCGCTTGTATGTACCGGGAACATAGTCCGCTTTTTCGACCAACGTCGTATTGAAACACAAATGCAAAAAATATAATTTTTGTTTTTTAATGTGTTCAAATATAAGGCGTCATTTCAATTAATAATATATAGTGGTCCTCTTGTAGTGAGTGGTTGAAATGTTTAAGACAATACATCAGCCCGCCGACTGTGAGATACGATCCGTGATTTTCCTCGCGGAGGTAGGCGGATAGGATAGAGCACCAAACTCTTCTGTTCTGGCACGCAGTTCTCGCCTCAACCACATTCACACATCTTCTTATACAAGCTCGCCGATTATTGAGGCTTCTAACAAGACCATCCTCCAGTGTACCAGGTAGTGCCAAATTTTCCACGGACTTTCTCCATTTCTGGTACCATCAACGCTTGCGTCATAATCTTCCATACCATTCTCTCCTCGTTCTTCCGTTCCATATGATCAAACCACCTAAGTGATCCTTTATTAATCTTACTCACTGTACTAAGAGCAGCTTTACATTATTTCTTTATTTCTTCATTCTTTACTCTGTCATAAATGGATCTGCCACGCATACGCCTAAGCGATCTCATTTCCACTGCATTTAGTCTACTTTTGTTCCTCTTCTGCCAGGTCCAGGTCTCACTTCCATACATCAATGTCGGTACCAGGATTTCATTGTATTATTTCGAGCAGTCACTATTCTTTCGATATTTTATTCCGTACTTCCATTCCCAGTATACTTGGTTCCCAAATTTACAAATTAATTAATAATAATCCGATAAGCATAATGTGTGAAAATGAAGGTCCTTTTGTGGTTCAGGAAGATGAAAGATATACATATTTCATTGATTCGTTCAAAGTTGACTACCAAACAGTTGATAGTCTCTGTGATACTCGTAATATATTTCAGTTTCAGGTTTCAATTAGATCCTTCCGGATAAGTTGATTTCAATGGTCGAGTCCCCGACATTGAGATTTCCTGTATCAGAGGTGACCACATGCAAGTCACACGTACAAAATTTTAACCAAAATTTTTATTAAAAATAAAGTCATGTTAAATATAATTAACACAAACAAGTATACAATACAGAATAAAATGTATACTGTACATATAGGAGAAAGGTTCGGAACATTAGTTGCGGGACGAGGGGCATTCTACACATTATTTGTGGAAACATAAATTTCATAAATCTTGTGACACATTTATGCAACATTAAAAATATTTACTCTTCGAATATTAAATCTTTGTGTAAACAAAACGCATTTTTTACATTAATGCATATTATATTGTCAGCGTTTAAACTCTCGTTTCAATCGAGTCATATATTTAAAAAAAGACGCGGAGCTATTTGATTGCGCAAGTGATCGCGTGAATGACACCAAATCGAAAATATTAAAACAAGGAATTTCTGTTAGTTCATATTTATATATTTGGTAATCAGTGATCCTATATTATATTACCACAGAAACACAAGTAACCACGTGACGTCATTTATACATAGTCGAGACGCAGAAATAGCCGCGGCTGAGTGGACTAGTGACTGACGATTGGAAATCAGATTATGGGAACGCAGGTTCGAATCCATATTTTTTCTAACTTTTATTTAGGCACGACGCAAAGCGTTTTTTTTACCGGAAGATTTCCATGGACAACTTCCCAAGAGAGATTTTTCGGCAGTGTTTATATTGAAACTTCATATTAACCTTTTAAATGCCACGAGCGCGTTAACACGCCAAACTGCGTATGTCATGCCAAGCTGTAAGCGTGTTAACACACACTTTGGACATTGCAAACTTGCAGGGATTAAAGTCATATTTTTAAATCCTTTTGCCACCTGTGGACGACAGGTCCCACCTTTTGATAGACAAGTCGAGACCCTTAAAGCCTAGTCTTACCCTATGTGGGGTCTTTTATTTCAAATAACGTTGGTAGCTAAAAGGTTAATTATTAAAGATAACATATTCTTAAATGGCTTTCAAATAATGGAACGATAGATGTATTAAATTGTAAAAGTGTAACGTATGGATTCGAAAATTTGTCGTCAAAAGTACTGTCGCTGTTGCATAGTTGGATAATGCACCTTCCAAGGTTTGGAAAGAGATGCAGGTTCGAATCCCGGTAGCGCAACAACAATATTTTTCGATAAAATTGATTTTATATGTATATCTTTGTAATACATTTAATTAGTATTTAAAAGGTTAATTTATTAAAATGTATGTAAAACATTAAAAAAAATTGTTAAACCACGTGTACTATATTGGAATATAATATGATCCATTTCAAGAACGCTTATTTGCTCATTCAACGTTATGATGACGACAGGTTTTTTGAAAAAATACCGGGCTGGTTAAAATTCATGGTGTTGTCAACTTCTCACCTCAATAATCATCAGCGAACAGTCGCGGGCGTGTGTCAGTGTCAGTGTCAGTCTCAGTGCTGGACGCCGGATATCTCATTTTATTCTTCAAGTATTATTTGGTTTGTTAATTAATCTTTAAACAATTAAACATTATGAAGAAGACTAGCAGAAAGCAACCGGCTTGGTCGATTGCTTTTGCTCGTTAGTTGGTGGCCACTACGCGGCCATGGCCAGTGTTTCCATGCCGAATGCTTTTGCAAGGTAGTGTAGTGTAGTGAGTGGCCGATACGCAGTTTTGTGGTTTCTCAAATTTTTAAATTTAAAATTTAAAAAAAATAAATTATTACCAAAAAAAGGAGGTGGTCTAACACGGTACAACCTAACTTAACCAACTAACGCGAATACAATAATTCCGGATCTCGCAGGCCTTGAATATATGGATAGGTTTTTAATTTAATTTAATTTAATCACACATATGAAAATAAAACACTTGTTTTTTTATTCTACTCGTTTAGTTTACTTGAGACGCGTTTCGCCTTGCAAGGGTATTATCAATCTAATAATTTAACTCGACAACTTGTATTTATGTCTATAATGGAGGAGAGCGATACAATTTTATGTATATGAGGTGAAAAGGGAAGAAAAATGTCTCTCTTGCCGTATTGTCTTCTTAGATTGTAAAATTATATAGCTGTCCTTTTCTACAAATTACCCATAATATTAAAATGTCATTAGTGTTGTGTAATACAATTATATCTGTGGGGGATAAGTGACGTTATAAAAGATCGGAAAGATCACTAATTATATTGTATTATTAATCATGAGATATGTGCTTTGTGTAGATGATGTTTAAAGTTGGTGAGGGCGTATGTCAGCTGAATCAGAAGAATTTGCTGTGGTGTGAATAATACTTGCCCCAATAACCCCCATCATCCACATGTTCGTTTGATTATAATCGCGGAGTGTGTATTGTGTATGTGTGGGTGGCCATACACCCATACAGATTGGACACGAGAAAAACTACTTACAGAAGTTTATTGTTAATTGAGCACAGTTACAGTTTAGAAATATGCAATAAATAGTCTACACCGAGGAGCATTTGCTAGAGATCTTAACTGGAAGGCAGCAGCGAGAGGGGTCAACCTTACTTGGCTGCGGCGCGGGTTACTGGCACATGTTGGCGTCGGTGCCGGGCGTGTTTTTAAGGCTGTCAGGAGCTCTGTTTTACGTCCAGATATTTGCAAGGTGTGTTCAGGGGTCTTTGTCGGAGAAGATGACTGTGGAGGCGATATACCTCCACTTTTTAAACCTAATTGTTTCTGTATCAATATCATAGATAAGAGACGGTCAATATACGAGAAAAATAATCTACACATACGACGTACGATTTCATTATATTTGATAGAAAGAAATACTACTTCGGTGTATTATTTAGAGCAATACAATGATTGATGCGTTATATATCAAAGACGGATCTAGTACTTCACTATGAATTACCGAACAAAAAAAAAGTGTTCAACATTAACATTTTATAAAAGATGTTTTTAGAACGGTTCCGATCAGCTGCGGCGATAAAATAAGTGACTTCTGTTTTAACTTAGTTTGCATGCCCCGCGCGTAAAGGAAAATGGTGCGAATCCGACATGTTAAGTACGGAGAAACTAGTATTGATTGCTTAGTTAATTACATTAATGTGACTGTACTCGTACCCAGCATCAGACGGTATGAAAACCGCCTGGGTGTAACGAACACAGCAGGTACACTATTTACCTGAATCATTCTTCTTCTGCCATAATTGCTGCGAAGAATGTCGACTTAACTGGCGCAGTCAGGATCGAAATGAGCAACGAATGCTATTACAATTAAATCTGTCACGGAGCGGTTGTTTAATTAATGCCGTGTGTAATTATGTACGGAAAAAAAGGGGCAACGGTTAATCTTAATGCTGCACGCTAAAAAGGCAATGTTTTCTAGAATCTGTCAGACCGCAGCTGTTTTCCATATCTGTATCAATAACAATATTACTTAGATTCGGTTTGATTGATGATCGAGGTAAGCATCAAACAAACAAATGACAGGCGACTTGTTTTGAAGCCCCGGGCTATGGAAATCGATACCGTGGAGTTTCAACGGATCTGCGTACTCGGTGTTTTAATTCATTAATGGGACAATCTTGACAGATAATAAGAGAGCGAAAATTAAGATAGGTAAAGCGTGTCATTGTGTTTGTAGTTTGGTAATTATTTCAACATGCAACAGTGTGTGGATAAAAAACTCGTCACATGTCTCACACGCATGTAACATACCATCACTGCATATATTATGTTTTATGGTTTGAAAAGATATTCAATTATTAAATGTATTAAAAAAATCACTGGCGAAGAACCGAACCCCAGTCTCCGTCCGACAGGCGAATCGAGCAAGACGTGAAAATAGCAGTTTACAAACCCTTCATCAATACTGGCATGCTACAAAATTTAACAAGGTTAAAATTAAAAATAAATAATTCATCATTAGTATTAATATTCGATGTTAAGAACGCATAAATAATAAAGTATATCAAAAATATTATTCAATGCATTAAACTGCAACATGCAAAAATCAGCACATATATTTATATGACAATTTGATACAGTAATCTACTACATGAATATAATATATAAGATGGTACAATACTGTTTAGCATATAAGAGGCACCGGGATCGATACTCAGAGCCTCCAATTTTTGCGCTTGGTGTCCATCCCAGTAGCGGTAAAGCTGAGAAGTATAAAGGTGAGAGTATGTAAAAATGTCAGGCATATAATTTTCTGACGCAGTTTTCGTGATAAATTTTACTGGGGGACTTAATAACTAAACATATTCTAAGTTCTAATTTATTACTATTTTCGCTCTCATACGGTTATAATTTTTTTCTAATGTGGCAATGGCGGCAGCGGCTTAACTAAGCCAATGCAGCGGAGCCAAAAAAAAAAAATGAAAACAAAAAAGGCTGAATTTTCCATAGAGCTATTTCCCAGGGCCCCCCGAATTGATAGATGCCCCGGGTCCAAGTGATATCAAGTGACTAATGTTAGATATTTTATATTTTACTTTTTGCGTATAACTGTTTTTAACTCAATTTACTTGTAAATTTAAATTTTTAAAATTACACAAAGGGCTCTTTGTTCATTTTTTATTGGGGCCCATTTTTTGAAGTTACGCCGCTGAATAACGGCGAATACTTAGTATCCTTTGGACAGCAACGGTGGAAGAGCAGAGAGGAAGATGGTGATCTTCAACTTAATGGAACGACCAGATCGAAGACACTACTGGCTATCCTGTTGCAACGGCCATTCAAACGGCTGAAAAGAAAAATGGAGGAGAATCGTCAGGGATATCAATAGGCCACAATCTTCAATAACGAGGAAACCAACTGGAGAAGAATAAATATAATAAATAATTGATTTTTTATTACTGAATTACTGGCCACAAGCAAACTGTTTATAAAAATAACTAATACCAAGGATTTACAATTACCTAACCTATAGATCTAAGACCATTCTAAGACCTAGATATTAATTTCAGGAATGCAGTTATCATACTTACGCGATCGGTAAAATATGTACCGCTTATTTATTGAAACTCACATTAATAATTGAAACATGTGCACTATTAACTATCAATAAATAATGCCATTTATTATTTACGTTGAAGGAGTACTTAGATACATATATTTTATGCAGTGGCGTGCAGTGTATATGTAATATATGCACTACAATATATGTTACACATAGAATTATGAACTTTCGTTTAACCAACGTCAGTTAGTCAAAATTAATCCGTCGTTTATGCGACCTTACTATGTATTTATTTGTACTATTAATAGTATTTTTAATGTTTGAGTTTTAACGTAATACAATACCTTCTAACCCATATAAAAATCTATATAAAAAATGTAAGGACGTTTTCAATAACACTTTCTATGACTGAACGTGATTCTTTTATTGTTTGAATATTCTTCATGTAATAAATAAACGGAATAAATATTTTTATTAAAGATTAAAGCAGGAAATAGTTCTGCCAATTGCTTTTTGTTTTTCCCAAATCAAAAACCAATTCATGGATCAAATGCAAAGAACGACCATGAAATCAACACGTTAAAAACACTAAGATAGTAAAATTCACGAATTAGTAAAAGAGGAAGTAGACACTTCAATGATTTGTACGTAGTTGTAAGCCTTTGCAATTTTATTCTGTTAAAAAACAGCATAAGTAGCGATTCCATACAAAACAGATCAACCGAAAGGAATTTTCCATTCAATAAATGGCCAATTGTATGACTTTAGTAATTCACCACCTTAAAAGTAGAAGATAATTAAAGATGAGTAGAAGTAATGTGAATAGCTGCAATGCGTTTTTTGTAGCCACTAGCGCTACGGCTGTAGCGGTGGGTTGTCGTGGTAGTTTTTAGAACTAAGCCATTAAAGTTTCTACTGATACGCAGATGGCGCTAATTGTAATAAATCCGTAAATATATGTTCACAGTCCATATTATAGATTATTTAATTTTTATTTGTTTCACAGAATTTTTAGTAATGCACAGCTCTTTTGCTTGTATGCACTGCGCGCCCCTGCTTTTATGGAACATTTAAGTGATCTCGCGTAGATTCTTTTTTCTTTTAATTCTCGCAATGTTCTCAAAAAAAGATAAAGCATTTGGAGACATCGCTAATTTTGACAATTTGTTTAAAATTTTACAAATCTGTGTGAAATCTTCAAAATTGAAATCAAATACGAGTTTAAAGCAGTTTTATCGAGTTCACATCATATGGAACGGAAATATGTGGCGGAAATGAGCTGATAACAAATAAATTGAATGTTTACTGCCGATCGATAGGCAGTTATGTTCTACGAGTCGCTGATGTCTACAATCGAGATAAATCGCACAGAAAGTCACACAGAGAAAACCCAACAGCGGCAGCGCGCAGCCGCAAACAATATACTCGTAAATATATAGATGTGATGACGTGTGTCTTTTATTCAATGAATGATTTTTTCTTCGATTGTGTCGATTATCGAACAGATGTTCTATAATATTTAGGAGTGCTGATATTGTTCACTTATAGATGACTTCATGTTTGTTTTAAAAACGTCAGAATTTGTGTACACGACGCATGATGGTCTATGTGATTAGTCACTAGTAGGGTTTCTGACCTGGGTCGACCAGAGAATGGATGCCCGGGAATACATGGGGTTTTCGATGCATCGAGTCCCGGAAATACTTATGTCGAGTCCCGGGATTCGTAAAAATTTTGGAAGAGTGTAAATAAAATAATTTCGTCCAAAATTTTCGTCTTACGAACGCAATTAAAAAGAAATGTTCGGGTCAAAACAAAAATAGTATACATTTCGAATGGGTTCCAGAAAACAATAACGATGAGTTCAGGAAATAATAAATAATTTAATTGCAAAATACAGATTTACAAATTCTTGGAAATTTGCTAGCATTGGTGACAATCGAGTACATACATGAGTGAGTGCTTTCGTTGAAACAAAATTTTATTTTTTTACCGAATTATGCCTTGGCTTGTAACGGTTTCGAAGTCATTCGGTAATAGAAATTCTTAGTCGTAGAATAAATTTGAGACTTTTCTCAATTGCTGGAAATTTATGTACAAAATCGAGAAGCAGGCTATCAGATGTAAATTTGAAAATTTTTATATTTTTAAAATGCTATTTTAAATAAAATTGTTTTAATGAGTGTAATTAATTTAAATATTTTACTTTTGTTAATATAATATATAATAGATTGATTGAAAATATGTACATACAATACATTTCATTCAAATTAGATTTTTTAAATGTTTTTTTTTAATATTAAAAATTTATTGTATCTGTGTTTTATTTAGAAATAATATTTTTTTGTCAATACATGTTTAATTTATAATAGCAATTTAATTGAAATAAAATTAACAATGTTTATAAAAAACAAACATAAAATCTTTTATTTGAAAAAAAATTATTAACTTATTACGAGACCCGGGATCCCGGGAATGATCCAAAGCTGCGAATCGAGTTCCGGGAATGAAAAAAGTCGGGGAATAGATAAACTCTAGTCACCAGGCAGCGTTGGCTTGGTCGAATGTCTTTGGAAGGTGAGGCACGTGTGTCGTGTTAGCGCTTTCTTTGCATGGCTTTCTGCTAGTAGGTATACATATATTAAGAATAATAAATTTAATACAGATGAAATGTATTAAATAGAAAGATACACATACAAAATCAATTTCATCAACAAATATTGTTATTGCTACCGGGATCTCTTCGTGCATTAACCGATTATGCTTTACCAACACAGTGCTTTGACGACAAATTTTCGAACCTATATGTTACACTTTTCAAATTAATACATGTATCGTTCCATTATTTAAAAGCCATCTTCTTTATTTTTACGGAATCTCAAATACCTTAAGTAATCCGATAGGAGACGCCAGAATTAATAATGAATTTTTATTAAGTTTTGGACACATTAGTACAACTTATATATTATTAAGGAGAACACATTATTATTGTGAAGTTGTAATTATTCAATCACAGACCTATGTTCTGAATAATTACAACTTCCTCCACAATACCTCCAATGTTCTCCTTAATAATAATAAATTTATATTATCAACTCAAACGAGACAACACAAAGTGTTCTTTGTAGGTACCCATAGAAATAATTATACTGTTAACTCGCCAATATCGTGGATGCATCGGCTTGGTAACAAGTTGAACTTCGTTAACATTTTTCATTGCAGGAGCATATCTGAATTGTACTTAGTTTTTAAAATTATTTTATATTTCATTCCAATCATGGACACAACACAAGACAAACAATGAACATCTACACGCCAGTTCCGAGAGCAACGACATTTTATCAAAGATTCTACATGTTCTTAGCTCCGAAACTGTACAACACACTCAATACCAACTGGAAATCGTTCAACTCCAATAAGATTACACAAGTATGGACCCAATATATGATCCAATCGGGTAGAGAGCAATCAGATGCATGGCTATCCAACATTCTAACATAATCATTATACAGTGCCTACACTAATAATTCAATAGTTCTACAACACTCCCACTACATTTTTATTTAAAAAAATATTTTTTTACCTCTATTTTTATTTCTGTCGAGTTTTTATCAAATAAAACCACAACAGCACGAAAAAAACTGGCTACTTTAACACAGACTTCAGTCTAGCAAAGTAACCAGGACAACGCTGTATACATCAGAGGTGGAGTCTACTCCGTCCGACACAATAAACTACGAGTATTTAATTGCAATATAATTGTATCTTATGTTTATCATGTTATATTATAATATATTCACCTCTGTTACAACAAAAATATGTATGTTAATAATGTCTAAATAAATAAATAAATAAATTTAAACTGTTGTATTCAAACTGTACTGTTATATTTAAATTAAATAAATTATTATTCTTATGTAAACCCAACCCAACCCAACCCAACCCAACCCAACCCAACTCAAAGCCCACAAGGACGTTGATGGAAATAAAATAAAAGCAGTTTTCCTTCCCTAACGCCGCGTGAACCAATAATATTAAACTACGAAGGAGTGTTCAGTATCCTTACACATATCAAGCATCAAGCAATCTCTTCAAGTCATGAGTACCGCTCGGCGTTCATACTATTCCAGGTGAGCAATTTCACGATGTACATCAGTATGGAATCAAAGGCTGTCTGCATTCTGGAACGTAAACAGCCAGCAGCCGGTACCGTCGGCGTCACGAAACGTGTGCTGACGGAAGCGGAGGTTGACAGAAATAAACCACAGAGAAGTACTGAGGAAACAGTGGGACATAATTCTTCTTACTGTGGCGGTGAAGTGAAATAAAAAAAAAAAACACGTTTCCTCAGGGTGCAGGTACGACACGAAGCCTGTGAACGCGCATAACTACTGCGGGCGTCTTGCACAGTGTACATATGGAACGTCGCCCCACTCGACTTTTGTTCAACGTTGGGTTTGAGCAAAAATTGCAGAAATTATTTCATGCGATAAAATAATATGTAAAAATATAACCGTTTGTTTTTATTTCAGTTTTATTATTATTAAATATAAACTGTTAAATAAATACACAGCATTTACTAAACATTTTACGTCAAGGTTTATTATAGGTAATACTGTAATGTAACAAAAATATAACGAAACCCAATTTAAAAATTAACCCAAACATTGAACAATACTAAGACTACAATTAATAAGGGTACACTAATATATTCGGTTGATAAGTTCGTAGCGTTTTTATAAATAAAAATAAATACATAAAACAAATCAATAATACTTACATATATATTCCTTCTGCATTATTTAGGATGTTCTGTTAGTTTTTCAATTTCAGGCCTGAAGAAATCCGGTGGTTTTTAGGTTTATAGGCTTTCGGAAATTGCTGGATAGACAGCGGAAAAGATAGAGCAAGATGAGGAGAATAGGGCGGATGTGGAATAATTTCCCATCCAATAGTCGCTTTTGTAATGTTAGCGGTATGTCTTAATTCATCGATCAACTCAAATAAAAGGATATGTTGGAAATTTGGTCGGTTTTTGTACTTGACACTTAATTTTATTTAGACAACAATTAACAGAAACATTCTACATATTTAAAAAATCAACTTTAAAATGACGTATTTGCGTCATAATTTTTTTTTCGAAACCTCTTTACCCTTGTAAACAAAAACCCTACGAACTTCAGATTTAATTTAATATAACTACATGATACTGTCATGTTTATTGCATTCTATGAAATCTCTTTATTTTGCTAAGTAAAATTTTCATAACTATTCTTTTTCAAAGTCAAACTATTTTTTTTATTAAATCCTCAATTAATACACCAACGACCTTTACACGCACGCAGAGTTACTGTATGATGCGCCATGTGGGTCGGCGACATCATTGGACCCTATTTCTTTCAGGATGCAAGATGCAATGCAGTAAAAACTTATTTGGGGCTGAATTGGGTCGATTGGGCCTGCAACATATGTGGTTTCAACAGGACGGTACTACCTTATATACAGCCCGAGGTACGCTTGAAATTTTGACGAATGAAACAACATCGGCCTGGAATATAATATTCACCCTGTATGTGAATAGGTAACGATCGTTGACCTTTATGGTAATTATAATAGCAAAATAATGTACATGTAACCACTTCGTGGAGCGTAAGTTTCAATCCACAGACCATGGAATAAATGAAAAAGAATTGAATTTAAATACTCATAAAGGCTTTTCTCACTGGGACCTAGGCAGTGTTATCAGTTCCACTTCGACGCTCTACGCCAAAGATTTAATAATCCAAATATCTATCAAAGGTCTCATCATTCAGAACTTACACTTATCAAAGATCATATTTTCATTTCCTCTAAGAGAAAAATTATGCGCCTTATTCGTTACTTTTAATATCCAGTTTGTTACCAACCGTTAATCTGGCACCTAAAACCAGTCAAACTATATATATATATATATATATATATATATATATATATATGTACAAACCTTCACTGCATTAAGGTACGAAGGCATGTAGTGCTGGTGTAAACTGTATATATTATAAATACAATAATATCGACGAATTTTGTATTATTGTTCGTAGTCGAGTAGGTATTCTAAAACGCCGGATTCAGAAATCAGAATGGGATATGGTGGGCGCGATTTCAAATTCCAGGACAGCCACTTTTTAAAATTTAGCTAAGACACAAATCACTTCTTTATTTTTTTTTTATTCAAGACATTCATATTTAGGATTGGGTGGGGATGAAAGTGCTGCGGGAAGAAAGTTCCATTGCAAATATTTCATAAACGTTACATGTGAACGAGCATATGAACACCGCGAGATGTGGTGATAACCCCTATGCCTAGCTTCGCACTTCGTCCGTCGAGTAAATGTGCTAGTCGGAGGTGCACGCGTCTATACTTTGTTTTTATGGTCGGCGAGTTTAATTTCAAAATTGCATAATTTTTGGTTTTGTGAATACATTTTATTTTACTGTGTATGAGAAGTAAGTTATCCTGTTCATTTATATATTTATTTATAAATGTAGAGTGAATTTTTAGTCGTATAGATTGTCTTTATTTTATAATTTGATATTTGTTTCGATATTTCGGTATGGGGTTAAAAGTGTCGCGGTGGCATTTTCTATCCCACTCCCGGTACTATTTGTACAAAATGTGTACACTCGTATTTGTTTCTTCTTATTTGCAGAATTAGGACGTACAAGATAAAAACTGAGCGGGAAAAGGCTTCCATCAGGCTTCCATCATATGAAACAAGCTGCTGATTTGGTGATGAGGGAAAATAAATCTGCGTACTATTTTAAAACAATTCGATATTTGTAGAATATCACTGAAGAGATTCATAAATTGGTTATCAGAAAATCCTGAGACAGCAGCACATGGGTATAGATCAGCACGCCGGGTTTCCCAGGATAACGAATAAAAGATTTTGGTACTGGCGGTACTCAATGCCATTTAATTGTTTTTGGTATATTAAATGAGTCTCAGATATATCTTCTTCAACACACATTAAGTATTGTATAACATAAAAGCTCTATAATCACGTTATCCTGTCATTTGTAAAAAGTGGCACTTTCATCCCCACCCTACAGCGACAGTATTTTTGTCGACAAATTTTCGAACCCAAATGAATACATCTATCGTTCCATTATTTGAATTATTTGAAAAATTGTCGACAAAAATACTGTCGCTGTAGCATAGTTGATAATGCACCTTCCCCGGATTGGAAAAGAGATCCAGGTTCGAATCCCGGTAGCGCAACAACAATATTGATTTCGTACGTATATCTTTATAATTAATACATTTAATTAGTATTTAAAACAAATGTTTGAGACTGCAAGCAGATCGTTACGTGACCAAACACAAAAAAAAACCTTCAGGCACCGGCCGCAAAAACTAGGTGGACTTCGCGAAAGTGTGCGAAAGCGCGTTATTTTACTTTTTTCTTGAGGTCCAATATCATCGGTGGTGCATATAATATTTAAGTTTTTGAACAGTCACCATTTTGAAACATTACTTCTTTGAAAGTCTGTCCAAAATTGGTGATGTGAAATATAGTCTTTATTTTCATATAAAAATATTTCATTTTTGTCATTGAAAAAGCTCTCTTATAATAAAAACATGGAAGAGTTGTGCATTTCCACGCTGTGCGAGAACCCTTTGAGATGAAACATGCATCTCTATCATTGCGACAGCATTCCTCCGTAGCTTCATAATCCGCCGTGCAAAATTGCAATAAAAACCACATCGTAAGTTTACATTGATATCGGAATAAACCACGGAACGAATTGAAAACGGGAATCGCAGCTTTACGTCAACAAAAAAATATTTTATAAGCGTCGGACCAGAACGGTTCAGGTAGTTAGGTACTCCACTTAATGTATAAGAATTAGTTTCTTCTATAAAATTCATAATAACTTCACATCGATAATGTTAAGTTTTTTGTCACCTGTTATTATGACTGTAAATATAATATACGAGTAAATATACTAGCGATATTAATACTAACACTTAAATATTAAATGTGAGATACTTCTTACTCACCATTACGCCGATTCCCCGTGGGGGTGGGCAGAGAGGATAGAGCGCCTCACTCTTCTGTTCTGACACACAATTCTCGCCTCATCCACATTCATTCTCGCCGATTATTGTGGCTTTTAACATGATCATCTTCTAGTGTCTGGTTTACCTGGACGTCTTCTATTTGTAGTGCCATCAACACTTGCGTCATTTATCTTTCTTACCATTCTCTCCCTGTTCATTGTTCCATATGACCAAACCACTTGAGTGATCCTTTCTTATTCTAACTCACTATACTAAAATTAGCTTTATATTATTTCCTTATTTCATCATTCTTTACTGTTATAAATAGATCTGCCACAACGCCTAAGTGCTCTCATTTCAACTGCATTTAATTTACTTTCGTTCCTCTTCTGCCAGCTCCAGGCCTCACTTCCGTGGTACCAGGAAATGAAGATTATTTAAGTGTTTACTGCACTTGGATGTGTAAAGTTGTTATATTAGAATGTTATTAAAATTACGTACACTGTATAAACGATTTTCTTCTCCAAACACGAGACTTTTTTTGGTAGCGAGGTAACATGTCACCAAAATCTTAGAAATTATCATCATGTTCGTCCCCCTTGTCCTAGAAGGCACTTCCACCTACCTATCTACCCCCGTCTACCCCATCTGTAACAGCAATCAAAACTCGGCATGAAATAAATGCATTTCTCCGTCTTGCAGTAACATGATAATCCTATTACAAGCAAGCCGGAACATCCATCACACAAGAAATGTATAATACTAAAAGTTTAGTGTAATTAAACCATCCTTCAGTTGTTTTGATTTTACAATTTTTGTTTTATTGATAAAGCTTTTATAATTTGGTTACAATTAATAATTTTATTTTGTTAACTAGGTGCATTTTATGCGTTCTTTGATATATTTTTTCTAAATATATTTCACATTATCAAGGAGAACACATTCTCATTGCGAAGTTGTAATTATTCAGAACATAGGTATGTGATATTTTAAAACGAAGTAGATGGCTTTCAAATAACGGAACGATAGATGTATTAATTTTTAAAAAGTGTAACATACAGGATCGAAAATTTTTCATGAAAAGTACTGTCGCTGTAGTATAGTTGGATAATGCACCTTCCCCGGTTTGAAAAGAGATCCAAGTTCGAATTCCGCTAGCGCAACAACAATATTTTTCGATAAAATTGATTTTATATTGTATATCTTTCTAATTAATACATTTATCACGGGATTTAAAATGATGAATTTAGTGGTCCGTGAGGTCCTAAAGTTAGGCGACCGCTGCTGTAAGGGATATGTAATAAACCCTACTCGACAAAAATGCACTACGTTAGGTATTCATATATTATTTAATACGTTAGTATCTCTCTCACAAAAATGACTCCACAAACAATCGTATTGGAACGGATTTTCTAAGAAATTTTACGGTAACGCGTTCCGATCGTGAAAAAAATATCGAAACGATGTTCCGGCGTATTCCGGCCCCACTATACCACTGCCTTTAAGATAATATATAGTTACTAGCAGTGAGATTGCTGCTAGGTCATGCGGGCTACGCTACGCTGCATTTGGTGACCGCTGCGCGGTTAGCGTCTCAATAAAGCTTTCTCCAAAACAACCCACACTCAACGTTCAGCGATAGACAATAATAAATACAAAAATACTATTTGGAATCGGATAAAAAACATAACTAAAAACCGTTTTTTTGACATTTCGGAAATACTATGGTATACTATAGTTAAGATAAGGAAAGATGACAGATGGCGTGTATGTGTTTTTTTACTCGTAATAAAGACAATATGCACTTCAAATTGAATATATATTTACGTACTGTTATTGAATATATAAAAGAGAAAACATTTAAGTAATCTTAACCTAGAGTTATTAAAAACACGTTTGTATTTTATTCCCGATCGCGTCTCGCAGACCTGGCCGTTTAATCAAGCACTATACAGCCGTACGGATCCGATACATCCAATAAATTTAAGACGTCCAGAAAATCATAGAAATACATGGGGAAACGCAATATATAATAAGGATAAATTGTGTAAATTTTCATTTAAGTCTTAATTATTGATATAATTAATCAGAAGTCAAGCATAACTTGATAGGATTTTATAAAAAAAAAAAATTGGAAAGAGTGCTAAATAAAGTACGGACTGTATAGCGGATTTTTACACAAATCAAAATCACTGTCTCCGCTATTTGCTACATCAATATTATTAACCTAAATCGAAATAATATTAGGTCTCAACGTCGGGAATGTCGCGTAGAATGATTATCCAGAAAAAAAACATTTGTTATTTTTTTATTTATTTATTTGCACGTTCTTTATTCAAGCACTTACTTTATTAAATCTACGTAGAACATTCATGATATTTTTTCTAGACTTTATAGAACGGCCAGCAATGGATTTTAAAGTTTTGCTGGAAAGTATGGTCCGTGTGTGTACCAGTAGCACTGGAAGCTCGACGTATTACGTCTATTCAAAACGTCGAGTTCGTCTTTTTGAAAGCTCCGGAGCACAAAAGTTTCCAAACAGATAGTAGTTCACGGATCCAGCAGATACCGGATCCTTAACATCACAGTCCACGAATGATGCACGGTAAGGTGCACTCATGGGAGGGTTGTGGGAGCTACCCCCCTGCCCTTCCCAAGCCGCATTTGTATATGATAAATGATTAAAAATGAAATAATTTTGAAGTTAGGTTGTGTGCTTTATTTAATATACAAAGGAATCTATAAAAAATATCAATTACATTACAAATCTATCTGAGGAAAAATGACATTTTACGTTGTGTTTTAGGCTTTCACGGCTAATGTTTATAATTTATAGAAATAATAATTATAATACAAATTAAATATATTAATTAGAAAGATATATATATAAAATCATTTTATAGAAAAAATGTTGTTGTTGCTACCAGGAGTCGAACCTGGATCTCTTTCTCCCCGGGAAATACATTAACCGTTACATTGCATTGCTCAAAGGTATTTGAGGTTGGGGCTTCCAAATAATGTAAAGAAGATGTGGCTTCCAAATAATGTAACGACAGATGTATCAATTTGAAAGTGCAACATACAAGTTCGAACATTTGTCGTCAACTTACTGTGTTGGTGTAGCATAATCGATTAATGTATTTCCCCGGATAGGAAAAGATCCAGGTTCGAATCCCGGCAGCAACAACAATATATTTTTCAATAAAGTTGATTTTATATGTACATCTTCCTAACTAATACATATAATTTGTATTAAAAGTATCACAGACTTATGTTCTGTAGAATTGCAACTTCACAATGAGAATGTGTTCTCCTTAAAAATAATAATTATTCACTAGCAGTTCACTCCGAATTCCTCCAAATTTGATTTTAGCATCTAGAATTATGACTTCTCGAGTACGAAAGATTTTTCTTATTCTCCAAATACTACAGATAAAAAAATGAAAAATTATATCCCTTGTTATCTTTTGAAATTTGAAACGCACCCAAATTTATTTCTGGGTGCGCCTCTGACGTGCGGACAGAGTAATTGAAATCTCAGAATTAAATTGCAGGTAGATATTTTGAAGTTCTGGAAGTACCTACTGAGTTCGATAAAAATGGCAAACGCACGGGATTGGACGTTAGAAATTATTTTAAATTAACAGCGAGAAATTTCGCTAAAATTTAAAAATTCGTTTTGATAACTTTTATCGATCGTTAAGGACGTTCCCAAAAAAATCACTTTTCTTACAGTCCTTTTTAAACTTTGAATACATTTACTTATGAGTGTCTATCATACGTAGAATTTTTTTTCAATAGTCCTTGCGGTAGTAAATTTATAAACATTGACTATTAAAATTAGCTTATTTAACATACGAACCATACCCCGATCGATGTTGTAGCGCACGTTTAATTGAATAGCAATAGTAATTTTCTCACGATTGTTTTAGAAAACTGAGAATTATTAATTGAAAATTTAACAAATATCTTTCTGTAAAAATGACTAAAACAAGCGGTATTCGTTTTGTTATAAAAAATGTTAAAAGTGAGCTACTTTTGAATGGTTTTGAAGTTTCCTTTTATAATTTGAATAAAGAGAGATTTTTGAACATCTGCGCATGTGAGCGGAAGCGAAAAAGTACACTGTACCTCAACTATTTTTTATTCTATTCATAGTAGTTCATAGTAGTTTACATACGGGGGAATTTTCTTGAAGATTGAGTATGACTGCTCTTTGGGAACGTCCTTAAGCTGAATTATCTATCTGGCGCGTGCAGTCTCCACTCAAAAAAGCTGTGCAAATTTCTGGAAAATAAATCTTATTTTAATATTTTTCTGATATGATAATTTGTTTCCCCGCTGAGGTAGGCAGATAGGACAACAGACTTTTAATAATAATATGTATTTCTTGTGCCATCAACACTCGCGTCACGTATATTTCCTACCATTCTCTCCTCATTCATTCGTTCCACATAACTAAACCACCTAAGTGATATTTTATTATTTCTGTTCACTACGATAGGATCAGCTATTTGATTTATATCTCAGATATTATTGTTTAACCTAATTAGTAGCATATTTAAATTAATGGATTTGTGCTACGAACATACATATGTTATCGTAATAGACATCTTTCAATAATATTTTGATTAAGTTTTCAAAATGTGCTTTATGTGTTTTTACGAAATCGCGCGAATCTGGGAGGGAAATTATTTAAATTAATTTTTTACGTCGTGTGCACACAAGTTTATATCAAAATCGCGATCAGGGTGGGACTGGAGATGATTTATTAGGATCGTGTTGCGTGAAGTGCGAATACGCACACGCGAGGGATTCAAAAATATTATGTTACGTTCCGTAATTATTATCCATGAATTTACCTGCCGATGCTATAGTAAAGGTGGGCTAACTTGGCTGACTGTTTTTAAAAATTTATAACTTTGGTGGGGTTTATTTTTAATTATATATGTTTTTGCAGATAATAAAGAATTTATGAATGTTTATAATGGCTACATACCCAGTGCAAGAGCGCGTTAAAATGATTGAATTTTATTATGTTTCGCGACGATCTATTATCGGTGAGCCACTAATTTCAAAAAATGCAGAGTTTGTTTGGACTCCCCGTTCCCCAGATTTGACGGCGCTTGATTTCTTTTTGTGGGGCTACTTAAAAGTCCGAGTTTACATGAACAAACCGGCAATAATTCAGGAGCTTAAACAAAATATTCGTACAGAAATAAGAAATTTGGAGACATTGCGTAATGTAATGCAAAATACTTCAGAAAGAGCTATTATTTATCAACAAGAAAATTGTGTTATTTTCCACACATACATTAAAAAAAAGTTTAAAAAGTTCCATTTCAAGTGATAATATATTTTTTTAATAAATATTAAAATTACAAGTTATATCCATTTTGCATCAGTCAGTCCGAGTCGGCCCACTCTGTAGTAGACAAAAAAAATAAAATATTCTAATGTAATGGTAGGAAATCCATAATTGATATAATATATAAATAAATAAAACATTATTTTTGTATTATGTACATAAAAAAATGAAGTATGAAGAGAGAGTTGATAATAATGAATCAAATAAAAAATTGACCAAACTTCACAATGCAGGGTCATCCAATGAATCTTGTGTCCACTTAAAGATTTACATGAAATTATTTGCATGTTAAAAAAAGGTCATTAAAAATACATTATTACTAAATTTGAGGTCATCAACGGGTTATCACAGATTTTAAACGGTAATTTTCAACACAATGCTGAATAATTCTTCGTAACACCGATAGTTAAAATAAGTAAAGGAAAACAATAGATGCAATAATATTATCATTAATTGACATGGCAATAATATTATCATTAATTGACATGGCAACATTGACATGGCAACAAATATTATCATTAATTGACATGGCAACAATATTATCATTAATTGACATGGCAATTACTCAGTGGTGCAACTTTTTGCAATAAACTTCGTATTTGTTAAAACACACATGTTGAGTTATACTTTTATTACTACTATGATTTTGAGGGTGCAGACTCTCTCATCATGATAAATGATCAATAGTAACTAAATACAGTTAGATCGGCCAGTGGCGTAGTTACAAAAATAAGACCCCAATGCAAAATGAAAAAAGTGCCCCCCTGTAAAAATATTAAGTAACACGTGGTTTCATTCATTAAATATTACGAACAAAATTAGACTCTTATAATATTCATACTTTCATGAAAAAAATATAAGTATATTTTTAGGTATTTATATATATACTTGCAAATGAAAAAAAAAACCTTCTTTTATTTTACAGCGATATGAGTACAGGTATGAGCCCTAATCCAACACATTAGCGGAGAACTACTGTAAACTTCTTAATAATGTTTTCACGTATTTTCGTAATACATTTTAAAATTTTATAATTCCATTTTAGTTAAGGGGGAATTTACAAATGATTAGTCTTTATTAGCGCTGAGAATGTATCAATACCAAAAGTATTGCAGGACGTGAACCTTTTGGGCCCTTGTCTAATGCGGGACTCAATGCACCGCATTGGATGCATTGGCACAGTTACACCACTGAGGTCGGCACCAAACTGTATTTAACTTAGTTATGACATGAGATGAACTGCACATCACAAAACTACAGTAGTATAAAAATATAACTCAAAGTGTATGTAGTGTGTAGTGTGTAGGTAGCGCAAATTTTTGTTAATTGAAAAAAAAAATACTAAAAGAATATTGACAAAAAATTCAAGTGGACAGAACGCATTACATGTTCACTTATTCTCCTGACTTATTATATGTTAACTTGGGTAAATATTGAATTTTTCATTTTATGCTTGTTATTAAAATTTAATATTTTTGTTTTTCTTACTCTTAATTTTATTAATGTTTATACAATATATTTTACAATTTCTGTTATTTAAATGTGCTTTTAATATATTACACTCTCGTGAAGTACAATTATTTATATTTGAAATTATGGACACGGTGTAAATTATCTAAACTCCAGATTTTTCTCTTATAGAGGTATCAAAAAAAAAACTCAATGTACTATTGACTCATTTAAATCAATATATTTATTTTAAAATAATAATAATTATTATCTGCAAACATTCAAAAATGTATACGAGATAAGTTTTCACAGAAATTTAATATAGTATTTTATAAAAATCATACGCGAGCAAACTTATTTTATCTATTATATTGTAGATTTAAAAAAATATATAATTAATATTTTTTAAGATTTACATACTAAGCAAAAAAAAAATGTCACTGAATTTCGAAATGTGTAAATCCAAAACTGTTGTTTAATAAGTGTTATTACTAAAGTGCATATTTCTATAAACGAACACAGATTAATACTATTTGTCGTATTTGTGAACAAATACATTTAAAAATAACAAAAAAAAATAGCAGCCTACGAGAAATTAGGTGCAAGAATACGATTAATGACATCTGTTAGAGCATTTGGAAAGTTGCTCTACTCCATTTTGGTTAAGGAAAATAACATTTTAATAAAATTTCGATTTTCAACATAAAATGGTTCAACCCTGTTAGACCAAACATTTATGTGAAAACATAAATTATTTTTGTTTGTTTTCCAGTATTGTAGTTTTAATTTTTCATCTAACAACATATAATAAAGTACAAAATTGTTATGACAGAAAATTTTAAAATGTGAAAATATGATAACAATTATAAGAAACTGATAATAACTGAAAGGTATGCACAATATGTGTAATTATGACAAATCATAGTATAAAAATATTATATTATATTTTTTATAATATTTAATTATTTAACTAACAACTGTATTGTAATTTTTTAACTACTGTAAACCTCTGAAAGAATAAAAATGTCACAAATATTTTTAATTTTTTTATGTGTTGCGTAGATTCAATTTTATTATTTTAGCTTCTATTTCACTTGCTTTCAACCGTGGAACTGTATGAATAAAAAATGACTCACCCATAACTCCCAGCTGTTGGGGTGTGAGAGCAGGTGCCTCTCCGGGGATCCCCGAGGCCCCAGTCCCTAGCCCGGCGAGGGACCCGGATGCGAGCGACAATCGCTCGCTGAGTGCCACAGAAGATGCGGGGCGGCGAGGACTACGCGAGGCTCGACCCGAACTTCCTGACACAGAAACTACATCTGAAAAAATAAAATGTTTTAATGACTTTGCATATATGATTTTTGTTTATTATATATAATGTATTTCTTTGATTCTACAAAGTTTTATTTTCTCCATATAAATGTCTCTAAAAACGGAGTGTATTAATGGTTTTTTTCCTTACAATTAAAGTTTTATTTTAAATTTTTTCTGTATGTTGCTTGCGGTACCACACGTAATCCGCAACTCTAATTTTGGCCGTTATTGAATTCTTCAATTCCATTGGAAAATAAATTTCGTTTTTGAAATGTGAAGCCATCATTATTATCACTAATATGTATACAGATATTGACAGCTCAAAAGAATCAGATTTTGTTACTGATTCAAAAAGAAGTGATAAATATTATTGTTATAAATTGAACCTAGAAATATGCAGAGCTTTTTCTTCTTGTGCCTTATCCCTTCAATGGATATTGGCTATCATCATTTTGTTTACTACGGTCCAGAAAAGCTCTACTGTAAAGCTAGCGAGTAAACTAATGAGGGCAGTCGACAGCAGCTGGTTGTTTATTATTTGGGTTGTCCACATTATTTTGGTCATTATTACTTGTAATACATTTTTTGTATACACGCAATACAGTAATCTGACAATTTCAAAATGTGCTTGTAATTGTTAGCTTATTCATTACAAATGCAAGTCAAAAATACTTCAAATTTACTTTTAAAAATGTATTATTATTTATTTTCAAATTTGTGTATGTATTATTATTAAAATCTTACATCATTTATTATCTTTTAATGTTCTAATAATTCTATTTATTTTTTAAGGAAAACACATTTTTGTTGTGAAGTTACAATTTCTGAATATAGTTCTGTGGTATTTTTAATGCAAATTAAATTAATCAACTAGAAAGATAAATAGAAAAAATCTATTAGATTAAATAAAACACTATCGTTTTGTATAAAATCACAAATTTTATTAAACATCAACCGGTTTCACTTAGCTCAAGCTTCGTCAAGGCGTATTTAAAACTAACTAAAAATCTATTTATTGAAAAAACGCTTTAGTTCAATTAATTTTAAATTTAATCCCAGTATCAACTGTATTAATTACTGTTAAATTTTCTTAATAAAAAGAGATCTATCAAACAAACTGTACAGGTCATTCAAGAAATATCACCCTCCCTTATTTTACTTATACATATTTTCCACTTTGAATATCTTTTCTGTTGAAGAAGTTACTAGATTTTTTTGAAACTGATTGTAATTGTATTTTTAATGAGCAACTTTATTTATAAAACATTATATTTTGCAAGTACGCATATACTTTAATATAATCTAAAACGCACTTGATACTGCGTTCAAGAACTGAAAGAGAAAAACTAAGAATAATATATAACATAAATGTAGCCATTTTACACATATTAATTTTTAATAAGACAATGTATTAAAAATTAATAACTTGCCTCCGTTTGGACTTCTTATTCCAGACCCGCGAAGTCTCTTGTTGAGAATCTTCCTTAATCGAGGATTGGGCAGGTTGGGAGTGCGACGACGGGCAAGATACTTGGCTAGGAACCCAACCACCACCACACTCACTCCCATTACACCAACACTCCATATTACGACCTAAAAATAGTTTGAATTATTGAAATTAAAACTGTTACAACATTTTTAGCTGCATCATTTTTAAACAAGAAAATAAAATAATTAATGTTTTTGTAATTGTAATGTTTAATAATTAAACTGTTAATAGATCCCAATTATTAACTAATGAGTAATTGTGTTCAGCCCAATAACAATAATTTAATGATGAAATGCACTTCTTCTAGTATATAATGGGCTTTTCCATCCGCCTCTGTACTTTATTGCAGTTGATAGTTCCTGGTACGAAGACCTCAATTGATATTGTCATTTTTGTTCTATCTTCTTGTTCTATGTATTTTTGTTTCTATATTCCTCCTCTCCATCTTCTTCCATCTATTATATTTTTTAATTAGTAGGGGTGTGCAATGCATACAAGCAAAAAAGCTATGCATTCTAAAGATTCTGGAAAATAAATATGAATTAAACAATTCTTATCTTCTGAAAATACTTCATAAAATTCTCGTAACTATTACGCGGATTAGCGTAATGAATGGCTTGATTTTTAATTCTTCCGTTCTTTGCAGAACTTCGTACCAATGCTGCGAGATGATTAGCTTGTTTGTGTACATTCAATTTGTTTGTTCATTTTTTCAATTTTTTATAGTATTCAAGTAAATTTTACTTACTCTACTTTTCTTTCAATAGGATCATAACTGAAAATTGCGTGCTATGGCAGCTTTCACTAATTCTACAGACTAATTGTATTGTTTTCATGGTGAATTTCAACATTATTTCATAGTTCATATTTAGTATTGTGTTAGCAGTTTGCATAGATAAGTCAGTTTGCATTTTTTGGATAGATTATCGGCAATATTAAATGTTGAAATATATTCCTATCTGTTATGTGAGTTTCAGTTATGATAATTTGTAAATTAATTAATTTAAATATTATTTTTTATCTTAATTAAACATTTTAAATATCAATTTTTCGAAAGAGAAGTCGTAAATAATATTTTGAGCAAAATAAAATCAATAACAGAATATGATACTGAGCAATAAAAGAACTTGGCTTTTTTGAAGGAATGCATTCGTTTTGCAATTGTTTTCAAAATTAGAATAATTTCTCACATTTTTATGATACCTAGACCTAGTATACCTATGTATACCTAGTTAGCATCGTCAGTAACAGCATAACCTAAGTTTGTGCCTACTTTATGCCATTGTTAGTTAGATATTATAATATGTTCATGTATATCTCTTTGTATGTCTTCTTCTTCTGTTTTTGATAGTATTGTTTTCTATTTTATTTAATTATTTTGTTCTCCAGTTTACTTCTGTGCCATATCTCAATTAATTCCAGTTAATTTTTTCCAGATGTTTTAGGCTTCACATTTCAATAGCTCCAGATTGATGAGAAGTTTTTTGATACTTGTTTACTCATGAGTTATTTTTTTCCTGCATTGTTATTATCCAACCAGACTACATACATTTAGAATATATTTCTTGTTCATAATTACATTGACGTATAACAAATCATTATTGTATGGCCATAAAGATTTTAAAAGTGATTCTTAAAAAATACACTACAAAATAAAACCTGTAGAAAACTGATAAAAGTACAGGTGGTATTTGTTATAATTTACGGTTTCTTTACTGTAATAATTACTGTAATAAGATATATTTGAAATAAGATATATTTGAAAGATTGCAAAAGATTATTAACCAATTGTGTTACGGAGGTAGGTTACAAACTATAGATACACACAGACTATTGATATTATACACTGTGAAAGAGAGAAGACAATATGTTAGACATTTAACATTAAAGGGGTATTTAAAAGAGCACTTTTTCCAGAGTGGTTAAATCATAGAATAAACCACCAGAAAGTATCATAATTGCAGATCTGTGAAGTAATGGGTAAAATAAAAATTATCAGCTGATGATTACACAATTTTACCTGTCTGTTCTTTAATATGTAGAAATAATATTTTTAATACAGAAAGTACATATAATATATTTTTTAATGGCTGATTTGATAAGTATATCTCCTTCTCTTTTTGTGACGTTAATAAAATACAAAGAAATAATCATGAGGATGATAAATAATGAATCTGAAAAGATGTGCTATTCTAAATATTTGTTTGATTTTGAAAATGTATTCTGTGAAGACTTCTCTGAATTTTTTTGAGTAGAGATGTGTACACAGAAAATGTCACATCAATATTTTGACTATTTTCAAATTAAGTTAAACCATATGCTATTAAAATGAGACTAACCAAGTGGTCTCCCGGGACGAGACTCGAATCCCTGACCACTTTATCACTAGGCGAGTATCTTAGTACTCTTCGTTGTCTTACTTAAGTCGCATTGAGTTACATACATCACATTAGTTCTCACGAGTTTGGATGTCGCTGACACTTGAAGTCTTGATAATAAATGGA
Source organism: Eubasilissa regina (assembly GCA_022840565.1). NCBI lineage: Eukaryota > Metazoa > Arthropoda > Insecta > Trichoptera > Phryganeidae > Eubasilissa > Eubasilissa regina. The sequence goes on from JAINEB010000018.1 coordinate 31,227,372, forward strand.
ACCCAGTGGGTTCCAAAACGTCGGTTAGACAGGTTAGACCCATATAGTAGATTCATCTAGAAAACTAATGAACTGAAATAAAAAAATCTGAAAACTTATCTAAATATCACACTATATCTCCTAAAAAGGCCAAAGGCAAAATGATTTATAATGAAGAGGAATTATATATTGGAATGAAATAGCTAATATTTATCGAATTACTTCTTCCGCGAACATTATTAGGAATAATATAAATATTTTCACTAACCTTTTGTGATGTTGTTATGTTGATATCACGATATGTCACGAATTGTCGCCACGACTGAGCTTTGCCAATAAAAGGACTAAGTTGAGCCATCAAAGACATGGTAAGTTGCGGTACTTTTTCTGTATTATACGATTATTTTAAGCAATTTGTTTATTAATTGAGATTCATCTGACAGTTACTTTGAAGGTTAGCTGTCATCATATGATTCAGAAAGAGTCAAAAGAATAAAACACCTCACTACTTAATAATAAAAAGTATTACAGTTAGCATAATTTTGAATAAAAACTTAAAATTATGAGTTGTTAAAACGAATTTTGAATATTATTACAACAAAATTCAATATTCCCGGCAAATAAGAAACTTCCATGGATAATTATCACAAATATATCCGAAAATCTCTGACGAGGTACCTAATCTTTATTCCGAAAACGTCAAATCCGTTTAGGTAGCTACCATATTCAACGAAAAATATTTTTTCCGTCACAGGACCACAACCAAAATGTTGCTATATATCCATCCAAATATTGAGTGACGTTTGTCATCTCGCTCTTTTCAAATAATCTCTTTAATTTTAATAATATTTAAATTATGGAGGCTGTTTGAAAAGCTATAGCAACCATGGATTCTACGAATAGTTCTGTACAGTTGGAAACTTTCGAAAAGACTATTGATGACCTACCCGATGAAGTGCTTGAATTTATTCTTGGTTTCCTTCCACCCTATAAAGACTTGCAAGATTGCATGTGTGTGTCCAAGAGATGGTACCTTTTATCGAAAAGTAAGAGTTACTGTTAATGTATCCGTCTATTTACTGAAATAAATAATAATTTTTTTAGCAAGTTTTTGACACATGTCTTAAAATATTTTTTCTTTATAGATGTTATGCGAAAACAAGCTCACGATTTATATAGGGCCATTTCTGATTTCAATATTCGTTGGAGAAATATAACCCCCATTGACATGGCACCATCAATTACAAAACGTTTCTCACATGCAGCTTGCGTTCATGAGAACTCTATGTATATATTTGGAGGCTGTACAACCAATTCAACGGCGTTCAATGATCTCTGGCGTTTTGATTTATCTAAAAGACAATGGATAAGACCATTGACAATGGGAGCTTATCCTACACCAAAAGCATATGCTTCCTTGATATGTTACAAGGATTCATTGATACTCTTTGGTGGGTGGACGTATCCATCTTTATCTCAATATTATCAAGACTGGACAATGTTTAACGAAATCCACTTTTACAATATCACAACAAATCGCTGGATTCTTGTAAATGCAACAAATAACCCACCGCCCATGGCGGGTCATTCCGCCATGATCAAGGATGACAACATGATAGTATTTGGCGGGCTCTACAAGCCTACTATACAATCTCAATTGCAGTGCTCCAATGATGTGTGGATCTTGAATCTTAAAACTTTGTCTTGGACAAAGCAACAGACGGCTGATCCAAAACCCTGCCCTCGATATGGTCAGTCCCTGATTACCTTGAATGATAACAGCATAATGATCCTGGGAGGTGTGCAGGCCTTACATAACCGGTGTGTCTACAGCGATGCCTGGGTGCTGAAGATGGAAGGGCATGTTTGGCCTTGGTTTGAATTAACTATCAAGAACAAAGAATGGTCTGCGGGAAACATTTGGTGTCATCCTGCTATTAAGGTTTGTTTATAGTATTTTATGTTTTTTAACACATTAATGGATGTGATGGTTGTCAATATTCATTCCCTTATTTGAAAAATTGATAGGTATAGCCATCAAATCAACTAAGTCATGTGGTGTAAAGACAGCTATAGTAATGCCCGTCTCGACACAGAATTCTCTAGTGAGACGGGCACAGCCCAAACATATTTTTTACATCATATTGTATAGTTACAAATAAATAAATAAAATAAATACTGAAATTGGTGCGAATGTGTAGTTGATGTTATGTGACTCTGCATAATAATGACTTCATTTAAACTGTCATGTATATACAGGGAGACCTCAATAATTTTTTAGTCGACTGCATTTTCAAAAAAGTGTCCAATGTTAATGGCTTCTTTACTGGCTTCAATAACTTGAAATGTCCACAAATGTGTTAATGTCAAATCTGTCATAGAATAGAATATTGTTCTCACAAATCTTATCACACAGACATAAATTCAAAAAGTTATGAAAGCAGAATATTTATTTTATTTATTAATGTCAGTTTCGACAATATTATATATGTGTAAAAGTACAAGAAAAATTCAAATAAAAACAATGGGAATGTAAGTAAATAGTGCAAACAGGACTAGATGTGTTCACAAATTTACTATTACAACCTTTTAAAGTAGATTGCAAATGCAGTGGAACTTTGGTTTTTGTGACTAATCTGTTTGAAAAAGTCTAACAAGAACCGAAACATATGAAAACTGAAGCAATTTTTCCCATAAGAAATAATGTAAATCCATTTAATCCATTCCAGACACCGAAAAATATATATTTTTAAATATATTTTATAGAGATAATTATATTTTTACATACAAAAATACTTTTACATTTATTGAAAACTCTTATTGGCGTTTGGAAGACGGTGAGGAGGGGAAAGGGATGTGCAGAGATTATTGTTTGAAAGGGGAATCCCCCTCGATAAGGACTTCACCAGCTCGAGAGTATGGACCCCTGTCCCACAAAAATCTGGCCAGAGAGGTCTGTTTCTGGTGTTTCTAAGATTTACCGAAAATGGAACAAGGCATTGTCATTGAACATGTTGCAGATACTGCTTGCAATAGCTGTGTTAGCGTGATATTTCTCCACTACACACAGCACACATGTCCTTAATTACTGTAGATGATGAAATGGGCACTCGATTATGGGAATTGAGTGGCCGAGTCATGTGGGCAGGTGGACTTGTTTGGTGCGAATCATTTTCAGCTGTATGAAAACCTAGCGGATGTACGAAAACTGGGACAAAATATCAACGTAAAAAGTCATAGAAAACCAAATCATACAAAAACCGAGGTTCCACTATATTGTTTTTTTTAAATTACACAAGGAAGTATGTATACATAAAGTTGTGTATATATACATTAAATATACATATACAAGTTAGAAGTACAGTTAGTTGCATGAAACATTAAGTTGGAAGATTAGTTAGTTGCATGGAAGCTTATACATATAGAAATTACCTGCTTTACAATTTTTCCAACAGCTCAGTGCTTATGAAAACTACTATAAAAATAGAAATAACTTGCTGGTCTCCCAAAATCGAACCTTCAACTTTTTTGTCATTAGGCAAGCATTTTGCCACACAAGCAAGTAATATAAAACTGTGCTTGATTTAAATTTGCTGAAAAGTTTATAATTATCACAGGATCAACAATAATAAAAATTCATGGCTTAAATATTGAAAATACAGTTTTTAGTTAAATGAAGAACAATTAGGATAGTTTACAATATTTGACATATTAAGTAGAATGATCCTTTTAACAATTCCATATATACATGAGGGATAAAACAAAACCACCACTACCTAATTGACAAATTTGAGATTAACATATTTGTAACTGATTTTATAGCCAGAGCTGAGATTTTAAAATAGATATGCTTTTGATAAAATGCTTCTAAAATATACAAATTTGTTTCCAAGAGTAGTTATCAATTGTTAGACTGCTACTATTGCCATATAATTACAGTGAACCCCTTTTGATACGTTTTCCGAGGGATCAGCAAATTCAAACTTATTAAGCGTGGAAACTTATTAGCGGGGAATTCGCATTATTGACATCTAGTTTTGCATTTTAACTAACGTTACATTAATATTACGATTATTAATGTTTTTTTTTTAAATAGACACGTACAAGGAATACATGTCATCAATATTCTTACTATTTTCAAAGAATAGCTATCTAAACTGCAAAAAGAATGCTAGTAAGTATCAAATAAATATTAAAAGAAAAATAAATCGGAAGTAGAATCACTGACAAGACAAAAATGCGAAATTGATTTTAGAATTCAAATCAGCACTTTTTCTATTGTAAAGGATAGGTCAAGTGTAATAGGAGATCAAATATGACAAAAGATGTCGCATGTAAGTGGGACGTTATTTTATTATCTTGCATTAAGTTTGTTTATTTTTACAAAGTGTATTTTTTTTACTTGTCTTAGAAAATATGTTTCCTGCTGATCAACTTGAAGAATGCATATTTTTTTAAAAGTACTGTTTGTAAATAATTACTAGTTTTGACATCATACTTAAACTGATCCTTTTTGGTGATTTTTACATGTATTCTCAATGCTTTTATGAGTAATATTCACCCTTATTGAATCTCATTAGCAGTGCATTTTCAGAGAAATTATTTAGACAACATGAACATCGCCAGGGCCGAATTTTATGCGTAAATACATTAACATTTTTGACCTTTTACAATTTTAATTTTTAATCACAAATATAATAAGGATATAATATTTTGATTTATTTATTTATTTCGTTCCAATGTAAAAAGCAAATAAAGTTCAAGCAAAAAATGTTCAAGCAAACAAAAAAATTTGCCAGGTAATTTTTTTAGAGTTAATTCAGTTTTCAGTACATATTTAAACGCTCTGCTATGTTTTTTGATTTTGTCAATAAATTTTCAAATATATATCTTATTATACGATGGGACAAGGTAATTGAAAAAAGCGCTAACCATCAGTCGCGAAACATATTAGTAATTTTATTTTTTAAGAAACGCGGCTAAACTTGATAAAACAGTAACTCCTCTGATTTTTGCAAAATGCATTTTTCGGTAGAGTTGTGTGCCCTGAATTCAAAACTTCTAGATTCTAGATGCCATTGTACTATTCGAAAAGCAACCATATTCGCCATTGCAGATTTGCTTCTACCGGAAAACATGTATTTTTGTAAAGATCTGAGAAGTTACGTATTCTCAGTATACATCAGAGATGCTAATTGAAGCTCCTAATGAAACAGGGTATGGTATCTCCGAAAACGGAACATTATCAGGTTTCGAAGATCATAATTTTTTTTTTTAACAATTTCATAAACTAAAACTAACTATGTAATAACAATAAGAAATAATGTAATTTGCATAAAAATTGTTGATTAGTTGTGTATTATTTATACACATATAATATTATACAAAATCTATTCATACAATTAAAAAATGTTGATGAAACAATACGATATTTTAAATTCCGGAAACGTATTGAAGTTTCAGTTAATGCAGAATAGTGTACAAGTAGAGTAGTACATAGAAGTCATTGCATTATTTTGTTTTCTGAAAGAATAAGCTTGCCATATTACAACCGTTAATCTAAGCTATTATAAGAATTGGATTTTTCAGCCAGGAATGTTTAATAATTAAAGATAAAAATAAAACAAGATATTAATATTACCAATATGGCTCTTATATTGGGAAGATTATCTACAAATGCAAAAAATAATTTATGCAATCCTTGTTTCCTGGAAGCAAAGCAGTAAATTTTATTGGCCTATTCAAATATGTCTGTTTTATTTTTGTGAGTGAATAGATTTCTTATAATGGGGCAAAACCCAAAACCCTAATTTTATTGCATTCATTGAAAGAATACCACTTTCATTTTTGACAATGTCAAATAATATTTCTTGTGCTGAAGAACATATTATGAAAATATTTTTGTAGGGATAAATTGAGTTCTGTCACAAATATTTTAATTTCTTAAGCGGGAAACTTATTATTTGTAAAACGTATTAATCATAAGAAAAATACGTAATTTGTATGGGACTTTTTCGGGACCGAAGAATGTGATCTTATTAGGTGGGAAAACCATTAAAGGGGAATTTATTAAGAAGGTTTCACTGTAATCATTTTCAAACAAGTCACTCTCTATTTTTATTAATTGGATAGTGTGGTTTTGTTTCTATGCCCCTCATATGGATTTTTATGATCTACAGAAATAAGAATTTCCTTTTTTATATTGTCATGATTCAAGAAAAAGATTTGGAAAAATGTGGCCTTCCATTCTTCAAGAGCCCTCATTAACTAATTAACTCTTTGAATTTTGAATATTGTGTTATATTATTTTGACAAAAAATATTAAGAATAAAAGATCACTATTAACATTTTTACTGCCAACTTTATTTGAAATGGAAGACACCACATAGGGTAAGACTAGCTTTTAAGGGTCTTGACTTATCTATTAAAAGCTGATTGCTATGATTTAAAATTATGACTTTAATAACTGCAAGGTACAAAAGTGCGTGGTAACACACTTAAGCTTGGCATGATATATAAAGTTTGGCATGTTAACATGCTCATGGCATTTAAAAGGTTAAACTTTTAAAAATTGGCACTCTATAGAGCTTCACAGCATCTTGTCTATAAAAATAATAGTAATGCTTCCAATAGATGCATTTTTTAATATATCTTATCAACATTAAAAATTTATTATACTTATGGCTTTCACTGCCAATATGATTTTTAAAATAATTTCAAATGATGGGAAAAATGCTGTATTTTTATATACCTGTATATTTTTGCTGTATTTAACTAACTTAAATAATTATCTTAAATATTTTTATCGCTATCAAGTAACTTCAATGAAATTCTATAAATTAATTTGTTTAGGTTGGAGACAAGGTTGTCAGTTTAAGCCGCAATCAAAATGGAGGTAAGCATCCTGTAACATCTGCAGTGAGAATGGCAACAGCTGAACAAAGAGCTGCCACTAATTCTCTGTCCCAAAGAGTAGAAAATAGTGTGCGACGTCCATTGGATAGAGATAACAATGTCAATGGACAGAGGGGTTCCTTGCATCATCGACGGGGGAATAATGTAGATATGCCAAATGGAAATAATCAGGCTGAATTTTGTTTAAATAAAGCGGGTCCTAGTGGCGTGACTTTGGATCTTGAAAAGTTAACAAGTAGGTTAAGAGAAAACAATGATAATGAGGCAAAAAGCAGTGCCAATTGTGAAATTGCAAAAGTTGGAGACAAAAATAAATCTGAAACAAAAGTTGAAGCAGGTCAAAACAATGGAAATATTGATAGTCTTCCAAATAATCGTCAATTACCAAAAAGACTTGGGAAAGGTGGCCTAGGAAATAAGGTTAGTTCTTTTACCTTTCATTTTACTAATATCTTCACCAATACTCCCTCTAATTTTGGATCAAAGAAAATTTGTGCAATTTTAAGGACCAATGGAATCAAGGAAAGCTGTATACTTCAGACACATTATCCGTAATGAAAAATATCATCTTTTACAACTTTCATTATGTAGGGTAAGATAAAAGGCAGCAGAGGCTAAGTAAAAAGATTATCTTAGCTGTGTTACCTCAAGAAAGTAATTCAATGTCCAAAATGTTGGTGATCTTACATAAATCAACATGGTATAAGGCAGCGCATGAAGAAATCTTGTTAAAAATTGTGTGCGCACTATGATGCCAAATCACACCCGTACACCTTAGAGGAAACATTGATCTTCACCATGAAAAATGTCCACTAATGTGGATTTGTGCATAAATGTGGTTGTGGTGGTATTATTTACCATACACATTATTAGACGTGATTATTCTGTTTTGATACATAAGTAACTCATGCCGTGATATCCTATTCAAATTTATCCCATTGAAATAGCACATCTCATTTGCTTTTGTGATGTTTTGATATTTTTAAGTTATAGAATAATATTTTTAAAGAGCTACTGTTTTGTGTTATCAGTTTATTTTATATGTTGTAATACCACAGACCTCTTCCGACGGCACTGTAAATAATTGAAATCATTTTGTTTCTATAATAAAATAAAAAATTGCTTCTGCTATTATGTAGATGCAACTTAAACACAAAATATTATCGTTGTTGGGTTTACATATTTAATAAATTTGTTTTTTTACATATTTCAATTTACGTTCATATTGAGGTCATGGAGATGGCGTGTTAAAAGTGTTGACTATTAATTTAATGAGGGCACAGTATTTTTACATTTCTCATGTAAAAAGTATTTTATGTCCTTGCTGTCTAATTATATTAAAGAAAAACATAACATTATAATAATGTTTAATATGTTGTTTTTTCGCAATTATAATTTTTATATATTTTTGCAGTTTCTTCCAAGTGGAGCCAAAATTGTACGTCAATTAAATGATGCCGATAAATACAAAATGGCTGCATTTTCATGTGATAGTCCTGTTCATGCACCTCCTGAACATCTTTTAGCTAATCAGCGCAGAATTTCTTTAGAGCACCTTGCTGAAATAAGGCGAGAGTTCAGACAGAGGCATGAAAATATAGCTGCTGCCATCCCAGTGGCTAAAAAAATACGCCGTAACACATTGGCAATTCATGTTCTGGATATATCATCTGTTTTGAATGATAATGATTATTCGTCTGTTTCTTGGATGTGTCCTCGGGAAGAAGAAGTCAGGGGGGCCCCCGAGGAGTTCATAATGTACACACTGGTGAAGGGCAAGGGAGAACTGATTATGTTTGGTGGAGTGCACAACGATGTCAATCTCATTAATAGTTATACGTCGTCTCCTCAATATTCTAACTCTCTACACTTTATCACACCACCAAAGGATATTATATAAATGTTTTCAGCATCTACAAATACTTATATAACCGTGTTTAAAAATGTATGATATATGTAATACAAAATAGCTGTATCAAACTTTTGAATAATTTAATTCTTTCAATGTTTGTAAAATTTCAGAAATAAAATAACCGTTGACCCTTCATTTTTATTAATTATAATTATATTTACACCATTATGTAATCTTAATGAGGAGGACTAGCAAAATCTGTTATTGATTACCTGTGCACCCTGTCCAGACCGCTCAGTGACCCAACCCAATGTCAAACTTTTCACGTCGTTTGTTGAGAGAAAATAACAATACAGTAAAACATTAATTTTGTGGACTTTGGATTTAAAGGATAAAATTTCCCCTCCGTATATCGTATGTGAAAATTAATATCCTACTAATTTTAAAATGCTTTTAATCAAGATTTGGATATAACTAAGTCTGTTTCATATGTGCGAGCAAAACGGTATAAAAAGGCAAAAAAAAAAAAAGGTATCGTACATAAAAAAACAGACTTACTTATTAACATCACGCTGTTTCTCCGCAGGGGTAGGCAGAGAGGATAGAGCGCCACACTCTTCTCGCCTCATCTACATTCATATATTTTATGAAATTAGCATATGAAACTTTGAATGAAATGGTATGCGTAATATTCTTGTGGGGTTCCAGTTCAGGTAGTTGGATTAACATCTGCAACAATTAAATTAGCAAATCATGTGAACACTATTTAAAGCAAATGATGCTTTCGCAAGATGCACAGAATTATGAACAAAGAAATTTACAGCAAAGTTTCCAGTGCTTCAGTTTCTTTTCAGTGCAATAGAAGATATTGAATCATTTACGCAAAAGTTAATAGAACATATAAATAATTAAATACTATTATTGTCTCAGATTTACAAATTTTCTGGTGTTGTATGTCTGAAAACATACAAGCCTCCAAATATGAATAATCGACACCAGGAAGAAAAGTCAGCAACAGCAGGATCGCATAGACTGATTGAAAAATATTATGAATCACCTGCCCATTTTCTATTATAACTCCAAAAATACTGATTTTTTTCAAGAATTTGTACCTGCAGTCAGGAAATCTTGGAATACCACCAGAAGATGTAAAATGTTTATCACTTTTAGACGAAACTTGTGCTCATTTATCTGAAAATTTTTTATGTTCAGAAGACGAAAAATTTTGATATAAGTTTTTGACAAAAAATACATAGCTATACCTTAATCTGCAAAGCAGCTGACTCCTCATGGTCAAAAAAACTATTTTTGATGCCATTATTTTCCTCTTTTATTGTTCTATGGTACACTAAAAGCCAAAAACTCCCATCAATTTTAAAACACATGTTTTAAAATAATAAATAAGTACTAGGTGCTGAAAAACCTTACATTGATTCTTGCAAAAACCTTTAATACCTTTGATGGCACCAGAATAGAGGACATGCGCGGAAATCATAATAGTCGCACAACATTATCATGGAAAATCAGCTAACATCCAGATTGCTTTGCAGATTAAGGTATCGCTCATTTATTCAACCCATGGACCAGGGGATAATTCTGGCAACTGAACGAATATACTGCAAAAAGTTTTTAGAGAAAGTAACGGTTGTATTGCAGGATGAAGACGACACAAGAGGACAGCATACGTTACAAAACTTAAAATTATCAATTTTTAATTTTGCTGCAAGATGGAAAGAAATGAAAGTGCTAACATTGGAAAATAGTTTGAAGAATTTGCTTAATGATAGACTTGTATTTAGAAGAGGTAGAGGTTAGTAATTGTTCCGCACAGCTACGGGCCCGCAGGGGCGCGATAATCGCGGCCCGAAAAATGTTCAATGGCGGGCCCATCTTTCCCGCTTCACGGAAACATTTCGCCCATTACTCTGCGCCACTGGAAACCCTACGCCCCTGAGCTCGGCGGGCCGCCGGGTGGAGGGGGTACCAGGCCGCCGCGGGACTCCGCCCACCGTCAGCGAGAGAATTATGATGAAGTTTCCATGTTATAACTTAGCTTAGAAAATTATTATGCCTATGTAATGATACTTAATAAAAAGAGTTTGGAAAGGGCGATCGCTCGGAGATAATATTATGCACCTTAAAAATCATTTAGATTGTAAAAATGGATTTTCTAAGTTTAAGGTGCAATAATTAATTCCCCGGGCCATTGCCCCAGGAGAAATCTATCAGGCATTGCGAGGAGGGTTATAATCTGTAAAATAAAATACTCACGATGCCTGTGAAACAAAGAATAAAAATATGACGAGAGAAAAAGCTGAGTAAAATGAGATCTGCCGACCCGGACGAGACAGCAAAAAAAATTATCAAAGTTTTGGAGTCTGGCCGCCAGGGGGCGGCGGCGCTGGACCGAATCGGGGTGGCGCGGGGACTGGCCGTGCCATCCGATTGGATCCCAGCAAAACGGGGGGCCTCACGCGCCCAAGATATTTTTATCTCAAATAAATAATGGTCCAGCGGCTGCAGAGAGCATTCCCATTCCCATCTCGCACCGCTGAACTCTTCAAGGAAAAAATCGTGTTTTATTTATCTCCGCTTCACTTGACTCTGCTATTACATTGGATTTTCTGAATTCTCGACTTTGGCTACGACATTTGGACCGCATCTGGAATTTTCTTGACTTTGGCTGCTATACTGGATGACGATTTTGGACCCCCTGGACCACTGCACGTCGCTGCAGACATCGACGTCCGAGACACCAGAGCGAACCGGCAAATCACCCCCTACAAATCTACAATCTTGTTTCCTGTACGGATCACTGATTACTGTAAGATAATAAAAAGGTAGACTAATTTGTAAATTTTTTAACATACACATTCAGATAACAGACTTTCAACTTTAAATTGAGTTTTCGGTATTGGAAAGATGATTTATTCACATGGGTTGGTTCACAATAGCCACACACCCTAGTTAGTTAAAGGAATTGATGATGTGACTTTCACCAAATAGTTTTCATTGAAATGTCAATAGAAAATAACTTTTTAATTATGTTTTAGAGAGAATGAAGATGAGCAGTAAAGTAGATGTCAACTGGACAAACCACTCTCTTCTGCAGAGAAGGGAACGCTTCTAGTATTTAGAAACCCCAGTGAACAATTGTGTGTTAGCTGTGTACCTGCAAACTTTAAAGAACGCTTAACATTGTTTTGACCATGTTGAAAATATTTGACTTTATTATTTTCATTTTTACTTTGTGGCCGTTTTCCACCCGACACATTGAACATGCTATTTTTTTAATGTACCTCATGTTAGACAAGGAATTATTGAATAATAATGAATTATATAAATATTTGGAAGATTTATTTTAAAGATATTAAAAATAATATATTCATTCTAGTTCAGTTTCTTTAGATTGTACTAAACTACCAAATACTTTAGCTGGTATTGATTGTTTCTCAATGGGCATTTCATCACCACTTTCATTTGAGTCCTCATTATTGTCTTCATCTTCGTCATCATCATCTATATCAATTTCATCTGGATTGACAACACGAGTTGTATCAGTGCCATCTCTCTTTTGTCCTTGAGTTTCTCCTCTAACAAATAGAATATTTCCACCTTTGGCACCTGAGCTAGTAGTCAACATTTCTGCAGCCTTAGCTTCTAACATTCTCATTCCGTCTTTAGCACCAGGGGCTAGATCTGCCACTGTTCCCGCTGACTGACTAGCAGAACTTAGCATCTGAGCAGACATCATATTTACTTGAGTGTTGAATGTTGCCTGTACACTACGTTTTATTCTTAACATTTCCCTCATTGTTTCCTCATTTCCATGTCTAACCTCGAATTCTTTCCATGTCTGCCAAAATTCGTTAGTAACTCTAGGGTCACACATTTGACTGCAGTGAGCATAAATTGCTCTCGCTCTGTCAATTTCTCCCAATTTTGTTTCCATTTCAGCAAATCTTTGACACATCTCTCTCGACTGGCTTTCTTGCAAAATTTCGATTGCCTTCTCGTAAATTTGACGTGTTTTAGGAACTCCATAGATTTCAGCAGCTTTTTTAATATAAATATTAAACATTTCAAACATTTCTTGGGGAGGAACACTGCTGGCCGCTCTTTCGTATACCGCCATAGCGTGCCTCGCCAGACCGTGTTCTTCCTCCAATTTGGCATAAAGCAAATATAATGTTTTTGCAAATTCTGGAGGACAATTTTCTAAGCATTGCTCAAATAAATCTCTAGCCCTTTCTAGTTTGGTGCCACCATAACGCTTCAAGAACTTTGTGAGATAAGTATTCCAAATATCATAAACATTTGGCCACTTAAATTGAGCGATTCCCTTCTCATAAGCTCTAAATGCTTCCTCATAGTAATTGTGTTCCTCAAGAAAAAGTCCATAATTTATAATAATTTGCGGTGTAGCAATTTTTAATTCTATAATATGATCATACACTGCCTTGCAAGATTTGTATGTCCCAAAGCTTTCTTCCAAATCGGCATACATTGACCAAACCTTAAGAGACTTGTAGAGCCGCATTTGAACTGTTTCTGTATCATCGTGATAAGCTACTTTTCTGCTTGGCAACACGGTAGCTTTGTGCATAAGTTTTAGAGCTTCGTCATAATTTTCATGCCTTATTTCCATTTCTGCCCACTCACACCAGACTGATGCCAAGTCATCGACTTTAATATACGAGACCTGAGTTGCTTTATCAAAAACCAGTCTAGCATCTTCAATTTGATCATTTTCCTCATAAAATTTGGCAAAAGCCACCCACAATGTGTAAAGTTTTCCAACTGATAGCTTGGGTTCCACTGTTTGAACGGCTTCTGTGTATGTATTTATTATTTCATGAGGATTGCCTTCGTGTAATTTGACTCTTTTATGCCATTCAGGAACATTGTGTGGATTTTGTCTGAGAAGAACTGAATTAAGAAGAAGTAATCTTCTTTCCATCAAATATTCAAATCGAGATAATCTAAGCTCCAGATCTATTTCTTCATCTTCACTTGGATTTGGATTTTTTGCTACTTCTTCCATTCTTTTGTTCAAACTCAATTCTTCAAATTGCGCATACGCATCAAAAACTTGGGTAAAATCACGGACAGTAGTCACTGTTTGTATAGATTCTTCATAGATGTCTCTCGCTCGATCGAACAAACCGCTTCTCACATAATAATCTGCCAGAGAGTTCCACAAATGCCCCAACTGATCTGTGTATCGTCTCAATCCCCCCCTGATAATAGCATCCACATTTAAGGAGTGAACTTTATCTGGATTCTTGGAAATGAGTTCACATAACTCATTCCACAACTGATGATTGGACTTTCCGTGCTTTGATTGAAAATTCTCATTATCTACAATTTGAGCAAGCTTAACAGAGGCATCATCTAGTCTTTCAATAGATATTAAATACTCTATATACTCTTCCGCATTCTCAGGACACAGCTTAAGATATCTCCTAAACACCCTGACTGCAGTCTCGTGGACATTGTGTTTTCGTAAGAACTCCAAGTAAAGGGGCCAAATTCTGTGATGTTGTGTTATAGGCAATGCTCTGAGGGCTCTATCAAATGCTTTCCGTGTTACTGTTATTCGACATTGGTTGGTAAGGAAAACACAGTAGTCCATCCAGATCCTTGGCATCTTGTACATAAACACAAGAGATCTTTCAAAAACATTGTTTAATTCATCGTAGTCCGGGTCTGTAATACACTTTCCCTTAACCTGGCTTCTTCTCAATTTCAAATAATTATACCAAAGCTTAAAAGATCCTGGGAGTTCTTTTAAAGCTCTCTCATATATCATGTTAATTGCACTCTTTGGTGCAGCTTTTTTATGTTCTATATATCTTAACCAATGCTTTACTGAAAATGGATTCCGTAAAATTTCTTCTTCATAAGGAAGATCATCCTCATTCTGAAAATGATAAAAATAGTAGAAATTAATAATAAATTATAAACCTGAGAAATGATTTGCATTATTTAAAATATAATCACATAAGAAACAGTAACAATCGTAAATAATATATTAGATTATTGTAACTTAATATTATGTATTATATATTGAAAATGAGCAGAACAAGCAATAGCGTTTTCGGAACGTCGCTAAAACAAGGAAAAATATTTCCGAGACTTACAAAAATTATGTCAATTTCGCTTCCTTCCAGTGTAGGCATGTTGTAAATTTTGATTGGTTAACGTTGTAAAATACTTTTAACACTTGTAAATGAAGATATTTGCTTCAACCGCCCAAAACATCAAAAAAGTCAATGCTTCTAAACCTTATCTATGCTTATAAACCAAGATAACCATAAACAATATGGAATTTATTAAAACTGTTGAGAAGATATACTTGCGGTTTTCCATAAAAATATTTAATCTAGGGGGTGCACATTAGGTACTCCAATGCTTCTCATTACGCTGTTGATATGCCTCAGCGCGAAGTTATCACATTTATTAATCGTAAAAATGAAATAAAATAAAAGCTGGAAATCGCGTCTCGCAAGTACATGCAGGTTGCTGACGGCAGGCCCATATAAACGGGACCGGACGTCTCTTAACAAAAAAAACCTAGCGGCTCGTTCAAAAGCGAATAACGACCGTAGTGACCTCCAGCCCAAGTGTTATGCGACGCACGTTAAACGAGGGGGTTGAAAATAACAGGGATATGAAGGTTTCTTGAGAAGCGATAACAAATCTGTAAGGGCGCGCATTGTTTCGAGGAGACGCACCCTGCCAACAGATAAAGCCGAAGATCGTAGGACCATTAAAACTGGACCCGTTGTATCGACGAGACAATCGATTGCGGAGTAAGGTTCAGGGAATGCACCGTTACGTGCCCATTAGCTAGCGTCCAGGGTCGAAACGTGATGAGAACAAAAGACGCCGTTCCTTTGTGCAATCTGCTCTTTTAATAGAACGTTGGACGAACCACATGCTTCGATTCGAAATGAATGTATCCCTAGATCCTAGAATATTGCAAAAAATAACATGCCCGCCAATTCAGTCTTTATTTTAATCACCTATAATATAATAAATAATATGTTTTGACGCGTGAATATGATCCTGACAGAACGTGTTTTGAAGCGATGAGTACGAATTTAGTAATCGCTTAATGAATATGATAATCAATCACGGTGGGCCTAGTGTTAAGTAGAATAAGAATAATTAAATAATATGTGTGACTAGATATAAGACTCTGTAAAGTAGCGTAAGAAAGAAATAAATAACTAAAGTGTAAATAATTAGAATATAAGATTAATTATAGTCAGCGATAAGACGAAGGAGGAGTCAGTTTGGGTTTGGATCGGGCGTGGCCTCCAAAATAAGCGAATGGACGAATGGGATGGTGGCCCGTCCCATGACAGGAAGAGGGTAGATCGGTAGATAGGAGACACCCCACTGTTGAGGTATAAGAATGGCCTACGCACGGCCCAGGAGCTAAGTGGTAATAGAACTCAGTTGTCGAAACCTGGAGGAGTGAGTCGGACACGAGGTCCGGGAGGATCGAAGTTGTAGAAAATGAAGTGGTAGAGAGAGTTGCGAAACGAAACCCGGAGGAGCGAGTCGGACACGAGGTTCGGGAGGACTCAGTTGTCGAAACGCAGTCGAAAGCACACATAAGCAGACAGTCAACACCGAAAACCCGATCGAACGTAATAAAGAGCCGGAGGATAGACAGCCACAGTTCACCGCATTTTATCCAGGAGCAGCCGCCCCGCTTGTTCCGAGCAACCAGTCTGATAGCCTGTTGCCGGAGCAGCCGAGAAGCCAGCAGGTAGCCAGCCGCCCACGCCGGGTGCTCACAGTATCACTTCACGTCGGCCAGAAGATTCGAAGAAAATCACAAGATAACCCGAGGTAGAATAAGTTTAAGATTAAGTTATTTATAAGTATTTCCGCCTGCCCGTAAATGTAAATGTGTATTCAATAAATGTATAATTTGTGCATCTTCGTGTGTTCATATTCACCTGTATTATTCTTCCTATAACCATGACACTAATGAAAGCATGATATCTGATGGATGGGTTGCGAAGGGAACATTCCTTTGGAGTGCGGGGTATCGTTTTGATGAGCGATCAAGAGCATGGTACGAATCATGACTCCTAGATGAACCCCGACTTGAATCACGTGGCGCATAACGCACCGTCGTGTCCCCCATGTGTATTACATGGCGCACAACGCTTTGTCCCCCGTGTGTATCACTGTTTCTCCGCGAACAAATATATAGTGTATAATATAGTATTAAGGAGAACACATTATTATTGTGAAGTTGTAATTATTCAGAACATAGGTCTGTGATATTTTAAATACTAATTTAATGTATTAATTATAAATATATACATATAATTAATACATTAAATTAGTATTTATAATACAGTAGATTAATGATTAATGTATTGATGCTGTTTACTTTAACATTTATTTATAAATGATTACAAGCGTTAAAAATTTAGTTTAGTGAAACTAATATAAAATACTACAGTTTATTATTCGATGTCGGTGAAAAGAGAAATAATAGGGGAATATTAATTGAATTTCTGTAATTATCTGTTACATTTTCATTATGATATTTTTTCATTTATGTTACTTCAAGACGTAGATGGGTGGATAATGTCACGATAAACCTGCAAGAGATAGGTGAATGTCCAATAAACTGGATCACAAAAGCAAAGTCAAGGTAGATGGCGCTCTATAGTATCTTCGGTTATGGACTTCCAAGAGGTCTCTGAAGAAAACGAAGAATATTTTATAGAAATTTTTACGGGCGGTAATGGTGGCCATTGCGCGACTAAGGGAAGTGTCCCTGAAATCGATAATATATTGTACAGCAGTGTATATTGTACCTTATGTAATTTGTGCGCGCCTTTTAACCAAATACTTGTAAAACACTGTGATCTTTTTTTGACAAATCACTATAAGACATCTTTTATCCATTGAGAAGTTACAGATCATTTGAAATCTGATTCCTTCAGTACCAGTGTTCTGGAATTTAATTCACTAAAAAACATAGATGAATATCAAAAAAGATAATATAGAGAAGTAAGGTAAATATTAATAAAGAGGTAAACCATTGATTTAACCGCAAAGGAGATTTATGGTTACTAGTAAAATAAAAATGTGATGATACCTCGAGTGAAGATGTTTTGAATAAAATGCTTCAATTCTTTAATGTGTTTTTTTAATTTTGTATGTTGTATGGCTTTTAAAATCTTTTATTAATTCTTGACCTTGAATTTTAAAGTCTTGGGGGTTTAAAAAATCATTTAATCATGTTGTACGGAAAAAGTTCCCCAATCGTTGCGCATTTGACTTGATAAAATATTTGTAGGTACTCATGTATTTCATTTTGTATTTAATTCATATTGTTGGGCTCATGTATTTAATTCATGTTTTTGCGCTCAACCCACACAGTTTCATTATTCGAAAGTTTAAATATAACTACGCCTTTTATATATAATAAAAGTAACGATCTTTTAAACATGGATATTAAGTGTATTTATATTACATGGTATTTATCGTAGTGAATATTAAAAGATAATAAAAAGGATTTTTTTTCTCATATTCAAAATAAATTTCTGATCAATCAATATTTATTTCTCTATCAAGTTACTTGAGGAAAAATGTTAAAATGCATATGATAAGCCTCAACACAGATTTCTCTAGTAAGATAGGCACAGTCCAAACAAATAAATAAATATTATGAATTTTATAAATAATTAAACAAAAAATAAATTGGATATGAAAAATATTAAAATTCATGCTTGTGCAAAAAAACTTATCTTACCAAGGCGTTGGAAAGAGTTGTGTATACTTGCTGATGATTTTAAGGTTCTAGCTTCATTATAATTAAGCAGAATTATCAAACGAGATGTTCCAATGTCAATTTTACTGTATAGCCATTTTCATAGCCATTCATAAATATTTAAATAAAGCACGCATAATATTATTTCCGAAAATAATTTAACAAGATTGCAACTGCAAAACTTAAAGTGATTATAAATACTACCAAAAAAACGTAGAGTAACATTATAAATATACATTTTAGTTATCAGATATCTTAGTTACGAATTAAAGCGTACTTTGAAAAACAAATAAAAATACAGTCAGTTATATTACATGAACATCCCAAATAATTCAAACATTTCCACAGATTTCGGAATTCTCTTGATCGAAGAACGGGTTAACTTTATTACTTTCTGCGAGTGCCTCATTACTTTCAGTAAGTACATTCGAAGATGTCTAATTTTGTATGTGGATGAAGTTTGTCACCCTCATCGTACATTTTAATCATACACGTTTTCTTCGTGATTGCTTTTAATCAAAGTTGTTAATTTAAAACTGAAGATGAAATATATAGCGGTTATGGCGATTGAAGATTGATTTCAAATCCTGGGTTAAATGTTTGAGAACCACTGTAAAATCATAGTCTATTTAGTTTTCACATTTCGGTGATTAATAAAATATTTGTCTATGGAATTTTAATGTACGCTTTTGAGCTTCTGCGTTGTTGACGTTTTCTAAAACGACTCAACGAAGTTTAGTTAATGTAGCAAAATATGAAGGGAATTTTAGGATATTTGCGCGGTTTTATAGGACTACGCGAGGATGATATCCCCTCCCTGTGCTCAAAAAGATACAGGTATATTAACTGTTGTTAACTTCATTGCGGTTAGTGTGTTATGGCGGCAATATTTTGTCTTCCTATCCTCGTTTTACGATGCCGCTTCTCAAGATTTCATTGAAAAATGCTCTCTCTTTCTGGCAGTCTGTATAATTTACATCTCTGTATGGTATCTGTTAATAGGTTATGCCACTAATTCCTGTTCTTTTGTTATAGAGATCAAGATGACGACCCTCCGGTAATGAAAAAGTATAAAACTGTCAGCAGTCATTTTCCGAAGATAGTTATGCCTTCCGATGGTAAGTTATTAAGATTTAATATTTCAGTGCGATATGCACTCGTTTGTCTTTTCTTTCACATTTCAACACGGCCTGGTCCGGTCTCTTGTGCCGATTTGAACAAACATAAATAATGTAACCTGTCAATTTTAATTAATTCCTTATTTAAGTTTCCCCGATTTATTAGTGTATCTATGATCTGAGCATGTTTGAGTTATAAATTAAACTTCTTTGTTTTTAGAAGAAGAATGGACAGTTCCAAAAAGAGTGGGGGGAGGACATCGCATTCATTACATTCCTATTTCCAGAGAAGACGTCCTACCTAGCACTTCCACTCCGTCAGGACATACATTTGAAAATAGCAAAAGCGTAGTGAAACCATTCGAAAATTATGACTTTGGTAAATCTTTGGAACCATCAACTTCTGCAACAATATGGAAGAGACCAACTAAACTTATGCAAAGACCAATTACACGAAGACCGGATATGACGAGTACATTGTTAGAAAATTCTATTGCTAAATCAAGCATACCACAAAAATCTTCTAGCATGTTGAGAGACAATATGGTTGATAGATCAGCTGCTATTGAAGCAGCGTATCAGCGCAGATTTTTTAATAATGATGCTTCAAAAGTCACTCGTTTTCACACCTCACAAAATGAAGACGATGATGATGATGATGTGAGTAACCTTTTTTGATTTCTCCCATTGTATTTTATTAAAGCTAGATGGATTAAGTATCTCCAGGGAAGATGAGAGTGAAGAGGATATAAGTGAGAAATCCACCGAGTGTGATGAGATGAGTGAGAAAGAACAAAATGATGTGAGCGGAATACGTTTGGTAGAAACAAAGTATGTAATGATAAAGTATATGAAGAAGAAGAATGAAAAGGCTGTGGGGTATGATATTGTTGCTGCCAAGTATGTTGAAGCTGTTGGTCTATTAGTTGTCTCGTGGTTTCATACACTCTTCAATCAATGTTTGGAGGAGAGCCACGCCCCGTTAGATTGGAGAAGGACTATCACTGCACCTCTAGAAAGGTAAAGCGTTGCATATATGGAATGAGTGGAGTGCCGAAACTATAAGACTATTAGTCCATTGAGCTTGGTATGTAAACTAAATTAAATAATTTTAATAGAAAGGGTTAGGACAATGATGAAAGAAAAAGTGTGGGATGTGCAAAGGTCTTTTGTAGGTGGGAGGGGTTGCACATATCAGATCTTCTCTCTGCGAGTGATGATGTTAAAGTTTCAAGTTATAGGGTGAATAATACATTTTCAATACCGTTTGAAGCTTTTAACACCAATTAAACTTGGAGCTGTCAAAAGAGGAACAAAAGTAAACTGACTAGTGGAAATGAGATCACTTGGGTGTATATTTGGTAAACCTTTGTTACGGTGCTTTCTGGCTCTAGAGGATAGGATGTCAGGTGCCGTCACCGGTCTAGTTCAGTCTGGGTTCTGTAAGTGTGTGGGTGTTCGTGTGTCGCTTGCTATCTGGTGGAAATGGTTTAAAGAACACACTGAAGTGATATATTACACTGTTTATTACATAACAAATCCTGACATTGTAAGCACTATAATAGTCTTTGAAATTTTCTTTCTTCTGGTTAAACTTTCCTCTTAGTGAGGACACACAATGTTATCGATTTAGCACACATCCATTTGCACCCAGCTTGACAAGGGGTGAAGTCGCAACAAACGCTAGGATGGCATGGTGTGTTGTCGCAGCCTTGGTCCAGGCCACCGCGCTTCCGTACCAGAATTGATCCTCCTTTTGGGGGTTACTCAGGTGCCATCTTGTCAGTGTTGAGTCCGTCGAGTCCATCCGTCTGCCATCGCTCGCATGCAGTCTCTGCTAGTTTCAGCGAAGTCTCCTCTAATCCCGAGGATGGATCTGGCCCATTTTCAATTTCTACTACTATTACTACTGCTACTCTTTCCGAGCGTCCTCTCAAAAGTCGTCTTGCTCAGCTGCCTGCCAGAGTTGGATTCTTGTCACTGATTCGTCATTTTAGAAAGCCAATCACCGCTTGTAACTTAGGTCGGTAAAACAGGCTGCCCAGGTGTCGGCGCGCAGATTCAAACATCACACCTTTTATGATAAAGTATAGAATGAAAAAATTTGGAGAGAACGTACATCTGATGTAAGTGTTGTGAATTTATTAAAAAAAGATCGCTTAGGTGGTTTTGTTGTGTAAAACGAATGACTGAGGTGAGAATGGTAAGAAAGATACATGACACAAGTGTTGACGGCACCAGATACAGAGGACGTTTGCAGAAGACTTGGTCTGATCAGGTAAACGAGAACTGGAATGTGGTCCTATTAGAAGCTTCAACAATTGACAAGCTTGCATGGGAAGATGTATGATTGTGAAAGAGGCGAGAGTCATGTGTCATGACAGAAGAGTGTGGCATTCCATCTTGTCTGCGTGCCCCTGCGGAAAAACATTGTGATGGTAAGTTAGTTTATTCTGTTTAGTATGGTTGGGTTCATATGTTAAGTGGCAGATCACAATATATGGATGATTTGAGAATTCATATTTTTCATATTATCTCTAAATTTACGGCTTCATAGGCACTTAGTATGTAGAGCAGACTGATTATTTATTTCAATTGCACAATTCAGTTATGATGTTGATTACAGATTGTACAGTCAGCACATTGAAATAAGGTGTATCTAATTATATATTTTGGAAAATAAAGTGATGTTATATATTTATCTGATATAATATTATGATATATTAAAATCTGAATACTATGATAATAATTGTGATAAGAATATATCAGGAATTTTTGATCAATATGCGGGATCACCCTTAGAAGATTACAGATTTTTCTATAAAAATATATTTTTCGCCTGTAGATCGAGAGAGATATCATAACTTGGTTGTAGTGAGAGAGTAAAATATTACAATATATCTAATTAAATAAAGGAAGAAACAAGATGTAAAGAAACAAAATTAGGTCATCAAAAATCATTTATTCATTGAAGTGCACAGCTCATAGCAATGTGAATAACAAATTTTTGAAAGAACGAGTCAACAAACTCGGAAATAATATGTTCTTTATTATTATATTCAAGTCTTATGCTAGTGTATACATTATACAGAATGTAGTTATAGCTCATTTTAGTAAATTTTTTTCAATGTGGACTGAATATAATTTAGCCTCGATAAATGGTCCCCCTGTACTCAAAGTATCTTGCATTTGTATTGTTTTGATTGTTAAATATTTTGCTATAATGGATGTAACACATCTAGTGCACAATATTTGAAAGGTAGTCATAGTTTGTGATTAATTAGATTAATGGAAATATTTTATTCATTCTAAATTATACAGTAAAATCCTGTTTATTCGAACTGAAAATCAAGAAAAAAGTTCGAATACCGATTTAGGATAATGAATATAAAAATTTCCAAAATTAATTTTTTTTTTACATACTAACTTTTTTCATAGCAACTCGAAGTAATTATATACACCTACATCCACACATTTAAATTAACAAACAAGTTGTCAAATTACAGTGTAAACAAATCACAATATTATTTAAAAAAAAACACTATTATAATGGACTATCTTTTCGCGCGCCATTTTTAATAACGACATAATAGTCGAACTTGTCAACCCGTCATTTCTCGAAATGTTAACTAGACATTCTTTAAAATGTCTTGATACTATACTTAAATAGAAAGAGAAATGTCTGTATTAAAATTAATACAAATTAAATAATTTATAAAATACGGAAAAGTCTGTGGAACTTAACCGCGTACTAACGCTCGTATAATAAAATATACAAACGCTACGTAAACACAAATAATGATGGCAATAATACGGAACAGAAGATTGGCAAGCACTGACATTCGCAGCTGCAACTGGGAGAACTAGAGAACGTGCATATAAGGGCGCTAAGATAATATTTGCTATCTTTTTCTAATGTACAGAAAACGAGCAAGAGAAAAAATATTTCAAATCGAGGACGCACAAGGTATATTTGACATCTTTTCTAGTATACTGAGAGTGAGTGAGAAAACAAACAGTGAGAATTAACTTTATGCGCCGTGAATCGATATAGGGGCGGAACTTCCCATTTTGATAGTCTTGGACTTTGGACAGGCAAATCGCGTAGCACATGTCTATTTTCCAGATTGCTGTCATCTGACAAAAAAAATCGAATTAGGCGAAAAATAGATTGACAAATTCATCTGATAGGGTCCAAAAATAGCTTTGAATAATGTATACGATTTATAAGTACAATTTAGTATGAAAACTTTCCAGAGGGACCATATTTTGCTCTTAAACTTCGACTTGCTGCAAGTTTCAAATAAATGTTCTTCGAATAAACGGGGTTTTACTGTATATTGAATACAAAAAATAAAAGGTTATCGAACTTTGAGTGCCCAGACTGCTTTTTGTTAGATGATTTAGGGCCTAAAGCAAAGGCAAATATTTATTTCCAAGTTCATAGATTAATAATCAAAGTTCATAGTTCATTTTTAACATGATTTTGTAAAAATCTCATACAATAATATTTTCTGTAATGGTACAGAATTTTAACATACTTATTGAACATTTTCGACTTGTAATTTAAAATGTTATGGACTAGGCCTATGTTACACCTTGTATAATAAATATTTTATTTTATAATTCTAGAATAAAAAAATTATTCATACATTTTATTAATTTTGTTTATATTTTGAGTTTTATCTTTTGGAATGTAGAATAGATAAAAACACAAATCTTTGAATCAAATTAAAAATGAGTATTAATGTGCTTCAAACAGTTATTTCATTCATGTTTTTTTTCAGACAAGCAAATTCGAAGTTGTTCCTGAACCATCGAGAGACAGGAGATTTTTCAAAAGTAAAACTTCATCAATTAATCATAAAAAATCAACAAAGTCTGATGATATTATTGTTCTCTCAGATTCTGAGGACTATGATGTGATTCTATTAAAACGTCGTAACAAGCACAAATCTGATGAATGTAACGGAAATAGTTCTTCCCATCATGTCGATGATATGTTCGATGAAAATGATCCTAGTGACCAACCGTGTGCTTCTTGCAAACCTAGACTCTCTGACCCAGGAAGGTCTTCATTCCGTAGAAGTTTGTCTCCCAGAACTAGCAGGCAATCCACAGGACGATTTAAAACTCCTCTAACATTGAGTAAAGCAATGCGATTGAATTCCTTTACTCCATTTTGGAAATCCCAGAAGACACTCGGAAATAGTCAAACAAAATTGCCTACTAAAAGAATGTCCGCTTTACGCCTACCTGAGACCACCAGGGCTGTTATTGAAAAGTGCTTTAGGCTTGATGATAAAAAGCGATATGAAGAATTAATAAGACTCTCGAGCACAAGCTTTTTAAGAAATAAGTCAATGAACAAACCTTCACAACTTGATTTGTCAGAAACTCAGCAAAGAATCCGAGATTTAACATCTTCTATTAATCTGGGTCAAGATTCTGTACAGCGGAGTAAGGATCAAGATGTTGACCATAAATTACATAACGGAACACTGGATAAAGACTCACCGGAGGAGCCCATCACCACTGTGGTATTATCCGATTCAGATCCAGAGCAGGTGGTCTCTGCCGATGATGCTTCTACATCATCTTCTGTTCGCATAGTCCCTGTTAATTCACTACGCCAGTCATTCCGAGAGAGGCCAGTTGTCAACAGCAATTGGGTAGAAGATCTCAACAGAAGGTACAAAAATATTAAATTAGACAAAAAACAAGAAGAAAAGGACTGCATCATTGTATCGACGACTCAGTCCAAAGTTAACCGAGCTTCGTGGCTAAACAGAAAGCAACAAGAAATCAAGGCTTTGAAAGTTTATGATTTGACAGATGAACCTGAGGAAATTGAAGAAATTCCTTTACCAGAGTTAACCGAGCAACAACAAATGATTATCAACAATGCTTTAAGGCCGAATCCGCCTAATCAAGTACTTATCGAAAAGTTCAATCTAAGTATACATAGGTAAGAAAAATAAGAGTGTGGTGTCGTATTTGGTATGCACATTCCTACTACTATTGATTGGATTATCTTTCTTCTTGATCTCCGATCTTTTACTTTTGTTGAGTTATTTGTTTTTGTTTACCCCTTTGTAATTTATTTAAACTTTTTTAAATATTTATAACGCAGTATATAATATTATTCAACTGCATTTTGATGCCAGCTTCATCCCGGCCACAGCGCTCCTTTCTAATCGTCCTGCAAAATGCGGGGACAGTTTTCCATTGAAATGAATGTTTCTTGTTACTTTTTATTAGTCATTTGTGTCTATCATTAGACAGACATACATTAAAAACTTCACAGAACTTTTCAGTATTGATCTATTGTTACATGTATCCCAATACACAACCAGTTTTCAATAAATGCTGATTCTTCTAAAGTTAACCATTGAGTTTAAGTCATCGCCAATTTTTCCTTCCAAAAAGTACAATTTTATTATCAACATCCACAAAAACACAAAATGTTAATTGTGTTTCTTATAAATACCAAAAACTATTTACAATTCTTGTTTTAATTTTTACAGGCGAGACATTCAGACATTGGCCGGTTTAAACTGGCTAAACGATGAAGTTATTAATTTTTATATGAATCTTCTAATGGAAAGAGGACAGCAAAGTAAGAATCTCCCCAAAGTGTATGGAATGAACACCTTTTTCTACCCTAAACTCATGCAATCCGGCCATGCAGGTCTCAAGAGGTGGACACGAAAAGTAAGAATTATTTTAACTTCTTCTTTTTTACAGTAAAATTATATCCATAAAAATATTAATGATCAAGGAATGCAGGAATTATTTAGCCTGGGAATGGTACCTTACATTTTTCATTTATAATAGTATTACGAACGTGAATAACAATTATCCGAGAATTCATGTACATGGTACATTTACCTACAAAGGATTACTACATGACACAGTATGTACAAACTATATATCATGTGACAGATTTTAATGGCTAAAATAATATGTGCATGCTGCATGTGGTATGTACACGAGACGGAATTTCCGGTACGGTAATAGAACAGATGTTTTTAGGTACGGTATAATGGCCTATTCATGTCATGTCCACCGCAAGAGTAAATAGCACGTAAGTCATGGATCTGCCTATATAGGGACACAGTAAATGTTTTAGGAACAGTTCTTTGGAATAAATCTAATGTGTAAGAAGAAGAACCAGAATTTCCAGTCGATGGCGTATTTGCAATATCATAATTTTTATTTTTTGTTACGTAATATTAATTTTATGTTCAACGTTATGTAGTCAGATGAAAAATTATTTAAACATTTTTTTCACACCTCCCAGCCCTGACATTCCAATGTCCACATGCAGTACATTTTTGTGAATACGCATTAAATCATCAAAATAGACCACTTACGCATGATTTATTGCCTCAGATAGAGATAAAAGGTTATGTTCAATACGAAGCCAAATCCATGGTTGTAAAAACCCGTAGGATGTTTATAAATGAATAAATGTAAACTCCATACAAAAACATACCTAATGGTACGGCTGTCGCTTTGCAATATGGCTACTGCTCAAAACACATCCCAGATTAATTACCTATGTTTTTAACGAAATATGATTTTATTTTCCAAAAATTTCTGACAATGTCAGCACCGTCAAAGTATTAGAATTTCTCTGGTGTGTGTTAAAATATTGTATGTGCACTATTTCAGTGCCGGTAGTGTATATGTGGCACATATGGTGGGAAAAAATATGTATGGTACGGTGGCACAAAATTATTATTACTATTTTAAATCAATCGGAATCGCCAGAGGTATTTTCAAATATCGTACTTGGTAATCTTAATTTAATGGTAGTTAATTCTTTGCTTGAGATCTGAGATCTTTTGTATAAAAGGTGTTTTCTTTCAGGTAGATATATTTTCACACGACCTAATGCTAGTTCCAGTTCATCTCGGTATCCACTGGTGCATGAGCATAATAGACTTTAGGAAGAAAACAGTTAAATACTTTGACAGCATGGGAGGTAAAAACATGGATTGCTGCGATGCCCTGTTGAGGTATTTGGTGGACGAGTGTATGGATAAGAAGAGGGAGAAATTTGATACAGCCGACTGGGAGAAGGAGTGTGTGAAGGTAAGCGCAATGGCAGCCTGACATGGTTTTTATTTCAACCACTTTTAAAAAGTATGGCACTGTATTTCTTTAATCATACTTTTCATTGTTTAATTTCAAAACTATATACAGTAAAACTCTCTTAATTCGTAACTCACGGGACCGAAATTTAAAAAAAAATCCAAATTACGAATAATGAGAACAAAGTTTTTTTAAAGGCAATATTAAAAAGAAATATTTATAAAAACGGGTTAGTTTATTACGTCTGCAATTTAGTGTGCGCCACCGCTGTTAACATTGCGATTTTCATACTGAAATATGATGACTCCATTATTTCAATTTCTTATGTGTCGAAATGTTTATCAAATGTTATGTATTTCTCCTGAATAAGCAAGGTGTGTGGTGAGTGGTGACGCAGCAGCCTCTCAAGGTAACAAAATCACTCGCTCACCTTTTCCATCCGAATTGGAATATTTAAAATGAGCGTGAAAAATAATTTAAAACTTTTAAATCTTCATGTCTTGCTGGCCTTGTTGATTGAAGCTTATTATTTTTTCAAGTTCAAACCCAAAGAGATATTCGGGTTTTGATTTTTTCTGCCAGTTCTATTTTTGATATCAATTTTTTGTTGGTTTTCAAAATAATCCCCATTTATCTAAATGGTCAAGGATTTATATGAATTACAAGATGTTGGTGCCATTTTAGAGAATGAAACGTGAAAAAAAAAAGTCAACATATTTAAATATGAAAGATTTATGTAGTTTCTTTAGTACCTACATATGCAAATCGCAACGTTTCATAAACGTAGAAATTAGATCAAGTGATTTAATGAAAACATTATTTTAACAACAACAAATCTTATAAAATGCATTATGGAATTTGATGTATATATCATATTACAACATGAGTTTTGCCATATAACAGT
This sequence comes from Eubasilissa regina, assembly GCA_022840565.1. Lineage (NCBI taxonomy): Eukaryota > Metazoa > Arthropoda > Insecta > Trichoptera > Phryganeidae > Eubasilissa > Eubasilissa regina. The sequence continues at coordinate 31,256,051 of JAINEB010000018.1, forward strand.
TCGGCACCTGGCATGTCAGCGTGCGCTGTCGTGGTTGGCCGATAGGCGGGGCTAGTTGCAGATGTTTATGAAGGGATGAAGGTCAAATGCCTTCGCACGAGTTTAGAGATTTAAAAACATTTGCAAATATGTGAATTAAGTTGATGTGCCCTGCCTAATGTGTCGCGAGTTCCCCATAGTATTAATGAAGAATAGAGCACTTAACTGCTAGTCCGAATGCGATGCATTGCTTTAAGGGATTTGCATGGATAATAGGGCCGTGTAAACAATTAAAATTAAGTGAACGTGCTTCTTTCTTGGGGGATCTAGGGAACATTTTATGATGGTCCACCCCTGAGAAATGCATCTAATCTTAACTGCATACTGTCGGCGACTTACCTTTTGGATAATAATATATGGCCGGGAAAATGTGCATTTAAGACGGCCAGAATTAGCCAGCTGAAAAAAGGGTCTCGGATCTTGTATGGGAGATCCCAAAATAATTATTAACAAAAGGAATTTTCTCAGCTAATCCGGGTACAAAGCTCACAGTTTATGCACTTATCATGAAAAAAATGTCAAACTGTCAGAAATTAAACATTATTTTTAAAATGTTCTTCTGTTTTCATGATCGTTCAGAATTACTTAATTAGAACTTTATATTATCCTTTAATTATATTTTCAATTTCTGTTATGGTCATAATTTTAAGTTGTTAATGTTAACATGATACCGTGAAATGATCTTGTATAAAATTATTTCAAGTCTTCTGCGTATGACAATTTTGCAAACCGTATAAATGTTTGATACTGTTGACATTTGAAGTCTTGATATCAATTTGTAATAATGTTATAACAAACCACAAATTTGTGCAATGTATACAAAATAGCAAAAACTAATTGAAAATATATGTTAAAGCTGCATGAAAAATTACATTACTTAATTTTTTTTCTTTTCTTATTACATACTAGTTTGATTTTGCAGTTAATCTTTCATTATACAAAAGTAAACTTTAATTACGATTTTTTCTACGAAGTACTTCAAGTAGTTCGCTTTTTCATATCAATTGTGATTATTTTGTGCTTTGGATATAATTTTGGTTGTTTTTGAAAATTTTCTTCTGCTTTAGCAGAGAAACATTTATGAATCATTTTTATATTTCATATTTACAGCGTTTAAAATATTTTGTGTTTTTTTTTTTTTAAATCCGTTATATAAATTAATTGAAAATGATTGTTTTAGGATATTCCCCAGCAGATGAACGGAAGCGACTGTGGAATGTTTTCTTGCACGTTTGCGGAATTCATTTCGCGTGATGCACCAATCACATTCTCTCAAAATGACATGCCTTATTTAAGGCGTAAAATGATCCTTGAAATTGTGCAGGGAAGGCTGCTCTTGTAAAAAGTGATTTGTGAATGTGGTTTTATGCGAGAAAAGACTATACCTATAAAATATAATTTATAATGTTGTGATTAAAAATATTATGCATAAACAATTTTGATAGTGACGTTAATGATGGTAAAGAAATTCAACACCTGCAGTGAATATATAACGTATAGTGTGACATACAAGCATACCCATGTAATTAATTACAATTTGGTTATTAAAATTTCGACATTGTTAAATATCAGACATACAAAGTATATATATTTTTTTCTTTGAGAGAGCGTAAAAGCTCATCGTTTTTTGGATCTCATTTTATTTAAGCCAATTTTTTTCAGCCGAGTCTATTTGAGGTTTTTAGAAATGTATTGTCAGAACTTTTGTAAAAATTGTAGATCGTAGAGTTGGAATAGTCAATTGTCAGTCACACCCACTCAAAATCACATTTGACCAATAATATGCACAGCATTTCTTCATTTTAGATTTGACCATAGAAGTAAATAAAATAGGTTTACGAATTACATTCAATACTAACCTACGTTACAGAAGTTTTGAGAGGTTCAGAAATCAAATTGCACATAGTTATAATCCAAGTACATGATGTTTTCTCTCTTTTTTCAAACTCTTAGAGCCGGTTGTGTGATCAGTAGTAAGTTTTCACCATGGTAACTTTTTTTACTAACTCCCGTAGTAAAAATCCTTTGCGGATTGTTGATACATCAGATTTACTACTATCAAAGCATACATGGAGATTTCTATAGGCGTAATAAATAATCATGAAATATGCTTTATGCATTATTTATGGATCTTTTCACCTAGGTATTCGATATTTGTCACTTTTGTGTTGAAATTTTTTCATATTATGTGTATTAATGTATATTAAACAATGAGATCATCATGGGACAAACTCCCATCACTAAAATAGCGGGATATTGATCGATTAATTGTCATATACTGCACCATTAAAAGTATCAATGTGTCAGATGACTTTTGGAACAGCTGTGAAAAGTCTGCCATATTTAACTATTGATTCTTATTTTTACTATTGGATATCGGAGAGTAAAATCAGTTTACTACGGGATGTACACTTTCGAGAAGTAAATATTTTTTTACTGATCAAATTTGTTTTTGAAATTTTTTACTGTAGTAAATAGTTACTATTGATCAAACAACCAACCCTAATACTGTCACTTGCAATACTTCAGTTAAGTAAACCAAAGTAGGAGGAGCAGTTACTTAGAATGAAAGTTATATTAATACGAATTAAATGAATTAACTAGAAAGATGTACAGAAAAAAACTATTCATCGAAAAAATATTTAGTCGCTACCGGGATTCAAACCTGGACCTCTTCCTATCCGGGAAGCTCATTTTCTGATTTCGTTATAGTCATTTTTGACAAATTTTGAACTTATATTCTGTAATATTTCAAATTGATACATCTACTATTCAATTTTTAAAAGCAATCTACTTTATATTACGGAAAATCTTAAATACCTTTGAGTAAAACCCAATAGGACATGTCAGAATTGAATTAATTAATCAATTTTATTAAATTTAGAAACTTTAATATATTTCACTATTATATTATATTTCACAGCAAAAATGTGTTCTCCTTAATTTAAAGTTATATTCATTAATAATGATTAAAAATATTTTTTGACTCGTGAAATATTTTGGTAAGATGTGTGTTAAATGTTTTTTCTGATTGTGTGTATCTAAAAATCAATTTGTGAAATATTATTTATGTTTAATTAAATGTTTATTGAGGCATTTGCCAGAACTGACAACACATGCATAAAATATAAATTTTTAAGAATATTTCTGAAATTTTTATCTTTTATTCAAACTGTAATAATAATATAATAAATTGCTAATAACATTGGTTGCAGGTGTCGGATTAAAGAGATCCATTTATATTTCTTTTATCAGTGAAATCGTAATTAATTTTAATGAAGAAATCACATTTTATTTTTGAAGTTATAATTTTTCAGAACGTAGTTCCGCGATAATTAAAACAAATTTAGATAAATCACTTTAAAATATGTACAAAGTATGAGCAAGTCCTCTATGTATGAATGAGTTTCGTTCCGAGAGCTTGTTCACAAGTCGAACAAATTAGTCTAGGGATCCAGCATTTGGTGTAATAATCACCACTGGTCTTGCGCTTAACATCTGACATAGTGCAGTGCTGGAATTGGACAAAATGCAGCTACACCACAGACCAGTAAATGAATAGACATGAAATAAAGTGTACATATAGGAGGGATTTGGAACATTAGTTACGGGACGGGGGGCATTCTACACATTTAAACATGTTTATTATCAATAAATGTATTTATTAACAATTATTATTATTTACTCTTTGAAAGTTAAATCTTTGTATAAACAAGACATATTTTTTACATTAATGCATATTATATTGTCAGCGTTAAAATTTTCGTTCCAACCGAGTCATATATTTTTAAAAAGTCGCAGAGCTATTTGATTGTGTAAGTGGTACCGAAGTGATCATGTGGGTGATACTAAATTGAAAATATTGAAAAAAAGAATTTCCGTTAGTTCATGTTTATATATTTGGTAGTCTATGAGCTACACTGAAAAGCATACTAACCTGTTAAAGAAGACGAATCTATTGAGCCGCTATATGACAGAGACACAAAGTAACCTTATACATTTGAAACTCTGGCGCAATTTTGAATTTTGCACTTATTTGAATGAATAATTAATAGACACGGACTTTTGAAAGTTCGTAAGTTGAATATTCGCGTGTAGAGGACTTTTTTCTGTGTATCTTTCTAAGTGATTCATCTAATTTAAAAAATTGTAATTAAAAATAGAAAGTATAGTATTATAAAAGGTTAGCAATAGCCGCTCATTATCAGCTTATCTTACACTGTTATACATACAAGGTTTCCAGGGAAATCTCACCACTGAAATGTTTTATTTAAATTGTATTACCTTATATGTACTATTTTATTTTGTAAAATAAATAATGCAAAAGTATTTGATTATCTTATTAATTGAGCAAACATCCTACCATGTTCATGAAGCATCTAATGGTAGGATATTAGCTCCCTGACTCCCTGTGTGATGAAATATGTTAACTACGTATTTATTTTACCTCTTGAAATGTTATTAAATCTATTGATTTTCATCTTTAGTTAGTTCTTATTTTCTATTAGACAGGATTCTTGAAGCTTTTCTAATATACAGAATAACTAAATTGTTATGTATAAAAGGGCCTAAATTAAAAAAAAAAACCTTTGTCATAATTTTGTTTTTGGAAAAATTCAACACAAATTGTTGACCATAAATTTTTGTGTAATTGATTATAAATTATATTTTCTCTACTTTATATGAAGTTACATAAAAAAATTGTACAGATTAATTTAAAACATATTTGCTTAAATGATTTACATTTATACTATTTTTCATTTAAACCGTGAGTCATCAATTTATATATTGTAACTTTCTCAATCATTTTCATGGTAAGTTCTCGATTTTCACATCTTCCCAGAATGTTCTGTGGAGAGTTATTTTTAGGTCATATATGTTTGGTTTCCCTGGTTGTCATTTTGTATCCCATTAGAGGGTTCACCTGGGTTAGTGTCACTAAACATGATTGTCAAAGATTTGCGCTGTTGAGATGCTGGTTGGCATTACTCTATTGAAAATTATAAATCCCTAGAAAAAAATCCAAAGCTCTCACTTATGATGACATTATCCAGTCGTTATTATTGGCGCAGGAAGTGTTTTTATCGCTATTACATTTTCATGTCTACCATTTTTGGAGTTTTGAATTACTTTTGTATTTTAATATATATTTAATTATTTATAAGCAAGAATCTTGAGAAATATGAAAGATAACATAAAAAAAATCATTAAAATATTTATTACTGAATATGATTTTGTGAATTATCACGAGTATGTATGTTTTAATTATTATTTTATCAATCCACTGTATGAACTGTGCAGCGGATACAAATAACTGTTTATGTACCAGATGTTGAGGAAGATTTAAGTGAGTTAATAATACATCTTCTTTGTTCAAGAAGGCGCCAATCTATCTGCTATAATCAGGGAGTTTTAAAAAGTAACAGTGAATTAAGTATTTTAATATACATATTTAATTTAGAGGTACAAATGATATGTCATTTTTCTACATAATCAACTTCCATTCCATCCAACTAATTCCATCAGAAAAAAATGTTTTTGGTTGTGCCGTCTGCCAAAAGTGCAACACTTTTTTGATATCATCCTCAAATCTTCATCCTTTCAAAGCGTCCTTCAGGGGTCCAAATCACAGGGAAAAATGTAAGGGCTTTACCATGTATGTGTAAATTGTGATACTTAAAAACCTCTGTGACAATACTATGTGTAGATCTGATACTGACATCCAATTCCTCGGCTAGATCTTGCAAACAGTTAAGGGTGCCGCCATTTTGTAAATGCTTTCCTTCAAATTAAGTATGCCACACTATCTATTGGGAAGTACCAAAACTTCTAAGAATATATCTTTCCTGCACGGGAGTATGAATTGCCTAGGGTATTCATTTCGTGAAATATTGTCAATGCTGTCACTTTTTGAAACATTCTTGTAAAAATACAGAATCTGGTTGCTGTACAATAAGCTCCATTCATCTTATATCATGTACATAGTTGGTATTTAAGTACATTAGACCATCGATTTAAGAGACCAGTTGGGGGTAAGGGGTGTCTGTTAATAACGGTAGTATTTTTCTTATATGTACGTTGGTTTTTATAGACTTAGGGTTATTACAATTTAACAAATGATGTGACTTGGGTATGTGACACGTAATAAATGTGTAAACATATTTCTAGGCTTTTATACACCCTGGCAAGTAAAAGGATATGATTCGCTTTATGGTGGTGATCTGGAATCTGCCATATAAGCGAGGTATGCCCGAGGGAGCAATTTTTTATTTATTTTAATGTACATATATTAAAAAAACTTAAATACAATACAGTATAAAATTATAATAAATACGTTAATATAATAAAGAGTATGTAGATAGGGGTGAAGAATCTGCAGCTTTTTGTGCTGTAAATTTCACATGTGCTACTGAAACATTGTGTTCTAATTTCTTAAATAGCTCTAATTTCTGTGCCACATTTAAGTTCACACTTTTTTTAAACTCTTCTATCTATAAAATTTCTATAAGAGTCTGTTAAACCAAGGGTTTATTGTGTAGTACGATTAGAATGATTCTATCATCAATGTTTATTATAAAATTGATATTAAACATTAACCCTTAAAAATATAAATGATTATTTAATAAAGAAAAAAAGATTTTCATGTACGATCATTGCATCCTGTCAATATCTCCAAGTGAACTAAGTCATTATCATGTAGGAAATTGTAATTTTGAACTACCTCATTTTTTTTTTAAATTTTGGAAGCATTCATCCTAATTTTTATTATTTGTCTGTCTGGTTAAAGTGTATAGTTTTTAGCTGATATATACAGGGATGAATGGACGTATCTTTGGTCAATGCCTTCCATCTGACTGCATTGTTTATTTTGCCATGACTGTAATTTGAATTATTTCTGAGGAGCCATCACTCTTGAGGTTTGTTACCAACATCAAAACAACTGAAACGACGGCATTAAGTGATTTGTTAGCATGATAACGTTCATCCGTATACTGCTACCATTAGAAAGGCGGCCATTCATCCTATTCTACTGATTTTGCTTCATTAGATTTATTTTTTCCGCTCCATCCAACAATCTCCGAGGAGTTCTTTAATAATGACATACATATATTGTAGCTTTAGTTTGATTAATGATGAAACATTGCCAAAATAATGCACAAAAATGGCTTAATAATTTAGATAGAAATAAGAATTGCATTTTTGGTTTAGTATTATGTGTGAAAGAATAAAGCTGTGAATTAAAAATAATGTGTTTTCAACCCATTGGTGAACAGCAATGTGTCGGTTGATTTAATTTCTTGGATTTTAAATTGTATTTATTTAATTTGTATTAAAATACTACAATGTATTTATTTAGTTTCCCACACAGTTTACATTTACTGTTTTTTTTTTTTTTTTGCCAAAAAGGTCAGAACCACTGATCAAACCGCTTTTGCTCCCTCCGCCAATGGGTAAAGTGTTGTATTATAATTCTCTTGGTATAACTGTAGTTAGTTTTGCAGCACATTATCACATTAAATTTGTAATAAAAGTTTTGGCTGTATATATATTAATGCTTCAAAGTGAAATCTAGTTTAGCAATGTGCGGGTGATGAATGATAATATGTTGCTATAAGGGTTAAGCATGTTCACATTCTGGTGGTGACGGGTGAGAAGTAGGTCCAGATAATCATGGTGCTAGACCACAATTGAGTTTTGATGCTAATAACTAAAAAAAAATTGGGCTCCAATGAAATGGAATGGAAACATGAGAAAGCAGATTTTATATTATGCACACTAACTGAAACAAAAGTCCTCGTTTTGCTTTATGGTGTGCATATCTGGTGTTTCTATCGTAATATGTAGAAAAAATATGGCAACAAAATTTTGCAAATATGTAATATGCATATTAAGTACAAATATTATTGATCATTTTTAAAATAATATAAAATATGACAATTTAAAATATCTGTAAGACATACATATTTTCCCCCTTTTTGCCAAACATAAAGTATGCCACATGTTTCTGTTATTTTAATTATAAATATTGCTTAAATAATTTTGAAGTACATAGTACATACTTCAAATTCCAACACAAGATAATAATTATTAATTTTTTTTTTTAGTAATTATAGCAATTACATATGTAAATTGTAATATAAATTTATAATTTGAAATAAATTTTCTAGAAATAAGATTTTAATGTCAGATGTTTTAATTAACAATTATATAAATTTCTAATGAATCATAGTTAAGTGTACAATTTATGAATTGTGATAAATAAATGGATATTCATTTTCTCTCTTTTTCATATTGAATAATCAAATTCTAAGTTTTCCAGAATGTAATTAAGATACTTCAAATATGTGAGATGTGGTAATTTAATTCCTAGAATGCACGCTTTAAAAATATGCTGTTGCCTTTAAAGTGCTTCCCTTGTACATCTATACACTGACTTAGACGGTGTTCCTATTTCCGGGAGCTGGCCTGAAACTCATTTTTCAGAGTACTGTTGAGTACCTGTCTCACATTCTGTTGGATATCAGTTATAGAGGGTGTACAATGGAAATTTTTCAAGTTTAATATTAAATAATAAAAAAAACTACAATTATTTCTCTCATATTTTATTTATACAAAATGGAGTTGAACTATGCGGAAGTGATGTGTTTTATAAACAATATTGTCTAAATGCTGTCCATTTCTCTCAAGATACTCTTGCAATTGGACTCTTAAATTTGCAAACATGCGAGAGCAAAGTGTTGATTCAATGGCAGCAACTTCTCAGTGGATATTTTCTTGTAGAGGCTGAATTGTTTGAGAATTGTTACTGTAAACTCTCGACTTAAGATATCCCCACAAAAAAAAGTCGCATGGTGTAAGGTTTGGTGACCAAGGTGCCCAGGGTATGTCTCCGTACTTGCTGATTAATTTATTGGGAAAAATTCCTCTCAGCTTCTCCATTGAAACTCTAGTTGTGTGTGGAGTGGCCCTGTCTTGCTGAAATTGTGTTCTGTTGTTGAACCCGGGAAACAGCTGCAGTTGCAGTACCAAAAACTCGTTCATTCGGCAATACATATCAGCAGTGACTGTCTCTCGCTGGTTAAAAAAATAAGGGCCAATTATCCCTCGGGCAGAAGTTGCACACCACGCTGACGTTTTTGGACAACGCATACATTTTTGATGGTGTTCCCATGGGTTGTCGAGGCACCAGTATCTCATGTCCTGTTTATTATTAACATAGCCATCGATATGAAAATGTGCTTTATCAGTAAACAATATGTTTCCAAGCGTTGATACTGTTCCAAAACGTTCCAGCATCGTTCTCGCTAAGTAATTAATAAGTAGTTTCACGTAAAGAATAGTAATTTTTGTTGAGAAACTGCACGATTTGCAGTTTGTATGCGTGAAACTGTAGTTTCTTTTTCAAAATAACGTACACTGTTGATTTTTTTATTCCAGTATAGGCTGCAAAAAAAAAAAAAGAAAAAAATCTTCCTTATCGATTTACGCAGATTGCGCATAATTTCACGTCGAACTTGAGCCATATGTTCTGGTGTCGCTGCTGATGTTGATGGTCCCGGAGGAGTGTGGTTAACCATTGTCCCTTGTCTGAACTTTTGAACTCAACACCAGAAAAGTTGCGTGCTCGGCCCATCACTTACTCATCGAATATTAAAGTGAGTTCAAAAAGTGCGATGCGCACGAACCAAGGAACCCGACCAGTGACTCATTGCGACTGGTAAATCCACAAATCACGCGCATTTACCCACTCCCACTTACCTCACCCTGATGGTTTACGAGCAATTACAATTTAATCTTGATATTTTTCCGCTAAACACCCTATAATAGAAAATTTTCATCCCTTCAGTGTGATTTTTAATTTTGAAAATACCAAAAGATTGCAGGGAGCTAAGTCAGGTGATTGAGTAGGATAATCTAATGGGTAAATGCTTTTTTGTTCAAAAAGTCTCACACTGTGGTGCACCGAGCCTCATACTGAGTGCTCTAAATTTCGATCACCCATTTTTGTGTCAAAGTACACACTGATATCTGTTTCCTTCCCAATAGATAACTAACTGGCTCTATCAGCTTGAGATTTATACATGTATTAGTTCAAACATGAATACTTATGTGATTTACGTGCAAATATTTTACGGGCAACTGTGCAGCCATTCTGAGAGTTAATTTGTCACACCTCGCATATGTGTTATAGAAATTAAAGGAACTGTTAATGCTCTTCTGCACACAAGATGGAATGCACCAGCTATTTTACTTACTATTTCTGCATTTTGATATTAATAAATTAGAAGTATATCTGGAAGGAGCAGCATCAGCGTACAGCACATTTCGTTTTTGATGCTATAATGTCAGTTGGTTGTTTGTATTAAACCACCAAAGTAGTGTTCTTCAACTAATCACTTAACTTAACAGACAATTACTAAAATATTAGGATGATGCATAATTATCCGCTGTTTTTTTGCTGTTACTACTGCTACTGGTGGAATGACAATGATGCGTATCAGAAGTGGTGAATGCTGGACAGAATTGGCCAACATCAACAGTGACGCGTACCTGGCCCAGCTTGATCGCCTTCATACTTCCATTCAGCTGAAAAGACTGCACAAAAATAACTAAATCGTTTTCCACCATAACGCTTGCCCTCATGCCCGTGTGATTGAATCCATTGCTAGCAAGAGAAGGGATTTGCTCCGCCATCTGCCCTCTCTGAAAAATTGGCAGGTTGGCAAAGTCTGACGATTTGGAGGAGTCGATGGAGGATGTCAAATCGTGGAATGCCTCAAAAAACAGTGCTTCTTCGCCCGTGGAATCAACTGTCTTCGAAGCAAATGGGAAGCAGTAATTTACGTTGATGGTGACTACGCCCCCTAATGATAATTGTACATATGTAATATGTTTTGAGTTTCTTTTAATTTTTGGTTATGTTACAATGTAATTTTTTAAAAATGGCGGATAATTATGCATCAATCTAATTTAAGTATTTGATTAGATTCACTATTCTGATAAATGGGACTCAAAGGCTCTTTTAAGTTTGTTGTTTCTTTGAGCTTTTAATTTTTTTGGTTGGATAAATGAATTTGGTTTTATTTTCATAATTTTTACGGAAGTGTACAAAGTATATACATTAGGTTAACCTTAACTGGGGTAATTTTTTTTTTACAAAAACTTCTATGCCTACCCTCTAAATATGTTTCAAATAATGACTTAGTTCATTCTTGAATAACATAATATGACCAAACTTAATATAAAATGATTCATGTTTTATGAAATCATTTAATTTATGTTATTATTATAAAGGGTTTTTCAATAGGGACTCTCAAACTTTCTTTCAACAGGGACAAGAAACTACGCCATATTTCTTCAATTTTTTTTGAGGTTAACACTCGTACTTAGTTGGCAAATCATCATGGAGCAGTACACACCGGAGCAACGCTTGCAAATTATTCAAATCTACTACCAAAATTCGCGTTCGCTCACCGCAACTTGAATGCTGAATTCCATCGAAAAATCATCTTTAGCGACGAAGTTCATTTTTGGCTATTCAATGGATATGTAAACAAGCAAAATATGCGTTATCGGGCAGGCACCAATCCACACGTGCTTCACGAAACACAATTGCATCCCGGAAAAATCACTGTTTGGTGTGGATTACATGCCGGAGGTGTCATTGGACCATATTTTTTTGTTGATGATGCTAATCGTCATATTACTGTGAATGGTAATCGTTATCGCTCCATGATAACTGATTATTTTTGGCCTCAATTGCAAGGTATGGACTTGGCCAATATGTGGTTTCAACAAGACGACGCTACCAGTCACACGGCACACGCAACAATTGACTTATTGAAAACCAAATTTGGTGAGCGTGTTATTTCGCGAAATGGAACAGTTCAATGGCCGCCTAGATCATGCGATTTAACACCATTGGACTATTTTCTTTGGGGCTATGTTAAATCTTTGGTCCATACTAACAAGCCGGCGACGTTACAAGAGCTAAGAGAAAATATTGAACGCGAAATTGGTGCGATTCGGGCCGAATTATGTGAAAAAGTGGTGGAAAATTGGATTCAACGATTGGACTTCTGCAAACGTGCCCGCGGTGGTCATGCGAGAGAAATTGAATTTCATACATAATTGCCACTAAATGTACTTCAAAACATAATAAATTTTTTTTAGATATATTCATTCGTTTTTGTTTTATTTAAAAAAAAGTTTGAGCGCCCTTAATGAAAAACCCTTTATATATATTAATATTTATTATAATATCTATATTGACATCTAAGTATAATTCATTATATCATTTAATCTGATTTCTGATTTTGCATTCAGGGTATAATTTCCTATGTTCTTACCTCCACAGTTATTAACCTATAATACATATTGTCTAGCCTAGCTTGACAGGTCTTTCAAAGAAAGAGGTATATCGGGGTCTACTCATTATTTAATGGATTTTGGTTTCAAATACACTTCTTAACACTAATTCAATGACACGATGTTGACAAATGAAAAGTAACAGCCCTCTTTCTAATTTTCATTCTAGGAGAACACAGGCATCATTGAAATAACCTACATTTGATGGTGTCATGTCACAACAGTGAAACGGTACAGCAGTGAATCTTCTAGATTCCAGTTATTGGTTGCACATCATAAAGCTTGTGCCCTGCTCTTTGCCGGAAATGTATCCAGTTTTGGTACAGCAATAAGTTGTTTCTTATTTCCAAATATCTTACAATAGGAAGTCTTTCTTCTTGCCATCCCAGTGAATAGTGACAACTTCTAGTATATCATTGTTAAAATCAGTTTTTATAGCTTTTGCACGTTCTTTTCTTTTCTCTGTCTGATAGAGGATTTATTTATTGAAAAATGATCAATATTATTGTCTGAATGCTTTCATTAATGCTATGGTCTAAAGAATATAAATAGTATCTTATACTTAACTGGCATCTATCTAAAGCTGCCACTAGTTTTGGTGTAATAAAATCTTTCCTTTCCTGTTTTGTGATAGTCTCAATTTGTGCGCTCTTGGGCAAAGCAACAAAAACTCTTCCTGACTAAGACTGCTTTCACCTAAATTGGAAGATGTATCATCGAGTTTTTGAGGAAGTGAAAATTGAATATGACGCTAAATAGGTTAATGCTGATGAGATGTATTTAATTCGTCTTTTCTCTTCTTTTATTGCTTTACGTCTCATCCTTTTCTCATTTTCAGTCAGTTCTTTATCTACACCTGCTAAGTAGTCAGGTCGTCCTGACCCTCTCTGCTGTTATGAAAATATTCTATCCTTTTCTATTTTGATTCATTGAACCGTATAGGTATGTGAAATATCAAACAAATTATTTTAAAAATCCTATTTGCGTCACTTAAAAACGTTTCAAGTTTTCTTTGTATTTTTTTGAAAATCCCTACAAGTTTTTTTTATACAGTTAGGTAGATATTTGGTAAATATTCTTGCCTTTTCCCAAAATATAATACACTAACGAATCACAGGATTCACATTTTCATTGACTGTTAATTTAACTTCACAATGTTAAAAAATAAAACTGCAAGAACTTGTCGGTAGATTTTCCTCCGTTATTTGGTGGCTCATGTCCCCCATTAAAAATATACTTTTTCTAGCACTGCTTGGTTTATTAAATTAATAAAACAAATGTGAGGTATATAATCAAAATCAGACATATCAGGTTTTTATGGTTTTTGAGTTAAGTATGTACAAATATAATATAAAGAGAATTAATGTCTACAAGACTAGCCTATCAAAATTAGATAAATATTGCTGAATTTCATATAAAAACGCATTTAAAATTTGCTTGTTATTTCAATCCCAGATATGTCCAGTAGACAATTGATTCAAACCCAAACAAATGTTTTCAGCCAATAAGACTGCAGTATTTGGTCATGTAACCTGCAGTTACTGGTCACGTTCAATATGATCCCAAATGTAACAATTGTGGTACAATGGTTTTTTTGCATTTTACTCGAACACAAGTAAAGTGGATATGTCTGCTTTTGATTCTGGACCTCAAAAATACATCTTACACAAATTAAACCTGATAATAAAATGACAACTATCTCGTAGGGTCGAGACTACCCCAGCGTAACGTGTACTGATGCAAGTCGGCACAGGTTAAAGTATTCCAAATGTCAAAAAATTTATTGTACAAGTATTTTAGGGTAAATGGAATACAATAAGAACACAAATGCTTAAAAATGTTAACATCAAAAAATAAGGGACACTCTAATATACATATGTCTATACTTTTTAGCCTTTCTCTAAAATCTAGTCTGATAAAAAATGTTTGCTTTTTTGTTTCAAATGATTGGGTATTCAGTTTTTATATGTGGAGGAATATTAATAACTGTCAGAGGCATATTTATTTTTGAAATAAGTTTATTTGGTAAAAATACATTATAAATATACATGTAAGTGAATTAATATAACATTGAATAGTTAAAGTAGTTTGGGTGTGCATGTATATAACTATCCTTTTTAAATGACGAGAATAATCTTAAATATTCGGGGATTTATAATTTTTTGATACTGATCAGGTCAAAAAAAGCTACGTATGTTATTATTTTTAAATTCTCCATTAGTAAATATTATTTTAATTTTGAGATTCACCCAAACTATTGCATTATTTAGAGAGAAAAATGTCAGGTATATTCTACATAAATTGACATGAAAATTATTTTTGTTGCAGATTTTTTATTTACAGTATTAATAATTGCGTACATTATTTAAATCTACAACAGTTTATTAACAAACTGAATTTTCTTTGGTCAGGTGTGCAATATTTCACTTAAGAAAAAAACTGAATAATCATGAAGCGTTTATTCAGTCGATCAAATCACCCCCGTGACATCTTTGATTTAAAATAAAAGGTATGATTTTCCAGGAAGCCAGATTGTTGATCATTGAAATTGACTATTATTTAAAAAGGTTATTGATTGGTTTAATTAATCCAAATTACAGATTCAACCTTTGCTTTCACCTTTCTTCATGCGTAACCGTGCCACCAAAAGATAAATAAATTTTTCTTTCCAAGTCATTATTCGTATATGTTTAATCTGTCCTGTAATATGAATTGCCAGTCAATATTTATTTATATGAAGGAGCTGATGTATTCTCAGTTATCCCAGGGCAAACACTCACACGGGGGTCAAAAAAGTTTCTAAGATTCCCTGATTCCTTGAAAGTCCAACGTTAAGAGAGATACTTCCAAACTAGCTACAGGAGGTAATGGCGTGCAGTGGCACTCGATACATTGACACAGAACGTCAACAGTATACTGCAAACAGGTGGAGAAGACACACAATAGGGAAGAGAGAATAGAACATTCGAAAGTCAGCCTGCATAGTTGTTTTCCCATGCCCTAGATTGAACTTGTGGTTCCAGGATTGGACTCTTCAGCAACCTGAGGACCCACAATTGTAAAGGACAGTCTTCCTTGGACATGAGGGTCAAACGACGACAATGAAATATTTAAATTAATTACAGTGAAATCACAAGGAAACATGAATTCAAATTTGAAGATCGATTCTGTGATTCATATCTTTATACATTTTTATGAAGTCTGTTAGAAAAGGAATTATTTTCTATGTTTTGTTATTATATACTAGTATATATTTAAATACAAAAAATCAACTACATCTAAACCTCTTGTTTTCAATCGAGTTGCAAGAAAATATAATATGATTTGCTGTCTATTTATTATTTTTCTACCTGTTGTATGAAGCATTTTACAAAGTACTTTATAACTCATTCAATTAAACATTTTTATTATTTTCTATAACAATTCTCTGTATTCACGAATCAAACAATTGCACGTGATGTGAGAATTTATATTTTTAAAAAATCAGCATCCATTCACCAACATCTTATTCAAACTTGGCCTTATCTACGTAGTTTGCGTAATACAACATTTATTTTGAATTATTCATTTCCTAAGATTTCTGACACTTTAACAATCTGTCCGTGCAATATAAAATTGATGCCAATTTGTGAAATCATTATTTAAATATTAAACAAATAAAACGACCAATACAATTTGAAGGCACACTTCCTTTCGTAATTTATTAAGCAAAAATATGAATGAAATTCTCACATTTATTGACATCTAAGAACATCCGATTGAGGTTGAAGGACACGGTGCATTTAATTTTTATTATATTTTCTGTGCTTGCACTAATCTGAGTATTTTTGATAATTCTTAACATTACTAAATTCTCACACTAAACTCCAGTACTTTTAGATAATTATTTTAAGTATAGTAAATCCTAAAACTTGAACATCAAACCACCATACAGGTATGTAAACTACGTGATGAAATCACAAAATCATTTGTGCAGATTGTGCATATCTGTTTAAAATCATATTTTGTTGCGTAGCGTGCTTGTGCAAATATAATAGTTTATTCAGCACGTATTTGGCGACAAAGCTACGGCAAATAGATTTCTATAAACCTATGATTTTGTTATTTTTATTTTATTTTTACCACGCGACCATGGCTTACCCGAGTACTCGGTTAAAAAAATATGGATAAAATGATCTGTGTTGAGGTGTTTGTGTAAGTGTGCGTGATCTGTTGGGGCGTGGTAGTGGTTCGGGGTTCTGCTCCACTGTTTCTTCAGAATTATCTAAATCCTTTTCTTTTTTAATTTCGTCAACCTTTGATACATTTGTGTGATTGATTAAAACCAGGCTTTTGTTTGGAGTAGAAACTTTCTCATTTTGAGTTTGGGTGCTACTTGTGTTGCTTTCTATTACTTTGGGTACTTCTAATAAAGTAGGGTGAATAGTTTCACTTTCATTGTTGATACTGCCTTCTTTATTCAATTTCATTATATTTGGATCAATCAGAATTCCTTTTTCTACTATATCTGTTGTATTTACAGTTGGTGGTCCTTTTCTCAATGGAGCCATTGTCGATGTTGTCCCTGATACACTCTTAGTTGTAATAGGTTGTAGTTTCACGGCATGTTCTGAAAGTTTGGTTGTAATTTCTAATATAGTTGGTATGTTAGTTCCAGTTACATCTGGAATTTTTACTTCAACCACTTTATGTGTCGATTCGCTTGGAATTTTTACTTCCACTGCGTTATGTGTCAATTCTTCTGGAACTTTTACTTCCAACACTTTATGTGTCGATTCGTCTACAAGTTTTACTTCCGCCGCCTTACGTGTTGATTCTTCTGGAACTTTTACTTCCACCATCTTATGCGTTGGTTCTTCTGGATTTTTAACTTCCACTATTTTATGCACGATTGAGGCTGATTCTGTTGTAATATCTTTGTATTTTTTCTTTTCTTCTTTTAATTTGTCATATTTTTTGCCTTTGCTTGGCTTGCGATATTTAGATTTATCCGTGATAACTTGGTTAATTGAATCTGTTTCTAGAGTGGGTGGGGTTTGCTTTGAATATGATACTGACTGTTCTTTGGATGTTGCCGATGTGTTTCCTTTTGATTTAATTGTTGTGGGCATATTTGATTCAACTGCTTCTGCGGTTACTTTAATTGTTTCAACAACATTTTCTGTTACAACGCTTGTAGACGTAGGTATAGTCAAGGATTCTGTAGGCTTATTAATACCAATTTTATTTATAACTGTTGGTAAATTGGTTGTCTCAATTTGTTCATTAGTTTTGTATAACTGGTGTAGATGGTGAGCAATGATGTATTGTTGGTGTTTTGTTTCAGGTGATACAACAGTCATATCGGCGCTCAGTTTACTTTTTGCCATCACCAGCGGTGGAATGAAGTGATCTGTAGCCTGAGTGAATATATCATGACGTTCCTTTTCTTTTCGCTTTGGTGTAGCTTGTGCAGCTTTTGGTGTTGCATTTACTGCAATATCTTTATCAGTATTGAATGAAATAATCTTTGGAACTGTAACAATATTAATGGAACTGGACTCCAAAGGGATTGTAGTAACTGTTGCTTTTTTTGGATTCTCACTTACGGAAGAATCATCAAATATTTTTGAATGCATTGTAGATTGTCTTAAAATAGGACCATTTGTGACTAATAACGGGAACTGGGTATTGGAGTTAATCCCGGTCGCAGGTTGGTTAACTTGTGTCGGCTGTGGTGCTGTTATAATATGAGAGCCAGGTGTAGCCATGGTAGTGTGTATGGAACGTGGGGTGGATGGGGGGATGGTTTCCCTGCGGATTCGGGTGGAGAGTTCCCCTGTAGAAGGAGTGCTAGGTGCCCAGCTCCATGCTCCGGGAGGAGAAGGTCGCGGGGATCCACTGCTGGCCTCCACAGAGCTGACTCCTGTCACACTGTTGTCGGAGAAGTCCTCCTCAGAGATAGCGCAGGACAGCTCCTTGAGAATATCCGAGTGACTCTGTAAAATAGTAATTTAATATAAACCACCAGGAATGTAGTCACTACAGAAATATTGAATTTTCACTATACAAGTATCTGCTGGCATTTAGTTAAAATAGTTAGAAATTTATTATTTCAAAATATTTTAAGTCACAGTTAAAGATAAACAAACTTAAAATTAAATGAAAGTAGAATAAAGTGGAATGAGGAAAAAAATAATTATTCTCATAAAATTTCTATTTTTCAAAATTCACAAAGTTAACTGCAGAAAATCAACTTTTTCTTTCAATAACTGGGACGTGTCCACCAAATTCATTCATATAATACAATCTAACTTGAATTCTCCTATCCGAATCCACCTTCCTGTTTCTCCTACTTGCACTTCTTTGCATATTCATTCTTGTGTGAATTAATTTCTTCATCTGAATCCATTCTTTAACTCATTTTCTATCCTAAACCCGCTCTCTCGACAAATGTTTAGTACCTCATTAGCTTTGCACGTGACTTTCTTGGTTCCATCCAAACCACAATCGGAGATGAGTTGTACAGCAGCTAGTTCGGGCAGGAACTGCACGGTCAGGGAGGGAAGGGATCGCACCAGGCAACCACCGGCAGGTTTCAATGCCCATGCTGGCACTGTAATTAAATGTATTTATGATTATATAAAAAGTATGGTTGATCTCTAGGGTAACATTTAGTAAAAATAAAAATTTAAGCACGAAAAAAAACCATGTTATTTGTTTCAGACCACCCCTGCATGTTATGTATATCTGGTTCAAATTTTTTTTTAATAAATAATCTTTCTGGTGGGGAACCAAACCCTGGTCTCACGGGAGAGCCATTGCCGAGAAATGTAAGCTACGCTTGAAAATAGCAGTTTATAAATATCTTAAGCTTTTTATTAATAATACTGGCGTGTTATAAAGTTCATCAGGGGTAACAATTTAAAAGAAAAAAATTAAATCGCATTAAACGTCGATGTTAAGAATGCATAAATAATAAAGTATATCTAAAATATAAATTAACGCATTAAATTCGAACACAAAAAATATCCGCACTATATTCTTATACGACAATTTGACATGACAATCAACTGGGGAAGTAGCTAAGATGGCAGAGCACTCGCTTAATTAAGTAAATAATGTAAAGTAAGTACAAAGAAAATAAAAAAAGGTAAAAGTAAATATAAATAAAAAAGATAAGAAATTTTCTAGCGCAGTTTTCGTGAAAAAATTTATTCAGGTATCCTACCCTCGTAAAAAACATATTTTATGTTAAAAACGTATGAAAATATGTTACGTCAATATTCTTACTAAAATTTTCAGACAAAAAGGCCGTAAATGCAGATAAGTGTCCAAGTCTCTTTCGACACAAACCGCTGATTTTTTAAATAAATTACAAGCATGATAGTGATTGTTGAATACATATTTTTAATTTCTCGTGAATGCAATTTTTTAAATATTTTATACTTTGGCTACCTACTCGCCTAATTTTAACATAATTAAGAAAGTAACGTAAGTCGTGTATGATAAAAATAAGTATTCACAAACGATCATAAGAAAAGAGATCTGTTTAATTTAATTAAATTTTTTATATGTTTTTTATCTACGGGATTTCGATCCAAAGGCTTCAGAATCTCGCCAATGCGTTCGATGCAGGAATGCAATCGGTTCTATCACTACATTCGCCAACGCGTTCGATGCGGGAATGCAGTCACTTCTATCACTACATTCGCCTACGAAATTCAAAAATAATTTTTCGAGTTTCCTACAAGCATTTAATTTAGTATTTTTATAATATTACTAGTATTTAGTGACTTATGCAAACTAATACGTCGTCATAATTATGTAAAACCAAAGTAATTGTTGAAATATAGATTTTTGTGATATCTTAAGATGCTACCACAAATCTTTCGCATATTTTCATTTAAAAAAATGAAAATGTGCTCATTTTGAGCATATCTTATATAAAAAAGCTTAAATAACACAGTGTCTTATGACAAAATGTCTTAAAAAAATCACGGTACACTGTGTTATTTAGGCTTTTTGATATAAGATTGTGTGTAACATAATTAATTGTTGTATGTTATCCATATTACGTAGTCTATTAACGGGTTCATCAAAATTTCGGCCAAAACATTTTGCTGTGATACGATATTTTTAAATTCCGCGAACGATCTTTAAAGTACATTTCCCAACCTTTCTACGTGCTCACAGCTACAATCTGATCCAAACTGTGTTATATTGTGTCCCCAGAGTTCCAGACCTTTTCTAGCTTAAAAATACCTTATATTAATCAGAGGTCGAGAAGCGTTCCACAATGCCGAAAAGGGGAGGAACTCTCGGCAAGAGAAACAAAATAACAACGACAATAGGATGTTAATGTAAAATAGGTCATCTCAAGGGCTTGTACCCCTCGGTACCACAGGCACTCACCACATTGTATAGGTCGTAGGTCTCACATTAAACATGAGTAGAAATTCGGTACCACGGTATATAATAATGTATTTTTCCGAACTTTCTAGGTTATTTATTGTACACCCGTGTGTTTGACCAAAGTTTCGGGGAACGTTTGTTACGGTATGCAGAATGAGAGAGATAGATGTAAAATAATTAAAAATAAAGAGAAAAACACTAAACTGTACGTAGAAACGTATCACATCAATATTGCTAAACTAAGCGACGCGCTTTTACTAGGATACATAGTCTTTACTCGTTACTTGCTTGGTCTCTCGGACTAAAGATCGAACCTCCAACCACTAGGCAAATTAGTGTCTTATCGTTAGGCCAAGTAAGCACTTAAAATTGTATGTGCAGGTGAGAGGGAATCATATTTTATATTACATCTGACATTAACACTTTCGTATAACCATATATTATCCAATTAGACTGAACAGTGTTATATGGGTACATATATAATATGTAGTTTTTTTAAATCCTTTATAATACTTATTAGAAATTGAATTTTTTTTCTGGCTAAAATATTTTCGAGGAAAACACTTGTCCAATTATGGCACTTGACATTTAAATGCCTGAGAGGCAGATTTGGGCAGAGCTAGAGGCATATTTGAGCAGGAAAATAAACATTATTAGTCTGTTAATTAAAATCGTATTCATTTTAAAACAGATATAAAAATTATATTTTGTTAAAATAGATATATATTATGATATTTTGTTCTGAAACAAGCAAACATTACAAAAGAAAACGTGAATAATAATAGATAAAAACGTTAATAAAGAAAATCAAAACAGATTTTGCATATAATTTTATCTGTTAACGCTACAAAAAAAAAAAAACAAAACCAAATAACATTAAATTTCAAAAATGATTTTGTTGGCACTGAAACCAACAAACAACGTTTATAAAGTCTAGCGGACAATAAAACCGGAAAGGTCATCGCTAAATGTCAATATTTTTTCCGATTTTGTTATTTTTGAAGGAATACATTTAAAAATAATATTTGCAGTACATGACAATTGCAACATATGGAAAATATAAGACATTGAAGCTTCTTCCATAAAAAAACTAAGACTTGACAATCTCAAATTTTCTATAATTATTTTACCTACATAATAATAAATTATTTTATCACTGATTTTATTAATTTACGAGGTTATATTTGGAGATTTTAGATGAGGATTATTAAAAAAATATATAATTCTAGTAGCTTCGTGAAATTTTAACATAGTTTGTAATAATTTTTATTTAGAATAACATTTAGTTTAATTTTATTACGTAAACGTATCATATTAAATATATCCTTTCGATAAAATACTTGGCTAAAGATTCACCGTGTCATTTATTAATCGGGTCGTTTACATAAAATATTACGAGGAATATTTCAAATACATATTCCCGAGAGCCGAATGCAAAATGATCGTCGATAAAGCTGTGGCATTTCTCGGAATTCGGGTTAAAATAATCGCGCCAGACAAACAAACAAACCACCTGGCATCCCTGGGTTAAATTGATATTGGAAAATCAACAAATTTGTAAGTACACAAATTTCGCAGACGTCTTGTAATCCGATTATTGTCAAGTGTGGCCGAAATTACCGATGTTTTGACTACAGGGACCTACGTCATGTCATTCATAAAATTTCTTTTATACTAGTAGCAAATTACCTTTTGCTAAGTAGTTGTCGCTTGGCGGTCAATGTTGGTTACCGCGCGTCCACGGCCGGTGTTTTTGTAAAACTAATTTTTTAACATAATTTCTCACTCAGTAAATGTGCTCATGACTGAGTGACGTGGTCCTCTAGTCTGCTTCTTTCATTTAGCTATTCTACTCTTTACGATCATGGGCATTGTTTAGTGCAACCTGTCGTGTCTTGGACATGGTCTATCCATCTCGCTGGAGATAGACCTCTAGCCCCCCATCCTTGTATCTACATTTCTAGTGATCACCGATTTCTCTAAGCTGTATCCATCTCTTCTAGCAACATGCCTAAAGTATGAAACAACTCCATCTCTGATACCATATATATATATATATGGTATCATGTATATATATATATATATATATATATATATATGGTATCAGAGATGGAGTCTACTTCATCCCATATAATAAACTACGAGTATATACTTAATTGCAATATAATGGTATCCTATGTTTATCATGTTATAATATAATATATTCATATCTGTTACAACAAAAACATGTATGTCAATAAAGTCTAATAAATAAATAAATAAAAAGCATCCTACGACGCTAACACCATATCTCGAAGGTGTCTTTTTTTCTTTCTGGCAAAACAGATTGTGCAACATCGTACGAGTTAAAGAATCGGGTTGCATTTTTAGCACAATATAGTACATACATTCATGAATTTACTTTACGTACTTGTAAGGTGCACAAGTAATATGGTTATAAGATTATAGTTTAGGTACCCGTGACACTCCCCTAAAATCTGAGTCTCACCGAGGATCCTAACATAATTAAAAAATTAATAAAATATTAAAAAAAATACTTCCTATCGAAATCTACCTTCCGCAATCTTCCGACGACGCTCTTAGAAAAACTCTATAAATTCAATGGTAAAATCGAAGTAGTAAAAGAAAATGGCAATAGTAAAGATATTATATTTCAGCAAAAGTGGGCAGGGTCTTAAAATCGAATGGTTTTTGTGTTACTCCTTATTATACGTATTATAAATATTTGAATATTCTTTGCGCTGACCATGCAAAGGTTTGCCTTGCTTAATTTTGATTTACGACTGCCGCATAGTATTAATACTATTCATGAACTATTTTTAGTAGGTACTATATAATATGTTTACGTAATATTGAATTGGATAATAAATTGAATAGATTAAGAATTAAAGAATCTTCTTCAATATCAGGAATATTGGATTTATATTGTGATTTATATTGTTTCAGACGTGAAAAATTGCAACCATAGTCGTATATATTTTTCAAGAAAAGTACAGTTCTGGCTCCACGAAATGGGGAGAAATTACTCCCAAGAACTTTTAAAAGTCCAAACTTGAGATCAAAAGTGCTACAACAGTACCGATATATTGAATATTGCATTTTATACTTTTTTCTGTAGTTGTGTTAGTATATTATTTAACTGAACTTTTTTCAATCTTTTTATATTGAACATTACAATTTTACACATGTTCACTTCATATTTGTATATTATTTACTCTTACTATACTTAATCTTTTTTTATTTTTGATACATTAAACAACGCATGTACTTTAAGTTTTACGTTGTATTTATATGTAATCTAATTGCATCTTGTTTTACTATTTGTATATATATATATATATTTTTTTTTTTGTACATTGAACAATGCAGTTAATTTATGTTTTACAATATATTTATATGCTATCTAATCGCATCTTGTTTTATTTTTATATGTATTTTTGTACATTGAATATTACACTTTGTTTACTACTATACCGGAAAAAAACACTGTCACTTGACTATTTAAAAGTTACATAACTTTCTGTACTTTCATTATTTTTGAATTTGCCTTTTACAAGATATTTTACACAGCCTGGAGATTTAAAAAAAAAAATAAAACAAATGACCCCTCTCTCAGCTTCATGAATGCGAGTTTCATATAAGGGTGAAAAAAACTCTATGCTATCTAAAATATCATAAAAGTAAAAAAAAATTAAAATTACAATTTAAAAAAATAATTCGGTGTAAATAAAATTTCAACGCTTTATAGAATATCATGTAGAAAATAAATAATTCAAAGTTTACTGCTTTTTAATATTTTAATTGTAAAGTGACGCTTGGCCCACCTGTACTTACTTAATGTAACAGTTATAAAGGTTTTTTTTTGTATGTTATAATTTTGTTTTCGAGTCAATATTTAATGATTTTTTTCCAACTGCTTAACGGCATGTTTTCGTAAAATTCCACAATTTTTTGTAAGAGATCTTTTAATTTTTCTAATCATGGCACCTAATTCGTTAATTCTTATAATTATTATACACCATAGCCACTATCTTTAATAAATTTTGTAATCTCAACAGTTTCTTCGTCATCTAAATCAACTGATATATTATCATGCACATTTTATTAGTTTCTAGTGTGAAGGACCATCGAATTAGAGCTAGAATGTAGCCAGCATCACTGCAGACATACCTTTTAGAAAGTGATTATTGTTTTTGATTCTTCTTCTTCTCGTGCCCTATCCGTTCAACGGACGTTGGTTCTCATCACTTTGTTTAGTGTGACCTGGAAAAGCTCTACAGTAGACTGGCCAAACCATTGCATCAGGTTTTCAGCCATGACATTCCAGGGCCTCGACTTCCAGTAATCTTTCCGTGTATTATGAGGTAGAAGATCTCGCACTTTTCCGGATGTTTCATTACGTGTCCGAAATATTGAAGTTTTTGGATTTATATTATTTTAAATACTTCTTTTTCTTTTTCATAATATTTTCATTCGTGACTCCATCCATCCAGCTTATTTTGAGTATTCTTCTGTAAATCCACGTCTCAAATGCTTCAAGTCGTCTTAACATTTCTTCGGTAAGTGTCCATGCTTCCATTCCATAAAATAAAATAGAGAACATATAGCATCTGACATGATAGTTCTTCCAACTGCTTTTTGTTTTTCCCAAATCAAAAACAAATTCATGCACTTCGAACGCAAAGAACGACCCTGCAATTAACACGTTAAAAACGGTAAGATGGTAAAATTCGCGAATTAGTAAAAGAGGAAGTATACACTTCAATGATTTGCACGCTGCTGTCTTTCTAATATTATTCTGTTAAAAAACAGCATAAGTAACGACTCGATACAAAACAGATCAACCGAAAGGAATTTTCAATTCAGTAAATAGTCACTTGTATGATTTGAGTAATTCACTAGCTTAAAAATGGAAGAGAGTAATGTGAATAGCTACAATTGACGAATTGTATAGCTCTATGGCTGCAGCGGTGGGTTGTCGTGATATTTTTTAGAACAAAGCAATTAAAGTTTCTACTGGTACACAAATGGCGCTAATTGTAATAAATAATGTATCCGTTATGTCCATATTATAGATTATTTAATTTATATTTGTTTCCAAGAATTTTTAGTAATACACAGCTTTTCTGTTTGTATGCATTGCACGCCCCTGGTCATTCTAAGGTTGAGATCACGACTGCAGAACATCTTCTACATGCGGATGAAAGGTTGCGCGAGCATGCTCAATGTGGTATTAGATTTCAACAGAACATCTTTCATACATATTAATTGATTCCTGTATTACCGGTAATACCGAAAGCAGATTTTGATTAATTTATAGGCGTTACTAGGAATCCCCAGTCGTGATAATTGGCAATTTACAGAAAATATGAATTAATATAGCAATGATACGTGCCATTCATTGTGAGATACAAACTACAGCATAAACAACGATATTTTGTACGTATTATAGTTAGTAGGTATAGGAGATGGCAACATGCTAGCACAGGGGTAGTATAAAATTTGAGTTTTGCCAAATTTTCTTTTATTATTCAAATAAATTGGCATCATGTTTCTAAAGTATTAATTTCTTTTATCACGAACGTCACGTTTCAAATGAATTGTAATGAGCGTAACCTGGAAGCTCGCAGATGAAGGAAGCCACCTGGGGTCCCCCGCAGCTTAGGGCCCCCCAGCGGTAGTCCCGTGCCGGGTCTAGGGCGGCGCACAGGGGGGTGCGCCCTCCCTCGGGGGCGGAGGCCCAGTAGCCCTCGCCACTCAGCGCCTTGTAGTCCCTGCAACGGTAAAACATTACATTGCGGCAAATATATATTTTTAATAACCCTTTCACTATTTTGTAAAATTTCTTTATATCCAACACGTAAAGCATGTACAAAGCCCTGTCATGACTTTAATTTATAGTGATTAAAATTTGATTTATATACTATGGTTAGATAAAACTGTGTTATTTAGTATAACGCGATACAGATATAATAAATATGTTTTGAGAAAAAAATGAATAGATAATATTAATGCATTTATAAACAAGACCGATGAATTATTAATCACACGAAAATCGAGTAAATACAATGTATTCTCATGGTTATATGTAAATATCACGTAACGTATATGTGTTATATGCACAGTTCACTGGGAAGGAAAAAAAAAATGAAATACCATCTGTTAAAAAATGGTTGCTTAGGATTGAATTATTTTTTCATACTTTATGTTTATAGGTAGATACTCTAAGCTTGTATTATTTTTTAAATTCAGATTTTTTGTAGATACCGCGTATGTTTCTATTGAATTAACAGTTGAGTTCTTTACCTCCCTGCCGGGACGTGAAAGGATATGTTTTTATTTTTGAACACGCGAGTATTGTGGCTTTTATTGTGTATTTTTAAAAAGTGTCAAAACGTAAGTTTGCAGTTTATGAATACTTAATAAAATATGTAATCACCACGGTAACAAATATGACATACTTGTTTGATCACTTTTTCGTCATAACATTTAGTGGGAAGAAACGGGGGACGCGAGCTGTGATATATACACGTCAATAATTATATTTTCGCTTATAAAATATTTTTTAATTATATGGCTCTGACTTCGGCCTTGTGAGCAACTTTTGTTATTCAATCGCTTTGTTTATGTACTTTAAGTTGTTAATAGGCATTATGTACTTTAAGTTGTTAATAGGCATTGTGTACTTTAAGTTGTTAATAGGCATTGTGTACTTTAAGTTGTTAATAGGCAATGTGTACTTTAAGTTGTTAATAGCCATTGTGTACTTTAAGTTGTTAATAGGCATTGTGAACTTTAAGTTGTTATGTCAATATTATATTAATCCAGTATTTTCTATATAGAGCCTTTAATGTAAAGTTTTCGTTTTGTTTTTTGAGTTAATTAATATGTTTCTATTTTTTAAAAACGATTGAAGAAATCTAGATTGTAATTTTATTTCACGATCGAATCAATATTATTTTGATCCGATGTCGCGGGGTCCCTAAAAACAGTGGGGCTCATTGGACGATACCTATTTTACCTGTTTGGTAATCCGGCACTGTTTCTACCCACTACCCCTACCTATACGCTGCAGTCATTAAATTCATAAAACAGAAATATACATATATAATACGTATATTGAATATGAAAGAAACCCTAAAGGGTTCCACCTTATCCAGGAATCGTTTTAAGAATTATTTACTCTCGCTTCGATTCCACTCAACATAGCAACGCGTGTAATAATTTACAAAATCTTCAAAGCTTTTTTAGAATATATTTTAAAGTTAGATGAGTTAGTTATGTTCAGGTAGTTTGTTAAATACCTTGTAGCTTTCCTTCATAGTTAACTTTTTTCTTTATTATATGGCACAATTATTACATTTGGTTATTACATTCTGTCATTAATTGATATAGATTGGCTCCGGTATCGTACGGTATCAATTTGACGTGGGGCTCGTTATCATATTGATTTAAGAAGGCAGCCGGAGAGAAGCTATGGAAGTCACCCCCAAAAGAGGAGGGTAAACGTCACATTTATGTGTTGAAGTCGCAGAACTCGGCCTCGGAAATACACCATGTCCAGATCGCAAGAGGGTACGAGGGAAAGCCAGCAGAATACTCCGATAGGTTTTTCTAGTTCCATCGCTCTTCCCAGCATCGTCCGTCCCGGCAACACCCAGCGAGAGACCCATACCCTAATAAATTCTCGAAAAAGTTCGAGATTCCTTTAATTTCTTAATAGGTTATCGTTCCGAGGGATACGATGACCTATTCCTTCTAATCCCGCAATAATGATCTCACGTGCATTCGTAATCACACAGTCTCAGGAAATGTGCTCCAGCGTCTGGCTCACCCGAGCGCGATATATTGAATAGCTAATTTATTTTCAATGGACGTTTCAAACTGTTTCAAAGTATACTTTTACCCAAACATCATTCTCGAAGAAATCTGGAATTCGGCCGGGACAATTGAGTAAGCGAATAGTTTGCTTAAATACAGCCAAATACTTATCAAGTACTTTAGTGGGCCAACTTCGTTTATTAGAGAGTACTGGCAACTTCGAATTTAGGCCGAGGTTCCCGCCAAGTTTGATAGTTAGGGTGGAATTGGAAAACGTAATTCACATCTAAACTAACTGCCCAGATCGCAAAATTGTACGCTCAACTAAATTTGAAGTATTTAGCGCGATTTAGAGCATTACTTAGTAATTTCAGTCAGCAATCCGAGAGAGCGGTTACAGATTCCAAACTTGCTCACGTTTCAGAACTTTTTTGCCAGCTTGTATGTATTTCGTTCGCTCTGAAAACTGATTTTGTTTCAGAATGTAAACGTAAATGTCAGTTTATTTGACAACGTGTGCGGCTTGGCGGACTCATAGCTGAGTAAGCGCCGTGAAAGTTAAACTCGTCTGCCAAAGTCTGTTCTTGAACGTTGGTCTATAAATCATCCGCCATCGAGGGTGGGATGTTTTGTATCTAAAAATCGCTGTACAGTTGTGGCATTGTTGTTTGGCGGGTGATACAGAATTGAAGTTAAATGAATTCATATTTCTGTCCAGGAATGAA
The DNA here is from genome assembly GCA_022840565.1 of Eubasilissa regina. Classification (NCBI taxonomy): domain Eukaryota; kingdom Metazoa; phylum Arthropoda; class Insecta; order Trichoptera; family Phryganeidae; genus Eubasilissa; species Eubasilissa regina. Next base: position 31,285,399 of record JAINEB010000018.1, read on the forward strand.
ATACTAACGTAGTTATTCTTAAAAAGAAACGGAAATAATCAGTTTCCGAACATATGCCAATAATTCATAATATAACCAACTGATTTTTATAACTTTATTTATTATTTCAGATTGCTAACTTTATGAATTAAATATATCTACCGGTTTCGAAAAATATCTTTTTCTTCTTCAGGATGTCATTAACTAATCAAAAACATATGTTATATTGTTTATTTAACAGAATCTGTTTTAAAAAAACAATAATTATTTAAAAAATAAATTTAGTACCTAACTTAAATTGATGATACAAAATTACTAGAATAATTTTTAGAATTGGACTCGTGGTTAAATTTAGTTGGTTGTTCATAATATTTTTGGTTAGTTTTATTATACTTATTTTTATAACAACCATTTTATCATAACCCAGTTATAATAATGTTTTTGGGATTTATTCAAATCACGCGAAATGATTTAACTGATTGTTGGGCACCAGTGGCGTAGCAACAAATTATTAGGCCTCCGGACTAATACTTATACCGGGCCCTACTCTCTCGTCCCCAAAGAATATATCAAATTTTTTGAAATAAAAATTATTTATTAGAAAATTATTATCATATTTTTATTTATATTTTCATAATTTTTTTATAGATTATTATTATTCATTATTTAGGTACAATTAGCTGTTACTAATATTTCTATCCTAAAACGGGCTTATCTGATTGGACGTTTAAAAGTTAATACTACTCCTCGTAAGTAGGTACCATGAAATAATTTTATATTTTTATTTAATTTATTCATTCATTCGTAAGGAAGATATTTAAATTTATCATGTAATTGTTGAGCTTGTTCAACGATGCCGGGTCCTCCCGATTACCTCCCGGCCCTCTGGGCGGCTGCCTATGTGGAAACTACGCTACTGTCGAGCACGCTTTTCAGCTGTCATCTCATTTGTTCTCTTATTACGGTTTGACCATTCTCGATCTGTCTAGTTTTTTTTCTTCTAATTTATTCTAATTAGGTAGATATTAATTAAATAATTCAAAATATTTGCATTGTAAATAATTAAAAAATTAAATTGAAATAAAACAAGTAAAAATGACGGTATAGAAGAAGGAAGCAAAATGTTTATAGTTTGGAAAATTAAAAAATATGTAATAGATTTTACCGCATAACCAAGCTTGAGTTCGTTAAAATTTTAAAGTATAAATACAACAGTTAGTAATAATAATTAGTAATAATTACATAATATTATAGACAGAACAAAAATTGTTACATCATTATTCACATTACATCAACGCATTAATTTTTTAGATTTAATTTAGTTATTTTGTTATGAAAGTCATATCTCACTCAGGCAACATTATAAATATTTTTTATAGTTCCTTATTCTGTGAAGTAATATAAATTTAATGTAACCTTATCCAGTGGTGTAGTGCTAAAAAAAGTACCAAATCGGTATTTAATTTTAAACCCACCCCCTATATTTTTTCTTCCATGTAATTCCCACGGAAACTTGAAATTGAATTAGTCTGAGGATAAAAAGAAATGATTTTAACCTGCAATAAATTAGCTTTTATAAACGCTAAAACTATGCATATGTCAAAATAACTATCGAACCATAACGTGTGCATTTAGGGACAACTATTTTTTTAGTTGTGTTAACATATTTCATTTATTTCCAAGTGCATGTGGTCAATGGTTGAAATAATAGTATACTGCCGCGCACCTAGATGATTCAATTCTTAAGAAAAAAAACTATAAATATCCTCGTAATAACTTTCATGTTCCGGTCCCATATATTTTTTTTTCTTATATATTGCATTCTTGTAATATCCGTCCGCTACACGATATTTGATGTACAAAATTCTATGCGAAATATTTTTTAAATGTATTTAAAAAGTAAGTTCCGTGTCAAAAAAGGACCAGGGCGCCGCCCTGGCCAGGCCTGGTTCCACTATACCACTGACCTTATCATATCTAACTTAAATACAAATACGCCTTTCAATAAGGTTAGATTACAAGTTAATTTGAATTGACACTCCAGACCTATCTGTTTTATAATTTAATAACTGGTTTGATATACCTAAATTACGGATTAACAAACTACAATATGTGCAGAGTTTTCTGACCTATTTTGCCTCTATTTTCAAATCTATTTTTCAACTTTTCTGTCCGACGGTTCGGATTCCATTGCAAGGTTCATATAAATTGTAACAACTGTAAAAATAAAAAATACTTCTTAATTTAGTATTTTATAACACACGTTTAATATGTACACTCCCCTATATCTTAAAAAATGGTGTCTAAATATTTGAAAGAAGAAGAAAACACCGAACTGATTGCTTAAAAAATATAATACCAATTCAAATCCGAGTATCTTTTGTAAAATATTTAGTTAATTGACATTAACGATAACGGTTGGTGTTTCTTTATTGCAACGTTACGTTACTAATGTTTCACGACAATCGTGAACATAACAATTTGTTCAATCCGTTCCCTTTTACAACAATGATACCTAGTCACGATAAGGGTTACGAAAGCCGTGACATTCGGGAAGTAGGTACAACGTTTATCGTTATAGGTTATTGTTACGGTGCGGTGTTCACCACTGATAATGATAACGTAATGGGTCAATTATTAAGTTGGTACTTACGTCCACGTGAAATCTCCTTCCTCGTTGCTCTTGATGAGACCGATCCAGACATTGGACATGATGTCCAGTTCTTTGAGATAAGCTCTGGCTGCATCGTACTGCGCTGTTGTGTCCACTAGAATAAAAAAATACCACATAAGTACATATACACACTCTATTGTACTTTAGTACCAAGTTTTATTTTTTATTTCTTCTTTATTACATATATATTCCTTTTAATTTTATTTTTTGCCAAACTGCTAAACATAGTTAAACATTTTTTATTTTTGTAAATAAAATATAACAAGGGATGTTAGATGAATTATTTAGAAAGGTAAAAAGAATAAAATATATATAAAATATTCATATATATATATATATAAAGAAAAAATCAATCTTTCGAAAAGATAAACAATTTTTACTGGATGTATTTTATGGGTGGATACCTGAATATAATATAATACAATAAGGAAATAAAAAATTAGAAAATAATATATTCTTTTACTTTGCATTTTAAGGTGGTCACTGGGGTCTCATCATTTTTCTAAATGTTTAATAGGTCTTTATTGATTTTGTTAACTATTTTTGACACAGCACATTCTCTCGTTCTCTCACCGTACACGTTGTTCGCGATAGTTGTGATTTATCGATCTTGTAGATAAAAAAAACGCGTTACTTATCGCAAACACGTATATCATACTATCCCTGTAAATAATATGTTTTCTTGTTCTCTCCGAGTACGTCTCGTGTACAGATCGTTGCTTTTGTTTTGATCTCTTCAAATATCTTCAGAATTTTATTTCAAGTTTAGATGGAATTCTTTTGTTTTGTAGAAATAATAATTCTATGTTGGTATCTATAAAGCAACTCAAAACCCGTGACAACATTCTTACACTTTTTTAAACACAATTTAATCGTGAAGAAAATCATTCTATTATATATTAAAATGGTTTTCGTAACTTAATTTTGCTTTTTTGTGAACATTTTCACCATATTTCTTTATATTTAATTTATAAGAACCTTATCCGGAATGCCTGACATAAAGTTACCACACGATCTATCACAATGCACACAACATCCACAGCGGTATATTTTCAGGTCAGCAATGTAATAAATTATAACTTTTACAAAACGAACAAAAAGCAATCCAATAACACTCGGAACATTGTTTTAGTATCCCGGAGCTAAGAGAGTAAAAACCACGGAAGGGAATATAAACCGCACAAACAAATGAATAACACGAAACAAAAGGTTTCCTGCATATGCCAGTATATCATTTGTGGATCCTGAAAAGTCTGGAATGAAAATACGTCAAACAAAGAGGTGGAAAAGATTTTCCTTTGAGCGGAGAGAAATCTCCGGTGGAAGTCCTCCCCGCGAGACAGACGGCCGGAGGAGTCATTAATCGGGGGTTAATTATAGGGGATGGTTTTAATTGGCATCTGGTGATTTAGATCACTGAAACGGCTGATCGGTCGGATAATACTTTCAAATTTAAGCAACGTTATTCACGGCGTGAAGTCAATGAGACAAGATAACTTTTAGTGACGTTTCGGACGATTTAATGTTTGTAGTAAGTGTCTAATAAATATAAAAGGGTCTGAAGCGTGAATCCTCTCGTATTTCTCATGTATTTTTGAGACAATCTGAGCGATGTACAGATACTTTTCGTGACAAAATATATATCTATTTTATTCAGAGATTTATATCGTGCTTATATATCGTAATGAATCATTAAAAATAATACATAATGTTTTAAGTAATCAAATATATTGATAAAGATGAAACTCCGTTAATGGTGAAACATATAAATTTAAATTTACAATAATTAAAACGATAATTTTTTAATGTATGTTTTATTTCAGCTAACAAACTATCGAAGCAATTAAAAAAAAAATTTAATCTCATTACTACGAATGTTTAAATGCATCATGTGTCTAATTCAGTTGCCTATGGGCTGTGGTAGAAATGCCTAATGCTTATTTTAAATATTAAAAAATAATTTATCGTCACTAAATTTTATTTAATCAATTAGTTAATAACAGTCACCATTATATTATATATGTTATATACAAGAAAGGAATCTCGGATATTTTCGGGTATTTATTAGGATGTGGGTCTCTTGCTGGGGATTGCTGGGATGGACGATGCCGGGAAGAGCAGTGGCTAGAATCCTAACGGAGCATTCCGCTGGCTCTCTCTCGCACCTCTTGCGACCTGGACAGGGTGAATTTCTGCCGGACTGTGACTGAGTTCTGCGAATGCAACACATAAATGTGACGTCTACCCTTCCCTTGCATGATTTCTGGAGCTTCTCTCTGGCTGCCCTCTGAATTTAAAGTGATAACGAGTCTCATGTCAAATTGTACAGGTATGGCTCTGGTATAATGATACCGGAGACAACCCATGATAGTATTAAGATGTTAATAACTGAATAACAAAAAAAAAAAATGTAATATTGACGAATCGAAACAAGAGTAAACAACTTTCAAAACGATTCGGGATAGGGTGTAAATAAATAAATATATATGTTCCTATATTACTTAAATATCATGTTAAACGTATATTCTTTACTTATAAATCAAGTTGTATGTAATATATAGAGTCTTTAATCAATCTAAATAAATAAGAAAAAACACCTTCCGGTAGTGACCGCAAGAATCATGTACATAGAATTCGTCTGTATGTGAAAGGAATGGATACATCTCGTTTTTTTACTTTTTTCTCTAGGGCCAATACTACCTGTGTAACGAATTAAAAAAATTTTAACAGTTGCCATTTTGAGACAAGATGCCGGATCACGCTGGAACTTAGCCGAGAAATTTGGAAAGACTATTTTTAAGAAAAGTTTTATTGAAATCTGATTTTATATATATAAAAAATAAAATTTTATGAAAATAAATAATTATTCTTCTGTTCACAACTGCTGCATTTGTCAAGTACGAGGAAGCTCTCCTCGCAAACTTCCACAATCATGAGTACCCCTCGTTAAATATAAAATGTCGAGAATATTTTCCTCGAACGGGCTGCTTCAATATTTACTCTGGCATGAAGTTTAAAGGATCTAAGATATTTTAATTAATTTGTTTGCCGTGTCTATCAAAGGCAATTATTACTAAGAGGTAAATAAATGGGTGCTGTTTATATTAAATAAAACATATTTTATTGTTTAAACATTTAAGTCAAACCACGGAGCATTAATCATTATATATTAAATTTAATAATTTGACGTGTCAAATTATATTTCAAAATATTAATTAATTTATTAGAAGAAATGTTATTAGCTAGAAAAGTGGAAAAATGGGAAGGCTAAAGTTTTCCCTCAGAAACTGAGACTGCTTACATTTTAAGGTATATTTCGATAGACTTTCTACTATACGTATATAAATACAGTACATATATAAATGTGTACATGTTATGAGGGCACAGTAAAGGGTTTACTAGCGGTATATTTTCATTGTGGATGACGTAGAGAGTAGTATCAGGGAGTATGGTGTGAAGAAATTTGTAACATTTGAAGCAGTGGCGTAACTACAAAATTGGGCCCCAATGAAAAATGGAAAGAAAAAAGGCATTTTCCTCAATGCAATATAGAAAGGCCACTTGAATGCAAGTGTACAAATAAAGATATGAACTACTGCATAATTTCATTTATTAAATAGTAAAATGGTGGTCTGGTCCCTAATATAATAGCGAGATACTACTGCATAATGTATCAATGATGTTATATTTTCTAATTTAAGATAATTCCATTTCTTGGTGTGGTGGATTAAAAAAAATATTAGTCTACACTAGCGCTGTGAAAGTATCCATACTGAATACTATTTGATATCCATCAGGTCTTCTATTTAAAGAGTACAATGTTCTAGACGTAAGGCTCGTATAATATTTCCATTCCAACTATAACTCACCCCTAGCAATAAATCATGGTCGCGACACCGGACAACGAATGAACATCTACACACCAGTTACGAGAGCAACAACGACATTATTTCAACATTTTTACATGTTTTTAGCTACAAAATTGTACAACACATTTGACACTAACTAAAAATCGTTAACATCCAAAAAAATTATGCAAATATGGACTCCACACATGATTCAATTCCAGCTTAATCACAATAAAATACCTACACTAATAATTAACTACATTTTATTGTTAAGGAAAACACATTCTTATTGTGAAGTTGTAATTATTCAGAACATAGGTCTGTGATATTTTAAATACTAAATTAATGTATTAATTATAAATATATACATATAAAATCAATTTTGTCGAAAAATATTATTTTTGTGTCACCGGGATTCGAACCTAATAATAATATATGTTGTATCAATGTGTCCAAAATTTAATAAAAATGAATTGATAATTCTGGCGTCTGCAGTCGGTTTACTCAAAGGTATTTGAGATTCTGTAAAAATAGTGTAGATGGCTTTCAAATAATGCAACGACAGGTGTATTAATTTGAAAAATGTAACATATAGGTTCGAAAATTTGTCAAGAAAAATACTGACGTTATAGCACAATGGTAGTGCACTTCCCCGGATTGGAAATAAAGATCCAAGTTCGAATCCCGGTGACGCAAAAACAATATTTTTCGACAAAATTGATTTTATATGTATATATTTATAATTAATACATTAATTTAGTATTTAACATTTTATTGTCTCTATTTTTTTATATCGCTATCGAATCTTACTCTTTCTTTTTAATTTTGATTAAATAACCCCACAACAGCACGAAAAAAAACTGGCTTCTTTAATACAGACGGTAGTCTAGCAAAGTTTAAATAAGTGTATTATATAATTGTATGTTCACTTCTGGTATACAAAAAATTAATATCAATAAAGGTTTATCTTATTTTATCTAAATGTATTTTTCTTAGCGTAACAGGGGCGTACCCGATGCGGTGCATTGGCGTTGTTACGCTCCTGATTTGAAGCAATAACTTAATGGTTTGACATATAAACTTTGATATAAAATAATGAACAAAATGAACAAAGTTATTGTGTATTAGAGATGAAATACTTATAATAAAAAGAAGAAGGAAGTAAAATTGTAGAGTATTTATAATATATACATGAACATAATAAACCTAAGAATGTTTGCTCTTAAAGTATTAAAAGTATCAATAAAAATAAAAATGTTATTTAAAAAAATAAAAAAATTAAGTACACTAGTAGCATTAAGTGTGGACACTTTTCAAAATTTCTTGTAACTTGTCGTTTGACTTATAAAAAAAAACTTTTTTATTATACAACTCTACTAAGTTTTCTTTTTCGCGATTCTTGTGGTATATTTTAACATGCTACATGACGGAAACAAATTCTAAATACTATTTTTAAGATAAATTAAAGCAAAATGCCTTGAAAACAACGAAATTTCGGGAATAATGTTTTTGAGTTGTGGCAACACTACAATATTACGTGTTAACTCTAAACCAATCACAGAGCACGTAGGATCGTCACATCCTCCAATCAGGACACTTTAAGATGCAACATGATTAGTTTGGCAATTGTGATAGTTAGCCGTAGTTAGCCATTGATTGAAGTAAAGTGAGGTTGTTTTTTTGCGCATGTTGAAGTGCAGTCAGAGTGTTTTTTAGTTGTTATATTATTGAAAATCCGATTGGTTACTCGAAAAGAGAAGCAGAGTTGTTACGCTTCGTGAAAAAGGCTACACACACGAATAAATCGAGAAAAGCTTGGGTGGAGGAGTTATACGAGCAGACCAAAACTACAAACACTTTGAAAATGAATATCGCATACAAGTAATTTATAAAAAGTGTCCGCACTTAAGTGCACTAGTATAAAATCAAACAACGTATTATAATTTATAAACATATCTAATTGATATTGAAACGTGTTGGATGAAACGCAAAATAACATATTAATGAAAATGGTGAATTAATAAATGGATATTTGACTATTTTCAAAATAGACTGCTTTGGATATCTTATGGTACATACCGAAATCACGCATTTTATGGATTTCGTTCGTTCCGGATTTTCGGGTTAGTTTGTCGATGTTAATTGCAATGAATATCGTCGGGTGAAGGTTACTGAACGCACACCCGGTATTATGGGTTCAAAATTTTATTGAAAAAAAAAGGTGTAAACGCCATAAATACACAAAAAATGTAATATTTAAAATGGCCGTGAAACCAATGATGATTATATTTATACACTGCTGTTTTGAAATATTTACATATGCAATATTGTACTAAATCTTTGAACAGGTAGATTTGGTCGTACAAGTCCCGCGACTTTCTTAAAGTCTCAACGCATTTAGTTAATGCCATCAGACACAGAAGGCACTGATGGCGTAGAAGTACAAATTCCTTTGTACGTAATATTATGTAAATAACATACTTAGAAGTCGAGAGATCATTCTAAAAGTCGTTTTCTTTGGAAAAAATATGTTTATTTGTAAGCGACAAAGTTTTATAGCGCATTTCTTAGGCTCAGATTCGGATGATGGGTTTCGTTGATCTCGCGCCTTACAGGATACAGGGTGGACACAAGATGTTGCAGGACACAAATTCCTAATTTTGCGTGATCATCAAAGTAATTTAATCCGGGGATTTATATGTTGTTAATGACAGTAAAAAATAAAGTGAACCGATGCTGTTACACTTGGATTCTTAATTTAAATGTAGCATTAATTATCTATTTTATAAAAAAACATTTTTTTATATGTATGTACGAGTATGTTAACACTTTTCGGCTGTTTAGTAATTTTGAATAAAATACAAGTGACTAGCGATATCTATGATTTAAAACGCACATCATTTTCATATTGTTTCATCCTTAACAATATAATGATAGATGTGTTTGTGATCTAGTGGTTACGATACTCACCTAGTGATCTAGTTATCCGGGGTTTCGAACCTCGGCCCAGGAGGCCATCAAGTTATTCCTATTTCGTAGCATTAGCGTTTAGATTAATTTGAAAATAGTAAGAATATTGAAGTGACACGTATTCCGTGTACGCATGTCTTTTTAAAAAGAAATAAATATATTATTTAATAGTATATTTCCAAATATAATTGTATATTACGTAAAAGTACATGATGGCGTGGGCAACTAGTTATAATGAACAGTGCATAAATTCAACTGGGTATTTAATAATTATCGATGGTGATACTTACATTGCATCCTGTACATTCCATTAACAGTGGCGATATTGACCTACCTATCTGAATATTTTTTTTACATTTACAAACAAATAAAAATTTGTAGAAGTACAAAATATTAACTTGAGTAGAAATATTTTTGTGAATAAGAACAGAAGAACATAAAAAGATAAAACACAAAATTTACAAAAGATTTATAAATTGACAAAAATAATTTTAAAAAAATTAGCACGGAATTACAAATAAACAAAGAATGGCTTAACAACCTTAGACAATTATACCTTTAAATACTAATTTAATGTATTAATTATAAATATATACATATAAAATCAATTTTGTCGAAAAATATTGTTTTTGCGCTACCGGAATTTTGTTCACAGACCTACGTTCTGAATAATTACAACTTCACAATAAGAATGTGTTCTCCTTAATAATTATACCTTTGTCTCAGTACAGCATCAAAAATACCACTCTTATATTTTAACATTAAACATTGGAATATATATATATTATAGAATACATTATACATACAATAACTGTTTATTTAAACGGTTTAAAAAACAAGTTTATAGATCTGGTCGCTAAACGGGTGCAACACTTTTAAGAGTGTCCGATTAAGTCAGAAATTTTTTTTGTAATTCTGTAGTAAATTATAATCTAAAAGCGAACTAATAATTTTAGATTGTATGTGATAAGTATTTTTTCTACGAAGTTGAATAAAATTTTAACCATTACTATCTATCACTAAAGAATGAAGTATTGATTTATGTAGTGTTAAATCATCTTCATAGTGAAAAGACGGGCGAATTCGATTAGTATTCGAATCTCAACTTTCAGTTTGATAAGTGTTGCTAGTTTAGAAATGTTGGATTTCTCAGAGGGAACATTGTAAAGTTAAATATGTGTCTTCTTAAACCAATAAATCTTAGTATTAAATATTGAGATCGACCCTCTCCCGGACGCCGCACCGACGCGGACGCGACGCGGACGTGTGCCGGTTACGGTTGGCACCGCCTCTTCCGGAGTTATGGGATCGTAAAACATTTTTATTTTTCACAGTGAAAAACATCTGTTCAGCGGTGAGAGCACATTTATACTTTATTGTTCGAGTTTACTTAAATACTCGTACATCCTCTCTAATTCATAATTCATACATGAATGTGTTAAAATACATCTTCCTTCACAAATATAATAGTATGCAATCTTTCAAAATCAAACAATACTGGTGTATGCGATCTGTGAACGACGCAAGTCGTGGTGATGACGGAATCGGACGGGACGGAATGGGAAGAGGAAACTGGTGGATGGGTAGTTGGAAGAAGGTGGCGAATGGAATAGAGAATTGGAAACTGAGGGAAAGATGGGATGGGGGTAAGGGAATCCTTCGACAACAGACCGGGATGGCTCGCGAGATAAAGAGAACAGCTCAACTCGCTCGATGATGACACTCCCTGGCTTATCCTGAAGTTCACCCCAAAATTTGGACAGACTTGAACCGGTGATACTGATGAATCCACCGCACACTGTTCACTTAATTTCACAATCACAAATCTTCTGTTATTCAGCTGAATCCAACGGATGATCCAGCGAGAACACCACTTTCTACACTCTCGACGAATTTTAACATACAAAAACGAACTAGTCAAACTGGGGAACACGCGTAGACTGATTGGAAATAGACTAAGGGGTAGGAACAAACTAAAAACTGGTGACAACATACTATATTTGACAATAATCATTTTGGTTCAAGTATGGAAGTAATGTGTTCACCTAATAAAAAAATAATATTGACGAATACGGAACACAGTCTATTTACTGTGTGAGATGGTTTCAGTGGTCTTCTTTTTTTAAATAGGCAATCCACCCTCAAGAGTGATTTGTGTCATTTATCAAGTTAAAACTCCATTTTATAGAAAAAAGTACTATAATATTATAGAACAGGAAATATTACATTACAGGTCAATACCATTGTCATTCAAATTTTTTTTCTGTTATCTAGATTAAATGTGGCGAGTTAAGAGAAAGAAGATAACACAAGTTAACCGGGAGTTGAAAATTACCATTCACGAGATTACTGTACAAAAACCTGTGATCCGCAATGAACAGGCAAAAAAGATATGGTCACGGGTTTCCTCCTCGGCACCCCACTCACACATTTGGGAATCTATCAAATTCAATCTAAACAAATGTGAGGCTACCTGACAATACCCAATTCTCATTCTAGAGATATTTATATCGAATAGATTTTTGAATTATTTTAAGCCGATTACCCTTATGAATTTTTGGATCCATCCATTGTACAGTCCAGATAGAATGTGTACGTTTTTTTACCATATTTAGTCAGTCATACATTGGGATATGGAATCGATGAGGAAAAACTCCGGAAAGAGTGGCCTCCTTGGCCAGTTTATCAACACATTCATTTCCATGAATGTCTTTGTGAAGGAATCAGGAAGTTGTAATTATTCAGAACATAGGACTGTGATATTTTAAATATGAATTAAATATAATTCCGGTGTCTGCTATCAGATTACTCAAAGGTATTTGAGATTCTGTAAAAATAAGGTAGATGACTCTTTCAAATAATAGAACGATTAAATGTATTAATATCAAAAAGGTAACATATAGGTTCAAAAATTTGTAGCTAAAAATATTGTCGCTGTAGCATAGTTGGATAATGCACCTTCCCCGGATAGGAAGAGATGCAGGTTCGAATCCCGGTAGCAACAACAATATTTTTCGATAAATTGATTTATGTGTATATCTTTCTAATTAATACTTTAATTTCAATTATAATCATATTATTTAGATTCTGTTACATCGTAATTTTTTGTCAGAGTTTTTTAAATTTGGTTTTATTTCGCAAAATATATGGTTACGCACAGCTTATTTCAATGGACTGAATGATCGTCTGCCATCTAAAATTACACACGTATATTTTATCATTTAATATTCTATTTGAATATTTAGTCAAAAAACTCAAATTTCACGATAGTACAAAATAATGATAAATACGTGTTATAATATGAGAACCGAAAAGAAATGTATCTTAAAAATTTTGATTGTCACTTTAACAATAACGTGTCCCGCATCAAATTACAAAAGATTTTTAATGAAAGAATATTGAACAAGGTACTTTTTACATAATAATTTATTGTTTACTTTGAAAAATAATTCTCGTGAATATAAAACGGTGAAATAACAAAGGCCCGTGTTTAGTTTAATTTAGCTTATCGACATTCTCATTATCGAAACAATGGGATCGCATACCAGCCTTCATTTCACCGGAGGGCGCCCTAAAATAACGATTCCACGCCGGAGAAATTGTGTATTCCGTATTTTTGGAATTCTTTGTTAAATTTTCCGCATTTCCCGCAGCGCGGCGGCTGGCCGCGGGTCCGCCCGTCGCGGGTCGGCCCCTAAATTATTCGAGGAACTCGGTTCGACTCCTGAACTCTAAATCCAACTCGAAATGGTTGGAGTGTTACAACATGGCGGGCCAGTATTTGCGGTCCCGTGAATAGCGCTGAAGCCAGGGTTGGATCACCGGATTAATAATAATTTGTTCCGCAAAGATAACGGTGGGAAATCATTCCTGCAGTGAAATAGAGGAATGGAAAATGATTTTCTTTAAGGTTGCCTTAATGTCTTGACGTACTTAAAACCTTTAGCTAACTTTAAAAAAGAGAGATGCATGTCATGTAGACATATATATATATATATACATAATAATAATATTTTTGTTATTTTTAAACTAATGAGATATGGATTTTGCATTCATGAGATTCTTTAGAGACAATTTTTAGTTCAGTTTTTGTAGTTCCCGTGTCACACCACGTCTCATATGTCTAGCGACCCACTTCAAGCTTATTACACGTCGAACGTTTGTTTATTGACCAATTGTTCGTCAATTGAGTAAATTTGAATTTTCCAGGATTGTCTAACTTTCAGAGTAAATAATTGTAGGTATTTATGGTTATGTTGAGACATTTGGGTGCTCATGTTGAGTCTAGCTGTCAAATCGAACGTCGTATATACGGATTTAAGTTTTTGTCTCTTTCTACCAATCTCCAGCTGATTCTAGATTAAATCTCAAGTACTTATCTCAAATAATTTTTTAAAATATTTCTCACCGTGTCTCATCCGTAGACACGGGCCGTAAGCTAAGCGCTGTTGGGACAAGGAACAATCAGAGTGTCTTACTGGTAGTATAGACAGTCAAGTTATGGAATATCAAGGAAAAAATCGAGGAAGGTTTCGACTAAACAACATTCGATTGTTAAGGAGAGCACATTCTTATTGTTAACTTGTAGGTCACATAGGTCTGTGTTATAGGTTCGAAAATTTGTCATGAAAAATACTGGCGCTATAACATAATTGGTAGCGTACTTTCCCGGATTGGAAATAGAGATCCTGGTTCAAATTCCGGTAGCGCAAAAACAATATTATTTGACAAAATTGATTTTATATGTATATATTTATAATTAATACATTAATTTAGTATTTAAAACAACCGATTGATTTGTAAAAAGAAAATTAGTTTGCAATTAACTTCTGGGTGATGTATTTCAGTGATTAAATCGAAAAATAAGTGAATTTTAAATATGAATTAAATATATTAATTAGAAAGATATACATATAAAATCAATTTTCTCGAAAAATGTTGTTGTTGTGCCACCGGGATTCGAACCTGGATCTCTTTCCTAACCGGGGAAGGTGCATTATCCAACTATGCTACAGCGACAATATTTTTAGCGACAAATTTCCGAACCTATATGTTACCTTTTTGATATTAATACATTTAATCGTTCCATTATTTGAAAGAGCCATCTACCTTATTTTTACAAAATCTCGAATACCTTTGTTTAAACTGATTGCAGACGCCAGAATTATATTTAATTCATATTTAAAACATCACAGACCTATGTTCTGAATAATTACAACTTCACAATAAGAATGTGTTTTCCTAATAAGAAATTATTTTTCTTTAGAAGAACTAGGCGAAGAGAAATAATTGTAGCTAACAAGGAATTTTAGGATGCTATAGTCTAATTAGAAAAGCATTGTATCGATAACAGAAAGGAAATAAAAGTTTGATTTTTATGGTATATAAAGTGCCGTATTAATGAACGCAAAAAAAAACAGCGTTGAAACGCATATATAATGTTTTTTCCTAAATGTTATCAAATCTTCTTAATACACTTCAAAATTTTTAAAGTTCTGGGGGAGTCTTCAATAAAATATATATGTCCACATTATATTTCATAAGAGAAACATATTTCATTAAATTTTTTTATTATTATTCATACAGCATTATTCTTATAAAATCTGCATTACATGCTTACGCGACGTTTTAGTACGGTAGACAAATGAGGGAGTAGCTAAGATGGTAGAGACCGGGATCGACATTCGGCGCGCCAAAATCTTTTTGAAATAATGATGAAAATATAACACAAGGTAAAAGTGAAAAGTGAAAATGTAATGAAATTTTCAAATGCAGTTTTCAAGTTAAATTTTATTGGAAAAAATTCTGCAAGTGTAGTCAGAGATAATAGAACGCCACACTCTTCTGTCCTGGCACATGACTTTTGCCTTGTTCACATTCATACATCTTGTCGTGCGCGCTCATTGGTTGTTGAAGCTTTTGACAGAATCGTTTTCTAATATTTAATTTATCAGATCACGCCAGGTTTTTCGCGGACATCCTCTGTTCATCTTGCTTTCAACCCTCGCCTCATATATTTTATTTATCATTCTCTCCTCGCTCGTACGTTCCACATGACCAAACCATTTCAGTGACCCTTTAACAAACGGACCCACATTCAGTACTGATTTGCTCATTCTTTACTCGTAGATAGATTTTCCACGAAGCGATCGAATTTTCACCGCATACAGTCTATTTTCATTCCTCTTGTTACTGAGAGAGTCTCTGATAAAAATGTATTTTTTGTTAAAAAATCAATTCAGTGAAAAGAAAACCGAGTTAATCTTTTTCCAATAATAAATGTTAACTGCCGAAATTACAACTCTGCATATTTATAATATATTTGAGTTCCGAACATTTATGGGCCGTATGATGTTTGTATTTTGAATATATTGAAATGTGAGTTTTAGCACGGTTTGAATAGTCTGCCCGCATTGTTTGAACTGTTTATTTTTGGTATAGTTTTCAACTAAGATACAATATAATACACCATCACCACACCACTTACAATTGAGATCGCACCGTTGTCGGGAGTAAATATTGTATATATAAACTTAAATAATTTTAATTGTTTATATATTATTATTGATATATGTATTTACTTAACTCCTTTTATTTTTTTGTTTTATTAGAAGGTATAATGAGATATAATACATTTTTAAACATAATCAGTAATTATATATGTATTTTTTTTTACATTTTTTTCTTCTCTATGAGAGTCGAGACTCGTGTATAGCTAAGGAGTATATAATTTATGTGTCTGCTAGTCTGTATACATATTTTTTGATTTCAAATAAAAATTTATAATAGTCTGTAATTTTCTAATTGTGAGAAGATAATTGATGCCTTGATAGTGGTTTTTGGATTGGGGTATATTTACGTTTTGGAATATGAATTTGGTCTTTAAATCTTGTAGATCGGAAAATGCTTCTAATATTTAATTTTAATTAAAAAAATTAGGATATTTGATTTCTTTTTTGAATATGTCTATTATTTTTGGTACTTTGAATTCTATAAAGAGTTGGAGACTTGGATAGTAGTTATTTTTAGATTTATTTTTATCATAATTTTTTGAGTAATTTATAATTGTGAGATTGAAGTTTTATATGCTCCTTCTCATCTATTAATACTTAAAAAAAACCCACTATATTAGTAAGGAAGTGTCTTATTCATTGACATATGTAAAATAGAGATACACCTCATGTAAATAAAATTGTATTGCTGTCTCACTTTATAGTCATAAATACAAGTTGTTGAGTTAAATTATTAGATTGATAATGCCTTTGAAAGGCAAAACGCGTCTCCAGTAAATTAAACAAGTAGAATAAAAAAACAAGTGTTTTATTTTCACATATGTGATTATGGAATTCTACAAACTTACCTCGGAAACAATAAAAAAAAAAAGTTTTATAACCTTATCTAGAGTGTGATGCAGTTGAAGATGTGGAGCACCTCTTCGGAAAGTGGCCAAATATAATATTCAGAGAATCTCCGTAGTTTGAGCTAAAAATCAGAATAAGATACTAGAAATCCTTGCCTCACTCACAGGGGATAGATACTTGAATAGATTGAATTGATTAAATAAGGAAGCGCGCAACATAACGCAATGAATAATCGATGAAAAATATAAATGAAGGGGCATAAATAATAAAAACGAACAACAACGAAGCCTCGATAATTTTTCTTTATTTCTTTGTTATCAAATTAAGTTGTGTTTAATGAAATCTGGAATAAAGAAACGCGGGAATCAAAGCTTTCTGGGGATCTTTTTACGGCTGCCTGTAAGCATATCACAGGGGTGAGCTGTGAAGGGATGTTGCGTCGGTTGATTGCCGATACGGGGTGGGGGGGAGGAGGGGAGGAGGTTATTTTTCAGACAGTTGTTAAAGCTTTTCTTTCCGTGCATCGCCGGGTATATCGGCTTATATTCAATATTTCTGCACAATATTCGATACAAATTATAATATTCGGATTTAGATAAAATATAACAAAATCTATTATCTAAATTACCTACGGGCGTGTATAAACATAATGAAAAATATTTATAAGATTAATTGATTAATTTAGGTGTATTTATAATATTAAGGGAATATATTTTGTAGATGTGGCAATACTTCATCGCTAATCCAACCTGCCAGCCGCGAGACACGCGCCCGAATATGCGAGTTAGTATTTAACCATGGTTAGTTACGTGCTAGGTTTGGATATTGCACACGATTGCGGCCTGAATCGACATCTTCGGTGGTCATACCGGCAACCAGCAATCCATAGGCTTTAGATGTCAGTCTTATTCATAAACAATGCCTTTTTGATTTTAGGAAGGACACAGAAGGAAGAAATCCAGTTAGTTTATGGCATCCAGCACTGATACAGAAGTTTAGTTGGAATTAATACATTATTATATTGAAACACGAATAAGAATGTATGTAAATGTAATTCTCGCCGTTTGTACGTCAAATTTTGAATAATGGCCTGTGATCGTAATCCTGTTTATTTAAAAAAATATTATATAATCATTCTTGGCACTTTGTTTCTTGACTGGATATGAAAAAATATTTGTAAAAACGTTCCGTTTTTTTACATTAATTAAATGAGCTTCGCCTTTCCAACTTTGATAGGTACCTACTTCCAAAATGTTCTATAAAAATTCAATTCGATTCAAGAAGGTAGGTTAGTACCAACCAAATAATATGTGTAAATTTGAAAAAAATGTTGACGGTCTTTCACTAAGTATATTCAGATGTGAATAATTACAATGATACAATACAGTAATATATATTTTTTAGTTCTACTTCTTCTCTAAAAAGCACGTACTTGTGCAGAGAAGAGATAATTATTGTTTACAATAACTAGCTTATATAACGTTATAAAAATATTATAAATTTCAGGGTACACGTTTATTTTTAAAGTGTTTTTTGATAGCATTGATTATTTATTTATCATTAATCTTCCTGATGTTTTCTGTTAAGCTGTTAATTTTTCTCCTATGTGCGTATAGTATGTGCGTATAGTATGTGCGTATAGTGGTGTTGTGCAAATGATGTGTTAATTTTTGAGCAAGAAAATACACATTTAAACTTAAAATATATATTCTATTTAACGACGGAAAATTTTACGCTTTCAGAAATTTATTAAGTACTTACTTATTACCAAATATTAATAATACTAATTATGTAATACTATAGAGAATTGGCTCATCCCATCCACTCAACGATTGTCAGAATTAACATGTTCTTGAATTTTCTCAGCCTTCACCGAAATCCTCCTATTCTGTGTCATAAGATGTATAATAGCTAGGAGTAAATCAGCTGTTCCGCTAATTCTCGGTAAGAACTTCTAAAACAAATTTATTAGATTTAATTTAAATTTATTAAATAATGTATAAAATATGTAATTAATAATTATTATCCACATTTTTCAACTGAAGGATTGCATGAAATCAATTTTATTTTTCCAAAAATAGCTTTTTAAATGAATATCAAATTTATTTTTGGATCGATACCGTACTATTTCTCGTACTTAAAATAAATTTGTTTAACAAGCTGTCAATTCCAGAAAATAGATGATTGTAATGACAAATTGAAATCATATTTTTATTCGATACGTTACGATTTTATAAAACCTACTTCCTTAATCATTAAAACAAATTAGATAAACCAAAAAAAAAAATCAAACGTGTAATAAGAAATGGTTTCCAACGAGAAAAAAATAGCTGAATTACTTAGCAAAAAATATAAATTTAATTTGATGACTTTTGTTTAGATCATTGTAGTTTAATCGGTTAAAGCTCTCAACCAGTAATATAAGGTTCAAAGGTTATTAGAGTCCCGATGATTTCCGCTTTTTTTCGAGGGATTGTATTTTTCTGTGCGATTTATCGAAATTTATATTAAATACTAACTTATTCTGAAATTGTTAAAGTTAAAGAAGTGAAAGGAAGCTTGTCTAAAATCTGACATAAATATGTAATACTGACAAAACTAATGTGTGATTTCTGTTGCAGTTAAGTACATTAAATTTCACTTCTAATAACGGCCGACAAAATTTCAAAATGTTATACTGACACTGACAAGATAAAATAAATTGAACAATATACACAATGCTCTCTTTGGTATCAAAGCGATACAAATAATAAAGGTCTAACAGATTTTTAATTAAATTAATATGAATGTTATCAGTACTTTATCCACGTAGATGTATGTACATTGAGGCACGAGCATATCGTTTGTAAAAAAAATAAAAGCCCGTGTGTAGTCAACATCTATGTAGTGACGTTATAATATGAACGCATATAATTCAATCTTGTCACGTTTTTTATTTTTCATACAATTTTATTCGGCAAAGTTTCCGCGCCAATAAATCTCGCAGAACGGCAACTTAAAAGCCTTGTCCCCCCCCCTTTGCTCGGGGAAATATTTTCTTCTTCTTTCTTTTTGCGGTTCAGACGAATGCGGATAAAGTTTCAGATGCAAGGAGCGTTCTTATTCCCGTATCTTATCGACATATTAAAGCAGAAATCCAATTGTTAAATTTTAGATATTTCAAACGTTCGAATGTTCGTCTTTTAAAATATACACTAAAATAATTTATTATTAAAAGAACGCATTCTTATCGTGAAGTTGTAATTATTCAGAACATAGGTCTGTGATATCTTACATACTAATTAAATGTATTAATTAGAGAGAAATACATATAAAATTAATTTTATCGAAACATATTGTTGTTGCGCCACCGGGATTCAAACCTGGATCTCTTTTCAAACCGGGGAAGGTGTATTATCCAACTATGCTACAGCGATATTATTTTTGACGACAAATTTTCGAACCTATTTCAAATTAATACATTTATCGTTCCATTATTTGAAAGAGCCATCTACTTTGTTTTTACGGCATCTCAAATACCTTTGAGTAATCCAATAATAGACGCCAGACTTAACAATTAATTTTTATTAAGATGGCTCTTTTAAATAATGGAACGATAAATGTATTAATTTGAAAAAGGTAACATATAGGTTCGAAAATGTGTTGTTAAAAATAATGTCGCTGTAGCATAGTTGGATAATGCACCTTCCCCGGTTTGAAAAGAGATCCAGGTTAGAGTTCCGGTGACACAACAACAAAATTTTTTGATAAAATTGATTTTATATGTACATCTTTCTAAATAAAATATAAAATAATTTAATATTATGATTTTGTTTTAGAAGTTTGATAATTGATTGATTGTAATCAGTAATCATAATCATATATTAGTTTAAAAAAATTAAGAATATGTTTATTCAGCGGGTGCCGCATTAGAAAATTTCGTAATATTTTCATATATCTTACCTTGTGTTTTATTTTCACCTTTATCGATACCAGGCGATTCCTAAAACTTTGTGAAATAAAAAAAATAATTTTAAAGGTGCCAACTATCGATCTCGGTACCTCTCACATGCTAAGCAGTACTCTACCCATATTAGTACATACTATTGATATTTTGTGTAAGAATTAAATTATAGATTTTTATTTTTGACACCGTGTTTTAATAATATTTAAAAAATAGTTAACCCCTGTTAAATTTTGTAACAAGCCAGTATTAATAAAAAGAGCGTGTGTAAATTACTATTTACACGTCATGCTTTATTATTCGGTAGTGTAGTTATAGGTATCCTTGTCATGCGGGAGACTATGGTTTGCTTCACCACCAGGAAAATTTTAATTAATCTAACTGGATTTATTAATCCTTTTTTCGTTCAAGTAATGGTATGACACATGTAACACCTTTATAAAAATATTTTTTTCATATTTATCAATTAGTGACAAAAACAAATCAGTACGATAATTAATTTGCGCCGAAAATATAAAATATTTATCATTTCTGTGTCGTAGTTTTGAATTAATTGAAAAAAGAAAATATATTTAGTTATACGTGAGTACTTCCACAATAAACGTTTTTATTTTTGCTTTTTAATTATGTAGTTAGGTAGGTATCTTAATAATTCACGCGGTTCGCCAGTTTCGTGCGAACGGCGCCACGGCGTCAGCATTTTCCTGAATAACACATTTCTTGGGGGACAAATAGGTTCGGAGGGACCAATAAATGTGCCAAGTGAAGTTAAAAAGTTTTATTTTTGCAGTGAGATAATCAAAATTGTGCCAATTCTCTTTGTCGATAGAGTCAAACAAGTTATGCAACGTGACACTTGGTGTAATAATTATTTGGCTGGATCAAATAACGGAATAACAGAAATTACTTTTTATAATATGTAATATATATTATATAATAGTAGCTGTATATTTGTTTCCACCAACAGCAATGATTCACTATATAATTGAAGACTTTATTCTAAGAATGCAATAATTAAATCATTACTAATAAATAAGTGACCTGCAGTAGGTATAGATTTAGGTTATGTTGTTACCAATGATATACAATCATATATAATATATAATATATGTAATGCAATATATGTTGTACATAGGATTATGAAATTTCGTTTAACCAACGTCTTTAGACAAAATTAATTCATCGTTTATACGATCCTGTCGCCTATTTATTTGTAATTTTAGAGTTCTATTAATAGTGTTTTTCAAGTTTAAGTTTTAACGTAAAATAATATCTTCTTAACCATATAAAAATCAATATAAAAAAATGTATGGTGGTTTTTAAGAACACTTTCTATGACTGAACATGATTCTTTTATTGTTTGAAAATCTTTCACGTAATAAGTAAAAGAAATAATTATTTTTATTTTAGGGCAACGCAGGAAATAGTTCTTCTAATCGCTTTTTGTTTTTCTCAAATCAAAAACAAATCTAAGCACTAAATACAAAGAACAGTCATAAAATCAACACGTTAAAAATAGTAAGAAAATAAAATTCGCGAATTAGTAAAAGAGGAAGTTGACACTTCAATGATCTGAACGCAGTTGTAAGCCTTTCAAATGTTATTCTGTTAAAAAACAGCATAAGTAACGACTCCATATAAAACGGATTAACTGAAAGGAATTTTCAATTGAGTAAATAGCCAATTGTATGACTTGAGTAATACACTAGTTTAAAAATAGAAGATAGTAATGTGAATAGCTACAATGCGTCGATTGTAGCTACTAGCGCTACGGCTATAGCGGTGGGTTGTCGTGGTAGTTTTTAGAACTAAGACATTCAAGTTTTTACTGGTACATAGATGGCGCTAATTGTAATATATCGGTAAACAATGTATCCGTTTATGTCCATATTATAGATTATTTAATTTATATTTGTTTCCCAGACTTTTAGTAATGCACAACTTTTTTGTTTGTATGTACTGAACGCCCCTGCTATTAATAATACAAGACCCGGTAATAGGTATTGACACATTTATGTATGCTGTGTGGGGAAGACAGAAAATGATGTGAAACGCGACAAGTTTCATGTATTATATTTCAGTAGCCATGAATTTTTGGCCCGTGCAGCAACGAATTTTTTGTGTTACAATGTTCATTCGAACGGGATACATAGTTAAGGTTCAGCGGTATCCCGAAATGGTGATGTTAATTAGCCGGCAAGATCTCCGGATTTGACTTACTGCGATTTGGCTATACGAAGTCCAAAGTGTCATTACAGGAGTTGAGAAACAACATAACCTACGAAATTAGAGCGATCCGCCTAAATGTTTTTGCACCGTGTTATGCAATCTTCTCGCAGCCTGCTCCAAGAATGCGAAACACAAGGAGCATATTTGCCTAACGTTGTGTGTTTCTATTATTACCAAGCTGACAAGGAGTATATTTGCCTAACTGTATGTGTTTCTATTATTACCAAGCTGACAAGGAGCATATTTGCCTAACTGTGTGAGTTTCTATTATTACCAAGCTGATAATATTACGATAAAAACTGTCCCCCCTTTTATATGTAAATATGTAAGTAATTTGTACAAATGTAACAAAGTTCGATCGTTTGCGCAATGTCGGAAATATAAAATTATCATAAAAGCTTGAAAGCCAAGAGACAATTTGCTATTTTAATGCAAAGGTTCTGGAACAGAGATAATATGACTGTGTTGAGATAAACTGTGATTGTGATTCTTTCTTTCGTATTAAAAAAATATGTTCTTGTCTGTGCAATGCTCGCCAAGCGTCTCTGTCCTGAACACTATCTAAAAGTTTTCTGTAAATGTCGGGATTGGCCTTATTTCATAATTATTTGGTGGATGTATTTTTGTCTCAGCCTTTCTCTCTTATCTTCTTACTTCGATTACATTTCTGAGAATGTTTCTCTCTATTGATCCCTTCGATTTTTCATGGCGTCAATTATTGATTTCTTTTCTTGTTTGTCAGTTGGGTGATTTTTAATCATTCTAGCATCAGTTGAAACTGAATAAATATTTGTAATACCTTATATTTATGTTAATGTTTAATGAATTATGTCTAACTTTCAGAATAAACGGTTAAAAATATTCACGGTGGTTTTAAGTGATGTTTATGTGCACGTGTTAAATATCGCTGTCATATCAAACATCGTATACAATGATTGTAGTCTTGTCTTTGATTTTATGTATATGTATATGAACACATGTATACAGTATCGAGATGTATTTCAACTAAATCCCCAAGATTATGGACAATTCTCTCAGTCCAGCTTATTCATCCTTCTCTAGTACAATTGTGACAGTGATTGTGCAATTGGCGTTAATTGCAAGCGTTATAATTTGGCGAGCAACCACCGGTATACTAAAAACTAACCCTCTAACCTCTAAATCACAGTTACCAATAATCGTTACAATCAAATACCAATCTCACAATCAGAAGTATACGTCATCACTAATACCTACCGTAAAATGTTGCCAGTTTATATTTTCAATACGGTACCCTGCCTCGGTATAAGCGGGATTGTAAAATGTTACCCGGTAAAGAAAAATAATGATCGCTTTAATGAGCAGTGGAAAAACATGTTATTTCATAGATACACATTTATAAAGTTAACAAAAGTCGTCATAAAATTGAATTGAATCGGAACTTTTCCGATAATACGTTCACGTGCTTTATCTCATAAAATTTTAACAGACTAGTCGTACTTTCAAACTTATAACTGTTATTATTAATGAAGAATAAATAAATTAACAGTTCAGTTATTTAAATTCAATTTAATAACAAGTTCTTTATATAAATCGCAATGTAGTCTATCTTGAGTATCACATATTAAACACAAGTGACATCGACTGACCGAGGATCAAGATATATCGCTGGAATGTTAACAAATTATAAATCACTTAGAAAGGTACACAGAAAAAATCTATTTATCGAAAACATATGGTCGTCTCCGGGACTCGAATTCAAAATTTTCTATTGCTGGTAGACAACTTTACAAATTAAAGTCCAATTTAATGTTGTCAAATTTCATTCACCGAAAAAATCTAGTGTTTTTTTCAACTTTTTGATTCTTTACACCTTTGCTTTCTGGCCTCGCAATGAATTAACCAAGAACTCACCCTGGCGGTGCAGTAGGCACTTCATCCAACGGTATTCGGCCACCGCAGGCAAAAATAAATTTGACGTCCTCCCAAATTAATTTGATTTATACAGGTACTTACGTATTTTTCATAAATGCTACTTCCATTTTTAAGTAAGTTATGGAATAACCAAGAAGTTATGAAATTTAGCAATATTTTTACAAACTTTCTAAACAGACTCGGTCGCTATGTAAGATCCGAAGATGTAATTTTAATTAGTTTAAATTTATCCAGTGTAGCAACAGAAAAAGAATCGCGTAGGCGCTAGAGCGCAGAGCGAGGTGAAGAATGTCATTGTTACCGTTAAATGCTTAAATGGGGATGGGCAGGCCATATTTCAGGACGTTACAGATAACAGATGGACAAAGAATATTTTAAATGGTATTCGCGGGACAAAAAAATGAGTAGCGGTTTCCAAACTGTGGGTTGCTTTGAAATGTGATTGTTTTATTATTGTATATGTATTTTCTCATACTTGTACATGTATTTTCTAATATTTGTACATATTTTATTTAGTTGTGAAAATTATAAAATAAGACAATAAATAAAATTATATATAAGAAATTATGAAAAACAAAAGAAAATATAAACACGAGATAAATGATCAATTATTGAACTTAAATACAACATATTCTGCTGTATACTTAACCTACGAAAAGTAGCAAGACTAGTCGCTTCCTTCACAATTCATTAAACTATTTGAAATTTTTATAGTATAAACAATTTTGCGTTCCTGCCAGATTTATTTGTGGATGTTTAAAATCTCACCGACTTCTCGTAGGATAATGTGGACCACATAATTATATTTTTATTAATATATGATGAAAATAATTGATTTGTAGTATGCATATCTTTATCTGATAATTCATAAGCTGTGATAAGCATCGATCTAGAGTATCGATGGATATACAAAATTATCGGAGTAATGAGAGTAACATGGCGGAAAACTGAAAGAAGTAATGAAATCCTCATCCAGCTGTGGATTTGCAATAGCCAATGATGATAATAATGATGAAATATGGCATGAAGAAGTGAAAATATATAGGAAATTAAAAAAGTATTTTTGATCTATTATTGAAGATTACTCAATCGGTTATAAAATTATAGGAGTTTGATTAGCGATATTTGGCATGGTGAGCTTGATGTCGAGTTTATCAAGGTCCGCCGGCTTCGCTGGGCAATGCATCTGGCTCGGATGGAAGAGTGCTCGCCATGTGTGGAACCTGATATTCCCTGAATCATAGGGGAGACCGCGACTCCTTTAGATGGACGGAATCCGGATGAACTTGGATGTTCTCGGGGTTGATGGTTGGCAAAGAATGGCTAAAAATGTAACTAAAGTTTTTTTTTTTTGCGAAAACGTGTCGTTTGATTATAAACTATATTAAAATAAACTCATTGTACTCTACGATATTCTATAGTAAAAACGAGAATCGATAGCTAAATACGGCGAACGTTTCACACCTGTTCCAAAAGTCAACTGACACACGAGTATTTTGAAAGTTGCAGTATACGACAATTAATCATTCGATATCCAGCTGTTTTAGTGATGAGAGTTCGTCCGATGATGATCTCGTTGTTTAATGTGCATTAGCACACAATCCGAAAAAATTTCGCAACTGTAGTGATAGATCTCAAACGCAGGGGCGAATAAAGCCACAGATAAATCTGAAAATGGAGCACATTTCATGATTGTTCACCATGATCAACTGAGAGGCGAGATTATCTTTGACAGTAGTGAATTTGATGTATTAACAATTCGCAAAGGATTTTCACTACGTGCGTTAGTAAAAAGTTATCATGGTAAAAATTTACTACTGATCACACAACCGGCCCTATATCTGGTAATCGCGCAGATATTTTTAATGTTTTTTAAAAATATTGTACAAACAATTTAGAACACTACGATGAACTTTAGTTTTTATCTCGTTTTATCAGACGACTCGTATCAATATCCCATCACGTTAGGTGAGTTAATGACTTTTTTCTTTCATCATCGTCGCTTCTGGAATGAAACAAAAATAACATATCTCTTCAGCAGGAGCTGTTTCCTGTCTTCTGTCTGGTACAATAGGTGCCGCTTCAGAGGAGTGGAACTGGAGTGGATTGCATCGAGACGGAAACGGTTCTCGGGAGAAGCGGCACTTAATGAAATCTTCTATTTTATTATTAAAATATACTCTCTAGTAGCAGACAAACAAATACAAAACGACAGACAGAATGTAGCGCGGTAATACAATAAAGAGAACGGAAATTTCACTGACAAATGTAATAATAAATTTTAAAGTTATATTCTTATGTTTACAAAGCTAATAATAATGAAAACCCAGAAATGCGTGTCTGTCATATAACAATGTATCTGCGTAAAATCTTATGGCTTGTTTCACGATATATAGGGTGTCCGAAAAATTTCAAAATTAAATTGTAATTGCTTCTGAGTGAGAGGGGTATTGTTCGACGCGCGTGATTTGCGGATTTGCCAGTCGTAATGTCACTGGTCGGGAGCGCACCGCGGTTGAGCAATACAGTCGAGCAATACAGGGAGACAGACACTACTGATATGTATTGCCGAATGATCAACGCGTTTTTAGTACCGCAACTGCAGCTGTTTCTCGGGTTTAACAACAGAATACAATTTTAGCAAGACGGGGCCACTCTACACATAGATAAAGTTTCAATGGAGACGCTGAGGGGAATTTTTCCCAATAAATTAATCAGGAAGTACGGAGACATACCCTGGGCACCTCGATCACCGGACCTTATACCGTGCGACTTTTTTTATGGGGATACCTTAAATCGAGAGTTTACAGCAATAGTCCTCGAACAATTCAGGCCCTACAAGAAAATATCCGCCGTGAAGTTGCTGCCATTGAACCGACGCATGTTGCTCTCGCATGCTCGCAAATTTAAGAGTCAGATTGCAAGAGTGTCTTGAGTGAAATGAACGGCATTTAGACAATATTGTTTATAGAACTTAAAATCCGCACCGTTAAACTTCATTTTATATAAATAAAATATTAGAATAACATTGTAGTTCTTTTTTATTTAATATTAAATTTGAAAATTTTCCGCTGGACGCCCTTTTATATATACACACGTATATACATTTTTATATATACACGTAACATTTTACTGTTTTTTATACTTTTCTTTGTGCGATTAAGTGATTTTTTGTTTTAAAAAATTCTGGTGATAGATTAAATTCAGTCTTCTTCTTCTATTGTCGTATTCAAAAACTTGTCTAACCGAAGGGTTTTAGGACGAGTTATGTGTAATAATAAATTCTTGTCGTATGAATTTTAATTTATACACAAAACTTGCACGAGGGACAATCAACAACTCAATTGCCTAACAATCTGCCAGGTTTTTTTCTTTTAAGGATACAGTTAAGGGACTATTAAGGGTATCTTTTCAGGGCCATCAGGAAGCGGCGCTGAGCCGTTTAACAATAATTATTAAGAGTTCATGAAGTTAATATTTTCTACCCGCGCAATGCCGGGTATAAAATATAGTGTATGGATATTGAAATATGAATTAAACTCATACAGAATTTGTGCGAAAAACGATTAATATTTTATGCATACTGAAAATGTTTGTATTTTCAAAGGTGTAATCAAATTAATAAAGAAAAATACTATGTTTTAAAGTTGTTTTGATGGTTTAGCCTAAAAATCTACCATATTATTTTAAAAATAAGTTTTGCGTAATATAATTTACAGAAATTTGATATATTTTTGTTAGAAAAAGTTTTGTGGAAAAGCGGGTTGATAAGCTTATTCATAACGTGAATTATCAGAGAATTAGTATTAACGTTAGAATGCCATAATGTAAAGCCGCGCAAATGTTGAATTATTATTAAATCTCGTCAAATGATAGGCAATTAAATTAGTATTTCAGAATGAAATGTTTGTGAGACACCTTTTAAGTTATCCAAATTCTTTGTAAATTATATTTTACCCTTGAAAAACTCAAATTAAATTTGATTTGTCAAATTAAAATACTTTCTGTTAAATCAAAAAGTGTAATCTACCACATAAAAATAAGATATAGAAAGATAAAAAATTTATGTATTATTGTATTATGTATTATTCACCCGATGACAGATAATAATCATTTGGGTCAGTGGCAAAATCGCAATAATTTGAAATTAAAAGATCTTTATCAAAATCCTGATTTAGTTAGTGTGCTAATACCGTAAAAGATAAGATGTGCAGCTTACATAGAGCAGTATGAATACCGAACGTGTTATGGGGCGTATTAAGCCATATTAAGATGAAGCGACAATATAAGGAAAGATTCGTGTTTTTGTCTGCTAGTTGAGTGTGTCCAGGATAGACACCTGGCTTGTACATTAGGTTGTGCTTTCAATGGATCATGAATCCATGGAATAGCATTAATAAACACCTTATACAGATTGTATTTACTCAGATATTTAAAACAGTTGGATAAGTATAATTGGGTATAATTAGGACCATAAAAATGGCATATATCATTTATGGAATTTACAAAAAAAAAATTCTGTATAATTTAGTGTCCGGTTGAAAGTTTCAAAAAAGTTATTATAGTTTCGATTTTTTACCATAAATTTTGATATATGAAATGCTTATCTGTGGATATGATGAATTTACTCAAATCATGGACAAGCCAGAAACATTACGAATATATACTAAATTCTGAGATTTATAACTAATTAATCTAACTAATCTAATCAAAATGAACTAATCAATTTAACCCTAATGAAATGAAATTCAATAAGAAAACGTGCACATTGTAAAAAATCACGGAATTTAGTAAGTATTTTTAATATTTCTGACTTGTCTACGATTTAAGTGAATTTGTTATATCCACAGATAAGCGTTTTATATGTCAAAATGTATGGTGAAAAATCGAAACATTCAAATGTAATAACCTTTTAAATACTTGGTTCTGAATAATATATTTCATTTCTGAAATTAGGGCTACAGAAATATATTTTGTGCAAAATGAAAGAAATATTAGAGTTAAAAATATTAAATACAATTAACGTGTCCACAATTAAAAACAGTACTACCAATTGAATAAACGCAAGCCTTTTTATTTAAAATATTCAAAATTGATTGTTGTATTAAATGATGTTATTAGATTTTTACGTTTTCTATTAAAACACTCGATACTTAAAGGACTCTCTTGAAAATTTCAATAATGCTTGATTCAGTTGCTTCAAAAAAATCACTAATGTGTACATTGCACCAGTTCAGTTGCTTCAAAAAAAATCAGTAATGTGTCCATTGCACCACTTCAGTTGCTTAAAAAAAATCAGTAATGTGTCCATTGCACCACTTCAGTTGCTTAAAAAAAATCACTAATGTGTCCATTGCACCTTGATCTTGCGAAATCGTTGGTTCTGAGTTTGATCAGTATATTTTATCGTCTTTATTATCGTTGTTGAGTACAGTATCTACAGCAGAGCAGTAGTAAATAAATTATCATCCACTTGCACAAATTCATCAATGTCGTTTTTGAAACCCGCAACTTTGTTACATAACAAGCATTAGGATAATTGTAAATTATCTTAAAAAGATATATGACGCAAATGTTGATGGAACCAGAAATAGAGGACGTCCGCGGAAGACTTGGCACGACCAGGTAAACCAGATAATGGAGGATGGTTCTGTTAGAAGCCTCAACAATCGGCGAGCTTGTATGACAAGATGTATGAATGTGGATGAGGCGAGAATTGTATGTCAGGACAGAAGAGTATGGCGCTCTATCCTCTCTGCCTACCCCCACGGGGAAACGGCGTGATGGTAAGTAAGTAAGTAAATTATCTTTATTTTCCTCTCATTATCTATATTCAAAATTTCATCCCACTTTTGACATCTTGAAACAATTTGGTATGTGACGCTGTTAGATGTTAATAAAATATGCATACAATTAAATAATTTAGGTTTTTGGCTCATTACATCCGTGATTCTATTATAATCGTGCCGGTTGTAATAATCAAATTCGACTGTGTTATAATTGTTCTCAGTAATAAATATCACAATACTGTTACATGTTCTTCGCATTGACCAAGTAACACGATTCTTCGCTTCCTTTTGTCTCCTACCAAGGAGTGTTGACCATGCTGTAGATACATATATAATGAAGTTTCTTCTAATGGACTCCCTTTCTCCCTTCAGATTTTCTTTATTTCTTCTTTAGCTTACTAACTTAAAGTAAAAGATAAAAGATATCGCCATTGAATTCAGTATTCTACAGGGAAGACTGCTTTTATAGAAACTTGGAAAATTCAAGGAAATTTTGGTTGACACCAACAAGGGACATTATTAATATTCATGAAATTTCTATACTGCTACAGATAAATTGGCTACCGTTTGAAGCTATCCTCGCTTGTAAGTAATATTTTTCATTACTTTTAATTGGAATGGAATCATACAAACCTTTAAGTTTATAAGCCTGTAAGCTTTCGTAGCAATTCTCGTTATTTTCTAAATTTCTAAAGGAAAGAAATCACTTTGGTTATTTAGCCTTTAAGGTGGTACGATATTAAGTTTCATTTTTCTAAGTAAATTGAATACTTTGAAGCTATTCTAATTTGGAAAAATATTTTAAACTTACGATTTCATTTAAAATGTTACAAAGTAATGATAAAAAATGTCAATTTTACACAAAAATAAATTAATTAAAAAAGGTTTTCAAAAGATACAGTTATATGTTATTTCGTTTTGGTCATTCCGCCATGCAGGCGTAGCTGCTAATTATTTATTTTTCGATACATTTAATTTGAATTGTAATTACAAAAGTAAAATGATAAATGATTGTTGTATCCGAAAATATACCAATAATACGAGCTGAAGTGAAGGGATATACGTAAACTTATGCGAAAAATGCCTACAGATCAATGACGGCATTTACGAATCTGTGAATTCAAGGAATATGTGAAAGGTTTCTTCAGCGAGGTGATTGTCAAGCTCGTCTCTCAGTATCATAACTGCTTGGATTTCGAAAGCGAAATGTGAATGATATTGAAAAGTAGTTCACCATACATTAATACTATTTTTCTTTTGAAATTAGCAAAATTAACTTTGTGGTTAAAATAAATTATTATATAAGAGTAAAGGAGCATTTGAGATGTTTGAAAAATAGTGGGTTTTCAGAATTTTCTAATCATTTGATAGAAAATGGTCATGGTTTTGATAAAAAAATTGGGGTTGTCAATTTTGCATGTAAACGGTGTTGGTCATAAATTAAATAATTTGGAATCGTTGGAGATAAATAAAGCGTGTAAAACTAATCGAAAAGTTAGAAACAACCAATTAAATTTAACTACGAGTATTATTATTTATTATTTGTATTAAGTAACAATTTGAGTTAGGTACAAAATTGATTTTTTAGATAAAAAATAATTTTTAAAAATAGATTCCGATGAAAAAACAACATATTTTGATTATTATTGACATCCTGAAGAAGAAAATGGTATTTTTAGAAAGTGGTAGATGTATTTAAACTCAATAAGTGGTTAATAAAACAAAGTTAACAAATAAAAATAATATTATGTTTTGAAATTTTTGAATTAAAATAAATTGTTATTAATTAAATGACATGACATTTTTCAAGTAAGTATTAACATAAAAATAGTTTTGTAAACAAGATATATTAGTAGATAAAATTATATCATAAATATACATAATTCAAAAATTATATTAATAAAGTTGAATTAAATTTTTATTAAATTTTTTCAACAAATATGACTTATGACATACTTTTGACATTATTAAAACTAGATATTGTTTTTGCTATACACACTGAAATATTCACTAATATAGAGTTTTTAATGAATACATTCGTTAAACACATAGTCTTATGCGAATATAAATCCCAGTTGAGAATTATATATTTTTTATTGAATTAACTAAATAAACTAAGATTAAATGAAGGATAAATCTTCGTCGTATACTTAGTTGTAAATAAATATTGAGTAGAAATGAAAAACTTTTATTTCAGACTTTTGCTTTGAGCTTTAAAGCATCCTTTAGCTAATTTAGTCGAGAGCTTTGAATCTAGATCTTCCATTAGATTTCAACGAGTGAAATGTTGAGTCACTTGGCACTTTGTAAAATAATTCATAGAGATATTTACCGGTTTTCTACTAGAAGTGTAGTGAATACTCTTTTTACGATGAGCATTGAAATTACTTACTCTACCCTGTTACCATTTCTAATCTCTGAAAGGCAATTCATTCAGTATATAGACAATTTAAAACAAGGTGTAGACTCATGTGAGGTATCAATTGAAAATTGTTAATTCCTTTAGAGGATTGTAACATATTTTACGGTTCTCTAAAACAAAAAAACTGAGCTTTGAGCCCTTATTTCCGTCATGTAATAGGCAGGCTTTGACGGCAGCTCTGACCGTAGGCGACCAGACTCTGGCGGAACTCTGAACAAACACCTGTCCTGAAATGCCATCTGAAAAGGTTGTACAATTTATTTGAAATTCATTCTTGTGATACTTCAATTTTAGGTAAAAATGTTTTTATTTCTCTACGTTTTAATATCGAAAAAAATTATGAGAATGCAAAGAAGGTTTAAAATTTTGAGATTGAACTACTGCGAGTAATTAATTGGTAGAGACAATTAAAATAAAATAAAATTTTAACTTTGTGGTTTGACACGTTCGATTAAATAAAACAATCGGTTTGTATAAAATCACGAATTTTATTAAGAGACAACCGGTTTCGCTTAGCTCAAGCTTGGTTAGAGCGTATTTAAAACTAACAATAAATACAAAAATAGTGTACTTATGTATACATAAAGAGGTATTCATAAATTACAAAAAATAATTTAGGAAAATAAACTCAAGATATAAAGATGACAAATTAAGCCACTCGGGTATATATAAATTAGCTTTTAATAACTGTCTCTCACCTTATATAGAGAAAACTGCTCGTAATGTTAATATTAAGAGCATCTAAAATGTTTAAACAGTAATGGTTTCTCAGAGTTTTCCAATCATGTTATTGAAAAAGACCATTCATGTTATAATAGCACAGGGGTAAATATAATTGGCCTACGGATAGACAATTTAGAGGCCCTTGAGATAAAAAAAAGCACTGAATAGTAGTAGTGCAATTCTTAATAACCAAATAAATGTATCTATTGTTAGGTATGCTTTCTTTTAAATCAATTTAATATCCATCAACATTGTATTTTTCCGTCCTTTGATGTTCCGTCTAATTGTATATGTATTTTATCTTCCTCTTCCGCATATAATTTTACATTCTGTCTCTCTTTTTATGTATTTATAAATGCTCACTTTTCGTATTTCTTGTTATTTATTGTTATTATTCGTTGTTTTAAATACGCTCCGACGCAGTTTGAGCTAAAGCGAAACCTTTTGGTGTTTAATAAAATTCGTGCTATCAAACAAACTGATTGTGTTTTATTTACTTTAAGAAATAATTAACCAAGAATAACAAAATAATAGGATGGTTTCGTCATTTTCAAATTATTTTTAGTCTGAAAGGGTGAGGGTAAGGGTGGTGCGGAAATATTTTTTAATGTGAATTACTAAGACAAGTAAATAAAATAATAAGATGGCAAATAGTGTGTCAGATATATTCTTAATGGACATTTTTGCCTAATGTAAAAATAAAACTAGTTTTAAAAAACGTACATTGGCAATTATCTTTAAATACGTTTGCATAATCGTGGTCAAAGTTAAAGCTTTCAATAAAAAAGTCGATAATAAACTTAAAACGCGGTCTTATCGCCTTATCCATTGAAATCTTTCTAAAGAACGAGGAAGAATTTCTCAAAGGCAGCCCTTCCTGGCATTGTGTTTTAATTAAATTGTTCTTAAACGAATATTCCAGTTTGACATTAAAAGAAAATTTGTTCATAACTTAAATCGTTTGAAGTAAATTTCCGGTCGCACAATAGACAATACGAGTAGATAGATATAGACCGAGTGCCCGCATGCGGAACCCGGGGCTCACAGGACATTACTTTTGTGGATTTTGGTCCAGACCTTTGTGGAAGATGAAAGGATTTCATTAGCCCAAGATACGAACTGAGTAGATAATATCAGATTGAAGCAGAAGACTATATATACAGGGTGACCGGGCAGGATGACCGAATGATATCATGATGGCATTCATTCATACAACGAAACGTTTTTACGTTTTTGCGTGCCCGTATTCTTTTTAAATTATAGGTATGTGTATTAATATTTTATATAATCATGAATATTAAAATCTTATGGAATATTTCGCTATATATATATATATATGTCTATGTTAATCTATATACCTATTGGGTTGTTTAATAAGTATTTTGTTTAATTATTTATTATAAAATCAAATTTTTAAACACAACCACGTTTCATTCAATAATTTATTCTCCGTTATTGTTCAGGACTTCATTCCATATTTCAACCAATTTGTTGATACGTTTTTTTTAAACTGGCTGGTCTGGTATCGAAATAGTTATCGAGACAATTTCTGGGGTCATCGTTGTTGAACTTAACGCCACGCATTTGATTGGAGGGCCACCGAAAATGGTGATAATTTGACGGAGCGAGGTGGATAAGGTGTACTGTAAAGTGGATATGGCAGAATTTCCAAGTTGATCACCTGGTTGACCATTTTAACCCTGATCAAAAGCGAAAAGAAGTGTGTATTGAAAATGTTCATTTTTCTCAACTTGACACTCCATTAATTAAGCCCAAAAATTAAGAAAAAATATAAGATACCGGAAAACGGCGACACTGATATTTTAGAGAAAAATAAATGCTATCGAATAGTGTGTGGCTTTTTGTCACAAAAAATAAAATAGCGGGAAAAAAAAACAAAAAAAAAACTGCGAATACTTATTAGACAACCCAATACATCGCATCTCTAGTTAAAGTAAAGTTAATTTAACAAAGTCAAAATATTAGAATTTTAGATTAATGATATAGAAAATCTGAAAATCTTACTACCTTTTACTTATTTATTTATTTAGAATATTCAGAATTCGATATGAACAATTTCGAATTTGAAAAGCATCAATGTAGTCTGAAAATATAAGGAATTAAACAAAATATTTGTTAAAAGTATGTCGTTTCTCATTGTTTTGTATCATATTTTTAAATAACCATATTATATATCTCTACATTTTGACGACAGAAAAGAAGGGCAACCTACGGCACAGGCTTTTTTAGAGTTTATAATTGCATCAAAATTTTCAAGTCGTTTATTTTAAAACTACATTCTCTTAGATGTTAGTGTCGTTAGGGACGCCACATGAATGTAACATTTTTCTGTTGTACCTGTTTTTTTATGATTTTGAAAATTACTGGTGATAGATAAAATTCTGCCGCATCTTGTTCTTCTTTTTTTTTAACTTATTCATTTTCTTTTTCACCTTCGTTTTAATTCTGTGTAATTCTGTAATCATTAACAGTGAGCTCCTTACCAGGCTACATTCGCTCATGGGAAGCAGTATATAATATCATATCGTATTTACTTCATTTTTTTTTATAAAAAATTCTTTAAAATGCCAGAATATAAAATAGAAATAATTAAAAAAAAAACAAACGTATTTCAGTAACACGTTTATCGTATATAAATCTGCCAGTTAGAAAAAATATAAATCGGAGAAAAATTGAGATTTTGATTTATAATATTGTAAGGTCGTTATACGAGTACGTCTTAATGATTTCTTTGCTGAATTTAATGGTGTGGATATAAAATTGCAGACAGTTTAGTAATTTTCTTCCCTCCTTACTGCCCACCATGTTGCCAGAAGGGTTGCTCGGGTTAAAACACCCCTCCTCCGTGACAGTGGACAAAGGCCAGATCTTTGGGAAATTAAATTTCCACCAAATTAAACAACTATTTTCGTAATTTCTTTCTGAACAGTGCTTATATTTTTACTAGCCTATCTGCATTGATAAAGGATGGTATATAACAGTACTATGAAATAGAAATAGATTGTCGATAACCGCATGAGATATTAGAAGATATTTGAAATGATTTGAAGCTAATAGATTTTTACGTAACTCATTTTTGAACATGGAAAATTTCAATGGATAACTTGGTTGTAAAAAGGAAAACTTCGTCAAGCGTGAGAAGGAACTGCACTAGATGAAACAGAAATTCAGTCCAGTTTTCAACCTATTTTTGATATCCATCAATATGCAGGCTCTCGTTAAAATGTTGAAATAAGATCTTTTGAAAGTTGATTTTAAAACTTGTCTAAAGCCTACATTTTTTAATATATATTCCAAATATCGATAAAGTCATGTATATTATTAGATTCTATGTATATCGATCAGTTTTTATATACCCGTATACTGATATACATGCACAGTCGATATTGTAGATATCTGTAAAAATGGATGGGAATATATATACACTTTTTAGGCCTTTTAAAATTTTGTGAGCAGCTGATTAGGTAGAACGTTATTATTATTTTTTTTAAATAGAGATGGGTATACGGAATACATGTCAGATCAATATTCATCATGCGATGATTTATCCCTTCCATGCTCCCAATCTTGACAACATGCGCGCGTCACGCATTCGCTCACGATACATTAACACTTACTATTTTCAAACTAAGCTAAACGCATGTACCACGAAAATAGGACTAACTTGCTGGGCTCCTGGAACGAGACGCGAATACCCGACCACTAGATCACTAGGCCAGTGTCTTAATCACTAGACCAACAAGAAATTTCTTTCCACAGGACTAACAAGTAAAAAAACTCCGTCATGATACTTATATACTCCTCGTTAGATCAATAGGGCATTTAAAACTGATTTAATAAAACTTTAGATTCTATTATAAGATTTTTTTTAGATATCAAAAATAGTTAATGCTATCTCGTGTACGTACTATTGTAAGCGGATCAGTATCATTCAATTTACGTAATGTGTCGCACGCACACTAATACATTTGAAATAATTGAAAGCGTATCGATTGCATACTTGGTGATAATAATTTATAATTAATAAATTTTATTAAGTGCTCCCGTGAATGCCTTCGACAGCTGTTGTTCCCGGGTTTCCTCTTAATAATATGGTCAGATATGCAATATGAAAATTACTACTAATCTTTGATTGACAGTGCTGGTTCTCTGGCGTCGTGGCTGGTCCAATGTTGTTGTTTTTTTTCTTCTGGGTGGATTTTCGACTGACCGAAATGGGCACTGATTATTGAGAGCACATTTACCGGACGATGTAAAAAATGCGATTGACTTTATGCTGGTCACGTGATCGTGCCATAATCTTCAAAAACGGCAACATTCACACACATAAACATGACAAATATCAACAATTGAAATCCAAGGGGTGCCAATCGAAGGAATAAAAGCGCGTAAACATTAAGTGCAAATAATGTAATAATGTATGTTTTAATGTCAGTAAGACCGTTTTATATATTAACTCCATCTAATTAGTAATGTTTTCAAAAGAGCGCGGTTTCAACAGAAAAGAGTATAAATATTTAAATATTTGTTATCGGAATACATTTTCTTTGTTCTTTTCCGTGTTTCGGAGTTGCCTAGTTGCTCTCGATTTGTTTTAGTTGATAAACACGAGCCTGTGTGTAAAACGTTATTCTATCATGTTTATGTTATATCAATCATACTCTGCCGCGAGGAGAATAAAAATAAATATTTTATGTCTGGAATTTTCCCGCGAATTCTCCAGGAAACTCAATAAAGAAAACATGACCGAAAAAATGAAAAGGAGGGTAGGTAGCTCTTAAAAATTAACATATTTATGAGCCCTCTAGCATATGTGGAAGTATGTTATGGGTGCTCATGGCTTTATTTATGCTGCGTGCGGCATATAACTTGAATATTCCTCGGGTCCCGGGCTTACATTTGCCAGCGAGAGAGCTGGTGAGGATTCTAATGAAAATTTAAAAGGACAAAAAATAAATTAAAACTCTGAATTTAAAAAATGTAATTATAAAATTAATCGGGCAGTTAAATTTAATGACTTTAACGTAACGTCGTGGTATTCAATTTTATTTTGGTACTTTATTTGGATAGATATTGGGTTATGTGTATTCGTGGGATGGTAGGTAGTAACGAATTATTTTTGTTTATTTTCTAAATTAATTTGAACAATTTTGCCGGTGGGATTTTCATATCAGAGACTCAGAAAATTTGACGACTGATAAATTTTTTTTTCTCCTTGTTGTTAAATAATTTTATATTGAAAAATGTCCGCTTATAAAACTAATTTTCTGCTGTTTGAATTTTTTAGAAATTCATATTCTATATGAATAATTTACGAACAATATATTATATAGATACTAATAATAATGATGACAAACTGAGATTATTTATATTTGAGACTTTCGGCGACGACGCATTTGTAATCTATGTTGCGGCTGAGAATTATTGTACATAACTTATTTTATAAACAATGAATAGTCATTTTACGTCTACGCATTTAAAAAGTATTAATTTATAAGTAAACATTTTAATAATAATGAATCATTTTATATTATTAAGGAGAACACATTCGTATTGTGAAGTTGTGTAATTATTCAGATCATAGGTCAGTGATATTTGAAATACTAATTAAATATATTAATTAGAAAGATATACATGTAAAATCAATTTTGTTGAAAAACATTTTTGTTGCATTATTTGAAAGCCATCTAACCATGGAACGACAGATGTATTAATTTGAAAAGTGTAACATAAGGGTTCGAAAATTTGTCGTAAAAAGTACTGTTTGGTGTAGCATAGTTGATTGATGCACCTTTTCCGGATTGGAAAGAGATCCAGGTTCCGATTCCCGTAGTAACAACAATATTTTTCGATAAAATTGATTTTATATGTATATCTTTCTAGTTAATACATTGAATTAGTATTTAAAATCATTTTATAACTAGCTGCTTTACCTCTATGTGTAATCGTGATGGGACTCCTCTCCCTCAGGACAAGGACAAAGACAGGCATTTTCCCATTCATCCGACAGCACTTATCTCACTGGGTTACCCTTGATAACTGGACTACCCAATTCCTTTCTAGTCATGAAAAACTCTACATTAGCTTTCGTAGATTTAACTAAGCTATCCAAGCCTCATGTTTCTGTGAAAACATAAACCAAACGTCGAATATATTCTGAGCTCCTGTCCTGTCCCAATCTTGGTAGGAAATTGGGCGGAGTTACTTGCTGCTAAATTACCGTTATTCCTCATCACCGGTTTTACCAAAATATTTTATCTCGGTGCCGATAATACCTGTGCCAAGGAAACAATAACCTCCAGCGAGATATTAATTTTATTTATTTAACCGATATAATGAAATTATATTAAAAAAAATATATTTATTCAAAATTTATCTAACAGAAAAACATTTCATGTAGTGGATATATGATAAACGTATTGAAACATAAAAACTGTTAAAAAAAATTCAATATTACATTAAAGTATTTCAAACAAATAAAAATTTACTCAGTGACATATTAGAATATTCAACCAAATATCTATAAGCACTCCATGTGATGAATTTTAACAATTTATTTTTATATTAGTTTTAAAAATAGAATATTAGAAATACGCGTTGGAAAATTTCGAAACCTTTTACAAGAGGTTATATAATATATATAAGAATGCTGTTAGATGTGTTAGTAAATAGTACATTTGTAGACAACAACGAAGAAGAAATATATAAGAAATAAATATTCTATGCAGGGGTGGTATGATACATGTGTCTGAGATATGTACAGCATTTTGTCAAGCTTTAGAAATTCAGGACATCGACAATTTATTGTTTAACGTGGGTACAATAAATTCCAGTGTCCTCGTTCAAAAACTTCTTAGTGATTTTAGAAATTTAGTGAATCGTTTACATTATTTATATGAAATCAACTCAACATCAATCAACTTAATGTTTTATTAATATAAACAATAGTTATTTATGGACAGGGAGAATATTATAAAAGCGATAAAACAAATACATCACAATGTCGTCACGTACTCATTACAATGGTGACTGCACATTTTCATCAGTATTCATAAACGTTAAATTTACGTTTTAACACTTTTTAGAAATTCTAACATGTTCTAAAAACCACACACTTACACACAGCACCCTCACACGTACACTTTTATAGTTAGAATGAACTTAAGGCGCCACTCTCAATAATAATTAAAATTTTCGCGTTTTTTATGAAAATGTCCATATAATTGTTCCATACATGGATTTTATCATTCATTTATACCAGAAATTATACACTAGATTTGACTTTTTTAAAACTATTACTTAGGTATGACTTTTACACTTAAATATAACTAATAAACTGAATATTATTTGCCATAATTAAGACAATACAATCATTATAAGAAAGATCGCGACCATTGGATACATTTTCTGCGTGCCACAATATTACCTAAATATGGAAAATTCTTGCACAAACAAAAATATTTTCTTAGAATCTTGAAGTCAAGATTATGGAAACAAATCTCGATTGAGAAAAATTATCAAAATGTTAAATATTATAATTTGCAGGACATAATATCAATTTTTGACGTTTTTAAAATACATACTTTGTTTTAGTAAAGATACACGATTTTAAATAATATATTGTATTTAATCACCTGCTTTGAGGTTTCAGCTACAATCTAAGTTTTATATCTAAAACACAATAATCAGTTTTTAAATATTAAATTTTCAGTCATATAAAACACGATAATTTTAGTAATCCATCGAAGTTCAATACATCTCTCTATCCGACTATGACAAACGTCGAATCAACGCTGCCTTTATATCCGTTTAAAAATGTCAAAACATTTTTTTTCATACATATTTTATCCACAATATGAATTAATATTGAACTTATTCACATTAGTACCAATTTTCATAAATTAGATGTTTTTTATCCATTTTAAGGGAAAACAATATTTTCTTAAACAAAGTAAACATATTATGTGCGTTATTTTTATGTAAGTCGCAATTAATATTGCGTTTATGTATAACACTGTTATCATTTAAACACTACCTGTAGTTTCATAAATACTATCCAAGGATGAAACAAATTACTCACAATACGGTAACGCGGCAAAACCACAAAAAATGTATCTGACATAATAATTTTAAATTTAGAACATTGATTTAAGCGACCATTTAAATATATGTAGGTATTTTGTTTGATTTCAAAAGGTATTTATATGTATGAATTGAATACTTTGATAAATTATTTAATTTTCGATGGATTAATTCAAATGACAACACACGTTTTTATTTCATTCTATATATCAAAATGAAAAAACGTGGAAAAGTTTTCAGATACGAGTTATTTTTGACACTTGTGTCGAATGTGAGAAAATCAACAACTTTATTGTCGTCTCTTTTTTTTTAAACCTTCTCGCATAATTTATGTAACAAATAACGTCATTAATTATTTTTCTGATTAGCGTCATCTTGAAAGCGTATGTAAATCGCGTAGAATTTCTCGAAATTCAAACTGAAAAAATAAAAGCACACCATTAACATGTTTTTACATTGTATTTTAACATCATACTAGGACTTTCTGTCAGGATTATTAACAATAATTAAAGTTGATAATCTGAATATTAAAAATAAAATATTTTTTTATTGAGAATACATTTTTATTGTGAAGTTATTGTGATTTAGTGTATTTTTATTGCAATTTCAGAACACGGTACTGCGGTGTATATTTTTTTATACATATTTCTAATTGATTAATTTAATTTGTATTAAATAAAATAAAACACATTTTAATCCGTGTAAATAATACATTTTGAATTAATAACCGCAACTAATGAAGAATGATCTAACAGCTCAGGAGAGAGAACGAAACAGTAAACGAACGGGCATAGTTGAATTCGTGATTTTGACATTTCAACAAATGACTAACTTGGCGTGTCTGTTGGTAATGGGGGGGATATCGGGGGGTAATGGGGAAAATCATTAATATTCCCGGATATAATAATACTGGAAAGTATTGGATTGGATAGCCTGTCTGCCCCTGACGCTCGAAACTGGCTTGGCTCAGTGATTGGTGCTAGCTAGACACATTTGTGGATTTTAATTAAAATACAATAGATTGGCACCTTTATAAATATCGCATTACAATT
This sequence comes from Eubasilissa regina, assembly GCA_022840565.1. Classification (NCBI taxonomy): domain Eukaryota; kingdom Metazoa; phylum Arthropoda; class Insecta; order Trichoptera; family Phryganeidae; genus Eubasilissa; species Eubasilissa regina. The sequence continues at coordinate 31,328,406 of JAINEB010000018.1, forward strand.
TCTGCATATATTCACTAATATAAATATTATTATATATTTATTATCTTACTGAAACTTGCTGGCATTCTTCTGATTGGTACATTTTTCTCTTAAGCTAGGATATTTATACATTTCAACACGGGGATGTTTTACAGTGAGTCTATTGTTTTTGTTTGATGTTTTACAAGTTGAAACCGGTAATGGTCATAAAATTAATAAATAGTGGAAAAAAGTTAAAAAGTGTTTTCATTAAATCATTAAAATGGAATTTCATCATGAATTAATAGTTTCAAAATTAAAAATAATAAAGAGTGATTTTAATTAAAAAAATTAATAACTTCGCTTATTCATGTATTATATTCTGCAAATACAATTATCTGCACTATTATCAGGTAGGACGTCGGTAGGACATACGTTTTCAATACGATCTTTTTCTTAGCACAAATAAAACATTTTTTGTTTTATATTCTTAACCAAAGAACATAAATTCGTTCCATATATATGTAAAAGATTACATTTTTAGCAATGTATTCAAAATTTTGAGGGTAATAATATAACATACACTCACTTTTTATTACTAATTAGGATAAAAAATATGAAAAATCTATATTTTTCTTTTTACAATAGTTTTGCTTAGTAACCTTCAACGATTGTGAGCGCTTGTCCGGCTGACCAGGTGGTAGCTACGCCACTGACTGCATTTGATAAATTGAATGGAGCAAAATCATAAAATTTCTGTTTTATATAAATAAAAATCATTTCTACAGTCTTTTTCGCGACCTCGGTATGGAAACATGCTGACATTTTTTATCATTCAAAAACTCTTTCTAAACGGTTCAGTCTGCAAATTGCTAACTCTGAAATCACGCCTGAGAATTTTTATAAAAGCAGATATTGTCACAGAAACCGACAGAGGCACATTACCAAGCCTGATTTTGCGGAAGGGTTCGTTAAAAAAAGCCTTTTACCGTAGTCAGTCCGTAGTCAATATCCCCCGCCGCGCGCCGGGAACGGGCGAATAGGCGACGGCTACGTAAAACCGCCGAGCAAGCGTTCAGTTCCATAACATCTGCTGCAGCTAAAAGGCATGCCGGGATCTCCGGGTTGGGAAATTCATTCCACAAATTATAAAATACGTGGCCGTTTGAGTTTTTCATTCGATAAAAACGCGGAATATTCCACCCAGTCGTGGAATAAAAGCTGAATTCGTAATGTGGGTGAGGGCATGCGACATCACTAGTAACTGACGGGTATGCGAACAACGCCTGTTTTTAAACGAGTAAACACGAGAATTGTTTTTACAGGTACTTGTTGTTTTTAAATCCCATGTAGTTGTAGATTACGAGTAAATAAGTACTTTGTTATTCCTCTAAAGAAACGCCTTCGTTGGTATAGAATATAAGAGATTAAAAAATATCCAAATATATTTTAAACAAATTATAATGAATAGATAGCACACTCTACGGTCTGTGAATATGGATAAAGTATTGCAGTTGTTCATACAATATATATTAGTGGCATTGAATAACAACGTAGTGAGATATCCAGAGAAGTATTAGATTTTGCATATCATAATGCAGGGAAGGTTGTTGAAAATCGAGGCTCAAGAAAAAGGAGGACCTATAATTTGAATTGTGTAGATTAAATATGATAAAACACTGAATAAATCATTTTGACATTTTTAAAAACCATCCCCCAGGGGTTGTCATTTTTTATAAAATAGTGCTTGTATAAATTATTCTCCCATTAGCAGGGACTTGTATTAACATATATTAATAATAATAATAAATAATAATTTAAAATATTGAATTCATAAATTGGCAAGAAGACCGGGAAGACAACAAGCAATATGGTTAGCTTTAGTCGCGATCTTAAAGACTAGAAGGTGACCGAGGATAACTCAGGCAAGAAAAAAGTGGAGCAGAATTATTAGAGTATCCGGATTCAAATGAACGAGATAAGGCGAGGATAAAGAACAAGACTACATGTCTTACAGAATAATCATCATTATTGCTCTTTGAATTACCAAGTACAAAAGAAACATAACGTTGTTACTGTGGAGTTTGAGAGATTGAACAACTTTTGGAATGATTGATCTGTAAGACTTATAGTTTATTATTTAAAAAATACGACCCATGTAATTTAATTTGTTTATTTAGGACTGTATGGAAATATGTGGTGCATGTTGGATGTGAATGGTGAGTCGCTTCCAAGTTGGCGTTACAGAGTTGGGAGCATAGGCTGCTGTCGACTTAGGAGGTAGTGAAGGCATGGCGTTGGGCACGGAGTGCGCGGCGACTGGTCGGTAGTTGCATTGAGCCTACGCATTGACATGTGGCATGTGGTGGTTAGTTTCTGCTCCAGCAGGTGAGTTTAGGACTGTGTTTCAATTACTATACAATCAATCACTTACTCACTCTCACTGTATTGAGACTAACTACGTTAATGCCAACTTCACGGTTGCTCTCCAAGCATTCCTCGGTCCTGAGCTACATTGTTCCTTCTGGTTGTGACTTTTCTCACATTGTCAACAGTTAAGAGGTATTTTGCCTACTGAAACTTTACATGCTCTGGAGTTATCTTCCATTTCGAAGTCTAAGATTTAAGATGGGACTTGCCCATCTTAGACTTCGTGACTTCAGTATAGCAACTATGTTGATATACAGTCGATTCCGCTTAATTGGGCCGCCAGTTAATTGGGACAGTCGCTTATTTAGGCCAAATTTAAGGAACGGAAACTAAACCAAGAAAATAATAGTAACTTACATCGCTTAATTGGGACGACATTTCGCGTAATTGGGACAGTAAATTTAAGATTACAATACATAAGTTTAAAATTTATTAATAAGTTCCATAAAAGTCAGATAGTGAAAAATTTCCCTTTTGTAAGTATTGCAGTTTGTCGCTGACAGTTGGCGAGCTATAAAAACCAACACCATATAAAATCTTTAAACCTTTAGATATTTCCCAAATTTTGAGCAGTGAGGGAAATGAGGACATGTTAGAAGTTCTATTGTTAATTATCAAGAGTTTTCGACAATAGATAACAATTTACCGTGTTGCGATGAAAATAAAAAATGAGGATACATTTGTTGAAGCCTTAAATCGAAACATCAAAAGTTAGATGAAGAAGACAATGATAATTAATATCCAACTGTGCCTGTAACCAGGAGAAAAAAATATATAGCCGGGTTATAACGTTATTTTATGCAGGAAGACAATAAAGGGAGCCCTCCGTTTTTAAAGAAAAATATTCATTATTTAATTTTAAGCTCGCTTCGATTAATTGGGGAAGCCGTTTGATTGGGCCAAACTTTCTGGTCCCGATGTATCACAATTAAGCGGAATCGACTGTATTTAGCTTTTTGTATGTACTATAAAGTTCCACATTATTTCAGATGTATCATCGGTTATCTTATTTCACTGGTCCAGAGACTCGACACTCTGATTTTTCTTGATATTATTCATTTTAAACAAGTTAACTTAAATTAATTGAATCAACCAGAAAGATATATTTATGGAAAAAAATATATTTATCGAAAATGCCCAAACTAAAGTTTGTCATTACTTGACCAAATATATACGTTGTTGTATTCCGATGTGTTTCTTTATGAATTTTTTTTTTTAATAATAGAAAAAAAATGGAGTTCTGTCATTTTTATACATGCACTTATTTGTTTTTTGTAATCAATTTGTAAATGTAAGCTTAATTTAATTTAAAAAAACTACTAATAATTATTTTATCAAACAATTTTTATTCGATTTAATACGGATAATATTCATAATAGCTACTATAAATAATACATATTAATATTTTTAAATTAAATAAAAATGTAGGTATCGATTCCCGGAATTTCCGGGACTTGAGAATTTTGACTCTCTAGTCCCGGGAATTGAAAAATGTCGAGAATACAGAATCCCTAGTTGACAGGCGTGTATAGAATTATTAGGAGAACACATTCTTATTGTGTAGTTGTAATTATTCAGAACACAGGTCTGTGATATTTTAAATATGAAATAAATATAATAATTAGAAAGATATATATACAAAATAAATTTTAACGAAAAATAAGGTAATTGGCTATTTCAAATAATGGAACGATTAAATTAATAATTAATTAAATTAATTTCGAAACTTTGTCGTTAAAAATATTGTCGCTGTAGCATAGTTGAATAATGCACCTTCCCCGGTTAGGAAAGAGATCCAGGTTCGAATTCCGGTGGCGCAACAACAATATTTTTCGATAAAATTGATTTTATATGTATACCTTTCTAATTAATATATTTAATTCATATTTGTATACAATTCGTTATAAGAAAATATGACACACAAATTTATACCAATCTGAATAAAAATTTAATTAATTTTTTTATTTTTTTATAATAATATATTAGGAGAAAGTAATGTTATTGGATCTTATTCAAACCACACTCATTTATCAGGAAAACGAGGAAACAAATTTTGTAATATAATATTAATTTTCAATTGACTTAATTTGAAAAGTGTACGATTTATAATTTCTATATAATTAAATATGCACTGTTGAAATTAGTTATCTCATAAGCAATTCTTTATGTGAATACTAATAATAAACATTTAGAGTAGACATTATATAACACGATAAAACACTCGCTACATATTCCTGAATATATTAAACATTTAATATAAATCCTACAAGACCGTACTCGATTATGCTTTCAGATTCCCACCCCCTCGGATCCTGTATTTAAATCTGGGGTTAAAATAAAACCGAGGCGTTCATGAATTTTAATTTCCCTTCACGCAAATTAAGCTCAGTCTACACAGCATCAGCTTAACGTTGCAGCTCGACAGTGTAACAAAAGCACTCTACATCGACACTGTCGCCGGAAACTCTAATTCTGCAAGGAATACCTAAAAGTACTCTTTAACACGAGAGGCACTGCCTGTTTTAAAAAAATCGTAAGCTCTGATTCATTTATTGGACGGAATTTTACATTTTTCATTTTTTAAAATATTTAACTACAATATTTTCTATTAAATAATGTAAATTAAGAATAATGTCATATATTTTTATTTATTTATACAGGGTGTAACAGACCTAGTCCACAATATTTTATGGGTGGATACCTGACTAAATTAAGAGTCGAGAAAATTCAAGGAATATGTGTAAATCTGCACCGTTACAGAAAAAAATATTGTTCGAAATTTTTACAAAATCGTGTTAAACTTGATGTCTAAGTACTTCGAAATAAATATTTGCGATTATTGTTCAATTATTAATCTGTATCTTTGCTTCAGGCTCTAAATCATCTTAAAAAAAATAGTCTAACCACTCAAAATTCGATGAACTTTAATTTATTGTATTTAATATATAATTTGGAATCAATAAAATATTTTAATTAATCGAAATAATTGCATAATTAAGATTTTTTTAAATGCTTATATCTATGACATGGTTGAAATTAGGCACATATTCCTTGAACATTTTCGACTCGTAATTTAGTCAGGTATTCACCTATAAAATATTGTGGACTAGGTGTGTTACACCCTGTGTATGTAAAAATCAATCCCTTTTCAAAATATATACGGACTAAAAAAACAAGCAAGGAACCATATACCGTATTAAATTGTAATTATTATTATTTTGTAATTAATTTGGGTAAGGCAAAGAACAATATTTTTGTTGGGTTTCAGAAACACTCACTTTGACTTTCAAGGAAAAAAGCAATAATTGTAATGTGGTGTACAAGCGTAAAATGGTTTATTTTATCGTTGGAGGATATATATAATATTTTAATATGAAATAATAATAATAAACGAAGTAGTTATTGAATTTAAAACGTATGAACAAATTTATGGGCCATATCACTTATATTTTTCCAGCAAATACCGAAGAAATCATATAAAGTATATGACACCGAAGAAATCATACAAAGTATATGATTTCTTCGACGTAACGTAAAGCAACACAATGTTACGTAAGCAGTGTAATGGTGGAAGAAATGTGAGAATACGGAAAACTAGATAAAAAAATAACGAAGCTTCTAGTAGAGATTACAACGATTACAAAATGGCTTGGCGAAGCTCCCGGAATATAGGATGAAACAAAACCATGGACGTTGAAACACCATGGCAGTTTAATAAATAGATCGTGCGATTTTTCAAAATAAAATTAACTTGAATAATTTATTGTTTTGTTCTATTGTGAATCGAGAACGTGAACGTGAGTATTGAACCGAATTCAATTTCGTCCTACGCCAACCATTTTTTGTCATTGTTATTTTGTTTTATCAAGTGAGCAAAATTTATCTTAATGCGACACGTTTAACACTGAGAACTAACTTTGGCGATTCATCATTTTTATATTGGACCTGTATCAATGTCAGTTATATTCACACGCAAAAATTTAGAAATTTCGGAAAAATATTTAATAAATGGAATAAAATCAAGATACCGGAGAAATGAACTCTTAAAAGCTTCAATATACGTGGGCGAGAAGATACATATTTTCTTATATTTAAAATTTTTATTTTTTTATTTTTAATAATAATAAAAATGTACGCAAAGAGTACGTACCCACGTGTCATATCAATATTCTTACTATTTTCAAACTATGTTGTGTTCGTGCAATGAAAATTCGACTAACTTACTGGTCTCCTGAATCAAGACTCGACCCCCAACCACTATCACCAGGCGAGTGTCTTAACCGCTAAACTACAAGCACGTACATAAAAAATACATGATACGTTGTATGTATATTTGTGGAATATCTACAGACGATGTATTGATCCAAGCATAAATTTATTTATGTATGTGTATGTTAGGGTTTAGTAGTGTTGGTTTTGCCATTCCATAGATTCATGGCATTATTAACACATGGAATGTATTGTTAGAGGTTATGAATTAACACACCTGGTCGCTCGGGGCCGTGAGGTACTTCACTAATTAATATGAATGACCGCGTTCACTAATAAACAAGAAATAATGATTGCTTGTGTTGCAGACGATTTTAATTTTCAGTTCAGCAAATTCACACAAATTAATGAAGTTGTTCAATTGAAGTGTGTAATTGATAAGGAATAGAGGAAAAAGAATTCATGATTAAATACTAATTAAATGTATTAATTATAAAGATATACATATAAAATCAATTTCACCGAAAAATATTGTTGTTGTGCTACCGGGATTCGAACTTGGATCTCTTTTCCAATCCGGGGAAAGTGCAATACCAACCATGCTACAGCGACAGTATCTTTGACGACAAATTTTCGAACCTACACTTTTATTTGTTACACTTTTTCAAATTAATACATCTATCACAACATTCAAGATATAATTACAACTTCACAATAAGAATGTGTTCTTAATAATTCATGATTAATTCGAAAAATATTTAATTATTTGAATATTCTCGTAGTATATTGCGCATTGGATAAAAAGTATTTATTTATTATTAAAAATAGAAAAAAATAATTTGCAGTATCATTCAATTTAAAATTTTTTCAGAAATTCAATTTATTTTAATAATAAATAATTCACTAACTTTACTTTTAATCCCTAAGAATTAATTATATTCACCAACCGGTTTCGATAAATACATTCTAGTCCAGCATCGTGATAGAAAAATAAACTAAAGCCATATGTTAAATTGTTTTTTGTTTTTAAATTCAATTACTATAAATTGTTAGAAAATCAATTAAAAAAAAAAAATCTAGTACCTCTGGAAATTTACTTAATGATCCGAAATTATTTTGGATAAGATTTGTGGTTAAATTTAGTTGTTTTTTTTTTTGGTTAATTTATTTTCAATGAAATATTAATTTATTTCATAAATTTCATAACATAAACACACATTTCTTTTATTTTCTCCTTCATATCAGTATTCACATGCCTCGATCGGATGTAACGCACTTATACAAGTCTCGATCCAGGATCTCGCTAGTCAGATGCAACGCATCTATCCGTTGTGGCATTCTTCCAGGTCTTCATCGGCCTAATATTGCCTTCGTGGCTGGGGTAATCGCCTTTTCTGGGCTGTCATTTTGACGCACAATGTGTCTGAAGAATTGGAATAATCTTTGGTTCTTTATTTAAATATGTTCAAAAAGATGATCTTTAATTATAATTGAAAGTATAGCAATAATCTTAAAATCCTACAATAGATATATACTATTATTAAAACGTGATAATTTTTTATATAATGTTGTTTTTTGATTGAATAGTTTACTGGATTGTCATTTAATCAATAACGAATTATTTATGAAATAAAATTCTAATTCATAGTAATAACAATGCAGGCGACAGCGCGGGATATAATGCGAAATATCAACGGTGCAGATTAAGTCACCGATCGGTATTCAATACTGCAGCTTAGTTAACAGCTTGCTGACAAATTCTATCACCTAACTCGGCAGTTTTCAAACTTTTTTGGTTCACAGAGTCTTTGTTGCTTCAGGATTTTTCTACAGCCTACCAATTGTCCCTCAACGAATGTGTTTCGGGCTCTGTATCTAGCAGGAAAAACACAATGATGTTAATTTGTTAAAATGTTCTAAATAATCAACCCAGCTAAATGAAAATCACGTAAACAAGTTGTTTAATAGTGTACTTGATTCGAAATGGTTTAATTACCTCCACAACTATATTGACGGCTTCGAACTTTGCCCTGAGGGCTATTGCGGTGCTGCAATCTCTATGCTTCAATTAAAAATAAATGTGAAGTTACGACTTCCTTAGGATTCATCGGTTTTCTCAGCAGAATGTTGGTCAATTAAAGAGGCCTTGACAGACATCTGCATACTCCGAAACGTCGATAAGGCTATTATATTCTCCGACTCGCAAGCAGCTCTTGAATCTCTCTCTGCTAATATGAAAGTTTGGCTAAATAATGAGATAATCTGTTCCATCAGAAGATGTCTATTTAATTTGGACAGCAACAATAAACAAGTACCATTCGTTTGCATTCCTGCACATAAGAGAATTCATGGAAATTAACGCGCTGATAAACTGGCCAAGGAGGCCACTCTTTCCAGAGTTTTCCGTCATCAATTCCTTATCCAGATATATGACAGACTTATTATGGTAAAAAAACGTACGAATACTATTTTGAATGCACAATGGATGGATCCAAATAATCATAAGGGTAATCAGCTTAAAATAATTCAAAGATCTATTCCCCGTACTCCCCGATTCTCTAAAAGGAAAGTCTCCGAAAGAGCAATATAAAATATCTCTAGAATGAGAGTTGGGCATTGCCAGGCGGCCTCACATTTATTCAGATTGAACTTAATGGATTCCCCAATGTGTGAGTGTGGTACCGAAGAAGGGACCCTTAACCACTTTTTTTTTACCTGTCCATTGCGTATCACAGGTTTTTTTTATAGTGATCTCGTTAATGGTAATTTTCAACTCCTGGTTAACTTGTGTCATTTTCTTTCCTCGCCACATTTAATCTATATTATGGCAAATTTTTTGAACGATAATGGTACTTACTTGCAATGTTATATTTCCTATTCTATAATATTATTGTACTTTTTTCTACAAGATAAAGTTTTAACTTAATTAATGGCACAAGTCACTCTTGAAGGGTGGTTTGCATATTTAAAAGAAGAATAATATGTTCTAAAATAATTGTTTTATATTGCATTCAATAAGTAAATGTATTATTGTCTAGTAAAAAATACGTAGTTTTTTAAAACTTAAACATTGTTTACATGCTTTATGAATAACGTAAATACAAAGTTTGTTAGGTTATCATTAAAAATATATTTTATTCAACATTTTCTTTATTTTTGAGAATTTAAAACTTAAAATTATTTTGTTTTATTTCTGAGATTTTATAATTTTTCATATCTACTTCTTCATAATAAATATAAATTAATTAACGATTAGTAATTTAAGTATGGAAATATTATTGGCTATAATTACGTATAGAATAAAGACTATTTACTCGTTTTCAATCTTCATAATATTTTAACAGAGTGATACTGATTATACAGAGATGTGTGAAATATACTCAGAATATACAGCGATAATAAAAACTCGGTATGTTGTTTCAGGTTATATTTAACGACACCCATTTTTACATATAAAATAACGTAGGAATTAGTCGCATGTATGGCTTGCAGGTCTGCTTTTTTCCCGTTAGACACAAGAACAGGTTTCCAACACAGGAAATGTTGTACATGGGGCTTTATGTATTTGTTTGTAGGTAGATGCACGTACATGAAATCTCGGTTATTCACGTTCGTAATAGGCAATATTGAGTTTGTTTGGAATTAACGCAAACATAATTAGGTATTTTGTCGCCCCATAAAGCATAATAAATGATGGCACTATCTAAATTGTCTTTTGACGATTAAGTTGAAAGAAGAGTGGTTTATGCTGGCTTCTAAAAATGCATAAAATAAATTGGCAGAATTAATTCGCAAGGAGATAGAGGAAAACATTAGATAGACTTTTTTGATTCCTTTCAGCGTCAGGCTTTAGTTTAATACATTGTCTTTAGGGATTCTGTATTCTCGACTTTTTTCAATTCCCGGGACTTGGAAATTTTGATTCGCGAGCCCCGGGAATTCCAGGAAATCGAGACCAAAAATTTTATTTTAATTAAAAAGAAAAAATATTTCAGTAGCTATTAATGATATGTGTTAAAAACATATGTCATTATTAATTTATTAAAATAAATAAATATTGTTTGATGGAATACACAATGATTCATAATGTGTTTAGTTTTTTTTTTTAAATAAATTATGTTTATATCTTTATTATATATTGCACTTCCCCATCTATGTGTACTTTCTGGATGTATTGAACGTAGTGTATTTATGGCTATACAGTACTCGGTTAAATGGTCAGGTCTGTGAGGCGCGAGCAGGGTAAAAACGAACATGTTTTTAATATCTCTAGATTACTTAAATGTTTTATCTTTTATTTATTCAATAACAGTACGCAAATATATATTCAATTTGAAATGAAGTGTACTTTGTCTTTATTATGAGTAAAAAAACATACATGACACCTGTCATCTTTTCTTATCTATTCTGTCTATTTATGGTATTGACGTTTCATCCGATTCTGTCTTTACTTAAATGCACATTATACTGATAAAGTATATAGCATTTTTGTGTTTATTATTATCTATCCGCGATTCTTATATATCATCTAGATGTCATTTTTGTTCGTTTTGACGGCTAACTTACAATGGTGGAATAATTTTAATTATATTAAGATTTTATTTGTGTGCGGTTTGTTTTTGAGGAAAGCTCTAACATTGAAATATAGATTTTATTGAGACCCACTGCAAGCAATCGGCGACAGCCGATGAGACCCAGACCGCGCAGCTGTCACCAATAATAGCCGCCCGTAGGGCCTAGCAGTAAATAATTGGCGATAGCTTATCTGATAGTATATATTGAATACAAAAACACACACCTATAAAAATTAGAAAACATAAAAATTTAATAAAATCAAGAAACGTACAAAAAATAATAATTAATAAAGAAACACAATAATGTACGTATTCGGTCAAGTCAACTGAAGTCCCCTAATAAAATTTTTCAAATAATTTCATCCCACCCAAATTTTGTTTCGAAAGATGACATGAATTAATTTTTTTATATCACATTTTACAAGGAAACTTAATCTCCTGTTTGAAAAAATCGACAAAACCATTTACTTTAGATTTTTTTGTTAGTAATAAATATTTGAGGAGTAGTTTCTCCTTAATGTAATTTTTTATGGTTGAGCGTATAAACTATGGGAACTTTTAATTTTTTAAATATACATACACATGCATCACTCGTCGCTGGATCACTACCTGCTGTATGGCAATGGCCAGACGGGATTAACTCAAATGACTTGGTTTAAAATTAATAATATTAAGAAAAATTCGAGTCTCGAGTCTCTAGTTCCGGGACTCGAGATATCAAAAAACCATGGAATTCCCGGGTTGTCTAGTCACAGAATCCCTGGAACGCAAGAAGAGAGATCAAATTGAGATGAATACTTTAGCGATGGTTTTTCCTATATTGTCTACATCGTAATCGTCGGGATGAGATTATTGATTATTGCACAGATGCAGCCGCTGAATGTACAGTAGCAGTGAGAGGGGTTGACATAATCCAGCGAGCGGCCAATGGCCAGTATAACTCAGATGTTTCCGAGGTAATCCAGCGCTAGTTGTTATCGAGATAATATATTGTACGGGTATAATAGAATACTAATTTTCAATGAAATCACATACTATATGTGAAATTGCTTTTTTCAGAACATAGTCCTTGATGATTTAAACAAATTCAAAGAAACATTGCAAATTAAAAATGGTCACTTCCAACAGGAAATAACTATTGGAAAATGGAATAACATATGTATCATTTATATAGGTAGCACTGCATAATTGTATATTGGCAAGGAAAAGTTTTTAGTTCATCTCCAGGTAGTAACTAAATATTTATAAAATAGATTTTTTTCTATATATTTTTCTAATAGATTAATTTAAAAGAATAATAGTTATAGAACTTCGTTATAAAATTGTAGCTACACGATAAAAGCGTTTTTATAAAAAAAATTCAAAATTGTGTTTGTAAGAAATAATAAATGTATTACTAAAATGTATATATATATAAAATGGCGTAATTGGTAATACCGTCAATATAAAATCCGGGTTCGAGTCCCGGTGGTAACTATTTATATTTTTTGATACATAGTTTTTTTTTTGTGTATCTTTCAAAGATATTTATCTAATTTGTTTCAATTGAATAGTTCACGTTTTAGCTTCGTTGCTGAAACGATATTATTGTCGACTTTCAACTTCCAATCGTGTCCTTTATTTTCACTTACGTTCCAATCTTTATTATATTTCTTAAATCCAGTTTTTCCTAAGACGTCCGATAGATCTTATTGAGTTGAGCTCAGCTTTTCTCAGAGCTATCTTCGCCATTCTTTCATAAGACATTCTCAGGAGATAGAATAGTGTCGAGCATTTTATTGTGTTTGATTTTATAAGCACCATCGGTATTGTTACAGAGGGCTTTACGCGATAATGCCATGTCGATAAAAAATATGTAGGTCGGATCACTTTACCTATTTTTTGTGGATTTATTCAGTTTATTTGTCTGTCTCCCCACTCCCCTCATACTTACTACCCTGGGAGGCATTGACGGTAAGTTACATATTTATGGTATATGATTTCAGCTTACCGCGCAACAAAGGAAAGTTTTCTAAAGAAAAGTGTGTCGTAACGATAGTCGTATTTTCAGTTCGTTGCTGCAGTCGCTGAATGTAAACAAGTTACCAACGTATTTATTATTCGGGGCACTGTGCTGAAAACTACCAGGGATGGAGAAAATATGTAATATAATTGAGATTGTATTTTATTTGATTTTGATTAATATAATTGTATGAAAAAAATAGAAAAGAACCTTAGTGTGAACTAGGCATATACTTATGCTGCTAATATTGATGTTGTAAAAGCACAATGATCTGTATTGTCTCTAAAGATTAAGTTTATCTGATATCTGTGAGAGTTAATTTCTGTTCTTGAAAAATATTAATATTATTACTATTGTTTAAGGAGAATTCTTCATCTTAATATAAATAAGGGCTGAAATATTTTATAATATAAAATAATATCACGTTAACCCTTCCGTAGCAATGCACTAACACAGATCTACCGCTCGATACTTGCCGCCGAAGCTGACGCCCGCGTCGTTAGAATACGTATAATGAATGCTCCGTTATATTTATTAATATTTCACATTAAATACTCAATATTTAGAATAAAAGTATGATAACAATTATCTTACAGCCATTAAAACAATTAAAAGTATTTTTTTCTCATTTAAAATGCTTAAAAATTACACATTCCCTAAGGTAGCACAAATTAACATTATGGCCGCGTACGGGTATTTTTTTATCACGGTACGCTGAGGGTTGAATGTGTATCGAAAAGCAAATTAATTCAAGTTTGCTTCAAATACACTCTTGTAGCGTTTTGTAACATCTGTTCAAGAGAAGAGGTGTATTGAGAACACCGCGCGCCGCGAGAGATAGTACGTTTGGGGCAGATTTTGCGGAAAACTGTGCGAAATACATGCGCAGCTTTATTTGTCATTTATAAATTGTTTAAATATACGGTTATAATATTAAATTATAATTAATAGCTTGATAACTATTCGCGTTTGGTCTTACAAATTATATAATACTTATGCACAGCTTTTTTGTTTTTGTAGAGCGTTTGCACCTGGTAAAGGAGTATGAATGCGTGAGGTCATCTTCACGCATTGTGAGTGTGAGCATGACCGTAACCCGTACCTGCTTTAACTACTCATAAGGCCACTTGGAGCCGTGTTCGTGGTTTACCTATTCAGTTCGACTCAGGGTTGTTGTGGTAGCATTAGATAAACAGTTTAGAACAGAGTAAGAGTAAGAGACTGCTGGTGTTCTGGACTTCACGACGGTAAGCCACCACCTGGCATGATGCGCGCGCCGCTCGTTGCACACACCCCAGAGGAGCGTACACTTGTCACAAACTTATAGAGTGAATTATAAATGAACTAAGAATATATATTTTTGAAGGTATTATGTAGTGTTTTGCAGTACAAGTAACATTTTAAAAATAATGTAATCTGGAATAATACCGATAGATTTATTAACGACGCCAGGATAAATTGATGAAATTTATTGTGTATTAAACAAAGATTTTTGGAAATTATTGCATTAAAAGGTTGAGAGCTATTCGAAAATGGAATAACAGATATATTATTCAATTAAGACTGAATTTATGAGTCCCAAGTTTCCCGCTAAGGAAAATATCCAGGTTAGTGTCATTTTTTCTGTATAACTTTTTAATTGAATCATTTAATTTGTTTTAAATATTATAGAACTATGTTCTAAAATTGCAACTTCACAATTTACCTGCGTTTTTATTTAAAAAATACAAAATTTTGTTTGGCAAATAATAAATGAAATATATGATTTATCGTGTTAATATAAAAAGGTATTTCTATGCTTAGATGTTATTATCAGCACCCCAAAGGTAAACTCTGTAAAGTCCATTTAAAAAAAATAATGTTATCTCTTATTTTTTCTAGAAATTATTTCGTCTTTCGTTGAGGTAAACTCGTTTAAGTTCATAGTTCATGGTTCAAGTATCATTCAAGTAAAAATGATCCTTGGTCAGAATACAATGATTTTATTTGCATGAAAATCTTTAAATGACTCTAATGTAAAATGTTGTTTTCGTGACTTGACATAGTTTACCTCTAGGGTGCTTATACAGTAGTGACATGCTGCATAAATTCATGATATTTTTGTCGATGAAGATCCAATCGTTTAAGTCCCAGAATAATCCTGAAAGACATACTGATAAGATATAAACTTATAAAGACGATGAAAAGTGTCATTATATGTGTAAAACGTACACATTCAATAATTAAAATACGTAAATATACTAAATTCAATGAAATAGTGTGTACGGCAAATATTTCAATACCCACACTGCATGCATCATCCATACACGATATACTAATGTAAATTAATATTGTATATGATTTCACGTATCTCGGTTAGCTAGTTTCTAATAACGGAAGATGTGAAAAGAAGAAAACCATCAAATAGGGATGGAAAGAGATGGAGGTGGAATCATGAAATATTTATGATACAAATGAATATCAGTATTTTTCATTTTTTCTATGCAGTCAAATCTTAAACCCCGCGAGCTAGAGAAAATCGACTTGTTTTCAAATTGTAGTAATGCCGAAGAGTGCAAGTAGAACAAATTTACCCATACTATAAAAGTTCAACGTTCAGATATTTGTGCCTTAAAAAAAATCATGCTTTCGAAATCACGAAAAAAAACAACTAAAGTCTGGAGAAGTCTCATTGGGAAACGTGCCAGAAATTTGGACGATCCTCTATACGGTGGACCGATCAGGTAAATAGGCATCAGAATGTACACTACATGGAGCAATCTATCTTGCTGAAGATTGAGAATCCTGGAGAAAATTGATTAAAAAAACGTCCCGAGGAGATCACGACTTTCTATCTCAGGAACTACGATTGAGAACGAGAAAATACAAATTAAGAAAATCAATGGAAGTATATATATATATATATATTCATTTTTATTTGAAGGTTTTTTTAAAATAAATATTGACGAATGAATACATCATAAAGTTTGTTGATTATGCTGATGATATTAAAATATAATAATATTTTAAACATTTATCGCCTTGTGGTTATTCATTATTATAATTAATAATTCATTAATTTTGTTTTTAACCACTATGATTTTATTATATTTTTCTTCATTAAGGTGATAAAAAACGGAAGAAAAATGTATGTATATATATATATATATATAGGGTGGCCCAAAAAAAGCGAGAACATCTCGTAACACACGAGTTATTTCAAAACATAATATAATTAATTATAGTTCTTAATGTAATTTTTTTTGCACAATATTTAGCTAATCAGAAATCATCAAAACACCTCATAATGGTTTAAATTTGGGCTGTTCGGTGGTCACATGACTGGCTTGATGAAATTAACATTCTCACTACGAAGAAAGTTGATTGTATTTCTGGCTGTGTGAGATCCGTCCTGCTGTAATGTGCAATTATTCTGTAATGTCTAGCTATACTCCACTCTTTGATCATTTTCCTAGCACCCAAAAGCTTTTCAATTCGCCAATTTTTGATCAAAATACGGTCTCCTGCAGTAATTTTTGACATTCTTGGCAACAATTTAAAAATCAGGTATAAACAATGAGAAAATTAATAATCAAAGATGGCGACCGGAAATTGTCTAAATAAAACGTTAAATAGGTAATTAAGTAAATTATTAAACTATTTAAGCTATTATTGATATAGTTAAACTAATTTTGATGTAATTATATCACATTTTACGAAATGTTCTCACTTTTTTTGGGTCACTCTTTATATCGAAACTGGTTGGTGAATATAACAAACTCACAACGATTGAAAACAATTTTCTGATCATTTATTAGAAAATGATCATATTTATGATAAAAAAATTACCTGTTTTACATATGAACAATGTTGGTCTTAAATTGAATAATTTAGAATTATTAGAAATAAATAAAGCATGTAAAATCAAACAAAATATTATAAATAAACAACTAACTTTAACCGCGAGTTCTATTCTAAAATTATATTCTAATTATTTTTATCATTAAGTCAATTTTCACATCTTTCACCATAATAACAATTTAAGTTAAATACTAGATATATTTTTTAATTAATTTTGAAAAATACATATTTTTTAAAACATTAGAATAACGTATTAATAACGTGATCACTGGAGTATATGGTTTTAGTTAGTTAATTTGACATCCTGACGAAGGAAATGGTTTTTTCAGAAACCGGTTGGTGTATTTAAAATAAGTAATTAAGTGGTTAAAAAAACAAAGTTAAATAATCAATATAAAAAATATAAATAAAGTTAATAAATGATTTTTTATTAAATATATAATATTTAATTGCTGACAAATTGTTTGGCATTTCTACGTACATGTTTTATTATCTTTATTTATTGAAGTTTTTTTTTTTAATTTTATGCGTAAGTGCCTACACCCCTACACGATATTATTAGATTTTAGATATTTCCGCCCCTGCAAATACTCGTGGAGAATATATTCCCGGGTAAATATTGCCTCAAACGAGTAGGTCCCCCCGGGGTAGCGCCGGAGCCGCCCTTATTACTGTGCACACGCCGCGGCCCGAGTCGGGGTGGAATTAAACATGCTTTCTTCACGGGTGAAACACATCGCTTGCATGGCATAGCGATCTCTGATTCGAATATTACGGGCGGGTGGATCTTATTTCCATCGTATGGCGCTTGTACCTCGTGCAGAATTGAAATTTATATTCGGAAATGAAGCTTAATATGGAACCATCAACTAAGTAGTGCCTACTGGACGATAACGTATCTATTTCAAATTTACAAAAATATATTCGGCAGGATTAATATATATAAAAGTTTTATTATTATTATATAATTAAAAAATAATGTCATTTGAAAACATTCTAGTTGAATGGTATAAATGTGTAATAAAATCCTCAATATCGTAAAATTATGAGCATTTTAAAAATAATGTTTAAGTTATTTATGCCCAATATATTGTTTCATATCTAAAAATTCACCATAAAAAATATTATAAAATAATTCTTACTATTTTTTCTCCCTCAAATAAACATTTAAATACAAATTAAATATATCAATTAGAAATATATACAGAAAAAATCAATTAATCTATGTTAGTATGTTATTTAACTCTTTTTACATTGAACATTACAATTTTACATAAGTTTTCTTCATATTTGTATGTTGTTTACATATATTACGAACTCTTTTTTGTACATTAAATATTACAATGTTACATAAGTTAACTTCATATTTGTATATTGTATTATATTCACTTCATATTTGTACATTTGACTTATTTACTCTTACTTTACATACTCTTTATATTTTTACAATTGAACATTGCATTTACTTAGGTTATTTAAGTTTTACAGTGTTTTTAGATGCTATCTAATTGCATCTTGTTTTACTCTTTATGTATATATATTTTGTGCATTGAACATTACACTTTGTTTACAGCTATACCGGAAAAATACCGTGTGTTATAATACAGTTGAATACTAGTGTAACAGGCAGGGCACCGAAATATATGTCTTACTTTGCTGCAATGTTTTATCCTATTATAACAATATTACTCACTGTACTATGACTCAAAAAATAAACAACATTAATTATTTATTTAATTTAATTAGTTGATACATTTAATTTGTATTAAATGTAAAAAAACTGCAACTTCACAATAATAATAAGTTCTCATTAAAAACATTTCGATGTTTCAAGTGCTTAGATATAAAACATAATTTTATAAAATATAAAATAAAATATATAAAATAAAAAAATATAAAATTTTATAAAACATATTTAATATATTTGTTTAAAAACATAGATAATAAAAATAATTACATTTTTCATTTAATGTTAACAACATTCTTCTGTTATAGAGAGACATATTGTGGGAGAAATTTTTTGTTTGATATTCACGAATTTTGAGAGTAACGTAAGATCACACAAAACAATCATTTTTAATTTTTTAGGAGAACATATTCTTATTGTGAAGTTGTAATTTGAAATATGTTCTGAATAATTACAACTTCACATTAAGAATGTGTTCTCCTAAATAATAAAGTTGTATCGATGTGTCCAAAATTCCATAAAAATGAATTGATAATTCTGGCGTCTGCTATCAGATTACTCAAAGGTATTTGAGATTCCGTAAAAATAAGGTAGATGCCTCTTTCAAAGAATGGAACGATTAAATGTATTAATATAAAAAAAGTTAATAAATAGTTTCGAAAATTTGTTGCTAAAAATATCGTCGCTGTAGCATAGTTGAATAATGCACCTTCCCCGGTTTGGAAAGAGATTCAGGTTCGAATCCCGGTAGCGCAACAAGAATATTTTTCGATAAAATTTATTTTATATGTGTATCTTTCTAATTAATATATTTAATTCATATTCAAATAATTTTTAAGTTCATAATTAAATTTTAATATTGTAATTAACTTTTAATTTGTATGGTGTAGTAATACATACTTTGAACGCTTATATTATTAAAGCTCGTTTTCAGTTTTAAATTAGTATTAAGATAACTAGATTCCGCTCAGCATGAAGGCGTGCCATTTTTTATGTTCCACCTAATATTAAGGAAACTAGGGGCTTTTACACATTCCACGCAGTACGGAGCCGAGTAATTTTTCAGCTTGAAATAGGGCTAAGCTGTTAATACTTCAAGTGTTAACGTTTTATTCTATTGTTAAGAACGTGTCTTTACATAATATAGCAATAACAATTAACTTCTAATGTTAATTATTCCGCACCCTGGCTATAAATTATACATTGCATGATGTACTAAAATTCCGGATTCCCAAGTGTAAGCTCAATTTATTATGGGTAATTGCATAACGAAGAGGGATAATTGAACAATATCTCAATATCTGCATAAAAATTACTCGACCAAAAATATCACAATTACTTGATGACTCCAGCATAGAAGGACTCTCTTCAATCAAGCTTAAGTCATTTGGCAGGCAAATGTATGGAAGGGTTGTGGCTTGCAATATAAAGGATTTACAAACCCGCAACTGCAGACAACTGGGTGGAAACTGGCGAACTCAAAAGCCCGAAAGCCGTGCTTTGAACATACAAATCGACGAATTTAACAAAAGCTTTACCTAAGAAAAATAAAACGTATATTATAGTGGGCTTTTTTCGTTGGCGGTTTTCTAAATTGTGACGTCATTAGTATTTTTTAATAATAAGGATTTGTATTTTTGACATATTTTTATTCTTCTTTATAAAATTACGGAAACGAATGCGATTCTTGGCTTTAAAATGCGTATCTGAATTGTAAATGTTTATCCTTGAAATCATTTCAAAGTACTAATACTCGTTACAATTTCAGGTATTTCGATATATTACAATTCATCATTTTTTATCTTTATTTTTTTAATATAACAGTATGTCTATTATTCTCATTTTTTCCAAATTCTTATAATAGCACACTTGTATAACAGACGTTAGTTTAAAAATATTGATAAAACCGTATGATAGCAATTATCGGGATATTTTTATACATTGTATTCATATTATCCTTAATTATGTCGCGCTACAAATACAAGTAACCGCCACCACGTGCCAATTTGCGTAGTATTCGTAGATCGCAGGTCGCAGTTAGGCAATTGTGCGGAGGATGTGGACGCATGGCCACACAGCGGCCAATATTAATCGCAAAGCTGCCGGCTACTATATATACGAGGGACAATCGTCAGTAGAAATCCTTTAACAATATATCATATATGATAAGGTAGTTACATGATTGTAAATTTTATCTAGCTTGTGTGTTCGAGTTAGGATTCTTGTACTTGATTGATGGGTTAGATCTCATACAAATTAATCTTGCTATCACTATAACAATGTCATATTTTGACTTAGTTTAACAATGCAAAAAATACATAGATTATGATATCTGTACATTGTTATTAAATAATTGTTGTGTGATCTCCTAATCTGGTTGGAATTTTATTATTCTCTGTACCTCCCAATCTCGAGCCATATTGATTGCAGTATTTAAAGAAGACCCTGTTAGGTCTTTTATTTGTTCATTTATCTTATAGGAAACCTTGCTCGCTTTCCCTCAACTGTTACTGTGATTACGAATTTCGTTGTTTTTTCTGGCAACGTGCCCAATGTATGCAAGGATCTTTTTACTGCATGTTGTCGAAGGTCTTTCGGTAATCAATAATTCTCGGAGGAGAGAGACATTTGTGTGCCTCGTGGTTTATGTGATATGTAGCGTACTTCTTTAATATCGCATTTTGATTAGATGTGATATAAATTTAATATCACTACACTATTTTGAATTTTAATTGTTAAATAAAATAATGTTTGTTAATTAAATAAAAAAAATCAACTCAACGAACTCGCTAATTCACTAGTGTAATATAGTTCAAAGATACAAAAAGGTTTTAATTTGTCTAAACTAATGGTCTCCGTTGCGTGAAAGGAATGTTTCGATATAGATCTATTCTGTATTCCCTTTTTTAAAACGTTTAACAGAAAATGGAAGAAAAACCTTTTACGAATAATTGTGGTGTTTTAATGAAACATGATTTAGATTTGGCGTGTGTTTCGCTCGCAAGTGTAATGAGTTGATGCTCGAATACCGTGAACCTTATGTTACGGTATTGATTTATGTATTTGTAACCGCAGTAACATTTAACAGAATATGAAGAACTTAAGAAAAAATAAGTAGATACTATACATCTAGATCAATCCAGTTTAGCACGTACGACATTAGTGACGTATAATTAAAATAAAATTACTTAAATACTAATTAATTGTATTAATTAGAAAGATAAACATATAGATATCAATTGTATCGAAAAATATTGTTGTTGTGCTACCGGGATTCGAACCTGGATCTCTTTACAAACCAAGAAAGGTGCATTATCTAACTACGCTACAGTGACAGTTCTTTTGACGACAAATTTTCGAATCTATGTGTTATACTTTTTAAAATTAATGCATCTATCGTTTCATTATTATTTATGTGTATATCTTTCTAATTAATATATATAATTTGTATATAAAATATCACAGGCCTATGTTCTGAATAATTACAACTTCCCAATAAGAATGTGTTCTCCTTAATAATAAAAAATTTTGACGTAACTAAAATTTTAAATAATAAATCACTTATGTCATTTTTCACGGGGTTATGCACAGAGGTAAAGTCTCTTGCCTCGTTGATTTTCATACATCTGTCTTTTTAAGCAAGCCCATAAATATATGGTTGAAGCTTGTGTCGTCTTCCAGTATCTGATCTACCTGATCGTGTCAAGTTTTTCTATTCTTTTGTTTTCAACATTCGCTTTATATATTTACTTTACCAAATTTTCTTAATTTAGACGTTTCACACTCCGAAATTATCTCGTTTTATTAGATTAGAAGATTTATATATGTTCCTAATTTGTTTATTTTCTGTAAGATTATGTATTTCCACACGGTGTACATGTACCTACATATAGACTTCAGTTGTTGAACCACGCGCAGAGGATGACCGAACAGCAAACACCTCAGTCACTGCTGAATCAGCAGGCCAGCAGGATATAGGAGCATAGGAAGAGCTATACCTACTAAGACATATCTGCCTTAGAGATTCAAAAGTGGGGAGAAATGGCGCAAAACAGAGAGCAGTTGGAGGAAAACTATCGAAGAGGCCAACACTCCCCAGGGTTATAAACCTCAACAGTTATGTTGATAATGACAATCTACTTATATATTATATACATTCCTTGTACATTTTTCGACTCGTAATTTAGTTAGATATCCACTTATAGAATATTGTCCACTAGGTCTAGTACATCCTATTTAGACAACTCAGCCGTTTTCTAGTATATGTATTAATAATTCGGATGAATTTTCAAATATTCACATAAATAGTAAAGCTTCAAACTTCTATCATAGTCTCAGCTTCAGCGACATCCATACTGTTACTTGAGAATGAATATCAAAATTTCAACCATAGATGGCGACAGCGTAGTTTGTAAAAAAATAATTGAAAGGTTTCTACATGATAACATATATACAACATCCAAAAAATTTGATAGGTGTGGTAGTCGACCACGGGTAGAATTGGTGAACGTTACATTATGTAAAGTGATCACTTAAGCCAGACGATGACAGGTCGTAAGCCCTGTAATGCCCAAGACTTCCATACTTACCTTCCCATATAAATAATAGCTTTGTCTCTGTGAGACATCTACAACATATTACGTAAATCTAATTTGGATGGTTATTGATGCTGACCAACCAAGAGTAATACTAGGCACCCAATACTAACCATATATCTGAGAAAAGTTATGTCAAGACTCTTAAAACTGACGAAAGAGTATAAAAATAAAAATGGTCATGAAATAATCAAACAAATCTCTGTCGTCTCTCGTCTCGGTTCGCTCTCACGGGCGCGATTTAGTAAAATATTAAAAAATATGAATTCTAGACACGAATCTCACATATTTTAACCAAAAAACAATTACTTTGCGTCTAACACAAGTGAAAGAACTATCAATCTTCGCGCAATCTTCGTGAATCTCTTTAAGGCAATGAATTATCCATTAGCGGATATAAAGCTCTTTTTCGGTCGAATCCGTGGCACCTTGGCTGTGAAAACTACCGCGGAAATGTGCTCGCGCCATTTACCTTCCTGGCGGTGGCCATTACTGCATACATTATACCGGAGACACATCGGTGGCGGTGAAATGGGTGCGCCCCGAGAATTTCAGCTCTCGGAGAAATGTCTGTGTCCGCTTCTGGTTCAGAGGCGCATCGAGAAATATAGCCTCCGCATTAATGCATTTGTGCTATTCGATAAATCTTATAAATCTTCATGAGGTTTTATAATAGTCTAAGAATTAATATGGATTTAAAGAATGTTGACATAATTAAATGGTTTCAAGTGACGCCATAATTCATCAATTGTGTTAATTAATTTATGTATACAGCTGGGGGGTTCCGCTTGAAAATAACATTTCACCGAAAAGTGATAAAAAAAAAACAAATGAGATAAATCTCCAAAGTAATTTACAAAATAATAAAGATACACCGAAAAAGTCTAGTCGTCGAAAAAATAATACATAAACTTTCTACGGGAAAAGATAGATGTCTCACTAAAAATTAAAGATATATAGATCAAAATCAGAGAAAACTTTATAGGTAACTACATTTCAATTGGTAAATTAGTAAGTCTACTGGCTATAGAAATTACCGATATATAGTCGATTTGATTTGTTTGAATTATCAATAAATTATGTTCTAAAAATCTCTAACTTCAGAAATAAAAATGTTTTTAAAACGAATTTAATGTATTCATTAGAAAGATATACATATAAAATCAATTTATCGAAAAAATATTGTTCTTGCTACTGGGATTCTTTAAAAGTACAACATATAAGTACGAAAATGTGTCATTAACTTACTGTGTTGGTATAGCATAATCGGTTAATGCATTTCTCCGGTTAGGAAGAGATCCAGGTTTGAATTCCGGTAGCAATAGCCATATTTATTCGATAAATAGATTTTATGTGTATATCTTTTAATTTGTATTAAAAATATCACAACCTATGTTCTGAAAAATTGCAACTTCACAATAAGATTGTGTTCTCCTTAAAAAAATAAATAATATTTTCATTTAAAATTAAGGTATTTTTACACGTTTAAGTTCCAATTTAGTAAAATGAAACATGATTGCGTTCTAATATATACATGACTGCGTTCTAATATAAATTTGTCAGTATGAAAGGATGTGCCTCAGTATTTCTTAAATTATTACATAAATACTGGAAATACGTAAATGACTCAAATTTCTCATTATTTTTTAAAGTAAATAAATAATATATTTATTGGCATTTCATGGTTCATCAGTAAATAGATTGGGTTTGTTTCATCATTCACTCAAAATAAGTAAAAATCTGGTTAATTATTTAATATTTTTAAACTCAGAATATTTAGTTTATTATAAAAAAAACAGAAAGTTGTCTATCACAGTACAACTTAACATAACCAACTAAAGCAAACAAAAACCAATACATGTTCTACCTTCCATGGCCAAAGCACGATTGCCTGTAAGTACCTGATAATAGCAAACAATAGTCTAACTAATAACACTTATTATCTAACGGCATAAATATATCATTTTCTGTTGTTTTGGGTTCCTGGAATTTTTATTCTTAAATCTGTAATTAACTTTCAATTAGTGATCATTAGCTTTAAAGGGTTAAAAAATTTCAATTTATTAAAAAATCTACGTTGTTTTATATTACAGAATTCAAAATTATTTTGTAAAATTTCTTTTAAAAAAAAACTTCGTTTTAAGGGTGTCAATTTTTAACAAAAAAATAAAATAATGACAGGTGAAATTTTACCTACCACTTAAAACATATTTTCAAGGGAAAAATGATAAAATTGAATCATTTTTAATAATGTCTCTGGGGCTTGAAATTGTCTGTTAAACACCGCTGGGAAAATTTTTCGTCAACAAGGCTTTACTTAAAAGCTAAAAAGAAAACATTTTTTTATGCTTACAAGAATATTTGTGTACAGAAAAAACGAGAAAATAAAAGGATTAGCCAAAAGGATTTCCCAAATATACATTTTACCTTTAAGTGCCGAGGAAAGCAGATGATTGGTAATTTTTCTAATAACAGCACAGGAGCTTACTAAATTTAGTTATTTATTTATTTATTTTTCTTTCTATTATATTATTATTCAAAATGAACTAATTATTATTAACTTGTTTAATATAATCAAATCGCTGTTTCATATATAATGGGTATTGGCAGTGGCGTGCAGTAGATATAGACTTAGGTTATACTATTATCATGATATTATATAACACTATATAATATATTATATGCTATATTGTACATAGGTTTGTGAACTTTCGTTTAACCGACGTCTTTAGGGAAAATAAATTTATGGATTTACGAATGAATGCATTAATTATCCTCGAACGCAAAAAACAATTAAAAAACATGTTTAGTAAGGTAGTAAAATTTGCGAATTAGTAAATGACGAAGTCGATGCTTCGATCAGCTCTAAACCAAGTTCAAAATGTTTCAAATGTCATTCTGTTAGGAAACAGCATGACTGAGGACTCCGTACAACATGCACCGAGTGGAATTTTTATATCAGTAAGTAGCAACTGTATGGCTTGACTAGAATGATAGATTAAAATAGTGGCTATCAATTGTAGTAGCAATAAATGAAGAATAACCATGTAGAGGATTATATCGCTTCAATGGCGTCGCGCGATAGCATCCAGAATTACGCAACTAATAATTCTACTGATAAACGGTGGGCGTTAGCGCAATTATAACATAACATGAATTATTTAATTTATATTTGTTTCCCAGAATTTTTAGTAAAGCACAGCTTTTTTTCTTGTATGCACTGCAGGCCCCAGGGTATTAGGTATGTTATAAAATGTATGCGTAATGATTGAAAGAATTTTCATATAACTTTTATACAACAGCTTAAAGGCATTACCAATTTAATTGTGAATTCTTTTTCATGCTATAAATCAAATAAATACACATCTCTCGCCATCAACTGAAATATTTTGCCTATGTTAAGGTACGGTATTATGTGTAAATAGGCTATCTAAAAAATATAAACGTGCATATAAGTGTACGCCGGTAAATTTTTATTTGATGCGTAGCCCACGTTGGAAAACATCGTTCATCCCTATCTAACGGAGGATGTAGTTCGCAATTGACATTTAATTAATGCATGCAAAGGTAGTTTTATTATACATGCACATTTATTAAAAAATACTGCAAATTTACGTACATAAACATTCATTATTATGATCTAAAGGTTTCCTGCGAATAAATATAATAATCTATTTTCGTATAAAGCAATCACTTTGTGGTTTGACATATTATATTAAATAAAATAACAATAATTTTGTATGAAACCACGAAATTTATTATACGTCAACCGGTTTCATTAGGACGTATTTAAAACATAAATATAAAAAGAGCGCACTTATATATACATAAAGAGGGAGATAGAAAATAAAATTACATGTGCAAGAGAGAGACAGATTACATACATAGTTAAATAGAACATCAAGGGAGATAGAATGTAAAATTATTTGCGAAAGAGAGAGAAAGAATATCCAGAGATAGAATGTATTTTCCCATCCCTTAATGTTCCGTTTATCTGTATATGTATTTTATCTTTCTCTTTCGCATATAATTTTATAATAATTTTAAATACTGTTATAATGTTCTTTAATAAATGACAGCCTAGAAAAAGAGATTATCCTGGACACAATCTTGGGCTGAAGAAGACCTGGAAGAGTGCCACAATGATGGATAAGCGCGGTGCATTTAGCTGGAGAGACCCTGGAGCTGGAGTCAGCTGTGATGTAGACCCAGGACCGAGACTTGCGGTGGCGCATTATGAGTAGAGTCTCATCTGATTGAGGGCCTCATATGTCAGTATCGACATGAAGGAGAAAAGATGAAGAAGATAATGTTCTATCTCATCTTGGCTCAACTGTACTAATGATTATTATAATATGATTGTGTTGGTCTTCTAATTAATAATTTAATATATACCTCAAAGTCATTAACCCATTCTCCGCGGGCGACTCGTATACACGTATTTGAGTCCCCCATAGCGCGGGGGACTCAAATATGTGTCGCCGTGTTTCACCCGCCACTAATGCGTACATGCGCGTTGAGGAGCGGTGAAAATCATACCACAATTATATGGAATCTTTATCCCACCGACATCTGTCGATATTTGTCAAGGATTATTAGCCATCTTATAAACAAACACGAAATAATAAAAGTCTTCGTATCGCTCAGTTATTCAAATTCTCAAACTCAGTTTATGCAGTTATGTAATGCGTTTCAAACTACAGAGTTATATTTAATATCAGTATTGAAAAACTTGTAAATGGTGGGCATTAGTCTCAGAAATCATCGCTCGCAGATCACTACTTCACTCTAGTACGAATGAATATTACAAATGGCGCTTGTGATGGTGTAGGGTACTGTTATGTTCTCTCATAGATAATTTTGCTTACGTTATTTTGTAATTATGGTTCTTATTTCTATATTGGTTTATATTCATGAGGATACTTGAGAACCTTTGCTATCGATTTCTTAAAAAACAAATCATAAATTTGTTGCATTAACGTTGTATAAAGTCGTGAATTATAATGCCGCCAAAGAGTGCTGCGTATGAAAAATGTCATACGTATTTATGAATGCGATCAATGGGTTAAAGAATAATCTAAGACAATCTAAAAACCTGTCGATTGTTTATGTGATTAATAATAAAATAAAATAAGTACAAAATATAATAAATCTACTTTCTTGATCCCACTCTGTAAAATACATTATATTCTGGTCTACTTGTGCTACTTCTGCTGCAGTTAGTCCAGTGGTGTGGACTGGCGAGGCTCCATTCTCACAGATTATCGCTTATTACATCATAATATATAGCTTAATCTGCACTTCTTGAAATAAAAATGAAGTCTTTGAAATAAGATTTCATTTGCAAAAAGCTATTCAAGTCAAATTCTCGGCATCTTTTCAGAAATCTATCGAGTAAAGTAATAATAGGGTGTTTATTACATCCTCTAGATTTTGTTGATGCAATTTGTATTAGCTGCAGTTTGAGTAAGGCTGATGGTTAGTTACTACATACATATTATTCGACCTATAGTTATAATATATTACTGTTGTCAGTGGTGTAACTAAAAAAATTCGCCTAGCAAAAGGGTCTCCTATATTTATTGTACTTACTTACTTATTCACCATCACGTCGTTTCTCCGTGGGGGTAGGTAGAGAGGAGAGAGCGCCACACTCTTCTGTTCTAACACACAATTCTCGCCTCATCCACATTCATACAACCTCGATAATTATTGAGGACTATCCTCCAATATCTGGTTTACGTGGTCTTGCCAAGTCTTTCGTAGACATCCTCTACTTCTGGTGGCATTAAAACTAGCGTCATATATCTTTCTTAGCATTTTTTCCTCATTCATTCATTCCATATGACAAGTGACTAAGTGATCCTTTCTTAATCTTACTCATTATACTAAAATCAGCTTTCATTTTTTCCTAATTTCTTTATTCTTTACTCCGTCATAAATGGGTCTGCCACATATAGGTCTAATTGATCTCACTTCTACTGTATTCAGTTTACTTTCGTTCCTCTTCTGCCAACTCCAGGCCTCACTTCCATACATCGGTGTCGGTACCAGTACTAGTCTAGAACCGCCTCAGTTGACAAGTTCCCATTAGCTATAATTGCATTCAAAGGGATGTTTACTTGATTTCTTGCAATCACCTTCCTTCTGATATCTTTTTCTGTCTTTCCCTTTCTATCGAATGTACTTCCCAAATACACAAACTCATCTACTTGTTCCAAACATTAATTGCCTACAAGTATCTTGCACGTTGTCTTGCTTTCCTTCTTCTCGAATCTATTGTATTTTATTTATTCTGTTATTATTAATATTTTTAAACCAAAAATATTAGAAATGAAGTAAACAGGGTTTTAAAAGAATTCTAATAACATAATAAATAAGTAAAATGCAATACCAAATTTCACGATTGAAACACTATGCAAAACAGAAAAATAAATGTCAAGAAATGATGTTCTGTTCAAGTGATCATTTCCATGAATCTTTGCTCAGTTTCCTTTCTTCCAACACCCAATAACCAGAAATGAGATGGTCGGTTGGTGAAGTTTGTCCGTCGAGAATTGTTTCATACTGTTCTGTAAAATGTTAAAGGCTTTGGGACCCAGAAACAAATATTATTTATTACGTCGTTTATCCATTAAGTAGTAGAAAAAAACTGGCCTCTTGACTCTTACGAGTATAATATTTATTAATATTTTTAGGAATTTCACAACTGAAAAAAATCCATGCTTCGCTTTTGGCATTTTTTGCTTTGTGGCGATAGTTTGGTCCTTTACAAGATGTTTGCGGGACGCTACTATTATTTTTCGGGACACTGCATTAGTTTTCACGTGTTTTTTAATACACGCGAGCAGTACTTTTTAAAATATGTATTATAATTTTATTTCTTACTATGCTGGACTTTAAAAATGATTAATATCAGCGTTGGAAAAAGTAAAATGTAATATAGGGCGGGGATTTATTGGGCCTCTATCTAACCTGAGCCCCAATGCATCGCATTGGCGTAGTTGCGCCAATGACTATTGTGTTAGTTAGATATATATATATATAATCAGAATAGAATACCCAACATTTGGTACCATTCTACATTGATTAAAAATATTACATTCCTGTCTTTTGTTTCTATTTTTAATAACATACATTTTTTTAATTGATTTTAGTTATCAAGTATTTTAATTTTCTAATAATATATAATTTAAAACATATATAATACAATACAATTATGTAAAACACGTTTTCAGGTATAATTTTAAATATTAAAATGACATTGCTTCGAAAATGCTTCATCGGCATGCCTGTTTGGTCTAGCTTACATGCGAAGTAAGCAAATTTTAAACAAATAATACTAATTCGTTGTCACTCTTGACGAAAAACGTCTGTTGTATATTAAAATATTTCTTATTCTGTGTACGTGTTTTATTTTCTAAATGTGCCTAAAAATTCTGACGTGATAATTTTTCTTAACACATTCGATTTATTAACCGAATTATTATTTTGTTGAAAAAACCGGGATTGTAAGGATTTTTTCCTATAAACGTTATCTAAGTTATAAATCAATCAAATTTTTTTCCCGGGATTCAAATCAATATACATTTATTTCAAAGGTACACTCAATCCAAAGGAAATATGTGCATCCATCAAAAATGTGTTGAAAGATCATGTAAGGCTGAGTAAGAACGTGATAATGACCATTATACAATTGATGAATGGATAGTCAAATTGAAACATAAAAAAAGTGATAAATAAAAAGTAGGAAGGTACCACGTACAATCAGGTCTCTTCTAAGATAGTGGTGTAGCTTTAAATTACGGGAAGAATATATCCATTTAATTTCAATTTTATTTAATGTGATTTTTTTACTAGATCCATTAGATTCATTAAATGTTTTCTTATTAGGAATACATATATGTAACTTTAATTATTAATATAATGTACAAATAGCTGTTAAGACTATTGGACAATCCATTACATAATTATTTGGTTAAATAATAATAATTAAAGTTAATACCATATTTTTTAAAATATTTAAATTTAAGATAAACTTTTACTTATGGCATTTATTCGTTTGGAAGATTTTTAAATAAACGCTGCAATTGTAAATTTATTAAGCGTTTTCGGCCCCCCATAGGGCTCCTCAAGCCCCCAGTAGCTGCGCCACTGTTGTAAAGGAAATTACTTTTTTTTTTTAAATTAACACTAGACACACCAAACGTCTTGATAGACGTTTATCTGCAGGTACATTTATGTCCACTTGTTACATTTAATAAATTCAAAAACATAAGATAAGACAGGTTATTTTCTATAAGCCATTTTTTAATAATTTCTTATAAATTAGGAGAAAGCGTGCTCTTTTGTAAAGTTCCAGGCATTTTATTTATTATTGTAGAAAAAACAAATCCTATTGTCCACGATCCATACTTATTGGTAATTTTGGGGATCATTAGATTCAAATTTGCTAGACCTCTTATAATTTTTCCGTGTGAAGCTATCCTAATTAGAGCATCGTTGTTATAATTTTCTTTTATTAAAAGAAACAGTAACAGTCAGAAAGTTTACAGAAGTATATAACAATTTTAGATTATGCCTCAATTTAAATGCTTCCAGGCTTACAATTTATTTCCCTATGGCTGTTTAAAGAGTTTGTATTTGTTTTATATTTGAGTTACGGAAGTGACCCCACGATCGGATCCCATATCTTAATAATGACTCGACCAAAGAAAAATAAATTATTCGTGAATAAATTATAAATAAATTATACACGACCCTCTAAAATGGATAATATAGTATACAAATGCACGTGAAATATGTGTCACAATATGATATACGACTTATTGGTGTTGGTGAATTTAAGTATTATATCACAAAAGTTATCGTTTTAATTGGTATTAATTAAATTATAATCGAATATTTTACAAAATATCTACAAGAAGTACGCCACTGCGTCTTGAAAGAAAAGTATTTAACTAGGGCATTTCTCCAAACTCTGCAAAACACGACTGGCGAACTCGGTGTTATTTTATTAAATAATAAAACTGTGTATGATAAATGTAACTATTTTTTGTCCGAGTAAAATCCCGATAGGCCGCTTTAAAAATATGGCAACCCTGATACATCCCCGCAGGTGATATTAAGCTGGATGGCTGTTACTGTTAACGTATTGTTTCTATGCACATAGACGTGTAGCGGATGCCGTATTGTCGTACCGTGTCATTCTGCTCCAGTACCCAGGACCTGTCCCTGTTATTTATGGTCCGGCGGAGATGGAACAATGCAACTCCCCCTGGACACACCTGGTGCTTGATTTCCCCGTTTGACACGAATTTAACGACGAGAAATTCTAATGTTTTCATTGCTTAGAGAGAAATAATCTTCATCCCCGGGAGACCGAGAGTCTGTGTTCTGATATAACGAGTACTAAATATTACATCGCAAACTGTATTTTTTGGCAAGGCTTTTAAAATGACGTGGCATGAAAAAAATGTCAATAATCTCTCGCGTAAAATGAAGAAAGCCCGAGCGGGTGGGAGATGATTAAAATATGGGTCTTCAATAATTTTGAAACTGACATTTTATATATTTAAAAAAAAAAAGAAATAACAACGAGACAATTTTAACAGGAATACGGAATTTAGAACAGTACTTACCTTACTTAAAAATATTTGAACAATTGTGATATTAATGTATTATAGAAAAAAATACCTATTGCACAGTGAAAATGATCATAAAACGTTATAATAACAATACTGTAATGTGTTGCAGTGAACAATACTGTTATATGTAATTGAATATTGTATTGTAATATTATACATTATAGTAAACTGTACCTTAATATGTTGTGAAAAATACTAACTAACTAAACTAACTTACCATCATGCCGTTTTTCCGCGGAGATAGGCAAAGAGGATAGAGCACACTTTTCACACAATTCTCATCCCATCCACAATCATACATCTTCTTATACAAGCTCGCCGATTATTAAGGCTTCTAATAGGACCATCGTCCAGTATCTGGTTTACCTGGTTGTTCCAAGTCTTCCGCGGACGTCCTCTACTTCAGTGTCATTAACATTTGCATCATATATTTTTCTTAGCGTTCTCTCTTCCAAAGTGATCCTTCTTATTTACTATACGATACTTTTTAATTTTACTCACTATACTAAGATCAGCTTTACATTCTTATTTTTTCATTCTTTACTCTGTCATCAATAGATCCACATACACGCCTAAGTGAAACTATACTGGTGACAATAACCCAACGTGTATTCAGTACAAAGTTTAGTTGTGGAAATTAATATAATGGTCGTACATTTTATATCCACCCTTATCTCACTTATATCATCCACCCTATGATAGTTCAAAGAATATGTAGGGTAAGAATGTAGGGTCTACTTATGAAAAATACTGTACTAACTAAATTTGAATCCCACGCAACGCCAGGTAGAGACAACTGATAGTAATATGTAAAATAACAAAATAAACAATGATTTAAGAGAGAGTATATAAATAAAAAACAATTTTTATTAAAAAACGGAGACAAGATCTTAAATGTTTTCGGTTGAAAAGTCAAAACAGTAGTATTCATCGGAGAATTAAAAAAAATTTATAGAGTGAAGATAATATTATGCAAGACATATCATATAAATGTATGAACCAAGTAAAAATATGCTAATTGTTCTGAAAATGTAGGCAAGACCATAAGGAATTTGATATTTCTTCATGATCATGTGTATACATATATATATATGTTTAATTTAAGGTTTTCGTGAGTACTAGTTTATGTAACTGTCTCCTTTAGGTTAGATTATATTTTTCGTAAACGGTAAATTTGGTTGATGTTTCGGCACGGTATCACGTGCCATTGTTAAGGCGTTGCCTCAATAACTCAACTACAACCGTACTTTTTCTTTGGAGATATAAATCTCCTACTCTCCAAATATCTAATTTTTTAAGGAAGGAAGCATCTAAAAAAAATCGCTATCTAACCTAGAAGAGACCATTGTGGTGGGTATACGGAATGCGTGTCACATCAATATTCTTACTATTTTCAAACTAAACACTTGGGATTTGAAAATATCATGTCGAAACAAAATATAATACTTATTTTTAAACTGATAAATAAATTGCAACGTGATGTACGCGCGTTTGGCGACGGAAACCCGGGCAAGGCAAGATTATTCATTGATTTGATTTGTGATAAAAGCGGTTATAGCAGCACCCCACATCGTGCATAAATTATGGAACGGTTGGTAAATCAGTTATAACAGCACAATAGCTTCGTGCGTAGATAGAACGAATGAATTTTTTTACTGACGGGTTGAAAATATTCGCACATTTTTATAATGTGATGGAAATTCGGTTTGACAAATGGAAAATTCCACGCTATTTGTCTGATTCCATTTCGATTTTAGGATTAAAATGAAATTCGATTTTACGCATATATTATATTCCTGGCAAAATGGGAATATGCTTAAAAGGAATAATGAATTTAATACTGAACATTTTTTCTGTCCTGTGTAATATTGGAAGATTTTCATTTTAACAGAATTTTCCACATCGCGATACATTAATCCGACTGTGATATTAAACACCTACATTCCACAGATGCCACACCCGTTTCGTAATATATTAATCTAATTATGATATTGAACATCCACATAATCTCTATGCATCCACGTAATCATCCACATTCACATAATTTGAACGACAAAAACTTATATGATCACATTTAAAGAACAAAAGGAGTAATAATTTACACGCCAAGAATTTTTACAATAGTATTCTTGACACTACAATATTATAATACAATAACAATATTGTAACAATCCACAAACGATTCTAAAGGAAATTTTTACGCTAGGTTCAATTCCCATAGTTTTTAAAACTAATAAGATAGTATAATGAAGATTGAATTTATTATGTTCTTTATATTGTTTGTGTGTAACACAGACCACAAAATAATTAATCATGAATTAACGCAAATTCTTTGTATCGAAATTTTCATTTTGGTGGCACCCACGTGATCACTTTGGTGCTACTCACGCCATCGAAAAGCTCCGCGACTTTAAAAAAAAATATGACTCGATTGGAACGAAAATTTAAACGCTGACAATATAATATGCATTAACGTATAAAATACGTCTTGTTTACACAAAAAATTAATTTTCCTATACTGTTTTTAGTTTAGTCTACCGGATTTATGTTTTGTTGGATATATATGTGTGTAGAATGCCCCTCGCCCAGCAAATAATATTCCAAACCCCTCTCCAATATATACACTTTATATCGTGTCCATTCATTTACTAGTCTGTCGTATGCAACATGTACTATAGTATAAAGTATACCATCGTACAAGTACTGGGCGCAAAAGCCTCTACTCGTACAAGCATTTTGCCATAAATGTTGGTTTATGAGATTCCGGCGTTACACATAATGTCGTACAAAATTTCCAGAATCATATAATGATTTTGTATGTCGAATTAATACGTACAACATATTCCATAAACATCGACTTATCTATTGATCTGTCATACCAGGAGACCATAAGGCTAGTCGTATTTTCGTGGCAAAGGCGCTTAGCTCAGTTTGAAAAATATTAACGACATTGATGTCACATATACATACCGTGAACACACTTTTATTTTAGAAATAATTATACATATTTTTTTAAATCAAACTAAGTCGTTATGGTACGAATTGTAGACATTTTTTGATAGTCCTCCGAAACGAGTATTGAACCATAAATCTTCCGATCTAAAAGATCTAGGGAGGGAAAACTTTTCCCTCCCTTAATGTTCTGTTTATATGTAAATGTATTGTAATTTTATATTCTGTCTTCTCTTTATGTATATATAGTGCACTTTTTTGTATTTATTGTTAGTTTTAAATACACTTTGACGAAGCTTGAGCTAAGCGAAACCGGTAGGTGTTTAATAAAATTCGTAGTTTTATACAAAGTGATTGTGTTTTATTTAATCTAATATGTCAAACCACAAAATGATTGCTTTTTACGAAAATTTATCAAATTCCAATTCTAAAATCGTGCTCCTGATTGACCAAACAGTCCACACTAAATTTTGTCTAAAAAGTCAGTCATTTTCTTATGCATGGTTACATCGCAGAATATTATTTTGACACAAAAGATAAATAAGTTGATAAGAGTGTGTGCACATGGATTACACTTTTGTCTCGAAACTCGCATATAGGACATTGCATAGTTATGAAGGAGCGAGCTGTTATTTGTTAAACATTGTAACTTATACGTAGAGCAGAATGACTAACCGATGCATACCAACTTTTACTGCTAATTTGCCGAGACGCGAGAGCAGACTGGACCCTAATGGATTCATAACTCGATTCACGCTCAACCCTGTACTGTCCGTTGAGCGCATTCGAGACAAGTCTCATACATGTGTACGTGGGTATAGATATATCAATTTCTATATTAATGTACGTTCTTAAACGTTGTAATGCTAACATAATAAAATATAATGTTTTTTAAAAGCCATCGATCTCGTTAAAATGCTTAGAAATATTGTCGCATTATACTGATTTAGTGTTTATAATTGTTTTAATTTATTATTTAATTAATTTTAATTATTTAACAGCGAGACGGAGACATATAGAGCGATCCAGGAGAACAAGGAAAGACAAATGGAGAGACTGCAAAGATAGTACGTGAGTGGCCCAAAGTAATTGACACAGCGCAGGTGGAAGAATGCTGTCCAAGCGTTAAGCCCCCGACCTGATTAGGATAAAGGGGTTGAAGAAGAAGAAAAATATTTTATTTAGTTTTCTTTTGATATTAGAGCGCATATACGTATAAAAACTTTAGGGATTCGAGAATAGCTGTTATATTAGTCGAAATGTATACACTTTAAGTTATCAAGTCACTCGGATGGAGTAGCGGATGTTTGAAGGTTAAGTGATTCGATCAGAAGGTACATGGTAAGACTGAGAGCCCTACCTCTCCTCAGTTCTTACGTATGTTGATGTATGTCGCAGTGTATATGAGTGTGGATTATGCGAGTGAGTATGTATGCTGTGACTAGAGCAAGGTACTTAATTAATACAGGACTTACAAAAGCTGGTTTTCATTGCGGGTTGTTTAAGTACAACGATTATTGAGAAAATTACTTTACATAAATAAAGTTTGTAACTAGAGATGCTCGCTTGAGGTGTTTCCAAAAGGACGGACCGAGGAGAAGTGGCTGTTTTTCACTGGCTTCTCGAAGGTGTCTGTCTCGATGTATTGTTATACGCATTCGGTACTTAATGGCAGTAGAGCGCTTGGATAAACGGCCAGGAATTATGCGGCGCGTTCAGTCCTCTACAATATTTTTAGCACCGCTTCAATTGATGGAAATTAATTATATATTAATATTTTTTTTTACATTATTATATTTAAGTCCCATGATTACCGTCTACCTGAAACAATTAACAGAACTAACAAAAAAATAAATGAAAATGCAATATCTCTGTTATGTTCGGTATTGCTATGTTATGTTTATGTCTATATCTAAGCAATATATCCTTCAAGTAATTAGATACTGCACGAAGTCAAGTTGTTCTGTGTTTCTACTCATGAAGGTAATATTTGTGAATGAAGCGAAGCTTTATCGTCTAAGCTAATCAATTTGTCTGCGAGGTAACCGGTAGCAAAGTCAGCGAAACGAGGTAGTATTTGTCGGCAAGTTGCCTGCCACTCTATCGTTTATTTCTGCCAGGAGTGGAGTCTACTTTTGTGAAACTTTTCATCCCCAAAGTTGGGTTTGACGTTTCAACTAGTTTTGCACTGAAAATGAAGTTTCATTTATCGGGCAGTTCGAGAAATGAAAAAATAAAACGTAATGTAGGGGTTGGGAAAATTAGTAAGTATTTATTTGAGTAAATAATGCTTATTTTGTGACTGAAAATTGATTAAGTCATTATTATTTGTATTGACACCAATGAAAGAGAATTTGGTATTTCGTTAAAATACTTGATCGTTAAAGCAGTACAAAAAAAAAATTAAGTCAAATAATAGACACCAATCGTTTGTTTAATGGTTACAAAAAATTTCCCTTTCGTTCATATACATTATCATGAATTTTATTAACTAACCTAACTTATATTCGTATGTAGGACATGCAAATTTACTGGGAAATGGCATTACCGGTAGATTATGATATAAAACAACAAATTTAAAGAAAAAACATTTTAATAAAAACAAATTTTTACCCATAGATATTTATTTTACACAAAGATTACTTATTATATTATACACAACGTTATCTATTACATATATAATGAAACTTCTTTAAAAAAATACGCAATACTGTAATACAATAACGTATAGAGATTATTTAAAAATCACTTACCTCACAGATTAGGATATCGCTATTTTAATAATTGATGAAATTACAATAACGAAATGTTCAGAGTAACAATGAATAGTGCAACTGAAATTCACGAAACTTAAGAGGGTACTAAAAAGTATTTGTAGGAAGACAGAATAGCCGCCAAGGGATGAATAGAGTACCGTAAGCTTGACTAGTGATTTTTGCGATGTGCGCATTGTATAACGCCGGAAAAAATACCATGTATATGAACCATGCAACAAAATACTCAACGATCCTGCTTTCTGCAAATATCGTTACATAATATCGTAGTTTAAAAATTATTAGAATACATTTTTGGTACCATTGGTACGTAATTTTTGCAGTTTTTTTTAAATGTTCGGATTTGTTGCTCAAAAAAATTATTATCATTTAAATTAAAGCGAAAATTATTTAAATGTGATGATATTGTGAATGTTATTTTTTTCATTTAAACTTTTGACTTTCCGCAAATTTTCCTTGTACTGTCGAGGTTATTATACCGCGTATGCTTGACCTCTTTGGTCGATGTTGTGGTTCTTATTGCAGGCAGTGGAACTCCTCTAGTGGCACGTAAATAAAATGTAATTGCATTTAAAAAAATTCAATTATCTTATTTATTTAATTTTTTCATTCCCGTTTATTTATCTCTCCATTCATCTGTGTCGCATGGCAACATAAAAGTAAAATGTATTTAGTCACACGGGAAATAATTATATAAGTATACATATTATATATAAATATAAAATTTATTTAGATATATATTATGTATAGATATAATATCTATAACACAAATTTAATTAATTAATTAGAAAGATGTTAAAAAAAAATCTATCTATCGAAGATATACCTATATTTGGTTCCTACCGATATTTTTTCGATATACATAATTTTTCTGTATATCTTTCTAATTGATTAATTTAATTTATATTGAAATATCACAGAAAATCTGAAAATGCAACTTCACAGCAAAACGGGTATTTTCTTTAGTAAATTAATAATTATAATGATTTCTTTAGTAAATTAATAATTATAATGATTTCTTTAGTAAATTAATAATTATAATGATTTCTTTAGTAAATTAATAATTATAATGATTTCTTTAGTAAATTAATAATTATAATGATTTCTTTAGTAAATTAATAATTATAATGATTTCTTTAGTAAATTAATAATTATAATGATTTCTTTAGTAAATTAATAATTATAATGATTTCTTTAGTAAATTAATAATTATAATGATTTCTTTAGTAAATTAATAATTATAGTGATTTTACCAGGTCGATTGTGCTAGAAGCGGCTAAGCCACGTAAATGGCGAACGATACCGTGGTCACACCGTTACGGCTAATCCGACATTTAGTTCTATTTCCAAATTGCCGCTTATTATTAATAATTATTACGATTATGTCTTTCCCGAGAGGGCTTAGATTCGAGACGAGCGGACGATAAAACTCACATTCCGGGCAGTTATGCCCGTCAACAGGAAAATATGATAAAATTAAACGGCAGATCTGACAAAATGAAACAGACACGAACGACAGTGCTTGAACCGCTAACGGACAATGTCGGCAAGTTAATTAGGTATTTAATGACGGGGCCAGAAGTGTTGACATCACCTCGAAAATTTTAATGAATTTTTCCTTCATTAACCGAAAGGAAAATGTATCTATGTAAATGGGGGCAGGTTGGAATGGCTGAAGCGTTTTGCGTCATGAATACAAATGAAACGTAACTTGAGAAATTCCGGCTAATGGAAGTGGAAATATTAAAAATCAAATTCATGTTATCGAAATGTTCTGAATATTGGGAATTCATTAATTCAGCCGTAGTGGTCACACTAACAAATTTTTACAATGATAACTTGTAAGTGACATGTAAATATAAATGTTAAACATCACTTCAACAAAATGTCAAATGTCAAATGTCAATATAACAAACTAAAACTAAAAATGAAAATATCTACATAACTATTTGTACTGCTATTTACAACACTACTAAATTCTAATTGACTAATGTATGCAATGTTACAGTTGTTTTTCAAATTTACACAGAAATACATTATTATTTTAATCATTTCCTTCCAAAATATAATAAAATTATATTTATTCGATATATAGGTAAAGTTATTCTTTGAAATAGAAATAAATAATTCATCTTACATGTTATGTAAATAAAAGCCATCCCTGTTCGAGAGATAAAATCGTTTGTCCTAGATAAGGGATAATGTCTAATTTAAACAATAATATTGTTTTATTTATGAGACAAAATCCTCAAACGATAATCATTTGAAAAACATTATAAATTAACATTTTGGCGATATTTTAACATAAATACTTATTGTAAATCACATGTCATGTGTAATGTTATATCAAGGACTTTCTCAAACTTCTCACGAATCTCTCCGACTTGTAATCGACTGCCCGTGTGACCAGAGTGGAAGATACTTCTGATCACCTGATGCAGATGATTCAAAAGCATGCTTGACGATAGACTGTGCGAAGTGGTTACACATAAATACTTATTATATTTCTTGTTCCGCATCTTTACAACTTCCCATTTCCTCTTATCGTACACAACACATTTATAGATAAAATAGTGTACATTTTGACAGACGATGGTGTATTGTATAAATAAATGTACAACGCGAGAATAGAGTAAGCAAAAATAATTATAATAGATAATTTAGTTTGAAGTCTGCGTATCAAATAATATAATTTAAATATATTTTTATAATTATTTATTAAATACTCTACAGCAGACCATTTTAAAACTCAACTCTGACAATTAAATCGATACAATCGATTTTCTGTCAGAAAATATCTTTTAATACGAGTATTTCAACGTTAAGTAAATTAATTTCTTCTTCTTAAAATAAATTAGGACCAATCATAATTGTAAATGTAAAATGCTTTAACTATTAAGTTTTTTTCGGCACATATCAAAACCTTTCAAAAATATAGATAGGACAAAGAGTTTCAGCAGCAATTATTGAGCATTTTTATGTATTTTATTTTCATCTTTATTTTAATTATATAAATTTATAATTTATTAATTTAAAAAAATTTCATCATAATTTTTCACTAACCACCATCACGGAAAACTACTGTCTGCTATAACACACTAAACTAATTAGTAGCAGACAAGGCACCGAATTATTTTTTTGCCAAACCCTCAGGAACAATGCTAACAACACTGTACAATTGTAACATTGTGCATTGTACAATTGTAATTTGTTAATAGTGTAATTCAAATAATACAATGTGAACAAAATATTAGAAACTAATACATACATTATTCTTCACATTAATATTCAAATGCGTTATTATCAAGTTTTGTATTATAATTGTATTTATTTTAGAACAATATTACAAAATCAAAATTAATTAATTCCCACAATCAGGTGTTAATTCTCGCGGATATTCAACGCGATATAACGTTCATAATTATACCCCTATTGTATATAAGTACGACGCCCTAACGCCTCAATCACAGCCTCGTTTCACATTCTCCCACAGTATCGGGACCAACGGCTGCACCTGACGGTTAATCCAGCTAGTATAACAACAATGTTATTGCACCATCAACCAGTTTCATTTTGGTCCAAGAGGCAACCGATAATCGATAATGCAAGCGACCAAGCTGAGCGTTTTGGGAAAGGTTTGTGGAAACAGGGTTAACTCATTTAGCTCATTTTATGAAAAATACGGCAATGAGTAATTTTAATATAAGGCAATTTTAATAACGAAGTGTATTTCTTTATTATATTAAATATATCCCTATTTAAAAAAATCTTTAACTAGTTATATGGTTCGAGTCGATGTTTTCGAAGTACCCTTATCTTATATATTATAATGGTAAATTTTCGCAAATAATTATAAAACAGTAATAAATAAAAATATTAATCAAAATAAAGTTTTAAAGACAAAATAATACAATTAATTTTATAAAACTTACTTTTAAACTTATTCGTATTATTTTTAAAGAGAACACATTTCTATTGTGAATGAAATTAATTGACTATAAACAGATTTTTTCTGTACATCTTTCGAATTGATTAATTTAATATGTATTTCAAAATAATAGATTATTTTAATTTTGCAATAATGTACACATTATAATACTAAAATGCAATATTAATTATTATTAAATTAAAATTATTCAACAACTTTGTATTATATTTTTTTTTTTATTATCTTTGTTTTATTAACCACTTGAATTATATTAATTTATTATAACTTTGTATTATATTAAATCACGTTTTTTATTTGAATAACTTATCGGATTCTGAAAAAAATAAATTGGAAAAATATGGTGAAATTTTGGTGCGTTGAGGATTGGAGTAAATAAATACCTGTAATTCCTGCAATATTTGAATCGACCCTCATTCAAATCTTGTCAGGCAGGTATTCAATTACAGTCCAACCCACCTTTGTCTAGGAATGACAATGTAAAATAATCTTGAAAATGTAATAAGACTAGAATTAAAATACTTTTCGTGGCTCACGATGGTGTA
Organism: Eubasilissa regina; assembly: GCA_022840565.1. Taxonomy (NCBI): domain Eukaryota; kingdom Metazoa; phylum Arthropoda; class Insecta; order Trichoptera; family Phryganeidae; genus Eubasilissa; species Eubasilissa regina. The sequence goes on from JAINEB010000018.1 coordinate 31,371,565, forward strand.
ATTGTTCGCTACCCTCGTCATCTACCTTTATAATTATACCTGCAAGAATATCCGTAGCAGTGCTATACACACAATGTGAAGAGCCTGAAGGCGGTAGGATTTAAATGAATATTTTATGAAGTTTGAGATGACATTTTAAATTCACGTTTTAATTAGAATTTTTAATGAGTAAATTAATGACATTTTAGGCAACATGAAATATGTAAAAATGTTTACGCATTTAGTTTTAAAAATATTTTTCAATTTATGAGAATTACTTTTAATGTTTTTTAAATTTTTTATGGAGTACACATTATCACTGTGAAGTTTCAGTTTTTTCAGAACATAGCTCTGTGATATTTTAATACAAAATAAACATATCAATTTGAAAGATATGCAGATAAAATCAATTTATCGAAAACGTATTTTGGTTGCCGGTATCCATAAGAGCGCAGAATTAAAATTTCGCGTTAATTTTTAAAGGTTGGCAGCTCTAAAAATTTCATGTGTATCACTGTCAATCTTACAATTAGTAAATATGGAACGCCATACGAAAGAAAAACACAGTATTTTTAAAGTTTTGCTTCGTGGAATTTTCTATCAAAATAATGGTCCAAATGAGTCAATTCGAAAATTAATTAAAAAATTTGAGGAAACTGGTTTGATTCTGGATAATAAGTCACCCAGCGTCCTCACAGCGGGCGAAATAAAGTGTTGCTAAAACACCAGGGACACCAATTCGTCATATTTCACAAAAATTAGACGTTTTAAGAAGAACTTTGCGAGCGAATTTTAGCATAAGATCAACATCCAATTGACCCAAGAACTTTAATCAGCAGACCATTTTGAGCGAAGAAACTGAATCCGGCGTCCTTATGAGACTCCCTTTATCATTTGTATCCATCTTGTAATATTTATGGCATTCCTGGACCATGCTGTTGGCGGCTGTTTTAATCCTCGGTATACCGTGATATAAAATACCCGTACGCAGCCACAATGTCAACTTGTGTTACCGTGAGAAATGTGTTTAAGCATTTTATTTGAGAATAAAATACCTTTACTAGTGTCAATGGCAGTAAAATACTTATCATACTTTTACTATAAATAGTGATAAATATTATAACGGAGCATCCATCATGCGCAATCTAACGATGGCAAGTGTCGATATTACCGAGCGGTAGACCTGTGTTACTGCATGGCTACGAAAGGGTTAACCAGGTTAGGTCCAGTTTAGTAATGGTACTGTTATTTGTCTACGACATTATTATTTTTTTATTAATAAATAGTGAATTAATATACTTTAAACGGAATCCACATATCTTACAACGTAGAATCGCAAATTTTTCTGTTATTGCGGACAAGTTACACGACGGACAGTTCGCAAAGAAGGGGTGGACTAACCTTAAAAAGATTTTCATAGGACATAGAAAACTGTGTTTATATCACTATTCCGCAATAACATTATAAATCAGTAAATACTACGCTTTTATATGGGGCGAAATATGTGAAATATCAGGATCAGGATAAATTAAATATATTTTATTTTATACTTAGGCTCTCGAACTTTTAATTATAAAATATGTAGCGACCGGAATTCAAATCCACCGCCATCTTAGTCGGCATCGACGCTAGCGACAGCGCTGCCGTTTGCTGCCACAAGCCTGGCTCAGAATTCACCGCTAGGCAGTCTCTCTAGTTTCATCGTTCCGCAACGGCGGTCTTGCCGGCTCGCGAGAGCCGAGCGAGACCGCCAATTCGCTTCACATAATTTCATTTCGTAATGCACACGCACCTTCTACATCATTCATTCATTCATTTAATTCTGTCTGTATTCATTGTTTTCATCATAAAGTCATAATAAAACCGCCACACGCCAAATCACAGATATTTCATTTAACCACCGACATAACCCCCAAAAATATATGCAGCCCACAATGTCGTTTAGTGCTCTTATTCATACGGATGATCATTTAAATGTATAATTAAATTTATCACGTGGAGTAAACTGGGAGAATATGATGACTTATTATTCGGAGCTATGTTTATATATATATATATATATTGTTACGAAGTCTTTGGGCCCTAGAGGATAGGAAACCATAGGGCCGCCACCGATCTAGCTCAGTCTGAGGCTTCAAGTGTGTATGTGTGGTCTGTTATCGCCTGCTATCTCGGATGGGATGATAATAGATTCGAGGGCAAACTCTGTTTTTCACGTTATAATAACACAATTTATCATGATATTGAATGAACGCAAAATGTCTTTTGCATCTTCTTTCTTGAGGGCAAAAATCTTCTGAGGAAGGTTACTTAGGTTACTCATTTAGCACATTATTAACCAGGGTTGCCGAAACGGCCGTGGACCCGGGGCTGCCGCACGCCCGCGCCAGGATTTATCTATTCTAATTCCGTTTAAGCCATCTCCAGGTCGCCCATCACTCGCATGCCGCCGTTTTCCTCGTTGCAGCGGGGTCTTTCCTCAACCCGCAGGTGGACCAGGCCCATATATCTCTGGGTCCACTACGGCAACATCAATTCCCGATATCTCCCGTCGCTCTTTTCCTCGTGGGAGTGGCGCACCGACCCATTACTCTCTCTCTCCCAGTGTCCTCTCCAAAAGTGACGTCCCGCTCAGCTGCCTGTCAAAGTCGGATTCTCGTCCTCGATTCATCCATTTAGACAGTCACTCATCAATTATTAATTAGCTGTACGCGAGGGAGCATGACAACAAAAAAATAATTTTACTTTTAAAATTAGCAATATTTACTTTGTGGTTAAAATTCATATTTTTTATTTATTATCTTAGTTTTATTAGGATTGTGCTGCATTTTATATTGGTAAAACGGGTAGAAATTTTAATATAAGAGTAAAGGAGCATTTGAGATGTTTGAACAATGGTGGGTTTTCAGAATTTGCTAATCATTTGATAGAAAATAATCATGGTTTTGATAAAAAATTGGGATTGTCAATTTTGCATATAAACGGTGTAGGTCACAAATTAAATAATTTGGAATCGTTGGAGATAAATAAAGCATGTAAAAGTAATCAGGAAATTCTAAACAGCCAACTAAATTTAACTACGAGTCCTATTCTAAAATTTTTTCCTAAAAATTATTCGACTAAATTTGTACTGAGCAGCAATTTGAGTTAGGTACTAAATTTATTTTTTTAAATAATTGTTGTTTTTTTAAAAAATTTAAAAATAGATTCTGGTGAAACAATGCTATATTTTTAGTTAGTTATGACATCCTGAAGAAGGAAAAGGTATTTTTCGAAACCGGTAGATGTTTTTTAAACTCAATTTAGTGGTTAATAAAACTAAGATAATAAATAAAAAATAATTATTAAGGAAAACACATTCTTATTGTGAAGTTGTAATTATTCAGAACATAGGTCTGTGATATTTTAAATACTAAATTAATGTATTAATTATAAATATATACATATAATTAATACATTAATTTAGTATTTAAAAAATAATTTAATGATATTTGTGTTTTCAACGAATACTATCTTCGAATATGTATTTAGACTGATGTAGATTTCGAGTAGATAGCGCTTATATATTACATATTAGATACAGTTATATTTTGGTACACCATTGTAATGAAACATGCATTAAACAATAAACCATACAATTTAGATTTTTCATATATCCCACTACTTTGATTTCGTTAGCATTATCTAACGAAGCTTTGCGTATGTTCGCAATATGTGGGGATCAAATCCATCGTCAGTATCGCCGTTCCCAGCTGACCAATAACACGGGCGACATCTATACCCGAGGACCAGTTTCTCCGATCGCTCGTTCCGACACGCGTCGGTTCGAGCGCTAATCCGCTTCGTTAACGCTTCATAATATTCTTCGCTATTCTTTGTAATCTTCTTCCTAATACCTTACTTAATATCCTATTACATACAAAACCCCCATTTCATTCCACCTAAAATCACACAAAAAATCCTTTGCACTTAATATTTTGTGACTTAACTAGGATTTCGTGTATTATTTACGGATTTAATCTGTAGCTGCGACAAAGCATCGGATTCCATCAATAAATTACACGGAATTCACGGAAAAAGCATAACCAGTGTTTTATGATGATTACATTTGAAAATAAAATGGGATCAACGGTTGTGCGTCATATTTCCCAATGAGGCGTATTCCGGCGGATTACTATATATAATATTAATTATTAACATTCATCAAACCGGTGCCCAAAAGAGACGTTTATAAGCCAATGAAATCACGTTCAGTTTAATTATTGCCAGGGTAATCGCTTTCCTTTGTATTCGTGTGCGTTGTCAAGGAGCGGAGCGGTCGCCATTTATATCCTTTATTTACATTACGCAGATAACGATAATAAATTACAAACGATTTATTAAAACAACAAATCTTTTCGCGGAACGGGTGGAGGATTATTAATGATTGCTCTCTTTTCCAAATAGCTATTTATTATTGAGGAATATCAAGATTGGAGTCGTCCATGAATTGAAATATTATTGCTTTCAGTAAAATATTTTATTTTTATTGCTTCAATTAATTGCGTGGCAGTATCGAAATTAACAACGGTGTAAGTATAGTAATGTCAGCGAAAAAAATACATCTGCATTCAATAAATCACTTGAACTCTAGTTCGGATCATTTTTTAACGCAATATTACTATCCGAACTAGAGTTCGGATCCTAATCCGAACTACTAATCCGGATACTAATCCAAATTACTAATCCGAACTAAAGTTCGGATCATTTTTTAATGCAATATTACCGTTCAAAGTTGTCTATACAAAAATATATACTTGTACAATTATGTAATGCTTTTTGTGTTATTGAGTCCATGACTTAGTAACACAAAAACCTATCTACAAATTGTCAAGTTTTCAAGACAGATAAAAACAAGTTTTATTGGGTTGATTTTTAGCTAACTAAAAGTATTAAAAAAAAAACAAGTTTAAACGTACATAATTGGTATTTCCTCTTTTAAATAGACCGAAATATCTAATAAAGGTGTATCAGGTGATACGTCGATGCATTAATTTTAGATTAATACGTTTTAGATTATTTTACTTCCTGTAGTTCTTGGAAAAATATTTTTTTGTGTTATGGATAGAACCGCTTATTTCGGATTAATCTGCAGACTTAACTCCAAAATGCATTTTTATAAATAGGTTTTTGTGTAAGTGTTCAAAGTAACTAAAGTTTTTGGATTTATTGAATAAGTAACCTTATCTAAGGCAGTAAGGTTCGAAATTGATGTCCACAATTAACTGATAAAGTTCACAGTAGCTCACTAAATTATTTAAACCTTGCTGCAGATTCTGAGTTTCTTAGGATTTAAAAAATACATTTTGTTTAGATAACTTTTATATAATAATAAAAATAAATGGTCGTATTATGAATCCCGGTGAACTCCTGATGGGATTATGTTCCGTGTAAAATTATTAGATTGATTTTAAATATAAAAAATTATCCATTAAACACATATCCGAAATTCGAAAGTTTTCAAAATAAACCTTTCATAAGATGCGGGGCTTGGCTAGTTTTAAGTTTTTTTTATTTTTTTTATTCTTCCTCTTTTTATAATAGTTTTTAGTTTTTAAAAATAGTGCCCCTAACTAAATTATTAATTGGGTGTTACTTGTATTTTAATAAGATTATTTAATATAGGTATACTGTTGTTTTAAAAACTACATTGTTAGTTTGTCCCACTAGCATTTGTCTATGTAACCATCTTATAGATAATAACCGAGACTATAAAATAATAAAGTTTTAAAATAATAAATATAAAATATAATTATAAGATAGCGTATGATTTATAAAATAGTTACGCTATCTATGTAAAGTAACTACATATCTTTATATTTATATACACAACAGAAATATAAAATAATTCAATCGGTTTTAGATATCTACTCTTTAGAAGCAATGCAGATTGTTTCGTTGAAAGGTTTCTATAAAAATAATTTTCAATTCACCTACGAAAATACTTCTAAAGTACGCCGTTTTATATCAAAATTAGAATTTTGTACGTAAACATTCCTGATTTAATCAAATAACCTTTTCCTCCAATAGGAGAAGCTAACCGGATTGAATCAATTTTCCGCTTTTTCCTACTCTGAATGCAAACGTTCGTTAATTGTATTGGACCCCTTAATAACGTTCTGTGTACAATACAGACGCTGTTACTGAATCCGTATTTGGTATCTACCATTAGCTATCTAGTGCTGTGCCACCGTGTAAATTCGCGGAGCTAGCGACCATTCGTATCGCCGAGATTAAAATAGAAAGCAATCTAATTAAAAATGGTGTTATTTTTGATATTATCTTATAATAAATATGTATTTGAATAAATTATCCAATACATTGGGTTGTCTAATAAGTCTTTGCGGTTTTTTAAAAATACTATTTCCCCGGTTAAAAAAAATTACATACAATTCAGTAGCATTTTTTCTGGTATAAAATGTTAGTGTCGCCATTTTCCTGTATCTTAAAGTTTTTCTTAATTTTTGGGCTTAAATAATGGAATGTTAAGTTGAGAAAAACGAACATTAATCCATTCGCCTTTAATAAAAATTTTAAATACGTAGCGTTACGTTAAATAACGATGTGTTTTTTTTAGAGGTTTGTTTTTCGAATTGGCAACACTTTTTTCAGAGGCAGCCAATTTGACAGCTGACATTTGTGCTCACTTTGGTTTGCCATTTTACCATGAATAGACTCACGCCAGAACAACGTTTGCAAATTTATTTAGAAAATCGTGTGTTTGCGAAACTTACCGTGCATTTTTATAATCGTTCATCAGAGAAAGTAATTCGAATAACCATGGATCGTTTTCGCACCACGCATACTCCAATTGATAATACAATGCGCACCGAAGAAGCTGTTGCTGCAGTGGAGCGTAGTATTGAAGAGGACCCGAATGAGTCGATTTGAAGAGCATCAATGTTTCAACAAGATGGCGCAACATGCTACATAGCGCGCGCCACAATCAATTTATTGAAACATTTGATGAGCGCATAATTTCGCGTAATGGATCTGTGAATTGATCTCCAAGATCGTTTGATTTAACACCTTTGGATTATTTTCTGTGAGGATATGTAAAGTCGCTAGTTTACGCCGATAAACCAGAGACGATAGACGACTTAGAAGCTAACATTCGTTGCGTTATTGCCGATATACGTCCCCAGCTGCTCCAAAAAGTGGTCGAAAATTGGACTTCTAGATTGCGCTTTATTCGAGCCAGCCGCGGTGCTCATATGTGCGAAATCATATTTAAACTCTAATGACATAAAATTATCTTTCCATTGAAGCCAATACCATGGTACCTACCACGATATTTATGTGTATAAAAAAAAACCCCTTTATTACGATACAAACCAGCCGATTTTTATAGAAAGGGCATCGTTAAATTGGTTAAAAGATGCGGTAAAGTTCCAAATAATAATCGAGAATACATCATTGATTGAAATATTGTAATTATTGTCTAAAAATTTGATTTCATAATGAACAATTGAACAAAACGTCAAAGACTTATTCGACAACCCAATACTAGTATATTAATATAATCGATAGTTATTAATTACAGTACTAATATATATTAAATTGTAATTTTTGTACATTAGTACTGCACCTAACTGTTTCCACTTCTGAGTATTACAATGAGATAAGTACGTATTATAATATTAATATATTTGTACTTATAAATAAAATAAAAACCTAACTCCAAGTGAATTATGTATGAATTTGTGTTTTTTTTTTCAATAAAAAGAATATCAACGCGTGAAATGAAGAAATTAATTTTTAATAATTTTTTGTTCTAATGTAAATAATTATAAAAATGAATTTCTTCAATTTCACATATAATAATGGATTGATCAGAATGTGATTATAAAGTATTAAGTGTACCCAAACTTATCTACCGTAGTCACCGTAGTTACCGTAGTTAATTAGTTAGTTAATTACTCGTTACTCGCTACCCTTCGGCGCGCCGGTCTCGCCCGTCGACGAGATTGATTTAAATTAAAAATTTACGGTGCAAAACATTTTATATAACAAAATTGGTCAACAGAAAATCACCACGGAGATTATAACGATCTGGCGAGTACTCAGTGACAGGGTCAACCTGGATTGTTGATTTTCAATACAAAACAATTTACCAGTCATAGAAATAAACTATTAATCAATGAATACATGAAAATAAAACAATCGTTTTTTTATTATATGTGATGTGTGTGAGCACCGCCTGGGTGGGATGTGTACCCGTATGCGTGTGTGCGGGGTTAAATAGGGGACGCGCGCAAGGCGCGGTCTCTTCTCTGCATTACCGATGAATTTGATACGAATTATATACCTTGTATCATCATTGTATTCTTAAAATAAATACTTAATTGTCAACTATTGGACAGCTATCAATCCGACTACGAGGTGTACAACTGAAACGTACTAACTACGCAAGTACGTAATATTATATGTACATTTTTGTTAAATTTACTTGAGACGCGTTTTTTTTTGCCTTAATAATGCCATCATCCATCTAAGAATTTGAGCTCAACAGTTTGTATTTATATTAATGTTCATATATATTAAATGATATCAATATATAAAATATCTGTTTTATTTTTGAACGCACGATATGCAGTTCTATAAACTTACCCCGGAAATAATGGAATTTATTAAACTTTATATTGTTTAACCATGTAAAATGCATAACCATGACCACAAACTAACAACAAATAAATATAAAAAATTATACCCTACCAGATAACAGTATACTTGCAGCAAGAAGTACGTAAATACTCGGATATAATTTTTTTTAATTAAAATAATTCCAACGAACAAAACACCGATGAATGGATGAAGTTATATCATAATAATTAATATGGACACCATTGTGAAATTGTGTTCTTGGTAGAGTTAGAGTTCCGGTATGCATGCTCGCCCGGGGTCCGGCAATTTGTTGCTGCGCCACTGATAAAATTTCGTTTTGCTCACACCAAATTGGCGTATAGGATTTTTTATGGTTAGACAAGAATTAAATACTTTATATCTGTAAAAATATCTCTATATCAAATATTCCATAGCTCAGTTATAGATACTCGTAAACGCTTAAATATTTGACAGAACTATTGAGTGGGTGATGATAATTAGTATTGGTATTTTTTTATTTAAAAAAGAGCCTTTTATGTAGAAATACGTCTATTACTGAATTACACCCAAGCAAAAATTATCTTGGAATTATTATACAAAATGTCTTTTTCGTAATAAAAATTCTGTATTAAAATAATGGATGGGTTTAATAAAAAAATGTTTGTTTTACATTTAAGTACAGTCCCTGGGAATCTATTTATTAAAAATAATATTTTCTAAATGTGATCCGTTATTTTGCTGCCACTCTTCTAAACGGGAGGCAACATTTCTGAGAACTGCTCGGTACGTATTCTCCGTGATCGCTACCATTTCTTCTCGGATATATTTTTTTAATTGGTTCAGAGAGGGCGTATTGTTACTGTATACCTTTGATTTAAGGTAGCCTCATAGGAAAAAGTCCATTGGAGTCAAGTCGGGGCTACACGGAGGCCAGTTTATGTCACCTCGTCGGGAAATTGTTTTTATAGGGAAAATTTCACGAACAACTGGTGAGGAGCCGCTCCATAGCGACTGAATTTCCATGGACACAGCAAGGTATCGGCAACCAAAATGAAAAAAACTTTTAGGACATACTGTATTTTATGTTGTATTTCTGACAATTTCTCCAATTTTTAGTTATATATCTTTTCTTCTCAATATTAAATATAATACCAATAGTAATACTACTAAAAACTTGTTAATATAATCTAAAATGAAGATTAAGTTTCGTTTTAATAATAACAAATTTATTAAGGAAAACACATTCTTATTGTGAAGTTGTAATTATTCAGAACATAGGTCTGTGATATTTTAAATACTAAATTAATGTGTTAATTATAAATATATACATATAAAATTAATTTTGTCAAAAAATATTGTTTTTGCGTCACCGGGATACGAACCGGGATCTCTATTTCCAATCCGGGGAAGTACACTACCGATTGTGCTATAACGCCAGTATTTTTCTTGACAAATTTTCGAACCTATATGATACATTTTTAAAATTAATACACCTGTCGTTCCATTATTTGAAAGCCATCTACATTATTTTTACAGAATCTCAAAAACCTTTGAGTAAACCGACTGCAGATGCCAGAATTATCAATTCATTTTTATTAAATTTTGGACACATTGATACAACATATATTTTTAAGAAATACACATTCTTATTGTGAAGTTGTAATTATTCAGAACATAGGTCTGTGATATTTTAAATACTAAATTAATGTATTAATTATAAATATATAAAAATATTGTTTTTGTGTCACCGGGATATTTTTCGACAAAATTGATTTTATATGTATATATTTATAATTAATACATTAATTTAGTATTTAATAACAAATTTATTACATTTTAAAACATGTTCTTATTTATATTCGTACAGACAATATATTCACATAATTTATTTTACTATATTGCAAAGTAATGAAAACAATTTTAATAAACTAGATGCATAAATACAAAATATAGCGATAATATTGCTAAAATGCGATTCATTAAATGCGTGTACAAAAATAATAAATGAAATAATAATATAAACAATTATTTGTAATCATGAAAAAAAAAATTGTGAATTTCGTTGAATCACGAGAATTACAAAACAATTGATTTACCCATAGAAAGAGAATAAACACAAAAGTTAGTGATGAGAACGTTAATCTAGTTTACTCCTTCAAATTATTACTACGAATATGTGAATCATGTGATGTGAATCACTATTAAACCGTGAATATGTTGTGTCTAACAAGGCAGCATTACGTGGGAGAAGGCTTTTAAAAATCTTTTTAACGGTCACAGAATTTAGGCAGTCGATGTCGATATATTTATTGCAAATTGTCACCTAAGCATATATATTTAAAAAAAATATTTTTTATATTTTTTATATATATATTTCGATATATTTTTTGACAAATTAAGATATTATTAGAACACATTCTTATTGTGAAGTTGTAATTATTCAGAACATAGGTCTGTGATATTTTAAATATGAATTAAATATATTAATTTAAAAGATATACATATAATATCAATTTTATCAAGTAATGGAACGATTAAATGTATTAATATCAAAAAGGTAACATATAGGTTCGAAAATTTGTCGCTGTCGCATAGTTGAATAATGCACTTTCCCCGGTTAGGAAAGAGATCCAGGTTCGAATCTCGGTGGCGCAACAACAATATTTTTCGATACAATTGATTTTATATGTACATCTTTCTAATTAATTAATTTAATTAAGATATTTTTTATCATTGGATTTGAATTTTCGCGGGGAATCGTTTTATATCACTAGTTTCATGACAGCGTCCGCTAGGGTCGTGCAAATCAAAGTAATTTAATCACCACATATCTGTAACATCCCTGTCAACTGTGCACAAGTCAAGGGAATCGTATCTAAGTTTGGTTCAGTTTCAGTTTAGAAAGAATCTGCTCCTCTTTAAAACTCTAGAAAGGTAAGTAATACTACAGTAATTGAACAAAAATAATTTAAAACTAGTTTATGTCTCTCTCCTGTAAAGTACATAATTCTTAGATATGTGGTGTTGTTGCTTAGGTGACGAAATAGTGTTTTACGTTTCGTCTACTGACATTATCCGTCGAATTTTTCGGTTCAGTCCAAGATAAACACAGGATAGTTCAATATACTCCCAGAGGTTGGCGGAGGTGCCTGTAAAGGAAGGGTGCGACACCGTTCTCTCTCCCTGTTTGCTAATAGTAATTACGGCTGGAGTGACGGGAATTTGAATATGGCGCAGACAATTGGGGGGCTTCGAATGTATAAATTGCTGTGCGATCCTTATTATGCAGGTTGCAACCCAGTTCATTCTACTCGGAAGCATAACAGAATCAGGATTTTGGCTGTGTTCTGGATAGTAATCCACACGCTATTGTTCCCTGAATGCGGGTAGCCGAGTAAACTTGTAACCACTATTTTATATAGGAGCAAGTTGTTTGGGTAGATTTACAGAGTTTAAAACTACTCCTTCTAAGGCTTGTGAAGCTCCTCGAGAAAATTAATATACGCCCTAAAACTTACTTAAAGTTTTGGCTTAAAAAAACGTTTTGAATTAAAACTGGGTAACTATAGCATAAACGTAAACGGAAAGAAAATTTCGGATTTATATATTTATTCGATAGATATACTTTTGTATATTTTTCTAATCCAATTAAAAATAAATTACTACTGTGATTTCATTAAAAAATTTAATATTATTAGTAATGTCAACGTTTCCTGATTATTAATGTAAACTGTCCTGGGGCCATCTAGCGGGTTCTACTTAAAGTTATTTGAGAAACATTGAAATACAAATGTGATCGTTTTCAATGGGAAAAAGATGATTTATCAATCAAAATCAAATGATAAATAATCTATAGGGTTAATATGGTGTAATTATGGTTCGATTCCTGGTGGTAACTATATTTTTTCGATAAATTTATTAAGTGTATCTTTCTAAATGACTTATCTCATTTGTTTTAAAACAAATACATTCTAACAGTCGCTATTACGTAAATATTTAAAATGGCTGTAGGAGCAAATTTATCTACACGATAGTACGATTACGATGTTCTAATTTTAAAATAGATTTGTATGTGTACTGTTTTGAAAAGAAAACGATCGCCTATCAATAATCCTTTGTGTGACATACAGGAAAACATTGGGATTTTGTGTATAAATTTATTTGAAATTTTATAAAGCTCTTTGGCGATAATCCACTTCGAGTGCTTTTCAATACGGCCAAAAAGTAATTTGTGTAAGCCTTTTACAAACTAAGTCAAGATATTTAAAAACCCGAGTTAAAAGTATCATTTATTAAAAACTTTTTAATTTAACGCCATAAATCGACCCCTCGATTAGCTAGCCAACACTAGGCCTAGAGACCCCGTAATAAGATCACTCAAACGGCTGGCTTTTGAAAGTCGTCTAAAATCGGTTATGTCACGTGTGTTCCTGATAGTATAAACCAATTCATTCCACCCCACAGGAGCAGACGCGCAGATTGGTCGATTATAATATTTCACCCTATTGGCGGGTGTTAGTTCAGCCAGCCTATTTACAGCTGATTGAGCAGATCGCAAATTTCGTTGAACTTCAGCAAGGTTTTCTCGCTCATGGAGATGCTGACACGGGTGCCATTTCGTATAACTGGAGTAAATTGATATATTCAGTTTTCATTATAAATGTGTTGGACTATATTACACAACAAAATATCAATACGAGTGAGTCAGCCTGGACTGTACAATGTATTTTCAAGTAATTCTTGAGAAGGAGTATCTCCGTGTACGGGCTTCTTTATAAATATGTTAAACCTTTTCTCTATTCTCCTTGGATTATTCATTCTTAATAGTGAAGTTCTAATGTATTTATTAGTATGTAAATCAAATATAGAATAAAATTACTAAATTCACCCACCCATCAAAACATGGGAAGAAATATAAAACAGTAGCAATTTTATAAAATTATTTTAATCCACCATTGACTAAACTACTTTAAATACTAACCGATAAATGTTCAATGTTTATTTCAGAGCGATATTGTGAGCTTGGAGTAATAAGGTATCATCTAATATTTTATCAAAATTGACATTATCGCATCAAAATTTTGACAATAATTTTATCTTTAAAGTTGTGTTGCAAACATGTCAATTTTCCTAGTAATTTAGGAGATAACAAGAAAACAAAGTTGTATTTTAGTAGCACTTTCGATATTTCTTAGAACAACAACACTAAATAAAATGTATGATTTATACTATATAACGTGACTGAAATCAGGAATCAGTATACTTTATTATTCTAAATTAAATAGCGACATTTTTGTAAAAATTTAATCAAACTCCCCTAAAGATAACGAAAAATTAATATTCAAAAGTATGAGTTGATATAATGTTAGATGTCGTTAACGCCGAGAACTGCCATGTGTCACGTGATTAAACTTCTTTGACCTTGGAATCCACACGCTTTTGTATTTATGCGGTAGTTTTAATATATTATTTACTCTTCTCAATGTAAATTTGTATCATTTTTTTTTCTAATTCATTATCTATAAAAAAGTGTAAGTATTCTGTAATGGTTATTATTTTATTATTACGTTAACGATTTATTGGTAATCTGTATATTAAAAATAAAATTAACTAAAAACAAACAAACAACATACAATAAATTGCTATTTATTATCACAGATTTGTGTCATTGGCGTGCGTGAACTTTTAATAATTTAATTTGTTTTATGATTCGATTGTAAAGTTGCACGCACACCAAATGAGAGAAATTGTGTTTAAATAACATGAAATGTTAGCGTTAGTTAGTTAATCTACGGAGACAATTTTAAGTTAATTTATTTATAAATAATTTTATACTAAGTTTATCGATATACGAAATTAGAATAACCCCAAAGTAAGCAGAACAATGCAATTTGTTGAAATAATAAGAAAGTAGAAGTGCGCTTTCATGAACGAGAAACTGAAAGATGGTAAAACCCGGTTCGTATATTACGAATACGCTTAACGATGTAATAAATAGCGGGTGTCCTTTTGATTTGCAGTGACCGTATTTTATAATGATTGGTTTAATTTTTTTTAAACAATATTTTTGTGATCACTTTATATAAATATAACGTTCACCAATTCTCACCCCTCCATTTCCACATTTATCAAATTTTTGAAAGTTGTACATATGTTAATATATGGACTGGATAATTCATTTTTTTCTTTTTTAAACAGCATATATGTCATCACTATGAGAATCAGATTTTTAAAAATTATTTTAAAGCAACATTCTTTATCTGTAAAATGTTTTTTAACATAATATACTACTAGAATACGCCTGAAAAATCAATATTTATCAATTTTTTATATATTTTCTTATTTTGACCCGTATATTAATAATAAATTATATATAATAATAAAAAATAACTTTGTCTCTATGAAATATCTGATATTTGTTTAATAACAGTGTCTTTGTAGGTAAAAAATCCAGTAATTGTGTGTTCCTGGACATATTCAAATATTGCTAATATTTTTGTATTTGTATTTATTCAAATCACGAAAAATTATCATTCTATTAATTTATTTATAAGAACAAATAGTAACTTATTAACTATCTATTACGTTAATTCCCCGCAGGGGTAGACAGAGAGGATAGAGCGCCACACTATTCTATCCTGACACAATTCTCGTCTCATCTACATTAATACATGTGAGCTCGTCAATTATTGAGGCTTCTAACAAGACCATCTTCCAGAATCTGATTTCCCCGGTCATGCCAAGTCTTTTGCGAACATCCCTATTTTTTGTTACGTTTCTATGGTCTAGTGGTTACGTTACTCGCCTAGTGGTCAAAGATTCGAACCTCGATTTAGGATGCCATCTAGTTAGTGAGAATATTGACGTGACACATATTCTGTGTACGTAAATATATATATATTTTTTTATTTATTATAATTCTCTCCTCGTTCATTCGTTCCATATGACCAAACTACCTGAGCGATTCTTTTTAAATCATATTCACGGTGCTTAGACCAGCTTTATATTATCTTTTTATGTCTTCATTCTTTAATCTATCATAAATATAAGTGTAAGAACTGTCATTTTTGTATGTGTGTGTGTGAGATGAGTGGTGGGGGTCATGGGATATAAGAGGCCATCACTGGAAGAGGGGCTCTTTTCCCATTATTCCTTCGCATTAGCAATAAACAATATCTGAGTTATATTATTGCACCTTATTACACGTAACATATTGAGTTTCACTACAAGCAACTTGAGTGATAAGGAAATAACCCAAAGGGAATCTGTGATGGTACTTCCAAGGACATCACACTGGTGCAGTTAAATTGGAAAGTCACTATAATAAGTGTAAGTGATTTCATTTCCACTGCATTCAATCTATTTTTGTCCATCTTCTGTCAGCTCAAGGCCTCACTTCCATAGATAAATGTTAATTCCAGAACTTTATGTGTGTACCGCTAGTGTTGTCTCGGTTGTTAAGTTTATAGTAGTCATACTGTTAAATAAATCTAATCACTGAAGTTTGCATTTAATGGCTTCATTAAAACACATCGCCTTTTTTGTGTAAATCCACATAGGAGCCACCGCGCCGAGATACTCACGTGACATAGACTATTTATCACTAGCATTTTAACCCACACACAAGTCGCCATCTCGCGTACCGAAATATCTGCTATTCTTGACGTTTTAATCTCACTCCCTCATACATAGGCACCTGAGTTTTTGCTGTAAGTTGTATTACATATTTTGTTGTATGTTTTGTTACATATTTTGTTGTATGTTGTACTACATATTTTGTTGTATGTTGTATTAAATATTTTGTTATATATAACGATGCTACCTGTAGCAACTAAAAATATTTTTTATAATTTTATATATTTAAAAATATATAATCTTTCTAATTGTTTAATTTAATTTCTATAAAAAATACAACAGAACTATGTTCTGAAATTAAAACTTCACAACAAAAATGCGTTTTCATTAAAAATTTATAGTAGTTCGTTTAAAAAAGTATCTGATATATCGGTATTTTGTTAAAATCTTTCATATTTTACCAAAAACTACCAAAATGTGTGAAAAAATGTGTGATATAACCACATAATTGATTATTATTGTTAATATTACTAATCATAGCAAAATCATTATCAAACGAACTTTAGGTACTAAATGAATGATATTTTTTTCTTATTAGGAGAACATATTCTTATTGTGAAGTTGTAATTATTCAGAACAGACGGCCTGTGATATTTTAAATATTAATTAAATATCACAGACCTATGCTGAAGCAACAACAATAATTTTCGATAAAATTGATTTTATATGTATATCTTTCTAATTAATATATTTAATTCAAATTTAAGATATTTATTTCATTTGATTATAGAACAAAATTCATACAAAGTCGATTCGCAACAACATCAGCTTAAAGGTTTGAATTGACTATTTTAGACGTGTTTTAAATGGTTATTCAAAAACTAAGCAATATTGTAATCGCCATCTGTTTTTTGTTAAAACTTAATCTACTGCATTTGAACGGTGCAGGAGTGTGGAAAAATGAAAATATTATTGAAAAGTGAAGTACTAAAAAAATTACATAATACAACAATTTTTATCAAGCAATCTTTCATTGGTGCTTTGTAACACGTCATTCATTCATATAAAATAGATCGCATTTTTATATTTTGTTCAAACTTATACATATATCGTCTGTCAGATAAAATTTTTGTAATCGGTTAAGATGCCGTGTGAAGAAATATGAGATGAAAGGATCCAGGAATGAGAACCTGTTTGTTGAGATTTGTTCTGTTAAATGAAATTATTTCTCCTCTGCCTTAAATTAAATAATATCTAAATAGTTTTTCTAATTCCATTTTATATAATTACGCGTCTTATTTAAGACATATTACGTAAGTGGAATTTATACGGATTCTTGTTAAATGTCCAAGGTAGTATAACGATTTTAATGACCAACGATTTAAACATCTCAAATAAGAAATAATTTATCATTTAAAAAAATATACAAAAACAATTTTACTATTCACGGCAGAATTTGCTTTAATGTTATTAAATTTTCTATGGTAATACCGGCATTACGTTTGCGTTATTAATTTGTAAGGATATTTATTCAAGATAATGTAAATATTATAATAAATTATTTTTATATATTTCATTTAAAATAAAATCTAAATACTCATGTTTATTTAGTTAATCAAATCTGAAAAGAAATGTTCGTTCAGAAAATAAGTTTAATATTGATTTATTTTTAAATGAATTTCCACATAATAAATAGGTATAATTAAATTTATTTTATACATGCAGAGAATACTGTTGCTACTATATATAGAAAAAAAAGTTTAGTGAACATAACGTGTTCATTTGTTGAGGCCTTTTTTATTTTGAAATTAATGTACACTTGGCTTCATTTCAATATATTTACCTTGTTGCTTGTATTATGCAAACTAAATATCTTTTGAGTTTATCATTTACCTGTTTTATGCGGGACGGGTTACTTGCTCCGAATATACTCTGGTTAGCATTTATAGCATGATCACTCGCGTAGAGGGTTGAGTATATTTTTTTATGCTGGCTTCTAAAAATGCCTTCTACCGTTTGTTTTCACGATTTTTATTTTTTCTTCTAAGTTTGTTCCATTACGCCAGGTTTAATATGATCATGGTTTATTATTACCAAACAAGCTCGTTTTTATTTTCATAGAATAAATTTTTATCTACACTTACTTTGTGTGCCTGTCTGACTACCTAGCTATTCTTCATTTATTTCGAATTTATTATGTTAGTTTCTTCACTACTATGTAGGTACTATTGTAATAATTTTGTTACTTTCGTCCATCCATGTCGCACACACTATCATGAGAGAGTTATTTTACTCAGTTAAAGGTTATACGCGACAAAGAAAATTATTCAGTATTTTAATAGATATTTAAATAAATTTAATTTGAAAAATCATGTGATTTTTTTATGATTCTGATAGTGACATACTTTTATTATAATATCATTAGTTTTGGTTTCAAAATTGAATTATATCTGAAAAATGGTCCTACGTTAATTGACATGGGGGTACTTTGTGGTGTAACATGATTATGTTAATTTTCACAAGTATAGTTTCGAGAGGTGCAGTCCCTCTCATCATCAGGTGATAACAAAACTAATTACAGTATTGTAGTATGTTCGGATAATGGGTCTGGGAAAAAGGGGGAGGTTTTGGTCGTATGAGAGGGACTGCACCTCTCGAAACTACTTATTTAGCATCAAGTCGTTTCTCCGCTGAGGTAGGAAGAGAGGATAGAGCGCCGTAATATTCTGTTCTGACACACCATTTTCGCCTCATCCACATTTATACATCTTCTCATACAAGTTCGCGGATTACTGTGCCTTCTTACAGGACCATCTTCCAATATCTGGTTTACCTGGTCGTGCTAATTCTTCCGCGGACGTCCTCTATTTCTGGTGCCATCAACACTTACGTTATATATCTTTCTTACAATTCTATCCTCATTCATCCGTTCCATTTGACCAAACCATCCAAGTGATCCTTTCTTAATCTTACTCACTATACTAAGATCAGCTTTAAATTCTTTTCTTATTTCTTATTAAGGGGAACACATTCTTATTGTGAAATTGTAATTATTCAGAACATAGGTCTGTGATGTTTTAAATACTAATTTAATTTACTCAAGGTATTTGAGATTCCGTAAAAACAATGTAGATGGCTTTCAAATAATGGAACGACAGATGTATTAATTTGAAAAAAGTGTAACATGTGGGTTCAAAAATTTGTCATGAAAAATACTGGTGCTGTAGCACCAATTGGTAGTGATCTTCCCCGGATTGGAAATATTTTTCGACAAAATTGATTTTATATGTATATATTTATTATTAATACATTAAATTAATATTTAAAACATCACAGACCTTATTTCTTCATTATTTACTCTATCATAAATGGATCTGCCACATATACACCTAAGTGAAACTATAGTAGTGATAATAACCCAACGTGTGTGTAGAACAAAGTTTAGTTGTGAGAATTATTATAATGTTCGTACATTTTATATCCACTTTTATCTTACTAATATCATCCATCCTGTAATATTTTTTATTTATTATCTTTGTTTTATTAACCACTAAAAACAAAGATAATAAATAAAAAATATTAATTTTAACCACGAAGTTAATATTGCTAATTTTAAAAGTATCACCTGTAATAGTTCAAATACTAAGTATTTTTGAATGAAGAAAACGTAAAAATGTAAATAGTTATTTTAGTCTCACAATAGGAAAATGAGTTATGATGTCTCATTCTAATACCTGAATGTGTCAGAAAATAGGTCAGGATGGTTCTCGCTTCTTCATTTGCTAACTTCATGTAGCGGTCCTGACTCCTGGCTTCTGGCTCCAGGTTCATGCATATATATTACTACTTGCGGTCTCGCAGACTGACGCTCGTCTGCACAGCTACAAGGCTTCACATCATGGTAAGTGGGGGGAATTCTTATTCCAATATTGAAAGAATACTTTCAATATTGGAATGAAAAATGAATATTTTTACAACTGGAATAGAAAAGACGAAATAAATGACATCACGGTTAGCTGGACAGTAAACATCATTACAAAAGTCAATAATGATTAATTAGTGACGTCATCGGAAAATATTTAGGCATTCTTGATGAAATATTTAATTTAAAAAAAAAAATTACATCTCAATTAAGTTCTAAATTTTTTTGCCAGAATTTAATTCTTCAATACTTTTCCTGGGTAGAATTTAATAGGGGTATTTAACAAAGGTTTAATTAAAATAAAAAATTCAATTTATTGTAATTATTTAATTAAAAATAATTTTTTAAATGACACTTTCATTTTACATTTCAACGTCGACCAGTTTCAGAACATTTGCCCAATAATTAACAAATATATATCATGAAATTTTTCGGCATCATCGGATTTTAAACAGAATATAAAATGCCACATTTAAAAAATGTAATTTTTCTTTTTATAAATCTGTTTAAATATTTTAGTCGCAAATTTTTGTAAATACTTGACATTTTTTACCGATTTTGTAGCGCATCCATAAAAGTGCCCAATTAAAACAAATTCGAATAAGCTCACATTTAGCCTACAAATTTATTAATAATATCACTCAACTTATTTCATAATTAATTAGGATTGCCAAGTAACGTAAATCTATTTAACAAGCTCATTAGGCAGATCTGCTGCTATTATACAACGTGAATTAACGGCCTCGTTATTAAAATATATGATTTCTGAAATGAAATTTCTTTATCAGCATTCACGTCTACCGCTGTTATTTGGATGATGGCTCTGTTTTCATCCAGTATCAAGCTAGTCCTCGAAGGTAGCGACTGGAACGCATGACGCGTTGTCATATTTAATGCCATATATTGATTTTCATCGAAAAAAATTAATTTCAGAAAAATATATATTCAATATAAACATAAACACATTAATATTGATTCAGATCTTTCAATGAATACACTAATCAGTAAAACTGTCAGTGCATGCTGACATCAACTGAGACAGATTAAAAGTATTCGGAGACATCTTCCTCTTGAGGCAGCCCGTCTACTTATAAATGCATTTATGGTGTCACGTGTGGACTATTGTAATAGCACTTTTAAAATTAGCAATATTAACTTGGTGGATAAATTCATATTTTTTATTTATTATCTTTGTTTTATTAACCACTTGAATTGAGTTTAAATACATCTACCGGTTTCGAAAAATACCATTTTCTTCTTCAGGATGTCATAACTAACCAAAAATATTTAGCATTGTTTCTTCATCAGAATCTATTTTTAAAAATTTTTTAAAATTAAAAAAAAAAACAATTATTTAAAAAAAAATTTAATAATAATAATTTGAGTTAGGTACTAAATTTATTTTTGTAATAATTGTTTTTTTTTAAATTTTTAAAAATAGATTCTGATGAAGAAACAATGCTAAATATTTTTGGTTAGTTATGACATCCTGAAGAAGAAAATGGTATTTTTCGAAACCGGTAGATGTATTTAAACTCAATCCAAGCGGTTAATAAAACAAAGATAATAAATAAAAAATATTCTAATAGCATCTATGCTGGCCTGCCAATGTTTCAGCTGGATAGATTACAATCTATTCTAAATGCGGCTGCATGGATAATATATGGAGATTCCAAATTCTCTCATATAACATCCCTTTTACATCAGTTACATTGGCTCCGATTCCCTGAAAGAGTTGAATTTACATTGTGCTGTTTGATGTATAAGGCGACACATAACATGACGTCTCTGTATCTTCAAGAACATTGCATCTCGGACAATTTGAATAGTAGACGTCAAACTCTCAGGTCAACCTCTACTTCAGCTACAGGAAGGGTTGTAGAACCGAGCAATCGTTGCCAGAAATCTAAATTTAATGAACGAGCGTTTGCGGGGGCAGGCTCAAAAGCGTGGAACTGTTTGCTCTCCGTCACAAGAAACAGTGCATCAGAGACATTATTTAAGAAGAATTTAAAAACGCACCTTTTTAAAGAGTCATTTCCATAAGTGTAAATAACGATTTTTAATTTTAAAAAATATGGATAATTTATTTATTGGTAACAAACAGTTTATGTGTAAAGCGTCTTTACGAAAGTGGCGCTATATAAACTATCTAATATTATTGTTATTATAAAAAAATTTAAGAAGAAAATCAAAATGCAAATAACTTTCACGCAGAACGTGAGGGCTCAAGGCATACCAAGTTTTAAAAGATATTGTATGTTTCCTTTAAAAAATTTTAATGAAGCGTTTACACGTAAACATCAAGCCTTTGAGACTCTTCTCAAAAGCGCTTAGAAGATCGCGATTCATTACCGCATGCATTTTTACGTAGATTAAAGTCACATCAGTAGCTGTCAATCATTTTAATCAATTTATAAAATTAAAAATAATACTCACAGAACTTATTTTTGCTGTGTAGTTGCATTTTCAGAACATAGTTCTGTGATAATTTAATACAAATTAATTGAATCAATTAGAAAGATATCCGGAAAAAATCTACGTATCGGAAAAATATACGATATTTTCTGTATATCTTATTAATTGATTAATTTTATTTGTATTAAAAAATAATTATTATTTTAAAAATCTATTACCTAGTACCTAACATAAATTATTATGATGATGAAAGATGTGTAAATTGACTTAATGATACAAAATTACTAGAAACATTTTTTAGGAAAAATTTAAGTTAATTAAAGTTAAGTTAATCTCCTAGATATTAAAAAAAATAGAATTTTAAAAACATTAGATCGACCTGACATAAATGATTTTAGTTAGTTAATTAGACATACTGATGAAGAAAATGGTATTTTCCGAAACCGGTTGGTATTAAATATAACGCATAAAGTTTTAAGTAATCTATATTAAAATGAATAATAACTACAATGTAAAATTTACAACGAATATTAAAATAAAAAGATCCTCGTATAAAAAATGTGATATATTTTTTGTTTACAGAAAAATTTAGTATTTATTTGTAAACATTTGTAAAAATTTTTTTTGGTTTTTCAGTAAATTTTTAGATTTATTGAATTGAATTGGTTGGTAATAATTGTACGAGGCATTACCGATATCCCGGGATGGTTTAAAGGCTGGTATTTGATTTCCTATTCCACTAGTAATTAAAAATAATATCACCTAGAATTATTGCTCCAACTTTCTCTATCGCCACCTAACACAACACGCTCTTTCACGACTCACATCAGTTGTAGTTTGGTGAGCCCATCGACTGCTTAAATTTGAACTCCAAATAAACTAGAAATTCATGGTTCTCTATCTTTTTTTAAGCTGATTCATATCCATTGTGCATTGTGTTGTTATGAAGTATGTATGTATGGGACAGTCCATAACGTTTTACGACCAGGGTTGAAAGCTCCTGATATTTTCCTTGTGAGTCCAAAGGTCTGCTGGAAGCTAACGTAATGTTTCTGACTCTGTCCTACCATTTCCAAATCACATTCTGCTATTTCCTTCCTAATTCATTCTATTATCTTTCAGATTTGTTAATTTTTGTATTAAAACTAAATGTACTACGTTTTATAGAAATTGATAACATAACACTAAATTCCGGAAGACTAATAATATATGATTAAGGAGAACGCATTCTTATTGTGAATTTGTAATTATTCATTATTGTGTTCTCCTTAATAATATATAAGTTGTATCAATGTGTCTAAAATTTAATATAAATAAATTCTTAATTCTGGCATCCCCTATCGGTTTACTCAAAGGTATTTGAGATTCCGTAAAAATAAAGAAGATGGCTTTCAAATAATGGAATGATAGATGTATTCATTTGAAATGTGTAATATATAGGTTCGAAAAATTGTTGTGTTGTTATAGCATATATGGTATAGCATAATTGGTTAATGCACGTTCCCCCGATAGGAAGACATACAGGTTCGAATTCCATTAACAACAGCAATATTTTTCGACAAAATTGATTTTATATGTAAATCTTTCTAATTAATGCATTTAATTTGTATTTATATCTCTGTATATATGAATTCAGATTAATTTTTAATTTAACTCGTGTTCCAGATCTCACTGATTAATATTTATACATCTATTTATGTACAGTGGTGTAATAACTGCTGAATAAATCATTCATATGACAGGTTGCATACGGACTAACATGTACCTATACAAATACGTGGAGTGTACCCGCTACGTAGGTACTGATTGTGTTTTCAGCGCGTGAAATTTCAGCCTTGGAAATCGGTTGGGGGTGAATTTGGCGGGAGGCATTTTAAAAGCAAATGCCGCATTATAAAATTACATTTCGGGAGATTTGCTCATTGAATATTATATCTAACTGATTTGAAATATTATAATTTGTAGATTTTGTAAAATAGGTTATACGTTATTTTAAGCATTTGCTTCAAATTAAATTAGTCTTGTAGAATAAGGATTTTTTAACAATAAGTTCATACTGTTGCATATAATCTATTTTTTATGTACTAATTTGTCAATCTTCGTATGATATATATGTATATATTTTAATAAATAAATAGTGTGTCACCCAGAATATAGGGTGTTATTACCAACCAATAGTTAAAGTCGACAGAGCAGATCCAGAAAGAGGAATCCATCGATGAGGATTTTCCATCCAAACCAACTCAATAGTCAAGAGCAAAGCACTGCCAGTTGAAAGCTCACTCACAGCTGGATAGAATTAATTGATGATATTGTAGAGAGATTCAGGATAATCGGACTCAGTCGATAAATAAAAACCCAGTTTGTTGTTATACAGCAAATTTATTCCAGAAAACTATACAGTCTACCATATATAGACTACAGTCTATATGTTGTCTACGTGTAATTTCTCAGCCCATGCTGTACCGAGCTGACGTGGTACAAATAAAACGTTATATAATTTTATTTATTTATTTGTCCATGTGGACTGACTGCGTATGAACCCGCGCATTGGAGCGTTCACGTAGTAAATACTAGTCCAGAAATTCTTTTCAAGATGTGAAGTCGGACGCAAGTACATGGTAGTATATTATTTACTTCGTTCATGTGTTCCTCACTGCCGTTGGCGCGGTAAACATAATATAACATTCGAATATAGTGCATCTGTTTTAAATAGATGCAATAGTGGGTGAATTTTCTATATCATGTTTAAACACATACGTACATATTATCACGTACTTGAAGAACGTCTGTCTGACGTTTTAAATCACGTACCAATTGTAAATAAACTATTTTTATATATTTTCAAAATTTTGTTTTGTGTACACATAATATGTTTTCGAATGTGTGTCTAGATATTTTTTCCCAGCATTCTACTTATAATTTTTTTCAAATTGATTCGAATAATATTAATAGTTTGAAAGTAACATAAAGCTTTATATTTAAATGCAACCTTAATATTAAATTCAGTCACATTGTTTTACCCGATGATAAACTTTTGATCTGACGAGAATAAAGATGAGAAAGCCCATAAAGTGTGCCGAGTCTACAATAGAAAGTTCTCACAATCGAGTAATTTGCAATAAAAAATCCATTTCAAAAACATTAATTCACAGATCATAAACGTATATGAAGAGTGTTAGGAGAAAAGGAATTGAATTTAATGAAGAGAAAAATGAATTTATTATCCTTTTTTCCACTGTGTTTAACATGAAACAAATCTCTATATTATAATCCAGAACGCTGTCTTGCCAATCTTTCTTTTTATCATTGGCTATCTCAAGAAGATCCCTTGATTCTTCTCTGCCCTTATCTCTTGCTTCGCCAGTCATCGATGAAAGAGTCGAGCAAACATCCAGGTTCCTTTGCATCCTATCTAGCCATCAGAATCTCTCCTCTGGTTTATGGAATGTCAGGTGCACACATGGTGAAGACTCTTCCATCTGAATCAGATGCCCGATCCATTGAAGTCGTTGGACCTTGATAAATGTGACGATGTCAGGCTCATCATAGAGCAATTCTTCTCAGAAACTTTGAGACAGCAAGAACGCAAGAAAATAGAAATGCGGTGCTGGTGTATTCTGTATTTTGTGGATAACTTGCAAATAACACTGGGCAACAAAATATTTTTTTTTTTAGTTAGGGAAAAGTAAGAACTGATTATGAATATTCTTTATGTGCTGATTCCAAAAATATTGGTGTTTTTTCGTATCACCTCTAGTTTTTGAGATACAGGCTTATTGATTTTAGTTCCGATAAAAGACTGGTTTTACAGCACTGGGTTAACAGAAATTGACCGTTAAGACATATCATAATTCAAGGAAAATAAAACTTATTCAACGAACCTTTGGTGCGAGAGAGAAAATCATATTTTTGCCCTTGCATATCAAGTTGGGGCTTATGAAGCAATTTGAGAAGGCTTTAAATCAATATGGACTTTGTTTTCGCTGCTTGAATCAAAAATTTCCTGGGATTAGCACAGAAAAACTGAAAGGCGGAATATTTGATGGTCCTCAGAAAAGGCAGCTTATTAAAGGTACACAATTTACCGCATCAATGAACGAGATTGAATGAACGCTTGGTGTTTATTTGTTCAAGTAGTAAAACATTTTCTTGGAAATTATAAGGCAGAAAATTACATGGAATTATTGGAAAATATGCCTTCCAACTTTAATATTCTCAGTTGTGACATGAGCATAAAAGTTCATTACCTCCACAGCCACTTAGATCGGTTTACAGAAAACCTAAGTGGTTTGAGTGAAGAACAGGGGGAAAGATTCTATTAAGATATTAAAACTATGGAAGATCGATATCAAGGAAGATGGGGTAGCCACATGATGGCTGACTACTGTTGGAGTCTTCAGCGAGACTGTCCCGGTAAACTCCACACTATAAAGTCGTATAAAAGTAAAAAAAATGAAAAGTGATGAAAGTGTATATATATCTACTGTGTGAAATAAATATCTTTGTATTTTTTTTTTTAAATGAACACTTAGAGAATATAATAGTAGTGATAAAGTGAAATGTATACAAGTTAAAAATAAGATGATTTTATTCTAAAAGAGGCCAATATAGTGTGTCTCAAAAACTAGATCTGATAGACCAAAACTAATGGCTATTTTGGATTCTGCACTTCAAAATTACCTAGAAACACTTAAAAAATCGCTGGAACCAAAATGTGTGTTGTTGTAATAGATGCATCGAGCAACATCCTTTTTTTCCAATCCTTTGATATTTTGACTATGTTACTAGACATTGGTTGGTGATTTAAGAGAGGACCAACACGATGAACTTTGTCGCAGAGCCTGTCCCTGGACTGGACTGGAAATAGATGGCGATAGACAATCCACGCCGTCATTCGCATTATTCAGCCGCAGGATCCACAATGACGACTACCACCATTGAGAGTAAAACAAAAAGAAGATGAAAAATGTTATAATATGTGACGGGAGGAAACTAGTATTTTACATGTTTAAATAATAGTAATCAAACAAATATCAGATATCTCATAGAGACAAAGCTATTTTTTATTATATTATAATGGAATAGATTCCCCATCTTGTA
The DNA here is from genome assembly GCA_022840565.1 of Eubasilissa regina. NCBI lineage: Eukaryota > Metazoa > Arthropoda > Insecta > Trichoptera > Phryganeidae > Eubasilissa > Eubasilissa regina. Next base: position 31,399,205 of record JAINEB010000018.1, read on the forward strand.
TTACTCGACAGAATCTACCCAATGACGTTATTGTCTCGACTTCGTTAAAAAACGTGACACTTTCTGCTGACATACTTCAGCATTTTCAAATGATTGATTGGTTCATTGGTTAAATAGATGCTAATTTGCCTACCGATCCGAAGGATGAAAGATGGATCAGCTCGCGGGCTTTGAGGTAATCCAATTTGATCTGATTTGAAAATGGTAAGGATATTGATTTGTTTGCGTAAATCATGACATAATTTAAATAAGGAGAGAAAAGATAAATGAGGAGAGAATGGAAAAAAAGATATATGACGCAAGTGTTGATGGCACCAGAAGTAGAGGACGTCCGCGGAAGACTCGGTACGACCAGGTAAACCAGATACTGGAGAATAGTCCTTTTAGAACCCTCAATAATCGTCGAGCTTGTATGAGAAGATGGATGAATGTGGATTAGGCGAGAATTGTGTAACAATTCTCGCCTAATCCACATTCGAATTCGAATTGTGTGACAGAAGAGTGTGGCGCTCTATCATCTCTGCCTACCTCCGCGGAGAAACGGCGTGATGGTAAGTAAGTAAATAAATATATATATATTTATTATTTATTTAATTCTTGTTAGTGTATTTTTTTAAAAATAATTTTACAAGTGAAGCATATATAATAATAATAATAATAAAAATATATAATCTTATATCTAGAGACACTTTTAATCAGTTTATCGGATAACGCTGCTCAACTAGATGCCTGTGTCAGGCCTGTATGTGATTTTATTTGCTTTATTTTATTGTTATTCGTCATTCACATTGATAAAAACAAGTTGAACATAAGAAAAAAGAAAAGAGGGTATTTGTGTGTAGGTAGTAAACATAAAATGGAACACTTATTCTAGAGTGAGCCCATTTCGGAAGGCTAATTTTGCGTATCATGTGAAAAGGAGTAATTTCTGTTATTGTCAATAATTAATTTTATTTTTACATTTGAAATATTTTAAGTTATGATAATATAAATATATATATTGTGACATTACAAAGTACCGTCACGTATTCACAGAGTATTGGTCTGTCATAATTATGAGATTATTTTTTTTTAGAAAGCATCTTGAATCTACGCTTTCAATGCGGCATCCGGCCGCAGGGAGTGCTCGCTCCGAGAGTTGAGACGTCAATTGGTGGCCCAACAGAGTGGGGGCACTTATGGTCCCACTCGGTTGTGGCAGAAAGTGATTAGAATTCGTAATTATTAATTAAAGATTTCGATATCTCGAATCCCGGCCAAATGTTAGGCTGCGGGTACTACGGAGTTGGTTCGCAATGGTTTGTTGATTCTACGAGGCGGCCAGAGAGACTGCCATGCTACTGAAGGCAAATGCACCCAAGAAGGATGATCAAATGATGACCTGGCACACATGGGGACCGAAATGAAGGACGATAATTTTCATACTACATTGACTGACGAGATGCTGTGTTCGGTATATCGAATCCCAGAACCTACGAGTGGGTTTGAACTCGTAAGCTACCCGAAGGGTTACCAGAGAAGTGCACCACAAACAGGTTTTTCTTCCCGCGAACTGACTTTAAATTTTAGTGTTCAAAGAATTAAAAGGAGATGGTTTAAATTGTTTATGAATTGCTGAACGATAAGTTTTATTATGTTTTTTTATTTTCAATTTTTTTTAGGGTTAAAGTCTGCTTTCATTTTGGAAACCTCCCTTCTTTCCTATACATCATATTTCATATTTTAGATGACAAAGTGAAACTAAACTAAATCTCGAATCGAACTCGCGTACATTTCATGCTCTACATTGTCTAGCCGGTGAAGAGCGTCTAGTCTCACTTAGTAGATGGACCAGGATTCCAACTGAGCAGTCTAAATCTACGTATGTACGGATGGGACGGACCTAAGATGGACACTGAACATATCTTAGTTTAAAAATTTTCGAAGAAGTCAACTGAACATTCTCTTGTGAATAAAACACGATATCTATCAAATATCTCATCTAAGTTTATTAGCGAGCCTGTTCCGCCATCTTGTTCCAAAATGGCTGCTATTCGAAAATTTGAATATCGTTTATAATGGCTCTAGAGATAAAAATGTACCTTCAAGGGTATCATATAATGGGAATTTACACACATTTCTTGCGGCAAATACACGATTTCTATTATTGTGTTAATTTTAGAGCATTTCAATATGTTTATTAACATATTTATTTTTATTATGGATCCATTATTTTATATGACTACGAAACGTTTCCGTCAGGACCGTGTTATTAAATTATTGAGTTAGTACGGCTTCCCAGATGAATCCAGACAAATTCATTAGTATTCAAGTTGATGGTAATTATTTATTTTAGGAACGTTGGCCAAGTGTATTTATACAACTTGTTGAAACATAAATGAAATATTTATTCGTGTGAAACGCGGAGTGAAATATTTATTCGTGTGAAACGCAGAGTTCACACGCATGACCTGATATAGCAAAACAACGCCAAAACCTAGTACTGGAGAGTTTCATTATTATTTATTTTAATTTTATTTATATAACATTTTAATTCGTCATAACTTATGTTATCAAACAGTTTTATAGCATCAACGACAAAATACAAGTTTTTTCTCATAAAATATAATAGAAAATTAGACTTGTGGTTGGTCCAATGCTCACAAATAAAATAAATAAATAAATAAAGACACAATAAAAATGATGAAGTCGAGTGTGATCAGGCTTTTTTCATAATTTATACATTTTTAGGTAGATTTTAAAATAAATACTACTTATTACTGAGGGTCTTATGATACATTTAGATGAAATATAGAAGGTGAATATTATGTTCCAGGCCGATTTTGTTTGGCCGCCATTTTGACTTTGTGAATATTTATTAGTGTGCATTTACTTATCGTAAAGAATTGTTAATTGCAATTTATAATAAAGTATCTAATGTCTCAAAAACATGTAAAAGCATATGTTTTGCAGTTCAATATTGATAACTCCGACTTTTGGAAAAAATCGTCATGAGCAACGAAGGTCATTTCGACTTGGCGGGTTTAGTTAGTAAATAAAACAGCCATTATTGGGCTACTGAAAATTCTTAATCGATGCATCAACGATGTTCACACTTACGCAGAGTGACTGTATGATGCGCCATGTAGCGTACGTGCCTATTTTTTTCAGGATGCAAGAGGCAATGCTGTAACCATTAATGATGATCGCTATCGTCACATGTTGGAAAACTTCTTAGTGACCGAATTGAGTTGATTGGGCCTGCAAAACATGTGGTTTTAACAAGACGGTGCCAGCTCATACACAGCCCGAACCACGCTTGATATTTTGCGAGAAATTTTTCCCGGCCGCAGAATATCAAAAAGTAGTGATATGACTGACCTTCTCGATCACTTGATTTAACAGCTCCCGACTATTTTATGTGAGGGTACTTGAAAGTAAAGGTCTACACTAATAATAATTCGGATTCTATAGAACAATATTCGAAATGAAATTGCTGAAATATTGCGCAAAGTGTGCGAGAACATTATAAAAAATATAGTTAAAAAAAAGCACGCGTTTGTACTGCTGCCAAAAGCAACCACTTGGCCAATATCATAATCTATATATAATTGTAATATATTTTATAATTGAAAAATAATAATTAAATTAAAAAATTATGTTGTATTTTATAGTTATATAAAAACAACATCGGCCTGGAACATAATATTCACCCTGTTTGAGAGTCGATATCTTTAACATATCATTATGATTATTATTTTATTTTATTGTGAACTTAGTTATTATTCTTTCAAACCTACATCATGGTTTGTGATTAACTCTCAAATTATTTTTTTCAGATTATTTTTTTTGAAATCATAGATAAATCAAAAATTGGTGTTATTTTAAAATATTAGTTCCATCATGAAGTTGCATTTTCAACAAGTTCTGAACACATTTTGTGGTATATTAAATTAATCAATTACAAAGGCATACAGAAAAAATATAGCTATAAAAAAAATATTTAGTTGCTACCGGAATTCGGACCTGGACCTCTTCCTATCCGGGGAACCGAATACTTTATCGAAAAATGTTTATTTTATATAAAATAAATAATAATAATAAAATATATATAAAAGCAATCCATTTTATATTACGGAATACGTATAATACTTTCCCAGCGAAAATGCGTTCTCCTTAACATATAAGTTGTATTACTGTTTACAAATTTCATAAAATTGATTAATTAATTTTACCCTGGCGTGTCCTATTGGTTTTACTCAAAGGCATTAGAGATTCTCAGTAATATAAAGTGGATTGCTTTTAAAAATTGAATAATCGATGTAGCAATTTGAAATATTACGGAATATAAATTCAAAATTAGTCGATAATGTATTCGGTTGCTACAGCGAAATCGGAGAACGTAATTCCACGAATAGGTAGAGGTCCAAGTTCAAATCCCGGTAGCAACTTAATATTGTTTTCATAGATAGATTTTTCTCTATACACATATATCTTTCTAATTGATTAATTCCTTCTGTTTGTTTATTAACATTCCTGTATAAATATTTGTAGATATTTATGGTTCTATGTAAAATTTGTGCGCACGTGTCGAATCAGGCTGTCAAATCGAATGAACAATATTCTAATACATTAATTCATCACCTAGTTTTAAAAAGGCGGCTATTCAAAAACTTAAAATATTCGTAACTCCGTCAATATTAGACCTTGAGGGAAAAGTAAACAATCTAAATTTCACACACATACGAAATCTACCTGATTCGTGTGGCCAGTGAAGAAATATATATTTTTTCATGTAGCTGGCCTCTAGGTGCTGTACGTTAATTGAATAAATATAATAATACCATTGTAGATAATTTATATTACTTGTGAAGGAAGAGCTTATTCGTATCATGATTTTGTGTCCAACAATTGGATGGGTGGAATTATTATAAATGTTTATTGAATTCAATTTTAAAAGAGAATACTTATTCAGCAGTACCTGAGTAAAATTGGTTAAGAAATCTGGTTTAGAAATAGAGCGCCAGAAAATATCGATAGATATAGAAAACATTATAAAATAGGTACTTTCACTTTACTTTGTGTTTTATTTTCACCTTTGTATCAGGATCAGGACACCAGGCATCCCCAAAACCTTTATGAATTTCATTGAAAAAAAAGTCTCTCGCATACTAAGCGAGTGCTTTATTTGTTTATATACTTTCTCGACATAAAATTTATATACTAATATTTAATTTTATTTAAAAAATACTTGTTACATCTGGTGAATTTTATAATAAGCTTCATTGTTAAAGGATTTATTAATAATTAACTTAAAATTTGTGATGAGAAAAAATGGTACTCTTGACTCACTGGTGTGATTGTTATTGGTATTCGATAATATCAGTGATTGAAAACTGTGATTTTGATCACAGTTTCATTACGAATACTCGCGAGCCGCACGATATCACAATACATACACGAAATAAATAAAAAAACATAATTTTTAGCGTATTCACTTATATTATTCAAACTTCATTGGCGTAAAAAACATATTCCAGTATATATAATTGATAAATATATATATATAATTTAATATCATCAATGAAAACCCTTAAAAAAATAATGGTCAAATTCTCAGCATTTGAGGTCAAATGCGTAAAATGTTTGGACAGAACCTACTAGATGGTACTTATTTCGAATTATAATGTCATTCCTTCATGATTATGCACATGCGTCAAATCACGGTTCACAACCAAATATAAATAAAATAAAAAAATGAATGACGAATTACGATATTCCAAGATATTCTATCACTGATAGCGAATGTGACTCAAAGATATCAGTGATTGAATTACGGTTCGTGATTTTGAGCTCATCACTACTTAAAATAACGTTATTTATTAAACCGTATTTACGGTTTTTTTTTAAAACCAAAAAAACATTTCTTATGTAGGCATGTAATGCGTTTGTTTCTAAATTTTGTAGGATTGAATTATCATATATCATTGATGTACGAAGTCACTAAATTCCAATTTAAATTCAATTAATCATATTTATATACGGGACAAATGACATCCCGTAATTGTTCAGAATGAGTAACGTTTACTGAAGCGTGCTCGGGACTTTCAGTGAACGCTCCGCCGAGCTGCTTTACCGATTCACGTATTTCCGAAATATCTTAATTAAAACTAGCATTGAATGCACACGTGTGCTGAATTTCCAATACAGTTTTCATCGTACACCAGAGTATGTCATGTGCTATATAGCACTTTGTTAACGTATTGAAAAATTTTAATATTTTTTGCAAAAACAAAATAATTCTCGTGTTATCCAGCTGCGTAACTACAAAAATTGGGTTCCAATGCCGAATGGAAAAAAGGATCCCCTAAATAAGTATTGCATACAAGATAAACGAATATTAGTACTTACTTACTTATCATCACGCCGATTCTCCGCGGGGGTAGGCAGAGAGGACAGAGCTCCACACTCCTCTGTCCTGACATACAATTTTAGCCTCATCCACATTCATACATCTTCTCATTCAAGCTCGCTGATTGTTGAGGCTTCTAACAGAACCATCCTCCATTATCTGGTTTAACTGGTAACGCCAAGTTTCCGCGGACGTCCTCTACTTCTGGTCCCATCAATACTTGTGTCATATATCTTTCTTACCATTCTCTCTCTTCTTATTCATCCGTTCCATATGATCGAACCACTTAAGAGATCCTTTTTTAATTTTACTCACTATATTAAGATCAGCGTTACATTCTTTCCTTATTTCTTCAACCTTACTATGTCATAAATGATTTGCCACATATACGCCTAAATGATCTAATTTCCACGTATTAAGTCTACATTCGTTCCTCTTCTGCCAGCTCCAGGCCTCACTTCCATAATCAGTGTCGATACCAGAACCCTATTGTACACCGCTAGTCTTGCCTCGGTTGACAAATTCCCATTAGATATAATTCCATTCAAAGTGCCATTCACTATATTCCCTGCAGTCACCCTCCTTTCGATATCATTCATAGCCTTTCCATTTCTATCAAACATACTTCCCAAATACACAAACTCATCTACTTGTTTCAAACATTCATTACTTACAAATACCATCACTTTCGACTTGTTAACATTCATAATAAGGTCGCTTTCCTTGCATACATCGTACATTTTATTCACTAGACTCTATAATTCATTATTTGCCATTAGTACTGCATCATTGACATACGATAAACAGCATACAATCAAATCATTAATTTTTGCTCCTACATTCATACATTCCAGTTCTTTCACACAATTATCCATATACAAGATGAACAGCGAATGAATATTAGTACTGCATTATTTATCCATTAATCAATAAGAACAAAATAAGTCTCTTGTATCACATAATATTTACATTTTGCAAGGAATTTGCACTTACAATTTAATATATCTTCATTTTACGGAGATGAACTGGTCTATAATTCGACCTATTAGCGAGGCCTTACTGCATACATAACTGAGGTTTTATTATTTTAAATTTCATAATTTTATTTCTTGCTGTGGATGAGCGTGTAACGCTAGGAAAGGTATACTCACAAAAATAGCGATTTCAAATGAATTATAGGGCGTGAAATTTTTAAGCCCACATCTAATGTGGGCCCCAATGCAACGCATTGGCTGCATTAGCGTAGTTAGGTACGCCACTGGGATTATCGCCAACGTTCGAAAACCGGACAAGCACAGAAAGAAGAACATATTAAGAAGATAATAGAAAAGCATTAAATATTATTACGTTATTATCATATAATGTTATTATAGTATGAGCTCGAGAAACGAATTGATTTTGACAGTTTGTCTCGAATGTGATAAAACCAATCATTTTATTTTCACCTTTGCTTCAATTAAACTGTTATATATATATATTATATTTTTGATGTTTATTGCGTTAACTTTGCGGTCATACGTAATTACAGATTTAAAAATACTTAAAACATTGTATAAACTACTTTAATTGAAGTAAATTCGACCGGTTTCGATACTACTGTATGCATACCAACTGATCCATAAAAAAATATTATGGGTTATCCGTTAAATTTTATTGGTTAAATTTTAGTTATATTTGATTTAATGTTAAGGGGTTCTACCATCTGTGACATTTATAAATTGACTAAACTGAGGTCTCTATTGTTTGTGTGAAATTTCAATGCCATTTTATTCTTTAAAAGTTTGTCTGTTTCTGATAGGTCGTTAAAAAATTCAGAAAAAATAATATTACTATATTAAGTGTTCTTTAGTTTTTCTTGCGTTTGCGTTATTGATTTTTTTTGTAGAGATTATCGAAGAAAAAATATGTAAAATAAACATTCTTATTCTACACAGGAATGGTATAATACACGTGTCTTAGACATGTAAAGTACCTATTTAAAAGAAATATATTTTTCAAAAACTTTTCGGTGAATGTAAGGGAGCCTAGTATGTATAATATAAAAGTAATAAATATCTAATAAACGAATATTGTTATAAAATAATATACATATTATAATAAAATAATATTATTTAACTGTTAGTCTCATTTTGAGAAATAGTATGAAATATGCAGATATACATTTTCAAAATAAGTGAAAACTCTTAAAAAGTTTCAATTTAATTTTTTCGACAACGTCGTCAAATAACTTTGAAGTTTGCGAAATGTTAAATTTATAATTAATATTTCGTGATGCCGTTTCCTTTTATTTTGGATTATTTGCTAGGGCAGATTCGTAAAAGAAGTATTGCAACACAGACAGAATAACCAAATTGGTTTACTTTGTCGTTCATTGCAATGCACTGCAGCATCCAATTTTAAAACATAGCCATCCGTACTTTTCAGCTCAGATTTTAGTGTAACTCGTTGAAGTTCTACGATATTGCTTAAAAGTCAGTCCATATTTTATTTCCTTGCAAAACTTTCTCGTTTATTAAATTATTGCATGTAAAAAGTAACTAACGTTGCTTAAATTTTATATACAGGGTGTAACATACCAAGTCCACAATATTTTATGAGTTGTAAATGTTCAAGGAATATGTGCCTAATCTCAACCATCTCATGGATATAAAAATTTCAAAAGTAATCGTAGTTATGCGATTATTTCAATTAATTGAAATATTTTATTGATTTTAGATTACACATTGAATACAAAAAATTAAAGATCATCGAATTTTGAGAGGTTACACTATTTTTTGTTATATAATTTATGGCCTGATGCAAAGATATATATTTATTTTGAAGTATGTAGACACGTTAACATGATTTTATAAAAAATTCAAACAATAAAACTTTCTGTAACGATGCAGTATTTGCACATACATCATAATGTAGTCAGGTATTCACTCATAAAATATTGTGAACTAGGTCTGTTACACTCTGTATATAATAAATATGATGGGTTTTAGATCAGAGTATCAAACTCTAGTTGTATAGTTCGAACCCTCTAATCAACCTGTCAATAATATTTAAAAATAATTATCACTAGCACAAATTAACCAACAAAATAGCTGCTACTGCCAGTGTTTCCGTTAAGGCTATTTTTCAATGTTAAAAGTATATATTTTTATATTTATTTATTATTATTATTATTATACACGGCTTATTCAGGCATTAACATAATAACAGAAAATTTCATCAGAAGTGCAATACACAAATAAAAAATTACACAATGACTACATGTCCTTTCACAATCAAAATTAAAAATAAATACAAAATGTGAAGTAAAGCAATCTATCCGTCACCATTGAGTTGAGAGATAAAAAAATGTAATAATGAAGTCTTATAAATAGAATTACATAAGATAGATTTACAGAAAAAATGTCGACTACCTCCGCATATTCATTCCCTGAAGAATGCATTCTGAGGACTATGGAGTTAACTAATGCATGAGTTCTGATATTACCACTGTAATAGAACAATGAATTGTGTCTCGATGACCTCAATGGTGCATAAAAGTCAAGCAGACCAACAATCTGAGGGCAGTCTATTATACCATTGATGATCCTATATAGATATATAAGGTCTGTTATCATTGATATTCTCAGAGCGTATATTTAATTTAAAATTAATTAATCTTAGAAACTTTCTCTGGATTATTTCAACCGTCGTCGAGTAAAGAATGATGCGTGACGACCATGTAACCGAATTATATTATACCTGAGGTCTAACTAGAGAAGTGTAGAGGACTTTATAAATGTGCAGGTATGAAAAGTTTTTTGTAGTCCGCAAAACAAATCTCAACATTTTGGGACCTTTATTAGTTATAGAATCGATGTGAGTAATGAATGATAATTTACTGTCAAATATTACCTCTAGATCATTGATATTATAACTTATCAAAAATATTAATGTTGTCTAATGAACTTATGGTGATAACAACTTAACTTAAGCAATTAGCGTAAACGAAGCCGAGACATGAACCCTCACTATTAATATGATTAAGAAATTAAGTTTCCCAAATAGCAATGTAAAGGACCATACTTGAAATATTTCTGAGAGATCACCTAACGCACAAATTCGCCAGAGAGCCGAGAAAACAAATGCTGTCCAAAAAATCTGTTCGCTCAAATGGAAATAAATAGGTTGGATATATTTGACGATGAACTGATGGACGGTGGGGAAAAGGTTCCTGGAGTACCTACTGGCCTTTCTAAACTCCATGGAGCGACGATGTCAGAAGAGTAGCGGTCAACAGATATATGAGAAGGACTGAAGACATAGAGGATTGGCGATCCTTGAGGGAGGATCCAGTAGTGGAAAGATACAGACTAAGTGGTCGGGGGTTCGAACTTCATTCCACGAGACCAGTAAGTTAGTCCTCTTTTCGTAGCACAAGCGTTTAGTTTAGTTTGAAAATAGTAAGAATATTGATGTGACATCACAAACCAGTTCATTAATAGACATGAAATAAAGTGTACATATATGAGGGGTTTGGAATATTAGTTGCGAGACTAGGGGCATTCTACACACATTCTTTGTGGAAACGTAAATCCGAGAGATTATGACACATTTATGCAACAGTAAAAGTATTTACTCTTCGAAAATTAAATCTTTGTGTAAACAAGATGTATTTTTTTTACATAAATGCATATTATATTGTCAGGGTTCAAATTTTCGTTCCAATCGAGTCATATATTTAAAAAAGTCGCGGAGTGATAACGTGGGTGACACCAAAATGAAAATATTGTGACAAGGAATTTGCGTTAGTTCATTCTATATATTTGGTAATCTGTGTGTGACATGTATTTTGTGTACAGACATGTATGTATGTATGTATTATATGTATTGAACATGTATGTACATATGTATAGAAAAAAATAATAACATCGAAAAAATATTGCCACTTAAAAATATATCAAAGACATGTGATATACTAAAACAACTAAAATTACTATATTTAAGGATACGACACTTCAAATATTATTCTTCAAATGATTTTAATAATGACGCAATTTATACACGTGCAGTCTGGCGACCGATTAATATTACGGTATTATTAATAATACGGGTCTCGTCGCTCTATCGGCGATTATTATTATTAGCTTGCTGTTAAATAATCTAATACCGACCGAGCAATTTGTGCCTTGGCTAACCATTAGTTTCAATAGAAATGATACTTTAGTTTTTTTTTCTTCTTACTAGCAATACAGACTTACAACATCGTACGTTACCTGTGTCTGTAGCGTAACGTAGTAATTATTAACGAAAAATACCCAAATATATTTTTAATATCAGGACAACTTTTCTTGTACGATATATTGCTATTCGATGGAAGTTAAAATAACAATTCCACGACGAGAATAAAAGCGCTTATGAATAAAAGGTAGTGTTTTATTTATAGTGCAATATCATTTTATGGACAATTTGAAACGAATAAATCTGAAACCGCGAATCGGCAACAAACGCAGGGACTTGGTGTATTATATATACACAGAATAAATAGAAAATGAAAGTTTCTATTTAGTTATTGACTGGGAGAATACGACAATTTATTATTTGAAGCTATTTTTATACATATTTTGGAAATTAGTTCATTTTTCCAATAATAATTAAATACAGCTATAAATAGATTATGCTCGTTAAAAAAGATGTAAAATTAATGGTTTTAAAAAGAAAAATTGCCATATTACCCAATGCGCGGGGAAATATGGCAACAACAAAAATAATTTAATGATATGTTTGTTATTACGTAATATTTTTTGACTTAACGAGAGTGCTGTGTATTATTTCCGGTTTTGATCTTATTAGCTGCGACAAAGCAACGGATTCCACCAATAAATGGCACAGACTGAATAAAAAAAGTACAATCAGTAACTTATGATGATTATATTTGAAAATAAAATGGGAATAATGGCAAATTCTTCAATAAGGCGTATTCCCCGGCTTATTTTATATAAAATCATGGTATGATGCATGAATAAAATGCTCCAAATTAAAATAATATTAATCAAAATAACGTTAAATCATAATGATAAAATAATTGTAACCCCATGATAACCGTACATGAGGTATTTTATGAACACATGAACCCTGTGAAACCCCATCCGGTTGAGGTTGCATAATAATTATGACCGCTACCCCAAAAATGAGGGTGAATTTTCAGATGATATATTGTCGGAAAATCTGAAATTTATTGACCTAACGACCCGAGAAAATCCGGCTAATGCGATTATAACCCTTGCAGCGTCTCACGGCCAACCTTCTTCTAGAAGTCGTTAACATCAGTCTTGAGAAATGATTGATGGATCAGTCTTCCGTGGAATTTCCATCGAGAGCATTTTCAGAGTGACATTTATTCACGGGTAGAATGATGGCCTGTCTCCCAAGTGTTAGTTACACTAAATAAGGTATTACATTCCAATTCCTAAAGTGTCTGTGGATTACAGCATTTTATAAACTCTTGGGCTATTATTCAAGTTTTAACCTTTAACATAACTCAATAATTCAGCGGTATTAAAATGGTCACATATTTATTAAATATAAATAAAATGTTCCAGACCTTTTTATTTAAAATACAAATTAAGAACCTATAAAATGATTGATTCCAAGATTATCGAATATGAAAAATTAATAATTTTTAAACTTGATTTGATTAATAATTAAGCAATTGAATTATTTTTTATTTAAATTCACATTGACTTTGTACTACACGCACATTTTTAAAATTAATATCACTACTAGTTTCGGGAAGAACAGTACTTCCCATCTACAGGCGTAAATTAAACTGAATTAAATACAGTTGGTTACGAAGGCCGTAAGGGCGGGCCATAAGCCGTAAGACTGTATTTAATTTAGTTCAATTTACACCTGTGGATGGGAAGGACTGCTCTTTCTTCAAGCATTCGTGAATGTTATAAATATATTATATTTAAGTAGGATGGGAGCAAATTTTTAAAAATATTGCTCTCGCACGAAATTGCATATAATTCCAGATAATTAAGGATGTTTTCATATAATATTATATATTTATAACCTTCACGAACCTTACGAATATAAATATATGAAGTAACTTTGGGGGATCAATTGTCCGGGAGATCCATTTCCGGGGGGATCAATGTGTATGAGATCAACTAGCCGAGGGATCAACTGTCCGGGGGATCAATTGATGAGGGATCAATGTGTATGAAATCAACTAGCCGAGAGAACAACTATCCGGGGGATCAATGTGTATGAGATCAACTAGCCGAGGGATCAACTGTCCGGGAGATCAATTGACGGGGACGTATTGTCAGAGGACCAAGTAAACGGAACACGGAAAAGATGTTGAGAAAAGAGTAAAATAAATGCACCTTTATATAGTAGGAATACACTTTATGTATTTGAAGCGAGAACTTTATGATGATGGACGTTTAAATAATTAATATAAAATAACTTTATACACAGTCACTTAAGATTTAATTAGGGCAGTATAAAAGTAAATTTAAACATGACATTTTTGCCTTTGATTTTGTGACCCTTTACGATACTTTAATCAAGTGTTTATTTTATTATGGGTACTAGGAACTCGAACACTTCAAAATTTAATTTCGAGAATATCAAAGAAATCTAAGATAAGATTACACTATGCTTTTGTTTGTATCAATTTAATAAGACTTCTTCTTAAACTTACTAACTTACTTACCATCACGCCGTTTCCCCGCAGGGGTAGGCAGAGATGAGATAGAATGCCACACTCTTCTGTCCTGACGTACAATTTTCGCCTCATCCGCATTCATATGTCTTCTCATATAAGCTCGCAGATTATTGTGGCTTCTAACAGGACCATTTTCCGGTATTTGGTTTACCTGGTTATGCCAAGTCTTCCGTGGACGTCTTCTATTTCTGGTGTCATCAACACTTGCGTTATATATCTCTCTTATATATGACCAAACCACCTAAATGATCCTTTCTTAATCTTACTCACTATACTAAGATCAGCTATAAATTATTTCCTTATTCTTTTATTCTTAACTCTGTTATAAATAGATCTGCTACATACATGCCTAAGTGATCTCATTTCTACTGCATTCAGTCTTCTTTCGTTCCTCTTCTGCTACCATGCCTCAGTTCTATACATCAGTGTCGATACAATGGAATCCTGGATACCATTGTGTACCGCTAATCTTGCCTCGGTTAACAAATTCCCATTAGATGTTATTCCATTCAAAGCACCATTAATTTTGTTTCCAGCAGTCACCCTTCCCAAGCACACAAACTAATCTATTTACTTGTTCCAAACATTCACTACTTACAAGTATTTTGCACGATGTCTTGCTTTCCTTCTTCTCGAATACCATCGACTTTTCGACTTGTTGACATTCATAATAAGGTCGCTATCCTTGTATACATTCTACTCACTAGACTCTTTAAACACCTTAAACTTCATTATAATATATACTATAATTTTTAGAAGAAAAAAAAAATTATGATTTAACAATAAATATTTATTTCCTTGATAGTATGTGGGTTACCAGACTGCGGTGCTTGCTTTCATGTACTTTAAAGCATATTTTAAAATAGAAATACAATTTACATAAACAAAAAGAGACTAAAATTTAATGGAGTTTTCTATACAGACGAGGTAAAATAAAATGGTAACATAAACATTTATGTTAGAGAACGTTTTTTCCAAGGGATTGTCTTAGCAATGTAAACCAAAAATAACAATTATGATAAAAAAAATTCATGTGCGATATTTTACGCTTAAACTTATTGTCATTAAATTTGATTTAATTTAATACATTTGATTTAAGGTAGTCGTTTTTTTTTTGTGGAGTAGGTATTTCCACTACTAAAAATCCCTTTCGTCCTCAATATTTCCGGAATTACGAATTATTGGACAGTAGTCAAAGCAAGATGGCGGATTAAAGCGAACTTTGTCGAGATATCTACCAAATTTTTTATATAAAAATATGATAAATAACTACGATAGTTATCGTATCCACAAAATCAGTTATATCCCATGTACTTTTATATACATATATGTATTCAACGGAGGGTGTTTTAGAGATTTTCTGGTCATTATTATATTTATAAAAGTACAATAATTTTTTTGAATTGCAGCTTTATGAAAATATATTGTGTTTATTTTTATTGTTATTGTTAATTATTTTTAGATACGTGTATTTTATTTACATTTTTTTACATACTGCTACATAAAACATGATTTATATGTTTCATTTACACTATATTAAAAAAAAGCTTTTGTTTAAGTATTTATTTTATGAATATCTTAATTGATTTGTCCGTTACTTGAAGATATTTTAATTATTAAACTGTTTTTGAAGTTTAACATACTATGTGAATAAATAAACACTTAGTTTTTTATTTGAGAATCACAAAAAAAGTATCAATGCTGTGGCCAAATATTTGATTTTAAAATGCCTCTCGAAATAATCGCGTTATATTTTTAATACGGTTAACGGCGTTCAATTTTTCTAATCCGGAAATCAAAATGGCGGATGTTAAACCGAGCGATAATAATCCGCACTGAAAATCATAATCGAATCGGAGTCTGACGGCTCGGGAGTACCCGTGGGAAATGTGCATGCTGATGGCAGAAGGGACTGCCTACCCAGTACCTACATATTTGAGTTCATATTTTTAGTGTCGGAAGGGGTGAATTTGGACTGTTTAGTAACCGGCCGGTTCAGTAAAAATTAAATATCTTATGCGACTATAACATTTTTCCTATAAATACATTTTTTCTGTACACGAGTACCTTCCTTGGTCGATTAATTTAAAGTGTATTAAAATATCACAGAACTATGTCCTGAAATTAAAACTTTACAACAAAAATGTGTATTGAATTTTTTGCTTGTTACATTTTTATAGATGGAGGCACTTGAGGTGGGGTGCTATAATGGGCCCGGATCCACGGGTGAGATACGGTGACATAAATCTCAGAGATTTCGTTGACATAAATTTTTGTACCATGTACACAAAAATTCACTCAACTGACATCAAAGCTCGATGAACTGACATTTGACGTACAATAAATGTGACGTAATGGGCGAGACGGTAAATCTCTGGGACTCAGTGTGTGCATGATGGATTACGAAAGTTGAGAGTTGTTTCCAAAAAATCTTGTGGAGTATAATTTCTGTTTTATAAATTATCTCGAGTCGAAAATCTCACAATAATCTCATCTGTGGATTCAGGACATAAATGTGTGTTTTGCAAGAGTGCGCATCACATCGATACGTGGATAAATATTACAGTTTTGTCTTGACTTGAGCTGAGCTAGATTTCGGTTATGGTTGCGGAAACCAAATCTGGAAAGAAACGGTGCAGAACAGAGATCAATCTAGGAAAACTTTTGAGGAGATCCGACATACCGGGGGTTGTAGATCCAACAGAGTATTGAGAGTGCTCGCGCAACAATTTCAGCGAGACTACTATACTACCTTTTTGTAATTATATGTTTTATTCATTACGATTCTTGATTTCTTATATAATATAACAAAATATTTTGGAAGGCTTAGAAAAACGGCAAACAAAATAATAAAACCTCTTGGAAATATCCTTGGTGCCCTGAAACGAAGATACGCTTTCGGATGATTAGATTCTATTTGAACGATGGGGTGAGAGCAATATATCGTATTTTGGTGTCGGTGAGTACAAATTTGATGCATATGTACGATTACTATTATATCGAAGAGTAGAAAAGCGAGTCGGCGGTGTTCGGTGTCGGCCCCGCCAACTCTGAGCACCATGGCGGGACGGCGGAACGGAAGATGTGTCGTCGGTGAACGATCGGGCCAGACTGTGGCGGCAGACCTCTGCCGCCGGCTAGATATTGAATGCAGATATCGCTAGTATCGATATCAGCTGGAAACGGCGGTGAATTTGAACCGCTCTTCCCTGCGTATGAACTTAATTAAGTGCACTTTTTTAAAGGTAAGAGACTAATAATATGAGATAGAACGCAACGAGATTGCACATTGCATGCTGGAACAAAGTAGTTCGAACCGAGATTCCTAAAGAGCAGTTGTGATGTCAGCCTTGTTTTATAGTTTTATCAGGGAATCGAAATGCTCTTTTATAAATATGCTCATATATTTATTATATGCTCATATATTTATTTTATGCTCATAATTATAGTTACTAACCATATTTTCAATCGAATACCAATCATAATTCTTGTAACTGACAAGCATCTGATCCAAATATGTTACACGGTGTACTTTTAAGATGATTTAAAGTATTCAATAGAGATATAATAATTATTTTACACGTATTTGCAATAAAAAATCGGACTCATTTAATTCTGTCTTTGATAATAATACACGTGGAGTGTTTTGCTACAAATATGAAAAATATATTCAATGATACAATTTTCATTCAATAAATCCGCAATTTACATTTGTTTATACCTCAAATAAGTTTTACTAATATAATAAAAATATTTTTTTATGCGGTGAGTATATGAATTTTGGATGTTTCTACTAAACCGACCTTGGGGCATGATCCTGAGTTTTCGTGACATCTCACCTTTTTTTGTCCATCGAATCGAGTTCTTTTTGAAAATAAATTGTTCTACGAATTACACGAAATCAGTTTATTTAAGTCAAATATACTGAAATTAGTATACCTATTCTTAAAATAAAAAAAAATAGTGTCCTTGTCGATGTACAAATCAATTTTATATATTTAAGCTAAATTCTACACTATAAATATGAAAATAATCTAGCTGGCACCCAGTAGCGAGAATATTGAGTACTTATAATAGAAAAGTGCTTTGATTACAAAATACGAAAGTATCAATATCTTTATAACTGTTTTATTATTAACCACCGAGAAAATATTTTTTTGGATATTTATCGTTAAGAAAATTTCTTTTGTAGTTATAAGATTTAATCTTATTTTAATAAGAGTTCTTACTACACCCCTGACTTAGCCCTCTCCCTCGCTCCGGAGCTCATGTAGCTGCACGCCATTGGGTGTGAACTCCAACCGGGAAGGGAGGTGTACTGACGGGATGCAAGAAAAAGTTTTATTAGATTTTTCCGTAACTTGAGTAGATTTAAAAGTTAAACTTTTAGATATTTTTAAAATTTGAATCGTCTCAAGATGCGTAATATTAAACTTAGAACAGTTTTATAATTATTTTTTATACTATCGTCCACATTTTAAGTGTCTATGTTATATACAACTTAATGTGATTCGAATTAACTATTTAGCTAATACGAATTATTAAAATCTGTTTTACGCGCACAAATATTGAGTTAATGTAGCAAAATCAATTTTTATACATATTTTATACGGATTTCGATCAAACTTTTCTGTTACATCGATCTGGTAAGATATGTCATATAAGCCCATTGATTTGCCGTCTTGTTTCAAATGGCAACTGTTCAAAAAAAAAAAATCGTAATTTCGTTAATATTTAACCCACAATATTTTTTTACACATTTACACATAGACGAAATATACTTGATTCTTACGATCAATTCCGGATTTTTTTTACATATACAGGGTAACAGAAGGTGAAATAAATAAAGGGCACGTCTTGAATTGTAGCATATTTGTTTAAGGCAATTTTAATTACAGCACCAATTAATAAATTATATATAATTACGTACGTATGTATATCTTAATAAAAATTAAAAAATATGAACGCCCGATATTATTTAATTTTTATTATTAGTTATTAATATTGTCAAATTTGTAGTGATATTTTGCGACTTCATAAATAGTTCTGTGAAGTCGAGAATTATTTTTGTTTAAGTGTATTACTACATATTACGCATTTGTAGACCCTTTCGATTCGATTCAACATATTCGTTCTATTAGAATTAGAAACCTTCGAGCCAATCCTGTACAGGGGTAGATTGTTATTGACTTTTGTAGTTAACTTAGATTAACTTGTTCATCGACGAACATGGAACTAACTCAGTGGAGGTACTTCACTTTAGACACCCGGAGAAGATTCGGCTTCTGACCTTCCCTCTTCTTTATTAAAAATATAAATAACGTATTGTAATTTGTCACATCGTTAATGTACCAAGATATACGTGTACATAATATGTACACAGATACGTGTTCTGTAACCAAAACGGTAATATGACAGATAAAAATATACTTATATTTGAAAAATTTTCGCACAATTTGAAGTTGTTTGGAAAATGTTTGAATGGATGCCGTAAAATGGTGAAGTCATAAATCGACGAGACCTGACGTGCAATGCATTTTTATTATCGATGCACGTGCGAATACGGAAAGTTTAGTCCTGTTTGCAAATGAATAGTGCATATTCTAAAAGCAGGTTTGGTAAATATGAGTTCAAAACGACTTTACTTACAAAATACTTTATTAAGTTTTGCTAACAACATGCCATTACTGGATGCATTTTGAGTCTCTGAGAAAACGCTCATTAACACGAAGTTCGTTTTGAAAACAGCACTAACATTCTCAACGAGAATATTAGTCCTGTCATCAAAGATCAGAATTCGTAATATTCTGATCCCCAAAGTTGCCAGACCTCACAGCTCGACACTATTATTTATGAAGATATCTGAAGCAAGAAGTGTACACATATAAGGACATGCTAAACGAACACATAAGGGTCGTTATATATAAAATAGGTATATCAAATAATTAATAACTCATATGAATTAATACATATGGAATAGATGAGAATTTTAAAATATTTTATCAATGGCTTCAAAAATAGAAAACAGCGCAGTCGTGTTTTCTTTGTGAACTAATTCAGGTGGAGGAGGGGAGGTAAATAAGGTGCCATTTTCACAATTATATTTTAATATTTTTTAAATAATTTGGTTTTACAATAAAATAAAAATTTGCTTGTTAAAAAGTAAATTTATCAAAATTAATCCAACAGTTCTATAAAATATGTCAGAAAAATAAAATTTTCACTAAATGTTGTCAACTACACAAATATTTTTTATGACTATTAGAATTAAATTATGTTTTTCTGATATTACAGTCTCGCAAATTT
The DNA here is from genome assembly GCA_022840565.1 of Eubasilissa regina. Classification (NCBI taxonomy): domain Eukaryota; kingdom Metazoa; phylum Arthropoda; class Insecta; order Trichoptera; family Phryganeidae; genus Eubasilissa; species Eubasilissa regina. The sequence goes on from JAINEB010000018.1 coordinate 31,419,616, forward strand.
ATGTATTGTGAGCTTATTAATTTTAAATCGTATTATTGTATATCATTTTTAAATTACAATTTTTTAATCAATTAAAGATAAACATTTATACTCCAACACTGCACGTTTGCTTTATCACCACAGAAACCAAAATGTTATGCACCATGGAAACCAAACTTATTATTTTTCGGAACAGTGTGGCATCAGCGGTGTCTTCTAAAAGCTTTCAAGCGGCCACCTTTTTAAAAATATTTGTATGAAGCGCGCAAGCCATGATATATGTTCATATATTGGACAGTTATCACAATGATAGAATAGTGTAGCCATGATACATATACGTAATATATTGGACCACAATGACGTAATATATTGGACCAAAAGTGCAGATATTTTTGACGCAAGAATCTCTTTCCTTCCATCCATGTTATAACATGCGACATTCTCTCGACTGCGTGCCGTGTAATGCTGAGAATTTTCACCCATTTTAACGCCCTTTGACATATTGTGTCACAAATTTTGTCAAAGGCAAGTGTTTTATTTTTTGGACGAAATAATTAATGGGTGCACAGCAAATACAACTTCAAAAGAGGACTAATGGGTGAAAATTGCCAGGTAAAGCAATCGCGTTTGTACACAAGTCATTATGTCAACACGCTTAACTGAATTTACATTAAAAATAATACTTATAAAAAATTATAATATTTTTTAAAAGTGTGTTATATAGGCGTAATTGAAAATAAATATAAAGTTTGAGTTAGTGTGTGTGTGTGTGTGTGTGTGTGTTATATTTTTTTTAGTCTACCGCGAAGAGAGTGTGGAATAAAAATGATTATATTTATATTTTTTATTAATTACCTTTGTTTTATTAACCACTGAATTGAGTTTAAATACATCTACCGGTTTCGAAAAATACCATTTTCTTCTTCAGGATGTCATAACTAACTAAAAACATATATCATTGTTTCTTTACCAGAATCTATTTTTAGTGCCTAACTCAAATTGTTGCTTAATACAAATCAAGAAAAAAAAAATTAATCGAAAAAAAAAATTAAAAATTATTCGACTAAATTTGTATTAAGCAACAATTTAAGTTAGGAACTATATTTATTTTTTAAATAATTGTTTTCTTTTTTTTAAATAGATTCTGGTGAAGAAACAATGATATATGTTTTAGTTAGTTATGACACCCTGAAGAAGAAAATGGTATTTTTCGAAACCGGTAGATGTATTTAAACTCAATTCAGTGGTTAATAAAACAAAGATAATACATAAAAAAATATGAATTTTAACCACAAAGTTAATATTGCTAATTTTAAAAGTATGATTATATTTATTTTTGACATTATAAAACGGTTAATTACCATAGTACTTAGGTACTAGGTATGTATAATATGTAAATATATTATATCAAATATTTAGTTAGGTACCATATTATAGTACTGAAGGTATTGAATTTACAAATAAGTTCTTTACTTACCTACCGGGATGTGAAAGAACATTTTTTCATCCGTCTGAATTTCTAAAAGTGTCAAAATGTAGATTTAAAGTTTACGGGTAATAAATAAAATATATAGTCACCACGGTATGGCATATGTAATTTTTGTTTGATTATTTTTTAAATGTTTGCCCATCAATAAATCTAATAGTCATCGGATTCATGTTTTTGATACAAGCAGAAATATAGCGTTTACTTCTCTAGACAAAAGTCGCGAAGTATTTCAGCTCAAATGACAAAAGAATCTCGAATTGTCCTTTTCTCTAAAAACGAGTGTTTAGTGGAGGATAAGAGTCGCGAAAAGAAAAAGAAAGTTAACTCCGCTGAAATGAAATGAAAGCTTTCAGCACAATTAATTAGAGTCCCGAAAAGGTTTGTAAGAAAACCGAATGTCTTTATGAAATTCCATTCAGTGTACAATCTTTTTGTTGTCCAATCAAGCTGACAAATACTTCAAATCAGATGATATTCTGTCTAGTGTCTAGTATATTACAATAATTATTTTTATCTTAATCATATCTTCATAAAACGTGCAATCCACAGTTATTAATATTTTTTAAAAACAATCCATAATCTGATATAATTAATCGTTTCGTTATAAAATTTGTAATCTGTGTAGATTGGAAGATTATCTTTTTTAATTTATCAAATGTAAATAGCGGTGAATAAGAAATAATGAATATTAATTTCGTTTGAGCGTACTGTGTTAAGAATGATTAAAAGTATAATGTAATATTATAGTATCGTAAAAGGAAAATATTATTGAGGATAGTACTAGTATAATGAAAGATAATTAAAAACAACATTATTTTTAGCTAAATTTGTATCATGATGGAATTTCTGGAAAATTTCATTGAAAAACTGACCTGTTCTGCATTTCAGCTCAGTTCGATAACCAACCTGATAAGCCACCTTTGTTTCAAAACGGTGGACGTTCAAATGAAATATATTTTTAAAATTACAAATTTGTTACTCTGTTAATATTGGACCAAAAGTAAACACAATATACACACGTATAAAATCTGATTCTTGCAGCTAGTACCGAAAAGGATTTTGTTGATACTTTACCCACAGAAATAAACATAAGGATTTTTAAAAAATAAAGCAAATCTAATACTACCTTATTCATCATATATTAAGCTAATTGTACCCAAGGTTTATATTAATATTTCGCTAAATGAATTCTGAAGCATTAATAAAAATTAATTAGCGTCAACCTAATTATACATAATTTATCTTTTAAGAGTCCGATGATATTGTGTAAGACTAGTAGGAGTATCAAAATAACAGTATTGTGTAATATCATACATTTATTAGTAAACAATTAAACAATTACAGTTTCCTAATTGAGTTAAAGTACGCGCTATTCGGTTTATACCAAATCTATCAACACTAAGATAGAGGGAATTGTAATCTGTTGAAAAAAATATGACAGATGAAAATGACAACTTTTTTTGATTTGTCTGTAAGTTTTGATCGGCAGTAAGAATTGCACTGTTTACAGCAATAAAAATTAAGTACATTAGTATGTTATATCAAAAATACATCATACAAACAGATTTAAAGGAATGCTGTTTAATTAAGTTATTTTAAGGCAACAGAATCGAATATTGAGGTATATTGCGTATACAGAATGTCGTGAAAAATATTTAATGAAATAAATAAATAATAAAAAAATATTTAATGAAATAAATAAATAGTTTATCTACTCTAACTTCCGTTAATTGCCATTGGCATTTCAAGAGTTGAAATTTTACTAGATATTGAACTAATGTATTTAATATTTGCAAATTGAACTTTGTGGTTTATGTTAATTTTAATATAGAATATTTAACTTTGTTTTTAACCACTTTCAATGTTTAATATACCTATTAAAATAACTATGAATAAGGAGAGAATGGTAAGAAAGATATACGTCGCAAGTGTTGATGGCACTAGAAATAGAGAACGTCCGCAGACGACTTGGCAGAACCAGGTAACCAGATATTGGAGGATGGTTCTGTTAGAAGCCTCAATAATCTGCGAGAGTATGTCAGAAGGGAAGACTGTGGCGCTCTATCCTCTCTGCCTACCTCCGCGGGGAAACAGCGTGATGGTAAGTTGTTAATACCATATTATTTTTAGTCGGTTTCTTGTATAATGTGAAAATAGGATTAAATTTTACTATTCATGATGCTAGACTTGTTCTTCTTTTTCTATTGCTTGTCCGGTAATGAACGTTGGCGATTATGTTAGCGAACACCACGATATTTTATTTGCAGTAGTTCGAAATGGTTGAAAAAACTCAAATTGCAATATTTTCTTCACGAGATATCCAGAAAGCCCTGGAAGACGAAAGACATCCTAGCTAAATAATCTACGGCAATGGTTCGGGGAGTCTACCGAACAAATAGTACGAAGTAATCAAATTTCAAATAAAATCAATCAAATTGTACACTATTGATGATTTAAAATACATATTTTTACACCCAACAAATATCATATTTATCTGATTTTTTAAACATTACAACAGATCATGAAGTCCAGTTACTATAGTGAAACACATCCCAAAAACACAGACTTTAGAAAATGACAGATTTATTGTACCCTCGTCGGGAATTGAACCAGAAGCCGCCGGGCATGAAAAGCCAGTGTCGTATCCACTGGATTATGACTTCCGCCAATTTTAAAATATTGTTATCATATTTTTAAAAATTGTGTCGCAAGGTTTATTAAAATAAAGAATATTTAAAATAAATAAATTTATGGCTTATTTTAGATGGCTTATCAATTATTTGTTTTGAAAATAAATTTGGATACACTTTAATTCATTTCGTCTCGAGCGACCTCCTTTAACGTGAATATTAAATAAAATAATGAATATTAAAAAGCAATTAGAGAGGCACATTTAATTGTAAGTACAAAGGTTCCACGAAGGCTGTTGTATAATGTAAATCTCTTTCGGTAAATCCTCTTCGGTTACTACCCTCTAGTCCTTAATACTACCCTTAGTCTAAAGCATAAGCGTCATAATTTATTCACGGTTTCCGATATCAAAGCTGAGAGCAATGTATTTATTTTGTTGTGTTCCACTGCGAACCTTTTCCGCCGTTCATCTATAAATTATTTATAAATGTTTGATCTGATGTTGGTGTGTTAAGCGATGAATTAAAAGTTAAAAATTAAATAGCAAAGTTAAACTTATTTTTTCCACAAAAGCTATAGAATTTTTCTTTTTGAACATGATTTCTTGTAAATATTAATCATTTATTAAGGAGAAGACATTCTTATTGTGAAGTTGTAATTATTCAGAACATAGGTCTGTGATATTTTAAATACTAAATTAATGTATTAATTATAAACGTATACATATAAAATTAATTTTGTCGAAAAATATTGGTTTTGCGTCACCGGGATTTGAACCCGGATCTCTATTTCCAATCCGGGGAAGTACACTACCAGTTGTGTTACAACGCCAGTATTTTTCATAAAAAATTTTCGAACCTATATGTTACACTTTTTCAAATGTCACCTGTCGTTCTATTATTTGAAAGCCATCTGCATAATTTTTACAGAATCTCAAATACCTTTGAGTAAACCGACAATTTTTATTAAATTTTGAGATTCTGTAAAAATAAGTACACTACCGATTGTGTTATAACGCCAGTATTTTTCATGACAAATTTTCGAACCTATATGTTACATTTTTCAAATTAAAAGACCTGTCGTTCCATTATTTGAAAGCCATCTACATTATTTTTACAGAATCTCAAATACCCTTGAGTAAACCGACTGCAGACGCCAGAATTATCAATTCATTTTTATTAAATTTTCTTCCCCGGATTGGTAATAGAGATCCAGGTTCAAATCCCGGTGACGGAAAAACAATATTTTTGACAAAATTGATTTTATATGTATATATTTATAATTAATACATTAATTTAGTATTTAGAATATCACAGACCTATGTTCTGAATAATTACAACTTCACAATAAGAATGTGTTTTACTTAATAAAGCAATATTCTTTACCTGAAAAATGTTTTTAACACAAAATACGCTTGAAAAATCAATATTTTAAATTTTATATATTTTCTTATTTTTAATTGTAATAATGGCCCACATCCACGATAATCTCTCGATGAGAATTTGATCTCCGAGAATTAGTAAAGGTGTATTGGATGCGTCGATCTAATCCGGGAGCGAAACAAATTATTCATACAACGCTTCGCGCTAAAGTCTGTACTGATCTTTATCCGCTTTCGAGACGAATCTCCGAGAGAAAACTCATTCACACACACCATTAGACATATAACTATTATTATTCTGACATTCTTCTTCTTCTTCTTTTAAATAGGGAATCCCTTCAAGAGTGATTTGTGCCATTTATAAAGTTAAAAACTTTGTTTTATAGAAAAAAGTACAATAATATTGTAGAATAGGAAATATTATATTACAAGTCAATACAATTGTCATTCAAAAAACTTGCTATTATATTGATTAAATGTGGCGAGTTAAGGGAAAGAAGATGACACAAGTTAACCGGGAACTGAAAATTACCATTGACGAGACCACTGTAAAAAAAACCTGTGACAGACAGGCAAAAAAGACATGGTCAAGGGTTTCCTCCTCGGCACCACACTCACACATTGGGGAATCTATCAAGTTCAATCTGAAGAAATGAGAGGCCACCTGGCAATGCCCAATTCTCATTCCAGAGATATTTGATACTGTTCTTTTGGAGACTTTCCTTTTTGAGAACCAGGGAGGGCGGGGAATAGATTCCCGCCCTCCATTATGATTATTTGAATTCATCCATTGTGCAGTCCAGATAGAATTCGTATATTTTTTACTATATTAAGTCTGTCATACATCGGGATATGGAATTGATAGGGGGAAAACTCCGGAAAAAGTGGCCTCCTTGGCCAGTTTATCAGTACATTCAGCTTTCTCTCTTATATTATTAAATGAATAATATCTTCATAAAATTTAAGGGTTGTATAAAGTTCACCAGCGAAAATAAGCATCGTTTGAACGTATTGTTTTATTGATGTACATTTATGGCATTAATATCGTGTTCGCTTCTGTGAACGGACCATTTGTTCAAAAGAATTGTGCCCGAGGGAATATTTGTAACTCTGCGAAAACAAAAATCTGTCCCTAAAATCCCATCCCTCGTCCAAAATAACAAAATGTCTAAAATTAATTCGGACATTTTATTTTACTACTGAAAATATTTTTGTACCATCACGGACAACGTATCTAAAATTGGATCACCGAACTTCGCGTAGTAATATTCCATCATTAAATATATTTTTACGATGATTTTTGCTCATTTAAAACGATCTAATGTTAATAATATATTAAAGTATTCAAAGTGCTCACACGAAAGGATTAATATTAACTTTGTGGTTAAAATTCATATTTTTTATTTATTACATAAATAAAAAATACAAAATATATTTGTTCAGCTGGGTAACCTAGTACAAAAATTGCGTTAGAAATAGCACGCTGGAAAGTTTTGCAAATTTTTTAAATATTCTTACTTTGCCCTGCAATAGGTTGGAACTGAGCTAATTAATAGGACATGAATTAATACATTTTTAAATATAAACTAATTAATTATTATAATAATAAAATTGAATATTTTATTTAGCGTCATTTTCTTTAAAAAAATTACTTCAAAGGCGCTTTACATATAAACTGTTTAGTCCTACACTAGTATTTAAAATGAAAAATTGTTATTTAAACTTATGGACAAAGTTTTGTGAAAAGGTGCGTTTTCAATTTAATTTTAAATAAAATCTCTGATGCACAACGCAGGGTAATTCCACGATTTTGGGCCTGCCACCGCAAATGTCCGTTCACTGAACATAGACTTCTAGTAATGGATAGTCGGTTCTACAACCTTTCCTGCGGCTGAAGTAGAGGCGGGTCTGAGAGAGACCAAGAAGTGATCCCTGAGGCACCCCGAGAGAAGTAAATAAAGGTGAGGTTGAATTTCGAAATCGTACCGATTGTGGTCGGTGACTTTTATTGAGTTTCTTAAGGACGTTCCCAAAGAGCAGTATTACTCAACCTTCAAGAAGATTCCCCCGTATGTAAACTACTATGAATAAAATAAAAAAATGCGCAGAAGTCCAAAAATATTCTCATTGCATAATTTCTCCGATCCAGCAACATGGTATTCTTACTCTGAATATTCTTATGCTGAAGACGTATGCTGTTAGTGTAGTCTCAATGTTATGAAAAATTTTTGGAGGTTACTTTTATACTGGAGATACATCTATCGTTCCATTATTTGAAAGGCATCTACATTGTTAATTTGTATTAATTTGAAAAAGTGTAACATATAGGTTCGAAAATTTGTCATGAAAAATACTGGCGCTATAACACAATTGGCAATGTACTTGCCCGAATTAGAAATAGAGATCCAGGTTTGAATCCCGGTAGCGCAAAAACAATATTTTTCCACATAATTGATTTTATATGTATACAATTATAATTAATACATTGAATTAGTATTTAATACATCACAGACCTATGTTTTGAATAATTACAACTTCACAATAAGAATGTGTTCTCCATAATAATATTTTTATTACTTTCAAATTAAGGACTAGAATAATCGCTTGTGCTAAGAAAATAGGTTATTACTTGATGCTCTCCTAGGACGAGGCTCGAACCAACCACTTTCTCACAAGTTCAAAAAAGTATAACGTTTATATAAAATCAGTACAGTAATGATTTTATTTTCTTTGAAGTAAATATAAAATTACATAATTATAATTATCATTTATTTATATCGCACGTCAAAATTCTACAGGCATTGTTATGTATGCCCTTGAGGTGAAAGTTTGTACGAAAATGGCGCTATACAAACTATCCAATATTTATTATTATGAAGACTTCTTCGCACGAAATCTATCATCTTATTTCACAGCCTGTGAACCTTCACGTTTTTCTTATTACGAATTATTCGATGATTCGATTATCTGAAAAATAATTTCCCGTCCTCAAGAATAGGGTATCCACACGTCAGTATTAATAATACGTGGACCGCGACCATTGAACATTGAACGTGAAATATCTGTTTATATCGTATATATAAGGTACATGCGGATAATAAGGCCTGTCGGGTAATAAAGTACAAGAAGCAAAAATCATATTTAAAATATACTAACACACACAAACACTACTTACAAGCAAGCGTAAGCAAGATGATTTCTGATCGCGGCCTCTTGGTATCCCGTTGCCCGTTATATAATAATTAATATCGTGTCAGTTTTTATGATAAGAGCGCGCGCCAGTTAAATAATAAAAATATGTCAGAAACAATCGTTAGTAATTTAGATAACATTACAGTAAACAATGTACATTTGTACTCTATGTTTTCTGTAATTCATGCATTTTATGATTCTAGTTGAATTACTTAGATGTTATAGTGAATTACGGTCAAATTTCTTATCTTTTAATTTTCTTGCCTGCGGGCATTAAGGCCTATGAATAATGAAAAAGAAAAATGTGCAACATCTGATACTAAAAAGGATACTGATTCTTTACAGATGAAAACAGGATGGTATCGTCATGGTTCTGAGGAGGATAGGATTGCTGATGTGAGAGATATGCACCAGATGCTGCAAATAGTACAGCGAGGAGTGCGTTGGTTTATCACAAGATCTTTATACCTTTGAAAATAAATAAATATAGTTTGTATTTCGACTGTTTATATATGTTACGGCCATAAGCCTTATAATATAATGTATAATATATTACCAAAGAATATATAATAAGGCCAATGTGCATTGTTTTTAAAGAGGTTTAAATTTTGTTCTTGCATTTGTTAGAAGTTGACATTTTAGTTTAAAATTTGTTTCCATGATACTGTTAGACTAGTTAATAATAAAAACTATTAATTACCTGCAGTTAATATATATATATATAACTTAAACCTTAAGTTATATATATATAACTTAAATCATATTCTTAAAAATAAAATTAAACCATAACAAGATGTTGTTATAAATATAATATTTAGAAACCAGAAATATTACATGAACGAGCATATTTATAATTCTGAACCCACGGAAAAATACTTGGTTAACTTTTAAAATAAAATATATCATATCGGAGGCTCCCCTGGAGCTTTAAAAATAGAACGTTAAAAATAGAAATAGCGTTGAAAATTTTAAAAACATCTTGTTAGGTATTCACGAGTGGACTATAATATATTAGAATGATGTTAAAGATATTCAGTATATTTGTAGACAGACACCAACGAGGAAAAAATGAGTAGGAAAAAAGTATTCTGCGCAATGGTGGTATGATATATGTAATTGACACATGAGATTGGAAAAATAAGTAAGTACTTTTAATGTTTAGTTATATAAAATGGCCTTAAAAATACATTAGCAGAATATGGCTAAACTAATCGTTCGAGTTCCATCCATCTGTTTTGCAAACATTTCAAATAATGTTTAAAGATTTTTAATGTTTTCATTTCAACTAATGTTTAAAGATTTTAACGTTTTTAACCGATAATATCTATAAAAAATTTGATAGTAATTGTTGTAGGAAATTTATTTTTCTATAAGAATTATAATTATTATGGGAAGAATTTCGAGCAAGACTAGGGAGTCTGATTTTTTCTAAGAGGTATAAGGAATCCACTAAATTATTATAAATTTTATATTAACCGTAATATTGTTTTCTCATAGGGTTGAAACCCGACACATCTGATATACAACATTGGGTTTTTTCATATTTTTTTCATCATCCAATTCTATTTCCACACCTTTTGCCGTCTTAGGGCTGACAGTTCGTTACGCTTAATGCTGACATTATAGGTATAAATTCAGAATGATGATAATATATGTATCAAATAGAAAGACCACTAAATATAAGTTTAAAAATTATCAAAAACGTAATCGGTTAATATAGCGAAAATGGTAACGCATTTCCCCGGATAGGAAATGGTTCAGGTTCGAATCCCGGTAGCAACCAAATAATTTTTCTGTATATATATTTTTAATTGCTTAATTTAATTCGTATTCGCTTGTTTTAATTTCAAATTCGCTCCGTTCTATTACCATCAATTGTAAGGGCAGTTTTACAATTATATATTATTTGAGTTTAGCTCAAATACTTTCACCGTGCGCTTTCGTTCCGGTTAATATAAAAATATTGGCAATATCGATGGTACCAGATTATTGAGACATCATATTCTAGTTGACCTCGACATTTACGCCGCGGTCAAGTGAATGATAAATACTGACCAGGCCCGCCATTAGGCTCTATTACCGGAGTGGAAGCCTCCGAAAAACATTTTCCATTGTGACTAAACGAGGTACCTGTTCTAAAAGGATCCGAACTTTTACGACCACTCTCCGGACCAAAAGCACTAAATGCTTTTTTTTTTATTACACAAAGCAAGCGTACATAATGTGCTGGAGGATTAATGGCTTGAATAATTATGTTATCCCTACGAATTAAAGAGATACCTTTATTAACTCTTTCTGGACTGACGCAATTTTCCATGCGGAAATCGTCTCAGATTCTATAGTGAGGTAATGACGTTAGATTACCTTTACAAAATGCTACATTGTTGCTGAGTTTTAATGGGTGAAATAAATTATTTTTAAGTTCGGTATAAAGCGGAATTTTGAAAAGAAATTTGTATAATGTTTAAAAGTATGCATTTAATATAGGCAATAAAGATTGTTCTCAAATATACCAAATTAGTATTATTACGAAACACAACGTCTCAGATACATGTATCAAATCACTGCAATATAGAATATGAATTCGGTTAAATAAATATAAATAAAAATTTATCTTACGGAGAACCGAACCCCGGTTTCTCGATCTGTTCTGATCTATAATGAATAAATAAAAAAATAAGTCAATTGTATGGTAAAGCTCAACGCGGGCGTATAATAGTTTAGATATTTTGTAAATAAGAGAATAAAATATACTTTTAATTTTAAATTAAACGTTGAAGTTGGTGAAGGAATTAACGCACAAAAAGTATGTATAAATGAAACCATTGTATTAACTAAGTATTGATATAAAATATTGCATGACTGCAGATATTAATGTGGTTTCGAGAAAGTAAATTACAATTTCATTTCTTGGAAGCACATTTAATATTTAAATAAAAATAATTATACGATAAAGAACTTCCACGCAAATTGAATACCTGCACATGAGTCAAGTTATATGGGTCATGCAAATAAAGGGATAATATGTTTGTGCCTTGAATTTGTTTATTTGGTTGCAAATTAAACAATATTTGTTTTTGTTGTTAAAATGACGTGAGACAAACTTTTAAACGTGTTCAGATGCGTATAAAATAATCAATATTTGGAGGTAGTCAACTTTATATGGCGCCATAAGAACATCACGATATACCTAATCATTTAATTATTTTTATGCTCATCAGTAATGTTTATACTTTAAATCGCAATTTATTAAAAAAATAACGAAAATAAGAAAGCATTATAAATTATTTAATTTTTAAGACCCTGTGAAAAACATAGGTACTCTTCCTTATCCCCCCTTTAGCCTAACTCATATTCAAGAAATAAATGTGTAATTATATTGAATGCAAAATTATATTGTCTATCCATCCATTTCAAATTTTACTCTGTTTTACTCTTGGACCTCCCAACCTCCTCTGAAATCTCGCCCTCCTCCGCCTAGACCAAATTTTACATATAGTAAATCGTGACTCTTTAACGCCCTCCTTTCCCTAACCCCCTTCCTATAAACCCTTTCCCCAATCGCTTTAATGTGAATGTGAATCTCAACGCCAAGCACAGATCGTTAGTTATTATTTTATTATATAAATTCTACATTATAAAATTATAATTATGAGATGAGATAAATGAATCGTTTTAATCAATTCTTTCAATTCAGATAAAACTCAAAGATCGCGACGGGTTATCAAATTTACGGTAACACATTGAACGATTGAATTATGCAGATGCAGAAGAGTATACCTATATTTTAGAATAAAAACATGATTGAAGAAATATATTCATAAAATAAAAATCTTTATTATAATAAGCGTAAAAATCATACATACGATATTCATACGATTCAATTAATAAGTTTTTAAAGTATTTTAAGATTTGTATTAATGTGTATATTTTTAATTGTTAATTATTTAATGGTAATGCATCACAACATACGTCCCCAATTGCAGGATTAGGAGAATTAGACAGTCCGCAATAGCGACAAGCGGATAATTCAAAATGTATTGCTGGAGAAGGATGTTACGTATCCCGTGGACACTACAAAGCAAGAATGTTTCTTCAATCCTGGAACAAATCCAACCACATCAAACTATGTGTATAGCAGTGAACAAAAATTCTAATTCTTTGACCACATTATGCATCAAAGTGATTTGAGCCGAAAATGACCCGGAAGAGTGCAACAACGGTGGAGAGATACGTCGCATTTGGCTGGAGAGACCCTGACCCAGTACCGAGACTTGTGGAGGTGCTTCATCTGATTGATGTTACAAGTATGCTATAATGACATGAAGGAGGAAAGAAGAATAAATATACTGAAATTAAATAAAATAAAACCACGAATTGTAATTTAAAATACAAAGTGATTGTATTTTACAATATTTTGATTATGTCCAAATCTTTGTAGGAACTAATTACTGGGATTTTATCCCCTGTCATCAAAATATAGATGTTTCACAGGGTCGAAGCTATTATTTTTACACAGATACATAAAATGATATAGCCCCACACTTCAAAAAATTAGTCTCAGCTTCAGCGACATTTATACTGTTATATGAAAATGAATATTAAATTTAAAAAAAAAACATAGATGGCGACTGTATAGTTGGTAATAAATAATTGAAATGTTCCAACATGATAACATACATACAACTTCAAAAATTTGATAGATGTAGTAACATGGGTAAATAAGTGAACGTTACATCGAGTAAAGTGATCACTAAAGCCAATCGATGACAGGTCTTAAGACCTGTAATGCCCAAGACTTCCATACTTCCCATGTAAAAATAAAAACTTCGTCTCTGTGAGATATTTTAATATTTTGATTGTATTTTATTTAATCTAATATGTCAAATCACAAAGTGATTGCTTTTTATGAAAAAAAAAATCTATTGAGACCGCATTCTACAAGTTTTTTACAACATTTTCAATATTTCCATATTTGGACTCATTTAATTTTTATTTCATTCAAGTCGCTATCATTACTACACATTAAAAGGCAATCTGCCTCAGCCATTAACAAATTACGCGCGAAATGAATAGAAAAAAGGACGTGAAAATGTAGCCATCTGGAGGGAACGTGTCTATTCAATTTCGATCACTAAATAGAGTTAACCCCTAATCAAACAGGCATAAAGCTGATCGAAGAGAGGCAGAAAATCGTCTGATACATTATTAATCTACACCTCCCTTTCTTCTTCAGTAGATGGAATAAAATATGATGAGCGTGAACTTGTCCTATCAATGTGTTATAAAATATTCGATGTTCCGTTTCATGTCAACTGATTCAAAGATTTAGATAATATTTAGGATTGGCGGTTCGTTCCCGGCGTTGTGCGGGATTCAAATTTAAATCAAAGCGGAAGAAAGGGTTGGAAGGGTGGTGCCTTTGTTTTCTGCAGGCCCTGAAGAGTATCGATGTGTGCAAAATTTGGATCAGGCAGATGGAGGGTAAGATGTCTAGGAGGAGATGGGGTGAGGTGGGGGTGAGTCCTAGATTTAATGGCATTTAATGAAATACAAATTTATATCCAGGGAGTGGAAAATATAAATATTTTGCACAGAGTTCTAAGAAACTATGTGAATTTATCTTAAATCGGTCAAAGAGTGCAGAACAGAAAACAGACATGAAATATTTTAATGTATAATAGATAGATTTTAAATACTAATTAAATGTATTAATTATAAAGATTTACATATAAAATCAATTTTATCGTAAGATATTGTTGTTGCTACCGGGATTCGAACCTGGATCTCTTTCCAATCCGGGGAAGGTGCAATAACCGACTACGCTACAGCAGTCAGTTTTTTGACGACAAATTTTCGAACCTATATGCTACATTTTTCAAATTGATAAATCTATCGTTGCATTATTTGAAAGCCATCTACTTTATTTTTACGGAATCTCAAATACCTTTAAGTAGTCCGATAGGAGACGCCAGAATTAATAATGAATTTTTATTAAATTTTGGACACGTTGATACAACTTATACACATTCTTATTGTGAAGTTGTAATTATTCAAAACATACTATACATTTAATTAGTATTTAAAACATCACAGACCTACGTTCTGAATAATTACAACTTCACAATGAGTATGTGTTCCCCTTAATAAGACAGATTTTTCATATTTTAGATAAATATTATATAATCCATATCTAGATTATTCAAGAAACTTTCTAAAAATTTTTTAAGAAGAAAATCATAAAATCACCTTTAAAAGGAAATTTAATAAAATAGTTTAAAGCTTGCATAAAATTATTTATTTTTATATTTCTTATTTTTCATGTACCTTTTTTGTAAAGCCATATTTAAAATGGTATTGTTCAAAGTGGTTAGTATGTTTTAATACGACCTTATAAGTAGTAAGAACGTAAAACGATAACAAAAGATTTATGTCAAAGCCGCTCTCATAAATCAGAATCGTTTTTTTAAGGGGGAGTATAAAAAATTGTGTGATCATATAACTTATTACACTCATTAATATTGTGTAAAAATTAATCACAAATATTAATTTCAGTATAATTGACTAACTAACTAACTTACCATTACGCCTTTTCCCTGCAGGGGTAGGCAGAGAGGATAGAGCACCACACTCTTCTGTCCTGATACGCAGTTCTCGCCTCATCCACATTCATACATCTTCTCATATAAGCTCACCGATTATTAAGGCTTCTAACAGAACCATCATCCAGTATCTGGTTAACCTGGTCGTGCCGAGTCTTCAGTAGACGCCTTCTATTTCTGGTGCCATTAACACTTCCGTCATTTATCTTCCTTACCATTTTCTCCTCATCCTCCTTTCTTATGTTTAAGTATACCTAGTTAATTACTAACGCCACGCTGTAATAGGTAATATGTTGTGATTTAAAAATATCTTTAAAATAACGCTCTACATGAAATATTCCAAGAGGTAAAAGTTCCTACCTAATGTTTTTATTGCCGACATTATAGTTTAAATGTAAAGCTTAAAAAAACCCCACAGATTCATTAATCCGTCAATTCCCAACGGAACATGTGCTTCGTCTATGATATAATAAAAATATAAGAGACTTTAGATTACCCAGGTTGGTAGGAAAAAATTGTTCCAGATAATCTCCGCCAAAAAAAAAATGGGAACAAATTAAAAGGAAAAGTAAAAATAATTTTATAAACTGGGTGACACGAAAAAATACTAAATTGATATAAAATACACGATGAAATAATCAATACTAAAAAATACATTAATCGTTATTCACACGTTATATAAGTGTACAACTTGAAGTAATTCGTTCTAAATTGCATAAAAAGAAAACATTGAATTTGAGCGCGCCTTTATATTGATTTTATTTTCTTTGCATATTATTAATTTCATCAATTTTACTTTTTAATACACATTATAGAATCAAAAGAGTTAAAAAAATAAATAAAATATATTAAAATGTTACTAAAAAAAAGGATTTTATCTGCCCCGGCAAATCGCAACTGGGATAACCTAGAAATTATTTAATTTTAATTTTCACACCAAAACTTTGTACCTGTTACACAAAATTCCGAGAAGTTGTTATCTTATCTTATCTTATCCTTATCCTACTTAGAAGTTGTTGTATTATCTTACTTCTCGAAATATTTTAACCACATAATTGAAACAAACCACTCTTTCGATAATCATAGATTAAAACTTCTCCACTCGATACCTTATAAAGAATTAATAATGAAGAATTTGGAAATCGTTCAAGTACAAAAGAATTTAAATTCTGAGAAAACATTAATTTACAACGTAACACTTCCTAAAACTTCGCATTTACTGTCCATATAACAACCGAAACCTCCCCCTTCTTACCAAGCCCCACTCCCTCCTCCATGTAACAACCGAAACCTCCCCCCTCTTAACTTATTTATCACCTGACGATGAAAGGGACTGCACACCTAAAAACTAGTAGTGAAGATAACTCAACAAGTGTGTAATACAAAGTTTTGGTGTGATAATTAAAATTAAACATGTTACACCACAAAGTAACGACTATGTCTATTAATGATAAATTATTTAGCTATGAATATTATCGAGTAAATGTAAACATGCCTTTCGGTTTGAATAAGTGAGGAATTTTTTTTATGACAGTAGTGAAAAAAAAATCTGCAGGTAGTGATTATTTTGAAAATAAATGATGTGACACAATGTCGGACGGATGATTCTTCGATAAAGAACGCCTGTGTAAGTGTTACTCGGTGGATTCACGTAGGACCCTTTACTTTATCTATTATTACACTGAGTCCGTAAATCCATTTATCCCTTTATGGCTCTCTGGGCCTTTTTTCGATTTATTCTGCTATCTCTTTCAAGTAATCCGGGGCAAAATTTTTGCTTTTTCGACGAGAACCCTCACGCCTCACGTGCTCGCCGCTACTCGTGGTAGGACGTTTGCTCGCAATCACCAACGCCGTTTTCTTACGTGGTTAGCAGAAC
Source organism: Eubasilissa regina (assembly GCA_022840565.1). Classification (NCBI taxonomy): domain Eukaryota; kingdom Metazoa; phylum Arthropoda; class Insecta; order Trichoptera; family Phryganeidae; genus Eubasilissa; species Eubasilissa regina. The sequence continues at coordinate 31,436,769 of JAINEB010000018.1, forward strand.
TTTTATAATCCCAACGATTTTTTTTTGCAATGTACACATGTGAAATCATATTATACCTCGAAGAATATTTTATTAAAAAATATCTTTTAACCTTTTGTTATGTACAGGCAACAATAATTGTATTTGCAGTGGTGATTTGCCGATTATTGTTTCTGACGATGATGATGTGTTGAAGATCAGGTCCAGGGTAGAGACGAAGCGGGGTCAGGTGAAGAAGTAATAAGACGTACACATATAACTTGAAGACTGAAGTCGGATTGCCGCTAAATAACAAACCGACCTCTGTTTATTAGATGTTAACCCATGTGTTGAAACATTCGGGATATTTGTTTTACACCGGCCAATCAGAGCCAATCGTCCACGCACCATTTGCAATACTATGGCGGTTCATTGGAAATCAGCAAAAGTGTCACGTGATATTTATAATTTCTATAATACTTAAAAACACAATATATTTTATTAAAGAGCACTCATTCTTATTGTGAAGTTGTAATTATTCAGAACATAGCTCTATGATATTTTAAATACTAATTAAATGTATTAATTATAAAAATATACATATGAAATCAATTTTATCGAAAAATATTGTTGTTGCGCTACCGAGATTCGATAATATTATATATAAGTTTTATCAATGTGCCCAAAATTCAATAAAAATGAATTGTTAATTCTGGCGTCTGCTATCGGTTTACTCAAAGGTATTTGAGATTCCGTAAAAACAATGTAGATGGCTTTAAAATAATGGAACAATAGATGTATTAATTTGTAAAAGTGTGACATGATCGAAAATTTGTTGTCAAAAATACTGTCGCCGAAGCATTGTTGGTAATGCACCTTCCCCGGATTGGAATATATTTTTATTTTGGTGCAATTTACAATAAATAAATTATCAGTGTAAACATAAAAGGCCAATTTCCTACTGCCGCTGGTAGGAACGCCAATCCTATTCGACATAATTTTCTATGCTATTCCTTACGGAGAGTTAAATGAAAATTTTCTAAAATAAAACGTACCTTTATTCGCGCCTCTTTTCAAACCACCTTCAAATAAAATATGTGTTTTATTGTGTAAAGATACGATGCGATGTTGGTTGATTTTATTGACAAATAATATAAAATTCTCAATGATAATCAGAGCAACGAAGCTGTATAATGGACTACCAGATGAAATTACATACATAAATTTAATACATTTGTAGGTTTTCACGGTCGTCAAATGAAAATAGAATTCTTTCTGTCTTATTTCACTGTAGCCTGAAACATCGACTACCTTGAAAACCGACCGAAGGTAGAAAAACCCAACATTACATTCAATACCATATAAATTTTTAATGTAATTTGATAGTTATGAAAATCGTTTTATGCTCTTATATGATTTTAAGTGTATAAAAATATGATTACTTTTATGTTGCTTTTAGTCTGGACGGACGGCAGTTAAGATAAAAAAAAATGCCCGTTTTCTAGCTATAATCCGATATATTAAATCGAGCAGGCAGCGCATTTAATGACGACCCGATAAATGTTAAGTACATTAATAATTGTTCACTCCCTCACAGGGGCGAGTACATTAAAGGCTGAAGAATGTCGTCCCATGTCTTATCAAATGGTTAACCTCACTCTATGCAAAACATAATTATTATTTGTGTTATATATGCAAAACATAATTATTATTTGCATTATATATGCAAAACATAATTATTATTTGCATTATATATGCAAAACATAATTATTATTTGCATTATATATGCAAAACATAATTATTATTTGTGCTATACTTTATACCTTTCCTAAAATGTATTTTTTGTCACCCAGTATATGTTAATTTAAGATTTTTTTTCTATTCACTACTGGATGAAAGGCTCCCCAAGTGTATCCCTTTTTCTTAGATGATCGTTATTCACTGCCAGGTATTTCGTCAGTCCAGCGGCTTTTATTTATTAATTTTTCATATACAGATTATTAACAGTTCGTTAATGAGCCTGATAGATAGTCCTAGTGTGATATTAAGATACGATGTAAAAACATTTTAGATGGAATAATAGGTATGTTAAGGTTCATTTCCACGGAAGGAGATAATCTCAGATATTAAGTTGAGATACATCTCAATAAGTAATTTTATTTTAGATTGTTAACTTTGTTTTATTAACCACTTAATGAATTAAATACATCTACCGGTTTCGAAAAATATCATTTTCATCTTCAGGATGTCATTAACTAATCAAAAACATATATTATATTAGTTCATTACAGAATTTATTATTGTTTAAAAATTAAATGTAGTATTTAACTTAAATTGTTACTTGATGATACAAAATTGTTAGAATAATTTTTAGGAAATTTTTTTTTGGATATATTAGATATATTTAGTTGGTTTTTCATAATATTTTGATTAGTATAACACGCTTTATTTTATGAAATTAATATATATTCTATGCAGGGATGAATGGATACGTGTGTCTGAAACGTGTAACGCATAGGTTAGGTTAAGTTAGGTTAAGACTAACCATTAATTTATTTTACTTTAAAAATGTGAAATTTTTGATTCAAAAATCTGACGTGCATAATTTTCATATGCGTAGTTTTTGTGTGCGTGATTTTCGTGTGCGCAGTATTTGTTTACGCAATAATCCTGTAATAGTACGTAGTAAAAGACCGCAACAATAGATATACCAAACACAAAGTGCTAAAATCAAAATATTATGATCAACCAACTAAAATTAACCGCCCAAGTCCCATTCAAAATTTTTTTCCTAAAAATTATTCTAATAATTTTGAAACAAGTAACAATTTAAGTTAGGTACTAAATTAATTTTTTGAAATAATAATTATTTTTTAAAAATAGATTCTGTTAAAGAAACAATATAACATATGTTTTTGATTAGTTAATGACATCCTGAAGAAGAAAATTGATTTTTTCGAAACCGGTTGATGTATTTAATTCATTAAATAGTAAATAAAACAACGTTTACAAACAAAGTTGATTTTGATAATTTTCAAAATATAAGTAATTTTATTTATTGTTTTTTTTTATATGTGCTAAGTGACCTAATTGCTACTATATTTTTGTGTAATTTCATGTTTCTTTTACTGGAAATTATACGTACTTTTGTCACAGCATAACTACTCTATCTTTCAATATAATACCCACTGTTTCTCCACGTTCTCTGTGTGCGGGTCTAAGATTGATACGATAGCGAGATTGACGTGGATTCGTGCCATGAGATAAGGTAAGTTCAGAATCTTGCCACCGTATAACTAGCAGTCGCGTCTTACGCGTCTCTTACGCGCCTCTTACGCGTCAAAAATAAATAATATTAGGTCAATTCGTAAGTTTTTTGCATTTTTTTTAACAATAAAAGACTTAAATACAAGTTAAATGTATTAATTAGAAAGATATACACATAAAATCAATTCCATCGATAAATAATGTTGTTGCGCTACCGAGATTCGAACAAGGATTTCTTTCAATCCGGGGAACCCGATTAACCGATTATGCTACAGCACACAGTACATTGACGACAAATTTTCAAACCTATATGTTTCACTATTCAAATTAATACATCTATCGTTACATTATTTGAAAGCCATCTACTTTATTTTTACGGAATATCAAATACCTTTGAGTAATCCTTTAGGAGACTCCAGAATTAACCATTCATTCTTTTAAATTTTGGACATATTGAAACAATTAATATATTATTAAGAATAACAGACGGTCTGTGATATTTTAAATGTTAAGGTTAATGCACGTTCTTCGAACTGGAAGAGATCCAGGTTCGAATCCCGGTAGCAACAACAATATTTTTCGATAAAATTAATTTTACATAAATATCTTTCTAATGAATACATTTTATTTGTATTTAAAATATAACAGACCTATGTGTGTTCTGAAAAACTATAATTTCATAATAAGAATGTGTTCTCCTTAATAATGTTTTTTTTTTATAGAATCAACATTTATTCAATTCAATATGTCCTTTGTCTTCTGCCTATTAGTTAATTTAATTATTACATCACTATAAAATTTTTCTGATTACAAGGCAAAAAATTCATCAAGGGATATTTTGATTTACTCTGTGACTAATTTTTTTACCATTGATTTTTTTTTAATAGATCGAAATAAATGGTAATAACTTGGTGCCAAGTTCAGAGAATATTAATGGTGCTGTGAAACTTCCCGTTTCAGGTCAATTACTTTTCTTTGGATGGTTAATACAACATGTAGTCTTAATGAAAAATGACACCTTTTCTGTTTATCAAATGCGGTTAGCATTAAAATCAAACCCAGTCTATGGAGATGTTGAATAACGGCTGATTGGTCAATATTAAACTTCTCTGCACTTTTAAAATTATTCGAGGGTTTACTTGTTAAACCAAAATAACACTTTCGTCTTTTAACCACACCTTTACCCCTCACAGAACAGATATTTTTAGTTGCGGTAGTAGCACTCCTTCCTTTTTTGAACTATGCAGCGTCGTAAATGAATTTTATGGGGCAATTACAATTATTTTTTTGAGGTTATTATAAGATCGGCTGTTGAACAAAAACTGGCCAAATCAGGTAGAGAGTGTTCCTTTCAAAAAAAGTCAAAATACAGTTTACACTATCTGAAAATAAGTACCGTTAAAATGGTAATAACTTATGTGTCAACCTAATAAAATCACTATCTCGCAGTGAGTCGACAAATTACAATACCGAAATATCAACTCTCAATGAAATAAATATTTAATTATTTCAACTTCATTACAGTTTTACTTTCGCTCGGAGGAGAAATGAAATAACCAAGTTTTTATAATCTAACCCAAGCCAACCCTTTGAAATAGGGGAGTAAAAAAATAAGTTTTCGGAACAAATACTGCGAAGGGATCTCCGCTCCATCGGCTCTCTCCGAGAGGACCCCGCCAACTTGAAACCTCCCTGTAAATATTTGAAAAGCGGTGAAGTTGTATCCTCTACCCAACGGGGTGAGTTCTTCAAAGCACCCTTCAGAATCATATTGAAATAAAAATAAATATTTTCCACAACATCGTCTACTTTCATGGTTCGCTAAGTAGACATCTTGATATTTTTTAAATAATGAATTTTTTCTACCTTTTTAAGGTATTTCAGAAAGCAAATCACGATTTTAATATTAAGTCAGCTACTTATTTTTTCTAGTAAAACATTATGGATATTCAAATTCATTTTAAGTATATATAAATACTTAATTTTTTTGTGAGTTGTTATTATGTCATATCCTTGGAAGATATCACCTGACATTTAATTCAATCTGAGATATTGGACTTTAAGTTTTGAACATTAATTTTTCGATTTCTTCGGTAGAGCCTATGGTGAAATTTTTATCAAAATAGTGCAGTATAATTAAGTTGATTAGTTACTGATAACACTTACATTACTCTAACTCTAAATTACTTTAACTTATTATTGATAAGTTAAATGATTTCTGGTTTCGGAAATCTTATTACATACATATCATACCTTTTATTTATATTCAAATATTTATTACAAGTGATATTAAAATATAACTTTATTTTCTTGTTATATAGAACATGATTTATGTATGTCTATAAATAAAAGTGTCTCTTGGTTTGTTTGTTTTTTATACAAATGTACAGTTTTATTCCGAGCTTGATGAAACGTTGTACACTTGACCTTCAAAACATGAGGAAGGTCACTGTCTACATGAGATTTCGAAAAACCACTTTCATCCCTTGTCTCACTCCTTAAAGCAGAATTTTTGATGAAATTTTGTACACTTGACGTTTAAAATAAAATAATATTACTGACGATGTTCCACATTCAAAATTTTTATGACAGATTCAAGTCAGCTTTTCTTTAAAATTATTTATTGCAATATTGTTGATATATTGACGTGTACGGACGCGGAATTGTGGATGTGGAATAGCTATTTATATAAAAAAGAGTGTTTGTATGGGTGTGTTTGTTTTTTAAAACGTTTTTAAGTGTAAAATAAATAAATTGTTACTAAAAGTGCAAGATGGCGTCGTGTTCGTTTACTCTTTAGAATAGTGTAGAATCTTTCAGAACAGCGTTAACGACGTAACCGATAACAAAGCAAAACTCAACTCTTCGAGACAACAAATAATCGATCGACGGATAAATATTAATTCAAACCTATCGAAATACCGCCGAAGAAAAGAACGAGTATTGGTTAGAAAAACCCTGTAGCTAAAAGACAAAAAGCTATTCGGGCTTCAGAATAACTGAGCAACGGGAGCTTCATTTACAGCAGGAGCGCATGAGAGCTTCTACGTCTAGGAAAGAATACTGCATGTACAACAGGATCGACGTAGAAAGGATTAATCAAGAATGGTGAAACGACATTCAGATCTAAAATTTAGGGGGGATGGATGGATGTTGTGTGTAAACATTGTCATGCAAAGAAATATAAATGCGAACCAGGGGGAAAGTGTTGCTCCAATGGAAAAGTGAAGCTGCCGCCTCTTAATGAGCCTCCGGAGCCACTGCCATCTTACAAAATAAGAGGAAGACTACTGTCTACATCTGATTTCGAAAATAAACTACCCCCATCCCACTAAATAAAGCTCTTCACTCTGCGTAAAGTTCGGATTACGCCGGGTAATTCAGATAGTTTGAAATATAAATGAAAAAAATATGAAATGAAATTTTCGAATACATTAAAATCAGACGTAGTGTATTTATTTTATTTAAATCGCCAAAATGTGGAGGGTTCTTAATTAAACCTTTTTATTCTGCGTAAAGCCCGGGCAACACCGGGTGTTTCAGTTAGTTTTACAACACAGTTAAAAAGAAAATTATAGTCAGAATTTGATACAAAAAAGTAAATTATTACCAAAATGTTGTAGAGAAGGACATTCGAAGAGTGTAGAAACAGTGTTTAGAAACATAGGAACGGAGATAATCTTGAAAAAATTAAATTTTAGATTTCAAAATTTTTTTAATTCTTTTTCTTCGTCTTTTAAAAATCGTTTAATTATTTTCTTCTTCTGTTTTCCACTTATTTGGTAGACGGACATTGGAGAGCGGGTATGCAGTAAGTTTGTTTAAAAGTATTCTGCTTCAAAACAGGCATTACGCATTTTACAAGTATTCTTTATTACATCGTCTTCGTTTACTTTATCTAGCAAATCTGTTTTAATGCTCTTCTCAGTGAGTTTATGTGCCATTTCTGTTTTGTATAATTCTGGTAATGGACTAAATACGATAGATTTGGTTTGGTTAAGATAGGTTAGGTTTGGTTAGATTTGGTTAAACTATATAAGATTAGGTTAGATTGGTTAGGTTAGGTTAGATTAGATAAGGTAAGGTTAATCTGCATGGAGGAGCGGGTATAGAGGAGCGGGCAGGTAGTAAGTTTGTTTAAATAGTATTCTGCTTTAACACAAGCATTTCAAATATGTCTAGAATGATTTATTATGGCTTTAAATGCGTCATTAAATTCACGAATTTCTATATTCTTTACAGGAAAGTAGTTACTGCGCACTGCTTATAATTTGATTTAAAAGATCTAACTCGCGGAACCAGTATGATTTTATCTGTGAGTTGAAGCAATATTTATATTTTAAAAAGTTTTAGAGATTGACAAAAGTGTACTGCATCTTACGAGTCTTTTTTATTCCATCATCTTCCTCTTCTTTATCGAAAAAAAACAATTTTATGAATATTTTTTGAAATGGGTATAATTGGCTTGCGCCTACGATATCTAAATAACACTGGAATTGGTAATTTGTCTTCCACAGGCGCATTGCTAATTGCTAATAATTTGATTTAAAAGTGCTAACCCGCAGACCAGAACGATAATATGATTTTTGATAAGTTTAAGCAATACTTATGTTTAATAAGTTGTGGTAATTGACGGAAGTCATCTTACAAGTCAAACCAGTTTTTTTGTTATTTCTACTTTGAAATTTTTTCTTTTGCTTTTTTATTTACATACACAACGTGCAGTCCTTTTAAGGTACATTTGCTCCCATAGAAGAGCAACGGGTAGGTAAGTCTCTATTAAAAATAAATAAATAGTTAAGATGAGTCGTACGGCAACGTTACGATTCTTAATTATGTCCCCCTACCCAAGAAAATACATAAATATCTTCCTCTCATTAGAGGGTTTTGGCTATTGGAGAAAAATCAACTATGTACTCTAATATTTATAAGAAATTTTCAGAATTTATTAGAAATCTATTGAAATATTTGATAAAAGCAAAAGTCTTTGAAGATATTCACGACGAGAAGAAGTGAGGCGAGATAACCGAGTGAGTGAAATAGAATATTTAAAATTACAGAAAATTATTTGAGGAACATTTTGTCAGATGTATGTGAAATTATTTGAAATACATTTTATCAAATGTATGTAAGAGTACTGATCAGTTTGGTTGGTGGCTGTGTAGGTGTAACTTGTAGACAGATACAAGGATAGATTCTTCGTTCCGCGTATCGTAACCGGCAGCTAACTTAACCAAAGATAATTATTTTCGTAGATCAAAATATAATGCTTAGTCATATCGTGATACACTAATCAACCAGCAGACGTAGCTGAACGTGGCTATCGATGTGGTACCGAACCTTAAGCACACATAAATAGCCATAAATACTGGACATCGAATACTGGACATGGAAAGCATCGACGTATACGCGTCAGGTACGCGAGTCAGTGAGGCCATGTCGGCCGGTGGTCTCGTCACTACACGTACTGACGTCGTCTACAACAACAGCTTCCGAGTTGCCTCCAATATTTGATACGTACTTCACCAACGTTTCTAATAAGTTTGCTTCAATAAATTCAGTGTCAATAATATCTGCCTATCTGTTACATCTACATCAGTACACAGTCAAAATATTCCATACAAGCATAAAGGTAACGGTTGGTTTGTGGTGCAGCCGTACCCTCACATCCAAAATCTTCTGATCGCTCCGTGTGAGCCTAATACAATACATGATATACATTATATCTTCCCATAGAACTTTAAAAAGAGTTTTAAAGTTGACAAAACTTAAAAAGTGACGTGCTTGTTTGATCTACGTTATAAGATATCCAGTAGTGTTTTTTTAGAGGTTTATTTTTCGAATTGGTAACACTTTTTCCAGCGACAGCCAATTTGACAACTGTTAATTGATTTGTGCTCATTTTGGTTTGCCATTTCACCATGAATAGACTTACGCCAGAACAATGATTGTAAATAGTGCAAAATTATTTCGAAAATCGTGGTTCAGTTTGCGAAACTCACCGTGCACTACGTCAATTTTACGGTCGACATAATCATTTATCTAATTGATAAAACATCCATAGAGACGTCGTATAGTGCGCACCGAAGTAGCTGTTGCTGCAGTGGAGCGCAGTATTGAGGAGGACCCGAATGAGTCGATTCGCTATCGTGCACAGCGATAGATCTTACTGATTACTGACTTTTTCGTTTCTCAATTGAATGGCATTCATGTGAAAGCGTCGTGGTTTCAACAAGATGGCGCAACATGCCACACAGCGCGCCGCAATTAATTTATTGATGCAAACATTTGATAAGCGCGTAATGGACCTGTAAATTGGTCTCCAAGATTGTGTGATTTAACATCTTTGGATTATTTTCTGTGGGGATATGTGAAGTAGCTATTTTACGCCGATAAATCAATAAGCCAACATTTGTCTCGTTATTATCGATATACGGCCACAGCTACTCCAAAATGTGGTCGATAATTGGACTTCCAGAATGCGCTATATTCGAGCCAGCCGCGGCGCCCATATGCGCGAAATTATATTTAAACACTAATGGCATACAATTATCTTTCCAATAAAGCCAATACCATAGCGATTACCACGATTTTGATGTGTTTTATTTCATTTTAAAGTTCTATACCTCTAAAAAAACATCCTTTAGTAAGATACTCACCTAGTGAGGTAAAATTCTGGAAGACCATCATATTAGTTTAATTATTATAGCACATGCGTAAGTTATGTATTCTTTGAACATATCTTAATTTTTATTTATTTATTTATAAACAGGCATATGAGTTTTGATAATAATACATTAGAAATTAAAAGTACATCGTATACACGCCCATACAGTCAAATTAACAAGACACATTTTTGATTTTCTTCAGTTTAATATCAGCATATAATCGTCAAATATATAGAAATACTATCAAACTATGGGTTATTTATATTCATAAACCGGTTTCGGAACGTACCTTTTTTATTATCAGGATAATAAAAATATGTTTTTCAATTATCCTGATGAATGAATAGATGTTTTTCGAAATGAGTTATAAATAACTCATAGTGATTTTAAAAACAAAGTTATTTCAATACTTCAGGATTACAATGTATACTGGACACGATGTATACATTATATTCTGAAGAAGGGACCATTGGTCTCGAAACATGTTGAGTAATCAATAAACAGTGGTATAAATAAAGTGTGTTTTCATTATTAATATAAAATGTTGCCACATAATAAATTTGCATTTATTGAAGAAGTAATAAACTATTAATTATTAAAATAAACCACAGCGTGTTTCGGTTAAATATTAAAAATATAAATATTATATAATGAAAAACAAAATCGAATTAATTTAAAACACAGAACGGCATCAATACTCTAATCAATTATATCTACTATTGATACAATTTAGCATCAAAAACATTACACTTTATTTTAAGCATTTAATTAAAGAAAATATCGATAAGATTGAATTTGTTACCGAGCCTTTGAAGCCTTGTTATTGCTGAGTTAATATAATAATTTTAATAAAGTATGATCACGTTTCTACTGTAAACGTTATAAGAGCACTGTAATATACTTTAGCAATTTTAACTGAAAAGAAAACAATATTTAAAAAACGTATTTCATATATATTCTTGAATATTTCACGCTTAGAGAACGTTGATCGTTTTTAATTTTAAATTTTAAATAAACGTGAGATGGTAAATATATTCGATAACGGTTTAGTGAGAGAAGTGAAACTAAACGGCGAACATTTTCTTCCGAATCATGTAAAACAAAATCAGATCAATTCGGGATACGTTGTGCAGATCCACGTGAGATAAAGCCCGGAGTCACCCTGTCACACTGACGGCTACATCATTGATCTTCCGATTCAGGAATGACACAAAGAGATTGTATGGCACAATAAGGTACGAGTTGTTGACTTAAAGAACTGAGTATCCGATTTGACACACAAAGAGGATGCCAGCGTAGGTGGATGCTGGTATTTATTCGTATTTCTTCAATTCAAAGCAAAAGTCTTAATTCATCGAGTCAATGTCAAAGTTCTTTTGAAATTTTCACCTTTGTTAAGTTTGATAACGAGACGATGTTTTTCTTCATTTCTAAATCTTCAAACTCGTATTTTCTTACGTATTTAATTATATATGTAATATTCTTAAGATTTGCGTGAATTAATGTAGAGTTAGATTTTTTTAATATAGTTATAAAATTAGATTAAAATAACAAAATCACTTTAATTAACTTTTAACAAAAATTTGAACTTTTTGAAAAAATGAATTAATTATTAAAATAAAACACAACGTTGTTTATTTCACACAACACTTATTAAATATTAATTAAAACGTTTTCGACTTACCTGCATCATCGTCAGTAATAAATTAAAACTTAAACTAGAAGATAGACTATCGACTATTACGCCGTAAGGGTGGGAGTGGTTTTATTGCTTCATAGAAATATCAAAATCAAATGTCATATATATGTGGGTTATGGCCTCGATTGCTAATTGTATTTAATTTAGTCCAATTTACACCCGTAGATGGGAAGGACAGCTCTTCCCAAAATTAATGTAATATTAACATAATTAAATTGTGTGTGTAGTACAAAGTCAATATACAAATTATGTATTTTTTAAATTAGTACAAAAAACCTTAGATGCAGTTATATGATGATGATAATAACATGATAAATTAATTATGCTGTTATGTTGCATTAAATATTTAACTATAATATAAGTCTTAATACCATAGCTCTTGAAGGTGTTTGGTAGAACGAATGAAATGCGCGATTTGTGTACAGTCATTTATTGAGTCAAGGATAGGGAAGAAACAGTACAGAAAATACCGTAGATAAATATGAAGAGGGAGAGGAGCGAATCGGCGGCGCTTGATTTCGGTTCCGATTCGTCGTGGCGGAACAGAACTTGGCGCCGGGGCGAACGATCGAGCCGGACTGAGCATGGCTTTTCTTCGGTGAAGTATGAACCCTAGATATAGATGTCCCTCGTGTCGTCAGTTAGCTGGGGACGGTGATACTGGCGGTGATTTTAATCGTCGTTCCTACAGCTCTATGGTTTAAATAGCATAGAAAAGTTCCACCCCATTCATTGTTTGGGAATGCCCAATACAGGGTGAATATTATGTACCAGGCCGATATTATTTTTAAATAACTAGAAAAATATAAATAAATTTGTAATTTAATTTTCATTTATCAATTATTTAATTTATTACAATTATACATAAAATATGATATTGGCCAACTGGTTTCCTCTGGCAGCGGCACAAATGCGTTAACCATGATTTTCATAACATTTCATTTTGTATATAGTCTTGTAGCGTTAGAATTGTTGTCGGTTTATTGTCCTTACGGAAAATAGTTGAGAGCCGTCAAATAAGGTGATCGAGGAGGCCGATATCACCACTTTTTGACATTATGCGGCCGGGAAAAATTTCTCGCAAAATTTCAAGTGTAGCTCAGGCTGTGGCTCGGTGGCTCGGTAACTCGGGCGTAGCTCCAATTTGGCTGCCAATATGTTTTCCAACATGTGACGATAGCGATCACTATTAATGGTTACAGTATTGCCATTATTATTTAGATAAAATGTTTTGATGACTTTAACTTTTGTTGAGACATTGAATACTTGATAATAAAATGTAATTAATTATTCTCTATTAGTACAAAATTTAATGTAATAAATATTTGTTAAACTAAAATGGCGGCCAAACAAAATCGACCTGGAACATAATATTCACCCCGTAAGTGTCGAGAATTTGTATAAAATTTATTAAGAATTGTTTCGTGATGGCTTTTCGGCTGCGATCAGTAATAATATTGGATAATTTGTATAGCGCCATTATCGTAAATATTTTCGTCTCAAGGGCGCTTAAACAGTAGATGTTTTGTGCATACTATTGTATATTATTTCTACCTTGATGTGATCTTTTCGTTTCATCTACTTTTTGTATTCTCACATAATTATTATTGATTTTAATTCACCTAATTATATAAATTTACATTACGACTGTTATGTATTCACCCTGTATTAAATGTCATATCATAGTTTATTTTTAATCTGTCAAACAATTGTGTATGTTGGTATACTATAATATGTCCATGCAACTCGGTCATGACTTACGTAGTGTTCACTGTAGTCAATTTATTCTAGCCTCATATAGACGGATCCACGCTTAATGTTTTGAAAATGACGGTAGATACTATTTGTGTCCTGTTATTCCTTCAAGTAGTAGGACTTATACTTAATACGATTTATTCCGTAATTTGTTTATTTCGTTTTTATCTCTTTTCCCTTTCCTGTTATGTATTTATTTGTCCAATATTATAAATTAATTTTGTATTTCCTTGATTAATATACGTGTAATCTAAGCATAAACTTTTTAACATTATTTTTATGTGTTACATTGCTTTAACATAATGTGTAAAAGTAATATATTTTTATTAATCAATATTGTTTTAAGATGTGCTACGTCTCTATATAAAATAAATCTCGTGCTTAGAGAGGTCATTTAAAACGGTGATTTTATTTAATTATTGTAAAAATACAGTTAAATAATCGTACATCTATTTAGGGTAAAATAAAGTGCCATAAGCGAGGTATCAATGTTATATATTTGAAATCATTCGATCGTCTATGAACATTTTTTACGAACGTTTTTCTCTCTTAAAACACATATTAAGTAACATCTATAAAACCTACAGCTATTCTGTGGGGAGTTCCCCATGTCTTAAACGGTTGGGATTCAATGTCATGTTATCGCCTGGATTCCAGGTTCTAGTTGGGTCTGAAGCATGTTGGTATTTTTGTTCAATAAATAATACACATATGAAATCATTGTTTCATTCGAATGTAAGTTTGAATTGACACATTGATTTTTGAAAAATAAAGGTATTCAGAACAAAAAAATGATATAACGATAAATGTCGAATGTTGTATTTTTTATTTAATTTGGTACTATTGCACTAGTATTATAAAATAAATAAACACATTGATTTCGAACTGTAAATCGGGATTGATATGATCTAAATGAACGAATTACGCAATCTCGGAGTCGCGCGACCCGCGGAATTTACGACCAATTCCGGTCGTAAATCGGAATCACCGTAAGGTATGGGAGAGAAGTAAGTACAGTATGAGGTCTGTGATGGGATAGGGGTTCTAGTCGAAGGACTAGTGAATTTCGGGGAACCGGGATTCAAAAGGACTGCTCACCTTACCTTGTATATGACGCCTCCGTATCCCTGTAGTCACAGCCGAGATCACATAATGACACGCGGATGAGCCGATCTCCGATTCCAATTAAAAATAGTGATGTCGCAAGTTCACCCACGGCACATAAACAACAAACAATACGTGATCAAAATATAATATCACAAATTACAGTGCTGGTGCACTGGAGCTGAAAGGTCCACATCGCAAATGCTATAGAGATATCGAGATCTAACAAATATCGGTCAAGTTGACGTCTGCCGGCGTCAAGGTCATAATTCACACTGATAAGACGAGCATGAAGAAATGTATGAATGGAAATTTGGATCCGGAATTGTGTCAATAACAACGGTTGCGGGTGATTCGAAAAGACGCGCCAAAAATGTGTTTACGAATTTGGAACACACTTTTTATTTCGACGATATTGGTAACCGTCAAAGTGCTTTCTATATCTAGTAAAAATATTTTGTTTTTGATCAGAATGCTCTCTGTATATAATAGAATAATATTGCTTCAGGCGGGTTTACAAATCGATATTTGATTACTGCATATTGATATTGAATTTCAGTATATGTGTACGATGATATTTGTCTCAAAAGATCCTAAAAGATGTGTAAAGTTATGAGCGAAGCGATCTAGGATTCATTATACGCAGAGTAGAATGACGAAACATACCTACCTTTACCGATAAATCTCGGAGACGACAGATCAAAATATCATTCATGTAATGGCTCCATACGAGTGCGTCTGCTTTATTAAAAATTATTATAGTGTAACATGTTTTTCAGATACTCAGTAGTTATATTATATTCTATTCATATACCTATCAGTTAAACATAAAACCTATAAAATACAGTTGTGTGCATAGTTTAAATATAATTTTTCTTTTTAAAGAGTATAAAAATTGGTTTATATGCATGAAATAACTATAAAAATCCACACAAATTAACAGAATTAATTAAAAAGATATAGGTACCTACAGAAAAAATCTATCGAAAAAATATTTGGTTGCTTGTATATCGTTCCAATTGATTAATTTAATTTGTGTTACAATACCACAGATCTATGTTCTGAAATTGCAACTTCACAACAAAAATGTGTTTTCATTAAAAACTATAAAAATGATTTAAATGCAATAATAATTTATACTATGATAAAAATAAGTCACGCCTCTGTCGCAGAAAATGTCTTCCGTCTGATGTTTGTTGGCAAATACATGACGCAAGTCAGTTTGAAAAATATTAAAGATGTTGGAAAATGTTTTGAGAATGTATGGTATTTCCATAGGATCTGAGGAAAATAAAAAATTTCAAGTATACGTGCCGAATCAGAGGCGACAAGTGACGGCACATGTTCAGTTCAGGGCTTATGGATAACTCTTTTCAAATTGTCGATGTAGAGAAATCCTTTATGATATGTCTATAGTATACCGTTCGCTGAATATAACGGATTTAGATGAAAAATGGTTATATGATATATAAATTTGGGATTTGGATGTCACATGGATTTTGCACCGAAATAATTCAAGAGTAAGGTCTACACCGTCATATTGATGTATTAACTTGTAAACTTTAATTTAAATATTTTACTTAATCAATAGACAATTTTGAAATATTATTTTTTCATCGTAATCATTGATGGAATACTTTTTTAATCTGATTTTGATAATTGTTTTACAATGAATAATTTTATTTATCATATGTATAGTGTTTAATTAACTTATATAAGTTTCTTTGTATTTAACCAAATGAGTTTTATATTAAAATTAACCGGTTTCGAAAAAGTCATCTTCTTTCATCAGGGTAATAAAAATTAAAAAAAAATTAGTATCGTCTGTTTCGAAAATAAAATAAAATAATTTAAAAAAAAATCTAGTACATACCTGACTGAAATATAGAGGAAAATGATAAATTAATATACACGATTAAAAAATTATTAATTTATTACAATATCTAACCTCAATGTTTTTCATTGAATATTTAAAAGTTATAATGTATTTTTCCATAAAACAGTCCTGTTGTATAGGGTGTCGTAGGGTATAGGGTGTAATTGTAATTACTCGTAAACCATCAGAGTGAAGTAAGTGGGAGGGGTTTAGTTCGACTCACGTGATTTTCTGATTTTCCAGTCGCAATGAGCCACTGGTCGGGAGCGCACTGCGCGTTCGCGGTTGAGAAATATTTAAAGTGCGGTGATTCATTGGTTCGTGCGCGTCGCACTTTTTGTACTCACTTCAATCTTTAATGGGGCGAGCACGCAACTTATCTGGTGCTATGTTCAAAAGTTCAGATAAGAAGGGACAATGGTTAACCAAACTCCTTCAGGACCATCAACGTCAGCAGCGACGCCAGAACATGTGGCTCAAGTACGACGTGAAATTATGTGCAATCCGCGTAAATCGATAAGGAAGATTGCAGCCTGTACTGGAATAAAAAAATTAACAATGCACGTTATTTTGAAAAATAAACTACAGTTTTACTCATACAAACTGCAAATCGTGCAGTTTCTTAACGAAAATTACTATTCTTTACGTAAAACCTTAGAGAGAACGATGCTGGAACGTTTTGGAACAGCACAAAGGCTTGGAAACATATTGTTTACATATCGTTAGCTATGTTAATAAACAGAACATGAGATACTGGTGCTTCGACAACCCATGGGAACGCCATCAAAAACGTTTGGATTGTCTAAAAACGACAGTATGGTGTGCAATTTCTGCCTGAGGGATAATTGGCCCTTATTTTTTTAACCAGCGAGAGACAGTCACTGCTGACGTGTATTGCCAAATGATCGACGAGTTTTTGGTATTGCAACTGCAGCTGTTTCCCGGGTACAATAAAAGAACACAATTTCAGTAAGATACTCCACACATAGCTAGAGTTTCAATGGGAATTTTTCCCATTGTATCGTGCGACGTTTTTTTGTGGGGATACCTTAAGTCGAGAGCTTACAGTATCAATCCTCGAACAATACAGGCCCTACAAGAAAATATCCGCAGTGAAGTTGCTGCCATTGTACTAACGCTGTGCTCTCACGTGTTCGCAAATTTAAGAGTCCGATTACAAGAGTGTCTTGAGAGAAATGGACGGCATTTAGACGATATGGTTTACAAAACGTTAAACTTCATTTTGTATAAATTAAATATAAGAATAGCATTGTAGTTTTTTTATTTTATTTAATATTAAACTTGAAAATTTTCCGCTGCACACCCTTTATATCTGGATATACGCCAATTGAGTTGTATAGTTGATTTTATTTTGAATAGATTAAATAGTTAAGTGCTAAATGAAAACTTAAAAATGTAATTATTATATGCATGTTTTAAACATACACAATCATCTATATCCAGAGATTTTACACTAATACATTGATTTAATATTTGTTGTTCGTTTTAACTATAGATCAAATAATCAGTCCAAATTTTCGCAAATGTTGCATTTAGAATAAAAATGTGATGCTGCATTTAGAATAAATAAAAAAATATATAGTTACCAACGGGACTCAAACGGTACTCGAATATTGATGTTGCTACCCGGATTCGAATCTGAATCTTATAGGTTGGAAAATTTATCGTCAATGCACTGTGTTGCCGTAGCATAATCGCACAATGCAATTTCCTAGGATAGGAAGAGATCCGGGTTTGAATTTCGGTAGCAACAACAATATTTTTCGATAAAATTGATTTTACATGTATATCTTTTTAATTAACTAGTTTCATTTTAATATACCCATAAAAATGACGGATTTCAGTAAAAATAGGTAAAAAATCAATGTCAGCAAATCTAGTGTTAATATATTTTTAAATATAATAGTCCGCCCTGTAAATATTATAAATTTTAAAACAAATATTTTTCATTCTAATGTTGCCAATACAAATACTAATACTTGTCTAACATATTTATTTGTTTGTAGAAAATTAATGCTTTACGGAATATTTTTAAGCCATAAATAATAATAAAGTAAGTTATTATGGAGAAAACATTAATATTGTGAAGTTGCAATTATTCAGAACGTAGGTCTGTGATATTTTTAAAAATAAAAATTAAATGTATTAATTAGAAAAATGCTTAGGGGGAGTCCGGGATAGTTGAACTATTTTTGAAATCAATACAGAGAAATAAAATTAGCATGAATAGAAAGCTTGGTTATTAAGCTACAGTATATAAACTTCGTGATGTTCTAGATTGGTAAATAAAAGTGTCATGTCCGTTTAAAAAATAATTGTAAAATGACACAAGTCTTCCCAGTATGCGGAAAATTTAAGCTGGGGGCCGGGAGATTTGAATATACACAAAAAAAATGGGGAATAATTAATAAAAAAAGTTGTTTTATTAATAAAAGTACCAAATTTGAATTTTGAATGTAACTGTGATCATAGTTGAACCTTTTTTCCTCTAAATTAGCTAATTTTTTAGAAAATTTCTATCTTAATAGTTAGATTTATTTTTTAATTAATTGTTTAATGTAAAACAACTAAAATTCATACTTTTTTAATGTTAAAATCAACTTAAAATGATTATATTGACGACATGCGTCGTTAACTTAATCAACAAAGAGAAAATCCAGAGAAATTCGGTGTGAAAAACCAGTTGGTCTAGAACTGTAACTAATCATAACATGTTCATAAGTCCTTTAAAATTTCAAACATTTATAATACAGTACATAGAAAAAAAACTTATTATAACTTATAACATACTAATTATTAAAAACAATCATTTTTTGAGATTACTCATTTGAACTATTAATCAGCCTCTCATTTAGTTTTTTAACACAAGCAACAAATAGTTGTATTTTCTTTATCACCATGATCATCTCCGGTGTTACAATTTTGAGAGGTCAAGTCGGATAGAGTGGACAGCTAAAGTCCTGTAGAAATCTTTCTTATTGACAATTATTTATCGAAATCTTACATTGCATACAAAATTTGTTGCTTGGTGAAAGCATTTCTTTGTCTTTTACTGTAACGAAATTTAAAAAAATCTAAAAATGAATAAAGAAAAAAGGTTATTAAATTTCCGAAAATATAAATATTAGACATGCATGCTAGCGGGAGAGTTGAATCACTGTTCAGATCTCCCTCCGAGGAATGGTTCAAGACTCCCACCCGAGCCGATTTGTCTTTGAAGATGTTTAGTAAAAAAAGAAAAACAAATATTATAAAGCTTTTGATGTAACTTGAAACTATACAGATTTGGAAAACAAATAAAGTATAAATCTTCTACATACCTCACAATTTTAATTAACGATAAGCAAACAAAAAACTTATATATTTTTTATTATGAATGCGTTAAAACGCGCTTCTATCGATTGTAACCAAATGGTAAGCGGTGTTGTCATAGGGGTGCATGGAAGGCGTAAGAATAAACGTTCTGGCATAACAACCCCTGAAATAGCGCAACATTTGTAAAAGATATTTGCGGTGGCTCAAGTCTCCCCCTGGTCAAGTGTCCCGGACTCCCCCTATGCCATTCTAATTAATACATTTAATATGTATCTAAAAAAATAAAGTAAAGTACCTAAATATATTCATTATTATTTCAAACATGCGAAAGTTTAGTCATACTAAAACATAAAAAAACTAATTTAACTTAAATTCAATATGAACAATTTTCAAATAGAGGATGTGCTCCAAAGTTTGAAGGATTATTTAACGACAGAAGGTTTCACATCAACAACAATTATTATTTTAAGTACTGTGATTATTACAACTTTATTCAACTATTTTCTGAATGAAAATCATACATTTTATAATGTTTTGGCACTTTGTGTTTGGTATGTAACTAAACCTGTCTATTGTAGCGGTCTTTTATTACGCACGGTTAGAGGATTATTGCGCAAACGAATACTGCGCACGCGAAAATTACGCACACATAAACTACGCACACGAAAATTGCGGAAACGAAAAGTGCGAACATAGATGATTGCGCACATGAAAGATTTTTGAATTAAAAATTTCACATTATTAAAAATAAAATAAACTTAACCTAACCTATGCGTTACATGTATCAAATCACTCGTGCATAGAATATATATTAATTTCATAAAAAAACGTTTAAAATTAACCAAAATGTTATGAACAACCAACTAAATTTATTCACAAGTCCCATTCTAAAATTTTTTTCGTAAAAATTATTATAATAATTTTGTATCATCAAGTACCCAACAATTTAAGTTTGGTACTAAATTTATTTTTTAAATAATTATTGTTTTTTTTTAAATAGATTCTGTTAATGAAACAATACAACATATATTTTGGATTAGTTAATGACATCCTGATGAAGAAATTGATATTTTTGGAAACCAGTAGACGTATTTAATTCATTAAGTGGTTAATAAAACAAAGTTAACAATCTAAAATAGCGAAAACATTTTAGTACCGAATTCCGGTCTCCCACGTGAAGAACGAAGATATTAACATTATACTTTTGAAAATTTAAGCAAAACGTGAAAATAACAAAAAATTATTAATACTGGTTTATTACTAAGTTCAAGGGGAGTTATTATTTATTAAAAATAGAATAACATTTAAAATTTGATGTTAAAAATGTATAAATAATAAAGTATATCAAAAATATAAATTAACTCATTAAATTAAAAAGCTTTATATAGCTACTTATAATTTGTAAATTTTAAACCACAGTCTGTCTGGGGAGTAGTTAAGATATCAGTGAGCTGGCTTAGCACGTGAGAGACACCGGGCTATCGATAAGTAAAAGTGTGTGAAATAATTATTAAAATTCCACGGTAAACTCTCCAGACTTCATAATAAAATGTTTTATGTTTAATAATTTCCCATTTTCCGCATTTTTACGTATTTTTAAGAATTCCCAAAAATAACTTACTTCTTATTTAAAATGGATGAATGATCTTTTAGAGAAGTGAAAGAGTTTGAACACATTTCTTTTTTATTCTACACCTGCTTTTGATATCCTTGGAAATTTCAATACTTAAACAAGTTTCTGCGCGAGTGTGTGTACATACCTACGTTTTACGTTCGCTAGAAATTATTTAACCACTCCTTCGCTTTGTGAGTGATCTCCGAGAACGGAATTTGTTATTCCGTAAGCCGGCTATGAAAATGCTTAACGTGGATAATACCTTCTAATAATGTAAACACACCCTTTCCCCCTCGGGATGGTGCGTACTAAAATACTTAAAATTCTTATAGACTAGAACATTCAACTGAAGAATTTTAAACAGCGCAATTGGGTAAAAAGTACGTAGGAAGTTGTGCCCATGAAAATTCATCTCACACACGATCGTAACTCTTTTTGATTAATAACATGAAATGTTTGTTTTTGAAGGGTTTTCGATAACCTTAATGTTTCCGAATGTACGTTGAAATAATACAAAGTATTAAAGATTTCCTGGGTTCAGTGTCGCAATTTGTAATACGAGTTTTCCAATACAACATCGTGAACTTTTCCTTGAAAACGTTCCCATTTTCTTGACGAGTTCTATTTTGTGCGATGACATTTGAAAGGGGTCGTATCGTAAGGCTGATGCAGATGTTCAATATTTTAGATAGATACGTCCGACGTCGAACGAGTAAAACTGACGTTTCTTTTTCAGAGGCGTCGCGCGGCCGGGTGCAAAACCATCGTCACTTTTTACATAATGAATGAAGCTAGCGCGAGTCGAGTTCGCCTTGAGCCGTGAAGACAAAGCTTAAGCGCCGAGTAAACACAGTTGGTGATCTTCGCAGACGGGCACGCGCCGGGACTTAGGCCATACTTTATATAATGCCTGTTCCTAAGTTGCTGAGGCCGCGGAGTAAAAACGAGCCAAAGTTACCGCATCCGAAAATATCTTAAGCCTTTTAATGAATTTATCTTTTTACCTAGTGCCGGAGAGTAATTTGAAACGTGTGGAGAAAACCGTGGCTCTGCTTTGTGTAAGACCTGAGGAAACTTTGAAAGAATTATAACCATTTATTATGGGAACGAATATAATAATGATGGCACTCGAAGTAAAAAGTAAGTTTTGCCTTAAAGATTTATTTCTGACAGAACAAACATCTGGAATGAGATATTATACTTTTTTCAACACTCACTTGATGGCAACACGGGTTTATAAAATTTTCTTCCGAGAATGAATTAATTTCGTACGAGTACATTTGAACTTATATTAATGCCTAACTTCCAAACCTTTTTGCGATACCTAGAAAATTACAGAACATTAATTCAGAATATCAGTAACTTGTATTTTCTTCATATTATGATGAGATACTGATTTCAAAGAATTTTAGTTTGGAGATGAACATGTATGTAATTAATAATGATTAGGATTAATATACCTATGTAATTTATAATAATATTTAGACTAGTCATTTTATTTACATCTATATGTAGTTGTGCAATTAAATAAACGGACAAGATTTGTGATAAATGATAAAGTAATTAAAAACAAAAACTACCTACCAATAATTTTGAATTCGCAATGAAGTGATGACAAATAAAATACAAGATCTGAAGAAAACAGCTATAGTCAAACGAATAGGTTATACCAGGGGTCGGCAGTTTGTCAAGTGAGAAGAACCAAGTTGTCAAGGAAACAGGATGACAAAGGAACCAGAGAGCCGCATATATGTAATATACATATGAATTAGTAGTGAAAAAAAAGTTCGAGCTTTTTTTATTTAAAAGTTTAATTAGAACGGCGTCCATGGATCACTTTTCATAGCTTCACTATATCTGGCAAATATAATAGCTACTTATTTTTAATTGAACACATGATTGTAAATTTTCATCTGTTATTCTGCTTCTAAATTTATTATTTATTCGATTCATAGTTGAGAATATTTGTTTGCATATATATGTAAAGCCAAAGATTGTGAAAATACTAAAAGGTAGTTTTTTAAATATATTTTCATATTTCAGGCAAACTATTACATGTATCAAATATTATTATTTCTATTGTAAGCAGTTCTTTCACTTTTGCCGAGAAATCAAATTGGATTTCTCTCTTTCGAGTTCTTTTAAATGGCTGATTAGATCTGTGAATTTGTTGCTTTTCAAATCTATTAATTGTATCTGGAGTGAACCAGTGTCTGTATCGAACCGTGTTAAGTTCATTGACATTTGTTTTAAGAGGATGTACAATGAAAGCTAGTGTAGTATTATTTGTTCAGAATTGTTGAAAACGTTCACTAAAACTATTTTTTATTTTTCCTAATACGCTGCTGAAATAAATTGCAAATTAAGCATTTTATATATATGCGATGTTTCATTTCCCTTGTATTAATATATTTAAAGTATTAAGACGTGAGGTAATATCGACCGTGAAATTTAATTTTTCTAGCCATGAGTCTTCTTCTAATTGTTGATGTTTTTTCGCGTAGGAATGATGATAGGAATGCTCAAACTCGCATATGCCTCATGTTAACCAACGCGAGTGAGGTCATGTGCGGCCGGGCTAATGTGTGGTAGAGAGTATTCCTTACGAGTTAATGTTTATTCGGCGGCTCTATCTCATCAACTCATAAGTTATAAGGCTGCTTGAGATGAGGTGATATTGGAGTTTATGTCTGAAGTGCCGCAAACGTCCATGAAAAGAGGTGCATGTGGCTCGCGAGCCGCTTCTGCCGACCCCTGGATCGACAACAAAGACTAAGGCTGTCAAAGCAATTCATTTTCATCACAAAAAATACATAGTCATCAAACTGCTTATAAATGCTCACCTTTGAATCACAATTGTTTATTATATTAGTACAAATTGTACATTCATTGATATTAATTTCATAAAAAATGTTTTGGTTAAGGTCTAAATAAATTAAAATTAAAATTCACTGATCAGTAAAAAAAAATACGTAGAGCCATAATGGATACACGAAATACGGAAAGAATTATAAAATATATAGAAATTTAATTTTTTATTATAAAAAGAAGTGTTTTTATTGAACCTTAAATCAGAAATATGCAGTTTAATTTTTATGTAGCGTGGTTCCTCTCTATAATGCATTAGCTAACTCCGCAGTCCCCAGAAAGCATTCTTTGGAGAATGTATACACGAAGGTGGTCGACATTTTTTCTGTAAATTAAACATTTTATAGAACTACATTATTACAATTTTTGTGTCTCAATTCAATGGTGACGGATAAATTGCTTTACTTCACATTTTATATTTATTTTTAATTTTGATTATGAAAACATATGCTGACATTATATAATTTTTTTAATTGTGTATCGCACTTACGATGAAAAATTCTGTTATTTTACAAATTATGTTAATGCCAGGGCATGTATAATAATAACAAATAAATAAATAAATAAGACAAAGGGAGACACTTTTCATTGAAAAAAACAAACATAAATATTTCAAAGCGCCATCTTCCTTTGAAATTTGTAAATTGGGTCTCTTTTAAACAACTTAACTACAACTCACCTTTCGTTACCATTACATACAGTTAATCGCGACGTCAACTAATAATATTAAACACTAAGATATTGATTTACTTTAATGTTGGCTTTTGCTTTGAACGGTCGAGTTTATTCAACAGTTTAAGGTAGGATTCAGGATAAAAAGCTACTGAGGATGAGTAATGCTACTTATTCGAAACGTCGAGAGTATAAAAGTTATTCTCATGACTATTTGACGCGGGTTCCCCCAGAAAATTATATTTATATATATAAGTATGTATATATATAATTATAATATATGAACATATTTAACTGTAAATATCTATATAAAATTATTATAGTGTAACTCCCTCTCCAAGCCCAAGAGCTAGCCTCTTTATATATATAATTTTTTTTTCTTTTTTTTATTAATTTGACATTTTTACAATGTTTTTTATAACATGAATTAAGTATTTTACATTATTAAAATTACATTTTTTTTCGCTTATCTCACCAAAAAAGAGGCTAGCTCTTGTGCTTGGAGAGGGAGTTACACTATAATAATTTTATATAGAGTTATATATTTACAGTCTATAATTATTTATGGTCTATTTGTATGGTTCTGAAGTGTTTTATAATATTATTTATTTTCTAATTATGTGCTTCTGAAGTGTTCATTTAATTTCTTTCTAAACTCTTTTATATCTTTTATTTCTTTAATTTGTGTAGGGAGGCTACTGAAATTTTTTATCCCTAAATGTATAAAATTTTGCTGTTAGTGTTCGATGTTTCATTTAGGGATTTTAAAGTTATTTTTAAAGCTTAATGATGTGCTTGTTTCAAATTTTACAGTATTAATTGAAATTTTTTTGTAAATTTTTTCTATTTTGGGAACTGAGAATTTTCGCAAAAAATGTTTGTGTTGAAAAAGTTGATCTTTTTTTAATATTACTTTGACGATTGTTCTCTATATTATTTTTATGGAGTTCATTACATTATTGTATGCTCCTCCCCACCCAATTATTCCATACTGGAGTAGTGAGTGAACAATAGCAAAATATACATTTTTAAAATTATTTATGCTTAAAATGTTTCTTAATCTAATGAATATATAAATACATTTTCTAATTCTTTTCACTAATTCGCTAATGTGACTGTGCCATTTTAAATGTTGATCGATAATTACACCGAGATATTTGATTTCTTTTTTTTTGGGCTTAAGTTTGTACTTGAGTCGTTACAGGTAATTTTGTTACAGTTGTCGTTATGGATAGTAATTATATATAATTATATAGACTTAGCGCTGCCGGTCTGAAAAGACTGTTCAAATAGTTTAATGTAAAAATGTTATTTAAACGATTTAGCACCTGGATAATAAACACTACCAATAATTTTTTTCTATATTCAAAATGACATGAGTTATTTATCAATCTTAAGGCCTGTGTCCACGATAATTTCTCAATAAGACGTTAATCTCTGAGAGTCGGTAAAGGTGGATCTTTCTAATTCGCGCGCAAAACATACAGGTTTTTGATTCATAAATCGTTTCGCACAGTCCATTATGCGCGCAAGCGTCGAATATCCGAAAGAAATTTCATTCCTGGACACGGGCCATCATACAATTCGAAGAAGTATCTTCGTTTTGTCAAGGTAAAAATAAAACATTTATATACATGGTTCTCCATACTAATAATAAATAGTAATCGGCTTAAAATACTCGTAATACCGTGTGCTTTACATTCAGAATACTTCTGGAATATTTCTTTAATTATTTCCAGATTCATTATATCTCAATGTTCATTTCATTCCCAAACCACTTGTGTTGGGTTCTCGGAAAATATGTTTTGAGTAATAGAAAAGAAAAGAAAATATTTATTTAATACTCGGAAAAAGTTCCTTAAACTAAAAGCTTTAAGATAAATATGGAATGAAAGTCTTCGAGACAGCTATAATGAAAGATCTCAAAAAGCGCTCGTGGCCGGGTCGTAATTTCATTGCTTTTCCTAGAACATATTTCATATTTCGCCGGTTGTTGAACGGATCAGCCTAAGTAATTAAAAGTCGAAAAACTTTTGTAACGTTATTTATATCATATTTTTGCGATGAGGAGGATTTCTATAGAGCACTTAAAATGTATATATTAATCTTCATAACTCTAATAACACACTCTGAAAGACCTATAAAAATGCTTCAAGATCTCAATGATGCAGCAAAACTTTTTGGCAAACAAAAAATAGTTTAAATATGACTAAATTTACGGCAAATTAATAAAGTAATAGAGAATCAATGAAGATATCATAATATAATAATACAACTAGGGAAACGAATTCAAGAGGATACAAAAAAGACAAATTCATTTGGATTAGGCAGCATTTTGAAGGTTAAAGCAGATCCTCAAACTCAAAATATCTGAATCTATGAAGACTTAATGAATTATGATTTTCTAATGAGCATTCTTAATTTAAATAACTTTTCTTGTAGAAGAATTTTAAGTGATTTATTATTTTTATTTGCACTAGTAAATGGCAGGCTGGTCGCCCCGCGTTCCACGTTCCACGTTCCCGCGCGAGGTACCAGGTCGCCGGCGCTGTTTTATATAAATGTTTTTATAGTAACGCACCCACACAAAGACTTCACAGGTTTGGGAACGATTTTGATCTTGTAGATGTATTCCGAAGTTTAATGCTTAAATATAAGAGTGATGCTGAACTGAGACTAAGATATAATTGATTAGGGTGTTATCGTAATATTATTTTTGTCAATTTAAAAATCTTTATTAATTTGTCTGTCAATTTTTAAAATTATTTTCTTTTTTATATATAGGTTTGTTTTCCAATGTCACTTGTGTACTTTTACTGTATTGTATATAACTATGGTGAGTTGTTTCGTACGAGTTGCATATGTTTTTAGAAATATGGGCGTAAATATAATATAAATAAATAAGACTAAAGCCTACAGCTAGTGCGTGCTCTCAGTACTTACGTACAGAGACGAGATATGAATGTGGATGTGGAGTGAAAGTCATAGATATGTGCGATTCAAATTCGCCGCCAGTATTGACGCGGGCGATATTTACATCCAGAGAGAATCCGCGCACAGTCTGGGCCGATCGTTCGCCGATAATAGTTCTCCCGCTCTACCATACATCCCGACTTGATCTGCTTACTCTTCATACTTCCGCTATCTTCTATATATATTTTTTCCTATACCTTACTCAATATACATCTCTACACAAACTGCGCGTTTCATTCTACTACCAAGCCTCCACAAACAAATTAAAAGTAGCGCAAAGAACAATGGAATATCTCTGAGAGATCAAGTACGAGAAGTCACAATAACAGATATGGTGAACATATTTGTCGTGGCAATGAAGTCGAAGAGGGATTTGAATGAGGGATGGTGGGGAAGAAAGGTCCGGGAGTGGAGATCCTGCATTGGTAGAAGAAGCCGTCCTCAATTGGCAATTCTTGGAGAAGGCCTTAATCCAGCAATGAAAATATACAGGCTGAAGATGATGACGAAGAAGATAAAGATAAAGTACACATAATAACTAACTTATTTTTACCAACTTTCTTAATTTTTTTTCGATCTAACACATTTTTTTCTACTGTTATACTGTAATGACAATGTCCCCCTTTTTAAACAAGAGAAATAATTAACTTTAAAAAAAATGTCAATATTAAATGTTAATATATCTATCACTCATAGAACTTGCAAAATTTTATACTATAATTAAGCTGTAAATAAAATACAAGTCACGTGATATAAAATACTGCATAAAAAATCTCACTTCTGGAAAGGATCGGGAGATTCGTTAGTCTTATCTTATCTTGTAAAATAGTATACAACTTTCTTATTATTCTTCACATCAACTACTGCAGCAGCATTGTGTTTTGGCTAATGAAGAAAAAATGCAACAATTCGCATCTCGGAAATTGATGATGTGATGAAAATGTTAAATGGAATGCCAGAAGATATATGAAAGAAGGACAAACTACATATATTCATAATGAATCTAATCAAATATGTGCAAGATAAGTTGTAGTTAAAAGGAACATTTTGATCTTGTATATATTAGATCATATATAAATATACTTATGTATGCACTATATTAAAAAAAAGAAAAGAATATGTGATAAGTACAATGTTAAAAATAAATTAATCCAATAAAAAAAAGAAATTTCTGTAGCACATTTTTTTCCTCTTTTCGCATGCATTAAACTGTTGGGTTTGGTAAGAAGGGATGAAGTCGTTAAGAAAGTTACTCCAGCAATTTTTCTCTGAATCGGATATACTCTGCACGTAGCGAAGGTGAGCTTTCTTCGGCGTTTTTCTGTTTCATCTTGCTGGAAGTTGCACGAGAACTAGTTAATGCAATACCGTACTTTAAGAACCACAATTCGAAGAAACTACTATCTTGTTACATTCCCAACTGAAATATTAAAAGAGTGTTTCTCGAAAGAAAACACAATATCTTCTTTGCATACAATAATTACATTTTGAGAATATATTAATCATTATTAAGGAAAACACATTCTTATTGTGAAGTTGTAATTATTCAGAACATAGGTCTGTGATATTTTAAATACTAAATTAATGTATTAATTATAAATATATACATATAAAATCAATTTTGTCGAAAAATATTGTTTTAGGGTCACCGGGATTCGAACCTGGATATTCATTTCCAATCCGGGGAAGTGCACTACCTTTGTGCTATAACGCCAGTATTTTTCTTGACAAATTTTCGAAACAATATGTTACATTTTTCAAATTAATACACCTGTCGTTCCATTTATTTGAAAGCCATCTACATTATTTTTACAGAATCTCAAATACCTTTGGGTAAACCGATTTGCAGACGCCAGAATTATCAATTCATTTTTATTAAATTTTGGACACGTTGATACAACATATATTATTAAGGAAAATCATAGGTGTAAGTTGTAAAATGAATTCTATTGATTTGTACATAAACCAGTAAATTAATTCCAATCAAAAGCACAGACCAGTAA
Source organism: Eubasilissa regina (assembly GCA_022840565.1). NCBI lineage: Eukaryota > Metazoa > Arthropoda > Insecta > Trichoptera > Phryganeidae > Eubasilissa > Eubasilissa regina. Next base: position 31,466,563 of record JAINEB010000018.1, read on the forward strand.
TACATAAAAATAAAGTACATATTGGAGAGTGGTTTGGAACGTTAGTTGCGGGACGAGGGGTATTCTACACACATTATTTGTGGTAACATAAATCCTATAATTTATGATACATTTAAGCAACAGTAAAAGTATTTACTCTTCGAAAATTAAATCTTTGTGTAAACAAGACGTTTAAATTTTCGCTCCAATCGATTTTTATTTTACCAAAATGATCACGTGGATGACACCAAAAATCAAATATTGAAATTTGTGTTAGTTCATGTCTATATATTTGGTAGTATGTGAATGTGTAAAACCGTACTAAATATATTTTCAATAAAATTTTAAATGATAAAATTATACCTGGATTCATAAAATGAGAACTCATTGGCAGTGAGAAATTTGTGCAATTTGATATTATTCTCACTGATACAAGAAGCGCTTTATCGGCAGCTAAAAGTGATGTGGGAATTTAGGAACCAGATGATATACAATATATTTTGGAGATTATTCCCCACTCTCTACTTTTCCAAATTTACGGTAAAAATAATTGGCAATTTTTGTAAAAACGTGGCATTTTACTTACGGCGTAGTTCATAGACCGAAGTGCTGTCAGTTGTGTCTTTAGTATGTAAAAATATTTCGCGGAAAAAAGTAAATTTCATTTCGGCGAGGTTTACAAATTTATTTAATTTATTACTCAACGTTTTCAAGCCTGTACAAAAAAACTTTTAGAAAAAAAGATATAAAAATATGAAACTTAATATTGCAAATACGATAATGGCTTTTGTTGAAGTATTATGTATCATACGCATTGAATTTTGTAACAGGTAATCATTTCATTTTACGCTCTTCGGATAATTATATTGTCTTTTCAGGAGAACATATTTTCGTTGTGAAGTTGCATTTTTAGAACATAATTTTGTGGTATTTTAATAAAAATTAATTTATTAGGAGAACACATTTTTATTCAGAACATAGGTCTGTGATTTTTTAAATATTAATTAAATGTATTAATTAGAAATAAATAATGGAACGATTAAAATGTATTAATTTAAAAAGGTAACATATAGGCTCGAAAATTTGTCGTTATTAAATATGTCGCTGTAGCATATTTGGATAATGCACCTTCCCCGGTTTGGAAAGAGATCCAGGTTCGAATCAAGGTAGCGCAACAATAATTTTTTCGATAAAATTGATTTTATATGTATGTATTTTTATTTAATACATTTAATTAATATTTAGAAATGAATTTATCAACTAGAAATATATACAAAATAAGTTGCTTATGGTGAATACTTGGCGTGATTTCATGACACTAATGTAAGGAAACGGAAGCAACAGCTTCTAATCTGCTATAGTCAAGAAGAGGAGATGCGCATAGGGCACGTTTTGTAGATGTCTGCGGGGAACCTTAATTGAGTATATCCACTAGTAGGAATCTGGCGTTCCGGACGTCCCGCAACCATTATACACAGGTTGTACTCGGCGGAACTACGGGACATGGGATTGACATGGGAGAATGCGGAAGGGCTGGCGGCAGACCGCAATCAATGGATGAGTGTTTGTGGCGTCCATAGCTTTCAGATAGAAAGCGAAAATAATAAGAAATATGTAAATTATATTACAGTGAAATTAAAATGAAGATAAACAAACTGTCCTTCAAACTTATTTGTTAAAATCTAAAACCATAATGGAATGGTAAATTTAATACAGTTATATAAAAAAGTTTATCCAAATTTGGTAAAATGGATTGATTTGATTCTGGAGTCACCTAGTGTGTATTAACTAAAAGGTATTTGGAATTCATTGTAATATATAGTTGATTGCTATTAAAAATGGAATAATAGATGTATCACTTCTGCAATATTAGCAAAAATATTTTGTGGCCACATATTATATAGATAATAAGACAAAACACTTTGTTTAAACCACTATTTATTGATAAATCAACATGTATCGATACCTATGGTATCTTCTTCAGGAAACAATGTGTACTGAAATTAAAAATATAACCATAGATAAAAATAAAACTATAAAAGTATAAGTGGTGGATAACTAAGTAGGAACTACTATGAAAGCAAATTTAAAAGGTGACTATTTGCAAAATAGGATTTAGCTATTTATAATATTTAGCTTGCTATTTATACTTTTTCTTATTTCTAAAATTTCAAATTTATATAACTGTAAACCCTGTATGTATAATTTTTAAACCCTTGTTAATGTCAAAATAATGATTTGTTAATTGACAAAAGGTGATTGGAGAATTCAGAACAGTTGTTGTTATTTAGGCATATCAAGTTCTTCTTAATTCTAATATCAAAATTTTACCTACGTAAGAATAACTGTAATCATTGCAAATTAATTTGTAGACCACCGATTTTTTTTAAATGTCTTCCTTATCATTGTTATTTAATATATAATTCTTTAATTTGTTATTAGCAATATGAAAAACATGTTGATTTATCAATAAACAGTGGTTAAAATAGTGTTTTATCTTATTATTTATACAATAGATGTATCAATTATAAAAAACGGCTACAGAAAAGTTCAAAAATTTGTTGAAAACGTAATCGGTTGATATGGCGAAATGGTAACGCGTTTCTTCGGATGGGAAAAGTTTTAAGTTCGAATCCCGGTAGCAACCAAATAATTTTTTCGATAGATAATTTTTTTCTGCATATAATAAATGAATAATTTAATTTAATATAATTTGTTTAATTTAACTAGCAGTAAGCAATCGACGATAGTTGATGAGACTCTGACCGCCCAGCGGTCACCAATGGCTGCGAATATAGATAATGTGTTAATGTGCTACGATATTCGCCTAGTGATCTAGTGGTCGGAGGCCCGAGTCTTGTTCCAGTTAGCCCTATTTTCATAGTACAAGCATTTAGCTTAAATTGAAAATAACTAACTAACTTACCATCACGCCGTTTTCTCGCGGGATAGGCAGAGAGAATAGAGCGTCACACTCCTCTGTCCTGACATACAATTCTCGCCTCATCCACATTCATACATCTTCTCATACAAGCTCGCCGATTGTTAAGGCTTTTAAGAGAACCGTCCTTCATTATCTGATTTACCTGGTCGTGGCAAGTCTTCCGCGGAGGTCCTCTATTTCTGGTGACATCAACACTTGCGTTATATATCTTTCTTACCATTCTCTCCAAATTCATCCGTTTCATACCAAACCACCTAAGTAATTCTTTCTTAATCTTACTCCCTATACTAACATCAACTTTAAATTCTTTCTTATTTCTTCATTCTTTACTCTGTCATAAATAGATTTGCCACATGTAACGACTAAATGATCTCATTTCCACTGCATTCAGTCTACTTTCGTTCCTCTTCCGCCAGCTCCAGACTTCACTTCCATATATCAGTGTCGGAACCAGGATTCCACTGTGCACCGCTAGTCTTGCCTCGGTAGACAAATTCTCGATAGATACGAGTATAATGCCATTCAAAGCGCCGTTCACTTTATTCCCTGCAGTCACACTCCTTTCGATATCATTCTCAGCCTTTCCATTTCTATCAAACATACTTCCCAAATATACAAACTCATCTACTTGATCCAAACATGAAGTATTTAGCACGGTGTCATGCTTTCATTCTTCTCGAATACCATCACATTCGACTTGTTAACATTCATCATAAGGTCGCTTTCCTTGCATACATCGTAAATTCTACTCACTAGACTCTGTAGTTCTTGTTCATTATTCGCCATTAGTACTGCATCATAGGCGTACGATAAACAGCATGCAATCAAATCGCCCATTTTTGCTCCTACAATCTCTATTTAAAAAAAATCCATATTATAAAAGGCGGATTCATGAACAATTTTAAGCATTATTTTACGTGACATTCGCCTACACGACCTATTTTGTAACACGCCTTATAAAATATGAAATACAATAGTTTCCCAGCCAATATTGCGGGATATAGAGAAAAGGGTAAACACGTCATCCATCATGTTTTGTAATGTATTCGGGATTGGGTCAGATAAGTGACGTTTATATATATATTTACTCCAAGATATATATTACCCATTACCATATCGTGCACATCGTCCTTTTAAGGAAACTTGCTTTATGGATACAAAATACTTCGGTTATTTTTTATGTACTTGGTTATTTAAAAAAAGTGATGGATATCAAATAACTATTTTGTGAGAAACTATCTCAGATATATCAGAATACTACACCCTTCTATCTTGACTTATAAATATGGCTCTTAGAATCTTAGAATATGATTTGCATAATCATGCCAGATCATATTTGTATGTAAATATATATTTCATTAGAAAATTAAAATGCAATTCACTTTATCAAAATGAAGTGATATAAATAAAATATTATTATAACTTTAATATTATATTATAACTGTACTTCTCGAGTTTAGAGAGTCATCACCTGTCGATGAGAGTTACTGTTTCTCTCGAAACTCGAGTATTGCAAACAAACTCAAGTAGAGTTATAACATTGTTTTATTTATATCCATACATTTTGATGATGAAACGCTACAAAGTTAACGTCGATTCTATCAATAATATAATTCACTTTATATTTAATTACTAGTGTTTTATTTTTCGTTTCTCCAGTTTCAAAACAACCCACTCCCTTTTCAGAACAGCAAAAAATTTCTTCATTCATTGTTAATTAACATTTTAAATTAGTATTTAGCATCCTTATTATTTTAAAGATTATGTTGTATTGCAGATTGTCTCATGATGTTACTTCTATAAAATATCAATGAACTTTCTTTGATAATGATCAGGAGACTTCGACATCTCCTTCTGTTAAAAAGTTCATCAACACTTGCATGTGTATATAAATATATTTATATAGTAGTTATTATTAGATTTGGATCAAACTTTTCCGAAATATTATTGAAACATATTATGAAATATTCATCGAGATTAAGATATTCGATCAGAAAAAAAGGATTTAATCGCTCGAACAATATCTACCTGATTCTTGCGGCCAGTGCTGGAAGAGATTTTAAATTAATTTAAAAATGATCAATCATATATTATAACATGATCAGTATTATATTATTCAAGATGATAATGAAAAACGAAATGATGTAAATTGAGTGAAGTTGTTAAAAGCACGCAACAATTCCAAACACCCTGTGACTGATTAAAATTAAACAAGAAGAATAAGTACTTTTACTGTTGCATAAATGCGTCATTAAATATGTTTCTACAAATAATGTGTGTGTAGAATGCTCTTCGTCTCGCAACTGTTTCGAACTGCTCTCCTCTGTGGTTATTTAAAATTGAAATTTAATACTTTTCACAATTTTAAATTGTATGGAATAGTGAATAAGGCGGTATTAATTAAAAAGGATCAATGATTAATTATAAATGTCCACAATTAGTGTTCAATAATCAATACATACTCAGGCTTTCATACTTATCAGGAATGTATTGAAAATCGGTAGCAATGCTAATTACATAGTTTTTGATAGAGCGGTTGCCTCGAGCGGCAGTATAACAATACCTACCACTCAATGTCGACATTGACAAATTACATGGAGTTTTTCTGGCAATCATCGAACGAATCTCTTTGCTTCCGAACGATCCCACGTGATTGGTCATTAAGATGATGGATGATTATTTATTCTATCACAGCTGCTTACCCTCTGTAAGGAATAAAGCGTAATATTACCAATATTTAAAGGATTTTAAGTACAATCTAAATTTTTCATCTGTTTTATATACCAATATATTTTAATTATTGTAATACTTTCACAGAGGACCAGGACCTAAGCTTCTCTTATCAAATTTATAAAATATACTATTCATAATAATTCACTAGTCCTACAACACTCCCACTACATATTTTTTTTATTCCTGTCGATGATTTAAATAACACCACAATAGCACGAAAAAAAAAACTGGCTACTTTAACACAGAGTTCAGTCTAGAAAAGTACCCAGGACATCGTTGTATATATCAGAGGTGAAGTCTACTCCATCCCACACAATAAACTACGAGTATTAATTATGTCTAATGTTTATTATGTTATATATTCACCTCTGTTGGAACAAAAATATGTATGTCATCAAATACATAAATAAACTGTACTAAAAATAATAATTATTTAAATTTACCTTTAAACAAAAGCAATACATTGTGAAGTAAATAATTATATATTAACGTCGTATTGAACAATTCAAAGTCAAATTGATAAATTGTTAGTTTGGCCTTGATACTTATCTCGGATATCTTTACTATTGCACTATAAAGGAAACGTAAAACAGCATATATAACATACCTATATATATATATATATATATATATATATATATATATATATAAACTTTGACCCCCTAGCACCTTATTCCAAAAAAATGAATATCAAAAATTCTTGTGAGATACCAAATTTAGTAAATATTCACCAAAGATAGCGGTGAATTAAAGCGGTGTGTAACAATATTTTAGCGAGTGGGAAGTAGAATTACCACACGATAAGACTGATTGGCTGAATAGAACATGCAATTGCCCAAAGTATCGTAGAGATTATGTTTGTAAACATTTATTTCAGTTAGGTTAGGTTGGAATACAAAGTCAAAGAGTTTTTTAGTAGCAAATAATATATATAACAAGAAGTAAATATCTAGTTTTCACTTTAAGATGGTTTAAAATTTGGTGAACATTTACTATTTTTGGGAAACGAATGTATTTTTTCATTAAATTTGGTAAACAGCTAAACACTTGTCAAAAAAATATATCTGCGTTAACAGGAACTAAGTGACATTTAAAGGGCGAAGACAATATTTATTTCTTGTATGAGCACACATCACGCGAAGGGCCTTAAAAGGGTGACTTTAATGTACATTTTGTTTATTCATTTGATGTTGTTTTTATTTCCAGCGACAGGAGCTTTTGAATTCCTTTGTGTATATATAATTTAATTTCCGTCAAGAGTTTATTTTTGTTTCTTTCCGCCCCTAAACGAGTCTCCCTAGGCAGTCGCCTAGTTCGTCTGAATCAGCCCTGCTTACATACGTGAGATGCGAGTGAAGTGTTTCTTAATAAGAGGCTGTAACTTTGAATCCTTTGCATACCCTTATGGAATATTAATCGAATTCTGCGTCACAAGGGAAGCTAATGTGTGGTTTCAGGAAGAAATGTAAAAAGATTTGAAAAGGTATATTTTTTTTGGTGAAATAATTAATTCTTTCATATTATGTAATTCAGTTAATTTTTTTAACTACAAAGTAAATAATTTACTGAAAAATATGAAGTAAAAATATTTCGCCGGGACTTGAATTTTAGACCTGTCTATTGCCGTTAGAATGCTCTCCCACCTGAGCTATATCAGGCTTGTTAATATCGTCAGCGATACACTTATCATTCCCAGAAGAATGAGACTATAAAATATGTAATTTTATTAAATAAACACAACCATTCCGGTGGTGCCATATTCTTTTAATGTATGAATTTTAACGAAGTTTTTCATAATTGCTCTTTAGGACTCTGCGCAAAATAACGGCACCTTTCCCCTGGCCACATCACCCCTTTCCCACTATATTAATGTGTTTTATGTTGGATGTTATCTACTTCAAATTTCACATAATTGCTGTTTAGGGTTTTGTGTAAAACATTAACACCTTCAACCGTTACCCTGGCCATCCAGCGCCCTTCACAAGATATAAATATATATAATGTTGAATGCCATTTAGATTTTGTTCAGTTTCACTCTAGGATTCTGAGGAAATCTCCCCTTCTTGTCTGTATACATCGTTATTATTTAGGGTTTGCGCAAAACAAAGGCACCCCCTTCGACCTTCAATGCACGAACCGCTAGTGTAATATAAAACTGAAAAATTCTCAACATATTAAAACATTTTTTTAGAAATTTTCGATTTTGAGTAATTCATATAGATACGATATTATACGAGAGCGATTCAACTACCTTTAAGTACCCTCCGATGTCCGCATCGTACGCCGACCGCGCCTCCATGCAAGATTACAGCTTCCGAGTACTCTCACGCAGATTTTCAGTTTAATTTATGTGATTTAGTTTGTTGACTTATTTTGACAGTGTGACGTTTTTTGATTCAACAAGAAATGTATTCAAAATGAGCTAAGCAAGAAGGGAGAAGGGGATGAGTGGGGGGTGCTCGCACGAAATGAAATTGTAATCAGTCAAAACTTGAAATGGCTCCGATGACTGATTGATTGATTTCCCCGAGTTTTCTTAGAAGAACGTCGGTCGATGTCTCCGGAGTGGGATTATTCAAATTTTCGCAAAAGTTTGCTTATTAAAGGTATTCATACGTCATTTATTCTACACCTGTGTTTTAGATATTTATGTCAATATCGGTAAAACTGTCTTAAAACTGTAATTCAAAGTCCTCCCTTGAATGAAATATTGTACATTTTTATAATAATTTTATTAATGTTGAAATAAATATCAATACCATGTACGCATGTCGAGAGATTAATCTGGAGATAAACTCGTAGAAAGTAGATCGCAATAGAGATTAGTAAAAAGAGACAAAAACTTAAACGTCACGTAGATACCTACGTTTATTTTTTCTGCAAAGTTAGATAAACCGAAGATATTAAATTAAAAACATTTATTCCTTATAACTGTTACTGGATAGATTAACATTCACCCTATAGACGAATGGGGCATTAATTATCAATGGACAATTTGACGTTTGACGTACAGCGATCAACGTGTGGCGAATCTATGAGACTTGGTGTTGACACATTGAACTGCGAAAGCCGAGAGTGATCTCCAGGAAATCTCAAAAAAAGCGTTATCTCTGTCTCAGAGATTATCTCGAGTTGAACATATAAAATATCAACCACAGGACTATTAATATACTATTAGCATAAAAACATTGTATGACCAATTCAGAAACTTTCAAAGCTATACAACATGAATGTTGCAATACTTTGTAAAGCCATTAAAACGATGAATTGATAAAGTAAATGTAGTCGATTTGACTGCGTAGCTAACAGTGTCTACTTTTTTGATTAGTTCCAGCATTTAGACACCAGGGGTCTATTTCTAACGACTTAAATGAACAGTGGAGGCCGATTTAGCATATTCAAACAAGTTATACTAAGTACCAGATATACTATAGTAACATGGCCCTTATTTGTTTTATCAGTCTTGTCAAACATTTTATACAACGTTACAAACATTATTATTATTATTATCACATTTTAAAAATATTTTAGCTTCAAGAACCAATGAGAACTATCTAAAAATTTCCTTCAGAAAAGAAGCATCATCTACATTTAATACCTCACCAAACCCTCATCTTCTGTTACTTGCCGTGAAGAGACACCTCTAGTTAGTCCTTTACCGTGCTCTTTAAACTTTTCATCTCGCCACACTTCGTGTGCATGTGAAACGAAAAATATACGGCCATTCTAAAATAAATATAAGATTTATCGGAATAATTTTCTATTATATACAATCATTTTATTTGTTATTATGAACAACGTTTAAAAAAAATGGATCAAATATACATTTATAAAAACTAAAGTAATGAGTTACTATGAATTAGTGATTCTTATGTACTTGTCTCTTAAGTACGTCTTCAGTGTACACCTCGTAATGTGAATATCCAAGAAATACTCTTTGTAACATGTCTGTAAGAGACAATTTAGTTACAAGATATATCACTGGTACAAGTCAAACGATAAAGTTGATGGACACGCAGTGAGAGAGTCGCGCACTGATGCGCGTCGCCCTTTATAACCCCGCACACACGGTGTTGTATATAGTTGTGTGTGTGTGAACCCGGCGGTGCCGCATTCACACACACACAACTATACAATCACAAGGACATTACAGTGATTTATTTATATTAACTAATCAGAAAAATGTACGGATAAAATGAAATTATCGAAAAATTATTTTATTTTCTACCAAGAATCATTATTTTAAATTTATTAGAATTAAAAAAATATATTTATCATACTTTAGTTTACTATTTGAAGTAGCGTGAAATCGTCGTAATTATAAAGAGAATAGAGGCTAAGAAGCGTTTTCTTCAGAAACCTTAGACGGTTTAAAATTGGACGCGTAGAATTTCAGAGGGTTTCAAATTCTCTCACATAGCGGATTCGCTGGTACGTGATCATAAAGATGTCTTATAACACTTATATAGTCGGCTTATAATTTAAAATCCACTTTTCAATGAAGTATTTTTATTTATTTGATATTATAAATTTAGAATGGTTTACTGGCACTGTTCCAATTACTTATCTCTGAAGTATACAAATTGTAATTTTCTGTAATCATTTCTGTTAGATAAACATGAACAAAATCGTTCGTGGAAACGAATAGAATAATAATTTCACTTTTTTTTTTGTAAGTTATCCGTATTTCTGAGTTATCATAATATTATGATAGATTATTGTAGTGCGTTGTGATATCAATTGTTACGGCTATGTAGTAGTGATCTCAACTCATTATTTAGTCAAATTCCGAATTTATTAACTCAAAAATATAATGTGACTTTATCTAAAAACCACATTCAATATTTATTTATCTCAAATAAATATTGACTCAAAAATTTGTTTCCGAAATAACTGTCTTTATAATTAGTAAATAAATTAAGCAGTTCACATTTATAAATGTAGTTCATTTTAAATTGAAAACAGATTAGAAAGAAATATTGAAAAACATAATATTTTTAAATAATAAAAACTACGCCCTTTTACATTAAAATTATAGCAATTTATCCCAAAGTTACGTGGTAACTTGCCCAATTAAAAAAAATCTTTAACAATATAAGACTACACAACCAAACCGGCACCATGACGTTTATCACAGCCGCTAAAGCGGCGGTTCACCGGCTTCCACCGGATCGGCCGGAAGTTTTGGTTGGTTCACCATGAAGGGTTTTTTTAAATATAAAAATTGCTTCTTTATTAAATAAATCTGTGATGAAACCATAAGTACTTTTTTTTGCAACACCTGATTCCTTTCTTTGTTTGAATTTCATTATGATTCATGGATTTATTACATTATTTCCCTCTCTATAATTCTATAAACGGTACAAAGCTACACTATTTCATAGCTTTGAAAATAATACACGCGTAATATTAATAATATGTTGTTCACGACATTATATATTTCCAAATAGGTCCACAAATAATGACGCGTGATAATAAATCTCCTTGGCGAACTGGGCTATAAAAAGATCTGAAAGGGATTGTCGGCAGAATTACGTATATATTAATATTGACGCTGGAAATTTCAATTGCTGTAGGCGGACAAAAGTAATTTTTTACAAGAAAGGCAAGACATGTTTAAAAAATTCATTACTTTAGATCTTTTGCTCGGAATTTTACCATTTTTGGAATATTTATTTATCTTTTGATGTATTATACCATTATGAATAATATTGCCATTCTATATTAATGTTTACACTTTATGTTCTTTACGCCCTTGGTAAATGGAGCTTTTAAAACATAGGGTGTTTAAATAATGAGTGTGCTCGTAAACAAAAAAAAACACTTAAAATACATTTTTTTAAATACAAATTAAATCTATTAATAGATATAAAAACAAATTTATCGAAAAATATTGTTGCTACCGTGATTCGAATTTGGATTTTTTTCTATCCGAAGAAATTTCGTTAATCGATTTGCTACGGTAACATAGATGACAAATTTTTGGACTTACATGTTACACTTTTTACATCATAGACCGTCTGTTCTGAATAATTACAACATCACAATAAGAATGTGTTCTCCTTAATTACTTAAAGTACTGTTTATTTCCAAATACATCATACACAAATTGCCGTCTTATATTGCATATAATACGATCAATTGTTCGTCTCATTTTGTTTATCTATTTTTTCCTCCCTTGTTATATTTTATTTATTAAAAAAAATGTTTTTTAACTATGTAAAAGGCGATCCTCGCAGTACAACTGTCAAGCAGTTTGGCAAATAATAAAATAAAAATTAATATATTTGCAATGAAGATGAAATAAAAAAATAAAAAATGTAATTCTACTGATGGAGTTTTTGGCGACAAGCATCAAGCCGCCCGGCAAACCGCAAAAATAAAAGTGATGTACATTTTGTTATCACCCGAACGCTACTTCATATGTAAATTATAAATAAAAATTCATTTTATTTTGAGAATATGTTTGATTGAGTATTTGTTAACTGCGTATATGGTTGATTGAGAATTTATTGACTGTGTATATGGTTAATTGAGTATTTGTTGACTGTGTATATGGTTGATTGAGGATTTGTTGACTGTGTATATGGTTGATTGAGTATTTGTTGACTGTGTATATGATTGATTGAGGATTTGTTAAATGATTAAGTTAGTTTATACTGTGTTGTACGTCATTACATTATTAATATATTTTTAAATTAAATAATATTTTTAACATTCAAAAATTGATTTTACGTAAAGATTAGATGTGGACGCACATCGGCCACCTCGATACTACTGGTGAATATTATGTTCCAGGTTGATTTTGTTTTGCCGCTATTTTGATTTGGCAAACATTTATCTATTTGTATTTAGTAATCGTAGAGAATAGTTTATTACAATTTATTATAGAGCATCTAATGCGTCAAAAATGTGTTAAAGTTATTAAAACATTTTATAATCGTTTGACGTTTGGAAAAAAATCATCATGAACAACGAAGCTCATTTCGACTTGGCGGGTTTTTTTAATGAGCAACACAGCCAATATTAGGGCACTGAACATTTTCAATTGATATACTAACGACCTTTACACCCACATAGAGTTACGTTGGTATCATTGGGTCTTATTTCTTTTAGAATGCAAGAGGGAATCCTGTAATCATTGTCGGTGATCGCTATCGTCACGTATTGGAAAACTTCTTGGTGACCGAATTGGATTTATTGGGCCCGCAACACATGTGGTTTCAACAGGACGGTGCCACCTCACATATAGCCCGAGCTACGCTTGAAATTTAAAATAAATTTTTCCTGACCACATGATGTCAAAAAGTGGTGATATCGACTGGTCTCCTCGATCACCTTATTTGACGGCTCCTGACTATTTTATGTAGGAGTACTTAAAATAAAGGGTCTAATAATTCAGATGCCACAAGATAATATTTGAGATGAAATTTCGGAAATAACACGCAAAGTCTGCGAGAGTGTTATGAAAAATATGGTTAAAAGAGCACGCATTTGTCCTGCAGCACAGGCAGCTACTTGGCCAATATCATATTCAATGCATAATTGCAATAAATCAAATAATCAATTAATAAAAACCAAATTTAAAAAATGGATGTTATTTAAAAAACAACATCGACTTGGAACACAATATTCACCCTGCAGGGTCTAGAAATAGTCGCATAACGCCAAGCTTTCTGCTAATTTATAATACACGAGTATTTTAGTTGGCGAAAGACTGGAGTCCGCCATACAAAAATTTACATTTAGTTAAAATTATTTTAAGGGATTTAATTAACGTATTTTGTAATTTTTAAGCGAATACGCTGTCCTGAAAGTGTTATGACAAGGGGGAAATATTCATGCGCAGTCACAAAACTCCATTTATCAAATAAATATTTGACACCGCCACGTCCAAGGTATGGTCTCTATGAAACGAGACACAACAAAGCAGCCGCGCAGATTTACAAGTAATACCTCATGAAGCCTTAACTCACGTGTAATATAATTTAAACAATATAACAGAAATACAATTACCCGGACAAAACAAACTAACATCACTGGATCGGGAGAAAAACAATTTTCTTTTCGTGTTTTGAGTTTTGACGTCATATATTTTTTCCCTTTGTAACAATGGATTACAACGTAACAAAGTAATGGTTTCAACAAGAAGCCCAGAATGCCGCTCAATGTTGAATGATATTTTAATATAAAATTTACGTGGTTCGTAAGGTTTTTTAATTTTTTCAAAGTATGTAATTATAAAAAGGAAATAGTTTGTATCAATATATTAAAAAGAGAAGTTACAAATAAATTTATGAAACATCTATAAATTGATTTTGGTTAATTTTGGTCTTGTTATGTTGTACCAATATATTTTTATTTATGGTTATTTTATTTAGTAATAAACGTTATGCGAATATTGCCACTTAACCCCGGGGCACGTTCTTGACTGAATTTAAATTGATATTAGATAATAGATATTAATACACTTTTTTATTATAATTTTTTTTTAACAAGAATTATTCTTTCATGTCAACTCATAAAACCGTTATCCTACTCATCATCAATGTCAGACAGTATCCTTCCGCTGCTGGATGAAAGCCTCCCCATGTGACTTTTCACTGTCCATTATTATTCGCAGCCGCAGAATTTAATGATGATTAATGAGTCCAGTGGGTTATTTGATTTCATCAGTCCAGCGGCCTATCTACCTCTTAATTCCCCTACTGGTTGATTGTGTTTGTTCAACGATTGTCTGTTTTCTAAACGTTGTGCATTACCCATTCCCATTGCCATTTTATTTTTTTGGTGTATTGCGTGTTTCATTATTAACCGATCATTCAAATTGTTGTCAAAAATATTCTGGAGTATAAATAATAAATATAAATATAATATAAATATAAATATAATAATAAATATAATATAAATAATAAATATAAGTATAAATAATAAATAATAAAAATATACTACTTCTAAAAATGTGACAACTAGTACTATTTTTAGTCGTCAAAGCAGAACAACCAATAACCAAAATAATATATATATATAGTATTATATTTGCGAGGGAGAGGAGTTTGTATATATGCGCTATTTTCTAAAATATTTTACCGAACTTTTTGGAAGACGTCACCGATTAGCACAGCGCGTTACTATAAAGTCAGCTTAATTATACTTTTTAGTTACATATACAATTTATTATTCACTGATCACGATCTTTGATGATAATAATTCGAAGACGCATACAACTGGCTAGTTACTATGAATCAACTGATAATAATATGGAAAGACATTAAGTAACTAAAATTTTGTTGGTTCATATGTGCATTTCCAATTTTAATGCATGCAGAGAAGACTTGGACAGTCTATAATAGCGACTAGAGTAAAATAGACGCCATCGAAATGTTATTTTTATCTTTTTGCCAAACTGCATAGTAGTTTTTTGGCACAATACGGAATTAATGCATCGGCACAATACGGAATTAATGCATCGGCGCAATACGGGATTACTGCATCGGTACAATACGAGATCACTGCATCGGCGCAATACGGGATTACTGCATCAGCACAATACGAGATCACTGCATCGGCGCAATACGGGATTACTGTAACAATGTATTGTTACATATCACACGCATCTTATCAGTCCTGCAATAAATCCAACCACAACAAGTCCTATCTAAAGTAGTTAACAAAATATTCTTCAATTATCCTGGGCACGACTTTGGAATGAATAAGACCTGAAAGCAGCGGCGTAACTACGCTAATGCTGCCAATATGGCACATTGGGGACCACAACGTGCGCGCCTTACAAAACTTTTGACATCGATACTTTTCTATATGGGCTAATAATTTTTAAAATCCACCAAAACAAAAAATGAAATATTAAAACGTAGAAAATCAATAAAATTATCCCTCATCTGCGATACATTGATAATATTACGAAAATATTATCAATGTACACAAGAGTACGCCGTTAGGAACCAGACCTTTGCTGCAAAGCGATAAGGTTCATATAAATTTCAAAAACTAACTTGAACACTACTGTACTATACTACAAAAAATAATAGGTCGTCGTTTTTATTAAGGGCCAATACTTAAATATAGGGGTCTTTTTTCCGTTTTACATCGGGGCCCAATTTTTGTAGTTACACCACTGCCTGGAAGAGTGCCCCAACGATGGATGGATGCATTGCATCTGGCTGGAGAGACCCCGAACTCTGCTGTGAGGATGATCCAGGATCGAGACTTGTGTAAGTGTATTACGAGTCCTGGGCTACTATATATCAATACTGACAAGAAGGAGTAAAGAAGAAAAATAAATGTAATTTATTATCCGAGTATCCGTGATACAATATTTTCTATTGTACACAGTACACTTGGGATAATCCCATGTAAACTGTAATAATATAATAATACGTCAGCTTTCTCTATATTTACGGGTACACGATGTACGCATAAATTACGAGAAATATGTACAACAAAGCAGAATACAAAATGAGCTTCCTTTGAATTATGCCTGAAATATTTGCTCACGTGAAATATGGCACAAGACAAGATGCTTTATAAATATCTTGAAATAAAACAAATCAGGCAAAGTACCGTTTTATATCCATAAAACGGTACTTGAGATATATCACTAGCAGAGAGCAAGCAGCTAGCAAACCTGCTATTGCTAAGCCCTGGTGTCAATTATGTTGTGACTGCTAAACAATGGATCATCTATGTTGTATTGTGAAACGCTTGTGTTTCGAAAATGTATTAAAAGGAAACAAATAAAACATAAATAAATTATTAAGGAAAACACATTCTTATTGTGAAGTTGTAATTATCTAGAACATAGGTCTGTGATATTTTAAATACTAAATTAATGTATTAATTATAAATATATACATATAAAATAAATTTCGACAAAATTGATTTTATATGTATATATTTATAATTAATACATTAATTTAGTATTTAACATAAATAAATATTGTTCGGGTGTTTCGATTTATTGCATTTCAAATACGTCGATTACACCGTCAGAAAAAAATGCTAAAAAATGTCAATACCAAGTCGATTCACAATAGCTTACTCAAAAAATAAGTTAGTATGATATTGTGTGTATCTAAGCTGTAAAATGAATGTTTTTATATTATAAAGAGGAATAAGTCTTTTTATAAAATATGAAAAAAAATATATATATATGGTTGATAAAATATTATATATTTTGTAACATTTTCGCAGTTAAATAAGTTTGACAAAAGATGGCGGCACTCCATTATAAGAGGCATGTGCTAAAATGATATAAAATCAATTAACTTTATTCCCAGATATTTAAAATTATTGGAATATTATGTACCTACCTACGTAAATACCTGCTCGCCCAATAGCGGGCGGAAAGATTGTTTACGAATCTTAATGAAAAAATCGATATTTTATTTTCCCGATGTAACTTCTCTTACCTGTTGCGATTGGTTGACGCCCCGCATGTACGAAAGTAACATCTCTAACTTGTTAATGATTGGCTGTGCGTCGCAAGCGATGTTTTAATTTTAATTTTTAAAATAAGTACATCATGAATTTCGCGTCATTATAATAATTCAAATAATAACAGATTTACTCGAACAAGTATAATTGGAAAATCGAAATAATATTTGAAAATACAAACGTAATTTGGTTCAAAATTAATTATTTGGTGTGCATGGATACACCCCGACATCTAGCGAAGACGGCGCATAACTCGTCACCGAAGCGGACGACACACCGAGAGTGGGCTCTGCGCGGTTCTTTACTTCTACACCGAGCTTTCATTCTATCTCTTCACCTCGTTTGTAAATTGTAATCGCGCATTTACTAACCTAACCACTACTACTAACATTAACAGATAACCTATATTATAATGTTAATGTGTTCTCATTTGTTTACATCACTCGCAATTCCTTCCATTCCTCGCTGTAAGCCAAGATTAATATCGAAGTACACCAACACGTACGATGATGATAAGAATAATGCTATGAAATATGAAGTAAGTTCTTTTCACGTAGTGCTTTTTTTTTTTGACACACGCAATGATTTATTAAAAAAAAACCAAATTATTCACACAAAAAGTCAACAACACACCTGAAGATTGATCTGATTTTTAATTTAATTTAAATGCATTCTGTTAAAAATTTCCACTTTGGTGACTTTCATTTGAAACATAAACACATTATTTAAATTTTCATTAAAGCCCAAAGCCGAGCTCACGGCTGGGAAACGGAATAATTTAATTATTCCGGGGATTGGAATTTTAACACCGTACACCTCTGAGTTTTAATGTTGATATCTATCCGATAGTAGATATAATATTACATCAGTAATGGTCTAACGATTTTTATACAAATTTTAATCCCAAAATTAATAAAATAAAATATTGAATATGAATACTTTATAATTAAATAATTTATAGAAGATATTTAGAAAAATGTGTGTAATTTCATTAAGCGTTGTATTTTTTATGTTGAAATTTTAATCCGAGATATAAAATATTATTAATTTGTGTTATTAATATTATTTAAGAACTAGTATTTGAACCCAACCCAGTACATTTTCCGATTGCCGTTTTTCTGAAATGGATTTTCTTCCATATTAATTTAAACTCTTTAGATTACTAACGTATTGGTTTTTTATTCTCTGAATAACTATCGTTATGAGCAGGGGGTATTCCTACAAAAAGTTTTAAATAATAATTATCTACCTACAAAATAACTACAACAGAAATATTACTGTTGCAATTACAATTTTAAAGTTAAGTAATTACATTAAATTTATTTTAAAAAGAACAAAACGTTTGTATAAACCAATTTGTCAACCAATCAAACTACTTTTTTCTTTATGAAATGTGTAAAATTCCAATATAATTTTTCAAGTATGACGAACAAACATTAAGATAGGTACATTTTAACGTGGAACAATATAACAATGTATCCTATATTATATAACCCTAAAAATAAATAAGCCGTACCATGTGCTATTGCATGATGTTGTATAATTGTACATTTATATTTATATCGACACATCTTCGAGAGCCGTTCGTAGCACATACTCGACTAAGACTATAGTTCATATTTTGGGGATACGAATTCAGATCTTACTGACTGAATTTTATTTTCATTTTGTGCATTTAAACAAACAAATCATTTAAATAATCGCCAGTAGGTCGGCGAGATCCGGGATATAGTCTACTACCAGGCGGCGCATGTGTCATCGGAACGGTAAATTAAGATATTATTTGAATAATTTTAAGAAAAAATTTGATTGAATGTTTTCTATTCCCTATGTTTGATAATAAATTATATTTTCAAAATTAAAAAATAGGTTTTATCGAAACACCGAACACGACCGTGAAGCGGTCACTACCTAGCAAGAGTAGTTTGCTTTTTGCTAGTTTTATTATCTTTTATTATAACAAGTGAAGATTTTGTGAATCTAATTTAAACTGATAACTTATATTGTAATTTACATTACAATATATGGCTTCAATATGGCAAAATGTCAAAATATGGCTGCCAAGATTAATGATTCGTAATGATCATGATTGGTCCATTATTTTAAAAAGTTACTTAGCAAAGTTTTTATTTTTGTTAATTTCACATTTTCCATCATTACGGCCATGCTTTTATGATTATGATACGTTAGTTTAGTTAGTTAAATTATTTATGATACGTTAGTTTAGTTAGTTAAATTAGTTATGATACGTTAGTTTAGTTAGTTAAATTAGTTATGATACGTTCAATTAATGTTTTTCTTAGAAAGACCAAGATATACAAATTAGTCTTTTTCTCCCCGGATCAGGTTTCATATCGATTAGATTATTAAAACTGTAATAAAAATGAATTTTAAATGTGTTAAATACTGTTAAACCATTTTAATTTCAATTAAAAATTAGGTTAGGGTCGATGTTTATATCAGTAATCGTTGCAGAATATTTTCTTCTCAATAACTAGGGATGTTAATAATTAAATTAATTAAGATAAAATAAAACAAAAAAGTTGTTTAAAACAAATTTAGATAAACCGTTAAAGGTACACAGAAAAAAATCTATTTATCAAAAAAAAATACAGGTTTAAGGGTTTTTGATAAAGATTGTAATTTAAAAGATGGTCGCCACCAATGAGAAAAATAGTCATTCTTAGAAAATGTACGTGGATAAAATTTGGCGATGTATGTAGGTTATTGTAGCTTAATCGGTAATGTTAGAAAGAAATACCAATAGAAAATAGAGTTCCGAGTTCCAATGATGACTTTATTTATTCGATTTTCTATATATAATGGCCGATGGTCGCTATAAATCCGTAAATTTACAAATAAAATGTAAATTTCTTGAAATAAATGAAAAGTTAAGCAAAGTCTATTATAAAATATAAGTTGTCTTTAAAAAA
The DNA here is from genome assembly GCA_022840565.1 of Eubasilissa regina. Classification (NCBI taxonomy): domain Eukaryota; kingdom Metazoa; phylum Arthropoda; class Insecta; order Trichoptera; family Phryganeidae; genus Eubasilissa; species Eubasilissa regina. The sequence continues at coordinate 31,486,606 of JAINEB010000018.1, forward strand.
AGGAATACCTTACTTAACTTGAATTCTTAAATAACTATGTGACACACGACCGTCACGTTTCATAACCAAAAGGCGACTGCTGTGTGACACGGCACTTCGGGGACTTGCCGTCAGAATTTTATCGACAGTAATTGAACATTAGGAAAAATAATTAATGCGGTATATGTTTCGGTTAAATATATTGACTATACACTAGTAATAATTACTAAAGTAATTTGATTAATCGGTCAAAGTGGAATCGTCCCAGGTGGCACTGAATTGAGCCAGGAGAACGTCTCTTGTTAGCCACATCCACATTATACACGCACGTACATGCATATGTAATATAAGTTAATGCAAATAAAAAATAATTGCACGAAAAAAAGTAAATAATAATATGTTCCAAAAATTTAATTAATTAAAAATTAAGATCCCAGTCGGAAATTTTTTTAGTACCTCAACTGATTTGCAGATGCTAGATGTGAGGATACTACCGTGTTTGTAATTAAAATATATACCACAGAAAAGCTTAAACATTCAAACGTATAATTTTTGGCACTTTATTAAATAGATACGCACCAAAGAGTACTCTTGAATTCAGGGTTCACGAATAATGAACCGCAATTTTTCAATCAAGCTGAAAGAGATTTATATAAAGATAATGAAAACTTAACTGTTCTTAATTGGGTAGAATAAAAAGCTTCATAATTCGGATGGTGTCAGAAATTTTATCTCCAATTGTCTAATTTGAAGGAAACTTTCGACTGATTTAAGGTGTTCCAAAAATCTTGAATATTTGACACAAGAGAGAGTACGGCAACTTATAATTTAATGTTATATTATGTATTGGACACAAGACTTGTGAATTGCCGGCAAACTTAGCTATTCTTTGAATAACTTTATGGAAGTTAATTTGTGTACGGCAGTGGAAATATTGTACAGCCGTTTTCCACCCTTAAAAATAATTTTATCTTCCCCAAAGACCTTTGAGATAAAGTTGAAGAAATTATGAAGTTTGGAATTTTATTTGGTTTCTCAGTCAACAAAATTAATCAGAAAACAGAAATGTGTTTTTGACTTTGCTTTGTCTTCTCGTTTGTTAAAACGCAGGTCTTTCTCGAGAACTAATGAATTCGCGACGGGGTCAAGGGTGCGCGGTTATACAAAAAGCCCTTTTTATCATCAACGTCATCATCCTCTTAACCTAGGAGGGTCGGGGGTCCGGATTCTCGTTTTGCCCCGCTTCGATACTTGTTAACCATTCAATACACAATCAATCATACAGTCTTTGTTGTTATCCGATAATGTTACTCTTGCTACTCCCCTAAGGTAACTCATTTCTGAAGCTTGGATTCTTGATTTAATGTTCTTCGTAATGGCCCTTGTCCGCGGAAGAGATTTTCGACTCGAAACAATCACTGAGGTACGAATTGTGCTTCCATGAGATGCTTTGGAGACAATTATCGGTTAACTTAGCCCCCGTGTACATATCATGTCTCAGAGATTTGCCGTTTTGCGCCATCACATCATTGTACTCGTGCTCGTCATTTGGGTGATTTTGAATCTTCCCAGTAGCAGTTAGAATCAATTACATGTAAATGTTTCTAACGTTAATGTTTAATGACTTATAAATATTAAACTTTTAGAACAGATGGTGATCTATGGTAGTTTAATATGACATTACGTGCAAATATCAAATCGCCGTGCAGAATATCTCCAGAACAAAATCTCATCTTCTTCTGCTCACTGCTGAGTGTCGCGGTTCCCCAAAGTATCTGGCGCCCGGTGCGTCTCCATTCCTCCTGGTCTCGAGCCATGTTGATATCAGCATTCAAATAGGATCCTGGTATCTCATTTATTTGGTCTACCCATCTTCTAAAAGACCGTCCTCTAGCTCGCTTTCCCTCAACCTGTTTTTGTAATCACGATCTTCACGAGATATTCATAATTTCTTCTGCCAACATGTCCAAAGTATGTAAGAATTCTTTTCTTGCATGTTGTTGAAAATCTTCTGTGATCATTAATTCTCGACGACAGAGCCATTAGTGCGCCTTGCGATTCACGGGACACGCATCCTGAATTCATCCGACATACAAATAGAGAATTTCCGTAAAAGACCTAATTATACTGACCATGTTACACTAGAAAATATGTAATTTTAGATTCTTTATAAACCGACGGACATGCATGTATATGGATGAAGCAAATATTGCAGTACAGAAAAGTGTATATTCTCTCTGCCTACTGGCGTAGAAAATGACACGATGGTATGTTAGTTAGCAGTAGACTTAACCTATTTTTAGCGTGACAACATTTTGATGTGTGCGTGTATGTGTGGGATCATTTAGTTAAGTGCTTTTAGACGTTCGTTTGTCTTAATTCATTAGTTAAGGTCATCAATTAATTAATATACAATTATATATATATTATAGTGGACGTAATATATATAATTACATAATATACATTGACGGCTTTTGAAATACATAACATGTAGTGATCGTTTTTTAATGATATACATTGTGTTTCAGTACCAAGAAGTTGAACTATCTTAAAATGATAGTCGTTGAAATTATAAAAGTAAATTAAAATATTATATCATCAATAATAAATTTAAATAATTTTTTAATGACTCTTTTAATAAAATACAGCTTTGAAAATACTAAATTGTACATAAAGGAATTGTAAAAGTAGCTATAGATAATTACGAACACTTGGAACATGTCTCAGGAGTAGCTGATTGGTATTAATCAACTTTTAAAAAAAAATACTAAATTCAACATACTTTTTAAGGATTTGTAGTATAGTATGTGTGGATAATTACCGATACTCAGAAACGTGATCTTCGGCTAGTTGAGTGGCAATATTAATTTTTTTTCCAGAATACAATATATTAAAACCTTTTATTATATTATATACTAGTAATAATTTTTTAAAGGTATGTATATAATCGTTAGAGTTACATTGTTTAATCCCAAACTTTTTTTGAATAACGTCTGTTCCATTATCAATTACGTCTAAATATATAATTTTACATTAAACACAGTATTATATTAAAACAAATTTTGTTCAATCATTCAATAAAATAAATAAATTAAATGGTAGATTTACCATCGGGAAAGAATCGATGTCTCACTTAGAAACGAATATAGATGAAATTTGATCACTTTTTGTACATGATTAGTAGATTAATTGGTAAATGCTCCGTATCTGCATGAAATGTTCCGTATCTGAGTCACAATGACGATTATATTTTATATCACGGAACAATATACCGAAAAATGTGATTTTATAAAATAAAAAAAATTATTAAGGAAAACACATTTTATTGTGAAGTTGTAATTATTCAGAACATAGGTCTGTATTTTTCTGGTATATATAGGTCTGTATAACGCCAGTATTTTTCTTGACAAATTTTCGAACCTATATGTTACATTTTTCAAATTAATACAACTGTCGTTCCATTATTTGAAAGCCATCTACATTATTTTTACAGAATCTCAAATACCTTTGAGTAAACCGACTGCAGACGCCAGAATTATCAATTCATTTTTATTAAATTTTGGACACATTGATACAACATATATTATTAAGGAAAACACATTCTTATTGTGTATTACATTCTTATAGCACAAAGGTAGTGCACTTCCCCGGATTGGAAATAGAGATCCAGGTTCGAATCCCGGTGACGCAAAAACAATATTTTTCGACAAAATTGATTTTATATGTATATATTTATAATTAATACATTAATTTAGTATTTAAAAAAATTTGTATGTTTATGTTTAAATAAAATTGAAAGAGACCACGAAAAAAATAACATTAATTTTACTTTCATAAATGCGCGTAAAAAGTAAAACGATCTGATAAAATTTTAGCGATATTTGTTCGAGGCGATTTAAAACATTTGCCTTAATTGAGCACTTCCACACGAGTAGTGGCCAGCACCATCATAGCCGTCAGCTGTTACTAATGTAGGAATTTCATAATGGATTGTGATATGAAAAATTAATTAATCATTCATTTTAAGATTCCAATCAAGTCAATTTTCATCATTATAAATCTGGTAATCATCATTTTACTTTCACATTTATTATAAATACGGGCGGCTATTTTGGTCTCAATAAAATTTATATTTCAATGTTAAAGCTTTCCCCGAAACAAACCATACGTAAATAAATTTGTCGATGTAATTAAAATTATTCCATCTTTGTAAGTTAGCTGTCAAAACGAACAAAAATGACATCTAGATGACATATAAGAATCGTGGATAGACAATTTTTATGATAAGTAAGATTTCTCCCTCATCATAGACAAGAAAAATGACAGATGTCAATATACGATTTCGCTAAAATAGACTTTTTTTCTTACTCTTAATAATAACACTTAATTTCAAATTGAATATGTATTTACATATCGTTATTGAATATATAAAAAAGAAAAAGTTTGAGTAATTTTAACCCAGAGATATTAAAAACACGCTCGTTTTTGCCTTGCTCGTGTTTCACAGTCCTGGCCGTTTAATCAAGTACCACATAGCCATGATGGCACTATCGATAATGACATTATTGAAGCCTCCACATCCAGAAAGTCATATATATATAGACGGGGAAGTGTAATATTATTATAGATCAGCTGATATATTTAATGGACATAAAATTTTAACTTTAAGAATCCTTTAGAACAATCTAAAAATTTTACGGAACTTCTAGAACCTACTGTTTTAAATATTTATTCCCCGTACCCCCTTCTCCTACCAATCCATCAGCACCCCTTTGCCTACGGATCCACTCCCTGTGGAACCATCCTACTGTTATAATTTTTAAAGGTGGTAACAACGTTCAGACGATAAATAATATTTTGTTGTCATGTATCTTCGTTAATGGTCGAAACTTGCATGCCAGAAATAATTTTTCCTCCTTTCTTCCTGAATGGAGATTTTTTTTATTCTCTATTAGTTGCTTATTACGAGACATAATTCATACAAAATCTTGTCATCGTGTATTATCGCTAATGGTCAGAAGTTGTATGCAACCCCCTATATTTCAACCCCTAGCAAAGAACCTCTGTTCTGATAGGCCAATGTTATCGGCTGTGAAAAGATCCCCTTTAAAGTAAGTCTTTTACTATATCTTAAAAAACTTTCATCTCACCAGGTACCGTGTGCACATATATATATATATATATATATACACACTCATATATATATATATATACACACACTCATATATATATATATATATATATGAGTGTGTGTATTAAATCACATTTGTTGATGATTTCATTGAGGAAATCTAGGTCATCGCTGTTTTCTAAACGAAACCATTTATAAACGCAATCTAATCTAGTTCCATTGGTAAGTGCTCGCAGAAACCTGAAATTAACCGTATATAGGTCGATGTATAGAAATTCTAATATGTAGATAATAAAAATACATAAAAAGATTTCTAATGTTATGATCACTTAAATGCGTGGGAGTTTCCAAGGAAAATTTATGTAACAAGGGTATTCAGATATGTCGTACACATCTTTGTTAATCTGATTTAAGTTGAGTTTCATTAATAAATACTGTCGCTCCTGGCTCGTCTCGCACAAAGGGTGAGGCGCACCCTAAAACCCGCGACCCTAGGGGCTCGTTAGGCCAGTTGATGGATTGGTGTCCCGTTACGGCCCCACCCCGGACCATAACAAGCCAAGTATATCCAGCTTTTCAAAACAATTTATTATAAAAGGGAAATTTATGGCCGGACGTTGAAAAACGAGCCGGGCTATACAGGACCAGTTAAAACACTGAAAATTCTTGTAAATATTGTCAAAATTACGTTCAAAGCGATGTTCGCTTCATCAATCGTCGCTTGCAGAACATTAAAAAGGGAGTCTTAAGTTTTATTTTGTGTAAATTTATTGGTCAAATAAATTTTAAAAGAGTACCGATTACTTTATTCCGCTTAATGTTATCAACATTAAGTAACGCTGAGCGCTAACCTCGTTTTAGGTCGATTTCGATAGAAATATCACCTATTGCAGAGGGGGTTGCATGGGGCAACTTTCGGAGAATTTTAATGCACTTCGATCATGACCGGAAGATCTCGAAACTACTCTTCGTTAAAGAAATATTTTTATAACTTTTTATACATATAATATATCTATTACTATACATAGATGGGACATAACAGATAGTTTATGAACACGAAACCTCGACAAATCAAACTTATTTGAAAAATGGACAAAGCTATCTTGGTTGAGTTCGTTGATTGGCTTGATTCGCCATTTTGTTTAAACATGGTGACTGTTCAATAAATTTAAAAAAAATATATAACTCTGTTAATATTCAACCTAAAGGAAAAAGTAAAACACATATTTTCGCACACATACGAAATATACTAGATTCTTGGGGCCCGACCCAGAAGATATTTTTTTAATTAGTAAAGATATCCTTAGCACATACAATAACTTAATTTCCCATTAAATGCCACGCTACGTATTAACGTTACGGTTTTAATAATGCACATTCAATTAATTATGCAATTTAATAATGTCTGCCTCCTGAGAGATTCGAACACGAACGTATTGCTCTGGAGATACTGACTAATTTAATGCAAATACCGACGTTATATTTAACTTATTCGCTCACGAAATACCGCGTTCGAAAAATTTACTTATACAGGGTGTCCTGTAAGTAATGGTCCAAACGAAAACTATCCATAGCTATTAGAATATTTCATCATAGGTCTAATAAATGTCACACATTTTTCGAGATGTTTGAACTTTAATCAATTTTTCAATAGTTGGTATCCTTTGTTACTTTTTTTAATGTCATTTTCGAAACTTAAGAAAATATCACTTTTGGTTTGTTGATCATTATTTCTGATACGCCTTCCTATGAAATTTGTGACACTGTTTTTTAAAAACAGAAACAGTTTTGCAAGGAAAAATGTTTAAATATATCAATTTGGACCATTCAACATTTTTCAACGAAGTTTAAAGCACTGTAGTGTAAAAAAAAGAATATCATGATCTAAGTGCCTATTAGCTGGAAAACTTCTACATTTAATGGCAATTTAGGGACAGGAAAAAAAGGAATATTTCTACTTTGGAAAAAGTTATTGGTATTTCAATGCCAAAGCGGGCATTTTGTGAAAAATTCAAGGTAATCTTTTTTTAAATTGAATGCCTTGATTTTGGTGTAAACTTGCAATAATGCATTAAAATGTGCATTAATTTGAAAAAGTGGCCATTGTTTTATTATAATTTTACAATTTTTTTTTGTATCAGCCCCAGAACTATTTGACATTTGTTTTCGTAGACACATACACACGTAGAATATAGAATTACAGATATTTATTTATTCTTAATATAGTGCATACATAAGTATATTTATACATGATTTAATATAAATACGATCATATGTTCCTTTTTACTAAATATCTTGCACACATTTGCTTAGTTTCATTTTAAATTTATGTAGTTTCTCCCCCATTCTTATATTTTATGACATTTCATTAAATATTTTTATAGGACTGTACGTCATCGATTTCGGAGATGTAGCCTTTTCCTCTTATATGATGTTCGTGCTCATGTTGATTTGCATCAATTTTTTTTATTAGATATGCTGCGACGAATTGCAAAATAGTATTTTTTTTATTAAATATCTGCCTTAAAAATAATGAGATAAGGCTTCGCTAATACCGTGCTATAAAATATAATTAATAATTATTAAGTTGCATCGTTCTTACGGCGTAGTGATAACGCTGCGGTACATGTTACGTGATTCAATTGGAGACACTTAATATGAGCATCACCCTCCGGAATTGTTCGACATATTTTAAATGTTAAAAAAGTGTTCAATCTTTTAGACGTTCTCGATAACATTTACAACGTATGTAAAATAAGTTAATCTAGTATAAAAAAAAAAGATTTGCAGATAGGATTAATAATGAATACATAATTCATATTTTGGATGTTAATAGCGTTAAGTATATAGTAAGTAATTTCAAAATAACTAAATATGTATTGAACACTTTCAATAATTGGAGGTTGAGGTGAATAGAACTGTACTTTCGAAATAATATATATTTCGAAAGTACAGTTCTAGGTACTAAGGTAAAATTAATCAAAGTGGTTTATACAATGTTAGTTATTTTTTAAAATTCACATAAATTCATGTTTAAATAAGAAAATAATTATTTATTTCAGTATTGGAGGGAGCTGGTTGGTTGGCTGGAGTCAAGAGTCAACGGATGATGGTCGTAATAACTCCATTAGTTAAAATGTGCAATCAGATACTTACACACACACGCACATATGTTTACACACATAACAGACTTTGAAAGCAGAATCCGGAGAATATGCAGAGCAACATGGAAACTTTGTGATTCGGTTACACTCGAGGAACTTTGGAGATACCGGGAAACTTTTACCGACGGAAAGCTCCATTACCAATTCAAATCTCTGAATGGGAAGGCTGTTCAGTTTAGTTTGAACTGTGCATTACATGCACTGTATGGCGGAGGTTTTACTTTTAATCTATTTGTTGCTAAATATCTTCCATGACTATAATTTCACTGTGAAAATGAAATAGGAGAGGAGGGAGATTGCCACTTTTTAACACATTGATCGCTGATTAAAATCCATACAAATTCATGCGACAAACGAGTCCAAACGTCTGATGATGATTCCATCTGTACGATGTCTCTGTGCCGAGACAAACGAGTGCTGTCACGGATCACTGCTTTGTAATATAAGTAAAACGTTCCATACGCACTGTCCGCATTCTTTGAAGAATGCTGTCAGCAAGAAAAATGTCAGCAGATTGCTGCTAAGAATTAAAAAAAAATTGGTTGGTTGATCAAAGTGAAGCCTATCATGACCAAATAGGATAATGGGTGAAACAGGGATTCGAGATTAAAAAAAATATATTTGTAAATATTTTTAATATTTGGAAAAGTAACCTTACGGTTAGAAACTTTTAACAATTGAATCAAAAATTACTTTCTTTCTAGCTGTTGTAACTGTTGGGATTTTGGTTTTGATTACCTCTTTTAGTGTATTATTATAAACTGAGCTAGTTTGAGGGAAAAAAAAATTACTGTACACCTTGAGATATGTTTGATATCATTGAATGCAAAAAGAGACAAATTGGAAATAAAGAACTAACCGTATAAATACCAACAGTTTTAAACAAAGATATATTTATTCAATTGTCATCAGTATATAGCTCTCTCCTCTACTAAACGTCCACAAAACATCCGCCAACCTCGCGCTGTAGCACTGAAGCTATTATTATGATAAATAAAGTTCACAACTGACAAAATTATTGTTAGTTGTGGACTTTAATCCCTGATATCTCGCTGCAATATTTTTGCAATATCACAGAATACTTAAGAAATATTCCTTTAATGTATTTTATAAGATAATTTTTTACTTAAGTTTACTACCATTAAACACTTTTTTAAATGAAATCACATTTTTAGTGTGAAGTAGCAATTTTGGAGCATAGTTATTTGAATATTTAAACAATTTTTAATACAAAATTACAGATGTTTTACTAAAATGAAGGAACATGTTATATAGTTGACGTGAAAGTAAATGGTTAACATAGTGTAATTCGTAACCCAATATTCCGGCAGGAGAAAATTCAAAATGGTATCTGTATTTTTTTCGGATTTTTTCTGTGATATAACCGTGTTTATTTATATAATTAATATTTAAAACTCGTCCTAAGACGGCACGAAAGACGTACATATGGAACATAATTTAAATAATTACAATTTTAAAAGTATTAAGCAGGTAGATACTTTTAAAATTAATTATAATTTTAAAAGTATCTACCTGCAGTACCGATAGCAGCAATACAATTCTCCAATTATAACTTAAATTTCTGACCATTGTAACGGATTTTTTTGTATTCAATTTGAAAAATATACCTTCAGAACGAAAAGATTCAGATTCAGAACGAACAGTTTCATTTCAAATTTCCCTAAGCGTGACACAAAAATGGACATTGGGATATTACATTATGATATAAGATAAATGGTTTTATTGATATCAATATTTTTGAGTTCTAACGCCTTATTAACACTCTTACCTTTTAACCTTAGTAATGCCCTATTAAACATGGCCACATGACAATTTTTTTTTTTAATATTTATATATTTCTATTATATAAACTCATAAAACCTCAAATTAATTATTAGGGAAAGATCGTCTAATTTAATTTGATAAATGTTTTGATAACCATTTTGAAATATTACACAGCAAGCCTTTTAAATGTGCGACAGCTGTTACGCCTCGCAATGGCAGTTTGTCACTTCGCCCTTTGTTTGGTACCTACTTGTTATCAAACAGCTCGTCCGGCGAGCGAAGCAGCTGTCACATATTAAGAAACTAAGTAACCTAATAAGTTTTATATAAAAATAAGTGTTAAGAGTATTCTAGAGTGTCCGTTATGGAGAAACTTTAATAAAACTTAACAAATAATATGCTTAAAACTTCTCAAACATTTGTAGATTTTATCCAATTATTAAGAATCATTGAAAAGGTCGACACGTTGACTATTTTTCAGAAAGCATTCGTCAGAACACTAATCTAGTTTTTTCATTTATAATTTAATAATTTCTGATTCAAATTACGTTTAGTTATATTAACATAATATTTTTTTAAGGAGAACACAAATTTGATTGTGAGGTTGTAATTATTCAGAACAGTGTTGGTATACCATAATCGGATATTGCACGATCCCCGGATTGGAAGAGATCCGGGTTCGAATCCCGATAGCAACAACAATATTTTAAGATAAAATTGATTTTATATGTATATCTTTCTAATGAATTCATTTAATTTGTATTTAACATTATATTTAGTAATTTTTTTATAAGTCAATATACGAGGACTGACAATTAAGTTCGTAGAATTATTTTTGTGCATGTGGCAAAACTGCGACAGCGCCAACAAATTGGCCGCAAAATAACACCAGAATGGGTTCCCAAAGAACTAGTCCTTAAAGCAGCATTATATCTGAAGGTAATGAAACTGTTACGAATGCGAGTGAGTCGTTTCTGCCCCGAATCGTTTAGGAACTAAAACTGAATGTTGCGTCATGGCAATGCGTCATGACAATACACAGCTATTAATTTCAAGGAATTTTGAAGGAAAGATGAAAGATCATCGTTGGGGGTCACGAGCGAAGGTAGAATGGATTACGACGCGTGTTTTAAACAGCTTTATGAAGAACGACTACAAATAATGGAAAAACATATTGAACCAAATGCATTGTTTTAAGAAGCGACTATTTATCATAGCGATAACGAATAAACATATTTTGTAAATGTAATAAAAAAAATTCTACGAACTTTATTGCCAGTTCTCTTATTATATGTTGCTTGATGCTATTTAATATGTAATAGAACCTTATTAATTTCTTCTCAACATTACAGTTGTAATTTTAACTAATAACTTGGAAACTTTAAACTTTCATTATTGTGAACTTTCGATAAAAATGAAAAGAAAGTTTAATAGTTTTATGATAATATTTAATATTGAGGACATATGTCAGTTAGTTAGTTGAAATCTATTAAAAAATGGTATTAAAATTTGATAAAACCATATATAATGTTTATTATTCAATTATACGTGCTTGTGATCTAGTGGTTACGATACTTGTTTAATGATTTAGTGGTCGGGTGTTTGAGCCTCGTCTCAGGAGGCCATCAAGTTAGTCCTATTTTAATAGCACAAGCGTTTAGCTTACTTAGAAAATAGTAATGGTATTTATTAATGAGACACGTATTCCGTGTACGCATACCTATTAAAAAAATGTATATGTTATTCAAAATTATTCCAATAATAATATTATTAATATCTTTGGTTGAAATCTTTGATCGCACTCCATATCATATTATACAAAGGAAAGGAATAACATACAAAGGAAATTATATTTAGTGATGTATCTGAAATCGTATAATTTTCTCTTTGAAACAAATTAACATATGAATTGTAATTATTATATAATATTTCTTCCAAATGAAGCTGTCACGTGTGTGTGGAGAGAAATATGACTTCTAGGTCTGTATTTGCGGGAAAAACATGTTTGTGATGAAATCTCGGCCACTTAGTGCCGGAGAGGAATAGTACCTACCTACTGGCGCGAGATTAGAAATCCCGAGTGAGGCGGTGAGGGGGTGAGCGGACGAGGCTGGCGGGGTTTATCTCAGAAACTTTAGTATTAAGTTGCAGATTTTAATTGACTTTTCAAAATGCGGTTACTTTTGTTCTTATCACAGATGTTACACTTACAAATCTTTATTAATATAATAAAGTTAAGAATGCGTTCGTAACATTAATTCGTTCTGGTATCTAAAAGTTTTAGTCTTCTAGCATAGTAAAAGTGACTATTGTGTGTTTATATATTTAGGGTAGCAGTAAGAATTTTGAATTATATGAAAAACGTCAATTTAAATTTCAGTAGGATATGCGGAGCCAAAAGGCACAATGTCACTCGGTAAACCACATCCCCGCATATCCCTCGGTAGAACATCCCCGCTCCCATTAAATATATAATTATTGCACCATCTTGTTTATCCATAGTTATTATTTTATGATCTTAGCGGTGGACATTATCTTACAGTAAAGTGAATTTTTTTGGAGAGTTGTTACTTTATTCAAGTGTTAAGGGAAGATAAATAATGCTTTATGTAATGTTTTATTAGCTTATTAGTTTCCGGCATTTTTTCTTTGCAGTTGTGGACACTGTGTGAGTTGTGGATATATATTGTTTGTAATATTAATTATAATATGCTATAACTTAAGTATTTAATATTCAGATCAAACAATGTTTAATATGAGTGAAATAAATACGTAATATTCAATTAAAAAATGTTTTTAAAAAGTGATTTGTGGCCCAACGGGTATATAATAATAACGAATCAAATAAAAAAAACTTCGATGGCGTCTTATGCAAAGCGTGGCTAAGCTAGCCATCTCTCCAAAACTCATCTCCTATCCTCAAGTTTTCAGATAGCTGTAGAGTTGCACCATGCAACAGGTTTAATTAATTTTCTCAGATTTGGTAGCGTCTAGCAAAATGATTAATTTAATAAAATCTTAAATTCCACTTGAAATTGATCCCTTTCGTTTAGGTTTTAAAAATTTGTACATATTCATATATCCCTCGTTCGTATGTTACATAAAATTGACAAGTTTTTTACAACTAGAGTTTCTTTTGGTAATTTATAGAAAACTTTCAGTTTTAAATATGATAATAAATTTGCAAATGGCAATTCTGAAAATGCCATGAATAATAAATTAATAAACGTACTTAGTTATTTTCGATTGCAAAATTTCAGTCGAATATTATTTTATACATTTGATTATAATTATTTCAAAGCCAATTGAAAATAGATCTACATTCGTGTAATTTTGCATGAACATTTAATTAAATTAAATCTTAGTATAATACGAGGAAACAAAAAACCCAAAAATATAAAATAAAATGTAATAACGAGGGAAAAATTAGAATGAATCATTTATATTAAAATATTATTTAACGAGCTATTGTAATAATTTAAAGTGGAATGTTAACTATTCCGTAATTTATCAAAAATTAGAAGTGGAAATTCATAAAAATTAACATCCGTCAACTTTTTAATATTTTTTTTTGAGAGATTGTTAATTAATTTATTCAGTTATTTAAAACAATATTTAAATTTAAAGAAAAAAAGTAAATATATAGTACATTAGCAGAGGCTACAAAAGATATTAAAAATTTAATTTTGTGTAAGAGTACATTTTTTTTACCGAGAAGACATCAATCATTGTCTTTTCAGAACGTAGTTCTGTTGTATTTTTAATACAAATTGAATAAATCAACTAGAAAGGTATACAAAAAAAATTGATTAATCGAAAAAATATTTCAGTTGCTATCGGGATTCAAATCTGGACCTTTTCCAAGTAGGTTTTCGATAAATACATTTGTTCTATATCTTTCTGGTTGATTAATTTAATTTGTATTTATATATATATATCTCTTACGACTCTTATGATCAATTTGCACTGCACTCTTTAATAAAAAACTTTATAAAATACTGTCAGCTTGATATTTTAATTTTATTTCCTTCCAACGCATTAAATATAAAAAGAATTTAATACTTCTTGTGGTCATACATTTTTCGGAATAATACTAAATGTTTGAAGAAATATGAGTTTGATAAAAGTTTATTAAATATTTACAGCCATTTTGACCATTTTGACATTTTCCACTCGTAATTTAGTCAGATCCACCTATAAAATATTGTAGACTAACTTCGTTACACCCTGTATATGTACACACATACACACACGCACATGTATATATATATGTATAAATTTTCACGTTTTATTTCATATTTTAAAGATAGCTGTATTTGTTTCTATCGCTTCACTGAAACAAAATACAGCTATCTTTAAAACATGAAATATATTTATATACTTTAAAATATTATAATGTTATAATTTTTCATTAAAATTCAGTAACTATATATATATATATATAACATATGCTTACATTTTACATTAAAAATGTTCTTATCAAGCTATGTTTTCCATTACCGTTAGGTATATAATGTCGTTCCTGAAAATGTTACATTTCTACCTTTGTATATTTGCACAAGCTTTTAAAAGCTCCGTAAATCCATTGCGCGTCTGCTGCACTCACCTACCTTCATCCCCCGTCCCATAAATAATTCAGCGCCTCAAATATTACTACCAAATGGAACACGATAGATGGAAACATGTGTACGTACTAAAGGAGGCTGCTTTATTTAGATGGAATTTATTCCTTTTAACCCTACGCTACAGTTAATAATGTATACTTAAATAAACCCCGACAATTTGATAACTCCAGATTTACATTATTTAAATTCTCTCAGAATTTTGGTAATTCTAAAGAAAATATTTATCCAATAAACTTGTGGAAGTATTTTAATTCACCCAAAAATGGCATGAAAATATGAAGTCTAAATCATATAGACCATAACATGACTATCGTTTTTAAAAGTTTTAAACAATTTCCAAACATTTTTTCATCTAAAAATGAAGTTTGAAAAGAAAATTACTTGGCCTTGTGTAAAATTCCGAGTTTTCTTGACATCAAAAGCAGAATAGCACTTACTTTGTTTTTATTGATGTTATATAATTATGTATTATTATGTACTAGTGGGCGGCTATTGTGGCCGCTTCGCGGTCGATAGTGGCCGCTATGCGCCCAATGGTGACCGCTGAGCTGTCAGGGTCTCATCGACTATCACCGATTGCTTGCTGTTAGTTCCTGTGAGCGGCTATTATGGCAGCTATGCGGCCGATACTAATCGTTACGCGGCCATTGGTGACCGCCGCGTTTACAGGGCCTTAATAGAATATACATTTCAATGATAGAGCTTTCCCCAAAACAACTACACGTAAATAAAATGTCGATGTAATTAAAATTATTCCACCTTTGTAAGTTAGCTGTGAACGAACAAAAATGACATATAAGAATCACGGATAGACAATTTATAAGGTAAGTAAGATTTCTCTCTTACCATAGACAGCACAGATAAGAAAATATGATAAATGTCAACATACTTGCCAGTTGTCTCGTACGATTTCGTTAAAATATTTTTTTTTCTTTACTCGTAATAAAGATAATGTTCACTTCTATATATATTTACGTACTATTATTGAGTATATAAAAGAGATAATATGTAGGTAATCTTAACCTAGAGAAATTAACGATACGTTCGTTTTTGTCCTGCTCGCGTTTCACAGGCTTGGCTGTTAAACCGAGCACTATATAGCTATAATGACACTGTGTCTAATACATCCAGAAGTCATATAAATAGATGAAAAAATACAATATATTGTATAATAAGGATTAATTAATGTTAATAAAGCATTAAAATTTAATTGAACATACATGTTTTTATTATTTCATAAAAATAAGTATTTAAAAGTAAAATAAAAGAAAAGAGAGTAATTTTGAAAAAAATTCTCCGTTTTTTTCTTAAATTGGCCCAGATCCTTTAAACATATGTTGATATAAAACATCATTATCGCTTCCTAGTATTTATCTGGTTATTGATTAAGCTTGAATTTTTTCTTTGTTATGTTGAATACTGCTACCTTAATAATACAAATTCTTACCTCTAGACATTTACGTAGACGGTGTAGTATATTACGGCATATTATTAAAACATTGAAAAGTCTCTAAAAATACCGTGAATTCTTGAGAACACAGGTGCAGAAAAAAAGTAATATTTACATTCCCTTTTAAAATTCATTATAAAGGCATTCCTTAACTTTTTCAGTTTGAAATTCAATGTAATCTTTGTATATTTTATGTCATAGTCTTTCAAGGCGACATTAAGTGCGAGCGCAAATCGACGACTTTATATCGCATGACAGTTCTGTCTGGTAGTGAACTGTCGAACGACTATTTTGTCCTCAGTATGCGTTCGTTTACCTAAAAATTGCTGAAAAAAAATGTTACAAAAGAAAGAAGAAAAAATACAATTCTTGGTTTACTCACATTCGATACGAGCAAATAGAAGATTCTTTTAATAATATTAGCCGTGAATGGCAACAAATTAGAACATTACTAATTAATTTTAATTAAATAATTTATTGCCGTGCTTGTACAGATAGTGTATGGAGCTTTAATTTTACTTATGTCAAACCACAGACCAGTAAATTAATAGAAAAAATCGGAAAGTTAGTTGCGGGACGAGAGGCATTCTACACACATTATGTTTGGAAACATAAATCCGATAACTTATGATACATTTATGCAACAGTAAATGTATTTACTCTTCGAATATTAAATCTTTGTATAAACAAGACGTATTTTTTACGATAAAGCATATGATATTATCAGCGTTTAAATTTTCGTTCCAATCGAGTCATGTATTTAAAAAAGTAGTGGTGCTATTTAATTGCGTAAATGGTACCAAAGTGATCATGTAAGTGATACCAAAATGAAAATGTTGACATAAGAAATTTCTGTTAATTCATGTCTACATATTTGGTAGTCTGTGTCAAACGACGATTATTTAAAAATTTCGACACTAGTAATTCGTTTTTCGATTTTAAAATGATTACCGTTTTCTGTTGGGTTTGTTTCAATATTACGTATTATTTTGCTCTATTTAAAAAGTATTGATACCAAATATACCTATACATGATATTAAACATAGTCATTCTAGCAAAATGATGCACATAATGTTTTCTGGATATTGGATATTGTTGTTTTATGTTCAAATTAATCTTGAAACCATCTGATTTCCAAATTTGATTATATATTTTGAGAACAATATTAATTAATATTATAGCCAATATCTGCTTGAAGAAATAATGGGTATTATATTAGGCCTGGATATAGCGAAGCAGACTGTATATCTTACCGTGGCTGCTTTAGCCGGTTTTCCGAACTAAAAATATCAATATATATATATATAATATAATACGCAAATATAATATCGATTAATATAGTATTTAACTACAACTTATTATGATCAGATACAAAACTTAGTTTTAAATAGTAGTTGAAACTGTAACACAAGCAAACAGTAAATATAATACAATATATTAATTAAAATTGAAATGAACATAAAGAAATTACATAAAATGATTAAAGTTTGTTAGTTTTTTTACAAATTTATCTTTTATCACTAATCACATTTATTATTTTTAGAATTATTTTATCGCTTTGTTATTTTTTTGTTCAAATTTATCTTTCGTCATCAATCAGATATATCTTCGCAATCTTGATTGGTCTCACAATATATATTACAAAAACGAAAACGTATTATTCGACATATATAAGATTTTCCCTTAATTAGGGAGTTTTCGCGGTATTTCAAATAATACCAGTACTGTTATAATTATAACAAATAAAATATAGTTTATTAGATTTATATTATATATATATATATATAATATAAATTATTGTTTTTAAATAAATTATTGTTTTTAAAAATATAACATTTGCTACAAATGAGTAATAAAAACCCACAATTTTGTAAAAATTCGAAAAGATTAGTATTGAAAGTGAGCTCTTAAATTAATGGATCTGAAAAAAAAGTGTTTTTTAAAATAAGTACATAAATTTAAAACTATTAATAATTCGATCACACGCGAAAAGTAAATCGATTGTATTACTTTAGTTTGCACGGCGCGCGGCGCTGGGTGTGTTGCGCCCCGGCGCCGTAGCAGGCGCCTGGCAGACTGCATTCACCAGAATCATAGCGAAGCCTCACAATGCCGCCTTCATGGCCAAGGCTGCTTGGATTTATTCACGTATTGTGTGACACACAAGTGAACAAGGTCAATTATGTATTCAAATTTATATCGCGTGGTAGCGTATTTATTATGCAGGCATTCTGTAACGTGCCTCACAGCGGGAAATAAGTATTTTTAAATATTTAATAAATAAATAAATTTCACAATGATTTCAAATATTACTGAATCAGATAAAACTTGTACTAAAATATGAATTATTTATTCTTTAAGGCGAAGGCATTCCTATTGTGAAGTTACAATTTTACAGAACATAGGTCTGATATTTTCAATACAAATTAAATGTATAAATTAGAAAGATATACATATAAAATACATTTATCGAAAAAATATTGTTGTTGCTACCGGGATTCAAACCTGAATCTCTTTCTATCTGTTAACCGATTTTGCTACGCCAACACAAATAAGTCGAAGACAAATTTTCGAACTTATATGATACATCTGTCGTTCCATTATTTGAAAGCCATCTTCTTTATATTTACGGAATCTCAAATACCTTTGAGTAATCCGATAGGAGACGTCACAGTTATTTGATAATTAATTTTTAATTAAATTTTGTGCTGGCGTAGCATAATCGGTTAATGCAGTTCCCCGGATAGGAAGAAATCCAGGATCGAATCTCGGCAGCAACAATACTATTTAAAAAAAAAAAATTTTGTATGTATATCTTTCTAATGAATACATTTAATTTGCATTAATTATTTATATATTAATAACAATTGCACCTCAGCAGATTGAAATATTGTTGTCATATATACATATATTCATATGTTAACACAGATGACATTTAATATTCTAATACATCAAGTGTTTACCTATTATTTTGTATACCTTTTATTTTTTTTTTCCTCAGGCAAAGCGAATTTTACGTTTTCTTTCATACTTATTTTTTTAAATAATACTTAATTTTGATTCTTTTTAATTTTTTAATGCTTAATTAATATTTAATTGACTTATTTTTATTATTATTGTAAAGTATTGATCTTAAATAAAATACACATAACGTTTGCCATCAAAAAATATGTGTCGATGTATTTAATAAATTATGTTATATAAAAAATGTATTTTTGCATTTATAAATCAAAAATATTTAAGAAGTCTTTAAAATTGTTGATATAACACAATGTGGATACCTCTGTAAGTATTAAAAAATATGGTTATGTAATATCAAAGTCTGACTTGAAATTGCGTTTAGCCGGATAATGACCATTATTTAAAAAATTTGGTGGCTTAACTATTGTATTCTTAAAGGACCTAAAACACATTTTTCTCTTCTAAAAATTAAAAATAAAGGAAATACTCTCGAAAAGAAATCAAGATGATGTTATATATTAAAAAAAAACAACAAGAAAACTTACTTTTTAAAATTATTTTAGTTTTAAAATAGTTTTATTTATTTATGTTATAAATTTACACGATATTTATTAAAACAGCAACATTAATTTATACATTTCCCTAGTATGATGAATACTTGTGTAATAAGCTTTATACATTAAGGGTGCCCGTGAATATTAAATATTACATGTTATTTCAATGTTTGGCGGATATTCCTGGAATGTTTTGAATGTTAACTATTTCAGAGGAAGTTCAAACATGGAATAGTGACTATCCGTTATAATAAAACAGTATTACGGTTCAGTTTAATGGATTTCACCGCAGAATTACGTCCGGCACATTAAATGCAACTAATTTGAAACAACCGGGTACTCTCAAATATTCTGTCAATATATTAAATATTGTTAAAAAATAACATGATGATGATAATGATTTTAAATGCCGTTTTTATCACTATTAAAAATTGTTTGATACATTCCACTCACAGACCAGTAAATGAATAGACATGAAATAAAGTGTACATATAAAAGAGGGGTTTGGAAAATTAGTTGCGGGACGAGGGGCATTCTAAACAATTTTTTTGTGGAAGGATAAATACGATAATTTATGACATAATTATGCAACAGTAAAAGTATTTACTCTTCGAAAATTAAATCTTTGTGTAAACAAGACGTATTTTTTACATAAATGTATATTTTCGTTCCAAACGAGTCATATATTAAAAAAAGACGTGGAGCTATTAGATTGCGTAAGTAGTACCAAAGTAGTACGTGGGTGACACCCGATTTAAAATATTGAAACAAGGAATTTGCTTTAGTTCATATTTATATAGTTGATAGTCTGTGATTCTACCTTCAAAAATTCGAGTAAAATATTATTTTAAAATATTCCTATCACCATAACAAAAATATACTTCGGTGATAAAATGTTGTTTTGACTTTTCAAATAATCCTATAAAATTTTTCTCTCTATGACTATGTTTATAGTTAATATACCGATTTTAGTTAGTTAAACCGATTTTAAAAAATTGAGATGATATGGATTTTTCAAAGAATAATGTAATTAAAAACTTATTTTTGTAATGTAGAATTTTTAAAAATATTAGATATGTTTAGTCATTAGCAAAAAATGTATACGGAGCTGAATAATCAAATTATGTTCAAAATGTAACAGCTACACCGTTTTTATGTCGCATTGCGTATTTTTTTTTTTACACAAGAGCAATTTTTCCAACAATATTTGGTGTAACGTTGTATTTAAACAGAGCAAAATATTTGTCGAACGTGATGCAAACAATGCGAAGGTTGTATGCATAATGCAATTAACAAACAGCGCGCAATCGCATTTAATGCTTGAATCTCTCATAAGCGCGAGAACCTGTATTGATACAAGGACAACCCAGTAGCTACATGAAACAGCAGAAACATTTATGTGAAACTGAGAAAAAAATTTATGTTTTATTATAAAAGTAAGGAATATCACGAGTTACATAAAATGTTAAATTTGTCTATCAGAACTATCGTAAAAAGTTATGAAAAGATGCTAAAGTTTTCGTAACTTCCGTAATAAAAATATCCAGTTACTAGTATTTAATGAATACATTTCATGATTTTTATAGAGAAACATTTTTTTATGCCCAAGACGAAAGAGTAAAGTGTTTTCCCGACGAATGTTTTGAGAAACTGGAACGTGAAGTGGAAAAAACGACTTGAGAGCGACATGTAACCTTTCCGGTGACAAGCGTCGAGATGCCTCGCTCTACTCGGGACGCCGCGCCACCCGCCGCCGACGCCCTACACACACACACACACACACAGATAGGTCTGCTTCGCGTCGACGCTCAAGTGGACTAAAGTTTAAGACATGTACTTTTTTCATCTTTAAGTTGGGTTTAATGTTTCGTTACACGTTTAAATTATAAGCGATTTCCATCAACTTTGCGTTATGTTGTATTAATAGCGGTCTAGTCTTGTATTTTTGTTGTAAAAATGTACGCAAATAATAATGACACGATTAAATAATAATAATTGAATAATTTCAAATAGTGGAACGATTAAATGTATTAATATCAAAAAGGTAACATATAGGTTCGAAAATTTATCGTTAAAAATATTGTCGCTGTAGCATAGTTGAATAATGCACCTTCTCCGGTTTGGAAAGAGATTCAGGTTTGAATCCCGGTGGCGCGACAACAATATTTTTCGATAAAATTGATTTTATATGTATATCTTTCTAATTAATACATTTAATTAATATTTAAAATATCACAGAGCTATGTTCTAAATAATTACAACTTCACAATAAGAATGTGTTCTCCTAATAATGAATAATTTTGTTGATATTAATAAAGTTTTATAATAATGATATACATTAAACACAATAAAAATGATCACTTTTAATTTAACCGAAAAATATATCAAAATAAAATAAAAACAATTGTAGATATGTTATATATTATACATAATATAAATGTATTTATAATAATAATACATATATTTATAATATATTTTACCCATCTTAATATGCGACGGTCTGTAGTAATTTTATGTGTTGCCAGATAATTGTTGTACACGCAAGTTGTTTAGCAAAATTAATAGCATAACGCAATAGGCAAAGAATTGTACAAATATTCTACTCTGATCGCAGATCGGCAGAAGAATTGGATTAAAAAGTGAAAAATTTCGTTACGAATGATTTTAAAACAACACTAACAAAATTTTTGTAATTTGATCTCTGAAAGTCAGTTAAGGTATGTGTGTACTGGTTTCTTTATAAGTCTAATTCATAAATCACTTCGCACTGAATTCTACACTATCAATTATGTGTACTGGAGTTGACACTGACAGAAATCTCATTCGTGGACATGAGCCATTACAATGGGTAAAAGCTTGAACGATGAAAAAATTTCACACAGCAAAATAAATTCGGTAGTACCCAAAGGCTGGTACCAAAATATTTTTTTTTACTATTAACGATCTTTCAACGTTTGTCAGACATACTTCACCTGATTCTTTAAGGACGTTCCCAAAAAAATCACTTTTATTACAATCCTTTTGATACTTTGAATATACATACTTATGAGTGTCTTTTATACGTAGAATTTTTTTTCAATAGTCCTTGCGGTAGTAAATTTTTTAAATATTGACTATTAAAATGTGCATATTTAACATACGAACCATACCCCGACCAATGTTGTAGCGCATGTTCAACTGGATAGCAATAGTAATTTTCTTACGATTGTTTTGGAAAACTGAGAATCATTAATTGAAAATTTAACAAATATCTTTCTTTAAAAATAACTAAATCAAGCGGTATTCGTTTTGTTATAAAAAATGTTAAAAGTGAGCTACTTTTGAATGGTTTTGAAGCTTCCTTTTATAATTTGAATAGTGGGAGATTTTTGAACTTCTGCGCATGTGAGCGGAAGCGAAAAAGTACACTGTACCTCAACTGTTTTTTATTCTATTTGTAGTAGTTCATAGTAGTTTACATACGGGGGAATATTCTTGAAGATTGAGTACGACTGCTCTTTGGGAACGTCCTTAAAATGTATATATTATTTATATAATCCTTTAAAATGTTTATATTATTTAAATAGTCCTTTAAAATGTTTATATTATTTAAATAGGTACATTTATCTGTTTCTTATTAAATTTGTCTACAAAGAATGCACTAAACACGAAGGTGAACTTATAATTATGCCCAATCCAATGATTGTAGACAAATTGTCAGACAAATCACAACTTATACTTAATAATCATTTTAATACGCAACCACCCTATTTTGTTTGTTGTATGAAAACTAATTCATAACGTATAATAAAACTCGTTTATTATCAAAACATATTCTTAATCGTTTTACGTACAAAACTTTATTAAAAAACCTTATATTACATTTTAAAGTATTTTTTCATACAATAAACATTTGATTTTAATTTTATTTTGATTATTTAATAAAAAATGTTATTTTCAGCCATGTCCCTATTTTTCAATAAGTAATTCAGTATTATCGTAAATTTTTCAACAAAATAAATTGATGTTTCAATAAATAGCCTAAACGGAGAAATCTTTATAACATTCAGAAAACTATTTCGAGAAAAGTCTCTCAGAGATTTTACCAGATTCTAGACACACAGAGTCGTATATCATTCTCGAACATTTTAAGGATACTTGTAGTGGTTTTTGTTACGTTTGTAGTCTCTCTACTCAGATAGAATGGCGCCACTCGTATCCTCTCTCTTCTTTAATCTTCTATTTCACACCTCACGCCCTCTATATCTCTATATACGAAACAAGAAGCTTAACGTGGCATTTATGATTTTTGACACGCCAACCTATAAATGTGTAAACTGACATGTTATCACGTCTTTATAACAAGCCTGAGAATAATGTTTTCCTTTGAGAATATAATCAATATGTCTAACTAACTAACTAACTTACCATCGCGCCGTTTCTCCACCGGGGTAGGCAAAGAGGATAGAGCCCAATTCTCTTCTGTCCTGACACATAATTCTCGTCGGTTATTGAGGCTTCTAATAAGACCATTCTCCAATATCTGGTTTATCTGATCGTACCGTGGTCCTTTCTTACCATTCTTTCCCCATTCATTCGTTCCACATGACCAAACCATCTAAGTGATCCTATCTTAATATTACTCACTATACTAAGATCACATTTACATGCTTTCCTTATTTGTTCATTCTATATAAGTATAAATTTGTCTAAAATGTATTCGATTATTATAGCGAAAATGATAAACGCGCTTTTCTGGATAGGAACAGGTCTAGGTTCGTATCTCGATAGCAACTACAAATTTTATTGATAGATAGATTTTTTCTGTTCATCTTTCTAGTTGATTAATTAAATTTTTATTTGAAATACTTAGCCTCTTTTTATTATTAATTTATGACAAAAATGAGTTTTTCTATAGGTATATCGTCAATAGCTTCAAAATTACGATAAATGTACAACAAATGTGTTTGTTTTCCTTAAAAAACTTATATACTGTATAATATCCCAATATTTTCTTTGAAAAGAAAACAGAAACATTACATTGGAATGCCAATTTTCTTTGAAATGTAAGAATTTGGAAAACTTGTGACTTTTTTGTTCATATTTTAAATTTTTATTGTCAGTAATATTGAAGTTTTTGATTGACAGTAATATATCTGACATGAAAATGATTGAAGTAAGTAAAATTATTTAAGGTTTCACTTTAAGGTTATTTTAAAAAAAAAATCCTTCCGTTCATAACGATTGTTTTTCAATAATTAATTTCAATAATAAATATAATTATTTTTCTTAACGTTTCGAGATCATGACTGAAGTTAGAGGTAAGGTGATAAGGTGAAAAATTTTTTTAATTAATTTTTAAAAAGGTTTACGAATCGTCATCATGGTAGCATTATACATTAGATTAAACAATACAATAAATCTAATTATGTAAATATATTTTTTTCAAAACCGTCGATCTAATGAACCACGCCTAAAAATGATAAAACTATTTTCAACGTGTCACGTGGTGTTTGTTCGGCCAAGATTGTGAAATAATCAATAGTGAATGACCTACAAATTTATACACAACCTTTCGTAACGTAGAGAGGTTCCGGTATTTGAGTATACAACTATGTTAAGTAATCGATAATTTTTACAGATCTGACGAAGTTCTGAGTCTAACAACATTAATAATAGATGGTGATTCCAAAAATTTTCATGCTGAAAACAAATTGTGCAGAATTCAATTTTTAGTTATCGCTTTCATCGAGCTTTATTTATGAGGAATATTTAAAAATATACCCTTGAAAGAAAATGGCGTTAATTTTTTTCAATGTATATATTTATTTCGCTTTTATTGCCTAATAGTGTTTCTCTTGAAAAATTATTAAAATAATATTTCTGTTGTTATTTTTGTAAAATCTAAATACAATTGACGTCCTTGGATATTGTTGTTCACTAATTTAAAATGATTTCAGTCATTTTTTAATTTATTGCCACGAAATTTAAGGTGCGATACGATGTACGTGTTTTATGTTCATTTTATAGACACATTGGGTCGTTCCACATAGGCGTAGCAAATGATAGATTAACGGTGCGTTTGATATTCGGTTAATATTCTGTCACCTTTAAGTAAAAAACAGGTTTGATTGTCTGCATGTGTTTTGATATATTGACATGTTTATTTTCTGACATTCATTAATAGCTTCATACAACAAAGTCATTAAGTCTCGCGCTCTTTTAACTACGTAAATATGATTAAAATCTATGGACAAAAATACCGGGTGATCCTTTAGAAATGACACCAAAGTAAAAAATCATAATATGGAAAGCTGTCGGGTAATTTATTAAAATTTTGAACAAAGGTACAAAAGCTCTGAAGTTTTTGTTGGAACTTTATAGAAACTCTTTTTTAAATAAACGGTTGGATAAGGATTTGATACAGCACAAAGTGTTCGGGCTTTCCTTTATTCAATTCCTCAATACATGTGCCATGTGTACCAGGCACTCTATTTCTTCTAAATTTATAATTAAGACTAATCTTGTATCTAGCAGATTTATTAACACGCTACAAAAATAGATATAGTGATTGTTATCGTTCTAGATACATTTGGTAAATCGTGCCGATAATTGCCATTTATTAAATTATTTTAATCTAATTCTAAGATAATTTTTTATCTAATGACCCGTGCCAATGAATGAGATTTTCTACTCATTTGAAAGCAAAATTTGAAACTCAGACAACCTGAGATACAGATTTTGCTTAAGATTTTTTGGAGACAAGTCTCATCTTTCGTATACACCATGTCTCAGAGATTCGCCGTATCGTGTCTCACTTCACGCTCGTCATGTAAGCCAACTGTCATTTGTCAGTTGAATGATTTTTTTTTATCTCTCCAGCAGCGTTTAAAATTGAATAAATGTTTTTTATTTAACGCCTTATAATTTTGCCTTGTTAATTTTTAATAAATTACATGTAGCTTTCAGGGATTTATGGTAGTTTTAGATGAGAGTTAGAGTTAGAGAGTTTTATGTCGAACCTCGCTATCAGATCAGACATCGTGCATATCGGTATAAGTTTTTGTCTCTCTCTACCAATCTCAAACTGATCTCCGAGATTATCTCATCGTGTATCCTTTCGTGGATATGTGCCTTAAAAACGCTGCACCGTAACTTGACGAAACGATGTTATGTTAGATGTAGTATTAACAAAATAAGATTCATTGGAATATTTATGATTTATTAAGATTAAATTTGCGAGGTTACATGAATAAGGTTGGCGCTCAAAGTAAAAAAATATAAATTTGCTCCATTTATACATTTATCGTGTTTTAAAAATTGTCTCCCTGACATTGTTAGCTAGTTATCAAGCTCTTGGCCAGGGGCCATGAAGCACCACGTCGCGATGTCTTTGTTTGTTCTTTAAAAATTTTGCATCGGGAAATGAATATGCATAAGAGCAGACTTGCACAAAATAATAATATGAAATACTACTGCTACCTACGGCGAGCAGCTATGGGCAAGTGGCGGGTTGCAGTAGTAGGGAAACAGCAATTTTGAATTCAAATACGGTTATGACCTTAATTGGGCGAATCTAACGCAAATAAATCTACTGAATACTACTACTAAAATTACATGAGAGAAAAATCAAGAAATATTCAAAATTTATATTATTAATTTAAAAAAATAATCTAGGTGTTTTTATTCACTTTTCGTTTGTTTTAATTGATTACACTACAATTAGGTTACATTTTTGGTAGATGTACTCATTTAGGTCCAGGCACATCGAAGTATGTAAATAAGTATATTGAGAAACACTAGAAGAGACAGAAAATATTGTAGGTGAGAGCACATACCAAAGCGAAGGTCACTGCGAAAAATATAGCTATTTTTAAAGATGTACAAATTGATAGATATTCTCGAACGATAATTAGTCTACTTAGACGTGTAGCGAGACTTTATTAATTTCTGACCTTGGAGATTGACTTTTTGTCCTTGTACATTCGCAGTTACCGCCAATTTTTTAGGCTGTCTCTATTTATTCTAACGACGCATCCGAAGTACGCAAGTTCCAGAAGGCTTTTCCTTATTCCGTTCAAGGAGAGCCTTTCATACTTACTTTAAACTGATTTCTTGATTCGTTCGTCCATGATTAGTATTATTACGTTCATTAAAAAAAATATAGGATAAATGATTACATTTTTATAAGTCTTGTAAATGTGTATAATAAATAATTACAAAAATAAGATAGTTTTTGTGTAGAAAATGGGAAATGGAATAAACAAAATTTTCGGTAATAGTGCGATAAACAAAAATAATAAAACGACACCTGCACAAAAAACAAAAGTTATACTCGTAGAAATGAAAAAACAATTGGGATAGAAAAATGTGTCTCGATGGCGGTAAAATCGAATAGCAGACTGGAATTCGGTGGTAAAAAATAAACCTGACGAAAGAGTAAAAATATTCTGAACGAGTTTGAATTTAGTTATATTTTTTGCTGTAAGCCGTATGCGATGCATTGATACATCATTTTCTAAATTACAGGTGCGTAAATAATGAAGAAAGTAGAATTTCTGTACCGTGACGTAACGTAACGTAACGTAACATAACGTGTGTCGCAGCGACTGCGGTATATACGTGTTGACCTTCACCTGCGTTACAAGTCATCATCAAACGTTTGTAGGTAAAAAGGTACCTATAAGTGTATGCTTCGTGGAGTTTGTCGCTCGCTTAAACATAGGAAGCGTAATTTTCTCGCTTGCTTGGCCCTAGCAAGTGAAATTTGTTGCATGCAAACAAAAGCCAACGCTCGTAATTTTACACTACGCAGCGTTCCGTTTCGAGGGTCATATATCACTGGCATTTTTTTTAAAGCTTTTATTCCGAGGCCTTCATTTCCGTTTCAGTATTTAGGATTGTTTCATTTTCCAAACGTTGACATGAGTTATTAATGGGAGGGAAAGAAATCGAGTTTAAATTTTGTTGTCTAATATAAAAACGATTGTTTTTTTACTCGTATATAAAAATTCATTTTATGGACGGTTTTCAGGGGCGTTGTAAAATTTTTTGAAAAAATATTAAATTTATGAAATTATTATGTTGATTTCGTGCAAAATTTTGCTGTAAACGTAGCACTAGAAGACGAAACTGTAAACACATTTTTCGAAAATAAATCTTCGAAAACATTTCTTCAGCGTATAATTTAGTGTCTTAAATATGTGAAAACATAGCGTATAAAAGTAAAAATTGTGAAAACTATGATAGATGCTAAATTCTATCTCAGAGGTTTGTCAATAATATTTGTATTCAACTAATGAAGATTATATATTTTTTTAAAACTTGCCTCAAACTTATTGAAATATGTTTTTCTGGTTCGATAGAAATATTTAGTTAAATAAATAAAATAAAATAAAAATCTCCTCAGCGAGGAACCGCCATAACATAAAATGACATAAAAATAGATATTTACTAATATCTTAAAATGTCTATTAAAAACCTTAATAATAATTAAATTTCTTAAAATATTCACAGGTATAGCAAAATGTCAAATAAAATTCAATATTCATATTAAAATTTGATGGTAATAATGCATATATAATATAGTATATCGTAATATAAATCAATGCATTTAATTTTAAGGTAAAAAAAAAATATATTTACTACTTCCATACATGAAAATTTGATACCAGTCTATTGGGGGACTAGCAAGATGGTAGAGCGCTCGCTTAGCATGCGAGAGGGAGCGGGATAGATACTCGGCACAAGATAAGTCATAGTATACTAAAATGTTGCAAAAATTTATACGGTACTATTTCTAACGCAGTTTTTGACCAATTTTAGGGTAGGTACCCGTTGAATAAACATGTTTTATGTTAAAACAGAACACTTTACTTCAAATATGCGTCCAAGTTAAAATCTTAGAGAACTATTTAACAAACTTTTTACATAAGAAAAGATGTATTCATTTACTTTAAAAACTTTGAAAAAGGGCTGAAGAAACTTTTAGAATGACTTGAAATAGTTAAAGAAAAAATTAAAATACCTACCTTTGGCGAAACAAAAACCGAGCAATATATTTTTTTTATACAAAACGTAAAACTTTCACTTTGTTACGCAGCGCCCTAGAGGCATTTTTTTAAAGAGCATCGTGGAAGCCTTTGAAGGGATGCCGTGTAAAAAGTTTGAACCCCGAAGCGAAATTCCTGGATCGTTAAAAATGGAAAAATATAATTTCACCTTTCCTATTCAACGATGTCATAAAAATATAGAACCCAAGAAGGTTTATGATTTGATGATTTTATTAATGTAAGGCTGCTATCTATTATAGAAGACGACATGTGAAAAAGCTTAAAAATATACATATTATTTTGATCTTTTCGTTTATAAATGTGTTTTTGTAAGATAAATTTAACAATATACACAAAAAATATCACGAATAACGGTAAAAAAAATTCTGAGCGTCCCCGTAGATATATAATAGATTGATAAGTGATGCGGAAGAGAATTTTGTTTACGATCGCGAAAGATGGAAATGAGGTGCCGGTGGTGAACTAGGCGAGGTTGATATTGTTTCAGAAGCTGTGCATAATACTGAGAAATAGAGGCGTTATCTTCGTTAACGAAGATGAAAGGAGAAATGAAATATACAGGTTTATTTAAGTTTGTTTTTCTTATGTCGTAGAGTTTATTCAGACATATTAAATTCAGTTTATTTTATCCAAATTGAATCAAAAATGGCGATGAAATATTGGCCGTTGCACCAGTAGTTCCTCCGTCGGACGAACGTGCGATCTTACTATTAATAAAAGTGTAATATTGTGTAGCGTTGTACCATGCACTACGTAATGAAATAATTTTTGTAACAATATTCCGTTTAATTTGTCAGTTTTCGAAAATTTACTCTGTAATGTTATGCTTCAAAGCGTGCATACGAATACACAAAAAATATTGCATAAGTAATAACTTTCTGTTTTCTGGCTAACTTTAACATTTTGAATAATCTCAGTTGATTTTGAGCGGCTCTTAATTGCATAAATAATTTACGATGGCTGAAATGCAAATATTTTTTGATTCAGAATGAAAAGCATATTTTTTGCTTTCGATAAATCGACCTATGTCGATCGTTCATTTATTCGTCGTGGGTTGACGTTCGATGGGAAAATAATCCAAAAACCTATCTACAAAATATTGATTTCACAGGCGAGCGAAAAATATTACTTAGCAAAAAGTACAAAAGGAACATTTACGAGTATTTTTACTTTGTTTCAAAGATTCGTCTTTGCGCTATGATTAGAATTGTCATTTATTATGAACAGATTTTTATTTTATTTTTTCATAAATGTTTTTGTTGCATTTTGGCATCCCATCCTAACAATGAAACTGTAAAAAATTTCACGTCATAAGTTTTGAGAAACTTTTCAGAAGATGGCACATATTACCATGCCGAAACGGCTGACAGATAGTAGGTACCTTAGCAGACCAACATCGAGAAGTGTAAATAAAATGAAAATACAATCATATATAAATATTTTCATTTAATATTATTCTTGTCCATACTAAAATAGCTAAATCACTACTAAGATAATAAGAAGGATATTCGGTGTAAAAATGACATGTGTAGCATATTTGCTACAAACAAGAATCAGACGCTTAATTTGATGAAAAAATCCAAGATTTTAAATTGTATCTATATTTAACTTTGTTTAACCCACTGTTATTTTTATGTCAACGGGATTCGATACTAACATATCTTCGTCAGGACTGGCAACAACTGAATTATTTCATAAAATTTAAACAACATCCATTACGGGGTGTGGGTGGAGTCTTGGTAAGAGTGTTGAGATAGTTAAATACATATACAATTTTAACTTATGTCTATCCACAAAGTTGACGCTATAAACGTCAACAATACGAATCCAACACTGTCCAAGTTATTAAGATAGCACGGCTGGGTGTGTTGGTCACGTTCAACGAATGGACTGTTGAAAGATTCAAGCTGCGGTGGTCAAATGGCGTTACCA
Organism: Eubasilissa regina; assembly: GCA_022840565.1. NCBI lineage: Eukaryota > Metazoa > Arthropoda > Insecta > Trichoptera > Phryganeidae > Eubasilissa > Eubasilissa regina. The sequence goes on from JAINEB010000018.1 coordinate 31,518,239, forward strand.
AAGACACTCACGCAGTCGGTATTGCAAATTGGAAAAGAACAGCGAAAAATAGATCGGAATGCCGAAACACCGGTCTGTTGCGCTATTAATGATGATGATGATAATGATGATGATGATAATGATGATGATGATAATGATAATGATGATAATGATAATGATGATGATGATAATAATGATGATGATAACGATGATGATAATGATAAAGCTACGATTCCCTGGCGAGATTTTTGATTGTATTTTATTTATTACGTATTACTACTACATAACTATACTAAAAATAATTTTCACGGCGGAACAACATGGAATAATGCCGATTGGAATATACCTACCGATTGTTAGTAATACAACTCATATATGAAATAATAATCGAATACATCTAGCTCGAGAATGTTCCCTTCAAATATTAAATTGATATAATAATACGATGTGTCCGAAATGGGGTTGGAACACACAAGTTGGATGCGGACTGATCGATGATACTTCAGTTTATGCCCGCGGTCGTTATAACTGAAATGGTTCCCGAGAACCGTGTAATATATCCAATTGGCTTTTGTCAATATTTTTCACCCCCTGTCACCGCGAACTACCTCCCTTCAACCCGTGCGGTACCTCACAATGTATCCACGGTAGGTGCAAACAATCTCCTAGTAATTTAAAAATTTGAAAATCAACGATTAAAATATCTTACAAAGAAGATTGAAATATAACTTCGCTAAGAAAGAAATATATGTCGTGCCTTTCAAATATTTAAATACTTGATTGACTAATAAGCATAATTTCAAATACAAGATATTCGTAATAATTACAAAATGTCCGTTCAAAGAGATCTCTTCCCCGAGTTTTACAATTTTGATCTTGAAATCAATGTACTTCTGTACACATGCGGTAGTTTATAACATTTATACTTATGCGATAACTTTTATTTTTATTTTTTCGCTCAATTTCATCTCGCGACTAATTCTAACTCTATTCACCCAAGTCTCAGAGAATCGCCGTCTGGCGTAACATTTCATACTGGTTGTATGTTAATCGTTAAATATTAGTTCATTGACCATTAATGTTCCGATCGTCAACTGGGTGAATTTGAATCTCCCCCAGCAGCTGTTTAAACTCAAAACGGAAAAAATATTTGTAATTTAATGCCATTGTTTGCCTACATGTCCAGAATAAATTGTTGTATTTTAAGTTCTAGAAATTTGTGTGCACGTATCGAGCTGTTAAATTTAACGCCATGTGTACGAGTGTCAGTTTTCATGATCGATATCAAAATGTCAACGTGTGTGCGCGGAACTGATATTTATCTCAACCAAATTTATCTTATGGTATCTCATTCAATGGAAATGGATCATTGTTGTCATACTGCCTTCTGCGCATGCGTGCTTAGAGTTGGTACGAAATTTGATCTCGATAGCATTATTTGCCTTCCGGCTATTAAAATGTAAATATGTCCGCTCTGCTAGCAGTTTGCACTAAGGAAGAACAACAAGTAGTGATCCGATTTTTCAGGTCGAGGAGCGTGAAAGGAGCTAAGATTCATCGTAGACTTTTATCCTAATATGGGAAACGTGTTTTTTTATGGATTGAGAAGTTTAAAAGTGGCCGCACGAAGAGGGAGCAGGACGCCCGTTAACCTCCACCATGGACGACACGATTCAGCATGCTCGAGAGATGGTTCTAGCGAATAGGTGAGTACCATTGTACATAATTTTTGACTCGCCCTCGTATGTTCGTCTGATAGTTTTTCAGTCAAGACAATCAAGTTAAGTCCTGCAGGTAAACTAGGAGCCTTATTGAATAAAGTTTGAGTGCCACAGTTCAGATGGGCATCGGGGCCTAATTCGCTGCTCGGAGCCTCCGCTCGCACCCTCGCAACCCTCGCTACTCGCCGCCGAACGTCCAACGGCATCGTTGGTCGTTTTTTCCTCGACATTTTATAGTCAGATACACTCCCTCGGTAAATAAATTCCCCCGGACGACCGAACACATGAGCGCGTACATAAAAAACTACCCCCGTTTTGGTGCGGATACCACGTAACACTTTAGCCGGATTAGCACTTTGTGAAAATTATATTTTTCGACCCTACGGGTGACCCAACCTCTTGTCTGTCAAAATTATATTTACAAACTTGAAATAGATTCAGAATAGTAAAAATATTGTTAGTAAAAAAAAAAACAAAGAATTTATATATTTTGAATAAAATCGCCTTTTCATTGTAAAATTGCAATTTCTTCATGATTATTTAATAATCATGAAGAAATTGCAATTAGACAAGACGATAAAAGAATTAGACAAAACCACCAAAGAATTAGACAAGACGATAAAAGAATTAGACAAGACCACCAAAGAATTAGACAAGACGATAAAAGAGAACTAATGACGAGCACTACATAAAAAGTAAAAAAAAATGAGGTCATCTAATTTTCTTACAAATAAAAATAAATAAATAAACACTCGAAAAAATTTAAACAATAGCTCGTCTGGACACAGGATCATCCTTGGGAAGGGGCATTACTTATAATTGTTTAAATATTATAAAAGAGAAGAAAAAAACAAAAAAATAGACAAATTAGATTAATCTTTATGGCTTGTGTTGATATCTCGATGAGCCTCTCAGATCTCTGATTCTGTAAAAGAAAATGTGTACTGAGTGCGTTATTTTAATTAATCCGCGAGAAAATCATACGGAGTGGATAATTCATAGATTGCTTCGCGCAGAACTTTGTATTGTTTGTCCACTCAGAGGCAGGGGCCGTTAGAAAGATACTCAAGAAATTATTTTTTTTAACATGAAATAATAGATTTCACAATTAAATAGAAACAATACATATGAATCAAAAATTAATAGTTAATGTAGTATAAAAAGTTCCGGTTTCGAGTCCTGGTGGTAAGTGTTTTTTTCTGTTTACCATTTTAAGTGATTCCTCTAATTTTCAGTTTTAACGAATATATTACTTGCATACCTCTGGACAGTGGCGAAACTATACCAATGCAGTGCATCGGGTACACGTTAGATAGGGGACCAAAAAGTTCGCGCATTGATACCTTTACCAGATTTAATAGTAATCCACAGAAAGAAATAAAATTATAAATATATTAAAATCGTTTTTCATGTGTATTAAGAAAACACGTAAAAACATTATCAGGGACCAGACCATCGCAGTAAAGTGAATTTAAAAAAAAAAAATTGTAAGTGTTAATAAATGTCTAAGACATATTTTTCATGAAGTGACTATTATATGAGACAAAATACTAATTTTGTTCTTACTATTTATTGGATAAACCATGCAGTACTTATATTTGTACTTATACACATATATTATTTAAGGGGTCCTTTTTTCTAATCTACATTGGAGTCTAATTTTTGTAGTTACGCCACTGCCCCTGGGTAACGTGCAAGAGAGAGTTATTGGTCTCGTTAATAACTCATTGACAGAAGATTTGTGATATTTGGTACATGGATAGATTAACGAGTAACGTGCAACCCATTTTAATAAGGAATGACTTCTAAAGGTAAATATTTTAAAGGTGTATAATCCATTATTAACTGTAAGCAGTAGTTAAATAATCGTACTTAATATGATAATTCCTTTAAAGCCAACGTACAAAGTAATACAGAGGAATAACGGATCATCTAATAAGATTGTCAGGTAATGAATTGCTCCTGGATTTAACTTAACCCATCTTCTTTCAGAGCTGCATGATTTTGCCGAGATGTAATATTATTTAAGTAAAATGGTTGTCTGTATGAAATTTTTAAATGACGCCAGAGGGTGTTTTATTATTTCCATCATTTCATAAAATACGCTGTCAAAAGGATTATTATTTGAGCTTTTCAATTTTATAATCAACTAGCGATCCGTGTCCAGCTTTTTCAATTCAGGGGAGGGGTGTACCTTTGGTTTACGTAGCCCCTAAGGAATAACGATGTATGTAAAATTGAGCTAGGTAGGGTGTAGGAGGATTTGGTGGGGTGACTTTATCCGAGAGTAGCTTATTTATCTAGTGGTTGGGAGTTCGTGGCTCGTTCTAGGAGACCATCGAGTTAGTCCTATTTTCATAACACAAGCATTTAGCTTAGTTTGAAAATAGTAAGAATATTGATGTGACATGTATTCCATGTACGCATCTCTAAAACGGAGCAGCAATTTGTTTAATGGATGGCATCCAATTTAATATTGGAGGATAGGGTGTTGCTATACTTTGCGCGTGATCCTAAAGAAAAACTATGAAAAATTTGTCTTGGATCGGTCATAGGGTGTAGAATTATATAGAACAGACAGATACACGTGCTTGTTGATCTAGTGGTTAAAATGCTTGCCTAGTGATCTAGTGGTTGGAGATTCGAACCTCATCCCAAGAGATCAACAAGGTAGGTTAGCTTTTAGCTTAGTTTGAAAATAGTGAGACTATTGACATGTCACATCTTCTGTGTACGCATCTCTATTTAAAAAAAGGCATACATACATAATACGTAATATTTAGATATAACGATGTAACATTCGGATAAGATCGGTCAGAGGGTATTAAACAGACAGACAGACAAACATTCATATTTATTAAAATACAAATTAAATGTATCATTAAGAAAGATATACAGATAAAATCAATACATCGAAAAAATATTTTTATTGCTACCGGGATTCGAACCTGAATCCTTTCCTATCCGGAGAAATGCGTTAACCGAATACACTCCACAATATAGATGTCGACAAATTTTTACTCAAAGATGATCGAGATTCCGTATATATCAAGTAGATTTTTTTTTTAAAAATAGAGATGTGAACACGGAATACGTGTCACATCAATGTTCTTAATATTTTCAAACTAAGCTAAGCGCTTGTGCTATGAAAATAGGACCAACTTGCTGATCTCCTGGAATGAGGCGCGAATCCCCGATCACTAGATCACTAGGTCGTCTTAACAACTAGACCAACAAGCGACACTATAAGTTCATATAAGTTCGAAAATATATATCAATATATCACAGAACTATGTTCTGAAAAATTGACAACTTCGTTATCAAAGATAGATAGATATATTTAAAAAAAATCTAATATTCTTATTGCTAAGTTTGTTATGCTCGGTTAGATAAGCGATGTACAAATGTATTAGTTCAGGTCACAGCTTCCGGTGGAATCTGACCATGGTCAAGATTACCCGATAAATTATTCATCATAAAACAGAAATTGAACTTTTTGCACCGTAAAAAAACAATATTGTATTATCTCCCGATCAACAAAGCGAACATTAATTTTCATTTTACCTCTGTCTTGACAAGCAGGTGTTCCAATATTGACATGGAAAAATGTTGTTTTGCCACCCTTGCTCAAGGGAACACAACTTTTCTCGTTAATAAACAAACACGGTTCAGGTTACATAGCGAGGCTTAATTTATTAAATTTTGTGTACATTTTGTAAACCGTATTTGTACATAATGTGTACCCAATAATAAAAAATGTGTTTTTTCAAAAAATATCTTAATATTAAACCAAATATATTAAACTCGGCTGTAATCGAAGAGTAAGTATAATTTAGGTAATAGAAAGTGTGTTGCTTGGATCTCAAAAATGAATAAAAGTATTTCCTAGAATAATTTTTTCCTAAAAATTACTCTAATAATTTTGTAACATCAAGTAATATTTCAAGTTAAGTACCAAATTTATTTTTAAATACTTATTGTTTTAAAATAATATTTATATATATATATTTTGTTAAAAATAGATTCTTTTAAAGAAACAATATAATGTATTTTTTTGGTTAGTTCATGAAGAAGAAATTAACATTTTTCGGAACGGGTAGATTTGTTTAATTCATTAATTGGTTAATAAACCAAAGTTAACCACAATGTTGATTTTGTAAATAAATTGTTATATAAATAATATAACCTAAAGGTGTTGTTTTGTTTACAAAAATTTGTTGCGTTGTTTTCGATGACGTAATTACCTATATATATATATATATATATATATATATATATATATATATCAGGCGTCAGACGATTGCAATATATACATAGTAAAGTTAATATCATTATATATATATAATGATATTGACTTTACTATGTATATATTGCAGTCGTCTGTCGCAAGGCACCCAGCTTTTTAGCTTTCACTTCGACATTCGACCTTTGGCCATGGAAGATGGAGCACGTGAGTCGTCTTACCATCGGAACGCCACAATACGAAAATGTCTGATTAGATATTTGGTTGATTGGTTAATTGATTAATGTAGTAAAATAATTAAGATAGAAGTGGTTTACTATAGTACATGACCCCTTTTTTTTATAATAATTTGTTTCCAACACTGAAAAATTATTTTGCGGAAATACTGGCCATGGCCGGTTAGCCACTATAGACATCCGCAGGGCCTGGCAGAAATCAGCAACAGCCAGATTACTTGTTGCTTATTTAATCGACAAAGAAAAAATCGTATTTTTTTGTACAAATACGAAACAATTTTCATTACTACTTTATACATTTAAAGAAGTATTAAAAGTTTTAATAAATATTTATCACAGTATCTAGAATATCCGAAAAATATTATATTCATAATAAATATCTTGACATTCAACAAAAAGATTTTTAATGAATATATTGAATACAATATTTTACTATATATGTATGTACGTTTAATAATTACAGTAGCACTTAAAATTTATAGCACTGCAGTATCAAACGTAAATATTCTATTCGAATTGGGATCACATACAATAACATACGTGACTAGGGTTGGAATGAAAAGGTAGCATTTTGAAATGCAACGTTGAACAATTAATTTATCAAAAGAATCTTGAAAACGGAAGGTTTAAATGGATCTCAATAATATGTATTTTGGTCCTGAAATTATTTATGCAAGTCAAAATCAAGATATCTAACGCAGCCCAATTTATCAGAACTAAAGAAATTAATAATAGTGCAAAGCTCTTCGATAAATTTAAAATTGTTAAATAGAGTGTTAGTCATTTGTTACATAGATACCAGAATGAATTATTTACTAACAAATTAAATTTGAAAAAAAAATTAAGTTAAAGTATTTTATTTGTTTTCGTCAAAAATAAAATTCAAAACAATTTCTATATATTACGAGTATATGTAATATTTAATCCTAACTTTATATTGTGGTTATTCATTTCAATATTGAATTATTTATTAATGTTTTTAACCACTTTTATACGTAAATTATACACCAACCGGCTTCGGAAAATACCTTTTTCTTCATCATAACAAAATCAACAAACAATGTCAAATAACAAATTGCTGTAATTTTTCCAATTCAATTGAAAAAATATATATGCATATCTGTAAAATAAATCTAGTACCTAACTTAAATTATTACGGTAATGAAAGATGTGAAAATTGACTTAATGATTCAACATTACTATGATTTTTTTTTAGGATAGGACTTGTACTTAAAGTTGGTTATTTATTGTATTTTTGTTAATTTTACACGCAGTACTTATTTCCAATGATTCTAAATTATTCAGTTTAAGGCCAAAATTGTATAAATGTAAAACAGTCAATCCCAAATTTTATCAATAGTATGATCATTTTCTAATACATGATTCGAAAATTCTGAAAAACCATGATTGTTTAAATATCTTAAATGCTCTATGACTTTTACGTTAACAATTCGACTTGTTTTACCAATATATAATATAATCGAAAGCAGTATAATATTTAAAAGTTTATAAATATAAGAATGATTAATTATTAAGGAAAACACATTCTTATTGTGAAGTTGTAAATATTCAGAACATAGGTCTGTGATATTTTAAATACTAAATTAATGTATTAATTATAAATATATACATATAAAATCAATTTTGTCGAAAAATATTGTTTTTGCGTCACCGGGATTCGAACCTGGATCTCTATTTCCAATCCGGGGAAGTGCACTACCTTTAAAAATTTAATAAAAATGAATTGATAATTCCGGCGTCTGCAGTCGGTTTACTCAAAGGTATTTGAGATTCTGTAAAAATAATGTAGATGGCTTTCAAATAATGGAACGACAGGTGTATTAATTTGAAAAATGTAACATATAGGTTCGAAAAATTGTCAAGAAAAATACTGGCGTTATAGCACAAAAGTAGTGCACTTCCCCGGATTGGAAATAGAAATCCAGGTTCGAATCCCGGTGACGCAAAAACAATATTTTTCGACAAAATTGATTTTATATGTATATATTTATAATTAATACATTAATTTAGTATTTAAAATATCACAGACCTATGTTCTGAATAATTACAACTTCACAATAAGAATGTGTTTTCCTTAATAATATATGTTGTATCAATGTGTCCAAAATTTAATAAAAATGAATTGATAATTCTGGCGTCTGCAGTCGGTTTACTCAAAGATATTTGAGATTCTGTAAAAATAATGTAGATGGCTTTCAAATAATGGAACGACAGGTGTATTAATTTGAAAAATGTAACATATAGGTTCGAAAAATTGTCAAGAAAAATACTGGCGTTATAGCACAAAGGTAGTGCACTTCCCCGGATTGGAAATAGAGATCCAGGTTCGAATCCCGGTGCTGCAAAAACAATATTTTTCGACAAAATTGATTTTATATGTATATATTTATAATTAATACATTAATTTAGTATTTAGAATGATTAAATTTATCATTTTTATCTTTTGAACTTATTTCTCGACGGAAAATATATTTTCCTAAACCGATCGGTGTATAATTTACCAATAAAAAGCGGTTAAATATAGTAATAATTAATTTAATATTGATATAAATTTTAAATACATATTATAGTGCGCTCCAACAATTATTACACTACATTTAATTATTTAGTTCTTCAAAATATTTTTCGTTCTAATATTTGAACAAATCAAATATTGAATTTAAGCTGAATCTGTGATATAAATTCTGTAAAGATTATTAAAAATTTTTTAATACTTTTTCGATGATTTCACGAATTTGTGAAATTTGATAAAATAATTGATAAAACAATTTGATAAAAAAAATGTTATTTAGTGATAATTAATTTTATCCAGTTAAAATAGGAGCATCCTTCTTTTTGGCTTAAATTATAAAAATAAGCATTTTTAACGATTTTTCTTAATATTTCTTATTAACATAATATGTGAAGTTTGGCTATTGATGACTTTACATTATTGCTGTCGATGTAATATTCTCCGTAAGACTCACAGAAATGTTAAATAAAGCGGTATTTTACTATGTATCTATTTATTTAATATTTACTTAATTATTTACTATGTATGCTATTTACTATAGGTATCTCATACCGGATACATTGTATGTAAAATATCTAGGCACATTGATATTTTTCACTACGAATATTCTAAAGATTTGCACTGTTAAAAGCATCGAATCGTCTTTGAAGTAGATTTCCTAAAAATATTTTTATTTAACAAAACACGTAACTGTTGTATCTTTTATTTATTATTAAAATAAATGAATAAAATTTTACGGATTAGATACGTTGCTAAGGTAATAACTTAACCACAGAAGTGGGAAAAGGAGAAGACTACCATCCTTGAGCAACAGAAGGCCTCTCGATGCTTCATCATATGATAATAGATGGTCCAAGCAGACAAGAGACATGCCAGGACCCTGATCAACTTCTGCTGAAAACGGAGCTTTTTGTATCGCACAGAAAAGCTTAGGTTTCTGGTCCCATTGAATTAAATATCACCGTGGAGATAAATGGCGACAAGGCTTTGTGTTGGCATTCGGAACAAAGGTTTTGGGTCACGCGATATAAATTTCAGGAAGTCTTATTATACCCATTTTAAATGAGAAGCCTTTGTCTGCATCGCCAAAACGTTTATTCAATGCATTGCTTCAGTGATTTTTGCGAATATCCAGAAGGTAGGCTAAACGAGGAATATTTTATTTTCACGGGAACCGTAATTAGATGGAATTCTCTCAATGATATCTAAAGTCAAAAAGAACGTAGAAAAACATAAAAATTTATCATTATTACGTGTAACAGGAGTAAGGGGGATGGTATATTCTTCCGCATTTCACAGAGGTAATCAGATATGATAGAATGCTCTACATTCTAGATACACGTCTTCCATGTTTCCTATATACGCACACGTCTTTATATAAGACGATGGTAGTCGGTATTTTAATTCGGAATTCGTCGTAATTTTTCTCCGGATTTTTATTTACAAATGCTCAAGCCAAGTGTTTAATCATTATCCTCCAACTTTAACACTATGTCTAATTAATAATATTTTCATCAATCAAATTCCGGAGGCTCCGGGTCAGATCCTCGGCGAGGACACAATACATCTATCATTTTCTCAAGCCTAGGTGTTTTTGGGATGTGAATAAAATAATTGAGCCTGTTATAATATTAAAAAAATAAAATATTATTTTAGATTAAATAAAACAATCATTTTATATAAAACCACAAATTTTATTAAACGCCAAGTGATTTCGCTTAGCTCAAGCTTCGTCAGGGCGTATTTAAAAATATTATGTTGTTTTTACACCACTTTCTTGAATATATAAACCATCTAGTTTTGGATCAGGCTTGAGCCTTCATCAGGGTTGAACAAATATATACTAATTAATAACAGAATTACAACTAGTTAGGACAGCATTGAAGAGAGAGAGAGAGAGAGAGAGAGAGAGAGAGAGAGAGAGAGAGAGAGAGAGAGATAAAACATCAACTTTGGTGGGGGTTAGGTAAGAGAAAGAGAGGGTAGAAGTGGGTGTAGGGAAAGAGAACATACCTAAAATTGGGCTACTCGATAAATCTACTTGTTTGTTTAATAAATAGTTTTTGTTTATTTCTTTCCGAACTGGTTGTAATTCTGTTTTTAATTGATATATATATTTGTTCAATCCTAATGAAGGCTCAAGCCTGAGCCAAAACTAGTTGGTTTATATATTCAATAAAGTGGTGTAAAAATAAAATAGTATTTTTTATTTAAATTATAATTATGTCTAACCACAGTGGGTTTGAAAACGTTCTTAAGTTTTTACGGATAATTATCCCGGAAAACTATATAGAGAAGACAATGTGTTTGCTTCATATGAAAGTTAAAAAAAATAGTGTTGGAAATTTGGGAATTAAAATATACTTTTATTTGAATATTGAGAATTTTACAGTCTTTTGAATTTCATCTTGACTGATGATGAGGGCATAAACGCACCCTCAATGTTTTCCTAAGAAGATTATTTTATTTTATTTATTTGTTTAAGTGATTGCAGTAGAAAGCATATTCCGTACCCTTCTACAAGTACATACAGATATATAAAGCACCTCTCATGATTTCACGACTGCTATTTTATTTGAATGCATCCAAAATACGTTTATGGCGGGAGGATAAATAAATGGCCCAAAGGGTGTTGTAAGTCACAGGAAAGCTCTCAGGTAAGTTCTGTGGAGCGACTGTGATATTTCAACAATGAAGTCATCGAAAAGTGGATGTCGCCATTGTTCCGCTGAGAGTGGCTGACAACTCTACAATATAATATTAATAATGTTTGTTATAATATATTTTCATATTATTTTATTTGAAAAACAAACATTTTATCGACGTAAAAAAAATAAATAATAAAAGTGTAACAAAAATTTTACCTATTAGATGTTTTCTCGGAATTAACAATATACCTACCAGATACAGTTAAGACAATAATTTGAATAATACTTATTAAATTGATATAATAGATTATTCTTAGAACTGTCACTTGTTGTGTAAATGTGTGGGTGTCCAACATGAGAGTGTGGGTGTGAGTGTGTGGGGGGCGAACCTTTATAAGTCGCCACGCCTTTGGGAAGCTCTCTCTCATCTAAGCGACTTCCAATTGTAAATACTATTTCTGAAGTATATATAACTCTTGTATAAATCCATGTACCTTTAAGTGTTGAAATAAACCCAGAATTGTTGTAAGGAAGGCAAAGTTTTATTGCGATAATACCTACAAAGATATACCAGGTACAACACAGAGGATAGAATGCAAAAATTTACCACCGTTATTAAGACTTTAGTAATAAAAAAATGAATTTTACACTACGTAGAGAACGATAAAAGAATGAGAAGTTTCTTAACATTAATCTTTATTACCAAACCCACATTTGTATTTAATAATTCAGAGAAAACACGTAATTGGTTGAATTTACTTTTATTTTTGTTACCATCTTAACCACTGTTGATTAACTATATGTTTTCCCAATAAATACATCAATTTAATTTCATTTTCTTCTATTGTAGGAATAAAATAAATAAGAAAAATGAGAGAAAAAGTTGAAAATAAAACAAAAATATATAAGAAGAGGAGAGATAGAAGTTGAAAAGCAGCAAATTTTTCACGGGAACGGGAAGATGAGGGTGAAAAAACTGGGATTGGGAATAAAATCTGTATAATAAAAAAAAATTAAGGTCATTAAGGTTTATATATTGAATTTTGATTTAATAATGGTAACAGGAGTATTGAAAATATCTAATTCATTTAAATGTGAGTTGATTTAAAGTGAGGCTTGGTAGAAAAATGAGTTTCGTTTGGCATCGGTGTTACAATGTGGAAGGTTGAATGTGAGTTAGTATTGGTTGACCTAAATGACACTCGAATGGATATGCGTCTGAGTAAATCAAAACAGTCTATTTTGGAGTTGGCTATTTAGTGTAGGAAGATGACATCGGCGTGTCTCTTCAAATTTGCAGTGATGGAATTTTAAAAGTTAATATATTTCTAGAAGCTGTATTTTTTCAATATTATTGACGTATATTCTTTATATCGGATTCCAGACTTGGAACATATATTTGACGATACTTCGATCATATGAGAAGTACAGTATTTGTATGGTGTTGATGTTATTAAATTGTTTGCATACCCGAAGGATGAAATCTAACATTTCTGTATTTCTGTATTTATTTATTCTTATCATTGATGTATTAGTATATATAGTTTTTTATATTAATGAGCGTTACATTGAAATATTTTATATTCAAATTCATTATTTGGACGTTCTCATATATATTCTAGAATAAACGTGTATTATATTAATAAATGCATCTTAATTTTGACGCTTAGTTTGTGCTCAACCGAGTATCTCAGCGATATTGAAGTCAAGAAGGCAAAGTTGGGCAAGACGTGTTGTCAGGTGTGACGACTTCTAACTTCCGACTGAAACTCCCGACGGGAACTCGACCCTTGGGACGCTCAATAATGAGATGGACAATGTTGGAATGGATGCACAAGGCAACAAATTCTTGTTGGGAGACCACAGCTCAAGACAGAGATCTGGAGGATGGTTGTAGGAACTGCCGTGGATTTAAAAAACTCTCATAGCTAACTACGCTATCCTTATTCACATGATTGATTTAACTATTGAAATTTAGAAATTCAACAATGGCAATATGCAATTCTGGAAGGATTTTTCAAATTTAACAAAGTAATCTTAACATTATATAATATTTACCACGCAAGCAGAGAGATAGAATTTCATATATATTTGCCATGCAAAAATTTCCGTCTTGTTCACAACCGCACATCTTCTAAGTATGTTCAACTGTAATTGTTTAGGCTTTGGTAGGTTTATGCGCGACGGAGTCACGTTGGGAAGAACATCGGCGGGATATACGGTCGCCAGAGATCAGCTATCGTGCGGGTCGACCGACGCTGTGCAATATCTTTCCTGCCGAACCAAAACCTATCGACATCGTCCGCTTCAAACTTATACCTTAATTTTCACCTGATAATATTTTATACCCGCGCAATTTATTGTAAATCTTTGATAAATAAATTCAGGGTAACTCTAGTGAGTAGGTACTGTGTTATCAGTTGCCTCATCACAGTCCAAATATATATTTTTAACTATCAAACTATGGTGAATATTAAAGTGACTTGAACATGAATGATGGGCTGAAATATATCTCAGTAAAAATATTCTTATCCAACACATATCTAATAGGTTTTTATTTTTGGTAATAACAAAATTAACGTCCGCATTATGTAGGTATAACTAATAACTTATCATTTGATTTTTCTTTCTCCCAATGCGATTTGCTCCATGACTTCTGAATTAGTTGGCCAAATCTGTACCACAAGGCTGTCAAAAATACAAAGTCAAATAAAATCGGTGAGAGAACTCGGGAATCAAGGGAAAAAAAATGATATTTTTCGATAGCTTTTCATAATATGGAAAAATACTAAGGTTTCTTTTTAGCGCTCAAACGGCCTAAAGAGTAGATGTCATCAGCACCGAGAGAGCAGACAAGAGGCGTGATTTATATGACGGAAGCGGGAGCTCCCTTTGTGAGTAAACAAACTAGCACCGTCTTTCCCTTCCGCGGACTTCCGCAAAACTTAATAACAGATTTTCCTTATTCCAAGAAGGTCGAACAACTACCAGATCAATATCAAATAAAAGCATCACATTTTTTTTTAGAATTTAATTTGTGGTTAAAATTTATTTTTAAATTTAGTTATTTTGGTTAATTTTACACACTTTATTTATTTCTAATGATTTTAAATTATTAAATTAAATTATTATTTTTTGAAAAACATTTGAATAATATAATATGTACGTTTTTATATTACATATGTATATGTATGTATGTATTAATTAATTAAGCGGTTAAAAAAAAATTTAATCACAAAATTGATTTTGCCAATATTAAAAAAATATTTTGTTTTTTGAAATGTGTGGTACATTAGGCGTCAGTTACTGTGATCACATTGGTTCTTGGAGTGTTTGATTCTAATATCCGACAATTCTATTAATTGAAAACTACGATCAACACGAAGGTAATACGTATGATTGTTTTTAACACCTATATTTAAGAAAACTATTAATTTATTGTTCATGTATTGTATTGTAATTTATAAAATAAGTATAATATTACAATATTAAAATACATTTTATAATCGTTTCATTAATATTAACTAATTTTAATTTGTTTATTAGAGTCTGTAAATACTTAATTATTTGATTTTCGGTACAACTTGAATTATCAAACCTTGAACATACTCGTATATATATATTTTTAAATAGGAATGTTCGGGGAAAGGATTAATTAGATTAGATTAATGTTTATGTATTTGTCAAAATATCGATGAATCAGAAAGATGTGCTTTAGCATGAGTAAATGAATGTCCCATTATATTTCACCCATTCTTTCACGTGTTCGTTTGAATTATAATGCGGAGTGTGTGTGTGTGTGTATGTGGCCAGAGCAGGTGGAACTAGAAAATACTACTTACAGTAGATCGATATTTATTGATGTTTGATACACAATTATGTAGAGTTCTACAACGAGAAGTGTTGGTTAATAAACTTGTCTGGAAGGCTGCTGCGAAAGAAGTGACGCGCGTTATATTGACCGATTTTAAGGTTGACAAGAGCCCAGTTTTGCACCCAGGGCAGTTTTGCAGGGTGCGTACATGTTATAGAGTCCATAGATCTCCACAGATGCATACACGGAATACGTGTCGCATCAATATTTAAACTATTATCAAACTAAGCTAAACGCTTGTGCTATGAAAATAGGACTAACTTGCTGATTTTATGGACTGAGGCTTAAACCCCCGACCACTGAATCACTAGGCTACATTAAAAAATACATGAAAATAAATTTTAATCTATTGTATGTGTATATATATATAAATGTCGGATGGTTTCACTCGTTCACTAGTTCAGTCCTAGAGTGCGTTCTGGTGTCTGTGTATAGTGTCTTTTGTAACCGTATATTTGTAAAATATAAATACAATAAAATTAATGTGTATAAAAATTAAAAAAAAAAATTCTACTTCAAGATTTCGTTTCATTTGTCGATAATTTTCTCTACCTGGTGCGCCCTAAGATGTTTCACATCAAAAAGTTTGCACGTTATTTAAAAATACGTTAACGCTACATTATCGAACATGGTTAGACATATTATAAGTGGCAAACTTCTTTCCCAGGTGCCCGTTATGATACTTTCATTGGGGCCCTCTAATGGCGGCAGTATTAACTATTCATCGTTCCTTATCATAATGAAACTCTCCGTGAATCTTTGCGCTAAAATTCTCGTCATTTCGGTCACACGAGACGTGGATAATTTCAGGCAATTTCGACCTTTATACTCGAGTAAATGTTTCGAAAGTTCATTAATTATTCATCCACGAAGCCGGTGGGAAATTAGCCGACAGCTGACAGCGGGAAATAATGGCGGCTGTTTCATAGATTCATTTGTTTAAGTACTGCCGACCTCGTGCGATGACTCGCGGCTTCTAGAATAATAGATCAATTCCTTGTCAAAAATAAAGAGCAGTGCTTTGATTTTCAAACTATAGAATTTCACTTTCCATGACATGGAAGTAGTTAATTATTACTCAATATAATGGCGCGTGTTCACGGATGAAATTTCTCTCAGACATTCGACTCGAGTGCGCATAAAGAACAGTGCGAAGCGAATTATGAGAATCATCAACCCGCGTGTTTTAGAATGGCGTATCGAATACAAGTGTACCTTTACTGATTTTAAGAGATCAAGTTATCTATTAAAAGATCATTGTGGGCATGGATCTTAAATTCACAGTAATGCTTGAAAAAAAAATTGGAATATATTCTTCTTTACTTAAATGCTTAAATCGGACTTTTTTTCGCTCTCAAGCTCAATGGAGTGTTGATATCAGAAATGTGGCAGACAGTGATGACTTCAAAAGAGTGGCAGACAGTGATGATATCAGAAAAGTGGCAGACAGTGACGACATCAGAAAAGTGGCAGACAGTTACGACATCAGAAGAGTGGCAGACAGTGACAGATAGATGAGAAGGGCTGAAGACAAATAATTGGCGATCCTTGGGAAAGATACAGGCTGAAGATTTTTTAAAACTATTTCCTTCTAATTGGGTCTGCGCCAGTTCCATGATGGATGTAAATACTTATGAGTTAACATAAGTCACATAATGTATGTTATATTATACATGCAATGAATCAAAGTTTTACTTACGAAGACCACTTTTAAAAATAAAAATAGAGATGCGTACACGGAATACAATTCACATCAATATTTTTACGACTTTTAAACTAAGCTAAATGCTTGTGCTATGAAAATAGGATTAACTTGCTGGTGTTCTGGAACGAGGCGCAAACCACTAGATAACTAGGCCAACGTCTTGACCATTACACCAACAAACTACTCAATTATATTATATATATATATGTTATGTATTTAAATAAATAATAGATCCTCCGTAATGTAGAAATTTAAAAAATATGACATTTATAATTTTTGTTGTGGATTAATTATAATCGTCTCGTTAGATTATGTAAATTTCATTGTAATAAAAAGGCACGTTTTTATACGCAGAGTTGGTTTAAGTACCTTATATAATTTTATCAGATGCTCGGGCAAAGTGCAACATAAAGTGGTTATCCTAAGAAATATCGTTTAGTCTCAACCTAATCACAGTCGATTTGCCATATTTGTCTACATGTTTAACTTATACACATACTGTACAGTTACTGAACATATACACATATAGTACATCATTTATCAAAAAATAAAGTAGGTACTCACCTACCCATAAAGATAAATAAATTTATACACCTTTATAAATATTTTAAATAAAATGTTTCAAAAATACAATATTATAACTAAACTTGCATACAAAAGTTCAATATAAATGGTGAATATTATGTTCCAGGTCGATGTTATTTTTTAATAACTAAAAAGCAAAAAATATTTTTTTAGTATAATTTTTATTTATCATATACTTTATTTTTTACAATTATGTATAATATATGATATTGGCCAAATGACCGCCTCTAGCAGCGGCAAAAATGCGTGCTCTTTTAATAACATTTTAATTCATATATCATGAACGCAATATTTCAAGCGTAGCTCGGTCTATGTGTAAGGTGATACTGTCCTGTTGAAATCACATGTGTTGTAGGCCTAATCGACCCAATTCGGATACCAAAAAGTTTTCCAACATGTGACGATAGCGATCACCATTAATGGTTACAGTATTGCCATTATTATTTAGATAAAATGTTTTAATGACTTTACGCGTTGCTGAGGCGTTAGATGCTCTATAATAAATTGTAATCAACTACCAAATACGAACTAATAAATGTCTGCCACACGAAAATGGCGGTAAACAAAATCGGCCTAGAACATAATATTCACCCTGTAAGTGTCGAGAATTTGTATCAAATTTATTGAGAATTGTTTCGTGAAGCCTCAACGGCTGCGATCAGTAATAATATTGGATAATTTGTATAGCGCCATTATCGTAAAAACTTTCACATCAAGGGCGCTAAACAGTAGATGTTTTGTGCATACTATCGCATATTATTTCTGCTTTGATGTGACCCTTTCGTTTCATCTACTCATTGAATTCTCACATAATGCTTGTTGATTTTAATTTACCTGATTGTATAAATTTAAATTAAGATTAGTTTTCAGGGGAAAAGTTTAAAACAAAGTTATGTGTACGCGGAATACTTATCACATCGTACTCCATCATAGTTTTTGAAAGTAAATTCTTTTTAAATTCACATGATATATTTTGGTAACCTAGTCAGTCTACCCATTTTGAAGCTTTCAACTATACACATATATATTAAGGCATAAACATGTACATTTTTGTATTTACTCTTTTGTAAAATGATTTAAATATGTAATGTATTTAAAAACTATATTATACGAGTAATTAACGCTTAAAATTTTCAAATAAAATATTCGAAAGGTTTTAAATCAACGCATTTTACGGAAATATTATACACGGAAGCAAGATTTGGATGCTTACATCAAGAGCAAGATAGAAGCTCCAGATGATAGGTATAGCAAGCATTGAAAAAATGCAAGTTGGGTTGCACTAGAAGATACAGGAAGAGCAATGAGTGGATACGCAACTTAACAAAAGTTGCGTTAAGAAGATTGACAATGTTGAAATAGAAATGGGCGAATTATATGGCCGATATTTTGACATATTGTGTACTCTAGTGGTGATTTCAATGGTGGATAGAAAGGGACACATCAAAGTCACTCAGGGTTGGTGAGACATGACACTATTTTGGAATTTCGGACAACATGGCTCCAAGAACAGTAACTTGTGGAAACATTGCAGAGGAGCATTCATATAATAATGAACAGAGGCTGATTGTGAGATATTTGACATTTGTCAAAGTTGTATGTATGTTGTGTGACTGCTTGGTGACAGATGTGAGAAGGCTGACCAGTGACCAGATGGCACGCAGAGAAGGGAGCCGGGAGGCATTAAAATACGCTGGAAGCGCAGTTGTCATCTCTTTCAATACTCTTCGGTTCTCGAGATGAGATATCAGATTGTGTATATTATATTGTTATTTATAAAGTAGTGATAAATTGTTAACTATCTCAACGTTGGACTCTTATTTCTACGACCGATATCACCGAACCTTAATGGAATCTGTAAGATTATTGCCGTGACACAGACCTTATAAATGACAATACAGTATCGCGGTTTAAAACGTCACACTGATAATAGTATATTTCTAAAACTAAGCTATGTTATGAAAAATATGATAAACTAGATGGTCCGCCGAGACAAGAATCGAATCACTAGTGTTTTACTTTTCGAGCGTACAAGGAAGTCAATATTTAAACATATTGAGGAATACGCAAACACGTAAGAAAAATGTTTTTACTTTGGCTAAACGTTTTACCAAGTAGTACGATTCCTTACACATGTTTAAAAATTTATAAACTACAGTAATGTCCAGAACGTGATCTCTGAAGTACGTAACAGAATGTTTTGGATATCATGCAAATACTAAATATTTATGTAACTTCCTACTTGATGATGAGAAGCCTCTCTGACGTACCACTTGGTTTAATAGAAGGTAAATTTTAACAAAAAAATATTTTTACAGTTCAGCTTCCTCTTAAATTTACATTAATATTCTACACGTTTTTTTCGTAACAAACATAAATAAAACTGTACCAACACGGTCTTAATTTTATCTATTAAAATACTGAGTTGGTAATGAGGAGAAGGAGGGGAGGGAAGGATACAAAAATATGGATAATACATTTTACTTGCCCTTTTACATAGATCTAGTTGCCAAACGTAGAAAAACCACTTTAAGTTTTTTATATATTTATTGAGGGATTTTAGCACTGCAATGTTTTATACTGTCATATACCACATCGTTTAAAATATAAAAACTATTATGTATAAAAATTCTTAAAAATAAAGATATATCACAATTTTGACTACAAAGTATATAACATAATGTACAATAATTTAAACACTGGTAAATAGTATACATAATAAAATAAATTCTAAAATGCAAAATGAAAGCAGGAAGGGTTAATAGGGGAGTATAAGGGGTAAGCAGTGAGATATGTAGATATAACTATCGGTTAAAATCGAAGTAAGTGATAATTAAATTCACATATTTCATAGTCCATCTTCCAACGGGCGTATCTCGAATTTGTTGCTTTTACAGCAGACGATGTATTAAGGACGTTCCCAAAAAATCACCTTTCTTACAATTCTTTTGAAACTTTGAATACATATACTTATGAGAGTCTTTTATACGTAGAATTTTTTTTCAATAGTCCTTGCGGCAGTAAATTTGTAAATATTAACTATTAAAACGAACATATTTAATGTACGAACCATACTCCGATCGATGTTGTAGCGCACGTTTAATTGAATAGGAATAGTAATTTTCTTACGATTGTTTTGGAAAACTGAGAATCATTAAATGAAAAGTTAACAAATATCTTTCTGTAAAAATAACTAAAACAAGCGTTATTCGTTTTGTTATAAAAAATATTAAAAGTGAGCTACTTTTGAATAGTTTTGACGTTTCCTTTTATAATTTGAATAGTGAGAGATTTTTGAACTTCTACGCATGTGAGCGGAAGCGAAAAAGTACACTGTACTTCAACTATTTTTTATTCTATTCATAGTACAGTTCATAGTAGTTTACATATGGTGAAATGTTTTTGAAGATTGAGTACAACTGCTCTTTGGGAACGTCCTTAAATAATTGTGTGGAATTTTTCATTGCAGAAAAAAAAAAAAAAAGAATTTTACCGATTTTTACTGATACTTTTTGATTTCAAAACAGTGAGAGGTATATTTATTTAATAACTTATTACATTTGTAAAAATGACACATCAAAATAAGAGTAGTCACGTCAAAATATTTTCATGTAATATTACTTCATTGGAATAAAATTCAGATGTATCTGATGGAATGGATTATGGGCGTGTGTTTGGCCAATGTAGTGCCAGTGGTAACTTAATTTTAAAAAACGAGATACGCCATTTTGAAAGACGGACGACGATTTAAGATTGTTTATCTGTAGTTCATAAGATTGAGAGAATCATCGATCTTAGCGTAGTCGAGCGCCGCAACGCCGTCTATTCAGACGCTATCTACGAACTTAACTTAACAATTTAGTTATGCGAGGGCATAAACTATGAGACTACTGAAGTTTTTTTTTCTAAATCCTCATTTGCAAAATAACTTTTATGTGACTTTTTAAAAATCTCTGAACGAAAATAACAAACCAATAATTCACATGAATAAATTACGATCAAAGGCAATTTTTCATTTCGCAAGAATAAAATTTTTCCGTATTTTGGCTCGTCCAGCATTATTGTTTGTTTCCTTCGCGTTATTTTTTTTCCATCGGTCTATAGGCCCATTCAATCGGCACATGTGACGCGTGCGATTCTTTTCCTATTTTCTTATTTCCTACCTTATCGATCAGCGCGATATAAAGCAGATTGTGAATCCGGCGTACCTATATGACCGCGTTCGGAAAAAAGTTCATTTCCTTAATAAAGAAACGCGCCAATAACATGCTTTTTCGCCATTCTCCGTGTTTCCGAGTGACGTTATTAATGGCAGCCCTGAAGTGTTATATTAATTGAATCTGTGCGATCTTAATTGTTTCGCTACATCACAGAAATACAAGTAATTCATCAATCGAGTGCCTAGTTATATTTAATCAACATTATACGTACACGCATAAATACCATACACTCACTAAGAAACCTCGATGTATTTTTCCTCAATTAATCGTTTTCCGATATATTTAATATCGCCGATTACTTATTACTAGGCCCTGCAGACGGCTATAGTGACATATTTTTTAATTAACATTATTATTTATTATCAAACGAAGAAAAGTTGTATAGCACATTTTAACATAATCAATTAACAAAAACAATCAGATATATTTCCAAATTAAATGGAATATATTATTATTTACAATAACTTGAATATACTCGTATATAACGGTTGAATGCGGAATTTACGCGTTCGCTGGTTGATGACTGGTGCGATGAGGTCTGACACTATAAACTGTAATAGCGAAATTAACTATTGGGTATCGAAAGTTTCATTCTGTATTTATCGTACATATCGTGATTTTCCTAACGAAATGATGATATGCGTGTACGTCTTCAGATAATTACAGATTTATACACTTAAATGTTATTACATTGTGACTAAAAATGGGGGCAATGTCGGTATTGCAGACCATAAACGACCTTATTATATATAATATTTAAATGAGATGGTTTTGGTAGTAATGGAATATTCATAATTTTCTAGAAATAGTCTTTACATGAGGTATATTTTCGTGATTTAAATGTGATTGGCGATATGCAGTAAAAAGAGACTAAATATTTTTTTTACCATTTATATATAATATACATAGGAAATAGAGTTGGATTAAGAAAGGATCACTTAGATGGTTTGGTCATATGTAACGGATGAATGAGGAGATAATGGTAATAAATATATATGACCCTCCGCACAACCAGGTAAACCAGATACTGAAAGATGATCCTGTTAGAAGTCTCTATGATCGACGAGTTTGTATGAAAATATGTATGAATGTGGATGAGGCGAAATGGTGTAAGGACAGTAGAGTGTGGCTCTCTATCATCTCTGCCTACCCCCGCGGAGAAATAGCATGATGGTAAGTAAGTTAAAATATATGTCGAGGATAAGTTGTATGAACGGGATCAAAATATAATCCCTTAAAGCTACCTTTACTTTAAGAGTTAATTCTGTAGTATTTAATTTAATTTGATCAAAGTATTGCCCATAATATACAAGTTTAAATAGACCTGACTCCGTTGGTGTTCTAGTAAACTCCTTCGATAGCTTAGTTTGTCTCCGGGTTTTCTATTAATAATATAAATAGTAATAAAGATCACCACTAACCTGGACTGGTGGTTGCCTTGGTCCTCCGCTATTGGTCGGTTGATCTCCGGTGTATTGTTGTTCTTAGATCTCGATGTTTTGTTGTATGTGCCAGGTCGGTTTCCGTGTATTACTTCGACCGATTGAAATAAGTAATACCCGGAGCGCCGATTATTAAGAGATCCTTTCTCGACGAGTTAGTGACCGCAATTGGCGCTAGTCGCTGAAAGCGGCGACCTTCACACCGCACGGAAACTCATTCCGGAAAAAATTCCATGAGTGCCAGTCGAAGGAATCAAACGCGCGTAAACAGTTGGTATGAATGTGCAGAAGTAAAACCATATAAACCAAAAGACCATCAGATTTTCTACAGCGATATGGGGAAGAGGATGACCCCACTAAACATGGTGGATCAGTATTGAAAAAGAATTGCACGATAATCATTATACCAGCAATAATATTAATTGTGATGTTTGAATTAGCAAGCCGAGGTTTGGGTAGCATGAATTGCCGACCTATCATGATTGGCTGTCTAAATGGACGAATCAGGGACGAGAATCCGACTCTGGCGGGCAGCGGAGCGAGACGTCACTTTTGGTGGGAACGCTCGAAAAGAGGGCAGCGGGTCGGTGGAACCGCTCTCCGAAGGAATATGGCGGCGAACCGATTAAGATTAAGAATAGGATCACCGCGGTGAACCCAGAGATATATATGGGTCTAGTCCACCCGTGGGTTGAGGAGAGACCCCGCTGCAACGATGGCCGAAGGATGGACGTTATGAACATTTCTGGGACGGAATGGTGTCCGGCATATCCTGGCGCGGGTGTGTGACGGCCCGGTTCCTCAGTTGCATCGGCACCGGTTGGTTGATGTTGTGCAATAGATAAACTTAAGTGACCTCCTCAGAGACAAATTGATCTGAAGAAAAATAAATTTAAAGAACATTCTACGTGCATCCAATGCCGGGATTAATTGTGTTTTGTGAATAAATGTATAATGCCAAAAGAAGAGTTGCTTTTAAATCCATTATCATCCCATCCGAGGTAGCTGGCGACACCAGAGCACACACACACACACACACACACACACACACACACACACACACACACACACACACACTTGAGGAGCCAGACTGAGCTAGATCAGTAGCGGCCTCTATGGCTTCCTATCCGCTAGGGTTCAAAGGCACCGTAATATAATATATGGTCATCCGCATGTTAAAAGAGCCGACTCCAAATTGATGAAAAACAAGGCAAATTCTTCAAAAACGATCGATCGAGGTTTCACTTGTCACATATTTACACATTTTCCTCACACAGATACACAAAGATATGTTACACATTACTACTCTGATATCAAGCCTTATTCATAATTTGTTCTATTTGGTCCAAGGGTGGGTGCGCTGTGGAGGGAATAGGGAGGGAAGCCAGCGAATCACTAGTTAATAAATTGGCAGAATTATCCGTCAAATATCAACAAAAACAATTTAATAGAGCAAACTAAATGTTTTTAAGTATACGGGCAAGGTGTTACATATGACCTTTAAAATGACAATATTACGATGGATAATTTATTATAAACATTTGAGTTAATTTATTAGATTTATGATAATCTATATTTTATGATTATTTTAGATGGAAAAAAAAAAGTATTCGATTTAACATAAATAATTAACAAAACTACAATATTGATCAAATTAAACACACAGATTACAAGAAATACAATAAAGTGGACCATGTACATTCAAATAATAAAAATAACTGGAACGGATAAGGGTTGACATTTTAATTTGAAATCTACGCGAATGTCACACTACGATCTTCACATTGCTGCTAATGTCTGGGAAGAAATTGATGGCGGTACTTGGCAAAATACCACCCTTCCTCTTAAAATATTTACTTATCCAATGTGGAAGTAATAAACACATAATATCATTGTCGTGTAAATTATTATTTTTTAAATAACTTATCCTCTAATTTTGAGAGGTGCAATCCTAGGTCATCATCAGGTTCATCATCATTAGTTATCACCTGATGATGTATTGACAACATTATCCAATTGTATATAATTACAGGTTTCCTTTCAAATTTCTATGCGCGTGACATAGAAAAACATTATCATATTTATGATCTAAGGTAAATATGTTTTCGAGAACATTATCCTAGTTTAGGTTTTACCATGTTCCTACGTACTATTTATTAGTCTGGTGTTCACCAGTGTATTCGATGTTTACTGGTCGATCATTCTCTCCATGTAGTCCAATATTCTATTTTTCTAAACTTTGAAACGGTTATTATAATTAGAGAGCACATTATTATAGCGTCCGTGTCAAAATATTTTTTTTAAAACCGGTCCAAAGATACTCTTTAAAATTTTCCATTCAAAATTTTTTAAAATTAATTAATTAAACATAATATACTTCATATACATATATTAAAAACAATTCAGCTAGTATGTATAAAAATAAAATAAAATATACTTAATTTTAACAACACGATTACAATGAAATCTTTAGATTACATAATTTATAAATGAATAAATTCCTTAATAGTAAATTTAACTTATTAAACTTAACATGTAACCCGTTATTTAATATGTTTCCTATTTCAATGTCGGTCTCCTCTCTCTCTTGCCTTATCCTATAACTTTCATATAACATTGCACATTTTCTTTATGAATTAGTTAATATGCGTTGGTCCTGACGAAGATATAGTAGTATCGAAACTTATTCAATTAATCAAAATGGTTTGTACAAAATTTTTTTTTCAAAATAGTCACAAATTCTTGCGATTGCTTGATAATTTTGTTAAGACGTCAACTTTTTTTCATACATAACTATGATACATTATTATTGAAATATCTTTTGAGCGTAATTCTGTGTTTATCGCACGGAATAAATAAAAGGGTTTTATGACACGGAGCGGTAAGAAAGGACCCGCTGTGTATCCCGGTTTGCCCTGACACCTTACACGCGAAATCTGAGTGGATTCTCTCGTAGTCACTCAAAAAAGTACATTTTCGTATACTTTTATGATGGATTTCAAAATACTTTTATTCATTCCGTCAGCACTACCGCGGTCTGTGCTCGAGTTTGTTGAAATATTAAAAATCTTTTGTAATAATGCTCGAAAAAGATTCTGAAAAGACATCATGAGTTTCCTTTAATAAAGATATATGAATTCCAAAAAAATAAATTAGTCGATTGAAATATTTCCGAGAAAAGTAGAGTAAAATTATTAACCTAAGTAATATCAAATATTAACAATCTGGTAGATGCCCGTATTGAGTAGACGAAATTACTGGAGCAATGAAGTGACATATCAAAAATGGCAGATGATCGAAGAGAGTGACAGCAGTGGCTAATAATGATGTTAATTATTAAGGAGAATTGTGAAGTTGTAATTATTATTAACATAGGTCTGTGATGTTTTAAATACTAATTTAATGTATTGATTATAAATATACTCATATAAAATCAATTTTGTCGAAAAATATTGTTTTTGCGCTACCGGGATTCGAACCTGGATCTCTATTTCCAATCCGGGAAAGTACACTACCAATTGTGTTATAGCGCCAGTATTTTTCGTGACAAATTTTCGAACCTATATGTTACACTTTTTCAAATTAATACATCTGTTGTTCCATTATTTGAAAGCCATCTACACTGTTTTTACGGAATCTCAAATACCTTCGAGTAAACCGACTGCAGACGCCAGAATTATCAATTAATTTTTATTAAATTTTGGACACATTGATATAACTTATATTATTAAGGAGAACACATTCTTATTGTGAAGTTGTGATTATTCAGAACGTAGGTCTGTGATGTTTTAAATACTAATTTGATGTATTAGTTATATATATACACATATAAAATCAATTTTGTCGAAAAATATTGTTTTTGCGCTACCGGGATTTGAACCTGGATCTCTATTTCCAAGCCGGGGAAGTACACTACCAATGATGTTGATTATAATAAATATACGTATTATTTTTTTATTTTATTTGGACAACAAACAATTAAATTTAAAAAAAAAAAACAGATGTGAGTGATAATGAAGAGGCCTTCAGTCAGTAGCAGATTGACAATGATAAGAATGAAGATTAAGGAAGAACAAATCAAAAGCAAATTAAGAAAAGTGAAATGGTTTGGTCATGTGGAACAAATGAACGAAGAAAGGATAACAAAGAAAATATTAGGCGAGTACGTAACAGGATCAGAAGGCATCCGCGAAAGAGCTGATAGATAAACTAGAACGAATACATATGTCACTGTTAATCAAGGTGCACGAGAAGATGTATGAAACTGAACGAGGCAAGAGTAATATGTCAGAGCATAAGAGTGTGGCGTTCTACACTCTCTGCGTGATGGTAAGTTAGTTAGTCTTGAATAAAACTAAGAATATAGAAGAAAGACAAATGTGACTCTATGGGTTAGAACTTAATAGAACTAAAACAAAATATATGCTCATTATCAAAAATAAAGCAGATGACAATGAAAGTCTTTATTTTGTTGGAAATAAATTGGAAAAGATACAAAATTTTATATACCTGGGTTGCAATATAAATGAAAGATGGGATCCTTCTGCTGAAATCAAATGCCGCATTAAACAAGCTCGTGTTTTCGGTTTCATTTTATGGAATGCAAGCACGAACATTTTCCGAAGAAACTATAAGGCGACTTGAAGCATTTGAGATGTGGATGTACAGAAGAATTTTTAAAATAAACCGGATGGATAGAGTTACGAATGAAGATATTATGATTTGGATGAATAAAGAAAAATACATAATTAAAACAATGCAAATTCGAAAACTTCAACATCTCGGACATGTAGTGATACATCCGGAGAAGTACGGAATCTTGCATCTCATAATTATAGGGCAAGATTACTGGAAGTCGGGGCCCTGGAAGAAGGAGAACTTCATGGCTGAAGAACCTGAGACAGTGGTTTGGCCAGTCTACTGTAGAGCTTTTCCAGGCCGTAGTAAATAAAATTATGATAGCCAACGTCCGTTAAACAAATAGGGTAAAAGACGAAGAAGAAAAAGCCATATAAAATTAATAAACATAAATTATTACGAAAACATGTCGATGTAAGTTCTACGTTTGGTTAAACTTTTAGAGATCAATCTATGATAGGATTATAGTATTATGAACGTTGAATATTTTATTTGTAAAGTATACCAAATCTTTGGCTGGGTTATAAACGATTAAAATATATATACCAGTATTAAAACTGAGTCGAAATATTCACACACAATAGAATGAAATTTACTGCGAAGATTTATTTTTACGCCATTGCGAACGACACCGTCAGCTGTCAATACCGTGTAGCACTCTAAAAAAATATATTTTCATTTTCGTTGACAATGACTTTTCCCATTTTACACTTCAACAAAAATTCAAAACATTTTTAGATAAATGTGCGTCCTTTCAGGCGGATCGGCCTCCTTCAAAAGCACACTTCTCCGTTCTGGAAAACACTTCCGTTTCCTATATAATAAGGCGGGAGTGTAACGACATCCAGGATTCCCAATCTGAACTAACGGGTGGGTTAGAGCGCCGCCCATTCGAGTTAAAGTAACAAGATTTAGGCAATTTGCGGGCGGCGATTCCGCGTGGAAGTGGGCGAATGATGAGATTCCACGTGGAGGTGGGCGAATGATGGGATTTCACGTGGAATTGGAATTTCATTACTCTGGAAGGCATCACATGTCGGACGTCTTGAAATCTTGGACGCTCTTCTCCTTCGGACCGGTAACGTGTTAGATTTAGGTAATCCTAAATAATAAATATTTCGCGAATCCGGAATATTCATTAATTTACATAATAAATAAATAATCAGTTCACAGTTAATGCATCTTTTACATTAGAAGATTTTTATGAAGCTTGATTTCTAAAAAATTCAATACATTTTCTTTGATCATTATCATAAGTAAAATGATTTTTAAAATAAATTGCCTGAATCATTTTGAAACACGTGGGTACGAAAAAATCTATTTTTCGAAAAATATTTTTAAAAGGAACACATTATTGCGAAGTTGCAATTTTTCAGAACATAGTTCTGTGATATTTTAAATTAAAATAATTATTTTAATTAAACGTATCAATTATAAAGATTTACAGATTGAGTCAATTAATCGAAAAAATAATTCTGTTGCCACCCGGACTTGAACCAGGAACCTTTCCTATCCGGGGAAGTACTCTAACCTAACGTAAATATAAAGTAGATTGCTTTCGTATAATTAAAAAACAGATATATCGAGTCAGTGAGCTCAAAAATTTGTCGTTAATTTACTATGTTGACGTGGTATAATAGATCAGCGCACTAGGAAGGGTTCCTGGTTCGAGTCCGGGTGGCAACAAAAACATTTTATCGATAAACTGGTTTTGACTGTATATTTTTCTAATTGATACATTTAATTTGTTTAGAAAGATATTTAGTAATCATCAGAATTTGAACCGAATACATTACCATTGAACCATGTTAATCATATCATTGTATGATGAATTTAGATTCTGTGTTTGAGAAGTGATTCATAGAATTTGTTTTTTAATATCAAAGAAAAACTTGACAATAAAAATTTGATTCATTAAGTCACAAGCATGTATAAAAGATATAATGGATTTTGCAAACACGATAACTCCCTTCGTTTTAATCAGATTTCGATAAAAAAAAATTGAAAAATTCATCTAATAATCATGTTAGCTAAGTTTAATAACCACTCTGATCTGTGGCTGTTTTAAATCTTCATACCTCTGTTAATGTTGGACGGCGAGAGATAAGTATAAGAAAATGTATGAATGTGGTTTAAGCAAGAATCAGGACAGAAAAGCGTGGCGCTCTACCATCTCTGTCTACCTCCGTAGAGAAACGGCGTTGTGGTAAGTTAGTTAATTAATTAGAGAAAAAAGTATAGTCTAAAACTACCAACAAAACGCTTAAAATGAAATATTTAGCCATTTACTGAGTGCACGTATGTCTAAGGTGAAAACTACCATTAAACATATTAATAATATTGAAAATACTAAATTAATGATTAATTATAAATATATACATATAAAATCAATTTTGTCCCGGTGACGCAAAAACAATATTTTTCGACAAAATTGATTTTATATGTATATATTTATAATTAATACATTAATTTAGTATTTAAAATATCACAGACCTATGTTCTGAATAATTACAACTTCACAATAAGAATGTGTTTTCCTTAATAATAATATTGTATTTAAAAAACAAGATCAGCATACCAAAATATATTATATATATATCACTTTTCCCACATTCCTGAATTTTGCTTATGTCTTGATAATTAAATTTATAATAAAAGTAATTTGTATACATTTTTCTCATATATATATATATATGCATATAGAATTTGTGTTTTCCTGAAATGTTAGTACATAGATGTATAATTTATTTTGCTGGTGAATAATTTTTCACAGTTAAAAAAAATCAGGTTTGCTCACCTGTGACAAGATTAGCGTGGTGGAATTGACAGACGGCGTCGGCTTCATACCAGGAAATGCGGTCCCGGAAGTAACGGTAAAACACCGGAAACCCTTCCTCGGGGAGAATCCAAGTATTGCTGATGTTTACCTAAGGAGAAGGAAGAATAAATTATTTGAAGAGATAAAAAAAAACAAAAATAAACCGAAAGACACGAAAGACGTCGAATATGAAAAATGTTCAAGATTTTGTTGTAATCAGAAATTTTTTCGACAAACCAATTTATGTAAATATACATAAATTTTAGCAGGGAATCTGTCAAAGGCCAGAAGCTATTCGGATGTATATATATATATATACATACAATTAGAATGGATACATATTTACATATATATATATTGTAACGTAACAATTTAATCACTAAGAATTATTATTTTTATTATTGTCACCCTATATTCACGTACGTCGGGTAATCCGTTCATAGAAACAGATTTTTCGCTAGATGGCGCTTGGAGGTGACACTTTTGTCACCTCCATGCGCTATGCATGTAGAGCGCGCGCAGCTCTCATCTTACGGGCTGACGGCTGATAATTTATATGAGTAATCCTTACCTTAGAAATTACCTATTTAAGGGTAAAATATAAACTCAAATTACTTTGTAGGGATCCTTCAGGTGCCCAAAAGACATGACCGTGTAGGGACTCACCTGATAGCCATATAGGACCGAAGCGAACTGACCAATAAGCAGATGCCAATGCATCGTGACGGAAGAGTTTGAAGAGCTGGCTGACCATTTCTCCGCAGACCGTTCTTTTATTTACATATCAAACGAGCCACCACAGTCTTCAACTACATACGCGCATTTAACTTTATACCACAATAAACGCTAACTTTTGTAAGTTCTCTTTTATTAAAATACCTTGATCTAAACACAGTGTAAATAATCACACACGCACATTCATATTCGACATACACCAATATGCGTGAGACTAGAAGAGAGTTAGGGGCTTCAGTGTCACCATGCATAAAACCTTCTGATACGATTACACATGTTAGACCCCGAATTTTAGTGCACTTATTTTAAAATTCAATGAACGTAATTTGCATTGTACGAGTAAACTCTCGTGTAGAAATTATTCCCTTTCTGAGTATAGGCACAGCCTAGTTACGCTCTATCAAGATGGCGTTTACCATTGTAAATTCTATTGTGTAATTTTGGAGGATCAATTTGCTACTCGGCGTCATGTAATCCGTAGGAAAGGATTGCGTATCGGACGAGCTAGGAAGCAGAGGTTCCACATATCGCGCAAATTTTAAGGTTACGACATCTTTCTTGAATTATTGATGTCACGAGCCTTTGCCAGAAGCCCTCATTTAATTTACTATTCTTTATTAACTAAAATTTGACAGTTATCTATTGTATTTTGTTTCCAATACTTAACTTTGCGATAGCTTTCTATTTAAAGAAACTATAAATTACGATTAGTACGTCCGGCATAACTTAAACAAACAAAATGTAATTCGTTATTTATGGAGTAATTTTGTTAAATTTAAAAGTTATTTAATCTATTTGAATCACACCGATCAGTGATTTTACAAATTTTTAAACAATGATTTATTAACTAACTACTATGTGACATTATTGTTAAGATAATTTTCCATGCGCGTTAATTTGAAAATTGAATCTTTTTCTAAATTTCCGTATCATGTAATAATTGTATAAAATATATTGAGCTGATTTTTTTCAACTTCATTTTGGATATTTGTTAAAATATTGAATTTACGCTTTATTTTTAATATAAATATTTTGTCAAACTAGAACCTCTTTCATATTTTCATTTCCACTATACTTTAAATTGACATAATATTTAATGTTGATTTTATACAAATTTCCAGCAAGCGAAGGAGAAAGTAGAACTTTGTTCAATTTGTGGTAAGTGTACAATGGAGGTGATGAAAACCCACTCACTCATGCTCTGTAGACTGATGCTGCTGGTGTGGGGCCGAAAAGGTGGTGTGGTGGAGAGGTTTAGAAAAAAAAAAATATATATATCCAAAATATTTTATGAATAAATTACGAAAATATTCAAGGAGTATGTACAAATTCTACAACGTTACGGAAACAATATTAATGAGATATTTATAAAATCATGTTAAGTGTAAATATTTTCGAAATTCATCCATTTATCTAAGTGGCCGCTTGAAGTTTTCTATTCAATGTGTAATTTTGATTCAATAAAATATTTTAATAAATCACATTACTACGACTTCTTAACATGCTTATATGTCTGAAATAGTTAAGATTAGGTACATGCAAGTTGAACTTTTTCGACTTATATTTTTAATTTGAATCTACCTCTAAAATATTGTGCATATATATATTATATATAAAACATGTTTTTATATAATTTATGCAATATATTGCATGTCCGCTTTACTAGATGAAAGCCCTCATGCAATCTTTGAATTTATTTTATGTTACGTTACTTGCAAAAATTATACTTTAGATAGTTAGACATTATTTACTGATGTAAGTATACCGTTAGACGTTATTTATTGATGTAAGTATACCGTTAGACATTATTTATTGATGTAAGTATACCGTTAGACATTATTTATTGATAGTAAAGTAAAAGGATTAAATATTGCATTTATTTAAAAATAAAAGAAAAAAGTTATGATCGGAGTGTGCATGCATATGAAGAAAAATGGAAATGAAATTTGTCATTATGTCTGAATATTGAGTAATTGTTCAGAATTCTGTTATTTTTGATATATAGATACGTTTGGTATTTACGTATATTTGTACTGTACTTGTATTTGTACACGTTTTTGTACTTGTATTTGAATATGATAAAATATAAATTTAATATATATAATATTTGATTACGTCATTTTTTCTAGGAGCAGGCAAAAAGATTGAGTGACTCACATTTCTATCATGCCACGCATCTTTCTCATTACCATTTTCTGCATATATTTGTTAGTTCTGTAACTTTCTGACATTACGA
Source organism: Eubasilissa regina (assembly GCA_022840565.1). Taxonomy (NCBI): domain Eukaryota; kingdom Metazoa; phylum Arthropoda; class Insecta; order Trichoptera; family Phryganeidae; genus Eubasilissa; species Eubasilissa regina. The sequence goes on from JAINEB010000018.1 coordinate 31,551,852, forward strand.
GTATCTTTCAGAAAATTTTATTTGATTTAACATAAAAAATGTTGCTACGTGGATATGGTTTAGTCCTTGGAATGTTATTCAATTGAAATATTTCTAATAACGAACTACAAATCTTCAATTTTATTATTTTGAGCATTCTCGATTTCGAAATCATATCCCGTTTAAACATATTTTCTAAATACTAAATTACTCACATATAAATCAATACATTACTATTGGTTCATTTAGAGAATAAACTTTAACCGTAACTATTGTATTTAATTACCTACATAATAAGACAATTATATTATATCTCTGTATTCAGTATTCAAATATAGTTAAATTATTAGACTTAACTGAAGATGTACATTGCTCAAATTCAAACAATATTAACATTACAAATATGTCTAACAAATCATTGTCTTTCATTGTCTTACTTCCGACGTATATTAGTTAAAGCATCGCATTACGACTCCGATATTCTACGACTCTAGGAAACAGCTTTTGGAGTAAATCATGCAGTAATTGACCGCACTCCATATTAGTGGAGAGTAAGGCTCCCCTCTGATGGAGTTAAGGGTTGTGGATCACCAAGTATTTATCTATTAGACCCTTCCCATGTAAATATTTTGGCTTTATAGGCGGAAGGGTTCGCTTATTAAGTACGATATTATATCGACGGGTTTTGGGACGTTGTTATCTTTAAAACAACGATGTAATCTTTGCTTGGGTTTAATACATTTATAAGATAGTTCCGCTACAAACTACGTACTTAATACTGTGTATAAATTAGATTTGACAGTGTACACTTTTTTGTGTTGAACACGTTAAATCAAATAAAAGTATTATGTGATACTTATATACTTTTAAACATCTTTAGTAATCTGTTTACAAAACAGAGTAGAAACTTATATAAATTGTTAAGAAGGAGTGGTTTACACGACAAATTTGGGAAATGTTTATGTGGTAGGTAGGTAAGTCGTTTGACAGACGGGTCCTATCTTATCTCAACAGCCTTTTCCGAAGGAGTTTCCAGAATGATCCCCATTTGTGCCATCAACTACGTCAGAAGGGTGGGAAATGTCGATAAGCACCCATAGATACGGAGGTACAGTCGAGAAAATGAAGATCAATTTAGAAAGCGGTGGAGGATTTTATTTTGGCAGAAAAATCTTACCGCGAAGCACTCTAGTGGCGTCATTAGCCGGTCTCTAGAAACTTCTAGAAAATAGCTTGAGACACTTTAAAATCTTAATTAAATTAACTTTCAACGGTGATGTTTATTTGTATGGCATTTAATATTACTTTTTTATGTCTAGTCTTCAACAAAATTCTATTTTATTTATGAATTTGCGATTATTCAGTACATGGTTCCCTAGTGTAATTTCCGAAATTAGGAAAGAAGAAGCAGACCAGGGAAGTTAAACAAAGGAGAACATTTAAATGGTTAGCCTTCGTAAATCTTAACTTCAGAACTAGAAGATATTTCAACATCTCCCGACACTCGTGTATGATCAGCACATTCATTCTGTTAATACATATGGAGTGCAACATGGACTCTGGCATAGAAAATTGTCTCAAAACTGGCTGATATTTACACAAATAGCTAAGGAATAAGCAATGTCAGATATCTCATTGAGAGACAGAAAAACCATCGAATGGATAAAACGAAAAAAAAGGTTGCAGATAGTGTCCAGAAAATCGACAAGCTACAGTAGGACTATGCTGATCACGTAGCAAGGCTTACGGTCGATAGATGGACCTACAGGACGCTGCAGTGCATCCATGGCTGTCCACATTCTAATTGTTTGAGTTATGTAACCATGAGTTTACTCTACTTTTATTTAAAATATTTTATACATCGTGTACTTTTCTAATTGTTTAAATTATTTGTATTAACTATGTTAAATAGTGTATATATCTATGTCTATATTGTTAGAGCCACGGTTACCAACCTATTTGCAAATGATAAAAAGGAACAAATGTAAAATATATATAGAAAATACTGTCGATTTCGATATGAACTCTGATCTAGTGAGGTGGGCAGGCAATATATAAAATATTAAAGGTATTGAAGTTTTAAATAAATAAATAAAATGAGCGTAGGTCGCGCGAAAATACGGTAGGCAAACGACCCAAAGTAAGATGATGGCCTCGCATGGAACAGCACATGACAGGGACAGGTGGCAGAGTTTGAGAGAGGCATATACTCAATGAGTGCAAAATTATTAATGAAGAACAATAAACAGATGATGACACGGCATGATGGAATAGAATATAAGCAGGTGTAATAATTAACAAGTATTTAGTAATTGTTATTGTTTTCACAGGTTTTGATGGGTTTTCCAACTAATAAAGCTATCTAGTCTACCAGTCTCATAATAGAGATTCTTAGGTACGTGGCGTATATTATTTAAAGTATAATTCTAACTTATTAGGACAACAAAGTTACAGAACATTAGAATGTTACATAAGGTTACAGTTTATTAGGCTGTAGATACTTGTTGGACTACTGAACATTTCCTCGTCTACCATGATCACATACAATCTCGTCAATAGATTATCATTTATTTGTTGTTAAGAATTTTGACAACTTCTCATACAATAAGGTCTTCAACAACCACGCTGCTGCTAAAAGTAAATTTAGAGATTTTATCAACTCCAAAATTTCACGTCAATGGAATAAACAAATTTATTATTAATTTGCAAAAATGTGTTGGATCTGATGATCTTACTTCGATCAATAAGGTTCAATTATTCGCTGAGAAAAATGTACTTGAAGTGTTCACAAATCACAATCAATATACTATAGTTGGTATGGTACTAATTTATGAATATTCCATAATATTAAATAAAGATAAACGTGTTTCGTTGACTCTTCACGTACCATTCGATGTAATATATGTATCAGGTTTTGTACAACATAAAGCTTTCAGTTATTCTAGATATGTCTCACCCTTGAAATATTTAAACTAGCCCCCGTGAGACACGCATGTGTAAGTCAATAAAGCCAAATGTGATAAACGCAACGCTTTGGGCTATCAAAATTTAAAGGCATGAGTGCTTGAGATTTTAGAATTTACGGCATTGATTTTATAACATTCGACACGTTTTTATCGTTATTGTTATTGCGCTCTCAATATTTGCTCGTAAATTTTAAAAGGGTATATAGGTACCGTTTGTTGTGAAAAAAAGACTAATATTTACATACTTAGTCGTTAACCGATACTTTGTAAAAAAGGGAACTTCTTATATTTACATATTTACTCGTTACATAGATTCAAATGGTTCTGCTAGCCTTGCAGATGGAACAAGGTATCAAATCCTGGATTTACCTGTTGGTTAATACTATATAGAAAAAGTTTGCTATTATAATTTAAAACGAGTTATTTAAAAACTAATATTTTCTCTTACTTTTCACATCTTGTTATTTTCGAAAATTATAGTCTTCTCATACCTTTAAAAAAGTATAATGAAATCAATTTAGATAACATCATTTAGAAACATAATATATAGTTACCATACCACACGAGACTTGAATGCAGTAAGTTCTATTGCCGTCAGATAGTTTTAACAAATAAGCTATAATATTCCAGTAAATTATCATTGGTGTATGCTTCTAAATGAGATACCAATTTTGACCCGTCACATGCGAGAGTCTTTTTAATTACAATGTTTCTTAAAACTTTTGAGTAGAACGTGCTAGGTGGAGCCAGGACTTTCAGTCTATTTTATTATCAAAATACATTAACATAACCAAAAATATATTAAAATTTTTAATGAAATCATATTTATTTGTGAAAATCATATTCATAATGTGATTTTATTACAAATTTAGGTGTAATCAGCTTGAGAGTCTCAGGAAAAAATCTTATAAATATATGCAGATGAGATGATATTGACAGAGGACTGGAGAAGAGAGAAGGAGAAATCAATTCAGTAAATTATAATTTTAAATTTCAAAAGACTCATATACCTGTCGCTAAACATGTCAACGCTAATTTTCATGTTCACGATGATCTTTCAATGAGTCTCTGATCTTCGAGAGCCAGCAAAGATACGTGTGTACTGGATATGTCATTTTAATCCGCGCGTAAAACATACAGACTGATGATTCATAAGTCGCTGAACTGTACTGTCCTTTATGCGCACTCGAGTCGAATCCGAGAGAGAGAATCGAGAGAGTAGACACGAGGCATTAGGCGCTCGTAGAAGAATGCAATTTTATAATTGCACGGTATGCACAGTGGAGACATTATTATATAATGAAAATTTGGGAACACTGTGAAATATGTCATTATGTAATTCGACACAGTTAACATGGATATTCAGAATATACAGCATGTTTTAAATGAAATACACAGGATTATGAATACAGGTGTAAAATAATATATTTTTATTTAGTTAAATGTTGATACAACACATTGGTCGTTCAGTAAACTGTTTTTTTCTTATAATCTCGTTATGAAACATTTGTACAAAAATTTTGTTTATAATTTTATATTATACCCATATTCAAAAACATGCATATTTCGTTTAGAATAGCCTAAATAAAATAAAACAGCATTCGGAAATGATTGAGTTTCTCATCTCAATTAGTTAATATTTTTGGAAAAATTCTTACATCTTGATGCGGTATACACCTAAATAAACGTTAAATGTTTTATATTTTACCTATATTATATTGTGGTTTTAAATTTAATTTGCGCACACCAAGACTTCCAACATATGAAGTATACATAAGTTTTAAATTATTAACATTTTTGTAAGGTTTCATAGCAGTGTGTTAACGCTCTAGTTGCCGTGCGTGTATACGGACAAAACTTTACTCTCGCATCTCGGAGATTTGGGGCAAAGATCGGCATGTATCAGTTGATTATTTTGCTATCTATACAAAATACATTAAATAAATAATTACAGCTCGCACCGTACTCAGCTATGTATTATCTTTTACGTGAGTTGGGTTAGAGGTCTCATCAGAATACATACATCTTAAAAATCATGCTAAATTTCACAATTCATGGTTCATTTTTTGCTACTTTCTAAATATGTTTCCTGCAAAACAAAGAATGAAAGTTGGACAGATACAGAGTCGGCTTTAGGGTAGGGCAATTGAGGGGGCCAAGCGCCGGATTTGGAGGGAGTGTCGATACTGATTGTGGAAATAGTTATTCATAAGAAAAATATTTTAATTCCGCTTTATTATCCAAACAAGCAGTGCTAACTATAATCTATCTGGTTGTCGGTATACGATAGTAGTACAAAATTTATCGTGAGGTATACCGGTTTCTGGTGCGTACTTGAATCTCGGGGGAATAGAGAACTTATCTATATATATAAAAATGAATGTTTGTTTGTTTGTCCCGTATGCGTTCCTTTACCGTTCATCTGATTGCGATGAAACTTTAGTGAGTTGTTGTGCACACGCCTGCAAAGGTTTCTAAATTAGTACAATCATTTTACACTATGTGGCGCGCGAGTCGTTTCAACAATTGTGTGTATTTCATATAGTTTATTGCCGAAAACGAAATACCAGGCGAAGAGACAACGTTTAATTCCATCTAGACTATAATGAATCAAGACGAAATTGTCAATTATCCAACTGAATTCATAAATTCACTTGATTAGCCAGGTATGCCGCCGCACGTTTTAGCATTGAAAATTAACGTACCTTTCATTCTTCTCCGAAATATAAATCCACCACGACTTTGTAACGGTACCAGGCTTTTAGTGAAAAAGATAATGAACAATATCATCGAAGCTACAAATTTAAATGGAAAATTAAAAAATAAAGGAGAAGATGTACTGTTGCCGCGCATCCCAATGATTCCGACAGATATGCCATTCGAATTTAAACGTCTGCAGTTTCCGGTGCGACTCGCATTTGCAATGACTATCAACAAAGCCCAGGGATAATCGCTTCAAGTGTGTATGTGGTCTGCTCACGCGTCGGAAAACTTTCTGATTTATTCGTATACGCACCAGACGGAAAAACAAAAAATATTGTGTATCCAAAAGCACTTCAATAATCAGAATTAAAATACAAAATTTTTCTTTCTTTGAGTGGCATGGCAACACATGCCGGGTACTCGCTAGTATTATATATATTTGGGGGTTATGTCGGTGGTTAAATGAAAGATATGTTTGTTTGCGCGTTTTGAGGTTTATTACATTATGATAAAAACAAGAAAGACATAGAATGAAATGAATGAATGAAAAAATGAAATGATGTAGAAGGTGCGTGTATATTACGAAATGAAATGATGTGAAGCGGGCTGGCGGTCTCGCTCGGCTTTCACGAGCCGGCGAGACCGCCGTCGTGAAACGCTGAAACTGGAGAGACTGCCTAGCGGTGAATTCTGAGCCAGGCTTGTGGCAGCAACCGGCAACGCTGTCGCTAGCGTCGATGCCGACTGAGATGGCGGTGGATTTGAATTCCGGTCGCTACATATGTAATAGTCGATAACAATTTACATGTAGCAATTATATACAAATATTACAAATATACAAATATAAAGTATTTCATTAATTCTTAAGACTGAAGAATGTAGTTAACTTTTTGTAAATATATTTTCAATTATGCTTTAATGATATACTAGTTTTATTGTGGAAAATATAATAAATATAAAATGATGTATTTATTACTGAATTGTTAGAAAAGTGCTAGAACTACTAAAGGAGTGTTGGCCCTCTGCCATTTTTGACCAAATTGATGTAGATTAGCGAAAACTAGACGTAAAATACCCTTTTATCTTTGAAGGCTTAATTAATATTTCGCTCAAAACTCTCTTTTGGACTATATCAAGCGGTGAGGGTTTATTTGTTGTAACTGACATTTTAATATTTTGACGTATCGTTGTAAATGATTAAAATTCGATGTTAACAACCTTTTGAATATTATATTAATTATTAAGTACTGATTTATTACATATTATATCGTGGATTTGTTTAATTTTAAATTTTTTCTTCTCAATCAATCTCCCTCTATTTATGCAAAGATAAAGGATAAAATGGAGTCTACAATGTCACCGCAATAGTTTATTTATCGCATGATATTATTTTATTATTAATATATGATATTATATGAATATATTATATCGATCACATCGATGGTTGTATGCATGGTAAATGAATATATCAGAAAAAATGTTTTTGTGTTGTCTTTCCACTGATCCCATTGTTGTAGTATTACATTATTTTTCGAAAATACTTCTTTTTGACTTTTTATTAAGATAAGCTTTATCACAACATTAGAAGAATATTCTTTTGCCACGTAATGGATCATGATTAAATACAATGTTTTGAATCCATAAAAAAAGAGTTTTTTTGAATAAATCTCTGCCATTAATCACCGATATATAAATGTTTATTACTAAAAATATTACATAAGAAATACATTGCATATCCTGATTTCTAAAATACATATTTATTTTTATGTGTATTGATATATTATTGTAGTTTGTTAAATAATACAGAATATTAGTTAAATCGTAGTTAGGTTAAATCGTGTGACTGACGCAAGTCGCCGACCATAGTGGTGGGTAATGGAATCAGAAGGGATGGATGGATGGAAAATAGGGAATCGGTAATAAGGGATTGACGAGGATAAGGGAATCCTTCGATAGCGGATCAGGATGAACTTACGGAACCAAAAGGACTGATCGACTCACCTGGTTAATGACACCGTCTCTATAATCTTCCGGAAGTTCACACAATGTACAAAATTGCCACGGTACAAAAAACTCTAATGAGTTTCAACGTTCACTACACACCGAAATCACAGCGGTATATGAACTAGTGACCCAATAAATATTCTTATGAGAACACTTCTTCTCCAAATCTCAATGAATTTTACGAATTAAAATCAAACCAGTCGAGCCAAAGGAACACTGTATACTGATTGGGAGTGGGCTAAGAGGTAGGAATAAAACTAAAAACTGGTGATAATAACACTACGTTTTACAATAACATTTGTTTCAAGTTATGAAAGTACATGTATCCACCGAGAACACCAAGAGACAACCTAAGTACCCAATGATATTGCTGTTTAATTATTATAATACAGTTCAAAAATCACAATTTCAGAAATTATATTTATAAGAGAACAAGTTTAAAGTTTGTCGACATATTTTACTTCAGTACGTGCAAGACAGTAAAACAATGAACAGTGATAAAAAAAAAGTTGAAGTCGAGTTAATAATGGACACAGACATTTGCCGTGGTGTCTGGTAAGGATACTTACTTTTTCATCTCCTCTTTGTTAATGTGTATTCAGATGCGATTTTTAGAGAAACACTACGAAATAACTAAGGAAACTAGCATGTTTATAGTCAATTACATTTGCTATGCTGATGATACTGGAAGACCTGCAAATATTATTGAAGAGAATATAATACGCTGATCGAATAAAAAGGATGAAAATTTAAAAAATCTAATTTATTGTTTTTCAATATTTGCAACATATTATATAAGTATAATAATAAGAAATAAGAGTCTTTTTAAAAGACTATTTATTGATACATCAATATGTTTCGATACCTATAGAGCACTTGAGATATCTAAATAACAACAACTATTCTGAATTCGTCAATCATCTTTTGACATTAACAAGGGTTTTGAAATTTTACTTACAAATACTAAGAGTTTACAATTTGAAATTTTAGGATTAAGATAAAGTTCCCAGTAGTTCTTAATTAGTCCCCCACCACTTAAACTTTTATAGTTTTGTTGTTTTCTGTGTTTGTATTTTAAATTTTTGAATATATTTCTTCCTGAAAAAGATACTATAGGTATCGAATGTAGATGAATCAATAAATAATAGTGGTTTTAAACTAAGTGTTTTTTTATTATTATTTATTCAAATTTATTGTCTTTATGAAAAAGCCATATGAATCACATTTACATAAAATATTGGTTCCAATACTAATGTATGGAAGTAAAGCCTGGAATTGGTAAAAAAGAAACAAAGGAAGAATGAATTCGGTCGTTTAGGTGCATGTGTGGAAAATTAATGTACGATAGAGAGAGGAATGAACAAATTTGGAGCGAATGTATAGCGTAGTCGATAGAATATAGAACGGGTTTATGAGATCTTTTGGTCATGTGGAACATGTGAGTGAGAAGAGGATGGTAAAAATACATAAGGAGAGTGTTGATGGAATTGGGAACAGAGTGCGTCCACGGAATACCTGGCATGTCCAGATAAACCAACTACAGCGTGGACGAACAGAATAATGTGACGTTATATTTTTTCTGCCTACCACTGTGGAAATGTGGCATGATGGTAAGTTGTTTGAAATATTAAATAAATATTTGGGGGACTGGCTGGATGATTAATGCGATCATTCACAAATGATCAAAGTCAGAACAGAGATGGCGGGCAACTGTTTTAAAAAATATGAGATCAGCTCTGTAACAATTTACACTGACGAGGGTGCATTTTTCAAGATATTATATCTTCTCAGTATATTTTACGGGGTTAAAACACGAACACTAACCCCAACTACCACAAAAAAAGACACAGGCTTTCGAAATATGATGCTACAAGAAGACGTCGAAAATCTTTTTGTTGGACAAATTGCGAAACGAAGACGTCTTGAAACGTGTGAAAAAAGATAAAAAGGTGGTGATCTCTAAAAAGCAGAGAAAAGTTGAGTATTTTTGGCATGTTGTGAGAGGCGATAAATATTAAATAATACAAATATATACTATAAGAAAAAATTCAAGAAAGATAGTGCGTAGGAAAAAGGCCAAAAAAAGGTTGAAAAATTTGCGTGACTGCTTCTATTCTAGCTCTCGGTAATTATTCAGAGCAGCTAGCTCTTGAAGATTCGTCTCTAGTGCGCGTAAAGGACAGTATAGTGTTGAGCGCGAGGCGAGCTGTGAATCATTCCCGCATTTATTTTGTGCGCAGAGTAAACTGGAAACTCTCAGAGTCTTATCCATATACACACACCATAAAGTCCAAATAGCTGTTATGATTTCCATCACTCGTAAGGGAGTGGAATTTTGAACAAGTAAAAGTAAAATCTGTACGGTGTAACAAATGGAATGAAAAACTTTATGTTCTTGAAAGAAAACTGGATCATACAGATAGCAACCCAGTTAAAAAAATAATAATATGTAAATATTTATTATACGCTAAATTTAAATAAAATAAAGAATTCACATTACACAAATAAGTATTTTTATTATTATTAAAGTATATTTGCTTATTTAATATTTACAAAATTACTTTGTTGCAATATATTATATAAACAAATCATACTTTTATAGTTTTGTTTTTATCTATGCTTGCATTTTTAATTTTCGTATTCATTGTTTCCTGAAGAAGATACCATAATTATCGAAACGTGTTGATGTATCAACAAATGGTGGTTTTAAAATGCTTTTATTAATATTTAAAAGGTACACTCATCCCTCTATTTACGCGGTAGATACGTTCCAGGAAATTCCGCATAAAGCGAAACCGCTTAAATCAAAGCATAGAACGTATACAAAAATGGAAGACAGGTTCCATAAAATTAAAATCCGCGTAAATCGATACTAATAATTCATATAAAATAGGGTTCCAAAAAACCACGTAAGACAAGTACATGGCATAGACGTATATACATCAACATAAGAAAGAGATAAAAAAATGTAGCTTTATTAATTCGAAATAAATTTACAACACGCACATAATTTAAAACTTTAACTGTTATTTCATTATTCCTCCTCCTCGCTGCTATATTCCAATGAAACAATTTTTTCTTTTGGGTTTGCTCGAAATCACCACTATCATCAGATTCATATCTAGTAGCAGTTTTTCTGTATTAATCCTGATTAAATAGTCTGTAGCGAAGTTTTGTATTTTATTTTTTATTAAATCGTTGTAAATAAAAAAAAACCGCGTACAAGTAAAACCGCATAAATCGAAGGAGAAGTGTATATTTGTTGTATATTTATTTATTTATTATTATTATACACGCTCTAATCAGGCATTAACATAATTCGTAAAATAACAGAAAATTTCATCAGAAGTTCAATACACAAAAAAAAAAAATTACATAGTAACAGCATGTTTTACATAATCAAAATTAAAAATAAATATAAAATGTAAAATAAAGGAAATTATTCGTCACCATTGAGTTGAGACACAAAAAATTGTAATAATGTAGTCCTATAAAGAGTTAAATTTACAGAAAAAATTTCGCAGCATATTGTCAAATGTTTTGATGAAAAAAACGTTTAAAATAAAAAAGAAAATTACCAATTCATAATAAATAATTTTAACAAAAATTTATCAATACTTAATAAATAAATATGCTTGGTCGACTAGTTAAACAGCCTTGACTCATGTTGAATGAGATTTAAAAAATATTTTCGACTCATGATAATCTCTGAGAATCGGATTTTGCTCCCACCAGATTCTTGATCAATTCTCAGCCTTTGTAGTCCCCGTGTACACAACATGTCTCAGAGCGTCTTTATTTCGCGTCTCGCGCTTTATTTCACACAAGTCACGTACGTCAACTGTCAAATGTCATTGTCGTTCGTCAGTTGTATGAGAGATTTTGAATCTCTCCAGCAGCAGTTAAATCTGAATAAATGTTTGTAATTTAACGCTTTATATTAATAATAATGTTTAATGATTTATGCTAACTTGACAGGATAGATAATTGTACGGATCTGTGATGGTTTTGCGTGACGTTTGTGTGCGTGTGTCAAATCTTGCTGTCAGATAGAATGTCATATATAATGGTTTGAGTTTTTGTCAATTTCAATTTGATCTCTGAGTTTATCTCCAGATTTAAATCTTAACACGTGTACATGATATTTACATTTCAACTAAATTAACTAAGATTATCAGAAAAATAAATATTTTAAATGTTACGAAATAAATAATAAAAAAACCACTCCAAAAAGTTGCTTCAAATATCAGATTTCAAATAATGTAATAATAAATGTCTTGAACATTTGGTGATTTAAAGTTAATATTTAACCAGATTATTATTCAAACTAAAATTATTCAAAACTATGCCCCTCTTCATTCAGAAACTCGGAATGTTGAATTTAGAAACCTAAACTAACTCATCCTATCAAAGTAATAGTTTTATGGAATGTATCTTACGAATTTCAATCAAATCATCGAAGTCGTTTCAAAGTTGCAGAATCAATATTTATAAAACCCCTGAACTTAAACCAATATATCAATAGCAGTTTATGTGGAATTTAGATGATCCGGTTTGCATAGTAATATATTAATTACATATATAAAAATCTACTCAATAATATCTCAAATATGAACACTGTTCATTAATTTGTTATTTATTATAACGTTTTCAATACTGACGCATCATCTTCAGTAATGTTACTAATACTAAACTTAAGACTAAAGAACTACGTGCTACTTAGTGTTGTGGAGTGAAGGGGGGGGGGAGGGAGATTAGAGTTGGGTGGATGTAGAGGCGTGGTCATCGAGCACAGGAAATGGGACTTAATATATGGTGTTTGAATATTGATGACATTTTTGCATAGTTTTATAAAATATCTAGTATATTTCATTTTTTTTACAAATATGTACTAATTCTACGCTAGCACTGTTGAAGCGATAACCCTCGGTACTTGCATAGGCCACGCAATGCGGACGCATCAGAATTGAAAGCGTAATAATAAATTAGTGAAAGTAAACAGTGTTTTTATTTATAAAACAAGAATATTTTGAAAAATCAGTAATAACGTTTCATATTCTGGAAATCATTATTCATCGTCAAGCTTCAAACAAATTGTAAAATATCACAGAAAAAGTTAAAAACACTTGAAGCATAATTATATTTTTAACTTCTTCTTTCTTCGCAATCAAAACTGACTCAGCACGTAATGCAAGTTCCCTACCCTACCCGACTTTAAAATCTCTCCAGCAAGATGTATTTATCCATCATTGTGACACTCATTTAGGTCTTTTCGGCCCAATGTTGGACCCAAAACAATCTCTTTTTTTAGGCTGTCGCTTTGACGCATAATGTGGGCTAATAATAATTGAAAGTATCTTTTGTTCATTGTTGTAGATAAAGCTTGTTGTGGTTGGATTTATTGCAGGATTGAAGTATTCGCGTGTCGCGCTATCCACGGGATGCGTAACATCTTTCTCCAAAAATACTCGTACATTTCAAAGACGTCTATTAAATACTAATTAAATGTATTAATTAGAAAGATCAATTTTATCGAAAAATATATTGAATAATTACAACTTCACAATGAGAATGTGTTCTCCTAATAATACATGAGTTATATCAATGTGTCCACAATTTAATAAAAATGCATTGTTAATTTTGGCGTCTGCTATCGATTTACTCAAAGGTATTTATTTGGGATTCCGTAAAAACAAAATAGATGGCTTTCAAATAATGGAACGATAAATATATTCATATAGGTTCGAAAATTTGTCGTCAAAAATAATGTCGCTGTGGCATAGCTGGATAATTCACCTTCCCCGGTTTGGAAAGAGATCCAGGTTTGAATCTCGGTAGCGCAATAACAATATTATTTCTGTAAAATTGATTTTATATGTATATCTTTCTAATTAATACATTTAATTAACACATGTACTATTCGCCGCTGGGTCACTACCTGATGTATGGCAAGAGTCAGATGGGATTAATTTCACAGAAATTCTCGAATCTCGGGTTAAGTCCTGGGACTAAAAAAAACATGGAATTCTTTTGAATTTATTCCCAGGTTGGCTCGATACAGAATCCTTATCTGCGACCAACCTCACTCTAGATGTAACAGCTCTTGCTACGTCGTTCGGGTACCAATAAGGGATTAGTAATAGCGGTAAAGAGGGTGTCTCAAATGCCAGAAAGGCCTAACTACGATCAAGAGATACAAACGCCCATGTAAAGACCTGGGCGTTGCATGTCACATATGTGAAAATAGGTCAACAATTGAATTCCTTTAACAATAATTCAACCGTCAGATTACTAAGCCTGTATATCTATATGATCAGTGCTCCCGTTCATATAACATCGCTTTTACATGAGCTACATTAGCTCCGGTTCTTTGAAAGAGTTGAATTTAAATTGTGCTGGTTAATGTACAAGGCAACACATAGCATAGCGCTTCTATATCTTCGAGAGCTTTGTATCCCGGACAATTTGAATGGTAGACTTCAAACTCTAAAGGCAGCCTCTATTTGAGCCGCAGGAAGGGTTGTAGAACCGACCAACCGTTGCCAGAATTCTAAATTTAGTGAATGGACATTTATGGCGGCAGGTCCAAAAGGGTAGAAATTTTTGCCCTCTGTCATAAAGTACAGTGCATCAGAGACTTTATTTAACCTTTCCTTTACGCTGTTAAAATAAAAACGCGCGTTTCGGTGCTGTAAACTCAGTGCACAGACTTTTTCGATTTTTAAGTCGGGTAAATATGAATATCTTACATTTATTACTGATATTAATCATTCAAATAGTTGATATATATATATATATATATATATCAATTATTATGTAGGAGTACTAAAACTGAGAAAAAAAAACATTGGTTATTACGAACGACAACATAAAAACGTGTAAGACGCGTCTGACTCGGCCGGCGCACACTCTGCCACTAGTGACGATCTGCGTCCGGCTCTCCGTACCCCGCACAGTGCGCCTTCCACACCTACTCCATACGTATTGACAAATTCACGTCAGGTTTTTATAAATACTTATATATTGTAATTGTTTTATCCAATACGTAAATATATTACGGAGGAATACCTAAAATATGAACTCTGTATTTAGTACATTTATAGAAATATTCACATAATTAGAGGTAATATCAATTTAGTTTACATTATCGAAGAGGAAAGGTTAAGAAGAGACTTTAAACTCACCCTTTCAAAAAATCATTTCCAAAAAGTTAAAAGAAGAATTTTTAATTTTAAAATCAATAATGTAGGACTATAAACAGTTTATGTGTAAAGGGCCGTTGAGTTGAAAGTTTTTACGAAAATGGCGCTATACAAATTATCCAATATTATTTTTATTATTTAGTTACGTTGCTGTTTTGCTATTACTATTCCAGTGAATATTTTAAACTATTTCTATACAATTCTTCGGTACAATTCTTTCAGCTCCATTCGACACAATTCTTTCAGCTTCATTGTACATTGATGTTTTAGTTTCTTGTATTCTTTCTTTTTCCATTTTTCTATTTGCTTTGTTTCTGTTATTCTTGCAATAGGACATCTTTGAATATGCTGTGCTGTACATAAAAGCTTCAAGTCTTGAATATGTATCTACATTAAATAGGTACTCTTCAATGGTCTCCATAACGATGGCTAAAGAGATCAGACATTCGAGATATATTAGTCTATAAAACTTTGCAGCCAAGATTCGGAACGATCGTTAAATCCAAGTAAATTACAAGACCTTCTGCCTAACTCTTATTATAGACTAGTACTTTACTTTAGTACTTTTCGCTTATGCAGCATGTACAAAATGTTCATTAATTTTAATATTGTATATTAATACATTATTTGATTCAATTTTAATATTTAATCAATTCATATCACAATTTACTTACAATTTTTTAACTGATTTTGTTCTTATCAATAGCACGAACGTATTCAAAATTAAAATTGTTAAAAAAATCTTATTTGGCACTTTTAAAGTTATGGAAAATTATTTTTCAAATTATTTCCATCAATATTCCTGTTTAATATTTGATGTTATCTTTCCGCACAATTTAATTTGTTAAATATCCGGCACCCTTTCCGGAAAATAACTATAAACTCTCATAAATATGTTATGTTGCAAACTGAGGGTAGATTTTTTACATCCTCCAGGTGTTGGAATCTCGTGAAAATAAAAAGAAAGGGGATTAATTATTGAGACTGTCCCCCCCGCTCCACCCTGCGCTGGTCCTAGTTGACCCCAAAGCCTTCTCGGCAATATATCGTTTTAGGAGTCCGGCTGGATCCCCGCGAAGCATTTTATCCCCCATCCCCTGCATCCTGACTTTATCTTGTTTTATCCCGGTCTTCGGCGCAGGGGTAGGAAACCATTTTAAAAATTCAAATGGTTCAAAATAATAGTGCAGTGAGCCCGCATTTCTGAAACAAACAACCGCTAAACAAACACGTTTGCCCCAAGAACTTGCAAATTTATGTACCGTTTCGATGATTTTATTAATATTGACTTATTACATTATAGTGCATTATTTATGTGGAATTCCAATACATGACACACGTACGTAAAATGATACACTTCATTAGAATGAAGCGTCAATATTTTATGAAGTGTAAATATTTGACCATTTCTTCTGAAGGTAAATTTTTCAAGATAGAAAATAAACAAGTCTTATGTCAAAAATGTATGAATTGTAACACCGGAATGCTGCTGTACTGCAGGTATTTATCAATTAAAAATTACCACTCATATAAATTACCGGAAAAATTTCTGTTACGAATATTATGTATCTCTTAACGTAAGTAATTACATTGTTTAAGTTAAAATGTAAAACTATTTTTGTTGACTTTTCAAGACGTAGATAATAAAAAAGTGTTATGGAGTTTAATTAAAATATTATGTAAGAAGATAGAATTCAGAAAAATCGACATTAGAACGACATCTTAAGTCAGATTTTAAACATTAGTAGTTTTATAAAATGTAAATAAATCTATCATTATTCATGAGCTATACAGAAATATGCCAAACAATCCCTGCTTGCAGCTGTGTATATTCATCTTCATTTATTAAATAAATGATAATAAATAAAAAAAAACATGAAAACTCCTTCATCCAACATTAAAATTCTGAGAACTCTATTCATCGACGATTTACTTGGTAACGTATCTTTCTGCATCAAGTAATTAACTGTTCTACATATGAAACTATTGAAATACTGATATTATATTCACTAATAATATTAAAGATTTTATTAACTATTAAGGTAAACACAATTTCCGTAAATACAAAGTAGATTAGTAATATTTGAATATGTCCAAGAACACACAATTACTGGATTTTCCCCTACAAAGGCATTGCCATTAAACAAATAATAGATATCTCATAGAGACGAAGCTATTTTATTTTATTTTATTTTATTATATTTAATGGAAATATATGGAAGTATGGGTAATTACAGGGCTTACGATCTATCTTCGGCTGGCTTAAATGATCACTTTATACAAATATAACATTCACCATTTTTACCCATTAATTAATCTTAACATATATACAACTTCCAAAAATTTGATAGATATGAAGATTGATTAATGAGTGAGAATGGTGAACGTTGTATTTGTCTAAAGTGATCACTTAAGCCATCCGAAGACAGGTTGTAAGTCCTGTACCATACTTTCATATATTTCCATTAAATATAAAAAATAACTTCGTCTCTATGAGATATCTATTATTTATTTAATAAAAGAGATGGCTTTCAAATAATGGAATAACAGATATATTAATTTGAAAGTGCAACATATACGTTCGAAAATTTGTTAGTAACTTATTTATAATGTTGACGTGGTGACATGAAAAATCAGTCAGCGCCATTCCTCGGATAGGAAAGGTTTCTGGTTCGAATCCGGGTGGCATCAGATTTTTTTCTTCAATAAATTGACTTTATCTGCATATCATTCTTATTGATACATTTAACTTGTATTAAAAAATATCCAATACACGATATAAATAAGTAGAGATCTATCTGAAGCAACGCTGTCTTAAATTCCTACTTAAATAAAATAAATAAAAAATCGATGTATGTCATCGCGCGAGAACCACCCGTAGGGGATGTATGCGTGTGTGTGAAGAGAGGGCTTAAAAGGTGACGCGCGCCGAGCGCGGTCTCTTTCTCTGCCGCTCACTTCTCTGTTTATACGTGTATATTATTGTATCATGGTAGTATTCTTGTAATAAAGATTGTTATTAGCACCTGACATGTTTCATTACTGAACTACCAAGAATCTTATGTTGGGTACGCAACATTGGGAAGAGCAGTCATCTCAAGTGCTTAACATTTAATTACGTGTTTATAAATTTACATTTAAAAAAATCAAAATAGCACGAAAACACTGACTACTATTTTTAAAAAGACAGAAGTTTGGCAAAGTAGCCTAGACAAGACTGAATATCTACCAGAGGTGATATCTTCTACACCTTACAGAAATTTTTTTTTTTTTCGATAGATATGTTATTTGAATATAGTATTGATATGGCTGTTCACTTCTCGTGCATAAACTATTATAAAAATATGTCAATAAATTTATCTGTCTTACTATCATCGGCATCTCGGTCTTCCTGTCACATCCCCTACGTGTTTGTCTCCTTTCCTTTACATGTTGTGGAGATTCTTTGAGCAACCCTCTACCCTTAAATTGTTTGCAAAGCACGACAGGCTGTATGTACTTCTGAAAACAACAACTTTCGTCCGCTGTTTAACAGTTCATGCGTGAAAATGTCCACGGACAATTAATTAGCCGTGACAGGGCGACAGAATTTCTTACAGTCCAATAATAAATAATCAAGTATTATATGGATACGTCCTGAACAGCAAAGAAACAAAAAATTGAATATTAAGATCAAAGTTTAATGAAACGAAAATTCTACACAAATAAGTAACTTATTAAGAATTTATTAAGTGGTTTTGATGTACGAAATGTGACATTTTAATTTCCGGAACGTATTTCATAATACACAGTTGAAAATTAGGACTAGAGATCAACGCTGCCAAAACAACTGAAAATGTCAAGGAATGTTTGGTGCGCCGTTATACTGTGATCACGAACTTTTGAGTCCCAAGAGATCGTTAAAGAAGAAGAAGAACGTATATATATATATATATATATATATATATATACGTACGGATATAAAATATACGTGTTGAACCGTACACTAGAAGCTGCTACCACCAACAAAGTACCTACTCCTCTTATGCCTATATACACTAGCTTAGACGGCATTCCTATTTCTGGAAGCATTTTCAGATTGCCGTTGAGTACCTGTCTCACATTTTGTTCACAAGTATCAGTTATATTAGAGAATCTTTGTTCCTTCAGAGCAGCTTTTAATTTAGAAAATAGCCAGAAATTACAGAGAGCCAAGTCAGGTGAATAGGCAGGATGATTTAATTGG
The DNA here is from genome assembly GCA_022840565.1 of Eubasilissa regina. Lineage (NCBI taxonomy): Eukaryota > Metazoa > Arthropoda > Insecta > Trichoptera > Phryganeidae > Eubasilissa > Eubasilissa regina. Next base: position 31,570,931 of record JAINEB010000018.1, read on the forward strand.
ATAATCGCTTTTCGTCCGGAAAGTCTTTCACAGTGAGCGCACTCTAAATTTTTACGCCAAAGTACACACATATATATCTGTTACCTTTTCAATAGCCAACTTACAAATTAAATTTAAGTACGTGATAGTTCAAATATGATTCAATACGAATACTTACGTGATTTTTATATATTACGATACTTTACGTCATGGGCTCACGAATTAAATACAATGACATACAATAATAAGAGATGGCACCATTGCAATATGTGCGATGAAGGCTCTCCTACAGCTGTCTTGATATCTGTATAATAGACATGAAATTTGTGATGCAATGATGCTTTATGATATTTTGCTATCCAACCTAGATAATCCCAAATTACTTTATTCAATTAAAGTTGTAGTTCTGACCCGTTTCACAAGATTGTGCCCCTAGAATAATATCTGATCGATTGATATTTACATCAAATAGATATGGTGCAGTGGAGTGGATGAAGGGAAATTTTAAGTAAATAGTTAATAGTAATAATTATACATGATTTGTTTAAACTACTATTTATTAATTGTTCTACATGTTTCGATACCTATGATATCTTCTTCAGGAAACGATGTTTACTGAAATTTAAAAAAATAATATTCTTTTATTCATAAATAACTTCAATACAGAATTAAATATTATTAAAGAAATTATAATTAATAATGGTTCTAACATTAAATTAATAGATAATTTGTAAAACAAAAAGTAAAAAAAACAGTTTATCAGATCATATGTTTACTCATCTATTATTGGTAATGGGACACAGTGGAGAAAAATTGTATTTTTAAGTAATTTTACTTCAAATTCGTTTATAAAAAATATCCCAAATTATATACAATCAGTTTTTTACACTAATAACAAATTACAGAATTATATATTAAATAATAAGGATAAGGACGATATTAAAAAATAATCGGGGGTTTACAAATTAATTTGCAATAGAATTAAGGAGCATTTAAAACGCCTAAATAATTCAGAATTTTCCAATCACCTTTTGGAGACACCATTCATTTGGTGTTAATAGGGGTTTAGAAATTATACATACAAATACTAGCGGTTTACAGTTAGATAAATTTGAAATTTTAGAAATAAGAAAAAGTGTTAATAGAAAGCTTAATATTATTAATAACCAAATCCTCTTTGCAAATAGTCACCTTTTAAATTTGTTTTCATATTAGTTCTTACTTATTCACCATTTTAGAGTTTTGTTTTTATCTAAGCTTGTTTTTTTAATTTTAGTATACATTGTTTCCTGAAGAAGATACCATAGGTATCAAAACATGTAGAATAATTAATAAATAGTGATTTAAACAAAGTACTCTGTATAATTAATAATATAAAATGAGGTCACAAAGTAATTTTGCAAATATTGAAGAAGAAATAGTTAATAATTAAAAAACTCAATTTTTAGAAGCTGATGTAGGACTTGTTCATGAATTTGTCAATGTTTTTTAATAATTCAAATATTTAAATGTACTATTATCAAGGTGTTTGGAAATGAGTTAAAATTTGATTCCATTTATATGTAGAATTGTACAATATTTAAGGGTGTGCTTTCATTCTTCCATTTTAAAATTCGAGAAACTCTACGTGAATTGCATACTTTTTCAATACGGGACTAATAGTTAAACTTCCTGTGTTCAAATTGAATACTAAATGACGTTATTTGTTACGTAAATCTTGCTAGAGAGGAAAGTTATAATAAAAAAAGATGACAATAAAGTTGTTGATTTTCTCGCATTCGAGACAAGTGTTAAAAATAACTCGTATCTAGAGTTTATTCCACGTTTTTTCATATAAATATGATGGAATTAAATGAAATATGTGTTGACATTTGATTTAATTAAATTAAAATTAAATAATTTTTTGAAGTATGTATCTAGTTCATACATACGAAAATATTTTGAAATCAGTCAAAATATATTTATATTTAGATATTCGCTTAAATCAATACTCTAAATTTAAATTTATTATGTCAAATGCATTTTACAGTTTTGTTTAATATTGTCGATTTAAAACATCACGTTGTCGTTTTGCGAGCTGTTTGATTCATAATGACGGTGTTACGTAATAATACGGAATATTCATTTTCGACTTGCATACAAAATATCGTACATAAAATGTTTACTTCGTTCAAGAAAACATTGTTTTCCATTAAACTCAGTAAAAAAACAACATCCAAATTATGAAATTTGCAACTAATGATGTGCATAAGTTTAATATTAATTCATAAATATGAATTAATATTAAACTTATGCAACTTATTTGTATTTAAAATATGTATTTTCGGCATTTTTTAATGAAAATTACGAGAGTGCGAATTTAACGTCTATGATGCCGCTCGGGACCGGTAGAATGAAGGAACAAAATATAACACACATTTTCACGATCGATATAAACATTATTTAGTAAGAAATTATTGGGTATTTGATATAAAACTTGATTTTAAATAGTAGCTGAAGTCTCAATGTGAATAAATATAATATATTATTTTAAATCGTTTGCTTTCATTATAAGAAAATAAATTTCGTATATGCACGAGTTTTATATATTAAGTCAATTTTATGTCACACGGAAAAGGAATTTAACGGTCGCGGTTTTTTTTAAATGCTTGTGTTGTCTTAATTATGGCAAATAATATTAAGTTTACTAGTTTTAAATTAGTGTAAAGGTCCTATCTAAGTAATAGTTTTAAAAAAGTCTAATCTGGCGTACAACTTTTGATATAAATGAATAATAAAAATCCACATTTTAGTAAAAAACGTGAAAGGGAAGCCAGTTTCATTAATTATTTAATTAATATCTAATTATTCCCATAAGTCTGTCAAAACCATACAATCTTATTCAATTTAGCCTAAATTCTAATGAATCGATTCATTAAATAATATATCAGGAGCGTCCACTGTAAATAAGAAAAAAAGCTGTGCATTACTAGAGAATCTGGAAAATAAATATAAATTAAACAATCCTCATTTTTTAAAAGAATTATGCATTAGCGTAACCCACGGCTATAATTTAAATTTCGGCAGTGTGAAATACGTGCAACATTTATAAAATATGGTTTAGAAAATATTTGATACGCAATAAAATCTTATTTCATTAGCATTTCAAAAAATATTTATTTTATTTTATTTTTTTATTATTAATATTAAAAATATAATATAATTTCAATAATCAGTGGATATATATACATATATAATATTTTAACATTTGTTTCTTCTCAATGAGAGTAAGACTCGTGTATAGAGAAGGAGTATATTCGAGTTAATTTATGTTTCAGTTAGTCTGTGTACATATTTTTTTTACTTCAGTTACAAATTTATGATAGTCCGTAATTTTTCGAATTGTGATAGGGAGATTGTTAAAAAATTTGATACCCTGATAAATATATTGATTTTGATTTGTTGTATATTTTAGTTTTGGGATATCAATTTGATCTCTATATCTTGTGGATCGGAATCCGCTTCTAAAATTTAATTGATTTTTAATTTTGAAAATTTGAATTATTGAATTTTTTTGTATAGGTCTACTATTTTTGGTACTTTAAAATCTGCGAAAAGTTGTATACTTGGATAGTCTTTTTTTTTTCAAACCATACATAATATAGTTAATTAATTATATAAGTTACATCCTTAAATAATAATAGGTTCTATCCTAATCCGCCATTAGAAATCGAGCACCAGAAATAACGTAAAAACCCGTCACTAATCTCCTAGCGTCGTTTTCTCCTATCGCCATTAGTCTGACGTATTTACGGTCACGGGAACGGCTTTCCCGCCATTATTCCGCGCAAAGTTTATTTCCGAAACGGCCGAACCAATCAATAGGGGCGGCCGACTTACGTCAAATAATGTAAGTCATTTGAATATTTCATGAGCTGGCCGCCATTTCATGCTGAAGTGCCATTGCTGGATCGGATAATTTTATTATTCGGTTGCTTTATCGACGTCAATCGGATAAGCGACACACTACAAAAATATGATGTTAGCGCCGCGGGCAGTCGAGAGTTATTGTCGGTTAAAAAATATTAACATTATTGAAAATTAAACGAAGTGACTAAACAAACACGTGACTACGTTTATAAATATTTTAATTAGTACCCGTAAATGTCAAACACACCCGTAGATGTTTACACACTTTTTAGAAATTCACGTATTCGAAAGGGACGTCAAAAATTTTAATGTCATTTTACGTTCCATTAAATAAAGATAAGGTAAAGAAATCCTTAGTGAATTTACTATTATGTATAGGTATGTATGTAAAGTACAATGATAAGCAACCGTTTCCTGACAAATGAAATAAAAAAACGTCAAAAATAAATGTAATAGAATTTCTTTTCTTACCAGAACTGTACGCAATACACACATACACACACACAGAAATTTACACACGCATTCTCAAAAATATATTACTTATACTTATTTAATATTAAAGGTTAGTAGTGAACGAGGTATGTTTGATAGAAAATAATGACGGCCACTAAATAAAGAAATAGTAACCTATACATTTTTTATAGATTTGTAAAATATTACATTTTTAAAGAATTATATTATTTAGATAATAATTGTTCCGAGCTACCAACCGAACAATTCCCGAATATACGTGTGGTATGATACTGTGGTCCCGGCGTGATGGTTTGTGTGAATTTTCTAATAAAATAAATAAACTTTTAACTTATTTGATGAGTATTAATAATAATAATAATAATAATTCGTTTATTCCAGCGTGGTTGGTTTATATAAATACTACATATACTTCAGTCATTGCCATTATTGTATCTGTAGCTATTCTGTAGTCGTTGCCTTTCTCTATTCAAGGAACTAGCTTTCCATAAGAGAAAGAGAGTTGGTGCTATGCTCCAGTCGCAGCTTTACGCCCGCAACACGATGTCTCAGAAGCGAAACGAATCCACGTATACTACCTTTGGCAAACATTGTAGATTCGCTGCAACAACGCGCCAATCCGAACAGTGTTCTGTATGAGTTGTTGTACTGAATTCAGAGACGGTTGTACATCACTTGCTTGTATTTATACCAGAGCTCGCAGGAGCATTATGATTATTAATGACATACTTAGATACACATAGGTATGATTTTGTGGTAATTGATCAATGTAATTGTAGACGTACTAACATAAATTAATCATTGTAACTCTGTGCGTTCATCTTGACGATTTTTTGTAGCGGCAGCGTTCTGTAAGGTCGTATTAAATAACATTTTGAATCATATTGCGGATTCACACGTTATACCGTGATGTTAATATATATCTGATTATATTTTGGTTTCCTTCGCTTAAGTAATATAGAGACTACAAAGTTTTTTCGAGACCACACTGCCATCTAAGTATCCTACTCCCATTTTCATAGTACAGATAGAATCCTATTTTCATAGCTCGATTTTTTTAATTTTGTTTTCGCGACATTTATACCCGTGGGAGATACGTATCACTGATTTAGGCAAGTCTACTTTATCCGCCAGATAAGTGCTTGCGGAAGGGTTTTGGTAGGAAACTTCTTCGCTCTGAGTAAATTAAATTCAAGAAGTAAAAAAAGAGTGTTTTATTTCATTAAGTTATAATGGAGTTTTACAAACCAACTATCGAAAAAGAGAAGATAATTTTGGATTTCTTTTAGAAAAGGAAGATCACAGAGTTTGTATTAGTTATACAATATGTAAAGGGTGGGCCAACTTGGACTGACTGTTTATATATATATATATATATATTTTTTTTTTGTTGCAGATAATAAAGAATTTATGAAAGTTTATATTGGCTACATACCCAGTACGAGAGCACGTTAAAATGATTGAATTTTATTATGTTTCGCGACAATCTAAAATATCGCCAGCATATTAATGCTACAAGAGATTCTAGTGCAAACATGATAAGAAACTTAGTCACCCGTTTTGAGGAGCGGGGTACGGTATTTGATCTGAGAGACTAGCAACAATTCAGGAGCTTAAACAAAATATTCGTGCAGAAATAACAAATTTGGAGACAGAAACGTAGCGTAATGTAATGCAAAACACTTTAGAAAGAGCAAATATTTGTTAACAAGAAAATGGAGGTCATTTAAATGGTGTTATTTTCCACACATAAATTTAAAAAAAGTTAACAAGGTACATTTTCATGTAATAATATATATTTTTAATAAATATTAAAATTACAAAAGTTATATGCGTTTTACATCAGTCAAAGTTGGCTCACTCTGTACAAATATATGTTCAATAAAAAATATATATTTTTGCGTACCTACAAGAAAACAAATCCCATTTTGAATTTTTTTTGTTGACAGAATTTTTGTATAGAAATGAGCGGTAAATTCATTTTATACAAAGGATTATAAAATTACTCAAAGAAATTAAATATTTAACGTTTCTGTAAATATTTTTTATTAAGTTATTAATACTTAATTAAGATATAATACAGATATTTTCGGAAGTAACTGATTTAATTACTCCCCAGGTGACCATTAAATTTAGTTTTAAAAATATTACGAGCAATAAAAAAACTAAGAGCCCAATTATTTACCTCCTGATCCATGTTATCTGCATAAAATTTTCCACAAAAAATTAATATTCTTTCTTCTTCTTGTAGTTATTTGCATCCATATTTGGCATTGAATTTTAGAATTTTTTCGTATTGGATGTTAATAGTATATTCGATATATAGCAGTGCATTTTAGAGTATACTAGCGGTCTGGAATTCAGGTAAGATTAGATAAATTAAGTTTTATAAATTATAAGATCTCTGTTTTGCGTATACCAAGAGTAACGATATTTAGGCACGGATAGGTAAAATATTTTCATTAGGATTCTAGAGTGCAACTGAGAAAAATTTGGAATGAATTGCATTATTATTTCGGGAAAAGCGAGTGGGGTAGCCTGGGGGAGGGTGAAGTTTTGGGCAGGGTCACAAAGAATATCTAACTATGCAAGTTTGGTTTAGATCGACTAAAGGGTGCAAAGAATGGCCATACATTCAATTTAACATATTTAAAAGAAATAAAATGTTTAATATTAGAAAATATATTACATTTTAGAATTATCAGTAGGATATATATATATAATGTGATTACATAGAAAGAGTGATTGGCAAGTCTTTCCTTAATAAAAAAATGGAATTCTTACTACCGTAAATCAGCAACTTATTATTTAAAAGCAATAGTGAAATAAAACATTTAGATCCATTGAATGTGAAAATCTTCACCTAGGAAATTATATTACAACAATCTAATTCACCTGACAAGTTTGTCAGGTCAAATATAGCAAAAAATCGTGTCAAATAAATGTGATCAACAAGATTAGCAAGTTATTAATTGAAATTTAAAAGGTGAGAAAAAAACAAGACTACAATACTTCAAATATTAATAATTTACATTGAAATTCGTTTTAAAACAGCAAGTCTCCATCTAGAGTTGATTTTCACGTTCATGTTGAGGCACCCGTAAATATTTGTATCTCCTTAATTATCAAAAAATCAGGAAGGCTGGGTTATCTTCTTCCATTTGAACTCACATGGAATCCCTTGCGTCCTTTTCTGTTGCAAAACAAATTTAGTTGTAAAATTATGAAGTGGAGGAGACCAAATCGTATTCCCATCCTTCTTTGTTCATGAGAAATTCTTCATGAATAAAAATTATTGTCATCTACATGACCTCTCTCTGTTATGTAAAGAAAGGATGCGTTCATCCTACAATCATACAAACAAAATAGCAAACTAATCTTACAATATGGTGAAGGATAACCCAGACACCTAATATATTATTATTCTCACCCTTCCTTAATTCAATACGAAATTACATCTTCGTGATTTTTAGCATCGTTCGCCAAAACGCCATGTGTTCGCCAACTGTTAAAATAAAGAACGCTAGCGAGAATTTTTTTCTTACGCAGTGCAGTGCTGCCATTTGTTAAATGTCAACTCCCAACACATCTTGTGCGCGGTAGGTACCAAATATAACATCATAATATATATATATATGTATATATATTTCATTTAAAATTTATTTCTTCTCTGTGAGAGTAGAACTCGTATATAGAGAAAGAGTACATACGAAATTATTTATTTTATTTTATTTTTATTTTTTTCAGAAAACATACAGTTAATTACTAAATACGAAAATCACAATGAAAGCTGAACAAAATTAAACCAATTACATTTTCTCTCTGAAGATATAAAATACTTTAAACAGTGAGTAGAATTTGAATTTTAAGAAAGACTAAGCAGAAAAATGTGAGAAAAAAAGTTGTTTCAGTTAGTCTGTGTATATATTTTTTTACTTCAGATACAAATTGATAGTAGTCTGTAATTGTTCTAATTATGATGGGAAGATTATTAAAACATTTGATGCTTTGATAAATATAATGATTTTTGGTTGTGGTATATTTTAGTTTATGTATACGTATGGTATATGTAAATATATAGAATAAGAGGCTTGCCTCAAACTATCAATGGTCCCTGTCTTCTACTGTTTCATCTATCCAAGGCCAAGGTTGTCAAGCCAGCGCACTTGTGGACACGATATCAGCTTCTATCGGACGGCCATGGATGCCTCTGAAGGATCTTCCAGGTCCATTGTTCATCCGTAAGCTTCATTACATTACCAGTACAACACGAGAACCTTCGTTGTTTGCCTTATCCACTCCTTGATTCTACTGCTTTGGTGAAATATTTTTACAATACCAGTTGTGATACAACATGTTGTATAAGAATTCTATGTGTGTGATCATGGACGCGCGTCCAGGGATTTTGTTGGGATATCTTTTTGTTCCTAAAGAATGTGGTAAAACTTTCTGAAGTCTACCCGTCCCAATCTTCTCCTTTGATTTCATAGCTTGTCTTAACATTCTCTCACATTCTTTAGTATTATTCCTCTTATCTTGGCTTTGGGTCTTGAGTACACATAACTTTGGTTTATGTTTCGAGCGAATTTTATTGAAGGAATTTTCAAGATGTTCAAAATAAATACTATTGCTGTTAAATACTAATTTTATGTAACCAACTGCAGACGCAGACCTATGTTCTGAATAATTACAACTTCACAATAATAATGTGTTCTCCTTAATAATATAAGTTGTATCAATGTATCCAAAATTTAATAAAAATGAATTGATAATTCTGGCGTTTGCAGTCGGTTTACTCAAAGGTATTTGTGATTCCGTAAAAATAATGTAGATGGCTTTCCAAAATAATGGAACGACAGATGTATTAATTTGAAAAAGTGTAACATATAGGTTCGAAAATTTGTCATGAAAAATACTGGCGCTATAACACAATTGGTAGTGTACTTCCTCGGATTGGAAATAGAGATCCAGGTTCGAATACCGGTAGCGCAAAAAAAATATTTTTCGACAAAATTGATTTTATATGTATATATTTATAATTAATACATTAAATTAGTATTTAAAACATCACAGACCTATGTTCTGAATAATTACAACTTCACAATAAGAATGTGTTCTCCTTAATACTATTGCTATTATTAAACCAAGCTAAGCAGTCACGCTATGAAAAATAAAACTCACTCGCAAGGATCAACTCTCACAGCTTTTAATTACTTGACGATGGTCGTTTTGTTATCTGTAAGTCTATGCTAGACTAGTATTTAATACAATATTTTACGGATACGTTTAAGTTGTGTTAGTATAAATTCCCAGTAAAATGTTTGCACGAATTTGTTCCTTAATTAAAAAAGTTTAAGACAAGAAAAATATAAAAGTAAAATATTACGAAATGCAATTAAAATTTTCTTCCCCACAATATAACTTGTGTAAACTCTGGTAGAACTTTAGAGCCCATTAAGTTCGTCTTCTCTGAAATTCGCGAAACTGTAAACTAATGCATTTTACCTACAAGATGTAGCTGAAGTTTCAAGCGAATCTACAGCACGAATTTGTCTGAAAATAACTGCTATCCTGTTATCCTTCACCACTGTAAAAACGAAGTTTTATCAGAAAGTTTAAGCGTCCTTTACATCGGTTGATGAAAATATTCTCTAAATTGGTAAACTTTAATCTTTGTGACCGGACTTAAAACTGGATTGCAAAGTTGCTTGTGGCGCTTTGTACTTCGCGGACCTTTGGACTGTGCGATTTATTTTGCACCAACAGTTATTAATTATTTATCATGATTAATTTTTAAGACAGAAAAATAATGTACGTACTATTTTTAACAGTATTCAATAAATGTTATTGACTATCGAATAGTTTTCCAAACCGATAATAATTCATACGAAACATTATAAATGTCTGTTGGCGTTATCTATACAAATGAGCGTAAAACTCATTAGAATGTTATTTTGATAAATAGGATAGATAGCATTATAGAGACGTGGATAAATTTAAAATAGTCCCAAATTGAAATTAAAATTAATTTTTCCCCTCTTGGGTACAGAGTAAAGTATTATAAAATCGCCTATTTAAAACACAAATGATATTTTTGACTTATTATTAAGAAACTGTAATTAGAAATACTGCAATATAAAACGGTAATTTGAAATAATGCAATATAAAATTTGAACAAATTATACACGTATTGGTTATAGTTTTAAAAATACTCTTATGTAAAATACTCTTTAAGAGGTATTTTACATAATTACGTAATTATTTAACTTACTCGTTTTCCAAAAAAACATATTCATACATTTATATTCCGGGAAGAAATATATTCTATCGAAAGTCACACATTTGTATTTGTGTTGAACCTATATCGCAAAAAAGCATTGATATATTTTTATAACTATTGCATCTATATCTATTTTATTTATATATATATTATATTACTTGTATTACACCGTTGATTAATTATCGACTTATTGTTATTAATTATACTATGTTTTATGAAAAATGTATAGAACGTATACGAGTTGTTTGCAATTGACTAGCAACTAATGGTTAAATAATTGTGTTTAATAAATAAATAATTTAAAAAATCGAAAACAGGCATTAAAAAAATGGAGAAAAATCTGGCAGTAATTATGTTTTTAAATAAATTTTTATGGTAAACCTTCCAATTTTGTATCCATGTGATAATAGATTTTACATAATAAATAAGTTCTATTGAACGAACTTTTTTTTATTAATTTCATTCGCCCACACTCTAGACTAGAGATGGCAGACCTGTCACTGAGCAACACGCGGGAAAATTTGAATTTTGTTTTTGCAAAATCGTAATTAAGTTATTTTTAAAATTCAAATATCTTTCTCTTCATATCTCTTTCTAGTTGCCTGTCACTGCGTATATATGGTATGGAAATAAACTATTTGCTGTAAAATTCGTTTAATCTACCGACATTTTAGTAGGGAATGTTGACCAATGATGAAGTATTTTATTGTGTCAGTGCCTTGTTGTGACTTGTAGGGTCGATGTCCAAACATATTACGCCACGTGATGTGAATAATCAATATCGATACACACCTGTCAAAATGTCAGTTAATAAACATTTATATAAAAAAAAATAGATGTTTTGGTAAATACGGTGTAATTGAAATAAAAAATGAATTTTGTTTTATTTATCTCAGACGTAAGTCTGAGTATCTGTTGTAGGGCAATGGAATGCTATATCATATCGATGTTAAAAAAAAAACCCATTAAAAGGGTGGTTGCAGGAGATCTTTTGTAACTCATTACGCAGAGGAAAATAAAAGGGTAAGCTTTGAAAGTGGCACAATATCGGGAGATCTTATAAATCTTCCAAAGCGTAAATCGGCATACTGCAATTCGATCACCAATCTTCGATAGAAGACGGTACGTGAAGAAAAAAAAGAAGTTATTTGTAATGAAAGTGTTGTAGTACGGACCTTTGATGTAAGTCATTGACATGTTTAATTTATCTGAATATTTTCAGGAATTGAACATATATAATACATAATATAATACTTAGACCTACTTATGGAAATAGTTTACCATCGCTGCTATAGATGAACTTAAAAATAAATGAATTGATTAAACGTATAAATTCTGTTTAGTTTCTTATGAGAATTACTGGGTCTATTGCAGAAAAGGATACAGCGTAAAAAACTTGATTATTAATGGAACATTGGTAGATTCCTTTGTCTGTCGAAGCAAAACAACGTTCAATATTTCGGAATTACAGCTATCATCGTTTTCGAAATTTGTTGTTTGTTTCCACGTAACCATGGAAACGATGCTTGGTAATTTGAATACATTTTGATGGTACTACATTGAATGTTTAATAATTAAGTATTAATGAAAAATGACGGGCTACACGTGCTCTGGACAACTTTTAACAACTTAGCATGCTTGGGGTACATAATAAATGGTGGAAAACCTTTATATGTCAATTTTTACATGAAAAGTAATGTATAAAAAATCGTTTATTGGTATGCCAAATAATTCATATTTTTTTTAACATTGTCATTCACTGAGTGCATATTTTAGATACAGTATTGAGAGGCATATTTCCTCTCTGCAATAAGTAATATATAAATGGTAATTAAATTAATTATCTAACGTACGTAGAATATCCCGATATACGACTAAATATACCTTCTTATACATGTTTAAAAAACTAAACTAAATATTTAGTATAATTACAAATACAAGGTTTGATTTAATACAAAAATAGCATGCAAATATAAATAACACGAACATATTATTCAGGGTTAACTTTGTGTAAGGTTGCTTTAATTCACACAATTTATTAAAATTAAATTTAAGTATACCTATATTAATTATCAATTTTACTATGTAACTATTTATTTATTATCATCATTTTGCATGAATTAAAAAGTACTTAAAACGCTTATATACGAGAGGAGTATAAATGTGTTTTTAAAATTTGTAACAATTTCATAAGTGCTTATTTGCACTTTGATCATATTTACATAGCAATACAACAATAAATTCAAAGCAAATTCGCTTGCCGTAACTTAATGTATGAAACGTGATTAATTTGTTACACCGACTTTGGTATAAAGGAATGCTTAAATGTTCTTTGTATTTCTTGGATTTAAATAAGATTTTCAATATACACACATTTTCCTAAGTTCACTAGCATAAATTATCACCAAGTGGACATAGATAATTATTAACATATCAATTATCAAGATTTATTAAAAATATTTTTTGTAAACAGAAAAGCGAATTCAACTATTATTCGGAAATGTAAATATATCTTGTGCGCGGGAAGAAAATAAAATTAAAGAAAAAATTTCGTAACTAATAAAATACATAAATGTTATGTATATTGACATGTTTTAATAAAGTGCACCTGTAAAATTCGACATATGAGTTGATGTAATTAGTAGCGTTTTGAGTAATTTTTTTTTAATATACACTACATGTACATACACAAATCGATATAATATAATTTACTTCCAAGGTTCTATCAGTTTTTAAATTCTTCCGAAGGTGCATAAGTTTTCATGCCAATTTTGAAGAGAATTGTGATTATTAAAAGAGATTTCATGGAGATTGGTGGATGGTGGGCGGTAAAGGTAAAAATCTGAAGGAACAAGATTAGGAGAATAAGGCGAATGTGAACTGACCTCCCGAATGCACTTTAGCAGTACGTAGATAGGCATTACCATGCTGAAAAATTACTTGATGTCATCTTCAGTGAAATACTGCCTGAAGCGACGGAGTTTATAGCAACCTCAGAAGTAATGGTCTCATTCCACGAAAGTAATTCATAGTAGTATAATAGTATTCAACGCATGCCTTAACTCCTTGATTAAATTTAAATAAGAGGAAAATGTTTTTTTTTGTATTTTATTTACCCAAAAATTATCACAAACCTTTTACAAATATTTTATAAAAAAAAATAGCACAGCTTTAAAATAACATTAACATGTGTAAAAAAAAATTTTTTCAAAGCGAACTTGGAAAACAATATAGCTGCGAACTTATTCATCAGCTCAAAGTACAAATATTTATAAACAACAAAAATAATATTAACCAGAGGATTATGAATCAACCTATGAACACACGAAAGTCTATCACAGAACCCATAACGGGAATTGCCCAGTGAAGCACCCAGGGGGAGACGATCTCCCTAAAATATATTACAAAATATTTGTGTTGAAAATTCGTGCCAATTTTTGCGCGAGCTAATTTGTTTCAACCAATAAAGCAATTTCGATCGATGACGAACCAAATAACATTTTTTGTAAAAAAAATTTCAACTCAACATTTTTTACACTGATAATATTTTAAAATTCTTGAAACCGAGTTCATATTCTATATTTAAATCTGAAAAAATTTACACAAATTGCTCGACGAATTATTAAAAAAATAGTGAAATGGAATCTCGACTCTCGTTTTCAGCAACGTACAGGTGTTTTAAAACCATTGCGGCCGCATATGTTAAGCTAATTTTCATCCCATGGTTTTAAATTGTTATGTTTTTATGACTTACCTAATTTAAGCAGCATCCGTTATTTAACAAATAGTGGGTGTGGAAGGTAAACAGTAGAAATGGGATTTATTAACTACTATTTCGAAAAGACCAGCTTAAAACATGAAGAGAACAAAAAGCTAGCCAGAATAAGGTTTGTATCTAAGTAAAGAAGTTATGTATGACAAATTTTGTCTATTGTTTAAATTGTAATATTATTTTCTTAATGTCATAACGATTGTATGATTGTTGGCCATCCACGTAAAAAAATATAGTTAAGGAGAACACATTCTATTTATGAAGTTGTAATTATTCGGAACATAGGTTTGTGATATTTTAAATCTATTAATTAGAAAGATATACATATAGAATCAATTTTATCGAAAAATATTGTTGTCGCTACCGGGATTCGAACCTGGATCTCTTCTAATCCGGAGAACGCGCATTATCCGATTATGCTATACTAGCACAGTATTTATTTTATTAGGTATTTGAGATTTCGTAAAAACAAAGTAGATGGTTATTAAATAATGAAACGATAGACGTATTAATTTGAAAAGTGTATCATATATGTTCGAAAATTGGTCGTCAAAAGTACTGTCTGCTGGAGCATAGTTGGATAATGCATCTTCCTTGGATTGAAAAGAGATCCAGGTTCGAATTCCGCTAGCAACAAAAATATTTTTCGATAAAATTGATTTTATATGTATATCTTTCTAATTAATACATTTAATTTGCATTTAAAAAAATATTATTTATTTTTCGATTGACTTAGAAATTTAATATGGTAAAAAAACATAGGAATTCTACCTGGACTGCACAATAGATAGATCCAAATAATCATAAAGATTTATTCCCCACAGCCCTTGGTTCTCCAAAAGGAAAGTCTACAAAAGAACAAGAATAAGAATTGGGCATTACCAGGTAGCTCACATTTATTCAGATTGAACTTAATAGATTCCCCAGTGTGTGAGTGTGGTGCCGAGGAGAAAACCCTCGACCATATCTTTTTTGCCTGTCCATTGCGGATCATAGATTTTTTTACAATAATCTCTTCAATGCTAATTTTCAATTCCCGGTTAACTTGTGTCATCTTCTTTCCCTTAACTCGCCACATTTAATCTATATAACAGTAAATTTTTTGTACGACAATGGTATTGACTTGTAATATAATAGTTCCAACTCTATAATATTATAGTATTTTTGTCTATAAAATGAAGTTTTATCTTGATTAATAGCACAAATCACTCTTGAAGGGTGGATCGCCTATTTAAAAGATGAAAAAGATTTTCAGAAATCTAAATATTGTATTCTTTTTGAAACGTTTTCTTAATACGGTGTCACAAAATTGAGGGATTTTTTATTTGTAAACGAAAATGAACTATGCAACTTAGCGTGCTTCACTTATTCTATTTAAAATTTGTTAAATGAAAAAATTATTTTAAGAAACGGTCTGATAACAGCATCCATCTTGAATAAAAACGATCTCTTCCACACTGACAAGAGTCAGATAAATTTCATCAATTTTTAAAAGTGTTGTTTTCTCTCTGTATTATGTGAAAACTTTTTAATATTAAGAGTTTATTTGAAGTCTCTTGGACTTGATTGAAAAAAATGCGTTGCGTCAAAAGATCCACTACAATATGTAATTCTATCGGAATCTATCTAAAAACCATATTCTTTTTGGTCACCCGTGCACGGTTTATAGAGTAAGATGCAATAAACCAAGAAAAGGTGGGTCCGGTCGTCGTAGTTGGGCATTTAAGAGTGTGTTTTAAAATCTTTGTGAAACTAAATATGATGTATTGAAAGATGTTAGCTATGATAGATATAATAGAAATTCTATAATAGTTACAACTGGCTGAACAGTGCGTGTTGGAGCTACTCATAGATTTTTGAGAATCATTGAAATTGAAAAAAAAAAGTTTTTTCCAACGGGAAAAAAAATTTTTTGTAATTTCCTCAAGTAGGTAATCTTTTTAACCCTTCCCAAATCAAGTAGTAATACGGGTCTACCATTATAATTAAACCTGTAATATTTCATTAAAAACATGCAACATAAAATTCAGATTTTCGATAATCCTAAAGAAAATATTAGCGCTTAGGAATGACTAGTGAAAAACCGATTATGAAAAAGGAATCGTACGAAAACAATTATTTTTTTCATTTAATCCGTTGTAAAATTAATGCGTTGGTAAAATTAACACATTGGTAAAAGTACCATTTGTGATATGAAAGATAGAGATCACACACTATTTTCACAGTGAAAAGAACAACAAACGTACAAATAAATATAATTGTCTCTTTTTCACTAATTAAATAAAGAGAGATAAGAAGGAAGGACACATTGTATAGGACTTAATGAATGTTCTTAATTATATTATTAATCATTCTTTCAAAATTAAATGCTCAATATTTAGACTAAATTCGTGCCATTTAAGCAAATAAAAACATTTTTTCTAGCTGACATTCACGGTAACACGAGTTGACAGCATGGCTGCGTTCGGGTATTTTATATCATGGTATGGTAAAGGTTAATAAAGCGTTAGAAATAATGTATGTTAATATTTACCTATTTCCACATATTAACTATTATGTACGTTCCATCCATACAGGCTGACTTTGTATTTAAGATCACTAAATCTTCTTGATTATTTTTACTATTTTTGAAAAAATCTAAATGTAAAACTTTCATAATTAAATTTTTAATGCCATAATTAAATACCTGCATATTTTATTTTCTATATTGCATAATTTTGCATAGAAAATTTTATATATTTTATTAAGGAAAACACATTTTTATTGTGAAGTTGTAATTATTCAGAACATAGGTCTGATATTTTTAAATACTAAATTAATGTATTAATTATATGTATATATTTATAATTAATACATTAATTTAGTATTTATATATTTATTTGGGTCAATGTTGCTTCAGCAGTAAAGTTGTCATATAAGCTGTACAAAGTTTGTGTTCGAGTCTCGGTGATTACTGTATTTTTGATAGACAGAATTTTTCTCGTACCTTTTTAAGTGATTTATACAAATTTATTTAAACGATATGCTTAATTGTTTCCCGAAACCGTTTTTAAATTATTAAAATATACACTTGGAAAATATATAATTTTACCCGCCCAGGTAATGGCTAAATTAATTATAAGAAAACAGGCAGCCTCATGAAGTAGGCTAACCGTATTTTTATGTCGGCAGCGCTCAACGCTTCAAGGTATATTTTGACAAGTCTACGAGCAATTTATTACGAGTTGATTGCTATTTTTTTTTATTAAATAAAATGAATTTTTATTATGTCATAACTTATTGCGAGGGTGGAAATAAAAAAATACCGCTTTCTGCGCTTATATCTCTGAAAACACTGAAGAGGCTGGGGTATTCAAATATTTTTATTTACTTATTTAATGTGTAGTCTTCTATAATCATTTTAATATGTTACCATAATGAATATTTGATTATTATGAAGCTAGTCGTAAACCTCAATTGAGAGCTCAATAAAGTCGGTATACCATACGGCATGAATCGTTTAACAACGCGATCTAACCCGGAAGAGACACCACTTACATATATATATACATAGGTATATCACGTATATTTTAAGGAAGGGGGGTTGATATATATAAATATATATATATATATATATATATATATATCAACCCCCTTCCTTAAAGTATCGTAAGTAAAAAATGACTATATATAAATGAATATATATATATCAACCCCCTTAAAGTATCCGTGATGTACCTACGTATATATATATATATATATATATATATATATATATATATATATATATATATATATATATAAAATATATAAATATAAATATATATATATATATATATATATATATATATATATATATATAGGTAGGTATATCAACCCCCCTTCCTTAAAGTATCGTAAGTAAAAAATGGCATTTTTTATCATTCTAGTATTTTGCATGGATTTGATAAATTTTTAAATAGCGGTAATTTTTTTAATATTATGTAAATTAGTATAATATATTTTAAAAAAAATCTACCATGTAAGTAAGTATCAAATACATGCGAAATATTAGAAGATTAAAAATGTTATTTTTTACCTACGATACTTTACGTAGGTGGGGTCGATAAATAGAATAATCTTTGTATTGGAGTTTTATCTTTTAAGGCCAACCAGTTTTGAAATATTTAATCCTTCAGTAAAAAAACTGGAAAAGATGTTCTGTAACCTTTGATGGCGTTAGCCTGTCCAAGTACAGGACCATAATTACTGTTTTATTACAAAGTTCAACGGGGTATCTATTTTTTTAAAATTAAATAAAATGTAAGTACTAAGAAGTTTAAAATATGTCAAAATAATCAAAACATTCAATTCTACTACATTTGTATGACAATTTAATACCACCGACTATTAGGGGAGCAGTTAAGATGGCAGAGCATTGGATTAGCACGTGATATGTACCGAGATCGATACTCGCGCTTCCAAAATTTTATTGATTTCTAAAAAGTACTCAAATAAAACACATGATTAGAGTAATAAAAATATTAGAGCGCCAATTCTAACGCAGTTTTTGTGACAAATTTTAATGGGAGACCTACTGAATACACATACACGGTGTTAAAATTTGTATTATTAATTTAATATAAATGACATATAATCATTTGAAATATCAGGAGACACTTCTCATATACGCATTCTAACGTTGATATCTAATTATATTTCCATTCGCTATATAACAACGAAACCAAACGAGTATGATGTGTGCTGTTTAAAAAAATAAATTGAACTTAATCCGTAATAAAAGTTCCTTACCAAGGTTTTCCGTGGCATCTTCTATAATAATAAGCCTTCAATTTTTCATCCCTCGGGCTATTAAGTAAATTGAATATTTTCCGAATTTTTATTAGATTAATGAAATCATTATTTAAATGGAGATGATGCCATTTCTGTGTAAGATCAGGCAATGTCACATTCAAATTTTGGAAAATGATAAATGATTTTAATATTTCTGGTGGAAATTCACAAGTGTAATCTTTTTACGGATTGATCTGAAGAATTGCTGTACTTCAGGTGAAAAGTTTCATACAGAGAATGTTGGACGGTGGATGACGGACAATAAGTAACACTGGTTTAAATGCCATTCGAGTATGGAAAATACGGTCTTACGATCAAGGTTGGATAGTCCGCTGAGACACCTGATAACCAGTAAAGATGCGTGCATACAAAACGTGAAACATCTTTAAATGTTTAAAGATATTGTTAGTAAGACAAAATATAGATATCTCATAGAGACAAAGCTATTTATAATACATTATATGGGAAATATAGAAGTATGGGTATTACAGGGCTTACAACCTATCTTTGGCTGACTTAAGTGATCATTTTACATAATTTAACGTTCACCAATTATACCCACAATAAACCTCCACATCAATCTCTTTGGAAATAAAAATCAAGTAATTGTATGTTATCGGACATTGTTAGTTTAAATATATTTTTTATATCTATATTTTTTTATCTTTGATAAAAAGATTATTAAAAGGTCATTAAACGACCCTGATACATATATAACATTTTAAGACGATAACATGATTTTTTAATAAAAACAATTTTTATGTTTGAGATATTAAAAACACCATGAAAAAATAGTGATAGAGTAATATTCCAAGTTGAGAATTTAGGAGATCAAACAAGATTTAAGAACTATACGTACATCTTACACCATGCCGCGCTGCTATTGGTGTAGGCGTAGTATCTGTGATACCAAAGTGTAAAAAAAGTATGACACACACATTCAAATTAAATTTGTGATTTTACTTTCATAACGTCACAATATACATATAATTTAATTTGTCATCAGGCGGCGTTGCAGTTGCGTGTCGCCTCATGTCGCTGGAA
Source organism: Eubasilissa regina (assembly GCA_022840565.1). Classification (NCBI taxonomy): domain Eukaryota; kingdom Metazoa; phylum Arthropoda; class Insecta; order Trichoptera; family Phryganeidae; genus Eubasilissa; species Eubasilissa regina. The sequence goes on from JAINEB010000018.1 coordinate 31,591,198, forward strand.
TGGTAAATTATGACCACTTTCCTTATTTTTGACAAATTAAAATTTCAACATTATTAAATAAGTTTTCGGAAACACTTACTACTATGTATATTTGTAAGTATGGATGTGCGTACGCACATTATCAGGTGATTGTTTCATATTGAGTGCAGTACGGACAGCTATGAACATAAAATAAATAAGATCTATTATCAATATTATCACGTGACACTGTTATGGCGTTAAACAAAGTAAATTATTTTTCCAATAAATGAAGGTTATAAAAATAATTCATTTCCCGTCATTTTTGACGAGTTATTTCTTGTATTATTATACATTTTTTTTCTATTTAATGAGAAAATATGGCTCGACGGAATGAACCGTTTTTCAAATTTTTTTTTGTTGTTGTTAAATGCTCGCCATTTCTCATCTATTGAAATATTACGTACCTAAAAACTTTGTTAATATTATTTTACCCTTAAAATAATTTTTGTGTATTTTGTAAAAATATATCCACTAAAAGATTCTCTCCTTTACTTCCATTAGCAGTGAAATATGGAAGCGATTTTACAGATGTAATATATGTATGTCGAAATGCGTTACATAAAAATCACTTCACTGTTGCTACTTGCCATTTTATCCCAAAATTCGGGATATCGGTGAAATTATTTTGACGATAAAATACATCGCGCGATATATTAAACTAATATAATTCTCAAAAAACTAATGTACTGTAGGGTGATTTATAAATTCATGATATATATAAACGCTTAAAACATTTTGATATTCCTCGCCAGGTATTATTACTGTGAGATCAAGGTGGCTCCATCTCGGTCCCAGCATCCCCGCTCATCTACAAATGAATGATGTTGTTTCGTTGGCTGAACATTACATCAAGGATGAAAGAAGATTTAACGGAACGGCTCTGAGGAATATATTTTATAAATTTCCCTTAATGCTTAAATGATTCAGAAAAAACGATTGTGGCTTTGAAATCTCGTTTGAATGGAGTGCAATTATCCATCCGTGACGATGGACTCATTTTGCCAAAATATGTATTATTCTTGGTACGTCTAAAAGATGACGCAAAATTGTTATATAGGATTTAAAGCGAGTCTCAATAAATATTTGTCGCTTTTTACTAATAAAATTAATTTATTATATTTACTCCACTATGGGCTTTTGCAAAATATTAATATAAACATATGCAGCTCGTATAAAATAATACAACAAATTTGAGTATAATTCGGAAGAAGTACACACATATAAATACATAAAAAAAAAAAATAGTACACAATATTAAGTTGAGTGGAAGTACATATGTTTATAAGAATAACAATATATTAAATGCACATAGAGAAAATAAAAATAAAAGATTTATAAATTGACAAAAATAATTTAAAAATTATGCAATACACACAAATTGTGTTAAGAAGAACACACCGTTATTAAGAACTTGCAGTTTTTCATAACATTGTTCTGTGGTATTTTAAAAACAAATAAAATGTATCAATTAGAAAGATATACTAGAAAATTCAATTTTACGAAATTTTTTTAATTTGGAATAATGGATGTATAAATTTGAAAGAACTGCAGCAAATAAGTTGGAAAATTTGTAGTCAACTTACTATGTTGGTGTGGTGTAATCGATCAAAACATTCAGAAAAGATCCAGGTTCGAATCCCGGTAGTAACAAAAATATTTTTTCGATAAATTGAATTTTCTTGTATATTTTCATAATTAATACATTTAATTCGTGCAAAAAATATGGTTAAAGATAGAACGGCTTAAATACCTTAATCCATTATATCTTTGCCTCAATACAGCATTAAAAACATCACTATTATATGTAAGAATTGGACATCGGTATATATCGATGAGACCATTTTATCGATATTGATATATTTATCCCACGAAAATATTTCGTTTTTAAATAATGGTGGATTCTCCACAAGGTATTTCTTTTTAGTTTTCTGTTTATATACTAGTTTTACCATAAAACATATATTATATCAAGATCTGTATAGATACAAAGAAAGTATTAGGCCCGTGTCCATGAAAGGAGATTTAGTTGAGATATATCTTTATATATATCTATTTGTAGAAAGAAGCAAAAACTCAAACCAGTGTATACAACGTTTGATATTTCAGCGTTTAGGTCAGAAAAATTTAACAAGTGCGCGCAAACGTCATCTAAATTCGTTATAGTTCGATAAATAACATAACAATAATATAAGTCATTTAATTACAAACATTTTTTCCGTTTTAACCCCTGCTGGGCGTATTCAAAATCATTCAACATTTGACATACGATGAGCTTTAAGCAAGTTGATGAATCTATGAGATATAGTGTGTACACGGGGACTATGAGAACTAAGAGTTATTTCCAAAGAATTTCATGATAGCATAATCCTTACCTCAGAGTTTGTTTCGAGTTAAAAATCACTTAAAAAACTCATTCGTTGACACGGGCTATAAGAATATTAAATATTAGAAATTGAATAATACTAGTTTTATAATTATATGTTAGAGTTCTCGAAACTCGTAAGGACTATATAGAGTTGAGTGCGAAATGTGGTACGATTCATTGTCACATGTGTTTTATACGCCGATCAGTCTCATCTTAGTTCGTGGAACGAGTTACAAATTTGTAAGAATATTTTTTTAAGTATCATGTCGTAAAATTAAATATTGTTATCTGTACAAATAATATTGTAAAAATAATAATATTATGATCTTACAAGATAAATAAATAAAAAGTATGTTCCAATCGAAAGAAAAAAATCTATAATTTTCCACTTATGACTTGGAAAATATGCGTCGTAAAAATTCTATTTTATACGTTTAACGAAAGGTAAGTAACGCATCGCGGATTATTCCTTCAAATAAGTCAAGACTCTTTATTGTCGATGCCTACAGAACGGATAAATGATGTCATCTAAATAGTAATCGATGTAATCCTGGAGACAAGACAAAAGTAGACTGAATGCAGTGGAAATGAGAACGCTTTGGCGTATATGTGGTAGATCCATTTATGAGTAAGGAATAAGAAAAGAATGTAAAGCTGAACCTAGTATAGTGAGTAAGATTAAGAAAGGATCACTTAGGTGGTTTGGTCATATGAAACAGATGATAGAGGAGAGAATGTTAAGAAAGACATATGACGCAAGTGTCGATAGCAGCAGAAGTGGAGAATGTCCACGGAAGACTTGGCACGGCCAAGTAAACCAGATACTGGAGAATGGTCCTGTTAGAAGCCTCAATAATCGTCCAGCTTGTATGAGAGATGTACGATTGTTGATGAGGCGAAAATTGTGTGTCAGGAAGAGTGTGGTACTCTTTCTGCCTACCCCCGCGGGGAAACGGCGTGATGGTAAGTGAGTGAGTGAGCAAGTAACAAAAATATATCAAGACAATATGCGGCTCTCGTAATACTTCTCATAGGACATAATATATCTGGGATTTTCTCAAGCCTGATAAATAATATAAATAATTAGATATTTACACGATAATATGAATTTAAATTAAATTCATGTTATGTTCATGATTTCACTTTTCATGTTATGTTATGTCCATGTTCTCGCAGGATTACTTAAGTGCATGTTGGAAAACCCTTCCTGTGATAAAGGCACACTGAACCCTGCTTATAATGTAGGCTTTCTGCTAGTGTCTATAATAATATAACAAATTCTAAACAGTGTGTTTAATGAACTGCGACTGACTTTGAGATCAAATTCTACATGATGTAAATGTACAGTTTTACGTTTCCAATACAAGTTTTTTTTTTACAATCATTGGTTGGTTTTCATCGTAGCCTTAACTAAGAATGCACAACACAATATATACAATTTCGCGAATTTTTACTTAATTACGCAAACGATCAGTGTGCAACATATTTCCATTAAAAGAATAATAATAACACCTTTGTATTCGACAAACATTGAAGAATAGTACAATATTGAACAGCCCCTGTGCAAAAGTAGGCACTCGCGTTGAAATGCCAAATGAGTTGACAAATGAAACTGGAAATTGGATATTTATCTTACGGAAGAAGCGCCCGTAGGCAGACATTTCTCTGTCGCATAATTTCTCAGCACTGGGACATATTAAAGCCTGCATCATGACTTTATGTTCGCGATAAGCACAATGATAAATGAACAGCTTCTTGAATTAATATAATATCTTGATATCATCACCGAATTGTGATAGTCACTAACTATCTATTTTAAAATAAGTCTTTTTTAACCATTAATCAGGAGCGCGCACTTCATACAAGCAAAAAAACTATGCACCGATTGGCACCACTGGATTTCCTGATTTATATTAGTGTAGATTTGTGTATGTGAGTATTGGCGCTTTTTTCGGAGAGCCAAGAAGACGGTAAACGACACGCTTTTTAATTAGATCCCATGCTTCGATCAGTCCAGATATCCAAATAAATCAACAGTGCGCGCTTCGGTCGGTCGAAATATAAAGAAGACAATCCGGCCAAAAGAATGACAACATCGGACCAGAAAGACACCAAAAATAAAAAGATTGGTGGTGGTTACGCAAGCTTATTGTTAATCGGAAACCTGGGAACCAGCTATCGAAGGTATTTACATAAACAGATGCCGGGATTTTTTAAAAATACTCCTTATCTTATGAAAATACCCAATAAAATTCTAGCCATTATTACCCGAATTAGCGATCCAGCCGTTGGTTATTTAGAATTATTTGTGTACAACTTTGTGGTAATACTGTCTGACAATTTTCTAATACGTAACTACGAATTGGGACGCGTCCGATTTGTTTGTTTAATTCACATAAAATCATATTGGACGAAATATTTTCTCACTGAACCTTTGTATGTTAATATTTTTTTGGTCTCTGCGTCCGCTAATTTTCTGCATTTTTTAAACAATATGTGATTAATTCTGTTATGATCGAAAGTGATTAATCCTTACAGAAAACTATGTACAATCATACCTTCTACATATTTAGTTTGCTTAACAGGCTAGGTGTTTGTCAATCTGTCAAGTGAACAAGATTGCATTTTTTAGATATTATTAAGTTAGATTGTTGAATGTTGAAATAAATTTATTTCTGTTTGAGTTTCGGCTGTGGTAATTCGTAAAGCTAGTTATTTAAATTTAAATGTTTAGAGCACTTAATGAAATATTTAAATCCGCCGTCCAAGAAGAAATCGTACATAATATTTTAAACAAAATTGCAAGCAGAGTACGGTACGGAGGTAAATATTAAATTTACAATATATTCTTAATTTAAATTGATAGAATTGTTTTCAAAGAATTTTTTTTTTTGATACCTAGTATACCTATTGTATTAACGTTATCGATAATAGCATGATCTAAGTTTATGTCACTACTATTAAGTATATATAGAATAACCCAGGTGGGTATGTACATCAAATTCGGTTTAATATTTTGACGAATGTTAATGTTTAAATTATTGTCTCTGCGTTTGTGTACTGACATTTTAAATTACTCTCGAGACAAAAGTTTATACGTGTTTTCGTTCACAAATTCTCATTGTTGGAAGGGTTTTTATTAACCATTTATAGATCTTTGTCTCATTTATATGCCAAACGTATGGTGTTGAAAAGGTAGTGTAATTTAATACACCTGATATACACCCCAGGGTAGATAACCCAAATATTTTAAGACACTTTTTGATATTGCCTGCTCCCACACTGAAAAACACAACACAAACATGGCTTATTTTTGAGCCCGTGCGAATAATAATTACTTCTAGTCTTTGAATGATGTTTATAATATGTATACATTTAACAAAAAAATAGAATTGCACTTGCGGATGCCTATTGACAAGGTTTATTGTTGAGGTCTTCCACAATCATCAACACCGTTGACGACTCCTAAACGCATCTTACAAATATATACTTGCCTGCAAAAACACGTCGGCACCTACCGAACAACGTGTGCCAATACAATGCAGCCGTTTGGAGGGCAGCCCTTGCGCGCCACTTCTCTCACAGCCGCCTTCCCGACAAGATCTCTGGTAAATGCTCCTTGGTGTACTTCTTATTGTATTTTTCTATTCGTAATTGCGCTCAAGCAACAATAAACTTTTGTCAATTATAAGTAGGTTTTCTTCTTCAACCTGCTCTACCTATACAGACATATATACCCACACATACTCCGAAAATATATTCAATATAACATGTGAGCACTGGGTGTAATAACCTTCTGATTCATAACATTCAATTTTAACTGCATCCTCTGACATATCTCCAATACACTCTTGTTAAAATAAATCATTAGATGTTACATGTCAATATTTCTATCATTATAGCGTCACGATTGGATCCAACAGTGTTAATTCTGAGTACTCAGTATTTAATCCCTCAAGAAATTGAAACTGATTCATTTAATTCAAATCGTGTTAAAATTATTCACAAAATTAACAAGTAGTGACATCTCCTGTTCACACAAAGTGTTCATCAATGTCATGTTATTGACAATTAACCTTTTCAGTCGATATACCTAGTAGAGTTCCATTGTAAATTTCCCACTTATTATTGACATTATTAAAAATGATCAAAGAACAAAAAAACTTTTTCATTTTGTAACAATCGAATATTTTCTTCTTTTTTCTTCTGGTTTTTCTTTTTCTATTCAACACTGAGTTGTCGTTGAAACTGACACTAGTATATATATAAATATAAAGGGTGATTTTTTTAGAGGTATAGCACTAATTAATAATTTAATTTAATTAATTAGTAATTTTATGCCATTTCGCGCATATAAAAAAATACTCTATTAAGCGCAATCTGGAAGTCCAGTTTTCGATCACTTTTTGGAGCAGCTGGGATCGTATATCGGCAATAACGCGACAAATATTAGCTTCCATGTCGCCTATCATCTCTGGCATCATCAGTATAGACTAGCAACTTCACATATCCTCACAGAAAATAATCCAAGGTGTTAAATCTCACCTGGAAGCGGATTCACAGGTCCGTTTCGCGAAATTATGCGCTCATCTAATGTTTCCTTCAATAAATTGATTGTGGCACGCGCTGTGTAGCATGTTGCGCCATATTGTTGAAATCATAGCTCTTCCACTTTAATGCCATTCAATTTGAGAACGAAAAAGTCAGTAATCATAGATCTATTGCTATGCACGATGGCGAATCGACTCCTTACTACGCTGTACTGTAGCAACAGTGCGCACTGTATGACGTCTTTGCGGATGCATATATCAATTAGAGTATGGTGCGAAAACAATCTATGGTTATTCAAATTACTTGCTTGAATGGACAATTATGAATCGACCGCAAAATGGACGTAGTGCACGGTAAGTTTCGCGAACTGAACCACAATTATAGAAATGAATTTTCGCAATTTGTAAATGTTGTTCTATCGTAAGTCTATTCATGGTGAAATGGCAAAGCAAACTGAACACAAATCAGCTATCAGTTGTCAAATTGGCTATTGCTGAAAAAAGTTTTACTAATTTGAAAAACAAACCTCTAAAAAAACGCCCTTTATACATGTATAAAACTTGAATAAATCAGTTCATTATCAAGAATAGGCATGATTGTCAAGTCAAAATCGCCGTGGTTTATTTACGAGCCACTCCATTTTTAAAGACCTTGAAAAATTATTTATTTTCTCTCATTAATCTTTCCTTAGTCTCTAAGTAACGATTAAGACACAAAATCTAAAAAATAGCTCGGAGCTTTAAGCTCTATAATCTATTAAAACATTTATTAATACCCTTCGAATTCATGCATAAGAACATCATTATAATGACTGACTTAGGGGGGGTTGCGTGATCAGTAGTAACTTTTTATTATAGTAAAAAAAAGTTACTAAAGCATTTTTGTTTTTGCGATAACAGGTTGTTTGATCGTTATTAAAAAATATTTAGTTCTCAAAAGTATATTCCGTAGTAAACTCATTTTACTCTGCGATATCTGATAGTAAAAACGTGATCGATAGCTAAATATGGCGGACATTTCACAGCTGTTCCAAAACTCATCTGACACATTGATACTTGCAGTGTATAACAATTAATTATTCAATATCCCGCTATTTTAGTGATGAGAGTTCGACCGACGATGATCTTGTTATTTAATACATAATACCAAAAAATTTCACCATCAAAGTGACAGATTTCGAATCCCTAAGCGAAAAAATCCATAGATAATGCATAGAATAAAGTATATTTCATGATTATTTGTCACGTATAATCTTGTCCACCTATGATTTGATAGTAGTAAATTTGATGTATCAACAATCCGCAAAGGATTTTTACTAGGCGTTAGTAAAATGTTACTATAGTAAAAAGTTATCATAGTAAAAAGTAACTACTGATCACACAACCGGCCCTTAATCAGTCCCTCAGACGTTTGACTGAGAACGAACAGAAATTACTATGAGTTTCAAAAAATTTTCGAGAAAATTATAGAATAGGAAAATATAGAATAACACAAGTGGAGTTTAATATGTGTTTGTTCACATTTTATAATTCTCTGAACAGAATAAAGGTAACTTAAAAAAATTAAAATATTTGATCTGGTCATTAAATAATCATTTTATTACAGATCAGATTCATTATATGAGACTACCACTGCAACAATACTGTATATCGTTTTTGAGCAGATCTAAGTTTTGAATGAATATGCGTTGAATATCTTCTTGGGCACCGAACGGTGTATTAAAGAATCATACAAAACAAATAAAAATACTATTACACATAATGTTTAAATGATCTTATCTACAACAACACAACATATAATATATCATGGCCAAAGTTAAATGTATCTTTCAACATTTGTAAAAAGTGATATATATTTATAACAACAATAGCGTTATTGCAGGGGGGGTATACACTGACTACTTAATTAACCTTTACCACACCATGATATAAAATACCCGAACGCAACCATGCTGTCAACTCGTGTTACCGTAAATAACAGTTAGAAAAAATGTTTTTATTATGCCACGAATTTACTCTAAATGTTGAGCATATAATTTTGAAAAAATGATTAATAACATAATTTAGAGCATTCATTAAGTCCGATACAATGTGCTCTTCTTTCTTATCTCTCTTCATTTAATTACTGAGAAAGAGACAGTTATATTTGTATGTTTGTTGTTCTTTTCACTATGAAAATAGTGCGTGATCTTGTCTTTTATACCACAAATAGTATTTTTACCAACGTATTAATTTTACAATGGATTGAATGGAAAAAATAATTGTTTTTGTACGATTCCCTTTTCATAATTGGTTTTTCACTAGTCATTCCTAAGCGCTAATATTTTCTTTAGGATTATCTAAAATATGAATTTTATGTTGCATATATTTACAGAAATATTACTAGTTTAATTGTCATGATAGACCTGTGTTACTTCATGGTTTGGGAAGGGTTAATACAGTGATTTAATAATATCAGCTGATTATTTACGTAGCATTCAAACATATGAGAAATATACGCAATTATTTACTGAATTTTATCATTATTATTTCGAGTATGTATTGTGCAGATACACTGTTTACGTATTCTACAGAGAGATGAATACTTCAAATAGCATATTAGATCTATTATGACAAAAGCTAACTCCACTTCATATATAATATTTTGTATTCTATCCCCGAAATTCATGTCCGTAACATTTTCAAATCCTATATCTTACGGACATGAGGCCAGGTTCGTAGTTTGACTACGAAATATGCGAGCCTGAATTTAATAAAGTTGCGGAGTTGAGACCGTAAGGACATACTTATAGGTCTTTGTACGACGACATATGAAAGTCATTTTATTTTCAATTATTATTAATAAGCCTACTTTGTACTATATATAATAGATACACATATTGTTTTGAAAACTAAATTTGTTACTGCATGAAAAATTAATGAATTATGCTCAAAACCTGATTCTGATTTCTCGATGATTTTCATTTCTCGAGAAATGAGAATTCTTGACTTCACTTCTCAAATTTCTCGAGAATTATCAAAAAATTTTGATGGAATGAAAAAACGTATATTATACAATAAAATATTTTAGATAACTTTATACATATATATATATTTACTGTTATCTTTTTTTCGATTTAACCATATAAATATTATTATCATAGTATGTAATTGAAATATAAAATAACTAGAAGAATGGTAAAACATGTATAATTTATTATTAATATACATATAAATTAATATTAGAAATTATATTCTTTAAATAACCATTTGAAAACACATGCCATCTAAAGTAGAATCGGACATCTTCGTTCTATTTTTTTGTTAAAAAAATTTCAGTCGTGGTAAAATACCTCTCGTTTTGTGTTTATGTTGGTTTAATCAACAAAACTTCAAATAGTTACTGTAAATTATTTTTTATTTAAAATTTTAGAGAAATGAGAATTCTCGATTTGACATTTGTCTCGAGAAATTCTCAAGAAATAATTCAAGAGAAGAAACACTAGTTATGGGTATACAACAGTATCCATTGAACGTTGCTATTTTCATTTTCACTCTCACCTTGTATTTTATTTCATCCTTTTTAAAATTATTGTTATTTTGATAAATTAATTCCTTATTAAATTTAATTTCAAAAATTTTTTTCAACAAAATTTTACACTACCTATCATATAGGGAATAACTGTCTTTTTCAGTATTTATTTTTCTGCCAAAACCCTCAACAATCGTATTATGTAATATAACACTCTGTCAAAAATATCAGAAACTATCACAAAAAATATGTATCTATTGTTATATTATATTATACAGAGTAGGCCAAATGTCACTTTCTCATTTTGAAGTTATATAACTTCTTGATTTTTTATTATCCTTTTTATTTACCTTTTACATAGTATGGATTATTATTTACTTATACATGAAGCTTGCATTTATGAAGATGTTGATCGTTTACAAGATATTATTTTTAATGTTTTAATAAAAAACAAACACGCTTTCTAAAATATCGTGTATAATATAAATACAAAAATTAATTGAATTGTTAAGTGATTGAGTGAATTTTGGTACATCTGTGTATGGAGTAGAAATATTAATATTTTGTTCGTAGCAATCCACGGTCGCAAAATGGCCATGAAACCGTGACAAATAGATCGTACAACAGATCCTATAAAGAAATTCTAGCAAACAAAATTGCTAAGTCGTGGAATAAATTTACATAATATCAACTTCGGTCAACAAATTTAAGAATATATTAGAGATTATAGCTGACGGTAAAAGTATGAAACTTTACACAGCGCTAGGCCATGTCCAGAGATAACTATTAAGATATGAAAGAAATTGAAAATATTGTTATATCCTGATACAACAGCATTCTTAAAATGGGGTTGAATCAGTCTTTATTCACAACAGAATCATTGTAAATTTAATGAAAATTGTAAAAAATTCAAATAATGGAGAAATTTAAAAATATTTTTTAATGTAGTTATGAAAGGAAAATGAGCAAAATTCCAACCTTATTAAGGAGAATACATTCTTATTGTGAAGTTGGTATTATTCAGAATATAAATCTGTGATATTTTTAATACAATTTAAATGCATTAATCAAAAAGATGTACATATAAAATAATTTTATCGAAAGATATTGTTGTTGCTACTGGAATTCGAACCTGGATCTCTTCCAATCCAAAATTTAATAAAAATGAATTATTAATTCTGGAATGGAGATACAAATAAAATAAAAAGAAACCAATAGTAATCTTTAGTTGTTTGTTCAAAACACTTATATAAATGTAAGAAATGACTACGAGTACTAAATAAAAATCGTTCGCCGAATATATTGAAAAATATGTATTTTGATAAATGTGACTGCTTTTTTGGTTGTTTGTTTTATATTATTCCAAAGCAGATCGATGTATATTTTTACTTTTTATTTTTACGCCTAATAATAAAACAAAGTTTCAGTTAATTAACCTAACAACCAAAAAAGGAAAAGTGCTATCAATTTATCAATTATCCTAGCGAAGAATTGTGGGATGACAGTTAATAAAACAATAGTTCGTACACCATTTTATATATAGTGTAGAATGACGTAATTGGCACACACTAACTTTTATCGACATATCTCTGAGAGAAGAGATCAAAGTCTCATCCGTGTGCACACGCCATTAAATCTTGGGGTAGTTTATTTGAAATGTATCCTCCGTCCCGCGGAGCACCGCCTGGTCCACCACAGGGTACGTTCCCAATTGAATGGGACATAGGATAACTAGTACGATCTCTCTAGATGTTTATATTATTCCTCTCCATTATTTGAGATCCCCAGTCCTGTGGGCATCGGATTATAATAGCTCACCCGGAAAAGGATTTTCCGTCTTACCGACGGTGAGTTCTGCGAATCATTAAAATTTGCCATTCAACCGAATCTTTTGTTTTTTCTGGATTCGATTCAAGAAAACTGGGCTCGCATTATTATTATTCCAGAAAATAATTCCCGGAAACAATTACACAGAGTTTTACAGAGTTTTCGTAAAACATAAACAATAAATTGGACAAGTGTATTTTTAAAGTTCTAGATTTTGTGAAAAATATAATTTATTTGAAAAATTATGGTGGTAAAGTATAATTTTTTGAAATAGAAAAAAATATTCGTATTGTTAGCTTTATTTTAATTAAGTATTCATTACGCGTAATTTGATATTACAAATTATGTAAGTAATTTCTTTTGATGAGATGCTTGTCCGAGTGGAGAGGGTGAGAAGGGGATATTAGCGTGGCTATTCAATATGGTTTCTTTACAAAGAAAAGTCAATAGATTAAATTGCGGTCAGATAGCACGGCTGTATGTAAATATTTTATCTCAGAACAATGGATTGGATAGAAGTGTGGCCACCTATCCATACACTGACACCGAACAATGTTACTCAACTTGCGATCAAAAAGCATAAATCTTTACTAACTCATTAATAGATAATTAATAAAATTATTCAATAAACACTGTATTTAATCACGTGCTTATTATATAAAAACTATTCGATTTCGGAAAAACCTTTTCCTTCAACAGGGTAATAAAAAACTAAACATCTAATTATTGTTAGAAGTTAAATTTTATAAATATTAAAAACATAAAAAAAAAAGTTCTTATAAACTGCTTTTCATTTAGAAAGAACAATTGTACTCGTGTTAGTAAGAGGTAGTTTCAAACACATGTGATACTTATTTTTAATTAATATTATTTTTTGCCGGATACACATAACAGAGCTTAAATTTCATGTAGCGGAGAGGACCGTACCTTGGTCAATCGGTTCCCGGTGGTCATCTATGAAAAATTCGCAACTTTTTTTATAAATAAGGCGTAATTAATGTCTTTGTTAAAAATGAAAATCGATTTGTGTGATCTAAAAGTAAAATTTTGACATGATATTCTATAAATTTTGGAATTTAAGGTAAACGATTTATCGTAGTTTATATTCATGCTTCTGTTAACTGATTACATTGGCTCTTCAAAAAAAAATACTTTCCAAGAAAAACATTACCTTAAAAATATTGTCATTTTATTCGCCTTACTGTATATACTTGTGCCTTGAGCCATTACCAAGGTACATCATTTTTATCATTTATTTTCATCAATTTATTTGGTATTTTATAATTTAAAGATACCGAAGAGTAAAAACGATATTAAAAGGACTAAACTAGATCCTGCTGCTATTGCTAATCCAATAAATCGTATTTTTCAGGATAATGGACAGTTAATGCGATGCCGTAGACAGAGAAAAATTAACACCTGGTATGGTTTATAATGTTGAAACTGGTATTTCTAACGTGCATAACCCACCCATCATAATAGCCATAAAAGGATCTAAACAAGTAAGAAGCATGGCGTCTGGAGAAAGAAAAGTCAATATCATAGTCATTTCCAAAAGCTGGAGCAGAAAAATCTATTCGAGTAGGTCGGAAGCCTGGTAGGTGTCGCATTCTATTAGACACACACAAAAAAATGAAATGGAGGAACAGTCACAAAAAAATAAAATCTGCACCACAGTAAATGTTAAAAAAACACTGTAATGAAAAAAAATGTCAATCGTGTTTTACTGAAAGATATTGATACCAGAAGAAACAATTTAACTGGTATCGAGAGATTCTTTGGAAATTGTCAATTTTGGCAGCGAAGAAGAAGATTCTTAAATCCAACCGAGTATCAGTAAATGATTTTGTATTAGTACGAATTATAAAGAACAAAAAATGACATTATTATGTAGTCGAAGTGTTAAAGAAACAGGCATAACTTTTGAATAAAACCGGTTTTATATCTAATAACAAATTTATCCGTAGTTTTGAAAATACGTCAGAGCTTCATATGCAAAATATTGTTTTAAACTGCCTCTACCAATAAAGTTTACTGGGTCAGTTAGGCAAAGTCAGTTTTAATTACTTAGTGTTGATTTTGGCTATTATGACGTAGAATAGAATACAGTTTGCCAGTAGCGTTAAGGTATGTTACCGTATGACCCAAGGTGCGGGACCGTCCCGCACCTTAGGCCATAATGAAAGTTTTCGTAAAATTTCTGTTATATCCTTGACCCGACTATCACGGCTGCAAACAATGGAGTTATCTTGTGTGCGGGAATTCAGGTAGTCAAGAACTCCATGTACAACAAAACAGTTTATTACAGATCACATAGGTATTAATACAATATAAGAAACGTGTTCTGATCTACGATTTCGGAGAGAGAAAGAGAAAGAGCGACGCTCTTCTTCTTTTCCCGCTGTCATTCTTGCCAACATGCGCGCGTCATACAATCTCTACATCGTGATACACTACAATTTCATTCCTATAATTATTATCAATGATAAATATATTATCACTTTTAACAATTTAAACATAAATAATTGATCTAATTGATAATGAAAAAAAATTATACATTCTTGGTCAATTAAATATTTTATAAGACTTCATAAAACAAAAAAAAGGCCCAAGGTATGAACTTTTCCCGTGCATATTTTTTTTTTTGCGATATATCATCTATTTTTTTATGTTTTCCGTCGCCGTGTACATATGATATAAACAGGGTTTAGTATATTTATGTACAGAGAAAAGATGGTTTTTTGGAACATATACTCGTACATAATGCTTTTAGGAATATTCATTTTTATTGTATAGCTTTTATAGAGCAAGTGCCTACGTAGTTATATATTTATTATAATGAAAAAACCAATAAATGCATTCAAGTAAGACAAATGTTGGTAATAATATTTAAAAAAAATGAAAACTAATGGATTAAAAAAATATTACTGCAAATATTACCTTTCCCAATTTACAAAATGCAAAATATTTTGTGGATACCATTTTTATAACTAATTTTAAACGACAACCCCGCCCAATGACCAATTAAAACGCAAAGCGGCATCAACACACTGTTACAATGTGCATATTACGTATGGTATTAATCACACTAATATAATTGTTCTTCAAGAATGACGACATGTGTACGACGGTGTACCGATAGACATCAATGTGTGCCTGAGCGTTATCTAAGCGAGAAAGAGACAAAGTTATATGACCGCTTTACGCTAGACAGTAATGCAACTATGCACTTGACGTCAGTTGGCGCATAATATCGGTTGTGTACATCGAGCGCAGTGTGTTGCGCCTTTAATATATACAGAATTTACAGAAAAAAGTCAATTAAACACATTGAAAATAATTATTTTTCAACCATTTTTAAAACTCTCCGAAATTTCTTGGTGGATATCCATTATATTAGTATAATAAAATATACTGTTTAATATTAACCAAAATTTATATTCTTCACTTACTAGTTTTAGCATCGACAAAGTCATTATTATTAAGATGTGATTAATATTATTTCATTCCCTCTTCATAAAATAATTAAACCTTAAACAAATCTATGTATTATTATATTGTAATTTTAAAAATATACATACTAGCAACAGATTCACCAATGGCCGACTGTACAGTGCCGTGATTAAAAATGTTACTGTACACATGGGGGAAAATGGCATGTGGCGAACTTTTGCTGCCACCTGTGGCCCGGGCGAAGCGCGTCCTAGCCAGGACCCACACCACACCAATACAACACACACAAGAAACGCAACCAACCATTGCCAGGGACTCACAGTCCTATCGATTAGTGGAAGGTTGAGGTCCACACCACCGGTCGATCTTCCATTACTGTCTCTCGTGATCACGATGTATTCGACCTCCGTAAATTTCATGCTTAATGCGTTCAATACATGTAATGTAATTATTTGTAATAAATTACCACATTTACATATCTTTGATTCATTTATCCTGTTAACCAGACATGGATAGATGTGATGAAACTCTAAATGTATTTTTGTAGATAGAAATATATTTTGTTAGGTCGCGATGTTCGTTAAGTCTTTTTCCGATCACCAACTTTACTTTAAAAGCAAAGATTTGTCTTAGTAAAACCAATACCAAAATAAATATCTGATAACTTTAAACCTACAACAGTATTGACTTTTGGAGTACTCTCCAACAAAACGGCTCAACAAGTTCGAATAAAGTGGACGGTCTGTAATTTGGGGCAAGGTCCAACGGTATTCATTACTTTTGCTAAAAACTGAGTTTCTTAGAAGGTAAATTAATTGGGTTCATGTAAGACAAATTTCCTTTACCATAAGGCAAAATTTGTTTCAGCTTGGCCGAGTGAAAATGATGTAAAATTTATGGGCCTTTAAATCTCCCCAAAGTTCGACCACAAACTCGTCGACAGTTTGTGGAAACGGAAAGTGGTCAGAATATTTATTAATACTTAAAAATATAGAATATGTTAATAGTAATACTCGTAGAACACTGTATGAAAATAGATTATTTACATTCACCAAAAAATAAAATACTAAAATGTAATCAAAGCCAAAAGCCGTAAATTATAAATCTTAATTTCAGTCAATTTTAGTGTTTTTCAATTATTAAATAAAGAGTAAAAACGTCACGACACTATCGGCTATGGACAATCTCGAAAAGTTTTGACAAAACCGAAGAATAACCAGGAAATCAAAAATTAGACTGGTTTAATTTAAACAATCATTCTACTTTTGGAAAAAAGTCATCATGACAAAGTTCATTTCGATGGTATTTCTTTCAGGATGCAAGAGGCAATGCTGTAACTATTAATGGTGATCGCTATCGTCACATGTTGGAAAACTTCTTGGTGGCCGAATTAGGTTGATTGGGGCTACAATACATGTGGTTTTAATAGAACAATGCAACCACACACACAGCCCGAGCTACATTTGAAATTTTGCGACAAATTTTTCCCAGCAGCACAATGTTAAAAAGTGGTGATATCGACTGACCCCCTCAATCACCTGATTCGACGGCTCCCAACTATTTTATGTGGAGGTACTTGAAAGGTAAGGTCTACGCCAATAAGCCAAAAACAAAGGCAGCCATTTAGACGAAATCTTATTTTATACATAATGTAATAAATCAAATAATTGATAAATAAAAACAAAGTCAAAAAAGTGTGTTTTATTTTATAGTTATTTAAAAACAACATCGGCCTGGAACATAATATTCACCCTGTATTCAACAATAAAAAAGCTTTATTTTAGAAACTAGTAGCCCGCGAACACCATGTGCTTTTATGTTTTGTACATACAATTATATTTAAAATCATATTTTCTTTGGGTATGGAATAAATCTATTTTATAAATGGGAAAAATTGTTAAATAATCGCCGCCTACAAAAGATAATTCATCGGCATAAAATCCATACACGTTATAAATCATAGATATCTCTAGTATTTCGTTCTGAATTACTGAACAGTAGTAAAATCCATATAAATATATTTTAGCGCTTTGCAAAATAGATTACGCTCTGTTAAACATCTGTAAGTGTTTCAGTAAATAAAATTGCGAATTTTTCCGTACGTGAAATTCTATTATTTTATAAAAATAAAACGTATTTTACTGTTATTACGGCATTGAGGCGAAAATATTTGTAAGATTCGTAGAAATAGAAATAACGTTACGCGGAGTGAAAAAGAAATATACTTTTTATTATTATTTTTCCTGACTTTGTAATAATTTTAAGAAAAATCCTGCTCGTGGTGGAAATAATTTCTGACCTTTTGCTCAAATTTTGTGGGCGTGCAATAAAGATTTGATGAACATATATTTTTCGAAAAATTTACAATTTTTTGGTTGAAATTATATTTGTAAAAACACTAAATTGTAGAAAATTTCATTTACGAGACATTCACGCAAGAACGTGTGGTGGGTGGTATCACTAAAACAATTAAAAATTTTCAACAAAAATGGCCAAAAGCACCTCTGCTAATTTTCTCCAGACAAGTAACTTTTCGTGAGTCGGCCATAAATTTAAAAGAACAAATTTTGTCACGTGGCTACAAGAATGCGGGCCCCGCTAACCAGAAAGGCTTTTGAAATTAAATTTAAAATATAGGTCACGTTGCGTTAAATAGACAGTTTCTAAAAAAAATATTTATTAAATATATGAACGTTAAATTTTTTAACACCTGCTTATAATAAATAAGTGCATATTTTAGGAGATTATTTCCATACGCCTACATTTTAAAGTAAAGGGATGATGTCGATAGTCTGCTGCGGTTCGTACGGCAACACCCTTCAAAAATGTCGTAATCAATAATTTCATACATTTGCATATGGAGGGGTGAAGCTCGTAATGGACAGGTTGTCGGTAAGGAAATGGTACCTACGAATAAACGAAATAATAAATATTTTTTATTTATTATCTTAGTTTTATTAACCACTGAATTGAGTTTTAAAAAACATCTACCGGTTTCGGAAAATACCTTTTCCTTCTTAGGATGTCATAACTAACTAAAAATATAGCATTGTTTCTTCACCAGAATCTATTTTTAAATTTTTTTAAAAAAACAATTATTTAAAAAAAAAAATTTAGTACCTAACTCAAATTGCTGCTCAATATAAATTTAGTCGAATAATTTTTAGGAAAAAATTTTAGAATAGGACTCGTAGTTAAATTTAGTTGGCTGTTTATAATTTCCTGATTACTTTTACATTCTTTATTTATCTTCAACGATTCCAAATTATTTAATTTGTGACCTACACTGTTTATATGCAAAATTGATAATCCCAATTTTTTTTAAAACCATGACTATTTTCTATCAAATATTTAGCAAATTATGAAAACCCACTATTGTTCAAACATCTCAAATGCTCCTTTACTCTTATATTAAAATTTCTACCCGTTTTACCAATATAAAATGCAGCACAATCCTTGCAACTAAGTTTATAGACGCCAGAATTGTTAAATTTATCATCTTTGTCTTTAGAATTTATGAGTAAATTTCCTATACTATTATTTGTGCAAAATGCTGGTCTAATGTCCTGGTGATTCTGGTGAAGAAACAATGCTATATTTTTAGTTAGTTATGACATCCTGAAGAAGGAAAAGGTATTTTCCGAAACCGGTAGATGTTTTTTAAAACTCAATTCAGTGGTTAATAAAACTAAGATAATAAATAAAAAAATATGAATTTTAACCACCAAGTTAATATTGCTAGTTTTAAAAGAAATAATAAATTCTCGTAAAGTATAAGATAATTATTTAAAGTAGATGATCATATGTTTAATTACAATTAACTATTGGTTTGTGCCATTTTAGTTATAATTTAACATTGATAAATGGAACGTTGGTTATTATACGTATTTTTTTTATTTCGATACAATATTTGGTCCAGACAGGGGGATGGCGAAATGCTTGGGGGGGTGGGTGGGGTGACTTTATTTTCTTTAGGGTGCTAAAGGGAACAAAATTTGGTATTCAATACAATACTCATTTATTTCTGGAGTAGGGTTCTTATATTTGTGCAAAATCTTAAAGAATAACTATGCAAGATCTATCAAAAGGAGTACGATTATATAAAGCATAGATTAATAGACAAAGTATTTAAAAGAAAATGGTGTCGATGTTTGTTGATAGGCCACTTTTTAAATATGAATTTAATTAATATTTTTAAAATAAATAATTTTCCTGATTTCATTACTACGAAAATAATTTATTGCTTGTATTATGAAAATAGCATTTGAAAATACCATGGTGAAATTTAACCGCTTGGCATTTGCTGTTAGAAGAGGTCACAGTCGTCATTCAGGCCGAAAATAAATGAAAATTTATAGTTTGAATGTAAATTATTTGTTTTATATATGATATTCTCGTATAAAGTCTTCACGAACGTACTTTAAATATTTTTGTGATAAAAAATTGGTTCGGTTTGATTATTCCCCAATCTAAATTTACGCCAGTGGAACCCAATTAACTTAAGAGCCGTGCGTGTTTTTTTCTCACATTCTCGATTGCTTTTGTTCCAGTATTAACGAATCAGAACACTCCGACATGCAGGGGTGTAGTGTGGGTTAATTATTTTCGCTTTAATTATAAATTGGAGTAAGCTATCAATTCAATTATGTTGTACAGAATTTTCTAGGTTAATTAATATCTTAAATAATTATTCCGTAACTAAATTTTAATAAAATATCATATTAAATTTTACATTTAAATACTGATGCTATACTAATTTAAATATTTTTTTAAATAGTTAAAAAATAATTTATGGTTAATAGATATTACAAAATATTTGGCTTTAAGAAATATGATTAACTAGTGATCAGCACTCTAAAGGCATTTCATTACTTTTTTTAAGAGTTTGATTTGTTTAAGTATAAAGACACGCACAAATACATATCTTTTTACCAAAAATATTAATAAATAAGAGCATTACATGGCGTGAATATTATGAAGAGAATAATAGCGGGACCTTATGTAACCCTAATTAAGTTTAAAGTTGTGAAACAAGACGGCAAATAGTTATAATCATTACACATTCACCCTGTAGTCAACAAGCTAAATTGAATAACCTCTACATAGGTTATTCTAGGGTGGGGCGATCTTGTGTTTAATTGCATTTATAAACATTAAATAGCGTTTAAGGTTCTTTTATAATATGTCGAGATATTTATTAACATTCGGATATATTTATATAAATAGTTCATTTGTTGTTTCTCTACTAGGCCCTCGCGTTTTGGAGATTTCACACGTATACATATCATTTATAGTTATAAAATACAACCTTATATGTTTTCAAGATATGAATATCTATAGAGTTATAAAAAATTAAAGAACAATTACATCATTATAATTATATAATATTTGAATATGTATTATTAATATTAGCGTTTAGTTGTATACATGGTTATAAGCGTTAAATTGTGCATTATATATTTATGTTCATGGAACTCCAATACCATATCAAAATATGTCATGGACATTTTTCGCAAAAAATACTGTTTTTGTCATTATTAAAACATTGTGAGATCGTCGTTGCTTGTATAGTATTGGTCCTAAAAATCTGAAATAATTTGTCAAAATATAGTTTTTTTTTGTTGTATAATTAAGCAGTAATTTGTACATGATTTTGGTGTTAATTAATAAGTAAAAAAGTTGTGTTTTGATTTTATCCAAAATTTTATTTTATAGTGTCGATTCAGTGATACACTTTATAATTACAAATTTTCATAGACTATATAAATACAATATACAATTGTCTTATGAAAACTAAAACACAGATGCGAAATATTTTTTTTCGCGTTATTCTTGTTCAATTCCTCTCTTTATTTATTCGTTCTTCATAACCAAACCACCGAAACGACCTTTTTTTAATCTTGTTCATCGTGCTTTATATTCTCTTAAGTTTTTCATTCTTCACTCTAACATAAATATATTTGCCACATAAGCCTGCGAGAACACTTTTTCACTGCCTACATCACTTAACATTCATTTTTCTTTTGCGGCTCCAGGATTCTTTCCATATATCAGTGTTGGTACTAAATTTTGAAAATAATTAAGTGTTTTGCCACCGAGAAAGGTACTAATTCAACTCCGAGCGGATTTAATTTTTATAAAATAATATTAAATAGTAAAGAACAATGAAATAATACTCATTGAACAGTGTTATTTCTGTATTTTTTATTTCGTAATGGTCCAACAGATTAGTAACTTAATTAAATCACCAAATGATCAAACCTCAAGACAAAATTGGAACGAGGTTATATGAATGAGTGGTCTTTATAGCCAGTAAAAGTAAGTATTAAATTATTAAACGTTGTATCTTTTAAACAAACATGTATAAAAACATGGAACAGTACAAGAGGAACCATGTTTTCGTTTATTATAGATAAAATGCAAATATGCATATTTATTGAAATAATATCATTCTGTATAAAATACCAATAAAACAATTATTCTATATAACGTGGCTACCATTTTACGTAGCCAGGGCTGAATAAGTTATAGGAGATGATAACAACTGTTGCACCCTCCACATTAAAATATCACTCTTGTAGAACTCGCCTTGGAGTCTTATTCAACACGTTCAAAAGATTATTACTACAATATCAGGTTAAACTACTACATTCACTTACCGTTACCCAAGAAACGTATACAGGGTAATATATATTTCAACTGTTACGAGACACCAGGAGTCAATTTTGAAATATTCATTTTTTTGTAAAAACAATTTGACAAAGCGAATTATATTTTATTAATGTGTGTATTATTTATGAAAAATAACACATGTGCCGATAAATCTGCGTTTATTACCAAAATGATTATATTTTATAGCTTGAATCAATATAAACATTATTAACATAATTATTGGAAATATTATCTGTACACAAACCAGTTAGCCGCTTCCTACCTCGCTAGGTGTATATAAATTACCTGTTCTGATGTAGGTAGATATTAGATTCCATTAGTTATTTATTATTGTTTCTAATAATTCGGAAAACTGATATGTGCATAAGTAAGAAGTAAACGGTAAGAACTAATTAAAACAAAGTAAATAATAAAAACAGAAGAAAAAAAGGAGACAAGTAGAGAATAAGTGAAAGCAACGAAGTAAAAATTTAAACACGTACTAAAGACATGTAAGAAGTAAGTAATAGAGTAAAGAACACTAAAACATTATTATTAAAGAGAACACATTCTTATTGCGAAGTTGTAATTGTTCAGAACATAGGTCTGTATTGTTTAAAATACTAATTAAATGTATTAATTATAAAGATACATGTAAAATCAATTTTATCGAAAAATATTGTTTTTGCACTACCGGGAATCGAATCTGGATCTCTATTTCCAATCCGGGGAAGGTGCATTATCAAATATGCTACAGCGCCAGTGTTTTTCGTGACAAATTTTCGAATCTATACGTTACACTTTTTTCAAATTAATACATCTGTTGTTTCATTATTTGAAAGCCCGGATTGGAAATAGAGATCCAGGTTCGAATCCCGGTAGCGCAAAATCAATACTTTTCGATAAAATTGATTTTATATGTATATCTTTATAATTATAACATTTAATAAGTATTTAGAGCATTATTATTTCATATACATGAAGCTTTTAATTATTATATAACTTAACATTATTTTTTTCAAAATATTTGTTGAAACTGCAAACTTACTTACAACATTTGCATGAGATCTCATGCAAATAAAATAGTATAGCTGTCCCCCATTAGTCATAAATACGAGTTGTTGAGATAAACTGTTAGATTGATAGAGGTCATACGAGTAAATTAAACGAATACAATAAAAAAACAAGTGTTTTATTTTCACATATGTGATTAAAGAGTTCTACAAACTTACCTCGGAATCAGTAAATATATCTATAAATACATTAATTTAAATATTTAAAAAATCCATCACTGGATGAAATTAACGAAACTTATTCGACTAACAATTAGAATATTTATTCATATATCAACGAAATTAATATGGCGAATGTCGCACCACACGCGTGACCTACACACTGAGGAAAAACAATGTTATCGATGTCACTTGGATACATTATAAAATATTAAGTGGGTTTTGTATCCAAGAGCTATTATGGTAAGATTATTAATTACAATACTAGGAATCGACGACGATATTTTATTTTGAAAATTGTAGCACGACATAAAACGTTCCGCGATAATCATCAGAAATATTACAAACAGAAATCGATCAGCGACCCTGATAATAATATTTATGCTAACACTCAATATAAATATATTTACTAGTATTAATACAGCTTCGAGGCACCTATCATTATGAGGGCCTTTAGCTGCAACCTCTTTAGTTCTAAATCTAGGCCTGTTTATACTTTCAAATCCAGTACTTTCAAAACTTACCGTGGTCTTGTGTCGACGATACAGAAGTACTTTCCACTCAGGACAACGTATGGGTGGCATGTATCTAAATTCTGTTCCTGTCAAATACAGTTCAACATGGAATATTCTTTAGCGGGTGCTCAAATCATGGATCAAAATTCTGGCTGTAAAAACATGATCACTCATTAATATGTCACTGTTATTAGAAAGTCTTCTGTCAAAACGTTAGGTATGGATTACAAGTCTCATAAAAATATTCATCAACAACTATCCAAGTATTAATCTTTTTAAATACAAATTAAATGTATTAAATAAAATTGTATTTTCCCATCCCTTAATGTTCCGTTCATATGTATATGTATTCTGTCTCTCTTTTTCACATGTAATTTTATATTCTATTTCCCTCTTTATATAAGTGCACTATTTTTATATTTATGATTAGTTTTAAATATATCCTGATGAAGCTTAATATAAGCGAAACCGGTTGACGTATAATAAATTTCGTGGTTTCGTACAAAGTTATTGTTATTTCAATTTATATAATATATCAAATCACAAAGTGAGAAAATGCATATTAAATGTATTAATTAGAAAGACATACATATAAAATCTAGTTAAGCGATATATTCCGCGATGAAACATTATATGATATGACATAACCTAACATAATAACTAATTTTTTGCATAACATATCTTACGTTCATCCCCATTCATGCATACTCGTTTATATTTCTTCATTTCTGTAGCCATCAACACTCGCGTCATACATCTTTCTTACCACACCCTTTCATCCATTCGTTCTAGATAACCAAATCATCTAAGCGACCCGTTCATGATTCTGTTCACTATATGAAGATCAGCATTGTAAGCATTTACTCCAAATTTGTCCATTATTTATTCTATATTATTATGATAGAACGATTCATTTAATGAATTTGCTACATATACAATTTCAGTGATTTAATATTTTTTTCACAAGCATTTTATCTACTTCTGTTTTCTCTTTCATTGGCAGGGAAAGCATAACATCGCTAGTAAAAGAACATAAATAATAAATATTTATTTTAAAGAGAACACATTATTATCTGTGAAGTTGTAATTTTTTCAGAACATACTTCTGTAATTTGTTAACCTTTTAAATGCTATGAACGCGTTAACACGCCAAACTTTGTATGTCACGCTAAGATACAAGCGTGTTAACGCGCACTTTTGGACCTTGCAAACTTGCAGGACTGTGTACGATAAGTCCCAGCTTTTGATAGATAACCTTTGAAGACCCTTAAAGCCTAGTCTTACCCTATGCGGTGTCTTCCATTTCGAATAGATTTGGCAGTTAAAAGGTTAATATAAATTAAAAGCATCAATTAGAAAGATGTACATACATCTATTAACATACATATATAAAATACGGTATTAACATACATCTATTAACATGAATCTATTAACATACATCTATTAACATGAATCTATTAACATACATCTATTAACATACATCTATTACATACATACATACATCTATTAACATGCATCTATTAACATACATGTATAAAATATGGTACATCTATTAACATACATATATAAAGTACGTAATTTTTTGAGGCAACGATTACCGGGCCAAAACGTCAATCTAGGTCTTCAGGGAAATTATTTTACAAAAATCGTGATCTAACCTAGAAGAGACGCCAATTCCATACATTAGTGTCCGCGGGAAACTCAAATCGTCATAAAACTGAATGTTTTATGAATCTGTCAGTTCCATATACAATCCTATTCCCTTTGACCGATCTAAATCAAATTTTACATAGTTACTACTTTTTAGGAACTCTCTCAAAAAATTGTAACCCCCTTCTATCCACCCTACCCTCTCTCCTCAACACCCCCTATCCCCCACTGAAATACGTGTGCATTATATGGTATGCCATCCATTTCAAATTTTGAATAGTTATTCTTTAGGACCTCGTCGAAAATATAGAATCCCCCCTCCAACCATCGGATATCTCATCCTTTGTCTGCTTGTACCAAATTTTGGATACATCGTTATTATGAAGGGTCTGTGCAAAACAAAGGTATTGCCTTCCGCCTTAACCCCTACCTTAAATTCTAACTAGATTTGAATCCCGGGCAACGCCGGATACGAGCCGCTAGTATAATAAATAAAATATAATGTAAACAGTAAATTCAATTAACACAGTTGATTAGTTTTTTTTTTGATAGAGATGTTCGAGGATTCGATTTTCTTGAGAGAGAATTTCGTCATACGAATATACTCGTAAGTAATCTCGTGAGAGTGGTAAACTTTGAACTGCTACTCTACTGTACGGTTCCGAGTTCAAGCACACGACGTCGTAAGGCGTGTATTAATGAAAAATAAATTTGAGGTTTTAATTTCCTTTTATTATTGACCGGTTTTTTTTCAAATGAAAATTGTACACTCTAATATTGTAGAATGGGATAATTTCATAAAACGGAACTCATTTAGCATTGTTGAAATATTGAAAAATTAAAATATATTATATTAAATGAACTATTATTAAAAAACATAAAAAAAACATTAAAAAAATAAAAAACTTATACCATTTGAATTTTGAGGTCGTTATAGGTGTTCAATTAAATTAGTACATTTACTTTTAATGATAACACATTTTGATTGAGAAGTTGTAATTTCAATTTGTGGCATTATAAATACAAATTAAGTTAATCATTTAAAAAGATATGCAGAAAAAACCTATCTAACGAAAGTATTTGAAATTCATTCCAATATAAAGTTCATTGGTTTTAAAAATGGAATAATGCATGTATCAATTATAAAAAATGACTATTTTTCGATAAATAGATTTTTTCTGTGTATCTTTTTAATTGAATCATTTAATTTGTATTTAAAATGTACATATTAAAGCAGTTTTATCGAAAAATATTGTTGTTGCTACAGGTACCAAATGTATTAAAAATATCACAGACCTATTATGATCTGAATAATTACAACTTCACAATAAGAATGTGTTCTCCTTAATAAAAGTACATTTATTATTTTGCTTCACTTTTACAAGTTTGGAAATTTATTTTTACCCTGTGATCATCACAAATTTATACTACAGATAAATTACAAAAAAACCGTTTAAATCGATTGCGGCATATGCTAAAAAAATGTGTGCACAAATATTTGTGGTGATTTTCGTTGCGACATCGTGACCTTAAATTAAATTCATCGCTTTGACCCAGCCCCGCTTCGAGTTTCATATTTCACCAACCGTGCGGCTGTCAAATAATGACGCTTCCTAATGTTGGATGGGCCTTAATGGCCATTCTCTTAATTGGCTAATTTATTTTCTTAGGGTCTTTTTTACCTTGAGCGGTATGAATTTATGCAGAAATTAAAAATAATTGTTATTTTCTCTAGCGAGATTGCGTGATAGTACCGACGCGATGAAGATTAAAATTAGTCATTAGTTATTCCACACAGAAGACGGTAATCTGACTCATGTGCCGGTCATTATGTAAGGGAGGGAAGGGGAAGGGATGTAAAGGTCAAGGAATGTTTGGTTCCGTATCTTAGAGAGAATCAAATTAAAAGACAGAGAAAACATAAATGCTAGCTAATCATTCCGTCGAATTATTCAAAATAATAATGAATCTGATTTAGTTTTGTATTTTAGTGTTTGTAAACTTATCTATGGATGTATTTTGGCACATGCAAACTTGTTTTCTGGCACATGAAAACTTGCTTACTGGTATTATGGTGCTTGCAAACCTGCCTACTGGTGTATTTTGATATTTGTATACACGTTACTGGTGTATTTTAGTATATGAAAACTTTCGTACTAGTGTATTTTGGTACAAGTAAACTTGCCTAGTGATGTATTTTGATTGCAAAATTGCCTACTGGCGTATTTTGGTACGTGCAAACATGCCTATTGATTAATTTTGATGCTTGCAAACTTGTCTATTGGTGTATTTTACCGCTTGTAAACATACACATTGGTGTATTTTATTGTTCGCAGACTTTCCTACTAGTATTTTTTTTTACATGCTAACTTATCTACTAATGTATAATACAATATAACATTTTAGTTCTTCCGAACTTCTCTACTATAATATTTCAAGGCTCAATTTTATAACCTGTCAGTAATAAAACAATCCTATTATCATAATACAGTCACATCGTCGAACATTTCTTGCTTAATATTTTATAAATCGGCTACTATCTACGCGATCTTCTTAACAATACATTGTTTTAGTATGCTTGAAGGTATCACTAAGTACTTAGAATTTAGGTACGTAATCCAAAAACTCGCTCCCGGATTTAGGAGTTTTACTATAAGCTCATTCTCAGTGTTAGCTATTACCCATATCGCAAGTAGCTTTGCCGTACTTTTTATTTGTATATAATAAAGTAAAGTGAAAATTAAAAATATTTTTATACAATAATCTAAACTGAATAAAAAGACCTTTAAATATGATGTCGTTAAAACCGGATATCTGCCATCTTGAGGTAATAAAATGCAAATGCCTAAATATATAAGTTACATTAACTTCTTTAAAATTAGTGCTGCTACTATAAAAGAATATCTTTCATTCAAATAGATTTTTTTTATCGAACAAAATAAAAAATAAAAAATTCAAAAAACAAAACATCATCGGATTATAAAAATAAAACTAACTAACCTAACTTAACTAATCAAACCGAACTAACCAGTTTAATACACAAAATAAAAACTAAAAAATTATCAGAAAACTTACATTTTGTAAAAAAAATCTGGGAATTTAGTTTGTTTTCATCATGTTTCTGACTTCGTTCATATTTATGTCAAAATGTATGCTGAAAATTCTAAAAGTTAAATATGATAACTTTTTAAATTCTTGCGACCGGATATTTTTGAAAACAGGACACTCAATACTACGGGGAACTACATTTTTCGCAAAAATCGAGAATATGGTCGATATTAGCCCATCTTCCATCCCTTGTCCTAAGAGGCCTCCCGACCCATCTAGGATAAGGGATGGAAAATAAATGAATAAATAATATGTATGTATATAAATAATTTTTTTTTTTGTTCAAATTAAGTGCTAAATATTCTTGATTTAGTTTCTTAATTCTAATTTATCACTTCTTCCAAAAACCTATAATTTGATCCGTGTTACAGATAACTTTCACATTAATCATTGTAAACATGTGTAGGTATTTCAATATTGGAACACCGGTCTGTTTAGTTTTGCAAAGAATAATAAATAAATAAAATTAATATTTTTGTTTTCGTATGTACTCAACGTATTATATTATATTATGTACGAGATATTGAAAAATCAATGTTATTATTTTTAAAATCCAACTAAATTCTTTTTGTTACTACATTTTATAGTTTATTAGAAGAACACATTCTTATTGTGAAGTTGTAATTATTCAGAATATAGGTCTGTGATAATTTAAATATTAATTAAATGTATCAATTAGATAGATGGCTCTTTCAAATAATGAAACGATAAAAATGTATTAATTTGAAAAAGGTAACATATAGGTTCGAAAATTTGTCGTCAAAATGTATGTCGTTGTGCATAGTTGGATAAATGTACCTTCCCCGGTTTGAAAATGGATCCAGATTCGAATCCCGGTGGCGCAACAACAATTTTTTCGATAAAATTGATTTTATATGTATATTTTTCTAATTAATACTTTTAATTAATATTTACATTTTATAATATTTTTCATAGTGTTGTGATTGACAACCGATAGACCCTATTATTTATGCACAATTTAAATATTTTAGTTCAATTCATATCAATGTTATCTCCATTAATCTTATCCTCACAGCCTCATGGAATATAATTTTTCAGTCAATTTAAGTATTATGTTAAAAGTAAAGATATCGATATAAATAATTAACATATTTCTAAATTCTAAAGTATCTAGTTTATCTGCAAATGATTTGATAAATTTGATGCTAATTTGTCTCAGAGACTTGTCTCGAGAGCGCGTAAAAGACAGAGCAGAGTTGAGCGCTAAGAAAGCTATGACTCATTGCTTATTGTATTTTGTACGCAGAGTATAATGATATAACAGCTACATATTGATATTTACTAACAAATCACTGAGACGAGAGATCTATGTCTCATCTATAGACACAGACCTTTACAGTTAGATAACTTTTTTTTATTACTATTAATATACCTGTATCTACAAATGCGTAAGTGCTATGACACTTTTATTAATTTTTATCCATCTATAAACATCTTAAGATCTTGAAAAAGCTGCAGCATATAGGTTCGAAAATTTGTCGTCAACTTACACGATTGATGTGGCGTAATAGTAACGCATTTCCCCGGATAGGAAAGATCCTGGCTCGAATCCCGGTGGCAACCAAAATATTTTTTCGATAAATCGTTTTTCTCTGTATGTCGTTCTAATTATTACATTTGATTTGTATTAAAAGTAATTAAATATTTTTAAAATCCTAATTTATATTTATCTATAACAATATCTACAGTGTCGCGCTATTCTTAATAATCCTTTTATAATTAACCGAGATAAATGTACGTTGTGATTAGGCACTTGAAATTATTTAGTTATTAAGTCATAATAATTGTTTTGCTTCAGAAAATTTTGCCTGAGCAATCTAGTGCGATTGTATAATTTTAATCAATAGCAAAGTAACAACGGTACATATATGCAGAAGTTCTGCATATACGCACCGTTGTTTGCAGAAGTTCTGCATATATGCAGAAGTTCTGCCATCTCGTAGATATAAACCCTTCCTAAACCATGCAGTAACACAGGTCTATCGCTCTAATTAAACCTGTAATATTTCAGTAAATACACGCAACATGCAATTGATATTGTAGTTAAATTAAAGGAAAATATTTACGCTTAGAAATTATTAGTGAAAAATCAATTATGCAAGGCGAATCCTACTAAAATAATTATCTTTCAATTCAATCCATTGTAAAATAAATACGTTGAAAAAAATACTATTTTTATCAAGACAGAAAGAAATCTCATATTAATTTCACAATGAAAAGAATAACAAACATACGAATATAGTGGTGTCTCTTTCTCACTAATTAAAGAAAGATAGATAAAAAGGAAGGTTGTATTATATAATGCCACGAATTATAGTATTAAATATATATATATATATATATATATTATATTTAATGCTTAATATTTATAGTAAATTTATGGTATTAACCATTTTTTCACATTTCAAAGGCTAATATAACTCTAATTTCTTACGGTAACACGAGTTGACAGCATGGCTGCGTACGAGTATTTTATATCACGGTATGGTAAAGGTTAAAATGGATGGAAATTCTTAATTCAATTTCAAATTCTGTCGATATAACGATGAAAATATAAGAGAGTTGAACATCGCGCGTACAAATATTTTTTTTACGAATTTTGTCGCGGGGACTTGAATATTTAGTGTGACAGATTGCATGATACCTTTCGTAATGTGAAATAATTTATATATTTTATGTATTATCTTTTTTTTTATTAACCACTGAATTAAGTTTAAATACATCTACCGGTTTCGAAAAATATCATTTTCTTCTTCAGGATGTCATAACTAACTAAAGACATATATCATTGTTTCTTCACCAGAATCTATTTAAAAAAAAAAAAAACAATTATTTAAAAAATAATATTGCTAATTTTAAAAGTAAATAAATTATCATTATAAGAAGTATATACGCGATGTTACAATATGTGTCGCTATCTAAAAATAACTTACTCAATGCATCTATCGTATTTCCGTATTATATATACATACTAGGCGCTGCCCGAGTTTCAAATTTACTCATAATTTAATATAAGAGTTTAGGAAGAGAGGGTGGCTTTGTTTTGCGCATACCTTAAATAATAATAATGTATGCAAAGTTGGTCCAGGCAGGGGGAGAAAGATGCTCGAGTATTGGGTGGGAGGATTATTATTTTTACATCAGGGTCCTATAGAGTAACTATCCAAAATATAGAATGGATGGTATTAAGTGTAATATAAAACGTTAAAATGAGAAATAATAATAATAACATTATTCGACATCTGGGAGTATTGATCGATGATATACTGAAAATAACATATATCGAACCTAGCTAAACGCTTAAGAACACTAATTAACTTTTTTAAAGGAATACAATGTATAATTGACCATAAACTCTTAAGATCGGTGTACTTTGCACTCTGCTACTCCTTAATTAATTATACTATTGTAATTTGGGGAGGAGCAGCAAAAATAATATTAGAGTCAGCAAAAAAACAATTCTTAAGCGAATAAATGGTCGTCCCGTTACATACCCATCAGATCTTATGTTTAAAGAGTACAATGCCCTAGACATAAGACAAATCTTTATGTTGAGACTCGTCCAATTTTTCCACGCTAACAACAACTCACCCCGAGCAATAAATCATGGACACAACGCAAGATAAACAACGAACATCTACACGCCAGTTCCGAGAGCAACAATGACATTTATCAAAGATTCTACATGTTCTTAGCTCCGAAACTGTACAACACACTCAGTACCAACTGGAAATCGTTCAACTCCAATAAGATTACACAAATATAGATCCAATATATGATCCAATCGGGTAGAATGGCTTTTCAACATTCTAAAATAATCATTATATGGTGTCTATACTAATAATTCACTAGTTCTACAACACACCCACTACATTTTTATTTAAAAAAAATTTTTTTTTTTAATCTCTATTTTTATTTCTGTTGAATCTTTAACTTAAATAACACCACAACAGCACGAAAAAAAACTGACTACTTTAAACACAGACTTTAGTTTAGCAAAGTAGCCAGGAGAATGCTGCACATATCAAAGGTGGAGTCTACTCCATCCCACACAATAAACTACGAGTATTTAATTGCAATATAATTGTATCTTACGTTTATCATGTTATAATATAATATATTCACCATTATTACAACAAAAATATGTATTTAAATAAAGTCTGAATAAATAAATATCGGTTTGAGGGAGCGCGATGGCAAAGGTGAGGGGGAAAGGTGTCTATGTTCAGAGATTCAGTTTTACATGCGTCCATTATTATAAAAGTGGTCTAAGTCAAGAAATGGAAAAGTTTTTCAATTATTTCGCGTCACATTGTTATAAATGAATATAATATGTTGCAAATTGTAATAATTGTGAAAAATTTGAAGCGTTATATTCAGTGTATTATCACAACGTTCAACGTTATTCGGCTAGTGTTTATTTTGATAATAGAGTAAGTAATTTTAACCATAATTTTTTTAATTTCCTTATATGTCGAAATAAATTTTAAATATAGTAGACTGAATAAATTTTGAAACATTGTGTGCATATAAAAATATTTTTTAATAAATTTAAAAGCAAACCTTTAAATATCCCGAAACGAAAGAAACGTGACTTAGACCGCTTTCATAATGATGGCCACATATATTTACATGGATTTAGCGGCGCATCTCAACTCTAACCATGTTTATTCTGCTTGAAGACTATCACGATCGATGGATTTATCTATGCTTTTCTAGAAATGTCAACGATGTTTGACGACAATTTATATTGTTTACGGAAAAGATTTTGATTATTCAGGAGCCATACCGTTGTGAAATCATGTATATTGTTCCAGCACCTTCCTAGGGGTGAAAAGTATACATAAAAAATTAATATAGTTTTTATAACCGTACGACCGAAATTTTCGCTTCAACAGGGATGAATTTATATTTTCTTTTTTCAAATCGCGCCGTCAATCAACATTTTCATCAAAATATTAAGGCGATTATTTGGGGAAGCCATGGCCTCGTTCATAATATCAAGCTAGCAGAATTGATGGACAAATTAATGTATTCGGAGGATAGCACTGGCATTGTTCCGCTGATCGTACGTACATCGTAGCATCGTGCCGCATTCCCACAGAGATAGGCAGAGAGGATAGAATACCACATAGTCAAATCCTGGGATAACATATAATTCAGAAGAGGTCTAATTTAAAGACTCCCATTTATATTTCATATTGTTTTATAATATGCACTCGAAGTAAATCTAACTGAAAAACTGCATTTTAATTATTATTAATTATATTATATAATGGCATCATTTTTGGTTATTCTACACAGTGCACTTACTTACACAATTACAATTTAATTACTTCAGCCTTACAAGTTTTAATATAAGTAAATTCACTTCGCGCATTGCTATATCTTGTATTCTTCCTTTTTTATCCTCTGACTATTCTCAAACCAAGACTGACATAAAAAAAATAAACAATTGTGTATTTGGTGGTACTGCACTGGCATTATTCATTTTGAGTTATTAAAACCAGGCGAAACAATAGCCGCTGATGTTTATTGTTTCTTATTCAAAAAAACAACCTGCCATAGCCAATAGAAAACGGGTTATACTGAAACATGAAAATGCTAGACCCCATGCAACGAAAACAACCCAAGAAAAAATAAAAGAGCTTGGCTGGGAGATTTTACCGTACCAACCATATTCGCACACTCAGATTATTATCTGTTTAGATCTACGGAACATTCTTTCAAAAAAAAATTTTTTTCAAAATATCAGCGATGTCAAAATTTACCTTCAGTCATATTTTTCATCACAATTAGAGTATTTTTATAGAAAAAGAATTGAAAATTTGCAAAAAATATGACAAATAGTTGTAAATAATGATGGAGAATATGTAATTAATTTTAATTTTATAATATATATTTTTTTAAATGTGTTTTCTTTTTGAATAATTGATGACTTATGGGTACACCTAATACATACATATTTTTAATAAATGAGTGCACTGAATACTACTACAATTTTCAAACTAAACTAAACCTATTATTACGTGACTTACTTTACCATATATCTGTATAATATATTTGTAATCATCCCATTATTCATAGAATAACGTGTAAACATACACGTGTGTATTTTATGTGTACAGTTCACTGGGAAGGAAGGAAGATAGGAATGATTTATTTATTTTAGATTTTAAAATTAAGTTTGCTAGAAAATGGTTATTTGGCATTGTACTTTTTGTAGGTAGCACTTTGCTAGATATGCATTATTTTTATTCAATTTTTCAATTCAAATTTTTAGTTAGATACCGCGTATGTACTGAATTCATTAATATATTATTTACCTACCAACCAGAACGTATTTTAATTTTGAAACGGTATCGAATAAAATATGTAAATACCTATTCAATGTGATAACGAGTGTGACGTACATGTTTGGCAGTATTTTTATAAGATTATTCTAGAACGAATTTTTTTGAAGAAGGCGTAAGCTAAGATGTTAACAAATCAAAAACCATCCAGCATATCTAGAATGAGTATATAAACTGAGTCTGTTCCGATATTTATGTTAGGAAAACATATTTCTTCTTCTAATGATGACATGTTCGCGTTGAAGGATAGACGCCTAGTTGCATAAGCACAGACAGAATCTACATACAATTAGGGTAAACTAATGCCTGCCCCTGGCAACTTGGAATAACTCCGATATCGGTCCACTTCTAAATGTTTCTCAGAGTTTTCAAACCATTTAATCGAAACATACCAAAGTTTGTAGGATAATTTAGGATTAACTTTCCTAGATATATACTAGAAATGTTTTAAATTAGCTTATTTAGAATCATTGGAAATAAACAAAACATTAATAAAAATAAAATCAATTTAATCAATCTACCAAACTAATTCAATAAATATTCCAAATAAAATTTACTCCTACCCTTTATTCTACCCTAGTCCCAGTACGCATTAATCTTATAATGCAGTAGGCGTTGGTTATGGTGATTATTGGTTAATTTTTAGTGGACGAAAACAAACACCAGAAATATATATACATGATACATGGACTCAAGAATAATTATAAATAACCTCGTATTTATAAGTATTATAACGTGAAATAATAAGAAATAATAGTTAACTAACCTTTTTATAATAGGTACCTACCAAATTAATTATTTAATTCCCGGCGGCATTATAGCCAGTAATTAACCTCAAAAATATCGGATTGTAGACGTCGGCTACTGATTTCTATCATTTAACATTTTATATTTAGTATTGCCCTGACCTTGGTTAAATGTTGGCATTGTTTGGTCACGCTAGCTGTTGCAATTTTTTTTTTATCTGGCACTTTTTTCTCAAATTTAATACAAGTAACATAGTAAAAAAATATTCTAAAATGGGTTGATATTGTATTTGTTTTGTATGTGTGAAATTATGTAATAGTTCACTTAAACATGGTCGTTAAAAACTGTTCATTTTGTAGTTTTCTGATAGTAGAATTAAAATCGCCGAGGGCCAATGTGATCATAATAACCGTCGCCTACAATTCACGGAACTTAAAACAAGATATCTGGTTCACAGTTCAGCTTTTAAATGTACACCTTGATATGTAAACAAAGAGAAAATGAGATACCTAAGTTTATTATTGTTCTGTTATGATAAATAACTGGTCGTTCTGCAATTTATTAGTTGATGTTAACATTCAAATGATTCTCGCCACATTTTGCTACATTAGTCGCACTTTTAATAACGTAATCCTTATGTACGTGTATTACCAATAAAATAACTATTAATCGTCCGGCTCTTTGTCACTTACTTGACTGGATATGAAAAAAATATTGCTCTCTGGACGTTCCATTTTTTCAAATGAATCAACCGAGTTTTTACATATCCAACTCAAGTAAATACTTTGTGTTGGATCCTCACTTGCCATGTGTTCAATAGTACCTTAATTTAATATCAGAATATAGATACGTACAAACTATTGCCGGTTTATTTATTCGGTTGATTATTTCGTCATTATTGAACTTTTTCACCTTTTCTTGTCTATAATATTTCAATGTCCATTTGCGTAGGAAATTTAAAAGGAAACTAATTCACATTGGAGTAAAGCAATAAATTCTTTTGAATTGGGTGAACTTGTGACCTAAATATTTTTCAAATAGAAAACGAACAAGTCCATTTCTATCGTCATATATTTACATATATATATATTTTAATTATTACTTATTTTATAGAATTCATCTTTCACTTCTATCCTAAACACTAATATTATAATAGGTAATATTCAAATAAATATACAATTAATCAACACAAAATAGTTAAGGAGGAGGACATTCAACACTAATTTTAAATATTAAAAAAATAATTTTTTATCGTTTTATCTTTGTAATCCTGGTTTTGGACTTGAAAAATTAGTTAATTAGTTTGGTTGATGCCGGACCTCGTGTTCAAGGGTTCCCTCGCCATTCCCACTTAGTTGTGATTAAAAAAAAGCCTGGGCTGTATATTTGTGAATTTTTAATAACTAGACAATTTTTTGGCACACTGAAAACAAATATAACGGTTCTTTCTAATGATAACTATATCTAAACAATTATAACGGGTCTTTCTAACTAACTTGTCATTACGCCATTTCCCCGCGGGAGTAGGCAGAGAGGATAGAGCGCCACACTCTTCTGTCTTGATACACAATTCTCGCCTCATTCATATTCATGCTTCTTTTTATACAAGCTCGCCGATTATATCCTTCAGTATCTGGTTTACCTGGTCGTGTCAAGTCTTCCGCGGACGTCCTCTATTTCTGGTGCCATTAATACATTGCGCTTCCCCATCTTTTATCTATGACTTACTGGACTGAATTGGAGTCGGTCTGCAGTGTCATTGTGTGTACATTGTCTTTATTACGAGTAAGAAAAAACATACACAATTTTGACGACTGGTAAGTCTACTGACCATCTATTATCTTTTTTTTTTTATCTATCGTGTCATTTCTCTTATCTATGGTCAGTCGCAATGTCAAACCGACACGAGATGCTAAAGGATTTATCTTTTAAAAACTGCCGTGAATAATGGTTGGTTATGATAATATAATTTTTGGTTATGTTTGTTATTTATTACAATCTGCGCGGTAATAAGTCATCACAACCAAAAGTATGTGTTCTAGGTTGAGTGACTAAACCATCCATCCGATTCTGACTTTACTTAAATGCAGATAAAATAGCATTTTGTGTATATTATTATCTATCCGCGATTCTTACGTCGTCATCTAGATGTTATTTTTGTTAGTTTTGACAGCTAACTTACAAAGGTGGAATAATTTAAATTACATCGAGATTTTATTTACGCTTGGTTTCATTTAGTTGCCAGTAGATTGAAAATAAATAAATGTTACTTTGGTGTATTTGCGTACTGTAGTGTAAATGGCTATTGCCCAATCAGGGTTTTTATAGAAACTATTTTTTAACGCAGAAGATATGATTTCGTTATATAGATGTTTTTTCATTTTGACAATAAATACACAGTACACTACTTGATGCATTAATATAATAATTGATTCCCGCATTGAAATGTAGATTCTAATGAAACCTTAGCCACGCAGCGATCACAAATTGCCGCATCGTAATCGCAGGGCCCAGCAGCAAGCAAAAGGCCAAAGTCCATTGCTTATGAGCTAGTAAAGTCTATATTGCCTTAATGTTCAGTATATTATATATATATTAGTACAAAGGTTTTATCTGTTATTTTTTTTTTTAAATATATAAAGAGATGATTAACTATTGAATGTCTCACCTTAGTAAAATCTTTGTCTAAAACTTACTCACGAATATAAATATTGAGATTCAGTCTAAATTCTGTACCAGAAAAATGAGAATAGAGCTAGATTACCTTTATGGAAATAAATCTATTTTTAAAGCATGTTCTTGTCTTAGATACGTAAGTATTTGTCTTATTGTAAGTATATCAAATATTTAGGGTCCATTTTTATCTTAGGTTTGGACGTAGGAGATATTTACAAGCAGTCGTCGATATGGATCTACAGCGGCCAGAGTTCGGTCATTCGAGCGAGTCACGGACCCCAGTTAAGGACGAGGATGAAGGACATCTAAACTCGGTTCACAAGCTAATCCATCGAAGTGAAACATTAAAACGTTTTTAGACTTTTCTTACACAGGTCATAAAAATGTTGTAAACTGCAAATTTTAACTGCGCATATTTCATTCCAAATGAATACTTTTTTTTTGTAGAATACTTAGTTACTTACATATTGCATGTCTTAGTTACATGTGCAGTAAAAATACACTTATCCGGTATTTAAATAATAATAATTCTTAAGCAACTGGCGCCCGAATGGTGCTTGTAGTTTTATATTTATATTTTAAATAATATTAAGTTAATAAAACGTGTTCTTTACTTAAATAACACTTTTACTTCTTCACTAGCAGTAACTGTACAGAGTTTTGTATAGTGTTATGGTAATTTTAAGAGAGATAATCAGATATCCGAAAAAATATATTTTCAAGCAACCCTTCAGTCTCAGTGATGCCAAATATGAAGGAGTTTATGTATCATACCGGTCCTGCATAAAATATTTTTTTTGGTTTTAAAATAAATTATTAAATATTCGTAAATTTAGTTAAATAAATAAAATAAAATTATCCCTGGACCCATTTGCCACGATGGAGCACCGAAAAATTGTCTA
The DNA here is from genome assembly GCA_022840565.1 of Eubasilissa regina. Taxonomy (NCBI): domain Eukaryota; kingdom Metazoa; phylum Arthropoda; class Insecta; order Trichoptera; family Phryganeidae; genus Eubasilissa; species Eubasilissa regina. The sequence goes on from JAINEB010000018.1 coordinate 31,630,780, forward strand.
CGTCGTGATAAGCAAGAATACTAACCATTACGCTATCAAAAATTCAATTAAATGCGAGAATAAAAGCAGTTTAAAAGTAGATACGAATATTTTATCTTACAAAGATCGAAGTATTTTTTTAAATAAATAAAATTTAATATTAAAAATGTACACATAATACATCAAATATAAAACAATATATATAGTAATGAGACAATTTTGCATTAGTCTATTAGGGTAATAGCATGATGGTAGAACGATTGCTAAGCATGTAAGAAAAAACTAGGCATTTTATCGATCCCGGTACCGATAAAGGAGAAAATAAAACACAAGATTTATGCGAGACTATATAGAAATGATACGAAATTTTCCATGGCTATTTCTAAAGCAGTTTTCTTGTCAAATGTCATTGGTGTACCGACTGAATGAACGTATTCTCGGATTCTATTAAAATATATTGGTAGCAATCGGCATAATAGTAGCTACGACAAAAAAATCAAATACAGTGATTATATTTATTTTTATTATTATCAAACTGCACGACGTCTGCAGTTTTACAAAGAAACGGAATTGATTCAACGTTATATATATTTTTCTTTCCTACCATTTATCTAAAATAAATATACATTTACTCACATATGCTCAGTACATCAGTGGTACCAACATGATAGAAAGAATGTCAAATATCTTTTTTCATACTGTAAATTACGTACTCTAACAAAATGCCTGATGGCATCTAGATGACGCGTAACGTTAAAAAAAAATATTTAAAAAATATTTTGCATAATAGTAAAATATTAGGATCAAATATTCGGGAGAAAAAAAACGACCTCCCACCATACAGATAGACCGTGTGAAAAATGTCACGGGCTTGCCCCTGACAGATGCGTTTGGTTCTGCGGAATGCCGAATGAGATGGAGAAGAATCGCCGATGAAACCGGAAAAACATCACGATCCTCACTATTCCGAGGAAAGAATGACGAAGAGTAAGTTAAATAATATATCTCTATAAAAATATCCCTAGCGTGAATAGTCACTACATCCTTGACAGCACTCACTAAATATTTTGAACTAGAAAAATACTAAAAATTTTCAAAACTTATTCCTTTTTTTTAAAATAAAAATAGAGATACGTACACGGAATACATGTCACATCAATATTCTTACTATTTTCAAACTAAGCTAAACGCTTGTGCTATGAAAATAGAACTAACTAGGTCTCCTAGAACGTGGCTCGAAACCCTGACCACTAGATCACTAGGCCAGCATCTTAACCACTAAACTAACAAGCTACTCAAGGTAATTTACTTCAGTAAAATCGATTTGTAATGAAAATACGAGAAGGCAACTCTTACCACTACTCTCAGACTTTGATTTATCCTTGATAGCATCTACTAACTATTTAAAAGTTTGTTAAAAACAAGTAAAATCGATTGGTAACGAAAATGGGAGACGGAAGCTCTAACATTACTCTCGACTAGAAAATCTGTAATCTGAGACAAACCAGAAAAAAAACAATAATCAGAGACTATTTTTTCTTGATATTATATTCATTTTAAACGAATTGAATTAATCCCATTTGATAATTGCCACACAGCGGAAATGTATACACGTAATATAATGGAAAGTTTCCAATTCCTATCTAACCACTAACAATACAAAATGTATGGTCAAAATATACTTTTAAAATTACTAATAAAAAAATCTGAAGGAAATGGTTTTATCGGTTTGATCAAACTGGGGATTATGTTTCCTTATAAAATGTGTAAAATTATGTCATCTTTTGACGAAAAAAAATTTGGATGGGATAAAATTATTTAAATAACTTTATAAGTGGACTTCCATTAACTTTTGTTTTTTGAAATGTAAGCCTAATTTCATTTTAAAAACTACTACCACGTTGTGAATTAATAAATATTTCATCAAACAGTTTCTGTTTTAATAAAATATTTAATTTAATTTAGTATTTTTTTTACACATATAATATCCTTAATAGCTACTGTACGTCATATATAAAATTCATGGCCTCGATTTCCGGGAATTCCCGGGACTTGAAAATGTCGACTCTCGTGTTCCGGGAATTAAAAAAAGTCGAAAACACTGAATACTTACTCTTGACTTGTATCAGACCTAGACTGCCAATGGTTTGTTTCGCTTCTCTTATATACTTAGACCATTATATATATATATATATATATATATATATATATATATATATATATATATATATATATATATATATATAAATAACATTGATTTGGTGGAATATGTTGCAAACGTGAGTATAAAACGTTACATCGCTGATAATATTAGTTCCAGTTATTCAACTGTTTAAATTCAAACGGTTTGATTTTTCAATACCTTGCTATTGGATTATAAAAATACAAAATTAATAAAATATCAAACGTAGTCGGATTCTTTTCATTCTAGAAACGTTTTCATTTTATTCAGGTATTTTTTTATAAAAATAAAACACATTTCGTACACAGATCCTTGAAATAAATGCCGAATGTATTTCAATATAAATTCCAAATAATTCACCATTAAAGTGAGTTTATTTGTTTTAGTATTGGTGTATTTTTAAATTATGTATTTGATGATTATTTTTGAAAAACTGCAAATTTTAATAAACAGTATTAATAATCATCATTAATAAGACATTTTGAAATTACCTTATAATATATATAACTTATTCTAATAATGGTGTGAAAATGTGTGCGAAAAGAAAAAAAAATACTTAAATCAATAAAAACCTACAATCTACAATACTTCGGCCAAATCATCATCAATAACCATCATATATTATTTGAGATTCACTGCAATATAAAGTTGATTGCTTTTAAAAATGAAATAATAGATTATCAATTGGAAATAATACATAATTAAGGTTCAAAAGTTTGTCGAGTACTATAGCTAAATGATGAACGCGCTTCCCAAGATAGGAAGAGGTCCAGGTTTCAATTCCGGTAGCAACAAAATACTACACTACAATCTGCGCATAATTAGTCTAAAATAGTATTGTTTTGCTTTTAAAAATAGGTGAAATAAGAATAACCTGAAGTTTAGGTAGATATTTTTATAATCATGTAAATGTTTTATTTTTATGAACCATTATACAGTTACGATGCAATTCATGTTAACCGTTTTCATACTCCTCTTCTTCTACGACACTACATCCCAGGATGAGATTTGGCCTCCTCCATAAGTGCTCTCCACCGACTCCTATTCCTGACTATTCTCGTCTAGTTCCCAGACCCCCCCATCATGCTCCAGTCCTCTTTCACACGGTCAGCCCACTTCTTCCTTGGCTTGCTTCTAAGTCGCTTCCACTGGGGTCATGATCTTTGGTATCCTGTTATCTGGCATTCTTTCGACATGACCAGCCCATCGCAGTATTTGGGACCTACAGAATCTTACAATTGTTTATTGCTCAATCAAATTTTCGAGCTCATTTTTATTCTGTAAGTTCCATTTTCCAGTGCAGGTCTATAGATTTTTCATAATATTTATATGATAATTTATTTTAGTTGATTTGGGTTATGCTCCTTGTTTACATACTTAAGTTGGATGAAATAAGTTTAACTGTTGACCATAGAATGACGTAACGAATAGAATTGATCTAGACCAAAGAGCTAAGTGAGAAATTTTTCTGGTGAAGAAACAATGCTATATTTTTAGTTAGTTATGACATCCTGAAGAAGGAAAAGGTGTTTTCCGAAACCGGTAGATGTTTTTAAACTCAATTGTGGTTAATAAAACTAAGATAATAAATAAAAAATATAATTTTTACTATGCCTAATAATTCTTTCATTCATGTCTTTAATTTTTATACTTTATAATTATTATTATTATTATTATTATATATTTGCTTCCACTTCAACATTACACAACAAATTTTAGGGAGAACAAAAAAGCGAACAGTCTTCGTCGGTGAGATCACCCTGCATTCAATCTCTCCAGGAAGTAATGGCACAGTATAAATTGCATTAGAAGTTACCACAGATGTTGTGCATAGTTAATGCATAAATGTGGTTTAAGGGAATCATCCCTGTATGGGTGCGGAGCTTCTCAAACAACGGAGAATATTGTAGACACCTACCAAATTTACATTTGTACGGAAGGCAGCTTAGAGCTCCGCAAGGGAACTCAAGAAACGTTAAACTGAATATATAAAGCCTGCTGATACCACTATATATTATCAACATATGAAGAATATGAGATATATTTTTCAAATCATATGCAATACCTGCTCTGCAAACTGGCCCAAAATTCCCATTCCAATAACTGTTATCATTAAAAGTATTGGCGAAAAATAAAATTATAAACTTGCAGATACAGAACTCTGTTTATATCAAATTTTGCTCTAACAATTTTGCAATAAAATTTTGCTAACAAATTGTGATCGAGTCAGACTGATTGCAGCTTCTCTTCGCTGAAACCTCGACTCTGAATGTAGATGTCGCTCGCGTCTTTGGTCGCCTAGTAGCGGAAATATTGGCAGTGATTTTGAATCATCGCCTCCACCTAATTCCTGACCCAAATAAATAAAATACATTTATGCATTATATTTATATCATTTTCAAGATAATCTTTCTGACTCGTGTGTACCATTCTATAAGAATATATGGTTGAAACCATGTTTATTATTATTTTGGGCTAGAATTTAACGTGAAAACACGGGACTGTGTCTCAACGCACTAGTATATTGTCACGTGTATATACGGTACCAGGCCTCAAAGAGTTGATCTAAAGATGTGTGTGTGTGTGTGTGTGGACAAAATATTGCTTTCATAACTCACGTAAAGAAAATATACAACTAGTTATGTACTTTATTTATATATGGAGAGGAAAATAAACAACAAACTGATATATACCTAAATTTAGAGTGAAATTATAGCGGAATCAAAAGAAATAAGCGACATTAGTGTTTTTAATCTTTATATATTTTTGTCTATTAAATATATGACTGCCATGTACAAATATATACATACGTACATATATTACTTTCTCACATACTTTCAAACTGTTTCAGATCAGCAAAAAAAACATGTAGGTAGATATTGCAAAGCAAATTTGGGCGATAATTGAGAAAATCCTGCAAATTCGTCCTTTTTTCAGATGAATCAACAGTATTTCCGTAATCCATCATGAAGGCGAGAATCGGCGTAGCGAATAATTACCTAACTAATCGATTCCATAATGCCGCCTCGGCTGTATAAATCTCAATCAAAACCTGTTAATTATACGAAATCATTTTATGGGAATGAAAGTTTTATAATTAAAAATATAAATTAATTTATCGTTTCAACGTGTACTTACATACATACACATGTAGAAAGTTTGTAACACATATAATATGTTTAAAGCGAAACCCCTTTATTATAGATTCACTTTAAATTTGATGATCTTATATCTTTGACCAATATTCCAGGCGGTAGATACTGAAGCCCTTGACACGTTATCTCGCGTGTTATATTTCGAATTCTAGTAAACCGATGCTGAAAAATCAAAATTTGTTATTTTCTTTCGTCAAACTAAACAATAGAAAAGGAAATGCGGTCTTTTATGTTTGATTTCAGATTTCCGCCAGCACTAGTGTAGGAACTAGCGTCTCTTCTAGGCTAGGATGTGTTTTTTGTAGATGGTACCGTAATTTTTGAAACAACGCCTTGACAATGACATGTGCTACCGTGCCGATATGTCGGCCTAGGTTTCTACAAGGAAGCTATTTACAAAAAACCTAACTTAAACTAACCTAGAAGAGATACCAGTTCCATATATGTATATATATATGTAAATCCCTATTTTCTTGTGACCATATTCAAAAATGAAATTCTTTTATATAATATTTTATACAAATTTTTCAGTAATCTTGAAATCCAGAAGGCTAAGAAGGGCAAGACATGTTATCAGATATTACGATTCTAGAACACTCGACTCTTGGGACACCTAAGAATGATACGGGCGGACAATATTTGAAAGGATGCAATGATGATACAAATTCCCTACTGAGAGACTACAGCTCAAGATAGTGGCCTGGAAGATGGTTGTGCGGTCGGCTATGAATCTGAAAGCCCTGTGGTCTTATGCTATGGCCCTTAGAGCCAACAACAATAAAACGAAATTGAATAAGAACAGCAATAACAAGCAACAACAACAGTCTACGTTTTGTTATCATAAAACAAATGAATCGTATATTTTTACAGATACTGCGGAAATTTGCCTTTAAAAGCAAAACAAATTTATACACTCAGAAATGTTTCTTCTAATCAAATATGACTATCAAAATTGAAATTGAATTATAAAATGATATATTACAAAGAAGTTTTATATAGAATACTTATGTCAGGCATGCCACCCGTTTTTTAAACTTAGCTTAAATTTTATTAATTGAGTGATGTGATTTTCTAATATATGCTAATACGTTAACAAAGCTTAACTACGTTTTTGTTTTGTGTCTATGGTAAAAAGGTTTGGTTTATATTTTTTAAATATGAGAGGATTCCTATACAAATTTAAATAGTGCTCTGAAATAGTTATGTTGTTTTTATTATGTAGTACTGAGGACATAATTTGCCGTCATTATTGACGTATTACATATACAAATACAAATAACTACATCTTATGTATATGGAACTGGAATCTTTTCTTGGTTAGATCGCTTTTTTTGTAGATGGTTTCTAGGCCAACGTTTCATTGTCAACCAGACAACAGAAACCATCTACATAAAATGCGATCTAATCCAGAAAAGACGCCAGTTCCAGGTGTACAGAAATATAACAATTGAGGAAGTCTCTAATACCGCGACAACATAATACACGTATTATATATACATAAGAATATTCTTAGATACACATTTATAATATATTACGATTGTGATTTTATTAAAAAATTTATATTTAAATCTCCACGGTTTCGAGCAATAACATGAAATAGCCTTATAAGACATTTTAATGCAAGGATATGCAAGGTGCAAAATGAACCCCAATTACCCGAAATAATATGGACCGATGCTACATCAAGTAATCAAAAACTCAGGTAATACAAATAGGTGCAACTGTTATGTATTTTTGGTATTTTTGATGCGATAACGATTATAATTATTTGAATTAGTAAATAATTAAAAATAAAAATATTTTATTTCTGAAACAATACCATTTTTTTTTAAATATAATTTATATTTTTGTTGTTCATGTCCCTGCAGTGATATTTTGCGATTTGATAAATACCTACATTTGGCTTGAATAGTGTGAAGATTCAAATTCTACTAAATAATGTATGTACTAAATAAATGTAAATAAATAATGAAAGATATTTTGTAGTCAATACTAAATTAAAAAGTCATTATCACAAAATTACCATTATAAATTGTATTTTAACAGCACTTCACAATTGTAAATAATAATTTTATTTTATATACTCGTACATACATTTATAGAAAAATAGATTATTTTATTTTACAAAACTATTAAATGTTGGCACCTTATAGTTTAGTTATTCATGAATGCGGCATACTATTTCGGAGAAAGTAATTGAATATAAAAACCTGTATTTGAAATTACATACATTTCTTTCTTACATTATTTTTTTTTGTAAAAAAAGTGTACAAGTTATTCAAAAGCCCAAAAAACTTAAAACTGAAGAAAAAATGTTTATTTCGATGTATTAAAGTTGTAATGGGAAACGCTTAAAATATTAAAATCACGCATTTTGTTTTAAAATATCATAATCTTTTGAAAAAAAAAATGTAACTGATGTATCTTATAAATATTGAAATATAAAAATATTTATTTATTATTAAGAACACATTCTTACTGTGAAGTTGTAATTTTTCATAAGATAGGTCTGTGATATTTGTAATACAAATTAAATGTTTTAAATGTAATAAAATTGATTTTACATGTATACTTTCTAATGTTCTTCACAATAAAAATGTGTTCTCCTTAATAATATATAAGTTGTATCAATGTCTCCAATTGTTAATTCTGGCGTCTCCTATCGTTTTACTCAAAGGTATTTGAGATTCCATAAAGAAAAAGTAGATAGATGGCTTTCAAATAATGGAACGATAGATGTATTAATTTGAAAAGTATGACACATAGGTTCGAAAATTTGTCGTCAATCCACTGTGTTAGCATAGCAAAATCGGATAATACACGTTTCCCGTATTGGACGAGATCCAGGTTCGAATCTCGGTAGCAACAACAATGTTTTTCGATAAAATTGATTTTAAAGGCATGTCATTCTAATTAATAAATTTAATTTGCATTTAATATTATTTTAGTTTTATTAATATTTTGAGTAATAGTTCTACATTACTAAATTTCAGGAGCATTTCTGCTAAGAATTTTGGCAAAAAATTAAAACATTTTATTAGGTACCCTGCCTGCTTCACTAGTATTTTACTGTATTATAGTAGACAAAACCTTTTTAGTGTAGTAGTAAATGCAAGCATTATGATAAAAACAAATGAATTTAATATAAAAATAATCAGTGAAAAGAAAAACAGGATTCTATTAATTATAAGTAAAGGCGAAAATAATTATAAAATTACACATTCATAGTTAAATTGAAAGTATAAATATTAAATGTATACATACTTTTGCAGCATTTTTTATATTCTGTCTGGACTTTTAAAAGGTTTTTGGCATTTTCGTGGAGCCAAAGTTTACTTTTGTCGAAAAATACGCGAGGCTAATAATAAATAATTTTATTATATCACATAAACGATACACCATTACGCCTTACTTAAGACTTAGAACCATAAAAGGTTGAACGCTACAAGTAATTTTGGAACACGTGAGAAGTAAGCTAATAAATTCTTTCACTAACAAATTAAAAGTTTTGCGCATCGCGAAGAAAAGTTGTCCGACTCGGTGAGCTCGGCAGAGCAATAACAAAACGAATTATGCAAAAAAAATAATCGAAACAGTACTCACCGCTCTTGCATCGACAGGGCGAAGTGCGCTCAAGATCGAAATCACAACAACACAACAAATCGCGCCGTGGAGTGCGATACGCCTCCGCAAAGACCTGTTCGTCGTAGACAGCATGTTTGTCGGCGTAGGGGCGTCCTCACTGCGCGAGTATCGCGGACTGTCTGCCGTAGCCAGCGTTCGCTACGCCGTAGGCACGCTGACCCAAGCGCGCTCTGTCGTAGTCTTGTGAAATCGGGCTGTACCTTCGTTCTGGATATTAGTCGGTTACGTGTTTGTTTACATTATAACTGTAAATACACTCTGCTAGCTTTGACATGTTGAACTGTACAGCGATTATATTACACACATGTATATATAATACTTAAAATATATATAATATAATAAATAAAATGTACTGCAATATTGACATACTTTAAATATTGCGTCCTTAAATCTGATTTTATGAATGTGTAGATTGTATTATATTATAATATTAACAAAGTAAATTAGTTCGATATATTTTCCAATTCATTACTAAGCTACAAAAAACTTTTACACGACACTTCTTCTTTAAATTATGTTTGTGATAAATATTTGTTAATAATTACATGTAGAACCAATTTTTGGTAACGCTTTCCTATAGTGATAATATCCCAAACTTACAATGATATCCTGGTAGTAACTAAAATATTTTTTCAATACATAAATTTTTTCTGTACACCTTTCTAATTGATTATCATAATTAGTATTTTTATGTTCCTATATTTTACTATGTTTATGTATATTATATTATGCTGTCATGTATTTTGCATTGTAATGTGTTCAGATGTATACTGTAACATATTATTTATTATTACTGTAGTATCTATAAGCTATGGTGGGAAGTCACATTAAACTCATGTGAGGAGCATTTTTAAGAGGTTTAATCACTATATTATTAATGTAGCTAATTTCTACTAACCTATGTTGTATCATCAAACTATTTTTTTTTTTTTTTTAATAGAGATGCGTACACGGAATACATGTCACATCAATATTCTTACTATTTTCAAACTAAGCTAAATGCTTGTGCTATGAAAATAGGACTAACTTGCTGGTGTCCTGGAACGAGGCGCGAACCTCCGACCACTAGATAACTAGGCCAACGTTTCGATAACTACACCAACAAGCTACTATTAAAGCTATATATAAGATAAATATATGAAATTAATTAAATAATTTCCATAAAACAAAAGAACGCGAACAAGAAACCAAAACAAAATACGAGAATTGTATAATAAGGTGGGGCGGGGAGAAACAAAAAACATATTTTATTTAGGGATATTACGATATAAGTGTGTGTTTGTATGTGTCTGAGATACGTTTTTATGTATATATATTTTTATTTATATTAATCGGTTCATTACTACATTCGTTAAAAAAAATCGTTTAGAAAGTAGTACGGATCATTCAATTGAAAATTTGAAATAATTCTAAATATCACCTAATTTAGGAATAGCATCACACAAGTAAATATATATACAGTGCAACCTTTGTATCTCTTTTATAACTATGAATGCGGGAATATAGAAAAAAGTAACATATTTCATACTTAAATGTTTAATACATATTCTTAAAAAGATACATATTTCACATGTAAATAAAAGTGTTTTAATAAAAATAAAATTAGAAAATTCCATAAAAACAAAACAAAATGAATTAAACTTTGTATTGTATAATGTCAAGCGGCAGTCAGTATTAGCACACACACTCTCTCTCTCTCTCTTTAGAGTGTTCCTCTTATTGTTTACGAGTGCCGTTAATCGAAACCAAGCATTTAGCTACGAAGTTTGCTGCGCAATTTGAACGAATAGTGCGGTAAAATGAAACGTAAAGGAACGATCCATGCGATCTATTTTTAGGTATTTTATATGAAATTAATTCGGGATTGGAAGAAATAAACGATACATTTGGGAAAACGATTATTCGAAGAACGATCGATTGAGATTTTGCTATATATATATTTTTTCAAAATAATTTGATTTAGTGTAATTTCTAAATAATTAAATGTTTATGCATGTTTACATTTATCGAACTATAATTAAGTATGTTAATAATGTTATGATTTCACATAGTATCAACCCTTTTTAATAACACAATTTTATATAATATCTATATACGTATATACAAATATGTATGTGTGATGTTCATAGAATAAAGCTGAATTTTCGGACGTTTGAACATGCTCTTTAATTTGATTGATTTGATAACTGATCGTTACTGATACGGAAGGTATTCATACAATACTTACTTCCAGTATTCACGTATGATAAAATGGAGTATCAATGAAGGAAGGGTACAAAAAACATAGAGTAACGCAAATGGGTATGGAAAATATGTTGACATTACCGGAGAGGCAGGAAAAGAAACGTGTGAATAAGAGAGAACAGACAAGATTAGTCGATGTAATATAATACGCCAGAAAATGAAATGAAGAGCTGGTCACATCACTTGAAGGACGGATAGTCAGTCAAGAGGTCAAAAGGCGTCTTAAAACCCCCTAGATTAACAAAATCACATTCCTATTAATTTCTGTTTCATAACCTTTATTCAAAAACCTAATTAAAAATATCCATAGATGCAACATATAAATGATTTTCCCTGGTTTTTTGTTATAATGTTCATAACTTTGTTTAGAGAGTACTATGCTTTTTTTCGCGTCGTTTTCTTGTCCATGTGAACTATGTTAGTATATGTTATTTGTTACCATTTTTCCAATGCCAACAACATTCTTACAGGGTGAATATTATGTTTCAGACCGATTTTGCATTTGGCACGATTTGATATAAATAAGATCAAACTTATCTTACACATATTGGCTTTGTTTCATTTTGAATCTATGAAATAACTTCATCCGGCATTTCATTAAAGATCTTCATCTCTCTGTACATTATTAATTTCTGAGATTTAGCCTAAATTGTTGTCACATTTATTTTACAATAATATTGGATCTATAATAAAACAATTATTCCTCTGTAAAAACTATTTTATTATATTTATATATATATATATATATATATATACCTTTTAACATAAGTCGCATACAGATATTACCATCATTTATTTGTAGAGAGTAAATTCAAGTAAGTAAAATTAAAGTCAATAATTAGAAACTGTAAAGCCATACGACATAACTACACATTATTATTTGGTTTGGCCGCCATTTTGGTTTGGCAGATACTTGTCAGTTTGTATTTAGTAGTCGTAGAGAAATATTGATTACAATTTATTATAAAGTATTTTACACTTCAACAGCGTGTTAAAGTCAAAACATTTGATCCGAATATTCGTTCGACTTTTGGAAAAAAATTATCACGAGGGACGAAACTCATTTCGACTTGGCGGGTTTTGTTAATTTAATAAAGCAGTCATTATTGAGGTACTGAAAATCTTCAATTGATACCACAGCAATCTTTACATATACGCTGTTCAGTACAGGAACAAGAACTGTAGAATCTCTCAGGTGTGGTTCGCCGGTCCGCTCTGGTAGCTCAGAAGGTGATATCTGCAGCGGCGTGCAGTCGGTCCAATGTGTCCAAAAATCTCCGTCCAGTGTAACAGCCAAGTCGTGGAATTATACAGGATCGATCCAAAAGTGATAGCCAGGTCAAAATTCCAGAAGAAGCAAGTCCAGGGTAGGCAGGGTCAGAATAAAAACAGCATGTGTAGAGAGAAGTCCAGCGGTGCGAAGCAAACGAGGCAAGTGATTTTGCAACCGCTGGACCGTTTATTTATATTTGCTAAATTACAGCTGGAGCGCCAGGCTCCAGCAAACCTCAGGGACCAATCAGGGGGCTCAAAACATCCCTGCGCCACCCCGATTCGGTCCCGTGCCGACACCACCTGGCGGCCAAATCTGGAAACTTTGGTCATTTTTTCCGCCGTCCAGTATGGGTCGGCAGAACTGACTTTTGTCTTACATTTTTGCTTACTACCTTTTTATTTCACATTTCCCAGGCATCGCGAGTACTTTTTATTACAAACATTAACCTGTCTCGCGATGCCTGGTATACTACAGCGCGGGCGATAGCCCGGGAAATTTATTAACGCACCTCAAACCTTAAAATCCATTTTTTATTAGTACAGCGATTTTTGAGGTGCGTCAAACTATCTCCGGGCGATCGCCCTCTAAAAATTCTATTTATTACAATGTTCATCCTTATCATAATAATTTTTTAAAGCAAGTTATTAGTAAGAAACTGAAATAATATTTCCGCCCGGCGCCGGGGCGTGGCCTCGTCCATGGTCCGGCTCCCCCCCTCTCCTCGGCCGCGCGGTCGGTTCAGTGGCGGCGATTTCCCAAAGGCGTGGGGTGGCGGACGCGATTTCCGCGTGAAGCGGCCAAGTTCAGGTCTCGGCCCGGCACTTGCTCGGGCCGGGGCGCCGCGCTCTCCGCGGCCGCGCGGCCGTGCGGAACATACGCAGAGTTACTGTGGTATCATTGGTTCCTATTTCTTTCACAATGCATGACAAGAGGCAATGCTGTACCCATTAATGGTGATCGCTATCGTCGCTTGTTGGAAAACTTCTTGGTAGCCAAATTGGGTCGATTAGGCTTGCGACATATGTGATTTTAACAGGACAATGCCATCTCATATACTGCCCGAGCTACGCTTGAAATTTTTGAGAATTTTTTTCCGGCCGCATAATGTCAAAAAGTAGTGATATCGATTGTCCTCCTTGATCACCTGATTTGATCTATTTTTTGTGAGAGTACTTGAAAAAAAGGTCTATTCCAATAAACCAACAACAATTCCAATACTATAGAACAATATTCTAAATGAAATTGCTGATATAACAGGAGAATATTATGAAAAATGTGGTTAAAAGAGCATGCATTTGTGCTACTGCCAGAGGCGGCCATTTGGCCGATATCATATTTTATTTATAATTTTGGTAAACTAAATAATTGATAAATCAAAATTGAATCAAAAAATTATGTTTTATTACTTATTTATTCAAAAACAACATCGTTCTGGTACATAGTATTCACCCTGTATATCTGTATTATTCCCAATAAACAAATTTAAAAAATATGTGACAGCGAATAACAATGTGCAGAAAAAAGCGGGAGACACTTGAGGAGTTATTCATTTAGCAGTGAAAATGATTGATGCTGATGATAATGATATGATGATACACAATTTTTTGAGCAAGTTATTCAAACAATCTATATAGTACATATATAACTCTAACCTAGATATATTATTTACGACACAGGCTCAGTTTTAAAGCGAAATTATACTATACATTGTTAATAGTAATTTGAACATATAATACACGCATTTGCTTTGTGAATAGACTTCGTAGACCTTGGAACTCACGTACTTCAACATTTTAACGTACTACAAGATTTTAAAAACTTGTTTGTTGTTGTACTCAATTGTCAACTGTAATATATTTTATTTTTGAAAAAAAATTGTGTTTTTAATTTCTCAATCATGAAAAAGTGTATTACGTAATATCTTATTCCGATAATTGTCTTAAATTGCTTTTATGTCATAGTAGGATTATCTATCAGGGCCATTTAACGACTTGTTGATTAAATCAATAAATTAAAAATATAATATCAAAGAATAATGTTTTTTTAAATTAATAATTTAAGCGCGCCAAAACAAATAATACGTTAAATAAGTATGTTATTTCATTTTCATGGCAGTCTTGAAATGTGTCTTAATATTTATTCGGGTGAAATTTTTAAATTTAAATAAATGAACGTGCAATTATATTTTTCCATTTCAAGAGATCGATAATTGAACTCATTGAAGATTGTAACTGAAAAGGCTAAGACTGTAGTTGGTGTCTACATTTAATATGATATAATTAATTAATTAATAAAATTCCTTTGACGTGTAATTAATAATCTTTAAGATCTAGCAGAAAGGCGAATGCCTAGCCTAGTTAATATAATAGTACAGAGAGCCTAGTTAGAGTACTTTTAGACACTTTTAAAATAAATTAACTACATGTCTAGGTACTCTAAAGCCTTAATTAATAATTACATCAGTTTATTTGTGTTGGTCGTTATTTTCAATGCCATACAAAGTTACGTCGTAACTTGGTGTGATTAATCCACGTTACTTCCATATCAGTCGCTTAAGGGTGATGTCATGTTGATCAAAAATTAATCATTAACGTATGGAAACTTCAAGTTGTGCAAACAGAATATTTACGGAGGAAACTTTGCTAATGGCGGTGGCTTGAAAGTGGCTTAGCACGCAACATTTTAATATTTTCCAAAGTTATCTTTTGTACAAATCCATTATTTTCTAATTAATGGATTAAGAATGAAATAAGAAGGCAAACTTTCTCAAATATAAACCAAGTCAAACTGAGGTAAAGTAAGATAAATAATCCCTCTCTAAATACTAGATTATCTCGTACCTACCAAAGTACTTTTCTTTACCAAAATATTATATCATATTATTTTAAAAAAAAACAAAACAGAAAAAACCATAGAACCATGTCCTTTTGGAAGTTGGCGATTTAAGCCTTTCGTAGAATACATCAAGTTTATATTTTAGTGATCACAATCAGTGGTATCTCGAGTAGGGGCGGATTTATGGCGCAGGGACCTGACTCGCTAGACATTTTGGGGGTCTCTTGTTAAGAGTTTCAAAAGAAAAGAACTCCCAAATAATAATGTCCTATCATAAAATGTGGACAACACAGATATAGAGGCGATGTTTAAAATAAACTATCATTTAAAATATTACTATCATTAATAACATTACTCTGACCGACGCGAGTCGTCAATCAGTAGTGGGTGATGATGCAATCGGATGGGATGGAATAGGAGGAGGAAACGGGTGGATGGGTAGGGAATAGGGAATTGAAAATCCAACAAGAAGTAGAGAATGGAATAGGGAATTGGAAATAGGAAATGATGAGGGATGACGGAATCCTTCGATAGCAGACCAGGATGGCTTACGGAATAAGGAGGACAGCTCGACTCACTCGATGATAACGCTCCCTGGCTTATCCTGAAGTTCACCCTAAAAACAAAACTGTCACGGCAAAACTCCGATGAAATTCACCGTCTACAAAATATAAAAATCACAGCGCTATAACAATTCCACTCCGATTCACGAAGAGGTTAATAAAAATGAACAAATCGAACCAGAGGAACAATGTGTACGAAATGGGAGTGAACTAGGTGAGGGAACAAAACTAAAACCGGTGACAATAATACTACATTTAACAATAATAATTTTAATTAAAGTCATTGAATATATGTATGAATTATGCGTATTACCTATTAAAAAATAAAATAATTACAAATACGAAACAATTACTATCATTAATAACATATCTGGAGCCTAGAGCTCCCGAACCGACAAAGACCGAGCGTAAACGTATTCAAGAATGTCTACCGAGCACAATCGGATCAACAGTGTTTATAGGTCTTATTTTTTTTAAATTGTTAACATTTTTTCTGTTTACTTCTGTTACTCCTGTTTTTATTTTCTTTTACTCTATGATTCGACATTGGTCATTGGTCTCGAGTACTCGGGTAATATATTATAAATGTTTATATTATATTCAAGTGTGCGTAGTAGTATGGTTGAATAATTTATCGGATACGTAATTCATGTATTTTATTGAGGACGAATCACATTATATTGCCCAATTTTTAAATATAATACCGGTAAAAATTCTAACACTGCAAAATATCTGTATATTGTTCATTTATAGTACACTATTATAGAGCATGCCGCTTGCCAGCCATTTATATTATTAAGGAGAACACATTCTTATTGTGAAGTTGTAATTATTCAGAACATAGGTCTGTGATATTTTAAATACTAAATTAATGTATTAATTATAAATATATACATATAAAATCAATTTTGTCGAAAAATATTGTTTTAGCGTCACCTCTCTGTGAATGTGTTCTCCTTAATAATATATGTTGTATCAACGTGTCCAAAATTTAATAAAAATGAATTGATAATTCTGGCGTCTGCAAGCCGGTTTACTCAAAGGTATTTGAGATTCTGTAAAAATAATGTAGATGGCTTTCAAATAATGGAACGACAGGTGTATTAATTTGAAAAAATGTAACATATAGGTTTGAAAATTTGTCAAGAAAAATACTGGCGTTATAGCACAAAAGTAGTGCACTTCCCCGCTGTTGGAAATGAAGATCCAGGTTCGAATCCCGGTGACGCTAAAACAATATTTTTCGACAAAATTGATTTTATATGTATATATTTATAATTAATACATTAATTTAGTATTCATTTATATTATATTATCGGAATTGCTCTCTTTGATATTTACATGTATATTTTATAAACCACCAAATAAATATAGGACTGCATATTATTTGTATCTTTTAAGCAATCAATTCGATAATAATAAACACCCCAATGCTAATAATAAAAATATTAATTTTCATATTCTCATTCGAGTATTATTTCAAAAAACGTAAAGATTTTTGTTTATTATAATTTAATAGAAAATTTATGCGTTATATCTTTGAATATAGCGTATTTAAAATACAGTCTGTTAGCCTTTAAAAATACAGTCCGTTAGCATTTTACGGGAATATCTAAGTTGTATAAAACTAACAAGAAAGAAAATTACACATCCAGGTCTCTCAATTTCAAAATATTAAACAGTTAAAGGAAAAAATTAAATGATTTTTTTTAACTTATTCAATTTCATTAGGTACTAATATTACATAAGTTACTCTAAGGGCCTTTTAGGTTCATAGCCGTCCGCACAACCGTCCTCCAGGCCTAATTTTAAAATTTACAAGTTCCCATGGCGTTCCCTTGTATAACTTATAAGTTACATCTAACAACATGACCCGTCCATCTTAGTCTTTTTGACTTCAATATTGCTGAGATACATGGCTGTTGAAAGATCTCGACGAGTCCAGTGTTTGTGCGAATGCTTCATCTCTTCATTTGGTACTTAAGTAGTCTCAGGAGAATATTGCTTTTGAATACCTGGAGAGCCTTTAATTGCTCCTTCACATTCATATAATGTTATTGGCTTAACTTAATTGAATTTAGTTTTTCTTAAGAGTAGCTACAGTTCGAACAGGCTTTTAATTAATAAAAAGGTAGCATTCCTATTTTAATTTCATTAGTACTACATAAATATAGATCAGAA
Source organism: Eubasilissa regina (assembly GCA_022840565.1). NCBI lineage: Eukaryota > Metazoa > Arthropoda > Insecta > Trichoptera > Phryganeidae > Eubasilissa > Eubasilissa regina. Next base: position 31,648,840 of record JAINEB010000018.1, read on the forward strand.
AAAATTTAACAACAAACTGTTCGTAGCAGGACACTCTTCCATTATTTAAGATTATTAATTGATTATCAATAATATTCAGGAGAAAACATTTTTTTGTTGTGAAGTTGTATTTTCAGAAAAGTTCTGTGGTATTTTAATACATATTAAATTAATCAACTAGAAAGATGTACAGAAAAAATCTATCTATCGTAAAAATATTTAGTTGCTACCTATTCATTTAATTTGTATTATTAATAATGTACTATTTATTTTACCACCGGTGTTCAGAACGTCTGTTTTTCACTGATGAACTTATATTTCACTGATTAAGGAACGAATGTTCCGAAACTTTTTGATGTTAAAACATAAACCATCAAGACATGTTTGATAAAAAGTTTCTTATACATTAATACTCAAAATATTATTTTCATAATGTTTTAAAATTTTAAAATCGTTTAACTGTTATAGTGAGACATCCAGTGTCCTACTTATTGGCTATAATAAATAGTTGACAAAACAACCTTCACAAGTCATCATCTAATTGTTTTTTTCGGTCGCGTGACTAAACGCTCTTTTGTTTTCAATTCTTTTTAAGGGTGAATCGATACTTCGTGTTTCTAGAAACTAATAGAATATTTTTATTTGTCACGTATTATTATCACGTATTTAAAAAAACAGTGAGTTTGAAATTAAATTTTAAGCAAGCGATCAGAGTCCATATCGACAGTGTTTTGTATCATTAATTGTAATAAGTTGGATACGATAATTTAATATATATTGATTGGTAGTAAACACGATATATAAATAAATACATATAAAGTCGAGCATATAAATAATGATTAATAAAATATATTCTATACTTCGATGACACACAATGAAAAAAAAAATTTTAATACTAAAGTATATTCAAAGATAAATTAAACTTTCTCATAGAAAAAAAATATTCTTCATATTGCATATTCTTTTAATTGATATAAATTAGAAGTATAGAAATATTGCTTAATGTGATAAAGAAAATTAACACTCACATAAATATATCATATTTTCATTTCACGGCATTTAAAAAAATGATACTTTTTGTTTTGAATTTATTTACAAACAAAAATACTGTGTAGGGTTGGGTTATAGGTTACAAAAATTATTTGCATTGTTAAAATAACCCTTTTTAATTCTACCTAGATTTCCCTTGATACATCCAAGAATATACAGGCTGAATAAATAAAATTGCCGACATTGTAAATAGAAAAATGTTTTTAGAGGATTTCGTTCTGTAGCTCGCAAGCAAATTGCTGGCAAATGACGTATGGATTCATTATAATATAATACTATTAATTAATAGCTTTAGACCATGCCCCTCGAAAAACTAATTGAACTATTATTTTTTTCCATCTAATTTTATTTTTTAATTCTCCTAATTTGAGATTTAAATTCTTTACATATCCCAAGCAAAGAAAAAACCTTATACACTAGGATGATTCAGAAATATTGATCATTCACGATAAAATACTATTAATTAATAGCTTTAGGCCATGTCATGCTTGCGAGCTACAGAACGAAATCCTCTAAAAACATTTTTCTATTTACAATGACGGCAATTTTATTTATTCAGCCTGTGTTTTCTTGTACGTATCAAGGGAAATCAAGGTAGAATTAAAAAGGATTATTTTAACAATGCAAATAATTAATAGTATTATATTAGATGGAAAAAAAATAGTTTAATTAGTTTTTCGAGGGGCATGGCCTAAAGTATTTCATCGTGAATGGTCAATATTTCTGAATCATCTTAGGGTCTAAGGTTTTTTCTTTCCTTCGGATATGTAAAGAATTTCAATCCCAAATTAGGAGAATTAGAAAATAAAATTAGATGGAAAAAAATAATAGTTTAATTAGTTTTTCGAGGGATGAATCCTGTAAGATTGGAAAACACATATATAATTGACAATCTGAAACCCTAGAATAGGAGTTTCGTATAATCTAATCTGATTAGTCTTCAGATTAAGCTCGTTATACGAATTTGAGCAATTAATTCAGAGAGACGGCGTCAAAATATTAGACCCTCCATTACTGCGGCCTTAATACGTTAATTACTATGCATTATTCATTATTCAAGGACCTTTCCAGTTGGATATCTTCCAGACGCACACTTCACGTGCCCATACAGGATGCCAAGTACGCCACATGTGTTAGAGGGAAGGAAGTTCGATGAAAGGATAAGCAGAATCTTATTTAAAGTAAGTGTGAAGATACAAGGAGACCTCGTTAAATACACTGCGATCAAATAAAATTATTCGCTTATTTTAATTTTTACAACCAAGCTTTGTGTTAATGTTTGTGCTAATGTGTAGTACACATTTGTTGGATTATTATCACTACTATAGTTTCAAACGTATTTTTGTCTAAACCTCCCTCCCTTAATCTTCCCCTCAATTACCTTTAATTCTGAGGTACGCATTGTGTCGTATGTAAATGTGTCGCATCCATTGGCTCCTCTTATTTTTGTATCAAGTCCATTATGAGTATTTTTTCTTGCACTCTCCTCGGAATCTTCTCATTTTTAATTCTCTTAATCCAGCTTATTCATTCCGTCCTTCTCCAGAACCACATCGAGAATGCTTCTAACTTATATATCTTCATGTCTGGTTAGCCATCCAGATATTGTTTTCGTAAAGTATTATGTTCCAGGCGTAGGTTGTATGAACTGATTTTTCATCTTTCTATCATCTATATGTGAGCCAGAAACTAATCAAATTGGTAATAGCAAAACATGTTTGTAACACAATTTTTTTTTATCACGAATCACGATTCTAAAATCCACATTTAAATACAACAACTGTTCCGTACAGGAAACAAGAAAACAAGGGTGGTTTGCCGATCTCTGCTTCTCTCAACTGGTGATGATGATGATGAGGTCAGAAGAAATGAAACACACAAGTATGTTTCTAGGGACACTGCGGTTAGAGAATGATTTCCCGATCGCAGTGAACCTGCTTTTATATTACTTTGAACAATGACAGTATTCATGTAAACAGTTAAGCATTCATGAGTTTATGATCATATTTAAACACGTGATGTGCTGATTAGGCGAGTTTCAACAATTTTTATCGTTCCATTTATTCCCACGAGGCACTAAAACGGGCGTCAGAAAGACGCTTTTGTGAATAGTGTCACTTATTGTGTGGAGCAGGCGCCGACTTTTCACTCACACGCATTCTGGCGCCTATCCTATAATTTAAGATTTGTTATTACATTATGGTTGCTTTGGCCACGTATTTACACCACATCACAGTTGTTTATTGATAAATTAATTTGCACTTTGGCACCTGGATTGCGGCCATGGTTTTTGTTTTTAAACATTCCAGACGAAGATGGCGAGAGAATTAAATCTTGTTTAATACAACAACGTTGTTAACAAATAAAGACTGTTAACACATAATACATAACATTCAGTAGAATGGTTAATAAAAATTTTTTGAGTTCTATCTCAACTAAATCTCTGATAGATAGATTTAAAAGTACTGGTCTCCAAATATAAACACATACCCATTATACATTAAAGTAAAGATATTTAAGAATAGCAACCTTATGGTCAAAATTATATGGGTGTTTAATAGTTTTTCTTGTTTTTAACAATAATTTAATATGAACATTTAAACTATCTCATAACTACAACAAAAGCCTCCTTATAAAAAAACTCGATGGCATAAAACACGTTATAGTTATATAATTTTTCATTTGTTTTTTGAACAATTTCAGAAGCTATTTAAACGATTACACCCCGAATTATTAAATTGAAGTGCCTAGAAAATGTATATTTTTATAGTATTCAACAAACATAAAATAAGCTAATTGTAATGGCATATATGAAAACAAATCTACATACATAAATATTATTAATTATAATCTGTAGTACTTCTAAGTTCAGTCAGACCATACATGGCGTACACAAAAAATAAAAATATATAGATAAGTACAAAACATATAGAAGAAATATTCTAAATTATTTAAAGAATAGATGAAAATTTAAGAAGAAACAAATAAGTCAAAATAACTATTAATAATCACAAGGAATACAAGCGCGTCAATCTAACTTTGTAATAAAGCGCAACTGACATATCAGCCGCCGCAGTGTTGTCATTACAAAAAATAAGCAATGTTAGTAGTCTAAATAAATCGAGCAGACTGTTATTTACGTAGACTTGGTAGTATCGTCAGAGAATTGACACCGTAATAAGGTATATGATTAGATAAAGTTGATGGCACTTTAAAGTACCGTCAAGGTAGAAAGGGTTAAATACGAGAGTTTCCGTCAGAAGAGACACGAAGCTATAAAATTATATATAATATGTGAAAGACGAGGTAGATAAGGTATATGTTTGTCTAAACGGGAGTGTATCTCATCGTCACCAGCTCCCCTCTTTTACCTTTACGGAAATATGGAGAGGGGGGTATATCTTCTTGGTCATAAAATAAAATGTTTCTTCAGCGATATTAATCTTATCTACTAAGCGTATTTTGGATGGCAAACATTATAAATTTCATGTTTGTCACAATATATATTTTTGTTTGATTGCTTTAAAATAAGGATAGATAGTTTGTTTCTTAAATTGTATAATTTAATTATGTTTACAAGAAGCCATTAAAGATGCGTACACGGATGAAATGGATCAAAACTTTCACACAAGATTGAGCGCGTGTGAGCTGTCAATTGTTGTTTATTGTATTTTTTGCGCAGAGCAGACTAACTATTTACTTTAGTACCTTTACCGGTGTGAGGGAAATTTTCATTTACGAACACGCACTGTTTACGCTGAAATAATACATTTTTTTCTATATATAATGCGTAAAGACCCCTTTTTACATATAATATTATATTTTAGTCTATTGTTGTCTAAAAACCACAACTGTAATTTATTTAAACATTTACGTGTTTCATATTTTTTTACGATATTTAAATTTATACTGTAAATTACAGTGTATATGGAATATATCTATGAAGTAATATATATTTAGATATTTGGAGTAAATCTAAAATTATGAGTACAAGAGACATCTGTGAATCATTTCTGAAATGTGATAGTGGCTGTCGCGAGGTATAAAAATGGTGGAAATGTTCTTTTTGTAAGTTTTTTCCCTTATATATAAATATATTGTTTATTGTTATAGAGTAATTTTAAAGTAGAGATAAAAGTTCTAAAGTACGCAAATATATAGATCATATCTGGATGAAAACATTGAAGAAAATTATTATTGAAAGCTATATTATTTTTTAATTTGGTGTAATTTAGTTGGTAAATTAAAAATTATTTATTAAAATAGCGTAATGTGTATATAATATAATACTTATATATTTTTAAATATTGTGTATATTTCATATACCGTCGCGCCATCTATGTTTTATATACATAACTTTTATATTCGGCAATATAAAAACTGAGAAAATTGAAAACTAAACATTTAAGTAAATATTCAAACCATTTTTGGCAATCTCTGTTTTGGAAAACAAATTTGAAAGATTATATTTATTATTCTTATTAAACATTTTGTTCGTGAGAGTTTTTAATTTCCAGTATATATCGTATCACCTTTTTTAATTTATAAAGAAATATAATACAGAACAATATATCATGTTTATTCTTATTTTCATGTTTAAAATTGTAGGCATTAGTAATTTAATATAGTTGATGTTTGTTCATTCATACATTTAAAATAGTATGTGATTATATGTTATTACTGTTTAAATTTAAGATTTACCTGCTGTATTTAATATATGATATTGCTAACTTCAGATTTATTACTAAAATTCTTAAACCTAAGCTGCAATATATAATCCTTATATCTTTTTCCAGTTCGCGATGCCAAATACACCGCAGCTTGTGTGTTTCGTACAGGTATCAAGAATTGTTTTTAGGGTGGTTCGCCGGTTTACTCTTGTTGCTTGGGCTAACGATGTATGTGTAGCGATGCGCAGGGTCCAATCTGGTTCAAAATCGTAGTCCAGTGTAGCAGACAATAGTAGAATCCGATTCCAATAGTCCAGAGTAAAAGCAAGGTCAGGGTAGAGAAATAAAAGACTGGCGCGTTCACTACTGGAACGCGGCAGCGAGAATAACTTCCCTTGGCTGCCGGCGCAATATTTATTTTCCACGAGACGGGGCCGGCCGCGCCAGACAGCCATCTCACGCCTGACCAATGGGAGCGGGCTTACATCCCTAGACCTGCCCTCATTCGGCCCGGTATCTCCACCGACTGGCGGTCAATCTTGGAAACTAAGTCAGATGAACGGCGCGGCGCTCGGGCCGGCAGATATACTTCAAGCTACATTTTTATTTAATAACAAATTTATTCCTATACTTAGAGATATCGAGGAAGTTTTATCTTTATTATCACATGTGCCCGCGATGTCTTATATGTTACAAAGTCGAGCGATCGACCGGGATTTATTTATTCGGTTTACAAAATTACAAATGTACAAATCAGATTTACATTACGGGTAATCCCCTCAACATCATTGATTATAGGATCCTTGGCACCGGAGCCTCGTGCTCCCGGGGTTTGACCATTCGTGGTCGCGATTTCGTCAAAAGGGCTCTTTTCAAGGTAGCATACCGCCATAGCTCCCGCGAGCGTGATCCTGTGCAGCACATTGTGTCTTCCAACACTCCTTCGGTCAATCAGTTTTGCAAATACTTTCTTCGCTGGCTCTGATTCCACACGTTGAACGTGACAAGCCCATCTCGGACAGCTTGATAACTTAATCAATTTTAGACAATACTGGGTACACCAAATTCTGCCACATACATGCCACACTCAATTTTCATTTTGGGCTCCAAAAATCCTTCTTAGAATCTTACGTTCTAAAACACCAGTAATAATTTTTCATACTGAGTACCCAACATTAAATATTTCAATGTGAACATCTTAAATAGTTAATAATTTATTTGTATCCCTTTCAAATCCATTTAAAAAAAATAAAAGTTGCGGTCCAAGTTGATCTAGAACATTTAGACAGTATTTTGTAGCAATTTTATAGGCTTCTTTAATAATTTCGTTATCATGGAGCTCGGGCTATTCCACTGATTAGAGTTATCGTCAAATATTTTTTAATATGGCGCATAATAATATTACAATTCTAAATCCAACAAAGAAAATTCTCAAAAAACAACTTGGTTTTTTGGTACTATATACAACAATTTCTTCCTCCAATTTTTATGTCATTAATTTGTCCCCGGACTTTGGTTTTCATCCTAAAAATCAATTGACATTAATGCTAAGATTTGAAAGATACTCTTCTTTTTTTAGGATTTGAATTATAGCATTCAGTTAAAAGTCCAGTAAAGATATTTTCGTTTATTTATTTTATTTATATAAGATATATTACTAATATATTTAGAATCAGAGAAAATATTTTTGATTCATTATATTGGTCCAAAATTTACATCGGTTGAAAGTTTCCTTTTAGAATCGTAAATGAGACATATAATAGTTGGTTTCGGTGTCCAGTGGGGTGCACAAGGCGAGGTTATGCCGCTAATATCGTTACCTATTTTAAGAACGATGGGCTGTATTGTCACTAAAGATTGTGTTCATCTGAAAGAAGTTCATTATTTGCATGATTTTATGAAAAGGTACCTGAATGAGTTGATTTTTGTTCTTGGAAAATATTAATATTATTACAATTATTCTAGGGAAGTTATCAAGTTATTAGAGATTGCCTGGAGAAAATAGTGACCACAGGAAATATTCAAGGACGAAGAGTGAGAAGTTGATATTCAAGTCCGAGAAATGACTGAAGTCTCGCTATACGTCGCACTAAATAAGGCCTAGGATCACAAAGGAAATTAGAATGGAAGCATGCACTTTGCGTTGGAAGTGTAGCAAAATTTCCAAACATCGACTGAGATAAAGGTAAAAAGAAAATATGTTTGACCAATTAAATATTAATTTTTCACATTCATTAACGAAACTAAGTTGATAATTTCATTATTACGTAAAAAAAAATTATAAATTGATAGTACATAGCATTAATCCTTCCTTACATTATCTGAAAGTTTTTCGTTCAAATAAACCAAAAATAGTTATTTTGCAAAATTTAAACGATTTCGAGCTTGTACAGAAATTTTCTAATGTAAACGTGTGCAATATACATAAGTCAAAAAAGATGTCGAAAGATAAGTTCAAAAACCTTACTTAACCCTTTGGCCCCATTAGATGATACTCTATGTCTGATGATAATGGATTGTGGTTAAAATTATATAACAGGTATACAGGTAAGCGAACACTCGATATGATGTAATCAAATATGATATTAAAAGTAAACTCTGGATATATCTAAACTATCAGGCGATTATTATGTCAAATATTTTTTATAAAGATAATAAAATATTGTACTTTATATAAACACAAACATATCAGTGGTGCCAGTGTGATAAATTACAATCTAGCATACAATTTTTTTTTTCATAATTGATATTTTGACGCATGACTGTTCGTTAGTCGTTAACATGTCGTTAGACTTCCGTTACAATATAATATTCAAAGTTGACTATGAATTAGATAAAAAAAGTAGATAAGCAGACGTAATTAGTTTATTTTTCATTTTTCCCGGGAATATTTGGGTTTATGATAGGATATATTGATAAAAATTATTGGTGTTTTTCTATCAAATATCTGTTATCTCATAATAGTTTACTAACGATACTTAATGATCCAAAAAACAGGCTATAATAAGAGTGTAGTTAAAATAGATTGTGCGCAATCGCTAAGAGAAATTAATGTGATTATATGATTTTTGATAAATATTAAAGCATCGTGTCTAGTTACCAATTCGAAAAAAGAAGAATATATTTAAAATTATTGTACTTTGCTATGCTTAGTGACCAAATCGAAGAAGCGATAGTATCTTTTTGTGATCCTTTATGAACTTCATTATTATCGGTATTAATTCATTAAATATGAAATTAATTTATAAAAATGAAATGTTACAGTATATTAACAATATTTGAGTATGTCCAAATTTTTGTAAGAACACACAATTACTAAATTTTCACCTCCAAAGGCATTGTTATTAAATTAATTATATATATCTCATAGAGAAGAAACTATTTATTGTATATTATACTAGCGAGTACCCGGCACGCGTTGCAATGCCACTCAAAGAAAGAAAATGTTTGTATTTTAATTGTGATTATTGAAGTGCTTTTGAATACACAATATTTTTTTTTTCCGTCTGGTGCGTATATGAATAAATCAGAAGGTTTTCCAACGCGTGAGCAGGCTACATATAGCTGTCCATGTGAAAAGCATGGATTTTCTAAATTTAGTCCACAGACTTGTAGCGATTGTCTCTGTGGTTTGTTAATAGTCATTGCAAGTGCGAGTCGCACCGGAAACTGCAAGGTGGCATTTATTTGACAGCGAAAGCAATGCTTTGTAACAATTATTACAAATTCACTTGATAATTGTTCACAATAGCTCGCGATTGTTTGACGTAACCATGGCGCATATCAAACGTATCTATGAAGTCAAAAACAACTCCGTCCAAGCCATCCCAGTGATTGGCCAATTATCTCGGTAGAAACCAATCACAAATAGCTTGTTTACCCAATCCACGACTGGACGCAAATTGTTTATTTTGACATGACGTATCTAAGACGCTTATAGTTCACACCAAAAACACGCGAACTGTCGCTAAACTATATGAAATACACACATTTGTTAAATTGAAAGAAGTCGCCTGAAAAAGCAATAATTCTTGGAAAATTCGCCACACAGAATCCTAAAAATTGCCAATCAAATAGCTGAATTTAAAATTTCACGACGTATGGTTTGCCATGAAACTAATAGCCGTGGCGCGCAGATCGCTTCCTTCGGCAAACTTTCTCGTTGTAAAATAGTTGTACTAATTTAGAAACTTTCGCGGGCGTGCGCACAGCAACTCATCAAAGTTTCATGGCAATAAACTAAATAAAATACACACATTTGTTAAAACGACTCACGCGCCACCCATTGTAAAATGGTTGTACTAATACAAAAACCTTCGCGGGCATGTGCACAACAACTCACCAAAGTTTCATCGCAATCGGATGAACGGTATTGGAACGCATACGGGACAAACAAACAAACATTCACTTTTATATATTTAGCCTATATATGGAAGTATGGTATTGGTATTCTACATACGATTCACATTAGTGACATATATTTTGTTTCAGGGAAATTAATATAAAATTTCAGATAATAGATGATAACAGTGAAGTTGTAGTTAAATACTCGAAGTGTTTCTGTAATGTAACATATATATAACTTTAAAAAATTTGATAGATATGGAGATTGATTGTGGGTGGATTGGTGAATGTTACATTGTGTAAAGTGATCACTTAAGCCAGCCGAAGACAGGTTGTAAGCTCTGTAATTACTTATACTTCCATATTTTCTCATATAATATAATATAATTAGCTTTGTTTCTATGAGATATATATAATTTATTTAGTTACAGTACGTGTCTGAATATATAGCAATAAGCAAAAAAATGTTTTTTAAATATATCAAAATAAATTAATACCTCTCTGATTTATGAAATATCAGATGTTCTTATGTTTACGAGTAATTATTATTATTATCAGTATCAAAAATAATTAACGTATAACTAAAGTAGTTTCGGAAAATATAAAAAATCTAATTAGGTAAATAACTTTCAGAGCATACATTTTTTTTATTAATATCAGTGATTGGTAAATTAAATTGTTAAGTTTGATGATATTAATTGAGTTTTTCCTTCGTAACGTGAAAAGAAAATAAAAATAGAGTTGAGTCCTTTCATTTGATATTTTTTTATAGATAATCAAAACTAAGAATAAAAATACTTCGACGGTCGGCTAATCTGATATTTTAGTAATCGGCTAACTGATATTTTAGATTTTTTTCTCAAAAAATAATCATAATTATATTTTAAGACATCAATTTAATGCAAGTTTATATTATATTTTCATTTACACAAATGACAGGATATAATTTTTATATCCAGAAAATCTATGAAAAAAGAATATTAGTCTAACGGCCCGTGTCCACGAATGAGATTTTTAAGAGATTTTCGACACAAAGTACGAATTATGTTCCTATGAAATTCTTCGTAGACGACTCTCAGATTTCGCAGTCCCCGTGTATACACCATGTCTCAGAGATTCGTTATCAAGTGTCGTTGTCGTTTATCAGTTAGGTGACTTTAAATCTCTAAATCTCTCTTAAATTCTAATATAAAATAAATGTTTGTAATTTAATTATATCTATATAGATGTTTATGTTTAATGACTTATGTCTAACTTTTAGAATAGATAGTTGTTAGGATCTTTCGAGATTTTAGATGACGTTTGTATGCACGTGTCGAATCTCGTTGTCTGATTAAACGTTGTGTACACAGGTTTCAGTTTTTGTCTCAATCTACCAATTTCAAGGTTATCTCTGACTTTATCTCCAGATCAAAATTTCAACACAAGTATATGGTATCTTAACTAAATCATTTAGATTATCTTATCATGTCTCTTTCCGTGTACATGGGCCTTAATAATTATGTTTAACTCAATCTCATAATACAGAAACACTTAAGTACGAATAAAAATTATCCGATATTTATTTCAATTTATTTGTTATTTTTTCATAGCGTTCCATAAAAAAAAATCAGGCGCCGATTCAAACATGCGGTAGGCCAATTAGGTAATGAGATTGAATGTGGACTGCCTTCACCCTCGTGCAGTGTCAAACACGGGGTGTAGAAGTATCGAGCGTCATGGCGCCAAGCTCCGCACGGTAATTTTTCGGTTCTTATGATAGCAGTAGAGTTAAATGTAAAAGCAGTTGAGAAAAACGAAAAGTCTATTGAGTAGAATGAAATGGCAGTTTAATAAAATTAAATGCTAGTTGAGTAAAATGAATTGGCAGTTGAGAAAAATGAAATGCTAGTTAAGTAAAATGAATTAGCAGCTGAGTAAAATGAAGTGGCTGTTGAGTAAATGAAATGGCAGATAAATAAGAGTAAAATGAAAAGCAAACGGAAAAATGAGTTATATGTGACACATTTAAAATTAATTAAGCGTGGTTTGTCCCATATTGAAAGCTATTTCACAGCGGTTCTCGCGAACCGATTAATAAATTCAACCACAGTTTGATATGATTGTTTAAATCTACCAAGTTAAAATACCGTAAATTGCCAAAAAATATCAAATAAAAAAAAAATTCAATATATTTGCAACGTCTGAATGTGCTTGGATTTTCTCTGTCTGTAGTCTCTGTACTGAAAAGATAATATTTTTAATAACAGAGATGATCAAAGTATCAGATGTATGTAAAAATGATTAGTTAAAAAATAATTATTGTATTAAGACTTCCTTCATATCATTGAGAGCTTAATCCTAGAATAATATAATTAATATGAACAAAACAAACTCAATCCTAAAAGCACAGATGGGTACCCATTAACAAATTAGAAAGGATGTGTTCAACATGATATACAATATTTAAATTGAAATTTAAATGAAGTTAATAAAATTGTGGACAGTAATCTAATATATTCAGAATCAGAAACTGATTGCTCAGATAAGACCTCAAGTCGATATAAATCTGATAAAATAAATTCCTTATAATTAAAAGAACAAAATTTTAAAAGGTTTACGATTTCACATTTTCCGCACGTTGTACCTACCAAAAGTGTGAAGACCGAGTTTCCGAATACAGAAATATGAAATGTATTTAGCCTTTAACAATTCTATTAGAGCACAATCTTTAATAATACTCCAGTGTGTGTTCAACTTTTGCGTTAAATTTATTAGATTGTTGTATAAAATGATTTAATTTTTAATCAATATTATTTACTTAAAATATATATCATCTATATAAGTACCTAGCAAGTTATTGTTACATGGTGTTACATTCAATTTTGAACCCTGCTCTGGACATTAGTAAGGATTTGTTCAAATTTACTTCTAATTTAGTATTTCATTTATTTAATAGCAAAAAATATTAACTCTCCTCTATACTATCTAATATCTACTAAAAATGTTATTTAGATGCTATTTAAAGAAAGAAAAACAGCGGACTGGATGATAAAAATGTGGATGATACTACTGCCCATAGTTGTATGTCATGAAGTTAATATTTTAATACACGTGTATATATTTGGTTAAGTTCTTTAATTTATTTTAAATATAACTTATATTTTTTGCTTAAACATTATTTTTAGTTATTCATCGTTATGTTGCTATTACGCTCACATGAGTATACCTACAAGGGTTTACGAGTGTACAGTCTGATGATGAGTTTACGAAGTTATTTTTCAATATATATGTATATATAATTTCCACACCGCCGTCCGTCTGTCGCATAGTAAAATAAAACAAGCATGTATTGACAGCTACTCGTATCGCATGACGATATAAAGTTAACTATCACAGATCTGTCGTCAATGTCAATTTAAAAGTTTGCGATTATTGCGTACAAAAGTAAATCAAGAATGCATTATCGAGACAAAGTCATGAATAAAAATGGTGGTATAAACTATATTTTTATTTGATCCATGTGTTTTCATATATTTTATTAATAATGACGTCCCGTAACAGGTTATCCCGCAAGGTCTTAGGGTAGGTTAGACTCTAGTACCATATATTTATGTTTACATGTTATTATGTATGGTGCCTACTGGTGTCGCATGATTTGATTCTAATTTATCATACTTTTTTCTGTTTCTTAATTTGTTTTTTTATACACTTTATACACTGTATACATACTCGTATATCTTAATTCTAATTCAGAATATAGGAATTTACCTAGTCTGTCAGTTATATTACAAAATTTGTTCCGATTTGCAACATGCAGTAGTAACGTTTCTAACGATTCAAAAATATTAAAGTTCATCGAATAATGAACGCTGAAATGTTAAAATTTAAGTGTATATGGTACTATGCATGCTTTGTGAATTAAACTAAACATTTTAATGCGCGCAAATTGGTGAAAATGTTATACACACGCAACATTTTAGTATCAACCCCTTTGAAAAGCCGTCGGCAAATCGGGGGCTGATTCAAATAGTAACCAGTTCTACTACTGGGCGCTTGCGTCAGCCGAGCTACAGTAGAGCCTTAGCGAACTCGGTCCGTGACGGCCGCGTTTTTCGTCACACCACTTCCGCCCCCGACTCGTAACAGCCCCTGGCCGTAGACCTTCCGCCCCACCGCGCTCCGCAACCCCCGCCGCGTAACGATCCGCACAATCCGCGTACTAACCATCTCTGTTTACATCCCTCTGCAATGTGTACGGCGGTCGCGTGACTTTTCGTGGGATATGATTTGAAAATTTTCCCAATCGTCACGTTCGAAACTAACGATGGAGGGAATCGGGCTCCGTTTGAATGTGTGCGCGGGAAATCAGGCAGTTGGGGATGTGACGACAGCCAATAGTGTTATGATAACAAGCAGAGAACCTTTTGAATAAAAATAATAAAAATGAAGTGAACACGTGACTAGAAGTGGCATGGTAGTGGTGAATGGATTGCGCAAAGAGCTGGGTAAGCTTTTAACTTTGTTGGGGTATTTATAAGTTTGATATTTTATATACATATTATGTACATACTACTTGAAAACACATATTTTTCGTATGTTAGTATCATAATCCCTAAATATGTAGATATTAATTAGAGTTTTGTGATTTATTACTTGACAAGTGAAATGAGATATAACGTTAGATGACAACAAATATTAATATTATGTTATACAGGTTTTACATGTTGTGATTGATTAAAAGCAAACATCAAATATTTTTTAACAGAAATTATTAAATACTTTTTCCTATTATGAAGTAGGATTTATTTTTAATGTAATTTTCTCCCATTTATGATATTAATATTTAAAATATTTATTTAAATGAATGAAATTAAAGCAGTGAACTGCGTATGCCTTCAAATGTTCCAAAAATAAATAAATAATTTCTTAAACGACCCTTAAAAAGAAAAACAGTTAACTATATATCATCATGGCATGGGTCGAAAATAATATAATAAAATAGTGCTGTGCTCAAATCCAAAGGCTTAATATAACCGGGAAATATTTAGTTAGTTTGCCTATAAACCAATTACTAACTTAATGGATTTTAATTACCACTAGGTTTAAAGTGAAAGCTGCTAAGTGACACGTCACTTTAACGCTATATATTAATTTTCTGGTATGAAATGATAAAATGATATATTTCTAAAAGATTACAAAACAAATAGCACTTTGAAATATAATTAGATTTTTTTTTAAATATATCACACATTCATATCCTTGCGTTTCGTGCATTTGCTAATATACGAGTAGCTTTGTTGGTTTTTAAACATTTTGCCACTACTATCTCGTCAACATTAATTTAAATTTTATTGTATTGAGGGATTTTGACAGTTTATAAACTTATTATAATAATTAACATAATAAATATTTAACATGTGATACTATTTATCCACAGAATATAATAATATAAAATCCACAGAAATGTTTATGTACATAAGTATGTTTAGGTGCAAAAGATAAATAAAAAGATAAAAAAGAGGGAGAAAGGGTGTTGAGGTTGCAACTATTGTTGCGGTAAAGGGAGAACAAGACTTGTTTGTAGGTAGAATGATTAGTCAAAATTGAGATTGAGGTGGTTCATAAAAAGAACCCTTTAAGCGCAGTAAGGCTAATGTTGAACAAGTCAATTTCTGTCAATTTGTCATTATGGTATTTGTATGACCGGTAAATGAATGAATTTTGTATGTAAGATGTTGTACTTCTGGGAATGTGGAAGAGTACGGAATGCCGGGTTGATCTAGATGGCACATGGAGAGATATTAATTCCAATTGGTTGAGACAATCAATATGGCCTTGCAGTAGTTTAAAAATAAGTATTAAGTCAGCACGTGTTCGTCGATGTTCTAGGGTCAATGCAAATGCAAAAAGATTTTTTTTTTTAAATATCGCATTTGATGCGAAAATAATATTTTAAAATACGTGACAGTTGTTTTATCATCGTGCACGCGCTGTCCTAAAAATAAATTTGTGATTAATATTTCGATTTTATTCACCCACAGCAAATACAAAAACTAAGTAAGTAAAAATGCCGTCGGAATTATAAGAATAAATGGCGGCAACCGCATTGCAGTGGTACCAATATAATATTTACAATTTTCTCAATGGTACTTTCTCAGATCTCTAATAAAATATCATAATTATATGGTTGTGTACGATCCATGGTAGCTACATACTGGACAAGTATATTATGTACGGTAACTGCGTATTATGCGGACACTTCGACAATTGAACATAGTCAGTTTATTATTATGCTGCCGAGACTTTGTATTCAATAACTAAATCATCATATCATAACTATCATAACTAAACATAATCTGCGTAATAAGCGTAAAGGAATCTCAGCTATCGTTAGGAAATTAATATTAATCTTCCTAACGTTTTATCATTATGTGTGCACTTGTCTTGTGTGCAGTTATCGTATGCGCTATTATCTAGCTACCCTTATGTACCTACAAGTTGCGCCCTAATAATGGACGCTCGGGTTGTCTGATTTACAAATGATTTAACTATTCATTAAAATGCCCGAACTACTTGAGTAAACTTTTCTAGATTTTTCTATTGCGTTCTTCGATTTTTAAACACATTCTTCTTAACAAGCGTATTATGACTGCAACTAATTCGTTTACTACCTGACTTTGTCTATCATTTCCCGCCAATAAAATAATGTGTAATAAACCACCATCATCTTCAGATAGTGTGTAATTTTATAGAAAAATCTGCAATCTTCATAATACGAACGAATTATTATTTTGACAAACTAAAAAGTTATATACTGATCGAAGACTATGAACTGAGGAGATCCATTCGCACATGTGCGGAGTATGGCGTAAGCAACAGTTATCATCATCACTCAGCCAATAATTAATAACTGCAGAGATGGGACAAAATTGTTAATATTATAATATTATTACATTCATTTTATAATGTTACACCAGTTTAGTTCTGGAAATATCGTCTAATATACATATATATCAAATTGAACTTTTGTACATAGAAAATAACGATAATACGATGGTTAAAGAGATATTAATATAAACATTTTATAACGAGTTCTATAGGTGTTATGAAATTCGCGCAATATATACAGCGAGCATATATCAATAATGATTCATTATTTATCACAGTTTTGATATTTAATATATCTTACTGTATCTGCAATGCTTTTGGTGTTATTGTATGTGTGGTGATCATACACGCTCCCCACAGATATGACCGTGTAGGGATTCACCTGAGAGCCGGCAGTGACACGGCTAAAGTGATAGGGCAGTGAGTGGGCCGAAACCAAACTGACCAATCAGAAGATGCAATACATCGTGACGGACGAGTCCACGGAGTTAGTCAACCACTTTTTCGCAGACCATCCTTTCATTGACATCTCGAGCCACCCCAGTATTCAACTTCATATGCGCATTTAACTGAATACGTAATTCATCCAGCAATAAACGCCAACTTTTGTAAGTGCCCTTTTATTTGAATACCTTGTTCTGGACACAACGTAAATAATAACGCACACCACATACACTGCGACATGCACCAATACGCGTGAGACTAGAAGATAGTTAGGGGCTTCAGTCTCACCATCCATACAACCTTCTGCTACAATCACAGTCAATAATATTCTACAACCTCTACTCCTACATATGCTTTAACACAATATTTTTACGAAACTTTGCCCAAGATGCATTGGATACAATATAAGTTGCTCTATTTACCTTTTAATTAACTTATAAATATAACATAATTTGCCAACTTGGCATAACAACGGCGGTTGGCGAAAGCCGATTGCTTTTCTCAAGTTATAATTAAAAATAACAAATTCAAAAACTGTAATCGTCCAAAGAGTTAATTTTATAACTAATAACATAAATTGCTATAAAGTTTTAGAAAGTTACTGATTATTATCTCAATACTGTATAAATATTACAAAAGCACGACTTCTTTACCTACCGTTTTAATCATCAAACACCTACTGAATAAATGAGGTAAAAATATCTTCGAAAAAAGTCGACGTAATAATGTTTTTTAGAAAATAAACTTTCTCCCAATTAGTTATTCTCAGATTTTAAATCTCTATATTGCTTACCCTTCTGTTAAAATGGCAAAGGAGAAATTTTTTAATTATAAAAGGCAAATTTCCAAGAAATTAAAATTCTTTTCAAATTTCTACTAATCACTCAATGAAGGGTAGTAAGTACAACATGATGAAGTTTGTGTTGCATTAATTATTAATATTTTACTTTAATATATAAACTTGACCACGTGTACGAGACTGATGTTTTTAGGTGAAATAATTTAGTATGAAATTACTACACGTATTTCACAAAGAATTTAAAATTTTGAATAATTATATATGTAGTTGAAACAGAATTGAGAAATAATTTTTATTAATGAATTGATAATTCTGGATGGCTCTAGATGGCTCTTTCAAATAATGAAACGATTAAATGTATTAATATCAAAAAGGTAAGATATAGGTTCGAAAATTTGTCGCTAAAAATATCGTCGCTGTAGCATAGTTGAATAATGCACCTTCCCCGGTTTGGAAAGAGATCGAAGTTCGAATCCCGGTGCCGCAACAACAATATTTTTCGATAAATTGATTTTATATGTATATCTTTCTAATTAATATATTTGATTAATATTTAAAATATCACAGATCTATGTTCTGAATAATTACAACTTCACAATAAGAATGTGTTCTCCTAATGATACTATTGGTTCAATATTCTTTCATAATACAATCTCCATTCTCTCCTACATGACAAACAAATAACTCAGCGGTGAATGAATACTGGGGTTTCGGGGTTTACCATGGAAGCGAAAAATTCTACGTCTGGTATCTACCTCTATTCATGAAAAATGTTACTCGAATTCAAATCAGAATCTTGAATTACGATAATATACCTATACGATTAATATCTCTGAATATATTTATTTATATTGTTAATGTTTATAGCGTTAACTCTGTAGTTAGACATAATTAAAATTTAACTCTGTTTATATTTAATAGTTGTACGCCAGTCCTAATGAAGATAGGTTAGTATCGAAAACGGTTGACGTAAAAATACCACAGTGGTTTAAACAAAGTTAAATATAAATACAATTTTTATATTAAATTATTTTTTGTATGTATAAAAAGACATACGAGAGTGTTGTGCATCACACGACAAGAATAATCAATTTAACAGAATACGCCAAGAAAATAAAATGGCAATGAGCAAGCAAATTTTGCATGGCTACTCTTTAAGACCTGGTCAAAGTAAGCAAACCCCTTGGTCACATCAACCCCTCGCCACGATATAAATGTGTTGTATATATCTACCCCCATATATAAATGTGTATCATATTGAACGCCATCTAAATTTTGAGTGGTTGTACTCTAAGACCCTTAGGAAAACATAGTCACCCCACCACACTCTCCCGGTTACTTTACTTACTACTGAACCAAATTTTATATACGTCATTATTATTTAGAACCTTTGCAAAAGCATCCTACTTTCAGTTAGAGGCAATCCAGGGCAACGTCGGGAAGAAACCGCTAATATATCATAAAATATAGTCACTTCATCATTTTGTCTAGACTTGAGGCAGTTTGGGTCCGAAAAGAAATGAGAAAGTCAGGGCAGGGCGAAATCCCACCTATCGCGCTGCCCTGAATAAAAAAACCTTGGAGAAAATTATAGACTTTGATTAGATCTCCTTGGGTACAACATTATTCATGAGCACATCAAAGTAATATGAACGTTTTCATGAATCCAGTCTGAGACAGTTTGCAAACATTGCGGAAACATTAACATATCGGAAACCTCAGCATATTATATATAGTATATATATATATATATATATATGTATTAGTAGACAATACGCTTTTGCGCAGTGTTCCTGATAAAACTATTGGCGTATTTTTTCCGCATAGGCTTTCAACGGTGATCAAATCAATATCATGATACGAGTATTAAGCTTCATGTTCTTCTTGAAGGTTTCCTTTTCAAAAGTTTAAATCTCTTTTTGATTGCTAAACATCACAATACACACAGCGATAAAATAAAAACCCATCAAAACTCCAACGAAAAGTTTTATTACATGATACCATAATCGTTTTTAAAATAATTGTTCAATCAATATACCATTAAAATTTGGTACCATTTACAAAATAATTGTTCAATCAATATACCATTAAAATTTGGTACCGTTTACAACATAATTTAAAAATCAATAGATCATTAAAAAGTCGTCAATAAGAGGGGACAAATAAAAAAAATATTACGATTATTTAAATCATTTTCCATTAACTAAAAATCGACTTTGATACCAATTTACGATTACATCGATAAGTATGCCATGGTCATACTTTTATATTAAAAATGTTTTTGTTTTATAGCGAGTAACAAAAAATAATAGACGTATGGACGGAGTTACGAATGAATTGTGTTTATTAATTTATTAATTAGAAAGATATACATATAAATACAATTTTTATCGAAAAATATTGTTGCTACCAGGATTTGAACCTGGATCTCTTCCTATCTGGGTAACGTGCATTAACCGATTATGCTATACCAACGCAGTGCACTGACGAAAAATTGTTGAACTTTTCAAAATAATACATCTATCGTTCCATTATTTGAAACCCATCTTCTTTATCCCCGGATAGAAAGAGATCCATGTTCGAATCCCGGTAGCAACAACGATATATTTTAATAAAATCTTTCTAATTGATACATTTTTATTAGTATTTAAAATATCACAGACCTATATTCTGAATATATGTTCCCTTAATGATGATAATATTATTAAATAATTTCGTTTTATGTTTCCGGTTTACAATATACATAATGTACATATGAAAACGGAAATGGTAGGTTGCGTTCGTCATAACTCTGACGGACTAGATATAAATTTGTTATGTTGCGCCGCGTTTTTTTGTTTCAATTAAAAATAACATTGAAAATTTTATTGTTAACTATACAAAATCCACAGTCGCCAACGACACCATATTTTTGTACACAAGTCCCCCATCGAGAATAAATTGGTATTTCAACAGCACAACGGAGCCTGCCGGCAGGGCGACCTTGGCCTCCATACGACGAGATGAGCTTCTGTATTTGAATATCTATGCAAACTGCCATGTATAGCGAGCGAGAAATATTTCCATCGTAATGTGCGAAATACGTTTAGAATTATTCAAATATTATTTTCGATATACGACTATGATAGATTTTAACATAGAACATATTTATTCAGTGCGTTAGAAAATTTTATTGAATATATTACAACATTTAGCTTGCGTTTTATTTTTACTTTTACCAATTCGGGATTCGCCGATTATCGATCCTACTATCTCTCATATGCCAAGCGAGTGGGCTGTCATCTTGTTATTCTTCAAATATACGATGTCAAATTGTCATTTAAGTATATATGCTGATTTTTTTGTGTTAGAATTTAATGCACTGATATATGTACATATTTTTTATACATATGTTTTATTATTTATTTTATTTTATTGTATTTTATTATTTATATTTAATTTATTAAAAAATAGATACTCCTGATGAACCATGTAAGAGGCTAGTATTAAATAAAAAACTTAGAATCCGAAATTCGTAATATGGGGGTTCGATTCTCCGGCAGCAGGATTTTTAAAATTATTCTTATATTTATTTAACTGAATTTATCAATTTTTTTTTCCAAACCGGAAAAATATGTTATATGCATGGGTGATATGATACATGTGTTTGAGACATGTAAGATGCTTTTTTTTGTTATTCTTCTTCTTCTCGTGCCTTATCCGTTCAAGGGACGTTGGCTATAATCACGTCATATTCACTTAGTTTACTGTAGCCCAGAAAATCTCAACAGTTGCCATTGTCACAGGTTCCTCAGTCGTGATGTTCTTTTTTTTTCCAGGAGCCGATTTCTAGCAATCTTTCCCTGCGTTATGAGGTGCAGGTTTTGACACTCTTCTGGATATCTAATTACAAATCGGAGATATTGAAGTTTTCGGATTTTTATTGTTTTAAATACTTATTTTTCTTTATTCATTCGAACTGGAGACTTAAATTACCCGACGCCATCCAATGTACCAAAGTAGCTATTAATAATTTTAATTCATACATATATAATAAATTGTCTCATCTAATATAAATTATCAAATCTAGTACACCACAATACAGAATTTTTCACAAACCTTTAACGATTTACATGGAACTGATTTTACTTTGAAAGTGTAAAATATACAGATGTTTTGGGTTATAATTTCCACTGATGGATTAGTACAAATATAAAAATATAATATAATTTATTAGTTTTACAACAGTTTACGCCAGAGCTGCTGCATACATCCATTAGTTGGCAAATCCAAAAGATATTTTTTCGATATTTAATATTGTTTGTTGCTATTAATAAGACAAGTCAAGAGGACACGAAGACACAAAATAAATCGTATCCATTAGCATAACCGACGACCGAGACCATGCCAAAAATCATACCTGACCTGACCTAAAAATAGTTACATATTATTTTTTTTTTATATTTCATCATTTATAAATTACGAGTATTTTTAAAAATACTAAAATCTGTAATTGTATTCCTAGCATCAAAAAAATCGTAACAACTGTAAATACTCTATTATTCCACCTGATCTGGCCACACATACGTACAAATACATGTACACCCAGACACAAACTACGTGTTATTAAGTCAAACGAAAATGTGTGAATGGGTGAAATATATTGGGGTTCTCGTCCACTTAGGTACGCTATAGTACAACCTTCTGACATTTTGACATGATACATACATAAGCATCGTAACCCAAACCCAAAACCGAACGTGCGCGAAAGGTCATAATTCAAATAGGTGAAAACTACGTATAACACGAATAGAAAAAAAAACTAAATAAAATATATTACACTAAAATTTTCAAGTACGTGCTATAAATCAAACTCCGTAAAAGTAACGTCTATTGTATTTTCCTCCGTTTCTAAAAAGTTAGTTTTTCTCGTTGAAACAATTTGCATCTAAATACTCTGTATTTAGAACGACTTTATTGAACTCAATGGAGCGGACTAAATTGAGTTAGGTACTACTCAGCTGGTACAGCTCCCACTATGCCAGTCGTTTGCAGCTTTCCTGTTAAAAGGAAAAAAGATTCGTTTTGTATTCCCGTTCATACAAGACGTTGTTCTTTTTAATGAAGTGGCTCTAGAAATTTGATGGTCTTACATATCGGGAAAGAGGTTGGCAATTGAGACTTTTGCATGGCATTAAGATGCTTTCAAGTTGTGCATACTTAAAACTTTAACTTGTCTAAGAAACAACTAAATATCAGAATTAAGTCTGTTGTAATCTTTTAATTAACATAGGCCATATATAATATAAAAGTGTACATACTTTTCAAATTTATATAAATTTTGAAGATATAGTGATGTAATGGAGATAACGTTATGAAAGAAACATATGAGTCTTTAATTGCATAAACATATGAGTCTATAATGGATTTTTAACAAAACCCATAAATCACGAAAAACGTTTAAAAATAGATATTTTCTATAAAAATAGATCTAAATGCATCAATAGATATTTTAAAGATACGGTGTATGTATCAATACTACAGAAAATGCAAAAATAAATTACAAATATGTTTTAAATACTAATTTAATATATACATATAAAATCAATTTTGTCGAAAAATATTGTTTTTGCGCTACCGGGATTCGAACCTGGATCTCTATTTCCAATCCGGGGAAGTACACTACCAATTGTGTTATAGCACCAGTATTTTTCATGATAAATTTTCGAACCTATATGTTTCACTTTTTCAAATTAATACATCTGTCGTTTCATTATTTGAAAGCCATCTACATTATTTTTACGGAATCTCAAATACCTTTGAGTAAACCGACTGCAGACGCCAGAATTATCAATTCATTTTTATTAAATTTTGGACACATCGATACAATTTATATTAGTAAGGAGAACACATTTTTATTGTGAAGTTGTAATTATTCAGAACATAGGTCTGTGATTTATTATTAGGTGTACCCATAAGTAATCAATTATTTTTAGTGTGGAATGTTTGCTTCAGTCTACCTCAGAGCGTGAACGTGTAAAGACGTGTTTTATACGTAATATTACAATCCGTGGTCTTGTGACTTGTGACAAGTAAATTTAAAAAAATTTATTAATCTGTTGTAAAATGGCGGACAATCATCTAACTGAAGAACATTTACGTCATTGCATGCTGTACGGCTAGCTGATTTGGAGAAACCCATTGTTGCACCTTCCCCGGATTGGAAAAGAGATCCAAGTTCAAATCCCGGTTGCAACAATAATATTTTTCGATAAAATTGATTTTATATGTATACATTTAATTAGTAATTAAAATTAATTTATTGCTTTTATTTATTTAACTTATTATTAAATAGTTAATATGTATCTACAGAATGACAAGTATCTATAGTTCTAGGTGACGCACGTGAAGAGTCTTGCTAACAAACCGAATGCCGTACATGGATCGGTCCTCTCAAATCTCAACACGTGTACACAGTACAGAGATTTATCTCAACGTGTCTCATTCCATGGACATGGGCCGTAAAAGTGTTAATGAAAAAAATGTATTAAATGATTAGGAAGTATAATAAAAATATTTTTATTTTGTTGAATTTCAGCCGCATGAAAGATAATATTGAATGGTTGAAGTAAATTCTGAATTGCATCATATTTTCTATCATAAAAATTCCACTTTGTTTTTTGGTTTTATCTGCTTATAATGTGATACCACAGATGACATTTAAATCATACCTACATTACTGTATAGATTAATTTAAATATTATTGAATGAAATAAACAGAGAAATTGATAATGACCAAAAATAATTTAAAATATAAAGAAGGTCATTGTTATCTTCGTAATTTTATTTAAAAAAAAATATTTAAGCAACATGGTTAAGTCTTTGATGATATGAATTGGAAACATATCATGGGGGGTCTTATTCAAAATTGTAATATGTTTTGAGAAATTATTTAATATATAGTTGCTAAATCTGTGAAACAATGAAATGAAAAAAATCTGTAAAAAACTATATATTTATTAAAAACGTATTAATATATGATTGGTGGGGTATGATGGAAAGATTGCCCTCCCTTTTTCATCGGACACAATCCCCGCAGCTACCTATGTACCAGGCGCGGTCGCTTCATACATTCTTTGGATACTCCGCATCCCTTGTGTTCAAGAGTCAAAAAGTTTTTGACTTTGTTTCTAGCCGGAAACAGCATTGCGGCAAATAAATTCATACTGTCCTTTAGAGACCAGTCATAACACACACTATGACATGGCGCGCGCAAGGTGAGTCGAAATACATATACGTTCTCAACTTTCAAACTATGAATCGCGTAAACACAAAGATACCAGCAACAGTGGATTATATCATTCGTTCCGTATTCACAAAGTTTTAAGTATTCGACTTTTGCACATTGTGCATTCAGTTTCGGCTGTCAAGGTCTTCGATTATTGTATACTCAATCGTTAACAGTATTCAACGTACAAAAAAACGGTTTTAATGCTTATGGGTATAATGCGTAGAATAGCATACATATTACGAAGCGAACGGATTGTATTGAGAAATTTGTTAATTTGACGCATTTTTGACAATTTGGCTTGGATACTTCAAGCCAAATTGTTAAAATATTAAATATCCTTCGATTTTATATTTCATTCATCATTTGAATAAAAAGAATTGGATACGTAGTTTGTGTTATCGAGCGTAAATAATATATAGAGCTAATTTGATAGTAGTTTTATCTTGTTCATGGGTTAGTCTATAGATTTGTATATTTGTTAGTAATAAACTTATTATCCAGCATCCCTTCTACAAAAAGTCACCAACCACCACAGCTATATACATATCCTTTTGCATTCTCTTCCTCTCGGTCTAACCGCCTCTCCGCCACCACAACACTGACATATATTATCCACCGTGAACAGATACTCCATTATGTCCTGTACTTACAAGAATCGTATGTATATGCATACGCGTGTGTACCATGATATAGACGGACTTCGGATATCCTAAAATGTATCAGTACCTATCTACATATTATAAGATTCATTTACTAATGCGCCCTTGAGATAAATTCAGTAAAATCATCGTTATCAGATCAGGAGTGGTTTCATTATTACACCATTAAGTTATTGTTTGCGTTGATAATATAACGCATTAGTTAGTTTGAAAAACAATAAGATTGATGGATTTTTTCAATTCTGTTTCTCAAGATTTCTTTTCTAACTACGATTAAATTTGAGTAGTACAGCGGCAGAGGCTTCCCTGGCGATTGATCCCCCGACAGTTGATATCCGACATTTGATCCCCCGACAGTTGATATCCGACATTTGATCCCCGACAGTTGATCTCTCGGGTAATTGATCCCCCAAAGCTTCTTCATGTACCTATTTATATTCATAAATACCAGCATCCGTGAATGTTATAAATAAGGTGGGAGCTAATTTATAAAAATATTGCTCACGTACTAAATCACATATAATTTTAGATAATTACGAATATTTTCATATTTACAATGAATCGTTTTTATGTTAGATATTATTACTTTTACGAATTGTGGTAAAACATTTTTAATTTATTCGACTAACATTTTAGTCGGACGATCAACTGTCGGGGAATCAATAGCCGGTGCACCGCGGCAGACTGGTCCGTCTGCAAAGTGATCAAATGAAGATACAGAGAATAGAAAAGACGTCAAAATCTCAAATATATATATTTTTAATTAATGAATCAACATTATTATTATTTTATAATGGTTCTATATATCCCTGCACATTATATTAAGCTCACACAAAACGATTCATTTTGAGCGTATTTTGAGTGTACGTAACTTAAAATATGAAATTTTCACTTGGGCCACTCTGCCGCTGTGCGACTCATTTGTAGCGCGGCTTTGTGTTAACTTCAACATAGAGAAACGCGCACATAGTAGATAAAGTATGACGGTGGATGAGGAAAGGGTGGAAAGTACAGAAATGATGAGTTATTTTTTCCATTAACTAACTAGTATATCAAATGAGCTGTAGGCATAGATGGACAAGAACATTAAATTACACAAAATACTTAAATGACATTAAAAAATGCAAGAATAAAAATACGGCAATTGCGACACGGTATAACAACTTGTTAATCGATCAGCGGCGTGTTTATGATAAAAAAATAAATGATAAACATTCTAATAAACATACGATGTAAAAAATATGAATAAATTGTAAAACTTTTTTTATCTTTTTAAAGTTTTGTAATGTATTTATCCTACCTAAGATGCATAAGACAAGTCTAACTCGACCAGCGCACGCTCTTCTACTAAGAGCGCTATGCCGATAGCACCTCTCCGTTCGTAGACATAGACGTATTGACAAATTCACGTCAGGTTCTTCGAAATAACATTTTTTATTGTTGCGTATGGTAAATACTTATGTGTTGTTATTATTTTATCCGATACGTAAATATATTACGGAGGAATACCTAAAATATGAACTATGTATTTAGTATGTTTACAGACATTAACATAATTAGAGGCAATGTCAAATCAGTTTACATCATCGGAGAGGAAAGGTTAATGTAAATGTTATTTCTTAACCCTCCCGGGTTTGTTAATTAATAATATTTTTAAATATTTAGCAAAAATATTCTGTTCGTGTTTCTCGTAAAGCTGTATAGAAAGAGGTCCTTATTTATTACGCAAGGTTATGTTCCGAATTATTCCAATAATTTCGTTACGAACAGTTAATTTTATTCATGAAAATCAATCTCAGAGACGAATAGCGTCATTTTACTCTACCTTAAAAGATACTAAATTAATTTAATTGCAGTTTTAACTAAGATATAATTTTAATTAATTTTACTTTTTTTTTAATTGATTTATATTTCCGATGCATTAGTTATAGTTTTTGGGTGAAGGGATGAAATATTATGGATGTATTAAAATAATGATTACAAGAATTTTTATCATTTAGAAGGGATAAGATTTATACTTTTTTTATGGAAAACTTAGAAGTTCGTACCTAGCATTGCTTTAGTCAAATATTTGGTTATAATTTTAAATAGGGTTTAGGTGAAGATAACTGTTTTACACGAGCCCTAAAGAGTAACGTCGTAACAGAAATCTTATTCAGGTGGGGCAATATTTCCGGAAGGTTGGCTATATGATTTATTTGCTTCAAGTTCTTAGAGTGCAACTGAGTAAAATTGTATATACATTTATATTGCGAAGATGGAACGGGGTAGTCAGAGGGAGAAAGGGGAGAGATGTACTTTGCGCATTTTATACACATTTTGAAAATTGGCATTAGCCAGGGGGAGCAGATAATGCCTATGCTTTGTGCAGAGTCCTGAAGGGAATAGAAAGACACATTAAATTTTATCATCGAACTTCGAGCGGCCAGATTATATTTTGTTAGATAATTGAAGGCTTGAGTCAAAGATAATAATAATAATAATAATAGGTCAATTTTGCAAATACTTATTTTGAAGTTTGTAGACATAAAGTTTTCCGTAACGGTACAGAATTTGTACATACTCCATAAACATTTTCGATTAGTAATTTATTCAGATATCCACTATTTTCATTCATTCTATTGTATTCTAGAGATAGATTACCAACAGGTCATTAATGACCTTAATATACATACATATTAAATTATAACGTCTAAACATATACCAATGTAATAGCGATTCGTCAAGATTTAAACCCGGACTGTGTTTGAAGAGCTAACTAAATTGAAGTATAAATTCTCAAAACAATATGTTTAATAAATTAATTTTAACTTTAAACACGACATGAACTAAATCATATTATATATTACGATTTAATTATTTCAGAAAGCTTCATTCATAAACTCCAATATTTATGTAAATGTCCACAGTTATATTGCGTGTATTGTATTATTAATTTTCTCAGAACTAACATGTGCGTTATCAGTTTCCAATCACAATGATTGCTTATAAATCAAAATGAATAATAAAATCCAGAAGTACCTAATTTTTCAAAACGTCTATGATTTTCCTACAATTCTAGGTATTATGCAATAAGTCAATTCAAGTAAAGACGTGTATTCAGAACAACGCGACGCGAGCAAGTATTCGGTTTAGTTAATAGTATATAGATACACGTTTGGGATAGATTTTGCGAAAAATTATATGATACGCATGCAAAGTTTTATTTGTTATTTATCATCTTTCGCTAGATAAACGCGTTTAAATTAGATAATTAAATTATTTATTTACATCGATTTCAATTCTTTGAATTAAACTCAAAAGTAAATACTCACAAAACATACATATGAATAATATGTTAAAATGTTATATTAAATAAATAGGTAAATAGATTAATTTCGCAATAATTGTGCTAGTGGACTCTCCTAAGTGGGTTGTCAAAATTATGTCCTTTGTATTTTGTAATAAAATCTATCATATCATACATTATTGAAATGATACGCGTATCTGTAAAACAAAAACATCATTTAGATAATTTTAGTGAAAATCTTATTTTTTATGCTTACTTGTACCACTATATCTTCTTTTCTCACACATTATCTGAGCAGATTAAATTAATCAATTTTAGGTAGTCTTTCTATATTTATAAAAACAGAGTTATTTCATTTTTTCAAAGAAAATAAAATTATAAATTACAACAATCTTCGTATTCATATTTCATACGTTATCTTTATATTATAGAATCTTATTCTAGATGGAAGTAAATTTAAACTTTTATTAAAATGATGTAACTGAATATGTTAAAATGATATTTTTAAAATATTTTATAATTATTAAAAAAATGTATTTAAATATTTTGTTTAGTTGTTTAAATTTTTTTTTTATTAATGTTTTCTAGGTGTGTTATAATTATATTAAATTAATGTCAAAGCTACTCCGAAAATTCAAGATTATTATTTATGGGGACGTATAAAATAACGTAAATTAATACTTTTTACTAAATTGTATCTTTAAAATGGATACCAAAAATATATTATATCTTACAAATTTGAAAAAAATAATTAGGAAACATTTATATCGTATTTCAGAAAATACGAATATTACTATATATTATGTACATTGACAGGTTTTTATGCCAAAACAAAATGATGCAATACAAAACAAAATTATATAATCCGAATAACAGATTGGCAGTAAACCAAACACGTGCCATATCGAGTTCACGTGTTCCGCCACCCCTTCGACACAACCTTCCAGGGCAGGATAAAGCTGTTCGGGTGCTACGCACAATTTATAACTATGTAGGGCCCTTGTTTTTTTAGGGAATGTAATTCACGAGGGGTATCATTTTTTAGTGTATTAGTAATATCGTGTAAAAATAAAATATTGTAAAAATACAAACTACTCGTGTAAGATGAAATAACTTAATTTACTAAACTATTTAATTTTTGTTCTTCATTAAGAAAAAAATATGATCCAAAAATATGATAAAACGTAAGCATATACCTACTCATTAGTAGGTATATGCTTGATTATTTTTGGATCATATTTTTTTTATTATAATACATTTTTTCTATAATTTAATATAAATGACTTTTCTTTTTATTTGTTCATCGAGAGTTAATATCGAAAAACTATCATCTGATCAGATTAAGTCAGTAAAAGGAGTGATAAATATAGGTAAATATATATATATATATATATATATATATATATATATATATATATATATATATATATATATATATATATATATACATATAACGGTTTCGTAAATATATATATACATATAGCGGATTATTTTCTGGAGGAACTCGCGTTAAATAGTATTGAGAATGACTTTTATACTACCGACGTTTCGAGTAAATATCATTATTCATTCTTAAGGGTCTTTTATCCTGAATCCTGCTCTAAACTGACGAGTAAACTCGACCGTTCAATGCAAGAACCTTAATAGTCCTTCGCAGGACTATTTAACGCGGGTTCCTCCAGAAAATAATCTGTTTTCTTTTACCTGTGAAAACCTTAAATATAATATATATATGTACATTTTTTTTTTAAATCTCGACTAGAAACCATTCAAAACCTTGATATATTTCTAGGTCGCTTCGCTACGTTGACGCATCATGAAAATAACATAAAGGTCATTGTTTAAGGGTTGCATAATAGCTACGGATCGCTCGTCAACGTAGACTATTTAGAAACATAGCATCAATGACAGTTGTGAGAAGTTCGCCATTATGTTTGTCGGGCGTGTTGACGATTATTGTCTGCGAACTTCGCGGAGTACTTGAGCGTGCGACCCGAATCCGAATTAGCACCTAAGCATTTTTCTTTTTATAATAATTTAGGGACACGGGTTATCTTTTAAAAATATTTTTTTGTTCCCATATACATCAATCTTAATAATCTTTATAGATTTATGATTAAGGACAACATTGAAGACAGAAGTAATTTAAATAAGAATGCAAATGAAGTTTCTACACGTAATCGTATTAAAAATAGTTCACCCTTATCATTATCATGAGACTTATTACTATCGTCTACTGCCGGATGAAGTCTCCCCAAGTGTCTCCCACTTTTTTCTGTCTGTTGTTATTCGCTGCCACGTAATTCCGAAAAGATCATCAATATTATGAGTGCCTCTTGGTTTTTTGATTTTCCTCTGGTACCACTGGAAGATTACGATTGTCCATCAATTGTTCGACCTGCTCCCAAATAACAGGAACACATGGCTGTGGAAAGGAAAACCCAGAAAAAACACTTCACACCAACCCCTCTGAGCGAACATCCTACATGATGATAAAAAAATGTCAGTTAATTAGAAAGCTTTACAAGAGAATTAATTTATGTATTGAACAGAACTTATTTTATTATAAAGGAGAACACATTTTTTTGTGAAGTTGTAATAATACAGAACATAGGTCAGCGATGTTTTAAATATTAATTAAATGTATTATTTAGAAAGATATATATATATAAAATCAATTTTATCGAAAAATATTATTGTTGCGCTATCGGGATATCACAGACCTGTGTTTGAATAATTTCAACTAATTTCAATAAGAATGTGATCTCTTTAATAATATATAAGTTAAATTAAATAAAAATGAATGGTTAATTCTGGTGTCTGCTATCGATTTACTCAAAGGTAGTAGGTAAATAGATGGCTTTCAAATAATGGAACGATGATGTATTAATTTGAAAAGTGTATCACATATAAGTGTCAAAAGCACTGTTACTAATGGACCTTCCCCGGTTTGGAAAGAGATCCAAGTTCGAATCTCGGTAGCGCAAAAACAATATCGATAAAATTGATTTTATATGTATATCTTTCTAATTAATACATTTAATTAGTATTTAAAACATCACTGACCTATGTTCAAAATAATTACAACTTCACAATAAGTATTCTTCTTAATAATATATTTAATTTGTATTTAGAACTTCTTTTAATAGAATCCAAAACAAACAGGTTTTGGGCTTATTTATCTAAAAATTACTTCTCGATAATTTATCGAAAAATAAACATAAATATTATTTGTTCTATTAGATATATCGTTCAGGAAGATGATCTGTTGCACCTCAATCAAAACAAAATTTTGTTCTTTGATCGGTCCTTCGTTCTAGCTGAATTCCTTTTTTCAAAAATTTATTCCTTTGTGTAAGGAAATGTAAGCAATCTAATTCTTTCTTTGTCTCAGCAGCATAATCAGTTGTTGCAATTAATATAATTTGATAAGTTGTTTAAGGAATGCCCGCTGAAGTTTGAGAACGGCGAAGAGCAGAAATACTTAGTCAAGGCAGTCTTGTACATGATATTGTAAGCTGTCCAAATCCACAATACTGAAAGAATTAAGTTAAGACGTTCATAGGTTACGAATAATAAGACTTTTACCTATCGATAATAAGATACACACAGATATAAAAATATGTAAATAAACATATATGTATATATATATGTTTATTTACATATTTTTTTTACATTTTTTTCTTACTTATACTTTTAACTTTTAAATTTACTATTAATAATTTAATTTAAAGTTGTCCTCTGTTTAAATCTTGTGTCCTTGCAAAAATATTTTAAACATTTTTACTAAATAAAATACCCTTAACTAAGGACATATTTGATTAAGATCGATTTTTGAAATAAATTAACTTTCAGCTCGGAAGTAACAATAGGACATAATTTATTCCGTTGTTTCCGAGGAGGATCCCATAATATTTGATAATAATTGGATGGCAAATGTGATGTTTAGGAGCTCTTCATAGTAGCGCCTTAGGCAGCTGCCCGTTCATCCGTTGTCTGCACCCGCACTGCAAGTATCTCTATCATAGTCGCCTGGTGCGTCATTTTACATCGATCCAATACTCCAGTGTTAGTTTTAACCCCTTTTGCTGAAGATGAAATGAGGTCACCTTGACAAACGCTTTGTTAGAATGATAAATAAAGGTTCTTTGTAAATAATGTTTTATTGTCGTGTGCCAGACTACTGGGAAGAAAATAAGATCTTTAAGGCTCGAGCGCGAAGGGATAAAAAATTTGTGAGATATGAAAAGACGCTGTGATTGAGATATAGCATCAATAACTCGTGACACTGCAATAATTCTCGTCGCCATTTCTTGCGTAAGGTGAGACATATATATATATATATATATATATATATATATATATATATTATAGACTGTCATACCCAGTGACGTCCCCCAATAAAATTATCAATCGGTTCGCTAAAATATTTGCGTCAGTTAACCTCTCCCCCTATCGAATGTGTTTTAGTTTGATATTTAAAATACTTAGCTTTTTTTTAAATTTTATAATACCTAGTTGACATGAATGTGATATACACTCCGTGATCTAAAAATAATCATAAAAATAATAATCGAAATATTGTATTGTATAAAGTACATACATAAAAAATTCATTAAAGGAACTTAATGTGGATCTCATGAGAATGGCACATAACTTTTTATAGAAACTATTATATTTTCATAAAGGTTTGTCTCGAGGTTTTATTTTTAACATTCGATATAAAAAAAGTTTCGATGTGAAGTTGCAAATCTTAGCAACCGGTTCTTGTGAATCGGTGCTAGCCCGTATGGAGACTTCACTGTTGATAACGCGTCAATATTTTTACCCACTGAAATCATATTTATTGTATGTCATGGCCAGGGTGTAGTTTCAATTTTAAAATAAAACTTGGTTAATAATATATGTATATATTATCTATGTGTTACGCGTGGGGAAATTTGAAAGGAAACTCATACATTACATTGATGTGTCAATTTCAATTTCTTTTCAATGTGGATATGTGATATTTTTGTTCCGGAGGTACATTTCACAAATAGAAAATAAACAAGTCCATTTCAATTGTGCACTTCTATGCTGCTGTATTGAAGGTAAGTAATTATTTAATTTATACTGTGCATTCCTAGGTAGGTGATTATTTAAATTGCGTTTTACGTATGTATATCTTTCGCTAATCAGGTTGCAAAATTAGTAGTATAATTTATTAATTAACACGCGCTTTATTCGAGAACTCAATTGGTTGGCTTGCAGATTCAGATTAAATCAAAGCTGTGTATGTATGAAGCAATTTAATAATTAGTGAAAAGCTGATTTTTTAGGTTGAATAGACGACATTATACTTTCATGAAAAATATATCATAATATAATGATCGTACTCGGTGGTGAAGGTAACCAATTTTACAACTAACAGCTGATTTGTGCTCAGTTTAGTTTGCCATTTCTCCATGAATAGACTTACGCCGGAATAACGCTTGCAAATTTATTTCGAAAATCGTGTTTCAGCTCGCGAAACTTACCGTGCGCTAGGTCCATCTTACCGTTGATATAATATACAGCTCTAATTGATAATACTCATTCGCAGATATGTCGTACAGTGCGCACCGAAGAAGCCGTTGTTTCTTCAAAAATGTTGCCGGCCAGAACGTTATAGGCAATGGAGAGCGCTATAGATCCGCGATTTTGATGTGTTTTATTTTATATTAAAGTTCTATACCCCTAAAAAAATCACTCTTTATATAAAGGATTTTGAATCCATCATAATCAATAAGCATGCATGAGAAGTTGTATGATTATGGAAGAGTATGTGTACCAAAATGGAAGTGCGCGGCGTCCTGTCATCTCATCATTTGTCTCCGAGCAGACATGATTTTGTTTTTGTTTTTACTTTTATAGAATTATTTTGAAAAAATCTGAACTAGCAAAGAGTCAAATATTTCCAGATCGCTATTCAACATTTACGCCTCATCAAATTTCATTGGATAATTTTTAAGGGTTGCATAAAAGGCGTGCATTGTACGTCAATAGAGTCCATTTTGAAATATATCACCAAGGACAGTTCCGAGAAGTTGGCCTTTGTGTTTGTTGGGGGATGCTGGCAATGGTTAACTTGCAGAAAGCACCTGAACGTGCGACCCGAATTCAAATTGGCATGTAACCATTTTTTTTTTTGTAATAATTTAGGAATACCAGTTATCCTTAAAACAGCGCATGTTCTTCAAATATATTTTAAGATGTTTGTCAACGATGGTAAGCAGTCGGTCCAAATTTGCGAGCTTATGCAACTGGCTCAGTAACACTTTGAGGTTAAGGATCAGCTATACAGAGTGTTTATATGGCTTTTGCCTACGTCAAACTAACATGGCCACCGTTTTTTATCCATATCTATAAATTACTGAAGTAGTCACATTTTTCTGATTTATGAATCGTTTAAAACGTTTAGCAATACCTTGCATGGTAAGAGAGTTTACGATATACACTTTCTTCATAGTCTAATTCTTTTTCATAGATGATAAATCCGATACATTCTGTATTCTTGGTACCGTTCTATGATTTCTCTAACAATCTGTATGTGGGCCATAGTGCTAAAATCTTCTCTGAATCCAAATTGTTCTTATGGTTAGTTATCGTTGAGTTTAATAGGTCGTAAATACTTTAATGTTGGTAATTTTGTTAAAATCCCCTATAATGACATATTTTGATTTGATTTCAGTGCCAATAATTCGGCGTTTATTTGAAAAATAACTTTTTTTTATATAAATATAAATATTTCTAAAATAATTAATACACTAGCAAGTACAATAAGTATTAAATATTACATTTATTTATACGCAAGACTGTTAGCCGCTTCCTACCTCGCTAGGTACCCATAAAGACCATGTTCGGAGGTAAGTAGCTATTAGGTTCAAATAGATATTTATTATTGTTTTTAATATTCCTGAATACTGATGTGTGTATAAATAAGTAGGAAGTAAGGTAGGAATAATTTAAACAAATTAAAGAGTAAAAACAGCAAAATCAAAAATGAGAATAGTAGAGAAATAAGTAAAAGGAACGAAGTAAAAATTTAAATACAAACTAAAGACTTGTTAGAAGTTATGAAGAGAGTACGAAGAACATTAAAGTAAGAGTATATTAAAGAAACGATTTGTTACTAATTTAAAAAAAATTATTATTATTAAATATTAATTTAAATAAATATTATATATAAAAACAACACATTACGTAAAATAACTACATAAAAAGTGATAAAATCACAATAAGTCATCAGTAAGTGAATTTTTTAAACAGATTCAAATTATTAATTAGGTTTTCCAGGATCGAGTTAAATAATAAAGTTACAATAAATATTGTAGTCTTTCTTTATTATAAATTGGTTTTGGAGCTGCGAAATAAATCTTTTTACAAATAAAACATTTGAAATTACTTTTCCTAGAAACTGTACAGAAATGAAATATGTTTAATAAAAAATAACATCAACCGACTTGCCGCGTCGGTCGCGCCGTTGTGCTCTACTGAAACCTTCACGCAGGGCTGGTTTCGATCACCAGTCATATTACGCGATACAGTATTACGTTATACGGAGCGAACTGAATCGAGAGCGCTCTTTGTAACTCAATCCTCGAGGAACACGCCCTTTCCTACGCCATTCTGTACTCAACTTTACAATGCTCGGGGGTGAATTTTTGCTTAAATCTGTGTGATAGTTTTTTGATGTCGATTTGTGAAAAAAAGCAAAACAATTAAATGTATATACATAAAATACAGATGTGTAATATTGTTACATAGGAAGTTAAAATAATAAAAACTCGTTTAAATTTTATAATGCGGTAAATAAAGTGAATGGTGCTCTGAATGTAATTATCGCCAATAAAAAATTACCGCATGAAGCAAGATTAGCAGTGCATAATATAGTTCAACACTAATACATTAGAGTGAAGTCTAGAATTAGCAAAAAAGAAACGAAATTTGAATATGGTGGAAATACGGTCGCTTAGGCGAATTTCTGAAAAAAATTATGAACGAGACTGAGAAATGAACAAATTAGAAGCGAATGTAGAGCTGATTGTAGTAAAGAGTCGCTAAGATGATTTGGTCATGCAGAACGTATGAGGAGAGAATGGTAAAAAAGTATGAGGCGAATGACTTGGCACGTCCAGATAAATCAAATATATAGTGGAGACAGCACTGGTAGAACCTTCATAATGCGAGTCAACCGGGCAAAATAAAACAAAGAGGGCAAATTTTGTTTTGGCAGCTGTGCGGTATCACCCTGTCATATATGCGGGGCGCTATCGAACAGCTGCCTAGTAGCATTAAAAAATGCCAACCAGTCGCGAATGAGTAGGACCGAGATAGGAGCCTTGAGCTTAATGTATCGATCCTGGGTAAGCGGCGGGTCCACCATCATCGGTAGAAGCTTCAACAACCGAAAAGTGTACAAGAATGGTGTACAACTACTACAGGGGAAATGGTGCAACCTAGAAAGAGTACATGCAGAAGAAATATGTTTTCTAGATAAATAAAAAAAATTTAAAAGTAACCAGAGAGTGTTATTCTGCATAATTAAGGATGTAAAATAAATATTAAGTTTTTATACCTATTGAACAATAATCACATTTTTTAATATCACTAATTTAAACATAAAATATTAATTTATTTAATGTATTATAATACGATTGCTATAAAAATGCACTACACAAGTTCAAATGTTGCTATTTTTAAACATTGTGATAAAAAGCATATTATTTTTTTAGACAATAAGATAAGACCATTTTTATGAAAATATTTGCTCATAGTGGGCACGTATAATCGTACGATGAGTGATGTTACACTGGATAATATATTATATACAGTAATGAGGAAAAATTAAATACATTTTTACATGGGATTCAGGTCAATTTACGGCACGATGCAAATATCGCCAATATCGGAAGGTATTTTATAGCGAAATATTAAACAAGGCAATATTTAGAAAGCGTAACATTATTATCCAAATTACTATTTGACATAAATATCAGAACTTTTCTTTGAGATTTTATTTCTCAGAGGGTAATGTGCTTTAACAGCCATTGTGTATTTTTAATTTAATTGTTCCTACCACAAAACCTTATCACATAAATTAATCAATTTTTGTACTGCTACGTTTATACTATATTTTGGAAACTTTACACAGCAATATTTTCTTAATTATATATTAAAACTATACTAATAATGTTTTAACTAGATATTATTAGTTGTTTATGCAGAAGAGCTTCGGGTGTTTTTATAGTATAGTAGATATAATTGAAATACATTACTAGAATGAAGAACTTTAGGCAGTAAAACAAGCTAGTGATAAAAATTATCTACTAAAATAATATATATGAGATTTATCATATATTATTATATATAGTATCACACAAGAAACTACATAATAAACTTTAAGATATTGGCCTTGATGGCGATATTTTATCATGACTAATAAGTTATTTAACATACCGAGGACAAAATGTAAAAATAAATGGTCACAATAGCACATCTGAAACCACTGTCTTTGGCAAACCACAAGGTAAGGTACTTGGACCATTGTTATTTATTTTATATATTTAATTTAAAATTGCATGGTACAATAATATTTTAAGCAGACAATGCAGTACTAATAATTAATGAGAAAACTTGGACTGACGCTAATATAATATATCTGCAAATGAGGATGTTAATATCAAAAAAAAAGTGGACGGATGATAACCTACTATCAATAAATACTGATAAAACATACTTTATACGATTTGCTATTCAACAGAAAGATAACTCTGAAATCAATATTAAAATTCACATCAAAGCCTGTACTCAAGAAGACTCTTGTGACCAATGTTCATCAATTGAAGAAAAAGACTGTATAAGGTACCTAGGAATCATAATAGATGACAAACTAAAATGGAAAGAACGTATTAATAATCTTACAAAAAAAATAAGGATAACTGCCTACGTATTTTTAAGACTCCGAAACGTCTTATCACTTACAAATCTGAAAATAATATATTACGCGTTTATACAGTCACATTTGCAATGCGGTATTATTGGATGGGGAGGAGCATATAAAACTTCAATGTCACAATTAGAGATCACTCAAAAATAATAATAAAAGTTGTTCTAAAAAAAAGACTATCCAAGTATACAACTTTTCACAGATTTCAAAGTATCAAAAATAATAGACATTCAAAAAAATTCAATAATCTAAATTTTCAAAATTAAAAATCAACAAAACTTTAGAAGCGAATTCCGATCTATAAGATTTAGAGACCAAATTGATATTCCAAAACTAAAATATACCGCAACCCAAAATCACTATATTTATCAAAGCATCAATTTTTTTAATAATCTCCCTTTCACAATTAGAAAAACTACAGACTACTATAAATTTGTATCGGAAGTAAAAAAAATATATACTATAGACTAACTGAAACATAAATTATCTCGTATATATCCCTTCCCTATACACGAGTCCTATTCTCGTAGAGAAGAAATCAATGTTAAATTAAATATATACACGTATATATATATCCTACTAATAATTCTAAAATGCATTATATTTTCTAATATTAAAATAAAAATAAAATAATATTCATTATGTTCTTGCGATGAATACAAACGTATTAAAAATTTTAAATTATTTAATGTTAAAAATATACTTTATAGATAAAATTTCTTTTGGAGATTTGACTCGAGTGCGTATAAAGAACAATACAGATGAAATATAATTTCAGCGCGAAGCCATTTATGAATCATCACTGCATGTATTTCACTCGCGGATAAGAATGACACATTCAGTACACACGTACCTTACCAACTCTCGCAGATCAAAGTCTCATTGAGAGATCGTAGTGAACATGGGGCATTAAAATAAACATTTGTGAGAATGTCGGTAAAAAATATAATATTACACAATAATATCAAAAATACAATAAAAATATTAAGTGATTATATTTTTTTATATGAAATTTATACACGAGAAAAAATTAACTTTCAGATTAATCTAATTAATACCGAAATCGACACCACCCTAAAGACGGCACGTTGGTAGGTATATGAGTACGTGAACACTTGCAGCATCTCCGAAGATCACTAACTAAGAGGGGTAGTAGATGCATAATGCACAGCATACACAGAAACGGAATGTGCGTCAACTGAGAAATGAAGGCTTAGTAATCCAAGGTTACTAACATAAATCGATTCTATTAATTATACTTGAGATATTCAACATCGACTCATCCCAAAGAGTTCTATTCATATTCATTTTCAACGAACATCACGTTTCTTTTATATTATACATTACAACTTTTTAATTGATTTATGTTATAATATATGTGAGCAGACCGTACGAGAGATGTCTTACTCTATGATATGATCAAATACTCTATGATATGATTATGATCAAATGCGACTAATGATTTATTATCTCTCATATTAATCAATACTTTAAATTGGAAATTATCGTTCATACATCAGAAATTAAACAATTTAGTGGGCAAGTTTTAAAGACTGTATAGCAAATGGAAAATGAACTTATATATTATCACTAGTAGTTATATAATATTAATAGAATACTTTTGCAATATTAATAAATCTTCCGGATGAGATTATGATATGATATGATATGAAAATAATGATGTAGTAAATCGTTTAAAATCATACTGTAGATAGAAAGAATCTGAACTGCAGATTTATCAATAATTTTTTTAGACATTGTTAAACTGATTTTTTTTGGCACGCTAATATAATAATAACATTAGCATACGTAACAATAATTACATAAGTATATAAGGAACATGCACATAACAATAATTATTATATTGCCTCGAGAGTGGTTCAACGTATTCTGCATAAAGAAAATATTGTGCTAGGCTCTATGTATTGATATTTATCGACGTATTGATATAACGCATCTGATACATACCGACTTTTCTGATTTGAGACAAAAGATCAAAGTCTCATTCATGTTTATACACCATAACAACGTCTTGAATATGTATTGATATCCAATAACCGCGAAAAATAGATTTTATTAGGTAAATGAATTTTAATACGTAAATAATTAATTAAAGTATGACAATCTAATACAAATTTGCGCTATCAAAATAAACACATGGTGTAATCTTGCACTTAATATATTATGTATATATATATTTTGTAACGTTATGTTATAGTACCTACCCGTTACAAGATATTGTTTCGCAAATGGCAACACTGCACCGCGGGAAGTAATTTTTCTATGGCACTTTCCATTGACGGATCAAAAGCGTGTGCAATAAATGACTCGTCAAATTAATATCAAAAAAATGTAACTTCATGTTTAGAAAAGGAAGAGATGTAAAAAATCCCTTCTTGTACGAATTCCGTGAGGCGTAATTGGACGACAACAGTAATTTTTTCGTGAAGGATTGCTCACGAGCCTAAGGCTGATGGGAACATGATTGGGTTCCATCTGCTCAATCTATTTGACAACATGAGGACGCAAGGATTTTTGCGCTACTTCAGGAACCACGCCAAGAAGCAGATGATTCAGCCTTTATGACCTTTGCGGTGCGAGGAAATACCAAGCGTACATTAAGGGATGACTCGAAACATCAAAAACTGAATTAAAATTATTAATTGCTCCTAATTAGGTTCTTCGGTCATGGTGTTCTTCTTCTTCCAGGGATCCGTCTTCCAGTAATCTTTCTCTGCATTATGAAGTTCAAAATCTCGTACTTCTCCGGGTGTCTCATTACATTTCCGAAATTCGAAGTTTTCAGATTAAAATTATTTTTAATACATATTTTTCTTTATTCATTCGAACCATAATATCTCCATTCGTAACTCTACCCATCCAACTAATTTTGAGCATTCTTCCGTAAATATGTTTCAAGTCGCCTTATCATTTCTGCTTAAGTGTTCATGCTTCCGTACCATAAAATAATATCGAGAACACATAGTATCTGAACATTCGCATTCGTAATTTAAGGTTGATATCATGACTGAAGAACATTTTTTCATGCGGATAAATATTGCTCGAGCTTGCTCTATAAGACATTTGATTTCAGCAAAAGGATCCTATATTTCATTTATATTCATTGAGTTTTTCTTATTCAAATAGCCAACCGGCTTTCTATTTATCTAGGCAAAAATAAATAAAATCTCTAAAATATTCAATTCAATGATAATGTACTTATTTGGCAACGCGCAAACCACATTCGGTTGTTCAATCAATCAGCTGATGAATGGCCATAATTTTATGAAAATTTTAGTTGCAGAAATGCTTCGGCGTGATAGATATTTTAAAAATAATATAATAAATATTCAAATTTTAAAAAGAGTGTCTAGGATCCAGGAGGCCATTGATAACTGTCTAGTAATTTAGTGAATTTAATAGCTCAATTTTAATTCTATATGATCTGTGAAAATTTTAATAGTTTCAAAGTGATTAGGATGTTTGGCAGACGCCCACCAGCTAGGGACACTGAGTGGTGATATAAATGACTATCACGATCCACGCGCGAGATCGCCGCGACGGCCGTCGTCACATCTCCAGGCGTCGGCGTCGCCAGTGTCGTACCTTCTATTGTGCTCTCAAATACAATTATTATATAATACAATAATTTTTTATATATTTTAACTCTCAATTGAACCGTTTAAGTATCAGACAGACTTTGTATAATTCGTGATTTTTCAAAAATTATCTAGTATATTTAGATACACGTTGAATGCCCTCATCTAGTGAAAACTCACTTTTTAATTATACAATTTAAAATATAATAATATGTGTCACAATTTTATATTCAAAATATTTTTACTTGACGATCTTCTGTAATAAAGCTTGAACCCCCGATCACAGGATCACTAGACGAGTATCTTAACCATTAGACTAATACAAGCACGTCAAGATGGAAAATAATAAAGATAAAAATGTGCGCTTTTGTTTAAATTTAAAGTTTTCGGAGACCACCTGAGATTGGTTTACTATAATCTAACTAAGGTGAAAAAATAAATTACAAATTTCGGTGATTTAAAATTAATGAAGATATATTTTTAATTATTTATATGTACCTACATATATATTTATGACCAAACCATAGTAGATGGTTTGATCATATGGAACGTATGAACAAAGAGAAGATGATGAAGGCAATTTATAAGACGAGTGTTGAAGCCAACAGGAATACAGAGAGTCCAAAAAAGACTTAGCATGATCAGATAAACCGGATATTAGAAAACAGCTCTGTTAAAAATAATTGATAAGGTGTACGAAAGACGAGAGTGGTATGTATGATGTTATATCCTATATGTCCACCCAAACGGAGAAACGACATAATGGTAAGTTAGTTAGTTATATAATTATTTCGTTTTAAACATAAATAACTTTACTGAGTTCAAATATTGTTAATAATTAAATACTTTTTTGGCATACTTTTTGTTTCTAATACTCGTATTATCGATGCAAAATCAATCAAGGATTCAAGGCTGTGATTGAGTGTAGGGTTGTAGGAGATAGTTATCTAAGACGGATAGCATATCGGGCCAACAGACTATCCCTACAGACCCTCAGCTGTGCCGCGCCACTGGCGCCGGCGTCCGCAGCGCCGGGGCGGCGGAAGAGCGCGCCTCGGGGCGCTCGGCCCGCTCAGTGGCAAACTGTTGATAGCGCCGCGCGGTCGAGTCGTCAGGGTCGCCAACTCTAATAATAAATGGACATAAACAAATGTGCGTACTCGACCGAAATACATCGCGGGATTTTCGTGCACAGTTCAGACGACCAGTGATAAAAGCATTGTTCGGTTTTGTCTTTATTCTTAAAACAAAAGAAGCTTATTCAATAAAAAACTATTTCTTAGTGCCATTTTTAAATAAGTTGTTATAGTAAATGTAAAATACAAATAGGTAAGTCTAAAGTTTTTCTTGATAAAAATGAATACAAAATCCTTTTTTTAATATTTATCTGTGAAATCTAAGAGATTTTTTTTTTTTAAGTTTTTGAAAGAATTGCTGTCTTTATATCCATTTCTTGAATTATTCTTATAATGATTTATATGAACACAATATTTATTCGTATTCTGCTGAATCAGTGGCACTGGACAGGCTTGCAAGCATTTAAAATGTTTTGAATTATAATTCGTGAATGAAAACTACTGCCAAGTGTTAGTGTCAAATATAATAGTATTGTTGAATTTATTTATCGAATTGATTCCGTGCGTTATTATTGTATACAGCATTCAAAGAAAGACAAATAATTGTTTAGAGTTTTTTTTCTATCATTGGAGGTAATTTTTGAATGTTTGAAAGAAATGATGAATTGACATTCGATTATTTGACTAGAAGTACACAGATGGATGAGTGTGTATTCTGAACCATTTCTAGGCTTCGATAATATAGAATTAGGATCTGTTTTGTCTTATTGTAAATCAATATTTTTTGTCGTTGATTATATTTGTAAAGCAAATTAAATTGTTAAAAATAAACCTCGATCGCGATATCGAAGTGCTAAAGGTTTATTTGATTAAATTAGATTGTAATTGTTACGAGCGATGTAAGAAAAAATGCATCATTGAACTTTGTTTTGCGGAGTTGTCGACTGCGG
Source organism: Eubasilissa regina (assembly GCA_022840565.1). Taxonomy (NCBI): domain Eukaryota; kingdom Metazoa; phylum Arthropoda; class Insecta; order Trichoptera; family Phryganeidae; genus Eubasilissa; species Eubasilissa regina. Next base: position 31,693,806 of record JAINEB010000018.1, read on the forward strand.
CCGATGTCTGTGATATTTTAAAAAATTCTATGAAAAGCATTTAAAAAATAGTTTTATAAGTTGACATGTTATTGTTGAATGTGCTATGCAGCGAGTTGAGTGCGAAAGAAGAATATTAAATAGAACCGTGACCCCATTATTTACAACGTTGCGACAATCGTTGACTAAACAAAGCGATTTTATAAATTTCACAAGGATTATGGCGTGCTTGAATGTCACGAAGGTCAGGGATTCGAATGCGCCAACGGCAATAAAGGTAATCCCAATTTCGCTACTGACTCGGAAACTACACGGTGCCAGGAAACTTGTGGTACCGTGCGATGCTTGATAAATATTTCAATGTGATTTATTTTATTTTAGTTTGTTATCATTTCCACCGAATAATGTTTAGTAAATTAAATACAAGAAACGGTGTATCGCTAAAATTATTCACAATGTAAAATACACATCTGGTAGCTACAAATACGTCTGAGACACATTATTTGCAACCATTTCTTTAAAACACGTTTTTATTTTTTAATAAAGTGAAACCAAACAATAAATACCCAAATAAATTACCCACTAAATGTCTCAACACGTGCAGTTGAAATGTTGCAATTTCTTTGTTCTAATGCTTTCTTTGTTTTTAATTGATAGCCATAATCTATGGAAATGATTTTTATTAACAAAAAAATGAATTGTTATTAAAGTGTTGAAGTTAATCAACATTTCTACAACTTGTCCACCATAATCTATAAGGATTAATGGCCAGTGGCGTAACTAAAAGAAAATATATAATACCTGTTGTATACAAGAAATTAGTTTATTAATTGAATTTATCCCTTAAATAGAAAGAACAAAATTAATCTCTTCTTTCCAATAGTAATCACACTTTCATAAAAAGAATCTTCATTTCGCTTTACCGTGATAGTCTGCTCCCAAAGAGATTAAATAAACTAGAGCTGAATTCATCTCTCGTACGCAGTAAAACATTGAAGCCGGTTGTGGATATTGGATAAAAAGAGTTTGATGAACACTATTTACAGCACATAACCACTATTTTGAATAATTTAATCACTTTCTTCTAATAATATTATGACAAATATCACCAACGAACAGTCACTGATGACTAATCAACATGCCCTAATCGGATATTTGTCAACGTTCGGACGTGATATCACCGCCCAGTTTATTTAACCTCTTTGTCTTTTTCTTAACCCAATATATTATCAGGATTATATGAACCGATAATATTTTTATGTGTATTTGTAATGTACATAAGAAATAATTGATAAAAAAAAATTAATTCCATTTCTTATGGCCCGTGTCCACGGAAGAGATTTCTCTCGGAGTGCGCAAAGAGAATGGTGCAGATATCAGTGCAAAGCGATCTATGAATTTTCACCACGTATGTAGAATAAAGCATTCAGTACATACGTACATTTACTGAGTCTCAGAGATCATTGAGTGATAATCGTGCTAACAGGTCATTACTGTAGTGGACTTTAAAAGTTTTAGTCAATAGTAGGTAGAACTGGAAAAAAAAAAATTCTCGCAAAAGCATCGGTACCAAATGTAAATTTCGATTCGTCAACAAAATACTTCAACGTCACATAGTTTTCTTGAATTGTGTACTATTGGCAAGTATTTATCTTTCAAGCCTGCAATGAAGTCTTTTATAATTTTACTTGGACGGAAAAAATGTTGATTGTTGTTGCCGACAAAATTTCAAATTTTTATCTGTAATAAATTCTGAGCATATCCCGAAAGGTAGACAACATACAATAATATTACTCCATCATGTTGCAGCTATTTAATCAAGGCACGCTCATTGTATTTACTCTGAAACAGCTGTGAAATTATCAACGAGGTGTTTGAACATTGTAAAACTTAACAATAATATTTCTAAACAAAACTTCAGTGTACGTTTTAATATTATATTGATACAACGCAAGTTATTCAGAACGTTTGATGCAATAGAAGGGGCCGAGAAAGATATCGAAATTGAATAGCGCTTTGAATGCAGTAATAACTAATTGTTCATATAAAGTATAAGTCATAAAGTATCATCTGAAGCAAAACAATATGATGTCTACAAATTAAGCCTAGAGCTGAAGACATAATAGAGTAAGTGCATTGAAAATGAAATATCTCAGGTGTATAGTCACTTGAGGTGGTAATGTTAGAGCGAAAAATTAAAAAATATGTAGTAAATATATTAATTAGAAAGATATGTATATATATTAAATCAATTTTATCCAAAAATATTGTTGTTGCGCCATCGGTATTCGAACCTGGATCTCTTTCTAAACCGGGGAAGGTGCATTATTTAACTATGCTACAGCGACTATATTTTTAGCGACAAATTTTCGAACCTATATGTTATATTCTTAATATTAATACATTTAATTGTTTCTTTATTTGAAATAGTCATCAACCTTATTTTTACGGAATCTCTAATACCTTTGAGTAATCTGATAGTAGACGCCAGAATTATCAATTCATTTTTATTAAATTTTGGACACATTGATGCAACTTTATTATTAGAAGAACACATTCTTATTGTGAAGTTGTAATTATTCAGAACATAGGTCTGTGATATTTTAAATATGAAAGAGATCCAGGTTCGAATCCCGATGGCGCCACAACACAAAATTGTTTTTATATGTATATCTTTCTAATTAATACATTTAATTCATATTTAAAATATCGCAGACCTATGTTCTGAATAATTACAACTACACAATGAGAATGTGTTCTCCTAATAAAAATATATGAGTAAAGCATGTAATGATGTAAGTAATGAGTGTCCATGGATGAGATTCTTTTATTTTTTATTTATATTTTATTATTTATAAAAGTATAGAAATAATAATTACTAGGTTTTACTCGTTTTATTGTTATTATAGTTTCATTGAAGAGATTATCGTAAATTTGGGCCATTACGCTAGCAATTCCAGTAGTACTAGTGTAGTATACGCTGTATATTTAGTAAAGACACTAACCGTTTTATTGTGGTCCTCTACATTTGATTTTTATAAGGTTTTTTACGAAGGACAGCGAATGTGTGTCGTGTCACTAGGTTTTATATTATTTTACGTACTTTAATCATTTTACTGTGATCACTTTTCAATTTTTTGACAATAAATTATGGTTATATCTTTTAAATCATGGTTTGATAGAAACATTGGTCGTGAGCCGCACAGCTACCATAGGCCGACTCAGTAACAGCCAATTGGCGAAATTTTTATTATTATTATTTTTTATTATTATTAACTCTATTTGAACAGAGAGCGTATCAAAAAAAAAATACCAAATAAAAAAATAATGAAATAAAATTATATCTTAAATACTAAATTAATGTTTTAATTATAAATATATACATATAAAATCAATTTTGTCGAAAAATATTGTTTTTATCCCGGTGACGCAAAATAAGTAATAAATAAAATACAATAAATAAAAACAATATTTTTCGACAAAATTGATTTTATATGTATATATTTATAATTAATACATTAATTTAGTATTTAAAATATCACAGACCTATGTTCTGAATAATTACAACTTCACAATAAGAATGTGTTTTCCTTAATAAAATTATATCTAGTCGGTTTAAGTATGTTTTCTTGATAAACACATTAATAATATTTTGACTTGTGACAAGAAATAATTTATCCGATAAATTGATTTTCACCAACGACCGGGAGTACCGATACAACTCCTAATATTAATATTTTTATTGCGTGACGAGTTGATTGATTGTGTGGCGTTATATAATATTTTTATTAAAATATTGGTATTGTTTCAAGGTCTGCAAGCCAGATGGATGATTTTCAGTTCGTACAGCTTCGCTGAAACTTTACTTATCATCTGTTTGCAATAAGAATTAAAAAACTGCACAAGAAACAATAATTCACATCATAAAAAAGTATGTTCACTCGTGGGCTGCATGCTGCCGACCATCTTAAAACTCGTGTACTCGTAGACGTCATGGTTACAATATTAAATCCGTTGTTTTTTAAATATCTAAATACGTTTTATTATATATGATAGATAGTACAATTATTCATACAAATTCTACAATTATCACTTTATATATAAACACGGTATTTTCCATAAAATAACAAACTTTGTTCGTTAGTAGCACGGGATCTATCGAGTAATATACTGCTATTTTATTCTAGTTTACATAACATAAAATAAACATCTTCGAAATATACTCAAAGATACCTTAAACATACCCCGACCTTATTTGATGAAAATTAATATTTTATTTCATGTTTTTTTTAATACATGAATAATTTTGAACAACAATTTTTTTAATGACTTATATTATAAACTAACTGACTGATGACATATGGCAATTATTACAAGAAATACGTTAAAGGAATTCGGATGGAACTCCTAATCCGCCATATTCTCCAGACTTCGTTCTTTATGATTACTTCTTATTCGAATTGTTTCGAATAGAATTTTGGTGAAATTTTTTTTAATGTAATAAACAAGTAAAATTTGGTCTTAAAGAGTACTTGGCATCCAAATAATCTAACTTTTATACAATTGTATAAATAAAGTAGATAGAGAGTTGTGGGACGGTTGTTTAAATTGATGGCGATTATATTATTTAAAATTATATCTTAAATATTTTCATATGTTTGAGGTTTAATTTTAAAAACGACATTTTGAACCAATACACCTAATGAATGGTGTTTTTTAGAAGTTAAGAATATTAAAATAAAATTAAATAAATAATGGCGATGGTATTGGCTTTATTGTAAAATAATTTTATATCATTAAGTAGGTTTCGCGAACTGAACTACGATTTTCGAAATAAATTTGCATAATTTGCAAGCGTTGTTCTGGCGTAAGTCTATTCGCGATAAAATGGTAAACCGAACTGAGCACAAATCATATGTCAGTTATTATATCGGGTGTCGCTAGAAAAAGTGTGCAAACCTCAAAGAAAAAAACATCCTTTATTATAAGCTAGTACACGGGCAAAACTAAAAGCAAATTCTTGAACTTCTCTCTCAAAAATAATTCAATATTATAATGCTAAGATTGGTTGAATTGATTATTTCTACACATTTCACAAATTACTTAGTTTATAAAATAAAAATTGCGGTTGAAAAATTTTGGCATTATAATAAGAACAGAATATTAAAAAATTAGACTTCCAATCACTTTTTTATTGTGCTAACATAATAATATTAATGATGATAATGGAGTTGATAATGAGTCTGGAGACGAGCTCTGCGCGTGAAGCTGTTAATATTATGTCCCATAAATTAAATTACATTAACAATTATTAAATTATTTTAAACACTAAGTCGGTTATAGAATAGTGAAATATTACTAATACTGTTCTATGAAATATTTGATTCACCTATACCTTAACATAATATGACGTACATACCCGATGATAGATAAAAGTGATTAAAAAAATATATAAAACATTTCACAAAAAATAGTTCCGAACTAGCTGATTAAATTTTTGATACAGTTGTAAAGTTTGTAAACCATGTATCTATTACGGCTAGTATCCTCGAGGGAAACTGTTAAAATACAATATTTTTAATATGAATGTAATACTAAAGAAACTAAAACAATTAAAAATATATATTAGAGTTTTAATATATGTTAGAACTTTTTATTTTAATAACGGAATTCATTGTTTTATGTTTGGAACTGCATTATTAGATAGGTACTTATTGCAGATAGTCTCGTGACAAAACTTTCGGAAAATGTAAATGCACTTTCATCGAACATGATCCAGAGACTGCGAAATCTACCTCAGTTAAAAATTTATCTTTATGTACATGTGAAATGTAACGGATTTTATGAACACCGTAATTCCCCTGATAAGATTTCGAATAAAATTTACTGAAAAATTCACTGACTACTTTCTTTATAATAAGTTCTTCATTCAGTTTGATCCGCCATTGTGATTCAAAATGGCGACTTTTCAAAAATTATAAAACTACTCTGCTAATATTAGTCCTAGATGTGACATCGTGGATTGTCTAAGATTCTAGAATGGCGTGAAATGTCAAAGAATACTCGAAATTTGTCACAGAACATTCTGGAATATCGTGTAATGTTTTAGAATATGGCTGAAAGTTATTATATTATGATCGTGTCTACATGTGTCTATTTGTAAGTGACTAATAAAGTATTAATTAGTTCATGTTATATTTATTTATTAATTACCGGCATACAGTGAAATATTTTCAATACAATGATACAATTTATTCGAGAGAAATGGAGGGTACCAAATAACGAGAAAAAATATTACCTTTCACGTACATACGAAATCTGCCTAATTCTTGCATATTATCGCAAAGTTTTTATATTCAATAACATTATACGCATATCTGAGGCAAATTGAAGAATTCGTCTCGAGCAATTTTGTCCCTGATGTGCAGTTCCTGCAGAATGGAGATGTTCATGCGTTTCGCCGTCCATGGTATGCACAATATGTGTCTCCATCACCATATCTCAAAGGCATCAATCCGTATGTTCTCCCTTACTTTCAGGGTATATATATGATTTCACATTATAAAAATATAGAAGCATAAGCATATTTGTACAAGTTGCACCCACTAAGAGAGTATTCATTGACTGGTGGCTAAACCTATTTGGATTCTCGGAAGCGATTTGTTAACTATTGTCACATTTAATTAATTTGCGTGTTCTATCATTTTATGTTCAATCAACAAAAAAATATATAAATAAAATCATAAGATTTTGTTAATTACCTTTCATTTTTATATAAAATACGTGCTAATAAGCTACGTACGCAAAATTAATGTAAGTTGATTTTACAGTACGAAAATTTTAATTTTAATTTCCTATTAAAGGAATGTAATTCTTATTTTGTAGTCATGTTTTATTCAATACATATTATTTTTATAACCTTATTACCTTTTGGGTATTTTGTTCGCATATATCAGTTATATATATATATATATATATATATATATATATAACTGATATATATTGTTGATATATATATATTGTTTATGTATATATTGTATATATATATATATATATATATATATATATATATATATATATATATATCTACATAAACAATATGTCGTCTATACAAAAATATCATATCGATTAACAAAATTGTTCATTTATATTCATAACTAAATTTTAACTCTTTATAGGCAACTATTGAAGCGTGTAAAATAGTATGTTTTAAAACCGGATAGATCTAAATTAGTATGAATCATAAAACAAAGACTGTAGTGTATATTTTTGGACATTAACAAAAGAGGTCCACGTTCACACAACGCATCTCGCATTTTTGGCAGATCTAGTTAAGCCAATGACAGTCTGAAAATTGCACCCAAACAAACACAATGTGAGCACTATTAAAAGTCTTGCAAAACGTAAATACAAAATATCTCACATTATACATACATTGTTATATAGCACATACAGTGCGAAATGATTTATCTTTCGCGTTTTGATCTTTAGGTTTTGAAAAGAACATTTTGATCTTTAGGTTCATTGTTTCTGAAATCAATTAATACTCCTATAATAAATTATAATTAAGAGTTTATTAACTTTATTTTACAAATCACAGTGAGTTGTTTATATTCAACCTGTTTCGTAAAAATACATTTTCCTTTATTAGGATGAAAAAACTAACTAAAATAATAATGTGTTGAATTGTTACGATGAAGTAAAATGTGGTAATTGATTTAATCAATAGATTTTTTTTAGGATAGATAGAGGTTAAATTTAGTTGGTTATTTATAATATTTAGATTAGTTTTACACACTTTACTTATTTCTAATAAATCTAAATAATTCAGATTAAGAACAACATTGTTTATATGTAAAACAGACAATCAAACGTATGATCATTTTCTAAAAATAATTGGAAAATTCTGAAAAACTTTATGTTAAAATTTCTCTTGTTTTTCCAATATAGAAAGCAGTACAATCATAACAGATAAATTTATATACAACGGAATTATTAAATTTATCATCTTTGTCTTTGGAATTTATGATTAATTTTCCTATACTATATTATTATTTGTATAAAATGCAGATTTTTCACACCTTTCATCATCATGCCAATTTAAGTTAGGTACTAGATTTATTTATTAAATTCTTTCATATTTATTTATTTTTTAAATTGAATTTGAAAACATAGTAACATTTTAACATGTTATTATTTTAGTTAGTTTTTTCATCCACATGAAAGAAAAGGTATTTTTCTGAAACCGGTTGAATATAAATAACCCAGTAATTTGTAAAATTTCGACAGATTAGTCACGTGAACGAGTGATTTGGCTTGATTGTACGTAGATATTTAAAAAAAAAACAAAGTGTGGAAGACATTTATAGTTGCCTTTCATTGTTATACAAATACGTGCCAACAAGCTACCTACGCAAATGTAAAGTAAGTTGATTTTACCGTACAAAAATAGTCATTTTATTAATACACTTTTCCGTATTCCGTGACTAAAAATAAATGTTTAACATAAGATATGACATAACAGTTTGATCATTTAGTATTTGAAATTATTTTTAAAATGTCAAAAAATTTATAGACGCAGATCATTATATTATATTTTACATTACTATCACCGACTAACGATATGTATCTATAAGAAACGGTGACAACTTATCACAATTTTCAATTTAGCCCAAGTGTACGTTTCATTATTTTAAAATTTAAGTTATATAAGCATATATTAATCAAATAATTAAAATATAACCATATTGTACATTGTCACGTGTATTACATAAAATATTATTATGTGAAACATCAATCGATTTCAGTATTATAATTATTTTTTAGTCATGGGTTCGCAATTACTTTTTTTCTGTCCCGACAGAGGAACATATGAATACGTAACAGCACAAAGTTATTACTTTGTATTAAGTCTAAATAATGTATTATATTATATAAATCTAAAGGATTTGTATTTTAAATATTATTTTTAATCGTATTTTACAAAATATATTTTTACCGAAATTTTATGGCGCGTGTTTACGGATGAGAATTCTGTCGGAGATTCGTCTCAAAAGCGAGTAAAGATCAGTACATAATATAAAGCAAAGTGTTCTACAAATCATTATAGGGTGTCTTTCGTTTTCGGATAAGAATGACACAGTACATACGTACCTTTACTGACTCAGTGATCAAAGTCTCATAGGTCTGCACTTACTATAGTTTTGTATACGAGCAGTTTGCTTTGATGACTTAATATTTTCGTGTCAAGCAGTTTTTTACACGTGTAGAAGCGTATTTCCATTTAGAAGTCGGATCTTTAATTCATAAGTTGTCTTATTTACTGTGTTCAAGTTAGAGCCCAGATATGTAAAATTATTAGCCCCATCATATACATGGTGATTTACGCACACATCTTGGGGTGACTAGAGATTACAGTGGACACGAGAAATTATAGTACTTTATACTATTTTATATAATATACAAATATACAATAAAATGTGCACAAAAGAAGAAAAGTTTATAAAAGTTGGCTTATGTCTGTAGTAAATGCTACACGAGAAGTAATCAAAGTTTCACGTGGTCCAGTGGTTATTCTAATATTTTTTTAAAATACTAAATAATGATTTAATGATATATGAGTTATAATAATAAAACGCCCTTGAGGTGAAAGTTTTTATGAAAATGGCGCTATACAAATTATTCAATATTATTATTACGTAAAATTCATTTTACGAAAATTTTAAAGATGTCGGCAAGAGTTAGGGGTTAAGTGCACGACCTACATTGTTTCGTTAGACGTCCTCATCTCTTCTTTCTTGTCTCCCTTTACTTAAGTTGTCTCTTCTTAGTGAAGGACCACTTCTACTAAAATAGTACCATTGTGTCATTGTGACTGATGTGACAAAGAAATAAATATTTTTTCTAATAAAATGGTTGCAGCTTTTTAAATAAAATAAAAAGAGAACGAGTCTCCGAAGTAATATCGCGCCAAAATACTGAATGTAACAAACCTACTACATGCAATTTTAGAGGTAGACACATGATAAACATATGAGTCGAAAATGTTCAAGCTGTAGGTATGTGTCTAATCTCAATTATGTCAGAGATATAAGCATTTAAACAAAAATAATAGTTGTGCGATTATTTAGAGTAATTTAAATATTTTATTTATTTTTACTTATAAGTACTCGATATATCGAGTACAAAAAGTTCGATCGGCAAAGCTGTTTTTTGTTAAATGGATTAGAATGAAGCAAAGATATCGGTAAATTTCGCAAATATTTCTTAAAAGTTTTATAAAAATAATATATTCGTAATGGTACAGAATTGGTGCATACTCCTTCAAAAACTCGTATTTTAGTCTATAATACAGTTCCATAAAATATTGTGAACTAGGAATGTTACATCTTGTATTTATTACTTTTTTATTGAATATTGTTTCTGCAATGTGACATTGGTCTAGCGCAGGCTTAGGAAAGGTATAATTAATTTGGCGAGTTTGTAATATACGAATAAGATCTCGCGGTTAACTATAGTATTCTCCCTTCTTCTCAATATTGACCTGACAGATGAGACATGGTTTGTCATGCATCTTCACAATATCGGTCCTTGGTTCGCCTCTAAGGTATCTCTAGCCGGATGCAATAAAATCCATCCACCGTTAAGTTACTATTCCAGGTTTCCTAAGTTGCTATTCCAGGTTTCCAGGCCATCCTAAAAATGTACCCAAAGAAAATTTGCTTTTGTTGTCAAAATGTTGTCAAAAAAAATATTGCATAAATGTTGTCAAAAAATTTACTATCGTGAATGGTACTGCTACATTTCGTACGGTACATTTTGAAGGAGTATTTTACGCTTATTGCAATAGCAATGGCGGATTGTCCATATCTTTACTGAATAACAACATAATTTTAGTTCTTTTATTTTTGAATACAGACAGTATCCATTTTATATAACTATTGTTAATCAACACAATAAATCAAACACGATTTTTTTGATTCTGTATTTCATTTTTCCTAGAGAGCCAAAACGATCGTCCAATCATTTGGACAAATTAAATATAGAACTAAAAAAATCGTGTTTGATTTATTGGGTTGATTAATAATTTTGGTTGCTTGTTTGATGTCACTGTCTTTCCGTATTCTCGTAAGTTGGTTCATAGCAACTTTAGTTAGTTAGATGTGTCTTAGATTTCGTGATCAGGGTGCTCAAATAAATTTATTCTTGAACTACTTCACATCCTGCTATTTGGAAAGCTTGTGGTGATACTTTAGTACGATTTACGATCAATTCTCATGACGTATTCTGAGTAAATGTTGAATAGTAATGGTGAGAGCCCTTATTTTACTTACCTCTTAATATATTGTAATTAATATCGCAATAATATTACTATGGCAGTGTTATAATTGTAAAGAGTTTTTAGGAGTACAATCAAGTATGGTGGAATTTCTATGTACAAAATAATCTTCCATAATTCATTTAACATTGTCAAAGACCTTTAAGCAATTGATAAAACAAAGGTATAATGGTTGGCTAAATTCGAATACTAGTGCTCTGGCCTTTAACAAACCCTGCCTGTTCTAGTGCCATTGACTGACAACCAATGGCAGAACATTTTGATTGGAGATCTCTAGTTATTAGATCCTGTACTAAAAATAATCTTCTATATACATTAAATAACCCGAAAAACATTCATGGTTCTGGTTTGTTGGATAAAATAACTTTTTAATAATGTTTGAATTAAATTATAGGCAAATTTGCTCAATATAATAAATATAAGTTAGTTTGAATCGCAAGTATTTGCGTGTACTGAGACTGATAGTATATTTTTATTTTTATTTGTTATCTTTGTTTTATTAATACGTCGGTATAATATTATTTATACGTCGGTAAATCCGGTAGAAGTATTTAAACTCAATTAAGTGGTTAATAAAACAAAGATAACCAATAAAAACATGAATTTTGACCACAAAGTTAATATTGCTAATTTTAAAAGAATGATAATATATTTATTTTCGTGATGAGTAGAATCTTAAATTTAAGGAAGAGCTGTTTATCGAGCCATTGAACCAGTATGTTTTAAAAATACAATCTATATAACAACTTGCTATGTGGTCATATATAATAAAAACTTGCTTAAAATATATTTTTTAAATGAAATTAGAAAATTTTTGACTTATTTCTCGCAAAACATTTAAAAAAACTAGGTTTTTTAAAGTCATGTAATCCAGGTTATTATCTCTAAATAATTATTTATTAGTATCTTATCATTTTCTGATAAAATATAATCAATTTGTTAATTATACATGTGAATACCCTGGTTTTGAATTTATCTATACAAATGTAAAAAGTCATAAAGGGTTAAGAGAACGAAACAAAAGATTGAATAAATTAGGCACTCTAAATCAATATAAAATTGATTGAAATTGTTCTCCTATCGTGAAAGTTCTTTTACAAATATATATATATTATTATTATGAAATTTTTACAATTTAATATAATATATGAGTTACTTGATTACAAAACTAAAGTTACATATTTTTGTGAATCGCTTGCTTCTCTGAAAAAGAGACTAGCTCTTGTGCTTGAAGAGCAATAGGTACATATATTTGTAGTGACACCGATATACATTACTTTAAGTAAAATCTCGGGACACGGGTTAAGAATATACAAGAGCCCATCAATCCCTCCATCGACATCTTGGCTCTGATATATTATGGACAAGAATAGTTCAGGAATCACTTTTTTAATTATTTACTCTGGAAAGGTTATAACTTTAATAGTGAACTAACCATAACAATTTATCATTAACAATATTAATGATTTTATTTATTTGTATGTCATTATTTAATGTATTTTTAATGAAAATAAATTTTATTGTATTGGAATGAACATATTGTCAACAAACCATTAAATGATTTATTCCTTTGCATTGTTTACGATTGACTCTCAACTTTCTAGTTGTGATTATCATGCTGAAAAATCTCTTTATGGCCGTCTTCTCGGTTGTTTTTTTCGAAGGCGACAGAATTGCTTCCAATAAACCTCAGAAGTTATGATTACATTTCTCGGAAGCAATTCACAATAGTATTTAATTAATGCTTTAAATCATCGGTCAAACTCAAACAAAAATGCATGATTTTTTTTTCTTAACTCTATTTTCTGTAGTCAATAACTAATACACACTTATAAACTAAAATATCAAGACGTATTCAATAAAACGATACTTATGGCGTTAAAATAAAATTAACATACGTCAAACCAAAAACGCTGGAAACTTATGCATCAATCCAATAATGTGATTTTTGTCATTAGGTAATTTTCAGATTATTTTGTATTATTTTATTGATAGAAATGACGCCGCCGAAATTAAAATTCTCGACCAATTAAATATACCAGTATTTTAAGTAATTATTTAATATTACGTTCTGTAAGATGTATGACGAGATATAAATAGATTTAAAAAATAGATCATCTTTGTAGAAAGGGAATAATCATTTAAGTTTTATCAATACATTACACTGCATATCCCTTTTATAACTTGCATTTGAATTATTTTCCGTCACGTGACAGCGTCATATGAACACATGCACAATTTCTAGTACATAGATTTATTTACATGTTCAAGGCCAATGACTTAATAAAATACATAATAAGATAGATTCTGCGTAATATTTAACCCTAGTGGCCGATATTAAAATGAAATTAAAAATTAACTCGGCAACTGAAAAAAATTAAAAGTTTATTGAGCCTGAAGTCTGGAAAATTAGCTATGTGACATTAGAACAAAAATCCTGAAATATATAATGAAAAGCTAAAATATATATTACGTTGATTTATTTTATCCTTTTAAAACAATTCCTATTTTCTCCTATGGCGTAAAGTTACCTTCGCTAACTCTTCTTATATTGTAGTTAAAATCCTCTAAGAAAAAGCTTTCTCGTCAACAACGAACTATTATAAAATGTGACCTATTTTTTGTTTAATTTATATATGAAAAAGATACGAAGAGTAAATGTAGTAGTTATTATTTTTAAAACTTTAATTTACTCGAATAAATTCCATTTAGATACGTCCTACATATGGGCATCAGTGAGTACAAGCAGCGCTGCGTATTTTTTTTCATTTGTAAAAATACAATGAAATTCACTATATATATATATATATATATATATATATATATATATATATATATATATATATATCTAGTATATTAATTTAGCCACATGTCTTAATGCATTATTGTCATTATATCACATTATCAGACACCATTTCAAATTGACACACTGATAATTAAAAATATATTTATTTAAAAGAAGCGTTTATAGTTATGATCAAAATCTAGCTCTGTATAACTGATGATAAACAATAAATTTTATGTTCTTTTATTGTTAATTTTTCTGCTGGAGACTTGTGAACTCCTGCGGTGTCAATCTGAAAGCAAACTAATAAATACCTTGTGGATTCAATAAATAGGCACTTAGAGAAATATTTAAGATAATCTCTTTCTTAACGATTAATATAAATATTTTATTATAATTATCTATATTCTGACATTTATTTCCATAACTAAACATATCAATAATCAGACAATTTTAGTAAAATATTTATATTGATCGTTAGGAAAGGATCGCCTTGAATATTTATATTAGTACCTATTGAATCCATGTTACGAACAATATTGGTTCATACATAATATATGTACATACATAATTTTGAATAGAGGTATTGTGTTGAACTTTTTCTTTTTAGATAATGATTTAAGGTATCGTGTACAACTGAAAACTGGTATGAAGTAATCTACGTATAAATTTAATCTATCGGTCCGTGTCCATGAGAATGAGACGCAATAAGATAAATTTCAGAGATTCAGTTGATATAAATATCAATACAATATACACGTGTTAGATATTGATCTGGAGATAAACATAGAAATCAGCTTAAAATCAGTAGAAAGACACAAAAACTCAAACCCGCGTACACGATGTTCAATTGGACAACGATTGGACTTAAAATCTTAGATACCTACAACTATTTATTTTAATGTTAAACAAACAGAAGACCATTAATTACTAACATTTATTCAATTTCACCTGCTACTGGGGAGATACAAATTCATCGAACAAAACTTGATATATTGAAAATATTGAACTTGTATTTGATGTTAGACGTACAATAAACGAGATAGACTCAGTGTGTACACGGTAGACTACGAAGGTCTTAGAGTTGTCTCCAAAAAAATTCGTAGGAGCATAATTCATGCCATAATTAATATCTCTTTATGTACCATCCAGATCAACCCGGTAATCCGTACTCTTCCACATTCCCAGAAGTAGAACATCTTACATACAAAATTCATTCATTCACCGGTAATGCAAATACCATAATGAGAAATTTACAAAAATTTACTTGTTCAACATTAGCCTTACTACGCTCAAAGAGTTCTTCTTATGAACCACCACAATCTAAACTTTGGCCATTCACTCTACCTATAAAAACACATGTTGCTCTCCCTTTACCGCAACATTAGTTGCAACCTCCCCACCCTTCTCCTTCTTTCATCTAAACATACTTGTGTATCTAAATATTTTTTGTGGATTTTCATTATTAGTATCACATGTTAAATAGTTATTATGTTTATTACAATGTGTTTACAGTGTCGAAATCACTTAATAAAATAAAATAAAAAATGCCTCAAATTGTCTCGAATCTCATAAAAAATGTCATGCAGCCTGGCCCATACGGCCATATAGAAAATGTCGTTATTTATTGATAAATTTAATTAATATGTCAATCAACCAAAGTCCATGTGACTCTTCTTGACATCATTGACCCTAGGATAAGCTGTAGAGTGACGCTGGTCATGTTTAGAATGTCCGTGTGGTTGCTACTTCTGATATCACGTTTTATTTTGCTGGCTTCTCTGAGCATAATAAACTTTCTTAATCTAAGAATGAGATTATCAGCGAGGTCTTCGTCACTTCTAGATTCTGAGTTGCTACGCTGCATCAACGCCAATCAACAAGCAATTCCGGAAAAATACTTCAATTACTAAGAAGATTATAATCGGCCATGAAAACTGGATTGAAGTTAATTATTGTGAATTCTCCATGCATATTACATTTAACTAGGTGTGTGTTTGTATCAATCTATATATACATACATACATACAGGCATGTACATAGGTATATATTTGTTTTAATTACAATTGTTTTTCGCATTCTATTTACTAAACATCAAAGAACTCGAAAACTTCATTGTTTTATTATATTCTGTAATAAAAGAATGAAGTTATAAAATGAGTATATAAAGAGTACATATGTATTCAATTATCATTATTATATTACTTATTAATGAATATAATTTACTATTCACAATGTCCAATATTAGTAATAAAATAGTTGTATCAATATTACTAACATTTCAGAGTAATCTCCGTTATTACGAAACTTGTTTAAATGCGCCATCTTCCATTTATAATTTTAAATTGGGAATTCTGTACTAATTTAAATATATAATATATAAAGTATCCATTTTCACTAAAAGCAACGAAAAGCCCTATCTACCTTGTAAAATTGTAATATTATAAAAGCGCCTTATATAATAGATTTATATAAACAGCAAACAAGTTACATTCTCAGACACAGAGTAGGAATTTTTCAAAAAAGATTTAGATAGGTGATATTTTATATAAGTAAAACCAGGATTAGAAAAACCAAAAATCTCAGCATTCCATAATTTCTGGAATATCTAATATATTTTAATACCTTTTTAAAAAGCAAATTTGGCAACATCATTTCGTTCGTTTAGGAAAAATTGATAACTAATTTTCCTCACCAAGGTGTGATTCCTATTAGTAAATGACATATTAATTAATTTTTAAGATTCTTAGAATAATGACGTTTATGATTATATACGCCATATTTATTATCACGATTACAACAATAAATATATTATCAAATACTAATTACATGTATTAATTAGAAAGATATACATAAAAAATCACTTTTATCGATTAATATTGTCGTTGCGCTGCCGGGATTCGAATCTGGATCTCTTTCCAAACCGGGGAAGGTGCATTACACAACTATGCTACAGCGACAGTACTATTGAAGACAAATTTAACATACGGGTTCTAAAATTTGTCGTCAAATGTATGCAAAAACAATATATAATAATGTGTTCTCTTTAATAAATATATTATCAATGTAATTAAATTTAAAAATGAGCGTTGCTTTCTACTGAAAATAATGTATGTTAAACAAAATTGACACCATGTCCAAGCCCCAACATTATTTTTGAAAGATTTGCGGTATATAATATTGTATATATATATTTTTTTATTTTGGTTTAATTACCAAGAAATGATACATTATTAAGAATCGTAACTTTAACATAATGTAAAATTATCATTTAATTTAATACTTGCATCGATTAAATCTCGTATTATATCACATTATTACAATTCCATTGAAAATAATTTGAAATAACAAATTTTGACTCCTAATGAGATAGTTTAAATTGATTTGCAACATGCAATGTGTTTTTCTTTTCATGTGATTAGGAAGTTTTTGATTAAATTGTGTTGAAAAAGATAATATTTTGTAGGTTGATTAAATTGTGTCAAAAAAGATAATACTTTATAGGTTGATGCGTAAATAATTACCCAAAAATATTCCCGCAGTTAATATTATACGAGATAACTTAGTGGTTATTTGATAAGGTTATCATAAATATCGATTAAATACCTATTATAATTATTTCGAAACGTAAATTGGATAGTTTGTGAGTGCGTTTTCCATGATGTATACGTAAATGTATAAATATTTTGTTATACCTTTAACGAATGAAATCTCAAATTTTTAGTAATTTTATAATTTAATCGAAAGGAACTATGTATAATAAATCGATTGAGTAAATTAAAACACACATCATGTTAAGTACGAACCTTTATCAAAGTACGATCGATTTTATTTGTCAGAAAAAATATATTGTTTTTAACCCACCGGGAATCGATCTCAAGACGCCTATTAGCCAATGTTCTAATACTCGACCATAAGGTTAGTTAATTTAACTTGGTATAAATATAATAGCAATTAAGTTGCAAATTGTAGCTATCTCTCCATGTTGTAGCTCGATTTTTAATAGCAGAGTTTTAAATACTTTTTATAAATTTAACTTGAACCTGACCAAACTTTTAAGGTAATTAAACAGTACGTCATTAGAATGGGTTCAGATATATTACACTGTTTAATACTCTTACTGTCAATACCATACAAGTGACAGCAAGAGTATTAAACAGTTTCTTTGAAAATAAACAGTCCACATAAAAAATATAAGTGACGGCACTTTTTTTGCGATTCTATAAATTATTTGATTTTGAAATGTTAATAAAATAATAACTAGTTTTCGTTTAGTGTATGATATTCTTACTATAAGGTTATATTCGTACATATTGAAAATGTTTGAATGTCATTAAGTTATCAAACATTGTCCTGTTTTTTGTAGCGTGAATGCTTAGCAGGTTTTAAACACAGCAAGAATTATTACACATATGAAAATAAAAACGGTTGTTTTTAGTTCTACTCGTTTAATTTTCGTGAGACGCGTTTCGCCTTATGAGGGCATTATTAATCTAATCAACTTGTATTTATATGAAATCTATTGAAAAGGGGCAGCTATATAATTTACAGTATTTAAGATAACAATTGGAATTTTGGGTTTTTATATTTTAGCATGATTTTGAGAATTACGAATTCTATTCATACACTGATGACATTTTAATAAAGGTTATATATGAAAGAGGATAACTATACAATTTTATGTTAATGAGATAAGAGACAACATTATTCATGTTAATTCTTAGGATTTTTTTTTTCAAGGTTCAAACTTTGAAAACACAAAATTCCCATTATTACCTTAAGCACTTTAAATTATAAAACTGCCCATTTTCAATAGATTTCATATAAATACAAGTTGTTGAAAACTAAAATGGTTAGATCGTTAATGCCCTCATTAGGCGAAACGCGTCTCACGGAAATTAAACGAGTAAAAATAAAAAAACAAGCGTTATTATTTTCATATGTGTGATTATGGAGTTCTACAAACTTACCCCTAAAACAATAAACACAGCGAGAATATTGAAGTATTTCGTGTACGCATTTTTATTTTATAATGCTTTATGAAAATTTCTTACTCGTTTACCCAAGCGCCATTCATTTTTATCCATTATAGGTAAGACACTTAATTCCTCTGTCTACTATATTACGTAAACAATATTTTATTTAATTTTAGAAAAACCGTAATACTGACAAGTAGATTACATTCATGAA
This sequence comes from Eubasilissa regina, assembly GCA_022840565.1. Classification (NCBI taxonomy): domain Eukaryota; kingdom Metazoa; phylum Arthropoda; class Insecta; order Trichoptera; family Phryganeidae; genus Eubasilissa; species Eubasilissa regina. Next base: position 31,713,098 of record JAINEB010000018.1, read on the forward strand.
TACTTTAGAAATATCTGAACATTTTCTACTAAAAATGAAGAAAAACTTACTTTTGAAATTAGCAAAATCATCTTTGTAGTTAAAATTCATAACAATAAAAATAAAAATAAGAAAAACTTAATTTAACATCATTTCTTGGCTAGGATCCATGACGTTATTCTTCGAGTTACGTCTCTAAGAGTTGCTGATCCAGTGCCATACGCCGATATTTTTATTCTTTATTATATTTTTATTCTGGCCCAGCGTAATCGATAGATCTTTAGTACAGCCACGATATTTGGTTTTACATATAAAATTTGCAGTTCATTATTTTACTTAAATCTCCACCAATTATTTTTCCGTATCTCCTAATTTATTTTTCTAATTAGTTGATGTGGAAGTAATTTGCCGTGTTTTGTAAATCAAATATTTTAATACTTCAAAAGTAACAATGTTTATTTAGTCGATTATATAATTTCCATTATTACCGATAACTGCAAGTTCTCTTGAGGTCAGTCGAGGATTTGCCTCCACCATGGACCGGAATTGCTCGTCTTCAACTTTGATGAGCCATTCAGCGCGGGGATTGTCTTCCAGTGATAAATTCCTCGAACGAGACATGTTAAACTACATACCGACACATACATTCGAGATTTTAAGATACTTTCACCATAAATATACAATGTCGTAAATTAATTTACTTCTCTGCCATTGGTAATTTTTTTTTTTGGTTTTTTACTTAAATAAAGTTGAAAAGAAACCGGATAAATCAGGTAGAGTGTATCCCTTTTAAAAGTAATGTTGAAAAATTAGTTTCAAAACAAAAAGAAATCATTTTCACCATCTGTAAATAAATAGAGTTAAAACAGTAACAACTTTCACATCAACCAATAGATATTTAATGCTTTTCATCTATCAGCGTTAAGGTCAACGTTTCGTTACCATAAATTACATTTTTAACAATTTACAATTTTTAAACTGAATTTATTTATAAATAAGATTATACATAAATTTACTAACGCGTTTTATTTTTTCAGGTTGCATCAGTGCTCGGTGGTTTATCATCATTACGTTGCCCATACACGCCGGAGGAACTGAAAAGCAGTAGTTCGAATTAATTTGAACGGATGATTGCGCAGAAATTCATATCACTTGCGGAGCTTCAAATACACGCCCAATGCTGCAGCCGGAGAACAGTGCGCAATATATCTAATGAAGAAATTATTAAATAAAAAAATAAAACTAAAAAACAAACAATGTGTGATGTGAAAAGATAACCCTCGTGGTATTATCAAAAAATAGTTTTATCATTTTGGTTGAATTTTTGTGGATTAGTTTTCAATGTTACGAGCGACGTAGGTACATATTTGTTCGTTCCTCTTTTTACATTTTGTTTCAAGATAATGAAAACTTATCGCTTAATATCGATCAGATATAAAATCTTATAACAAAACACGGTCCGCGTAAAACTCGATTCGCGATTGAGAGTCGTCAAGTGTCGGACCTGAAGATTTTATAGTTAATTCTGTGCCGTGACAGTTCACCCGAGGGATGTCTCACGGGATAGTAGAGAAGAAGCGCGGAGAAGGGGAGGACGGGAGGGGATCGCCACCCCCTCCCCCGGACGGGGGCTGGGGGTGGATGGTGGTGTTTGCATCCTTTATGATACACATCGTTAGTGAGTATTCATTCCATTACTACATATTTATTATTTATCACAATTGGAAAGACTCTGAGGTTCAACTTCATGAGGTTTATTTTTTCGTAATAGGTCATTTATATGGCATCAAAAAGCATTACAGTAAGGCCCTCGAGTTAATTATTTTGAATTTTTAATATTTTTTATGTAAATGTACGTTTTCGGCTATCTGTAGACATTTGATAGACAAAATATCATCATATGTCAGTCATCAAATTTATTTAACTTTCCTATATTTAGTAAACCTTGTCTCATCTATTGTATTTTGCTAACATTTACGTACTTTATTTCCAACATTTAAAAAACTCTTTCCGAATATAGGTTTTACTTTAAATTATTTCTTATTACTTTGTGTACAAGCAAAAAGCCATCGGCTTTTGTCAATTACGTTGCTAGACCCTGCGGGCCGCTATATTCCCTTTGCGGGCTACTATTGTGTGTCCAGGCCTCTGCGCAGTCATTCGATAAGAAGCTACGACAGTTGACACAGCAAATTATTGGACAATCGTATTCACAATACCAGTCTCACTGAGTTATGCAGACAAAAATTTCACACTTCTTGTGTGCTGATACTCCTTTCCTAATTTAAAAGACGCAAAAAATGTTATTAAATAAATGTTAACGATTTCGAATCGGAGAAAAACTATGATATAATGTACAACTGATTAGATAGATTGTAAGTAATGTAAAACAAAAGATAATTAAAACTGATGAACATAAAAAAAACAATGTTACTATGCTTAAGTTTATTAGCACTACTCGAGTTTCGAGAAAAACAGTAATTCTCATCGACAGGTGAAGTATTAATATATAATATAGCTCTCGACACTCGAGTAGTGCTAATAAACTCAAGTAGACTTATAACATTGTTTCATTTATATCTATCCGTTTGACGACAAGTTTCTAGACACATCTCATCTTTAGATATTATCGTCCGAAAATCATTAAAAAAATATAATTTATTGAATATAGATAATTAAAATATATACATAACATCACATTTAATAAAGTATTAAAATACACAGTTCATTATAAAGTTGGATTTATTAGCCATGATGATGAAGCTAGCAAACTGCTTTTATAAAGAATTTTATATTAAATACTCTGTGTAAAAAATCATTTAATAAATTATCATTGAATCAGTATAAATATATTACATACGTACATTAGCATCAAATGTACCTGTATGCTTCAACATTCAGTTGTTGACCTTACAAATACCTGCATCTGTAACGAGGTTAAGAATACATAAAATATTTATTAATATTGAATAAAAACAGTATTTAAACAATTATCTATTTTCTGCTATTCGAATTAAATGAACAACTACCAGTTCACTGAACGAATATAAATAATCATGAAATATACGGGTGCAAAGCAGGAATGCTCAGTAAAAATGCAATCGCTTGAATTCAATGCTTATAAATTCTATATTATAAATATCAACGAGCATACCTACCTAAACGAATCGGCCATAGAGCCGTTCAAATATGGAAAAGGGCCAGATAATATCCCTCCTGTGTGGCTGGACGGGATGAAATTGAATGTTCAAAATAAGGTCAAATACCTTGGCCATATATTCAATGAAGATGTCAAGACAATGATGATATAGAACGGCGAGGAGACAGTTGAACAAATATGCTGTCACGGCGTTTTTACCGATGCAATAAGGAGGTGAAGAGCATCCAATTTAAATTGTTCTTCACCAGCATGTATACCTGTGAGCTCTGGTCGAAATACAAGCAAGTGACGTATAACCGTCTCCGAATTCAGTACAACTATTCATACAGAATACTGTTCGGATTGGCGCGTTATTGCAGCATATCTACAATGTTTACCGAAGGCCGTATACATGGATTCGTTCCGCTTCTGAGACATCGAGTTGCTGGCGTAAAGCTGCGGCTGTAGCTCAACACCAACTCTCTGGTGCAAGTGGCGCTCTCATGGAAAGCTGGTTTCCTTATCAAAGAACGGCAGCGCCTACAAAATAGCTACATATACAACAATGACCGTAACTGAAGTAGTTATATATGTAATATTTATATTTTGTGTGTATATATGTGTGAACTTTTTATTAACCTTTAAAAAAAAAAAAAATTATTAATATTTTCCTTCATTTTCTTTGTATTATCTTTATGACGAATCTGAAAACCTGATCCCGCTGGAATAAACACATTATTATTATTAATGCTAGCAGTCCAATGGACATAATTGATGGGCATAAATAAAACAATGTTACTCTACTTGAGTTTATTAGCACTAGTCGAGTTCCGAGAGAAACAGTAACTCTCATCGACAGGTGAAGATATGTACTGAAGTTTAATGAAATTTTACAAAGTTACCGCCGATTCCATCAATAAAATATAGTTATTTAACATTAGTAAAAGAATATGTGTGCTCATTTCAGAAGATTGCAGAATTTTATTAAAACATAATATATATAATCTGACCATGAATGAGAGCGATATCGATATTACCGATACACAAATAATTGTTTTTGGTATTTTAATACGATATGATTATTATGCATACTAAAAATACATACAATTTTCACATTCTCAAATCTAGTAATTTTTTAAAACTATTTATTTAATTTTTTTTTTTTTTTTAAATAGAGATGCGTACACGGAATACATGTCACATCAATATTCTTACTATTTTCAAACTAAGCTAAACGCTTGTGCTATGAAAATAGGACTAACTTGCTGGTGTCCTGGAACGAGGCGCGAACCCCCGACCACTAGATTACTAGGCCAACGTCTTGACCACTACACCAACAAGCTACTCTACTAGGTTTATTGTGTCTATAAGATTGTTTCTCGAATTGTTTAACACATAATATGTATATAATAATAGAAAGTTGTCGTTCTATATTATTTAACAGTAGATATATTTTTATTTTTTGATTTAAAAAAAATTTACTTCGTGTTTTTTTGCTTACGCTTAACACAAAATTACGTTTTCATTTTCTAATCTTTTGTAAGGCGTGTATTACGGTATTAATTCGTAGTTTATATTTGAAATATTTACTTGATAAATGTCCATATATAGCAAATGAATAAATTTAGTATAAGCTTTCAGGTCGCGGGTTTTGAAGAAGATTTCTGATTTGAAGACATTTGTTAGAATGATCTGTTTTTTCGTTATAATTTTATAATTAATCTAACCCAGATATAGACTCGAGTATTTAATTTTATTATTTATTATTTGATAGGAATTAATTTTCATGTAACATGATTTCTTGTGGGCATGGTTCAGATATACATAAATTAAATGAAGAAAAAATTTGTCTAAAGCATGCGATAGGGAACACGATAGGAATCAATACGGAAAATAATATCACGAAGACTGAGGATCATTAAGATTCTGTCTTGCTATTTAAATTAATATAACGGAATAAATTTTAATTTGTAATTCTATTCAAAGTTAAGTTACACTGTTAAGTTACGAAATGAAATTTCTGAAGCCTAGAAAATATTATCCTCATCTTTCCGTAATCCCTTTGCGAAATATTCGTTTGCTTTTACGAATTTCATTACATTTGTATTTCATTTGTTCACAAAGAAACATGACCGTATGACTAATCGTGGTACAGTTGAACTTGGTTACAACGAGCACGCTTATAACGAGATTTCGTATGTATATAGCAAAAAGCCAGAATTATTTAATTCTACGCGTATTTTCGTAAAATCGCTCACGGCTATAACAAGTATACTTTACGAATATACCGAATAATAATAAATAGTGGAATAATGTAAACATTTGTAATTGCTAAGAAAGTACTCAAATCTTGAAATAATTGACAGAGATAAAAGGCGACTTCATGTTTATATTTACATCAGATTTCGGCCAGTTAATGACCTAACCGAGGTTTGCCCAATATATTTTTTCAGCGACGAGCATTAAAATTGAATTCTCGACCGCTTAATTGATTGCGTGGTATTTGCCAAACCTTAAATTATCACGATATTCACCAACATGTGGTAATAAAAGAAAATGTGTAAAAAGTATTCTTTGACCTCTTATTGTGGAAGAACAGAATTCTACATATCAGCAATAGAATCACGGATATAGAATTGCGGTTATAACGACGATATTTTCGTTGGTCCCTTGATCTTCATAATATTCGAGTTCGACTGTGTTTTGATCCTATTCGACTACTCGTAGGTCACATTTTATAAATAAGTAGTTTGTGTAAGTGTGAAAAGGTTACGATTTTGTTTGACCTTTCATTATATAGAAAAAAATGATTGAACCCTTTATAATCTGCAAAACTGGTTGCCGTTTGGTGAAAACAATGAAAATGTTCATTTTTATGTGGAATTCTGTTAAACATGAATTTTATTGGCGGTTTGGTACATCATAATATAATTTATTTGTTCAAATAGATCGGAAATTTATTATATATTATAGTCAGTCACTTCATTAAAAATTTATTTTGATTATATTTTGTTTTTTAGTTAACTTTTTGGGGAACTGAAAATATAGTAGTGCAGTATTTTTATTAGTATTTTCTAAATTGTATTTATTTTAAATTAGTAAAATTATGGTGCAAGTGAGTGTTTTAATTATTTTAATTTTTTCTCCATACATAATATGTGTAAATGAATAACTCAGCATTGGGTACAGTCAATGTGCGGCTTCTTATCCTCTCGCTCAAATATGACACGACAGTACGTATAATTGTTCAGTTCAGTTTACCGTATACTTATAAAAAATGTTTTTATATTTCCTAAATAATTTCCAAACTCTTTCACCAGTTTCCAATTTATCTTTTTGAGGGGCGTATTGGATATCAAATTGATGACATCCAATTTGAGATGGAAAATATTTTACATACAAGGTTTTTAAAAGAAATTTCTAAGCATTTTTAGATATTTTGCTAATAGTAGTAATTCAGAGTAGCTTGTTGGTGTAGTGGTCATGACGTTGGCCTAGTGATCTAATAGTCGGGGGTTCGCGCCTCGTTCCAGGATACCAGCAAGTTAGTCCTATTTTCATAGCACAAGCATTTAGCTTAGTTTGAAAATAGTAAGAATATTTATGTGACATGTATTCCGTGTAAGCATCTCTATTTAAAAAAAAAATTACCGTTAAAAACAAAGTCAGGAAATAATAACATAAATAATTCAATAACGGCCCTCGTAGTACAATGGATTCTCAGACAGGGGGTTCTGGTTTCGATTCCTGGTGAGGACACAATACTTCTATGTTATTTTATTAAGCCCATTATCGTTCATTATAGTAATTGGGCCCCACGGCCTGTTGGACTGCTAGAGAATCAAATTAAAAAATTAGACTATTTTAAAAAAACGTCAGTTTTGTTTGTTGCCTAAAACGAATAAGATTTTTTAGATAATAAAATACTTTGTTTTTACCACGATTAAATTTTATTTAAAAAACCTACATGTTTCGGGAGAAAATCGAATCTCGCTCGTCGGGCGAGGCATTTGCCGAGCGACCGAGATCCGAGCGGTACAAAGTGCACTCTCGCCGAGGCGTGCGAGGCGAAGCGAGAGAAACCGAGAGCAGGCTGTACACTCGCGGCGAGGACAGATGACACGAGACGACCCGTGTCGACACGAGAATAGGTGATGCAAGCCGAAAGCTGCAGTTCATTCTCGAGCTCGGTCACGCCTTGGTCAGTTTTTGCACTAGTTAAAGAGTAAAAAAGACGAGAGCGAAAGCGCATTCTTGTCACGTACATTTGTGTCACGTGTCCTGACTTTTGACATATTGTCTATTGAAAACGAATTTAATTTTACATTTTTGGAAGCTTGTCAAAATGAGCCTGTGATATGTGATCCCATGCGTACTTACCATAATGATAAAAAAAAATGTGAACCATGCATGGCTCCGCTTAGAACTCTTGGCCATTCAGTTGAAGATTTACAAAAGAAAAATGACTCCCTCATGGCCACTTTTAGGGGACATTTACGTAAAAAAAAATTTCCACCAGATCAGGAGCGGGTGTAAATGATCTTTACAAACCAGTATGGTTCGCTTATGAAATCATGGATTCTTTTCTTGAGCCAGTGTATGACTGGACTTATCTATTTAAAAATTATACTTTAATAACTTATTTTGTAGTTGTGTAAAAAAAGATTATGTAGACTCGTCAGGGTCACCGATTGGGATTATTTGTGTCAATAGAATGTAAATGGTGAGAATCGAGGGCGCTATACCTCCTCACTTCTCCCGTACGTATATGAAAAGTTACCAATATAGAGGCTGGTATTTGTGTGAGTGTTTGTGGCTAGAGCGGGCGTAACATGAATGAAAGAGTATTTACGATAGTTGCGTTTATTTTCAGATTGAATTTGCTGGCCAGGAGAAGAGTAGTCGGTTCTAGGTTTCCTCGGACGTTTTGCAGCGCGACGTATTGTTGTCTGGTTTTCTGCGGATACCAGTTGGACTGCGTGGCTGTCGGGTATCTCGAGTCTCGGCACCTCAGCTAATACCTCGTCCGAGAAGCCTCGGCGAGAGTGGGCTGCTAGCATTAATGTTTAGGTAGTATGCTCGTAGATATTTATAATATCGAATTTATATGCATTGAATTTAAGGTATTGCATTTTTACTGAGAATTCTTGCTTTGCACCCGTATATTTCATGATTATTTATATTCGTTCAGTGAACTGGTAGTTGTTAATTTAATTAAAATAATAGAAAATAGATAATTGTTTAAATACTGTTTTTATTCAATATGAATAAATCTTTTATGTATTCTTAACCTCGTTACAGATGCAGGTATTTGTAAGGTCAACAACTGAATGTTGAAGCATACAGGTACATTTGATGCTAATGTACGTATGTAATATATTAATGATATTTTATTAAATGATTCTTTACACAGAGTATTCAATATAAAATGCTTTATAAAAGCTGTTTGCTAGCTTCATCATCATGGCTAATAAATCCGTAATTACATAAATCTAACTATATAATGATCTATGTATTTTAATACTTTATTAATTTTGATATTGTTTATATATTTTAATTGTATACTATATTGAATAAACTATATTTTTTTAATGATTTTCGAACGATAATATCTAAAGATAAGATGTATCCGTAAACTTGTCGTCAAACGGATGGATAGAAATTAAACAATGTTACAAGTCTACTTGAGTTTATTAGCACTACTCGAATGTCGAGAGACAATTATATATTAATACTTCACTACTCACTAGAGTAGTGATAATAAACTCAAATATAGTTATAACATTGTTTCATTATGATGAAACCCTACAAAATTAACGCCAATTCTATAATAATATTGTCGTCAAACATTGGCAAGATATTTTAAAGACATCTACAGTAATATATAAGCTATAAATAACTCTTAAATATTGACAAGAAATTAACAATTTTTTTAACCGTGATTTATTTAAAAAACCAATTAAAATACAATTGTAAAGTAAATACTTTATTGGAAACGATAACCGCATATTTTCAGGTGATAAAATTGATAGCAGATCAGACGGTTAATTTTGTATTGCCAGGCGACTCTTTATTTTATGTCGCCATGCAACTTAGTTTGTGATTCTCTTATGCTACGCGATGTGGACGGAAGGGAGGACGGACAGAAGAAAATCATATATGTGAAATTAATATAAATAATATTATTAGAAAAATAATAATTATTATTGGGTCTGTATATTTTGCTTCATAATAAGTGAACCAGACTGGCGGCCTAACTGAATCATAGAATAGATAAGAAGTAAATAATTTATAACGTTTATTAGTAAATTTTGAATAACTTTCTATTCATCACAATGGAAACATTTAATTGGAAATTTATACATTTCATTAAAGAGATGGTGTCAAATTCCTTTGAAGCTCACCGTAATATGGTCTGTTTATTCAGAAGGTACATTTTTTTTTTAAATAGTAAAAAATATCTTTTGTCAGAAATTTTAAATTAAGAACATTGCCACATAATAGTAATTTTTTATGCAGGTAGGTAATAATTTATTTCGTAACGATTGGTTTTAAGAATTAAAACGTTAAACTATGTTTACTAGTGTTTTGGTGTTTCATTAATATGGATGACAATCCAGTTTAGAAAAAGTAACTCTTTAACAAAGTAACGACATTTTAAACAGTCGAATAGTAAATCGTCACGCGCAATAAGCATGGAAACGAACGCAAAACTTTGAAAAACAATTTTTGTGATTAAATTTAATTTAAAGATTAAGATAAGATAAGATAAGATTTATTGACATATTTACATATTTTTTACATCAATATGTTAAAAAATAAATTGCTATTAAGTTTATAAATTCATTTTATTTTTTTATTTATTTTAATATTCGAAAATATAATACAATTTTGAATAATCAGGGGATATATATAAACAAAAAAAAAACATATATATATATATATATTTTAACATTTGTTTCTTCTCTATGAGAGTAAGACTCGTGTACAGAGGAGTATATATGAGTTAATTTATATTTCAGTTAGTCTGTGTATCCCGGCTACTTTGCTAGAATTTTGTCTATGTTAAAATAGCAATTTTTTGCGTGCTATTTAAACGATTATTTATGGTGTTTAGGTAAAAAAATATGAAAGAAGATCTAGTTCAGACTGGAAAGTATCAAAGCGCTATTAAATATAACATGATTTTCTTGTTGTTTCTAAACTACTTTTTAAAATTGACATGTTTGTAACATTAGTTTCAGTTAAAGAGAAAACTTTTGAATGATATAAAAAAGTATATTTTACCTTCTCAAAAAAGTTTTGTTCCCACGGCACGATACATAGTTGAATAATATGAAATAATGATTTTAAAAATATGGGTAACTGGGGCAGTATATATTATTATATATTATTGAGCTATCTAACTTATCATTATGCCGTTTTAGGCAAGGGTAAGCAGAGAGGATAGCACGCAATACTCTTCTGTTCAGGTAAACCATTATTGCACTTTCATACATATCCTTGTGCACTAATTTATATCGTTCATCATGCCAAGTATTTCTCAGACGCCCTCTACTTCCGTTGCGTTCAATACTCGCATTATAAATTTTCTTTATTATCATCTTCTCGCTCATACGTTCCACATGACTCAACCGTTTCAGCGACCCTTTATTAACTTTTCCCTTACGATGCTAAAATAAAAACGCGACTTTTGCGATTATGTCGGATAAATATGAATATTTTACAATTATTACATATAATAAAATTAAAGATAAAAATTCTGAGAAAAAACATTAATTATCACGAACGACAGTATAACAACACATAAGACACGTCTAACTCAGCCAGCGCTCACTCTGCAACTAAAGTGACGACCGGCATTCGGCACCCCGCGTCCCACCCACTGCGCCTTCCGCACCAATCATTGACAAATTCACGTCAGGTTCTTCTAAAAAATATTTTTTATTGTTGCGTTTGGTAAATACTTATATATTATAATTATTTTATCCAATACATACATATGTTACGGAGGAATACCTAAAACATGATCTCTGTGTTAAGTATATTTACAGAGATATTTATGTAATTACAGGTAATTTCATCTCATTTTCATCATCGGAGAGGAAAGGTTAATTCTATCGACTACGTCACAGACCTACATTCACGCCTAATTTTATCATTCAAAATTTTATCGTACATAGATTTGCACACATGCGTTTGAGCGACCGCAATTCCATATTCCATTAGTCTACTTTTGATCTTTGCCAATTCCTGGCTTCATTTCTATACGTTAGTGTTGACACAAGAACTCTATTGTGGATTATTATTAGATACATTTTTATAATAAAAAAAACTAATCTTCAGTTATAATTATTTTATTTTCAAAAAATGCAATATCTGAAGATTTTTACAACATACTTAAAATTAACAGGTGGCGACTCTTGACTTGCGGTGCTTGCATTATAAAAGTGTGACATTTTTATGATGCGGTTACAATAATTTAGCACTTGTCAGGTGTAATAAATAAAAGTTGATAGGTGTCGTTTGATGATGAACAGTGTGTTCTGCTGTCAGGCATTGTTTATATTTCAATGATAACATAAAAAATCAATAAACAGATCAATTTTTAATATCTAGATTGTCTTGTAACGTAATTTTATCCATACTTTACACATTAAAAAATGCTGCAATATTTCTGTATATAGGTGCTCCCACAACAAAAACCTCTTCTCGGAATATTCGCTTTCCTTAGAAGTTTTGATAAAATGATTATTTTAATCGTATTAACTATGCTTTATAATAAAATATAAATAGTATATGTATATATGGCTTTATTTAAATTATTTGTCATGTTTTTTTTTTTGAAAAATTGCGAATATTTTGAAGTGTTTTTGCCCGGAAAGCAATGATCGTACCAGTAGTAATCGTGGTATAAATTATGCATAAATACGATTTCGTTACATATTTTACTTATGTGGGGGGAGGGGTATTCAAATCCACGATCATCATCGCCGTCCCCAGCTAACTGACGACGTGGGCAATATCTACACCCGGAGACCAGACTTCTGTCGAGAGAAGCCGCGCCAAGTTTTTTCCTGATGGCGCTTGAGCGCCGGGCGAAACAAATTAAGCCCCGCCAACGCTTCATACATTGCCATCTATTATACTCTTCTTTCTAAAATATTTACTTAATACTTTATATAATAATAATCCATAGATAAATCCACCTTTCTCCATCAACCTCAACACCTGTCTTAAAGCAGACTATGTAAGAATAATTAACTAAATTGTAAGAATATTTCCCTGTATGTGATAAAATGTCAATAGTACGTACTATTGTTTTTACTAAAATATGTTATTTCTAGAATTTTTTGAACTATCAAATAAAATGAGTTTGGCTTAAGGTGATGGAAATTCACAAAAATTATAAAATTAGGGGATCTTTGATGACCCCGAAATGACTAATAAATAATATTTACTAAATACTTTGAACCGATGTATTCTCAATTTTATCATTTTCTCTCGCTACATACGTCACGTATTTTTTTATTTTAATATTAGAAAATATACTACATTTTAGAATTATCAGTAGCATATATATATGTGTATATATTTCCTTTAACATTGATTTCTTCTCTATAAGAATGGGACTCGTGTATAGGGAAGTAGTATATACGAGATAATTTATGTTTTAGTTAGTCTATGTATATATTTTTTTTACTTCAGATACAAATTTATAGTAGTCTGTAGTTTGATGCCTTGATAAATATAGTGATTTTGGGTTGCGGTGTGTTTAAATTTTGGAATATCAATTTGGTCTCTAAACCTTGTTGATCAAAGTTCACTTCTAAAGTTTAATTGATTTTTATATTTTAGCAAAACTTTGTTTTTAACTTACGTAAACAATATCATACTTAATATCAAATTATAAAGTAACAACAGTTTAATTTCAGCGAGATCTTTTTCACCTCGCCGATCAGCCACGTTCTTAGTCACTTACGGACACTAAGGTAGCAAAGCAAGATTTGCCACTCAAGAGGAATTCAGTCACAAGCATTTCTCAGTAAATATGCAATAGAATAATGATTATGAATTGAATTAACTGATGTGAAATAATCACAGACATCGCCTCGCCTTTAATCATGACTGGTTTTATTATATAACGCAATGAGTATTACTTAGTAATGCAGATAAGTGATTGCAATATGATTTAATGAGCGATTAAGTCCCATAGATTTATATTGACGCAATCGATTTTTCTGCAATTATTTAAAGTATTTCAAATATCGAAGGCTCTACGTGAAATTACTATCGTAAACAACAAATAAGTTTTTTTTTTGTTTTTCAAGTATTTCGCATGCATTTGATACATATTTGACGTAGCGGAAAAAATCTTAAATTAAACTTTATACGTTAAGAAATATTCTTGCCAAATTAAAACTATATCGGTTAAATTTCGATTTATAATGAACATGTCGATTTTTAAAATCTTCTTCATGATACGTAATTGATTTTTATTTTTCATACGATACTGTACATAAAAGGGATCGATAATATTATAACAAGGGTTAAATATTAAATAAATTTAAAAACCGTCACTAAACAGAACTTTATACCAATATTTAGTAACCAAAAAAGTCAAATTTACATGTTCATATTAATGTCACGCGTTCGAAAATTAAAATATCTCTTTTTACCTCTCGGCAGGTAAACAACTTCCTTGTGAAGTTATATCGAAAAATTTGTATTTAAAAAAATACATACCTAGTTCTTACCGACAGTCTCATAAAACACATATCTATCGAAGCAATCGTTTTATAAAACAGGGATTTTAATATGATGGCTTTTTATGATATTTAGGTTAGGTTAATTAATATTTATAAAATGGTATTATTTATATAATTATAATCATGAAAATCGATTCGATTTTGCGTTACTAATTATTTCACAGGCATTGTTCTATTAATCACTTATTTCTCATATAATAAATTACCATAACTGGAATTCCTTCGGTTTATGTAGCATAATATTTTATATTTAGACATTTCGAAGCCGTCTACTTAAAAACATACATTTTAGCTTTTTAAAGCTATTTGTAAAACACAATCCAGCATTTTTGAAAAAGATTGGTCAAAGAATTTTCCATTTAAAAAATTGTTGTTCTTCCTTTTTCTGTGTTCATTGACTTCAAATACTGAGTGTAATCATGTTATTTAATATTGTATTAATGACGTATTTCTACCACAAATATTACACAACTCATCAAAAAGTAATGTGAAAATAATTACCAAAGGTCTGTTATTAAAGGGTTTACTGGATAAAGTTGTTTTACAACTTTTGATGTAGAATGGATATTATGTGCTTAATATATTCACATAACTATTATTATTATGTGGAGTGAGATTAAAGTATTATTTATAACTTGCGCTCCGTGACCCGCTGGGACGTAGTTAGAGTGCCTTGAGAGTAGCTATGTAAAATTTAGTTTAGTTTAGTCAAAGGATGTAGGATTATATATATATATATATATATATATCCTTTGACTAAACTTCCTTTGACTAAACTAAACTAAATTTTACATACATATATATATATATATGTATGTAAAATTATATATATATATATATATATATATATATATATATAGGGAGAGAATACAAGCAGACACGTTATGTATATCATAGAAAAATGTCTAAAACATCTATTTTTCTGATTCAATCCTTATACATTATATTAAATGGTTAATCTTCTGTGTAAAGTTTTCTAGGGTATTTTTCTTCGATCTCTTCCCAATCTCATCGTTAAAGGCGCTGCTCAGCGATATCGTCTTGATGATGTATTCTTCAATGGGATCTGAAACGTGGACCAGTGACGTCGAAATCACACGACCTTTTAGGAGGAGGTCTAGGTTTGAAACCCGGTAGCATAAATATTATTTCGATTAGTAAATATTTTCTGTACATCTTTCAAGTTGATTAATTAAATTTGTATTAAAATATCACAGAACTATATTTTGAAAATCCAACTTCACAACAAAAATGTGTTCTCAGTCTCACAACATCATATGTATTCAACTGGGTTATAAAAAACGACCTGCTGTCGAAATTATTCATTATGCAAATATTTACGACAACACGTGTCGCGAAATTATCGATTGATTTGTATTTATAGATGAATTAAAGTAAACTTTGTAACTTTTGTAACCTGTTAGTGTTAAAATTCCCAATAAATATAATTCGAATAATATTTTGATCGGATTTATTCGTACGTACATATGTGGTACATTTATGTTAGTGACACATTATTGACACTGTGACAGTATCTACCTGAAAGTTCCGCCAAATAGGACGTGCTTGTAGTCTTCGTTACAGTAAATTATTATTATAAAGTTTTAATTACAGATTTTATATATTTTTTTAATAAAATATTTTAGCACATCAAATTTTATTTCATCTAGAACCATTAATTTTGACGAAGATGGCTTTCAATTGTGGTATTCTTATGATTATTTAGGTGTATTTTTGAATGTTAAGATATCATCATATCTTAGTTCACAAACAAAGCAAATATTAACAATGTTTGAGTATGTCCAAGAACACACAATTACTGGATTTTTACCTCCAAAGGTTTTTTACCTACAAATTATAGATATCTCATAGAAACGATGCTATTTATATTATATTATATGGGAAGTATGGAAGTATACGTATTACAGGGCTTACGACCTGTCTTCGACTGGCTTAAGTGATTACTTTACACAATGTTACGTTCACCATTCCACCCAATCAACCTCCATATCTATACATTTTTTAGAAGTTGTATATATGTTACCCTATAGAAACACTTCGAGTATTTAACTACAACTATTCTAGTATAATGTGTTAATCATTTATCATATATACAGATAAATAATTTAGCTTCTACATTTCCTAAATTAGATTCTCATTAGTGACATCTATGATGTTTCAGGAAAATGAATATCAAATTTTCAGTCCATAGATGGCGGCAGTGAAGTTGCAGTTAATATTCGAAGTGTTTATACATGGTAACATATATTTGATCTCCAAAAATAATAAATTGATCACATAAGCCAGCCGAAGGCAGGTCGTAAGCCCTGTAAAACCCATACTTTCATACTTCCCATATAATATAATATTTTCATCTCTATGAGATATCTATTATTTGTTAAAAGTAATTATTTTTTAATTTATTTAAAATCTACTACAAAAATTTGGTGTACATATAACCATAGATGACGCTAACATGAGCGATTGGATAAGATACTATTAAATTAAACACTAATTTATTTGGCATCGTTAGTGTTCCAAATAAATACATAAACTATACCTTCTACGCGATACTCTGGATCAAAAAAATTTCGATTTAAATCAATGTTGGATTATTTGTTAATCGAATTGCGCACATATCCAGCTGGATGTACTCATAATTTCTTACATGCCAGCAACAGCGAACGTGACATTTTCTTGGTTGTAATTGACTCTGATATTTTTGGTTGCTCGGTATTATTCTCTGTGTATTATTTAGGCAGTATTGTATATTTGTCGCTATATATAGTATGTACTTAGGTGGTTTTGTTTATTTGCCGTTATACATATATACTTAGGTGGTATTGTTTATTTAAAGATATATCTAAGTATATCGTAAATACGTACGTGAGCGTAATTTCTGTTTTAGACTTAGTGAAAGATTACTTTTATAAATCAAATGTTGGGTCCAAATACACTCCGGATCAGATTTATTCTGCAAACAATTTAATATGATATGCCTTCAGCTACGGAAATTTGTTTTATATAATATTTATTTGTCAAAATATACATCAATATTTGTAATTAAAAAAAAATCTAGCAATAGCCTCATGCTTTGCGCGCCCGCCAAACTTTATTCTAAATAAAGTATCATTGTATAAAACTGCCACTCCAACAGAACGATAGAAGTCGCTTTTATATTTAAATTTACTTCATAGCGGTTGGGGAGGTAGTTGGGGGGCGGCTGAGAGAAGTTAGGGCCCTCGTTTTATGCAGAGTATCGATGTATGAAAAATGTTATCCGGGCAGGAGGAGTGTAGTGGGATGATGATATTTTCACAGGGTCCTAGAATTTAACTGATCAAAATTTTTAACGGTTGGCATTCAATATAATACACATTTATTTAGCGGGAAGAGGGTGACCAAGGGGAGAATGCCTTTATTTTGCATAGGTTTATAAAGAGTAGGTATATATGTTAAATTTGTAATTCAATTTAAAAGAATTAGAAAAAAAAAAAATCTCATAGAGACGAAGCTATTTTTTTATTACATTTAATATAAATATATGGAAGTATGGGTAATTACAGGGTTAACGATCTGTCTCCGGCTGGCTTAAGTAATCACTTTATACAAATATAACGTTCACCATTCTCATCCAGTAATCAATCTCCACATCCACCAAATTTTTGGAAGTTGTATATATGTTAATACGTGGAAACACTTCGAGTACCACTACACTATCGCCATCTATGATTTGATTTTATTTCCCTGAAACAGCATATATGTCACAATGGTAATCTAATTATATTATATCCATATATTTAAATTAAATATACAGTACCTTTGTAGGTGAATATCCAGTAAATGTATTTTCTTGGACATATTCAAATATTGCTAAAAGAGTTAGGCTTAGATAGGATTGAAATATATAATATACTCGTATCAAGATGTATACCTTCTCCTACTGTATCTTTCAAGTTATAATTGAAATAGATCTCATCTTTACATAATCTGGTTATCATAGATAATAATATTTTATTGACGGGTTAACTGGTCAATAGTAATGAAAAAAAATTACACTTTTTTTTAGTTTAAGTTTATTTTTTAAAATCAACGAAAATAATTTACTCTGAGACGATAACCGCACATTTTCACGTTGTAGAATTGTCAGCAGATCTTGTTTGTTTTATTTTATATGGACGAACAAAAGAAAATTATAAGTATATGGGTGTATCAAGTGCTTAATATAATATAGAGCTCTAAAATTAAATTAAATCGTCCATATTTTGATAAAAATATTGTTGTGACAAATGAATTAATATCTAAAACCAGCGCGACTTCTATTTATGACACATTTTTGCGGTGATAAACGATAATGGTATATGCATCCTCGCATTTTATTCCCGAGAATGTTTAATATTCAGATGTCCAATGTTCAGTATGCATGACTTGGATGCCTTCACATTGTTGTACGTACTTAAACACGTGTTAACTGATACATTTTTACTGACAGTTCCTAAACAGTGGGTCGTGTCAAAATTTAATAAAATATTTACTTACATAACAATAATGTCATAAAATTAAACCTTAATGTAATAACATCGATTTGACATTTTTAAATTGATGTGATATTTTTTACAGCCAATTACAGTAACGCAATTTATAAGCGTATTTCTTCATAATTATTTATTTAAAGATCAGGCATACATACGGTGCGTTTCTTTGCTACACGCCGATTAAAGAAATTACTGAAGTTTTTCTAAGCATGATCCAATGAAATAGCTGCAAAACTGAATCATACCCATTTTTTGTGCCAAATAACACTTAAAATAATGGTGTTTTATTGCTAGTTATTTCAATCACTAAACCATAATTTTCCTAAATAAATTTCCCAATAAACAAACGTCGAAGCTAAGTCGTAGATTATATTACAAAAAACCTGGAAGGTCGTGAAATTTATTAATTAATAACTAGGTTAGCATAGTGCGTTTTCTTTGTCCAAGAGGCGATATTTTACAGTTAATAGCTGACGCTAGCCGAGTGAATGTAGACTCTGTAAATATGGGCGTTTCGGGTGAACAATGCGATAAGAGTCGCGCGGTTTGTTTGATAAGAAACATTTGATTGATATTAAACAATATCATCTTGTTGCTTACTCACATACGTTTATCACGCACTGCGAAAGTTATCTTGCTTTGGTACAATAAAATAACAAATATTAAGTCGCCATCATTAGTATCCATAACAAAAATCATACTCAACCTCGCAATAGCGTGCGAAACTAATGATTACTTTAATAAGTTTAATGATAAGTTATTATATAAGTTTTTGTAATGAAATGTAGATAAATAATTAAAATAAATATTTGTTGATTTAAATACGATAAGAAACCAACGATCAAACTAATATTAAATATTTATGTTATTTTAAGACATTATTATTATGGAAAACTACCAATTGATTAAAATTGATATCAGATCCTATCGTTTTTATTATTCAAGTTTGAATGCAACGATTTAATGTACTTTGCTTCGGTGTTTTCGAATAAAAAACCTTAAGAACATTCTTCTGTGTATAGTTTTTGGGCTATTCTACCTTGTGTCTCCGGTGTCTGGACGACGTTTCGGTTCGAACCTCAAGGTCCATCAGCAGGCTTGATGAATTAGTCTCAGATCTAAAAAGCTAACATTTCTGTGTTCAAATTTCGTATGACATTTAGATCTTATTAATTTATGTGAAAATTTTTCCTCATTTTTAGTATATATATAGGTTGTCTCAGGATGCGTAATTTTAGTATTTTAATAATTTCTTCGAAAAGTGACAATATTTATACTTAAACACAAAGCATTTACATTAAACGTAGAGTAAAATATCTGGTAAACATCTGCAATAACCATGTTCAATCTTTCAAAAAAATATTCTCGTTGTTTTCACTTAATTGCAGCTCTATTTCACCAAAATGTGTTGAATCTTATCCTTAAGCTGTGAAATTGTTTGTGGATTATTGACATAGGCTTGTCAGAGAGAGAAGTAATATAGCACGATTTTGGTGGAGAACTATGCCAAAAATAATAACTGTATTGTTTCTCGTTGTGTGAGAGATGACACGCCCCAGAAACGTTGCGTGCAAAAACTGCATTGCAGGTTGCATGGCAGGTTGCTCCGTTTTGCTGAAACCACACGCCTTACAGATTAACATCATCCAATTAATCCCATGTCACGATAATTAATACCATTGACAATTAACATGTTTCAAGAGACGTACCACCACGAAGACATAACAGGTGAAACCGAACCGGTACGATAGAATTTTTGTATTAAATTCGCATACGAGATGTACGATTATTAATTTTATCGAAATTTATAATTTATACTATGCAGTTCGCGTAGTGTTGCTGGGATATTTTTCTATTTTTGTAATGAGTTTAATTACGCAATGTGCGATTGTATTTATTTATTTACCATCACGCCGTTTCCCGCGGGGGTAGGCAGAGAGGATAGAGCGCCACACTCTTCTGTCCTGACACACAATTCTCGCATTCATACATCTTCTCATACATGCTCGCCGATTGTTGAGGCTTCTAACAGAATCATCCTCCATTATCTGGTTTACCTGGTCGTGCCAAGTCTTCCGCGGACGTCCTCTATTTCTGGTGTCATCAACACTTGCATCATATATCTTTCTTACCATTCTCTCCTCATTCATCCGTTCCTAACCACCTAAGTGATGTGCGATTGTATAGGTTTCCAAAACTAAAATATCAGTGCTTCACAAATATAAAAAAATTACCGCTGAATAATTTGCGTTTAATTTAAAATTATACCTACCTTTGTGACTCGTTCGAAGACGTGATTGTCCTATGAAAATGAAAAATAAAGAAGATATTTTAAAATGAGTTTAAATACACACTAATAAATCTTTTATAGCTTAAAAATCATAATTAAGGCATAGCATACCACATGTTGGAGTTACCAATTTTGGTGATAGCTTGTACGCTAGAGTGATTGGATTATGATGTGACTGTATTTACAATCGGTATTGTAAATTGAGGCACGATTAAATTTAAAACTTGGTTGTTATTTTGTAGAGTTTAAGTTGAACGCAGTTCACTGAAGGCGGTGCCGAGGTGCGTGCGAGAAGATGTGTCCGAGGAGCTGGCCAGGAGAAGAGTGAGTGGTTATGGTGATTACTCAGACTGGTTCGATAACGGTGTATTTACCTGCAATTTGGCGGGTGTTTGTATGGCTGTTGAGTAATTTATTTATGCAGATCTATGAGGCGTGAGCAGGGCCACCGCAGGATTAATATAAGCTTTTATATTTCGTTTCGCAAATGTTATTTCAATATCCAGTACCTAAGTACATACAAAGTAAAGCAACAGTGACAAGTGATTTGACAGTGATTTAGATCGACGAGGGTAGAGAATCTAATCGCGGGATCTATTCAATTTATACGATATACGAGATTTTCGGTTGTTCTACGACCTTCGACAATTCATTTTCGGTGGAGGCTGAGCAAGCCTTTTCGGCTGCAAATTATTTGAACTGTACTCGTTATATGCAGACCAATTTATTGATTTATTGTACGAGTATATGACTATTTATTGTACAAGTAAATGACTATTTTTTGTCGAGTATATAACTATTTATTGTACAACTATATAACTAACAACTAGGCCATTGTTAGTGATTCCAATATTTTGCACGTATTTTATCATTATATATTTTTAAGTAACCGTATTGTTTTATTTATTCTGTTCAATAGAACATTATAGAATATATTTAAAAAATTCTGTCATTAAAAAAATGTATCAATATATGCGAAATACTAAAACACATTTAAAATATCCTATTTGATAGTTGAGATACTTTATATAGGGGAAGTGGTCGATTCATAAATCAAATAATAAAATTATATTAACAGCACTCCAAGATCAGGAATTTTTTTTTAAAACAAAAAAAAACTATTAATAAAAACTTATTTTGGCAAAGATATGCAAATACATTTTTTATTAAAATTATATGATTAATAATAATTAATTAAAGGGTTTATTTTATTTAATTCTTAAGCATTTGATACCTTTATAAATATATGCAAAATACTATAATAACTAAAATTGACCTATTTGTTTTATTTATTTGATTTATGTAGTAGGTGGGGTTGAATATCACCCAGACGTAATATTTATGATTCTTCATTTCTTTATAACTGTAATTTTAATGAGAAATATCCAATTCCACTATGTCATCTCCTGAATTTCTGAGATTAAACATTTTGTTACGACTATACTTATATACCAGATTTCGCTTTCATTCTCCTTTCATGAAACTGACTCAGTTTAAAAGGGAAATTGTATTGTTCATGATTAATAGTCATTCAAACGTGTAATATATTGTTACTTTGCATTCTGGCTCCGGTGGATCGAACGCCAGGGTAACGCCACCGGCTAGACAGTGGTTGACATGAAAATGTGGGTTCGGCTAAAATTGAGTCCCGCGCACTTACCTTCAGCTGACGACCTTTCTTTCACCTGTGGTAAATTTATAAAGGGCTGTGTAATTCAGACTTGAAAACTAACCTAATTAATGAACGAGGTAAATTTAGTAGATTTGTTTAATACAAAATAAATCAAATAATCGATCTCTCCATTCTGATACGTGATAAGGATTTGGAACAATAATAATCCCGAAGCATTGTTCATACGATTTTTAAAGCAAGGCAAATTATCACCGTAAGATTAATTCTACCCCCATGGTGGTGAACGGTACTTCCCGATCGACATAACAATTAAGTAAAAATTATGGTCTTGTAACCTCGAAATTGTAACTACCGCACACACTCGATCCTCCATAGTATGGGATGGTGGCCGTCACGCTGGATGTGCTGATAATTGTTCCAACCAAAATAGAGACTACGTTCGTGACGCCAACTTTGCATTAGGGCCTTTAGCCCGAAGCCCGAAAAAGATAATGGTCATTTCCTGATATTCCTCCGATCGTGTACGAATGAATTTGGCCCGCACCTCTCTCAGAGCACAAGTCGCGGCGTGTGCTGAGCGGTCCCACGCGCCGGCACATAAGGAACTACTTGCGCGCGATTCAGTGTCTACCTCATATAAACGTGGCGAGTTGTAAAAAAATACATCTTGAAAGATTAAATTCTTACATAACAATATTCCGAGAACTGTCACGTGATTAGACTTCGTTGAACTTGGTATGCCATACACTTCTGTACTTACGCGGTCGTTTTCAATATTTTGTTGGCTCTCCTCAATTGTCAATTTGTAATGTATTTTTAATGTGTTTATAATTTCTTAACCATAAAAAAGTGTATTTTGTTAACATGTTTATCCCATAATTGTTTTTAAATGTTTTTCATTATATCTTAATATCATATCAGGATTATTAAAGACATGTAGATAATTTGTTTATTAAAAATAAATATTGATTTCAAATATGTATGCAAATAGCACGTTTTGTACATACGTTTAAGTGCATACTGCATTTGGTGAGTGCAATATTATCACTATTCCTTATCACCCGATAAACGCCGCTCAAAGCGGTCAACAACAAAACGGAACGCCATACCTCGTGCTGATTTCCACGTGCCGTGCATAAAGGATATCGTTCCGTCTCAGAAAAGAACGCCTTCGACGGCAAGCAAACATTAGCGGATATGTAATAAGTATTTGAATATTTACATTAATCAATTCAATGTACATCGAATAAAATATAAACGCGTAACATAAATGAAAGCTTAATATCCTTTTTAATTAGAATCTTCAGTATTAAATTAGAACAAGTCAAATATAACAACAATAAATATTGAGTATAATTAGGTATATGATATTATAACGATATGTTAGAGATACTTTTAACTTGCTCGTGCCCCATAGACATGGCCGCGTTAGGAATCACTTGACAGCCACATAGTGCTGAAAACGCATCGACCAATGGCGGATGTCAATACATCGTGTCGGACGAGTCCTAGGACCGCAGACCATTTTTTCGTCAACATCTCAAGCGAGCCACTCCAGTCTTAACTTTAATTAATTCATTCATTCATTAGCTTTATACTCGTGTTAACAGCCATTGTAAATCATCCCGCAATAAACGCCATCTTGTGTAGGTTCTGTTTTATTTAAATTCCTTGCCCTAGACACTGTATAAATACTCGCACGCACATACACATACACTGCGACATGCACCATCACGCGTGAGACTAGAAGAGAGTTAGTCCCTTCAGTCTCTCCATGCACAAAACCTTCCGATTCGAATCGCATAACATACAAACGTCGGTCGCTTCATCCGAGTGACTCGACAACTCAGGTCACATGATTAAGATCTTCGCGAAATAATAATAGTTCTACAACGATTACACACTACACTTTAATTAAAATTAAAACGTTTGCGATTCTTACTGCATCATCTTCGGTAATAAACTAAAACTTAAAACTAGAAGATATTTTATCGACTACCGGTGGGGTATGAGAGCGGAGTTGGGGAGAGGGGTGTTTAAGTGAAAAGTGAAACTGGTTGAAAAAAATAGTTATCTTTTGTGATGTTTATCCCAACTGGTATAAATAAAGAGCTTAAGATATTTGTAAACGGCTATTTTCACATATTATTTGCATTCATCGGCAGCGTAATGGTTTGCATCTTCATCTATCACGCGAGAAACTGTTAGAATTATTTATAAATATCTTTTGAATTATAGGCATATTTTGTGCAGGGGTAGTATGATACATGTGTCTGAGATATGTAGGGGTTTTTTTTAATGAATTGCACTTTACACTGTATTATTTTAAATTGTAAAATTCATGTACTATACTTAAACCAATAATTTTTTTGAACTATAAATAAATGTAAATTGTGGATTAAGTGATTTAAAAAATACATATATATTAAATTTCTCAGATTCTTGCAAAGGCAGCTGTATTCAATATGCGATTAATATAAAATCACATTTAATGTAATCACTTGAATTATATTATGTAACATCAACGGTTTCGGAACAGCGTCTGTTCCTTCATCAGGATAGAATTAATATATTTTTATTTCCACTGCATACTTAGTAATTCAATATTAAACAGTATAAAATCATGATTCATTTGTACGTAAAATAATATGTCAGACATTGTAAGACAAATTATGTTGGTATATTGAGAATGTATGGTTTCAAAATTGCACTGCTTAAAATATTCGAGTGAACATTGCATCAAGTTTCATATTGTAGCACCAATCGGCGCCACAACTCGCTTATCTCGAATATATCGTTTCGATACGATATATTTATGTGGTTAATATTAGTTTCTTATGAAAGCTCTTTCTTTGATAATATTTGTGATTTGTAAAAATAACAATAAATGTAGGAAAAAATACACCGAGGAAACTCGATAACAATGCGATTTCATTTGTTGATGTTGTAACCCCGGAGGAAACAGGGTTGTAATTAATATTGCCTATGGGGACATTCAAAGGGTTTGATTTTTTAAATTTATATTGTTTTTATGACATAAATGTCATTTGTTAACTAAAACAAATAACGTCAGTTCTGTGTGACAATAAAAATCAAAAAATATTGATATAATCAAGTAAGAAAGATATGTGTTGAAGGTATAAAAATATTTATTAAGGAGAACACATTCTTATTGTGAAGTTGTAATTATTCAGAACAGACGGTCTGTGATATTTTAAATATTAATTTAATGTATTAATTAGAAAGATATACATACACAATCAATTTTATCGAAAAAAATTGTTGTTGCGCCACTGGGATACGAACCTGGATCTCTTTCCAAACCGGGGAATGTACATTTATCCAACAATGCTACAGCGACATATTTTATGACGACAAATTGTATCGGATTACTCAAAGGTATTTGAGATTCTGTAAAAAAAAGTAGAAGGCTTTCACATAATGGAACGTATTAATTTGAAAAAAGGTAACATATAGGTTCGAAAATATGTCGCAGTAGCATAGTTGGATAAATGCACCTTCCCCGATTTGGAAAGAGATCCAGGTTCGAACCCCGGTGGCGCAACAACAATTTTTTTCGATAAAATTGATCTTATATGTTAATTGATCTTATTTATAATTAATACATTTAATTAATATTTAAAAATATTTTGTGTAATATCAGGTTCTAGATAGAATCCATCAGTAACGATGGAAAATTATTGATGTTTCCATTAGTACGAAACGCAATAAAAACAACATAAATATTCAATCACGCCATCTTTCATTGAAAATTTTAATTCGGAAATAGTATAACCCAAACCTTTTTACCATGGATACGAAATAAAAATCAACAATTACCATATAACCCAATCCTTTCTAGCATGGATACGACTAAAAATCAACAATTACCATATAACCCAATATTTTTTACCATGGATACGAACTAAAAATCAACAATTACCATATAAGCCAATCCTTTCTAGCACGGATACGACTAAAAATCAACAATTACCATATAACTCAATCCTTTCTACCATGGATACGAACTAAAAATCAACAATTACCATATAATCCAATCCTTTTTACCGTGGATATGAACTAAAAATCAACAATTACCATATAACCCAATCCTTTCTTGCATGGATACGAACTAAAAATCAACAATTACCATATAAAAATTGTATGATGATGATAATATGATCTGAAAAATTATTATAATGTGCAAAAGCCTTCACCTGATCTAGAAGATCTAAGTATATTGGTTGCATCGTATTTATTGTGTAGTTTTCTGAGCTGGGATACTTTCTCGTTTCTACAATCTATCTTTCTTCTCAGTCGTAAACTCTTTGTTGGGGATCGTAATTCCTTCTCGGCACGAGTACACTAGTTTTTACCCAAGCTGTGGATATAGATGTTCCAGATCTATGGAATAGTAAATCGGTCCAGAGTATCGGTGACCGCCTTCTGCTTTTTATTATTAATGTATACAAGTTTTTTAAGATTTGACTGGCAATGTCAAAACATTTTGACAGGCAATGTGTTAAAAGTATTCTGAAATGGGAACTGTATGCCGACCTGCATACTAATTTGATTGAGAGTTAACTATCTTTTATTCACAGATAAATTAACAACTTTGAAAAAACTCGTTTTTTTTAATTGAAAGTTCTTTAACAGCGGTATAGTAAATTCAATCTACCATTTTAAGGTGTATTTTTGATTATATATTTTTGTTTCAAATCCATGTGACGGTGACCTTGACTCTTTGAATTTACTACATCCAGGTAAAAAAAAATTCAATTCAACAGTACGCAAATCTTACATACTCGATTTTTTTATTAGATCCGCCATATTTCTTGAAATGGCATTCAGTATAGGTTCCAGAATAAAAGAGTCAGCAAGTTTTAGTTGAATTTATTCAAAGATTAATAGAACAGAAAACTACTTTGATAAATTAAAATGAAAAAATTCAGTTCGGAGCTATACGATAGGTGACAACGATAATAATAATATCACAAATAATACGTCGACCAGCGGCTATTCCTCTTGCTCCCACGGTAAAATTTGACATCTTCTTGCATCCGTCTCTCTTGGTGTCCTGGGAGCAGCTTCTACCGCGGTACCTGAGTGCCTGGCAATTGTGGTCAGGACACTCTTTCAACCAGTGGCACACGCGCGAATCCTCTTTTCCCAGGTGGACCATTATAAGATATTGTCAACGGGTGTGGGGAAGAAGCCGTAATTTTACGTGGTAAAAATAATGTAAAGAAAAAATGTAACATAAGAAATGAAGTAAGAAGTGAACGTAAAAATGAAGATCTTAAGAAGGTAGAAAAATGAAGTAAGAGGTGAAGAAAGTAAGAAAGATTTCAAAGAATATTATCAAGAAGGGATATTTCACAATTTTCTGCAACAATATAAATTTTTACGATACAATCCCGACATAGAATTTCTCTAGTGAGACGGGCACGGTCCAAACAAATTTTTATATAGTATTATATAGTTACTAATAAATAAATAAATAAAAATTAGAATTCGTAATGCTAGAAATGAGTGCGTTGTGAGATCGATTAACTTTGTGATTTTAGCCTTCAATTAATATCGTTTGCGTGACGTCCAGACGCCTCTCTGGCGTTGTCTCTGCGCCTGGATCTCGTACGGGCTCCATCTTCAAATATGAATTCCACAACATGGCGGGAACGGCCAACATCCGCACGCAGGGCGACCCTCCTAGCTCGAAGCGCGAATGGAAGTGGGCTACCTACTGGCGTTGGTCCGACCCGAAAAAACACGGTCGCAATCCTAGCGGCGAATATCGAAATCAGTGCTAAGCGTTTCGAACTGTGCGTGAAATTTACCAGCCAGTGTGATCGTTATTTTAATTGGGTACACTGACGTTACATACTTCTTATTTCAAAAATTCGTAACGTTATAATACACTAAAAGTAATTATAAAAAAATATTTTACTGAGGACATATTTTCGTTGTGAAGTTGCAATTTTAGTACATAGTGATACCTTTAATACATATTATATTAATCAACTAGACTAGAAAGATATATTTTCTGGTTGATTAATTTAATTTGTATTAATTATAATAAATAAAATCTCTATATGGATGGAATATGTATATTTGATGGAAGTAGTTGTCTCGATAATGTTATTATATAATTTCATATTAAAATGAAAGGAATACTACCTAATAATAAGAATTCTACCAGAATATTCTGTGAAAGTAAATTGAAAGTAATAACAATATGAAATACATGTCAATATAACTATTACTTACGGCATTTAAAATCTATTACTTCTCAAATTATTTCGTCTCAAATATGTGTTAAATACTAAATTAATGTATTAATTATAAATATATACATATAAATCAATTTTGTCGAAAAATATTGTTTTTGCGTCACCGGGATTCGAACCTGGATCTCTATTTCCAATCCGGGGAAGTACACTACCGATTGTGCCACCAGTATTTTTCTTGACAAATTTTCGAACCTGTATGTTACATTTTTCAAATTAATACACCCGTCGTTCCATTATTTGAAAGCCATCTACATTATTTTTACAGAATCTCAAATACCTTCGAGTAAACCGACTGCAGACACCAGAATTATCAATTCATTTTTTTATTAAATTTTGGACACATTGATACAACATATATTATTAAGGAAAACACATTCTTATTGTGAAGTTGTAATTATTCAGAAAAATATTTTTTGACAAAATTGATTTTATATGTATGTATTTATAATTAATACATTAATTTAGTATTTAAAATATCACAAACCGTCTGTTCTGAATAATTACAAATTCACAATAAGAATGTGTTCTCCTTAATAATCAAATATGTGTATTTCTTTTAATCCACATGGCACGTAGGTTGAACAAATGAAACCTTAAAAATTTCACTGTTATTTTAAATCTTGAATTTACGTTGTAATAAAAACAAAGATACGCCAAATTATAAAAAATGCTATTCATAACCTCTAAATTATCATAAACTCAAAATATAAACGGTTTTTTAGATCTCTTGAACATTTCCATTTTGACGCTTAAGCTCCGTAACATGACTACACTTCAATTGCTTAGTTAATATGGGAGTTGCAAAGTAAATATGATCTTAACGGCTTTCGAAAATACAGAACCCGTATATTTTCGCATGCTTATATGTTAATGTTTGCTTGTAGTTTGTTTTATTTGTCTTTAAAACAATGTTTTTTTCAATACGTGTATTTTATCAAATATCTTTTCTAGATCATTAAACTGAACCAAACGGTATTGTTTTAGACATTGATTGTTTGAAACAAAATAACAAAGGCGTACCTGGTGTACAACACAAATTGCGCTAAATCTATTAAGGTACACACACACGCATTACAATTTACTTCTAACTCGGTGATTTACACAGGTAGCGAATTAAACTCGACTAATGTAAACAAGGAACATTAAATTTCTAACCCGCTATTTGCGTTGATTTCAAGATCTATCGTCAGGGCGTATTTTATTGTTTGGTGGTTTGAAGAAGACATTTCAATACATTTGCAAGGATATTTGGTGTAAAATAAGTTACACACTGATATTATTTTCTTTTTCATAGATCACGTACGAGAAAGAAAATATGTTCAGAAATATTTAAGCACGATAATTATTGATTGATATAGTACATTATGTATAGTCGTACTAGGGCTGTTATTGTCAACAGGTAGAACTATACGTTTATATGTTTATATATGGTAGAAAATTCGTGAACATCGTTCGATGTTTTAGAGTTGTGAAATAGAGAATATAAATTGTGTTAATTGTAATCTGTGATAAGTTAATTAACGTTTTAATGAATAGCAAGAGAATAAATTATTAAATTAAATAGTCTTTCGAAATAGTTTTCAGTTGTTTTAATATTACACGGTTGTTTAAGTCAGAATAAAATTAATATATAAAAAATAGTTTCAGTAAAATGAACGTCGCCATTGTAATAAATTTTCGGTATATCAACAATGATTTTTTATTTATTTAACCACTTAAGGAACGATGTCTGAATTTATAATAAATTAATATCTTCGTGTAAATAATACACCAATTAAGTGTATCATATCTATCCAATTAAGTAATTATCACCTACGTTTATATTATTCAATGTTATAATTTTAAACGAAATAATTAATTCACGTTTGCTTTTCGTGATAACAAAAATATTATACATTTGATAATGTTATAAATATACAATGTAAATAATATGATTAAAATATTTCCATTTATTTAATCGAGAAAATGGTGTGTGATTTTTATTATGAATTATTTTGATACAAATTAAATGTATCAATCATTAATGTATGTATGTATGAAAAAATCGATTTATCAAAATACATTTAATTTGTATTAAAATACTACTGAACTATGTTCTGAATAAATTACAAACTTCACAATAATAATGTGTTCTCCTTAAAATGTTTTGATTCTTAAATCAATAACTCTGTTTAACTTTTGAGTTATCTTATAGTATTATTAGTTAAAAACCACAAACCACCAAATACATACACATGAACTAACGCAAATTTTTTGTCCCAATATTTTCATTTGGGTGTCACACACGTGATCAAAAAATACCTCTTATTTACACAAAGATTTAATTTTCGAAGAGTAAATACTTTTACTGTTGCATAAATTAATATTCCAAGCCCCTCTCCCATATGTACACTTTATTTCATGTCTATTCATTTACTGGTCTGTGTTAAAATCCATTGAATTTTTTTTATTGCCTTTAAGTATTTACGCTTTGAATTCAATGGTTTAGTATTTTTTATCTCGCACTTGCATTTTGATAAGCACAAGTGCATTTACGATGCAATATATAACAATTAAATTAATGTTTTATCGATGAAGTTACGATTCATATATTAACTATGGCAGTCTTGACACAGAACTTCTCTAGTGAGACGGATACAGTCCAAACAGATTTTTACATTGTATTATATAGTTACAAATAAAAATAATAATATAATATTCATATAGCACTTCCGGACAAATCGTCCCTTGACAGTTAAACCCAACAATCTCATCATTTCTTGAATGTCCTCGAAATCGACGACTATCGAGGCAAATCATAGAGCAGAAAATAGTGGAGGGATCCCCTTGAGGCAGCCAAGACTCATTTGGCCCTACTGGCTTGGAATCCTATATTTTGTTTGAAGATCATTTAGATCATTTGAGAAGACCACAGTGTCGTCTGCAAAACGTAAATGGATAGATGTACACTGGCCATTTATACTAAGTCCTTTTTCCAATCACTCTAGTTGTCTGAATTGATTTTGAAAAATAACGGAATCTGTTACTTACTTACTTACAATCACGCCGTTTCTCCTCGGGGATAGGCAGAGAGTATAGAGCGTCAGAACTGTATAGCGTGTGTCAGAACTCTACTGTTCTGACACACGCTTCTTGCCTCATCCACATTCACACATTTTCTCATACAAACTGGCCGATTATTGTGGCTTCTAACAGTATCATCTTTCAGCATCTGGTTTACCTGGTCATGCAAAGTCTTTCGCCGACGTCCTCTATTCCTGATGCCATCAACACTTGCGTCACATATCTTTCTTATCATTCTCTCCTCATTCATCCGTTCCATATGACCAAACCACGTAAGTGATCCTTTCTTAATATTACTCACTATACTAAGATCAGCTTTACATTATTTCCTTATTTCTTCATTATTTTCTGTCATCAATGTATTTGACACATATACGCCTAAGTGATCTCAGTTCCACTGAATTCAGTCTACTTTCGTTCCTCTTCTGCCAGCTGCGGGCCTCACTTATATACATCAATGTTACGGACACAGAAGTTGTTGCGTTACTATACACATAAATCTTGTTTGATATAGACTTCCGTAGCAGTCTGCATTCTTGAAATTTTTCACGTAGAGATATACGGATAAGAGAGCAGAAAAGAGTAGTAAATATAAGAGAATATACCAATAAAATTAAATGGTAATAAGCAAGCCACATCCGAGTGGTATCCGAGGAAAATCAAGGCCGCCGTAAAACCTGCTGGACTAACGAAATCATTAAACTCTGCTGAAATATGCGGCAGGGAATAACAATGGATAGAGACAAGTTATGGATTTTGGGGAGGCCTTTATCCAGAAGTGGATATAAAATGTGATGATGATAATGTCACTGACAAAAAATTCACAGGACAAATCATTATTTCGAAAAAAACAGAGTTGCCACTGGGATTGCTCCCGATGTCAGCTGTTTGCTTATTTTGGTTCAAATATATTAGTTTTATCTCTGCTCTCTGCTGAACCATAAATAACAGTGATGAGTGCATGTCAGAGAGCCGGTTTCAAGATTAAAGTACAATCACACGCGTTAAAAATTTTACTGATAAAGTTGGTTATTTGCTGAATCGTCTCGTATCTATCATGTGGATACTTCAACCACATCGTAATATATATATATATATATACTTCATACCGTTCTATCAGGGTAATGAATTTCAATAATATAAACTTCAATAAGGATATATTTTCTTTCTTTTGTCGAACAAATCTGCTAGATTTTTTTCAAGATCTCTTTATCTCAATCGATGTGCTCATGTATGTAAGAATCGTAGCTTCTCGTAGATTGGAAATCGGCTTCTCGCTCCTCGTTATTATACATTCTTAGTAACAACTAAATTTTTCAGTATTTATTTATTCTAACGCGTCACTCAAAGCAGGCAAAAAATCCCGTAGGTTGTGGAGAGCCTTTCACAAAGAGTTCTTAAATTATGAAAACATTAATTTGTTTCGCAATCTATGGTATATACAGCATACAACGTTAACACCATATGTCGAAAATGTCAAACGTGTTGTTTTTTTTAATAAACATTAATTTTTCTACGACTTATCAATTTCTAAATTTTACAAGTAATATGTCTATCGAAGATTGTTATTTCTAATTGCCTGTGTTCACGGAATGAGACACGATGAGATTTAGTTGAGTATTACGTACATATATTAAGATTTTGATCTGGAGATAAACTCAGAAATCAGCTTGGAATTGGTGGAAAGACACAAAAACTCTAACCCATGTACACGAATTTAGATTAAATAATGGAACATCGCTTATAATAATAGACGCCCACAACTATTTATTATGTAAGTTAGACAAGCAGATGGCATTAAATAATAAATTTAAAGGTGCTGGGGAGAATCAAACTTATCCAACTGACGAACGGAACATCAATATACTGAAGTGAAGCAAATCTATCTGACACGGTGTTTACATAGAGAGTCGTCATAAAAAAATCTCATGAAAGCAAAATTCAGAGATGGTCCCTATATGAAAATTTCTTAAAAATCTCAGCAGTGGACACAGGCCATCAGAGATAAAGTTAGTATTTTTTAGTATTATCTTTCATATCATACTCTTCATATCATATAATTTTTATCCTTCATCATCTTTCTTATCATGTCATATCATATCACATACATTTATCAAGTTATATGTTTTTTAAAAGGTTTAGAGATACCGTTTTCAGCATCTTACCATTGATTATTTGATTACCTTGGGTTTTAATATCACACGCGTCACCTGTGGAATTGGGGTTCCATGTGGGGCGCGGCTAATACGTGTCATAAAAAAGATTAAGGTTTACCTAGAGGAAATACAAAATTCGATAAATTACAAGGGATTAACACCCACCGTAAGGGTGCTAATCAGGTACGTTTATGTTGTTTTTTTTTTAAATCCAACAAATTCATATTCCAATATTTAAGTACATTTCTTAATATTATCACAAATCGATATATTTTTTCTGTCATAAAATGGGCCACTTTTCTTTGAAATACCGTTAAAATATACGGGTGGAAGGTTCCAAAGGATTCAAAATAGAAATACCGCTAATAATATATCTTATTTTCTCTCTTTTTATGAAGACTAATAAAAAGGTTCGTCAAAGAATTTGTGGCATCAGCTTTCAGGTGACTTAAAATGAAGTTCGATAACTGGGTGAACCCGTAATTTATAAATGTTCCACAGTTGAGTATTATTAAAACACCCGTAGGCTTTTTACAAAACAACCACCTACTTTGGGGTTAACTCCAACCCTGCTTCGACGGAGCCCCGATACTCGACCTTTTTCGATATCAAGATTCCAAACATTTTGACGATAATATTTTTTTTCTCTTTAATATAATATAATATAAATCTTACGTATTTACACAAATTAAAACGAATAAGATGAATCACTTGGAAAGATACGCAGAAAAAATATATTCATTACCGGAACATCATTTTGCCGAAAGACAGCTTTAACTAATAAAGCTATAGTGATATAATGCAATGTGGTAATATTTTATCTATTTTGTCTAATAAGTCTTTGTGGTTTTGTTCAATTATTTTTTATAAAATCAAATTTAAAAAAAAAAAAATTACAGAATGTATTTTCCATTATTGTTCAGAAATTCATTTTAAAGTTGTATATATGTTAGTATGTGGACTCGCTTCGAATACCACTATACCGTCGCCATCTAAGCCCTGTAATTACCTCGTACTTCCATATATTTTTTATGAAATATAATAAAAAAAATAGGTTTGTCTCTGTGAGATATCTGATATATGTTTAATAATAGTGTCTTTGTAAGTAAAAATCCATAAATTGTGTGTTCTTGGAATTTTTTTTTCTTTTTTTATTAATATTAAAAATATAATACAATTTCAATAATCAGTGGATATATACACATACATATATATTAACATTGGTTTCTTCTCTATGAGAGTAAAACTCGTGTATATTCAAATATCGCCAATATATATACCCTTATTATTTAGACATCTATTTTTTTCGTTGGAATTGACCACCTTTTTAATTAAAACGTTTCTCAAAAAACTTTCAGTAGATCTGTAGGTTGTGCCAGTCCATTCAGAGACGTAGCTAGAGTATTTGGCGCCCGGGGGCGTAAATTGTAAGGGTTTATATTTTGCATAGATACGTTTTTGAAAGTTACATTACGGATTTACAGCTATTTACAGCATAAGCGGTTACTTTAATCTTATATAAAGCATATTCCGTCTACCTGGAAGGATCGTAATAAAAACTATAGTGCAATTATGTAAAATTAAAATAGAGGGAAGTAAAATATTTAGATAGATAAGAATAATACATTTAAATGTGAAAACTTAAAACTATGATTTTACATGTGAATTAAATTAAAACTATTCAAATCGCGTTTTGGCGCCCCCCTACAGTCTGGCGCTCGGGGACATATTCCCCTCTTTCCTAAACCCCCCTAGCTGCGCCACTGAGTCCATTTTCGATCCATTTTTTTTCTGTGTATCTTTCGAAGTACCTAGTTCATCTAATTTGTTTTAATAATAAAATAAATTTTGTAACTTCACAAATAAAATGTGGTTTATTTAAAATTATTCTCTATTCATTTAAATGATTCTTATACTTATACATATTAATGATCGGTACACTTGATCGTAAATATTATTCTGAAGATAAAAAAATGTCACAGTATTTCTACAAAGGATCTGTCTGTTTTAAGCTTCTTCTTTATTTGAATATCCCAGGTAAGAGCGGACGACACATTAAGTCGAAGCCGGGCTCGAGTCGGGCGGCCGCCGCGACGACCGGCCGTCGACCCGCGACGCTATTTCGATCCGACTGCAGACGACAAAAGGTCGCTCCTGCGGACGGAAGTTGCGATAAACTCTCCGAGTTTGCACTGCTAATGACCTCGTAGCTCTAACGACCCGTTCAGAAAGAAATTTTGCTAATGGGCCGTGTCCACCGTTGAGATTTTCGGCTCGAGACGCGGATTATGTTCTCGTGAGATTCATTGGAAACAACCCTCGGCCTTTATACTCCACCGTATATAATTTTTAGAGCTGGTTGAGTGATCAGTAGTAAATTTTTATCGTGGTAACTTTTTACTAATGCCCGTGGTAAAAATCCTTTGCGGATCGAATCAAATTTACTACTGTCAAAGATGGTCAGAGATAATCTCGCCTCTCAGTGTGGCAAGGCAAATAATCATAAATATGTTATATTTTCTGCAATATTTGTGGCTTTATTCGCCCCAGCGTTCGGGATCTGTAACTTTATTGGCGAAAATTTTTCGGATTATGTGCTAATATATATTAAACAACGAGATCATCATCATAGTGGGATATTGAATGATTAATTGTTACTGCAACTTTCAAAGTATTAACGTAACAGGTAACTTTTGAAACTGCTGAGAAAAGTCGGCCATATTTAACCAGCAATTCTCGTTTTTACTATCGGATATGAGAGAGTAAGATCAGTTTACTACGGGATGTAGTTTCGAGGAGTAAATATTTTTTTACCAACGATCAAACAATCTATTTTCGTGAAAATGTTTACTTTAGTAAGTTTTTTAACCATAGTTAAAAGATACTGCTGATCACACAACCGGCCCTTAAAGTATAGAAAATCGCCAATTGCCGTCAACATACGTCTGAAATTTATATTATATGGCGTTTTTTGTTATTAAAACGTCAGCCAGCTGTTAGACCGTTAATGTTTCGTTCGTTCGTTGAGTCAAACCATAACCATGAATAATGTCGGTAAAATCTAATAAATGTTCGTAATTCTTCGTTCGTAAATCTAATAAATGTTCGTCTTCCTTTTTCCAATATTTTTAGAATAAAAATAATAGTTGCAAGGTATCTACGGTTTTTGGTGATGTTTATGTGCACGTGTTGAGTCTTACTGTTAAATCAATCATCGCGCATACGAGTTTGAGTTTTATTAATTAATAATTTAATTAGTTTATCTCAATTAAATCTTTGAGGATACGGCCTATAGATCTTTTAACAGCAGATAATAAGAGGATAAAAGGTGGTGGTTGAAAGTTGAATAATAATATTTCAATTTACCATCAATCAATTAATTTATCATCAATATCCAATTAGATCTATTTTCGGATTCGAACAGTTGATATTTGATGGTTTTCGCATTACCACTCAGGTACACAAATCTGTAATTTGAGTTTAATTTACTCAAGTAAATGGCATGTTTGAGCAGCTACTGGTAAATAATTAAAGACAAGTGTAATTGCGGCAATCGAGACCCAAATGAGAAGTAGTTTATGTAAGACATTCATCAGAGTTCATCTCCTCAATGTTCATGCCAGCAGTTGAGATCTGAGTAGAGAATGAGATTATTTTGAAATAAAAATATATCTAAGGTTTGAACTGTCACTGAAAACTTATTATATCTATATATATTTATTTATTTATATCGCGAGCAAGGAGTGAAGTAGCCAAGTGAGGAGGAACGATCCCTATGTTTTTAGGGTCTTAATGAGTAACTATACAAAATTTAGAGAAAGTAAAAAAAAAAGTTAATAACATAAGAAAAAATAGTCTAGCTACTCGATTTTCGATGATCTTTTATTTTTTGTATTCAATATTTATTTTTAAATTAATAAAATATTAAAAATAATTGCACAACTACTTTTTTTTTAATGTTTATATCTCTGACATGGTTGAGATTAGCACATGCAACGTGAACATTTTCGACACATACTTTTATTATGTATCTAACCATAAAATATTGTGCGCTTGTTGTGTTACACCCAGTATGTACATCCTTGAGTTTATTTGCAAATATTTTCTTTTTAAAGAAGAAATTTAATTATAATTTTAAAAAATACGATTTCGTATATTTAAAAAATCTAACAGAAAAAAGTCTTATTAATTTTTACAGCCGTGTAACTAGATTATACAGTTACACATAGTACAGTTAATTAACATTTATGCTAGCTAAATTTATAAAGTTGATTAAATTTAATGGCATCTTAAGTAGGGTACAAACATCAAAAGGTTTCAAATTCAATTAATTCCGTTTAATTAAAGGTGTAAACCCAAAAACGCGTTAGATAATTAAAAAATTTATTACATGAAACACTAACTTGGTTGGCAGATGCCACATAACTAGATCAAACATTTTCTTTTTGTGGGTAATTTTAGTATTCTTAAGTTAACAGCATTTTACAAAAGTACACTACTAAAAGTAACTATGTACAAAAGTACGGTGTATATTAACCTTTACCATGCCACGCTAAAAATACCCTACACGGCCATGCTGTCAACTCGTGTTACTGTAAAAAAAATGGAGTATTTTAAGCACTTTAAATGGGGAAACAATGCTTTTACAAGCTTAAATAACTTAATGTCATAGTTACTATGAATATAATAAGAAATGATAAATATAATTTATTTATTTATTTATATATATTTTGACATCCATATTTTTGTAGTTACAGAGGTGGATACATAATAAACATACATAATACATAGTTTAATGTGTGGGATGAAGTAGACTTCACCTCTGATATATACAACGTTGTCCTGGCTACTTTGCTAGACTAAAGTCTGTGTTAAAGTAGCCAGTTTTTTTTTTTTTCGTGCTGTTGTGGTGTTGTTTGGAATAAAAAAATAAATCAAATAAAGGGTTTTTCAATAGGGACGCTAAAACGTACTTTCAACAGGGACAAGAAACTACGCCATATTTCTTCAATTTTTTTGAGGTTAACACTCGTACTTAGTTGGCAAATCATCATGGAGCAGTACACACCGGAGCAACGCTTGCAAATTATTCAAATCTACTACCAAAATTCGCGTTCGCTCACCGCAACTTTAAGAGCATTACGACCATTTTATCGTCGTCATCACTTGCCTGCCACATCAACAATTCAACGTTTGGTGCAAAAATTTGAAAGCACATTGTCTCTACACAATGTTCCAGTGCCAATGAGACAAAGAAATGCACGAAGTGAGGAAAATATTGCCGCCGCTAGAGCATCTGTTCTTGATGACCCAAATGAGTCACTAACACGACGTTCTCAACAATTGGGCATTTCTGTGACGTCATTGTGGCGAATTTTGCGAAAAGATCTTAGCCTACATCCATACAAGATCCAGTTGACACAAGAACTAAAGCCGCTTGACCATTTGAAGCGTCGCCAATTCCTCAATTGGGCTGCACAACAATTTGAAAATGATGCTGAATTCCATCGAAAAATCATCTTTAGCGACGAAGCTCATTTTTGGCTCAATGGATATGTAAACAAGCAAAATATGCGTTATTGGGCAGGCACCAATCCACACGTGCTTCACGAAACACAATTGCATCCCGGAAAAATCACTGTTTGGTGTGGATTACATGCCGGAGGTGTCATTGGACCATATTTTTTTGTTGATGATGCTAATCGTCATGTTACTGTGAATGGTAATCGTTATCGCTCCATGATAACTGATTATTTTTGGCCTCAAGGTATGGACTTGGCCAATATGTGGTTTCAACAAGACGGCGCTACCAGTCACACGGCACACGCAACAATTGACTTATTGAAAACCAAATTTGGTGAGCGTGTTATTTCGCGAAATGGACCAGTTCAATGGCCGCCTAGATCATGCGATTTAACACCATTGGACTATTTTCTTTGAGGCTATGTTAAATCTTTGGTCTGTACCAACAAGCCGGCGACGTTACAAGAGCTAAGAGAAAATATTGAACGCGAAATTGGTGCGATTCGGGCCGAATTATGTGAAAAAGTGGTGGAAAATTGGATTCAACGATTGGACTTCTGCAAACGTGCCTGCGGTGGTCATACGAGGGAAATTGAATTTTATACATAATTGCCACTAAATTTCCTTCAAAACATAATAATTTTTTTTTAGATATATTCATTCGTTTTTGTTTTATTTTAAAAAAAAGTTTGAGCGCCCTTAATGAAAAACCCTTTATGAATAAAAAAGTAAGAATAAAATAAAAATATAATAAAAATATGTGGAGTGGGAGTGTTGTAGGACTAGTGAGTTATTAGTAAAAGAATTGTATACATTATAGTTAATTGTTGGATATCCATGCTTCTGATTCATCTCTACCTGATTGAATCATATATCGGGTCCATATTTGTGTAATCTTATAGTAATTGTACGATTTCCAGTTGGTACTGAGTATATTGTATAGTTTCGGAGCTAGGAACATGTAGAATCTTTGATAAAATGTCGTTGTTACTCTCGGAACTGGTGTGTAGATGTTTGTTGTTTGTCTAGTGTTGTGTCCATGATTTATTGCTTGGGGAGAGTTGTTAGTATGGAAGTATTGAACGAGTCTCAACATAAAGATTTGTCTTATATTAAGGATATTAATAATTTAATACTTTCATTTTATTCTCAAACGTTATTCTTATAACGCATTCGTCAAAAGACCCATCTAACATTATCTTCATTTTCATCTCTCTTCATTTATAAATTAATGTGTGATTTTTTTTAACATGTGCTATTTTTAACGCAGATAGCATGCAACGCATCAATTTTATAAAGCATTTAATTTTATCAAAAAAAAATTTTTTTTATGATTCGCTTTACATAATAGATTATTCACTATTGTGTTAGGACTAGGTAAAATGTAAGTTATACATTGTGCATATTTCTAGAAATACGAACGATTTAATTGGTTCGGTAGACTTATGATACTACGTGGTTAGGGAAGGGTTAAAAAGTACAAAAGAAAGCATGTATAAGGTATACTCGAAAATACGTGGCTACAGTAAAAGTAGTTTAGTTGTGTGGCATGACTTTGTGTTTATTATCCTGTACGTCTAGGAAGGTAATATTAGAAATGGGATGAAGGGCTTACTCTGGCTGAAGAGATAATAAAATAACGTTGAACGGGGAGAAACATCCACCACAAGCTAGGCATATTGCATATTGTCCGCATCCGTACGTGTCAAATAAATGATTTTAAACCAAAGCGGACTTGAATAATTTTCAACGTGGAACATTATTTATCGATCTATAAAGTCAATTGGTATTGTATTGTATTGTACTTGCGTACTTTTTAACTATCAAAATTAATAAACGTAAGAAAAAACGCCTTACATGCCTCAGCCATGTATTGCTAGTTCGAAAAAAATATTCATAAATAGAGTTGAATAAAAATGTCCACCTACTTTCAACATCTGTTTCTTTTTTTATAATGATTGACAGATTGAACATTGTTTAATTTGTTTGTTTCATAAAGTACCTATTTAGCTTATTGTAAAAGATACCAAATTGACAGCAGATCTTGAATGTAGTTATGCGACACGGATGGATTGTCGAGCAGACGGACAAAAATTTTATATACGCATAGCATTACTGAAATAATTGTTGAGAACGTTCAGTCTGCTAATAGAAAAACGTGTGCCGGGGAAGAGTATAAAATTTAATGATTGATACCGCTAATACTTTTGATAGTGACGTGAGTATTTCCGTAAAACTTATTTCACAACTTTTAACAAATAAGGAAAGTGAGTTACTGCAGAATAACCTGTATCCTGTATGTATCCATTAAGACATATTCTCATTTACGTAACTTAAACTTCTCACGATGCATACGATATATTATAATTGTCGCTATCCAAGCGGCGATAATTACTGATCAATATGTCCGAAAGTTTTATGTTTATGATCGCGTACAGGATTGAATCCTGCATTTGCGGTATTTTAATTCGTTAAGAAAGTTAAGTAGCGGTGTGCACTAAGCATGAACTTAGTTATGCTGCTAATATCGAAGGTGTAAAAGCGATTAGTATTATCATCAGAGGTTGTATTCATCATTCACTCTTTCAGAAGCATATATTTGTGTAAATATACGTGTATTATTCTTGGAAAATTATAAAATAAAGGAGCTAAAGTATTTTATAATATAAAATAATACCTCTTTTAAAGTGTATTAGAATGCACACAGTCAAGTTTGCTTCTAAGACACACTTGCGGCGTTTTGGAACACGTCTGTTAAAGCAAAGACGTGTATTCAGACCACCGCACGGTGCGAGACTTGCGTTTAGTTTGTATACGTCAGGACAGATTTTTCGAAAAAACACATGCGAAGCTTTATTTGTCAATTTTAAATTCTTCCGCTAGTTATACGGTTTTAATTAACACGTTACATGAGAACTGAATTATTTTTGCGTAGATTTACATACTCAATATATATTTAATTAACTTTACTTTCACGATCCTATCCAAAGGAAACTAGGAGCAAAATCTTAGGATTATTTTCAGTGCCAAAAATGATTACTAAATTCGGCCAACGAACTTTCATGTTTTGTGCACCGCGTTTATTTAATACATTACCACTAGACCTTAAAGGGTCTAAAGTGATTAACAATTAAATAATAAAGTGGTTGCTTGGTGTGGGTAGAAAGCAAAATGAAACTAATTTGTAATTTATGCTAACCTAACTACCTACACATTTTTGTCTCCAACTATATTACAGACAAAAATATTTTTATAACTTTTTTTATAACATTTTATAACTTCTGATTGTACTTTTTTACATAAATTTTTATAAATTACTTTACATTATACTTACTTACCTTGCTTTATAGCAATTGTATCTTAATAATTACAACTTTTAAAAACTATACAGGTAATTTCTTTAGAACCGACCACGTCAAGTGATAACCTTTATTTTCATATGTTCTATTTATGCTACAAAAATAAATAAAATAAAATAAATATATCAAACAAACATGTATTAACTTTTTTGATTGTATAGAGTGCACGCTCCTGCTTCTATTATTTTATAAATAGTATTTTAATGCTCACATACAAGCAGGGGCGTGCACTCTATACAATCAAAAAAGTTAATACATATTTGTTTGATATATTTATTTTATTTTTGTAGCATAAATAGTACATATGAAAATAAAGGTTATTATATTACTAGATATATATATATATATATATATATGCACTGTGTATTGTGGGATTTACTAAAATTTATTTTTTTGTTTTCAAAATACTAAACATGTTATCTGCTTTAGGCGCTCTCGGTGGGTAAATTTCAATTTATTTTATTAACCCTCCACACTGCACTAACTTGCGTGGTTTATTTCTCGGGCACGATTTTGCTGGTCCCACAAAGTATGTTAGATTTATTTTATCTAAGCGCACAATATACTTGCAAATAAATTATACTTACATTGTTTACTTAGGTTTTTTTCTTTCTTTTCATTAAATCCGTTTTGAGGGAATGTAATATTATCTAAATCAGTATGCGTAGTTGTGTACGGATACTAACATTATCACGCGTTTTTGAAGTAAATATATATATTCCCGGTGTAGCGCTGCAGTTGCGGTGTTTCATGCGTTGACTCGCCACATGCAACGTTAAAGACATTCACATGGTATGACCATATTGTGATGAGTGGTTGAAATGTTTAACATATCAGCCCGCCGACTGTGAGATACGGTCCGTGATTCGTTTCTTGAATGAACGAAACATAAAACGAGCTGACGTTCATCGCCAAATGTGTCCTGTTTTGGCGCCAAGTGATTTTCATAATTTCCTTCATCTGAAGCGGTTCCTTGATGGCAAGCGTTTTGATGATGACGATGAACTCAAAGACAGAGTACTGACATGGTTTTCATATTAGGTGTCATTGTTCTATGATAAAGGTATACAAAAATCGGTGTCCCTGACATGACAAATGCCTTAATAATGGTGGCGACTGTGTTGAGAAGTAGTTTAAGGTGTGTAGCATCCGA
Source organism: Eubasilissa regina (assembly GCA_022840565.1). Taxonomy (NCBI): domain Eukaryota; kingdom Metazoa; phylum Arthropoda; class Insecta; order Trichoptera; family Phryganeidae; genus Eubasilissa; species Eubasilissa regina. The sequence goes on from JAINEB010000018.1 coordinate 31,756,987, forward strand.
AGAAAGTAAAAGTAGTAGTGTTGTAAAAATGATGTTGTGTTAAAAAAATTCCGGTACTTAAGAAACTCGCCTCGTATGTTGGTGTAAGGATATATAAATATGTGTACGTATGCAATAGTGACGATTTGCTTGAACACCAGTTTCAGTTTCAGGTGCATATCGAATAATTTGACCGGTTACTTTTGGAACCGAATCCAGCATTTGGAATGATTTTGATCCAAATTATTTTGAACGATGAATGTCATCGTTTCAAAAGTTGAAATCGGTTCCACAAATAAAAAATGTTGTCGTTTTGATCAAATTTACCTAATAGATCAAGTTCGATCTTGCATTTCGACAGTTGGAATCGGATCCAAAAGTAACCGTTTCTTGAACGGTACTTATATTGACCCTGTTTCTATTAATTGTCAATGCTAAACATTTTTAGAGAGCGAGTTCATTCATGCGTTATGTATGCATAATGCTGTGAAGATACAGAGTACATGAAATATAAAAGGTTGTTGACATCTTATATAAATGCATTATCTTCTCAAATTATTTAAATCGTTTATTATTATAATATTTTTTTACGTCTCTGTATTTGAATCTACAGTCAAAACTCACGTAAATGTACATGACAGTACAGAGTAAACGCCGAGCTAACTGTCATCGATTGTGCGTTGTAGTACATAGAGCAGAGTGAACAACTGAAGTATATTTATTTATTTATATAAATGAAATATTTATAAATAAATAAATAGCTTTTCCGTCAACTCTCTGAATTGTGAGAGCAATCTCATTCGTGTGCGTACACCTTTCTTAAATCACGTTGATCTAATATATATGAAATGTTTATAACACTACACAATTAAAAGTAGTTGTGTTATAAACATCTATATTATATATATATATATATATATATATATATATATATGAATGTTTGTTTGTCCCGTATGCGTTCCTATACCGTTCATCCGATTGCGATGAAACTTTGGTGAGTTGTCGTGCACACGCCCGCGAAGATTTCTAAATTAGTACAACCATTTTACAATAGGTGGTGCGCGAGTCGTTTCAACAAATGTGTGTATTTCAAATAATTAACTGCCATGAAACTTCGGTGAGTTGCTGTGCGCACGCCCGCGAAAAATAATACAACCATTTTACAATGAGAAAGTTCGCCGAAGAAAGCGATCTGCGCGCCACGGCTATCAGTTTCATGGCAGACCATATGTCGTGAAATGTGAAATACGGATACGTTGATTGGCTATTTTTAGAATTCTCTGTGGCGAATTTTCCAAGAATTATCGCTTTTTCTGGCGACTTCTTCGTATACGCACCAGATGGAAAAACAAAAAAATATTGTGTATCCATAAGCACTTCAATAATCAGAATTAAAATACAAACATTTTCTTTCTTTGAGTGGCATTGCAACGCGTGCCGGGTACTCGCTAGTTTATTATAATAACCAAGTGGTGATAGTAAAGTAATATAAATGAGATGATTCACTCACGAATTAATTACCTCTGGGAGTGAATTATCTTGAATGATTAAACAAATTCCTTAGAGAATCTTTGATTTCGCACATTAAAAGCCAATCAATCCAATTTTAGAAGTAAAAAATAAAGAATGTTAACAAATAATATAATTATGTAGTTATTATTATTATTATTGTAATTAATTAATGTAATAATAATAATAATAATATGTAAATTTGTGTTAACAATTTGAGGTAGGTACTAAATTTATTTTTTAAACATATATATATTTTTTTTAAATAGATTCTGGTAAAGAAACAACATATCATGATTAGTATTGACATCCTGAAGAAGAAAATGGTATTTTTCGAAACCGGTAGATGTATTTAAACTCAATAAGTGGTTAATAAAACAAAGTTAACAAATAAAAATAATGAATTTTAACCACAAAGTTAATTTTGCTAATTTCAAAAATAAAAACCAAGTTGTTACATATTTAAAAAAAAAATGCTTATGTATTATTAAACATGGTTCAACTGTAGATATGGGCTGATCAAACAGAAACATATTGTGGATGTTAAATCAGTAAATTTCCATCCCACAAATGAGGTGAAAATCATGAACATAGGCTTAACATATAATAATGAAAGCAATGTTGATTGAACGTGTTCTACATATGATTCACATATGTTTCGGTAAGTAATATGTACAATGTATGTGTGAAATAGCACTGTACAACTAAAACGTACAAATAAAGTGGAATAAATTAGATGCATAATCAGTAAATTAAGATATTATCTAGTCATTCATCATTGTTCAATTTGACGATACAAAAATCAATCTTTCGTTAAATCCTCATACTAATGGTCAAAGAAATTCAATTTTTGTACAAAACTCCATGTCTTAATTTTCATAATGCAAACGCTAGTTTAGCTTGAAAAATATTGCAATAAAGACACGCATCCCTATTTACAAAATCTTGACACACAACGTTCTAGAATATTCTTTTTTGATTCAATGAAAAATATTTTTTATTTTGATGAAAAATAAATGAGATCATTGAAATCCAAATTCTATGGTAATGGATGTAAGTAAATAATGATTGTACACGTAAAAATATTAGTACTTTGTACGTTTTAGCATAGTATAAATGATTCTTTATCTACTGTAATTTGGTGCTTATTCAAAAAAAAAAATTCTTTAGTGAATTCTTTTAAGCATAATTACGTCAAATTTATAGATAGATAGATATAAAAGAAAATCTAAAAGAATTGTATTTCAAGAGAATAATGTATTTGTGATATTAAGACCACGTGTAAAAACTTTTTTATTAAAGGTTACCTTTACTTCCTGTTGATATACAGTTTGCTATCAGAAAACAATTTTGTGCGAGCTAGAGGAATAAAAGATGTCGCGGCTGCTAGATAAAAAAATAATTAAAAATCTTAAAGAGAACACATTATTATTGTGAAGTTGCAGTTTTTTCAGAACAAAATTCTGCGGTATTTTAATACAAATTAAATGTATTAATTAGAAATACATACTGGAAATTTCAATTTATCGAAAATATATTTTTATTATTGCTACCGGCATCAATACCATAATGGTCAAAAAATAATAATTAGTGGAAAAAGTGTTTTAATTAAATCATTTAAAAAAAATAACTCAATTTCTGGCGTCTCCTAACGAAGGTATTTAAGATTTTCTCGAAAATGTGATAGCTTTTAAATATAGAATAATCGATGTAAAATATGTCTCCATTTTATTAAAAATAGAAATATTTCAAACGTGTAAATAGCAATACACAATCATATCAATAGCTATAAATATTGGTAACATTTAAAATTGCGAAGAAAGGGTGAAAACAATTGTCTGAATTCTGCGGAAAATCGGCAATCTCGAAGAGGTACGAGAATGTACGTGCAGATTATTAATGATTGTAAAAAAACGCGGGTATAAAAAGAAGATCGAGATGAACATAAAAGATGGACGCGTGAATGTGAAATAAATATTTATATCGGAATATAAATATCTAGTGTTCTATTATTCTTGCCTGTGCCAACGGATCGAGTTGAAGATATTTAAAACAAATCTATATCCATTCAAAAATCAAAAACACGTTTGGATCAATTAGGCAGATATTGTAATTTTATAGATGCAACCATTTAATTAATCTTGTGACGCTTGAATTTTAAATGCGTTTGAGAAATTAATCTAGATTCCGAGAAGGGCAAACTTGGCATGCAGATTGAGTTAAATCTAAATTTTCATCACCAAAAACTAATAATGCATTAGGTTGTTCAAGTTTATTGCGACGTACTAACTCTTTATAAAAGAAAAATCTCCTGTTTATATAGCGATATCGTTTACTAATTGAACATAATATCAAATATACAAACTAAATAAGCATACAGCGATTGAATATCGTCAAAAGAAAATATACGTCTGGAAAGCAGTCAACAATTGTCATACAAAACATAATAAGGGTAGAATCTTTCATTTTGTAATACTTATTTTCTTAATTTAAATTTATCATATCGGTATTTCATTATCAGAAATAGTTGTGCAACAGATCCCGTCAAATATTTAGTAATAAAGACATTGCACAGTCGATCGAACCCTATTCGTAAACCCTTATATTGATCGCCTAGTGTAATTCCATTTATGTTAAATATTTAAAATGGTTTTGTTATTTCTTAAACAATTTTATCATATAAAATTAATTGTTACATTATAATAAATTTAGTTATTCAATGTAACATTAGATTTATTTTATTTTATACGTAATCTCAAAATTGTGTTAGTTCTATCACATAACAGAGGTATACAAGTTGACAAAAAAATTCTACCATATATTTTGTCGCTAAATCATGGCACTTTCACTAGATTGGTTCTATTTTCGGCCCCAGTTTGTAGCCGAAAAGTCTAGGCTGAGAAAAAGTATCTTCAATAAAGGGGATTATATTGTTTTCAAACATTAGAAGCGAAGAAATCCAAGGATGTTTCTTATTTAATGTAAAGCCAAAAGGGAAGTACATATTTTCATGTTTTCATGGCCGACAATAATGTCACACTATCTACTTCAAAATAAACACAAAACAGCTGCTATTTCTAGCGTTCTACGAGTTATTAAAGTATGTATGTTACTCGAGGCTTTGATAGATTGCCAATTGGACTAATATACTCTCAACTCATTTTTTCACGAGTTTACTTACACCCGCAATCAGTGCAAAATGGTGTATCTTAAAACATGTCATGGATTCGTAAATAAACGTATAAATAAAATCGACTAATAATTTAGAAATATTTTAAATTAAAATTTTACTAATGCTAATCATTTTTTATTTAATTTGTCCACCTTTTTAAATTTCTAACTATTTCCAAAAATTGGATTTATTTTAACTACCGATGCATGTATTAATCTGAGTACTTTATTGTTAAAAATATTTAATGTTGTATTTTAGAAACAAAGTTTTTTCAAATGTTTCGAATAAAGATGACCAAAAAATAATTTTTCTGACGTTTAAAATCCGGCTTGTCAGTCAGTGCCTTTAATAATAATAAAAAAAATATGTTAGAATTTCATTAAACATCGAATAATAAAAGCTTTTAAAACACAAAATACGAGTATGTTTATTCAGTGAAATTTGTCGTGACAACTGTTTAGATTTTTTTTTAAATTTTTTTTTTATATTCTCATTATCGCTTTGTGCTTTAATTTGACCTTTATCACAACATTTACGGGGATCGATAATAACAGACGCCTCCAAATTTTTTTTTTATTTAAAAGATTTTAAAGGCGCCGAGTATCGATCCCAGTACTCTTACAATCTAAGCCAGTCTTTTACTATCTTAGCTACTAACCTAGCACCTATGGTGCCGAATTTTCGTATTAGTATATAATTCTGATTTTTTTGTATTAAAATTTAATACATTGATTTATATTTTTGATATACAATACTTTTTTAATTTTAACTTTTTTTTCTTCTATTCCTATTGAACTGTTGAACTTTCTAACAAGCCAGTTTCAATAAAGAGCTTAAGATATGTGTAAACCGCTATTTTCAAGCCTTGCTTAATTGACCTACGACAGTATAGTGGTAAGTAGCCCCACCTGTTGCGCTGGAGATCGGGTTCGGTTCTCCGTCAGCGAAATTTTATTGATTTAACTAAATTTATGATTATTTTATCGAACCAGAAAAACAAATGCGAAGGAGTTGTATGATACGTATGTACGAGACATGTAGCGCATTTTTACATATAATTATTATAGAGAATTATGTCTTATTAAAAATGTTAAAAGAAATACACATATATAATTACTGACAAATGTATTATATCTCATTATATCTTCTAATAAAAATATAAAATATATATTTAAATTTTATGCATAACGTTTAAAAATAATATTAATGCAGTTAATATATCGTATATTACTTACTTACCATCGTACCGCTTCCCAGCAACACTCGCGTCATGTGTCTTTCTTACCATTCATCCGTTCCATATGACCAAACCACGTGAGTGATTTTTTCTTAACCTTACTCACTATACTAACATCAGCTTTACATTATTTCTTAATTTCTTCATTATTTACTGTCACAAATGGATTTGCCACATATACTGTTACGTCATGCGCTGTCACCAGTGGATGGAATGCCAGCGCACCACGCCACCAGCTAGACTCAGTCTGTAGGTTAATAAAAATGTTGTCGGAATGCCTGTCTCAGATGGATGGGGGAGGTCTGAACAATGGAAAACACTTTATGCACTCAGAACCATTTATTCACACTTAAATACACAAAGCCCGACACTGTAAGCACGGTTATTGTCTTTGAAATCTTCTTTCTTCACGTCACGCTCTTTTCCTAGTAGGGACACACCGTGTCACCGATTTAGCAATACGATCACTGCCCGGTTTGCCACGCCCCGTTCCAGAAGTGAACTCTTCATCCCGAAGGTCACCCCGATGCCATCCGGACACTGCGGAGTCCGTGAGACCATCCGTCTGCCATCGCTTACCGGCAGTCTCCATGCCAGGCCTCGCAAGGAACAGTCACGCGCGGGTGGATCGATGCTTCGACCCCTTGAATCCACCACGCCTCATCCAAGATTCGTGTTTGTTATTTATTAACGCCATTACTGCCTGGCGAGACGCCGCCCCGGCGCTCTACCTCCGCCGCGCGCTCGACACGAAGTCCCTTCCCTTTTTTTCCCGACCTCTCTCTCCACCGGCCGCGCCTACTCGCATCGGTAGATGGCGCCCTCGGTCTTCGCGCGTTTATTTGAAATGTTACAATACGCCTAAGTGATATCATTTTCACTGCATTCAGTATGCTTTCGTTTTTCTTCTGCCACTTCCAGGCTTCACTTCCATACATCAGTGTACAAGGACTCCATTGTGTCTTGCCTCGGTTAACAAGTTCCCATTAGCTATTCAAAGCGCCGTTTACTTTATTCCCTGCAGTCACCCTCTTTTTGATATCTTTCTCAATCTATCCGTTTCTATCAAACATACTTCCCAATTACACAAACTCATCTACTTGCTCTAAACATTCATTATCTACAAGTATTTTGCACGTTGTCTTGCTTTCCTCCTTCTCGAATACCATCACTTTCGACTTGTTGATATTCATAATAAGGTTGCTTTACTTGTATACATCGTACATTCTACTCACTACACTATGATTCTTGTTCATTATTCGCTATTAATACTGCAAATTGTATATTACACTTTTAAAATAAATTAAAAGTTAAGTCATAGATACTAGAGAGAATGATTTAAAGAAGGCGGAATGTGATGACATTGTTTTAGAGTATTGAAGTATTCGAAGACGAAGAATATTTATTGCAAGCATTCATTTATACGCTGAGAAACAATATCAAATTTACATTCAGTAATTAGCCACTTACCGTTAGCGATATATTTTTTATGGCCGTACTCATCAGCTGCCAAACCCATCGACTATCCTACTTTCTGAAATACGATAGAGATTTTGATTTAATTTTCTTAAAGCACGATATAAACAGTTATTAATTACATTTCTACGAAATATGCTGCCGCTGCCGTAAAACTGACATTAAAATTACAGCAAAGTATGACACACTTTGTCATTCAATTACTGCAGGGTGTGACATACCGTGACATAAATCAAACGTTTAATAATAATTACAACGGGACATGAAACACTTTAATTACAGCAAAGATGACATATTTAAGCATAAAATAAACATTTTTTAACAAACATTTAACCGATATTGAAAAAAAATTTGAATAACTAAATGTGAAATACTCGTGAGCTACATAAACTCGACTTTGTGTCAAGATATGATAAAACAACCTATCTGTATACTATAGGTGCATATAGCGTGAATTCTGAAATACCGACTGATTTCGTGCCATTTTCTTTCGTGCTGATTTTTGATATTAGCACAATTTAACATTCGTTAATGCTTCTTAAACTAAATAGCACTGGAAACACTCACTTTTCAAATACGTTAGTAGAAACATTATGGTGTTATATTTCTAAAAAGCCATTTTGGTGTACCTTGCAATACCTACGTAATCCATCAATCTACTTCAAAGAAGCTGAAAAGTATGATTCAGACACATTTTTCAAAGCCCCACAGCGACAAAATTGTAAATGAAATATTAAGCCTTCATAGACTTCTCAATGGTCTAAGCTTTGATGCGGTATGCAATGTCAATACCAGTGCCACAGACAATAAGCCAAGATATGATTGAATCACGGTGAATCAACCATGGTGTTCTTAAATATGTTCTCAGGTTTTGACGGCCATTCGGAATCTACTGTGTAGAGTTTTCTGGTTTTTTGGTTCCCATTGCAGGGTCCGTCATCAAAGTTGTTGTTGCTGTCGGCGATCCAGCATAATATCCCAAATAACTCTACATAGATACTCAGTAATCTCCACTAAACGTGATAATTAAAAGGTCACATAAATAAATTATCTAACCCCTAGACTCGCATTAAGACTGGCAAGCAAAAATGCAGTCAGGCAAGACTTTCGAATTAAAATGACTATTCAAAAATTATGGTGATATTGGCGCTACTTGTTAAAAATATATAAATTTTATTTTTCATTTTAGCAAACAGTGTGGGAGCAGATGAAACTATTGGTAACAAAATAAGATGATGAAAACTTGGTTGGATGATGTTCACTTCCTTCATGTTCCCATTAATAACATCTCTTAATGAGACTTGAAAGCCAATAATAGTGCGCATGTATTAAATACGATATTTCTAATCAAAGAGCGAAATATGTGTGATATTGATTCATAGAACGCTACACACTGAACTCTTTACCGAATTTCACCCGCTTACGAGACGAATCTCCAAGAGAAATCTTATCCTCTCGCTGTGTGAAGACAAGTAAAAAAAATAACAGACAATAAATAATCTCTGTAAAGGTAAAAAATGCTAATTTCATATTTGTTATTAATTAATGTTGTACTTTTAAATTTATCAAATGATATTAATATATAATTAACCGAAATAAGGACAAATGATTATTTGTTAGTTTGTTATGTCTTATTAGATATGTACGTATGAAACGAACACATGTAAATTTATTATGAGTTTCTAATAAAGAACGTAACACTTAATTATGAATATTGTTTTATTTTTTAAATACTGAAATACAAGAATACCGGTATTCGAAAAATCGATATCAAAAACATAGTAATATTGAAAAAATGTCGGTATTGTGACCCCAATACTATTAAAAATCTCCAATTCTCCCGACGGTGGATCGCGACGAGGAATTTTCTACAAACGCTCAATGCGCCACGGTGCTAAAATAACAAGGGATAGGGATATATTTCAAAATACTTTTGTTATTTCGATGATTGAAATATTGTCAAGTAGCACTTAATTAAGACTATCTGAAAAAAAAAATGAAAAACAACACTTCGTCAAGTGTTTATGTTTCTAAGGCATTTACAAAAAATATATATATATATATATATTACGTATTAAAGCCAGATAGCAGTCGATATGAGATATATAATATATTGTTTACTGAGATAAGCAATCTCAAGTTTATTATAATAGGAAGACTTCGGTGGTTGGGTCATGCGCAGTGGATAACCGAATCAATGATGTCATTACTGAACACAAGACCAACGAGGCGTAAGAGTTTGGGAAAGTCAAAGCTGAAGTCGAGTGACAATGTCTTCAAATACATACATATCTATCTTAATATTTAGGACATGAGTAAAACGGCAATACAGATCAATGGAGGAAAATTATTGAGGAAGCCAAGATTCACCAGACAGAAGCAATAATGATAATGATGAACAGTAGATACACCATAAAACAATATTCTAGAAAAAGCACAATAATTCTTGTTCATATCATGGCTTGCGTTTCTTACTTACATATTACATTATCGTATTTAAAAAAAAATTGTTTATCTGTACATACAAATAAATAATATTTAGAATAATAATTCTGTCATAGATTTGATCTAATAGTTTCATAATCTTAGGTTGAATGCGTACACTGAATTAATTAAAAATATTAAGTGGACAGATTATCAACTCTATCAGATAGACCTACATTGAAAAACAAACTTTAAAAATATCTACATAGTGTTTTTAATAAATTGATGAACACGAAATTCTTCGTACTATTATAGTATAAATTTAAATAATTTATTCTTTGACACCCACTCTTTAAATTAACCACAATGTGGTGTATTTTCTTAGTGTAGGTACAAAGGAATATTGGAATACCAATTAGCAAAGAATTTCTTTGGGAGTCTGTTTAATTGTCATTTTCCAAACTCGAGTCCCTGCTTACTTTCGACGTCATTTCGCACGTGTTAAATAACGGTGCCACAGTTGGCAAAGCTTAATGGCGCTGGTCGCAAAAAGCAACAAAGCTTTGAGGTCGCACGATCCACGTGAACTAATTTTATTTGGCAGTGAAAATGCCAGCTTTGTAAATCAAAAAGCGTATTTCTGCCAAATCCACATCGAGGGCATGCGTTTCAGAATTAATTCTTGAAATAATTAGTACATTTGTGAAATCACTCATTACGCACATATATTATTTATTAGTGATGAGAAAAAATGCTACTCTTGACTCACTGGTGTGATTGTGATTAGTATTCGATAATATCAGTGATTGAAAACTGTGTCTGATCAGTTTCATTACTAATGCGCACGCGCCGCACGATATCACAATACACGAAATTAATAAAAAAAAACATATTCTTACATAAATAATTAATATACATTTAATTTAATATTATCACAAAGAGAATGAAAACGCTTAAAAGAATGTGAGTTTATTTTTTGGGTCTAATTCTCAGCGTTTCAGATCAAAGGCGCTAAACGTTTTGGCAGAATCTAATAGATGGCGCTGATCACAAATAATAACGTCATTCCTTCATGAATATGTTTGTCTCAAATGCGTGGCACTAAATCACGGTTCACAATCAAATATAAATACACCATATTTTCAGATATTCAATCACTGATAGTGAGTGTGACTCAAAGATATCAGTGATTGTTTCACGGTGCGTGATTTTGAGCTCATCAGTATTATTTATATATATTATGTGTGTAGGAGTTGAGGTGTGCGTGTTGAAGTTATTCAAATTATGATTGACTTGAGATTGTGTCATAAGGATATAATACCGTGAGACAGAGGCTCCCAACGTCTTTTTGTCTCACGCGTGTTGGTTGTATGTCCCAGTGTAGTGTCTGTTGTAACTAGAGCAGGGTATATAAATGAAAGAACACTTAACAAGATTTCGTTTATCGAGGTGATGAATTAATACAATTAAATGCGCGGTTGAACTTTGGAGTGGCTCGCTGGAGATGCGGTTGAATTGCGATGTTGGTGATAGGACGGCCTGCAGAGAAGTGATGTTCGTTGCTTGAGCAGTATCCGTTCCTGGTGCTAATGGTTTACTTGCGTCTGCTTATTGGACGTATTGGTTCGGACCCTAATAGTTGATAGGTGAGCCCTTACACGGCCATGTCTACGGGCGCATGTAGTCACCACATATGTTTGTATCTTCTTTTCCAGGTGACTAGAATTTCTTGGGTATCCGATCTTATAAATATTTTTCATCTTCTTTCATTAAAGACTTTTCATCTTCTTTCATTAACTTCTGAGTCCAATTGACCATTGTCAATTTGTCTGTCAATGCGATTTAAATATCTACCGGGCATTTGTCTATCTCTTGTAGATCTTATCTTGATAATATCCGTCCATCTACGTCTTTACTTCGGTCTTAGTACTGTTAGCTAGTGCATGTTATGGAACTCATCTGCTCTCGCTACATATTCCGCCCACTACAGCTTCCTTTTTTTCACCTTCCTCAGAATATTTGGGACGGTACACCGTTCCTGAAGTTTCAAGTACTTCTCCTTCATTCTCTTGAGTTACAATGAGAAACCAAAGTTCATACCCTTATAGAACGATTGGTTGTATCAGAATTGTATACACTATCTTTAAATTTTGCGACAACAATCTCGATGACAGCAATTTCTTTACAGCATTGTAACAAACGGTTTCCAGATTTTATTCTACAAATTATTTATTATTGAATATCATTATTCTTTGTCATATGTGTCCCCAGATATTTAAACTGTTTAAATATATTAATTCAAAATCTTGGTCTCTTATAATGAATGGCGATAAGGTATGAAGTGTCCTTAGGGTGAATTTTTTTACGAAAATGGCGCTATAAAAATTATCCAATGTTATTAATGTTAAATTAAAGCAAATCAAAAGTGATGATGTTCAAGAAAGATGTAAGAATGACTAAATGTGACTTAACTGTTAATAATTAATTATTAGTACAAGTAAATGTATTTTAGAAGTGTGTTCACTAAGGATGTTATGTATGTTCGCCAGGTATGTGCGTGGGAAATGTATCTACGATAGAGTGATGAATGAAGAAATAAGAAGCGAATGTAGGAGCATTTAAAAAGAATTGTTGTATCGGTGTTAGAAATATCATACGTACTATGCACATTATAACAGTGTATTGATGTCGCTTAGCGTTTTAACTGATCAGTGGGCGTTGTCGTTTGAAATTAGTTATAAACACAAAAATATGTTGTAAATTAGGTATCCACAAAAAATTAGGTATGTACATTATAACAGTGTATTGATGTCGCTTAGCGTTTTAACTGATCAGTGGGCGTTATCGTTCGAAATTAGTTATAAACACAAAAATATGTTGTAAAGTAGGTATCCACAAAAAATTAGGTATGCACATTTTAACAGTGTATTGATGTCGCTTAGCGTTTTAACTGATCAGTGGGCGTTGTCGTTCGAAATTAGTTATAAACACAAAAATATGTTGTAAATTAGGTATCCACAAAAAATTAGGTATGCACATTATAACAATGTATTGATGTCGCTTAGCGTTTTAACTGATCAGTGGGCGTTGTCGTTCGAAATTAGTTATAAACACAAAAATATGTTGTAAATTAGGAAAAATTATATTTATGTTTATATCTGTTAATTTTTGTATTTTAATATTAAAACCAACATTTATCTTAGTCGAATGTATTTGTAAGTTTTTACCAAAGACCACCAAATAAATACGGATATTTTGACTCCCGACACAAAAGCATGAAGGTTTATAATGGATTCTGTCTGTCCAGGGAATATATTGAGCTATCTCATGCATTCTAATTTACTTTTTTTGACCTCCATTAAACAGTTACAATTTATTTTCTCAATATAAAAAGAAGATAGTTTATAATAGTTTTAAAAAGTAAAATGTTACATTAATCACATAAAATAAAATAAAAATTTAAATACATGTTTTAATGAAAACCACAGGCTACCAAATATGTATACAGACATGAACTAACGCAAAATCCTTTTCCCAAAATTTTCATTTTGTTGGCACCCGTGTAATCACTCTGGTGCCAGTCGCGCAATCAAGGAACTCCGCGAATTTTTTTAAAAATACGACTCGATTGAAATGAAATTTTAAATGGTGACAATATAATATACATTAATGTAAAAAAATAAGGCTGTGTACACAAAGATTTAATTTTCAAAGAGTAAAAACTTTTAGTTTCATAAATATGTCATAATATATAGAATTTATGTTTCGTTGAATATTATGTGTGTAGAATACCTCTTGCCCCGCAACTAATGTTTCAAATACCACTCTTATACATATATACACTTCATATCATGTCTATTCATTTACTAGTCTATGGTTTTTCCATTGTTTTAAATATAAAACTACGTACCTACACTATGAAAGTCATATATTGGAATTAAATATTCCTAAAAGCATTATACGTTCCAATAAACCATTTTTTCTCTATACATATGTAAATATACTTAACTTTATTTTTATCACATATACACGGCAACAGAAAACACAAAAAATATATGATATATCGGAAAAAAAAATGGTGTACATAAAAATTTGATCTCTGTATGTGCTGGGCGTTCTATTTCCTACCAGTTTTCTGGCACCATGTACTACTTATTTTTGAAACGGACTGTTACACACACTAATACACAGGCGCGTGCAGTCAGTACATTGAAATAAGCTGTCCTTAATTATATATTTTGAAAAATAAAGCGAAATTAAATATTTATCTGACTGAATGTTACCATATATTAAAACATGAATAATATGAAAATAATTGTAATAGAAATATTACGAGATGCACATTTTATTTAAATTTATTTTGCAGTACAGCTTATTTCAATGTGCTGACTGCACACCGCCGTTAATACACTAATACAATTGTTAATAAAATAAAACAAATAAAATAAAATAAATTAATAAAAATTAGTTTACATATATAGATGTTTGTAGCAGTCGAGTACACTCGATAGATTTAAAAAAGAGAATGATGAAAGAAAATATGTGAGGCGAGTATTACAGACAAAAGGAACATATGGCATCCGCAGAACACCTAGCATGCTCAGCTACATCAGATATTGGAGCACGGCCCTGTTAGAAGCTTTAACCATCGACGGGGGCGCATGAGAATATGTTTAAAAGTGAACTAGATAAGGGTGGTACTCCAGGACAAAAGATTGTGAAAACTATTGTGAAAATATGCATACTTTTTGTGACATTGTAATTCTTCAAAACATAGGTCTGTGATATATTTATAAATACAAATTAAATGTATTAATTAAGATGGCTTTCAAATAACGGAAAGATAGATGTATCAATTTGAAAAGTGTAATATATGAGTTCGAAAATTTGTCGTCAATGCACTGTGTTGGTGTAGCACAATCGGTTAATGCATTTTCTCCGGATAGGAAGAGATCCAGGTTCGAATCCCAGTAATAACAACAAATTGATTTCATATATGTCTTTCTAATTAATACATTAAATTAATATTTAAAATACTTTTATACTCTCTGCCTACCCCACTTAAACAACCTACTACAGCTAGATATTTTCGAAGTTTTTTAATAATAATTTTGACTTAAATTTTATTAAATATATTTTTTTTCCTACCCTCCATATTGTAATATATTTACTGATTTTGGATTTTCTTTCTTTCCAGCTGATGGAATGACCTACTCGTTCGGAATATTCTACTTAGAATTCGTAGAATACTTCAACGAGAGCAAGGGCAAGACGGCATGGATCGTCTCCATTCTCGTCGGGGTCACACTGTGTTCAGGTAATACATTCACTATTGCATTCATATTATTTTATTTAACAGTTTTTTTAGGATTTGTAATTTAATCAAACATGTACAATTTTTTTTTTTTAACAAGGCTATTAAATGTATACAACTTCTTGTGATCTATTCAAAATACGTATATAATTTTACAATAATAAATATAATATTTTTACATCATCATCATCCTGTTTCTATCCGCTTCTAAACATAGGTCTCTTTCAAGAATCGACAAATCTTATTTTTCTCATTCATATCTCATCTGCAACTTTTCTAATTTCGTCTCTCTACATATCAAATAAAAATAAGACAAAAAAAAATACACCAATTTTGTTGAAAAAATTAAGTTAGTATATAAATTAAATATGTTTAGAAAGCCGTTAAAAGTAATATGTAAATTTTATTAAACATTATTTTTTGTGTATCGCTTATCCCAGCATTTTTGCTCGTAAAATATGGAATAAAAATTGTAATATCATAAAGGTATCTACTTTCAAAGATACTTAGAATAAAAAGCAATAAAAATAAAAGTGAAGATATATATTATTTAATGTACTAGCTGAAAGGTATTTACGCCTTGCGTCTATTCTGTTTTAAGTATTATTTGGAATTTCTCCTTTAGGCTCCCCGCTCAGACTATTAAATATATAGACATGAACTGACGCGAATTCCTTGTTTCAATATTTTTAATTTGGTGTCACCCACGTGATCATTTTGGTACCACTTACGCAATCAAATAGTTGGGCGACTATTTTTAAATACAGAAAAAAAATTTAAACGCTCACAATATAATATGCAATAATGTGAAAAATATGTCTTGTTAATGCAAAGATTTAATTTTCGAAGAGTAAATACTTTTACTGTTGCATAAATGTGTCATAAACTATCGGATTTATGTTTCCGCAAATAATGTGTGTAGAATGCCTCTTGTCCCTCAACTAATGTTCTAAACTTCTCTCCTATATGTACACTTTATTTCATGTCTATTCATGTACTGGTCTGTTGCGCCCCGTTATTTTTCACCTCCGACGCGATAAATGCATAAAACTATCATTTAACATGAGTACATTTCTTCTCGTCTTATATTGCTTATTTGAAAGAACATAGAATATTGTGATATATATTTTGCACTACAAAAATACTGTTAATTATTCAAGAATTTAGTAAAGTTACTTTCAAGTCAGTTTCTAAAGTTTGCATTTAACTTATGTTAAACGACTCGCAATCTAACCAACCAATGTTAATCATTACAATTATATTTCTTGCGGAATTAGACTTTTAATATAACTGTATTACATATGGATGTTATCTCGTAGGGGTGAAAACCCATACGAGCTATTGCGAACATCCCTTGGAAATAAATAACAATTTGAATTAATTGGGTTAACTCTCGCATAAAACACAATAAAATAAAAGCAAGCTCGGTTTTATCAGATATTTTTTTTAATTGCTTACATCAATAACGTAAATAATAAAAATAATTGTATCAGGTAATAAATTCAATTATATGGGTTTAATTAATTACAGTAAATGATTCAAATTATATGACATAACTGTAGAATAAATATAGCTATGTGTAGTTTACATGTACACGGTGAATCAAGTACACTTATTCTAAAGTTCCCAAAAATACCAAAATTATTATTTTTATTTTTTAAATTAAAACATTTATTTTACTCAAAGGTGTTTGGGATACCATCAATATAAAGAACAATATCCGGGGATAAAGAAGATGGCTTTCAAATAATGTAACGACAGATGTATCAATTTGAAATTGCATTATATAAGTTTGAAAATTTGTCGTCAACTTACTGAGTTGGGGTAGCATACTCGGTTAATGCATTTCCCCGGATAGGAAGAGATCCAGGTTCAAATCCCGGCAGCAACAGCAATGTATATCTTTCTAATTAATACGTTTAATTTGTACTTAAAAAATATTATTACTCTCTGCCTAGCCCACTTAAATAACCCACTACAACTTAGTCAGATTACAGATAGATATTTTCGTAGTTTTTTTGAATAATTCTGACGTAAATAGCAATATTTTTTCGATAAAATTGATTTTATATGTATATCTTTCTAATTACTACATTTAATTTGTATTAAAAAATCACAGAACTATGTTCTGAAAAATTTCAATTTCCCAATAAGAATGTATTATCTAAAAAAAAAAAAAACCCTTATTTAAGTGTACCCGGTACCTGTACCTAAAACACGGGGTTTATAGTTGACTTTTATTGAAAAACTAAATCACGCTCGCTCATAAACTCGACCACACAAGCATGAATACAGTGCACCACAGAAAGGGGTGTTGAAGTGAGTGAAAGGGTTAAATGATACATAAAAAAAAACTTAAAATAATTTCTCATTTTCCAAAACATTTTTTTATCAGTAAATGAGAATAACAAAGTCATCACATTTCCCGGAAATGTCACCCTCTTCTTACCTGGTCCAAAATGTGCATACATCTTTACAATCTTGTCACTTACAACCCCCTAAATCTCTCCCTGACCACTTGGATGAATATCTGAACCACTGGCATTAAAATATTAGACCGCTTGTTAATTATAACATTTAATTATTCTTGAAGAAATAACTTAAACTTGAAGAAGATTACGATCGGTTAATCTAATCCCACGCGAACGTCAATTTGTTTATACACCATTTCAAGCTGCAATATGACTGATTGTATATATGAAGCACGTTCATCAATAATGTGATAAAAGGTTTATAAAAATAGCGACGATCGAGATATTAAAATAAACAAATACAGGAAAACACCAAAAATTCTATTTTTTAATATTTCACTAATAACGTATTTTCTCTCAGGTGTATTACAAAATACCGATATTATATAATAATACCGATATAATATAATATTATCGTTATTATAAATTTTAATAGATGTTGCGGATGATGTTAATCATTTTTTACAAGATAGGTAAAATATGTTAAAAAAATGTTTTTTTTAAATTTTTTGTTTGGATCTTTAACATTCACAGAATATTTACAATATTTAATTTACTTTGTGGTGTATATTTTTACTTCATTAAAGTTTTACATGAAAATATATTTTAGTTAAAGAAAAATTAGTCTACCTGTAAGGTTCATATAGATATTCAAAATCTATTGTTGATTTTCGATTCACTATTTATTATATCTAGGAGAACATCATAGCTAATGAGGAGACCGACCGCTAACCCAGGACCGTTTTATAAGCAAGAACTCATACATCAGTTGGCATATTGTTAATGCTGAACAGGCGACCGTGCAACGCAGCTCAGCACATAAGCATGCGAGCAACGACGCACGGCCGCCATCCAAAACATCCCTCATTACACCTATGACCTCACATTAAAATCTTTATTGTGTAAAACATACAATGCGCACAATAATAATAAAATTAATAATACAATATTAACAAAGATACAGTAATAACATACAAAAACCGGGGACAGAGAGGTGTACAAAACATTCCCTCACGGGAAACACGAGGGCATCACTGCCGGCAGATATTATCCAGGAAACAGCACACAAGGGGGTCCGACTGGCAGGCCAATACCAAACCCTTTACGGCAGGTCGACCCAGAATTTCCCACCTAGAGACCCAAATTCTAACAAAGGCTCTGAACAGTTCCAGGTTCCTTCGACCCACTCCCTTTATACCCTCAAGCATATTCTGTCTTGCATCAGTCAACATTGAAGATGTGCTCCAGCCTTTACCTCATAAATTAAAGAAAATTGTTACTTCAATTCAATGTAATGTATCAATTTTCTTACAAATTCCAATATACAAGTATACTGATGTTTAAAAGCCTACGATGTTGTTTAAGCGCCACTTTTTCTTCAAATACCCTACACTTTTTAATAATCGACGAATCGAAACGTTAAGATATATAGTTTAACGTTTTATGTTTGAAAAACAATCGTTACGCTCAGGAGAACAATACTCTTAGTCATATTACCTGTCTACTAAGCCTACCTACATAATACTTGTATAAGAAATATTGCTATCTTATAATTCCAATTTTCAACCTCCATTTATTATGTTAATTAGAATATGATGATAAAAACAACTCAAAATAAAAATCAAAGTTTAAGAACGAAAATGAAAAAACGTAGGTGAAAATGTAGAAAATGTAGTAAATGTGTACATTTGATGACAACTGAATAAATTGAGCGTAGATCAACAAAAGCTTGAAGCGCAATATTTGAAAAATCTAATTTCATCTACAACATTTTTTTGGTTTTTTATTTCTTTTACTTTATCACAATTTTAAAAGGTACCTTGGATAAGGGATACACGACAATAAAAATGGCTATTTTGCTATTTTATTTTTACTATTTTATTTAAGACTTGCGAAACTGGGCTGTTATTCGCCGATTCTTCTACCGATGGTCGCTCTCCCTGCTGTCTTGAATCTTCTGAAAGCTTAGCTAACCAGCCTCCGAAACTTTACACAACCGATAACCGAAAAATATAATACTCAAAATGTTTTATATCACCGCCATAAAAATATATGACCAACTCCGAAAACGTCTCCGAACAGAAGCAGTTTTACTTTTGTTTTTGTTTGTAAATCCACACAAATAGAATGCACATATTCAAACTATAATACAAGGCCTATCCATCGAAGCATAGAACGCGTAAACAATATAATACATAGTAAATAAATTATTTTTATCTAAAGTACTATGTATACTGTGGATTATTTGTTACATTTATTTTTGGATGACAAATTAAGATATTTAATCTAAAAAATATTGTAATGGGAACATTGGGAATAATATAAAAATATCTATAGAACTCGCGCAAAACTGTATTTGTAAACCATAACCATAATCTAAAAATTACATTTTTCTTTGAAATGATTATTTATTTTATTACGACATTTGTTCTATCATAAATTC
The DNA here is from genome assembly GCA_022840565.1 of Eubasilissa regina. Taxonomy (NCBI): domain Eukaryota; kingdom Metazoa; phylum Arthropoda; class Insecta; order Trichoptera; family Phryganeidae; genus Eubasilissa; species Eubasilissa regina. Next base: position 31,777,012 of record JAINEB010000018.1, read on the forward strand.
GATCATTTTATTTTCAAAAAGAAGCTTATGGTTCTTTTATGAATGAACGAGCGGATGAATAATGCTTTATAGTAACTTATCGAGTTTAAAATATTATTAATTAAGGCTTATTTCTTATACACATTAGTGTGATTTAATTAAGTACATAACTGTTTACAAAGCAATTGAGTTTCATAATAATTATACTGAATTTTAATACTCTATCCTAACAACTTTATCACAAAAGCTTTGTGATTGATTGCTTTCATAATGATAACAATCAGAATTGAGAAACGCTAGCACATGGTGAGCTTTATTAAAAACAAGCACAGATACCGATTAAAAAAATAGCGCTGAAGATTATGGTTGATCAAAATAATTTTGTATGACTGAGAGGAAAAAAAATGTTTTATTCAAATGCTTTTTTTTTGACAAAATATAATATACCGTCGGGGTCAACTTTTATTGTGATAGATTTTCTGGGTTATTCTACCGATGTTTTTAATTATATTTCAGGTTCCATTATTAGGACTTGCAGATAACGCTACGCATAAAGATATGCATATTAGGCTACTGATAGTGTCATTGGTTAACAAAGAAATTGGACAAGTTGCAGAAATTTACATAAAACGTGTCATAAAAATAAAATTTTTGAACTGTTAAAAAAATCTCCTTGAAAACGTTTGATGAAAATTATTTATGGAATAAGGAATGCTATCTTACGTCTCATTTAAACCAAGTGTCATTTTTTTTAAAATGATTTAAAATTTAATTAGTTTTCAAATTAAAAAATATATATAATCAATTTTAACTTCTCATAAAATTATTTTATTCTTTTCGACATAATAATATTTTTACCTTGAATTAAAAATATTTGCGTATTATTCTCCTTCTGTTAGTATAAGACATTTGGTTATTCAAAACAAAATTATGTAGGTAAAAACGTCAAAAATAATTAGTTCAGATCGCTATTTACTATAGTGGTTTAAACAGAGTGTTTTATCTTAATATTTATATATGTTGCCACAATATAATTTTTCTAATATTGAAGAAATCACTAGTTCAGATTATACCATATTTCAACCTTGTTCCGATTATTTCACATTTCTAGCAGTGGCGTGCACTATTTATATTTTTTTTATCATAAATTTAATTTATATACTTCTAGTATCGATACTGTAAAAGTACGATGGATTGTATTGGCACTGAAGGTTTTTAAAAGAAACACTCGTTCGAAAACGTGTTTTATTAAAATAATATCTATGAGAGTCAAATTCCATTCTTGGAAAATGTTAATACTATACTGTTATTCTTAGAAAATTCAACAAGTTATGAAGTTATTTAATAATATAAAATGAAACCACATATATTAAAGTCCGAAGTCCGCTTCAAATATACATTTGCATTACGTCTGTTCAAGCGAAGACGTGTATTCAGATCGGGGCGTGGCGCGAGAGACATTGGGTTTAGTTGTACATTTGGGGCAGATTTTGCAAAAAATTATGCGAAACACATGCACTTTATTTGTCATTTCTACACTTATCAGCTAAATGGTTCTAATTATAATATTAACATGTGAACTATGAATTATTTTCGCGCAGTCCTACATACTCGTACTTAATATTTCAAATAAATACCTAATTTAGATTTATTTTGCAGAAATTATATTTATGCACTGCTTTGATTGTATGGAATGCACATCCTTGGTTTTTATCTTCAATAATTTAATCTCTGACTGTTTTTCTGGATCTTTATCTCCCAATACGTTTAAAAAAAAGAGAAATGACAAAATATCCTAGAAACTATTCGAAATGTTGGAATACACGTATGTTATATCTCCGACTTTCTGAGAAATAAAATTCCAATACGTACTGTTGAACGTTCTTATTTACTTTTAAAGATGCAAAATACTTCCCACGAGGCATGAATGAAACAAAACAGTTTTTCATCATTTGTCCTTTTTGTAGGCACCGAAGTCGAGATTTATTTAAGCCACCCAATCTATTTTTCTGTCATCTCGACCACGAGAGAGACAATAATAATTCCTAGAGAAATTATTTGATAAAATAGCTCCCCACATTTAGGGGAGGAAGGAAATTGTCTTACTTTATAAGCGTTGTGCTTAGTGGACGTGGACTAGATTAAGACAGTCCTCTCGAAATGTTTTAGGAGTAACGGCAAAAACTAAAATAACAGTCATTGCTTAGCGGGAACGTACACTTTATATAATTAAAAAGCCGCACTTAACTAAAATTTCTGAGAAATAAATCTAAATTATATATTTATTAAATAAGTTTTCTTTTATGCCGTTCCAAAATAAATCATTTTGAACGTTCTTGCTAGGAAATATTTGTTCATTTTATTTTTATTTCTTTATCAGCAATCTGGTATGTTTATTTATCAACTCGAGCATTTAATTTACATTTCTTTAATCCTTTAGAAATCTTGGTTCACTTAGTGGTAATGTCCTACCGATTTCATCTCGGATGCCCACAATTCAGAGAATAAACGAAAAGTATTATTTTCTCTATCTCTTTATTATGAACTAAAGTGTTAATGCCCTTCAAGCCAACAACCTTTAATGTTATATCCTTAACCCAACTATTACGGCTGCAAACAATGAATTCAGATAGTCAAGAACTTTATGTACAACAATACAGTTTATTACAGATCTCACAAGTATAAATACAATATAAGAGATGAGTTCTGGTCTAAGCTCGCGACTGAGTGCGACGCTCTTTTATCTCTTTCTATAATTTTTATTTATTTACGCCCTATTTATTAGAACGAATAAATTTAAACTGTCCCGCATACCCAACACAATCAAATAATCTATTTTATCAAAAATTTGGCAGAACTAATTACATAAAATGTTTTGTGACTATGTCAAAATATAATACCGTAAATTCTTCTAATAACTTGGAAATTTTCAACGATAAATTGCTTCCCTTTAAAATTAAACTACGCCAACTTTTCAATAATTATTAACATAAATTGTATATAAATGCATGTGTGCTTATAAATATATATGTATATATATATTTATTTTATTTTAAATTTATATATTGCATACCATTTTCCTCCCCTCCTTATCCTTTCCATTTTATATGTGCAGTATAAAAACACTTTTTTGTTTGTCAGTTTTTTTTAATACGTACTATTTTTTAATTTATTATCTTTATTTTAATGTAAATTTTTTTTTCTTTATCAGTTTTTTAAAATGTATTATTCTTTAGTTTATTAAGTACTATTTCTTAGCTTATTTAATTCCGAAGAAACTTCACTGATATTATTTGTAAATATCATGTTATTTTCAGTTATTATTTATTATCTTTGTTTTATTAACCACTGAATTGAGTTTAAATACATCTACCAAGACACAATAATATATATTTTTAGTTCGTTATGACATCCTGAAGAAGAAAATTGTATTTTTCGAAACCGGTATTTAAACTCAATTCAGTGGTTAATCAAACAAAAATAATAAATAAAAAATATGAATTTTAACCACAAAGTTAATATTGCTAATTTTAAAAGTATTATTATTATTGTACTGTTTGTTTCTCTCTAAAATAAAAAAACAAAAAAATAAAAAAATGACACATTACATTTAATAACTACCTTAGAAAAAGTCAGCATTGATTGATTCATCTCCCGCTGCACAGAGCCAATCTGCTAATTATTGTGCTCCGTGAAAGAGCGTTTATATCGCTGAATCGAATCTCTTCTGGAATAAAGGACAATTTAAGAAAGAAATTGTTCTGTCTTGGGATGTCCAAACTTTCTATAATATCAGAAACGACAAAAAAAAATGTATTACTATAAAAATGATTCTAATTGAATTGTACACGACATATCACATATTTGAATATTTGCAAATGATGTAATATTTTTGGCAATAAATAAATTATTTATTATAATGGAATCACAATTTATTTGTATAGTTACGTTTTTTCAGAACATCGTTCCGTGATAATTATTTATTTATTTAAATAAATAAATAAAACTCATTTAGATAAATCACGCAGATTAAATTAAAATTTAGATGTATTCTTCGCAGGCTCAGTTTAAAAAAGAAATTGTATTATTCATGCTTAATAATCATGGATCGCTTATGTAAGTAATTAGACTGACCTTGAAACCTACGTACTTCTGTACTTATTCGATAGTTGTACTACTACTCTCAATTAGCAAATTGTAAAATAACTTCTTTTTTCCAGTGTTTTTAATTACAACAATAAAAAGTGTATCATGTAACACGATATTCTCCTAACTATATTAAAATATTTTCAAATTGTACTTTAATGTCATACTAGGACTATCTATGAGTGTCATTAACGACCTATTAATAATCTGTATATTAAAAAATTTAATAAATAAAGATATACAGAATATAATAAATATATCTCGGTGATAATATAACGAACGAAAGTAGACTGAATGCGGTGGAAATGAGATCACTTAGGTGTATTTGTGGCAAATCTATTTATGACTGAGTAAAGAATGAAGAAATAAAGGAATGTAAAGCTGATGTTAGTATAAAGAGTACGATTAAGAAAGGATCACTTAGGTGGTTTGATCATATGGAACGGATGAATGAGGAGAGAATAGTAAGAAAGATATATGACGCAAGTGTTGATGGCACCAGAAATAGAGGACATCCGCGAAAGACCGCACGACCAGGCAAACCAGATAATGGAGGATGGTTCTGTTAGAAGCCTCAACAATCAGCGAGCTTGTATGAGAAGATGTATGAATGTGGATGAGGCGAGAATTGTGTGTCAGAATAGAAGAGTGTGACGCTCTATCCCCTCTGCCTACCCCCGCGGAGAAACGGCGTGATGGTAAGTAAGTAAATAATATAACTATATTTTATCGATATATAGATTTTTTCTGCATATCTTTCTAGTTGATTCATTTAATTTGTATTAATTAAATCTCTTTTTCATTCTCGTTTGTGTTTATTTCTAATCAGATTGAATTCGTTCTTTTGTATGTTCAAAAACACACATTTAACGTGTTCGTATTTTATATTCACATGTTTGTTTATATAATAAAAAATGTGCGTATATTTAAATAGCGGTCCCATAAAAATGCTGAGCTTGGTTCTCATGACGTTGTTTTACAAAAAAATACATTGTGCGTAATTCGTTCTGGGAAATGTAATGACGTAATTGTGTTATACACACTCAATTAGTTGAGATATCGACTATACATATATATATATATGTATAGTATAGTAATAATATATATATATATATATATTATTATGTATTTAATATACAGAAAAAAATGGTTGATAATCCAGATAGAAATCTTCTCCTTTTTTGCTTCATGTCAGTGTTAACATACAGTGAACTTAATCATATGAGGCATTACTCGTAATGCATCTTCTCTTGGGTGCCTGTGCCTGCACAGCTGACTCCAAGTCTCACTAGTTAGACTCAATGCATTCATCTACCTTTCAGCTCTTCGTCCCTAAGTTGTGACCAGGATAATTTGTATAGCAGTGTCGACTTCTATCTAAATATTTGAATTATTTAATGTTTCATCGCTGCCAACATTTTATTAATAAACAGGTGTCATTCGTTTGGATTCCTGCACATAAGGGAATTCATGGAAATGAATGTGCTGATAAACTGGCCAAGGAGACCACTCTTTCTGGAGTATTCCCCCATCAATTCCATATCCCGATGTATGACAGACTTAATATGGTAAAAAAACATACGAATTCTATCTGGACTGCACAATGGATGGATCCAAATAATCATAAGGGTATTCGGCTTAAAGTAATTCAATAATCTATTCCCCCCAGCACCTCCTGGTTCTTAAAAAGTCTCCAAAAGAACAATATCAAATATCTCTAGAATGAGAATTGGGCATTGCCAGGTGGCCTCTCATTTGTTCAGATTTAACTTGATAGATTCCCCAATGTGTGAGTGGTGCCGAGGAGCAAACCCTTGACTATGTCTTTTTTGCCTGTCCATTGCGGATCACAGGTTTTTTTACAGTGGTCTCGTCAATGGTAATTTTCAGCTCCCGGTTAACTGTGTCATTTTCTTTCCCTTAACTCGCCACGTTTAATCTATATAATAGCAAGTTTTTTGAAGATAATGGTATTGACTTGTAATATAGTATTTCCTATTTTATAATATTATTGTACTTTTCTCTATAAAATAAAGTCTTTAACTTGATTAATGGCACAAATAACTCTTGAAGGGTGGATTGCCAATTTAAAAGAAGAAGAAGAACGTTATATTATATTTTACTTCACAAAGAATGTTATATTAATTTATAAAAAATCTTTCGTCCTCGTTTCTTCTTCAGTTATCTTAGAGAATGCATTTACACTGCATTAAGTCAGCTTTGATCCTTTCTTTGCCATATTAGAGATTACTATTTATAGTTGATGGGATTACTATTGACACCTTTAGGTAGGTTGGTACAATTTTTTTTTTAATAATACTAATTAAATTAATCTTCTAGAATGATACATTTATGAGTAATAATTTTTTTCTGTACATCTTTCGTGATGAATGTTTTAATTTTAATTAAAAATACCACAGAACTATGTTCTGAAAAACTGCAACTTTACAATAATAATGTGTTCTCCTTGAGAATATTTTTAGTAATCCTTTAAAAACAATATTTTGTGCACGCATTTGAAGGAAAATTTTTTCGCCGGCACCTAAATAAAATTCATTCATGGAAACGAAAATGTGCAATACGTCATCGAAATCCGCCACTAGCTCCCACCCTTATGTTATTCAGTCTGTGCCGGGCGATTGTCCCGGGAATTAGCGACTGGAGCGCGTGATGCGTTTTTGTTTTCTGCATTATTAATGTATATTTATACATTATGACATGAAAATATAAATATTAATTTTAAGTAAAAGTGCACATACAATGTTGTCAATGTAGCGTACATGATAAGATACAAGTAATAATTAAACTATCACATGAATGACGAAAAAAATAATTATTTTATGGTCTCCCAGGACTATACCTCCAAACTTCCAGAGCGTATATTCTGTGAATCTATTAAATAATTGACTCCAATATTCCTCATACATCGCATAGATATATTTTTATTAATAAAAAAAAGATTATTACTGACGATGACGCAGCAAGCGTCAAAAAACGTATAAATTATTATTTTAATTTTATTTTAAGTATTGTGTGAAGTAAACAACGTCATGTTTTAATTTATTAATTAAATAATTTTAAATTTAATAAAAAAATATTTATATTTATAATCTCGCTTGATTTATCTAATTTAAGGTCAACAAACTATGTATAATTAAACTTTGTGGAAAATTTATCTTAAGTTATCTAATGTATACGAATTTTTGTATATGAGATTAAACATATGCAAAAGATTTGTTATTATTTATTCAGCGTACAATAACTTAATCCTATAAAAAATAAATCTGATATTAAAGCTCAAATAGCTCTCACTTAACTCAAATAGCTTTATTTAACCTGATTGACCTGTTAGATGAATTGTTATTTACATGCCTACTGATCAACAACAACTAAAGTATTTATTCGATAAATTGATTTTTTCTGTATATCTTTGCAGTTGATTTATTTAGTTTGTATTAAAATAAAGAGTTTTAATCCAAATTAAATGCGTAAATGCGAAAAATATTTTAGCTACCACCGGGATTTGAACCGGGATCTTTTCTTTTCCGGGAAAGTGCGATAACCAATTACTCTACCTCAGCCTCGTAAATAGATGACAAATTTTTGAACTCATATGTTACAGCAATTCCAAATCCCGGTGGCAGCTAAAATATTTTTTCGATAAATTGAATTTATCTGTATGTATATATTTCTATTTTTTTTTTATTTATTATCTTAGTTTAATAACCACAATTGAGTTTAAAAAACATCTACCGGTTTCGGAAAACACCTTTTCCTTCTTCAGGATGTCATAACTAACTAAAAATATAGCATTGTTTTTCTATTTATCCAGAATCTATTTTTAAAATTTAAAAAAAAAAAAAACAACAATTATTTAAAAAGTAAATTTAGTACCTAACTCAAATTGCTAATTTTAAAAGTATATATTTCTAATTGATGCATTTAATTTGTATTAAAATATCACAAAACTACGTTCGGAAAAAATTACAACTCCACAAATAATAATGTGTTCTCTTTAAAATAAAAAATATGTAAAAAAAATAATATATATTTATCTCATAATTTATTTTCTTTTCAGGTCCTATATCCAGCGTGTTCGTCAACTGGTACGGATGCCGTCTGGTGGCGATGTGGGGCGCAGTGCTGGCTTCCATCTGCGTCATCATCAGCGTGTTCGCCACCAACGTAGTCACTCTGTTTGTCACCATTGGAGTAGGCGCAGGGTTCGGCTTCGGGCTTATATACCTTCCGGCTATCGTTTGCGTGACGGTATACTTCGAAAAGTACCGATCACTCGCCACAGGAATAGCGGTCTGCGGGTCCGGCGTGGGCACCTTCGTGTTCGCCCCCCTGACGGAAATGCTCATATCGGTGTACGGGTGGAGAGGTGCCATGCTCATTATTGGAGCTCTCATCCTCAATTGCGTGATTTTTGGAGCGCTCTTTCGACCGTTAGAAACAGAAATTCCCGACGACTTCCTAGAACCGCCTACTGAAATGACGTTGTTGAGTTCAGAAAAGGTGCACGACTCATCTCGCGCATATCTTCTGGAGGTACCTACAAATGGAGACTTCATACAGAGATCTCAAAGCATAGATCATATGAGACTAAAACCGGAAGTTCACCGTAACGGAAGGCCTAACGGACAAGCTCCCTCAAACGGGAAATTGAATAGTGAAAACGACTCGGCTCGACTCGCGCTCAGTCAGCCGATGCTGAACATGACGGTGGACAATGCGCGCGCGAAGAGGAGCCAGTCTCTGAAGCGAGTAGGCAGCGGAATCATGTACCGACCTGATATCCTCTACCAAGGAAGTTTGCTCAATCTTGCGGGTCACAGAAGAGGAAGCATCACGCCCGAAGAAAAAAATCTTGCAGGAAAATTTGGTTCCCGGAGCAGTTTAAGATCTCAAGTGCAACCTCCTGCCGGCATTCCGACGACCAAAGACTTTAAAGACACGATTGCAACTCTTCTTGATTTATCTTTACTGGCCGATCCCGTCTTCCTCATTTTCTCTATTTCAAACTTCCTCACCAGTATTGGCTTCTACATTCCTTATGTCTACATTGTAGCACAATCAGACGAGCTAGGAATACCGAAGGACCAATCTTCATATTTGTTGAGCATTATAGGAATCGCGAACACGGTGGGCAGAATAATTCTAGGCTACCTGTCGGACAAGCCGTGGATCAATAGGCTGGCCATTTATAACTCCTCGCTGACTATTTGCGGGTTGAGTAAGTATACTTCAATTATATTTTATTCTTGTATACAGAAATTTTTTACAAGGGTAATACGGCAGTTTCTTACATAGGCTAGGCCTGATCTTGGGAAACCGCCTCACATTTTATAATATTCTTCTAGAGTTTAGAGGTTGCAACTATATATTTTGTCGATAGATAGATTTTTTCTGTACATCTTTCTAGTTGATATTGTATTAAACTGATGATAGTTGTATTAAATAACACTAATGTTTTGAAAATGCAACTTCACAACAAAAATTTGTTTTTTTTAGTTAATTATAAAATATATATCATTGACAGCAAAAAAAATAATAATAATAATAACACATGGGTTCATGGGTAGTATTGATACAAGCAACTGTTCCTCATCGTTTCTCAGTCATTCAATAATCATTTTGAAAAACGCAGATGATAGAATTTGCTTTGTGTTGGAGTCTAAAATGTGTTAAAGTGATGCTATATATAGAAAGTGTCTTTGTTCAAATATAGTCTTCATATGGGGTAGTAGTGTAGTATGTTTTATGTAGTTATTTTAGTCATATAAAGGTGTATTGATATATAATGCAATGAGGTGTAAAAAATAATTGCTGTAAAGATAAATTTAAGGCGAATTCGTTGATTTGAAGAGTTGCTCCGTAGGATGTAAAAATATTTACCTTGATATCCTGTTATATTATATTCTAATATAATATTTATAAAATCTTTACTAATAACTAATACCGAGTAATACTATAAAAATGAAAGAATTTTTTAAGTAAATCATTTCATGAAAAATTTTACAGAAACGGTCATGGAAAATACGACTGTTAAATAATTTGTAATGCCTTAAAATTACAGAAGAAGTTTAGTAATTACTGTCACTTTCGTATAATATAATTTTATCACGAAATTGCGTGTCATGAAAGTAAATTTTAACAACGAAAGTCGAATTCAAACGTTTCGATGATTTTCTGTGTACTGTGAAGTGAAGTGAAATGTCTGAAAGTTAAATGTTGATTAATATGGGTCTTTGTGTGATTAGAATTGCTTTACCTGAACTATATTTATTACTGAACGGTGCGGTTGTTGGGTTGGCCGATATTGTTCATTAATGGAATGCCTTTGTGAGAATTCTGTGATTTGAAAACCTTTAATTCAATCACCACAAACATTAGTATTTAACCACATCATATAAATGAAATGTTAAAAATAAAAAATTCATATAATTTTATACAATTATTGACAACAATAGTATTTGAATTTAAATTTTATTATAACAATCATTTGGATTCATATTTCCAAAAAAAAATCACAAATAAACTTTTGATAAATAATGTTTTCGGTGGTACCTACTTTCCGTTTATCACTATATAACGAAGAACATTAATTATTTATTGTATATACATTACAATTTTTTTTAAATATTACGATTGAAAAAAATAATATTACATACATTTAAATACATTTTTTATAGCCCGTGTCTACGGAATGAGACACGACGAGATAAATCTCAGATCTGTAGCCATGGATACCATATACATTAATTTATTCACCAACAGCTGCCTACATATATTTATTCTGAAAGTTTAACAAACGAAGGCATTAAATTACAAACATTTATTCCATTATAATTATTGCTGGGAAGATTCAAATTTAACCTCAATGCCCAATAAACTGTCATTTGTGTATAGCATGTCTGAAGTGACGCGTGAGGTGGCGAATCCCTGAGACATATTGTATACACGGGGTTACGAAAGTCGAGAGTTATCTCTTCTCTAATATCTCATTCTAAATTAATTAATTTAATGATTTATTTTACGATTTTAGCACTTACTTTACAGATTATATAATTAGTTATATATAATTTGACTGAAAACTTAATTTCACGAACCAAAATAACATCTATGGAAAACAATTAATTGTCATAATTTAAAATTAAATATAAATTAATTTCACTAATTAAAATAATTTAACTATGAAGTGCCCTACATTTTTCTATGGGTGCATACTCGACGTCCCTCTTCTTGATATTAATTAATTTATATATTATGATTATATATTTATTTATTAATGTCTTGAATCAAGTATTAACCGCCATGAATTTTTATGTTTTGAAGAATTAACAAAATATAACTGTAGAATATTTTTTAAACAAAATATTTTATTTTTTTGAAAAGTTATTGTAAATGTAACAAACAAATTGTTATTGCAGGTACCATCCTAAGCGTATTCTGCCAGGATTTCTACGCCCTCGCTGTATACGCTGCAGTATTCGGTTTCACCATCGGTGCCTACGTAGGTCTCACTTCTGTAATCCTGGTGGACCTGTTGGGACTGGATAGATTAACCGACGCCTTCGGGATGCTGTTACTCTTCCAGGGGGTGGCTTCCACCCTGGGGTCTCCAGTGGCAGGTATAATATAAGATACATTATTATTCATTTTCATAATATGCGTACAATGGTTTTAAATAAAGAAACAGTACCTTAAACAATAAATGTTTAATAAATATTTTAGCAATATTTGAATATATCCAAGAACACACAATTACTGGATTTTTACCTACAAAGGCACTATTTTTAAATAAATATCGGATATCTATTTTTATTATATTTCTATATATTGTCTATTAAATATAATATGTCTCTATGAGATATCTGATATTTATTTAATAAATATTTGTTTCAGTTCTCCCATAGGTGTTTGATAATTATTTCTTATTTTCGTTCATCTGTAACACATTACAACAAAAAGCAATTTTATACGCACATTATTTCACAATAAAGTTATGGCGGCCAACAAATTATTTTGTTATATTACTTTAATTCTGAGATTACAAAAATTATTTATCTTCGAATGATTTCTTCGTTATGATGGGTTATTTCTATTAAATAATAATTACCAGATATTTAAAATGTATGGCGAAATAAATTTATTTGATTTATTAAACACCACGAGGGATAAGAATAAGAAAATTATTACATTTTTCGCGGGATAGCAAACCAGTGGCCACGGAAAGCGTTATTAATATAAGCCGTTGATTACAGACGCTAATCATAACTTCCCTAAAGAATAGCCAAATATTTAGTTTAGTTTAAATATGTTGCAGAATAATTGATTTCACACTGCAATCATTCACTCTTTTGGGAATGATTATTTTGATTTGTTTTAAATTTTAAAGAAAATGGGTTCTTAGTAACGGCGGATACTTTATGGTAGCATTATTTTCATTTGTAAAAATGAACGATTAAACTATTACTTGGCTTAAAGTCGAGGATCAGGATGCCTGGCTTTCTATTAAAAAATTCTAAATACATTTTTACCGTAAGAAAATCAATATGGCGTTAAAGCATTAATATCCATGAATTTCTTTCCAATGTATGGGTAGGTATCCTCGGAATTTTCAACAGATCATATGTGTTATTAAATCGTATGACGGAAGTAACTTTAATATAACATTCCTTCTTACCACCAAGTCGGCTGCAATAACGGATATCAGTTTCCGCCTAGCACTGTTTCAATGTGGAGTAACTAGCAGCTAATTTATATTGTGTGAGTTCTACTAAACCGTCATTAATTGACATAATTTTTATTTTCATAAAGAGGTGATGATGAGAGAGACTACACCTCTCGAAACTATAGTAAAACCCAATGCGCGTGTAATAAAAAGTTTTACTTGGTGGAAATTAAAAAAATCTACTTAATCCATGTGAAAAATTTCAGTTGTAGTGATTTTTTATTTCCCATAAAGCAATTGTATTTATTTTATTTATTTCTCGTACTGAATGTTAATATAATAAATAAGAATAAACAAAACAATTTACTTGTTTGTTTCACATTAAAAATGTTCGTTCATCATTCTTAAAGATAAACATTAAAATATTTTTTCAACGCAAACAGTTCTCATAATTTGATTATATATTTTCAGGGATGCTCTATGACGCGTTGCAATCCTACAGTCCAGGATTTTACGTAGCCGGAATCGCCATCACACTCAGCGGTGTGATGCTATTCGCTATCCCTCCACTCCAACGGTGGCAGGCCAGCAAGGTCAGAAGGGCAGCCATGGGAGAAGGCCAAGAGATTCTCTAATACTAAAAAATACTTCGACCAAATAAAACAAGTTAATTTTATAAAAACCCCACTAAGACAAAAAATGTGCGAAAACAATTTCGTCAAACAAAATTATTTGTGGATATTGAACAGTAGTTGAAGATCGCCGTACGTTTGTGTGGTGTTGTTATGTATTTTGTGTGTTTATAATGCACAATATTTAAGTTAAGTTTTTTATAAGTACACTTTAAGAAAAATATAGCATTGTAATGCAACTTTTTTCTATTCCATATCTATTTCAATTTTCTACTCTTCGTTAGAGATTGAATTCTAAAGACTGATGCTTTTGCGGGATTAACAAAAAAGTCTTATTATACACGATGTGCCATTCGTTTACACACCTGTGGTGAAAAATATAAAATTATGTATTTGTGTAAAAAAAAATATAATTTTTAAGTTTATTTACGTATTTGATGACAGTGCCTTGACACGAGAAGCGGTGATGATGTGGGGTCAAAAAAAAGAATCATAAGTCAAAAACACGTTTGAGGAAGAAAGATATATATTTGTTAAGTATGTATGTACTACCTACATAAGATTATGAAAATATAATTTTGAAGATAATTTATTCATTGAAATTTTAGAATATATTATTATTAATTAACTCGAGACGCTTATTGAAGTCATTTTTTGCAAATTATTATATGCACACATCTCTTGAAATTGGATTCGAAATGAACTATTAAAAAATAATTAAGAATTTTTAAAGAGCGCTCAAGATATAGATTTATTAAAATATATTTTTCATATATTATATATGTTGAGGCACAAATATGCTACAGAAATTAATGTTAATATCTCCGTTATTTTATAATTATTTTATCTATGTATTTATTCATAATAATTTGTGATATATACATTTTTTAATACATATGAATATAATTAACGACGCATATCGAGTAAGGGTTTTGGAATTGTATCGCGAGCTGACTTTTCCAATGTAGGTTAAGAAAAAGTTTATTAGGGAAACAATTCGTGAAGCTTTCAGCCAATGGACCTTTATGCAAATTGTCGTCATATATTAGATGTGCAATGTCCGCTGACAATTTTATCGGTCCTTGCATTTTTAAAGAAAACAATACTATGTTGACAGTGATTGGAGGCTGCTGTGTGAATATATTGGAATATTTTTTTCTCAAAATTACGCCTCTAACGTATACGAAATAGTGACTTCAACAATATGAGGCTGTATGCCATATGACAAAACCAGTGAGCCTGCATACAAATTTGGTGAAAAAATCATCTTACGTAACACCATGCATCGTTGACCTTCGAGGTCACCAGGCCTCATTTCTCTAAATTTTATGAGGGTATCTGAAGCAGAAGATGGGACTAATCCAGTCATTAAAGGAGTACTTTAACAGTGACAATGAGTACATCACGAGGGGGAAGACTTCATAAACAAAATATTTTTCAACACTAATTAGAGTTAAAATTATAATAAATTTCTTGATTAAACAGAAAAACTGGTTATTATTTTCACATCTGTCGATGGGAGGGTATGTTCTTTTCGAACTAGTCGTGAAAAAATAATAAAACTCAACAATTGTGTATGCATTACAAAGATTAATTAAAGGATAATTTTAAATTAAAACATGACACCACAAAGTAACTGCCAAATTAATTATTGACAGAAACATAAGAATATAAAATAATTAAGAAATAAGGCAGACATTCATTACTTTATTGAATTTTATTAATTTCTTTATTTTACTGTAGCAACATTCGTGCGCCGCTGTTAAAATAAATTTACAGTTTTACGTAAAAAATTAATCATTTTCTTCAATGTATAAGAAACATCCAAGTTATTTTTCAAAACATTTAAAAGCTAATAAGCGAGTGTGATCGCTTCGCATGATATTTCTTGTACATATAATAATCCTGGTCCAATATTTTATCTTATATTAGTATTGAATATTGCAGTGATGCACTCTCGCCTTGAAAATATTCCTGGAGCACTAAATCCAAGTGAAAAAATTAGGTTTATCATTTTTATACCTTTACTATATCACTGCTTAAGAATAAAACATTGAATCATCAATTAACTGTCTGTTCATAATCTTATTGATTTATCAATATGTACATACTTTATTTTGATAGATTATATTAGATTTTAATTTTTTTTTAAATATCTGAAGTCTTACTACTCGCTTTCCATATTCAAATACTAACATTTAAATGCATTTGTAGCACTCTTTTTGATTATTTCAAATTTCAACTTCTCCACAGTACATCTTAACATAATGAACATTTTATAATTTTTTGAATATTTGATATGAATTAAATCACAAACCAAATGTAATTCTTAAAATATTCGTGAGAATTAAAAAAAAAAAGATTTATAATTGTTTTCATTATTTCACCAAGATTTTTTTTAGTTATTAAGTATTTTTGTGTCTTCCCGAAAATATTCAAGTTAGCAAATAATATTCAACATAAAACGATTAACAAATATTATATTAATTTTTATGAGATCTCATGTAAAGTTTACCTACCCATAGGATGTCAAAATCTACATAGTAAAGCTTAATGAAAAAATCAATTGATTCCGAAGATTATTCTAACTAAAATCTAAC
Source organism: Eubasilissa regina (assembly GCA_022840565.1). Lineage (NCBI taxonomy): Eukaryota > Metazoa > Arthropoda > Insecta > Trichoptera > Phryganeidae > Eubasilissa > Eubasilissa regina. Next base: position 31,793,049 of record JAINEB010000018.1, read on the forward strand.
CCGTATTCATTTATGTCTTTAAACAATACTGTACAAATATTAATATAGTGTTATATTACTTCTATAAATTCTCTTATGTTTTAAAAAATGGTGATATTTTTTTTAATTATGTATCGTACAGTTATACAAAGAACTTATGCACATTCTTTTCAATATTTAAGAACATTTAATAAAACCGCGCACTACAAAGGTTTAATATTTTATCAAAATAATCTTTTATCGAACCTAAGTATGTATTAACATAATTTTTTTTATTACGTAAAAGCTATAGAAGGATACTGTAAAATCATACACACATTATTAAGTTAAAACGTTAATCTACAATTTTTATAAATTTGATCATTTCTTATTTTTATTTGAATTTTTGCTTAAATTAAGCAAGCAGATTTCGTGAAAATGATTAAATTTATAAAAACTGTAGATTAACGTTAAAAAAATTGAACTTGAAAAATAAGTCAACCGTTTGATGATTCATAATTTGACGATGATGGAAAGGCAAAAAAGAGTATCTCTTATAAAACATCCGCATCTTTTTTAAACATACATATGTATGTAGTCATATGAAAATAAAAACATAATTAATCTCGTAAGGCGAAAAGCGTCATAAATATAATAAATTAAAATGAGCAGAATCAACAAATATTTTTATATTCATATAATTACAGATTAAAGCACACACATATTTAAAAAAGACTGCACGTGACCACTGTAAACATTACTGAAACGGTGGGTCTTGCGCACCGCCAAGCGGCAGAGGCACGAACTAAACATACGCGCTGCCCCTAAATTTGCAATTCCACCATTATTTTGAATTTTGTACTTATTTAAGTAATTGAATACTGACGTTCGTGTCTTTGAAAGTTCGCAAGTTAAATGTTCGCATGTAGAGGACTTAGTGTAAAGGGTTCTACATACTTACCACGGAAACAATAAATATTTGTAATAATCTTAAGAAACTGAAGCATGCTAAGTAATTGTTGAACCATTATGTGTTCGTACTTTTCTGTTAAAAATGCTTCTGTAAAATATGAATTTTAATCGAAAAATCTAATTCATTTGCACACATTATAATATAAATATCAAACACTGAGTAAACATATTATTAAAAATGTATGTATATAATTAAAACAATTAATTCTTAAAAAGTTGTTTTCAAAATTATGGGCCTTCATAATATCTGCGATTTAACGGTAAGCGAGGTATGTACAAAATTGTTAATAAAAGTTATATTTTTAAAGTTTGTTTTATTAATTACTATTTATATTTTTAATTATTATTACATCTATTGATTACTCGTCCTGATATTGATTTCCCCATAATTTAATCATTCGAATTCCTTCAAAAAATAAGATACCCCGCTTCTCATAAAAGATTGACGCGGAATATCCCGCTGGAATTCTGGTACAGGAGGTAAATATTATAGGACAATATCGTCTACAAATTCGAAAGAGAGAAATGAGTTCAGTAATTTCAAAATTGAAGGAATTTAAATGGTATCTTTGACCGAATGGAGAATGAACTAAGCTTGTTAAAATGTTGAAAATAAAACCTTTGATTTATTATTTTCTGGATACATCATTACATTATGAATACATCATTGTGGCATTACCGTTAAGTGACTAATATTAAAATGTCTAAATAATATTCATATTTTCAACCAGATTTCCACAAAAAATATTTTATTCCATAAAACTTTCCTTTTGAAAAACGTCTTCGATGTAAATCGATCCTGTTCAGGACTCAATTTATATTTCATATATTATATTCACAATTTTACTAGGTTCACAGATTGATGTTTAAATTATATTGTTTAGTGATCGATTTGTTTGGTCTTCATTTAATCTTTCATAATATTATTTATTCTTTCATTCAAAAATCTTGATTGAGTATATCAGAAAATAACAACAAATTGGAAATAACATGCATTGGAAATTACGAGGTGCTAAACAATTGTGTGTATTTAGGGTCACCGAATACAAATATGGAGAATGTAAAGATGAAATCCGAAGACGAAATGCCATGAGCCGATCTACAGTAATGAAAGGAATTGAACAAAAAAATTACTTGGTAACTGTTGATTTATTATCGAGATACGAGTATTTCAGCATACACCAGCAAAACAAGCGTCCCTGGAGCGCACCGCGCTCGTCAGACACATATTGTATAATCACATATGTAGGTACAAATAAAAATACTAATCTTTATTAAAAATGATTATAATATCAGAGAAAATATGAAAAAATTTACATAATTTTATTTTATGTGTGTGTTCGGAGATCATGGATATTGACAATCTTCGTTCGGTCGTCTATTGTGGCTTTTATTTGGTCAAAAAGGTCAGAGCAGAGAATAAACGTTGGGAATATTATTTAAATATTTATAAACATCTCTCTGTAATCTATAATCCCGGATTCATATTTTATATTTCTAGGTAATGTACAAAAGGAGGCATGCTTTCAAGGGTAGATTGGAGACCCAAGACCGGCTGTCCCGGCAATTTACAATATTTATCAGTATTATTTCATTTATTTTTTAGCTGACCCTGCTTAGTCATTGTTCTTTACACGTACAATAATTTAGAAAAAGAAATGATGTAATAAAAATCATTATCAAATAGAAGTCATCGGCCCACCGGAATTTCTTTCAGTATTCTTTAATCCTGTATTCTGGTTCCGATAGAAATTGCCAATGTTACTTATGTTTATATCGTTAGTTCCGCATATTGAAGCATTTTGTCACGGACACACTTATAGTCAATATATGTAGTCATTAAAAATGCGTGTACATTTATAAGAAACATAGTGATTATTCGGAATTTTTTTTTTTTTGACGACATGTTTTGTGAAATATTAACAAAAATCGAAACCATCCCCCCATTTCTCCCGATGTCTCGTAAATCCGCTTCTGCCTGCTTTTATTCGGATGCAATAAATAAATAATACATTTTGAAGAAATTTGCATATTTTTTGTAGACAGAAAGATGTTGTGAAAGAAATGTGTAGAGAAAGGTGTTTCTATTGAATGTTCAGGGCTATTCAACCACGATATAAAAATGTATTTGTAACACAAAAGCAACAAGATTCTCGGTCTGGATACGCGGTTTGATAGAGTACTTAGTCGGAGACGAGTCGAAAGCCTGTAGACTTTCTGACACCCCTGATGATGCCGTAGTCCTTCTTGCAGCGGCCTAGAAGGGCCGTCCTGATGCGAGGCTCGCTGGCCAGGTAGCACAAGAAGGGCACCATGGTTGAGGCCTGTAATAACATACATATTTATATTTATTTATTTATATATACGAGGCGCGTTTTTTAAGTAAGTATCGGATTTTACTTTTACAGAAACACACAGACACACTTACATTATTTTTACAATACACTACACACTCGCTTCGCTTCATTTCAGACGCTACAGACCTTAAATTAATATAGTTCTCAACATAGTCGCCTCCATTGTTAAGGCACTTGTCATAGCGAGGCACCGATTTTTATATATATTTGTCATAGAACGACGCCGCCTGGGATGACAACCATGTCTGTACTCCGTCTTTGAGTCCATCGTCGTCATCAAAACGCTTGCCACCAAGGAACCATTTCAGATGGAGGAAAAGAAAGGCGCCAAAACAGGACATAACAGGACACATTTGGCGATGAATGTGTCAGCTGGTTTCATGTTTCGTGCATTCAAGAAACGAATCACGGACCGCATCTCAGTCGGCGGGCTGATCTATTTTCTTGAACAACTCTACCAACGACTACAAGATGGTCACACTATTTGAATGTCACTAACATTGCACATGGCGAGTCTACAGATAATGGAAATCATTGCGCATGCGCAACCGCAGCGCTACACCGGGAATACTCAGCAACGGTACTGACTTAAAAAACGCGCCTCGTATTATAAGAAAATATATGTATTGAAAAAGAGGACACTAGGAAAAATAAATATTACTATTAAAAAGAGTGATTTATATACTTTGCCCATAAATATGTTATTTGTCTATATCTGTTCACTGTCTTTGTCTATTCATATCCATTAAGGTTTTAAATTTTATTTTCCCTATCAATCCTGGCACTGTTTTACGATGCGTATAAACGTATGAGACTTTGATCTCTCGTCTCAGATTTGTCGGTAAAAGTTGGTATGCATCAGTTACGACGTTATTTCTTCTCTACGTACAAAAATCATGCAGGGATGAATCATAGCTCGCTTAACGCTCAACTCTATGCTGTCCTTTAGGCACTCTTACGACGAGTCTCACAAATCTCATCCGTATACACGCGCCATCATAGTGCCACGACAGTATAATAAAATTAGACAAATTCATTAATTAAGTCAGAAATATAACTGTTCAAAGGTTTTTGGTGAAACTTTGTGGAATTCCATGATTATTTTGTAAATTGACTCAAAACTCTATTTTATTCCACTACATTTTTCATTGTGTTGGATACAAAGGACAAAAATTAGACATTCTAGAAAATTTAGTAATATTTAATAATAAGAATAACAATAAAAACATAATAAATATTCAAATTCCACCCATTACATCCCCTTTCTTATCCATTTTGACTCCACCGCCACCTCTGTTAACTCTAAACACACCATATATACATTACTGTCTGAAAGTGCTTTTAATTTTAGTTGAACTAAAATAATGATAATGGGAAGATGTTCTCGAAAATGTTATATATCATTTAACACAATGAAAAGTGTAGTGGAATAAAACAGAGTTTTCACTTAATTTATAAAATAATCAAAAATATATATGGTCATCACTCGATATTAATTTTGTACTATACATTACTTACTATACACTTATGATAGAATTTTACAATGTAACTTTCTGTCACTGTATCAGTGATTTATGTAAATTTGGATTAATTATTATGGAACTTCGTGAAGATCGCGATACAAAGCCATGCGGCACTGACGTGAATATATTATATAAAATTTTCAAATCTGAATCTTCGTTTATATATTCGATATAATTTGAAATGACCACCTCGGCTCCCAGCGGCGCCAGCAGCACGAGAGCCGGGGGAGGGGGGCGGGGGTGCCAGCCCGGCCAGGAGCAGCAGCCTCCCGCGCCCACCCACACGGACAACAGCGCCTGCGGGGTCCACAGAAACAGCATCACGCACACCAGGCCCAAAGTACTCTGGAAACATGAAAGATACTTTAAATTATACCTCATCACCCGAGATCTTCGATGCACCCTCATCAGACGGCAGCATCACCCGAGATCTTCGATGAAATTTTGCAGAATTTAAAGCAAATCAGAACAAAAGTGTTAAAAACACATGATGTGGTTTTCCACATTTAAGAACTATGTTCGTATCCGTGCAATGTTTGCCATATGCCTCTGTCCTGAACACCATTGAGAAGTTGTTTGTTTGTGTCTGCATTCGCCTTGTTCCTTATTTGGTGGATGCATTTTTGTCTAGGTAATTACCATTTACCTGTCTCAAATATGCATTGTACCCCAAAATGTGCCTTTTATTAAAAGGGATAGTCTTTAAAGAAGAAGGCTAAATTTTAGAAATCGGTGATGTACAGCGCGATAAAGATTTTCAATAATATGCCAGATGACATAAGATAGGAGGAGAAAGAACATACTTTTAAAATTAAAACAAACTAATATATGCCAGATAAGTCATTATACAAAGGAAAATAATGATATTTTAATTCATTAAAATCTTTTCTTGCATTCTCTTTAGAATATCCTCATTTGTAATTCTTTCAGTCCATCTTAATGTAAATTAAATGAATCAATTAGAAAAAGAAATATATATAGAAAAAAAACTATTTATTGAAAAAATATTTGATTGCTAACATTGTATATCTCTCTTATTGATTAATTTAATTCGTATTAAAAATACCACAGAAGAATGTGTGTTCTGAAATTATAATTGCAACAATAAAAATGTATTTTCATTAAAAACATCTTAATGTTTCCGTCCTGCTCCAACACCACATCTCGAATGCTTCTAACCTATTCCTCCTTATGGTCAACTATCCAAATTTTAGCGAAACAAGTCGAAAATATTCAAGAAATATGTTCCTAATATTTTATTGGTTCCAAATTATATATTAAATACAAAAATTAAAGGTCATCGAATTTTAAGCTACCAAACTATTTTTTGTAAGATGAGACAGGGCCTGAGGCAAAGATATAGATTAAAAATTTATAAATATTTATTTCAAAGTACGTGCGTAGACTTAAAGCTTAACATGACATGAATTTGCAAATATTCCTTAAATATTTTCGACTCATAAAATATTGTGGACTAAATTTGTCACTTCCTGTATAAGCCAAGATAAGGAAACATAGAAAAATTATATATAATTAAATTCGTCATGTTCAATCATGTATTATATATAACCTCGATATATATAAATAATCTAAATACTCTTGTCATTGGTTATTGTCATGCTGACAAAATAGCCGGGCAGTTGTGTGACCTATATACAAATACCCGAATTAACCGGAAAATGATACTACATACTTACAAGTACGACGTCAACGTCAACGTATAATATACATAGGTATTTTAGGTACATGTATGTGTTAAATGTACCTACAGACCAGCCAACGTGAAATAATAATTATGGTGCTAAAATTCTTCTGCCTTTTTTCATGAGCCATGTACGAAAATTTAGAAGATACCAATTTTCACCTGATTGACATCAAATATCCAAACAAAGTGAGATACTGTTAAGTTAAAAATAATGCTACAATGGCCGTTCGCAATTATTATAATAATTATATAGTGACGAGTTATTGTATTGTGTATTGTGTATCGTCCCTATTTACTGATTCCTGTTTACAGCGTAAATTTGATGTTATTCTATAATTTTCGCTCCTAACGCATTTTAATAAATATTGCATTCATTGAAAGCAAATCAATATACTATATCGTGCCGAAAATACACTATATGCAAGTAACTATCACTGCCTGTCATCTTACGTATTTATATTGTACATTAATGTCAACTCTCAAATCCCGATTTATTTAGAAAGCATTCCATAAATAATCTGCCACGCATGTTACGTTTTAATTAACTAGTTTACTAATGTTTAATACACGCCATACGCATATTTTGCCTAGAATAAACTAGTAATACGTACTAGGCAAAATAAGTCTTACAGGTTACCATGCGAAAGCAATAGATGAAGCTGATTTCTTTCTGCTAGCTCTATTAGAATATCTATATTGAATATAATACCATATTTATTTTTTATATTAACGATTTCAGCTTTCACTTTTCCCTAGACGATAAAATGATATATTTTACTTTTACAATATATATTTTCTTTAGCGAAGTAATAACATTTAATAAAATACATTATGCCAATTTTAACAGGATTCAATTTCATAATGTACGAATTCAATTAAAATCTATAATGGTTCTGGTGTCCGTTGAGTCTCGTGACGGGGGCATATTTTTAGAAATCATCAATTGAAATTGGTACTAATTGGATATTGTAGAATATTCGTGAATGAGAAGAGGATGAGAATGAGATAGAAGAACATTGATTAAATGAGCAGAAAGCAAAAACAATGCCTTTTATTATATTTTAGGATTTGTCAACTAAGTCAAAAAACATGGGAAGATTAAAAGAGGACAGAGTGGAAAAGAGAGACAGAGAGAAAGGAAAAGACATGAAATTATTGATATTAACAAATTATGCGTTTGGCAATTAGTCACATATGATACTGTATTATATCGACACTTATGTGTCCCAGCTGACTGAAAATAGTAGAAAGATGAAAGAAAAGGAAACTAACTGACTTTAAAATGGCAGATGGATAAAATAAAACTTGACTTACCTAAAAACGGCAGATGGTTTATAGACAATAGCTGAGTGACTTGAAAATGGCAGATAGATAAAAGAAAACGCATTCTTATTGTGAAGTTGTAATTATTCAGAACAGACGGTCTATGATATTTAAAATATTAATTAGAAAGATATACATATAAAATCAATTTTATCGAAAAATATTGTTGTTGCGCCACCGGGATTCGAACCTGGATCTCTCTCCAAACCGGGGAAGGTGCATTATCCAACTTGCTTGTCGCTAAAAATATTGTCGCTGTAGCATAGTTGGATAATGCATATTTGTTTGGAAAGAGATACAGGTTCGAATCCCGGTGACGCAACAACAATATTTTTCGATAAAATTGATTATATATATATATATATATATAATCAATTTTATCGAAAATATTGTTGTTGCGTCACCGGGATTCGAACCTAAATATATATATATATATATATATATATATATATACATATCTTTCTAATTAATATATTCAATTCATATTTGAAATAATTGTTGTTCAGTTATCGGTTAGTAACGAAATAATAAGGGGAAAAATTACAAAATCGAGGTGAACGTGATAAATATAATGAAGAAGGTCCCATCAAATGGTGTGTTGACTGATTAATAAATAATCAAACGCATTCGTAAAGCTGGGTGAGAGGTACCACAGAAGTCGAGAACGACAACGAAAATCACGGTGTATGGATGAATGTTGAAGAGGCAAATGATGTTTGTTAAGTAGCGGAATATGCTGAGCGTGAACTTAGATTAGGCTGCCAATAACAATGTTACTCTGCATCCCTGGGAATATTATTAAACTACATATAAAAATGTGAAAAAAAAAAAAGATTTATAAATGATATACCAAACCTACAAAATATCTTTCTTTTTTTAGCGGCATTTCTTATATATACATTCTCAACATGATCCGACAGTCAAAAAAATAATCCCAGGGCTGTGGTACGATAGACTGTATTGCCACTATGGCGAATTATAGGCTTTTCCTGGGAAGAAATATAATACAACCTTTCAGAAGCATTTTGTTGTAAAAAGTATACCTGTAGGATTTATTCTTTTTTTGATATTATTACTATTATACTAAGGGAATTCTCATGAAGTGAATGTATAAAATACAGTTTTATGTGATATTCCTAAAATCAGCCAGATGGTAATTGTCAACGTACTCGTATATAATATGTGGGCGTCAAATTATTTTAAATTGAATACGTAATAATAATCTTATAACATTTTATCACATAAAAAAATTATTTTTGATTTGTTTCCCAAGAATTAGTAGTTATAGATACAGGTGACTATTATGTTCCAGGTCGATTTTGTTTGGCCACCAATTTGGTTTGAAAAATATTTGTCAATTTGTATTTAGTAATTCTATAGAGTAGTTAATTACAATTTATTATAAAGTATTTAACGTTGTTTAAGTCATTAAAACATTTTATCTAAATAATAATTGCAATGCTGCAAAACTTATTGGTAGTCGAATTGGGTCGATTGGGCCTGAAACACAGGACGATACCACCTCACACATAGCCCGAGCTACGCTTGAAATGTTTTCCGGCCGCATAATATCAAAAAGTGGTGATATCGACTGGCCTCCTCGATCACCTGATTTGACAACTCCTGACTATTGAAAGGTGGTACTTGAAAGAAAAGGTCTACGCCAATAAGCCAACAACAATTCCGATGCTACAATATTCGCAATGAAATAACACGCCAGGTGTGCGAAAATGTTATGAAAAATATAGTTAAAAGAGCACGCATTTGTACAGCTGCCAGAGGCGGCCACTTGGAAATGTTATATTTTATACGTAATTGTAATAGATTAAATAATCTATAAATAAAAACAAAAATATAAAATTATATTTTATTTTCTAGTTATATAAAAATAATATCGGCCTGGAACATAATATTCACCCTGTTTGTAGAGCTTTATTGATTATACAGAGTGCATGTCCCTAATGTCAGAATAGGAATGAGGGATGAGAAGAGTGCTATTATGTTTTCTTACCCTTATCGTGGCGGTATACGGTGGATGTTATGGTGTGCATTAATTAATTACTTACCTTCGTGAGTGACCATTGCTCCCATTCCAAATCTGAAGAGCGAAGTCTCCTACTGAGATTTATCGCCTTCCACAGTGATACTATTCTACAGAATAAAATAATATATTAAATTAAAATATGGGTAGAAAAAGAGATACACGATAATAGACCTTATGGTTAAAACATCATTAGTAAAAATTAGTGTAATATCAAGAATCAGCTTATTAATTTCAATATTTATTTATATGTGTGAACAGTATATAATAATCAAAGGAAAAAAAACAAATATGGTTGAATATATAAAGCAAAACACAAATAAATATTTATAAAGACACATAGAGAAAAATAAAAGGCGGAAAAATAAAAATAAAGGTAGTAAATGCCTTACATTACATTAAAATATAATTTAAGGCAAAATATAATATAACGTATGGTCTTAAATTAGGTCTGACGCTCTCCCAGTTAACCTAATAACCATAGAGGGCCATATTTTTGCATTAATGTAATAATTATTTCATCTATTAGGGATGTCTGCATACCTGTTGCTCAAGTTTAGTTTAATGTTTTTAAAAAAATGTAATGATATTTAAAAATATAATTTATCTGTTTGTTTGGTCATGTGGAATGAACGAATGAGGACAGGATGGGAGGAAAGTTGATGCTCAAAAATTGACGATATTGCAACAGTAGTCTTACATATTTTTCAAGAAAAGTACAGTTCTGGCTCCACGAAATGGGGAGAAATTACATCCAATAACTTTTAAAAGTTCAATTTTGAGATTAAACTGCTAAAGCTGTATTGAATATTGCATTTTTTACTTTTCTCTGTAGTATTTTACATAAGTTTACTTCATATTTGTATGTTATTTACTTATTATACACACTCTTACTTCATGTTTGTATATTATTTACTTATTTACTCTTTAAGTTTTACAATATATTTATATGCTATCTAATCGCATCTTATTTTACTCTTTATATACTTATTTTGTACATTGAACATTACACTTTGTTTACTACTGTACCGGAAAAGCATTGTCTGCTATAATACAGTAAAATATTAGTGTAGCAGGCAAGGTAACGAAATATATGTCTTACTTTGCTGTAAATTAATACCAAATTCGCTCAATGAACTTTCTTATTTTGTGCTCCGCGAATATTTAACAAATTGTCACTAGATCTTAAAGGGTCTAAAGTGATTAACGATTTCAAACCAAAAATAACAAATTTGGTTGCCTGATGTGGATAGAAAGCAAAATGAATTTAATTTGTCATTTGTGCTAACCTAACTACCTACACATTTTTGTCTCCAACTATTGTATATTATAGGCAATAATATTTTTATAACTTTTTTTCAATAATATTTTATAACTTCAGATTGTACTTTTTTCACATAACTTTTTATTACTTACTTACCTCTAAACAATTAGAACTTTTGAAAACTGTACAGGTAATTGCTTTATTACAGACCACGTCTAGTAAAGTAATTACCTTTATTTTTTCATACTTATTATTTAAACCACAAAAAAAAAAGATTTAAAAAAAAAAATATCAATTATAATAATATAACACACTGTACTATGAATCAAAAAATTTATTATTATTATGTATGAGAAGAGGTGTGAATGTGGATGATGGGAAACTTTTGTGTAGGGACTGAAGTGTGAGTAGCGCTCTAAGCTATATGCTCATCTCCATGATAAAATGGCGTGATTGCAAATTAATTAGGTACACTAAATATATTGAATTAAATAAATTCAAAATCAAATATAAAACATTATCTTTCATGTGTAGAATATATACTGGGCCACTGCCTGTCGTTTTGCAGTATACACACGTATATAAATATAACCTACATATCATTTACATTATCTACCATTACACTCCGGATACCGGAACTGAATGGCATTGATTTCCGACGGAAAAACGACGTATATGTGAAGTGGAACCTGTATTTTAACACAATAACGCTGGATAACCGATAAATTTTAACGCTAATAATAGTTAAAATTTAGAAGAGGAGAAAAATTGACGTAATACTGAAAATTATTACTACTGAAAATTATTAAATTGAGCATGGTATAATTGCTTGGGGTGGAGCGACTATGTCTGCAATTAATCCAATAATAGCAGCTCAAAAAATTATTTTAAAAGTTATCCTCAAATCCCCAATCACAACGAGCACTGACGAAATTTTTGATAAATTCAATGTCTTTGATATTAGACAAATATACGCTAATACTACTCTCAAATACGTATATAAATACAAACAGACACATTTTAAAACAACACAAAACATAATTTCCACACGGTCAAATACAAATAACCTTCAAACCCAAAGAGCACATACTACATTTGGTCAAAGGAACTGCAAATATTTTGGACCTAAACTGTATAATAGAATGCTAAAAGACTTAAATCAATTGAATTGTCACGAGAACATGAAACTTTATATTAAAACTTGGATTCGTAATATGGGTAGAGCCAGTATTGGTGCACTCACCCGAACATATTGACTCATACCTATATTAATTATTGCTACAAAGTGATCCAAAAATTAAGTCCACCTTAAAATTGTTCTTCATATACACCTTTTATATGTTAATAAATCTTTCTACTTGTAATTTTAACCAATTGAACAATTGCTTGTAAACTATGCCCGTCTTGACACAGAATTTCTCTAGTGAGACGGGCACAGTCCAAACAAATTTTTATATGTATTATATAGTTACAAATAAATAAATAAATACAAAATACCCCTTAAAAACTCATTTTAATCACCAAGAGGATAAAACCACTTTGTTGGCAGTACCTGTGCGCAGCTGTATGTGTACATACGAATGCTTACATAAGACAAAAAGACTTACAAAAGGGCTATTTATTTCATCCCGACCTTTTTTTTTGCCTGACATTTGTCGGAGGTAGCAATGAAAAGTTATGTGTAGTTGGATTGCTTGCAATTTAGGAAACAATTTCATACGAAAGCAACATTTCTTGGAAGGTGTTCTTGACATAGAAAAAAAAATCTTCTAAAGTTTATTCAAAAGTCAAAGATATTACAGTAATTTATTTTATTTTAACGTTTTACTAAATATTTAAATGTAATATATACATAGCTACTACTAGTATTCGAACCCGGAACTTTCTACTGCCGGATTACTGCATTACCAATTACGTTGTAGTAACTTACAGGTTTACGTTTAATTTTTAAACATTTATTATTTCCCATTAAAATAGATCTTTGTACCTGATTTATATAATTTGTTTTTATTATTACGGAACCATGTTCTAAAAACTTGACTTCATAATTAAATTATGTTTTCGTTTAGAATAAATATTTTTATTATTCGCTATTTTGCGCACTGAACTTAAAATTATCTAAATTCTTAATAAAAATATTGGTTTACATGAACCAAGTTAAAAATTAAATTATTCAGAAAAAGTATAAAACATCTCTATTACTCGTATTCTATGATGAAACAGAAGTGATCAAAACACAATTCGTGTTCATAAGAACTTTTTAGATTTAAATTATCGTTCATAAGAACTTTTCGACTTAAATTTGCGTTCATTAGAACTTTTTCGATTTATTATAGGTTCGCGTTCATAAGGCACATAAAAAAGTTAGAAAAAAACATATTTATTTTGTGTTCCACATGATTTTTTTGCTTAATTGCCTTTTTATCACATAATAAATTTAAATTAAAATGAGTAAATGCTCACATAATAATGACGGGAAGAATTCCGGCGAACAGCAGGAGGGGAATGTTGAAGGCGGCCTGTCGCTTATTGGTAAACCTCCAATCCAGGGAGCACGATGTGCCGCTGACGTCACAGTCGAAGGATCCGTAGAACAGCAGTGGAGGTACAGAGAACCCTACTGATATCATCCAACATAGGCTGATGCATAGCAGGTAGAATTTTATACTTAATTCTTTACCTAAAATATTATTTAAATGATTATGATCAATGATGTGCAAATATTTTTTTTTACTATAAGAAAACCGATTGGTAACTAAAGCGCGAGTTGGAAACTCTTACAAGTAGTCTTTGACTTTGAATTGACATATCTGATATCACTCCACCTCGCTTCTTCTACCTCGGTAACTACTGACGAGTATATGATTGGTAGTCCTAAAACAACATTCAAATGCAATATAAAATATTCAAGAAAATTAGGGAAATAATATATTACATAATACACTTATTTCTGGTTAATTATCATGGTATTTATTACATCTGATTATATATTATAGTATAGTGTTAAAAAATAAAATAAGAAGCGGTGTGAGGATGAAACTTTACTAATTTATTTATTTATTTCTAGTCGTTCGATTTTAAATAAAAACATTAATTAAATTTTTTCGTCGTCGAATATCTGTACATCATTTAATATATCAAATTTTATTTGTTCAAAATAGTTACTATCTTTGTAAAAATGTCCATATGCCCTGTGTCCGAGAATTATATTTCTCTCGTGAATGCGAGAATCTACAGTACAGAGTTCAACGCTTTACTTAATCATCAACCCGTATGTACTGCTCGCGATTGACTCTCTGAGATCAAAGTCTCAGTGAAAGATCCTCGTGAACACGGACCTTTACAGATTACATTTAATGACTACCAAATAAAGTGAATATTTAGAATAATTTAATTCATGTTTCTAGTGCAATTTTTTTTCTCCAAGAGTCAATCAGTAATATTCAATTTGTCCCTTTCTTCCACTAAAAATTATTATTTAGATATTTTTCGGTAAAGATAATTAAAAAAGAAAAATCTTTTCTATTTTAAAGTTACTTAGGAATTTGGTGATATATGATTTTTGAAACTGATTTAAAGTCCCAGTCAAATTTTAAATAATGAAACTTTGTGAAAAAAATCATGAAACGTAAAATAACACGAAAACTTTTAATAGTACGTTTCCTGTCATTTTGAAATGTAGCCCTCATTTAAAACTGAACAGCAAATGTTTTGATACACTCTCAAGGGTGAAGCATTTATAAATATGGATAATTTATTTATTTATGCAGCTTTCATTCAAATTGGTGTACTTTGATATTTTTTATTTATTATCTTAGTTTTATTAACCACTAATTGAGTTTAAAAAACATCTACCGGTTTCGGAAAATACCTTTTCCTTCTTCAGGATGTCATAACTAACTAAAACTATAGCATTGTTTCTTCACCAGAATCTATTTTAAAAAAAAACAACAATTATTTAAACTGCTGCTCAATACAAATTTAGTCGAATAATTTTTAGGAAAAAATTTTAGAATAGGACTCGTAGTTAAAATTAGTTGGCTGTTTAGAATTTCCTGATTACTTTTACATACTTTATTTATCTCCAACGATTCCAAATTATTTAATTTGTGACCTACACCGTTTATATGCAAAATTAATATTGCTAATTTTAAAAGTATTACTTTGATATTGTTTGTCTAGTCGACTAAAATAATTAATTCTGATGATATCATATAAATGAATGGTCGGCATTATTTTAACCTAAACGTCGAATACTTTTATACTAGTTTTTATTTCCTACTCGTTTTACGAATCACATGCATTAATATTTATGAATTTTATTTATTTTTAAACAAATCAATATTTCATATTTTAATCTGCGTTGTGAAGACGGCCAAATGACCCGCGATATTATTTATGCTGAGTGGCAGTTAAGAAGGCTCACGAACAAAAGATGACCACCAACGAACTCAAAATACTCAGATGAGTGAGAAGAATGGATATAATGCAGAATGAGTACATCAGAGGAAGTTTTAATGTTTAAATATTTTATTTTTCCAAGAATGTCGCGGACTAAAATCAAAAACAAACAATGAAGTTCAATAATTTATTAAAAAATCTAAATTAACAGAAACACATACAATTTTTAGTCAGCGAGAGGAGTGTTTCTTGATTTTCTTTGAGCAATTTATCAAATTGTGGCTCTATATTTGAAATGAAAATATTTAAATCTTTCTCTAGTTTTAATCTTTTTTTGTTTTTTATATTAACTATTGAGGAAATGATTAAGTTCAGGTTAGTTAGCTGATAGAAATCACCATATGGTGGTGAACTCATCCTCGTATATATGTACCAAAAAAATAATTATACAATAAAACTTGTGAAAATAAAATTTTCATTATTAAGCATATATTTACAGATTTATTTATCTACAGATTTTATATTTTACTATACAGTGAGATTATGAATTAATTTTTTTTTTGCTTGTCAGGGTTTCAGTTTGAAAAGGATTTAAAACTGACTTAATTTTGGAATTATGTGAGTTTGAAATGGCTATCCCATGTATCGTAGGATTTTTTAATGGTTACTCTAAAGAGTATTGTTTATAAATAACAAAAAAAAATCTCAAAAAGTTTTTTTATTTGTTACTTGATTGTAAATTTATCAATTTGATGTACAATTATCTAATCTTTATGAATAAAAACAATTTCAATAATGAGTAAATATAAAAAGATGGTTACCGTATTTCATTTTTCTGGCCACGAAAAATCTTTCGAAGCACAACACAGTTACGGCTGCCATTTGGAAAACTCCCAACAGTTGATGCATAAAGGCAAATAATTGACAGCACGATTGACCGAATAACCATCTAAAAATAATACATTTTACACATAGCGAAATATAAACACATTTTTAAGCAAAATTTCTTAACGATTGAATTGATATTAAGTATACAGTAAATTTTTATTTCATGAAAAATCAGTATATTTATGATGTTTATATAACATTAACTTTGTAGACAGACATAATTTTTTGTTTTAAAAAATAATACACTTTGTACAAATTACTTCGATTAATTTGATATCTATTTTAATATTCTAACTTTTCATTGTACATTTATCCTGATGAAGGTACAGTGGTACGAAACCGATTGACTTTAGACTTATCAAAGTTTGTTATTTTTAAATTAATGAAAGTCGATGTACTACGGAATACATATAAGATTACTTCTTTGATGTCGCTTTTTTTCTTGTTAATGCATGATATTTATTGAAAATGGTATAAAAATATAAAACTCTAAAAAGAATTTATTCCGGCAATATGACAGGGGGCGATAACGCCATATAATATATCAGTCAGAAATAAAATACTTAAATATTGAGAAGAAACATTTCAATTTAAACACAAATAACGTGTAGTTGAATATATAAAAAATATATTATTCATATTTTGATACCCAAAAAAACTATATATTTCGCTGGATTTTTATTTAAAATGAAGATACACTTACATTTAAATTGTATTTTTATAAAAAGTTTTTTACCGTGGAATAAAAAATTAAGCCAATTTCATAGATGAGGGTATAATACAATATTTAAAACTCTTCTTTATATAATTGTCGATTTCTGAGCGTATTCGGAAGAAAAATAAATTAGATTTACAATATACTACTTTACAATAGGTTGTTACAAAAATGAAGGCTTAAGGGTATTTATTATTTGTGCTATCCAACTTTATATTTTATAGCATTTTGAACAAGAAATCAGTTTGCGTAATTGCTAGAATTAACTTTAAAAAAACGTAAAATTAACTAAGAAAATGTCTATATTTTTAATTAAATTAAAAGAACATATAATGATAATTATAAACAATATCATATTTAAATTATATCACATATCTACATAGTATAATTTATATTAATAAAAATAATAAACGACGTTCTCTAATCTGAAAATCATATTATTTTATATCATTGGAGACAATTTCGATATACGGAGATATGTCAAAACCATAAAAAAGTAATGAAAATACGACAATATCGTGCAATAGGACGCTGTCAATAGATATATAGGACTAATTCTTGTGTTTATTTATTTATTTGTATATTTGACATCCAAATGACATTAATATTAAAATGTATGCAATGAGAGAAGATATCAATGAACCAATAAAATAAATTAGTTTAATATGATAACAATTTAGAAAAAAGTATCAATATAATGTAATTAAAAATCATACCACAACGATATAAGCAAGAAACACAATAATAATATCATAGACTTGAACTATGTCATTATTATATATTAGATTGTACATGCTTTATTGTATCATATGTGTAATATAAATTAATATAACTGTTTTGAACTACATTGACCAATTATTCATATTATCTCATTTAAACGGTATCGTACTAAAGACTTTGCACTATTTTAATTATTTACATTAACGTTAGAGACTGTACCTCTTTAAATTATAGTAATGACAATAATCCAACGTGTGTGTAGTACAAAGTTTAGAGATGAAAATTAAAATAATCATGTTACACCACAAAGTAACCGCCACGTCAATTAATGACAACTATTTTTAGATCTTGATGCTGTAAAATTACAAGTTATATTCGGTCTTACATTTTTTTTAAAGTTTTCAATTATCAGGTCTGTCGTATTTCGTCCATCTGAAATTTTACTAAATTCACCTGGTTCATCAAGCACTCATAATTGCATTAATTATATATGCATCGGTAATGATGTACCGAATAAATAGTCTATAGTCTGCGAATGTTTTTAAATAATGTATTAAAATTAATTTTAGTTTACCTGCCAACTAATGCAGACGGCCCTGCGAAAGGGAATCCCCCCAAAATCCCTCTGGCCAGGCAAGACGTGCACAGGTTTAAAACTAACAGGTGACTCTTGAATGAGAGAAGGTGACTTTGTATGAATGTTGTGATCATCCAACTATTAAGAAGAACGCCACTGAGTCCTGAGGAGAAAAGGAATCCATGAAATTTAAAGCGGAAAATTGACGCGTTGAAGCGGAGACTTATTTATTTATTTAGCGGGGATGGAGTTGATTATGGTTATATATTTCTGGATGACCTAGATGTGAACAATTTATAGATCATATGATTAAATGAATCAATTTTTAAATGCTTAATTAATGCACTACGACATACGAGTACTTACAGTCGATACCTAAGTATTCATTAAAAAATTGAAATAAAAATTAGTAATGTAAAAAATTTTAATTTAGATTTTTGGAAACATTCTATAGGGAAGAAAGCTAGATGGTTTGTTGAGCATGCGTATTCTAAGTGAAACATTTTTATGTTTACACAACTTTAATTTTGATTTTTATGTCATTTTGTATATTTGTTTTTATGATTTTGACGGAATGAAAAACTTTTGAGAATCAAGAAAACTTTTTTTTTTCTTATGAAGATTTGTGATAAAATCTTAGATAGATTTATTTAGGTATTTGAGGTCCACCTTAAAATAAAGTTGATTACTTTTTAAAAATGGAATAATAGATTGGAATATGTTACAGAATATTTGTTCAAAATTTGTCGAAAATGTATTCGATTGCTATTGCGAAATTGTGAACGCGCTTCCCCGGATAGGAAAAGACCCAGGTTCGAATCCCGTTACAAATTAAATAATTTTTCGATACATACTTTCATTTTTAGTTGATTCATTTATTTATATTATTATATTTAATTTTCCTCCTACATGTATACTTATTATTGGAGTTATTAATTACCATTCGATTTCCACCCCAATAAAAAAAACCTTCCGGCAAAAAGTCCGATAGCAAAAATCAGGGAGACTTTGTGTATGTGTGTGTGTAAAAGCGTGTTATTGACTTATTTCTCTGAATCCAATATTAAAAAAGTTTCGAATTTTTTAAGTTTATGAACAGCCGCCATTTTGAATCAAGATAATGGATCAGGCTGGCTGATCCCAGCTAAGTTCGATATTAATTTACCAGAATAATTTTTCGGAAAAGTTTGATAAGAATATGATAAAGACCTACGGCAGTTAAGGTGACCACAAAATCATATGTATAAACTTTTTAACGGAGCGTGGTTTCGAAATCTCTTGGTGATGATCGAAAAAAGCATAATGAGATTTTCCGGAAAATGTGTCACGAGACCTTTACAATAGACGGTATTTCTATCAAAACCTAAATAAAATATAATTTATTTAAAATAAATTTGATCTAAATGAAGTGTTTTTAATTGTAAGGAAACACAATACAATCCATCGAGTATTTAGAATACAATGTTGACATAATTTATCTATGATTTAGTTAAAATTAGTTATGAATTAATTTGAAAATATTATTTGTGACTGCACTAGTTAAATATATATTCAAATTTTTTTAGTAGTACAAAATACAAAAGTTATAAATCATTTCTAAATTTTTTTATAGAGCACTGATGACATGTCTGGACTTATCAAACAAATAAATCAAAAAAATTATATGAACATGATAAGTAAACTCTTTAATTTTTAAAAATACAAATTAAATGTATTAATTAGAAAAATATACACATAACATTAATATATTCTTGTTGCTACCGGTATTCAAACCAGGATCTCTTCCTATCCGGGGAACATGTATTCACCGATTATACTACACCAACACAGTACATTAAGGACAAATTTTCTAAATTGTATGTTACACTTTTCAAATTAATATATCGATCCATTACATACTTTATTTTTACGGAATCTCAAATACCTTTGTGTAATCCGATAGGAGACGTCAGAATTAATAATTCATTTTTATTCAATTTTGGACACACTGATACAACTTTACAGACCTATGTTCTGAATAATTGCAACTTCACAATAAGAATATGTTCTCCTTAATAATCTTTATAATTATTTAAAATTTCATTTTTTATGTACAGTTTCTGTGATTGATGGTTAAGTATTGTAAACATAAAAAGTGTTCCCTTGAAAACGTGATATTTTTGACATATCACCGTTGTGCTCTACATAGTCGATGTGTTAAATGAATAACCGAGTAAATATAGATACCGAGAGTAGATGTGGTGTCGTCCTTACCAAATACTATAAGACATGCTCCCAGGAGGGTCTTGTGAGAGTTATCCAGCACGTACCAAGGACACTCAAAATTAGTGAACATTTTCCGATCATTAACAACTCAAAAACGTTGACGTCACGATGCCTCCTCTGCACTGCTCAAGTCCCTCATCAAACTGTTCTGAGAGAGTCAACGTTCCTCATGCCAGCGGTTTCCAACCTGCGCTCCAACAATTATCATCCCGTCACTTGTATATTTTGAATTAAAATATTAGGGCTGAAAATATTTCTCGATACATTTGTCAATAGCAAATACTTTAAGAAAGTAGTACTGATCGATTTTTTAGTCATGGCACTTCAAGAATGTGTTGTATACCGATACACGTCAATATGTGCGTGAGCGCTAAGCGAGAAAGAGACTATGTTAATTGACCGCTTCACGCTTGACAGTAATGCAACAGCGCACTTGACGTCAGTTGACGTATGATATCGGTTGTGTACACCGCGCATCATATAAAATACACTGTTCACTTTTATTTAAAATTTATTTACTTAACCTACTAGTTTCAACTGATGAAGGGCTTCGACAGAATCATTATTATTATTAAGATGTGATTAATATTATTTCATTACCTATCCATAAAATAATTAAGCATTACTAAAAAAAATATACTAGCAACACAATCGTCAGTGGCCGACTGTACAATGCCATGAGTAAAAATTCAAGCTGTACCACATAGAATTTCAGACCATTGTACATATATCTGTGGCTTGAGGGCAGAGCAGACAGATTTTGCCTGCCACACTTTCTTTCACAATACTCTGAATCAGCCACCCTGGTTTAAGAAAGACCTCGGATACCCTAAATCTTCCGATATATCCGCAAAATCAACAGGCAAATCTCCAATTAATTTTAAAAAAATCTAACTTTCTAAAACCAAACATGTTAGCTCTACTTAAATTCTTAATAAATACATATTTTTTCATTTAACGCTGACCGGTTTCATCATTATCTGTCAGTTCCTATCCGAGCGGGCGCAATGAAACCGATCTGCATTAAATAAAATAAAAACCCTAATGGGTTAATCTAAAGGTTATTTATAATTTAATTTAGTCAATCGTATAAAATATCTAAAATTCACGATTCAAATATACAATTTTATGGAGTGAAACAAATTTATGCGAATAATATTTAATAAAATTAATATAGAAATAAAATATTATTTCTATCATTGTTTATTCCGTTGGGGCTTTTGATGTTATGGAATTAATATTAAATACATATTCTTTTGAATGCCTTTTTCCTTTCATACATGCAATTATGCCGTATAACTGTTATGCAGTTTGAGAAATATTAAATATTATAATGTATAGGTATGTATGTAATAAAGTTGAAATAAACAAAAATCAATTGAATTATTTAGTAGGTATTCAATGTGTGAGTTCTAAATTTGAAATGGTGAATTATTTAGAATTGAATGTGTGAATTCTGAATTTGAAATGTTAAATTATTTAGTATTCAATGTGTGAATTCTAAATTTGAAATGGTGAATTATTTAGAATTGAATGTGTGAATTCTGAATTTGAAATGTTAAATTATTTAGTATTCAATGTGTGAATTCGTCAGACCACGTACAATATTACGGATAAACTGATCATTGAAGCATCTACTGGCACATACATGTATATATCGAAAGTCAAGTAAAATACAGCACAGTTAACCGTGAAGCGAGCCACGATTCATTGAATGATGCATCTGATACAAACATTTATGAAAAATCACGATTAAAGTATTTATGGGAACGTACTATAAAATCTGAGCGTATTGAAATTTCGCATAGACTACACGGAAACTTAGCGTATCCTAGCATTCAAGAGAGAGATCAAGAGAAATATTAAAATTGTTTTTCAGCTTTTCGTTAAAATCTCATGAAGTATTTGGTTTTCTGCTTAAAGATTTAAAATTATAGAGTATATAATATTGTATAAAAGAAACTACTTGCAATTTATTTAAAATTCGTTGTATCCAATAAATTTAAAATTCTCACAATAATAAAATTAAAAACCACTGCCCTGGATGAAACCAGTTCTGCCTCATAATAGTCCCAGGATACTCCAACATGAAGGAGCACAATAGCAAGTAATCCGAGAAGACAACTCGAAAACAAAGGATCCGAAACCACGGTAGTAAGTGAAACGAACTTATTAAAATCGTAGAGTAGCTTAGTGTTTTATTTACATCACAAATTTGTTGTACATTGGCAGAAATGAGATGAAATTATATTTAAAAATAATAAATCACGTGTCTGTGCTAATTCTGAATAGAAAAGTACAATTAATTATTAATTTAAAATGTTTAGTTATATCCCTGGTATCTACATAGTTGAAACATGGATTCTGAAAGAAAGAAAGATGAAAGGCCTATGAGACGCACAAATTTCTCCCTTCTTCAGAAACATCATCATGAAAAAAGTTATGGCAGGCGATATGCAGAAAAACAATTCTGAATTTTGAAAAAATGAATATGGCCAGGTCTTCTATATTGAAATTGACCACGGAAGAACCGCTTCATCTCACAGAACATAAAGGTTCGATCGGTATAACCATGGTATTCTCCTTAGCTTTGTATGTGGTCGAAATATTGACCCTGAAAAGGAAATAAATAAAGACGCTCGACGCCTCCAAGGTGTGATGTTTCCATTCTTCAGCAATTCCATCCTGAAGGAAGGTGCCCCATAATACACAGGAAAATAATTATTTCGTTATTTAGATATGTTGCTAGAAGAAATGAAAATAGCCTGTAGAAATTAGTGATTACTAGAAATGCACAAGGACGCAGGGCGAGAGGTTGAATTCTAACAAAATGACTGGAGCCACACTGCATCGTACTAAAGAAGGTACCTTTGGTCCACAGTATCGCGCTATGAATCAAACGACAACTATCCTCAGACGTGAGTACACTTATTGAGAGAAATATATTTTCAAAACATTTAATTTGTCACAAATATATTATTAGAATATATTTTTTTAATTTGAACTGTAACATGACATCATTTTACATCACCCAAAATGGCTGATAAAATACACATTTATTCATTGAAATTTACTTTACATTCTCAACAGCTATATTTTTCCAAAATATTTTTCATTGATTTCATCATATTCTGTAAGCGGTTAATTTCTGAAATTAAACACAACGGCTATATTATCAGGAAATGCAAACAAAAAACATGATTAATCTTTAGTGTGCGTGTAGAACAGTCTCCAGGATTTAGCAGTAATGATAAGGAAGTATTAATTGTTTACTTACTTACTTTACTTTGATCTGAGTACAAAATACAAAAAACAAAGAATAAAATTTCTCTTCGCTTACTGTACATATACATTGTATCTGAAACACATTAATTCCTTAAAAAATATCTACTTTTTAATTAAATTATTAATCGAATAAATTATTTTTAAAAATGTATATATTAAATGTATTAATTAGAAAGATATACGTATAAAATCAATTTTATCAAAAAATAGTGTTGTTGCTGCCGGGATTCGAACCTGGATCTCTTCCAATCCGGGGAACGTGCATTAATTGATTTTGTATGTGTATCTTTCCAATTAATACATTTATTTAGTATTTAAAATATCACAGACCTATGTTCTGAATAATTACAACTTAATCATCCTTACATTGTTGATAAATTATTTTTGCTGTGAACATAAATCGTGTAATAGCATGTCCCAAATCAATAGAAATAGGAATAACTTTAATATTTTTATATTTATTTCACTATTTCTTGCTATCTAAATATTTAACAAAAATCACAATTGCTAAACTTAGGTCATTCATAAATTAGATATACTTGCTTTAGTTCAGATAAAATATCGCAAGATTCAGATATGATGCGTACATATTTTTCAAGAAAATTGTGTATTGTTTTCCCCAGAGGAGGGTACATATAACGATGTAATGATAACACGATATAACTTGTTTTTGTAAGATTTATTTAATAATAGTTGCTTTCACTTTCATTTGGTTGATATACATATATATAAATATTGTAACAGTCATGAAATATTCTCAATACACGTGAATACAAACAAATATTTTATTTTGATTGTTACATTTATAAAAAAATATTTATTTGATTGTGTTTGGTCTTAGGGTGAGTTGTTGTTAGCATGGAAATATTGTACGAGTATCAACATATAGATTTGTCTTGTGTCTAGGGTATTGTACTCTTTAAATATAAGGTCTGATGGATATCTAAAGGGACGACCATTTATTACCCTAAGGATTGTCTTTTGTGCTCTTTTAGCCGACTCGAATATTGTTTATGCTGCTTCTCCCCAAACTGAAATAGCTTAATTAAGGAGTAGCCGAGTCCAAATTACACTGATCTTAAGAGTTTGTAGTCAATTATACATTGTATTATATTTGTATTTGTTAATCACTTATTGAGTTTAAATACGTCTACCGGTTTCGAAAAATACCATTTTCTTCTTCAGTGTGTCAATACTAACTAAAAACATATATTATTGTTTCTTTACCAGAATCTATAAAAATTATGAATTTTAACCACAACGTTAATTTTGATAATTTCAAAAGTGTAATTATACAATGAATTCCTTTAAAAAAGTAAATTAGTTTTCATATGCGTTTACACTGTTAACACTGTTGTTAACACTGTGAAATTAATGTGTGATTTCATTTTGTCTCGCCACAAATGGTATTTTTGTCAACGTATTAATTTTACAACGGAAAGATTAAAAATAATTATTTTTGTAGGATTCGCTTTACATAATTGATTTTTCATTAGTCATTTCTAAGCGTAAATATTTTCCTTCAAATTAACTAAAATATGAAGTATATTTTGCATATATTTACCGAAATATTACAGATTTAATTAAAGCGGTAGATCAGTGTTATTGTATGGTTTGGGAAGGGTTAATACAAAAGCATACATTTTTTGATTTTTTGTGTGTTTATATTGCTTCGAATTTTTGATGATCGAAATGAATATAAGCAGTGCTGTAGTCAAAGGTAAAGTCTGCTGTATTCGCAGAAACAGCGTATAATCCTCTGGTTAAATCAAAAAATCTTACCATCAGACAAAAATTAAAATAATTCGTATCTTTATACTTCATTTTCATTTCATTTTCTCTTTTCTAATCCACGATTCGGTTAAGTACAATATAGGAATAATATTTATGTTGCAGAATATAATATATAATAATATAATAAATGATATATATGTTGCAGAATATAATATATAATAATATAATATATGATTTATGTTGCAGAATTTAATTTACACCGTATAAATATGGGTATGAAAATAAGGTACACGATATCTTACAAAGAATGCGTTAACGTATACCCTCTGAAGTTCACGACTACACCACTGAGCATTAGGTATATTTCTTATGGTTTAAAATAAATACAATTGCATTTACAAAAATCTAAAACGATTTAAAAGCCTGTTTTATGTACGCTCAATCCAAGCGATAATTAGTAATTAGAATTAATTTGATAGTAAACTAAACTATGTATCAAAATAAGAAAAAAAAGCGTTACAATAATTTTTAATTTAACTTAAATATTAATAAGGTATTGTTTAAAATCACAGATTAATCTCATATTCAATTAATTTATGAATATCGGAATTGGCTAGGTGTTTTCTTAAATCTAAATCTTTCGGGGCCAGAAGGTCATGTTTGAGGATTTCGTAGCACTTATTGATGCTTTCAACGACTTCTCCCTCGAGATCCTGGAACAACATACATACAATTATAACATCCGACTTCTAGGAATCTTGACTCTTGACACAAAGGTATGAAAGTTTATAATGGATTCTGTCTATCCAGGGAATGTATTGAGCTATCTCATACATTTTAATTTACTTTTTATGACCTTCATTGAACAGTTAGAATTTATTTTATCAATATCAAAATAAAATACTTTATAAAGTAAAATGTTGCATTAATCACATAATTTTTTAAATTACCATACATATTTTTAATGAAAACCACAAACTACCAACGTGAACATTCCGACGAATTTTTTCAATATTTTCATTTTGGTGTCACTCCCGCGATCGCTTTGGTACCACTTACGCGATCACATAGCTCCGCGACTATTTTTAAATATATGACTCGATTGGAACGAAAATTTAAGCGTTGATAATATAATATGTATTAATGTAAAAAATACGTCTTATATACGAGTAAATACTTTTACTGATGCACAAATGTGCCATAGACTATCGGATTTATGTTTTCCCTCGTCCCGCAATTAATGTTCCGAACCCCTCTCCTATATGTACACTTTATTTCATGTCTATTCATTTACTGGATGATAATGTGATGAAAACACATTATTTGATATTAAAATTTTAGAACAATATAACATTTAAAACAAATTAGATTAATCAATTAGAAAAGATATACAGAAAATAATCAATATATCAAAAAATACTTGGTTACTACCGTGATATGAACCCAGAATTTTTCTGTGCTAGGTAAATGCTTTATTGTTACGCTATGTAATAATATTAATAAATTATAACAACGACAATTCTGATACATATATGTTATCTAAATATGAATTAAATATATTAATTTTAAAGTTATTGCGCCACCGGAATAATGGAACGATTAAATGTATTAATATCAAAAATGTAACATAAAAAATTTGTCGCTAAAAATATTATCACTGTAGCATAGTTGGATAATGCACTTTCCTCGGTTAGCAAAGAGATCCAGGTTCGACAACAATATTTTTCGATAAAATTGATTTTATATGTATATCTTTCTAATTAATATATTTAATTCATATTTAAAATATCACAGACCGTCTGTTCTGAATAATTACAACTTCACAATAAGAATGTGTTCTCCTAATATATGTAGTCGTTTATAAATGATACATTTTCAATTCCATCTCTAAAAGATATCAACCTTATTTAATTTTTTTGAAAAACAAAGTTAATCAACTATGGTTAAGATAGTAACAAAAATAATAGTAAATTCCACCAATTGCACGTTTTCTCTAATTGATTGATTGATTAACGTAATAGTAAGGCATTTTCTATTTCTTTCTAATTGATTTATCAAATTTTTACAGGTTTTTTTTTTGTAACCGCAATGTTGATATTACAATTAATCAGTAAAAATTAGAGTAAACCTGAATTTTATCGACACTTTCAACTTCAGGGCCTGTCTTGAGCTGGATGAGCTCGCGGAGGAGGCAGCGATGGAGCTGAAGGACCACGCGCGGGGTCCGCGGGGCCCCTGATAACTGGAGCAATTCTAGGGAGCGCAGCACCTCGCGGCAGAGCCTCTGCATGCGGTTCAACCACTCCACATTCAACTCTGAAAATATTGTTAATTATACATATATTCAAAAATGTGTTAAAATATTTAATGACTTTTTTCCAATGTTTCGAAGCGGCTACAATTCAAGGTACAGCAGCGCTTATATATATTATATAGTGAAATGGTAACAGTATCATATTTTGATTAAATCTAATTTGAAGTAGGTAGATTTGGATATAGATACACGAGGTTCTCCAATTCAATAATCTATTTTTACCATCGAATAATTCCCATCATGCTGGTATCAAATAATTCAAATTACATTGATCAATTAGAAAATTATACATAAATAGATTATATATCAAAAAATATTTATATATAAAGGGGTCGTCGCCTCCACAATTATCAACGCCGCCGACGACCCCTGAACGTATCTTGCAGATACCTGGGCGTAAAACAGAGCTCCTGAGAACCTCAAAATACGCCAGACACCGAGCGGATAGCCGGCTTTTGAACGGCACTTCTCTAGCAAACACTCCTCGGTATAGAATTTTTAATGCATATTTTCTAAACTGTAATTATGCTGAAGCAAAAATAAACTTTTGTCAACTGTAAGTAGTTCCTCTTTTTCAACCTGCTCTGGCCGCATATACACAATACATTGCCGCGATCATAATTAAACGAACATGTGAGTAAATGGGTGATTTTATTAGGGCACTCATTCATCACGCTACAGCATATCCTTCCGATCCATCTGCCATACGACTTTACAAACTGTATATACTCGTATATCCACACGAAACACTCGCATATAACACTACATAATCGCACACAAATTCCCCATACTTTTCCTATACGGGGAAACGCGTCACCATTTTGAAAAAAAATTTGAACATTATCCATAACCATGTGGCAGGTGTGTCGCCTAAAAGGTAATTATTTAAATAATTTAGATAATTTTAGTTTTCAAAACAAAACTTTGCATTACACACACGTTGGATTGTTTTCAATACTAGTTTCAAAAGATACAGTCCCTCTCATTATCAGGTGATAATTAAACTAAATGCAGTATTGTAGTCATTCGGGTAATGTAATATATAAAAGATTAATAATTAACTTTTTAAAAACCATTGAAATACAAAAGGATTTAAATTCGGAGAAAACACTAATTAACAACATTCCCTAACACTTCACCTTTACTGTCTATATTCCCGTTAACGACCGAAACCTCCCCCTTCTTCTCAAGCCCCCCCCCATTGTTCGAATAGACTACAATACTATACTTATTTTAGTAATCACCTGGTAATGAGAAGGACTATACCTCTCGAAACTAGTAGTGAAAATAACTAACGTGTGTGTAGTACAAAGTTTTGTTTTTAAAATTAAAATAATCACGTTACACCGCAAAGTAACCGCCATGTCAATTAATGATAATAATTTAGATCACCAATACTAGTTTTTTTTACTCTAAATATAAAAAAGTATATTCTCAAGAAGAATTTGTGTTTATCGTTGTCATTGTTCTAATAGAGTCAATCAAAAATTGTTTTATTTTATTAATGAAACTCTTTTTCAGCACAAAGATTTATTGTATATTAATTGTTTTTGCTGATTTATCGCTTTTTTCTGATACATTCAAGAATAATTTATAATTATCAACGCAGTAAGCAGCATCCTTGAACAATGAGATCAAATAAAAAGAAAATATTTTTTAAATGTTAAAAACTTTACACATTCCGGGATATTTTTGTAAGAATTTACAACTATTTGTTTTCTCTGAGAAAGGAAATATTTCGTAAACAAACCTGTAAAATTTATGAAAGCTGAGCGCGTAGAATTTTGAATAAAATAACATTATGTCGAGAGAAATCTTTTGTTTGATATTTCCGTAAATCTCATAGAGGCTTGGGAATTATTCAGTCCAGGTGACGCTTTTTCGACTCGACGCGAATGGCTCCACGAATGAAATTTTTAGGAACTTTATTTATGAGATTCTCTGGAGACAATTTTCCTAGTTCACGTATACCATGTCTTAGAGATGCACTCTCGCGTCTAACGTCAAAAGTCGAATGTTAAGAATAAATGTTAGTATTTAAACACCTTATACTAATTCAAATATTTTGTGACCTATGTCTTAACTATTCAGAATATTTAGTTATAGGGATCTATAGTTTTTAGGTGAATTTGTGTACATATATCAAATATTTCTGTCAGATTATTAACGGACATTTAAGCTAGTCGGCCAGAGAGGTCGAATACATGGGGCAGAACAATAATATCATATGCTTTTAATCGTTAGTTAGTTTTTGCTAAATATACAAAGCAAAACAGCGTTGTATATTTAGCTTTAAATTTAGTTTAATTTAGTTTTAAAAACACAAAGCGCTTGATTCTTCTATCAGATTATTTTAAAGCAAGCTAATAATAATAATAATCGCCGCAAGGGTGGCAAAACCTGACACATTATCCATATACACGTGGCACGTGTGTCACCTAAACGATAATAATCTAAATCATTTTTAAAATACGTCTGTATGATTTCAACATTTCTAAAGCAAGTCAATTACTGGCTGCTAGTAATTGCATATTTTAATAATTGTACGCCAACGGGACGATGAATCCACGACTTTCACTAGATATGATATTACTTATTTTTATTTCTTCTCATAAATTACAAAATGTGGACAATTAATTTTTCCCGAAGAAAAATCTCCGAAGAGTTATGGGAGAAGTGTCTGAGATGGCATAGTGGTCATATCTCCAGAAACAAAAAATAGATGTCACCACTGGCATCATTTTAATGTTCTTCTGAGTTCAGTGTATCAGTTTAGCTGAAATTCAGATAGTTTACAGCACTGTTGTGGACGCCATCTGCCATTGTTTTAAAATTTTATTTTATCAAGTTTGAATCATCGACATACAGACACCCTATACGGAACAAGGTGAGTCTTATTAGATTTTATGCTTATGGAATATTATTAATTTTATTATAATGATTTGTTTACGTAGAGTTATAATAATTTGATAGAAAAAAGTGCTAAATAGTTAATACAGTATGTATATGCTAAGATAACCTAGTATGCCATCTTACCAGTATGCCATCTCGTTCACGCAAAGAAAATATTTTTAGAATTTCTTTTTAAATAACAACTGAATTCCAAGCAACATCACCAAGTGACATGACCTTGACACAACTTGAAGCTACACCAGAACTTGACACGACCGAGACACTTCCGCATTTCGAAGACATTTCACTGGGTGAACTGAAGCAATGCGCGAAAATAAATGATCCCATGGGGCTTTCAAGCATCTAAGAATCAATGGCTTTCATTTCCAGTGACCAGATGGAATAAAAGGAAAATTTGGAATTATAAATTCTGCATCAGATATGAATTATTATCATTAGAGGCTGGGAAGTACGCTGAACTCCTTAGTTAAAAGAGGATTACTCTAGAATCATCTTTCGGCAGTGATGATGAGGAAAAGGTAATGTCAGAAAAAGAACAAGATCCTGCTTGTATTTATTATCTCAATCTAAAGAATGGTGGCTGAGATACCAACTTTGTAAGAATTGGTGTCACCTAGAATGCATTAGTCTTTCTAGAAAGATTGTTCTGGAACAGCAAAACATATCGTCTGCGACGCACGTTCTTATTCTTTTATTCTATTTATTTAAGGATGTTTAGTCTATACCATATCATGGCATATTGGAGGGATTTTGTTTATTAATATTTTAACCAAGAATAACCATTCATTTTTTATTTTTTAAACTGTACCTAATAAATCGAACAAGTGTTTTTTTTTTATTAAATATGTGCTTGTATTCATATGCGTTAATTACATAATTAATTTTTTGCAAAAAGTGTGCCATCTCAGATACCTTTCCCCTACTTTTTTTTTTAATTTACGTAGAACTATAAACAAAACATTAATATCTAGTAAATAAAATTTACTGGAAAAAGGCCACGAAACATGAGAACAGAAGAAGAAACAATAGCAAAACACCAAAATTATAAATGTGGACGACGTACCTACTCCATATTAAATATTTAAAGTGTATGAGAGTATTTTTATCTTTTCAAGTATTCAGCGAGGTGAAGAAAACACGCAAATAATGAAGAATTATCATCACTAATTAAGTTAAAAAAATACACATCTCAAAACAATGTACAAAGAAACAAAAAATAAATGTAAACACACTTTATTTTCTCACCAAGATCGCAGACGTCACAATATTTATAAATATAAAAAATACTAAATAAATTGAGCGAATTGCAGTATTTATTTATTTTCAATTGAAGATACGGAACACGTGTTAAAACAAAATACTGTTTTCAAACTAAGCTAGGCGTTTATGTTGTGAAAATAGTACTAACTTATTGGTTTCGCGGAACGAGGAACGGGCTTATAGTATTGAACTCGTCACTAACCATTTTGATAAAATCAATTGTATAACATACGTAACAGTATGATATATATAAGAAATACAGTGTGATTAACAAAAATCTCGAGCATTTACTGTTTTTGTAGAAACTGGGGGCGTCTGATAAATGTAATGCATAAATAAACTCATTCACAAATGTATTTAGATGAAAATTTATACGACAAGAAATTGGCATATTAAAGTGTGCCGGTTGATCGTTTAAGTTCACAATTTCAATAAACATCAAGTGCACTTAATGACATCATTAAAATGCAAACTCGGTCAAAATGCGCAGAAATATAGCGATGCCAAGTTTCAAGCACGTGCTTCTTGGCTGAACAATTCAAGAAGAAAATGTGAAATAATAACTTGGAATCGGCCTTGTGAAAACTTCAAAAATTAACATGTCAAAGTGTTAATACCTAGTTCGTTAATACTTAATGTTTCCATGGCTGTAAATTAATGTAGGAGCAAAAATGGGCGATTTGATTGTATGCTGTTTATTGTATGCCGATGATGCAGTACTAATGGCGAATAATGAACAAGAACTACGGAATCTGGTGAGTAGAATGTACGATGTATGCAAGGAAAGAGACCTCATGTTAACAAGTCGAAAGTGATGGTATTCGAGAAGGAGGAAAGCGAGACACCGTGCTAAATACTTGTAGTTAATTAATGTTTGGAACAAGTAGATGAGTTTGTACATTTGGGAAATATGTTTGATAGAAACGGAAAGGTTGAGTATGATATCGAAAGGAGGGTGACTTAAGGAAATAAAGTGAACGGCGCTTTGAATGGAATTATATCTAATGGGAATTTGTCAACCGAGGTAAGACTAGCGGTGCACAATGGAATCCTGGTACCGACACTGATGTATGGAAGTGAGGCCTATAGCTGGCAAAAAAGGAACGAAAGTAGAATGAGTGCAGTGGAAATGAGATCACTTAGGCGTATTTGTGGCAAATCTATTTATGACAGAGTAAAGAATGAAGAAATAAGGAAAGGATGTAAAGCTGATGTTAGTATAGTATAGTATAGTAAGATTAAGAAAGGATCACTTAGGTGGTTTGGTCATATAGAACGGATGAATGAAGAAAGAATGGTAAGAAAATATATAACGTAAGTGTTGATGGCACCAGAAATAAAGGACGTCCGCGGAAGACTTGGCACGACCAGGTAAATCAGATAATGGAGGATGGTTCTGTTAGTAGCCTCAACAATTGGCGAACTTGTATGAGAAGATTAATGAATGTGAATAAGGTGAGAATTGTGTGTCAGGATAGAAGAGTATGGCGCTCTATCCTCTCTACCTACCCCCACGGGGAAACGGCGTGATGGTAAGTAAGTAAGCTATCGTGGTTTGTGTAGAAATAATTTACACTAATAACAAGAATCAATTTATTCTATTTTGTCTAATATAATCAAGCCTTGTGTGGTGTTACTTAAAAAATTGAGTCCCAATACATAATGATTTTACTGAACACGATATCAATAAGTTGTTAATGATACAAATATGAACACATATTAAATTATACGATATAAGAATATTCAGTACGGGGTTTTATCCGTTAAATACTAAGAATAAAAGTGGTCATTTGTCTCTTATAATATTCATGAAAAAAATATAAATAATTAAAACTTTCTTAAAAAGGTGATTAAATTTAAATTATATAAAAAAGAAACTAAACCTTGTTATGTTAACAAATTATTAATTTTTCGTCAAAATTTTTACATTTCTTATTATGATAGATTAAAAAATGATTAGTCCGTATTAACTCGCAAAAGTATCGATATCAAAAATCTTTTGGCATAGTTATGCTGCTGATCGTGAATATCCCCCGATAAAAATAAGACAAAATTTCGTATATATAAATATAAATATCGTAAATATCCGTAAAAATCTGACAAATCATGTTTAATTGTTTAACTATTTAAATATTTATATTTTTTAAAGAAGTATGTTTATCATTTCAAGTATAACGATTATGCGTTGTTAATGTTAACCATCCTAAATTACAATAGTTAACATTCAATAATATTTACGCGGTAACGAAATAAATAAATATTTGAAACATTTTTCACACATTATTTTCTTACTTCTCTTTGTCACGCCGCGTCTATTTATCCATTAAAAATAATTCGCAAATAACAAAACTCGTATTGGCATCACTGACTTATCCAAAACCACAGTCCACGGTCCCCAAAACAAACACACTAGACGCGGACCGATCAGCCGTGCGTTAGCGTATTAGCACGGAGAATTTCCTTTGTGTTTTTCTTATCCGCGCAACTCGCCAGTGCGCATTTCTGCCAGTGACCGGACGGCGCACATTGGCACGGAAAATATCCGATAAATCACAGGTGCATTACAGTAATGTATTCAAGATTAATTATAATCGTTGATTTTAAATACGTACGATTGCGGCTGACCGAACCACCGGCTCACGACAGTTAGGCGTCTTATCCTTCCCGAAGCTCCCATTGCACTGATCGCTAGATTAATCCTCGATATGAACAGGATTCGTATGGCACCCGAGTTAGAGCAATGCTCCTTCTTAGAAAAACTGACCTAAAATAAGGCGAACTGCGAACGACCAGCTATATAAGTGTATTCCGTATTTCTCACATGTTTCTTTGGATTTACGAGACAACGACCATTGTTGACCCGAGTTTTCCCGTCACTGAGTGACCGAGAAAATATTTGCGTATTCAGCGGAATTTATTTGCAGTCATCAAAATATCATCTTCACACGCAACGGTACATAAGTAGGTACCTTCCTTAATACACATCAAATTGTACACTGTCCAGACGTGAACGAATTCCGATGAACATATGTATACTTTTACATCGAATCGAGAGATGTTTTAAATGCGTTTCAATTTGAAACAAAGGTTAAATGGAAATTATAAACTTCACACTATTGCGCCAAATTTCTTTGTTCACGCCAATTAGTGAGTATTTTTATTTTATTCTACTTCATCTGGGTTATGTGAAGTAAAAGTTGTGTATTTTATCTAATATCACAAAACAAATAACTACGTAGTATTTTCCAATGTCAGCTGTTGAATATCTTCGTAGATAATTTTCATTTTTAATGAAACCGATTACTAGTTGGTTCCATAATGATACTGTAGATAGTCCTACAAAAAAATACACAATGAATTCCGACTACACGTGGACTGTTCAGACAACGTGTAATGTCAATGCCCAAGATGACTCAAGATGATCAAAAATATCTGAGCATGGATATAACGTACACAGTCAAAATATTTAAAATAGCTGTAAATTTGTCTCTCCCGATAAAAGAGTGCTCCGGTAAGAAATACGTACTAAAGTAATGTAAGACAAGAATGAGTTAAATATATAAAAATGTATATGTAAAACTTTAATTCAATTTGATTTGTAAAAAACCTTAATTCTAATTCGCTCCATTCTTATAACATAATTAAAATTATTGTGCTTATTGAAATATTAAAATCAAGTTGTTAATTTTGATAAGCTCCCTAGCGATTTAATCATAAAAAATTCATCGTTTACCCACTGCCTTTTTCCCGTTCTCTTCTTCGTTTATATGATTATGTTTGTTCTTTCATAAAAAATGTATTTACAAATCTTTAGTTTTTCATGACTCCATTGAAAATGATTTATTAGTTTTATTTAAATGACGTCATTCAATTGATAAACTGGGTTTTTTCTATAATCTTTTTTTTATGGTCAATTATCATATAAGCACGAATCGCTTGCTATCATTTTTATTTTTTTAATATAGATAATACACATTTATTAATAAATCTAAATATATTTAGCCACGATATTATCAACGTGGCTGATTGAAATGAAACGTGAATAATAAAAATATAATTTTGAATACATGTAGATTATTATAATTACTTTTCTTAAAGACTTTTGTATTTTATTTCAGAGCTATTATATTAAATATATCAATTTTAATAAACCATCATGTGTACTCGTATGTCTTCATTTAGATTTCATATAAAAAAGATATTATTTGTAGTGTTGGATCGAAACATAAATATCTAACTTTAATAATGAGGTATTTACGTCAGCGAATCTACATAGTAAAAAGTGTTTATAAAAAAGGTGATCTAACGGTGAATGCTAATACTAAAATAAGTCACTCAAGTAGCAAATGAATTCGATAAAAGTGGTTAAAATCCAACTGCGAACTTGTCTTCAAGTACTTGAATTATCCTTAATGAATAAAATATTAATATTCAGTCCTCCAATAAATCATTCCGGTTTTTTTATTCGACAGCATTTTTTCTGGTCTAAAACGTCAATGTCACCGTTTTCTTGTTTCTAATTTTTTTTCTTAATTTTTGGGCTAAAATAATGGAGTTTCAAGTTCCGAAAAACCGAAAATTTTCAACACACGCGGCTTGACTCATTAGAACGGTTATCCAGGAACTCAATTGGGAAATTCTGCTACATCTACACTACAGTCCTGACTTCGATCCGTCAGATTATCACTTACGTTCAACAACAACGATGATTTCAAAAATTGGTTCGATAACTATTTCGATTCTAGATTAGCCGATTTTTATAGAAAAGGCATAGACAAATTACACATCGTACTCGTCATATTTTAACAATTAACATAGGTACCTACTTTATTTAGCTCTTATTACATACTTTGGATACAATATAATATTGGCTGCTCACATGTAGTAACGTTTTTAATTATTAAGATACCCAACATTCAAATAATATAAATAAATACGATATGAAATAAAATAAGCAGGTAGATATGAATTAAAGTACCATACAGATCATATTGATCACAGATAAACTTACAAACTTGAAAAAACATTTTTTTATAATAATAGATTTCAGAGTGTTCATTTTTATATTTCATATTTGTTCATCGGTTACATACTTGTTAGAATTAACAAAAATAATATTATATTTATTAAGGTAATTAAATAGTAAATAAGTGTGCGAGCGCACTTCCAGATGGTACATGTAAAAATTAATTCGAAAAAATATCTTTGAACGGTAAGTACGTGTACTTTGTTATGAGCAGGTGGATTTGAAGAATGCAGCTGCTGAAGCTGGGACAGGAAATTACAAACGTGCCATACAGCCTTGGCTCGCCATTACGATGAACTATGTCAGCAGCACAGATCGAACGTCACCGGCGTCCGGATTAATTGACTATTTATAATGCCGATTGGCACACTGCAAGTGGTTGAATAAGATCTCACCAGGCGGACGGATGGATTTCAACCAGATATCCAATCATTGATATTTGATATTGATATATTAATAATTAATTTTTTAAATAATAAAACGGCTAATACAGAAAACATAGTGTTAAAGAGTCCTGATTTCAAAAATGAAAAAAAAATCCGGTCGAAAGAATTTAAAAAGTTATTAAACTTTAAAGTTTTGTCATTTGCCACACTTGATTGGCAGATATACCTACCTACTTGCGATCGATATTTTTTTTTTGAAATGAAGGTACTTAATTCTACAGAAATATTTTTTTTTTGTGAAAATCCGAGTAAACATCATATTCTCCATAATATGAATACATGCATAAAAAATATTATACTTCTATATCAGTTTATTGTGTAGGAATACATATTTTTTTTAAATTGAACTTAATTATTTACGTAATAAGAATGTTCGTTTATATATCTGTACCGAAACTTTTCAATTATATTATTACAGTAAAGTTTGTAAATAAATATAGATAGTTTTTTTTTATTTGATCTCCGTTAAATGTCTAAAGTAATAATGAAGCTTATTTTATTTTATGCACCAAAAAAATTATCGTTTTCATGGTCGATTTTTTTCGACCATCTAACAAAATTGGTTTGAATTTTAACATTTAATAAATATTTATCTGCAATCCTTTTTTTGGTATTATTCAGTTTAGTACAAAGTTTTCACGGAACCATCCGTAAGATATACTGGACCAAATATAGATTGCTTTCTTTATTGTTTCATAAGCCAACTTAACTACAAAATGAATTTAATGGTTTTTAACATATGTAATAATTTAGTTCACAAAATTTCCACAATTAATTCACACAACTAGACTAGTCGTTATTTTGTAATTGTCATTATGATTCTGTGTTCATTTTATAAGATATATTTTCGTTGTTATTAACACAACATTAACTCATCGGAAAAGATTATAGTTTGTAGCGAATTCAAACGAACGTCTGAAGTATTTACTACTGTCAGATGTCGGAATTGTTACTTTTGTTAACTCCCATTAAAATTTGTATTGATATTTGTGTTTTATTAATGTTATATTATTAATGTTCAAATGTATTACTGTATTTTTATAATTTCTAAAAAAATCCGTGCTATGTTGATAGACTTGTATTATGAGTAAATGTTATTATAATTTTTTAAATGATGTTGATAATTTATTTTAAAATATTTTTAAATAGCGTTAGAAAGATTATTTGTCTGTTACTGAAGTGTTATAATACGAAAATATATTTTTTTAAATAACTCTTATCTTTATGTTATTTTCGGAGCTCCAACATTTTTTGTGGTTTCTTGGGATTGCATAATTCACATATCCATTGAGTATTTTTTTTATTACTGTAAAAATAATGCATATAAAGATTATGAGTTAACTTAACTATGCGGATGTCACTCGATATGGTGACGTCACAAACACGTGCCTCCATTATGCGTACATTACTGAGTCACATAAAGAGTACATCATGTGACAAAGGAAAAGCCAGAACAAAGGACTTTCACTACCATGAAGATAATTAAATTCTCAAAGTTCGTAGCATATTCTATTTGAAAACGTCAAAGAGTAGAGTTCGCCTTAAGAATGTTTTAATGTATATATTAACGATTGCATGTAAACTCGTTATAAAAATATTTAAATGTGAAATAATGTTTGTTATCTTATTACTCATCATTTGATGTTTTTGACCAAGTAAGTTCAGAGGAATTTTGTGGCTAGGTTATGTTAGGTGCGGGTGCAATGTATAATAATGTTCTTACTCAGAATATACTTTAGGACCAGTGGCAGAACCATACCATGCAGCCAATGCGATGCATTGGGACCCACGTTAGATTAGGGCTAAAAGTTCAGGCCCCTGGAAATATATCAATACCAAATACCAAATATTATACGGTAAAAGGTTCATACCATATAAAACATTTGATATTGATGCTTTTTCCAGTGCTAATAAAGAATAATATTTTTTTAAATTTACCGCAGAAACAAATGGAATTTTAAAATTTAACTAATCTTTTTTCAATACAAATTTAATGCATCAATTAGAAATATATACATACAGATATATACATACTCAAAACACTTGAAAAAATATTTTAGCTGCCACCAGGATTTGAACCAGGATCTCTTCCTATCTGGGGAAGTGTAATAATCAATTACACTACGTCAGCCTCGCAACTACTAGACAAATATTTTTTCGATAAATTGTATCTGTATGTATATTTTTATAATTGATGCATTTAATTTGTATTAAAATATCATATAACTATGTTCTGAAAAATTACAACTTCACAAATATTAATGTGTTTTCATTCAAATAATAATTTTTCAATTGTACTGTTAAAATAAGTGAAAATATTTTCCATACAGTAGCACCCTGCTAATATGTCCGATAAGGCCTACCAGACTATCGCCACAACGCAAAGCTAGGGTTTTCAGTTACAAACGCATATATGTAAATGCCTAAAAATGCACATTGATTTTTTTTCTTATTATTAATGGATTAAACTAAATATTTTTAGGTCCTATGTACAATACGTATACAAATTCAACTTTGAATCGGAGCCCAATTTTTTAGTTACGCCCCTGGGTAGGACAGATTTGAATATTTCGGAACAATTAGAGGAGGCTAGCGGGT
This sequence comes from Eubasilissa regina, assembly GCA_022840565.1. Lineage (NCBI taxonomy): Eukaryota > Metazoa > Arthropoda > Insecta > Trichoptera > Phryganeidae > Eubasilissa > Eubasilissa regina. Next base: position 31,833,334 of record JAINEB010000018.1, read on the forward strand.
GGGCTGTAATATGCTGACTATTGACTAACTATGTAAAATGTTTGCAGTGAGGCAGATATTATTATACTTACATGTAAATAAATAAAGTTTATTTAATAAATAAAAACATTCTTAGTATCTTAGTAGCCACAAGCAAAGGAAGAAATAGGTAGAAAAAACAATGTGTGCAGGAGTGGTATGATAAATTTAGGTAATGCTGTTACCAATGATATTATACAATCATAAATATATGATATATGTTGTACATAGGATTGTGAACTTTCGTTTAACCAACGCCTTTAGATAAAATGAATCCGTCGTTTATACGATCCTACCATGAATTTATTTGTTATTTTAGAGTTATTAATAGTGTTTTTAAAGTTTAAATTTTAACATAAAATAATACCTTCTAACCAATATAAAAATCAATGTAAATATGTATGGAGGTTTTTAGAACACTTTTTATGACTGAGCTTTATCTTTTCTTGTTTGAAAATCCTTCGCTTAATAACTAAAGGAAATAATTACTTTTATTAAAGGTTAACGTAGGAAATAGTTCTGCCAATTGCTTTTAGCTTTTCCCAAATCAAAAACAAATCCATGCACAACGAACGCAAAGAACGATCATGAAATCAACACGTTAAAAACAGTAAGATAGTAAAATTCGCGAATTAGTAAAAGAGGAAGTGGACATTTCAATGATTTGCATGCAGTTGTAAGCCTTTCTAATGTTATTTTGTTAAAAAAACAGCATTCAAAATGAATCAACCGAAAGGAATTTTCAATTCAGTAAATAGCCAATTGTATGTCTAGAGTAATACACTAGATAAAAAATAGAAGGGGGTAATGCGAACATCTACAATCGTCGCATTGAAGCTACATCGTATTTAATTTACGTCGTATGCTGGCAACATTGTTAATTTCTCCTAATTATAGAAGAGACAAAACTAAAAAATATATTACGGAATTTCAAGCGAAGACTATCTACTTATTTACTTATTGTCTACATTTTGTACATCATTCAATGATTATGTAAATTGGTATATTATAGTATCCATCTTCAGTGTGTAACGCGACCCGAAAAGTTTTCAAAAAGTTGGCTAAAATCTTAAGACCCAAAATACTCTCGAGAACATTTTTCTAAAAGTAAACTTGAAACTTGAAATGTTAAATATCAATTTTTCCAAAATACGCATCTGTCCCATTTGAAACTAGCAGCTTCGAAACCGATATTTAAAAATAAATATATATTGTACACCTACCTAATGTAATTTATTTGCAATAAAACTTCAAAGCGGAACATTATTCCGGAATAAACAGACACAACGTGCAAAAAATACATCAAGGCAAATTATTATCTTCCTGGGGGAAAACTAAGTATTCAACCAAATGAATATTTAATCGCTTGATGTGATAAGGAAACAATTTTATTTTTAAGTTGTTGTTTAACATAATACTTTTACGGATTTTTAAACAGGTTGGCCTGTAAATTCTCAAAAGGGTTTTATTTTATCACATTTTTAGTAGTTAATATTCTTCATGACGGAGCGAAACTATTTATTTCATTCATTAAGGGCCGGTTGTGTGATCAGTAGTAACTTTTTACTATAGTAACTTTTTACTAATACCCGTAGTAAAAACCTTTTGCGGGTTGTTGATAATCAAATTTACTATTGTCAAAGATAGATGGAGATGTTTATAGGCGCGACAAATAATTACGAAATATGCTTTATTTTATGCGTTTTCTAGGTATTTTTTCGCCTAGGCGTTCGATATCTGTCACTTTGGTGATGAAATTTTTTCGTATTGTGTGTAGTAATGTGCATATATTAAACAACGAGATCATCATCGGACGAACTGTCATCACTAAAATAGCGGGATATTGAATGATTCATTGTCCTATACTGCAACTTTCTAAGAACAGCTGTGAAGAGTCCACAATATTTAACCATCGATTTTCGTTTTTACTTACGAGAAGTAAATATTCTCTTACCGACACTATCAAACAACCCGTTTTCGCAAAAAATTTTACTTTAGTAACTTTTATCACTAAAGTAAATAGTTACTACTGATCACAACCGGCCCTTAGAGTTTCCATAAGAATGTCTGCTGGAACAGTATTATTTTACCAACGTCATGTACATAATACACATGCACATATACATATACATATTTAACAATATTTAATGTCTAACAATATCATTTGACTGAGTTTCATTCAGTCATTCGATATATATTAATTAAATATTTATATTGAAAATATAATGTTTGGTTGGAAATATTTTATATTAAATATTTTATATTAAATATTTTATATTAAATATTTCAAATGAGATCATCGTTCTGTTTTTTTAAATGTTTTTATAGTTTTGTTATATAGATTTATACTACTTAATATAAGTAGTAGTTAATTATCTATTTGTTCAGTTACAGATGTTTTTCAGACATAAAAAGTGAAATATAATAGTAAATTAAATTAAATAACAACCACTTTGCATGAAACCATGAAATTTATTATACGTCAACCGGTTTCGCTTATGTCAAGCTTCATCAGGACATATTTAAAACTGATCATAAATATAAAAAGAGTGCACTTTTATATATATATATATATATATATATATATATATATATATATATATATTTTTTTTTTTTTTTTTTTTTTTTCTATCTCTATGCATATATAGTTAAAAGAATATCACGGTAAACAATATAAAATTATATGCGAAAGAGAGAGACAGAATACATATACAGATAGACGGAATATTAAGGGAGGGGAAAATACAGTGTTAATGGATATTACTTTGATTTTAAAGAAAACATATCTAATATGGGGCTAATTGATAAATTAATTTGATTATTAAGAATTGGCGTACCACTATTTATTACCTTATTTTAAGGGCTTCTAAATTGTCCAACCGGAGGCCAAACCCGTTTTTATGGAGGATATTAACCCCTGTGGTATTATTAAAAAAAATGTATTTTTCAATAATATGATTGGAAATTTCTGATAAACCATTACTGTTTAAACATTTAAGATGTTCTTGGTTTCATACGAAGTGATTATTATTTTATTTAATATAAAATGTCAAACCACAAAGTGATTGCTTTCTACAAAAATAGAATATAATAGTTAGATAGAATACATAGAATCGTTGGTAATTTTTTGTCTTCTACAGAATCATTTCATAAGATACAATTTAAAATAAAATGAATTCAGGTGCAAGTTGACAATAATAGTGAGAGTCTCTTTGGGATAACTTTCCGACGGTCAACTTAAATAAATATTAATATGTCATGTGTCAATTAGTAAAAAACATTAAGTAATATTTTAAGAATATGAAATTGAATTTCTTTATTTTGTGAATGCGTATGCAGTATAAAGCCTTTTAACTGTTAACTGTATTTGAAACAGAAGACACCACATAGGGTAAGACTAGGCTTTAAGGGTCTTGACTTATCTATCAAACAGATGGCAAATTTACAGATGGCAAAATGATTTAATCCCTGCAAGTTTGCAAGGTTCAAAAGTGCGTGTTAACGTGCTTATAGCTTGGCGTGACATAAAAAGTGTAGCGTGTTAACGCGCTCATGGCATTTAAAAGATTAAGAAGTTATTCCCTAGCTATAATTATTATGGATACACAGTTTTTCGGATATTTGGCATATTAAATCAAATATCTACAAGTAATAAATCAAATTCAAATTTAAAATTTCATTTTAATCATATTGCCAGTTTAGACCACATGTTAGAGAGCACAAACTAGTTCATGTGTACATTAATTAATTATTAAATAATAATTATAAATAATATTAACATTAATTAAAATATCTTTACATATGTGAGAACTGTTACTTTGTACATGTGTGTGTATGTGTGTTAGATGAGCGGTGGAGGAAAATGGTTATAAGAGGCTGTTATTGGGGGAACGGGTCTCTTTTCCATCGCCACTTTTCCATAGTCTATCTCTGAGTTATATAATTGTCAACTACTGTAAATACTATTTATAATAAAGTATAATTGTTACAAGTAGACACTGAGTTATTATTACAAGGACTCAACCCATGCACCTCGAAAATAAGAATAGAGTATAACCCCAAGGAAATCTGGTGGTACTTCCAAAGTTATTATATATATATTTGTTCAATAAAATTTTGATTCAATAATATTTGGTGATTTAAACACAAGACGAATTTATCCTTGTGCGAATATGAAAAAAATATCTACATAACATATATGTAGATTGCATTTTTTCCGGGTTATTGGTCTCTCAGAAACTTAATTTTCTACTATATATACAGGTGTAACATACCTAGTTCGCAATATTTTTAGGGTGAATACCTAACTAAATTTCAAGTCGAAAATGTTCAAGGAACATATGCAAATTTTGCATTGTTACGAAAAATATTATTGTTTGAATTTTTTACAAAATCATGTTCGTACTTCGAAATAAATATTTGCAAAATTTATATATCATCAATGTCTTTGCTTCAGACTCTAAATCATCTAACAGAAATAATCTAGCCGCTCGAAATTCGAAAACTTTTCGTTTTTTGAATTCGATATGTTATATAAAGTTGGAACCAATAAAATATTTTAATTAATCGAGATAATCATATAATAATTTTTTTGAAACGCTTATATCTCTGACAAGGTTGAGATAAGCATATATTCCCTGAACATTTTTGACTCTTAATTTAATCAGGTATCAATCTAGTCTCGTCTAGACTAGGTCTGTTCCATCCTGTATATATATGAAGGTATATAAAATACGTCTACATACATATATATATATATATTAGAAGTAAGCAAGTCGTAATTATTCGAACGTGTAAGCAAAATCGTGGGGAGAGCGGATGGAGAATGGCATATGGTTTGCGCTGTTTGTATGATCAGACATTAGATCTGTTGACTTAGTGAATATTTAAAATATATATTTTATAATTAGAAAACAAGAGCAGCATTAATAAATGAGGAAAGTTCAAAAGCTTTCGTTAACAAGAGCGTTGAAATTTTCATAACAAAATTCCGAGTTTATAAAAAAATTGTCAAAATCAAGCAACATGACTAAACATTATGAAAGAAAAAGAAGATGACGGCTGGAGAAAATATTCAAAAGGCAGTTAGTGAAGTTGAGCGTAAGTAGAAGATACCGAGAAGTCAAAGCTCTGGCACAATATAGCGATCGATGGAGAGAACTACAGCCACAAGGGAATGTCCCTTAAAAAGAAGAAGATGATGAATATGTACAAACTTATCAACAACCAACAGATAGATGTCTTACAGAAACGAAGCTATTATTTTTTTATTTACATGGGAAGTATGGAAGTCTTGGGCATTACAGAACCTGTTATCGGCTGACTTAAATGTTCACTTTACACAATGAAACGTTCACCTATTTACCAATCCTACAACATGTATCAAATTTTTGGAAGTTGTGTATATGTTATCATGTTGGAACAATTCAATAATTTATTCAACTATGCTGCCGCCATCTGTTTTTTTTTTAATTTGTAACCCAGTTGTTTAATACCCAGTGATCGGTTCCTACAAATATTTGGACATACTCAAAATGCAAAAAAATATAGAAAAACAGATATGGAATACAATATTTATGTATAATACGTATAATATAAATGAACGTGAAAATCGAATTATATTTTAATTTATCATTGAAATTCTTTCACACACTTTGTAAGTTGGTATATTAAATTCTGTTTAATTTAGAATTTTTGAATCGTTTAACTTTTTGCATACTTTATTGGGTATTCTGGTTTTTATAAATTTTAATATATTCCTCTTTTATCATTTTATTTGTATAATAGAGATAGATATCTATGGATGTATTTGAAAAATACTTTGAGTTAATTTTATATAATTTTTCAGCTCTTATGAGTTGTTCTTTTTTTCTTGTAAGTATCGCTTCTTAACTTTTATTTCTTCGAATAATATTTTCTTTTAATCATATTACATACACGTTTATATTGATCTATAAACTTTTTGTTATTTTTGTGTACTTATTTTTAATTTAAACCATGTACAGGGTGTTCAGTGGAAAAATTTCAAGATTAAATTGTAATTACTCGTAAACCATCAGGATGAGGTAAGTGGGAGGGGTATTGTTCGACGCGCGTGATTTGCGGATTTGCCAGTCGCAATGAGTCACTGGTCGGGAGCGCACCGCGCGTTCGTGGTTGAGCAATATTTAAAATGCGGTGATTCATTGATTCGTGCGCGTCGCACTTTTTGTAGTCACTTTAATATTCGACGAGTAAGTGATAGGTCGAGCATGCAACCTATCTGGTGTTGGGTTCAAAAGTTCAGACAAGAAGGGACAATGGTTAACCAAACTCCTCCGGGACCATCAACTTCAGCAGCGACGCCAGAACATGTGGCTCAAGTTCGACGTGAAATTATGCGAAATCCGCGTAAATCGGTAAGGAAGATTGCAGACTGTACTGGAATAAAAAAATCAACAGTGCACGTTATTTTGAAAAAGAACCTACAATTTAACCCATACAAACTGTAAATTCTGCAGTTTCTCAACGAAAATGACTATTCTTTACGTGAAACCTTAGCGAGAACGATGCTGGAATGTTTTGGAACAGCACGAACACTTTTGAAACATATTTTACTGACGAAGCACATTTTCATATCGTTGTTAATAAACAGAACATGAGATACTTGGTGCCCCGACAACTCATGGGAACGCCATCAGAAACGTTTTGCATTGTCCAAAACCGACAATGTGGTGGATTTTTTTTATTTAATATTAAACTTGAACATTTTCCGCTGGACACCCTTGTGGTTAGATATTATTATGTAATTAATACACATATCAAAAAAATATATTTGGCTATTTGTAAAGTTATATACAATAATTAATGCATTTATTAATTAATAATTTATCTATTGTATATTATTCTTTAATATTACACGAAGATCGCCTTTCTTTAGCTAATGCTTTTACTTTAAATTTTATAACTTGCATGTTAGTTTTGAGGGTTTATGTTTAAATTTCTATACAAATGAATACATTCATAATTTCGTGTCCAAAACACAAAAAAAATTCAATTATCAAAAATCCAAATTGTTATTTCTGACTTATCTACTTTGTATGTGGTGGCTTCATCCGATCGATTTTACTATTCTAGTCGGAAGAGTGCTGATCGGGTTGACGATCAAATGCCGAATTGTATTACGTGATTTATGAGTGACGAACGATCATTAAATCCTCGTACACTCAATCTGTCTATTTTTTATAATACAGGCGGTCTATACCCGGCGTTGCCCGGGATTCAGATTTACTTGTTAGTTAAAATAAGAGGGAAGGTAATAAATACCATTGTGCGCAAGGTTCTAAAGAGTAACTATTCAAAATTTAGAACAGGTAATAGTAAATTAATATTTATATTGATAAGAGGGAGTAGGGTGGATAGACGAAGGGGGACAATTTGTTTAGATAGGTCAAAAGTTGTAGGATTGTTTAGATAGGTCAAAAGTTGTAGGATTGTTTAGATAGGTCAAAAGTTGTAGAAAATAGACATGTTCAGTTTTATGTATTAGGTGTATAAGTAGTATCGATTTTTTCAAATTTAAAAATGCGCGCCAAAAGTAAAATAAATTGATAAAGGTTATACTTTATTCGAAAGAAAAATTTCTGCTCTACATGATATTTTGTTTACTTTTCCGTTACATTAATTAGTTCATTTAATTCCAGACCTTCAAAATGGAATGTCAAGTAGACAAAAGTGAGCACTTTCAAAACCTCCTTCTGATCGCGTTCAATCGAGGAAATAAAGTCGCTGTGGTTTTTTTATTGCAGAAGCATAAAAAAACGTGTAGAACGTTGGCAAAAAGTTGTACATAATGATGGAGAATACATTATTGACTTATTTGTTGTAATTTCTACCGGACTGTGACCGAGTTCTGCGACTTCTACATATAAATGTGACGTCTACCCTCTCCTTTTGGGGGCGCATGACTTTTATCACTTCTCTCAGGCAACCTTCTGAATTTAATATGATAACGAGCCTCACGTCAAATTGTACAGGTATGGCTCTGGTATGGAGGTGCGTCCAGTGCAAAAAAGTTTTGCATTACTAAAAATTCTGGGAAACAAATATAAATTTAATAATTGTATTAACATAAACGGAAACATTATATTACGTTATACATTATATGTACCAGACTTTAATTGCATAGTTTTAAAAACTTTCACGACAACTCATTGCTGTAGTCATGACACTTTTGTGCATTCGTCGCATCGAGCTATTCACATTACTATGTTCTATCATTAAGCTAGTGAATTACTCAATTCATATAAAATTGGCTGTTTATTGAATTGAAAATTCCTTTCGGTTGATCCGTTTTGTATGAAGTCGTTATTTATGCTGTTTTTTAACAGAATAACATTAGAAAGGCTTACAACTGCGTGCAAATCATTGAAGTTTCTATCTTTTACTAATTCGCGAATTTTACTATCATACTATTTTTAACGTGTTCATTTTATGGCTATTCTTTGCATCTGAGGTGCATTTGGTGCATGAATATATTTTTGATTTGGGAAAAACAAAAAGCAATTGGCAGTACTATTTCCTATGTTAACCTTTAATAAAAATAATTATTTCGTTTAGTTATTACGTTAAGGATTTTCAAACAATAAAATAATCATGTTCAGTCATAAAAAGTGTTCTTAAAACGTCCATATATTTTCTATATTGATTTTTATATGGGTGAGAAAGTATTATTTTACGTTAAAACTTAAACAATAAAAACTCTAAAATTGCAAATAAATTGCATGGTAGGGTCGTATAAGCGACGGATTCATTTTATCTAAAGACGTTGGTTAAACGAAACTTCATTATCCTATGTATAACATATATTATAGTACATATATTATATATGATTGAATAATAGCATTGGTAACAGCATAACCTAAATCTATACCTACTGCGCAGGAGCCAACCTATGATGGTGATGATGATGTTAATGACTGAATGTAATAATGAGCGACTGTAATAATTGTGCCATAAAATAAAGAAAAATAAAAAACTTAATATGAAGGAAAGCTATAAGGTTTAGTAACTAATTGCTGGAACTTACCTGCTCTACTTTTTTTAATACAGTCCCAAAAAAAGTTTTTAAGATTTTGTAAAATATTGCACGCGTTGTTTTGTTGAGTGGAATCGAAACGAGAGTAAACAAGTCTCAAAACGATTCTTAGATAGGATGGGACCCTTTGGGGTTTCCTTCATAATTTTTTTGTTATGTCTTCTTGTCCTCTACATTAGAAAAAAACGGACATTACTTATGTTGACACCCAGTATATACGAGTATATGTTGAAATGTAAGCATAACGTATTAAATTTCTTTGTTAATTATTAATTAATTAAATTGTTAATTTGGAAACTCATGTGTAAAAATTAAAATATAATTTTGATTAAAAATATTTACCACATATAAGCCAACCCGCACACCTGTTCATTAAACCTGCCTGTTTTCAAATTGATAAACATTTATTTTTTAAATTCTCACTTCTAGCATTTCTCGGCATACCTACATGTTCCGTAAAGTCTCTTAATTTTAATGTCACATAACTTATTTCAATTTACATTTCCCAAAATACACACGATCTGGTCGTCTGTCAAAACGTTATCGCGATAATCGTGTCTGTCTTATTTTGGCCATCATTACAGTTCAAGCTAATAATAAATAAGTTAAAGATTAAAGATATCAATTTTTTAATAAATATTTATATTTACCATTCCATCGAAAACCTTCAGCATCACCGATAGCACTTATAATTCGACACTTTAACTCCAAAACTACGTGATTTGATTCTGGCAAAAACTTTTTGATTTTGTTTTGAATGAAATCATAAATGTCCCCGGGGCGGCTAAGGTTGACCGATCCGACAAAACTCGCTAGAGCGCTTTGCAGAGCGCCAATCTGACGAGGACTGACTTCTAAACCGCAATCGTCACAGCACCAGTTAGACAAAAAATCCAAAGGAACCGCGGCTAATTGAACTCCATTACACGTTTTATCTAAACACTTCAGGGCGGCGAGATATGTACCGAATTCAGATCTATCGGAGCAACGAGTACATTCGCAAAGAAAATGTTTAGTGTTCATTAAGTGTTGCCGTCTGGCTGGCGTTCCCCAAAGAAGGTTAGTATACGACGTGCATATTTCTGCACCGCTAGGGATGAAAACGCTGGCTCTGACGTACATCCTCCCGGCAGCATCAAAATTACTTCGAATGTTCGGGATGCACGAGTGATTCATGAGGGCAGCTACCGGAAATAATCCGCGCAAATTAGCCGTCTCGTCGGCTTTTGTCGTCATCAGCATTTCATAGGCGTTAGCGTCCAACGCGCAGCACGCTCGTGTCATTAAATATTCTTCCTTATTGGAAATTTCAAAATATGTTTTTAAAAACCGCACTTCCGCGCCGTGCCTCGGCGCATCGTGTGTAGCGAGACTGAGCAAAAAATCTTTATCTATCTCATCTAAAAGCAGCGCTCTCAGAGGTACAATATTTCTGGCAAAATGCTGGGGGTTCAAACTATCCCTCGATTGTGTAACGTTCCACGAGTTGATGAGTTTACACTCGGCCGCGTGTAGAGGGGATTTTTCGCAATCCGACGAACACACCGGAAGTCCGCAACCCGCGGCGCAGGATCGAGGTATAATATTCCCACCCGTTCTATAACAACAGACGCAGTCGACACCCGTTTCAAGGGCTGTTCTCGGGCCCATTATTAGAGGGAAATCCACAAAAACAATTTCTCCTATCGAAATGTCTCTAACCGCAAATAGTCCGCGGCCTTCCAAATTAGATTTTTTTACCGTCCACGTGTTTAACTGTCTGTTTTCCGTTATTGCATGCAAATGATTTTTCACTAACGAGTTAATATTGGCTAGATTAGACATTTCACTTTGCCTAGGAGCACGGAGCGACTGAGCGATTAATATTAGACCTTTTTACAAGCTTTGGAAATTCTTTCCCGCCAGGATGATTTCCAGAGACGGATTTAGATTAAACTGATTTATTTAATGATTTATAATGTCATATTTACTGTGACATTTACATAAATTTATCATATTTATAAATTTTGTGTTCATTTTCATATTTATCAGTCTCATGTATATAATCTTACACGTACGAATCTACGCGATATATTTTTCGAGGAAAAAGATCAATTACAGCAGACGCCGGTTATTATAATGAGTCGTATATTATGCTCAATTTTCAATGTACGGAATCAAACATAAAAAACACGATGTATTTTTCGTCGCTTTTTAGACTCAGATTATTGGTTATCAGAATCAATATATTCTTAAATGACTGGTCTTTCTAAGTATTATAAGAAAACGTAATTCTTCTTGATTGCATGTCCGATCTCATGTCATGTCAGTCAACAATCATAATATTGGCTTTTGCCCTGTCAATTGCGAAACTCGTTTCATTACTGGTTCCTTCTGTCGGTCCATAAGAACTTGTAAAACTTTGCATAAAAATGTTTGCATCAATCTAGGTCAAAAGTAATACATTTTATTTTTTGTCAACTTGTAAAACTATGTATAAAAAATATTTATATATCTCAAGGTTATAAGTTACGTATTTTGTTTTCTGTAATTGATATCATATAATCATCTACATTTTTCATATTAATTAGAATACAAAAGGAAAAAATATCCATAAACGTACTTGTCGGTCTAGTGATAAAGTGGTCAGGAGTTCGAGCATCGTTCTAGGAGTTCAGAAAGTTGGTCCTAGATTCATAACATATTTGCCTATTTTGAAAATAATAAGAATATTAATAAGACAAAGGTATCTGAATAACCACTTATCTTTATTGAATCCTGGCAATAATTATTTTTTTAATATGTGCGGAGAACAATGACCTTAAAGGCGGGGTAAAAATAGATTGCCAGTAGACTAGAAGCTTTTATGTTGATGTTAATAGAAGGATACCTATTATCGATTTAATTACGAAATAAAATTATCAAAAAGAAAATTAACTCTTTGAGGCTGGTGAGTTTTTAAACCGGTAAATCTTTTTTTTTTTTAATTATAGGGGCAATTCTTTAATTTTATAGGCGGAATTTAAATCCGCCGCAAGCATCGCCGCTTCTATTCGACGAACGATGCGAGTGACACCTAGATTGAGAACGCAGGCTGCAGCAAAGAACACCCTCTTCCGTTTTCTTCCGTTGCGTCACACGTCAAAACGAGACGGAGACCGAACACTGCCAACTCGCTTCTCTACTCTTCACCTTCACGCTTCGCTATATTTTGTATTCTTCCTGTTCTATTCTCTGACCGAATAAACGACTCTGCACCAACCGCACGTTTCATTCACACCATATATCCCCGTAGTAATATATCTTTTATCAGAATGTTTTTTTTTAATTACGTGTTAATTTTCAACCATGTTACAAAAAAGATGTATTAAAAAAACATTATTTGTTAACAATTTTAAATATTATAATTCAGTCGGTTGTCTCGAAAATTTTCCGGGCTGGTCTTCGGTCGCCCATCCGCCCCTGCACATCATATTGGTTCGTAGTTTGACGTATCATGGGTGGAATCGGTATGACATGCTCATTAATTTAAAAAGATCTGACCGTCCAGACAATAGTCAGAAATGATGTGCCAAAAAATGTCTAGAGTGTAATGTAATAATAACAGTCTTGAAATAGCACACGCATTTTATTATTTCAATGCGTGATAGCAAGCAAACAGCAAACGGAATAAACTTTTAAAACATTTAAAAGTATTATGCCATACAAAACTGCAAATAAATGAGGAATAAATAAGGAGAATTGCTCAACAAATCAAATCAAATTTATTATATTATCTACAGGGCCGGCTTAAGTACTTTTAGCGCCACAGAAACTTGGTCTATTGGATGCAGATAGAAACCTACTAACCTATTTGATTTTATTACCTTGATGTGGTTTCATTTGAAACTCAATTAATTATATAACTAAATCATTCCTGTCTATAAATCTTATAATATCCCAAATGTGCTATATTTTTACACGATAATGTTGGTAAAAAGGTTACCAAGCATGTATTACTTTTTAATTACTTTGATGACGTTAATTAACAACCTCATCTGAAGGGTCAACAAAATTAAAAATATATAAATTTAGTAATCAAAATGCTAATATATAAAACTTTAATAAGACCAGTGGTCACTTATGATTGAAAAACGTCATGCCTAACCCAAAAAGAAAAAAATAAATCAGCAGTTTATGCGCTCAAAATAATAACAAAAATTTTATGAATATAGACTATAAAATGGAATTTACAGACTAAAAATGAATCATCAGTTCTGGAATTTAATTGAGCAAGAAACAATCTTAAGATTCTGTAGATTCTAGAGACTGCGGTGAGTTGACCGTGTTGACAGGACATCAAAGATCATGGTTAAGTGGATACCCCGGTGGAAGCGACCTAGAGGCAGACGTGGAGAGTCCGGGAACTGGAGAAGAATGGCCAGGGATTGGAGTCGGTGGAGAGCACTTGCGAAGGAAGCCAAATCCCACCCATGGAAGTAGAAGAAGAATTTTACTAATCTATTTCAAATCGATTTAAATGACATATGAAAGATTTCAATATTGAAAGTAAGTTAAATGTTTGAATTCTCCCGGCAGTGGTCACCAAAAATGTTTTCAATAGAATTTTTCTATGTGTATTTCTAGGTGATTTATCTATTTAAAAATAATAACCTTTTTTTCATGTTTACGAGTTAATATCAAATTTCCAATTAATTATTCTACAGAGATAAGTCATTATAAGATTATTTAGATTTTCTCTCCCCTATTATCCGATAGCCTATTATGCCAAGCCTCTGACACTTAGAACTTGAATCATCCACTTAATGTACGTATAAATCAATCACTTTTAACTGTCTAATTATCTATACCTACATTAATAAAAGTATATCATATTACTAACCATAAACTAGATACCCATTTAATTGTTATTATGTTATGTGAACCTATATTAGTGATGGGTAAATCGTTATTCGTACCACTATTATGAGTGTGATTGTGTTCGATTGTAATGATAATTGGTCATTATAATTCTTTGACCTGTGATTGGTATACTTAATAGAAAATAAACCACCCACAGTTAAATCTTAGTTACCAATCATCGTTAAATCTCAGTTACCAATCATCGTCACAATCACAGTAACATTACAGTTCACCAACAACCAACACTAACCTGCATATTTTAAGCATTTTCAAATTTCGCGATTGTATTTCATTGTCAGATCGCACAAAGCAAAGCATTCTCAATTATTACCTTAAATGACAAACAACAGTTGGAGGAAAAATATAAAAAAGATGAAACGTATTTTCATAGAGTCGCAACATAAACTTTCATTGTAGCTATAAAAATTTTAATGACGAAAAAAACGAGATGAAATTAAGATTTTTATTTAAAACTCAAATACACAATACAGTCGTAGACTACTTAGCAAATAGAATATATGAGAGCTATAAAATTCAGTAGCTCAGTGCTATACTTATAAAACAAGATAAACTAAATAGTTGAACAATTGTTGGGCTTTGTAAAGTTTACTAGTTGGATCGGTAACCCTGCATTACTTTCGAAAGCTTTGCTATATCTGACAAGTAACTACTTGTTCAATTTTAGACATGATTGCAAATTATCGTCGGTTAATTAGCTTCTTAACTTATTTTTTATTTGATTCGTGGAAGAGAATGTTTGTTCGCATATGTTGTATGTTTCAGGCAAACTATTACATGTTGAAGAGTTGCAAATGTCCGTGAAAAGAGCCGCAGTCTGCCGACCCCTGGTCTAGTGGTTAAGATACTCGCCTAGTGATCCAGTGTTCGTGCCTCATTCCAGGAGATCAACAAGTTAGTTCTAAGATAGTAAGAATTTTGATGTGACACGTATTCCGTGTACGCATCTCTATTTATTTTAAATAAAAGAAAAATACATTTATTAATAGGAGAACACATTGTGAAGTTGTAATTATTCAGAACATAGGTCAGTGATATTTTAAATATGAATTAAATATATTAATTAGAAAGATATACATATAAAATCAATTTTATCAAAAAATATTGTTGTTGCGCCGCCGGGATTCGAACCTGGATCACTTTTCAAACCGGGGAAGGTGCATTATCTAACTATGCTACAGCGACGATATTTTTAGCGACAAATTTTCGAACCTATATGTTATCTTTTTGATATTAATACATTTAATCGTTCCATTATTTGAAAGAGCCATCTACCTTATTTTTACGAAATCTTCACATTGATACAACTTCACATTAAGAATGTGTTCTCCTAATAATAAAGTTGTATCAATGTGTCCAAAATTTAAATCTCTGACGTCTTACGCAATGTGTATCCAATTTTTCGCTTCAACTGTTTGAAATATATTTTCTATTATTAGTTAACGCAAACAATTTTTCAACGAATTACACAAAATATTTTTTTGTCAGTCTAATGTTATCTTTGGCAGCCGAAAATCGCGGAAACGATAGAAAATCAACAAACAACAAATATTGCAAAACACCATGCACGACGTATTTTTAGCAATGTCTATTTCCAAAAGAAAGCGATATGTTGGTTAAGTAATATCGTGTGTGTGTGTACATATAGTGTGTTTTAAAAATATCAATAACATCAGCAATTGTTTTATTATTGATTGTTTATACAATTCGTACATATCTTGTGTATTACCTTGCAGTGAAAAAACGTCAAGCTACATATCTAACACCTCAATATAAAACACAATAGAAAGCAGAGGTGATGTATTTGCCATCTAATCTTAATAAATTAAACCTGACTTAATAATGTTCCGACCCTGCCTGCTAATCATCACGATCGTGAGATAAATATAGACCTTATAGACAGACAGTCAGCATACTGATAACGCGTTTCGATTGAACTGACTAACACTCGCATAAATCTTGGCAAGACGTGCGACGCCCGGTATATCGTACACATATCAATAAAATAATACTACACGTGTTAAGCGATCTTATCTAATACATTATATAATACATATAGCAATACAATAGTGTTAGGTAGCTACTGTGCACACGTGGTAAATGATCTTGTCCATGATCTTACACAATAAATTACTTTATATATATAATATGTTTAATTTTAGGTTTCCGCGAGCACTAGTGTCTCTTCTGTGTTAGATCGCGTTTTTTATACATGGTTTCCCTGGGGAAACCTAGGCCGACGTTTCGGCACGTTAACACATGCCAGTGTTCCCCATTATAGTTATAAATACAATTGTTAGATTGATAATGCCCTTGCAGGGCGAAACTCGTATCGAGTAAATTTAACAAGTAGAATAAAAAAACAAGCATTTTATTTTCACATACGTGGTGAACGATCTTATGTAATACATTACATGAACAATACGCCTTGCCAATATAATACAGATGTATGTAAGGATAAGTGTATGTTCACCTGTTGCCACACATAGCCAACATTATTAAGATTAACACAAAATTAATTAGATAGACGTACAGAAAAAACTATTTTCAGAAAAAATATTTTAGTTACTTCCCGGCAGTTTTTTTCTGTATATATTTCAAATTGATTCATTTTACTTTAAAATACCGCAGAACTATATTCTGAAATTGCAACTTCACAACAAAAATGTGTTGTCATCGTTGCCATTACACCTACAATGACATCTAAATTCAAATGATATATGATATTTCAAATCAACTAAGTCAACCTTTTTTTTTATTCTCCTTAAAAATTATTAGTATTATTTATTTCTTCGTGTGCCCACCGTTCAACGGGCGTTGACTACCATCATTTTGTTTACTGCAGCCCGGAAAACCTTTACAATATACTGACCAAACCATTTCCATGGGTTTTTCAACCATTATGTTCTCCTCCTTTCAGGGCTCCAACTTCTAACAATCTTTCTCTGCATTATAAAGTGCAAGATCTCTCACTTCTCCAGATGCCTTCTCACAAGTCTGAGATATTTAATTTTTTAGATATTTATTGTTTAAAATACTTATTTTTCTTTATTCATCTGAAACCATAACATCTTCATTCGTAAATCTATCCATCCAGCTTATTTTGACGTAAATAATTAAAATATTCCGAGTACAACCACCATAAATCATTTTTTAATGTAATCATTGAATTATTGGTATCTGTGTACAGGGATGAGCTGGAGGAGGCTCGGAGGGGCTCGGAGGGGCTCACGCAAGCCCCTTATTAAACTTGAATTAGGCCGGCGAGCCTCTTGTTAAATTAAAAATAAAACAGTACTCTCAGATCGAATCAGTACTTAACTTCAATTTCTTTAGATGCGTTTAAATGTATTATGAAACATAAAACTTTGTTACCTTTTGAAATTTTGAGTTCATAATAAAAGAGACCTTGTGATTTTTTTGTCTACAAACTAACAATGCTTAAAAACGCCGATTTTTGACATATATTGCTTCCAGATGTTCTCAGATTTCAACGCAACATTTTTGTGAACGATGCTTTGAACGATTATCCTTCATACTTCATACGTGCGTATTTTTTTCCCATTACTGTAATTGTGCACAGTTTTGAGAAGGACAGCTCCTAATATTTATTACTTTGTTCCATCATTTACTAAGAAGAACTTTAGTTTCAATCCAGTGTTCTGTTTTGAAACATGGAATTGGAGCGAAAAGAATAGTAGGTACCTATTTCTGCGTCAATCTTGGAACTCTTCACTCCTGCAATCTAAGGTAAGTACATTTTTTAGCTATTTATATTAATTATTTTACGGTGTATTGTGTATTGTTACATAATTTAAGTATTTATTTATTTTTGTAGCATAAATAGTATATATGAAAATAAAGGTAAATGCTTTACTAGACGTGATCTGTTCTAAAGCAATTACCCGTACAGTTTTAAGTTGTAATTGTTAAGGTACAATCGTAAAAAGTAAGGTAAGTAAGTATAATGTAAAGTAAGTTATAAAAAGTTATGTGAAAAAAGTACAGAGTTATAAAATGTTATTGTAAAGAAAGTTATAAATATATTTTTGTCTGTAATATAGTTGGAGACAAAAATGTGTAGGTAGTTAGGTTAGCACAAATTACAAATTAGTTTAATTTTGCTTTCTACCCACATCAAGCAACTAATTTGTTATTTTTGGTTTAAAATCGTTAATCACTTTAGACCCTTTAAGGTCTAGTGGCAATTTTTTAAAAATACGCGGTGCACAAAACAAGAAAGTTCGTTGACCGAATTTAGTATTCATTTTTGGCACGATGAATGTGAGTATATTAAGTAATAATCGATTCATTAATAATTATTGCGTATAATTGTATAAGAGCGATACAAAAATCCGCCCCTTCCCCGGAACACCGCGAATAGCTCTAAGATTAAGCGATCCTCTTGTTAACTTATTGGCAGCCCAGTGCTGGCTGTGTACATGTATCTAAAAATTTGAACATAGCAATCTTAACGGAAAACATAAATTATGTGGTCATGCAAATGATATTGATATGTTCCATTTAATTCACCTTTTCATCCGTCGAGATACGAGCGAGCTATATGTGTCTACAAATAAATTAATTACATTACTAAATATATTATGACGATAAGCGAATATCCAACGTGGTTCAGTACAAACTGATACTTACAATTTTGAAACATCTTTAAGGATGTTTGGAAGTTTTAGGCATCTGACAAGGAGCTTGATGCGTCGTCCCTTTTATATGTATGTACTTTGCGTATACACCGTCCGATTATTATAACAATTTGGAATTTTCCATCAGGCAGCGGGCTTTTTTGTTTTTTTAAAGAACCAATGGGATGGGTGAACCTGCCGATTACCCAGGACCGTTTATAAGCAAAATCTTCTATATGGTCCTACTCATTCGCCGCCAAGTTGGTATTTATTTAATGCTAATAGGCAGTTATGCGATTTCTTCTCGCACATAGTGACAAGACGAAGCTGCACAGCCACCATCACAAAAATTCTTATTGGTTCCGATCCTTTATTTATTTATTGATAGTTTACAAATATTTTAACAAATAGACAGTAGATGAAAAAACAAATAAATGAAAATTTAGCTTTAGTTGGGGAGACGAAGGAAGAAAAAATACGAACCTGAAAAGAGTAAAATGACAACACAAAATTAACAACAAACTGACCAGTCATCAGAGCACCACTGTCTATGCGGAAAATAAAGTGTGCAGCGGGCTCTCAGAAACACTTAGAGGAACAAGATGGGGGCGGAGTAAGACCCCCAAAATTTCAAAAATATGTTTTGACTTGTTTTTCCGAACGATCACCGGCCCTCTCCCCGATAATAATCAAGATATGATAGGGGGATGACGCATCGCTGTGCAATATAGAAAAAAAGTTGTTTAGCGACGTTTCCTTGTTATTTTGCGTGATCTTGAAAACAGTTTTTTTTTTTTTTTTTAAAGTTGAAAGAGTCGCGTGGTTTGCAGTGACTCTATATAAATCTAGAAGATCAATCATCGTTATACATGGTGAGAATATATTTTTTGATTTAGAAAATTATTTTCGAATTATTCAAAGTTCAATTCGATTACGACGGTCGGGGTAAGATGATGTAATACATCTTACTCCATAATGTCCAAATCGACTCTGAATTGAGTTGAACACTTTGCGATAATTATTTTAACTTCTATGCACCTAGTATGAGCAAATTGTTCTTAATCATTCACTCCTGCTGAAATAAATATATATTGTTAGTGTATAATACATATATAATATAGTACATACATAAATAAATATATCACGAAAGTTAAACACCATAATCTATTAACAGTGTTCCTTGTGTAAGAAAAAGCAGTTACTTATACTAATAGGCTTTTTTAAAGTTTGTACATATATTTTTGGATACAAAAGAATGTTTTCGAATATTATAAACTTTTGATAACAAAAAAAACTACATATAAAATATATATTATTTGTTAATTAGTTATCGGTCTTTTTGTCATTTTTGTTTATATTTATCAAAATATAAACACGAGTATAAATTTGAAAAGGAACCAACGTTGTTCATTTTATTTTTAGTTAATCAATAATAATTTAGTTTATTAAAAATCTACCGACTCCGTATTAAATACCTTAAATCAACGATTCTTGACTCTACAGCTTTGAAACCAACCGACCAAGTTTAGAATCGGGGCTGTGGAATAATCGGAGTCGTTGATTTATGATATTTCAAAAGTAATCGGAGTCTGAGACGATAGAAATTTGATTCCGACTTTTAAAAAAAAAACTCATATTTTAATCAATTTATCGTGTTTGTATCGTGCATACTTTATAAAATAATGAGTGTGTATGTTTCAGAAGTCTGGAGCCTTAGCGAATCATCAATACTGAATGCAAGTGTATACCGTATACATTCATGCGAGCGGTGATTCCTTCGCGAATTACTTCGTGCTCTCTCGCTCGTATAAAATCGCTCGAAGTCGAAGTCGGTAAATTTTTAAACAATTAGAATTATATTTATATTTAATATTTTTTAATAATTAATTTTGCATAGGTACAATTCATTAATCAAGCATATCAAAAAATATATTAATTAATTTACCACAATTTATAATTAAAAACATAATATGTGTACACATTTTTGAACACGGTAAAACATTTATAAAAAGTTCTGATCCAAATAAATAATAAGTATTGCATATATAAATTAAAGACTAATTCAATATTTTTTGTCTGAATATCTAAAATTTCTTGCACATAGCAGTCTCTCAAATATTTAGCATTCTGTATTGGAATTTATACTATCGATTGTACAAAATAGTATCGACCGGCAATATGTTTCAAGCTCATAACATTTATAAAATAGATTATTTTTATTGTACACATTTTTAAATATGTTTGAATTATGTACGTATACGTACGCATACGTTATTATTATGTGCTATAATTTCCAGAAACTTCTCAATATGCCAGTCCCACCTGTAAGAAAATGTTATGTGATTCGTACATCGTAAATTATGACTTTTATTGAAACAATATTCCCCGATTTTAAATATGTTGATTGCCCAAAATCGATAGAATCTTTCAAAATGTCTATGAGCTTTTTTCTTTTCTCTCTTTGTCTATGGTAGTTTTTCAAAAATGGCCGACCGTGTTTCTGTATTTTAATCAAACGGAGTGTCAATGAGACTTTCCATGAATTACGTTGTTGTTTATAATGTCAAAACAAGGCAAGAGGAAGATCACTGTTGAATTGCCAAAAGTTAAAGACCTTTCTAACAGACCCAGTGTTTTTGAACGGCTCGGAACTAAGAAAGCGGCGGCAGCCAAGAAAGCCAGCGAATTCTGCAGACAATGGGCGCAACACGGAACCTGTGCTTATGGTAAAACTTGTAAATTTGCAACTACGCATACATTGATTAGCCCCTCTAAACAACGTGCTGCTATTAAAGACTCTTCAGAAGTCAAAAGAAACCCTAATAAGGATGATCCAAAAAATCGCTTACATTCCACTGTGGTTGTTAGGTCTGGCCGTAGTCCTGAACCAGAATGGGACAATTGGGACCAAAATGACCTAGAATACGCCGATGCTGATGTTTTAGAGAAACGTCGTCAGCAACTTCAACGTGAATTAGAAATTCAACTGAAAATGGATTCTGGTAAAGATCACCGAAAGGAGAAGAAGAAACCTGCCCCCACAAGTTCTTCTTCCTCGCGGAGCTCGAGTACCACCAGCGTGTCTAGCTCCTCGTCAGGCGGCAGCAGCACCTCATCCTCTTCCGCCAGGTATGTTTGTACATTTTTATATATCTTTATTTATGTGTCAACTTTTTAATATGTTCAGAGATTGTCTTTGAAAATTTTGGTTAGCATCTTAAATGGTATTATTACATATATTATTTATCATTGTGTTGATCTCCTCTTGAATATATAATAATAGTTTCTTACAATCAATATATTATTATTTATTACATAAATCCAATAGTAAACGAGCTTTTCCAGTATTATTTCAGGATTGTCCATTTTTTTCCTTCATTTTTTATACGCACTGTAATTTTACATGTATGGTTTTATAACGTTTTGATGTAACTACGAAACGATGCTAGAAGATCTTCAACATTACTCAATGCAAAGTGATGACCTAGCATAATATTAACCTGGTGGTAAGATTGAAGTCTGGTCAGGCATAAGTGAAGAATTATGGTGTCAACAAATAATAGTTCTATAGACAAGCAGGTCATGCTGTGCCATTGAAGTATGCAGGAAGATGAAATATTGAAGAAATAATAGTCCTATTTTTTTCTCATTCTTGTATAAAATGGCTCGATTCATTTAACCTAGTGAATTTAAAGTGAATTTTTGTCATCAAAGTGTATATGGATGAGTAAGTTTGGCTGTTTTAGTTGTGACTACTTTAGTTCAAAAAATTATCTAATATGTCATTTGGATGGCAGTATATTGTCCGTGGTGAATAAAAGCCGCAGACGTACCACGTATGGCTGTTCTCTCTTGAGGAACAAATTTTTCCCGCATACATTATATGGCCATACTTTAGAAGTTAAAAGTGCTTATAGATAAAATGTTTCTAGGGAGAAAATTCTATACAAACTCAAGTAGTATTTGTCTAATTGATACATTTAATTTATGAATCCAGAAAATAATGAGTATTAATGATAAATTATCTTGATTAATTTCTTAAAATATTTTTAAAAATATTAAAGAATGATCGCACAATAATATATTTTTTTAATGTATGCAAGTTCATATTGGCTAGCCCGCATCAACAAGTGATGTGGCATTTAATGGCTTAAAATTGATATCATTTTAACATTAAAAATTGTAAATGAAAACATTTATTTTGGTGTATCTTTATCATAAATCAACTTAATTAACAAATTACATATCAACATATTGTATTGGATGCCGTATTGTTATAAAAATTCACCAAAATTTTGTCTATTTACAGAGAAGCTCGAAAGAAGATACGTAAACCCAAATCGAAGCGTAACTCCAGTTCATCATCTGGTTCCGACCAAGTTTCAAAGAAGAAACGTCTTAAAGCAGATTCTCTAAAAAGGGATAAGTCAGCCGGATGTAAAAGAAGCTCACTGAAGAAAGACAGTATTCGTGCAGCAAAAAAGCATGAAACTATTCCTGTGAAAAAGAAGGTTACCGCAAAGACGACTCTCAGCAAAAAATCTCTATCGCCCCCAAAAAAATCTGGTGGAACTCCTCCAATTAATAATAAGAATATTCCTAAAGGATACATATTATATCCAAAACATAATACTCATAGCAAATCTCCCACGAAAAAGGATAAAACTAAAAGTACTTCTCCTCACAGTAAAGACAGAGATAAGGATAAGGAAAGGGAAAGGGAAAAAGAAAGGGAACGTTTAAAAGAGAAAGAGCGTGAACGTGAAAAAGAACGAGAAAGAGAGAAGGAAAGAGAAAAAGAACGCCGAAAAAGTAAGTCTCCAAAATCTAAAGGACGCTCCAGATCTCCTATTAGAAGGCATGATTCTCACCCACCCAGGGATCCTCGCAGGAAAGATAGTCCCGCCCGAAGCAGGGGATCCTCACCTAAGAAAAGACCCGCTCATCAAGACAGTTCAGATAAACATAGAAATAAATTAACACCACCCAAAGATGATCGAAAAGATGATAAACGTAAAGACAAAGATAATAAGGATCGGTCTCTTGAAAGACGTAAGGATAAACATGATGATAAAGAGAGGCATGACCGTGACCGCAAGGAAAGGGAACAAAGATTAGCTAAAGAAGCACAAAGAGAAAAAGAAAGAGAGGACGCACTAGCCAGATGTCAGGAACGTCAGCGTGAACGAGAACGGTTAAAAGATCAGACAAAACGAGAGCAAGAGTCTAAGCGAAATGTTGGTCGCGGACGTGAGAGAGCTCGAGGAGGATTAAACAAAGGTTTAGAAAAACCCACTCCGGACAAACCTGTTGAAAGGCTTCTTCCAAGACCTGAAGAAAGGTTAGCAGCGTTAGCTGCTACTAACAGGAATATCGGACTTGAAAGAGCAATTTCTTCCAACCGGGATAGATCGGAATCTAGAACAGAACGAAGTTCAAGAAAAACAGAACGATCAGTCGATCGAGACAGAATCGATCGTGTTTCTAAAAGGCAAGGAGATAGACGCGGTAGTATTGATCGAGTGGAACGCAGTGAATACAATCATAGTATCGAACATCCATATGATCATTCTCATTCAATGGACCGAAGTTATGATAGGCCGAATGAAAGGTATGATGATTTGGTTCCATTGGACCGAGAGAGGGAGAGGTCACCAGGAGCTTTTCCAGTACAGCGGGAGAGAGACCTTCATTATGATTCTCCTTATGATATGCAAGGGTCCCACAGTCGTGGCTATGTCGACCCGGATGACCGTGTTTATGATGACCACCTTGATGATCATCATGCCATTGATAGAGGTAATTTAACTTATTTGTACCTATAATAATGGTAAACGTCCATCAGTAGCTGCGGCTTTGTGGCATATTTTGCTTCTTCCCTAATTGACTGCTAAAATTCAATATTGAATTTACATTAAAGTTGTTAATTTTATATTAATAAAATTATACAGTAGCTTGGAATATTTTGGATAATTTAAAATTATTAGAAATAAGTATAGTGTTAAATTAACAAAAATATAAATATGTAACCGAATAAATTTCAACAAGACATATTCTAAACATTTCTCCAATAATTTTGGATCGTTCAGTCATTTTCCATATCTTTCATCATCATAAAAATACAAATAAATTATAGAATTATTTTTTAATTAATTCTCTAATATTTTAGAAATTGAATTTTCGAAACATGACAATGTGACGTTTGATTTTAAATTTTTTAACACCTTGATGAAGAAAAATATTTTGCAGTTGGTGTGTATAAAAAACTCATGTAGTTAAAATACATTGAAACCTCGATAATCGAATTCCGTTTATTCGAAACTCGATACAATTAGAAACTTATTATACGCCATACCCAAAATGTCAATTTTATAGTTGATTAACCCTGGTAATTTATAATGCGAGTGAGAAATTTATAATTTTGGGACCCTTGCACTATAAATCAATATTTTTTTACGTCATATAATTCAAAATATTTTTTTAACTTGTTGATGTTTTTACAAATTCTGAATCCATAAATTTGATTGAATCAATCGGTTCCGTGCAACAAATCTTTTTTTGGTCTCCTGAATTTCGAATTAATGGGTACTTTACTGTACAAAGTTACTGCATAATTTTATTATTTAAATTTGTATTTATAAAATATTATATTAATTTTAGGATTCGTGGATGACAGACGGAACAGAGATTTAAATAGGAGAGAAGAACATTCTTGGGATGGAAGAGAAGCTTCTGTCGATCAAGAAAGACAATACATGCATCACGGACAACATCCACATCCTCATAAAGAGTGGGAGTCAGAAGAATATGGGGATTGGAATCGGCAAGACAGACATTGGCAACACAGAGAACCACAGCATCAGGTATTTATATTAGTATGATTCTACTTCCTTTACTTAATTGAAGTTGCTGAACTTTTTTATTTTTTTTACAAAATAGTCTTGCAAAATATTCCAAAGTAAAACATTCATAATTATCTGTTAAAGGTCCATGATTGGCCAGACAAAGATCGAGATATGGAGGGGTCTTGGCATGGCCATCGCCAGCCACCACCTGGCAATAATGCAAGGAGTCGAATGCATGGTAAATTTTTATCTTTCAATACTTTATCAATTACAGTACAATACGTTTTTTATACATTTGCAAAATATTTTTCGATCTTTATTATTTTGAAATAGGCTGGTACACTTTTTTCAGAAGAAGGTGGTTACAGAGGACGAATAGATCACAGAGTAGATCAGGGTCCACCTCATATGCACCCCATACCTCCTAAAAGAGGAATGCCCACCAGAGATATGCCAGTTGAACAGTTGGATGTTAAGAAACCTCCAGCTAACATACAGAATGCGCCCCCACCCATGCACGCAGCTTCAGAAGTAGAAGATCCACCTATCCCGGATGACCTCAGTGAGATCAGTGATGACCCTGATGAAATTCTGAACAGAGACGATGTAAGTTCACCCAATTACTTCATCATCATGATCACTTTTCTCTCTAACATTATTTTTTGCTTAACGCATCTCTAATATTGGTGAACTAACGGTGAATCGATCATCACTAGTTTTCAGAAACTGGGTTTTTTATTTTCATGGCTTTCCCTTAACTGGTGCAGGAAATAATGGAAGTAACAGGATCAGCCGTAACATCAAACATACTACCTGAAGGACAAAACTCTGTGGATCCTTATGGGATGATCGGCCTACAACCTTTTAGGCCTGATTATGAACCTGTAAGATTCTCACTTCTCTTCTTATTTATATTAACTCTGGTTTGGGTTGCATGCTACTGTTGCTTGGGTCAGTGATCTGTGTTTCATCCATTCTGTATTTTTACTTACAATGTGCCAAGTGATAGCTTTCTGGGTATTTAATGTGAATATTGCCTAATACAATTATCAACTGCAATTTTTTGAAAATAACTTGATAAATCTATCTAGCTGACAGTCATCGTTCGAAAGATGGCGATAAACAATGGTATACAGATTCTGCTTCAGTGGCGCCATCAGTCATTAAACACGGGTACTTATTATATAGTCCTCGTATGTCATACACTCAATCGTGAGATTATGGAAACCAGAAAAATATAAGTTTCTTTTTTTTAATTCATGCACTGCGTGACATTGAAAATATTAATCATTAGAAATATTCCCAACTTTTTCTTCATTATGTATCCAAAACCAATTGCTGATACCTTAATCAGCAAAGAAGCTAATTCAATTTTTCTAAAATGTTCAGAAGCAACAAAAAACTGTTTAATTTTGTAATTAAATGGATTATGAAAATTCCAAAACACACTTTGGTAGATTGTTTATGCAGAAATAGAGTCGCTGAGAAATTTTATTCATATTTTGATTTATCTCGTGCTTATAGGGAATATTTGGAGTTTTTCTGAATTTTTTTACTAAAATTGTAAAATATTATTGGAAGTTGGCTGTTTTTCCATGATAATGTAGTGCAATCATTACAATTTCTGGCGGACGTCCTCTATTTCCGGTGCCATCCACACTTGTGTCAGGTAAACATTAAACAAGAATCAATGTAAGGTTTTTCAGCACCTAGTACTTATGTATTATTTTAAAACAAATGATTTCACGCCTTTTAAAAATGACAGGAATTTTTGGCTTTCAGTGTACCATAGAACAATAAAAGAGGAAAATAATAGCATCAAAATGTTTTTTTTTTTGACCATGGGTGGAGTTAGCTGCTTTGCAGATTAAGGTATTGATATGTTTAATAAATGTATCAGTAATTAAATTTTTGTTGTACTGTAGTTCCCTCAATTTTGAATTTACAGTTTTTCTGTACATATTAAGAAAATTTCATTTAATTCAGTGTGACAGATAACTGTTTCTTTGTTCAAAGACAAGGCTACTGATTAATTAGTATTGATTCATTCAGGCTACTGATTGATTTATTCAGGATGATTATTGACACAATTGGGATCAAAATAAAGCTGTTCACGCGTAAATTCCCACTCTGCTGCCATTCATTTCTTTTACTTGCATCATCTTTTTCTTTTCATCTGCTTTATTATTTGTTTTTCTTTTCTGTTTTGTAATATTTTATTATTAATGTCACATTACATATAACTGTTTATTTTAGATGGGTGATATTTCAAGGTAAATTGGTCTAATAAATGTTCTCAGTGATGTCCAAAGTGCTAGTATTGTGGAGATTCGCTTCTGTCAATGAATTAACAGATGAAATATTGAAGCAATGCCCTAATTATGGCTGTAATATAACTGGCTTGCTTAAACAATTTGTGTACTTTACTTTTTAAGAAATTTTCAAAATCATATACGGCGGTTCAGATTTTATTTAAAAGTTTCAACTTCACCGAGTATAAATATGCTTGTAAAAGGAAACTGCCATCAGTTCAGTGGAATTCTCTATAAGATATGATATTACCTAATGATTTGAACAATCAATTATTGAGAGATAATATTTCCCAACAATAAATTAATTCAATGTATAGACTTAAAAATGAGAACAATTCTTTTTCATTCAATTTCATTTGTACAGTGATATCGTCTTAAGTTTCTTTGTCATGTTCAAGGGAGCATTCAATTAAAGCTTAATAGGAAAGTATATTGAGAGGCATATTAACATTGGCATGCATATGTTAACTTTGTTTAATTTTTTATTTACTCTTCTGAAGTTTTTATAATGCAATTTTCTATATTTTTTTTAAATATCTGAATTTTATATTATTCAAATGCACTAGTAGTGTGGTTTATTGTAAAAACACAAGATAAGAACATTTATTTTAAAACATATTCTTGGTCGATTGATCCGACCTTCCTCCATCATATGGGCAAGTTTTTGATTTCTCATTTATAAAAACTCTTAGGGTTTGATGCAAAAATTCTGTTAGGGTTATTTTTATTTCACTAACATTAATAAATCTTATTCCACTTAAATAATCCTGCATGACAAATGATAGTCAGACTGTGGTATAAGAAGGGTGATCCACAATTTTCCATCGTAGTGAGTTAATTTTTTCTCACTTAATTTTTGCTGTATAAAGACGAACATTTTTTTTTTAAAGTAAGGCCGGGTTTGGGGGTTGTACACGCTACCTGCTTCTTTGATACCCATTGCATTTTGCATATTTTGTTACCCACTTCTCATCCCCCAGTTACCATATTATGCAAAAAAGGTTCATTTGTTTCTTGCGCGACCAATTCTTCACACGTTCACATTCGTGCTGCTTTGCTCTCTTTGCTAAATTCATGTGGTACCAATATATCCTGTGTTTCCAAACCTTCCCTGATTTTTTAATGCATCTTTGGATGAAATAAACACTTCCAACAAAAAGACGTGCAATCAAACCGGCAAGCAAGTCACAACTGACTGACAAAAGTTACTCAGGTAAAAAAATGTGCTTATTTTGGGTACCTATAATATAGAAAAACTCCGTTAATTCGTAACTCACGGGACCAAAATTTAAAAAAAAATCCAAATTATGAATAATGAGAACAAAGTTTTTTAGAAAGATATTTTTAAAAAACACGTTAGTTTACTGCGTCTGTGATTGCTGTTGACAGCAATTTTCATACTGAAACATAATGACCAAAATTGACAATTGACAAGACCAAAATTCTAATTATTTAGCGTTTTTATAGTAGAAAAAGGCTAGGTCAAAGGTATTAGGAGATAAAATACATATGACAAAAGATGTCACCTGTAAGTGCCTGTTGCGTCAGTCTGACGAAAGTTCGTTCTTTTTACAAAATGTAAAAAATTGTGCATGACAAGACATATTGAATCTCTTCCTGGCAAATTTGAAGAATGCACATTTAAAAAAAGTACCGTGTGTAAACATAAACCTGTTGGACTGGACACCTAAAATTTGTCCCTTTTGATGATTTTTACATAGTTTATCTGTACACTCAGCATATCGAGACATCACCGCAGTCAAGAACCCGATAGAATTACGTTTAAACATGGAATATTCACCCTTACTGAATCTCAGTTTAGGAAAATTATTGTCAGCATTGACATCAACCGTTTTTGTAAATGGATAAACTTTTATGATACATGGAAAAACCCATTTAAAGAGAGTTAATTTTATTGCACCCACTGAAAGAATACCACATTCATTTTTAGAAATGTCAAACAAAATTACTTCTGCGAAAAACGTATTACATGGGTTTTTTTTGTATGGATAAATTGAGTTGTCATAAGTATTTTTATTAGGTGGGAAACTTATTATTTATAAAATGTATTAAGCATAAAAAAAATACGTAATTTGTATGGGACTGAAGAATGTAATCCTATTAGGCTAGAAAACATATTAATGGGAAACTTATTAAGAGGGTTTCACTGTATATGAAATAAAATAATATAAAAGATTTAATTTTAAAGATTTATTTTACGATGAACAATTAGATGGTGGAACATGATATAGAGAAACCAGCCCCTAAAACAGCTCTAGTGGATGCACTAGGGCAGAAGCAGGAATCTGCAGATCTAATCAAAAAGGTGTGTAGCATTGTTTTATTTTGCTACAAATATTATTTCAATTAACTTTTCTCGTGATCCAATTTTCAAAGTTTTGCACTCTTTATTCAATATTTCTTATTATTTCAGGAGTCCGCAATAGCAGCTCCAACTCTAGAAGTTAAATCAGAACAAAATCAAGAGCAAAATGACACAGAGGACGCTCTTGACAATCTAGATTTTGAAGAAATATCTGACGGGGAACTTGAGGAAGATCAACGAGTTAAAGGTAATGTAAAAACATTATTCTAATCATAGTGAAATCGGTTTATTAGAAAATTAAGGGATCAAAAAAAAAATATTACACGGAACTGATTGAGTCAATCTAATTAATGAATTTGCGGTATTAGTAAAAAAATCATGAATGAAGGAGCTAATTTCATTAATAAATGTATTTTCATGTATTCCAAGGAAACATCTCAAAAATGATTTATTAGTTTGAGTAATTAGTACAAAGTATTCACGTAGATCGAGAAGAGAATCTGTTGATCTATTCATCACACATCACTGGCATACAGTGACCGCTAATATCGATCTATTAGACAATTACCAAAATGTGGCGGCAACTAGAATCAATCCATTTGACAATTATCGCAGCGGGGACCAAGGCGTTTAGGCTCCGCATGAGCTGGCTAAGGCACGCAGTGCCAGCAAATGCTGCGGCACATAAAGGGACACTTCACGGATAAGGCGCAAGGTAAAAGTCATGTGCATTATCAATTTTTTTAAACAAACAAATTACGTGGCGCAAAAATGTATTAATTTAGACACAGAGATCTAAAAATTATTTCAAACTACGAATAATCGGGGTTTTCGAGGTAAATCAACTATAAAATTGACAATTTGAGTCTTGTGCGTTTGAAAAATTTAGAATTTTGTCATATTTCAAATTATCAGGGGTGATTGTGTGACTGTGAATAATTTGAGTCGTAAATCATATTAAGCTATTTCATATTTTGATATGCAATACATAATTGAATTTTTAAGGCTGAATGTAAATAATACTTATTTGTTGTGACTATTTAAGGTTTTGTGATGCTATGCTCTACCTCAAAGTTTGTACGAGAAACAATTAAATTTATTTATTTGATTAAGAAACATTTCTAACTTCAAAAAAAAGAAAAATAATATTTAGTTTATTGGTTTAGAAATATAAACATTTGCAGTCCTTCTTTGGTAGGGTAAAAATCATTTGTGACAATATAAATTTATCTTGAACAATTCTATGATCAACAAGTTTTTTTTTTTGATTATTTTACATGTCATTATTTCAGGCTTGGGCGATGCCTTGGGAGTGGACTGGGCGAGTTTGGTTGCAGAAGTACGCGGGAAAAAGGACAAAGACGGTGTTGCAGACAAAAATGACTCCAGTAAAGAGCAAACCAGAGCTCGTCAGTATTGGCAGCCACAGAAGATATTGGCCCGCATCGGTGTGTCTGTGTATATGGCTGGAGACGAAATGATCAATGAAATATTCAATAGCAAAGTGGCAGATATCAAAGTGGAAGATGAGAAAAAGCAAGTCGAGACAAAAGCCAAAGCTCCTGTTTTCAAACCTACCCACCCAGTAGCTTCTATACAGGTATTTATCATATACTTTTTTTGACATTAGTGGATCCATATAACAGAAGAATTCCAAGCACAATTTACATACAATATATTTATATTTTAAAATTATTACCTATCTATCCCTGCCTAATACAGGTGGGCTATTTGTTTTTGCACTTTTTAAATTGCTTTTGCGCGGGAACTGCATGAAGGAGGGGGGGCACTTAGAAATTTAGTCACAATGGATCGCTTTATGGTGGAACAACGCGCATTCTGCGTAAAACAATTTTACAAAAATAATGATTCTTATGTGATTCTTCAGCATTCTTGCATATTCAATAAAAAAAAACCTACGGATGTATGATAATGAATGGTTATTAATGGTCTTAAAAATAATGTCATCTAAATGTCTGCCATCCCCACCGCTGGCACTAAACACTTTATGACACAAAGCACGTGGGTGTTGGCTATTTGAATATTCTAAATACTAATTAAATGAATAATTACAACTTCACAGTAAGAATGTGTTCTCCTAATAATTTGAATATTTGCCTAAGTTGGGTTGATGTTGCTTATTTATCATTAATTATTATTTTAATTGATCTTGGTATCGCCATAGCAGCAAAACGCTTGCGAGTCGACAAGCACAGATCTTCTCATATAGACTCGTTATCGTTGTTTTTGCAAAACTGTTTTACACAGAACGCGCATTATTCCCCCATGAAGCGATCCATTGCGACTAAATTTCCAAGAACCAAACACTCGTGCGCTGTTTCTCGCATGCCCCTCCTTCGCGTGTTTCCCGCCCAAAAACGATTTAAAAAGTGCAAATTAATGACCCATCCTGTATTATGATTGAAGGGAAAAAAAAACTTTTTTTTTTTAAATTTAACATGGGTATATAAAAATATTGTGCCCCTTAAGAGCACTTGAGAGTAAAACACAAGATATTAATACTATTTAAGATACAATAGTGAATATTTCCAGTGACAGGAGTGATTTTTCACCATCGAAAAACAATTGAAAGTGAGCATGTGTATTGTCTGGTAATGACACTGAATGATCAATTATGTTATATGTATGTACAGGTAACACCCGTTCATCGCGACCCCGACAAATACGGATTTATTATATTGTAATATTTTTTTTTTTTAATGTTTTGTCTTGGCACTTGTCTGGCTTTGAAAAATGCCAGGATTCGTCATAATGAGTAATTGCATGTGCGTGCTATCTTTCTTTTTTTCTCGTTTACTCACATCATACACATGTACATATACATAATGTCACGGGTGTGTGTCAGACAAAAAAACGCTGGTGCATGCTACAGTTGAGTCAGTGCATCGTTTGGGTCTATCCTTCAGTCCTTCAGTGTAAGCATAGCTGCAGTGCCAAACACACACTAATTAAATTGACTACATATTTTTTATCCCTTTGTAAATTTTAAAATGTCAACAAGACAATGTGAAAAATTGATCAGCTCCAGGAAATCGACTGCCATGTCCCAAGAAAATGACATTTCGGAACCTGCTCCCGTGCGAAAGTAATGTGTCAAAATTATTGAAAAAGCCCTTTCTCTTCACAATCAATGCATGGAATTGTGAGAAGATTACGAGCGAGTGAGTGCTATAAAGCATGGTTTTAACTGATTATTTAACAGTTATCGGAAAATTTTGCATAATAAACCTAGGGAGCCCAAACAAGGGAATCTAGATTATTTTTTGCAATGTGGACAAAATAAATAAACATTTTAGTGTTTTTTCGAATTTTAAAATAATTTTTTTAAATCCCCCTTTGATTGCATAATTTTGTTTATCGCAACTGTGTCCAGAATGTATCTCCCATGATCAACTGGGGTTACCTGTATAAGTAAATAAAAAATAAATTCAATTTATTTAAATACTGCACTTTTTCAATTAAAAATATAACCTTTCAAATATAAGACTTGCAGGTGATTTATATAGTGGAACCTATCTTTAATTTTACTTCTTCTTTTAAATAGGCAATCCACCCATCAGGAGTAATTTGTAAAGTTAAAACTTTATTTTATAGAAAAAAGTAAAATAATATTATAGAATGGGAAATATTATATTACAAGTCAATACCATTGTCGTTTAAAATATTTGCTATTATATAGATTAAATGTGGCGAGTTAAGGGAAAGAAAATGACACAAGTTAACCGGGAGTTGAAAATTACCATTGACGAGATTACTGTAAAAAAACCTGTGATTCGCAATGGACAGGCAAAAAAGATATGGTCAAGGGTTTTCTCAGCATCACACTCAAACATTGGGGAATTTATTAAGTTCAATCTGAATAAATGTGAGGCTATCTGGCAATGCCCAATTCTCATTCTAGAGATATTTGATATTGTTCTTTTGGAGACTTTCCTTTTGGAGAACCAGGGTGTGCAGCTTCACTTTTGCATGTTTTATTTTTTTTACTTGGTAGTCTGGAACGTATCTCCTATGCAAAAAGAGAATCAGCTATAATATACATTTTCTACTTCTATGTTTAGTGACAAAAAATTCTAATTCTTGTATTTTGTTCACGCCCTGAAATCTTATTGCAAGTTCGTATAATCTATTTCATATTTTTACATTTATATGATTCAAACAATTTCTTTTACATGACAGGTTGCCATGGAAAGGAGAAAAAAGCAACGACTATCTCTTTTTGGAACAGGAAATGGATTCACAAGAGCATTGTGTGCTCGCCAGGACTTGGCACTGCGCAGACATCTCTGCAACCTTCCCATTAACGAGTGCGGACACGAGATTCATCCACCAGATCCACAGCTTTTTGAAATGGCACAAAAATTATTACAAAAGTCTTCTTGACATCAAAATTCACCGTAAGGAAAGTCAACTTGTCCACCACCATTTTCCAGAAACCAAGTTTTGAGAAAAACCCTGTTAATAAATTTGGAAGAACGCAATGCTGTTGTGAATTTATTCTGGAAGCAAACCGAAGAATAACAACTTTATGTTGAATTGTAAAACATTTTCACGAATGTAAAAATGATATCACAAATTCAAAATTGAAATAATGAGGTGCGATTGTAAATTTCATCTCAGTTTTGATCACTAAACGAATATGACACAGCACTTCACATGCATTGAGTTTGAAGCAACACATAACGATTTTCATTAAATTTATAATTAATCTAACTGGAAATTGCTATCTTTTGAGTTGCATGTGTAGCATTGTTACATATTCTTTTAATGATATCATCGCTAACTGACACAGATTTCACAATCGTTACCGTGTACTAACGTTATTTTGAATTTTATTTCACCGTACTATGCACTATGATCTATCATAAGTCTTTAAATATCAGTTGACAGTTATATTCTCAAACATCAAGTTTTGTATATTATAAGATTACATTTTTATTGTTTTATTTTAAAGATTTTAAATCAATCAATGGAACTAGCACTCGCCCTAAATATTTTGAAAATATGGTTTATTCAATATAAAATATAATCTCTTATTAGAATTTGTGTCTGCATACTTTAGACAAAACTTTGTCAGTATTGTTAGCTCTCACATTATTATAATCAATTTTCCGTTGATATATTTTAGGGGTTATATAATATGAATGAAATGTTAAGTAGATAAAATTAATTCAAATTAGTATTTGCATTTGTAGTACGGAGTTTTTAAACTCTTCGGCAAGAATTTGTTTTCTATCTATATTATAATTATAAGGGTACTAATAAGCTTGTCATTAATAAATTATTTGTGAAGTTTATTTAACTGTGCTTAAGTTTACCTTAGATTTTGTGACAGATTTTGCTCAATGAACTGCATAAAATATGTCACAAAATATTACTATAAAACTCAGGTTTATTTAGATGATCCTCAGAAAATTTAATGTTTTGAGCTAGAAGGGGGAACATTTTTTAATAGAATGATTTTTTTTATTTTTATGATTGACAGTTTTTATATGAATTAACACATTGATTGTCATATATGAGGACGGATTGAACAGGACTTGAGATTTTGAATGCAAAAATGTCTGGATGCCAGAATTTTACATAAAGATAGACATATGTATGACCCAACCAAAGCGACTAGATTGTCACTAGATATGACAGACTTTTTCTATTAATTATATTGAATCAGTTTTTCTTAGCGGGTAGTATCTTAATAATTTTTATTCTCTTAGTATTTTTAATAATGTTTAACCCCTCCCAATACTTTAGACATTTTATTCTTTCCTGAAAATTGAATTATGTTACTGCCAATGGGTGATGACCTTCCTGGAGACTTTCATTGAGTCGAAAGGATTGAGGGTTGCTGGCCTGAGTGTGTAAAGTTATGTTTGGACCATTATAATTAGATATAACGCACAAGAATATTTTTTTCTTGAAAAAGCAATGTCCTTGTTGCAATCATGTAATAATATACTGAATATTGTTGTTTTGTATAAATTTTACTATTAATAATTGTAATATATATATAGAGAATATAAAAGGTATTTAAATGTCATTCAGTTTAGATGTACACTCACAAATAATAAAAATACATCTAAAATATTATATTTTGTATTATTCATAACTTGTCGTCAACAGATAAGGAACTTTTTTCTGCAACAAATATGTTCATACTCTTTCAACTACTTTTTTTTGTTTGTCGGCGCATCCAGTTGTAGTAAAAATGAGACGTCAGAACCCACTTCATAATCCTGTGGAGGTTGACCTCTGAAATAGAATGAAAAATTACATTTGAACTCTTAAACGAAGATGTTGTTCTATCAAAATTCACTTAATACATTTTTATAATTCAATTACAGTAAAACCTTGTCATTATGAAATCCAAGGAACCAAAAAATAAAAATTCGTAATAACGAATTTCCACATATAGCGAAATAAAAAAATTCATAATATATTAATATTCCGCACACGCTGTAGAAAAAAATGTAGCGCAGCTTTAAAAAAGTTCGTAATTTCCGCAAACAAGACACCCATTGTCAGTTTAATATGGATATAAAACTTTATACAATAAGGCATTCTGCAAACAAAATAGGACTTTTTGTATAAAGAAAACTAAATAATCTATTTAGTTTTGTTGTTTCAACAGAATATCAAATGAATAATAATTAAGAAATTAGATTAAAAACATTTTACGAAACAATATAAGATAACCTAAAGTTCGACGATATTTTTGAAAATTCCAAAATGTTATGCAAACATAAAATATTAAATTTTAACTGTGTTTAATTGAGAGTTTCACATCGATTTTTTATTTTCCTATATCTTTAAATCGTAGAGAGACAAATTTGGAATTATAGTTTTTTATCAAGCTTGAAGCCATTTTAGGGTTCCACAAAATATTAAAAAATGTACTTTAAAGAATAAATTACGAAATGCTAGTACATATAAATGTTGGTAAACAAATACATGAAAACAATTGTCAAATAAACACGTAAACGAAAATGTTGTACGCAATGTTACCATTCATTGGAATCAGTGCAAATGTTCAATTATAATGTAAAAAGTGACATAAGTTGACGATGATAATGAAGATAAAAAGTGAAGATTGAAGATAATAATGCGCAGCATTGTAGGCATCTCAAGTTTTGCGGGCGATACCATACACAAAACTAACGCACACGTACCCTAAAGTGTGACGTAACAATCGCGATATTGGGTGGTTTTTATTTTCTCCAGCTGGTCTAAATAAGACCTGTTTTTTTGTTATATATTTACATAAATATATTGGTAATTTTTTGTTAATATGTATAACAAAAATTTTTTGTTATACATATTAACGAAATTTCATTATATAAATGAATTTTTGTATGAAGATTTAATTTTGAAAAAAATTTCGATATACGTCATTTTTTGGTATAACGGGGTTTGTTTTAACAAGGTTTTACTGTAATCGGAAATAAAGGAGGGTTTAACATGATTAAACTTGATACAGATAATTCACTCTGGGTCTTTTTAAAAAATCCCTTTTTTGACAAATTTAAAAAGATAAGCATATATTTAAGATGA
Source organism: Eubasilissa regina (assembly GCA_022840565.1). Classification (NCBI taxonomy): domain Eukaryota; kingdom Metazoa; phylum Arthropoda; class Insecta; order Trichoptera; family Phryganeidae; genus Eubasilissa; species Eubasilissa regina. Next base: position 31,871,019 of record JAINEB010000018.1, read on the forward strand.
CTGGTATGTATGAAAATGAGCATCACAAATATTATATTTATGAATTATCACGATTAAGAATTAGAAATCCATTTTTTTTCTTTCCCTCTCCGCTTTGTAAAAATTGCATATTTTAATGCAAAGAAATGGAACTATAGACACACATTCTTCACCTATTCCATGTGTACGTAAAATCAATACTTACGTTGAAAATAGTTTGGCAGTAGCTATGCCTTTAAGAATAGCCACATCACCATTCACGCTTAGTGTGGCGCCCTCCCTAAGACCGAGCACCGGTCCAGTGCCAGGAATCTCCAAATATTGTAAAATACGTTCTTCTCTCGTTTCCCCTTGATGTGTGTCATCTTTCACTGAATCTACATAATGAGGATTAATATTAAATGGCACCAATCCCAAAGCGGCAAAACTAGGAGGCTGCACTATTGGCATATCATTTGTTGTACATATATTCAAAGTTGCAACATTGGTACCAGCACTGCTACCAACGTAAGGAACACCTTCTTCTAATACTCTGTTTCTGATGGGTTCTAGTACATTATTGTCATAAAGTCCTTTAAGTAATTGGAATGTGTTTCCTCCACCTATGAATATGGTTTTTGCAGACTTCACAGCAGATATGGGATCATTGTATGTATGAATGCCCTTTACCTTATAACCCCACTCCTGAAGAACCTTTTCTATCTTACTTGTGTAACCATCATGGTCTCTCAAGGCATATGGTATGAATAAAATTTCTTTGACACCATTCCTGAAATTTTTAGTAAAATTAGCACTGATTTTGATGATTTATGTATACAGTGGTTAGACAAAACTGGTATATACTACCCCTAATAAAGCATTCACTGAATCTTTATAATTAAATTACAGTAAACTCACATTTAAATGTATTTAACTTTCTGAAGTACAAATGCATTTAATCGGGATTGAATTCTCATTTGGGTTACTCTCCTTTATTTTGCAGAAAATAAATATATATTTCAAAGTTCAGGTAAATTCCGGACGCATTTACACAAAATACAACTTGTTTTTGAACTAATTTGATTACTTTTGGTGTTATTTTTTTAAAATTATTAAAATTAATGTTCTGTACTTTAATATGACAAAAAAATAACAAATATCTATATGTTGTATAATCAGTGGAACCCCCTTTTAAATATTCTTATTATATATAATTGCATTACATTTTACATAACAATGGATTAGTTTCGTGTTTGTATCTATCAAACTTTTCTATACGTGGTAAAATGGCCTCGTTCCTATCTAACGTTATCGGAAGATCATGGAATGTGCTAAATAAGTTCAATTATTACCTGTCAAATAGATCTTGAATATCTTTTCGAGCATATTCCAAATATGTGTACCCGTGCGGTGCAGAAGATGACAGTAAAAGAAGTTGTCGCTTCGACATAATAAAGCCTACAATGTATATAAAAATATTAAAATACCACTATAAAGAACTGCAGCAAAACAATGAAGGCCAATATGTTATCTTGTGGGAATCGACATAAAATTCTAATCAAATCAGATAAAACTAAATATAGAAAAAAATTATTTTATTTCAGCGATTAGAGACTATAAATACTTCTAAATGAATGTAGCGCTGCAATTTTCATTAAAATAATGTACTTTATGAATAAATTTCATTAAAATAATGTATTTTATGAATAAATATTGAATATAATAAATTCCTATTAAAGATCATTTTGACTTTGACATATCATCGACCATAGATAGAATAATGTAAATTTTGGCCATATGTCTATTCTATGATTATGATCTCAATAGAGTAAAAAATTACGCAGGTACTGCGAGTTAATCACCGTTTCCCCAAAGTTATTTACAGAGAATCTGAAAATACCTTCAGCCGTATTCAAGCGCGAAATCTAGATTAGAAGGCTGCTGGGTTCGTGGTACCGTAGTGCGCCAGCGAAACTTGTCCGTGGTATAGTGTACATATCGATACCTTAATCCATATATAACTCCACCCATGATCAAAAAATCGTTTTTGATGCCATTATTTTCCTCTTTTATTGTTCTATCGCACATCAAAAGCGAAAAGTTCCCATTTAAAACACGTGATTTCACGTCTTTTAAAATAATAAATAAGTTCTACGTGCTGAAAAATCTTACATTGATTCTTGCAAAAACCTTAAATATTATTGTATTGTTGACACCAGAAATAGAGGACGTTCGCGGAAATCATAATGGTTGCAAAACATTATCATGGAAAATCAGCTAACTCCCAATATTATTTTACAATTTTGATAAAAAAATTCAGTTAACTTCAAATATTCCTTATAAGTACGAGAAAAATTTAAATATCAATAAAATTTCTCAGCCACCCTATTTCTATATAAGCAATCTACCAAAGCGTGTTTTTGAATTTTCGTAATCCATTTAATTACAAAATTAAACAGTTTTTTGTTGGTCCTAAACATTTTAGAAAAATAGAGTTAGCTGCTTTATTAAGGTATCGATATATGTAATCCTAAGCAGTGATATGTTTAGGTAATTGAGTATTATTTACGAAGTTTTTAAATCATTCTGTCTTTTATATAACATAATTTTTTTGTTACTAATAATTTTGCTATGTGTTTATTATAAATCATTTAATTTTACAAATAAATTTATTTGTAAAGATGATGCTTTAGGTGGTGATATCGTAATACAATGTACGATCAGTGGGCGGGCTGAAAAAGTGACGTCGTAGTTTTCAGTCATTGATATCTGTTGTATCTAAAATAAAATTAACATGAGACTTGACACCAATGACAAGTAGTAATAAACTTATTAAATAACAAAATCTTACAACATCCCCCTCTCTTCTAGGAAATTTTTAAATTTTATTTTAGTTAAATTATATATTTTGTTAGAAAAAATAAAGCAAGATAATTTTGACTGAACTCATTTCTTCAATTCTCCTTCTGTTTAGATATAGAAATATATTTGTTGTCACGCCATAATGGTGTGCTTATTTTTTATATTGAGCTGTCTCAATAAAAAATTTGAGGCACTAAGCATTAAAATGTGTTTATTAAATTTTATGTTGTGTGATTTCGGATAATTCGTTTTTTTGCTAAATTTATATGTACCTTAAAACTGTTCCGAACATTTTCATTAAAAACATTATAAAAAAATAGTATTAATTTCGTGCGGTATAGGGTTGAATTAAAAATAATTGTCTATTTAAATAATAAATGGTAAGCGGAATGATTACTGTGATTATCGAAGTATATTACCCATATTTGCTAATAAAAATGTTCTAGATTACTTATTTATTAAAATTTTATAAACATGTTTTGAATTATTGGTAATAAAGAAAAAGATTAACATAGATTTGAAATTTTATGTTTTATACATGTGGCGGCTCGCAGGCATCGTCCAGATGACCCTCGTTTTGTCATTCCTTGGTATTGCACCATTCCACGCATACAAAGCGGAAACGTTTGAGGAAGCCCGGACTGCCCCGCCCAGCGGGTATGACACATGTGCACCACAGATGTGCACCAATATACCCACAGCGGAGGAGGCGGTCGGCGAAGGACGCGGCGCCTAGTACCCGAACCGACCGGACCGCAGATGCACACCCCGACTCTCACCTTTCACTAACCGTGCGTCGTTTTTTACATAACCTTTACGTCTTCTGTGTTATTTCTTGCTCTCGGTGGCTTCTCCCCAATGAGAATAAACATGTTCGGATAAAAATGGTTTTCACGAGAACACAAACCAACCTTCCCACACACATATTTATAACATTCTATTTTAAGCTATTGGTCACGTCTAATTGATTGATGTCACATTAGGTATGGTGGTTAACGATGAACCACTGAAATATGACTCGAGACGTCGGCTATGAAAAAACTTACCCAATGAAAAATGATCTGGATCAAATTATTATTTATGTTATTTTTTAGTATTGATTTATTAATCTACTTTAAAAATTTAATACATATTATTTTGGTAATCGTTTTTCATTTTTGAGATTAAGGCTTTTATTTTTTTAGTAGTAGTAGAAGAAATGACAAAAACGTTAGGTGCTGATGAAAACATACGTGGTGGTACAAAAACATTTGCTTAAATTGCTGCAATTTTTGAAAAAATAAGTTTTTTTAGTAGAGACGCATTGAATTAATTTTCCCATTATAAGAAAATTTCTACGATTATGACATCACTGGTAAAATATATATCTTATCTATGATATATATGTATTAGATATTTATCTATGGATTAGATCTTATCTATGTATTAGATCCAAGAACCGTAAAGTCATTTAAAATATCTTTGTGGTGTAGCAAATATAACCATAGAAGTGTTCTCCACCCGTGGTCTTTAGGGCTATTATCCTATTGACCTATCACCGAGTTACAATTTAGCACTCGTGTGTTATTTGACAGATATCTATTTGACAGTTTATGCTTACAGTATAAGTTTATTATAATGATTGATTAATTTATTTATTTTTACCAGATTGTTACTTACCGTCGGACATTAAACTGTAGCACATTTCGTGGTATTGGGTCTTCGTTAGATAATATATAAAAAAAAATCTATAAATTATTTAAAAATGTTACAACCTATATTGCACATTTTGAACGCTAAAAGAGTCGTTTTAGCGACGGCATCACCGAGAAGACAAGAATTAGCAAAGAACATTGTAATTGCATATTGTTAATTAGTATTAAATAATTGGTTGCATATAATCAATGTAATTGAATTGGGCAGTGCATACACTTAAATAAGCTGAGAATAACAAGTATTTCTGGGAAATAAATCAAGGGTAAATAATTATTTAATATAGCATTGTGATGTATTGAAATGTAAACAATTATTATCCACTGAATATATAATTTTGTTATATTTCCAAGAAATATTAGTTGTTCACAGCTTATTTGAATGTATGAACTACATGCTGCGCCTGAATTGTATGTACATTAGGTGACCCTTATTTTGTTATGTTCAATTTAAAAAAAAACTTATGTTCTAATGTTGTTTCTTTTATCATAAAATTCTCGTACAATAAATTTTGAGATGTTTGGAGTACTTTAACCTGTGCCGACTTGTGTCGGGATATGTCAGTACACGTTGCACTGAGGTAGCCCTGATCCTATGTGCTTGTTGTCATTTTATTATCAGTTTTTATTAGTGTAAGACATATTTATTTTATTAATTTAATGTCAGTAGAATTATACAATGCTAAAAAAAGTACATTTTTAGTGAGAGACATAGCTACCAAATAATGTAGGGAAAACTACCACAAAATCGGCAAGTCTTGCAGTTTTGTTTTTTAACATTGTGAAGTTAAATTAACATTCAAAGAAAATGCAAATCTTGTAATTCTTGAGTGTATGATATTTTGGGAAAAGGGAAGAATATTTACCTAATTGTGTAAAAAAACTTATGGATTTCTTATCATATTTGGAGAGATTTGTAAAAAAAATGTAAAGAAAACTCAAGAAAAGCGATGCAAAGAGGATTTTAAAAATAATTTGGATACTTTGTTTGAACGGAATAGATTCTTTTTATAATGGCAGCAGGAGCCGGTGTAGATAAAACATTGAAAAAGAGGAAAAGGCGATGGAAAAAGAAACAAAAAAACAAATTAAATATATCATCAGCATTAACCTCTTTAGTGTCATATGATTTTTCACTTCCTCAAAAAATCTATGATACATCTTCCAGTTCAGATAACAAGTAATCACAGTCTGGAAGAATTTTTGTCAGCTCTGTCCAAGAGTACACAAATTGAGACAAACAAGCAGTTTTAGATTATTTAAAAAAAAATTATTTAGACTTTATTGACATACATATATGTGGGATGGAGCAGACTCCACCTCTGATATATATATAGCCAGATAGATGCTAGTTAAGCATAAGAGCCTCTGTTTATATTCTTTAGTCCACAGTTATTGTTTACACACATATTATTGATGAGTTTCTAATAAATAAATCTTCTAACGAATTTGGATAGAAAAAAATGTGCAGAAGCTATAAAAGCTGATTTTAACATTGATATATCAGAAATTGTCACTGTCATTGGGCTAGTAAATCTTTTTTGCATTCTTTTCAGTATGCTTACGTCGGTAGACTGTATTTTATAACTTTTTTATGCATGCTTTTAATATCTTCCTCTGTCAAAAGCGCTTGACAACCTTTATTAATATTTCCTCACGTATAATTGCATGGTTTTTTGGCAGTGTTTGAATGAGAATATAAATAATATATTTGGAAGTCCTATAGATAGCATTTGAATCAATTAATTTATTTGTCAATTCTATTATACCATGCGGTTACAGAATTGTTGAAATATGTAAATATTTATTATTATATTATTTTATACTACAGTCTGTTTTTAATACAGATACGATAATATAGATGAATTCCGTATTACCTACCGCATGGTCTAAGACCCCGTGTTTAGAAATTAGAATCGGATTTGTTGGGCGTGATTATCATTTTATTTAGGCAAGACATTTAAAAAAAAATAAAAAATTTTATATTTATTTACAATGTGATAATATATATTTTTTAAACTTTTAGATACCAATCAAAACAAAGACACCCTTCCCCTTCCTTCTGACCTCCTAATCCCATCCTCCCTCCAAAAATCCAATCCCTGGACATCTTAACCATCCCCTGCCTGGACCAAAGGGTATAAATTGTTATTATTATATTTAGAGCCTTCGCATATTGTTAGGTTACCCACTTTGATCGTAAGAAATTCCAAAGAAGAGCAACCTTCTATCATAATTACATTTGGGAATAAGGAACAACTTGTTGCCATACCAAAATTGGATAATTCTTCGGGCATGGAGTATAATCAATAACTAGGGTCTGGAAGACAAGTTTCACTGTTGTGATGCAATTGCATCAAATAGAGGTGTTTCAATGGTGCCTTTGTGTTCATAGAACAAAAATTAGGAAGAGAGTTGTTACTTTTTACTTGTCGACATTATATCTATGAATTAGTGTTAAGAAGTGCATTTAAAACCACAATGCATCAGATAATAAGTAGCCTCGACATGCCTCTTTTTTTAAAAAAAAGAAAGATAGTTCTTATGCTAAAAGCAATAAATGATACAGCTGAAAGAGCTCTTAAGCTAATACAACACATCCATGGGTTAGTGACTGAGGAAGAACAAAAGCAATTTATTTTACATCATGTGCAGGAACATGGAAATTATACCCTGACTTCAAAAAATAAATTTTAAAGAGAAAACATACATAATAGTTTTTGTATGTCTAGATGTCAGATTAAATGATAAATATTAGTGTAATAATAACATATTTTTAATTTTCTTTATTGAAATATGATTATTATTAATTATAAATTATTTCATATTAAGTTTAGTTGAACCGGCATGGGCATGGGTAAACATTATCCAAGAGTGATTCCACAACTGAAATTTGAACTGAAAAATAAATTTTACACTAGTCAAAGGACGCCTAATGTACACACATATGCATTCAGTTTACTGGTGTATTTATTTAAGCATTACTCAAAAATGGAGGAGATGAGCAATATATTTTTTTATTTAAAATTTTAGCTTATATTATCTAGTTATATTATTATATTTATCCTTGATAAAAATATGTTTAATTGTTTTTAGCTAAGATTAAGTTTTTCTTTTCCATATATTAAAAAGCAGATAATCAAAAAACTTGTATGCTTTATAAATATGTTTGTCTCCATGAACATCTTGAAAATTTATCACAATTAACTTCGGCATCTGGCTGAAATATGTCAATTTCAAATTATTTTTAATTGAACTTTATATTTTTCAAGGGCTTAAATGTTTTACTATGCCCGTCAAAATTCGAGGAAGATTTGGATCCTTATTCGTTCAAAAGTATTGAAGAATTTGTGGAAGAAACTGCCCTGCAGAAAGTGTTGGAGGTGGATAATAGACTAAAAAGTGAATTTAACCCGGCTGATGTTGTAATAGGTGCAGATACAATGGTTACATTGAATGGAAAACTTTTTGGCAAACCGGCTGATGTGCAAGATGCATTTAAAATGCTATCAGAGTTAGTATTTTTGTCACAGTAAATTTTATTATCAGATATTTTCATTTTTATTTTAACTGGCAGATCAGGAGAACTAGTTTAAGACCATCACATCATATAATGTAAAGCATTTGCTATCTTTTTATTTTTTCTTCTCTTTATCCTTTATTATTATTATTTTGAGTTTCTCACGGTTTCTTTATACGAATTTCTTTTTATGTTACTTTATATAATCAAGGGTAACGGTTGTTTTTGAATTATTTTATTAAATTTCTGTGTAAAAATAGTTATACATTTTATTTTCGCTATATATGCTTTTCTTCTTTACTTTTTCTACATATTTTTATATCTTAACTATCAAAAATAATCGTAACATTTCCTTTTAGATTTTATGTAAAAAAAGCAGTAATGGATTATTTACACTATGTTGTTTACTTGTTTATGTTATTAATATTGTTGTATAAATAATTTTTTATAAATAAAATTGCCAAACTTCATTTATAATCTGTCTATAAAGATATTATTGTTTTATAACACTTTGATAATGGCACACCGTATCGTATAAATATGTAAATAAATAAATATTCAAATAACTTTTACTGTATTTTAACACTGTAACCTTCGACATAAATATGTATATTTTGATTATTTAAGGTTAAATGGTAGAGGTCACATTGTCTATACAGGAGTCGTTATTAAAAATGGTCCAAAAATAGTCAAATTTTGTGAAAAAACTAATGTATTTTTTGGAAAATTGACACCAGAGCAAATAAATGCTTACATCGCTACTGGAGAGCCATTGTAAGTAATTATTTTAAATAAGTAATTTTTTCAATACTTTATCAAGAATTATCAAACTTAACATTTAAAAAAAAAATAGATGCAAACACGGAATACCTGTCATCAATATTCTTATTAAATTTTCAAACACTTTGTGGCTTGACATTGTAATAAAATAAAATAATATTTAGTTTTAAACCACTTTATTATATAATATACACATATTGAAATTAGTTGACATTTGTGTATGTTCATAGAAAAATAGTTTAAAACTAAATATTCTTATTATTTTTAAACTAAGCTAAGGACTTGTGTTATGAAAATAAGACTAACTTGCTGGTCTCCTGAAACGAGGCTTGAACCCCCGATTGTTGGATCACTAAGTGAGTGTCTTAACCATAAGATCAACAAGTATGTTATTGATAATATTTTGTAGCGAGAGAAAATATTTATTTACTAAAATTTCATGATGATTTTGAGATTTTAGATTCATCGCACTTTTTGCAACATTTAAAGAAATTTTTTAAACTATTTTATTAAATTCATTATTTTTCGTTATTACAATAAATGTTATTAAAACTCAATTGAAAGATGTAATGGGAATAAATTATAAACTCTTGAGTTGTAAATGTAAAAATAGTTTTCTATTTAACTATATAATAGGTGAACTACCAGACTGAATTTTGCAATATTGGTGATGTACATTATTTTAAAACATATTTTATGTCTATTAAAAAATAAAATTTTAATAATTATTAATACAAACATTAAATAACACCATCTACCGGTGAAAATGTATAGGCGTGCTTTAAATCTTTGTGCTCTGCAACGTATCCTCGATTTCCTATCCTCGTTTCTGGTGTCCTCACCATCTCTGTGTTGTGACATGTTGGTTTATTGGTACTATTATTTTTCACTTTGTTTCAAGACCATGAATGTGTTTGTGAAATTTTTTCGCTTTCTTGACAGCAAGTTCGTTTCGTCATTCTGGGCATTTCTAATTTTTTATAAAAATTCTAAATGAACATACTCATTTGTGTCATTTTGTCATCGCCGGTATCAACCTTCTTATGTTTTATTGTAATATAATATTACTTCTGAAAACAGCATTATATTTTTTTGGGACATGACGCTGATGTGAAATATTCAGAAAAATCAAAAATATTGGACGACACATCACAATCACACACTTAGGTATTTGACATTTGTTTTACTGATTATTCCTGTAGGCTTAATGTAGTAAAAAATGTTATCTATTGATATTCTGTTCCTGGTTCCATAATATGGGGGATTAAGATCTGATATCACTCTTTCTCCTTGGTTTTTCCCTCTGATTTTCTTCCTTTCCTGTATATATAGTTGTACATTTAGGATGTATGCTATTCTCAAACCGGCAGCGACCCATATTTTCAAACCATAATAGTTTACTTTTCATAAAGACACGGAAAGAACATCTTTCTTGTTTTGTAGCCAATCATTTGTCCACAGTAATATAGGATCCTGGGGAATAATACTTTAAACAACCAGCGTTAAACTGATTAAATATTGAGAGAACCGCTTCAAGTTTATCATTGCTCTGCCAAAAAAATATTGGATAATTTTTATAGCACCATTTTCATAAAAAAATCCACCCCAAGGGTGTTTATATATTTCCCCTCCCTTGTATATTTGTCCAAGATTTGTTGTCCAAACCTCACTCAGTCAAAGTCTTCGACCACTACTCCTTCCAGTTGACAGTAGCAAGCACATTTTTGTGCGCAGTGAACATATTACAATTTATTGCTATGTAAGAGTCCTGGAACTAAGAATATGAATATGGCTGGATAATCCAAAAATATTGAAATTTTTTATATACATTTATGCTTTCTTTCAGAGATAAAGCTGGAGGATATGGTATCCAAGGAATTGGTGGCACAATGATAGAACGCATAGAAGGAGATTACTTCACTGTGATGGGGTTGCCTCTCTATAGACTTTCTTCAGTTCTATTTGACATGTTCTATGAGAAACCCAAAGAATAGATTTTAATTACTCTTGTGAATGTTTGAGTTTTGTTTATTTTAAGTAAATAAATTAGTTTATTTTTGTTGACTAGTTAAATTGATTATTAATTATTGTGAAACTTATTAATACTGTTGATTTTGTTAACGGTGAGTACCCACTTCCAAAATAATAAATTGTTTGATAAGATTTAATCAAGCTAGCCTCATATTGTGAAACAATTATTGTTAAGAAAAACTATCAAGATAACACTAACATAAAAAAAAAACACATTACATGCATCATACATCCCCTACATAGATTATATTCTTCTGGTTTCCCCCACCCCATCTCTTATACCTATCTTTGAATTTTGTTTGTCTCTTTAAACATTGTCTAAATTTTATTTCAAGTTTAGATTAGTTTTTTTTTTGTCTTGTGGAATTATTTCTTCCCCATTGGTAACAGCAACATTCTTACGTATTATACCCCCACCCACAAAGCTTCTATTAAGTGTTAAACACACTTTTTAATGCAATTTTGTTACACATTTTACCTTGGCTCAGATTTTTTTTTATTTACAACTCTGCATTAAGTGTGGAAATTTATTTATTTATACAGTTTTATGTATTCATAATGGAAATAATTACATAATAAAGATACTGTGACACACCTTGTAGTATTTAAGTCAGGGCTAATTTGGCAAATGTATATAAGGATTATCACACTTTTTTCATGACATCCAGGTAGATAGTGCTGTAGCCTTAATCCAAGTAAAAGAAGACAATTTCCATCAGCACTGAGTAGTGAGCTGCTAGATGCACCATTTTTCATAATAAAATGTTGAAGCATTGAGAAGAATCCTGAAAAAGAAATGTCAATAATATAAACATCAAATGACAAACCAAAATATTGATTTATTTTATTATTTAATATTTTGACAATTGTTAGGTGATATGTATAATATACTATATAAATATATGTATTTAAATACATTAGGACTGGTGTACATCTAAAAGAATACACTTTAAAGGCTCCCACCATGAGGAGCCTCCAATCCTCTGAATAAAAAAATAATTTTGTATTTTTTTATGGATATATGAAAATATGATGAAATTGAAAAAATGTTGAGTTTCTATTTTCCACTGTTTAATTAAAAAAATTCTCATGTCAAGGAATGAGAAATGTCATTGGTTAGAACAGGCATTAGTAACCTTTTTTGGCTGCGGATCAAAATCAACCAAAATGTGACTATTAAGAAGACGGTTCAGGTCAATGGGTATTTTCATTTTAAAACAGTCCGTTAGTAAACAATAAGATAAATTTTATTGAGAAAACTATTACAATATGCTTTTAAACTAAACATAAAAAACTAAATTCTAATTATTATAATTGTCAAATTTAGTTATTAATAATTTATGAACTTTATTTATAAGCATTCTCTTGTGTCACTGGCTCTTTCTCATTGGTCCACGCCTGACAGATGCGCATGCGCCTTTAAGTAACGGAAAGTACTCAGACCACCCCTCTATCAATCACACTACATATGTTTATGTTTATTTTTATATATATTATACTTTACTTTATTTGAGAACTCAAGTGGGTCACTTAAAATTATCAAAAGGATCACTTTGCGACCTGCGGGTCATAGGTTACTGATGCCTGGGTTAGAAGCCAATGCTTGCTTACACCAAACCTAAATTCAGTCTTAAATAACAAGATATAGATGACAGAATAAAAATAGGAGATAATTACTTATGTTTTTTTATGTTTTATGGGAAAGGGACTAAACAAAACCTTTAAAATATGTTAATAAAAACTTAATAATTGTGACAAAAAATAGGAATAATTGACGCATGTTTGACATTATATTTACCATTAACTAGGTTTGCCTCTGGTGCATTTGGAATCTAAATAGCTGTTCGGAGCTTTAATATGTCTAGAAATTTTAATAGCTTCACCAAAATTCTGATTAGTTCAGTCATGCACAGGATGTAGTAACATCGGTGGCAATTTAAAATCATAGAGCATAATAATTTGTTCTGTCCAATTATTAAAATACCTTGGCACTGAACTCCCGCTGCTGTCCTAAATGTCTGAGATTTAATTATATATTTTTGTCCCATAAATAGGCGAGCCTATCTTCTTATCCCAATGATAGAGATCCTATATGTAACAAGCATATTTGCTATCTGTTTATTTATTATATTATTAAAATATTCCACCACATTTACTAAGAGCTTATTCTTTTACTGAAATATATAAACTTGGTGGGCAAACCAGTTTCATTTTTGAAGTAACTGCTTGTCGCTAATTTCATCCTGGGTCTCAATTCAGGAATTCACGATACTCAATATTGTTTTTTGCTCAATCATCATGACCACCAGAAATAAATAAACCATCTGGAATGAATGAGATCAAATATTGTACAAAGGTATTGCATTGTTTTTATTCCCTCCAAATCAAAGTCAGATGTACAGGGCAGCTTTTCAATTATATTTCAATTGAGTCAATGGTCTCAGACTGACTTACATAACCCATAATTACGAGAGATATTTTACTAATGTACAGTGACACTATTAATTCTTGAAAAGTGTCATGTAATTTTCCATATGTAGTTTGTCCATGGAATTCAGATTCCGAAGAACATATAATGTAAGCCGCATCTTTCTCAGATGACAAATGATATAGCAGACAGCCTCACACTGCTTTCTCGGGTGAAATATCGACTTCAAGGAACTTAAATGCCGAGCAAGCTTTACTGGCTAGAGAGGAGTCTGTCATCGTAACTTTGTCATTAGAGTGCTGTTCAATTGTAATATTGACATGAACTGCCTTATTTATCTTTTCTGCAGAAATATCACCTGTCATCTCTCTTTTTATCGGGGGATTTGCAGGATCCAGATAACCGTGTACTTGAGAAGTTGATGGTAAATCTTCCACTTTTCCCAGAAAGGAAGATCCACGAGGTTGATATTGTACTATCTCTAATGCGGACTCATTTATTACTTCTGTTATTAGCTCTAAAGACTGTCTTCTTTGTCTTTTCTGTTTTGGGGAGCTTTGGTTTATTTGTTGACAAATAAAAATGTGAGGGACAACATTTTTTTTAATTCTAAGATTTCCCCCCATGACTTTGAATCTCATATAATTCTCGAGATCTTCTTTGAGCTGTAAAAATTATATTGCTTTAGGTTTATATGGTAAATGCTTATGTACAAAAGATCAATACAATATTTAATACATCACGCTTACATTAAAGTGGTCTTCACAGCAGAAGCCTTTACTTTTAGGAGATAATTGAAATTTTTCTCGCTTCATAGCATGAAACCATGGGAAGGCTTATAAATATTTTATAAGGTGCAGAACGCGAGGTATTTGGGCATTTAGGAACTGTACAATACTTAATGTACGTCCCTAACGTTATAGTATCACACTTAACTCAACAAATTAGTATAAATACACACTTAAATTTAAGCAGTTTACAAAATCGGCATATATTTTTAAAACTTTTACTTGTTTTTTTTTTAAATAATATGCATGAGATATAATTGCAAACCAATTAAACAATTAATTTAATTATAACAAAAACTAATTGTGGACAAATAAAATAACTATTTACTACAGTGAATAGACAGTCCCGCAGAAAATGTATACTTATATCCTTTCTATGCGGAAAACGCAGAACGATAGGCGAATGACGTCACTTCGCGTCGTGTTAAAACTGTCAACATTCGTCATCTGTCATGGGTCGGAATCATAGATAAGGTTGGAAGTTGGAATTCGGAAACGGTACAATGTAAACAATAACAATGCTACTATGGACTATGAATCCTATAAATATAGATCATAACCATCCATAGATTATTTCCACTAATGATACATAATGAAATGATGTTCACGTATTGCATTTATTATTTTCGGCGCGAAGTTTTAAATTTATATTTAGTTATATTATAACATGTTGTGCGTGGGTCGCGCGTCGGGCGATGCTAACCCCACTTCTCCCCGCTCCAAAACAGGGATCCATAGCCGGACGAACGGCAGCTACCCTCTCCCGCGCAAGGGTCAAGATTGGCCGCAACGCAAGCTCAGGACTTTAGCTTCTCGCTCCTCGCCCGTTCAGCGCTCCGGATTTAAAATATCGGCTCCTGGGATACCGCCGGTTTGGGGCTGGCTTCCGAATAGCCCCTTACCGATCGCCATTTTGCCCCGAGACGAAGCCGCCAGGAAGCTGCGACGTGCCTCCTGGAAAGTATCCGAAGACCCACCTTGGACACGAGGCAAGCGGCGGATATTCTCGTCGCTCACACAAAAGAAGCGGATGCCGTCCATCGCGAGATGATCGAACACGGCCGTGAAGATTACGTGGCGAAGGCGGGTGACCCGAGCGAAGCTGCAGAGCCCGCGCCAGTGAACTGGACCAGGGGCGGGTTCTAACGCAGCTTGTCACACGCGTCCATAGCAGGCCGTACGTGACCACGTGTGAAAATGGACACGATAGTTAGTAAATAGTGAGTGGGAAAAACAATCAGTGTATCCGTATTAAATAAAGTTAGATATAAGTAATGATAAGAACATTCCTTTTTTGTGTTGTAAATAAATGTGTAAATACGAGTATGTATAGAAAGTTTGTTCAATTAATTTACCCTCCCGCTATCACCTCGTGACACCACTAATGTTGATTGCTTAAAGACCAGAGTGTCAGCGTTCATATCAAGATGCTAAAAGTGTATGTCTAAACTTTTAGGGCAAAACGATCTAAATGACAAGTTTTATCATCACATATATTTACATTTTTAATTTTATGAACATTCTCACTTCAAAGGTTCCCGAAGTTGAGTTTTCGTTTGAAACTACTGTGAATTCGGGATATGTTGTATAAAAAAAGTAAAGGAACAAAAAAAATCTATTAACTCTATATTTTTTTTCTCAATATTTTGAGTATATCCAAATCTTTGTAGGGACCAATTACTGGGATTTATCCCCTGAGGGATTGTAATCAAGATGTAGATGTCTCACAGAGACGAAGCTATTATTTTTACATGCGAAGTATGGAAGTCTTGGGCATTACAGGGCTTATGACATGTCATCGGCTGGCTTAAGTAATTATTTTTCACAATGTAACGGTCATCTATTTACCCATCCTACCACATCCATTCACTATGCTGTCGCCATTTATGGAATTTTTTTAGAGCAATAAGGATTTTTTTTACAGCATGGTTGGTGATGAATAATTGAAACGTTCCAACATGATAACATATATACAACTTCCAAAAATTTGATAGATGTCGTAGTATCGTGCCTACGTTATGTTGATGAAGCGGTACTTCTAGCCTCTAGTAATATTGAGGATCTATAACTTCTTTTGAACAAAGTAGCGAAGTGTGACAGTTTAAAGTTTGAACTTAATTAATTAATGAATATTATGTTCCAGGCCGATTTTTACATTTAGTTTTTATTTATCGATTATTTGGTTTATTACAATTATGTATGGAATATGACAGGTCAAGTGACCATGTCTGGCAGTGGAAAAAATGCGTGTTCTTTTAATAACCATATTTTTCATAATATTCTCACCAAGTTATTTCAGCAATTTCATTTCGAATATTATCCTGTAACATCGGAATTGTTGTCTTATTGGCGTAGACTTTTTATTTCAAGTACCCCCACAGAAAATATTCAGGAACCGTCAAATCAGGTGATCAGGAGGACAGTCGATATCATCACTTTTTGACATTATGCACCCGGGAAAAATTTCTCGATATTTCAAGAGTAGCTCGGGCTGTGTGTGAGGTGGCACCGTTCTGTTGAAACTACGTGTGTTGCAGGCCCAATTGAATCGATTCAGCCACCAAGAAGTTTTCCGACGTGTGACGATAGCGATTACCATTAATGGTTACAGTATTGCCATTATTATTTAGATAAAATGTTTTAATAACTTCAAAACGTTGTTGAAAAATTAGATACTCCATAATAAATTGTAATCAACTATTCTCTACGACTATCAAATCCAAACTGATAAATATGTGCCAAACTAAAATGGCTGCCAAACAAAATCGGCCTGGAACATAATATTCACCTGTATTTGTAAAACCAAACGCATGAGCATTGACAAACATGACATAGTTGATGATGAAAGTCTTTATTTTACTGGAACGAAACTTAAAAAATACGTAAGTGTCGTATACTTGAATTACAATGTAGAAAATGGGATCGTGTAATCTTTATTCGCTTGAAAAAAATGTTCTTTAATGAACTAAACCATTAAATTACGAATCCGAATGTGCAGACGCTGTGTGTTTTCGGTATTATTTTACGAAATGGAAGCATCGGTCACTTATAAATAAATGACAAGGCGACTAGTATCTCAAAAAATGATCGCCCCTTAGGCATAATAGTTCATTTGACCATGGTTGTCAGAAACGCCGTAGATTTTTTGTTATCACCTATAATTACGTATTGCAAATAAGCGTTTGTGTTACCGTGAATCAATTGACATAAATTACAGAACTGTTTTCGTAAAGTGTCGATCCTAGGAAACGATTGCACAAACAGATGACAGATCATTGGAAAAGAATGTCACCGCAATCGTTACGAAAATCAAAAATATTTAAATTGCAAACACGTTTATCGAAATTACGAGAATCAACGAATCGAGTCATTTATTTCTAAACGATCGTATATAACGT
This sequence comes from Eubasilissa regina, assembly GCA_022840565.1. Lineage (NCBI taxonomy): Eukaryota > Metazoa > Arthropoda > Insecta > Trichoptera > Phryganeidae > Eubasilissa > Eubasilissa regina. The sequence goes on from JAINEB010000018.1 coordinate 31,888,475, forward strand.
ACCTTTTCTGGGTGTTTTTATTTTATTAGTAACTATATAATACTATGTAAAAATCTGTTTGGACTGTGCCCGTCTCACCAGAGAATTCTGTGTCGAGACGGGCATAGTTTACAACCAATTGTTCAATTAATCAGAATTACAAGTAGATAGAATTACATTTATCACTACATAAAAGGTGTACATGAAGAACAATTTTAAAATGGACTTAATTTTTGGATCACTTTGTAGCAATAATTAATATAGGTATGAGTGCACCAATACTGGCTCTACCCATATTACGAATCCAAGTTTTAATATATAGTTTCATGTTCTTGGGACAATTCAATTGATTTAAGTCTTTTAGCATTCTATTAAATAGTTTAGGTCCAAAATATTTGTAGTTCCTTTGACCAAATGTAGTATGTGCTCTTGGGGTTTGTAGGTTATTTGTATTTGTCCGTGTGGAAATTGCGTTTTGAGTTGTTTTAAAATGTGTCTGTTTGTATTTATATATATTATATTTGAGAGTAGTATTAGCGTATATTTGTCTAATATCAAAGAGATCGAATTTATTAAAAATTTCGTCAGTGCTCGATGTGATTGTGGATTTGAGGATAACTTTTAATATAATTTTTTGAGCTGCTATCATTGGATTAATTGCAGACATAGTCGCTCCACCCCCAAGCAATTATACCATGCTCTATGATTGATTGACAGATAGCGTAGTACGCCATTTTAAGAAGTTTTATATTAAGGAAATTTCTAATATTTCTAAAAAAATATATTGTTTTTTTTTTAAATTTTATTTGTAATGAGTAGTTTCAAAGGAGTAATCAACAGGTTGCATAAATATTTTGAATCTTGAATATACATTGTGCTTAATGTTGAAGGGACAAAGCGCACCGTAGCGTGATGTGTGAATTTTGTATGCAACTATTTTCTATTAATTTTAGGACACAATAAATCTTTGCTCTGCAGGAGTAATCCACCAATTAAATTCAGTTTATAATGGTTTGAGTCACCATGTCTTATTCACTTGGTGACTCTTTCCAATCACAATTGTTTGGTTACTTGCTTATTGGCGTAGATCCTGATGAAGCGTAGAAATTATTATGTCCTCATGTTGTAAAACTCAGATTGAGCAGTAGACCAATTGTTGCCGTAAATACTTCAATAGCTAGTTATGGGTTTTCTATAGGTAATGTTGAATATAGTAATTCAATCTATGTAAATTCAAAATAAACAAACCTTTGTGAGTCTGTGCTGGTAGACTCCGACGTCGCTCTCCTTGTAGTCTGATGGTCCTTAAATATGCTGGTCAGCCACCGAAAACCTTCACGCAACCGATAATCCGAAAATATACAATACTAAATATTTTTATTATCGCCGCCGTAAAAGTCCGTCCGAATCATAATAACTCTCTTCACAGAAGCAGCTTCGCTTTTGTTTTATGTTTTTAAATCGACACAAAAAGAGCACACATATTCAAAATTTTATATCAGGCCTACCTAACGAAGTATAAAAGCTCGTAAACACTAATCAAGAAGAAGAGATTCACGTAGCTGGGAAACATTTTAAAGACGATTGCTTAAAGCGATAAGCCTAAACGGCTATACATAGGTTACACTCAGCGGAATTACTAGACTTGGATTTAACGTGGGACTAAGACCATTGCCTATTTGAAAGAAATATAATCAGAGTTTTTTTTATACGTTTATACGTTTCTCTATATATAAATCATAAGTTATATTGAAATAGAAACACACGCCTTGTAGACAAACACGAAACAGTGAGCGCGTAATAGAGAAAAATAAATGGCGGCTGTGGAGCAAAACAAATTGTAATTTAAAAAAATAATTTTCAAATAGACAATGGATGATTTTCATAATTATTAAATAAAACAACCGTCGCTTTAGGTTTGCTAACAATAGTTCACTTTCCTTACATCGTCGTATATCCTACTTACTAGACTTTGTAATAAATCTTATTAATATCAAACCAAATATCATCTAAATACAATTAATGGCATCATTTAAGTCACGCATTTTCGCTCTTACATTCATACATTCCGGTCAAGTGAACAGCCGTGGTGATATTACGTAACCCAATTTGACACCTTTTGTAATATATAAGGAAAGAATGTAAAACTTATGTTAGTATAGTGAGTAAGATTAAAAAAGGATCACTTAGGTGTTCGGTCATATGGAACGGATGAATGAGGAGAGAATGGTAAGAAAGATATATGATGCAAGTGTTGATGGCACCAGAAATAGAGGACGTCCGCGGAAGACTTGGCACGAAAGGGTAAACCAGATAATGGAGGATGGTTCTGTTAGAAGCCTCAAAAATCAGCGAGCTTGTATGAGAAGATGTATGAATGTGGATGAGGCGAGAATTGTGTGTCAGGACAGAAGAGTGTGGCGCTTTATCCTCTCTGCCTACCCCCGCGGGGAAACAGCATGATGGTAAGTAAGTAAGTAAGTAAGTAAGTAATATCACACTAAGGGGGTGAATGATCTATTGATCCTTACACATGCAGTACTTCCTTCACTTTTACTACAGTACTATAGAAATGCGATCCTATCAGGTTATTATTGTTATTAAAAGATCTTTCAGCATCTACTTACATATGAGTATCTTATCAATATACTTTTTGCTATTGACGATTTCTGTTATTTATTTCATCATTTCAATACTAACTGAATTTATTTGACATGGTCACACTGTGAAACATTGAATAGAAATGTTAAATATGAATCTGAATATCGCGGTGTGAAAAAATGGTAGATACAAAATTAATAACCTAGGTCTCGTGTAAAATCTTTAACAATACATTGATACATATTTTTATAATTGAACAATAATTAAGATTTTTAAAGTAAAAAATGTGACTTAGTTGTTTGGTGTTTACACATCGAAATGTGAGCTTTAAAAAAAATTAAATTGTCATCTCTAAAAATAAGGTGTAGTACTAATTTCGCAACAACGAAATTTCAACAAGTAAATTAAATTAAATTAAAATTGTCGGTACCTACACGAATCTACGAATCATCCATTATTAAGAGTATGTATGTACTTACCTCAGTACCTACTTAGTAATTTAAAAAAAAAATTGTAGCATAAATAAAGGTAATTGCTTTACTAGACGTAGTCTGTTCTAAAGCAATTACCTGTATAGATTTTAAAAGTTATAAATGTTAAGAGGGAAGTAAGTATAATGAGTGAGTTATAAAAAGTTATGTAAAAAAAAGTATAATCAGAAGTTATAAAAAGATATTGAAAAAAATTATGAAAATATTATTTTCAGTAATATCCAATAGTCGGTGACAAGAATGTGAGGGTAGTTAGGTTAGCACAAATAACAAATGTTTCATGTTGCTTTCTACCCACATCGAACAACCACTTTGTTATTTTTGATTTGAAGTTATTAATCACTCCCCAATACCCTTTAAGGTCTAGAAAAAGTTATGTGAAAAAAGTATAATAATTGAAAAAAAGTTATAAAAATATTATTGTCAGTAATATACTATAGTCGGTGACAAGAATGTGTGGGTAATTAGATAAATTGGTTTCATTTTGCTTTTCATTAAGGGAACATACTCGTTGGTTGAGTAATTAGCTTCAAACACTGTGACGTTGCACGGAATTCTTCCGTTTACATCCAGTTTGCGTTCTATATTCAAAATGAATCGGACATCCGGCGTTTTTTTCCGCTCTTGTTATGTAACCAACGTGCGTTAATTCCTTCACTTCCGGAAGCCGTTCGTCGGAGGCCAGTTGAATGAATGCAATATTTGTGTGGAGGTACTACTAAATTCGAAACAGGAGAATTTTTTCTCACATATATTATGTGTTTGCAAGAATCTCAGTGTTTCGTACTTTTAACAATTAAAATGTACATGTACCATGAAAGTTTTAAGGAAAACTATTTATTATATTGTCATAGGAAATACCAATACGACAACATACAATTTGGTATGTAAGACGCCGTGTGAAACAAAGGTAATGATGTATGTTTGGAATTAGTAGAAGAGTTTGTATACCTACATGTTTGGTAAGTATGTTTGATGTGATCGAATAGGTGGAAAAAGGACAAAAAAGATACCGAAAGGAGGGTGACTACAACCGTAGATAGTAATGTCAATGGTGCTTTGAATGCTGCAGTGATTGCTGATGGAAACTTATCAGCACAGGTAAGATTAGCGGGACATAATGTAGTCCTTGTACCGACACTGATATATGGAAGTACCTAAAACCTGGAGCTGGCAAAATATAAATGAAAATATACTGAATGCAGTGTAAATTATGTCGCTCAGGTGTACATATGTACAGTAAATCTATTAATGATAGAGTAAAGAACGAATAAATTAATTGTGAATGAATTCGAAACGTAAACCCGGTTCGATAGAATCCAAATGACGAATTGCACAAATCTCGTCTCGCGGAATGAAGTATGACAATTTCGGTGGTAAATCAAAATCACTGTAGGATAGGGAAGGGAAAATAGAGAAACCTTGGCACAGAATGAGATCGATGAGGGGATAGGGGTTTCAATCGAAGGACCAGTGATCTCGGAAACAGGGATTCGGAAGGTCTGCTCGCCTTACCTTGTATATGATCACTCCGCTCCGTCACACCTGCAGTCGCCGTTGAGATCACACAGATGGTACGCGGATGAGCAGATCTTCGCTTCCAATTGAAGACGGCGATATCAAAATTTCACCCACGGCACAAAATAACAAACAATACGGGATCAAAACAATATCACAAAATACAGTCAGTGCTGGTGAACTGCTATCGCGATGTCGAGATCGAACAAATATCGGTCAAGTTGATGTATACTGAAGTCAAGATCACAATTCACATTGACAAGACGAGCATGAGGAAAGGTATGAATGGGAATTTAGATGCGGAATTGTGTCAATAACAACGATTGCGGCTGATTCGAAAGGTGTGTTTTAGGAATTCGTAACAGTGAATGTGAAGCTGATGTTACCATAGGGAGTAGAACTATTTGGTAGTATGGAACGAATGAATGAGAAAAGGATGGTAAAATAGATACAAACCCGATTTTTGGTGATACAGAAAGAGAGAATGTCCACAAAAAACCTGGCGTTATCAGGTAAAACAAATATTATAAACTGCTAGAAACTTTGAAGTATTATAAATAAACGAGGAAGATGTATGAATATGGATATGGCGAGAGTTATCAGGATAGAATAATGTGGCGCTTTATCCTCTCTATCAATATCCGCGGGGAAACGGCGTCATGGTTAATTAGATAGTGGGTTGTGTAAATTTTGAATCACACTGTAGGTATAGAAATATGTGTAATATGTACCTAATAATATTGTGTACATATTTGTACGCATATATGATACAACAGGAAGATGTCATTCATTATTTCGGGAACTGCCACAATAGGATATCCGCAAAGTTAATACAGGCGCGTACATTGTTGTCCATTTGTATAAAGTTTCGTAAATGGGTGAAATGATGAATGGATTATGGGATTTTTTTACGAGTTCGTTTCTGATTTTTCTTTCTTTAATTTTTAATAACGTAAAAAGAAATTCATTCTGAAATATTTATTGTGATATCCTCGGGATTGTACAGATATGTGTGCGTGTGTGTGTGTGTGAATACCGCACCGCCGCACGTGAATGCATATTTGTGGGCGTGGATATAAAGGGCGATGCGCACCAGGTGCGCGCTCTCTCTCTGCGAGTCCATCGGCTTTATCGTTTAACTTATACTAGTGATATACCTTGTATCTAAATTGTATCATACTGTAATAAACGTGTAATTATCAAGAAGAGTATTTCTTGGACATTCACATTTACGAGGTGTACACTGAAGACATACTTAGAAGACAAGTACGTAACATTTATCAAGAGTTGATGTCTTCTCACAGAGAATGAACAGACGAGGTTGTTAGTAAATGCATGCATTATCTAATATATGAATACATTTACTAGGAATAGACGTAATAATGTATACATTGACTAGTGAGTGTATCATTATCAACGTCTGTCCCTCATTACTGATCGTGATCTTCATAAATTCCAGCTCTATTGACTATGCTCCTCCACTTTTCTCGGTACCACGCAGATCTTAGGACCAGAGAAGTGTCTGTTGCCTTTTCCACTCTGTCGGTCCAACGGGTGGGGAATTTTGCTCTTACTCTTCGTCCTTCGACGTGGGCCACAACAACAGGCTTGAAGGATTCGTCTCAGGCTGCAGGTTGAGAGTCAGTACTTGATGTTCAGCTCCTGCAGAATGGAGACATTCGTGCGCGTCGCCGTCTATAGTAAGTGTATACATTTACTAAATTTTGCGCTTTTTCTGTAACTGATATGAATAATGTACTCGTATATGTTTATGTGGTTTTGTATAATATATAGCTGACATTTTAATACAAGGAAATACATTTTTAAAGCTTCCTTTAATTTCCCAAACAATTTTAGATATATTTTCTTATCTACTATACTTGCTTACGGAAGTAGGCAGAGAGAAGGTGACGCCACACTCTTTTGTCTCGACACTCGTCCCTCGTCCACATTACACATCTGATTGTCTAGGTTTTTGTGGACTTCGTCTGTTTCTAGTTGCATAAATATTCGCGTTTTTAAGCCTTTCTTACCATTCTCTTCATATCAACTATGTCCACAATGATAAAATCATAATATGTTTGTTAATTCTTTTCTCTATCATTCGTTAATTTATTTTTTATTCCTTTAACAGAAGAGGAAGTTTAAATTTTTTTCTATGACGTCTTACACTGTATCACCAATCTAGTGATAATTCAGAGAAATGTAAAATCGGTTGAATTTACTCATTTCTATTGTTAATTAAATGTATATTTTCCAAATAAATACAATAAAACAAAACAAATATTTTGCGGTTTTAGATAACCATTTTGTGTGATCCCTGTGCTTGTTGTTCCCTCAGGAAAAGGAGACACGGATGATGACTCCGCCGCGCCTTTTTGTTTCTTGTTCCGCTACGTATTAACTCACCGCAATATTATTATGTTAATACTTCTAGAACAATCGAAGCACTGCACGGACACTAAACGGGCGACGAAATTAAATCACTAGATATAATATAACCAATACAATGACGGAAAATTAATAGTTTTTATAACCTTAAAAATACAATATTAAAAATAATACTAGACAATATTTAAATTAATATACTCGTAAATTTCTCTATAAATTACACATTTTTTGCATCCGTGAATTGCAAGTACCTACCCACTCATTTATTATGTCGATCCACGATGTTCTACATTCAAAATTACCGTGACAGATTCAAAGTCTGTTTTAGTTTAAAATTATTTATTGAAATACAATATAAGAGTTGCTTGGCAACCGTTTTAGCGTCATCAGCTTCATTGACTTGGGGTTCGTTTAAATTGATTTATTTCGTTTTTTCTGTTTTTATAATTATAAAAACATAGTTTTTTTCTTGCTTTAATTATTTTTACCATTTGTGGTAATTATTTTTTTAATTTATTGTCTTTTTTATCTGTTTTAGACGATTTTGGTAGTTTTTTTTTTTTTTCACTAGGAAATTTTTGTTATTGTTTACCTTGGCAACCACCAACAACGGAATGGGGGCAACTGAAAAGTTGTCCCCGGCCCCATCTGACATATCCGATCCAAGAAAACGGAGAGATGCGTGTCCGGGTGATACGACATTATCAAAAAAACCCAGAGAGTCTGTAATGAATTCTTATAAATCAACTGACTGTGGTCCATACACAGTTCATGTACAGAAAATTAGCGGAGATGACAAATCCTCATCCATACATCCCATACATTTCGGAAATTTTTTGTTTCGAAACAATATTAAAAATATTTCTCCCGGGGGAGTCAAATCTCTTGGAAAATTTAAAGTGTCAGTTCAATTTAAAGACTATAAATCAGCAAATGAATTTTGCTACTCCTCTCTGACCATTAATCAGTACTCAGCAGTAATTCCGGCTTACCAGGTTACTCGCATGGGTCTGGTTAAGGGTCGATATGTCAGATAATGACATCATCGAACAAATCAATGTTCCGGATCATTTCGGAAAACCATCTAAAGTCCGACGATTAAATTACAAAGACACAAAATCTGGTACTGTTCAGTGGCTTCCATCTCAATCAGTCGTGATAACATTTGAAGGGCAAAATCTTCCAAAGTATGTATATTTATATTATAATTCTCTTCCCGTAGAACAGTATGTTTATCCAACAATACAATGTTTCCGATGCTGTAGATTTGGTCACACAAAAACTGCATGCAGATCCAATCCCCGCTGTTTTAAGTGCGGCGATGCACACCTGGGCGAAGAATGTCCCAAAATAAATATAATGCCTTCTTGCCTCAATTGTTCTGGTCAGCACAACGCCACTAACATCATCTGTCCTGAATTTACCAGACAAAAAAATATTAAACATATTATGGCGTCTGAAAACCTTTCCTATTTTGAGGCATCAAAATCCTTTTCTCCTGCAAAATCTTCCTTTGCGGAAAAAACTTCTACGTCATCTCCGACTAAATTTTCTGAATCTCCTCTCTTCTCGCAAGTACTTGCGGAAAAAAATAACCATGTCTCTATAAAACCATCTTCACAAAAGAAAACTAGTTTCACTTTCCGTACCCTAAAAACATATCAGCCTTCTTATCTATCAAATGACCAATCCACATTAAATTCTATATACATTTCTCCCAATGGTAATTCCCAATCTAATGATAACTCCAATGGAGTTGCTTTCCTTTCAAATAATGATTCTCTTTCTTTTAATAATAATAATTCTTCTGATATTATTAAAACTTTATTAACTCTTTTAATTAATATTATATCTCAGAATAAAATACCGTCCAACGCTGCCGAAATAATTTCAAATATATCAAACTCTCTCCCAAATAATAGCAGTTCTTCTTCAGTGGAACACGAGAAGCGCTGTTTCTAATCGAATTAATCTTATTTATTTATTGCAAAATTACTCAATTTCTATTGCTTCTATCTCAGAGACATGGTTTAAGCCATCTCTCCGTTTTCATGTGAAAGGATATTCATGTGTTAGGTGTGATCGGTCAGATGGAGGAGGAGGTTCTGCCATCCTAATCAAAAATGGTATCCCATTTCAATTAATTCCCGTTTCTCCTCCAGATCATAATGTACAAATATGTGCGATACGTTATGATAATATTACAATAGTTTCCACGTACTGCAATCCATCTTCTGTTTTTAATCATAATTGGTGGAATAACTTTATATCTTCTTTACCTTCACCGATCATTATAATGGGTGACTTCAATGCACATTCTACCGTTTGGGGTTGTTCTTCTGATGATAAATCTGATAAACGAATAATAGATTTATTAGATTCTGCAAATTTATGTTTACTTAATGATGGTTCTCCCACAAGAGTACCACTCCCCTCCCAAAATCCTAGTGCAGTTGATCTCTCCATCTGTTCTAGTAATGTAGCATCGTTGCTATCATGGGACATTGTTCCCGATTGTTGTGGTAGCGATCACTTTCCAATAATTTTATCTTTTCAAACCCCTCAAGTCAGTAGAGCTACTCCGAGACCTAAATATCGACTGCAATCTAAAAAAGCTGACTTACTTAGCTACGCGATAGAACTTGACAGTGCTATGTCTTCTTCCTTTCATCCGTCAGATAATTGCATTCAGTCTTATAATAAAATGGTAGACATTCTTAAAAACATATCTCAAAAACATATCCCTTTTACTATTTCCAATTTACATAAACCTCATCCTGGCCCTTGGTGGGATCTCGATTGTACTCTCGCTGTAGGAAAAAGGAAAAAAGCCACTAAAATTTACTGTAAAAATATGACTTTACAAAATTATCTTGAATTCAAAAAAATCTCTGCTCAAACCAGACAGCTTCTAAGAAATAAAAAAAGGGCAGGATGGGCTTCATTTTGTGAGGCCTTATCTCCAGATACTACTTTAACCACTGTTTGGAAAATGATTCGAAGATATAGATCTTCATATAATCCTCCTATCCAACTTGCTCCCACTTCTTCCTGGTTGAATAATTTCGTGGACAAATTAGCTCCCTCTTTTTGTCCATCAGATCAAGAACTCCCTCTGCCATCTAATCTCACTAATTCTCATCCTCTGGAAGGCCCCTTTGTTATTTCTGAATTAAAATTTGTTCTTCAAAATTTAAATGATTCTTCTCCTGGACCAGATGACATTCCGTATTCTTTAATAAAACTAGCTAATTTAAAATTCCATACAATAATTCTTAATATTTTCAATGAAATCTTTTCCACTGGTTTGATCCCTGACAGTTGGAAATCTCAATATATTATACCAATTCTCAAACCAAATAAAGATCCATCAAATGGATCCTCATATCGTCCTATTGCTTTATCATCGTGTCTTTGTAAAATAATGGAGCATCTAATTAAAAATAGGTTAGACTGGTTTGTAGAACATAATCATCTACTTTCAAAATCACAATTCGGTTTTCGGAAAGGCAGAAGCACTCTGGATAATTTGTCTATTTTTACTACGGATATAAATTTGTCATTTTCTAGAAAAGAATATTTAATGGCTGTTTTTTTAGATATCATCGGCGCATACGACAATATTCATATTCCAATACTTGTGGATAAACTCCGCAAGATAAATATTCCTGAAAAGATTATTATTTTTATAAAAAATCTTCTTTGCTGTAGAACCATCCACGTATTCGTGCAGGGATGTATAGTTGGTACTAGAGTTGTATGGAAAGGTCTCGGACAAGGATCAGTCTTAAGTCCAATACTTTTTAATTTATATATATCAGATTTAGAAGCTGTTATTACTAAACACTCTAGAATTATTTCGTTTGCAGATGATATAACTATTTATATTTCAGAAAAAACAATTTCTTTGGCTTTAATTCAAATTGAGAAAGCCCTGAATGACTTAAGATTATGGCTTGCGTATAATGGTTTGCGCTTGTGCCCAGAAAAGAGCAAAATTGTTGTTTTTTCCAAAAAAAAGATAACCCCAAATTTCATTGTACATTTCGAAAACCAACCCCTTGAAATAAGCTCGTCGGTAAAATTTCTTGGATTAAATTTCCAATCGTCTTTATCTTGGTTTAACCATATTTCTGAAATTTTATCGAAATGTAATAAAAACTTCAATGTTATCAAAGCAACAGCGGAAATTTGGTGGGGCTCTCATCCTACAGTTCTAAGATTAATGTACAATGCACTTGTCAGATCTCATCTTGATTACGCCTCTTTTCTTCTGGATCCATTGCCAAAGTACTTAGCAAAAAAACTTAATCAAATCCAATATAAATGTCTTAGGCTGATATCTGGATGCATGAAATCGACACCAATTAACGTTCTTCAGGTAGAAAATGTCGAACCACCTTTAGAAATAAGACGCCAACTTCAGTCTGACAAATTTTTTGTCAATCGTCTTAGTATGCTTTCTCATCCATTAACACCAAAGTTACAACTTTTGCATAGTTACTGTCACAACAAACCCTTTTGGCGAAACAAAAAACATCCCTTACTTGTGACGAGTTACCATACGTTATCTTACTACGCCCTAAAAATTTATCGAAGTCATTCAATTCCACTGTACCTGATTCCATATGAAAGTATTATTTTAGAAAATAATATCTGCCTTGATTTGGGTTTAACAAAACAATTTTGTTCATCACAAAATGCTTCAATTGTTCGCAAAGAATTTAATCGGATAACTAACGAAAGATGGCCTGGATTTTCTTTTATTTATACAGATGGTTCTAAAACTCAGTCTCCTGTTTCAGCTGGAGCAGCATTCTTTGTGTTAACCCATATTCAACCGGAGTCTTTAAACTCCCAGATGATACGTCTAGTTTTGCTGCTGAATCGATAGCAATTCTTGAAGCCCTTCAGTTTGTTGACTTACATGGGCTTGATAAAGTAATCATTTTTACAGATTCACTCAGTTGTCTTAAATTATTAATATCTTCTCCCTTTAAATCAAACCTGTCACATATTTTCGTTAAAATAAAATTTCTGCTTTATAGCTTGTTTTTCAAAAATTCGAATATTATTTTAGCGTGGATTCCCAGTCATGTTGGTATAATTGGTAATGAAACCACTGATTCTCTGGCAAAGGAAGCATGTAAAGTAGGGAATCTTAAACATGATCGTCTAATTGCGTCAGATATGATTACAGTTCTAAAAAGAAAAAGTCGGGAAACTTGGAGTTCTCAGTGGAATGAATCAAAATTAGTTAAAGGTACATTTTTTGGCCATATTCATCCAAATATTCTCTCTAAGCCATGGTATGTAGGTTCACTTTTAAGTAGGGATAAGATTGTAACTATATGTCGCCTAAGATCTAATCACTGTTGTTCTACAGCTCATCTCCTTAAAATTAATTGTAATAATTCACCGATATGCGAGTGTGGTATAGGTGTTGGAGATCTCAATCACATATTTTTTGAATGCCCAATAATGGTCGATAGGGAAAATTTAATAACAAATCTAATTAAACAATTTGCAACTTTGCCATTAAACATACAATCTGTCCTTTATTCACCAACAAATCATGTCATATTATCTTTATGTAAATATTTAAAACTTAATGTTATGAATCTTTAATAAATTTAAGCGTATTTTTAACTATATTTAAAATAATGTAAATATCAATATATTTGATGTAATGTTTTGGTTGTTTCACAATGAGAGAAATGTGAACGTATAATTTTTATACCCTCACAATTTTCTTGAATATCTTAATATAAGGGAATCTCAATTGCAATGATGATTATTTTGTTTAAGTTTTTATTTATTACTTCCTTTGGTGATTTTTATAATTTGTTAATATATTTCAAATATATTTTATGTTTATTAATATTGTGAATGTATACTTTCATACATTCACAATATTGTCTTGATGTTAAAAATATTGTTATATTACAATTAAAAGAACTGTTTTTGTGCTTTTATCTTTGAAAATAGTAATGTTGTAAAGTTTTGTTAAAATAATTTTAGTTGTTTTTTACGGTTTTGGTGTTTGGTTATGTTATATTGTTCAAATTAAGAGAAATGTGAAAGTATAATATATATTTACGCAATTTTCTTTATAAATTCAATTAATACTTTATATGAATTGAAATATTACATTGTTTTTTTTATTTTTAGTTATATATTTTTTTAATCAATCCTTCACTTATACTTCAGTTATAATTGATATATTTTTTACTTTCCAATATAAATGTTCTTCTTCTTATTATGTTATGTAATGTATGTTAATTAATGTGTTAATTATTTTTCAAAAATCAAATACTTTTACTAATATTAATTAATAATATTACCATGGTTATTTATTTATGTTTATTGTTTATATATTTAAAAATGGTATTATTTCATTTGTATATACTTGTAATGGCTAATAACGCCTAATTGGCGAAGGCCATAATAAAGAGAAAAAAAAAAAAAAAAAAATACAATATAATGTTGAGGTACGCGACTCGTGCGGAAGCGGACGAGCGGAATCGCGGAGGGACGTAAGACATTATATATTTTGAATATAAATTTTTAAAAATTTCATTGTTCATACAGTATCGAGTTTAAAAAAAAACCTTGATTGTCCGTTTGTATTATATTTACCTGTATAAAAAGTTCACATATTACAGCTTAAAAAAATATTAAATATTGTTTAATTATAGGTAACTCGGATCTAATTAATTTCTGTAGGTATAAATTACTAATATAATATGTAGTGTCCAACTCGTGTATTAATTTATTTTACATATGAATAATATATATTTGTATTTTGGTCTGACTGTTATTTGTTGATTTGGTGACTCACAAAGGGCTGAATAATTATGGTTAAGATCGTTAAATGAATAAATAAATTGGAAAATTCCTGTTGCGTTGTGTTATTCGTTTGTTCTTCTTTTAATTGAGGTCATTAAGTTCAGTAAGCATGCGCGACCGTCCCAAAATAAACCAACTTTGAACTTGAGACACCTTTTTCCAACTGTCTGGTCTTTGTTTTTCTAGTTTTTTTAAAGCTGTTAGCCGTACAGTGTTAACAGCCAGTGTACTTAAAATGTTCATTATACCTGTATGTGTTTAACCCTTCACCGTCCAAATCAAGACTGACGAGTCATTTTGTAAAAAAATATAGTTCATTCATTTATATTAACAATCATCTGTTGAGATAATTAACATTACATATTTGCATTAATTTTATTAAAATTATTTATTTTATTGTAAAGAGGGATTTTAACAGTTTATAAATTTATTATAATAATTAACATAATAAATATTTAACATGTGATACTATTTATGAAAATCCACAGAAATGTTTATGTACATAAGTATGTTTAGGTGCAAAAGATAAATAAAAAGATAAAAAAGAGGGAGAAAGGGTGTCGAGGTTGCAACAATTGTTGCGGTAAAGGAAGAACAAGACTTGTTTGTAAGTAGAATGATTAGTCAAAATTCAGATTGAGGTGGTTCATAAAAAGAACCCTTTAAGCGCAGTAAGGCTAATGTTGAACAAGTCAATTTCTGTAAATTTCTCATTATGGTATTTGCATGACCGATAAATGAATGAATTTTGTATGTAAGATGTTCTACTTCTGGGAATGTGGAAGAGTACGGATTGCCGGGTTGATCTAGATATCTTAGATCTTTAAAATATTTTATAGATTGATACATATCTAAAAAACCTAGGATCGTAAGAAGTGACTTTCAGGAAGCAATAGATTTTGTTCACTTAATACCAACGACATAGAAGCTTGGAAGAAGTAAGGGGAGGCATTATGTGCTGTACTAGATGTGAAGATGATAATGATGAAATTGGGATAGTTAAATATTATGTTATTTTATTTGTTTTGGAAACATACAGTTAATCAACATAGTAAATTTAACCAATTACATATTTTCTCTGAATTATACACTTTATCGATGCATTGTAGGTTTTGTAAAAAAGACTAATGTTGAGCAGTGTAGAAGACAATGAAAAGAGTGACAAGTATTTCTTCTATTGAAAGAGTAAAAAAAAGAAAGTAATTTACCGTTCCGGCGATACGACGCGACACACAACTGCAACGTCACCTGGCGACAGATTATATTACGGTTGGTGTCTTGAAAAAAAAACTTTGAAAATGTCTCAGCTAAAATGTACAACATCGTGCGATGGTAACGGTTACTTGTGTGTGACGTAGAATTTGCTCTCGTGAATCGGAGATTTGAATGCAGTTGGTCATTGACTCATTGACTAGAAGTGCTCAGTAACTACTGATTGTATACTATCGTTTTACATGAGTTTAACGTCAAAAGTTTCATCTGTGTATATACACGCACTTTTTACTCACACATGCTTATTTCATCAACTGAGTAGACTTCAAAGTACCAAAAATAATAGACATGTACAAAAAAATTGTTCAATTTTTAAAAATAAAAATATATTAAATATTAGAAGCGAATTCCGATCTACAAGATTTAGATACCAAATTGATATTCCAAAACTAAAATATACCGCAACCCAAAATCACTATCATCAAATTCTTTAACAAACTCCCTATCACAATTAGAAAAATTACAGACTACTATAAATTTGTATCTGAAGTCAAAAAATATGAACACAGACTAACAGATACATAAATTATACACTCTTGTATATACTCCTTCTCCATACACGAGTCTTACTCTCATAGAGAAGAAATAAAGGTTAAAAGAAATATATATATATCTTATTGGTTATTTTTTATCTATTATATTTCATTATTTCTTCTAATAAAATTGTATCAAAAAATCTTTCATATATTATTTTACTTAATAAAACCGTCAAAAGGTAATAAAAGAATCTTCTAGTAGATATTTAAATCCAATGACATTGTATTAATTTGTGGTTTATATTTTTGTGACTTTCAGTTTTTCCATTCAAACGTATTTACAAACTACTATCGTTTTTAATTTTTAATATAGAATATGTTTTTCTGAGACTTCTTGGATAAAACGTGGTACAAAATATAATTAGCGAGCGCGAACACCATAGACCAAATTCACTGTCACGTTCGATATATGAACTGAAAGGTTTAAAATCTAACGAACAATCCACATTACTGTAGTTACAGGTTTGGTGGGCGGAACCTGCTTATTTCAAGATGGCTAAAGTAATAAGATGTTTTACTCGTGTTGTATTTTATTTTCGTACGCTACTTACTATTCTTATTTGAAACGTTGAAAGTTTGAAGGAGCTTAATGTTAAAATCCAGTTAGTAGACAGATGGGGATGCGGGTACTGAGGGCCGAACGGGCAACTGCACAGGGCGCTAAAAACGTCTCTAAATATTGCCTTGTGTGCAAGGTTTAATGCAAAAATAGGTATTTAGTTTTTCTTTGTGGTAATTTAATTTTGTTTTTTTTTAAGTATAAAAACATCTCTTAAAATTATCTATTGTAATAATGTAGGTTAGCGTTAAATATTAAAAATATATTTCAATATTACCACAATAATACACGTTATAATCTGAGCTAACGCTACATAAACATTTAGGTAAATAGGTAATAAAAATTAAAATATATGATACGTCATGTCTAGTTTTATACTTACATATAAACACATTCTAATCGATTACAGAAGTATCGTGACAGCTTTTATAAGATGACATTCTCAATGAGAAAATGTCGACATCTTTAAATGTAGATAGGATTGTATAATACAGGGTGGTCAAAAAAAAGTGAGAACGTTCTCACTTTTTTTTCAAAACATAATATAATTAATTGTAATTCTTAATGTAAATTTTTTTTGCACAATATTAGCTGATCAGAAATTATCAATACAAACGATATTGCATAATCTAATGGGTATGAATCTGGGCTGTTCGGTGGCCACATGTCTGGCTCGATGAAATTAACATTCTCACGACGAAGAAAGTTGATTGTATTTCTGGCTGTGTGAGATGGAGCTCCGTCCTGCTGTAATGTCCAGTTATGCTGTAATGTCTAGTTATACTCCAGGCTTTGTTTTGAAACTCTTTGATTATTTTCTTAGCACCCCAACGTTTTTTAATTCGCAAATTTTTGATCAGAATACGGTCTTCTGCAGTGATTTTTGTCATTCTGTTTAACAATTTAAAAAAACCGAATATAAACAATTGGAAAATTAATAATCAAAGATGGCGATCGCAAATTGTCGAAATAAAACGTAGTATAGGTAAATAGGTAAGTAAGTAAATTAGTAAACTATTTAAGCTATTGTTGATATAGTTAAACTAATTTTGATGTAATTATATCACATTTTATTTCTCACTTTCTCATTTTTATTATTCTCACTTTTTTTGGGCCACTCTGTATATTGTAAATGGAACGTGAGTGATTTTCTTAGTATAGGAATCGTCCAAATAACATTTTGAGTAGGTTGACATTGCCGGATTGTGTCTATTTAAATTAGTGATAATTGTTCGAGGTAGTCCAAGTGATATTCTGTGGGCGTGGTGGAGAAAGGCTCATTAATATTTATTTGTACCTCAAGTGTTTGAAAATTAAAATATATTAGGCGACCTATGTAATTCTCTAAAGTACTGTTCAAACCATTTCTAAGATTCAAAATGATCTTATTATTTTAGAAATTTAAGGATTACAACATCAATTAGTAGACCGCACTTCGTATTGTAGGTGTTTCCGTGCTGTTGGCGCAATTAGTTGGAAAATCACGAATAAAATAATCACTAAAACCTATTTATCAATGTTAATAAAAAGAATAGGGGAGTAAAACTGGTCGGAGAAAGGGGTGAGGAGTTGTCTATTTAGTGACGATATTGCGTTACATATAGTTTTTAAGTGTTTATTTCAGTATAGTCAGGTTAAAATTAAAAATTTCAATAGATGATGTACTGAATATGAAAAAGATTGACAAAACAACGATACTGTGGAAAAAAAACCGACGCGTACATAGAACGCGTGTGTAAACTTTATTTTTTATACATGTGCACATTATTATGAAAGTGGTCTAAGTCAAGAAATTAAAAAAATGAGTTTATCAATTATTTCGCGTCATATTGTTTTAAATTCATATGTACCTATAACATGACGCAATTGTGAAAATTTTGATGCGTTGTATTCATTGTATTGTTACGACGTTCAACGGTATTCCGCTAGGGTTTATTTTGATAATATAATATGACTATCATTCTTAATTTTTTTTATTTCCTTATAAGCTACGTACAATATTTATATGTCGAAATAAATTATAAATCTAGTAGACTAAATAAATTTTGAAACATTGTGTTGTGTAATATAAAAATATTTTTTAATCAATTCAAACGCAAACCTTTAAATATCTCGAAACGAAAGAAACATGATTTCAGACACAAAAGCAGACGATGTTTTTCTACGTCAATCATGTCAAAAATGTCATTTTCATGACCTAAGTTTTGATATCATTTAAATAATGATTTTTCAATGTTACATTTATATAAATTTTGCATATTTTAAATTATATTCATTAGAAATGCAACGGCAATGCAAATGGCGTCGTACTATCGTTTTTTCTATGGTGTTGGATTTGTCTAGCCCGGCCCTGTCAGCAGAGATTCCAATCGGTTTTGAATACGGAAGCTGTGCGTGCGTACCTACGTACTATGTATTGTAGGTACATGTGTACTTGTTAGTCCCGAGGCCACACAGAAGCGAAGGGTTAGAGTTGAAGAAGGATGTGGAGTTCACTTTTATTACATCGCATGATGGGGGTTCCCGACTGCTCGTAACCGGTAGTCCTGTGATCACACCGTATAGGTTATTCAATTGAATAATTACTGCGTACATTATTTGTGTTGTATTCATAAAATACATGTTGTTTTTTTGATAGTAGATAATTTTAGGAAGTAGGTAGGTGTAATTTTTTTTAATAGTAAGTAGTTCTATATAAGTATCTACGTACTGGAGATGGAACGAATTTTTTTTGATGTGATGTCAATGTTATTTTAATGCTATATAAATGTTTTATTGTAATGTTACGTTTTGAATCTTTCAATTTGTAGAAAGTTTGTGTTAATTCTTGGTTATAGAAAATGGGATGTCAATTGCTTTCTAGGAATTTAGAGGCTTATTACCATCAACTCTGTTATATTGAACCCGCAATTTAAAAAAAACGGCATCAAGTGATTTTTCAGCATGATAATGCCCGTCCGCGTACTGATAATATTATATTCAAGAGTCCATTTGGAGGTTTTCCACGCCTATTTTTAAAGGGTGTCCGTAAACAATGCAGGATAATATATTATTAATTAATTTATGTACCTTATTTATATGTTCTTGACATAAGACAAATCTTTATGTTGAGACTCGTCCAATTTTTCCACGCTAACAACTCACCCCAAGCAATAAATCGTGGACCAACACAAGACAAACAACGAACATCTACACGCCAGTTCCGAGAGCAACAGCGACATTTTATCAAAGATTCTACATGTTCTTAGCTCCGAAACTGTACAACACACTCAGTACCAACTGGAAATCGTTCAAATTCAATAAGATTACACAAATATGGACCCAATATATGGTCCAATCGGGTAGAGAGCAATCAGAAGCATGGCTATCCAACGTTCTAACATTATCATTACACAGTGCCTACACTAATAATTCATTAGTTCTACAACACTCCTACTACATTTTAATTTAAAAAAAATATATTTTTATTTTTTATCTTTATTTTTATTTCTGTCGAATCTTTATTAAATAACACCACAACAGCACGAAAAAAACTGGCTACTTTAGCACAGACTTCAGTCTAGCAAAGTAGCCAGGACAACGCTGTATGTATCAGAGGTGGAGTATGCTCCACCTCACACAATAAACTACGAGTATTTAATTGTAATATAATTGTATCTTATGTTTATCATGTCATATTATAATATATTCACTTCTACTACAACAAAAATATGTATGTCAATAAAGTCTAAATAAATAAATAAATAAATAAAAAATAAAACGCTACGAACGTATGCATCATCCTAATATATAAATTATGTAAGTATCAGATGGACTATTATTATATGAGATCTTAACATAGAATATGTTTTATCCCCGTGTAAAATGTGTCACAAAATAACGTCATTATGTTAAAAATATAACGTTAGAAATAGCGTGCTAATTTTTTTAATAACATTTCATATAAGGGTGGGGTTGTAATATATTACATTTAAATATAAAAATGTAGGAAAAAACATATCTAATGTAGGGGTGATATGATACATATGTTTAAGACTTGCAAAGATATTTTTTAAGGACAAATATAATAACGTTTCAGAAAGCTATTTAACGTGATATTTTGGCTTTAAGTAGAGTAGAATATTTATAGAACAGTAATTTCTTGGTTTTTAAAAATTAACATTGATTTTGTATTGGAGTCTGCTCACATTATTACATTTTTTTTTTCGAATTTATAATATTATTATTCAAATATCGTCGATCTTTGCTGTTTCTTCAGTTGCGACGCCCGATAGGGTGGGCACGGCGCACGCACACGGCACACGCGCTCGCGACGGATACGGAACACATTGTTTTTTTAATTTGTTTGGGTCATTATGAACTGAGCAGAGGATAATGGTTATTTTTCTGTCTCATTTTAATGCTTTTGACCACATGGTCCAAGACTTGGAGCTTATTCTGGAGCTTTCTTTGTCTCCGAGTATTATTATACGATTTTTAATAATTTATAATTTAAGGTCTTAATTTCTTTTTATATGCGTGACGCAAAAACATAAACGTAATATCATGTATAAAAAAAAATACATAAAGGTTGAGTCATTAATTTAAACGTTATCTTTTGCCAGTGGCGCAACTAAAAATGTTGACCCCAAAGAATAATGATTAAAAGGGCCCCCTGCATATTAATTGTATATATAATATAAGAATAATTGGTATTATAAAGTTTTTAATAATAAGAATAAAAATGGTTTTCAAACAAATTTTTATGAAACGAAATAACTGAAGTGTGTTTTTAAGTTGAAAAAAATCTCGCTTTATGGCGATGGTCTGGTCCCTAACTGATATATTATCAGCGTATTACTGTATACATCGACAATGTTTTTACGTATTTTTTTAATACACGAGAGAAATAATTTCTAAAATTTTAATTTTATTTTGTGCTGTGGTGGTTATAGATATATTCGTATTACAACGGGAAAAGTATAAAAAAAAATATATTTATTTTTGTAGCATAAATAGTACATACGAAAATAAATTATTTTACTAGACGTGGTCTGTTCTAAAGCAATTACCTGTACAGTTTTTAAAAGTTGTGATTGTTAAGATACAATCGTAATAAAGTAAGGTAAGTAAGTATAATGTAAAGTAAGTCATAAAAAGTTATGTGAAAAAGTACAATCAGAAGTTATAAAATGTTATTTTAAAAAATGTTATAAAAATAGTTACACTAGACAAAAATATGTACGTAGCACAAATTTTCTACCCACATCAAGCAACCACTAGGTTATTTTTGATTTAAAATCGTCAATCACTTAAATATCCGCGATGCGGTGATACTAATATAAGTCCCTATCTAATGTGGACCCCAATACACCGCACCGGATTAGTTACGCCACTGTCCGTCCTATTGCATTTTGTACAGAGAACAGACTGAACCAACTGATCAAATACTCGATTTTACCGCTGCTTTCAATCATTTTGGCTTGAAGATAATGATTAATTGGTCTAAAAAAGACCAGAATTTTAACACGGAGGAAACACAAGCACACAGCAGACGCGCGTGGTCTTGTCAAACGGATGCTGGGCACGTGTTCGAAATTAAAAAATGTTTTGATTACTTTATTTACTTCCACATATGGTCGTGATTTTACGGAAGGGTTGAAACGCGCTTCCGTCTCGCGGGTCGAGTAAAAAATCTAAAAATAATTTTTATATGTAACACTTTAACACCACCCACAACATAAATGTGAACATGGACTTCTAATTAAATACATAACAGAAAGCAATCGGCTATTTATTATGTTTTCCTAAAACCTATTTTTTAATGTTGAAAACATAATTTATTATCTAAAAGGGGAAGAAGTCTAAAAGGGGAAGAAGTCTAAAAGGGGAAGAAGTCTACTACCCAACATTACTACTAACCAAAAAAATATAAGTTAACTAAACAATACCCAATCAAACATTTTCATAAAACTATTTTAATAAACAGTCGATTCCGCTTAATTGGGGCGCCGGTTAATTGGGACAGCCGCTTATTTGGACCAAATCCCAAGGAACGGAAACCAAACCAAGGAACTAATAGTAATTTACATCGCTTAATGGGGACGACATTTCGCGTATTTGAGATTACAATTTAAAATTTATTAATAAGTTCCATGAAAGCCAAAAAGTTAGTATACAAATTTCTCTTTTGCATGCAATACAGTTTGTCGCTGACAGTTGGCGAGCTATAAAAACCAACACCATATAAAATCTTGAAACCTTTAGATATTTACGAAATTTTGAGCAATGAGGGAAATGAGGACATGTTGGAAGTTGTATTGTTAATTATCAAGAGTTTTCGACAATAGATAAAAATTTGCCATGTTACGATGAAAATAAAGAATGAGGATACATTTGTTGAAGCATTAAATCGAAACATCAAAAATTAGATGAAGAAGACGATGATAATTAATATCCAACTGTGCCTGTAACCAGGAGAAAAAAAATTATAGCCGCGTTACAGCGTTATTTTATGCAGGAAGGCAATGAAGGGAGGCCTCCGTATTTAAAGAAAAATATTCATTATTTAATTTTAAGCTCGCTTCGGTTAATTGGGGAAATCGCTTAATTGGGCCAACCTTCCTGATTACGATGTGTCCCAATTAAGCGGAATCGACTGTATAATATATCGTTCCGGTGGTGACGTGTTCACCACGTTTCATGTCCAAAAGGCGACTGCCGTGCGACGTCTCTTGATGACAGATTATATAAACCGTTGTCGTTGTACTTGGTGTGGTTTTTTTTGCTGTTAATATAGTGTTTACCACTACTGGTACTGGCATTTGTAGTGTAATATAATTAAAAATAGTATCGTAATAATGATTTCATCAGTGATATAATTTTTATATTTTAAATATTATATATTGGGATCTGTTAAAATGTTTGTCATTAATAAGTATTACGATAAAGTAATCATTTTCACGTGTTAAATTATTGAATGTATATATATATATATATATATATATATATATATATAAGATGTAAGAAAACTTGATCATGACATCAGAAAACAAAATTTATTCGTGTATCAAGAATTGATAATAATACTAAATGAAATATTTATTCTAGTTCGATTGAAATAAAGTTTCCTCACTTTAATATAGCCCAATTATAATAGTTACGTGGTAGAATAAAGTAATAACAATAGGATTTAGTAACTAATAATTATTTAACCATTTACTATTTGGGGCTATTTTCGTAGCGTGAATCACTGTACGGTATCACAATGATACGCAAATTCAGATTGCCATAAATGGTAGCAAATAACGGAACATTAATATGAACCGCTAATCACATTATGTTCTTTTTTGGGATAATAGTTTTATAATAGGTATCATCACCCATGCGGGTGTTGTGTGGCGAGTCCGACCATGTGTGCAGTATGGTTCCTTCAAGCAGTAGAAGGACAATAGTCCTTCAGGACGAGCTGGAGTTTAGAAGGGCTTTTAAAACTTGTTTTGACACATTTTATTTTCTAAAGTGTTTTTGAAACCGCAATAATTTTATTGTGTATATACTATTTATACGCTCAACACTATAGGCGCATCATCTGTAGACCTAAAGGTTATCACTAGAGAAGTGCATTTTCCCTTTTACTTGGTTAGTCTAATGGGTGGGAGTTCATCCATGTCCCCTCAGTCCTTCGACGTAGCCCATCACAACAAGCTTTTTTCCCTTCTCGCACGATGCTCAACAATTGAATGTTGAGAGTCTGTTCTTGATGTTCAGCTCCCGAAGAATGAAGACATTAAGTATGCGTAATATGTGTCTCCAGCACCATATCTCAAAGGCATTGCCAATAGGATAATAACTACGAGTTAAACTCGATCTTACCAGATGCGAGTTTTTTAAAATTCTTGTATATTTTTCCAAGACACACACCACTTTAATATATTGCCATAATAGAGCACGTGAGTCTAGAACCTAATAGAATTATTTCCTTGAAGATATACAGGGTGTAACATACCTTGTTCACAATATTGTATGGGTGGATACCTCTCTAAATTACTATTCGTAATTTTGTCAGGAAATGCACCCATAAAATATTGTTGACTAAATCTGTTACACGTTGTATATGGCAAATAAATAGCCTTAAATTGGTAAAAAATTTCTTAACTTCTCCTCCAGCGTACAAATAAAAATTGTACAAATTATGGCGATTGCTCTACATCAAGGCCCTCATTATTATGTTAAGATGTTGTATGAGAGAATAAGAGATATAATAGAAAGATGCAGGAATGTGGGAACGAGGATATAATTGCTATACTCGCCTTTTTGACTCGTGGGCGACTGGATGTGCCCTATTGAAGGAAACTTTTGATCAAGTGTCGCAGACCCTTTTGTCCCGGTGGTGACAATGAACCTGTTTATGAGACGATTTGTGCCTCTGTGAATGGAAACGATTTTATTTTGACACGGACAATTTACGATTTCCACAAACTGTGATAAATTTCCAACCCACGGAGCGCGCAATACTGAATCGTGTTATTTTTGATTTTATGTTTTGAAAATCATAACTAATTGAATTTTTAAAATTTATAGTAGGACCGATAAAAATAAGTATACTTTATAAATATAACGAAAGAATATATCTGTATGAAACCAAAAATATCATTTTAACAGATCAAAATAAAAATATATAATAATGAAATACCTGGATCACTTTTCAAACCGGAGAAGGTGCATTATCCAACTATGCTACAGCGACGATATTTTTAGCGACAAATTTTCGAACCTATGTGTTACCTTTTTGATATTAATACGTTTAATCGTTCCATTATTTGAAAGAGCCATTTGCCTTATTTTTACGGAATCTCAAATACCTTTGAGTAATCTGATGGCAGAAGCCAGAATTATCATATATTATCAGAATATATATATATAATCTTTCTAAATAATATATTTTATTCATATTTAAAATATCACATCTTCTGAATAATTACAACTACACAATAAGAATGTGTTCTTATATAATGTATAAAGTATATATATATATATATATATATATATGTATAAAGTTGTATCAATGTGTCCAAAGTTAATAAAAATTAATTGATAATTCTGGTATCTGCTATCAGATTACTCAAAATATAATCAATTTTATCGAAAAAATATATAAAGAGATCTTGTTTCGAACCCAAGTAGCACAACAACAATATTTTTCAATAAAATTGATTTTATATGTATATCTTTCTAATTAATATATTTAATTAATATTTAAAATATCACAGACCGTCTGTTCTGAATAATTACAACTTCACAATAAGAATATGTTCTCCTAATAATTAAATACCAACTAAAAATACGAATAAAATCATTAGAACATCCCGGGCTCCCCGGTATCTTATCCCACTGCACCATGACCTCATTTTCTTTTTCGTAGTCGATATTATCGTAGTGTATAGTTGTGCAACATCACACGTTGGTACGTTACACGGGCAGTGTGACAGTAATATAATGGATATAAAAACTAGCAGAAAAGCATTTCGAGTATGCATTATTGAGTAATTATATCTAAGAATTATTCACAGTAGTTTTAACAAATGTTAGACATGGGTAACATCTATTGCACAATGCGAAAAGATTTTAAATTAATGTTAATATTCATTATTTGCTAATCTGTACTGCCATCTAGCGAATTTTTTAACTGTACTTCGGTATTTTTTAAGATTGCATTAGAGGACACTAACATATACGCCGAAGTGCAATCATATTATCAGATGAAATTTATACTGCGAACGTATTCATTATTAAATATTTTTTAAATACGGACTGCAGTCCTTTAGTGATAAAGGTGGTGGGTAGGTTGGGTGCTGCCAATGTATCGAATAATAAATAATAGCCGAACGCCCCTGCGCACGGACAATGCACGAAAGTTAGGCTAATCAAACAATGGGTCCGTAAAGTTTGCGCACAATGTAATGCGAACTGTCTCGAAGCGAGCGGATTCGAGGTCCATTTCCTCTCCTTTGTGAGAAATTGTCACCTCGCTTCTTCGGTCGCCGCCGATCTGACACGCCCGACGCGCATCCGGCCGCGCCACACCTGACGGTTGACCACACACCGCACGCCGTACGGTCCAATTACGCGAATTTGATAAATCTGAAGAAATAATTCAATGGAACTGAACATCAAAAAGTGTCATGTGATAAGTTTTACTAGAAATAAAATAAAAGTAGAATACGCTTACTCGCCAAGTGGTGAAGTTCCTCCCCACTCCCATACCAAAGACCTAAGAATAACCGCCGACTCTCATATTGAAGATGCTGTCGACAAATCCTAAAGGTTACTAGGTTTAATAACTAAGGTCACAAAAATATTAAAATTATTAAAAATTATAGATTACTATTTGTGTCCTTAGTTCGCAGCATATTAGAGCATGACTCCAATCTAGTACTCCCATTATACAACAATTTTATGGAATCTGTTTAAAAAAGTTTCTTAAAATACTATTAAATCCAAATTAAATGCATTAATTAGAAAGATATACATATAAAATCAATTTTATCGAAAAATATTGTTGTTGCTACCGGAATACGAACCTGGATCTCTTCCAATTCGGGGATCGTGCATTAACCGATTATGCTGCAGCAACACAGTGCATTGATGACAAATTTTCGAACCTATATGTTACGCTTTTCAATTTGATACATTTATTGTTCCATTATTTGAAAGCCTTTATTTTTACGGATTCTCAAATACCTTTGTGTAATCCGATAGGAGACGCCAGAATTAACAATTCATTTTTAGTAAATTTTGGACACATTGATACAAATTATATATTATTAAGAAGAACGAATTCTTATTGTGAAGTTTTAATTATTCAGAACATAGGTCTGTGACATTTTAAACACAAATTAAATGCATTAATTAGTATTTAAAATACCTTCTGAGTAATTACAACTTCACAATAAAAATATGTTCTTCTACTAAAATACTATCATTCATAACAAGTTTTAGCGAAAATGCTTAATTAAATTGAATTAAGAATACACGTGGTGCAATTTTTGGTTTCTGTACATAATTGTTAATAATTTGGATGATAGCACACAGATAGATGTATTGTAAAGCTTCACGCAGAGTTGGACAAAACATTTTCCCGTTCTCTTTACGTTTTCATTCTTTACGCCATGCTCTTAGCGAAGTCAGGGTCCCCCCACTCTTTTCCTACCACCTGGGTGTCTATCAAAGATTATTTTAGGGATCCTTAATTCCTGCATCCTCTGGACGTGGCCCGCCCATCTGAGTCTCTGTAGTTTCATGTGGATGGAGAGTTTGGAATTCTGATCAATGTTATATCTTATTTTTCAAACTTCCCCATTCCGCACAGATTCATATTATTGTTATAAAGTTAGTAAAATATTATTCTTAATATTGAACGCAAGCTTTACATTGTGGTTATTAATTTTAATCATTATTCTAAATAAACACAAGTCTTATCCTAAAAAATTTTCCAGTAATTATCATTAAGTCAATTTCCACATCTTTCATCATTGTAATAATTTAAGTAAGGTAGGTACTAGATTGATTTTAAATAATATTTATTTTTTAAATTGAATTTGAAAACAGAACCATTTGACATATGGCTTTAGTTAGAAGGAAAAGGTATTTTCCGAAACTGGTTGGTGTATTTAATTTATTCATAAAAAAGGTTAAAAATAAAGTAAAATAATTTGTAATTTGATTTATTTCTAATAGATTATTTGTTTTTGTTTATATTTCATGTACAAAACTGACAATAATCATTAATCTTATCTGAGTAATTTTCCATTATTTTTCTTTTCTTGATGTAAAATGTACTCGTGAACATACTTGCGTGTGCGTGTTGTTTTATCCGTAACATCTCAGTCAGGGGTTGGGGCGAGATAATTTAACAAGAATATCCTTGTAATCCCATTAAACCATCCACCACTTTACCGTTCTCAGCTCCATGAAGCTACCCCGCTATCATAATAAGTTATCCATGTGCTTGTAGTTGTAGATTATAAGATAGTGTAATACAACCTCTCGCGAACATTATCATCTTCGAAGGTTCAGCGGTTGTAAATGATCTATCTAATCAACATGTAATTTGTACGATTAGATTTAATATTTATCAAGTACATTATATCATTAAGAAAGAGTTGATAAATCCCTACAAAAAAAAAAACATAATTTACTTACTTACTTACTTGCCATCACGCCGTTTTCCCGCGGGGGTAGGCAGAGAGGATAGAGCACCACACTCCTATGTACTGACACACAATTCTCGCCTCATCCAAATTCATACATCTTCTAATATAAGCTCGCCGATTATTAAGGGTTTTAACAGAACCATTCTCCATTATCTGGTTTACCTGGTCGTGACAAGTCTTCCGCGGGCGTCCTCTATTTCTGGTGCCATCAACACTTGACAGACATTTTAAATAATTAAAATTGAGAACATGTTAGGTATAATAAGCAAAAATAAATTTTATCTTATTATTTATATAATATGTGGCCACAAAGTAATTTTGCTATTTTTGAAGAAAATAATAAATTATGCCAACACATCAACAGAAACGAATCAAGGTTTAAATACTAAGTTCCGGGCAACAACTTTGTGGGGTCCACTTTAGCTGATTCAAGATAATAAAAATTCAAATAAAGAACTCCGTTTTAAAGATTTATCTTTTACGAATATAGTGAACAATAGAAGCGGTACATTTTTTTACAGTTTAAAAACGTCGTTAACCAGCATGATTTTATTTATTTGATGCCGATTGATATCAGAGTGGCCGCTTCTTTATCATGGCCCTGCCTGCAAAATTCTGTACAACACTCGGCGAATTTTACGCGAAGGCTAGAGGAATAATTATTTTTTTCTTTCTTTGAGTCGCTTCGCCATTCTTTTGAGTCTCTTCAGTTTTCGTAATAGTCCGTGTGAAAAAAATCTCACCATTCAAAATAAAGTGCTTATAGTGTAATTATTAAAAACTAGACGATCAACCCGTTTCATGCACGGTTTCAGAATTGAAACACATTTTGTATCAATTATCAATAATCAAAAAAACATTAAATACAACTATAGGTACTGCTCTATAACTATAGTCAATACTATATTATTTAAATGAAAATAACATATTTTAATTTTATAATAAAATTATACTCGGTAGAGTGCGACTCATTTTATGTACAAAAGTGTTAAATAATGCGACATATTGTTTTATTAGAAATCAGAAGTATCTAAATTATTATCGACAATATCGTTATATAGGACAATATCTATTTTTAGATTTTCAGATTTTGCAATATTTGTTTTCGCTAATGTGCGACTAATACCGGTTAGTAAATTATATTTTCACTATTGTATATTACTGACAATAATATTTTTATAACTTTTTTTCAATGTCTTTTTATAACTAATTATACTTTTTTTACATAACTTTTTATAAGGTAGTTAACATTATACTTACTTGCCTATTAACATTTACAACTTTTAAAAACTGTACAGGTAATTGCTTTAGAACAGACTACGTCTAGTAAAGCAATTGCCTTTATTTTTTCATATGTACTATTTATGCTACAAAAAAATAAAAATATATTATAGAATAGGAAATACTAAATTACAAGTCAATACCATTGTTATTCAAAAAATTTGCTATAATGTAGATTTCATGTGGCGAGTTAAGAGAAAGAAGATGACATAAGTTAACCGGGAGTTTAAAATTACCATTGATGAGATTGCTGTAAGAAAAATTTGTGAACCGAAATGGACAGGCAAAAAAAATATGGTCAAGGGTTTCCTCCTCGACACCACACTCACACATTGGGGAATCTATTAAGTTCGATCTGAATAAATGTTAGACTACCTGGCAATGCCCAATTCTCATTCTAGAGATATTTTATATTGTTCTTTTGAAGACTTTCTTTTTTGAGAACCTGGGAGTGTGTGGAATAAATCTTTGAATTATTATCTTATGATTATTTGGATCCATCCACTGTGCAGTCCAAATAGAACTTGTATGTTTTTTTACCATTGTACATCGGAATATGGAATTGATGGGGGAACATTCCGGAAAGAGTAGCCTCCATGGCTAGCTTTCATTCCCTTATGTGTATGAAATGGCTCTCATCTAACAAAACTTTTTTTTTCATCAGTGTAGGAAAAGAACAGTGTTTACATTTTATATCATAGTAATGGACCACACCCTTGGCGGAGGGTTGTGAATAAGGGTGTTCAAGCCGCACCTTCACATCATAATTTGATTGACTACCCTACAACGATAGCATTATTTATACTGACTGTTTTAAAATGTAAAGGGATCGAGTAGCAGTGAACATAAATCACAAAATGCCTAGTTTAATATGCGTTGTATTAAACTATATTACTTACAACCCGTGTATATTGTATGAATTGTACAGATCAGAGTCTTGAGCACGAAAATAAATTACGGTAAATCTATCATTATTGCCAAGTTTTTGAGTAGGTTAAATCATATGATAAGAAGTAAAGTAATAAATATATAAATAGTAAAATAAAATCAAGAAGCTTCACTGAAACATTACTGTATGTTTGATTTCTCACTTTTGAGCAAGAAAGCAGGTCGTCGAAAATAAAGTTTTTCACAAGATTTGATGGAGCTCTGTAATGTTAGCTATCAGTTAGCAAAAATACATTTGTTATTCTTGTAATCTTTACGTCACAGCCACGGATCTTCGTGTACCATGAGGCCACTAAAGTAGAAGTAGATTCCTACCTATTAATTGGTACACTTTACCATCTACTTCACATACTACTACGAAAGATCTACAAAATGCAGACAACGTTGTTGACACTCGGATTAGCCTTTCAGACTTTATGATCAGTTAAAAAAAAATCATTTGCTTTTCTTATAGTTTTCACCTCAACATATTAATAAAAATAATCATTTTGAAATTGAAATGCCTAAAATCAATACCTTATATCTACGTACCTAACACATAGAAACTCTCCCAAAAATGACAAGGCCATTTCACATTAGTTAATAGATATGTTTATTTATACTTGGTATGGTTCAAGTTTGTGTGATTTTTTTATATATGTAAATGTTAGTTGTTAATATTTTTAATAGATACTTGTATATTGATATTTGGTTATACACTTATTTTAGTTAATTAAATACAGCTTTTTTACTTAATAACAAAATAGTTACAAACATTTTAAATATGAATTAAATATATTAATTAGAGAGATATACATATAAAATCAATTTTATCGAAAAATATTGTTGTTGTGCCACCGGGATTCAAACCTGGATCTCTTTCCAAACCGGAGAAGGTGCATTATCCAACTCTGCTATAGCGACGATATTTTTAGCGAGAAATTTTTTGAACCTATTGATATTAATACATTTAATTGTTACATTATTTGAAAGAGCCACCTACCTTATTTATACATATCGTAATAATATCGTCGCTGTAGCATAGGAGGATAATGCACCTTTCCCGGTTTGGAAAGAGATCCAAGTTCGAATCCCGGTGACGCAACAACAATATTTTTCGAAAAAAAATGATTTTATATTTTAAAATATAACAGACCAATGTTTTGAATAATTACAACTTCACAATAAGAATGTGTTTGTATTATATTTAGATAATTATTCACATATATTAAAAACAATTTGTAAGAAAAATGTTTTTAAATAATATATCACCTGCATAATGGTCAATTTTACGTTCTTAATGTTAAGTAAAAATCATCTATAAAACTTTACTTGTACTGTTATGATTGAAGATCATTAATATCTCCACTTGCAAACATTAACCCCTTAACCTTTCATTTAGTGTCAGAGTAATTTTATCTAAGTGATTAAGGTTCAACTTTTTTAAACTAATTGTTCCGTTATAAACAAAAAATAGAAATCAAGGTGTAATTAAAATGCATTTATTTAACAGGTACGTTAAAAAAAAAGAGTCTTATTTTATACATTATAATTAAATATGTGAAAAAAGCTACGTCACGCGTCACGATCATAGATCCTATGTAAATTTTGGCATCATAATATGTGATTTCTAAATTTATGATATAATTATACTGAGATATCCTACTTTTCCCGTCGTATATTAAAAAAAAAATAGAAATGAACTATGTATTTTATTTCTCGCTCAATTTCGTGGATGTTATAAAAAGGTTGAAAAAGATATTTAAATATAACAATATTTACGCATCCCACGAAATACATAAATAAATACTTGATATATCAACTTAAGACAGGTTAACCTAACGTAGGCCGACGTTTCGGTACAATAACACGTATCGTTGTCTGTCGTATATATGTTACAGTGAAATTTTGTTCTAATACATTTTCAATGACAGATTAGATATTTCTACTGGCGAAAATATAATTTAACTGATAGGCGCTGCTATAAGCTGTCAATTTGACAGTTATGAAACGTCAATTTGTGTTTTTTCGTTTTCACTTAAAACACGTGTTTATATCGATTAAAATTCGAAAAAAGGTTTTAATCCGAGTAGTTTTGTCGTCTAGTTATTAAAATAGTGGTAATTTTCGATAAAAATTGTATTATTATTTTTTCGAACCAACACATGAACGATATGTTTTAAAACGAAAGTTCTAAAACTAACATTGACATAATATAAACAATAGTATTATGATAACTTATTTAATTATTCCAGATCATCCGTTTGTGAGCAAATACAGTTTCATTGATATTTAGCAGTGGAATCGATTGTTTTATATATTTTAACTGGCTGAATTAGCGAAATTATATACTAGTGAAAATATAATTTCACTGGTAATGTATATATATATATATATATATGTGTGTGTGTGTGTGTGTGTCACGGTGATATATATAATATATGTGAGTGTGATACAAAATGTCCACGATAAACTCTTTGGTTCAAAATCTTTCATCTCAACAGTTGAATGGTAGGTGCAATAACTTATATAGAACAATAAGGCAATGTTGACGGCTAGGTACTTATCATTGATCATTAAATATGGTTTGTCACGAAGGCAGTTACAGTCTTCATGCAATAACAATAAAGTTCCACGGGTCCGTAACATGTCAACTGAATATCTTTTCAAGTTAATTTTCAATAACGGTTCAACTATACATTGTATCCGCTATCTATCGTGGAGTTGTCACATACAGTTATCCTGTAAAACGTGGTACATATAGAAAGATTCAAGCCTAGGGAAATATCCGCCATTAAGACCGCGAAGTAACATTATATGTTTACAGTGAAATTATCTGTTACCTGCAACTTGCAAGCAGGTTTGTCATTATTTATATAATTTATTGGGGTACCAATAATTCCGGTAGCTCCTAAATTTTTTATTTATTTATTTATTTATTAGTAACTATATAATACTATAAAAAAAATTGTTTGCACTGAGCCCGTCTCACTAGAGAATTCTGTGTCGAGACGGCCATAGTTTATAAGCAATTGTTCAATTAATTAAAATTACAAGTAGATAGAATTACATTTATTACCATATAAAAGGTGTATATGAAAAACAATTTTGAAATGGACTTAATTTTTGTATCATTTGTAGCAATAATTAATATAGGTATGAGTCAATATGTTTGGGTGAGTGCACCAGTACTGGCTCTACCCATATTACGAATCCAAGTTTTAATATATAGTTTCATGTTCTTGTGACAATTCAATTGATTTAGTCTTTTAGCATTCTATTAAACAGTTTAGGTCCAAAATATTTGTAGTTCCTTTGACCAAATGTAGTATGTGCTCTTTGGGTTTGTAGGTTATTTGTATTTGTCCGTGTGGAAGTTATGTTTTAGGTTGTTTTAAAATGTGACTGTTTGTGTTAATACATATATTTGAGAGTAGTATTAGCGTATATTTGTCTAATATCAAAGACATTGAATTTATTAAAAATTTCGTCAGTGGTCGTTGTGATTGGGGATTTGAGGATAACTTTTAATATAATTTTTTGGCCTGCTATTATTGCAGACATAGTCGCTCGACCCCAAGCAATTATACCATGCTCTATGATTGATTGACAGATAGCGTAGTATGCCATGTTAAGAAGTTTTATATTAAGGAAATTTCTAATATTTCTAAAAAAATATATTGGTTTTTTTAAATTTTATTTGTAATGAGTTGTGTATGATGATTCATAAGGTGCTACAAATAAAAGACAGCGACGAAGATAAAATATAATATTTTATATTGCTGTCATCGAATATTTAATTTTGGTACTTGCCGACACAAATGCAGAACTTTCCTCCTGTCCTGTTTTTTGATTATATAATATGTGTTTATATAATTTTCTAATATTGCACACTATTTTCCAGCACAGCACACACAAAAAAATATGGCGCGCACACTAACTGACTGTTAATAAAGATCGTCAGAAATGTCAGTTTAATTTAATAATATGTATCAAATATCAGTTATGTACCTGTCTTCTTATTAATATCTTATACTGGGTGTAACACATCTAATGCATGTATTAAAAAATGAGTCGAAAATGTTAAAGCTTCATGTGCCTAATCTCAACCATTTCGAAGATATAAGTCGTCGTTTCGCGATTATTTCGATTAATTTAAATATTGAATTGATTCAAAATAATATATTGAAGATAAAAAATAAAAGGTTATCAATATTCGAACGGCTAGACTGTTTTTTGTTACATGATTTAGGGCCCGAAGTAAAGATATTTCTAGAACAATGATGGATTAATTTCGTAAATATTTATTTCGATGCATGTAGACTTAATATAATTTTGTGCAAATCTCATACAATAATATTACATTTTTGACTCGTGATATAGTTAGGTGTCAACCCATGAAATATTATGGACCAGGTCTATTACACCGTATATACAAAATAAACGAACTCAAAGATATTCACAAACTCAGATGAACAGCCTTTTTCCGGTAATTCATTATTTCTACAAAATATTATTGTATAGTATACTTTGGAAGCTGAATGTGATGTATATCATATGCAACTAAATATTAATTAGGTATATAATATAAATCACCGTTAAATCAGTTTTTGTAATGTAATAATATTGAAAATATTAATTAGAAAGATATATATATAAAAACAATTTTATCGAAAAATATTGTTTTTGCGCCACCGGGATTCGAACATGAACATCTCTTTCCAAACCGGAGAAGGTGCATTATCCAACTATGCTACAGCGACGATATTTTTAGCGACAAATTTTCGAACCTATATGTTTCCCTTTTGATATTAATCGTCCATTATTTGAAAGAGACATCTATCTACCTTATGTTATATGTTATGAATAATTACAACTTCACAAAAAGAATGTGTTCTCCTAATAATAATATCGATATATCGATGTTATATTTTATAATTTTGTTGACTTAGGGGTTATGGTTGAAGAGTCTTACTAGTTTATTCACATGTTTAGATGTGAGGTATGTTTAGATGTGAGGTTTAGAAAGGCTCACATAATTTTATGATTTTTGTAATATGAATATGAGTATTATATGAGATTTTTGTAATATGAATAGATGTGAGGTATGAGGCTTACAAAATTATATGATTTTTGTAATATGAATATGAGTATTTATTATATATTTTGTATATGAATTTATTTTTGTATATGAATATGAGTATTATATGAAATTTTTGTAATATGAATAGATGAGAGGTATGAGGCTCACATAATTATATGATTTTTGTAATATAAATATGGTTTTAATGAACTAGATATAGCTTACGTACTACGTGTAGTACGTTTTACGTAACTGTTTAGATACATGTATGAGATAAAATCTTCACACGGTCTAATGGTTACCAAGAATAGACCTCAGTTCTTGATTTGCATAAACTCTGACCACAACCCTTGAACTGTACTATAATAACCAGGGGAACAATGATACTCGCAAACATATTATTAATTTAAATATATACCGGTGTACTCACAATACAAACGCGTATAAATCGAATGACAATCCCCATTTCTATTAAATTTCTTTCTTCCTAATGCGGACCATCTAAATAAACGAAATAGATCGTGCTTCATTATAGGTAGGTACATATAGGAAATAATTCATAAGTTCGAAAATTCGGCAAGAATGTAAATGGTAACCGTTCTATAATACGGGAAAGTTCCGGGTTCGAGTCCCGGTGGTAACTATGTATATTTTCGATACATAGATTAATTTATTTTTACTTCTTAGTAATACATTAAATTTGTTTTAAAGATAAATTATTAGGTACCTACTTGAAATGTTTTTAACAAATATAACGATGCACGTTGTTAAATTTCGTACGCACGATGCTATATCACTTTTAGATTTAGTTTCTCGAAATTTAATATAATATTAAAATTTGTACATCATGAAACGCCATAAATTAGTATAATCGGGTTTACATTTCCTAAAGACTGATTATATTAAATAATTTTAAAGATTTAATAGTAAGGTTATGAGTGTAGTTAGGTAAATATAAAACTGCACGACTATGTATCAATGTCATGTAACATAGATAATACATAAAATATTTTTATTTTAAATAACTTTTATACTTATTTTTTATAGTATTTTTAATTTTCTTAACCATCGAAAGATATTGTATCCTCAATTGTTATTACGTATTGTATCGCAATGTCACTCCAAGGATTAATTATCAGGGGCCATAATGACCTGATATGAATGACCTGAATGACGTTGATATTCTGTGTACGAAAAAATAGTAATAAAATAAAAATATATAAAAAAGATATATAAAAGAAAAAGTGCACTTTTTCTATATTATCTTTACGAAATCTCTCAAAAACGCAATTATAGTAAATGAGGTAAGTCCATACTGTCAAGACTTACACAATATTTAAAATAACCCAAATGCGACACGCCTATTTCTTATGAACAAAGATTATAAATATTAATGTAAAAATAATGGTTAAGTATATGCTCATTAAATTAGGCCAAGATCTGTTTACGAAATTTAGTAATAATATTGAAAATGATGGGCGTATATTTTAATTTACACTTACCTACGCAGAAACGGTGACAACCCACGTGCCTCGGTGGGTGTATCTTCCTACGGAACTCCTACATGGTGCCTGGTTTTTTTTTTTGCAATCATCGGCGTGAAAAGAACACCAGTTTGTCATGTTTATCAGTTTCCAAAATATTGAGACATGGCATTATAAGTTTCTTGTTAAGATTTGAGAATTAAGACCGTATTTTAAATACATTAATCTTTTTCCTTATATTTAAAGATAGATAATAAGTAAAAAAAGATAATGGTGCCGTTTCTTAAAAAATAAAAAATAGATTTTTTATTATTTGCATGCACGTCATGTGCTTGTTAGTCTAGGTCAGGGGTCGGCTGACTTTCTTGTGAGGCGAGCCAAATATTGAGTAAACAGTATTTCTAAATTTTCATACGGCCGCAACATACATTTTCACTGTAGCTCTATAAAGAAAGACCAACTTAGGCTGACTGTTTTTAAAAAATTATAATTTTGGTAGGGTTTATTTTTAATTATATATTTTTTTTTGCAGATAATAAAGAACTTATGAAAGTTTATAATGGCTACATACCCAGTGCAAGAGCGCGTTAAAATGATTGAATTTTATTGTTTCGCGACGATCTATTTTCGGTGAACCGCTAATTTAAAAAAATGCAGAGTTTGTTTGACCTTCTCGTTCCCCAGATTTGAGGGCGTCTGATTTCTTTTTGTGGGGCTACTTAAGAGGTCGAGTTTACATGAGTAAACCAGCAACAATTCAGGTGGTTAAATAAAATATTCGTACAAAAATAACAAATTTGGAGACAGAAACGTTGCGTAATGTAATGCAAAATACTTTAGAAAGAGCAATTATTTGTCAACAAGAAAATGGAGGTCATTTAAATGGTGCTATTTTCCACACATAGATTAAAAAAAATTAACAAAGTACATTTTCATGTAATAATTTTTTTTTAATAAATATTAAAATTACAAAAGCTATATCCAAGTTGGACTATTTTAA
Organism: Eubasilissa regina; assembly: GCA_022840565.1. Lineage (NCBI taxonomy): Eukaryota > Metazoa > Arthropoda > Insecta > Trichoptera > Phryganeidae > Eubasilissa > Eubasilissa regina. The sequence continues at coordinate 31,926,640 of JAINEB010000018.1, forward strand.
TGACGAAAAAAACAAAATAAAATCAAGATTTATATTTGAAGCTCAAATCCACAATACAGTCGTAGGCTGCTTAGAATAATATAATATACGGGATTTATAAGCTTCAGGAGCCCAGTGCACTACTTATAAAATAAAAAACCTAATTAATTAAATTATATTAGATTATTAACTTTATTTTATTAACCACTTAATTAATTAAATAAATCTACCGGTTTCGAAAAATATCATTTTCTTCTTCTGGATGTCATTATCTAATCAAAAATATATGTCATATTGTTTCTTTAACAGAATCTATTTTTAAAAAACAATAATAATTTAAATAATAAATTTAGTATTTAGCTCAAATTGTTACAAGTTGATGATACAAAATTATTAGTATAATTTTTGGGAATAAATTTAGAATAGGATTTGTTGTTAAATTTAGTTGGTTGTTCATAATATTTTGTTTAGTTTTACACGCTTTATTTATTTCCAATGATTCAAAATAATTTAATTTAAGACCAACATCGTTTTCATGTAAAATAGACAATTCCAAATTTGTATCAAAAGTATGATCATTTTCTAACAAATGATTAGAATATTCTGAAAAACCACTATAATTCAAACATCTCAAATGCTCCTTTACCAAAACATCAAAATTAAGTGGTTAATAAAACAAAGTTAACACTATGCTAACTATGTTAATTTTAACCACATAGTTGATTTTGCTAATCTTAAAAATATAAATAATTAAACACTAATGAAACACTTTTTGGGCTTTGTAATGTTTACTAGTCAGAACGATGACCTTGCATCACATTCAAAAACTTTGCTATGTCTTGCAAGTAACTTTTAGGCATGATTGTAAATTATCGTCTGTTAATTTTCTTCTTAACTTTTTTTTATTTGATTCATAGAAGGGAATGTTCGTTCGCACAAATAGGTAGAGCCAAAAATTGTGAGAATGCCAAATTCTAGTTCTTTTATTATGACATTTTTCAGGTAAATTATTCCATATATCAAATTTAATTATAGATGAAAATATGAGCTGGAGTTGAAGAGTCGCAAATCCCTACGAAGAGGGCCGTATGAGTGGGTCTGCCGACCCCTGGTCTAGGTGTAAAATTCGAGCCTTAACCCAGAAAGCCAGCAAGTTATATTATGACAAATAATTTGGTGACATTACGCATTCATCTTTTCCTTCCCTTTCTTTTCTCACACGGAACCTCATCTCACTGTTTGTATTTCGCTCAAGAATCGGCATCTATAAGATCTCATCGCGTCAAATAAAGTAAATAATTTAACTATTTTATTTTCATTGATTTTTTTAAATAAATTTAGGTTCTAAAAATATTATTGCCTGCTATTATTGATAGGTTATTTCTAGTTAAAAATAATCACGGTGTCCACAGACGTAGTGTCATGTATTATTTTTCATTGCCTACAAAAATCGCTCATATGCAATATGAAATACCCCAGTGTGTGTCACAGATAGGGAAATATGCGGACATATGACCTTCATGCTTTAGAGGTACATTTTTCAAAAAGAAAACAAACAAGTCTATTTTTGCTGTCAAAAATTAGAAAATTGGAACACTGTGGGTAGGTTTAAAGTATTTACATTATTTTTACATAAATCCTTCTATGTACGACTTTTGCGCGTCTTGGGGCGGGTTTTAAACATTAGTAAATAATAAAATCTTCCAAATTGAGGCACAATATTTTATTTTTAAATTATCACTTAAAATTACGACATAACTAGATTGCCCCTACTTGACATGTACAAGGTGTCCCAAAAATCTTATTCATAATTGTTACGTACTTCACTTCTTAGTACATCTTTAGTGTAAGCCTCGTAAGGTGAAGGTCCAAGAAGTATACTTTGTAACATTTAATCTTTTATTACAATAAGCTACAACTTAGTACAAGGTATATCACTAGTATAGGTTAAACTATTAATGAACCGCAGATAAAAGAGACGCGCTCACTCCTGCGCGCCGTCTTTATAGCCACACATACCCTCACCGGAGTTGCGGCACACATACACACCATTCCAAGGACATCACAATAATAAAAATTCTGTAATGAAATAATGGATGGGTTTAATAAAAAAATATATATTTTACATTTACGTAGTCCCTGAGAATTTATTTCTTAAAATTAATTTTCTAAATGTGATCAGTTATTTCACTGGCACTCTTCTAAACGGGTGGAAAAATTTCTGATAACTGCTTGGCACGTATTCTCCGTGATCGCTGCCATGTCTTCTCAGATATTTTCTTTTAATTGGTCCAGAGAGGGAGGATTGTTACTGGATACTTTTGATTTAAGGTAGTCGCATAGGAAAAAGTCCACTGGTGTCAAGTCGGGGCTACGTGAAGGCCAGTTTATGTCACCTCATCGGGATATAAATGTTCCAGGGAAAGTTTCACGAACAACTGGCAAGGACGCGCTCCATAGCGACTGAATTCTCAAGGACGTGGCTAGCGATCGGCATACCCCCCCGCCCTTCTTCCGCTCGTTGCGTCGGTGCAGCGAATAAACTAAAATGAAAAAAACTATCGGGACACACGGTATTAAAAGCAAATACGTGGGTTTATTTACGTTGCAGATAATAATTTCCTAGCCAGAAGCAAATAGGCATCCATCATATTGAAACATCGCAGCCAGCGGTACCACGGGCGGGTATTCTAATTCTCGTCGCAGGCGGAAAGGAATTATAATTATAAGCATTTAATAAATACTTAAGATCACGATAACAGTACAATTCGAACCAGGGTTGCTCAATGTATTCAATCCCGTACGTGAATACATTATATCACATCACCAATCTATTCCATGCGCGATTTGATTGTAGGCTTTTCTAAGAACAAAAATTATAATATTTCGACACTGGAATTTTCAATCGCTGCCCAAAAAAAAGTCGATTGAGTACAATTGGTAGGTACACTCGTGGTTATGTAGAAACAGCGTATGTTCACGTGTTAAGAACACAGCTTAGGTAACTGGGAAATGAAGGAAAGAAATAATGAATTTTTTTACACGCGGGGTGGGAAAGCGGGATGTAGGAAGGGTGGTAGTAATTCGGTATAGGGACAAAATAATAAAGGCTCAAGGACCAACCAGAAAGCACGACCTACTTGGATTTTCTCTGCTGTAGTCACATCTCTGCTGAACTCTGCTGAACTTCAGAAACAACTTCACCGATTCACACAAGGCATTGTAGCAGCAGGACGTTGACACTTCTTGACAGTTCAAAGTTCATAGATCACACAGAAAAATTAGTACTTTGAGTAAAGCGAGGGAGAAGAAGAGGGAAATCTGATTTGTTCAACGATTGCGTAACATTGTTGATAGGTAGTATTAGGTATGTATTATTTTTTAATTCAAAGTTTAAGGTACGTAACGTGCAGATACTAAATTCACAAATATATTATGACAAATTTATCCCTCACTGCAACAGAGAGTACCTTGATGGATATTTTGCGTACGTATTTACTTCTATTATTTTAGTACTGTACATCCTAAAATACTACGCTGAGCTTCCTGATTTATTTCTCTAGCAAGCAGTGACGTCTTAACATTAAATTACATAAACTATGTACTCGCAATTAGGGGGGCCCCAAATCGCTTTTTTTTATCCAAATATACTTTTATTTGGATTTTTTCAACATATTTGTGTCAATTAATAAACCAAAGTAGACTTATTAAAATCACGTATTCCCTAAGACAGGAGAATCAGTGCGCGTTAAGTAAAAATCATCTATAAAATTTTATTTACTGAATGGTATAAATATAATCGAATTTTTCTTACGCGTCATATATTTATCTATATTTTTTAGTCGGAAAGACAGCAATGCCATAAATCCCCAAAACATTTCAAGCTTTCGTGGTAAATTGTACTTACATCTGCGTCTGTAATATTTCGTATTTCGAAAAAAATTGTCTCATACAATCCACATTCTTACAATGTTTACAACAAAAAAAACGTACAATTTAGATAATTTAAATTTAAGTATCAAGTGTGCTATCGTCAAGAGCAGCAATTTACTGCAGTATCATTGATTGATGCAATGATACTGCAGTAAATGGTTCATTCATTTTAAAAATCTATAATATATAATATCTCCAATATCCAAGGGCTACGTAAATTTATGATTCAGGAGAACACATTCTTATTGAGAAGTTGTAATTATTCAGAACAGACGGTCTGTGATGATTCCCGGTGGCGCCACAATAATATTTTTCGATAACATTGTTTTCATATGTATATCTTTCTAAATAATATATTTAAAATTATTGACTGTCATTAAAGATCTTTGATTTAACTAATTTTTGATTCTAGCGCCGAGATTTTGGCTTTAGGCCAATGTAAACGAGATTTTTTTATCAGATTTGTCGCCCACATTATAATCCAGATTACCGTGTTCGGTATTCGGCCTTACTATATTTATACAATATTACTGAATCCAGTCAATGAATGAACTGTGTAGTTATTACACTCCCGAGTGTTTCAAATACTACCGAAGGCGTGGTCTGTACGGCGCTCAGATCGCCGTTAAAAAACGTGGCACTCTGTAAACATTGCACGTTTCGGAATGAAAAAGAGTTGTGCTGAAAAATGTTGTGTTCACTAAGTGGTCAGATTTACTCATCAAAATTTTGTATACGATTTGAAAAGATTTTCACGATTTGGCCGGTGAAGAAGGCGTTAGATTCGGCTGAATCGAGGGCCGGCGTAGGTGGTGGTCATTTCACTTCCGCCCACTTGGGACGAGGGGTGCCCACGTTATTCGACACGTGCTTGAATTTCTAAAACCTTAATTGGTCACAGATGCGCAAACGAATGAGAAAATATGGCGTTTTAACAATTTTATACTTCTTATAGTATTTATTAGAAATTTTTGAAAACTCAATTAAAAATAATATCTAATAATAAAGAAGACGTTTATATACAGTGACCGAGATGCCGGTCACAAACTGACAGATGTAAGCGTTTACGTCCCTACTTGGTGTGATGGTGAAATTGATACCTGTAGCCTCATTTAGTTATTCAGGGATTTTAAAAATTTCCATATATAAGATTTTTTAACATCGGACAATGTTGTGTAAAATATAAACTAATAATAAAAAATCACAAACATGACTGTTTCAATTATGACGTACTTGTTGGTCTAGTGGTTAAGATACTCGTCTGTGATTCAAGGATTCGAGACTCATTCTAGAAGACTAGCAAGTTAGTCCTATTTTCAAAGCACAAACGTTTAGCTTAGTTTGAAAATAGTAAGAATATTGAAAATACACGTATTCCGTTGACGTATGTACTTAAAAATACTATGAAATATGTAACATTATCCCCGGTGTCGCTTTATCCAGGTTGTAATAAACACAATATTTTTTTAGGTACGCGACGTTTGGACCGTTCAGAATAACGCTCCGCCTCGCTGAAGCTGAACTAGGTATATGTTAATGTGTGAAATTAGTGATATGTCCAACTGAAGGGAAATCAATTGACCCTCTGTACCCCATTACTCAATACTGGGTGAATCCTTTTCCATTATACCCGGTCTTCTACTGCATGCAATTCTGTAATTTATTTTATTAGATCAGTCCGTCTTTCGCTCTTTTGCCTTCAATATTACCGAGTATCACTAGTTTCTTCCGACTACCTTCACCTTATCGCGCTACATGTTCTAAGTATTTCACTTTTGTACAGGGTGGACAGTCTTGAGCTCTTGGACCGGAATTTTGTACGTCCGACATATTCAGTTTGAAGTTTTAACATAAACATTCAGACCACATGGCTAGAATCTGACAATTCTTGTGACAGTGTTCGGTTGCAACTCAAATTCAGTTAGTTCAAGACGGCGGATGGCTCAAAAAACCTTAAACAACACTTTCATAGATTGAGTTTAATGACGATACTGACCTACGCAGGCACTCTCAGCGTGTCTCGTATGCCGTGCACATATTCTTAAGATATGTAAGTGATAAAATGACCACAATTTCTTCAAATAATGCTTATTTTGTTGTTTAAAGTATTATAGAATCACTGAATAATTATTAACTCATAGTTGAAATGAATTAGTATAATGACTTCAATATGATCGTCTGTGCATTTCAATGATTTGAATAACTTATTTATTTACTTTTTAATTAAGGGATTTTAACAGTATAAAGTTTTTTAATATAATAACTTAAATGGTAACACATAAAATATATTATATAAATATGAATTAAATATATTAATTAGAAAGATATACATATAAAATCAATTTTATCGAAAAATATTGTTGTTGCGCCACCGGGATTCAAACCTGGATCTCATTCAAGCGACGATATTTTTAGCGACAAATTTTAGAAACTATATGTTACCTTTTTGATATTAATACATTTAATCGTTCCATTGTTTGAAAGAGCCATCTACCTTATTTTTACGGAATCTCAAATACCTTTGAGTAATCTGATAGCAGACGCCAGAATTATCAATTCATTTTTATTAAATTTTGGACACTTTGATACGTTCTGAATAATTACAACTACACAATAAGAATGTGTTCTCCTAACAAATTATATAAATCCACACAGATAAATAATTAAACACAATTGTATTGAAGTAATGTTAGAGTTTCAGCTGAAAAGTAACTTTAAAATTAATATAACATTAGTAGGTAAAATCGGTATAAGTTAAATAAAGATCTATGAATATTATGTGGGTGAAAGTGCGAAGGAAGAATCGGGGAGTGGCACTGGGGGGAATAAGATTGAGAGAGTTGGAATTGGAAGGGCAAAAATATGTGTATGTAGGTAAAATGATTCGCTAACGTCGATAATTATAATAAAAAATCAATTTCAGTTGAATTGAGTATGCATAGTTTCAAATTATCATTAGATATTGGTAGTTTCAATATGTACGCAATAATTTACTGATTACATCGAATGAAAGAAAATAATATTGCGTTTACAGTTGATAAATGTACCAGGTAGGAAGTGCACGAACGTGCAAAAGCAGGTTTATTTATCGAGTATCCCCTTACACGAAGTATTAAACTGTATTATCATATGAATTCACGGCAAATTATACAAATAGTTTATGTGTCACTTGACAAATATTATAAATTGAAGATATAAAGGTGTCGCAACAAGAGCGGAAATTTTTTTTTTTTAATTAAACAGAGTTTTTTTTTTTAGAAAGTACCGCAATTTTGATTTAATCACACATCTGATAAATGCCCTCCTCGGTTTTGGATTTTTTTTTGACGAAATTTTCATTCACGGTTCGGCATAACTGTGGCTGAATTTTAGTGATGCAGCGTCTAGTCTCCTCTTTTAAGACTTGGGTGATCGTGGACTTGTTGACATAAACCTTTGATTTCAAAAAACGAGGACGAAGATTGTTGTTTACAATCAAAAATGTTCGATTCTTTGTTAACCCTTCCCTGGCCATGCTGTAACACAGGTCTACCGCCCCAGTTAAACCTATATATTTCAGTAAATACACGCAGCACAAAATTAATATTTTAACTAAATTAAAAAAAAATTATTCACGCTTAGAAATGACTAACGATATGTAAAATTCGATTTATAACCAATTATGTAGAAGTAATTATTTTTCAATTCAATTCCATGTAAAATTGCTACGTTGGAAAAAATAGTATTTGCAGTAAGACAAAAATATCAAACATTAGTTTCACCGTGAAAATAATAACAAACATACGAATATAATTCTTTTTCTTTCTCACTAATTAAATGAAGAATAATAAAAAGGAATGTCATTTTGTATAGAACGTGAATCAATGAATGCTACGAATAAATTATTTTTTTTCATTTTTATTGCTCGATATTTAGAATAAATGTACGTCAACTATTTTAAAGTAATTTAAGCTGGTGAAAACATTTTTTCGTAGATGCAAAAAAACCCACTAAATACTTAACGGTAACACGAGTTGACAGTATGGTTGCTTATGGATATTTTCTATCGCGGTATGGTAAAGGTTAAAGTACTTTAAACGCTTTGTCTAAGTGAGCATGATACATTTCATTTTTGGAGTAATAAAAATATTTTATTCAGGGACAAATACATTTTCATGGAAACAACAATATGCGTTCTGAAACATTAGAAACCAACTCTACTACAAAACACCCGGCAGGTTATCTGTATAGATTGGTGGGCGTCATTTAAAAATCATTTGGTAATAGTAGTTAACAGGTAGGTACTAAAAATATTTTGATTACATTTAATAAATGACCTACTCAAAAGTCGTGTAGTAGAACACTATAAGTCACGGTACTTTTTGTATTTTAATACAAATCAAATTAATCAAATAGAAATATATACAGAAAAAATTGTCTTTCGAAAAAAATTCTTTCTAAGATTTGATTAATTAAAATTTTATTAAAATACCACAGAACTATGTTTTGTTCTTAATTAATAATAATTGACTTTTTATATTATTCACTAATTGTGTTAACAGCGTTACTTGGCCTCCCTTAACAATTTAATCTAGTCATGGTCATTTTATCATGACGCGTTACATTTTTGATGTATTTATATTTCCCATAAAATATAAAGGACCTTTCATCTACAAAATTATATTTAATATTAGTTAAACAGAACGTTGTTTCAATATTAGAATAAAATAATATTTAAGATGTTCCAGCATAATAATTTTTCTGAGTTTTGGAATCATGTTTTAGAAACATGCCATGACGTCCGATAGCTATTTTATATTCTTAGTCATTTTATAAAGAACGGTGGTGTCGAAACAGGTCGACGTTAAAGTAATTAACATGGTTAACTATTTATTTCAATTAATTAGCAGAATTAACTATTAATTTAAATCAATTATAACACATTTCATCTTAAACTTATTTTTTAGTTATGAGCTCTGTATTTTATTATTAGAGAGACAAATCCATACATACGCTTACACATATATATACATATTAGTAAACCATTATTCAAACCGTTATTGCGTTTGATTGTAACGATAATTGGTAACTGAATATTCGTAATTCTTTGAGCAATGATTGGTACACTAGAAAAAAATCAATCTTAGTTACCAATCATTGTTAAATCTCAGTTACCAATCATCGTCGCAATCACAGTCACGTTACGGTTTATGTATATATATATATATTTACATTGTTGATCTGTCTATAAATATTTGCAGCCTTAAAAATAACAATTTATATGTCCTTGCACATGATATGTGAGTTTTTACATTAACTATATTTATAATAGATATATTTTTAAATAAAGGTCTCGTGGAGCCGATAATTAAGACAATGCGCTGCACTCAAATAGATAAAAATCTTTCATTTAAAAATCATTTATGTAATAAGTATGAAAGAATTTCAGCAATAATTAATCATGAATTTAATACACTTAATAACACACGTATTACGGAGACCATGTTATTAAATGTTTATAATTTCATTTAACCCCTCGCGTCTCAGAACTAAAATGGATTGGACTTTTGGAATATTTAATTTTTTGAACCAAGTATTTTTTATAACATTAACTATTTATGAAATATTTTTTTGTTTATAAAAGTATAATATTTATTGTATTTTCTTCCTATTTTCTTTTTTTTACTATTTTCTTTGGGTCGGCTCTCCTTGTACGAAATCGCCGGGACGCTCTGTTTTGAACGGTCCCCTGATTTATGCGGAAATTTTTCATTTCATTGACCCTCGTCTTCTGCCAGTATTTACTCTTAACGCGGTTTTGACGATATTATCGTTTGATCTCCTTATTACGTGACCGTGCTATCTCAACTTGGCTTCTCGCGTCTTCTTTGTGATCTGTGCAACATTAAAACTTCTTCAGATGTACTCATTCTGAACTCTGTCCAGTCCTGTCGCTCTTCTAGCCCATCTGAGCATTTTTTGTTCGAGGCCTTCTTAGAGTTGAAAGGCCGTCCTGTATACTATATTTACTCTTAGTTTTAATCGGCATTTTTGACCCGTGGCATAAGTGATATTTATTTATTTATTTATTGGAAACTATATGATATAATTGTAAAAATATGTTTGACAGGCATAGTTTACAAATAAATTAGTATTATAAGAAGTAGATATTAACTTTATTACATATATAAGGTGTATGTGAAAAAACAATTTTAAAGTGGACTTTCAAATAAATTATTTAAGACAAATTTATGGCAATAATTATTAAAAGTTTGAATCAATATGTTTGGGTGAGTGCACCAATACTAGCTCGACCCATATTACGAATCCAAGTTTTTATTTTCAGTTTCATATTATTGGGAAAATTCAATTGGGTTAAATTGGAGGCCTTATGTTGTATGTGCTCTTGGGGTGTGTAGATTATGTTTTGTAATTATATTTTGAGTTGTTTTAAAATGTATCCATGTACTTAAGAGTAGTATTAACATATCAACCAAAGCTGATATCAATCTCGTATCGTTATCGTATTTATTATATATTGTTTAAAAAATACATAAGTTAGTTTAATAAAAATTCAACTGAGGCGAAGATATTAAAAATCATTTTAAATAATAACCACATACCTATGTATGACATAAAAAATTAACATAATACTATTTTTAATGAAAAATCGATTCCATATCGTTAAAAGATATGAGAAATCAATAAGTATATTTTTTTATTGTTTAAAGTTAAATTAATTCACGCTAATTAATTGTTATATTGAAAATGATATAAGGGGTATAATGATAAAGATTTTTTATAAATAAAAATTACTTATATTTTTCGCCTAAATTCATTTTATGTGGAGAGTATCTACTAAAGTTTAATTTTAAGTGGAGAGTATCTCCTAAAGTTTATCATTTTAAGTGGAAAGTATCTCCTAAAGTCTATCATTTTAAGTGGAGAGTATCTCCTAAAGTCTTTCATTTTAATTTAAGTAAGCTAAAAAACTTCTTACACTCGATGGGTTAGTAATCAAATTATATAGCGAAATAATGCTTGGTAAAATATTAGGTAAGTGAAAAAAATACTCCGTACCAAAGCGTGCAAATCGCTCAAATCTTAGCTTACCGGAAATGAAATATTATATTATTTAGCATGACAGTACACATAGCAAGTGGCAGTTAAATTTTATATCATCATCATTAGCTTCGTTCCCTTATCCTGATCATACAGAGGGTGATGAGCAATGTCCCCAAGTTTAGATCACGGTGTGCGATCTCTTAGGGTGCTAAAATAAAAACGCGTGTTCCGGTGCAGTAAACTCAGTATACATGTAGACTTTTGCGATCTTGAAGTCGGATACATATGAATATTTTATATATATTACTTATATTCATCATTAAAATAATAGTTTGGCATATATAAATATATATAAATTATTGCGTAAAAGTGTTAAACATGAAAAAAAACATTGATCATCACGAACGACAGCATAAAGACATGTTTAACACGGACAGCGCACGCTCAGCCACCAAAGTGACGGTCGTCATCCGGCACCCCGCGCACTGCGCCGTCCGCACCTGTACGCACGTACACACACGTATTGACAAATTTACGTCAGGTTCTTCGAGAAAACATTTTTTATTGTTGCGAATAGTAAATACTCATATATTGTAATTATTTTATTTAATACAAAAATATATTAGGTAGGAATAGGTAGGTCTAAAAACCCTAATTATTGAGAAGTCATAAAATCGAAAGCAGTGTCTGCCGACGAGGTTCCTTATTGTTTACGATTCCTTTCAGGTTTGTGAATTCTTAGAAAAAAAAACAACGAATCTTTATTTTGTGTGCGTAGTAAGTTTTAAACTTAAAAACAGAGCAGTATTTTGAATTTCGTTAAGAAATAACGTGATTGAATGTAGTAATTTACTTTAAAATGTTTTTTTTTTCACACAATTCTAAATTTTTGATTTTTTATGTGTATTTGACTTGCTTTTAATATTATTGGATATTAAATATTTTTTGTAATAACCAGTAATGGTTATAATGAAGAAATTTAGTCGGTCCTTTTGTATTCGTTATAACCGTGTACTTCTTTTATATATAGCGTGAGGGAGAAAACAAGAATGCGTGTGTACCAAATAGTTATGTGCATGTCTGTCATCTAGATACAATTGAACCACTTTGAGAGGTACTGTGTGAGAAAAGAAAATTAAACCGTGGAAGATCAGTGCGTGTCGCAATCTTCATTCATCACACATTATTATCACCGTTAACGTGGCGAGTCACGCTGCCACAAAACTACAGCCATTGCTGTCTTGTAGTCACTCGCGAGCGTGATAGGCTACGGGAGTCAACACTGACAAGAAAGGTCCAAACCGAAGTATCGACAATACAATGATCTCTTGGCAGCGACCATAAACAACCTCATTCTGAACATAGTAACCGAAAAGATGATGCTGGTTGAGTCTGTGTTTTCACAACTACGCCCAGGTGACGCAAGCGCTTACGAAGAAGAACAAGAGACAATGAGTGAAACAGCACCTTACAGGAACGTTCAGCTGTGTTGTGCTTAAAACCATTAAGGTAGTGGAGCACGTCAGAAATGAGCCTTTGTAGTATGTTAAAAAAAATAAGAAAACAAAGATTTTTTTCAAAATGTGGAATACTTTCGAAAATATTGGTGTTCAAAGTTGGACTTGTTGAAAAACTCTCGGATTATCAATATCCACAGTGCGATGTCATATCTCTCGTACGTACCGGTAACAATATTAGCATTAATGTCGCGTACCGAATTGTCGACTCGGAAGATGTGACGTCACACGATAAAACGGTATAAACCCATCGTTTTTAAAATACACAACTTTGAACATCTGTAACACGGCCATATTTCAAGATATCGAGAAAATTCTTTCAGTTTTGTAAATGAGATTTTTCGAAGACTCTACTACCTCATTACAAGAATGAAATGGTATAATTGACAATTGAAAAGAATGAACAAAATAATCTTAAATCTAATTCATACAGTATAAAGCGCATGGCTTCCTAGGTTGACAATGTCTAAATACGTGACGTGTTCGGCGTTCCCAGGAAAATGTTTCAATATCTACATATTTATACATATTTTTAACATTATTGTGTTTAGATTTTTCTGAGCAATACTAACGCGTGTTTCCAACCTCCTTGACTGACGTTTTGTGCAGGGACCATCACCCTGGCTGTGCATCACGCTAATTCTGAATGGCCGTGAAAACATGAAAATACTTTTAAAATTAGCAATATTCACTATGTGGTTAAAATTAATATTTTTTATTTATGTGATGTATTTAAACTCAATTCAAGTGGTTAATAAAACAAAGATAATAAATAAAAAACATGAAAATAGTTTAAACATTTTGTGAGACCAATTTGTCGGCATTTTCGCTTGTCCATATTGCACAATATTGGATTATGACACATAATATTGAATAATACACAATATTGGATTGTATCGCCATTACACAGGTCACATTAACATGAATATTCCAAGGTTCACTTACTTTTCTTCTAGTGCTTGTCCATTTAATGAACAATAGCGATCAAATCGAATCACTCCCGGATAAAACAACAATTTTTGTTGTTTTTCGTAAACGAGGTACTGCGAGAGTGTAGTCTGTTATGGGTCTTGTATTTTACGGCTACCAAAATAACTGTTGCCCACCTCTATTGCCTTGATATACGTGTATGCTGTTCAAGCGTATTAGCTCAAGCGTTTTAGCTTTAGAAAATATTGATGTAGTAGGTTTTTATATTCGCATCTTATTTTTTTTTATAATAAGGTGTAGTTTTTTATTCAAAGTTAACAGGTAACAGGCGTGTTCATCTATTAGGGCCCCTGGGCGCTACACGATTTTGGGGATACACAATTTTCTGTGTGTGCATAATTTTAAATAAAAAAATGTAATAGAATACCCACACAATATATTAAATTAATAGATTTAATGGATTTAGTTTTTACTTAAAAATAATTAGTTATTAATAAAATAAACAAAATAATGTCACCTTACCGTTGATATTATTAAGAATAGCTAAGAAAATTAGCGAGATATATTAACGATGGAAGGAGTCAAATATTTGCAAGTCAGTGATAATGAGAAGGATCTTGACGAAGATGCTTTACTGCACAGCAATTAAAAATTATAAACCATATCATTAATCAAAATAGGAATAAAATACACAAAAAAATAAATAAATGGAAAGTTCATATACGGTAAGAGAACTATATGACTATAACTATATTCTTGGATATAACTTTTGTCTCGAAACTCAGTTAGTGCGGAACGAGTTGTCAATCAACGTGTATTGTATTTTAAATTTAGAACAGAATGCACGATTGAAATAAAAACCAACTAATGCATAGCGATCACCAAATCTCGGAAACGCGAGAGCAAAGTCTCAACTGTGTATTCGCACCCTATGCCGGATAACTCTTTTTGAATAGTACAACCTTATCAATATTATTTTGTAAACTAATATATAAAATATACCAAAAAAACTAATGTATTTATCATAACATATCGCACATCCAAAATTAATACCCGTCATAAAAAAAAACATATCGTATACTTTTATTTTTAAATTCTTTTCTTCTTCATCGTATACTCGATGCTAAGGGTCGTGGTATTCTAAAATATCTGTAACGTGGTACATAATAGTGATGGTAAACCGTATTTTTATTTGTTAACTTTGTTTTATTAACTACTTATTGAGTTTAAATACATCTGCCGGTTTAGAAAAATACCATTTTCTTCTTCAGGATGTCAATACTAACTAAAAACATATATTATTGTTTCTTGACCAGAATCTATTTTCAAAAAAAAAACAACAATTATTTAAAAAATAAATTTAGTACCGTAACTCAAATTGTTACTTTAATTTACTCGAATAATTTTTAGTAAAAAATTTTAGAATGGGACTCGTAGTTAAATTTAGGTGGTTGTTTATAATAACGTTTATAACCATGATGGTTATGCGACTGTGATTGTGACGATGATTGGAAAGTGAGAGTAGTGTAGTGTGTAGTGGTTAAGACGCCGGCCTAGTGATTTAGTGGTCGGGATTTCACGCCTCGTTCCAGGATACCAGCAAGTTAGTCCTATTTTAATAGTACAAGGTGTTCAGCTTGGCCAAGGAGTTCCAGAGTTTCCCCCCATCAATTCCATATCCCGATGCACAATGGTAAAAAAACGTACAAATTCTATTCGGACTGCACAATGGATGGATCCAAATAATCATAAGATAATAATTCAAAGATCTATTCCACACACTCCCTGGTTCTCCAAAAGGAAAGTCTTCAAAAGAACAATATAAAATATCTCTAGAATGAGAATTGGGCATTGCCAGGTAGTCTCACATTTATTCAGATCGAACTTAATAGATTCCCCAATGTGTGAGTGTGGTGCCGAGGAGGAAACCCTTCACCATATCTATAATATTATTGTACATTATTCCATAAAATAAAGTTTTAACTTGATTAATGGCACAAATCATTCTTGAAGGGTGGATTGCCTATTTAAAAGAAGAAAGCGTTTAGCTTAGTTTGAAAATAGTAAGAATATTGATGTAACATGTATTTCGTGTACGCATCTCCATTTTTTATTAAATTAAAAAAAAAAACTATAATTGATAACTTGGATTTAACTGTTTGTATTAACTTTCCCTCGACGGTCCCTGTTTATTTAAATTTAAAAATAAGTCTAGTACATACCTAACTTAAATTGTTACGATGATGGAAGATGTGGAAATTGACTTAATGATTCAAAATTATTAGAATAGGACTTGTGGTTAAATTTAGTAGGTTATTTATAATATTTTGATTAATTTTACACGTTATTTATTTCTAATGATTCTAAATTCTTCAATATAAGACCAACATTGTTTATATATAAAACAAATAATCACAAATTTTTATCAAAAGTATGATCATTTTCTAATAAATGATTGGAAAATTCTGAAAAACCATTACTATTTAAACATCTTAAATGCTCTTTGACTCTTGTATTAATTAATTAAATGGTTAAAAATAAAACAAAGTTAAATAGTCTGACATTAAGACTTTTAAAAAGGATATTTCAAATTGGTTGTTGCAATTAGGAAGAGTAGATACAGAGAGTAAACTCTTTTATATAATGAAATAATTTGTATAACTACTTTTGTACGTTTTGGTCTTGTATATTTACATCTACCTTATATCTGCTTACATTATTGGAATTATTATTATTATTTTTTTTTTCTCTCTCCTTAAATATTTTCACATTATATGCTATGTATGTATTCGATCTTACTGTGTTTTGCCTTCGATGAGTTTTGGTTTCATAAAATATTATATATATATATATATATATAAAATTTGCCCAAAAACAGGCTAACCTAGTTGGGTAATGTATTTAAATGTGTGTAAAGATGTAAATATGATATGTTTCTGTTAAAATCAAAATAAATTTCAAATAAAGTATAAAGTGTAAAAAGTCTGTACAAAAATAAACATTAACCACAAAGTTAAAATTGAAAATATTGAAAATAAAATAATATTAAAACAGTAAATAGTTGTCGATGCCTCTAAAAAAGAAGTGCCTATCAACTAGTATACTTGTATGTAGGCAGTTATTAATAATATCGAGGTAGTACTATCTTCCGTACTCCAATCGAAATCAGAGAATGTGTTATAGGTTCGTTGATATTAAGTTATGTCGCGCGCAATTGGTTGTTGGAACTGGTCCAGATCGAGACGTCATCCGCATTCTGCAGCTGCTGGTGGTGTTGGTTGTTGGAAATGTCCGGTCACTCCACATGGTACACCAACAGACAATACTATTACTATTATAATATTTTATATATAAACCACGAACTAGAAATTACAGCCAGTCGATAAAATATACATTTAAAAAAAACGTGATCATAATCCAATATTTACACTAGAAAAAAATGTTTGATATTATATCATAAAAACGTATTCTCGGTGATACAAATTTCTATAATTATCTCTATGTAACTAAAAATTATATGTACATAATGATGGATACTTAAAATCATTTAAAACCTTAGTTAATTTTAAAATATCAATGAAAATACAACACATAAAACAATTTACATTGTTTGACGCGATATCCGCACAATTCAAGTAATAGAATTGACAGTACATCTTGTTTATTTTATGTTGTCATACGATTATTTCACCTGACTGAGATATTTAGCTTCAAAGGTTTGAATATTGTTAATTTATTCGGCGGAGTTTAGCTTATCCCCCATGAGGTGAAATATTTATCAAAATATCGCTATACTTGTATAATTTCTGATTTCGGGCACGTTATATTATAAAATTCGTACATATTTATTTGTATTCAAATCAACAGTTGATACCACCCCTGTAATAACTCTGTATATCGATTTTGGGCAAATCTGCGTTATGAATGTCACAACATTGTATATCTTCTTAGGCATCCAATGGTGTGAGACTAAATTTATAAGTATACTTCCCTGCAACAATACTGTATATCATCCAAGATGACCGAAGCTTCATCTACTTATCAACATTTGTAAAAAACCGTTACAGTGTTGTTGCTGGGAGGGGAGGGGGAGGTTCAGTTGTTGATCTAAAAATGTTACTAAAATATAAGATTGTTTTTTGTTATCTCCTAAACTACTCTGAAATTTGTGCATGTTTGTGACACCAAAATATCAGACCTTATCTTGTCGTTTCAAGGTCATGACATATTGTTTTGTTATTAAATAAAATAATAATAACTTTGTATGAAACCACGTAATTTATTGTACGTCGACCGGTTTCGCTTATCTCAAACTTCATCAGAAGGTATTTAAAACTGATTATAAATACAAGAAGAGTGCACTTATATATACATAAAGAGGGAGATGGAATATAAAATTACATTTGAAAGAGAGAGACTACCTGGCAATTCCCAATTCTCATTCTAGAGATATTTGAAATTGTTCTTTTGGAGACTTTCCTTTTGATCCAGGGAGTGCGGGGAATAGTTCTTTGAATTGTTTTAAGCCGATTATCCTCATGATTGTTTGGATCCATCCATTGTGCAGTCCAGATAGAATTCATATGTTTTTTTACCATATTAAGTCTGTCATACATCGGGATATGGAATTGATGGGGGAATACTCCAGAAAGAGTGGCCTCCTTGGCCAGTTTATCAGCGCATTCATTTCCATTCGGAGTACTTATTATATATCAAATCTATAGCTCGGGTCAATTAGAAATAAAAAAACAACTTCAATCAATAATCAATCACAACTGTAATATAAGTGTGCATTTTTTAAATATGGCACTAATTAAAAAAATCCACATCTCAGGGCATATCAGGTAGACTAAAATATCTCAGGGCATATCAGGTATACTAAAACATTTCAAGGCATACCAGGTAGACTATAACATCTCAGGGTATACCAGGTATACTAAAACATCTCAAGGCATACCAGGTAGACTATAACATCTCAGGGTATACCAGGTAGACTAAAATATCTCAGGGCATATCAGGTATACTAAAACATCTCAGGGCATACTAGGTAGACTAAATCATTGAACATAGACAAATAATTCTTATTACGGAAGGGACTTTACATCTACTCACGGTACAGTGCTACACGGCAGTACGCATTTATCATTTGCGCCGATCGCACGTTCATCCGACGGAGTGACTATAAGTGTAACTTCCAAACATTAAATTTTTTAATTTTTAGCATGTAAAATTATTATCAGAGAGTATTGAGTTCCAAGAAAAACATCGCCGACCCTCCACGTGAAGATATATACATAGAGAACTCGGAGGTAGGAAATAATAGGTTAGTCACGGCAGGATTTAATACCACGACTGCTACCCAATCGCCCTGAAGCCTTATTTCCAGACGTTTCGGCACATTTCCTCTTGCGCACACCCTGTCCGCGTTCTAAACTGCACTCAGCGCTCCCCAGGAGAGCCAGAGCGATCCGTAGCTTTGACGTGACAATCGTACGGATTGATAGTTTTTTTTATAATCATATACGGATTGTGAGCGTACAGACTGATAGTTGTAAAATTAATGTTATTAATTTTTCTCGTTTACACGTGTATATTCTTACGTGTTTTATTATTTAAAAATTAAAATTGCACAATAAAATCAGGGAATTTTAATCAAGCGTTATTTAGTCGGATCCTAATCTTAGCAACAAAGGTCGGGATTCTGAAAATAGCTCGTAGTAGCTGAAAGTAGTAGTAGTAGATCAAGTTAATATTCATGTTACACGCGTTTAAAAATGATAAATACGCCTTAGTTCTAAATTATTTTTCCAACTATTAATTTTATTAATCAATTAATATAGTTATTTTTGTCAAGAGATTGATTGTTGACTTTATTTAGATAGCTTCCAATTTGTGCGATAAAGCAATTGAGACATAGTAATCAGGATAATAAAAAAAGATGAATAAAAATAATAAAACAACATATTAATACATTAAATACAAGTATATTACAAAATACAATAAATGAGAAGAAAGCAATATATACAGGAAATGTTATAAATAATTACCGAAGTCAAAGTGTATAGATATATGTACACTTTATTCCTAAAATTTCAAATCAAATACTCCATAATGCCATTCAGCAATGTGTATATATCTTGACGGGCAGAAGTGAAAGTTGCCGTGATGACAATGCTCAACGTGGCCGAAAGGATCACGGATAGATCCATGATAAGGATTTGCTACGTGAATTATGGACAAATGAGAGGATAAATAGTCATAGTGAATTCGAAGACGTAAGAAATGGCAATAAACGGGGGAATCGGGCGATATGATAAAACGGTGACTGCGTTGAGTTCCTCGGATCGGTGGACGAATGTAAGCAGGATGACATATGAGCAGTGACGGTCTGACAGAGATACTTCAGAGAGAATATTGGGAGAGGTATATTTCATGTAGGTACTGAGGATATTTGGTGCCAAAAATGAAAATGGATGTGGCTATATCCACGGATCCATTCAACCGATAAGCGAAGAAAGTATTGGTACTATTGGTCGAAGGAGTGTCGGAAAACCCAAGCTGCGGTGGTGAATGGCGTTATCCAGGGCGCTCACCCTGTTGGTATCGTGGACTGGAAAAGAACAGCGGAGGACAGATCCATACCAGGCTGTTGCGTCATTGATGATGATGATTTTCACATACTGGATGTAAAGATGCTGAATATGCTGATGATTGCCTTGTATGTTTAATTTTCTATTTAATTATATTTTGCCTTCAATGAGTTATTTGGTTTTGTGAAATAAAATTTGTTTGCCAATTTGCCCTAAAACAGGCTTACCTAGTTGGGCAATGCATTTTAAAATCAGTGTAAAATATATGTAACAAACTGTCTTTTTTTTAGATGTACAATACTTATATATTAGGTGTATTTAAATAAAAAATAAAAATCTTAAAAAAATGTACATTATAGAAGTATATTAGACACACATACACCTATGAGAGCATTTAGACATCTTGACGTTTCGGCACGTTATGTACTCACTGTGTATCGCTCCGGATGCAGAACGCAACCGCTGTATTTATTGTCAGCACGACATTACGCAATGCTGTCTGGCTTTATGCACGTAGTAGCCTTTTAAAACCCAATGACTTTTATGAAATCAACACGTGACATTGAAACGGGGCATTGAAAGCGAGTAAAAATAACATTTAGATCCGGCTGCCTTCTGCATAATAGACTTATTGAAAGTAATAATAATAATATTGCAATATTAATTAATTATTTTTGCTGGTGGTATTGTATTGTGTATGTGGTACCTAAATCGGCATTGTTTTCATAATAGTTTGTTATTACTAATTACAATTACTTTAAATGGAATAAATTTTTTATTGAAATTTGTTTGTCAATTATCTCACGTATCTAGCGTTTTTAACAGTGGTTATGAAATCCACCTTTAAATATCGGGTTTTCGAATCTCATTAGCTGCCGTCCATATTTGTTCTAACATTTTGGCTTAGCTTGGAATATTTAATAATATTTACAAAAAAAAATACATGTGCTTACGTACATTTACTGTAATTATTTACTGACCGAGTGTAGAATTTTTTTTTTTAATATCATATACGTTTAAAAAAACATATTTTTTTTGTGAAATTACAATTTCATAAAATTATTCAATTAGAAAAATATATATAATTTTTTTTTTATTGAAATAAATCAAAGTAATCGGTTGATATAGTGGAATGGTAACACGTTTCCCTGGATAGGAAAAAGTCCAAGTATGAATTTCGGTAGCAATCAAATATTTTTCGATAAATAGATTTTTTCTGTATATCTTTCTGATTGATTTATTGAATTTGTATATAATATAATTCTTCTTCAATGGCTCCGCAGACCGTATCTAGCCTTGGCCTCCTGAATCATTCAGTTCTTCAATGTGTTTCGGTTCTTGGCGATTGTCTTCCAGTTCAGAATCTGTAGCACCTCCTTCCTGTATTTCTCGCAGCAATCCTTTTCCAAATTTTTATAACCTCTTCACTGACCTTGGTCAAATTGGATACTGGATATGTTAAGTCTTGAATCATCTAGAATCGTCGTCTTTGAAGGCTACACTTGAATATATTTTAGACTATTCATTTATTACGTACGTTATATATATACCTATATACATTTTAAATCTTATCTACCTCTTTCCTTAAACTTTATACGTAGGTAATACATTTTTATATGTCTTGTGTGTATAGTCCTTATGCAGGCATACCTAATAATTTAATTAAACCTATCAGTTGATTTATGGGTAGTATCAACCAGTGGCGTGTAATAGGTATAGATTTTTATGCTGTTACCAATGATATTATACAGTCATATATAATACATTAATACAATATATGTAAGGGTGTCCAGGGGAAAATTTTCAAGTTTTATATTAAACAAAAAAAAACTAAAATATTATTCCCATACTTTATTAAGACAAAACGGAGTTTAACGATGGGGATTTTACGTTTTATAAACAATATCGTCGAAATGCCGTCCATTTCTCTCAATATACTCTTGCAATCGAACTCTTAAATTTGCGAACACGCGAGAGCAAAGCGTTGGTTCAATGGCAATTTCACTGCGGATACTTTCTTGCAGGGTTTGAATTGTTTGAGGATTGTTGTTGTAAACTCTCGACTTAAGGTATCCCCACAAAAAAAGTCGCACGGTGTAAGGTCCGGTTACCGAGGTACGCAGGGTATGTCTCAGTACTTGCTGATTAATTTATTGGGAAAAATTCTCCTCAGATTCTCCATTGAAACTCTAACTATGTGTGGAGTGGCCCCGTCTTGCTGAAATTGAGTTCTGTTGTTGAATCTGTGAAACAGCTGCAGTTGCGATACCAAAAACTGGTCGATCATTCGGCAATACACGTCAGCAGCGACTGTCTCTCGCAGGTTAAAAAAATAAGGGCCAATTATCCCTCGGGCAGAAATTGAACACTACACTGTCGTTTTTGGACAATTCAAACGTTTTTGATGGCGTTACCTTGGGTTGTCGGAGCACCAATACCACATGTTTTGTTTATTAACATAGACATCGATATGAAAATGTGCTTCGTCAATTAAAAATATGTTTCCAGGCTGTTCCAAAACGTTCCAGCATCGTTCTCGCTAAGGTTTCACGTAAGTAATGAGTTGTCGTGGTAGTTTTTAGAACTGAGAAACTAAAGTCTCTACTGGTACACAGATGCGCTAATTGTAAAATAATGTTTTCGTTTATGTTAATCTAATTATTTCATTTATATTTCTTTATCAGAATTTTTATTAACACATCTTTTTTGCTTGTATGCACTGTACGCCTCTGGTATATGTACCTGAATTTAATTGAATCTAAATATTTCCTAAGCTGAGAAATATGGCTTGATCCACAATAATTATATTACGTGGTATTTAAAAAAATTAAAAACAAATTATCTCATAAGCTACACCGTAGGTAGACTGTCGAACAAACACGAAAGTTCAACAGGAAGTTTAGTGTGAAATTGAATAATGGCATGTTTTTCGAAAATTATCGGTGAAGATGTCATCGACTTCAAGTAAGATATCCGTATAATGATTTACATTTCGAGGTCTACAGCTCTTTATGTATCGAGGCTAACGAGAAAATAATATAATTATTTTATTTTTCGACGTTTTGAGGTTCGCTAAATTTGGGTAAGATTTTGGCGATAGCATTACAATTTTAACAAAATATATTCACATGTGCAGGAAGCTCTGACCTACCTCTCGCCGGTAATTAATTCGAAACCCGAACCATTTACTAAACTTATTTAAAATATTTAATACCCGCATGAGATGGCAGACATTTCGTTTATTTATTCGTTATAATAATAGTAATATATACCTATATTAATCCATTGTTTCGGAGGTAAATTTGTAGAACTTCATAATCACGATTATGAAAATATAAACAGTTATTTTTTATTAGGAAGACACATTCTTATTGTGAAGTTGTAATTAAAATCAATTTTATCGAAAAATATTGTTTTAGCGCCATCGGGATTCCAACTTGGATCTCTTTCCAAACCGGGGAAGGTGCATTATCCAACTATGCTACAGTGACAATATTTTGGCGACAAATTTTCGAACCTATATGTTATCTTTTTGATATTAATATATTTAATCGTTCCATTATTTGAAAGAGCCATCTACCACAGAATTACGTCCTCAAAAAAACTGCAACTTCATATTGATAATGTGTTCTCTTTAAAAATTAATTTATAGATAGAGTGAAGAATGAACTAATTAGAAATTAAGGAATAGCTGGATTAAATAAGGGTTGCTTAGGTGGTATGGCTACATGGATCGCTCCACTCGAATACCTTTCTTACCATCTTCCTCTTATTCATTCGCATAAATGAATGATATACGACGTAAATGTTGATAGCAACAGAAATAGAGGACGTCTACGAAAGATTTGGACGGTCCCGTTAGAAGTCTTAAACATCGAGAGTGCATGAGAAGATTTATGAATGTGAATGAGATAGACAAAATACTGCGCTCTATCCGGTCTGCCTACCATCTAGAAAGAGAAGACAACCTCATTTCGATTTGGTCGTTATTCATAGCAATGTCATTATAAAGAAAAATTATTGGTATTGCAAAGCTTAAACATCACGATAGGTGGCTGATTGCCTAGAGAACCGCATCCGTTGTCTTGAGATGATATTTCTATATCCCTGGAACAGTTAACGGCATTAATACATTAAGACAAATGTAAAAAAGATGGTTTGCTATACGACTATATCGGAAATAATTTCAAAAACAGGACATACGTAAAGAATTGATCGCTCTCCAAGTTTCAAAAAAATTAGCGCATGGTCCATATGAAAATTGTTTTTTGCAGCATTTTGGTATTATACTGATACGACTGATACAGAAATATACAATATAAAATATATTTCCAGGGCAATGAATGCGTTTTAACGGGCGATTGCCTATCAATTCAATGATTTGCCATTTCTCGAGTGCACGTGAACTGAACTTAATCTCTGTGAATTGATTGGGTTGCGAATGTTGGACTCCATCTTGTAGTCTGTTTTAAATATAAATATGATAATATGGAAGCAGTATGTAATACTAACAATAGTACCGGGTGGTCTAAGATGCCGGGATTAGTATTCAGAATCGGATGTGGTGAGCGTGGTTTTAAACTTCAGGTCAGTCACTTTAAAATAAATTTGGTTTCATTTCTATCAAGAAATATTTACATTTTATTTGCTATATAGTAATAACTGTTGAGCATTTTAATTTAACAATTAAAAGAGGCTTTTAAATAATGATCGTCTGGGCGGTGAGACAGCGGCATTATCGCCACCAGAGCCGTGATAAATATTATTTTGAGCAAACATTTTGAGTAAATGATAAATGGTGTGATTGTGTGATTGGTACTCGATTGTAGATGATTGGTAACTAAGATTTAACTATTGAATGTTTAGTTCCCAGTGTACCAGTGATTATGAGCCAAATTACGAATAATCCGTTACCAGTCATCGTTTTAACGCAAATCTAACAATCACGGTTAAAATAACGGTTTAGCTCATCACTATTTCGGACCTATTGACAATAATAATTGTGTGACATCCGAAATTATAATCTGTCGTCAGGTTGCAAGTATATTGCGGGAATTTTAAGTTGCATAAATAAGAATATGTCAGATTTGAATATTTATTTGCGGACATTTAAATTATGTTACTGTATATTTTGATGATAAATTGTATTTTCAACCGGCCGTGGCTGCGCAGCGGCCAACGTTGACCGCCACACTACCTAGTAAAAGCAATCAGATAACGGATATCTTTCTGCCAGTTATCATTAATTTCATCTTACCATACAAGATCATCATTATCAGCGCGGTTACACGACACGCACACAAAACCTATCCCACACGCGGTATTCAATCTTTAAAATGAAACGCCGCAAAGCTGCGTGCGTCTTCGCTTGCAATTGCATTATTGTCATCCGTGCATGCGGCCGATAAGCATCTGGCAGAAACGTGAAAACCCTTTCATGTCTGGTTGCCCGATCTCGCCATTTTGCCTCAGCACGCAAGGTCGCGGTTTCGACAATTATCTACTCCCTGTACTCCTAAAGATTTGCCAACGATTGCACCGACGATAGTCCACAATGGCTGTGAACATTCCGAGCTCGCGAGTCTTCGGAGACAATGCGACATGCAGAGCCCGCGGAGGTTGGATAATCCCATTGTTGACTGAGTTTCTAATGAACGTTTTTTTCCCATTTCGTTTCTTGCTTGATGCGGATCACAGAAAACTATGCGGGCTCGTTTGTGCAGCCGAGTAATAAAGTTGTTGAAGGATTTTTCCTTTCTCCATTATTGGCGGTACTTCTAGCCATTGTGTGGGACACTGACATAGGATCCTATGCCTGCGGTCTGAGACGTTTTCCCATTGACTTGAAATTCTTCGTTTCTTCGTTTTACATTTATCATGGTGAATGTACGTTGTGTCCAGTATCAAAATAATAACAAAATTGATTGTAGAATAAATTATATTTATTCCATTTTAAATGTGCCCATCACTGTGCGACATACGACGAATCACAGTGTTGACTTATTCTCACTGTATTAATTACGTGATATTCAAAATAGGCATTAAGCTTGATTACAGGACTTGAGTTGTCGTCAAATGTTTTTATAAATCTCACTTTCACACTCGTTTTCACTGTCCAAAAGATTAATTTCACATATACTCAATATTTTATCTCTCGTTTATCGAGTCCATTGATTTATAATATAATTAATTAAATAATATTATATGTTACACCTTAACAGATATTTTTTGAGAAAATGTCATGTCATATTACTAAAGTTAGATGTTAGATGATTGATGATGACAAATTACATTTTTCTTATATGTTCATTTGTAATTTATGCGCCTCTCTTACAAATATCCGATCAGTATTTAGATACTTTAGGTAATTTGAAATTATCGTCATCATGGATTTTGAATTCATATAAAATAATATGGGTGCTTATCTTATGAAGATTTTCTGTAAAGATATTATTGTAATAATAAAAAATTGAAAGCATAAAATTTAAGCAATAAGAAAAAATTGAGAAATAGTAAAAAGCGTGATTATTTTTAAATATGTAAAAATAAATTAAAATTATATATATTAGTTATAAAAAAAATACATTATAAATTTAAAAATACAGTAAGATAACCAATATTACACTTTAATCAAATTATTTTTGTTTCCGTAACTAAAATAATTAATTAAGTAAAGTTATTTAAAATATATTAAATACTAATTTAATGTATTAATTATAAATACACACATATAAAATCAATTTTGTGGAAAAATATTGTTTTTACGCTACCGGGATTAGAACCTGGATCTCTATTTCCGATCTGGGGAAGTACACTGCCAATTGTGTTATAGCGCCAGTATTTTTAATGACAAATTTTCGTACCTTTATGATACACTTTTTAGAATTAATACATTTGTCGTTCCATTATTTAAAAGCCATCTACATTATTTTTACGGAATCTCAAATACCTTTGAGTAAACCGACTGCAGAGACCAGAATTATCAATTCATTTTTATTAAATTTTGGACAAATTGATACAACTTATATTATTAAGGAGAACACATTATTATTGTGAAGTTAGTAAAACTCAATTGGTAGTGTACTTCCCCGGATTGGAAATAAAGTTCTAGGTTCGAATCCCGGTAGCGCAAAAACAATACATTTCGACAAAATTGATTTTATATGTATATATTTATAATTAATACATTAAATTAGTATTTAAAACATTACAGAGCTACGTTCTGATTAATTACAACTTCACAATAAGAATGTGTTCTCCTTAATAAAAATATATGTTTATAATTTATGCATATGAATGAAACTGATTATCGTTGTTAAATAGCGGATAAAAATATTTGATTAATTAGTGTATTAAAATGTTATTATAATCCTGTTATAATTACCACGACGCCATTATATTTTGTAGGTCGTGCGTTGTCCTGTCATTGAGGAAAAACATGTTCAAACCACATTTCATAATTTTTAATCAACTTCGTGATGCTAGTGAAATTAAAATATCCGGTCAATTTCCTCGGAAAGTCATATTAATATCGTATCTATAATATCACAATGTTGAGACGCCAGCTAGTGTAATTACCTGTTACACAAAATGTCCATTTTGTGTCGGGTTTACTTCTATGGCGGAAACAGCGAGAACCATTCCCCCCTCCCACTCAGCCGATCGGGTGAATTCTTACATTTATTGCTAAGCGAATGCGAAATTATAATAATTATGACATTAGGAGTACTACGAAAATTATTTATAGTTTTCTATTTCCTTTTACTTTCTAATCTATGTATTATTTAAAACAGATATTTATAAAATTGTTACATATTTTATAACTCTTCATTGCAGTTATTTAAGTTTTTTATTTACTGTTACGGTTACTGTGTAAAACACTTTTTTTATTATTGTACTCACTTAATTTACTTGGAGGCATTATCATTTTAACTCAAAAATTCGTATTTACGTATATTAATGTTTATCTATGATGAAATACAACTATATAATTTAATTTACAAGAGTGAATTTGTAACAACTCGTTTTATACTATAAAAACTATAAGAATTCCAATTAATAATATTATCTTTTCATCTCATGTAATTACTTACTTACCATCACGCCGTCTCCCTGCAGGGGTAGGCAGAGAGGATAGAGCGCCACACTCTTCTGTCCTGACACACAATTATCGCCTCATCCACATTCATACATCTAATCATACAGGCTCGACGATTATTGAGGATTCTGACAGGACCATCCTCCAGTATCTGGTTGACCTGGTCGTGCCAAGTCTTTCGTGGACGTCCTCTACTTCTGATGCCATCAACGCTTGAGTCATATATCTTTCTTACCATTATATCCTCATTCATCCGTTCCATATGACCAAACCACCTAAGTGATCCTTTCTTAATCTTTCTCACTATACTAACATCAGCTTTACATTCTGTCCTTATTTCTTCATTCTTTACTCTGTCATAAATGGATCTGCCACATATACACCTAAGTGATCTCATTTCCACTGCATTCAGTCTACTCTCGTTCCTCTTCTGCCAGCTCCAGGCCTCACTTCCATACATTAGTGTCGGCACTAGGACTGCATTGTGAACCGCTAGTCTTGCCTCAGTTGACAAGTTCTAATTAGCTATAATTCCATTCAAAACGCCATTCACCTTGCGTCCCTACAATCACCCTACTTTCGATATATATTTCTTTTATCTCAAGTAATACAATTATATAGCTGTTCTTCATTATAGATTAATATTATTATAAATACAAGGCGAAACGAGTAGAATAAAAAAAAAAACAAGTTTTTTATTTTCACATATGTGTATATGGAAAGTGTTCAGCAACAATGTGTTAACCCTCAAAATTGTAAATTAAGTAAAATACATCCTCCAGTGTATATCTTGTTTCATTGTGTAAACAATGGTCTAAAAAAATATAAAAATGGAGATTGCTGATTTCGCAATTAGTACTATCTGCAATTGTATTCATTGATAAAATCGTTTGGAACCAAAAAAATTTAAATAAAAAATCTAATTTCGTATGTGATGCATCTAAATAAAAACCATTTGTGTATCTCAAATTGTTTAATACACACACAATTAAAGTTTTAAGAATCTGAATTCTTATTATATGATGGTTATCCCAAGGTTATAAAATAAAAAGTTTCCGACATAAAAACCGACATAAGCATTCATATCTACAAGTATACAATTGAATACTTTCTATTATTAACGCTTCCATACAACTTTCTTTGTAGTCTAGCTTAATTGCAGCATAAAAGGTAAGGCAATAAATTGTCCATACTCTAATAGACCTTCTCAATGTTTTTATCCGCACTCCGGCCGAACATTATTTCGTGCAAAGTAATTTATTACAGTAATAGACGATAATTAATGGTCGTCACAGCAGAACTCCGTGTACGAGTATTTTAAGAGGCCCGTGTTCACGGAATGAGACATTGCGAGAGAATCGCAGAGACTTGGTTCAGATACATATCAATGCCATGTACACGTGGTGAAATTTTAATCTGGATATAGACTCGAGTGTACTCAAAGGCGTGCAATGCATACAAGCAAAAAAATGTGCATAACTAAAAATTCTGGGAAACGAATATAAAAAAAATAATTGGATTAACATAAATGAAAACATTATTTTACAATTAACGCATCTGTGTACCAGTAGAGACTTTAACTGCCACGACAACTCACCGCTGTACCCATGGCGCTATTGTGTATTCGCCGCATCAAGCTATACACATTACTCAGTCATTCTGTCTTTAAGCTAGTGAATTAATTGAGTCATATAAATAGCTATTTACTGAATTAATCCGTTTTATGTAGAGTCGTTACCTATGCTGGTTTTTTAACAGAATAACATTAGAAAGGCTTACAACTGCGTGCAACTCATAGAAGTGTATACTTCCTCTTTTACTAATTCGCAAATTGTACTATCTTACTGTTTTTAAAGTGTTGATTTCATGATTGTTATTTAAATTTGGTGCATGGATTGGTTTTTGATTTAGGTAAAACCAAAAGCAATTGGTAGAACTTTTTCCTACGTTAACCTTTAATAATAATTATTATTTCCTTTAGTTATTACGTGAAGGATCTTCAAATAATAAATTAATCGTGTTAAGTCATAGAAAGTGTTCTTTAAAACATCTATACATTTTTATATAGATAAGAAGGTATTGTTTTACGACTTAAACATTAAAAACGCTATTAATAGTACTCTAAAATTATAAATAAATACATGGTAGTGTCGTATAAACAACGGATTTATTTTGTCTAAAAATGTTGGTTAAATGAAAGTACATATATTGTATTACATATATTATATATGATTGTATATCTATACCTACTGCACGCCACTGAGTATACTTGACGTTCGAATTATATCAATGTTTGACATGTGCATACAAACGTCACCTAACACCACTATATATCCGTATAATTATCTATTTTGATAAATTAGCATAACTAATACAATTTTTAATGAAAACGCATTTTTGTTGTGAAGTCGCAATTTCAGAACATAGTTCTGAGGTATTTATTATACAAATAAGATGAATCAATTAGAAAGATATATCTTTATCTGTATGATATGTATACAGAAGAAATCGATTTAATTTTGAATCGCCAATACAAAGTTGATTAATTCAAATTAAATGAAAATTAAATGAACTAGGAAGACATACAAGTTGTATTAATGTTTTCACTTTTAATAAAATCAATGAACTAATTTAATTTAATTATCGGGTTTTACTCAAAGGTATTCACCGTAATATAAATTTGATTGCTTTTACAATTGAAATAGTAGATGTATCAATTTGAAATATTACAAAATAAATTATACAATTATACAAAAAAAAAGTTCAAAATTTGTCGAAAATGTATTCGAATGCTTTAGCGAAAGTGGAGAACGCGCTTCTCCACTCTGAATCTCTGAGATATGTTGAAGCTGAGAGTTGTCTCCAAAGAATCTCATGAGAGCTAAATAAGTATCTCAGATATTGTTTCAAGTCGAAAATCTCTTAATAATTTCATTGGTAGACAATGGCCATTAGTATACAGGATGATCGTTAAAGTTTAATCAAACAGTGCCTTGCAATTAAAACATTATGGGATAGTCTAAAAACATTTTGAAGTATGTATTAAAAATATCAATCATCAATCCATCACACATGAAAGCCTTGTACAGGGTGGCGCATAAATCACTTTACCATTTTAAAATAAAATATCTTTTTTGTAAATTAATGTACTTTATTAATTCTTTTTTGTTTACAAAAGCTTAAAAATTACAATTTTATTTTGATTGTGTACGAAAAATGATGTCACGTAAATGCTCCATTTTCATTTTCCATTTTCATTTTCACTCCATTTTCAGCTTCTTTGTAAGACATTTTCCATGACAGTTCTTATCATTTGAGGCTGTATGGAACTAATTTCCTCCTGTATATTTGCTTTAAGTTCGAGGCTTATTTATGTACATCTTTTCTTTAGGATATTTTCAAAGTAAAAAGTCTGATGTTGTCAAATCAGGTGATCGTGGAGGCTGTAAAAAATCGTAATTTCGAGAAAATATTCGATCTTGAAACATCGCAGTTAAAATTTGCATAGTGACTCTAGCCGTATGTGCTGTTGCACCATCTTGCTTGGATATATGTTCACTCTTTGAATCCGCTGCAACGACCTCCGTGAGATTCCAAGTTCTCGAGAACGTCTTCGAGTCAATGTGGTTGGATTGTCGTCAATACTGCGCCGCACATTTTCTGTATTTTCAGGCGTACGTACTGAGAGACCTCGTCCAGATCGAGACCTATCAGCAACAGAACCCTGTTCTCGAAAACCCTTCACCAAGTTAATTATTGTAGGCTTAGTAGGGAAGGCCTAACATTGAAATGGCGCATCTCTGTATTAAAATAATTGAGAGCTTATTTTCAAAATAAAATTCAATTATCTTCACTCTTTCTTCGGTTGTAAATTTATTCATGGTTAAATTTACAAAGATTTTACTGTATAATCCTGAAAAGAAAAAATAATAATTAATAACAAAAAAAATAAATTTTATTTTAAAATGGTAAAGCGACTTATGCGCCATCCTTTATAAGGGCAACCAATACTTTACGGTTTCCGCTTCTTTTTTGACTTCCGTTTTGCGATAAAATACACAGGCTTTACTCGCTTCCAAGTATGTTATTAACTAACTATATAACTTACAGGGCCGGCCCGAGGGAGGTGCAAACCGGTGCGGCGCTCCTAGGATGCAGCCGCATTTAACCCCGCGATTATAACAGATGAATTTTAAAAAAGCATGGAGTTTCGCTAATTTATTCGGTCCCTGCATAATTCAAAAAGACGGCCTCTAAACCTTGTCATTAGAATATTTTGAAATCTTCTTCTTTTTCTTCTAATGCCTTATCCGTTCAACTGAAGTTGGCTATCGTCACTTGGTTCACTGCGGTCCGGAAAAGCTCTACTGTAGACTGGCCAAACCATTGTATTAGGTTCTTCAGCCATGATGTTGACTTGAAAGTTGTTAATGTTGAAAAGCACTTGAGACGTCTAAATAGCAATAACAATGCTGAATTCTCCAATCATGTTTTGGAAACAAACCATTATTTTGTTATTAACAAGTGTTTAGAAATTTTACATACAGTTAACAGTTTGATAAATTTGAAATTTTAGAAATAAGAAAACATGTTAATAGAATTATAAAATAACTAAATCCTTTTTGCAAAAACACACATTTTAAATTTATTTTCACAGTAATTCCTGATTAATTACATATCATTAATATTTTTATAGTTTTGTTTTTATCCATGCTTGTATTTTTAATTTTAGTATATATTGTTTCCTCCAGAAGATATAAATAGTGATTTAAACAAAGTGTTTTTCTTCAATCATAACTATATCCCAATAACATCTTTAATCATAACTATATCCATCAAGCTTATTTTGAAAAACGCATTATTTTTTAGGTGTTATTAAATTAATTAATTTGCGTTGTATTGTTTATGTTTATAGTATTATCTTTGTGATTAGATATAATTATTAATTTTAAAAAATTAACAAACTCTGTATAAACAATTTGGTTAATTTAATTTAGATGGGTTTCGATATGTACACTCGTACGCTGCATGTCGCGTCACACTTTACACTGAATAAGGCCCACGATTGCGAAAATCGCAGACTTAAGGACCACGATGATAGAAGGACCATACACGCAATAGCACATCGATTGCGTGACAGAAGGAATGTAATGTTAGAAAACATTCTACCATTTATGGAAGTGGAATATAAGTATAATATAAGTGTGCATATACAGTATAGTACGCACATGCATCAAATTTTACCCTCGAGTCTCGGAGAAAGATCCTTAAAAGTTAGAATAGTCAGTGTGCTCTGTGCACAAAACATAATACACAACAGATGACAACTTTTGTGAGTAAGATTAAAAAAGGTTCAACACTAATTAAATGTATTAATTAAAAAGATATACGTATAAAATCAATTTCTCATCTAACTATGCTACAGCGACAGTACTTTTGACGACAAATTTTCTAATCCATATATTAAAATTTTCAAATTAATACATCTATCGTTCCATTATTTGAAAGCCATCTACTTTGTTTTTACGGAGTCTCAAATACCTTTGAGTAAACTGATAGCAGACGCCAGAATTGACAATTCATTTTTATACAATTTTGGATAACGCATTTTTCTCGGTTTGGAAAGAGATCCAGGTTCGAATCTCGGTAGCGCAACAACAATATTTTTCGATAAAATTGATTTTATATGTATATCTTACTAATGAATAATTACATCTTCACAATAAGAATGTGATCGCCTTAATAAAAAGGTTCACTTAGGAGGTTTGGTCATATGAAATAGATGAATGAGGAAAGAATAGTAAGAAAGATATATAATGCAAGTGCTGATGGCACTAGAAATAGAGGTCATAGCACGACTAGGTAAACCAGATGGTCCTGTTAGAAGCCTCAATAGACGAAGAGTAATGTAATGTGGATGAAGCGAGAATTGAGTATCAAGACGGAAGAGTGTGGCGCTTTATCCTCTGTGCCTACCCCCGCGGTGAAACGGCGTGATGGTAAGTTAGTTAGAGATCTTTAGTTTCGATTTCTTCGGCGGAATTTGATTCATCGCACGTGAGGTGAAATTTTACAAAAATGTCTAAATGGCTATTACCTATACATAATGTAGAATAATAAACCAAACGGAATCTTTATTTAGGGTACGTTACATAATATAACTCATTAATGACCCTTGTTATCTTTACATAAGCTTCCAGCGCAAGGTTTCGCATCCTAAAAATCATGCCAAATAATAATAATACAAATAGATTTTGTGAACCGTGATTTCATATTTTATACTTACCTATAGAAATAGTTTAAAATACTAATATAACTTATGACGCATCGATAACAATGCGTTTGAAATCATCGGAATATTGATCTGACCGAACGAACGGTACTCCGAGTTCAACGAAACGAGTTTTTTAGGGGCTTCTGTTACGCACATAACCTCGAGGAACAAATGCATCCAACGGAACAATGCCTGCAACCGAGATTACAGGTATTGATAACCAATATATGTAGATTGTAGACAGCTACGTTCACAGTTAATATAAAATGTATTAAACGGAAAACAGCGAATATTTTTTTATGTCTGATATGTCGTAGTTTTTTACGGCCATTAGCATTATTATGGTGATAACTCTTTGACTCCCGCCAGATTTTCTTGGGGTTCTATCCTCTGCTTACTGTCTAATTACTTGGGTTCCAGTTTCGTGTTATATAAAACTCAGTATGTCCGGGTAAAAATACTAAGTTTATAACAACCAGTATTATAGTAATTATAAATTATACACTTCAGAGATAGACTAATTATCCAGAAAAGACTGTAGTGGAAGGGAGCTGTCCCCCCAGAGACGGCCTCTTATAAGGTTCGTCCCCCACCACTCGTCTACTCACTTACATGACACACACACACACATACATTTACAAAGTGACAGTTCTCACAATTGTATTATATTATTATATCGAATACATACGTTTTTTTTATTATACCCTTGTACACGTATATGCATACGATTGACCATATGTCTGTCGGTTTTTTAAGTTTTACTTTACTTACACTTTTGAACTGATAAAATTTTGCATAATTACACTTCAGGACCATAAACGCAAAACTTAGACACTCGCCCCTCTCTCCCTGGTCATCGCATCTCATCCCAATGTATTACATTGAATGCTATACGTTCTAAAAGTTCCATTCTAGTATCCTGAGGAAAATATAGTTACACCCCGCCGGAGATTTCACCATCGCCCTGTTTAAACCAAATTTTGTATGCAACGTTCGCGCATTCCCTAAAGAGTACCGCAAAACAAAGGCAGCCACCACTCCATAACCTCTTATTTTAAATTGAAACTGCTAGTAATTAATCAACCCCACAAACACTTGTAGATTATTAAGGAAAACACATTCTTATTGTGAAGTTGTAATTATTCAGAACATAGGTCTGTGATATTTTAAATACTAAATTAATGTATTAATTATAAATATATACATATAAAATCAATTTTGTCGAAAAATATTGTTTTGGCGTCACCGGGATTCGAACCTGGATCTTCATTTCCAATCCGGGGAAGTGCACTACCTTTGTGCTATAACGCCAGTATTTTTCTTGACAAATTTTCGAAACTATATGTTACATTTTTTCAAATTAATACACCTGTCGTTCCATTATTTGAAAGCCAAATAGAAACTTGTAGATTGTTTAAAATTATTTTTCCGATTTGCATTATTTATTTTGTTAAGTAGGTACATTGTTACTTACTTTTAAAGTTAGCAATATTAACTTTGTGGTTAAAATTCATATTTTTTATTTATTATCTTTGTTTTATTAACCACTGAATTGGGTTTAAATACATCTACCGGTTTCGAAAAATACCATTTTCTTCTTCAGGATGTCATTACTAACTAAAAACATATATTATTGTTTCTTTACCAGAATCTATTTTTAAAAAAACAACAATTATTTAAAAATAAATTTAGTACCTAACTCAAATTGTTACTTAATACAAATTTAGTCTAATAATTTTCAGGAAAAAAATGTAGAATTTAAATTTAGTTAAATTTAGTTGGTTGATTGTAATTTTTTGATTAGTTTTACATGCTTTATTTATCTCCAACGATTCCAAATTATTTAATTTGTGACCAACACCGTTTATATGCAAAATTGACAATCCCAATTTTTTATCAAAACCATGACCATTTTCTATTAAATGATTAGAAAATTCTGAAAACCCACTATTGTCCCAAAATTTCTACCCGTTTTTCCGAAGAAGAAAATGGTATTTTTCGAAACCGGTAGATGTATTTAAAATCAATTCCGTGGTTAATAAAACAAAGATAATAAATAAAAAATACATTGTTACTTATTACCATGTTTTAATAACTTAATTAATTTATCTTTGCGCCGTATTTCTTGATTTTTCTGTTAATCCACACCTAAATCTTCTCATTACATTACGTCGTAATACGAAGTAGATAAAAACACACAAATTATTACTTAATATTTCGCACCACATATATAGACACTATCTTTAAAATTCTAAACGTTGGATACCATTACAAAACCTACCTTGATGCGCACACCTACTTGGCATTCAATCCACATATAGATCATTGCCCCTTGCTTTGCTAATATTGATAATGGCCAGCCATGACAGCCATTGTGGATGTACACACATATCTACCTCCCGATAGTTATGTACAGCATTGACTATAACGAGTTTTTCGAACCTTACCAAATATTACGATACCAACAAAAAAACCTTGTAAAAAAAAACTGTTTATTTTAAAACAAGGTTCAATACTTTGTCACATTTCTTATCATCAAAGAAAAGTGTAAAGAAATTATCAATTTTGTTATTAATTAGTAGTTAATAATTGATCTCAAAATTCTATAACTATTCAAAACAGCCATAAAATAAATACAAATTAAATGTATTAATTAGAAAGGCGCACATATAAAATTAATTTTATCGAAAAATATCGTTGTTGCTACCAGGATTCGAACCTGGATCTCTTCCAATCCGGGGGACGTGCATTAACCGATTATGCTACAGCATACAGTACGTTGATGACAAATTTTCAAACCTATATGTTACACTTTTCAAATTAATACATCTATCGTTCCATTATTTGAAAGCCATCTTCTTTTTTTTTACGGAATCTTAAATAGTTTTGAGTAATCCGATAGGAGACGCCAGAATTAATAATACATTTTGGACACATTAATACAACTAATATATTATTATTATTGTGAAGTTGTAATTATTCAGAACATAGGTATGTAATGTTTTAAATACAAATTAAATGTATTAATTAAAAAGACATACATGTATAATAAATTCTATCGAAAAATATTGTTGTTGCTACTGGGATTTGAACATGGATCTCTTCAAATATAGGGAACGTGTATTAACCGATTATGCTATACCAACACAGTGCTTTGAGGACAAATTTTCGAACCTATATGTTGCACTTTTAAAATTAAGACCTGTGTTCTAAATAATTACAACTTCACACTAAGAATATGTTCTCCTTAATTAGCTATGAAATAGTTTGGATCGTACACATAACGCAACACACTATCAGCTGCAATACCACAAGATGTACATTGATACACTTTGATAGTGTATTATAAACATAACTTAACACTAATACTAGCACCTCCTTGGACTAACGACGTCTAATATCTTGGCGTCGTCCTGAATTCTAAACTCACATGCATTCACGATAAAGTTGTTTCTACGTTCCTTACAGTCTCAGCGATTTATTCTGTGATGGGCAGAAATAGAAAACTGTCCATCGATAACGAGCTCCTCATCTATAAGAACATAATTACCTAGTTCTTTATTCAGGCCACCATCTGGGACCACGCATAGATGTGAGGTATAGAATCAAAATCAGACATATCCAGATTTTATGGTTTTTGAGTTAAGTATGTACAAATATAAAGATAATTAATGTCTATAAGAATAAATATGAATTAAATATGATATTGTCGCTGTAGCATAGTTGGATAATGCACCATCCCCGGTCAGGAAAGAGATCCAGGTTCGAATCCCGGTGGCGCAACATCAATATTTTTCAATAAAATTGATTTCATTTGTATATCTTACTAATTAATATATTTAATTCATATTTAAAATATCACAGACCTATGTTCTGAATAATTACAACTTCTTAATAAGAATGTGTTCTCCTAATCTATATGAACAGCCTATCGGAACTGCTGAATTTCGCATAAAAACTGATTTAAAATTTTCTTGTCACTTCAATCGCGGATATGTCCAATAGAAAGTTAATTCAAACCCTGACAAATATGTTTTTAGCCAATAAGACCACATTATTTGGTCATGGTACTTACTGGTCATATTCAATATGATCCCAAATGTATCAGTTCTGGTTATGTGTTTTTTATGCCGGAATCCCGTCCTATGAAAACCTATCAATTAATATTCTCGCTAACTGTGACTTAGACTATCACAACAAATATAAAGACATAAAATTGTCCTCCGTAGAAAGGAAACCACTGCCTTAATTTCGCAGTTGATTTTGATTTCCAATACGTCCTATCAAATAATCATATCTTTTCCTAATAAACAAAAACTGACATGAAAGGGTTAGAGGATCCGGTACTCTGTAAGTCAAGAATTTTAAGTCAAGTCAACACGTTGCATCAGAGACTCTGGCGTCCAGTCGATGTCGAAAAGTGATGTCGGCGATATACGACAGAATAGTTCCGGTAGTTTTCAGTAGCATTAAAAGACCGTACAGAATAATTAGTTATCTATTACATGCTGTACGGAGAGCAGAGTAAACCAATTTATATGTTAGATTTTTAGATGCAGGCTATTCCTTTTACACACTAATTAAATCCAAGAATATGTAATAAATTGTGTAAGAGTTATGTATACGTACGATAAAACGTAACAATGGTATTTTTTAAATATGTTTACACGTGCCTTTTGAACAGAAAAATTACGCTTAAAGCTAATATTCACTTAACCTACCCTCGCGTAGGTATATCTAAAGATAGAAGATATCTTTATTTTATTGTTTTATTTTTAGAGAAACAAACAGTGTAACAATAATAACTGACAATATATAAAAATAACACCAGTGAAGTTTTAACTAGTACATAATAAACTAAAAAATAGTATACTCAAAAAAACTGATAAAAAAAAAGTATTTTACATTAAAATAAACATATAATAAACTGCAAATAGTAAGTATATATTAAAAAAAAAAAAAAAAAAACTGAAAAAGAAACAAAATAGTGTTTTTAAACTGAACATACAAAGTGGAAAGGGTAAGGGAGGGGAGAGAAAAAGGATGCAATATATACAATTTATGTTAATAGTTATTGAAAAGTTGGCGTAGTTTAATTTTAAAGGGAAGCAATTTATCGTTGAAAATGTTGTTGAATGTTATTAGAAGAATTTACGGCATTAGCTTTGTTGTGGGTACCACCTAAACACATATTATCAAAAAAAAAATTACTGTACCTACCTTCTCATAATATACTATGGCCACCTCATTTATCAACAGATTAATATTCTCAAAATCCATAATCATTTAATGGTTTATTTTGAGAGTTTCATTTTGATTTTAATACTTAAGCTCTATTTTTAAATGACAATATTGGTGCCTATACCTGCAAATATATAAAATCAAACAAACTCATCTATTGATTCAATTATTATTTTTTTCCTGAAATGTTAAAATAACGCTAAAAACATATATTATTAAGGAGGCTACACATTCGAAAAGTGTAATATATTTGTCATAGTCGGTTAATACACCTTTCCCAGATTGGAAAGAGATTCAGATTCGAATCCGGGTAGCAACAACAAAAGCAAATTTGATTTTATATGTATATCTTTCTAAATAATACATTTAATTAGTGTTTAAAAACATGTATATTTTAGAACACTTTCGCCCTAGTAACGTTAATGATATTTTCCACTCATTTAATACATTCTGATAAAATGAACCCACATATCTTTACACTGCCCATTAACCGCAAGAATTCGTCGACCCAATAAATTACCACGGCGAGCAGTTACCGCAAGATGAGGCCACACGCCCTTAAATATATTCTTATGAGAAGACCCTTATTTTTAATCTCACCCATTCATGTGAAAATTATTATTAAGAACGCTATTCGATTTCGAAATAACCCAACCGTATGACATTGAATTAAGAAGATATCAAATTTTATTCAACTAATATTTAGTGAGTTAATTAATGCAATGAAGTATCATTAACAAAAACAAAGTGATTTATATACGCAAAAAATTGTTTTTGTACCTAAAATATAAGTATATTTAAAATATTTATATATGAATTGAAAAATATATATCTGTGCTCTGGAGAAATAAAATGAAATTTTGGGTAAATGCTTATATAATTGGAAATCAAACGCAACGTATCCGGCCATTTAACCATTCCCAAACCATGCAGTATCACAGGTTTATCGCCCTAATATATCGGTAAATACACACAACATGATGTTCATATTTTAGTTAATCCTAAGGAAAGCACATACGCTTAGAAATGAATAGTGAAAAACCAATTATGCAAAGCTTATCTAATAAAAATAATTATTTTTCTATTTTATCTATTGTAAAATTAATACGTTGGCAAAAATATCACTTGTGGAAAGCACATTAATTTCACAGTGAAAAGAATAAATGATTAAATGAAGAGAGATAAGAAGGAAGGTTGTATAGGACTTGATGAATGTTCCGAATTATAATATTTCATTAATTCTATTTTCACATTTAATGCTCAAGATTTAGAGTAAATTTATGGCATTAACAATTTTAAAACCACTTAAGATAATAAAAGGATTTTTCACATTTTAGAAGCTAAAACAACTCTACATGTCTTACGGTAACATGAGTTGACACTATGGCTGCGAATGGATATTTTATATCGCAGTATAGTAAAGGTTAAAACAGTTTTTAATTCGAAAATAGATAAATAAATTTTGATCTCTATCAAGAAAAGGAAATATGAATACTTTGGTCATGTTATGAAAAGCGAGAAGTAATACCAGTCATACTACAGAGGGAGATCCAAGGGAGACATGATGCAGGAAGAATTATTTCTTGATTGAAGAAGTTGCATGACTGATTCCGTTGCAGTTCACAGTCATTATTTAGAGCTGTCACTAAAGTAGGCACTAATAGAAATGATGATTTCCAACCTCTATTGGATAGTGAATCTTAGAAGAAGAACAAAGAACTTCACAGAGCGACAACTTAATGTGTAAATACCGAGCACAATTCGTAAAAACATTTTATTCACGGCCCCGTTCATAGGTCTTTGTCAATTGTGATTTATGGTAACCAGTTGTGATATATGGTCACCAAAATTACGCGATGTTTGTGGTTATGAGTTGTGACACATGGTGATATATAGAATATAGTTTATTATGCCACACATATTAACCTTTACCATACCGTGATACTAAAATACTCGTACGCAGCCATGCTGTCCAAATGTGAAAAAAATGTGCTCCAAATGTGTGCCAAATGTGAAAAAATGTTTAACGCCATAAATATACTTTAAGTATCGAGCATTAAATATTTAAAAAAATATATTATATTATAATTCGAAGGATTCATCAAGTTCTGTATAGGAGGTAGCATTGTATAATACAACCTTCCTTATTATCTATCTTTATTTAAAGAGAAAGAGACACTATTATATTCGTAAGTTTGTTATTGTTTTCACTGTGAAATTAATGTGTGATTTCTTTCTGTCTTGCCGCAAATGGTATTTTTGTCAACGTATTAATTTTACAACGGAATGGATTAAAATTAATTATTTATGTAGGATTCGCCTTAGATAATTGATTTTTCACTACTCAGTTCTAAGCGTATATATTTTCCTTCAAATTAACTAAAATATGAAGTATATATTGCGTATATTTACCGAAATAGTTAAAGAAATAGCATAATTCATCTCCGTTGTTACGCAATTTTTAAGATGATAAAAAAGTACAATTATCCGATTGTCAGCAGGTAGCTAGTACATTAATTAAGCATTAAATCACTGTTCGAAGTAATAATACGTATTACGATTATTAATTCATCTCGTTATGTTAGCGGATGGCGGCTCTGCGCCCAGTTATTATATTGTTTCCTAATAATTATTCGGAACACGATTATTTATTGCAAGAGTTTACGATTGGTATTTTGTTCCTTGTCACAGATGTTACTGTAATGTTAAAATGTATTTTTTTCAACAATTTTGTACGGATCTTAATATATTATAATAAATATAACAACCCATGTGTAAGTTTGTAAAGATTTCTCTAACCCAAGAGAGAGAATGAATAATAAACAGGTATTTAAAAAAATAAAATAAACGAATGAAATTCATCAATTTCTTAATTTTCTCATTTGTATTATAATAATCATTAACTGTACACCAATTAAAGCTCTTAAAGAATTGTTAACTAAATCAAACATGAATAAAAGATAAATGTAATAATAGAGTAATAAAATTTGATAGATCCAATAAATATTTTTCTCCATTAAATTAAGGCATATTTTACATAGTAAACGGGTAATCAGAAAAGTTTGATAATATTTATTAAACATTTTTA
The DNA here is from genome assembly GCA_022840565.1 of Eubasilissa regina. Classification (NCBI taxonomy): domain Eukaryota; kingdom Metazoa; phylum Arthropoda; class Insecta; order Trichoptera; family Phryganeidae; genus Eubasilissa; species Eubasilissa regina. Next base: position 31,969,334 of record JAINEB010000018.1, read on the forward strand.
TTTTCACTATAAGTTACCCCGTCCAAAAACGCCTCCCACGATCGAAAAAGTAAGTTTTATAAATCAACGCTCTCCCACATAAGGTAATTCACTGATGTAATCGTCTCAACATTGGCGTCTGTTATAACATATCCGACATTTTAAGCAGAAAAATAAACGTTCGCCATATAGGGAACGCGTATATTATGTATACATTAATTTGAACATAAAAATATTCACTTTTAATTTACCCGGGTGGGCGGCAAATACTCAAAACATACAATTCATAGCACGGAGGCGTTGAGATTAAGATTGGCGTAATTTTGTCACGTTCGTGTAATGAAGTCGAAGGTTGTCTTTTGATATTTTCGATAATAACAACCTCTTTAATATTTTCTTTTTTTTTCGCATAATACATGATTTTTTCTCTACGCTGAGACATTGATTGAGTGATGAGCCGTGGGGGAAAGTACATTATCATTAAATTTAATCACTAAGGGATTATTTTTTTTAATTATGGGCAGGATTTAGGACACCACTCTTTTTGATTTCCTACAGTATCATAATCAATCATAGTGCCTACCTGTTTAATCTTTTTGCTATATTCGGGGAAACATTTTTTTCTTTAAACGAGTTACTTCGTTACTTTCAACTAGTATGGGTAACATAAATCCATCAAGTTACAACGTTACTTTACAGTTGTTGTTTTTTTTTTAAATGGCAGTATCGTTCTGGCTTGTTTTAAGCATATTTATAATAATTGATGGGAAGTCCCATGGTCAGCCTAATCAATAATAATATAATTATAATTGTTTATGTAAATGCCGTCGATAGCTGGTTCCCAGGTTTCCGATTAACCATATGATATATGAACTACACTAACCATTTATTTTTCTGTTTTTCTGATTCGATGTTGTTATTCTTTTAGCTGGATTGTCTTTAGATTTCGACCGACCGAAGCGCGCACTGGTGGTTTATTTGGACCGCTGGATTGGTCGAAGCACGGGATGTAATTGAATGACGCCTGTCGGTTATCGTCTTCTTAGTTTTCCGAAAAAACGGTGGTAATACTCACACACACACATGCATATTATTATAAACCAGGAAACTCAGTGGTGCCAATCGAAGTAACAAGGCGCGTAAACAATAAAAATATTTTATAATGTCGTATCGATTCTTACGCTAGTCAATATGTTTTAGTAATGGTAATCTAAAGTAAGTCGTAAGTGACTTTTAAGTGATTTAGTAATCGTTATACCTTAAAGTATCTATTGAGCAGTGTACCCAGACAGACTTTTCTTTAATGTTGGTGGAATATATGTACATATATCCCAGCCTCGACAATACTTGCATCTTTTGCTTGTTTTGTGTATGTAGCCGTGTTCTTATTTATTCTACTTCTTTAATGTAGGCAAGGTGTGTGGATATGCGCGTGCAAACTATTTGACATCATAACGGTTTAAAAAAAAGATATAGCCTGCAAACAATTTTTAAAAATGTGTTGATTTATTATGTATAAGATCATCAACATTTTATACATTAATCCACTTTCTGAAGTTACACAGCTAAGATAATCTGTTTTTACCTACACCTGTGCTGTCTTCTCTTTTTTCCTGCAAAATGAGCCGTAAAATATTAATACAAATTAAAATGAATCAACTAGAAAGATCTATTTATTGATAAAATATGTTAGTTGCTACCGGAATTCAAACTTGGACCTTTTCCCATTCGGAGAAAAGCATTATCCAGTTTTGCCCCACCAACTGAGTAGGTTGATGACAAATTTTGGCATTTATATGCTGTAGCTCTTTGCAATTGTTATATTTTTAAAAAGCTATCAGCTTTATATTGCGATAAATCTCAAATACCTTTGAGTAATATATGCTAGAAGACGCTAGAATTAAATCAATTCTATAATAAAAATTAATAATGTAAAGTAAAAGTGATATCGCATTTCCCCGTCTAGGAAAAGGTGCAGGTTCGAATCCCAGTAGCACCTAAAATATTTTTTTGTATATATTGATTTTTACTGAATATATATATTTTTCCAATTCATTAGAGTCTGATCGCTTTGACACTTTTACTAACTACGAGTGAATTATAATAATCAATTAATACATGAATTGAAAGGGTAAAAAAGACTGATAAAAAATCCTCTAAATAATTTACTGAAGTTTAACTAGGCTTAACTATTAACGAGGCGTGACACTTTAACCTTTACCATACCGTGATATAAAATACTCGCACGCAGCCATGCTGTCAACTCGTGTTACCGTAAGAAATATAGTAAGAGTTATTTAGCCTTTAAAATGTGAAAAAATGGTTAATGTCATAAATTTACTTTAAGTATTGAGCATTAAATATAAAAAAAATTGTAATATTAAAATTTGGAGCATTCATCAAGTTTTGTATAGGAGGTTGCATTGTATAATAGAGCCTTCCTTTTTATCTATCTTCATTTAATTAATGACAATTAATTATATTCGTATGTTTGTTATTGTTTTCACTGTGAAATTAATGTGTGATTTTTTTCTGTCTTGCCTCAAATGGTATTTTTATCAACGAATTAATTTTATAACGGAATGAGTTAAAAATAATTATTTTTGTAGGATTCGCCTTACATAATTGATTTTTCACTAGTTATTTCTAAGCAAACAAATATTTTCCTTAAAATTAACTAAAATATGAAGTGTATGTTGCGTATATTTATCAAACTTCACATCCTGTAAAACGATTTTCTTTTTCTTCTTCTGCACTCTCAGGAGGATGTCAACTTGCGAGTGGGGTGTAAAGTCACCTGTCATGCGCCTCATATACAACGCGACGGGTGTGGGCGCATAGGCTTCATACGGCTGTCATTGCGAATGCCCTTGATAGGGGGCAGAGGATACTCATGTTGGCGCTGCCTGGGGCGTACTGGACTACCTTCAGTGTCGCTCTACCGGTGCTTACGGGGGTGTTGTCTACTGACCTACTGGTGCAGGAGGCGCCAGAAGCGCTCTGAAGTGAGATCAGGAAGGGTGTCATTTCGGATATACTTTCAGACCATCTGGAGTAGAATACAAGGTTTTATGCAAGAAACTGAGGGCTATTACGTTAGTCAGGTGGCAATAGATGGGAGGCGGCTTCTCTGAGGAGATTGACTTTTTCCTTCCTCCTCACAGTTACCGTCTGAGAGAAAGGCCTGTGGGGCAAACGCCGGATCACATTCTCTGGCGATGTGAAATATTGATGGATGCAAGAAAGGATATGATTGAAGGATTGATTGGATCGGGTGTCCATCCGGAACTCCGATCTTCTCAGCTGCAAAAGGAATCTGGAATTGTTCAAGACCTTTCTGAGAGTTTGGGTTTCTAGGTGAGAATTACTTAGGGGGATTCACTAGTAATACCAATATCAGTGCTTTCTTTGTCTGTTTCTCCTGTCGTTGGGAACGAATGGTCAGCGGTGGTGCTATGATAAAAAGTCAGATCGTTATTATTTTGTTTCGTCTTTTTCCCTTTTTCGGGGGTTTTGACTCCCCGACTACAGCTCCATTTACCATGTTGTCTCCTTCTTATGGTTCTGAAATTATGTAACTCTGAAATTTTTATTTTATTTTATTTAACTGTTCTTTGTATGTTAGAATTATTTAATGTACTATGTTTTTTGTGATGATATCCTTAAATGTATCTTTCTACTTTTCTGAATAAATAAATGAGGGTATTTGTGATGGCGACTGTGCCGCTCCGTTTTGTCACTTAAGTGACAGACGGAATTGGATAGCTGCCTATTAGCATTAAAAAAATGTCAACCAGGCGACGAATGAGATGGACCATATAGGAGTTTTGGCTTATAAACGGTCCTGGGTAAGCGGTAAACGATCGGTTGTATCGGTGTCGTATATAGTTTAATCTTAAAATTTTTATGTTAGCCATGTTATTCGAAAAAATATTATTCTTTTAACTTTTACAATTTCTATTTAATGGAAATAATGGAAGATAGGAGGCACTTACCTTTTCGATTTGCCTGACGCTGGATGCTGATTCAATTGTTTCTCTCCTTTCCAACTACAAGACAAGCGACGCAGAATGTATAAAAATTGTTAACACTCGCGTAAAGGATTGTTTGTATATATTAGAGAAATTAAATAGATATAGATTTTAAGCGTTAGCGGTTAAGTACTATACGACGGTGGTATAATCCGTAAGGTTCCAAACGTACACAGTTCTAGACACACATCGGGCTCGTGCGGAAGTGTTGATTGCAGCGATCTCTTCTATACTTCCTCGTGCTTAAGGACTGGTCAGGAAAAAGAAAGGGAAGGAGATACGCAGGTTAAATTTTGATAATCGCGAATATAGATTATATGCTTGTGAGTGTGCATGCGAGTGAGTACGTTAAACGGTCTAACACTATTTAATCTTTAAATTTGCATTCGTTATTGCGAAGTGGGTATGCATTCGTTAATGAATTCTCATAAATTGCAAATATTTAAATGCATATTAATAAATTATTAATTAAAATTATTGTCGCACTAATTACTAGAAGGTCGAATAGGAACACTATAAATCACATCGCACGTATTTAAAAAAACTTATAAATAATTTAAAACATTAAATTATTTTGAGGAATTTCGATTATTAAGTTAGATATTAGTATACAAATTAATTAAAAGTATAATGTAAATATGCACATATAATTACATTTTTCTTGTTGACGTGCAAAAAGTCATCGGCATATTTGCCTATTTTCGTATAGTTACCTGAACATTGATCTTAAATTCTACTTTATTCATTAGAAAACGGCTGAACATATATGGACCGGTTTTAATTAGACCATTAAATTAAAAATAATGGCTAATTCAGGTTAACAGTTAGTACAGTTGGGATCGTACAATGTAATGACGCGTTCCTACATAGCAATATATACATATTTCTTGATTGATTCCTAGAAGTGTTGGAAGAGGTCTCACCTATGCCTATGAGTATACATTGTACATATTTGATTCGTATTCCTCAAGCGGGCTTGTACAGATGTTCATATGTATGTATATGTAAAGTGACACCTCTCATTACGTTCTATGTTTTGAAAAATACTGTCTTTAGTAGTTGGATTTGTGATGTACACCGTGATGCAAAATATCTGAATTATAAAATTATTCTGATTATGAATTTTATTCATAATATCGTACAAAAAATGTCTTTCCATTCGTCATTTTATATTATAAAATTATGAACGTACTCTCGTTTGATGTAGAAAATATTCCTATGATATTATTGCTTATTGTTTTTTTTTATTTAGTCACCTCAAAGAGTTTGAAATTCATATTTTATGCTACGAAGCCAAATATTTTATTACATACCGAACGCGCCGAAAGATGTAATCATAAATAAAATAATTTACCCAAAGATATATTTATTACCGACTAAATATATTTATTGTAATTATGCTTCACAATATATCTTAATAAAAAAACAATTAACAATTATTATAAAACCCGATACTTTTCTCACGGCTCTATCCATAGACAAGAACGCAGTTAATTGACATTAGTGGGCAGCTATTGGTCGAAAAAAATCATTTTGGCGCGATTAAGAAGTGCGTAAAATTCTTAAATGTATGTATAATTATTTTTCTAATTTTTAATGGAGTATTTTGAAGAACCTCAATATAAAGAATTTTCAATAAACCCGTAAGATAAGGGAAAATGTGTTATTGAATTACACTAATGAAGTAGGCGATCTACTAATACCCACATTCACTTGAAATTAACAAATATATTAATATAAAATGAGTTTCTCTAAATTAAAGTCAATATATGAAGTCAAATTCTTGCAAATAACCTTAATTCTAATGGCACGTAACACTTTTTTTTTGTGAAATCAATCAATTACGTGCTATTAGAATTAAGGTAACGCTATACTGAATGAGGTAAACATTATTTAAATAATTCTCGCCCTTTGTACGTCGGTCACACTTGTTTCAACCGAGCTCTGCGTATCTCGCCGAGGAAGGTTCCCATGTTCAATAGTAATTCAATGGAACTCCCCATGTTCAATAATAATTTATTTCGATACAATGGTAAATTTGAAAATGTATTTGACGGTCTTTCACCCAATATCAAAATAGTTTTACAATAATTCATAAATATATGAATTATTGTAAAACTTTACAAATTTGAGATAACACGTACTATGAGATTATTTTTTATAAATGATCTTGATACCAACAAATATTTTAAATGTTACGCTTGCAAGATTACAAAAAATGTTTTTTTGGTTTTTATTTTTTCACGTTTCAGTACGTACGAATTTATTTATTTGATATTCACTTAACACGCATAATGTTCGAGAAAAGTTTATTATTTATAGTAATTCCCCATGACCCAAGAATGGTTAAGTATACCCTGTTCTTGGAATGTAAATTAACTAGCAAATATTGGATTCTAAGAATATTTACTTGCATACCTTCAAGCGGTTATTTTATTAATGTGTAAATAAGGTGTAAAAATAATATTTTATAGAATATCGCTAGGTATGAATGGATGCGTATCAGAAAAGTAGCTTAGAGTAATTCTTTATTATTTGCCTCAAATTCAAACCACCAATTAAAATTAAGTTAGGTTTACTTTACATGAACTGAATACTTACATTAAATCACTTTATTTATTCACAAAATATTAAATCTGATGCGCGAGAAATACCATGAAGTTATGAAGCGAGTTCTAAAAATTTAAGTAGAACGCAATATCTTTATAAAATTAACATTTAAGTTAGAACTGAGAATTTAAAATATATTTATTTTAATTCAAATATATATATATATATATTTAAATATTCAATATTATAGGAAGTTTCTAATCCATCCAATATCCATAATCAAGCTACTATAAATGGTCTTCTTTCTGGCAGAACTATGTACCTTGTTTTCTAGTAAATTATTTATAATAATTTAAATAATTAAAAAATATTTTATGTAAAGCGTAATGTATAATGTGAGGTTACTTACATAAAAGCGAGTACAATAAATAAAATGCATAATTCATTCTAGAAAAAGTCTATCCATTTCGCGATAATTCAAATAATTTTATGCGTCTCAAATATATTAAAAAATTGTTGCCCATTCAGGTTCAACGAGCGTTGAATCACCAGGTAAGAACGCCAGCAGCACGGGAAAGAACATTCGCAATAGGCAGCGGCCTTGCAAGGCTGTCTCGCTCGCACCTGGCGGGTATAAAAACACGTTTACATATTCCCCTAGTTATCAGAGTGCAATTTATTGTTGAACATTCATATATATGCGACTTGAAATAAACACACCTTATTATTAATTAATTATTTTATGCCTGTATGGATCCATTTATAAGAAATATTTAGGTAAATGGTTAAATTGTTATTTTAATATTGTAGTATTTTCATTGTATTCGATTCTCGCTCGTTAGATAATTTAACGGGGAGATCCTTACATACATCATAGCCTTACGTACCTATGCGATTCTGCACGTATATAGCAACGAAATTATACAAAATCATATCATAATCACAATAATTTTAAATGAACGCAATAAATGACTACTTGCATACTTTTTAACTAGGTGTCGAAATTTATAGACAGAAGAAAAAATGTGTAATTTATAGAGAAATTAATAAACAATAGTGTGTTGTTGATTTTTAAAATAAATTTGGATTATAAAAACTAATGATTTCCCGTCATTATTGACGGTTTACACCAAGTCCTATTGAGAGATAAACATAATTTTCGTACTTCGTCTGTCTGTCCGTGTCGCGTAAAACAAAGATCTGCTATCAAATATAGGTATCAAGTGAAAACGTGCGGCTGTTGCGACATAGTAAATTATTTAGCTACTGTTTTGGTTATTTCTAGTACTTAATTAAAATATGTATTGTTGAGAGTGCTCTCAAGTGACATTACTAACTCGACAGATAATGCGATATTTTTCTATTTAGCACGATTTTACTCGTTTTAATTTTCTAGGCTTACAGATGAAGAGATAAACTTCTAACCCATTCAGAAAAAGTAATAATTTTACTTGCGATTTTTTAATTTCTCAGCTCCGAAACTGTACAACACACTCAGTACCAACTGGAAATCGTTCAACTCCAATAAGATTACACAAGTATGGACCCAATATATGATCCAATAGGGTAGAGAGCAATCAGAAGCATGGCTATCCAAAATTCTAACATATTATAATCATTATACAGTGCCTACACTAATTCTACAACACTCCCACTTCATTTATATATATAACTTTGAGTTTCTTGTAAAATATCACCACATCATATTTTTGTTATAACAGAGGTGAATACATTATAATATAACATTGTAATATGTTTATATATATATATATTTTTTTTTTTTATATAAATATTTTTTTTATCTCTATTTTTATTCCTATCGAATCTTACATAACAGCACGAAAAAAACTGACTACTTTAACACAGACTTCAGTTTAGCAAAGTAGTCAGAACAACGTTAGATATATCAGAGGTGGAGTCTTCTCTATCCCACACAATAAACATATACAATGTTATATTATAATATATTCACCTCTGTTATAACAAAAATATGATGTGGTGATATTTTACAAGAAACTCAAAGCTTTATATAAGTTTTATTTATATTCAATTGATAGATTTTCATACAGACTACATTGACTATGAGCAGCGAGCTAACAATAGCCAGCTATAGATAAAACAATTTTACACTACGGTAACCATTAAACAATTCAGTAATGAGCTGTATTTGTGTTTAGTTATTACGGATAGATACAGAGTGAATATTATGTTCCAGGCTGATGCTGTTTTAGAATAACTAAGAAATTAAAAAAAAAAAAATTATTTATTTGATATTTTTACAATTTTTTATAACACGAATGAAGTATTTTACATTTTTAAAATTACGTGGTTTTTCTTTCGCTTACCTCTCCAAAAAAGAGACCAGCTCTTGTGCTTAGAGAAGCAGTTACACTACAATAATTTTATAGCTTCTGAAGTGTTCGGTAATATTGTTTATTTTACAATTATGTGGTTTTGAAGTGTTCATTTAGTTTCTTTCTAAACTCTTTTATATATTTTATTTCTTTAATTTGTGTAGGGAGGCTATTGAAATTTTTTATCCCTAAATATATAAAATTTTGCTGATAAAATACAATATTTTAATTTGATTTTTATTTGTCGAATACTTGACTTATTAGAATTATGCATAGAATATGACATCGGTTAAGTGGCCGCCTCTGGCAGCGGCACAAATACGTGCTCTTTTAACCATGTTTTTCATAACATTCTTGCACACTTAGCGTGTTTTTACAGTAATTTAATTTGGAATATTGTCCTGTAGCATCGGAATTGTTGTTGGCTTATTGGCGTAGACCTTTTATTTAATGTAACCTCACAGAAAAAAAGTCGGGAGTCATCGAATCAGATGATCGAGAAGGCCAGTGCGGCCGGGAAAAATTTCTCGTAAAATTTCAAGCGTAGCTTGGGCTGTGTGTGAGGTAGAATCTTCCTGTTGAAACCGCACATGTTGCATGGCCAATTGACCCAAGTCGGCCACCAATAAGTTTTACAACATGTGACGATAGCGATCACAATTAATGGTTATTTACGCAAAAAAAAATTATGAGTTCAACGCGTTATTGAAGCGTTAGATGCTCTATAATTAATTATAATCAATTACTCTCAACGCGAATTGACAAATGTCTGACAAACCAAAATGGCGGGCAAAAGAAAATCGTCCTGGAACATAATAATAAAGGTCTGTATTTAAAATGAACAGAAAATAGATATACGAGTACTTTGGTTCCAGTAAATAATTACTTTCTCACTTTGTGAACAAACTGTGTTAGTCGATAATAAATCGATTTTTTTTAAAATTCATTTGACGCTTCTAATCGTCAAGTTGTGAAATATCCTTTAGCTCACATTGGGTTGAGGATTTATATTCATTGATCGCTTCTTGTTAATTACTACAGTGCAAATGTCAACCGTGTTAAGAGCCTGCTGTGGTCAGGCAGTTAATAATACTGATTGAAGTTAGTTACGGGGAAAAACCGCTGGTAGTATTAAGGAGAATCAAAAAATATTACCTATTCCAATGTCAAAGAAACAAGTTTTTGTTTACATGGAAAATACTCACGTACCACTTATGACAATTTACACTGAAATCATGGTTTTTAGTGACTTAAAGTTTTTTTTAATAGATGCGGAAAAACCAACATAAATTGATTTCGATACTGCAATAGAATATTTTTAAATGGTGTCCACGAGAAATAAAATGACTTAGAGGACGCCCAAAGCCTCGTTGGGTAGATGGAGCAGTAGAAGTTACATGGTAAATATTGACGGGGGACAGAACTTTGGGAGGCCTTCTTCCAGCAGTGAATCAACAATGATGATGATGATTAATGCGGTTTTAATTTTTTCGTTACTGTGTACAAAACTGACATTCTAATAATATAATATGTAATTTTTTTTTTGTTTTGTTGACCTCCATGCATATGCATAAGACGAAAGAAACGAAAAAATGATTGAAATAGATATTTATAATTCATCACGCAGGATTCCATGATCACGGGAAGAATCAGCTTTGCCCGATATCTAAGTCACGAGAACTGGTACGTCCAAAGAGAGGTTGTAGAAGCTGCCAGTAATTATGTTCCTGTGCTTTTGTGAGGATACGATGAGTACGAATTGTATGTTGAGTACGAATTGTACGTTGAGTATGAAAGGTACGAGTATGTCGAGCACGATAGATAGGTTAGGTTAGGTGCATTGGGTACGATAGTTTAATTATTAAAAATTAACATTTATATTTTATATGTCAAAGTTCGATAAACAACAATTTTGGTAATTGAATTCACCATCATCATCATAAGCCTGTGTATTTCTACTCCTGGATATAGGCTTCTCCCAAGGTTCGCTAATTTTCTCTGTCTTTAGCTCTTCTTAACCATCTATTGCTCATCACTCTTCTGATGTCGCTCCATCGAGTTTGCGGACGGTCAACACTTCTACCAGTGCAAGGCCTCCATCCATGATTTTTCTTCCCAGCGTCAATCATCTTTTCGACAAATATGACGAGCTCATTGCCACTTTTGCATGCAGATCTTTCGGGCAATATCTGTTGTCTTGGTTTTCTGCCGAATTTATGTGCTAGGTACTTGATTCTCAGAGATATTCCAAGCGAAGTCCTTTGAGCAACTTATAATTTGTGTTTCGACATTAGCGTCCCAGCTTCGTACGTAAGTACTGGAAGCACGCACTGATTGTATGATTTAGTCTTTAGAAATTATGGTATTCTAGTTATGAGAATGTGTAATTAAATTAAGTAACGCATAAATTATTGTGTTATCCAAGACTATTTTATTCGCTGACGAGATTGCAAAATATGTAGGAACTACTATTTTAATTACAAATAGATGTCAGCTTCCGGTTGCATTTCCATAGATATTAGGCTCGATAGAAATGCTCGGCAGCCGGCAGTGGATCATCTTTCTACATCTGGAAATAGCTGTCTTGGGCTTACTCCGTGATGGTGAAATATCTTCACAATGATTAATTAAATAAAATGTACGATACTTACGTAAAAAACAGGTCACTCGGATCTCACGTATCTGATTAAAAGAAAGCATCTCTGATTCTTCCGCTTTGTTGGAATTTCTACTTATATGTATTTTGTTCCGGAAGCCATTGTACTATGAGAAGTAGCTTCGACGATCTAGATAACGTAAGACTACTCTGAGAGGCGATAATAATGTCATAAATTGGAGTTAACAATTAAACTACTTAATAGCAGTAAAATATACGGAGTTAATAGCTCAATTGTGTCAATTTTTATGTGAGCGATAATTGTATGTCGGGACAATGAGTATGGCTTTCCTACCCCGCGGAGAAACGGCGTGATGGTAGGTTAGTTAACAGTTTTCATTATCGTCACCTTTGTGGTCGACGCAGGACGAATTCGCAAAATACATATCGCAAAATCGGACGACGGAAGTAACTATGTACGTCTTCGCCTTCGTCTTGAAGGGCCCTGTCTCACTGACATTTTGGAGGCCCCTTTTATCAAGATGATAATACCACAACACAACATATGAACACCAACACAAATATACAGACTTGGAGCTAAGAGCTATCGTGCCGATCCGACATATCGCACAATAGTATCTTTTTAAAATTTATTTTCTTGCTCCTGGTGTTAATTCTTTCAATTCGATGATTTGGGGGCGCTCTGAAGAGCGGACTTCCTCAAAATTGCGACTATGAGACACCACTATAAATCCATTACTATCCACCACCAAGTCGGCTGCGAATCGGTGCCAGTCTCCGCATGTATGGAGTAACAAGCCGGTGACAATTTGTGATAACTAGATTTTTATTGAACTGTATTTTGTATTCCTGATTTAGTGTTTTAAATTAATTAAATTGTATGTATAAATGACATAAAATATATTATCTGTTATTAAAAAATTCAATCGATTATATTAATTCCACCATCTACTGGGTAACATAATATAATATTAGAATAATTAATTTAGACAGAGTTTAATGATATTTATTAAACTAGATAAAAACCCATCAATAATGACAAAAAAAATAGTTGGTAGGTATCGGATTAAAATATTAATGAAATGGGAAGTAGATACTTATCTAGGCTAGATACACAAAGCTCAGTTGATTAATTAAAAAATTGAACGTCCAGATAGCAACATTTTTTATTTGAAACACGCGCTCTCACACCATTGTTAAAAGTGTGACATACAGATATACATCAAAGGGTCAAAAGTGAATAATGAATATAAACCAAAAACTAAAGTGGTTGCTTTATGTGTGTAGAAAACAAAATGAAAGCATTTTGTCATTTGTGTTAATCTAGCTACATACCTACACATTTTTGTCTCCAACCATACTATAGATAAAAGTTTTTTTTGTATGACTTATGATTTTATTATAAGGTGAATTGCTTTGGAACAGATCTGTCCAGTAAAGCAATTAAATGTATTTTTTTTATGCTAAAAAATATTTGTATGTAGGTAAGTAGCCATCTACTATATTCTTGTTTGAGTATATACGAGTATAAAAAAATTACTGAAATTTTGTGGCTTTGCAAAAAATATTTTATAAGGGTGACAGCTCACTACAGCTAAAAAAATATATCGAATATATTAATTAGAAAGATATACATATAAAATCAATTTTATCGAAAAATGTTGTTGTTGCGCCACCGGGATTGGAAGCTGGATCTCTTTCCAAACCGGGGAAGATGTATTATCCAACTATGCTACAGCGACGATATTTTTAGAGACAAATTTTCGAACCTATATATTACCTTTTTGATATTAATACATTTAATCGTTCCATTATTTGAAAGAGCCATCTACCTCATTTTAACGGAATCTCAAATACCTTTGAGTAATCTGAATTATCAATTAATTTGTGGCAACAATAATAAAATTGATTTTATATGTATATCTTTCTAATTAATATATTTAATTCATATTTAAAATATCACAGACCTATGTTCTGAATAATGACAACTTCACAATAAGAATGTGTTCTCCTTAAAAAATATATATGTCATAGTTTTCTGGTATGACACTTTAAAACAAATAAAGCTAAACTTTATTGTGTAAAATTCATACACACATTATTTACGATAATCCCAATCTAATGGATCACATCACAAAATGGTTCTGGTACAATCTCGGTTTTGCCTTCCTCCCGCGGCGTTAAGAATTGTTTTCCGAGTTCCTGTCCAAAAAACTACGCGTTGACAAATGCCCCAAGTAAAGTTATAAATCCTGTAGTGCACCTCGTGCACCGGCCGAATGGTATCGCGATGGTTCATAGCTTTTGAAAGAAACCGCAGAGTAAAAAATACCATCCGAGTGAACCGGATTCCACGCGGGTTTACACCGTACTTAAATGACAGTCGTGTGAAATGCGGCGGTCTCCTATAAAATCGTCTACTCTTAATATCCACAAGCACCTACCGAAATGTCGATCGGCAATTTAATTAAAAAACAAACAAAAAAAGATAAATGTATTAACACGGTAAACATCAATTTACGGATATAAATGATAATCATTTTTAACGTTTTATTTTAGCTGTTCATATTATTGGTGTCGGTCGGGACTGAGCATGACGTTTGCTACTGTCGCTCGTAAGCGGCGTTAGTTCGTCGGTTGGCATTCGCTGCGTTCGCGCCATTCGCGCCTTGTTCGTCGTTGCGTTGGTCGTGTGTCACCTTTTGGTCTGTGCATATTACGAATTTATCGAGTGTTTTGAGTTTCGAACGCACTTAAACGTCAAACACGTCCTGCAAACGATGGCGTTTTACGTTGTCGTTATCAAACAATGAATAAATATGTAGTTTTGTGTTATCCGTATCGTGAAAACAACATTATGGTGTATTCATAAATGTGTCTGTAAATTAAAAACAAAACTATTTTGAGGTACAAAACATAACTATTCTAATTCTGTTATCCGTGACAAATCTGTCAGGTACGAAGTTTTATTATACTGAATTAGGTGATACAAATATTTTTTAAAGATCTTATTTCTTCGTATTCACGTTGATTACATTACACTGTGTAAATTTAACAATCACGAAACATATCAAGAACCTTCTATTAAACACGAGCCTTTTGCTTCATACCTTCGGAAGACTGTATTTACACTATCGCTGAGTGTTTGTTATTCATGTTTTTTCGACGGGTTTCTGCTGTTCTTGAAATAAAGGTTTTTCGGATAAGATAACTTTTCGAAGAAAAGTATTGTGCCGTACGGGTTTTACGTGAAATTATATACCCTAAAAACCAGAAAAGGTTGTTGATATAACATAATGTTTGGTGTTGTGCTTTGCGGATTGGATTCAACACATTTGGATGTGATTTAAGTTTTAAAACAAGTGCTGTGTATTTTTCTGGATTAAAAACATATCAATTCAGGTAAGAATGACTATTTATTTAGGATGTTATATAATATTTATGAGTGAATAAAATTATTTTCAGAAAATAAATACTTAGTAATTTAATTTTCAGATAGCCTAATACTAATTTTGATTTTTTTAGTTTAGTCTTTATCTGATTGTTTCTTATCCTCATGGGTAGGAATGCATCTATAGGTTCATTAAGAAACTTAATTTCTTCATAGTGTTTTTTATCTGATATATTCCATTCTGTGGTTGCGAAGAAAATAGATTTATTATTTTTACAGATATCTGAGTTACAATGTAGAATTTGGTTAACTATTGTATTTTGTACAGAGTGCAGATTGACTTGACCGATGCAAACCGATTTAATATATTTATTGCAATGGTCAAGATTTTATTCTTTGTAAATTACATCAGTATACATTATTTGTATTTATAAAATGAGCGCCAAAAAGTTGATAAGCGACAAAATTCAATAGACGATGAATCATAGCTCACGTTCAATTCCGTACGAGACTCGTTTAGAAAGTTGTGTTACGACTTACCTGTCGTATTTTGTACGCAGAATAGTATGACAACAATACATACCGAACTTTACTGACAAATCTCTGAGATGAGAGATCAAAGTGTCACCCGTGTGCGCGCAGCATTAGATTGAAGGAATATGAAGAATCTTTAAACTGATGGTAATAACGTGTGTAGATATTTCGAATAATAAATACAAAACGTCGCACAGTCGCGAGATGTTTCCATGTTTGCGTAGGAGTTCACGAAACATCGCCATTTCATCAAGTAAATGGAATGTAAGGTTTTGCATGATATGTTGCATATCAGGTTTTTAGGAATTTAGACTACTTATTTATTTTGACGCGGCCTTAGGGCCGGATGTTATCCGGTCGGTTATTTTTCATTAAGTCCGAGGCCTTCTATTACAACAAATTTATTGCTTCGTCAATGTTAAGTACCTAACGGAGCATCAAATCTCGTAGGTTTTTTAAACACTCTCATCATTGTAATGTAATACTGATAAATATTTTTTTATTCTATATAAATAATGAATTTGTATTTAATTTCGTATTTAGCGTAGCGTTCAGTCACGTGACTTTTTGAACACACAAATCACATCAGTGAAAAGATTAATTTTATTTTTTTATTTTTATTAGTAACTATATAATACTATGTAAAAATCTGTTTGGACTATGCCCGTCTCACTAGAGAAATTCTGTGTCGAGGCGGGCATAGTTTACAAGCAATTGTTCAATTAATTACAATTACAAGTAGATAGAATTCATTTATTACTATATAAAAGGTGTATGTGAAGAACAATTTTAAAATGGACATAATTTTTGGATCACTTTGTAACAATAATTAATATAGGTATGAGTCAATATGTTTGTTTCCAATATACTAATCATATACCTTTCACCCATACTTTTACTAATATAAAACATTAAACAATGAATTGTTTATTATCTTTTAATATACCTATGTTTTTCGACGCATATGATCCATTTATGACAGAGTTAAGAATAAAGAAATTAGATTAAGAAAAGATCACTTAGGTTCTTTGGTTATATGGAACGGACAAATGAGGAGAGAGTGACGCAAGTATTGGTGGCATCATAAATAGAGGACGTCCGCGGAAGACTTGGCACGACCAGGTAAATCAGATACAGGAAGATTGTCCTGTTAGAAGTCTTAATAAATGACGAGAATGTATGAGATGTACGAATGTGGATGAAGCTAAAATTGTGTATAAATACAGATAGTGTGGCACTCTATCGCTAATCGGCGCGATGGTAAGTTAGTTATTACTAAGTATTACTCATTGTTAACGATATTTAATATCAATCGATAAGGTCCTTTTACAATTCTCACCTCAAATGTTCTAAAATGTAAAAATGTTGAATTACATACATATATATCACTTTCTTCTCACAAAATATAATTTTG
This sequence comes from Eubasilissa regina, assembly GCA_022840565.1. Taxonomy (NCBI): domain Eukaryota; kingdom Metazoa; phylum Arthropoda; class Insecta; order Trichoptera; family Phryganeidae; genus Eubasilissa; species Eubasilissa regina. Next base: position 31,986,204 of record JAINEB010000018.1, read on the forward strand.
CCGGCAAAGCAGTAACGGAACGATTTCCTTAGTTGTGGGCTGGTCCGTACATTTTTCATAACACAATTCACAATATACACGAATCAGGTTGAAATGGCAGGACGGGCCAACTACGAAATATGTTTAATTTATTCAGTGCTTAAGCACACTCAAACAAACGTGAGCAGTCGACAGGCTCACAATTGCGAAGTTTGACTTGTTTGAAGTTTTCGTCAATAAATTTTGAAGTTTAAGTATGTAGGTAGCTATTTATATATTTATTTATTATATTTATACGGTGCGATGTAATATTAATAAAAATGTTATAAAAACAATAATATTCTTACAGATTTATTAAACTAGCACGGCAAAGATTATTTATACAAATTACATACAACATCGTTTAAATAATCTATTAAAAAAACTTTTACATAGAAGTACAAGTTAATATTATGATAATTTTTGGTGAGTTGTGAATAGAATATACATAACCAAAAATAAATCAAATTAACAGTTGAGCTATTCATAAAACGTAAAGAATAAATGTATATATCATGTATAGCGAAAATAAGAAATACAACTCATTTTTTACATAAAAATAATATTTTGATAATTAAGTTTTTTGGTTAAATTGTGAATAGAAAAATAATTATCTCGCTTTAATTTGCAATTACTCAATGTACGCTACTGGAATTGTAAAGATCTTGAGGATGTGTTTATGGAGTGAGTAATTATTTTTTATCTTTCAATATCTCTATAATTTCTACTCACTAACACCGAACGAAGAAACGAAATAATTAATGATTTCAATTTATCAAATTCCAGGTAGTCGTTAATACTGCCTTGGTTAATTTTTCGGTAGCATGTATTGGTAAATTTTCTAGGAACGATAAAGTTATTTATTTTTTGATGGAATATTACGCTTCTTTACGTTGTATTTTTCCATTGGCAAATCTTTCAACAGGCCCGCGTGTGTTTGATCTCAGCAGATGGGGGCATCTCGATTCTTCTCATTTCTTTTTAATTTATTTTGTAAGCGCGACGTTATTATAGTTGGAATGCCTCGTTCTCGGTTGCGACTCGTGTTGTAATCGTGCATACAAAGAGGATATAACGCCACGTGTTGCTACTCTGACACATCTTTCTGAATCAATATTTAATAATATTTACAGTAATTGAAGACATTGAATGCTGAAGTTATTATGTTATAAATACAAAGTTTGTGGTTATTTTTTTCGCATTTTTTTATATAGCACTTATCCATCAATGTATTACATACACCCTAATCCACTTTATGTTTAATTATTCTGTAATATAATATGAATATAGAATGTGTTATGAAAGAATGTAACATAATACGTTTATCCACTAAAGCCCTCAATTATGGCAACTACGCATTTACTAATGTTTGTATAAACCATGTTAATTAATTTAACTTCTACCGTTTTCGATCAGGTATGTATGGTCCGTGTACACGGATGAGACTTTGATCTTTCGTTTCAGAAATTTGTCGGTAAAGATCAGTATGCGTTAGTTGCCTCATTCTACTGTGCGTACAAAATACAACAGACAGTGAGTCATAACTCGCTCCGCATTCAACATTGCACTGTCCTTGATGCCACTTTCGAAACGAGTCTCCAAGACAAGTCTCATCCGTGTACACAGGCCCTAACAGTTAGTGCACGTCCGGTTTGACGAAGATACGAAAATAGTATCGAAACCGGTCGAAGTTGAATTAATCAAAGTGCCTTATGTACATTTTTTGTTATTTTTAAAATGAGTAATTATAACCAATTAATTAATTAACCACGCTTAACTTAACGCCATAAACGTCAAAAATTTACGAACCATTTGATTTATTTTTAAATTTCCAGTTAGAAAAACCAGTACAAATTATACAAAGATATACAGAAAAAAAAATATATCTATCTATCTAAAGTATATTTAGTTGCTGCCGAGATATCTATATATTTTTTCGATAGATTGTTTTTTCTGTGTACCTTTCTAGTTGATTAATTTAATTTGTAATATTAAATACCACAGAACTATGTTCTGAAAAATGCAACTTCACAACAAAAATGGGTTTTGGATATAAATGAAACGATGTTATTGTGTTTATTAGCACTACTCGAGTTTCGAGAGAATAATAACTCAATTTTTAATTAGTAATACTTCACCTTTCGTTGAGAGTTACTGTTCTCTCGAAACTTGAGTAGTGCTAATAAACTCAAGTAGAATTATAACATAGTTTCATTTATATCCATCCGTTATGATGAAACTCTACAAAGTTAACGGCGATTCTATTAATAATATGTGTTTTCGTTAATTAAGAAAAACAAGTGTTTCAGGTAGATAGATATTGAAGTATTTTTATTTCATTAGAATTTTTTAATGACTTAGTTAAAACAGTTGAATTTCATTAATTGATTACTCTTTTCTAATTATATTGCAGCTCACATTTGCATAATTATAAGTTACGGTATCTTTGTGTTTATCTAAATCTCAAGATGAATATCTCGATAATTATTATTTATCTTTCTTAAATTTCACTGCTCAAATTACACCTTCTAGTAACACTGTATTTAAATAAGTCAAGTGGGACTACTGCATAGACACGTACTAGTTATTCACTATTACTTCTGATCGATGTTGAATTACAATCGAACCGGCTCTTTGAATAAATAACGAACTTAAAAGCTCACGTTCAGTTGAACTTATATTTTTTGTTTATTTATTTATTACGATTCTCTTACTTACTTTCTCCTACACGCACAGTCTCAACTGAAGCTAGGGTGGTTCTAATATTGCTTGGAGAAAAACAATGGTCATCATATCGATATCCAACAATCGAGTGATGTCAGAGACGCTCTAGAAGTATCTCGATGTGAAACCAACCAGATTGCACTAAAGTTGGCCTCCAAAAATCTGGCATACTTTATTAGTACATTTTTAAGATAGCAAATAGGCTATTGCTGAAACATACGCAAACGTGAGAAAAGCAAATCTTGTGGAACTTACTGAGTCACTACAGTCACTACCCGAGAAGCTGTTGAATGATTTTCACTAACCGAATTATATAACGAACAGGCAGGTGTCATAAATTTTGTCACCGTTAGAATCGGTAACGACAACAACTGACAACGAATTACAAAGTTGATGTATGCTGGGTACTTTTTTCATGTTGATTCGATACCATAATGCAACATCACTCTAAACTGGATCAGCACAATCGAAATCCCATAGGGAAACGTGAATAAACTATTTTAATACAATTTGTAGATTCTGTTTGATTATCCATTCCATTAGGTCGAAGAGTTTCAGGCAGTGGTGTAGCGCATACATTCTTTAAAAAAATATTTTTATACAAAACATTTCGCGTAGAATTTTGTACATCAAATATCGTGTAGCGGACGGATACTATTAATTCAAAAAATATATAATACCCAAGCATTTTCAAAACGTGAAAATTACGAGAAAATTTATATATTTTTTTTGTAAATAATTGGATCATTTAGGCGTGCGGTAGTATCCCATTATTTCAACCATTGACCGCATGTACTAAGAGACAGATGAAATATGTAAACTGAACATATATAAACAGTCATACCTTAATTTACGCGTTATATATAGCGCGATAGTTTTTTTTGACATATGCATTTGTTTAGCGTTTACTAATTTATTGTACTTTTTACCTGGTACTTTTTTTATTTAGCGCTAGGAACTTTTGTCTCTATTTTGTAGGGAAATGTAAATGCGCTTGTCAATGTTGAGATAAAACTTGTTTACAGAATGCTGAAGCACGTGCAGGTGTCCCCTCAGAGATCCCGCGCGGACTCTGTGAGCCTCAGCTCAACAGCCTCCCTGTGCAGTCTGGCAGAGCCGCTCACCGGGCATAGCCGGGCACCGTCATACACATCACTCAGTGACACTTCAGCTCAGGTATGCTATTACACATATACATTCTACTTGTGTGTTCTTATGTTTGTACTATTGGACCTTCAGTAGTCATTAAACGTTCTCAGTACTGTGAAAAAAATATGCAAAACTTAACATTTCGTACATTAATTTAATTAGGTGCAAAAAAATATCGCAAAGAGAATGTCTGTAGGAAATATAGTGAATTAAGTTGACGTTAATTAGTGAAAATAATGCTACTCTTGATGTGATTGTGATTGATATTCGACAATATCAGTGATTGAAAACTGTGAATGCGATCACAGTTTCATTACTAATACGCATGCGCCGCACGGTATCACAATACACGAAATAAATGAATAAATAAAAAAACATAATTATGAGCGTATTTACTTATATAATTCAAACTTTATTTGCGTAAAAAACATATTCTAGCATATATAATTAATATATATCTAATTTAATATCATCACTAAGAGAATGAAAACCCTTAAAAAATGTGAATTTATTTTTCGGTTCAAATGCGTAAAACGTTTTGGCAGAATCTACTAGATGGCGCTTATCACGAATTATAACGTCATTCCTTCATGAATATTTTCGTTTCATATACACAAGTGCCGAATCACGGTTCACAACCAAATATAAATAAAATAAAAAATGAATCCTGATATTTACAAATATTCAATCACTGATAGTGAGTGTGACTCAAATATATCAGTGATTGATTCACAGTTCGTGATTTTGAGCTCATCACTAGTGCTAATGTAAATTGACAACTTTATGTAAGATTTTCAATACATAAAGAGATTAAGAAAAGTAAGACTATATGCATAAGAAATGAAGGGTTATCAGCGGCGTGTAGTCAGTACTTTGAAATAAGGTGTACTTGACAACAATTTCTGCGAAATAAATCTCGTAATATTTTTATTGCTATTATTATCATATTATTCAGATTTTAATATGACGTAATATTCTGTCAGATAAATATTTAATTTCACTTTTTTTCTCAAATATAAAGTAATTTTGTACCTACAGCTTATTTCTGACTGCACGTCAGAACGTCCTGGCAGTTTATCAAGTATATATATATGTAGCGAATCCATATACTATATACAGGTAACCCCCGTTAATCGCGACCCAGGTGAGTGCGGATTCGTTATATCGCGATCTTTTTTTAATTTTCTTTTTTGTCTCGGCACTTGTCTGAGTTGCCAGGGATCGTCATAATGGGTGGCTGCACGTGCATGCTATCTTTATATCTCTCTTACTCACATCATATACATGTGCACATACGTAAAATTACGAGCGTGAGTGAGACAAAAGAACGCCGGTACGCCGGTTCCTGGTACGGTTGAGCAAGTGCGTCATTTTGGTCTATCCTTCAGTGTAATTTTTGCTGAACTGTCAAATGCACACTCTAATTTAATTGACAAATTACGTATATTTTTTTATTCCTAAAATGTGAAAAATCGGTCAGGTGCAGGAAATTAACTGCCACACTATGTCCCAAGAAAATGACGTTTCGGAACCTATTCCCGCGCGAAAGTGAAGTGTCAAAATCATTGAAAATGCCCTTTCTATTCACAATGAATACATAGAGTTGTTAGAAGGAAACGACGAAGATTACGATCAGGTGAGTGCTGTAAAGTTTGGTTGTAACGGATTATTTGACAGTTATCGGCAAATTTTGCATAATAAACGCAGGGAATCTAGATTCTTTTTTGCAACGCGGAACAAAATGAATGAATTTTGTTATGTATGACAATTTTTATTATTAATTTAGTGTTTTTTCGAATTTTAAAATGTTTTTTTAATCAACCATTGATAAGAAATTTTGCTTATCGCGACCATATTCAAAACGTATCCCCCGCGATCGACGAGGGTTACTTATGTAGATAATATAGCGAAAAATAATACATTGTGTTGATAATGCGTGTGGTGTTAGGGGTGAGCAAAACTGATTACAACAAATTTATTTATTACACTTTATTGACATACATGTTTTTGTTGTAACAGAGGCGAATATATTATAGGATAACATGATAAACATAAGATACAATTATATTGCAATTAAGTATACATTCGTAGTTTATTGTGTGGGATGGAGTAGACCCCGCCTCTGATATACAGCATTGTCCTGGTTACTTTGTTAGATTGCCGTCTGTGTTTAAGTGGGCAGTTTTTTTCGTGGTGTTGTGTCCACTATCATGATTATGAAAGGGTTGTTTAGGTGTGGTTTGGTAATGGGGAACGAATGAGCGAGGAGAAGATGTTAAGAAAGATATACGACGCGAGTGTTGATGGTACATACCAGAAACTAAACGATGGTCCCGTCAGAATCTGTAACAATCGAGCAGACGCATTATGACGTGAGTAGGGATTTCAATACCGGTAATACCGGTTTCGGTATTACCGGTATTACAAAATAAAAAACCGGTAAATACTGAAATATATAATATAATTATATTTTCAGTCGTGTTTCCTTGGTGACTGGCATTTCATGGTCTACATCAACACAAAACAAATGCGTACATATTTCTAAGAGCCTTTTATATTTTATGACCCCCAATATATCTAATTTATCTGGACGGATTGGAATCAGCGAGTGGCCATCGGAAGTAATTCCGATACATTTGGCGGCTCGTTTGAATAGCAGGTCAAAAAAAGGCCGGCCGGAAAGCAAAAAAATCATATTTTAATACAAAAAAATTATTCTAAATAAATGCATTCTATTTTTTTTCTTTCTGTTTATTGTTATATAATATTTTGATTTAATAAATGTAATAATGTAATAATTTGAATGTACTGTAATCATTTGTATTGTAATAATGTAATAATTAAATTTAATAAATTGTTTGATCTCCTCATTGCTATTCAATTTTATCGATTAATAAAACATTTTCAAAAAAATTGTATTGTGAATTTTTTAATTAATAATTAATTAAAGTAAGTTGTCAAATTAATTAATTATTAATAACCAATAGTTAACAAATTAATGATGAATGAAACAATTGAGAGAATTAATAATAGAAGATGAATAAAAGAAGACCGTATTACCGGTAATACCTTCGATAGAAATATTTTTTTCGGTAATACCGGTATTTGCAAAAGTCGGTATTTTTGGAATCCCTAGACGCGAGGGACCAGAAAAAAAGAACATTTGAATACTTGATATGATCCTATGGATGAGGTTAAGAGTTATGCGTCAGGATAGAAAGGTGTGAGGTTCTGTTTCTTTTACCTACGTTGATATTGTATGTAAGTAATTTAACAGTATTGCTTTTTAATTTAAAACGTGTTGCTGACAAATAACGGTACATATTATAGAATGCACTCCCGTTTACAATAACGAGTACCTATCTACCTAGATATGTAGATTGATCCACCTGTTCTTTACATACATTTTATTAGCGCTTATGTGCATCTGTGTGGTACCAGATTATTTCATTCCGTATGTTAATTTTGTTTAACCTTGCTGCGCACGGATCTGGGACAATCCAATCAACCGTTGTACTGGAGAACTTGAAATAATTTATTTATAAGATCTCATCATTGCAGTTTTCCACGTTCCCTGTAAGATGGAGTTGTCCTCGATCGACGTCACGAAATGATGAAGCGATCGACGAACACACGCACTTGTTACATCGCATTGTAATTTATAACTTTATAGATTTAGATACGCTCGCGCCTAATGTACAATATAATAAATTAGAATATTAATGGTAGTTAGATTATGAGAATATGGGACTGCTATTGGTGTTTTATGTGTCCATTGCAGTGCGATGATATACAAATCCGAGATAAATGTCGAGACCAAACTGTCAAATTTTAACGCTGTGTACAGGCCCGCTTTATAAAACGGTCACCAAATATGGATTCTTACGGAAAAATGCCGAAATGAATTATCGTTGGGGAGTAGCAGGAGTATCATTATTGAACCGGAGACCCTTGGCACGCGTCTTGCGTGTGTCAGAGGAACGACTATCAAGGTATCATCTATTGCATTGGCAATAAACACGATTATTTAAAGTGAAAATAATCCACTGCACGTGTAATACAAAGTTTTGTACTGATATTTAAAATGACTATCAAGATGTTTCTTCTTTTCAATTCTGGAGGGAAGGCGGCCGATGGGTCGCCTCTGGTTAAGCTGAGAAACTGCATCGAAGATTATGCAGCGTTCGATAAAAATAAGTCCCCAATTTCCCACCGCGTTGATAAAGCGTGACTTCGGCACGCCATTTTATTATTATGTCTATTTTATTGACCTTTCAAATCGGGAAGTTATTTCTGCCGGACACTGCGTGTTGATAACAGAATCACAATTTTTAAAATACGTTTCAATAGCGAACGCGCGATGCTCACCACTCCATGCCATGATGGCAACTAAAATGGCAAGACATTGGCTAGAAAACCGTACCGAAACCACGCCCTGTATTACTAGCGCTCCACCAGCAGCGGTTGGAAATCGGGGAGTTATTTCTGCCGGACTCTTTACAATTGTTCTAGAATGCTAAGAAATGTTTTGTAGCACTATTCAATTGTGCTGGAGTATCAAAAATATTCTGGAAACCTCTGGTAAACAACATCGTATCGGTACGACATTTGAAAGCTCTCAAACATTATTGAAAATATGGACAACTGTCGAACCTTTTATATACATATGTACAAAGGCAAGATTCACGAACAATGTAAAGGTAGGTGGTACTAGTTATGAGCTCAAAATCACGAACTGTGAGTCAATCACTGATATCTGTTAGTCACAATCACTAACAGTGATTGCATATCTAAAAACATCGTGATTCGCGATTCTAGTCTGAATCAACTGTAATGTACTACTACCGCTCCACCAGCAGCGGTGGGAATCGGGAAGTTATTTCGGCCGAACCCTTTGTGAAGACGCATTGCCATGATTGGCCGACAAGTACAAAAGTATATCTATTTAATAAGTGTGTGATTACTGTCTTCGTTTCTATTAATCTCAATATAGTTAGGTGAGTAATGACTGCTGCATTCTTTACTACGTCTTTATGATACATTTTGATTGCTTTGTACTCGCACACGATGATACGAAAGGCGTGCGTCATTTTCTTTATTTTATTTGAATACCTATAATAAGTGCCGTTGGTTTCCTTCATAAAGGCACGCCACTGAAGCGACGAACCGAAAGAAAAAGTTATGAGAACTTTGATTTGTTTAACACCTCAATGAATTCGGATGCACTCTGTTTTGTTTTGTTCTAATAATTACGATCGAAGACTGGCGGAGCTGACTGCGCTGCGAGAAATCAAACCACCTAATGAAAACATATTTTTTTACACTTCAGTAACATAAAGTAAATTAGATTATTCAGACAACGTCACATCTAATTTATTACTATGGCGCTATGAGGATTATAGAAAGGATGTTGACCGCTATGTATGCTCGACAATTCCACGCGAGTTACATCGCATCCGTGTTTATATAGGAATTCCATCGCGTTAAGGAGATACAAAAATATTCATTTGGTCTTGTATTATTATAACGGATTTTTAACCGACATTTTTATTTATATTACAATCGTCTATCATTGTCACACCGCTGCTAGATGAAGGTCCTCATATAACTGTGCCACTCGCTTCGGTCTTCCGCTAATTTTTATCATGTAAACAATTGTTTCTATTTATCAAGAAGACTTTAGTAGATTCTAGATTGTTTTTTTGTACAGTGTACACCACCTGTATATTTAAAAACGCTTCGAATATAACATCTCATCGAGTACGATGTGCGCGCTTTCCAACATTTATTAAAGACACAAACCTTTCGGAGATAATTATCGCCGTTAGGGTGGCGAGATCCGGAATTATTATTAAGGAGAACGCATTCTTATCGTGATGTGATAATTATTCAGTGCATAGGTCTGTGATATTTTAAATACAAATTAAATGTGTTAATTAGAACTCCCGATAGGTGTGTACAGCATTGGCTATAACGAGTTTTTCGAATCTCACCAAATATTAAGAATCTAGCAAAAAACCTTGTTGTGAAATATAAACTGTTTATTCTATAACAATGTTCAATACTTTGTTACATTTCTTATTATCAAAGAAAAGTGTAAAAAAAATAACAATTTTATTATTAATTAATAGTCAATAATTGACCTCAAAATTCTGTAATTATTCAAAACAGCTATAAAATAAATACAAATTAAATGTATTAATTTGAAAGAAGTATATATAAAATCAATTTTATCGAAAAATATTGTTGTTGCTACCGGGGTTCGAACCTGGATCTCTTCCAATCCGGGGAATTAGGATTACTCAAAGGTATTTGAGATTCCGTAAAAGTAAAGTAGATGACTTTCAAATAATGGAACTATACATGTATCAATTTGAAAAGTGTAACATATAGGTTCGAAAATTTGTCGTCAATGCACTGTGTGCTGTAGCATAATCGGTTAATGCACGTTGCCCGGTTTGGAAGAGATCCCGGCAGCAACAACTTTCTTTGTAATTAATACATTTAATTTGTATTCAAAATACAAATATGTCTACTAATACTGCTAGTTTAATAATACCTAGTTTTGTTAGTTTACTTTCTATAATATTCTACCAGAATATTCTTTGTTCGTAGATTATCTGTGCGTCTTGAAATATGACCCTATCATTGGTCGACGTTTACGCTTTTTACGAGTGACAATGATATCCTTCACCTTGTTCTACCCTCTAATTTTCGTGTTTCATCTTATAGTGATTCTTAGCATACTTTTATTCCACACTGCATTTAGTATTGATCTGACAATATATTATAATATAAATTATTAATGACGCTTGTGCCGATTCACATCAAACGAAATCGGAAATGAATGAATATATCTAAGCCTATACAAAACATATTTACTGATTAGTTTTAAATTTAGAAATGGGCAGAGAAATCGGGCATCCGGAATGATTTCGCCAATGCGTTTATTTTTGTATGATCGAATCATCTCCCGTTAGGCTCAATCAATCTCGGCATGAAAACTTTTGAGCACCGAAAGCTCTGGCGGATCGCGTCAGCGTCTCCTTCATTTGTCCGCGTCAGTATTTTGGCTGGAGGCACTGCGTGCAAATTATTCACTCTAGACATAATATTGTTTCGTTTAAACAGTTTAACTACAATAGGTTGGTGCACACATAATACATTATTATTCCTAATAATTAATTCTCAAAATAATGATGATTTATTACTATATGCTGACTGAACGAATATCTTTTTAGATTAAAATAAAACACAATTACTTTGTACGAAACCATGAAATTGTGTTATATGTACGCTCTTTTTGTATTTATGGTTAGTTTTAAACACATCCTGACGAAGTTTGAGATAAGCGAAACCGGTTGACGTATAATAATTGTATTTTATTTTAATATGACATACCACAAAGTAATTGCTTTCTACGAAAATAGAATATATTCTCCTTCTTCTTCTACGACTACATCCAAGGGTTAGATTTGGCCTCCTCTACAATTGCTACTATCCTGTTTCAGTCACTTTACACACAGTCTGTCCATCTTTTTCTTGATTTGCCTCTTGGTGGTTTCCGCAAGTGTATCCAATTGGTTTTGATCTTTGGTCTCCTATCATTTGGCGTTCTTTCAACATGGCTAGCCCATCGCAGCTTTGGGACCTACAGAATCTTAATGATTGTTTCTCACTCAATTACATTTTCGAGCTCATGTTTTACATTCAAGAACTGCTAATTTATTTAGGCATCACATTTCGCATATTATATTTAGACTATTGATATTATTATTGTTTTATATGTTAGCAGTTTGCTTCGTTGACTAATTGCAGTTACTAACGAGCATACATGCTTCTATTAAACAAATAATAGATATCTCATAGAGACAAAGCTGTTCTTGGACATATATAAATATACAGGTCGAAATTTTAATATAAGAGTAAAGGAGTATTTGAGATGTTTGAACGATAGTAGGTTTTCAGAATTTTCTAATTATTTGATAGAAAATGGTCATCGTTTTGATCAAAAATTGGGATTGTCAATTTTGCATGTCATAAATTAAATAATTTGGAATCGTTGGATATTAATAAAGCATGTAAAACTAATCAAAAAATTATAAACAATCAACTAAATTTAACTACGAGTTCCATTATAAAATTTTTTCCTAAAAATTATTCAGTAAGTTCGTTTTAAGTAACAATTTGAGTTAGGTACTAAATTTATTTTTTAAATAATTATTATTTTTTAAAAAAAAAAAAAAGATTCTGGTAATGAAACAATATCATATGTTTTTGATTAGTATTGATATCCTGAAGAAGAAAATTGTATTTTTCGAAACCGGTAGATGTATTTAGGCTCAATGAAACAAAGTTAACAAATAAAAATATTGAATTTTAACCACAAAGTTAATTTTATAGGTAAATATAAAAGCTTATATTTCTATACTGAACTCAAAGAATATATTCTTAAACGAATAGTTATCGTTTAAAATATACATATAGCGTAGGATTGGATTACCCGTATAATAGATTATGCGAATTTTGTTGAAATAAGTAAATCCCACTTTGTATTATTAGAATGTGGTGTAATTCTTCAGCGTTATTATGAAATACACGTGAGTAATTCCGTTCTTCCATTTGTATAAATATTTACTCGTACGCTATATCAGTACAATTATTTCAAATAATCATGATTTTATTATACATACTGAACTTACAATGGAGTAGATTGAACCGTAACGTGCCCATAATTCAGTTGCGTAACGTGAACGCATAATATAATAACGTATTCACATGGATGGAGAGATCAAATGTGTGGTTCGTATTGAATCTACAGATATTTGTTTTATTTTATGATTTCTTTATTAAAATATTATTTTTTATCTATGTGAAAATATTTTATTGTTTTTCTAGTGTAAATAATAATTTAACAGTATTATATATTAATTGATTTGTGACTTTAAACTGTAGAATTATGTTAATAATGAAAACGATATCTCTCTAAATATATATTAGAATCTATTAAAAAGAGAGATAGCATTAAAAAATCTATTAAACTATCAATATTTGTAGATATTATACTGTAACCATTTTGATTTATTTAAATTTATATATTATGTAAAAAAAATTGCTTGGAAAACTCTTTAGTCTAGGTTACCGCACAGGAGATACCGAATTATGTCTAGATGAATTCTATTTGTTTAGATACTATGTGTTCCCGTAATTTCCTTCGACAGCTGGTTTCCAGGTTTCCAATTGACAATAAGGGCACATATGATATATGGACACTGCAATAACCTTTTTATTGTACGTGTTGATTTTCTGGTCCGATGTTATTGTTATTTTAGGTGGGCTAACGATCGGTTTATTTGGACCTCTGCTGTACTGGTCGAAGTACGGGATGTAATTGATCCGTTTTTCGTTTACCGTTTTCTTGCATTCTCCAAAGAAAGGCGGCAATATCCACATACACATATGCACAATATTATCAATCAGGAATCCCAGTGGTGCCAATTTGAGTAACAAGGCGTATAAACACTATGGGAGAAGAAGAGGAGAAAATTTGTGCAATTATTTATCAACAAATGTTTTGATAGCGTGTGATGATCTTGCATTGCCGCGATGCACAAGTACCTACCACTCAGGACACTTGAATCATATACTCGTATATGGTGAGTGGAAATCGTGTATTGAAGTCTGTTTCTGCAAATGACTCTTTATCTTGCAATTGTTTTGTTCGCGCTTGCAAACGACTGAACCAGGTCCATTTTCAGACACACTCTTTGGCCTATTGTTACTTAGCCCGGGTGGTGAAATTATGGTCATGATAAAAAGCATATAAAACCTTTGTCATATCAGACGAGCACGTTGGCAGAATGCGTTTAATTCTTCTCATAATAAACGTTCGTGGCTTTTTACTTTCCCGCGTGTTGCACTGAACCAGTTGTTGCAGTTGCACCATTTTGATTGTTCGCGTAAAGAAAAAAGAAACGAATTCAGAATATGTGCACCAGACATGTTTTTATGACGTTTCTATGACGTGCATACTCGTTCCCATGCCTTGCGATTCGTACACATGTTGCGTTACGGATATTATTTTTCTTGGCGAAGGTATATACTAATTATTCTATATTGAGTTATATCCTTGTCTGAGAAAATTAAACATTTTCTTTGAAATGCCTCGCATTTTTATTGAGTGAATATGAATGACATTAAGCTTGAAAATCACTACATTCATGTCCTGCCACGCAATATCTTAATTATATCATATCATACAGCGTTTTTCAATCTATTATTACTAAAGCAGGACTTTGAGCAGGACGGCCATATAAAATAGAAAAAAAAAGTTAATTCTCAAACAATGATCTCTTAATTGCGCCTAGTTAGTCTGGGTGGGGATATTGGAAGTTTTGATGTTGTTATTATTCTATTTATAGTTAAAACGTAACAAAATTTGGCGGAATGCTATGTTACCTAATACGTTTAGCTGATTGGCGTACGATCGCAGCGCCAGTGCCGGCGGTAGGAGTGACGACGAATACGGAAAATACTAACGAACATGGGGGAAAAACATTGTTGTCAAAATGTGACGATTATCGAATATAACGAATATGGGGGTTGACGAATATAGAGGTTCCACTGTATTGTTAAAAATAGTACTATTTATTGCGAACTATTGAAATATTTTTCAGTGTATGATTTTACTTTACAATTTTTAACCCCTCTCAGTCTTCAATATTCATTTCATTAACTCAATCGACATTTGATACAACCCGTGCAACAACTCTACACTTATATCATTTTCGGACAGAACTGAGATATTTAAAAAAAAAATTATATATATATATTTTGAATATATATATATATATATATATATATATTTTGAATATATATATATATATATTTTGAATCGAGTTACATGAATCTATTACAAAACTAAAGTTACATATTTTTGTGAATCGCTTACCTCTCCAAAAAATAGACTAGCTCTTGTGCTTAGATAGGGGGCATTATGAGCTATGAGCTTGGAGAAGGAGCGTTACGAGCTATGAGCCTGGAGAGGGAGCATTATGAGGTATGAGTTTGGAGGGGAAGTATTATGAGCTTGGAGAAGAGAGCATTATTAACTTAGAGCGGGAGCATTATGAGCTATGAGCTTGGAGAGGCAGAATTATGAGCTATGAGCTTGGAGAGGCAGAATTATGAGCCATGAGCATGGAGAGGAAGCATTATGAGCTATGAGCTTGGAGAGGGAGTATTATGAGCTATGAGCTTGGAGAGGGAGCATTATGAATGCATTACGTTGTATAACTTCTTGGGCATCGAAAAGTGTGTTAAACAGTCATATAAAATAAATAAAAATACTATTTCACACGATTACTGAGTGATTTTGCCGGCAACATCACTGTATACCATCCAAGATGGTCGACGCTCCGCCTGTCAACTTATGTAAAAAACGACATACAGTGTTATTGTAGAGGAGGTCTCATTTGATGTGCTGTGTTATAATAATGAATTATTATCAGCTGTTAGCTAAAACGAGTTACACGGCCGTGAAAATTCGAGATCGTTGAATGGATATATTTTATTTGTCAAACAATATATAGTATAATAATATCAGCGCAAAGGCCTTCACGAGTAACTTGAAAAAAAAATCGTCGACTCACAGAAAAGGATAAGATAAGTGTTGGGAAACGACTAAGTAGCAATCGCGGTGTTGTTAACCTTCTTTATGGAGTTTCCATTGTATTTCTGATTTCAACTTTTCCGTCCTTGCTACGTATCACAGGCAGCGGCGTAGCCACCGCCTGGGCAGCCGCCCGGGGGCCCGGGTCTCGGGGCGCCCGGAATTGCCGGATAGTTTCATCAATCCTAACAATTGCATCATTGATTTAAAAATCTTAGTTACAAATAAATGAGTAAATTTAAATATGATTTCGTCGTACAATCAACGAGTATTGACAGATGTACCCGATTTAGCTGACTAATTTACCATCATGCTGTTTCACCGCGGGGGTAGGCAGAGAGGATAGGGCGCCACACTCTTCTGTCCTGACACACATTTCTCGCCTCATTCACATTCATACATCTTCTCATACAAGCTCACCTATTATTGACACTTCTAACAGGACCATCCTCCAGTATCTGATTTACCTGATCATGTCAAGTCTTCCGTGAATGTTCTCTATTTCTGGTGCCATCGACACTACATTCCATATGACCAAACCACCTTAGTGATCCTTTCTTAATCTTACTCTCTATACTAAGATCAGCTTTATATTCTTTCTTTGTTTCTTCATTCTTTACTCTGTCATAAATGAATCTGTCACACATATGCTTAAGCGATCTCATTTCCACTGCATAAAGTTTACTTTCGTTCCTCTTCTATCAGCCCCAGGCCTCACTTCCATAATCATATTCATAATTCAGTGTTGGTACCAGGACTCCATTATGTACCGCTAGTTTAGCCTCGATTGACAAGTTCCTATTAACTATAATTCCATTCAAAGCGCCGTTCACTTTGTTTCCTGCAGTCACCCTACTTTCGATATCTTTCTCAGCCTTTCCGTTTCTATCAAACATACTTCCCATGTAGGTAGTATTGGCAGATATACTCGATTTAGGACTGCAGTAATATGAGTAGTAACAGTTATTTATAATTTATATTAATTATGTTAAAGGTAATGTAACATTAAAATATTGAAATATTAAGTCATCATTATCATTTTAAAAAAAGGTTAAGGGGTAGACGCAATTAAGCACTCGGTATTACATGTGTTTGCCCGGTGGGAGGGGTGGAATAATTCGTCGCTACGCCACTGATCACAGCACCACTGGATCGTGAAGTTATGGGCGTCATTGTTTTTCATGTTTCGGATATGAAGAAATCAAAGATGCTTCGCGAAGATACTGTCACTGTTTGCTAATTACCTCGGATCGGAAAGTCATTGAACCTGATGAATCAGATGAGGTTTAATCTCGCGTCGATACCAATTATTTTTTTTGTAAACTTTTGACAAACTTATTCTTCACTTCCACTGGCGTGGACCATTGCGGTTACCGTAATGTTATCTTACACAATGAAGAAAAAATTAATACGTGATGGTATTTCAATATTGAAATGATATTTTTCTCAGAACACGTGAACGGTTATGTTAGAGCGCGTCCTCTGCATGGCGAACGTCTGGAATAAATTATTTCAGATATGATGGAACTCGGTGCCTTCATAAAAATGTGATTGCAATAAAATCTGACATTGCAGGTTGATATCCATTGCGAGTACGAATCGGAGCCATGGCCAACAGTGGAACAATGTGATTCCACGGTTCGATCGGAAAAATGTGTCAATATCACACCGGTACACGATATTATTTGTATCCTGTATTAATTAATCCTTATCATATTGTGACCTTGGAACAATAATGTATTATTTGACATTTTAGTCAAAATTAACTTTTTTTTTTATCAAAATTCAGAAATATATATAACAAACTTGTCAAATTTCTTAGTAGGTACTTATTTTATTTATATTTTAGGTTATATTTTCGTAACTAATAGTTTTTAAATCAAAATATAATACATGAATAGACATGAAATAAAGTATACGTATAGGAGAGGGGTTTGGAACATTAGTTGTGGGACAAGGAACATTCTGTGCAAATTCTGGGTGGAAACATAAATCCAATGGTTTATGACACATTTATGTAACAGTATAAGTATTTACTCTTCGAAAATTAAATCTTTTTGTAAACATGACGTATTTTTTACATTAATGCATATTATATTGTCAGCGTTTAAATTTTCGTTCAAATCGAGTCATATTTTTAAAAAAAGTCGCGGAGCTATTTGATTGCGCAAGCGACACCAAAATGAAAATTTTGGGATAAGAAATATTATATATTTGGTGGTCTATGATAAACATAGATATTAATGAAAATAAAATATGTTATCTATATTATATAAATCAGGAATCGCTTTAATTTATTTCTCGTAATTATGCAGCGACATTTTTGTGCTCGGCGATGAACCAAACTTGCCGAAGAAATCGAAAAATTAATATTCAAAAACTTTGATGTTCAATATTTCAGTTTGACGTAAATGTCAGTTTACCGGTTGTCGACTCGTCTAAGGGAACATATTATTATTATTACAAAATTATTTTATACGCTTCAATTTGTTGGTTTATTAAGAAAATAAAAATTATCATGTTGCGTAACGCAATCACTACCGTGTAAATTAATGATATTTCACATTCTCGTATATTTCAATATTGATTGTACACTTTTTAATTAACACTTCTTACTAACTTTGTCGTAGTCTAGTCAGACGACCGCTGTATGTCACTTTTTAGAGAATTGTTAAGTCGTTTGTTTATGTTTTTCTTATTTACTGTCACTATCTGAATAGAATTCTTGGATTACATTAATCTATCTCCAGCACGCTAGTGATTCTGTAAAGGTTGTAGTTTCGGGGTGCATAATAAAGTATTCGGTTGAATACCTCGTGGCATTCATGTTATTGTAAATTTGGTCTAATCAAGCGACAGCCATGAAACATACCATGTCGGCTCGGCGGGCAGGAAGTGAAGATAAAGCGAACGACTGCGTAGTGTGTTTATTTATAACTTATAACCATAATGTGACATATTATGTCTTAAATTGTTAAACTTTTCAGTGAGACGTACGATGACCGACTTTATATTTCTATACAGGATCATCGATGGTATGATGAACTGTCCCCAGACTGTTGGTCTTCTTTAGTCGGTCATCGAGACACAATTCATTGTTTTATTACAGTGGTAATGTCAGAACTCATCGCCGGCTAACTTCGCAGTCCCCAGAATGCATTCTTTGGGGAATGAATATGCGGAGGTAGTCGAGATTTTTCCTGTTAATTTAATTATTTATACGACTAGACTATTACAATTTTGTGTGTCTCAACTCAATGGTGACGGATAAATTGCTACTTCACATTTTATATTTGTTTTTAATTTTAATTATGTAAAAACATGCCAAGACTATGTAATTTTTTTTCTTTATGTATTGCACTTCCGTTATAATTTTACGTTATTTTTAAATTTATGTTAATGCCTGTATAGGCGTGTATAATTATAAATAAGTAAATATAAGAATATTTATTTAAATGTCCGTTTAAAAATGCATTATTTTTAACGCACGGTTGTTTGTTTGGTGCATCATTGACCTTTTTGATTGCGGATGTAAATTCAGAAATTGTTGAGAGGATCCATCTAATGGCTGGAGATCGTGGGTTTTCATCTCGTTAAAGTGAAGGGTTCGATCTTGGTCGTAAATCGCATGATTCTTATCTGCGTCTCAAGGTTCCGATTATAAATTACAACATCGGTCTCGAATCTCCAATCCTTTAATAATCCTGATCTCATCGCGGGGTCTTCGTACCTTTTTTCGACGACTGCGTGCATACTGATGCAAGGAAGAAATCCTCTATTGTTATACGTAAACGGAGGCGAGACAGATTTCACCGTTTCGATAAGGAGTGATTCTGAATTTTTGGAGTGAAATTGGATGTAATAAAAAAAAAGATACAATTTATTTCATTAATTGGCATGTACTATGTATTTTTAAAATAAACTAAACCTTATACTATATAAAATTGAATTATACTTTTGTCATCTCGAGATGACTAATGATAAGCTGAATATAACGATAATGGTGCTGACCTATTCGGGTAACGGGGCAGGGCATGGAAGGTGTAGGCTTTTTTTCCTGTCGTTATTGGGAATATGGAAAATAGGGGTGAAGTGTTAGGTGTTTGTTATGAATTTGAGTTTTTTTTTTAAATTTTGATAGTTTCTAAGTTATTCGTTATTAATCATTTATTAGACAAGGAGTGAAGAAGTTTTACTTTATGCGTGAATGTTTATGATTAGATTTAATAATGTGATTAGAAAATTCCGAGATGTTATTATTTCTGTGTACTATAAAGTTTAGCCTATTGAAAGAAAAAATAAAATAAAAACTTTATCAATTTTCTCTATGGAGCCTCATCTGCCAACATCATAGATTGAATCCAATTTCTACCGCAAATAAGTTGCAAATTCTGCAAATAAATTGCAAATTCTCATAGGCGCTCTCCAGATGTGTCACGCACTTTGCTTTTGTATCCGGAACTTCTTCCTTTGCATTCGGTCCTTCGTCCTGTCGCGTCCTTCTCGGGATGTTCCCAGGGAGTCGATGAAAAAAATAAATAATTGAAGACAAAATTCTTCCGTACAACACCGAATGCGTTGGTATGCGTGGACCCTTATAATAGGTGCCTCCTCAGGCTACCCACACATGTTCGTTAGTGTGTGTTTGCGTTTGTCTGCTTTGTCAATCTAGCGTGCAGCCACAACGTAAGGGCGTAGGAAATATATTTGGCTTAAAATCCATAATTTATCAATGTTAAAATTTTCAGCAGTTTATTCCCCAACTTACTTTCATATACATATCTATTCTAATTCGCGCATTCAAATAATAATAATAAACATAATTGTTAGATTTTTTTTCTTTGATTATTTATTTATTTAAAATCTTTTTTTTTTATTGTACCTACCTATTTATTATAACTTGATATCTAGTAAAGTCAATTTTTTATTTTTCTGAAAAAAATTAAGTAATTTGTATTTTTTTAAGTAAAATTTATTAATACGCTCAACTATTAATTTTTTGAGATTTATCTTTCATGTTTAAATAATAACATTTTTTTAATAATAATTTAACAAATAACACATATTTTATCTTGTGATAGTTAAGTTAAATTAATTATGTAGATTGTAACAATGTATTCGTCTTCACGACATATATAACTTATATTCAAAAACATAAATCACATGTTATTTATTTATTCTTATAATCCGACAGATCGTTATTTATTATATATAACATTGATTAATATCTGAATGAGTATTAACATCCACATTTTTCTCATTAGACATCTTTATTTACGAGTTATTTTCGGTTGTAAATTCAACGTGTCAATTATAATCATGTTTTCAATTTGAAATACACGTATTTAATACATTTCTGCAATAATCTCAGGATCTGACCACTTTATAATTAATCGCTGAATAACAAGATTTTTTTTTACTAAAATCTGACATTTACGTGCGAACACACATTTATGTTTCTAATTGCAAAACTTGATCTCGTAAAAGTTCATTTGTGAATTATTATTTTTAGATTGCAATATAATAATACGTATTAAACAATGGACATTTTATGTGATGTTTTATTTTATTTTATTATATTATATTACGAGGCGCCTTTGAGTTGGTAAACTTCTGATATGGGTCTTGTTAGGAATGAGGATGCAGGTCAGGTAACTCGAAATGAAAAGATTTATCCCCGAATATCCTGATTGTTGCTTTCAAATAAATTTTATTGTTTTATAATTAACTATTTTTTACACAATTCACATATTATTTTGATTATGTGTACTTAGTAATTTTTTTTGAAAAATCGTTATTTTGTGACTCTCACAGTTAATGATTTTACCTTCTGTTCACATTAACAAATTACACGAAAAATTTTTACGTTGATTTTTATATAATTATTATACTATTATAGATATACGAAAGATTGAAAAGGCATACACAACTCACAAGTTTATAACATTTCTTAATAGATTCCGGCATTAGAATCCAATTTCTAACGTAATTAGGAGACATAGATGCACTTCTCCCATAGTATTATATTATTGTATCCACAAGAGATACAACCACCTCGAGTACCTCCGATGTGTCGTTGTGTAAATAAATAATAACAATGGACGTGACGTGGTAAAGATTGGCGGATTATCAAGAGAATGGCAGAGATCATCGCTGATGATGATAATTATCTAGACATACTGTAATCATTATAAGTACTCGTCTGACAGTAAATTTGGACATCTCTATTCAGTTATATCTCAGTATCTAATTGTATCTTGTTCTACATTTTATATACGCATATTTTTATTTTATTATTATTTCTATTTTATACATTGAACATTACACTTATTTTAAGTTTTACATATATATTATATTATATCTTATACATTGGACAATCCATTTACTTTAATATTTTTTATTTATTATCTTTGTTTTATTAACCACTGAATTGAGTTTAAATACATCTATCGGTTTCGAAAAATACTATTTTCTTCTTCAGGATGTCATAACTAACTAAAAATATAAATTATTGTTTCTTCACCAGAATCTATTTTTAAAAAAACAACAATTATTTAAAAAATAAATTTAGTACCTAACTCAAATTGTTACTTAATACTATTGTATAGTTAATACTATTAAAAATAGATTCTGGTGAAGAAACAATGATATATATTTTTAGTTAGTTATGACATCCTGAAGAAGAAAATAGTATTTTTCGAAACCGGTAGATGTATTTAAACTCAATTCAGTGGTTAATAAAACAAAGATAATAAATTAAAAATATGAATTTTAACCACAAAGTTAATATTGCTAATTTTAAAAGCATTTACTTTAAGTTTTACACTTTATTTATCTAATCTAATGACATTTGTTTAACTCTTTATATATATATAAGCAAAATTCTAGTATAGCAGGCAGGGTACCGAAATATATGTCTTTGTTTGCTGAAATGTTTATCCGATTATAATATAACACACTGTACTATGAATCAAATAAATTATTATTATTATTAGTCATATCAGATTTGATTTGATTTTTTTCTCCATCCTAATTCAGATTGATCTTGACTCGATTAAAATGTACACATATTTATATTGAATAAACAATTTTGAATTGCGGAATATTTATTCGGGCTATAAAAATTCCGAAATTTTTTCTGCTAATTAGAGGTAACATTTTATTTATTTTACCAGTGGCACTCGAGAGCGTTAAAAAAAATATACACAAAGGATCCATAATGTAGGTTCTCATTCTTATATCCTCGGGAATCGGAAATGCTGTATCACCTGTAAGAGCAGTTTCACGCGAGAATACATGTTTTGGTACAATTAGTTCCCAACCCATGTATCCGAGCCTATTTCTCGCGCAAGTACCTAGCGCCAGGTGAAACCTATTCAATTGATCTTGGAACTTCCAGGAAACTCTCGTTGTCTACGGTAGATTCGATTTGATCCATTATATTGTCCTTTGTATTATTTCCTTTGTACGTATTTTTTTTTTTGTCATCGTTTTTCATATTTCGTGTGAAAATTCAAAGGTGTACTCGTGATCACTGGGGCATATTTTTTCCTAAAGAAAATGATATTGAAATGATTGAATTCAAGTATCTGGCAATGACTATTTTCAGTAAATAAATAAACCTGTCATTAGAAAAATACTATATTTTTCATATATAATTCTTATTATATTTAATAGTTTATTCTACCAATATTTCTCGCGCCTTCTGTCAACGAATAGACGAACACCATACAACTGTTTTTGATTCCCTTACTGATGTTAACATTTTCATTAATCTACATTTTCACGCTCAGACTGGTTTTGTATGAGTACCCTAAAGAAATTAAATAAAAATAGAGCAGCGGTTCTATTGTACACCTGATGAAGCTTCTTCCGATAAACCGACGAGAAGAATGTCCTGTTTTTTTCTTAATTCTTTTCAGTTGGAGAATTTTATCTGCTTTTTTACACATTGTTGTCATTAGTTTACGTTTAGTTTATATATGCAATAAAATGAAATCTAATTCTAATTTCTTACACGGGATTATTCAAAGATTCAATTTTATTTTATCGCTAAAATATTACAATTTGTATTGCGTATATTACAAATGTGGGTATATTTTTATAATTATATTATAATATGTCAATTGGCTGATTAGAACCTCAAGTTCATTCCTAAAGTGTCATTCAATGACATGGAAAATATCCGTCTCCGAAGCGGTTCTGTTCAGCAGGGCAATAGCTCTACCACTGGGCATGATTATCATTAGCATATTGGTCCTACACAGCGGGGGATGGAACAGCCTGTCCCGACGTTGCCGAAGATAGTTGTCGCGGATATAAAGACTTATGTCCGCAATTCAACGGCGGAATTAATGACTACATCAAGTATCGGTACAAGGTACACTGCCCTTCTATTATCTGAATTGTACCCGGGCATACCCAGAATCTTGTGATACTAATATATTTCTACAATAACACTAGCATTTTACCCGTTCTAAGAGACGTGATGGTCGTACAATATCTGGAAAGTTGTTGGGCTAAATTGGAAGCAAAATGCAAAAGACAAGGGGGTATACCTATACAAAGTATGCCATGTATCAATATTGGACGCAGATTGGCAGAAGAAAAAGTTTGAAAATGAAGTAAAAATAATGATTTCAAATGGTCACACAATAACAAAACTTTTACAACTTAAAAATCAGCATCTAACAATTTTTCAGAGTTGTGCGTTGTCAGACACGTTGATTATATATAATATTTGTGTTATTAAAGTATTTGGTTCAGTATCTGCATTAAAAATATATATGTATAAATATATATATATATATATATATATTTATATAATATACAAATTTC
This sequence comes from Eubasilissa regina, assembly GCA_022840565.1. Taxonomy (NCBI): domain Eukaryota; kingdom Metazoa; phylum Arthropoda; class Insecta; order Trichoptera; family Phryganeidae; genus Eubasilissa; species Eubasilissa regina. The sequence continues at coordinate 32,010,604 of JAINEB010000018.1, forward strand.
AGTTCACAATTGGTATAATTGTAAAATTCAGAAACAAATTCTGTTTAATATAAAAGTATAGGTACTTTCAGAACAAAAAGCTCACATTTAAATTGACATTATGTAATAATGTATCAGTTACCTCGCATATCTACATATAATAAATAATGCGTTACATATATATATATATATAGGTAACCTCCGTTCATCGCGACCTCGGCGAGTGCGGATTCGTTATATCGCGATCTTTTTAAAAAAAAAAATTAGTTTTTTCGCTTGTCTGGCTTTGACACATGCCAGGAATCGTCATAATGAGTGGACGCACTTGCGTGCTATCTTTCTTGCTCATTCACATCGTACACGTACATGTACGTAATGTTGCGAGTGAGACAATATTCAGACATTGTTAAAATCACACGGCGAACACTTAACTAACGAATGCAAGAAATGGACTGATATGCTATGCTCCAAAAAATGACGTCTCGAACCTGTTCCCGTGCGAAAGTGAAGTGTCAAAATCATTAAAAAGGTCCTTTCTCTCCACAATCAAGAGTGAGTTCTGTTAAGCGTTGTTGTAACGGCTTATTTGACAGTTATCAGTTATTTTTGCATAATAAACATAGGCCAAACAAGGGAAACTAGATTTTTTATTGCAACGCGGAACAAAATAAATGAATAATGTTATGTATGTCTTTTTTTGTTGTTGTTATTAATTATGTTTGATTTATTATTAATAATGTATTTTTTGGATTATTAAAATGTTTTTTTAAATCCCCCGTCGATTGCGAAATTTCGTTTATCGCGACCATGTCCAGAACGTATCCCCCGCTATCAACGGGGGTTACCTGTACTTACTTACTTACTTACCATCACGCCGTTTCCTCGTGGGGGTAGGCAGATAGGATAGAGCGCCACACTCTTCTGTCCTGACACACAATTCTCGCCTCATCCACATTCATACATCTTGTCATACAAGCTCGCCGATTGTTGAGGCTTCTAACAGAACCATCCTCCATTATCTGGTTTACCTGATTGTACCAAGTCTTCCGCGGACGTCCTCTATTTCTGGTTCCATCAACACTTGCGTAATATATCTTTCTCACCATTCTCTCCTCATTCATCCTTTCCATATGACCAAACCACCAAAGTGATCCTTTCTTAATCTTACTCACTATACTAACATCAGCTTTACATTATTTTCTTATTTCTTCATTCTTTATTCTGTCATAAATAGATTTGCCACAAATACGTCTAAGGGATCTCATTTCCACTGCATTCAGTCTACTTTCGTTCCTTTTCTGCCAGCTCCAGTTACCTGTACATTATATTAGTACTGGAGATTTGCCACGTTTTGATAGAATCCAAAGAAGATATTTAGAAAAAACAAAATATATTTTGTTTCATTGCAACGCTTTGAAGGACATCCGTAGAACATTCTCGACAATGCCAAAAAAACCCCATCCATCATTAGAATGCAGCCGTAGCGACGTATTTGCTAGTCATCTAAACAATAAACGATGACTTCATCGAATTTCGTTTTCGTTTAGTTTTTTATGCACCTGTCGTGTGCCGGCCTCAGTCGGCTTCGATCCGCGAGATTTGCATTTTTCTCCGTTTAGTCATTTCATCTGTCGGTTATTCGTAATACACTTTTATGCGCCTCGACATTGTCCCAGCTCTCAGCCAATCGTCTAACTCACCTTGAAGGCTGTGTTAATCGTAGTGCATAATGCACTTTTGCGTCAAAGTTTTATTGAAAAGTGATTATTGGCATTGACAATCGAAACCTCGGTGTTTTTATTTTTTACAATAATAATTCTCGTTTCGTAATCCACCATTGCTCAAAATGTTTTTGGAGTAAATATTATAGTTTAGCTTTAGACAATTTATTTAACTGTCTTAACTAATTAAGCTCACCGTTATACTCTTCTGACCTGACATACTACTCTAGTCTCATTATCTTTCGTAAGTTTTCTGATGCATGATTTTTAATTACTATTATTTTTTTAGGTTTTTTTAAACTTCAGCCGGTGGTGCCATTTAAGCTTCTTTATTTATGCTGTTCATCAGCATAATGTCAAGTAAAATTTGTTCATGTAATATGAAGGTGATAGCCGCCAATTTTATGTGAATTAATGAATTAATTGCAACTTTCTTATTTGTGCAATATTATCAAAATTACTTTATGGTCCCATATTATACAGATAATAAGACAAAACACTTTTATTAATAAATTAACATGTATCGATACCTATGGTATCTTCTTCAGGAATGTATACTAAAATTAAAGATACAAGCATTGATAATTACAAATTATAAAGTATAAGTACATGTATTCTGAATTCGCTAATCACCTTTTGGAAACAAATCGTTCTTTTGACATTTAACAAGGGTTTACAAATTATACATACAAATACTAGTAGTTTACAGTTAGATAAATTAGAATTTTTAGAAATAATAAAAAATGTTAATAGGAAGCTAAATATTATAAATAAGCAAATCCTTTTTACAAATAGTTACCCCTTAGATTTGTTTTCCTAATACTTATACTTAGTTACCCACCACTCATACTTTATAGTCTTGTTTTAAATCTGTGCTTGTATCTTTAATTTTAGTATACATACATTGTTTCCCGAAGAAGTGTTTTGTCCTATTATTTACATACTTATTTAGTTACCATCCCGCAGAGTTAGACAGAGAAGATAGAGCGCCACAGTCTTCCGTCTTGTCACACAACTCTTGCTTCATACATTTGCTCGCGCGTACTCGTCGGTATATTTCTAACTACGAGTATCTTTCTGTAATCTTCAACACTCGTCTCATATTTTTTCTTTAAAATACTCTCTTCTCATACGTTATACACGCTCAAACCATCTTATGGATCCATTTTTCATTATACCGACTATGCCACAAACAGATCTACATTAATTTATAATTTATTAATTTTTCTTTATTATATGTATATTATTATTTCCACACATCCAAACTTCATACTTCATTAATTCATTTATCTTTTATAAATTCCAATAACATTTTTTATTTCTCCAACTTTTGATAATATGTATTTGAAATCCCCAGTTAGGCAGTGCTGGTAATTGAATTTATTGTACAATAATTATCATATTTGTGTCGTGAATTATTTGCCTACCTACCCACCATTACCCAACCGAGTACATCGGCTGGGTGTATCATTGTTTTTAAAACTTAAAATACAAGTGTTGAGGCAATCCATCCTAAGTAAATAAATTACAAAAAAATTAGGCCGATTTTGTAATGGACATCAAAATTGGCCAATTCTTTCTGTCGTCGGCGCATTTTTCAGTTTCAATACGGTTGCAAAATGCAACAATACCCGGCGCCGTTTTTATCGCAGTTTGGATTTGAAATAAGAACCTCGTTCTTTTGTCGCAGAAGATCATTTCAAAAGGCAACGACATATGTACACGTTCTCTTAATTTCCTCGGCTGATTTAATCTATGGAGTTCTTGGAACACTGTTTGAATTTAGAACACTTGCCGGACACGCGCCGCGGCGGCGGTGCGTCACGGTTCACACTATCGGAATTAATTAGGTACCTATTGACAATGCGGCACAACTTCTGGTCTAATAGTTTAATACTTTTTGTTCACCTTGAATTAGGTACCTGCCTCCTTTTTTGACGATACGGTTTATATCCGATATGCAATAAATATTGTAATAAACAACTAATTAAACTTTCATTACAGTCGATGAGAGTTTTTATGTTATTAGCGCGAGATTAACAAGATAAATAAAATAGTAGTAGCTAATATTAGGTATATTTCAATATTTAAATACAATAGATACAACATAGGATGGAATAAATGAGTCACAATAAAAATATGTCCATTAAATCTCTTGCAAATGCAATGCAGAGGGTCTAATACGCAGCTTCCGGTTAAGTTCAATGCACGTTTGTCGATCATGACTAGGAGACCTCGAAACCACTCTCCGTGAATTTTATATATATATATATATATATATATATATATATATATATATATATATATATATATATATATGATATATCTGATTTTGTGGACACGATAACTCCCGTAATCTTAATAGACTTTACTGAACAATTGACCTCATAAATATCTCGGCTAAGTTCGTTAAGCAGCTTGATTCGCCATCTTATTTTAAAATAGGGACTGATCAGAAACATAAATAATTCCTAACTAGAACATTTTTATTTATTTAAATAAATTACGAGTATTTAGGTGTTAAAATTTAATTTAACGTCATATCGAAGGACTTTGTTACGTTGTTGTTTTCAAACTTTTTGATATTTTACAGAAGAAAAAAAATGTACATCGCGACATTTTGTTTTATCCGCCAAATTGTACTAATTTATTCAGGCGTACTGTTGCAAGTGACCGAAAATAGGTGTTTGCAACATTTTGATAGAGCGTGTGACTTTGAACACTTATAAAGTAGCTTCGAATAAATTGACTTTATTCGCGAACTTTAGAGACACGTCAAGAGAAGTGATAAAGGTCGATCTGTATCGGCCGATTCAATCCTTTCTCCATATAAAGTTTAAATAACGTTTAAATGTGCTGACCTTTGCTGGCGCTCGCCTCTCGTTCTCCGTGGACACGCACCGCTTCGCTAAAAATGTCACTTTCGTCGTACGTGTCGTTTATACAATAACAGCTTTACTTTCACTCCTCATTATCAGTGACGTCTCACAAAAACATTGTAAACCGGTTTGCAAAAATTATTTTAGCAACCGCTCACATATTCCCCCCTCCGCCGCGTAAAATAAATGTGAGTAAAATTGATTATTCCCGACCATGTTAAGAATATCATTAATCCTGTTTTGAATACCTGAAGTAGGATTTCAAAAGAATGGCACAAGTTATAACATTTCCAGAAGCGATGGTCTCATAGTATCTGTTTTTATGTATCTACCTATGTATGTATGTATGTACCTAGGAATTATAATACAAACTCAAACGGAAAGAACATATTACTAATCTTACAAACGGAATAAAGAAAACTGCCTACGTATTTTCAAGACTCGGAAACATCTATCACTTACAAATCTGAAAATGATAATGTATTACGTGTTTGTACAGTCACGTTTGCAATACGGTATAATTGAATAGGGAGGAGCATATAAAACTTCAATATTACAATTAAAAATCACTCAAACATAAAAAAATCTATCAAATATAAAAATATGTTAAAAGTATATAACTTTTAACATATTCATTTTCACACAAAAAAAAATTCAATAATCCAAATTTTCAAAATTAAAAAACAATTAAATATTAGGGGCGAATTGCGATCTACAAGATTTAGAAAACAAATTGATATTCCAAAACTAAAGTATACCGCAACCCAAAATCACTAAATTTATCAAGGCATCAAATTTTTTAACAATCTCCCCATCACAAGAGAAAAATTACAGACTATAAATTTGTATCTGAAGTAAAAAAATATGTACACAGACTAACTGAAACATAAATTATCGTATAAACTCCTTCTCTATACACGAGTCTTACTCTCTTAGAGAAGAAAGAAATGATACATATATCCTTATTATTTATTAATTATTTTTAAAATGTATTATATTTTCTAATATTAAAAAAAAAAATTAAAAAAATGATTTGGTGCTCACCACAACAAAATAAACAGTGATCCTCAATGTTATGAAATATATTTGGTATATGAATGCTTGCCTTTATTACAAATATTCAGCAACAAACGGTTCGGCGAGAGGTTCTCAATTTTAACAACCGGTTCGCGTGAACCGGTGCGAACTCATAGGGGAACATCACTGGCTATAACGTTCACGTTTCGTTTGCAATACGAGCAGGGTATTTTGTGCTAAGTGATAACACCACACTGAGCCGGGAGATTGATCTCTCCGGTGGATACCTGAACGCAGACGCCAGGGAATGCGCTGGTCACGGCCGACGTCACAGTGATGCAAGGTACGGTGGTCAGCCGAGCGAGAACGTTCAGCGGCTGCGTATTATAATTTTATTGTTCGGTAGGATCAGCCGGCGTCGGAAAAATATATGAACCTTGAATTTAGCCGCTTCGCCGTGAAAATACTTGGCCAAGCGCGCGCCATTGTAAATATATATTTTTAAATTTGCTTATGAATGTTTTGCGTAACTTTTTGTGATTGATGTTTCTCTACAGGACGCAGGATGGTACTTTTCTATTCCATCTTGCTAAATAAAATTTTTCAATAATTTATTGCCATTTATTTGCAAATATTTTAGGAATGTGTGCATATGTTTTGTAGTCATGATTACCTTAGATTACGCATGCGAACGGTCAGATGCTATATGTTCCCAGTATTATTTTATGGGATAGAAGCTTGTATACTCACATTACTTGTGGATGTGGATCTACAGAAGAATGTGCGAATGGAGAAGTTATGGTTAGAATAAATGAAGAAGAAAAAAAGGATTAAAAACATAAAAAATTATGAAAAAATAAGGTTAACATTATGGCTGAAGAACCTGAGGCAATGATTTGACCAGTGCACTGTAGAGCTTTTCAAGGCCGCTGTATACAAAGTGATGATAGCCAACGTCCGTTGAACGGATGAGGCACGAAAGGAAGATGATTATTTTATCAAATATTAAAATATACCAACATACCATCATAAATTTTCCTGTCCTAGCTACTCTAATCTACTACTCTTCAATTGTCTATTATAATACATATTTTTATTGACACTCGTCGATACTTGAAGCTTACACGATGACTTTCCTTCAATATCAGATCCCCCCCTTATGTGCCACATGTCCAAATCATTTTAGTGCCATTTGGCGTAGACTACATGCAATCTTATTTTCATTCGCTTCATTTTATTAATTTTTTATTTTATCTATATAGATTTCTAAACATTCACACTCCTTTCATACTTTTTTCCAACTTCCAAGTCTCATTTGCATAGATTAATGTTGGTATAAGAGTTACATACATTCAACAGTACCTATATTTATATTTTCAAGAAATCTAGATCTTGTATTATCAGTTTAAAGTCATTCTTTATCTACAAAAATATAATTGTCGATGTTTGTGCGTGTGGTCAATTATAGCCCAAGAGCATACTCATATTTCATACCATATTATATATTTATACCATACGCACTCATATTTCGAGTAAAATACATAACCATATAATCATCTGGCACTTTCTCACTTGACTGGATATGAATAAATATTACTTTGAACGTTCTGTTTTTTATTTAAAATAAATTAATCAACCGCGCTTTGCATTTTTGAGAAGTAGTTAGGTAGCTACCAGAAGGTAGATTTACCAAATATTCGATGTAGATTTGAAAATATATTTTTTTCTAATTCATTAATATCAGATAATTAACATCAGATAAGTGTGGCTGGGCGGGACGAAATTGAGTTAAAAATAAGGTTAAATTCCTATATATATTCAATGAAGATGGACAAGACGATGATGACATAGAACGACAGAGGAGACAGTTGAGTGTTCGTGCAAATATGCTGTCACTGCGTTTCTACCGATGCAGTAAGGAAGTGAAGAGGATCCTGTTTAAATCGTTCTTCACCAGCTTGTATACCTTCGAGCTCTGGTCGAAATATAAGCAATTGACATTCAACCGTCTCCGAATTCGGTATAACTCATACAGAATACTGTTCGTATTGGCGCGTTATTGTAGCGCATCTACAATGTGTGCCGAAGGCCGTATACATGGATTCGTTTCGCTTCTGAGATATCGAGTTGCGGGCGTAAAGCTGCGGCTGCAGCAGTGCGAGCGGCGCTCTCATGGAAAGCTGATTCCCTTATCGGAGAATGGCAACGACTACAGAATAGCTACAAATACAATAATGGCCGTGACTGAAATGTAGTATTTATATTTTGTTTATATTTATATATATATATGTGAACTTTTTATTTATTTATATTTTTTTGCTTTTCTTTGCATGACATAAATAATATTTTGTAACATAAATGTATTATATAATATGAATTATCTTCATGGCGAATCGAGTCTTCATAAAAAATAAAAAACCTGATTATGCTGCAATAAACGCATTATTATTATTATTATTATTGACGGCCCTAGTTTATACATATTTAATACTATTAATATTTTAGAATATATAAATAAATAATAATTCACGGATTCGCTGTGGACGGGTCTAGAAATCTGATGAAATTAAAGTGCTTCCAGAGTCAGAATACATATATAATATATTGGTCATTACGCAAATGTCTCGAATTTTTTCTCACAACCGATATAATATAATTGAAATACCGTTTCTCGGATGTATGATGTCAGGTTGGAATTCGTCTTAAAAAAAAAAAGATCTTTTAAATAACTTGTTTTTGCGCAACGTACCCGCGGATGCTGTCAATTGGTTTTTTTACGTCACACAATCCGTGCGTGACGTCGTGGCCGGTTTTTGTGCTGGTGGTGGAACCAAATCTACCGGTCTTCTTTGGGCATATTCATTGGATATCACCTTTAATCTCTCGGATAGCTTCCATGCCTTGTATTATGCCTGATTAGTGGGTCAATTTCCAAATTCTATTGCCATCCGCTGTTTAATAGTTTCGTGTTTTTTGGACGTTAAGTAATTGTTATTTTAACCTATTGAGAGCGCAGTAAATTGTTGAATAATATTGTGTTCACACACCGGAAGGGTTGACCCGCGTTGTAAATATTAGGAAATTGTTGACTGACCTGAGAATTTTTTTTTTGCCGTCTTTAATGACTTCTTAAGTATTTAGTACATTATGTACAGTAACAAATACGACTGGCATGTATTAAAAATAACATTTAAAAAAAAAAAAGTTCCTTTTTTAAATTAAACATTCTGAAATAAATCTTTACGTCCGTCCATGCAGTGTTACTATTTGAATATTTAAAAATAAATTATCATCTTTCAAATGTCAATACATCCAAGGCGGAAATATTTGTTTAAACACTGCTAACATTGAACAAATCACAATTGACGAATCTTTTAATGTATATAATAGCAATCAATAATTGCTAGGATACCTTAAACGGTTGGCTGTATTGTAGACATGCATTTCTGATAAGATCATATAACTAGTCACCAGAAGACAGGCGCGCAAATAGATAACCGCACACAAAGAAATAAATAATAATAATGTAGGATACATCAAATTAAATAAAGTTTTTTTTTTTTAATATTTAACGCAAACACGTTGTGGTTATTCATTTTTAATATTAAATAATTAATTAACTGGTTGGTGAATATATTTAACTCAGTGGTTAAAAACAGAGTTAACGAATTATTTATTATTATTATATTAAATTGAATCAAGTTAGGTGGTATATGTGTGCATTTGTATTGTGTGCAGTTATCACAGAATCGCATTTCTTCATCAAAACTCAAGTTTGCTATTTATTATTCAGCCCAATTTTTCCTTTCAATCTCTGGTTTAGTTTTATGTTGCAATAGTATTTGTTACTTATATCGCTTTTGACACTGGATAGTCCTTTATAAGTTTAAGTGGCAGTCGTGTAATGGCTATAAGCTTAAATGATGAAACAAATGTCAAGTGGGTTATGATTCACACAGTTGATGACGTAGATTCGGAATCTCCTTCACTACTAAAGCGGCCTGCCTTGCCCTCTCTCTCAAAACCTCGGCCAGGAATTGCAAAATATCGCGTCAGTCTCGTGCAACGAGTCGAAAAGTGATTTTTCATCGTATCCGAGCTCATTTTTACACACGCGAACCATCTATTGCTTTGTATAAAATGATTTGGCCGTTTTGTTTTATTTAACTTGTTAATTTTGAACCACGATCTTCGCGCGTATTGCATTCCGACCACTCTCGAGTGTCTACATATTTGCCTTGGGGGGGTTCCCAGAACTTAATTAACATATCTACGTTTTTCTTAATTTAAATACTAATAATAAATTATGCAAACGGTTGCCATAATTTTATTATATTCTTTTTACGAATAATCGAATGTACTGGAAGCAACACCGTGCGCGACTAAACATGTTTTATGATTTCATTTGTATTTTGTTAATTGAGTCAAAACTCTGTTTTATTCCACTACACTTTTCATTGTTTTTAGTGATATGTCATCTTCCCATTATCAATATTATATATCAACTAAAATTGCTTTTAACACAATGAAAAGTGTAGTGGAATAAAACAAGAGTTTTGACTCAATATACACGATAATCATGGAATTTTATTTGTGGTTTTCTTGTGCGTAATTCAAATGTCACCGTCGTTTGTTTAAAGCTCGTTGTGGTACCTTCCAGATGTATTATTATTAACTTGTGACGTACAAATGATTGTTTTGAACGCCATGACACCATAGTTAAAAATAACGTGACACCATAGTTAAAAATAAACGTAATGTATTCGAGTTTAATGTACATCTCAATAATATTTAAATGATTTCTTTTGACGCTTCTAATACAACTGTTTTTCATTGTATTTAGGTAGATATTTTGAAGTTTATTGAGTGAGTTGATTTCCTATTTAAGATAATATAATATCGCTTGACCATTGAGGCGTATCTGTGACAACCTCAAATTTTATTTTTCACCTCAAATTCAAGTTGTGTACAATATATTTCTTTATTTAAAATTACGGTACTCTTAAATAATATAATATAATCTCTGTTATCTTGAAATCTAGATGTAGACAGTCAATAATAACAAAAATGACTTATTATGAAATATAATAAAATTATAACATTGTTAACGTACATTTATCATCATTTTCAGCCGTTTTCTATACACTGCCGGATGAAGGCCTCCCCAGGTGTCTCCCACATTTCTCTGTCTATTGTTATTCGCCACTGTGTATTTCCGCAGAATTTTGTGATTTTGTCAGTTCATCAGATTTTAGGGCTGCCTATCCTCTCGGGTACCACTGGATGACTGTATTCGTAACGATTGTTCGTCCTCCGAGCGATGTGGCCCGCCCATCGCCATTTCAGTCTTCACTCTGTTCTCTTATTCACACATTTCTTTTCCATTCCCTTCGTATGATGTCTAAAGTGCATCTTTCCATACCTCTACGTTACTCTTAAGTTTTTTGACTTGTACTGGAACATATATTATGCGCTTTATACAGGGTGTAACAGACCTAGTCTACAATACTTTATGGGTGGATACTTGACTAAATTACTAATCGAAAATGTTCAAGGGATATGTGCCTTATCTCAACCATGTCATAGATGCATTTAAAAAAAAAATCGTAATAATGCGATTATTTCGATAAATTAAAATATTTTATTGATTCCAAATTATATATTGAATACGAAATATTAAAGGTCATCGAATTTCGAGCGACTAGACCATTTTTAGTTAGATGATTTGGGACCTGAAACAATGATATAGATTAATAAAGGAACAATTTCGCATATATTTATTTTGAAATACGTAGACTTAATCTTAACACGATTTCGTAAAAATTTTGTACAATATTATTTTTCGTAACACTGTAGAATTTTCGCATATTCCTTGAACATTTTCAACTTGTAATATAGTCAGGTATCCACCTATAAAGTATTGTGGAATAGGTCTGTTACACTCAATATAATAGATGACACATGTAAAATCACACATTTAAAATATATAAACTGTATTTTTGTTTGTGTGTGTACATGTCTGTTTCAGTCGTATTGATTTTTTTATTCAGTACACACTTTTTTGTGAAACTTGTTTCTGATGAATCGTAGGTACTAGGCACACTCATTTCTGCTGTATCGAATCAGGCAAACAGTACATTTTAAGAACAATTCGTTTGCGAAACACAATAATTTACCGTAACATTATTATTTCAATGGATCAACTGGTTTATTTCTTTTACTGCGAGTTCAACATAACATGACACGGCACAACTTATAAATTAAGTACTTTGGAATCATTGAAAATAAATAAAGCGTGTAAAACTAACCAAAATATTATGACAACTAAATTTAGCACAAGTCCCATTTTAAAATTTTTTCTTAAAAATTATTCATCAAGTAACAATTAAAGTTAGGTACTGAATTTATTTTTTAAATAATTATTGTTTTTTTATAAATAGATTCTGTTAAAGAAACAATATAACATATGTTCTTGATTATCGAATGAATATTCCTGAAGAAGAAGACGATATTTTTCGAAACCGGTAGATGTATTTAATTCATTTAGCAGTTAATAAAACAAAGTTAACAATCTAAAATAATTATAATATTTACTTCTCAGTCTTCTCCAATATTGTCATCTTGTTCATCTTCGACTTCGCAATCACTCAAAGAAAATATGATGAAGTCGGCAAACAAGTCGCGGATATTCTGCGAATTGTATACCTTTGAAGGTGCAACTATCTTGGAAGCGCGTGCTGTCTAGTTTATTTATGGCAGTTGTTTATAAATGTGTATTAATATATTTTTTAGTAATTACTTTTTGATATTGACAATAATATTATAATGGAATTAAAATGTTATTAATAATTGCGGAATAAAATAAGATAAAAATTTATTTTCTAAAACAAATTGGATGAATCACTCAGGGCCCATTGTTCACGGATGAGATTTCTCTCGGAGATTCGACTCGAGTGCGCATAAAGAACAGTTCAGCGTGAAGCAATTTATGAATCATCACCTCATATGTTTTGCGTGCAGATTAGAATGACCCATATGCATCTACCTTTACTGACTCATTGAGAGATCATCATGGCTTTTTTGGAAGGGTAAACAGAAAAAAAATACAGGTATACTATTGTAACTTACAAAAAAAATCGTGTTTGATTTATTGTGTTGATTACCTATAGCTTATTTGAGTGTATGAACTGCATGTCGCTGGTGTCTATGATCTAACATTTCGATGATTTGTGAAGAAGGCATCTGAAGGAGCGCCAAAAATATGATATCGCTGATATCCTCGATCTTTTTGTATGGTGCCGAAATTGTACTGCGAAATGGAACATAGTACTGGAGATGATTTTTTTTTGGTTGAATGTGTTTCAATACTGATGTACTTAAATGAAAATTAAATACAGATATAGTTCAGTGTATACTTGTGATTCCTGTCATATTTCTACTATATTACTGGAAACGAAGACGCTATAGAGGATTAGTGAAAGTAAACTGTTATCGTTACTGTGATTGTGTTCGATCGAATCGTTGATTAATAACTGAGATCCAACTGTTGGAAGTTTACCTTCTATGATTGGTCGAAGAATTACTAATAATCAGTTAACAATAATCGTTACAATCGAATACAATCACAGTCATGATAACGGTTTTAATAACATTTCGACTATCACTGGTAATGACGCCTATTGACAGGGCAGTTTTTTTTTAAAAATAACATGTTTTTTTTTAAATAACATAAAATTTTAACTGTACACACAACTGATTTTTTTTTTTTTTTACTAGTTAAAGTACCTGACGTTGTTTGGGCTTTACGCAGAGTGAAGAGGCTTCATTTAGGGTGATGGGGGTAGTTTTCGAAATCAGATGTAGAGTGTAATTTTCTTCTTATTTTGCACGTCAAGTGTGTAAAATTTCATCAAGAATTACCAATATTCTGCTTTAAGGGGTGGGAAAGTGAAATGAGGGTGGTTTTTCGAAATCTCGTGTAGACAGTGACCTTCCTCTTGTTTTGAAAGTCAAGTGTGCACAATTTTATCAAGTTCGGAATAAAACTGTAGATTTATATAAAAAATAAATCCACAGACACTCTTCTATAAATGTACAGATAATGACTATACTATCGGGAGCTTTAACCCTTCTCTTAAACAGGTGTAAATAACGGGTATTTTTGTTATTTCCACCCGTTGAAGAGATATACTACTCCTCTAGAAACTATATTCGTGATAAAAATAACACCTGTATAGTACAAAGTTTGGTTTATTATTTAAAAAAAAAGATAGAGAGGTTTACCGAGCAATGGAATTACCATACCATATACATACAATATACGGGGTTGATACCAACATTAGACAGTAAATGGACCAAACATCAAATGCAGTACTCGAGGAATGCCACCGACCGTTGAAGATGGAAAGAAATAAACAAACGAGCGGTAATAATGATCCTGTATCGTGACCACGACTACTGCATCCGAGAGGAGGGATCTGCCAGGATTCCTGACGTCTCTCCCATTGTCAGCCCCACAATTCGCCACGCTCGATGGAGTAACATTTATATTACAATTTATGTTATATTCAAAAACCTTCCAGTCTATCGTGAAATTGTTGGAGCGAAAACTCGGTGCCACCTCAATGGCTCGAAGAATTCATGGGACGTGAAACTCCATCACATTAGTGAATATTTATTATGGAATTTTTGTATAAATCATTGTACGTAAATTTTTCTATACAAAATTCCATACGCACGCACGTATGCCCGTTAATAAATATAATATTCAATGGAAAACGTTAACACGAAAAATTGATTTACATAAAAATATATTCTGCTCCCAAAAAAAACTGCTGTTTTTTTTGTACATTATTTTTCTTTTAACATGAAAAAAAAATACGCTTATCTTGAAAATATTTCACATCTTGGATGAATAATAAAATAATGTATCAGTCGCCAAATCGTCACTAAATAGTTGACCGTTTATCACATTATAACTCAAATTTTTATTGACTAGGCCGAGAGCTGATAATAAACAATATATTTCCCCACACCGCTCTTACTATGTTATACATTATCCGGATTATATATCTGTTTATGGCTACGACTTAACTTTCTATCGACTAGGCCAGCGTGTGTCATTTATTTTGACATTAAATTCGTTTAACATGAAAAAATATTTCGATTTATCTTAAACGATTTCTACTGTATTTAATACTTGAATTTGGAACCATTTACCTTAAAATTAGTTTCTTAAAATTGATCAGTTTGGATTATCCCAATTGAATTTAATTCTTGCAACATTATATTATTAAATTTTACATGCTTACGTATCTTAATTAAAAAAAAAACTGTGAATCGGGAGTGCAAATAAAAAATATAATTCTATAGATAAGTAAACTTTTTATGTATATGCTTATTTATGGATGTGTAAATTATGTATTAAAAAATGTAAAAAAAAATATTAGTGATAGTTTGTTAAGACATATAAAATAAAAATAATTAACGTAAGTGTTTTTAAACACCAACCATAAAAGGAATTAAAATTCCTACAATTTAAATTTTTTACTTACTATTACTTATTTTTAAAATGTCTATTTATTTGTCTAAAGTAATATACACGACACTAAATATAGCCCCGCGTAGCTGATACGACAGTTGTCAACACGCGCGCTATAGCCATTTGGTCAGGCAAAAATATTATATAATTTTTTGCGCAGATGTTGAATGAGACCTATTGAAACCACCACGCTTGAATTATCCCATAAATCACGAATCAATTCGTATTAATCTGTGTTTCGATTGAGAATGTTCATCATTCATTGTGGTTAACATTGATTTATTTTGGATAGAGATATTGTGATCCCTCGCATAACGAACGCTGCGCACAACGAACTTCCTGTTCGTCCAATACGCGACTCACACAACGAACCTCGCTTCACACAACGGACAACATCGTATTTCATCTTGCCGCTCGAATGCGCCTATGTATCACGAAGTCGCCCGAGCTTCCAAGGCAACACGATGAAGCTCAAAGGGAAATTTCATCTGACAACGAGGAAGAGGAATCAAATAAACCAATCTCAGCTGCTGCCATCAAGGACATTCTGGTCAAATGGGGAGAGGTTCAGGAGTTAACCAACACTCACTATCCAAATTCAGCTGAGGCCAACAGGATCAATGATCTCTACAATGACACCCATGCTCGATATTTCCGGCAAGTGTTGAAGAAGAGAGAGAAACAGACAACCTTGGAAAGGTTTTTCAAAAAGCCAGCAGCCAAGAAGCAAAGGATGAACAAGAGGATTTGAACCTCCAAGCCTCGTTAAACTCTCCTAAATCTGAGTCTGACTAAAAAATAAAAATCGTGAGTATCTTTTTTATGTTACAGTACCATATTTTATGCTACAGAACGAATTAAAATTTTTAACATGTATGTTTCACTTAACGAACTTTTCGTATAACGAACTTGCTCCTGGAACGAATTAAGTACGTTATGCGAGGCATCACCGTATATTGAAATTTTAATCAGCTTAAAAAAGTTCATAAGTCCACGCCGTAAACAGTCAAAATATTTTTTCAATGTACGCATTGTCAATTTCTGCCCGAATGTGAACAAAAAAAAAATTTTTTTGTCATTATATTCGAAAATGGCGCATGATAAGTATAAATCGTAAAACAATTTCGTTTTGTTTAAATAAAGTAAGTAGGTACCTGCCTACTGAATTAATTCAGTCTGTATTTTTTTGTGGCGAACCTTTTGTGTAGTGTTTGCTTATGTTGCCACAAATTTTATGACTACTTCTTGCGCTTGTAAATCAGTTATGGTCCTGTTGAAATGTCAGGAACATTTTACATATTATATAGAGTGTCCCAAGTTGTTTCTGAAGGACAGAATGTCCCAATTAAGATTATTTTATTATTAATATTATTATTATTATTTCGTTTGCCGTTTGAGTGCGACGGTGTTATAAATGTAACGGAAGTACTTTTTTTATCTTGTAGATATTTTTGTAGACTGCATCTATTTCACATATTAAGATGCTGTAACGAAGAAGTAGACAGAATGGGGAGAAAATTACACAGTAGAAGTACTAGAAAAGTGGTTATTTAAAATAAAATAAGGATTATTTGGTGTCGTCATAAATAAAATAATATTAAAAATGCATCTTTAAACTCCCTAGCGGGGAGTCGAACTCCGGTCTTCCGCATGACAAGTAGGGACATCAAGCCAAGGAGTCAAGCAAGAAGTAAAAATAACAATTTATTAATACTGGATTGTTATAAAGGGTACAGGGGTGACTGTTAAAAATATAAATTCTAACATAAAAAGCACCAATATGTATTTATTAGACAAATTTCCACCATAGTCTATTACATAGTCTACAGGAGTAGTTAATATGGCAGAGCACTAACTTAGCAGTCAGAGGTACCGGGGTTTGGGAGTCGTTTGGTTTAGCATTTGGCGTTTTCTAACGCAATTTAACTGGAGGATTTACTGAATACATTTATACACTGCGTTAAAAAAAAAAAACTTTGTTGATCTGTTAAAGGATCTATAGATATAAGTATCAGAATTTTAAAACAATCATACGTACATTGCACGTCATGGGAACACCCTGTATTGTAAACTGCTATTTTTGATCGATATTTTAAGTAAAGCTTATTTGAATTGTATTTCGAATTGATGTTTTTATTGCACTTTTAAGTTTTATTAGATTTTATCAGTGTTGTAAAGTTAACAAGAGGTCTCAATCCGCCTCCGTCGAGAATCAATCCGCCTGATCGATTTGGGCGTATCACTTACATTTGGGCGTATCACCTACATTTTTTGTCAGATCTAAACCGCCGATAGTTTGAATGCGAGGCGCCCATCCGAATTGTGTTCGTCTCGCGGAAGGCATTTTATTTTGTGCTGTAACTTTTTTACTGTCGGATATTATTATTTTCTATTATAATGATAATAATAACGGTATTTTATCCACCTAAATAAAACCTTCGAACACCTAAATGATTTTTTAAAATTATTTCAAAGTAGTCTCTTATATTTGTATTCTAATTAGAAGTATTATTTAAAAAATTGTGATGTTTATACAGGATGTAACAGACCTAGTCCACAGTACTTTGTGGGTGGGATACCTGACTAAATTTACTTTAAAAAATTCCCTAAAACAACTTTATGTGTTTTTGAGTTATGGATGAAAACGTATATTTCGAAAGTAAATTTACCAAATGTTTGCATTTTTTAAAGAGACAATTCTTTAATGTTATTTTTCTTCTTCTGTATACATTGTTCTGGTAGCCGTACTGGATTTTAGATCACGTGAACATCAACAAACCTTGTGATTGGCTGATTTAATTTTAAGGGGAATATCAACTTATTACTATGTCTTCTTTGGAGTATTTTGGAACTTACCGTGATTTTGAACATGCAATATCAATGACTGACAAAAAAATGTACAAAACCGCATATTTAATTTAAATTATTCGAAGTCCGTCATAGGGGGGGATTCTGGAATTAAGTGCTAAATTTGAAGTTTTTCTAATAGTATTAGAAATTGAGACAGGTGCCAACATTATGTTTATTCGTAAGTATTCATAAGTAATTATTATGAATGCTTACATAAATTGTCGGAAGTAATGAATTTATTAGAAAATTTGTTTGTGTACTTTTTATAGTTTGTTACATACATTCTCATCATTTGACGAGTCATGAAAAGATTATATAAAAAACATGTTACATAGTGTCTGAATATTAAATTCGTGAATAATTCATTTTACAGTCTTAAATAAATTTTTAATTGTCGATTCAATTAGTAATAATTGAGAGAAAGCTATATTCGAATGATCGTTTTTACATATCTTTTCTCATATCAGATGTAATACCAATTTAAAATAATGTAATAAATAAATGCATCGAGCATTTCACTTCTCGGGAGTAGATCCGTGGACTCTGAAAAAACGTACCACCGGAAGCTCTACGACCGCGTTAATCGATGGACCGCGGAGATTTAACAACCACCTCGATGTACACTCTCACCTCGATTCAATATTCCGCCTATAAAACTGTACGCGATAAAGTTCTGAGCTTTGGTACGTGTCTTGAACATGGTCTTGTGATTTATCGAATGACAAGAGTCGCTCGGAATTTCAAAACTTTTGAGGTATCTTATCATACCAATATTTTTTTAAACATCTTGACTTTACAATGATCCCGTTATCATTTTTTTTTAAATTTAATTTTATTTATTACTAACGGCCCGTTTCGGCGTCGTCCGAGATTTAGCTATAATATAAATTCCGAGCAAAATTTGGAACAGAAGTCATCCGACAAACTACAAGGTGTAGTGTACACAGGGGAACGGGGAATGGTTTCTATGGTTGTTTTCCTAGAACGTAACAACGCAAAATTTGAGTTACATCTATCAAAGGGTGTCGCATTGTTTAGCAGACAGTCAGTCAATGTATATTTTATTTTCTGATACAGTAATATGTACCTAATGTAAAAGATGTTCACTGTTTCCTTAACTAGTCTGTGCTACAGGAAACAGATTCATCCGTTATATCTAACAATATAAATATTAAATAATTCATCTCAATCTAAACCAGAAATGTTAAATAATTTAAATAACATAATTGTATCAACATAGCTATAAAATAATCCAAATAGTTTTTTTTTAAAAAACAATAATGTTCTCGTCAGCCCGCGATTGAAACGCAATACATAATTATCATATTGTAAAATACTACAAAATAAGTTATCTATATAGGCATATTAAAAATAAAACACCAATTAAATAAGATAGCCGTTAGATAATATTGAGGTCTACTTTCTGTAGTAAAAGTTATCTTCTGAATTGTCTTCTACTTATTCGTACTTTAAAAAATGTAATGTCTTATGTAATGTTATTCAACATGGTTTAATAGTTCCTCCAACAGGTATAACAATTCTATATGTTGAGAGATGAAGTGGTGTTATTCCTATCTAAAGTATCAGAAACATGTAGATCTGTGTTCCCTATAATGTAAATATTCTCCATTTTATCATATGTATATCTGAAGAAATGTGTAACTGTGCGACTGAGAATGCTGTGATTGTATTCTGTTACCTGATAAAAATACATGTTAACATTGTCATCAAATCGTTATTGCATATTATTTAATTATATAAGCATGCATTATGCAGTTCTTTGTATTATTTGGTATTGTACATTACATAATAATATTATTATGTATTGAAGTAATAAAGACATAAGCATAACGACGCAGCGTCACTAGAAACATTAAACGATATATCCATTTTAAATAATAAGACAACTGTTTACCGGAGCAATCTTAAAACTATTTAAAAAAAAAAAATTACTTCTGCAATCCGATGTAAAGGAAACTAGAAGCAAAGCTTTAGGATACTTTTCAGTGCCAAAAATGAATACCAAATTCGTTCAATGAACTTTGTCATTTTATGCTCCGCGTATATTTAACAAATTGCCACTAGACCTTAAAGGGTCTAAAGAGATTAATGATTTTAAACCAAAAATAACAAAGTGGTTGCTCGATGTGGGTAGAAACCAAAATGAAACTAATTTGTCATTTGTGCTTACCTAACTATCTACACATTTTTGTTTCCAACTACCCGACTATAGATAGTATTTTTATAACTTTTTTTACAATAACATTTTATAACTTCCGAATGTACTTTTCTTACATAACTTTTTATGACTTACTTTACATTATACTTACTTACCTTACTTTATAACGATTGTACCTTAATATAATATTTACAATTTTTAAAAACTGTACAGGTAATTGTTTTAAAATAAACCACGTCTAGGAAAGTAACTATCTTTATTTTCATATATACTATTTATGGTATAAAAAAAAATGTTATTCATCCGGAATTCGGAAACGTGTTTTGTACAATCATGGCCGATAAAATCGTGCAAAATAATTAAAACCACAATGGAAACAAAATTCTTAGTAGACTTGAATGTCATTATAATTTAATTAATTGTGTTATTAGCTAATAGCTGTGTTGGATATGCTCGGTGTCTACAATCTACAAGAGACAGTCTGTAAACAGATTCGATCAATTGTGGAGAACGTGTTCCGACCTCCCGTGTAGCCAGAATGTACAATGTACCCATCAGCTATGTCACCGTGTCGTAAAGAATGCCTTCCTTGATTCAGCGGATGAACAAGCTAATTCATTATATTTCAATCTAATAATTGATTTCATTCATAAAAACTTTCTGGCGAGCCGCCAAAAGATATTAAAAAGGATCCGTTATATTTGAATATATTTTCAAAAATACCATTTGTTTGATTTCATGTGAATCATGTGAAATAAAATATATCACGTGATGTGGGAATTTTGCAGTAGAAAGTATTTGATCAAATCTGTGATTTAATAACCAAAGAGCTATCGCTTTATCCGAGCATATCGGTGAATAGAGGATAGGAAGACATTATCTACATCAAATTAAAATGTTAGTTCGGGCACTTGTTCCTGAACCATGATATTGTTTCTCTTTAAAATGGTTTGTATTTGCTTACTCATTATTGATAAGCTATAAATTAATTTTAAATATCAGTGATTTTTGAGTTTGGAACATTTTTTTACACGTGTTTTTGAACCATATGAGAACGCATATTTTAGTTTAATATTCTCAATCTTTATTATTGATTATGACATCTACACGTGTCTTCCTTCTAATAAATTAATAAACACCTGTTTAGTTTATATTATACAAAATATTAATTTGTAATAACATCTTATGACTAGGCTGCACAGATTTGAAAGCTTCTGTGATTTGTGAAAAATTAACATATGAATCGTGTTAAATGTGACAATTTTTTTGTTGTTTAAATAGTATTAATTCCTTTAATAATGTAAGAAATTTACATCGTTGAGAATAAAAATTTCTATCCATATTATTGTCAAAATTAAATACGCATTTATAGAGATTTCTGTACTGCGGGTGAATCCAGAGCCCACCATGTATCGCTTCTTATGTCACCGCTTTCCCGGAGTATTTAGCCGTGATTTATTCAATAGACATGTGTCAGTAATAATGGCCGCCGCTCGGTGTACCTCCGTTTCCGTTCCGGAAGTTAATCAAAGGCGGCGTGGATTGTGTTGTCAGTTTTTTATTATTCATCCGAGGAAAGGTTCCGGATTTCTACAAATTATTATCCCTTTTTATGTTCCGACATAGCCCTGCATTATGCATGTATTTTTTATATTCAACCGCCCAAGTATAAGATTTAAGAGTTCTTTGATTGTTTTCATTGATTTCGTATACTAGTTGTTTTTTTTTTAAATAAAATTAATTATCTTCTCATGGAACTGTTGAAGACGTTCCATAAGTTAAAAAATATAAATATTATTATGTCAGTGTTATTTTATGGCGAACGTTTATTCGAATGAGAATAATAAATGTGTTTTTATTATTACTTGTAAGGTTAATTTGTTTATGTTTTTAAATGTCATATTATGTCGGTCGTTAAATAACCCATTGATAAATCTAATCAATATAGAGAAAACTTGTTTTTTTGAATATGTTCACTGACGTGCTCGATTAGTTGAGAGAAAGACTCGTCTATGAACACGATACACAAAAATCTGTAGTACGATAAATGACACTATGTAATATAATTGTTATGTGTGTAAATATTACCTATTGTTTGTTTCACATAGAATCGCATGAAAAAATTGGTTATATTTATCAACTCTATTATTGTATGAAATATTGATTATTGCTCGATTAGGCTTGATTAAAATTTAGGTTTACGTTCGCGCTTGCATCCATTGAAACTGAATTCTTTCCTGTTGAAAAAAGTATTTTTAATACAAATAGCCACTTCTTTACCTTCCCGCATTCTATGTTGTGTGATGTGTAATGTGTTAATTGCCGAGACGACACGTGCACAAACACCCAGTCAGAAAGGCAATACGTGATAATTATTACCTCTCGTTTTTTACCTTTGTGATGTAAGGCATTGTAAAAGTATGTACGTAAATTTAACTCATTAAAATAATTACTATTTATTAATTAAATTAGATTTTGTTTCCTAATATAATTACTAGAATTAGCGGAAAAATACTACACTCCCAATTGGAACATTGAATCTTTATGGTAATAATACATATTATACTATAATATTGTATATTTATGATTAACTTGGTTAGGTTAGGTTAAACCACTATTTGAAATTTTAGAAATAATAAAAAGTGTTAATAGCAACCTTAATATTATAAATAACCAAATCCTCTTTGCAAATAGTCACATTTTACATTTATTTTCATATTAGTTCTTACTCATTCACCATTTCATAGTTTTGTTTTTATCTATGCTTGTATTTTTTAATTTCAGTATACATTGTTTCCTGAAGATACTAAATAATAATTAATAAATAGTGGTTTAAACAAAGTATTTTGTCTAATTATTAATATAAAATGAGGCCACAAAGTAATTTTGCAAATATTGAAGAAGACTTATTTTATCATTAAGAAAACTTAAAGGTAATTGTCAGTTTCGAGAATAATTATTTAAGTTGTTGTGAGAATAATTATAAATATGTGATTCTAAATAGAGTTTAGTACCTCTTAAAAATTAATGACTTTGAGATAGAGCCTTTCTTATGGAAGTTTCCCGTCGTTAAGATATTATAATCGGACTACTGTTGGGCAGTTTGTTTTATAAGTTAACCATAAAAAAACAAATATAATAGTTAAACATTTACAACAAAATATAGTTCGTCGATAAAAAGATTTCTTTCGAACACGAGTGGGCTCTTATCGATAAACTATCTGTGTATGTTTTATTTTTATTTTATAAACTAATCTAATGATATGTTACGCTTACATAAACTGTATATTATTAATTGTACACGTGTTCTGTTCAACTGTATATTCTCCTTGTTGATCACGCCGTTCACAATTTTCTAGTCGATAAAAATTGACCTCAAAGGGCTTAAATTTTATGACTATATCAATATCGTATTTATTCGTCGGAATCTTTGAACCAATAGAAAAGTAGATGATAAATATGACAGTTATCTATGACGTTCATATAATAGGTGTCGGATATATATTTTTTAGCAACAGTTCTATCAATCTGTATTGTATGATTTAATCAAAATGTTAATTTGTAAAATGTCTTCCGCTATTAGTTTTTGATTTTTATTTCAAACAATGTGGGCGTGTTATTTTATACGAGATGCCATTTATGTCATATATTTTATGTCGCAAGGTTAAGATGGCACAGTGTAGTGCTTAATAATGACGGTCATCCACTGTATATGTAGTATCTATAATATTTTATTATTAAGAGGTAGATTGTTTAAAAGAAATTGGCATATGTTAAATTTATTGTTAAGTATTTTCAAATAGATATTCATATTTAATTATGTGTATCTTATAAAACAACCTAACTAATTGAATAATCTTCAAGCCGTTTATTCGCAGGTATAGGTTGAGAGGATAGAACGCTATACTCTTCCACTCTGGGATGTCTCTATATATTTTCTTCTGCTGTATATTTAATTGAATAGTTATTTTTAAATTTTAACTATTACATTTTTTAACGGTAATTAAATTCATTAATTTACGTTCAAAGTGTATCGTAAAATCATACACTAAAAATGTATCACTTTATTAAATTAAATGGATAATTCATATAGCCATCGGGAATCCGAGGCGGCTCAATCTAAAGCTCCGTTTAGAATGCGCCGGTTGCGCCCCATCCCCCCTTCGGTGCCCTTCGCGGATGTAGGGCCGGCTGATGGGCCGGAAGTGTAAGGAACTTGGGCCCGTCATCACAATTAGCCCAACTGACGCTTCATCCTGCTTAAATCCAGCAACATATGTGACGACCTAAAAGTTCTAAACCCGGTGCGTAGGATGGCACTCTTTCGTAAATATTAATTTTTATGACATCTCTGAGATGAATAGCGTATTTGACCTTATTCTATAATAGATTATATTTTATAATTGTGAGTTATTACATGTGTGTGTGTGTCGCGCGGCGGGAGGAACTAGTGGAACGTCTGTGTGTATAGGCATGGATAAGGCTCAAAAGCGGGCGCGCTCGTTGGGCGAACTCTCTTGCTTTTGGACTCGATCTATTACTATCATTAAGTGTACTATACTATTGTAAATACTTTGTAATCTCGCTTAAATAAATTTGTGTTACTTGTCACCGGACAAAAGGAGTTTGATTCAATTATATAACACAATTCTGAATACTGCAGCCGGTCATTAACGGACGGCCGCAGGACATTACAATAATTATTATAAACTTCATTCATTTCACATGATATGGTATAAATGTAACTTGTACATAACAGTCATTAAAAAAAGAAACCTTTCTTTTTATTTTATCGCTATGTTCAAAAAATTGAAGTATTCGTCTTGAGCAAATGGTTGAAAGACTACCTTTAATGCGTGTAGGTCTTATAGTTAATAAAAGCAGTCCATTCAATATACTTTTCAACAAATTTAAATAAATCACTTAGAAAGATACACATAATAAATCGTGTCTATCTAATAAATAGTCGAATCCGTAACTCTGTATTGCCGGTAGAGAGCTTTAAGCGATTACACTAAACTGATCTATATTAAATAAATTGTTATAATTTTCAATTATTATTAAATTACAAAACTGAATTATTATTTTTTCGTAAAAACCCTACGTTACTTAACATAGTTTACCAATTTATCTGAAGAACTGTTACTAACAGCCTTTTATAATAATACTCTTCAAGGGGAACAACGTATTTACTTATCGATCCGTAACAATCTATTTGAAGATCAATGAAGGTACAGATGCCTCGCAGTCAATCAATCTTCCAAGTTCCCAAGGAAGTGGTAATAACTACAGGGCAAACAGCGAGTATCCGTTAGGTAGGCACTCCTACTTGTAACAAGGATATCCGTTGTTATCTCATCACAAGTGCCCCTAAATTTTATCTTAAAAACATTTATGTATGTATCTATACATACGTACATAGTTTTTGGCGGAGTTATTATTTGATTTATTTTTTAATCTCTCTCTACTCTATACGAATGGAATAATTTATCACTACGTTAGTCAGTAATAAGAATTAGATAATAAAGGTAATTAATCTGTGAAATTAAATATTTTAGTTATCAAATATCAGACAATATTTTAAAACCTTGTTGATATTTTGTTTATTAGTGTAATTCAGCAAATATCTACATTGTACGTAATACTGATTTTTTTTATTAGGGGGGCGTTTTTGAACTATTAATTTGCTTGTATTTTTGATAGTACGAGTGGTATCTTAACGATACGGTTGTAATTTGATATCACAACCAACTCATATGTATATACATACACACATGTTGAGAAAAATACACAGTCTTATCTTTAATAATGTTATCGGAAGATTAACATACTAAAAAAATATGGATCATTGAACCCAAAAGGAAAGTTTTTCGATTCTCTGATTGTAAGTAAATTGGTGTTTTTTATAAGTTTGTTTTTCGAATTGGCAACACTTTTTCCAGCGATAACCAATTTGATAGCTGACAGCTGATTTGTACTCAGTTTGGTTTGCCATATCATCAAGAATAGACTTACGCCAGAACAACGCTTGCAAATAGTGCAAATTTATTTCGAAAATTTCGAAACTTACGTGCGCTACGTCCATTTTACGGTCGACACAATCGTCCATCCGAGCAAGTAATTCGAATAACCATGAATCGTTTTTGCACTCATACTCTAATTGATAATACGTATCCGCAACGACGTCGTACAGTGCGCATCTAAGAAGCTGTTGCTGCAGTGGAGCGTAGTATTGAGAAGGACCCGAATGAGTCGGTTCGCTATCGTGCACAGTAATAGGTTCATGATTACTGACTTTTTCGTTCCCCAATTGAATGACATTAATATGAAAGAGCTGTGGTTCTAACAGGACGGCGCAACATGACAATTTTTTAAAGAAAACATTCGATGAGCGCATAATTTTGCGTAATGGACATGTGGATTGTCCTCCGAGATCGTGTGATTTAACACCTTTGGATTATTTTCTGTGAGGATACGTGAAGTCGATAGTCTATGCCTATAAATTAAAGACGGTAGACGACTTGAAAGCCAACATTCGTCGCGTTATTGCCGATATATGGCCCCAGCTGTTTCAAAAGGTGGTCGAAAGTGTCGAAAATTGGACTTTCAGATTGCGCTTTATTCGAGTCAGCCGCGGCGCTTATATGCGCAAAATCATATTAACCATATTTTATGCCATTAAACACTAATGGCACGCAATTATCTTTCCAATAAAGCCAATACCATGGCCATTATCACGATTTTTATGTGTTTTATTTCATTTTAAAGTTCTATACCTCTAAAAAAACACCCTTTATTATACCGAATATTATAGATATTCTGAAGTCGAGAAGGCTGAGATGGGCAGGCTTGTTACTTGGAGGGAGTGTGCGGAGGTCGGCCAAGAAAGTAATGTAATAGCTAGTAAAAAGTAATATGATATTAGATATTTGATGCTAGGAAGTATTTTTCAAATCGTTTAAAAAGTCAAAGAAACTGATATTCAATGCGAAAAAATATTTCTTTAATCGAACGAAATTTATCCAAAGAAACCGATATATAATATTAAAAGTGATTATCGAAATGTATGTTCGCATTTAATGATTATTCTTACATTTCGGCGGCTTCTGTAGATTCAGATTACAATTCGTGTGATAGCCGCGCGCAGGAATGCATCTTAAATCCGACACTTACCGCAAGGTTATTTTACATTTTTTATACTTTTTTCATTCCTGGGGTTCCTGTTCGTGTGAAATGCGTCGGTTGGATCTTTTCATAATTTTATAAAGACTTTTTTAGCGTTTGACATATTGCACATTATCATGTCATACCTGTGTGTGCGCACTTAATGAACAAAATTTTAATATTTATTTCTTATTATATGTACGAGTTTATTTTTCATATGCGGTTTTTTGCATTGTTCAGTAACTAATCAAGTGTTCTTGTCTAATTATTTTCAGTATTTTTTTCAATGGTAATGACGTTACTCGTATACGTAAACAAATTCTTATTAAACTTAATTAATTATTTAAACACTTTTATTATTAAAACATATTTAGTTCAGTTTAATTATTAAAGATTGATATATAATAAAATATGAATTTATTATTTAATTATACATTCATAATTTTTAGATCCTTTCATTGTCAGTAATTATTGTATTATGTATATACAAGGTACTGGAAGATGAAACTGTTAGTCTTCATTCATTTATGAACACGTGTCAGGACAGAGTCTCTTTTCTTTACTTCTAGTTCCGTGTCTGTGTTCAAGGGTAGAAGTTCTAGTTACCTATCTATAATAGTTGCAGGACCACAGACAGAATCCACCTTTTATCCAAATTAATGTCTGTCTCAGGTACCAATCGCTTCATCGATCTGAGTAGTTTGCAACCAGAACACTTTCTATGTATTTATCCTGTCACCTTTTGTCTTCTATTTTCTCTTGAATAGTTTTTTCTAGGAGGTGATATTTCGGACCAAAAATTGAATGTCCAAAACATTAAATTTTGCCATGGTTTACGATACACATGATTCCTCGTTCTTTGTGAAGATTTCCTAGTACATATCTTTAATGTTATTACTAATGAAAAAAATCCCTGATATGTTGAACATTAATCATCTCTAAGGTCTTCAACTGCACGTATAGAAGCACGGATTAAACAAGAATTATATACTGAATATAACAATTTAATTTCGTAAAAATATGGTAGTATGTCGGAAGCCAAATCACAAAAATGAGATGCTTTTAAAATATCACCAATATTGTATTTTAATAATTTGAGTGTAGTTTCAAGTATACGTAGGTACTTAAAATCAAAAATGGTAGCCAAATTACAGCGACCTCGATTTTTGTTCTGGCTTTGTTGTCTTATCTGAGATCTCTCACAAAATTGTGGTACAATGGTGATCGAGCAGGCCCGCGTAATTCACAACCGGTGGCCGATTTAATTCAGGTGAATATGAAAGCATCCCGCACACGGTGGGTACTTTAATTAGAAATGTTTTTTTACTTCCATTTCTCCGTCATTGTTCCGCACGGGTGTCGAAGGTTAGGACTGCAGCAGCTACAATTGTGTCTTCCGTGGCCCTGTTCGCAACCGGTGAGCGGGTCGGTCGCTACCCACATTCCGATTTTTGGTTCTATTAGCAAGGGAGATAATTGGTTTAAGCGGAGGCCTGGGAATTCTGGTTTCCGTAATCTGATCAAACAATTGACGGAATTATTTGGATCCCATTAAAGATGTCCCCAATTTGATTAAAAGCGCTCTTGACGCAGATCATAAGCATTGAATACAGTTGACGATAGACGTTCGTGACACTTAATTTTTAATTTCTTATTTTTTATCATCACATGTGAAAATAATTACCTAGATTTTTCGCATTCGTTAATGATTTTTATGTTTAATTTATTCTTTTGGTTACGTTACTCGTTTAGTGGTTTAGTGGTCGGTGGTTCGAGCCTCATTCCAGGTGGCCATCAGTTAGTCCTATTTTAATAGCACTAGCGTTTTGGTTAGTTTGAAAATATAAGAATATTGATGTGACACTTATTCCGTGTCGCATCTCCATTTAATTTAAAAAATATATATTTATTATACATGTTAAATTAGCCGGTAACAATTCACTTTGAAAGAATCTTAATTTATAATAAATTATAAAGTATCTTGCAGATTAATTATTTTGTTTTTATTAATTTAGCAGTATAATAGATTTCAGATAAAATCTAAATAAATAAATATATGTATTTTATAAAACTGATGTGATATTTTACGGAATTAAATAATTCTTATGTAAAGCTTCTCACAGTTTCATTCATAGCAATCACAGATTTGTATCAAAATATTAATGCAGATTTACAGTAAAATATCAAAATGTTAATGCGGTTCTATAAAGGAATCTTGTTCTGAAAGCGGTTATTATTAAATATTGTAGTAATTTGTAAGTAGATTTCGCATCCGGGACATAATCTCACTTGACGTAATCTAAATTTAGATACAAATGTATAAAATCTCTATCGCGAAATAATTGTTTGCGTTTCAAATTAACCAGAGTTAGTAACACCATTCCAAAAATCACACTGTTTGCCATAAAATGGGTTATTCTTTACTAAATGTTGGTAATTTACATTACCTTTAATTTGTTCATGTTGTTATTATTGTTCGATGTGATGTTCCAATGCTTAAAATATTATATTTAATATGTTCAAAATTTCGTAGTAGTTTGTCTATTTTCTTCTCTTGTATCTATCTCTCATTGAAATGGCGCGGTAGCTAGGTAACACTTTTCAAGTGTTTGTAAATGAAGTGGTATATGATTGATTATTTTCTCGCGTGTAATTCGTGTGGACCTCCGGGCAGAGAGCGCACAGAATCACCGCCGTATTTAAATGATAATTTGAAATATCAAGGACGGTCGGACATAATAAAGAAGATTGATTTGAATATCAAGGAAACATCAATTCGGTTGAGAGGTATGTGAATCGGATTGTGATAATCTTTTGTACATTATTGCCGGATGAAATGACCTCATCAAATTATTCGACAGCTCTTACCGATAAATTTTATTTTGTTTCGATAAATAATATCGTGGCGATGTATCAACTTCTCTGTGCATTATACTGGAGTATCTTATTTAATCTGTTAATTTCAGAATCATAGTACGTACCTAAGTGTGTAAAAAATAAATTTCTCATAATTGTACAATGTTTTATCCCGAGTTGTTTTTATCTATAGAGAGCACATTACTTCTTCGTTAGTTCAGACGTCTTTATCGAAAAACTTTATTTGTCTGAACGAGGGATTGAGGAAATTCGGGATGATGTACGAGGGTGAGCTGAAGGACCATCCAGACCCAGAAAACACGACCCACCTGTGAAATATCTTCTTTAGATATTTGGATTTTCCACTGGATCCACAGATCTTCTGTCTCCAGGGCACGTACTACATTGTTCCACACGAGTAGACATACACTTCGGTGATAGCGCGAAGTGTCATGCAACAAGCACCATGCACAATAGCAAGATGTACAGGTTTCGGCACGCACAGCGAGAAACCGAAACACACATAAACAGTATCAGCCCCACACAGCAAGATGATAATTAACACATTTTTCACAGCCTATCGTACCATTTGTAAACGATTACTTACAGTTCAAAGTTTCAACTCCAATTGATCCAAAAAACTATAAAGAACACAATCACAGAAAAAAAATCGTATTCTGGTATAGGGGGAGGGGGTAGTGGGTGATGGACAGGAACCATTCTAAGTGTCGCGTTCATATTGCTCCTACACGGCGACCGGCGATCGTTGGATAGTCATAAAGATCGAACATTATTTAAGACTATTTTGATTAAAGTGTTTTTATTTACCTGCTGGTAAACAATGATATAAATTTTATAAAGCATATCGTTTTTGTATAAGCATTTCACAATATACACATATTACAATTAGTTAGTATAGCTGATGTATATGTAAAATATGCGTTGTATTATTTGTGTTGTATTCGTTGTTAAAGGCAGAACAATTATTAATTGTAATTGTAGACTATAATTAGTTTTTTTATGACACATTTCATTGTGAATTTGCAGTTTCAGAACCAAGTTCGTATCCCGGTAGCAACCAAATATTTTATCGATAAATGCATTTTTTCTGTACATTTAATTTGTATTAATTATTAGTTTGTTTATACTACCTGGGTAGTGAATTTTTTTCATCACTTTATAAAATAAAAAGAATTATATACCTCATTTACATTATTTTGATTAATGAATAGGTACTTTTGAGTAGAGATTTATTCTGACCTATATTATTGTAGAAATGATAGTCTATCTACATTATGTTAATTATTATCGAATACATGTAAAAATGTGAACGTTGGTACATGTCGTTTCTCTTTGGTCGTCTTAGCCTAAATTGGCTTTAATTGGACGCGGTGTTCTTTCGTTTAACAGATATTTCCGCTATCCAGTCGGGAAACGAGCCACCACAATAGACTCGGTTAACAACGTTGTTAGTATTGTTCCCTCTTGACCGATTCGATGACCAACTATTCTTAATTGGCAATTGAGCCTAAGGGTCATGACGAGGTGCTCCGTACTAGGTTTCTGGCCATCCTCCATGCTTGTTTTTTTTTAGGTGGATCGATGTCAAAAACGCACTGTTCATGCACCTCAATGGGGCTGGACAATATAATTGCCATACGTAATCGAAAATATACATTTAATTTAATCACTTTCATGTATATTCTATAACGTAACATTTGTATTAATTAATTGTCATACAAAATGATACGATTTTCATTTGGCAAAGTGTAGTATCTGGTATCTAAATCAAATTTTAGATGTTTTTAACTGTATTATTAAATTTCTATGTACATCTAATGGAGCAAATGTATATTCGGAAGATTTAATTTCATTTACTCATTTTGCATTTAAGTACAGTCCCTGGGAATTTATTTCATAAAAAATATGTTTTCTAAATGTGATGCGTTATTTCGCTGGCACTCTTCTAAACGGGAGGCAAAATTTCTGAGAACTGCTCGACACGTATTCTCCGTGATCGCTGCCGTTTCTTCTCGGATATTTTCTTTTGATTGGTTCAGAGAGGGAGGATTGTTACTATATACCTTTGATTTAAGGTAGTCTCATCAGAAAAAGGGATATTAATTTTACAGGGAAAAATTCAAGAACAACTGGTAAGAACACGCTCCATATCAATTGAATTCCCAAGGACGCGGCTAGCGATCAGCATACCTCCTCCCCCCGCCCCACTCGCTCGTTACGTTGGCGAATGAACCAAAATGAAAATTACTTTTGGGAGATACTGTATAATACATTATATACCTTTTAGAATACCTTTCAAAGCATTTACTAATGTAGTTAAGTGATGTCAATGTAAATATATGATTGCGTTATTTAATTTTGTGTAAGTTAGCATAAAAGCAAAGAACTTTCGTTTTACCTAATATTAATTACTAAGTGAATATTTCAAATATTGCTTTTAGCGATTAATTGGTTAATTATTAGCAATATTTGAATACGTCCAAGAACACACAATTACTGGATTTTTACTCATAGAGACAAAGTTGTTTTTTATTATATTTAATGGAAAATATATGGAAGTATGCGGTTATTACAGGGATTATGACCTGTCTTCGGCTGGCTAAAGTGATCACTTTATACTTTAGCGTTCACCAGTTCTCACCCCTCAATCTCCACAATTTTCAAATTTTTTGAAATTTGTATATATGTTAGTATATGAACTCGTTTCGAGTACCACTACACCGTCGCCATCTATGGACTAAATTTGATATTCATTTTCTCTGTACTACTATACAAAATTAAAACAGCATATATTTGTTGACTAATTATTAGTCTATACGAGTGGAGAGAGAATTTTAATGTTTACTAAAATTTATTATCATTAAATAATGAAAGTTTTTTATGAATCTAAATTAATTTTCTCATTTTTTTGCGCCGTCACGATGCTTGTTCACTTAAAGTTTATTTATTTATTGATATTTCAAATAATACATTATTTTTAATTGACTGCGGATAAATTATCGTTCGAGACACCTCATGAACAAAGTGCAGTACGGTGGCCGCTGTATTTTACAGATACGGCCGCACTGACTGTCGCGACACAAAGTTCACAGCTGCCGGCGCTTGAGTCACAATAGCGCAATGATTCAGTTGCCGGTTATAATTAATTCTTCTCTAACTCATTATTACGTATCGGGTGCACCTGTCCTCAGAAGTTGTCGGGAATGTTGTACCAGTTACGTGAATTGAATGTTGAAATTTGTTCACTTCTTGTCTCGTGCTTTTCACACATGTAATAAGTTGAGCTAATTTTATATTTATTTTCAGGTAAGGATCAGTGCAATGGTGATGTTAATAATTCATCACTCCCAAGATGTACATTTTCTTCAAAATCAGTATGTATTTTGGAATTGATTTTGGTTATATATTTTTTTGTTTGTTTAGAATGCGCGGTACTATAGGGTAATCCTGGGACATACGGACACTTTTAAAATAAAATGAGAATTTTAAAAAATATAAGAAAAAATTATGAATCTAAGTAGTGTCCGTTTAAAGCGAAATATTAGTTTAAATAGAACGAAAATATAGTAATTATGTATAGATAATCACCAGTGTAAGATAGGTATTGCAAATAATTATGAATATCTTAAAAGATTATTGAGATTTTAACAGATAATTGTTTTAATACAGAGTACACATTACTATCCTCAAGATAAACTATTAAAATGACGGCCAACGTATATTAGTAGGCTTGGCCAGAGTGAAACGTTATGGGGGTATCCATTTATCCCCATGTCCGTATGCCCCAGGCTTACCCTATTATCATATGTGCACTACAGGTAGCCCCCATTGATCGCAGAAGATATGTAGACATGGTCGCGTTAAGTGAAATTTCGCAATCAACGGGGGATTTAAAAAAATAACATCCCAAAATCTTAAAAAAAACACATTATTATTAAGAGCAAAAAAAACCGTACACAACATAATTCATTAATTCTGCGTTGTAAGAAAGAATCTAGATTCCCTTGTTTCCTCTTTGCGTTTGTTGTGCAACATTAACTGATAACTGTTAAATAAGCCGTTACAACAACGCTTTCGGCACTCTCTCGCTTGTGATCTTCGTCGTTTTCTTCTAACAACTCCATACATTGATTGTGAATAGAAAGCGCCTTTTCAATGATTTTGACATAACTTTCGCGCGGGAATAGGTTCCGAGACATCATTTTCTTGGGACATAGTATTGCAGTCCATTTCTTGCATTGATTAGTTAATAATAATACTAATAATGTGTTTATTCCAGCGTGATCAGGTTTTTTTAAACTATAAAGATATTATATATTATATTAAGGGTTCGCCGTGTGATTTTAACAATGTCTGAATATTGTCTCACTCGCAATATTACGTATATGTACGTGTACGGTGTGAGTGAGCAAGAAAGATAGCACGCACGTGTGACCACTCATTATGAAGATTCTTGGCATGTGTCAAAGCCAGACAAGTGCAAAGACAATTTAAAAAAAATAATAAGATCGCGTTATAACGAATTATTCTTATTATGAATGTTTCTTATTTACTCATTTCCTCCTTAGAATTCTCAAACACTAGTATCCAAATGGACGTATGTTTACATTTTTCAGTTTGTCTTAAACTTGGTGGTGCTGAGAAACAGCTTCTTATTTAAAAAAATAATATCTGTATTTGTACCAAGTTTTCACGTTCCTTTCCAAGTCCTAATGAAATATTTATTTTAAAAAATCTGTTGACTTATTTGATTATAACCATTACAGTATGGCTACTAGTACGCCTCGTTGTTACTAACTGACTTGTATAATTGTTTTGCATAAAGCTTCGTTCAGCTGCTTAGTAATAAAGATAATTCCTCGTAAATGATTCACGCCGTCATAAGGTTCATCTTTTTTCGCAAAATTCTTCTTTAACACCTGAATGCGTCACACGGCCTTTTAAATAATATGCATTGTCCGATGGCAATAAATCACCTTATATTTCTGTAAAAAATATTGTAATTTTGTCAAACTACTGGAATTCATATGTATAGAATATTTACATTGCAGAAAAAATGTATCTCTTTATTGTACACATTTTAATTAAGAACTTAAATAAATCTTAAAAAAATATTACCCAAATTACTTAACCGAGAGTCTATTATTACAACAAATCTATTACTATCTCCGATAGGAAATAATGTGTTGAGCGGAAATTGACTCCATGTTTGGTATTTGAAAAGGGTTGGAAATATGATAGTAACGTCACATCCGTCGATGACATATTTATGTTTTAATTTCTTCCTGTCAGTCCTCTATTTCTATTCTATCTACCAATGAGAGAGAAATTTGCGTAGGATTTATGACGTTTTACTCAGGATATTGAAAGAGATTTTTGTTTTCGTCTGCACTCCCGTATTAATTTTCATTAAAATAATAATAATATGATATTGTGCAATGCTTTTTTTTTAGACTTTTTTGTTTTATTTGCTTATTGAATTAAACTATTTTAAGAGTGAACTGCATATATATGTTTGCACCCACTAAAGTGTTGTAGGAAAATATTTTGTATATATACTTACATATTCAAAAAACGAGTTTGAGATATGCCACACGGTATAGTAACCCAGAAGTACGTTCATATAAGTAACGTACTAACCACGCACTAACCCCGAGAAGCTTTTGTATTGAGTAGCAATATTTTAGCAATACAATAATAATAAAACTGTTCATTACACTGCCATCTATTAAACATTTTTAAAATCAGAGTAGGTCTATTATTGCAATTAAAGTAGTTAAAATTCATTGCCATTATTCCTGTATGGAAGATTTGTTGGTCAAGTCTCCTTTTGCTTAAACTGCCTCATATGATACAATACTGATTTTTTACTTTAGTTTATTATGTCTATTGTGTTGCACGCACGCGTTGCACTGCATTCCCATTATTCTGAAACGTATAAAATCGACGAGTTTTTGTTATAATCGTAAATTGTTTAAAAAAATAGTAAACTGGTTATTAAATTTATAATAGCATATATTTTCTTACTATAATTATATATTTTTGATTTTCTAAATGATTTATCTAATTTGTTTTAGAAATATGTTTATCGAATTATATCTCAGTTGAAATATGGCGAGTATTTGATTAACGACGGCGTGGCAATGTGGCGTGTAACATCTTCATCTTTATCTGGGAACATATTTATACCGGTTAGTTCCTTATCATAACTCTCATCCACACACGTCATATATATATATATATATATATATTTCCGGTCCTGCTCGCATACATAGAGGTATTGATGCATCTGCTATTGAGATACATTGAAATTCTTTCCTTTCATGTTACTTCATCTATTATCTGTGATTTTATAAAGCACTCCACGCGGCTAAGAAAGATCATACGATGTTAATAAATTTCCCCGAAAAACCACTTTCTAGAATGCGCCACATTTTGGAGACCATTCAATTCAATCAAGATAATTCAATCAAATCAAAACATCGTAGCACACCTATACCTTCTTGGTACACATATTATATTATTCGTTTATTTTGTTGGTTTGTTTTATTTTTGTATAAAATAGAGATGTGTTCACGGAATATATGTCACATTAATATAATTACTATTATATATAGTAAACGCTTATCAAAATAGGACCATCTTGGATATGTTTCGAATCCCTGACCGCTTAATTTGAACGACTGTCTTACTTACCACTAGGCAAACAAGCACGTCGATTTGTACATAGTTGTAAGTACACATTTTGTGGCGAAATTTTTACAAAAGTGAAGCTGTAAAAATTGTCTTTTGTAAATTAAAATAATTAAAACCTGTAAGTAATATGTATTCATTTATAATTTTTAAAGTTAAAATTTGAGTATCGAAAACGCCACGGCATTCGTTGTCGCGCGTGTGACAAACAGCGTCATTATCATTAAAACTCGTCACATAAGATTTGTTTTTTTTTTAAATACTACCTAATAGTTGACGTTCCTATGAAAACATATATTATAGGGATGGTAAACTACAGACAATCAAATATATAGACATAAACTAAAACAAATTCCTTGTTTCAATATTTGCATTTTGGTGTCACTCACATGATCACTTTGGTACCACGTACACAGTCAAATATGTAGCTCCGCGACTTTTTTAAAAATAGGTATATAATTCTATTGGAATGAAAATTTGAACGCTGACAATATAATATGCATTAATGTAAAAAATACGTCTTGTTTACACAAAGATTTAATTTTCGAAGAGTAAATACTTTTACTGTTGCATAAATGTGTCATAAACTATCGGATTTGTGTTTCCAGAAAGAATGTATGTGGAATGCCCCTCGTCCCGCAACTAATGTTCCAAGCCCATCTTCTATATGTATACTTTATTTAATGCTTGTTTATTTACTGGTCTGTGTGATAAACCGTTATTGTGATTTTGAGTGTGTTCTATTATAACGATATTTGGTAACTGAAATTTAATTGTTGGAGGGTTAGTTTCTAGTGTACCGGTGATTGCACGAAGAATTACGAATACTCAGTTACCGACCATCGTAACAATCACAATAAACGGCTTAAAAACTTTAAACGCAAAGTTCGCATATTTTTCTATCCTTTCGTCAATCTTTTTGAATGAACTCAAATTCAAACGACCCGAGATTTTGCCGTCATAAAAATTCTCACCACACAATTATATAATACTAGCCAACTATAAACCTGTGTTACAAAAGATTTTAAGCGAATATAAGCACCTATATTGTTTGTGATATTTCTGTCGACGAATGTGTGAAGCTGTCTCGACTAGTTGGCAAATATTACTCCCGCATTTCTTTCATTTTCTTCCTTCTGTACGAGCGATGTATTTTTTTTAACGTGAAAGGACTGTAAACATTTACGTCAAAATGAGCTCTCATAGAAATCGTGCTGGCATTTTGATCCGTCTGAAACATTTCAAATTCTTGTCGCGAAAACTCGTGAGAGCAAATATTAGATATCATTTTTTTTTCAACCAACGTGAGTTGTTTGAATGGAAAGCATTTTGTGAAAATTGCAATTCCATATATTTTTTCACATGTTTCTTGTCGCATTAAATATCGCGTTTTTCTAGTCACTTTCCACGTAATTAATACGTAGCACACGAGGCTCATTGCTGAGAATTCTCGGGTACAGTTGAGTTAATTGGGTATATAACAATATGTCTCGGAAGGAGGTATGTGATTGATGCGTGTGTGAAAAATTAGATTGAATGCTCGGAAAGTACATATTTTGGTAAGTGGATATGTTGCTTTATACTGTGTATATCTAGCTATAATACCTGAATCTATTATATATCTTCTCCAATCGATTCTCTCATAACTGAGGATTGTGACCACCTCGGGTTGTGACTTCCTGATGTCCTTGACGAATCTACTCCGCCTTTCGGATAGCTGTTGCAATGGGATAGTCAGTAGTGTCTTTTATCTGGTTAGGGATAATAAAATAATGTTGGAGAACGAGGCAGGATGACATTAAAAAAAACCCTTTTTGTAGCTCCACCTTTCTCTCCACAATCAGTTATGCAATCTTTCGACGATGCTGGAAGACGATCTCTTTTAAAACACTCGAATAGAAGAAAGGTACCGTCGGC
Organism: Eubasilissa regina; assembly: GCA_022840565.1. Lineage (NCBI taxonomy): Eukaryota > Metazoa > Arthropoda > Insecta > Trichoptera > Phryganeidae > Eubasilissa > Eubasilissa regina. The sequence goes on from JAINEB010000018.1 coordinate 32,049,421, forward strand.
CACTTTGCGTAGATTTTTCATGGTAGGTAGGTAAACTGGCGCGTAATCGAAAAGAAAATAATTTAGTTATTTTTATTTAGTAAGACGATCAAATTAACACTGAAACGCGCCGCGCTAGTTGGCGAGCAAGTAGGTAACCAAGAATATATTTGGGATAGGTTAAGGAATCTATATAGAAATTAAGAACTTTCTCTAACACATGAATATGAGATATTATAGTGTGAAGTCTCTTTGAAAAAAATTTCTAATGGTTCGTTTATGTGACTTTGTCAAGAAACTGAATCAATCTAAAAACAAATTAAAAATAAAGAAACTTATACTATTACCTGCATGGAAAGTCGATCGCAAATAAATGTTTTTATTATACGCAAATATAAATATGTATACATCATACGCTTTAAATACGATGTTGCACTCCGCGACACGCTTTATATTACATTACAATTTAGTACGTTCTCTTGCACACGCACCGACTCCTCCTACGTAGGTCAATTTTAGTTATTTTAGTATTTATATGATTCATTTTTAACCGGCAGTATTTTTTTTATATATATCGTATTCAATAGAATAAAATATTGCAACTTAAAATATATATCAAATATATGCGAAATACAACAACTAAAAATGACATATTTATTAAGTAAGAGAGGTCGGTAATTTTGTGTGTGATGAAAATAAAAAAGCGAAAGATGTACAGGATTCTATAAAATAACGAATATAGCAAGTATATAGTTTAAGAACATTTTTTCGAGTGTTTGTACTTATGTACATACTATGTAAAATGCTATGGTAGTAAATAAAACTAACGAATATCAACCACCCTTCCATTGTTAAGCCCTCCAATAAACATTTTTTATATTTGTATAAATGAATAATTCAGAACAAATTAGCCTTTTTTAGCTATTTTATAAGCTTGTTCTTATTCAACTTATTTCGTTATTGATAAACTACTTTGCCGACCTAAATATACACATTTTTTAAAAATATGTCAAGGACATATTTGTCCCGGAAGAGATGTATTTATATTTGATTATGCAATATTTTTTATAAGGACTACTGTTATTTCATAAAAGAGATAACATTTCACTATCATTCCGGATGCGTATAATATCTGTAAGTAGGTACTTAGATATTTTCGGTATAGTGAATGAAATATTTGAAGTTTTTTTCTTTATTTGAACATCGCATATCTATAGAAGTTAAAAATAGTCAATTGTACAATACAATACAACTGTTGTATGTAATTTTATCATTTATACTGCGGAAATCTTTTTTTTTTTTTTTTTAACCACCCGTTAGTATGCACAAGTGAAAGCGTTGCATCATGACGCACTATCAAAAATGTTTTTAAACAAAAATATATGTCTGTCTGTCTGTCTGTTGAAACTTACACTCTTTGACCGATCTAAACAAAATTTTCCTAATTAAGATTTTAGTTAGGCACCAAAAAAATAGAAAAATATAGGCACCTCCTCATTCTCCTGGCCGATCCATTCCTTCTAAAATATATACATACATATATTTTATATTGAAATTCAAAATTTTGCTCAGTTGCATTCTTGGACCCTAAGAAAATTACCTATCCCATCCCCTGGATATCTCCCAGCCTGGACCAAATTTTGCACATCTATTTAAAATTATAACTATGTGTCGTGCATACTCTACAATAACACTGTTTCACTGAAACAGTTGATTTTTAATTATGCTGGTTGATGTACAAGGTAACACATAAAATAGCGCCTCTGTATCTTTAAGAGTTAGTTCTGTATCATAGACAATTTGAAGAGTATACACGTCAAAGCTCAGGTCAGGGAAGGGTTGTAGAACCGACCAGCCGTTACCAGAAGTTTAAGTTTAGTGATCGGGCATTTGCGGTGGCAGGCCCAAAAGCGTGAAATTATTAGCCTTTCGACATAAAGAACAGTGCATCAGAGATTTTATTTAAAAATATACTGGAAACGCATCTTTTAACAAAATCATGTCGAAATAATAATTTTAACTATAATTAAACAGTTTTTGTGTAAAACGGCCCTCGAGGTAAAATTTATTATGAAAACGATGCTCTAAAAATAATCCAATGTTAGTATTATTGTATTTATTTAAACCAGGAGCAAACGCCGAACACGGACCACTAGTATGTACTTAAAATAAATCATTACTTACTTACTTACTTACCATCACGCCGTTTCCCCGTGGGGGTAGGCAGAGACGATAGAGCGCCACACTCTTCTGTCCTGACACACAATTCTCGCCTCATCCACATTCATACATCTTCTCATACAAGCTCGCCGATTGTTGAGGCTTCTAACAGAACCGTCCTCCATTATCTGGTTTACCTGGTCGTGCCAAGTCTTCCGCGGACGTCCTCTATTCCTGATGCCATCAACACTTGCATCATATATCTTTCTTACCATTCTCTCCTCATTCATCCGTTCCATATGACCGAACCACCAAAGTGATCCTTTCTTAATCTTACTCACTATACTAACATCAGCTTTACATTCTTTTCTTATTTCTTCATTCTTTAGTGATCCTTTTTTACTTTTACTTACTATACTGACATCAGCTTTACATTCTTTCTTTATTTCATTATAAATCATTATATTAAATTATATTTTTAGTAAACAGACAATCGAAATAATATCTTTTCTGACGACGAAATTCAATGCCGACTTTTAAGTCGCTTAATTTTTCATTCATTCTTAATTAAGACCGATGCGACGATGTCTCATCTCGCGATAAGATCGGCGTGACGAGCGAGACTGGATCCCGGCTCCAGACGACTGCAGTCGAAAATGGAAAGCCGACCCCTCTGTGATGATAATGATATTAATGGACTTGTCATAAAAAAAGTATCTAAATGAAAAAAAGTTTTTTTATCTATTTAAGTGAAACATTTTGCCTGTAAATGATACATCTAGACTGAATGCACGACTATTTGCAAATTCTTTGTTTAAAATAATTATAATTAGCCTAAGTAATATAATGAGCAGTCAAGAAGATCCCACGATTTTCAACCAACAAATGAACTTGCTATTAACATTTATAATTAATTTATGCAATTCACGTATTATTTGTTATATAATTTAGTAGAATTGTTGCACTGATGGATTATTAATAAAATATATTATGCATATTTGTTAAATATTCCGATTTAAAAACTATAGATTGAATTTCGATTATCTATTATTATAATGGAGTAGAATTTTGAACATTTTCGAATCGTAATATAGGCAGACACCTACAAAATATTTGATTAAGCGTATATATTACATACATAATACAATATCCAATAAATCTGTCATTTCAGTGTGCCACGCGCGAGGAACTTCCAAAGGAAATTGATACATTACGTTGAATTGATGTTTTAATCATGAACAGTTTCGAACAGAAAATAAACAATTCTATGAAATAATATGTCAGAAATATGAGAAATGTAATACTGTAATTGTGCTGTTATGTAAGTAGGTAATTATTTAAATTTTACCCTTTTGCTCCCATTATATTTTAAATCCTAGTACAGTAATTTCCAATCTTCTTATTAAACCGGCACTTTTGATCCTCTGTTAAACACCCATGGCACACCAAGTATCGAGAGAGTAATAATTAAACATACGAGGAAGAACGAGGGTAGAAAATATCAATAAAATGTTTGATTATGTATAGTTTGGCCAGTTGTCGCTATCAATTGATTGCGCCTTGCTAATTGCATGGCCGCCAATCGTTATCACGAGTGCGGCTTGTTTGATGTTATATTATTATTACTGTTTGAGGAATGCCAGCTTCTTGATATTCGACAGCTCTATGTTAAAAGACTCATCTTTTTTTTCATGTTAATATTCATCAATACCCATCGTACAAGTATCCCACGAGAGCAAAAGAGAGTCGGTTCACCGTGAAGCTCTAAATTAGAACGAACTTTGGTCAATCCTACCATACGTTTCTAGCATCCAAAACCTACAACATTTTGCCAAATAATGTGAAACATTTCTCGATTGGCAAACTTAAATACTATCTCAGGAACTGGTAATTGAGTGTTGGCAGAAAAGAAACTGAACAAAGATTTATGAAAATGCTTACGTGAATCGAACATCATTTTTTTAATTTTAATTTTCTGTTGCCACAATTGCCATCGAGATTAGAACTTTTCTTATCCGGGGAAACGCGCTGATCATTACACCATGTCAACCTAATAAGTTAACTATACATTTTCGAACCTATATGTTACAGTTCTTTTTTCAAATTTTCAAATATTTAATTTGTATTAAAAAATACCACAGAACCATGTTCAGAAAAATTGCAACTTCTCAATACTAATATGTTTTCCTTAAAAAAAATTAGCAGATTGTTTAGATTTCATATAACGAATGAACCTGTCTCTTTTAGCACAGACTTCAGTCTAGTTAAGGAGAAAATAAATATCTCGTACATCATGTACTTACTTATATTATTGGTTCAGGAAGGCTAAATAATTTAATTTAAAATGTGCCATTACGCTATTGTAAAATTTATAGAGATTTTGGCGGCATTCTTGGAAGATATTGACAGAATAATTTTATTCGATTATCGGAATTAATAAATTCCGAGTGCTCTCTGTAACCTTGGTATTTCCATTTCGCTCACGCTACGGCGCCAGCTCTCGCGATGAAACTTGTGGGAATCTGCGCGTCTGTTGCGATTCGAATATCTGTAAACGGAACTCTTAAACTCTCCAACGGCTACCTATTGAATATTAATATGGAAATACTTATGCCAGATATACCATTGTCGCCGATAAGCACGTGCAAAGAATTCTAAATTGTAATAATAAACGAACGTTGTATGACAAAAAAGTGTAAGGACGTTCTGTGACGTTTTGATATTACACCCACAGCGCGGCACATCCTGAGGGTTCCATTTGGAATTCAAAGGAGAGTGTTTAAATTTTAACGATATTCTGCTTATCGTTTTTGATGTCTTTTCACCCTTCACATAGACGTCCTATAAGTTGATTTATATATTGTATTTATTGGAGTAATACAATTTACCATTAACTAAACGATTATGTTAATATAGCAATGCATGTTGAAACCTTTCTTCTTCTTCTCATGCCTTGTCCGTTTAACGGGTGTAGACTGGTCAAACCATTGTCTCATGTTCTTCATCCGAGTGTTCTCCTTCTTTCTCTGCATTATGATAAATAATACGTCTCTGAATGTTTTATCCAAGTTGTGTCCAAAATATTGAAGTTTTTATATTTTTATTGTTTTCATTACTAACTTATGTCTTTTTGTTTATTCAATCTTTCCATCTTCTGTAGATCTTCGTCTCATATACCTCATATTATCTTATCACTTTTTATTCCTTAAAGTAATACCGAGAACACATATATTAATCATTTGCATTCGTAATCTATGGTTTAGATCATGAATACAGAACATATTTTATTATGTTAAAATTATTAATGTCTGTCTTTAACCCTTCCCAAACCATGCAGTAACACAGGTCTACCATCATAATTAAACCTGTAATATTTCAGTAAATACATGCGACATAAAATTCATATTTTAGATAATCATAAAGAAAATATTAGCGCTTGGGAATGACTAGCGAAAAACCAATTATAAAAAAGAATCGTACAAAAACAATTATTTTTTCCATTCAATCCGTTATAAAATTAATACGTTGGTAAAAAATACCATTTGTGATATGAAAGACAGAGATGACACACTATTTTCACAGTGAGAAGAACAACAAACATACAAATATAATTGTCTCTTTCTCACTAATTAAATGAAGAGAGATAAAAAGGAAAGACACATTGTATACGACTTAATGAATGCTCTAAATTACGTTATTAATATTTAAAAAAAATTATATGCTCAATATTTAGAGTAAATTCGTGCCATTAAAGCCATTTAAGTTAATAAAAAGATTTTTTCTAACAGGTATTTACGGTAACACGAGTTGACAGCATGGCTGGGTTCGGGTATTTTATATCATGGTATGGTAAAGGTTAATATGCATCATAAGAAGATGAGGCTTTGTCACATGAACTGAATGTGTGAGGTAAACATGGTAGGTACTAGAAATATAGAGAGTTCTTCGACAAAATTGACACGGTTAGATAAACTACATACTGGAAGATGGTCCTGTTAGGACGGTCTACAATCGAACATGTATGGGATGGACGTGTCCTTTGAAACTACAGTACATCGTGTACACAAACATCCGAAATCAATCCCGCCTCCAGAATAACGCATAATAATATGATAGTCAGAAATGTCAGAAAAACGACGGACCGATGTTTCTACTTTACAATTATTTAATAAATATTTTCATTTAGCGTTATTTTTGAGAGGCAATCGAACAGAATGAAGCGTCGATACAACCTCGCATCGATTGAAAGGTTCATTGATTTTCCGACAACGTCGTACGCACGTTGTATGACAAGTACGCACGATTGTCGACATCTGCCTCGGGTTATTGACAGTTTTAGTTATAATAGAGGATCCACTACATCATAGCGTACATCGGACACGTCCTCGGGTTCAATCTACATGTCAATTTCGGTTGTTGAGTTGCCTGCAAAGCGTTGCGCGCCTGCCGTTGCGCGGAAATGTCTGAGAACAATTCGAAGAATTGCGCGATTTATGATCTTCGGTGATTGAATTTAAGCAATATGCCGTGGGAACTGGTGAAAATCAATAATCGCGTGGTGAATACAATTTATAACAGGTACATGGAGGTATACTTCAATCGTTATATGAAAAAGTCTTGCAATCTTTTTTACACACGTAGAAAACAGTTCATTGACTTTAGTATGGTTAACAAATGTAAAAAAAAAAAAAAAAAAGAAAACAATTTTTACTCTCGGCGAAATCGCTCTTATTAGAAGAATGTTTTTTTTTATGTTTAGAACAAGAGACATTAATTATAGTTATACAATAATTATGAATAAACAATTATATACCAAGTAAGTATATGTTTTCAAACAAGAATTGAGGCTGATTGTAGATATTAATATGTATTTAATATTTATTTTCCGTATTGTCAAGAAAAATACTGGCGTTATAGCACAATGGTAGTGCACTTCCCCGGATTGGAAATAGAGATCCAGGTTCGAATCCCGGTGACGCAAAAACAATATTTTTCGACAAAATTGATTTAATATGTATATATTTATAATTAATACATTAATTTAGTATTTAAAATATCACAGACCTATGTTCTGAATAATTACAACTTCACTATAAGAATGTGTTTTCCTTAACAAAGATTATTTATTTGTAGTCTATAAATGTGAATAGTTATATCAATAATATTGATTAATTGCATAATCCCTTTGATTTGACATTCGCAGAATTTTAATAAAATATTTTAATTACTATTATACATTAGCAATATTAGAATATGCCCAAGAATACACAATTAATGGATTTTCACCTACAAATGCACTATTATTAAACAAATAATAGATATCTCATAGAGATGAAGTTTTTTTTTCATAATGGAAAATATGGAAGTATGGATAATTGATTGGGTGGAATGGTGAACGTTACATTGTGTAAAGTGATTACTTAAGCTAGTCGAAGACAGTCGTAAACCCTATAATTACCCATACTTCCATATTTTTCCATTAATAAAAAATAGCTTCGTCTCTATGAGATATCTATTATGTTTACTAATACATATTACTATAAGTGTTTTATTATTTTTAACTCGCGTGAATTACACGTGGATTATTCATTTTAATAAAGAAAAATGACATGTTATTATATTTATAAGGAAAATATTATGGTACTCATCCTAGTCACAAAGTTTTAATTGTGTTTTTCATACTAAGTTATGCAATTATGCCATAGAACTATTATTATACTCTCCCAGCGGATACAATTGCCGAGTTAGTGTGTCAACGATAACAAATTAGATGACCCCAAAAGCTGTATGTATGGTCCGTAATTTCCACATTTAATCACGCAATTTTTGCTGCGTATAGCTGCCGCAAACTTGTGTGTATAATGTACGAATAATGTGTACTTTAATAGCAACGGTGTTCCAGTATTTCTCTGGTTATAAAAAATGTTTTAAAATTATAAGAATCTATAACGGCCCGAGTAGGCGACATTATTTAAGACCTTATTTGAGAACATATATAAATTATTTGAAATTTTATGTAACAATAATTGAAACATAATTGGAATATTTATTTTTATATTTTTAACGAAATCGCATTTTATTTGTGAAGTTGTTATTATCCAGAACGTAGCTCATTGTTACTTTTTTTTTTCGTCTTTTCTTCACTCGATATTTATCAATACTTTCCTCTCTGGCAAGATTAACGTACCAAATAACGTTTTTTAGTATTTATGTGATATTATTAGTAGTTTAACTATTAGATTCATCAGAAGTCGGAGCACATCTTCTGGGACTGTTTGATTATGAATGATCATGATTGCGGGATTAGAAGGAATAGGTAATCGGATCCCCCGGAACGATGATCTATTAAGAAATGAAAGGAATATCGGATATTTCTGGGAGTTTTAGGGTGTGGTTCTCTCGCGGGCGGTTGCTGGGATAGACGATACCGGGAAGACCAGTGGCTAGAGAGACCTAACGGAGCATTCTATTGGATCTCCCTCGGACCTGCGACCAGGACAGGGTGAATTTCTGTCGAACTGTGACCGAGTTTTCCGACAGCAACACATAAATGTGACGTCTACCCTCCCCTTTAGGGGGTGTATGATTTCTATAGATTCTTTCTGGCAGCCTTCTGAATTTAATGTGATAACGAGTCTCACATCTAGTTCTACATGTATGGCTCTGGTACGATGATACCGGAGCCAACCTATGATGGTATTATGATGATAATAGTGTTAATAATGACTTAAAGTAATAAAATTAAAAAAACAATGTAATTGTGACGAATCGAAACGAGAGCAAACAACTTTCAAAACGTTTCGGGATAGGGTGTAAATAAATAAAAATAAGATAAATATTAGATTCATCATTATAACAGTAATTTCTCGAATTTTACTGGAAAAATTAAAGTACCCCCCCGTAAGAAAGTTACAATGAACAATGTATCTTCTGGAAGAATTCTTTCGAAGAAGTGATTGTTGTCATATTACATCAAATTTGATCATTAATTTAATCGATAAAACATTCTAACTGCAATATAATGTTCTGGGTTCGTGTTTTTGTTTTCTGTGTTTTCTTAAGACATGTATATAATTTGTTTTTTATTTATGTTTAAAGAATCGAAGGGACAGCTGAGCCATTCATGTCGTATCTCGCGCATCTTCGGAACGCTTGTTATTTCAGTGTTACTTTATTACTTCATTAGACGTCCCTGTTTTACATTACGAACATTTAATAACGGCCCCGCGTCACGATGCACAGTGCATGCGAAATACGGACGTGAATGAGATAGTATTCTGGAGAATTGCTCAGATAATACCATGCAGTAATTGCTCGTTGCATATCATATCGCATGAAACAGAAGTCCATTAATAGCGTGTAATAATAAAACTTTTGTAAAAGCAACACTGGGTATTTCCAGGAAAAATGTGGATAATGACGCAAGTCATAAATTGTGCTATATGTATTTAAATATAATTAATCGAGTATAATGCGAGTGCGACTTACATAATGGGTAATATTATTGTGCCATTTTTTTTTTTTAACAAATCGCGTATGCATTTTGAATATACATTGATTAACATATATTACATTATTTGTTTGAAGTGCCTAACTAATCAATGATATTCAAATTTTTATATTTACATACATATACATTATGTAATAAAATCATAAAATAAAGGAGCCGCATTCTGAAGGCCGCGTTCATTGCAAATAAAATGCAAATTGTGATTATTTACTTTTTAGAATATTTTATTTGATTTCTTATTAGTGAGCGTCATACATACCTGTATCTATTTCATATCTATTCTTACATTTTCATATCACGTAGAGAATAACGCACCCTCGCTTAAAAAGGGTACAGTTCAACTGTCACTATCTCAAAACAAAACTTTTGCACAAAGATACAATTTGTTTTAACACCAAAAATATACAACAGTCTAAATGCAAACGTGAAAAATTGCAACCATATCTTGCATATTTTTCATGAAAAAAGCAGTTCTGGCTCAACTAAAAGGGGAGAAATTGTGTCTAAAAACTTTTGAAAGTACAAACTTATGTTTAAAACTACTACAACAGTACCTGTATAGTGAACATTGCATTTTTTACTTTTCTCTGTAGTTGCGTTAGTACATTATTTAATTATGTAAAAAAATAATTCACTCATTTTACATTGAACATTGCATTTGTATATAACCTTACTTTATAATTGTATATTTTTTACTCATTCACTCTTACTATAGATACACTTTTTTATTTTTATAAATTGAACACTGCATTTATTGATTTTAAGTTTTACATTGTATTTATATGCTGTCTTTGTATCTTGTTTTTACTATATTTGTATATATTTATTATATTTGTATACATTTAAACATTATATACTGTTTACTACTATGCCAGAAAAGCACACTGCTATAATACAGTAAAATACTAGTGTAGCAGGCAGGGCACCGAAATACATGTCTTACTTTGCTGCAATGTTTTATCTTACTATAACAATGTAACACGATGTACTATGACTCAAATCAATTATTATTATTATTATTAAATTATTCTAGTGCTCGCTCAGCGATCATTATATTATTTACAGCCTTTAAAAATGGTCGGACCGTTGACTTCCCGAACAATTGCCATAGATTCTTAAGTCAGGATGACCATCGTCTTATAGGGCTTCTTCTGCTAGCAATTTTGCGTAGAAAGTTGCGATGCTGGATCTGGGTACTTTTCTGGATGTGGCCAAAATATTGCAATTTCCGGATTTTTAGTGTTTTAAGGATTCTTTTCGCATCAGAATTAATACACTGTCATTAGTGTCATCTGTATTAAAAAAAAATATATCACGCCGTTTCCTTGCAGATGTAGGCAGAGACAAAATAAAGTCACACTCTTTTGTTCTGACACTCAACTCTTGTCTCATCCATATTCATACATATTTTCGTGTATGCGCGTCGACTGCGACGTGAGACCTCTAACGGGAACATTTCCAGTGAAATTGATCTTCTTTCAGATATTTTTCAAAACGTTTTATAAATTAAAAAATAGTCTTGTTTAGCAAGATAAGCGTCCGGTTAATGATATGGGAATTATATGTATTTCATATTTGTAAATTAAACCAATTAGACGAATCAAGTCAGAATTAACAATACACTTCGAATCCCGGTGGCGCAACAACAATATTTTTCGATAAAATTGATTTTATGTGTATATCTATCTAATTAATACATTTAATTAGTATTTAAAATATCACAGATCTATGTTCTGAATAATTAAAACTTCACAATAAGTATGTGTTCTCCTTAATAATAATTATAATACTTGGTGTATGTATTGACAGAACTAAGTGAACCTATATGAGTTCTTTGTTGTTCTTGTACATCAAGCGAGAATCCCGCCCATTGCCCTGTTTTATTCCTTCCGCTGTTAATGATTGCGAGGAATGAAGATGAATCGTATGACTGTACGGAAAAACCGTCCCTGACCTCATGAAGACTATAAAATTTCTACAACCAGAGTAAACTTTGAGCATTTCTCATTTCAGACCGCAGGTCAGGTCTAACCGCATTCCATCAAAGGGTAGTTTTTGTTACGGAGAATTTGTGACAATGTAATCTAAATCATCAATTCCTTCTTATGCGACGGCTTCATTTTACTTGGCGCTCGCTCATCTCTGATGGTTCATACATCCGGTGAGCATGTGGCGGCAACTATGACCGGTGCGCAACTCCCGCCAAAGGGTATAAAACCCGGAAAAAGAACAATCTTTTCAGTCTGGCAAGGTTGTCTGGAATGCCCGGTGTATTTTAATCATTGAATATATTTTTATAGTCACAAGAAACAGTACATCAGAGACTTTATTCAAGAAGAGACTAAAAACGCTCCTTTTCAAAAAATCAATTCTATAAGTTATTATTAACGAGAACACATTCTTATTGTGAAGTTGTAATTATTCAGAACATAAGTCTGTGATATTTTAAATACTAATTAAATGTATTAATTAGAAAGATACACATATAAAATCAATTTTATCAAAAAATATTGTTATAGCGAAATATTATATTCGAACCTGGATCTCTTTTCTAATCCGGGGAAGGTGCATTACCAACTATGCTACAGCGACAGTATTTTTGACGACAAATTTTCGAACCTATATGTTACACTTTTTCAAATTAATACATCTATTGTTCCATTATTTGAAAGCCATCTACATTGTTTTTACGGAATCTCAAATACCTTTGACTAAACCGATAATATATAAGTTGTATCAATGTGTCCAAAAAATTTAATAAAAAATAATTGTTAATTCTGGCGTCTGCTATCGATATAGATGTAGATTTAAAAAAGTGTAATATATAGGTTCGGAAAACTTTCATCGACAATACTATCGCTTTAGCATAGTTTGTAATGCACTTTCCCCGGATTGGAAAAGAGATCCGAATCCCGGTAGCGCAACAACAGTATTTTTCGATATAATTGATTTTATATGTATATCTTTATAATTAATTCATTTATCTATATTAAGTAATGTAACATTTTTAAATTTTAAATACAATGATAATGTAGGACTATAAACAGTTTATGTATAAAACCCCCTTGTGGTGAAATTATGTGCGAAAATGGTGCTATAAAAATTATCCAATATTATTATTATTACAACATATTTCTATAAAATAATCAAAAGGCATCGAAAGGACCCCACCCCACATTTCCCCGAACCGTTTTATAAGTTTTTACTCATGTACCGGTTCCTCTCAATAAAAGCAAGAAAAGTGTAACTCCCGAGAATCTATATGCAATTATTTACGATGAATTATACAAAAAAAAGACGAGATGTTAGTTTGTGAATTTAAAAACTACTTCTTTCAACGCCCCTATGTACTTTCTTTATTTGTAACTACACACATATATAAAGTTAATTACAGTTGATGACCTTAAATGACAATTTTCAGTATATTGGAAAAAGTATACAAAGTTTATTATACAATATATTAACTGCTACAAGAATAAATTAGCGATGTTATTACACAAAGTATAACAGGGCTATCATAGGAGTGACAATTTGCTAGAACACTCCCTAAGCGGGAGAAGGGACAACACACGTATGTTTGAATCGCGTTGTCCTCTATCGTATTTCAGTCTGCTGATCTTCCCAATATTTGTATTAAAGCGATAATATGTTATAGTGAAATCTGTATTAAAAATTAGTTGGTACAATAAATTAGTCGCAAAGTTAGACATTTGGTAAAATCTGTCATTACTTATTAACAGTTTTTACTCACGGCCGTAGGCAGTAAGGCAATGAACAGTAATTTATTACATATAAACATTCTCTTTACGTTGTATTCGCGGGATATTACTATGTGATGATATTTTCACGCTATGGATTTTAGTAGCAAATGAAGTGTATGATAATTGTATGTGTTTATTACAATTTGTGATGCTTAGCAATAACTATTTATTATTACATAAGTAAAGCTAGTTATTGATACTTTACATGGAAACAAGTAAGAAAGAGATATTGTGCTAGGGACGAATGTGTCATGAAAGATATTTAATATGTGATGAATTACTGTTCATTGCCTTATTGCCTACGATATCGATTACCTGGTACGTTATATCGTCCAAACATGGTTATTGCGGTTAAGAAATTGACGTTTCTGGGAAACGTCCGCAAATTGCATATTAGTCTGCAGGTTGACGATCCGAGATAAAAGACACCGCGCCGATTACTAGAAAATATAACATGCGTATTCTTTTATTTTATCCCTCTTTTGTTTTTGACAAGATTTTCGTTCGAATTTGATTGAGATTTGAGTGTGGTTTTATTTAGTACGACATGGTTAAATGAATAAGATCACAATAATTGGCCGGTGCTGTAGTACCGCTGCTGAATTACATCCTTACGGTTATAATTGGCGGCATCTTTAGCAATCGTCTTACTGGCTACATCACATCTCAAGTGAAAGAAATGTGTTTCAATTTATTTTCATCGTGGTTTTTAGTTAAATCTTTCTCGTCTTGATCTGACTTATCTCAATTACGCTTCGACTGTGTAATTTAACAGTCTTAGCTGTATTTATTATTTATTGTTGAATTATTTTGACGTGAACGGAAATTATGTATGTTATCGTTACGTCACAATGCAGATTGGACATAAATCAATGTGCTCATTGATCATAATAATAATTTATTATTATGCAATGTTACGTCGGCTTTTATTATACAATTTTTCGCAATCGACTGCTCCGATTTCATTCATGTCTTTTTTTTTTTACACAAATATCTTTACAATGATTTTTGTCTCGGGAATGTCGGACGTTAAATTAAATCTTAATTTCCGGTCAATGTCGTTCATCCCGTTTCTGTCACTACTGAAATTATTTTAATTGGATTCCTGGATTTTTGAATGGTTGCAGAAAGGAAAAGAAATTGGCCAATTAATGTTTCAAGTAGGCTGTCTAATTTCTGTAAATTTGTTGTTTTGTAATATCGGGCGTAAGCGACAGTTTCATCATTCAACGTTCAACCAATGTTTGTGGGCTGAAAGCTTTAATTTTAATCACAGTAAATTTACCTTTATAACTATGTACAACTTGACTTGAATACTGCAATATAGATGACACGTGATTTTTTAATTCTTTTGAAATTAGTAAAATTAACTTTGTGGTTAAAATTCATATTTTTATTTGTTTTGTTAACCACTTAATTTATAATAGTTTAAATACATCTACCGGTTTCGAAAAATACCATTTTCTTCTTCAGGATGTCATTACTAACTAAAAATATATATTATTGTTTCTTTACCAGAATCTATTTTTCAAAAAACGACAAAATTAAAAAATTAAAAAAAACAATAAATTTATTTTTTAAATAATTGTTGTTTTTTTTAAAAATAGATTTTGGTAAAGGAATAATAATATATGTTTTTAGTTAGCATTGACATACTGAAGAAGAGAATGGTATTTTTCGAAATCTATAGATGTATTTAAACTCAATTAAGTGTTTAATAAAACAAAGTTAACAAATAAAAATATAGATTTTTTTAATTGTTTGAAAACTATTTTTTTTTCTAGTAACTGATCGTAAAATCTTAAAAATGTTTGCGGAAAATTCATATAAATAGATAAATCCAATCAGCTGCTTTATTTAGCATACTTGTTAATACAGTGATAATTCTATTGCAAAATAGCTTTGGGATGAACATCAAATTTGTTTAAAAACTAAAGTTTCCTAGCTGATTTTCACGCAACTGTTTTGGCACCCATCGTGATGACAGTTGGCAATTTTTTACTTTTAAAATTACTTTAATGGATCCCACCAACATTTTAACATTCTAAGTTATTAGTTTTTTAATGATGGTTTATAATTAGTGAATGAATAGTGATCGAATTGACGGTATTCCACTACGACTATCATCTTTAATGTCTCTCCGCCCGCTAGCAAAATGTTCATTGGTACGAGGCGGTTTTATTTGGTGCGTATTTCACTATTTAATTTTCTTTTTCTTCGAAATCCAGTATTGAATATAGGTCTCCCTTTTCTGTTATTTTCCACAGTTCCCTATCTTTTGCACCTTACTTGTAAGGGTTTTGAAAAGATGCACTTGATATTGACAGTAATTATTTGGTGCAGAGGCGCTAAAATGATTAAAACTTGTTATTATTTTTTAAATACATTGAAAATGTTGCAATTGACTGGAATAACACGGCCCGTAACGTGATATGTGCTTTCCATATCAGTGCAGTTGTTATTGGTTGCATTCCTTTTATACGTTGCAAATAATTTAATATTCGCGCTGCAAGAACATTTGAGTGCAACAACACTGCAGTACATCATGGGGGCACATTGAAATATTATAATAATATGCGACTTGTCCAATGAACTCAGCGTGTTGATTTGTAAGTCCATTGGCCGGTGGTTAAAATATTGCTTGAAACTATATTTAGAGATCAGAATTTTAAATATTGTCATGAAATCATTCAATCTATTGTTGTGTTAACTACTGTCAAAATGAAGTCTGAAACTGGCTAAAGAAAAATGAGACAGCTTATTTAGACATTTTTGGGATGATTGCAAAGCCTATTGTGGAACTGTGAACGGGATTAATAATGTATTCGTATAATAAAGAGATTAATAATAGGCACTCATACGGAATGAGTAGATCAGTGGAGGATGGTAATGAAAATATAATACGGCGCGAGTGTTTTATGACAGGCGCTATCGCGAATTCGATATCTGTCGCAACAAAACTATTTAATTGCTGTATATTGTATCTTATTCAATGATGCTGTATTAAAATATGTCATTTCAGCAAACTTATTAAGTAATATACTTATTTAGCAGTGTGCTTATTATATTTTTGAAAAAAATCCTTCTCCTCTCAATGATAATAATAATAATAATATTTGTACCATTTATTGCAGAACTTTGATTACCTACTCCTTGAATTATTTTGCTTTATTATATTTTAAGGATAAATATTATTATCTGTTTAAAAGGAAATCCTTTTTCTAATCGCATGTTTAAGCCCAGCTAATGATGAGTAGTATTTTCCGCTAAAAGTAAAAAATAATAAAGGTGTGATTCCCTTTGTTTTGGAAGAAACAAATAATTTATATATTTTTGTAATAGGTCTCTAAAATTCCGATAACTGTGGTGCAATAGATAAGATGTTTGTAATTTTATTAAACACATACTGAGAATTCTTTTGACGCATTCATTGGTTTTGCCCACAGGTGTTAACATATTTGTGATTTTTCGCGCCACGCGTCTTTCAAAAATTAACTGATTGCTATTTTGCGCTAGTCTTAAAACCAAGACCGACCTAAGACGCGATGGTCAGACGGCATCAGCTAAGTTGTTGAGCAAAATTGGAAAAATTATAAGAAAGCCGTAAAAAATGAGGGAGAATCTGCATTCAACTCTGGACGCAGTCGGGCAGAAGAAGAAGAATAAAAAAATGTACATATTTTTTAGATACAAAATAATAAAATTTTCGTAGTTTAAAAATCAAAACAGCCTAAACGGGCAGAGCTTGAGTCTCCAGTTAAATGAATTTGAAAAAAATATTTTCAATTATACGTTTTGTTATTATTTACACATTGTCAGACATACAAAATTTGATTGTTTATAATGTTTTTATTATTAAAATACACAGACTTTTTTTTAAATTTTGTAATTTTTGATAGTAGAAATGAAGTTGTTTATTTTTCTATTTAAAAAATGTATTAGTTCCTTTTCAAATTTGCCTAAAGCGACCTAAAGCCATAGACGTAAAGCTGGGTTTCCTTTTGTACCATATTGTTCTATTTAAAAAAATTTACACGTGTTGTTAAAAGTGGATAATGATGACATGACATGTAATTTATCGAAAAAAATGTAATTTTATACTTATGGTGTTTTGATGACTTGTTTCTTGTAATTATTTGTATTATTATCTATGTCGAAGGTGTGGGATACGTCGCATACGGCGTTTGATAATTATTTTAAACGGAAATAGGGAATAGTTTTCCGGGCGTAGACTAATATCACATTGCACGTAATGTTAACATATAATGTTTCAAATTCGGAATGACCTTCACCTATTATGTACTCTGTTATTATATTTGTCAAGTTCCGTATTTGATATTGTGATACGACTGTATTTGGTACAACGTCAATTTAAAAAAAAAAATAGAGATGCATACACGGAACACATGTCACATAAATATTATTACTATTTTCACACTAAGCTAAACGCTTGTGCTATGAAAATAGGACTAACTTGCTGGACTCCTGGAACGAGGCGCGAACCCCCGACCACTAGATCACTAGGCCAGCGTCTTAAATACTACACCAACAAGGTACTCAATTGATATTGCATTTTACATTTCTTCCTTCAATAGTTTTACCAGTAGAGTATTATTACTACGTAGTGCAATGGTGGCTGCTGCGCGGCCACGGTCAGCGTTTCCGCAAGTTTTTTTTTCAAGATTAAAATTATAATTAATCAAAATAAAAAACTACTGCAGTTGAATACTTAACGCTAGATAAAGTGCTTTGTGTCTTGGCTAAATGCAATATAAAATGAAAATAAAATTCACAGCTTGTACCCGCACTCGCAGAATCTGAATCCAAGCCTTAAACCCACTCCGCCACGGCAGAATCTCGAAGATGTACTGATATTAACGTAATATAAACGTACACATGTAGATTAACGTACGATGACAGGTGGTGGTAGTTACATACAGTTCTAGCGCAATACAGTAATAAATACCAACTTCGATTTAAATACGCGTTTTTAATGGTACCATACCATAAAAAAAATAGTACTCATTTTGTATAATGATATTACCATTCCATTACAACTGCACGCAAGACAGGTGCACATAAGACAAGTGCACACAAGCGCTCCAATAGTACGGAATAAATAATTGTATCGTGGCGTTATAAATGTGAAACTCCTGAAATTGTTTTATATAAACAGTCACAAAATTATAATTATCTGTCACATTTGAAAAGTGCAAATAAAATATATTTTATTAAGGAGAACACATTCGTATTGTGAAGTTGTAATTATTCAGAATAGACGGTCTGTGATGTTTTAAATATTAATTAAATGTGTTCATTATAAAGATATATATATATTTCTAAAATCAATTTTATCGAAAAAATATTTGTACGGTACTAAATGCAATGACGATACATTTTATGTTTTGCATGGATCAATTAAGCCATTGGTCGGTCATTAAGATTGCCGAATACGCTCGTAAACCAACATTAATAATTGTCACAATAGGTGTTAGATCGATCCCGACACGTTTTATCGGACAATAAAATCTTCAACAAAAAACAGGAACTGCAATCAAAATAAGGAAGTGAAAGAACTTCCTATTTAATCCAGAATCAAAGCAAAAAACATTAGGGGATAATGGAGACTGTATGGTGTTCGGGTGTAAGATTGGTAATGGTTTTTCCAGGGCCGAATCATTAGCCTCAAAGATTCCCATAGATCAGTCGAAACAAAAAGATTTTGATACTGTTTAAACGAAAGAGTTTAAAATTCCGACACTCGTAGGCAGCGCTGGCGCTAGACTTTTTGCCGCCACAGACAAGATTGGTTTTTCCGCCCTACCGTAAAACCATTGGGCGGTATTTTGTAAGGCCGGCATTTTGAAACTTGCCAAAGTGTTGTGATATTTTAAATACTAAATTAATGTATTAATTATAAATATATACATATAAAATCAATCCCGGTGACGCAAAAACAATATTTTTCGACAAAATTGATATTATATGTATATATTTATAATTAATACATTAATTTAGTATTTACAATATTTTTCGATAAAATTGATTTTATATGTATATCTTTCTAATTAATATATTTAATTAATATTTACAATGTTATTTATTGGATTTGCTTTCTTGGATTGTTTTTATCTAGATTATTTTTATTTCACACTATTAACGTTTTGCAACGTGGGATTTTGTTTTTCAATTTTTATATATTTTTAGGTCGCCTCCTGTTACATGCCTAACTCATATTGTTACATCTATCATAAGATACTCGTCTAGTAACAACGTGACGGGAGTCCAGGAAGACTATTATTTTATTATCACGTCGTTTCCTCGCGGGGGTAATCAGAGGGTTTAAAAAGCCACACTCCGGACATACCACTTTACCTTTTCCACTTTTAAATATTCTCCCATGCACGATCATATACTGTTGAAGCTTTTGACAAGCCATCATCCATTATATAGTTTACCTGATGATGCCAGATCTTTTGTTGATGTACGTAGGTACTTTGTTCCTGTTTCCTAGTTGTTATTATTTAAATTATGTCAGTTCCTATAGTTTTATATATTTTGATCGAGCAATCTGATATACCCAAAGTGACAATATATCAACTCAAAATAATGAGAACACATTTTTTGCTGTGAAGTTGTATTTTCAGAACAGTTCTGTGTTATTATAATACAAATTAAATTAATCAATTAGAAAGGTATACAGAAAAGATCTCTCATTATAATGTGGATAGCTTTTAAAAATTGAATAATAGATGTATCAATTTTAAATATTACAGAATATAAGTTCAAAATTTGTCGATAATGTATTCGGTTGCTATAGCGAAATAGCGATAGGAAGAGGTCCAGGTTTGAATACTGGTAGCAACTAAATATTTGTTCAGTAGATAATTTTTTTCCGAATATCTTTCTAATTGATTAATTTTATTTATATTAATTAAACTACTTTTACCATTCATTAGGAAGATAATAAAATCTATTATAAACTACATAAAGGTCTAATAGGCATATATAAGCTCTAATGATATATTCAATGCTTGGTATTTTGTAATTGATTTAAACCATTCTTCTGACTGCACATTAATACGACGTCATTCTAATACCTAAGAGATATGTTTTAACATTTTACCTTGCAACATAGCATAAAACTATCATAGTACTTATTTTTTTCAACTCACTTCCCTTTGTTGCTGTAACTTGTGCCGGCCCTGCTGACATCCTGACCACATGTTGTGTTCCGAGATTAGTTCTCTCACGGGACACCGCCCACCATGAACAACATCTGTCGCGGATGGACCAGGGATCCTGCAGCCAGTGCAGTTCAGTGCGGCTGTTGGCTGTATTGTGCAGGCGGAACTATAAAAACCAAAGAGAAATAAGAAACCAGAGATTTATTCTGCTCATTGAGCCGGAATTATGATTATGATAATTATTATTAGTTTTGTCCTTAGCTCGATTATAGGTCGATTTTTTGGTCATGTCACTTCAAGAATGTCAATGTGTGCATGAGCGCTATTTAAGCAAGAAAGAGACAAAGTTATATGACCGCTTCACGCTAGACAGTAATGCAACAACGCATTTGACGTCAGTTCACGCATTATATCGGTTGTGTACCCCGCGCGCAGTGTGTTACGCCTTTAATATTATATATGCAGAATAAAAGTAAATTGAAGAAATTGTTTTCTTGGTAGTTATCCATTTTATTAATATAATAAAATATACCGTTCACTTTTAACCAAAATTTATTTTCTTCACCTACTAGTTTTAGCTGATGAAAGGGCACCGACGGAGTCATTATTATTATTAATATGTAATTAATATTATTTTATCCTCTATTCATAAAATAATTAAATAAATTTATATACTATTATATTGTAATATTAAAAAAATATATATACAAGCAACAGATTCGTCAGTAGCCAGTGTACACGTTCGATAGTTCTTAAAAAAATTGTTTTCTGACTCTGAGGCTGCTGTATTTTCTATCAAAGATTAGAATTGGAATACTAATGATTCTGTAAACTGATCGTCTTCAACTAGGCGTGTCAGAAATTAAATGTGATTTGATGGAAGCGCTATGCGTTTCTTAGAACACTGTTTCAACACGATCTTTTGCTAACTCGTTTTTACCTTTCCATTTATTCATACCTTTCACGACACTGTTGCAGATAAAACAGAAATAAAATAATGTCTATTAAAACATGTCTGTATTTCTATGCAGGAAATACTATGTTGTCGATAAACCAATTCTGTAGTTAATTATTCATTGCCCGGCCAAATTCGAATAACGGCCAACCGTGTGCAATGAGACAGAATAATCCCTACTTGGCCATGTTAAATATATTTATATACAATGATATCATATTCCCACTCAATGCAATTTTGAAACACAAATGATGTAGAAATATAACATAGGTTTTTTGTAACTTCACGGTATCTCCCAACGTTTTGTGCGATGTGATTTTTATATTTTGGCACATTGTTGTACTCGGTAGTTTTTATTATTTTATTGATGAAGGCACTTAGTTCTCGAATATTTTAGAGGTCGACCATCCAATCAATAGCCATCGCGAAGCCGACACCTTTACTTACGTAATGTTCCATCAACATTAACCGTTTCCGATTCGGTTTCATTAAAAAAATTGAATTGCACCCAAAAAGAATTGATAAAATTTCATCGTTCAGAAGCTGCAAGGTCTGTATCTCGGACGATCGAGAAACGTGACGCCGATTGAAGTGGTCGATAAAGCTAATCGGTACTAACATTCGATATCCGGTGAATTATAAAAAAAATGTTATTATTCAAACATTCTTTAAGGAATCCCGTTACAAACTGATATATTTTTTACAGCATATGAAAATGATTTGTTCTATATTTTGTTACATTTGCAAGTCATACAGTAATTAATATTTATCATTTTAATTACTGAAACACCTGATATATGATATATATTGAGGTCTGCACTGTTTTTATGAAGTTTGCATTCTTAGAAGGAAGATTTCATGGTACCGTTCTGTTTGGGTGGAGGTGTTGTAGATTGTTTTATGGAATTGTTAGGGCCGTAAGAGGAAAAAAGCTCTAGAAGGGTGTCGTAAAAGTCGTTTTTGGATTTTTATGAACAATATTTTACTCACAAGCTCGTTTTTACTTACAGTATTATTGCGAGAATTAAATAAAATAAGAAAGCTCGAAGACGTGCAGTATTCGTGGCAGATGGTAAACGATTTTGGAGACTACCTGAGGCTTAACTGGACCCTTTCTAAGAAAAGGTAGAAGGTGTCCAAACATTTCGTGCAATTTATTAATATTTAGTGACTCGTATGATATGGTTCATCTGATACATAAGCCGCGTAGGTGTTTTCTTGTGTAAAATTTTAAAGTATTATTTTTCTATTTAAATTGTTTTAATACAAATTATATGTATCAATTAGAAAAATATACGGAAAAAATCAATTTACTTATCGAAAAACTATTTTGGTTACTACCTAAAATATTTATTCAGCGAGTTTATATTAGTGATGAGAAAAAATGTCACTCTCAACTCACTGTTGTGATTGTGATTGGTATTCGATAATATCAGTGATTGAAAACTGTGACTGTGATTACAGTTTCATTACACAATATACGAAAATATAATTTTTACTGTATTTATTTATATTATTAAAACATCATTTACGTAAAAAACATATTTTAACATAAATAATTTATATAGATCTAATTTCAAATCATCACAAAGAAAATAAAAATGCTTAAAAAAATGTATATTTATTTTTCGGGTCAAATTCTCAGCCAATATGCGTAAAACGTTTTGAAACTCAAGAAAAATAGCACTGATTTGATAATATGTCTAAACAGTGGTGTCAAAAAATAAACAGAATTTATGGAATTATGAATCAAGATATTCCCAGATATTCAATCATTGATAGCGAGTGTGACTGAAAGATAACAGTGATTGACTCACGGTTCGTGATTTTGAGCTCATCACTAGTTTGTATCCCAAATTTTTATTTAAAATTATTGAAAACTTTTTTTATCACAAAGTTTTTCAACAAATTATTATTGTCAGCATATTCAATTCAAAATAATACACGCATATCCGTATTGTTTTATGTTTGGTACATGTCAAAATTTATCATTCTCGTTTGCAATGTTTTTCTTTATTTTATCGCAACGCGTGTCAGGGATGATAAACTATTGTATGTGACGAATTATTTATATTTTATGGCTCGACAATAGCATTATCGATATTGTATTATTTGTGATTTATTAAATAGCCGCGATAAAAAAAGCTTGCCTTGTCAATTAAATCGGTAACATATTTTTGCTTACATAATGCAATTATATGTTTTTCAGAACGTCAAACGGCATTGCTGAATTTATTAGTGCAGGCCTTTTAGTTGCGTGGGTGATTTTAATTTAACGACAGCGGACGTTGCTAATTGTAATACAGTGTGGGCATTTAAGTTCATATAGGGGTAAGTGGTATATAAGTTTCTGTATTCTCATCTTAGCTCGGTATCTTCGGAAGCGCAAAATTCTACAATAATTATTACATATTTTTTCTTTACTGTTCCAGATTTATTTTGATCAAATGCGGGTTACCCATAACTCACGCGGTAACGTTACGCTCTTGAACGTATTATTTAACTTTGATAACTATACAGAGTGAAAGGAAATTGTACGCTGTTTTTGCTATTTAGGATGTTCCGTTTCGTGTAGCATCTGTCAAACGTGATGGCTCCAGCCTCCCTGGGACCGGAAAGATCTAATTGAGAGAATGTGATTTCAATGAAACATTCTTTTGACTCTTGGGATATTATTGTAGCTTATACCCCATTACTATTATATAAATTGTTAACAATGGACGAAGAGACCGCGATTGTTGTATAATAATCGGTTTTGTCAGAGTTAAATTTATTATACAACTTGTTTAAATATAGAAATACTAAGTGACTTCCTACAATAAAATTTTTTCAACATATCTATTTTATAACTAGAAATATTTTACTTCCATATCTTTCCATTAAATATAATAAAAATAGCTTCGTCTCTATGAGATATCTATAATTTGTTTAATTACATTACCTTTGTAAGTGAAAATTCAGTAATTGTGTGTTCTAGGACATATTCAAATATTGCTAATAATATACTGTTCAAAATAAGAAAATATATAAAAAATGAAAAATTAATTTTTCAGGCGTACTTTAGTATAATGTGTTAAAAACATTTACAGATAAAGAATATTGCTTTAAATGATTAAATTCTCATTAGTGACATCTATGTTGTTCCAGGGAAATGAATATCAAATTTAGTCCATAGATAGCGATAGCGTAGTTGTACTATATACTCGAAGTGTTTTCACACAGTAACATATATACAACTTCCAAAAATTTGATTGATATGGAGATTGATTAATGTGTGAGAATGGTGAACGTTACATTTGTATAAAATGATCACTTAAGTCAGCCGAAGATAGGTCGTAATCCCTGTAATTACCCATATTTCCATATCTTTCCATTAAATATAATAAAAATAGCTTCATCGCCATGAGATATTTATAATTTGTTGCGTATAAAAAAACTCACGTAAATATTCAAATAATTTAAGTCGTGTTTAAATCTTATAACGCAATTATTCGGTCTCCAGTCTCTAGGTTTAATTTTTTGCTTTTAAATTATTCTCGCTAACACTGTTCCATTTAATTATGTACATGGCGATACAGATGTGCACGATTACATAAAACTTAGCCCGTACAAAGATGAAAAAAAACTGCATAACATTTTTCTCATTTTCTGTGGTGTTATAACGGGGATTTGAGAGAAACATGGAGAGAACATGCAAGATAATAGATTCTCTAGAAATTTGGTGCTGGCGACATATGCTTCGCATACCGTGGTCAGCCCGCAGAACGAATGCCTCGATTATAGAGGAATTAAACATCGAGCATTCAACCATACGGTTCTGAATCCTCTGATATTTTGAACATGTCACCAGATGTGAGGACACCATGAAAAAATATGGATGTATAGAAAGCCGATGGACTGACCTGATTAGAACTTCGATGCGGGTGGCTCCTCCTGCAGTTAATGATATAGGTTGTGACAGATTATTCGTCCGCAATTAGGTGCAATTTCGTGTTCAGGACTGCTCTCATTGAGCATAAGACGAAGATGATGACTATTTAAATATTTTTTGTATCCTAGTCTAAACCGGCAGCATTTTATTTGATTGGCAAATGTCTTTTAAAGCGGTGAATTTGTTGTTAGACATTTAAAACAATTACTTGTGTTTTGTTTAGGTTTGATTTGGGTTACGTTTCCTTCAATGCTTCAATTATGCAATGAACCGAATATCCGCTGCGCCTGTGTTGTCACCTCACCTCACCTCGCCAGCCGTATAACGTTTCGTTGGATTGTAACATTCCTTCCTTCACGGTAACACCACGCTGCAAGGTTTCCTACGTTTATCTACTTTCTACTCCCTCGCGCTGGCCGAGAGCACGCCGTGTGCTTTCGCGATCAAATGCCAGGAAGCAAAGTCGATTGCCGAGGTTTGGTGGCGCATTCAGATTTCTGGTTTTGTATATTTAATATCATATTTCAATATTGTATCAGTCAGTACGCACAAGTTTCGTGGAAGATTGCAGATTTTCATTCGTTGTTATTGGTTTTTATTCTCTTTCCATCTGAAGTTATTAAATTTTTATAAACATCATTTTGATGACTCGATTTATTCGAACAATAAGATGAATATATTTCTCAGGTTTATTTGTATTTTCTTCTTTCTCAATGAATTTTTTAGAGTTTTTACAAATATTTTTCTGACATGCTTTGTTTTTTAGATTACTTAATGATTCTTCCGTCTAGTTCCATTCAAATTCTATGATGCATTTTTCTTTAGCGGTCATGTTAGAAATATTTTTTATTTTGAAACAACTTTATAGCCTTATATACTTTGTATATTATACGTCTATTAATAATAAGATGTTCGTATACAAATTAATAAAAAAATAAAAATTAGATAATTAAATACTTAATAGCAATTATATATATATAAAAAAAAAAATAAACGACAAGAAATGAAAGGATGAATTTGAGTATCATTGTTCAAAATTACGTTTTGACATTTCTAAGAAAACATAGATATATCTAGAATTTTCTACGTTACCCATAGCAAGGTACCAAAGACTAGCGGTGAATTTAGGTAGCTACCCGACGCGAAGCTATAAAATGCAAGATTCCGGACTTAGCGAATTATCGTTGGCGATATAGTATTGAGATAACTCGGTTACTGGAATTAAGTGTGATTTTATGCAATACTGATATATTATGAAGGTCATTCATCTGTTAATTTGGAATAAAATTTTAACATTTTTGTCTTTAAACTTCCACATGAAGCAAACACACTGTGGCCGGACATAATTATACTTGAAATAAAAACTATCATTCTGTTTTATCACCACTTTATTTGAAAATATAATCCAACTAGTCTAAATTAATCTAAATTATTAAGACATATACCTATCTAGTTTATATGTACTCCATATAAACTAGATAGGTATATGTCTTAATAATTTAGAAGCTCTGGAAATGAACAAAATATTAAAAATAAATAAAAACCATTTATTAAACAAAGTATATTTATCGAGTAGCCCAATTTTAGGTATGTTACCTTTCTCTACACCCGCTCTCTCTTAGCTGACCCCCACCAAAGTTGATATTCTATCTCTCTCTCTTTCTGCAATATTTAATGTTTTCCTAACTGGTTGTAATTCTGTTTCTAATCAGTGTATATTTGATCAACCCTAATGAAGGTTCAAGCCTAAGCCGAAACCAGTTGGTTTATGTATTCAGATAAAGTAGTGTTAAAACAAAATAATAGTTTTTATTTAAATTATTGTTGTTTTTGCTTAGCATGGCAGTTTAGTTTAGGATGGCTGAAAACACGTGCGTTGTTGTGTAAAATTGCTGATGAAAAGCCTTTTTTTTCTGTCTGTACTGAATATATTAATTATTATTTTAAATTGTTAAATTGTTCTATTAACCACTTAATGAATTAAAATACATCTACCGGTTTCGAAATATATCATTTTCTTCTTCAGGATGTCAATAATTAATTAAAAACATGTGTTATTGTTTCTTTAACAGAACCTATTTAAAAAAAATAATTTAATACCTAACTTAAATTGTTACTAGATAATAATTAATAGAATAATTTAAAATTTTAGAATGCGACTTGTGGTTAAATTTAGTTGGTTGTTTATAATTTTTTCATTCGCATTCGAGATGTTTGAATAATAGTGAGTTTTCAGGATTTCTAATCATTTGATAGAAAATGGTTACGGTTTTGATAAAAAATTGGGATTGTCAATTTTGCATGTAAACGGTGTTGGTCATAAATTAAATAATTTGGAATCGTAAAACTAATCAAAAAAATTATAAACAACCGACTAAATTTAACAAAAAGATTTTAATTACAATCAAATATGTGTTATTTAAAAATGAAGAAATTTTCCAATACAAACATAATAAGTTGACTTGAAAAAATGAGTTTTTTTCAATAATTTAGTCGGTCCGAGGAGCAGAGGTCTCTCTTGTCTCGTCGCCGCCGAGTGCCTCAGTTCTGCCGATTAGAGCCGTCACGTGACACTGTCTCACGGAAAAGCACCAGAAACAAAAGAAGTTCCCGGCGTTATGTCACGCCTCCTTGTGTAATGCGCAAATGGGATAATAATACGCGTATACCGGGTGTATAGTAGAGTGTTACGTCATTAGACAAACACCAAGGCGTGGGAAGCGGTTGCACCACCCGGTACTCTCCGAACAATGGTCTGTCTGCAGATATTGGACCCCCCATATTAGCACACATTTCGCTTCATCATATTATTCATCTAACGGCAATGGAGCAGGTTGAAAATCTACAAATAACATTCCTCCATTTTTGTACGCAATCGGTGTAAAATATCGCGAAATTCATCTAGTTTTCCCAATAGCAATAGCAGTAATACCACACAATTAAATAATAATTTACGACCTCAGGTAAAACTGATACGAGCAAAGCTATGTCACTAAATTTCCGTGCACGCGAGTCGGTTCACTTAGTTCGGGGATCGGCAAAGCGCGGCTCCCGAACCGAATGCGGTTTTTTTTTTTTGGTACGCGGGTGTAACCAAAAACGGGCTCTTTGAAAATTTAGTTTACAACCGTCTATCTTTAGTATGATAACACTTAGAATAACCTTCTACTCTTCTGGATATCCAACATTTTCCTGCGAGCGATCATTTTCAAGTATGAACATATAGATGTATGGGTTGTATGTATAAATCGTGAAATTATTTGACAGGATGATATCGGAAGAATAAGACGGGAATTGTAATCCGCCTCCAAGTCTATTTACCATTCTGTGTTCGTGTAGGTACGTCTCCGAGTCTGTCACGATTATTGTGTGAAATGATTTCAGGCAGTAAAGATAAATTGAATGGAAATGCGTACTTACGATTTTACATTTAACTTGTTTTAAGTTAAATGACAAAGGTTTAAAAATACTAATTAATCGTATGTGACGGAACGGAGTGCGTAACAAAAGCTGCTGACAAGTCCGAAGCTAGAGAGGAAGTAGTGAGAGTCTCGGCTATGGCACGCTTTGCTTGACGATCCATAAATGACGCTAGGCGTCCGCCAAAATCGCCAAAAGGAAATTAAGAAGCCAAATAACTAACTAGAGTCCTGTCTTAAATTAAATACTATCAGCTACGTACTGGATATGCAGAAGTTTTTTCAAGAAATGCAAAACCATTATTTACATTAGTTTTAAGTTAATCAGTGTGTTTATTAAAACTAATTAAATTATGGTTAACGCTTGTGTGATATTAGTTTATTTGATTGAAATAAGATTTTTTCATTGAATAAATAATAGAGAAGCCTCAATAATCGGTGAGCTTGTACGAGAAGATGTATGAATGTGGATGAGGCAAGAATTGTGTATTAGGATAGAAAAGTATGGTTCTCTATCTTCTCTGCCTACCCCCTCGTGGAAACGGCGTGATACTAAGTAAGTAAATAAATAATAGTCATGTGAAGTTTTATAGTTTTCATTTTCCTCTGTTAATTAATGTATCAGGGCGGTATTGTTGTATTTATGTGATTTTTTTTATTGGAACATTTATATATAATGAGATAATATTATTTATTGTGAATTTATAAATAATGTATTTAAA
Organism: Eubasilissa regina; assembly: GCA_022840565.1. Lineage (NCBI taxonomy): Eukaryota > Metazoa > Arthropoda > Insecta > Trichoptera > Phryganeidae > Eubasilissa > Eubasilissa regina. Next base: position 32,079,045 of record JAINEB010000018.1, read on the forward strand.
GTCTGAAACCGTCGTGAATGGCACGGGTTTAATAAAAATATTGATATTTTTAAAGAGAACACATAATTATTGTGAAGTTGCAGTTTTTTTTCAAAACATAGTTCTGTGGTAGTTTAATGCAAATAAAATGTATCAACTAGAAATTAATTTATCGAAAAAATATTTTACTCGCTACCGGGATCGACTGTTCTATTATGTATCTTTTTCTAGTTGATATATTTAATCTGTATATGTATTGATATTTATTATATACACCGAATTTGATTTATAAAACATATTATGTCTAACTAGAAGAAATGGCGATTACTGACGCATTCATCCAATCATCTTTCACTTTAAACCAATGTGAAATTTATGAGATCCATTAACTTGTAACCCTAACTGTGTCAGTCTCGTTAATTAAACCTCAAGGCAGTGCTCGTGAACGCTCTTACTTCGATGATATAAACTTCCTTCTGGCGCGGTTATAAATGGAGACATGTTAAATTTAAGTTCTAGTTCACTACGATCATATTAAATCACACATTATCATTAATTGCAATCAATTGTATCAGTATTGCAAATAGTTCTGTCGCAATAGGCAGTAGGCAATAATTAATTTTTCACACAACGCAACCTATATGATGTAATTTGTAGATAAACGCTAAAGGTTTAATCAAAATATTTATTTATTTATATATAATATTCAAAGATTCAATTGCTAGTATCTGCTCCGCTAAACAAAATACAAAGTTTCAATTATGTTGGTTCTCTTGGTTAATTTCTTGTATCTGCCATTTTGCGCTCTGTCATGTCTGCGGTACGTATATGTAATCATATTCTCTATTATCTTTGACACTCTAAGGGCAAGTCTCATGTAATATCTCGAGTAAGTAGGAAGCGGCTACTTTCAGTGTAATACGTCTCTTCCTATTGCGAGATAAGCGATATTAGCCATCATTCATTACTATTAATCAGATATGTTGAAGCAAAGATGCACCGTGCAACAACTGTTAAATGATCGTCCCATCATCTTCCATAAAACTTTTGTAACGGTTTAGTTTTGACAAATGAATACCATCTACTTTATGGATTACATTTTTATATCATTGATACTTTTATTACTTATATGGCAGGCTCAAAAGCGTGAAACTCTTTGCCCTCCGTTATAAGAAACAGTGCACCAGAGACTTTATTTAAGAGAAACTAAAAACGCACCTATTCAAAAAATCATTTCCGTAAGTGAAAATAACGATTTTTAATTTTAAAAAACAAAGATAATTGTAGTACTATAAACAGATTATGTGTAAAGCGCCCTTGAGGTGAAAGTTTTTACGAAAATGGCGCTATACCAATTATCCATTATTATTATTATTATTATTATCATTTCCAAAATTTTCGTGGAAGTCCATTGTAATTAACTTTTAAAAAACCTTTTACATTTTTTTTAACCTTTTGTAAAAATGAATTAATTATTAGAATAAAACAACGTTGTTTACTTCACACAAGACGTTAAATATTTACTAAAACGTTTTCGACTATTACTGCGTCATCGTCAGTAATAAACCAAAGCTTAAACTAGACGGGGCTAATATGGAGAGGAGAGGAGATGTAATAGGGGGTATTTGTGTGTTAAGTACATTTTTATTGTTAATTTTTTAGAATGTGTAATTTTCTCCCTTTTCTGCATATATGTAGTAGTAGTAGTACTTCTCATTTTTATGGGCGAAACGATGAGCCTCTGATCTTGCATCGTTCTCATTCACACTCGTGAATGAAGGACTGAACTGATATTTAATAAATAATAACTGAAAGGTTGTGGTTGCTTTCTATTATATCATTTTCAATTCCAATGTTGTCAAGGCTGATATACAAATTGGTATTAGAAAAGACAAATATATTTCTTGGAAACCATTAGCGCAAGTGCAATATGACACTTGGTACAGTTGTACAATAGTACAGTTGGTATTGAAAACGAAATAATTCGTTATTATAGTAGTATAGATTCATTGTGAAACTTAATCATAGGTTATGTACGAATAAATAGAGTTATTTCCGATACCAGCATAACGATCACAGAAGGTTCAAGTTTAATATAGGATGAAGTAATTTAGTAGTAGTACTGAACTTACCGCCATCTTAATTTGTATTTCTGTGATTGGTCTACACTGACCGTTGATTATATATTACGTGACAGAATTTGATCCAGAATATTCAACCTTTTATCTCGGAGGACATTTCGAACATCAATGGTAGGGCGGCTTTTAGGATGAATGACTTTCATTTTTCGGGGCGTGGCTGTGTGGCAACTGAGACCTTCGGAAACCGAGACTTGTTTTTGATAAACACAGTAAAAGTATGATATATGTTGCCATATTTGCATACGTGCAGTGTGCAATGTTAAATACAGACTCTTTAGTATTGTTAAGGTGTGTAAATAAATCGGCGACTGTCTTCCAATCCGGAATCTGGAGCAGCTCTACTGCATCTTTTACGCCATTCTCTTCCTACTTTTCTTCTTCATCTGGGAGTCCATTAAGGAATCTTTTGTGGGATCCGTGCTTCTTGGACACTCTGTACGTGACCCTCCGTTTGAGTCGCTGTAGTTTCATATAGATGGAGGGTTTAAGATTCTGAGAAACGTTATATAACTCACATTGTATCGTTTTCTCCAAACATTCCCATCCCGCGCAGGTTCATAAATTCTCCGTTACTTATACGTAATTTAATTAGTATTTTTGCGTATTTCTGTTTTCTTAAATGTTTTTATAAAGTCTAAAGATTTTTCTTGATTTCTAACGCAAACACGTTGTGGTTATTCATTATAATATTTAATAATAATTTCACCGGCTTCGAAAAATACTTTTTCCTTCATCGGGTTGACAAAAAAACTAACAATGTAAAATCACACGTCAAATTGTTATAATGTTTTCGATTTTTAAATAAATTTATTGAAAAATAAATAAAAAATCTAGTAAATACTAAATTAATGTATTAATTATAAATATATACATATAAAGTCAATTTTGTCGAAAAATATTGTTTTTGCGTCAAATATTGTTTTGTTAGTGCATTTCCCCGGATTGGAAATAGAGATCCAGGTTCGTATCCCGGTGACGCAAAAACAATATTTTTCGACAAAATTGATTTTATATGTATATATTTATAATTGATACATTAATTTAGTATTTAAAATATCACAGACCTATGTTCTGAATAATTGCAACTTCACAATAAGAATGTGTTTTCCTTAATAAAAAATCTAGTATCTGATTATTGGATATATTGGAATTTTTAAAAAATATTATTAACTTATAGTGGTTTAAAGGAAATTAATAAATTATTAAATATTTATCTAATATTTTATCACATATCTAATGTTTAATAGTTGAATTTTAAATCGCTGAAAATTTACAGGAATGTGTCATAGATGAAAGGATACATAAACACACAAACAAATCACAGAATATTATCAACAGTGAGTACGTATACTGTTTCTTATTCATCTTCTAATGAATAAGGTTCGCGTAGTATTGTTCATATTCTACTGTGACCATGCGAGGGTTCAAAAATACGAGTATACCAAGGACGTTAAGAATACGCTCACCCGTTTCAGATCCGATTCAATGGATCCCGGGTCACATCTCCAGTCAGGATATGTGAGCCACTCCTCCCCGAGACGCCGAGGAAAGTCATCATCAATGGGCGTGGCAGCCCTTTGTCATTTTTCGGTCTAGCATGACAACATCTCGTGATGCAAATGTGTTGATGTGTGTGTTGGTGTCATCTCCACAAATGTATGCATAATGACGGTATTGTACTACAACATCACAGTTTTTGAATGACGAAAAAAAAACATAAACATGATGTTGAAAAAATGTGGTTCTTTGGTCCAGAAGGGTATCATTAAAAATGAATTAAGGCGCTTTTAAAAAGACCCACCGGACAGATTTTTTTTACAGTTTCAATGATACTTAACATTTTTATAATGTTTACTATTATTAGCAATATTTGAATATGTCCAAGAACACACAATTACTGGATTTTCACTTACAAAGGCATTTTTTATTAATGGAAAAATATGGAAGTATCGGTAATTACCGGGCTTGCGACCTGTCTTCGGCTGGTTTAAGTGATCACTTTACACAGTGTAACGTTTAGCATTCCACCAAATCAACCTCCATATCAATCAAATTTCTTAAAGTTGTCATATGTCAGTTGAAATATGTCAATATGTGAAATCACTTCGAATACTACTACACTATCGCCATCTATAGATTAAATTTGACATTCATTTTCTCTGTACTACTATACAAAATTCATTTACGAAATTATTTTGAAATGGATTGAATTATTAATTATTGTAAAATACAATATCAACATTTTATTCCACTTCTCTATTTAGTATTTAGATATCTAGTCCTTCTTACGTCCATCCGTCCGTTCTACAACAACATAAAACAAACCTCTTCTTTGCTGTCAATTAAAATCAAGTGAATTAATTAGTTGATTTTTTAAAAATAAATTAACATTAACATTATTTATACATATTCCATCATTATTGGCAGCTTTTTTCTAGTATATTACAATAATTATGGATTGCGTTGTTGTACGACTAACCTAAATTGGAAAACGACGGAGGGCGCCACTGTACTCATACTGAAGTTAGTTCGAAAAGTCACCGCTCGCCAATTTACGTTGATCGGACTATAATTAATCGTTTAACTTTGTTCGCACACGTATACATTATTTTACTTGTGGCCATATGATAATGTTTATGTATTCTTATCTTATCCATGAGCGATTTTAAAAATCTTAATTGTGGTGGCTTCTTCTAGACGCTACCATTTTACAACACAACGAGCTCGGGTGTAATTCATTAAGGGCATCCGAATAAGAAAAGAATGCAAATCAGATGTTCGTGTTTTAATGCCGCCATTACAATTATCATTGTTTGTCGCGTATTAAAATTATTGTACCCACGCTTTCTAAATAACAAAAAAAACGGAGTTTTCAACTCACACGTAACGTTACCACGGACGACTAGCACGAGAGGATTTTTTTTAATGAATAAAATGTCCTATTGTTTTGTTATTCTATATAAATTGTGGTATCGAGTTAATTGTGCACATCGTGCCGTGGCCTACATAAGAATATTTATTCAACGTTTCGTAATTAGTTAGGGCATCTGTCTTGCTCGCTCCATCGATACCAGGTTAAATAACAGATTTTGTTTTTCATAATTGATTACCGACCGTTTTATATTAAATTATTAACATATTGCACGCTCTATATGGGTCACATTTCATTTAGATGATACATTACGACGTTTTAAGTGCGAGCGTAATCATATTAGATGCGCTCAGCTATTTTAATAGAGCAGTGGCGGATTTAGATTATCCGAGTCCCCGGGCGCCAAATATTTTTTAAGCCTTCTGAAAATTCAGGACGTTAAATACTAGTTGTTGATATGATATGAGGTAGTTTAAAAAGTAATTTATTTGGGCGCGATGATCGCGAACACGCGGTAGTACATTCGAAGACGCATACAAATAGTTGAAGTTACTAGGGATCAACTTACGATAATATAGAAATACAGTGACATCAAGCAAGCAACTGAACGTATATTATTGATAGAATCGGCTTTAACTATGTAGAGTTTCATCATCAAAATGGATGGATATAAATAAAAAAATGTTATGACTCTATTTGAGTTTATTTGCACTACTCGAGTTTCGAGAAAAACAGCAACTCTCGTTGACGGGTGAAGTATTACACTGAAGTATTAAAATTAATTCACCTGTTTACGAGAGTTATTGTTTCTCTCGAAACTTAAGTAGAGTTATAAGATTGTTTTATTTATATCCATTCATTTTAATTTAAAATTTGCTGGTTCATTCTCATGAGTATCTTTTCCATCTTCATGTATGCAGTGGAGATCTGGACAATCCACAATAGCGACAGCGTAAAATAGATGCCTTCGAAATGTATTACTGGAGAATAATGTTACGCATCTCGTGGATAGCACGATGCGCGAATGCCTCAATCATGCAACACATCTAACCACAGCAAGCCTTATCTACGACAGTTAAATAAAATATTGTTTCAATTCACGCACATAGTGACAGAACGGAGCCGAACAGCTGCCATATCAAAAACCCTCACAGTCTCCGACTCCTTTATTTTCAGCGAAAAAAACATAATGGGAATAAAAACAAAGCATAAAACAATAAAAAATATAAAACATCAGAAGAAAAGTCATAATAGATTGAGGTCGCGTAAGTCTATACTTCTCAGACAAGCACAACAAGGAAAAGGGAAACAAACGTATCAGTGATAAAGAACACGCCTCTGAGAAAGGGAAAAAGACGAAACAAAATAAACACGGACTGACTTGTCATCAGAGCACCACTGCCGACCGATCGTCACCCAGTGACAAGAGAAACAAACACAGAAAACAACTAATATTACAATATGTCAATAATGACATGAAAGTAGATATAATATGATAGAAAATAAAGTAAATTATAGAATCTTGCCCGCTACTACTTGCTAGGATCTAATTGGTGTGTAAAATGATACTTTAGATATTAAATACCGTATGTACATATTTTGAAACTATTACAGAAATATATGAAAACAGTTTATTCTAATCAGATGAACTACTGAACTCAAGTGAGTGTATGAACAATGAATCACCCGCATTGGAACGAGAACAAAAGATGACAGTGTAAACTAAGTCAGTAGACAATGGCGTGGAGATGACAATAAAGCGACGGGCAGATAACAAAAAAAAGTCAAAATTTAATAATACATATATTTCAATTTAATTAATTCAATTAATCCGCCACTGTAATGCAGCTCAATTGGAGAGGAAAAAATAGTCTTAGATTAAGTGCCATACTCGTAATAATCTAAAACTTTTAAGGTTGTAATTATATACAGCAACATGTGGTTCCTTTCAACAGATGAAAATAATAATTGTCGTATTCGGTTAGATTTCGGAAATCGGGCTCGGTTTTGTCTTAGCGGTTTTTCTGTGTGGACAATTTAAGCATTTCATCGTTCGCAGAGAAGATGATAATATATAGAGATCAGCGGTAGCAGGGAGGATTGAAGAGGAAGATGACGATCTCGCTGAACAGACAAGGTCAAGAAAGCTACGACGGACGGAGAACGATCTTCATGGATATACGTGGCGTAGCAAGGTCAGATGGTACCCGGTACGGAAAATTTCTTGTATTAGAATAAGGAAAAATAAGAGTGTTATTTTCTAGTTTATTTGCTTAACGTTGTGAGCATAAGCATTTAAAACCTTTTTTTCCTAAATTTGTTCTTTACAAATTTGAAATCACATCATCATAATTAATTCCTTTCGCCACTTTGTTTTCAATTGACAAGATGGCTAAGCCAGAGAGCCGACCTTGACTCACAGTGAACCTAAATAACTCTCGATTCATTTTAGTTTCGAAAAACTTCTCTATGCAAACACGATGCTACTGAAACACATAACGTTAACTTAATCTTAAAGAAGATCATTCCAGAGAATCTTCATTTGAAACTTCGGCAACTTGTAGATGTCTTCTTAGTCGTGGAATTTCTCTAAAGATACCATTTTTAGAAAGTTCATCATAGTTTACGATCAAGTTTTGCATTAACCGTGAAAGCTCGTCTTCTGAAGTTGTGATCAGATTCTTGGGCTCGAGAATTGCAAACCGAGCTGATGTGCTTTTCTTGACTTTGCGTCGACTGTTGATTTCTTGACCTGTCTTACCTTTACTTGTCTATGCACTCCTACATTGATATATTTTTATTTTGAAAACATACCACACCTACACAGCACCCTCTTTACTACGCCATTGCGTATACCTACGTCATGGCATCTCACGTGAGCGACAGTTCTCGAATAATTTGAAATTGTTAATGTGAAACCTTAATCGATGCATCATTGATTGGGTTAATACAATTAATATAACTGATATGTTAATATCAATTTCAAATATTTTCTTCACTCAAATCTGTAGATATGTACTTGTTTCAAACCTATCTGCTTCTCATTGGGAAACACTTTGTATTAGATATAAATAAGTCTCCGGTTCCCACGATCGAGCATGGCAGCTCTCTTTCTGTATATGCACACAACCTGTCTGTGTCTGTTCCACCTTCTCATAAAAGTATTCCGAAGTCTCGCCATAGAAGTTTTCACAATCGTTCTTTGACTTCAAATGAAATTTCATCTTGGACTCCCATCGCGATGTGTATGACCATTACAGTTTCGTCATACTCCATTATTAATCATAAAATATCACCGTTGCCGCTTCGATTGTTAATAGCGTCTGCAGAAGTCGATCTGACAAATGCTCAGTATTCATTAAACTTTTAAAATTGTACATTCTAAAGTACATTTTTTGCTGCGGAATAACCGCGCTGATCGGAACGCTCCTAAATCTGCGTGAAAATATTCTCCATCTTATACTTCTTTTTTCTCCGGTTTAACTGTAAAAATTTTCTGCAATATGGGTTGCCTTATCTGGTAAAATGTCTCGGACGTAGTTGAGCATATCTAGTGTAAATCGCACAGTCACAAATTAATATGATTTATCGCGTGCCGATTTCATCTCAAAATTTGAGTGTGTATAAAGAAGTTATAAGTTTGTTTACAGGTATACCTCGCTTGTACGGCGGGTTACGTTCATAGTAAATCGAATCACAGCCTTCTTTACTTTCAATGCCATATAAAAGCCAAGAAAAATGGTTACATTATTTATTAAGTACATAAAAGCTCTTGGTCTAAAATTCAGATGTACGTATAAGAAAAAAGAATTAATTTATTATTATTTAGAAGAACACATTCTCATTGTGAAGTTGTAATTATTCAGAACATAGGTCTGTGATGTTTTAAATACTAATTAAATGTATGACTTATAAAGATATAAATATACAATCAATTTTATTGAAAAATATTGTTTTTGCGTCATCGGAATTCGAACCTGGATCTCTTTTTCCAATTCGGGGAAGATGCGTTACCAAATATGCTAAAGCGCCAGTATCTTTGACGACAAATTTTCGAACCTATATGTTACACTTTTTTTTTCCGTAAAAACGAAAAATTTAAATGATAGAACGACAAATTTAGAAAAACTATATTTTTCGATAAAATTGATTTTATATGTGTATCTTTATAATTAATAGTATAAAAAACTATGAGCTGCTATACAAGCAGCATGGAATATATATATATATATATATATAAATAAAAAAATAAATTGACAGAAAATATATACGAAAATAGAAATTGATAGAATATACATATATAGCTTAAAAAAAATAAATACAAAATTGAAAAATAAGCAAAACAAACTGTAAAAATTAAGGTTCAAGACAGAAAAACAATACAAATTTAAAATTAACGCATAATGGGTGAGTATTAAAATTAATTATATCTTCATGAACAGCATCAAAAACATTACTCTTATATTTAAACATTGAATATCGGAATATATCTACAAGACCAAAATCTTTCCCAAGCCTGTGAAGTCTTTGTGTGGGTGAATTCCTATAAAAATGAGTATATGATGCGTTTACATGGAACAGCGCCGGCGACTTGGTACTGTGCGCAGGAACGTGGTATACAATCAGTGCAGTTAAATTAGGGGCGTCCAGCATGCCATTTACTATTTTAAATAAAAATAATAAATTACTTAAAGTTCTTCCACACGACAAGTTAGTTAAATTAAGAATGCTCATTAGAAAATCATAATTCAATTGTTCAATGGGTTCAACAGTTTGATGTTAATAAACCTTAAATGCTAATATTTGTATATTCACGAGATACTCAAATTTATTATGTAAACAAAATAAGGGTTGATACACACACCACGTGACTCCAATTAGGTTACGTGTCATGTAATATGCGCCGCGGCGTCAACACTTAGCTGTAAGAGCGATACAATTCCGAAAATGTTTTATGAATTATGTATTGTAATTCCTTTTGAAAATGTTATTTATCTATATTTAAGTACGTAATGTCTGTCCAGATGATGGCTAAAGAACTGTACAATGTACAATATATTTTTTCTTGCACTCGCTCATTTTTTATTTCGGTTTTTTGGACTTGGACAGTTCTGCACATTTAACCTGTACACCGAGCATTGGCATCCCTACTTAGGTACATTAACTACCTCATTATTCTTCTCAAATGTACGATTCAAATTGGGCAACCGATCTCAACTTGGATCAGGTGATTCACATAATTAAAATGTTACCAAACGACTTTTGTTACATTCGTTATATACTACTTCATCTTGCAAGTGGTGTTGTTCGTGTTATATATTTTATGTTTTAAATTCAAATAAATTACATCGGTTTAAAAAACGTTAATTGGGTTTCTTGGTTTATAATAATATACATGTGTGAGTGTGTGTGTGAGAGATAGAGTATTGCTGCCCTTTTTTTGGAAAGCTAAGAAGACGGTAACCGACAGGCGTCATTCAATTACATCCCGTGCTTCGACCACTCCAGCGCTCCAAATAAACCACTAGTGCACGCTTCAGTCGGTCGAAATCTAAAGAAGACAATCCAGCTAAAAGAACAACAACATCGGACTAGAAAGACCGCAAAGTTAAAGAGATTAGTGCAGTTCATATATCATATGTGTGCTTATTGTTAATCGGAAACCTGGGAACCAGCTATCGAAGGCGTTTACATAAACAGATACCATCCGTGAAACCTATTAACGGTTATTACCAGTACAAAGTAACAGTTTTGTAAAACCTTACTGTCCTATACGCCTTATCTCGCCCTCAAAATTATACGCTTCGGTTTGTAATTAACATTGGTATGATGCAGTGCCGGCGCTTGACTTTTTGCCGTCTCAGGCAAGATTGTTTTTTTCGCCCTAGTGACTTAAGTGAAGATGATGTTTTCGATTTTTGTAAAACCATCCCCACAAATTAGCCTCCCCCATTAGGGATGGTATTTTTTTAGGCTGGGATTTGGAAACTTGCCCAACGGCGACTTTGGTGTTGACTACAAATTACTGCTTTATTAGGAAACAACTACAAAGTTATTTATCGGTTTGTTTATATCTAGATTATTTTTATTACACACTATTATATAATAGTTTTGCAACTTGGGATTTTGTTTATCAATTTTATATATTTTTGGGCTGCCCCTTGATTTTACCGCCACGGGCAGGTTTCTGCTCCGCCTGTGCGTAACGCCGGCGCTGGTATGATGCAATCAATAAATCTTGAATAATCAGGTGTCATCTTAACCTATAGTTTTCTATTAATCTCGTGGTTAATTCTTCTTTACGATTCACGTTTCAGAGTACGGTTCATCTTAAGAAATTCGCCTCAAGGTGTAGAGAGCATTTACGTCAAATCAGATAATATTAAAACAAGTTTCATTAATTTTCATCGTCAGAAAACACTTTGCAAAAGAATGCTCAGATTGGTTGAATTCTTAAAAATGGAGAAATACGTAGTTTATTGCGCGATTAGTAAAATTTGACATTTATACTTCTGAACTTACGAATGGCTCTTCCTTATTTCTGTATTGCACATAGTGTTATATAATATCATTCCTGTCGAAGACTTGCGATCATAAAAGACCACATATTTCGTATTTAGCTATTTCAGATAAGAGCACGGTTATTATTGTGAAAAAATCGTATATAAAATTATGAACGTGTTCAAGTTAGATTTCAATAGTTTTAATACCTATTGTAGATAGTTTCATGATGCAACTTCATGACCAGGTGACCTACAAACAGCAATACGTTAAATTGTTCATGTATGTACATGTATGGAATATAACAGATTTTAATCTAACTTTTCGCTAATTAGCTTGGTCCCGTCATCTCGTTTAAAACTTTCAATTCCGTTGGTCCGTATTGGTCCTAGCAGAGAAATACAAATTTCCGTTCGTGCTTTCTCCGATCCAAAAAAACTTTTTTTTAAATTTCCTTCTAATTCGTAACTCCGTTCATATTGGACCTAGAGAATAAAATAAAAAAATACTTTCTCATTTTACCAGTGCCAAAAAGATTTATATTATATTAATATATTATTATTATTAGTGATGAGCTCAAAATCACGAACCGTGAGTCAATCGCTGATATCTTTGAGTCACACTCACTATCAGTGATTGAATATCGTGATTCATTTTTTAATTTGAATTATATTTGGTTGTGAACCGTGATTCGGTGCCTGCGCATTTGAATTGAAAATATTCGTGATCATCGCCATCTAGTAGATTCTGCCAAAAAGTTTTATGCATTTGATCCGAAACGCTGAGAATTTCAACCAAAAAACAAACTTACATTTTTTTAAGCGTTTTCATTCTCTTTGTGATTATGTTAAATTAGATATATATTTATTATTTATGCTAGAATATTTATTTATTTATTTCGTGTATTATGATATCGTGCGGCGCATGCGCATTAGTAATGAAACTATGATTACAGTCACAGTTTTCAATCACTGATATTATCGAATACCAATCACAATCACACTAGTGAGTTAACAGTAGAATTTTTTCTCATCACTAATTGTTATTGTTTAATATATGACTAAATTATAAATAAATTTCTCAATATGTATATATTTTCGAAGATTGTTCTCGAAATGTATTGAAATCATGACTCGCGTTACTGTAAATGATGTAAATATTTAAGGTAATTTGTCATATATTGTTTTTAGAAATCTGGGAACGATTTATGTTTGATGGTTGACTAAATAGTTGTGATAAAATGAATCCCTTAGTTCCGCGGTTGGACAAAAATAGCTTTCCAATTAACCCTGACGCCACCCCAAGTTCAGACACATGCTGTTAGCACCCCTGTTCTCTTCTCGTTTCCCCTTCATATTTTATATATATACTCACAGATATGTAAAACAATCCACCCCTATTAACAATGTATTTAAAAAATATATATTATACTTTCGTTTAATAATATTCTGCTAAATATATCGATATATTTATTATTATTTCCAATAACACAGTATGAGTATATCCTGTGAAAAGTGAAAGACAACATCATTCAGGGATGTCCCCCAAAACATTATCAACCGGGTTGCTAAAATAATTTTGGTAACTGCTCATATGCCCTTCCCCCCGCATATACTACATGCATTTTAGTTATTATTTTTTAAAAATATATATTTATTTATTAATCTATTATAAGTAAAATTATACAATACAACAATATTTTTTTTTCGTGCTACACTTCTCTAAAAAACATATACTTGTGCAGAGAAGTGACAAAGTTAATATTTCTCTTTTGAGAGCACTGAGAAATATTCCAAAATAATGGCATACATTATAATTTTTCCAATAGCTATTTTTTTTCCGCATTCAAATAGTATAAACTATTTGTACGCTTGATTCAATAACAAAAAAAAAAAACAGCGATTCTCATTTTTTATGAGACGTATCTGGTATACGAATACGAGGGTGGTCCAAATTCAACTGTTATTTGAATTATTTTTTTGAGACCCCAATTCACTAATAGCACCTCGGATATTGAACTTAAATGCTTGGATCATTTCTGAAGCATTAAATAGTATCTGTCACATCACCCCAAATAATAAAAAAATTAAGACGTTAAATCCAACGATCTGGACGGCCAATTTATGTCATCGAAACGAGAACGCGTCTAGGAAATTTTTGATGTAATAACTCGATTGTTTCCCAGTTTCTTTGGCATGTAGTCTGATTGTGCTGCATTTTATATTGGTAAAATGGGTAGAAATTTTAATATAAGAGTAAAGGAGCATTTGAGATGTTTGAACAATAGTGGGTTTTCAGAATTTGCTAATCTTTTGATAGAAAATAGTCATGGTTTTGATAAAAAATTGGGATTGTCAATTTTGCATATAAACGGTGTAGGTCACAAATTAAATAATTTGGAATCGTTGGAGATAAATAAAGCATGTCAAAGTAATCAGGAAATTCTAAACAGCCAACTAAATTTAACTACGAGTCCTATTCTAAAATTTTTTCCTAAAAATTATTCGACTAAATTTGTATTGAGCAGTAATTTGAGTTAGGTACTAAATTTATTTTTTTAAATAATTGTTGTTTTTTAAAAAATTTAAAAATAGATTCTGGTGAAGAAACAATACTATATTTTTAGTTAGTTATGACATCCTGAAGAAGGAAAAGTGTTTTCCGAAACCGGTAGATGTTTTTTAAACTCAATTGTGGTTAATAAAACTAAGATAATAAATAAAAAATACTTATAGTTATCTTTCGTTATGTATTGTTTATCTTACTAGATTTTTCTTTAATCGTGCATCTTCCGAATAATCTGGTTAACTAGCTTTAATGTCTTCCTTACTGTAATATCATATTGTGTGCAATTTTACAACAACATTATAATATTATACTTACTGAATCTTTGAGAAGGCAATGGTTTCACTCTGATTACATACTACGTAATGCACGCGATATTTCCTTCTAGAAATACATAGTAACGAAAATTATATTGCGTAACTATGTACACATGTTCTGGGCCCTTCCGGATTGCCGAACAACAACAACAAACATTTTTATTACAATACATACATACACAATGTTGTGCGACTCTATGTATGAGAATTACACACACATTTAATAATGTTGAGAGTTTCAAATCATGGTAAATACCAAATCTTATAGCGCACGTTCACAGACCCCCCGTCATTACGCAAAGCTGTGACATCATAATACAACCTCCTACATGGTTTTATATTTTTATTCATCTCAATTTCTCATTCCTAACTAATGGCGTCCCGTGAAATAATATAAATAATGTTAATTAAATATTGTTATTATTACGAAACGAACTAAACGCAAATTCGTCATTTGGACTAATAATTCCGATGTCACGAAATATATGAAAATAACAGACTTTTTTTTTTATTCTATTCGTTTAATTTACATCATCAAACTAACAATTTAACTCAATAATTTTTATTTATATTAATGTTAATCTGTAGTAAAATACAGCTATGTAATTTTATTTACATGTGATGAAAAGCAATATAATATTATTCATTGGAATTCTGATGGTTTGTATAAATATATAATATAAAGGAGACCTTTGGAATGGTCTTCTACACACAGAAAAATATGTAGATGACCATTCCATTCCTTCTTTGATATTGATGAACAAGTGTTTAAGGGCTGGTTGTGTGATCTGTAGTAATTTTTTACTAACGTCTGTGGTTAATATCGTTTGCGGGTTGTTCGAACATCAAATTTACTATTGTCAAAGCGTGGATGGAGATGTCTATAGGCGCGAAAATAATCATAAAGTATGCTTTATTTTATGCAATATCTTTGGATATTTTCGCCTAGGCGTTTGTAATCTGTCATTTTGATATTGATTTTTTTCGTATTATGTGCTAATGTATATTAAACAACGAGATCATCATCGGGTGAACTCTCATCACTAAAATAGCTGGATATTGAATGATTAATTGTCATGTACTGCAACTTTCAATATGTCAGATGACTTCTGGAACAGCTGTGAAAAGTCCGCCATATTTAACTATCGATTTCCGTTTTTACTATCGGATATCGAAGAGTAAAATATGTTTACTACGGGATGTACTTTTGAAAAGTAAATATTTTTTTACCAACGATCAAACAATCCGTTTTCGCAAAAAAAAACTTTAGCCGGCCCCAAGAATGTTATTTGAAATAGTGCATTTCTACTAAAAATATAATAAAAAGTTGAGTTTGTATTGAAGTACACACGAAATAATGAGTCTTAAAAATATTTGTAAAACTAAAGAGTGGGTCAACTTGGCTGACTGTTTTTAAAAATTTATAACTTTGGTGGGGTTTATTTTTAATTTTATTTTTTTTGCAGATAATAAAGAATTTTTGAAAGTTTATAATGGCTACATATCCAGTGCAAGAGCGAGTTAAAATTATTGAATTTTATTATGTTTCGCGACGATCTATTTTTGGTGACCGGCTAATTTAAAAAAATGCAGAGTTTGCTTGGCCTCCCCGTTCTCCAGATTTGACGGCGCCTGATTTCTTTTTGTGGGGCTACTTAAAAGGCCGAACCAGCAACAATTCAGGAGCTTAAATAAAATATTCGTGCAGAAACAACAAATTTGGAGACAGAAACGTTGCGTAATGTAATGCAAAATACTTTAGAAAAAGCAATTATTTGTCAACAAGAAAATATACGTCATTTAAAATGTATTATTTTCCACACATAGATTAAAAAAAAAGTTAACAAAGTACACTTTCATGTAATAATATACATTTTTAATAAATATTAAAATTACAAAAGTTATATGCATTTTACATCAGTCAAACAAGTTGGCCCACTCTGTACAAGAGAAAAATAATTATATTATTACTTAGTTATTAAGTTAGATACCAAAACATTAACGAGTTACCAATGGTGTAGTACTATTGGTACCTTGAGCTTTGAGGAGATGTCACAGTGCGTAGAGATGTCGTATATGCGTGAGATTGATGGTCAGCACATGTTTCTTCTGCTGAAAACTTTTGCCAAACATCTGTGTCTAGCTACTGACGGACCCAGAGCAACTAAGTGGCAGTTAAGCTCAGCTGTTTACCAAATTTACTATTCTCAGTACATTAATGTCTTTTAAGAACGTTAGTATGAAAAACTTTCGACATTCCCCAAAAAGATTGACAGAAATGAAAGTGCGATGAATGCGGAGTTCTTTATTATTATTATTTTTTATTTGTTAACTTTGTTTTATTAACCACTTATTGAGTATCATCCACTTACTCAGGATGTCAATACTAACTGAAGAAGAAAATGGTATTTTTCGAAACCGGTATATGTGTTTAAACTCAATAAGTGGTTAATAAAATAAAGTTAACAAATAAAGATATGAATTTTAACCACAAAGTTAATTTTGCTAATTTAAAAAGTGTTCTTTATCATTATTAATTTATTGTTACGAAAACTGTCAACAATGAACAATGAATGTCAAAAAGTCGAAAGTGACGGTATTCGAGAAAGAGGAAAGCAAGACAATGTGCAAAATACTTGTAGGTAATGAATGTTTGGAATAAGTAGATGAGTTTCTGTATTTGGGAAGTATGTTCGATGAAACGGAAAGACAGAAAAATATCGAAAGGAGGGTGACTGCAGGGAATAATGTGAACGGCGCTTTGAATGGAATTATAGCTATTGAGAACTTGTCAACTGAGGCAAAACTAGCGGTTCGGTGGAGTCCTGGTTCGGACGTGAGGCTTGCAGCTGGCAGAAGAGGAACGAAAGTAGACTGAATGCAGTGTAAATGAGATCACTTAGGCGTATATGTGGCAGATCCATTTATGACAGAGTAAAGAATGAAGAAATAAGGAATGAATGTAAAGCTGATCTTTGTAATTGTATGAGTAAGATTAAGAAAAGCCTCAATAATCGTCGACCTTGTATGATTAGATGTATGAATGTGGATGAGGTGAGAATTATGTGTCAGGGTAGAAGAATGTGGCGCTCTACGGCGTGATGGTAAGTAAGATAGTAAGTAAAACTGAAACAATATTTATTGAATACATATCTCTTGATGCGACGATATTTTTTCTCGCAACATTGCAGATTGGTAATCATAAAATAAATTAATAGTCTCCGAAGTAGACTTTGTTTAACATCTGACCCTGTCCCGGTGTTGCAAAATATTCGTTTAGCCTCTTGACGGTTGTGCGCAGGAAGGTGAGCACGTTCATATTACACTTCTCGGGATATTCCGGTACACGTGCCGTCCTTTTTGCTCGATGTTGGCAATTATCGTTCGCCCACTTTTCAGCTAGACGTGCTACGATAACAATGTGAACCTTGATTTCTACCTATCGCTTGAAGTCGTGGAGATGTATTGTTAATATCAATTACATCAATTAACGGCGTAGGTATCTGTGTAGTCGGGTGTAGGGTTTAATAAGTGGTGATGCTACGGTTGCTGTTGCTAATTTCAGTCATGACATCGTTGTTGAAATATTTGCTACAAGCGCACGCGAGTAAATACATCATTATAATATTCACACCTCTGAACGTACTTATCGTAATATATGTTTATTTTGTATTTATTACTCTAAATAGGTCAGCACCTGCGCGATTCAAACGCCATCGTTAATATAAATATAAAGTTCTACACATACCTTTGCATATCTTACCAAAGTAATTATCATATGTAATGTTTCGGAGGTAAGTTTGTGGAACTCCACAATTACACATATGAAGAAAAAAAACTTGTTTTTTAGTTCTACTCGTTTAATTTCCGTGAGACGCGTTTCGTCTTATAAGTTAGTGATTAGAGAAATGCTATTATTGACTCACTGGTGTGATTGTGATTGATATTCGATAATAACAGTGATTGAAAACTATGACTGTGATCACAGTTTCATTACTAATACGCATGCGCCGCACAATATCACAATACACGAAATAAATGAATAAATAAAAAAAACATAATTTTGAGCCTACGTATTTACTTATATTATTCAAACTAGTGATGGTAAATCGTCACGTGACTGTGATTGGTTACTGAGATTTAACGATGTTTGGTAACTAAGATTTAACTGTTAAAGGTTTATTTTTTAGTGTACCACGCATTGCTTGAAGAATTGGATTACAATCGAACACAATCACAGTCACGGCTAAAATAACGGTTTAAATAACGATTTTACCATCACTACTTCAAACATCATTTGCGTAAAAAACATAATATAGCATATATAATTAATATATATCTAATGAAACATCATCGCAAAGAGATTGAAAACTCTTTAAAAAATGTGAGTTTATTTTTTGGGTTTAATTCTAGCATTTCAGGTCAAATGCGTAAAACGTTTTGATATAATTTACTATATGACGCTTATCATAAATTATAACGCCATTCTTTCATGAATATTTTCGTTTCATATTCACATGCACCGAATCACGATTCACAACCAAACATAAATAAAAGAAAATTAATCACGAATCATGGTTTTCTCAAATATTCAATCACTGATAGTGAATGTGACTTAAAGATATCGGTGATTGATTCGCGGTTTGTGATTTTGAGCTCATCTCTGTTATGAGAGCGTTATCTATCTAATATTTTAAATTCAACAACTTTTATTTATATGAAATCTTATCAAAAAGGACAGCTATATATAATTTTAAGTACTTATAAAGGTAATAATGGGAATTTAATATAAATACCCAAAATTCTCATTATTAAAATTAAATGAAAATCAGTTTTTCTTGGCGAACATCACTGTTTGTGGTCAATTTTTTGAGATTTTATCGATGCATTGTTTACATCAAAGAATTGTGCATAAATTTGTACACGTGCGTGTTTGAAACA
Source organism: Eubasilissa regina (assembly GCA_022840565.1). Lineage (NCBI taxonomy): Eukaryota > Metazoa > Arthropoda > Insecta > Trichoptera > Phryganeidae > Eubasilissa > Eubasilissa regina. Next base: position 32,098,361 of record JAINEB010000018.1, read on the forward strand.
ACTTTTCATAAGCGTACAATAATTATTTAACGACGAAGTGGAAACATTTTTGCAGCATTTCGCAATAAGAAGTTGAACGACCGGCTGCGCAGCTGCAGAAACAATGATTCCACTTTTACGACAATTATATTTTAGTGTCATTTATTCCCCACACATTTCTAATTCGGAGTTACACGGGCGGCTCGCGCGCTTTTTGTTATTTGTTTGATAATAATAATTTATAATTACGGTAAAATCTAGAAAGTTAGAAACACGGTTAGGATATTTTTTATTCTGTTTTCTGAATGACGTAATTCTAGAACCTTTGCCAAAATAACTTCGCCGGAGTTATTTTTTCTATAATATTCTGTATCAGTTGCAATTAGTTTTTTCTGGTTTGTCAATGAGATCAAGGACATGCCCATCCATCGACAGTTCTTGAGATACCTCATTTCTACGCTATTTTCATCGGTGTTGATTAGGTCACGCTACCCAAAATACTCATTCTATAGAAAATCTCAAATTATACAATGTTTGTGATTATCGTCGATGATTTTCTTTTCGGCGATTTTGATGGAATTGTATTTATTCATATCTAAACCGAAAATTTTATAATCATTGTTATTCCTTATGGAAATACTCTAAAGTCTTCTTTTACATTGGCAATCCAACCTTCAAGAGTGATTTGTGTCATTAATCAAGTTAAAACTTTATTTTATAGAATAAGTACAGTAATATTATAGAATAGAAAATATTATATATCAAGTCAATACTATTATCGTTCAAAAAATTGTGTATTATATAGATTAAATGTGACGAGTTAAGGGAAAGAAGATGATAGATACAAGTTAACCGGGAGTTGAAAATTACCATTGACGAGATCACTGTAAGAAAACTGTGATCCCCAATCGACAGGCAAAAAATATATGGTTAAGGTCTCCTCCTCGGCACCACGCTCACACCGCACATCGGAGAATCTATTATGTTTCATCTAAATAGTTTCTCCAATGCGAAAAATGCGCCGTATTAATTTGAAATTTTATATTTTTCGAATTGATTATAATTTCATTAGCAGTATTTGAATATGTCCAAAAACACACAATTACTGAATTTTTACCTACAAAGGCACTGTTATTAAACAAATATTAAATAATTCATAGAGACAAAGCTATTTTTATTATAATAAATAATCGGAACTGGCCGCCAGAATTTCGTTTGTGTGCGTAAATCTGTTTTTAACTTTTTTCTCTACCAGTTACAATTACAAGATGGTGGATCTGTAGTATGCATTAAGAAATATTTTATCGAATGGTGGACTGGCTGGCGAAAGGATCATTAAAAATATTATTCGAACATCTTTTTTTATCAATTTTAAATTTTATTTTGGTTTAAATGTGCAATGTTTTGATTTTTTGTGAATTCATAATTCAACCACTGTACCTCGTGCTGTCGGGGTGATCTTGATTTTCTTAAAATATTTCAGTTATTTCTGGAGGTGCACGTGTTCAATTATTAAAGTTAATGTTCCTAAAAATATTTATTACGTAAATTGTTATGACTCATATCTGGTGTGCAACCGAATGTTTATAATCAATCTATGGAATGTTTGTAATAAATGATGTATTTTAAGCTTATTTATCAATATATAAACGATACTTTATTCAACCCTGTGCTGGTTTTCGTCATTCCACAAGGTATTGTTTATTTGTTTACCTCCGCCGGGAATAAATGTATTTTTGCGGTCTGTTTATGGCTAATGAATCAGAAACGTTCATTTGTTTGTTAGTTTTTTTTTAACAATGTATATGTGTAGGTACCTATTCAGGATCCACCATTACATTTTTTGGATGATTCAGTGTGTATGAGTGGGTTCGGAGGTTCGTTTACAATGTCCTTATATGGGGATTGCAACAATAATACAACTCGACTAAGTTTACATGTGTTTTCTTATAGTATGTGTAAAGATGGGCACAACACAGAGAATTATAGCTACCTACTCAAAACATAAATATATTATTTTTAGTAAAATCACATTTTTGTTGTAAAGTTACATATTTTTGGTTTTTGGTGAAAATTTGTGGAATTCCGTGATTATTTTGTAAATTTAGTTAAAATACTGTTCTATTCCACTATATTTTTTGTGTTAAACGTTAGAAGGTTATCGGGAACATCTTCCCATTATCAATGTTATAATTTTTTAATACGAATTAAATGAATCAATTAGAATGATATATAGAAAAACATCTATTTATCGAAAAAATGTTTGATTGCTACCGAGATTCGAACCTAAAAATGGAATAAAAAACAAGTAATATAAGTTCTAAATTTGTCTTAAACGTAACACGTTTCCTCGAATAGGAAAATATGATTTTCCCCGTATATCTATCTAATAAATTAATTTAATTTGTATTATAAATATATTAAGGTATAGAAACATTGCTAAATTCAGATTTTTTAAAATTTTATTTAGAGCTAGTTGATTTAAAATTATTTAGGTCATGTATTCTGGTTAGTTACTTCTGTAAACCACTAGTTGGCTGAAGACAGGAAATTTAATATTAATAAACCTTATATAACAAACATAACTGTCTGAAATTATCTAACAGGATGCAATTTCTTGTGTTATTAAATATGGTTTGAATGGTATATTGAAAAATTACACAGATCGGACATTATTTCATATATTTCAAGCACTTACGATTCAATTTGAACGGTGCCTTTATAAAATAATCCAGAATTGATTTTGTTGTACCGATTCATCGCCGAGATATTTCATCACTTTCCATCTACCAGTCTTCAAAACAGATTTAATATAGCCTTTGTTTAGAGTGTGTCGCAATTTTAATATTTTGAAACAATTGATTTCAGTAACCAAATACTGTTTAACAGAAACTACACATAATGTTGAAGTATTTATTTTTATTACTTATGTCACCTTTTTTATTATAGTATAAGTGGATTGTAAATTATTATATATTTTTTTTATGTTTCTTATGTGTTTGGTCTTTTAATAATATTATGTATTCGCCTCATTATTATAACATTTCATTTGTCACGTATTTTTATCCTTATAAATAATAACGTAATTGTTCCCGCACACGTATCGTCATAAGGTGACGTTACCACGACGCCACCAATATTGTTGTATTGGAGAATATCCCCCTTAAAATGGGCATGACGGCTAGTATAATATAGAAATCATTTTTAATAAAATAATATTGATTTAAAATTAATAGGTAATATTAGTCAAACAAGTTATAAATATTTCATAGAGATGAAGCTATTTTTATTATATTTTTTGGAAATATATGGAAGTATCGGTAATTACACGGCTTAAGACCTGTCTTCGGCTGGCTTAAATGATCACTTTCTACAAATATAACATTCACCATTCTCACCCATTAATCAATCTCCACATCTATCAAATTTTCGGATATGTATGTTACTATGTGGGAACACTTCGAGTACAACTACACTATCATCATCTATGATCCAAACATATTTTTTACATTATATTATATAGTTACAAATAAATAAAAATAAAATTTGATATTAATTTCTCTGAACAGCATTGGTGTCACTAATGAGAATCTAATTATTTGTTGAAATTATTTAAAGCAATATACTTTATATGTAAATGTTTTTAACACATTATACTAGAATACACCTGAAAAATCATTTTTTATATGTATTCTTTCAAATATATATGATTCAAATATTGATAATATTAGTCAATTAACATAGTCCCTCCTGTTATACAACTTGGTCAATACGAAATGAAACGTAATATTTTTTGTAATTAAATTGCTTTCTGATTTTTTAATGTCAGGCCGACCCCATTATTAATCAATTGATGTGAATTAAATAATATTGGTTATTGTATTTTATTATACAGTCAGCGATAAAGTAAACGTATTGCTTTTCAAAGCTTACAAACGCAGACCCCGAAAGCGTGCCTCTAAATATATTGCGTCCATTTACTTGATTGGATGTGACCGCCAATATATAAAATTTCCAATTCGTGAGTCACCCTTGTTCAAGTGGCATTCGAGGGTTGGCACGATTGAGTAAAGGCAAGTGCTCTGTGCCCCTTTCTCCCCAACGAAAGTCACTGCCCAGTAATTCAATATCCTGCAGTAAAGTTCACGGTGTACCGGAAATGGTCAATTGTCCCCTGCGCTTTGTCACAATTCCTGGGGTTACTTCATCGGTCAATGGGGAAGATGTCCATTTATCAATGGTTCTCCACGTGGAGACTGGGTACTTTGTGAAGTCGTAAATCTCTCGACTATTCTTATCCTAACTTATAATGTATTGTGGGTTGAATTAGCTAATTATTTAAACACTTCTATATTAATTGTCTATATATAATCTAAAGATACATTTCACTGGAGAATTTAGAAACTTGTCTTAATGATACAAGATAAAAAAATGATCAGAAATAAATAAAATAACAAGTTGTGATTATTCAGAACATAAGTCTGTGATATTTTAAATACTAATCAAATGTATTAATTGAAAACAAAGTAGATGACTTTCAAATAATATAACAATAGATGTATTAATTTGAAAAAGTGTAACATGTAGATTCGAAAATTTGTCGTCAAAAATACTGTCGCTGTAGCATAGTTGGATATGCACCTTCCCCGGTTTGGAAAGAGATCCAGGTTCGAATCCCGGTAACGCAAAAACAATATTTTTCGATTAAATTGATTTTATACGTATATCTTTCTAATTAATACATTTAATTAGTATTTAAAATAAAATATTGTTTTCATATAATGGTAAGCAGATTTAATATTTGGCTAAAATTAAAGTTGATAGAAAAATGAGCAAATCAGTATTTTGAACAGATATTAAATATTTTAGATATAAATTTATGTTATACTATAAGTTTTTTTTGTTAAAAAATAAAACAAAATACAAAAAATAAATACGAGTATAAATTTAGGAATGCGGATTCGGTGGAATTATTGAATATATATTATATCGTGCGTAGAAAATTTAAAACTATAAATCTGTCTCAATGACACCTGTGTACCTATTCCGGATTTGAATTTTGTGGAATATTTCTTAGTGGAATTCTTGAAAATACATTCAGCATCAATTCATATGCATACCAACCTACTTACGGTTGCAGAATTGGAAGCCAAAAAATCACCGTTAAAGAAACATGGGGTATTTATGGAAAATACCAAAACAAATCGCACGATTCTATTAAAAAGCACGCCTGATATTGTGAATATGTTTAATTCTGAATTCAGTGGAAAAGTGCTTCAATTGAAATATATACAAGAAATTTATTCAGTGGGTGATTTACTGTTTCAGTATATTCACTTTATAGGACGTTGTTTATGTAATGTAAATATTATAGATGAGTTATTTGTGTTGAATATGCTGGTAAACTGGCCAAGGGGGCCACTCTTTCCGGAGTTTTCCCTCATAAATTTACCGATGTATGACAGACTTAATATGGTAAAAAACGTACGAATTCTATCTGGACTGCACAATGGATGGATCCAAATAATCATGAGGGTAATCGGCTTAAAATAATTCAAAGATCTATTGCCTGCACTCTCTGGTTCTCCAAAAGTAAAGTCTCCAAAAGAACAATATCAAATATATCTAAAATGAGAATTGGGCATTGCCAGGCCTCACATTTATTCAAATTGAACTTAATAGATTCCCAATATGTGAGTGTGGTGCCCAGGTGAAAACCCTTGACCATATCTTTTTTGCCTGTTCATTGCGGATCACAGGTTTTTTTTTACAGTAATCTCGTCAATGGTAATTTTCAACTCCCGGTTGACTTGTGTCATCTTTTTTCCCTTAACTCGCCACATTTAATCTATATAATAGCAAATTTTTTGAACGACGATGGTATTGATTTGTAATATAATATTTACTGTTTTATAATTTTATTGTACGTTTTTCTATAAAATAAAGTTTTAAGTTGATTAATAGGATAAATCACTCTTGAAGGGTGGTTTACCTATTTAAAAAAAGAAGAGGAAGTAATTTGTGTAAATGATAAATATGAAGAGTGTACATTATTCCATCTTCATTATGTACCTATAATATCATTATGTACCTATAGTATATTGAATTGAATTATTATTGAACACGTGGAAAATAGGTACATACCTACGTGTGTTAGATATGCAAAGCTCAGGTAATTTATTAAAAAAATGGAACGTCCAGGGAGCAAAATGTTTTATTTCCTGTCAAGTGATAAAGTGCCAGACGATTATAGAATTATTATTTAAAATTGCGTGTATATCGTTAATGTTCGCAGGGCATTATTAAAAACATACAAAATTTACGTATATTTCTTCCATTTTTTTTAAACTCCCTATGTTTTTGATGATGCTGCTGCATACTGAAATAGTCTAATATTGAGTAATACAAGAATTTTTATAGGTATTAGTTAACTCATTACATCATCAAGATAAATCCTCATTTTGTTCACATTTACTAAAACCATTTGCTTTGCTCATCTTCAATATATATATAACGTATAAATATATGTTTTATCTTAATCGGCTGGATTATGTTATTTTTATAATGCGATCGGCTGATTTACATTACTTGAGGGTAATTACAATTCTGGTTTCCCTCGAGGAATTCAGTCTCAGGTTCTCACTGAATATCATCAGATCGAAGGCCGCTGCGATAGCGCACTTCCTCGATGGACTGAGGCGAGGGAATAAATTCCAGTTATGAAGTATATTAATAATTTGTGTTGGTTAGATTCACCAGTCATGGGAAACATCGGAAAAAATTGCTATTAATCAAATGTGTGTTTTGCTGCACGGCATTATTTCCGTAATTCTATTGAAATCGTGTGTAAATCATTTTGTTATACTTACAATTAAATTATTCTTACGGACTTCCTAGCTATTGTAACTCGGTAATCAATTTGTCTTTATAATTATGTTTTGTTTATTGTATAAACACCAAAAATAATCCGTCAGTAATGTCGGGAAATCGGCATTATATTGTATATATCTTTATTTTACATAAAATTCTACAAAGCTAATTTACTTTAGTGTACTGTACGTGTAATTAAAGTTTATTAAAAATCAATCGTAATGCTTTAAATATTAAAAACAAAAATAATTTTACTAGGTACTATAAAGTTTAAATTAATATAATCGCGCATTAGTGTTAAATAAAATAAATAGTTTATGCGCCTTTTTTGGCTCTTCTTTTTCTTAATTAAAACCTTAATTCCACAACCGTATGCGTGTCTTTCCTCAATTTGATGTTGATAATGATAATATATTTTTTTAATTCACGCCACCCCATCGCAACGGGCCCGCGTACCGCCATTTTCACACGCCAAACTGTAAATAGCTACGTATAAATATAGTGTAATATTTCACGCATTCCGTTGCAACTTCCTTTCCGATTGAAAACAGCACAATATGTCGGTTATTATTGCACAATTTTCAATTATTAAATTATTTTATTTAATCGCCGTGGACTCGTAAAATAAAATAATTGAATTAAATCACGATTCACTTTACATGAATGCCTTGTGGCAGTCTTGGAATGGGAAAATATCAAAAAAAAATTAAATGTCTTCTTCTTCTTCATTACTGAGATTTACAAGTTTTAAGAGGCTTAGCGAATCTAGATATTAAGATCATGTAAAAAAAAATTAATTCGTTTGATACATCTAAAAGGTGTTTTTTGAATTGGCAACTCTTTTTCCAGCGACAGCCAATTTGACAGCTGACAGCTGATTTGTGCTCAGTTTGGTTTGCCGTTTTACCATGACTTACGCCAGAACAACTTTTGGAAATTGTGCAAATTTATTTCGAAAATCGTGGTTCAGTTCGCAAAATTTACCGTGCGCTACGTCTATTTTACGGTGAACGTAATCGTCCATCCGAGCAAGTAATTCGAATAACCATGGATCGTTTTCGCACCACGCATACTTTAATTGATAATACGCATCCGCAGAGATGTCGTACAGTGCGCATCGAAGAAACGATTGTTTCTTCAAAAATGACGTTACATTCAGCGAAGAGCGCTACGATCCATGATTACTGACTTCTTCGATCCCCAATTGAATTGCATTATTGTGGAAGAGCTGTGGTTTCAACAAGACGGCGCAACATACCACACAGGGCGCGCTACAATCAATTTATTGAAGGAAGGAAACTCGATGATCGCATATTTCCTGTTACTTGGCTTCCAAGATCGTGTGATTTAACACCTTTGGATTATTTTCTGTGGAGATATGTGAAGTGGTTAGTCTACACCGATAAATCAGAGCGATAGACGACTTGGAAACCAACATTCATCGGGTTAATGCTGATATACGTCCTCAGCTGCTCCAAAAAGTGATCAAAGTGGGTTTCCAGATTGAGCTTTATTCGAGCCAGCCGCGGCGCCCATATGCGCGAAATCATATTTAAACACTGATGGCATAAAATTATCTTTCCCATAAAGCCATTACATAACACTGCGTTTTTAATATTATATTTTATACATACAATATATCATTTTATATATTGCATTCTATTCACAGCAACCATAACAGTAATTATGATAGGTATATAAATTAGTGTGAAGAGAGAGAAGGTTGAAGAAAAATTTTTTGGAAATATTGGTACTAAATGAGAATAATACCTATAATTTTATTTTTTGCAGCATCAGTATTAACATATTTCGTGCATAAATTAAGCGATCAATACATGATCAAGTACGCTTTAAAAAAAATCAACATTTTTATTGTTAATATTAATTATAGTGGTGTTCATATAATTAACACTTTAACGGCTGGTTGTTCAGTAAGGTATTAGATAATCTGTTTATCTAATGTTAATTTATTCTGGTATTTTTAATTCCACTTCATGAAATCCATACTATAGTTTGACTCTCTTCAAATCATAATACACCATTATACTGGCTGAGTAAATTTTACAATACGTAATGATAGGTTGGGAAGGAACGTGTCCCACATATCTCAAACATTTAATTATAACTAAAAAAATAATAAAACAAATAATTAAAAATATATATTTATATTGCTTTTCTAAAGTTACCTTTTCGTAATTCTAAAAAAAATCTAATTAAGTTAAAGGACAGTGACATGCATCATACTCGTACATCCTAGACTATAAATATAATCAACTGCCAAAAAAAAATTCAATAAAGTATAAAATTGTACAATAATATACACTAAAATAGCTAAAAGGTCTTCAATAAAAATGCAATATTTGAATATTTCCAAGAACACACAATTTTCACCTACAAAGGTACTATTATTAAAAATTTTTTAGATATTATGAGAACACATTCTTATTGTGAAGTTATTCAGAACATAGGGCTGTGATATTTTAAATATGAATTAAATATATTAATTAGAAAGATGTACATATAAAATCAATTTTATCTAAAAATATTGTTGTTACGCCACGGGAAAGTGCATTCCCCGGTTTGCAAAGAGATCCAAGTTCGAATTCCGATGGCGCAGCAACAATATTTTTCGATAAAATTGATTTTATATGTATATCTTTCTAATTAATATATTTAAAATTTTAGATATCTCATAGTATATTAGTTGGCCGAAGACAGATCGTAAGCTCTGTAATTACCTATACTTGCATATCTTTCCATTAAATATAATAAAAATAGCTTCGTCTCTATGAGATATCTATAATATGTTTAATATAAAAATATATTACACATATTTTTTGATAAATTTTTCTTTTTGACTCTGCAATGTCTGAATACAATCGTATAGATTATAGATTTTGGGTCGTGGTCTAAAACATTGATATAAAATCAAAACCCTACTTATAATTCAAGATAATTCTTATTAGGGTGTAAAATATTTGTATAAAATTAATGTAGTTTAATTTAATAATATTCTTACAAAAAACGTTCTTTATATAATATATGGAAATAATTATCTTTTATCTTTATCATATTTCCCACGTTTCAGTTATGCCCAAGAATATGGAGATAATTAATAAATTGTTTATTATGTGACTGAAATCTTACGATCTGTGAATTCAGAATGCGTAATCTCCGATATAGTTTTAATAGGTATTCACATTCAAATCTGTTTAAATAAAACATGACAGATGTTAGAATTAGGAATGCTGTTCAAATATTCATTAATTCGATGCACTTGTCCGAGCGCGAACAAATCGCGGTGCGTCGCACAATCAAGCCGCTACACAAGCCTCTTATGATGGAATAAGAGTTCGGTCGGAATGCGTGACGATGTAAGAGCTGACAATTAGCCTCTTGTGTCTAGTGAGTAAGCCTTCAGTTGCTACTTTCGTGACCATTATCCAGGCTTGCTCAATTCTCGTGTACAGAGATCCGCATAGCGCATCATATCTGTTGTTAAAATACAGTTTATAAATAATTGTGATGTTGATAACACACGCCAAAAATCAATTACATTATTTATAATTACGCGCCGCTAATCGCTCGCTTGTGCAGCCGGTGATATCTCTGGATATTACCTGATTGACGTCATTATGTACCTGGTACCAGGTTTAAAAGTCAACACAATCTCCTTATATATATAATTAGTGATATTCTTATAGTTTTGTATCCCAATGCCGATTTAATGACATAGAGTTTAGTATTTTCTGCAAAGTATCCAAAATAATTTATCGAGGAGTGGCAGCATTTATAGCATTCATTTCCTTTGTAATGGCAATAATGATCTTTGTGCATACGATGAGTTTTGTCTTTTTCAACTTCAGAAAACTTTTGTTTATAATCGTAGCATATTTTTATTCTAATACAGGGCTAAGCACTTTGTATATAAATAATTAGTGATGGTAAACAGTTACGTGACTGTGATTGTATCGATGATTGGTAACTGAGATTTAACGATGATTGTTAATTAAGGTTTAACTATCCGAGGCTTACTTTCTAGTGTCATTGCTCGAAGAATTCGTTATCAGTTATCAATCATCGTTATAATCGAACACAATCACAGTCACAATAACAGCAAAAATAACGGTTTAAATAACGATTTTACCATCACTATACTTACTTACTTACTTACCATCACAATTCTCACCTCATCCTCATTCATACAAGCTCGCCGATTGTTGAGGCTTCTAACAGAACCATCCCCATTATCTGGTTTACCTGGTCGTGCCAAGTCCTCTGCGGACGTCCTCTATTTCTGGTACCATCACCACTATAAATAATATACATTCTAGAATATACCATCATAATCGCCTGTAGCGACAATTCACGCGTACAAATTTTTTAATTGTATTTATAAAAAAACTTATGAATAAATTGAATGTTTTAATACAAATAATATTAATACAGATAAAACCAATTTATCGAAAATATATTTTTGTTGCCACCCGGACTCGAGCCAGGAACCCTTCCCATCCGGGTAAATGCGTTGACCTTTTATACAACGTCAGCATTGTTAGTTAACGACAAATTTTCGAACTTTCATTTTCAAATTGATACATCTGGTATTTCATTATTTTAAATCAATTTCTTATTGGTACATTTAATTTGTAAAATATCACAGTATTTTTCACAATCAGTTTTAACAATTTAAAATTAATTACCTTTAAGATAATATCACAGTATTTTTCACAATCAGTTTTAACAATTTAAAATTAATTACCTTTAAGATAATATGATGAATACGAACATTGATCTCTCTGTGTGCATTACAAATGTACAAATGTAGACTGCAGAACGGCTCTTAATGCTCTACACAGAAGGTACCATAATAGTTTACCAAATAAATTATTATTACGATGCTTATATTTATATTAGATTTTTTTTAAATAAAAGAACATGGCATGGACATTTTGACAACAACTGCCATACAGTAGTCACGTGGGCCACGTGATCCGGAGATGAGCCGCGCGTCTGAGTGAGCGCGAAAGCAAAACTCAACACGCTTCGCGGAATATTTTCATCTATCGGTGTTTAATGTGATTCAGCCTCCAGCGATGAGTCCTCACTTGTTTATGACTTCTCTTGCAGTCAACGTTGTGCATTTGTTAGCTCGCGTGACTTCTGCCCGTGAATTAATGTTTCCCCGGTGCGTATAAATGATTATATCTCAATTAAAAATCTTTTTTGCTACTCGCTATCATCGAATATATTTGCCATATTTGGTCTGAAGTTCATCGTCAGTTATGGTAAGTTACTTAAATACAATTCGTATAATGAAATTGTTCCGTTCCCAGCATTGTACGCAAATTAAAATTGATACATATACAGGAAAGGGGAGGGAGAAATGTTCGAGGAGGTGGGGTGGGATTACTATATTGTTATTATTATAATAATAATGACATTGGATAATTTCATAGCCCCATTTTCGTAAAAAAATTCACATCAAAGGCGTTTTATACAAAAGTAGCAATCGAGAAATATTTGTAACGGATGGCATTCAATAAAATACACGTTTATATTGCGTAGTGTATTTTCCGCAGGATCCTAAAGAATAACATTGCAAAATTTGATTTAGGTTGGACATACGAGTAGGGTATAGGATCGTATAGATGACAGATATTCAACACATATTATATTAAAAGTACTAAATTAATGTATTAATTATAAATATATACATATAAAATCAATTTTGTCGAAAAATATTGTTTTTGCGTCACCGGGATTCGAACCTGGATCTCTATTTCCAATCCGGGGAAGTGCACTACCTTTGTGCTATAACACCAGTATTTTTCTTGACAAATTTTCGAACCTATATGTTACATTTTTCAAATTAATACACCTGTCGTTCCATTATTTGAAAGCCATCTACATTATTTTTTCAGAATCTCAAATACCTTTGAGTAAACCGACTGCAGACGCCAGAATTATCAATTAATTTTTATTAAATTTTGAACACATTGATACAACATATATTATTAAGGAAAACACATTCTTATTGTGAAGTTGTAATTATTCAGAACATAGGTCTGTGATATTTTAAATACTAAATTAATGTATTAATTATAAATATATACATATAAAATCAATTTTGTCGAAAAATATTGTTTTCAAATATCACAGACCGTCTGTTCTGAATAATCACAACTTCACAATGAGAATGTGTTTTCCTTAATAATATTATATTGTAGATAATTCTAGTTTCTTTTTCTACCCACATTGTAAGTTTTTGTTGTCATTTTGCGCAACTCATCTGCGTAACACGAATTGCTGCAACATTAACAATGTCAAATATTAATTTATGTTGACCATTTTTTAATGGATGACTTCAATATAAATCCGAATACGATACGTGCCATTCCATTTCTTATTGTTTTCGTCGCGGTGGAATAATCTTCGCGTCGTCCAACAATACATTTGTTGTACAACACTGATCTACAATGAACGGTTTCATAACACTTGATACTTAGATTACAATATCAACGGTGGACTGCTTGTCATCACAACAAATATATTGCCTCCTGGTATCACTAATTACGAGGAAATACTTTTACACCCAGATCTTCATATCAAAACTATAATTTTACACGCGCCATGAATAATAGGGTTGCCAGCGCAAAGTTACATTTTATTCATATTTTTAAAAAATCGGAATTTTTAATTGGCCAGACTTTAGATGAATATTCAAAATGATAGTAGTTACTCCGGGTCGTAGGACTTAAATGATAACACTGATGAGATAGGGAAGACTCCGCCTTTGAAGCGCCGAAGACTGATGATTAGAGACTGAAACTGGAATTGAGGGTAGCTGAAGGACCAGATACCAGAGTGAAGCAAGAAATTTGAAACTTATCTATAAAGCCATACCGAAATCGCTTCCAAGTCATCCTGGTTGCGCTGTGCGTGAAACATGCTTCAATCCGTCAATAGATGCATATAAACACCCTCAGGTGAGTCTGAGGGTGTTTTTTTTAGAGGTTTGTTTTTAGAATTGGCAACACTTTTTCCCAATTTGACAGCTGACAGTTTAGTTTGCTATTTCACCATGAATAGACTTACGCCAGAACAATCGTGGTTTATTTCGCGAAACTTACCGTGCACCACGTCCATTTTACGGTCGACATCCAAGCAAGTAATTCGAATAACCATGGATTGTTTTCGCATCACGCATACTCTAATTGATAATACGCATTCGTAATCGATAATACAGTGCGCACCGAAGAAGCTGTTATTTTTTTTAAAATGATGACGGCCATAACGTTGTAAGTCAATGGAGAACGCTAATTCGTAGACTCGACCAGGTCGGCTCGACGAGGGAGAGAGAAAAACGGTGACAATCACAATTTATAGATTTACTAAATCACTGCTAAAGGTGTGTCACATTAGTCTACACAGGTAACATGTTTTCACTTTAGTGAGCATAGATACTGAACACATTTAATCCTATTTAAATATTTGGTCTACACATCGGTACGACTAGTTGGTCATAAGTACCGTGAAAGTTTGTTGATCGTTCCGGCAGTCCACCAAGTTGATTATTTTTTTTTATTGCCGACGATAATCTCAGTTTAAAATATAATAGGAATATTTTTTTTTTCTTAATCGCGTGTGCTATTTGGCAACCCTATTCTTATTACGACCGCATGCATCAGCCATGTCATCATTATCATTTTGTACACAATCGCAGTATGCTGCTCGGGTTCCATGATATTTGAGCAAATGTTATGATTTTTCTGCCCACCTTGAATTTGATCGCTGCATCGTTATAAGTTATAACGAATCAGTTTCATTATGACTAGTGATGGTAAACCGTTACGTGACTGTGATTGTGTCAATAATTGGTAACTGATATTTAATGATGATCGGTAACTAAGAGATAACTGTTGGAGGTTTACTTTTTAGTATAACAGGCATTGCTTGAAGAATCAATTATCAATCATCGTTACAATCGAACACAATCACAATAACGGTTTAAATAACAATCTTACCATCACTAATTATAACGACATTTTAACTAATTATTTTAATAACAAATTATATATTTAATATTCGGTTATTTTAGTTAGCATATCACAATCATTACACACATAACCTAGATCAAAAAGTAATTTTTCAGTCGACAAAATTTTTTTTTTGTTAATAAAGTTATGAAACTAAATAACATTTTAGATCACAAATATATCCTATATTATTCAAGAACTGGAACTAAATTTGTTGCGTATATGACAAGAGTATCCGAATACAATAACGACTCAAAATTCTTGTTTTTTTTTCAGTTGTCTTACTTTTGATCTAGGTGTGCGATATAGTCTAAGATTTCATCATTTTATATGGATGATCGCGTGTATTTCTATTGCTAGCAAAAATATGGCTTCCGGGTTTTTCATAGTCATAAATCTATTTTGAAATTGGTAGATTCTTAAAACGTTTATTTTTAATTATAAATATTTTAATATCGAAGTAGTTATAATATTCATAACCCACACCTTACTTTAATAAAATATTTCTAATAATAATAATTCCTATTATTAATTATTATTATTGGTGTTTATTAGCACCATGCGCGTTAATAAATAAAATAAAACGGTTCTTGCACGAGACTGGTCTTGATTTTACTTTAACGATCTTTGTTTGAAATATGTTTTCCGTTTTCAAATTTCTCAGTTGTGAGCGTATATTTTTTCCTGTCTGCATTTGCCTCAACTTTTTTAATATAGTAATACTTAAATTACCTTAAGGACGTTCCCAAAAAAATCAACTTTGAATATACATACTTATGAGTGTCTTTTATACGTAGAATTTTTTTTCAATAGTCCTTGCGGTAGTAAATTTTTAAATATTGACTATTAAAATGAGCATATTTAACATACGAACCATACCCCGATCGATGTTGTAGCGCACGTTTAATTGAATAGCAATAGTAATTTTCTTACGATTGTTTTGGAAAACTGAGAATCATTAATTGAAAATTTAACAAATATCTTTCTGTAAAAATAACTAAAACAAGAGCTATTCGTTTTGTTATAAAAAATGTTAAAAGTGAGCTACTTTTGAATGGTTTTGACGTTTCCTTTTATAATTTGAATAGTGAGAAATTTTTGAACATCTGCGCATGTGAGCGGAAGCGAAAAAATACACTGTACCTCAACTATTTTTTATTCTATTCGTAGTAGTTCATACATACGTTGCATACGGGGGAATCTTCTTGAAGATTGAGTACGACTGCTCTTTGGGAACGTCCTTAATGCTTTTCTTTCGTATCGCGAATTCAAAAGATTTTTTGCAGCGTTGAAAGTAGGTACCTTAATCATTAAAAAAACAAAATTCACAACGCTTGTTTAGTCTAGTGGGAAGATAACTCACATAGTAATCGATTTGTTGAAAGTTCGAGACTCATTCTTAGATTCCGATAATAGATACATTTTTTTATACCGAAAGCGCTTGGCTCGGTTTTAAAAATTGTCAAAGTAAATTGTGAGCAACTTCTAATTTTAAAATAAATAATAAAAGATCACACGCATATCAACTGCGTAAAATATGTCATGTTTTATTAGTCTTA
Source organism: Eubasilissa regina (assembly GCA_022840565.1). Classification (NCBI taxonomy): domain Eukaryota; kingdom Metazoa; phylum Arthropoda; class Insecta; order Trichoptera; family Phryganeidae; genus Eubasilissa; species Eubasilissa regina. The sequence continues at coordinate 32,114,808 of JAINEB010000018.1, forward strand.
ACCTAACAGTAAATATGCGAAAGGATGTGGTTAACGTAGTCTGTCGGTGACATTTATAATAAGAATTTAATTGTTTTAATTATTTTGATTTGTTTGCAAGATATATTATTTTATTTAGATAATTCGCGACTAGGCATTAAACGACAAGGACGGATAAGCCCAGCGAGACATCCCGGCGGGTCGGTGACGACGATTATTATTTTTATTTTACAAAATTAAAATTTTTTATTCGTACTAAACCATTCGTCAATTAAAATAAAATAAGCATCATTTTTTATTACATTCTGCAATAAACCATTCAGCTTATAAAATGTTGTACCCACATGCAGAGATTAATTACTATCTAGGGACTAGAAGCTTTTATTCTAATGTTACTGAAAGATAAATACAATATTGAATGATATTGATAATTACTTAATTATCGTACCATTTGGTGAAAAATTGAGTTATCACGGAGATTTAATTTTTTTTGAGACTGGTGAGTTTTATAATTATTTTTAAATTCACTTTTATATAATATTTTACACACGTTTACAAATTTTTCCATTTCAGTTTCATTCACACATAAAATACTAATTAAAACATATAATTTGAAAACGATTTGTGATTGCCAATCCGTCCCTGCCGACAACAATACGTATAATATAAGGGTCCAGTTAAAGCCTTGTCGTAAGAATGATCTCACCATAATATTTTGCAGGAAAGGTTCATCCGCGCGCGCGCTGTGCGAAATCCGCCAACATCAATTATTTCCCTTCGGCTAACACAAACAATCGTGTCCATTTAGCTGATGTGTCTAGACGGACACGGCTCGTCTAGACCGGCGGAGGTTGCTCACCGAAGTATCATTGTAGACTCGCCGAAGTAACCGCTGAAAGTGAACACCTGATTAACTGCCCGCTAACTGGCGAATAATTAATTAACGATCGTACATTCCGGACAAAGGAGACGGGTCAGAAACCAAAATGAATATATTCTCACAGAAAAACTACCATAGCTCGCCGCCTTTTTGTCTACATCCTAGTTTATATACGTACAAGGACATTTTATCATTTTATTGTTTATTTTATTAATGGGTATCTGTTTTAAAACAATTGTAATTCTTATTTGTCTCTCCCATTGGATCACTCTGGTACAGGGACAATTTTACAGCTGTTTCGGCTATTGTGAAGGTGCACATTATTTGGTGTCAAAGAAAATTATTTAAGCAATTCACATTACATACATTATTTATATGTTATAAATAATTAACTAATTCATTTCAGATCCGTAAGTCTAAATATTTTTTTTTCGTGAGATTAGAATAAATAAAATACATTCACTTTGTATAAAACCACGATTTTTATTACACGCCAGCCGGTTTCGCTTAGCTCAAGCATCGTCAGGACGTATTTAAAACTAACAATAAATATAAAAAGAGTGCACTTATATATACATAAAGAGGGTATGTTTCCTTTTAAATCAATTTAATATCCATCAGCACTGTATTTTATCCTCCCTTAATATTCCGTCTAACTGTATATGTATTCTGTCTCTCTCTTTCACATGTAATTTTATATTTTATTTCCCTCTTTATTTATATATAAGTGCACTCTTTTTATATTTATTATTAGTTTTAAATACGTCCTGACGAAGCTTTTTCAGCCCTTCTCGCTCATCTATTGTCCGCCACTCTTCCTTTGCGTTACTACATCGAGTTTGTGGATAACCAATACTGCTTCTACCAATGAGAGGAATCCATTCAGGACTTTTTTTCCTTACCGTTCCTAATATATTCAACAAGCATGTCCAGCCCATTGCCATTTGAGCATGCAGATTGTTTGAGCCACATTTTTTTTGTTTTATAACAAATTTGTACAACAGATACTCGATCTCTGAAATGTTCTAAGCATAGTCGTTTCCGTAGATCTTAAGACAACTTTTAATTTATGTATAACATATCTGTTTCGTAGGTACGAGTAAGTGCGAGGGAGTACGCGCAGCTTATAGGCCTTTATCTTCAGAGATTGTGACGTTTTGGTTTTGAAAATATACAATTTTCAAAAGTAATTGAGGTCTAACGAATTTACCATCTCGCCGTTTCTCAGCGATTGTTGGGAGAGAGAATGGACTGTCACACTCTTCTGTCCTGACACACAACTCGCCTCATTCACATTCATACATCTTCTCACCGATTGCTGAAGTCTTTAACATGATCATCTTTCAATATTTAGTTTACATGGTCACGCCAAGTTTTTCGCGGACGTATCTACTTTATTTCTGGCGCCACCAGCACTCGCGTCGTATATCTTTCTTGCAATTTATTCGTTGTACGATCAAATCACTTTAGCGATCATTTTTTAATCGTTGAAAAATTAAAATGATGGAATAATCAATTAATTTAAATCGCGGCACCAATGTGTTAAATCAATAAAATATGAGCGGTGATGGTGACGGCTCGATATATCACCAAACAACATATTTATTAGCCGGCGTTATTTTTTTTCGTACTCCGGATGTCGGTTATTTTCAAGCTCGTGCTGCGTTCAGCTCGCCCCGTCATCATTTTCTTTATTTTTCTGGAGCCGCTTCTGCCGTTCGGGCGCTCCAAAAATTATAGTTCCCCCTTTCATCAGTTCGGAGATAAGATGTTTATTTTTTGATATATTGCCTTTTTTTCCGACATGACGAGATTCTTACGGCTAAACGTCTTTAGAAAATTCTCATTTTCTGTTTCATTAAAAGCGTGGACCTATTAGATGGATATCTACCTGCCTATGCGTTTCTGAAAATGCGGAATGTGTAACTTTTTAATTTTAATTATTACGTACTTGCATACACGTCTCAGTTGTACACCTCGTAGTTGATTGTTGAAGGAAAGAAACTCTTATGTGACAATTATATATGTATTTATTACAAGGTATATAATTAGTTTCGAAGTCAAATTTTTCATCCCCGCTCATACACACATACACACATATATATTTATATACATCCCGTCCCGGCGGTGCGGCGCTCTGACACACACACATATACTTGATCTCGAGGACATCACATTAATTTGTAATACTACAACCTATCATGAGGCTCATAACTGAAACATATCACAAGTTGTCTTGTGTCCTCGTCAGAAATCGAACCCGGAGCCCCTGGTGTGAGAAGCCAGTGCCATGATCACTGGACTACGAGGGCCGCCGAAACGTTTATAATTTTAGACTGTCGTTTAAAATCCGTCATGCATATGACAATTTCTGCGCAAAAATGTAATAATTTAAACAATACAGAACTGCACTATTATTAACTAAGTAACTTACCATCAAGCCATTTCTTAGCAGTGGTAGGCAGAGAGGATAGAACGTCACAAACTTCTGTCCTGGTGTACACATCTTCTTATGCACATTCTTCGGTGAAGGTTTTATAGTTTTTCAGTTTACAAATATCTGTTAATAGAATTAGATTTCTATTTGAAAAATGTGCCTTCGAAACAAAATGATGACATATCCACCTAATTAGTCTATATCAGAGGATGTTGACACTATATATGCACCGGCGTAACTACCCCAATGCATCTCACTCTATCTAAATAGAGGCTCAAAAGCTTCGCGACCAGCCAAGGTTATTTTTAGTAATAATCCAAATCTCAAATGCTTCCAAGTCACTTTTGCATTGTTTCAGTGAGTATCCACGATTCTATTCACTTCATTCATCTATAAGAGTACAGAGAACTTGTAGCATTGTATCATTCTCAGTCGTAATTTTAAATTTAGGTCAATACTTTCTTCATGCGAAAGAAAACAGCTCGAGCTCGAGACTGTTCAATACCATATTTAATTTATTTTTAGAAGGGTCCCAGTTTTCATTTAATCTGAATCCCAATTAGATTATTTTCTCTTTTTTTTCTACCTGTGCCTCGCCTGCGGATAGTAGTGATTGTGAACCGTTATTAACTGTTGGAGGTTTATTTTCTAGTATACCAGTCATTACTCAAAGAATTGAGTAGACCGATATAATCACATTCACAATAACGGTTTAAATAACGACTGAACCATCACTAGTGGACAGCCATTATCCATTTCGTTTCGTTTACTTCGTTTCGATCATGTATTTTCTCGTATTTGCATTTAGTTGATGACCATAGCTTCGCATATATTGACCACTCAGGCCAGTAGAACATTCTTGGAGACCTTCTATTGAATCCGCTAGAATCGTAGTCTGCGTAACGAGGGTTATTTATTACCAGGCCAATACTACTCCAACGTAGCGCGGATTATCGAGAAACCTCGCTATGTGCTGATTTGATTTGTGCATATTTTTTTCTACTTATTTTGAAGACACGTGTAACTAATAACAGCTGCGCTTGCAAAAAAATTGAAGGCGGCGTAGAATGGCAGTTTTTGTCGGCCTTCTTCTATAAATAAATAAAAATACATATTGTGGCTCATATGCGGCGGCATTTGACATGTGACGGAACTGACGCCATTTGAGGTTCGGATTCGGCGCCGTGTTGTTTTTGTATTTATGCGGAATCGATCTTAAACAAGGGTCCGTCCGAAGTTTTTGTTCCAAAATATTTTAAACTCGGGAAAATTGTTCCTTACGTAAGCTCAATAGTTTACGGTGCCACATTTTTTATATACATATGTTCCAAATATATAAAAAAATATTTGTGAGTAAAAAAATCGATTTTCGTTATTAGATCGTAATATCAAGAAACGCAAGAAATTTTGAAAAATAAATACATTAATTATACTGCATAATAAATCAATACAGTGCGTTTTTATTATAAATAAATAAATGGATATGCTTGTTTGGTGTAGTCGTAATCAATATTCCCTGTGATTTTGAATCACGATGTGAGCATAAAAATGGTTTTAAGCAATTTTAAAGACTAATCCTATTGTTTATGCGCTTGGGGAGAAAATAACTAAATCATATTATATATATATAGGGTCTTTCAACGAGGACGCTCGATTTTAAAATGTAAGTTAAACAGGTTGTATGTGAGATATTCACTCAATTTTTCTTTCATTTGAAAGTATATTTTATGGCATTAAGTGTGGAATATAACGTTGTTCGAATATCCGCTGCGGCTTTGCTCGGTGACATATTTGGGAGGTCCAATTTTCTATGACTTTATCGCATAAATCTGGCTAAATTTGCTGGATGGCGTTTGTTATGTTGACTTTGAGGGGGTCAATTGTTTGCGGCTTATTCATAAAGACTTGCGATTTAAGATAGCCTCAAAGGAAGAAGTCTAAAGGCGTTAAATCGCACGATCTCTGTGGCCAGTTCACGTCACCGTCGCGCCAGATAACCGTGCCCTCAAATCGATTGTCAAATTGCCCTCAAAATTTGATGATTTGCACACGTTGTTCAACCTTCCGTGGTGATTTGCCGTATACTACTTAACAATTGACAATAAATTTGACAGATGTCACTTTAACAACATGGCTGCTATAACCTAACAAATTTTGAGCGTCCCTATTAAAAGACCCTATATAATATAGCCTGTCTTGGCCATATTACTAATGAAGATGTATTATGATGCATAAATAAGCCAAGGCAACTAATATCAACTATCAAACAAAGGAACTCAAGACGCATTATCCGCAATGAAAGATGTGAACTCCTACTGCACGTATTCTAAAATTTTTTCTTAAATATTTTTCCAGTAATTTTGTATCATCAAGTAAAGATTCGAGTTAAATACTAAATTTATTTTTTAATCAATTATTTTTTTTTTTAAATAGATTCTGTTATAGAAACAATAACATATGTTTTTGATTAGTTATTGACATCCTGAAGAAGAAAATGATATTTTTCGAATCCGGTAGATGTATTTTTACTCAATAAGTGGTTAATAAAACAAAGTTAAAAATAAAAATATAGGATTTTAACCACAAAGTTAATTTTGCCAATTTTAAAAATACATAAATAGTGTTTCTCAACATGTAGTTATTTTTAAGTTTGTATGAGAGATCGCACACCTAGTTAGGGTTAACTATTTAGTGGTTTTAACTACGACCGCGTCTAGCGTCTAACAGTGAAATCGCGGCTACGGACATGGCGGACAGAAGTTATCTATACTGGACGTTTTCCTAGCTCGAGTAGCGACTGAGGGTCGCCATAAGCTTAACTTTAACTCTGGACGAGTCCATTTTCGAATTGCCCCTCTGTGGGGCGTGGGGCCACACGTTGGGAAACACTGCCTTAGAGGGAACATTGGCTGTAATACGCTCGTTTAGTGACCAGGAAGTCACTAGCCGTCATCTCATAAAACCACCGAGTTATTTTAAGATAAATAGTCAGAACGTTGATGTGACGCGTAGTCCATTTTTATAAATTATCTTTATTGTTACATAATATATCTTTGACGCATTGTAATACACACACACACACACACACACACATATATATATATATGTGTGTGTGTGTGTATGTGTTATTGCGATAAAATGTAGTAGGATAAAGCATATCTGGAAAAAATGACCTTTTGTTCATGATTGATTTGAAATAAACACGCTCGATGAAAGTATATTTATATTATTAAGGAGAACACATTTTTATTGTGAAGTTGTAATTATATCTGTGATATTTTAAATACTAATTAAATGTATTAATTAGAAAGATATACATATATAATCAATTTTATCGAAAAATATTGTTGCTACCGGGATTTGAACCTGGATCTCTTTCCAATTCGGGAAAGGTCCATTAACTGACTATGCTACAGCGAACAGTACTTTTGACGATAAATTTTCGTAAAAATAAAATAGATGGCTTTCAAATAATGGAACGATACATGTATTAATTTGAAAAGTGTAACATATGAGTTCGAAAATTTGTCGTCAAAAGTACTGTAGCATAGTCGGTTAATTCACCTCTCCCCGATTGAAAAGAGCCAGGTTCGAATCCCGGTAGCCCAACAACAATATTTTTAGATAAAATTAATTTTATATGTATATCTTTCTAATTAATACATTTAATTAGTATTTAGTATATTTATATATTGAAAAATATTTTTTTTATTAATTGTTGGCTTATTCCACAGATAAATTGCATATTGTCTGGAATAGTCGAAGCTTCAGATGGGCAAAGGGCATCGTCGGAATGCAGAATTTGTCTCATCTGTATCTACTATGATAACCTTTAAGGCCATACGAGTACAGTCGGCCTTTTGTTTTGAGTTCAGATATCATTCAAAACACGAGTATTACCAAGGTACCCACATTATATATGTTGCTAGAACTATATGTAACTAGAAATTCCAGCAGTGTGTTGGTATTTATTTAATTTTTGTATACAGATTTTTTTTTTTTGATAATAAGCTCGAGGCTTTATTTCGGTCCTGCTCTTACGCCGCCCGGTTAACATTTTTTTAATGCCACAAAGGAGGCTGTTCGATAGCGCCCCGCACACAGTGATAGGGCGATACCGCGCAGCCTCCTTTACCAAATTTACTCTCATTGTATTGCTCTCCTTTATTTTGATTACAATAATATATACAACATATGAGTAACATTATACAAATAAAATCAGACAAATAATAATTAAATTATAGAAACTTACAAACCATAAAATCGGGGAAAAAGAGAAAAACATTCCCTTCCGGGGAAAAAAATGACACAAAAAGAAATAAAATAAACGAAAGGGGAAGTGAGGCTTGGAGCTGGCAAAAGAAGAACGAAAGTAGACTGAATGCAGTGCTTAGGCGTATGTGTCGCAGATCAATTTATGACAGAATAAAGAATGAAGAAATAAGCAAAGAATATAAAGTAGATCTTAGTATTGTGAGTTAGATTAAGAAAGGATCAATAAGGTTGTTTGGTCATATGGAACGGATGAAAAAAAAGAGAATGGTATGAAATATATAAGACGCAAGTGTTGATGGCACCAGAAATAGTGGACGTCTGCGGAAGACTTGCCGACCAAGTAAAGTGGAGGACGGTCCTGTTAGAAGCCTCAATAATCGGCGACCCTGTATGAGAAGATGTGTGAATGTGGATGAGGCGAGAATTGTGTGTCAGGACAAAAGAGTGTGGCGCTCTATCCTCTCTGCCTACCCCCGCGGGGAAATGGCGTGATGGTAAGTTAATTAGTCAGGAAACAAAAAGAAATCGCATGGGGCCAAACCTGGAAAATATTGGAGTGTAATTTGACCAGTTTTGCTGTGGAGATTTCGGACGAGTGAGCTGGTACGTTGTTATGGACAAAGAGCATTTTTTTCTTCGGCAAATAGGTCTATTTTCTCATTAATAAATCAACATAGTACTGCCCCGCGATTGTCCTTCCCTTCTCTAAATAGTCGGCGAATGTCTCATATCTTTGTCCAAATGTAATCTTCATGTATTGGTATATTCATATATAATGTAATATTCGAAGAGTAGATAAATAATGGAAATATAAATACTGATTCTCACCATGGCTATTCAACCAAATCGTCGGGTCGAGCCATGAGAGTTCCGATCGCGAACAATATGTACGGTGAGAGAACGAGAAAATATGTTGTGCAAAGAATAATTAACAAAATCGATAAAGGCCTATTAAACATTTTAAAAAATGATGCGAACCCCAGTGACCACCTTAAAATGCAAAGTGAAAGAACATATTCTTGTCTAATTTTTTATTTGCTTTTTGTACTATATTATATTCAGGTATCCACCCAAAAAAAACTGTGGACTAGGTCTGTTACACCCTGTAAAAGTTATTTATCTTTTCGAAAGATTAATTTTTCTTTATATATATTTATTTAAAGCATTTACAAAAAAAAATTCAATTAATCAATTAATTAAAGAAAATAATACTGTAAAATTTTAAACAAGCACATAAAAAATAGATTCTAGTAAAGAAAAAATAATATATGTTTTTAGTTAGTTATGACATCCTGAAGAAGAAAATAGTATTTTTCGAAACCGGTAGATGTATTTAAACTCAATTAAGTGGTTAATAAAACAAAGATAATATTAAGTATTTCATCTAACATCTCCTTATCTAATTTTTTCCCCCTTGTTATATTTTATTTATTGAAAAAAAAATGTTTAACTAGTTAAAAGGCAATCCTTGCCGTAAAACTGCCAAAAAATTTAAATTAATATTTATGAAATAAAGAAGAAATAAATATATATATGTAGTTGTAGTACGTTTTGTTTTCTAGGAACGTAATGGTGAATAAATAAATAACTTTCTTAAAACGCGTTATAATAATTCTACCTACCTAACTACAGTTTGACGGATGCGCGGCGAAGGGAAACGATTGAAAGTTGTTGCGATTTACTTGTAATTGCTCGTCATTAATGCCGTTTAAATCAACCGGTTGACCCTTCCTGTCATGCATGTGGAGAATTTCCTTTATAGTGTTTTCCCTTCCCGCGGGCTGTCCGACAAAGAGGTAGGTAGGTAACCGAGTGCTTCCCCGATTCCGAGCTTTTTTATTGTACTTGCATCACTGACAGGAAACGGGTGCGCGCGCACGTGCTCTTCCCATAGACACCTGCGTGGCACATTTTCATACTGCTTCATTCACCGAGCAGCGTGTAGGTACCCTGCACTTCCATGGCACTTCCCCCTTTTAAATGGGGCAAAGTGGTTGAGATTTTTTTTTTCCAGCGAATCGGAAGACCCAACAGACCGCAATTACAGGTTGGGCAGATGCCCCATTCTTTGGTGCCGACGAGATTTGAGCTTTGAAATGGCCCTGTACAATGGCCGAAGGTTTGTTATTACAACTGGAATTGTAAGGGTGTTTGCTGAAAGGTAGTTTGCTTTCAATGGAGTGAGTTCTATTATATTTACTGATCTATCTTGAATATAACTATAAATTTTAATACATAGAAATATGAAATATCAGGTTTTCATGGCCGTTCAGAATCTTCTGTTTTCTAGGCTATTTTACCGTGTCTCCCAGTGGTGTAGTGCTAAAAAAGAAGTATCCGGTACTTTCGCTACTAAATAAAAATAAAGTTTTTTTTTTTTCTCGGACATAGTTAGGTATTTTTTAATATTGTAATTGATACACTAGTATCTCGCTCAAAAAAAATCAGTCCACAAGTAATAACGAAAAATTTCTTACTTCTTAGTAGAATAAAATTATTTAATACGAACAAATATTGGCAACACAAAAACTTAGACGCACAAGACTGTAAAAACTATGTAGGTGATGACAAATCAACTCCTCAAACTCTAGTAAATATTAAAATTTTTAATTTTAGCTCATTTAGGTTCGACACAATAGAATATGAAAGTATATTTCGAATGAAATGTAGTTACCTGTTGTTAATTATTGTCATATAAAGTGTATACAAGTTCAGCTTAAAAAAGGTCGCAAAAAGAACCGGCACGGCGATACTACTATTCCTGGAATGTACGCAAACAATGGTGTCTCTGATCTCTCTGACGGACGTTTCGTATCTCTTTGCGGGTTTCATTATCAGAGCTGATGTCGTTGGTGTAATAAATTCCGAAAGTTTGGCCAGATTGGCCCGAGATATACGGCAGAATAGTCCAGAAAACTCTACACAAAGATGATGTTTTTTTGACTACGCTCGACAATTCCAAAAACTGATATAATGTCGCGGAAATTTAACAGCATAGAACCGTAAAAATGTTGTTAAAATATTTGTTTATTGATAAGTTTAAGTGTATGTTAAAGGCAGATATTCCAAGTAAAAAGTAAAACAACAAATATCAGATATATCATGAAGACAAAGCTATGTTTTATTATATTTAATGGAAAATATATGGAAGTATTGTTGTAATTACAGGGTTTATAATCTGTCGGCTAGCTTAAGTGATCACGTTATATATATAACGTTCACCAATTCTCACCCCTCAAACTCTACATTTATCAAATTTTTTAAAGTTGTGTATATGTTAGTATGTACGCTTCGAGTACCACTACACCATCACCACCAGTGTCTTTGTAGGTAAAAATCCAGTAATTGTGTGTTCTTGGAGATATTCAAATATTGTTAATATTATAATTTTGCCTGAAATCAGACTACCACAGGAGATACTACAAGGCAAATGCTCACATGAGGTCCAAAAAAAAACGCTTCTTTGAAAATGCAAAACAAGAGACAGGCTTAACTGAAAGATAATAGTATACAGTGGCACCCAATATTTTGAAACAGATTACTGAAAACTGATGGAAAAAACGCAAAGAACAGAAAATGAGGCGCGGAATTCAGTCCACAGTCGCTATGATCACTTAAGCCAGCTGAAGATAGGTTGTAAGCCCTGTAATTACCCCATACTTCTATACACAGCATTGTCTCTGTGAGATATCTGATATTTGTTTAATAACTGTGCCTCTGTAGGTAAAAATCCACTAATTGTGTGTTCTTGGACATATTCAAATATTGCTAAAAAGTAAAACATTTGACACAGTTGTTAAAAACGAACCTACAAGAGGTAAGCAAGTGTCCAGTAGATTGGACCTTAACGGCGATGGGTTTCGAGCCCCGTGCGACCGTTAAAGAAGAAGAAGATGCACAGAACAACCTCAATTTGTCGACCAGAACTGCTAAAAATAAACAATTAATTATAGTTAATTAATTAATTATAATCATAATTTTTAACAAATTTTACACACACTATACAAAAATTCAATTCGTACTACACTATATAGTGTATAGCTAACGTACTCTTTTGCAAATTCACTGGAGTGTGCTGTTCCGCTATAATTTAATCCACAACCTTGACTAAAGCATGCAGGCATTAAAAATGTAAAAAAAACTAAACTCGAATCATCAATCTTATTTGAGATTCGCTTTTGTTTGAATATACTATACATGAGAATCGTGTAAATCTACCGTGTACCCACTTTGTAAGTAATTATAAACACTAGACCAGCCTCTGTTAACGAATATTAAAATTGAAAGTGAGCGTGCTTATAAATAATTTGAATATTCACATATACTGTGACCGACGCAAGTCGCCGGTCACTAAAAGTGGTGGATGATGATGGAATTGGAAGAATGGGTTAGATAGGAAGTAAGGAATCGGAATGAGGGTGATGATGATGTGAGGAGGATATCTTCGATAGCGGACCAGGATGGACTCACGGAACCGAAGGACAGCTCGACTCACCTGGTTGATGGCGCCGTCACGTTGCTCTTCCGGAAGTTCACCCAATGTAGAAACATTACACTTCACAAAACTCTGATGAGTGTCACGTTCACAAACAACAAAATCACAGCGGTAATTCAACACGAATTCATATGAGAACATTTACACTCCTCGACTTCCAAAAGGACAACCGGTCGAGCCGAAGGAACAAAATGTACTGGGGAGAATAGGCTAAGGGAGTATGAATAAACTGAAAACTGGTGACAATACACCGCAGTTAACAATTAATTAATTAATACGTTGCGCTACCGGGATTCGAACCTGGATCTCTTTTCCAATCCGGGAACTGGTACTTTTGACGACAAATTTTCGAACCCATCTGTTACACTTTTCAAATGAACACATCTATCATTCCATTATTTGTAAGCCATCGATAAAATTGAGTTTATATCTATATCTTTCTAATTAATACATTTAATAATCAGTATTTAAAAATATCAGAGATCTATGTTCTGAATTCACTTCTTCAATAAGAACGTGTTCTCCTTAATAATGAAAATATTTGTGTTCACCTACAAAAATAATTCATTTAATTTATTACGAATACTGAACATACACTGTGTTGCACGAAATAATGCTTTACATGTCTCAAACATGTGTATTATACCGTCCCTGCGTATAACGTATTTCTCGTACGCTCCGCTCCTCTTCGCATATACCTAATTTTTTTTTTCTCTTCAAAAATCTTTGCTTTTTATTTCAAGTTCAGATGGTGTTGTTTCGTTTTATGAAAAACAAAAATGACGCATTTTTTATTGAAACTTTCAATTAGTGATGTTCCATTATTTAAAAACAATCACTATGATATGTCGCACTTCCCCCGTCTAAGGATCAAAATAACTAATTCATATTGTCATTGAGTAGATCGGTAAAGACATTTTCATTATTTTAACAATTTGTCGGAAATAATACAACTAGACGGTTTTATCTCAAATTTGGGGTAAGTGGATCTACTCTATCCTAAAAGGCTGCATTCCGATTTTTAAAGATTTAAATTAGGAAATTGTTAATGATCCTTCTGTCAAAGTTTCAAAGTCAAAACATTAATCTTATAAAGTTTGAGAACAGTTCAAAGTTTGCGTCGATGATTAATATAATTGCAGAAAATTTGAGAAGTGATAAACGATAATGTAAAGCCGATCTTAGCACAGTGAGCAAGATTAAGAAAGAATCACTTAGGTGGTTTTGTCATATGGAACGGATGAATGAGGGGAGAATAGTAAGAAAGATACACGACGCATGACATTGATGGCACCAGAAATAGAAGACTTGGCACGACCAGATAAACCGGATATTGGAAGATGGTCCTGTTAGAAGCCTTAAAAATCAATGAGCTTGTACGAGAAGATGTATGAATGCGGATGATGCGAGAATGTGTGCCAGGACAGAAGAAGTGTGTAGCGCTCTATCCTCTCTGCTTATCGCGGGTGTAACGCATAATAACGCTGTTAAGGGTATTTAATACTTAAAGAGTACACCAACCGCTGACTGTATCCCTATTATTTCTGCATGGTATGTATAATGCAATATAAAATGAGTCCATGTGACAAAACCGCGATTTGCAAGTCAATGCCGAAATGCTCAAATATTTATCCTTTCTACTTATTGTGATGGTGATGGCACACACAATAATGATTTTTTTTAATCAATACTAAATGAACTAGATAATAAATATTCTAATATACTAAAATAACACAAGCTTTAAAACAAAGTAAATCTCTGATTGGACCAGAGCTGTATATTTAAAATTAGTTTTTTTTTATGGGAACTTCTGAGGTCACTACCCCGATACAGCATTACATTTTTTGATAGTTATCTTCGCATCACAGCCACGCGCCACTTCACGGTGCCTGATTTACATAATAACTTTGTCGGCAGTCTTCGTGGTTAGCTGATCAGCGCGTCTGCACTCTGCATGTCGGCAACTTCATGTCTGAAGCCTAAATTTTCCCTTCTTTAAATCATCCATCCATCCCCTGTGTGTTATGAAATATTGTCTTAATTTAAAATGACAAAAAGCTCTCGACCAAAACTAGGGATCATCTGAAGCTGTCTTATTTCGGGAGGAAATCTAATTATACTCGGTGTTTTATTTAATTAATATTTGTGTGAGCATTAATTATTGTTATTTCGTTTTAAAATATTATGCATAACGTATTATAATATTAAACAAATATCTCGTAGAGACAAAGCTATTTTTTATTATATTTAATGGAAAATATATGTAAGTATGGGGTAATTACAGGGCTTACGAGCTCCCTCAATCTCTATATTTATAAAAAAAAAAAAAAAATTTAATATACGTTAGTATGTGGACTCGCTTCGAGTATCATTACACCATCGCTATTTATTTTCCATTAAATATAATAAAAAATAGCTTTATCTCTATTATTAGATATCTGATATTTGTTTAATAATAGTGCCTTTGTAGGTAAAAATTTAGTAATAGTGTGTTCTTGGATATATTCATATATTTCTGAAATAAGACTACCACAGGAAATACTACAAGGCAAATGCTCACATGAGGTCCAAAAAAAAAACGCTTTAAGGATACTTGGGAACTAGCTGCCGTAAACAGGCCTAACTCGAGGGCAATGGTACATAGTGGAAGGAAAAAACGCAAAGATAGGGAACAGAAAAAGGCGCTGAAATCAGTCTACAGTCGCCGTCTTCCTATGATACTCCAGAACTTATGGATCCAGGATTGGACTCTTCAGTCACTCGAGGACTTCGATTGTGAAAGACTTCCTCGATGACTGCACACAGATAAAAAGGGATTCTGCCCTTCGGCCTTGTTGCAATTTTCTGCCGTTGCAGTAAACATTTATTGCATCCCGGACAACTTGAATGGTAGAGTTGAATGGTTTAAGACAGCCTCTACTTCAGCCACATGAAGGGTTGCTGAACTGACCAACCGTTGTATTTGGTGGCGGCAGGCCCAAAAGCGTGGAACTCTTTGCCTTCCGTCATAGGGAACAGTGTATCAGAAACTATATTTAAGAGAGATATGGAGTTATTATTATGCCCGTCTCGACACAAAATTTCTCTAGTGAGACGGGAACAGTCCAAACATATTTTTACATTTATATTATATAGTTACCAATAAGAAAATAAAAAATAAATATTATTAAATAACATCTGCTAACTGATACACTTTTACTGTCGCCCTTCACACACTTAAACATTATTAAATGCTCTTCACCTTGTAATTATTCCTGGTACTTTCGCAATGATCGTATCAATCCACGATCCGTTATTGTGGTTTCCTGCTAGAAAAAACTGCATTTTATATCCGGCGGAGATTTTTCTTCATGTTCGTCTCCTTATTAGTGAAGAGCGCCATCCTCATATCGTCCATCGTTACCTTTCTTTTGCTTCCTCTTGTTAAAAGGCGCTGAAACGCAAGAAAGTTAAAATGTTGTTTCCATTCATTCACATTCTGAAATTTCATTTACTTCTGAATTCATTTTTAAATAATTATTTATAATAATCCATCGCGGGACATCAAACACAATTATCATATATTTTTAGTCCGAGTGACATTTATTAACATCAAAGTAAATACGTGTTGTTAATTATTTTGAACGAAATTTCGGTTAGAGGGGAAATGTGTCGAACACGTGCCCGGCATTGTCTGCACACGGTTGACATCAATCGCATCAGTTCGAGTCGTCCATGTGTGCGACTGCTCAGACTTATTTGTCGATTTTTGTGTTTTCTGCTTCTTAGAACCCGGGTCTTTTTAAGATTCGGACGAATAGTTCACCTGCCTCTGATAACATATATCCCATCTTAATGCGACTAGGGGGCGGGTTACTCCGTGTGTGGATATATATAAAAAAGTATTGTAATATTTTACTTAACTTAAATATAACTTATTTCGCATTGGCGTAGCAACAAATTGCTCCGGACTCCCGGACAAAAATTTACACCGAGCACAATGGTGTCCATATTAATTATTACTGACTTAGCTTCACTCACTTCATCACTATTCTTACTCGTTAGAGTGATTTTAATTTTTTTTAAATATATCTTTGCGTATTTACATCTAACTGCAAAAACACTTATCTGGTAATAATAATAATATTGGATAATTTTTATAGCGCCATTTTCGTAAAAAAATTCACCTCAAGGGCGCCTTTTTTCGTTATTTTTTTAGCACAAATAAAAGTTTCAAGTGTTTGCCAGATTTTGTTTTATATTATTAGTAAAAAGAATATAAATTCGTTCCATATCTCTGATAAAAATTGGAGGTGTTCGAGATACTAAAGATAGTAAAACGACATACCGAGACTACTCAAATAAAAATAATAGTTATCGTGCCGTTGGCATTTAACAAAAATATCTAAATATCACAATTGAGGACTTTATCGGAAATAATTAGATTCAAAATTACGAAAGTTGTATATTTTCTTTTTTTAGTTTTATTTAGTGACCGCCGGGCGGTTGCTCACGCTATCCAGGCGGTAGCTACGCCACTGATATTACCTATATAACGGATCTAAATATAAACATGATCTAACAGGGCAATCACTTTCGATTACTTAATTCGATAAATAAACATCTTCATCGATAATGTTTTTCTTTTCTTCGATCGTTTTACACACTTAGATCATTAATAACTTTCATCACGCAGTCAGCTACATGCGTACAATGCTAAGAAAATTCTCAATTATTTTTTTCTGCGCAGCTATGCGTGAATATTAACGATTCCTCCAATGAACATGGCAGTAGTAATTCATGTATTTATTGCGTACAACGTCTGACATTTCCGCATTTTAGATAATCACCGTTCGTTTCGTACTAGACCGAGATGGATCATTGAAATTTATCGTAATGTTTCATCTGTATAACACAATAAACGAAGAAGGTTAATGGAGCTGTCCAAAAGTAGGCATTCGTAAAAAATTATCTCCAAATTTTCATTTATTGGCACACTTTGTTTGTCCCACTGAGCAATGCCCGTCTCGTGACTTTTGTTTGTCGCGACATAATTTTTTTTTCGTGTTTATTTGTCTAAATAAATTAATCATTCTAAATATAACGCGTATTATTAATGACAAACATGGTTCACAAATTCAGAAACTATGTATTCGTATTGATAAAACTCGATATTTATATTTGGGCCCGTTATTGTGAAAGTGATCAAAGTCAATATATTGAAAAAAAATGAGATTATAAATTTTTTCGCACGGCATTGTTTTAAATTAATATAGTATATGATGTAAGTTGTGACAATTGTAAAAAATTTAAAGCCTTCTATTCAGTGTATTGTTACAACGTTCAACGATATTCTTCTTCTTCTTTTAAATATGCAATCCACCTTTCAAGAGTGATTTGTGCCATTAATCAAGTTAAAACTTTACTTTATAGAAAAAAGTACAATAATATTATAGAATAGGAAATATCATATTACAAGTCAATACCATTGTCGTTAAAAAATTTTGTTATTATATAGATTAAATGTGGCGAGTTAGGGGAAAGAACGGGACGAGATTACTGTAAAAAGAACCTGTGATCCGCAATGGACAGGCAAAAAAGATGGCAATGCCCAATTCTCATTCTAGAGATATTTGATATTGTTTTTTTGCAGACTTTCTTTTTGTAGAACTAGGGGGTGCGGATAATAGATCCATGAATTATTTGTTCAGCGGTATTCAGCTAGAGTTTATTTTGATAATAGAGTAAGTCATTTCAACTTTAAAAAAAATATTTCCTTATAAGCTATACGCAACATCTATATGTCGAAATAAATTATAAATCTAATAGACTAAATAAATTTAGAAACATTTTTTTGTGTATTATGAAAATATTTTTTAATCAATTCAAATGCAAACTTTTAAATATATCGAAACGAAAAAAAACATGACTTAGACCACTTTTATAATAATGGGAACATTTATGTATTAAGCATCTCGGGATTGATTATGGAATTAGAAGCGTGAAAAAAATTTCAGGTAGTATTCGTAACTCCTCATTATCCGCTTAAATGGGCCCAATCATCTCTCACTTCTTTTTCGAATCTGTTTTTTTTTATTCTTATGCATGTAAAAGGGTTAAATGCTCTAAAGGTGGGCTACCGATATATAATATTAACAGTAGCGTCGCCTCAGAGCTGTTGGTTCGCGGTGTTCAACGAGGAGGAAGAATTCATTTTAATATAGATTATCACATATGTGAAAATAAAACGCTTTTTACACAACTTGTAGTTAAATAACTTTAATTGCACGAGAATGAATAATGTTGTCCCTTTTCATATCATGCAAATAGTCTCCCGCTAGATATTAATATGAGTTATTGAAATAAATTGTTAGATTAATAATGCCCCTACAAGGCGAAACGCTTCTCTAGTAAATTAAACGAGTAGAATCAAAAATCAAGTGTGTATGTCTAATTATGGAGTGCCACAAAATTACCTCAAAATTAGTAAATATATAATGTTTTTTCGAAATAAAATGAATTGTTAGAAAAAGCGCGTTAAAAGTGCATTACAATTTGTAGAATAATATGTAATGAATAAAATTTAAATGGTAGTATATTATTTTTATTTTCACAAAACAAAAGAACACCATCTAAACTTGATATAAACTTTTGAAATTGAAATGAGATTAAACAAATAATAGATATCTCGTAGAGACAAAGCTATTTTTTTTTATTATGTTTAATGGAAAGATGGTAAAGTATGGCTAATTACAGGGCTTACGGCCTATCTTCGGCTGACTTGTTTGTTATTTTATTCGTTTAATAACAGTGCCTTTGTAGGTGAAAATTCAGTAATTGTGTGTTCTTGGACATATTCAAATATTGAAATGAAACTGATCGAAGAGACAAAAATAATGTACAATGATCTGTAACGAAGTGGTGTGGAGCGAACCAGAAAAAACATATCCGCAGAGGTCGTATAATACACGAATCTGAGACATGTAACGCGTTTTTTCTTTTCCAATATATAAAAGTAATATACAAACGAGTATAAACATTATCCTCCAAACAATTGGTTAGGACTCTTTCATTATATGTGTTTATGTTAATACCTTCGATAGCTGGTTACCAGGTTTTTGATTAACAATAAGCACACATATGATATATGAACTCCACTAACATCTTTAATTTTTCTGTCTTTCTGGTTCGATGTTGTTCTTTTAGATGGGTTGTCTTCTTTAGATTTCGACCGACCGAAGGGCGCACTAGTGGTTTATTTGGACCGCTGGACTGGTCGAAGCACGGGATGTAAAAAGAATGACGTCTGTCGGTTACCGTCTTCTTAGCTTTCCGAAAAAAAGGCGGCACTACTCACATACACACATGTACATTATCAGACATATATAACATTTAAAAAAAAAGATAGTTTGTTACATATATTAAAAAAAAATATGTATAAAAAAGAGATACCAATACCAATGTGCAATACGATATGTAGAATGTAGGCACATATAAGGTATAGGGAAATATGCCTGATCAAAACAAACAAAAAGTAGTTATAAGAATTATTTAATTATATAAAATAGTTTACACTCAGTATCCGCTCTTCCTAATTTCAACAACCAATTTGAAACATCTCTTTTAAAAGTCTTAATATCAGTTAAAGTTCTAATTTTATTTTCAATTTGATTTTATATTCTGGGAGCTTGAAAGGTGACCGAAAGTAATTTTCTTTCTTGGAACTATTTTAAGCTTATTTGCTCTTGTGGGATAATATCTTTCAGTCCTCACAGATGGAGCGCTTATTTTCTTGTGAAAGCTAATTAGTATATTCAGCATGATATGGTTCAAATTCAATTTAATACTTTTTTTTGCTGTGTGGGAAAAAAATTGTTGTTATACTTTCTCAGTATATCAATAATTTGTCTTTTTTACTTTTGTTTCCATTTTATTAATAATTTTTCACAATTATGTGCTGTGCAGTCGTATTGCGAAATGATTTAAAGGATAAATAATTAAAGATAATAATTAATGATAAGTAATGAAGTAAGAAATAATTGAATCCCACGGAAAGTATATTAGAGTAGGCAAATAAAAGAGTCTCTCCTTTGATTTTCTACGTTCATCATAATGAACTGTCCTTTTTTATTTCATACCAAAAACTATCTCTCGCTGGTGCCCCTATTGAATCCGATAATAAGGGTATTCTTGTTATATTAGCCACCGCATGCCGGTGACGAGGCACCAAGTATCCAGGTCTGCACACAATAGTGCTTTGCGCACTTTCAATTATCAAACACAATCGCCACAAACAAACCCTTTTAATGAAGATCGTCTTTTGAAATAAAAAGCAGCAGTGTAAACAGGTGCATACTTCCTGCTCCTACCATCCTCGGATGCCTTGAGGATTCTCAACTTGGAATATGATACCATACCGGTATGCCTGTCCGAATCTTTTTATTTTATTAGCAGTCTCGCAAATATGTATAAAATACAGAAATAAATTATTAAAGAAATAAGTGTGGTTTGTGATTCTATTCTTAATATTAATATAATCTGGAAAGAAAAATGATAAATAACATCAGTATAAAGTGTCAATTTATTTTAAATACATTATGTATAAATTCGGTGACCATTTTTGTTTTGACGGTACATATTTGAAATAGAAAAGAAACAAGTCCGTTTATATTATTAAATTTTTTGGAAATTTGATAACTGTAATGCTGTTGGTAGGTAATCATTTAAATTTTGTCCTAGAATCTAGCTAGCGGAAGAATTTAGAAATTACAAATAAAGCTGCGCGTGTGTTTTTTCGCAAAATTTGCCCCAAATGGTGTGAACTAAATGTAATTCTCGCACCGCGCGGTTTTCTGAATACACGTCTTCGCTCGAATAGACGTATTACAAAATGCCGCAAGTGTTTATTTGAAGCGGACTTGAATGTACGCGTTCAAAAACACTTTACACGTGTATATATATATATATATATATATATATATATATTCGTAAATATTCTTAGTATTATTAAATGTATAATATTCTCAAGAATAGTAGATAGTAATATTATGAATATTTTATAAAAACGAAAATAAACTCACACAGGCATGCTTTCATAAAAACATGATTTTGAAATAGTGTATGATGAATGCAACCTTTAGTGATAATATTGTAGCATCGATATTAGCAGCATAACTTCCATTGTATAACCAACATCCCGTGCTTAGTGCACGCCACTGCTAACGAAATATACCGTGATTACCTGTATCACATCGTTACGTAATTACATAAGTATTACCTGAAGACTGCCAATGATTAAAATATGCGATACATAAATAATAATAATTGTCGCGTGTGTTTGAACATCCCGACCGTCGTCCAAACGGCCATAAATAACTGACGCATCGTCAGATTTTTAAATGCCGGTGTATCTCTTCATCTTTTAACTCCAGCATCTCTGATGTACCAGATACCCCCAGATAGTGGCGCTTTTCTTCTCGGTGCTCCATCGACATTCCTGACTCTTTCCCAAGCGTTCTTTCTGGAAGCTTTATTATTTACAACCGTAACATTTCATTCCGTTTGTTTTCGGCCCGTGAGTTATGTAATTAGAACACGCCTAACTGGAGTTTCTTTAACTTTCGTTTCTTCCATTTATATTTTTAGGTAGATTTCCATAAAAATGCTATCTATTGAGAGGGTCCCGTCACTTGCAACTTTCAGAAAATTTCAATGCACTTCGATCCTGACCAAAAGTTTATGTATAAACGCAGACGACACAAGGGATTTTGTGGACACTCATAGATCTTATCAAATTTCGAGCTAATCTTAAAAAAAAAATACTTTGTAAATTTCTCAGCTAAGTTCGTTAGCCAGCCTGATCCGCCATCTTGTTTCAAAATAGCGGCTTATCAAATAATAATTTAAAAAATAGTATCTTTGTTAATATTGGTCTTAGAAATAAAAGGAAAAACACACTTTCACATACATTCCAAATCTATCTGATTTTTGCAACTACTTTTTAAAAATAAATGAATATGATAAAATTTTGCAGAAAGATAATTTTTTATTAACTGTTAAAAATATAGCAGTTTACTTTGTACATATAATATGTATAAAGTCCATATAATATATTCAAGTATAAGATTTTTCAAGTTTTGAAAATTAACAACAATTAACTCGAGAAGATTTGTCGGACGAGAATTGGACAAAGCATTGGAATTTACTATGAATATTTGCCTTAAATACAATAAATTATGTATAATAAAATATGTATATTTTTAAATAAAATATTAACATAATGTGAGTTTCGACACAAAAATAAGCACCAGCATATATCTATTATTTTTGGTTCATAATTTATTTAAACTCTCGCCTTGCACAATAATAATTGTTATCCGATAGAGTTCCCACAGTTTCAGAACAATAGTCCAAAAGAGTCTCCCATTTCAACGCATCTGTCCCTCTCTGGCGCGATGCACTTCCGGCGTATTTGAGAGGTTTCAGCCCTCCGATACAAGTTTCTTGTTTCCTCTCTGACCATCCTCAGTTCACCGCAGTTCAGTCTGTATCAGGGTGCACCGAGGTCCGGTCGTTATCGACCGCAACAGTGTCGTTATCGCCTATCCTCGATCCGAGTCGGGTATCCTTTCCTTATGTTATGTCGCGAAATCATCAGTCCCCGTCATAGTGATTATATTAAACTGCATTTTTTTTCCAATTAATATGTAATTCTGCTATTGTTTGATTTCGATGATAAATACGTCACTCTATTCGGTATCGGGCGGTGCTAAAACTGATCACTCGTGACAAATTGTTTCCCGGTTGTTCTACTGGTCTTCGAACGTCGGACCGAACCGCTAATTGACTATTAATTATACTCGAACTACAAGCTACAAGAGTGAAATAAGTTAATTTTGATATATCACCTCGCCGCCCACGGCGCCGCCCAGAAGGAACGTCTTCCTGTTGCTATTAGTCTCTTGCCCTCTCGCGGTGGGCGGATTCCGTCCTGCCGACTGTTCTCTCTTCGTCAGTGTCTTCCGGAAGATGTACAACGTCAAGAGGATCGGGGCGAGCGTCAATCCGGTAGTGTTTGTATTAAATCCGCGTAATTTACACGTGAGATATTATTCAATTATGCTGTGTCAGTTTATAATCGCCATAACGAGCGTCTTCTAACGCTACTGCTTTTTTTTATTCACTCGAACAATTGTCGTATTTTTTTGTAAGACAATCAGCAAATGAACCTCTTGAAACACCCGTTACAATAATGAATCCCACATTCCATACGGAATAACAGGGTTATGCTAAAAAACGTAATTGGTTGGAGAGTGCACCTTGTACGGCACATCTTAAATGCATTTGGTATTTTAAATCTTTTATTCGTACATTTATTTATTTTATTAACAAGTTGAAATGCAACAAAGTAAATAATACTAATTAGTAAACATCCGATCAAATGCTCCCACAATTTTCATTAGGTCAAAATAAGTAATTTGCAAGTCAAATATTAGCCTTGCTGAAGTATTATATGATAACCAGACTCTCTTGATTTAGATCTTTTTCAATGTTTAATAATTATTCCTATGATTGCATTTGAACTTATGAATTGTTTTCTTTTATTGCAGACGACGATCAAGGTGTACGCGAAATGCCTCCGCCCCGACATCGAGTACAAGACGCTGAGCGTCACCTTCCAGTCGACCAGCCGCGAGGTGGTGGCCATGCTGCTGGGCAAGTACCGCATGAAGCACCGCGACCCGCGCCTCTTCTACCTGACCATGGAGGTGGCCGTGAAGCGGGCGGGGGTGCGCACCCTCCTGGTGCTGGGTGAGGAGGCGCGCCCCGCTGCGCTGCAAGCCTGCCACCCCAAAGGCTACTCCAAGTAAGTTCATTCATGAAATTGTGAAACTTCTTAGCCTTGAATATAATTTTAGTGAAGATATAAACGAACGCAGTGGGTACGTGACCGTTGTATGCGTGAGTAACATTGAAGGAACGCTTTCTACTACGCACTACCCTTCACTCCTAGTTCGTTTGAGTAGTAGGGGTGACTGAGTAAGTCTTCGGTTAAGTAGATTATATAGAAATATATCGGAGAACATGCGAACCGTAGGGTAGATATTTATATACTTTCATTATATTTGAAATTTGTTAAGAATATGGGCTGCCATTCCATCGACATTACTCCGAACTAAACAGCGAGACAAATGTCAAATACCTTTAAATTGTACGTTATTCTGATACCTTTGTTTTCGTTTCAAATTCCGTGTGACGGTGGCTTTAAAGACCGATTGAAATGACTGTACAGGAGCTAAAAAAGATTAACTTCGATGATGATACGTTCTTTACCCTGTGGACTAAGGAGAAATATTTAAGAAACAGAGTACCGACGTCAACAACGTATAAATAACTGCAGTCATTACTGAGATTACGGCAGGTTCGCTTAGCCGGTTTGGACATGTAGAACGCATGCGTGAAGGGGAACGCTGAAAAGATTTACGACCCGAATGTTGAATAAATAAATGACGTCAGTGAAAAACATGACACGATCAGGTAAACCGGAAAGAGAATTACCCCGTTAGAAGCCAGAATCATCGGCTAGTCGGTACAAAAGAATACGGTTTATTTATCTATGCTGTACATGTTTATATTAGTACGATGCATACTAAAATTGCAATCTGATTTATAAAGAGTTCCGATGCTCTTTATCAAGCAGCACTTATCTATGAATTAATTATTAAAAAATATTTCAGCATTTTAGAAGTTCAATACTTTTACCGTAACCACAATGTTTATTTTCATGTTATATTAATAATACCTACAACATTTTCGCAATACATTTTTGTTTAAAATTTATCTTCTTCTTCATGAGCTATCTTCTATCGAAGGTTAGCGACCAAGTTGCAGTATGCTGATAACTTAGTTATATAAGTTAATATGTATGTTTATATAAGTTAAATTAGGTGTGGAGCAATTTGCGTGGTCTAATGTCTACTGTGCTACTGAAATATTTACGGTTCGCGGTCTAATGTCTACTATGTGCGTAGTGTAATGTCTATTGTGCTAGTAGAATCCCAGTATCGGTTCAGCTTAATTCATACATATGAAAAATCCGCTCCCATTCTATTAATTTTTTGGTTCTAATTTTATTTGTCTCTAAACATCATCAGAACACTCTTCAGGCTCTCTTTTTTTTGTTCGATTGTTGTAAATTTTAAATAAACGAAAGTATAATAATACAAATTAATTATTATTAAGGAGAACACTTTCTTATTGTGAAGTTGTAATTATGTCTGTGATATTTTAAATACTGATTAAAGTTATTAATTAGAAAAAAAAAAAATATATATATTATATATATACATATATATTCAATTTTATCGAAAAATATTGTTGCTACCGGGATTCGAACCTGGATTTCTTTCCAATCCGGGGGAGATCCATTAACCGACTATGCTACAGCAGACAGTACTTTCGACGACACATTTTCGTAAAAATAAAGTAGATGGCTTTCAAATAATGGAATGATAGATGTATTAATTTGAAAAAGTGTTACATATAGGTTCGAAAATTTGTCGTCAAAAGTACTGTCGCTGTAGTATAGTTGGATAATGAACCTTCCCCGGTTTTGGAAAGAGATCCAAGTTCGAATACCGGTAGCACAACAACATTATTTTTTCGATAAAACTAATTTTATATGTATATCTTTCTTATTAATGCATTTAATTAGTATTTCAAATTATGTTCTGAAAATACAACAACTTCACAATGCGATAATAATATTTCTCAGTTTAGAAAAATTTGGAAAATAAGCTGCCTAGTTGTTTAGATAAAAATGATTTTAAAAGACATGCCACTAGTTTCAGAATTGGTTATACACGAACATTAAATTTTTAGGGCTTATGACTTATTATTTCTTGCGCATTTTGGTGAGCCAGTATAACATTTTCAACCACCAAAGATCTAATTATACTATAAGAGCCGGTTGTGTAATCGGTGGTAAGTTTTTACTATGGTAAAAATGTTTTTTTTTATAATTTTAAATTGGAAAACGAAAGTACACCCAGTTGTAAACCAATTTTACTCTCCGATATCCGATGGTAAATTCGTCAATCATTTGTCGCATTAATTCTTTGAAAGTTGAAGTATACGACCATAAATCATTCAATATCCCCCTATTTTAGTGATGAGAGTTCGTCCGATAATGATCTCGTTGTTCAATAATTATACTTAAAATAAAAAAAATTCGCCATCAAAGTGACAGATTTCGAACACTGCGGTGAATAAAGCTATAGATAAAGCATAAAATTGTATATATTTGATGATTATTCGTACTGCCACACTGTTAGGCGTGATTGATTTTGACACTAGTAAATTCGACGTACTGATAACCTGCTAACGTTTTTATTTACCACGGGCGATGGTAAAAAATTACTATAGTAAAAATTTACTACTGATCACACAACCGGCCCTGAGTATAATTGATTTGTGTCATGATGTTGACACGAGCACCTTCCTAACGATTGTATTTCCATCAGGTTCTCCCTGCAGACACGACGCGGTGGTCTCGTCCGCATTTACGACTCGGCCCTGATGAGCAACTCTCAGTACAAGAGTCTCCTCATCAGCGACCGCACTACGGCTGACGAACTCCTGGCTCTTCTGCTCACCTGCTACAACTCGTGTGAGAAAGTGGAACAGTTCTCGCTCTATGAGGTAAGCCACGATTCGTTTGATAATAATTTCGTCCGATTCCAACAATGGTGTCGTCATTATTTGTTAGTAGATAATATAATTATTTGTTGATAATTATTTTCAAATTATTTATTGCATTTTTATTATCTATAGTTTTCACGTTTTGCGAACATCAGTGTTGAAATAACGAATAATAAATACATTTGAATGACGCTTGGGTTAACGCAACATTGCACTACAAATCAGATCATTCTGAAAATATAAATAAACATTGGAGATGATATGTTTAATGAGATGAAATGACACACCTAGTGCACAATATTTAAAGGTAAATAAATACTCATTAAAAACGCGATCTAACCCAGAAGAGACGCCAGTTCCATACATATAATACAGGGTGGCCCAAAAAAAGTGAGAATATTTCTTAAAATGTGATGTAATTACATCAAAATTAGTTTAACTATATCAACAATAGCTTACACAATTTACTAATTTATTTACTTACCTATTTACGTATATTACGTTTTATTTCGACAATTTCCGGTCGCCATCTTTGATTATTTATTTTTCCATTGTTTATATTTCGTTTTTTTCAAATTATTACCTAGAATGACAAAAATCACTGCGGACGACTGTATTCTGATCAAAAATTTGCGAATTGAAAAGCGTCGGGAAAATGATCAAATAGTTTCAAAACAATGCCTGGAGTATAGCTAGACATTACAGCAGGACGGAGCTCCATCTCACACAGCCAGAAATAGAATCAACTTTCTTCGTCGTGAGAATGTTAATTTCATTGAGCCAGGCCACGGAACAGCCAAGATTTAAACCTAGTAAATTATGTAGTATGGGGTGTTTTGATAATTTCTGATTACGAGATGTTCTCACTTTTTTTGAGCCATCCTGTATATATGTCACATCCTATATATATATATATAAAAGAGTCGTAGTTTGCAATTATTTTTAATATTTTATTGATTCCAAATTGTATATTAAACCAGCTGCAGTTGTTGGACTTTACGATGGGGATAGTTTATTTTTGAAAATCAGATGTAGACAGTAATTTTCCAAATACTAATTAAATGTATTAATTAGAAAGATTTACATATGTAATAAATTTTGTAAAAACAAAGTAGATGACTTTCAAATAATGGAATGGTAGATGTATTAATTTGAAAAATGTAACATATGGGTTCGAAAATTTGTCGACAAAGGTACTACTGTCTGCTATAGCATAGTTGGATAATGCACCTTCCCCGGATTGGAAAGAGATCCAGGTTCGAATCCCGGTAGCGACAATAATATATTTTACGATAAAATTGATTATAATATATGTATATCTTTCTAATTGATACATTTAATTAGTATTTAAAATATCACATACCAATGTTCTGAATAATTACAACTTCACAATAAGAATGTGTTCTCCTTAATAGTAATTTTCCTTTTATTTTGAATTTCAAGTGTGCAAAAATTTTGCTTTAAGGGATAAGAAAGGGGGGTGGGGGCAGTTTTTCGAAATCTCATGTAAACAGTAATTTTCCTCTTATTTTGATCCTCAAACGTGCAAAATTTCATCACAAAGTACTAAAATACTGCTTTAAGAGGCGAGAAAGGGTGATGGGGGTGGTTTTTCGAAATCTCACGTAGACGGTAATTTTCCTCTTATTTTGAAGGTGCAAAATTTCACCAAACTCGGATTAAAACTGTAGATTTATATAAAAAACAATCAAACAGACTAACAGACACTCTTCTTTATATTAGATTAGATAGATCGATATATATACAAAAAATAAAAAGTCGGACTATTTTTTGTTTGATATGCCCGAAGCAAAGATATAATAATAATGGATCAATTTCGCAAATATTTATTTTGAAGTACGTAGACTTAAACTTCACATGATTTTGTAAAAATCTCATACAATAATATGTTCTGTAACGGTACAGAATTTTTACATACTTTGGTATCCATACATAACATATAATATATATTTTTATTTTAAACACGGTTAAAACATTGCCGCCTGGAAATATTTACGCGCGGTGAGTTAAAAAATTCCAGAGAACATCGCTCAGGTTCTGTTGTTCATGTCGTTCTTTTGTTTATATAATATTCCGTGTTTCGTGACATTTTCCAGCCAACATGTACCCCGGGGTGCCGCGACTCCTTAATTATTTTCAAAACGTCCAGGAAGATGGCCGAGTCGAGTGGGACATTATTTTTAGCGGCGTCCAAACAAACACACCTCGAGCGCGGCTCGCCGGGCCAGAAGGCGCATCTCAGCTCGTTTCAAAGCGATACATTATTTCTCGTCACCGGTGTCAAGTTTGACACTTTTATTCGAATTAAGCGCGTGTCACTCTTTCGAGTGCTAAATGTGGGTAAATAGCTAAATAATGACACCTCTGCGCGAATGTTGACATCTTAGAAAATTAGAAAGTGCCCACGAAATATGTTGGTACAACACAATGACACGTTAAAACGGAGAACGTTTTTTTAACTGCCTACCCGCACTAGCGTAACTAAAAAATTATGCAAAATGGAAGAGGCTCTATGTACAAAGACAAGTATATTAACACTACGCGATTTTAGCCACTAAATAGTAATAATAAAATTGGTATTAACATATTTTCGTGAATTTCTTTTACAAAAATACGTTTTAGGTATGTTTCAATTTACAGCTAACTCGACATATTTATTAACGAGTTACTACTGTATATGTACCTACCTATATATCGACGACTCAATAACACAAAAACCTATCTACTAGTTGACAATTATTCAGGAGAGAGGAAAATAAGTTTTTTTCAAGATTGAAGATTTTTAGCTAACTAGTAATAAGTAAATCAAATCTTAACACATATAGAAATGGCATTTTCTCTTTTAAATATACTCACTGAAAACATAAACACAACGATAAACAGGTGAATATTATATTCCAGGCCGATGTTGCTTTTGAATTACTAGAAATTTTTAACTTGTTTTTTATTTCATTTATTACAATTATGTATAGAATATGACATCGGCCATGTGGCCGCCTCCGGTAGTGGCACAAATGCGTGCTCTTTTAACCATATTTTTCACAGTATTCTCGCAGACTTCGTCTGTTATTTCAGCAATTTCTTTTCAAATATTGTCCTGCAGCATCGGAATTGTTGTCGGCTTATTGGCGTAGACCTTTCCTTTCAAGTACCCTCGCAGAAAATAGTTGAAAGCCATCAAATCAGGTGATCGAGGAGGCCAATCGTTATCACCTTTTTTTGACATTATGCGGCCGGGAAAAATTTCTCGTAAAATTTTAAGCGTAGTTCGGGCTGTGTGTGTGAGGTGGCACCATCTTGTTGAATAGACCCAATTCGGTCACCAATAAATTGTTCAATGTGTGACGATAGCGATCACCATGGTTGCAGCATTACCATTATTGTTTAGATAAAACGTTTTAATGACTTCAACACGTTGTTAAGGCGTTATATGCTCCATAATAAATTGTAATCAACTACTCTCTACGACTACTAAATAATGCGAACTGATAAATATCTGCCAAACCAAAATGGCGGCCAAACAAAATCGGCCTGGAACATAATATTCACTCTGTATAAGTTAATTTGATAATACGTTTCATACTATTTCACTTCCTATAATTATTAGAAATATATATATACATATATATATCTGTGTTACGGATAAAGTCGTTTATTAGATAGAACGATAGGTTTTTGTATTATTAAGCTATGGATATGTTTGTAATGTTTTCACATTTTTTCGTAATATTCGTGTAAACTTATTTTTAAAAAATTGTTATAATTTATTTTTCTTGCTGTGATGGTTTTAAATAATATATTAGTCTATATTAGCGCTGTGGGATATTATTTCGGAAAAGTATCGCAAAACGCATTGTAGGACGCGGACTTCTTGGGTCTCCTTATCTGTTTGCCCACCCGTTCCTGTTTAATCGTAAAATTTTTTAAATATTTTTTTTTTTTGTATAATTTGTATCTATTTAATTAAATATTTAAAAAATAGTTTTGAATGTTCCAATGTGTGGTTAATGGCTACCCCAAATGATGATACATCCAGACTTGCTTCGTGATGTGGAACATTTGGTTCCACAAGTGTATTCCACTTAAGTCTGTCGTATTTCGAAACACAGATTATTTTACAAGTTCCTGATGGGAGCTGCCATGTTTTTAGACATGGTCAGCTATAATAATATTCTTAATTTCTCAGTAAATGAATAGACATGAATTAAAGTGTACACATAGGAGAGGGCTTCGGAACATTAGTTGCGGGACGAGGGGCATTCTACACACATTCTTGGTGGAAATATAAATCCGATAGTTGATAACACATTTATGTAACAGTAAAAGTGTTTACTCTTCGAAAATAGATTATTTGTGTAAATATATTATATTGTCAGCGTTAAAATTTTCGTTACAATCGAGTCATATATTTAAAAAAGTTGGGGAGCTATTTGATTGCGTAAGCGGTATTAAAGTGATCACTTGGGTGACATCCAAAATAAAAATATTGAAACAAGGAATTCGCGTTAGTTTAAGTCTATATATTTGAAAGTCTGCGATATTTCTTATTACACCTAACCTAAATAAAAAACTCATTGCGAGTTTCAAAGGACAAGTACAATTTTGCACGTGAGCTGATGCAAACGAAAGTGGGACGCTTTTTAGTCTGGTAACGGTCGTGTCTCGAAGAGCCATCTCATTCTGAAATATGTCTGATTTTAGGAGACTTTTCAAATTATTTATTGTTTTTAAACAAATTATGGATATCTCATAGAGACGAAGATGTTTTTATATTATATTATATGGGAAAATATGGAAGTATGGGTAATTGCAGGGTTTACGACCTGTCTTTGGCTGGCTTAAGTGATTACTTTACACCGTCCTTGTAACGTTCACCATTCCACCCATTAATCAATCTCCATATCTATCAAATTTTTGGAAGTTGTATATATGTTACTATGTAGAAACACTTTTAAGTGTCAGATACAATTCCGCCATCGCCATCTATGGTCTAAATTTGATTTTCATTTCTCTGAAACAGCATAGATGTCACTAATGAGAATCTAATTTTTATTCGAAAAATTTAATATTACAATATAAAAGTAGCTTCGCCTCTATGAGATATCTATAATTTCTTTGATAACAATGTCTTTGTTGGTAAAAATCCAGTAATTGTGTGTTCTTGAACATTGTCAAATATTGTTAATATTTATTGTTTGCAATTTTGTGGTGGTCACATTTTGCCGGGCACAGAAAACTGGGATTCCCACTGGCGTCGTTTTGCCTCTGGGTAGCGAGTAGTAAGAAATCTATTTATGAACATTGTCTTCGCGATAGCGATTCTCCTCTGTCCGAGTATTGAATTCAACTTGCTGATACAAGCCACGTCGCGTTTGTAATAATGGTGTACAAGAAATGATTCAATGTACATTAAACTCGCTTCGCGTATTCGGCATTTTTTTTATTAATTTTCATATTTAATCTCTCTTGGTGACGTGCCTAATTTCGTATCGTAATGCATAGTAAAAAAAGCGCATTGTTTCATATGTATTACACTACAATACTACATCTGCATGTTTCTTTTACGTATTTGTTCCTTGTTGGTTCTTATAGATTACAGTCCACCCGCAAACTTCCGATAAAATTTTCCAAAATTTTTATTTTTATTTATTTCAACCATGTTATTTCTATCGTTCTATTTACATATAACGTTCAGGGGGAACATCTAATATAACATATTTTTTTGTTAAAAGATAAACGTTTTATTTTATTTGTAATAATAATCAATCATCAGCATTATATTCTTGTACAACAATTTGACACGAAAGTCAGCTGGGGGAGTAGCTAGATGCAGAGCTTGTGAGGAGTATAGGGATCGATACCCAGTGCCTTTATATTATGTTTGAAATAAAGTGAAAATAATAATAATAAAATTAAATATATAAAAGCCCTAAAGAATAAAAGATATTAAATTTATACATTATGCATACTCGTGTATGCATTGATATATAACGCACATATACAATCACATCATTTTAAAGAAAAATTATTAATAACATTATAATTCAATTTATACATTTTTATAAATTATTTCTGGTTACTGAATATATCTACGCATGTTTTTTTCTTGTTGTTACATTGTATAAATTATGATTTTTGTAGTGTCATCCAAAATGTCCTGAACATACTTGTTTTAAACTTAGATATAATTAAATGAATTATTATTTCCGATAGTGGGGGGACCAAATATTTTATAAAATTTTATTAAGATGCTTTCAAATCCTTGTTCAGTAACCTTTTGCAAATACGTTTAGATTATTTAAACTTATTCCAAGTTCAGATTCACCAAATTAAAGTGGATCAATCATCTGCATAGTTATAAGTTTATACAGTTATATATAAGTACATATATATATTTAAAAAATGTTATTGTTCGACGCTTCCAGGTGTGCGAGTCTCAGGAGTACCAGCGCAAGCTGCATCCGGACGACTTACCTCTGCTGGTGCAACAGGCCTGGCAGGCTGGAGCGGCAGTGCAGCGCTGCCACTTCCTCGTCAGGAGGAACCCAGACTACAGGCCGCTACAGCGAAGGAAGCAGGTAGATTTTCCAACACTCTGCTTGTCGATCAGTCAGTCACCGAGCATGTTTATTGATTTTTACTTCACACTGTTCGGCAGTATTAATGGCGAATAATGGACAAGTATTACTGAGTCTAGTGAATAGAATGTCGATGTATGCAAGGAAAACAACCTCAGTGATGGTATTCGAGAAGGAGGAAAGCAAGACAAGGTGCAAAATACTTGTAGGTTATGAATATTTGGAACAAGTAGATGAGTTTCCATATTTGGGAAGTATGTTTGATAGAAACGGAAAGACAGAGAAAGATATCAAAAGGAGGGTGACTGCAAGAAATAAAGTGAACGGCACTTTGAATGGAATTATAGCTAACGGGAACTTGTCAACCGAGGCAAGACTAGCGGGACACAATGGAATCCTGATAGAAAGGCTCAATAATCAATGAACTTATATGAGAAGATGTATGAATGTGAATAAGGCGAGAATTGTGTGTCAGCATGGCACTGTATTCTCTCTGCCTACCCCCGTGGGAAACGGTGTGATGGTAAATTAGTTAGTTAGTTCATTTCGGTAAATAGGTCAGTTTGGCATTTTATCGGGTGCGAACTTTGTGGTTATCCTAATAAATAACACAATGTTATTTATTATTATACTTAATAATTATTTTGAGAGATGGTTATTGCAGTATTCGTGACTATACATGATTATGGATCTGTGGACAAATAAAAGTTCTAGTAGCTAGTACTAGTAGTTGTGAAATAGCCATGATATATACCATAGGATATTTAATGATAATACATATTTCCATTTTGTAACAACACGTTGTGCACAACACTAATTTTTATGTATTCCCTAATAATCATAAATGTTTATTTCGATTGATAAATATCCATTAAGTATTATTTAAATAAACAATATCTAAAGCAATAGAGAAACAAGAAAATTTATTGTTATCTATTATCATTACACCAAGTGCATTGCTTAGATTCTTTGCCTGATGTATACTTCATCTAATGTGATAATATTATTGTTTCAGATGCTATGGTCACACGAATTTCAACCCTCAACAAAGCAGCTGCCCTTCTTCTCAACCATGCAGCAGACCTTGCAATCGTTCTCCAGTTTGTCGCTATCATCTCCTTTGACTGACAAAAAATCTCACTCTGACGATGTTTTAAACAACACAGACACTAAGATCTATCAGCCGAGGAACAAAAGCATTGACAGTATTCTGGAAGAAAATGGGGAGAAATGGGGCAACTACGTGAATTTCAAGTGTGAAAGTCTCAAGCCTATGGTTACCGAGAAGTCACACAGTTGCGACAGTGAGAAAAACGCATTTTGCACGTGCAAAACGTGCGAAAATCGTAACGCCAAGAGTTTTGGTAATTCTAGTATGATATCCAGCAAGAGTTGCCACCAAATCGGTTGTTACAGTCCAGTTTATAAATACCCGAGTATAGGAAGTTACTGCACCACAAACAGATTCTCCAACAAAAGCTTCGACACCACCAGTTTAAGTAGCATTGAAAGTGATGATTTAGTGACGAGTACACCCAACCAGTCTCCAGTTGCTACCAGCTTCGGGGCAGCATCTTTAGAATCTACCGAGTCACGGAGATCACTCCCGCCTCCTTTGCCTGCAACCTCGAAATTGCCTCCGTTAGCAGCTCCCAGAAAAAAAGTCAGCCACTCCCACGCAGACTATGAAAATTATTTTTATATCTGAAATCAGTAAGTTTGTAATCACATACAACCAAAGTATTATCTTTAAGAGACTTCTCGTTATGAATGTAAGGTTTTGTCTGTAAAATATTGCTAGCCTCTGTACAAAATTGTAAATATATATAATTGAAAAGTAATATAGATAAAATTTTCTCAAGAAATACAATAAATTATTATTGACTTGGAAAGAGCACAAGATACAAATTTGATTAATAATTAAGTTATTTAATATTTAAAGTTTTGTTTTATTAGCCTTAAATGCATGGAAATATTTTTGACTCAAAATCTACACTCACTAACTCAACTTTTGCCACTGGTTACATTTGTGTATAAATTTATTATTTTACACAAGTTGGCAATATTTCTTAAACTAAACTATTCTATTATTAAAAAATGTGTTGTATTATCTGATTCTGTTATGATAAAATTATTGTTAATTAACTTGAATCATTTTTATGTGTAATTTATAAACCACTTAAAAGTGTAATTTATAAATCTCCGCCTCTCAAAATAAATCTCTCCACAATAATGTGTAGATGGTAATGTAGCAAATAAGATGTATGCCCTTGAGGTGAAGGTTTTTACGAAAATGGCGCTATACAAATTATCCATTATTGTTATTTGTACTCCTTATTTTCGTTTCTTGCGTATTGTTTCTAAAATAATTAAAAAGTTGCTGCCGATATAATTTGTAAATGCATATACATACATATGTTGTCGAGTCCACATTTGTGTTATGCAAACTGCAACCGCACAATGTGAGAAACATATTGAGGTGTAAAATATTTTATTCGCTACAATTCAAGTAATTTCTACATTTTTATGCATAATTTATAAATATATGTACACTTTAGCATATTTTTTGTGGTTACCTTTCCGTTTGAAGATTTGTAGACCTGAAAATATGTAGATAACCAAATATATATATGTCCTTACATAGATTAGTTAAAGAGAGACAAATAATATCTTTATAATAAATCTTTACGTCTCTGATTACCATATTTTATAAGATTATTTAAAACCTTTTCAGTTTAATTGCATTTAATACTGCGTGTGCATATGACTAATTCTTGTAATCAGTGTGTTGTCTAAGTCATGTTCTTGTAATTTATTTGTGTAAATGTTTTTAAAAGTCGGCAGCGTGACTCAAAATAAGTCGTATATACAATTAGCATTTAGGTTCTATTTACGTAGTCATTATTGTACATGCATTCCAAATAACTCTCTATCCAGGATAACAGTAGAAGGAGAACTATTTATTTTTATAACATTAGTTCAATTATTATCATTGGGTGTTGTAATTTCTGTTTTGTTATGTGTTTCATATAAACATAGATCTACCTAATTAGTGTTACATATTTTAATGGCTGTTTTTAATGTCTCTGTAAATTATTTGTGTTTTTCTGTCGTATAAATATTTGAAACATAATTATATCAATAATTTAATTTACTTACATTCAATACAAATTAACATCTTTATCCAAAGATTATATTATGGTTCCTTTTAAATTTAAAGTTTTAAACTTTTTAAATCTTTCTTCACGTGAATCAGAATTACTATAGTTTTTTTTCTTCTTCAAAATATTGCCATATCTGTGAGAATTGCTTCTACTAATAATACAATAGTATCTAACTTTGTTGCTTAGTGTAGAATTCAAGCAGATTTTTTTAAGGAAACAAAATTTAAATTATCGTGCAAGAAATTAATAAATGTGGTGCAACTGACTAACCCTTCATTGAAAAAATTATCATGGAGCTAGTTTAGACCAAAGATATATAAGTATATATTATTTATGTTGTTAGTATTCTGAGTATTTTATTACACTATTATATGTCCTAAATGTATATTAAAATTTGTGTGAAACTTTTGAATTAATAAATTGTCTTGTGATTTAAATAGTTTTTTCTTGCCTATCAAATAAACATTATTTCATTTGTCACTTCGGCAGGATATTGGGGAAATCATTACGGACCAAAAGAGTATCACAAAGCTATATCCGATTTTTGATACCTCTTTACATTACACAAACAAATAAAAACTGAATTTATACAGTACATACTTTAATAATATGTGTATGTTCTGAATGAACAGTCTACAATTTTCACAAAAATGTGTAGAATAATATAACTTTCCTAATAACAATATAGGTAGGCAGTGTAAGAATATTATGTAATATGATGGTAGAACAGGAATGAAGGATGTGTTTTTACGTCTTCCTTGCAACCTCAACATTTTTCGGAGAGTAATTCTGAAACTTTTTTCATCATATTTAGCATCCATGCAATATTATTGACACTTGCAATGGTCACATACCCTCTGTGTTTGTTTATATCTTTACTAAAAAATTATGAAATTAAACAAACGAAAAATATGCATTATGTTACGTGTTATATGTTGATGTTTATTGTGATCAAGTTTGATAGAACAAAGAATACAGAATTACAGATGTGGGAGGTGAGTGTGAATTATGAAAATGTAGCGAAGCAAGTTGGCGGTTTCACTCAGCGCACGTGGGCCTATGAAACAGAAGAGAGATTGTCGGTGAGGGATTACAAACATTTATTCAGATTCAAAATCACTCAATCAAAGAGCGACAATAACATTTGTCTATGAGCATGAAGTAAGGCACAAGACGGCGAATCTCTGAGACATAACTTATAAATATAAATAACATATAACTTATAAATTTGCTTCAGGAGCCTTAGCCGAGTGACATCACAAATAGACTAAAAAAGCGCATTTTTTCACCCGAATTCATTATGAATTTAGTATTTTTAGAGCAAATAGCACTATGCTTTTACTCATTACTGAAAAATTGTGTTATTTTTCAATAAATAATCTTTTTTTTCTTCTGAATAACACATAGGTACGTATATAACATGTAGATGGGGACTACAAAAGGTGAAAGTTGTCTTCAAAGAATCTCATGGGAGTAAAATCTGTACCTTAGAGAATGTCTTGAGTAGAAAATCTCTTAAAAATCTTGTTTGTAGATGCGAGCTATTACTATCAGATTTCAGAAAATTTTTACAAAGAAAATTAAAACAATTTTATTCAGATTATTATTTGAATTAAGATATTTTAAACGATGGAATGACAGATGTAAGAAAGGATTAATCAATATATAGTAAAAATAGCTTTCAGAGAAATGTTTAAGGCATACTAAACGTTATAAATTCATTTACCACGATGCCCAATAAAGGGATGTCCTCCACAAATCCCACAATGATGATTTATTTAGGAAACTAATTAATATTAGGTGATAACAATGTACAAAACTTACCTTCTTTTGAATATACAGTGAAACCCCAATTTTACATACCTGGAATTTACGTTTTCCCTCCATTTGCATGTTATTTCTGCAATCCCGTGTCATTTTAGTATATTAAAAAGCCTATTTTAAGTTTGTCTTTCTTGTAATTTACGTCTAAAATTTATTGAAATTCGTTCAGCCAGTTCACTATTCACAATAGAACCAAGAGTGTGTTGGTCATTTGCTTGTCGTTTACATGAATTTTTCATTCTCATACTTACATAATTTTTATGAAACATTTTTTGTGTTGTTTTTTTACAAGCTGGAATCGGCAAGAAAATTGCGTAGACAACATTGATGGTTGGGAAAAAATTTATGAATAACCCTTGCAGATTTAGACGTTAACTCCAACGTAATAACATCAGACGTAATAGAAACTGATGAAATAGTAAACAGTTGTATAAACGAAAATTTGACAGAAGAATCTTCCAATGAAGAAGGAATGTCTGCTCATCCCATAAACCCAGTTCCAACAAAGGACGATGTCATGAGGCATATTGAAGGCCTCAAAGCATGCATGCGAACCTCAACTTTTGTACATGATTGGTTCCTCAAAAATGTACTAAATTCAAAATGAAAAAAACATGTAGTAAAAAGTATGTAAAAGATAATTTATTCCTTAATAAATTTATCAAGAGTTGATTGAATCATATTTTTCTTCTGTTTTTCTCGATAAAGCTTTCTAAAGTACACCGCACCGTATTTCGTATACATATTATAATTTTTCCAAAAATATCTTAATGTAGGCCTAGATGTATTCATCTATCTATCTATCAGCAATCTAAAAGGAAACTTTAAAAAGTCATGTGCTGTCGCACATTGGTGAGAAACTATTTTCATGTTTACAGTGCAATTATTTGTACAATCTGAAAGGAACCTTAAAAAGCCGTGTGCTTTCACACACTGGTGAGAAACTATTTTCATGTTTACAGTGCAATTATTTGTATAATCTGAAAAGAACCTTAAAAAACCATGTACTTTCGCACACTGGTGAGAAACTATTTTCATGTTCACAGTGCAATTTTTTGTATAATCTGAAATTAACCTTAAAAAACCATGTGCTTTCGCACACTGGTGAGAAACTATTTTCATATTTACAGCGCAATTATTTGTGTAATCGGAAGGGAGACTTAAATAGACATGTGCTGAAAAATTATTTCCATGTTCTCAGTATGATTATTTGTGCAATCATAAAAAATTGCTATTGTACATCTATGATCTTACGTAAATCTTCGAAGCACAAACCAATCATATGTGCTTTTTTTAAATTCAGAAAGAAAATATACAAAATAGCAAATTGTATGAAAGTAGAAAGTACAAAAGTCGAGGTCTGAGTGTATTTTACTAGTATTAGTAATGTACCACCTTTAATTTAATTTATAAACCACAATAAAAAAAAAATGCATCAAAAAACATTGTATTATTTCTTCAATAAAAAATAAATTTAATACTATGTTTTTTTAATATCCCCAATTTACAATTTCCCTCTGTTTACATTTTTTTTTGTTGGTCCCTTCAAAAACTTAAAATCGGAGTTCCACTGTGTATACATATGTATATTAAATTAGAAAATAATGATAAATATGAATGTTTCCTTGATCTGGCTATTTGTCGTGAGCTGCATCAGTACTGCGTGGCAATCTCCTTGAGTGGACAGCAGGCGGGGACTCAAGCATATAACAACCTCAAATGAAAACAGTTATTGTGATTGATAAAAAGTACTCTTTTATTTACAAATTGTTGCAACAATAGGTATTTAAATCACCAATTTGTTCAAGTAGTTGGAAATCTTATACAAAGTTCACAATTTTACAGTCTGAAACCCGGCACCAGTCAGTTATTCCCCTTTACTAAATAAAAAATTTCCTTCCTCACCAAAAACCATTCATTTACAAATTTTTGTTGTATAGTATTTAAATAAATTTTTGAAAAAGGCAATTTCAACATTATAAATTTGACTATCTTCAGATGAACACGCAATATATTAGAAATTTGAGAATTTACACGACTATCACTCTAGCGACATAAAATTTATACGAATCAAATAAAAAATATATACACCGACGCAAATTCAAAAGCTAATACGTTTGTCACAAAAACACATGTTGGTCACAATAACACTTCTTTTGAAAAGGAATTTTGGCTAGGTAGGTCATACGATTGTAACATATTTTTCGAAATCCCTTTTGATTTTTATTTATATGTAATCAATATCACGAGGATTTCACTTGCACACACACAGTCATATTGAAAAATACATTCAACGAATGCGTCATTTATGGTACCTACCGTATTGGTTCAATCATTTGTTTAATATTCGTAATATTATTGAAACTTGAGCAGTTTTTAAACATGTTTATCTAATAACAGATGGGAACATGCTGAAACAACTCTTCGACAGTGGGAATGTTTCCAGTAATATAATGTTTTTCAACCAGATAACAAATGACATTGTACCGAGATATGAAAAGCAGATTTCAAAATTTGTTTATATCTACAATTCATTGAAATCATTGATTCCAATGTAGTAATAAATCAACAAAAACTGTTGTGTATATTTAATTCTAATTAATTTTGCAAAATGTTATTTGTGATTGCTACGTGATAATGCTTTAAAGGGAAAATGCAATACTCTATCTACGTACATGTTACTTCATTGTAAGGAGGTTATTTATTAAAAATGTTTAACAATAAATATAGGTCGAAAAAACAAATTAATATTGGTGTTCAAGATCACCAATATACGTCATGAGAAAATATTAATTATTAAACTATTATTAATAATGTATACATTAATAACTGAAGGGTAGAAGTGATAGGGCGCATACGTTTCAAAAACTTAATTGTTCAAGAGACACCAAAAAACAATTGTTATTTTCAGTTAACAAACAACAATTACATACACATTTGAATTTTCATTTCAACAAAACTATTATAATGAGAACACAAAAATAATAATCCCATTTGACCAACCTATATGGCATTTGGACGGATCGGAATATAACTACATAAATATTATGTTCAAAGTAATTTGAAAATTAATGGAATTTAACCTCTAAGTGAATGAGTTTTTGAGAGACGGATGAGTGAGATTGGTTGTTTTAGTTGTGACTATTACAAAATGTCATCTAATATGCCATTCAAATAGCAGTGCAATATTCGTATTATGGTCAAATTCATATATTCGAGAATAAAAGCCGCAAATGTACCATGTACAGCCCAACACTTTTTGAGGAATTTTTTTTTATAACTGTTCCACCATCCTTCTTAAGAGGTTAAATTTCATTAGTTATATGGGACTTATGTGCCATTTCTAAAATTACTTATACATATTCCTTATTTTTATAAATATGGAATAACATCGCTGAAGGTACTACTGCCAATATGGGATTTTTTTAAAAATATTTTCAATCTGTATAAACTTAAGTTTTACAACATATCTTATATTTTATTATCCTTGGCCCAAAATATCCAATGTTATAAATAAATCAATTGCATAAATTTTGGCACGAATGTTCCTAGCATTTCTACCCTTCGATCGTTAAATAAAAAAATCATATACAATTGATTTTTGATTTCATGTTTTTTAATAATAAAATATATTTTTAATTTTATTACGTCGATCCATAACAAAATTTTAAATATGTAATTTTTTCTATAAAAATCTCATATAGATATTGCAAAAATTGGTAGAACGAATTTTACAGGCTAATAGACATAACTAAATAATAATATTGTATTTAGTACTAATTATAAATCAAACAGATTTTCAGCACTTGCCACCTATTATAATTGCATATCCGAATCTTCCGAAAGTCGTAAAAATATATTTAGATTTTCTAGAATGATTCATTTTGCATTTCACAAATATAATTTCAAGCTATGGGATGAAATGTATTTATTTAAAAATACTGACCTTAGCTGTTTGTAAATTTATATACTTTTTGGATATACACAATTTAAAATCTTATATAAGATATAAAAGCAAGCTCAAAGACGTGGCATACTTAGTTCCATTGTAAAATATTTTTAATAATTTATAAAGCGATGAATATGAAAATCTAGGAAAAATTAAATTTACTTAAATCTATGTCAAATCAAAATATGCACTCATGGTAAAATAAATTATTATTGTTTAATAACTAAACGTAACACAAAGAATTCAGAATCTGAACAAAGTAAACATGAATGTTTTGTTCCATCATATTTTCTGTCAATAAACATCACAGCACTTCTTAAAAGTCCTCTATTGGGGACATTTAGAGTTAAATTTTTTTAAATTCATTAATACATAATATTATTTACAATATAAAAATTTGCACAAGGATTTATTAAAAATAGCTAGACTATCAATAATGTTTATAAAATTTTGCAACTTGTAATATAATATATGTAGTATAGTCAGTATTTTCTTCATAAATATGTATTTTCGCTCATGAACACTATCATATCTGAGAAAGAACCAAAAATAAACACAAATAATGAAAATCTTGGTTCTGTCGTGGTAAAATTATGAATCGGAATAATTGTGTATAAATAATTTTCTAAAGATACAATGACATATTAATGGTGAATATATTATCGTTCTTATACAAAAGCGTCCAATATTCATAATATCAAATTCTTTAAAAAATTCTACAATGAAAAAATCTACAAACAATGAATTAGTTCTACTTCATGATAGTCACAATGGAGGCGGAGGATTTCCTATAAACAAATGCATGCAAAACTAAGAGTAGTACTTTGTATATTAACTTTTCCATTGACTAATGAATTTAGTTACCTAATATGTATGTATACATTATCTAGTGTATTTGTTGATAAATACCAAAAAATTTAACAGGGATTAGTGGGAGATTTTTAAAAATTACACTTTATGTCTAGTTTTAAACAAGTATCAAACCACGGTATTTAAAATCTAAAGGCCAATCTAATGAGCAAAAGAAAACAAGTTTTTTGTATCTTGTCAAATCTTCTGAAATGTTTTATATTTATATAAAATAAAAATCTATGAAAACCAACTAAACCATAAGTATAATAATTGAGGAGGTAGATGCAATAATTTCAATTTTGTTAAAGTATTGAAAAGGTTTAAATTATTTAAATGTACTGAATTGAATGAATTTCGTTAGTACAGTACAATTAAACCTTTTACTGAATGATATATTTGAATATTCTACCTTTTTTGCACCCAGCTCTTCCATTTAAATTGTGCCAGCAACTAACTACATGATATAAACGTGTATCTATGGAAAGTCAAAATATAATGCGTGGTTTGAATTTCTTCATAAAATATTAATATTTTATATCACATCTTAACAGTTTTATTCATCATAACAGTATTTACATGAATTTTCATACGTATAAATCACATCCAGTTTTGCTAAACAATATATTTTAGTTGGACGAAGGAGTACATTCCCTGTTACCGG
Organism: Eubasilissa regina; assembly: GCA_022840565.1. Taxonomy (NCBI): domain Eukaryota; kingdom Metazoa; phylum Arthropoda; class Insecta; order Trichoptera; family Phryganeidae; genus Eubasilissa; species Eubasilissa regina. The sequence continues at coordinate 32,158,602 of JAINEB010000018.1, forward strand.
ATGATCAATTCAATCAAATTCGTTTGAATGAAAAACAACTTAATGAAGTATAATAATCATCAGTGGTGTATTTAACTAGTAGTAGATTAGTTTTACTGATTTGAAATAAGTAGTACACAACAAGCTGAAGAATATTTTTACTCTACATATATTGTAATGTGCGAGTACGAAGAATTTAAAATAATGCATTGCAATTTCTGCTAAAAGCTGGCAGCTGCTTCGCAATATTACCATTTTGCCCCAAATAATGTTTTGACTTTATTCACATTTGATCAAGAAATGAACATTAATTAAAATTAAAAAGATTAATTGAATTAATGTTCATCTAAAGATTATTTTAAGACAATGTTATTTGGATGACAGTGTTATCTAGGCAAATTGGCAAAACGGCCTTTTATAATACAAAGTGAGTATTCCCAAAATATTTTGCACAAAATGTGAGGACTGCTGATGCTTCCAATAAAAATATTATTTATTACTGTTGTCTAAGATAAAGATTTATGAGAAAGAAAACATTTTTTCTGTAATCAGGGCTTCCTGAGTCTATGGTAAACACACCACTGCAAATATTTCTGTATTAAAATCTAATATTAAAATTAAAAATGCTGTGTTCATCTTTTTGATTTCGTTCATCCCTTAAAGAGTATTTAGGGTCAATATGAAAGTGATGAACAACGAAATAAGACATTAAATTGGATATAATCAAGGTTGATCATAAAGAGATAAAATTATGATTTGGTTTTGTCTCTTTTATCTCATTTATGGACATAAATTGTCAAAAAGGGGTTAGTCATGTGATACGGATTGAAATATTTATATTGGGAAAGTTATCGGTAGTTTTCTTTTAAGTTTTTCCATTGATGTAATTGAATAAAAATGAATAATGTCTATAAATAAATTGTTTTTTTTTTTGACTCATGTATTTATTACATATTATTTGAATAAGAAAGTGATGGTTCGAAAAGTAAACAACCCAAATGTTGATGGCACCAGAAATAGAGGTGAAAAAGATCTGTGAAAAACCTGACCAGGAAAATCAGACAGAAAGATGTATGAATGTGGTAAAAGTGAGAGTTGTATGTCAGGACATTGATAGGATTGTAGCGCACTATCTTTTCTGCCCACATTCATAACTATTTATTAACAATCATTGTGACATATTTCATCCCAATGTGTAAAGAAGTTTGTGGATGTCCTGTCATAATGCATTTAATAAAAAATGACATCTGTGGACACCGTGGTTTAAATTTTTTAAATATTTGTATATTAAAGTTTTCTTTTGATAATAGAATTGAAACACAATGATTTAAAACAATTTGGATATACTGTTGGCGCTTGCTATAGTTTTCATTGCTCAAAAGAATAGTCTTCAGATTTGGACACGAGAATGTCAACACGTTTGAAAAGAGTGTGAATTCACAAAATTCTTATATTGTTACTAAAATTGTTCATTTACATAATATAATAGGTATAATTTACTATATTAGTAATTTATAGAAATATTGTAATATTAAATAATATACATTAAATTCATATTACGCTATTAATAATTAATTACTTTATAAAATATATTTTACCATTAGTGAATATTATTTACATTTTTATAGGAATGCACAGTAATAACAAGATTATATCTATAAAATAACGAAATTAAACGCCATTTAAAAAATCATTTGTTATTCTCGAAATTTATATGTAAATATTAAATTATCTACATAAATGTTTGTAATTTGATTTATTTTAGAATATATTGTTTATAAATGTGTCGTTGTGTAGGGTTGGAGAAAGAAGCTGACAATTTAATAGGCATCTTAAAATCAGAATATAATTGTTTTCAAGTCGGATGCTTTGAGAAAATATCACATAATATTATTGATGTATTTATATGATTCAGATTTCTTTAAATTCAATTTAAAAACACAATAATCCGTAAGGTGCACACAGGGCGGGGCGTTCACTAGATTTTCATTTTTATAAATTGACTGTGCACTGCTGTAGATATTAATTCAGATGCACCGATACTACAATTATTTTTTGGGTAGGAACATACAAAGCAATCAATTGCAAGAAATACACATAAACGAATTAATTTTAATTTTAAAAAACACATTAATATAATATGAAATACGTTAATACTTCTATAAAAATTTCTAAATATAATGTCACTTGTGAAATTTATTTAAAAAGGCTTCTAGTATTTAAATATGTATTCAACATTAATTGCAGCAGCTCCTCGCAAAGAATTTTTTAATAATTTATGCATCTGCATACAAGGACAATTTTTTAAAGTCATTGAACTCACGGAGTTTTTATTCAGATCAAAAACGATCGTACCACACTTGTGGCTCCTCCTCATACTAAATGGCGTTAAGAGCTCTTCTAGATGATCCGTATTCTTCTCCACTGCCCCCTCTACCGTACCTTTCTTCCGATCTTCCATCTCTTACTCCACTTCCTCCCGGCCCACCTTGTCGGTGATGATGTGCCATGCTTGAATGATTCGGGTGGTCTCTTCTTTCATCATAGTCACGGTCATACTCTTCTCTGGAAGTGGAATGATGGGATTGACGATAGTGGTGACTCGGTGGTGGATGGTGATGGTGAGAAGAATGATACATCATGTCACGTTCTGATCCATAGTCATCTTCGTAAGAACGCATTCTTTCTCTGTCTAGACGATCTCGTTCCCGATCCAGTCTCGTCGACCGGCCTCTGTGGTACCCAGAGTGATGCGGGTGGTATGAGGGACCTGAGTATCAGTGAAAACATTCACATTAATTCATTTTAATTGCATTTTTAGAAATTTTATAAACATTATCATATACAAAAATTTGTTTATATTCAACAAGAAAAATGTGTATTTTATCAAGCAAGAAATACACTTAATAAACTTGTTGCTTCATACCACGCAAATGTTACGTAAATAACACTCTTAATGCACAATTATTTTAATAGAAAAACTCACTCGCAGAAAACTACATTAACTAAAAAACTAAAAATAAAAGCAAAAATAATCATTAAGTATCTACAAAAACCAAACAATTCACAAATTAAAATTAAAAAATCACTTCAAAAAGCTAGTAGATACGAAGAAAATCAAGGCAAAGACTACTTACAAAATCAGCAGTAGGACAAAGAAGAGATGAAAATAGGCGTAAAATGTGTAATAATATAAAGACAGATTGTGTGATAAGAATTTGTACAATTTTAATGAAAACCAGTCAAATAAAATATTTATGTTTAATGATGTAAGTAATAAATGTGTATTACTAAAATTATTTTGAAGTCACAATTTTTGAGCCAACATAATATAATATAATATTGTGTCCTCATGGGTGTAATATTTGTGTTTTTATTTCATTGTCTGTATGGAATTAATCATGTGACGAGGTTAAGTGAGAACTGTAGAAATATTTCCCCGGTAATCCGAACTTTCCCTGGACACGGCAGGACGACTTCAGCTGCTGCTTTGGGAGTCGGAGATTTTGGAACTGCGTGATAAACAATCAAATGGAAAAACCTCAGACTCTTTTCTTTTCATAAATAAAATTAAACTAATAAAAGGTTATGTATTAAAGGTTATGTGATAATGGGGTACTCGCATTATAGACCGCTTTTGTGTTTGAAACTATAAAAAGTTAATAAAATTATAAGAGATTTGTTAGTGAAAAGGGTTAGCTGCCGGAACATATTTCGTTAATTTCAATCAATATGTTAGTATGAAAAACAACTCAATTTCAAGATGAAAAGGAAACCTGATATTTGTTGCAAACTTTCTTGAATACAAAAAAATAAATTATGTGCTGTGTTGGGAACATCTTTTCAACGTGCGTGGCCTTTTGCTTGGACTGAAAGTGAAATGAAATAAATAAAAATGCGATGGTGAAAAAATGCGCTACATACAAATTGGAAATACATATACCAAACATACATGCATACAGTAACATGATTCTTGGAGTTTAAGAATATATTGTACACGACAATTGATAAAAGGAAAAGGATATTTATTTTACCAACAATTTTACAGTTAGTTGTATTATTCCCTTTGAAAACTTCTTTAAAAATATATATACAATGTACATATATGTATGTAAATTTAAAAAATAATGAAATTTCATTTTTTAAGTTCGTTTACATTATATATATTAGTTTTGCTTTTGAAAAACTATATTATCCAAATAGAAAGAAGGCTTGAAGTATGTTAATTTACCTCTTTCCCTTTCTTGTACATATCCATATGGATCATGATGTCCTGTGAGCATTAAATAAGGATTTGGTTTCATAAAATTAAGGCTACTTTATGAGAGAAAATATTTTAATGTTGGTCTGCTGTAGAATTTACCTATCAAAATAATATTCCACTAAACTCAACAATATTGTGTTTTAAACATCATTGGCAAAACTGGTTTATTTGTAAGTAAGTTGTATATAGAATAAAACTATTAAATTGTTGCGATTTAAATACTGTTAACAAAACAAAAATTTACATTGCTTTAAAAAAGTTTAAATTGGTTAAAAGTTTAAAATGTTATAATTTTATACTTGACTTATAAAAGGGACACCAATAATGACAAAACATAGGGGAATGTTAGTGCCAGTTAAAATATGTGTGACATCATTCCGGGAGTAACAGATATACAAACTATATTTTAACCTAAATCATATAATTTTTAATTATTGTACTTGCTGGATTGCCATTTATATCAATAATAAAGAGGAAAAAGCAATGGACATTAATTTTATTGGAATAAATTAAATTAATGAAATAATACAAAGATGGGAAAACAGTGCCGAACTTGCTTGACTTACGACCGACATGTCGGAATGGAACCATCGCAAGTAGAGGTCTACTTATATTATAAAATTGAAACTAATAATTTATTTCCCTAACAAAATTATAGGTATTAAATTATACAGATACAATCTTATTACATGTATGCAAAATGTGTATTATTGATGCATCTGTATAATTAATAAGTACCAACATTTTTAAATATCTATTTCAAATATGTGCTAATGCGCATGCGCTAATGGTGGTTGTAATTCATCGAATACAATTTAATAACGAGTTACAGCAGACTCGCTCAAATGACATCGGTAGTATACATAATTAACAATATTTGAGGTATCTTTTAAAACAGTAATTCTACAAAATATATTACAAAAGTATAATAGTTTATCAAGTGAGTTTCAGTGTACAGTAATCCCTTGGTTTACAAATATAATTGGTTCCTGAAATCTAGTTTGTCAATCACAATGTAGAGTTTTTTTAAGATCATTATTTTTCAATAATTTTTAAAGCTCTCAAAATTAAAAAAAAACAGATTTTCACGGATATTCAGAATCTTTGATGTAGTTTTCTGGGTTGTTCTGTTACATATCTCTAGCCTTTTTGGCAGACATATCGGATCCCACTGATCATGGTTGATTTTATTGACATGTTGGTTTTGATATTATGTTAAATACTGGCTCACAATGCTGTGTTAATACAGGTTCGTTCATATATATCCTTCAAAAACAACCGTACATTAAGACAATCCGAATTGCAAATCAGTATTTAAATTACAGCTAACACTGACACATACAGAGACATCAGCTGTGATAATTGATCCTGTAATGGGTTCCGAAAGATAAAATAACCCAGAAACCTCTATACAGAAGTCTCTCAAAATATTCTTCCCCTGATAGGAAGAGGTTCAGTTTCGAATCCTGGTAGCAACTAAATATTTTTTTGATAAATAGATATTTTTCTGTTTAACACAGGATATAACTAATATGACCCTTTACATGAAGTATGGAAAACTATGACCTATTTTGTGAATTCAATTGCACATTTAATAATTTGAAAAAAGAGTCTAATGTTACCTAATGTCTGCAGAAACACTGAATACTTCTAATAATGTTTTTGCTGACTTCTAAATTTCTTTGATATGTGTTCTTTCTCTTAAATAAAATTGAATGCTTGCATATTTAAAAGAAATGTAGCTCTTGATGAGCATTACATTTTTCCAAATAATGAAAACAATTGGCTTCGCTAAATCAAAATCAAATGCAACTTAAATTTTTTTATTTACTTATTGATTTTAATTTTATTTATCACAGTTTTTACTGAGAAATTTTATGAATTATTAGAACATTCTCGTTGAATGTTTTAAATATATTTTTTAAGAAAAGATAAAATATATTCAATTTCATTTAAGAATTTCATATATAATATCCGTATCATAAAAATGCAACAATCACATGAGTATGAATTGTGTCCATTAAACTCAATAAGTAGTTATTTTTCTCTAAATAATAAGCGATTGTATTATGTAAGTGTGCTTGTTAGGTCTAGTTTAAGTGGTATGATGCTTGTTTTGGAAAACCAATTTCTGATTTCAATATACAAGCGTTTAGCTTAATTTGAAAAATAGTAAAATGTGATATATATATATTAACATTTTTATAAAAATGTTTAAGCAAAATTTGGTATTGAGGGAAAAATATTATCATTAATATAATGCAATACACACCTGGTGTCTGATTGTTCCTGTCATGCATATTAGCCGGAGTATTGGGTGTTGGCGGTGTGGTCGGTGAGGGCTGGGGGGAGGGATTGGTCGGGAGAGGCCGCGGGATCCCGCCCACACTACTTGTGGAGCCTGCAGGGGGGTGCGTTGCTCGCCAGTATGCCTGAAAAAGTGTCATTGGATCTCAAATGTATACTTATATATTCGTCATCAGTAATACAAATTTTACAAGGATGAATTAAAGTTATTTCAAATTGAATTTTGGTTTAAGATTTAAACATATCATTTTTCAAGTACTTGGTCTTGTCTTATGTCTTGAAAAAAGATTTAAGTTTGGAGAATATACTTCATGTGATTAAAGCCCTTTCTTATTTAAACTTTTTTCATACGGTCTTTATTTTAAATCTTTGCTTATCTGCATCTGCCACTTAAAACATTTAACAACGTAATTTAACATGTTTCAAATGTTATTTACGTTTATCGCATTATGTATACTGAATCTGCTCAATCATTCAATAATTGTAAAGTTGCTAGATGAATTAGAGACAGCCTAGAGAAATTGGTGATCATTGGGGAAATGTGCAAGGACAAAGGGAAGAAAAAGGTCAGTTACCAACAAAATGGAGTCCACCAACCAATAAAGTCCGAAATATTACTGAAGCTCTGCTACATTCTTCTTTTAATTTGAAAATTAGGACTTATACTGTAAAATAAAATGAATTTCATTTTATTTTTTACTTCTTTATATAATACAAACCTCCAAGTATTCTGCTATATGTTCACACGCATCCTCGAGTTGATTTTCATCCAAGATGACATCAAACATTTCTGGTGGGCATTGCGATAGTTTTTCGGATGCAACCATTTGAACTGATAAATTTTTTGTTTGCCCTTTCCCTCTAGATTTAATTAATCTTTGTAAAACCTATCGAGAAATAAAGATGAATAGTGAAAAATAATGTTTTTTGTTGTTATCACAAGTGCTATCATCTGTCATTAAATAAATAAATGTACCTTTGGACTAGATATTTTGAGATAAACTATTGTTGGAGCTAAAGATGTTTTCGCAAGCTGCGATGGATGGTTTATTGTATCACAATCTAAAACGACAAGTTGTAATGTCCTCGCTAATTCAAATATTCGTTCAATTTCAGCCTGAAACAGAATAAGAAGCCAATTAATTTCATAAGTTTTATAGAAGACATGATTGTATTTATAAGTAATATTATAGAGCTACACACCTGTACTTCCGCTAAGCAAGTTGATCTTGAATTAGATCTTTCCATAATTGCTCTTTTTGATGGATTATTTAAAAGTGATCGCTTAGCTAAAGAAATATCTGCCATCACTCTAGTAATAATTATTCTAAAAATAAAAATAGAATTTTATATACATAAGATACTCTATATTATTTAAATGAGATAAAATAAATGTGAAAAAGTAAATTACAGAAATGTCAATACATTTTCCACTGAGACTATCAATGTACTGAGATTATAAAAACTAAAATACTAATAATAATACAGTGGAACCTCGGTTTATGCACAACTCTGTTTATGAATAATTTGGTTTACAAACAAAAATCCTGATGAAAAACAGCTTCAGTTTGTGGACATAATTTCGGTTTACGAACAAGTAGGCAGTCTTAAAACTTCCTATGGAAGAACTGGAACAGCTTCTTTATGAGTAACAAAAGCCGATGACAGAGGAAATATTATTTTCAGACTGATGAACAAATGGAAGATGTTCCTAGGTCCTTGATCCACGAAATGTGTGCGAAGTGGAGTAAGGTGCAAAGTTTTGTGGAAAAATATCACCCTGATAAAACTTTATCAAATCGTGTCAAAAATCTGTTCAATGATATATTCATGTCTCATTTTTGCAACATTATAAAAAGCAAGAAGAAACAAATATCGTTGGATAGATTTTTCGTGAGACAGAAACTTAATGAACTTCAAGCAGCCGATGTTTTCATGGGAGGAGAGCCCATTTCCAAAAAATAATACTTTACTGCATATTTTGTAAGATAAGTTAAAATAAAGTTTGTTTTTACATTTATTCTTTCCATTTTATTACTTCCAATACCTTTTGAGTTAAAACCATGAATTTTTATTGCTTTTAAAGGATTTCAAACAAGTAATAGAAAATAAAGATGATAAAGGGTCTTTTTCTTTGGGTACTAAACACATTAATACATTTTGCATTGATTCTTATGAGAATAAATATTTCAGTTTACAAACAGTTTTACAAAACAAACTAAATTCGTAAATCGAGGTTACACTGTACAGTGGAGTCTTATTACAATGCGGTCATTGGAGTCCAAAAATTATTATTGTGAAAAAGGCAAGATCCTGCTAAATTGGTGTTCAATAAAATCAACGTTTACTGACCAATATTGACCTAACATCTTAAAACACCTTTAATTTCACCTTATTGACTCATTTTTTGCATGCTAGCCTTCTGACAATTAAATTACTTTTGATTTAAAGAATCCAACAAATAAATCGTTGCTACAGTACAAATTATAACACGTATTTGAGAATTAGGTGGGAGAGTGCTCAACTTAGAGGATTGAATGACAAGTACATCAGTCCTGAGATGGCCAGTGAAATGTGCTCTGAAACATTGACTAAGAAAAAAACTGATCCAGAATAACTCAAAAGAAATATTATCTAATCGGTGTGAAAACCAGTAAATGTTACGTAACATAATGAAAGTCAAATTTATTTTATGTGAAATATTTATACATCTGTTTTAACACTAGAAAGACCAGGTGTTACCACATACTTTTAAAAACTGTAACTGTCAATTTGACGGCAGTAAAATGAAAATATTTCATAAAGAAAATAAAACAAATTTCAGTTTACTTTTATATAATTTTGTGTACATTTGGCACAAATACAGGTGGCCAAATATAGTTGACTATATTATAAACAAATAATGTAAATAAAAGCAATAAATACATCAAGCTCATCCAAATAAATACTCATCTTCTGTTTGTCATTGAGCTTCATAATTTCTGAGCATATACGTGCATAATTTTATATGTTGAAGTTACATGTGATTATGTATCGTTGGATGAAGAAATATGTATTAGTCTCCGGTACAAAATAGGTGTCACTATTGTTGTTTGTGGTAAAAGCTTCATCGCCATATTCTCTATCTGACTGATCATCTGTTATATTTCTTAGAGTTGATAGATCTATTTCTCTCATGGGAAGATTTCCATGAACATTCATTTCAAAACAATATTTTTTTGCAAATGCATTTACCAAAAAAAATATCACAAAACTTTGAGTAAAATGATGACTCGGTAACACATTTGGACTCAGGGTTGGTAGAACACTCATCGATACAAACAAAATAATTTCATAATACAGTAAAACCGCAATATAACGAAACCCGATATAGCGAAAAATGACGTATATCGAAAAAAAAAAATCGAAATTTAGTCCCTAAAACCAATTTTTCATACAAAAATGCATTTATATAACGAAATCCCGTTAATATTTATAACAAAATCATTTTTGTCCCATACGAAAAAATGCCAATACACTTACGTAAATTTATAACGAAGTAAAAAAATGTTAAAAGATGAAAATATTATTTCGCACTTACAAAGCCGCGCCGATGCATCTGCCGTATGCGAACGGTTTTATGGCCTTTTCGGCGGTGCGCGGCGGTCGGCCGACAAGGTAGTAAAACAATTCAAACTTCTTCTTGGGTTCATAATAGGCCCATAAAACCATTTGACATAATTCTTGCGGCGTTCACTTGGACACGTTTTACGTACTCTAATATGTATTGCAATCCCAGACCCAAACAGCTGGAAAATACAAAAATTAACAGGAACCCCCCGAAAGTTGCAGAATGTACTTATTGGAAATGTCAGTTTCAGTGTAATGTCTGTAGAGTTGTTTGTTCAGCTTTTAACGCGATTATTGCATGACCGAACTGAATATTTACATAAATTCATTTTCGTTTGACAATTGTTTTCGTGTGAACTCGTCAATAATATAAATAATTCGTTAAAATATTTTATGGACTATTTTTGTACGGCATTTTGTATTTCTATTAACTATTGTTTTCGTGTATTTTAAGTGAACAATGTTAACGATAATTTTTAAGTGAACAATTTTAACGATTATAAATATATTTTGAAGTGGTTGCCGCCGTTACCGGTAAGTACCTTCGTAATTTATATACGACTCATTTTATAAAAATGCCGCGATTCAACTGTAAAATTGTTATTTTTGAATTATTTTGTATGTTTCATGCCCAAAACTAAATATGTTTGAAGCGGCTCTACATTTAAACACAATTAAAATATTGTTTTGTGTTTGCAATATTCTGGAATTTACAAAAATATCTTACAATTGGTGTTGAATATGTTCTGTTCTTAATTTAATTCCTTTGATTATCCATTTGCTTATCTGTTTTAATAACAAAACTACTAAAAATATGTAGATATTCAGTTCCCTATGGCCTTCTTCCTCCTTTGTTTGCAGAATTTGCGATCTTTTTTGAAGCCGCGTAACATTTTTTTGCGACGGCGCGTAACATATAGTAGGATTTTTAAAATTTATTTCGTTATATGTGGGAATTTGTTATTACGAATTTTTATTTTTTGGTCGCTTGGATTTCGTTATATCGCGGTTTTACTGTAGTGATAATAAAAATGAGAATGTTACGTGGGAACATCCTTACAGGATGGTTTGTTTTGTCAAATTATTACTGACCATCTTGATGAGGGCTGCAGTCTCTGTATGAACAATACAGTATATTTTGAAATGTGAGATGAGATACAAATGTTATATTTCAACTACAGATGTCCAACTCTAAATTATTAAAGTCATAAGTGATTGAACTTATAAAAAGTATAATAAACAAAATATCTAGATCGACCTGGCAGTCCATACTCTTCCACATTCCTAGAAGTAGAACATCTTACACAGAAAACTTATTAATTCACGTTTCATGCAAATACCACAATAAGAAGTTAACAAAAATTGACTTTTTCAACATTTACACTAAAAGAGATTTTTTACTACTACATTTTCAATTTTAACCAATCATTCTACCTACAAACACATCTTGCTCTCCCTTTACCACAACAATAGTTTCAACCTCCCCACCCTTTCTCCCATCAGTTTTAATCTTCTTCTACTAATATTATATATATTATATTGTAAACTGCTATATTACCTTATATTATGTATAATACTTTGTTACTACTTTACCTGAATATATCTGTAGATTTTTTAATTAGTTTCATATGTTATATATTATGTCAGTTTTATTATAATTATTTGTACTGTTAAAATCTCCCTAATTAATTAAATAAATAAATAAAATTTTCCACTTATATTGAGTTGCTATCAAAATGATAGCACTGGTCTTTCTAGTGTTAATAAACAAATAAAGTAATTACAAATGAAAATTCAGCAGCAAAGTCTACTCAGGTCCAGTAATATATGTAGTAAATAATAAATTACCTTCCCTCAAATCTATGTTTGAGAAAATCAAATAGTGCCTTCTGCATCATATCTGTAACTTCGTATCCTTTGAGTGATGGTCCAACCAAGACAACCGGCCTCATGGATGGTACCACATCATAAGGCGTAGCATTTTCCTGCTTTTTGAAGAATGGTTTTCGCTTTTCCTTAGTTGGCGGTGTTGTTAATGTTGATTTTCCTATTCGAGCTCCAGCCACTGAATCTGAGTCATCACCTGAGACAGAAAAATGTAAAAGTCACACATCTAAATCCATTATATCATTTGTCATCTATAATATTTAAAATATACTCATTAAACGGAACATTGATTCCAAAAGAAAAATATTTAGGTTCCAATATTGATTTAAATGTTAAATATCAAAAACTAACTCGGAACAACATGTCTTGATTTAGTTCTTAGTGGATTCTGTGGTTAATCAATTTAATTCATTTTTACACACACTCTTCAAATTCAGAGCAGGCGAAAATAATTCAGTTTTATGTAATTTATAATCCTGGAAAGAAATTACAAATTGATAAAACAATATCTATTAGCTGTGTTTGTAAACTCCGAGTCTTGTTTTTGGCGATATGAATATTTCAATGGGATTTGAACCCATAGCTTTGATAAAAATGGTATAATTTCAGAATCATATTTTCATACAGTTCACTCAGTATTATATTGTTCATTTACTTTTCACCTATATTCTGCAAATTGACGTATAATATTAAGTAAGAGAATAATAAAATAAAGATACACAAAGGTATTCATATTAAATAGTCGGCAAACGTCCAAATCTAAAGAAAATATCTTCAAATAGAATTGTATAAACAGAGTACATATAAATTATTGATGATAAATATCAAGAATTTTGAAAAATCAAGCCAATCAATACACATTTGTTTACAACAAGTTTACAACAGACTTCAAAGGTAAAGACGCTTTGACAATCAAGCAATATGCAACTTCACATCTTCACAATAAGGGAGCTCCCTCAACAATGTCACAATACTTGGGGGTTGAATCTATCTTAAATTATATCTAATCAATGAATTAATTTACCAGGAAACTTATTCCTGCTGATTGATATATAGAGTCTATAGGAAGCTCTGTCAAACTGTGACATAATATCAGGATCAGCCCTAAATCTAAGATATAAATAAGAAACCATGTCAAATTTCTGAACTTATGTCAAGAATTTTTTATTACACACAAATTATATAATTCTTGAGGTAAGAAATTTCATTACATTTAGCAAATGAAACCCACCTTGATCTTGTTATCATGATAATACACAGAAATTTGGCATTGCTTACTTGTTAGGTTCATAAATAAATATTATATACACATGCCATAATTATATTACCATTTGCTGGGACCTTAAATAAAAATATATATTATAACATTAAAATTCACAATTTATTCTACTTCATAATAGTTAAATCGGTACCGGGTAAGGGCGGGATTGGTTCGGGCTCACGGATCAAAGGAGAGGAACAAAGGACAATGTTTGATGATGTTTTGTGAAAATGAATGACTGAATATGGAAATGCATGTGGCCTTTAAAAAATAAAACTAAATGGGTGAAATCTTGAAATTCAAACACTTACCTACAACATTGTAGATTGAAAATTTGTCTGAAATTCAGTTTCTAAAGATAATATGGGAGTCTAAGACATGTTTAACAGTCAAAAAAAAAAATTTAACGACATAAATAAAAAACAAGGGGTACTACAGTTAAATTATTAAAAATAAATACCTACAACGAAACACAAATAATAAATCAAACCATTAATAATATTCCAGCAAAACATAATATAAGCAGGCGTTATTGTCATAAAGATTTTTTTTTACAGGGATTACGTTCTTATATATTTTGTAGATATTAAAATACCACATTTAACATCTATGCTCGTATATTCAAATACGAATTGGATAAACAATGCTCATTCTGGGTAATTGCACATTTAGGAAAATAATTTTCAGCAAGCACTTCAAGCAACTCGGAAAACTACTCAAATAAGTCAACAACATTGAAACACAACACTTTAGCGGTCAAAAGTTTCAACAGCACTTAATAGCGTTAATAAACATATTTATATGTTTAATAAACACAGAAAAACAATTAAAAGGCTGGTTACCATAAAATGCATACAAACATTTGTATTCAAATCTTAATGAGACATTTCAAAACCTAGCAGGACTTTTTATAATGACTACGCTATAAAATGTTGGCTGTTACAAAGTAATGTTTTTATGTTATAATAACACCATCTGTGAATACATTTCTTTACATTTTCCAAATTCAAAATTAATCTTAATAATGTTGCCTTGTAAACATGTCATTTTTACCTTTACCATTTAATATTGATGGCTTCAGGCAAATCTTTTTTACATCTAATATTTGGTATTTTACTAAAATAATTTTAACTGAAAAGAAAAATTCAAAAGCATAAACCAAAACAACACCAAAATAATACAGTACAAACAGACAAAATTTCAAACTGATTCGTCCACTGTGCCTGCTGGAGGGAATTCATTGCTATAAGATAATCACAAAATGTTATCTTCATTTTAATAAAACAAAAATTAATAACTGTTCAGAGGTTTTTGGTGAAACTTTGTGGAATTCCATGATTATTTTGTAAATTGAGTTGAAACACTGTTTTATTCCACTATATTTTATTGTATTAAACATCAGAACGTTTTTGGAAAAATCTTCCTATTATTAATAATTCAACAATACTTAAAAACATTTTTAACTTTAGTTAAATACAATAAAATATAGTGGAATACAATAGTGTTTCAACTCAATTTACAAAATAAAAAATAATATTCATATAAGTAATCAGTGCAAATGGATTAAAACTTGTCATTTTATTTAAATAATGTGGAGAGTATATTCAAGAAACTGACTTCTTTGTGACATTAATCTATGTTTATTGAAATGCTTCCGATCTATAACACCCATATGTAAAAAAAATTACTAACACACAAACATTAAATCAAAACAGTTAGTATGCGTTCATATAACATGAGTTTTGAATAGTGGGTAGAATTTTGTATAAAAATATTTTCAAATTTACACAGAATAATTGGTAGGTATCTACCTCCAAGGTATCGAATTGAATTATTGTTGAACACATGGGAAGTAGGTAATCTCCCAGCGTTGGATACGCAAAGCTCAAGTTGATTCATTAGAATAAATGTAACACCCAGAAAGCAATATTTTTTCATATCTAGTCAAGTGATAAAGTGCTCGACGATTATAAATTATTATGGCTTACGTTATTAAAAGCAATGTTCACAGCGAGAATTATTTTAATGATGATGATAATTTTCTCACATTTTGTTTTAAATGTATCCACTGTATTTATATAAATATGTTTTTTATTGCTTACTTTATAAGATACTTTTTCTTGCCCATACAAGGCACTTATTTTAAATTATTTAAAAATTATAATCTCTCCTTATACCGTGACGCACAAAGTAAATTATAAGTGAATTTTGAAAAACAGGCAGAGTGTAAAAATCCGCTCTCATTCTATTATGAAATCACACAGTCGCAGGTAAAATAAAATGTAAAATGACCTCTCCATTATCCAAGTTTGTTTAATGACATTTTTAAGTTTAGATCATTAGATCTCTTCCTTGAGGCCCTATAAACAGGGACTTGACTTAAATCCCCCCTTTCTTTTTTCCCTTTACTGATCTATACTTATTTGTGTATAATCAGCCAGTCTAAAGACACATGTTGATGAAACGTCGACACGTACGAGGGATGTAAGTTGACTACTATTGGTTGGTTTGGTATTCTTTCATACAAAACGATTAAATGAATTATGTTTATAGATAACTTATTTTACGTTTATTTTATAACTATTTAAACTTATTTGGATATCCGGACCCAGACCGAAAAATAAATACATTTTTCTATCAGAAAAGAGAGATATATTTGGATATCCGGATCCAGACTGAATAATAAATACATTTTTCTATCAGAAAAGAGAGATATATTTTTGCACTCAATAGGAATCAAACCTGTAATTTCAGAATTAAACAATAAAACATAGACATTAACAATAAAAAATTAGTTAACTGAACTGTCAAAAAATTGTCATTAAAATTGATTCTTAATTGTACCATGTTTGGCGTTTAATACTTAGACAAAAAAAATCAAGAAGACAAATATTTTTTTTCCGTAGTTCCATGATCTCAAATGCAACATCAGTCTGTATGTATGTAACGTAGATTACATATATACATGGCCTGCGCTTGCTAATTATTTGTACTTGCAATCTGTAGAATACTTGCATTAGAGATTTGTCTTCCACGGGCAATTTGTTAATTTCAACATGGTATTTGGAAGCAGGAAAGTGTTAATATAACTAAAATATATTGTTTATTGAACATGTTTTGAAATCTTTGTGGGTGTATTTTTTGTCATATTCAAACTTGGATCATCGAGAGTCTGATGCGAAACAAATATGGTTGGAATCTCAAAATGTTGTGTTTAAGATCGTTTCTATACGTTTTTGATAAGATCGGCTACGTACATAAATGTTATACATTTTCTCTTATAGAATGGATAATTTACAATATTTTTATATTGCATAAGTAAATAAGAAATGTATGTGAATTGACAGCACTCTTTTGTTACAAATGATGCATTCTCCATTATATTAAAATCTAAAATTATATACATATTGGTATTTTTTCAACAATAAATATAAGATATAAGAAACTTACTAACAGTATATTAGGTAGTAAATATTTCTTAGAAGAAGAAAAGTAAGCTATTAAAAAAACATTTCATTTATTTTGTTTTTTAATTCCACTTGCTGTGATTCAAGTTAGTTCTATTTTTATAGCACAATCACTTAAGCTTAGTTTAAAATAATGAGAATACTGTATTTGGAAATTATATCTATGGATGAATAAAACTTTTATTTGTGACTATGATAAATAAATCATCGACTAATACAATAACATTGAAAAATTTGAATTATTTTGAATGAATTGATTTAGATTTCTTAGTAAAAATACATAATAAATTAATTATAGGACATCACAATTTTATATCGAACCGATCTTGTAAAAACGTCTGACAACAATTTGCGATTCCATTCATGAAGCGTCAGTATTCCTCTGGTATAAACAATGTATCAGTGGCGGGCGTGAGGGGTTGTCGGACGTACCGGGCGTGGGGGGGGTGCTACCTCTGCTGGCGTCAGGGCCGCCGGGGGGCCCCTGGGGTCCAGCGCCCAGGTTGCCCGAACTGGAGCCCGCGCGCCCCGCATACAGTCGAGAAGGCCGCGCCGCTACCTGCTGCGCGCGCAGCTGCTCCAACTTCACCGGGGAGGGGATGAAGCCAACGTCGCTGTCCTCCTTGACCAGCCGTCCGATCCACCAGTTGTTGTCGTACTTCTCCTAGAAATGCCAATGGATGGAATAACATTCAAGATCTCGATTTTGAACATCTTTCTCGAGTAATTTTACTCAATAATATAGTAAAGTGTGAAATTAGAAATAATAATATACAAAGTTTTGCTCTAACCCTAGCTGGAAGCACAATATAATTATAATTTGAAACTTTTTACCGATACAAAGTGATAAATAAAAGATACTCCATTTTCAAACAAAAATTTTAATATTCAAAATTTGTATTAATAAGTCAAAACTAAATTATATAATAAGAAAATTATGGCAAATGGGTTACAAATAGAATGAGTGGAAAACAAACTTTTTTGGGTTGTACATTGTGCGAGAGGTGGGCCTCTCTAGGGATATCATGTTTAGAATATTAAATGTTAGGGGCTGTATTCATTAAAATGGAATACATTCTTTGTAGTCACTACCTTGATCTGTACTTTGAGTAAGATTGGTACAGGTTATGTTTTCTCAGTCCTATTGTACGGCGTGGAAAGTTGGATTCTTATTGAAGCAGTGTTGAAGAAGCTTGTACCACAAAGATGAGGAAACTAATGTACTTTGGACATGTCATGGGACAATCTGAGGTATATTAGATACTGCACCTTGTCATACAAGGAAAAATCAACAAACAACGAAGTTCTGGCAGAAGGAAAACATTGTGACTTAATAATATTAGAAAATAGTTTAGTCAGATACCTGAATCTCTCTCTTCAGGGCTGCTGTAAATAAAGTACGAATAGCCAACATGACAACAAATGTCCATTAGCAGATAGCATTCAAAGAAGAAGAAGAAGTTTAAATCTTAGGACAGATACGGAAGACATAAATAACTACTTATGTACATAGGACATCATTTAAATAATTTCTTATCAAAATTCAAATTTCTGAATATAGAATTGTAATCTATTTTCTATTTGTAAAATGTACCTTTAGACGAGAGGCATTCTACATATATTCTTTGTTTAAATATAAATCTGATAGTTTATGACACATTTATGTAACAGTAAAAGTGTTTACTCTTGGAAAATAAAATCTTTGCATAAACAAAACGTATTTTTACATGAATGCATGTATATAATGCATAAAAATTTTCATTCCAATCGATTCATATATTTAAAAAAAGTTGCCGAGCTATTTGATTACGTAAGTGGTACCAAAGACGCAAAATGACATCAAAATGAAAATATTGGGACACGCAACTTGCATTAATTCATGATTATATTTGGTGGTCTGTGCTTTAGAATAAGATAGTACCAAATTTAAAACAGACCTAATTCAAATATTTCAAAAGAAATCAACACTTTATTTCAATATAATGTATCAGATTCCTTCCAAATTTTCCTATTGGAAGGACATTGGGATATTATATACAGGAATAAGTAAAAATTTTGTTTAATATTTTACAATGGTAATTATTTTTTTATATCTTTATTAATGCTTCATTTTTAATATTTCAATGTTGCTCAAATAAATGTTTCAACAAAATTGGTTTCAGGTGGTATTTGGGGTACATCGTGTGTAATATTGGAAGTTTTAGTTCCCATCACAACAGTTTGCAAATAATTATCAACATAGGCAGCAAACCATCAAAGCTAATTTCAATATCCATAGATACCCAGGGATACTGTATATATAGAAAATAATTTCTATATGCATTGGTACCAACAGAGCAAAACTGTATATATAAGTTTGATCAAAAGAATAGGAACAGTCAAATGCTTTGGTTATGTCTATGAAAGTCAGTAAATATAGCAAGAGTGTTTAATATATAACTTTTACACAGGAAGCACTCTTGATGTTCAGTTATATTTTTGAAAATAAGTGGATAAACCTCAGCGGATGCACTAATGTGTCCGTATTGTACAAGTTAAAAGTGAAGTGTATTCTTCAAGACTTTGGACATCTTGCTAGAAGAAATGACAGCCTGGAGACGCTTGTAGTGGTTCGTAATGTGGAGAAATCCAAAGGGAGAATTCTCATTCGATGAATCGACCAAGTGAAGACTGCAATAGACACTTTATTCGTAGCAGCGCTGAGAACTCCGGTGTACCGAGGAAATGGAGGAGTACCGATAGAAGTCACCGAGAGACTCAATGGAGATCGCGATCCTCAGTCATGAGAAAACGACTCGAAAGAAGGATAAATTTCATTGTAAAGCATTAGAAAGTTTACTGAAAACAAATAATTAACATTGCCTGATAATTCTGAGTATGTACCTACATATGATCAAGTCTTCAAATTTTGTGGTGAGAAAAATTTAAATTTAAATTTGAAAAATATGAGTTTTGGAACTAACATTTTCATAAACCAAAACGTTAATATTTAACTTATTCTTCGAGAGTTGCTTGGCAACCGTTTTAGCGTCATCGGCTTCATTGGCTTGGGGTTCGTTTAAATTGATTTATTTCGTTTTTTCTGTTTTTATAATTATAAAAACATAGTTTTTTTTTCTTGCTTTAATTATTTGTACCATTTGTGGTAATTATTTTTTAAATTTATTGTCTTTTTAATCTGTTTTAAACGATTTTCGTAGTTTTTCTTTTTTTTCACTAGAAATTTCTTTTTGTTGTTTACCTTGGCAACCACCAACAACGGAATGGGGGCAACTGAAAAGTTGTCCCCGGCCCCATCTGACATATCCGATCCAAGAAAACGGAGAGATGCGTGTCCGGGTGATACGACATCATCAAAAAAACCCAGAGAGTCTGTAATGAATTCTTACAAATCAACTGACTGTGGTCCATATACAGTTCATGTACAGAAGATTAGCGGAGATGACAAATCCTCACCCATCCATCCCATACATTTCGGAAATTTTTTGTTTCGAAACAAAATTAAAAATATTTCTCCCGGGGGAGTCAAATCTCTTGGAAAATTTAAAGTGTCAGTCCAATTTAAAGATTACAAATCAGCAAATGAATTTTGCTACTCCTCTTTGACCATTAATCAGTACTCAGCAGTAATTCCGGCTTACCAGGTTACTCGCATGGGTCTGGTTAAGGGTATTCCAGTCGATATGTCAGATAATGACATCATCGAACAAATCAATGTTCCGGATCATTTTGGAAAACCATCTAAAGTCTGACGATTAAATTACAAAGATACAAAATCTGGTACTGTTCAGTGGCTTCCATCTCAATCAGTCGTGATAACATTTGAAGGGCAAAATCTTCCAAAGTATGTATATTTACATTATAATTCTCTTCCCGTAGAACAGTATGTTTTTCCAACAATACAATGTTTCCGATGCTGTAGATTTGGTCATACGAAAACTGCATGCAGATCCAATCCCCGCTGTTTTAAGTGCGGCGATGCACACCTGGGCGAAGAATGTCCCAAAATAAACATAATGCCTTCTTGCCTCAATTGTTCTGGTCAGCACAACGCCACTAACATCATCTGTCCTGAATTTACCAGACAAAAAAATATTAAGCATATTATGGCGTCTGAAAACCTTTCCTATTTTGAGGCATCAAAATCCTTTTCTCCTGCAAAATCTTCCTTTGCGGAAAAAACTTCTACGTCATCTCCGACTAAATTTTCTGCATCTCCTCTCTTCTCGCAAGTACTTGCGGAAAAAAATAACCATGTCTCTATGAAACCATCTTCACAAAAGAAAACTAGTTTCACTTTCCGTACCCCAAAAACATATCAGCCTTCTTATCTATCAAATGACCAATCCACATTAAATTCTATATATATTTCTCCCAATGGTAATTCCCAATCTAATGATAACTCCAATGGAGTTGCTTTCCTGTCAAATAATGATTCTCTTTCTTTTAATAATAATAATTCTTCTGATATTATTAAAACTTTATTAACTCTTTTAATTAATATTATATCTCAAAATAAAATACCGTCCAACGCTGCCGAAATAATTTCAAATATATCAAACTCTCTCCCAAATAATGGCAGTTCTTCTTTAGTGGAACACGAGAAGCGCTGTTTCTAATCGAATTAATCTTCTTTATTTATTACAAAACTACTCAATTTCTATTGCTTCCATCTCAGAGACATGGTTTAAGCCGTCTCTCCGTTTTCATGTGAAAGGATATTCATGTGTTAGGTGTGATCGGTCAGATGGAGGAGGAGGTTCTGCCATCCTAATCAAAAATGGTATCCCATTTCAATCAATTCCCGTTTCTCCTCCGGATCATAATGTACAAATATGTGCGATACGTTATGACAATATTACAATAGTTTCCACATACTGTAATCCATCTTCTGTTTTTAATCTTAATTGGTGGAATAACTTTATATCTTCTTTACCTTCACCGATCATTATAATGGGTGACTTCAATGCACATTCTACCGTTTGGGGTTGTTCTTCTGATGATAAATCTGGTAAAAGAATAATAGATTTATTAGATTCTGCAAATTTATGTTTACTTAATGATGGTTCTCCCACAAGAGTACCACTCCCCTCCCAAAATCCTAGTGCAGTTGACCTCTCCATCTGTTCTAGTAATGTAGCATCGTTGCTATCATGGGACATTGTTCCCGATTGTTGTGGTAGCGATCACTTTCCAATAATTTTATCTTTTCAAACCCCTCAAGTCAGTAGAGCTACTCCGAGACCTAAATATCGACTGCAATCTAAAAAAGCTGACTTACTTAGCTACGCGATAGAACTTGACAGTGCTATGTCTTCTTCCTTTCATCCGTCAGATAATTGCATTCAGTCTTACAATAAAATGGTAGACATTCTTAAAAACATATCTCAAAAACATATCCCTTTTACTATTTCCAATTTACATAAACCTCATCCTGCACCTTGGTGGGATCTCGATTGTACTCTCGCTGTAGGAAAAAGGAAAAAAGCCACTAAAATTTACTGTAAAAATATGACTTTACAAAATTATCTTGAATTCAAAAAAATCTCTGCTCAAACCAGACAGCTTCTAAGAAATAAAAAAAGGGCAGGATGGACTTCATTTTGTGAGGCCTTATCTCCAGATACTACTTTAACCACTGTTTGGAAAATGATTCGAAGATATAGATCTTCATACAATCCTCCTATCCAACTTGCTCCCACTTCTTCTTGGTTGAATAATTTCATGGAGAAATTAGCTCCCTCTTTTTGTCCATCAGATAAGAACTCCCTCAGCCATCTAATCTCACTAATTCTCATCCTCTGGAAGGCCCCTTTGTTATTTCTGAATTAAAATTTGTTCTTCAAAATTTAAATGATTCTTCTCCTGGACCAGATGACATTCTGTATTCTTTAATAAAACTAGCTAATTTAAAATTCCATACAATAATCCTTAATATTTTCAATGAAATCTTTTCCACGGGTTTGATCCCTGACAGTTGGAAATCTCAATATATTATTCCAATTCTCAAACCAAATAAAGATCCATCAAATGGATCCTCATATCGTCCTATCTAATTAAAAATAGGTTAGACTGGTTTGTAGAACATAATCATCTACTTTCAAAATCACAATTCGGTTTTCGGAAAGGCAAAAGCACTCTGGATAATTTGTCTATTTTTACTACGGATATTAATTTGTCATTTTCTAGAAAAGAATTTTTAATGGCTGTTTTTTTAGATATCATCGGCGCATACGACAATATTCATATTCCAATACTTGTGGATAAACTCCGCAAGATGAACATTCCTGAAAAGATTATTATTTTTATAAAAAATCTTCTTTGTTGTAGAACCATCCATGTATTCGTGCAGGGATGTGTAGTTGGTACTAGAGTTGTATGGAAAGGTCTCGGACAAGGATCAGTTTTAAGTCCAATACTTTTTAATTTATATATATCAGATTTAGAAGCTGTTATTACTAAACACTCTAGAATTATTTCGTTTGCCGATGATATAACTATTTATATTTCAGAAAAAACAATTTCTTTGGCTTTAATTCAAATTGAGAAAGCCCTGAATGACTTAAGCTTATGGCTTGCATATAACGGTTTGCGCTTGTGCCTAGAAAAGAGCAAAATTGTTGTTTTTTCCAAAAAAAAGATAACCCCAAATTTCATTGTACATTTCGAAAACCAACCCCTTGAAATAAGCTCGTCGATATGATTACAGTTCTAAAAAGAAAAAGTCGGGAAACTTGGAGTTCTCAGTGGAATGAATCAAAATTAGTTAAAGGTACATTTTTTGGCCATATTCATCCAAGTATTCTCCCTAAGCCGTGGTATGTAGGTTCACTTTTAAGTAGGGATAAGATTGTAACTATATGTCGCCTAAGATCTAATCACTGTTGTTCTACAGCTCATCTCTTTAAAATTAATTGTAATAATTCACCGATATGCGAGTGTGGTATAGGTGTTGGAGATCTCAACTACATATTTTTTGAATGCCCAATAATGGTCGATAGGGAAAATTTAATAACAAATCTAATCAAACAATTTGCAACTTTGCCATTAAACATACAATCTGTCCTTTATTCACCAACAAATCATGTCATATTATCTTTATGTAAATATTTAAAACTTAATTTTATGAATCTTTAATAAATTTAAGTGTATTTTTAACTATATTTAAAATAATGTAAATATCAATAAATTTGATGTAATGTTTTGGTTGTTTCACAATGAGAGAAATGTGAACGTATAATTTATATACCCTCACAATTTTCTCGATTATTTTAATATAAGGGAATCTCAATTACAATGATGATTATTTTGTTTAAGTTTTTATTTATTACTTCCTTTGGTGATTTTTATAATTTGTTAATATATTACAAATATACTTTATGTTTATTAATATTGTGAATGTATACTTTCATACATTCACAATATTGTCTCGATGTTAAAAATATTATTATATTACAATTAAGAGAACTGTTTTTGTACTTTTATCTTTGAAAATAGTAATGTAAAGTTTTGTTAAAATAATTTTAGTTGTTTTTTTCGGTTTTGGTCTATCATGTTTGGTTATGTTATATTGTTCAAATTAAGAGAAATGTGAAAGTATAATATATATTTACGCAATTTTCTTAATAAATTCAATTAATACTTTATATGAATTGAAATATTACATTGTTTTTTTATTTTAGTTATATAATTTTTTTTTAATCAATCCTTCACTTATACTTCAGTTATAATTGGTATATTTTTATTTTACAATATAAATGTTCTTCTTCTTACTATACTATGTAATGTATGTTAATGAATGTGTTAATTATTTTTCAAAAATCAAATACTGTTACTAATATTTATTAATAATATTACCATGGTTATTTATTTATGTTAATTATTTATATATTTAAAAAATTGTATTATTTCATTTGTATATACTTGTAATGGCTAATTACGCCTAATTGGCGAAGGCCATAATAAAGAGAAAAAAAAAAAAAAAAAAAACTTATTCTTCTACAAAATTTAATGTTAATCTTATAATATGCATTAAGGATGCGTGTATGTAATTTTACACATTTAATTAATTTTTTTATTATCGATTTTTTTATTTATTTTTATTTATTCAAGTTAAAATTTGGAGGTATTAAATATATCGGTATTTTATATTTCTTCCGAGAGTCAATTTAATTACAAAGTCAACTAAATGGAATAAAACTAGATGACCCTATTAGAGCTTCAGTAATCGATCAGCGTGCATGAAAAGATGTACGAAACTAATCGAAGCAAGAGAAAGACTGAATATAATTCACTGTTAAAGAAAATATTTTTTGTTTTTGTACGGGATGATAAAACATGGAGATAAATATTGCACAGTTCGAAGCAATTAAGTTTTATGAAATATACCATTATTAATTTAAACTGAATATTAAACGAATGTCAGCGGGTGTGTGGAGAGAACAGATATGAATCTCGCAAGAGTAGGCACTTTCACCCAGTTACATAAAATCCGCAATGCGGCTGAATAGACGTGATGGAAAAAACACATCGTTAAATCTGCTACGAATATTTGAAACTAACTGCCGGGACTACATAGTACGAAGACCAAAACTGGCAACATTTCTTGACCTTCGACGAAATCAAAATATCGCGTAATTTTTCAGTAAGTACTCGACACGATTGAGGGCTTTTCAAAAAGTAACAGCAAATAAAATATTTTAAGATACACATGTGTAATTTTTTTTTAACATAATCGCCTTTTTTTTTAATACACTTTTCAGACCGTTGCACCAACATATTTATTCAATAAAAAATTTTATCTTTTTTGGTTGCGTCTTCAGCCAGGAATGCGGCGCTTTTTTGACTCTGTTACCATTTCTAAATCTTTGTCCCAGTGGCGGCGCTAAACTTTTTGCCGTCACAGATAAGATAGTTTTTTTCCGCCCTAGTAACTTAAGTAAATATGATGTTTTCATTTGTTATAAAACCATCCCCATAAATTGGCCGCCTCCTAAACGGTCGCCCGCGCGCCACACGTGTATTAGCGGTATTTTGTTAGAGCGACATTTTGAAACTTACCCTAAGGCGGGTTTTTACCATAATACGTTCTGGACACTAGTGTTGACTACAACTTGCTGTTTTATTAAGAAATAATAAAAATGTTTATTTATTGTTGGATTTGCTTTCTTGGATTGTTTATGCCTGGATTATTTTTATTACACACTATAATTGGGATTTTTTTTCAATTTTTATAAAATAAGATCAAGGGAGCGGCCTTCGGCTGCCCCCTTGATTTTGCCGCCACAGGCAAGGGCTTGCTCCGCCTGTGTGTAACGCCGGCGCTGCTTTGTCCTCTCAAGGCGTCTGTCAGCACATGATAATCAGAGAAGGCATTGTTAGGGCTGTATAATATCTAATTTCCTGGCCAGAACTTGTAAATAAATGCGCCTGTTTTTACGAATAATGGCATCAGCGCGACCCACTTTCTCATCTGTGCTGGGATACTGTGCGGGAGTACTGCTCACCACAGATTGATATTTGCTCATTTTTAAGCGCATCTACCCATTCGATTCGTACACTCTTCTTTCACTAACGCAGGCATCTCCGTACTATTGCAGCATTCTTCTATGAATTTCACACACTCCATCTGATAATTTCTTTACAGTACAAACAATTAAAGTCGCCGCCATTTTATAGTTTACTTTTATTGTTAATGTGATTTATATTAAAGTACAAGAGTGATGCTGTGATCTTTGCCGTGAATGAGAAATAAATTATCTTTAAAAAATGTATCAAGAATTGCTCTCAGAATATTTTGGAGCATTATTTCTTCATTTTCTTACGATGATTGAAAAAAATGACAGATCCTAAACAATTTAGATAAAACATTAGTAAAAATTTACTGAAGAACAATAAAAATAACTTTACTAAAGACAGGTAATGTGGTTTTCATTAGTCTGATACCTTAAAGATGGGAAGCCTATTGTATGGAGAAAATTATTAATTTTGAGATATTTTATAAATGCTTAAATGTGGTTTGAACTATATAGATACAGTAGGTTAATAAATAAAAAAATTAACGTCCAAGTCACGAATTAGATTGTTTAATCTAAGTTGATTTGTCAGTTGTGGTTTTTTAGATGAACATGAACGTGAACGCGCCAGGCGCGCTGGTGATACCGGAGGAGTGATTATATTAACTCAGGGCTTTTAATTTTTACATGAATCATAAACTTCTTTAGAAGTTACGACGATATTGAAAAAAGTATTTAAAAATACAATAAAAATATTAATCTGTTTTTAAAATATTAATATTTTCACTAAAAATATTTTTTTTTCTGACAACTGTGAACGCGTAATGGAAGATTTTGTACTTTAGATTCACATTTAGCAGTTAAAAATACATAAAACGATGTAATTTTTTTTCAACGGTAGAATTTTGGTGATTGCCAGTGTAATTTGTCGAAACCCGCACACATTTTTAATGCTGACGAGTCTGGTCTTCAGTTAATTTATAAATA
This sequence comes from Eubasilissa regina, assembly GCA_022840565.1. Taxonomy (NCBI): domain Eukaryota; kingdom Metazoa; phylum Arthropoda; class Insecta; order Trichoptera; family Phryganeidae; genus Eubasilissa; species Eubasilissa regina. Next base: position 32,185,878 of record JAINEB010000018.1, read on the forward strand.
TGAAAACATACATCAGTGTCGGGAAAAACAGCTCAGAAAATAGCAGAAAAGTGGCCAACAATTACAGTAATGGGTTGTGTTGCTGCAAATGATTCTTCTTTGCAACCAACCATTCGTAAATATAAATGGCTCCAGAGGCGGAGACGGATTGCTGTGAGTATCTACTGCTAGCAACAAACGTCCAAAACAGATTAAAAGAGTTACTTCAGTAATAAACAAAGAGTAATTTATTATTTTTTTGTAACGTTTCATTTCGATTAAAATGAAAAATGATTTTCATTTTATTAGCATAGTTACGACTTTTCAGAATACAGTTAAGATAATCAAAACAAAATTTGGCGACTTTTGTATATGTTATCGCAGCTTAATCAGTTAAAAAAAGTTCTCTACCGGCAGTACAATGTTCCGGGTTGAAGTCCCGGTGATGGCTATAATTTTTAATTGTTCGGCATACATTTTTCATGGAATTAATTTATATCTACTATACGAAGGTTTAGATTATTCATTGACTTTCCAAATGATAAATTATATTATTAGATGTTCCACATTAATGTGTAACTCAATTTTGATTTTGTTGAATTAAAAAACTACACAAGTTGACCTTTTATCTTTAAAACTTACTAATAAATACTTCATTTTGATATGTATCAATATTGAATAGGTTTACTAGGGATACGTGTTCATGGCGTGCGATATATATCTATATATGTCTGAGTTATTCATTTTATTAATTGTCTATTGTATTTTAATTGGAGAGAAAATTGAACCAATCGATGTGTATCCATCGACCTTTAGCGTTTTAATTAATTGAAGTTTAAAAAATTAATTTTATTATTATGTGTTCCTATATCTTTAAATGCTTTAAAAGCTGATCCGAACACCATAACCAGAGTCAGCGCAACAAAGAACGTAGCTTAGGTAACTATCAATGAGTATGTACATGTATGTGTAGCGACCGGAATTCAAATCCACCGCCATCTCAGTCGGCATCGACGCTAGCGACAGCGTTGCCGGCTGCTGCTACAAGCCTGGGTCGAAATTCACCGCTAGAGAGTCTCTCCAGTTTCAGCGTTTCACAACGACGGTCTTGCCGGCTCGCGAGAGCCGAGCGAGACCGCCAGCCCGTTTCACTTCATTTAATTTCTACATTTTCATTCATTCTTCAATTCCATCTGTCTCCATTGTTTCTATCTTAATGTCACAATAAACCTCAACACGAGCAAACAAACATTTATTTCATTTAACCGCCGTCCTAACCCCCAAATATATATGTATGGTATACGTATTCATAAAACTTCTTTACATGGATTTTTATTTATTACTTTCAGCAAAATTTATACCGCATTTTTTTTCCAGAAACGCCCATAGATGACGATCCACGTCGCTCCCGTCTGAAACCTCTCTGATATCGCGTCCGTTTCTGGCATTTCAGGAAATAAATTACCCTTATTTACCGTCCCTCCGAGGGCATATGTGTATACCTATTACATATATATGAAAAAACTTTGTAAATTTGCGTTCTTCATTTTTATTTTTAGTAAAAAAAAATGTTTTTTTTTAAAGTTTATTCTAAGTTGAGTATATTAGGTTTCGACTATAAATTAATAAACATACATAAAACAATATATTAATATGCACATAATTAATAGTTTATTAACTTTGTTAAAAACATAATTTTTCATCCCGATGAAAGAAAAGGTATTTTTCCGAAACCGGTTGAATATAAATAAATCACACCAGTTTATAAAAAAAAGTTAATAAACTATTCATTATTAAAAATTAACCACAATGTATTTGCTTTAAATGTTAATCGTATTAATATGAAAATATTAAAAGCAGCTTATTTTATTAGGAAAACAACCCGTATTTAAAAATTGTACACAGCTCCATCGATTATAATAGAATTGTATTCTTTGACATCGGCTTTATTTAAATGGATTATATCCTGAGAGTGTAATTTTAAACACATTTTAAATTAGAATAAATTATATTTAATTATTACCGATACGGTATCAATTTCAGTATCTAATCTGATGAAATTTGTGTCTGTATTTAATAATATAATACACTTTTTATGGTTGAGAAATTAAAAACACTGAAGAAAGTCACGTTACAAATTAGCAATTGAGAAGAAAAAAAATATTGAGAACTACCTCGCATGTCCAGAAATGCGTGAGTTCAACGAAACCTAACCACGTGACATGTGACAACCCTCGACATTCATCGCCATATTTAAAAATCAAAAAATTTAAATTTTATAAATACTCACTTAAAACAATGATCAAAAATGATAAAAATCAGCAAATCACAGACGATTAACTCGTATAATATGACGGTACCTTGATGTGCAGAAAGTCTCTGACGTCGAAGGAGATGGCGCTGCCATGGACCGGAGAGTCATCGTCCAAGCCTCCATCGTACGACACATTGGTCCTCACCGCGAAAGCCACGGGCTTCGTCTGGAAGTCATTGCAAAATCTGTCATTATTTTATATACACAACCTTTTTCTAATATGATTTTAATACATGGACATATGAGTTTTATGTACATACTTACAATTTATTAACAAAATAATATTATAGATGTCTCATAGAGACGAGGCAATTGTTTTTAAATGGGAAGTATGGAAGTCATGGGTATTACAGGGCTTACGACCTGTCCTCGGCTGGCTGTAGGGAATAATGGGTTTGTTTATTTTGATTACTTTAATAATCGTTTCTTGATGCAATGATAACATAATATTATATTAAATATATTACGTTCCTAGAATTTGGCGTTCAAATATAGAAAGCTTATACTAAATACATAATTTTCCCAATATTCTCGGTTTTCAAATTCGTCAAAAGGAATTTACTAGTGATGAGAAAAAATGCTACTCTTGACTCACACGCTAATCTTGATTGTGATTAGTATTCGATAATATCAGTGATTTAAAACTGTGACTGATCACAGTTTCATTACTAATGAGCATGCGCCGCATGATCACATAACACGAAATAAATAAAAAAACAATCTTGAGCGTATTTATTTATATTATTCAAACTTTATTTGCGTTAAGAACATGTTCTAGCATTAATAATTCATATATATATATATATATAATTTAATATCATCATCATCGGATCAAATTCTCAGTGTTTCGGGTCAAATACGTTAAACTTTATGGCAGAATCTACTAGATGGCGCTGATCATGATTATAACGTCATTCCTTCATGAATATTTTCGTCTCATATGCATATGCGCCGAATCATAGTTCATAACCAAATATAAATAAAATAAAAAAATGAATCACAATATTTTCAGATATTCAATCACTGATAGTGAGTGCGACTCAAGGATATCAGTGATTGACTCACGGTTCGTGAATTTGAGCTCATCACTAGAATTTACTCTTCTTCTTGACGAATGAATGCAGAAGTTTGAAATGCTTTGCGTATTCCAAACTTCTGTATATTTGTTTTGGGATGATACTTCATTAAATATCTGTTACATCTGAGATAACTATGCTATTCCGCACTATATCAAATAGGTTAAATGTATTAAATATATGAATAATTAACAGAAAAAAATAATTAGTTTCTTTAGTTTAATTTTGAATAAAATAATTACAATATATAAGTATTTACCATATGCATGAATAAAAAATGTTTTCTCTAAGAACCTGATGTGAATTTGTCAATAGGTACGTGAGTATGTCTGCGGAGAGGTACGGAAGGCGCAGCACACGGAGTGGAGGATACCGATCATCACTTTAGTGTCAGAGCGTGCGATGGTCGTGTTAGACGTATCTTATCCGTCTTTATGCTGTCGTTCGTGATGATCAATGTTTTTTAGCACTTTTTCACAATAATTTTAATTATAATTTACGTAATAATAAATCATTTTACAGTACCGGTTTTTATTTTAGCATCGTAAGGGAAAGGTTGAAACGCAGAGTCGACTTATCCACGGGTCAGTGCTAGTTAATGACGAGTCGGAGTTTGATGAATTTGAATAGGCCGAACAATTTTTGTGTTATTTTGGAAGATATGAATAAAAATTCCCTGTAATAAATTTAAGGAATTATCTACAGTTCATAAATGTTCCTGTTTATGATTGCTATTTTTTTAATCCAGCTTTTAGCTGACATAAATAAATAAAATCTTATTGATGGTTTTCATATGGTATTTTTTAGACATGTCGTTAATATGTCGTCTGCAGAGTGATCACTTATGGAGATTTAGATACAAGCATCTGGTGTGATACGTCCGAAGTCTTACATCTGACAAAATCATATAAACCACAAAATTTTATAGCCCCAAGTTTTAGCCTCGACTTATTTACGAGTCATAGCATATTTCATAATTGTTGGTTAAAAGATCTCCCCGGCTTATAGACGAGATAGACTTATAGTCGTGTATGTATAATAACTAATACATGTTTTAAATATCTTAAGTTTAAGTAAATGGTGATAAAATAACAAACCTTCGCTTTCTCCAGCTGTCCCAGCGCCTGCCGCTCCTTCTCCCTCCGCAGGGATTCCTTTTCCTCGTCCAGCGACAGGTCAGACGAGGGCTGCGAATAGTTGGAATCAGCCGAGCCCTAAAATACATCAATACCATGTTAACATCATATCACACAGATCACTTTTAAATAACAAGCGCCCAGTTAGATCACTGGCTGTGAGTGATTGGAATCAGCTGAGCCCTAAATACATCGGTACCATTTTAACATCATATCACTCTGACATATTGAGCGTTCAGCGATTATTTGGAATCATCGGAGCCCTATATACATCAGTACCATATTAAAATCCAATCATATAGATCACTCTAACATATCAAGCGCCCAGTCGGGTCATTGGTTGCGAATAGTCGGAATCAGCCGAGCCCTAAATATAGTAATTCCGTGTTAACATCGAATCACTCTAATATATCAGGCGCACAGTCGGGTCATTAGCTACGAATAGTTGGAATCAGCCGAGCCCTGAATACATTAATTACATGTTAACATCATATCACACAAATCACTTTAACATATCAAGGGCCCTGTTGGGTCACTCGCTGCGAATAGTTGGAATCAGCCAAGCCCTATATACATCAATTCCATGTTAACATCAAATCACACAATCACGCCAACGTATCAAGCGCACAGTTGGGTAACTGGCTCCGAATAGTTGGAATCAGCCGTGTCCTAAATATATCAATTACACGTTAACATCACATCACACAGATCACTCTAATATATCAAGCTCCCAGTCTGGTCACTGGCTGCGAATTGTTAGAATCATCTGTATCCAGAATACATCAAAACTCTGTTTACATCCTAATACAAATATACGTTCACCTAATACGTGAATATATAATCTGCGTATGGCTACTTTTTGAAATCTGTCGAATAATAAAGTATCTACACAGTAGTATATGCCTGTTGTTATATTATATATAATCGTGTAATGAATTCGTTTAAGAACTGTACAGGTTTATAAATGGGATTGCAAATCACCAGGATTACTAAATATATCAAAATACTGTTATTTTTATAACTGTACTCTTCAAATCATGTTAGAAACATCTTACAATATACATTTAAAAGATTTATAACATATTTTCAATTGTCAATGCATAATTGTTTTAATTGTCAGAGTTGTAAGTTATCGGAGTCAGTAGAGATGTACAATTATTCAATATTTTAACTAGATACGATCCTATTCTAGGTAAAAATGAGAAGATACATTGCAAATTTTTACTTCCAATAAAATAAGAAAAGATGATTATTTTTTCCTGTTTTAGGTTACCAGATATCATCAAAATTACGAAAATTATTATCAAACCTAATTTACCATTTCTGTAATTGTCACTTTCAATTACGTTAGGTTTATTTAAACCTATAGTCACATTATATTAGATTTATTTAAACGTGATATAATGTGACTTACATTAAATAAACACGTGTCATGATCACTGTAAAATAAATTTAAGTGCAACTCTGTTGGTAAAATTGATTACTGGAAATCAACCCTCTGACCACTTTACCGTTTTCTGAGCTGGTGCGTAATATACGCGTGGGCACAAAGCTTTGGCACATAGTAAATATTTTTGAGAATTGTTTTGTCGATAATTAAATTGAAATGTTCATTAATAATCATGTTCATTAAAATAATAACAAAATCATTAATTAAAAAATATGAATGTATCCAAATTTTATTCACTTTATTATATAATGTATTAAACATTAACTTACGACTCAATTTTATATACTAAATAGAGCCAGGCAACGACCCTTCTTAATGTTCAATTTAAAAATATGCTTTTGATAGCGTGCTGCTACATACGTAACAAAAGTGAATTGTTTGCTAGATAGTACAACCAAACACGATTGTTCATATATATGTGTTTATTTTAATAATAATTTTAATATAATTAAGAAAAAATAACTTTTCAAATTTTCATGTTAAATAGAAGCCATATTTTAATTTATAATCTGTTATTAAATTCTTGCACTATTTAAATGATTGCTATATTTTTTTGATATTAAACTAAAAAAATCCCTTTTGTTCTAGATAACAAAAACCTTATTTTTTAAAAATAATGCAATGAAAACAGTCAATGTACAGGCTATAGATGTAACTATGGAGTATGACTTCTTGGGGTTTATTGAAACACTTCTATTTATTTGGTCAGTATTTTTATAAATAAGTTGTGTCTTGTAAAATAAATTACCAGTATAATATAATTAAATTTTAGTTAGTATAAACAATTAAGTATCAGTATTAAATTGAAGTTTTGATTAGTATAAATTATAAAATTGTAGTAATGTTATTTTAGTGAATACATTTTATTGGTTAGGTTGGATTAGGTTAGGTTAGGTTAGGTTAGGTTAGGTTAGTTTAGGTTTGGGTAGGTTACTGTACCTGCTGATATTTTATTAAAATACCTACTGAAAATTTACTTAAAATTATAACTAATTATTCAGTAGTAGACTCTCAAGTATACGAGGTGGTAAGGAAAAATATTAATTCCGATAAAAAAAGGATAATCAAATAAAATATATAAAAATTATCGTATATATAATTATAATTTTATTTAAAAGTGCGATACCGCTAGCTTGCAAAAGTTAAAGTTATAATACTAATAATTATGCGAACATAGATTGGGAAAAAGAATTGTTTATTACGGTCGATGACGTGTTCGCAACTTTGCCTTTTTTTATTATGTAGACAAATTATTGACACTTTAAATAATATTTTGAAATGTTATTAAAGAATTTAGAAATTTTTATTATTTACTACCCCGGATAATCGATAATCAACTGTATTTTGTATTGATCAGTATAATACTGACCATTTTAGTATATGACGTACTGTTATTTTATTATAAATACTGACCGTCAGTTTAAAATATGGTTTAAAAATACTGACCCAATGTCTTTTAAGATATTAATGAATCACATATTTAAAATAAAAAGTATTACCAGAACATTGATTGTATTGACGCAACACAATATTGTAGAAATTATTTTACTGACCGATGTCGCATGTTGCAGAAATTGTATGTCTGTATTTTGATTGATATTTAATGTTGCATGTTAACTTATTTGTGTCAAGTGGTTAGGAAAATTACAGTGGAAAAATTGCGAGGGAGCTTCAAAGTGGTCGATCCAAGACACGTCAGCTGCAATAAAGGGTAGGAATATTGGCTGAGGCAACCGCAATTTTTCCACAAATTAAAATACTAGGGTAGGTAACTTCTACCCAATCCAATGGACATTAGGGAAAAGAAAATGGTTTGCGTTTTATTATAAAATAACAATTTATTATAGACTGTAACTTAATTTCAAATTACTAGAAATGATGGGTGATATGGGAAATAATATTTAATTGGTGTTTGAAAGGAAACCACTGTTAAGACCTTAACTCAGAAAATAATGTAATATATCTTTTAATTATAAATAATTTTTAATTTTTTTATTGGTAATATAAGTGAAAGCTAGATTAGATGATGATAATAATAACAACACATTATATCTGGAAACAAAACGCATTGTTATATTTGCTAGCAGTACACAAAAATTATATAATATATTATAAAATGTGAACTGTTAACACACCAATACTGATAGTTTATCAATCTGTCACATTTGTAAATGTGGCAGGCATATTTGGTTGGGGTTCAATAATAATTGATTAAAATGATTTTTGGTAAAATTTCGCCATGCTTTATGTACAAACCTTTTCTAATCACCCTTTTCAGCTGGTTGTTCCATTAAGTAGCGTGCATTTTATTATATATTTAGTGCATATAATGGCGGGACACGTAGCGAGTGAGAAATGACATGCGACATCTATGAAGCATTCACAGAAATTGACTGGCAGAAAGACTCTAAATATGCAAAGTTAAAAATATAGGAAGTTAGAAGACGATAGAAAGATAGCTCAAATGATTTTAATTTAGGTATTTCCCCACAGACACTAAAAAGTGTAGATTGCATAATACAAATTTTTCATATTTCCGATATTATTTTAATTACAACGACGATAAAAGTTCGTTTGAAATAAATACAAAATTTTTTTATCATACGACAATATATTACACTAAAAACTCTGTAACAATTCACACAGCATCACGTAGAATTTAGATATTTAACAAATTACCGTACATTTATGTACCGAGATCGCGAAAGCACTTATTGAAAATTCGCACATATTAGATAACCCTTTTTTAAACATCAATAGATCATAAGGTTTAGCTCTCATGTTGTACATTAGTAGGTATAAAATATAATATCTTACCAAAGCCTTATACTTGGTCATGTATTAGCACTGCCAGTTTTGAAGGAAAGAGGTGCATGCAAATATTGGAAACAAGAAAAACATAATGTGTTAAAAATAGCCACAATACATACACAATAATAACAACATTCAAAATGAAAAACAGTAAAGTGCTGAGGTATTAATAAAAGTTGAAAAAGGAAAATCACGACCAAAAGAAGTAAAAATAATGTGCTTACGATATTTTTATTTTTATAAACAGTAGATATGCGTACAATGGATGGGAATGCAAAGTGGAAATATTACCTATATTTTGTAATAAGTGCGAGGTTTTAATCATTAATATCATAAATGTTGTGTTATCTAATCGGGAAAGTAATTAAAAAATATTCTAAAACAAATTCAAAAATCGCTTAGAAAGATAGATACACAAAAAAATTATCTGTAGAAAAAATATAATCATCACTGGGACTCGAATTTGGAACTTTATATTACTGGTAAACGGCTTTATCAGTTAAGATACAGTAATCAAACAGAAAGTAGTCAAATTTCATCTTCATTCGTATCCACGTGAGACATCTGTTTTTTCCCGTTTGGAAGCGATCATATTTAATTTAATAAATAACGATACTGTTTTTAAAAATCTTTTTAATCTTCCAATATGATTACTACATTTTTTCGACGCATAGATTTTTCTTCGTATCTTTGAGCAAGTGATTTAATTATCACTTAACCATAACACAAAAGTATTTACGTAAAAATTAGTAAAATTATTCCGTTCGAAATTTTCACGCAGAGAGGCTATTAAGATTGAATTTATTTTCATGTTAAGTACCTATACAGCAACATTATAATGTATTAATTAAGTTGTTTAAAAGCACGATAAATTGGAAAAGTTCCAGAGTTTTGTTCGGCTTATTAATTTTAATGACAGAGTCTCGAATAATAAATACATTTGATTTCTGATATATAAAAAATGTGTTTATATTCAAGCGTACACACATCAAAGGCAGAAATGTATATATTATATGAAAGCATTTCGGCACACAAGAAAAATATTAACAGGCCAACACGTGGAGCAGCTCAATAAAATTTGCAACGTATCGATCATTATTGAACTCGGTGGGAAGATGATTGACAAATAATGTACTGAAATTTTTTCAGTTAGAAAAGGCATTCCTGTCGCATGATTTTGTAATATCAATAAAAAATCATTCTTACGTACATACATACTTTATACGCGAAAGTGTATTTGTTCACAGACTGATGATCGCCGCGCATGCGTTATGAGTTTGTGTCATCTGACATCTAACATCTAAACATTTTAGCTTTAGCTGGTGATGTGTCGCCCCGCAACTGTGTTTTGAAAGTTATTAATGTTGTTATTATGATTATCATTGTTAGTTTTATAACTTTGTTCATGTCCATTATTGTAAAAATACATTTTTTATCGAAAATAAGCATTATTTTGATAACTAAATGACAAAATAAGTCGGATTGAATACATTTTTCATAATTGACATAAACACGTATTTTAAGCGAAAAAACACGCAAATTCATTGTTTAGAGCATTATATTTTATATTAATTAGTTGAATTATATTTTCGCTAGTAGAAATATGTCTTCCGGTGAAAATGTATTCGGATGTGATTTTACTGAAACACCAGTGAAAATATAACTTCACTGGTAATACACGTTCATTGTAACATACATAAAGCAACCTTGTATTTTTTATATCGGGAGTAACAATATTTTCATTTAGAAACGAGAGTTTATATTTCGTAAATATAACTTTTTGGAATTTTTTTGTGGAAAATAGTTTTACAAATTATCGTTTTGACATGATATAGACATTCAAAGTTAAAATTTTAAGGTGTAAAAAACCATTAATATATTTTTTTAGTTACACCGAATTAACATTAAGTTGAAGATTTTAAGACCTAAAACGTTTTTAAAACATGCAATATATTTTTATTTTTTATTGAAAATTAATTTTAAATGAGTGTTTGCTATTTTTCGATTCTTAAATAAAAATAAAGATGCAGATTTTTAATTAATTTCACTGAAGATATAAAATGAATACTATTGGTCGGTTTGACGTCGGTCATTTTGTTTGTAAATCTAATCCCTATCGATGTTAGAAAAGTTCCGGCGCTTTGTTCCGGCCGTAGAAATTAATATTGATAATAAAATAATAAAAACAAATAATAATAATAAAATATAAATATTATATTAAAATATCTAGTTAAGACTAAAGAAAATAGTTGGATTGAAAAACAAGAAAAGAAGAAAATAAATCGATTGTCCCGAAACAAAAAAGTTATTGTTGCTCCGACTGGGATGGACAGTACACCTGCAATAGATCGCCTTTCATCAAGGTTAAAATGGTCATCCAGGAGCTCAACTGGAAAATTCTGCCTCATCTACCCTTCAGTCCCGACCTAGTTCGGTCAGATTATCACCCTTTTCGGTCGCTTTCCAATCAAATTCATGGTGTAACATTCAACAACGGCGATGACCTTAGAAATTGACTCGATAACTATTTCGTTTCAAGACCACGAGATTTTAGTTGAAAGACGGTTTGAACTCCTGAACAATAATAGAGAATATATTATTAATTGAAATGTTGTAATTTTTGTTTAAAATTTTTATTTTATAATAATAATTTAACAAAACCGTCAATACTTACACAACCCAAAATAATAATTTAACAAAACCGTCAATACTTACACAACCTAAAATAATAATTTAACAAAACCGTCAATACTTACACAACCCAAAATAATAATTTAACAAAACCGTCAAAACTTACACAACCCAAAATAATAATTTAACAAAACCGTCAAAACTTACACAACCCAAAATAATAATTTAACAAAACCGTCAATACTTACACAACCCAAAATATTTCAATTTCGTTCGCAAGAATCGTTAAGGATTTTGATTGGGCACAGGTATATTAATACCACATTTAATAAAATTGATCTATTATTATATTTATAAATATTTAAGTTTAAAATAAACCATCTGCCGAGACGCAACACAATATTCAATTCATATTTGCTATTGCTGCCAGATTTATAATACGATCAAACCGATTTATAGAAAGTTCCCAACCGAAGAGGAAGCGCTTTATTGCCCGAGCTTTCCGTTCAATTAATACCACACCGCTCTCTTCGTCACGTGACGGGAAGTTATTCGTTACAAGTATTGACAATTCTATCAACAGAAACATATTACTGAATACAAAATACACGAATTATTCAAATTCAATACCACCAACAAGATAATACAATTTGTGGTCAAGTAATAAAATTATAATGTGACTATTTAATAATGTTTCTCGCCTGTTTTAAAATATTTTTAGCATAACAAATACATTTAAATTAACAATATTTAATAAATTTAATCTCATTATTATATATTAATGTATATGGATATTTACGAAAAGATCGATATCAAATATTTATTTCATAAATAATTATATATATAATTATATTTCAATAATTTTCGTAACGAACGAAGTTCACAATATACAAAGAATTTTTTTATGGTCAATTTAATTTATCTTATTATGTACAACTGCACGTCATTAAAGTCATTTCGTTTCTATTATTTTTTACTGACGAGTTTTTGTTTCATACAGGCGCACTGATACTAATAATTTTAATTAAATGTGTATTAAAAAGGAGATATTTCTTATTTCTAAAGGTAAATCATTGAAGTGTTTCTGAACCTGAAGGGTATAATGATTTAATAGTTATTTGATTTTTTGTTTATATATCAAACATCTTGTAGAAGAGTAGAAATTTAAAAAAAAAAATTAGACACAGGTTTAATAGCTGAACTGTTATTTAAAACTACACCTGCAATAATAACATATATCGGTCGTGGACAGATTTGACTTATGAATGCCACAGTTGTTTATCTTCTCAGGCATCGAATGGCATATTAAACAACTATAAAAAATAAATAAAAATACTATTTAACACAATTTCTGTGAGGTTCCCTGCAACACCACTGTATATCATTTAAGATGGCCGATGCTCCGTCTATATATCAACATTTGTAATAATCGATATACAGTGTTGTTGCAGGGGGGGGGTCTCATTCTACTTTTCACTACGGAAATGATGAATATGTAGTCCCTTTGAAAAGAAACTCTAGGGGCAGTTCGTCAAGGGGTGAATTAACTTTAATGTGGTTTTCACGGGGCATAAAGAATTATGTTTACTTCACTAGTCCGGAATAAAACATATATATTTTTTTTTTAATACTAAACATTTCTATGGCATGTGCGATATAATATTTACTTATTCCCATGACTTATTTTATGTTTCCTTGAGCCATTATGTTTTAATCCTTACTCAATTTGATTTTCATTTAATTTTTATGGTACAATAATTTAGTTTTATATGCTCTTACGTTTTCTCAGTTTATGCAACCGATACTAATCTACAGTACGTTTTTTTATGATAATTATGGATGCTTGTCAGATTTGAAATACTTCTGAGAAAATTATACTCGAAATCGGTGTATGGTAATTTAATGTATATTTTTATTTAAATATTTAAATTACACATACAATAAACGGTTTCGCTAAATGCGAAGTTTTTCTATTATAGACAGGCAAATATTTTTGAATTCTATAATGTCTAATAACATATGTAAGTGTATTATATTTGTAAAATAATAATCTGTAATTAAAAAAAAAAAAAAAAAAAAAAATATATATATATATATATATATATATATATATATATATATATATATATTACCTAATTACTTTGCTCAATTAAAAGGATAATTTTAATGAAAATTACACTAATCGATGATTAGGTAAAATTTTATCTTCAGAATATAAAATGTGAATTAAGCATGTATTCACTATTAGGGTGCATGTATGGTCTCAAAATTCGTGTAGAGAATTGAGCACGTAGCCAATTGTTATTCGTTGTTTATTGTATTTTGTACACAGAGTAGAATTACCATTTTATGTATACTGACTAATCTTTAGCATCAAATCTTCGAGACACGAGAGTATAATTTTATCAGTATACACGCACTTTCAGTATAGTGTCTCTATAGATAACTCTACAATTAAAAATGCTGTACATAACTATAATTTTGATGAAATATAGTGGCAATGACAAATAAAGCTGCGCGTGTGTTTCGTATAATTTTTTGCAAAATCTGCCCCAAACTCTTGCGCCGCGCGGTGTTCTAAATACACATCTTCGCCGCAAGTGTGTATTTGAGGACATGAATGTATGAATTCCAACACACTTTAATTTTAGTATTAGTTTATATTATAAAATATTTTAAGCCTTAATAACTTGAGAAATTTTCCTAGCATAAGAGTAATGTTTTTAAAGAACGGAAATCACACAAGTTTCACAAAAACATGCTTCTAAATGAGTGAACACAATCCCTACAGCCCATCGTACTTTTACAGCATTGATATTAGCAGCATAATCTAAGTCCATACCTGCTGAATACCACTACCAGAGAGTATAAACAATAGCTGCTTCTTCTTCGATCTCGGGGTCTCCTAAAAAACCTTCTCAATCTACACACATAGATACTGAAGAATTCTCGGATAATTTGAGACAAAACCGGAAGGTTATTAATTCCACAGTATGATATTATGCCGAGGATGTTATTAAATAAGAAGAAAATGTTAGAACATTAGAGCTTAAGGACGTTCTCAAAGAGCAGTCGTACTCAATCTTCAAGAAAATTCTCCCGCATGTAAACTACTATGAACTACTATGAATAGAATAAAAAACAGTTGAGGTACAGTGTACTTTTTCGCTTCCGCTCACATGCGCAGAAGTTCAAAAATCTCTCACTATTCAAATTATAAAAGGAAACGTCAAAACCATTCAGAAGTATCTCACTTTTAACATTTTTTATAACAAAACGAATACCGCTCGTTTTAGTTATTTTTACAGAAAGATTTAAAAGTTAAATTTTCAATTAATGATTCTCAGTTTTCCAAAACAATGGTAAGAAATTGCTATTGCTATTCAATTAAACGTGCGCTACAACGTCGATCGAGGTATGGTTCGTATGTTAAATATGCTCATTTTAATAGTCAATATTTACAAATTTACTACCGCAAGGCTATTGAAAAAAATTTCTACATATAAAAGACACTCATAAGTATGTGTATTCAAAGTTTCCAAAGGATTGTAAGAAAAGTGATTTTTTTGGGAACGTCCTTAATACCGGATGATTTAGGTATAATTTAAATTATTCGGTGGTACTTAGATATTATTATTTTTATTTGTAATACCGCATTGCCGTTGCGTTAGTAACCGCAGCGATGTAAACACATTCAGGGTTAACATTCCCCTTGGCACGGAAGACCGGGGAGTAAATGTAATGAAATAACTCACTGCACAAATTACTTAACAAATGGTGTTGTAGTCTGATGTCTCTTCATTTAATGAAAAGTTTACGAGTGGCTCATGACAAATACGAACTTAAATATGTGTACAAGGCTTATGAGTACAGCTTGGCAAATAAATGTGGAAATTTTTTGATCATTTCTTTTGTCGTTTACCCCTTTTGTAGCGAATTAATTTTTTTATGTTTCATCGAAATATCAAACCACTTTCTTAATAAATAGATATTATACCTATAATAATGTTATACCAATAAAATAATATATTTTGTATTATTACTATTTGTTAATGTATTTATAATTCTTACTATTTGTAAATACATTTTTTTAAATAATTAACTAATTTCTCATTAACCCCATTGAATACTTCGACATCGACCGATTTCGATATAATTATATCACTTACCAACATACACTAACTAATCCTGAAAATAAATGCGAAAAAGATTATCTGGACGGGGGCTATAAAATATTGAAATGATTATAGTTATGCAGAATGCAGCCAGTCCACAATTTTGAAAAAAATATATAGGTATTGTAAGATCAATTTTATATTCTGCAAAACAGATAAGCTGCTTTAATACAAAAATTCACAACAATCGCCTTTTAAAAATTTTGTTGATCATAACAACTCCATTAAATATTTGAAAAGTCTTTATTATATGTAAAAACGCCAAAGTCTCTAGAATTTATTTTTCTTAAAAGTTATACAAAATTATCATTTTAAAGATAATTAAGGTCATATTCTTTTAACAAAAGCGATTTTTATCTGAGTTTGAATTTTTTATAGATGACTGCTTTCTGCATAACTACATTCAATGAAGAGTTATTTGATAAATTTTATTATATTTGCTTTAATATTAGTAGATTTTTATGATAATTATTACTTATTTTTTAGATAAAATGCATAAATTATTTCATCTAAGTTCTATATTTTTTTCGTGTATATTTTGTTTCAATACTATTTCCATTATTAAAAGTATAGCCTGTACGAGAATGTATCTAAAAGACGATTTGAAAACTTATAAAAGATGTTATAACAGGTGTTCGGTAGTTTACGCGCCTTGTTACTTCGATTGGCACCACTGGTTTACCTGGTATATAATAATGTATATGTGTGTGTGTGTGAGTACTGCCATCCTTTTTTCGGAAGCTAAGAAGACGGTAACCGACAGGCGTCATTCTTATTACATACCGTGCTTCGACCAGTTCAGCGGTCCAAATAAATCACCAGTGCGCGCTTCGGCCGGTCGAAATCTAAAGAAGACAACCCAGCTAAAAGAACAACAACATTGGACCAGAAAGACAGAAAAATTAAAGTGCAGTTCATATATCAATGTGTGCGTATTGTTAATCGGAAACCTGAGAACCAACTATCGAAGGCGTTTACATAAACATCGGTATTTATGATAGGACTAGATCACCGGTCTCCGTGTACGTATGGATGCTCCATTAGGTTCACTGTATCTATCTGTCCCCCCTCCCCCCCTTTACCTTTATCTCAGAGCACGACTTTTCTGTGTGCGATCTATGACTTGTGAACTATCAAGAATAGTGAACGTCCTGCTCGTACTCGTCACTGACATGAAGTTATTGGTGCTATTGTGTTTCCATTTTCTCACAGTGCGTACTGAAATAACTATTGTATATCACAGTGCTTCGTGCTAATCATCAAAGAAGTATCCTTAAGTTCAGGAAAGTTATGAACACAGCAAGAAAATCCAGGTAAGTCGTGTTCTTTCTGGTGGTTCCTTGAGCCCTTATTGATCTGTCCCTCTACCGAATTCCTATCACCCTTCCTACATTCCGTTTCACCACCCACTCGTAAATAACACGCATCTTAAATGTTATTTTATTCAAATATTGAAATTACGTGCCGTTTTAGACCATCAAAATATCGGAATCGTCTTTGAAATTGAATTTATTTATATCAAAATAGTTTAATTGGTTATATTTGTCTTTTGAATTAATTATAAATTATTACAGTATTAGTAAAAATACCGGCCTAACGTAAATTGGTTGTTTATATACTAGGTGTAACATACCTAGTGTACAATATACTAGGTGTAACACACCTAGTGCACAATATTTTAGGTTAATATTATTTAAATTATTTTAGGGTTAATACAATAATAAAACTATTAAAATACACTTTAATAAATAATTATGTATAACTACAAAGTTAACGTTATAAACATTAAAAATATCTTACTGTATACAATACATTGAATGCACAATCGTATGCGTATCTTGCCGGCATTTTAGTTCGAAAGAAACTGTGCAATTTGAATTGAACAAAGTGGCATCATTTCGTTTTTATTTGATAAATTATGTTGAAAAAGGTATGAGCAGTAATTTCCATGTACATGCTTATTTTAAATCCTTTATACATATATTAAAAAAAAGTCTATCTAATACACGACAACTTTGATATTTCTAAGTAGTTAATTTTATTTTCTAAGTAGTTTTTTGTGCATTATTTTGAAAGCTCGTCAAGATCTTTTGTACTATGTGACAGAGAGCCCATTAATGGCTGCGCTACTGAGAATTTCTCGAACATAATAAATCTAGCAACCGTCCTCGTACTTAATGTGATTTTATATGAGCTGTTTTATTTCCATGAATTCAAAGAATATATTATTTTATTTCCACGATAAGCTAATCTTTTATTATATCGTGTTGAAAAATATTATTTATAAACTCAGTTATCAAACTATTGAGTTAAATTTCTAAAAATATTGTTCGGTTGGAGAAATTAATTTCCATCATAAATCTGTTTCGTTAGATTAAATAGTGATTTAATTATTTGAATATTATATAGGTTATCAATATATAGCAAGAATCCACGTACGAATATCAGATAAATATGAGATAAATGATCAAGTTGAAAACCCTGATATTTCAGGGCAAGGAATAATTGCAACTAGAAAAAATTGTTAGTTGAATTTAACGAGTTGGATATTAATTTGGTATATGCGAAAGATATTTGAATATTTATAAGCAATATAAAAATAAAAGCAAGAGCCATCCGAATGCTATATAATTCTTATAGGGGATGCCAAAATTAAAGATCACGGAATTGAAAAAAAAAAAGTTTTTTTTAAAGTAATAAAAATTTAAAATTTCACTTTAATTGGTGTAAATATAAATATTTTAAATTATGGCAATTGACAAATTATTGGATAAAAATAATATTCAAATGAGCTTTTTAGTAGTATTTATATAAAAAATAAGTGTTTAAAGAAAATTTCAATTGTCAAAAAACATCATAAAACACGTGCTTGTTTGGTCTAGCGATAAGACAGTTGCTTAGTTACCAAGTAGTCAAGGGTTAAAGCCTCGTCCCGGGACTCTATTAAGTAGGTTCTATTATTTGCGGCACCAGCATTTGGCTTAGTTTCAAAAGTAATAAAAATGTTGATGCGTTACGAATTTGTGAAATCAAAAAATATATATCTATAATTTGTGAATAAGTGGTGCTATTTAAGATGTACATGTGTTTATTGTGTGTAATTATAATCAATTATACATCATTAATTTTAATTTTTAAGTCAAAATATAATAGAATACCTACTAGTCCATATTTGCAAATGTCATTATTTATACCTGATGTTAAAACCGAAGTAATGTAGAACATTTTTTGACTTCTATGAATATGTAATATAGGGTAAACTGGGCTAACTTGGTGATAGTAACTAGGCGACGGTTGATATTTTTGATATAACCACGAAACTGCAAAGAATTTCTTTAAAATAAACCATCTTATGAAATACTTTATCGTTGAGTGTAATCGCAAATCAATAAAATAATTAAGCTGTTCTATCGACAGCATCACTGTAATTATTGTGATTTCGATCTCTTAGAATAACAAGGTTCCAACTAACATTTTGGGCTAATTTGAGTTATTGCGTGAAATGGGTTCCAAGTGCATTATTCTTTATTTCTTCCATATACACCAACTCTATTTAACGGATATTAAATGAAATAGCAAGAGCTGAAAGTTCCAACTGCATCAGTTATTTATTTCAATTTATGGATCGTTATTATTATGTTAATTTGCAATGTTTATTTATTTATTTTTAATTTCCTTCACCTCATAGTGGTCACTAGTAATATTGAAAATAAGTTAAGACCTTAAAATTGATTATATTTGCATACTCAAAACAAACAAATTATACATGAATATATGTTGAAATTCAATCAACACTTTTGAGCCCATTATTTTAAAACAGTGTCAGTGTCAGATGAAACCATGTTATTCTGAGAGGTGGATTTGTCAGTTGACTTGAGACGAGATGATTTTTAATTGCATAAAAAAGAGAAAAAAAATAAAGTTTATCATACTTGGACAAGTTTTAGATTAATTATTATTTTTTTGTTATGACTTTTGTTTTGGAAAATTGCTTGAAAAATAACTACGATTAATAATTCTGAGCGAATTCTTACAAAAAAACAACCAATTGTCAACATTTGAATCACCAAGTAAAGATTTTTCAAATATTTTTGTTCACTTAGATATTCATAAATTTGTTTTTTATTATTTTCTCCATGAAAATGCCTAAATACGGTATTAAAACGAAACTCATAACAGGCGAGCTGAAGTATACACTTCTTGATGATATGTGCGAATGACATAGTAAATGATCAATCTGCGAATACAATAGTCGAAACCGACACAATTCATAAGTTACTTGAACAAAATAACACCAAATCTAATAAGGTAATACTGTCAGCCACTGTGTATGAAGCTATAAAAAGGCTATCCACTTCTGCAGATGCCACAAGTGATATCACTATGTAGATAACCGCGAATAAACCTAAACTATCCTCATCTACAGGAGCAATAAGTACTGACACCAATACTTGTGGCACATTCAAAGGCAGATTTGAAGAAGACGTAAAAAGAAAGAACGGAGCAGAATGGATTGAACGCAGCTTTTGAAAATCGTGGTTGGTTCGTGTGCAATTATTTCCAAATTTCGTATTAAAGTCTCTTTCGTTTTACAATAATTTCTATTTTATTTATTTTTTACTTAATAAAAATACATTTGTTATCAAAAAATGTTTTTATTTCCGCCTCATCAAGTTAGGGATACATTATCACCAAATTACCTCATATCACCAAGTTAGTTCAGTTCATATTATTTTTTTACAAGTGTTAAAAAAATAAGATAACTTTAGTTTGAGAAAATTTAAAATTATGTTTCTTACAAGAAAAACATATTAGTTTTCGGATAAATAAGTGTCACAATAATCAATTTAATAATTTTCAAGTTTTACCTTAATATCACCAAGTTAGCACAGTTTACCATACATTTTTTATCCAAGCAAAGTACATAATACTAGAAATAGAAAATGATGTAGAAATAATGCATGCAATTGATCAAAAGTTGGATCAATATAGTGATTATTGATACTACAAGTGATTAATAAATCAATTGATTAGTATTTAACTGACTGAAAATACCTTTGAGGGTTAAATACGACGTTCGCATGTTGGCCATCGGGCGATAATGAATACTACAACATACGAATACTAAAATAGTAATTTATTGAAGTATTTATTAGTTTTAGAAGAGATTTTGCATGTAGTCCATGTGTAGTGAGCACTGTTCCGAGTCAGTGCGGCTAAACGTCTCTACAGAACGATACCTAGCCGCTATTGATCGGCACCGACCGGCGAAACCTGAACGCAGCCAGCGGGTACTGCGCTTCTCGCGCGGGTAGCGTGCCAATCTGTCCGCTTACACTCACACTCGAACCAAATACAATAGATACGAGCGACATATCTACACGAGCACCAGGATAAAGTTGACTTTAAAGGCAACTATACTGTCACGTAGTTGAATCCTTCTGACACAATACAAATCAAACAACAACGACATCCTCCAACTATGCAAACTCATATAAGAGTTTACTTTGCCAATACTTACTTAAAAATATACACATTTAAAAAATATACTATCAGTTTCCCAACACAAGACCCAGACACTGAAAATACACCAAAACGTAAGCCAGCTTACACACCAGAGACACAGTAACATTTGTGTTAAACATAGCGTGTCATCAAATCGTGACACACGTCTGGGATATTATATACAGTCATATTTTCTTTGTTCATTCGACAAATTTAAAAACTATCAAAATGCCTAAGCGAAAAGCTTAAACTTTTTTTTTTCCGCGACATGTTAAAGATATTGTGTAAGTACATAATATTTGTGTATTATACACTCATATGAAGGTTGTTAAAATTTAACGTGAAGACATACTGTAACGTTTTAAATTATGAAATAAACTTTTAACCTCTTAGCGTTTCCATACAATAGATTTTAAGAATTACATATATTATATAAAATTGCAGAAATTTCCTTCTGTAGATCAAAATTGATATATTACATTGAATCGATTTCTAATTACGAATTCAGTGCATATGTTTAAATCATTTTTCTGACACCGCGAATCATTCGCATTGTCAAGCGTTATTGTTTGTGTGTGCCGTGGATGAATATAGACATCGCCGTCTTCAGTCGGGAGCGGAAATCGTCACCATTCGCGTGCAATCATTGTGTGATTTCGGCGGCGACGAAAGGGATTGCGGAAGCGTCATATTCAAAGTAAGGTGAGCAGTCCTTTTAAATCCCGGTTCCCCGAAATTGCTGGTCTTTCTGCTTCGACTCACCGACCTCTCCTTGTACCATGTTTTCCTATCCCTCTCCATCTTGCGGTGATTCCGATTTACAACCGGAATTGTCGTAATCCATTCCGGGAGAAGTGTAAACGACTGCGTATCTATTGTCAATATTTTTATGTCAAAATAGTTTTCTGTTTAAAAAACTGACAAATTTCCTAGTAATTTAAGAGATAACAATGTTAAATTTTAGTAGCACTAATATTTTTTACAACAATTTCTATTTCATTACAAATAAAATTTATATTATATAAGATTTCCGGAATCAGGGCTTTATTTTTTTACTCTAAATTATTTATTGATTTTTCTGTAAGCGTTTTACTTCATCAATCGAAAATTAAAATAAAAAACTTTGATATTTTAGTTTGTTGTAAACGTCAGATGATATCTTGTTCCAATGTTTCCAATACAATATATGTACCAAATATCTTACGTTGCCATTTCTCATCGCTAAACAAAAGTGCGTGGAACACTTCAATGTCTGAAGTATGCCTGATGGAAGTGGATCCAGTGTGCAAGCTCCCCAATACCATTTTACATACAAGGAGAGCATAAATATTATGATTTCCCCCGGGATCGTCTGCCGTAAATATTGTAGGCACCCTGTGTCCCGTGTTCCGGGAAAACCCTGGCCTAAATAACCCCAAGCGTCAGACCGCTGTGAAACTTCACAACAGTGTTTCAGAGTAATTAAATTTGCATGTCCATTTTGTAACAGACAACTCAGCACTGTATTTTGCCGGAAATTATAGGGCGTCTAGTTAAGTGACGGATACGGAAAATATAAACGTGTTTTGAAATATCTCAATAATTCCAAAACACGTTTATAAAAAATGACAATAATTACAAAACACATTTATAAAACATCTCCATAATTACAAAACATGTAGAAAAATCTGTTTACTATCAAAGAAATTAATTGTTATAGAAAGTGAAGAAAATGAGTATCACTAGACGAAAATTATCTATGTTAATAAATACAACATTTTTTTAATGCGCCATCTTTAATTTAAATTTATATTTTTTTAATATATACATTTAAACAATATTAACTAACCCTTTTTACTATGGACACAAATCAAAAAATCAAGTAAAGCGCCATCTTCTTTGTAAAATGGTAACACTGTTAACCTAAATAAGCCTTTATAGAATACAGATAACAATTTTATTTGTATAAATATTAGGTTCATGCATAATTATTCGCCGTTTTAAAAAAAAAATATTATAACATAACCAAAAACGAAAACAAACTCAAAACATATAAGTACAATTATCATTCGGGGTCGTAGTCACCATCAAAGTCAATTACTGCTTCCCATTTTCTTGGAACACAGTCGATTTCGCGGACGAAGAAGCACTGGTTTTTTGAGGAGATCCACGATTTGACATTTGACAACTCCTCCGAATCGTCATAGACCCTGCCAACCTGCCAATTTTTCAGAGAGCAGTTGACGTGGTAGTCAGTGGGGGTCTCGATGAGTAGGGTGGATGGGGGAGCAAATATCATCTCTCGTTAATATAGATTCGATCACAAGGCGTTCGACACGAGGGCGAGCGTTGTCGTGGTGGTAAACGATTTTGTTCTTTTTGCGCGATCTTTTCAGCTGAATGGCAGTATAGAGGCGATCAAGCTGGACCAGGTACACATCGCTGTTGATGTCGGCCATTTCTGTTTGGGATTCGCCACTCCTGATGCTGAACAAAACATCGCGAAAAAAACGGTCGATAATTATGCATCAACCTGATAGAATTCAATGTAATTGAATGTATTAATTATAAATAAACACATATAAAATCAATTTTGTCGAAAAATATTGTTTTTGCGCTACCGGGATTCGAACCTGGATCTCTATTTCCATACCGGGGAAGTACACTACCGATTGTGTTATAGCGCCAGTATTTTTCATGACAAATTTTCGAACCTTACACTTAATACATTAATACATCTGCCGTTTCATTATTTGAAAGGCATCTACATTGTTTTTACAGAATCACTTTTATTTAAAACATCACAGACCTATGTTCTGAACAATTACAACTTCACAATAAGAATGTGTTCTCCTTAATAAAACATATTTTTATTATTAAGGAGAGCACATTCTTATAGTGAAATTGTAATTATTCAGAACATAGGTCTGTGATTAATTAGATATATCAATTTTTTATGTATATCTTTCTAATTAATAGATTTCATTTGAATTTAAAATTTATTTTTGACTTTCACTTTTAAAGTACGCTTGAAAAATTGATTTTGAATGGATCCATAAAAATAAACCAGCTGTTAAAACAAGTAAAAATGACGTAGGATATTTTCGGATTAAAACTTAATATTTGTAAATCTAAACACAGATAATATCTAATGCTAATGAGAATTGAGCACAAAATGCTCATTACCGAACAAAATATAGGTAGTCGACAATTAAAGTAGGCATTTATATTATTAAGGAGAATACATTATTATTGTGGTATTTATATTGCTGGAATGAAATTACAATATTATAATATTACCAGTATATCAATAAATATGAAACATTTGCGAAAACTTTATTTAAAACATTTAAAAAAAAGTAGTTTATATTAGATAATCTTTTTGCTACACTTTTTTACCCTTTCAATTCATGCTTAATTCGTGTAATTCATTAATCATCTAATTTAGTGATCGTAATGTTTGTAATTAGAAAGTAGTTACTTATTTACCATCACGCCGTTTCCGCGGGGGTAGGCAGAGAGAATAGAGCGCCACACTCTTCTGTCCTGACACACAGTTCTCGCCTCATCCACATTCATACATCTTCTCATACAAGCTCGCCAATTATTGAGGCTTCTAACGGGACCATCCTCCAGTATCTGATTTACCTGGTCGTGATAATGAATCTTACTCACTACACAGATCAGCTTTACATCCTTTCCTTATTTCTTCATTCATTCAGAAAGAATGAAAGAAAGAAAATAGTTAAGAGTATAAAGAAATAGCACTGATAATAGTATTTAGTAGATCTAGTCGTATGTAAGAGTATCGAAGACTTTAAGAAATTGGACAAAATAATTGGGATCCCTCGGTTAAAATTAAATGCAACCATGGGCGTGTCCGTATGGATAGCTGTATAAAAATGATATAAATTTCTGATTTCTAATGCGAATAGTCAGTTGCTATGTATTCTCGGTATTATTTTATGACACCCTTACCGAAAAACGATAAGGCGACTTGAACGATTAGAGATTTGATCCAAGAGAAGAAGCTAAAAATTTGGTGGGTGCACAGACTATTAAATATAATGACACGAACTAACGCTAATTCCTTGTTTCAATATTTTCAAATTGATCACTTTGGTACCACTTATGCAGTCAAATAGATCCGCAACTTTTTTTAAATATATGACTCGATTGGATAGAAAACGCTGACAATATAATATGCATTATTGTAAAAAATGCGTCTTGTTTATACAAATATTTAATTTTCGAAGAGTAAACATTTTTACTGTTGCTTAAATATGTCATCAACTATTCGATTTGTTTCCACATAGAATGTGTGTAGACTGCTTCTCGTCCCGCAACTAATGTTCCAAACCCCTCTCATATATGTGCACTTTATTTCAAGTCTATTCATTTACTGGTCTGTGGCTGGATGGATAGAGTTACAAATGAAGGTGTTACGGTTCGGATGAACAGAGAAAAAGTAGGCAAAACATCATAAAATAAAAATTTTAAAACTTTAATATCTCGGCCTGATAATGAAAATTCTGAGAAGTACCAAAACCTACATTTCGTAATTCAATTGTATTTATAATATTTGGATTGAATCGGATCGTGAAAAAACTTGATTAGGTTGGAACACACTAATTATTATTATGAAGAACCTAAGGTATTTGTTTGGTTAATCTACTGTACAGCTTTTCCGGGCCTCATTTAAAAAAAAATTATTTGTTTAACATTATTATTTTAATAGTGGAAATTAAGGAACGTGCGCAAGCCAAATCAGGTCGATGAAGAGACTTGACACAGATTATGCTCTCATGAGATTCTTTAGAGAGTACTCTAAGCTTTCGTAATACGGAATACCAGACATTCATACCAGACTCGCCTTCTCATGCCTCATTTCACGCTTTCAAACGTCGAATGTCGGTTCATTCACCATTGATGTTCCGTTCCGTCATTTGGGCGAATTTGAATCTCCCCAACATGTTTGTAATTTAATGTCAATTTTCAGCATAAATAGTTGTGTACCGGTAATGTGGCTTTCGAGACTCGCCATCAAATTGAACATTGTGTTTTAATAATTTAATATTTTTTGCTGAGTCTATCCGGCGTTTATTATCTATACCAATTTCTATAAATACGACCCCGGATAATCGAGAGCATTTTGTAATCAGTAATTTAATGAACCATCATGATTTCCCTTGAGCTTCTTAATTTATTTGTTAGCATAAAATAATGTACAGTACAGTAGTTCACATGTAGAACACGAACACTGGTCACATGATAAAGTGTAATCAATGTTCACAAGGGTAAAATTAACCGTTGCTTGTGCGAACAATCATCACGCATGAGCTGCTAATGTACAGTGGTGGGAGGGGGGGGGGACAGAACACGCCACATCGCGAATAACCACCCTGCATGACCACACTTCACCGGTCCGCCCGATAACCAAAATACAATGGCCATCAGCAACGACTCCAGATTACAACAATGTAATAATAATTAATGCCACACAAATAAAACAATGTATTTAATCTATAGTTAATCCGCATTGTTCGGAAGTGTGTCAGGGTGTAAGTTGTCAACCGGCGGCCAGTGTATTTTTATCAAAAATCTATGTACGAAAATAAACGTAAAAATTTTCAGCGTTCAAAACGATTACGAATAATACACGCGATATAGTAGGTACACGCATATACTAATATATGCTAACATAACACTGTAGTCTGATTCTCTAAATTTATTTACAACTCATTCTGAATTTCTGAAACAATGTATTCTGAATATATCAGACATTAAATTTAAACCAAAGTAAATAACATCTTCCTCAGCCTACGTCCGTCCACTATTAGACCTCTCTTCGTTAATCCTTCCTCTTAACTATGTACTTACAAATGGCTAGTATCCACGGATGAGATTTTTATGAGATTTTCGTCTTTAGTCAATCTCTGAGATTCGTATTCGCATTCGTAGTCAGTTCAAGTCTCTCTTATCGCCAATAGGGTTTGATGTTTGTTTTGTCTCGCGCTTCACTCCATGCTTGTTGTACGTCAAACGTTAAATATCAGTCCATTTACCGCTGATGTTACGGTCGTCCGTTGGGTGATTTTGAATCTCCCATGCAGCAGATAAAACCGGATATATGTTTATAATTTAATGCCTTCTAATTGAGCTGATAAAAAATTTCAGAATAAATTGTTGTAATTCTAGGTAAAGTTTGTGCGCATGTGTTGAGTCTCGCTGACAAATCTAACGCCGTGCACGTGGATCGGTACCCGGACCTATTTTCCGAAGTTAAGTAACTAAATATATTTTCGATAGATACGGAATCTCAAATACCTTTGAGTAATTTGATAGCAGACGCCAGAATTATCAATTCATTTTAATTAAATTTTGAACACATTGATACAACTTTATTATTTAGGAGAACACATTCTTATTGTGAAGTTGTAATTATTCAGAACAGACGGTCTGTGATATTTTAAATATGTATACGTAAAAATAAGGTAGATGGCTCTTTCATATAATGGAACGATTAAATGTATTAATATCAAAAAATTTAACATATAGGTTCGAAAATTTGTCGCTAAAGATACCGTTGCTGTAGCATAGTTGGATAATGTACCTACTCCGGTTTGGAAAGAGATCCAGGTTCGAATCCCGGTGGCGCAACAACAATATTTTCCGATAAAATTGATTTTATATGTATATCTTTCTAATTAATATATTTAATTCATATTTAAAATATCACAGACCTGTGTTATGGATAATTACAACTTCACAATAAGAATCTGTTCTCCTAATAATATATAGCATTTCGCTGATATGTATACTTAGCCATTGAATTTATTATTAACATAAGACGGGATGATTCACGCGGCATTTGTCGAAAAACAGACTATAATAATGGCCGACTTTGTTGTTTGGATCTCTTAGCCAAAGAAAATACACGAATTCTGGGAAAACTGAAACAAGAACCACGGAAAACTCAAATCTCAGCAACAATAAGAAATACTGCCCGCAGGTGTGGCGGAATGGTATCAGTGAAGATTTTGTGCATTTTCGGAGTAATCATTTTTTCTCGTATTTAAACAACTAAACAGTAATAATTCTATTTTGAAGGGATCTAACATTCTTTAAATAAACAGCAAAAAAATATCTAGAGCATGAATTCACTGGATGTTGAGTCATCTGTCATTATTCGAACACGCTTCTTTGTATATTTATTTATTTTGTCGATGGATTGTTAAATCTCTCGTCGATTACCTTATCCGTAGGATAAGACAAATCGCTAAATAGAGATTGCCAGCGATCGTGAAATGTATTACATTTTACCCATCGTGGGCTAATTCGCTGTTAGTATTGTGAAAGACGCCTGCCGCCATCTGTGAGTTGCCAGGCAAAGTGCTCCCTAGATGAGGTGCGCACCCGAGCAAAGCAGAAGCATGTTGAATGCAACAGAAATCCAGATTAAATCGTGTCATTTCAATTAGCATATTCAAATTATCCTTTGTAACCTATTTTTAACAAATTAAGTGTAAATTTCTGATAAATGGCCAATACTGCCATTACTACTTACCTACCTTTTCACGTAACCAAGTTAGACCCGCACGAATACAGAATGGTACACCAACTTACCAGGCAGCTTACCGTGCTCGTCTAATCTTTCTGATATCGTACGATAAAAACAAAAACACATCATCTTCCAGAGCATTATTGAAAACGATAAAACAATATTATTTGGCGAAGTTCAGTCTTTTTAAACAGCAATTTACAGATGGTAATGATTATATTTGTATAAACAAAAAAATTATAATAATCCCTGAGTGAATCACAATCATTTTAAAGAAACAATAAAACAATATTCCACTCATCGCACAAGTTTCTGAAATGTTTATTATTGAGTCAAGTTTTTTTTCCTTCGTGATTTCCATACAAATTAGATTGAAATTCATACTTACAAAATATCAATATGTTAAGATACAATAACAACATAAGTACAATCTGTTAAGATGCTGTGCGAGAGAAGAAAAAATCGTGGGATACAGACAGGCCCGTCCTTACGACAGAGCGACCGCCCCGGGCGCCCAATGCCTGCGGGCTGCCTCAGTGCCTACTAGAATTATTATAATATAGCGATTCAAAAAATGCCGTGAGACACCCCGAGACATCGATGCGAAAGAATTGTTCAGCGAATTGTCACACGTTGAATCAATTCTTGATAAGAAAAGTGTAAGAATAGAATCGATTGAAATCGTATCAAGAATGCCAACCTCAATGACTTGCTTCTATTCAGAATCTGCTTTAAAAAATTTTCTAACAGTTCCTCAACGGTGGCTGGGGGCCAGAAAAGCTTTAGTAAGATATATCCGCGCTGAACAACATCAGCAGATCGGCCCATTGTACTTGCGATACTTTCTATCTAAAATATTGAATCTCGAAAATTGCATTTCAAAAGAGTAATCGTATTTTATGTTCAAAGTCAAAATAAAATATAAAAAGAAGTGTGTAGTTTATGTAATTATATAATATTCCACATAAAAATGATACTTAATATATGTGTTTTACTATTTTGGGTCTAGAATATTTTATTTATTTATTTAGAATTTATTTTAGAACAATATTTGTAGATAAAAAGAGTAGGGGCATCAAGATAATATCTATCCTGAGGCGTCGATTTTTCCGCGACGGCCAGGTCAACAGGGATGTGAGAAATATAACCGGGCTATTCAGATCGGGCATCACTCATAGACAATTGTTTATCAATCAACGCTTCACCACTGCATGGTGAACATTCACCTGAACGGTAAGACATCTTCCACTCAAGACGTCCTAAAGTTATTCTCACCCAATGATATTCAACTTCAAATATCAATGTTACACCAAGCAGGCATAGATATATATTAATATATATATATATAACATACGCCATAATATGCGAACACATGCATCACGAAGAATCTTCATGCATTTTTTCCTTCATAATACTTTTTGTATAACGTTTTTTTAAATACACCATAACATGTCAGCTTAAATGTTTCATGATTCAAGAGAAATTATAAATGATTGCTAAATGAAATCGGAAGGGAGATAGTGTTTATTTTTTGTCATTTTTCAGGCATGCACAGGGACGCCTACCATAAGTATAACTCCATATCTCTCACTTTATAAAATAAGGCCAACTTTGGCATTATACACCTTCATTTTTTACTTTATATTTTGACAAAAATGGTTTAATAACACAACCGGGAAAAATGAAAAGGCTAATAAAGAAGAAATTAATCTTCTTACACCGATTGGAAAAATCTGCATTGTTGCTGGCTAACGCAGGTTGTCGGAGCAAGTGTTAAAGAGGACACATTGCACTCTATACAGTCTCGAAATAAAACTATTTTATATTAAGCTAATTAGTTTACTTCTTGATAAAGTCCATTATTTTTTGTGTCAAATTTGTGACGATGTTTTGTCTCGCTGTTCAATGCCATCAACATAAAGCATTTGCGAAATAAAATTTGCACCACAAAGTGTGCGATAAGGTGTTAGCGATTCCTGACCTGTGTGAAGAGCTTGTTATAACCCTGGCTGAAGGAATTGTATCCCATCATGTTCCGACATGGTCCCGGGCGCTCGGTGCTGGTGCGCACCATCAGCGGCCGGGTGCTCTGGTCCGACGTGATGTTCTGCTGAGAAGACACTGCGCCTGGCCTACAGGCCGCTGGGGCGCGGCCCGCCGTTGCCGTCTGTCTATTACTTCCCTCAACTTCCCTCAATCAGTGCCCGTCTTATTAGAGCACTTTCGTTTTTCTCTCGGTACGTTTACACGTTGACCCCCCGACCGGGCTCGAGTTCTAAAATTCCGCCTGGTTTAACTTTAGAAAATATATTTTCTCTTTGATCAAAGCCTATTGCCTGTTCGAGTAATATTGTTACGGACCCGTTCTGCGGTCACAGGAAATTTGCCTGCTTTTTTTGTTAGTATTGTTTCGACTTTATTTTGTTTTATCTAAAAAATCTCATTTCTGTTTTTTCGAAATTGTTTCAGTACTTTTCATTTTCCTTATATTTTTTAATTACCATTTTTTAAATAGCGTTTCTTTGGTTTCTCTTTCCATTTATTTTATTTGTACTCTTTGACAATATTCGCTAGTTTATCTTTTGTCTCCTTTTATCATATTTATGGTAATTTATTTCACCAATGAGCGATCGGTGTAGACATATTTTTAATAAATTTAATAATTAAAAATGCTAAAGTAAGTAAACTTAATTCAAATCTTATCGAGTGGCATTTGTAAGTAATTTTTATTTTCATCCAGTTTAGAACATACGTAATATTTTGTTCCCAAAATGTTGTGTATAACATCAACATCAATATATAATCTGCGGTGAGATACACGGTTAGTAAACCAAACGATGAAGAGTTTATTTTCTTTAAATTATCGAAGCGTTATTACATTCGTTGTCGTGTGACGATTTTCATTTGTGATTGGGAATACATTTCACGAAATTCAGAAATAGATTCGATGTAAAAATTTGCTTTGTGGCAATCTATTTGTCAAATTTTTAGTATCTTACTTAACTCCTCGTCTAAAAAGCTGGGTGAATTGAACTGACGACGCGTTTTCTGTATTCGACTATCTAATGACAGTAGACCACTGTGAAATGTGTCGGGAAGGGCTACGTATTACACTTTAACCGTATCAGTTCGCTTTTGGGGTGTTTACCCTCTTTTGAACAAACTAACACCATCTGACAGCTATTCGTCCAACGTGAGCACATCGAGTCAGGATAACACTTCTACCTGGTTTGGAAAGTATGAGAAATACAAAAATTGGATGATTCGCACTAAGATGCATTAAAAACTGTCAAACACACTATGAAAGAAAATATGAATTATGTGGGCAATTTTTAGATTTTTCACAGCACCGTAGGATGATTTAACAAAACAAGAATGCTTTCTCATAAATTGTGAACTATTTAATCTATTGTACACTTAACTGTTAATGGTGAATGTTTTCCTTACAGTTACAATGTCTACGAACTCGCGGCGGACGATACCAGAAGACGCGTTCTGTGTACAAATACACTGTTTTTCCAGAAGACTCGCCGACACTTCACGCCGGTACTCCCGAAGTTAATCGCGAAATAATCGCTTCACAATATGGTACAGCGATCGACTCGTGTGCCAAAAGTTGCACAATTTTTAAAATATTATTTAAGCACGTTCCGGTGCGTGGTTGTCTTGTTATTTGGCAATGGTTGCACAACTGGCGCGCTGAGAGGAGGAACGCTCGGTCTGCGTGGTGTAGTGGCGCCGAGCCTCGGGTCGGTGGGTAGGTGGGCCGCGGTCGGCGCGCGGCACTGCAGCTGGCGGCGGGGGTGCGGGGCGAACAGGGATGAATGGGCGGCGGGGCGAGCCGGGACGAGGGAGGGGTGCCGGGGAGCGTACAGTCCTTGCAACTTTTTTCCGGTTTACATTATTATTAGTATTCGTAATAATATTACGCTTCCCCATCTATATCTGTGACATTCTGGATGTGGCGGCTTCAGTAGTATCATTTGTGGCCGTAAAGTGCTTACTTAAACGGTCAGCTCTGTGAGACGCGAATATTATGCTATATATGATAACTGAGAAATCTTACTTACCATAGAAATTGTCTATCCGCGATTTTTATATGGTATCTAGATGTCATTTTTGTTCGTTTTGACACCTAACTTACAAAGGTGGAATCCATAATATAATATTACATCGACATTTTATGTACGTGTGGTTTGTTTTGGGGAAAGCTATATCATTGAAATATTGATTCTATTGAGACCCTAACCAAGCAGCTGTCTCCAATAGTCGCAGTACTATCGCCGATTGCTTACCTGCTTGTCAAATTATTATTATGGCGTTGAACAATGTGCTACAAGTAAAAATAGAGCTGAAAATAAAAATATAATTTTTCAATCAAAAGAAATTTTTCTTTTAAAAATAGAATACGTGTCACATTAATATTTTATATGGAGAGCTGATTTGAACTAACCAATATTTATAAATCTTTAGGTTTTTCAAACTGATGAACTCAATTACATACTGGAAAACTGGCTTCTTCCGCAATTAAATGAAGATTCAGAAGTCTTTATCTTTAAAACGGAGCTCTACCTCATTGAATGTTGGAGGTTTTATGAATGAATCTCTATCTCAACGATGGATAAATCGCATTGTGAATGAAGACCTGGCTCTGGAGATTTCCTGATCTCACGTTCTGTGACTTTTTCTTGTGGAAGTTTGTAAAAGAACCAGTTTATATATCAGCTCTGCCAACAACTCTGGTCGATCTGCGGGATCGTATCACAACTGAGGTGAACTCAGTAACACAAGACATGCTTCATCGGGTGTGGAACGAGTTCAGCTACCGATTAGATGTTTGCTGAGCAGCCAAAGGGGGTCACACTGAACATTTATAAATTGTATTTGTAAACTTTATTGTGTGTATTATCAAATATAATTTACTTTATATTTTTCAATTGTTCGCAGTTTGAAATACAGAGTTACGCAACCGAGTCCATCATTTTGAATAATCCTGAACATATATCGAATAAAATACATTTATGGACACGCATTCTGTCATACAACTATAAATTTTTTAACCGATATTTTCGATGAACATTTAATAAAATCAATTTTTTTTTAGTTTATCTTGGTTTATTTGGTACCAAAGTATGGAGAACAATAAAGTCCCGGTAGCGTAATTTTTCGATGAAATTGATTTTATATGTATATATTTCTAATTAATACATTTAATTAGTATTTAAAATATCACAAACCTATGTTCTAAATAATTACTACTTCACAATAAGAATGTGTTCTCCTTAATAATAAAATTATATAGTAGTTTCTACATATCACAGAATGTATACAATACGACAAATGCCCAGATCTACACTAATGCGAGATTGTTTATTGAAAAATATATGAAAACTACAGCGAAATTTGTGTCAATGGCTAAGAATATTCTGTTTATTTTTTTCATAAATTTGATAACATGAAATTTTTTATTTAAATATTTATATTTATCAAATCAATTTATTAAAACATCTCTTACGCATGTAAAATTCTACTGCGTATTTTTAGTTTTGAAAAAATGCAACATCGGTTTTTACAAAATATGTTGATAGATAGACGGAGCGTCGGCCATCTTGAATGATATACTCGTACTCGCTTCAATGTAAATGAAAGACGGGATCCTTCGGTTGAAATCAAATGTCGCATTGATTTCAAACAAGCTCGTGCAACCTTTAGCCGCATGAAAAATATGTTCAACTCTCATGATCTCAAGGATGAATTATGAATACGAATGATCAGATGCTATGTTTCTGGATATTATTTCATGGACACTTACCGAAGAAATAATAAGGTGACTGCATTTGAGATGTGGATTTATATAATATTGCTTAAAATAAGCTGAATGATTAAAGTTGCGGATGTTATGGTTCGAATGAATAAAGAAAAAATAAGATAATAAAATATAAAACAATAAAATTCCGAAAATTTCAATATCTTGAACACGTGATGAAACAGCCAGAGAAATACGAAGCCTTGCATCTCATAATTCAGGGAAAATTTTACTAGAAGTCAGATCTCTGGAAGGAGAATATCATGGCCGATGAACCTAAGGCAATGGTTTAGCCAGCCTACTGTAGAGCTACTTCGAGCCGCAGTAAACAGAGAGATGATAGCCCAAATGATAACCAACGTCCGTGAATGGATAGGGCATAAGAATAAGAAGAAAAAAAAGAAAGATACGAATCAGTCTCGTCCACATATTCCATTATTTAATGATAAAAAATAAAAATGTATGATATATTGATACAATGGAATAATTGATTTAGGTATTTAAGTCTTATATTTATTTTTTCATTGACAAAATGTTACATATACTGTACAGTATTGTATTTAAATAATATTTTTGTGTAGCTGTATATGAAAATATTTATGGAGTAAGAATAAGTTGATAAAAAAAGTATTATTATATGAAGGTTATTAAACTACTGTGGTATTATTATTTATAACAAATAACGCCAAAAATAAAAATATATTCGACGCTGACCGTACGCGGCGTAGTGCGGCTCTTTTCTATCGATCCATTAGGCCCGAGGGTTTCCGACCGGCGGCGGAAATGGCCGAGCGATGCCTAAATTTTCCGAGTTTCCACGAACGGCCGCCTTCGGGGTTGGGGCGGACCCCGCGCTGTCTCTTCCCTTCCCCTGCCCGACGAGTTCGCGTGCACTGACAGCGCGGACCACTCTAAGCTTCTAATGTTCACTAATTTCTGTCGAGTTTCCTGCTTAAAGTTTGGTGAGTTTCCTAATGCAGGTACAATTACTAATTGCCGTTATAATACAAGTTTTTCCTTGTTCAGTGGTCGTTTTACCAAATTGGGCCCAATTTTTTATACCCAGTACCCTCGCATTATTGTAATTATGATGTAGTTGATTTAAAAATAAGCAAAAGTAAGAACACATTTTTGTGATGAAGTTGCAAATACGGAATATAATTCTATGGTACTTTTAATACAAATTAAATTAATCAATTAGAAAGATATACAATATAAAAAAGTATTTATCGAAAAGAAATTTTTTCGACAAATAGATTTTTTCGATATATATTTCTATTTGATTACTTTAATTTGTATTAAAATAAAGTTATTTACTTAATAAGAATGCGTTTTATATAATCAAATTAATCTTGCAGAATCATTGGCAAACACAATCAACACAACCAAATACGCAATATAAAATATTTTTTATATAATTATAACGTAATTTACCGTTTCGATGACACACACGCTTGCATAGCGACAGATTATATTCTAAGTCTCGCCCAAATATAATGTCGCTTTGTCATTATTTGAAAGCCTGCTGTTTTAAAGGAAGCGGGTCTTGGCTAAACATTAAA
Organism: Eubasilissa regina; assembly: GCA_022840565.1. NCBI lineage: Eukaryota > Metazoa > Arthropoda > Insecta > Trichoptera > Phryganeidae > Eubasilissa > Eubasilissa regina. The sequence goes on from JAINEB010000018.1 coordinate 32,221,863, forward strand.
AGTAAGGGTTGCATACGAAATTTAGAATTACGAAAATTTCATAGCGAATTCCGAATTATAAATATATAAAAATAATATATTGTTACGATTGCAGACTAACGGCTACACAATGAGTAATCATAAAACAATAGGGGTACTCCGAAGAGATTGTTCTTAGAAATACTTGAAAAATTTAACTAGTTAAAAAACTGTATTAAAAAAGTGTTGATTGACATTCCGTCTAATATTGATATTCAAGATGCTGAAATTTTGTCGATTAAGAACATTATTTCTGCAGTTCTCCCAGTGATGCTTATTGTTGACGTCCTTTGTCAAGAGAATGCAAATTTTCTTTCAGCTGATGCGGCTTTTATGTTTGAGAATTTGGGATCTGATGAGCTCTCATTAAAGTTGAAGTACAATTTAGAAAATCTCGAATAAGCCAAAGACGAACAAATGTAACTGGAACTCTTCAGGATTTACACAATGGTGGAAAAAAAGAGATTTAAAAATTTTTGACTAGGCCAACGAAAAATAGAATAAGTAGGTAAAGTTATTAAACGTTTGACACATATATTGATTTCAACAGAAATATGAAAGTTCCGTAACCACCCACTTGGAATCTGGAAGAAGAAACTAATCACTACGCGCAGTCCCAGTCATTAATGCAAAAATTGGAGAACAAAATTCAGTCGAATTTGACGTCCAACATGCCGTCCAGCTCAACTCGACAAGCACAAAATAATAGCTTAATTTCAAAAATTAAATCCAAAATGAAATTATTTCGAAATGAGAATGGTGTTCGATAAAAAAGTGTTGAATCCTTATGCAATGTTGATTTTGACTCCACCAACGTGCGTGGAGTCCAAGCGAGCCTTCTCAGTTGCAGGCAACTTTTGTAAAAAAGTTTGATCGATACCAGGGGACGTGGATAATTGAAGATGATTGTATTAAAATTTTATTTAATGTGGTTCAACGCGCTAGCTGCTTGCACGAGGCATTGATTAAGGTTATAATGTTATAACTTAGGGATTTTTAACTGTGATTAAAAAAAAAAATAAAATTACAAATATGCAATATATCTCGTTTTTTTGTTAGTTTGATATCTCTCAATTATTTTAAATTCGTATTTTAGAATGTTTCCTTAATAACTGGGTTATTAAATAATGATCCTTAAGAACCCAAGTGGGTCAGAAATGTTTTGTAAATACAACTTCGTGCCAAATTATTACTCAGAGTAAATAATCATATATATTTCTGAGAAATAATCGATTTATTTTTAAATTATTCATAATATTTATTTTTACTTTCACATTTTATATTATTCTTTTAACACCCACTTTGGAAATGTTTACTTAAATTTATAAATACTCCAATGAAAATAATAAAAACAAAGTCTACCCTATTGACTGTGTGGTACTAAACTACTGCTAACTTCGAGTGTAATGCAACAATATTTATTAACCAGTGCGAAAATTGTTTTGAGTGTTAACAATATAATAAAAAATGTGAAAGAAAAAATTAAACATATTTTTATTTACAGTGAGTCCAATGATTTGTCAAGAAACTGAGCTGTAGGATAAAATTACTCAATTATTATTAAATTACAAATTACTTATTTTGTTATGGTTAATCTCAACAACAATATTTTTAATTAATACGTACAATTTTAATAAAAACTGTCTTTCAGTTAATGAACACACAACTATGGACGTTAAAATAAGGTTTAAATCAAATTCATTTTGTTTGGTTAAATAAAGGATAATCTGTAGGATTATCTATTAATTAAGTGACATCAAATCAATTACTATGGTTTCCATATTTTTAGCCAGCAAAATTAAGTTAGATTTGCGAAAATCGCCGTAATATTTTTCTAATCTTTTTTTCATTAAAGTGTGAATATTATTCCTAATATTTAATAGATAAAAGTACTAAATACGTCATTATATCTTATTATATACACAATACATTTGTAAGGGGACATTTTTTCAATTTAGCGTTGGGGACAATTTTTTTAGTTACGCCTCTGCCTATCATTAAAAATTGTACGAGTAGTATCATATCATGATGTCGAGTTCTATAAAGTTGATTATCATTAATATTACACAATTTAACAAAATGTTTAATATTTTATATTAATCGACAATGCCATTATCGATAATTATTTAACGTCCTAGAAATTAAAGTGAATTATTGCAAACGGCCTGTTCTATTAAATTAGAATTAATAACGGAGACATAATATTCATTCACGGCTTAACCTATTTTAATAGTGATTTATATTATGTATATTATATTAAGGGACGCTAATGGCACGGAGTTTTAAAATATTAATCTTCAATATAATTCATGACACTGTGTCGACGGAGCGCCGGTAATACGTTCATAAATATTTGCTTCAATTTAAATTCATAGTAAAGAATCCTAGTGAGACTGGGCTAGCACAAAAATAATAAAAATGTTTAAAAATCTAATTAAAAAAATGTATACTATACACAGCAGAATGAAAAAATATATATTATTTTATATACTATATACTTTAAAAAAATGATAGAAAATTTTCGTAAACGTCTACAATACTATACAACTCCATTGATTGAGTAGTAATTTTTAATAACATAATCAAAAGATTTTTTCTTCTTCTTCTTTAATGGTCTTTCGGGATTCATCGGTACATGAGTACAATAGCGCGCCATCCAATAGCTTCTGTGATCCGCTCTATCGAGCACCAACCTATCTCTTGCAATTATCCGCCCATCTACGTCTTGGCTTGCGCATGAAGGCTCTGTACGTGTTACGGGACACATCTGCTCTTGATACATGGCCCCCACACTGCAGCTTCTTTGCTTTCTTTCTTCAGGATACCTTTGGCCGTATAACGTTCCAAAAATGCAATTTTATTATCCTCTTATTACGTATTCGGCCATAAATTTTGCGAAAAACTTTATTTTCGCAGACTAGCAACCTATTTTCTTGCGCTAAACTGAGATACTAAACTTCACGACGACAGCAATTTCTATAAAACAAAGTAACAAGCGTTTCTAATTTTATCCTCCTATTTATTATTATTGCGTATAACTATTCCTCGTCACATTTGTTCCCATGTATTTAAACAGTTTAACCGATTCAAAAGTGTGAACTCTTATGATGTGGCGTCTGTCAGTTACGACTGGAAACATTTTTTAATAATGATAAATAAATACGTTTTATATTTTATGAGTACACGAATATTTGTTAATTGACAATAATCAATGCATAAAGATAACATAATATTTGGACGTGAACGTAATATTATTTTAATAATACACATCTATCTTGTTGTTCAAAACAATCCAAACATTGGACGCAGTAAACGTCAGATTATGACGTTTTAAATGAAACGTGTTTTGGGCGGTCAAACGTCCCATTTCGCTCCTTCAAATATCGTGCTGCGGTCAGAATCTCACGCAGCCCGTGCTGATATAATACGTTAAATTGTTTTTAATAATTACCCTTCTGTTGTTCTTTCCAAACGGCGATCTGTAGTTTTTAACAGGTTTCCTCAGGTGAGCCATTTTTGTCGCAAATGCCGCCTCGGCCCCGATTCACAAATAATTCCGAGCGGTCAACCCCTCAACCTTCGAGTCCAGTCGGCACCCCGGCCCGATCACCCGCTCGACACCTCAATCATAAGCACTCCATCACGCTGCTCCGGCACAAGGATCACCGCGACAGTCGGAAATATATTATTTTAAAAAATATATCGAAATTTTTTTTACACATGACTTTCGCGGGCCGCGCTAGTTAGCGAAGCGTATTTTTAACACTGGGAGATCTTATTATCGAAAGTTCAACTCGTAAACTTTTCCGCGGGGTCACATCACACACGTCAAGTTTTAACCCGAAACACGGTAACGCACTTGTTCTTTGACCGACTTATAAAGTCTTTCCAGTCAACTTCGAAGAATCGCGATTGTCGCCGTATGCCACGGTCAAAAAGTGGACTGTCCTAGGAAAACTCGTACAGAAATACCTTCACCTAGTATCTAAATGTACCGAGTGCCGTCGTGTTTATCGTACGCGACCCGAACGGACGTCCAACTGATATCTGCTGGCTCTCGGTGCTCTCCTCGGATGGAAGATGAGGCATCCGCCTGATAGTCGGCAGATGTATAGCTCCGATCAGTGGACTGAGTCCGGGGGAGTCGGTTTCGCGTCGGGAGTTGATCCCAGATGGAGCTAAAAATACAGAATTCTTCCCGACGCCGACGAGCAGCGTCGCCAGCGGCGTGTAAAATAATGCAACACGTTACGAAAGTGATGAAAATCTTCTACTCCTTTCACTCGTTAAATCAAATTAGAGAATGACAGTTCCTGCCGACGTTTCACCTTCTTCGTCACTCTCTGTGTATCAAGAATGGTTTGAAATTAGTGAAGATTGGGATACCTCGTGTTTCTGACACGTGCTAGTATTACCATGATTATGACTCAGGCGCAGTGAGTATAATATACAATTTGGACCTTGACTCACTAGCGGACCAAAGCTTTTTTTCAGGGACGCGTTTTATTTTCTTCTACTTGCAACTTTAGCCATAATCCGTTCCATTGAAAGCCATGTTTGAATGTTAATTCGTCACAATTACATAATTAATCAAAGAAACTTCAAACAGGTATAAAATTCTTTTAGGTAAATATTTAGATAAATAGAAATTAAAAATTCAGATAAATATTAAGAAATTTATACATATTAATAAATGTCAGGTCTTGCTATTATTTTAATTAAATAGAGAAGAGAAGAGATTATATACATTAAAAAAAATTCCAACTGCTATCGGAATTATAAAAAAAAAAAGAAAATTGGCAAAATTGTGCATTTTCGTAAAACTAAGAATTCAGATGTCCTTTTTAAAATGTGTAAAATTTTGTCCTTAAGTAGGTACTTGTTACTAAAAAATTAAAGATTTTTTTTATATGTTCTACTCTTTGATTAAGTTATCAAAAACTTTTATTTAGAAGAAAGGATTTAGATTAACAAAAACAGGAATGAGAGGAAGTAAACGAGAAACTTCGGATTTGATAATATATTTTGTTAAAAATGTTTAAAACATATCTGGACCATATTAGATATTGTTCAATAGCTAATGATAGCTGATGATACTTTAACGATTGTTTGAAATGGATTATTATACTTTTTTTTGATATACGAGTTTTACGATTTATCTAGTCATTTCGAACGAATTTGTAAACGGTTGCTGAAATAAACAACGAAGACATGAAACATCGCTTTTTTCGATCAAAATAATAATATTTTTGTAATAATTTCTTCCAAACATGTAGTGTATAGTATATATTCAAACGATTTTTCTATTTATATATTCTTTGTATTTAAGTAAACAACATATTTACAATCCTTGCAGGTCTTGTACTCATAATTCGTCTACACTAGAAAAGACAAATAATTATTTATATTATATTTTATACAATATGTAATATTCTTCAAACAAACAAGCAAAATATTAGTATAGTTGGCTCTGTGTGTCCTCAAGGCCTTTCTGTCTTGATGTGTGATCTCCGGACAAGGAATTGTTCGCCTATCTCATTCTTGGGCGCCCCAGGGACCGAGTTCCCATTGGCGCTCTCTCTCTTACGAAGTGATCTAGACACGTGGTCATATCTGACACGTTCTGCCCATTTTAGACGTCTCGACTTTAGTATTGTTGAGATAATTGATTGTTGGAAGACTCTGACAAGCTCAGCGTTTGTGCGGATGCGCCAATTTTGTTTTCGAACTCTTGGATAGACTTTAATTGCTCTCCGTACGGCATCATCTCCAGTTTCCACATCCACATAGCACTATTAGTGTAATATATATGCCGAATTTGGTTTTTCTTGACAGTAACTTGGAACAGGCTTTAAAAACAAAAATGGCCGCATTCCAATTTTTAACTTGTAAGTTCTAAGGATATCTCATTCTTGTCATATGTGTTAGTTCCCAAGTACTGAAAGGGGAATGTGAAATTATATTAAATTAAGCCCTTCAAACACGACGTACTCTTTCTCGACATCCTCAAGAACCTAGCCATATAATGTCAACAAACCAAACAACAAAAATAATTAGTAAAGAAATTAGCGAAGAAAATAATACTTTTTTAATGTATCTTTCTATAAAGTACGGAGTATATGGAACCCGTTTCTTGAATCAATAATCATATCAATGCGATAATGAAATGTATTTTATTAATAATTATACAAAATACTTTGTTTAAACCACTATTTATTAATTATTCTACATGTTTCGATACCGATGGTATCTTCTTCAGGAAACAATGTATACTGAAATTAAAAAATATATGCATAGTTAAAAACAAATCTATAAAATAGAGAATAAGTAAAAACGAATATGAAAACAAATTTATAAAGTGACTATTTGCAAAGAGGATTTGGTTATTTAGTTCTTACTTATTCTATAGTTTTGTTTTTATCTATGCTTGTATTTTTTAATTTCATAATATATTGTTTCCTGAAGAAGATACCTTCGGTATCGAAACATGTAGAATAATTAATAAATAGTGGTTTAAACAAAATATTATGTATAATTAATTATTAATATAAAATGAGGTCACAAAGTAATTTTGCAAATATTGAAGAAATGTATTTTTCGTTCATTGTCATATATTTCATATCTTATGTAACTCTATTTTATTTTATTTAAAGAACAGCTGGAGAAGGGGGAGGACCAACCCTTTTCCGGGACCGGTTTAGAAGCTAGGGCTCCCTTGTCGGTCCCACTCATCAAGGCTAATAAAAAATACGCGACTTTAATTCAATTACATTTTAACAATTATAAAACGAAAAAGTATAAGAAATTCAAGATGGTTATTAGAATTTTTTTTTTTTTAACCCTCTAGCGTCCTTTAAGTATATACGTAGCTCTGTATTCTTATGTAGCTCTGTATTGCCAAAAGAAACAAACATCTGGGTGCAAAATGGATTAGACATTTTTTTGGCCAAAGTAGGCCTTTACGTAAAGTGATTTCTGTAATTGAAGCGTTTGATCTCAATCACAACGAACATAAATAAAAAAATGGCAAAGTGAGCGAATCTAAATTCGACTCCTACTCGTAGTTCTGGCATTTAGTGATACTGCGGATGTGTGCGGTTGCGTGTACGTGTGCGCATAATTATCTATTAATAAAAACACCACTATAATTTCTGGCTTATTTTATTTTTGTTACACAATGACGGCGGCGCTACTGTAGATTCAATTTGTCGCGCATCAATGGCGTACGTACGCCAACGTGCAATGTGCATTGGCGCCCACATTGGACGAGGCCCAGAGGTGCGGCCCTACAACTATTTTGATATTCATTTTTGCTACTTTTTGATAATTTTTAAAATTCACTACAACAAGGTATGTTATTATAAAATCATTTCATACAGTGGTACCCTCGATATTTAAAGCCGGGGACAAGATTATTTAGAACGATTTTTACACGTATTTACGTAAAAAAAAACACTTTTGTTTTTTTCAAAGCTGTGTATATTATAGGAGGCAAGAGAATTTTTTTTTTCTTAGTATTCAATGGTTGGAATTATTGCGACTGGTCAGAATCCTGGTGTTCTGTATGGAGTTGAAATAACCTTGAACCTAGATTTTAAGTTTTTGACAGAACCAATAAAAAAATGTAAACGGAGAGAAAATGTAAACTGGAGATATTAAAAAAAAACAGATTACATTTATTTTTTATTGAAAAAATCTAACAATGTTTTTTGTTGTTTTTAAATAATTAGTTCTTTAAATATTATAGATAAAATTAAAGGTGTATTACTAATACTAGTAAAATATGCTTAGAGACCTTCAATATGTCTCATGGTATCGTCCTTTGTAGGAACTAGGGTTATGGAATGAGCAGACACTTCTTCTTCGTAGAAAGGTTCTTCTTCTGTCAAGTTATCGTTTACACAACTGTCCACTATTTCATCAATTTCTACTGCGTCCGATGTTATTATGTTGAAGTGAACGTCTAAGTAAATCTTCAAGAGTTATTAATATTTTTTTCCCCGCCCATCAATGTTGTCTATACTATCTTTTACGCAATTTTCTTGCTGATTCCAGCTTGTAAAATCAATAAGTGAAAATTACGTAGGTATAAGAATGAAAAATGCGTTTAAACGACTACTAAACAATCGATACACTCTCGAATCTATGGCGTATAGCAAACTTGCCAAATGAATTTTAATAAATTTTAGACGTAAATCCCGGGAAAGACAAACGTAAAATAGGGGTTTTAATGTACTAAAATGACAAGGAACTAGAGAAATAACACGCAAATGGAGGGAAAACGTGAATTCCGGACATGTAAAATCCACTGTATGTGTATTTCATATTTAGTTGTAAAAATTTAATATTCTTACATTTAGTATGCAACACTTTAAAAAAAAAAAAAAATATATATATATATATCAATTGGCAATAGGTAAATATATTATTAAAAATAAAAAATAAAAATTAGTTAATACCTACATATTCTGCTACTATTTAACCTATGAAAAGTAGCAAGACTAGTTGCTTCCTTCACATTTGCTGGCAGTTCATTGAACATTTTGAAACCTTTATAGTGTAAACTCTTTAGTGTTCCTACCAGATTTGTTTTTGAAAGTCTAAAATCCCACCGACTTCTCGTTGGATACGTGTAGACCTAAAAATTATTTATTTATATTTATATTTTATTCATGGCAATAATCGATTAATGATTTTTAGGACATTTTGTAGAATTTTATTCTTAACCGTAATTATTTAAACTTTTTTAGCAATTATTCAATTCTTGTATCCTCATTGCTCTGTTTTGAATTATTTGCATTTTTTATAATAGTGTAGTTGAACAATAATTTGTGTGCGGAGTGACAATAGAATTATATACTAATTGAGAAGTTTATTTCTTATTCGTTTAAAAAAACAACTTTTTTGCCATTTTCTTTGTAATCAAATAAAATATAATGATTCAATTTTAGTATGTTGTCAATTATTAAGAACCTACTTCTAAATATTTTATTTTATTCACCTTTTCAATGTCTTCTTTATTTATTCTCAATGAATAATAATTATTATTTTCTTTACCAATAATCATGAATTTGCTTTTGGAGACGTTATTAAATAAATAAACATTCTCGACAGCTTCGGTATATAGTGTTGGGTCGAGACGAACGAATATATGTATTCTTCAGAAACTCCGTACTAAAGAAAGACTCCTCAACATGCAGGAAAATAATTATTTCAAACTTTGGGTATCTTGCAGGAATCACTGGTAATGTACAGGGACGAAGAGTGAGAGATCGATCTCCAATAAGATGAACAGACCAATTCTGAGTTATGACAATATCCTCGCTACATGTTGCATTAAACAAGATCCAGGATCGCAAAAAGCGGAGGCAAGCAATTTGCGCTGTAGAAATATCTAGAAGATCACGATATAGACTAAGAGCGATGTAATTGATTACTTACTTATTATTCTTAGATATTATATATATATACAGGGGTTCGTGCTTTCATTTCGGATTGAAGTTCATTTTTTTAGTTACGCCACTGTTGCACCAATTAAAATAAATTGAAGTTGTGAAAAATGTGGGTTTGTAGTTCTTTAATTGTTAAGTACATTAACATATTTCAAGTTAAATTAGTAAAATTTTTATATCTACTAATTTATATCTGTTAAAACCTTGGACACCTATTCCTACCACTGCATATAAAAAGTGCAGAAGTTTTTGGTTAAAACGCTTCATTGCGGCCAAATTTATCGTTTAACGCACGAATATACGAAGAAAATATAAATATACGAATATACGAAGAAAATATGCGTATACATTTTTTATATATAATATTTAATATATTATGTAGTTGATACGGCAGCATAATATAATATATATATATTTTTTTTACAAAAAAGCACAATAAATTTTATACTACTAAACTGTACAGAATTATTCACTTTATCATAGTTCTACAAAACAACAAACAAAACAATTTTACATTACATTTATAGATTTCCCAAACATAATGCGAGTATTATTCAAAAGATGGCAGGAACCGTTTCAAATCTGAAGAGAAATAGGGCAACTGTTTTGATTACCGACCGTTACCGACATTTCATCGCACGGTGGTTGTGATACAGACTAAAATTATTTCCCTCAGAGGTAGGAATCACGGATTATAATGACAGGGTTCATCGGATTAATTTATGGAAGTCAATAGATGGCAGTATAATAGCATGTTCGAGATGATAATAATGTGACGTTATCTTCAGTTTCGTTAAATGTAAGTAATTTTAGTAATATAGTAAACAGTTTAGTAGTAAAATTTTATCCAGTGCCAAAGTTTCTGGATAAAAATAATATAAAAAATGGTATATAGTGTTGTGCTGGTATAGTCAGCAGACTTTCCAGTGGAAAAAGACAAATATTAAGTAAACAAAATGTGAAAATTTTCATAGAGCCGCAACATTAATTATCCCTGTAGATATATAAATTTTAATGACGAAAAAAAACGAGATAAAATCAAGATTTTTATTTAAAACTCTTAATTCACAATACAGGCGTAGGCTACTTATATTATATGAAAGTTATAAGCTTCAGTTGCTTCGAACCAAAATTAAACACTTGTTGGGCCTTGTAAAGATTACTACGGTAACATTGCATCGCTTTTGAAAACTTTGCTATGTCTTCTATGTAACTATTTGTTTTCAATTTTAGACATGATTGTTAATTATTTTTAGTTAATTTGATTATTAAAATTTTTTTATTTGATTCACGGAAGAGAATATGTTCGCGTCAATAGGTAGAGACAAAGTTTGAATGGTAAATATATAATGGTAATGTTTCAGGCAGTCTGTAGCATGTATTAAATATGATTGTAGATAAAAATATGAGCTGGAGTTGAAGAGTCGCAGATGACTATGAAAAGAGCCGCATGCGGCTCGCGAGCCGCGGTCTTCCGACCCCTGGTATAGTGGATACAGACTATAGGGGACCGAATGGTTCGAGCTCTACATCGATAGTTTTACGAGTATCAACACATTTCCCAATGCTAATTATATAATAATATTATATTATACTACAATGAAAGGGAAATAGAAATTGAAAAATTATTTCTTACGTGTATTACAAAAACACGTGGAAACCTTATCGACGTATTCAGTAGCACCTCAAAATATATCGGGTTAGGGAGCGGACCATTGCCGAAATGCGAAAATTGCCGTGAACCGAAGCAAGGAAAATGACCGAAACAAATGCGATAGGAGATCAATTTTGTTCTTACTATTTAATTATTGGATAAAATCGAGTAGTTCCTAAAATTATTACATCTTATATATAATACATATTCATATGGTTGTTTTTATCCACTTCGCAGTGGGGATAATTTTTTTATTGGATACCTGCTAGCATGAACTATTTATAAGAGTATAAGAGTACACGGATGAGACTTGTACTCTAAACTCGAGTCTCGAGATTCGCGAAAAAGGACAATATGCAAAGTATCTTAAAATTTCGATCTTATGATATTGCAGTTTTATAAAAGTCATCATATATGATAATGCACGTATAAATAATACGTGTATTAATCCTGTAAGTTATTAATAATGTAATAACAATAAGATGGCATCTGAAAACGGGTTATTTAATATTTTTATATTAATTTATATCCCCAGTTATTTTTATAATTTACGTAGACTTTAAAACATTTGTTACAGATATGTACTTTTATATAAAATAAGGAGAAAAATATAAACAGACATGCTTATTCTCAATTACCGCCAATCACATGCAGCAGCTTAAAAATCATATTTAAATTTCCATTTATAATATTAAACATATCTTAAATTGTGACGTAAGTACTTAGATTTAATAGTGTAAGAACCAATTTCGCTTTAATAACGATTAGGAAATTGAAATTGAAATAATATAATATAAACATTATACGGATGTAAATGTTTACGTCCTCAGTCTATTTTTGAGTGTTTTGAAAACAATCACAAATGACGGCAATTTATGTAATAATTCCAAAATACGTACATGAAAATAAAATGATTATTAAGAAAAATCTAGAAAATATATATTATAAATACTAAATAGAATTAGATTTAACTTTTGAATGTCACTTTTAAACCTCACTTGAAAAAAAATTCAATACTTTGATCAGATCAATACTTCATTTATCTTCTGAAATCCCGATAATATTGACGGTATCTTAAAAATCATATTTTAGTTGCACGGTCACGCATTTTTCATAAATATTTTAGTATAATGTAAGGCATTTTACATTATACTATCTTTTTATTTTTCTTCTCTGTCACCTATGTTATTATTTTTTTACTTTTAGGTTAAGGATATTGTTTATTATATATATATATATATATATATATATATATATATATATATATATATACATTATTATTAATGGTACTTGTTATTCAAATGGTGTGAACGTAATATTTAAAGTATACGAGGTTGCGATACATTCGTTATTATTAAATATTAATTGAAGAAAAAAGTGTTAATTACGTCATGAATAGTGTTATATTCCACGTCTTGTTAATTTTCTAATTATTAATTTTTAATTTGATTTATTTGCAATATTTATCTGATATCATTCACATGTAAATGTTCATTGTACCGTAAATAAATAATATTGAATGTTTCATCAATTGTGACAGACTCAAATTTAATAGTGTCGGAACCACCGCGCTCCGTGAGCATGATTAATTTAAAAACATTTAAACACAAAAATTACGTGTATTTAAAGATCTACGTCGGTTTATTTTTAAGCGTTATAAAAACAATTGCACCCTTAACAATATTATATCTTCAGAATCGGCTAGAAAATGAAATTGCAAATTTATTTACTTGACGTATAATTTGAAACCTTTTAAAATAAATGGTGTACCCATCACACCGTAATCTAACTGCATACAATAGATTCAGATTCTTGTTTTAGACTGTTCATGTTTATATTTTATATATTTTTTACATAATATAAATTACCCATTAAATATAAAATATTCTGCTTGCCGGGAATCATGCATATTTACGTAGACTTATTTTTAAAATGTCGTTATTACGTGCTTTAAATTATGTAAACAACCTTGAAATGAAACTTCATTAGACTGGTCAAAAAACGATAAAAGATTCAAGTGCGTAGTTCAAAACACGTATGTTTCCTGAAATTCATTAAAGTTTTCCTCGTTGTGTTCATATACAAATATTTTAAAGCAATTATGATCAATCCGGTTGGTTCTGCGACATATGACACTCGGAGTAATTCGCGTCCTTTTATATTTCTCTAGCGATAAATCAACAAAGCTTATTTCTTTTTCTGCGCGTGATCCGAAGTAATAAAATATTTTTGAAATAAAGGAGTTTACTAGTAAACAAAATAAAGCTGAAGTACACATATATATGCAGTGGCGTAATTAAAAAAAACTGGGACCTAATGCAAAATGGGGAAAAGGGCGCCAGGCACCAAAGTAAAATGAAATCTCTCCTACATATCGCTTATTTTATGGAAAAGTGATAGCATTTTGAACAACCATATATTATACCTCACTATTCGATATAATATCTTACGAGGTACCTAATAATTACTTTAAAAACCTGATATTAATAACAAGAATGGAGAACATGTTCCGAATTATCCACATTGGTCTCTCATGACTGAGGATTGCGATCAGTTCCCGCCCTCTTGACTATGCTCCTTCACTTTTCTTGGTATCCTGCAGATCAGAGAAGTGCCTGTTGCCTTTTCCACTTGGTCGGTCCATCGACATGACCCACCACAACAAGCTTCCCGAGCTATCTTCTTTTCTCGTTACATGCCCAAAAATTGAAAGATTCGTCTTAGATAAATTGTTGAGTGTCTGTCCTTGATATTTAGTTCTTGTAGAATAAACACAGTGCAACACGCTGTCCATGATATTTTATATATATATTCATATGTATATGTGTGTATGTATTGCAGACAAAGGGTATATAAGATATATTAATACTTATTAATTACAATTTTTTTATTCATTAACCACTTATTGAATTAAAATATATCTATTGTATTGTATTTATATATTAGTAAAACAGGTTGAAATTTTAATATAAGAGTAAAGGAGACGTAGTACGAGTACGTTTTTAGAATTTACTAATCATTTGATAGAAAATGGACATGGTTTTGATGAAAAATTGGGATTGTCAATTTTGGATGTAAACGGTGTTGGTCATAAACCAAATCATTTGAAATCGTTGGAGATAAATAAAGTATGTAAAATTAATCAAAAACTTATAAACAACCGACTAAATTTAACTACAAGTCGCATTCAAAAATTTTTTCCTAAAAATTATTCCAATATTTTTTGTATCAACTAATTTGTATCAACTAACAATTTGAGTTAAGTTCTAAATTTATTTTTTAAATAATTATTGTTTTTTAAAAATAGATTTTGTTAAAGAAACAATAACATATGTTTTTAATTGGTTATTGACATCCTGAAGAAGAAAATGATATTTTTCGAAACCGATAGATGTATTTTATTTCAATGTGTGGTTAATAAAATAAAGTTAATAAATAAAAATATGGATTTCAACCACAAAGATAATTTTGGTATTTTTCGTTATATAATAGGAACAAAATTGATCTCTTCTGTAATATTCACACGTTAATGGAAAATAATAGTAAGTAACATGTATTATTTTATATGCACTCGTAATTGACTTCAAGGTAATTTTCACTTTGTGGCGAAAATTTGCTCCCAACCCGACATATTATTATATAACTATATAAATCGATAATATTTTTACGTATTACGAAAAAAAAAAAATTTTATTTCACACTCTCAAAGATTAAAAAATTAATAGTCCATATAAGCGCTGGGAAAAGTATTCTGTCGACCCTTTGGACCTCTATCTAACGTGAGTTCCCCAAAGCACTGCATCGCCTGCATTGGTATAGTTACGCCAGTGCACGAACGTTAAAAAAAACAGTGTTTTGATTTAACGAAGTACGTTTGACATTTAAAAATAATAATAATATCACGTCACGCTGATTAAAATTAAAACATAAGAAATACGAACAAAATAAGCCTTAAATTCATTATTTCAACAGATGTAAAAAAGCGTGACGCAAAATATTATAAATGTAAACAATTATTTATAGGTTAGCAGTGTATGGGTGGATACTTGACTGAATTGCGAGTCAAAAATGTTCAAGGCGTATGTATGTATGTAGAAATTTTATACCGCTAGGGAAAATATTACCTAGTATATGAGATTTCTACTAAATTGTATTGCATATCGGGGCCAAATCGGGCGCCACTCTGGCACTTTTTTTGATATGGAACTTACTTTTCAAGTATATACATTTATTTACAAAATTTTGTACATCGAATATCGTGCAGCGGACGGATATTATGTAGATATTATTATTAACCACCAGTAGTAAGAAATACGAAAAGTAGGGGGGATTTATAGTAAATACCGACGTAGTAATTTTTTATTTTGCACTACACCACAATAAATATATATATATCGTAAAAATGCTCTGAAAGGAAATCTATTTGACATATCTCCTTGCTTGAGTTTTATCAAAGAGTTAAGGCATAAATTGAAAATATGTATAAAATATTGTGGACTGTATAACAAGTATAATGTATTTTATGAATGGATACCTGACTATGAGCTGAAAAAATTCTAATAGTATCTAGAAATTCTGTACCCTTACGGAAAATATTATCACTGAAATCACTTTGAGATACTTTGTAATAAATGTTTGCGAAATTTACTTATAAATACTCTATATATTTGCTTCAGACCATAATTATCTAACTAAAAATGGTCCTACCGCTTGTAGTCTGATGACCTTTTAATTTTTGTATCTATTCAATATACCTAACACATAACAACGATTTTTTATATTTTTATATCTTTAAGATGTTTGAGATTAAACACATGCAGCTTGAACATTTTCGATTAATTTTTTCAATATGTATTGTGCACTACTCGTATGTATGTATAATACTTGTATGGAGAATCGTAGACTTCTGAGATAATCACGTCATGTATAGCGTGCAACACAATCTCCATTAACATTAACAACACCTTCTCCCTAAAAATACTTCCAACGGACCCACGCCCACTTCCTGATCGATGATGGAGTGGCACAGGAAAACAAACTACGAGTAAGCATTGCCCGATCTATAAATCCAATTCATGTCGCATTACGAAAGAAAACGCCCTTAATACGAGCTATAAAGCGAGCCACGACGACCTAAATGTAAGGTACTATTTCCGTAGAACTCTGAACGCATCGAACGGCCGAGGAAATGTTGTGAAGAAAACTAACAGTATTATGCTGAAATATTTATGTGTAAGTAGTGGCGCTCAAAATAATGTTTTCATTTGTATTTTTTTTTTCACCAGCATTTATATATTCAGCGGCGTTTTGTTAAAACAATATTTTTTAAATAAATTATACGAATCAATTACGCTAACTTAACCACTGCTTAATTTCAAGGCACGATAAATTTTCGGGTTCGAATCTACGTTTTATCGATAGATATATATTTTTTGTATATCTTTCTTAATGATTTTTTTTTTTTTCATTATCAAGAAACTATTAAATTGCAATTTCACAAAAAAATATAGATATTAAAATTATTTTCGTACAAATTCTTTAATATACGTTTCTATATACAAATTTAAACTTCTATCGTACTTTATTTATTGTTGGTTTTATTGCGATAATTAATTATTCGTTGTATAGTTATCTTGTTATACCGTATCTAGGCTAGCCCGTGGACACACCATTTGTCTATGATTTTAGTTGTTTTAAAATATATTTATACATACAAATAATATTAAAAAGAGAGATGTATACATGTCACATGAGTATTCTTACCATTTTTACACTAATCTAAACGATTGTGCTATAGAAATAGGACTAGCTTGCTGGTCTTCTGGAATGGGGCTCGAACTCCAAACTATTGAATCACTAGGCGAGTATCATTACCAACAAGTACTATAACATATTACAAAGGGCCTTTACGTGATGAACGCTTTATACTTGTAATAAGATTGCTGCGTACCTATCTTGTTATTAGTGGCGTGCATGGACTTAGGTTATGCTGCTAATATCGATGGGTATTATTATTAGAGGTTGTATTCATCATTCACTTTTTCAGAAGCGTGTTTTTGTGTAAGTATACCCGTGTGAGTTTACTATTCATTCATGAAAAATATTAACAGTTATTAACTAAATGAGCCAAAATATTATATAATATCCCATTTAAAGTGTATTTAAATGCTTACAGTCAAGCCCGCTTCAAACACACACTTGCGGCGTTTTGCAACACGTCTGTTAAAGCGAAGACGTGTATTCAGAACACCGCGCGGTGGAAGAGTTGCGCTTAGTTCGTATACATCTGGGACAGATTTTGCGAAAGAACACATGCGCAGCTTTATTTGTCAATTCTAAATTCTTACGATTTATACGATTTTAGTTAACATATTAATATGAGAACTGAATTATTTTCGCGTGAATATATATACTTAATACGAAATATTTAGAATAAATATTTATTTCGCAAAGATTATATGTATTTAGTTACGTACAGCTTTTTTGATTATATAAAGTGCATGCTCCTGCGTGATTCATAAAAATAGATAGAGCAATTTATTTTTGCTAAATGTAGCCATAATACGTCATATAATAAAATACTATGATAATTCAAATTTTTTTTTTTTTTTTTAAATTTGTCAGATGCCCCAACCGCTGGGCCACGGCTTATGATGTGAGGTATGTGAATATAACGGGATTAATTAGTTAAAATAACAAACGTATATTTAAATTAATTTTGGCGCATTACAAAATAGATTGATATCTAAAGTGTTATTTTATTCTTTTAATTAACAGTTAACATTTTTTCAAAGTTAACAAAGTGAACATTTTCTATCCGGCGATGAAAACTGAGTTGACTAATTGTGTGAATATCTCTGTTCAATAAATATTATAAATACAGAGTTCATGTTTTAGGTACTCCTCCGTAATATATTTACGTATTGGATAAAATAATTACAGTATATAAGTATTTACTATACGCAACAATAAAAAATGTTTTCTCGAAGAACGTGACGTGAATTAGTCAATACATACATGTATGTATACGTGCGTAGACGTGCGGAAGACGTAGTGCGCGGGGTGCCGGATACCGATCGTCACTTTAGTTAGTGGCAGAGCGTGCACTGGCCGAGTTAGACGTGTCCTAATGTGTTTTTTTTTATCATTTTTAGCACTCTTTCACGATAATTGACATATATTATTTTAATGATAAATATAATTAATAAATATAAAATATTTATATTTATCAGACTTAAAAAATCGCAATTGTCTCCATTTACACTGAGTTTACAGCACCGGATCGCGTGTTATTATTTTACCACCGTATGGAAAAGATTTATTAAACTTGCGAACATATTTTTTTTTATTTGTGTGTTGTGTGACATGGTTCTATACATTCTTCTATTCAATCTATCTCTTGTTTCCAGTATTGCGAGTGTACAGCAAGACGTTCTGCCTGTAGAATATTATAACATTAGTAAAGAAAAGGTTACGAAAATATTACTTCAGTCGTACCTTAGTCAAACGGTTAAAAAATGGTGGGTTTTAATAGTAATTCAAATTTTCCATCACTGTACAGTTTGTTGGTTTATTATGCCGTGGCCTCGTTCGCTAACGTTTCGGGTGTCCATCATCATTTGTGACACCGACATGCCTTTAATTAATGACAAAAAATAATCAAATATTAATTTTTAAAGACAGTGTTAATGTTTGCATCCTTCACATTAACATTTTGACAAGATGTGGCTTATAATAATTATGTATTGCTGAATGTTTTTTGACCATATTTTTTTTTAACTGAAACTAAAAATGCCAGATAGCTGAATGATTCTGTAAAAATTCAATATATTGACAAAAATATTGTTTAATTATATTTACATACAATCCAATGCTCACGTATACGGAAGAAGAAAGTGAATAGTTTATATAATTGAATATGAAAATATAATGAAACGGCAATCGGCTAGTCACATCGCTCGGAAGACGGACAATCGTTGGACAAATGCAGTCATCCAGCGGTACCCGAGGGAATCGAGAGCATAAAAGCCACTGGACTAACGAAATCATCAAATTTTGAGTGGCAGCGAATAACAATGGACAGAGAAAAGAGGGATACTCGGAGAGGCTTTCATCCAGTACTAAATATAATAGTAAACGCCTGACAATAATGATAGATACCAGTTACTTTTATTTTACTAAATATATTTTTATAGATGATTTTAATGATCATAAAGCCTCTTTCTACTTATCTACAATTTTATTAATTCATCTAACATAAAATAGCTTAACGTAAAATATATTTTTAAGCAATATTACAATGTACTGTATTTTAAATAAACAAACAAAAATTTGTTCAACATCCTAATAAAATATCTAGAAATATGCCATAATATTAAATATAAACCATTTTTTTTCTTCTAACATTGGAGTTATTACGTAAGAACACAGTTTATTTATTGTTCAGTTACAAAAGAAAATAACGGTATTTTAAGGCATAAAGATTTGCGGTGCTTTTCTAAGCATCTCCATGCTGAAGTGCTTTTTTTTCAATGACATAATTTATTGCATTCAAATCGATATAATTTTTTACCTCTTCAAAATACTTGTAAAGGACTTTTCATTCTTCTAAATGTAGCATAAGAGATAAAAATATCAGAAGCAAAAATAAATTTGGAAAGAATAAAGTCAAGACAAAATGAGTAAATAGTTAAATATGTAGTATCAATATTTTTTTTAAATCTTGTGAAGAAATATAAATATGCATAGCAAATTAATAAATAATTTTTTTTTTAAATAATGTAAAAAGTAAAACCAAACGACAAGAGGTAAAAACTTTCGAAAGGTGGTGTTGTAAAACAATTTTAAAAAATGACGACATTTTGGAAGAAATGTACAAAAGTGAACAGATGAGGAAAATAAAACTTTCGTAATCACGGTAATTGAAGAAATAAGATGAAGAGAAGAGAAAAAATATTTATTAGCCGGTTGCTGGAGTGGAGTTAATGCAGAAGTCACCGAGAAGTAATAGACCTGCCACAGAATAGAGATCGATTGGGAGAACTACAGCGACAAGGGAATGTCCCTTAAGAAGATGTAAAAAATCAGAATACAATACAAAATACTTCATCTTTAGGTAGTACCTACCAAGATTGAAAGAAATTCCATTAAACTTTTCTATTCGATCTCTTTTATACAAGTGTGTGTTATATATAATATTACGCGTGCGTAGATATTTACGTTCACCTGAAAGAAGTACCAAATTGCTCAACTCACATTGCGTGATAATAAGATATTCTCATGCCGATAGATTGAATATTTGGGCCTCGGCCATGTTGTTGTGCGTTAAAAATAAGTAAATTCGTTTACTTTAAAAATGTTTCATAACACTGTACAACAGGGATTACATGCGCTAAAATTTAAACACCGGGATCCAATAAATGCCGGGAATAAAAGCGTCACAAAATTATTGCGTTATTTCTTCGCTGGATATTTTTAATAACGTCAGTTGCGTGTTCAGAGGAATTTGTTATTTTCAATTTTCTATTAAAACTGTAAATGTTTGCAATTTAACACCTTATACCAATGTTAATATTGAATGACTTATGCCAACTTTCAGAATAGATTGTTATAATGATTTATGGTGGTTTTATATGATATTTGTGCACATTCCTAAATCAAAACTAAGACATCTCAAAAAATCATTTTTCAGTAGACAAAAAAATAAAAACATTATTCTCCATTTTTTTGTTACTAAAGTTATGAAACTAAATAACATTTTAGGTCATAAATGTATCCTAAAATGACACTATTCGAAAACTAGGGCTATGTTAGTTGCATATGTAACAGAGTATCCGAATACAATAATAACTCAAAATTCTTGTTTTTTTTTTAGTTGTCTTAGCTTTGATCTAGGTGTGCGATATGTTAAACCTCGCTGTCCGATCGAACGTCGTGCGCACTGATTTGAATGTTTGTCTCTTTCTACCAATATCAAGCTGATTGCTGATCAAAAATTTCAACATGTGTACATGGTATTGAAATGTATCTCAACTAAATCTATGAGATTATCTCATTGTGTCTCCTTCCATGGACTCGAGCCTTAATTAAGACTATAAAAAATAAGTATTATTTAGTAGTATTTTATTGTGAAATTTCGATATTGTTAACAAAAGAAAATAAAATCCAAATTTAATTACTATTATAATAATTTCACCGTTCTTAAAATTGATTTAGATAAATTACATGCATACAATCTGATAAATTATCATGCATACAATCTGATAAATTATCATGCATACAATCTGATAAATTATCGTGCATACAATCTGATAAATTATCATGCATACAATCTGATAAATTATCATGCATACAATCTGATAAATTATTATGCATACACCAGTGCAATAATATATTTAAAAAAAAAACTGAAAAGCCGGGATTGTTCAATTGAATGATTCTTTAATATCTAGATAGCGATCCCCGATATACATTCAACTCCGATGGCCCTTGCTTCTATTTTCACTTCAGTAGTACTACAATGTTTATATTGCTCGAAAATACACAGCGCGCTCAAACCATCGGGGAAATTTTATTTTTAATTCATCCATTGGCTCACGAATGTATATGCTGGGCATGCGGAGAGGAAGGGAATATCGGGAGGGCCGGGAGGGCTCGCAAGAGGAGATGGGCTAAGGCTCATTCGTGTAGAATCCAATACAAAAGTAAAAATAGCTTTATTGAGTCGGAAGGCAGTTAAATTTTTCTGTACGGTCAGATTTCAGTCAAGCGACATTTATGTGAAATGCAGTCGGGCCATACTCGGGCGCTCGCCTTTCGGTGTACAACACGAGAAGAATCTAAACAGAAGTATATTTCTACTGATTTATTTATTTTTCATCAACACACTACTAGATCGAAATCTTCTAAAAATAAGAGTGCAATTTGTGAATTATTTTGTTTAAATAATAATGCATTTTCGGTATTTCAGAATACATGAGTATTAAACACTAACAAAATAATGACCAACATGTATACATTGCTGTTCTGTATTTAGTATTTTTCGATTACACTTTGTTATTTGTTTCAATCTTTTAAATATTGTTTAAATCCTTAATATTTTATAATAATACTTAGTTATTACAGTCAATTCTCGCTTTTTTTAAAACTTCTCATTTTTCGAAGTTTTACCTAATGCTTTACAATAACTACCTATATAGATATATATCTAAATATAAAACATAATTTAAATTACAAATCACCAAAAAAAGTAAATTGTAGTGGAGCATGTCAGAAATGAGCTTTTGTAGTATGTTAAAAAATTAGAAAAAAATTCAAATTATCATGGTTTTCGAATTTTTTCAAAATGTGTAATATTTTCAGAGATATTGGCGTTCAAAGTTAGACTTGTTGTAAAACGCTCGGTTTACCAATATCCGCCGTGTGACGTCACATCTCTCTTGCGTGCCGGGCATTACTAACAATATTAGTACCTACTAGAGTGTCGAGTGCCGACTTGTCGACTCGGAAGATGTGACGTCACACGATAAAACCGTATAAACCTGTCGTTTTTAAAACACGCAAATTAGAACATCTGTATCTCGACCACATTTCAAAATATCGAAAAAATTCTTTCAGCTTTGTAAATGAGATTGTTTGAAGTATTTAAAAAAAAAATTACTCCTTTATTTCATTGTCTGTTGGTATACCGCAATATACAAATGTTTGAAAGAAAGTGGGTACCTAATTGATGAAATTAATTTTCAAATTGATATCTTCAATAAATTATTGAATTTTTATGGCACACGCCAATGCAATTATTCTAGCGAGGTATTGCAATATATGGGCGAATATTCGATGAAATCGGTCGTGATGATTGTTACTAAGTATTTATCATGTCAAAATAAAAGATATAAATCTTATACTTACGTACATTTTAATTTGAACTAAAGTTGGCGGAGCTCCTAAAAAAATCATTTCGTGCCTTCTGAGAGCTTTTTACATTATTTATTGGTTCTTACCTGTCACTAACTTTATGCGTTTTTGTACTGCGTGAAGCCGAGAATTTATAACCGTGATAAAATGGTATGCAGCGCATTTCAATGAATTCTCGTGATATATTACTTGATTAATTAAATAATTTAACGATTTATCAAAATAGAGATATTTTGGAATAATTATAAAACAGACAATATTTTAGAATTAATAAAGAACTTTTGAAAGTGAAAACATTTATATATCAGTCACGATTGTGTCGATTAAGAAAACTATTTAAAAAATGTACCAAATAGTTTGTTTCATATAAATATGTCGTGTTAAGTGAAGAAATAAACTATTGTTGATTTTTGTGGCGCTAACTTTGTGGTTAGACATAATTTAAATTACAGTTGTACGCCAGTCCTGACAAAGATACGTTAGTATCGAAGAAATAAACATTCAATATGTGATGTTGGCCTCGTCGTCTTTATTCAGTACTTTAACATGGCATGACATATTTTTTAGAAAGGACGAAAATTACTTGGAGAAATTACTGATCTCAGGGAATGTACAAAGTTGAAAAATGACAAATTAATCTCCAACAAAATAAACAGACCATGTCTGAGATGTGACCGAAGTCACATTGAACATAGTGCTAAACATGGGCCCGGATCGCGACGAGTGGAGACAAGTTACTACCGGGACCTATACACACCTGGACCTCTTCCTATCCTATATATTGATTGTTTTAAAAAAATAAATAATAAATGTATCAATTATAAAATACACAGATAAAAATTCTAAATTTTTCGTAATCGTAATCGATTGCTGTAGAGGTCCAATTTCGAATACCGGTAGCAACTAAATATTTTTTCGAAAAATAGATTTTTTTTGTATATCTTTCTAGTTAATTAATTTAATTTGTATTTTAAATACCACAGAACTGTGTTCTGAAAATACAACAGCACAACAAAAATGTGTTCACTATTATTTTTTTAAATATTAACCTTCATAATTATATTCACATAACCAAAGAAATAAAATAGTATTTTTAATTCTATAAAAACATTTGACTGATTTGATTAGAAACTGAAAATAATTTAAAAAGCAACTAAAATACGTAACACAAAACTTTTATTTTATAATAACAGATGATTAATTTTAATTAATCATGCTGAATATTAATTTAATTATTGGTGAAATATTATATATAAACAAGCTGAGTCCAAAGATTCAATGTGTATCAGCATATCTTCATTTCATCATTGTATAATTTGATGCAAAATTAATGGTAATATAACTAAGTTTTTGTTCTCGCATTCCATAAATATTTGAGATTGGATATAGCAACAGATAAAAATAGTCCAGCATTTGTATTTTTTTAGCTTGAGTGTGTCCCTTGTAATGCAGGCTTTAAGTACACTTTGCATTGTTGAACGAGTTCTGTAGAATTGACACCATAAACATAAAAAATAATTGGTTTGGTAAAATGAAAAAAAAATATTATTCGGTCCATAAATATCATTCTGGGAAAAGCGACTTATTTATTTTTCGCTGCGGTATATTTAATGAATTTGGATTAAATTGGAAATTTTCACTCAAGTATGTTTTACCAGTATCTGCACTGCATATTTCTTTTATTTATTATTTTTATTCATTACTCGAGAGGATTTCTATAGCCCGAGACTAGTGCATACGCACACTACTGAATACCACCGACTTCTCACACATTGTTAACACATCTTCATCCAGCAGAACTCTGTTAGGGACCAAGTCATGTGCACAGTTTCAAATGTTTGCAACAGACAGAAACAATAATTTTAATAATGCTAGGGCATGTCGTACATAAAGTATTAACTTTCAGGTAAAATACAAATTATATTGAAAATAAAAAGTATCTAAAAATTTTAATACTGGGACTCTTAAGAGGCGGTAGGACACGATCCGCGTGGTTTTATTGAGTCAATTTAGAATGACTTTTTGTGAAATGTACAATTTTCTGTTTGAACCTTTTACAATCAATTTATAAACAAAATGTATGGTCTTCAAATGGAAATATTTCGAGATTCGGTGTACCAAAGATAATTCTATTGTGAAAAAGATTAGATATTTTTTAGTGAAAATTCAAATATATTTAGACATTATTTTCTAAATAAATGTTTTAAGATTGAATGGATCTTTCATAATAAAATTGATTGAAAACACGTATTGCTGTAGTTTTTGCAAAAATATTCTAAAATTATACTAAATTGAATTTCAAAAAAAAAAAACCTCGTGGATCGTGTTCTGCCGCCTTTTAATGACTTTTTAAATAGATCGGAGCACGAGTATAACACGTCTTCTCATTTATTTACATATATGTATGTTTGTCGTATGTTTTGGCGATATTGCTCATTCCAACATATCACAACGTACGCAAAATAGAGCATTTCTAAAAGCGCACGGTACGTGAGGGTAACTAGTGGCTGAATGAAACACACACCTTTTTTGTCGCATAATATTATAAAACCATCCCCTCTATAAATTCGTCTATAATTAAAGCCGTAAATTTGATATATTTCTCACTTCAACATTTCCATTTCTACTTCTTCTATTCTACTTTAACACAGACTTTAGTCTAGCAAAGTAGCCAGGACAACGCTGTATATATCAGAGGTGAAGTCTACTCCATCCCACACATTAAAATATGTATTATGTATGTTATGTATCCACCTCTGTAACTACAAAAATATGGATGTCAAAATATATATAAATAAATAAATAAATCTTATTTCCGTCAATACGCACATATCATTTTTACAAACATATATATATATACACAAGCTCGGTCGCCAAGTATTTTTAGTATTTATGTTACAATATTCCATAATACAATTTGTGTATATATTATTGATAGAATAAGCGTTGACTTTACAAAGTTCTTCACCTGTCAATGAGAGTTACTGTTTCTCTCGAAACACAAGTAGTGCAAATAAACTCATGTAGAGTTATAACATTGTTTTATTTATATCCGTCCGATTTGTGTACAGTTTATACCCACTATATTGAATCAATATTAAATAAATCTGTATTTCCATTGATTTGTGTAATTTTACTTTTGTGCCTGGTTTATGTTTTGAAAAAAATTGTGTTTCAATTTCTTTTTGAAGTGCCATCTCTGATCATCCTGGCCATGACTGTTTTGTTAGCAGCTGTTTGAGATTAAAACTTTATAATCTTGTTGCACCACTGTTTAAGGTTTTTCAACCACGATATTTTTCTCTTTTGATGCTGCCGAATTATTAGATAACCTTTGCTTGAATTGTATTTGTCTTTGAATCTCTTTTCCGCAGACTCCTGTGAAGTTAATTTATTAGCTCCTTCCATCACTTTGTCAGTTTTTTTATATGTAGCTAATCCACTGAAGCTATATAAAAAGGGGAAAAAACGCATTACATGTATCGTACCACCATTAAAATATTTCTTTCTCGTACCTATAACAACGCTCAATACTAATTATTTTGAGTTAGAATTTAATAATCGATTTATATATTTGATAAAATTGACTATTTATACATTATTAACATCAAATATGAATATTAGTATTTAATTGTATCAAAAAAAAAATAGTCACCCATGCTGAACTTTGTATCAAGCTAACATTTGTATCAAGTTTAAATAATTTGGGGGAACCTCCGATAAAAAAAAAGAGAGACGCATTTTTGTTATCTTGTACTTTTATACGACCAGTTTATGTTACTTAGAAAAAATATATTCTACGAAAAAAATTAATTACGTTATGTTTGAGAACAATGTGTAGAGAAAGTGGTCTAAATATAGGCAGTGGTCCAATTATGGGCTAGTAGAACTTAATGTTAATAATAGAACACCTGAAACTCGTTCTCATGAAGATAATTAATAGCCATGAGCGAGACAGACTGCTAAACCGATGCTTACGTATTCAATGTTGAGAAATACTTTATGTGGTGACAATCGCGCTGTCTAAACTTTTGAAAAGATATGTAAATTATGTTATTTATTCTTATTTAAAACATGTTATACCTGTTAAATATCATTACAAAGTAATTAATTAATGTAAAAACAATATCAATTTGAAATGTATTGAGGTTTATTTTATTTTAAAATATATTTTTTTTGCTATTAAAAGTTCTCATGACGGTTGGTCTAAATATGGGCTACCACGTACATTTTGGTTCAATGTTTTCAGTGTTCGAAAAAGACGTATGATTTTTGTAAATAAATTATTTTTCTTCTTTTGTTTATTTTAGTAATACAATTTTCAATCAATATGTAAGGCAAAATATGTAATAAAATAGGTTAACTTTTATGAATAAAGGTACTACTAGCACATATTTAGACTACAATTAAAAAAAAAGTTTTTAGTATTGGTATTATTTTATTTTTTCTCAGATATTATTGTTTAAATACTAAATTAACAAATAACAACCAAATAGTGTCGACTGCTCTATATTTGAAGGAAAAAACTTATTATTAAAAGTGATAGCTCATATTTAGACCACTTCCTCTACATTTAATAATACCGCATGCAGTGCTCCGTTGTTATTCCGTTAATATGCGCGCACACGAGCCTGCCCCCAAGCGGCGTGTATTTCGTAAGTATCCTAAAGTGAGAAGGCGGTAAGTTAGTGGTTCCTATAGTTAGAACGGGAGTACACACGATCACAAAATGTAGTGTTGGCACGCTGCCACTGAAAATGTAAAAAATAAAATAAAGTAGTTATAAATGAGACTTGGAAAATACGAGAATCCTTTACTGGTGTAGTTAAGCGATACATTTTTACACGACTTGGAAACTCTCATACTGGCATTGCGAAACTTGTTTTTACATGTTACAAGGAAAATGGCTCATATTTTTAATATGTGTTGACCATGTTTCTATTATTAATATTGTTGACTGTTTCAAACGATTACATTTTTTTAAGTTAAGTCTAGTGAAGCGAGCTGTCGTGAAGTTAATTACGCGATGTTTAAAACACTGTACAAAAAATGCACAATTTGTTACTGATTTTGTATTAATTATAAAAAAAAATATGTCCAACTACACAAGTGGCATGGAATATACATAAAACAGAAATTGATAAAATTTATTTAAAAGAAAAAAAATGAAAGTTATGCAAAAAAAAACAAAATAATTTAGGTTTAACACAGAATGGCCGAGTAGCCAAATCAGTTACACCTTTGACTCAAAACAGTATCAAAAACATCACCCTTATATTTAAACATTGAACATCGGAATATATCTACAAGATCAAAATTGTTCCCGAGCCTGTGAAGTCTTTGTGTTGGTGCATTCCTATAAAATATTGTATATGATGCATTTACATGGAACAGTGCTGACGTCCTAGTACTCCGCGCGGGAACGTGGTATTCAATCAGTTCAGTTAAATTAAGGGGGTCTAGCATGCCATTTATTATTTTAAATAAAAATAATAAATCATTTAAAGTTCTTTTACACGACAAGTTAGTTAAATTAAGAAGCTAATTAGAATATCGTAATTATTTGTTCAACGGGTATATTAAAAACATATTTTAATATACCCGTTGAATGAATGAAATAATAATAAATGAAACATTAGTGGATTTAGATTAAAATATATAGGTTAGTGGATTTATTGCGTGGGGGTCACCACTTTAGTGACCGTGTGATTGTTTGAGATGTTTAGTGGGTGGATTGTGGTAATAAAACATTAGTTGGCGTTTATTTACAGATTTAATTTACACTTGTTTGTTATATTATAAAAAGTATTAGACAAACGTAGTATGCTGGAGGCGGTGCTGAGGTGCGAGTAGATGTATCCAAGGAGTTGGCCAAGAGAAGAGTGATCGGTTCTAGGATTCCTCGGACTGTTTGCGGCGCAACGTATTATCGTCTGGATAACCGTCGGAGTGTTTGGCTGTTGAGTGATTTCCTTTTGCGGTCATGTCTGTGGCGCATGAGCAGGACCACCACAACAGTTATTTTTATCAATAACATGTTTTTTTTTTAAATAATGTAATCATTATACACTGAAATTCAGTTATAACGATAATAACACTTCGGTGTAGTTAAAGAGATAGTGAACGTCATTTACATTCGTACACAAATCTAACTATTGTCAATTTATGAAACTATTTAATTGTAAAAGTATGTTTCTTAAATAAATAAACAAAACGACCTTGGAAATAAAATTAATTAAAAAAAAACATTTTTTTAATTATTTTGAACCTTAATTCAGTATCTGAAAATCTTGTGCCTCTAAAAATAGTGTTATTATGTTGAACTAATTTTTGTTAGAGTTTTCAAAAATTATTTTATAAAAAATGTATTTTTTGTCTTTGTATATAATTTAACGCTCTAGATACTAAAATATGTTTCTGTTTTGTATAATAAACTACCTTCATTGTATGATGATATATCGTGGATTTTTCTATTTTTTTTTTTAGCTTATTTATATAGCTTAAAAGTTGTTAAAATATGTATATTTTTATTTTGAAAAAAAAGCTACGACCGCCGCTTGAACTCAGACTTCTACAATTTATCGTCGGATACTCTATTGTAGATAAGATATTTTAATAAATGTTAATCATGTTTAGATGGAATTCGATAATGTTGACTATTTTGTCGACGTTTTATCAATTAAATTTCAAAAAGGTTGCATCTTCTGGGTATATTATATTATTCGAATCTTCTTATAATTTATTTCTACTTAGTTATTTTTGCCCATCCTCTTTACGTTGATGTAATTTATAAAATAAATAATTTGATGTAATTTATAAAATAAATAATAATAAATAAATAATAAATAGAATAAAACTCGTATAAAAAAATGTTTAATTTACAAATTATTTTATTAGATTGAATTTTATACGTACGCTATATATATATATATATATATATATACTTCATTATGGAGAACACATTCTTATTGTGAAGTTGTAATTATTCAAAACATAGGTCAGTGATGTTTTAAATACTATTTAAATGTATAAATTATAAAGATATAAATTTGTTGTCAAAAATACTGTCGCTGTAGCATATTTGGTAATGCACTTTCCTCAGATTAGAAAAGAGATCCATGTTCGAATCCCGGTAGCGTAATAACAATATTTTTCGATAAAATTGATTTTATATGTATATCTTCATAATTAATACATTTAATTAGTGTTTATTTATACTTCATTTCGTATTTAATTCTTCTTAAATGACTTAAAATAATCGCGACAAATCTCTAAAATCCGTTCTGATAACTAGAGTGGAAGGAGAAATGCATTTGTATAAATAACGACTATTTAAACCGTGGACTTTTTACAGATTATTTTGTGAACGTTTCGGATGATCCAGGTGACCTTCAAACATAATGCAGAAACTAGAAGTCGGTGGTAGAGTAGAATTGTAGATAGTCTCAAAGATGACTAATGGTGAACTGAACCCAGTAATAATGAAATGCTTTGTTGACTCGATAGACATTCACGTCAATGAAATCTAGCTTAAACCAAATAACAATTATGTATATCTCCGACAGTATATTTGCAATCCTGCCAAAGCTGGGTCGGAGTGGATTCGAACGTCTTTAAAAAGTAATCTTCCAATGAGACAGAAACAGAAACCATTCAAGCAATGCTTGCGTATGACTGCAAAACATGATATTTCAACAAAATGAAGAACCAAAAACTCACGTAAAAGGTATGCTATGGAAAGATATACGTTGAGTAATGCACGAAGAGACGGGAAACATACGGATAAGAAAATAGATAAGAACAATCGATATAAAATAGAATATGTTAAAAAAATCAAATAGCAATGAAAGTTTTTTGATATCACCAGTGGCACTGATTCAAGAGGTCAATAGGGCGCCCTGAAATTCGCTGAACTAATAAAATTATTAAACTATACTTATACGTAGCGATGATTAACAATGGAGTGAGAAAAATAGCCTTCTAGCATTGAATAATTATGACGGCTATCAGAGTGTATATGCTGCTACCACCACTATATCGTCCGTTGGGTATACTAACCTTAATTTAAAAAAAAAAATCCTATCTCCGTCTATGTGTCTGTGCGTGCATTCAAATATAGATACGGATGCATATACAATATATTATGTACCTACATTCAGATACATGTAAATATATATGTACTAGAGTTGTTCGTTGATACTCATTACGTTAATTTGGTTTGTTGATTAATTGAGTAATTATTTATAGTTCGTTTGAGTCCGTTCGTTAAACTCCACATTTTTATCCCTTTATCTCCTCCGATGTCACAGGTCACAGGTCGGAACTCCAGGGGATATTTTGTAACTACTGACAGTTCCCCAGTGCAGGTAATTTATTGTTGATTGAAAAAGCGGTACTAGCAGAGAGAGTCTATTATGGTGAGCTGAAACCTGGCACTACTGATGTGTGTCCAATAAAAAATATTTGGATTCTGTAATAGCTTAAAATGAGCAGAGGACAGACGCTATTATCATTATAGAATTCATCGTAAAATCATTAGACAGTTTAAATATCTGGAAACAAATTTGACAAAAAATATTTATATTCAACAATAAATAAAATCAGTAACTTTGCTTTACGCAAATTGCTGTTATCGAGGTTATTGTCACAAAATTTCAAGATTAAACTGTACACAATACTGATGGAGGGTGAGTATTATGTTACAGGCCGATGTTATTTTTGAATAATTACAAAATAAAACATAATTTTTTTATTTAATTCTTATTTATCAGTTACTCGGTTTATTACAATTATTTTTAGAATATTATATTGGCCAAACTGCTGTTCTAGCAGCGGCACAAATGCGTGCTCTTTTAACCGTATTCTCGCACACTTCGTGTGTTATTTCAGCAATTTAATTTCGAATATTGTCCTGATGCGTCGGAATTGTTATTGGCTTGCTTTCAAGTATCTTAACCTTTGCATTCAAGTATCTCAAAAGAAAATATTTGTGAGACGTCAAATCAGGTGATTGAGAAGACCAATCGGTATCACCACTTTTTGACATTAGAGTAGCTCGGGCTGTGTGTGAGATGGCACCGTCCTGTTGAAACTACGTGCAAGCCTAATCGGCCTAATTCGGCCACCAATAAGTTTTCTGACATGTGGCGATAGCAATCATCATTAATAGTTACTGCATTACCATTATTATTTAGATAAAAAAATTTAATGACTTCAACACATTGTTGAGGCGTTAAATGTTCCATAATAAATTATAATTAACTAGTCTCTATGACTACTTAATACTAACTGATAAATATTTGTCAAATTAAAATGGTGGCCAAACAGAATCGGCCTGGAACATAATATTTAGCCTGTACAACTGATTGCTTTATACAGGTGTAAAGTTTAGTCTCTCACTTCAGCGCGAGAAAATGGGTTGCAGATCTTCAAAAATATAGTCTTATGCAAGATTTATGGGTCAATATACAATAACCTAACCGGATAATGGAAGAGATTAAAACACCTGGGACTTCGAGAACGGAATACCGTCCCAGATATCCTGAGGAAGATGAAAGCTAGGAGACAGCGGGACATATAGCTAGAACATATGAGTTCCGTAACATGCACGAAACCTTCGCAAATACATATCTGTTTATAGAATTGTCGATAGAATTAAGAAAGGGATGCTAAGATTGTTTGGTCATGTGGAATGTATGAGTGAAGAGAGTATGGTGAAGAAAATTCATGGACAAGTGTTGAAGCTAATAGGTCAGACCTGTTAATGTTGTGTCCTACAGCTGCGCCAGTTGTTATCACTCTTCTTCAATAAATATCCGCTTGAAATAGAATAATACTCGATATTAAGGCAACAATTTGGTATTTACTCACCATCACAATATTACAGATTACAGGAAGTTTTTAGTAATATCTGCATTAGAAGACGTGGAGTGAAAGAGAGCGTGCTCCCGCGGTCCATCATACTTAAAGTATTTTCCCTGACGTACCACTCCATACGCACACACACATACACACACACACACACACAAATACCCTTTCGTCTCGTACGCACGTACGCCTGTCACCCGTCCTCATTACATATTCATCACAGTTAAAAATTTTAACAAACAAAGAGCGTGCATGAGAAGAGGCAAGAGTGGTATACCAGAACAAAGGTAATGACATTCTGTCATCTATGTCTACAAGCGACGTGCACTCAGTTTGTACTTCGAAACTAAGTAAACTATAAATAAATTGTAAACTGTATTTAACTAGAATTTTTGCGAAATAAACCAAAAAAAAATACGTATATCGTAAATTCTTATCACAATTATTTAGATTTAAAAATACTATAATATTCTATCAAATAAATATTTAATTTCTCTTTATTTCCCAAAATATACAGTTTATTTCGTTATACTGACTGCACGCCCGTGACGCCTACTCCCGAGGAAAAACAGCGAGGTGGTAAGTTAGTCAGTTACTTATAATTTTAAATACTAAATTAATGTATTAATTATAAATATATACATATAAAATCTTTAAATAAATATTTAATTAAATTAATAGGGTGTATTAATTTGAAAAAATGTAACATATAGTTTCGAAAATTTGTCAAGAAAAATACTGGCGTTATAGCACAAAGGTAGTGCACTTCCCCAGATTGGAAATGAAGATCCAGGTTCGAATCCCGGTGACGATAAAACAATATTTTTCGACAAAATTGATTTTATATGTATATATTTATAATTAATACATTAATTTAGTATTTAAAATATCACAGACCTATGCTCTGAATAATTACAACTTCACAATAAGAATGTGTTTTCCTTAATAACTTATAATTTTGATTCCAGACCTTGTTATATCTGTATGAGTTTCGGTATCCATAGCAATAACATTAATTATTTCCATAGACATTAAAATCAATTCCCAGAAGGCAGGTTACGAAACAATAAACAACGGAGCAGAAAAAGGTGAAACTGCTTTGAACAAAAATTTCCCCCGCGATGTTTGAGCAACGAAGAATGTACTCCTCACATAGGTACGTACGTGTGCAGACATCATTTCGCTATTATTTTACGACCGTGCACCGAAGTGGTCCATTATTCTCGGCCGCAGCCACCGCCATAAATCAAGGCGGCGAGGATAAAGTGAGCCGGGACGCGCATAATTGAAGCAAGGACTGAAACTTGTGAACAAAAGACGTCCTTGGGAGATGAGAATTCTAGCTTCCTGCCTCACACAGCCGCCGCGGCCCGCTTCTAGGAAAATTGCATTCGCACGGTATGCGGCATTCCGATTGGTGGGGCTTTTTGCGACCGGCCAATTGGAGAAGGTCAATTTATGCAATGACACACGGACCAGAGCGGGGGTTTTCGGAACCGTGCGTAACAAATACGTTTTTGAGGAAAATTTCCAGAAAAATATTTATCTTTGAACTCGGATCTGGCAAATGCAGACGCTTTGCGAGGAAATGATGGATTTCGGAAGCAAATACCGGTGGCAGCACAGTACTCACATGGATTGGCAGTGGCGTAGCTATCTTCCGGGGGGGCGGGTTTCAGGAAGACTGAACAAGAAAAAAAAATCTAATTTTGATACTGTTAATTCATGGTGGAATTCCATTTTAATGATTTATTAAATCATTTTTTAACTTTTTTCCACTATTTATTATTATTAATATAAATATAATAAAAATAAATAACACATTCTTATTGTGAAGTTGTAGATATTCAGAACATAGATCCGTGATATTTTTAATACAAATTAAATGAATTAATTAGATAGATATACGTATAAAATCAATTTTAGGGAAAATTGTTATTATTGTTACCGGGATTTAAACCTAGACCTTTTCCAATCCGGATAAAGTGCATTAACCGATTATGTTATACCAACAACTGTATTGGTACAGCATAATCCAAAATAAAGCAACGATATATGTATTCATTTAAAAAGTATAACATATTTGTCGTCAATCCACTGTATTGGTATAGCATAATCAGTTAATCCACTTTCCCCGGATTGGAAGAGATTCAGGTTCGAATTCCGGTAGCAACACCAATATTTTTCGATAAAATTTATTTTATACGTACATCTTTCTAATTAATACATTTAATTTGTATTAAAAATATTCAGATATATTTGTTAAATGCCAACGCCTTGCAACCTAGCGATGATTAATGGTCGATCTGCTACATGTTGAAACTTATCAATTATGTGTAATTTTGTAACGTTTGTGATCAAATGATCCGTCGTTGATGCCAAGAATTATTAACCTTACAAAGAACTAGTTATCTTTAAAATAATATAACTTGTATCTTTACGATGCTTGAGTAACTGGGTATCCCAGTGACTTAATAGAATTCGGTTAAAAATCAGTGTGATATAAATATTAACCATCGCTAACGCAGACTATAAAATTTTGAGTGGTCTTTCTGTATTTATGATATTATTCACTGTATGGTCAAATATTAAAAATTGAAAATTTAATAGTGATAATGTGGAATGAATTTATGCACATTTCGCAAACAATATGAAAGCTTTATTTGTGCTGAAAAATTGTATTTTTACGTATAACAGTGTACTTGCAGTACGACGTAGATACGCGGAGATAATAAAAGCTTTCATTTAAATTATTAAGAATACTGATGAATAATTGAAACTAAGTTGGTAATAATTAATATGAATATCATCGCGAAATTGTATGATGAGTCTTCATATTTGCCCGTGGGCCCGTCAATTTATTGATACGCCACTGCAGAGAAAAACATGTTTGTGATGTTTTATCATCATCATCATCATCAGTTGTCTTCTATATATTGCCGGATGAAGACTTTCCCACTCATTTCCATGAATTATTATTATTCGCTGTCACGTATTTCCAGTCACTTAATTTGATAATTTCGTCAGTCTTACAGATTTTAAGGTGGCTGTGTTTGTCCAACAATAGCCTACCCATTGCCATTTCACTTTATTGGCTTATTTATTATATCGACTACTTTTGACAAATTTTGAGTATGTTTGGCTTCTTTATTAATCTAAATATAAGCTTCATTCAATCTCAATCTCACTCACATATTTTAATTAAGCCTATTTATTCGCATAACTCATTCGCCTATTTTAATTAAGTATAAATATATTCTATTTATTTATACTTTTTAGTATAGAAAGCTAACAATTATGAAAACAAAATAATTGTGCACAGGCCACTCGAGATATTATTATTAGGAATTCAATTTCAATCAATTTTAGTAGATAATTTTATTGTTAACAAACAATAATAATGATTTTTTTTTTGGTTACTGTTTTTGATTAAGTATTACTCAGTCACTTCATGATTTCACAATTACATTATAATTACTAACAAATTAACGAGTAGTATTTCTACAATTCAAATTAAATTAAATTTTAAAAAATAACCATAAGTCTGTTAAATAGTATAAAATAGAATTATATTTAATACATTCATTGATGCATAATTAACTTCATAGTCTATATTACAAACAAATGAATAATATAAATATTTTCATGCATTTATCGGTATTTTAAATATATAATTTACGTTTTTGTGTGTAATACATTTGAAATAGGAAAATCTCATTGGATAATATTTTACTGGGTGTTTAAATATATATTTTTAATTTATTACCAATAACATTATTATTTCTTACTCCGTTCCTGTAAGATGAGGAGACTCGTAAATATTGTATTATTTTCAGAGTGCCCTGTTCCCGATTTTGTCGGTGTTTTTTGTCAATTTTGTTGTGAAATATTTCTTGCCAAGATAAAAATCTCTGCACGAATATTCATTAAGGGCCCGCTTTCAATACTAACTCATCTTTTTGCATTTTTTACGAAAACGCGAGTTTTTGTTATTTTATTGTAGTTGATTTTTAAAACCAAAAACTTATAGGCATATTGCTATAAAACTAATAAACTACGCGGAAATTATAGTAACTAGGACAATATCTAGATTTTTTTGAATTACAAGTGGAGCATGTCGGTTACTTTGTAGTGTAACATGATTATTTTAATTTTCACAACAAATCTTTACACTACATACACGTTAGGTTATTGTCGCAACAACGGTTAGTGACAATAATAGAACGCGTGTATAGTACAGAAGTTTAGTTATGAAAATTAAAATATTAATTATTATTTTGTATTAATAATTTCCATTAATAAGTATACGTATTTATCATATTTTTAATCAGAAAATTATAAGGATAAAACTGAGCTAAAGTATTTAAAAAATATATTAAACTAATCGTATAAAATTTACACGATTACATTACTGGCTGCAATCTTCCTTATCGATTTACGCGGATTTCACATAATTTCACGTCGAACTTGAGCCACATGTTCTGGTGTCGCTGCTGACGTTGATGGTCCCGGAGGAGTTCGATTAACCATTCTCCCTTCTTATCTGAACTTTTGAACCCAACACCAGATAAGTTACGTACTCGGCCCATCACTTACTCGTCGAATATTAAAGTGAGCACAAAAAGCGCGACGTGCACAAACCAATGAATCGCCGCACTTTAAATATTGCTCAAACGAACTATAGCGCACTGCGAACGCGCGGTGCGCTACCGACCAGTTACTCATTGCGACTGGCAAATCCGCAAATCACGCGCGTCGAACAATATCCCTCCCACTTACCTCACCCTGATGGTTTACGAGCAATTACAATTTAATCTTAATTTTTTTCCGCTGAATACCTATATAATATTTTTCTCATATTCTTCAATTAGTTTAAAGATAAAATTAATTTTCAATAATAACTGTCTATACAAAACATAATCATTTGTTACTAAATAATTTTTTATCGGTCTTATAAATGTGATTTTTGTTATTTTTTTGAGTTTGGATCAAGCGGTTTTGGTTAACTCTTCCCAAAACATGCAGTAACACAGGTCTACCGCTCTAATTAAATCTGTAATATTTCGGTAAATATACGCAACATCCACTTCATATCCATCCATCTTTAGTTAATTGGAAGGAAAATATTTATGCTTAGAAATGACTCGTGAAAAATCAATATCAGGCGAATCCTACAAAAATAATTATTTTTAATTTGTTCCGTTGTAAAATGAATACGTTGACAAAAATACCAATTGTGGCAAGACAGAAAGAAATCACACATTAATTTCACAGTGGAAACAATAACAAACATACGAATATAATGATGTCTCTTTCTCACTAATGAAATGAAGATAGATAAAAAGGAAGGTTGTATTATAGAATGCAATCTCATAAACAGAACTTGATGAATGCTCCGAAATATGATATTACATATTTTTTTAAATATTTAATGTTCAACACTTGAAGTAAATTTATGCCATTAGCCATTTTTTCAAATTTTAAAAGCTAATATAACTCTAATTTCTTACGGTAACACTAGTTGACAGCATGGCTGCGTACGAGTATTTTATATCACGTTATGGTAAAGGTTAAACGTGAGATCTGTTGGATCTGCTGCATTTGGAGTAAAACGCCTATGAAATATATTGTCATATATTGGCTACAACGTGAATTAATATTACTCATTTAAAAAAAAATAACCTTATATAAAACACTTTGGTTTGATGTCGACCAGTTTAGATACCAATGTATCTTCAACTGGACGGATATTCAGTAACGTCTATGATCCCACATACTTGTATGATGTTGTTAATTGTGTTCGCGCGAATTTTACATAGGTAAATTAAAATGTTGGTCTTTAATAGTGAGACATTAGTGATAGTGTGACAGTAGAGATATTAATCATCATGTATATCTCGACACATTACTTTATAACGAGACATAGCACAATACATACTATATACATGTAAAAGTAAAAAAAAATAAAAACCTATTATGTAACATTATTTTACGCAACATGTACTGGAGTAGAGTACACATCATTAACGAATACGATTAAAACAATCATAATTATAAAAAATAAATGCCATAGTATTTTACTTCTTTCGTATTATAATACATACATATATTAAACGAATAAAAATGCGATGCTTGAATTTAGATAATATCTTAGACCTAATTCGGTGGCCAGAATTACCTAGAAACGTAAACCGGTAATACATACTCAAATGACATTTAAAAGAATCTTATTGCTACACTTTCTAAAATTCAACACGGTAAGCTCCTCGTACATTTTCATAATTATTAGAAATTTTATGAATACTTGGGTCATTTAACCAGTTTTGATAATATATTTTATGGAACACTCAATAATTTAATCGAGATGTGTGGATTGTTAACAAATTCATAAAAAAATCGCACATATTAAAATCAATGCGTGCTCCCGTAGGCAGGAAATTTCAAGGTGTTGTTTAAATAATAACATTATTTATTTATTTATGTTAATTGATTATAAATAAATAGTTTTTAGTTAACTTTCAGATATATTGATAGACCTAAACCAACCCTTTAATTAAAATTGTTTTACTTTGCTTCAAAAAGAGTTTATTGTCTCGGATTTAAGGACATATGATATATAACCTACCGAGTCCTGTAATACAGGTTCATTTTACCTGCAATTTATTTCTCCTCACAATACGATAAATTATCACATTTTTAATTACTCTTATTTTCAAAATGTTTCGAAGTTCAGTGCAATAAATTGTCGGTAAGTTTCTAAATTTTTAGTAAAATATAAATAATAAAAATAAATGTATAAAATTTGTGTGTTCCTAGATATCATTACACTTCTGCAGCAACCTTTTTAATCTTTACAATTCTTCTCCATTCTTGCCGGTCTTCTGTGCAAGCCTGATGATTGATAATTCTGTTATCTATTATAATATTGCGATTCATCGCTATTGGATCTGGATATGTTAGTGTAAGAAAAAACATCAAAGTAACCTTTGAAAATTCTGCTAGGACAGATTAGCAAAAAATTATAATGAATATCAATATTAATTTTCTATATTAATCCGCTCGATAGTAGTACGGATGAGCAAAAAATGTCACTGTTTTAAGTTATTTTTTTTACTTGCATATATCATATTTTTAATTTCTCTAAGCTCACATTTGTGTTTATGTATTTAATAACATTCTGACGATAATCATATCAATTTAAGACAGCTCTAGGTGTACATATGTATATAGCATGTATCATTTGAATAATATTTTGTTTACTACACATGGCGCATTGTTAAAGCAATATAATAAGGAATTTCCACATTGAAATATAGATTCCACGAAACCATAACTGTGCAATAGAATGTATATACAAGTTTGTACGTCAAACAGTTCACGCCATATACGCATCATGTATCCAGCATCTGTCATTTTATTCTCACGATTCTACATAGTATATAGCTACGTAAAACGCAAGGGAGTTTATCAAATGTGTTAAAATAAACTTTGTATTATACACATACCTAAGTTTAATTTTTGTCACGACAAGAGTTTCGAGTGGAGCAATCCCTTTCATCGACAGATCATTTACATTTACTCTAAACTATAACTCAATGTCGTATGTACAGAGTATGGTTAAAAAATTAATAGAACAATATCGCACCACAAAGTAACTGCCAAATCTATTAATGATACCTAGTGCCGTATCTTATTTAATCTAGTCACGGTTGTTACCATACCAATTTGCTTCCACTGGTCTTAGTATAATAAATAAAACTTCTAACTGTTTCAAAATCACTTGGAAGACTAGGTCGATGTAGCGTGTTGTCAAAACAATAATTACCTATCAAAACAAAATAATTTATTTACCATACGTAAAGGTCAGTAGGTACCTGAAATAAATTTGTTGTCAATGAGACAAAAAAAAACCACGTTCATGTCTCACACACATCTATACAATAAGCTTTTCTGATTCGACCCACCTCGTATAAAGATCTTTGTATTTTGTTTTGGTCATTTCAAACAACTTCTGAATTTTATTTCCAATTATTCTGGTGTTCTTTTGTTTTGTGTAAATGTGTCATTCTCTTTGGTATATACAAATATATTAAATACCCCTAACAACGTTTTTATATATTACATTCCCACTAGAAAACCTCTTATATTATGTACGCACTTTTTAACGCGTTTTTTCAATGCAGTTTGCCTGAAAAATATGTGAATATACAGGTTATCAACCTCACGTTGCAACCTCCCACAGTCGAGATTTATTTCTCCTGCAAAAAAGTACGTTTGTACTGTAATTTTATAAGGCAACGCCTTGACAATGGCACGTGTTACCGTGCTGAAAAATTGGTCTAGGTTTCTTCACGGAAACCAGCTAAAAAAAAACGCGATTTAATCTAGAAGAGACACCAGTTCCATACACGCTGTGCATTTTTATTGAATTTTAGTGCAGTTTACACAAACTTTTATACATAACAAAAATTTTATATGAAAAAAAAATGGATTGCTTTAAATCAACAGATAGCGTTGTGATTTACATTATCTGATATTTAATGAGAAGTAATGTAGCCACATAGTGTCAAAGTGTGAGTATTTTCACACAACCGTATATCATGGATGCTCACAATACACGTATAAATGGGGATATCTAAGAGAAAGTCAAATTTCAAATGTACACGCATATATACGATCGCGATAATTCATGAAAATAAAATTTACGCCTATGATAAAATGAACACAACATTAACTTTCTAATATTATAATACGTTTAGAATATTTAATATCGTGTAAGTACTTTGAATAATTATGAACAGGATTATTATCACTTACGACATTTAACAAGAACGAAGCAATAAAATACTATAAATTGGATAAAAAGTGGTGTATTTATGTCCGATGGAATTCCGTTTATGAATGTAACGTGTTAAGTTCTAACTTGCTAATGGAAGAGAAGACTGATAAAAGATTGATGTTGAAAATATCTAAATATATCGATAACTCGTTATACGGCTTTTCGCTACAACAGTTTTTCGCTATAACGGCTTTTAAAAAATATACCTTAGTTTCGATTCGCGGACCACAATTTTTCGATATATTGCCAAAAAAATGCTTATAATGCAAAAACTGTTCGCAATATTTTAATATTGCTAATAATATACTGGTCAAAATAAGAAAAAATATAAATTTTTCAGGCGTATTCTTCTACTAAAATTTTACAAATAAAGAATATTGCTTTAAATAATTTAAAAAAAATTAGATTCTCATTGTGACATATATGCTGTTTCAGGAAAATGTATATTAGATTTAGTCCATAAATGGCGATTGCGTAGTGGTATTCGAAGTGTTTTAACACATTAACATATATACAACTTCCAAAAATTTTATAGATATGGAGATTGATTAATGGGTGAGAATGGTAAACGTTATATTTATATAAAGTGATCATTTAAGCTAGCCGTAGACAGGTTACCGTAAGCCCTGTAATTACTCATAATTCCATATGTTTCCATTAAATATAATAAAAAATAGCTTCGTCTCTACGATATATCTATTATTTGTTCAGACTATTCACTTAGATTCACGGCTAGTCCTCGCTGATTCTTAGCCAACCCCCCTTCATCTCATTAAAACGTGTAATATAATATCATATTATTAAAATACATATAAATGTTATAAATAATATTGATTGGTTAAATACGTATATATCAAATATACGCCCATTAACAAGTTTTTTTTGACAATACAATTCCAAATTTTTGGTGCATAATATCATCATATAATACTATTTTGGGCAGAAATTTCAGATTTTTATCTAGTGTGTGAGCACAACTAGTTCCCACCTCTTTGTAAAAAAAACTTTTGACATATAAACTCTAGCCCTTCCTGCGAAAACATTCCCGTGAAGATAGGTGTTTTTTAAAACGAAAGCTAAGAATTAAGGCTAAAATTTCAGTGTGGAAATGCATGTAGGTAATAATATGTCAAATCAATTTTATAGTACGTTTACTTCTAAATAATTGAGTTTCAACCCCATATTGATAAGACAAATATGAACTGAGATATTAAAGTTTCGACAAACCCTTTATATCGAAAAATATGATACGCCCCGTAAAACAAATATGGCTGCCACGCAAAAACCAAAAATAATAAAATTAAAATATTGGTCATTTTGAACTATCAACAAGTTAGGGTAATTGCATAAAAAAAAGAGAATTTAAAAAAATTGTCAAGCACCCAAAGCTGAATCATTTCATATGAATTGACCCTGTGTGGCTTTTCGCTTTACGACCAATTTTCCCAGAAGGTACCTGTCTGAGCCTATCCGGTACTTATCTAAAACGAGGAATTGGTGTACTAAAAGCATGTAGCTTGTTACACAATTTTAAAGAGAACCGTCCACTTTGTAAAAATTAATTAACAAAAAAAACCTCATCTATTGGCTTTAACACGATTTCAAATTTGTTTTACAAATTGTAATAAATATCAGGTGAGATGAATTTTCACAATTATTATATAATACATTATTGTAAAGTTAGACTGAAATGTGACCAAATCGACAACTGAACGGTCGAAGTGCAAATTATCAGTATAGTACAAATAAGTACTCGTATGTATAATATATTTTATTCAATATTCCATACTGAAAGGTAGGTAACAATATTATTTGAAAATATGATATTAAATATAATTGTCAATTTTGTATTGTTATAATTATTTGTTGAGTGTAATTTTTTATGTTCACGTTCAAAATATCAATTTGTTTTGTTATACTTTCATTCTAGTGTAATAATATGAAGTGTAAGCAAATAGTGGTATCAATCGTATAATCGCTACGTGTGTAATGTACGTGTGTACGTGTGTAATGACATAATTTAAAGTATACAAATTTTTCAAAAGTCTTGCAATGTTTTAATCAATTTCAATGAACACAGTGTTTTTTTTATAATATTTTCTAGTATAACTTTTTTCAGTTATCCAGGTATTATTATCTTTTTGTGTTTGTACGTTATTTTTGGTAAGTTCCTATCTGGTGATTCATTTGAGAACTGACATTTATCAAAAAAAGTAATATGAGCGTTATATATAATGTCATATTTAAACTTAGATTTCTGCACAGACCTGTGAGACATGAAATAAAGTGCACATATAAAAAGGGGTTTGGAACATTAGTTGCGGGACGAAGGGCATTTTACACACATTCTTAGTGGAAACATAAATCCGATAGTTTATGACACATTTATGCAATAGTATATATAGTACTCTTCGAATAATTAAATTTTTGTGTAAACAAGACGTATTTTTTACATTAATGCATATTATATTGTCAGCGTTTAAATTTTCATTCCAATCGATTCATATATTTAAAAAAAGTTTCTGAGCTATTTGATTGCGTAAGTGGTACCAAAGTGATCACGCGAGTGACACCAAAATGCAAATATTGAAATAAGGAATATTTGGTAGTCTGTGGATTTCTGACATTTTTTTCATAAAGACCTACACTATTTTGAGACAAACTCATTTCTTTAATTACTGTATTTTTATTGTATAACTTTTCTATCAACAGAATGACATG
The DNA here is from genome assembly GCA_022840565.1 of Eubasilissa regina. Taxonomy (NCBI): domain Eukaryota; kingdom Metazoa; phylum Arthropoda; class Insecta; order Trichoptera; family Phryganeidae; genus Eubasilissa; species Eubasilissa regina. Next base: position 32,266,327 of record JAINEB010000018.1, read on the forward strand.
TACAAAATATTTCACGCATTTTACGATAGTTGTATTGAAATAATGTTAAATTATGAAGTGAAAATAATTTTATTTATGCAGAAAAAAATATTATTATAATTATATGAGAGCGCGCTGAGAACAATAGAGTGCAGACGAAAGAGGACTGTAATTTAGTTTCTAGCGTAATAAATGAAAAAAAAACAATTATAACGTAGAAGAAAGAGATAAACGTTTGAATAGAATAACAAGTTAGAAGAGCAGAGCGAATGACAGATATAAGACGGCAACATTTGAAAAATAGTTATCTATATTTATAAAACAAAATGTTTGTCTGTCTGTCGGTTTTTTATACAATTCTAAACCTTTTAACCGATCTAAACCGAGTTTTGAATAGTTTATTTTTAGGATTATTAAAAATAGACACTCTCATCGCTTCCCCTGGTCATTTCATCCCCTTCCCACGATAAAAAGGGTGAATATTATGTACTAGGCCAATGTTGTTTTTGAATAACCATTAAATGAAACATAATTTTTGAATTTAATTTTTACTTGTCAATTATTTTATTTATTACAATTATAAATTTAATATAAAATTGGCCAAGTTGCTGCCGCTGGCAGCATAAATGCGTTCTCTTTTAACCATATTTTTCATAACATTCTCGCACATTTCGCGTTATATTTCAGCAATTTTATTTCGAATATTATCCTGCAGCATCGGAATTGTTATTGGCTTATTAGCGTAGATCTTTTTTTCAGGTACTTTCACAGAAAAGAGCCGGAAGCTGTCAAATCAAGGAGGAAGATCAAGGAGGCCAGTCGATATCACCACCTTTTGACATTATACGGTTGGGAAAAAATTCTCGAAAATTTTTTAAGCATAACTTGGGCTGTGTATGAGGTGGCACTGTTTTGTTAAAACCGCATGTGTTGCAGGCCCAATCGGCCTAGTTCGGCCACCAAGAAGTTTTTCCAACATGTGACGATAGCGATCGCTATTAATGGATACATCATTGCCTCTTGCATCCTGAAAGAAATAGGCATAACACCGCGTGGCGCACCATACAGTCTCTCTACTTGAAGGTAAAGGTCGTTAGTGTATCAATTAAGGATTTTTAGTGCCTCAATAATGACTGTTTTGCTTATTAATAAAACCCTCTAAGTCGAAATGAGCTTCGTCGCTCATGAAGATTTTTTTGATATATTGATCTGCAAAACATGTGCTGTTGCATGTTGTTGAAGCGTTAGATGCTTCATAATAAATTGTAATCGACTACTCTTTACGAATACTCAATGCGAACTGACAAATATCTGGCAAACCAAATTGGCAGCCAAACAAAATTGCCCTGGACCATAATACTCACCCAGTAAATGTATTTTATATATATATATATATATATTTAAATAGAGATGCGTACACTGATTATGTATCACATCAATATTCTTACTATTTTAAAACTAAGCTGAATACTTGTGCTATGAAAATAGGACTAACTTGATGGCCTCCTGGAACGAGGATTGAATCCTCGACCACAAGATCATAAACGAATATCGTAACCGCAAGACAACAAGTACGTCTTTAATGATATTCGTTTTAAATTTTGCTCAAATGCACTCTAATTAGAGTCTCTAAGACCCTGACGAAAATATAATCATTCTACCCTTCCGATATCTCAACTTTTTCTTACCTGGATCAAAATATGCATACTTCAGAGCCTGCGTTAATAAAAAAACGTCTTTCCACACTCTTCCTAACTTTCTATTTTAAATTATTACTATATAACTAAATCAAAAAGTTTAACATTCCTCGGTGATCCTATTACGACAACATATTCTACACACTAAGTGTAGTCAGATTCAAAGATAGAATGTGTTGTCGTAATAAGAAATCACCAAGATCAAATGTGTCGTTCATGTATATAAATGAGCTAACAGGTTAATTGTATAAAATGAATGTGACCAAAATAATATATTTTCCTTGTGGCAATAACTACAAGGATAATGGAAACGAAATAAGTTAATAAAAATAAACAAATAATAGATATCGCATAGAGACGGAACTATTTTTATTAATGGAAAAATATGGGTAATTACAGGGCTTCCAACCTATCTTCGGCTGGCTTAAGTGATAACTTTATACAATGTAACGTTCACCATTTCACCCAATATCTATCAAATCTTTAAAAGTTAATATACATGTTAATATGTGAAAACATTTCGAATACCAATAGACTATCGCCATCTATGGACTAAATTTGATATTCATTTCCCAGAAACAGCATATATGTCACAATAAGAATCTAATTATTTAGTGAACGTTACATTATGTAAAGTGATCCCTTAATCCAGATTACTCATACTTCTAAATTTTTCCATTGATAAAAAAATAGCTTCGTCTCTACGAGATATCTATTATTTGTTTAATAACAGTATCTTTGTAGGTGAAAATCCAGTAAGTGTTCTTGGATATATTCAAATATTGCGAATAAAAATAAATTTGTTAAATTTTTTATTTTTACGGTACCAACTACGCCATTCTGTGAACTCGTCCCAATGCAAAACTAAACAATTTAGAGTATCATTAGGGCAGCATGAGCGTACCCTGTGGTTATTTGTAAATGCGCTGCCAAATGAATTCGTGTACAAAACAGATATAAAAGAAAAGCGGTAGTTAATAAATAATATAAGACACGCACCGGCGAGCAATGTGTACTCCCACCACCTACAACCGCCCCGTCAAGGCGCTGGAGTCAGGAAGGGATATCTCCACGCTCGCAGCCCTTCAATACAGCCTGTAATCAACCCCAACTCATGAAAAGAAAACTCAATTGTTGCGGACGATTATTCCTGCATAATTGTTTTGAAAATCGAGGCAAAATGTATTCGTTTCTGACAACAAACACGCTTCCTCATGTACGGTCTTGTATGTGGCGCAGGTAGAAAACTTGAAAAGAAACATAAATATACTGCACCAAAAGAAAGCGAACCTTATACAAATTACAAATGATTCCGTGTGGTCTTTGTATTTATAATGAAAAGTAAAAAAAACACAAGGAGTAAAGTAAATCATATCGTTCTTTAAGCTGAGAAACATTTTCTTAACCACATCAACGATATTTAAGTGTATACATACAATTGAGCCTATTTTTATAATTACTTTCATATGACCATTCCATATAATTTGATACAATTATTTGTATTCATATATACATGTACATGTATGTGTATATATTGTGAAGTACACAAATTATGAAAAAATAACACACAATAAATCATATTTAAAAATGTTAAAAAAAAAATTCATCAGGTTAATGTAGGTACTTTGCAGTTATCTTCATCACATTAAGAACTTATAATTTTATATATAAATATATTTTTATTCTTAGTTACCCAGAAAATAAACATATACTTGTTAAATTCTAATTAAATGTATTAATTAGAAAGATATACATATAAAATCAATTTAATAGAAAAATATTGTCGTTGAGCTACCGGCATTTGAACCTGGATCTCTTTCCAAACCGGGGAAGGTTCATTATCCAACTATACTATAGCGACAATATTTTTGACGACACATTTTCGAACTTATATGATACACTTTTTCAAATTAATATATCTATCGTTCCATTATTTGAAAGCCATCTACTTTATTTTTTACGGAATCTCAAATACCGTCGTCAAAAGTATTGTCGCTGTAGTATAGTTGGATAATGCACCTTCCCCGGTTTGTAAAGAGATCCAGGTTCGAATCCCGGTAGCGCAACAACAATATTTTTCGATAAAATTGATTTTATATGTATATCTTTTTAATTAATACATTTAATTAGTATTTAAAATATCACAGACCAATGAATAATTACAACTTCATAATAAGAATGTGTTCTTCTTAATAATATATTAGGCACATACAAAATAACATACAAAATGATTATATACTAATAATAATCGTCAGGATAAAAATCATATCTTCAATTTTACACAGAATAGTTGATAGACTTTCTGGTATCGAATTAAATTATTATTGAATACATGCAAGTAGGTACCCATCTAGGTTAGACACGCAAAGCTTAGATGATTCATTTGAAGAAATAGAACGTCCAGAGAGAAAGTGCCAGACGTTTATAGGATTAATCATTATATATATATATATATATATATTTTGAGTGCAAACAGAAAACAACGCTATTCAAAATATTTAAGACAATAACTTTTCAGTAGTTTTTTTTTCAAATACGTGTTAAATAGGCAGTCAAATGTTTTTAATGCCATAGTATTATCAATTCTAAAACAACTTACAGTTTCCTTCTGCACTCTTGTCTGACAAAAAATGTGTTATGAACATTCCCATTTAATTAAGAGTTATGTAACATTTTCATCAAGGTATCTACTTCAAGATAGTCTCTTAAATAAAACGATAATGACTTCAGTAAATTTTGCTTAAGAAAAACTAACGAAAAGTATACTCGTTAGTAAACTTTCTATGTTTGAAATTATCAGAAGATATTGAAACGACCTATTTAAAACTCATTAACTTATACGTTATTACAGTTAATAGTTATATCATTCGAATCTGTCCATTAATCTCAATAATCTGCCTTCAGCGGGAAGTAGTTCGTCAAAGTTACAACCTCTGCAAAATATCCAGTTCAAAAGTAACCAACTTGACATTGTCGTCGTAGGCATTGGAATCTTCGAGAGAGAAAAAGACACAAAGACGGATAGAAGAAGAAAAGAAATAAAAATTGAAAGGAGAGAAAAAGCGTCCGCAGCCTCGAGAGTCACTCGAGCTGGAGTGATCGGAGGAGGATGTGACGTCACGACTCGCGATCGAATAATTAGATCGCGGCCACAGGGGTGGTTTCCAGCTGACAATGTAAAAAATCTGAAAGCTGATGAAATTTAAAGTTGTAAAAGTAATTTTATTTGGAAGGCGATGCCCATCATTTTCTAGATATTCACGATCTTTGTTAATGCACTATTCCTTTCATTTCCATAACTTATATCCCAATCTACATTTGTAGGAAAATAACTGTTTAGGTACTTTCCTATTTCTCCGACTGGCACTCCTGTTTTTTTGTCGTTAGTATGATTGGTTTATGTGGTGTGAAGGTCGCCGCGAATTGATATCAAATCACGGTCGCAGAGCTTGACAATTGCAGTCGATCCTCCACCAGACAAGTATCAATTAATCGGCTCCGGTATTTAAGTATTTCGAGAGGTCGAGTCGGCGCATCCAGACCCAAGATCAGAGCTCAAAAGAAGAACAATACATCCCACAACGAACAGAGAAATCGCATCTTTTAATACCAGGTCAGTGGTAGTTTTTCTACCTGCATTAACTTTTATATTATCGATAGGAAACTCGGGAATAACAAGCTATCGAAGGAATTCAATAGAACAATAATGATAGAATATTTTTACCATCTGTATGTTCTTACTTGACTAGAGTGATAATAGTTAATGCATTCGTTTATTGAGGAACATTATTTTACAACTACAATATTCGTAAAGGAAAATTCCTAGAGGTAATAAGTTATCATAAAATGATGAATATATTCAAACTTTTGAACAGGGAATCCTACGATCTGACTTAAGATGATTTTGTAATTATTGTAGGCACTCTGGAAATCTACAAACAATATAATACTTCAAGATCTGGCCTAAAAATTTATTTTTATAACACCAAAATTACGAATAAAGGAACACAATATCACAATAACACGGTATCGGGTAATATTAAATTTATTAAAGAGTATATTATATACATAACTCAAAACACAACTTAGGTCAATACAAGTGGGGAGACAGGAGGACGAGATAAAATTCTCCCAAATAGCAATGGAAAGGGCCTGAAAAGGTGAAGACAGAGAGGATTGGTAGTTCTTGGGGGAGGACCTTATGCAGCAGTAAAGAAACAAAGGCAAATGACAATGATGATAATAAACAACGAATAAATATTATATTTATTTTAGATTTTTTTAAACAAGGCCGCAGTAGAGGTTTGTTAATTTATTATTCAATGAACTAATTTCTTACGAAATATATTAACCAAGCTTTGTGGTTAGGAATTTATAATATATATGATACAATTCGTTAACTTCATTTTTTATTAATAAGGATCGATATATCAATGATACAAATTGTGAATTTTCACAACATTTATTACAATTACAGTTGTTTTACATTCATAAGAAGAATGCCTTTGACATGTGATTGGAATAAAATATTAATTCATTGATTTGAAATACTACTTTATCAATTTTTTTTCAAAATGATGCAAAATTTTATCTAATTGGTTTTAATATATATTTTTTCAGTGACAAAAATGATAAATTTATGATGTCTTTTTATAAAAATATATGTTATTTTGTCATGGAAAAGGAATATGGTAACTTATAATGAAGAATCTCGTGATGAGGAAATTGGTGCAACGTAAAATGACACAATATGACGTCAACGATATTTGAGAACCTTATTAACATATATATTATTATTGTTATGTGTAAATAATAAAACTCTTTTTACATTTTTATATCGATACAATGTTAAAACTAATAAAAAAAACGTACAAAAATTATTATTATTTAAAAGTCTATTGACGCAAGATATCTTATAGTTCAACATTTATGAGAAAAAATGTGTAAAATAAATCTTTTAAAAAGTATAATAACATTATAAACCCTCTTAAAAATTAATTATATTTTCTTAGCACAAAACTGGTGTATTAAAAATAATAAAATTATTTAAATTTTAAGAAAGTACTGTTAACATTTTGAAAATACGTAACTGTAAAATAATATCAAATAGAATAATAATAACACTTTTAAAATTGGCAAAATTAACTTTGTGGTTAAAATTCATTATTTTTATTTCTTAACTTTGTTTTATATGAACATCCAATTACAATATTGAATTGAATACAATTAAACAAATAGCAATTGATTACGGGTATAATACAGGTTTAATATACACTATTTTTAAAAATAAATTGAAAGAATGTAATAGTAAATTTTTATAAAAATCACAGATAAAACATAATGATAATAATGATTATTGGCGTAGTATTTTATACATAAATAACTTTTCGATTCAAATAGCTTAACACCTACCACGAAACATTAGACCGGCATTTTACTCATACTCATAAATTCTAAAGACAAAGATGATAAATTTAACAATTCTGGTGTCTATAAACTTTGCAAGAATTGTGCTGCATTTTATATTGATAAAATGGGTCGAAATTTTAATATAAAAGTAAAGGAGCATTTGAGATGTTTGAACAATGGTGTGTTTTCAGAATTTCTAAACATTTGATAGAAAATAGTCATGATTTTGATAAATAATTGGAATTGTCAATTTTGCATGTAAACGGTGTTAGTCATAAATTAAATAATTTGGAATCATTGAAGATTAATAAAGCATGTAAAACTATTCAAAAAATTATAAACAACTACAAGCAAGTCCCATTCTAAAATTTTTTCCTAAAAATTATTCAAGTAATTTTGTATCAATTTGAGTTAGGTACTAAATTTATATTTATAAAAATTTATATTTATGAAAAATAGATTCTGTTAAAGAAACAATAACATATATTTTTTGATTAGTATTGACATCCTAAAGAAGAAAATGATTTCGAAACCGGTAGATGTATTTAAACTCAATAAGTGGTTAATAAAACAAAGTGAACAAGTAAAAATTAAGAATAATAAAATAATAAGCTATCGTCGAGTTAAGATTTTTAATCTGACATGATTTTAAATGATTTTTTAACATCACGAAATTCTTTTAAGGCGTACAAACAAATTATCTGTAATATTAAACTACAGGAAAAAAATATGAATTCGCGTACACCAAAAATGATTTTTTTTTTCTTTTAATGAGCGTGTACAATCATTAGTACTATAATAGTTATATTATATGCAAACATTGCATATGTCTATGCGTGTGTATACCGTGTATAGTTCACTGGGAAGGACCGAATATATTTTGGATATTTTAAAATTTTACGTATTTTTAAAAAACGGTTGCTAAGCATCGTACTTTGTACACCTCTATATTTTTTAATCAATTCTTTTGATTAGTACTAAATTCACAAAGTTTCACCGATTCGTTAAAATATATATTATAATTTTAGAACACTGATTGTTGTGGATTTTTGAATATGTTTATTTTTAAAAGGAGTCAAAACGTGGGTCAAAACTTAATAAATTGTGTAGTCACCTTAGTAATATAGTATGACGAATTGGTTTGGTCACATTTTCGCCACATATTTTTCTAAGATTACTACACGTTTTATTATTAATTTTTTGGGGGAGGGGTGAGGCGCGAGCTAAGATGTATACACATCAAAAATAATACCTAATAATGTCAATGATTTTCTAAAATACCATAATTGCATTTACTTTCTTAATAATTAAATATTGAATAAATGTATATAATGCAATGCATGTTATTGAAATGTGGCCTTTTCTCAGAATAATAATACATAACTTAATAATAAGGTGTGGTTGTTATTCAAACATTCAAAAATAGTCTGAGGACGTAGACCTTTACATCCGTGTAATGTTTTTATAGTTAATACACAATGTGTTTAATATTTCGAAACAAACCGTACACTAAGTAAGTAGTCATCAGTAAAATCTGACGTTTTGGTCAATATTGACTTATTTGTTTAAAACTACGATACAAATATGTGAAATGCTATTAATTTAGAAGAAAACAATATAGTATTTTAGTAGTAGTACTTGTAATATATTTTCGTACAACTGTTTATTTGAATACAAATAAAATATATGAGTTATATTATGTAATGTGCCCGAAATCAGTAATAAGTTTATTTTAATATTCTAAACTATTTAGCGCTATTTTTGTTAAAAAAATCACCTCTCAGAACCCAACCCAACCAAACTCCGGCGATGAAAATAGAAAAATAATATTCAAAACATACCAATCTCAATACCTCAGTTCAATAACTCAGTTTAATATAAATATCAGATATCTTGTTGTTCCGAGGTACCGAAATGTCAACATTTCCATGTGCAAAGTTAGTTCCAACATTATTAAATCTGAGTACGTCACAGTTAAGAAAATGATAATATACCGCAAATGATACGAGATTGTGGGTACGATTAATAAAATTCTCATCGATAATGTTTATCATAATTAATTATTAAAAATTTCTACAACGTGAACTGCATGTCTTCACAATTTGTTGTTTATTATATCAACAACATTTATTTATTTTATCTACAAAAATATATATATATATATATATATATTATTTTAAATTTACATATCTGTATTTTGCTTTCTTTTCCTTATATTTTTATAGTTTTGTTTGCCAATTACATATTATTATAATTATAGATGATAACTAATAAATTTATGCGTTTTTATCGTGATTTGTTAAAAAATTAAATAAATATAGCGAGATGATGTTAAAGATTCAATTTTATGCTAAAAATTAACACATATTTTCAAAAATATCACGATGATTATTTTTGGGGTCAGCGTGTATAAAATTTATTATTTAAAAAAAAAAACTTTTGACTTAATGCCAGCGTACCTTCTTTGTCAGTATCCAGCGTGTTTGTTTTTAATTAAATTCATCACAATATTACCATATGTTAACAAATCCCTTCTCCCCAGCGCAAGACTCCCCGCTTCGTTACTTGTTACACATTTAGAGTGTAAGCTAAATTTAAAATAACCCGCTGGAGCAGAAGTACTCCAATTTGTTTTGAAGCTGTCTGCCAGAGAGTACTTCATTGCATACTCAACGTGAAGCACGACGCAAGGGCTGGTATACGAAGCACGGAAAGTACTCGACAAGATTTTTTTTGGAGGCTTGGATATTCCGGTTGGTAATAAAACGGCGGTGACATTGGAAATGTTGATAAATCTGATCCAGATATAATTATTTAAACCTAACAAAAAAATTAAATACTTTTGTAATTTCCGCGCAATTACATTATTTAAACGTTGGAATGGTACATTTTTATCGTAAAAAGTGAAGGAACATAGAAAAAATATGCTACAAATGTCTATATGTTGTGTAATCAATCATCTATAATGATTAGAATTTTAATTTGATCTCCATCCGAACTGACGAAAAACTGCAAAATTTCGAAAATCTAAAAACAGATGTCGCCTCAACAGAATATTATAGTCAATAATAATTTAGAAAGATCTGATTTATAATAATATCAGATTTCACGACTGCTGGATTTGATACTTTTGTAAATAATATGAGGCGCGCATTGTAATAATTTAGATAATTATCTCGTATAATAATTTTAATAATTTAGTTTTTTCTATTTACGTTCTGATATAGTTTTGAAAAATAAATAGATTTTTTTTTTTTTTGAAAATACATACATTACAATATATTTCGTTCATTTGTCCTCAAACATCGCTTGATAACATACAATTTTAAAACACTAAGGGCCGGTTGTGTGATCAGTAATATCTTTTTACTATAGTAACTTTTTACTAACGCCCGTAGTAAAAATCCTTTGCGGGTTGTTGATACATCAAATTTACTACTGTCAAAGCATAAATGAAGGTATCTATAAGCGCAACAGATAATTATGTGAAATGCTTTATTTTATGCATTATCTATGGATTTTTTCGCCTAGGCAATCGAAATATGTCACTTGGTGGTGAAACTTTTTCGTATTATATGCTAATGTATATTAAATAATGGTATCATCATTGGACGAACTCTTATCACTAAAATAGTGGGATATTAAATGATTAATTGTCGTATACTACAACTTTCAAAGTATCAATGTGTCAGATGACTTTTGAAACAGCTGTGAAAAGTCAGCCATATTTAACTATCGATTCTCGTTTTTACTATCGGATAACGGAGAGTAAAATGAGTTTACTACGGGATGTAATATACATTCGAGAAGTAAATATTTTTTTACTAACGATCATACAATCAGTTTTTGCAAAATTTTACTTCGGTAATTTTTTTTTTCTATAGTTCAAAAAAACTACTGATTACCGACTCTAAGAAAACGTTATTAAAAAATAACTATGAAAGCAGTTAAAGTATAATAGCTCTCAAATTTCTAAAGATTATTATAATATCTTTCAGGTTCTTAATGGTGACATTACTATCCGCGGGAACAACATTTCTTCTGTTTGTACGTGTTCATATATTTGAGACTGACTTGATTTCATAAACTCATTTTTGTCACGAAGTTCTTAAAGCAAGGTTAGAATAATATTTTTTATGCGATCTGGTATCAGATTTTTTCTTGTATTGATGCACTATAATATTATTTTAGACATCACCTACTTGCTTGAACATAAAGACCAGTATATACTCGTAACACAAAATCATACACTTCACTTTTTTTTAAATAAATCTTGCCGACTCAAAAATTTTCAATAAACTTAAAAATCAAGTCGATAAACACAGCCACATTCTTATAAATTACCGCTAACTATAGATTATCGATTGAAAAAAATTGCACGAAAAATTTATTGCCTATAATATGAAAACATTAAATTGGCCCCGCGTCAAAAGTAGCATCCTTTACGGTACTTTTACGTAGTACGTAAAATGAAAAGATATGAAAGTCATTGTTAACTTTCTCTTGAATCTCATCTGATTATTTATTTTAAATCTAATGCAGGCATTGAACTCCCGACCTATTGATAGGTAGGTTTATATATAATTATATTCGCTATAGGCAAGTGCAAGGCTCACACTCAACTACAAAAATTATAACAAATGTTAGAGAAAATCTTAGTCAAGAGTTTTTAATTTAAAAAATATTTATAATTAATAAAATAAAATTTTGTTATACGAATATAGAAGCAAACAAATTTTGGAACGGGATTCAAATATGTAAAAATATTGTAATAAATCACATTTTACTTCATGATGTAATGATCGATGAAACAGTCTGGATATGAGGAGACAAGACTAAAGAAAATATAAAGAAGCAAGTTTCTAAGGCAACAGGAACAAACAACATCTGCAAAAGACCTGGTACGATTAAATAAACAAGATATTGGAGGATGACCCTGTTAAAAAAATCAAAAAGGAAAGGGCACGAGTGGTCAAAGAGAGTGACGATCTATCCTCTCTGGCCTACGCCTAAAGGGGAAATGAAATGATGGTGAGGGAGTTACATCCAGATCTTTGTGTATCCCATATATTTTTTATTTATTTATTATTCTATTATAATTACAGTGATACAATACAATGTATTTTTTTTGTTCTACAATTTCTCTAAAAATCATATACTTGTACAGAGAAGAGGTGTACTATAGTATATACATTACATTGATCAAATCGTTCTAATGTCGAAAATTTCCTGATTATTGCACCTCTTTCATTGTTTTTTCTCCATACGGAGACCAAATTTAAATAAATATTAATTTTATATTATCATTATTGAATTCACATATCGTACTTATTTAATAGCATCGTAACTCTTTAGAATAACTAAATACATTTCTCCAGAAATAAGTAGTTAAAATAGTTCCCCACTTACGCCCAAAAAATGTGTTTAAAATAATGGAGCGACAATTTGAAGTTCCCATTGGATTAATATCAATAATATAATTAAAATAACGCCCGTGTGTTTGAAGAGTCTAATGAACTGGTCCGGTCCAGCCGGAGTACAATTTGAAAAAACTCGACCAATTAAACATCTTCCGTACACAAATAACGCGTGTGTCTCAGAATATATATGATTTTTTGGCCATAGATATAACCTGTTCAATTATACGGATTTCTTATTAATCTTGTCGGAGGAAATTGTTGAATTAACACGCCGGACTATCGACACTCATTGCAAGTGTGGAGAGCCAAACGATTACGACTCAAAAATGGTTACTCGGTAAAACGTAAAAAAGTTATTTATCTATTAATGAGGATTATTATTTTACGAGACACCTGGCGGTTGCGTGAGAGTTTAGCATTAAATACTCAAATGTTGGCTTAAATCATGGTCATTTTAATTAACATCACGCGATATTTTCTAAGGATTAAGCAAAGATGATGGACCGCTGCACGCTGTTTATTTTGCTTAAATGTACTCGAGCGAATACGTGCCACACCGATCCGATGTAATTTAGTTAGACATGTATAAATAGTAGGTACTTGTAATCAGTGGCGTGCAGTGGGCATGGATTTAGCTAATATCACTTCTGTAAAAGTAAGATGGGTTGTATTGTCACAAAATATTGTATTCATCCGAAAGAAATATATTCTTCGGAAGCATGTTTTTTTAAAAAGTACCTACCTGCTTGAGTTAATATCCGTTCTTGAAACATATTAATTTTCAATTTATTAAGTGAAGGATTAAAAGTACTACGCAATTTAAAATAATACCACGTTAGAAATGTATTGAATCGCTTACTAGTACATTCAAGTCTACTTCAAGTATACAATTGTGCTGTTTTATAATACGTTTGTTCAAACAAAGTCGTAAGTAAATTTAGTTAGTATAAAAATATGGGAATCGTATGAGCAGCTTTATTAGTCCTACATACATACTAAACAAATTATAGTTACGTACATTTTTTTATTTATTGTATACAGTGCACGCCCCTGCTTGTAATATATTTATCTGATTAGGATTTTATGAAAAAGATTAATTGGTGTGGTGTGATTGGATGTCGTCAATCGATTTATTAAACTTTTTTCTTCTTCCGTTATAAACCGCAATCGTATATAGTTTTATTGGTATACGGAACTCTTTCAAATGGAAATAAACACCTACTATTAGTAATTTCGTGAAGCTTTGATGAACTCTTATATACGTTAATGTACCTAAATAGATTATTTTGCAAGTTTGTATTATGTTTAAGTTAACAGTTATATGTGTGCTCTAATAAAATAATTAAAAAATTCGCGAAGCTTCGATGGCTTTATTTTTTCATGTTTTTAAATATCAGTTTAAAACATTTGCATACTCGTAAAAGTTTTTAAATAAAAATAAGTTTTTCGGCTACGATCGGTAATACAAAAAGTGTCGATATTATAATAAATACAGACTGTACAACATCATACGTGGCGTATGACGTGGCACGTTACTCGCATTTATAGTACAGAGTAATATAGGATAATAAAAAATAATAAAAAATTGAAACTATTCTCAGACTAATTGTATGTACGGTAGTGAAACGTAGTCTTTAATCAGAAAGCGGAAGATACTTCGAAATGTTTTAGGAGTTACACGAATGGACAGTAAAGAACCTGGTGGTCTAAAGAATGCTATCTCTATGGTATGCAAAAATGCAAAAAAAGGTGCAAGCAAACATGGTGTTCACGACGAGACAATGGCAAAAGAGAATATTTGAGAAGGCAATGATCGCTAATGGATCATAACCACGTGACGATGACATTTAAATACTTTATTCTCCAAAACATTGATGGTACTCATGTTGATAAGTTTAATTAAAATTAAAATTATTAATATCCTGTAAAACTCACCGGTAATTATTTTTATCCAACTTTAATAAATACTTATTTCTTACAGCTGGATTTATAGATAAAAATATTATACATTCTGAGAAAACTATATTCTGGTGAAAAGATAGTTTTTTGTCACCAATGTTGAATATATACAGGGTGACTCGTTATTCAACGAACTGCATAAAGGTTGATATTCTGGTTGGTATTTTAATATTTCAAAATGTTTGTGATTAACTTTGTGGAAGTCCATTGTAATTAACTTTTAATTTTACGAAAAACTTAATCAATAATTAAAACAAAACACAAAGTTATTTACTTCACGCAATACTTTAATTAAAATTACATCCCCTATTATCTCGTATCCGTATTAGCCTCGCCCATAACCACTTTTATTTATCACCAAAACCCCCCTCTCCACAATACCACTCTCATTCTCCCCTCACCCATGTAGTCGATAGTCTAGTAGTCAAGTTCCTAGTTTAAGTTTTAGTTTATTACTGATGATGACGCAGTAAGCATCGAGAATTTTTTGATTAATATTTAATTAAAGTGTTGCGTGAAGTATACAACGTTGTGTTTTATTTTAATAATTAATTTTTTTTTTCAAAAAGTTAAAAATTTTGTCAAAAGTTTTTAAAAGTTAAATAGTATTTTATTTCAGGCATGCAGCGATAATACAAAAAATGTGCGAAATAAAGTTTAGTGCCTTATGGACGCTTGTCACTAAATCTTTGCTAAAATCTGAACCTTAAATATAATGCTAACTTCGGGTTACAAACGACAATTAAAAACGATAGGGCATAGAATGAAAAGAAGTATTCTAGAAATCGAAAAGGAATAAGAGCGCTAATCAAGAAGAAGGCTATTATTGTTACTGATAAATGACGTAAATAGCAATGAGCGGGTCATATTCTATGACGAGAACACCCGAAGACTCTATGGATAGATGAAATTATCAGTGCAATGGGAGTGACGTGGCAAATGTTTGCAGAATATGATGATGTATTGTTATATTCTGTATTGTCGGTTCTCAGAATTTAGACAAAGTAAATAACATGAAACAAAAGGACGTGCGATCCTCGCAGTCTAGTGGTCAAGGCGCTGGTTTCTCATGCCGGTGATTTCGGATTCGATTTTCGGTGAGGTTACAATACATCTATGTGATTTTTTCAAGCCTAGTTGTTTTGTGAGATGTTTTGTTACAGTAATTAGACCTCGTGGCCTGTTGTAGCGTTAATAAATAAAAATAAAACATATTAAAAAACCAAATCGAGTTTTACATCAGTATTGCACGCAACATATGATTTTTTTAATGTACATCACGGTCGTCACTTCACAATATTTAAACAAACACCCTGTATGTTCAAATTGTCACTAAGCTTGATGGGATTCGTATTCCGGGAAACTTGTTTGAATTAAGGTTTACGAGTAAAGGTGATTTCTGCTTAAGATTAGAAGGAGACACCGCATACCACTAACTTGGTCAATACGTACTTTTTTTATCAACCATATATTTAAAAATCCATTAGCTTAATTAGTTACTTTGTGTGGAAATATAAAAATTAGTATTTTACCGGAACAAGATATATCAGTACACATTAGTCAAAACTGAAGATTTCATTATGAAATATTTAAAAATTTTAGTGTTTAACATTGTGAAAGTCCGTTGTAATAAACTTTTAACAAAATTAATAACTTCTTCAAAAAAATTATTAATTTTAATTAAAATGAAACAAACGTTGTTTACTTCACTCTACACTTTAAAAATTAAAACGTTTTCGACGTTTAATGCGTCATCTTCAGTAATAAACTAAATCTTAAAACTATAAAATAGACTATCGACGGGGGGCTGGGGATATGAGAGCGGTGCTGGGGAGAGGAGGGTTTCGATGAAAAGTGAAAGTGGTTATGGGCGGGGCTAATATGGACAGGAGAGGAGATGTAATAGGGGGTGTTTGTATGTTAAGTACATTTTGTATTGTTAATATTAATCTCTATACTTTCAAGAATATCTAATTTTCTCCTCTTTTTGTTGTCATGGGCGAAACGATGACCTTCTAATGACCTTCTAAATTTTTAATTAAAGAGTAGTATGAAGTAAGCAACGTTGTGTACTATTTTAATAATGAATAATTTTTTTCAAAAAGTTAAAAATGTTGTTAAAAGTTTTTAAAAAGTTAATCATTACAAAAAGTGGGAATGGGAAATAATCGGAAGTAATTAAACGACCAGCGGCCACTTAATGTTGCAAAATGTGGTACCTAACTCAAATCGAATAAAATAAATCAGCAGTTTTTGAACGCTAAATAATAAGAAAAATTTATGGACCTACACTAAAAAATGGAACTCGCAGATTGAAAATGAATCCATGAGCTCGAAACAATCGAAAAAATTGAGCAAGAAACAATCGTATGATTCTGTTGGTCCCAAATAACGCGATGGACTGGCCGTGTTGAAAGGATTACAGATGACAAGACACCAAAAATCATGTTCATGTGGATACCCTAGTGCAGTGATGGTGAATCTTTTTATATGCGCGTGGCAAAAATAATCAAATAATATATATCGACTGTTTGTCGTGCCAAGCAGTTTTAAAAAAATTATTTACTTAAATGCAATTAGCAATATAAGTTTACGCTATTAACAGTTTTTACTTAAAAATATAACGCGAAGATAGTATCCTTATTTAATAGCGTTTTCCGATAAGATAGAATGAATTTATTCACCCTTCCAAACAATTCAAATATGGGAAATTTAAATTAAAAATTTTGAGTTATTAGTAATAATTAGATTTTTGCTGCTATACATTCGATGCTAAACATTTTATATTCGGTTAATCTATTTCTTGTCCTATTATTAATTTTGGAAAATAATGACTCACAAGCATATGTGGAAGAGAAAATTGATAATATTACCGTCGCTAGTTTTTTAAATAGCTAAATATTTCTGGAATGGTGTTCCAAATTCTTATTATATTTTCTTCTGCATTATTTTTAATTATATTCGAAAATCGATCATTTTCAATTATTTCAATGTAATTCATTTCTAAAATTGTCATTTTTTTGTTTCCAAATTGAACTTGATTGGAGTTCAATTAATTGCATGTTGTTACGTGCCAGCAAATTGATGATCATGCCATCTCTGGCACACGTGCCGTGGGGTCGCCACCCCTGCTTTTGTGGAAGTGACCTAGAGGCAGATTAAAAAAGAGGTGGGCTGAGTCTGTGGAAGAGGACTGAAGTAGGATGGGAGAGTTCAGGAACTGGAGAATATGAATAAGAATCGGCGGAGAGGACTTGCGGAGGAGGCCAAATCCCATTCTGGGAAGTAGTGTGATCTAAGAAGAAAAGAAAAATTAAAAACTTAAACAAAACTGACAAAGAGTATAGTAAAAGCTAAGGGCCTACAAAAACCACTGAAGTCAAACATGAAGTCCATAAAAATAAAAATGTATTTGAAAGGGTCCTCAGAGAATTTTCGGAGTAGTCGAAGAAAATGGAATGTGGCGTAGCCATTATATAGCAGAAACTTTACGACCTGCATGACGAGACCAAAGTTACATAATTAAAGAGGCTTCAATGACTATGTTATATAGAGGGTGTGAATGAAGCGGAACTCCCAAAATCGCTGCACAATAATACACCTGAAGGAAGACGACTAATAAATAGACTCACAATGAAGTAGCAGGATAATAATATAAATAGTGCAACCAAATAAAATTGATTAATGATTTATGGTTGATTTAAAGATTATTAAATAATATAATCGATAAGATGTAAAAAAATGTATTTTAAAATACTAACGTCGAATGAGATTGTCAACAAAATTAGTTTTTGTAATCAATATGAACTTTTTTATCATATGCATCGGGCTCAGGAATTAAAAAATGTATTATCTGTATAATTATAATTGATATCCTATCAATCAGATTTTAATTGCATAAAAGTACACATGTACGGCAGGAAGATTTTTTCATTACTTTTCCATAATAAAATAATTATAATATTTATCTAAGTAATCCGCGATGGAGTTTTGACTCTGTAATTATGCAAAAAGCTCGCAGACAAGCGATTTATGTACGTCTGACAAATATCTGGAAATCACCGTTGCGAGGAACGATCGCACATCGGCGAGTGTTCATCTAATAAAATCGCAAAGCGGATTATTTTAATAGCCAAACAATTTTTTATACATCTGCAGTCCATACTCGCTATCGGAGATCATTGCCTCGCAATATTCGTGTACATGAAATAAAGATTGAGTGCGCTCGTAAATAAGACGAGAAAAAAACGTACGCGACCAATTTGTCAAGCATAGTTCAGATTTGGATACAAATATTAATTACCCACAAATATAAAATTCACCTTTCAGTTCGATCCATGTTCTATAGGGTGTCCAGAAGGTAGTAGTCTAAACGCAGCCTAAGAAGGGTTTCTGAAAACCCGGGGTTATGAAATCCGCCGAGTCCGGGATCGGGTCCAAAATCATTATAGTATAAACATAAGAATAAAAAAAATAAACGATTTTATTATGTTTATCGCAAATAGCACAGCACTTGTAGGTTATTTTGTTTTAGAATCTCTTATAAAATAATATTTTAGGAATGCTAATGCAGCGAGGGACTTATTCCCCAATACTGATCTAATTTATGTGCAAAAATTATTCGACAACGATTATGTCCGCTCATTGTCAGTCGAAGTCGGTCTCGTAGAGCCTCTCAAGAGTGAACGTACGCTTTTTATTGTTTTTAAACAGGACTAATTCTTCCCTTAAACATTTAAAATTGTCCGTTTCCTGTATCTCCGGCGTTTTAGCATTCATCGTTAATACATTTTCCTTATCGTCGAATAAAATTTAATATTTTATACTGTCCATAAAATTGACTTCTGAAACAGAATTTTGGAAAAGCCTGCTCATCAGTTGTGTATCCAAACTTAAGGCTTCGTCTAAAGGATTTGGGTCTTTAAGCGCCTTAAACAAATTGATCAAATTCGAATGTATTTGATCGTTCAGTCGTTTTCCGATGTTTTGCAGCAATTCGCTTGAAAACAGAACTCAGCGTGTTTCGACCCCGGGTTTCGGATCTGGGGTCTTTTAGGGTCATTACCCACCAGGTCCGGGTCGAATAGGGTCGGGTCCAGAAACCCTAAGCCTACGGTTAGGGGCCTATTGAGCATTTAGCAACTAACCAGCAACCCATTGAGCATCAAATAATTTTAAATTAGACGTTATTCGTCGTCAGGTTAGACGTTATTCGAACTTCTATCGTTACTTGCATTATACATTATTTTTTTATCCATCCGTCAAGTGCTGCCGATATAAAGCTGGCGGCGAGACTGTATAACCAAGTTAAATTATATTATATTTAGAACACTCAATTTTGCGAGTAAGAATTCACACCAACTTTATGAAAATTCATAAAAAATGTAAGTCATTTGTGTCCTGTTTGTTTTACCTATATAATGCATAAAAACAACCAACATTGAAAAACGGCGCCTCACTTAATCAAGGCGATATTTTTAAGCCACAATTTAGCCAGAGGTCCTAATAATTGTCCGTACAGAGTGTGGGTATAGATGCTGTGCCAGAGATTGTATCCGAATTATTGTAGGTACCTATTGATATTACACGCCAATAGATATCTAATGTTTATAATATCTACGGGTCGGTAGGTAAACCCTGTTATAACCAACTTTTATTTTTTTGGTATAATTAGCACTTCATATTATATTCATTCACCATCTATAACACTACTGCGCTTCTTCACCTTTTATCTATGACTTTTAGCTGGATATGTTATTTGATTTAGATCTGTACATGTGAATGTCATTGCCAGTAAGAAAAAATTCGTTAGTTTTTTTAATATCTCTAAGTAAAGATTACTGAAATGTTTTCTCTTTTATGTACTCAATAACAGTACGTAAATATATATTGAAATGAATGAATACATTGTCTTTATTACGAGTAAGATAAAACATGCATTAGCGAAATCGTACGAATTTCTACTCTGTGATCCCACTATCAAATGCGATGCGAGATGACAAATGAATATTTTTGTCTGTTCGTAATGTTTACTTTTGTTCAATACTCATTTATTTAAACATGATCACAATATATTTCAAAGTTGATACGTAAGAACACCGTTTGTACAATTCCAGGGAGGGCAATACATAATGCACTAGCTTATGTATTGCCATTCCTACTTGCTATTTGCTGCTGGTGCATCATACTATACCCTTATTGAAAAAAATATTATATTAAATAAAATAACAGTAACTTTGTATGAAACTACGAAATTGATTATGCGTTAACCGGTTTCTCTTATCTCAAGCTTCATCGGGATGTCTTTAAAACTGATCATAAATACAAAAAGGGTGCACTTATATATATACATAACGAGAGAGGAGATAGAATATAAAATTATACGCGAAAGAGAGAGACAGAATACATATACATATGAATGAAATGTTAAGGGATGGGAAAATACAGTATTGATGGATATTGAATTGATTTTAAACGAAACATACCTAATACGGTTATTAAGAATTGGCGTATCACTATTTATTGCCTTTTATACTTCAAGGGCTTCTAAGTTGTCCAACCGGAGGCCGAAGCTGTTTTATGGAGGATATTGACCCCTGTGATCACGTAAGGGAATTCATGGAAATAAATGTGCTTATAAACTGGCCAAGGCGGCCACTCTTTCCGGAGTTTTCCCCCATCAATTCCATATCCCAACGTATGACAGACTTAACATGCTAAAAAAACGTACGAATTCTATCTAGACTGCACAATGGATGGATCCAAATAATCATAAGGGTAATTGTCTTAAAGTAATTCAAGGATCTATTCCCGCCACCCCCTGGTTCTCAAAAAGAAAAGTCCAAAAGAACAGTATCAAATATCTTAGAATGAGAATTGGGCATTGCCAGGTGGTCTCTCATTTGTTCAGATTTAATGAAATCTTTGACCAGTCTTTTTTTGCCTGTCCATTGCGGATCACAGGATTTTTACAGTGGTCTCGTCAATGGTAATTTTCAGCTCCCGTTAACTTAACTTGTGTCATCTTCTTTCCCTTAACTCACCACGTTCAATCTATTTAATAGCAAGTTTTTTGAACGACAATGATATTGACTTGTAATATAGTATTTCCTATTTCCTATATTATTGTACTTTTTTCTATAAAACAAAGTTTTTAACTTGATTAATGACACAAACCACTCTTGAAGGGTGGACTCTCTATTTAAAAGAAGAAGACCCCTGTGATTTTATTAAATTAATGGTCTTTTTCAATAATATAGTTGGCAAATTCTGAGAAACACAACTTTAAACTTTAAATATTAAACATTTAAGATGTTCTTTGACACGAATATTGACATTACGATTGACATTAAGAAATATTAATAATAATTTTTCGTGCCTTATCAAGTTCAATGGACGTTGGTTATTATCACTTCTCATGTTGGCTATCATCTTACCATGATACCTATCATCATATCATGTTGAGTATCACGTTAGCTATCATCTTATTATGTTAGCTATCATCTTATTATGTTAGCTATCATCTTATTGTGTTGGCTATCATCTTATTATGTTGGCTATCATCTTATTATGTTGGCTATCATATTTGTATACTGCGGCCTGGAAAAGCTCTACAGTAGACCGGCCAAACCATTATCTTAGATTCTTCAACCATGATGTTTTTATTTTTCTTTATTTATATTTTTTTTTTTACAAATCTTCATTATTCTAGATCGCGCCAAGCCATTATGGCTTGTTGGCATATTTCTTAATCAATTCTTACATTAGTATATCATAACAGTAATAATGGGTAATAATAGAAGTGATAATTATGACAGGTAATCATTATAAAACTAATAAAAGTTATATAACAGGTAATTTAATCTAGGGCCCCGACTTCCAGCAATTTTTCCCTGCATTATGAGATGCGAGATCTGAGATATCCCTTGATGTCTCGTCACATATTCACAGATATTGAAGTTTTAGGGTTTTTATTGTTTAAAATACTTATTTTTCTTTATTTGTCCGAACCATAGAATCTTCAGTCGTAACTCCAGCTTATTTAAAATATTTTTCTATAGATCGCTTTATTATTAATTCGGCAAGTATATGTGCTTCCACTCCATAAAATAATACCGAGAACACATAAAATGTGACCAAGTCATGATATAGGTTCGAAAATTTGTTGTCGCTGTAGTATAGTTGGTAATGCACCTTACTCGAATTGAAAAAGTTTATATTTTCCCGTTACCTACCAATCATATAAGTATGAATTTTTATTTTATTAGGAAATCATACAGTTAATCGATATAAACAAATAAAAATGTAATATAAATTGAACCAATTACATGTTTTCTTTGAAATAACAATATACTTTATACAGTGAATACAACAATTTGAACAACTTATTAAATAGATAAATATAACTTATTAAAACTTTAATAGGAAACGAAATTAACGCTGCAAAAAAATAATTAATAAGGAATGAACTTTATCCTATATTGCAGAAATAGAACAATTTGGATTGTAGATAGCGGATTAATCTAACAAAAATTGTTTTAATTATCAATGAACTATGTTCTGAAAAATAGTAACATCAAAAATAAAATGTGATTTCATTCGTAGATCAGTAAATGAATAGACATTAAATAAATTGTATTTATAGGAGAGGAGTTTGGAAAATTAGTTGCGGGATGAAAGGCATTCAAACATATACGGTAAAAGTATTCACTCTTCGAAAATTAAATCTTTGTGTAAACAAGACGTATTTTTTACATTAATGCACATTATATTGTCGGCGTTTAAATTTTCGTTCCAATCGAGTCATATATTTAAAAAAAAAGTCGCGGAGCTATTTGAGTGCATAAGTGGTACCAAAATTGAAAATATTGAAATAAAGAATTTGCGTTAGTTCGTGTAATCTGTGGATTTCATTAAAATATATTATAATATATATTTTTTAATTTTTTTAAGGTGAAATTTGATATGATGAAACCTTAGATTTGAACCCTTTTTGAAGTATATTTATTACCGTGCTAACGAATGTACAAAGTACCCACACTAGTAGTGGCGACACCGGTCGGAGTGATGGTTATCGGCGCGCCTCCAGGGTTGAGCAATGCCTTTGCAGCTTCCCGCGACGGCCGCGCTCGGTCACGGATTCGGTAATAATAATTGTCGAACAAGAATCAAGTGTTATAGATGAACAATATTTATAGTTGTTCGTGTAAAGCATTACTCCCGCCGAGTTGCGTCACGAGGTCTATCTTCGGCCAATTAATCGCTAACAATACGGGACCGAATCAAATAGAGTGTTACAAACATTTAACTATTACCCAATAAACTTTCATTTTTATAAAATCATCTTTTATTTGTGTGATTACAATTTTTAGAATTCAATTAATCAATAATTTAAACATATTAGACGAGTCATTTAGAAAAAAATACAAAGAAAAAAATTCATGTCTGGTTAAAATATAGTCCCACCGATACTATACAACTTTAACATTAATTAATGGAAGGTTTTTGAGAAACATTGCAATTAAAAATATGATCGCTTTTAATGGGAAAAAACAGATGTCTCACTAAGAAGATAACATAATATATATTTTTTTAATTGAGGACACATTATTGTGTAGTTGTAGTTTTTCCAGAACATTATTATTTTGGATCCACGAAATGGGGTAAAATTACGCCCAAGAACATTTAAAAGTCCAAATTTGAGATTAAAACTGCTACAACAGTACCTACCTGTATATTTAATATTGCGCTTTTCTCTGTTGCTGTGTTAGTTTGTTATTTAACTGAACTTTTTTTACTCTTTTCACAATGAACATTACAATTTTATTTCATATATGTTATTTACTTATTTTACACTCTATTTTGTACATAGAATAATACACTTTGTTTACTACTATACCTTAAAAGCACTGTACATAATACAGTAAAATACTAGTGTATCAGGCAGGGTATCAGGGGGAAATATATGTCTTACTTTTCTGAAATATTTTATCATATTATAACAATAATATAACACGCTGTACTATGACTTAAATAATAAATTATTATTATTAGTTCTGTGGTATTTTTAAAAACTTTAACTTCACAATAATAATTTTTTCTCCTCAAAGATATATGTGGTATCAAAGTTAATCCCAATTTAATAAAAAAATAATTGATTTTATCTCTGGCTGTCTGTTGTAGCTTTTAAAAATGGAATAACAGATGTATCAATTTGAAAGAGCTGAAGTATACAAGTTCGAAAATTTGTCGTTAACTTACTAGGTTGACGTGGCGTAGTGGTAAAAAGATCTTGGCTCGAATCCCGGTAGCAACCAAAATATTTCTTCGATAATTATATCTTTCTAATTGATATATTTAATTTGTTTTAATATTCTATACTTAGATGTAATTTAACGACATTATACAGTGTCACTATAACTTAAATG
Organism: Eubasilissa regina; assembly: GCA_022840565.1. NCBI lineage: Eukaryota > Metazoa > Arthropoda > Insecta > Trichoptera > Phryganeidae > Eubasilissa > Eubasilissa regina. The sequence continues at coordinate 32,291,218 of JAINEB010000018.1, forward strand.
GTTAAAACTACCAACTGTTAATATAAAGTATCGTGTTTGAATCCCGGTGGTAACTATATTTTTTCGATACACAAATTGTTTTCCATCTAATTTGTATTAAAATAAATTTCGAATTTATTCAGTTGGACGTCTGACACATTAAAATTACCATCATCTTCGTCAGCATCTTTACATCGTTAAGATTCTTCGTTATTGCTATTGTAGGTCCACTGTTATCGTATATATGTCATTGATCCAGTAGGCCTTTGGCCTATCTACTTTGATTTCCGGTACGATCACATTTCAATCATCATTTTAGCCCATCCGTTGTCAGGTGAGCATTTGCTTAAGATTGAATTCTTAAATTTTAAGCATCTTGCAAGAAGGGATGGCTTGTAGAAACGTGTTGTGATGGGCCACGTCGAAGGACGGAGATCCATCAATTGGACCAACAAAGTGTAAAAGGCAACAAACAATTCTTTGGTGACTTAAGTAGTATTAAATTGTGAATCCTGATCTGGTCGCACACACGCACACAATAACACGCACACTCCGCGTTATATTTCAAACGAGCATATAAGCGAACGGGTGAAATATAATGGGGCATTCATTTACTCACACTAAAGCACATATTTCTAATGCATCACACATTTTATCCCCAAAGCTCCGTAATTGCATACCTTCTGAATAATACTAAAATTAAAAAAAAAAAGAAAGACTGGAATGCAACATATTTATACAACATGTTTTAATCGTGCGACAAATATAATACTAAACTACATATTTTTCTCCTTATATACATATGGTAGACGATGGTTACGACCAGGCAAACCAGATAATGGAGGATGGTCCCGTTAGAAGTCTCAACAATCAGTCTGCTTATAAGAAAAGATGTATGAATGTGGATGAGGCGAGAATTGTGTGCCAGGACAGAAAAGTATAGCGCTCCATCCTTTCTGCTTACCCTCACAGGAAAATGGCGTGATGTTAAGTAATTAAGTACCATAAGAGTACTTATTGTACTGACTCGATATTTTTCAACAACTTTATAAATTTTGCACCATTGATTTTTTTTAAATTCACACGCTGAGCGAATTTCACATTTATTTGTATTAATTTAACTAACTAACATACGTGATAGAAATTAGTGGATCAAAATAAACATAATTTTTATTGAGTTTTACAATATTTTATCTTTTCTGATTTGTACCGCGGCGCTACATTTTGATCGCACCTCGTGAGTACTCGGCCAATACAAAACAGGTAAGCACGGAAAGATTCCGGTATTTAATAATAAATAAATAGTCAATAGTTTGACTTAAACGACTTCGAAAACAACGTTTTATTACATTTTTACAATATGCAGTGAGTGGGATACTTAAAAATCGCACGTCTCATCGAGACAGGATTCTGCAATCACCAATCATCAGCTTAACGGTACAAATATACAAATTAATTGAATTTAATAAAAATAATGCAATCTATTATGTTCTCCTGTGTTTATGGTAAGTAAAATTATTAACTGTGAGTGAAATTAAATATATATATATATATATATATATATATATATATATATATTTATTTATTAGGTACAAACAAATTTTATGATGAAAAAAAATAATTATTTGTGGAGAATACATTGATGCATGAAAAATATATTTTAAATGTTTATTCCTAATTTTACTCTGAAATAAGTTAATGAAAAGTGTACATATTTATAGATCTTCGTTATATGTTAGAATGTTAATATTAAAATATATATATTTTAACTAATTAATTAACTAGTTATTAAACGATGGATAGGTTATGGCGAAAAGTTATTCGTTTTGACATGACAAAATATGGAAAGATCCGCGTATTTCCAAGACAATGAAGGTCAGGCTTCTACAATCTTTTTTGCATTCTATATATTTATATGGTGTAGAATTATGGACTCTGAAAGTATGGGAGAAACTACGGATTGATAGCTTTGAGATGTGGTGCTGGAGACACGTGCTGAGCGCACTATGGATAGCGAGACGAACGAATGTCTCCATTCTGTAGGACCTGAACTATATGCCTGAGTAAAATCTTTCAACTTTTTGAGCATCTTGCGAGAACGGAAGATAGATTGAAGATGTTTGTTGTGTCGAGAAAAGCGGAGAAGCATAGTCAAGAAGGCGAGTATTCATAGAGATCGCGATCCTCAGTCATGGATAATTCGGAACATACTTTTTTTTTCTCCGTTCGTGTTATTAAAATCAGGTTTCTAAAGTATTGTACATTCTTCGAAAGATGTTATATCGGATAACGAGGTATAATATCTGGTTGTTCAAAATGCATGCGATATTTGGTCTCTCACCTTGGCATAGGAAAACAGACTGCAGGTGTTCGAAAAAAAAGACTCCGCGAGATTTACTGTGTGAAACAAGATGACCTAACTTGTAGACAGGAAGGTTAAAGAACTGTGAACTGTGAACTGTGAAGTATGATTCCACAAGTATCCTGAGGAAAGAATGCGCAAAACGATCGTAATGAGCAGTAGCGTAACTACGCCAATGCAGCCCTTTAGGATCCGTCTTAGATAAGGGTTAAAAGGTCTACGCCCTACTCATTTGTTATCGATACATTTCCAAGCGTTAATAGAAACTAATAATTTTTAAAAACCATCATACAATTTTAAAAATTAATTTTAAAAAAACACGCGAAAATATTATCAATGTATACCCATATTTATTATTCATAATATTAAATCATTTATTTAAACCACTATGAGATTAATACAAATGAAATATATTAATTAGAAAGATACACATATAAAACCAATTTATCGAAAGCATATTGTTATTGCTCTCTTCCTATCCGAGAAAATGCATTGACCGATTATGCTACACCAACACAGTAGTTGTATATTGTACTTTCCAATTAATATATCTGTCGTTTCATTATTTGAAAGCTATCTTCTTTATATTTACAGAATTTTAGACACCTTTGAGTAAAATCCGATAAAAGGCGTCAGATTAATTGATAATTTATTTTTATTAATGTTTGGAAACATTAATACAACTTATATATCAGATCAATTTTGTTTTTGTTTTTACTATTTAACATATAAACCGCTTTTTTTTTATTTCTTTCATTTTCATTTTATTTATTTTAGTGAAATGAACAATAATTAATATGTAATAACTTATGAAATAATGCACAATGAATAAAAATATAACCAGTGAAGTTTCTTCAGAGCTGAAAAAATGTTTAATATCATACAAACTAATAAATTGACAAAAAAAAATTTTTTTAATACTATGTAAATTGGAAAGGGTGGGGAGGAGAAGGAAATGAGGTGCAATTAAATCATAATTTACTTTAAGTATTAAAAAAGTATATACGTATATATATCCATTTACAGGGTGCATATAGAACGTTTGTCAATCATTATTAATGGGTTGGCGTAATTTAATTTTGAAGGGAAACAATTTATCATTAAAAATGAACAAGTTATTAGGGGAATTTACGATATTATATTTTGACATAGAGGGTGCTATAAAATATATTATTTTAAATAATTAGATGTCCCAGAAATTCGGATAAAGTCAATTGTTTAAACCCATATGGGTATGTGGGAGTTTAAACCTTCAACAACAAAGAGCGCTTTGAGTAACTTTCAAGATAGTAAAATAGTAATGTAACGTGTTTACATATATATATATATATATATATATATATAATAATAATTTTCGCGGTTTGCACATCTGCTTTTAATAATAGCATATGCACGCACATTTCGAAAAAAATAATAATATAGTAGTCTGATACTTTGTGAACTGGATTTGAAAATATATTGTTCTGTGGACCTTCAATTTTTTTGAAATAAATTTTTCAAGCTAGCAAAGTAAATACCTACTTCCCATGTATTCAATAATAATTTTATTCGATACCATAAAGTTCATAAACAAGAATTCTGTGTGTTTTTCACATAAACAGAAATGCGAACACGGAATATATTTCTTATCAATATTTTTATTATTTTGAAAATTAGCTAAACGAATAATGAATAACGAAAATAGGACTAACTTGGTGATCTCATGGAACGAGTTTCAAACCTGAGACAACTTAATCACTAGACGAGTGTCTTATCACTGGACCAAACAAGCACGTCACATGAAAATATGATTTTTTTTAACAGCGATTCGGTCTAAATGGATTATAAAATCAACAAATTACCACTCTTTGAGCGACTATAAAAAAATGACAACGCAAACAGGAGATTCAAAATATATTTATGTTTGAATTATTCGATCTCTTTCTACCTACTTTCTCCTTCCAACGACCATAGTTTAATTAGTACCTACCTGCGAGTATGTACACAATAAGACAATAACACAAAGACACCGAAAATATTCCGGATTATTTAAATATTTCTGGAAAATATTGCCGAACCGTCGATTGCAGACGTTAATGGCAACATTAATGCCGGGGCGAGAGTAACAAGAAAACATTACTATCATAAATATGTCGTATTGAAGGTTGCGTTTGGCTTATTCAATTATTTTTAAGGCGAAGACATTAGACATTTATTCGTTTGTCCAAAAAAAACATTACGAAGAACATTCAACATGTTTTAATGTATTCGATATTTGAAAAATACACGTTACGAAAACAGTTTTATGTAATTAATTCAAGTGTTAGACCCATAAATCACAGGGTTATACTGTCCGAGCGCGGCCGGTACGGGAACTTGTTGAACGAGGCTAGTATGTACTAGATATTAATATTTGGTTGTGTTGTATTATAATGGATATTTGACGTGGTATACTAGTTTGAGTAGGTACTTTGAACGTTTCATTAAAGTGGGGAGATCACACTGTGAAATAAATAACATTAAAGCACCTATTACTAATAGGTAAATAAACAGTCGCGTACATTTGAGGCTCGAATATTATTAATAAACTTATCTACGTGTGATGTTTTCTATGAAAAATCTTTTGTGCGAATGAATTTTAAACGTGCAGTGACTAATTTCAAAACTTAATTTAATTAATTAATTAATAATTTTGTTAAATTTTTGATAATTTTGATAATTTGAGTTAAATACGCAGTTTTGTAGATTTTTTTGTCCAAATCCATTGACATTGCGTATTTAAAATCAGGGTTTGTTCCAAAATACCTCAAAGCAGAGTGTAAGGTGCTATCTCTTCGAAAATGAAATCAAACAATCACAACGCTTGTTGATGATCACGTGATCTAAAATCCAGCATGGCTGCCAGAACGATATATACAGAAAAAAATATTTACATTACAGAACTGTCTTTTTAAAAAATGCTGATATAAATACAAACATTTTGTACATATGCTTTCAAAATATATGTTTTCATCCTTAACTCAAAAACACATAAAGTCGTTTTAGGGGGTTTTGGAATTAGTCGCTACATATATTGTAGTGATGCGCTCAAAATAATGAACCGTGAGTCGATCACTGATATCTTTGAGTCACACTCACTATCAGTGATTGAATAACTGCGAATATCGTGAATAAAATTTTTTTTTGTTAAAAATTCTATTGATTTTCTGATAACGCTGTTTAAATCGATTATCAGCGATTTTTCCGTAATTTGACTAGCGCCATCTATTGGAATCTGTTTTTGTTGGTAATGTTAGTTTGCTGGTAACTTAGTTTTATTTTGTTTGTATTTTTATTTTATATTTTGTAGGTATGTGTATATATGTGCTGTAATTTTCTATTAATTATTCAAATTATTTATGCTAAAATACGTTTTTTACGCAAATGAAGTTTTAATAATATAAGTAAATATATTCAAAATAATATTTTTTTAATTTATTTAAAGTGATATCAGAAACTGTGATCAGTCAGTTTTCAATCACTGATATTATCGAATACCAATCACAATCACATCAATGAGTCAAGAGTACCATTTTTTCTCATCACTAATATATTGTAATGAATAGTTAGTGACTTGTATTCTCTAATATGATTAAAGATTTCTATAAATTATCATATATGTGCAAGATTATTCCATACATCTGTTACATTGAGAAAATTAAATAACAATTATCTGACGTTAGAGAAAATGTGCGTTACGAATGTCGATGGTGGTGTACACTCTGTATTATTAAACAAGAAAAGAAAAACAAGTACAACGACGACATTCTTAAATGGTAGTAACATGCCAAAGATTGGCATTGTCAGAGTCATTAGAAGACCTTCAACCAGGTCAACCAATACACAATGGTTAATAATGATGAAGTACAAAAAAAGGAACAAGATCAGAAATAATATTATATTTTAATATTCTACCATCGAAGAATTTTTCTGATATATTTGCATATCATTTCGGTTAGGTACATCAAAAATATAAATAAACTATGATAATTTCTTGGAATCAATTAGATTATTTATATTATAATAATAGCTTTGTTAAAATTCCAAAGTACACATATTAGTAATTTTGTATCATTTATTTAATTTTCTATTTGAAATAACAAAAAACATATTGCTTCGTTTTCAGTATGAATTAAAGAATTAAATAGGGTACCGTTTTAATGCACCTGGCCTCAGGCACGATAAGGGAGAGCTTCTCAAACTATTCAAAACTATTGTTTTTTTATGAATGAACTACAAAATTTGAAGTGAATTAATTTTCGATACATTTAATGTTGATAACTAATCAATGCTAGATGGAAGAAGACGTGTAAAACGATTCAGGAGAATATAGAAATGGGGAATGAAGACTACGAAAGAAAGATAAGTGACTATCAGAGGAGTAATAGACAGTAAAGTAATAGAGAGCGCAGAACAAAGAGCCATGGAAGAGTGTTGTCCAAGTGTTATACTTAGATTAGGATAAAGGAGATGAAGAAAAAGAACATAACTATTGCTTATGTATGGACCTGTTTCACAATTTATGAAAATGTGATTTTTACATTCAAGTTTGTAGCAAAAAGTTAACTATGGCTAAAGTATGATTGGAAAATATATATGCAAATGCATTTTCATAATTCTTTGTACCTATGCTAGAAAAGACTCGTAAAAAAATAACGGAAAATTATAGGTTTTTATTACCTCAATTTAAATTAAAAATAATTTCAACATCTATATTGATTATAAATGATACACGTTTTCTTCTGACCGTGAATTCTGATAGTTTAAAAAAATGTATGTGTAACTTTTATATAAAATTATTTATTGAAATATAGTCATAATATTTTGTTACTACGCGACACGCATTTACACAGAAATGTCGACAAATACTATTATAAATTTATTTTTAAATTATACTATATTATTATTGAATCTATTTTTAGAATACGTTTGCCCTGAAATTGATATCAAATTTATATTACATTACAAGGTTTTGTATATAACCTACTTCTTGTGCATTTTGTCCTTCCAATGTTATATATCTGTTCTGTTCTGGCCAACTAATTACTTAGGAATTTCGCCGGCGGGGGGACACATCGCCTTCTGTCATCGAACTGTAAAAATCGGTGTTATTTTTTTAACGTCCGAATGTAGCGTCGTGCCTAACGCTAGGACCACGAAGAGGCGGTGTTCTAAACAGCTCCGGAAGTGATATCTCGGTTCTTCATTAAAAAAGTGCAAGTCAACTGGAGGTGAAAACTGACATAAAATCCAGGATAGAAATCAAGGTAGGCCAGATTCATTTGCCAATACTCCTCTCTAGAATCCAATTCGGATTGCGTCAACTAATCATTATTGTAATCGATACAGTCCACGCGATCTTATCCCACCTACGAGATTTTTATGGATTCAAACATGTACTTATACAAACTATAGATTATATTGAAAACACAATAGCGTGGGGTGCCGCGCACGCGACGAGCCCAAGATTGACCAGCATAGGGTCGAAACACCAGTGCAAAGGGTAATATATAGAGAATATTATTACAAAGGAGGGATCTCGTTCTTTGTGGTTTATAGACCAGAAGTAAAGGCCGGTGCATACAAAATTTGCATGAATTATGAGTTATGAATCAGTAATGCCATCTATTGAAGATCTATTATATGTGATGGCCCGCTACCTGAAATAAAAATGAACAGGGTCGGGTCGTGATGGACATTATGATAAATTAGAAAGAAATATAATTTTTAAATAATTCGCTCTTTTGAAGTCACAAAAATATTGGTCAGGCAAAAGGATTGTCGCAAAAATTTCAGAATAAACGTGAATTGCGGATTCAATGAACACAATATAATTAATTTAAGGGTGTGGATCCCTCAAGTGTGGTTACATAATAACTAATATCTAATTCTTCGAGTTATTAATAGATGTGCTATTCCTTTATATTGAATCTTCCTTGGAAATGGATAAAGTACACAAGAAAGTTTTCCACTTCATTTGTCCTCAACTGTCCTTGATGTGGTAACGGTCTATTAAACATTCATAATACAATCCTTTTCTATTTGAGGACGTTCAGCCCTTAGCTGACCGAATAGTGTAAGGGATGAAGAGATGCCGATTATCAGGTAAGATAAATTGAATTCAAACGGGTGGCTTAACTAGAGTGGACGGTAAATATTTTTTTGATGTTTCCGGCAACGTTGTATCTTATATCTACTGTGTTCATATAATATTCTTTTGAGTTTTATTCGCGTCAGCTTTCCTACTAGAAAATTTTAATATTTATTACGCACGAATTTACATTTATTACATATTGCGATAAATTTGATATACACCATCATTTTTGTGATTAACATAAAATGGCTAATCGTTGAAACATGGATTGCATATGTATATATATAATGCAAGTATTTCAATTTGTGTATATTGTGTTGTGCGGTAGTGGGTCAGATTTGATCCGGGTATTTGTAAAAATATTAATTACGCTACAAATATTCGTTTAATGCTGTTTTCCTTCTAGCTAATCTCTTATTTAATATTTTCAAATAATTTGAGATACAAATAAATGTTATCGGACAAGATTGAATAAGTTATTGATAAAAATGTGAAAAAATGCTTAAAAATCAGTCACTTTTACATAATTGAATCTCAGCGCTTACACCGAAATATATATTGTCGACATTTTGAGCGGGTAAGCGGGTAGACAAAGGATACCAGGTATGCGTCCATGTATTTGTTATGACTTATTTTCGTCTGGCGGCCCCTAGACAATACCAGTAATATAACTATTTGAGGGGCGTTGTGCCTACCAGTAAGTTTTATGACACTACCTGTTCGGGTTCCGACGAGAAGATTACATGTTCGGTGGATGTTTGTATTTTATCTGTATAGGGCGTCTGTTGATGCGTGAGAATATGTACACTATTCGTAATATTTTTAAAAATTTTAACTTTAATTTTTTAGCAGAAACATTACGGCACATCATGCCATTTCATTAAAAATTAAATATCTATAAAAAATCTCCCACAAAACGGTTGAAAAACTGAAAACTTGAAAGGGGTCTTGATCCACCACCACCGGACATGTTTTGTTTTGACTCACCGGGCAATAAGTGTTAAACAAAGAAACCGAAATATTTACACTTTAGACTAAAATTTCCATTGCCAGAAGAACGTAATTTGTTGGACGTTATTTTTTAAATTTAATTACTGGTATTTAAAATATCACAGACAATACAATTTCACAATAAGAATGTGTTCTCCTTAGTAATTAATTATTTGAATTCCAATTTATGTAATGTATTTTTTTTTACCCTTGGTTCATAAGTAATAAGCAAAAAAATGAGGCTTACCACACACACCCTTTACGTACCACCACACCGTGACACGTTGATGTAAACAGAGAAAAGGCCTTGTCATTTCGCTGTTTAAGAAATTTCTACACCCACGTACCACCCTTAAATCTTGAGGTTTCTGATTTTTTTTTAATATTACACCAAACATGAGATACCATCTTATTTCAAGACGCGTTATGCTTCTTCTAAAAATATTGTGAGCAGATGTAAGGGTACATAAATGGAGGACAGGGGATATAACTTGGGAAATTAGTTCTGCAGCCTTATTCCGGGATTCGTGCTGATGACGCATATCATTAACGGAATAAAAATGCTGGTCACTAAACAAATCCTGACCAGCCTGCGAAACTTCGCATGTCTCACTACCACTTTTTGTCCTTTTTTATATCTAATTGGTGACGTTATAGTATGTTTTCCGTATTCTATTAAAACTCGTCTTTTGCATCTTAACGAAAACAGGTTAATATATTATATACTTTTTCTGACGTCACGTTACGCTTTTTTAAATGTTTTTTGACATCTCGAATTTTCCATGTCCACGTATTCTTTTGTTAATTTCCAATTACTCACCAGTAGTAGGTCCATATTTATTCTTAATATTGTCTCTCTGATCAGTCTTTTACTCTCTGGATTTTCATCGAGAATCTTTTTTGAAATTCTTGAATTATGCATCAATTTCATGTATGTCATGAGATTTCTTAACCCTAGAGTATATAGGATTGTTACCCAAATCCCCAACCCCCACATGAACGACCAGGGTTTTCTTCTCTTAGCCAGGTATCCCTCGTTAGCAAGACATCTTTCGTTCTCTCCTTATAGTTAAATAAAGCCATAAATAGATTTGATTATTCCTACCTTATTTCAGATTTAACTACATACTCTTGGCTTATATTATTCCCGCTTTCCATATATTATATCTAAGTATATATATTTGAGTAAATACATGTTTTAAATAAGTGTTCACATTTTATGTATGTAGCTGATATTCCCGGTATTGCACAGTGCTCATTCATCCCCCTGCACCACCTGTCAGCCCCAATCTCTCTCACACCAGATCCCCACCCCCTCCCCGTAAGCCTAGTAAACCTTTTGCTGTGCTCTTAGAACCTATTATCTTGCCAGCCATCATGTGCATATGTATATGTACGCAGCCAGACAACGGACATCTTAAAGTACATATTATATCACCACGTGCCTTCACTGCAGTATAATTCAAGGAACCCGGGTAGGATTGGTCAGTTTATGGAAACACCACGCGGCTTCAGATCCCTAGGATAATTATAAGTGTCTGATGCACCGACCGTCATATCCGACCAGCTCCTGCAGTCCAAGTCTGTTCCGCAAAAGACTGGTAAACAATGCAAATTGTAGAAATGGACCGATTCACATAATATATATGCTTTCCTTATCTATAGATGCTCAATATAATTCGCATTATAATTAACCTTACAGTAAATTGTTGCAGATCAAAATATTCAGTTTTAGATTTAGATTTCTATGGCAGATATGTCTTTGAGGACATATGAAGGAGGTCGCTTCATCTTAGCTTAGGTCTTTTTATTTTGGTAAACTTTAAGACCCTTAGCCTATTAAACAAAGTATGTTGAAGCATCTACGCCAAAATCCATTTTATTAAACTCTTAGTCATTAATGCTCTTTGCTAAATTTCATTAATGTTTGCGGGTGTGCGCGCGCACGATTTGACATCATAGCGCACACATAATTTTTAACAAGACTTCTCTATATGTCGCCTTCGCATGAACTCCTTGCACTATGTTGATTTATCCTGGCTCTTTTATTTTTTAATACAGACAATAATTATTTTTAAAAACTCAATTTTTAATCAACACAATAAATCAAATACGATTTTTGATTCTATATTTAATTTTTCCAAATAATTAGACGTCATCAGTTGATAATGACCTAGACAGTCGAAACGATCGTCCAATTATTTGGAAAAATTAAATATATAATCAAAAAATCGTGTTTGATTTATTATGTTGATTGATTTACCCTGTATAACAGTTGTCGGTAAACTACGGTCCGCGGGCCAAATCCGGCCCGCCGCCTGTTTTGATATTGTTTTGAAGATAAATACGGTCAATTAAAATCATATGCACGGGGATTTAAATCTGTACTTACTAATGTGAAAGGAAATTTTTGAAAATTAAGTTTGTAAAATTCCAATACAGATTATTATTAACAGATGACCATTTGCAAACAACTTTAATGATAGAAAGTACTGACCTCGAATTACAGTATGATGAAATATTATCTCAGAAAAAAACAATTACATTTATCATATACGTACAAAATTTAACCAATTTTATAATAAGTTTATTAATAAATGGAAATATTTTATTGTTTTTTTTTTTTGTTAAGTGTCAGCATTTGTATAAATATTATGTAAAAATATCACTACCCAATAAAAAAAAAAATTAACCTGTTTTTATTTTTGTTGCTATATGAATAGAGTGCTATATGAGCTATGTAAATATTTCCGAGTTTGCTACCTGGCCCGCTGAGCCTAAAAATTTTACGATCTGGCGCTTTCCAAAAAAAGTTTGCCGGCCCCTACTGTATAAGATCAACAACATTTTGGACGTTGACCAATTTCTGAGGTTACACAGATAATCTATTTCTAGCTACGCCTCTGCTGCCTTCTTTCTATCTCCCCCTGCATTATAAGTTGAAAATATCATATTTTTCATGGTATGAGGCTTTTATTGATAGTTCTCTTGACTTATTTATGCGTCTTAATACATCATTAGTAACATGGTCAACCCAGGCCCTATCAGTAGCCTTAAACTGGTATGGTAATATTTTTCTTATTTCTCACACACTGCCATCCAAAATCAGTGGGAATATTGTTTGTCACTGCATTAATATTATTATAAAGTATACGATTATTTCATCATTTGAGTTTGTACCTTTCGTTCGAACGGTTACTTCACTAGTTTCTGATCTTCGTGCGGATCGGTCTTTATTGTTCTTAAATGCATCGTTTAAGGTCATGCTTATCTTATTAGATTTGGGTTAGAGAAATCGCAGTCCCATGACCATCAGATAATACCAGGTTCCGCATCAGACTAATTACTGCATGCATCCGATATTTGCGTGCGAGACGCGGCGCTCGTGGTCGAATATATAATACCTACATATCTGCACTGGCGCCAATTTTGGATGCTGCGATTCGTGAAATTAGGATTCATTTCAGAAGCACGTCGGCATTCGGGCTTGCTAGTATTATTAGTTATTTTAATAGACGAGGAAAATTTTTGCGAAGTTGTGTCGATTTTCCAATAAAAAATAAAATACTATCTACGTTATAATTTCGCTAACATGTGTGTCCATTGTGTCATTATCAGATTTGGTAAAGAAATCCGCTAGATGGTAGTACAGATTAGCAAATGAAAAGTTATTTACAATCTTTCCGCATTGTGCAATAGATGTCACTGATTAAGGTCACCAGTTGGTGTCGCTGCTCAAAGCAGATAAATAAATTACATAGTGACGGATTAATACTTCTTATTTCTAGTTTTATACATTGGATATAAATTAACCCCTGCTTTAAAAAAATGCGTACATGAAGTTAGCGCTCAATCCACCCTAATCTCTATCCTTGAAACATGAACTCTATATGAAGAGTTGCAAGATGCAGATAATTATTTTTTATTAAAGAAAAACAAAAATATTTTTTTTTGTATTTCTTGAGCATTAACTATGTAAAAATTTCTATATATTTTATTTTGAATAAATTGCAATCAACTAATCTATACGACTATAAAATTTTAATTAACAAATATTTGCCAAACCAAAATGGTGGCAAAACAAAATCGACCTGGAACATAATATTCACCCTATACAAGCGTTGTTTAAACGAATACTTGTAAATGATACTGACGTGTCGAACCTGGTAGAGTATTTGATACAAAATATGTAACTAATGTACATTAAATAAACTCTTCAAAACAAAGTGACAAAAAAACAATTCCACTTTTAGTTATTTAGAGATCAAGTAGCTGTTAACATAATCTTGTTAGAAATTTTTATGAATCGTGTATTGAAATATATAATATAATAAGTTAGATTTCGTATGTGTTGCTGCAGAAAAATAGCATAGGGTAAAAAAATACAGTTCTGGCCGCAAGAATCAAATTTCGTATATGTATTTTTTTATTTTTTTCTCATAACGGAATCGCGAATATTTCAAGTTTTTTTGAACAGCCACCATTTTGAAACAATATGTCGGATCGAGCTTCTTAACAGAGTTATTCTAAATATTCACCAGATCAAATTTTTTTTTAAATTTAACCGAAATCTGATGAGAACTACGGAAATTATTGTATCATATATTTTCTTCGGTTTCAATATCTCCTAATCATGATCGAAGAAAGTGTATTGAAGTTTTGTAGATGTTGCATCATGAGTGTCTTCTAAATAGAGAAGGTAGTATTTCTATTGAAATTTACCTAATAACATCGTGGAATTATCAGTTTAGATAGATACATGAATTAAGCTATTATTGGAATTATAGAATTATAAGGTATTTAGAGTTTTTTTTATCTCTGGTGAAACTGATCAAGTATCAAAAAATAAAACCTGTAAGTTAAACGTAGTTTTAGGTTAATTAATATTTTTTTGTATGTATTCCTTTTTTTTTATTTAAAACTAAACCCACAAAACGTTTTGATAAACGTTTGTCTGGAGGTATCAATTTTGTTACATTTAATTTAATCAAAACACAACAATTAATCAGTCACAGTTTTTACGATTCATTTCATTATTACTGGTAAGACAGGTTATGATTGATTTTTTTTTATCATTTCTTCCAAATTGGGAGAAAGCGTACTCTTTTGTAAAAACCGAGGTAGTTTATTTTTTATTGTAGGAACAACAAATTCTATTGTCCTCGGTCTATACTTATTTGTGATTTTGGGAATTGTTAAATTTAGATTAGCTACACCTCTTATATTTTTTCCATGTGAAGCCACCCTTGAAAATATTATTAATGAATGCATATTTAATGGAGAACGGAGTACACTTATATTTAATAAGACAAGTCAACCTAATACTTTAAATGCAATAAACCAAAGTAATATCCTATATTTTAAGTGTTTTATCAATAGTTCAAGTAACATTCTTGGCGAATAAACAAGTTTATGTTTCTAGAAACATGTATGTTGCTTAGTCTCTTTCGGATCATTCTGCCGTGGATTGCTGTTGTTATCGCCGACATTTAAAATTGATAAAAAAATTGTCCAAATTCTCGAGATGTATTTGGATGATATTTATATTAAAATTTGAGATATTCAATATAAATTTAATAGCAATTTAAAACCATCCAAAAAGTATATGAAATGAGCGCAAAACGATTCACAGGTGTTAATAATTCTTTTAAACTTGATAGTGGACACATAAAGTGAAAACGTTATGTTTATTATATAAGCTACTCAAATATATTTTTTGGTCTAGTGGATAAGTTACTCGCCTAGCGATCTAGAGATCGGGAGGTCGATTCTAGTTGTAAGAGACCACCGAGTCAGTTATATTTTCATATCATAAAGCTTAGTTTAAAAATAGTAAGACTATTTATGTGGCATGTATTCCTTGTACTATTATACTATTGTGTGTCTATTCTAAAAATATATATTAATATACATATTATACAATTACTCAATACATATCCGTTTACATATGTCATTACTCAAATTTCTGATTTAGTTATAATTTTAAATAAGGCTTTATTTTGCACAGGGTCTAAATAAAAACGATTTTTCTGAAAATTGGTCCAGGCAGAGGGACAGTGAGATATGTCTGGAATAGTGGGGTGGATTATCCATATTTTACTCAGAATCACCAAGTGTGATTGGGCAAAATTTGGATAGCATTTAATGTAATACTCATTTATATTTAAAGGGATCGGCCAAAGGATAGAGAAGTGTATTGCGCAGGGTTCTATGCTACTATGTAAAATTTGGAACATATGGTATTCAATATTATATAACACTATAATACGCATTTATATCTGGGGGGTGGAGTTGGTTAGCCGGGGGAAAAAAATGTTTTGCACTCTCTTAAAGAGTAACGACGCAAAATTTATAAGTATAAGATTGCTCAGACAATAAATATTTAGTAATATATGTATAGATATATAATATATAGACATACAATATATTTAATTTATTCATGTATACACACGCAGAAAAAAGGCAGACAATAGGTATTCTAATTAAAACTCTAGAATATTTATATGATATTATAATCAACGACTGTTTTGATAATATTAGTGTTTTTGGTCTTAGCAATAATATAAGCTAAAAAGGAAATACCCCTCTCCCTACAATCCCATATATTCGAAGAACCAAAATAAGTTCGATATATATTTTAATACATTCTCGAAAGTGGTTACAGTCATTTTAAAAATGAGTACTCGTTCAACTACTCAATGTAATTTCCAATGATTCACTCCCCGGAGATCAGCGATCCGGTTTTATAAAGTTGATTCGGTCGACATTACTTGAGTCACTTCGCAAAATAATACTGTTTCACCGACAGTGACTAATTGAACCAGTATTTCAATAAATTCTACCGCTAGTAGGCGACTCTGAGATGAAGATATAATCACAATATGCTATGCACGCGGACTCAAACTAGAGATAACTTGTCAATCGTGAAGGGTAATTAATATTTTTAAAACCTTAATTTGAAAATTAAATAAAATACAATTAATTTTTTTTTTTTAAATAACGTTAAGCAAATAATAATGCTTGACTTGTTTAAATAATATGATTGTAATTCAGGAGATAATTTTCAAAAATTGTCAACTCCAATTTTTTTAATATGTAACACTATATGACTACTTCGAGAGTGTATATTATGTGATTTTGAAATCTAGCAAAATTCAACGTTTTCTTCGTTTAAAAAACCTAATTACTTTCTTTAAATAGTGGACAAATCTAAACAATTCCATTTACAAACAGCACCAAATACATTTCAACCAAATTACGTAATTGCAAAGGTGGACGCTAACGTGTTGAGTCCCATAAATTGTGAAGGTGTGAAAAAATCACGCGTTCGTTTTTTACTTACTAAAAAAATCGTTTCAAGAATAAAAACTACTTTTGGTCAAAAATTATTCACCTTTCAAGCTCCCAGAATATATAATCAAATTGGAAATTAAATTAGAAGTTAAACTGACATTATGGCTTTTAAAAGGATGTTTCAAATTGGTTATTGCAATTAGGAAGAGCAGATACAGAGAGTAAACTTTTTTATATAATTAAATAATTCTTATGAATACTTTTGTGTGTTTTGGTCTTGCATATTTCCATCTACCTTATATGTGCTTACATTACATATTGTATTGCACATTAGTATTTTTTTTCTCTCTCTTATTTATATTTTTTAAATATATATATATATATATATATATTTTTTTTTTTTAATATTTCCACGTTTACTTGCCTTGTATGTTATGTATTCGATCTTATTGTGTTTTGCCTTCAATGAGTTTTGATTTTGTTTACCAATTTGCCCTAAAACAGGCTTGCCTAGTTAGGCAATGTATTTGAAATGTGTGTAAAATATATGTTACAAACTGTCTTTTTTTGCAGCTGTACAAATGTAATATATGTCTAAATAAATAAATAAAATAAAAAATCTTAAAATCATTAAATGTGCCATTTTCTCACTTTGCCAAAAAGTGAATTTGACCAAATTTAAAAATTACCCCCAGAACTAAATTTGTATAACGATTTTCGAAATAGTCTCATTTTTTCGGGAAATAATTTCACATTGATAATGTTCGCATCAAAGATTACTAGTCAAATTTTATATGAAATTAATAAATTGAGTGCCATTCATATGATTTTGATTGACGCAATAATCATTATGGCATGTGTACACGGATGCGACTCGGATGGTCGTCTCGAATGTCACTTGAGGACAATATAAAGTTGTGTACGGAGCAAGCTATGACTCATTACCAATTGTATTTTGTACAATTACAATTACATATTACAACGTTTTCTGACAAATGTCTGATACGAGAGATTAAAGTTTCATCCACGCACATGCAACATTAGATTTTGGAAATCAAAAATGAATTAAAAAATGTAGTTTCAAGTTTCAATACCCCTTTACTTAGAGATATATTTATATAAGAAGAATCAGTTTTTCATAAATATCAAACTTACAAAAATATCATTTGCAATTAATTTAATAAATTTTAAGTTTTTTTTATTAAACACAACGAATCTTGTACTTCAATAGATTTAAATGTGTATAAGGACTTTTGAAATTAAACGAAAAATTTAATGTAATATGTATTATTAGTTTTTATTTCGTAGAGTGGTTAATAGAAAAGCATTCAGAATATTTTTAAGGTATTGAAACTAAGCGACTCAATTTTGGCAATAATACCGTTATCCGAAGTGGAACCAGTTGTTACGCTATAAATAATCAATAAGTACTATGATTGCACGAGTGCCAACGTATTAACTGAAATATTGATATAGTTAAAGCTAACCAAATAAAAAATCGAGAATTAAAATTATAGTATAAAATAACACATTCTTTACAAATTTAATAACTCCCTAGAGAGATAATAGTTAATTTAGGTAGTGGAATGAAACGTTGATGTCTATATTATATTGTGTCGATTTTATCGTACTGTTAACAAATCAAAACAAATAAATCCTTATATATGTATATTCTTACTATTTTCAAACAAAGCTAAAAGCTTGTGCTATGAACATAGAACTAAATTGATGGCCTCCTGGAACGAGGCTTGAACCCCCGACCACTAGATCACTAGGCGAGTATCGTACCCACTAGACAACAAGCACGTCAATTGTTAAATTGAATGTTTTTTAAGCTTAATTCAAGTTTCATGATTTCATGATTGAGTAGATAATTACAGAATTTATTTAAGATGTCGATGTGTGATTGTTTAAAATCATGACCATTCTAGTCCAGGTATTGTTGACACGTTGAATCAATGGAAATGCATGCAAATCAATATTTATTCGTAATTTTGATTCATAATCCACAAATTTCTTCTAAAGATTTTTGAAACTTCACAAAAAAAAATTACTTCCAAAAACTTTAATTACGAGTATCTCTACCGTAATGATTATAATTTACATCATCTTGTGGCATCGGTGTGTTTGAGTTAAAAGTTCGGTACCTAATAATGCATATTGTTCATTTTATTGGAAAACTGAAAACTACTTTCAAAATTTTATAATAAAAATTGTAAAAATTCGAGTAAACATTATGCGTAGTATTTCTATTCTTCAAGTGAATGTTTTCAGACACCATAGCTGTCACTGCACGAAGAAAAATGCGACAGAATAAAAAAAAATCATATAAATTATTTTAAACAAATGTAAAATAGTAGGCGATCTCATGCTTAACTCATAGTTAAATAATTTAAATTTATTGCCTGAAAACTACTGCATCATTCAATATATAACACAACATAATATATTTGTATATCCAGATATGTTTACATCATTTTATATCTGTGCGTATAAAAAATTAAACGTTTGCGTATAAAAAATGAAACATTCATTCTTTCACAAAATCACAGAATTATTTATTACTATCATTTATAAGCATTGTAAAGTTCTTTGAACTCGATGTGAATGTATATAAATATATTATACATTATAAATATATTATAAAAGATGACATCTGCATATTTATTTTATGCATATTTATTCAAAATTTCGAAAATACTCTATACATGAATGACATTTGGAAAAACCATTTGTATTCCAAATTTGAACGAATGCGTGGTGGGCTTGGAAAAAATTGCAAATACCGTTTCGTGTTTTGAACTATGCATGTCATTGGGTCAATTGTACTCTTGCTTACCAATTGATTGTCCCGAGGCATGCAACGGTCGATTTTTTTATTAAAATTTTTAATTAACGCCGAATAAAATGCACGAGAATCATAAACATTCATTATCCGGTGCGCGCAGCTTTGAACTTTTTTCATTAATTAAATATTACTCCGAAGATCTATCTAGTCTATATATGGGAAAGATAAAAATATATATATATTTTTTAAATAATTTATTATATTGCTAAGCTGTTAAATACTCTCCTATAAAAATGACTAATCAAAGACTTTTTTATTTAAGAAAACATTTTTCGTGAATTTCAAGTGTGCACTTTTGATTTGATTGTATGCTGTTTATTGTACGCCAATATTGCAGTACTAATAGCGAATAATTAACAAGAACTACAGAGTCGAGTGAGTAGAATGTGCGATGTATGCAAGGAAAGCGACCTTATTATGAATGTCAACAAGTCGAAAGTGATGGTATTACAGAAGGAGGAAAGCAAGACATCGTGCAAAATACTTGTAGGTAATGAATGTTTGGAACAACTAGACGATTTTGTGTATTTGGGAAGTGTGTTTGATAGAAACGGAAAGACAGAGAAAGATATCGAAAGGAGGGTGATTGCAGAGAATAAAGTGAACGGCGCTTTGAAAGGAATTATATCTAATGGGACTTTGTCAACCGAGGCAAGACTAACAGTGCACAATGGAGTCCTGGTACCAACACTGATGTATGGAAGTGAGGCCTGGAGTTGGCAGAAGAGGAACGAAAGTAGACTGAATGCAATGGAAATGAAATCACTTAGGCGTATATGTGGCAAATTTATTTATGACAGAATAAAAATTAAGAAATGAGTAAATAATGTAAAACTGATGTTAGTATAATGAGTAAATTAAGAAAGAATCACTTAGGTGATTTGGTTATATGGAACGGATGAATGAGGAGAGAATGGTAAGAAAGATATATGACGCAAGTGTTGATGGCACCAGTAATAGAGGATGTCCGTGGAAGATTTGGCACGACCAGGTAAACAAGATAACGGAGAATGGTTCTATTAGAAGTCTCAACAATAGGCGAGCTTGTATGAGAAAATGTATGAATGTGTATGAGGCGAGAATTGTGTCAGGACAGAGGAGTGTGGCGCTCTTTTCTCTCTACCCTCGCGGAGAAACAGCGTGATTGTAAGTTAGTTAGATACCTTTTTCCCAAATATTTGTTATTTTGATATATATATTTCAAATCAGTTATTGAATTTTTAAACACGAGCGGTACTAAAAAAGACCCGTTGTAAGATATTAGTTTTACATAATCACATTACAGGACAGCAATTATTTTCATTGATATATCGTATATATCCCGTCCTCCCCCCTCGTTTTATTCAATATTTTATACACAATATATGGCTACCGGATTTTGGTTTAGCGTATAAGCATCGTTTGATTGTTAGTTGCGTACAAGTCACATCAATTGGCCTCTTTATTATTTATAAATATAAAAATATTATCAAAATAATTTTCCCTCTAATATATTACTTTTGATGATATAAAATAACTGAGGCCTGCTCTGTGATGTGTAGATTGATATACAGTTTTTATCATTTAAGTCAAAATTAAGGGTTGGTAAACAAATAGTTATTTACCACTTTATATTGTACAAGGCCGTCCTAAGGCCTGTACTCTTTTACGCAGCCCCCATCTGGGGTCATATAGTCAAAACACACATTAGTAAACTACAGATCTTCCAGAATTAGGTCATCCGACTAGCACTGGGTGTTTCCAAATGGACGAGGATCTCACAAATCCATCATGATTCGGGCATTCTCCCCGTAAAAGTTTTTTTATGCTGGCCTCCCCAAGCACCAAAACCCCACGATCAACGTGTTATCAAATTATGATATAACGGTACCCTCGTGAATTAAATGCCCCAAAACCGTCCTCCTTTAGAGGTTACAAGTCACTGCGTCATCTAGCAGTCCCTGCCCCCTTATGCATAAAACTAATAATAATAACAATTAATAATAAAATTTTACAGGCCCATAAGGCATACGACATGATGGAGCAAGGGATTCACGAGACCCGGTGCTCCGTAAGGCATGAAATTAAAATAAAAAAAATTTACCATTGCTACTCGAACTCAAAACTTTCTCTTGACGAATTTTGAAATGAATTTAGATTTTACATGTAAATCCTTAAGCGAGACATTTTTATTTCCAATTAAAAGCCATCCATATAACTATGTTTTTTATATTATGTTTCTATTTATACTATGATTTCATGTTTTTTGCAATATTTTCTAAATTGCAGAAAATATTTTAAAATGTGAAACGGTTTCCCTAGGTCAAGCTTAGCTTAATCTGTGTACATAAATAAATAATAATTATATTAATTATCCAAGACTATGTTCAAAAATTGCAGTTTCATAATATAAATGTGATTTCATCAAAATATAGTTTATAATTACTCTTTTATTGTAAAATGTTTCAATTTAACAAGCATCCCACCAAAACTTTCTCTTGCCGAGAGAACGATTACAATTACACCGTGTTAACCATTTAATTGTGCAACTAATTTAGACTTACTATGTAAATCATTAACATCTTTTTTATTTTTTTTCAATCAGAACACATTATTTTTGTGAAGTTGTAGTTTTTCAGAATATCATTCTGTGTTGTTTTCTAAATTACGAGTCGAAAATTTTCAATGAATATGTACCTAATCTCAACCGTAGATATAAGAATTAAAAAATATATTTTATTGATTCTAAATTATATTTTAAATTCAAAAAATTAAATGTCTATTTTTTGTTAGATGATTTAGAGTATGAAGCAAAGGTACACACTAATGATGTATACATTTCGCAAACATTTGTTTCGAAGTATGTAGACTTGAAGCTTTACATGATCTTGTAAAAATTTCAAACAATAGTATTTTCCGTATCGGTGCAAAATAACGATCCACTCATAAAATATTATAGCCTAGGACTGTCACACCCTGTATAATTATTAAAAAGCTACATTCTAAAATTGCAACATTCTGATTAAAATATTTTGATCACTACTTTTTAATTGCATTATAATATTTTGCATAGTTTTGTGCGCATTATTATATATTATCAATGAAAAATAAATCATAAAGTAAATAAATAAAACAAAATGAATCAATCAAAAAAAAAAAAGCAAAAAAAATATTTTTTAAGAAATAACTTTCCTAAATGCTGAACACAATCTCCTCAAAGATGTCCCTCGGCGTTCCATTTTTCCCGATTTCCTCCCGCCGCCGGGACGCCACGTACATCGCACGTGCGCCGCTCAATTCCCGGCTATTTTAAAATCGGAACGTGTGCGAATGCGTTAGTCATAACATGTATTACTATCCCTCCTCCTCCGGCGTCATTTCTCATCTCGAGCCCGCATTGCAACAGCAGGCGCCTACCGATATACATTCATTTGTTTCACACGCGCCTGCAGACGGAGATACCGAAACATGTCCTCGTTATTTTATTATCCAGAAGAGAGTGGAACCAACAAAAAATATATATTATTTGATATATTTGTAAACCAGTGAAATAATTAGCCGAATTATATTTTATAAATGTGTCATACATTTAATTAAGACAATTCATCAAATGCTGACACGTTCTCTAAGTAGCGAGAATTTTATAAGCTTCAAGATATAGATGTCTCACGGAGACGATGCTATTATTTTTATTTACATGGGAAGTATGGAAGTCTTGGGTATTACAGGGCTTACGACCTGTCATCGGCTGGCTTAAGTGATCACTTTACACAGTGAAACGTTCACCCATTTACCTATCCTACCGCATATGTTTGGACATACTCAAAATATTGTTTTATAAGCTTCACTCAATATTCTCTTTGTACGAGTATACATAATATATTGTAATAATAATTATGATTTCATTTACACATAACACTCCCTTTGTAACGAAACCTTTAATGTATTTTTAATTATTACAACTTATCATAACATTAAAAAAATCATTTCTGAATAGTCTTAAACAATATTCTAATAACAAAAGAATAACTAAGACCGTCTTATTCGTGTCTTTTTCGAATCTACAAAATATTTTGAATATGTTTACCATAATATGTTCTGTTGGTATAAAATAAAATCTCCATTGGTATTTTTTATAATCGTACAATAAAATTGAAGTCCAAACTGACCACGTTTCAATATTCTTATGATAAAAACGCCCGTAAGCTAAATTTTATCACGCCTAGAACATTTCGAAAATGGCACAATATCAAAGGATTACTTCTCTATTAGACCAAATATGATAGTAACCAATCCCTACACAACATTACCCAGTAATACATAAATGTGTATTTGTAAACGCAGCTTGTTTACGCAAGCAAAAACATCCCGTACGCCTTTGAGTTTTAAAACCATCAATGTGCTATTTTCAAATGTATTGATTTTCATACATTAATTTGTTTATTGCTTAATATCCTGGAGTAAGTGTAAACATTCATAGCGCTCACATTGCATCACTGGCATGAATCACGAGGAGCAGGAGAAACATTTACTGTTTCCCTTCCTCTTGTGATTCACGACCAATGATGCAATATGTGCCAAAATTCTTAAATTAATTTGTAGTGAACTTCATTTATAACTGTGTATTTGAATGATTCTCGAAATGCGTTAATTAATTTTCTCTTTATTTTTATACCATATATATAAAATAAAGTTATATTTATAATAATATTCGGGATATTTGTGCAAGATCCGATTCGCCGTATAAATAATACATACAAGTTACAAAATAATATATCATGTTTAAAAAAGAGGAAGAAATACACATATATAAATAAATGATTTTAGTTATGGCTATTACCAAATCTGTAGTTACTCTGCAGTCGGTACCATTCTTTGGTCAGGGTCTGTAAGAGCGCCGCTTGCACTAGAAAGTCGGTGCTGAGCTCCAGCCGCAATTTTACGCTAGCAACTCGACGTCTCAGAAGCGGAACAAATCCATGCACACGGTCATCGGCAAACATTGTAGATGCGCTACAATAATGCGCCAAACCGAACAGTATTCTATTCGGGTTGTATAATTAGTACGTAATTCATAACATTAAAAAATTGGTGTTGAAAAAAAAACAGAACCTCGTTAAAATATCTACCATCTTAGAGAGAACGTTGGCTTAAATTATATGTAATATGCATAGTATAGAGTGACTATATTGACAATAAAATTTATTTTCTGAGAATCAAGTTTAATCTAGTTTACTTTACTTATTAAAAGGCGTAAAGAAATTCCAGTGCGAAATTACGAACTGCCTTACGATTTTTTGATGGAACAACACGTGCAACTATATCTAAGATATAGGTATGCTGAATGATGTTCGCAAGCACAAAAGCCGTCATGAACGACCGCGTTCGAAAAATATCATCGGTGAACGCGCCTCCTGAATAAAATTAAAAAAAGTAAAATAAAAATTCCTATTCCCGCTCTTATCTTCCTACGACTCAAATTATTGTTTCTGAGTTTTTGAGTTTCTCAACCCTCATTTTTGAGTTTGTCAACCCATTCCTTGAAAAGCATCCTTCTGCTGACTACAACAGTACTTTCCTGTATCTAACAATGCTTAATATATTACTACATAGATCGAACAGCAATGTACTATTTTATTCACCCCTATATTATACATATTTAATGGGTAATCTTCATATAAACATAAATATTGAGTTTTTATAATTAATTTTGTAATAAAATTGAAAGGTGATTTGAAATTGTATGGTATTTATTTTTATTATTGATGACATTCTATTCCAGTTCAACCTTTGGAGAGAATTGAATGATCGTTTTGACGTGCAATGCTAATTTTTTAGCTTATGGTCCCGTAATTATGATAAACATAATTTCATTTTCCAATTTTTATTTTTTTAAATGTAAATTATGATATAGTATTTGCCAAACACAACAATTTAAGCCGAGGATTATAATACTGTTTTAAAAGTATCGCTTCGCGGTTTCTTTTTATAAATATAAAGACGATATATTTATTGGGTGGTAATAACGGTAAAATTACTGATAACCAGCCTGGTTCCATAATTTCTTGACGTTATTATTTATTTTTATCGTACGAATTATAATGAATGGTGTTTGATGGTTCCAGGACAGGTTCCTTCACAGCCTATTATTCCATATTATAGGATTGACTCGATTAGCTCGTATTGAGTATCATTTAGATTATAGCTAAATTTGAATATTTCTATTTATATTTTATAAACTTCAGATTGTGGCATTCATTAAAAGTAAGAATTTTTAAATTATTAATATGCGGATGGCCGCTGCAACCATACGGAATTATTGATGCTTAATAATTTGACAATTTTGACGGGAGTATTAATATAGCATACAATCTACGTTTATTTAAAAATCTATATTTAAGTATATTTAATGATTTTTGATCATTCATTACGTACAAAACATATAGAGTGAATATTATGTTCCAGGCCGATTTTGTTTGGCTGCCATTTTAATTTATCCAATATTTGTTAATTTGAATTTGGTTTTCATAAAGAATAGTTTATTACAATTTATTATGGAGTATTTAATATTTCAAAAACTTGTTAAAGTCATTAAAATATTTTATCTAACTAATAATTACAATGCTGTAACCATTAATGGTGATCGCTATCGTCACTTATTGAAAAAATTATCGGTAGCAGAATTGCGTCGATTGGACCTGCAATACATATGGCTTCAACAGGGTGGTGCCACCTCATACACAGTCCGAGCTAAGCTTGAAATTTTGCGAGAAATCTTTCCCGTTTGCATAATGTCAAAAAGTGGTAATATCGACAGGCCTCCTCGATTACCTGATTTGATAGCTCCCGACTATTTTCAGTGAGAGTACTTGAAAGAAAAGGTCTACGCCAATAAGCCAACAACAATTTGGATGTTACAGGGCAATATTCGAAATGAAATTACTGAAATAACACGCGAAGAGTGGGAAAATGTTATGAAAAATATGGTTAAAAAAGCACCCATTTATGCTGCTGCCAAAGGCGACCACTTGGCTAATATTATTATTACAATTACATAATTATAATAAACCAAGTAATCGACAAATAAAAACCAAATAAAAAAATTATTTCAGATTTTCTAGTTTTTTAAAAATAACTTCTACCTGGAACATAATATTCACCTTGTAGTTTGAATATAACCGCTACCTTTTTATTTAAACATATTTAAAAGAAAATATAACAAAATATTAAGTAATGTACATCTGTTTAGTGTGTATGCAGAAGATGTACGAGTACGTAAATGAATGAGACAACGATGTACAGAAAGAGGTGTTCTTCTCTGCCTACCCCTGCGGAGAAATGAAGTAATGGTGAATAAAAAAGTCTATATGCTTCTGTTGATTTAAAAAAAAAATGTTAATGAATATAAAACTAGATAAATACTTGTTTTATTTGTTTTTACTTGAAAGATTTATATATTTATTTTAGAATTCGTTTGGTCTATAATATTATATACTTTGTTCTACAACTATTCAATTAAACAACTGATTATTATAGATAATATAAATCGACGGGATTAGGATAACGAGATATTATATATTCTTTCAATTAATTTTTGAGATTTCATTAATTTCTCAAAATTATGATTTTATTTATTTATTTGTAACTATATAATACATATAAAAATTTGTTTGGACTGTGCTCGTCTCACTAGAGAATTCTGTGTCGAGACGGGCATTTGACTCGTTTATGTGTAAGATAATTAATATTCACAATATATCGTAATAAAATTTTAATATTATTTTTAAAATACAAAAAAAAACAGCAGTTTTGATATTAACTCGTCTTTAACAACTGGCAATAATAAAATTTGCAGTAATAAAAATCTTTAGTCGTAAAAGCTACGCTTACGAAGCTTTTTATATTGTACGCGGTGACTGAGTGTTCTGTAACTTTTACCCCGAAACTGTGCAAGCAGCGGGGTACGCCTGCCTCGAGACCAGTGACCCCAGATTGCACGTGGCACGACATAGACAAGTGTTCGCATGCCGATATGTAGGTACACGTAGCTGCGTGGAGAGCTTTTATAATATCGCTTTTATCTTCGAAAATCGAATATAACAGAAGTATACGGGAGCGCGTGCATTTTCGTTACGGTACGGTTATTTATTATATTACGCCATATTGTATTTTGATTTTAATCATATTGTAATGCAATATATTAGTTATATTTCAGAAATAAGTTATCACAATATATACGAATTAAAATTACATGTATTTGTTGCATCTTCTTCCATATTAATTAAACACCACACACTTTTTGATAATTAACATATTTAAACGGTGAGAAAAAAAGGTTTGGAAAAAGATCGTTATAAATAATTTTAAAAAAATAATGCTTTTAATATTTTCAATTCTAATTTTCTAATGTTTGATAATACAAATTTTCGTTTACTATTTTGAAAAAACATAACTTAGTAATAAAGTGGTATTATAAACCAACCATTTAATTTTCTACTTATGACGGACAAACATTAACAAACACACGGAGTACCTACGATAGAATTTTATTTATAAAATATATAGTTTTGTTATGTATCTATATGTGTATGTATGTATGTATGTATGTCAGTTCACTGGGAAGGAAGGAAGAAATTTTATTATATTTATTTTTGACATTTTCAAATTTTCAAAAAAGTGAGTGTTACTTTTTTGGGAGTTCATTCTAGTGAGCGCTTCGAATATGTGAATTTCTAAAAAGTGTCAAAGCGTAAGCTTGACGTGTATGGTACTGAATAAAATGTGTAGTCACCTTGCTAACGAGTTAATTTATTTGGTCATTTATTTTTCTGGAATTAATTCAATGGTCGAACTTTTTGGTAGGAAGTTCGAACTAAGATGTTTGCACACAAAAAATATAATAATGATGTATAATAATTTAAAGTTTTTATTGTAAAACAAATGTTCTAAAATTTAGTACCTAAATACATTTTTATTAACTGCGTGCAAATTGCGTGTGATGGTTTTATATTATAATAAATAACTCGTAAATAAGTAGATTAAAATCTTAAAGAAATACTTTAATGTATGTACTTTCTTGCATGTCGAAATATAATTTCTCAGCAGCCTCGTCTCATGTCATTTAAGCCTCCGTGAAGAAATCTTTTCTTACACGAAATATGTTAATGGATAATTTCTTCTTTACTTAATAGACAAAACCACTCCCACCAAAACATTTTATTTGACTTTATTCAAATATAAGTTTTGCCTTCACGTTAAATAATTATTAGCATTAAAAAAAAAAAAAACAAAACATGTATGGTATGCAAATATCGTTAATGTAGATTATGAATTATGAATTAATGTTGCATAGATCTAAGTTGACATCGTATTAAAATGATTTTGAAGGTTATATTTTAAATAATGTAATGTGTTAATATATGAGTAGTGGATGCCTCAATATTTCATCTACCACTCTCGTGTTCGTTTTAAATTCGCGGAATAAATTGTGTATTGTAGTCGCAGAGTTCACAAAATCAGAAGTTAAACCGTATAATGTAGTTATCTCGCGAATAGTTTACGGAGACCATTACTGGAGCTATAAGAAGAGGGGCGCTGATGAGACGCCCATCTCGAACACCACCGGCCACGATGGTATTGGTTCATAACGTCGGCACTGAGGGTCTTTACGGCTAATGAGAGCTTCGTTTTGCGCACCGGTGCTGAGTGTGTTTAGCTTCGCCAGACGGTGATAATGAGAGAAGAGGCGATAAACTTCCACATATGTATACATTGGCAGTAAATGTACGATAACCAAGAATTACTTAATCGCGCCTATAGTATTGTAGATAGTAACGCCCTTAGTAGATAGTAGATAAAATTAAATAAATTTTACAAAGTTTCAAAACAAAAATATTTATTTAAATCGTGTTATTATCTATTAATATAATTTATTTTAACTAAAATATATATCTGAATTATTTACAACCCATACGCATGAAAAACTGCATATTTTGTTACGTTATCTTCGAGCTTCAATATTCGCAAGGGTAGAGATATATTTCGATCCACAGGTAAAGGCTCAATATTATCTCCATATAAAAATCACAGACAGCGTTTAAATTACTGTCAGAGACAATCAATATAAATTGTCATTTATTGTCGCTCTAGGCGTGTCCATCTTTAATGGACACGCACCATTAGAGTTTTTTACCATTATGTATCAGACGAAATAGTTTAAATGTTAGAGTTAAAAAGGGCTGATGTGCTTTAAAAGAAAGCCGCCCTATGTGGAGATCAAATACTTTCTCCCTAAAAATAAACTAAAAGCACTCCGAGACATTAATTAATCATGTAAAAAAGTTATCTTAAGGCGGTCACGGTAGAAGTATCGAAAACTCTAGTAAAAAATATAAGTAATATTGAAAAATCTCAATATACTTGGGTACCTACTCATAAAAAAGCAATGTAATAATTTTATAAGCGAAAAATATGCTTGGCCTGTTTTATACAGAACAAATTAGAATGTTACGAAAACAACAATGCCTACAAAAGTTGAAACTAGGTCAGTGCTAAATATCCAAAACAATCAGTTCCCCAGCAAGCAGAAGAAGTACTATTTCCGAGTAAGTTAAAAGTACTAAACCTCGGCAGCTCCGAGCTTTGTGGCGCCCGAGCAGTGCGCGCCTCGGCGAAGGGCGCCGGGACGCCTAGGCCGGAGTACTAACCCACAATCATAAAAGAGCAGAGATGTACAACCGCCGGCTCGGGGTCAGCAATTTAATACTTTTCATAGAATTCTGGAATTTTTGTAATTTTATTTCGTGAAACACGTGTTGCGCATACCATGGACAAATGTCTCCATTCTGCAGGAGCTGAACATCAAGAACAGACTATCAACCTGCAGCCTGAGATGAAACCTTCAATTTTTTTTGGGAACCTTCGATATTTATTTATTTATTTGTTTATTTACATACATATTTTTGCTGTAACAGATGTATAATATAACATGATAAACATAAGATACAATTATATTGCAAATAAATACTCGTAGTTTAGTGTGTGGGATAGAGTAGACTCCACCTCTGATATATACAGCATTTTTCTAGATACTTTGCTAGACTGGAGTCTGTATTAAAGTTGACAATTATTTGTTGTGGTGTTATTTAATTCAAGAAAGATAAAGATTTTAGAGGAATATAAAATAAAAATAGAATATATATATATAGTCGGAGAAGCGAGTCAGAACAGCCCAGAAAATTATACTCAGGAGACTAATTATGTGCTTAGCCACAGCAAGAAGAGTTGTGGAACCAATCAACCATTAACATGTGATTAATACTAATACACAAATTTTTGTTGAATACTATTTATAATTTAAAATAACATTTCTTTACGAAAAAATGTCAGTGTAGTTCTAATGATAATAGAATAAGTAGCTTGTTGGTCTAGTGTTTAGGACGCTGGCTTAGTGATCTAGTAGTAGGAGGTTTGAGCTTTGTTCCAGGAGACTAGCAAGTAAGTCCTATTTTCATAGCACAAGCGTTTAGCTTAGTTTAAAAATAGTTAGAATATTGATGTAACATGTATTCCGTATACGCAACTCTAATTTTATATTTTAAATAAAAAATAATAACTTATGTATAGCGCCTTAAAGACAATTTAATAAAAAATAAGTCAATCTGTAGACATTAGAAATTTTCTAAAAAATAGCAAATTTTGAAGAAAAAATGTTCAACCGTGATCACAGTTGAATTCAAAATTGAAATTTGGTACTTTTATTAATAAACCATTTTTGAAATATCACTTTTTATTCATTATTCACAATTTTCTTGGGAATGTTCAAATCTCCTGATCCCCCAGCTTCAAATAATAGACATAATACTTTTGTTTACTAATCTAGAAAGTAGGTTAATAATTAGGCTATTTATAAATGCTAATTTCACTGTCCAATATGAACCACTTTGTAAAAAGTGGTTCATATAGGACAGTGAAATTAGCCGGACGATTGTCCCGGATTGTCCCGATTGTCCCGGACTCCCCCAATATCTTTCTTATCGATGCATGTAATTTGTACACATATGTAGTTTCAAGATGACATAGACTGAATAAATATGAAAGGATATAATGAAAAATATGAAAAGAGTTCAAAAATTCAAACAAGCACGATGAAGTCATGTGCTGCACCCCTGGAATGTAACGGCCGCAGCGCAGTAGTTTTAACGGAGCCGTGCGCTATTTACGTATCCGTAACGGCGCAGTGTTTCGCCGTAGAGCGCTTGCGTAAACGGTAATTGGAGATATACGAGTTGTGAGCTTTTCTCCTAATGGTCCTTTTCACTATTTTGGTCGGAGAAGTTTCCAATTTACGAAGAAAAAAATCCACATCGGAAATATTTTATACAAATATTACAAATAATTATTATTCAACAAATATCAGATGTCTCATAGAGACAAAACTATTTTTTATTATATTTAATGGAAAATATGTAGAAGTATGGTACTACTGCCATCTAAAATTCATTATTATATTAGGATATTATCATTATCAGTGTCCATCCATTTCTGGATATAGGTTTTTGGAAAATGAATATGAATATGAAATCAGAAAGAAATTTATTAATATTGAGAACCACCTCAATAGGTTGCATTCCTTTTCATGATTTTTCTATATTCATCATATATTATACTATTATGTGTGAGGTAAAAGAGGTATTTTGACACGAGATGTGAACTGAGAATAGTATGTACTAGAAATAAATATATTGAATTTATTGATTAATGGCTTACAGTAGGTTGCCCGGATACGAATTTTACGAAGCGGAATACGAAGTAGTATGAACAATGAGTTCTGGAACTGATTCGATAGAAGAAGTGGCCATTCAGTACGGTACTCAGCGTTACGGCCCGCTGATGGCGCTAGCAGCGTCTGTTGTGTCGTATACACATATAGGCTCGTGGTAATATCATAATGCTACGGTTACCACACGATCGTTGAATGACGTTTCAATCTCTCCTGATGTTCGCCAGTTTCCTCCATCTCTTTTTCTGTGCATCCAACTGCCAAAATTCTTGAGCTGATGGGGGACTCGCCTTTCTTCCCCCAGTGATCAATCTTTCAATCTTTGATAGAGGTATTCGATTCATTGCTATTTCAGCTCACGTATTTTTTGAGTAACATCGGTGACTTTGAATCTTTGGTGAAGCATTTCATATCTTATATGATCACTGAAGGAATAGTGAGTATTGCTTTTTACGTGGCTCACCGGGCTACTTTTAATAATTTATTCGCTTTACAGTAAGAAGATGCCCCAAGAAGATATTATATTCCTCGAAATAATATTTATTATGTCATTGGCAAGAATGACTCAGAGTAACATGAATTCGCAGAAATGTCAAAATCGTCAGAATAATTCATCACTAGACGTTTAGGGGTGATCACCCCCTAGGATTCACCCCTAGTTCGAGGTGGCCTTTTATATGAAACCCTCAGTCTACAATCTTTGAGTATTCATGGTTCCGAAAGTAAGTACGAGATAACAACTGTGAAGTAACCATCATTTTCCAGAAACATCTAATATACCATCAAGATCGTTTGGGTCTGGACAATCATTTTATTTAATACGTTGTGTAATTTTATCTAGTTTTCTTAGTTGCATTTTCAGAACATAGTTCTGTGATATTTTAATACAAATTAAATGAATCAACAAAAAATCTGTATATTAAAAATATATTTAGTTGCTACCGGGATTCGAATCTGGACCTCTTCCTATCCTGGAAAGCGCATTCACCATTTTGCTATAGCAATCGAATACATTTTAGACAAATATTGAACAAATTCTGTAATCTGTTTGATTGATACATTTATTATTCCATTTTTAAAAGCAATCAACTTTATATTGCGGTAAATTTCAAATACCTTACCCGCTAAGAAACAATTAATTAGTTAATCAATTTTATGAAATTTGAAATTACCTTATATTTTCTCTTTTTTGCTAGGTTTGCAATGATATAAAATATCTCTAGAGTAAAAAATTGTCATATAATTCAAATCCTATCGAATCAGTAGCAACTAAATATTTTTCGATAGACAAATTTTTTCTGTATATCTTTCTAATTGATTCATTAAATTTGTTAATACTAATTAAATATATTAATTAGAAAGATATACATATAATATCAATTTTATCGAAAAATATTGTTGTTGCATTATCGGGATTCGAACCTGGATCTTTTTCCAAACCGAGGAAGGTGCATTACATGCAACTATGTTACAGCGACAATACTTTTGACGACAAATTTTCGAACCTACATGTTACACTTTTCAAATTAATACACTATCGTTCCATTATTTGAAAGCCATCTACTTTATTTTTACGGAATCTCAAATACCTTTGAGTAAAGCAATAGCAAACGCCAGAATTAACAATTCATTTTTATTAAATTTTGGACACATTGATACAACTTATATATTATTAAGGAGAACACATTCTTATTGTGAAGTTGTAATTATTCAGAATCAATTTTATCGAAAAATATTGTTATTGCGCAGCAAAAATATTTTTCGATAAAATTGATTTTATGTGTATATCTTTCTAATTCATAAATTAATTAGTATTTAAAATATCACAGACCGTCTGTTCTGAATAATTACAACTTCACAATAAGAATGTGTTCTCTTTAATAACATTAAATTTGAATTTAAATTTATTTGTAAAATTGTGTTTTAGTAAAACATACATTTCTTCGATAATTAAAACAAATTAGATAAATGACATCGTAAAAAAATGTATCATGGTGCCATCTAGCATGTTTTATTTAAAGGTATTTACAAATCTTTGTAATAAAAAGATGATTGCATCCAACTGGAAAAAACAGATGTCTCGCTAAAAAGTAACATATATAGATAGATATAGTCACCACGGCTAAACTAGTCTACCGACAATTGTAAGTTATGTGTTCAAGTCTAAAAGGTAACTTTATTTTTTCGTTAGATTGATTTCTCTCTACAACTTTCTTAACGATACATGAAAATTGTTTTAAATATTGTTAAACTACATCAACAATGGATGACATTTCATACTTGTGAGCTTGTGTTGGAGATTGTGCATATATAAAAACGAGTTTTTTAGCCATTTTGTTTTGCATTCGGTTCCGACATTAACAAAGGGCCGCGGCCCGCGCCGAGTCGGACGTGAAAACAAACGAATTTTTCTGACTTTGATTTATTGAGAGATGCCGTAGTTAGCAGGGAGATATTTTAATGATGTTTGTCTGTACGAACACGCGATTATGCAATGGCCCAAGCGAGGAAACTTTTTAAATACAAAAGTAAGACCGGAAGTTTCTTTTAATGCTTACTCCAATCTGAAGGGAAAACACGAACGGAAGAATTTCGTGCCTCAAATGATCATGGCTCTGTACTTTTAAATTTAAATAAAAAATAACACGTTACATGCCTCAGGCACGTGTATCGTACCACTGTACATCTTACTCTACGGCGTGACAGGCGGAGGGGATACTAACCACTACACTACCGACGGTTATGAATACAACGTAAACATACACGTTATCATATATCTTAAGCTCTTTATTAATAAGCTCATTTATAATTAAGCTTATTAAAAAGTTCAACAGGTGTAAAACATTTTTTCAAATCAAATTCAATATCAGTATTGATATTTATTAAATAAAGTACATATCAATGTCTTCAATTTTAACACAAAAATATAATAGTTGTAATAGCTTATATTTTTATACTTATACGACAATTTGACACGACGGTCTAAAGGGGGGTAGCAAGATAGTAGAGCGCTCGCTTAGCACGTGAGAGTTTTCTTTATGTCAAAAAGGTTTGGAAGGCCCTTGGTGTCGATCGTGGTAAAGATGAAAATCAAACAACAGGTAAAAGTGAGAGTGGCTACCTATACATATAAAAATGTTGACATTTTTCCGCGCTATTTCCAACGCAGTTGTTGTAACAAATTTTACCGAATAAACACATTCCATGTCAAAATTATTTTTATTGGACAATAATTATAATGAGTACAAGTGTATTTTTCGAATGTATTTTGGCAAGTAGTGCAAAGAGTGCAAAAAATCCAGCATCAAAATTAAATGGAATGTTCCATACGATAATAAAAACTGTTAATGCTCTGTCAAGCTATTTCCGTCTGCATTATTTCAAAAATATTTTGTTTAATGTAAATTTTTTACTCTGAAGATATTTTCTGTCATTCAATCCTAGTGAAAAGGAAAAAATATAAGGTAAATTTTAATTGAAACACCTATATGTACGTATTTATGTGTGTATCTGTATAAATGTACGCATTAAACATTGTATTAGATATTATTTTTAATTGTTACTAAAAAATGTTGAAAACAATTTCATCTAACACTTGTATTGCGTAATATTACGTATTCTTCTTATTTATGCGCAAATAAATTCTTACAAGGTTCGCACATAGTAGTTAGTTACAAACTATAAAAAATTTAATAAATATTGCAAACTTACAAAATACACATTAAAATCTATTTTTATTGCATATCATAAAATTTGGTTCGTTTGCTTCGCGGCCGATAGTGGGCCCTACGCGGTCAGTGGTGACCGCTGTGTGGCCAGGACTTCCATAGAATCTATATTTCAATGGGGAAATTCCTTATTATATTGTATATTGTAACAATGATGCATTGTGCAACCTTATCATAGTTCTGTAAATAATCTGTTAATACTTTATGTATTGTCCTGCTTGTAAATGTACAAATGGTGTTTTAAGTATAAAATTTTAATTATATATATCTAATTAATTATTCTTTGTCATTCTCGAAAAAACTGAGATTGTGTTTACAAAAATAATTACTGAACAAACGTAAATATTACGAACATATATTTGACAGATGATTGACTACGCGAGATGGCAGATTGTCAATATACTTGCCAGTCGGAAAAATTCGTACGATTTCGCTAATATATGTTTTTGTTTTACTCGTAATAAAGACAATGTAGGTACACTTCATTTTAAATTGAATATATATTTGCGTACTATTATTGAATATACAAAAGAGAAAATATTTAAGTAATCTTAACCTAGAGATATTAAAAACACGTTCTATATATTCGCTAACTTGAAATTTGTTCTTACTGGCAATGATACATTTCCAAATACAGATCCAATAGCGATAGCGACAAAGTGCAATCATATTATTAGATTGGAATCAATCAGCAATCCTAATAATAATAATAACCTGCTATGTGAAAGCTAGTCAATAATAACAGTAGAAAAATCATATTTTCAAATTTACACAGAATAGTTGATAATTACCTACCTACCTACCTTCTGGAATCGTATTAAATTTGTATTAAACACAGCATATACGCACCTATCTGTTCATCTTAAATGAAAATTAACGTCCAGATATCAATTTTTTTTCTTATCCAGTCATATGATTATGTAATAATTTTATTGGAAATATGCATATTATTGATTTACTCTCGCAAGCCATTATTAAAAATGTTACAGACATACAAACAGCGTGAATTATTTAGATCTTGATATCTGTGCAAGCTCTTAGGTGAAATTCAATGTTGCGTTTCATTCTCATTCGTATCTAAAACGCGTTTATCTAAAAACAGAAACATTTCTCTACGTACTCAAAACATGTCAAAACGTAGACAAATGAGCTCCGGCCAGCAAGAGTAATTCGATACAAACAGATCCTTGCGACTCGGAAGCCCCTACCAACGGTCGGCTACAAAGTTCAAGCTTATCCAGTATAATTAGAATAAAAAGCTCCCTAATGACCTGTCACTGAGAATAATTCTACTTCGTGTAGAGTACATACAGTCGCCGCACAGAAGAACAGGCTGATTAAAAATTCCCATCACTTTATTGAAATACAATAATTTACGCTCATTATTTATTATTGCAGAGGTTAAAATGTAAATCAATTCACATAAAAAAATAGATTAGAAATCAATAAAAACCTTTATAATATATATTTTTAGTTATTTCATTTTAACTTAGCAGAGTAACAAAATTAGCAAAGTACTAGAATCAAATAGTAATCGTAATAATAAATAGGTACCTATTAGACGAAAAACCTTCAAAAATGTCTGGAAAATTTTTCTAATTTACACAGAATTATTGACTACCTATCTATCTTCTGGCAAAGGATTAAATTATTATTAAACACATGGTAAGTAGATATCTACCTACGTGAGGTACATAAAACTTATTTAAAGCTTCTAACAGGACTATCTTCAAATACCTGGTTTACCTGGTAACGTCAAGTCTTCCGAGAACATCCTTTATATATGGTGTCATCAACACTATCGTACATATTTCTTACGATTCTCTCTTAATTCATTCGATTTACATGACAAAAGCATCTAAACGACTATTTTTATTAACTTTTTTACTTCAAACAATTTAAATTCAAATATAAAGCCCATAACATTTTTTGAAATCAATTAATAATTTAATATTCAAAGTTATTTAGGTTTTAAGATTGTTTTTTACCATATTTAAAAAAAAATAGACGAATCAATCAATGAATATTTCGAAATAGATTCCTCCAATAGTTAAATCAAATTTAATCGATTATCAAATCATGATTTGATTGCCATTTTATAATTGTGACGTATACAGATCAAATAGTTTGAATCAAATCTTAGCGCTACAACGCTAGAAATATTAAAGGATGATAGTTTGTTTAGAAATATATCCTAGTATATTCATAATAGTTTAATATTATTATTATAGTAATCAATGTATATTCACAATCTAATATAGGTAACAGCGTGTGACCTAATATTTTAGTTAGATTCTGCGAATCCATTCGTGTCTAACATTATCTAATATTTATTTTATTACATATGCTGATATAAAAAAAAGCATTGTTGAAAATATTCTATGTAAAAATTACACGTGATTTTGAAAAGAAATATTATTAAAATTATAAATTTACTTAAAATAAATTGAAATTAGTGTAGTTTATCAATTTATCTGTAAATTACACCTTTCGTTTATAAATTTTGATTAAAAAAGTACCTACTCAGCACTATACTATTTGATTAAAATTATTGACATATTCTGAAGTTTGTTACTGTTAAAAATTATGTATTAATTTTGTTGCTATGCGACATAGACATAATATGTATATATATACATATATAAAGAAGAGTGTCTGTGGGTTTGTTTTTAATACAAATCTACTGTTTTATTCCGAACTTATTGAAATTTGGCACACTTGACCTTCAAAATGAGAGGAAGGTGTCCACATGAGATTTCGAAAAACCACCCCATCCCTTTTTCCTTACCCCTTAAAGCATAATTTTGATACATCTTAATGAAATTTTGGACACTTGACATAACGAAAATTACTGTCTATATCTGATTTCGAAAAAACTACCCTCACCCCCCTAAATGAAGCCTCTTCACTCTTTGTAAAGCCCTAGGCGAAGCTGAAAACTTCAGCTAGTTACATATATAGGATAGGATGGGCAGATAACATTAACCATTACAATTCTTACTTTTCCTACATTCGTGCACCTTTCGGATATTGAAGGGTAATGACCTCTATTCGAATTTGGAGACTTGCTCTGTTTACAAACACAGCAGCGGTCCAGTGAGTCACGGAACACCGTGTAGCAGTCTAGCACGCGGTACGCAGGACGGAAATAAATTGACTTACTGCGCTGTGTCCTGTACCGGGTAAGATCGCCGTTAAAGCGGCCATTTCAACAGAATCACGGAACTGATGTCTTTGATGGGGCGTCGCTTCTTTTTGTTTCTCGACCGAAAATACTGTCCACGTGTCAATGGGATAGTTTTACTATGCGATGCTTCCACTCATCGATTCCGCATGCAGTGTGCTGTGCAGTGGCGTGTACGTACGGTGCGGTGGCGAATGCAATATTGAACACTAGCTGGCAAAGGAAACGCTTCATATCTGAATTTTTGACGATTTTAAAAAATGTCACCAAATTACCATTACCTTACCTTTTTTAATTGCTAAAAAATTATTTCCATATTTAAAACTTTTACTATTAAGAAATTATACCTATTCCTGCTACTGGTATCAAAAATCTAATTCATTTGTTTGGACGTTCAAATATTATTACTATAATAGTACCTCAAAATTATTATATATTTATATTTAAGGAATATCTACTCATTTAACCGTAACTCTATGCACCGTTTAATCAGAGATTTTGGCCCCCCAAACTGAAGCTACGCCACTGGCGTAAACTAAGTACAGTGCATTTTCATAGTAGGCTTCATTTAATTTTATGTGTTTTTCAAATAACATGTTTTTTTAACATATTATTCGATATTTTAAAATAAATATTTACTTTTAGTTCTAGTTTCAAAATAATAATGTATTTATTTTAAAATTATACACTGCTATTATTTAATGCTATATAATAATTTTATACTATTTGAGCTGTTACCATCTTAATTTGTTTTCTTTTAGTCTTTAAAAATCATATTTTAAATAAATTATGTATTAAAGTAACATATTTTATGCTTGAAAACGAATCGCAAAAGTGCCAATTTTAAATCATTTAGTTAATCTTCAAATCATTTAGTTAATCTTCAAATCATTTAGTTAATCTTTAAATCATTTAGTTATTCTTCAAATCATTTAGTTAATCTTCAAATAATTTAGTTAGTCTATCCTGTTTAACTGATTTATTTTCATATTTTCAAAGAAAGATATTTTCTTATTTTAAAAGAATCGACTTTAGTATTATTTATTCATTTGAGCGTTATTTTAATACCACTAATGACCGTTACCTAACTTTAGTGAGGTGTCGGTGTGCAATGAATACTATATTCGTGTTACTAACAGAGCAAATGAAAGTCATCAGATCATGTTGTCTCCATTTTACAAATCAGTGATGGCACTCAAGTGTTTGCCTGAGGTGTACCGTCTAATTTTTTAAATGTGAAGTCAGGAGAATTTTATTATGGTGAGCCACGTCCAAGGATAAAGTGGAAGAGAAGAGCTACACGCACTTCTCTGATGTAAGAAGGCGAAAGTTTGTGAAAATTGTCATCCTCAATCATGAGGAAATGAGCCAGAAAGGAAAGTAGTAATAATGGTAAATCTTATGTGACTGTGATTATAAATACAATCGATAACTGAAATTAAACAATGATCGTTAATTAAGATTAACATTTAGAGATTTATTTCCTGGTTTACCAGACATTGCTCAAAAATGATGAAAAATCAGTTAACAATCGTCATTACACTCAAATATAACGACAGTTTAAATCGGTAACCTCAAATAATCTTTTAAATAACGATTTTACCATTACTAGAAAGAAAGAAAACATTTCAGCTGAAAATATATTTTATAATATTTCATAAACATTTTTCCCAACGATAATAAAATTAGTAAATGAACATTCCTACGTTTCCTATAAAAGTATATCTAATGCCTGTTTTACATAATGTACTACCGAA
Source organism: Eubasilissa regina (assembly GCA_022840565.1). NCBI lineage: Eukaryota > Metazoa > Arthropoda > Insecta > Trichoptera > Phryganeidae > Eubasilissa > Eubasilissa regina. The sequence goes on from JAINEB010000018.1 coordinate 32,332,231, forward strand.
ATACTGACCAAGCGACAATACAAAGTCCATTGGCGTTAATGGTACAAAAAGCTTTTATTACGTGCGTGCAAAGCTGTGCACCATTTCATTAGGTACTTTATTTCCACCTAATGAAATGTCATTACAAAGGAGAAAATCTTTAATGGAATTGGTTTTACGTAAGGGAGCAACTCTAGATTTACACTCAATCCGCATTACGGAGTAAAGTAGTATTGATTCACAATACCGCAGGTGCGGCGCGGCCGTGATATTTGGTATATGATTTGATCACTAAAAATTTTACGTCTTAGAAAAAGGAAAATAATATTTATGAAGCGAATGTAACTTTTTTTTTAAATTAAAAAACATTTTACATGTTTATTGTTTTATTTTATTTAATCGGTTAATATGTATTCATTATTAATACTGTATAACGATTTTTTTTATATATAATAAATAGCAAACTTTGTATAAACCATTTTATTTCATTAAATGTCGACGGATTTTGGATACTAACGTGTCCTGTTGAATATGCGAACGTACGCTACTCAGACGTGAAGTATTCATCCATCCTGGTGAAGATACAGAAGTATCGAAATCGATCGACGTTAAATTAATCAAAGTGGTTTAAACAAAGTTCGATATTTTTGTAAATTTAATAATTTTCTCTATTCACAAAGTTAACCTTATAAACATCAAGTAAGTATTAGTTACTATTTTTCAATCTGTTTAATACTAGGTATCATTTAAGTTCTTATCGTGCCTATGTTTAATATTATTTTTCCTATTATAGTTTATTTTATAAATAAATAAGTATTTTTAAGGAGAACACATTCTTATTGTGAAGTTGTAATTATTCAGATCATAGGTCTATGATGTTTTAAATACTAATTTAATGTATTAATTATAAATATATACATATAAAATCAATTTTGTCGAAAAATATTGTTTTTGCGCTACCGGGATTCGAACCTGGTTCAATGTGTTGTATCAATGTGTCCAAAATTTAATAAAAATGAATTGATAATTTTGGCGTCTGCAGTCGGTTTACTCAAAGGTATTTGAGATTCCGTAAAAAACAATGTAGATGGCTTTCAAATAATGGTACGACAGATGTATTAATTTGAAAAAGTGTAACATATAGGTTCGAAAATTTGTCATGAAAAATAACACAATTGGTAGTGTACTTCCCCGGATTGGAAATAGAGATCCAGGTTCGAATCCCGGTAGCGCAAAAACAATATTTTCCGACAAAATTAATATTATATGTATACATTTATAATTAATACATTAAATTAGTATTTAGAATAAGTATTCATATTAAATTTTGAATTCTATGTATGTGAAATTTAAATTAATATTCTATGAACGAAAAAAAACGATAAAATTGATAAAGGTCAATTTACACATATTTGTTGGAAACTGTGGTAACACACATGTTTATATGGTCTCTTGGTCAATAGATTTGAATTTGATCAGTCAATATGTCAAAAAAAATATATAAAAACCATTGAATAAATTATATAAAAAATATTTGTTATTTCTATAGATTTATGAGAAACAATATATGGTGGTACCGCAAATCAAATAATATAAGAATATAATGTATTTAATATTCTGCAAACTATTATAAAAACGTGTGATTCAGTAAATAAAGTAACTTATTTACTAAAAATATGGTTACGAGAGGGGGGTCACCTTATATATTTATATGTGAATGATTATTAATGAATACAATAAATGCTTATTTTTTACCGATATTATTCTTTCTTTATTAAAGCAACAACCAAAAAAATTTACATTTGTAGGAGTTAAAAAAGTATTTTTTGTAACCATGGAACTAAAAAAAAATTTTTTTAATTAGAGACGTGGAAGGTAATTCCAAAAACCCCTATAATGGATTACGGTTCATTTGAGTTAAATATGTAGTTTTGTAGATTCGTTTGTCAGCTATATATAGAACACATTAAATCTCGCAAAAACCACTTAAATCTATTGATATTGCATGTTCAAAATCAGGATTAATTCCTAAATAGCCCAAAACAGACAGAGTATAATTTGCTATTCCCCCTAAAATGAAATCAGCCAATCACACCGCTTTTTGATGGTCACATGATCTAAAATCTAGTATGGCTGCCAGAACGATATATACAGAAAAAAAATACATTACAGAATTGTCTCTTTAATAAATCCTGACGTAAAAACAAACATTTTGTACATTTGCTTTTAAAATATACGTTTTCATCCATAACTCAAAAATGTATAGTCATTTTAGGGGGTTATGGAATTAGGCGTTACATAAGTTAAATACCTACATCACACGCTGGAACATCACACCTCCACACAATTGTTCAGCTTCGCATATATCTCCCTGTGACCGTAAATCGAGGACATATACTCGCATAGTTTTTCACTTTTATTTAAGAGATGTTTCACTGTGTTGATTTCTATAAATCTTCGTTGCTGTCCAGAAAATGTCAACGGCATAAAAAATCTTTTGAATTCACAAACATATCAACACGTTGAAAACATAAAATATCACAGATAGGCAGAGAAAGAACAAAATATGCAGTCGCCGTGACTCACGAAAAATCTAATTTACGATAAAAGTAGTTACCTAAACGATAAGTACACAAAACTGAATCATTTTCCTTTTAATATCTTTTTTTTTTTATAGCCTTACGTACATTATTTTATATTTAAATATTCCTATTAACTGAAACTCTTGCGTTACTTTAAATATTTGTATTATATTGTACGACATCAACGTGAAAAATGTTTTATTATGACAATATAAGGAACGGTTTTGTGGTCAGTAGTATCTTTTTATTGTAGTAAAAAAAGTTATTAAACTAAAAATAAATTGCGAAAACGGATTGTTTGATCGTTAGTAAAAAAATATTTCCTTCTCGAAAGTATATCTCGTAGTAAACTCATTTTACTCTGCGATATTAAATATGGCGGACTTTTCACAGCTGTTTCAAAAGTCATCTGACACATTAATACTTTAAAAGTTGCAATATACGACTATTAATTATTCAATATCCCAATATTTCAGTGATGAGATTTCGTCCAATGATGATCTCGTTGTTTAATATACATTATTACTCATAATACGAAAAAAATTCACCATCAAAGTGACATATCCAACGCCTAGCTGAAAAAATCCATAGATAATTCATAAAATAAAGCATATTTCATGATGATCTATGCTTTGACAATAGTAAATTTGACGTTCGAACAACCCGCAAATGATTTTAACCACGGGCGTTAGTAAAAAGTTGCCATAGTAAAAAGTTACTAATGATCACACCACCTGCCTTAAGGGTAAAATACCACATTCACTCACCATTATCTAGGCTGCATAGCCTAGAACTAGTACAATACATTTGTTTACATATTTCATTAAATATTTTCAACTTTTAAGTGACACCTGAAGTTAATTTAGAGATGTAAATTATTTTGTAATAACAATTTTCATAACGAATTTCACCTATTAATTACATTTTAGTTCCACTGTTTACTTCCTTGGTAAAAATAAATACTGTAATTTATACTGTTCGTATTTTTTAATACGTGTATATATTTCAAACACTTGTACTATAAAAATTGGATTAACTCAAACCCCAGATCACTGGATCACTAACCGAGTATCTTAACCACAAGACCTACAAGTACATTTAGGTATTTAAATATGTTTACTTTATTTTTTATATCTTAATTATTATGCTAGTTATTTTTAATATTTGTCGGTAAGGATATTTTCCTTTTTGTTAGTGTTATTTTCTTTGTAAAGTTCTCTGTAACTGCTGTAAAAAAAAACATTAATTTATAACCGATAGATCTTAGAAAAAAAGTGTATATTGAAAGAAATAAATGTCACATTGTAGATCGTAATTTCAGAACCTGTAAGTAATGGAATTCCACAAAGTAAAAAGTTTCCAAGCACAAACATGAATCCTTTTTAGAATTATTAATCGTAAACGTAACTTTCGACGAGTTCTGCATTACGGAATAGAATATTCATAGATGTGCGTACGCATTATAAGCGTCAGAAAAATAGAAAAGAGCGGGAACTGGGCGTGCGCTCTCGGGCGCAGCCGCCATTAAAACGCAGAGTTTTCTTTTAATTTGTCTGTTAATGTTCACCTCGAATGACATGGTGGACATTTTTAATAAGTTTCTCTAATAATAGCTGCAGTATTTGTAATGCGGCCATGTCGCGGGGCGGAGCAGAGAGGAAAACAGAACTCTAGGAAATGTATGCGAGATGTGGAAATCGAGTCAGATCTATATAAGACTAGCGGCCTGTACCCAGCGTTGCCCGGGATTCAGAATAAGTTATAATTTAAATAAGCGGTTAGGCGGTGAGGGGAATTGGGGTGCTTAAAGAGTATGCAAAATTTGATCTAGGTATGAGTATGGTGAAAAGTCTAGAGAAGTGGGATAGGGTAACTGTTCTAAAAAGTATATATACAAAATTTGGTTTAGATCTGTCAAAAGGATTATATAAATAATACATAAAAATGTTTAATTTAAGGTTTCCACAAGAACTAGTATACAAAACAGATTTTATGAACGATTTTCCTAAGGAAACCTAGGCCTAATTATCTACAAAAAACGTTATCCAACCTAAAAGAGACACCAGTTTCACACACACATACAATGGAACCTCGATTTACGAGCATAATCCATTCCGTAATTGTTCTCATATCTCAAAACACTCGTATGTCAAAGCAAATTTCCTTATAGGAAATAAAGAAAACTCAATTAATTCGTTCCAAGATCCAAAAATATTAATATCCAAATAATTCATACATAACAAATATATATTTATTATAAAAGACGTACATACATAATCGAATTTATTTAATTATCTGTATCGGAATCAATGATGGCTCAATGAAATTCTTTCTTTTCGTGGAATGTTAACGAGGATATTGACACTAACTTTTGCCCCTTTTTGAGGATTTTATATAAATGTGACATCGCATTGTCGTTGAAAAGATTAATCGCTCGCTAATATATAACCAAAGAAACTTTGAGTGGATTTTTTTTTCCAAAAGTTAAGTCTTCATTGCAGAACTAAAGACCTCGTCGATCCACTCAATGAACAAAATACGAGTGACCCGAACCTCACTGTTGGACCTCCACGTATTTAAGTGGCTCTTCTGTACCCTGAATTTCTTGGAGGCTTGCTGATTCTCGGAATGATACACGAGCAAAGGGTTAACTTTCAAACCACCGCTTTCATTAGCACACATCAGCAGGGTGAGACGGTCTTTCATGGGTTTATGACCAGGCATTGGTTTTTTTTCTGCTATTTTTTTTAGTAACGCAATACGTTGTTTTGCTCGAATATCGCGACATTGCTCGTATGTCGAGTCAATTTTTTTTTAAATTTTACACGTATCTCGAAATACTCGTAGGTCAAGTTACTTGTAAGTCGAGATTCCACTGTATGTATGTATATGTTAAAAGATTTTCTTTCAAATTTAGTGTAGGAAAAAAATTTTAAGAAAGTACCGGGTATTACAGAAATTCTTATATTTATATTTTAAGAGAATTTAGACAGAAATAAAGGATTTGACCCGCCAACTACAGTCTTCTTGCTTTCACCTCCCTTAAAATATCCGAATAAGCGTTCCTGAAGATCCAGGTTCTTTAATCTCCTCCAGTTTCCGATTAGGTTATCTAAATCTAAAGCCGTAAATTTTGTCAAGACTTTATTATCGAAGACCTGCAATCTACTTTATTGTGTCAAAATGAGAGACCAAACTTCATAACCATATAGAACAATCGGTTGTATCAGTATTGTATATAGTTAAGTCTTTAAATTATGCGACAACAACCTTAATGCGACAACAACAGCAATGTCCGTAAAGTAAGGTAAGGGTTTCCTGATTTTATTCTGAAATTTATTTGAATTTCTGTGTTGGCATTTTGGGGATATAAAAGATCGAAAATATGGAGAGTAATGTTGATGTTGTGTTTATTAGGTATAGAATAATGAATTTAATAAATCGGCCTTCCCGAGCGATGCTGACTGCATTAGTACGGTTACATGCCGTCAGTACTGAGTGTCATTACGACTGATGGGAGTTGGGTTTCACGCACTAGTACTTCCTGTGTACGTTCAGCCTCGCAGGGCGACGATGACAGCCCATTGTAGTGTTGTCACATTTGTTCCCAGATATTTAAACTGTTTAACCTGTTTCCAGGGCCTAGCTGTATAAATATTTTCCAAAGCATACTGTAGTATACGTGGACATTTTCAGATCTTTCAATAGCTATTCAAATGGCTCATATTTTCAATGAGATCAGATTTTAATTATTGTTTGTTTGCACTCGAACGCTGTATTCGGGCATCTGACCCGCAACCCGCAGCGCGCCGTCGCGGAGCCAACGCTTCCCGCCGAACTATTTTGGCGGCGAACAGAAATGAATATAATGCATTTCACGAACGATAAATTAAGTAATTAAATATTTCACGGAACAGAAAAGACGTCTAGAACATAATTGAGCAATGCTTGTATTGTTCGGCGTGTACCAAGTACCGATACATCAAAGGCGCAATAATGTTATAAGTGCAAACACCTTATGACATTGACGGCAGAGTTAGACCGGTAAAATGGGCATTACGAAAAACAAATACCAATTAAATGTATTAATTAGAAAGATATACATATAAAATAAATTTTTTGGAAAAATATTGTTGTAGCTATCAGGATTCAAACCTGGATATTTCTAATCAATACATTTAATTTGCGTTTAAAATATTATAGACCTGTGTTCTGAATGATTACAAATTCACAATAAGAATGTGTTCTCTAATAATATATAAGTTGTATCAATGTGTCTAAAATTTAATAAAAATGAATCATTAATTCTGGCGTCTCCTATCGGTTTACTCAATCCCGGTAGCAACAACAATATATTTCGATAAAATTGATTTTATGTGTATATCTTTCTAATTAATACATTTAATTAGTATTTAAAATATCGCAGATCTTTACAATAATAATGTGTTTTCCTTTATAATGAATATTATGAAAAACGTTCATTTTGTTCAAAAATTTAATTACTCTTTATTTTTGAAATTGTTTTTTTTTCCTATATACAGAAAATAATTAAGTACATAATCCTTTTAAATTACTATAAACTTGTTAACATAGAAAATGTATGATATTAATATTGAAAGTAATGACTATATAATTAATTAATATGACCTGTTAATAAATGGTATTAAATCAATAATTACCAGATTAAGTGAAAAAATCGCACCAATAATGCACAGGGTTCATATACGCAGATGATGTACAGATTTGAATACGGAACCAACTGTCATTCATTATATATCATTCCGAGCATTTCTCCGTGATGACATGCATTCTTTAATAAATAATATGGGTAAAAAAAATCATTAAAAAAGACTTTGATCACACCGCTTTATTAGATATAACATTTGTTGTTCTAGAAACGTATAGATTTTATATCTAATAATGTTATTTGACTTTAATTCACAAAATATATAGTTTCAATCGGGACTAATATTATGTTCAAAATTCGACTACAAAGTATATTATATACATTTGATGTAATTAAATATCCGTTTTTCCGTTAAGAGAGAGCTCTGTAATTATATAATATATTTTTCGATAGAAAACAACAAAAAAAATATTAATCCTTTCGTCTACCTGTTGATTTGTATAAAAATAAATATCTATTTCATCCGAGTGTCGATGTTGTGTGGGAGTATAAGAAATGATAAATCCGAGACATATTATAGTCCAAATATAATTTAAACATTTGCACATGTGTACGTTATGTTACAGAATTAAATCAAAATATATATTAAATCCGGGTGCAGTTCGACCCTGTTGAATGGATGATTTTGTTTAAAATCAGAAGCAGATTTTGATGGTCGATTGTTGTAGTAACCTAAGTATAGAGTTTTATTATAATTATCATAATTGTATGGATGTTCAATCAACGAATTTACATATCTAATTCTAAAGAAGCCGAGTTTTGAAGAATTATTCTTAGGTTCGACAAACTTTTAATCATCGTGGTATGACAAATAATGTCTTAAGCCTATATATAATCCATTTAACAATAATAATGTGTGCATATATGTCTGATGTAAACATACAAAAATACAAATTTTAATGAAACCACATTTTATTTGTGATCTTACGATTACGTAATAATTAAAATAAATATTTTACTCAAAAAAATTTGAGAAATATGATCGTTTCCAACTGATGTTTCATTTGGAAAAGTATGTAGATGAAATTTGACGATTTTCTGTAAGATCCTTGCAGCTTTATTTTACCGGCAATATATAGTTTGTAGTTCTGATCCCAGTATGGACTATATTTTTTCGATATAGATATTTTCTGCGCATCTTTTCAAGTGATTTATTTAAATTTGTTTTAAAAATCTAAAGTACACAAGACAAAAAATTTATGTGTATGCCGCAAAGAGGCTCCCAATAATGACTATGCATCATAAACACCATGGATGCAAGACCATGAGATGTAGAATACTGAATACAAAGAATAAACCTTGTCATTGTGGCTAAGTGAAGTGGATATGTAACATGGTAAAAAGAATGGGGGGGTTCTGGACAAGTAAGAAGAGTAAAGAGGGTGGAGATAAGCAAATAAAGGCATGAGAAAGAGAATACTTTAAATAAACCCTTAATTTTAATGAAATCACATTTTATTTGTGAAATTACAATTTTTCAAATAGTTCCTTGATGATAATCACTTTGAAAGGTATTTTTTTCAAAATTGTTTTAAATTAATATTTTTCTTCACATTAAATTAGTATTTTAAATTAGTATTTCAAATTTGTTTTAAATTAGTACTTTCACTATTATTTTCGTCAAATGCAATACGAAATAGAATTGATTGAATAAAAAAATATTATTTTTAGTATAGTACTCATATAATTACTTGTGTTTCATGTATTGTAGATAATGCAATTCTTAATAATTAACTAACTAACAATTTATCATCACACCGTTTCACCACATTTTTCTGTCCAGACACACAATTCTCGCTTCAACCATATTCATATATCTTCACATACAAATTCGCCGATTATTGAGGCTTCTAACCAGAAACTCCAGTATCTGGTTTACCTGGTCATGCCAAGTCTTTCGCGGACGTCGTCTACTTCTGGTGCCATCAATATTTGCGTCTTATATATTTTTTACCATTCTCTCCTCTTTCATCCGATCCAAATGACCAAATCATCAAAGTAATCCTTTCTTAATATTACTCACTATAATATGATTAGCTTAACATTATTTCCTTATTTCTTCATTCTCTACATAAATTGTCTGCCACATATACGCCTAAGGGATCTCATTTCCACTGCATTCAGTCTACCTTTGTTCCTCTGCTGCCAGCTCCAGGCCTCACTTCCATATATCTGTGTCGGTAGCAACACTCCATTGTGAACCGCTAGTCTTGCCTCAGTTGACAAGCTCCCATTAGCTATAATTCCATTCAAAGCTCAGTTCACTTTATTCCCTGAAGTCACCGTCTTTTCGAAATCTTTCTCAGTCGTTCCGTTTCCATCAAACATACTTCCCAAATATACAAACTCATCCACTTGTTGTACAAGTATTTTGCACATTGTTTTACTTTTCTTCTTCTCGAATACCATCACTTTCGACTTGTTGACATTCATAATAAGGTCGCTTTCCTTGCATACATCGTACATTCTACCCACTAGACTCTGTAACTCTTGTTCATTATTCGCCATGAATACTGTATCATGGGCGTAGTATAAATAGTATACAATTAAATCGCCCATTTTCGCTCCTACATTCATATATTACAGTTCTTCCATACAATTATTGATACACAAGTTGAACAGCCATGTAGATATTACACAACCCTGCTCGACACCCTTTGTAATATCTAACAATGGTGTGAATGATCCATTGATTCTTGCATATGCAGAACTTCCTTTATATAGAGGTGCGATTGCGTGTACATATAAGTAATCTATTCACCCTTTAATCAGAGATTACCTTCCTTAGTATAACATATTATCTTCAATGATGACAAATACCTGACTATAATTGTCTACATATGTTTTTTGTGAGTCATCCAATGCACAAGTTTTGAGTACCCTTGAAACCTAAATGCAAGACTGCCAAAATAATTAAGCCGCTTCGAAGTATCAGAAAGATCCTTTGAAGACGTACCCACATTTGAATCGTCTTTGAGAACCCATCCAAGATCACGTTCAAACAACAACGTGAAAAAAATAAAAAGGTCCGTTTTTTTATATCGATGTTACTAGATTTTGATATAATGCTAGATCGCTTTTGGCTTAATGGTTTCAAATTAATACAATCTCTACCCTCGTGCGGCCAGCCATCACGCAGAGTTCTGACACATTGATGATATGTCTAGTGACAGCCCATCATTGTTGACTGAAGGGTCTTGTTCAGTGTAAGTTCACCGTAAACGCGCCGTCAATGTGAAGAAAGGATTGATTTTTATCTATCGACTGCAAAATATCACTGCGAAACCGTTTCGTTCTTTCGAAGATGTTCACAATTTTACTAGCTAGATTTTTAATTTAAAAAATAATAATTGAAGGATCAAGTGATGACTGGTTGGGTTGAAATTGAAATGAATATGAGTTGAAAAAAGTAAGCGTATGTATTTTTTTTTTGACTATTGTAATTATTATTAGATTGGGAACCAGTTATATAGTTTAATGTTTTAACCGCTAACTGTATGTCACCACCTTTGAGAACGATAAACATCTCTAATCTGTTCCAAAAAGTTGACAAACCCGTTTGGCTTCTAAAAGTAAGTTCGCTAAATATCCATAAAAGCTTACTTACATCAAAGACATTCTAAAAAAATGTTGTAGCTCTATAAATACCTTACGTACATTCTTCAACTCGTATAATTACATAATAATCGAGTTCTTTGTATGAAAAGATAAGGACTTTTTCATTATATTTATTATCTACATAAATGTACATACGTAAGTATGTAATGAACGAGAAAGCGTACAAGACTAGTGGACTGACAAGATTTATTTATAAATTCGTATATCTTTTTATAAATATTACGTTTTGTTTAAAATAGCAATGATTAATTTTTACTAGCTCCAAATAAATGTCATTTTTTGACATCTAAAGCATAATGAGAGGTACTTAGTTATATATGTTAAATCTACATTGTTAATCTTATATTAATTAATGTATTTTTTCGATAGTGACATATGAGGAATATAATTTAAACACAGATTTAAAATCCTAATACTAATTATGCTGATTCATGAGATTATATAAAAGTTGTTAAGAATGTGATTTAATTTGTAGTTTTGAATGTTAAAATAAGATCAAAATTCTATAAACGAAAATACCACGTCATTTATTGACGCTCTTGAATAGTATCTCGCCTATATTAAAAATGACCACTCTTCATGTATCAGTTTTGATAATAAAATGTCGTGTCATAGAACAATTTAACTTAAAATTTTACAACAAATTACTATCATAAAAATATAGTTACCACCGAGACTTGAGCCAGGAACTTTATATTGCTGGTAAAGAGCATTAACCGATTAAGCTATAAAGCCTTATTTATACAGAAGATATACAAATTTCATCTAAATACAATCAACAAAATGAGACTTTTTTCTTCTTGGAAAGTAGCGACTTGCAATACCTTTGAGTAGAACCTGCTAGGTGGTGCCAGTAGTCCGTTGTATTAACATGATATCATTTTTTCTCTGTACTTCTGTCTGATAAAGTGATTTATCTAAAAAAAAAAAATTATTACGGAACTGTGTCCTGAAAAATTTGTAACCTGTATTGGTTATTTCCTAGATTTTTTCATTTAATATGTGTAATTAATTGCTGAATATCCCCCGGCAGACGGTATCATCACTCTACAATAACGTTTTAATCAATCGGGGTCATTTTGAATAATTAAAGTCATCACAGAATGTCTCATGAAACTATTTTTTTTTATTTCCCAAATTATTTAACAATTTTTTTATTCCCGAGAAATAAAATTAAACCACGATAATTTAATTTGTATGAAAAATGAATTTATATAATATAAACAAGTGTTAAAATAGATGTATTCAGTATTATTCCTCAGGGCATACATGAAGCGACATTCCTCAAATACTTGGAGCCTCCGGTCTCCCCATTTAGATCCGCGCACAGGGTGCAAGTGTGGCGAACAAAACGACGACACCGCACAAAAAGATTCAACCATTTCAGTCTGCAACATTTCGAGTTTTGGTGTATTTTTCCAACGTGCCGATTACGTATGCATGCATACAAAGGCGGCTCATTTCTAACTGGATAATTATACAGCGTGGGTCATGCTGGGTAAAAAATAAATAAAAAGGTTTCCGATTATCCGTATTAGCCGAGTAGTTATAGTTAAGAGGTCTAGTGCTCGGACGGTGTGAGTCACGGCACGGTACCGCGAATTTGTCGGGTCTGAAGACGCACATGGTTTTGATGTTTCGGAGTAATGTACGTATTAAAAGAGATGAAGTACGGTCATGGTATTTCCAGACAGGAAATTTGTTATTTTAAACTATTATTAAAAACCGCAACATTTGAGTCGACCGTTGTCCTTGAAGTGCTTAAAAATAAATTCGTTCACCCCTCTTATAATTAAGGTAGGCACACGAAAATAGTGTAATTTGATACATTTCAAAATTTAATTCACATTTTTTTATTTAAGTTCAAAAAAACAAAGACATAAGTGTAGTACGCATGTATGTAAAGATTATAAAGCGAAGGTGAACGTAAATAATATAAAAATATATATTAATATGTCGCAGCGTACCATTGTACACCTGGTGTAAGCTTAGTGTCGTCTTATCCTACGGTCACAAAAGATCTGACATGACTAAATTAAATAAATCAAGCACGTTCTGATTATGTAAATATATATATATATATAAAGCGAAAAGATGTGTGACAGGATTGGAATGTGTGACATTCTATCCTCTCCGCTTACTTCTATAAGAAAAAAGATGGTATGCAGTAGATTGAATGTGCACAGCCATCAATATATATTGTTTATTTTCATTTCGTTGAAGTAAAATGAAATTTTTCATTTGTTATAATATCCGAAATATTCATTTCTAATATTAATACCCACTACCAGTGGCGTGCAGTAGGTACAGATTTAGGTTATGCTGTTACCAATGATATTATACAATCATATATAATATATGTACTATTTGTTGTACATAGGATTATGAACTTTCGTTTCATAAACGTCTTTAAGCAAAAAGAGTTCATAGTTTATACGACCCTACCGTGTTTTTAAAGATTAAGATTTAATGTAAAGTTTCAACCATCTTGCCCATATAAAAAATAAATGGATGATTTTTAAAACACTTTTTGTGATTGAACATGATTCTTTTACTGTTTAAAAATCCTTCACATAATAACAAAATTATATTATTATTTTTATTAATGGTTAAATTAATGTAGGAAATAGTTCTGCTATTTGCTTTTTATTTTTCCCAAATCAAAAACAGATCCATCGTGCACCTCGAATGCAAAGAATAATCATGAAAATAACACGTTAACGACACTAAGATAGTAAATTTCGCGAATTAGTAAAAGATAAAGTATACACTTCAATGATTTTCACGTAGCTGAAAACATTTAAGATATTATTCTGTTAGAAAACAGCATAAGTAAAGCCTCCATACAAAGCGGATCAGTCGAAAGAAATTTTCAATTCAGTAAGTAGCCAATTGTATGGCTTGAGTAGAACAATAGCTTTAAAACAAGATTGAAATTTTAATAGCTCAAAATGCAGCATACGACGACAACAGCGCTGCGTCCGCATCGACGAATAGTTCTGGTAGTTTTTAGAACTATACAATTAATAATTCTACTGGTACACAGATGTCACTGGCGTAATTGTTATAAATCGTCCTTTAATAACATACTATTGGATTATTTAATTTATATTTGTTTCCCAGAATTTTCAGTAATATATACACACCTTTTTGCTTATATACACTGCACGCCCCTACCCCTGCGTAAAATAATTTTAGATAGATTTTTCTTTATAAATATTTAATTGATTCACTTGATTTGTTGTAAAATAAGTATAAACCTTAATAAAATTGTTATATTTTATATAGGAAAAGAAGAAAAAATTTAAATTTAAAAAAATTAAGGATCATCGAGCCCCAACACCAGTACCTACCTATGTTATTGAAAATAATCGGAAACACGTGGCTTTATGTTTCGTGCGAGTAGCCATCAGTCACTAATTAACTACAGTATTTACTCGAAATACGAAACTTTAAACGTTTAATAATAACTTCAATGCTTGCGTAAAATAAAACAATTTTTATTATATAAATAAAATACAAATATTTGTTTTGTATGATTTCTTAAACACCATACTTATTAAAGTGTGGATTATCCACGACAATATGCATATATATTTATACATATGTGTGTGCTTAAATTGAAATAAAATATATTAACGCATGGAATTTTATTTTTCAGCTGCATTATTTCATTTCACTTACCATTTGAAAGCTTTTGTCTATACATTTCATTGTAAATAAAACAATTTAAATAAATTATTATATTTTTAAATCACAACAAGAATACACTGAGACCACTCGAAGCGGCACTTCATTAGAGAGAAGCATTGTATAAAGTGACAAATATTACATCATTTTAATACAAGCGGAATTTGTACAAAAGTCGTGTGCAATAAATTTAAATATTATTGAAAATGCATTTGGGGTCGATGGTTCGAGTATTTGAAAGGAATTTAAAAGATTTGTTCAAGGTTACAGATTATAATTTATCTTGAGTGCTCGCCCATAAAAGTAGTCGCAAACAATAATTCAATTATGCGGCATCCTATTTCTGATACATAAAACTATCTACACATCTCACAGACCACACAGAGATAACCCGACTAACGATATGAACTTCCGAATGAACTTCCGTAAATACTTTGTAATATTTAAACTTACAATCGTACAAATAAATGGGCATTTGAGTCCTTGCTTTGCTGTACCTATACCTCTAAGAATTAATCCTTAGATGGGGCCAAGAATTCTCATTTCTCACGGTCTTAATGCAGATTTAGTGGCGAGACTTTTGATTCCATACATTATGTTGGAGCGCCAAAACGGGATGAGAAATTTTTGATTTAAATTCAATTCGCATATAAAATCATGGTTTTAATTTTTCGTATTTAAATATATTATTCACAACAGATTTTTATTTGTAAATATATTTAACTTCCCTCTATTATAATTTTTACAGACCACTATAACGAATTGGGAAAACTGTTTATTATATTGGCCATTATTTTTATGTATGCATGTAAATAAACACATTAATGTAAATCATTATTATTTTTTATATACTTATTTTCCCTTAATAATATTAGCTATATATATATAGCTAATCTAATAATATATATATATTACAACATATATTACAATCCCATAAAAATTACAGAACTTCAGTATATTAAATAATTTTATTTCAAACGTACCTTGCTGTCGGTTCTCATGCACTACCAGTTTGCATCTCATCACCTCATCAGCTATTACAAATTACATTAACAATTTTTTTATTTATTTTAAAATAGCACTATGCAACTAATAATTTGACAAGAATAAGAATGGATTCTTATAAACCTGAACATTAGCCCTAATATTATCTAAGATTCGTAACTGTGTCCAGGTGCCAAAGAAAGTAGAGTTAAGAATTGAGAAGTTACACTGTGTCCGAAAGTGACTGCATACTTGATTATGAGATGCTGCTGAATTCGTAATTCGTAATTCGTAAGACACGTAGAGAGTAGCATAAATTTAGACGAGGTAATTACCACCAACCGTAAAGTTTTCTTCAATCTTCATTTTCTATGCTCATAGCATGCTTGAATTTATCCGATAACCGATAAATTTATAATTTCTTTGGTATGTAAGCTTGCAGATATTATTTTAATTTATAATTGCAAAAATGTTGTCTTGTTTTATTAATATAATAATCGATTTATTTAATTTAACTATTCCAACACTGCATAACATTAAAATTAAAATCAATTTACCCTTAATTTCGTAATTTTGATTATTAGAAATGAAAACTCGATACGATATTTACACACCATTTGAGTTTTAATTTATGCGAATTTATATAACCACTGTAAATATCATTAATACTGTACTTATCATAAAAAAAAATATATATATGTCTGTTTTGAGGTCATAAGTTCGACTTCAAGACATTGCATAGCTTAGTAGAATTCCTTGATAATGTAAGTCATGAATTCGTTGAAATATTTATCATAATGAACAAAATACTATGCATCTATCCGAGAATTTTAAATTTCAATTTGTTTTTATATTTACTGTGGCCATCTATGAAAGGATTATATTAAACCTTGTACTGTACATAAATTCATAATTTTATACATAGGTAGTGCAATGTGACGTACTTGTTGGTCTAATAATAATGTACTCGCCTAGAGATAAAGTGATCATAGGTTCTAGGAGACTGCCGAGTTAGTCCTATTTTCATAGTAAAGCGCTTAGTTTAACCCTTGGCATGCCTGGTATGGTCTGTCAGACCCACTACTTTGAAGAACTGTCGATATTTTTTGAAATTTGGAACATACCGCGTCGCACTCCCGAGTAGCTTTGGTTAATGAACAAGCGGTCACTTTGTCGCTCCTACCACAGTCCGCAGCGCTTTACAGTCAGAGTAGCACATGCGTAAAGTTTGTGTGGGCCTGAGAGACCCGAAAATTGTCGCTCAAATGATTACTGAATAATCATTGTTATCCAAAGACTATAGCATATTAGTAGATTCATCAGTGTCTTAAATTAATCTAAGTCTGGTTTCGATCTCTGCCTAAAGTGTAATTTTTTTATTTAAAAACACGAGTCTATTTTTAGTAATCTAAAGTAAGAAGTACTTTCATTTAAATAACAAAAAATAATAATAAATCAATAGTTTTATTTTTATTTATTTTCTGTAAATATAAAATTAAAAATAATATAAAGTGAGATATCTAACATTCCTAGCACATTACTTCACATATAAAATGATATTCATAAACGGGTCCATCAGACCCACCAGGCATATGGTGTGATTTCACTCCGCCAGGCATGCTAAGGGTTAATTTGAAAATATTTATTAAGAATTTTGATGTAGCACGTACTTCGTGCACGCATCTCTATTTTTTAAATATAAAATATAATAGAAAGTTCTCTGTTTGAGAATAAAAAATAGAATTTAACATCCTAATAATACACATAAAATATAATCAACCCATTCATATACAGCTCCGCTCATAATAAATTAATATTCTTGTGCTAATTAATTATCAGGTTATCGCGTTTTAAATACTAGTTACTTAAAATTTGACGTAATTAAAATATTTTTATTTGTTTCCCTATTAATTCGAATTCTATTAATTTGCTCTTAAAATTAGACAAAGGATACACTTTATTGATGTTTAAGTATAATATTATTCGTATTCAATATTAATGTACATACATTTATAAATATATATATATATATATATATATATATATATATATACATATATATATATATATATATATATATATATATATATATATATATATATATATTATAAGTAGTTCTATACTATATATATATAGTATAGAACTGGTAACTGTACTAGGTTATATTGCGTTTTTGTAGATAGTTTCCAAGAATTCATGGTTATTTCTGTATTATATTTGCCTGAAGACCATAAACCAAAATAACGAGAATATTGCACATATATTTAGCAATCAGAATGCAATATAACTTTTGAGGCAAAGTCTTGACAATAGGACGTCGGCGTAGGTTTCCTTAAGGAAACCATTTAACAAAAAACGCGATCTAACCTAAAAGAGATACCAGTTTAACATGCCGGTAAGCATGCCATATTTTATAAAAAAAAAAAAATTATTTCAATTCAATTTATATATTAAAAATAAATACTACTACTACTGATGTTGGGTACGTATTTCTTTGTTAAGTCATACAAGTATTAATCATACTTTTAATTAATTTTTTGAAGCGTACAGTCATGGTAATTTTAATGGTACCGAGAAATAAAATCCGTAATTTTTTCGGAGGTGATGTCATTTAGTACCTCGCGTAGGAGGTGCGTCTGATTGTAATATTGATTACATTACACAATTCTTTGGTTCTTTAACCAATCAAGGTGTCATAACTACCTCTTTATCACAACGAAATATAATTTTTTCCGTTTCTTTGTATCCCCTAATTGACATTAATTGACTTATATTTTTAATTTAGTAATTCTAATAATATTTAAAGCGTACCTAACTTTCCAGATGGACATATGTATATAAAAAATGATAATCACAAGTTCAATTGACAATTTAAAATACAAAGATAGTGTAGTAAATAAACAATTTATGTGTTAAGCGCCCTTGGGGTGAATTTTATTTAAATACTAAATTAACGTATTAATTATAAATATATACATATAAAATCAATTTTGTCGAAAAATATTGTTTTAGCGTCACCGGGATTCGAACCTGGATCTTCATTTCCAATCCGGGGAAGTGCACTACCTTTGTGCTATAACGCCATGTGCCATGTGCCGGATTGGAAATGAAGATCCAGGTTCGAATCCCGGTGACGCTAAAACAATATTTTTCGACAAAATTGATTTTATATGTATATATTTATAATTAATACGTTAATTTAGTATTTAAAATATCACAGACCTATGTTCTGAATAATTACAACTTTACAATAAGAATGTGTTCTCCTTAATAATTTTATTTAAGAAAATAGTGCAATAAAAATTATCCAATGTTATTATTATTAAATATTATATATATGTTATTAAGAACATATTCTTATTGTGAAGTTGTAATGATGTTCTGAATAATAATTACAACTTCGTAGTAAGAATGTGTTCTCCTTAATAATATATAATTTCTATCAATGTGTCCAAAATTTAATAAAAATGAATTGTTAATTCTGGCGTCTCCTATCGGATTACTCAAAGGTATTTGAGATTTCGTAAAAAAAGTAGATGGCTTTAATGGAACGATAGTTTCAGAAATGTAACATATAGGTTCAAAATTCTGTCATCAATGCACTGTGTTGGTACAGCATAATCGGTTAATGCACGTTCCCCGGATTGGTAAAGATCCAAATTCGGATCCCGGTAGCGACAATATTTTTCAATAAAATTCATTTTATAAGTATATATTATATTTAGATGGCTTTAATGGAACGATAGATGTATCAATTTAAAAAGTGTAACATATAGATTGGAAATTTTGTCGTCAATGCACTGTGTGCTGTAGCATAATCGGTTAATGCACGTTACTCGGATTGGAAGAGATCCATGTTCGAATCCCAGTAGCAACAACAATATTTTTCGATAAAATTGATTTTATATGATTATGTTAATAATTAATACATTTAATTTGTATATAAAATGTAATATGAATTAATATTAATTAAATTTATTATTTCAAAAAATAAATAATTTTATAAATGTTATTATTATATTATACAGATATATATTATACAGCAGTGACAGCCTAGAAGAGGTGATTATCCTGAGCACAAATTTGAGCCGAAAACGTGCCACAACGACGGATGCGTTACATCTGACTAGAGACCCTAGAGTCGGCTGTGAGGGTGACTCAGGAACGGGACTAGTGGAGATGCATTACAAGCGGTATCTCATTTTATTG
Source organism: Eubasilissa regina (assembly GCA_022840565.1). Lineage (NCBI taxonomy): Eukaryota > Metazoa > Arthropoda > Insecta > Trichoptera > Phryganeidae > Eubasilissa > Eubasilissa regina. Next base: position 32,351,980 of record JAINEB010000018.1, read on the forward strand.
AGATTATTACATATACGTCATTACTTACGTAAAGGAAAAAAGAAGTAAAAATTAATGACTAATTTTGAAAATCCAAAATTTTAGGTGTAGTACCCATTTAGAACTTTTTCGAAAGATTTTTTTAACGTTTCTAAATATAAATATATTTAAACATTATTTTATAAAAATCAAAATATTAAATTCACGTTATATTAGTGAAGTTGTGATTCATTTCTTAATAATTAAACAAAAGTAAATATGTCATTGAAAAATGTAAAGAAGAAATCTTCTTATGAAACAAACGAAACATGAAACGTATTTCTTTATATCACTAGTAGTGTATTATCTGCAAGCTGAGCTTAATCAGTCTAAACTAACTTAGTTGATCGCGGTGACAACCAGTGGCGGATTTATAGAGTCGCGCATTTCGCAATGTAGAGAGACCCTTCATCTACTTTATCGGGTCGGTATCTCTAGGCTTCAGGACTGTTATTATTGTTTAACATAAAACATCGTCTCTATATATGTGTCGCTATTGTTAGTTCACATCGTGTTGTGATATTATCATCTCAAAATGTCCAGCGAGACAGACCCCTGCGTCACAAAGTCGCCCCTGGTTTGAACTCCTCTTTTTCAATAGATTTGTTTTTCACTGATTTTTACTTTGGTATATTCTTTAGTGTTGCACAATATGTAAAAAAAAAATACACAGCGTTATCAAAAGCAGTACACATGTAATCATAAAAAAATGAAATTTCAGTTTATTTTTTTATAATAATGAAAATATTGCAAATACATTTTGCGTTATCGGGATGCAATATCATATTCGTGTCCAGTAATGAAATTTTTTTATGAACTCATTTGATATAGATGACAGTTGATTAATTAAATAATAATTAAGACACCGTGCTATCACTTATTATACGGGAAGGAATTAAATTACAATCACGCGTACTGCAATATTCCTACGCTATAATGTTAGAGAGTATATCTAAGAAATGACGTGATTCATTACTGTCTAAATAGGTGTCAGATTAATAAATGATAAACGCATGCCTTCTAATATATTTAAATTGTTGAGCTGGGTACACTACAAAATAAAAACCAGCCATTAGACTCGATGCAAACTTGAAATATATTAACAGAATAGAAAAACATACAATATAAAATGACACGCAGATGATTAATACTGTTTTTAAGATAAATAGGCAAATCAATAAAAATTCTATAGAATTAAAAGACAACTGTTACGATGTCGAGGTTAAACCATGAACCGAGCTCGCAGAAATTTTAGTCCGCTATTATCTTACTTAAAGCTTCTAATGATAAACCATGAATAGGCTCTTAAAAATCTTTATAGATATACATTACTTAATTTTTTTAGGTGTATTAATGGATGCGGCGGTACAGCCATGTGATTAACTTTTCAAATAAAATTAGTGAACGACCAAGATTGATAATAAATAATAAGAGGTTTCTTATGAAATTGAAAAATGTATGTGTGTATTATAAAGCAGGTGTTATGTATTATACATATCTGTAAACCTACTTTTAGAGATAATATGTTAAGAATGCATAGTTGAATTATTGTATTTTATTTAATACAATTTTACTTAAACGAAAACACTAAAGATGTCACCACATACAGGGACGACTCACAAAAAATGTATTAACCGGTTCTTTAAACCAATTTTTGTAACTACTTATACATCCCTTTTCCCCGAATTTACTGCATGCATTTTTAGTTATTATTGTGAATCATTCATTATGATAAGTGTATAAGTTATCTTTTTTTAAACTTTTTCAGAAGGACAAGTCTCACATATGTTTATAATGATTTGATAAAATAAACAGTAATTAAAAATATATAACATATCCGGTATCTCAATACTTGATTATATTATAAACATTCAGTAACAAAAGTTTCGGCAAAGGTTTCTATATTTAACAATCGGTTTGTGTGAACCGGTACGAACCCATAGGGGAACATTATTTCTCAAAGCAAAGTAATACCAAGAGGCCTTGAATGTATCGTTTTAATACTGATCCAGTGACTCTATTTGTAGCGAACGGCACTTACGTGTGAATGAATTTAAAGTAATAAATCCTAAAAAATATATTCAATTATTTATTATACGTCCCATTGAGTATTTTCCTGAGTTCCTTTTAATATCACAAATGTTTCTTAAAAAGTTATTAATCGACTGGCTAAACTAATTTGGTAATCACTCGTATAACCCCCTGAATATACTAAATAGATTTTTTATTATGATTTCCGACCATATTATCATGTTACGCATATCGTGTATCATGTTTTGGGGGTTTTGAGAGATATTTATAAAAATAGCATATGTTGCAACGTTTTTAGAAGTAACGGTTTCGATTGCATATTTTAATTATTTTTATGATTTAGTGCTGAAATTTTTTTCATGATTATGAAACGTATCCGGTATCTCAGTACTTAATTTACTTCAAATTTTAACAACCGTTTCGCGTGAACCAGTACGAACCAATAGGGGGACATCACTGTATATAACTTATTAGTATATAACGAAATCATTACAAAATCCATTAAATATTTAATTCAATAATATATCTTTACATAAGTGCCAACACCGGCTATCTCATTTTTCATCACTTTTTAGGAGAGGAATAAAACTGTTTTCTAATGCTACTTCCACTACTTATTTTTTTAACCTTTACCATACCGTGATATAAAATGCTCGTACGCAGCCATGCTGTCAACTCGTGTTACCGTAAGAAATTAGAGTTATATTTACGGAAAAATGGTTAGTGCCATAAATTTACTTTAAGTATTGAGCGTTAAATATAAAAAAAATATGTAATATTATAATTTAGAGCATTCATCAAGTTCTGTATAGGAGATCGCATTGTATAATATAACCTTCCTTTTTATCTATCATCAATTAATTAATGAGAAAAATATATATTACTACCACTATATTAGTATGTTTGTTATTGATTTCACTGTGAAATTAATGTGCGATTTCTTTTTGTCTTGCCACAAATCGAATTTTTGTCAACGTATTAATTTTACAATGGAATGAATTAAAAATAATTATTTTTGTAGGATTCGCCGTACATAATTAATTTTTCACTAGTCATTTCTAATCCGAAATATTACAAATTTTATTAGAGCGGTAGACCTGCGTTACTGCATAGTTTGGGAAGGGTTAATGTGACAAACCTTTAATGTCCCGTTTGGCTGATTGGCGGCAAACCATTGAATATCAAGGCTATCCAAACGTACGCCCGCTCGATTTTTTAGAGATCAATATCGCAAAAAATTAAGATAGGCAGTGTTGCCACTTAGATAACGATATGTAATTTTACTACGCGATTTAAAATAAACATTCTTACTTTGGAGAGTTTGCTCCAATTTACCTGCAAACATTTCGTTTTCATCAAATCGACTACGAGATAATCATTTTCCAAGTAATACAAAAGGCAGTTGGGAACATTTACTCGTGAGAATGGGGCGTAACACGATGAAGCCTCCGGCAATTAGCTCAAAGACGGGGCTTACCTTAGAGGAGACTACGGTCAGTGTTGGCGAGGACTCCTGCAACAACCACAATACAACCATCAGATGGCACATGAAGGGAAAAAACTAAAAAAAATGGCGTCATGATTAACTTTAGATATTACAATTATTATTATAAACGGTTCACGGACGTCGCTTGAAAATAATTTATAGTTCAAATATCAAAAAAGGACAGATAATATCTCTCCCTTATGGCTGGACGGAGCGAAATTGAGCATTCATAATAAAGTCAAATACCTTGGCCATATATTCAATCAAAATGGACAAGACGATGATGATATAGAATGAAAAAGGAGATAATTAAGCGTTCGTGTGAATACGTTGTCACATCGTTTCTACTGACGCGGTAAGGAGGTGAAGAACATCCTGCTTAAATCGTTTTCCACCAAGCATGTATACCCGCGAGCTCTGATCGAAATACAAGCAAGTGACGTACAACCGTCTCCAAATTCAGTACAACTCATGCAGATTACTGTGGTTGGCGCGTTATTGTAGCGTATCTACAATGTTTGCCGAAGGTCGTGTACATGTTCCGCATCTGAGACATCAATTCTGGCGTAAAGCTGCTCAGTACCAATTCTCCAATTCTCTATTGCAAGCGGTGCTCTCATGGAAAGCTGGTTCCCTGACCAGAAAATGGCAATGACTACAGAATAGCTACAGATACAGTAATAGCCGTGACTGAAATGTAGTAATTGTATTTTGTTTATATACATATATTCACACATAGATATATGTGTGAACTTTTTTATATATTTTTTTTCATTTTGTTTTTATGACATAAATATTATTTTGATACTTAAATATATTCTATTATTATATGTAATTATCTTTATAAGATTATAAATTTTTATTTCAATTAACCCCCGATTTAAGATTTGCTTTAAATCCGATTAATTTATATTACGATGTACTTTTTATAACAAAAAAAGTTTGAGCGTACTATCAAAATATCCATTTCTACCTAGCCTACATCGAGTTTAATACAGGATGTCTCAAAAGTATTTTTCATAATAAAAATTCAGTAGTAAAATAATGGATGGGTTTAATAAAAAAATGTTTATTTTGCATTTAAGTACAGTACCTGGGAATTTATTCCTTAAAAATTATGTTTTCTAAATGTGATCCGTTATTTCACTGGCACTCTTCTAAACGGGAGGCAAAATTTCTGAGAACTGCTCGGCACGTATTCTCCGTGATCGCCGCCATTTATTCTCGGATATTTTCTTTTAATTTTCCAGAAAGGGAGGGTTGTTACTATATATGTATGTATGATTTAAGGTAGCTCCATAGGAAAAAGTCCATTGATGTCAAGTCGGGGCTACGTGAAGGCCAGTTTATGTCACCTCGTCGGGATATCAATTTTCCAGAGAAAATTTCACAAACGACTGGTAAGAACACGCTCCATACCGACTGAATTCCCAAGGACGCGGCTAGCGATCGACATAGCCTCACCTCTCTCTCGCTCGTTGCGTTCGTGCAGCGAATGAATCAAAATAAAAAAGATTTTTGGGGCACACTATACAAATTACGTGTATAGGTACAAGTACTTACTTCTCTATAATATTTTAACATCTGTTAAGAAAAACTACCTATTAGGTGGAATATATTGACACAATTTCTACATTAAATGTGTCAGAATACAAGTTAATAAGTTTAATAAGTATGAAGAACTAAAATTTGTATGTATTTATTATTTTGAATTTTTTTTATAATATATGAATTATTAGGAGAACACATTCATATTGCGAAGTTGCAATTATTAAGAGCATAGGTCTGTGATATTTTAAATATGAATTAAATATATTAATCAGAAAGATACACATATAAAATCAATTGTATCGAAAAACATTGTTGTTGCGCCACAGGGATTCGAACCTGGATCTCTTTCCAAACCGGGGAAGGTGCATTATACAAATAATGGAACGATTAAATGTATTAATATCAAAAAGGTTAACATATAAGTTCGAAAAATTGTCGTTACAAATATCGTCGCTGTAGCATAGTTGGATAATGCACCATCTCCGGTTTAGAAAGAGATCCAGGCTCGAATCCCGGTGGCGCAACAACAATGTTTTTCAATACATTTGATTTTATATGTATATCTTTTTAATTAATATATTTAATTCATATTTTTAATATATGAATTACTTGAATCATTTACGAAACTAAAGTTATATATTTTGTGAATCGCTTCCCTCTCCAAAAAAGACCTCTTGTGCTTGGAAAGAGATATTTTATATGAATAATTGATACAGGTATTTTATATGAATATACAGGGTGTAACAGATTTAGTACATAATATTTTATGGGTGGATACCAGGCTAAATTACGACTCGGAAATGTTGAAGGAATATGTGAAAATTCTGCACAGTTACAAAATATATTATTTTGTTTTGAAGAGTTTATTTAATGTACAATACATTTGTTACCTACTTATTTTATATCAAATACGCTTCCGTTTTCGACACGTCCGGGTCATTTACAAGCGTGCGTTGTTTAAACTAACTTAAAATATACAAGTTCAGTAATTAGGTGTTGTTAGGTGGTCGTAGCGGAGAAGATTTGGTGGGGAGGGGGATGGAAGGGCTCAAAATAAGGGAACATCGTTAGTAATGGTAATTTACGGATGATTAAGGTGATTTACTTCGCTTATTTTGACCCTTCTTTGACAACATAGTGTGGACTTGGAAAAACAAGAAAGAAATAAACTTTTTGTTAAAATAAAATTTTACTAACACTTAAATAATTTGTCTCTTTTTCAAAGTAGAGATACGCAGGTACACGAAATACATGTTACATCAATATTTTTATTATTTTTGAACCAATTTAAACGTGAAAATAGGAGTATATTGATGGCCTCGTGGAACAAGATTCGAACCCCGACTACTAGATCACTAGGCCAATATCGTAACCACTAGACTATAACCACGTTAATTTAAGATATATAATGAACGGAGATATAAATTGCGTCATTTTTTTAGAAATATTTAGAATTTTCGTAGGTAAGATGAGACTTACCGTTAAGGGGTATATTAATTAGTCTCAGTACACAGTTATATGTAGTGCCTAATTCTAAAACTCCCTAAAACGGATTTCGGATAATTTGAGTTAAATGTGCACTTTTGTAGATTTCGTTATCAGCTACATGCAGAATATATTTTTTCTCACAAAAGCCACTTAAATCCGTTGATATTGCATGTTCAAAATCAAGATCAGTTCCAAAATACCCCAAAGCATACAGAGCGTTAGTCGCTATTCCCCCTCAAATATGAAATCAGCCAATCACAAGGCTTGTTGATGATCACTTAATCTAAAATCCAGTATGGCTACTAGAACGATATATACAGAAAAAAAATACATTACAGAATTGTCTCTTTAATAAATGCTGACGTAAAAACAAATATTTTATACGTTTGCTTTCAAAATATACGTTATCATCCAGAACTCAAAAAAACATAAAGTTATTTTAGGGGGTTTTGAAATTAGGCGCTACATATTTTCGTTCAAAACGTTACTAAATTGATCCACTCTTTAATTGTCTGACACATTGAATAGTTCCCAAAAGTAATGTTCGGTACCGACCTTTTGATTTCCGATAGCGAGGCGGAGCAAATTATAAAATGCGGTAAGTAACAACTAAAATCAATTAAACCTACGCATACATTAGACGTATTTTATTAGGCGTGCTTATCTATATATTTTCTATTCGTCGGGATTTAATATACGAGATTCAATACCGCGTTGTAAATATTTCGACAAACTTTGATTTATTATATATCTACTTGATAGAAAACATAATCCGCGCAAAGGTAGTTATAAAACTAAATATTCCCATTAAATTGTGAATAATAAAAGACACATGAATAAATTTGATCTTAATGATTGTACGTGACATTTAATACTGCCGTACATTTATAAATTAACTCGAAGAATTTGGAACACGTAAAGGTGAATAAAAGATATAGAAAATGGTAAAGTTTTGTTTTCTAAATTGGCCATTAAATTGTCTGTGGCTAAATCTTCCCATAAATTTGTAAGTGTGTCATTTGTGCTCGGCCATAATACTACAGACCGGTTCTAACTTCAAAATTCATACAAAATTATTCTTTAAACTTTCCGACATAAAAAGGCGTTCTGAAATTATTATATCGCGGCACCCGTGTCGCAGAAATTATTATCTACTCAGGTAGACTCCGTACTGGGTGAACGGTAAATGGATAGTTTAATTACAATTAATTGTAAAGCGTGCAATAATCTATGCATTACTAATTTACCATCAGTTTTCAAAGAGCACCATACTCTTCTGTATTGACACGCAATTCTCGCCTGTTCTAAATTTATACACCTTCTCATGCAAGCTTGTCGAACATCTAAGAGACCCACCTTCCAGTGTCTAGTTCACACAATGGACGTTCTCTCTTTTTGGTTCATATACCCTTCTTACCATTCATTCGTTTAACACGACCAAACGATCAAGCCATCCTTTTTTAATCTTGTTCAATAAGCTTAGATCAGTTTTACATTATCTCCTAATTTTATTATTTTTTATTAAGAAAACATACAGTTTATTTATAAAAACAAAAATCATAATGAGAATTAAAAAACCAATTACATTTTTTCTCAGAAATTACCGTATTCTTTAAACAGTGAGAACAATATTAAAATGACTTATTAAATGTATAGATAGCTTGTTAGGATTATAATGTACTTTCTCTTCTGATGCAGGAAGAAGTGAGAGAAAAAGTTGAAAATAAGAATATAAACAGAGGAGGGATAAAAGTTATAAAGAAGAAAATATTCGGATTAGAAAATACGGGAGGATCAGAGGGAAGGAAATAGTCAATTTGTTTATTCCTCACTATATTATCACAAATAGATTTGATTACACGTATTTACTAAAAAATTATTTACTATCACGCCATGTCCTTACAGGATAATACGTAGAGGTGATAGAAGGCCACACTAGAAAGTCCTTATATATCATAACTGCCTCATCTATAGTCATACACCCTCTCATTCTCTTCGTTTAGTATTTTCTTTACTTGGTACTTGCTTTCGCGCACTCTATTTCCGGTATCATCTGACATCTCTTTACTATCTTCATCTCGTTCATCCGTTCCACATGACCATACCATCTCATTGACTGTTTCTTAATCTTGCTTATTATGCTAAGATTTGCATTTACTCCTAATATATTGTATATCTCATCATAAATTGATTTACCACAAATTCGGTATTTTTGATTCCTTTTTTGTCAACTCCAGACTTCACTATTATTATTAAAAATTAAAAATTATTTCAAAATACCGGTAAATTACGTATTGTGTAATTACTTTACGTATTAATTGCGTAAAATCTAGCTGTAAACAATAGTGTAAGTATAAAGTAACATATTTTGACAATTTCATTACAAAAGATTTGTAAAGAAAATAATTTCAACATTCTGCAGAAATATTAATTCTAATAAGAATACTTAATTTTGGTTTTCATCTCGAATTACCCCCAATACGATAAAAAGATATATATATATATATATATATATATATAATCAATTTTATCGAAAAATATTATTGTTATATTAATATCAAAAAGGTAACATATATAGGTTTGAAAATTTGTCACTAAAAATATCGTCGTTATAGCATAGTTGGATAATGCAACTTCCTCGGTTTGGAAAGAGATCTAGGTTCGAATCCCAGTGGCGCAACAATAATATTTTTCGATAAAATTGATTTTATATGTATATCTTTCTAATTAATATATTTAATTCATATTTAAAATATCACAGACCTATGTTCTGAATATTTACAACATCACAATATGAATGAATGTGTTCTACTAATAATTCTATTTAGAATTGTCATATTTATCATTGTGTGCTGGTATTGTTTGATGAATATTTTTACCTTTCTACGTTATATTTGTTAAATTTAAATATTTAATGACATATTGTATTAAAATCTAAATCTATCTCATATTATTAAGACATATTAGTATTTATTAAAAAATAATTAAGTAGGTAAACACGGAAAATATAATTTGTATATTAATTTTTTTATGTAATAATAGAGTTATGCACCCCTAAAAAAGATTTTTACTGAATTATAGCGGTACTTATAATTAGTCTGTGAGAAGTAAAGATTTAGAGAGAATTTCGGGTTGGTAAAATATGCTAATTATATTGACGGAATGATTCTCAAGGCTTTCCTGGAATCTAGGATGCAGACAGTATAGTTTCTAGCTAATTATACACCGTCTTCAAAGCCTCGAAAACTTCATATCGATAATATAATCAACAACAAAGAGATACATTATGTTTAATGTGTTCCGATGCAGTTTTTACTGTAACATATATTCAATAGAGGTATATCAATTATAAATTCCATTTAGCAGTGTGATTATTTTTTTAATTTTTATAACAGCCACACCACATAAGCGATACCTAATAGTGGTTTGTTGTTGCGTCTGGTTGTATACAATGTGTATACGATTAAATAAAAGGTTAAATAAGTTAATCAATATTAAGTTTGAGTACATTAAAAATGTATAAATATATTTTGACATATATTTAAAATACTATAAAATACCATTGGGCATTAGAAGTTAATAATTTCTACACATTTGCCTTGCATGCGTATTTAAGGTTTAATTACTTCTCATTGCAATCCTTTAAAGTATACAAAGGGGTCAGATAAGGCTGTGTATCGGTTGTCTCGCGATCTCTTTTATATCTATGGAAAATATATAATGAAGAGGACACTGGGTGGATGGAAATATGTTTCAAAATGCTCTTCAACCTTCAATTTGCAGATGATACCATACCGATTTTGATCAGTGAAAACGTAATGGTAAAATATATTCTCAAGATTGAATAAAATAGCTTGTTATTGGGTTTTAAAATAAACAGAATACAAAAATACTTTATAATGCCTTGGACTAAATGCCGCGAACTAATGTTCTAAATGACTACAGAGAAGTCAGCAATTTTACCTGGAAATAATAAATAGAGGGTGCGGATGAGAATTGCTATGGTCAAGTCTACTGTGTGGAAGATGACCAAAATTTAGATGAATCATATGAACCTCCTTCAACTCGTGAAACTTGTTAAAGAAAATCTCTCCACAACATGCAGGTAATGAATTCCTTCCCCAGTCAGATCGGAACTTCACTACATGACACATTAAACAATGTCCAGGATCGCGAAGAATGAACACGACACTATACTCAGTCATTAGCACATGGACTGAAAAGTGTTCACATATCTGGGGAATTAATCTAGCTATAAAATATATGAATTTACTTGATTTAATTATTTATTATATTATTTATATAAATGTATATAATTAAACTAGTGGTTTTATGTGCACCATTAAAAAAGTCACGAAGTTCCATACAACAATTATTATTTATGTGATTAGAATTATTTGAGATTTTAAATGGTTAATATGTAAATGACACTCGGTTATACTATGTATTGTGTCTTACTATTTATACTATTTATTGTGTGTAACGATTTTCTTATTATTAATAATGAAATATATTTGAATTTAATAAATTTTAATGGAGATGTGAACATATTTTAGAATACATAACAAATAATTGACCACTTATATTAGTGTTTCTAACTACCTCGCTATTAATCACTAGATGAGGAACCTTCTGCAAGACCAAAAAAGTTAGTGAATTTGATGATTTTGATACCAATAGCTATATTTAAGTAAAGTTTTTACAATATTCCCTACACCTTTCATATTTTTCTCTCCTCAGATATCTTATCAGGCATCTTTAACACGTTATATATATTTATAAACTAGCAAACTGTACGTACGCACGATGGTTCGTAAATTCTGTTACTTGGCGACGTCGGTAGCCAGCTTTTGACCATTTAACGTGACGCACGTGTGTTGTGTTACCATCGGAATGATACATAAAGTACTTAAATTATATAAAATTATTTTGCGTTAATTGGTTAAAGTACCTTTCGATTCGCGATGGTTTTCTGCTAATCTTAAATAAATGGTGAAATTATGAACGATAATGGACCCAAATATATAGTAATATTTTGATTATAATATTAATATGAATAATCGAACCCGGATCTCTTTCCATACTGGTGAAGGTGCATTATCCAACTATGCTATAGCGACATTATTTTTGACGACAAATTTTCGAACCTATATATTACACTTTTTCAAATTAATACATCTATCGTTCCATTATTTGCAAGCCATCTACTTCGTTTTATTTTAAATATCACAGACTTATGTTTTTAATAATTAATTACTACTTCACAATAAGAATATGTTCTCCTAATTATAATTATTATTTTCATTCGTGTACCATTAAACTTCTTAATCCCGTCACGCGTAAAGGTAATAAAATAAATAATTTAAAAAGTTCAGAAATAAAAATGAATTTAAACTCAGGTATTAATTAGTTGAACAATATACATTTTCTAACTCGTCTCCTCTTCTCTCAATATTCCCGTTACAACCACCCCTCCACCTTCCACCAGTAACTCCGCCCCTCACCCGGCTTTCTGTCAGTACCTTATTATTTGTATGTCTACCACCTAAGCCTTGTCGCCTACATTTGTGTATATTTAGTTTAATACTTCACCTGTCGATGAGAGTTACCGTTTCTCTCAAAACCCCAGTAGTGCTAATAAACTTAAATAGAATTATAACATTGTTTTATTTATATCCATCCATTTTAAATAATAAGTTATATTCCGACAAGAAACAATTTCAACTAATAATTTGTATACGCGGTGGGGTTATTCCACTACCCCACTCACGGCCTATCGGGGATAATGCGGAAAAATTAAGTAACATTTTTCAAATCGCCCACAGCAGTTTGGCACAGTTCGCCATTAAAACATAGGGCACTGCTGTCGGCCATGCGCGTAGGTCGGCCGGTGAATGATAATACCCCGCTCAGGTCGGGAACATGAGTAGGGCCAAATCGCAAAGGTCCAAAAAAAAAACCCAATGCATGCAAGGTGCATGAAATGCTATTACTGAGGGCGAGGAGCCGTCGCGCCAGCTGCGGCCAACCCAATTTGCGGCATATTGATGCGACTTTTCAATCAGACGAACGCATCAGCCGCATTTTGGCACGCTTTGAGGGGAAACGAGCATCGAATGTGCTGCGAACGCACCGAATCCTGTAAGAAATAATAATAATTCTGATGAAAAATTCCATTATAATATACACGGAGACCAATCAATACCGTGCAATGCGTTATTCATGTACTTACATATGACTGCGAAATACATGGACACTCAACCAAAGAGAAATCCAAAAATGGACATAATAATAAATAACATTGAATACTTTATACAGCACCATTTTTGTAAAACAATTTACTTTAAATACTAATTAAATGTATTGATTAAGACATACGTATATAATCAATTTTATCGAAAAATTGTTGCTACCGGGAATAAATTAATAATTCTGGCGTCTGTTATCGGTTTATTCAAAGGCATTTGAGATTCCGTAAAAACAAAGTAAATGGCTTTCAAATAATGAAACGGTAGATGTATAATAATGTATTGATTTGAAAAATGTAACATATAGGTTCGAAAATTTGTCAACAAAGGTACTGTCTGCTGTAGCATAGTTGAATTAATGCACCTTCCCCGGATTGGAAAGAGATCCAGGTTCGAATCCCGGCAGCAACAACAATATATTTTTCGATAAAATTGATTATATATGTATATATTTCTAATTAATACATTAAAAAAATATATCACAGACCTATTTTCTGAATAATTACAATATCCCAATAAGAATGTGTTCTCCTTAATAATTTACTTCAATGGAGCTTTACACATAAACTGTTTAGTCCTACACTATTGGAAAGATGTATGTAATGTTCGACTTGTAACGATGATTGGTGACTGATTATTCGTAATTGACTGGTAAAAGTAAACATCCAATAGTTAAATCTTAGTTACCAATCATCGTTAAATAATGGTTTACCATCACTAAATTGTTGGGCATCACGTGAAGAGAAACGTACAGATGAACGAACAGACAAGAGTAGTCGATATAGTAGAACTTGCCGAGAAAATGAAATGATAATAGCAAGGCACATAGCTCAGAAAATAGACAATCATTGGGTAAACGCAATCGAGGAGAATCAAAAGGCAAAACAGAGAACAATGAAAACACTTGGGGAGGTTTTCATCCAGAAGTGCACAGTTCGTGGTAATTAATATAATAGGCGACATTTTCTGTTTTGCTGAAATGAAATATTATATGTTTTTATTTTATGTTCAATATCTGATGATGTTAATGATGAAGAATGCAAAAGGCTTTCGCATGTTGTTGTTACTAAGTCCTGCGAGCGGCTGTGCTGTGGCCGCTGCCGGGTCACGACCACTGTAAAACTTTAACATTATTAAAATAATACACATACTTATTAAAAAATTGTACACTTTTTGAGTAAAATATTATAATTTTATGTAAAAATATTAATAAAAATATATTAACAAATTTGGATTTAAGTGTACATTGTGATGCAATATGAATTCGAGACAAAAGTGGTACACCAGGACAGAACAGTGTGGCGGTATATCATATCTGCCTATCTCTGGAGGGACAAATAGGAAGAAAACTTGCCATGACCGGTAAGTAGATATATAAATATATATTTTGGAAGATGGTTAACGAAAATAATCGACGAACATTAATAAGAAGATATATGTTGATAAGTCGAGAGTTGTGTGTCAGGATAGAATAGTGTGGCACTCTATCCTTTCTACCTAGTCCCGCGGGAAATAGCGTGATGGTAAGTAAACAAGTAAGTAAAAAATATATGTTACAATTAAATATATTCTAACAGTATACTCGTACTGATTTGACTTTTTCTTGCAACTATGAACTATAAAAAATAATAGGGGGTGCATTTTATTTCAGATTGTATTCAATTTTTAAAATATTTTAATTAAACCAGATAATTAATGTACTGCGAGCTCAAGTGAAAATGCGTTGGACATATTTGTATAAGAGTAGATTGACGATGGGAAAGAAATATCCTGGAATGGGGGACTCGCACTGTTATAAAGCAGTGGCCATCCTGAAGGTCAATAGAGCGACGACATCAGAAAAGTGGAGGGCAATAGATGGATGAAAGATGCTGAAGATAGAGATGATTGTCGATCCTTGGGAGAAGTCGGGAGACACAGGCTGATAATGATGATGAAATAAAATATTGGTTCGAATCTAGCATAGTTTATATAAACATGTATAAGATACAAATAAAATAGTAAGGAAAAGCACCAGTGGTGTCCACTTGGCATCGACTAGGTTATGCTGCTAATATCGATGCTGTAAAAGTACGATGGGTCTTCACTAGAGATTGCGTTCATTTGAAAGAAATACACTCTTTCAGGAGCATGTTTAAGTGTGAGTTTACCACTGTTTAAAAATATTAGTATTATTACTATTATTCTTAAATACTTAAAGTTATTAAATGAAGCGCTTAAAATATTTTATAATATTGATATTATAAAATATTTTAAGCGCTTCATTTAATAACTTTAAGTATTTAAGAATAATAGTAATAATAACACCTCATTTAAAATGTGTTGTAACTCATACATTCATGTCCGCTTCAAATACACACTTGCGGCGTTTTGCAACACGTATGTTCAAGCGAAGACGTGTGTTCAGAACACCGCATGGCATGAGAGTTGCGTTAGTTCTTACGCGTTTTGGTCAGATTTTGTAGGATAATTATAAGAAATACAAGCACAGCTTGATTCGTCATCTCTGGAAGGTTCTAGTTAATATGAAAACTTTAAACTTGGCGCGTGGACCTACATACATAATATATCAATTAAATTAGAATGGAAAACCTTTAACAAAAAAAATCGCTCAACGTGAAAAACATTTTGGTTTTAACCAAATGCTGTGATGTTTCATACATTTGTTTTCTTTTAACATGAAACAAAAACCGCTTAACTTGAAAAAATGTCGCATTTTAGAAGAATAATGGAGCGTAACGTCGTCACTAAATTATTTACTATTTATGATTTTGTGACTCAATTTTATATCAATCGGGCCGACATTTGATAATAAACGATAGATACAAGAATGCCACTCGCCGCTCATAACCCTTACCATTAACCCTCCAGTACCATGGTGAGGTCGCGAGGCATCATGACTATTGTTGGGTCGGATCCGACTCACCCAAACATGGTTGTCTCTCTCATTTGATCGAATAAAAAACAACATTTGAAAGGTAAGGTAAATATTTGGAATAACTGTAAGTTTCATAAATATAAATAAAACAAGTATAAAACTAATGAGAATCAGTATCACTATTATGTACCTCATAATCAAAACATTTTTGACAGAACACTCATTTGTGCTGTCCACAAACAGATCGACTACATTTTACACAAGTCTCGTTTCCCTTTAACAACTACTAATATTACATATTTTTCTTATCTTTTGATGAGGAGTCAAGGAGACAAGTTTCAATGAAGTAAAAATTGGTTGAAAATGCAACGCACCTATGAGACACCGTACTCATCCACACTCGAAAGATAGCTGAGACCGCTCAACAGTCTGGCCATTGTGGTGAGGATAGTATAGAAAAGCATTTGGCTTGGGTCGGATCCGACCCACACCATAGTACCGGAGGGTTAAGTAAATATTATTCATATTCGGCTGCAAAGTCATCTATTTGCTTTCTGTTTACGTAGCCATAGTTTAATAGGCCTTAATTTATTAGACCTTAGCCTAGTCAAGAGGAAGTTTTCGGCGTCTCTTTTAATATGAAATTTGTTAAACATAAAACAATATTTCGGTCCCCATGTTTCCATTTTAAACGATTTCTACTGCATGTATTTCGCAGAAATTATAGTTTTTTTGATTGTATAAAGTACACGCCGCTGGCGAGCATTCACTGGTGTCGATATCGCTGGACGGTTTGGACTGCGGCCCTCAGTCTGTCCTAGTACACTTTGCGTGACGGTACAAATAATTATGCAGCTAAGATAAAACATCGCGGCGGTAAAGAAGTGACACCTGAGCCTATCCACACCATCGCAAAACGTTTTATTTGTTAGTAACATACCTGACCCTCCTGCACCTACACGACACTCGCACATCGTCGTCATCACAACACATACACACACACACACACACATACACACACACATACACACACACACATACACTCACACACGCACATGTAAACTGACTCATACAACCCAAAAAAGTCAAGAATTATAAATTATAAATATGTAGATTGATAACGATCCACATATATTAACTGAGAGACTGGCTATACTTTATATAGATTAGAAAACTTTATGTTCGAGATGGTGAAAATTACTTCAATGTTCTCATCCCTTTGCAAAAGCCATGTACATAGATCGTTTCCAAAAAAAACACGGTGTTAGTATCATATTTACTACAGGTAGGAATATATGTTTGTTAATGAATTTGGCCTGATAAATTTCAGTATCTAACTAACTTAACATTACGCCGTTTCCCCGTGGGGGTAGGGAGAGATGCTAAAGCGATACACTATTCTGTGCACACCCGATAGTTGAGGTTTCTACCTGATTTCTATCCGGTTTACCTGGTCGTGCCAAGTCTTAAGCGGCCATCCCCTATTTCTGGTGCCATCAACACTTGCGTCATATATCATTCTTACTATTATATCCTTATTCATCCGTTACACATGACCAAACTACCTTAGCGATCTTTTTTAATCCGATTCACTACGCTAAGTTAAGCTATACATTATTTCATAATTTCTTCATTCTTTCCTCTGCCATAAATTTCATTAATATCATACACATATTTATTATATGTATCATTGTTTATATCATATATAGAATTAAGTCTCATGGAATTTTCTTCGATTTCTAGTACGAGAAAATATTGCGAATAGC
Source organism: Eubasilissa regina (assembly GCA_022840565.1). Taxonomy (NCBI): domain Eukaryota; kingdom Metazoa; phylum Arthropoda; class Insecta; order Trichoptera; family Phryganeidae; genus Eubasilissa; species Eubasilissa regina. The sequence goes on from JAINEB010000018.1 coordinate 32,369,446, forward strand.
TTTTCTTTTAGTCTTACCATTAGATTGCCTCTTGGTCAACTTGGCCGGTAAATTATTATTATTTATTATTTTCATTTATTGTTGCCAATTGATGTTACCAGAAGACACAAAAATGGCACAGAATATTTTCAATACACAATGAATTTTTCATATGTAACTTTAATACTGACAACATTTTTAGTTAAAATATTGAAAAATTGTATTTATTTGTATATAAGTTAATTTATATTTATTTAATCTATACATTGGTGTATATCAGATAATTAAATGTCGGCTTGTTCAAAACTATTTCCGACTAAAGTTTTATGTAAAAGTTTTAGGTAGAAGAGATTGATAATAGGAGTTAATTAAATAAAAAAATAAAATATACATACTGATAAACTCAATTTACCGAAAAAATATTTAAGCTGCCACTGGGATTTGAACCAGGATCTCTACCTATCCGAGGAAGTGCGTTTATCCAATTACACTACGTCAGCTTTGTAAATAGTCGACAAATTTTCGAACATATATGTTGCAGTTATTTCGAATTGATACAATAAACGTTCCATTTATTTGAAAGCTATCACTTTTTTTTTTATTGCGAATACCTACTTTGAGATTTTTCAATTTAATTTTTATTAAATGATATATAATTTCAAGAGAACACATTATTATTTGTGAATTTGTAATATTTTCCAGAACACAGTTCTGCGATATTTAATACTAATTAAATGCATCAATTAGAAATATATACATACAGTTAAACTCAATTTACCAAAAAAAATATTTTAGCTGCCACCGCGATTAGAACCGGGATCTCTTTCTATCCGGGGAACGTGCATTAACCGATTATGCTACATCAACACAGTGCATTGACGACAAATTTTCGAACAATTTTATCGAAAAATATTGTCGTTGCGTTACCGGGATTCGAACCTGTATCTCTTTCCAAACCGGGGACGGTGCATTATCCAACTATGCTACAGCGATAGTACTTTTGACGACAAATTTTCGTACCTATATGTTATACTTTTCATATCAATACGTCATCGTTCCATTATTTGAAAAACAGCTACTTTGTACTTTTATTGTAAAAACAAAGTATCCATCTTCTTAATCTTTTTTATATGTTCTGAATAATTTCAACTTCACAATAAGAATGTGTTCTCCATAATAATATATAATATTTCATTTCATCCAAACAGAAAATATCATTTTTTATTATATGTAGGTGTAGCATGTGAGCAATAAGCTTAGTTTAAAATTATATCTTCAATTAATTTACATTCAACTATGACTGCAGAATCGAAAACCTAAATCAAAACGAGAACCTTTAAGGAACTCAACACTCGAGAGTAACGATACTTGCTCATACTCGTTGCACCTATACAAACAAATCCCACCACACACGGGCGGGAACAACATGTCGGTTGCATGTGTGTGCGTGCATTTCGGAGTTATCCCAAGGTGACCAAAACACACAGGCCGCTGAAGGGCACGCCCGCCGCCCCGCACCCCCACCACAACCCCACGGCCGAGGGTACAGTCAAGTCCAAGGCCGGGCAGGGACGCGGAATTACGAGTCCTTCTGCATTTCGGTATCCAGTATTTATTTCCTAACATCCCCTTTTACAAATGTAAAATCCGACGTTGATAATTTTGGAATTTATAATGTGACTGATTCATTTTTCAAAATGATATTTTATGTCGTATTTATATTTCAAAATACCTTTGATAAACATGTTCAAATATGTAAATAGTACGTTTAAAATCAATTTTATACTGTATATAAATTGAGATTATACTTTATAAAGCTAAATACATACTGTTTGGGACATATATTTATTTGATGTATAAATATTAATACGTGTACGGAAAGGATTACAATATTATACTGATTCGAGACTTCGCGTCTATACTGTGTCGGAACCTTTGACGAAATAGTGATTAAAATATACAGTCCACATCTTTGGAGGTGCCAGCAGAATCCGGATTAAGGTGAGTGCCAAACTCCTTCCTGTCCTGATATTCTTCTGACATTTATGCTTTGTGCGCAACACATACCTAACATTTATTTTATTAAAACAAAATAAGGTTTCCGTTAACTTTTTAATGTTGCTATAAAAAATCAGGTTGTGACACTAAAAAATATTTTTAAATGTTTAACAAAAATTGATTAAAGTTAAGACATTACAATAATAAAATACGTATTTAATATTGAATTAGAAGCAATGCTTTCCATTGGGACCATTACAATTAAATATATTTTTAGTTAAAAAACTAGCTTTAGATCATTTATCGAAACCTAATTTAATTTAGCCTAACCGAACCATGGCTTCTAGAAATAGATGATATTAACTTATCATAGCGAAATTTCTGTAACTGGTATATTCGTCAGCGGAAGTAAAAAATTCTTTACAAAATTGGTTTCTTATGTTGCTATAAAAAAAATTGATGCGTTAAAATGTATTAAAAAATATATAACATAATAATTTATACAAATAATGGGGAAAATATTGGATTCGATCAAAATAATAATTTTCGTTAGAACCATTTGATCTATATTCAATTAAGAAATTAGATGTTTTCGTATCATTTATCGTTACCTAACCTAACACAACGTTGGCCGCCAGAAATCGATGACATGTTTGTACCGCAGAAAACAACGTGATGGTAAGTTGCAACAATAAATTGCGTGGAAGGGTCGCGATGCACAAATGCGCGGAGGCTTTGTAAACTTGCAACTGGGCCCGACAAGGTTTAATTACCGCCCATGGTCCATAAAAGTTTATTATTGCTCGGACCCCACCCGGGTCACCTTTACGCCTTGCGCCCGCTCGGTACCCTGACCGAACTACAGAAACAATCAAAACCATAAGAAGCATTTCAAAATACACCACACGACGAATGAACAAACAATATCCACCCATAAATCATAAAAGCACTTTGCTATTTTCTAAATTATTTCTAACATACAGTATAATTCGTTTAACACGAAACCACGGGGACCGAAATATTTTTTCATGTTAAACGAATTTCACGTTAAAATAAATGACAAATGCGGGCATATATAAAACTAATAATAATGCTGTGTGCGGGTCATAAAAGTAGATAAGTAAGGGTGGTGTGCGGCAAGCGCAATCCTTGTATATATTATTTATTATCAGATGTCGGCCTAATAATTAGAAAGTTCATTTTACAAAGTTTTGATAAAGTAAATAATTTATTGATTACATGAAAGCCAGTACGATATATTATTCTTCTAAGACTTTGTCCACAAAATCTTTTCACGTTGATCGTTTTTTGTTTCATGTTAATAGAAAATAAATATATAAAACAACACAGCATTTGGTCGGGACCTGAATATTTTTTCACGTTTTAAATAGTATTTCTAAAATATTATTCATTTATTTTATTTTATACCTTATGCCACATCACGCGATTTATTTCAACAAATGTTTTTTTAAATGTTAAAAGAAACGTTCTATTTTTTCATTAGACAAGTATTTACGGTATTCCATCGAATTATAAGACGCTCCCTTATATTTAAATACTAATAATGAAAAATAATTAAATTATCGTAAATCTTTATTATAAAGATGACAATAAAAAACCGTTTATTATTTATGTAATTTTGTCAGTAATTTCACCATCAGAGTATGCAAATTTTTTCCGAGCTCTTCCGCATAATCATTTTTAATTTCAATTTAGCATCATGGTGTATTCTTCTTAAAAATATTTTAAGCGACAATTAAGGGCAGAATTTTATTCAAACTCAACGTGTTTAGGTAGTGGCGGCTGTACCACAACTACTTGCTCCGCCGCATCAGCTTACCTCTCAGTCCCTCCACCGCGCATCAATCGACTCTTCCACTATCTTCCGGAGATTTTATAAACGTCATCGATTGTAAGACGCACCCTCGAATTCAGAGACCCCAAAACAGGAACCCTGTGGTTCGGACCGGTTCGTGCGAACCGGTTATTAAAATTAGAAACCTCTCGTCAATCCGTTTGTTACCGATTTTTTTAACCGACATAGGCGGGAATAATTACTAAAAATGCATACATAAATGCATGCAATACATAATTCTACGTGTTCAAGTCATTTCAGCGAATCGTCTCTTGTTTGTTCATTATTCACTTAGTGTATAGATTTTCAGTCTACTTGTAATTACATTATTATTACAGGCGTTAATTTGATTTACAAAAACTGCTTTGGTTATAATATAAGTGTATACTGAAACAAATGCACATCTGTCCATTGCGGATCACAGGTTTTTTTTTACAGTAATCTTGTCAATGTTAATTTTCAACTCCCAGTTATTTTGTGTCATCTTATTTCCCTTAACTCGCCACATTTAATCTATATAATAGCAAATTTTTTGAACGACAGTGGTATTAACTTGTAATATAATATTTCCTATACTATAATATTATTGTACTTTTTTCTATAAAATAATGTTTTAACTTGATTAATAGCACAAATCACTCCTGAAGGGTGGATTGCCTGTTTAAAAGAAGAATGAAAAGAAACAAATGCATAAAAAAATGTGTTGTCAGTATAAATATTCAGCAATTTAAAAATAACGTTAAAACAAAATTAAAAAAGTAGCAGCCCTGAATACAAAAGGAAACACCCGTCGCAAAGTGCAGCATTCAGTTGTATGGGTTCAATCTTTCGTTTTGTGGCGTCCCCGTAACCCACTTCGTGATTCGCCCTACAAGTGCATACAACACACACGAACGTTACATTAGAACAGCCATATAAAAAATGCATGGGCGAACGTAACAAATACACATGAACCGATCATAAACATGAAGCCGAACCTGAAGCAACTGGCAAGTAAAATTAGATCACTCAGTAAAAAAAATGTTATCTCTCATCAAAAGATAGACCTTCTTCCGGACACTTTTACTTTGTGTCTTATCGGTTAACATTTCTACCGAAACCATCTGTAAGGTCTTTTCAGCGTTGAAAAATGCAGATACGAAATGGTGTTGTATAAATCTAGTCATGGAGTAAAAATGTTCAGTGACAGAAGAGTCCTTCCGTGGCGTGGCTTAGTGATAAACTTCACTTTCGCTGATAGTAAGTAAGCTGGAACATTATTTTACTGACAAACCATATCGGTATGTTCGGTTTGTTTGAACGTATCGATGTTTGTGCAAATGCACAGAGTGCGAAGTTTATGGTGCGCCGTAAAACGTGTGAATTATGTAGAAAAATTTGGGCATTTTATTTATCCTTTATCTCATTGTATGGTTTGTAGTTAGTATTAAAAATAAGAGCATAATTGTATACATAGGTATATTATCTGTATGTTGACGAAACTAAGTCACTGAAAATTACTAATTGTACAGAGAGTAACGTGAATAATATTATCTTCTCGAAAAGTTTTTCATTCAATCATAATCATAGTACACTTAAATATGAAATTATAACATACAGATAATGAGAAAATGTAAAGAAAATTCAATACCTACTACTAATTAGCGGTACAAAATCGGTGACATTTTAAAAATCGGACACGTGTAGTATATCACCCCTGCATATAACATGTATATAATATAGGTGGCTCACTGGTTTTTCAATTGTGTAATAATATAGAACGGAATAAATTTTATTGATTTGTACTTTACTTCGTATAATTTCACCACTTCTATACTACCAAAAGCTTGTGTTTGGTTCTGTTATTCTATATGCAAATTCTAATGTAACAACGAATGTTACTTCAAATGCACGTAGCAGGTTTCCACAGATACCAGCCATTAAATATATTCTACGTTCAAAATGTATGTAATAATAATAATATAATTGAATAATTTATACAGCGTTATTCCAAAAATGTCGTGAGTCCTGGGCCTACACTAAGTGTAAACTATGAATATAAATTTGAAAAATATGCATTTTCAGCATTTTTAAAATAACGTCTTTAATACACTGTTTTCCATTACTAATGGCACAGTTCCACGGTTTTGGACCTGCCATATTGTACTCTTGGAACAACAAGGTATCGTCAAATATTTACATTAAGCTGAGATATTGAGCTTCAAAGCTATCCTTCTTTTATACTATCGACTATGCTACAAGCAAACCTACATTCGCTCTTAATTTATTAATTTTCATTCTATTGTACATTTTATAAAGATTCTTTCAATTACTATTCAGATCAGACTGCATTTCCACCGCATCTAGTCTACTTTTGTTTTTGTTTTTGCCAATTCCAGACTTCAATTCCTAGCGCACAAGAATTTCACATCTCATATCTTTTATTTATATTTTTTATTATTGTTCTAAAATATATTACTAGTGCTACTAAAACACTTCTCTGCCTCGTTGTCTCCTGAACAACTAGAAAATTTGACCAAAATAACGCATGATACCTTGTTATTCCAAGGTCATGATATTTAACATCCTTTAATATTTATCTCAATCAGATAAACATGTGACTTCATTAATTAACATAATTCCATGAAGTAAATAAATTTCAAAATGGCTGCCGTCCCACAAACGTAACCAATGCGCATCCTTGAGACAGAATCTTGGCGCAAAATCGTAAAACGTTAGAGGATTACTCATTTAAAGTCTGGCCACATTTTACGACGTTTAACAATGATATTTTATTAGCCGCATATCCATTTGCAAGGAGCAATAACTTGCATTTTTGGGCATGGTCGCATGTGTATTTGTGCAATATTTCAATGTTAACCTTTATCCACACACTAACAAAAATTGCGAGTGCCTACCGTACATATAGTGCATGCATGGCTAGATTCGTCGTTAGTGTGGGTGTCTACACATTTGGGTATTTTTAGTACTTGCAACCTTTTTAACGGACGCCGAAATAAGGTTGCCATAAATGTATATTAATCACTGTTGTAAAATAACATTACTTTGAATGCAAAATCTACCATTCTATATATGTGTAATATAATAATTGGTATGATAATGTTTGCAAAATATCATTTATTAAACCGCAAAAAAATATATATTTATAATTTTGTACGTGCGTTAGCATTATTATTTATTATTGATTTAAATTATTATTTTTTACCATACCTGCAAATAAAGAAAAATAATGTATGTGATTAAATATTTATTCTGTTATATTAAAAGTGTCTTATAATATTCGTTTACTAAATATTCAATTATGCAGTACTAATTCTAGTTGCCTAATCTTTTATCGCCTAATCTTAATATTATAATAGAACTGAATGATATGAAAATTGGGTTGGTCAGGCGCATGCGTGTAAAATTTATTTATGTCTTGAACTACTAAGGATTTTAAGTAAATGTGAAACTTATTTTTGTCACCTAAATAGTTAGTTTATTAATGTAGTATAAAACTAGTGAGTGAAAATTAGATCAGGTAGGTGGTGATATATGATGTGATAATTCTGTTAGAATCCTCAACAATCCACTAGAATTCACAGGAAAACGAACAAATGATGAACGAGTTGTATTAAAGGATAGAACGTCAGAACCTAATTAATAAGTAAGTAAATAATACAATTCCTATGAACGCATTTCAATCCATTCGAAATCCAATTTATGTGCGATATATTCATTACCTTCTTCGTTGCGGCGGCAAGATTGATTCCAACACTATTAAATCTGAGTACATCACAATTGACGAAACGTTAAAAATTATACATATAATAGAAATCAAAATATGAGTATTGAAGTACAGTATTATAAATATCCAAAGCCGTGTAACAATGTTGACGTTGCAACTAATATATCGACAGAGTGATTTTTTCTGTATACATTTTTTTTATATTATGTGGGTGTGTATATAATGTCAATATTTTTTCATCTCATTTTATGAATATCAAAACTCTGAGGAAACACGTGGCAGCGAATAACAACAGACAGAAAAAAAGAGACACTTGGGGGAAGCCTTCATCCAGCAGTGAGTAGAAAACGGCAATTTCAAGTATATGGCAATGTCATATAGCTAATTTTGAAAACACAATACATCGCTGGCTTAATAACACAAAATCCTGTCTGCAAAAAAAATGCGTTTTTGAGTTAAGTATGCAGATTTATTCAGAATAAACGGTTATATCCGCAGCACAAAGAACTTTATGGAGTTGAATAATCTTTACGTATTAGAGTACGAGTTTGAAGTTAAAAAATTAACACAATGGAATATAGCTGCGTTTAACTTTTCAGAACTTAAGTATATTTAAAAGAGAAAAATTAATTTATGTTTGTGTTGAAATTACTCTTAATTAGCTAAAAATCAATTCTCAGTCTTCCAATAAGCATCTCTGAAACCTAAAATACCGTCTATACAACTTCTTATTTATTTAATTTACCTACTCGGTCAATAATTGTAGGTATTAAAGATATCTGCACACCATGTCCGAAGTCGACAACGTAATAAATTACAATAAAATACGTGCAATTACTCACATAATGAATAATTTATGTATTCTTGTAGCAATTATCTTTTTTCTAAATGCATCATTTTCTTAAAACTCACCAAGTGCATCAACGAGATAATTGAGCGCATATATTCATTCGTCACACAGCATACATTCAATGTTGCCAGTGCGAGTCTGGTGCATTCCGTCCCCAACGCAATACGAGGTTGTTTAAAATTTCTACTATGAAAAAAGCGCCGCTTGTTTACAACACGTGTATCAGCGGCCGATTGCAAAGGATGATCTCTTTTACGGGTGGATTTCGATCGAAATTTAACCGGCCATTTGAAACGAGAGAACCGGACTAAAAGCGCATACCAGACGGTTTCTTGCACGCCTTTTTGCCCACAGTCGCCTTGTAATAATTGCATTAGTGCAGTGTAAATGCACGGACACGTCTGCTAGACAAAGGCGGGCCGAAGACACATTAGTGTACGGACAACTTGCCGAAAATACACCACTGGCGGCGAGACGTTACTTGCAAAATAATATTATTATATTCCAGCGGCGGCCGATGCTCTCCATGAGATTAAAAAACCTTTTTGATACTGGCCGCGTACGATCTAGAATCAGGTAGATTTATTTCTACTAATGCCGTCTGCGCGAGGTGGATGTTTAAAACGAATTAGGTAAGTCAATTTGAAACATATATAGAAAAATCTATTCATAGAAAAAATATTAGATATACGTAGAAATAATAGATATTTCGTTTAAAAAAAGATAACATATATACTTTTAAAATTTGTTTTAAACTCAAATGGTTAAGTGCCATAATGGTAACACATTCTTCCGGTAAGAGTAAGTTTCGGGATAATGTTCCGGTGGTAACAAAATTTTTTTTTGAAAAATAGATTTTTTATGTATTACGTACGTGCGTAATAAGTACGTCTTAGTTATATACCTCGTAGTAGATTGTTAGTGGTCCAATAGAAACTCTTATGTGACAATTATATCTTTATTACATGAACAATACAATTAAGGTACAAGGTATATAACTAGTCTCGGAGCCAAACGATACCGCAAAAGAGACCGCGCCTCGCGCGTGTCACCCCTTGTATCCCCGCTCACACACACACACACACACACACACACATATATATACATCCCGCCCCGGCGGTGCGGCGCTCTGACACACACACATATATTCATCTCATGTATACGTTTTTAATTACATAATTTATTTTTAACTTCATAAAATTATGTTCTAAAATTGCAACTTCACAATTAAATATATTTTAATAAAATATGATATAAGTACCTACGTAAATTGTTTTTTATAAAAGAATTATTTGAATAGCTACCATTTTGAACAAGATACTGCATCAAGCTGGTTTCGTGTATCTTTCTAAACGATTCGTCTAATTCGTTTTGAAAAATATATGATTTTTATGCACTGTATATATAAATGTGCATGTACGATACATGTTTGTATGGTTGAAAGTTTCAGACCCTGAATTACCTGTACTTCACAATTGTACATGTTCTTCTGAATAGTCGTTATGTAACAGATTAAAAAAAAACATGATTTCTGAAGAATGATCGTTAAGAAGAAGAAACTGAATATGTATGTCGGATATAAATCAATAAAACCACCGGTCACTTATAATAAAGAAATAATAAAATGTAATCATTTTTGAACGCCAAATACTAAGCAAATTTTCACTAGAAAATGGAATACGCGGAATAAAAATAAACTACGAGCTCAAAAATTTAATTCAGCGAGAATCTAACGTAAGATTATGTAGATCCCAAAGGCTGCGATGGGCTGGCCATGTTGTGAGAACGCCAGGTGACGGGAAACCAAAGGGATTCGAACCTGGATCTTTCTAATCCGGGGAACGTGCATTAACTGATTATGCTAAAGCACACAGTACTTTGACGACAAATTTTCGAATATATATGTTATACATTTCAAATTAATACATCTATAATTCCAGTATTTGAAAGCCTTTAAATTAAAATTTAAAATTTTATTTTATTTTTTTGAGATTCCATAAAAAGTAGATGGCTTTTAAATAATGGAACGATAGATGTATTAATTTGAAAAGTGTAACATATAGGTTCAAAAATTTGTCGTAAAAGTACTGTGTGCTATAACTAAGTCGGTTATTACACCTTCCCCGGATTGAAAAGAGATTCAGGTTCGAATCCCAGTAGCAACAACAATATTTTTCGATAAAATTGATTTTATATGTATATCTTTCTAATTAATACATTTAATTAGTTTAGCTCATCACTAAAACAATGACCAAAGATAATAGTCGACGGAGAGCAGTTATGGAAGAAGCCAAATTCCACCCTTAAATACAGTGCCGTGAAAGAAGAAGAAGATAAAATAAATATTTATTTTTAAGTTTACTTAGGCATGCATCAGTGAATTTCACATTATCGACTGGTCGCCACTGTTACATTCATATTTCTAATTGTAACATTGTTCGGTCATTATTAAACTTGTTTTATTTTAAGACAAATAATATTTTTATAATTATATGTACTGTCGATGATTATATTATAGTATCTATTTTAAATGCGCGAACACGTCCGCTAAACAAAGGCGGGCAGGAATCATATTAGCTGGACGAATGTCAAAAATATACCATTGGCGGCGAGGCAAAATTTTCAAAATAATTTAAATTAAACCTCGACTAATCATGAATTATGAATGTGGAAACAATAATATTTCAAATACAAATTAAATATATTAATTAGAAAGATATACATATAAAATCATTTTATCGAAAAATATTATTGTTGCTACCGGGATTGGAACCTAAATCTCTTCCAATCCGGGTATCGTTCAATAACCGATTATGCTATACCAACACAGTGGATTGACGACAAATCTTCGAACTTATATATCACACTTTTCAAATTTGTACATCTATCGTTCCATTATTTGAAAGCCATAATTTGTATTAAAAATATCACTAACCTATGTTCTGAATAATTACAACTTCACAATAAGAATAATGATATTTAAGTTGTTCTCCTTAATGATATTTAAGTTGTATCAATGTGTCCAAAATTTAATAAAACTGACGTCTCCTATCCGATTACTTAAAAGTATTTGAGATACCGTAAAAATAAAGAAGATGGCTTTCGAATAATGGAACAATAGATGTATTAATTTGAAAAATGTAACATAAGTTCGAAAATTTGTCGTCAATCCACTGTGTTGGTATAGCATAATCGTTTAATGGACGTTTCCCGTATTGGAAGTGATCCGGGTTCGAATTCAGATAGTGCAACAACAATATTTTTTAGATTTTTTTATATGTATATCTTTCTAATTAATACATTTAATTAGAATTTAACAAGTATATGTTTATTTTCTGGGTAACTAAGAATACAAATATATTTATATATGAAATTATAGGTTCTTCATATGATGAAGAGAACTGCAAAGTACCTACATTAACTTGATGAATTTCTTTCTTTTTTAAATTTTGCAATTGAATTAAAAATTGCATATAAAATATCACAGACCTATGTTCTGAATAATTACAACTTCACAATAAGAACGCGTTCTCCTTAAGAAGTAATATTTAAACTATGACACACTACTTCGATATATGTAAATGCATCGCCTTCCAACAAATTCTATTTGCTACTGGTTCTAACCCCATCACCGAACCAGTCTACATCAGGTACTTTTTCGACTCATTTCGACTTCATCTCGGTTGTAATACGCCTATTTTGATTTTCTTTCGCAAAATATAATAAAAAAGTTTTCTATCAAAAGCCTTTAGTGCTATGAGAATTATGAAAATAAAAATATGTATCTATTGAATTTTCACTTACAACTCGCATATAACCTTTTTTAATTCAACTAGGTGGAATACTTTGCGCTACCTACTAATTTTGGATACCTTTGAATATTTTTGATTCGCCGCACGCCACTGAGCAGATCAAAACCAGCTTACGACTTCTTTGGTAAAATCGTTTACAAAAATGTGCAAAATGTGACGTCTGGTATTAATACATTTTTTGTGCTTGCCGTTCTTGCTGCGCGCCGTGCGCCTTCCGTGCCTCGCACTCGGGTACGTTCGGCTGGTACTATTACACTTTACTCCGCATTTCTTCGATTACTTACGATAAAGTTTTACGAACACCATACTCGGAGAACCTAAAAAGACATCACGAAAGATATTTACAAAGCGCTCGCGTATTGCACAATATACAGCGTGTAATAAACTTAGTTCACAATATTTTAGGGGTCTAAAAATACAAGATGAAAATTTAAAAAAATCGGTAATTTTTAAAATACGGTAATATATAAATGTACCGGGCCGATATTGTTTTTGAACAACTAGGAAATGAAGAACAATTTTTTAATTATTTTTTATTTATCGATTAATTGGCTTATTACAATTATGTATGGAATATAGCAACCTCTGACAGCGACACAAATGCGTGCTCTTTTAACTGTATTTTTCATAACATTCTCGCACACTTTGGGCTGTGTGTGAGGTGGCACCGTCTTGTTAAAACTGCATTTTTTGCAGCCCCAATCGACCCAATTCGGCTACCAAGAAGTTTTCCAACATGTGACGATAGCGATCACCATTAATGGATTAAAATCGTAAAATAATCATTAAAAGTCGTAAAAATTGTAAATAAATTGACTCTACGACTGCTAAATTTAAACAGATAATTATCTGCCAAACCAAAATGGCGGCCAAACAAAATCGGCCTGAAACATAATATTCACCCCGTACTACTTATATGTATATATTCTTAGGTGCTGAAGATAAATGTCTCCATTATGCGGGAACTGAATATCAAGAACACACTCTCAACTCGAATCCTTCAATTTTTTGGGCATCAGAAGATAAGATTGTCTGAGAATCTTGTTATAGTGGGCCACATCGAAGAGAAAAATTGTCCACCTCATGGACCGACCAAGCGGAAAAGGCAACAGGCACTTCTTTGGAGACAGCCCTAAGATCTGCAGGATGGCAATAAAAGTGGAGAAGCGTAATCAAAACGGCGGGAAATCATGGAAATCAAGATTCTCAGTTTTGAGAGATCGATGTGGATGACGATGAACAACAATTTCTATCTATATTTAAGCAACAATAATCCGGATTATATAACCATCCGTTGATAATTGTTACAAATATATTTATGCGAAAAGAGTGAGATCAATAATCCTGGTTACTAAAATGATATATTTTATGGAAGTAACAGGAGTAATAATAATGAACCGTGTGAGAAGTACCGTATAATGCAGACCCTAAGCACGGAGCCCTTACTACAAATATAAAGGCTTCAATTGAGGTCGCATGGATACGTTTCTCGAATGCCAGAGGAACGATTATCAAGATTTATCGTCTTGGCAACTCCAGTAGGAAGGCGGCTGGTGGGTCGTCTCAGATTAAGTATGGATAAACAGGAGGAAAAAGTTTATGAAAAAATATTAGACCTTGATTTGTCATGGTTTTGAACCTCTTAGGATATGGGGATGGAGTAGACAAGATGATGATGATGATTTATGTGTTATAAATTTAATCAAATTTTTTAAGGAATCCCGGCTGTCATTATCAAATAAATTAAATGTATTAATTAGAAAGATGTACAAATAAAATCAATTTTATGGAAAAAATATTGTTCTTTTGAAATTAGCAAAATTAACTTTGTAGTTAAAATTTATATTTTTATTTGTAAACTTTGTTTTACTAACCACTTATTGAGTTTTAATACATCTACCGGTTTCGAAAAATACCATTTTCCAAAATTCATTAAAAAAATATATATATATTGTTGTTGCTATCGGGATTCGAACCTGAATCTTTCTTATTAATACATTTAATTTGTTTTTAACATATTACAGACCATGTTCTGAATAATTACAACTTCACAATAAGAATATATTATCCTTAATAATCCAATAAATTAATAATGTTTTTATATAATTGAATAATTGACAAACCCCATAATATATAATTTATTATAGAAACGGTAATTGGGGGTTTTACCTATCAATTTCGGATTTTTAAATGTTTCTACGTAATTGTACCTTCTGAATATATATTTTCAACATTTTTCAGATATTCCAATAAATAAAAATAAATGACATATATTATCTCTATAATAGTACGGAATATTCTCACACAGTTTGAACATTTTCAACTCAAAATTTAGGTCATAAAATATTACGTACTATATATGTTACACCCTGTATTTTATTACATACTGCATCCTAATTTTACATCGATGACGTTCAAATCTAAAAAAAAATCTTCCGATAAATACAGAGGCACGGAATAAAAAAATAATTTCACTTCGAAAGAATCAGTGTCGAATTTTGTATTTAAAACAGTGTTAATCGCAAAGTGCCCAAGCTGCCTCGCTTTGTTATGTTTCCGCAGGCAGATGTTTTTTTTTATTTTACTGCTGTCCGAAGACCTTTTTCATTATTTACGGTCCGAAGTCTGAAATAACTCAAATAATAATTCGTTTTCACTTTCATTTGGCGGGACTGACTGCTTGGGAATCATTAAGGATGCTGAAAAAAAAAATGTTGCAAAAACTCGTAAGACCTTTTCCTTCTGTGGAGTTACGAGAGCTTTTGACGCCCGGGACTTACAATGCGAGGTACTAATTCGACGGCTACATTGTGCGTTCTCTAAAGCTTCATAAAACATTATTTTATTAGTCAGTAGTATTTCACAATTATAATATTTTTTATTGTGAAATTGTAATTATTCAGAACATAGGTCTGTGATATTTTAAATATGAATTAATATACTAATTAGAAAGATATACATATAAAATCAATTTTATCGAAAAATATTGTTGTTGTGTCACCGGGATTCAAACCTGGATCTCTTTCCTAACCGGGGAAGGTGCATTATACAACTATGCTACAGCGACAATATTTTTAGCGACAAATTTTCGAACCTATATGTTACCTTTTTGATATGAATATATTTTAATCGTCCTATTATTTGAAAGAGCTATCAGCTATAAAGGTAACATATAGGTTCGAAAATTTGTCGCTGTAGCGTAATTAGATAATGCACCTTCCCCGGTTAGGAAAGAGATCCAAGTTCGAATCCCGGTGGCGCAACAACAATATTTTTCGATAAAATTGATTTTATATCTATATCTTTCTAATTAATATATTTACAATATTTTTTGCAACAACTTAAAAATATTGCTTGCATATTTTTTTAATGATTAGGTAATTAGGCGGAATCGGTTCACTTCGCCGTACTTTTGTAAAATCTATATACGAAAAATGAATAATAAATACATAAAATAATGATTTTGAATTATGTAGAAAGTGTGAG
Source organism: Eubasilissa regina (assembly GCA_022840565.1). Lineage (NCBI taxonomy): Eukaryota > Metazoa > Arthropoda > Insecta > Trichoptera > Phryganeidae > Eubasilissa > Eubasilissa regina. The sequence goes on from JAINEB010000018.1 coordinate 32,385,153, forward strand.
TGAGAGAATAGAACATAAATTATACGATGCGAGTGCGTTGGAGCAAGCTAACAAACAGCGCCCGCGAAGGTCACTGACACGACAAAATTAATTAAAGGAACGCCCTGTTAGAAGATCTGAAAAGCTGAATACCAGAAGGGTGCGGCATTCAATCCTCTCAACTCATGTAAGTAATATAATTGTTCTTCGAGATTTCTTACATATACGGCGTGAATATTATGTTTCCGTTTATTTGATCAGTGGTAAATTTTTACTATAGTAACTTTTTACCGTCACCCTTGGTAAAAAAAAGTTTGCGGGTTGTTCGAATGTCCAATTTACTACTGTCAAAGTTAATCCTGCCTAATAGTGTGATTAGGTGAATAATCGACAAATACCTGAGAATGTGATTAATTTTCACATCTATTATGGACTGTTAATGTCTTGGCAAATTGTGATTTATTTTAAGTGATTTGATAAACATATTCTAATTGTAATATTTCATAAATGTGTACATTTTTCCTTTAAAATTTTAATATTTTATGTAATAAATATATAAATAATATAAAATATATAATACGTATGCCTTCTTACACGTAAACATTATTATCGTAAACAAATTCAAATAGCCTTTCTACAAAATCTTTATAATGCGTTTCCACTGCATTCAATCTTTTTTCTTTCATCCTCTGCCATCTAAGTCTCACTAGCATACATATAAAAGTGGACCCGATTACAAAACATTTCTTTTTAACACATCCACTGTCGAAGTACATTTTGATTAAGATGAAAATTTCATCTGTGTGAATCTAATCAATAAAATTTGTATAGCCATTAAAAACTTACTGAATGTACAAAATTATCTATAAACTCAAAAACGGGTAGTGGAATACTAAACACACACCAAAAGAAGTATATGAATGCATAAAAACGGGCTTCATATTAGGAAAGTCATAGTTTATTTTTTTACACGGTGGCTTAAATTGATATCCACATTTTTAATGTCGCCAAATAAATACTTATCTTTGAACAGGTAATTTAAACATCTTTATATAAAACATCTATCATTAATATACATTTTTTTTGATGTGTTGTTGATCGAAACTGACATTTTTGCACATTCTCATATTTTTACCAAATTGTTTTTCTCGAGACTTTGGATGTTCATTGGTGTGTGAATGTGGCTAGGTATCGCGTTTCATTTCAAATTTTCTGAGAATCTCCGGTGCGACATATTTATTTTATTGCACCAGACATTGCCGCGACAGAAATGAACTATTTTATTTTTATACATATCCGAGAGAAATAAATACAAATTTTAAAAAAGAAACGAAATACCACACGTGTCATAGAATTAATATTATAAATGAAACAGTAATATTTTTAAGATTAACAAAATCAACTTTATGATTAAAATCTGTTATTTTAGATTGTTAACTTTGTTTTATTAATCACTTAAAGAATTAAATACATCTACCGGTTTCGAAAAATATCATTTTCTTCTTCAGGATGTCATTAATTAATCAAAGACATATGTTGTATTGTTTCTTTAGCAGAATCTATTTTAAGATAATTATTTAAAAAATCAATTTAGTACCTAACTTAAATTTATGTTAGTAGATTAATAGATTCAGTTAAAGAAACAGTTATAAAATAAGTTTTTGATTAGTTAGTGACATCTTGAAGAAGAAAGTAATATTTTTCGAAAGCGGTAAATCTATTTAATTCATTAACAAAGTTAACAATCTAAAATAATAAAATAGTATTTTGTCACGGACGATACTTTACAGAATATTTTTGTAAATAAATTTTTGATTTTATTTAAATTGCATGTTTATTTTGCTCGTCGTGAATTTTACATTTACCATTTGTTGTAATTAAATAAAGTTATATTTCTATCCTGTATGCCAACACCATCTATCGTTATTATTTGATATGTAGGTATATTGTATAGAGCGTCATACTCTACTGTCTTGATTCAACGACCTCTTTCATATATAGACGGTGACATGCAACAATATGTTAAACCGATAAACTTAAATTACCTAACCAGAAAAAAGAGTCAGATTCTTGAACGAAAAATCATATTCTTTATTTTCAAAAATAGTTTAAGCAGCTTAGGCGTTTGCAAAGTATTTTAAATACCACAATAAGTTTACCAACAATTTTCCAAAGGAACATAAAGTTATTATTAGTTTAAGAAGCTTAAGGTGTTATTGTAAATTATGATAAATGTGTTGTCCGATATATCTATCACCTTCTTTTATTATTTTAACAATTCTCTCGGTTGCGCAATACGGCACAGTGAAGAACACACTCATTTTTTTTTTAAATAGAGGTATCAAACACACAGCTGCAGAACTATCCATTCATGCATTTTCTGATGCACGCTCGATGGTTGTGGATGCTTTAACAATATCATCTTCTAAAGTATGGCTTACTTTAATAGCAGGTATTTTATAGTCTTCTATTTCTGTTGCTATCAACACTCGCGTCGTACATCTACCTCACAATCTTATACTCACGCATTCGTTCCACATAACCCTTTCTTAATCTTGTTCACTCCGCTACGATCAGTTTTGCATTTATTTCTAATTCTATTCGTCACCATCACATGCAACATGTCAAACTTACTTCAAAATGAATTATTTGTATCTGTATATTACTTCATCGAATCAGTTTCGTATATCAATAAAAATTAAATGACATATTATAAATAAAATACATATTATCATGTAACAAGAGTAACAATATCAATTTCTCATTATTATATTTACAATAATAAATATTATGAAATTTATTTTATTAAGTAGAACACATTCTTATTGTGAAGTTGTAATTATTCAGAACAGATATAAACATAAAATCAATTTTATCGAAAAATATTGTTGTTGCGTTAACGGGATTCGAACCTGGATCTCTTTCTAAAGATATTTGAGATTCCGTAAAAACAAATAATGGAACGATAGATATATTACTTTGAAAAAGTGTAACATTATACGAATAAATTCGAAAATTTTGTCGTCAAAAGTACTGTCGCTGTAGCATAGTTGGATAGTGCACCTTCCCCGATTTGGAAAGAGATCTAGGTTTGAATCCCGATAACGTAACAACAATATTTTTTGATATAATTGATTTTATATGTATATCTTTCTAATTAATAGATTTAATTAGTATTTAAAATTTATTTTGTTAAATGGTAGATGTAAACGGTACTCGATATCGATACTGTTTATTAATTTAAAATCCACATTTTTTAAATAATGTTGCTAAGATTTTTCTTCTATCATATTCAGGAAAACACGAGACTAAAAATTTACGCCAAGTACTTAACGAACAGATTATATTAAAAGTAAACATTAACACTTTTTACATTTTTAGTGGCAAGTGAGAGTATGAAAATCATAAATTTTGTAATTTTAGGTGACATAAATAATATACAAAAATTTGATTACTAGTAACAAATCATGCAGCTCACTCCATGATGAGTTTTTTTAACTCCCACCATACTAGATATGCGGAACATCACACAAGGTAGAGTAGGACTTTAGGGGTGTTGATTTTAAATGTACGTATTTTAAAAGCTGCGACTGCTGCCTACATACGTCAGAATAATTTGAAAAATATGACATAAAAAATGAAACGCTTTCTTTCGAAAACAAGCTAGTTTTCATGCAGGCCACTATCTAAATTTCAGAGAAGAGAAAACTGCTATTGGTCGAATCTTAATATAAATGGCGGAAGGTAAAAGCAGGACCATCCTAACTTCGCTACTAACACCAATTTATATTAAACATAGCATGATCAATTTATATTAAAAATAGCAAAAGTTTGATTGATAATAAGTTATCACAATGAGTAAAGGCTATGAGAGAAATAATATCATTAAGAATAAAAATACAATTTTCTTCTTATTTTAATGTCGTATCATGTCACTTACTTTTGTCAGGTTCTATACTCCCTAAATAAACAAATTAACGATGTATTTTACATAACAATTAATCTTTTGCAAATTCTCAGGGTCCAAAAATACATATTACTGACAGTTAATATATTTATTGCATATACCTTTATATTTTGTGCCTAGTAAAATAACAATCACCCTTAAATTTTTGGGAAACTTTGCGTACTGGATTCTTGTTAAAGGGGTGTGTGCTAATTTCAAATAAGCTAAATTTTTTTTAAGTACTATATGACTTGTATTTATTTGAAAGAGGTTCAAAATATGAGAGTTGTTTATATAATTTTAAAATAAAATATTTGACCTACTACTAATAGTAGCTAGTCTAATTTATAATACTGTGAGTAAATAGTATGTCCATTTAAATAAATTATTACTACTATTTTACTTCTATTCATCGAGAACTCCCTCGAAATGTTGAAGGTTTGAAAGACACTTCGCGGGGAATTATTAAGATAAATAATACCCCATCCTTCATAGGACGCAATCAAAGAGGCAATCTCTAGAGACGTCAGGTACCTTTTATATGCGGACTCGGTACCTACACGTGAATGTACCCATTTATAAAAAATAAAGGTAAATAAGGCAGGGGTGGTGCATACTACAAAATAACATTTATAGTGGGTATACATATATATATATACAGACCTGGTGTAACAGACCTGGTCCACAATATTTTATGGTTGATATCTGACTAAAATACGAGTCAAAAATGTTCAAGAAAAATGTGGCTAATCTCAACCATGTCAGAGATATGAGCATTTAAAAAGAACGTAATTATGCGATTAATACGAATAATTTAAATATTTTATTGATTCCAAATTATATATTCAATACAAAAAATTAAAGGTCATCGATTGTCGAGCGTCCAAACTATTTTAAATTTCGTAAATATTTATTTCGAAGTACGTAGGCGTAAAGTGGTTTTGTAAAAATTTCAAACAATTATATTTTTCGTAATGATACAGAGTATGCACATATTCCATGAACATTTTGGACTCGTAATTTAGTCAGGTATCCATCTATAAAATAGGTCGGTTACACCCTGTATAATGAATGTAATTTCAATGTATTTATTATTTTTTAAGGTAATACATAGATAAAAAAGTACTTTAGTTGGTAACTACTCGTAATATATTTAAATATATATATTATTTCGTTAATAATATTTTATTTGAGTTATAAATAAATCTAAATTGTGGAATAATTGAATTTTTTTTAAAAGTGCCTATTTAATATTATATATTTTAATTTGGATTTTCTTCCAATTTTTTTTTCTAATCGTGATATTGTCATGGTTGATTTCTTGTCACATTTCTAAATGTAGATTTCTTAGGTATAATACTTTTTCATATATAATTGTCACTTTCCCCGTAAATAATCATAATAATATCTACAATTTTATTAATAATAAATAAATAAAAATGCAAGTTTTAGTAAAAGTCACGGTATGATCAGCTAACCAAATATTGAATGAATATTAGAACCCTCAAAAATCAACACTTGTGTGACAAGGCTGTGTAATAATTGTGCATATAATAAAGGAAAAGAAAAAGTGAACTATGAAGAGGCGTCACAAAGTTTTAGTAACTACCGAAACGTAATTAACTGTTCTAACTATAAAATATTCCAAAAAAGCTTTGAAGATTTCATAAAATATCGCACGTGTTGATATATAAAAAAAAAATATGACTAATTTCGAAAAATCCAATAAAACGTAAACGAACTTAAAAATTGTTTAAATAATACAACAAATTATTTTGTTTAAACCATTATTTATTGATTATTCAACCTATGGTATCTTCTTCAGAAAACAATGTATACTGAAATTAAAAATACAAGCATAGATAAAAACAAAACCATAAAGTTGGGGGTAACTAAGTAGGAACTAGTATAAAAATAAATTTAAAATGTGACTTTTTACAAAGATATAGTTTTGTCTTTATCTATGCTTGTATTTATAATATCAGTATACATTGTTTTCTGATGAAGATACCACAGGTATCGAAACATGTTGAATAATCAATAAATAGTGGTTTAAACAAAGTAACAATTTTTACTTCTTCAATATTAGCAAAATTACTTCGTGGCTACATTTTATATAAATAATAAGATTCAGTCTTATTATTTATGTAAAATGTGGCCACCAAGTAATTTGGTACTATTGAAGAAGTAAAAACTGTTTGTCTATAAAATAATGAATAATATAAAATAATAAATATATTGTACGCACCCTCGTATCGTATTGTAACATGATTAAACAATTTGCAACTAAATATATATAATTCTAAAAAAATATATAATTATAGTAAGATTATTCTTAAATCTATTTCTATGTATGTATGCATGTACCGACCCACATAAAAACCAATATGTACCTGGCCCAAAAAATTAAATCGGCATTTATAAACATTTAAGGTCTTAGAGCGATAAAAAAAGCTGTCCATAAATGTACAGCATTTAATGGCCTATGTATATATCACGAGGAGGGAACGTATAAACCCCAAGCTAAGAAAATGATCTTTACACGGTCAGGTAAGGGCTGTGATGGATAAGTAGTTTTGTGTGTCTGCCCCGGTAGCACAGTGGAATCGATCTTATTCATTTTGACTTTAGGTATCGTGAAAACATATATTACATTATAAATATAATGTATTATTTGTTAAATATGAATAAAGAAATCGGTAAGAAAAAAATAACGTGCATTAACTATTTTAAATGACAAGGGTAAATAATTAAGACTCAAATAGAAAAATTAACGAACCGGAACAGTCGATAATATCTGGATTTATTTTTGATAAAATATACCAATATACAGACTGTGACATATCTAGTCCATAATACTTTATAATTAGATACCTCACTAAATTACATCGAAAATGATATGTTCAAGGGATATGTGTCTAATTTCAACCATTGAAATATATTATTGATTCCAAATTATATAAATACAAAAAATTAAGGTCATCGATTTTCGAGCGGCTAAACTATTCTTTGTTATATGATTTAGGGCCTGAAGCACAGATATAGATTAATCATTAAACAATTTTGCAAATATTTGTTTCGAAGTATGAACGTTGACTTCGAGCTTAACACGATTTCGTAAAAATTTCAAAAAATTATATTTTCCGTAACAGTGTAGAATTTGCACATATTCCTTGAACATTTTCGACTCAGGTATCCACTCATAAAATATTGTGGACTAGGTCTGTTACACCCTGTAGTTGGACGGCCGACTGACATCTTTTTTCCATTCTATTTACACATTAAGTATTGATTAATGACTCGAATGATAACCAAAATTAACTCCGTATAATGATATACATGCACTTTAATTATATTACAGAACATACATTGATTGATAAACCGTAAGATTTCCTTGTACTTTTTTTAATCCAATATAACTAAGAGGAGCTATAATTAAAATTAAAAGAATATCAAGAGCCGGATCTATATTTGCGAGAATCTCACGAACTGGAGCTGTATTTGCAAGAATTCCACAAACCGGAGTAGCGTTACAGTTCGCTTCAGCCTATTCCGAAACCTGTATATAATATGTAAACCAATGGACATGTTCAAGTCAATTGTGCAAGTTTTTATCACGTTTTTTTCTTCTTCTTTTACTTTTTTTATTTACACGGGATTGGCTCTCCCCGTACGATAGCCGCAGGACTGTCTTCTGACTTACACGGACGACTTCATCTTCTCTTCGAAGTTTGACCACCAGGTTGCTTAATGTCTTCTTCCAGTATTTATTATTAACCTTTCCTCTCTGATGATGTAAACTGAGTTGATATTGCCTTTAATTATGTGAATAACTCTGTAAATATAAGGGAATACCTTTTAGTTATTGATGTGGTGTAGAGATCCTTACAGTCGGAGTGCGCGGGGCCTGGGTTGCTGGATGCCGATCGTCACTTTAGTGGCAGAGCATGCAATGGCCGAGTTAGACGTGACTTATGCGTCTTTGTGCTGTCGTTCGTGATGATCAATATTTTTTTTCTGATTTTTAGCTCTTTTCTGTCTTCTTCTTTATCGTGTTCCTTCTATAATGTTTTTACTAAAAGCTTCTGTGTTTTCAATCAATGTTCTTACTCGATTTTCGATAGTAGATATTTCTTTTTGAATCAATAAATAATCATTACAAAAAGAAACTGAATATAATTGTCTTAAATAAATTAAAATATTTTATCTTAAAAATAAAATATTGATTGTTATTATGCTGTAATATCTAAATTCTACCAGTCAATGATATGTCTAGACATGTGTGTTCTAACTTGCGTTACATTTAAATATTCTTAAACATTATAATACGCAAAATATACTAATCATAAACCATGCCGCCGAAGACTAATGGAAAAGCAGCGAAGAAGTCGGACAAAGCCCAGAAGAACATCTCCAAGGGAGATAAGAAGTCGACTCGCAGGAAGAAGGAGAGCTACGCCATCTGAATCTACAAAGTGGTGAAGCAGGTGTACCCCGGCACCGGAATGTCCATCAAAGCGATGAGCATCATGAATAGCTTCGAGGCGCCTCGCCCACTACAACAAGAGGTCCACCATCACCAGCAGAGAGATCCAGACGGCCGTGAGGCTGCTGCTGCCAAACACGCCGTCAGCGAGAACACCAAGGCAGTCACCAAGTACATCAGCTCCAAGTGAGCGTCCACCACGACGACGACGACGACGATGACGATGTAGTACACACACACTATACAAACTTGCTTACTGTTTATGATGCCAACTCGAATCACCGTCTTGCAAGTTTTTTTTTTATATAATATGTATTATCTTTAAAATAATAATAATAAAAACCCGATCAAGCTGAAATTAACGCGTTATTCGTATCAATATGTTTGAGTATGTCCAAATCTTTGTAGGAACCAATTAATGGGATTTATCCCCTGCGGGATTGTCATCAAGATATAGATGTCTCACAGAGACGAAGCTATTATTTTTACATGGGAAGTACGGAAATCTTGGGTATTGCAGAGCTTACAATCTGTCATCGGCTGGTTTAAGTGATCACTTTACACAATGTAACGTTCACCTATTTACCCATGCTACCACTATTATGCATTATTATTATTATTAGAAGTACCTCCTGATAAACGCAAAAATATTTGGTCCACTCATCTTTTTTTAATTTTAAATTCAAAATTATGTCTTTTACTGACGACTTTTTCGTTGGCAAAACTACACATAATAAAATACGACCCAAGTCGTAAGTAGTCGGAAAAAGTGCGGTCGGGTTACAATAGATCATTATTATTATTACTCGAAATAATTTGAAACCCAAAAAAAGTTCAGCCATAAAACTATGCGGACCCCTGCAGTGTCAATCAGTTTTGTACCCACTTACCAAACAAAATCGGTAGGTTTACCCGACTACATAACGCAACAAGTTACGATATATCATAACAATACGACACCCCTGAACAAAAGTTTACAGATATTAGCATTCTTCACTTCATTAAGAACCCTTTGTCAATCTCTCTTTTTGTAAATCGGTTATTTTTAAATATTTATCAGGATGGGAAAATAATGACAGTGACGCATATTGAGCTTTCAATGATGTATCCAAAGTGACCGTCCTTTTCTTTAAATCACTCGAAATCTTTTAAGAAATATTTTGTTTCGCTTCAAACCGTGCGCAATTCTGCGTGTCATAATCGATAACAATAAATTCTGAGCTGTTTTGTGTTTCGTGAGATAAAAATCGGGATAAGTTATAGTTATAATCAAACAAGGGATGAGGCGGTGCCGGAAGTTTTATCGAATCAGGTGTGGTCTAAAATATCGACGAACCTTGTGCCAAATTCTAAGAGTTCTTACTGACCCAAATAGAAGAACAATGAACAAATAGTAGTTTAATTTGAATTAGCGTCTCCATATAGCCAACACCGAATAACTGACAAATGACGGTATATACAAGATACACTTTTAATATCTGCATTGGAATTATTGTAAAGAATATTCCTAGAAAAAATTATATCATATTTCATCACATTAATAATTTTTGTCGTAATTAAAACACTTTTAATCAAGTCAAAATTTACCTATTTATTGAAATTTTTAGAGTTTACAGGGCTTACGACCTCTCCTCGTTTGTAAATTACCCATACTTCCATATATTTTCCATTATATATAATAAAATATAGCTTCGTCTCTATGAAATATCTATTATTCTTTAATAGCGATGCTTTCGTGGGTGAAAATCCAGTAATTGTGTGTTCTTAGACATATTCAAATATTGATAATTATTTATTATTTAATTAACCAAATTAAACTAATTTAATCAACAATCGATTAGTTGAGAGTTTTGCATCAAAACAGATGAATACAGCGCTTAGTTAGTTAGTTTATTTAAACAAATGTATACATTATAGTGATAAGATTTACAAATACCAATCATCGCTGTAATAATTTTTTTTTAGTAACGTGATTTCAGAGTAAGCGTTTGTAACTATCGTTTTCTTTTGGGACATTGAATAACAAGATTTGTCAAAATAATCATCCCAAATTTTTACAATATTCATTGCTTATATTATTTTTAATCGGGAGTTCTCAAACATTAAGGTCAGTGCGAGAGCAAGAGACGGATTCGTCATGTTCGTCAACTTACATCCGAAAATTATTTAACAAATAATATTTTAAAATTAGCAATGTTTTATTAACCACTTAATTGAGTTTAAATACATCTACCGGTTTCGTAAAATACCATATGGCAACACCAAAATGGTTCAAAGATAAAATAATGTAACTTTAAAAAAGCACTATGATCCAAGTACATACATGATAATTCTACATCATATTCGAAGACAATTGTATATTAAAACTTTTTATTATTTAACAATTTGTAAGCGAGATAATTGCACGGAAAGGTGATTTTTTTGTATTTCTTAAATTTGTATATAAAAATAGTGATTTATTAAATGTTAATTCAAAATAAAAACTATGCAAAACACACATACTTAAAGCAAAAAAAAAAAAACACATTTTAAACTCAATTAAGTGGTTAATAAAACAAATAAAAATATAAATAATATAATATTTATCAATATGTACGTATATGTATCAATAAGCATTTTTTTTTGGTCTTGAAGAAAATCCCGATTGCTATCAGCTGATTCAATTTAATAATCAACAGAATTTTATACAAGTATCGAAAATATATTTTTTTTAAATATATGACCATAATGCAAAATAAAATATCGAATTACCTTTACGTCTTTAAATGTAATAAAAAATATTTAAAATCAAATGAAATCTGTTTCTAAAAATCGGCCAACCGACGCGGGCACCGGAGCAGCATAAGGTATACGCTGGAAATTATTGGAATCATCAATTAAAAAAGTCAAGTAATACAGCCGAACCTTTTTACAGCAGGTATTTCAACCGTTCGCAGATCCTTCGCCGACATAAAAAAGGTCCTTAGACATTTGTGGACCCCGACAAAAAAATACGTTTACGCTCTCAAATCGCATTATTTTGGATAATTGACTTCTGGGGTGGATGGATAGGAGAGCGGGTCTCTCGGACGTGTGTGGGAGCTGCACGGGCAATGAAGCCTCATGAATTTAAAAGTGTTCTCTTTAACAAAAGAGAGCGGATGATTTATTGAAATTAAAAATATAATAAATGGTGTTGCCATACGCAAGGATCGGTTTTATGTCCCTTTTGTATACCTGGGTTGTGTAAGAATGAGCGCGTACGGATCTCCGTGCAACCAATTAAATACTATTTCAACATTTTTTTGTCATTTTCAAATTCGGTCTCACACCATTTTCATCGCACGTTTTATTGAGCAGATTTATCAGATCCCAACATTATTTACACACACACATTATTTTCAAATATGTACGATAAATGTATATTTTTAAATATGTACGATAAATGTATATTTTTAAATATGTACCATAAATGTATATTTTTAAATATATACGATAAATGTATATTTTTAAATATGTACCATAAATGTATATTTTTAAATATGTACCATAAATATATATTTTTAAATATGTACGATAAATGTATATTTTTAAATATGTACGATAAGTGTATATTAAAAAAAGTTTGATAAAAAAAATAAGAAAAGTTTCTTACTTACTTACCATCACGTTGTCTCCCCGCTGGGGTAAGTAGAGAGGATAGAGTTCCACACTCTTCTGTCCTGACACACAATTCTCGCCTCATCCACATTCATACATCTTCTCATACAAGCTCAACAATTATTGAGGCTTCTAACAGGACCATCCTCCAGTATCTGGTTTACCTGGTCCGCGGACGTCTTCTACTTCTGGTGCCATTAACACTGACGTTATATATATTTTTTACCATTCTCTTCTCATTCATCCACTCCATATGACCAAAACACCTAAGTGATCCTTTCTTAATCTTACTCACTATACTAAGATAAGCTTTACATTATTTTTTTATTTCTTCATTCTTTAGTTTGTTATAAACAGATCTGCCACATACACGCCTAAATGATCTCATTTCCACTTCATTCAGTCTACTTTTGTTCCTCTTCTGACAGCTCCAGTCTTCACTTCCATACATCAGTGTTGGTACCAGGACTCCATTGTGAACCGCTAGTCTTGCCTCAGTTGACAAATTTCCACAACCTATAATTCCATTCAATGCGCCATTCAATTTATTCCCTGCAGTCACCCTCCTTTCTTTATCTTTCTTTGTCTTTCCGTTTCTATCAAACATACTTCCCAAATACATAAATTCATCTACTTGTTCCAAACATTCACTACCTACGAGTATTTTGCACGTTGTCTTGCTTTCAATCCTTCTCGAATACCATCACTTTCGACTTGTTGACATTCATAGTAAGGTCGCTTTCTCTGCATACATCATACATTCTTCGTTACGTCCAAAAAAAATTCGATATATATATTGGGAGTATGCATTAATTCATGCGGTTTTCTAAGAGAGGGCGTTACTAGTATTATTTCGCGCCGTGTTCATCCGTGACTATATTCATTTGAAAGCTACTGTCATTGCGCGTCTTTTTCAGTATATGTCATTTGATTGAAGTGTAAACAACATTTTTTTCTATTCATTTGAACATGTCGAACTTTGTGCCAGAAAAAGTGTTTTTGCGGGGAGTTCTTCTTCATTACTTTAACATGAAGAAAAGTGCTACCGAAAGTCATCGTATTTTAGTAGAGGTTTATGGTAACCATGCTCTAGCTGAAAGAACGTGCCAGAAGTGGTTTGCACGGTTTAGAAGTGGCGATTTCAACTTAGAAGACATGCTCTGTGTTTGGTGGGATCAGAAGGGTGTGTTGTATTATGAGCTGTTGAAATCGGGTCAGACGATCAAAGGGGACCTCTACCGAACACAATTAATTCGTTTGAAGAGAGCGATTGCGGAAAAACGACCAGAATATGCAACCAGACACGAATCCATAATTTTCCATCATGACAACGCTCGGCCACATGTTTCAAGACCGGTTCAAAACTATTTGGAGAACAGTGGGTGGGAAGTTCTACCTCACCCGCCTTATAGCTCAGACATAGCCCCTTCTGATTACTACTTGTTCAGATCAATGCAGAATGCCCTCACCGGAATACGCTTCACTTCAGAACAGGGTATCAAAAATTGGCTTGATTCGTTCTTCACCACCAAGCCGGAGAAGTTCTTTTGGGATGGAATCCACAAACTGCCAGAAAGATGGGCAAATGTTGTAGCTTCCGATGGACAATACTTTGATCATTGAGTGTATAACCATTTTTTCACAATAAAGCCTTAATTTTCGAAAAAAAAACGCATGAATTAATGCATACGCCTATTATATATATATTATATTATTTAATAAGCTATATCAATATTTATCCTTCTACAATAACTTATCTTGCACATATTTAAATAGTTTTATTTCGTATTTATATAATTTCTCTTCCTTTCTTACGTCATTTGACATTTCATTGAAAATCTTTATCGCACCGTAGTTCCAACATAGATTTCTAAGATTTAGCATTCTTTCTGAACAGCAGTCTCATTCTATCTCTTCATCTTGTATGATGTTCGTGCTCATGTTGATTTGCCACAAATTTTTTTATAAATTCTGACAATATTAATTTAGGGAGGATTTTAAAAATAAACACCATAACATTTAAAAATATTTTCTGTTTTAAGGTCATCAAATTAAGGTCCGAGTTTTTATATTTTTTCTGAATATTATTCTGAAAGATTTATTTTGCAATACCTACTGATAAAAATATAATTTCTTCTTCATTAACCAAAAATAAAATGCTGCAGCAATAGTTATAAACTATTTAAATTATTAAGATTCATTAAGTTTTAATAATTTGGTAGGTGTTTAGAATTTCGTGATTCAATGTGAAACATTAAATCGATTTAAATTACAGACAGGAAAATTATTGAACGTACATTAAAACGAGTCTATTTAAAAAGGTAATTTTCGGCAAAGTTCTAAAAATTAGACAGTAACAAATTGGTCTTGTCGCGAGCCGTGGAAATTATTCCAAGTCATGACCCAAACACGATTACGTACCCTATCCCGATGTCTGCAATTATTAACGGAGCATTCAAAAACGCAGTGGCGGCTAAAATATATATTTTTTACAATTTTTTCTGCATAAGTGTATAACAAATTTTTTACTGCGCTCCGTGATTCATATTACTTGAGAAAGTTTCGCAGGATATGTCTAAAGATCGAGAATGTTCCAAATCCGATTTACAAACAATTTTCTTCTCGATTTTTGTACTTCTCGTAATCTTTTGATTGGATAAGTCGTACACTTCAGATGAAAATACGAATTTTTAAAGGATAACTATGGGTTTCTTAAGAATAATAAACAATAAAATAAAACTGTAATAATTTATTGTTTAACAATACTATCGTTGCATGAAGAATTAGTTATTTTTTTTATTTATTTCATATTCATTGTATATTTTGTTCATTATATTATATTCATTTAATGGATTTGTACCATCTTCTAGAAAAAAACTATGTGCATACTTATGAATCGCACAACCAGTTTTCTCTTATAGATATATGTAACTACCGGACGCGCTTCATACATGCTTTGGATGCTCCGCATCCCTTATGTTCTAGAGTCAAAATACTTTGTACTTTTTATTTCTAGCCAAAAACTGCACTGCTCCAAATAAATTCATCCTATCCTTCAGAGACCAGTCATAACGCACGGCGCGCACACAGAGCGATTCGAAATACATATACAATCTCAACTTTCGAACATCTCTGAACCGCAGATACCAGCAACAGTGAATTCTATCATTCGTTCCGTATCTACAACTTTCGCGCATGCGCATTCAGTTCCGCCTATCAACGTCTTCTAATACTCTAAAGCATTCGTTAAAAGCATCCAACGTACAAAAAACGACTTTAATTACGAAGCGTTTTGAGAAATTTGTTTGTGTGACGCATTTTTTTACAGTTTTGCTTGAATTTTTGAAGTCGAATTATTGAAACATCGAATATCCTTCGATTATAATGATAGATATTTATCTATTTAATTAATCATTTAAATAAAAAATGAAAATAGAAAATAACTTGGATCACCAACGTGATCTAATGCTATAAACGAATATAGTGAATTGTGTGTATTCATGGGCTAGTCTATAGATTTGTATATATATTTTTTTCAGTTGCGTTTATTTTTTCCTCGATTTTTTGTACAAGGTAAACAAATATAAACAAGTATTCATAAAGCAATGTAAGTAAAGATAATCATAAAATCAGTATAAGTAGGCATAATCATGATAACAATTTAAGTAAACATAATCATAAAACAATATATGGAGAGTAAAAGTAAAAGTATACATGGTAATATATAGTAAGTAAGCATAATCATAAGAACACTATAAGTAAGTATAATCATAATAACAATTTAAGTAAACGTAATCATAAAACAATATAGATTTGTATATTTGACAGTAGGTATAAACTTACAAAAAGACACCGACTACCACTGGTAAATACATTAATCGTAGCGAATGTGAGTCTGTTTGTAACATTGTCGATAGAATTAAGAAACGGCTGCTAATATGATTTAGTCGTGTAGAACGTATAAGTAAGGGGAGAAAGACCTGACATGATCAGATAAACAATTCTGTCAAAAGCGTCAACAAAATTAAGATAAACGAAGTTCTTTTTTGATCTAAAATATACTCTCCTTCATTTTTTACAATGCTCTTCTATCTTTCTGGTCTACTTTCTAGGCCCCTCTTCCAAAATTCACTTGTCTGTGATGAAAAGTATTGCTCCGATACTGTTCTGACCTCGTCTACAGATTTTTTTTTCCCGTCCAAATGATTTTGGAAACTGCGGAGTAAATGATAATCAGATGGGGCAATGTCCGGTGACTATGGTGAATGGGGCATCGTTTCCAAAAAAAGATTCATTCCTGAGACGTGACAGCAAAAAAGAGCATACATTCTCATTGACCTAATTTGATGATTTTTCCGATGGCACGCAGGTGTCGATGAATGGTTAAATGACCAAATCCAAGCTTCTCTGCTAGTCCCTCAATAGTTACGATGGGATTTTGTTCCACCACGGTTTAAAGAATGTCCTCGCCGAACTTTACAATGAAGCTCGTCTTCTAGGCTGTAGTTTCCGGCTCTAAAAATCTGGAACCGCCGTTGATACTGACTTACGCTTATTGTCCGATCTCCATATAATGCATTAAAATTCCTCCACTATCCGTTGCATTATTGCTTTTATTGAACTCATAAAGTAAAATATTCTCCTTTTTCACTACACTTGTAGCTGTTAAAATCAAATTGCACTCTTCAAAATTTCAACTATCTGCTTTTATAGCAGTAGTTTATTCCGCCCCCCTCCGACTTTTGTAATTGTAACTGTATGTAATTGAATGTTTTGTTTTGTAATTGTTTTGTAATTTTGTAATTGAATTGTAATTGAATGTATGTTTTGTAATTGTAATGTAATTGAAAAAACCGTATTATCTGTGGGATGACAAAATAATTAGTTGGACATAAAAATTAACCAGTTATGCAATTTTTCTGGTTATTACAGGACTTCCGCCGGCGTTCTCTTTTCCTAATACCTTCAACACTCACCTTATGTACCATCTTCACCTTAATCTTCTTTCTCATACGTTTTACATGACCGATCCACTTCAGCGATCCTTTATTTATACTATCGATTATGCTACAAGCAACTCCACATTCGCTCCTAATTTGTTCGTATATATATAACAAGATCTATTTTGCGTGGATGCTGTCAGGATTAGTTTATGTAATTATAGTTTATAAAATATGAAAATGCGCCGCCTCTGTGTGAACAATAGGTGCATACAGGTAAGCGATGCAATATAATTTGCAAAAGGACATCATTCTGAGAAGCGGCGCATGCGCCGCGGGCCAAACTCCTTCAGCCAGTGGGGCACGGTTCCGGCGATCGGGGCGGCCCAAGGACACGCGGGACTTGCATTATTATAATGGAGGATTTTAGCAAATTGCAGGGAACCAACTGCTCTATGAACGATTATATATTAAATTTAGGTTTAAACACTTTTCTTAAATAGCTGAACATTTCTATAAGATTTTTAAAACTGAAAATACCACAAATACTACTCAATAATTAGTCTATACACTGGTATGTAACATCGTGTTCTATTTCCATACTGTTAAACTAAGAATACGATAAATAAAATGGTAACATGGATTATTTCATCTTCCAGTACGCAGAATCAATGTCAAGAATGCCTACTGCATGACCAATTAAATTGTTTGAAAAAAATTCAGCATCAAACTACAAATAATTGTCATTTTTTTAATTAATCAATTGTGTATCAGTATATCTGCTTAAATCAATAGTTCAACAGATTTTTTTTTTGTGACACGCTACCTCTCTATAAAAGAAAAATCTTTTATTCAATGAGGAATACAATAACATATTTCTACTTAATACGTAAGTACTAAAATAATATCTATTAACTCCTTATATTCCTATCGTGAAGTGCATTCCTGTAAAATATTTTATACTATTTAGTAATGATGATTCGGACATAAGTCTTCAGATAGGTAGCTATATTATTTTTTTATCTGAATTCACATTAACACTCCAACTATATATTTTAAAACTATCATAAACACTTTTACTATGAAAATTGGAATAGCTTGGTGGTTTCCTGGGATGTTACTCTAACCCCCGACTATTGAATCACTAGGCGAGTATCGTATAATATTAACCACTAGACTTATTGATTATTAATTCAGTTTGACACCTTGACTATCACATTTACTGATTCAGGTTTCACCTCAATCTATCTCCCAACAACTCCACATGATATGATATGCTAGATGTTATTTATCGCCACCGGTCCATACATAACAAGAAAAACTACATCCGATATACATAAAATGTATAATATATTATATAAAGTTAGATATGCAAGGCTGCATGTACCTGTCCAGAGGACGGGGTACCTACCCGGCATCTCCGTGAACAAAATGATGATCATTTGATCGTCTTGCCTAAAAATATTATGCGCACTCTTGACTCCGAGGGTGGGTAGCGTGCACCTCGTGGTGTGTGTGTGTGCTTTGAAAAAGGCACATTTATTTGATTGAAGATGCGAGATTAGTGCAGGTAGGGACGTGTTGTTGGGTAAGTGAATTTACCCTCGTCAAACCCCGGCTGACATGAGACCGATAAATGGCTCTCGTGCATGCCTGGTCAAGAGGGAGGCCAAAGCGCGTCACTATTGCTGACTCCTTAGACATTGCACATTTTAATTAGATTATTTTAAATACTAATTAAATATTGTTTTTGCACTACCGGGATTCGAACCTGGATCTTTTTTCCAATCCGAGGAAGATTACCAACTATGCTACAGCGACAGTATTTTTGACGACAAATTTTTTAATTAATATATTTACATGTTCTCCTTAATAGATTATTTTAGAAACGAATTATAATTCTAGATTTAAATTATCTTGTTGTATATACTTTGATAATAATCATAGGAGCCGTTTACTTTCAAACCCCTCTACAATCAAAAATGAAAAAAATGTATATTTTAATGCAGTTTTACTAGTAAAAAATTATACTTACGATTGGTTCAAATACTGTACCAAAAATAATAATTTAAGTAATAGAATAATAGAATAAACAAAAACAAGTTTAAGTTTCGTGTCAAAACCCTTCATAATTGAGAACTTAACCTCCAAACGGCTCAATATTGAAACTGACCATTAGTTTTTAGTGGTACCCCACCGGCTTGTACCAAAATGATCAAATAATATGAACAACAAAACACCTAAAATACGAGTGTTCAATATCAAACATCTCTATAAATATGGTAGAATACTTTATACTACTACTACTTGCTACTGCAATAAATTTAGTTAAATCTCAAAACCGACAACATATTTGTAATTTTTATTTACATTTCCTGTATCTTTGATACATACACCGTATCTTGAAAATATATATTGAAGTATTTAGATGAAAAATCTATTTTTAAACTTATTAAGGAGAACACATTCTTATTGTGAAATTATAATTATTCATTTTAAATACTAATTAGATGTTTTAATTAGAAAGATATAGATATAAAATGGAACGATAGATCTGTTAATTTGAAAAGTATAACATATGGGTCTGAAAATTTGTCGTCAAAAGTACTGTCGCTGCACCTTCCCTGGATTGGAAAGAGATCCAGGTTCAAATCTCGGTAGCGCAACAGCAATATTTTTCGAAAAAATTGATTTTATCTTTCTAATTAATACATTTAATTAGTATTCAAAACTATTTTTAAACGTTTTTCGTGATTGCTGGGTTTGGGTTTGGTGGGGTTTAGAATTGAACGACTCATATAAAAAATGAAAATTCAATATTGTTATTTTCAGAATATTCTGGATTAAATTATGAAGGTCAAATTATAAAAACTGTTAAAAATATTTTAAAAGCTCTTCTTGGTTTAATTTTTCGCGTAAATGAGCACCAAGTTTCAGCGAACAAAATAAGGACAGTTGATAACGTTGGTTGCAAAGCCCTGGTGACCGTTCATGTCCAGCAATTCAACATTAGGAGATTGGAATTGACTCCGTAGGTACACGGGTATTACTCGGATTCTCCGGATTCGGCCAGTGCCAGTGGGCCGAGGGTTTGGGGAAAATAAATACAGAATCCCCTGCATCAGTACGTCAGTCAGATTCATCTCAACTAAATTGCTTTTGCCGAGTACGTTTTCAACCATTTCAGGTAAATGTATGTACATATATATATCTACATATGGGGAGGAATGCATACAGAAACAATATGAAAATTTAATTTCATTATGATATTTTGGTGTTATTATTATTATTATTTGGATCATTGAAAATTGGGATCCTCCTACAGACTAGTAAATAAATAGACATGACATGAAGTGTATATATAGGAGAGGGGTTTGGAACATTATTTTCGGGGCGAGGGGCATTCTACACACATATCATCATCATCATAAACATATCATAAAAGTAATACTAAAAAAACCAAAAGTTTACCCGACAAAATTATTTTTCGAAGAATTCCAAGTACCAACATTTTGTGATCTACTTAAAAGAAATTCTATTATTTAAATATTAAAAGAAAAAGAAAAATATCATTTTATTATTGAAAATCGTACTAGGTTTAAATTTTTATTCTCATGCTCAAAAATTAACACATCATTTGCACATAGGAAAAAAAAATGAACGGCTTACCCGAAAACATCAGGAAGATTAATGACAAAGAAATAATCAATGCTATCAAAAAATATTTTAAAGATAAAAATGAACCCCGAAATTTATAATATTTTTATATCGTTGCCATTAATCTATTTTATTAGAAGCTAGTTATTGTAAACAATAATTATTAATATGTAATCCCCTTCTCTGCACAAGTATATGCTTTTTAGAGAAGTTGTAGAACTAAAAAAAAACTTATTATTGCATTGTTTCATTTAAATTATAACAGATTAATAAATAATAAATAAAAACTAAAAAAAAAAATATATATATGTATCCAACGAAACAAATCCAATAGATTATGCTACATTTATGCAACAATAAAAGTATTTACTATTCGAAAATTGAATCTTTATGTAAACAAGGTGTATTTTTTATATTAATCCATATTATATTATCAGCGTTAAAATTTTCGTTCCAATCGAGTCATATTTTAAAAAAAAGTCGTGGTGCTCTTTGATTACGTGAGTGGCGCTAAAGTGGTTACGTAGGTGCCACCAAAATGAAAATTTTGGAACAAATAATTTGCGATAGTTCATGTCTATTTATTTGGTGGTATGTAAATCCTCCTCAGAAAATATAAAGAAAAATAGAGTTGTGTCGTTTTAGAAATGAAACTAATGGCGTAATAAGTCGGATACATGAGTTTGTTTTTATGTTTCTACCAATTCTACTAAAATGTTTACACTTGTATATAGTAGTGAGATCAATTACAACTAAATCTTTTTATAAATTGATCTCATCATGTCTCATTCACGGGACACAAGAAGAAAAAGCTCTTCAATACGGCTTATTTTTTACAACCATTCCACAAGTTATTCAGGTACACAGATACACAAAAATATTTTATAATTAAACTGAAAATAAACATTAATAATAATAATAAAAAAACATTTTGTTTTCTTATTTTTATTAATATAATATGTTACCACAAAGTAATTTTGTAATTATTGAAGAAGATAATAAACATTTTTTTTAAATACCTTCGCAGACAGTCCTGTAAATATACAATATACTTTACAAAAAAAATAGCCGAATATGAATATGAAATTATAAAATATATATGTATATATTTAAGAAGAGTAACAATAGAATCTAAAAGGATACTTACTATAAAATATTCCTGACAATATTTGAATCTCTCAATGAATTTGCATGTGGGTGGAAGAAATGTCAAAGGACAAACTGCTCACTCTACAGTATGCAGTTCCGACAGTTAATAAATTGTCAGTGCCAATAAGGGTTAACATTCTTATTTGAAAAATTAATTACCATTCATTTATTAAAAGCATCGCTAAAAGGGTCAACGTCTGAAAATTATTTGAAAAATATGAACAAAACATTCGCGTCACATTTGACAGTGCTATCATAGATAACGAAAAAAACTTCCACCATACGATCATAGAGCGCGATGCGATATGACTATGAGACATAGATGACAAGACAGGATGCTTTTCTTATCTATGACAGGATGACAGATGATCAATATATTTATTTACCAGCCGTAATACGATTTCGCGGATATATATTTACGTACTGTTATTGTATATATAAAAGAGAAAACATTTAAGTAATCTTAACCTAGAGATATTAAAAACACGTTCGTTTTTGTTCTATTCGCGCCTTACAGACCTGGCCGTTTTACAAAAGACTTTACAGCTATAAATTATACTACGTCCGAAGCCGCCAACACATCCAGAAAGTCATAGATAATAGACGGGAAAGCGCAATGTTATTATGGATTATGACACATTTATAATTTTATATAAAATGGCATATAATTATAATTTTCATAAACGATTGCTGAATTGTAAACGTACATATACATATGGCACATTTCATGGAAAAATATCAGAAGTCAAAAAGAAGATAATTTTACAGGCGAGCTAAATCAAAAATGATCAATTTTTAATGTTAATAATGGCACTGTTATTTGTAGCAGAGCCTCAATTTTTTTCATTAATAAACTTATAAACGTAATCTTTGTGTATTACATATAATTCGTAAATGTTACTGTTTACTGTGGAGAATGATGAACAAGCGTTTTTGTTGAAATACAAAACTAGGTAAACTTGAAGAGCTTTATTTCAAAAACAAATAATATTGTCGCGTTTTTCACGAAAATGTGGGTTTTTATTATTAATTTAAGTCAAAAGTTATATAATATATTTGACTTTTTTAAAACTATTATATAGATAGGTCTTTTATACAAATATAAATCTAATAAACTGGATGTTTTTGCCATAATTAAGAAAATACAAGCGTTATAAGAAAAACCGCGAGCATTCAATTTATTTTCCGCGTGCCACAAAATTGTCTTCATATAGAAATTTCTTGCATATACAAAATATATTTTCTTATAATTTTAAAGCCAATATTACGAAGACAAATCTGCATTGAATCAAATTAGCAAAATGTTGAAAATTAATAGAGGAATAAACCATTCAATTCGCAGTTCATATTATCAATTTTCGACGTTTTTAAAACACTTTGTGTTAGTAAAAACAAATTATTTAAAATAATGTATTATATTTAATTATATACATGCTTAAAGGATTCAGCTACTATTTAAAATCAAGTTTTATATCAAAAACACAATAATTTGTTACTAAATAATATTTATGCCTATCTTTTTAATGAATGTTTTTTATGGGGTTTTTATATTTCATATCGCCGATTTAAAAATAATAAAAACACACATTAATAGGAATGATATAAATATTATTTAGTAATAAATTATTAGGCTTTTGATATAAAACTTGATTTTAAATAGTAGTTGAAGCCTCAAAGCATGTAAGTTAATATAATAAATTATTAAGTGTTTTAAAAACGTCGAAAATTGATCATATGTACTGCAATTTGAATGGTCTATAACTACATACAATTTTAACATTTTGCTAATTTGGTTTAATGCAGATTTGTCTACGTAATCTTGCCTTCAAAATAAT
Organism: Eubasilissa regina; assembly: GCA_022840565.1. NCBI lineage: Eukaryota > Metazoa > Arthropoda > Insecta > Trichoptera > Phryganeidae > Eubasilissa > Eubasilissa regina. The sequence goes on from JAINEB010000018.1 coordinate 32,408,784, forward strand.
AAGAAAATATATTTCGTATATGCATGAACTTTTTATATTAAGACAATTTTGTTGCACACGGAAAATAAATTTAATGGTCGCGGTCTTTCTTATAATGCTTGTATTTTCTTAATTATGGTAAATAACATTCAGGTTATTAGTTTAATGTTAGTGTAAAGGTCCTATCTAAGTAATAGTTTTAAAAAAAAGTCAAATCTAAAGTATAACTTTTGATATAAATAAATAATAAAAATCGTGCATAAAATATGATGATATGTGTGATGAAATACCTCTAAAGATGTGGACTAATAGAGAAAATGACGTGTCGTATTACAGCGTCCGCGAAAACTTTCATATCGTCGTTTTTCTGCATTAATTAAAACGGACGCAAAAAATACGAGTGGCGTGATTAGCTAAAGTATATCAAACTTGTCTGGCCTTGCGGTGCCTAGACACTCGAGGATAATATCCGTGGCTAGGACTGCATGAAGGCTGTTCTGAAGGCTGGCGTTCTTTCTGATTTACCTTACATCCTAACCCCGCAGGTGCTACAGGAGACATTTCCAGTCTTCAATAAATTAATGAAGAAAAAATACGGGCAATACACCCTGTAAAGCTGGTGGTAATGTAAAGATATTAAATAATTATTTATTTATTAATGAGTTTTAAAGTCTGGAATGTTTTTGGATACATTAAGTGATTATGAAACAAGCTAATTATTATTTTTATTATGAAATAGCTCATCTAGTCGATTAGAAAAAAGTTTTCTAATGAATACTTGTCAGCAGAAGCAATATTAGTGATTCATACGAAGTCCTAGAACTAATTTGATCAGACTTGGAACAGATCAGATCAAAACAGTACCTTTTCTTTAAAAATATGATATTTTACAACTCATTACGCAGGGGAAGATATTGTCTTTGCTGTACAATCTTAGAAAGTGATTCAATGCTTAAAATATTGATGATCCTATACAGGATAAATCAACATACTTCAACATGGTCGCCAACCTTCAAGAAAAGGCGGCACAGAGAGACGTCTTGTTAAAAATTGTTTGCGCGCTATATTTGTTTGTATGCGCTATGATGCCTAATCGTGTGCGCGCACATGCCCGCACACCTTAGAAGGAACATTGAACATAAGTTTTTTTCACCTTTATAAAATTTGCCAGAGAATATAATAAACTAAAATGAAATTAAACAAATATCAGATATCTCATAGAGAAAAAGCTATTTTTTATTATATTTAATGGAAAATATATGAAAGTACGGGGTATTTAGAGGGCTTGCGACATGTATTCGGTTGGCTTAAGTGATCACTTTATATATATATATATATATATATATATAACATTCACCAAATCTTACCCCTCAATCTCCATATTTATCAAATTTTTGAAAGTTGTATATATGTTAGTATATGGACTCTATTCTAGTACCACTACACCATCGTCAACTTAATTTAATTCAATTTAATAATTCAGTTTTCCATTTTTTTAAACATCATATATGTCATCACCAGGGGCGTGCAATGCATAAAAGCAAAAAAGCTGTGCATAACTAAAAATTCTGGGAAACAAATATAAATTAAATAATTGGATTAACATTAACGACAACATTATTTTGTAATTATGCCATTTGTGTACCAGTAGATACTTTAATTGCTTAGTTCTAAAAACTCACCGCTGTACTCATAGCGCTCTTTTTTAATCACCGCATCATGTTATTTACATTACTCAGTTCCGTAGCTTAAGCTAGTAAATTACTCAAGTCATATATATGGCTATTTACTGAATTGAAAATTCCTTTCGATTGATCCGTTTTGTATAGAGTTGATACCTATGCTGTTTATTAACAATATAACAGTAGAAAAGATTACAACTGCGTGCAAATCATTGAAGTCTCTACTTCCTCTTTTACTAATTCGCGAATTTTACTATCTTAAAATTTTTAACCTTTAATAAAAATAAGTATTTGCTTTAGTTATTACGTGAAGTATTTTCAAACAATAAACATGAGAATCTGATTTTTCGAAATTATTTTAAAGCAATATTCTTTATCTGTAAAATGTTATTTAACATATTATACTAGAATACGCCTGAAAAATCTATATTTTTCAATTATTTATATATGTTATTATTTTAATCAGTATATTACATTATCAATATTTGAATATGTCCAATAACAAATAATTAATTGCTGGATGTTTATCTACAAAGGCACTGTTATTCAACAAATATCTCATAGAGACAAAGTTATTTTTCATTATATTTAATAGAAAATATTTGATATGATATTTGTTTAATAATATTGCCTTTGTAAGTAAAAATCCAGTTATTATGTGTTCTTGGACATATTCAAATATTGCTAAAATGAGATGGTTCATTTATGAAAAAGTAAAGATTGAAAAAAATTGAAATGAATGTAAAGCTTATCTTAGCATAGTGAGCAATATTTGAATAGAGTTTGGGCTTGTTAAAAAGATGAGCAAGGAAATGTGCCCATTATGTCAAGAAATTGAAAAAAATGAGTTTATCAATTATTTTGCGTCATATTGTTTTAAATATGATGCAAATTGTAACAGTTGACAAAAATTATAATATGATACAAATTGTAACAGTTGACAAAAATTATAATATGATGCGAACTGTAACAGTTGACAAAAATTATAATATGATGCAAATTGTAACAGTTGACAAAAATTATAATATGATGCAAATTGTAACAGTTGACAAAAATTATAATATGGTGCAAATTGTAACAATTGTGAAAAATTTGAAGGGTTATATATCAGTGTATTGTTACGACGTTCAACACGATTCCGCTTGCGTTTATTTTGATAATAGAGTAAGTCATTTCAACCTTAAATTCTTTTATTTCCTTGTAAGCTGCATGAAAAATGTGTAAGTCGAAATAAATTATAAATCTGTTGTGTAATATAAAAATGTATTTTAATCAATTCAAACGCAAATCTTTAAATATCTCATGAAACATGACTTAGACCACTTTTAAAATAATAAGCGAATACATATACAAACGTGCGAGTAGATGTCGTTGACACTAGACATGGTGGACGAGCGCGGAAGATTGGTCGGTCCAGTAAATGCAATACTGGGTGGTGAACAGATAGATAGACCCAAACAAGGAGATGCTGCGAAGTTAATATATTTGAAACCGCCAATGCATAATACACGATTATAATATTATGATGTACAAAAAAACGTTACGAAAAAATTTAAATATTTTTCGTGTCGGGTAAAAAAATATATCCGCGTAACTCGCGTTACTTACGGTGCTCTAGTTACAATAGGCGGGAAAGGGGCGAGCGACTGCGACAAAAGACTCGTACAAAATAATACAAATAATACCTTCTTAATTAAGTATAATGTTTCATAATTGGTTAGTCATTTGGAAGTAAGCACCGAATTGGGAGTGTACGGTTAAACAAGTACGTATAAGAATTAAAACTTTATAGATACGCTATTATATATTATTCGGCGCACTCGCATGTACCGTGTACCGATATTAAGTAGGACAAAGAATTGAATGCTTCGTAGCTTCTGCTTCAAAGCACACAGAAAGCCTTTGAAATACGTTAAATACTTTTATAAAAAATATATAAGGGCTGAAAAAATACGAAACACAAGTCGTGCCCTGTATTCTATCTGTGTAAGTGAAGAAATCATTATTGTTTTATTGTATTTTATTTTTAATTTAAATACTAATTAAATATATTAATTAGAAAGATATGCATATAAAATCGATTTTATCGAAAAATATTGTTGTTACGCTACCGGGATTCGAACCTGAATCTCTTTCCGAACCGGGAATAATAGATATTAGTTATTTTTAATCTATTACTTTCATTAAAAGATTTTTTATATCTTATTTTATAAAGTTATAATTTTTAATGACTAATCGCTATTTATTAAACAAATATAATATAGAAGACTAAAATCATATATTATCTAATATTAAACACATTAAAAGTAAATAATGTAATGTCGATGTTCCAGGTCAATGTGTTTAAAATTAATTTTGTAACAGAAATAGCGTCTTCTCTTGTGTTATCTTTCCAATTCACGCTTAAATTATTTCCAATAGAAAATAGCGAAGCCTCTGCACGGCATTCCCTGGCGCGAGAGACGCGAGACACAAGAACCGAGAGACCAGACCCTCGACAGACAGCAAACGAGACAAGTAAGGCACACTCGGCCGGATAATCATAAAGGATTAGAACTAAGCGGAACTCCTTTGCGGTTTAGAATGCATCAAAATGCGCCGTCTTTGTGTAGGCTCGCCCAAGCGGAGGTAATGCGCTTCCACAATGCACCTCGGGGTATCCCATGCACAATGTTGCGAAATAATCTGATTAATTCGGACGCGGTGGTAACAGTAAATGGGTTAGGAGTATTATACTTCCAGATGGAGCAACAGATAATAGGTGCTAAAATGTTTGCGGTGTAATTGAAGTATGAACTAAAAACAAATAAAACTAACAACAAAAATGACAACAAATAAATCGTTATTTAAGCAGTTATTTTGATTGTGTTCTATTGTAACGATAAATGCTAACTGATTATTGACAATTCTTCGAGCGATGACTGGTAAACCAGAAAGAAAATATAAATAATAAGAAAAACCACTATTTATATATTAAATTATATATTGTATACTAAAACTAAAAATATAAGCATAGATAAAAACAAAACTCAAGGATGTCCAGCGGAAAATTTTCAAGTTTAATATTAAGTCTAAAAAAAAACTAAAATGTTATTCTCATATTTTATTTATACAAAATCGAGTTTAACGATGCGGATTTTACGTTTTTTAAACAATATCGTCTAAATGCCGTCCATTTCTCTCAAGATACTCTTGCAATCGGACTCTTAAATTTGCGAACACGCGAGAGCAAAGCGTTGGTTCAATGGCAGCAACTTCACGGCGGATATTTTCTTGTAGTGCCTGAATTGTTCCAGGATTATTGCTGTAAACTCTCGACTTAAAGTATCTCCACAAAAAAGTCGCACGGTGTAAGGTCCGTTGACCGAGGTGCCCAGGGTATGTCTCTGTACGTGCTGATTAATTTATTGGGAAAATTTCACGTCGAACTTGAGCCACATGTTCTGGCGTCGCCGCTAACGTTGATGGTCCCGGAGGAGTTTGATTAACTATTGTCCCTTCTTGTCTGAACTTTTGAAGAGCTATAATTCTATTCAAAGCGCTGTTCACTTTGTTTCCAGCAGCCAATACATAAACACATATATCTTATCCTCGTTATTTAATAAAGGGTGTCCAGCGGAAAAATTTCAAGATTAAATTGTAATTGCTCGTAAACCATCAGGGTGAGGTAAGTGGCAGGGGTATTGTTCGACGCGCTTGATTTTTCTGATTTACCAGTCTCCAGGACCAGGACTCTACTCTTTCATCTTTTCCTAAATTGAAATTTTGGGGTATGCATTGTACCTGAGAATGTGTCCATTGCCTTCGATTTTCGCATTTTCGATAGTGTTTCTTATGGATCTCTTTTCTTGTACTCTTCGATCATTTATAATTTTCTCGGTCCAGCTCATTCTTTATATCCTTGTCCAGCACCACAAATCGGATGCTTTCAACTTATTTCTCTCTCTCTCTCTCTCTGATTAATTGTTTAGGTTTTATTTCCGTTTAGCGCTAAGCCAAACAAAAATACATTCGCTAAATAATGGGCATAGCGAAAGCAGACCTACTGATAACTTCTGGATAGCGAGCATTGCACCGATTTCTTTAATATGAAAGAAGAAGAAGGAACGCATCACGAGCATCACGCAAGGATTTTGAGGAAACAGATTGATGTCTTATTAAATTATTTCGGTTTTAGGATAGATAGTTTGTTTGGATAATTACTTTCCGAATTAATCGAGGTATCGTTATACTTCATACATTAATACCAATATTAACATAGGTGAATGAATATTCGAAAGTAAGCTATGTATCTATTTCACTCTACACCTTGAGACTTTCCGAACTAATAAACTTATTAGATATCATTTGTCAAATTTAATACAATTAGTACCTGTTGTTTAGCGATAAAGCGTTCGTGAACTGATCACTACTGAACATTAAATAACAATCACAATCACCGTTTATCTCATCACTATTCTGGATTCAGAAGAAATCGTTTATTAATTTGTGTAACAAATAACGTACTAAAATAAATAAATAATTCTTCAAAATTTGCAAAATTACTTTGTGGCAATATATCGTACAATAAATAATAAGAAAATTATGTAAATTATCTCTGCTTGCATTTTTAATTGTACATTGTTTCCTGAAGAAAATACCATAGGTATTGAAACATGTCGATGTATCAATAAATAGTAGTTTCAAACTAAGTGTTTTTCTTATTATTTAAATAAATAATCATTCTTCTTAATTGTGCGCGTATCTAATATTTAGAATAAACGAATCATGCTGGGTGGTCAGCTTAATCTCATCGATAACATTCAGTTTCTTGCATCTCAGCGTCTGTCGGCACCGCGCTTGTGCAGTTCAAGTTTACTATATAAAAATGCCACTCCAGCGTCATTCCTCGTCCTGTAATAAACCGAGGATCTGGGTATTTATTTAGGATAGGGGGCGGCTATTTTACGCATATTCCCGCATTGCTCTACATATATGTATATATATATGTGGATCACTTATGTTTATCTAGTCCGATTTACCTGCATTTATGGCATTTGTAAGTGTTAATGGCCGATTGGACGAGACCCAAACGTATCGATTTCGAGTTTACGAGGCATTATATCTCAAGCTTTTTCATATAACCACATTGTTTTTTTTATTTAAACATAATACCTGTACACCGTAGTGATTTCTAACATACAACCTGCATAAAATCAATTGATGATGTTCTATATACATATTGTGAAACTTTGTTTGGAGTATCGTGGAATGCAACGAAATATTGTGTCGTATCTGAACGACGTTAAATAATATTAACATTGCTTAAAAGATCGGTAAGTAGGTATGTAACTAAGCTAACGCAAGAAGATAAAATTGCAATATAATTATGTAATCTGATCACATTCATAAATAAATGCATTCCTTCCCCCGGAGATTTTTTGTTTTTTGATATTTTTGATAAAACTACAAAACAACATACGGCCACGCATCTAAAATCTATACAAGTTGTCCCTCTACCCTCAAATACCGAGGGTCGTTCAGGAAATCATTCTGCACAATAGCACTCCATGGTGACTGTCCGATTTCATTAACTATTTTTTTTTTCATTTTTATGATCAATCAAAATAAATTTACAGTGCAATAAGGAATAATTCCAATTTTAAAGAAGTGATTTCTTATATTTAGAACTGTACTATAATACACAATAAGTTCCATAACTCAACTTCATTAATATATTTATAATATACACAGTAAAGTAAGGAATATAGTACAACTTAAAAAATCCCACGTCAGAAAAGTATGCACAAATATAAAGCAATATATATCATAAAAAGAGTTAACAATAAGAAAATTTAACACAAGAAGAAAGCAGAATGTTGTCTAAAGTTATAAAAATAAAATTTTTTGATTGTACAATTAAATTTAAAAAAAATTCCCTTCTATTCGTGTTAGTGAGCAATTTAATGAAAAATATTACTCCTTTATAAGAGTATTGATGCTGTGCTATACTCGTACTAATTTATTTCTTATGTATTATTATTAATGTTAATTTAATTAAAATTTAACGTATTTCTTTCGGTCCTGTTTACATAAAGCGAATTACGTACGTACATGGTTTTACGTCACATCCCCAAAGCGTTTTACATCCGAAAATTTTCATACGGAGGGTCTGCGTGAACAGAATCTTGGTTTTACGATATCTTCTTCCGTCAGAGATACGTTGAAAAAAATGTCGTTAAACCACGAATTCGCCGTAAACCCCGAATCATTGTTCACGAATCATAAAAACGGAAATGTAATTTCAAAGACCCAAAATTTTATGTGTCCGTTGCGATGATAGAAAAATATTAATGATGCAACATCTCGTTAACAGAGATAAAAAACTTTTACTGATGCTACAAAAAATATTTCTCCAATACAGGTCGTACTTAATGTGGCATATTGAAATAGGTGACAAACGTGCTGAGGAAAATATCCGTATTCTGCTTATTTTAAACTATTTTATTTGCTTTTAAAATTAGCAATATTTACTTTGTGGTTAAAATTCATATTTTTTATTTATTATCTTAGTTTCATTAACCACTGAATTGAGTTTAAAAAACATCTACCGGTTTCGAAAAATACCTTTTCCTTCTTCAGGATGTCATAACTAACTAAAAATATAGCATTGTTTCTTCACCAGAATCTATTTTTAATTTAAAAAAAAACAATAATTATTTAAAAAAATAAATTTAGTACCTAACTCAAATTGCTGCTCAATACAAATTTTGTCGAATAATTTTTAGGAAAAAATTTTAGAATATGACTCGTAGTTAAATTTAGTTGGATGTTTAAAATTTCCTGATTACTTTTAAATGCTTTATTTATCTCCAACGATTCCAAATTATTTAATTTGTGACCTACACCGTTTATATGCAAAATTGACAATCCCAATTTTTTATCAAAACCATGACTATTTTCTATCAAATGATTAGAAAATTCTAAAAACCCACTATTGTTCAAACATCTCAAATGCTCCTTTACTCTTATTTTAAAATTTCTACCCGTTTTACCAATATAAAATGCAGCACAATCCTTGCAACTAAGTTTATAGATGTTTATAGATGGTTTGTAGATCCGGTAGATGTTTTTTAAACTCAATTCAGTGGTTAATAAAACTAAGATAATAAATAAAAAATATTTTTTTTATTTGCTATTAGCTGAAAATAGTCTACTTCGCCAATTGATGTTGTTAGGCTCTGCGAGTTTTACATTGTGGGCACTGCGTACCCTTATAGAGTAGTATTATTTAAATTGATAAAACAGTCAATGTTAACACTGACTGTATATCCTTTGTTATGCATTGTGCAGGGTCCCGCAAAAAAATTGTAAGGCAAAACAAATAATACCAATTGCCAATAAAATAAGATTTACACACAGTGTGGCATACAACGAATCACACTGTTGATGTATGTAGAGTTTAGTTACATATGATATATCTATTCTACATTTTAATTTGTATTTATGATCAGATCATGAATTATCTTCAGCATATAAAAAAATAATTAGATGATTTTGATCAATTCGTGGAAAAGCGCGCATCTTGATTTTGAAATCTTCTATATTGATTTGAATTCCGTATATTTAAACTGGGCGACTCCCGGTTGATTTATAACACGTATGTACATTTGCAGAATTTTTATCAAAATCATATAACTACACGATATGACAAGTATTAAGGTTACATTTTGTTGTTAAAATTCATAAAATGTTCAAAAATAATGTGTCGATGAACGATGGCACCACTAAAAAAAAAACTTGAAAACTAAACAGTCACGTATATATATATTATACAAGTTTTTGAATTTACTCGAGACATGTTGAAAATTATTGTTTTTTTCCAACTTACACTATTAATTTCGATTTTGTATTTATTATTTTTAAATCATTTGTAAAAAAAAAATACCTACATTCATGGAAGAGGGTAGTTTATAAAATAGTATATCTAAATGTAAAGCATTTCGGTTTTGCAGAAGTTTTGATTAATTGACGAAATCCTTCCCGAAGATTCTCGGGACCCTTCGTTGAGCAGGTAATTACGGTCACGAAAATGCCTAATATTTACGTTTAGACATTATCATAATATAGGGTCGTGCATGTCGTTTTATTATTAGCAGGAAATAAGTAAATATTTATGCAAATTAGGGATATATCCACAACTTTATGAGATTTCACAAAAGTACATGTTTCCAAATAATGTAGATATCTTTTTGTCGGTGGTAGTCGGACGCTTTCATGTTAATTATATAATTCGAAGAAGCCGAGATGATGAGCAGGTACCTAAATCGATGGATAATTATAAAAGGTTTATTTTTTGTTGCCATTATACCTTGTTTTTTAAATTAATTTTATTGTATTACATTTAGCGATGTTTGTTTCAATGTAAATGTTGGTTTACATACTTACGTTGAATTTTAAAACCGGCTATGATTAAATTTAACTCGTCAGCGAATGGTAGAAAATTTATTTAGCATAATAATGGAAGTTCACGTACATCTATATTTTTTAAAGTAAAACTATGTATTTATTTACTGCTGATAAAAATATATCAATTTCATTAAAAAAATTCTACCCGTATAATAAATAGCCTTACTTCCTTCCATGTCTTCATGCATCGCATAGCAACTATATTATACAACACCCTTTCAATAATTTTAAATAAATAATTTATATAATCATTAATAAATTAGTGTACACAAAAGCACACTTCGAATCTGTCAAATAATTGTGTTGGAACATCGTTGATCGACATAATAAATGCGTAGGTGCCTCCAAACTTTTTACTATCAATATTCATAGACGGACGAATAAATTTAAAATAAAATAATAATATGAGTAAGAACCTATCTATGTAAATTTTAAAATTATTTTGCTATATTCGTTGATTTTTTATAATAAATAAAGGTACTAACATTACTAACATACTGATAATTTCTCGTAGATGAAGCTTTGCTATTGTTGAAATAGAACTTCAATTTCGCAAAAAATAAATCAAATAACGGTTAAGTTGTTTATTTTTAATTGATTATATTAATAATAAGAAAACATTTTGTTCGTACCACTGTTTACTGATAAATCATCATGTTTCAATAATAATCTCATAATTAATTTAATTCGGGATTATTTAATTACACCGACAAAACGTTATTTTAGAGTTAAAAACGTCCATTTCAAATAAATAAAATATTCTATCGAAAATATGATACAGTCCTTATACCAGAAACATTGATCAGGCGTCAAACGCACGTGCGGTGTTATGTAGGGCGGAGGACGGACGCGGGAGATCCCAAATATTTTTTGTCTATTGCTTGAAATAATAAAGATAAATAATGGCCAGTCATCGGAAACCTGTCGCTCCCATCCTGCATCTTGACTGTTATTTTTTTTTTTGCCCAGAATGGTCATTTTTCCACACATTTTAATAACCTGGTCGCAGTGAAGCGTTGCCTGAATTCAACAGCGAAAACATACGCGTGTGCAAGTTATGTTATAAAGCGCTTGGATTATCACATCTCATTGACGTTATTTAAAATTATTCACAATAATTATAAGAAGTGATTTTAGACAACTAGTTAGCTAGTTGTGAATACGAACAATATTGATTAATACTTTTAAAATTAGCAATATTAACTTAGTGGTTAAAATTCATATTTTTTTATATTATCTTTGTTTTATTAACTACTGAATTGAGTTTAAATACATCTATCGGTTTCGAAAAATACCATTTTCTTCTTCAGGATGTCCTAACTAACTAAAAACATATATTATTTAATATTTTCCGAAACCGGTAGACGTATTTAAACTCAATTCAGTGGATAATAAACGAAAGATAATAAATAAAAAAAATAATGTTGATTAATAAATTAAATTTATAATAGAATAAATGTAAAAAATTAACAAATTAGAAAATGATATGAATGGCATGATAAAAAGTTAGTCATTATTAGTTAGTTAAATTAATAAAAATAAATGTGAAATTCGCTCAGCGTGTGAATTAAAAAAAATAATAATCACGCAAAATTTGTGAAGTCGGTATAATTAGTACTGTTATGGTACTTAACATCACGCCGTTTTACCGCGGAGGTAGGCAGAGAAGATAGAGCTCCACACTCTTCTAACCTGTCGCACAATTCTCGCGTCATCCACATTAATACATCTTCTCACACAAGCTCGCCGATTATTGTGGCTTCTAACAGGACCATTTTCCAGTGTCTGGTTTACTTGGTTGTGCCAAGTCTTCCACGGATGTCTTCTATTTCTGGTACCATCAACACTTATATATCTTCCTACTATTCTCTTCTCCATCCGTTCCATACGACCAAATGTCCTAAGTGATCCATTCTTAATCTTACTCACTTAATTAAGATCAGCTTTGCATTCTTTCCTCATTTCTTCTTTCTTTACTCTGTCAAAATAGATCTGCCACTTATACCCCTAAGTGACCTCAATTTCATTGCATTCACTATGTCTACTTTCGTTCCTCTTCTGCCAGCTCCAGGCCTCACTTCCATACATTATAACAAGTGAAATTACGCGCGCAGACCTAATGCGACATCTACTGACGCGAGCAGATGCGGCCGGTAGAGCGGGGTCGCATGAAGGAGAAGGGGACTTCGTTACGAGCACCGACAGAGAGAGGTCGTGTCGGTGGCGTACGCGCTGCGGCGCCCGGCCGAGTCCGGAAAACTCGGAATATTCTTCACTACGGAAGAACAAGAGATTTTTGGACCTTGTTCTGTCCGTGGGGATACAGGAGGAAGGACTCTTCGCCTAGGGATTCATTCACGGCAGGTATTTACAAGAGGAATTTGGGCCTTGTTCTGCCGTGAATATCACCAGAAGGACGATCTAGAGGCTGCGAGCGAACACGGAAGCGGGACGAGCACCGTCCACGCTAGGACGATTGTATGGGTTCCCCAGTAAACCTCCCGATGACGAGACAAAGCTGTGATCCGGCCAGGAAATGTTAGGACTCACTCTCGACGTGTACAGAAAGACAAATCTAACCTAATGTGTAAATAAAGTGCAAATATGTGTAAATAGTGTGTTATTATTGTCTGAGACCTCCCCCACACATCTGAGTATAAGCATTTTGACACCAACCCTAAGGTACCCGCAGACTGAGCTTAGCTGGTGGCGTTGTGCACCGGATTCCATCTGCGGATGAGGGCACGACGTAACAACATCAATGTCGGTACCGACATTGTTGTATGGAAATGAAGCCTGGAACTGGCAGAAGAGGGACGAAAGTAGACGTAATGAATGCAATGAAATTGAGGTCACTTAGGGGTATAAGTGGCAGATCCATTTTTACAGAGTAAAGAAAGAAGAAATAAGGAAAGAATGCAAAGCTGATCTTAATTAAGTGAGTAAGATTAAGAATGGATCACTTAGGACATTTGGTCGTATGGAACGGATGGAGGAGAGAATAGTAGGAAGATATATAAGTGTTGATGGTACCAGAAATAGAAGACATCCGTGGAAAACTTGGCGCAACCAAGTAAACCAGACACTGGAAAATGGTCCTGTTAGAAGCCACAATAACCGGCGAGCTTGTATGAGAAGATCTATGAATGTAGATGAGGCGAGAATTGTGTATCAGGTCGTAAAAGTGTGGCGCTCTATCCTCTCTGCCTGCCCCCGCGGTGAAACGGCGTGATAGTACTTAAGCAAGTAAATAATGGAAAAGAAGATGAGAAAAAGGTCCAGACAAAAATACGTCCCAATACTTCCAGAATGTGTACATTTTGTAATGAAATCACACAATCTACGTTTATCAAAAGCTGTATAAACATTTTAAATGTGAATGTTAAGCCAGTGATGTTGCATAAACGTGAAACCTAGAGCTTTGTGAAGAAGAAATTAAATCTCCTTCGAATACTTCAGTTAAGTTAGTCCGTTGAGCTTATCGAGGCCTTCTACCAACCATGTGTAACCATCTTAGCAATATTAAAGTCGAGAAGGTTAAGATGGGCATGACAGGTTGTTAAATGCGACGACTCTAGAGCACTCTGTAAGGCCTACGAGGTAACTCCAATGAAAACTTGGTCTCTGGTACGCCTAACAGATTGGCGGATAATGTTCGAAATAGCGATGATTGATATCGTTGATTTGCTGGAACACATAATTATGAACAGAAAAAAACAGTACTTTTTAACTGTACTAAATTAATTAAATCACATTCGATCGTAAATTTAAAAAGTTGGAACCGGTTAACGTAAAAATCTAGTTATTTTTAATTTTAACCTGTAACCTATAACACCGATATTTTTTTTGCATTTAACATACTTGATTGATTCTGTGGAACTGGTTATTACGATATCAAATAACTGGGTGTTCCGGTGACTTGAACTCGTTTAGAATCACTGGGTATCCGGATAAAAATCACGGGGAAATAAGTATTAAACACCGCTAGCTCAAAAGAGTGTAATGAAGCTACAATAGTATGTAAGCAAAGTAGTTCGGATAGTCTCTTTCATCTGATTTTCTTAGTAAATCAACTTGTAAGTTCGCCAATCTCTATACTAATTTCTCAGAATTTGCATGTTACGCTTTATGAAGAGGTCGACATCCATTGTCATTTTGTCTGCTCAACTTGCGAAATATTACTTCTAACTCTTTGATTACCGTCTACTTTGTTTGTGCATTTCCATTTTCTTCTTTGCAATTTTTATCCTAATGAGTGCGTTATTTATCTTCAGTTATCACATAATTAATGTTAATTACATTTATCAAAAATATGCATCACTGCAAATAAATAAATTATCAATAATATGTAGCTAAGAAGCTATTTTTAACAATAGACCGAGATCTGTCGGGAATATTACATTTAGCGGCGTAACTACGCCAGTGCAGCCAATATGGTGCATTGGGGCCCATATTACACAGGAGTCCAAAAGGTTCAGGCCCTACAAAACTTTTGGCATCGGTACTTTTCTATACGGACTAATAGTTTTTAAAATACACCACAGCAATTATAAAATTTAGAAAATCATTTCTCGCATATATTGTAAAAATATATGAAAACATTTAAAATCACATGTTTGAATTTTTTTTAAAAACACCGTTAAAGTAAATATATTTAGGTAATCAGTGAATACTACACTAATATGATAAATAATAGGTCGTCATTTTATAGATCAATTCATAGGAGGCCCATTTGTCCATTTTGCATTGGCCCTATTATAGTACAGCCCAGCACAATTAAAGAGGAGTTATATTATTTAATGCTCTTCCTAAAAAATTGGAGGTAAATTATCTAAAATTCCAATTTCATTAAAGAAATCAACAATAATTAGATATTAAAATTATACTTATATATACATACATGTATCAAGTGTAGGCAAGAGTACACATTAAATAATTTACTTATTACCACCAACTTTCTAATTTTTTTATTATTTATTTTCTATCTAACGTTTTTTTGTATTGTAGTTTGAAATGATGACGCCCCCCTAATAACACCAGAAATAATTTCTCTTTTAATCAATATGTCTATTATTAATAGAAAATGTAATATTTTATACTATAATTAAACTGTAATATATTATATTATGTACAATACTAAAAAGAAATAAATGCAATAATAAAATTAAAATTGCAACACGACTGTACGCAAGGTCTACTGAAGGACGCTGAGCTTGCAGTATGGAATGCAACGATACCGAGATACGCGAGAACGGTACAACTGATGGATGTAGTCATTGCGGCAATATCTATTTTATAATAATATCACAATTTTATAAGGTATATGATGTTCGACTTGGTTTTTTGATTTGTGTCCGTGGTGAAAAGGGTTGGTTTATATTTTTAAAAGTAAACGATTCCCAATTTTCAAATTTAAATGAAAGATTCCGCATTGAAATATTTATGTTATTTTTATTATGTTGCGAAGTAACGGGGAAAAATATTTTTTCGTCATTATTGACTGGTTTCATCTAGTTTAAAATACCACGTTAAACGCAAAATTTTCGCGAGTAATTCAAATTTTGTATTGGATTTTATAAATCGTGTTAACTCGAGAACGCCATTAATCAAGATATTACCGTAAAAGAAATAAATAACATTGCGCATGCTCGTGGTGGTTGGTAATCTAGATTTTATACGGGTATAATTGTACATACTTATTACATTTATTTAATTAACACAATGAAGATAGTTGCCCATAAAAAGTCTTGGTCCAACAATGCTCTTAGCGGACAAGCGAGATGATTTAAATATCAGTGAGTACCAATCTGTACGGCCTCGCTATCGTAATGTGGGATCGCTGGGCAATAAACAAAGAACGTATTCCATGTACGTCTGATTAGACGGCTCCTAATACATCTGACTGCTGAATTATAAATGCTTAATAATTGTGCCGTTACGACTATGTGAAAGTTGTTACTTCGAGTAATTCTCGGCAGGGCCGTCTCTAGGTTTGCACCGCAGAGAGCAAAGAGTGACGTCCTTCGAAGACACCAACTAAATCTCTCATACTTAGGTTGTAAACTAGGACTATAAATAAACAAAAACAAAACGAGTTCTCATCGTCGATCGATCCGAAACTCTTGCAAATCCTTAAAGCGGACCTTACACGCCCATTCAAATGACATTCACTGGTGATACTGACATTCTGACTGACGGTGTATTGCGATGATTGAAGGAATGATGACCGTGAATGACGAATACCAAGATATTTTGAAATCCGAGTATCAATCGTGTAGTGCGGTACGTCAGTCCACTCGTCAGTCTTACGTCAAGTGTCAAGCGTCAACTCACAATGAGGGAGGATGTTGTAAGCGTTGATGTTAACGATCCTACCAACTATGAAGATGTGTTGGAACGATTTATTATACTAAACTTTGCCTTGTTGGGTGTTTTGCTAGTTACAGTGATCACTAATCTCTCTTTATTGATTTTACTAAATCAATGTAAACCTAACTATGTAAATATAAACTTAATAAACAAATAAAAGCATTATTTTCATTTGGGTTTACATTTATGCAGTCTTAGAGAACAAAAACAATTGTCTGACATGTTTCTATTAAAACTTGGGAAATAAAGGGTGCTTTTTTAGAGGTTTGTTTTTCGAATTGGCAACACTTTTTCAAACAACAGCCACTTTGACAGCTGATAGGTGATTTGTGCTCAGTTTGGTTTGCCATTTCACCATGAATGGACTTACGCTAGAACAACGCTTGCAAATTTATTTCGAAAATCGTGGTTCAGTTCGCGAAACTTGTCATGCGCTACGTTCATTTTACGGTCGACATAATCATCTATCCGAGCAAGTAATTCGAATAACCATGGATCGTTTTCGTACCACACATATTTTAATTGATAATACGCA
Source organism: Eubasilissa regina (assembly GCA_022840565.1). Lineage (NCBI taxonomy): Eukaryota > Metazoa > Arthropoda > Insecta > Trichoptera > Phryganeidae > Eubasilissa > Eubasilissa regina. The sequence continues at coordinate 32,425,797 of JAINEB010000018.1, forward strand.
TGCGCAAAGATGTCGTACAGTGCGCGCCGAAGAAACTGTTGCTGCAGTGGAGCGTAGTATTGAGGAGGAGCCCAATGAGTCGATTCGCCATCGTGCATAGCAATAGATCTATGATTATTGACTATTTCGTTCCCCAATTGAATGATATTAATGTGGAAGACCTTTTATTTCAACAAGACGGCGCAACATGTCACACAGCGCGCGCCACAATCAATTTATTGAAGGAAACATTAGATGAACGCATTATTTCAGGTAATGGACCTGTGAATTGGCCTCCAAGATCGTGTGATTTAACACCTTTGGATTATTTTCTGTGGGGATGTGTGAAGTCGCTAGTCTACGCCGATAAAGCAGATACGATACATGACTTGGAAGCCAACGTTAGTCGCGTTATTGCCGATGTACGGCCCATCTTTCTAATTAATACATTTAATTTGTATTTTAAAAAATATTACAGACCTATGTTCTGAATAATTACAACTTTACGATAAGAATACGTTCTCCTTAATAATTTTATATCTGACTTAATTTTTATAACCAGCAGCCTATGTTTCCTTTATAACACTGAACGGGGTGGGGTAGTTCTGTTATTATTTCCATTAATATTATATATTAACGTAGCATACCGCTTTAGAATAAAGTGCTTGGGTATAGTGGTATACATGCATTTTTAATGATCATTATCAACACGAATTCTCGCAAGTCCTTGGACGGCAATGCGTACTAATTTATTCATTTATTTATTTGACATAATTTTTTTATAAATCAAAAGTGAACATACCATGATATAATAAGTTAATTTACCGTGTAATATGCAGTAGGTATCCAGCTCTGATGTATAAAGCATTATCCTGGCTACTTTTCTAGACTACCGTCTGTGTTAAAGTAGATAGGTTTTTTCCATATTGTTGTGGTGTTATTTAATTAAAATTAATTAGAAATACAAAGATATATAATAAAAAAATATAAACAATAAAAAGTGTTGTGAATATGTTGTAAATTTAAAGTAAATCATTATTGTATTGTGATTAAGCTAGAATGTTGAACAGCGATGTTTTTGACTGATCACTATCCAATTGAATCATGCATTGAGTCCATATATGCGTATTTTTTTGTAGTTGAACGATTTCCAGTCAGTGTTAAGTGTGTTGTACAGTTTAGGAGTTTAAAATATAGAGAAACGTTGAAAGAAGATGTTTATTCGTTGCCTTGTGTTGTGATCATGATTTATTGTTAAGACTGAGATATTTCTCTACCTGTGCGTGACACATCCTCCAATTGTTCGAACATATCGCCCGTTGAGAAGACGATGACCTGGATAAACTGGTAATGACAGAAGGTGGAAGGTCGGAGACGAAAAGGGCGATCCCTTACTCGATGGATCTTTCAAATCATGATCGTTGCTCGCTATCTGATTGTACCAACTATCCAAACTGCGGTTCGCAAATAAAAGTGGAGGAGCACGGCAAAGATATGAACAGGTCACAACCCGAGAGTAGTGATTTTCTGTAATGAGAGAACCGACAGAAGAATAATCAACTGAGACAATTCAACAAATAAATAAATAAATTTATCTACATATATATATATATATATATATATATATATATATATATATATATATATATATATATATATATTTTTGTCGTATGAACCCAGTTAAAAAGAAATATTCGGGCCAAAACAAAAAAAGCATACTTTTCGAATGGATTTCAGAAAACAATAACAATGGGTTCAGGAAACAACAAATCATTTAGTCGCAAAACACACAATTACAAATTCTTGTAATTTTGCTAGCACTGACGACTGTCGGTGAAGTGCAATAAAAATACGAGTATATACATGTGTGAGTACTTTTGAGACATCGGTTGAAACAGAGAGTTTTTTCAATTGCTGGAAATACATGTACAACATCGAGAAGTAGGCTATCAGATGTAAATTTGAACATATTGGTATTTTAAAAATGCTATTTTAATTGAAATTGTTTTAATGTGTGTATTTAATTTAAATATTTTATTTTTGTTAATATAATATATAATACATTGATTGTAAATATATACAATACAGTATATTTTATTAAAATTAGATTTTTAAATGTTTTTTTTTAATATTAAGAATTTATTATATATATATATTTTTTTTAGAAATAGTATTTTTATGTCAATACATGTTTAATGTATAATAACAATTTAATTGAAATAAAATTAACTATGTTTATAAAAACAAACATAAAATATTTTATTTTTAAAAAAAAATTATTAACGAATCAATAGACATCCCGAGAATGATCCAGAGCTGCGAATCGAGTCCCGGGAATGAAAAAAGTCCGGGAATAAAGAAACCCTATTCATAATTAAGTACCTATGTATATTTTTAGTTTAAAAAAAGAGGAAGTATCAAACAATTTTTGCGATCGATACATGTTATTTAAAAATATTGCAAAATTGATAACAAATATTTAAAAAGTTTGCAAAATATTATTGGTAGCTCTAAAAATAACGTCAACGGTCTTGCCCACTGCCTTAGAGCGGCCCTGTATTGTAATGTTATTTATCACTGCGGCGAGACAAAACTCGTCCCATATAAAACTAGAGATGTACAAATTATCTATTTACAAAGAATTTGATAATTTAAATGATACGTTTGAAATTTTTTTTGTGGGACGAAATAAAATTGATGTGTATTTCAATATGGCATTATCTATTATACAAAGCATTTCTATTTTTAATGTTTTTATTATATGTATTATTTAAAAATATAAAACTCATTTTCTGCCACGTTAACTAACTTCAAGGTAATCAAAGATCCGCTCTGATATTTATGTGACTTCATGGTTCAGTGGGTGCAAATTTTATTATTGTATAAGCCGAGCAAAAAAAAAAAAAATACAAGTCTCTCTCATCCACGTTTTCACAGCACAATATAAATATTGTACATCAAAAGAATGGGTGTATTTTTTTTAAGTTTCACCGCTTCTCTCGCTTGTCATGGAATACTGATATATTATAGGTACTAATCATTATATAATTCAATATTGATTAAGTAATGCGTTTTTTCGCCTCTAAGTGTGTACTGTAGTAGAGATAAACAAATAAGTGTCGCGGTGTCATTACTCGCTGCTTGACTAATTGCACATTATTAAAATGAATGTATAACGAAGAATTTCTGTCAGATAACGCGACAACACTACGTAGATGCATATTAAAGCATTGTGAGTACTTGAAATCGGTTGCGTTACTTAGAATTCAGGATGGGCTCTGCGCCCGCTCGTATATAATAGAAAAACAAAACCAGAATCACTTGCACGGAACAAAGGAACACCAGACTACCTGTAATCTACCACACAATAAAGGGAGCGGTTCATTACCCATACAAAAACGGTCATAAAACCCAAATATCTCGTCTATCAGAACAAGTTTTGGTCATCCAAGGTTGTTTTGGAAAACGAATGGAAATGAATTCTTAGTACCGACAATACAGTTTATTGTAGACTACACTGAATTTCGAGGCAGGTTCACGAACGATTAATACATCGTGCGTGTGGGTTCATAGAAAACTTTACCTTTTAACTCATAAAACGACCCTCTTAAACCGATATTGAGCATTCGAAACGATATTGTCATCTTAAAAATGTAATATAGAAATATTTTTCTGTGAGTCATCAAAACAATGTAACATCATTTTTATACCCTGCATGCCGTGTACGGTGGTTACCAATATTCCTTCATAGGTTTGAGAGTATGCGCGCGCATACAATAAAATATGGCGCGCACACAATTTTAACAAGACTCACTTCTGCATGTGCCGCCTTCTATCGATGGTTGGCGACCACGTTGATTTATATTGTATAAGATCATCAACAGCTTGAACATTTAACCACTTTCTGAGGTTACACAGCCAAGATAATCACTTTCTACCTACGCCTGTGCTACCTTCTTTCTTTTCCTACATAATGAGTTATAGAAGATCATATTTTTAAACAAATATCAGATATCTCATAGAGACAAAGCTATTTTTTATTATATTTAATGAAAAATATATGGAAGTATGGGGTAATTACAGGTCTTACGACCTTTCTTTGAGTGATTTGAGTGTCACTTTATATATACATAACGTTCACCAATTCTCACCCCTCAATCTCCATATTTATCAAATTTTCGAAAGTTGTATATATGTCAGTATGTGGCCTCGCTTCGAGTACCACTTCACCATCGCCAATTAATTGTGTGCTCTTGGACATATTCAAATATTGCTAAGATCATATTTTTTATTGCGGAGAATATGTTCTAAATATGCAGATTCCCTTGATAGTTGTTCTTAGTTATCTTGATTAATTTATGCGTCTTAATACATCGTCATGAGTATGAGGTCAACCCAGGCCCTACTAGTAGCCTTATACTATTGTGGTAATATTTTTCTTATTTTCTCTCCCAGCGCACAAATATTCCTGCACTGGTCCTTCAAACTGCACAAAAAAAAATATGCGCACCGTAATCCAAATATAAAATATAAAAAATATTGACGTCCGTCTTGACAAAGATACAGTGGTATCAAAAACGGTTAATCGGTAGTTATTTGTTTAAATTAATAATTATGACTAATTACAAACATTCAAGATGCTTTATCAAAATACCGTTAACAGTCCGCAGAACGAATGCCTAGATTTAAGAAGAATTAAACATCGAGCTTCTATATCTGAATCCATTCTCAGCTGTAGGATTCCGAATCATTAGATATTTTGGCTAACACAAATACGATGGACCGACCTGGTTAGAACTTCGATGCAGAGTCCACTCCTGGAATACACGAGAAATGTCACAAACCGGAATAGGTGACGAAAGATTATCCATGCCGTTACCCGCAACAACTGTAGTTCCATGATCACAACTGCTCTTATTGAGAGTGAGACCAAGTGAAGAAAAACAATTCTCTCATTTAAACTGTGAGTGTGACTGTTGACTAAATAAGTGTAAAAAAAAATAATAGGAGTCGAATCTTGAAGACGACAGGGACAAAAGACGTCCGCGAATGATCATGTAAACCAGATATTAAAGATTGGATAGATTTGTTAACAATCGACAGCCATGCATGAGAAAAATGTGAATGTGATCTAGGCCAGAAAATATGGCAAGTAGTTAATTAGTGTATTAATTAAATTAAAACATATCTTGATAATCAGTTAAATTATATGTATTAAGGCATTAGTCCACGGAAGGAGACACGGTGAGATAATCTCAGAGATATACTTAAGATAGATCTCAACACCATGTATACGTTTTGAGATTTTAATCTGGAGATTAACTCAGAGATGAGCTTTGAGATTGATAGAAAGAGACAAAAACTCAAACGAGCGATATTGGACACGTGTACCACCATAGATCCGAACAACTATCTATTCTGAATAGTTAGCAGAAGTCATTAATCATTAACGTTAATATAAGGCGTTAAATTATATTAAACTCCGTTTTAACTGCTGTTGGGAGATTCAAAATTACCCATAATGACATTTGACATATAATGAACGTCAAGTAAGGCGCGATACTGTGAATCTCTGAGATATGGTGTATACACGGAGACTATGAAAGCCAAGAGTTATCTCCAAAGAATCTCATGGGGGCAAAATCCACAACAATGGATAGTTTTAACAGCGCACTTTTATCTCAGAGATTGTCTCGAGTTGAAAATCTCAGTTGTGGACAAGGCTTATTATGACTTTCAACTGTGAATACAACTAGTAAAACGATTTTTTCGCCAGGTAGATACACGAATCGTCATCAGAATAAGCTATTCGGTTCCACCCACCGGGAGTACTGCGTAGAAACCTCTCAGCACAAACACGACGGAGATAAGTAATTGAAATTACTCAGGTAAGTACCGGCTAGGTAGGCAGTTACTTGTTTAGTGGTATGACAGTGCTAATGCGAGCGGGCCCGCCTAATGGGTGATTTATCTGGGCACCGTGTGCCTAGTGCCTACCCACCTCTATAACTATAGATCACATTGTTACACCAGGCGCAGTGGCGCTTCGTCGTAAAAATATTCCAACGTGCCATTTAAATTTAAATATATTTTATGTTAGAAGATTCGACACTTTTTTTTATGGATTTAAATCAGAAGCGTTTTGAAGCAATTTGCAAAAACCATTAAGCTACCAAAGAATTTTTAATTTTTTACAACAATAATATAAGAAAAACATTTCCCAAAGTGAGACAAATATAAAGGTATAGATTTTTTAATAATTATCAACATATCTTTTTTTCCACAATTTCAACGTTATGAATAACCTTTTTCGGTTTAATCATTCATTTTATTTTTAATAAATTTAATCGATTATTTATTTATTTGAAACGCTGTCAACCAATAAATCAGCAATAAATATTGAAAACAATATCTAGTATTTCATACATGTACGACCCTGCATATATAAATTAATAATAACCGAAAAACGAAATGCAATATGATGAAGTATGGGGAGACGCACTTAAAACATGCGCATGTTTTAAGACAAACTTAAAACAATAAATAAATATTGTTTATCGTAGATAAAATATGGTAAGTGATTATACTATACTAGAAAAATCTTTTAATATATAAAAAAAAATTGAATCTTTATTTATTACTATAATATGAAAGTACGTCATGTCTACGCAGAATTTTATAATTTGTTTAATAATAATTTGATTGGAGTCAAATCCTAGTCCATCTTTCAAAGAGGCGTATCTCGAAATTATTGATTTTACAGCAGACGATATATTAACTAATTGTGTGGAATGTTTCACTGTTGAAAAATAATTTTAAAAAATCGTACCGATAAAGACGGATATTTTTTGATTTAAAAACAGTGTGAGGTGTATTTAGTTAATAAATATTTACCTATTACTGTCACATTAAAACAAGACTGATTACATCAAAATATCTTTATGTAATGTTACTTAATTGGAACGAAATTCAGATATACCTGTTAGAATGGATCATAAGCACGACGAAATATGACACATCATTTATTACTGAGAAAAGTAAAGGTATAAAGTATAATTAATAAATATAGTAGTAGGTTAATGTATATTACAATTGATAAAAAAAATATGAATAGCGCACGCAGCGCCACTGACGCATTCCAAAGTTGTAATCTTTATGCGAAATCATAGAACACTGAACGGAATTGTCTATTGGAATATTCGTAAAACTCATTTGTGAGATGAGTCGATACATACAAACGTGCATTGCTTCATGCCGTAAAAATTATATTTAGAATTTTAAAAAAAGCGACAGATCATACAGCTGCTGATGATACTCGTGGATGGATTTGTATAATTGTTTTCAAAAGTTTTAACTTTTAATTAATATAATTATTTTATTTGATAATAGCTTCTCAGTATTTCAAATCACCATTCTAGTAACCATTCTTTGGATTGTCATAAACTAGAATTTCTCCACTCGATAATAACTTAGAAACCGTAGAAATGTAAAAAAAAAAACACTAATTAATAACATTACGCTCTCTTATACTTCACCCCTACTGTCAATATTCTCATTGATATCATTACCGAAATCTCTACCCTCCCCTCCCCCTCTGCAACCCCATTTTACCAGAATAGGTCAGCACCAAACTATATTTAGATTAGTTGTAAGTTATGCACCTCTCGAATCTACACTAGCAATAAAATAATTCAACATGTATATAGTACGAAGTTTAGTTCATCAAGAACAAAAATAATATAACCAAAATAATAGAAAATTAATACATTAACGGTGAACGAATAAGGAAAGCAAGAACATTGAGTCTTTAAAAGAGTATATCTACTTAGGTCAAACTATACACTAGGGAGACAGAATTAAGAAGAGAGACGCACTCAGGTGGGTTTGGCAGCAGTTTGGAAAGCTATTTTATATAATACTTAATGTACAAATTCCCCAGAGGATTAGAGGTAACGTATCTGCTGAAGTGGCAGTGAATAGATTGGACATATCTGTCGAAGAGATGATGAATGGTGGGGGTTGAAGGAGTGTGAAAGAGAGAAACTGTGGAGTGAGTTGAAGCCTCCCACTGGTAGAAGTGTTAATCGTCCCAAAGCTCAATGGAGCGACGACACCAGAAAAGTAATGGGCAACAATATGAATGAAAAGGTCTGAAGATAAAGAGAATTTGGGAGGTTTACATCAGTGTCCAGCAATAGAGAAATATAGGTTGATGATTTCAATTTTTAAATTGAATTATTATAAATACTATATATACAGGTTGTAACAGATCTAATCCACAATTCAATTCTGTATTCTGTTTTGAATTATTAGAATCTTTATCTTCTCAGCTTCATTTCCCAGAAATTGTACTGTTGAACAATAATTTATATGCGGAGACAATGGAATTATAAATAAATTGCGTGTAATTGGGTGTATTTTGGACTAATCCTTTCCCCGTGTCTTCTCCGTGAATTACATTTCTGAAGTATGGGTTGTATCTAAGAATGTATACTACCAATTGGCCCTTTCGATTTTCTAAGGTATCTATTATGGACCTCTTATCTTTCAATCTCCTCAGAAGTTGTAATTCTCTCAGTCCAACAAAAGTTGACATTAACATCACAAAATTTTTACAGCTTTATTTTTATGCATAACATTTTATATGTATTTATTTTTTATTACCTATTGAATTTGTAAGTAAGCTATGTACCAAATTTTTAATATTACATTTCTTAACATTTATTTAAAAATAAACACGTGTACCTATATCACAATTTAAAATTTCTAATCTCGATGCTAGTTATGAGAGATGACTTAATCCCATTATTCTTCTCTTGATGTTTCCTGCTTTGCTGAGTATCGTGACCGTGAGATGGCGCTTTAGATCTTGATGATCCTCCTCTATCCATCCCTGAACATTTATAACCGAAGATGAGAAGTCTACAGCCTCTTTGACCTGGTCATTTCAGCGGGTACGATATAGTCATCTTTCGCTTGATCTTCCATGTTTTCGCTTAACGCTGGCCTCTCCAGATTATCATATTTGCAGGCAGTGGTGGGCTGGAGGGGGCTCGGAAGGTCTCGCGTGAGCCTCTTGTTAAATTTGACTTTGGCCGGCGAAACCCTTATCAAATTAAGAAAAAAACAATTATTTAGATCAAATCACCACCTAACTGCAATTTTTGTAGATGATTTAAATGTATTATCAACTTTGTTTCCTTTGGAATTTTCTCGTAAAAACATTTATTTCGGGTGCATAATAAAATATACCTAGACGTTTCTTATCTATAGTTTAACAATACTTAAAAATGACGATGTTTTTTTTTTTATGTAATAGAGATGCGTACACGGAATACGTGTCACATCAATATTCTTACTATTTTCAAACTAAGCTAAATGCTTGTGCTATGAAAATAGGACTAACTTGCTGGTGTCCTAGAACAAGACGCGAACCTCCGACCACTAAATAACTAGGCCAACGTCTTGACCACTACACCAACAAGCTACTCAAATATTGATATACATATATTGCTTCCAAATGTTCAACGTAACATTTTTGTGAATGATGTTTCGAACGATTATCCTTCATACTTCACACGTGTATATTTTTTCCCTTTACCGTAATTGTGCACAGTTTTGAGAAGAACAGTTCTTAATACGTACTACTTTGTACCATCATTTACTAAGGAGATCTTCAGTTTCAATTCAGTGTTCAGTTTTGAAACATGGAATTGGAGCGAAAAAATAATACCTATTTCTGCGTCAATCTTGGAACTCTTCGCTGTTGCAATCTAAGGTAGGTAAGTACATTTTTCAGCTATTGATATTAATTATCTTACAGGGTATTGCGTATTCTTACCTAACATAAATATATTGAGTAACACTGAGCAATCGTATAAGATTCGTCTCCAGTACCACATTACAAAATTTTCTACAGGATGGGGCATAACTATCTCCCGCATTTGAAGTTGTATAAAAAATGAAATATGGCAGATCTTTATGTATTCATACTGTATTTTCTATCTCTCGCTCACTATCCCGTGTCTATATACCTAATATTCTGTTGAATCATTGGTCTCCAATACGTAAGTATAGAAACAAAATGCCCTTCGTTTTATTTACAACGTAATCAAATCATTACATGTAACGAAATATGAATATTATAACCATTCTGGACATTTCTGTTCTTCTATCAATAATCGACATTGCATTCACCGTCTGTGGAACAATGATCCTGAAGTCTCATAAAAAATCCACGGGCATCCGATAACATTTCTTTACGATGCATAATGAAAAAAAAAACTTGATTTCAAATGGCAATTTATATTCGACGCCTCAACTTATTTACTGGCGAATGTATTTTGATTTATTGCCATGTGTAAATATAATATCACACGTACGTGTAATGCGCCATTTAATAATGACTTTTTAAAAAAATTATAATTAAGCATAAGGAAAAAATATTTATTGTCGTGCGGTTGTGTCATAATCATAATTATATTGTAATTGTTGCCAATATTGTGTCTCCAAATGTATACTTATAATATATTATGGAGTAGTACAGGATGTGTCAGACTAAATTCACGATATTTTATTTAAATTCTGACATGTTGATTGCTTTTTCGAATATTCTTAATAATTAAATTCAATTGTAATTAAATTTTATCAGTGATGCAAACAAATCATCACGTGAAAAACTATTATGCTAATAGATATTAGAAAAATAAAGTTTTTAAACATTTCTTAAAATATCAGACGTCAATACATGTATATATATAATATATATTAGAAACCCTCTAAATGAAAATAAAAATATTTAATTTTATGCTTAATAGTAAGAAATAATAATTATTGACAGCTTGGCAGATGGCCAATTGTTTTGAGTATGTTATGCAGATAATTTGTTGAATGCAGTATTTAACCTGATTTTAAAAATATATTATAACTATGTTTACAATATAAACTATTTTAATTCTATTTATGATTCTTATACAGAGATGTGGATCTCGACAATTTATTTATTGTATTTAGTTGAGCGTAACACTTGTGTATAAAGTGTATATGTATCGAATTCCGACTGCTATCTAGAAACATCAAAATTTTAATGTACAAAACGCTTCCCAAATCAGTGCTTACACATGTGTATGAGACGTGGGTACTGAATAAGAAGAATGAGTGTGCACTGGACATTTTTGAAAGGAGGTTTTGAAAACTATTTTTGGTGTAAATGCTATAACAATGAGCTCTATATTTTCTTTAATAAAATAAGCATCTCGAAACTTATTAAAATAAGGAGACTATAGTTGGGTCATATAGACAGCATGACCGAATACCGATCACCGAGTGTCGCCGCAGATTTGCCATCCATGGATAATTTACAATAAGGTGCGGACGCGGCGAGTGTCATTGTTTGACGATTGTGATATGAAGTTATTGCTGAACGCAAGGCCAATGGAGTACATAATCTTAGGAAAGTCACAGCTAAAAAGAAGTGACAATGATTTTAAAGATATATCTGTATTGTAAATCTCGGATTGGACGGACAGGTACGGCGAGTAATACGAGTAGAGATGAATGGTGAAAAATTCTTCAGGAAAGCAATACTCACCAGGGATTGCAGAGCCAATTGTGATGTATAAGGTACATATTTTATATTTGTAAAATAAAACAATGACCTCATTTCAAAACTTATTACAAGTTTTTCTTATTACAAAACTTATTACAAGAAACTCTCGTACAATGACTAATTAATTGTTTTTATATTAATCTAAAATTAAAAATAAACTCTTTTTTTAAATACCAACTCTACAAGTTAAATCTCGATCACTTCCAAAATATAATATTCTATAATGATACAGAATTTTTACAGCTTCTACATTTTAGATTCAAATCCTTCTGTGAAATATTGCCAATAAAATTTATTACACCTCATATAAACAGTCGTTTAAAATGTACGCATCATCTTTAACATAAAGGATTGTTTATACATCATAACATTAATTTTTGAAATTTGTCTTTATTTAAACCTTGATGAAGGCAGAAGAAACTGTACGGAAAACCCCGTTTAACACGAATTCGATTTGCGCGAAGTTCAATTAACGCTCTTAAGCAAAATGATACTGTTTCTCACTTTAAGCGGTTGATTAATCAGATAACGCGGTCGTTTACCCCACACTTAAAATAAATGAAGAAATAGATATGAACTCAAAAGAACTCAAGCCAGTATTCAAACACAACGAGCGCGCAAAGGAAATTATATTCGATGCTGACTCAAATAAGGAAAAAAAGCGGCGAAATTCGCCTAAATTTGGACAAAGCAATAGCCAGCTATCAAAAATTGCATCTTGAAATAAAAAATTAAGCTTTGTTCAAACATCACAGCTCCAATATTTTGCGAAAATATAGTTTATCGTTTAATAGTAAATATAAAACATTTTAATATAGATTATTTAACTTTTGTTTTTAACTACTTAATAATTAATATTGAATACGCAAACCGGTTTCAGACAATACCATCATTCATCCTTCATCAGGATGTCAAATTAACTAAACAAAACCATTTAGGTATGTCAAGTTGTTCTAATGTTTTTAAAAAAATATATATTTAAAAATAAATTTAGAAGGCACCTAACTTAAATCGTGACGATGATGAAGCACGTGAAAATCTACTTAAAGGTTCAATTAAAGCGTGTTAAATTAATCAAAATATTATAAATAATCAACTAAATTTAACTAAAATTCCTATTCTAAAAAAATTCATAAAAAAAAATTGTAATAAAAAAGTCAATTTCCACATTTTTCATCATTTGAGTTAGGTACCAGATTTATTTTTAAATAATTATTATATTAGTTTAAAAAAAAAAAAAAGATTTTTACAAACATTATAACTACTTGACGTATATGTTTTTGTCTAATTACTTTGACATGAAGGAAATGGTATTTTCCGAAACCGGTTTGTGTATTAACGACTCATTAAGGACGTTTCCAAAAAAATCACTTTTCTTACGATCCTTTTGAAACTTTTAATACACATACTTATGAGTGTCTTTTATACGTAGAAATTTTTTTCAATAGTCCTTGCGGTAGTAAATTTGTAAATATTGACTATTAAAATTTGCATATTTATCATTCGAACCATACCCCGATAGATGTTGTAGCGCACGTTTAATTGAATAGCAATAGTAATTTTCTTACGATTGTTTTGGAAAACTGAGAATCATTAATTGAAAATTTAACAAATATCTTTCTGTAAAAATAACTAAAACAAGCGGTATTCGTTTTGTTATAAAAAAATGTTAAAAGTGAGCTACTTTTGAATGGTTTTGACGTTTCCTTTCATAATTTGAATAGTGAAAGATTTTTGAATTAAAAACAAAGTTAAATAATCTATATTAAAATTAATTTAAACTTCAATGTTTAAATTGCAATAAATATTAAAAATATTATAATATATCGTATTCATAAGTAAATAAAAAAAATTACTCATCGTTTTTCAATCTCTGAATATATAAAGCATATTTTTTTAAAAATGTACCTTAGTAGATTAATTAACCATATTGTTTATCCTGTTCGATTAACGCGATTTAATTACAAAATAAATTTATCCCGTTAGGCGGGATTTTCCTGAATTGTTTTTTGTTACTTATATATCTACATTTATTTTCATTAATAAAACTGTTTTTTTTTTTCAGTTAATTTTTATAATAGTTCATTTGTCTCTAAAAACTCAGAAGTACAGTTACAAGTATAAAATTCTCAGTAATGTCATATTCACTAGCAGCAGCCGCAACAATAGGTCAAAGTGTATTTATTATAAATATATTCTGAAGTGTAATTTGATATTTCACCGAACCGTGAATATGAACGTTTAGTCTTTAATCATTTGAATATATTTCATTATTTGAGTACCTTTAATTAAACAAAGCACAAATATTAATTCGTATAGATTGCATGTGTTAACTATAATGTATAAAATATTTTATTTTGTGACTCTAGGGATGTTTAACGATGATGTTAAATATTAATTTACTAAAAAAACTTTAACTCGGCGATAATCCATTTTTAATATTAAATCTCTGCTTGATCAAATAAAATATTTATATATTTTTTCTTAATGTTATGTTATCTGTAAAGATATTTTCTTTTATATAGTTAATTAAAACAAATCGAGTCTATAGTTTGATGAGATTATTATTTTTTAAATAAATTACATGAATCACTTAGAAAGACACTCGGAAAAAATATATAGTTATCTACGGAACTAACTATTATGTTTATTTTTTCTATACATCATTTTATTCTGTAATATTAATTAAGGGATTCATATCACTGTTTTTAATTATCAAAGAACTATCCTCTAAAAATTGTTATAAAAATTTGATTTATTTAATAATATTATTATTTCTTAAAGGAAAATACATTTTTGTTGTGATGTTTCATGTCCAGAATATAGTTCTATGATATTTTAATATAAATTAAATTAGAAAAAGTATATTTATAGAAAAAATATTTATTTATCTAGCAGTTAAATATTTTTTCGATAAATAGTTTTTTCTGTGTATCAATCATTTAATTTGTATTGTATTATTATTATATAATAATAATTAGTAATGTTCTATAGATTTTACGATCAATTTTTCTGCATCAACTTTTACAAAATATTTGGTATTTATTATACGTACGCTTATATGTATTGTAGGTCATAGTTACAAAAACTTTGTATCTGACACTAAACTGTCTTGAAAAATAAAGGAAAATTAGGAAAATTTCCCGGATATGTTTGACCTTAGAAGCCTTGTATTGCAGTAATTATGTATAATATAATTTATTCTCGATTACATCACTGTTTTCTTTAATACTTTTATTTTAATTGTTTAATATTTTTACTTAATTTAGTTGTTCTAGATCAATTGGACCTTTATAGTAGTTTTTTGTTTGTTGTAACTTTACGCTGTGCTTTGATGTATTTGTGGAACTACCTATAAGAGTCATTAAGGGATCTGTTGATAATCCGTTTCATTAAAAATAATTAATAAATAAAAATCTTAGCTACCTCACTATTTCAACTTGTCAAAATGTTGTATTTCTCCTCAAACATTTCTAATATTACTGTAAGTAATGGTTAAATTAAATTACATTAAACATTATCATTATGATGCTTCACTAGATATTTCAATTTGGTACTGTTATTTAAGTGGTTTACTTACAATATTCTCTATCTGCAAAATGTATGAAAGAATATATATCAATATTACATTATTCCGAATTTGTTCTTTATTACGTATTATTGTTTAATATACGTATTATATACATTATTTTAATTAAACCTCCCACCCCAATATTGAGTAAATATCCGATGTAAAAGTCCATTTAATCATATATTAACGTTTATCATTTAATTCAGGTGATTGTTTTAAATGCAGTCAGAAAAAGTTTGTACTACTTTCTATATTTTTATAGGAAATCTTGGAAACATTTTTAACGTGCCAATCAACACAAATATATATTTTTATTATGTCTATATTTTTTATTAAGACATCACAATTAAATCAAAGTCATCACCATATTAGTATGGATTGGTAAGCTAGTGGGCTATTTTCAAAATACCAACATTTTAAACAATTGGAACACACAACTCCAGCACATTCAAAAATTGCAATAATAAGTACTGCTTTTATTATTTCATATTTATTCAACTCTATTATTGTTTATCACATAAACTACAGTAGCAGCATTTTATTTTTGGCTAATGAAGAAGAAATGCAACATTTATGAGTACATACTGCTAAATGAAGATTTCAGAATAATATAAATCAAAAATAGATATGTGTACTCGGATCAGTACAATACTAAAAGATTTTTAGCCTTTCCTCTCCGATGATGTAACTGAGTTAACATTGCTTCTAATTAGGTCAATATCTCTGTAAATGTATTAAACACAGAGTTCATATTTTAGGTATTCCTCCGTAATATATTTATGTATTGGATAAAATAATTACAATATATAAGTATTTACCAGACGCAACAGTAAAAAATGTTTTCTCGAAGAAAGTGACGTAAATTTGTCAATACATACATGTATATGTACGTGCGGAGAGGTGCGGAAGGCTCAGTGCGCGGGGCGCGGGGCGCCGGATGCCGATCGTCACTTAAGTTAGTGGCAGAGCATGAGCTGGCCGAGTTAGACGTGTCTCGTGCGTTTTTGTGCTGTCAATCCGTATGATCAATGTTTTTTCTCACTTTAGTAATAATTAATAAACCTAATAAATGTAAAATATTCATATTTATCAGACTTAAAAATATCAAAAATTTCAATGTACACTGAGTTTACAGCGCGCATTATTATTTTAGCATAGAAAAGGTTAAATATAAAATATATTTGAATGTTATGGTATTTATTTTTCAAATTCTCACTAAGTATCTATCGACAGAAATTATAAGAAAAATTGAGGCCATTCAACATTAGCAAGAGGAAGAGAGAATGAGACTGTCTTTCAGGGAGGTACAGTGCGACGAATATTTTTCAATGAAATGCCAGATAACATAAGGAAGGAGGAGAAATTATATTTTTAAAGATAAATTAAATATTATGCTTTTAAATTGGAATAGTAGATGTATCAATTGAAAATATTACAGAAAATAAGTTAACATTTGTCGAAAATGTATTCGATTGCTATAGCGAAAGTGGAGAACGTGTTCCCCAGATAGGAAAAGGTCCAGGTTCGAATCCCAGCAGCAACTAAATATTGTTTCGATAGATAGATTTTTTCTGTATATCTTTCTAGTTGATTCATTTAATTTGTAGGTATTAGAAATGATATAAATTCAAAATAAATCTAAGAAAAAAGGGAAATATTGATATTGTTTTTATTAGAGCATACATATATACGACACCGGTTGGTGTATTAAATTTAACTCATAAAAGTGGTTAAAAACAAAGTTATAAATTATTTATATCACATATATATTATATAGTATATCTGTACTTATGCTTATGTATGCACTAGATTAAGAATAAATAAATAAATATTTTCTCGAAAATAGTATATCTACAGTGAGAGCGCATTGAAGTTAGTCAACTGTTCTTACCATATATTATTTACATTTGAATGAGACAATCGCTTCACTTTTTCACAAAATATTGCACATTGCTCTTTGGAAACAAAACGTACGTTCTGAATTAAATAGTAATGTAAATTTAAAATTTAAAAAAAACGTACTAACAGGTTAATTGATTATGTTAAGGCTCGATTTAACATAAATGGAGGCCTTGGCGCAGCACGAAAACAAACATTTTGTAGGAAATAACGTAAGTGCGACGAATAAATTGCCCATAGTCAAAAAAAGAGCACCCACCGGCAATGAAATAACGGATGACATTTATCTAATACCATCGGCCTAACGACAAAGGCGATTTCTCT
Organism: Eubasilissa regina; assembly: GCA_022840565.1. Taxonomy (NCBI): domain Eukaryota; kingdom Metazoa; phylum Arthropoda; class Insecta; order Trichoptera; family Phryganeidae; genus Eubasilissa; species Eubasilissa regina. Next base: position 32,443,178 of record JAINEB010000018.1, read on the forward strand.
TTTTTCTGAAATCGTTTTGATAATTATTTTTTCTCCGTGTGACCGAGAGCGAGTCACCTTACAGCCAGCACTTATATTTTGTAATTTTATGACCATGAGACAAAGTCAAACCCATCGTAAATTATACATAAATCAATAAACCCGTTCACTTTACCGCTTTTCCCCTGTTTTATTGATTCGGTTTCGGCGTAAGAAGTCATCTCACTATAGAGACATTAAAATGCGTAGGTACCCACACAAAAGTAGATAAAACCCATACACCGCATTGCGCTCGAAGACAAATATTTTGCCAAATTTTTATAGCGTGCAATAAAATGTAAATAAATCTGATTGCATTTTATGTCTCCCGCCATTAAACCTCGCGGTGGTAATCTATTAACGGTTTCCTGGAGATTATGGTTCTAACATATTCTATAATAAGTAATAAATCTCGACATTGTTCCACGCTCACAGCGAGAATGCTCCATCGGCTTATCCTGTTTCCACATGTGTGTATGGACATATTATTCTTCAAGTTTATTACGCATAGAGCATTTCCATCTAATTGAAACCAGTTTCGTTTCATGATTTCGACTTATTAATTCTGTGTCTATTGCCCGGGTGATGCAACTTCTCTTAAGCATTCTAATAAATCTGAGGTATCTCCATTTTAATCTCGTTGTAAATGTCGTGCCCACCAAAAATGTATTTGTCGAATAAAAATGTTGAACAATTTACGTTCGTAACAAGGCATTACTAGAAATAGAGAGAGTGTACTGGTATGAGTATGTCCATTAACCGTTCGGTGTAACTTATCCGACGACTGCCCGGACTTGAACTTTACGTACTTTCGACGTGTTTGGCTCATTTCGGAATTCGGTCGCCGGCTGATGTAGTCAAAACGCTAGTCTTACTAGACGAGTATTATACATATATCTGGTGAGCGATTTGCTGGCAAAATTGAAGAAAGGTCATTCAATGATTATTAAAATTATAACTAGAAAATCGATATGTGAGGTGGTGAAGAGCGTGTAACAACACGACTAACGCGATTAACCTTTACCTTACGCAGCTGAAAACAAAACGCGCTTGGCTGTGGGAACGTGAGGTTACTAAATAATAGGTGCAGCTATTTTGATATACTATTGCTTTATATAAAAGTAAAAAAATCAATTAAAAAATTGTTTACTCTTAAAATTAAATATATTCTTTATTATGACACATATTGCAACGGATTTTTAAATATTAATAGAAAATATAACACTCTGGAATTAACATTAATCGCAGTAACATGGGGGAATTTTAAAATTGTATTTTTCAATAATAGACCACCCTTATATAGGTATACATATTAGAGATGGGAAAAAAGCTTGATAATCTTTCATAAAAGTTGAGTATTGAGCAAAGGTAATATATTTATTAAGTAATACAGGTTAGTAACCACTTGCATTTATTACTAATCTGAGTCTACAAACTGGAGTCTTTCCAACCGTCCTAAAAGATTCGTTGCTATGCCCAATTTATAAAAGCGGAAACCCTAGTGATATACCCAACTATTGACCGATTTCTCTTCTGAGTTTTGTGTTGTGTTTTTTCAAAAATTCTAAAAAAAATTGTTAAACGGAGGTTCCTCAAATTTCTAGATGTAAATAACATTCTATCCACTCAATAATTTGGTTTCCGATCGAAACCCAATACAGAAGATGCCCTCATGTCTCTCGTGGAATATATCGTCTCGAACCTGGACAAGCGAAATAAATGCATGGGGATTTTTCTTGATCTTGCAAAAGCATTTGACACCGTGCCGCACCTACTATTGCTAAAAAATCTTAAAAACATAGGAGTAAGGGGCATAGCATATAAGTGAATTAAGGATTACTTAACAAATAGACGTCAAATTGTCCGAAACAATGAAAAATATAGCAATCCATCATTGATAACACACGGTGTTTCACAGGGAGGCATTTTAGGCCCTATATTATTTCTAGTATATACTAACGACTTTTATAATACGACCCTAAACAATGGAAAAATAATCACTTTCGCGGATGATACCGTGCTTTGCTTTGAGGGTAAGTCTTGGGAAGAGGTCAATACTCGTGCACAGGATGGTCTGAACAAGGCGAAAAAATAGTTTGACACAAACCTACTATCACTTAACACAAAAAAATCAAAATATGTATGTTTCTGTATTAACGAAAGAACAACGCCACATCAAAGTCCTACACTCATCGTACATAACTGCAAAACAAACAAGAACACGGCTTTCTCATGCCAATGTGAAAAATTGACACGAGTCAAAATTATTCGACATCTGGGAGTACTGATCGATGATCATCTTAACTGGAAAGAACACATATCGAACCTAGCTAAACGCATAAAGGAATACGATGTATAGTTGATTACAGACACTTAAGATCGGTGTACTTTGCACTGTGCTACTCCTTAATTAACTATGCTATTTTAGTTTGGAGAGGAGCAGCAAAAACAATATTGGAGTTGGCTAAAAAAGCACAAAAAACAATTCTCAAGATAATAATTGGTCGTTCCTTTAGATATCCATCAGATCTTATATTTAAAGAGTATAATGTCCTAGATATAAGACAAATCTTTATATTGAGACTCGTTCAATATTTCCATGCTAACAACTCTCCTCAGGCAATAAATCATGGACACAATAAACACAAGACAAACAACAAACATCTACACACCAGTTCTGAGAGCAACAACGACATTTTATCAAAGATTCTACGTGTTCTTAGCTCCGAAACTATACAACACACTCAGTACCAAGTGGAAATCGTTTAATTCCAATAAGATTGCATAAATATGGACCCAATATATGATTCAATCAGGTAGAAATGAATCAGAAGCATGGCTTTCCAACATTCTAATATAATTTATATAATACCTTCACTAATAATGTCCTACAACATTCCCGCTACATATATTTTTTATTATATTTTTATTTTATTTTTACTTTTTTATACATATTTGTAATTCTCTTTTTATTCTTGTCGATGACTTAAATAACACCACAACAGCACGAAAAAAAAACTGGCTACTTTAACACAGACTTCAGTCTAGCAAAGTAGCCAGGACAACGCTGTATATATCAGAGGTGAAGTCTACTCCATCCCACACACTAAACTATGAGTATAATTATGTTTATTATGTATGACTATAGAACTATTAGAACCTCTATTAGAACAAAAATATGTATGTCAATATATATATATATAAATAAATAAATCACAACATCGTGTATATTCTTCTAATGTTAAGGTTTCTAACAGAATTTCTAGTATCTGGTTCACCTAGTCACGTCGGATCTTTCGCAGATACCGTCAATTCTCGCATCTCATATTTTTATCACAATTTTCTTCTCATTCATTCGTTCCATCTGATCAAACTTCTTTATTTCATACTTTTTTATTTACCCATACAGGAGTCGTCATACTAGACATGCTTAGATAGCGTATGGAGAAGGCGGAAAGTTGAAGGATGTTATATTTATTACAAAATATAGCAACCTAGCAAAACTTTTCGAAACAGAATGGTAGTTTGAAAACTAAGACGAAGTAGAGAGCACATACCTACAATAGAGTGCATCAAGATAACGGCCCCCTAGAGTCCAGGTAAGAGTGGTTAGTCGAAAAAGTTCGTTATTTGAAGCACGCCCTTATTTCACTTAACGATGCATGTACCACACTGAAATCACCGTATACGGACCAAATGATAAAATCCTATCGCAAAAAAGTAAAATAAACATTACAGAGTTTCATATTCACTTCATTTTGTGTAAACAAGGGTGGGACTACTAGGGAGCCGCTATAGCGAGTAGACTGGCCGTAACGAGGGAGCATTGTGGTAATGTATAGACCGCTATAGCGAATTGCGTTAACCGTGTTGTCGTTATTCGAGGCATGCATGTACAAGTTAATAAATTAAAAGTTTCGTCCGTGTTGTGTTGCGGTTGGGACTAACCTTGTTAATGCCCACCAGCGAAATTAAATTCTGAACCTTTGTAGTAAGCATCCAAATCACTCAACCACACAGTCCAACATTCGAGATTAGAGCGAGCAATTATTTGTTAAGTAACATTTCACGTTCATTGTCATTGTCGACACCTACGCTGTACCTATATTCGTGTACTAACACTTTCTTGATTACTCCGTAATGACAGTAATTTACTTTAAACGATAATACATATATAAATTCATATAGCTATAAGTATGACTTATATTGATATGAAAATACATTAAAATTTTCAATTCAGTCTGAATTAATTTTTCGATTTTCATCCGTTGTTGGACAGAATGGGAAACAAGCGCAAAAATGTGGAAAATACGAAATGGAAGACTTATATTAACACTGGATGCACATTAGTAGAAGAAGAATATTAAAACTGGAAAAGGTACACAAAACAACAAAGGCTGTAGCTAAAGGTAAGTATCTAAAGGTTGTTATCAAAATAAAAAAAAATTTGTTACTATTAACGTTCTTTCAGCGTTCCACATTATCAGATGTACTAAACATGAACGTTTCTAATGTTAATAATACGTATTCAATTATTCGCCACAGTACCTTCCTACTTTAAAAAATACATATTTCAATTCACAGTAGGTACAAATAATATGAAATTATACAATTTTAATCTAGAAATAGATTGTGATATATATATACACATGTGTGTGTGTGTGCACCCCAACATCCAGCGACGACAACGCCGTATAACCATACACAGCGGCGCCCGCAGCACGTGGTACATCGCGCTTCCAGCTCCAGCTCAGCAACAGCTTTTAGTTTCCACTTCATCCATAAATTGTGATCGCACGATTAAATCTCATATATTGTTATATATGAAGGCAAATCAAATATTATCAACATTTTACGTTCTGCAATTTAGTTACACAAAACTTTACGGAAGCCAAGCTCTATGTGGATGATTTATGGGCAGAACCATGAGTGATGTTCAAAGAAGACGCTACCTCACCGATGATAATTCGTCTATTTGCTAGAACCATTTTATGTTATAAAGCACTGTCCCCGTATTGTGATAAAAGTCTACGATGAATTTCAGCCCCTTTCACACCCTTCGACCAGAGGAATCTAATCACTGCTCGTTATTTCTCCTTGGTGAAAACTGCTAGCGGAGCGGACATGTTTATACTGCAATAGCCGGAAGGTAAATTAGTCGATCGGGATCAAATTTCGCACACGTGACCGAAGTCGTACTAACTCTAAGAGCACATGCGCAGACGGCAGTATGACAACCTTGAAGATATTTATGGCGAAAGTATAGATAATTTTTGACTCGTCCTCTTAATATACATTGAATAAATTAAATGTTCTTAAGTATTTTTTTGTTCACGCCATTGTTTCAATTATTTATATACCTCACCGTAGCCAAGGTCAATATCGAAATACCCGAACACGTATCATATTCCGGAAGTATAAAGTTAAACCATCATCATCATCATCATCGCATATCCTTCTGATCGTTATTACAACCTATACTGGATGTAACGTACCTATTGCACAATATTTTATGGATATATTCATATTTAAAAAATTAACCGAAAAGGTCATCGAACTTAGAGCGGCCAGACTATCATTTGGTAGATGATTTTAGACCTGAAGAAAAAATATAGAATAATAATGGATAAATTTCATAAATATTTTTTTCTAAAAACGTAGACTTAAAACTAAACATGTTTTTGTGAAAATCTCACAAAATAATATTTTCTGTAATAGTACAAAAATTGCACACACTCCTTAAACATTTTCGACTCGTAATTTTATCGAGTAGCCACCTATAAAATATTCTTAACTAGGTATATTATACCCTGTATGTATGTTTAAATAACAGTACGTATAAAATCGTACGATTTTCAATTTGGAAAATGTACCTTTAGAACAGAATTAACTTAATTATTATTTTTAAAAAAATTGTTGTCAAGTGTTGAAGACACACATGGGTTATTATATGTATAATGTAAGATCCTATTATATATATATATATATATATAGTAAGATCTTCAATATTAATCGTGTACCAGACACCACCCGTATAAAACGTGTTATAATGAGAATTAATAATAATTATCCACCAAACAGCAAATGAACAAATCAAGCTGTCGTGGCGTATACAAAGTTGTAAAAATCCTTAATGTGATTTTTTTTTTTTTACGTAATTCGAACTTTTAAACTTCACACGGGAACGCTAATATTATGCAAATGTATTTGGAATAAGTATATTCAATACAAAACGGAATATTTTACAGAACCGCATAGAATATTTTTATATATGGAGATTGCACACGTAAAAAAGAGATGGCCAATGAATAATTGTCTCATAAGCCATTCTCGCGTGATAACCCCCAATGCGCACGGATTTTCAAATTAGGCCTAATTTTTTAATAAAACTTTAGAAATACTGTGGTAAAAACAAAAGTAACTCGTACGATATTGTATGTATCGTGGAATGATGGGGATTTAGACATGGGAAGGGGACACCGATTTAGAATAAAATCTAGGGGTGCAAACTCAATTTCCAGGCTGAACATTTAAAAAATATATATATTTATTGATAGAATAGTTTGTGTACATATCGTGAATGATGGGAATTTGGACATGGGATGGGGACACCGATTTAGAATAAAATCTAGGGGTGAAAACTCAAATTCCAGGCTGGACATTTAAAAAATATATATATTTATTGATAGAATAGTTTGTGTACATATCGTGGAATGATGGGAATTTGGACACGGGATGGGGACACCGATTTACAATAAAATCTAGGGGTGAAAACTCAAATTCCAGGCTGCACATTTAAAAAAATATATATTTATTGATAAAATAGTTTGTGTCTATCACCAGGCAAAGTTGTGTGTCATTACGTATTTAAAATATATTCAACATTGAAAAATGTTCGCTGGTAATTATTGGAAGAGACAGAAAAATAAATCCAAATTAAAAAATACACTTTAACCAATGTGAAGTATGCTTTGTCAAAACATATAATCAAATATAATCTCTGTTGACATCAAGGATGTCCCGTAAGACGGTGCCTACGGGCGAAAAATTTTATAGGGCGGCAAATCTATCTATCCATCAGTATCTAATATAAATATTTATATTACTGTCTCGTACAAAAATAACTAGAAAAAAATTTAAAGCACACTTTAAGAGACCATTTCTCAGAATAGTGAGAAAACAATCCGATAAGTACATCCAATATAAGTTACATATATTTATAAAATATCTATGAGCCAAATGGCATAAATCGGCAAAGGGCCGCAACATTTCCCGGGTCATAAAACATTATAAACTATTATAAAAAACAAAAATGTATTTAAAAAAGTACATGGTATGTGTTTATTTAAAAAAAAATTTAATCATTATTGTGAGAACTATCACCTTGTAAATGTATGCGTGTGTGTGTGCGTCATTAAAGTGAGTAGATGAGTGGTGGGAGGCGATCCTAAGGGCCCGCCTCTGTTCTCTTCCATCTCAGCTTCTTCTCAATAACAAAACTATGTCTAAAGGATACAAGTATATTGGCTGTAATAAGGTGTTGTAATAAAAATATATATAATTGTTACCTGGAAATACCCAAGAAACTAGACAGTAATCAGAGGATTACCAAAGGAAACTGTGATAATATAAGAGTTATCACAATTATAAAATGATAGAAAAAGTGGAACATTTTTAACAATAATAGGGGCGATATTCTGAAATTCGTCTAAGGGCGGCACTTTACCTAGGGATATCACTGGTTGACGTCCAAGTATTTTTAAGACGGGGAGACGAGCGTGACAATCCCAAGTCTGCCGCCTGTTTCTCAATTCAGTCGGTGACAGTTATGTAGATGCCGTCATCGGTCTGCATGCAACTTCCGCCCATGTATTCTTTTAATTGTGTCGAGGCTTGGAAGATGATCTAAACTTCTGTTGTGTTTCAAGCAACGTGAGATCGAGCAATAATCGGCGGAATTAATGATAGACATGGTTAATAAAGCTCACAGATATAGTTACAGATAAATTTCTGTCCAAAGCGCCTACTTATATTTTTAATATATGCAACTGATATTTTCTTAAAAATGTCCCACATACGTAAATGTATATATTTTTAGTGATATCTTAAAGCATCAAAAAACCGCACTGAAAAACTAACCGTAGGTCAATTCCTAGACGCTGCACACACCGACACTTTTAATTGCCTTGCTTGACAAGTAGCCATCTTGCGATAAAAATATCACTTGAATTATGTACGCAGGAAATATTTGAACACAAAATAATGGCCGATGACCGCTTTGCGCAGTGACGTCCGGTTCGCTAAAATAATTTCGGCACGTGCACTTATTTCTTAATTCGCGGATAAGAGTAAAAAGGATGTAAGGGTAAAAAAATACTAAAAATATATATTTTTAAATTATTGTCCCCAACTATATTTAAGTATTTCACCAGTTCGCGCTATACGGCACCACATCACTGTCTTTGTACAATATAAATACTTGCGTTTAAGTGTTTGTTGTGTTCACCAATATGCAATAATTGGTATACAAATGTATGATTATGACAATCAAAATCCTTATTACCTTCAGTAAGAAGATGTATCCGAGTGACCTTTATAATTTGACACGATTTTGGTTGGTAATTTCCAGGTATCGCAAACCTTCCGTAGATCGTCAAGGCTACCAAAATTCCCTCTAAAATAAAAGTCCTCACAGGCAATTATTTTGACATAATTTTTTAGTGTTGATTTAAGAATTAATTATAATAATTATTAATAATTGTATTTGATACATCATAAATATTAAATCTGTTTATTTTTTTTGAGTAAATAGTACAACAATGTTATTAACCCATAAAACAATTAATCATTCGTAATAAACCCTACGAGATTGTACTTACATCAGTGCCAACAATATTATCGCAAAAAATTTGTCTCGTTATAAAAATAACATGTTTTACAATATTGACACAAAAAATATATTTTTTAATATAGATTATTTAACGAAAGAGTTATTTTAATACACCAACCGGTTTCTGGAAATATCATTTCCTTCACCAGAATGTCAAATGAAATTAATTAAAACCATATAAGTCACATTATTCTGATATTTTTATTCCAAACAACACCACAACAGCACGAAAAAAAAAACTGGCTACTTTAACACAGACTTTAGTCTAGCAAAGTAGCCAAGATAACGCTGTATATATCAGAGGTGTAGTCTACTCCATCCCACACAATAAACTATGTATTATTTATGTTTATTACGTATCCACCTCTGTTAGTACAAAAATATGGATGTCAAAATATATATAAATAAATAAACTTTTTAAAAACCAAGTTAAAAACAAAGTTAAAAAATCTATATTAAAATGAACATAAACCACAGAGATCAATTTTCAATTATTAAAAATAAATAGTTTGTCATTCATATTTATATTTGTTTTTATTAAAAACAGGATATTTTTTTATTTATTTATCAAATTATAAATAAAACGTAACTCTGGGAGTGTTTCAGGTGCGCTCTATCGGAAAGAGTACTACGCGCGTACGTGCGCGCGCTGCTTATAGGGAACATAATTAAAACATTAATACTTTCTACCCTGACGGTATATTAAAGTACAATCATCTTGATCTAGTCATATACCTTACTGAGGTGTCAATTCTCTGACGATACTACTAAGTCTATGTAAATAATAGTCTATATACTCTATATATACTATACTTTTTTGTTATATCAACACTGCGGCGGATAAAATGTCAGTTGCGCATACAGGGTTAGGTTTGACGCGCTTGTATTCCTTGTGATTATTAATAATTATTATGTCTTAATTTTTTCTCCCTTAAATTTTCAACTATACTTTTATGCATGTATTTCTTTCATGTTTTGTACAATGCTATATTTTTGTGTACGTCGTGTAAGGTCTGACAGTAATTAGAATTACCAAAAATTATAATTAATAATATTCGTTTAGATATATTTTTTTAAATTTTCCATCATAATTTTATTATTTTATGTTTGAGAATACTACAAAAAATATACATTTAAAAATTCGGGGTAAAAAGGGTTAAAATGCTAACCTCGGTCTTATTAAACACTATTAATTGTATATTTATTAACAGCATTGCAACTAAAATAATACATTAAATTGATTTAACTTTGTTATTAGTTAACCTATCAACAAGGTTATACCTGATTGCTCTCTACAAAATATCTGAAAATGTGCCGTTGAAGTTTATTAATATATTTACATAGGTACACATTTTATTTACAAAATAATCTAAAATGTTTTATATTATTTCCTGTCTAAATTTATGAATAGTTGATTAATTTAATTTAAATACTTGTTACTGAAAGGATGCTAAAAAAATGGACATAAAATGCATCAGAAACGATATTAAATTATTTTATTATGTAGTACATACGTTAGTTTTTGTTAATTCTCTATATCTTAAGTACCAGCACATCCGGGATCCAATTACAAGCAATCCTAATATGCAGTATTAATTAGCAGTGTTCATTATTCTGGCAAAGCAGGCGGGATAATTAACATCCCATGTATGTTTCCTTTGCCAAATGTACATATTATATAAGTAGTCAAGATTCATGATTAATCGCAAAAAATATCGTTAGAAATATATATTACATTCTTATGTAAAGGTTAAAGTTAAATTACATTACCTATGTGAAGCTAAAATTATATTCAGTATTCCAGTAATCTCTAGTTTGAATATTTAATATACGATTAATAGATTAACTGGGTGTTTCAGACAGAGTTTGCGTAACAAAGTATTTAGTTAGAGAATGAAACATTTAGCCTTATGATGTTAATTCAATCTGAATTCTCTTAACTTAAAAGTATGTATCCTCTTACATATATGTAACGTACCAGCGTACAATGTTATACATTATATATTATAAATACGATAATATCGTGTTTCTCATTTTTGTATTACCGTCGTAGCGGAGTCTGCTAAGACTCCAAATCAGATAAAAAATCAGAATCTGATTTAGAGTGCGGATTCAAATCTACAATTTATTACTTTTAATTAATTTATTCGAGACACAAACCGTTTTATTTAGTGAATAAATGCAAAGTAAAGATGAAAAATAAGTAAGTCTACTAGTTTTCACGAATGAAATATACAAACAATACAAGAGATAGACTAAAAATATATTAGACAAAGAAGTAAACAAAATCTTCAGTTATTACATATTATTGTTACGCATTAATAAGTCATTTTGAAACTTAAAATTAAAGAATATATACAAAACTCATTTTCAGTATTCGCAAATAAGCTGATATAGTCGGCATTGCATGGATAGAAAATTTTAATTTTACGAACCCTTGAACTGCTCCCACTCGATCTCTCTAATAAGTCTATATTATGTTATCCTCCGTGAAAATATGCCCTTAGTAAATCTTTTACTGTGCCTTCAGAACCATTCACCTCATATATTGTTCGTAATACAGGATCAGTTCAAAAACAAAATTGTGTTATAAAGGTGTCAAGCGGAAAATTTTCAATACCCCTCCCGCTTATCTCACCATCAGGGTGAGGTAAACGGAAGGGGTATTGATTTGCGAATTTTCCAATCGCAATGAGTCACTGGTTGGGAGCGCACCGCGCGTTCACGGTTGAGCAATATTTAAAGTGCGGTGATTCATTGGTTCGAGCACATCGCGCTTTTTGTACTCACTTTAATATTCGACGAATAAATGATGGGCCGAGCACGTAACTTATCTGGTGTTGTATTCAAAAGTTCAGACAGGAAGGGACAATGGTTAACCAAACTCCTCCGGGATCATCAACGTCAGCAGCGACGCCAGAACATGTGGCTCAAATTCGACGAGAAATTATGCGCAATCCGCGTAAATAGATAAGAAAGATTGCAGCCTATACTGGCATTTAGACGATATTGTTTATAAAACGTAAAATCCGCATAATTAAACTCCATTTGGTATAAATAAAATATGAGAATAACATTGTAGTTTTTTTTTAAATTTAATATTAAACTTGAAAATTTTCCGGTTGGTTAATAATCGTCCGAACTCGTAATACGTGATTCCCATTTTAAAGCCAAGGACTGTTGCATATCACATGATTAGACTTAGTTAAGTTTGGAACTCATGCATTTCTGTACTTCTGTGCGATAGTTTAAAATAAATTATTCATTCTATATTTATTTATATATTTGCTACATTACTTTTATTTTTATTTTACACGGTATTTTTAACATCTTAACTAAGTAAATTCTGTAATATAATACATTACAATAATAATACATCGTTCCCCTAATTGTCTTATAATACTTCTACATTGTACCTTAATATTATACTAGGAGTATCTATCAGAGTCATTAAAGTACCGTTAATAATATGTACATTAAATATAAAAATGTGTCGTTAGCAATATGATAAAGAGATATATTGACAATTTTTTTTGGTTATTATTATATTATATTTCTATTTATCCCCATATCATATTATACAATTTTTGACTTGCATTAAGATCAGCTTTATCGTTATAGCAACAGGACATTTTTTTTCATGTTATGAATTATAGATAAATCGATGCGTTGAATAAAAAATATAAAGTTTTTCCGATGTATTCCTTTGTTATAAATACTACCACCGATATATAGACAGCCATTCTAGGATATTATCGCTGCTCATTTAAAAAAAAATCTACATTGAATTGATTTTATTATGTTAATAATTAAATATTTTTATTTTTGTTTTATTAACCACTTAATTGAGTTTAAATACATCTACCGGTTTTGAAAAATACCATTTTTTTCTTCAGGATGTCATTACTAACTAAAAATATATATTATTGTTTCTTTACCAGAATCTATTTTTCAAAAAACAACAATTATTTAAAAAATAAATTTAGTACCTAACTCAAATAGTTACTTAATACAAATTTACTCGAATAATTTTTAGGAAAAAATTTTAGAATGGGACTTGTTTGTAATTTTTTGATTAGTTTTACACGCTTTATTTATCTCCAACAATTCCAAATTATTTCATTTGTGACCAACACCGTTTATATGCAAAATTGACAATCCCAATTTATTATCAAAACCATGACCATTTTCTATCAAATGATTAGAAAATTCTGAAAACCCACTATTGTTCAAGCATCTCAAATTTTTTCCTAAAAATTATTCGAGTAAATTTGTATTAAGTAACAATTTGAGTTAGGTACTAAATTAAATTTTTAAATAATTGTTTTTTAAAAATAGATTCTGGTAAAGAAACAATGATATATGTTTTTAGTTAGTAATGACATACTGAAGAAGAAAATTGTATTTTTCGAAACCGGTAGATGTATTTAAACTCAATTAAGTGGTTAATAAAACAAACATAACAAATAAAAATATGAATTTTAACCCCAAAGTTAATATTTTTAATTTTAAAAGTAATAATCGAATAAACTGCAAATTTAAAAAAATAAAAATAATAAAATTGACAAATTTCTATCGCTTTGTGTTCACATTTGAATTCAACGGTACAGCCGGTCTAGGTGAATCTTTAAACCATTACAGCCATAAAAATGTGAAAGTTTCCTAAATAATAAGCAGCGTATTATTGTAAGACTTTTAAGTGCCATCGATTTCCTCAGAACACCGCTCGCCAAATGTCATAATTTACATTTTTCGACGGCAATGGTCATAAAAATCATTAGATAAAATATAGACGAAAGCGGAGGTGATCCGTACTTATGTTAAATGAGAAAGAGGGCATTTGATTTTGGAATGGTCCGAGTTACGAAACAAATGAGAATCAGAACGTTACATAAACGCTGTCACCCGGTATCATCATGTGCGAAGGAATTTTTATGTCCAATTGGTAATTGTTTTTATATTTGTTATTTATATGATAGTTTAGCCATCGCTATTAAGATATCTTAAGGAGTTCATTATGTGGCATTCTTTGGCTCTATCTGAATCTTAATTGTAAATCGTTATAATCATTTTTAAGTAACTTTTATTTTTAGAGAGCGAGAGAGGTTTTTAGACCTCCAAATGTGAGAGGTGCATGTCTCTAAGGTTCATAAAAACATACACGTGTACAATATAAGATATAATGAAAGTTTACCGTCAGTAAAAGTGTGTTTGGGAGCAAAAATACATCTAAAAGAGAGAATATTTCATTAATTGTGCGATTTTCTACGAAATAAATGCATGAATTAAAAAGATATACATGCAGATAAAATCAATTTATCGAAAAAATATTTTAGCTACTACCGAGATTTGAACAAGTGACAGCTTTTAAAAAAAATGGAATAATAGATGTATCAATTCGAAATAGCTGAAACATATGTATATGTGGTGTCAGCGCACTTCCCAGGATAGGAAGAGTTCCTGGTTCAAATCCCGGTGGTAGCTAAAATATTTTTTCGAAAAATTGATTAATTTAGTTAGTATTACAATATCACAGAACAATGCTCTGAAAATCTACAACTTCAGTAGTTGTAATTATTCAGAACATGAATATGTTATATTTTAAATACTAATTAAATGTATCAATTAGAAAGACATATATATAAAACCAATTTTATCGAAAAGGAATGTTTTTGCTACCGAAATTCGAACCTGGATCTCTTCCAATCTGAATAGTACAGATAGATAGTAGAAAGTAGATGACTTTCAAATAATGGAACGATAGACGTATCAATTTGAAAAGTGTAACATATAGATTCGAAAATTTGACGTTAATGCACTGTGTGCTGTAGCATAATCAGTTAATGCATGTTCCCTGGATTGAAAGAGATCCAGGTTTGAATCCCGGTAGCAACAACAGTATTTTTTGATAAAATTGATTATATATATATATGTATATATATACATATCTTTCTAATTTATACATTTAATTTGTATTTACTAATGTTTTCTCTTTAAAATAAAATCGTTTATCCAAAAACTATGTGACTGATTACTATACCATATTACTATTTTACCGTGGAGGTGAGCAGAGAGGATAAAATGCCACAATCTTATGTTCTGACACGCAACTCTCGTCTCATCTACATTCATACATCTTCTTGCGCAGGCTCGTCGACTGTTGAAGCTCCTGACAGGGTCACCTTCCAGACTTCCAGTATCTGGTTTACCTGGTCGAGCCAGGTTTAAAGTCTTTTTTTTTTAAATAAAGTCTTAATGCATGTTTTCTGGCAATGACTCTGTTATGCATCCTTTTTTGCAACTGAAGTAGAGGATGACCTGAGAGTTTTACGACTACCATTCATGTTGTCTGGGGTGCAGAACTTTTGAAGATACAGAGGTGCCAATTAATGTATCTCCTTGCACTTTAAATTCGATTTAAATTCTACCTTTTCAAGGAAACCAAATGTAGTCAAATTTTAAATCAAAACAACAATGAATTAACTAAGTTTTATATTACTTACATTATATTATGTATTCAAATCTTTTAATAAAATAAATAAATAGTAATTTATGAACTAGATAACACAGTCGTTAATACAGCGTATAGCCGAGTTGATATTATTTGCATGCATGCAATAGCTGAATTTCACTATATTACCTGATATTTATATTTTTTTTATTTAAAAATTTATTCTACTTTCTAAATAGAATAAACATGCTGTTATTATTAAATTTATACAAGTAATAAATAAGTCAGAATGTGAATTCGGAAACGAGACTCGAGCATAGTTACGAAACAATCGTAAATTCATCGCAAATTGGCCGCCAAAGATGCAGTGAAGATGCTCGAAAGATATTTTACTTCCATTCTCTCATATACGTACCATGCAGGTGACTTGGGCCCCACCCCAATACGGGACTGATTTCAAGTTATATAATAAAATATTACTGTCTTAAATTAGGAAATATTATTTAAATAATAATCAGGGGAGATTCAATGTAGGCTTTTTTTGAGGCGACCTAGGCCATGAGACCACCCATTAAATACAGGGTGTCACTGAATAATATATTAAGTGAGGACTTCTTTTCGAAGTGCTAACTGTTCAGAGACACTAGTATTTTATTACAGTCGTGGCTATTTAAAGAATTTGACTGATTTTTAATAATTAATTAATTTCTAACGACATATTGATAATATATTTTATTTAGCCTTACCACAGATCGATTTTTTACTCATGGCACTATGCAGTCGGCCACTGAACCTGATGCCAGTATTTTTTATTATTATTACAATATGATAGTATATTTGTTTAATGTTTAATTATTTTATGGACAGGGAATAAAATAATATTAATCACATCTTAATAATTATTATTACTCTGTCAATGCCCTTCATCAGCTGAAACCAGTAGGTGAAGAAAATAAATTTTGGTTAAAAGTGAACTGTATATTTTATTATATAATATTAATATAATGGATAGCACCGATAAAATGGTTTAATAATATTTATTATCAATGTTTTAAATATATTTAATAATATTAAAGGCGCAACATACTACGCGCGGTGTACACAACCGATATTACGCGTGAATTGACGTCAAGTGCGTTGTTGTATTACTGTCTATCGTGAAGCGGTCATGTAACTTTGTCTCATTCTCGCTTAGATAGCGCTCACGCAAACATTGACTTGTATCGGTACGCAACGTATTCTTGAAGTCCCATGACCAAAAAAATCGATCAGTAATACAATAATATAACAACATAATGTATAAGATGTTCAGTCTAATAGATTTATTAATTAGACATAATTATTAAATAAGACACTTGCATGAAGATATAGATTATCGAATAAAAAATCCGAAATAGTAATGGACTGGGACCTCAAATGGAACACGGAATAACATATTCTTATTATCGGCCTCATAGGATTTGAAAATCAATGACCGCAATCACTACAGAGCGCCATTCATCCCTTGACATCGACATTGTGGTTATTTCTGCTGGTCACTCGCCTATCTCCTGAAGGTTTATCTTGATATTATCTGCCCATCCACGTCTTGGTCTTACCCATGATCTGGATCGTGTTAGCTTAGATCGTGTTACGGGACTCATCTACTCTTGCCACCTCATTACTTACTTTGTACTTTGAACATACGTTGAAGTAGATGCTGAGTGAATATTATGTTCCAGGCCAATTTTGTTTAACCGCCGTTTTGATTTTTCAGATATTTTTCATTTCATTTTTCAATTCGCATTTAGTAGTCGTAGAGAGTAGTTGATTACAATTATTATAACGTATCTAACGCCTCAACAACGTGTTGAGGTTAATGGTGATCGCTACCATCACATGTTGGAAAACTTATTGGTGGCCGTATTGGGTCGATTGGGCCTGCAACATATGTGGTTTCAACAAGACGGTACCACCTCACACGCAGCCCGAGCTACACTTGAAATTTTTCAAGCAAGCAGCCACTTGGTCGATTTTATATCTTAAATATAATTGTAATAAATGAAAACCAAATAAATAAATCATGTTTTATTTTTTAGTTATTGAAAAACAATATCGACCTGGAACATAATATTCACCATACACTCACTAGGTTTATAATATATGTTTAGGTCGGAACCGTTTAAGTGCACAAAATTCACCTTTGTTCTCCTACCGAAGCGTGAAATAACATTTTATTTTTCTAAAATATGAGTTCTGTGCCTTTTCAAACATGTGAATTTCTAAAAAGTGTCATTGTCGATCTAGATCTAACAGAAAAGCAATCGGCGAAGACGAAAGTTTGACGTTTATGGAATAAAAAATGTAGTTACTATGGCAAGAAGTATTGGTTACTTTTTTGTCATATAATTTTCCGAAATTACTCTATTATGATGAATTTTGCGGTAAGGCGCGACTTACGATGTTATCTCCATAACGGTGCGGAACATTCATTTGCGGCTTGAACGTTTTCAACATAAAATACTGTTACACCCTGTGTGCAGTGTTGCCGCACTATGTCCGTCTCGTGTTCCTTCTCGCCTCGTGAGAAAAAGGACAAAAAATGACTACAGAATTATGCGCTATAGGTTCGATGTTCATAATTAGATGCAGAATTTATTCGGATGTGAACAAAGCGGCATCGTACGCTTTGTTTTATTGCAGTCGCCATTTTTTACGATTCTCGGAAGAGCGGCAACAATTAAAGTTGTTTCGGTGGAATAATAATTACACCGCGTCAATCAAATCATCAGTTCATATTTTAACCATTGCAGATGTGGAAATAACACACTTCTAATGCAACGTGTCACGTTATTGCATTCATAATATATGTGCGGATTAGTGATGAGAAAAAATGAAACTCTTAACTCACTATTGTGATTGCGATTGATATTCGATAATATCAGTGATTAAAAACGGTGACTGTGATCACAGTTTTACTAATACGCGTGCGCCGCACGATATCACAATGCATGAAATAAATTTAAAAAACATAATTTTGAGCGTATTTACTTATATATATTATTCAAACTTTATTATTTACATAAAAAAAAAAAACAGATTCTAATATGTATTATATATATATATATTATTTAATATCGTCACAAAAAGAATGAACACCCTTAAAAAATGTGGGTTTATTTTTCGAGTCAAATTTTCAGCATTTCGGGTTAAATGCGTATAACGTTTTGACAGAATCTACTAGATGGTACTTATCACGAACTATAACGTCATTTCTTCATGAATATTTTTATTTCATTTGCACATGCGCGGAATCATAAATTAATTAATAAAATTAAAAAATTAATTACGAATCACGATATTCCCAGATATTCAATCACTGATAGTGAATGTGACTCAAAGATATCAGTAATTGACTCACGGCTCGTGATTTTGGGCACATCACTAGTGCGGGTACAAGAATGAGACATGTTTCTAAACTTTAACATGAAGAAAAGACGTTATTTAGAAGAAGATATTATTTGAAAATAAAACTGTGAACAAACATTTCCAAAAAATAATATTCACAATTTCATATTTGTAGGACCAAAAACTAATTCAAATAGTTATCACACATTGTCGAAGATGCGCTGATTATGTCAAATAATATACAATAATAATATGACAAATTTACTGTTTCCGAGGTATGTTTGTAGAACTTCAAATGTGAATATAAAACACTTGTTTTTTTATTCTACTCATTTAATTTACTTGAGACGCGTTTCGCCTTGTAAGGGCATTATCAATCTAATAATTTAACTTAACAACTTGTATTAATATCTATAGTAAGGGACAGAAATAAAATTGTATTTGCATTAGATAATTGTTATTGATACAACATTATTGTTGTTGAGTTAAATTTTTAGATTGATAATGCTCTTACAAGGCGAAACTCGTCTCAAGTAAATTAGAGTAGAATCGAAAAACAAGTGCTTTATTTTTACATATGTAATAATAGATACTATTTTTTCACTACAACTATTTATACGATATATTTCTAATACAATAAACTATCCATTTGTAACGTAAATAATGAAGAAATTTAGAGAGAATGTAAAGCATAGAGAATAGGATTAAAAAAGGATCGCTTACGTGGTTTGATCATATGGAAAGGACGAATGAGGAGAGAATAGTAAGAAAGATATATGAAACAAGTGTTGATGGCACTAGAAATAGAGGACGTCCGTGAAATAATAACGTAAACCAGATACTGGAAGATGTATGAATCTGAATGAGGCGAGAATTCTGTGTCAATCCTTTATGTTTACCCTCGCGGAAACGACGTGATGATAAGTAAGTTATTTACAAAATATGAGTAATTAAAACATAGGTACCTACTAGGTATGTGATCCAGATATTCGTCCTCGAAAAAACGTACATTCTTTTTTATTTGTGATATTATACCTACAGCGTGTTAAATAGTGTATTTTTTAATACAAAAAATATAATTTTGAATGTTAAAAACCGATATCTTTGGTTGAAAACGCACTTTGTTTCCCTGTACTCTTGAGGTGAATTTTATATCCTTTAAATCCATTTTTATTATACCTACCAAAGTAACAAAGAGAGATATATTTTTCAAATTAATAATCTTACAAGCCAAGAAATAGTTATCACTCTCTTCAAATAATAAGCCGTATTGCGTAAAACAATAAAAGCTGTTCCAGATAGTACTTATATATATATATATATATATATATTGCAAACGTTTCGTTTATCATCCAATCAAATGATGGTATAAAAGGTGGAAATTGCACGCAATTATAAATTAATGCATTGATATCCCCCGTATAGTGAAAAAAATTGAAAGCCAGGATGCATTTAAATTGAGGCATAATCTAAATTTGTTATAATCTTCCGTAAACGTTCTTTCTTTATACGGGCTGTTACTGTTCTTTTTAATAAAAGAAAATTATAACAACGAAGCATGGAAAAAAATAAATACAAGAAGTGTAGCTAATTTGAATTTAACAATTCCCGTATTCACCAACAAGTATGGATCGAGGATGTTGCGTAATAGGTCATCGCCATTCCGGATTCTGTTGGCACCTCCAAAATGTAGACTGTATATTTTTCACTCACTATGTCTGTCAAGGGTTCCCACAAAGTATAGTGTTGACTATTTTGTATTGGTTCAAGGTCGCCAATTGACAGTTTGGCGTTGCCGGGTGGGGAAAGGGAAGGAGGGGCACGGAGCATTATTTACGTTCAAAAACATAATTAATACATTTATACCCCAAATAAATATATGTCCCAAACAGAGAACATTAGAATTTGTTGTTCCTACACTAAAAAATAAACTATCTGGGTCTTTACGAAATAGTAAGCTTTCTCCCAATTTGGAAGAAGTAATAAAAAACTGGCTTATCAATAACGATTTGTCTTACTTGTAAGCATGAAATGAATTGTTTAAATGTGGCACTGATTGGTTTTTATGTATGTATGATTATCTTGAATGTAATAATTGATATGAATGTACCTGCAGACAAACGTCTACCAAGATATTTTGTAGGTCTAGTCTATTTATATTTTTAAAAATATTAAATAAAAAATATGCGGCTTTTGAGAATACAATGCAACATTCTGATATTCGTATAGGTGGGACTAAAATAATATATTCCAAAATTTATAATATTTCTGGATAATTAATAAAGGTTCGAGGAAAACAATTTAATACTCGTAAATACAAATTAATACACTTCTAATTTTATGGGAAATTATGACGGCATCCACGAGGCGTATAATCTGCAGTTTTTGAAGTAAAACAGAATTATTTTCATTAAGGATTTATTAGAGTATTACAAATGTGACGATATAGCCGAATATATGTTATTTCCATAGTCGTTATAACCGATTTTCAAATGTATAACGAGGAGACATACCATAAAGGAATTGTATGTGATTTAAATTCTCTTATACGTCACGGTATTCATCCACCACCAACATCTATCAGATTTACAGAAGATTGTCCGGGTGGTTTCAATTGGAGCGTACGATGAAACGACATAAAAAATATATTATTAAGAAGAACACATTCTTATTGTGAAGTTGTAATTATTCAGAACACAAGTCTGTAATATGTTAAATACTAATTAAACGTATTAATTAGAAAGATATACACATAAAATTATTTTTATCGAAAAATATTGTTGTTGCGCTACCGAGATTCGAACCTGGACCTCTTTCCCCAGTTTGGAAAAAGAGATCCAGGTTCGAATTTCGGTAGCGCAACAACAATATTTTTTTGATAAAATTGATTTAATATGTATATCTTTCTAATAATACTTTTAATTAGTATTTTTTTAAATATACGTCAATATTTTTCTTCCAAATTTCGTGTAAGGAAAAATTCATTATTTATTACGACCAACAGTACAAAATGAGAAAATTGCAAAAAAATTTCACTTAGTAAGCGTATTTTTTTTATTAGTTCCTGTCTTCCACAATTCGTATTGTGTTTTTTTTATTAGTTTCTGTCTTCCACAATTCGTATTGTGTTTTTTTTATTAGTTTCTGTCTTCCACAATTCGTATCGTGTTTTTTTTATTAGTTTCTGTCTTCCACAATTCGTATTGTGTTTTTTTTATTAGTTTCTGTCTTCCACAATTCGTATCGTGTTTTTTTTATTAGTTTCTGTCTTCCACAATTCGTATCGTGTTTTTTTTATTAGTTTCTGTCTTCCACAATTCGTATTGTGCTTTTTTTATTAGTTTCTGTCTTCCACAATTCGTATTGTATTTTTTTTATTAGTTTCTGTCTTCCACAATTCGTATTGTGTTTTTTTTTGTTAGTTTCCTTCTTCCACAAGTCGTATTGTATTTTTTTTTATTAGTTTCTTCCTCTTATATAAAATATTTTGTTGCATTTTGTTTATACCTTTACCAAATTTTTATTTAAAAATTGACTTTTGTTTCGAATTTTAAAAAAATTCATAGCCATATCCGTACGCTCACAAACATAGGCTTTAAAAAATATATCAAGTGTGATGAAATATGGTACAGTAGCATCTCTTTGTCTGATTTGATACAACTGTGGGTAGATATGTGATTAAAAATATTCGTAAAAAAATACCGAACCATAATGCCCGAGATGTTGTCTCGGTGATGGCTCTACCTACATGCGAATGTGGCCGGATAAACCCGTTTTTTGACTGGTACTTACTTTTCGTATCGAATGCTATTTTTCTAAGTTTTTTCCTCGAGATATCGTATTGTTACACGGAACCATGGAACCTCAACAGTTGACAAAAAATAATTACATTAATTATAAATTAATAATTAAGCGAAAGGTGACCACGGGGAATGAACAAATGTAATACAAATGGAAACTTGTCAGCGGAGGTAAATCGCAGAAGTAAGAAGGATGTACTATATACGCAGCGTGTAACAGATCTAGTCCAAAATATTTTATGGGTGGACACGACTGGTTTAATTACTAGTCGAAAATATTCAAGGAATACGTGCCTACTTTCAATAACGTCAGAGATATAAGCATTTAAAAAAAATCATAATTATGCCATTAATCCAATCAATTGAAATATTTTATTGATCCAAAATTATATATTAATTTAAGTCATCGAATTTCCAACGGTCAGTTTATTTTTTTTAGATGATTTAGGGCCTTGAGAAGCCGAAGGCAGGTCGTAAGCCCTATAATTACCCCATACTTTCATATATTTTCCATTAATTATAATAAAAAAATAGCTCTATAAGATATCTAATATTTGTTAAAAAATATTTTATATTGCAAATAAACCCATGTAGAGTTATAATATTGTTTTATTTATATTCCTCCATTATGATAAAACTCTACAAAGTTAACGCCGATTCTATCAAAAAATATTGTCCGTAACGGTGCAGAATTTGTACATATTCCTTGAACATTTTCGACTAGTAAAATATTATGGACAACACCTGATACACCCTGTATAAGGAAAATGAACTTATGATGAATGTTAACAATAAATCTAAATGGTGATATTGATAAGCTATGAATAAAATATATGACAAATTTTGATAGGCTATGAATGTTTGAAACAAGTTGAATAGTTTGTATACTTTGGAAGTACGTTGTATACGAACGGGAAGGCTGAGAAGGATATCGAAAGGCAGGTGAATGGTGCTATCAATGCGATAATTTCTAATGGAAACTTGAGTCCCACTGCCAACACTGATGTAAAGGTAAAAGAAGAACAATAAAATTCTGAATGCAGTTGGAATAATTCTTTATTCCATTGAAATTAGATTGCTTAGACATATACGTGGTGAGTCCACACATGATGTATAGAATAAAATGACAAAAATTAGGAGTGTCGCTTAGGTGGTTTGTTCATGTGGAATTTGTGAATTAGGTGAGATGGTGAGAAAGTAGCAGAAAAGCGCGCGTTTTGTCTCAAGTAAATGGCTGTCTCGATCAACCGATAATCCAATTAATAATAATTAATATCTAATAACGTCGCAACTCAAGTCAATACGTGTAATCAATGTATACAAACCGAATGTCTCTCTCAGTTCTCCATACTATCCACAGACAACCAAAAAAATATATAGACATGAACTAACGCATATTCCTTGTTTCAATATTTGCAATTTGGTATCACCCACGTGATCATTTTGGTACCACTCACGCAATCAAATAGCTCCGCGACTTTTTTTAAATATGTGACTCGATTGGAAGGAAAATTTAAAAGCTGACAATATAATATGCATTAATGTAAAAAATACGTCTTGTTAACACAAAGATTTAATTTTTAAAGAATTAATATTTTTACTGTTGCATAAATATGTCATAAACTATCGGGTTTATGTTTCCACAAAGAATGTGTGTAGAATTTCCGCTCGTCCCGCAACTAATGTTCCAAACCTCTCTCCTATATGTGCACTTTATTTCATGTCTATTCATTTACTGGTGTGTGACCATTACCTGACCCCCATGACCGATCTTATCCAAACTTTGCATAATTCTTTATACTGCATAATTTTTCCCTGGATAAAATACAGACACTATCCCTCTTCTCTCTGGCCACCCCTTACCACCGATATAAACCTGTTTTACATTAAATGCCATCCACTTCAAATTTTGCATGTTTACTCTTTAGGATCCCGTGTAAAATATAAATACACTTCCTCTGGCAATCCAATGCCTCCCCCCGATATAAATGTGCATTATATAATTTTAATGCCATCCAAATTTTATTCAGTTGTACACCACAATCCTGAGAAAAATATAGTCACCCTACACTACCACCTTCTTTTTCGATATCACGTCATCACTCTGTTTGCACCAAATACTGCATACACTTTAATTCTTTCGCAAAAATGCCTCCCCCCTACCCCTAAACATATATTTTAAACAATAACTATATAAATATATTTATATCAATTACTAGCAATACCGGGCATGGATCGCTAGAATTATGTTTATGTTTTGAATAATCCTTCAATACGTATTCAATAATAAAGTCTGCGAGTATACAAATGTGTGAATTCTATTAGTACTAAGGGAACACATTATTATTGTGAAGTTTTAATTATTCAAAACATAAGTCTGTGATATTTTAAATACTAATTAAATGTATTAATTAGAAAGATATACATGTAAAATCAATTTTAATAATGAAACGATAGATGTATCAATTTGATAAGTGTAACATATAAGTTCGAAAATTTGTCGTCAATACACTGTGTTGATGCAGCATAATCGGTTAATGCATTTTCTCCGGATAGAAAGAAATCCAGATTTTTCTATAAAATTGATTTTATGTGCATATCTTTCTAATTAATACGTTTAATGTGTATTAAAAAAAAAATTATATTAATAATGAAATAAATGTATATTAAATAAATAAATTGTTTTCAACCCCTGTCTTTCTAACCGGTCAATAAAATTTATCGTGCTTTAAAGTCTGGCATTTTTTATGGCATTGTCCATCTCCCTCTGTCGCGCCAGAAGAGTATTTGCACCTCCGAATGAAAATAATTAGATGTAATTTGAATATAAGTTATCCTCGACATTTTTTTCTAACAGTGTCATACATTTAATGTGTTCCGTTTTTATATCATTTCTCGGCGATAAATTTTTATTGAGTCGAAATAAACGTGTTGCGAAAACATTGTACGAAGGTAAAAATACTCGTGTATGTATGTATTAGAAAAATGTTTCTAGCTTAGCATTTAAACGGCCTCGTTAAATATAGTAAATGATGATATAATTTTGGTCACTTTCATGAGAAACAACGCACATTCGTACACATTCACATTACGCATACCATCAAGCTATCTCATTATAGATTACTAAGCATTTATGGTGAAATGTCATCAGCCGCAGCGAGAGGCCGTTGGTGTCGATTATGACGGTGACATATACCTAAAAGTATGATTTGTTGAAATTATAAGAGAATGTAATATTTTTCTTCTATTGCTTATCCACTTATCGAAAGATAGCGATTATTATTTTAATTTAGTTTAATATTATATATTAATACGGTACTTAACTTAAAAGTAAACAATAATAATAAAAAAACACTGAGAAGAAAAATAGAAAGACAGCAAATGCCTTAGACTATACTAAAATATTTAGAAAAAAATAACAGTATATTTGAGGTCCAGAATCAAAGCAGGCATGTCCACTTTATCTGTTTCGGAGTAAAATGCGATAAACCATGGTACCAAAACTGTAATATTTGAAATCGTATTGAAAATGATCAGTAACCACAGGTCGCATGACCAGATACTAACAGAAGTAACAAGCAAATTTTAAATGCGATTTTATACGAAATTCCGCGATATTTGTCTAATTTTGATAGGCTAGTCTTGTAGACATTTATTTGCTTTGTATTTGTACGTATCTAACTTTAAAATAATAAAAATTGGAGATGTCTGATTTTGATTATATACCTCACATAAATATAACCGTGCAACTTATGTTGATCTCAAATTAGTTCTTCTGATCTGCCAGTTATAAACAAACATATAAGAATTTTTTGTATTTCGGTAATATTTATCAGAATATATTCCATACATCAGAAACATCTGTGTACTCGTTTACCCGTTCAGTTTTGAATTCTATGTTATGCAGAATTAAACTGAGCAACCATCGCAGTATTGTTACAGTAATATGGTATGATAATTCTAGTAATTTTATACGCAGCTGTTCGAAATTGTAGGTACTTTTCGAACCATTGCCTTAGATTTTCAGCCAGAATGTACTTCCAGGACCTCTTCTGCTAGCAATTTTGCCTTAAATTGTGAAATGTAGGATCTGGTACATTTCTGGATGTCTCATGATATGGCTAAAATATTTCAATTTCAGGGTTTTTATCTTTTTAAGGATTTATTTTCTATTTTGCAACTGAATCATCACAATATCATTTGTGACCCTATTAAATCCAGCTTATTTTTAGAAACCGTCTGTAGGTCTCAAATGCTTTGGTCACTTGCATTGTTTCAGTGCTTTTAAACTCCAGTAGTTTAGAGAAAGTTATACTGCAGATCTATTTTCCCATATTATGTAATTTTCTTATTTATTTTTCATACAAACTTATTATTAACATATCGTTAGGACCCTGAAAGATATTTCTAGTATAAAACAAATTATAAATAATCAAATAGTTTAACTCAAGGGTGGGGTGCCAATATATTAAATAAACTGGGGTTTATAACAAATAAAGTACTATTGATTTTTATAGTATATTTGTTTCAAATAAATAAATTTTTTATTAATAAGCAATACGTAACTGTCCGCATTATCTGAGTTTTTGATTATCCGAGGTAGGTTTGGTCCACATTATTCCAGATAATCGGGGTTCTACTGAAATACGATGTAAGTATTATTTTAACCTGTCCTGATAAATCAAATTAAATAAATAAATAAAGATAAGATATATCAAGAGGTCAGTAACAAGTACATTATTTTAATAATTTTAATTTGTATGTAAATTTTATTGTAATTTTACAAATATGCATGACATTTATTTGTAGATAACAAATAAATATTATAACAATATTTGACAATCTCCAAGAATACACAATTACTGGACTTTTACATACAAAGGCACTGTTATTAAATAAATATCAGATATTTCATATATATATATATATATATATATACATCATATTTTTAATATTTCATGAAAAATATATATAAAAATCATATTCTCATTGAGTTAACATATATGCATCTTTCAAAAATTTTATAGATGTGGAGAATGAATGGTGAACGTAATATTTATGTAAAGTGATCACTTAAGCCAGCCGAAGACAGGTCGTAAGCTCTGTAATTGCCCCTTATTTCTAAATATTTTTCATTAAATATAATAAAAATAGCTTCGTCTCTATGAGCTATCTGATATTAATTATATATTGAAAAATTGTCATTTTTTCGGAGATATCTGTAAATAGCGGGTAATGTGTATCAAGTACGCGCATTCTTAGTGAAACTTGGGAGACTTAGGTTTCTTATTTTGTATTTTCATTACTTTGATATTAATTTAAATAATGGCTTCAGAATATACACAATAATTTTCGTGATTCAATTTTGTCTCGGTAAACGAGTTTTTTTTTATGGTATTTAATAGGCAGAATTTTGTATTACTATTGTGTACAACTGTAAACATACGAGTACATATAAATAATGTATTTATTTTTTAATCCGTCAACTTAACGGTAACCTTTTATTATTTTCAGAGCAAAATAATAATATTTAAGAAATAAACAGTTTAAACACAACATTTTAGTAATATCACGAAAATAAAAGACATATTTCACCGTCATGGACCATTTCAAAATTTTAATCGAAAAGATTTTTAATTTGCCTTATTATTTGATAAAGCTTACGGCGACACGGCGACCGAAACTGGTAGAATAAAATGTAACGGGTTTTTACAATTTATCGCGTCTTATCCACCTACATTTTTAGGTGACACTCGGAAAAAATTTCCATAACGCAACAAAAATGTTAATGAATTCGACTGATTTATTGTCTCCATTTCTGTACTCGAATGGACAAACTAAATTGGTTGTAGCCAATGTATATACTGCACTTATATCCATACGACCAGGAGCATTCTCGTAGGTACGTTGCGACATTAAGATGATAAATATTTTTTTTAGATTAAATTATAATGAATCGAGAAGATAATAAAAATTATTACCGGATCTTCTTCTTCCTCTAAAGAAACATTCCAATAACGGAACATTGCGTTGTCATATTTCATCGTGTAGATCTCTCTATTGATCCCTATTCTATCTATTGTATCTGCTCCACTCCAATAACTGGTTTATAAATATATTTACAGGGTGAATATTATGTTCCAGGCCGATGTTGTTTTTAAATAACTAAGAAATTAAATGCAATATTTTTATTTTTATTTTATTTACATATTATTTGGTTTATTACAATTATGCATAAAATATTATATTGGTTAAATAGCTACCTCTGGTAGCAGCACAAATGCGTGCTTCTATAATCATATTTTTGTGTTATTAAAGCTATTTCATTTCGAATATTATCCCGTAGCATCAGAATTGTTATTGGCTTCCATAATTATTGGTTGATAGCCGTCAAATCAAAGAATCGAAGAGGCCAGTCGATATCACCACTTTTTGACATTATGCGGCTGGGAAAAATTTCTCGCAAAATTTCAAGCGTCAATTTCAACATAATATATTTTAACCCGATATATTTCATCTTATTACTACGGTTAATAATGTGTTGTGCTATTTGACGCGAACATTTTTCACATCTATTTCCTATTGTCTTCAGGATAAATCTATATTCCTCTATTTCCTCCAAAATAACGTAATTTAGTTTCCTTTCCGGCTAACTAATTTTCATCATTTCATGCTCCAGCACAATATATATGTCTTTGTAAGATTACAGCTGTCTGTTCATTGTGAATGCTTGTTTTACTCTGGCTATTCTTTTTTTATTTATTTTAACTTCTACCATTTTGATCTAAAACAATACCTAAGTAGGTACAGAACATCCTTACGTTTTAGAAAATTTTTTTTAAATTTTATTTAATAGTTGTATTAGTCTTCAGCGTAACCAATTCTACTTTTAATGTTGAAAAAATAGAACATCGCATTAATTTTATTTAGCATTTATTTTAATTCTGATTTATTCTCTGGTAAGTAGGTACTACATCTATATCATTTCCAAATCTTACCCGGTGAATATGTTCTCCTTTGAATTTTACCCAATAATATTACCAGATAGATATAGATACATTTTTGATCTATAAATGTCCTTAGTAGCGCCTAGTAAACTGATTGATGATTTCGTGACATATGTTTAATTCACTTTTTTTTTTAAATGTTTTAAGATTATATCATTTTAAATGTAAATGTAGTGTATTTACATTTTTAAGTTGTACAGAACTGAAATTAATGGCTTTTCCTATTATTATTATTACAATATGATTTTTAACATCATTTGGTCTAATGTGTCTCTCCCACTGGGACACTCCCGTTTCGGAAGAGTTTGGAGATTTATAGATGTTTTTGCTATTTCGCTGAGCTAAAGGCGCGCATTTACTATGGAGCAAAGAATTTGAATAACAATTATTACAGTAAAATACAAACTTCATTAAAATAGTAAAAAATGTTACCCCATTGACAGGTATCTAATAAATATATGAAGTCTAACCTTCTAATACAAAACATGTGATCCGGTGACATATTTAATTTATTTATAATATTATTAAAGATACTGTTATTGTAAAAAAAATATTGTTCAATTTAGTTTTCAAATTATTTTCGAAAAACTTTCAATTAAAAACATAATACTCAAACACGCTGAAAGGCCACCATTATCGACACATGAATGTAATATACCTACTCTACATGGAAAAGATATTTTGCAGAATGTAGGATGAAAGGACAGAAGCCAGAACACGCATATATTTTAATGATTCATAAAATATCATGAGAGTAATTAAAAAAAGTATTTCAATAAATTTCAATGTAACTAACATTTTAAAAGTAATTATTTCCTGTTTCTCCTTCAGTAATTTACCCCATTTTGTCGGATTGCCTATATCATAATAGTTTCTACACCTGAGATCTCACGTCTGTAATGTTAAGGTAAGTATTATAATATTGAAATATTAATAAAATGATATGTATCTTTACGTAATAATCGTCAATATTTATTATTTTACAATGAAATATTACTGAACGTGTATAGAAAATACATCAACGCACGAACTTACGAAACCCAAAATTATGTTTTATATCTTTAATTTCGTAAAACGTAATTAATGTAATTTAATTAGAAATTATTGTATCATATCTACTTACCTGTTTTACCTAATTGAAAAACGTGTTACAATATCGACATTCGATACGCGATTTCACAAGAATAGTTTGTTACACAAAGCAACAATTTAAATAGTTGGTACATAAAACATTTAAGAAACACAAAACACGATTACATCATCAACTTACCCGATATAGGCAGATGGTCAATAGTGACAATAACTCATCATATCTACCTACATAAAGGTGTGCGTACAAGTCTTTACATTCATACTAATACAGCATCTACGAATGTATTTGTTAACATAAAAAAAGCACTTTGTTCATGTATTACAAGATACTGTATCTTTTTACATTATAACATAATCTTCTGAGGCATTTCGTGCTTTTCTTTTGAATAGAGTTATTGATTAAATTGTATTCTCTCGTAGACTGGAAGCATCTTTAAATCGCGATAGGTAGTAAAAATTGAGCGAACCTGTTAACAGTTTTCTTGTGCAACAAAAATATGTAAAAGTGTAAAAATTTCTTTGAATTCATTAATATTTTTAACGTATTATCATTTTACTACAAACATTCACAACTACTAAAAGAAACGCAATTAATCATAGATAATAATAATGAAGAATATTTGGATGACCAATATATAAACATATCATTACAAAAATTCTTAATACAGAACAAAATATTTGGATTATTAATTTACTCATTGAATCATTTTAAAACGCGGAAGACAAATATGGTGACAGTCAATAATTTCGGATATTAGTATGAAAAGGTTTCAGGTTATTGACATTAATTACTTCAATCAATAATAAATCAGCGAATTTTTTCACGTGGAACAAATCGATTCGAGATATTCTCATTGACTAATTGCGTTACTTAAAAAAAATTTGAATAAAATATTGAATTGTTTTCTACACACCCAATAGCCGCCGGCGCTGCGCGGGGCCTTGTCCACGGGATGGACTTCAAAGTCTGCAACAGCCTCCCGGTTTGGGTAGTCTGTTTCCTGCTGAGTTTTGAAGACCGCTCCTTCGGGGTTCCTTTTGTAGTCCTCCGCGGACCGAGCCTCGTCGCGATTGTCCTCGTGGCGAATGTTGTAGTCGTATTCGTCGGGACGCTCCCTGTAGGCGGCGTCGCCGTCGGCGTCGGTGCGCTTTACGTAGTCGGCTTCGGGGCACCGCTCATAGTCAGCGCCGTCGCTGAGCTGCTCCTGCAGGTCGGGGTCGCTGAGCGTCTGCCGCAGCAGGCTGCTGGCGCTGGTGACGCTGCCGGCGGGGCTGGGCGCCTGGCTTCTCCGCGCCCTCCCGCGCTGCCAGACATACACGTGCCGTACAAACATGCGTCATGCATCGTTATCGTATCCTCGATGTTTTCAAAGTCACGAACTACTTCATTATAACGCATAACATTTTCAGCAACAGTAAACAAAGTTGATTTTTGTTTTATTTTTTATCGTAATTTGTGACTTGAAACATCGACGACAAAGTGGTATCATTCATGAGATATGAACAAAGGATTGTGAATTAAAAAAACTTGTTTTTGCAACGACAGGTAATGAGTTTCATAATAAAACCATTAAATATTTAAATTTTATATCAGTAAGTTTCTAATTTTCAAATATGAATAAAGTGGATAAAATTACAACAAGGTTGGACTTTTTTTATATAAAAAATGGTAATTTAATTGGAATAAAGCGTGTGATTAAAACACAGATTTGAATTCACACACATTTGTTCATTGCATCGAAATGTCGTGTCATAAGAAATAAAAGAATTATGGTTTTATATCATAAATTCAATCGGCACTATGAATAGAGAGAGGTGAACATCTCTTAGTCATGCATTAGAAAAAGAAAAAAAATAGATTTTGATTTATCTTTCAAAATATTTTGAATCTAATAGTTGGGTGCAATGCCATGGAAAATATCAGCGTGCATGTGAGTTCATAATATTAATTAAATAAGTGAGATACACAACAAAATTATCTTTTAGATTAGCTAAAAATTATTAAAAAAAGACGGAGCTAAAATTAAAGGATAAAGTAGAAGAACAAAGGCAGCTTAATAAGACTATTGTTATTCACACAAAATATATATAAAAACAATATGACGGTGAAGAATACCGTGTAGAAATATTTATAGATTTTTTCTGCCTTATCTATCTCTACAATATCCTCTATTTTTCTACACTCCATCATGCAATGTTGTTGCTGAGTCGCCGGCTAATAAACATGTAACCTCAGTAAAGAGCCATCTATAAAATAAATATGAAAACCTATCAAAGAATTCTTCTAATAGGATATTTAAAAAAACATAAATAAATGTTTTTTAAGGAATTTACAGAAATTCTAAATATGTTTGTAATTTCGAGGACTTAAAGAAAATTGTTAACAAATAAAATCTATTCATTCTTGAATGAAATCATTTGGGGAAACATCTAAGTATACCATAGAGAAAAAAAAAATTCATTAGAAACAAAATTAATTTCATAATTGGCTAAAGTCTATGGCAATAATAATAGATTCGATAAATGCATAGAAATTATGATATAAATATACAAAATGTATTTTTTCCATGTGTACGTATCTTCAAATTTAATAAAAAAAAATCTAAAGTTAATTTTTGTTTTATTTTTATATCTATGAAAACATTAAATGTTATATTTATAAAATAGCTTCTAAGTGCGTAATTTTAATTACATTTAAATCCAAGCTTTTTAAGATATGTTATTTTCATAGTACGTTATCAATAACCATTTAATATTGTTTCCTCACGTTTGCATAATCTCTCAATACAAAATAAACGTGACCAGTATTGTAGTACTGTGTAATAAAAGTCTAGTATTTTATTTAGCTGAACGAAAGAAATTACGCGGTATGATAGATACAGCAATCCAAAGAGATAAAATGTAATTTATTCCTCGTTTGAACCCGGCGATTTCAAAATAAACCAAAACAATAAACAAAAGTATGTACCTTGAAAAGGTCACGATAAATTGAGTGCCCTAACACAACCCGTAGCGCTTTATATACTACAAATAAGTAAAAAGGGCGTAACTTAAAAATGATCGAATTATTGGTAGGGTTTATTTTACAATTAATTACGAATCAAACTTTAGATAAGCAGTAAACTAGCAGCATATTTGTCATAACTGAAATAGCGTGATTCGATCTCCGCCTAGTAATGCTTCAGTGTGGAGTTCTACTAAACCAGTTTGGAAAATTCCAATTCGTTTTAACAGTATAGTCCAAGAAAAATCCTACCATATATCAATTGAATCTCGTATCTCTGATATTTAAAGCTATTTAAATATTTATTTTTTTCGACAAAGATATTTGACACACACAGCACACTCATTATGAGCAAAAAGCGCGTATCTAAAATAATCGAGTTATAATGTTATTTTACACGAATCCTTCTGCATTTTTTTCAGAATTCATTAAATATTTTCAGAAGTAAATTTGTGTCGTATGTTACGTATATTAAATAAATGATTTTTAGAATTTAGCAATCTTTATTATTAGTGAATTGTAGGCATGTTAATGAATTCATCTGAATTTTTTATAACATACATATCTAAAAACAATACTATCACTCATTATTTTTTTTATTTAATTTAATTTTTCTGTTTCATAACACCATAATAAACTTTAAGAATGAGTTTTTCACGTAGAATTTTTAATATTAAAATTATAACAAAACGTGAGAAATGAAAATGCCACGTTATTCATAGATGAATTGGACGAATAACGTATACCTGTATATGTTTTTGTTTCTAAAAGGTGTGTCGTCATTCTTTATCACATTATTCAACGTTAACAAAATATCTTAATTTATTTTGGCACTCGTTAACTAGATTTATGAATTTTATTTATAATTTTAATAAATATAACCTGGAAAATGACGTCATACACTATCAAATTTCGTGTTTTAATCTATTGAGTATTTTTCCGCGGACTCCAACTGTACATTATTCAAATCATTATACTTTTTTGGGTTTATTGTACACATCAAGACACATTATTTTTATGAACAAATTTTTAACTAAATTGAAATTATTTTATTATATATAAAATTATAATCAGTTTTATACTTTGATAGGATGAATTTTTATTTATTTTATTTAATTTTTATACTCATAATTTATTAAGGAGAACATTATTATTATTGTGATGTTGCATTTTTTCATAAAATAGTTATATTTGTAATATTTTAATGCAAATTAAATATATTAATAATAAAAATATAGGTACAGATAAAATTAATTTATCAAAAAAATTTATTATTATTTAATTATCACGAAATAATGCGTTAAAAGGTTATTTTATTAAATGGTCCTTTGTTATATTGTATCAAGTTACGATTATGCTACAATTATCCAAGACACAAACCGTTCATCTCTTTATGATTATTTAAAAGCGGGCAAATAACAATAACCCAGAATTATAATCTGTCGCTAGATGATACGTACGTGTGTCGCGGGAATGGTAAGTTAGTTAATCTATTAAATCATTTTTTAAATATGTTTGATTGGGTATTTGTTTTCGTTAACTGGTTAAGTTAAAAGTTAAATTCATTATTTTGATAATAAATTGAAAAAAATGAAACGTTCAAAAAAAAATTCCGGCGTAAAAACCTCAAAAATTACAGTCCACTACCTAGCAAAAGAAATCGGCTAGTTATTCTAGAATTAACCATCAAGTCATCTTTACTAACGTATTAAGTTGTCATCGCATTAACACTATTTACTTATATAATAAATGTAATATACCTAGTCATAGACGTCGGCATTATGTATTAGGTACAATACCACGATGCACCATAATAATGGCTCGAATCTTATACTTTGATTATATCTATCATGTTCCTAATGGTCAAATTATAGTCGTTAACTAACAGGTAGAAGGCTGCATTACCGTTTTAGACGCGTTAAAAATTAAACCAGTTCGTTTGTTCAAAGAGAGTAACGTTGCACCGAAGGTAACACTTTACATCTATTATCACGCTTTATATCTATCATTAGGGGTAAGCATAAACGATGGGACGGTAATCCTCTAGTTATGGGTTATCGCTCCGTTGGTTCATGAAATATATAGGAAAGAACGTTGATGTAAATCAGTTTAATCATAATTAAATATCATTAGGTCAACATTTAACTATGGCGCGTAAATGTATTAGTAAATCAACTAAAAAATTAGTATTTTAATAATCTTAATAACCTGGAGGAAATGTTTTTACTTCACCTAACTTCAGTACCTATTTTTATTTCATTTCATGTAAATCAGACCCAAGAATTTTTTTTTTTGACGTATCTTTACGGCCTTGGAACGCCTGAATGGTTAAACATCTGTTGTAAACGATTATGTAATTAATTATCAAAATTTTATAATTTGTTTTTAATAGATAGATTATAAATTATACAATATAAATACTACACATGCCCTCTGTTCCGTATTACCCTAAAAAAGTAACATACATATAATTTTAAGTTTTAATTTTTTATCGGAGCGATCACCCTTTTGTGAGCTTAGAATATCTAATACTCATTCTAGATATGTATCTATTTTTTCTTCGGTTCGCTAATTTTTTCCACTCAAAATGCAATATTAATAGAAACTATGTGAATTGGCGAAATCAAATTTACATGAAATATATTTAACTAATAGTAAAATCACACATAAAACTCTAAAATTTGTAGTAGTTAAGACGCTGACCTAATGATCTAGTAGTCGGGAGTTCGCGCCTTGTTTCAGGACACCAGCAAGTTAGACCTTTTTTCATAGTACAAGCGTTTAGATTAGTTCGAAAATAGTAAGAATATTGACGTGACATGTATTCCGTGTACGCATCTCTATTTAAAAAAAATTGAGTCAAATATTCTCATGTTTCGAATGATAATTCTATAAATAGCTGCAATATTAATTTTAAAAATGATCTAACACGAGAAATCCAATGTATTTATAATAAACGTGGATGTATCGAAATAAGCAGAAATAGTATTATTGAAATGGAGGTGAAATATTAGACTGTTAAAAATATTTTCTGTATTGTATGTAGTAGCTGCATTTGTTAGCGTTGGTTGATTTGTAAAAGAGGAAATGGGAGTAATTAGTTTAGTTGAGTTAAATCGTATAATATAAATAACACGATAGTATAAAAATGCATAAATATTAGGCGTTATTTATTAATAAGGCATTATACTTTTTATAGGCTACGAATAAAAAGGGGATTAAGAGTTATCATTATTATTAATATGTAAATAGTTTTTTTTTTAAATGTGTAATATTGTAATTAAACAGTGACATTAAAGCACTTTTTAATATGTAAGATCAACGGTTTGGTTTCTATGGACAGTAGTGATAGTTAAATCGTTATTTAAACCGTTATTATAACTGTAAGGGAAGGGTTCGTACCTTGAGCCGTTTTTTTTTAAAGTCTCGTAAAATGTTTAATTGACAAATAATGTTTAATTGTTTTTCACTTTTAATTAGATCAATTGTTTATATTCAAATTGTTGGAAGTGATAATATATTTATCATTGATAATAATATAAAATTTTATGAAAACTCTTATTATGCGACGGTCTCGCACCTTGAGCCATACGGCATCATACTGTGGTCATACAAATTAATTGTTCAATAAAACTATTTATGTTGTTGATAAAGTTATATATTTCAAATGTGAGTCTTCTTCTTCTTCGCTGCCAAAATTGACATTTTACAAGGTATCACTCGGTATGTTGGTTTATTCTGTATAAAATCACCAACATTTAGTTACAAAGCCAAGATAATCTATTTCTATCTACACCTGCTGCCTTCTATCTTTCTCTGCATATATTTCATTGCGGAAAATATATCCGAAATACCTACGTAGGTTTTCTTGACACCTGTTATCGACTTATTTACGCTTCTTTATAAGTAATGTGGTCAACCTGGGCCCTACAAGTAGCCCTACACTGGTGTGGTAACGTTTATCTTATTTTCTCCCCCAGCGCACATATAATACGCATTGATCTTTGAAATTGCACCAAAAAAAAATTATTGCTTATAACTACACAGAACATTAATTATAACCACTGACTTTACGACCTGCCACTTACCAAAAGTCACAAAATTCATAAAATTAGAGTGACTTAGATGCCGTACAGAGCACATGTTTGATGTACAACCTCCGAAATAGCTGATTAATCATAAACCTGAGAAAAACGAAGAATAGATAAATCCAAAATGAGGTGGCAAGACAATTTAATAATCATGGCTATTTTAGTACGAGCTATTTGGTGTAGGCAATTGGTGTGAAGCAGTCCAGCGCAGAAACCGATAAAGGTGTATTCTTGAGAAGACCGGAACCCATACCGGATTATAAATACAGGGATGTCGATGATAATAGTTTAAAAAAATTTAGTTCCACGTGTTACAGAAATGATTAACATTTTCGAATCAACACATTAATGTATGTATATATTAGATAAATATTTATTTTTAAGTGTTTTAAATACCAAATTAAATCATGATTGACTTTAATGTGCAATTATGAATGAGAAAAACATTGTGAAGCTAAACTAATATAATTTCACATATATTTTTTAATTATTATATTTGTGATATGTAGAATCAAAATCAGATACGTCCAGTTTTTAAGGTTTTTGAATTAAGTATATACAAATATAAAGAAAATTAATTTCTATAACACTATCCTATCAAATTAGACAAATATTGACGAATTTCGTATAAAAAATATATTTCAAATTTGCTTATTCAATGCTTGTCTAATAGCAAAACTGCTAGCAGAAGAGGCCTTGGATGTACATCCTGACTGAAAATTCTAAGGCAATGGTTCGAAAAGTACCTACAATTTCGAACAGCACTGTGTAAAATGAGTAGAATTATTTTATAAAGGAAAACACATTTTTATTGTGAAGTTGTAATTATTCAGAACAGACGGTCTGTGATATTTTAAATACTAAATTAATGTATTAATTATAAATATATACATATAAAATCCAGTATTTTTCTTGACAAATTTTCGAACCTATATGTTACGTTTTTCAAATTAATGCACCTGTCGTTCCATTATTTGAAAGCCATCTACATTATTTTTACAGAATCTCAAATACCTTTGAATAAACCGACTGCAGACGCCAGAATTAGAAAAATACTGGCGTTATAGCACAATGGTAGTGCACTTCCCCGGATTGGAAATAGAGTTCCAGGTTCGAATCCCGGTGACGCAAAAATAATATTTTTCGACAAAATTGATTTTATATGTATATATTTATAATTAATACATTAATTTAGTATTTAGAATTATTTTACCATATTACTGTAACAATATTGGGACGGTTGCTCAGTTTAATTTTGCATAACATAGAATTCCAAACTGAACGGGTAACGAGTACGCAGATGTTTCTGATGTATGGAATATATTCTGATAAACATTACCGAAATACAATTTTTTTTTACATATTTGTTTATAACTGGCACATCAGAAGAACTAATTTGAAATCAACACAAGTTGTACGGTCATATGTGAGGTATAATCAAAATTAGACATGTCCAATTTTTATAATTTTTAGTTAAGTACGCACAAATACACAGCAAATTAATGCCTACAAGACTAGCCTATCAAAATTAGACAAATATCACCAAATATCGTATAAAAACACATTTAAAATTTATTTATTACTTCAGTCTCAAACATGCCGAATGGTTAATTAATTCAAGCCCAGATAAATATGTTTTCAGCCAATAAGACGACAGTATTTGGTCGTGTGACCTGTGGTTACTGGTCCCAAATGTAACACATAATGGTTTTTGCATTTTACTCGAAAATACGTATACTGGACATGTTTGTTTTAGATTCTGGACCTCACATTTATAAAAAAATTAAGCGACCTCGATTGCGGTTCAGATATTATGAAAACATGACGAAACAATGAAATATGCTCTTTAGCTAGTGGCGTAGAATGTTTTGTGGGTCGTTCACGCCACTGTGTGTATTCGATTATTTCAGATTCGACAATTAAATATAAATGTGTAAAAGTTTCCAGCACAACCTAGCAAATCTATACATTTCCTACGGTCAAACTTAATTAATACAAGAGTGCTTGTATTAAAATCTTTTTTTCCGGTGTTACTACCTACCCGGAGCTGTATCCCGCCTCGTCCTCCTCCACACATCGGCCCCGCTACGTAAAAAATATCTTAGTTAAAAGCTTCATTTCGTTGCCGCCGATCGTGATTGAGTCTTCAAAAGGGAATTTTTATTATGGAGTACCCGTACCTGTGTATGTGTTATATTACGGAGCCCCGCGTCTTGAAAGGCTTGGGATTAATGACGGTGTAATATTAATCGGTAGCGATCAGTTTACTTGATGTTGACCAGTTGCGTAGTTGGAAATTGTCAGATATAAAAAAAATTGCAATTAACATTTTTGTAATAATCAGAAAAAAAACGGGCACATGTGGATGTGTGTCCTTTTTATTCTGAAGATTTCTATATGCTGACAGAAATTTTAAAATTGTACCGACTAATGCTGCTCTGCTGCAGGTAGATAATTATTTTAATTAACGGGAATATTTCGAATATAAATATTATAAAGGTAGGAAATTAGGAAATTATTACTATTTTTCTTGACATTATAAATTGTTATTTAAAAAATTCATAATAATAAACTAGAATTAAGGATCATCAAACAAACCAGATAGAAACTTTAACAGTCAACGAGCTTGTATAAAAGTAAAAGAAGTAAGAATGATATTCTTAAAGAGAAGTGTGGGCCTTATAACTTCTTTTTCTATACATGCATAGAAAAATACAGTGATGATTAGTAACAGGGGCAGGGGGCAGCCATTATATATTATCAGGGACTCGCGTCGCGATATTTTCCCAATTTCGGGATGTGATATATCACAAATATCGACCATTTTCAGCAATGCTATAGGAATGTTACGTCTAGACATTTGGTTGCATCCGAAATAAATGAAGTATTTAAAAAGAAATTTTAAAAGGCGAATAAATCTTGTTTTCATGATATTTCTACAAAACAAAACAACATACGAATTGGAACTAGTTTGATGTAAGAATATTATATTTTTCTTTATTTAATATTAGGCTCGCTGATCTTAGCTAAATTAAATAAAAGGCTCCCTCCTCATCTCCCGAGCCCCCTCCAACCTACGACTGGTTAGTAAGTAGGTAGTTAGTTGTCGCGACATATGTAAGTTAAGTGTATGTGCTTGTGATATTCACGTATGAAACGCATCGAGGTCTGTGTATATGCGAGACACACATCACTAGGTATTCGTTTGCTGTCGCAAAGAAATTACGCACGGAATAAACCAGTTTTTAAATATGGCAGTACTATTTCTCAAAAAAATAAACATTTCAATTCCAAGAACCCACA
The DNA here is from genome assembly GCA_022840565.1 of Eubasilissa regina. Lineage (NCBI taxonomy): Eukaryota > Metazoa > Arthropoda > Insecta > Trichoptera > Phryganeidae > Eubasilissa > Eubasilissa regina. Next base: position 32,484,221 of record JAINEB010000018.1, read on the forward strand.
GATCTCATTCTTGTGGGGGAAATCAAGAATACCATTTATCATGATATAATATATACGCGTATGAATAGTCGATGACACACGCGTTGAAATTTAAACTGGTCACTCGGTTCTTGCTAAATATAAGGCCATATTCACAGGAGGGAAATATTCAAAGGGCAGTGGGACCAGGATGTATTGTGACTACGTATGCAAGAGAGACTAGAATATGACAAGTGAACTGCATTAACTAATTGTATTGTATTGTAAGAGAATGGGCGTTTTATCCTAAGTGATGTAACACTATAAGTGTTTATAGGCATGATATGATATGCTTTGGTTGTTACCCCTGACTTAAAAAACTTGAGTATGTGAGTTCTATTTTTTTGTGGATAAGACTGCAAATTTGTGCAGGCGACAAAACCATTTGCGACAGCTAAGTTAAACATATATTACGGCGATGCACGCGGAATACAGATAACGGATTGTTTTCGAGGTCTATAGGATCGGATTGAGTTCTGGAGAGCTGGCCAGCCGGGAGTCGGAGGAAACCAAGGAGGAAAGATCAAGGGATAGCAGAATATCGTCGGGCGTGACCGCAGTGACTTAAAAAGTGACACACTCAGGAAGATCAGGACTAGCTATCGAAGGAATATATGGAATAATTAGCTTTAATTTGAGGAATCACTCAGTGCAATATTATGTTACAATGTGCGGTGAAAAGTATTTTGGTATATTGTACTACATTATATTTAAGCCATTATCTTAAACTTATCATTTAATATATCATTGTAACATTATGATTACATCATTGTAAAACTTGTGTCGGGACTCGTACTAAAATATCCATTATTCTTTCCATTGTAAAATCGTAAGAAATAATATGAAAAAATAAATGCTCGCGCGTTTTGACCATTTTGAGCGAAATTTTGAGAATGGAAAGAATAGTGAAGCATATCGTTTACATTTAAAGTCCAACAAGTTAGTAGAATAGACCAGGCCATCAAACCACCAGACATTGCAATATTTGTAGTTGTTTCTAAGAAAAAATAATTGTTCACCCAGCACTGAATTCCAATATTCGAAAGCAGAAAACGAAAAAAATGCCGATCAATACCCAGCTATTCAATTAACATGAAACACCCCGCTGGTAGATATGCAGATAATGTATATACGACAATGTCATCTAATATATGAAAGAGGGAAATAAGCAGCTGATGGTGAACTCGGCGAGACATCTAATGTCAACACTCGACACCCTTAAAACCTATCTCTTCGCTACGTGGTACCGCCAAATATGATTTGCAGTTAAGAAATTAATGAGGTGGAACGGTAGCGGATGCCAGTAAGCTAGTTCATGGTCCTAATAATAATGCATTTATTCCGTAGTCGGGTTTTTTTTATGAAGACCCAATACGCCATAAAGATAATACATTCAAGTTACGAAATATTATTTATGTTATGAAAGAAAAGCAAAAAAAATATAAATACTACATTTCAGTCACGACTATTATTGTATCTGTAGCTATTATGTTGTCGTTGCCGTTCTCTGGTCAGGGAACCAGCTTTCCATAAGAGCGCCGCTTGCACCAGAAAGTTGGCGCTGAACTCCAGCCGCAGCTTTACGCCCGCAACTCGATGTGTCAGAAGCGGAACGAATCCGTGTATACGGCCTTCGGTAAACATTGTAGATGCGCTGCAATAACGCGCCAATCCGAACAGTATTCTGTATGAGATGTTGTACTGAATTCGAAGACATTGTACGTCACTTGCTTGTATTTCGACCAGAGCTCGCAGATATACATGCTGGTGTAGAACGATTTAAACAGGATTCTCTTTACCTCCTTACAGGATCGGCAGAAATCGGAAATAATGGTTGGGAGTTGGAGGTGGAGTGCCTGTTTCCTTTTCCACTTGGTCAGGCTAACGAGTGGGGGGATCTTCCTCTTCCTCTCCTTCGACGTGATCCACCGCAACAAGCTTCTCCAGATTATCTTCCCTTTTCGCAACACGCCCAAAAAATGAAGTATTATTCTTAGACAAATGGTTGAGATTAAAAATTGTATCTTTATTTAAGTGTGCGTTATTTTTAGGTCAACCAATTTCGATACTAACGTATCTTTGTCAGGACTGACGTAAAACTGAACCATTCCAACGTCGAATACTCAACATTATGTCTAACATAATTAATAACTTAAAAAACAACCCGCCATTTAACGTATTCCTTATTCGAATGTCTCTCTGTCGATCACCTTCCCACTACCACTAAGACATGTCGTTTTAATATGTTATTTTTTATGGAATAGTTCAGATGGACGCCAGTCCTGACAAAGATACGTTAATATCGAAACCAGTTGACGTAAAATTAACTCACAGTGGTTCATAAAAAGTTAACTCTACAAACACCAGCAAATAATTGAGAGTCTGTCTTTGGTATTTAGCTCCTGAATAATGGAGAAATTCGTGCGTCTCGCCGTCTACGGCCGCGCAACATGTGTCTCCAGCACCACATCTCAAAGACGTCGATCTTTCTTCCATCCCTTGCCATCAGGATCCATGATTCCGCACCAGAGACGGTTTAAGTCTGACCTTGGTCGTTTTAGATATACCGCGCCCTTTTCATATTTTGACAAATCAGAACACTATCACGGTAAAAAAATTGAGGTACGGCGTGAAGTTGTATTGAACCGCTGGACCGAAACGACGCCACTGAGCCTCGCCCGCTACTGACAGGCCTGATGACGCTGATGAGGTCGAGGGGTGAGAAGCCAACAAGTCATGTTTGATGTGATTACATCCACACTTGACGTGTGCGCGTCATGAACGGTGGCTTTTCTATCGCGCGGTGTTGATACTCGCTACATTAATGGCCTTTTGTTAATGAAATAATAAATCAGACAATGGAGAGGTGCGGTACGTGAAATGGTTATTAAAGTGTTGGATTTAATGCGATCATACATCTAAGATGATTAAAACCCATTACGCCGGGCCCCTTCAAATACTGCCACAGCGAACAATGAATTCAAAAGAATGAAATATATTTTAGCAAACCGTTAAAAATTCTTAAATATTTTTTCAATAATATCAATGCAATATTTAATTATGTTTCATTATAAAATATATTATAATAAAAAAATAAAAAAATCACTTATAGGAAACACTTATCGAAAAAATATAGCCACCACCGAGACTCAAACCCGGAACATTATATTGCCGGTGAACATAATTATTATAGGGAAAAAAAATGTCTCACTAATACAGTAATAAAACGTAATTATAACATAATTGATAAATTTATCTAATGGCAATATAATTAGAGACAAGAAAAAATGTCACTCTTGACTCACTGATGTGATTGTGATTGGTATTCGATAATATCGGTGATAGAAAACTGTGACTGTGGTCACAGTTTTTAATAATATAAATAAATTTGTTAAAAACATTGTTTTTAACAAATTTATTTATATTATTAAAACTTCATTTGCGTAAAAAACATATTCTAGCATATTTAATATATATAATATAATTAGTAAAAAATTACTGCACATGTATACACATACCTACAAAATGTAAAATAAAAATACGAACAAAATAAAATTAAGTTACCAGCAAGTTAGTATAAACATTACCAATAAAAATAGATTTCAATATATGGTGGTAGTCAAATTACGGAAAATCCCCTGATAATCGATTTAAACAGCAACGTCAGAAAATCAATAGAATTTTTAACAAAAAAAAATTGAATCACGATATTTCCAGCTATTCAATCACTGGTAGTGAGTGTGACTCATAGGTATCAGTGATTGACTCACGATTCATTATTTTGAGCTCATCATGATGATGATATTTTGAAATTACGATAACGAGTACATGAAAACCTAAAATGACGGTATTGGTAAATCTAAAACTATTATTACATGTGACGTTTTTGAAAGGGAAATTTTAGGCATACTTTTAGGCCGATTTTAAAAAATGTATTTTGGCGCAGGAGCTTCAGTAACGAGCTCTATAATATGTTTGCTGAGCTGATTATCTTCTGAGGCCAGCTGCCACTGTAAGGCCGTGCAACTGTCACGAGATATAAATAAAACAAAATTAACCATTAATAGAGGCAAATGTTTGATGAGCAGAAATGTCTCTGTCCTGTAGGAGTTAAGGATTACAGAAAGACTTTCGACTATGTGCTAGAGAAGAATTTTTAAATACTTTGGACATATTTCACAAGAAACAATGAAACTTTTGAGAAGCTCGTAATCAAAGAGACAGATTAAAGAAGGCAAGCCAAGAGAATGATCTCCTGCAAGATGGATGGACCAAATAAGGAGTTGTGGTGGTCCTGCACGCATCCCTCAGACATTGCCATGTAAGGAAGCACCTGACAGCCATATAGGGCTAAAACGAACTGACCAATAAGCAGATGCCAATACATTGTGACGAACGAGTCTTAGGAGCTAGCCGACCACTTATCCGCAGACCGTTATTTCGTCAACATCTCCAGCGAGCCACTCTCCAGTCTTCAACTTCATACGCGAAATTAACTTTATACTCATCGTGCTTGCCATTGTAAATCATCCCACAATAAATGCCAAATTCTATTTTCATTTTTATACCTTGCTCTAGACACAGCATAAATAATCATTCACCCACATTCATATGTACTGCGACATGCACCAACACGCATGAGACTAGAAGAGAGTTAGAAGCTTCAATCTCACCATGCATAAAACCTTGATACGATCATACAATTAAGATCTTCACGAGTCAATTATAGTAAACAACCACAATCCCTACAGATACATCTTTAAATGTTGCTATCAACGTGGCTTAATACTAGGAGGAATGGCGTAGCGATGGTCAAACAGTCAGTTAAACCGTAATTTTAACTGATTAGTCATAATTTTTCAAGCAATCACTGCTACACAACACAAACTAAACCTCCAACAGATAAATATCTATTACCGTCACTAGTATGAAGACATACGACTATTGTGCACCAAGTTGTGATACCATTTAGGGGTACCGCGACGCTCAGCATTGAGCATACGATGAAGAAGAAGGAGGACTATCTAGCACAGTTATCAACGACCCGTTGATAATCTGTATATGAAAAATAAATAAATAAAATAACGTTAAATATATAAGACGAACTATAAAAAATATATAAATCCCACCGACTAAGGAAGGATCAATGAATAATTTTCATAATTAATCTGAAATTAATTTAAAGTAATTCAGGTGTGCGACGTTCTTGAATCGATGAATGAACAAGTGAAACCTTTTATTCTAAATAAATTGAATCCGCTCACCTTGGCCTCTTATTCAAATTGCGATGAACTCTTTTGGTCTATTTAGGAACATTAATTCACAACAATTAAAATTATTATAAATACATTGTACAAAGTACCGACCTCAAAATGTACTACTCTATAGCTGTACATACTCGGCGTTGCCAGGGATTCAGAATTAATTTTTATTTAAAATTAAGGGGATTAAGAAGAGGAGGTGTCTTTGTTTTGGGCAAGTCTTAAATAATAACGATGTATGCAAAATTTATCTCGGCATTCAATAGCATTTATAGCATGGGTGGCCAACCTTTTCAGTAGCCGTGCCAGATTTTAGAAATGAGAAATTCTACCGGGCCGTACAACAAAATTTATTTTATTATTCAAAGCAAACGACGGCGTTGCGAGCTTGCCATAGACTGGCGGTCGGACGACGCATCCCGCCCCGCATTCATGCTCACGTGCTCAAAAGTGGCGTGCGCGCTTTTTGAAATCAGCTTAACGTTGTGATTGTTTGTTAATACGAATACACCATAGAAGAAATTGTCACGATAGTTGAATCAATGTACTGAGTTACTTCCATATGTGAGATATGATACGAACTACGCACGTTGGAAGGTTTTTTTAGTGATTTTATGTACACTAAAAGAAAAAAATGTGTGCATATGTTCCGCGGGCCACAAGTAGACACTCGGCGGGCCGCACGCCGCCCGCGGGCCGCGGGTTGGCCACCCATGATTTATAGCATTCAAAATAATAATCATTTTTATCTGACAAGTATTGTGCTAATATTTGCGCAGGGTTCTAAAGAATAATCATGCAAAATTTAGTTTAGATAGGTCAAAAGTCAAAGTGTAGGATTTTATAAAGAACAGACAGGCAAACAGGACAAAGTAAAATTTTTTTTTTTTTTGCTATAAAGAATGTACATTTCAAAAACATAATTATGTACAAATAAAATTCTTATGACAAAAATAGTAATACGTATGAATTAAAATATTCTATAATGCCATAGCGTTTAACTTTGTGGTTGGACATGAGCATTCATTAAAAATTACTTTGAATAAACCATTTTGATTCTTGCAAATCAAAAATTGTTAGTTGTTTAAAATTAATGTATTACACCATAATAATATCTGGTATTTTATATATTTTTTCACTTATTAATGTGGTGATAAGCAAAGAAAAGAGAGTGAATACTAAGCTGATCTTGACGCAGTGAGCAGGATTAAGAAAAAAACGAGTAGAGTATGGTAGAAGAAATATAATGTTGATAGCACGAAAAATGATAACGCCAGTGAAAGACACGACCAGGTAAATCAGACGTTGCAAGATGGTCCCGTTTAAAACCTCAATAATTGACAAGCATGCCTAAGAAGACGTATGTCAGTTGATCACTCTCCTCGCGAGCAAACAAAATATACATATATTTATACATTACATTAGAACGACTGTTCACTACATTCTAATTTCAGTACTTACTCTTTTATTTTCATTTATTCCAAATACACATCATTTTAATTGACAAATAACTATTTGTCATTACATTCAACAACTAACAAAAACAACAACTTATTTACAGCTTCAAATGTTTGGCTGAACCGTTCTCTGAGATTTTTAAGTCACGAGGTGCTCCTTCAACCACGACCCTATAGTCGGTTGATTTTCCCTTGTATGACAAGATGCAGTATCTCTTCTTCTTCTTTTACTTAGGTAACCCAGGGTGGATCAAGAGTAATTTGTGAGTCACAGTATCTCATAATGATTCAGTAATATGCATGCAATATTTGGCTACCAATTTTAAAGAAAATCGGTTATCGTTTTACGGCATACCTATTTCTAGAATTTTATTAGATGTATAATTTTTTAATTGTTTAAAGTGTAAAATAAATTAAAACAAAAGAAATAAATAAATTATTGCTTTTGCTTTCGAAGATATACGTATTTCTGAATGGCATCACCGGAGAATTTTGTGGTAGTCGGTAGTACCGTGAAAGGATCCGGGGGGAGAGAGATGGATCCACCAAGTCAAGATCGAGACACCTTCTTCACTCTTAGAACTGCAGGATACCGAGAAGAACGGAAAAATGCTGTCATAGAAGCTCCATGGATGTCACAATTAGTGATTCCAACTATTTGACATCATCAATTATTAAATATCGAATAGTAAAACTAAAAATATTCGAATAGTTTCTAAAGTATGACAACAGTATGCAATTAATTTTAAATATTTCAAATAAATCGTATTATACATAAGTACATTAAAATTTATAATAAAAGGAGCTAATTTGCCATAAGCTGATTATTTATTGTAATTTTAAAAATACATATTTTAAAAATCACAACGCATTGAACATTTCGTACTTTAAATTTGTTCTTAATTTTGTTTTTATCGTCGCTGCAGTCGAAAATATCCGCTCAGTTGACGTTGGCTTAACTGTTAAAAGTATTTTAAATAGTAGGTCTAACGTTTCTGTCCTTTTTTTTAAATTGTCCAAATATCTAAAACCTTTTTTTAGATTTTTTAAACAAACATTTGTAGTTTCTATGAGAGATAAAATGCTGCTACTTAATTCAGTCTGTAATTCGGACGTCGATGAACTCTTCGAATAAGCAACAGGTATCTCTTCCATGTCCGAATTAGAATCCTGAAAATTGTTTAATATTCCATCCTTAGAAATTAGTACGAATACTATTCGAATATTCGACTATCAAATAGTAGAAAAAGGAATATTCGAATATTCGGGTTGGAATCTCTAATCACAGTCCCCAGTATGAGAAAACGATTAGATAGTCATGAGGGAACGATTAGGTAGAATAATTTTTTAGTAGACTTCATAAATGGTATATTAGTACATATTAATAATAAAATTTATGTATGTAGAAACAAGTTTTGTGTGTCTAGTACATACTGACAAGTTTTTATAAAGAATTTTATAAACAATCATAAACCTTACAATTCGGTTTTAGTATATATAATATTTTGTCAGCTGCAAACTATTATCAGTATATATTTAAATTTAAGAAGTAAAAAAATACATAAAGCGTTATTCTGTGTGTAAGTAGACGAATGCTAAATCTTGTGGGTGTAAATAATGCTTCCTGTCCAAGCACGTTCATTTAAAATCGCATTCAACTATTTGTATTTTATTGCTGGGGTCAACCACTGACTACAAATAAATTCTAACGGCTTAGGCACGCTTTTCTATTATTATTATTATTCTAATGTATACTATCATTGTGTTTATTTTAGTATATCTACATCTATATCACGAGATATCATTGATTTCGTTCGTTATATATCATTAATTGACAAACGCACTTTTGTTTCGTTAAATCATTATCTAAACAAAGTTCTTTAATTAATTTTTGGTATCAAATTTATTACTTCGTATACGACGCGGTTAACACTTACAACGGGTTAACTTTAAATATTATTATTGCGATTGGTGTGCCTTGGTGTTCTCCGTAGCTATGTACGAAGTCGAAACATGAACCCTGAGAAGGAAAGAATGGTATAAGGTTGACCCTTTCAAGATGTGATATTGGAACGAACGAATGTCTCCATTCTTCAGGAACTCCACTCTTTACAACATGCAGGAAAAGAACCACGGGGAATGTACAAGGACGGAGGGCCAGGGATCGATCTCGTGTAAGATGGACAGACCAAGTCCGAGACATGACCAGAGCACTAAGTAATGCCCAATATCGCGAAGGATCACAATAGGGAATCAATCACGAACACATCAACCGAGAAAGAGATTATTATATTGTAGACACCAAATAGTTATAATTATTTCATATACAGCAACGGGTTATAAGGGTCCCGGAGGGGCTCACACAAGCCCCTTGTTAAATTTGACTTAGGCTGGTGAGACCCTTGTGAAATTAAGAAAAAATAATATTCTCAGATCAAATCAGTATACCTGACTGCAATATTTGCAGATGATTAAAATGGATTATGAAACAAAAAAAATTCCCGCAGAATACATTTATTTCGGGTGCATAATAAAAGAGACTTAGATGTTTTTTGTCTATAGTCTAACAATGATTAAAAATGACGATGTTTGATATGCATATAGTATTAAGGAGAGAATACATTATTATTGTGAAGTTGTAATGTTTCAGAACATAGGTCTGTGATATTTTAAATACTAATTAAATGTATTAATTGGAAAGATACACATATAAAATCAATTTTATCTAAAAATATTGTTGTTGAATTTGTTCTTATAAGTTGTATCAACGTGTCCAAAAATTTAATAAAAATGAATTATGAATTCTGGTATCTGCTATCAGTTTACTCAAAGAGATTTCGTAAAAATAAAGTAGATGGCTTTCAAATAATGGAACGATAGATGTATTAATTTGAAAAAGGTAATATATAGGTTCGAAAATTTGTCGTCAAAAATAATGTCGCTGTAGCATAGTTGGATAATGCATATTCCCCGGTTTGAAAAGAGATCCAGGTTCAAATCCCGGTTGGCGCAACAGCAACATCTATCTAATTAATACATTCAATTAGTATTTACATGTATTGCTTCCAAATGATAGATGTTCATCGCAACATGAACGATAGTTTGAATCCTTCGTACTTCACACGTGCACATTTTTTCCGTTTTATCGTAATTGTGCACAGTTTTGAGAAAGACAGTTCATAATACGTATTACTTTGAACCATTATTTACTAAGGAGAATATCAGTTTTCATCCAGTGTTCTGTTTTGAAACATGAAATTAGAGTGAAAAGAATAGTACATATTTATGCGTCGATCTTGGAACTCTTCACTCTTGCAATTTAAGACAGGTAAGTACATTTTTAGCTATTGATATCAATTATTTTATGGTATATTTCATATTGTTACATAATATAAGTATATTAAGTAACATTCGATTGCTTTAATGATTATTGCGTATAATTGTATGAGGGATAAAAAAATCCACCCCTTCTCCGGAACACCGCGAATAACTGACATATTAGCAGCCCACTGTTGTTAATTGTTAAATTTCAGTTGAAGAATAATAATTTTAATGAGATCCAAGTTCGAATCTCGGTAGCGATTACAATATTTTTTGAATAAATTGATTTTATATGTATATCTTTCTAATTAATACATTTTTATTACAGACCCATGTTCTGAAAAATTGCAACTTCACAATAAGAATGAGTGCTACTTAAAAATAATGATTTTAGTTACCAAATAAAACTTCTTAATGTCTCTATCCGTAGATATGATGGATTGCAATGAAATAAATGAGAAATGGAGAGTGGATTTGGATGAAGTATCCGATGCTCAGAAAATCAAGGAGTAATCGATTAATTGTTAAAGATTATTTGAATTGGAGTGAATTCGAATGAGGTTGATCTCAAAGGAGTTTGATGTTAAAGACTGATTGTCAACTATATTATATCTTCTTTGATGCGCAATATGGTTACATTGCCATGGCAATGATATTTTAGAAAAACTTGTAGTCGGAACGAATTGGCTGATGGATCATTCGTAATGGCAGATCACGATGCTCATTAAAAAGGAAACGACGCTCAAAAAGATATTAGATCTAGCGGGAGAAGAGAAGAGAACAGGAAATAATTCAAAATAGATGGATATAAATAAAACAATGTTATAACTCTCCTTGTTTACTCCAGTTTAGAATAAAAAGGGATTTGAATACGTCAGTATCTAATTACTTGTATACCTACCACCTAGGCTTTGTCTCCTATGTTTGTGTGACTGTTCGAGTGCAAATAAACTCAAATAGAGATATAACATTATTTTATTTATATCCATCCACATTGATGATGAAACTCTACAAAGTAAAAGCCGATTCTATCAATAGCAATAAATTCATCTAAATTTGTACACTTAAAGGGAAGAAATATTAGAAAGGAAGTTATAGGGAGATGATTATTAACTTTTTAAACGCCAAAATTTGCATGTCACGCCAAGCCATAAGCGTAATTAAATGCACTCTCAATCCTACAGAGACAGGGTTAAACATAATTTTCAATATAATTTTATATGTTTGAAAATATTCTACCATTTGTGAACAAGAATTTTCGGCCTTTAATAGACGTTTTTACTCAGCATCTTTAACTCCAATAGATCAAGAGAACTAATAAAAACTGTCAAACCAAGAAGAACGTCGTACTTTGGACATAATCTTTCTCAATAATAAACATAATCTCTTAGAAGTCATCGTACAGGGGAAGATAGAAGTCAGTAGTAGTGAAGGTAGAAAAAGGTTGTCTTAGCCGTGTAAACTCTGAAAAGAACATGCTCGTACATCTCAGACAAGATAAATCAGTATACTGCAACTAGAACGCCAACCTTCAATAGTAGACGATTCATACAGAAAAAGAAGATCCCTTATCTATTCGCCTATCATTTCATTTTCGAATTGGCGATACTTTATTTTTTTAAATGCAGTTATAAAAAGTTTGTACTACTTTTTATTTATTTGTTTATTGGAAATGTTATGAAACATTTTAAGGTACCGATCAATAATAAATAAATAAAAATATATAAAAACATCATTATCTTTTATTGTTATACTTCAATGAAACATCACGATTAAATCTCAAGCACCTGAAGATGACAACGGGTAGCCCAATATGTGGTGTACCCCATAACAAATATGGTTGACACTTAAAAGGTTAAAAATTAATTAAAACAGCATCAGCCACTCAATGAATTAAATATTCAACAATTTACATAATTTTTATGGTTTAAAATTACATTTTGATCTACCAGCAAGACTCGGTAATGAAAGGTTGACCGAGGACCCGGGCCCGTGTTAATGTCAAATCTGCCAGATATCGATCTCGGGAATATTTTAGCATTATAACTCGCTTACATCCCACCAAAGCCTCAATGTTTACATATTTTGGGACGTTTTGATTAAATGTGTACATTATTTTCTGTGTACTGTATGTGTGTAAAAGATAACGTTTGTGTATATTTCTGAAAATCGTTCTTAACGCGTGGCATACACGCGCTAGATGTTTTATGTATAATCACTATTGTTTTTAGTTAGAATTCTACAGAAATAGCTCCTATCGTGGAAGGTTTTTTGACGCAACTTCCGGAAAAATTGAATGAAATATCTTCAATTCAAGTACTTTGTACCAGAACATTTGTTTCTTTAAAATAATAAAGTAAAAATATATGAATTTTAATGTAAATAAATAAATATTATTTTTTCTTCTTCTTCTTCTGATTTCTGCTAAGCGTCGTGGTCTTCTGAAGTATCAGGTACCCGGAGCACAATATTCATTTATTTATTTATTAGTAATTATATAATACTATGTAAAAATCTGTTTGGACTGTGCCCGTCTCACTAGAGAAATTTAAATTGAAATTGAAAAAAAACTTGTCGAGACGGGCATTTTGAATGTTTGCGTGTATGTGTGTGTGTATCAGATGAGTGGTTGTCACTGGGGGAGCGGGCCTCTTTTCCATCGCCACTTCGCAATTGTTATTAGTCTACATCTGAGATACATACTGCAAATACGTTGTTGTAATAAATTAAAATTATTACACGAATTTATCCATATTTATTCACTCCAAAGCAACTCGAGAGTACAAAGAGAGGATATAACCCCAAGGTAATCTGGTGGTACTTCTAAAGATAACACAATATGTCTCCATTCCAGAGTGTTCACGAACTCCTCAACAAAACTGTCATCATTTCTTCTGGCAATATTTATTTTCCTGTATGTTATCTAAAGTCTTTCTGCAATCTTTAATTCATGGAGGATTTTGCGGTCCACGGAATACACAGAATCTCGAAGGCATCCGACATATTCCTATCCTTCTTTTTATTTTCCATGTTGTCATTCCATTCCAAGAATACCAGAGATTTTACAGATAACATTAAGAAAAAATGAATAACATTTTGAGAAAATTATGGCAATATATCATAGATAATATAACATTTTTCATCTTGACACTTGATGTTTTCCGATCGCTCTTATATACTTTTGAGCTGAAGACAATCACCAGTCACATCTGACCAAATTTGCACTACAACACCAGCAACATATCGTAAATCCGATGCTTTAATTGATCAATTGAAGTAACATGGCATAATATCCCACAGGCATCACAATGCATTAAGTGATGTCAAATGAAAGCTATTTATTAATTTATAATAAAGTAAGTTAAGTTTTTTTAATTTATATAATGGAATGTTTAATGGAAGAGAAGTGTCACACCAACTTTCACTTACAAGACATTACACAAGCCTATGAGAAATTGGAAATTTCAATATAGATAAAAATCTAAAGCAAATCAAATGTCAGTACCTTGGAGTGCAAATCTCTGGTGAGGGAAACGGGAAGATGACATTTGGGTCTGCCAGTGTTGTGTAATCCCTTTGTAAATAAATCGAATCAAGACTAAACTGACTACCTGGTCTGTCTGCGTATAGACCTACTATAATGTAGGATCACCATATATGGATCCTTACCTTATCTTAGAGGAGTAGTAGGAGTATCATTATTAGACCAAGTGAGAAGTATTAATATAAGGGAGACCCTCGATATGTAGTCTCTACTTCTACAGTAGAAAAAACTCAATATAGGCGGTATGGACACGTTTTGAGAATTCCATAAAAACGATTACGAAGATGTATTTATCAACTTGGCGGAGATATGGCGGCCTAAGCTGGAATAAACAGCAACAAGGACTGAATGAATACAGATTCGGTCTTAATTTGTCAACTGAAGCGGCGCAAAATAGACGAATAGAACGAAAATGATAATGATGAGAATCTAATGAATTCCTCTCAAATGCGATGCTTGAAGGAATCAGTGATAGAGTTTTAGTACCAATAAAGAAATTTCTAAAGCAGCCAATTAAAATATAGCGATGCCAATGAAGCTGAAAATTTCGTAGGTCGTGTATAAATTGGCTCGGTGCAGCCTTGCGATTGATGTCCAATTGTCGCATATTTATAAAATTACGTATTTTCAAAGAAGAGACCCATAAGCAGATGTTTCATGAAAAGGTAAATAAATTATTTTATTTCTATAATCAAAATACAGTTAATAACCAAAAAAATCTTAAAACTAAATTGTTGAATGCATCTCAAATAAGAAGAAACAAATTATGAGGGTGGCTTTGACTTTAAAATATATCTATGTAAATATTTTTAAAAAATGTAACCGTCCTCCCCAACCTATTATTACATGTTGTAATATTAACTCAACTAACACATGATATCTCCTTTGAAGTGTTGGTATGCTACCATTTTGTCTAAGAACACAAAAGTAGGATAGAAAATTATTTTTTAATGCTATAGATGATTTTAAATTCTCTTTAATATCTAAAACTGGACTGTATAAAACAAAATAAAGACAACAACATTTATTTTCATCGATGAGAGTATTTCAAATTCAACAAGCACTTACGGTACCATCCAAGTCTTGTAAATTTCACTTATTTGTTTCGGCTGGACTCCAAATAACTTATGTACCGACGCTGAAAACTTCAATTACTGTGGTTATTTTTTAAAAGATTGACAAAATAAGTATATACATATACTAAAAAATATATAAACTTGTAATATATTGGTCAAAATTACTTTTTCCACAGAAAAAATATAACGAAACTAACAAAAACTGAAGTAATTTGGGCCTACAACGAAGTAAAGATGGTCTGAAGAAATTGGTAAAATTAAATGTAAGAAAGCGAGAGGGTGATCCCTTATAAAATGGAAGGACCATATAAAAGAAATGACAAGATCAGGTTATACAAAAAAATAGGTTCGGGGATTGGGCCCAGAGTATCGGTAACAGACGGCCAAAAGTAAAAATAAAACTTGACATTTAAATTTTTATTATTTTTGTAAATGGACACATACTAATTTTGAATGATAGGAAAGCATCTATGGAATATCAGCATCACCATTTTCATCTCCTTTTCCTAGGAGAGTTGAGGAAGTCTCAACAAGGTTCCTTCATCTATCTTTCGTTGTTTCTGTCGATGATGACTAATAAAAACCTAATATATGTTCATAAAATCTTTATCCCAACTTAGTCTGAGGTAGGGCTTGCAATTTACTGTTAAATTGACGATTATTTACCGGTAAATGAAAAAAAAATAGACGCAGATTAGATGATTAAAGTATAACTGTATGTGGCTACCTTTACTAAAAACGGTTTCCTAAATTAAAATCTAAATAATTTCAAATACGTTTCAGGTGAAAAATGTCATATAAATACGTACATATGTATATGATGTCCTTTTTGTTTTTACTGAGATATGGTAATGAGAGATTAGATAATCACTTATGTATAAGCCACACCGAGTTTGGTTAATTTGAATTACAACTGTACAATATTTTGTTTACCTGTCTGTGAGGAATTAATATGATTAACTTATTAGTATCTTTACAGTAAACTTTCGTTATAATATACCTTTATCTATCCTTGATTCGCGGTAAAATAATTTCCGGTAATTACCTATTGTGCGTTTTGGTTGATGTACCGGTTTACCGGTAAACAATGCAAGTCCTAGTCTGAGGTAATGGGGTAGTAAAGCATATAGTATGTTAAAAAAATCCAGATTACCGTGTTTTTTGATTTTTTTCTAAATGTCCAATACTTTTGGAGATATTGGAGTTCAAAGTTGGACTTGTTGAAAAACGTTTGGATTATCAATATCCACCGTGTAATGTCACGTATATCGTACGTACTGGCCAGTACTAAAAATATTACTACAGGGTGTTGAGTATCTACTTGTCGACTCGGAAGATGCGATGTCACACGGTAAAAACGTCTGTAACTCTGAAATATTTCAAGATATCGAAAAAAAAAAATTGTAAATGAGATTTTTCGAAATTTAAAAAAAAAAATTAAAATGACTCCACTATCTCATTGCCAAGAGATGCATCCTGGTAATAATTTATCTGTTATTCATAAGACGTATCCAATCCACCCCAATTGAGATATTTCTATATGTAAAAGAGATCTCTCTCATAGTGATACTTTTCACTCTATCCAATAATGTTAGATATATTATTTCGGCAGTCTGAATTCTTTATTCTCACTCTGTCGTGAGAATCCACATTTGGTGACCACACCGTGCCCTTGGATCAACATGTACCATCATGGCATTTACATCAAACTGAGATATTAAGTTTCCAAATTTTGAATATTAATCTTTCAAATCCTTCTGAGGAGTTTGGTTCATCGCCCGTGAGGCAAAATTCTTACAAAAATGCCACTTTATAACATGCATACATTTTAATTGTATTAAAATCAACAGTTCAAAAATATACTTCAAGAGCTACTAAAATATGATTTTGTATTTTTGTTATCTTCTAAATTTTTAGAAAATTTAATAAACATATTTGTAACCCAGTTTTAAAGAAAATATAATCGTCAGTATTTATGAAAATGTCCAGATTTATAAATAGTCACTTAACTCATAAAAGTATCCTCGACTCCATAAAATATTATATATATATATATAAAATAAACCCATGGAGACTTCATATCTAAAATAACATTTAAAAATCGACTGTAAGTGTATAAGAGACGCCTACATGAAGTGATACCTACCTGAAATGTGCTTAAATTTATATAAACAGATTGAGATTCACCGCACTTTATTTATTCCAAAAGATCACAAAAGCTCTTTTTGGGGTCCCTTGGCACAAAAAGAACCCCGCAATAGATCATTACAGGTGCGGCCGTACCTAAATGCATTGTATCCAAAATGCATTGTGTAAATTGCATTAGCCAGGTCGGTCCGGCATAGTGCGGTCGAAACATTTGTGCTTCATCATTATTTTATATTTATTAATTATTTTTTTTTTAATTAAATCACATTTTATGTATAAAGTTGCGATTATTCAAAACGTAGTCTTTAATAATTATATAAATAAAATAGATGACATCACTGCATACGCTGGTAAAGTCCTTTAAACAATTAGGTTGAAAAAAGTTATGGGTGTTTATGAGAGTTTCGGGTAAGAAAAAATTATTAACAAATAGTAAAAGCTCCAGGTGGTAACCAAATATTTTTTTTGACAAATGAATTTTTTCTATTAATCTTTCTAATTGGATTCATTTAATTTGTGTTAAAAATACCACAAAAACTAGGTAGAGTCTAGTGAGTAGAATATACGATGTATGCAAGGAAAGCGACCTTATTATGAATGTCAACAAGACGAAAGTGATGGTATTCGAGAAGAAGGAAAGTAAGATATTGGGCAAATGAGTTTGTGTATTTTGGAAGTATGTTCGATAGAAACGGGAAGACAGAAAAAGATATTGAAAGGAGGGTGACTGCAGAGAATAAAGTGAACGGCGCTTTGAATGGTTGAATGGAATTATAGCTAATGGGAACTTGTCAACTAAGGCAAGACTAGCGGTTTACAATGGAGTCCTGGTACCGACACCGATATATGGAAGTGAGACGTGGAGCTGACAGAAAAGGAACGAAAGTAGACTGAATGAAATGGAAATGAAAACACTTAGTCGTATATGTGGCAGATCCATTTATGATAGAGTAAAGAATGAAGAAATAAGGAAAGAATGTAAAGCTAATCTCAGTATAGTGAGTAAGATTAAGAAAGGATCACTTAGGTAGTTTGGTCATATAGAACGGATGAATGAGGAGAGAATGGTAAGAAAGATATATGACGTAGGTCTTGATGGCACCAGAAATAGAGGACGTCCAAGTAAACCAGATGTATGTATGTAGAGGATGGTCCTTTTAAAAACCTCAATAATCATCGATCTTGTATGAGAAGGTGTATAAGTGTGGTGCTCTATTTTCTCTACTTACCCTTGCGGGGAAACGGCGTGAGTAAGTAATGAAACTATGTTCTTAAATTGCAACTTCGCAACAAAAAATGTGTTTTGATTAATAATATAATAATACTTAACTCATCATTTCATCGTTGATTGAAGAAATGTTACATTACGTTTTCACTGCACTATACAGTCATCCTCTACGTAGGAATGCACGTAAAATGCAGGTGCATGATGCACCTAGTAAAAGTGCGGGATCCAATCCAATTTTTGTGCGTCATAGATATATCAGCTCAATCTTCAAGTGTCAAAAAAGCTTTATTGCACACGTAAAGGAAGTAAAAATAATCTGTGCATTTATATGCAGCATATGTAATACACTGAAGATAAAAATGCCCTTTTTCAAAGCAACAACAACCACCAATATTCTTCAGGGTGTTAGATCGCAGGTATAAAATTTGCAACTGACCTGCTGATCATTGCGTTCCGACTGTCTCGGGGCACTTTGTTGAAAATTTCAAGCATCACAAATAATTTTTAAAACGGCCTAAATGAATACAAATATTTTTTTTTATAAGTGGCTAACTTTATTTTCCGGTGCAGGTGGTTTTACAGTTTTACAGATTTTTTTACGACAGCAGTCTCATCATTGGGTTACTATCTTAGCATTGTGACTTGCATTGTTGTTTTTCTTTTTCGTGATACGATCGACAAAGGGTGCCCACCATATGTCGCGAAGATGAATTGTGTGTCATTGCGCAAATATATTTTATTCGAATATATATATTTTTTTGTATTATAAGGTTTTGCTGTGAGAAAATCTTCTTGCAACTTTAGTTGACTTTTCGTGTTCGAGATTTATCAGTGTATGACAATTGTGATTAAAGCGGTTGCTTGTATGTTGTTGGCGGATAAAACTTATAATGTCATGTTTTTACGAATGTGAGATCAGATATAAAAACAGCTGCTCTTTTTTGCTTATATTGCTCATGTATTTATAAGCGGAGAATATATCTTAAGCTAATTTAAATAGATAATTAAAAATGTTTTAAAGGTACTATACATTTGCAAGAATGTAAATAAACTTAGTTAATGAAAAATAAAAAAGGTTTACATCATATTTTGAAAATTGCAATACACATATTTCACCGACCGTTATCTCATTTTCAATAATAATACATTTTTCCCGCCGACTGCAGAATTTCTTTTTTGATTTCTAAATTTACCGTTAAAGTAGCAAATATTTGAAAAGCATATTTAGAAATAATCCATTTATATGTTTATTTAAACAGTCATTCGTTTATTAATTCCATCTTTGGTCATTATGTGACCCATGCTAGTTGAGGGAGTTTCACTAAACTATAATAAATTTATAATTTAAATTTGACATTTAGATATATTTTTTTCTACAATATATGGATATATATAGCATCATACCTATTTATTATTACTTAATAAATGGTACATATGAAATTTTATCAAATAAAATCGAAGTAATATTTAAAAGTTCATATTTTCATAATATAAAAGCATTCTTTATTCGAAATAATTCCATAAGGGTGTGGATGTATAAATCAAGGGTTGGAAAGCACATGAGAGGAGTGGGGAAGGGTCGAGGACGAGGCAAACATTACCTGAACAGTCAAGTGATTGGTCTACAGTTTTCCAAAGGAATGCACTTCACACCCCCGAATATATCACTGTAAAAGATCGTCCTCCCAATTAACTAAGATAACATTGAAAGTAAATCAAACTTTCTTTCTGAAAAGGCATCTATGTTACCATAATTAATTTTTCACCCACCATATATATAAATGTTTCATTTTACCGCGAAGCCTTATTACTATCCGTCACACTGGCATTAGTTAGAATTGTGGAATCCTAAAGGTGGTAAAAATGTTATATGGCATGGCATATAAATCAAACGTGTAATCAAAAGTGAGGGTGTATTTGAACGCACCGTGAATTAAAATTAACGTTACGGATTAACATTTTTACTTTGTGGTACATTGCGCGGTAGTTTCGGTTGGACTGTGGGTTTCTCTCCACCCTGCACTCAACTGATTAACTGGGTGAAGCACCCGATATGTTCCGATCACGCCAGTAATAAATACATTTGAATGGAATGCCAGGTCGTATTGTTCGGACCGACCGGTACTCGGGTAACGTGTTAGTGGGGAATGTCATAAGCGAACTTCGGCACGAAAATTCCGAATAATGTCAGAAATCAGTCATTAATCAGCTCAATAAATGGGTAATTACATTTCGCGATCTAGGTCCTCTTATAAATAAAACGAAACAGACCTATTGAATAAACTAATGAAATAACACAATACATAATGACGATAATAAAACTTGATGTTTTGTAAAAAAAAAAACTAAAAGCACTGCATACACTCATATAGGATCACAATCAGCAGATGCGTTCACGAAATACATGTAACATCAAAATTCTCATTATTTTTCAAACTAAGCAAAGCGCTTTATCTTATAGAACTATCCCAGAGACAATGGATTTATTTTCACTATTAGTCCAAAAAGACACACCTTTAGTATCTGCATTAAGATATTTACTGTTTCCGAGGTAAGTTTGTAAAACTCCATAATCACATATGTGAAAATAAAATACTTATTTTTTTATTTTACTTGTTTAACTTACTTGAGACGCATTTCGCCCTACAAGGGCATTATCAATCGATTGAGCAAAAAACAATTGTAAGATTCTGTAGGTTACAAAGACTGCGATGGGCTGGCCATGTCGAAAGAATGCCAGATAACAAGACACCAAAGATCATGACCAAGTGGATACCCCAGTGGAAGCGACCTAGAAGCAGGCCAAGGAAGAGATGAGCTGGTTATGTGAAAGAGAACTGGAGCAGGATGGGAGGGTCTGGAAACTGGACAAGAATGGTCAGGGATAGGAATCGATGGAGATCACTTATGGAGAAGGCCAAATTCCACCCTAGTATGTAGTGCCGTGGAAGAAGAAAAATAAAAAGAAATATTCAATCTGACATATGTTATATATTATAATATATATACAGTTTTGGTTTATGTTATTGTTAATGTTAAAACAATTATGGACTTAATTATCATTAGAATCATTAAAAATGCTGTAAGTAAATAGCCACCATGTCACATCTTTATACTTCTTAATTATTGACGAAGTAAAGATGATGATTATCATTACCGTTGTCTGCGTATGTGCGAATGCCGGGCCTCGATTTAAAATCTTCCGTTAGTATAAAAAATTTAAACAAGTATTTACCCTTGTATGAATTTCCGATCGAAATTTATAATTAAATGCTGATATTATGACGATTGCTAAAGACTTGGATTTGGAGATTGTAAAGGTCTTACTGCGTCATATCGTCAACTCATTCTTATCTACAAACCAGAGTACATGTTAGTTGTTATTTATCATTATTTAACTTCACTTACCAATAATAATAAAGTAAATATTAACTTCTTTGTAGTAATCTGATACCAACCATGGAGCCCTACCATATCATTAATTAACATAGTAAACGTTGGTTATTTTCTTAATTAACTAAATATTTATTACTATACTATCTTTCTATATATATACGGAACAAATCAGAACTCGCCACCACTACTATTTTGTATCTACACGTGTAACAACTATTATTCTGTTTATACGTACAATAATTATATCATAAATGAATCGTTGCAGTAATCTATTGTGATAATAGTGTGTTCTTGTCCTCCACAAAAGCCCCACCGTTATCATCCTGATTGCCCGAGTCTTGGCCGCTAGTTGGATATCCTAGTATCCAAACTTGTGGGTCACTACAAGATGCTCATCTCTTCGGAAAATATAAATGTATACCCGCAAGTGAGCACTGTGATTCATAATGATTTTTTTAATCCACAAAAGAATTGCATTTTCGGCGAGTGCGTTTAAATTGTATCTACCTAAATATCGTTTGAATCAGACGAGCATAATTACAGTTGTTTACGTTTTTTAATTCTTTCAAGTTGACTTTTCTCCCCAATTTACCTCCTGTAAGTACCGTGTCGTGTGAAATTGCCAACTGATTCATGTTCGTTCCCTGAAGACGCATCCGTGAAGCAGCCCGATTCCAGGAATTAGGGTCCCAGGGGATGCGCAAAGGGAAGCGGGTAAAAGGAATCTTGAATCACGTCTGTGCCCATCATGTTATGTACCACGTGTTAATTAAACTGTAAAGCTGAGTGTACATGTTGATGGGAACTATTTAATATTGAATATAATGATACAGGTAATTTTAATAAAATTTAATTTCAACACATTAACATTTTTAATGTCGTTTTTGGGATTTAATAAATTATTTTTCATTATTATATGTATATGGAAATAATTACTCAAAAAATACATGTAGCTTTATAGGTATGTATTATATACAAATTAAATGAATTTATGTATTTTTTCACGGTTTATTCTCATTTATTACGTCATTTTTTAATCTGGTGTATCCTACATAACATTGGGCAATAAATATTTTAGTGCCAGCGATTTTTTAACTATTTCTAGGTTATTTTTGGGTGCAGAATCTAAAGTAGTTATTAGATTTAGCCTATCATATCTAGTTTTTGAGATATGCTATATTGGCCTTTTTTATAATAAAATCATCTTGTTTTAACTTATGTATATTTCACTTTATTACTATTACTATTTATTCCAAGTGCTGGTTCAAAAAACAAAACGTACAAAGTAATGTATTTATTTCACATAGTAGATAAATATACTTTTCACTCACTTTTCACTTAATTTTGTCCTTTCATACGACTTTCTAGTATGGAGTTTACCGGGACAGTCTCGCTGAATACTCCAACAGTAGTCGGCCATCGTGTGGCTGTCCTATCTTCCTCGATATCGATCTTCCATAGTTTTAATGTCCTGATAATATGTATCCCCTAGGTATTGTATTTTTATGCTCATGTTCACCTAGAACATTAAAGTTGGAAACCATGTTTTCCAATAACTCTTTGTAATATTCTGCCTTATAATTTCCAAGAAAATTATTTACTACTTGAACAAATGAACACTAAGCATTACATTCAATCTCATTCATTAATGCGGTAAATTGTAGATCTTTAATAAGCTGCCTTATCTGAGGACCATCAAATATAGCGGCTTTTAGTTTTTATGTGCTAATCCAAGGAAGTTTTGTGTCAAATAGCCAAAACAAAATCCATCTCGATTTAAAGCCTTCACAAATAGCATCATAAGCCCCAACTTGAAATGCAAGGGTGCATTTCTTAAAAGCTAATTTCTGTTAACTCAGTGCTGATTCTTAGCTCTACTGTACCGAAGATATAAAAACCAAGGATATTTTGAATATCCACTTTGCTGTCCAAGGAGGAAGTTTATCATTTTAAGATCGACACAAATCACTGATGTTTTTTATGCTTAATTTTTTTCAGGAGTAATGATATTGTCTCATATTCCTCCTTCACTTCCGCTTTTAAATTATCTATTGTCGCAAACATTCAATTCATGTTTTACATATGAAATGTGGAGCCCAAGATTTATCCAAAATAGTCCGAAATAGGTTTTCTACTTTCTTCCAAAGTGTACTCGCCACATACATAAAAAAAGTCTAAAACCATGACATTCATACATCTACATTTGCTTGTGGATGCCATGATTTTAATTCAATGTTTTATTACAAAATAACTCCGAAACTTTACTCAAAATGATAGCACAACTTCACCTAAAAAAACTCAATAGTTAACTGAACCGAGTAAGGCAGAGATAATATGAACGAGTAATTAATTAGTTAGTGGTAGAGGTCATGGGTAACGCCAATAATTTAAACTAACTAATAATATTTAAATTTTAAGCACGAAATTTCAATTTTGGCCTCTAAAGAGATCATTATTTCTTTATTTTTGCCTTTTACGAGAACTAAAATTAATTAGCCTGTATCTCAAAAACTAGAGCAGATACGAAAAAAAGTCAGGTATTTTTGAAATCAGTACATCAAAAATATCCAAAATCAGTTATTACTTTTTCCGGCACCAAAAAAAAAAATATTTTGTTGTCCAGTGTAATATATGTGCGTCCTTTCGCACATCTGTGCTTTCGTCTGTGTCGAGTAGCAACTAAATTATACAAAATAATATTTCTATAAATAATTTTAAACAAAGCATATGTACTTTGAATCTCTCATTATAATTTTGGATGGTGAATATTGATGAACACGAATAAGTAGTTAATTCAATTTTTTTTAAAAATAGATGCAGAAGAGGACTAAAAATAGACTGAATGCAGTGGAAATGAGATCACTTAGACGTATATCTGGCAAATCCATTTATGATAGAGTAAAAAATGAAGATATGAGAAAATGTAAAGCTGATCTTAACATACTGAATATAAGTGATGGTAAAATCGTTATTTAAACCGTTATTTTAACTGTTATTGTGACTGTGATTGTGTAGCAATCATCGACACAATCTCAGTCACATAACGGTTTACCATCACTACTAAATATGATCAAAGAAAGGTCGCTTGGGTGGTTTGGTCATATGAAACGAAAGAATGAGGAAAGAATTGTAAGAAAGATTTTTAACACAAGGGTTGATGCTACCAAAAATAGAGGGCGTCTGCGGAAGACTTGGCACGACCAGGTAAATTAGACGCCTCGGCAAGTTTGCATGAGAAGATGTATGAATGTGGATGAGGCGAGAACTGTATCAGGACAGACTAGTGTAGCGCTCTATTTTTCTTCTTCTCTCTCTTCTAGTGCTTCTCCGATTATCTAAGTGAACGATCATGATGGCGATCATTATTGTGTTTGCAACAACTTAAATATAATATATGATAAGCTATACATTATTTTAATTGTTTTTTTACGTAATTTAATGATTCATTTTTGATGTTGACCAGTTTCAGAGTGACTGCTTCATCACGGCAGAATGAAACTATTCCTGCAATAAAATTATTTAAAATCAAACTTTAACAATATTAATATTGGATAATCTGTATAGCGCCTTTTTCGTAAAAACCTTCACCTCAAGGGCGCTTTATACATAA
Source organism: Eubasilissa regina (assembly GCA_022840565.1). Lineage (NCBI taxonomy): Eukaryota > Metazoa > Arthropoda > Insecta > Trichoptera > Phryganeidae > Eubasilissa > Eubasilissa regina. The sequence goes on from JAINEB010000018.1 coordinate 32,509,280, forward strand.
ATTGTTTATAGTCTTATATTGACTTTGTTTTTAAAATTAAAAATGTTATCTTATTATGTATAAAATGTTATGTTATTTTAACTCATGAAAATTATTTTTTTTTAAAAGGTGCGTTTTTAGTATATTTTTAAATAAAGTCTCTGATGCACTGTTTCATATGACGGAGGGCAAAGAGTTATACGCTTGTGGGCCTGGCACCCCCAATACTCGTTCACTAAATCTAGACTTCTGGCAACGGTTGGTCGGTTCTACAACTGAGGTACACTACAGCTGAGGTAGAGGCTGACATGACAGTTTGACGTCTACCATTCAAATTATCTGGAATACAAAGCTCTCAAAGATACAGAGGCGCCATGTTATATATCGCCTTGCGCATCAACCAGCACAATTTAAACTCCACTCTTTCAAGGAACCGGAGCCAATGTATCTCATGTAAAAGGGATGTTATATAAGACAATTTGGAAACTTCGTATATTATCTGTACTGCCGCATTTAGAATGGATAGTAATCTATCTAGCTGAAACATTGGCGAGCCAGCATAGATGCTGTTACAATAATCCACACGCGACACCATAAATGCATTTATAAGTAGACGGGCTGCCTCAAGAGATGTGAAGAAGAAATGTCTCCGAATACTTTTAATATGTCTCAGTTGGTGTCAGCATGCACTGACAATTTTACTGATTTGTGTATGCATTAAAGATCTGAATCAACGTACACGCCCAACAATTTAACCGCAAATTTAGTATTCTCAGACGTTGATTCCCGTATTAATATTTACCTTCTAGGTGTTGCTATCCATAGTACCTCTGTTTTGGATGGATTCAATGTAAGTTTATTTTAAGCCATCCATTCGCCTATTTTCACGGCGTATCTTGCAATTTTTTCTTTTAATACCTCTGTATCACCAGGCTTAAAGAAAAAAAAAATTGCGTATCGTCTGCATAACAGTAAGGTTTTGTTTATTGTTAATATTTATATTAAACAACTACGATTATCTTATTAAATAATGCGAAGTCCTAATTCAGGTGAATAATTTTTTTTTATCTTTTAATAATAATAATTCTATTGAACATATTATATTTTTAAATGTATTCCATACTGAAATATTCAAATGTTGAAAAGGCTCCAACAATCGTCAGAATAAATAAATGAGGTCTGGATTCCAAGCAGGACCTACAAGGTCATACAGCATTATCCGTCTGAACGAAAAACCCTTATAATTTAAAATAAAAAACCTTTATGTAAATTAAGTGTGTCCCAAAACGCGATACGAACCATACACCGTCCCCTTCTGGCAGCTGTCGAAAGATCGGATGCTATTTCACTCTAGCGCAAGGAGCCGTGAATTTCTATTATTCTTTGTATCGTTTATTTGAGAAAAAATGAACCTCTAGTTGTGTTCGCACGATTCTATACACGACTCTTATTTATACAAGGTATCTATAAAATGCTTGTATTCAATCAAACATAGGTAGACTTAAAAAAGAAAAAAAATAACTCGTTGATTAGCAAAAACAAATTTCGCATAATTTATATTCATGCATTTGTTAAATATTTTTAAATAATGTAAGCAACATTTTAATGCCACGGTTCTCCAGAACAGGGGTGATTAAATAAAATTTTAGGGTTAGACCATATTTATATTTACGTTTACGTGTACATATAAACGATCCCAATGTACACCAAACGTACACCCCAGACAACAAAGGGATGAAATAAATTTTATATTTACCGTAAGTGCCTTAAAGGAACTAAATTTTTAATTATACTACGATCGGCAACATGGCCATCGATAAACACAGCACTAAACTCACCCTCCATTCACACCCTCAACCCTCAATGCAATAGGCAATAGGCAATAGCACATTACTATAAAGTAATGCGTTTCAAATGTTCAATATGTGATATATAGCAAAAAGTATATATATTTTTTTAAACTGATACACACATTTTATGTATCACACACGAATTTTTTACTATCAAATTTACATAAAATATTTTTTAATGTATTAATAACACCATGCATATTTATGCGTGTCAAAAGTTTATACGAATAACGGAAAAATCACATTGTTTTAAGTTTTGCGACTCACTTCAGTAATATTGGAGCAGTGAAATAATATAATACTAGAGTATTTAGAAAAAATCATAGTAGTCAAATAAAACGACATTTATAGATGGTAGGTAAGTACTCAAAATTTGCAAATATACTTTCAATATCGTTATATCAGAAGCAAGGATATAAAAATGATATTTACAGTGCAGACAAACCCTATAAATTAGAATTAGCAGAAGTAAAAGAGAACATACGATATGCGAATTCGACCCATCTGAACTCAAAATTAAACATTAATGTATCGAAGTTGATAAATTTAAATTCCTTGGCTCTACGCTCCATGACAACCTCCGAAGCTGAAATTGTTACTGATTTCACTTATAAAATACAAACTGCAAAGTAAAAATGTTTCTCACTTACTAGTGTTGTTAGTGATCCAAAAATGGCGATCAAAACAGATGGTCAAGTATACAAAACGGTTTCAGGACCTGATATGCAGGTACCGAAAATTGGGCAGTGAAGATGACAAGAACACACGAACAAAAATAAGCACCAACGAATTTAAAATGCTCAAATGAACTGGAAGAGTGACAAGACTAGATAGAATTAAAGCTGAATACGTCAGGTAAGTTTTAAGGTTGCAAAGAGGACGGAAAAACCGGGCTAAGATGAGATGGTATGGTAAGACCGTGCAATGAAGAGACTACAGAAGACTATGTCATCAAAACTGTACTGAGAATAAATTTTGGCAGATAATAAAGACGAAGACTTCAAGCAACCGGGTGGTTAAATATTAAACCAAAAGCCTACATAAGTTAGGAAACCATCAAGTACAAGGAAAGTCAAGTTATTGGAAAAACAGAAGAGACGAAGAAGAGAAATATTGGTTCCATGAAGTTTCAGAAAAAATGATTGATTGATGATTGTTGAAATTGATGAAAAAACGAATTGATGAAAAAATGTAAATCACTAAGAGTTAATCAATTTACTTCAAATACTAATTAAATATATTAATTAGAAAGATATACATATAAAATCAATTTTATCAATCCAACTATGCTACAGCGACAGTACTTTTGACGACAAATTTTCTAACCTATATGTTACGCTTTTCAAATTAATACATCTGTCGTTCCATTATTTGAAAGCCATCTACTTTGTTTCTACGGAATCTCGGAAATACCTTTGAGTAAACTAATAGCAGACGCCAGAATTAACAATTAATTAATTATTCAGAATAATTACAATTTCACAATAAGAATGTGTTCTCCTTAACAATTTATTTCATTTCTACTCCTGCGAAGAAAGGTGTGATTTTAAGTTAAATAGTTAGTTAATTGGATAGTGAAAAAGTGGCTATTTTTAAATAATCAATATTATCTAACTGGTGTCAGGCACGTGCAATCGTACGTAACTATGTATTTTGGGAATAAAAGCGAAATTATATATTTATCTGAAAGAATACTATGAAATATTATAATCTGAATGATTTTATAATTATTTTGATAGGAATATTACGGAATAAATATTTTATTTCGAATTCTAATGCATGCCGCTGGTTATTATATACTTCATCATATAAAACAGAAATCTTTTTACCTTTCTTACAATTTAAATAGATAGGTATACATAATACATACATATCACAATAATATTCTTACTTTTTTCAAACTAAGCTGAACGCTTGTGCTATGAAAATTGGACTAACTTGGTGGTCTTGCGGAACGAGACTCACATTCTAGACCACTAGGGGAGTGTCTTAACCACGAGACCAACAAGCTGTCACGTTAACATTACATTTAGAAATTTTAATTAGAACCTGGGCTAAAAATTCACGATTCAATTTCAATTGACGAGTTTATTTTAAATTCAAAATAAATGTAAAGGAAAAACACACCCAAAAAATTTAATATTTTATTTTTACGTTATAATAATATTGTGAACACCCTACACCACATAAAAATAATGCGGCTGGACCTTGAGACAATAGGCAGCGGTCACACACACACGCGCACACAATCACCTCGCATGCACACCACCCAGCGCATTAGTTAGTATGTATCAGAGTGTCTCGGATTCAGGTGCGAGGGAAGAGTTTGGATGCGTTGGATAGGTCGTGTAGGCTGCTGCGGGTACAGTTAGACTGCAACCGGACATACCAAATGTCTGACTGCATTGCACCCACTTTATTTCCGAGTTGTGAGCTACCTGGTATAAATAATGTTGCAACCGGTAGTTTTCTACCTATCAAGCATCGGCACCTTTTGAATCGGATCATTCATATTACGCGATAAATCTCGAAGAATTTATTTTTGAAGATCGGTCGGTTATTTGCACCGTAAATTTGAAATGAAATAATTTTAGGTGAAACGTTGTAAATCTTTTCAAAACGGACATGAATGAACATTATAATTGTAACCAGTACCTACATACTCGTAAGTATTGTAATATTTAAATCTTTGAAATATTCAATATTCCTATTTACAAGTCACGTTCTAGTAATGCCGTGTGTTATTGTAATTCACACGAATTCGCAAAATGAACGAAATCTGCTCAACTTTCAATAGACCATGAACTTATCTGCATGATGCATGCATTAAAAGTAAGTATTAATTATAGCACCATTTACCATCTATATTTTATGCTAACGAATTGGGAATCAAATCCCGGGAGTCCAGCTTAGTTAACAATGTTTATGAATCTCGGGATTAATACGCATAATCCCAAAATATTCGGTATAATATTTTGGATTTATTTCGGGGTACCAAAATTAGATCAGTATTATAACTCGATACTCTGCAATTGCTTCTGGAATATTAATAATGATATTGATAATGACATGATGATCGAATTGACTTTTTCGTATCAAAATTATTTTCTCTTTTAACCCTTTCAACTTTATCTAGTCATATATCTTACTGTGGTATCAATTCTCTGACGATACTATTAATGCTACGTATATAATAGTCTACTAGATTTATTTACACTACTAACATTAGTTTTTTTTTGTTGTCAACACTGCGGCAGGTGAAATTGGTCAGTTGCGCATTGTTACAAGGTTAGGTTTTACGCGCTTGTATTCCTTGTGATTTTATTAATGGTTTTTTTTTTCGTCACAATTTGCTTTTTTATATTAGAAGGATACAAAAAAAATGTACAGTTGCTAGGCATTTAAATTTAATAATTCGGGGTAGAAAAGGTCCAACTGTGTTACTACCGTGTAAAATTTCTCAATAGTGTAAAAGAAAACAAGATAACAAAATGATATTTTAGAACTGTTGATTTGAATGCAAATAAAATATATATGGAAAGGATGAATGAGGAGAGAATGGTAAGAAAGATATATGACGCAAGTGTTGATGGAACCAGAAATAGAGGACGTCCGCGAAAGACTTGGCACAACCAGATAAACCAGATAATGGAGGATGGTTCTGTTAGAAGCCTCAACAATCGGCGAGCTTGTGTGACAAGATGTATGAATGTGGATGAGGCAAGAATTGTGTGTCAGGACAGAAGAGTGTGGCGCTCTATCCTCTCTGCCTACCCCCACGGGGAAACGGCGTGATGGTAAGTAAGTAAGTAAGTAAAATATATTAATTATTTTATATAACGTGTCCGAAATCAGGAATCTATTAACATTATTATTAATTTAATTTACTATTTAAATTACCAATACAGCGATATTTTTTATATAAAAATTCTTTTCATGGGCGAAGAACTAAACTTTGTCGAGGAAATTAAAAAATTAATATGTAGGTACTCAAAACTATTAAGCTCAGTTTGATTTGTCAAGTGATATTATTATTCCAAGGGTACGATTTATATTATTTATGTTATTTTTTGTTCAAAGATTCCTTATGTACTTACTTAAATATAAATGTATTACACAAAATGTATTTTATTATAAATTAGCGTTTTCTAATCCCGGGATTAGAAAATCCGCATAAATCCTATGATTGCAATATTAGATCGGGATTGGATTCACTATTCACGGATTCAAATCAGTGTATTTGTGTTGAGAGAGCAATAATCTTAAGTCATCTAAAATCAAGTTATGGAAGATAAGAAAAATAATTTTCCACGTAAACCTATGTTAACTTCCAAAAAAAAGGAAACCATGATTCAAAAACAATCATAACAGCTCTATGAAATTAATTATTTCAAGAATAATAGTAATTTTATTACTGTGTATAATGTTGAATTGAATCCAATTTGTCTTTTTTTTTTGTAATACTAACCCTAAAATATAGTCTTACAATGATATATTAAAGTACATATATTGATACGTTTGACTATTTTTGTGACTAAAAAGTTATAAACATATAGGATAAGATTAAACTTTTTGTGGTTGAAAAGATAGAAATACAGTTTTAAAAAATTTAGTGTTACAAATTGATAGTTGAGCAAAATGAACACAGTATTAAAACTATCGCACAACTACAAGACACATGGGTTCCAAAGCCAACATTATCGAAACACGTGACGGACATCAGTCATTGGCGTTATACACATATAAAACGTATTTTTCTAGAAAATTTTACAAATCCAGTCGAGTAAATAAATGAATCATAAAGTTTTGATGATATAATTTTATGCTGAAAGAAGAATAATCTCAGTTTCTCAGAATCACATTCTCAGTTTGAAATTGATCCCGTGACATTGCCAATCTGAACAACCTGTTCACGTGAACTGATGCGTAAATACTGCGTAAGGCCAACATAAAGCCACGGAAAAGGAACAAAATTCAAACTATTTTATCTGAAGGCAATCAGAGAACAGGAGTAAGAGCTAGGAGTCGGAGTGAAAATAGGTAGGTATAGGAGTGAGAGTAGGTGGGAGTAGAAGTAAGAGTAGGTGAGAGCAGGACTAGGAGTAAGAGTGGGTAAAAGCAGGAGTAGGAGTGAGAGTTTTCAATACATGGCGTTAAAAACGGAAGTTTAATTAATATATAGCGGTAAATGTACTCAGGGACACGTACCCTAAGACTTGGTGAGTGACATAATACAAAAATAAAAAATCAATGCTATTACGTAAGAATTAATTTAATAAAATAGAAAGCATAATTCTTTTTAATTCCTTAATAATAAAAATATGTATTTTATAACATATTTTATTATATCCCTAATTGTCTTTAATGCTTTTACATTATATCTTAATTGCCTAAGATTATCTATTAGGGTCTCACGGCAATTTGATTCTAATCAAACGTGCATTTAAAAAATACATATAAATACATTTAATCCTAATTGATATACATACATTAAAAAAAAACCTAACCTATCTTCTAACCCTTAACATTTTATCAAGAATATATTTCTTGCCTATATGAATAAAACCTAAATTTTCAAAAAATATATATAGACACAATAATTAATGTATAAACCATATTTATTATTCGTACAATATTTGAAAAAGTACGTTCTATTCGGATTACAAAATTTCAGCTCGCTTCGGAAAAAAACGAACCTTGTGAGTTGGTTTCTAAAATATTCGATATGTTCTCTACGTAGCTCCGGTTCGTACCGGATCATGGATTCCTAAAACGCAATAAATTTTAGTCATTTAAGTGTATTTGTTAGTACCGTTTGTAGACAGGTATATCTACATTTCTAAAATGTACCATACAAATCTCAGGTCACTGGTTTTTTTTTTTCAAATACAATGTCGGTAACTATATTCAGAATGTAAAATACTAGAACAAAGAAACAATTGTACAAAGAATTCAAGTATTTCATACGCTTTCGAATGATTTTGAAGTAGATTTCTACTAAGTGCCGGGTCAATCTACTAAATAATCAACAAAAATTTAGCATAAGACTAACATAGAGGCGCAGTTTTTCAACCTTGCTTAACAGCACGATAATATTTTTTATCGAATTATTTTCATTTTAAAATTATTCAAATCAAAATCACATAACGATAAGACTGTATCTTATTGTATTTTGATTTGGTTAAACAGCGATTCTCCAAAGTAATGTACCTATATTAAAGTATACAACGGTCAACGAACAGTATTCCGAGGCTTATTACCAACACTTTGAGCCTTACTTTCGATTGTGAATTTAGGTATCGATAGATGTGAGAAAGTGAAGCTAAAATAGAGTATAGTAGTATATTATATATTATTTTGTGAATAAGGAGTAAAGAGAAGAAACAGAAATAGAGAACTGACACGAAAGATCTGTCGAAATCGGGAATACTAAATACTGGAAGCGCGAAAAGATGTATGAATATTGGCAAGGCGAGAATTGTGCATCAGGACAGAAGAGTGAAGCTTGCCTAGCCCTCAGGAAAACAGTGTGATTGTAAGTTAGTTATATATTACAAACATATTTTATACTAACTGATACATCCGGTGTTATACATGAAGTAACCCCTCTTCCCCGCACCACCTTCTCTGAGCAACACCATCGAACTACCCCGCATCACCCTCATACCAATCCCCCCACCCCACCCTCTAACACCTCCTGGTAGACCTATGTTAACCAAGGCCGATGTTTTGGCATGGTAACACGTGCCATTATCAAGGCTTTACCTCAAAAGTAACAATACTTATTCGCAGGAGACATAAATCTCTCACAATTGGGTAATAAGCTCAGTTATACGGTAACTTTTTTAAACAAATCTTTGACAATGGCACGTGTTATCATGCCGAAACGTCGGCGTAGGTTACCCCAATAAAATCATTTACAAAAAATGCGATCTAACCTTGAAGGGACACCAATTATATATAAATATATATATACTCGTATATATTAAAATGGCGCAACAGTGTGCAAAACCTTAGGAAGACCAAAGCTAAACTTTTACTTTAGGGAAAATCTGATGAAATTACATATAGATTATATGCTATACGCTGACACGAGAATATATTGAGAATATATTTTTATTTATTTCTCGTATAACGTATGTGTTTCTCTGATGGATAGATTTAAGTAGAAAAACCGGACCAAAGTGTCTATTTTACACGTGAATGACCTATGCAAACCAGATCCACGACTGTGTGGGCGCTTTCAGTTTATCGAACCGTTCTTTATGAGTGAATCTATAAAAAAAAAATGCATACGAAAAAAGCTTTGTCACTGACTGCGCTATAGCGTAGGCAATTGTGTATTATATTTAAGCACATAGAAAATTACGTATTATCCGAGGAGATTGGAAAATTAATTTTCACGGCTAATATTATCACTAGATGATTAATCGGAGATCCCCATGACAGATTTGCATTAAAAAGTATTCTTAGATGAGTGGTCATGTCCACTATTTCTCTTTTATCCCCATTTTTTCTGACCATATTAAATTCCTCAATCCTATTTTTGATTTTTTTTTAAATCTGTCGTAACTTTTTCAGAGGCAATGATCTTGTATATTTTTAACTATTTGAATGATTTGGTGCTAAACTTTGTTGCTGATTTGGTAGCAATATAAACAGCAATTTTCAATTTTATATATTCTATAACATATAATATAACTGTTTTTTAATAAAAAGTTCGGCAATAAACGGTTCGACGAGAGGTCTTTAATTTTAATGACATAACCTATAGAAGGTCTGTCTGTATTCTCAGGTAATATAGATATAACTCTAAAGAACTTTTAGTACCTTTCAAGTTTTGGATATAAGACAACTTTATACCAGATCTCTCTTAAATTATTACTATTTTTTAAAGTCAACTTTACATCCTCTATCTGAATCAAAGGAAACTAGAAACAAAACCTTCGAAAACTTTATAGTGCGAAAAATTATAACAAAATTTGGGCAACGTTCTTTTTTATTTTGTGCACCGCGAATATTTAATAAATTGCCAATAGATCTCAAAGTGTCAAAAGTGATTAATAAATTAACACCAAAAATACCAAAGTGAATGCTTGATGTGGGTAAAAAACAAAATTAAAATAATTTGTCATTTGTGTTAATCCAGCTATCCACACATTTAACTATATTATAGTTAAAAAGCCTTTTTTGTAACTTTTGATTTTATTTTAACAATATACAATTTGTAAAAACTGTACAGGTAATTAATTGCATTGGAACATACGACGTCTAGTAAAGCAATTACTTTTATTTTATATGTATACTTTTTATTCTAAAAAAAATAATTATATACATATATATTAGAGCTAACGCATACCTACGACTTTCTGTGGTGATGGCGAAGGCTATGGCGATACACAGTCGTCAGTGAGTGCCTTATCATATATTTTAATGCTTCCTCGCATTTATGATAGTGAGTCGTTGGTGTGCACTAGCTCATATATAACAAATATCTCTATTTCTCTATACGCATTATTAAAAGTCTATGTAAGATACTCCTTTTTGAGTTCAGAGATAAAGAAACGGGTGAAAAGTGAGAGAATCAATGTAGATCTCTTTGTAGCATAGACGACACAATAAAAAAATTATTGCTGTGATGGTTCGAGCACGTAGAACGTATGAGTAACGAGAGAATGGCAAAGAAAATATATATAAGGTTAGGTTAAAGATAATATAAATAGACGACGTTCGTGAAAAACCTGACACCATCAGGTAAAACGTAAACAGAGACGGCTCTGTCAGAAGTTACAACAATCGAGGAGCGTGCATGACAAGATATATGAAAGTGTACGAGAAGTGATATATCAAGATTAGTGCAAGAGTGTGGTGTTCTATTCTCTGCCTCTCCCTGCGGAGAAATTACTTAATGATAAGTAAGTCAGTAAATAAATAAGCTAAACTGTTCTCAAGTCAGTCAAGTCAGTAAGTTTTGTATGATACCCATCCTAACATATGGGTATCATAAAAAAAAATTAAATAAGCTTATTTTTTGTTTAAAGATCAATGATATTCGAGGATCGAAACGGTTGAGACGAGGTAAGTATTGGAAAAGTCATTATGGGACCAAGTGAGAAGACCCACAATTAAAGAGAATCTTACATTTAAAAATATTTTGCATAATATCTTGCACCGGGCAGATATTACGAGAATGAAAAAAAAAAAAATATATATATATATATACCGGAGCATTTCACAAAACGTGAAAGTCATTACGAAGAAATTTATCGGTTTTATTCGTGCTGTGGTATCCTATTCTTTCAATCATTGACCAATGTGGTACTCGGAGACAGACGAAATATGTTAACTCAGTTTAAATAAACAGTCATTACTAAATTTACTCGATAGTTTTTTTGACATATGCATAATATTTATTGCTGGCTAAAATCATTTTTTAATAAGGGGGTTACAATCAAATACCAGCCTGGTACTTTTTTATATAGCACTGCACCACTGTATGTAACCCTTGCTTCTGTTCATACAGCGATCCCGGATAAGCTGACAAGAACATATAATCAGAATGCCAATAGAAAGATAACCCTAACGAATTTTCTTGGCAATCACAAAATAAAGTCGCCCAATGATTCACTCCACCCAGCGGCGGCGTTACGCACAAGCGCCTGAATCAAGAGGGTGGCCGAAAAATATACAAAATTTGAAAAACAAAATCCCAAGTTGCAAAACGATAATTGTGTGTAATAAAATAATCTTATAAATAATATCTTAGTTATTTTCTAATAAAGCGGTAATTTGTAATTAACACTAATGCCCAGAACGTCTTTTAGTAAAAAGTCGCCTTTTAGCAAGTTTCAAAATGCCACCCTAACAAAATACTGCCCCTAACATGTGTGGAATGCCGATTTAGGAGGCGGACAATTTATGTAAATGGTTTTACAAAAATTGAAAACATAATTTTCACTTAAGTTACTAAGGTGGAAAAACAAATTCACCTATGGCGACAAAAAGTCTAACGCCGGTGCTGGCTCCACCCATGACTGGGGATAAATGGAGAAGATGTGTGAAAAAACTTCGCTACAACGTCATTAAAAGAACTGATATAATCGTGATGATACAACGAGTTGCAACGAAATGAACAAGATTTATATATTTTGGTACAACTGTCCATAATTATAAATCAAAGAATTCTTACCTCCGATAGAGGGGTTAGTGAGAAAGCTGCGCAAAACATGGTTACCATGAACACAAATTCTAAGGATTTCATAGCCTGGTTACAAATTTAATTGTTATGTTGAATAAATGTAAATTTTCCATCGAAGAGCACACCCTAATCCCGCACAGATGCGACTCTATTTAAATAATTGTTAATGCTGTATTGAAAAGGGAGTTGATTTTTATTAGTATTAAAACTTATTTGTTTGCATTTTTCTACATTAAGATATAGTTCGTTAGCACAGCACCACATATAAAGCAAATTTGGGTTATTTTGCAAAGTAATGCAGTCATTTATGTTAGAGATTGATTTTATATATGTATTTTAAGATCATCTGCACACAACAGAACATAAACTATTATGTTATCGTATTTCAATGGTACTATGTATAGTATGCATACATAAATAAATAAATAAATATCATCACGTCCAACGTAAAGTATCAAAAAAAATCATTTAAAAGTAAATATAAATTTAACGTTGAATTAACTTGATTTTACTTTCATTACCATGATCGTCATTACAGAATTATAAACATATTATAAATTCTCTCCCTTGTGTGTGTAATCAGCGACCTGCTTTGTGGAAAAAGCTGAGTGAGGGACTCACGTCAAGCCAGATTTAGACAATTGAAATATCAAATGATTTTTAGGTGTCTAGACGGTACATGTTGAAGGGTGAGAGTGTTAAGACTCATTCAACTACAGACTAAAGGTATTTGCAAAACTTGTTAGAATTGTAATGTTTAATCAAAACTTAAATACATTAAATACTGATGATATTAATAAAAAATATTTACAAATTTTGCTATTATTTATGCGTTAATAATGACCTAACTTTAAATGCCATGTGTTCCGTGTACCCTTCTATAAAATCGTGAAATCAGAAATAAAAGTAAGGCGATTTGAAAAATTTGAGATGTGATCTAAAAACGATTACTAAAAATGACCTGGTTTTATACAAATATTTCCATTTTAATTAAAGACAGCTCATTTGATAAAGGTAGGCTTGACTTATAAGTATCTATAAAAGGCTGGAATCTATCGTTCACAAATGGCAAATTGATTTTTAAAATATGACTTTAATCCTTACATGGGACTTTAGTATCGGCAATGTCAAAAGTTGCGTGTTATCACGCTTGTGGCTTGGTACAACATACAAAGTTTGGCGTGTTAATGCGCTCATGGCATTTAAAAGGTTAATAACTCGGATGCGTAAGAAAAACTAAACTACTAAAATAATAAAAACCCTGAAAATATTATATTTTGGCCATATCATTAGACATCCAGAAACATATCAGATCCTGTATCCCATCATTCAAGGTAAAATTGCCAACAGAAGAGATCCTGGAAGTTGTAGAACATTTTGGCTGAAGAATCTAAAGCAATGGTTCGGGAAGTCTGCAGTCAAACTATTTCGAGATTCTGAAAATATAGTAATAATCAACCTACATGATCACTAACGTTCGATAAGCGGACAAGCCCCAGAAAGACAAGTAAATGACTGCAAAATATTTTTTTATTAATATTACTTCAATCGCCGCCGAGCAGAATAAGTTACGAATAATTTCTTTTTTTTTTTGAAACACAAGATTACATTTCAATTATTGTATTATAGGAAAAAGAAATACTTGTTTTATAATTTTGTGAAATAGGAAATTTTCCACTAGTTTTTGCCCACAGCAAAAATTAAGCTGAAACTTAAAATCTGTGACAAATTAGATCAATTAAAAGAAAGATGCATGCATTAAAAAAACTATCCACCGAAAAAATATTTGTTCACCACCGGAATACGAAGCCAGAACTTTATCTTGCCGAGAGAATTCTTTACCATTACGCCATGTTCACCATTGAAGTTTATGAGGAATTTTAACTGATATACCTATGCAGTCTTTTATAATTTTGTTGATGTTTGTAGCGTTAACTTTGTGGTTAGACATAATTAAAAATTCTATCTATATTTAACTGTGAATTATTTTTACGTTAACCGATTTCGATACTAACATATCTTCGTCAGGACTGGCGAACAATTGAACTATTCCATAAAAAAGACATCAATTGCGTGGCGAGGGGCGGAATCTTGGTAGGAGTGGGGAGGGGATTGACAAGGAATCATTGAAACAGGGAATAAGTTAAATGGCGAGTTGTTTGTTAATTTCAATTAGTTGGTAATTATGTTAGAATTATGTTAGTCTATAAAATACCGGACAGTCAATACAATTTAGTTTATATATACCAGATTAATTTATTGAATCGACTATGTCTTTGGAATTTATAAGAAATTGACCTAAGCTTTTACCTAAGAATCACTAAATCTATCATCTCTATAAGTGATAACTTATATTGATAGAGATTTTGTGTTTACCGATTACCGAAATCAACGACTCACTAAAGAATTGAGGGATATTTTAGAAAATTTTGATATTATTTGTATTTTCATCTATTTCAGCTACCACTAATGATATCAATAGTTTTCATAAGCATTGAGTGTGAAGAAGCCTATTCATGGAGAAACTTTTGTCTCCAGAGTAGCTCTAAAGGTCAGTCACTATACCCGATGAGTAAACAATATTGATTATATTCTATATACCTACACTGGACGCTGAACCTACCAATCAAACTTCACAGCCACTCTCGAGGTAAAAGTGTATCCGAAGGGCTTATATGCGTGCGCATGAGATGTGGCGACAAATGTTTTCTTAATTACATTCAGTAAATGATAATTTTGTAAAAGAAATCATTTATAAGTCTTATATATTAATTTTCTCATAATTCCTACAAAGTTCATCAAAAATCTGCTAATTTCAAATTGTACACTGTGCAAATTTGCGCTTGCCGACTTTAGGACCACTCCTGAAGAATGGATGTAAATGTTATTGTACAACTTATATGCCTTTTCAATAATAATTAATGAATGATAAACAAAAATCATTTATGTATAATTATCCTATAAATATACAGGACATTTTTTGCTGCTACTTTTTACATTAAGTAAACTACCAAAGATCAAGGTCTAAAATGATGTTCTTACAATTGAATAAATAAAGCCGTCTACGCTATAAAATAACACCTTTTCAGGCTAGAGGAACATTACAGATTGTTACAAAATGAATTTAATATATAATACTACACGATATTGTTTGATTTGATGCGGTGTTCTAGTATGAGATTATGTATATGTATATCTACGAAAAATAATCTTTATTTGCAAAATGGAATCCTAGTCCTACATGGTGTTGAGTAATTGAACGATATACCAACTGATGTTTTTTTAATTAATTAATTAATTAAACACATGGACAAATTAAAAAAGATCTTAATTTAATGGTAATCATTTAGTCATTTGAAATTTTTTTAACAATACCATGCGGTGTATAATAATCATCATAAAATACAATTTCACCTGCAAATTGGTGTAACATTTCAAATCTATTCAAGATTTGCCCATATGTTATTATTATATTACTAGTTATCGAAGTTACTATCATATGATATCATTGACAAGTGTAAGCAGAGACAATGCAATACGATAATATCGTTTTTTATAAATTTAAAACTAAATTATTAAATAGGTATTACAATAATAATTCTTGACAATTTCAGTGTAGGTATACGTGATTAAAGATATTTCTTAAAATGTGAGCAAATTTCCGGGCACCCTGTATAAACATTGTTATGGTACGCTTACAAGTTTTATATATTTAGCAACAATATATATATTTTTTAAGTATTACATATAAACATTGATAAATTCTTCATTTTTCTCAATTAGGTTTGTGCCTGTTACTAAACGGGGTTTAAAATTGATGTAATCCAAACAAATATATTATTTTATTATTGACAACAACAATATTTTGATGTAGGAAAATTACTAACAAGGGAAAAGTTTGAGGTAGTGTTTTTCATTAATATTTCTTTATTTTAATTCAAGATAATAAAATATCTGGTATACTCGTATTTAAGTTAAGCTAAATCAATATTATGTAATTTGGTACAGCTAATCGAAAAACAAAAAAGTCTTTGTTTAAATAAAGTTAAAATGTGTTTCATTTATTATATTTCATAAACACTAATTATCGATATCAGTTAAATAATTTTTACGTCGAAAAATAAAACTCAAACCGGTTTCAAAAAAATACCATTTCCCTGCAATGCAATAATTTTTATTTTAGTTAGCAAAACCCAATTTAGAAGTTTTATATACAATACTTAAATATATGTTTATTATAGAGCGTATTGAGAAATGCCTCCTGGAAATTTACTTTAATATTTAAACGAGTGGGTTTGATCGCTATTTGAACATTATATTTCGATAATGATCACGCCCTCTGGCTGTATAAAAACTTGCACCACTGAGAAACCAAAAACTGAAAAGAATTATCAGATACGTGTCTCAAAACAATCAGTGTTGCAATACCGAATATTTGCTAACGATTATAATTTTAATGCGTTATTTTCAAATTACCGTTTACGTTAAGATGGGTATAAAATATTTTTTATTACAGTTTTTCTATAACAGAATTCTATGAAGACCACGTTAAAGGATATTTTAATATAAATGAAAGCATATGTCTCTGCCCAGACTCCCGAGGTCACTTGATAGTAATTCCCCTTTTATAATTACCTGTGTGTGCGAATTTAGCGGAAGTGGTTGGTCCAGATGAAGCGCTTCCTGCCGGGTGGCGGGGGCGCGGGGCCTCCCCCCGCTCATCTCCCGCCCCCCTGGCCCGCTAGCCGGACACGCCCCCCATCGCTGGGCGATACCGTGCCGCGCCTTTAGTCGTACCTGCTCATGTGACAAGCGCCACTAGCGCGAAAAATAAAAGGACTGTTCGAAACAAAACAATAACGACTCACTCGAATTTATTCGGAACAGTTGCAGACAATCGCCGGGCACGACACACACTTTATTTTATTTTTAATCCAATAATCGCATTTTTAAGCATAATATACGTAACAGTTATTTTCCTTATATTGTTTTTAGAAAATAATAATATTATTATTATATACTTCTATATTTTATGGATTCTCAGTAAAATTTTAGATGTCAAAGAAAACGGAGTTGCAGAACAGGCATTACAACCTGTATGACTAGCCAAAAGTCAAAAAATTTGGGAGGCTTTGATGGCTAGGCGTCTGAATAATGCGCAACTTCTGAAATTGCTGCTCAATTATAATCCTGAAGAAAGACAAATAATAGGTAGACTCAAAATAGCGAGACAATATGGGACGGGAGGCAGGGATGATGATAATAAAAATATATTAAAAATAGATACAAAAAAATTTACAGCAAGGTTTTACGACAATAAGTTCTTGGGGTTAAATGAGCTTTTGGAAAAAATGGCCAATCGGGAGAAATTGAGCTACAAAGGGTAAGTCAATGATCTTTTCAGGGTATTAGGAGTTGAATCAACAAAAAACTGAGATTAGAAAAGGAGAAATAAATATCAATCAAAATTTGGACAATTTGATTGGACCAAATCTCTGAGTATCATATCGAGCTCCATGCCAAATGCAAAACGTGTGAACAGACTTTAACAAATTTATACGGTGAATTATTTCTTCAGGGCAAAATCGTTTGATGAACTTGTTTAGCGAGTGATCCCCGATAAAGCGAGGTACCTGTTCGGTCGCTCCCGCCATTAGTCAGCGATATGCGATAGCCCACCACCGCCCCCGCCCCCGCCGCCGCCCCCGACCGCCGATTGCTCACCTGAGCCAGCTCGTCAGGAAGCAGCGTGATGGGAAACCATCGGCATTCACCGACTCCAAACCGCCTTATCTAGCTCGATCCGAATACAGCGATCTTATTACTGTGGAATATCGAGAATTGTTATGAAATCTGAAGTCCCGTATAACCGCGGTGCGTATATTTTTAAAAATAAACATTCATTACTCATTATATTTTAAGCCATAGTGATTAATTAATATTATATTTTTTTTCTAAATTAAAACGTAAATATTAACATTACGTTTCCAACTAACAACTACTTTCTTCATTTTTCATTCAGAGTGAAATGAACGCGAGTATCGCTGATGAAGTGCTTTAAATTTGACATAAAAAACAGCTCGAGCTTAACCTACATTCGTCGAGACTTGTTAACAGGTACATAAACACTATCAATAAAGACATAACCGTCACAATCACATACTTAAACGTCGTTCACTTTAGCCCGAAGCGATCGATCGATTCGAGTAAATTTATGCCGACGTCTAATTCATTAATATTATTTTTTTTAATATCGCGAAACTTAGGTACCGGGGAAACTATTTAGCAGACACATTAATAAAGTAACCGAGCGGTGTTGTACACGGTTGCGTACAAGGCCCGCAACTTTGACATTTGGCGATAACCTCACAAAAAATTCTCGGACGGAAAAGCTCCAATCGAGCCTAGGTTCACTCGATATGTCACCGTTTACCACTGCGATTGTTCACTTCAGTGTTGTCTGCAGCGATAAAAGCGTAATTACTCGGGAAAACTGGATTTTCGCCGCATTCTGTCGGTTGTCAGTTTTGACATCTGACAGGTTCGGACCGGCTCGGGCTTTTCCGGCCGGGCCCGCGTGCGCGCCTACGTCACGGGAGGGCTGTCTTATCGATTGTCTGGCGTGGCGTCTGCGGGGCGGCGTCGGTAAAGCAGGCTGCCTGGAAGTGCGCGACATTGTATCATATATTTATGGGCGTCTCTGTTACGCCAATCATAACATCAATAAAATATATCTGTAATTTGTGAGGAAAGTCGTAGCTCATTGCTTTTATTACATCCAGCTAAATTGTGCCAAATCTTTCAAAAAATACGTACAAAATCTATAAATATCACAAACTATTACAAAATTTGTTGGTTGGACCCTCCCACCTGCGACAGCCATAAGTCAATTATATTTTGTATAAAAAGAAGACGACTAATCCGCTTTTGAAAGTCCTATAAAAAATATTTTACAAACATGTTTGTAATAAATTAATAAAATAAGACATAGATAATAAATTTAATAATGGAATAAATGTACATTTTTTTACATATATTTTTTTCAATTTTCTCAATATCTAAATATAATATTTTAAATAGAACAATAATATTGATTTTTGTTATTATGTAATACTAAAAAGGTCGTTGTAATATAAATACAATTATATATTAACATGTAAATACATAAAAGAATTTATACAAAAGTCATATATATTAAATAATATGTATTTTTCAATACAGTTGTCTATCTACCTGCGTTCCTAATAATATTATTGACTTAAATGACTCAAAAAAAAAAATATATATATATATATAAATATATATGCTATAGGTACAAATACTATACATATACCATTCATCGTGTGTGTACCATGGATATTAAATATAATAATAAAAGTCATATCTAAGTTGGTTTAACTATATATATATATATATATATATATATATATATATATATATATATATATATATTATTTTCTTACATTAATACTAAAGTAAGTAGGCCAAACAAAAAAAGAAAAACAATTTTCGTATCGAACCTTGTTTCCGACTTTCATCGTATTTACGTTGGACATCATTCATGCTTTTTTTTAGTAATATTGTACTACGTTTTTCAGTGTGTGTTTTTACGTTAACGATCGTAACGTAAACAAATGGGCCTACATAGGAGGCATGTCAATGAATTGTAGATATAATCCGGAACACTTTCAATTCAACTCATTAATAAATTGAACGAATTTAATTATGACGTTAAATATTTGAAAATGTGCACGGAAAATAAATTAAAATCATCGCACTCCATATATCTACTTGGGAATGACGTAAATAGATTATGGGGATTGAGAAATTGCCAGATATGTTGTATGAATATGTATAATGTAGGAGTGTGCGTGTGGATATACTCCAATCAGAACGATTTTGGAAGTTATGGTTAAAATAATATGACGTAATTATGTGAAAATATTGTATGCCCTAATATTGGTCTACCACTCTCGTGTCGGTTGGATAGTCGCGGATTTTATTGTGTATATTTATGTCGCCAGATCAGGTTATGAAAAAAATAAACTACTTACGGTTGACACGTGTAGTTTAATTGTTAGGCACGGTTTACAAAAATGGAGAAGTACATGTTCAAAATAGTTACCATTTGAAAAGTTTTCGGAAGCGATTTCTGGAGCTGTTGATGGGAAGGTGGCGGCAGAAAAAGTGAAGCTCGAGAAACACACTTTCCGACCGCAGCTGGCCGCGATGATACTGTTGCATGACGTCAGGTGTCTTTGTGGGAGTTTCGTTTCACGCACTGGTATTTGAAGGGTGCGTTCAGCCACGCTGAACGGTGATGATTAGAGTGGAGGTGATAGACCTCCATTAGATGTAGGGTGGATAAAAATTATGGAAAAATTTTCTTCTGAGATATCATCGCAGCACATCATATATACCTTACGCATATCACGAGCTAGCGTATTTTGATGTTTTTACTAAGAAAAAAGGGTAGGATTTAATATATCAGAGTTTTAAAAAAACTGATATGTGTATAGTTCTCTGGGAAGGAATCAAATTTTATTACATTTATTTTCGACATTTTAAAATGTAATTTGTCAGAAAGCGGTTGCTTAACATTGTACTTTATGTAGGTAGGCGAAAGATACGTATTATTTTATAACTCTCATTTGTAAGTATTTTGCGTAGGCACCGTATATGTATGTATACTCTTAAAGGAGGGTTTTACTTACAAACCTACCGAGAGACGTGAAATGAAAATTTTATTTTTCAAAGTGAGAATTTCTAAAAAGTATCACAACTAAAATTTATTGGTACTGAATAAAGTATTTCAGTAACAGAGTAGTAATGGTAAAGAGTTTTATATTTTTGATGTATGAAATATTTATTTGGTCACTATTATGCAGGGCTTCGAACCAGAATTGAACAGGAAACTAGAAAAAAAGCGTTATTCTTGTCGGAAAGAAAACCGAAGCTGAACCGGAAAAAATCGGTTTATTTCGGTTCGGTACATGTTTGCGTCTTACTCTCCGCCTCGGCTATTCTATTATTCTAGTTATTCTACGAGACACTATAAATAGTTTAAATGAAAATACATTGGAAGATATATTAATAATTGAGATACCTTTCATATTTTTTAATTATTAATTAGTATACCCAAAAATCCTGTATACTTCAACCATAAATATAAAAAAAAAATTCGTTTAGTAAATTATATCTATTCTAGTTCTATCATTTCTATTCTAATTCTAATTATTTTACCTTTATTTGATTATAAATTATTATTATTTATATTATATTATTGTATCGATTCATGCATTAGTGTTTACTACAAAAGAAAGAATAAAATTTTCTAAATTACGGTAGAAAATAATTTTTTAATTCGAATAAAAACATTTAAAAATTATCTCTTTGATCATGATAATTGATAAATATCTTTTTTTTTAATTGAACCGAAACGAAAACCGAAATGAAAAAAATAACGGTAATTTTTCGAGATTACCATTATTTTTACATCTCTTGGTGCTGTAGAGCTACAAAGCAACTATCTAATTTACCATTACGCCGTTTCTCCGCGGGCAGAAAAGATAGAGCGTCACACCCCTCTGTCCCGACACAATTCTAACAGGACCATCCTTCAGTATCTGGTTTACCTAGTCATGCCAAGTCTTCCGCGAACATCCTGTATTTCTGGTGTCATCAATACTTGCATCATATATCTTTATTGTTAAAGAAAACACATTTTTAGTGTGATGTTGTAATTATTCAGAACATATTTTATCACAAATTAAATCGGTTAATACACGTTCTCCGGATTGGAAGAAATCCAGGTTTGAATCCCGGTAGCAACAACAATATTTTTCGATACAATTGTTTTTATATGTAAATGTATATTTCTAATTAATACATTTAATGTGTTTAAAAATATATATATATATATATATCTTTATTACCATTCTCTCCCCATTCATCCGTTCCATATGACCAAACCACCTTGTGTGAGTGATCCTTTCCTAATCATACTCCCCATACTAAGATCAGCTTTACATTATTTCCATATTTCTTCATCTTTACTTTGTCATAAATAAATCTGCCTCATTTCCATTGCATTCAGTCTACTTTCGTTTCTCTTCTGTCAGCTCCAGGCCTCAGTGTCGGTACCTGGACTCAATTATGTATCATATTGTATATTTGATGTATTGTTGATTAATTGTTGATCTAGTTCATTATGACGTTAAGTGTAAAAAAATTTACAGACACAACTCAATTTTACAAAACACGCACAGCTTTTATTCTCTCCAAAGTTTTTGACTAATAAAATATCCATCCATTCATGTTTCGGCCTTGCGGACTTGAAAAATTCTGATATCTGATCGATTGTGCTGAACTCTCGACTTGTCGCTCCATTACGTTTACTGTTATTTTTCATTGATGACATTCTAATGGCGATATACGATGAAATGCAAACATTTTAACGTATTCCAATTTATTCTCTAAATGTCTATTTACAACACTAAGGAAGACCGGTTTTAGTGTTTTACTTATTTTTGAATTATTGGACTTGTTTTTTTTTCGTATACTCTCTTCAAATTTTCACAATATATGTGTTTGGGACATATATTTATTTGTGTAAATACATATTTATTTTGTACGAAAATAATGCACTGTGCCTTCCCCCCCATTCCTTTCCCCTCCCGGCACGCCGCCGATCAGTCGATTGGCGACCTTGAGCCAGTGTGGTTATATGTTTACTTAGAGGATTACAATATTATACTTATTTGAAACTTCGCGTCTATACTGTGTCGGAACCTAAGACGAAATAATTAATTAAAATACAGTCCACATTTTAAAGATGTCTGCAGAATCTGGATTATGGTAAGTATCTGTTCCTTCTGTATCCTGAATTCCTCAGGCATCTATATTTGTATACAACAATATGTATTATATTCTGAACATTATAATCATTGAATAGAATCAAATTAAATTATAGCAATGAGTATGGTTCAAATTGCAATACATACATCTAATTGATTATATTCCTATTTATTTGTAGAATAGACAAAAATATTACAATACTAGTGTGTTCTATCTGTGTATGTATCGTATTACCGCACACCGTTACTCAAATTCAAAACGTCATATCCACTCACAAAATGGAATATATAGGTATCAAATATGATTAATACAAATTAAATTAATCAACTACAAAGATCAATCTATTGAAAAAATACAGATACAAAAAAAATCAATGTATTTAAAAAATATTTAGTTGCTACCAGGATTCAAACCTGAACCTTTTCCTATTCTTGTCATTCAATCACAACATCTAGGGCGAAAACTACATAATTTTATATACAAATCTTTTTAGTTTTCCGTCACATCTCGAACTCCTCTTCGAATCTTAGGATGTTCATTAAACTATAGAGCCTACTATTTTGGATTATTTTCTTATTTTGTATAATTTTATATTATTTTCTGCCTATTAATTAATTCTGCCTATTAAACCAGCATATTAATTTTGTCATATATTAACATAAGTCATTGTATTCGTAAGACGATTTCATTTTTTTGAATAGGAGAATAATAAATTAGAAACATATTTTTGTTTATTTGGCAACTTTAACATATCTTTGTTTATTTAGCAACTTAAATTTCGTTTATATGCTGTCAAAATACATTGCATTGGATAATAAATAAATAAGATCTATCAAAAATGATAATTGGATAATAAATAAATTAAAAAAACTATCAAAAACAATACGTACAATAATTTGTCGTTTTTCTGTAGACGTTTGGCTATAAACACAGATACCGCCATAAGAATATGCATTTAAATAATAGTATTATATGATTTTAAGAAAATAAATTTACTAAATATCAATATGATTACATATTTTTTGACATACCCATAAGATAATTATTTTTTAATGACTTTATTGAATGTGTATGTTGGAAGCCATCTTGAACAAAAAAAAGAAAATCTTCCTAAACTAAGACAATCTTATATTTTCATAGAAAGCAATCATTTTTTGGTTTTAAATACGTCCTGATGAAGCTTGAAATAGTGAAACCGGTTGACGTATAATAAATTTCGTGGTTTCATACAAAGTTATTGTTATTTTAATTAATATAAGACTTCTTCTTTTGTTTTTTGCAATTTATCCCGCGTATTTTGCGTTGGCTCTCCTAACACGTGGACGTCAGTAAGTGCGGTATTGCGTCATTTCCTGTTTTCCTGTAATAGCTTCCTCATACTGGTCTGCAATGTTATATTACCCTATATATGTTGGAATGTTGAGGGCTTTTTTGACTTGTGATCATAACCTCAAAGGCAAAAGTAGTATGAATTTCTTTCCACCAGACAATACCTTGAGGATGCCTTTAACAAACCCTTATATGATACAGTCTTGTCATAACTACGGCTCAGTATAGCATCTTCATTTCGTTGGTACCTCATTCGTAGCCGTTTTGACCGTCTAGCATTTCGTTCTGTAAAGTAAGACAAACCTTATTGCAGTCTTATACATTTCGTCTTTGGTAAAGGCAATGAAGTATATAAATTTACAATTTTATATCAACAATTACAACTATTATACGCGCAATCTCCGGCCGACGGATTCAAAATGATTAAGATAAAAGGATACGAGGAAAAGCAATGAATGGAAGGAATTAGGAAACAGGAGGACTCAAGAACTAATCAGACAACAGAAAGAAACATGATCTACCTACGTTGTTCCTTTAAGTATCTGGATTTTAATCACAGTTTTCCCAAACTTCAGGGATAAACTTCGGTGATTGTACGAAGCTCTGTACACACGCGTTAACAATTATAAGAAGTTTCAGCACGCACGACGAGAAACCGAATACACAAAATAGTACTTAACACACAACTCAACTGGTTCAAAAAACCATAGATAACACCACAGAAAAGGTCGTGCTCTGAATATAGAAAAGGGGGTAATATATCGGTAATGGACAGGAACCATTATCTATATGTCACGTTCACAAGCTCGAGAGACGTCGATCGGCGACCCATAGAATATTGTTTTAAAGACAGAACAACTATCATAGCAACCGATAAATAACGGAGCGTCAATTTTAGCGCTACAGTACAATCTTTCTGCTGATATAATTCCGGTACATGGCGTAGCGCGTTGAGGGCTGAAGCTGCCGTAGAAACGAAAACACATTTTATTTCCGGTCCGCCGTAGAATAGTGCGTAGCCGCGGTACATGCGAATCCGAACAAATAGAAGAAAAAGGAGCAGGAATAATGGAATGAATGCCTCGGGTTCTAAAGCTTTTGTTTTCTTTGTTTTCACTTTTCTTTCTGCCGTGGATTTTCGTGAATTTGTACTGTTAACGATAATGAAATCTTTAGGGGCGCAAACGTAAGTTAAACGAAGCGTGAGATGTTTTTTTTTTTGATAATTTTTTCCATGTTGAAAATAAAATGTTTCGGTAGTACGAGTAGAATCAGTAGGAATTAAATCATCATGTTATGAATAAATTAGCAAAATTTCTGACAAATAAAATTTAAAAGCTTTGCAAAATTAAGGTATAATAAACATTCCAATATATTCACATAATTAATGTGCTCGTTCATATCAAAAATTAAATAATAAGCAAACAAATAACTATTCTTTGTTTAATACAGTTCATTTCTTAATCAATAATCGAATCTGCCACCCGAAACATTACGGATAATACCACCTGTTCCTGATCATTAGAGCCAGGTCCCTGGGTCAGGTTCAAAGATAAGGGAGTAAAGTATACTTTTGATTATCCGGGTCGCGAAACAACCGGGGGAGGTAAAAAGCTATAAAATCACTTTGTATCCGATAAAAACAGTAAATAAAATCGGAGAACACTTCATCAAATGAAAGTTGTGATATCTTTTTGAATAAATTGACTCATTATTATTTGGGAGCCGAGGGTGATCTTGACCGCATTATTCAATGTTTACTGGTGATTTTTATTATGATTTTTGGGGGATATTTATCTTTATTAAAGATATCACATTATCATTGTGAAGTTACAGTTTTTCAAAACATAGTTGTATGGTATTTTAATACGAATTAAATGTATCTATTAGAAAGATACACAGAAAAATTTTATTCATCGAAAAAATATTTTATCCCTGTGGAAAGAAAAATATTTTTTCGATAAATTGAATTTGAAATTTTCCTATGTAACTTTCTAATTTATATATTTAATTAAATTATCTTTTATATCCAGATCAATTTTTTTCCCAACTGCCTCGATAATCGAGATCACTGGTCGACGTAATACAAATATTACCTGTTACATGTGAAAAAGAGACGATAAATTTATACAGGGTGTCCCGTAGCTAGTTGTCCATACTTCAAGAATAGGTAAATCAAGTCATTTAGAACGAAAAATATTCTTGATAATTTGTCGATATTTCCCCTGCCTGGCGAATTATCAACTTTCAATTTTTTTATTTTTCAAAATTCGTATTCAAAAGGTTAAGTACATTCCATATATGAGAGTTCGATGACCTTAATATTTACTGACCCACTGACTTGACAACATTTTTTTTTTAATTGTAACACGTAATGAAAGATCGTTTATTTTTTTCAATTACATTGCGCTCATTGAATATAAAATATATATGAACGTGAAATTAAATAAAAAAGATGTAAATTTTTCTGCGTCAAGCTTTGATTGTGAAAAGGACCATCTGAAATTTGTGAAAGTTTTATGCTTATTAGCCTATAAATTACGTATATAGTTACTGTCGGACGGTTGTCTAATTTGTGTTGTCAAATCGGGAGCCATTTTTTAAATTATTCAAAGTGCATTTTAAATAAATACCTAATTAATATATGCTTTGATGAAGACATGTCAGTCAATATAAAGCCAAATATAAAGTATTCTTAAACCAGAATCATATCTACGTACTCTGAATTACTATACTCGTACGGTATATTAGGTGTACCCATAAGTAATCAATTATGTTTAGTGTGAAATGTTTGCTTCAGTCTAGCTCAGAGCGTGAACGTGTAGACGTGTTTTATACGCAATATTACAATCCGTGGTCTTGTGACAAGTAAATTAAATTTTTTTTATTACTCTGTTGTAAAATGGCGGACAATCAACTAACTGAAGATTTGGAGAAAGCCATTGTTTAGTGCGCTTGTTGTTGTTGTACAAGGTCCATTTCTCGTCACTAGTAACAATCCTTCGTAAAAATGGATCACTTCTTTCTCTGCACAAAAGAGATGTGCAAATTGTGCGCCGTTGATCTTTATTCATCTCCGACAATAGATGTGGGACCCATATACCCTGTCTGCAAACCTTTCCGATTTCGTGAAGATGTCTTTGAACTGTTGACCAAGTAGCCTGAAGAGTGTTTGCTGTTTCCTGGATACTCAGTTTAGGATTCGTTTCCTCCACGTTTTTAAAGCGTCATTATCAAACTCTACCGGGCGCCCACTTCGATCGCTATCAGACAAGTCAAAATCGCCATCGAAAAATTTTCTAAATCAACGTTGGCACTTATTTACTTTCAATACGTCTCCATACATATCACAAATTTTCTTTGTTGCAACCGTTGCATTAACACCTGATCGAAAATGAAACAGCATGCAATGACATAAATGTTCTTCAGTTAGTTGATTGTCCGCCATTTTACAACAGAGTAATAAAAAAAATTAAATTTACTTGTCACAAGTCACAAGACCACGGATTGTAATATTACGTATAAAACACGACTTTATACGTTCACGCTCTGAGCTAGACTGAAGCAAACATTCCACACTAAAAATAATTGATAACTTATGGCTAAACGTAATATTATACAATATTACAAAAACACAAGCTCTTTGACCAAATAATCACTATTTTACTGTAAACAAACGAGAGTTGAGTCAGTACTGCATTACTGCATAGCGCAAACTAACATGAATTTGTATCCGAAAGAATCTTTCAGGTACAGGAAACTTTTACCACGTGCTGATATCGACAACACAGTAGTTTTTTTTTATTTCAAGTGCATCTTTTCGTTTTTTGAAAATAAATAAGTACCTATATATTTGTTGAAATTAAAATAATATTCACATAATTTAAAAATTTTAATATCGGAAATTGAATTACACAGATTTCCGAAGTAAATACATTTTCAAAGTAAAAATCTTTATCCTTCGATTCAATGACACAGCATCTGAAAAATGAATTCCATGAAAGTCTCAAGGAGATTTGTATGTATGACGTAATAAATAAATATTTGTTAATATTTTAAAGCCCCCATTACTCGCTATATGAGCATTTCTTTAACCTTTATATAAAATACAATATCTCATTCTAGAAAATGGACCATATTTTATATTCATTAAAATATTTTTCGTTTCACACGTTTTAAAATTAAAATTAAAATATTTACAATACTTACATACGTTATAAACATCCATCCAATATTACGTTCCGCCATATAATTTTAATATGCGAAGTAAAAAGTGATCAAGACTGCTTATTGCCGTCATGAATGGAGTCATGTTACTTACGATATAGAACACCGTTACTAAGCACGATACGATTCGCGCTCACGTTCAGATATTTTGCACACGTGTCTTTTAAAATGATTCTAAAAAGTGCCCCGCATTTTAACACACATTTTAATAAACAGTGTACAATGTTTTCATATTTACAATAAATCGTATTTATGTTAAATATTATTACTTTTACGAATTTTGATAAACCATTTTTAATTTAATATTTTAACATTTTAATTCAGTTTTTAATTGTAATCTTATTTGCATTTTAATATAATTAACTTAAAATATATAATTATTAATTTCATATAAAATTATATTTTTAATCGTTTAATTTAAATAAATGATAGTTTTATAATTATTTATACGCATAGATTGTGCGTAACTTTGTGTAAAAAATATTTACTTGGGATTTATGTGTAAACATCATTTTTAATGCACATGTGCATTAGTATTATATTCCGTGCGACATTTCTGTTTTTTCGATTGCTGAATATTACAAGATTAGAAGTACAAATATACATATCGATCTATATATTCGATTACTAGGTAAGATTTACCTTCTTTTTTTTTTACTTTCCATTGAATATTTTGATTCCCTTGTTTTTTTAATTATTTTTGGTAATTTACACTGCTGGCGTTTATTTAAAGATTCTTATGAACTTCATTTTAATATACATACGCAATATTTAAATAAAGTTTGCTCGGTAGACGAGTGAGCGAACCACCGTTTTAAGTCAGCGGAAGTCGAGAGCTCGGTAAGCTATATAAATACCTATATATGTGCATATATATTTATGAGGACCTACTTAGGTAAGGTAAATCAGCTGATCTAACATTTTAGTATGAGTAATTTTTATAGTATTGTATTTTGAGTGACATATCAACGAATTAATCAGCGAATCAATTTATAAAATTTAATATGAATTACTTTAATGGTAATCCAACGTTTTACAAAAGATAAGTTAGAAATATTGAAAAAAAAATGCTATCTTTGAAATCGCATAAATCGTTAACTCTAAACATTTTACCAAAGTGTAAATAATATTTTCTTTTCAAAATTGAATGAAGAAGACTCCCGCGAAGTTTTTGCTATTAGTTATGAGACACCCGGTAAATGTCAATTTAAATAAGACATAACAGAAAAGGAAATTATCTTGGGCACATATTTAGGAATAAAGATCTAGAAGAGTACCGACTACAAGGCATATTACATCTGACTGAAGAAACCTTAGAGTCAAGGCTTGTGAGGGCGACCCAGGATTGAGATTCCATATATTATAAAAGCCGTTTCATCTGATTGAGGCCACTTTATATAAATACTGACATGAAGAAAAAAAGAAGACGAAGAAATTGATCTACTATCTTACTCAGAACTGCTTATATTATTACCTCTACTAATATTTTCGTCGATAGACTTCAACAGCAAAATGATCAACTGCTTAACAACCCAGTTACGAGCTAATCACAATTAGTTTTTTACGGAGTAGACCGATTGATAATTTTGTTGATCAGAATATTTAGGGAGGATTCGAGTTCTTTTGGAAATACCTCTTGAAATAATAATTATTATTATTACGTACTCCAAATATATACCAAAGATATTGGTGTGACAAGATCCCGTGGACTATATCGATTAAAATTATGTTTTAGTTGACGCAACCCCAATTGGATTCAGAAAAGAATAATGGGAGATGAATCTGACCTACCTTGATCTAAGTCCTGGGTTGGACGACAATTTTCATATCCACTTGACTCGGACTTTTGTAACGAAGAACGGAGATAACACTGTACTTCCGGATGGCGTAGAACACCGCTTCTTCGTGGTCCGGATTTATATACACGGCGACAATTTTGATCCACAAAAAAGTCTCTTGACAGCTCCGCGTCGAAATGCAATCTGTTCCCACGTCGGCAAAATCCCTAAATGATTAGTTAGCCAAAGTGGGAAAAGTATATTACGGTTTATGGGAAAGACGGAATGTACATGCAGTATTCGACTTACGTCAACAGATATACAGATGCTTTTAAAATCCAAATTTTTATATATATATGGTTTCTATAATCGTAGTGAACTATTTAGGTAATATGGTATTACTATCGATACGTAATGGCCGGTGTGTAATAGCTTATTTTTCTTCTTCTTCGTATATTGTTTTCTATCGAAGGATGGCGACCAAGTTGTAGTTTACTAATTTACCTGCGTAAGATTACCAATATTTTAGCTACTTTCTTAGGTTACGCAGCCAAGAAAACCTCTTTCTACTTACACCTCGGCTGCCTTCTATCTTCCCCTGCATGATGAGTTGTAAGAGATCACATTTCTCATTACGGAAAATGCGTTCGAAGAATGCATCTCTCCTTCGTTTGATAGTTATTATTAATTCTTTTGACTTATTCATGTAATATCTTCATCGAAAATATAGCCAACCTGATCTTAGATCTTAAAAATACGTCGGCAGAGCCACATCTCAAATGCCTCCAGCCTTTTAAAAGTGACTTCTGTTAAGGTTCAAACCTCAACTCCATAGAGCAGTATGGGTATAACGTAGCATTTTATTGCCCTCCAACGGGTGCTCAGATTTATATCATAGTGGCAGAAAAGATATTAAATTTTCCCAGAAGTGCTTCTTGCCATCTCAATTTTAATTTTGAAGTATGTGTCTCAGACCGTCTTTAGCCAGCAGCCAAGATTCTTACTGCGGGTAAAATACCTTTACCATACAGTGATATAAAATATCCATATGCAGCCATACTGTCAACTTGTGTTATCGTAAGAAATTTTTAATATTTTAAATGCGAAGAAAGCTTTTATTAGTTTAAATAGCAATACAAATATTAATTCTATAAACTTACTCTAAATATTGAGGATTAATTACGAAAATCATTCTTCAAGTTCTACCTTGTTTCTAATCTCTCATCATTAAATTAGTGACAAAGGGAGATCATATATTCGTATTTGTTATTATTTTTATTGTGAAATCAATGTACCATCTCTATGTGTCTTACCAAAAATGGTATATTTTCCAGCATATTAATTTTACAACTGACCGAATTGAAAAATAATTATTTTTGTATGATTCGCTTTGTATAACTGGTTTTTCACTAGTCCGTTCAAAGTATAAATATTTTCCTTAGAATTAACTAAAATATGAATTTAATGTTGTATATATTAACCGAAATATAGTTTTAATTGGGGTGGTAGACCTATATTATTGCACGGTTTTGGAAGGGTTAATTGAAATAGAGAATGTATATTAGTTTGATCGGTCATAATTATTCATTAAAAAAAAATTGTTCTTTCGCTAAAATATCACGAGGGGAACGATTTCATCAATAAAATTTTAATTAAATAATTTATTAATATATTTGGGCATTAATTGATTAGTTATTTCAACTTACAATATACGTAAATATATTGCAAACGCGCATAGAAATGTTTTTTTGAGAATTGAATATAGTCAGCATACGAGCATTCTAAGTCTCAGTTAAGGGTTAAACCTTTATAAGAACCTTAAGTTCAAACGTCAGCTTATTTTCGTTTACCAGGAATATCCTTCAATATCCGAAGCAATTATGTTGCTCTTTCCGTAGGCACGACCATAAACAGGTTGGTTCTGTGTACTGTGAGGTGATGTAACATTGAGATGGAAAAATATGATACACTATACCTTGATAATTTACAGACATGAAAATGTGTAGGTAGCAATATTGTATTATTTGATTCATGTATGTGTACGATATATAAAATTGAATGTATATTTCTCTATCTGTTCACTATATAACCCTGCGACCTTCGACCGATCTAAATCAGATTATGCTCCCTCCGTCTAGCCGCCCAATATGCATTAAGTCATCGGTTCGAAATTTCGCTCAGTTACACTCTAGTCACCTGAGAAACGTTCCTCTACGAAAATCTCACTCTTCTGCTGCCTGGACCAAATATCGCACGCATCGTTACTCTTTAAGGACTGCCCAAAAAAGATACCCCTACCTCCAGGGTCTAGAAACATTGTTACCCCGCAACTCTTCGCCGCGTATAATTAAAAATATATTATAAAAATTAGAATTTAAAATATACGCGGAACAGTTTAGGACAAGTATAAAATAATCCGTTCCAAATTAAAACAACCAAAAAAACTGAAATGCCACTATAAATTAAAACAGTCGCATTTATCTAAAAAAAAAAAAATTCAATATACTCGGCGAACAATTATCCAGGTGAAGAATACTGAGACAATAATTGTGGCCGGGAACAATTGTGGGCGAACAATTTACCCCCGGATCTTCTCCCTGAATCCCGAGCAACGCCGGGCCCGGACCGTTAGTACAATGTACCGTAGACATCCCGAAACAAGGAAACGTTCGCACATGTTACTATGGCACTAATGCTCTCACATCTCCTCTTCCTCTGATAAACACGAAGTACCTACACGTGTGGAGTGGCGTTTCTTAGAAACCGGCGCACCCAGCGCTCACCCCGGCACCAATACACCCTCGCGGTACGTGCGCTCAGGGTCGGCACAGGCGTGGGATCACTGATTACTACACCTACTTTCATGGGGCGGCAAAATTACTTTATTATCTAATAAATATACGAAAATAAGGAACGTTTATGCCTTCCGTTAACTTTTACACGAAGAAAAATGCAAGAGCATTATCGAATTTTGTGCTATTGAATATCATATTCGAATTAGTGTTATAGAATTTTGTACTATTGAATATCATATTCGAATTAGTGTTATAGAATTTTGTACTATTGAATTTCATATTCGAATTAGTATTATCGAATTTTTGTTTCTTTTCCTTTAATATATTATATCGAATATGTTTTGATAATATGGCGTAACCCTCATATTTCTCAAAAAACTTAAATTTTTTAGGAGATAGTATTATTTGTTTTAAACCTTAGTATAATATTACATGAAAATGATTTTAAAATTTTTACCTCAACTATTCCAAAAAAAAATATTGTATAACACGACACACAACTCTCGTCTTATCCACATTCATACATCTTCTCATAGAAGCTCGTCGATTATTGAGGATTCTAATAGGACCATCTTTCAGTATTTGGTTTACGCGGTCGTGCCAAGCTCAAAAAAGTGCCTACCTGTAAAAAATAAATAATACCGAAACCCAGTCATCATTGTATCTGTAAGCTGTTCAGGCATTTATCTAGTTTAACAACAATTAAATATCATTCGTACATGTACATATACGGTAAATTTTAAAAATTAAAATATCAATATACTTACAAATATTATATTACATGATTAAGAAATAATCACTTGGGTGGCTTAGTCATATGGAATAGATGAATGAGGAGAGAATGGTAAGAAAACTATATTACGTAAGTGTTGATGGCACCAGAAGTACAGGACTTGGCACGGCCAGGTAAACCAGATACTGAAGGATGGTCCTGTTAGAAGCCTCAATAATCGTCGAACTTCTATGAGAATATGTATGAATGAGGGTGAAGAGAGAATTGTGTGTCAGGACAGAAAAATGTGGCGGTCTGTCTAAGTTAGTTAGTTATTTATCAATACCTCGAAATCATTCGACAAAACTTCTTACTGGATTGACGTTAGACAAATTGAATTTACTTAGCCGTTCGAACCTTCATACTTACTAGATTATTTCAGTGTATATGACGCTGTTCAAACTGTTAAATTCTCGGCAAGACAATCAGTCTCGAAAATTCTTTTTCGTAGACCGTATCAAAAATATTTATTTTAAATAAATATAATTTTTTAATGCGCGCTAATTTGATTTGTCATTGTTATATACAAATATGTTCTAACTTTTGTAATTTAATAACTTTTTATACATATAAATACTACTTTTTGAAATTGATTATAATTTAAATGCTTGCTTATCTCTGCCGTGTTGTGTTCTTATTTTTAATCGCAATAGAAAGGAAAAATAGTATACAATTCTTCCATCGACCCTGTTCTCAGCGGCGAAGTTTTGTTTGTAGTGGAAGATCGCTAGGGGAGGCCTTTGTGCGTGATTTCCAAATAAAGAAGTTCTATATAGGTACATAACTGTATGTACAAATTACAAATAGCGTACGTGAGCACAGAATGACCGCCTGTAATGATGTACGTATAATGGGGTACTGTTTCTGGGTAGGGTTGCCACAAAATAGATTAGGTATAACAAGTAATAAAAAAGTGTGTAGGTGTGCCACGGGAAAGATTCACTACATCGTATTATTTTAAATAAGCTTACATGACAAACATGAAATAAATATCAGGCTCAATACGTAGTTAGCAAAGAAACTAAATTTTAACAGCAAGTAAACACATCTTTAGACAGTTTCATATTTATGCGCATTCAAAATAAATAGTCACGAAGCAATGTTATTTATTACTTGGTAAGCAGAATTATAAAATTGATCTTATAAAAAAGATTAGATTAGGTTAAGTGAGGTGAGGTTAGGTTAGGTTTAGCAGAATGAAATAAATTTTAAAGCATGCTAAAATTTGATTAAATCTGGCTTAAGCTTACTTTATGCTACGGTTACTTAGTTTTACTTACAAATAACTTTAGAGCTGTCTAATATGACATTATTTGATGATCAACATTGTTCTACTCTCTGACCACAGGTGGCGTCTCAACTGACTATATTTGCCAGCAAAAAACATGTCACAGCTGACCAAAACCTCAATGTTACGCTGATAGCCTAATATTTTAATTGAATTCTAATTAGAAATTCACACTATCTACTTATTTATCATATTTGAGACTCTTTCACGAATTCTATTTAATCAATGGTTGAATCACCAGTCATTATTCTAAAGGTTTGCCTAATTTAGGCTGAAGGTTCTATGACTGTCAATAAATTAAGTTTCGGTACAAATATTATGTAAACTGATACTCTAAATAATAAATAAAGTTTTCCAGAGACAGATAGTAAAGCGTAGATATATAGTAGGACATAGTAGTGAGCACTTTTAACGAAATAAATGTATCAAAATATCATTAATTATCTGTCTATAAGTTTATTGAATAGTCATTTAATGAGATAAAACTCAATTTCAATATCAACTACAATTTCATAAATGATATTTTCAAATCTTTTTATTGACTAGTATTTGAATCTATCACATAAAAAAAAATTACTATAACTGTTAAATTTGGGATCATGTTAAACATGACTAGTAACCACAGGTCATATGACCAAATACTATCGTCCTATTGGCTGAAAACATATTTGTCTGGATTTTAATTAATCGTCTATTAGATATATCTGCGATTGAAGTAATGAGCAAATTTTAAATGCGTTTTTATATGAAATTTAGCAATATTTGTCCGATTTCGATAAGCTAGTCTTGTAGACATTAATTTTTTTTACATTTATACATACTATAAATATAAATCATAAAAACTGGACATGTTTGATTTTGATTCTATACTTCACGTATATCAATGTTCCCTCTAATTTTGGATCACGGTATGTACACAAATTTTCTTTTGTACAATTTTAAGTACTAATACTGTCAATTGTGCGCTGGGAGAGGAAATAAGAAAAAAATTACCATACCAGTGTAAGGCTACTGGTAGGGTCTGAGTTGACCACATTAGTGTTGAAGACGTATAAAGACGCATGAATAAATCGAGAGAACTAATAACACTAACTATCCAGTAAAGCTGCATATTTCGGAAAAATTCCGCACAATAAAAAATATCTTACAATTCATTATACAGGGGAAGACAGAAAGCAGCAGAGACGTAGATAGAAAAAGATTGTCTTGGCTGTGTAACCTCAAAAAGTGGTTCAATATTCAAAATTTTAGTGATCTTGTACAGGAAATATCAACACACTGTGACATGGTGCGTAACCGTCGATAGAAGACGACACACGAAGAAGTCTTGTTAAATATTGTGGGAGCGCTATATTTTTTCATGTGCGCTATGATGTCAAATCA
This sequence comes from Eubasilissa regina, assembly GCA_022840565.1. Lineage (NCBI taxonomy): Eukaryota > Metazoa > Arthropoda > Insecta > Trichoptera > Phryganeidae > Eubasilissa > Eubasilissa regina. The sequence goes on from JAINEB010000018.1 coordinate 32,545,736, forward strand.
TGTGCGCGCGCACACCTTAAATGGAACATTGGTGTTAATCTGAAGTTTTTCAGAACAGCCAAAGAGCCTAGCGAAGAACACACTGCAGTTTAAAATATTAAATATCAAAAAAAAATTATGTAAAATAAAAAATAGCTCGAGAAGCAAAGATTTGAAATGGAGGGCAAAAATAGTTCACCCCGGCGCAGGCAGTGCCAGCCCGCGGGGGTTGGAGGTTCAAAAGTAGTTGCATGTACCGGAGCAAGTAGCAAGTGGCAGCGGGCGGGCGGAGGTGGGGTCGGGGGCTGCTCCCCTCCCCCGGCCGCGGCTTGCAGTGCCACCGACTGAGAGAGTGAGGAACCCGGCCGAAGTATTGATTCGGTAAAATGTGATTTTTGCCCACTAGCCGAGCGCACACGTAGTACCTACACATAAAAAGGCCGTACATCAAATCGGAGTTTTTTGCCAATGGGGTTTGTGATAGTGCAGGCTGGGTGGCGGCTCAGAAAAAGAGCGAGACTACACTGAAGATCTGGAGCACTTACTGACATGGTCAAGATCGAAACCTTTAGCCTTTTGATACGAACGAACAAACGGTGATGTCCTCCAATAAAATTATCAACCGGTTCGATAAAACAATTTTGAAAAACGATCAATTTAAACAAACGTCTATCAAGTAAAACCGTAAAAAGGGTTTTTGCAATTTGGCAAATACGTATATAGTATATGAATGTCATAAAGTTAGAATAAAATATATATAAATATATATATATTGATAAAACATCTCCGTAATATCTCATATCATATTAATAACATAATTAAATTATTATATTAATGTAAATTTAGCATGCACTTATTTGATAACACCCAAATCTGGTTAACTATTTCAATTTCACTAGATGCAATCAAATTGAAAATAATTTAATCTTTTGTAAAAATAGCGCAAATGTTATAATTGTTTATTATTCCCAGTCATTAATATTTTTAGACAACCTTGAGAATTGATCTTGAATTATTTTTTTAAATATTGAATGTGTCAGATAAACGGCATTTCTCAATAAAAAATACATCATTGTTATCCCAAAAGTTGTAAATTTTAACAACCGGTTCGCACAAACCGAAGCGACGATTAGAACGTGTGAAGTAACCTTAAGTACTTAAAAAAACTTAAAGAAAACTTTGGCGCTCGTTGGCTTCGAACCTGTTATCTCTATGTCTGTTATCTGAGGGTGCATGTACCTACATGGATAAAACTTTGCTCTCGAGTTTCAAAGAATTAGCGGTATTTCTAACTCTGTTTCTTCTGTGTCCTTTACGTAGAGATAAATGTTCCTTCCACGTACAACCACCACAAACTGAATAGTGAAATCGAAATGAAATAAAAATCACGAAGAACTTAACAAAATGAGTGATGCCGACCAATGTAGAAGATATCTTTATGGAAATAATAATTTTACTTATTAAACAGAACTTCAGAAAAATATATACTTCAATTTTTGCCTTGTGTCAGACATTTTTTATTTTTATTATCTGTACTCTTTCTCATCTTTTTTCAGTGTTTATTTTTTTAATAAATTTTCAAATTTCATAACTTCATACTTATTTTTCATACTTACTATATGTCATAATATTAGATTTCATACTTACTATATGTCATAATACTTCTATTTATAAACATGTATTAATGTTTTAAAGAGTCTGATGACACATTTTTTAATTATTATTAATCATTTTATTTTTAGTTTAATGTTATTAAAGAGCAAATTTATAAAGTGTAATTTTTGTTTTTTATTGTAAAAACTTTTTCACTAATGAGAGCCGTAATAATACAGTCATATATGCTTATACATATATACAATTTATAAAGTAAATATGCTGATTCACAATATTGTACATAAATGTAAGAAACTTGTTTCCATTCATAATTTTGAATAGGTATTAAAATAACGTAAAATCTTGCTAAAATAAAATGCCACATTATTCGTCAATGTGTTTGACCAATGATGTGTTTCCTACATTCAAATATCTACCTCCTACATTACGTGTTTGTTTTGTTTTTAAAATATTTGTGGATCAAAATTTTTAACGTGTTTTGTAACTCTATGGTTTCGGAGAAAAAACTCTGTAGATATCTTTGATTTATAAAATGAATAGATTTTTATAAAAATGTATCAATTTTTTTCCTTATAAACGATATCAACACATCTTTGAATTCAATCAAATGTTTTAGCGCTGGGTATAAAATTAAAAATCACTAGGAGGTCCGTTACTGGAGGTACTCCACACTTTTATCTTATACGAATATTTTTTAACTGTTCAAAAGGTTCTGGTGAAATTTTGTGGAATTCCATGATTATTTTGTAAATAATTTACAGAATATTTTTTCTCCATATAAGAAATTTTTTATTATTACATTTCTATTTATACTATTTTGCTTTCATAGATTATTCACAAATACATAGATATTTCAGTAAAATTGATTGAACGATATTTATTATTGGTAAATAATATCATTCATTCAGAGGGCAATAAAAAGATCATGCTATTTCATTTATTTGTTTTGTCAGTAAAATGCATACAGATTTACCAACTTAATAACAATTAAATACCAATTACAATAATTTAATAATTAGGAAATGAGAAATAAATTTTAAAATATAGTTATTAAGAACACATTCTTATTGTGAAGTTATAATTATTCAGAACATAGGTCTGTGATACAGATTAAATGTATAACTTAGAAAGATATACATATAAAATCAATTTTATCGAAAAATATTGTTGTTGCTACCGGGATTCGAACCTGGATCTATTCCTGTCTGGGGAACATGCATTAACCGATTATGCTACACCAACACAGTGCATTGACGACAATTTTTCGAACTTATGTGTTACACTTGATACATCTATCGTTCCATTATTTGAAAGCCATCTACTTTGTTTTTGCGAAATCTAAAATACCTTTGAGTAATCCTATAGGAGACGTCAGAACTAATAATTCATTTTTATTAAATTTTGGACACATTGATACAACTTACAACATATATTATTAAGGTAACCACATTCTTATCACTATTTAATGTGACAATGAAGTTATTACAAATAAAGTATTATCGATTAATTATTTCCCATCTTACTATCGCGCAATTTTCTCGCGGAGAGAGAATCGATTAAACCATATAGACATATTTGGTATCTGATCAAACTAATCTCCTCTAATTACCTCCTCTATCCATTCTGAGAAAAGCAGTTTGCGCTGAAGAAGCAGAACAAAGTATCATGCTCAGACATGAGCACATCGACTGATATACTTAATTTAATATATAATAAGCAACAAAATAAGATAAATTGACAATAAAATTAGGACAGAAAAAAAACTTGAGTAAAACGCAGAACGACTTAACCTCAATCAAATATTATTTTATTTTATTCTACAATTGTCTCAAATATACAATACAATATTAAAAACATTACATCTGTATTTAAGCATTGAATAATCGAAAATACCGATATTACTGAATTCGTTCTCGACCATGTTTCAATGTATCTGTACAGGTATTACAATGATTTAGACTATGTTTAAATTGCAGGTTTCTAATTGATCAATAATAAAAAAATCAATGTAATAAATATATAAACTCAGTTGTAGGGAGACACATCACCAGCAAGGTGTTCCCTCTAAGGTGTGCGAGTATGCGTGCGTGCACAATTCGATATTCGGTAGTTCATTCCTTGATAGTTGTTATTAGTTGTCTTGACTTATTTATGCGTCCTAATACATATTCATTAGCAATGTGGCCAAGCCAGACCCTCCCAGTAGCCTTATACTGGTATGGTGATATTTTTCTTATTTTCTCCCCCAGCGCACTAACAATAACACGGGTCCTTAAAATTGCACAAATTATTTTTTATGCGCACACCGTGATCCGAAATTAGAGGGAACATTGTTCACCAGCTATGGTTAAAATGTTCCGACGTCAGATGACATCAATGATATAAACACATAATGCATGTGCGGCGTATACCTTCGTTCGTGTATCGGATCTATTTGTGAACATTGAAATTTTAAATCAATTATTTCATGTATTTTAACTGGCTGAGTTAGTGAAATTATATTTCTACTAGTGAAAATATAACTTCACTAGTAATGCACATTCACTGTAACATATATATAACATTTCTCAAAATACCCATTTATATTATACCTCAGTGCACAGTGATACCTACCCCTTATCTACGGTGTGGTGAGGAAAGTTTTCTAAAAAAGACAATTTTTCGAAAAAGGCTTCTTCACTTTTTACCCCACAATTCAGCCGAACTCCCTTTATCTCCTCCCCTCCGCCGAGCAGCGAGCAGCGAACAGCAAGGTTTAACGATGTTAGCAAACACACGCCTAGAGATATCCACTACAACTGCGCGCTACTTTAAAAACTTTTGCGCTCCTTTATTACGTTTGATTCTTCTTCTTCTTCCCTTTGTTTCACTCCCCCCCTTTGGCGGCTTGGCGAGAGATCCGCCATATACCTGCGCGGGTCTGAGTACCTACCCTCTATTTTTTCCTTCCCGCGTCTCTAGCAATTTATGGCCAGCGAGTACATGTCGGCTGGTATTGGAGTATTATGGAACAGCTCGGGCGGGCTGTGGTAAACTATTTCTTATTAGCATTCAAATCAAAATTAACATCCATTTAAATATTACATACAACATAAAGCATTGTAAATAAGTACACGAAACAATGGAAATTATAATTATTGCTACCTTAAAACCCATCCAAAGATGTGCGAATACAATTACTAAATACTTATTAATTGTTACACACATTTTTATATAATTTTTAAATATTGACGGTCATACCGAATGTTACTAACTTAATGTATTCCATATATCAAGAATATTCAATACCTTCCAATAAATGCCAACTCGTTTTACTTCGATAGCATGTATTTTGGAATTGGAATACTTAGTTTTATTTTTACTTCACGGATATAGTGTGTTATTTTATTTTCACGACATTAGGCATTATTGTATAGGAGATTAGATATGCTTAATAAAATTCCGCTTTTGGAAACATAAACAGGTATAACGGATTTATTATTCCTACTAATTAGTGCCTTATTGCACAAAATATAAATATTTTAAATAAACGTCTTGACTCGCCTTATTTATTAGAAAAAATAACTTTAAACTGCCTCACACACCCAAAACGATCAAATAATCTTTTTTACCCAAATTTTGGCAGAACTAATTACAATAAAAAAATTGTTCTGTGATCCGCTCTACGTTAAAATATAATAAATTCTAATAACTTGCACATTTTCAACGATAAATTGATTCCCTTTAAAATTAAACTACGCCAACTTTTTAATAACTATTAACATAAATTGTATATATTCCATCCCATTTCCCTTCTCTCTTTACCCTTACCACTTTGTATGTTCAGTTCAAAAACACTATTTTGTTTCTTCTCTTTTTTTTTAATTTACATTTATTAGACTTTTTTATTAATTTGTTTGAGTAAAATATTTTTTAGTTTATTATGTATTAATTATTTAATTTCGAAAAAACTTTACTGGTGTTATTTTTATATATTATGTTATTATCAGTTATTATTGTTACACTATTTGTTTCTCTAAAAATTAAAAATAAAATAAAACTGTTTTTAGACAGGTGCTCATATAGTAGTAGGACCTGTCTAGGTATTTGGTTGCATAAATTATATATAAACATGGATAATATATGAAGTTTCTAAATTCTCTCACATAACATCCCTTTTGCATGAGCTATATTGGCTATTTAAATTATGCTGGTTGATGTACAAGGCCACACATAACATTGGACCTCTGTATCTTCAAGAGCTTTGTATTCCAGACAATTTAAATAGTAAACGTCAAGCTATCAGATCAGCCTCTACTTCAACCGTAGGAAGGATTGTAGAGCCGACCAGCCGTTGCTAAAAGTCTATATTTAGTGAACGGGCATTTGCATTTATATTTTGTTTACCTATATATAGATGTGTGAACTTTTGATTTTTTTTTTTTGCTTTTTTTCATAACATAAATATATATATATATTATCTTTATGGCTTTTCACAAAAAAAACCAATCACGCTGGAATAAACACATTTTTATTATTATTATTAGCTGGGACAGGCCCAAAAGCGTGGAACTCTTTCATCATAATAAGCAGTGCATCAGAGACTTTATTTAAAAAGAGACTAAAAACGCACCTTTTCAAAAAATCGTTTCCAAACGTTTAAATATATAATATTTTTAAATAATAACATTTTTTTATTTTTAATACAAAAATAATGTAGAACTACAAACAGTTTATGTGTAAAGCGCAATTGAGGTGAATTTTTTTACGAAAATGGCACTAATAAAATTATTCTATGTTATTATTATTACTTATGTAATAACAATAATCTAACCAATTATTTCGGTTGTTATATTATACTGGGTATATACACAATGATTAATAAATAACCCATGTGTGTCTGTAACCTTTTCTTCTTTGTACATAAATTAAAAAAAAAACTGATTATATATTATAAACATTACATAGGAATAAAGTGTTAATTTCCTTTGAAATAAGAATTAGGTAGACATATGACTTTTTTTTCTGAAGGTACATGCATTTTTTTTAAATATATACTAGTTACTAGTGTCCTGTGTCACTACGCTAAACAATAAATACTAGGATCTTTTATCTTTACTAATTAGTGATTTTAACTTTATGAACATCATTTCTTAATTTAAAATGGAAGCATAAGCTGTACCCATCCCAAGAAGTGTGCGCTGCGTTAATCCATAAAAATTTTGTTATTGTACATTAAAAATCATTCTAATATATCTATTCATTTTTAATCTTCTCTTTCTGCCGATCTACGTTCACTGTCGAATACAGACCAACTTTTTTAGATTTCCATAGCTCCTTGTCTCTTGCGCTTTGAGAATTTCAATATAGCCCGACAGCTCGACGTTACCTAACCTAACCTAACCGTCGCGTCCTAATCAAAAAAATAATAGTTACAAAAGTTAAACGCGTGTGTTGTGTCGAGACTTGAATGATGCATTTCGAAAAATAAAATATTCAGTTCTGTTCTATAAAGCCATGCAAAAAAAAAACAGTGCTAGCGAACTGAAACAAACCATGTCAAAATTATTGCAGCTGGCTTGTTTAGCCGGCCATTAATTATGCAAGCAGTATCCATACCGAGAAATGAGATCGGCCGGCCGGAGACAAACGCATTTCGGAATCCTTAAAAAAAACATAGCAACCACATGTGTCGGGACTTCACTAATGACACATTACATTTGCGACACTACCCGCCCACCCTTACAGGCAGGGTCGGTCTTGCAGCAAAACTATTGCTTTTAGCGTCGTCCGTGGACAAAACCACCCAATCTAGTAACAACCCCCGCAAAATACGACACTTAGCAAACATCGTTCTTATTTTTTTCTTTGGTACTCTCTTTCGTTTAGCGGTGATAGAACAGGTCAGGTATATATTATTTGCTTCGCATTGAAAAAGTATTGTGTTTCGTGTTCGCGGTTTGTGATTCTCGACTTGTTTAATACATCACTCCTTACCCTATATACGTATCACGTCAATCTATCCGCATAAGACAAATAGTATCTGGAGGAACCACGCCAAACAAACGGAATGATTTCTCGGCAGGAGGACAGGAAGTGCGGACTCCGTCTTTTTCTAACCCGAGACACAGAGAGGTAGCTAAAGCGGGACGTACGTCCGAAGCTTCTCCGGAGGGGGATAACTACACGGTACGCTTACAAAACTAGGGAATACCTATGTAAGTATCGCGCTCTTTGTAAACATTTCCGGGTAGTTTTGATAAAACGTTACGTAATGTTTGCTTTTTCGCTTGCGCAAAATAAGGGTAGGTATTTTAAAACTTTTTCGAGTTTCGGTGGTACTCTACATGTGGACATTTTTTTTTGTGTATGTATCTGAAACGGAAATTGAAAATAAATATTTTTCTTCGCACTAAAAAATATCACATATATACTGACTCTCTCAATTACATTTATATCAAATGATACGAATAAATCATTCTTAAATTCGTGGTATTTTTATAACTAGCGTTTAAAACCCGTCCCAGGAAGGGTAGAAAAGATGTATGTATACACCTATAGAACACTTTTTTTTTAAACGCTTACCTACGAATATAGTGCATAATTTAAATAATTTAATCATGTACATAGATACTTTATAAAAAAGATAAAAGAATCGATGTTTTAATATAAAAACATTATGGAAACAAATATTTATATTAGAGATATGATAAATATATTGTTTCATTAATCCTTTTTTTATTTAAACATTAATCCTTTCTTTCATCAGTACTCAAAAATATTAAATATTATATATACCTACCCTTCTGCTTATACATGATTCAATTGTATACGAACAAGACAAAAATATTACAATATTCTAATTGAATTTTTTGTTTCCTATTTGAAAAATGTATCTTCAGAGCAAAGAAGTAACATATGCACTTAATTTACAATGTATAAATTTCTTTTAAAATTTTACATAGATATATGCATAAGGTAAAAGGACGTTGGGATGTTTGTAATTCATTTAATGAAACGCCTTTAAACAACAAACAAAACTTTACGAAACATATTATTTTTTCATAATTGAGATTTAAATGTACATATACCTATAAGATACAATATAACAAGTTTAAATGTATTTATTTACTTGAAAAATAAATACAATCAATTGTTTTTAGATTTTTATTACCTTCTATATATGTGTAATTTGTTTTAATTTGTTATATTGTGCAATTATATATCGTAACATTTAACATGTTATGCTTACAGCAAACAGAGAATCTATCAAAAATCAGAATATGTAAAATAGGTTTAGTTCCGTCAAAGTAAGTCTTCAAAAAGCTGAACGTGCTATATAGACTACATATGTATTTCATCCACACAGTTTCACCTAATTATCTAGTTGATTGCCTAAGCGGACCGAAATCCTTAAGTAATTCATGAATCTACTCGGTACGGTACTAGTATGACCCGGAAAAACTTTGTAGACTCTACATATAGTACTTGAACAGATAAAACAAAAATATAATCAAATATTATATACTTAAGCATCATGTTGTAATATACCAATCCACAATATGATTTAAGATATTATTGAATGCCTGGTCATGCGTCATTCCAAAATGCTGCCGCTAAATGAAATTATCAAGATAGCCGGCTAACACAGTGGAATGATATAATGACTAATCTACGTGAGCGCGCCCACAATTACATTAATATGTAACTACGTATGTCAATAATGGTCGTTGTCTGTAAATTTATTTATCAAATTAGCCAATTCATGCGGACCATTACGCTAGAACTACACAATCATACTAATATTCGCTGTACAACGAAGGGTAATTTGTCTTATCAATAACGTAAAATAGGTATTTTTCTTTTATGTTATGTTATGATTGCGTTATTTTGTGCTGCCTTCGTGTTACATACATCAGAGAATGGTGCGTGCACACGGCCGAGACTTACCTCGGAGACTCGTCTCAAGGAAAATAGAGAGCTAAACGCAAAGCGAGTTACGACTCATTGTAGTATTTTGTATGCAGAGTAGAATGATGTCAGTGTTACATACGAACCTTTACTGACAAATTGTTGAGACTTGAAATTAGTTCCACAGACTGTTTTAATAGATTTACCTAAAAAAAATTTCGTCAGTGAGAATAATGACATCTTCTCCGCAGGGGTAGGCAGAGAAGATAAAACGCCACACTCTTCAGTTCTGGTACAACACTATTGCCTCGTCCACTTTCATATATATTCTCATGCATGCTCTTCGGTTGTTGAAACTATATTTAACAAGGCCGTTCATCAATATCTGGTTTATCTGATTGGGCCAGCAATTTCACATTTTCGTCATCGATAATGATGACGGTGAGAATAGATACAATTGAATGTTTTGGGTTTAATGAGTATCATATGAAGCCTTATTTTGCAATTTTCAAAAAATTCTGCATTCGATGCGAATAGAATCATGATGCAATTATAAACTACTGTAATATCATCAAATACACAATATATTATATCAGTTAATGTGTATTTGGTTACTCGTAATGTAATTATCCGCTACTCAAAAAATAAATGTACTTAAAATTCCGCAGCATGCGTAGATATAATATTACTTATTTCAAAGGAAAAAATACAGTATTTATATTTACGTTTGAATGACTTTTCATAACCCCGCGAGTTCAGAGGTCAGTGGGTACTCATTAAAAATCCAAGGACTCAATCGAAACTCTTTCGGGGCAGCGCAAGTTTACCAGCAAATTGAGAACCACAGCGGCGAGCCCCCTGCAAGTTTCTGGAAGGGCGGGGGTGAGCGAGGGTGGTGCAAGTGAAGGCACAACTACCACATTAGGGCCGCACTACGGTACTCTCAAAATCGATATGGTTTGTTTTTAGGACTCTGGGTGGGGCCGAGGGGGAGGGGGAAAGTTAAAGAGGAAAGAGTAATCCACAAAAAAATCAATCCGCCGACAAGTAATGCGGCACGTTACTAAAATGCGCCGCATCGTTCATTTCGAACTGAAAGGTTTAATATTATGACGTATTCCTTTCGTTTAATGTTCGTTGAATTGCTCGCGTTTTGGGCGTCGCTGGGTTTTTTGCGTGTCGGGTTGAAGGCATCGCTTGCAAGTAAACTGTACGCAGTGCTACGCCGTAGCCCTGCGCGTGCGTTGCTGCTACGCATCTGTACTCGCAGGTACATACCTCAGCTACGCCGAGCTGTGACGTGGACGGATCACGGAGGGAGCGATGGATTGATGGCGGCAAACATGATATATTAATTGTTTCGGTACCCTAACGCACATTAAATGTGTTAACAATTCTGATGTAACAATTGAATTGAAAAAAAACTGAAAACAAAAATACAGTACTTATTTCTGAAACAATTAATCATTATTTTAAGACTGTTTAAAGATATAAAAAAGGTCTAAGCTTTAAATAAGCTATAAATACGTATAATACATAATTTTTAATATTGGTATTTAAACTCTTCGAACGTTATTTTTTCTATTTTTTTTATGATATATAATTAAGTATACAATTTTGTTTTATTAGTAATAAATACATAAATACAATGCACTCTTCAGTTCATATATATGAATGAAAACTAATTAAATCACACTACGACTGTGACTATAACTAGTAAAGTAACAACATAGTGTAATATGTTATTTATTTGCACATGTTTATATATTATTCCTCTAATTATAACTTATAGCTATGTTATTATAACCAACATCATAATTTTCTATATTTTCTTAAATTGGATTTAATTAATAAATATCAATGTTAATGAGAACGATTTTATTCTTAATAACATCGTCTTTAATACTTTAATATAACGCTACGATTCATCACTGTTTGTAACGCAACGAATATAAATATGGCGAAAGAATAATAAATTCAACCTTGCAACATTTTGGTCATGCATTTCCTGTTTACGGTACCGCACAGTGAAAAATGGGGCGTATTTTATTATTATTGTGTACGAAAAGCGAGAGTGGCGGCGCGGTGACAGGCTGTACCAGCTTGCGGGGGGTGGAAATGCCACCCCCATACCCCTTCACCCCTTTCGGGGATGGGGCGCGGGGTCAAAAATCAAACCCCCATTACCAAGGGCTGAGGGAATTTCGACAGTTCGTAGAAGAGAGGTCCTTCGACTAAGATTTATGGATTTTTACTTATCACGAACAATTTTACAGCCTTTATAAATAAAATTGTCGTAATAAGAATAATATAATAAAATATGACAACTGTTGAAGTAGAAAAGAAAAGTACTCAAAGTAGTGCGTAAATCTATCAAGAGTACAAAATAGGATATAGATATAAAACTGGATAAAATTTGAATAGATGAATAAGCAAAGACTTGAATATTTCTTTTATTTCATGTAATACAAAAGTTTACGCAATTTTTAATTTAATTTAATTCTACTACGCATAAATCTATTTCAAAAGTAATTCTAAATTGCGCTTTCACATTTTAACAGATTCGTATTTCACGTATATAGAAAGTCTCCCAAATGTTAAGAACGAGAAACGTAACTAAGGCAAACCAGTAATCTCTTTTTTTGAATTTAAACAATAATAACAAATAACTGTTTTAATATTTAAGAACGGCAAAAAAAATATGTAGAAAAATATAAATGTGTATGGACTAATGGTTAATAAGTAGTACAATCAATTTTGTTATTATTCAGGAACATGATATGAAATTAAATTAAACAATTTTGTTAACTTTCACATTATTAAGTATGATAAAATTAAAATTCAACCAATTACAGGTTTATTCACAAAAGTTTCTAAAACATATATATCTCCTGCTTAAAAATCAAAAAGAAAGAGAAAAATCAAAAAGTAAGCAAAAGTAAAAAGTTAATCAATAATACGCCTTAAAAGCCTTCACGTAAAATGTATACATTTTGTTTGTTGTATACTATGTAATTAATTTTATTCAGATAGGTGTGTTCAAAATTAACTAATTTAAATAAGCACAAACATTTCAAATTAAAATAAATCTAGAACATTTTCATTTGGGGGCGCATAAAATGATGTATAATACAATACAACTGTGTAAATGGACCTAACTACACATTCTTAGTATTGTTTTCTTTTAAAATACTTTTATTTACATTATAAATATTTCACTTTTCAATTTAATGAAGTCAACTGAACTTCGTTCGAAACAAAAACAAATATGTATTGAAAAATCTAAAAACAGATGTCGCCTCAACAGCGCATTATTGTTGATAATAATAATGTAAATAGTACTGATTCCTAATAATAACAGGTTGCGCATAATTTTCACTTTTGTAATTATAAATGAGGCGCGCGCTATAATAATTAACCATACATTTGAAATTTAAAAAAACCTATCTACTTTAGTATAGAATGAATAATAGTCACGGACGACGATTTTTAAGTCAGGAAGGATTTTTTTACTATACACGTTTGCTATCAAGAATCTTTTTATAGTATAATTTAATATAATATATGTTATAACAATTTAGAAATGTTATTTTAAAAAACTTTGAAACCACGCATGGCATCGGTTAATTGTCTAATTCAGGGTTCAACAGACCGCGACTCGCGAGCTGCATGCGGCTCTTCACTTTCAGCTCATATTTTCATATACAATCAAACCTTATACGTGGAATATTTTGCCTGTAACATGTGACATGATAATAATAAATAATAATAAAAACTAGCATCTTGGTCTCTACCTGTTTATACAATAAAACATGGATCAAATAAAAAATAAGTTAAGAAACAAATTAATCGACGATAATTTATAATCAACCCCAAAATTGAACAAGTAGTTATTTTACAGATATATACATACAAGGTCACAGTTCTAACTAGTAAACCTTACAAAACCCAAAACGTGTTTAATAATTTAGGTTTCCTTGTTTCATAAGTATAACATTGAGCTACTGAAGCTTATGACTCCCATATATTATTTTCTTTTAGCAGCCTACGACTGTGTTATGGATTTGAGTTTTAAATAAAAATCTTTTTCTTTTAATCTTTTTTTATTTAAATTTATTTTACACTTATACATATATTGTATACACATAATATTATTTTTTTCTGTGTTTCGTAAATTTGTGACCAACTTGCAAATGTTCAATATAAATTTTTCAATATATTAAAATCACGTACCCGCATAGATATTAACATTCAGAAAGTGAGTGTTTCCGTTAAATCCCATCCTCTTAAATAGAAGAAACACACAAGATTTATGCTACCCAGTAGCTTCAACTTAGGTTATGCTGTTACCATTGCTGTTGACATTTTCAACGATAAATTACTTGTCTTTAAAATTAAACTACGCCAACTTTTTAATAACTATTAACATATATTGTATATATTGCATCCCATTTTCCTCACCTCCTTACCCTTTCCACTTTATATGTCCAGTATAAAAACACTTTTTTGTTTATCAGTTTTTTTAAATATATAGTAGTTTTTAGTTTATTATGTTTATTTTAATATAAAAATCTGTCTGTTTGTCAGTTTGTTTAATGTATTATTATTTAGTTTATTATGTACTATTTATAGAAACTTCACTGGTGTTATTTTCAGTTATTATTATTGTACTGTCTGTTTCTCTAAATATAATAAATAAAATAAAATAAAAAAATAACAAGCTAAGTTGCTAGGGGCTCCATCCCCCATATCTACGCGACATACGATCCTGATGCAGAATAGAAAATACAATAGCTGAAAGGGTTGTTTTGGCCGACCCTGCCCGACAGCCCCCTTCCTCCCATCACATGTTCAGCAGTACCCATGCTAGATATATGCCTACGTACTATAATAGTACTATCCACTATGTAATTGTGGAACATTTCAGCAAAGCCGGTAATGATCTGAACCGTTTAACATGGTGGGTGGGAATATTTCCTGAAATAGAATTGAGAATACATCAGGCCCGTGTATCTACCGTTAATGTAACGTGTATATAGATAATGATGTAGGTTTCTTATAAGGTTGTAATCTATACGAATAATGAGAAGGTTGCTACGTTCCTCACACGATATCGTACATTTACCGTGTGTCACCCAAAAACATTAGCATCCGGTTCGCTAAAATAATTTTGGTAACCGCCCACATACCCCACCCCCTCCCTGCATATTCTAATTGCATATTATATAACATGGAACATGTTTCATTCAGCGGACATAGTAGTGAAAATTGTAACGAAATATTAAATAGTAATATTAAAATATATAACAACAATTTTATGTACTCTCACTTTCATCGTGTATTTTATTATTAGCCAGCCTTATTGAAATCTAAAATATTTTGGAGGTTAAAACCGAGTATCGATCCTGCTATCTCTAACATGTTACTAAGCGAGCGCGCTATTATCTTTAGACTGTGGTGTCAAATTGTCATACAAGTATATAATGATGTTTTTTTTTATTTTAGAATTTATTACATTGATTTATATTTTGAAATATTTTATAAATCATATTCTTAACATAAATTTAAACACTATTTTAAAATTTTGTTTGAAAAATAATTACACCTGGTGATCTTTGTAACGAGCTTAATTATTAAAGAGCTTATTAATTAACCTTCAGACATTTGTGAACACATTTTTTACATCTTATTATTGTTAGTATCCCCCCCATATCTTTTATTTATATTTTATTTTATTTGTTAATACCATAGTATGATGCGTGTGTCTGAGACATGTGACGCGTTTAATTATTCCCAACTATTTTCGAAAGAATTCCACAGGTTATAACATTTTCAGAGGCAGTGGTCTCGAAAATTATGAGCTATTTGAATGATTTGGTAACGAATGAATCAAAATAAACAACGATTCACAACGTCGTGAAACGTAGCTTTTATTACAGATATTCAACAACAAACGGTTCTGCGAGTGGTTTCCAATTTTAACAACCGGTTCACGTGAAACGGTGCGAACCCACAGAGCGACATCATCAATGAGACGTCAAAATCAATTAGAATTACATAAAATCATGACATGAGATAAGATTTTTTAATAACTCTGCATAATAAAAAGGCGCCTATTTATTGTCTGACCTCCGTTAAGCAGAGAGGATAGAACGCTACACATTTTTCGCTACTTCAACATACTTACACTTTCTTACACACACTCGACGGTTCGTGAGGTTTCGTTCAAAACAAATTGATGATTCATCTATCGAGAGAAAAAAATTCTGTTTACCTTTCCGAGTTGCGCCCATTTAATATGTTTTAATTGTCACAGAGCTATGTTCTGATAAATCAAAATAATAACATATTAAAATCACATCAGCAAATAGCAAACGTTTTATTTGTTTACTTGATTTTTTTTTACGAAGTACAAAACCAGGATTTCAGACCAAAGTTTCAAAACCGCTCAAGCTGTAAAATATATTTATGAAAAAGTATTTCGTATTTCAATAGTATAATATATTATTATTATTTGATTATCTTTATTATATATTATTTATCATCAGTATAATCGGTACGAGGGTGAGTCACACCCGGCAACTCAACAAATTTTTGGTGAGTACTTACGCAATAAACGAATTAATATAATTAACACCAAAAGGCCTAGGTATGGGTCTCTAATGTTCGTGATTACGGCATTGTTGTAAGTAATAGTCTAATACACAAACCAGTAAATTAGTAGACATGAAATAAAGTGTAGGTACATATAAGAAAGGGGTTTGGTACATTAGTTGCGGGACGAGGGACATTCTACACACATTCTTGGTGGAAACATAAATTCGATAATTTATGACACATTTATGCAAGAGTAAAAGTATTTACTGTTTGAAAATTAAAACTTTGTGTAAGCAAGACGTATCTTTTACATTAATGTATATTATATTGTCAGCGTCAAAATTTTTGTTTTCGTCATGTTTTAAAAAAAAGTCATGGAGCTATTTGATTGTGTAAATGGTACCAAAGTGATCATGTGGGTGACATCAAAATGAAAATATTGGGACAAGAAATTTGCATTAGTTCAAGTCTATATGTTTGGTGGTCTATTCTAACCTTACTTATAACTTGTCCGACTATCCATTATTCAATTACCCGTATGTCTGAACCATCTAAGTGAACCATTCTTCATTTTATCTATTATGCTATCCTCGATTATAAATTATTTCCTTATTTCTATTTGATTATTTATAGTTTTCAAACGATCGCATTTTCACTTTGTTTAGTTTCCTTTCATCCTTTATCTGCAGTTTTCAAGATAAGTTGAAAACTTAAAAATTAGAACTAAAATACTACAATGGATCTGAACTCCAAACGAAACAAGGTCGCTAACAACAACAAATAACTATTACATAAATTGAGGTAGTGTGTACCTATTTATGTATGTAGCAGTGGCGGTCGGTGACTTTTTATAGAAGGGATGCTGGATAATAAGTTTATACCTACTATCAAATACACAAATCTATAAGACTAGTCCACGAATACTCACGCACTTCACTATTTTCGTTTACAGCGTTAAAACGCGTTGGTGAAGTATCCATGTTATTTTATATATTCATTTCTTAATTAAATTATTAATTACATAGAGAATCGAAGGATATTCGATGTTTCAATAATTCGGCTTCAAGTATTCAAGCCAAACTCAAAAAAACTCAAAAGTCAAAAATGCGTCACACAAACAAATTTCTCAAAACAATCCGCTCGCTTCGTAACATGTATGCTATTCTGTACATTTATACCGATAAGCATTAAAGTCGTTTTTGTATATTGGATGCAGTTAACGAATACATACATAGTATTCGAAAACCCTGACAGGCGGATCTGAGTACGCATGTGCGAAAGTCAAATACTTTCAAACTTTGTGGATACGGAATAAATTATAGAATCCACTGTTGCTGGTATCTGTGCGTTTACGCGATTCATAGATGTTCAAAAGTTGAGAATGAATACGTATTTCGACCTGTTCTGTACGCGCATCATGTCATAGTGTGTGTTATGACTGATTTCTGAAGATAGGACGCATTTATTTGCAGCAGTACTGTTTTCGGCTAGAAACAAAAAGTCCAAAACTTTTTGACTCTAGAACACAAGGGTTGCGGACCATCCAAAGGATCTATGAAACGACCGTGTCTGGTACTTAGATACATATAGCTATCTCAATTTTTGATTACTTTTAAATAACATTCACTTATAATGTTTTAGTATGTATAAGATTATATTACATAAATAATTAATGTAAATGGATCATCTCACTGTGCACAGCTGAAGTATTAACAAATAAATAAAAATAAATAAATAAATCACCTATATATATAAATATATATATAATCATAAAAAAACTGTTTTTAATGCCTTTATAAATTATGCCACAGCTATAAATGCCGACCTGTATTATCGTCTGATTTTTTTTTGTATAATATATATTTTGTAAATATAAGATACTACATCCACGTTCCTTTAGTTTTTTAATGTAACATTTGTTTGTATGCAAATAGGTAAATATTAAATGAATAGGTATACAAAATAAAGGTAAATTAGTAGTGTCATATACCGACATATAAAATGTATCACTAATAGTGATGAGAAAAAATGCTACTCTTGACTCACTAATGTGATTGTGATTGATATTCGATAATAATAGTGATTGAAAACTGTGACTGTGATCACAGTTTTTACTAATACGCGTGCACCGTACGATATCACAATACACAAAATAAATAAATAAAAACATAATTTTGAGCGTATTCACTTATATTATTCAAACTTAATTTACATAAAAAAAAAAACAAATTCTATCGTGTATAATTAATATATTTCTTATTTAATATCATCACAAAGAGGATGAAAACCTTTAAAAAAATGTGAGTTTATTTTTCGGGTCAAATTCTCTGTATTTGGGGTCATTTCTTCATTCATATTTTTATTTCATTTGCACATGCGCCGAATCATAAATTAATAAATAAAATAAAAAGATGAATTACGAATCATGATATTCTCAGATATTCAATCACTGATAGTGAGTGTGACTCAAATATATCAGTGATTGACTCACGGTTCATGATTTTGAGCTCATCACTAATCACTAATCTTACATACATAATTGTATTACGTTCATCATCGTCCACGATTCCGCGTGTCGAAGCTATATAACAATATTTCAATAAATGTAATTTATAGAGAAATTGACAAGAAATAATATAAGTAGATATTTCAATTTAAATTAATATATAATCAAATTATTTTTACTATATTTTCGTTGATTTTTAAATAAATTAAGATTCTACAAACTATTAATTGACCGTCATTATTGTCGAGATATGTCTAGTAACTTAATATTTATTTTCCACGTATCTAAAATGTTAATAAATTGCTGTGCGATTAAATGGAGGGTGTGTGTGTGTGTGTGTGTGTGTGTGTGTGTGTGCGTATAAAAAATGTAAAGAAGATAATTTTTCATTTATTTTATTTTATTACTAATTAAAATATATGTTGTTTCATATGAATAACACATCGTGAAAAAATCGTTGTGTACTTTCGACATGTAATTAATTCATGATCTTGGAACAAAAAGGCATCATCATCCGACGTTTTGGTCAAATTTGTCTTTTTTTTAAGGTATCGAAATTCTGACAATAGTAAATAAAGTTATATTTTAGTTGTACTTGTAATATTTCTCGGAACAACTGTTGATTTGAATACAAATAAAATATATGAGTAATATTATACAACTTTTTCGAAATCGAGACTTTATCGTATAGCGAAATTTTTTGTAAAAAAATCACCTATGGTCGATGAACCAAACTCCGCCTACAAAATCGAAAATAATTTTTCGATTAATATTTATATATTCATAACTTTGAAGCTCAATATCTCAGTTTAATGTAAATGTCACTTGATACCTTGTTGCTCCAAGGGCAAGAATTGTTATTTTTTTAGAATTAACTGAAACAGATTCAATTTAGTGATTAGTGTATTTGGAGAATATCTGCTTAAAAAAAAACACGGTATTTGTATTCTCGGGCGCGTAAATCATAGTTCATAAATCATTTTTATCCATATCAGTTTAATGGAATTCGGAAGCATTTTTTTGTAATTTGTTAGTGATATGATCAACAAACATTATTCTACGCCAAAATCTATCATCGTTTTCCGAAATTTATGATTTATGTGTTCATATTTGTAATGATAATTATTGAGTGCTTATCGCAGTAGATCAGTGCGCTATTTCATTATCCAAGTCTCAGATCTAATAAATGTATACCACTAGAATGTCCGCACCGTTCGATATTTCAATATTCATTGATAATAATATGATTGTTACAACTGCGTACATAGGTGGCTCTGGGCTTTAGAGCGGCGCGTGGGCGGCACACGGCACGCGGCGGCACACCAGTGTGTCGAGCTTCCGCACGGGGATGCTCCCGAGTGCGTAAATTATGAATGAACACGGGTGCAGCCTTTAATAATATGCAAATTATCCCACGTGTCTCCCCCCCTTCCCCCTCTCCCCGGCCCCCAGCATCCACGCGCGCGGACATCTGCAACAATGGCCGCGGACGCATCGAATGGACGCCCCCGCCCGAAGGTATCTAGCATAGTTTGGGCGTGTACTATCATTTCTCGCGTTTATTTCGGAAACAAAACGCGTAGCAAAAATAATAGGCGAGCGAGAGAGCGCATCCCCCCCTCCCCGTCCGAACGCCCCCCTCCCCCCGCAGGGGCCCCCCTCCCCGCACCCGGGCGGTGTATTTTGGTCCGTGCGAGCGAGCGGGAGGCACGGAGCGCGCGAAGCTTTTTTCTCCTCTCTCGCTGCAGCCGTGACGCCGAGTGAAGCGAGCGCCGGGCATAACGTAGTGGGAGGTTTGCGCGGTCGGACCGTCGGACGAACTCGCGAGTGACACGGCCGCACCGGGTAACGTCCTCTTCGCGCTCCGCTAAACGTAAAACAGTGTCACCGCGCAAAAGTTGCCAAATATTTACGTACGCTGCGCGGCCGCGTTGTGAATCTTGGAACTGAACCTTTCTGTCGGGTGGCTGATTATTTTACGAGCTGTTTGGGGAGCGGGCCGCGGTGCAGCGCCGCCGGTTGCGCGTTTCCGGAAGCGCGATTCGCGAGTCCGCGGATTTTCCGCTGCACTTTTCGCGCTGCACCTCCTCGGGCGCGACGGGCGGGCACGCGCCCCGGGTCCAGCCCGCGTCCGGGCCCGCGGCAGGGGCCCTCTCTCGGCCGCCGAGCATGTTGCCAGTGATAAGGTGTAAATAGAGTGTTGCAGCGCGCTGCAGCTCCCCCGCGCCCCCGCCCCCGCCCGCCCGATGGACACCGTATTGATTTCTATCTGCTCATTGTTTCGCTTCGATTCGCTGCACTCCATTGCGTCTCGGCTTCCCGCTCGGCCGCTCTCTTCACCTCGCGCGAAGTCCGTCTAATTACTGGCGATGTTTTCCAATCGCAAGTCGCAGATCACAGCGTCCCTTCTTCGCTCGTGACTCTGTTTAATTTACGCAAATATAGTGCATCGGTATTGTGCAATTGTATATAATATTTAACGAAATTAGTAAACACGGATCGCTATTATTTCAATTGTGCATCTAATATTATTTGTTTGTGAGTGCGTTTACTTTTACACTTCCGACAACCGATACTCGGTTTAGTAAAGTGAAAAACAGAAGATCCCCTGAATTATTCAGAACGTCATACCGAAAATATATAATTCATTTTAATAATTAGCGTCTTTTATCCGTTCCGAGTATTACTTATTATCGACAGTCAGTTCCCCGCGCGCTGTAAACAAGTGATTCTGTTTTTGCCCGGAAACCAAAATAAACTTAGCGCAGATATAAACCTTCCATTCAATTCCATGAAAGTTTAATGAGAGTTTTGCGTATCTAAATTATTATTTCGCAGTATTGTGCTAAAGTTTATATGATTTGAAAGAAAATTATAGAAACGATTGAAATTCTATTCACGATTTCCGTATCAATAAATTGTATCGTATTATGTTATTTGTTTATTTAAAAATCTATAAATACTGTGTGAATTGTGATTTTAATTTTAAAATATGTTAAATAACAGGACTTATCTTGGAACTGAGTGAATAATGATTGATTATGTATGTATTTTATCAGAATATATTGTATTTAAATTATCAAAACTATTATAAAGAAATTAATCATAAAAAAAAACTGCTGTTGCTGATACCTACTGATTTGTTTTTATTTATTAAATATATTTCAAAGTTTATTTTACCAAATAAAAAAATCGCGCAGTTATCAATAACACATCTAGTATATTTAAATTCTGCATTTAATAATATTTATGTTTTATTCACATACTAAACTCGCAACGGGCAAAATTAAAATGTAGATATTATAATTTATAGTATTTAGCTATTCATAACAAATATTCAAGTTTAATTTTAATGGGGTTCTTTTGTACAAAGAGGTATAATATACTTATCACTCAGTTCCAAGTCAAATTTCCCTATGATTAAATATAACTACATTGGTATAATAGTTTTATTTTAAAATAACAATATTCTAATTATATCTGTATATTTTTTGTTACAGGTGATGATATCTGAGAACACAAGCGACCGTAACAAGTTTTATTATTTAAATTCACGCCATGTAACTACCTAGGAACATTAATATTATTTTATAAAGACACAAGTGTTAATTTTGGTTAATAATCGAGTTTACTGTACATTCTACCTCTACAAAACCAAACTTGAACTCTACAAGTGAAAAGTAAAAAAAAAAAAACATTAGAATTATTTGTGACAAGAAGAGAAACGAAATGATCGAGATGAGTTAAGGAAAATCAATATGACATTTAGTTGCTCGTGAGATTTGAAGTTTCCCGAATAGCTATACCTCCGAAACAGTGACATACCTAATTTAACCCTGGAAGGCATAATTATTCCCGTAAAACTGTCGCCCTGGGCGGGCTCGAAGGACGCCGTGTCACCCTCCGTGCAGTCGGCCATGGCTGCCGAACCTGGTAAGTTATTTAAATATATATATCCTGTAATATAATATTAAAAATACTTTTAATATGTAATAATTACGTAATAAATCTAATCCCGCAGCAGAGAAAAAGTCTGTTCAATGGACGAATTTTCTGTTTACTTCTTTATGCGTTGCCTACTGTTTCTAAATCTGATTGAAATACCTTTTATCTAGACGAGTTTATATCAAAATAAGCAAAAATTCAAATTATAATTATGATTCTTATTTTGCAATTTATAAATTTAATTACAAATATCGAATTCCAATTATCGTACAAAAAGCTTGTTGACAAAAATATTTATGATTGTTATTATTTAAACCGTTGTTATGATTATGATTGTGTTCGATAGTGACGATGATCGATAACTGATTATTCGTAATTCTTCACTGGTACACTAGAAAGTAAACCTCCAACATATAAATCTCAGTTACCAATCATTGTCACAACCACAGTCATATAACAGTTAACAGATTAAAATATAATGCTTACGTAAATAGTGACAGTATTTTCTGTACGTACCTATTTAGTTTTCTACGCTATTCTTCGTATATCTCAAACCTTTAGTAGACGTTTTAGGGAATCCCATTGCAGGGTCCATCATCTGATCTCATTCATCTGCTGTAGAGATCGGAGGCACAAGGCAAGATAACCTATAAAATTCTAAACGGATGTGAAAACTTGTGACTATTTTATTAATTTTTATTTATTATCTTTGTTTTATTAACCACTTAATTGAGTTTAAATACATCTACCGGTTTCGAAAAATACCATTTTCTTCTTCAGGATGTCATAACTAACTAAAAACATATATTATTGTTTCTTTACCAGAATCTATTTTTGAAAAAACAACAATTATTTAAAAAATAAATTTAGTACCTAACTCAAAATGTTACTTAATATAAATTTAATATATGTTTTTAGTTAGTTATGACATCCTGAAGAAGAAAATGGTATTTTTCGAAACCGGTAGATGTATTTAAACTCAATTAAGTGGTTAATAAAACAAAGATAATAAATAAAAAATATGAATTTTAACCACAAAGTTAATATTGCTAATTTTAAAAGTATTATTTTATTAGCTATATGTTGTGTTGAAAATGATACATGTTAAATGAAGGATTCGATTGATCAATATTATATCGCATTTTGGAAGATACACCAGTATGATCAGTATTTAAATTGCAATAGTATTTAGGTATGATAAACTTACAGCTAATGAATGAGTGATAGTAGAAGTAAATGGAAGCTAAATATTGTACGGAAATTCAGTTTGCAATCGCGGCGCCCAAATATTACAAATGTTTTTGGTATTAAAGATTTTTTATAACTATTCATTGGAGAGTAGGTAGTAATAAACATATTTAAAATAACAGCAAAATTGATTTAAGAAAGTGCACGTAATAAATACTTATTTAAAACGATTGTCTAAAAGAAAACATTATAAGATGGCGATATTATTGAGCAATATTATTATTACCATCTTCAGTACTGCAAAGTGAGAAATTAGTTCAAAACATTATACGTAACCGTACTATGTTATTAACTGTAACGGATAGACAGATATCATCTCGCTTTTATTTGCATTAACCAGGAAACAACGCACGAAGTCAGCTATAAACACCACATAAGAATAAAAATTTACCTATTACAAAAGAATAATAATATATTATATTACTGTGAAAAATTAGATACGAATTCAAATTTGATCTTAATGAATCGGTCGATTGTACAATAAACTTTTTAATCGGATAGAAAAGTTACATTGCATATTATTGTCATTCAAAATAAATGGTTCTTCGTATATTAATACAAGTATGTTAACGGTTAAATGGTTTAATAAACCTTATCGTATCTGTCAAATCGCATTTTTTTTCGTAACAACAACACCAGGTGAGGGTGGCTTAAAATTCGATTTTCCTATTTAAAATAATATCTGAATTGTTGTTATATCTGATCTAGTGTGTATTACACCCTCACCTACTGAATATTAAGATAATTTAATAATATTGGAGAGCGGTTCCGTCAAAAGCTTCATCAACCAAAAAGCGTGCATGACAAGATGTATGAAAGTGAACCAGGCAAGAGTTGTGTGGCAAGACAGAAGAATGTGGCATCTTATCATCTCCACATATTCCAGCGTGATGATAAGTTAGTTCTGAATAGTTAGATTCTTGGGTTCATCCTCCAACTATTTCTCAGAAACCCGACCTCAAATAGAGATGCAAAGTACTGCTTATATGATTAGCTTTGTCTTTATCCCTGAATCCTAAGTAAACCGTTGCATTCTCCGACCCCATTGCTTTACAAAATGCGTAAAAGTTCTGAAAAGACATACATATTCAATTATCTTTACATTCATCTAATTGAATAGACGCGATATGTTATAAAAATAATTCTTGAATTGTTAACAACAAGATGACTAAGAATACTTTAAAGGTATATAGTATTATTGGTTAAAGAAGAACATTTCATAATATATAATAAACTCAGCCCTCGATTTTTTTTTAGTTTATTAAGAACATTCATCTAATTTAAAAACACATATCTACTAAAAAAAATTGCCCAAAATCGCACAAAAATCCGGCACAGTGAAATAATTTTTATTTTGACAACAGCTTAAAACATATATATGTATTTTTTTAGTAATTATATTTGTATTAGTAGCCTAAATAATCGACTAGCTTGTATAAGAAGATGTACGAATGTGTGTGAGGCGAGAATTTTGTCAGGACAGAAGAGTGTAGCGCTCAATCATCTCTGCCTACTCCCACTGGAAACGGTGTGATGGTAAGTTAATTAGTTAGAGAAAATAAAAAAGATATAAATTTAATTATCTATTAATGTTATAAATTGCAAATACGAACAAAATGGAAAATCCGACAAGAAATCACAATTTTCATAATACCTATACATTTTTAGCATATGTGTTTTACATATGTTTTACATGTTACACATGTGTTTTAAAAAAAACTTATTCTCTGGAATTCACTTTAAAAATACATTTATTGCAATTGGAATGTTGTCTTTATAATCTCTCCTACATACAAGAGAATAGATTAATGCATATTACTTGCCTATGATGACTTAAAAATAAAATACTTATTCTCAATAAGCTTTTTTTTACAGTTTTTTTTGAAGTAGTTAATTTATTTAATGATGTATATATTAATATAAAGTACTCGGATCAAAGCGGTGGACACTAAAGATCAGATAAAACTAATTCTGAATAATATTAAAAGTATTATAACGATTACATATATAGTAAATGTCTAATATTCTAAAAATTTCACCTGCATGGCCATCACCGCCCTGATTTAATTTTAATTTTTCTAACACTATTTGTACACGAATAAAATACTAATATATAAATCAAATGCAAATAAGTTATTAAGAAACATATAACATATACACCGTGAACTTTCAGTACCATAAAATCAGTGGCATAATTGGGGGCCTGAGGCCCGCGCCCTGCAAAACTTTTCCTATCGATAAGTTTGCGAGTATCATCAATACTTTTGTCAGCTCTAATATGAACTAAAAAAAAAATTAAATCAACCAAACCACAGAAAGAAATTGAAAAATCATTGCTTATGTATGATATATTACAAAAATGGAAACATTATCGATGTACTCGTATATAGTAGTACGATTTAATTAATTAAACCGCAGTACTTGTACTATATTATATTTTGTTTGTTTTATACAATATCTATTTATCTAATTTGTTTTATACAATACATAGATAAAGGGGCCCCATTTTCCATTTTACATTGGGCCCGAATTTTTTGTTACGTCATTGCGTAATGTGAATGTAATTTTATATATCTACGGCTATTAGTTGGTTAAAATATTCCTGATTAACCACAGTAACATGTCAGAAGATATTATCAGAAATCAGAAGATAGAAAACAATTTTTTGTATTTACATATCGCACACCTAGATCAAAACTAAGACAACTCAAAAAAACAATAATTTTGAGTTATTATTGTATTCGGATACAATGTCATATACACAACTGACTTATCCTCAGTTCTTGAATAATGTCATTTTAGGATACATTTATGACCTAAAGTGATATTTAGTTTCATAACTTTAGTAACAAAAAAGGGAGGAAAATGTTATTATTTTTTTATCCGCTGAAAAATGACTTTTTGAGTTGTCTTAGTTTTGATCTGGGTGTGCGATATGATAGACGTATATAGATTTACGACAGTTTTAGTTAGATTTAAGACAATTTTTAGTCAGACTTACGACAGTTTTAGTTAGATTTACGACAATTTTAGTTAGATTTACGACACTTTTAGTTAGATTTTCGACAGTTTTAGTTAGATTTTAATTAGATTTACGAAAGGTTTGGTTATTCAAATCAAAAAGTGATCATAATAAATTAATTGAAGTTTACAAAGCAATGGTACATAAAAACATACGTATATATAGATATATGTATACGCCTGAATACGTATTGAATCAACGTAAAAGCCCATGAGGGCGTAGATAAATAAAATAAGTATATATATCAAATGCCTTCGGTTAATCGGTTATGTCTACTTACAATACGTTTTGAATCAAAAGCCAAGAAATTCATTGTGAAGCGGTTATAATCCTGATAATATTAAAGTAGTAACTCAAATCATTCATAAATGAGATAAATAGTGCGTATCGCTTATCTGAATAATTTTCGGATAAATATTAGACACGGCTCTTTGAAATGAATAGCGATCCTTGCCAAAACGTTGTGGTACAAATTTAAACGAAGAATACATTAAAATCCAGTGTTTTTGTAGGAAGATCATGATGTTAGCTGTGTAAAGATTTTCATCGCGAGCTTTATTTTTTAAGATAAATATGTACAACATGTATATTTTGGAATTTGTGTACAAAACCTCGAGGGCGCTTAATATGATATAATGTGTGGCCGCCTACGTATTTCTTCGGATTTTTCATCTATTTATGTTTAATTGTAATGTATATTGATTCACGAATAATGTGATTTGTTTGAAATTCGACATTATTCTATGTAATCTTCTTATTCAAATCGGTAAGTATCTTATTACAATAAATAGTACAGAAAGCCGACCCACACAAACCGATACCTATACGCGAATTCTCACCACCATTTGGGTTCAAAAGAGGGTTTTAATCAACACTCTAGTTACGAGTGCAAACCGGATATGTCAAGAAAAACATTTGATGGAGATAAAAATACTCAGAGACGCGCTAGTCTGTTATAGTTACCAGAGGCGATAGATAAAACATCATGAAAGCGAAGTCTGACCGCACTAAGAGGTATCCTGAAGCGGAATTTAAAAAGAAACCGTTCTTATTTTTATTAAAAACGTCACAAACAGAATTGCTGTAAACGGAACGAGACACCTGAACGCTTTCTAATACGCCAACGAGTGGCGTAACTACGCCAATGCAGCCATTGCGACGCATTGAAGCCCATGTTAGATCAGGGCCCAGTGTCCGCTTCCTGCAATATATTTGAAATCAATATTTTTTGCGAATAGCGCTAATATGAACTAATATTTTTTTTTTAATTCACCACTGCAAGGAATGGAATAATAATATTTAAAACGTAATTTCTCACGTGTACTACAAAAACACGTTAAAACATTGCAGATGCTTACAAACATGCTTAGATCCAAATAATCGCCGCAAAGCGAAAATAGGAGACAAAAGATTAATTTTGTTTTTAACATAGTGAATCTGCAATAGATGGAACTTACACAGACATAATGAGTCTGCAATAGATGGAACTTACACAAACATAATGAATTTACAATAGATGGAACTTATACAAACTTAGTTACTGTGCAATAGATGGAACTAACACAAACATAGTGAGTGCAATAGATGGACCTTACACATAACACGCTTCAGCGACATCAGGTAACTGCAAAAATTGGGCCCCAATGAAGAACGGAAAAAAGGGCCCTCCCCAAATAAGTATTGCGTATAATTTAAACGAAGATGAGTACTGCGTGGTTTATCTATTAAGTAGTAAGAAATATTAATTTAATATTAATTATTACACTTACATGAAAAAAAAACATGTAATACCTAAGGGCCGATTGTGTGATCACTAGTAACTTTTTACTATGCTAACTTTTTACAAACGCCCTTAGTAAAAATCCTTTGCGAGTTGTTGATACATCAAATTTACTACTGTCAAAACATAGATGGAGATATCTATAGGCGTGACAAACAATCACGAAATATATTTAATTTTATGCATGAACTATGGATTTTTTCATATTATGTGTAACAATGTAAACAACGAGATCATCAACGGACGAACCGTTATCACTAAAATAGCGGCATATTGAATGATCAATTGTTGTATACTGCAACTTTAAAGTACCCATGTGTCAGATGACTTTTGGAACAGCTGTGAAAAGTCCGCCATATTTAACTATCGATTTTCGTTTTTATTATCGGATATCGCAGAGTTAAGTGAGTTTACTTACGGGTGTACTTTCGAGAAGTAAATATTTTTTACTAACGATCAAACAATCCGTTTACGCGAAAAAATGTACGTAAATGTAAGTAAAAAGTTACTACTGATCACACAATCTGCCCTAAGTGTTCTTAGGTATTTATATGCACTAACATTTCGACCCCTCCTACGTAAAGTATAGTTAGTAAAAAATGACATCATTCTAGTATTTTGCACGTATTTGATACATTTTTAAATGGCTGTAATTTGTTTTAGATATTGTGTTTATTAGTACCTACATCGAATACATTTTTTTTAAATATGCCGCGGAAATATTTTTATTTTTTATTCACGACAAACTACGATGAGATTATCACTATTCAATTAGAATTTTTTGCAGATGGTTTAAAGTTTTTAAAATGTATGTTTAATTTTCTTTCTTTATGGATAGGTAGGTTATATAAATCGAACAGCGCTTTGGTATGAAACAAACATTTTTAACCCTCAGCATACCATGATAGAAAATATCCTTACGCAGCCATAATGTCAACTTGTGTTACCGTGAGGAATGTGTAATTTTAAAGCATTTTAAGTAAGGAAAAAATACCTTTACTAGTTTTAATTACGGTAAATACTTCTTGTCAAACTTTTACTATAAATACTGATATATAAAATAATATAACGGAGTATTCATCATATACAATATAATGGTGGCAAGTATCGTTCTTACCAAGCGGTAGACCGTTGTCACTGCATGGGTTAACAAACAATGACTGTGACAGAGTTCATATTCCTTGCAATAAGTTAACAATTTATTCGATCTCGATGAAAACCATAGAAAATTCTATGGTTTTTTGATTGTTGACCACTTCAGATTTCAATGGCGGCAGCGTAAACAATTAATTTTAATTCCAGACTAAGCAATGGAAAACAAAAATTATTTAAAATGATTTTTTCTCCGATCCGTTTCTAATGTGAATTTTTTGAAAAACTTAATATCAAATAAAGTTTGATGCAAAATATACGATTGCTGATTTACCCAGTTCTTAAATATTTGTGGTCTAAAACTATAGATGAAAAATTTTGATAAATAATCAAAAAAATACATTGGGGAAAAAATCGTAACGTTCTTATGTAATTTTTGTAACTGGTATAAATTACGCACTTCGCAATTTTGTGATTTTTTATTTAGAAAATAAATATCTGCAACTAGAACCAAATATCGCATGGTTTTTACGTGCTGACAAAATGAAGAAACAACTGGCGACTCACGCGTACCGTCGCTCAATTACAAAATGAAAAATTTTTAAATTTAAACAGAATTTTACATAATTGTATGGTCTATCAACAGCGTGACAAAATGTACGCGTACTAAAAATATATCCACTAACAATTCCAAAAAATATACTTACCACCACGCGGTTTAAAATAAACCACACGTTTCTCCGCGGGAGTAGGCGGAGAGGATAGAGTGCCACATTCTTCTGTTCTGACACACGATTCTCGCCACATCTACATTCTACATCTTCTCATACAAGCTCGCAGATTATTGTGGCTTCTAACAGGACGTTCTCTAATTCCGGTGCCATCAACACTTGCGTCATATATATTTCTTACTACTCTCTCCTCATACATCCGTTCCATATGACTAAACCACCTGAGTGATTCTTTCTTAATCTTACTCATTATACTAAGGTCAGCTATATACACCAACTATTTTTAACTATTAATATAAACATTATACATCCATCTGTGAAATTGGAATTCTTGAATTGCGTATGACTTTCTCCTGTGAACTGAAATTATGGTAATTGTTCTTCTAATTGGTATATTTTCATATTATTGGAAAATCTACATCTTCTAATAGAATAATGAGTACCTATAATATAGTAATCTGTTAAAATTATAATAAAGAAGAGTACACAGTTCATTATAGCACAAAAACAAGTTCAAGAAAAGTCACTTAAGTAGTTTGGCTATGTGAGACGAGTGATGAGAGAATGATAAGATACTGCCTAAGTGTCGATGGATATATATATATATATAATATTCGCGAAAGTCTTGGAATGAATAAGTAAACCGGATGTTGGAAGACGGTTTTGTTAGAAGCCTCCATATAAGAATATATATGAGCGTGGACAACGCAATAAGTGTCAGGATAAAAGAACGGCATCCAGTGGCGTAATTACGCCAATGCAACCAATGTAGTGCAATGGGGCCCATGTTAGATAAAAACCCAAAGGATCAACAAAAAAATTTTTAAAAAATCATTTCTAAATATTGCGGAAACACATTAAAGCATTATAGATGTATATTGATGTACTCCGTTAAAATATTAGGTTTGAACCGGACCATCGCTGCAAAGTAGGTAAATTAAAGTTTTTTTTCAGTTGCGAGTGTATATGAACGCCTACGAACGAAGTGGCAAATTAACACCGACAATAGACTTAATTTTGTCCTTACTATTTATTAAATAAAACTGCGTAGTATTTATACTATATTTCAAAATTTTATATATAACGTACATACGTGCATTTTGCATTGGAGCCCAATTTATTTAGTTACGCCACTGGTGGCGTTATATTCTTTTTAAAATGTTGAATGTTTGGGTATGATTCGGGATAAATAACAATAGGTAATGAAAGTTCGTCACCAATGTTGATTTTCAGATTTCGAACTTTTAACTCTTATTATGTACATTTAAAATCCATGTTGTCCTTCCATCTCATACTTAATATGTGACGGTACTTCTCGTGATATTTTCCATTTCGGGCACTGTCTATATTCTAAATATATAATCTGTGAAAGACTCGCCTCCGTGAAAGAGCAAGTAAACAGATACGCAAATACAACGTGACTAATGTCAACTTCAAAACATTTTAAGCATTACTGACACCTGTTGTATTTATCTAAAAACATTATGAACAGTAGATTCGCGCCAATATCGTAAACGATCGTAAGCCGATGCGGTGTTGTGTAAAAACAAAATAAAACAATGTCACATGAATGAATAGTCATTATATTTTCAATTGTCTTCTAATAAAGCCTACACAATTCATATTGTCATTTCAAAGAGTCAAAAACTATCTTAGACAGTGATTACATCATTATTATAAATCTACTAGGTACATATTTAAAATACAACTACCCTGCAGTTCAATTATTTACCATTTTATTTTTCTTATTATAGGGCCTTCAGAGCAGCAGTACTCGCTAAGGTGGAATGACTTCCATTCTGCCATCCTTTCATCATTCAGACACCTTCGTGACGAAGAAGACTTTGTTGACGTGACGCTGGCCTGCGATGGCTGCTCCTTCAACGCACACAAAGTCGTCCTCTCTGCCTGCAGCCCATACTTCAGAAAGTTGCTGAAGGCTAACCCTTGTCAACATCCCATAGTAATTCTTCGAGATATACAACAGAAAGATATGGAGAGTTTACTGAGGTAATTGTTCTGCTATACTCTCATAAAAATATTCTTGGATTATTGACTTAACCTTTCCTCACAGTACATAGTTTCAACAAATCGTAATAGACATTAGTTTGGTAATATATTAACAATGTGTCATTTGCTTTCGAATTACACAAATTAGTCAGTTTTACATTAATACGCATAACAGAAACGTATTAATTAAAACAGTAAAATAAACCTTATTTTTAACAATAATTTCAATATTGTCGCAGATTTATCTTTAACCACACATTTTTGACCACTTGTCCTTGACTTGATATCCCCATAATGTAAAATTCCATGACAACTTAACCATAACGCTTGGACACTTTTTACTGAAGGTTAGAAGAATCATTCAAAGTTTTACGAAATTAATGAATCTTAGACTAATTGATAATCTGAATCTCTGTTGTCTTTAGTCACCGAGGGTTGTGGCTGAATGGAAGAATCTAAAAAATGAAAAAAACAAATCTTTTAGATCAAATGTACATTATAAAATAGTATTTTGTGCAAGGACTTAATCAAATTGCCTAGGGAATAATCCAATTTTATTATGTATTTGCCAGGATTATTAATGAATATGTATACCAGTTAAACACAGGCTTTCTTTTAAATAATACACCTCTTTATTTTTTTAGTAATAAGCGTGTATCTAATTGGCTTGTATCCTTGTTGAAATATGATAGTTTCAATTCTCTTTCACATTCAGTAAATTGAGTTCAGAAATAAATAGTTGATTTTTCATCAGGTTTATGTACAATGGAGAGGTTCACATTGGACAAGAACAGTTGGGAGATTTCCTTAAAGCTGCCCAGATGCTACAAGTCAGGGGTTTGGCTGATGTGCCAACTCCAGGAATGCCCATCAGCAATGTAGAGCACAAACTGTCACCTGTAAGTATAATCTCTTATAAAAATTATATAGATTTCTAAGTAATTGATTGACTATTATTGTAGATGCTGTGACAGAAACAGATTTATATTCAATAAAAAATATCCATTAAATAATGTATAGATATATGTAACTGTAAAATTGTGAAACCAGTCACATATTGGAAGACTAATATTATATTTTTGACCATCCAATAGGATGATTTCTGGCAAAATGTATAAAGTGATCAATTTGCATAAGATGTGCAAAATTTTGTACTGAGCATATATTTTCTTTTAGCTACTGTGTATTTTGACATTGCATACAACATGGTAAAATATTTTCAAATTAAGTGGAAAAACCCAAAAAAAACTCCATCTTGATATTTACTATAAATAAATTAGGTAAAATTTTGTTCTCTCTACTCCAGTCTCTAGTAATACTTTAGAGATCAGGGCTAAAATATTAATTTTTCATCCATTATTTTTTCTAGTCATCAACGAGTCAACCCTGGCCTGAGACGACACACAACAGATCTCGAGAGAGAAGTCGCTCACGTAAAGATGCTTCCGGACATTCCCCACCGCCCCCCAAACGTACTCGGTCATCCGACCTTTATCAGGCGCAATTGAGGAATAGGTAAATTATTATTAATAATGGAAATGTCTATAAATGGTGGCTATACATATTGAATATTCTATAGTACCCTAGCTCAACACATTTTAGTGAGTCATCCTAGTTAATTGTTCAAATTAAATATTGCAAACCAATTTAAACATTTAAAAATATATCTACATATAATACATTTTTTATCGTTGAAAATCTGTGTTTTGAACTGAAATGCTATATCCCTATAGATTAAATAGAATACATAATTGTATTCATATTACGGGACAGAATTCTATGTAAAATGAACATACATATCCATCTAATATATATAATGATTTTGATATCAAAAGTTCACATATCCACTTTTCGTAAAATTTAAGATTCAAATGTATGGAAGTAGAACTATAAGTTTTATTAACACAACTGGCTAAATCTCTCAAATTTCTATAGAATTATGAATCATATTTTACATATCAATATCTAATTATCCCAAATCCATATTCGTTTAATTTTAAAGTTGCTTAAATTCATAAATCAGGTAATAATGTTACAGTATTTACCCATTGTGATACTTTTAAGTTTAACAGTTGTTGTGTCTGTTAATTATCAAAATATCCCAAAACCTTATTAAGATCAATACTTCTCAAATCCAACAGTTTGAGAACAATACATCCTAAATCCATCTTGTATTTACTATTCACAGTAAATTTTAGAAATTCAATATGAAAATGTATTTTAAAATGTTCTTAATCATCTAAACTCTATATATTAAAAAATAAACATATATTAGCATTGAAATAAATATTATGCAAATATTCTTCATTAATGAAAATTCAATAAACTGGATTTGGGAAGAACCGAACTCCAAACTGCTTACACATATACGAAAACATTTTCTTTCATTCACACATCATGGTTTATTTTGGGCACCAGTTCAAAAAAGTAAAAAAAAAGTGAAAATAGTTTATTTTAATACAATTGTGGTTAAGACTGGAGAATAGCTTGTTTTATGTATTAACGCCATCTGTTTGTCTATTTCATCATTAGATCTATATCAAATTTTTGTACTGTTCAGGTGATAGAACTAATGGTCTAAAACCGTTTGGCTGGTATGAAAGGATAAAAAGATATTAGTTAAATGCAAAGTTTATTTGATTATAATGGTGGTAATACTAATAGTACATACATATTTAATTATTCACAGGGTTGAGTCACTATCTACTCAAAATCACCGAAGTCCAGACAGATCACTGAATAATGGTTTGGATTTAAGGGATTCTCTTTTAGGCCAGGCTTTGGAAGGTGGACCCCCCTCACACACCAATAATATGGTATGTTTCTAAATTAATAAAAATTAGCTAATGAACGTATTAATTCTAATTAATATTTTTATTTTTGTTCTTATTTTATATTTTGTGTTTATTTATTGTCTTGTCTTGTCTTGTATCTAGTATCTTCCTGGCTAATCACAGAAATGAAATTCTACGTACAGTGGAACCTCGGTATACATCCTTAATCCATTCCAGATCTTTAGACTTATACCAAACAGGACATATTCGAAATGAATTTTTCCCATAAGAAATAAAGGGAACATGATTAATGATTAATTAATAATGAAAAAAAGTCCTATTGTTATTGGCATAGTATACATTGATGGGGTTATATAAAATATATTAAATACTGCTTAATATGAAAATATATAAATAGAAAATAAATTGAATTAAATAAATGAAAATTTAACAGGTTGAAGATTATCATTACTATAAATCTGTCTGAAGAAATTTGCTTCTACCTTTTCCTCAGAATGTTTGGGAAATGTGACATTGTCTGGTCATTCCAGACAATGCTATTTCGGTTTGTTAATTTCTTAGAATTCATGATTGATGAATTTAGAAAAAAAATTGCGAAAAAACACAAAATCACGTGAAATTCATGGAGAGTAGCGTGTATTGTTCACCGAATGGTAAAAACAGTCTAACTAACGGGCTAACGGTACTAACGCTCACGGGCAATCGTGGCAGAGATGCTCCCTCTCCAAAAACCGAATTCAGCCAAATGGCACCGTGCACACTATTTGACACATGCGAGTCGTCGCCAAAGGTCGCATACCAAACAAAAAAATTTGCATCCAAACAGGACATATACCAAGTTGGACTTACACCAAAGCAGACATATACCGAGATACCATTGTATGTATTTATACAGTCTGGATTTACTCTAGGGCTCTCAAATTGGTGAAGGTTCCGGGGCAAGCGCTGGTGCCAATAATGTCTAAAATTTGAAAACTAATACACTTTGTTTAATTAATAAGTGATTTTTCAAACCAAAAAACAAAAATGTATAAAAATAACTACAAATTGTTAAAATTTGTTTTTTTTTGGGGCCCCCAATGTGTATTAATTAGCTCAGGGACCCTTTAAAAGTAAATCGGCCTTGTATACAGTCAATATTTTATCCTACTCTTTGATCTGATGGGCACAATGATTTTATTGAAATACAAAGATTAATTACAAACCAGGTATATAAAATTATCTTGTTTTATAAAAGACTCGGGCAATTAATGAGGCATTTTTTATATGTAGTCTTATTATCAATAGATGAGGAGATTGATGGGTGAGAATGGTGAATGTTATATTTAGTGATCATTAAGCTAGCCAAAGACAGGTTGTAAGCCCTGTAATTACCCGTACTTCCATATATTTTCCATTAAATATAAAAAATAGCTTCGTCTCTATGAGATATCTATTATTTATTTAATTGATTAATTAATTAGAAAGATATACAGACAAAATGTATCAATTGAAAAAATATGGTTACTATGCCGGGAGAATGCGTTACACCACATTAACCATTAAAATTTAGGAAAAATTTTAGACATTTAGGTTTTTTTAAATGAGACACCTATTATTTCCATTTTTCAAGTTTTTGTTTGCAATGAACATAAGTAACTTGCAGAAAGCAATTGGCTATTACTAGCTGCCTGTCGCTGTACCTTGTAGACTAATGGTTGACCACAGCCGGTGTTTGTAAAACCTATTTTTCAGTGTTGAAAATATAATTTATCATCAAAAAAAGAAAGTAATCTACCACAACATAACTTAGCTTAACCAAATAACGCTGACGAATACCTTATCACGCATGTTCTTAAAATTATTTAAATATATAATGTACCATTCCGGGGGTATCATACATTCACCAGTTTCATAGCCAAAGAGTGACTGCCATATGACTCCGCTTGGTGATGGATTATAGGAATCGTTCTTGTATGGTTCAAAATATTTTGCCTGTTGTTCATTTATCCAGCTGTCTTCTATATTTTAATTTATTTTATTATTTACATACTCTGCCTTGAATACTATATATTGTTAAAGCCACATGTTCAGTACAAAATGAACAGCTTCACTTATATGCATGTTTAATTATATTTATCATGGAGAAATATTAATGTGTGTCATACAATATATTGGATGAAAATACAGTGTTAACAGTGCCAGATGAATAGTAGAAGAAAAGAAGATATATGCAAAAGTATAAAATCTAATGGTTTAATTTATGTGACGGTCATTAAATGGAATGAACATCAAAAATAAACAGAACCAAAGAGCAGTGGTGTAACAATAAATTACAGGATCTTTGGGAAAACATGAACAATCTCATCTTACTTTTTTTAAATGAAAATAATTACGAGAAAATTTTTTCATGTTGTTATTTATATTTACTTTTTTTTTCTACCTATTTGTTACATGCATTTAAAATGTTAATGTAATGGAAAAATAGTTACAACGGATTTGGACATTCAAAGTTAATATTAATTGTCGATGGCATCATGAAATTATTTTATATTTAAATTTACGATATACCTACTCTTTCATTTGTTATTAAGATTTTTAAATCTATGCCATAATTGTTGACTTATTCAGCCATTTCGATTTCATGCTCACCTAAAATAAAAAAAAATTCTTGCAGAAAATGAATTCCGAAAATTCATTACAAGCGCAATCAACGGGAGAAGACTCTTCATCTGATGCAGCTTTGAGTGATACTGAAATGGATTTACCACCAAGACATGCACCTTTACCTAAACAAGAACCCCAGGATTATTGTGGTGATGATATGGGCATGTCAGGACATAACGGGAGCATGCTCGACCAGCAAAGAAATTCCAACTTTCCTGGAGCTCTTCTAGGATTACAAGGTATTGATTCATTGTCAGTGTAATATACCAAGTGAAGTATGTCCTTGAATGTCCACATATGAACTCAAAAGACACAAACACTGCAAAATTAGTAATTCTCTTAAACATTGTGTTCTCTATGGAGAGCTCACTGAATCAACTAATAAATAACACTAATCTATGTCTAATGGGTGAAATTTAACCAGTAGGCACCACTAGATACATAGTTTTTTTTTAAATAAAGATGCGTACACGGAATACATGTCACATCAATATTCTTACTATTTTCAAACTAAGCTAAACGCATGTATTATTAAAATAGGACTAACTTGCTGGTCTCCTAGAACGAGGCGCAAACCACCGACCACTAGATCACTAGGCCAACATCTTAACCACTAAACCAACAAGCTACTTTGTAGATACATTGTTTGGTCATAGATACATAGTTTGTTTTATCAGAAAACATCTATGAAATTCACATATTCCATTCATTTTTCTCTTTCTACCATTCAATCATACTGTCTCATCATTCTTTCACCTTTCCCCTTCTCCCTATTACAATACTGATCACTCATTAAAACAGGAAAGTATACAAATTAATTCATTATAAATATATATTGTATACACTACACTACAGTGCCCTCTTCCTCGAATCTTATTTTCGGCTCAATTACATGTTCCTGTCCAAATATAAAACAATACCAATACTGTCCAAAACTAACTGACCCAACTGAATCTGTTTTTCAATCAATGTATACAATTAGTTTTGTATTTAATCACACAAGCTTAATATTAATATTAAGGGTATAAACCTTCATAGGATAATATAAATTAAACCTAAACATAAAATTATGTTTAGGAGAACACATTTTTATTGTGAAGTTATAATTATTCAGAACATAGATCTTTGATATTTTAAATATTAATTAAATATATTAATTAGAAAGATATACATATAAAATCAATTTTATCGAAAAATATTGTTGTTGCGCCACCGGGATTCGAACCTGAATCTCTTTCCTAACTGGGGAAGGTGCATTATCCAACTACGCTACAGGGAAAATATTTTTAGTGATAAATTTTCGAACCTATATGTTACCTTTTTGATATTAATTAATTTAATCGTTCCATTATTTGAAATCAATTGATAATTCTGGCGTCTGCTATCATATTACTCAATGGTATTTGGGATTCAGTATAAATAAGGTAGATGGCTCTTTCAAATAATGGAACGATTAAATGTATTGATATCAAAAAGGTAACACATAGATTTGAAAATTTGTCACTAAAAATATTGTCGCTGCAGCATAGTTGGATAACGCACCTTCCCCAGTTAGGAAAGAGATCCAGGTTCAAATCTTGGTGGCGCAACAACAATATTTTTTGATAAAATTTATTTTATATGTTATTCTTTCTAATTAATATATTCAATTCACATTTAAAATTATTTTCTTTTGTTTCGAAATTTCAATTTTGAATATTAAACTTATGTAGTTAAATACAAAGTTATAATTATTATTAAAATGTCTAACCACAATATTATTGCATTAAATATTAAAATTTCTATTTATCAATTATTATTAGGTCATATACAGAACTTAGTAAATATATTCATAGATTTTCCAAAATTCAAGTTCCCAGCTATGTTGTCCTTACAATAATAAGTACCATAGATACATAGATCCACAAAACTATATTTTAATATTTATTTGAAGAAAACATAACTGTAAAATTGTATTAAATGGCATAATCTACATCAAACCCACTGTCTAACGTATAAATACCAAAAATTGGGTTTGATCCTTTAAAAAGGTTTAATAATATATATATTATTTATAATAAGTTTGTATTAAAGGTCTGCTTCCCGGACCTTCCGGAATGCATGGAACACCGGATAACTTTGGTAAGTTTCAATATTAAGTACTCATGCTGGCATGGAATTTTAACATAATTTATCTTATGTCTTCCTTCTTATAAAATCAAACCACAACAGAAAATTTTTGAAGTGCCTATTTATATGAGAAGTTTATTTATATATACATATCTTTATATGCTTCAGTATCACTCACTCTTTTAGCATATTAAATATGTTTTTAAATGTATATTATATTTAATACAGCATTATTGAAGATTATTTTTTAAATTACATGCTTTCATATAAATAACGCTTTTATATTCTAATCATATATTGATTTCAATGCAATAACAATTTACTAATTAATTTGTTTTAAAAATGTATTTTTCACTATGATTTTCATTTTTTTTTTATAATGCATTTATTTATTATCAAGCAAAACGAATCATACACAATGTGGAAGAAAATAAAGGATCTTGCAGCCTTTATGTTTGAGCACACAAATTTTTAAATTTTCCTCGTTTGGAAAATGTAGTTTTGGCTTTGTTAATTTGTTATATGTTATTCACGATGAATAATTTAAATTGGTAAATTATTTTGTTTATATATATATATACACAAATGTGTAATTGATTGGCATTATTTTGTGCCGAATGGATGAAGTAGGAAAAAATGTGAATATGTCGGAGCAGGTTGAAACCGTGTCGAGTTGTGATAATCATGCGGTGTCCGTCTGCCGCAGGACACGACTGGACGGGTGGAGCCACTAACTCTGTTGGACAGATGGATCCTCGAGTCACCCCACAGACCTCCAATCTAATGGTCACACCCTGGCAACAGGCACAGCACCACATCGGACCCGATATCGGGAAAATGCTGAGCGACCAAAACTACGGGAAATATCCCATGGCTCCCGCATACCCGGGCAACACCCCCATGCCAGATAACACCCAACTGCCCAACCAGAACAAGCCTAAATGTCCAGAGTGCGGGAAAGTCTACAGCAATAACAGCAACTTGAAACAGCACATTGTCAACTTACATTCCACTCCGAACGAAATCTTCCACTGTAACATGTGCGCAAAAGGATTCAAAACTCGCCAGTACATGCAAATACATATGTTATCCATGCACGGCATAAGGCAGAGAAAGAGTTATGACTCCAACTCCTCTTCCCCATCCATATCATAATAATGTGGGTATCGGCTTCAACAATCTTGCATTCGCAAACCCTCAATTTAATTTAAATGTTTTTACAGCAGCGATCAATTTTCAAATTTCATTATTTAAATAAATACAAAGAAATATAATCTTAAATATGTATTAAAAAAACAATGCAATATTCAAAATTGTTTTTTGAAGAAATTACGAACATGAGTGCTTCTGCACTCAAAAGTGGCAAAGTTGTTGAATGATTTGGGCGCTTTATCACTGAAGCATTGTTATGACTCTGTCTCATTCATAGTGATCCATTTATGCATGAGTATGGCACATCTCTGATAGATGTATATTTGATAAATGCATGAAGATAGAGTATATAAAATGGCTGGATATGTTACTGATATCGGTCCCGATGACGGGCTGAGAAAACTGTAACTAACAGCCGCCTCTGTGTTACAGGGGCGGCACTAATGGGTGGAGTGGCTTCCTACCGACCCCAGTGTCTCATGTGCGGACGGATCTACTCCTCCACTTCCAACCTCCGGCAGCACATGCTCAACGTGCACTCCCAGACGGACCGTGAGCAGTGGCATGGCTGTCAACACTGCGGGAAGAAGTGCAAGACCAAGCATTATCTCATCAACCATCAGCTACAGGCACATGGGATAAGGCAAAGACAGAGCACATAATATTGGCGATAACCGTCACACACACTAAACCGTGTTAAACAAAAGGCTGATTAGAGATAAACAGGATTTGTGCGAGTTTGAAAATATAAACATTGAACTATAATGTGAAAGTGCCAGTATTAAGATGTGATAAATATTTGTTCTCATTGAAAAACTATGAATACTTGTAATGACTTTTCTTTTAACATTTAATTTACACATTTGAAATAGATTTATGGTATAGGAAAATCATGTGTAATAATATATCTTCAGTAGTAGCATAGCAAACACGGATATGCAATACTACATTATTTATAAAAGTTTAATTTAATTTTAGTTAGCTTTATATTTCTTTCTATGACGCAACTAAGAATAGGCAACCATAAATGTCTTCGTAAATTTATTAATTACAGTAAAAAATATATGGCTTTTCTTAAAAAGATAGATTTAGTATATTTTTGCAATATATTTTGAGGATTATATGTAAAAACTTGAAGCATATTAGTTAGTTTTCTAAATGACTATAATATACCTGCCCCATAAGTTTTCTAAATGACTATAATATACCTGCTCATACTTATGAATAAACCCTTTTAGATTACAAACTATGGGATGATGAAACAAATTTTATCCCTATAATAATCAGTAATGAGTTTGATATCGGCATTGCAGATGCCGCAGTTTTCCAGAAGAACTTGACTGCCCCCCAGATAATAAAAGCCGAACCTCCCGAGTCCCCGACTACACCCCTCTTTAAACAGAAACAGATTTCCCCGTTTCTCGACAAAAGTTATAATTACTTAGAAACTGAGATTGTGAAAATATTATCAAATAGTGCTGTGAAAAACAATGGTGTATCAAAACAGTTTCAGGGAGAAGGAGAACTAGATTGTCCCTTGTGTGGAATTTCATTGACTTGCCTGGTGGAGGCTCGGCATCATATAGACCTACATTATCCGCGAGACAGCCCTCTCTGCCCTGTCACAACTTGCGCTAGACTATTTGCCCATCCCAATTCTGTGAGAAATCACATGCGTATCAAACACCCCGAGCAGTGGGATAAAATGAAAGTTTTAAAATGGAGTTGCGGATGGAATACATAAAATAATGTAAATGATATGTATTCAGTCATGTAATGTATATGTACAAGCTCTCATTAAAACTCCAGAAATATTGAAAACAGACTATGTTCTACAGTCATATTATGAATGTAGCACTAGATTTAAAAGATTAGAAAAATCAGCTAAAATTGTCAGTTTTTTTTTAAATTAAGTAATTTTCAACAAAATTATTATTAATTTACAGACATGTATTAGAGTATTATATTAAAAGACAAATATTGGCAACATCGCATTATCTTTTCAATTATTATAGTATAGTAATTTTTTTTAAACATCATATAAATGCATTTAACCCACCGTGGAAAGATCTCAACAATTGTTTAGTCCTTGTATTTCTAGTTTAAACAAGATTATTTTTAATGTATAGTAGTATGCGATGCAATGATATTATGCTCTATTTAAAAATCTAGCATTTCATATTAGTTTATATTTCCTTAATATTAGAACAGAAAACAAATTAATTTTTTCTACCAAAAAATATTTTTTGACTGAGTTTTTATTATACGTAGATTATAGATAAATACTATATCAAAATTGAATTGAATAAAACTAGGTTTGCCACCAGGGCTTCATCATACATATTATATTCTGAAAAATAATCAGGCACTTACTAAACTATTTTAGATAAACCAAATAGGGTTTTTTATGACAAAATTTAAGTAAAACAAAATGTTCCTCATCTCTGTTAAACAGAGTATTTATAAGAATGTACACGCTATATACATTTATATAATGATATAATACCAATATATATGTATATATATATAAATATATATATTATATTCAAAACGCTTTTACTGCATGAATCATAAATATAGGTGTACATGTGATCGTTGGTTGTAATATTGCAATCAACAAAATTGAATGTCTTTGTTCTATATGATGAAAACTGAATAAATTGCCAAAATGATAATGCCTTTGTATGATTCGTTTTGCACCCCCTTTACTCTAAACTAAACAAATCTTATTCTGGATTAGTGTTGATTAAATCATTATTTAAACTGCTATTGTGACTCAGATTGTAATAATGATTGATAACTGATTATTTATAATTCTTCGAGCAATGACACTTGAAAGTATACCTCCAATAGTTAAATCTTAGTTACCAATTATTGTTATATCTCACTTACCAATCATCGTCACAATCAGACACATAACGGTTTACCATCATGCTTCTGGATAGTACTTTGATGGATAGAGAAAAATTTTCAAAATAAACTATTTATAATAATATATTTAAATTAAAAGACTTTCTAAAACTCTTGCTTACTTGCACAAATAAACCATATATATTAAAATTTGTAAGTAAAGTTGACACTTGATTTTTCAGGATGCATTAGAATAAAATTCACATTC
Organism: Eubasilissa regina; assembly: GCA_022840565.1. Taxonomy (NCBI): domain Eukaryota; kingdom Metazoa; phylum Arthropoda; class Insecta; order Trichoptera; family Phryganeidae; genus Eubasilissa; species Eubasilissa regina. The sequence goes on from JAINEB010000018.1 coordinate 32,589,970, forward strand.
TAATAAAAATTCTGGTTAATTAGCAAAGTCTATGAGACAATACAAATGTTAATAATTTTCTGCATATTCTTTTATTTTGACCCCCTCATATTTGTAATTAACAAACACCTGGGTCATTTTTAGTTGTTCTAGTATTTCTTGTATCATGTGTGATACAGAGTGTTGGTTATTTTTTTGGTGAAATAAATATTAATGTTCTATTGAACACAATATATAAATAAAAGTTCTTACTTATGATATTAACATAGGAGGGGATTTAATTAATTTTTTAACTTAACTCATTCGTTCTTACTCAATTTTTGAGAGAGGTAAGTAGTCCTAGTCTGAAAATGGAATAAAAAAATATACTTTTTGATATCCTGGTTAATCTGCATCCCAGTTGGTACGTCTTATTGGATATTCGAAAATTTGCTATAGATTCGATTCTATAATAACTTGACATTTTGCTGACAGTGTCTCGAAGATCTTTGGACATGTTGAGAGTACGGGCCACTGATCCCAGGCCATGCCCGAAATGTGGTAAAATTTACCGCTCGGCTCATACCCTCCGTACACACTTAGAAGACAAGCACACTATATGCCCCGGTTACAGGTCAGTGTCATTGAATCTATTTCTTTGAATATATAATATTGGACAAACATATGATTTTTTGTTTATTTTATTTTTTTTGCAAATGTCAAGTTAGTTAAGTACTTAACTCGTAAATTAAGATGGGTATAAATTAAGATAGGCTGATCTACAACCAGTTTAGTTTTTTTGCTCACAAACACATTTCTGTGTGAAAAATTTATGTAAAAGATTGGTGTAAAAGCATAAACGTAAAGCAGCAAAATGATTTGTAAAAATACATAAAATATTAAGTTAATTATTCCATAATGGTAAAATACATTATTTGAACATGTTTTGTCTCTCTTATAAAAAAAACTAGCATCAATATTATAAACTACATATTATTAAATAAATCTGCTAAGCATTGTTAGTATTTCTCAATTTATTAATTATTTATTTTTAATACCCATTTACACCAATAGTATAAAATAACATTATTAAGCTAGCAAATGTTACGAAGAAAATAAATATCACAAATAGATAAATAGAATATCCATGTGTGTATTTGTTTTAAAATTATACCTTTGTAAATTTATCACAGAATCAATGAAATCTCTTATTTTTAAGTGTGAATGGTTTTAACTTTCCTTAAATTTTTATTGCGGTGGTTGAAATACTTTTATTGATGGATATTGTAAACAACAAAAATGTTACAAATCAGATTATGTTGAAAAGTTATAGTTTTAATGAAAATAAAACACTATCTAGGAAATATTAACAATTATCTACATTTAAGTAGTATCATAAATATAAAATATTTCATAGATATATACATTTCGTAGACGTAAAAAGAATTTTCTATACCTACCATCAATCTAAGCTTGTACTGCGTAAAAATCTTTACTAATAAATAATTAATCCGTATTATAAAGATGTTCTTTTTAGAGGTTTGTTTTTCGAATTGGCAACACTTTTTCCAGCGACAGCCAATTTGACAGCTGACAGCTGATTTGTGCTCAGTTTGGTTTGCCATTTTACCATCAATAGACTTACGCCAGAGCAACGCTTGCAAATTGTGCAAACTTCAGTTTTCATGCTCAGTTCGCGAAACTTACCATGCACTGTGTCCATTTTATGGTCGACATAATCATCCATCCGAGCAGTAATTCGAATAACCGTGGATCGTTTTTGCACCACGCATACTCTAATTAATAATACGCATCTGCAGAGATGTCGTACAGTGCGCACCGAAGAAGCCGTTGCTACAGTAGAACGTAGTATTGAGGAGGACCTGGATGAGTCGATTCGCCATTGTGCACAGCAATTGGAGCTGTGTCCATCCACTTTATGGAAGATTTTGGTTTGTGAACTTACAAGTTCCAGCTCGTGCAAGAACTAAAGCCGTTTGACCATAATGTACATCGTGTGTTCGGTGAATGGACCGAAAACGAGATTGCTCTTGATCCTCATTTTCAACACAAATTTTTGTTCAGCAATGAGACTCATTTTGCGTTGAATTTGGAGTGAAGAAAATCCAGAAACCATTACTGAGATCCCGTTACATCTACAAAAAGTCACTGTATGGTGTGCTTTATAGACTGGTGACATCATTGGTTCATATTTCTACAAAAATGATGCCAGCCAGGACGTTACAGTGAATGGAGAGCGCTATAGATCCATGATTTCTCACTTTTTCGTGCCCCAATTTAATGGCATTAATATGGAAGAGCTGTGGTTTCAATAAGACGACTCAATATGCCACACAGCGCACACCACAATCAATTTGTTTAAGGAAACGTTTGATGAGCGCTCCGCTTCTAGATTGCACTTTATTCGAGCCAGCCGTGGCTATATTAATGTAATAAATCATATTTAAACACTAATGGCATAAAATTATCATTCCAATAAAGCCAATACCATGGCCATTACCCATATATTTATGTTTTATTTCATTTTAAAGTTATATATCTCTAAAAAAACATTGTGCTTTCCCATCTATTTCTATGACTTTCTGGATATATTGAACATAGTGTCATTATGGCTATATGGTGGTTGGTTAAACGACCAGATCTGTGAGACGCAAGCAGGGCAAAAACAAATGTTTTTTTTTATTAAGGAGAAATCTTACTTACCATAGAAATTGTCTAAACGTGATTCTTACATGTCATCTAGATGTCATTTTTGGGGAAATAATTTGGGGAAAGATGTTATTATTATTCCATCTTTTATTATTATTTTTACTGCGTGTGGTTTGTTTTGGGAAAAGTTCTATCATTGAAATATAGATTCTGCTAGTAAAATATATTGCCACATATATTGTAGGTTCATACATCAACCAATAAACACGTAATTAAATAGTAAAATGTTTAGTTTTAAACCACCATTATTTAATTATAATGTCAACTTATATTATTTAATTATAATGTCAAGCCACAACATGTTTCCTTTCTTTGAAAATTCAACAAATATATATTTTTAATAAAAATATCTAAAAGCATTCTAATTATTGTAATTTGATACAAAAAAATTAATGTCAAATTGAAAACATTATTAAGTAGTATTAAAGCTTTGTAGGATGCCACCTGTCTAAGTAAGTCGTAAGTTCACACAATAATTAGCATTAAGCTTTTGGCAAGCCTAGTATCTCTTCACCACAGCTATAGATCTCATGTTAGGTACATATTAAATAAATAATACATAGTAGTTATGTTGTAGCACAGTAGTAGTTGAAGATTATTTATAAAGTAGGAAAGATTTATCAAGTACTTTTGTTTTGATACCTGTTGAAAGTAGGCAAATTTGTGTTTGTTAACAACCATGGAAAAAACAATATCGATCAGTGATTTGATTCCTTTTTTTGGATGGCAAGACATGTGATAAGATCAATGTGAAGTTGCATGCCATTTATAAGGATTATGCGCCTTCAATGACTACCATCAGATATTGGTTTAATGAATTCAAGCGTGGACAAACATCTATTTTTAATGAAAGACAGCCAATGCCGTCCGATTGAGGTGACTATGGAGGATATAATCAACAAAATCCATGATATAGTATTAGCAGACCACTGGGTGAAGATCAGAGAGATTGCTGACATTTTAAACATCTCAATTGAACACATACAAAATGTCCTACATGAAAAATTAAGCATGAGAAAGCTATCGGCGATATGAGTGCTGCATTTTTTCACAGTGGAGCAAAAACAGAATTGCACAACAACTTCGGAGCACTATTTGGACATGTATAAACACAATCCAAAAGAGTTTCTGCGGCATTTCATGACTGTTGAAGAAACATGGATCCATCCATCACTACATGCCAGAAATGAAAGAACAGTCAAAACAGCGAAATTCACCTGGCGAACCTGTTCCAATGAAGGCTCCATCGGTTCTATCAGCTCCATCGGTTCCATCAGCCGGAAAGATCATGACCACCATTTATTGGGATTCGAGAGGCATCATCTTCACCGACTATTTGGAAAAGGAAAGTACAATCACGGGACAGTACTATACTGATGTATTGGGCCGATTCAATGCTAAATTAATTAGAAAACGACCCCATTTGGCGAAGAAAAAAGTGCTCTTTCACCATGACAACGCACTAGCTCAGTCATCCGCAATCGCCACACTGGTTAAATTACACTACGAATTGCTGCCTCATTCATCCTATTTGGCCCCATGCGATTTGGCTTTTTGTTTCCAAACATGAAAAAATGGTTTAGCGGAAAGCTGCTCATGTTAAACGAGTGAGCCATTGCTGAAGCAGAGGCCTATTTTACTGAGTTCGACAAATCATATTTTTTAAATGGCTTAAAATAGTTAGAATATCACTGGACGAAGTGTATTGAGCTGAAAGGAGACTATATTGATAAATAAATAAAATAAGCTAAAAATGTGTTTCTTTCCATACGGTTACTTATCACACAGTCCTCGTATAATATTGTTTACCATGGACAACTTACACTATATATGTATTTGAATACATGCAAGGTTGAAAACTAATTCTTTTTCAATAGATAGATTTATTTCTGAGTGTCTTTTTAGTTTATTCATTTAATTTATATTAGAATAATTATATATTTTACTAAAAGTAATATGTCTTCTGTTAACAGATGTGTATTATGTGGCACAGTAGCCAAGTCCCGTAACTCCCTGCACTCTCACATGTCTCGGCAACATAGAGGCATTTCAACCAAAGATTTGCCAGTCCTACCGATGCCAAGCCCATTTGATCCAGAATTAGCCAGCAGGTATTTCAATAACCCATCATTATTTTCCATTAAAACTCAACCGCACATATTACAATACACAATTAGTTACAAATCACAAAAACTGCTTATATAAGCAGTTAGCTTATATAAACATTATGAGAACATTTTTGTAAAATGAGAAAAAATCCCGACAAGACTTTTAAAATCTGAATAACAAGTGTAGGACAATGATCACAATTTAGAAACAATGTACATATATGTACATAGAATAATAAGGAACCCAGTATCATATATCAAAATTTTTTTACTGTATAATGCCGATTCTTATTATTTGATGATGTCATTTCAAAATCTCCTATTGATATTTTAGATTATTAGCGAAGGCGGGTGTTAAGATTTCTCCTGCAGAACTAAGAGCACGGGCCTCACCGACTGGCCCACGAAGATCTGATGTAAAACTGGATGCCAAAAGTGCGCATTCAGCTGCTTCAGAGACCAGCTCTTTATGTGGGGATAATGATCCAGAGGATCTGACCATAACACCGCATAGATTTGATATGCTTCCTATGTCACCTCCTCCAAGTAAGTAGCTAAATAAATTATTAATTTTGCTTTCTTAAAACATCACTTTTCAGTGTTATTTTAAGTTAATGATGTGATTATAGATCACAATCTCAGACTTTTTGTTGAAAATAATAAAATGCCAAAATTTATTAAACATTTAGTCTAAAGACATATTGTATTAAACAACAAGTTCATTGCTTTACTAATAAATAAATAAGGCAGCCAAAGGCACAGTTTAATTTCAATTCTTCTAGAACTTAAATCAAGCCTAATTTAAATTCTCTGAAAAAGAGATACAGTGAAACCTCATTAAAACGAACCCCGCTATACCGAGAAATGACGTATACCAAATTTTTTTTCAAAATTAATTCCCTACAATCAATTTTTCATACAAAAATGAATTTATGTAACTAAATTAATTTTGTCCCGTACGAAAAAATATCGATCATTTACGTAAATATATAAAGAAAAGAAAAAATTTTACAACGAAAATATTTCAAAATATATTTTGGCCGTTTACGAACATGTTTGTCAATCGTTTTATTGCTTTAGCGTAGCGGGCCGGTCGGCTCGGGCGGTCCGCTGCACCCTTGTAAAATTTCTCCTTGGGATCATAAAGGCCCATTTGGCATAATCTCCACTTGTCCAAGGTTGGATTTATTGCCCATTGTCAAAATAGGTTAGAATGGCACCCTTCCCACACTCTGAAGCGTACACGTGTTCGCGCTTCGCTGTAAACCAGCTGGAGAAAATAAAAACCCCCGAAATCGCGATCGGCATGTTACACTTTAGAGCACGCGCGCGTCAACTTTGTGTACAGTATCGCCCGCAATGTTCGAGATGCCTACAATTCTGCGCATTATTATCTTCCCATTAGCATTGTCAACTTATGTTACTTTTTACATTATAACTGAACATTTACATCGATTTCAATGAACGATAATATTGTGTACAATATTGTTTGTTTACCGACATTTATATGTACTAACATTCTGTAATTTATTCTTTAAAGTACATTTTTTAATATTTTGTGGAACCTTAATTATAATAATTCCCGCAAAATTTTAATCCTTAACAAAAACTATGATTCCGAATTCGTCTCTCTACGATTTAAAGAAATATTAAAATACATTGACTGATGCGAAATCCTCAATGCTTGTAGCGGCTCTACGATTAACACAGTTAAAATTTAATGTTTTATATTTGCATGATATTTTAGAATTTCCAAAAATATCGCCGAATTTTAGGTTATCTTGTATTGTTTCGTAAAATGTTTTTAATTTAATTTCTTAATTATTATCAATTTGCTTATGTGTTGAAACAAAACATAGATTATTCAGAGTTTTATTTATACAGAAAATCCTCCTTTGCAGAATGCCTTATTATGTTATATCTCAAGTTAAACTGACAATTGGTGTCTTGTTTGCGGAACTTACGAATTTTTTTAAAGCCGTGCTACATTTACTTCTACGGCGCGCGTGGAATATTCATATATTAGGAAAAAATTATTATTTCGCTATATTTGGGAATTCATTATTACGAATTTTTATTTTTTGGTCCCTTGGGTTTCGCAATAACGAGGTTTTACTGTATTCAGATTCTTACATAATATGGTAGACTATCTAATATAATCCAAGAATTTCTAGACAAATTTCTTAAATATATTGGAATTTTTGTGGACTTGAGAAAAACCTAACACAACAAGCTAATATTAAAATTAAAATCCATTGATATAGACAACAAAGCACGAAGCTGGATTCAAAGCTATCTTCATGAAAGACCATAAAACGTAAAAATAGACAAAACTCTAAGTCAACCCCTGATCAGTGAATTTGGTATGCCACAAGAAACTGTTTTGGGCCCACTTCTTTTTATGATTTATGTCATTGACTTTGTTCAAACTAAAATTGACCGGAAAAATTATATTTTACGCCGATGACACTGTAATCACTGTAAACGGACATGATTGAAACTCAGCAAACATACACGCAAACAATGTCATGAACACACTAAAATCCTGGTTTGATAGTAATTTACTTTCTTTATACTGTGAAAAAATCTATTACATTCCCTTTTCAATCAAAAGTCTTAAAACACCGCCCAATATAAAAATTACTATCCATAACAACAGCTGCAATAAAATTAACTGCAATGACTCATCTTCAATCTTAAACCCTAAAAAAGAAACCAAATATCTTGGTGTAATTATCAATCAACATCTAAAATGGCACAGCCACATTAGCAAATTGGTGATGAGAATAATAAAATCTAAACATATAGATATTTATAAGGTTAAGAAACATAATAAGTAAAAATAACTTTAAAAAGGTATATTTTTCTACTATTCACTTACTACTCCAGTATGGGGAGGAGCATACAATAACTCCGCAAAAGTAATACAGAAAACAATTATTTCAAAATTCCCAGTTCTTAAAATAGAAAGTATTTACAAAAAAATCTCAATTATCCAATTATTCAAAGAAAATAACATTATAAAACTTGAAATAAGTGCATCCTTAAGATTTCAAAATGTAACACCAAACACTACCAACAAAATTTCATAAATAAATAATAAGCCATAAATAATTAAGAAGATAAAAAATATAAAAAACTAAAAAATTAATTAAACAAACACTTCAAAAATATACAATTAGACAAGTAATATGTAATATAGATTGCAATTATAAAACTTCTCTCTGACTCTTTTAATAACTAAAGTATATATCTCTCTCCAAGCACAGGATCTACTCTTTTTTTTAGAGGTACAGTGAAATACAAAAAATATGTAACTTCAATTTGCAATAGAATCAAATATGTAATTCACATATAAAATTGTAAAAATTAAAAAAAAAAAATTTAAAAAACTTATAATTTATTTTTTTGTATATATTATGTAAGTATCTGATAAATTTTTAAATATTCAATCCAATTAATTGTTCATAGTTTTCATTTCAGCTATGAATCATCATAATTCAAACACTACAATTACCAAGGTCCCTGCCATTAAAGCGATAGCAGCCAAAAGTATAGATTCAATAGCGCAGAATTTAAGTGGAAAACAAGAAGATTACCCGGCAGCATTGGGTGGATCGGCTATTTTAGATACATATTTACAGTTTATGGCAGAAAACACATTCGGTAAGAAAATATTACTATAATTTGCTTACTTAGTTACTACCACACTCTTCTATCCTGACACACAATTCTCGCCTCATCCACATTCATACAAGCTCGCTAGTTATTATGGCTTCTAACAAGACCATCTTCCAATATTTGGTTTAGCTGATCGTGCCAACTCTTCCACGGATGCCCTCTATTTCTGATACCTTAATTTGTATAGTAGTAAATAGTATAGTATAGTAATTTGTATAGTAGTTGCTAGTTACACTGTGATGAATATCTTTTAAAATATATGAATTGTAAAATGAATTTTACTATATCACAATATCGTATTGTAATTGTGGTAAAAAAATCATATTTTTAAATAGAAAAATGAAATCTAAACTCCTAAAGTGAGAATATGGATTATAGTAAATATCCTATAGGCATATGATGTATGTACATACTTAATCAGTACGTAATATTAATGTTAAAACTGTAATTAAGCAATACTTATAAAAACACAGTATTTTATTAATGGCATATAAATATCACATTCTATACATAACAGGGTGTGACATTTATACACAAAAATATTTCATAGAAAAAGCTACCATTTTGGTGGAACTAAAATATTAACATAATACAAATAACTTTTCAAAGATATTCATTCAATATATCAAATTAAATTATTTGTGAGTCAAATTTCATGAGACATAGTCTAACATTAACTAGGTACATAACTGGTTTTTGTATAAATCGAGTACATATCTAAATTATTTATTTTCGGATTTTGTTTATTTATTATTATTTTGTCTTTATGGTTTTTTTTTAATTATTTTATCTCTATAGTAGTCGTATTGTAAGATTTTACTATTAGGATAAGGTGTTAACTAATTGTTATCAAAGATTAACAACCATAATATATATATATTTAAATCAAGTACATATCAAAATTATTTATTTTCAGATTTTGTTTATTTATTATTATTTTGTCTTTATGGTTTTTTTAAATTATTTTATCTCTATAGTAGTCGTATTGTAAGATTTTACTATTAGGATAAGGTGTTAACTAATTGTTATCAAAGACAAACAACCATAACATATATATATAAATCGAGTACATATCTAAATTATTTATTTTCAGATTTTGTTTAAATAAATGGATATTTATTTGTAAATGAATGTCGATAACAATAATATTTAAACACCACTCAAAAGTTTTTTAAAGATTCCAGCTAATAATATTTTTTAATTAATAGGTATGGGGATGTCACAAGACCAAATAGCAGCCATGCACGCAGCCAAGTTAGCACAACTGAATGCGTTGGGAACTCAACTGGAAAGAAAACACTTGAGTTCCTTTAACAAGCTATCTCCACCACCACCAGGTCCCCTCCACCATCATTTTCTGGAACAGATGCACCAACATTATGGGAAGAAAGATCACCGGGATGATGAAGCTTTAGACTTGGGTAAGGAAAAGGATAGAGAGAAAGAGAAATCCCGGCACCGAGAAATTGTCGAAATAGATATAGACAAAGAAATAGAAGAATCTGACCAGAATAGAAATACTCGAAAATTAGACAGTGACCGTAATGACTATGATAAGAGAAATATATCAAGAGATGACTTGAGAAATGATAAGAGAGACAAGAATTTTGGAGACAGCAGTGAACAGGAAGACGAAGAGTTTTCAGATGAAGATATGCAAAAAGATTGTGAATAAGTGTAAAAATCTCTATTAGATTAGGAAATAATCAAATCAATATCTCAAATCCTATAGATGATATTTAAAAATTACATGTTTATCTTTAATAAATTTTCAATATTATTTATTCCGATAAGGTTTTATACAACTTAAAATATTTTTTTTAAATATTGGCTAAGATTTATGTACTTCAAAAGAAATATCCACATTTTTGTTTGTTTATTATATATTACTATATAATAATATTTCTTTTGATAGTTATTAAAAAATCTAATGGGTTTGAATTATCTGATTTGAATAAATAACTTTGAGTGTCATGACTTAAATACCATAATATTCATGTTTGAGTATTTGAACTGTTAGTATTTATGTAAATGCATATTAGATTGCAAGGGTAAACCGTTAATAAACATAAATCATATATTATGTATATTATAAAAACAAATTTATAGTTAGTTTAGTTTTTAGCATTGGCAAGTTGTCTCTGTTAGAAGATTTTTGGAAATATACAGATTTTATAATTCTTATACATGTTAATGTTAATAGGAAGACTGCCAGAGCTTCTCATTCAAGTAATATTTTATTAGACTTTGATAAATCATTTGTTTGTGCCATTTTTTTATTAACATTTTTTTAAGATAGGTAAGAATTTCAAATATAATTTTGAATAAATTTAAAAATTTAAAAGACGAATTTCTATTGTGGTGTGCACATTTGAAGTGCATAATATTTGTATGTTTTTGCATACACTAATTCCATCCATCTACCTCACTGTAGTGCTAATTTAAATATTCCTCCAAAAATACAAACATATAATTCCATCCAACTACCTCATATAGTATGTGAATTTTATTATTTTTAAATACTAATTCAGTAAATATTTAATTAGTTGAAAGTATATAATAAGACCAAACTCACAATTAATAGAGAAAAATATCCATTAGGTTAATATTATTCCAAACCCATACCTCAAAATACTGCCTCATGAATGTCTGTGTGTATTTGTAATGAAAACTTTTACAATAAATTTATAAATAACAAAAGTATACGATACAAAACAAAATATGGAGCTTGAAAGTTTACACTTCAATTCTCAATAGTGAATTATACGGAAATAAACAGGCTTTAAATATATTTAATAAAACCATTACAATATTTTTCCTAAAATTATTGAGCATCAATTTTTATACATTTACAAATGCCACAACTTAATCACAATCCTAAGACTAAATTTTACAAGTTGTGAGAAAAGCAATATGTTTTAAACTGTAGTTATAATATTATGCAAAAAGCTAACACCTATTATTTCTATTCTCAGTTAGAGTTCATTTTTAATGAGTTGTGATGTGTCTTGTTAGATACCCCTTAGAATTTCTATAGAAAATATTTTATTCGTCAATGTGGTCTGAAAATTCAATTGTTTATTTAAATAATATTTGGAATAGACTTCTATAAAATTAACATAAGAATTGTAATGAAAACATGTCAACCTTTCACTCCATTAAAAGAAAATCATATAGCTTAGCATCAAACTAAATATTTTAATAACCAATGTTTTTAAAAGCGTTGACCGTGTTTAAAAATGTATTTGAATATATTTTTGTAATTATCACGATAACCTCACAATCCTTACAGTACAATATAATAATCATTCGTATACTTTAGCAATTTTGTGTCTTATAATCAAATTATTGGGTATTTTAGTGAAGTAAAATCATAATATATATTTATTATTCTCACGTTTCTCTGATAATTGTTATTTTTCATTTTACAGCATTAGTTATATTACAAGTGAATTTGCCAATTGTGTGATAAATATTATAAAGCCCTAAGTGTATCTGTAGACGCCATGGCTATTTGGGTTTCCTATTATATTCTGTTGCATTTATTCAAGTACGTACATAAATATAATTACTAGCCATGATCGATATCTTAATTTATCTGCAAATATATAAAGTACCGGATAAAATACCTCATTAGAAGTAATATTTATTTTCTCCTCACAAATAAGTTACCATGATCTTTCAAATATTGAGTCAAACAATCATATAAATATGTAATACTGGTTTTAACAGGTGGCCAGCATCAACATTTTACTTTTTATACAAAATACATATTATCGTTAACTTATGACCTATTAAACCCGCTGTTAGTAAAAATATAGATAGGTACAGAATAGAGTGTGAACAGTTAATTGTTGAAGGACTGGATTGAATTATGTCTAGCATTTACTTGATTGAATACCTCGCAAGTATTTAGAGTAGGAAACAAAGTAGTAACTCTCCATTCATAGTACAAACATTTTAATCATGTTAAATTTTGTGCTTTAAAATAATGGCAGAAAATAATAATGCAGGTGCATTAGGTCACACTGAAATTAATGCCCTACTCAGCATGCAAATGTCAAAAGAATTGTTTGTAATTACTATTTTTGAGCTTTCTTGCATAGAACATAATCAGATCTTTTTTGGTAGGTATGGGTTTAGTTAATTATAGGAAGAGTATATGTCTCGAAAGTTTATCAAAAATAGAAAGAAATACATTGAGTTTCTGACATTATTTGTTTTAATTGGCTGTTATAATAGGTAAGTATCCTGAATTATTTCCGGAACTTCTTAGAAGTACTTAATAAATTAAATAAATGTTAAATAATTTCAGAAACATGAACCTGACCCTGTTTCAAAAAATTAGCAAATTAAATTTAAGCCCTGTTTAAAAATTACTGTGTGCTGAAAAATAGGACATCATTTTCTGAGTGAGCCTAGTGTCTGTGATAGCGGTTATTGTTGCATTTAGAGCAATGTGTGTTTTGAATGCTTTAGTAAAATTTTGTCAATGAAAATACAGTTTTCAGTACAGTACAATTCAAATATACTTATCTATTTATATAAATGAACTGTTCTTGGATGGATTGTAATTATGTATATTGTAATTTACTCTGTATTATCTACGCATTTAAGTTGTTTCAATCATTGTTAAAGATAATTTGAAGTAATGATAATACCATTTGTACATAAAAAAGTTTAATATGAAAAACTTGAACGTTTCAATTTGAATACAAAAAAATGGAAAAAATAACGTCAGTATCCATAAAATAGTTTTATTATATAATTATGGATAACTTGCAGAAGTGAAAATTGTATTCAATATTGTTTTAAAAGGTGCTTTGATCCAATAGGTTTATCAATAATTTCATTTTTTACATCTAATTAACATGTGAGATATTTCTTTGAATAATGAAGTTTTCTTTTAAATTATGATAATTGTAAATATTTTTCATTTTTTTTAGTTGGATCCCAGTGAATAAAATAGTTTTATTTTGTTGACGATACAAGACTAGTTACGAAAAATTTATGATTCAATAGCAAAATATATACTGGACTGTTAACTTTATTGGATTTTACTAATATTGGTTACAAATTCAAGTTCTTTGTATCATAGCCATACTTTGTGTGATATTTTACTAAATTTCATAAGGTTATCTGTTAACAATGTTTTAGATTAAATTGTTCTAGCCTCAAGTATGTTTTAGATAGTCTGAGCTATTTTGTTAATATTTTAAACGTTATACATTTGGAAGATTTACCCATTGTATTTTTATGTTTATTTCAATGTAATTTTATAGATAGTCTAGTTCAAGTTATATTGATCTAAGTATGCGAGCTTAACATTGGTATATGTCTTAAACCATTTGTAGAATTTCCAATTTTACATTAATGTAAAATATAAATTCAGACTCAAAAAATGTTCTCATTTTCACAATACATAAACATCAAAGTATTATTCAGTACTCTGCAATAGCATTATAATTATAATTAAAAGCCACAATTTTACTTTTAATATCGTTTAACGCCGTATACTGAATGCCGCGTTACTAAATCTTATACAATTTATAATGAATAAAATATAGTGCTTAGTATAAAAAAAGTAGCGCTGTAACAGAATATTTAGGAAAAATAATTTTCCACATTTTAGAAGTTAACTGTTGAGGGACGAGGTGCCTTCTAAAATTATTATGAATCAGCCTGAATACACTAGACCACTTCACAATGTCAACAATAATAGTAGCAGCTTTTGTGTAAAGCACATTGGTATAAAATGTGAAAAATTAACATCCGCGCGAGAAAATACGATTGGCGTGCCTTAACAACTGTTCATCAAATAACACACCCCATGTTAGTCAGGCGTTCTAAGTTCCTAAATACTTGCTCCCTATAATAGTAACTGTTAAGGATGTACATACATTTTACCATTAATTGTTTTATTTGTAAGCGTAAATACTAGACTTTAATATAAATAAATGATCATTTATTGAAAATACTGTACCATAAAATAACTGATCAGAATATGTATCGTTAATTTGTTGTGAATCATGTGTAAATGTTGCATTAATGAGTCATTTATTATACTACGCCAGCGGTTACAATTTGTATGTATTGAAATACGTCAATGGAATGAAATAAATACAAACAAGAATTATTCTCTATTAGGTCTACATAACTCATGTACAAATATTTGAATCTCACATAAATTTAATCCACGCACAAGTTGAAATATGTACGCATATTGAATGATGTATACATTTTTTAGTCTTAAATCATACCAGTATCAGAACCTTACAGCTGTTTTTGAAAAATCAATTTAATTGAAAATGTGCATTCCGTTCAAACCCTCAAATCCTCTATCAAGATAGGTTCAGATGTTGGCCAGGCCAATGCAATTTTTTGTTTAAAATTCATACAATAATCTGAACTTAGAGTATGCTCATTCACCGATGCACTTTATAGAGTAAATATCGTACTGGCAATCATTTTAGCAAATACGTATACTTTAATACAAAGCAAATTAAATTATCCCATATCCTTGCAATAACAAATATCCTTTTCATTTCTGACCATAAACTATTCTGATTAAATATCTCTATTAGTAAATCGTACTAAGTGAAGATGTGGCTTCTGCTACATGCAATTTCAGTCTTAATTTCAATTTTCGATGTATTTATTATTTTTGTTCCTATATTTTAGACATTTTAACAACTAACCTAATTATGTTTTGTCTTATTTCATCGCTTCTTATTGTACTTATTCATAAATTTCACTGTACTTGCCATAATTGTTTTCTTTAAATTAAGAAAATTTCATTGTGTATCGCTTGAGTTGATTTATATTAAATAAGTGTTTAAAATGTTGATTCATCTTTTAATTCCATTCACTTTTTCACTAATTAGGTATTGTTGTGTTAATTGAAAAATGTTAATGCTACATTTTTTTAATAATACAAAACTAAATATAACCAACAACATTTATGATTATACACAAAATACATCTCGATTTAAGAAATGAGAAAGTATTCTGCACAAAACATTTATTCTACACGAGGCTTTAATTAGATAGGACAGACAGGTAACATAAATAGGTCCAGAATATTGGTGAAAATGGAACACATTTTTATTTTAAATACCTATACAAAACTTTTTGATGCTTATTCATTAAGATTGTATTATATTCCAGATGTGACTTTCTTGCACGATATTAAAAAAAATATTGAAGAAGTGGCTGGATAATATAATTTTATTTCAGATTTTAAAATGCTCTCTGGATAATACAGACTTAAGACAAGGTTAATACAGATACTAGAAATGTGTTCCTGTAAAATAAAACATGGTAATAATTTGTAATAGATTTTTTGAAGAACTATTTTTAAACGATCATAATTTTCAATATTTGGGCACCCATACTAAATAAGAATTGAAATGAATTTGTACCATTTTATTGTAAAACTCATTAGCTCAGCAATTATTTTGGATTTATCAAATAGATTTTGAAGGAAATTGTTTAGAATATTTTCTATATTTTTTGTTTCAAATAAGATCTGCCATGTTTTGTATCCTGATTAACACACATGATACGTTCCTGAAGAAAAAACGTTTAAAAAATCAGTATTTAACATGTAATAAATAGGGATAGAGCAACACGCAATGAAGTATGAGACATGTATGTACACAGAAAAACAATATTTTTTATATTATATTAGTTTGTGCTGCTGAAGGTTCTGGCTTTTCTGAAATTCTTAATATTTTTATGATAAAGTCGTCTAGTATCATTTGTCATTTTCTTTTTCTCTCATTAAGCAATTGTCATTAATCACTCCAAGCCATATTGATACCATGGGTGCTGTTTTACTGTTAATGAACAACTGTAAATAAACATAGATTTAGGGGAATTACAATGCTAAGGTGAATCATCACCTTTCTTTAATCATTAATAGCTTCACAAATAATCACGTTACACATGAACCAAGGGAAATGGTGTTAACAAATTGAATCAGTGTAAATTTAGAGCTTTTTTAGGCTCAGAGTAGAATCACATAAAGAATCGTAATATTTTGCACTTTTTTAGAGTTCGGATGAAACTGTGTGTTATCGAATCAGCTTAACCGGGGTAGCATTAAGCGGGGCCTTACTATATATATATTTAATTCATTAAACAATTAACTACTGCATCCACATCGTTTATTTACTTTGGATTTCATTCCAATCAAACTTACTAAGATTTAAAACATATAAAATCAGTTATTACGAACTTTGCAGATTTTAAATTTCTATCATTTTCTATCATATACGGCTGATTGCAGAGTACATCAGCTCATGCACGACTATATCATTGCATTATCAAAGATAAAAAAAGACAAATTTTAATGTGAATTGAAGACGGTCAATTGGGACATATTGGATATCCCACCGCGATCGTCTGCCCCTGAAGAGGTATCAAATTGTAGGCAGAAAATGATTTTATATTTCCTAAATTTTACTTACATAGTCCGGCATTTCAGAGGTTCGGCATGCCCAGTAATCCGGCACTATCTGAGCTGGGGCGAGATGAGTGATTGTGGTTTCTCACCAGTAACTCACAATACATTATTAGTAACATTTGAAATAGGCACACATGTGCTGTTTTGCCACCTTGAATGTTTCTCAAGGACAATTTGAACAGTTGAATATGAGAAATAATTGTCGATAATAGATTATTTCAATAAACAATCGAAAAATACAGCGTTACTCAAAATGATGGACTCAATTTCATACATCTCGGCATGCTGGAAAACTGTCTTCTTCCGCAATTAAATGAAGATTCAGAAAATTTCATCTTTTAACAAAACGGAGCTCCATCTCATTGCCACCGGGATGTTGGAGATTTTCTGAATGAACCTCTACCTCAACGATGGACAGGTCGCATAGGAGTTCTACTAATCTCACGTTCAGTGACTTTTTCTTGTGGGGGTTCGTAAAAGAAGTAGTTTATGTACCACCTTTACCAACAACACTGACCAACCTGCGGAACTGTATCAGCTGTGGTGAACTCAGTAACACAACACATGCTTCATTGGATGTAAAACGAGTTCAGCTACTGATTAGATGTTTGCCATGCAGCCAAAGAGAACATTTACGAATTTTATTGTGAGTATTATCAAATGTAATTTACTTCACATTTGTCACTCATTCGCAGTTTGGAATATAGAGTTATTGAATCCATCATTTTGAATAACCCTGTACATATTATGATTCGCTACTACCCATAAACTTAAATGATTTTTATATGTAGAAATGTGTATGTATTTTCATGTTTTTTAATTCATTATAGATATTATGAAGATATGAGAGACAGTCACCAGTTTAGGGAAAATGTATTTCATTGACGATTACATATTCTGCTGTAAAGGGTGTCCAGTTGAAAAATTTCAAGATTAAATTGTAATTGGTCGTAAATCATCAGAGGGGTATTGATCAACGTGCGTGATTTGCGGGATTGCCAGTCGCAATGTGTCACTGGTCGGGTGAGCAATATTTAAAGTGTGGTGATTCATTGGTTCGTGAGCGTCGCGCCTTTTGTACTCGCTTTAATATTCGACTAGTAAGTGATGGGCCGAGCACGCAACTTATCTGGTGTTGGGTTCAAAAGTTCAGACATGAAGGGACGATGGTTAACCAAACTCCTCCGGGACCATCAACGTTACCAGCGATGCCAGAACATGTGGCTCAAGTCTGATGTGAAATTATGCGCAATCTGCGTGAATCGATAAGGAAGATTGCAGCCTGTACTGGAATAAAAAATCAACAATGCACATTATTTTGAAAAAAAACTACAGTTTCACCCATACAAACTGCAAATTATGCAGTTTCTCAACGAAAATGACTATTCTTTACGTGAAACCTTAGCGAGAACGATGCTGGAACGTTTTGGACGAGCACAAACGCTTGGAAACATATTGTTTACTGATGAAGCACATTTTCATATTGATGGTTATCTTAATAAACAGAACGTGAGATATTGGTGCCCCAACAACCCAAGGGAACGCCATCATGAACGTTTGCATTGTCCAAAAACGACAGTGTGGTGTGCAATTTCTGCCTGAGGGACAATTGGCCTTTATTTTTTTTAATCAGCGAGAAACAGTCACTGCTGACATGTATTGCTGAATAATCAATGAGTTTTTGGTACCACAACTGCAGCTGTTTCCCGGGTTCAACAACAGAACACAATTTCAGCAAGACGGAGCCACTCCACACACATCTAGAGTTTAAATAGAGAAGCTGAGGGGAATTTTTCCCAATAAATTAAGCAGCAAGTACGGAGACATACCCTGGGCACCATGGTCACCGGACCTTACACTGTGTGGCTTTTTTGTGGGGATACCTTAAGTCGAGAGTTTACAGCAATAATCCTCAAACAATTCAGGTCCTAGAAGAAAATATACACTGTGTAGTTGCTGCCATTGAATCAATGCTTTGCTCTCACGTGTTCGTAAATTTAAGAGTCTGATTGCAATTGCAAGAGTGTCTTGAGAGAAATGGATGCCATTTAGACGATATTGTTTAAAAAATAAAATCTGCATTGTTAAACTCCATTTTGTATGAATAAAATATGAAAACAACATTCTAGTTTTTTTTTTATTTAATATTAAACTTGAAAATTTTCTGCTGGATACCTTTATATGTATGAACGCTGGGTGCCCCATATATTTTACCCAGCTTTCACATATTTGTTTGATAATGATCGCGGAGAGTATTGCGTATGCGTGATTAGAGCAGGTTGAAGAAGAATAACTATTTATGGTTGACACAAGTTTCTTGTTGATTGAGCACAGTTACAGTTTATAAATATACACTGAAGTCTACACAGAGGAACGTTTGCTAGAGGTATTAACAGGAAGGCAGTAGCCTTTGTTCACGCACTGGTAAATGTGAGGTGCATTCAGAGGTAATTATGACTGTGGAGATGATAAACCTCCACAGTATCTTAAATAAAAAAACAAATACTTGCACATTTTGTGATGTTTATTTTCCAGTTTTCTACACAATCCAGCACCATCAGGATTAATACTTTTTACTGTGTGTATTATATAAGAAATATAAAATATTTCAGATTTTTTTTAAACGTTCTCGTACACTTAATCATGAGTATCCAAGCGTATCTGCAATCTGTTAAATATACTTATTCAGAATTGCCTCTTTTGGCAATCATAGATTTGAATGAAAGTTGGCTGCCAGTTCCAGTTGTTTGAGTTAACGAATCCAGCAGTCTTACTCCGGTTATTACTCTAGTGTTGTTAACATGAGTAATTCAGATACCGTATACATAACACAACAATAGATACTCATAGTCAGACTGCTCATATAAATGAAATGGCCAGCGCAATAATCAAAATAAATCTGCTGAAATGTACTATCACTCTACGTGCTTTGAGCGTCACTATTACTATGGCAGATTTAATTTGTTTGAAAATAAATTATTTAAAACACGGCCATGAAAAACATACATAGGACGATTTCTAAGAAAAGTATTATAATATTCCCATGTTCAAATTTCTGTCAAAAGAAATTGATTTGTTTTGAAAAATATACCTTCAGAACAAAAAGGACACATATGTGACTAATTCCAAAACCCCCTAAAATGAATCTCAGATAATTTGAATTACAATGCAGTTTTGTAGATTTTTTTTTGTCAGCTATATATAGAACACATTGTTTCTCACAAAAGCCACTTAAATCCATTGATATTTGTTCCGCACAGCTACGGGCCCGCGGGGCCGCGATAATCGCAGCCCGAGAAATGTTTAATGCCGGGCCCATCTTTCCCGCTTCAAGGAAACATCTCGCCTGTCACTCCACGCCACTGGAAACCCTACGCCCTTGCGCTCGGCGGGCCGCCGGGTGGAGGAGGTACCAGGCTGCCGCGGGATTCAACCCACCAACAGCGAGAGAATTATGATTAAGTTTTTATGAAATTACTTAGCGTATAAAAATGTTATGAATATATAATGTGATATAATAAAGAGAGTACCTTAAAAATCATTTAGAGGGTTAAAATGAATTTATTTAGTTTAAGGTGCAATAATTAATTCCCCGAGCCATCGCCCCAGGTGAGATCTATCAGGCATCACGAGGGGGATTAAGATCTGTAAAATAAATGTCTGAGAGATACAGAATAAAAAAGTGACAGGAGAAATAGCGGAGAAAAATGAGATCTGCCGGCCCGGACGGGACGGCAGAAAAAATTATCTAAGTTTTGGAGTCTGGTCACCAGGGGGTGGCAGCGCCATCCGATTGGATCCCAGCCATATGGGGGACCTCACACGCCCGAGGGTTTTTTATGTAAAATAAATACTGGTCCAGCGGCTACAGAATTCGTTCCCTTCTCATCTCGCACCGTTGGACTCTTCAAGTAAATTGTGTTTTTATTTATCTCTGCTTCGTTTGACCCTGCTATTCTACTGGACTTTCTTGGATTTGACCCCTTGGCTACGACATTGGACCGCATCTGGAATTTCCTTGACTTTGGCTGCTACACTAGACAACGATTTTGGACCCCCCTGGACCACTGCACGCCGCTGCAGACATCGACGTCCGAGTCACCAGAGCGAACCGACGAATCACCCCTATAGTTATACAATTCTTGTTTCCTGTATGGAACAATATTGCATGTTCAAAATCAGAGTTAGTTCCAAAATGCCTCAAAGCAGACAGAGTATAAATTGCTATTCCACTTAAATTAAATCAGCCAATCACAATGCTTGTTGATGATTACGTTATCTAAAATCCAGTATGGCTGCCAGAACTATATATGTATACTGAAACAAAAAATATTACATTACAGAATTGTCTCTTTAAAAAATACTGATGTAACTAACATTTTGTACATTTGCTTTCAAAATACAAGTTTTCATCCATAACTCAAAAACACATAAAATCGTTTTAAGGGGTTTTGGAATTATGCACTACACGTACCCATTTAATTTGTATACTTCAAAGAAAATTGACACTTCATTCCAATGTAACGTACCAGTTTACTTCCAAATTTCCTTACGTATGACAAACAGGACATTAGGTTATTATATAATATTTAAGACGTATGTTTAATTATGTCATAAAAACATATAAACCTGGGTATAATGCGGGGTAAATAGTTTAAACTCCGTAAAGTACAAATATTTTTATTCACTTTTTATATTTTTACAATAAAAACACAAATATACCTGCAAGCTTTATAAAAATTTTGAATTAATATTAGTTCAAAATTCAATTTATAGGTAAATAGATAATTATATCAAAATAGATAAGATTGATTTTCTGCAATCCACTGATAACTCATTATTAGAATTAATTTAACAAAAGAATGCTGCCTTAAATTTTAAATAATATGAGAATACCCTGATTGGTGCTGATGATATTAGTATATATATTTATAATTTGAAACTATACATTGTATTGGGTGCATGCATACATTAATGTAATACATTTTTCACTAACTGTCTTCAATCATCAATATATTTAATGCACTGGTCTATACGCCAGACAGATATAAATTTTTCCCCATTGTGCGTCTTCAGTTTTGAGTCAGAAGTTCAACAAGCTATATTGTAAGCATTGAGTAAAATCTCTAATTTGAAACATCGAACTCCGCCAATACTTAGTGTACTGAATCGCATTCATGGAACCTTAACATTAACTAAAGTTCATTAATATTTTAATGAACTTTAGTCAACTTAAATGTATATGAATACTAATGAAGAAAAATCAAACGTTTCTAAAACATTTAATTTAATAAACAATGATTCAAGCATAATTGTGGCTAAAATACTAATACTGACTATAAACTTACAAAGTACGGTTCACTTCTACAGGGAAATATATGCTGTGTGAATTAAAAAGATAAATCAGCTGCATCAATCATTTTACTGTAAAGAAAAAAATCTATAAAATAATTTTACTTTTACATTATTTTACGAATTTTATTTCAATAAATACGCGATAATTATTGTTAAATTTGAAAAATATTGGATCACATTTACTATTACATAAATACATTCCCCATTAAGTACACATCATAGTAAGGTACTTTTTCCACCAGCACTAATCAAGGTATTGCATTAAAAAATAAATAGTACAACATAATCCAATACAGTTTTAAACCCCAATAAAACATCTAACAATGGCTAAGAACACAAACATAAAATATGTTTTATGTATTTGGATTTGTTATTGAGTTTGTGAGAACGCTTATCAGTAATATATTCTGTATCTGTTGCAATGCTGATAGTTCATACTAATCTATGAATTATACATTAAAACGATTGTGCAGATAGTCAATACCAAACCAAATATGCCTACTCTTACTCTTATCCGCATACACTTTACTATATTTTTCTTAATTATTCATATTCAAATCCAGATATCGAGGCGAAAGTGACTGATTGTAATGATGATATTAAAATTCTATTATCAAATTAAAATCTACAAAGATCGAAACGTAATCCTACCCCAGCGAAGTCTAAATTGGCCTATCTGTCCGGCTCAGACCAGGGTTCACATTAAATTAATGTGGACAAAGATTTTTGAAATAACTCTTCTTTATCTTGATTTGATACATTAAAAAATCAAGGAAGAATTGAATCCTTATGTTATTTATACAACGTATACAGTATATGCCAGCTTTTTGATATTCGATAGCTCGACTAATTCATTATTTTCATGATAAAATAGAGCTTCATTGATACCCACCGCACAAGTAACCTGAAAGAGCAAAAGGGAATAAATAGACTCACCATGAAACTCAAAATTAGAACGAATAAACTTTGGTCAATCCTCCCACATGTTTCTGGCACCCAAAGTCTACATTTGCCAATTAATGTGAAACATTTCTCGAAGGATAAACTTAAATTTTATCTCAAAAACTGGTTATTGGGTATTGGCAAAAAAGAAATTGAATAAAGATTTATGAAAATGGTTACATGAACATTTTTTTATTTTTTATTCTCTTCCCTTTATCGAATTTTAAACTATGTGATCAAACGAAAATATTTTTGTTATTAAATTAAAATTAGAATTCTTTTTTATATTTTTGATTATTCAATTGTATTATTTAAAATTTTGTAACTTGTATATTAATTGAGATTAATTGTTTAATATATTGTTTAGATTTCACTGTTAGATATAACAGAGCACAGACTTCGGTCTAATTAAGAAGACAGTAAACATGTTTTACATATGAACTTATATAATATTATTGTATCAGAAAGGCTAAGTATAAAAATTATTAATAACTATCTAAATATGCTAGGTAGGAATTAAAGGCTAACAACCCATGCTGTGCATTTTGTGAAATTGTTAATTTTAATTGAAAAAAAAAGTTAATTCAATTTTTAACTAGATATGTACAGAGAACTAGACCAATTTTCTTATTAATTCCATACATTTCAATAGCATATTCAATAGCACAAATGTAAATGCAATGGTAGTTTATTTGATATAAAGTTATATAAAATGCTCCAAAATATTTAAACTCTTAATTGTGATATTTATTTGAGTCTGTAATATTCTTGGTTTAAAATTACAACGCACGCAACAGTTTGAAAATAATTTAATTGCATTTAATTTAAAGACATTTAAAATGATTGATTTCTTAAATAGAAATAATAACAAATCAGTAAATAATTGCAATATCATAGCAGTGTTATTTTAAATAAAATGTAGGAACAAAATGTGTAGGTACCTTCAATAAGTCTATAATTAAAAAACCTAACTAAAGTGCTTAACAAATAAACTGTAACACACATAATATAAACTCAATAAAATTATTGGAAGAGAAAAATAGTATTATTTTTTCGCTAAAGCTATTCCCAGTCCAACCAAACCACCAATAACAAGAAGGGCTCCTCCGGCTTTCGCTGCACCAACAACAGCTTCATGTTCCATCTTCTGCCTAATTTGTTTCTAGAAATCCATCAAAAAAACATTTAATGATAAAAATAGTTTTTTTTTTTATATAAAATTATTATAATATTTGGAGAACAATTTCTAATTTATATTTTCACCATCTTCTTGATCAATCTTGGCAAATTGAACTGAACTACAGATAACTCTGTACCCAGACACCGATCCTTGTGTTTGAGGATGATAACATTGTAACTCTGCTATCAAATATCTATTGTGTCATTGATAGAATTGGCGTTAACTTTGTAGAGTTTCATCATAATGGATGGATATAAATAAAACAATGTTATAACTCTACTTGAGTTTATTTGCACTACTCGAGTTTTAAGATAAACAGTTTAATATTTCACCTGTCAATGAGAGTTACCATTTCTCATAAAACTCGAGTAGTGCAAATAAACTCAAGTAAAGTTTATTGTTTTATTTATATTCATCCATCTATTGTGTCATTTGTTTCAACAACTTTATACTTTTGTTGTTGCCTCCTTCACTGTTTAAAAATAAAATTGTAATACTTTGCCAAAGGTAGAAGAATTCAATCAATTGATTTCAAGCAAGCTTCTATTGTTCCAAATTTACGTACATTGGCTGTCGAGAAAAATCCCCAAAAACACATTTATCAATTAGAAAGAAACAAATATGCACCTGTAATTGCAGAACTTGATGATTTGTAGGCTCAGTTCTCAATATGACATTTAGTATATCATTTGCTTTGGAATATTTCTTCAAACGGGCATTACCTATTGCTAAGTAATACATGTAATCTCTTCTGTCATCGGCATTATTTCTGCAAAGCTCATTTAATAAATATACACCCTGTAATAGAAAAAACACTGGATTCTTTTAATCAACTTTAATCAACAGAATATTGAATGTTATCCTCGTGTAATGCATAATAAACTGAGCATTGTAAATATACTTTGGAGATAAAGACGTATGGTAAGATGAACATAGGGTGGCATGCCATATAAACTAGCACCATATGATTTCCGGTATGCACGGTAGTGCTACCAAGTAAGGAAGGGCGTATACTACTTCAGCGTATGTCATCGACATTCTTTCACCGTACCACATCAAGTCAACAAGGTTCATGCTTCCATGCCAGACAGACCTGGATTTAAATAATGCTGTATTTAAAATTGTGTATAAAAATGAAATCATTTCTAAATAAATCATGTGAAATACCTTTTACTCATGCAATACTTTGTCCGATTTACCTCATTTCCTCTACGTTGAATCAAAGTCTGAATATTTAAACATTCAAACAAGATGATGGATTGAAATTGGATGCAATCCATCATTACACCACCACACAGTGGCAATTCTGATACTTGCGTTTATCATTATATTTATAGGAATCATTCTTCATATACTTGAATATTTGAACTAACACTTATGGTATTTCATATTTGTTAGTAACCAAAGAAAATAAACATACCTTTCCTATATCTACTGGATATTTGCTTTTTACAAGACACCATGCATACTCAAATTTTGTTTTATCCGTGACAGCATTATTTGTCATCTCCTCGGAATAAGCCTTTTCGAATTTCTGAAACAAAATTAAACACAAGGTTAGAATAAATTCTGAAAATAACTCCATACACAAACAAATTAGAATTGTGCATTAGTCTTATTGGTATCTAAATTGAAACACAATTTAAAATAAACAAACATCAAAAACGTGTTACGAAAGTGGATGAAATGCACATTACATATGAATCATCGTCCTTTTGTCATTGTGACGATTAAAATATTAAATAGTAATAATAAATATACCTCCAAGTCTTCCCGAGAAACAATTTCATCAAGTACGTCAGTCATTTTGATATCAAAAGATAAAATTAATAAGAAAATAATGAAGCCTTCGATTGCAGCTTCAAATGTTTTTTTTTAATCTCGATGGAGAAATCTGTAGGTAGATTCACTGACAGCTGACAGGCGATAATGACATGACTATGAATCAACTCGACAAACGTCAAACATCGTTCATCATAGAAAAAAATTGTTAGAGCTTGTAAGAATAAAACATGGATAAATATAGAAGCATTCAATTCAACTAATCGGCAGCAATTGTAAGGAAGAGTTATTCAATTCGGATGCGAATACAAATAATAAGAATACTTATTTATATGTCAACTCATTAATTTAATAATTTGTACACAAAATTTATTTGTGTAAAATTATTCATTAAATTAATAATAATCAAACTCACTAATTTAATAATTTTTACACAAAATTTATTTGTGTAAATTTTGTGTAAAAATAGAAAACTACCTACTAAAATTTATTTAATGTACATAATTATAATAATATGTAATTCTAATTTACTGTGTATTATGATCACATTGTGAATTAAATTGCTAATTTAGTTCTCTATTAAACATTTAATTTATTCACTATTAAAACCTACCGATTTTAGTATTTTTTGAGTACTATGCTGTTTTGGAGTTGTGGACATGTGGGGACTAAATAAAACTTATTTAACTAATTGTCCACCGGGAACAAACGTTATTAATTCAACAACATAACTACAATAAGTAGGGGAATTTTTTATTAAATAATTAACGATTTAACTTTGACGTATTTAAAAAAAAAGTGACAAGTATACTAAACATGCACAATCTTATTAATTATGTCATCAATCCGGCAAACTAGAAGACGATCTTCTGATCGCTTTCTAGTACAGAATTTTTATTATATAACTTTTTAATCCCAACGATTATTATTTTATCGGTTAAGATACTTAATCCATTACTATTTGGGTGGTGGACTACATCTTAACTGTCTCCATTTTTATTATTATTTCTCACAAGAATAGGATGGTTTTTTCCCGACTTGCAAAACTACTTTAAACTTGCGGATTAGATTTGTTTTAAGTGAATGTATACATCCAGGGTCATTCTTCTAGTCTCAAATAAATTTAATTGATTGCCGGTAATTTTCAACCAATAAAATAAATAATAGCGTTTATCAGGTACCGAAACCGTAAATATTTTAAAATAAAGTTTTAAACACATGAAAGTCATATGATGTTGTATGTATCAATTATTACGGTCCAGGTTCAAGACACTTGTATTATAAATTAAAAGAACAAAAAAAATTGTAAACTGTCATCAATCTTTCAGTGAAATGTGGGGAGATATTTTAATGTTTATTTATTTTACCAGAATGACGCACGAAGAATTCTGTGAAGTGCACGACAACATTTCATGAACTATGTGGCTGTGGAGTTTTAAGGGAACAATGGCTAGGAAATGCAGCATTTGGGAAACTATGATCAAAGCTAAAATTCCACAATGCCTCAAAAGAATCACGTCCTCCTATTATCAACTAATAATAGTAAACCTCAAATGATTACATAGTCACCTTATCTATGATAGTCACTAACCAGAAATATTGCTATATTTTAAAAATAAAACTAGTTTAATATTTATGCAAAGAAACGTACTTCTGAAAGAAACTAAATATGCTCTAGAATAACAAAATAGTTGAATTGTATACTTTCTCATCATAAAATTAGGCGTATTAGGTATATTTTTTTAATTTATTATTTTATATTCCAAAATTATGTATAATTTAAATATATGATTTTTATTAAAGTATATTATTACACAAATGCGTAGAATATTTTTTCTGGTTCAAATCACTGGATTTTATTTTAGTATTTTCAAACATTGTCAGAATTTTATTTAAAGTTCAGTTTGTTCAAAGTATATATTGGCTTTTCAAGATCAGTTTATTTAAGGCGGAAAATATTGATAACCACGTTCTCATATATTATACATCCTCACAATGTTACGAATTTTCTAACATAGAATGTATTTTTTAGAGGCTCCCCCAGAACTATAGAAAATTTTGAAACATTTCACAAGAGGTTCACGGATGGACGAATACATAAGAACACGGTTACGAGTATTGAGTATTTTTGTGGACACCAACGAGGAAGAGACGTGGAGAAAATATTCTGTGCAGGGGTAATGTTGTACATATGTCTAAGATACATTTTTAGCGCAGTTTCGTGACTTATTTTATCCGGGAAGCCTCTGAACAAAACATATTCTATGTTAAAATATTTACGTAAAATCTTCTGAATACCTATGTAAGAAATTGATGATTTAACCAATTCATTATATTATCAAAAAAAATCCCAAAAGAAACTGCAGCCCTCTGAAAACTATTCACAGATTTTTGGTTTATGATTTCAATTTTAGCTATGGTTGTAGTTATTTGTTGAATCTCGAATCGAATATTATCTATCTATGATCAAATCGAATTGATTTGACGTCTTTATTGAAAATTGCGGTGCGCTTTCTTGTGCGGTATTAAGTTATATTTTTCGTTTTACTATTTTCAAAGTATTCAATTTGTGTTCAATAAGTATCTAACAATGCAAAGTGTTATTAATTCTGTAAAGGGAACGGCTTTAGGAGTTGCAGAATATTTAACACCTGTTTTGAAGGTTTGTCTTTTCGATCGATGTTTTTTGTTTATATTTTGTTGTGGTTGAATACAACGTCGATACATTGATACGTTGATTATAGGAGTCTAAATTTCGAGAAACCGGCGTCCTTACTCCGGAGGAATTTGTTGTGGCCGGTGATCACTTGGTTCATCATTGCCCGACCTGGCAGTGGGCTTGTGGAGATGAGTCCCGCATCAAAAGCTATCTTCCAGCAGATAAACAATTTTTGGTTACAAGAAATCTACCTTGTTACCGGAGATGTAAGCAAGTGAGTAACTTTTACATGTATAATCAAATTGTTACTCTTAAATCAATACGAGAACAATACTATATCTACCTCGTTTATTATCACACTAAAGTTATTTCGTGTCGTTTCTTGATATGATGGAGTCTTTGATATTTTGTATTATATATATAAATTCGTATTGAATGATTATCACCTTTTATATACAGTCGATTCCACTTAATTGTACTACCGGTTTATTGGGATAGCTGATTATTTGGGGCAAATCCCAAGGAACAGAAACCAAATAAACTAACTAATAGTAATTTACTTCGGTTATCTGGGACAACATTCTGTTGTTGAATTGGGACAGTGAATTAAAAATAAATATGTATGTATGTACTTGTAAAACGTTTGAATAATCGTTGTTAGTGCACAAGAATAGTGACACAAAAATCTGTCCTGTGTTGAAGGCAAAGTCAGAGGATATAGCTAAAAAGCTGGGTCTTGACGATTTCAAAGCAACTGATGGTTGGTTATCTTGATGGAAAGAAAGACATAATATAAAATTTTAAAAAGAGCACAGTGAAAAGGGCAGTGCTGATGTAGTAAGTGCAGAGCACTGGAAAAATACGAAAATACATATTTTCATGGAATCATTTAGTGCAGATGATATCTACAATGCAGATGAGATCGGCTTGTATTATCGTGCTATGCCAGATGGTTCTCTATGTTATAAACACATTGCACTGTCAGGATACAAAGAAAGCAATTACTATATTATGCTGTGCAAATATGTCAGGTACTGATAAAAAAAAGCTGTTGGTCATTGGAAAAAGTGCTAAACCTCAATGTTTTAAGGGACTAAGAATGGCAGGCTTACCGGTGGAGTACCGAGCCAACAAAAATGTGTGGATGTCTTCTAAAATTTTTCGGAATTGGGTTACAATTTGGGATGTAGAACTAAGAAAAGAAGAATTTTATTGCTTGTTAATAATTGTATGGCACACCCTTATTTAAATAACTTAAAAAATATAAAGTTGAAATTTCTTCCCCCGAACACCACATCGTTAGTGCAACCAATGGACATGGAAGTAATAAATAATTTGAAGACGTATTGAGGAAAATTAGTTAATTACATATTGGAATCGATTGAATATAATTTACTCACAGTTTCCTCGTAAGCCAAAGATGTTTGCGCTAAAATTACCCTTCTACAAGTGATACAGTTTGTCGCTGATAGTTTGAGAATATATATATATAAAACGTTCACCAATTCTCACCCCTCATCTCCACATCTATCAAATTTTTGAAAGTTGTATATATGTTAGTACGTGGGCTCGCTTCGCTTTGTCTCTATGACATATCTGATATTTGCCTTATATAATAATAACAGTGCCTTTGTAGGTTAAAATCCTGTAATTGTGTGTTCTTGTACATATTCAAATATTGTTATTATAATTGTTTGTTAATTTTTTTTTAGTATTATTGATTATTTCATTTTTTCATATTCATATGTATACCTAATAATTATGTATTATTTTTCTGTAATTAAATTTTTTTTTCAATAATTTAATAAAGTTAAAAAATATGTACATATTATTTTTTAATTTTACCTTAAACTTCACTTAGAGCCAGTCACTTATTTGGGACAAAATGTTTGGGCCCAATGCGTCCCAATTAAGCAGAATTAACTGTATTTCAACATGACATTAAATAAGAATAGTATAAAATTTTAGGTAAATAGGATGGAAGTAATTGAATTTCAATAGAAGAATGCTGTTGATTGATAATCTCAAGGGGCTTCAGAATCATTCATAATTATTTTTACGTATCTATAGATGGAGTACTGTGAGGACAATGAAAAAGTTATTGAAGATGAACAAGACTCTGAGGGTGGCTGGGTAGACACCCATCATTTTGACAATACCGGATCTTCCAGTTTAGATGATAAGGTATGTACATTGTATTGTATGTACATTTAGATGATAAGGTATGAAGAAATAATTTTTACAAGAAGAATGCATTACCTACTTAAAAAATAAACAATGTATTATTATTATTGTCAATTAAAATATTAGTGTCTTATATGATTTTTTTCAGTTTAAATTCAAAACTAGCATTTTCCGTGCTCTGTTTTTTGATCACGGTGATACATATACAGGCAAACTCACCCGTAACAAGCATGTATATAACGAAATCAAAGTTGTTGCCAGCAAAGTTAAAACATTATTTAGAAAATAGGGGTTTTATTAGAAAAATAATATTTATGTTGTATTTTTAAAGAATAAACCATGATTAGCAAATATTTTATACATACCTATTATTATTATTTTAGAAATACCTATTATTACATGCTGTAATGATTGTAATGAATAATAGCAATTTGTTATTGGTCCCTTGAATTTCGTTTTATCCAAGTTTGTATGTAATTACAAAGAATAAGAAATGTTTCTTTAATAGTTTTTAATCTATTGAATGCTACCGTATCAACAGTAAAATTGGTTTTTATATGCAGCCGTATCACAAGCGATTTTGGTCCGTGATCACACAGTGTGCCTATTTCATACAATATTTTAATATACACTAAAAGATTCCTAATATATTAAAACCTCGTTATTGCGAAATCCAATGGATCAAAAAATAAAAATTCGTATTAACGAATTCCCACATATAGCGAATTTTTTTTTTTCCTAATATATAAATATTCCACACGCGCCGCAGAAATAAATGTAGCGCACCTTTAAAAAAGTTCGTAAGTTCCGCAAATAAGACCCATTGTCAGTTTAGTTTGGAATATAACATAATAAGGCATCCTGCAAACAAAGGAGGATTTTCTGTATAAAGAAAACTTTGAATAATCTATTTATTTTTATTGTTTTAATAGATAAGCAAATGGATAATTAAGGAATCAAATTAAAAACATTTTACGAAACAATATAAGATAACCTAAAATTTAGCGATATTTTTGAAAATTCTAAAATGTCAAAACAACATTCTATTTTAACTGCGTTTAATTGTAGAGCCGCTACAAGCATTAAGGGTTTTGCATCGGTCAATCGATCTCTTTATTTCTTTAAATCATAGAGAGACGAATTCGAAATTATAGTTTTTTATCGAGGATTAAAATTTTGAGGGAATTATTGAGACTTGAAGTCATTTTAGGGTTCCACAAAATATTAAAAAATGTATTTTAAATAATAAATTACGGAATACTAGTACATATAAATGTCGGTAAACAAACACACGAAAACAATTGTCAAATAAACACATCAACAAAAATGTCGTGTGCAATATTACAGTTCATTGGAATCGATGTAAATGTTCAGTTATAATGTAAAAAGTGACATAAGTTGACGATGATAATGAAGATTGAAGATAATAATGCGCAAAATTGTAGGCATCTCGAGCTTTGCGGG
Source organism: Eubasilissa regina (assembly GCA_022840565.1). Classification (NCBI taxonomy): domain Eukaryota; kingdom Metazoa; phylum Arthropoda; class Insecta; order Trichoptera; family Phryganeidae; genus Eubasilissa; species Eubasilissa regina. Next base: position 32,622,480 of record JAINEB010000018.1, read on the forward strand.
CGATACCATACACAAAGCTGATGCTCGTACCCTAAAGTGTGACGCGCTAATCGTGATTTCGGGGGTTTTTATTTTCTTTAGCTGGTCTAGATAAGACCTGTTTTTAGAGGCGTGAACACGTATACGCTTCAGAGCGTGGGAAGGGTGCCATTCTAACCTATTTTGACAATCGGCAAAATCCGACCTTGGTAATTGAGATTATGTCAAATGACTTTATTAGAGCCTATTATGATCCCAACAAGGGTGCGGCTGGCCGGTCGACGCGGGCCAATGCAATAAGACAAACATGACTAAACGGCCGAAATATATTTCGAAATATTTTTGTTACAAAAAATTTTTTTCGTTATATATTTACTTAAATATATAGGCATTTTTTCGTAAGAGACAAAAAAAATTTTGTTTTACATATTAACGAAATTTTGTTATATAAATTAGTTTTTGTACGAAAAATTGATTGTAAGGAATTAATTTTGAAAAAAATTTTGATATACGTCATTTTTCAATATAGCGGGGTTTGTTTTAACAAAGTTTTACTGTACTTTAACGGTGCTGACATCTTCAGATATTTTACGGAAAATAAAAATGTATTTCGTCAAAAACATCGATAATCTGTCACTTGTTTCGGGCAACGGCCGCACTGCTGTACCGTTAGGTATGTTTTTCAATGGAGTTAATGTTTATACATTTATAAACATCCTTCGGGTTTTTACAACCATGTTTCATATTGAACAAAATAACCTTTTATCTCTATCTGAGGTAATAAATCATGTGTAAGTCGTCTATTTTGATGATTTAAGCGTCTTTGGGTACACAAAAAAATGTGCCGCGTGTGAGTATTAGAATGTCGGGGTGTTCAAAAGGTTAAATGATTTTTTATTATAAATTTGAAAACGCTAAATGCCGGCATTTTATCAGATTTTATGTTACTTTATTTCTACATGTTAAATAAAATTGTCTCTTAAAATGTTTGATTATTGAAATAGGTTTGTGAGATGACATTAGAAAGTGCAAATGGTGATTCTGATGATGGTGAGAAATCTGATGGTGGTTCTGATGACAGTGGGGAGGAAGATGGAGATGCTGAGGATATGGAAGCCTTTCAACAAAGTGGACTGCTTGACGAAGTTGACCCAGTGAGTTATATTTTTTGTACCTTTCCTTTTAAATATTTTTTTAACGCAAGATACATAGAAGTAAAGGGTGTCCAGTGGAAAATTTTTAAATTTAATATTAAATTAAAAAAAATTACAATGTTATTGTCATATTTTATTTATACAAAATGGAGTTTAACGATGCTTATTATACGTTTTATAAACAATATCGTCTAAATGTCGTCCATTTCTCTCAAGACACTCTTGCAATCGGACTCTTAAATTTACGAACATGCGAAAGCAAAGCGTTGGTTCAATGGCAGCAACTCCATAGTGTAGGGCCTGAATTGTTCGAGAATTGTTGCTGAAAACTCTCGACTTAAGACCACAAAAAAAAGTCGCACGGTGTAAGGTACGGTGACCAAGGTGCCCAGGGTGTGTCTCTGTACTTGCTGATTAATTTATTGGGAAAAATTCCCCTCAGCTTCTCCATTGAAATTCTAGCTATGTGTGGAGTAGACTCGTCTTGCTGAAATTATTATAATGTTAAATATTCAAAAATAATGAAACTATGTATTTATTTTCTGCAATGCAATTTTATAATTGTAAATTTACTTTTAGAAAATAAGTTATAAAAAAAAGTTTAATAGTTTGTATATATTTAATGTTATGCCACACGATCAGTGCTCAAGCTATATAGTACGTTAGTCATTTACACATAATGAAATAATAGTGATTTTATGTACGAGACATGGCATCATTTATCAATAATGAAAAATGTTTTTTTTTCATATAAATACCTGAGCGTGATGCTTAAACGAAATTATGCTTGTTTCATCAGTGGTTCGATCCCACTAGCAATATCCATTCAAGTTAGGTCCTATTTTCATAAATTAATATACAGATGTACCTCACTTAAATAACGAATTACATTCTATCCCCTGTAAAATGAATCACAATCTTTTTTCACTTGCCAGGGTATTAAGAAGCCTAGAAACAAATTTTGATTTAACATTTACTGTCCGGTGGGTCAAAACAGTAGTGGGTCATTTCGGACTCACCTCAAGTTTTCAGTTTTTCAACCGTTTTGTAGGAGATTTTTTATAAATATTTTATTTTAAATATGATTTAATGAAATGGCATAATGTGCCGTAATGTTTCTGCTAAAAAAAAAAAAAATATTACGAATAATGTACGTTTTCTCACACATCAACAGACACCTATACAGCCAAAATACATACATCCACTGAGCATATGATCTTCTCGTCGTTGGTGATTGTTTCTACCTCCTGGTGTGTAACAGTGGTTATAAACAATTAAAATGTATTATTTATTTTTTATATATAAGTATTTTTTACACGTAAACCGGATGAAAATAATTTAAACAAAATATTTATAGAAGTGAGATAAATATATTATAAATAAAATATTAAAAAAATTACATCCTTTTTATACGAAATGCAATCAACAGTATTATAAGCAGAAGCAAATATAATTGTTATAATTTAAAAAAATAAGTATAACAATAGATAACTTATACTCGAAACAGATATAATATTGATTGTGTTCTGTGAATTCTGGTCAGTAAATTGTTTGTTAAAATATAAATAATAATTGCCCCATGGCTGACCCGCTTCTAAACTGTGCCAGAACCCGATCAGGTAGTCATAAAACTTACAGGTAGGCGCAACACCCCTAAAATAGTTATATTACTGGCATTGTGTAGGGGCTGCAAGATGAAAATAGGTCAAAACAAATAACAATATAAATCTGTACAATAATTACCTGGTATCCTTTGTCTACCCGTCTTAAAAAAATATGCTCAAAATGTTGACAATATATGTTTCGGCGCAAGCGGTGAGATTTAATCCCATGAAAGCGACTGTCTTAGGTTAGTTTTTGAGCATTTTTATTAATAACTCATTCGAATCTCGTCTGATAACATCTATTTATATCTCAAATTATTAGAAAATATTTAATAAAAGATTAGCTAGAAGAAAAACAGCATTAAACTAATATTTGTAGCGTAATTCATATTTTTACAAACACCCGGGTCAGATCTGACCCACCACCGCAGAGGATGTGTTAAAGTGAGATGTTCATGACTCTTCTCATTAGCATTATAAAATATTATAATATGAACAATATCACAAGTAAAAAATGGATTAGTGTTAGACACATGTATCATACCATTCCTGCATAGAATATATTCTTTTTATTCACCCCACCCCACTTCATATACAGATCATTGTATTCTGCTTTGGTCTCTTCAGAATTATGAATATTATTTTATGTTCAGGATGGTGCTCTTGTTTTGTAGAAAATAAAAACTATACATGGATATTATTTTATTAATTAAGTATTATTCCATAGAATGTTATGTGCTTTTGTAACGCAGCGCTATAAAATGAGATACACCCATATTATCTCATAGATTTAGAACAGTATAAGTATTAAAAGTTATATACGAGGACTGTATGACAAATAACCGTGTTAGGGAGGGAAACAAGAGAATTTTTTAATTTTATTTGTTTCCTCAACAGTCTTCTTTCAAATTGATACACCTAATCCAGCGACATTCCATCTTTTGAAAGCCATTAAAAAAATATGATTTGTTGAACTCGGTGATGACTTCCTCGTTTGACATGAATCGCTTTCAGCCAAGCCATTTTTTCATGTTTGGAAACAAAAATAAATCACATAGGGCCAAATCTGGAGTGATGTAAACTGAGTTGACATTGCTTCTAATTATGTGAATATCTCTGTAAATATACTAAATACAAAGTTCATATTTTAGATATTCCTTCATAATATATTTATAAATGGATAAAATAATTGCAGTATATAAGTATTTACCATATGCAATGATAAAAAATGTTTTCTTGAAGAACCTGATACGAATTTGTCAATACGTATATGTGTACGTGTGGAGAGATGCGGAAGGCGCGGGTTACCAGATGGCGATTATTACTTTAGTGGCAGAGCGTGCGCTGGCTAAGTTAGATGTGTCTTATGCGTCTTTATGATGTTGTGTTTTTTCTCATTTTTAGCACTTTTACACAATAGTTGATATATGTGTATATATATATATATATATATCAATCAATCATTATTTGAATGATTAATATAAGTAATAAATATAAAATATTCATATTTATCCGACTTAAAAATCAAAAAAGTCTACATGTACACTGAGTTTACAGCACTGGAACATGCGTTTTTATTTTAGAAAAGTAAAGGAAAAGTTGAAAAAAAAAATATTTAAAAATTAGCATAAAAATATTCCAAGTACACATTTGTTGAACACCATCGGACCATGCAATCAAATAGTTACTCAAAAAGTGAATTTATTCCTTTAATTAATTTTTGATTTTATTACTTTTTTAATTCAAATATCTTTTTTATCTACCTTCGAGATAAAAATATGTTACGAGCATAGTTATTTATAGAAGTGCCATACAAAATAACTTTGATAATGTATGTTTGAATTGAGTACACTAAATAGTGATGTACGAGATGTGATCAAAAGAAATGACAACTTTTGTTAATTAAAATAAATATTTATATATAGTGATCAGTTTAAATTTTGTCTCCTTCAAAGTAGTTCCCATTGGATATAATGCACTTATGCCACCGTTTTTTCCATTGTTCATAACACCTCACGAACTCGTTTTTTGAAAAGGTGTTCAGCTGCTCCTGTGATGTTTTTTTATCTCATCTATGGTGTCAAAACGTTGTCCTTTCAATATTCCTTTGATTTTCAGAAAATGAAAGAAGTCACAGGGAGCTAAATCAGGTGAATACGGAGGCTGTTGCAGCACTGTGGTCATGTTTTTGGCTAAAAATGAATGAATAAGCGGTGAAGCATGAGCCGGTGCATTATCGTGATGCAAAATCCAAGAGATGTTGGCTAATAATTCTGGTCTCTTATGACGGATATTCTCATGCAATCTTCGTAAAACTTTAAGATAATACTCCTTATTGACCATACAACCTTTTGACCATACAACTTTTTGACAAGAATTCATGATGCATTATGCCCTTGTAATAAAAAAAAACAGTAAGGAGAACCTTCACATTCAATCGAATTTGACGGTCTTCGCTCCTGTGGTAGCTTCCACTGTGAAAATGCCTTTGTTTCAACGTTATGGCCATACATCCATGTTTCATCGCCTGTTATGATGTGTTGAAGCAAGTTTGGGTCAGTAGCAACACTAGCCAACAATGCCTTAGAGATTTTTACAGTACTCTTTTTATTAAGGAGAACACATTCTTATTGTGAAGTTATAATTATTCAGAACATAGGTCTGTGATATTTTAAAAACAAATTTCGTAAAAATATGGTAGATGGCTTTCAAATAATGGAACGATAGATGTATCAATTTGAAAAGTGTAACGTATAGATTCGAAAATTTGTCATCAATGTACTGTGTGCTGTAGCATAATCGGTTAATGTACGTTCTCCGGATTGGAAGAGATCCAGGTTTGAATCCCGGTAAAAACAACAATATTTTTCAATAAAATTGATTTTATATGTATATTTTTCTAATTAATACATTTAATTTGTATTTAAGATACTCTGTTGATAATTGAACAAATTTGGCTGCCATTCTTTTCATGCCCAAACTATCAGTTAAAGTTGCTAAAAAATTGCAGAGCGTCACAAAAGTGGTGTGAGTCAATTGACTGTCAAACAGAAACTAGGTCTTGAATAGGGTCGAAACATGTACATCATTCACATAGTCACTAACCTGAGAAAAAAACATAAACTCAATCGGTAACTACTACCTGCGAAATTTGTCATTTCTTTTTGATCAAACCTCGTATGGTTATGTTATTATTTATTATTATTTCAGTCGACAGCGTTGACACAAAGGAAGCCAGAAACTAAGTCATCAGCAAATAAGCAAGAAGGTGGTGAGATAGTTCACACCAGAACATATGACCTACACATCACTTATGATAAATATTATCAGACACCACGACTCTGGTTGATTGGTTATGATGAGGTAATTATTTAATTATACATATTTTATTATTGTGGCGCAAATCTATTCTTTTCACTTTGTACATATGTACATACATCAGATGTTAATTAAATATAATGTTGATGTTATGTGCCAGGTATTTTATTTGTTATATTTATCATGGGCCCTGTTCCTGGCCAGAGTGTTGCCACCACCTGATCTGGCTTACTGTGCAGCTTTTAAGCTCTCAATCATTTAAAAAAGTTACATCAAAAAATATTCTCTGGTTCACAACCCACCTAAATGATCCTTCATCATTGTATACATTGGAATTCACATACTGTAAATTAGTTATTGTTGTACTACTTACTTACTTTTTTCTTTGTATTAAATTGTGTTTGGATTTAATATAAATGTAATTGATAAAACTTTTGGCCAAAATCCTTTACTTGTGTGTTTTTTAAACCCATTTTTTGTTCATAGGAATAGCTATTTAAATTTTGTTCACTGTGTCACTAATATATACAATTAAGATAAGAACTAAACTTGCTAATTGTAATGTGATTTTAATTTAATCTCCAGAAACGTTTTCCTCTGACTGTGGAGCAAATGTATGAAGATGTATCCCAAGACCATGCAAAGAAAACTGTAACTATGGAGACTCACCCTAATCTGCCAGGCCCCTGTATGGCTTCAGTACATCCGTGCAGGTATTTTGAATTTCATCAATTTTGCATAATTTAAATTTTTCTTTTTGATCTCTTGAATTTTTTTTACTGTAGTTCAATTTAAGGCGCAACTTGCAATAATAATTCATATTTTTGCATTTTTTACGAAAATATGGGTTTTTATTATTCATTTATATCAGAAGTTATTACATAGATTAGACTTTTTTTCCAACTATTACTTAAATTGGACCTTTACATTAATATAAAACTAATAAACTGAATGTGATTTGTCATAATTAAGATGACACAAATATTATAAGAAAGACCGCGGCCATTAGATGCATTTTAGGCGTGGTACGAAATTGAGTCAATACGCTGAATTAATAAATAAAGGAAATATATTTTCTTATAATCTTGAAGCCAAGATTACGTAGACAAATCTGTAGGAAACCAAATTAGCAAAATGTTAAAAATGAATAGAGTTATAAATTATTCAATTTGCAGTACATTTGATGAATTTTTGACATTTTAAAAATACTTTGTTTTTATTAAGGAAAACACATTCTTATTGTGAAGTTGTAATTATTCAGAACATAGGTCTGTGATATTTTAAATACTAAATTAATGTATTAATTATAAATATATACATATAAAATCAATTTTGTCGAAAAATATTGTTTTTGCGTCACCGGGATTCGAACCTGGATCTCTATTTCCAATCCGGGGAAGTGCACTACCTTTGTGCTATAATGCCAGTATTTTTCTTGACAAATTTTCGAACCTATATGTTACATTTTTTCAAATTAATACACCTGTCGTTCCATTATTTGAAAGCCATCTACATTATTTTTACAGAATCTCAAATACCTTTGAGTAAACCGACTGCAGATTGATTAATTTGAAAAAATGTAACATATAGGTTCGAAAATTTGTCAAGAAAAATACTGGCGTTATAGCACAAAGGTAGTGCACTTCCCCGGATTGGAAATAGAGATCCAGGTTCGAATCCTGGTGACGCAAAAACAATATTTTTTGACAAAATTCAACTACTATTTAAAACTAAGTTTAATATCAGAAACACAATAATCATTTTTTTAATAATATATTTTCCGTCTTATTAATTATATCTCACACTGTCAGTATGCCATTCAAATATGGCGATGGCGGTCCTGATATCTGCGCTATGAAATTTTTAAATTAAATTTGCCCATAAAACACATTTTAATACAAATTTTGACTACAATATGAATGAATATTATACTTATTCTTGATACCAATTGCTTATTTTTGTAAATTGTATGGTTTTGGGCCGTTTTTATACGAAAACAGATTATAATTTTGATATTTCAATATTAAACATTCGTCATCTGCCCGGTTTTAGAATCTGACAGCTCATGCATGGCTAACGAATGCGTGGCCAGTGCATGATGGCTAACGAATTCACGGCCAGTGCGTGGTGGCTAACAAATTCGCAGCCAGTGCATGGCAGCCAGCGCATGCGCGTGAATCGATCAATAATGAAATGAAAAGTCAATAATATATTATTATATACATTATTGTTCTGAAATTACTGCCTCCTGTGACTCAAGATGCCTAAGGTCAAAAAGTATCCATTAATACGCTCTAGGAAATGGTGTAATATGTGTGGATCAAATTTTGTTTTGAATACGTATAAAGAAAAAAACAACGAAATTCTGAAGAACGGTAATATGCTCGATGAACAACTAATTATTTAAGAGTGAATAATAATACTTTTGTCATATTTTCATTTATATTTTAATATTAAATATATATGTAATTTATTAAAATAATAAATAAATATTAAAAAAAAAACAGTTTTTTTATTACAACCGGAGTATGATTATTATATAATATTAGCATAAATAGTTTTCTCTTCACAGATACAGCTGCTTCAAAAGTTATCAATATTATTTATCAGTATGAATTTATGTCAATTTTTTCCTTATAAATCGGGGAAAAATTGTAATATTTTATAATCATATGTTTATCGATACAATCAATGGTTTTTATCATAAACATAACAATTCTTAATTGAGAACTTTAATAAATTATTTAATTTTCATTTGATAATTTCAAATGGCAACACATATGCATTATGAATGTTGAAGAAATGGCCATTTTCTGATAGCTTTATTACCTAGGAATTTAAGAAAACCAACAATTGTATACTTGTCCTTTTCTATTGACACCTTTCACTCTAGTAATATTTACGTAAAAAATAACACACTTTTATGTTTACTCGATATTGTAAAAGAATTAACTATTAATCTCATTTTGAAAGGGTATGCAAAATGCAAAAATATCTCGAAATTCAAACTGGAAAAATGAAAGTTGCCTCTTAACTAGAAATCCGTACAATTTCTAAACACACCTGTATTAGAGAAGATTGATTGTTTTTACTATCTAAGTAAGATTGATCAAACTTTTTGATTTAATTTTATACTTGTTCAAATTATTTTTTATTATCCAATATAAACATCAATAGCCATATTAATTCGGTTTTATAATTTAGATTGTGAAGTGTGGAATAATGACAAATTTCAAATGAATGAGTTTTTAATAATACAGTAGAATCCTGATAATTCCCCACTTTTTCAAACACAATACCCAAAATGCCAATTATATAGTTGATTAACCTCGGTAATTCACAGTTCAAGATAATTTTGGGATACTTATGCCATAAATCAACATATTTTTACATAAATGATTTTTTTAAACTTTTAAAAGCTTTTTTTGCTTGTGCTCGCTTGTATGCTGCGGTACCTGCCGACACACCGCACGTCTTAGCCTGCTCATGTGGGACACCTTTATATCTCGATCCTCGCCACCGCTAATTGCCAAATAGTTCGATATTACCACTCATTCCATGCCAATAATTGTCAAATAGAGCGACTCACCGCCGCATGCCAATAATTATCAAATAGATTGTTAATAGTTCTCAAAGAGATTGATTTTAGTAGCCACCGCACATAATTTTCAAATAGATACTAGAAGCTCTATAGTTTGCACTAATCACTTCTGCTAATACGGTGTTTTCGAGATGTTTTCTCAGAATATGTGAAAATATGCATATTTTTAACAAAATTGGCGTCTTTGTTTACAGTTTTTTTTTTTTTTTACTAATTTTATGATGTTTTGGCAAATTCCGAATCCATAAATATGATTGACTTAATCGGTTCCACGCAACAAATTTTTTTTGGTCTCTTGAATTTTGAGTTAATGGGGTTTCGCGTAACTCAAATTTTATTATTTTGGTGCCTTGAATTAATGAGGTTTACTGAATGCTGAAATGGGATAAATATCTTTAAGCCTGATTTTATTATCTTCAACATCTTTCCTTTTACTATCTTGAAAATATCCACAATGTCTATAAAATATGTTTATTTTTCCAGACACGCTGAGGTGATGAAGAAGATTATTGAAACTGTCATGGAAAGCGGTGGCGAATTAGGAGTCCATTCTTATCTGATAGTTTTCCTTAAATTTGTTCAAACCGTTATTCCAACAATTGAATATGACTTTACACAAAATTTCACTATGTAAAGTTATGAGCCATATATATTTATGTAAGCGATAAATGGTTGTATTTTTTGAAATTACATAAAATATAATATATCATAGTTTTGAAAAGATAATTTACAAACATCTGCTAAATAATATATTTCCATGCCTGCTTCCGAATCTTTAAGGCATACAAATGTATTAATCACGCCAAATTGCACCAATATACTATGTTAACAAAAAAAAAAAACACTGGATGTTTTGTGATATTATTTTAAGTTTAATCTTATTTAGCAAGAATTATTGTTTTTTTACATTTTCATATAATATTACGTGTAAATGGAATAGTGTGAAAAATATTTATGTCCTGTAAAAATCTAAAATTTTGAGTGCTTGGTATCAAATAAAGTATCCCTTTAAGCCAATAAATAACCTTTTATTTTGCTACTAAACAAAATCAGTTTTCTGAATATGCACATATTTTTAGCGATGGTTAAATAGTTTTAAACCATGATTGTGATTGCTTTTGATTGTAACGATGATTGGTAACAGAGTATTCATAATTTTCAAGTAATGACTGGTACACTAGAAAGTAAACCTCTACAGTTAGTTACCTATCATCGTCACTACATATTTGGTTTACTACCACTTTAGCTGTGTAGGAGTTGAGGTGTGTGCGTTGAAGTTATTCAAATTATGATTGACTCGAAATTATGTCAGAAGGTTGTAATTGCTGTGGGACAGAAACTCCTAACCTCTTGTCTCATCCATGTTGCTTGTATGTCACAATGTAGGGTGTCTGTTGTAACTAAGGCGGGGTATATAAATGAAAGAGCACTTACAAGGTTTTGTTTATTGAGGTGATGAATTAATACAATTAAATGTGTGGTTGAACTTTGGAGTGGCTCGCTGGAGATGCGATTGAATAGCGATGTTGGTGTTAGGACGGTCTGCGGAGAAGTTGCTCCAGTTTGGGCCGTAATGGTTGATAGGTGAGCCCTTACACGGCCATGTCTACGGGTGCGCGTAGGTTCACCACAGCTGCACAAATCACCTACATGTATACAATAAGTATGTCGGTGGCTTGATTCAAATTTCTTGCCACATTAGGCAACTGACTAAATATTGTGGGAAGTTTTAAAGGAAAAATAAAAAATTGTATTAAAAATATGTTTTTAATTTTTATTGATACCCATTTCTTTGTGATATACTAGAGTACTAAATTGTACCTATGTAGTATTAGCAAATGAAAAAATATATGTGTTATTGGATTTAAGTTCTCTTATGAGCACTGATCATAACTACCAATATCTTAAATTTAACAATACACATACAATAATATAATCAATGGTAAAGTTATTTGCATTACTCACGCTTTCTTTATCAGCATTCAATAGATAGGAAAATATCTATGCATGGTTGATGCACATTATGAATGACAAATATTGTTATGACAAGATAGGCAAAATTTTTGACTTCAAATTTCAGAAAAAAACTGGTGTATACATAGAAATAAGCTATTGTAGCATTAGGAAATGTACCGTAATTAAAAAAGATCTACTAAAAAGTTGTATTTGTAAAAAATCTAAACACTAGGCCAGCAATTCATTATTTTGATTACATACATAAAAAAAATTAAACTAATTAATGACACCAAAATTAGTGATGGTAAAATCGTTATTTAAACTGTTATTGTGACTGTGATTGATTGTACCGATGATTGATAATAGATTAACACAATTCTTCAAGCAACGACTGGTACACTAAAAAGTAAACCTCTAACAGTTAAATCTCTTCTTCAATATTTGCAAAATTACTTTGTGGCCTCATTTTATATTAATAATTATACAAAATACTCAGTTACCAAACAGTGACAGTCACGTAACAGTATACCATCACTAATCAAAATATAATATGAGACAATATGTGTTTCTTTCACATACAGTTTGACAAAATTCATTTTTAAAATTGTATTGTAGGTGATATTACTAAATGCTATATACACTGTTAAACTGCTTTAGCGTATAGATTGATAACATATAAATGAAGAGTATCGCGCACATGCAATCAGTACATTGAAATAAGCTGTACAATATATATCGTAACAATATATTTTGAGAAAAACAGTGATAATAAATATTTATTCGAGAGAATATCGTGATGTATGAAAATCTGATTATTGTGATAATAATTGTAGTATAGTAAGAATATTATGAGATACACATTTAATTTGCAGAAATTCTGGTTAAATACAGCTTATTTTGAAACACTAACTGCACGCGCTGGTGAGTACTTACTGAGAAGGTGTGAAGAATTACTTTATTATTATATATTATAAATTTAAGTCAAAAAAACATTTCTTTCCGCAGTCTGGCTCATGGCCCCATGTCTCTAACACAAAGCGAGAATATCAAATATAATAAGTGTTGCTATGGGTGGTGAATTATAACACAATAAATATATTTATTATAAAACAATAATATAATATACTCAATACATACAATGTGCATACTTTTAATTCATAACTTTGTTCAAAAATCATAAAGAATTCAAATTAGAAAATGTGCTACACATTCACAAACATTTATCAGGCAGAAGTTAAACAAACGTTTGCATGTACATATTAACATGTAATTATTACTTGAAAATTAGCATAATTAATTAATTGTAACGATTTTGTAAATGGAAGCTACCATTAATCACTATTTTTTTATTACACTGTAGGCTATTAATATTTGTTGATATTTTTACAAATACAGTTTTGTTATCGAAAGCCTAAAAATATTTATTATATATTACTTATTTACTTACCATTCCGCCGTATCGCCGCGGGGGTAGGTAAAGAGGATAGAGTACCACACTCTTCTGTCCTGACAAACAATTCTCGCATCATCCACATACATACATCTTCTTATACAAGCTAGACGATTATTGAGGTTTCTAACGGGACCATCCTCCAGTATCTGGTTTACCTGATCTTGCCAAGTCTTCCGCGGACGTCCTCTACTTCTGGTGAGGACGTCCGCAGATCAATACCATCAATACTTGTCTTTCTTATCATTTTCTCCTTATTCATCCGCTCCATATGACCAAACCACCTAAGTGATCCTTTCTTAATCTTACTATACTAAGATCAGCTTTACATTCTTTCCTTCTTTCTTCATTCTTTACTCTGTCATAAATGGATCTGCCATATATACGCCTAAGTGATCTCATTTCCACTGCATTCAGTCTACTTTTATTCCTCTTCTGCCAGCTCCAGGCCTCACTTCCATACATCAGTGTCAGTACCAAGACTCCATTGCAAACCGCTAGTCTTGCCTCAGTTAACAAGTTCCCATTAGCTATAATTCCATTTCAAAGCGCCGTTCACTTTATTCCCTGCAGTCACCATTCTTTCGATATCTTTGTCTTTCCATTTCTATCGAACATTCATTACCTACATTATACATATAATACAATATACATATTTAGATTTTTAAAATACTGAAAATAAAATTAACATATTTAACATTACAATTATGGCTTAGAGGCCTTTACTCGGTCACAGATATTTAAAAATATTAATTGGTAAAATTTGACTACATATATCACATTCAATGTTCAACTATTAGGTAACTTTTAATTCGTTGTAAAATATAAAAAATATCATATTATAGTAAAAAGTGAAACAGAGCTACACCTAATACAACAGTAATACAGGCAACAATAACTAATATTGTCGCAATTAATATTTTTGGTCAATTACATAACCGGTAAATGGTATATTAATTTTATGAGCTATCAACCAGAGAGTGCTCTACATAAACCCAAGTAACAAAAGCCTTCACAGAAATGGGGACTTTTATTGATTGATTGGTTTCAAAAATTACTAGATTTGTGATTGCTGTGCTAATTTATCTGACTTTTGAAAACAGGATTTTTCAAATATGAGAGGACTTCAGATCAATCATTTAAGTTGTGTTAGACCTTCTTGGCCCAATGTTTCAGATGCCATCGCAGGGTCCATCATCGGTCGTGGTCACTATTCAGCGGTCCTAAGGATAGGACCCGAAACATTGGTAAAGAGGCCTTGTAACAAGTTAAAATCACCCAAAACTTCACACATAGATAATGCCTCAAAACGTTTATAAGTATAAAACAAAACAATATCTTTTTTTAACCTTCCAGCAGGCGCGCTGTCACAAAATTTACGACAAGTGTGCCTTATCGCCTCCCCCACTTTTACCACTTAGTCGCAAGCATCGAGCTCTGAGCTATTCGAGGATCAGTGTCTCTAAATTACAGACGTACCGGGTGTGCTTAGAAGTTTTTGTTATTCATTGATATTTGGACTCTAATGAATATTGGCGGCATAAATGCTCAAATTTTATACAAATTTGCCTGTCCAGAAAAGGCTCCAAAGCATTGAAGAATTTTCCTAAAAAATTTGGCATTGACAATGATGAAAGAGCATCTTATCTTCAGATCAAATGTCAAACATTTACCGCAAGATATAAATGCTTTTCTCAAAGTGAATTACGGTCGGGAAGTTGAACCAATTTGTCAGTCATGTGCATTGGAGAAGAAAAGATCCTCAGCAACAATGAAGTGTTGCCGTTGCCAGTCCTTTATATGCAAGAACCATTCGGCAGTTAAGGTGGTTTGCAACAATTGTAATGATGAGAATATTGATTCTGACTAATAGGTCGATAAAATATTTTGTTTTGAAATAATTAGTGTTGTTTCGTTTTTTGTTTAAGAAAGTCAAATATATCTTTTTTAAAGTACTGTCATTTATCATTTTTCATAACCTTACAGCAATTCCATAACATTTATATAAAGAAAACACTATTTACATGGAGAAAACTTGATGACATAAAATTTACGACAAGCGCCTGCTCAAGGGAAATTACTCAGCTTGCCCGCTGGAAGGTTAAGAACACATTATTATTGTGAAGTTGCAGTTTTTTCAGAGCATGGTTTTGCAGTATTTTAATACAAATTAAATAAAATTCCGGACAGGAAAAGATCCAGGTTCTCTCGGTAGCGGTTCAGGGTAGCATCTAAAATATTTGTTCGATAAATAGATTTTTTTCTGTACATATATCTTTTTAGTTGATATTAAATTTGTATTAAAATAATAAATAAAATAATTAGAATCGTATTAAATAAAACTATTTTCCACAATACTATTGATAGTGTTGACATTCACCACGCAATGGACAATGTTGATGAACTATTTTTGTTGTTTACAAGAAAAAACAATCTAAACATTTTTCTGACAAATTTATTTTACACATCCACAAAAGATGTCCAGATTTAATGAAATTTCAAATTACCGAGGTTCGGTCGGTGAGCCATTATCATATATTATTTTGATTTTTTAAATAAAGAAATCATGGAGCCATGATCATAGCATTAAGAAGAGACTTTTGGAACAAAAAAGATAAAATCTGTAAATTTAAAAAATATATTTGTCAATTTTATTATTATTAGGTGTACAGGTGCTTATTTATATTGTCAAACTGGAAATCTGATTAAATACTTTATGCCATTTTTTATTCTAATTAAAGCTGGCCTAGGGGTCTGCATTATACTGATCTCTAATAAGGTTTTCCCAATGAAAATAGACTTTATGCAAATGTAAAATAAGAAAGATTGTTGTCATCGAGTGTAGCGAGAAATCGAACGCTTTGTCCACCCGGTCCTAGAACTCTGATAGGCTGCATCATTTCTTCTGAACTGTTCTCATCACCGACAATTTCAGGGGCCAAAATTAATTCTTCTTTTAGTATCTAAAATATTAAATTATTTTAATTCATTCAATTCATTGTTACATAAATTTATTGTGAAATGAAAAAGAGCTTGCCAAAAATGGAAACAATCATAGATAAATAAGAGATATTGAAGTTTAAATATTAAAATAAGGATGATACTTACATTATCATCGTCATCGTCCATTTTATCACTCAACTGAACCGGAATAGTTTGTCCATCATGTGTAGTTACCTAAAAATGGTAATATATTCAAATTAACCCTTTACACTCAAATGTCGTATAGCGGTGGTATTCATGATTTGTCACATTACTCGGATGCCGCTACTATGGCGGCATGAAAATAAAGTATCATTTTTTAATATTGTTAATATATTTGGGCTTTTAGTTTTCAATATTATTTAACCAATGATCATATTTGTACAAATCAATAATAATAAGTTATTAAATTTGACAGAGAATCGAGTAATACATCAAACAAATTTGACACATTCTCTGCAGCACTAAAAAAGCGAGATAACACCACATCAGTGGGTACACAAGTGAGACAACAAAACAACACGGAAAGTGATTTTTTTTTCTTAGTTTGGGTTATAAATCTTAATGTTTATTTGACATTTGGATGTGCCGACGAAGTATAAGCTCGAAGGATGCCGTTGTTATTAATTTTGAAAATACAAATATATATACATATAAAAGAAAGTGAATCATTTCTACTACAACCAAACAAAAATACAAAAAAAAACATCAAAGAAAATCTGTATTAATCAAAAATTAACATTCTTAAAAATAAAAATGCTTTGGAAGATTATACTAACTAGATACAGCAATATTATTTTTTGTCGCAGACGTTTCAGTCGTTTAGTAACCTTATCATTATTTTTTAAATAACTTTACATGGGCTGATATTTGAGAATGTAAGTGTTTGTTTTATAACCGAACACCCTATTAATAACAAGGTAACTCTGCGATACATTGTCCTAACAATTTTATCTAGGATCGTTTTCAAGTGTCAACCTTCAAAACTCACACA
The DNA here is from genome assembly GCA_022840565.1 of Eubasilissa regina. Classification (NCBI taxonomy): domain Eukaryota; kingdom Metazoa; phylum Arthropoda; class Insecta; order Trichoptera; family Phryganeidae; genus Eubasilissa; species Eubasilissa regina. The sequence continues at coordinate 32,639,518 of JAINEB010000018.1, forward strand.
GCAATCGATGCCGGCTGTCGATTTATAGGTTTGATTTTTGGTTAATCACCTGCTCACCACTCAGCTCGCTCAAATTGTTCTGGGAGTGGGTGAACCGTTGAACCGGCTCAACACAAAGATACAGCTCAGTGAGCCGGTTCATTTTCAAATGGCTAATTTTAATTGTTTTGAAAGATCTTTTCATATTCTGGTTGGTATTTAGTTTTTTTCAAAGCGAGCAAGGTAAATCAAATTCTTTTGTTTGTGATTGCCAAAGTGATATTCATTTTCAGCTAAAAAAAATGTGTCAGATTTTTCGGGGTTGAACGGGAATGTGACCTCGATTATATAATATATTAGTTAAATTATTATTATATTCTGTAATAAATATGAATTAAGTAAATCTAACCTGAAGAGATTTTCCACCATCTGATGAAGTGATCGCCAATTGTGTCCCATCTTGCATAGTAAAATGGAGTGGATTTCCATCTTCGTCCGTTACCTGCATTCAAAATAATGTAATATATACACTTTCTTATGACCTAAAATGGCAGTCAGTAATCTAATTTGGTTCTAGAAAAAAAAAAAATTACCTGGTCAAATATAGTGGTTGCCATACTTTCATGACTTTGCTCATATGTAGTGTCATCCTCCAAGGTTTCTGTGCTGTACAGATCACATTCACCAGATGCTTTGATGTTAGAATCCTGAAAGTAAAAGTGTGAAAGCAAAAATTTGAGAATAATAATCAATCCTAAATCCAAAAACCCTGGAGATAACTTTTTGTGAGGTCCCCGCACATTTCAGCCACACACACAAATTAAAGGCAAAAGTTTAAAAATAATAATGGTTTTTTGGTTATACCAACGTTTTCATGGTTTTTTCGTAAAAATAAAATTCAGAAAAAGCTAGCCTGTGAATTTTGGCACTAATATGATGCTATTTCACCTAAAATTTTTTTGGGTAGCTAACAGGTTAAGAAAGGATCACTTAGGTGGTTTGGTCATATGGAATGGATGAATAGTAAGAAAGATACACGACGCAAGTGTTGATAGCACCAGAAATAGAGGACATTCGCAGAAGACTTGGCACGATCAGGTAAACCAGATACTGGACGATAGTCCTGTTAGAAGTCTCAATAATCGGTGAACTCGTACGAATGTGAATTAGGCGAGAATTGTGTGTCAGGACAGAGGAGTGTGGCGCTCTATCCTCCCTGCCTTCCTCCGTGGAGAAACGGCGTAATGATGAGTTAGGAAATAAAGACAAAATACACTACATGGTGCAATGTTAAAGCAACATAATATAGATTCTACGGAAACGCTGCACAAACCACAAGGCTCAGTCTGCTAGTTTTTATAAATTGCACAAATTTATAGTATGTCTTTTGTTATATATATAACAGTGTGTCAATAAAAAGTATCAAACAAAGATATGGAAAAATGTTGTGGTAGACTTTAAATATTTTTAATACATTTTATGTGCATCCCATTTGGTTTCAACTTTGTCAACATAATGAAAATAGAATGTACAATTGAAGAGATAAAAAATTACAGTTCAATGTTTTGTATGTGGAAAGTGCGTAAATTGTGGTAATTATGTCAAATATTGAGAATAATTTTTGTACCAGATTGTAGGAAACTGAACGGAGGTCATAAAATTTTGACCTACATTGCTTAAAATGTAATATCCAGGTTCCACTGTATAATTATTACTGGAGTATGAAGGGAAATAATATTATAAGAACATAGTACGTAAAGTAATTAATATATCAATATTTGATCAATTTTAAACATTATAAAGGACAATGTTAGCATTGACACGTACTTCATTGATAATGTGAAATGTAGGAGTTCCATCATTGTCATCAGTGGTGGCCTGGTATGTGACGTACACCACACGTTCATCATTTTGGTCATTGACATCCTCGAGGATACTGACTGTGTTGTCATCTAACGGTGTCGCCAACTTCGGCATAGTAGCCAATTCTTCAGCACCACGGTGAATCTGGTAAATATTTTATGTATCTATAAATATTTTGAGACAGGATTTTTGATTTCTCAGATTTTTGTAGTAAACTCTTAAACTCAAATTAAAACAAAAAAAATAATAATAGAGACACGTACATGGAATATGTGTCACATCAATATTATTATTGAACTAAGCTAAATGCTTGTGCTGTGAAAATGGAACTTACTTGCCGGTCTCCTGGAATGAGGCTCGAATCCCTGACTACTAAATTACTAGGAGAGTGACTTAACCACTAGACTATAAGTTCATTGAACATTTAATAATGTTTATTGAGGATAAAATAATTTGAATTATATAACTGAATAGTGCCATTTGGTTGTTAATTACTAAAATACAAAGAAAGCTTTACCTTTTTGTGTTTGGTTAAGTTTGAGCAATCTGCAAAGGTCCTTCCACAGATGTTACAGGAGTAAGGACGTTCCCCAGAATGTATACGCTGATGTTTCCTCAAGGCCCAGCTTTCAGTAAAGCTGCGATCACATTCTGTACATGCAAAGGGACGTTCACCCCTGTGACGACGTATGTGCACTCTCCACGTTTCTTTGTTAAGGAATCTAAAAATTTTTTTTTGTCTATGATATTTAAATTTATAGGGCTTTGGTAAATTTTTTCTTACTTTATAACACACTTAAAAAAACACCCAACTCCTTATTTTCTAATATTTAGAGTATGTCCAAATTTTCGTAGGAACCAATTACTGGGATTTATCCCCCGAGGGATTGTCATCATGATATAAATGTCTCACAGAGACGAAGCTTATTTTAATTTACATGGAAAGGTAAGTATGGAAGTCTTAGACATTGATAACTTTAAACTTCATTTATAAATATGAAGTTTAAAAATGGAAAAATACTGCCTTTTCAGAGGTATTCTAGTATATACAGTAAAATTCTGTTAATTTGTGAACCCATATTTCGTATTTTTATATACAAGTTATACCATATGTATATCAAATTCTGCAGTGCGTTCTATAAGATTTGTTGTAATTTCGACAATGATTGTCGGCGCATTGTGAATTACATATTTCTACTCACCCTTGTAACCCCTAATTAAAATAATTGAACAATTTATATTTCGTAATTTATATATTAAGGCCGCGCTTTCAAAAATAATTCATATTTTTGTGTTTTTTTATGAAAATGGGGGTTTTTATTATTCATTTATATCAGAAGTAATACACTATTATTACAGATTTGACTTTTTTTTAAAGTATTACTTAGATTGGACCTTTACATTAATATAAAACTAATAAACTGAATGTTATTTGCCATAATTAAAACAATACAAGCATTATAAGACTGCAAAAAATGAAAGCTTGTCCTTAATTGTGTGCAACAGTTCTATTAATTTTATATCCGGTTATTCGTTTATGAAATGTTGTGATTTGTTTAATGTAGTTAAGAAACTGAAACCTTTGTATACACAACCTACTGTATATATATATTTTTCGTGTTTCGATTTCTAAAATGGCAAGAACATCTTGTAATTTGTGTAAATCCTTGACAATTTGAAAATATGGAACTTGGAAAACCGATAAAAATTGATGTCAAAAATAAAATTGGAAGAATATTTCAATCCCGAATACCTTTCCGAGTTTAAACTTGAAAAATCGGAGAAAAATAATAAGCTTCAACGAAGTATGAAGATTCAATAGTTATTCATTATTCTTCAAGGGCTTTTTAATATTCCAATTTCTTGCCCAATATTGATGGAAAAGGCGAGTTTGACCGCTAATCAAATTAAAATATCAGTAATTTTGTTGCGTCAAGCACGGTGAATCATTTGAAGAAGCCTGTTTTTAATATATTTGATAAACATTTAGACACATACAAATCTGAAATAATAGTCTCTATGTTGACAGCGGCGGCGCACGCAAAAATGTGGACGCATAAACTGACGATGCATTTTTTAAAAATTTCTTTCTAATGTTGTCTTCAAAAACTATGTTCTCATTATTTATAATTCGGATTTTTTTTTTTTAAATTTCAGTCCTATGAGTTACGAATTAACAGAGTTTTACTATATATTAATAATTCAAATGAATTTCATATACACACATAAAGAATATGGCCCAAAACTTCGGTCAAAAAAAGAGTCTCAGCTTCAGCGACATCTATACTGTTATATAAGAATGAATATCAAATTAACAAAAAACCATAGATGGCGACAGCGTAGTTAGTAATAAATAATTGAAAGGTTTCAACATAACACATACATATACAAGTTCCAAAAATTTGATAGATGTGGTAGCATGGGTAAATAAGTGAATGTTACATTGTGTAAAATGATCACTTAAGCCAGCCGATGACAGGTCGTAAGCCCTGTAATGCCTAAGACTTCCATACTTATCTTCCCGTGTAAATAAAAATAATAACTTTGTCTCTGTGAGACATCTATATCTCCTTATTTTCTATTTCTTATATGTATTATTATACACATATATACATACACTTTTTTTTTTGCCTTTGTAGATCTGCAAAAGGCATGTGATACGAGTTATAAGAGAAAGGTTATGGAAGGTACTTTCTGATTACAGGGTGAATAGCAAACTTATACACATAATCGCATCCCTATATGAAAAAAGTTCTGCATGTGTAAGAATATAATATGCTATTCCATTGCCACACAGTATACACAAAATATATTATATGAACTTAATTGTCAGTCCTCATATATAATGTAATGTAAAAAAAAATTGCAATTAAAAAAAAAAACATTTGTATATTCCCCTTCCTGTGCTGAACAAACATGGATAAATAATTATAAAAACAATATACCTCTTTCCACAGTCTGTACACTGCCAGGGCTTTTCACCACTGTGTCTCTGCAGATGCAGCCGGTGCTGTGAGGAGGTGGTGAACGATCTTTGACAGATGGAGCATGTGTATGGCTTTTCTCCAGTGTGGATCCTCATATGCTCAGCGAGGTTTCCATTCTGGCTGAAGCACTTGCCGCATACAGTGCATGAGTACGGTTTTTCACCTGTTTATTAAGTAAAATTTAATTAAAATTAAAATTGCTATTTAATCACATATGTAAAATACTTACGAAATTTTGGTTAATGTCACGCTACTTGGTATAAATTTTTTTTTAGTGTATTTTATACATTTGTGTTAAACGTTTTACTCTCTGATAAAGGGAAACTCTCATCCTTAAAATAAATAGTATATCAATATTTTCTTGCTTTTATAATAGAGTTGTACCTCGGTATACATCCTTGATCCGTTCCAGATCTTTGGACTTATACAAAACAGGACGTATACCAAACAAATTTTTCCTATAAGAAATAAGGGGAAAATGATTAATCTGTTCCCATGAAAAAAAATCCTATTGTTATTCGCATATTATGCATTAATGGGGTTGTATAAAATATATTAAATACTGCTTAATACTAAAATATATAAATACAAAAGCAATTAAATTAAATAAATGAAAATTTAACAGGTCGCATTAGGTTTGACGTTTAAGTACTAAAAAACCTGTCCAAAGAAATTTGCTTCTGCCTTCTCCTCAGAATGTTTCGGAATTGTGACATTGTTCGGAAAGCGTATGACTTTTATTGCCGTTGTCCAGGCATGCACGAATGTCATAACTTGATTCTAAATCTTTTATCAGTATCATCAATTTTAATTTGTATTTTTCCATCAACATAATAATATGGAGGCTAATCTTCAGAAGGTAATGTATAACACAGGAAGAAAAATTAATGTGGTCCATTCACAATTTCCGTATATATATTACCTGCATGCCATCGGAGGTGTAGGGTGAGACTAGCCTTATGAGCAAACGGCTGGTTGCACACTCCGCAGGTAAACTTCTTGACACCCGTATGAGTAGGTTGATGGTTTATCAAATTGGCTTTGGTTTTGAAGCTTGCATTGCATATCTTGAAAAAAATTAAGAAATATGGAGTAAAACAATACACTTATCACAGGAATAGAATTTACATTAAAATAAACCATAAATAAATTAAAATGAATAGAAATCTAATTAATAAAAACACATGAACTTGCAAGTAATATTTATCACATTAATAAATATCCTTAATAATATTATGCTTCGTCGATATTGTATCTGAATATATTAGTGTAAGAAAAAGTACCAAAGTACTCTTTAAAAAATCCGCTAATAGCAGTACAGATTAGCAAAAAATTATAAAGAATATAAATATTAATTTTATTTACAAAACGGAAAATCATTGAAAAATGGAAATCCTGGCTGCGCAGCCAAGTGGTCACAATAGCCGCTCACAAGACCTAGCAGCAAGCAGCTTTTCTGCTAGTTAACTCAACTATAAGTATGATGAAAAAAAGACATTAGAGAAAAAATCAAACACGTATTAGAGGGAAAATACTAGAGACAAAACAAAACATGAAACTGAAATAAAATAACATATTTCATTTTATTTTTTTAGTATTCCATTGTGCCTAGGAAAAACTATGTATAAAATTTCATGTTACCTTGCAGACAAAAGGCCTATTTTCGGAATGTACAAGCTGATGTCTCTGCAAAAGCTGTCTGTGTTTAAATGCTCTTCCACATTTGCTACAAACAAAACGGCGGCCATTATGCTCAGCTTCTTTATGGTAGATTACCGAAGACGGATGACTTAAAACCTAAAATAATGAACATTAATGTTATATTATGTACAATTAAAATCATAAAAAGAAACAATTTTTTAAGTAGTTAAATTTTGTCAAAATTAAAAAAAAAGTTTTTTAATTTCTAAAATTTTACCTTGCCACAAAGATCGCAAGCGTAACCTCGATGTCCTTTGGGAAAATGTATCAGCATATGTTGTTTGAGAGAAACATGATATGGGAAAGATTTCCCACATTGCTCACATTTGAAAGGCCGCTGTTTTAAATGAGATGCCTATAAACAAAATAATTTTTTTTAAATTTATTAATAAAGCACTATATAAATTTAAATTTTACATTATGTAATGGAGCATGTGATAATCATACAAATACCAATGGCATTATGACATTAACTTTGATACGTTACTGTTAGAATACAAAAATTATTATTTAAGTTATGTTACGTCTCATTAAGAGTTATAAGGATTATTTTTGAAGTCAGAATCAAATGAAATAAACCTATGTATGTACGTATAAGCCTACCTCGAATAATTAAAAAATGATAATTACATATTGGTTATTTATAAAGGGGACTTTCATTTTCCAATTTGAATTTTGAAGTTTTCTCTGTGTATTTCATATACAGTAGAACCTCGGTTATCCGGACTAATTGGGGATGAAGGTAGTCCGTATAAGGAAAAATCCAGATAATCGAAAATCTAGATAATCGATGTTCTACTGTACTTTCAATACAAGACTAATAGTTAATCTTCTTCTTATATCATCTAAACATGAAAGGACATTATTTTTTATATAAATCTTGCCGGAGAGAAATGTTTTGATCAAAAGAGACAAACTTAACATGGTTGATTTCCTCACATTCGAGACATCTGTCAAAAAATATGAATTTTTAGGGTTTATTTGTGTTTTATAATATTAATACATAATTGAGGATTGAAATATATGCGTGTTGTCGGTCAAATTAATCAATTGAAAAATAAATCATTTATTGAAGTACTCATGTACAGAATTTTAAATCTGGTACAAGATAAGATATTCCAAAGAGAAAACTATCTACAAGAAATATTTACACAGTTTCTTCAATCAATTAAGTAACTTGTTGGTGCTCGTTTCTTCAATCAATTAAGTGGTCGAGGGTTCGCGTCTCGTTCCAGGACACCAGCAAGTTAGTTCTATTTTCATAGCATAAGCATTTAGCTTAGTTTGAAAATAGTAAGAATATTGATGTGACATGTATTCCGTGTACGCATCTCTATTTAAAAAAAAAAAAAATTGTTATAAAAAGCAATGTGTTGTTATTTTAATTTTATTTAAATAATTTTAGTTTCTCTGTATAAATAATTATTTTTTCATGTCTACAAATATGTTTTGAGATCAGTTAAAGTACCTGCATGCCTAGAGTAACACCATAAATGATATTCAATATTCAAAATAATTGCGACAGCTTCATATTCTTCTTTTGTTTAAAGAGATTGATTTAAATATACCATGTTGCCATTTTTTGATCAGTTTTTTTCATAACTATGTAGTTTTATGCTATGTTTAAAAGACAATAGTATTAAATATATATGGAATATAAAACAGTGAAACGTTTCAAAATGACCTACATAAAATGTTTTCTGCGAACAAGAAAACATTTTTTCTCTTAAAATCAGTGTAAAACTGTAAAATTTACAAAATGTATAACTTATTTTTAGAATAGGTGTAATATTCATTCATATTATAGCAAAAATTTATATTACAATAAGCTTTATAGGCATATTTAATCAGAAACTAAGAGCAATAGATTCCATCTTTGGCTAAAAGTCCTTTATATTTTTTGATTCATATTTCACCTCCCTGCTGCGATATTTTGCAATTTAAAAAATAAATTCAGCTCGAATAATATGGGGACTCGGTTAATGGAGGCTTGGATAATCAAAGTTTTACTACAACATAATTTCATTGCGCAGAAGAGTAAATTGTAATGTCGGTCATGGTTGGTATTGTTTTTCATACATAACACATATTTTAAACTTGTTGCAATTTTAAGTTTGTTTACTTACCTTCATATGAACTTCACAGCTCTGTTTCGAATTAAATAATTTGTCACATTGCGTACAGCTAAATTTTAATCCATCAGTCTTTTTACAATTCGTCACAGCCAAACTGTTGATTTTATTATTGTCTGCAGTTCCTGTATTGTTAAAAATAATTAAATAAATTCTCAAATGAAACTAATTAATAAAAATAATTTTAAGAAACTTGATGAATCCGCTTGAATTCCAAAAATATATTTACGTAATTTATAACTCTATGTTTTAATTATATGCAAGTACACACCTTCTTGAATCAATTCGCCACTTAATTCTGGTAGAATTTCCGACATCTGAACAACCGGAGCTGTTTGGTCAGTTAATAAATTTGGAACCTCAACTAATATATCCATGTCGCTGCTAATTACGACTGTATCATTTACGGATTGTTGATTTTCACTAATTTCATTATCATCAGCAAAAAGATTTTCAGGACATCGGTTTACCAAATCATCATTGTCTGTGTTCAGGATGTTTTGATCGTCGCTGGGAACAGTTTCATTAGCCTAAAAATTTTCAAAAGACATAATTTTTTACTTTTGTGATATATTTATAAAAAAACTAGGAAAACTAATTAAATAATACTGTTAACTAAAGTTTTTTTATGTCATGTCCGTCTCTAAAAAAAAAAAACTGCGATCCAAAACCTCATGTTATATTAGTTGGTTATTGTTTTAATCATTTATTTACTGGCGGGACTCTGAAATCCCAATGAATATAAACCTCATAGAAACGAAAACCATAAATTAATTCGGACTACACTATACAGTACAATATAGCACTAGTATTTTATTTTACAAACATATATCAACCTACCCAAATCATAATTTTCTGTATATCCCTTTTTAAAATATGTGCAATAAAAAAAATTCGGTAGCTACTTCGATTTTTTCAAAATTCGGTAAATAAAGAATTAAAGAAGCAAATTGAATCTGTCATTTTATATCAATTTTTTTAATATGTTTCTTCGCTTTTAGGTAGTAAAAATGCATGTCAATAACTACTTTAATATTCGCCTTCATGTTTTACCACTTTGAAAAATGATGGATCACGGAACAGTCATTTTGAGAACTCAACAAACTGTTAAGTGAAAGAACGATTGATAAAAGTCAAGTTCGAAAATAGTTTGATCATTTTGAATCCAGTGATACAAGCGTAAAAGATGAAGAAGGAAGAGGTTCTCCCATCGAAGCGTCTACAGGCTACCATGTTAATCGTTCGCTTAAAAATTGGTAGACGGGCAAAGTTTACGACGATTTAAATGAACATATTGCGATGTTAAAGAAATGTGACTTTTTTACCTGTGAAATCAATTGTTTACCAAGCAGATGGGAAGCAGTTACTGAAGTAAACGGTGATTATGATCTAGAATAACCATTTAAACGCGTTTTGAGTACATTTTATTATTGAATAATAACTTTATAAAAATAAATAAAATAACAATTGTCAATTATGCACCAACTTTAAATTTTTGAAAAACTGAAAATTTGGTAAATAATCTGAAAATATTGTCCTAAAAAGGAAAGAGAATACAATTTTGGATTATTAGTAGTTAGTATTTAGAGCACATTTGTTTTAAGCTGTTTTTAAACTTAAATTAATAGTAACAATTATTTAAAAACATTATTTGAAAATTTTCATAAACAAATGATGAAATTTAAAAGTTTGCTATAAATCTGGAAATTATTAATGCCCAAATGTGGAAAACACTTCCCAAAAACTTTAAAATAAATTAAGATTTTAAAACATTTTATTTTAGAGAAAAATAAAAGATTTTAACAAAGTGGATTTTATGGAAATAGTATAGCAAACTAAATTATATTATATGACTTGACTGATACTCAATTTCTAGCACGAGATTTTAAGTAGTAAAAAATCTCACAAAAAATTTTAAAAAATAAACTAAAAAGAATATCATAATTTTTTAATGATGAATTTCACTAGAAGGAATACTGTACTCATAGTATAGTGAAACTTATTGGTTATCAATAAATTGACGTAACCTATTAAATGATCACAATTTGTAAAAGATTGTAAGTGCGTACACCAGGGTCTCGATTTGCGTTGGGTAATGTTCTGATGGGAAAATAAGATGCACATCAAATTAAATTTTCCTATAAGATCACATAGAAATTTACGAAATGCGTTCAACAATTGTCATGAACTTTACCAAATCAATACCAAATCGACTTTCATTTATATCATGTTTAATAAAAATCTTCATAACTTTGACTATCAACAAAATTTTTACTTCTGCTAGTTCTTGATTAGTTTTTTTTTTCTTCTAGTAATTTCATCTGTAATTAGTCATATATTATAATAACAATAATATATTTTTTTTATTAACCCGATTCGCCATAGAGATAACACATACAGTAAAACCGCGATATAACGAAATCCAAGGGACCAAAAAATAAAAATTCGTAATAACGAATTCCCACATATAACGAAAAAATAGAAAACCTACTATATGTTACGCGCCATCGCAAAAAAATGTTGCGCGGCTTCAAAAAAGATCGCAAATTCTGCAAACAAAGGAGGAAAAAGGCCATAGGGAACTGAATACCTACATATTTTTAGTAGTTTTGTTATTAAAACAGATAAGCAAATGGATAATCAAAGGAATTAAATTAAGAACAGAACCTATTCAACACCAATTGGAAGATATTTTTGTAAATTCCAGAATATTGCAAACACAAAACAATATTTTAATTGTGTTTAAATGTAGAGCCGCTTCAAACATAGTTTTGGGCATGAAACATACAAAATAATTCAAAAATAACAATTTTACTGTTGAATCGCGGCATTTTTATAAAATGAGTCATATATAAATTACGAAGGTACTTACCGGTAACGGCGGCAACCACTTCAAAATATATTTATAATCGTTAAAATTCTTCACTTAAAAATTATCGTTAACATTGTTCACTTAAAATACACGAAAACAATAGTTAATAGAAATACAAAATGCCGTACAAAAATAGTCCATAAAATATTTTAACGAATTATTTATATTATTGACGAGTTCACACGAAAACAATTGTCAAACGAAAATGAATTTATGTAAATATTCAGTTTGGTCATGCAATAATCGCGTTAAAAGCTGAACAAATTTAGCTCTACAGACGTTACACTGAGACTGACATTTCCAATAAGTACATACTGCAACTTTCGGGGGGTTCCTGTTAATTTTTGTATTTTACAGCTGTTTGGGTCTGCGATTGCAATACATATTAGAGGCGTATGCGTACGTAAAACGTGTCTAAGAGAACGCCGCAAGAATTATGACAAATGGTTTTATGGGCCTACTATGAACCCAAGAAGAAGTTTGAATTTTTACTATCTTGTCGGCCGACCGCCGCGCACCGCCGAAAAGGCCATAAAACCGTTCGCATACGGCAGATGCATCGGCGCGGCTTTGTAAGTGCGAAATAATATTTTCATATTTTAACATTTTTTTATTTCGTTATAAATTTACGTAAATGTATTGGCATTTTTTCGTACGGGACAAAAATGATTTTGTTATAAATATTATCGAGATTTCGTTATATAAATGCATTTTTGTATGAAAAATTAGTTTTAGGGACTAAATTTCGATTTTTTTTTCGATATACGTCATTTTTCACTATATCGGGTTTCGTTATATCGCAGTTTTACTGTATTATGTTATACATTAAAGTTATGAATTAAATATAATGCTATGAAAAAGAAAAAGAAAACCAAGGAAAATATTAATAAATAAAAAAAAAATAAAAAAAAAAAGTAAATAGTTCACAAAATATAAATAATATATATATAACTAATTCAGTCACGGCCATTGTTGTATATGTAGCTATTCTGTAGGTGTTGCCATTATCTGGTCAAGGAACCAGCTTTCCATGAGAGCACCTCTTGCACCAGAGAGTTGGTGCTGAGCTCCAGCCGCAACTCGATGTCTCAGGAGCGGAACGAATCTATGTATATGTCCTTCGGTAAACATTGTAGATGCGCTGCAATAACGCGCCAATCCAAACAGTATTCTGTATGAGTTGTTGTACTGAATTCGGAGATAGTTATCGCTTGTATTTCGACCAGAGCTCGCAGGTATAGATGCTGGTGAAGAACGATATAAATCGTTTTTCACCAGCACATCACAGGATGCTTTTTACCTCCTTACTACCGGTAGAAACGCCGTGACAGCATATTTGCACAAACGCTCAACTGTCACCTCTGCCGTTCTATATCATCATTGTCTCGTCCATCTTCATTGAATATATGGCCAAGGTATTTAACCTTATTTTGAACGCTCAATTTTATCCCATCCAGCCACACGGGAGGGATATTATCTGGCCCTTTTCCATATTTGAACGCCATAATGACCGATTTGCTGACATTGTATGAAATATTGCGTTCATTGGCATATGTTTCACATATCTGTAAAAGCTTTCTATCCGTTTTATAGATGGCGCTAGTATAACCATATCATCGGCATAACTAATGTGGTTTACATTTGTCTCGCTCATGTGGCAGCCAATTTTTGCACTAGATAGTCGTTCGCTCAATTCGTTCATGTACATATTGAAGAGGATTGGTGACATGCACCCGCCCAGCCTCACCCCAGTGCGCAGGTAAAATGATTCGGAGTCGGTGCATTCCCACCGCACGGAGTTCTCTTGTTGCCTGTGCCACCTGTCAAGTATATCTACAATTGGTTGGGAAATGTTTCACTCACGCACTTTCGTCCACAATTTGTCGTATCTAACACGGTCAAAGGCTTTGCTCAAATCTAGAAAGCACGCATATATCGTGGTTCTTTGACTTTTAAAAAAGTCCACAATTTGCTTTACGACAAAGATCGCATTGTCAGTAGACAGATTCTTTTTGGATCCCATTTGATTATCTCTAGTGTTCATGTTTATTGAAATCTGGTCCATAGTGATTCTTTCAAATAATCTTGCCACTATAGTGGATAGTATATAGTTTTTGGGAAACGATATATCCAGTTGTTTTGACTTTAATATAGGTACAATAATAGTTTTCGTCATATTCGCAGGTATGTATAGATGCTTGATCATGTTACTGAACAGTGTCGCCAGGAGCGTAGATAGATACTCTCCTGCATTTTTTACATGCTCAATACTGAGAGAATCATGTCCAGGTGATTTGCCGGTTTTTGTAACTTTAATTGCATGAGTAATCATTTCACTTGTGACTTATGACTATGGCGTCTTCAGTTGATTGTTCAGCTGCGTGCATAGGGGAATCCTGACCATTGACCTTAGAAAATTCTGATCTAAATATTTTTGAAATTACATGTATGTCCGATACTTAGCAGGTCATCGTTTGGTAATTCTTCTTCATCTTGATTTAAAATCGTGTCTAGGTCATTTATGTTTATTTCTTCAATCGTTTGTCATTATTTCGGTGTTATCAATAACTGCATGAATAATAACAACTTTAATACATATTCACATCTTGGTAGTTTTACATCTAAACAAAAACCATCACTATCATATATATAATTGGATTGTTTAATGCAGTAATGTTGCCAAATACAAAAAGTTGTTTGTCATGTACCTATAGAGATCCAACTGCATGTATAAGGGGCGAAGGAAGCATATTGAATCATACCGATGCAATGCAAATCGAGACCCTAATGTACATTATTTTTAAGATTATTTATGGGTTGAAAACATAAAATTATACCATATTGAGTGTATCACATTGTACGTCAGTGGCTGTTATTTGTGTATGGTGAAGAGCCACGTGAGCCATGTAGCGTCCGAGGGAGGTGAACTCCAACTGGCAAACTCCGCAAGTTTGGTGCACAGACCGACTTTTACCTGTAATGTAACATAATTCATTATTAAGATTTTTTTAATAAAAAAAACTCTTGTCTCATTCACGTATGTTGAGATGAGTACTTTTTACGCTATTTTTGAGCAACATAGGTTTTATTTTACTCCCATCATCCCTCACAAATGAGTGAAACTCATGGAACTGTCCATAATTTTTAAGATTATCTAAACTGTGAAGATAACAAAATACATAACCATGGAATAATACATCAACAATGTAATAATATGTTAATAATAACAAACGTAATAATATGTTAACAATATTTATACAGCCTTGATAAAATACACGAAATATCATAAAAAAGACAAAAACAAAACTAATACCTTTACCTTTGGGTCGCCCCCTTCCTTTTGCCTTATTAACTATGACTAGTTGGCCCATGGGTGTTCCTTCAGGAGTCTCCATATGACCAATAATTTCATCTTCCCATTGTTCTGGATTAGCGGATTTCTTCATGGGTATCGATGGATCCATTTTTATGGAGGTATCAGACTCACTTTCAGACTCATCAATGACTCCTTCCTCGCGAAATATCCTTTCCAATTCTTTACCCTGATGTAAAAAAATATAATTAATAAACAGTCTTTAGTTCAGCTGTTACCCAATTCAATATGGCAAATAAAATATTTGTGATGCCAGACAAACGCATCAAAAATATTAAAGTGCATTTAAAAAAAATAGAGACTACATATAATAATTATTAATGAAACACTCATAGCTAAACAATATCATCTTCAGAGGTTTCAAAGAGTTTCATCTGTTATCACCATTATTCGCATTGCCAGATTATTAGGCGGGATTGGCTTCGACAGAAGTAAATTTGATGTACCAACAATCCGCAAACGTTTTTTGGCAAGGGCGATGGTAAAAAGTTACAATAGTAAAAAATTACCATGGTTAAAATTTATTACTTATCACACAACCGGCCTTTAGAATTTTATGTATTTAAGCGTGTGATTTTTCTAAATGTATTTAACATTTTTTGTTTTTTATTGTTGATCTATGTATTTACTCAACTTTTTTTTTATGTATCATGTTTACTACCACAAATCTATATTCCCACGTGTGCTCGCTCACACGATTTTGCAACATAGCACACATAAAAAAATATAGCATGCACACAAATTTTAACAAGACACTAACTTCTTATTAATATTTTGTATAAATACAAACTTGAATAAATAATTCTAAACTTGTAAAATAATATATTGAGCTGATTCAATTCTATCAAAAAAAATTTTTATTGACTATTAAATTCTTTAATTTGTGATGATTTTGTTTTTGTTTTACCTGAACAGCTTCTTTGAAGCGCTGTGGAGCTTTTCTTCTTCTCTTCCTTCCATCTGTATCAGGATTATTATCCTTAGAGCCATCATCTACAGGTTGCTCTGCTTCTAGTATCTGTAAATTATACAATTTGAGTATTTTACAAACATAACATATATAATATATAAAAGAAAAATAAATTGGCCAGTTAAAAATAAAAATACTTCTATAGGGGGAGGCGTGGTAGGTTTGGATTTTTTTGGGCGACCTCTTTTTCTTTTTGGCTTTTCCAGTCCTTCTACTCTGAGAGTTATGGCGTGATCTGGTGTGTAAAAACTTCCATCCTCAATGACTGAAAAAATAATTTAATACCATTGATGAAACACCATTTTAAATACAGAACTGTCATTATTATTACATAAAATGTACACTAAATAAGGTGTGGACAAAAAGTTTGTACAGTGAATTTTTTTCTGCCGGTGTAACATTATACACTTCTACCATGATTTAATGTCTATCGTCAATCCAAGTCTAGGTTTTGTTCAACAAAAAAGAATTTGGGTAGTTGAAATGGAGCAAGATGATTTAACTGAGCAAAGAATCAACATCAAATTTCTAGTGAAACTCGGCAAAAGCAGGCAAATTTCGTGCTAATGATCAGACCACCCTCTTTATTCGCCTGATTTAAGCCCTTGGGACTTTTTTTGTGTGTGGAAGAAGACTGGTGCAGGATGGGAGAGTTCGGGAACTGGAGAAGAATGGCAAGGGATAGTCGTCAGTGAAGGAGGGCAAATCCTACCCTGGGATGTAGTGTCGTGGAAGAAGAGTTTTTTATTCCCTAGTGAAGTGAAAACAATTATGCAGGATGAACATTTTGAAGATGCAGAAAAGATAAAATGTGAATCGACGAGGCTAACTACTGGAAAGAGACTAACTACTGGAAAATATGCAACACTGTTTCCAACAATGGAAGAAGCATTAGGCCAAGTGGGTTCAGTTGGGGAGGGGGGTGTACAATGATTATAGAGGGGAGATTTTTGATGGCTCAGTTCTTAAACTTTTTGACAGCACTTTGTACATATGCTTCAGCACTCATTATTATAAATGTAAGCTATACACAAGCAATAAGAAACCAACTCACAAAAGGTCAAGAAAAACAGAGATAACTGCGAATAATGTTTGATATTGGTACTAATTTTACATTTAGCCATAATCAATACATAATGATGATAAATTCTTATACACACATTTACTGTAAAGGATATAGTACTTACTATGAACTACAATTTTATCCTGTTCTTCAGAAATGTCTTTTTTTAAGGCTTCAGTTTCTGCCTTCAGAAGGTTACGTAATATCATCTATAACAATAAAATAAAAATATTAATATGAAGTTATTGATTTAAAAGGTAATAATCATACATACAACACAGACTGAAAAAATCGTTTCTTGTATACTATACGGATGCCACTGATATGCAAGAGTAATTGTAAAATTTTCTCATATTAGTACGACTAGGTACCATTACTTTACTGTTATCACATAGATCATGCATAAACGTAATTGTAAACATCAATTTTACAACTTTATTTAAGACAGAATACAATGATGAAATAGCAAGACATTTTGCAAGATGTGAATACTGAATGAAAAATAAATCAAACAAAATATTGAATGATTTAAAACACAGGTAAGTATTTATACAAGGTCTTTGTCTGAAATAAAATTGACTGTCCCTTGAATTTAGAGAGAAATTAAGGTATAATATAAATGAGCATTTAAAAAAAATCTTCATTATTCCAAATTGTGAGAACAATCTTTACTAAACAAGAATGAAGCACAATATTTGTAAGTCAACAATCAGAATAAAACTGACTTGTAATTATTTTAATTATCACTAAATTAAATTAAACTTTGTACTACACACATGTTGAGGTTTACTGTCATTACTATAATTTCGAGAGGCGGGAGTGCCTCTCATCATCAGGTGATAAATAAACTAAATATAGTTTGGTAACCTATTCGGGTAGAGTAAAATGTTTAGTTTGGAGAAAATTAAAATAATCATGTAAAGTAACTGCTATGACAATTTATAATATGAAGTATTGTAATATTCCATTTAAACTACAATAAAATTAGTATCAAGATTTTTTTAAGCGTAAATTTTTATTCAGATTCAAAAAGGAGCAAACTTAATTTGTAGATTTGAATTTATTTTCCACATTATGTATGTATACATCCTCATTGTATGACATTGAAGAATTATAATGATTTTGTCTATATTGTTTAAAGGTCACTGGAAGAAATGAGGGGTTCGCCAAGGATCATATTGCAGATGTTGGACATAAGATTGGAGTAAAGAGACATAAGTTCATAAACCGAATTTGGGTTGTTAAATATATAAATGTTGTGTTATAGCAAGATTGAAAGTTTGTAAATCGAATGTTTATAAATCAAAGTAAGGTGAGTCGGGGTAAGCGCATCATCTAAGCTTGAAATTGGATTCCAGTGCCGCAATCTATCAATAAATGTTATAAATCAATATTTAAAGAGACAGTCCAGAGATGGTGCAAATCCAAACATTAATTACTTGTAATACCAATTCAAATTATGATAGCTGTTTGATGTTATCTTGCGAGTTGTGCATGCTTTTTCAATCTTTTGTATATTTCGATAATCATTTCTGCCAGTACACTGATATAAGGTAAGTAACTTTATTTCGAGTTGTAGTTTGTGATGTATATTTCAGTTTTGTGATTATTTCCATAAATTACGATTTATAAGACCAGATATACTTACCCCATAAATTTTACACTGTGGGGGAAGTGTATTTACTCAACAGTTGTTATGGTACCCCTGTTTTTTTTGAATGGGAACTTTCTCAATTAGTGATGTGTAGAGTTCTATTAATTTTTTTAAAAAATTAACCAATTTCAAAAACAATCACTATGATATGTCGCACTTCCCCCATACAAGCAATTTTATTCGATTTTTTTGGAACTTAGCACGTTTTACCCGTCATTAAGGACCAAAATAACTAATTCATAGTGTCATTATTTTAACAATTTGTCAGAAATAATACAACTAGATGCTCTTACCCCAAATTTGGGGTAAGTGCATCTACTCATCTAATTAATGATCTTTCTATCGAAGTTTATGTCAATGATTTATATGATGCACTTACTCCGATTCACCTTATTTATTAAAGTATGAAATAATTATTTGATGACAGAATTAATAAATGTTAAATAAATATAGTGATACCGTATTGATAAAATCATAACTCATACATACTTAATATACATGTATAATATTAATATATTGATATCACTACTAAATTTCTTTTTGACAATCAAGCAAATAGTATTCAACATAAATTATAAAACATATGTATGTACCTGTCCTCCCACTACTAGGTCTAAAAATTGTACAGTGGCTTCTAACTGTATATTGCATCCAGGACATATTGTTCTCGGTAATTTTAAATCAGCACAGACCTAAAATATAAAAATAACAATTAGAAAAAATATGATAAGGCAGAGTATGCGCAAGCTCTTCGTAAGACATTTGGTGGAACTCTAGGCCACCTGATAGGTGCAGAAGAAATTACTTTTTTAAAACTCCACCAGTAGCAGAGAGTTCCTAATTGTATGGTTAGCAACTTCAGTGGAAGATTATTGGGTCAAAATGCAATTCCATTGACTAAAAAATAATAATTAAAAAATAATATTGTAGTAACAAATAATTATAGTTCACCACAAAAATTTTAGATTCACCAAATTTTTTTTTTTTATCAAGAAAATTAAATGAGTAGGTAATTTTTTCTTTGTGGCAATACCAAGATTATCTGGATAACTGGCAGTAGTAGGAAGTCAAAAAGTAAACATTGAGCTAACTATACATTTTAAGATAAAATATACAATATGTTATACACATTATTATTGTTTACTTCGTTCTTACTTACATTGTTTATTTTACGTGCCTTATTTTACATAGCTAGTTTAAATAACAGCAACAGTAAATTTGGTTATGAAGTGCAAACATTAAAAACAATAATATGTATGGGATCAGGAGGTCACACTGCAGAAATGCTAAGAATTTTGGATAAAATGAACATTTCAGCCTACAAACCCAGGCTATATGTGATGGCGCATAACGATAAAACCAGCGAAATTAAAGTGAACAACTTTGAAAAGGAAAGAAATCCCAACAATCAGGAGAGTGATTATTCTATTGTCAAAATTTATAGAAGTAGAGAAGTATCCCAAAGCTTCATTTCGTCCATATGGACAACATTATTTTCTATCCTGACTAGTATTCCAACAGTTATTCAGTATAAACCAGGTTTAATAATTTGTAATGGGCCCGGAACATGCATTCCCATTTGTTTCATAGCATTTATTATGAATCTCGTGTACATATCTAATTGTAAAATCGTTTTCATTGAAAGCATTTGTCGGGTGAGAACGCTATCTTTGACTGGAAAATTGCTATTATATATTTCTGACGTTTTTGTCGTACAATGGAAGCAGTTATTATCTTATTCTAGGGCAAAATATTTTGGCAGATTGTCATAATAAAACTGTTTGAATCTACTAAAAATGTACTAAATCAAATATATTAAGAATAAACATTACATTTGAATAACCATAACTACTGGTAATTTTATTATAAACCCAACATATTAAGAAATATTCAGTAATTATACTGATTTTGGAGTAGGAAGCCAGATGACATTTGAAGTCTAGTGGTCAAAATGTCGTCTTTTTTATTTTTAATAAGAGCATACCTTGAGTGGCAAATACTTGTTGATGAGATTGCTTAATTCAGATTCTTCTTCTCCGTCTCCGAACAGAGGTATTCCATTTGGATTTTCTTCAGCACATAATCTGCACAATGAAGAATAATATAACGTATCTCCCATAATGGCGGCGATAGATTAATTTGACTAATCTATTATACTGTAGTTCTTGAGAAGATCGCCAGAGTGACAAATTAAAAAAAATATTTTTGCGTGTACATACATTTTACTAAATATTTACACGTAAATTTAGTAAAAAAGATTTGTAAACAGAGATTAGATAGGGATACTCAATAAAGAAGAATAAACTTGATGAGGGAGAAATATTAAATATTACAGATAATTAAATTTCTGCCATATTTTTTTTTTTTTCATAGTTGGTAGTTGGTATCACTGCAACCTATGACTGCAACCAACTACTCTCCTTCTTTTCCGGTTACGCTCAACAGGGTGACGGCCGTGTTTTAATTTTAAGGTGCAGAATCTAAATCCATCTTCCAAAATGAGAATTTATAAAGACATTATTTCTGGTAAGATTGAAAAATAATTATTTGTTTCATTTAACCATATAATATTTTTTAAATAAGTCGGTTTGAAATTTGACGTTTCATTTATGACAGTGTGACAGTTCAATGACTCAGTCAATTTCAGTCTTATCCATATTGTATGCGTCTTTTGAGTAGTCAGGAGATTATGAAGTTTTTCAGATAAATATATCTGATCCGTCATTATTGTTTTGTTTTTATTTGTACATTTTAGTTTTGTCCATATGTCTCTTATGTTTGGTTAGGATTGAATATTATTTTTTCTATTTTTAGGAGACGAAATGTTCTCAGACTCTTACAAAATGAAACTCGTAAATGAAGTCCTTTACGAGGTAACTGGCAAACTCGTAAGCAGATCCCAAGACGATATTAAAATCGATGGTTTTAATCCATCTGCCGAAGAATTGGATGAGGGCACAGATCTTAATGTGGAGACTGGAGTCGATGTCGTATTGAATCACAGGCTTTGTGAATCCTTCGCCTTTGGCGATAAGAAATCTTATACGCAATACCTAAAGGGATACATGAAAACGTAAGTTGGTTACACATTTGGAATATGTATGTTAGTTATTTAAGTGCAGAACTGATTTTTAATTTGATAGATATTTATCCATTAATACGTAATGTGTGGTGCGCGAGTGTAATAAAGTGTGTGAAATATAAAGTGCAATGCATTGTCTGTCATCAGCCCCAATCTCAATTAAAATGTATTACTTTTGTAAGTGTTCCTAATGTGCTCCGATAATGCGTACGTATGGTCTACCTTCGCTCAATAGGTTTATTAAATGAACTAATTGATATTCACATAACTTTAAGTAATGTTTATTTTTTCATACTGGTGTGAAAGAATTGTATTTAGATCATGTCGCAGGTTGGGCCAATTAAATAAAAGTAAAGGTGCGGTCTATTTCAAGAAGCCAAAAAATGGGAAATAACTCGTTAACAATATTGGATAATTTTTGTAAAATAAATTACAAAAGGGAGCCTTATATGTGAACTGTTTGGTCCTTCACTATTTTTGTATCTAATATTGTTTGAAATCATGAATTAAAGTCTCTGATCACTATTTCTCGTGACAGAAGGGCAAAGAGTTCCACACTCTTGGGCCTGCCAATGCAAATGTTCGTTCATTAAACTTAGACTTCTGGCAAAGGTTAGTCAGTTCTACAACCTTTTCCGCGGTTGAAGTAGAGGCTGACCTGAGAGTTTGATACCATTCAAGTTGTCTGAGATGCATTAAGCAACATTATTTGCGTCAGTGTTTTGAATATTGTAGTTACGATATGTCATGGGGCTATAGGAAATCAATTTAACTTTGTTTTTTAAAACAATTAAAATTCAATTTAAATCTAAATGTGAGTAAACTTTGTGGTTGTTTCTATAAATAACAAATTGATTTTAAACCTTTTTTCATTTCATGTGTGTGAAGGGTATTATTTCTTTAATTTTTTATCACTTACATCTATAGGCATTTCATATGTTATGGAAACATATCTTAACACATTTCCGTCTGGTGTCTCCGCGCATACTGGTGACGTAATGTGGGTAAACAATGAGGGTCATTGCTGAATATATTTCAATCAAATTTTCTTACAGTTATTATTTGACATCCTCGCTAGTTATCTATAAATATATATTAAAATTATTACAACTATATATTAGAAACAATAGTTATAGTCATTACCTACTAGTGAACCTATAAAACATCACATTTCAACTGGAGTTCTTCGATTTCCCAAATAAAATAAAAGTTTTTTTTACCTTTCCATATTGTCATAAAAATACTAACGTGCGTGCATAATAATAGATTGGCAGTAAAAATACATTTTTTACAAATCCCTGCACAAACAACGAGGGCGCGACCCTTAATATTCATAGCCTTGGTGAATTAATAAACTTCTTTCAACCAGATTATTATTTTGACTCAATTTTACACATGTTGTTTATCAGTCTTAAGAGAGACAGAAATATAATGATGCGCTTGTCTTGAGTGTAAATTGTCAAGTTGATGGGGCCGGTAACACGCTCTCTCCACTCTAATATTACGAATTAGTATTATAATATATATTTTTACATATGGTTTTTGGTTATTGTGTTGTATTTTCTCCTTTTTATTTAAGCGCTAATATTATCTTTTATAGATCAGTTGTACAGAACATATCTTGTAAATTCTGTAAATTTGTGCGATATATTCTGTTGAAATAAAACATGAAATTTCAATTTAATGGCTCTAATGTAGTAATTTGACATCTTATTTACACCGTGCAATATAGGAAATTATTCAGTTTAATTACATTTTTTCAATTAGAAAAAACTTTATATAAAAGGTATTATCTCAGTTGATGCTAGTCGAGTGAACGGGTATTAAAACCCTTTCCACCATTAGTGTGTTCATACAAAATGGTTGTTAAAAATAGGGCTGGTAGAGACAATGAACTTTGATAAGAGTGATTCTCTTAAATGATCATTATTCTGGAAAAAAATTACACTGGTAGTCATGTTAAATGCTTAATATACACTTTTATTTTTAACTTTATGGTATGGATGGAGGTCATGTTTTGATATTTTCAACTTTTGATTACTGCGTGTGAGCACCAACTAATACCAAAGGTAAAGTAATAATCTTTACATTTGGAGCAAAGTGTGCAAGATTAATTATGCTAATTAATTGTGTATGAATCATACATCTTCATATAATTATATTTAAGCTATACAAATTTATTATTATCAATCCATTTTCTTTCAGTAATGCTCAAATTAACTTGGTAGAATTATTGTACTATACTGTATGATTAATATATTTAGCGGTTTAGTTATTTTTATTTTTCAATAAAGTTTTCTATTTCATTTAAAAAAATATGTTTTTGTTCATTCTAGATTGGTAGAGAAGTTAGAGCAGAAAGCGCCGGAGCAAGTTGATGTATTTAAGACCAATATGAATATAGTTATGAAAGACATCCTCGGAAGGTTTAAGGATCTACAGCTTTTCACTGGTGAATCCATGGACTGCGACGGCATGATTGCTCTCCTGGAATATCGCGAAATCGATGGCCAGTCTGTGCCCGTCCTCATGTTTTTTAAACACGGTCTTGAGGAAGAAAAGTTCTAATTTCTAAGATTAACTATTTTTATTGACTGCATATTGTCCAATGTTTTCCATTACATTTATTTAGTAATACTTTTCTATCATTTTTTTATTATACTCAAGCCATATATTTGTTTTCTCATTTGTTGCAAAATCAATGATAACTCGCATTATTGCTTTGTCGCCTAGTTTTGCTTTTGCAATTGAGGTTCACAAAGTTTACAAGTGTTAAGATGTTGCTGTTGTTGATTTTTCATCCTCTGAGATGATATTTATATTTGTATTTATTATGGAAGATGGAAAAGATCCTGAAAAATATAATTAAAAATTATATATCCCATAGTATTGGTTTTTATTTTTGTTCAATTTTGACTCACTTAATTTTTATAAAATTAAATTTCAAAATGTAGTAGCCTGAGTAACTGCCATTTCGAGCTTTTTTATTAATTTTTTTACATATCCATCCAGCTACCCTGAATATTAAAAGAGTTGCTAATTAAAATTTACCTCCAGTGTATGCATTATTTATATTTTTCCTAGTTAGTCAATTGTGTTAACTTAAATCGACAAATGGAAAAATTCAAAAGTAACATGCACTCTGTTATATTAATGTTTCTTTCCAGTGTAAAGACTACTGCTTCACTTGCTAACCCTTTCTGACGTGACATTCTTTATTTATCTCGCATGTCCTTGTATTTTATTGCATTTGTATGTCACCACCCACCGGATACCTTACTTTACCCTCTATACAAATACAACTATAAGAACATGCTGAAATTTGAATTATTTCAATATTTGAATGCACCCGTTCTTTATGAATAATTTTTCATCTGGTGATAAATCTTATCCATTTGTTTGGAAATTTGCAGATTTATTGAAATATTATTAGCTATCTGGAAACATTTTCGAGAATCATGAAAGTATTTATATCATATTTCCTCAGAATACTTAAGAAAGCTGTGAATTTTCAGAAAAATGCTGGGTTATGTTTCGTATCTCTGTTAAAAAAATTTCAAATATTCTGGGTGATGGATAATTTTATTTTTAAGAAGTCAAGAGTTTCCAATTTATACTTGCTTAAAATTTTACTTCCAGTGTATTCATTATTAATTTTTTTCTAATTATAATAATTACACATATATCGACCCCTCGTACATAAAGTATCTTAAGTAAAAAATGTCAATTTTGATTATTCTAGTATTTTATATATATTTGATATTTATGTGGCAGATTTAAAAAAAAGTATTTTGTATTCTATGATGTAGGTATGTACTAATGAACATTACGAAAATTACATTTAAAAATGTATCAAATATGTGCAAAATACTATGATGATTAAAAATAACATTTTTTTTTACTTAAGAAGTGGAGGCTGACCTGAGAGTTTGATGTCTACTATTCAAATTATCTGGGATGCAGAAATACTGAATCAATGTGCACGCTCAACAACTTAACTGAAGATTTAGCATTACCAGATATTGATTCCTGGATGTAGTGTTGTCTTCTAGGTCTCGCTGTCTCTGTTTTGGATGGATTCAATGTAAGTTTGTTTTGTGCGATCCACTCGTTTATTTTCTCAACGCATCATGCAATTTTTCCTTTTAATACTAAATTTTTTTTGACAATGACTAGATTTCGCGTGGACGCGCCTCACATAAAGGGTCAACTAGATAATAAAGAAAATTTTAGGATTTATTTAATACAATTGAACTAAGGTTGGTCATCTTAGGGTAAAGGAGGTGTAGCCGATTTCGACTAGATAGTAAAGAAAATTTTGTTTTATGTAAAACAAAGGAGCTAGGGTCGTGCATCTGTTTTAGACATGGTTAACTTCATCTGGCTTACAGAAAATAAATTGTGTATCGTGTTCATAACAGTGAGGTCATAAGCCTGATAATATTATATTTTTCCTATATAAAATATACATTAATGGTCCAAGAATTAATCCCTGAGGTACCCCAATGTTAGAAGTAAATGTAGGTGAGGTTGAATGTTGAAATTGTACCGCTTGTATTGTTGCGAAAGGTAAGATTTAGACCAATTGTGTGCGTTTCCATCTTCCCCGTAGGTTTTTGCAGTCTCAAGCAAAATTTGATGATCGATTTTGTCAAATGCAGTGCTCATATCTAAAAGGGCAAGCAAGACCAGATGCCATGAGCCAGTGAGTGATATAACGTCAGACAGGATTTGAACCACCCATGTTTCTGTCGAATGATATATGTATGCAGATTGCATTTTGGGAAATAAGGATGTGATACAACCTTATCCATAATTTTTGATTAGAGATCCGGTGATAATTCGTGAGGTCTTCGGGGTCTAGTTTTTGAGTAATGGAGTCATGTGGGCTGTTTTCATAGATTTTGAAATGCTTGATGATTCTAAACATTTGTTCAGTAAATCTCCCAAAAATGAACAATTTTCTAAATGACATTCCTTAAGTAACCTTGTTGATATTAGTTAGGCTTTTAGTTATTTGCATTATTTTGATAGTCGACTTCAAAGTGAAACACCAGTCGTGATGAAATTTCTTCCTCAATCGCAGTTTCGGAATACCAATATACAGATTGTTTTGTTTGCCTGGTTTATCTATATTTCTTCTGCGCTTTGAGTTTGTTTGAATCTTTGTTGTAGTCATCTCATTGCATTTTTTCCATTTCGGCATTCATCATTAAATTCAACATCAAACCAGCACTCGCACCCAAGTTCCTTTTAACTTTCATGGTAATTAGAGCGTGTTCCTCGAGTATGTGTAATAATCTAGTATTGTATACATCCACAAGTTGACTAATGTCTTTGGTGGTGATTGGGATCATAACCAATAAGAAACCCACTCACATTGTTATGAAAATAATTTATGTCCAGTTTCCTCCAATATCTCAATATTACGGTTTCATATCTACATTTATCTACTGTAGGCAGTTCTTGACGTACAGGCACATTAAATTATTGGGTAGAAAAACTACTAGTGAAGGCTGTTTTTGATTCTATAAAAATATATAAAAAGTATCTAGTCATCATTTTTGTAATGATTCGCAAAATCATCAATGCCTCCGAATTTAGGACCGACAAAGTTGACTCTTTAACTGTGTGTCAACATTTATTTTAAATATAGATGGGCAGCATTTGTATCACTATTTAAAAAAAGCGATATTTGTGCGTGTCATCTGACGATTTTTTTTTAAAGAAAAATGAAATAGGGTCGAACGAAAAGTGTTAAGGATGATCTGTTGTTTAAAAAATAAGGTAATATGTACACGAATAAATAATGAATAAAAATATAGATGGCAGTAATTTTTAAAACTTCACTAAATCTTATATATAAAAATAATAGATGGCATTATTTTTTTTTTAACAAGGAATATATATTTACATTAGCAGAAAGTAATTAATTATTAGGGGTTGCCAGGCTCTGCGGGGGTTATAGTGTGGTCGCTACACGGCGTGTGTATCTGTCTTACAAATGACCACAGGTTAAAAAAAAATACTAAAACTTAAACGCTTTCAGAGGCAGCAAACAAAACTGAAACATAAAATTATTTGTCACATGTGGTTTTAGTTTTAGTTACAAATTTTAGGGAATTTTATATATACCTAGTTAGTTTTTTATTTTGTATTTTTCTTAACTAAGTAGATTTAAACAACCTGTTCGTGCGAACTAACTGGATATCACTGAGAAATTTCAGAAATTGCTTCTTCATAGCCATTCATAATTTTCTTATTACGCTCTTTTAATTTTAATTAAATTTAATATTATAGCGTTCACTTTGTATATAGACATAATTATTATTTAAAAAAATAACTAAAATAAAATATGTCTGATTTCATCCATCAGTTCCCATTTAAATCATTATCTTCCATTCCACTCCCACCACGACTGCAGCCACGCCCCCGTCCGACTATTAATTTCTTTACACATTTTATTTTATGGATCAGCTAGTGCACGTCCATCCTGACTGAGATACAGTAGTATCGAAACCGGTCGACATTAAATGAATCAAAATGGTTTATACAAAGTTTGTTATTATTTATTAATAATTACATGTCCTAGGATACTATGTTGTAATATTAGAGCATATATAAATATACTTATGTATGCAATACATTAAAAAAAAAATAATAATATAAGAAGTAATCGAATCGAAACAAACACGAGATATTAGTTACATATTACTGAAATGAACAAATATTATAATTTACGATACGCCTCATACAAAGACATTTGGCATTTGGTTCGAAGGTCCAAACTACCTCTGTATATTATATTAATTAATTATTTATAAGTTGTACCAGAAGCGGCCTGTTCATGTAGGTGAACCCCCAGGGCGCCAAGTTAAGTAGGTCATCACAGGGGCCACAGTTAAGGAAAAAACTTTTAACTTTGTCAGGGAACGTAGTCGCTTTAAAATAAAATTGTTTAAAAGATTCAAATTTTTTTAAATAAATTTGTTGGACATTGCAAATATATTAAAAGACGGGCAAGTGCTGGAAAAAAGGATTTAAAATTCGTGTTTATAAAGCAAATTTTTAATTTTTACAAGTTAGTTGAAGATTTTTGATAATGAGGTAGTGGAGCATGTCAGAAATGAGCTTTTGTAGTATGTTAAAAAAATAAAATTATCCATATTACTATGCTTTTCGAATTTTTTCAAAATGTGCGAAGCTTTCGGAAATATTGACGTTCAAAGTTGGGCTTGTTGATAAACGCTCGGATTGTCATTATTCATCCTGTGACGTCACATCTCTCGTACATACCGGCCAGTAATAACAATATTAGTACGAAGTGTTGAGTACCGACTTTTCGACTCGGAAGATATGACGTTACACGATAAAACGGTGTAAACAGATCGTTTTTAAAACACGCAACTTTGAAAATCTGTAACTCGGTCATATATTAGTTTTGTAAATGAGATTATTCGAAGAATTAAAAAAAAAAATGGCTCCACTACCTAATTATTGATTATCTTATATTGGTGATTGTATTTGAAATTCGACTCAATTATGAAATTATTTTGTAGTCGTTATGTATTGGGTTGATCCATAAGTGCTCACCGTTTCGTTATTAAAGTTTATTAAATTAGTTAAAAAAATATTACTATTAATTTTATCAATTGTGTATTCACCATTATTGAATTTACCTGATTACACCCATTTAGATGGCAATTTATTAATTACCTCGTCGAAGAATTTAGGGTTTCGATGATAAAATAAAGTCATTAATTTATTTTTAATTCTTTTTTATTTTTTAAGATTTGCGTAGCCAACATTGTGGTTTAAATCCATTTTTTAGATTTTTATTTCATCATTTCTACATCATCTCGGAAAGTTTTTATCATTCAATGCATTTTGATTTGAATATGTCTCTAAAATATGCAATTTTGGGGTATATGTTAAAAAATTTTACCATCACAAATATAAAGAAGACTTTTAACACTTATATCTCAGAAAGTATACGATGCACATGTAAGTTTATAGTGTCAATGGATTGAGGACTAATGTAATTTTGCTAAGATTGCCTCGACCGCATCCGACTTCCTTCTGCACGCCTTTGCGAGAGGGATACGTAAGCGGCGTGAATCGGCGTGCCCAGTCAACTTTGGGACGTCATGGCTTGTGAACCGTAAGTCCGATTAGGATAAAAACAAGTGTTAAACAATAGCTTTCAAGCCCCTCTATGCGAAAGATTCAGATAAAACGTTAGATACACTTTTTCAATGATTTGAATAGATGGAAATAGCAACATTTTTTTTTGTTTTTTTTTCTGGCCGTGGGTTACCTGGTAAAGATACAATTTGAATTCGTCCGCTTTGGAGTTTGAATTAAAATATTAATTAAATACATTGCATTTTTTATGTAACGATATTTACAAAACATGTAAATGACGAATACACAACTACCTACTTTAGGGAAAGTAAGTAGATGCCGTGAAAAGTATAATTTTTTAAGAAGAAATCATAATAAACTTTACTTATAACGGCAAAATAATAAAAGTACGGACAAAATGTTTTCCAATTTACCAAGAATATAAGCGTAAATCTGCCTTTGGGATTTGGGGATAGGGTGGCGATTTATGGTTCGCCTTGGGCGCCAGTCCCTGCCAGCTGGTGTTGGACCATCTCTGAATTGTTACGTCATATTATTAATCTCAGTGATTTTGTTGAATTGAGATTGAAAAATAAATCAATGATCTTGTAAAAAATGGTAGACACAAAAAAACTTACGTAATATACTCACGTAAGATCCATTTTTTTTTTCAAATCTAATAATATTTATGGAATTTAAAAAATGTATTTATTGTTCTTGGGTTATCTATCATCAAAGGTTTTTTGTAATTTATTATACATATATTATGATTGCTATTAATAAAAAAAAATAGACGTCTCACTCAAATAGAAGAAACATATATTGTATCAAGTAGAAAATTCGACGTGAAAGTTATTAGTTAACATAGTGTAGTTGGTAACTCGTTCTCCCGGCAAGAGAAAGTTTTGGGTTCGATCCTGGTGGTAACTATGCATTTATTCTAATTTTTCTTTAATCTCTCTAAGTGATTAATTTAATTAGCTTTAAATAGTATTAGTTTATAAATAATCATGGGCAGTTTTTTAAAAATCTTTTTCGTGATTTATGAATTAGTGATTTTATGAATCAATCGACGGTTTATATTTTATTTTCACTGTAAAATAAACATGATCAACTTAGTTACCTATATATATATATATATATATATATATATATATATATATATATATATATATATATATATATATATATATATAACTCTATTGATTTGAACCTGTCATTTCTTTTAACATGGAAAATACATCGGTCTCCATGGTTTCATATTAAACGATTTTCACTGTATTTTGATGCCGACCATGCAGTCTAAGAGCGAAAGAACTGGGGGTCTTGTTTTTAAATTAAGTGAAGGCATTTTATTTATAATTAATAGATATTTTACAGACCCCTATAGGTGTTTCTGTAAACATATATATCAGAGTACATTCATATAGTGTACACAGGTTTGTAAATGCAATCTCACCGACGAGATGTTAACAAAACAATTTTTGTAAGATATGAATAGCTTAATTTATTTTTATTACATCATTGTTCACGAACCTCACTCGCCCCTGAGCCCACAACAAACAATTAGGTAATTTTATTAATTATATTTATCAGTTACTACATTCTTAATTATTTTGTTCCGTCTCTTTTGTCACTTCTATATGTTGTAATCATACCAACTGATTGTACAATGTATATATGTAGGTGCGTAAATTAAAATAAGTATAGGTATATTTGCGTTTATATATGTTTTATTTTTGTAGACAAATATGAATGATCACTGGTACAATTATAACGGGAAGTGTGACCCTTTTGTTCATAAGACACAAACTATCTAATTTTTAACTAACTAAAATACAGTGGCATGCAGTAGGTATAGATTTAGTTATGCTGATACCAATGATACAATCATATATAATATATGTTGTACATAGGATTATGAACATTCGTTTAACCAACGTCTTTAGACAAAATGAATCCATCATTTATACGATCCTGCTATGTATTTATTTGTAATTTTAGAGTACTCTTAATGGTGTTTTTAAAGTGTAAGTTTTAACGTAAAATAAAACCTTCTTACCCATGTAAAAATATGTGGACGTTTTTAAGAACACTTTTTATGACTGAACATGATTCTTTTATTGTTTGAAAATCCTTCACGTAATAATTAAACGAAATAACCATTTTTATTAAAGGTTAACGTAGGAAACAGTTCTCCCAATTGTTTTTTGTTTTTCCCAAATCAAAAACAAATTCATGCACCAAATGCACCTCGAATGCAAATAACGGCCATGAAATCAACACGTTAAAAACAGTAAGATAGTAAAATTCGCGAATTAGCAAAAGAGGAAGTAGACACTTCAATGATTTACACGCAGTTGTAACCCGTTTTAATGTTATTCTGTTAAAAAAAACGGCACAGGTGACGACTCCGTACAAAATGGATCAACCGAAAGGAATTTAAATTCAGTAAATAGCCAATTATATGACTTGAGTAATTCACTAGCTTGAAGATAGAACATAGTAATGTGAATAGCTCAATGCGGCGAATGCACAAGAACGCCATGGGTATAGCGGTGAGTTGCCATGGGAATTTTTATTAAGCCATTA
This sequence comes from Eubasilissa regina, assembly GCA_022840565.1. Classification (NCBI taxonomy): domain Eukaryota; kingdom Metazoa; phylum Arthropoda; class Insecta; order Trichoptera; family Phryganeidae; genus Eubasilissa; species Eubasilissa regina. Next base: position 32,671,910 of record JAINEB010000018.1, read on the forward strand.
AAGTCTTTATTGATACACAGATGACGCTAATTGTAAAATAATGTTTTCGTTTATATTAATCCAATTACAGTTATAATTGTTTCCCAGAATTTTTAGTAATGCACACCTTTTTGATTGGATATACTGTACGCCCCTACTAACATACCTTCACGCCGTTTCTTTGTGGGGATAGACAGAGCGGATAGAGTGCCACACGCTTCTGGATACATAATTCTTGCTTCATCCACATTTATAAAAGCGATTATGGAGGCTTCTAGCGAGACCATTCGGAGGTGGATACCTACTGCATCCCTCACAATAAACTATGAGTAGTATACTTAATAACTTTATAGCAATATAATTGTAATAAGTTCATCATATTATATTTTATATTCACCTCTGTTATAACAAAAAATGATTATTCATTTTATTATCTTCCAGTATCAGTTTTACCTGGTCGTGCTAAGTATTCCGCGGACGTTCTCTATTTCTGGTGTCATCGACACTTGCGTCATATATCTTTCTTATTATTTTCTTCTCATTCATCTGTTTCATATGACCAAACAGAACCTTTAATAATCTAACTCACTTCATTTCTATTGTCAGAAATAGAATTCTATTTTGAAATATTCTAACAATCATTATACAGTGCCTATACTAATAATTCATTAGTTCTACAACACTCTCACTATATATTATTATTAAAAATTTTTCCCTTTTTATTTTTATTCCTGTCGAATCTTTATCATTATTGAATTAAATAACACCACAACAGCACGAAACATACTGGCTACTTTAACACAGACGGCAGTCAAGCAAAGTAGAGTAGCAAGGATAAAGCTGTATATATCAGAGGTGGAGTCTACTCCATCTCACAAAATAAACTACGAGTATGTACTTAATAGCAATATAATTGTATCTTATGTTTATCATGTTATATTATATATTCAGATCTGTTACAGCAAAAACATGTATGTCAATAAAGTCAAATAAATAAATAATGATCCGCCTATTTTCACTGAGAATGAAAATAGGCGGATTTTAAAATAATAATTTTAAAGTAGGTACCACTGAGAGTTGCCTTCATAAGAATAAGTTCAAAAATAGAATTTATTTCTGGATTTTACAATATCACATTATTATGACATTTGTACCGCTGCGAACTAGAATTTTTGTATGTGTCTACCCAATATTTTAATAATATTTACATTACAAATTTAGTTTTCTGACAATATGTAATGTTAAAAGAATTTTTTTTTAATAACCTCAAAGCACACACCTCCCTACTGTTCGAATTACATCATTTAAAGTGGAAGATTAAGCTGTAACTTGTTACCCGCTCTAAGATGGGCGCGCTTCGTTAATCCTGATTCTTAAGCTACATAAGTTTTTTTATTGCATATTTAAAATCATTATAAAGTATATTTTAATTTTTCTTCTGTTGATCTTCGTCGTGTTGAAAACATACCTCTCTTTTTTGTCTGTCCAGTTCCCTGTGTCTTGTGTTTTGTTTTAAAATTTGCTCGTCAACTTACGTAATATTATTTGACTATCGCCTTTTGGAACGGATAAAATCTTTGATTTTAATTCTTTATTCATAAGTCACCGAATATTATTATCGTCTGTGACTCATAAACAGGAAATACTGATACATTTAATAGGCATTTGCTGTGCAGAAGATTCGTAAATAAGGATTATTGTAGTAGAACTTGATTTTAAATCCTTAACTCGTTAAAGATAGATAACCTTTGGACTGGGGCTTTAGTTTCAACTAAAGTGAAGATTGACAGCTTTAGTAGATAATATAAATAATAATATTGGATAATTTATAAAGCGCCATTTTTGTAAAATCTTTCACCTTAAGGGCGTTTTACACATACACTGTTATAAAATTAATAATTGTTATTTTCAATTATGGAAATGATTTTTTGAAAAGGTGCGTTTTTAATTTCTTCTTAAATAAAGTCTCAGATTCTTATGACGAAGGGCAAAAAGATCCACGCTTTTGGGCCCGTCACCGCGAATGCCCGTTCACTAAATTTCAACTAAAGTGAACGGTTTCTTCACTAAATTTAAGCCAGTTGGTCGGTTCTACAACTCTTCCTGTGGCTGTAGTAGAGACTGACCTGAGAGTTTGACGTCTACCATTCAAATTGTCTGGGATACAAAGCTCTTGAAGATACAGATACGCCATGCTATGTGTCGCCTTGTACATCAACCAGCACAATTTAAATTTAATTCTTTCAGGGAATCAGAGCCAATGTAGCTGATGTAAAATATATGAATATATGAGAGAATTTGAAAACTCCATATATTATACGTGCTGCCGCATTTAAAATGGATTGTAATCTAATCAGCTGAAATATTGGCAAGCCAGCATATATGCTGTTACAATAGTCCACACGTGCATTTATAAGTAGACGGGCTGCCTCAAGAAGAAGATGTCTCCGAATACTTTTAATCTGTCTCAGTTGATGGTAGCATGCACTGACAGTTTTGCTGATTTGTGTATTCATTGAAATATCTGAATCAATGTGCACGCCCAACAATTTAACTGCAGATTTAGCATTCGCAGACATTGATTCCTGTATTATGTTTTGCCTTGCTGTACAGAGTAGTTCTATTTTGGATGGATTTAATGTGAGTCTTTTCTGTGCCATCCACTAGCCTATTTTTTCTACGCATCTTACAATTATTCCTCACCCGGCTTACAGAAAAAATAAATTTGCGTGTTGTCTGCATAACAGTGGGCCCATAACCCTGACGATATTATTATATACTCTATATCTTTCGTATTTAAACTATACAATAGTAGTTCGAGAACTGATCCCTGAGGCACCCCGATGTTAGAAATCTGTAATAGAAAGTGATAAAAAAAAACACCCATGAAATTATCGAACAATTTGTTTGGTTAAACAAGGGTTAAATAATAACAATAAAACACAAACTGATTTTGTAATAGATTTATAATAATAAGAATATCATTTAGAGTGTGATTAAGTTATAAATACAAATACTATATTACAGAGCTACACAGTAGAGGAATTGCTTTTTAATAGGAAATTTTTTGTCATTATTCAATTATGTAATATGTACGTAAATACAAAATAAACATCTCGAGATGGAGCATCGAATGGTTGTGTTACATTTATAAAGATATCTGGATTAGATCAAACCATATTTTGGGAACTGCCAAATTTAATCATGAAAAATAATAGAATCAAATTTATTTTGATTTTACATTATTCATTATTGCTTAAACAAGGGCTCACATAATTTTCACGTTTCACTGGCCAAATAAATAGTGTATCGAATTTATTTTTTATATTTGCACAAATGCAAGTAATAAATATTTTTTATATACCTATGGATGAATGCATCTGTAAAATATTAAAACATTTTAAATGTAGACACAAGCGATGCTTATTACTTTTGTGCGTAGATAATATCTTGTTTACATTTTTGGCAATTTGAAAATTACACACTCATTTTGAAACTTCGTTGACATTGACATATTCGTTGGTATCAGAAAATGTATTTATTTTTCAAAGCGAAGTCTCGGTGCCACGTTGAAAATGCAATAAATATGAATTTTAAATAAGTACATACATTGTACACTCAGAGTACGTTACTTAAAAAAAGTACGAAGGAGTGCAAAACAATGTCGAAATAAGAATTTCAGCAAAGTTCGACGAGTGAAGTGCGGTGGCAGATTATGTTTATCGACAATTATAATTGAGTGAATTAATGCATTTAAAGATATATTAAAAACATAAATATGATATTTACATAATGTGTATTACTTAAAAATCGAGAAATGCTGAATCCATCACGTGTAAATGAAAAACAAGTTTTCGTTTAAAAGTTAAAACAAATTCATAAACCTAACAAGCCTAGAAAATGTTTTATTTTTCAAGAACAATAAAATAAGGATTATCATCAAACATCAAATATTATGTGGAAACCCTTAGTAGATAAAAATATTAAAAAAAAATCAAAGATACATTAAACGGAAGAAAAACATCTGAAAATAAAGGTATACGAGGCATGTTTTCGTTCAAACTGATAAAAACGGCCAAACGGTGTCTAACAAAACATTTTTTTTTTTACATATTTACAAGTAATGTGCTTTCAAATGAAAGGCTTTCTGAACATCCGTTTCCATTTTTTTTTTGTTATTTACAATATTGTTAGGAGAATAACTATGTATTATATATTTTTTTCAAATAGTTATCGCAAACTGCTAAAGATTTGCAATGAAATGTAATTTTTCACGAATTCTAAATATGTATCATGTTTTAATTCTTAAGATATGGCATTTTGTGAGTAGTTCATCAGCCCATTCGGAGTCCCTTACCAAATACACGCTTCAATTCTAAAATGTAATCGTATATATTTATCATAAATTACGCTCGATACGACTAGGCTGTACACATTAATCAGAATACAATACGACGAGTCCACAGCTGACAGATGCCACATCGCCAATCATAAAACACGCGGTCGCAGGCTGTAGTTTTACCAAAGTCACTGGTCAATTTAGAAAACTTTAAAACTAATAGTCTTTCTTACTATGCAGTCTTTTTTATACATAAATATTTATACAATCATTTCTCGACTATCACACATTTTCACTACAGAAGTGTCTTTTACGTTTTCACATGACATGGAATGGATATTTTTATTGCTATTTTGGAAATGAAAGATCACTTAGTATTAGAGTCAACGAGGCTTAACAGCTGAACGTGTTGTCGTGGTTGCACGCATGAATGTAGCCGTCTTCCGCTTGGCTAAACCCGTTTTCGGAGATGATTGAGTATTCGGGCTCATTCGTGTTCGGATGGCTGCAGTAGCCGTTGTTGCGACTGTGCTCGCAATTTTCTTGGTGTCTCTGATAGGTGCTGATGGTTTCCGCATTTCTCGGAAAACTGTTTTCTTGTTTTCTCGAGTAGCGAGAATCGATGTTCCGCTTGTTGTCCGTGTTGTACTTGAAACTGTTAGTTTGGTTGACCTTGTCCGACAGAGATCTGAGCGATCCGTTGTTCAAGGTGTGCGGCAACACCCCGTTCTTGACGGCGTGCTGCGCCAGAGCGCCGTTGTTCAGCGTGTGGGGATGTCGGCAAGTGTCGCCGTTAATGTAAGTGAATCCGTTGACGGGCAACGTGCCCCCGCCTCCCTGCAGCCTCTGGGGCCGGCGCGCGGAGCCCTGGGCTCCTCCCGGCAAGAAGAACACGCTGGGGGAGGCGTACAGCTCTAGCTACAGTTCCGTCACCGGTATCGGCCTCATGCCGGCTCCGAGGGGCGGCTGCGCGGCGGGGAACTGCGGGGGGTGCACCCCGCGCCCGATGTACTCCTCCTCGGAAAACGTCTTCTGGTACTCGTGCTCCTTGCGCGACATCGCGCGTTTGTTCCACTTGTAGTCTTTGAGCGCTTCGTGCACGCGTCTCCTGTAGCGGTATAACAAGAGAACCAGAACGGTCACGAGTGCGACGCTGCCCACAACGAGGGCGCCGATGATGGCCTGCTGTCTGGTGTCGTGCAGGGCGCACCCCAAGTCGTCGGGCCCCAGCGTTCGGAGGAGACGTTCCTTCAAATGTTCGGGACTAGCGCACTGCACTTGACTGAAGTTTTTCTGAGACAGCCGCTCTTGCAGCCACAACAGTTGACACCCGCAGTGCAGAGGATTATCCGTCAGCTCCAGCCGTTTGAGCTCGTGCCACGCTAGAAGCGATTCAGGAAGCGAAGTGAATGCATTTTCTCTCATTATAAGATGTCGCAAGTTCGGCAGACCCGCCAGAGAGCCCTCCTCTATGGTGTCTAACTTCTTGTTGCTGGCCAACACCAGAGTGTCGAGATTTAAATTTTCGTTAAATGCCGCTCGTTCGATCTTCTCTAATTGGCTCGCCCCAGTCACGTCCAGTCTTCTGAGATTTGTTAGACCTTTGAAAGAATTTGCTTCAATGATCGTAAAATCATTTTGACCGAGCGTCAAGTCCTCCAGTCTGGTTAACTCGGATAATTGCGACGTAGGAACGTTTTTCAAACGGTTATCGGACAGGTCGAGATTCCTCAATCCCATCAATCCTTTAAATGCACCGTCACTTATATTATGAAGTCCGGCTCCACCGAGATCTAATACAGCCAGTCGACTGAGGCCAGAAAATGCATCATCCGGAAGTGAGGTGAAGGCGTTCAAGCCGACGTGCAGTTCCGCCAAGCTTCCGAGCAACGAGAAGGATGGAGTAGGAACGGAAATGAGCTGGTTATCATCCAAGTAAAGCACTCTCAATGAAATCAAGCCGCTGAAGGCCGCCGCGTCAATGCGCGATATTCTGTTTTGTCCCAAGTTGAGTTCTTCGAGCTGTGGTAAAACTGAGAATACTCCTTTGCTAAGCTCTTCTAAGAAATTTCCTCTCAAATTGAGAACCGTCAGGGATGACAGTCCTTGGAATGTCCAGTTAGACACGGATGATATTTTATTGTGGTTCAAGTGGAGTTCCTGTAGTTTCTTTTGATTGTCAAAACTTTTCACGGGAACGCTGACGAGGTGGTTGTAAGACAAATCCAGGAAGTACAGTTCCCCGTAGAACTGTATGGAACTGTCTATCATTTTAATTTTATTGTTCCTTATGACCAATCTTTGAATAGACGGATTTAGGGTTATGGGCAGTACATCTAGTTTGCTTTCTTCACACTGCACCACGAGAGTTTCGTCATCACAGTTACACCCGTTTGGACAGTTGGCCAGAGCGTTGGACGACGCGGCGATTAGCAGCAGCGTGACGACGAGGCTCCATCCGGCCATTCTCGACACCTGAAATAAAAAAAAAATGTTATCGTCCAAAAAATGTAATAATTAAAATGCCTAAACAGAACTAATATCACAGCAGTATCGAAGAAAATTCCATTGCTCGGTTCAAGTGTTTTTGTTCAAGTGTTGTAGTTGTTTGGTTCGATTTGTTAAATATAATTCTCATATATTCTTCGATAATAGGATTTATTAATGTATACAATATTGAATGTATGTTTATTATCCATGCAATCCCACATCTTTTGAGCGATCTAAACTAAATTTTGCATAGTTACTCTTTGGGCTCCTACGAAAAACATATATGTCCTCTACCTGGGCGCACCCAATTCATCCTCTCGATAAATGCACATTGTATTGATTTATTTATTAACGCCCTTATGGGGTTTTACAAAGTTGGTTTGGTATTAAAAAAAACATATGAGCAGCTATGTATGGAATATATATAAAAAATAGAAATTCATAGAATATTGTATATACATATAAAAATAGAAATTGATAAAATATACATATTTGTAGCTTTAAAAAAAAAAAATTAAAAGTAAGCAAAACAAACTAGAAAAATTTAAGTTTGACACAGAATCGCCGAGTATCAAAATCAATTGTATTTTTGACTCGGAACAGCATCCAAAACATTACTCTTATATTTAAACATAGAATATCGGAATATATCCACAAGATCAAAATCGTTCCCAAGCCTGTGACCTATTCTAAATTTCACCCTGTTGCACTCTGGACTCTTAGAAAAATATAGTCATCTCCAGGAACAAATTTTACATGCGTCGGGTTTTTAGGCTTTTTTTAAATTTCAAATAAATCTGAAACTCGAGCAACGCCGGGCACGGACCGCTGGTCCCAAATATTCTTCGGTCGAAAATATCCGGTAATTTGTGCGCGTCTTTCAAAAGAGTCGGTTTAATGCATAATATTATCATCTTGAAATACCTTGAAATTCGCCTTGGCTCACTGCGGTCCCTGATAATAGGCCGACGCCATTAATACGAAGCGATGGAAGCAGCATTAAATTTGAAATGTGCGGTGTAGCCAAATTAAAATCTCTCCCGAAGAAGCGATGAATCCGGGAATATTTCTCAAAATTGCAATGCCAAATTTTCTTCCCTATAATTATTTCCTTTTTCTAGTCGTCTCGTACATAACGGACGAAACATGCTACGGTTTGAAGAGTGCAGTGAATTAATTAAAATAAATTGAAGTATTTTTTATTTATTATCTTAGTTTTATTAACCACAATTGAGTTTAAAAAACATCTACCGGTTTCGGAAAACACTTTTCCTTCTTCAGGATGTCATAACTAACTTAAAATATAGTATTGTGCTGCATTTTATGTTGGTAAAACGGGTAGAAATTTTAATATAAGAGTAAAGGAGCATTTGAGATGTTTGAACAATAGTGGGTTTTCAGAATTTGTTAATCATTTGATAGAATGAATGTAAACTCAATAGTGGTTAATAAAACTAAGATAATAAATAAAAAATATGAATCTTAACCACCAAGTTAATATTGCTAATTTTAAAAGTATAAATTGAAGTGTTTATTTTTAAGGCGAACGCATTTTTATTGTGAAATTTTTCAGAACATAGGTATGAGATATTAAATACAAATTAAATGTATCAATTACAAAGATATATATTTAATTTCTATTAAAGTATTTATTGTTTATATAATGTGACATTCGCTTCATCGCTTTCAAAGTGAATACGAATAGGAGCGGATTTATAGTACAGGGGACTGTCTCACTGGACATTTTGGGCATTTTTCTCACCAAGGTGTGCGGGTATGCACACACACTTAATTTGGCATCATAGCGCACACAAAAAAAAAATAGCGTGCGCTCAATTTATAACAAGACTTAATTAGTGATGACAAAAAATGTTACTCTCGACTCACTGGTGTGATTTTGATTGGTATTCGATAATATCAGTGATTGAAAACTGTGACTGTGATCACACGAAATAAAAATAAATTAAAAAAACATAATTTTGAGTTTAAACTTCATTTGCGTAAAAAATATATAATACCATACATCTAATTTAATATCATCACAAAGAGAATGAAAATGCTTAAAAAATATTTAATTATTATTTTTGTGTTAAATTCTCAGCAAATATGCGTAAAACGTTTTGGCAGAATTTATTAGATGGCGCTGATCAAATTACGGAAAATCTGGTAGATGGCGATGTTCAAATGATAATCGCTTTAAACAGCGGTGTCAGAAAATCAATAGAATTTTTAACAAAAAAAAATTTTGAATCACGAATCACGATATTCCCAGATATTCAATCACTGATAGTGAGTGTGACTCAAGATATCAGTGATTGACTCACAATTCGTGATTTTGAGCTCATCACTAGTTGCAATGTGTTGTTTTATCCGGCATAGGATTATCAACATTTTGGATACTGAACCACTTTCCGAGGTTAAACCTGTAACACGGTGAGTTGTAAAATATTACATTTTTCATTGCGGAGAGTGCGTCCAAAGTATGTTGTTATTGGTTCTCTTGCCTTATTTATGCGGCTCAATACATCTTCGTCAGTAATGCGGTCAAGCCGGGCCCTCCCAGTAGCCTTATGCTGGTATGGTAATGTCTTTATTATTTTCTCCCCCATAATAGCATTGGTCCTTAATATTATATAAAACATTTTTTAAGCGCACACCGTGATCTAAACTTAAAGGAAATATTGATTTTAGGAACCCCAAAAATAATAATATCACAACACAACTTGAACTACGAACAGCAACACAGATGTAGAGACGATGTTTCAGTTTAAACTAACTATCAATGATAACAGCCTAGAGCTCCCGAACCGTCCCGACAAAGACCGAGCGCGCACGAAGTCACGAATACCCCCGCAACCGGATCTATCAGTATTTCTGGAACTGAAACTGGATTTTTAAGTCTTATTTTAAAAATGTTTTTTTTTTATCACTTTCCTTTCCTCAGTGCCGCGGGGGCTCTCGCAATTTGCGACTTAAATAAATAGATGCGTCACTATCGATGCGGTGTACGAGCATCACGTATAAGAATTTGAAACAAAGTTCAGTAATCTTAGAAAATTAGGATGGAGATCCCAAACATTTGTTTAAAAGTTTAATTAACTCATCTCATTCCATTTTATTCAGCTTCCACCCAGGGATGAACCGCCGGGTTAATGATTATGAAAATGAGAAAATATTTCAATTAAGCCATCGTGCCTTTAATAAAGGATATCTTTTGACATGGCTGAAGCAAAGAATACCCGAAATAATTAATAACATTGTACACAAAAGAAAAGGTCTTTTTAGACCGTCAAAAAGTTCTAAAGAAATGAAAGACAAACAAAATGATTTTGTAAATCTGAAGACAATATTTATAATTAAGGAATAATGAATGTACCTAAAATAAATCTGTCTGTTAATGGTGACTATTACTCTCGATTCGGACAAATTTACGAACAAAATCATTTGAGCGAGAAAAATAAATTAATTGATAAAGGAACTCGACGTATTTCTTAGATATCTGAAGAAATTGTCCACTAGTACAAATTTTGCCTGAATGTATAGGTATATTTCGCTTTGCCAGCTCCAGAAATATTAGATATTATTACAATATAACTATTATATAAGGTTATCTATCATATGATTATAAATCATATTTGTTCCGTTATCCATATATCGTAAAAAAATTCTTACAACTATTATAAAAGTATTATATACATCCTATATTGCTGCTGTAGCAAATAACATTAAATAAATTTCTTCTTATTCGTTATGAGGATGATGTCCGCCATGGTTCATATAAATATATATACTCTTACCATACATATGTATGTAGGTGTAGGCAGGAGTCACACGTTTAGGGGTGTGCATCATTCGTAAGAAAATAATATTAAATAATCATAATTGACCGAAAATACATTAGACGTCATAACTTCTCTATCTCTCGCCAAAGGTATGATGTTGAATTTTGCGGTAGACAGTAAGTCATATACTGGAAATAGAAAAAATAGGTACCCATATCAACAAGATATAAATGACCTTATATATAAAAATTAAATAAATACAGCCTCGTAAAAAAATGCAAAATCTTTCCCACCAACCCAATAATACGTAATGTTTTTTTGCGATTTAACGTGATCATATATCATTAAAATTTGCTAAATATTTAGGGTTGTCATACGTTTCGTATTTGTCTCTTATAGATTGCCATCCCATTTTCATCGTTTACTTACCAAAAAATTACGCAAATTTCGACTCAATATATGATTCATCATGGGTAGAGATCAGTCAGAAGCATCGTTGTTCAACATTCCAACTTAATTACAATACAATACACTAATGATTCACAACACATTTACAATACTATTTTATTATTTATATTTATTTTTTACATATCTCTGTCGAATTTTACATTTTAATTTGAATTAAATGACACCGCAGCAACACGGAAAAAACTATCTACTTTAACGCAGACGGTAGTCTAGCAAAGTAGCCAGGACAATGTTTTATATATCACAGATGGATACCTACTGCAGCCCACACAGTAAATTGATAAGAATATTATATTATTATATGTTCATTTCTGACGTATAAAAAAATTATGTCAAATAAATAAAAAAAATTGATCGGTATTTTCATATTTTGAACAAAATGAAAGACGAATGAGAAATTGGAATATCCAGTTAGGTTAATTATTATTAAGCAAAACACATCTTTATTGTGAATTTGTTATTATTCAAAACATAGGTCTGTGATATTTTAAATAATAATTTAATGTATTAATTATAAATATATACACATACAATTAATTTTGTCGAAAAATATTGTTTTTGCGCTACCAAATTACAATCAAATGAATATTTAGATTTTTTATCATTTTATCCTTACCCCCCTCCCTCTTCTACACACAAACAATCTCCATCCCCATCACCAATTCATGACTGTCCCGGATCTTTGCTCGATATTTATGGCAACTCTATGTATTTTAAATGAACGGTGGTAAGTGGAAATTAAATTAAATGTTTCCAGGCTGATTATGATCGGTTGATTGATTTATTGATTTTCAGGTTCAACAGAATCAGATATGAATTGGTTAATACAGTATTTTGAAAATTGAGAAACAACCCGATAATATCTATCGGCCACACGATATTAAATTAAATGTAACAAAACAAACGTAGGCATCCATTACAACATATAAAACTATATTTATTATTAAGGAAAACACATTCTTATTGTGAAGTTGTAATTATTCAGAACATAGGTCTGTGATATTTTTTAAATACTAAATTAATGTATTAATTATAAATATATACATATAAAATCAATTTTGTCGAAAAATATTGTTTTTGCGTCACCGGGATTGATAATTATGGCGTCTGCAGTCGGTTTACTCAAAGGTATTTGAGATTCTGTAAAAATAATGTAGATGGCTTTCAAATAATGGAACGACAGGTGTATTAATTTGAAAAATGTAACATATAAGTTCGAAAATTTGTCAAGAAAAATACTGGGGTTATAGCACAAAGGTAGTGCACTTCCCCGGATTGGAAATAATGATCCAGGTTCGAATCCCGATGACGCAAAAACAATATTTTTCGACAAAATTGATTTTATATGTATATATTTATAATTAATACATTAATTTAGTATTTAAAAAACTATATTTATTATTTAAAAAAAATATTTGAAAACTCCGTGCAACACATGTTCGTAAAAAGGAATAAAATAGTACAGTATTATCAAATGAAATGGGTAGGCTAAATATCAATCAGACATTTGACAGTATTAGTTAAGCACTCATTTAATAATGTGAACAATCTCTAGACACGTAAAAATGGAATTTTGATAATTTATGTATAGTAACGATTAGGTAGTGTTTGTGACAAACACAACTAATTCTCTTCCTGCTAGTTGACTGCTGTATTGGCGAGGATTCAAAAGTGAACGCAATTTGATCAAATTTTTTGTTTCGTAATAATTATTTTATCAGATATGGAAAAAAAATATTTCAAACACAGAATTTATATCTTTTCCTTGTTTAAAACGGATTTGGGCAATTAAAAGTGGCATTAAATTTATCAAATTCGATTATTCCACGAATTTCGACCAAAGTTTCCTACGTTCTTAGGAACGATTTGTTTTACAAATTAAAAAAATACTTGTTTAGGACATTTTGTGTGGTTAGTTAACGCTCGATTAACGTGTCGAAATCAAATACGGAATCAGACAATGTAAATTATGTCCGAAGATCAACATACACCGTCGGTTCGCGGAACACTTCGTAACGAGGAGTGACTGGAAGCCGATCGGTACCTGCACATTTTAGCAACAGGATTCCCTAAATTATTTCGCGGGTATTGAATATATTTGCATACGAGACTCGTTAGCGGACGGACATATTGATTACTTAATTAAATTTTAATATCGGCACTCTGATATGCAAACCCGCCCGATGTACACGAGGGCGAGAGAAATATAAAAAAAATATATAGGGGAAAACGAACGCACGTGATGAACGTTTACACAATACACAATTAATAAATATTACCCGCATTTAATTGCGGAAGAATCTACAGCGGAATTTGTTTCCGGGAAAAATTCATTTCATCGGGTTAAAATAAATTATTATGTAAAATAATAACCGTTCGCTACCACGGGGTTACCGACTTCCATTTATTTGAATCGCAATTATTTTAATTGTTTTATATTTACAGGAATTTATTGGCTGGTGTACTAAATAATTTACACCGTTGAAATACTACAGGCAGTCCTTTTCATACGGTACAAAAATTTAACGGCCGGTAAGCGATTTTGATAAAAAAAAAATGTCGATATTTTTTCGAAAGATACCTAATATGTTTTTAAAATTAACAATATTAACTTTGTGGTTAAAATTCATATTTTTTATTTATTATCTTTGTTTTATGATAAATTTAACAATTCTGGTGTCTGTAAACTTAGTTGCGAGGATTGTGTTGCATTTTATATTGGTATAGAAATTTTAATATAAAAGTAAAGGAGCATTTAAGATGTTTGAACAATAGTAGGTTTTCAGAATTTTCTAATCATTTGATAGAAAATGGTCATGGTTTTGATAAAAAATTGAGATTGTCAATTTTGCATATAAATGGTGTTGGTCACAAATTAAATAATTTGAAATCGTTGGAGATAAATAAAGCATGTAAAACTAATCAAAAAATTATAAACAACCAACAAAATTTAACTACGAGTACCATTCTAAAAATTTTTTCCTAAAAATTATTTGACTAAATTTGTATTAGTAACATTTTGAGTTAGGTACTAAATTTATTTTTTAAATAATTGTTTTTTTTTTTTAATAGATTCCGGTGAATAAACAATAATATATGTTTTTAGTTAGTTATGACATCCTGAAGAAGAAAATGGTATTTTTCGAAACCGGTAGATGTATTTAAACTCAATTCAGTGATTAATAAAACAAATATAATAAATAAAAAATATACCTAATATGAAATAAAATAAAATATTAATTAAAATACAAGCAAAAAGCCTAGCTTTACTCAGATGTAAAGAAAACATTTATATAAAATTGTGACATATCTATTGATTAGAGATATGTGTAGATATATTGTGTAATTTTATTGTAGAATTATTAAACCCTGAAATCTTTCATTTTGATAAGTTCAGTCGCTGAATTGAAGGCGGATTTTTTTCTGACATACGCAACATATTTTTATATTGCTCATTTTCCCCATACAGTACCGTGATGATACGCACAGAAAAATGTTCGCATACTAAAACTGAACTACAATCAGCAGACAGGATCAATCCATGGAAAATGACTAAAATATTACAAATTTTCATGTCCATTATTCGTTTGGATACGAAGATTTACAATATTTAGACTGAGGTAATTTTAAATGTGTGAATATATGAATAACCTTCGCAATTATCTAAATGTTTCTTGAAATAATCAATTGGAAAACAATTTTACAGATTAAGATTTCTATTATAAATTAAAAACTGTAACAATAGAAAATCCCATAACATGTACTTTTTTACAGAGAGATATAAATAGTTGGTGCAATTATGCTATCAGAGGTGGAGTTATAATGGTATCTTATGTTTATTATGTTATTTTAGACAAATTCACTTCTGTTACGATAAAAACACATATGTCAATAAAGTCTAATAAAAAAAATTAAATTAAATGACTTGTCTTTAACCTTTCCCTTACTGCTGTAAACTCAGTGTACATGTAGACTTTTATAATATGAATATATATACTTTTTGGAGTACAGTGCATAGGGTTCGCAAATTATGTCATTTAAGCTAAATAATAAAAGCACGTTGGGTTTGTTACAAGCGCGTTCGCTCATGGAGCAATGGTACCTACTAATGACAAAAAATCCATGATTTTTATTGCATAACAGTTTTGTGTTCCGATGATTCACGATTCAACCACGCATTTTTTTAAAGCAAGTGGAATAACCTCCGCGCGAGAAGGCTTCAACCGTTATAACATTAAAACAAACCGGCTGGCTAAATCGAATAAGCATATGTATGTACATTCAACATTACTAATATAATTGTGTTGTAATAATACTATTAAAATATCTATCAACTATCCAAATATATAAAAATAAACAATGGTTCCAATGAAATAAAAATGTGTGTTATCATTTGAATAAATCAATCAATGAAAATAAAATAATTTATTAAATAAAGTAACAATAACTTTTTATAAACCACGAAATTTGCTTTCTACGAAAATATTTAATAATTTATTGAAGCACCTAGCTATTCTTGGCTCCAAGACTATAAGATAATATATCTAGTTTATGCAATAATTTACCAAAATTAAGATAATTTTGTAGCACGCGGGAAATGCATCTAATGGTAGCGGTCTTTCTTGTAATGCTTGTATTGTCTTAATTATGGCAAGTAATATTCAGTTTATTAGTTTTAAATTAGTGTAAAGGTACTATCTAAGTAAAAGTTTAAAAAAATTCAAATCTAGTGTATGACCTCAGATATAAATGAATAATAAAAAACCACATTTTCGTAAAAAAAAAAAAACACAAAAATTTGAATTATCATTGACAGTGGCAAATAATTAAGAAAAAAAAATTTTTTGTTGTGAAGTTGCATTTTCAGAACATAGTTTCGTGGTATTTAATATAAATAAAATGACTCAACTGGAAAGACATACGTATATACAAAAAAATCTATTTATTGCAAAAAAAGCTGTATATCTTTCTAGTTGATTAATTTAATTTGTATTAAATAAATACCACAGAACTATGTTTTTAAAATGCTAATTCACAACAAAAAATGTGTTTTTTCTTTATTATTTAAATTTTAAACGATATTTAACGTAAGCTCTCTTCCTATAAGTTAAATACGATATTTTCTAATGTTAATCTTGTACAGCATGTTTAAAATAAAGCTCTCGTATAATTTTACGGAATAAAAAATTATAAATTATTCCGATACTGCATTAATATATAAATCAAACGATGTTTCTGTTTCAGGAGGAGACAATGTTTATTTTGCGACGATCGAACACTTCTCGGTATTGACATTAGTCAGTTTTTCCGAACATAATCAAATAAAATAGAACTATTTGATGTACCTAGAATAGGTCAATCCATTTGTTGAAGTGAATAAAATAGAAATTGTTGGGTCGGAGATAGGTACGTTAAATAAAAAATATCTGATTATATTTATTCTCGTTGGTACGATAAAGAATAAGATACTTATTCTATATTCAATCCTGGCATTATGTAAATACTTATTCCACAAAGAGATATTTATTTCGAGATTGTTTAGGAGAGTAAACACGAAATATGAAATCTATTTGTTAAGAACATGAAATACGCAGACGATGATAACATCATCTTCTGTTTATATTTTACGTTCCAAACTACAGCATTTACCGGGTTATGGGGGTGGTTTATGAGGGAAGTTTAGAAATATTTACTTTGCAAGCGGAATTATCCCAATTGCAGAATGCATCAGAAAGCAACCCGAGAGAGAATGCATACTAAAATCAAGTTGTACAAATACTTAGATATATGGGTTCATAAATAAACGTAGAATAACATTTTTAACAAATCGTTCGTAAATGATAAATCGCACTTATTTCACTTATTTTATAAAATTATATATATATCTATCTACTTTATATATTTTCACTATGTTCTAAAATGTAACTCTACAATAAAATCTGTTGTCATTAAAAAAAAAAAAAAGTATTTGTATCAAAGATTTTGGGATTCATTACAAATATAAAGATGATAGCTTTTAAAAATTGAATAATAAAATAGTAATATCATTTAAAAAAAACATATGTATGTATGTCAGATTTATCGTAAACTTAAATGGTTAACGTAGCAATGGTAACAATTTTTTTTTAAATTGATTAATCTGATTTGTTATATTTATTACTTTAAACTAATCATAATATGGCATAAATGCGAAATCTGTATGACTGTTGGTTATTGCAATTAGTTTTAAAACCCGAGAAGACGAAATACTTTATGATAACCGATTTATAATAATTATTTTTTGCGTTTACATGAAAAGGGGAAAAAAAAATATATATACATAAATACATAAAACAATAATATACATTTTTACTTTACTAGACGGTATTGTTGTGTACTTCTTTTTAAAAAAAAATAGAGATGCGTACACAGAGTACATGTCACATGAATATCACACACGAATATCACAAACGAAGCTAAACACTTGTACTATGAAAATAGGTCTAACTTGCTGGTGTCCTGGAACGAGGCGCAAACCCCCGATCATTAGCTCACTAGACCAGCGTCTTAACCACCAACTGCCACCACCGACCAATAAGCTACTCAAAATATTAAAGTTGTAGTATAAGTATTTAATACGAAATTGCATTTAATAAAGAATATTAAGGAAAACACATTAACAAACAAAAAAAACATTGGTCTGTGATATTTTAAATACAAATTAAATATATTAATTAGAAAGATATACATATAAAATCAATTTTATCGAAAAATATTGTTGTTGCTACCGGGATTCGAATTCAATTGATAAATTGTTAATTCTGGCGTCTCCTATCGGATTACTCAAAGGTATTTGAGATTCCGTAAAAATAAAGTAGATGGCTTTCAAATAATGGAACGATGGATGTATAAATTGGAAATGTGTAACATATAAGTTCGAAAATTTGTCGTTAATCGGTATGCACGTTCCCCGGATTGGAAGAGATTCAGGTTCGAATCCCGGTAGGAACAACAATATATTTCGATAAAATTGATTTTATATATATATCTTTCTAATTAATACGTTAAATTTGTATTTAACATATGTATGTAAAAAGTGTATTTAATACACGTGTTACATAAATTAACTATTAACTTTAAAAACTTACGAAAACAATTATTTTGAAATTGTTTCAAGTTTTATTAAAACGCATACTTTAAATACATTATTTCTTAATTTAATGACATATCTGCGTGTGGTATAGATAGAAATGATAACCCGAAATTATTAAATTCAAGAATAGTGTTCGGGTATGCGAGTAAGCTTTCAATAGGAATAATTATTGTATTTTAAAATGTCGTGACGTGAAAGCGTACTCTCAATACCGTGTAAATGTTACGTAAGCCATCATTATCGATCTTTTTAATACGTTTAACATTTACATAATCCTCAAAGTTGACACGATGTTACCCTCGCTGTCGATACGACCATCAAATGAAAAGAATATTGAAAAAAATAATACATATCTCATGGAGACAAAGCTATTTTTTATTATACTTAATGGAAAAATATTGAAGTATGGGTAATTACAGGGCTTACGACCTGTCTTCGGCTGGCTTAAGTGATCACTTTACACAATGTAACGTATATGTATATGTAAACGTAAAATAAAGTATAAAAAAATGAAAAATATTGATTTTTCAGGCGTATTCTAGCATAATGTGTTAAAAACATTTTACAGATAAAGAATATTGCTTTAAATAATTTAAAAAAAAATTAGATTCTCATTGTTACATATATGATGTTTCAGGGAAATGAATAACAAATTTAGTCCAAAGATGGCGATAGTATACAACTTCCAAAAAATTGATAGATATGGAGATTGGTTAATAGATGAGAATGGTGAACGTTATATTTGTATAAAGTGATCACTTAAACCAGCCGAAAACAGGTCGTAAGCCTTTCAATTATCCATACTTCCATATTTTTCAATTAAATATAATAAAAAATAGCTTCGTCTCTATGAGATATCTATTATTTGTTTAATAACTGTGCCTTTGTAGGTGAAAATCCAGTAATTGTATGTTCTTGGACATATTCAAATATTGAAAAGAATATTCTTTGTTCAAATGATAGAACAAAATAATAAAATATCATATCGGTGCTTAAATTTTATTACCGTGTACCAACAACATTACACTTACTTAAATTTATTAAATAAAAACACATAAATGTTGATTATGCCTCGTATTTAAAAAAAAAATAATATACTACTTAGGAATATGAACATACTTTTTATTATATCTGTAAAATGTTTATGACGCTTTCAATTCGGGGTAATAAGTATATTTACAATTCAAAATACCGGCATATTTTTTCTTTTTATGTTCGTCAAATATTTCTTACCAAGGATAAAAGTAGTTTTAATAAAATCCATTTGGCAGAAAGGATTTTTAGATTTAACAGGTTATATTTGTGATTCTATGTATAGTTGAAAAAATATATAGAATAAAGTTGTCAAGTCCTTTTAAAGAAATTTAAAATGTTATCGAAATTCGTCACGCAAAGATAGAGAAGTTCCACGAAAAAAGTAGACCGAGTAAATAAATTTATTTGAAGGCGTAACCGCTAGCTGAAAACGTTCTCTAAAAAATGTACTAGGAGGGAAGTAGGTACATAATATAATAAATGTATAATGACAAGTAATGTAGGGATAATATTGAAAAGGTTTATATTGAACGAGGAGGCTCGCTTCCGCGAGGAGAAATATAAGAGTTTACTTTAAATAGTGGGGCAAACGTTTAAGGAATTTAAAGTGGATTATGAGGGGAGGTTGAAAGGATATGAGGAAATGGATTCCTTATTTTAAATGGAGGCTTTGGTTTGAATCCGAAGAGGGGTGGGGGTGTCAACTTCTCCACTCTGAAGTCTCGCACTTTTCAATGGGGTGACCAAAGATATATTGTTCAATTTTTTTTTTGTAAAAACGAGACCTTAAAGACAGTGGCGTAGCAACATGAAAAGTTTACTCTTAGCTTATCTTTAAAGTAGTCTAAGTGAGATACAAATATATAATTTAGTTCTACTACGGGTTTATCTGTTGAGGCGTTCAATGGTACTACGAAATAGTTTTTAAAAATAAGAAATAGGTACATACTAATTCCGCCCTCCCTGGAACCCGCAGCCCCCAGCTGCTCCCTGACGTATTATAAATGATAAAAAATCCCATTTGCACTGTATAAAACACAAAAATCTCCGTCCATCCATATTGCATAGCAACATAAAACGATCATACATATATAGAGTCGCATGGCAACATAAGAAAAAGAGTCGTATAATATTTGTATTTAGTACCTAATGACGTAATACGAGTACATGGTAATATTTATAAAATCTGCGCTTAATAATTATGTTGTAGCAATTTTGTGGGTCTATAAAATTAACATAATATATATATCCATATGAACAAATATTTATAAAATGAAACCTTAAAATCTTGTTCGTATTAGTATCCATCGACCATTGACGTTCCGCATTTCGTAAAATAATTATTCAATCACGTAATACAGAAATTCCGTTAATACGGGTTATGGGTGCATAGCAAATTATGAAATACAAGTCACCCCGCATGTAGAAAACAGATTTAAAATGGTCACCCGCGGTGGCCCTAGTCTCATATGGTAATGCAGAGCGCGTCGCGCGGCCGCCAAAGTTCTGGAGTTTATTTCGCGCCCCGGAAAGGCTTCGATTGCCTGCGCGGGAATCGTGATGGGAAATCCGATCGCGCCTGGCGCCGCCCCGCGGTGGGAACTTCAAACAACTCGTACAGGAGATAAACAGTGTTTAACTTCTTTTAACACTTTATTGAAAAATATATACCTATCGACGGTGCACCGCGAGCTCATTAAGAATGAAATAAAATATATTTTGTTTTAGAAATGTGCACCTTTGTATTTACTGCAAAATTTTTTGACTGACACTATAAAATGTATAATGATTAATGTTATTAATAATATTATATTTATTAACAAAAAACCTACGAAACACTCTAATAGTTATAATATTGTGTCATCTGTATATCGAAATATACAGTCTCGTGTGCATACGATCTAGTACGTAATAACAAAGAGTTTTAGTGTTACTCGTATATATATATATATATATATATATATATTTTTTTTTTTTTTTTTATAGTGTTTGTGATAGTGTCTAGATCAAATGCAATAAAACACTAAAAATATTTTCCGAAACAGGACGGATGCAATGTATGTTTCTTATTTCTTTAAAAATTTGCATCAAATACGTAGAACTGCGAGCCAAAGTTATACTACCAGATAAAATCTATTTCACCGAATGTAGCAAGCTTTACCTTTAAAAGTAGGAATAAAAGATTAAAAAATAAATTATTATCCACTTAGCGAAAACAAGTACGTTGTCTATTCTGTACATTAAGTCCACCGTGGAGAAAGAAAAATATTGTACATTAAGTTCACCGGGAGAAAGATAAATATTCCGGCATAAAGAAATTCACTCAAGGATATTAAAGGAATCAGCGCAGGAAAAGAGGTGCGAAGAAGTGTAAACTGGTTGTCTGCGATGAAACAGCGAGGCGCCGTTTTAACGGAAATACCAATAACATAATCAAGGGAAGAAGCACGGAATCTGGAGCACCCACTGAGCCGGAAAATGTCTCTTTATCGGCAGTGAGACACCGGAACAGCCTGCACCGGGGGAACATAATTCCATTTTGCAGTTTCATCTTTCTGCGGCGCCACGGAGGGATGTAGGATTTTTTAGCTTACGGGAGCATTAGATGCACTCTGCAATATTAATCACGGTTAAATATCATTACCATATTTCCACATCCAAGCACCTTCTCCCACAATAGGTGTTTGAAATTTATGACTCTCAAGAAATGGTCCAGATGTTATGTTTACAGGTATACCTCGCGTGTATGGTGGATTACATTTCAGAACGCCGTCGAATGAATTGCAGACTTCTTTCATATGCCGGAGTACAAAAAGCCTAAAAATATGTTAAAATTTTCAATTATCAAGTGCGCAAAAGACCTAGGTCTAAAAACCGATAAAAAATGATAATCAAATGCTGGTTTGAATATACACGAGATGCGCAAATCGCAAAAATGCTAAAGACGCCGAACTATTGGGCGGGGTTGATCTCCAGTCGAGTCACGTAACGCGCGCCGCAGCGTCAACACTGCGCCGTAAGAGCGATGCAACTTCAAAAAAGATATAATTTAATTAAAAAGTTGAAATTCTATATTCTGAAGATACATTTAAAAAGCTTCGACGCGCCGTAAAGCAAGGCATGCCTGTATATATATTTTTTACATTTTAAACTATGTAGATGGATAAATGGGGAAGAAAGAAAAAGTTTGCAAAATGTCTACATTTGTAAAATTTGGCAGTCACTTGCGGGTTGAAGTTCTCGTGTATTTGAACTCGGTACAATATATTATATTCACAGACAGTCAACAATGCCAACAAAGGACTATTTGTAGAAATGCGAGCCTTTTCCATGGGTATTTTAATAGAAAGCACTGTGAGGAATGTGGGCCATTAATGCTAGCAAAATCAGTGACAGAAACGCTGATAATGGATCTCCCAATGGGATCCGAATTGTCAGAAACAATGTAAACTATATTATAGAAAAATATCAAATTATAATTCAACATGAGATGAAAATATTCTTTTTCGACGTCTAAGAAGCAGCATGACATAACTCATTTTTGATAACTTTTCAGCAGAAAGAAAAAAATTATTTTATTTTAACTTCATCAATTTTTTCACTTGGATTTCAATACTTCAATATTATTTTACAGATTGTTAACAATGTATTTTAAGTTAAAGGCAATTATTAAAAAAAATCAATAAGTTATGTTATGTTAGGTTGTAGACAAAAGAAAAATTAAATTTATATGTAGGTTCAGGGATAATTCATACTACAAAATTGAAAAACATAAAAAAATATTTTTAATAAAAGAAAAAATATCTTTGCACACATAAAGTGATCCTAATTATAGTCTTAAGGCCCAATTACAGTTTTCCTTTTAGGCATGTACTCAGAAAGCTTCAGCCTTTAAGATTCTTTCTCGTCTTGTGCTAGCTTTTTGCGAATGCGGCGAGTCTCATACACTTCACTTGTTACGTTCTTCTTCAATTTGTACAAGTCACACTGATCTTTGTGAGGGGTGAAAATACTGGTTCTTTTTGATTTACACATTTCTATCAAACACGAATCTGCTTAAAGGGGTAAATTTTTCTTCTTTGCATTTGTTTGTGTAAATGTTGTAAAGTTGAGTCTTCGACGTTTTGTCAGTTTGAAGGTACAATCTCCTTGTTGATTGGCGACAATAGTGTGACGGCAATTTGGGAATATCCCTTATAAACTTGTCCAAGTGGTCGTGACGCACGGAAAAGGAATAGAGTATCTGAGGATTATCGAGATTTTGATTTAGATATAAAAAAATAAATAAAAAAAAAGTGCAACACTCATCTCAACATTATCCTTTCATGCATCGTCATGACAACCGTGTGGTTGTGTCATAATGCTATACGTTTCAGTTGTGCAGTGATGACAAAAGTGGCTACAGTGGCTCTGCAGTCGACTGAATTGTGAAACTAGTTTGACAGATTGAACCGGCGCGAAAATTTGAATCTAACCATACCATAACTAAATTTGAATCCAACCATACCATAACTAAATTTGAATCCAACCGTAACTAAATTTGAATCCAACCATAACTAAATTTGAATCCAACCATACCATAACTAAATTTGAATCCAACCATATTATAACTAAATTTTTCTTGGAAAATGAGTTATATTATGCTGCTTCATAGACGTCGTTTTGCTTCTTGATGAGCCAATTTTAGAAAATAACTTATAGTTGTATTTGTGAATCAACAAATTTTAATATAATCTCGCTATTATCATTAACCTCAACAAATAAAGGTAGAAAATATTTATCGTAATTATTTTCAAAATAACTTCCTATTGGATCGAATGGATAGTACATGTTTACTCGTATTAAGAACTCGACGATCGTTTACTTACTAGTGTACTTAGTTATGTAAAACTAAAATATATATTATTGTGAAATTGATAATATTCCAGTTTATATTATTAAATTAGTGAGTAAAAATATGGGATACGATTTAACAAGGAATTATTTTAATAGATATGTCCATCAAAATAAACATTTTGTTCCATAAAACGAATTGTTTATGCATTACAATAATAAAAAATGAACATTAAATAAATATATCTTTGTTTAATAAAAAATACCTAACTTAACCTATTTAGCCTTGCTAAATTTTAATTATTTTAATGCAAAAATAATTCGTTCTGAGTGTGATGTACTCGAGATTGTGTGAATGTGTGTGTGTTAGCGCGCTAGCACCGCCGGTTATAGATGTTTGTATGTGTGTGTATGCGGCGGGCTTAAAAGGATGACGAGCACCTAGCGCGTCTTCTTTCTCTACCGTTTGTCTCCGTAAATAGTTGTATATTATTGTTCCACAACTGTATTATTATTGTAATACAAATTGTAATTGGCACCTAACGAATTTCTTATTCGACTACCAACAAGTGAGGTAAACAACCTGGGAAGCACTGATCACTAAAGTATGTAACAACACTAAGGAACAAAGTATTTGTTTTAATGTACGTATTAAATTTCCTAAAATATGATAGTACCACATGCGAGTTAACATTTTGAAAAATTTTTGTACGTAAATTTTTTATTGGCATTCACATCGTTGTATTATTTATATCCAGTATAGGACTATACAGGCGTGAGTTTATAAATTGTGATTCACGTGTGTGGCGAACATTTGTAAGTGGTTTAATGATCTAGTTCTTATGGTTGCGTTGCATAAATCTGTACGTCAATGTTCTGTACAATAATTAAATGATGAATATAAAAACATTATTTAAAAATGTTCTCCAGGGCCGGAAACTTTAGGACCCCGGTGTTTCTACGTGCAAAACGAGAAAAACATCAGCCTTTATGACTCGGTTGAGGTAATATTTAAGCACTCCGCAGCCTGGCTGGGAAAGTGCTGTAAAACGAGTGAAAGCGAACGGAAAGCGATAAACGGGAGGCAGTACAAACATAATATTACAGCGACCAGTCAACCGGACGCGGGGAGGTTTCCGCGGGGGTTGCCAATTAAGATCGAATACCGCCGCGGGTGGCGGTTTGGGTAGGGGAGGTGGGGGAGCGGCCGCTTGACATGGTGTTAAATATTCGCGAGGCTGATCTCCGGCGGTTGAAAGTTTTATTTACGAAGAACCTATTCGAACGGTATTATTAAATTAATTCACTTCTCGCGCCTTATTACTATAAACAAATATAATAGATATCTCATAGAGACGAAGCTATTTTTTTTATATACTAAATTAATGTATTAATTATAAATATATACATATAAAATCAATTTTGTCGAAAAATATTGTTTTTGCGTCACCGGGATTCGAACCTGGATCATTATTTCCAATCCGGGGAAGTGCACTACCTTTGTGCTATAACGCCAGTATTTTTCTTGACAAATTTTCGAACCTATATGCTACATTTCTCAAATTAATACACCTGTCGTTCCATTATTTGAAAGCCATCTACATTATTTTTACAGAATCTCAAATACCTTTGAGTAAACCGACTGCAGACGCCAGAATTATCAATTCATTTTTATTAAATTTTGGACACATTGATACAACATATATTATTAAGGAAAACACATTCTTATTGTGAAGTTGTAATTATTCAGAACATAGGTCTGTGATATTTTAAATACTAAATTAATGTATTAATTATAAATATAATTAATAAAATCAATTATGTATATATTTATAATTAATACATTAATTTAGTATTTAAAATATCACAGACCTATGTTCTGAATAATTACAACTTCACAATAAGAATGTGTTTTCCTTAATAATATTTTTTTATCTTGGTCGGTATATTGGTCCAGAAAACCGTAAATATTAAGTTATGACGCAGATGTGTTCTTCGTATCCGGCGTTTCTTAATCCTTTAAAACGTCCATCATCATCAGATATTAATATTAATATATTCCAAGTAATCGAAAATCAGCTATGATTTAACACCTAGCTGAAGAGTATTCCTATAACACAAAGTTATCTTTATATTTGCTTAAAATGAATGCTCCACGTGTGTTACCTTAAATTATATGTAACATGTATTGTACTAGTGTTATGATGATTTTAATATTAAATTTGATAATTCCACAATATGGCAACAAAATACATACATAAATGAAAATGGCAAACACTGATATTGACGTCATAAATTCGACATACGTACATTACTCATACATTGTTATGTGAAATACAAAATGGAAATTGTACGTCGCTCAATAACAGGCAGAGCTTAGTCGAGTGGAATCATCTAAAAAGTTACAATTATTACAACTTGTATTTTTGCATGGATTATTATTTTTTTTGTCTCTTCTTCTGATATTTTATTATATAAAAAATAAATACGTGAACAGAATGTCTTAAACTTTTTAAATTAGAATTCCATAACTGAATTCATATTAGATGAGGTACTTTAAACGTTTCGGAATAAAAATATTTATGAAAAAAATTCAACGTCTTCAACGATGTGATTTTTTTCTCTATATAAAAGAACTTATAAGGAGGTTAATATGATTTTTGAAGTTATACTTTTTCATTTATGTAACAAAATTGATGACAGAAGCAGACTGTTTGGATTTGTATGAAAAAAAAACTTTACGAACGCACGAAGTTTCGTAGCAGCCAAATTAATATTAAATCCCCATTCATCGGAAAACTTCCTGGAGATTCGTGGTGGAGGCACGGTACGGTGTTCACCTCCGGATACCGTACCTTTTCACCCCCTCCCCCTTACATCTGATATTATTTCATAAAAGAACGGTCCGTTCAGTTGGTTTAACTAGCCAATGGCGGAGTTTACTAAAAAAAAGGGTTTAGTAAAACGCTGAAATTACTTAGTAAAAAAAATGAATTAAACATAATGTTAGTTTTTTGTCTAGCAAATACGAGAAGAACACAGATGAAAGTATTTTTTAAAAATGTTTTACCTGATTCTAAGAATTTAGTACGTACGTATGTATAATTTGGTATGAAGTACTGGGCACTAAATTTCCACTCGAATAAATGCTGGTTTATAAATATTGACGTTCAAATTCCGCGTACGGTTTTACTTCATCAAACTTATATTTCAGATGGATCAATGAATTTTTCAGATGGGTTTTAATTAAACAATAAATTTTTTGAATAAATTTTAGTAAATCCAAGAATTTTTTGTTTTAGATTCAATCAATCGAGAATTTTAGTTCGTCGCTAAGGCAAATGAGTGATTTCATATGTACATATGTGAATTTAAAAAATGAAATAAAATTCAAGTCCATTCAGTGGTTGTAATCTCCGATAATTATGTCCAGAAGGTCTTATTTAATTTTTTTTTAAACGAATGGGTGCTTAATCTGGGGAGGAAATTTAAGGATCGACCGATAAAGGTTTTTAGTCGATTATCGTACATTTTAATTCTAAGTAGGATTCTAAGAAATTTAGAATGATCCGTAGAAATAATATAAGAATACTTAGCTTTCAGAAATTTTTTGCCGTAATTTGTCTGGGGATTCTTAAAGCATTTTCTTATGCGATATATTATCTCAGGTTTCAACTCGAAGACGACCAACATATTAGATAAGATTATTAGGGAGTTTATATCAATTATTATATTTATTTTAAAGAGAACACATTATTATTTCTGAAGATACAACAAACCCCGGTGGCAGGTAAAATATATTTTCGATAAATTGAGTTTAACTGTATGTATAACTTTCTAATTGATGCATTTAATTTGTATTCAATTATTGTATTTTTTATCTGCAATTAAAAAAAACCAGCAAGATTGTTAATAACTATTTTATTTTATTTAGGATATAGGGTTTATGTAATGAAAATAATTCGTTTTAACACTTTAGAACATTTTTTATTCTTTAATTTTTGTTCTTTTGTAGACTACTTGTACTTGTAGTACTTTTATTGCTCGTTTTAGCTTCTTTGAAACGCTCTTATAAGCTATAAACATTTTTTTAATACTTGTTTACATTGCTACTGTATTCAATGGTCGACAATAAAAAAAGTCGATCAGCTAGAACCAAAGCTTAAACCGATGTAACGTTTTATGATTACGCATGTGACTAAGGTTGGAGAATCAAAGTAGAATTGAAGCAGTTAAGAAGAAAAATATTATTCGAAATTTTCTTGTGAAACTTTGTGAAAGGCCATTCAATATTCAAACACCTTCTATTACGTCCCCTCTCCTGCACTTGTCGACCACGCCCCTACACCCACCCAACTCTAATCCCCCCCTCCACTCCTCAATCCTAAGTAGCACGAAGTCCTTTAGTCTTAAGTTTAGTATTAGTAACATTACTGAAGATGATGCGTCAGCATTGAAAAACAAATTAATGAAAGTAAACAGTATTATTATTTTAAATATAAGAAAAATATCACATTTTCATTACCAATCGGTTTTATTTAAAAGTCAAAATGTGAATAGATATTGTTACAGATATCATTTTACATCAAAAATAATAAACATATTTAGTAATCGGCAAAGACAATTACAGCATTTCATAATGTACTTATGCACTGTATCGCGTTAGTCGAATCAAACAAGTAAACGCTTCCAACTAATGTAACATTGAAAGGTTTGCCATGTTACTACTGGTGGTGAACTCGGGAAGACGTCGGTAACAATCTCTTCCTTTACATGAGCTTACTGCGAAATGAGTGTTACTGAGAAATAAACAAACATGCAAGCATGTAAGATACATTCATTTGTTGGAAGTACAATATAAGGTATTTTTTTTGGCTTTGCTAGCGTAACTGTATTTAAGGCGCATCGCGTAAGTGCTCCCTTCTCTCTCTACAGATTAAACAATGTTAATTAAATGGAAAAAAAAAACAAAATCAATACAATTATATAATATATAAGTTGTATCAATGTGTCCAAAATTTAATACAAATGAATTGATAATTCTGGCGTCTGCAGTCGGTTTACTCAAAGGTATTTGAGATTCCGTAAAAACAATGTAGATAGATGGCTTTCAAATAATGGAACGACAGATGTGGTAATTTGAAAAAGTGTAACATATAGGTTCGAAAATTTGTCATGAAAAATACTGGCGCTATAAAACAATTGGTAGTGTACTTCCCCGGATTGGAAATAAAGATCCAGGTTCGAATCCCGGTAACGTAAAAACAATATTTTTCGACAAAGTTGATTTTATATGTATATATTTTTAATTAATACATTAAATTAGTATTTAAAATCAATATAATCAGTATTTACTGGGGGAGGTGATTAAAAAATCATCGGGATGAAATATAGAGAAGACAAAGATAGAACTAATGCAAAATTCATCTTTACCTCCGGTAGGGCAGTTAAATAGACCCAAAGTCTAATGCAATATTTGAATTTTGCATCAGGAGTAACCTACCTAAACTGTTTTTTGAGTGTTTTTAATCCCTTGCAACTATCAAATTAATAATTTGATATAATTATTCATTATACCTGATTTCACAGTGTTAAATGACAAATTTAGATTAAATAAAAATATTATATAATGACAACTTTTTGTACAATTTCTGTGTATCACATGTAGGGAAATCATAAATTAAATTGATAAATTACATTGCAGTGAAGCATCAATTTCCTTTGAAATATAATATAGTAAACATATGACCTTTTTGTTTTATCGATGCATTTTTCAAAACAAGTTAAAATACGGAATCGCTGTAATGCTGCTGTTATTACATTTTTACACAACAGAAAATTAAAAAGAAAATTAATGTGTAGTTTTTGGAGGCAATGCATTATCACGGAGAATACTAATCTTATACATTAAACTGAATATCTGTCTGCCTATTTACTTTACAATCGCACACTCTTTGATTGATCTAAACATATTTTTGCATAGTTTCTCTTTGGGACCCTGCGCAAAACACACGCATTCACTTCATTCCCTCCTCCCAATATAAATACGTATCACATTGAATGCCATCCCTTCTAAATTGTGGAAACCTTAAATAACAACATAACCCTTATATGAATATGGGCTATATAAATTAAATGTGTATTATATTGAACAACATCAAAATATTGTTCAGGTGCTCTTTAGGATCCTGAGGAAAAATAGTCACCCCCCGAATATCTTATTCTCCCTCTACTAGTCATTATTAGGGATGGTGCAAAATAATGATAACTCGTTTCTCCCTCCACATAAATCCCTATTATTAAATAAGTGTAACTAAATCTGAAGCCCAGGCGACTTCGGGTATGAACCACTGGTATTATATTGTAAAAAACATAAATACCCTGTGCATTCTTTGTTGTTGAACAATGACATGTTTCACTCTCTTAGCTCTTACTCGGTATGTTGCTTGTTATCTATGAGTACAAACGCAGCTAACTGGCAGTCCTCAGTACAAGCTCAGTTCGTTCACAGCGCCGTGTCAACATAACTAAGCACTCGAGTGACGCTCAACTGTACCTAATCTGATGGAGGAATACAATCATTCTCCTATTATATTCCATTCTATCATTAAAGCTCTGCGCTTGTACTACGTTCACAACGATACTTGAACTCACGATTTTATAGATGGCTTTAGTGAGATACGTGAGGTGTTTTGAACAAACATACCTACCGTAATAATCGAGAGGATTCTAGAGAAGTTTTACGCCAGGGTGACCATTGGACTATTTGACAATAGGCTGTAAATCAGTTTATTTACGGATAGATTTTACTAGAAAAATAATTATTTAAAATTAAATATACCTACACAAAACAGGAACGTATATGTCAAACAGAAATGATTATCACAATCCCTAAATTAAAAAAAATATTTTGATTTAAAAAAAATTACGTTTACATATTATAATTTAAAAAAAATATACTCCTCAAAGAAATAATCAACATTTATATAACCTAATTTTAGAAAATCAACGAAAACACAACAGGAAAAATAATTTACTATGCTTGAAACGATATTGCCTATTTTAAAGCGAAATAATTGACAACAGATCTGGTTTGTTTTATGTTGTCATACAATACGGCCATCTGCCAATGTATGTTTATTTTATACATACTACGGATATATTCTTATGTGGCCACAATAGGCATCAATTATGGTTTAAAAATATTTTTCATATTATGACATTTATAAAACGTTTTTCAATTTATTATTATAACGGGCAACATACGAGTATGTTTCTTTACAGAAAGGTAAAAATGACGAAAAAATTCGTTCCATTTAATACGCGATAACGTCAGAGTTTACAATAAACACTTTCTCGTTTGTTTACATATGTCAAAATAATTAATGACTATTTAAAAAGCGACCTTTCAAATAATCATATTTTTAATTTTACACATTAATGTAGGACTAAACAGTTTATTTTTATTAGTGAATTTTTTATGAGATTTGTAGCAGGATTGCTCTATTTGTATTCCATTTCTAATATAAAATATATTTTCATTGATTGATTTGGCATTTATTTTGTGGTGTAACATATTACATTTAAAAAAAAATTGTATCCTTTGTAATTGTTTCCCACTACAGGTGTAAATTGAACTAAAATTAAATACATTTGGCTATTGGGGCGGCAAGACACGTAAGGATGAAACATTAAAAAAACTGGCGAAGGATTTGAAAATATGATACTGTTCATTAATGTTTTCGCCGAATTTAAATTTATGTGGATTTCTATCATTTAAAGGTTATTCATTATTATTCCCTTATATGTTACTGAGAGGAGTAATTTTAGATCGTGGCTGTCAAAAAAATGGTTGGTATCAATGATAGGGTTAGCCAAATTGGAGAAATTATTATTTTTCAGACAGTGTCGATGTTCTTTAATTTGCGTATTTAAATTATGTAATGTATTTTTTGTTACAATCTCCACGGACTATTTGATATATCCCGCTTTTTTCTAAAATACCTATTTATGTTTTAGAATTTAGAAGAATTTTTCCAATTTCCGATTTCCCTTGCGTTAGTGTAAATGCGGGTCTAATATGAGTAGGGAAGAAGTGTGTAATTTCTGTACATGGATAGGACTGATTTTTATCGAAACTAGTCGTGATACAACTCAAAAAATTGTCTGTGAAGTCCAAAGTGAAAATAAAAAAATTATATATTTAAAAAATGAGGATTTATTTATCGTTTTCACCACTCTTAAGTAACATCTATTTCTACCAGTTGAAAGCTCTCAACGTCTTTACGAACCGTTTATAAAAAAAATCACTAGATGGCACTAGAATTCCAAGTCCATTTTTATTCAGAAATTGTATTAATTAATTATTATTATAAGTGTTTAAATTGTAATTATTACCTGAAAGGTCGGAAGATAGCCGTTCATCTCTTTTAACGCCATCTGTAAAAAGAGAAAAACATTATTTTAGAAATTTGTTTATAATAATGACACTAAATTTGTTAATAACTGTTGAATAATGAGTAAATATCGTGTGTTTGTTACGAGACATCCAGATCAAAGCGGAGTGCACGTACGTTCTTCAGGCATCCCAGTCCCAGTAACCTATCTGCATCTTTCTTCTCTGTAACCGCCTATCTCATTCTTGGGCGGCCCAGTAGTCGAGTTCCGTCCGGGGCTTCTATGAAGACCCTCAACTCAACCCATCTCAGTCCTTCCGATTTCATAACTGTTCCTATTGCAATATTGAAAATCTCTAAGTTAATCACCCACATTAAAAGAAACGTAAAATATTTTCACGGAAAGAAAGATTTGGGCTGTTTATTTTTTATATGTTAAATATGATATAAACCCTATCAATCGCATACTTTTCCTTCATTAAAATCGCCGTAACTTTACTTTCTTTAGTTTTCACAACTTAATATTTTATATTTAAGCGTATCCGACGGGTTTTCATTTTAAACCATAAATTTTAGATTTATAAAACAATTACATGTAAAACAATTTAGGCATGATTAAAAAACTTGAATTATCTTAGAAAATATTTAATATGTAGTTCGTTTTATGTTAACTCAGAATAAATATAGATTGAAAAACTCGTTTTCGCCGGTTTTCTTACGTTATTAAATAGTTCACAAAAACTTTTCGAAGTTCTGATATTCAAAGCGGTCAGACGCCTCCGGAGCTCCGCCCGAGGCGTGCTGAGGAATCTCTAACTTATTTCAATTATTGCCGTTCGCCGGAGATCCTCGTATAATGTGTAAATAGGTCGAAGTTTATGTTATTTCGTCATTTCCTATTGTATCAAAGTTTTCGGGCCACCCTGTAAGGGCTGTGCGGGGCCAGAGGTAAATTACACGGCAATAATCGGAGGCAGCGATTAATTCACCGAACTTTCTGTAACGTCTAATGTCAATAAGATATACAGACTTGTGGGACCGATATACACTTTCTGGGACTTTGTTTTTATCGAGTTTCTTGCTTATGGAACGGCAGGAGGTTTCTTCGAAAGTTTATCAGTGAATCACAATTGGCAAACATCAAGGGGACTAAACTCGAATAACTATTTACTTTTATGGAATCATATTATCAAAAATTATCGAATCCATTATGTATGTGGTATATCACGAGCAACGAACCGCGTCAAGAGGTGGGGGACTACAGGAACCGGCCGGCGCGCAGAGGTCGACGAATAATTGTCTACCAGCTTCCGTTCGGTCCATACGCAATTCACCACCAGTCCTGGAGCTCTTGCTCGCATCGCAGATCCCAATTACTACATCACGGATTGCAAAGTATCATTTAAACACATCAATCTATACAATTTTAATGACTTAAGTGGACCGATGGCTTGTGCTGAAGAGAGCCGCGCTGAACCGGGGATCATGGAAAGCCACGAGGGAGGCCTATGTCGCAATGGATGCAGACTAGCGGTGAGCTGGACGGGGCTCGGAGGGGCTTGCGCAAGCCTCTTCTTAAATTTGACTTAAGACCGGCGAACCTATTGTTAAATTAAGAGAAAAACAATATTCTCACATCAAATGAGCAATTTATGTACATGGTTTAAATGTATTATGAAACATAATATATACTTTGTCGCCTTTTGAAATTTCTCATAAAATAGATTTATTTCGGGTGCATAATAAAAGAGACCTAACCGTTTTTTTCTCTACAGTCTAACAATGCTTAAAAACGCCGATGTTTGACATATATTGCTTCCGGATGTTCTTTTTTGTGAACACTTTTGTGAACGATGCTTGGAACGATTATCGTTCATACTTCGCACGTGCACATTTTTTTTCGTTTACCGTAATTGTGCATAGTTTCGAAAGCAGTTCCTAAAAATTTTTACTTTGTACCATCATTTAATAAGGAGAATTTTAGTTTTAATCCGGTGTTCTGTTTTGAAACATGAAATTGGAATTTCTGCCTCAATCTTGGAACTCTAAGTACATTTTTCAAGTATTGATATTAATTATTTTATGATATAATGCATATTGTTACATAATATAAGTATATTAAGTAACGTTCGATTGATTTAATAATTATTGTACAAAAGTGATAAAATAATTCGCCCCTTCCCCGGAACACCGTGAATAGCTACGAGATTAAGCAAGCCCCCTGTTAACGTATTAGCAGCCCAAACAGACTAAAGAAGTCGAAGAAAAATAATTTTACTGATTATAATTGTCAGTATCGAGTTAAATTTTTCAAGATCTTTACGTTTTCTTTTCGATTTATATTATATTATTGAATTTTTTTGCACATTTTAAAATAATGAACTGAAATCTGTTTGAATTTTTCTACATTTAAAAATTAATATAATAATTATCATATGTATATTAATTTTGTTTATATTTTCGTCACTTACTCGACCATTAAAACGAAAATAAAATATGTTAATAGTATCTACATTCTATCGTATAACCAATGATCCAACCAAATTTATACACCAAGTGGCCACTTAATCTTCCTTTGTCATTTAAGTGTCTCTTTCTTTGTATCCGGAAGTTACACATAAGTATCTCAAGTGATAATAGGGAATATAAGCGACTGTTTTCCGTCAATTGGACGAAAGTTTCATCTTCCGAACCAATAATTAGCAGGCATTGCGACATCTACCGTCATCCCCAATTAGCTGAGGGATTGGCGGGGTTACAATCACCCTTTGTTCGTCCCTCCGGGGTCCGGGGGTTCCTTTACAAAGGCAAACAATCCTCGCCACTGATTGATGAAAACAGTACGCGACGTGACGGAAGATGCAAATATCCTTCTGGAAATCATGGCCCGTGGAATGATCCAAGGAAGAAGCGTTGAATAGGGGTGTTTAAGAGGCATGATATGATTTTAAAGACAGGTTTCAGAGCAAACAGTAAATCATCTTATACAATATGATTACAATATCTTGGCTTATAAGTACTATAAGCGTGATATACCGATCGGTAGAGAGACGGAAATGCTCACGATAAATATATATAATAATTTAAAAAAATACAATACAATTAGTTGTCAGGAAAATTCTTTTATATTTATAAATAGTAATGTAACAGCGAGAATTTAATTAAATTTAGCAGTAATTTAGATTTTTGTTCAATTGCTTAGCATTTTTTAATGTATGCTATTAATTATAACATTTTGTTGAGGGTTCTGATTTCAGGGGCAATGTAATAAATTTTTAGCGTTTCGATTTAACTTATGAATTGCAAGTTGAGCTTAAAATATTTGCCGTGAATTATAGGTATTAGAAATAGGTATTTTATACATGTCTATAAAGTAATAATTTAGTATAAATATATATGTACATCAGTTCTTAGCAGGTAGGTAACGCTCCCATATTTAGAAATATAAATAAATTATAGGGGCGATCTTTATGTATCTTAACGTTTAAATGTTAAGAATTTAAGAAATCTAATTTGAAAATTTTCTATCTGCTCTATTCTATATTAGATTACAGATTCGATATGCTAATCTAGTTACTATCGTACTAACCGCAGTCAGTAGTACTAAAATCAGTCACTATCATTTTGGTAGCATACCGTATATGAGCATAAATCGTTACATTGCTCATAAATAACATCGTAATTCGATTCCAACAGTTCGATTTAGAAAGTATTTCGTGGAATTCAATTTAAAATGTTGAGATTTAAAAAATCTAAATATTTTTAAAAATTGTAAAGTACGATATACACCAATTGGTCAGTCCGGTCCAAATAAAAAATTAACGTTTAAATAAATAAATCAGCACTAATTCTGTGCCATTGCAATCGCAGTATTGCATGTTTTGTGAGATTGAACGTTTTTTCATAATATATGATGTAAAGAAGTGGTTGGAAAGCTACATTTATTAATTATTGAACAACTGTCGCGGCTATTCGTGATCGGTGACAAGAGATTATAATCTACCTAAATACCGACAATCCTGCGATTGTAACAGTGAATGCGATTGCGGTGCATTCGTGTTGCAGCGGACGTTATTATTCGATAACGAGCTGCATATATATCACAGTTTTATTATTTTATTCCCCTGGTATATAAAAGTGAGTGCACGCGACAGATAAAAGTCCAATGTGACACATTCACCCTCAGCCCCTACCGATGCGGGAACATTGATGCGTGAATAATCCCTCGCACCCCGGGGTGACGACGCACGTCAGGCTGCTTGATGCGCAAAACAGAAGAGTGTCATTTTAAGAATAGTAGTCTGACAACACCGACCGCAAAGTGAATAAGTCACAATTATGTCTCGACAAATGAATGCGAATGCATAAAATGCACATATTTAAATCTTTAAAATGAAATCGCATTTTATTTATTTTCAAAATTGAAAATTGTAACAAATTAAATAAGTCATTTAACGCAGAAATTTACACAGAAATTATTAATAATTAATAATTATTTTATACAGAAAAAAACTGTCGTAAAATGTGGTTACCACCGGGACTCAAACCCGAAACAATTTATTGTCGGTGGAGTGATTTACTAATTACGCGATAGTAACCCAATATATTATCGTCTGATCTGAATCTTTCTACATCATATTTTTTTTAGTAAGAGATCTATTTTTCCATTTAAAAAAAACATAAAAATAATACTTAATGTTCAGAATCAGACAGTAATCTGTAGGGTTGCGATTGCGTAATTTGTAAAATTTTACCGGCAACAGAAAGTTCTGGATTCAAGTCCTGGTTGTGTATCTGTCTTTCTAAATGATTTATTTAAAATGTTTTTATTGTTTTCAAAAATACACAAAGCTGCGAATCAGAGAGAGTAATTTTAGAAGGACGCTTTGAGACGCTGTAGATTTAAATTCTAAAGATTTTTGTGAAATGTTTTTTTATGTTCTCTAGAAATTTATTCGAGTCAGATCCGTTCTATTTGTCAGCTGCTCAATTAGCTGCTCGTTAGCAAATCTGGGTTCTGCAGCGAGCAGATGTTTACTAGAATATTAATGTGAATTACTAGCACGCAAACAAATATGTTCATATAAAAATGCGTGATTACATTGCATTAATTTAATAATAAGTACGTGTTTAATAAAATATACACATGCACGATAAAATGACGTTGATATTTTTTACACGAAAAGAACTCATAAAGCTAAATGAATGTAGGATGAAAAAAGGATCGCTCAAATACTTCGGTCCTGTGAAGCGATTGAGTGAAAGAAAAGTGATTGTTGACGCAAGTCGAATGTTATCTGTGATATCCTTTGTTCCAACACTTCCGTCATGATATATATCGGTCCCTGTGTGACTGACTATTCATCTGGACATTCGGCAGACGGCGAGGAGGTCAAATTCGAGTTCAAAGGTTCAACACGCGCTTGGTTCCGCCGAGATAGATTATTGCCGTGGTTTAACGTTATTCGGACCGGGAAACCGAATTCGATAGCATCTAACCCCTTCCGAAGTGCAGTGAAACCTTCTTCCTTTAGTGCGAGGAAGGTCCAAAGTGCCGTCCAGCTCATGAGATTGAAATCAAGGTAAGACCAGATTCCTTCTGTCCTTATACCTTTCTTGATCCAAATCGGGTTGGGTCAAACAAACAATAATCAGCAGAGATACAGTTCACGACTGGATATATTTCCCACCAGTGGTAAATTGG
The DNA here is from genome assembly GCA_022840565.1 of Eubasilissa regina. Lineage (NCBI taxonomy): Eukaryota > Metazoa > Arthropoda > Insecta > Trichoptera > Phryganeidae > Eubasilissa > Eubasilissa regina. The sequence continues at coordinate 32,710,068 of JAINEB010000018.1, forward strand.
TATTTCAGTGCCATAAACACAGAGTAAAACACTCGCGAAAGACCTGGCATGAATATGTTAACCAGACATTGGAAGATGGTTTATTACATGACCTCAACAATCGTCTAGCATGCATGAGACAATGAATGTTTATACAGTGGTGCCAAAAGAGTGCGACGTTTTTCTCTACCTACTCTCGCAGAAGAACGAGGTGATGTAAGTATAATCTCTTTTAATATAAATATATTTTTGGTTATAATTAAAGATTACGATGTGTGGAATAGGCTCTTCCCCAATCTGTTACTTCAAATTACAGGACTGACTCAACTAAAACACGGCATTTGCAATGTATGATGTAAACTTGTCAAAGAAAAAAAACTGTCACAGTCTTTCTTGTATTTCTGTATTTCTGTAACCCAGGATTATCTAAGCCAGCACCTAGTAAAATTCTGCAAATCTATATTTGTTCTGTATTTTTGTTAATGTTTGAAGTGTTCGTTTGGTCCAGCGGTAAGACACTCGCCGAGTGATTCCTATTTTCATATATAAATAAACGAGATTGTAAGTCTGAGCGGTGACTTAACACCAGAGCGGCGACAAATGAATATCGGTTTAGCGTAGGTTGATTAGTCATCAGTGACTAGTTGATGACGTTTGGCGTCGTTTTATTAGAAGAAGGTGCGCTTTTTATGTGGTCAAATTATTAAAAATGATGACTTGTGCTATTAAACATTGTTCATTAAACTCTAACTCAACTCACTTCCTTGTCGACCTTCATAGCCGGCTTCAACGTTTTACTGCGTGTCAGAGCTCAATTCACCTCTAGTTTATTGAACTTATTTGGAAAATAGTAACAAGCGAGTAAAGAGAATAGATAAGAAAAAAAAAATCACGCACGATGTCAGTAATTTCAGTTTGTTACGCAACCCATCGTGTATATAGATTCCGTGTACAGCGATATAAGTCACCGGCTACATTGCCCACTAATGAGAACACGAGATTAACAGTTTAGCAGACAGCGCGCGTGTTGACACAACCATCCCAGATTAAGTGCTATTATATGTTTAACCGATATTTAAAAGATACGATCACCGAATGAAGGAAGAAGGCGGTTAATAAATATTCAAATAGCACTCGCATCCAGATCGAATACATTTGCTACGGCTTGTTGATTTTTATCAGCGCAGCCGGGATATTACATTCTGAATACATTATGCATAAATTTAACGTACGACGTATTGGTAACGTGAAAGCGAACATCTGTAATATTTCCACATATATTCATGCGGCACCATTTCACGGGTTTGAAAAAGACATCGCCCAAATTGTGTAAGGAAAGAATATCGCAACGAGGGAAATATCAGTCTTGAGCGGAACCCCGCGGGAGAATGGAAATTCGAATCGCGGATACGCCGAGGCAAATGAGTGCTACGAAGGGGCGGCGGGCGGGGAGGGGGGCTGGGGTCGGCGGTCGGAGGGATGACATCCATGGTAATTCTGACCCGGAAGGAGGTCACCGGAACGGAGGATGCGAGATATCTCCGAGGAAAGGCTCGACGGTGGCGGAACACCCCGCGTTGGTTCGCATCTCGGAGGGCTGAGTCAGTTTGTGCAGAAATAAATAAACTTTGCGTGGACGGCCGTCTGTAGAAAATGTAATGTTTGGTGTACTGTTATAATTAACTGAAAGAACGCGCGTGAAGCTGTCAGTGGCGAGATAAAAGATAAAAACATTAAATTACACAAAACCATTAACATTATACAAGAACATCTCAAAACTTGAGCTATAGTAAAAACAAAACACTCGCGACTCATTTGCGACCAATTAAAATCATTTAACAACTTACCACAAGACAACTGAACGTTGACAGATTTAAAAAAAGAAGTGACATACACTGAAACAGTACTAAAGTGACTTGAAGAATTTAGATACAGACGACTATTATAAATAAGCTGGGTCACTAATGATAAGGTGTTGATTTGGTAGCTAATGAAAAAATAAATACCCTGAAATTACAATACAATATTTCAGCCACATTATGAGACATCCAGAAATATATCCGATCCTACATCTCATGATTCAAGGTAAAATTCATAGCAGAAGAGGTCCTGGAAGCCAGATAATATCCTAGCTGAAGAATTCGAGGCAATGGTTCAAGACCACTGATAAAATAATGACCGATGACCGTAAACGATTGGTAAGCGGAAAAGTGCTAGAAAAAGAATAACTAGGATATACATATGTGAAAATAAAGCACTTGTTTAATTTATTTGAGACGCGCTTCACTTTGTAAGGGGATTATCAATCTAACAGTTTAAACTCAACAATTTGTATTTATAACTATAATGGGGGACAGCTATACAAATTATTTACACGAGATGAAAAGGGACAATATTATTCATTGGAGTTCTGAGGATTTCTATATTATATTAAACGGAATTGTATATTAAACGAGTAGAATCAAAAACACAAGTATTTTATTTTCACACTTGTGATTATGGAGTTCTACAAAATTATCTCGGAAACAGTAAACTAGAATATAACTATTAGTAGCTAAAACTGGTGCAGTATATAAAGCGGTCGGTACAGACGATACGTAAGGTATGAGTACTGTAAGAAATTGGAATAAATTATAAAAAGAGCAAAAAAAATCTTACATATTTTTATACACCATTTTAAAATTTTTTCCTAAAAAAAATTATTCGACTAAATTTGTATTAAGGAACAATTTGAGATAGGAACTAAATTTATTTTTTAAATAATTGTTGTTTTTTAAAAATAGATTCTGGTGAAGAAACAATGATATATATTTTTAGTTAGTTATGACATCCTGATGAAGAAAATGGTATTTTTCGAAACCGGTAGATGTATTTAAACTCAATTCAGTGATTAATAAAACAAAGAATAAATAAAAAATATGAATTTTAACCACAAAGTAAATATTGCTAATTTTAAAAGTATACACTTTCAAGTAAACATATCATTTGACAATCGGCTTCAGATTCAATAATTATCATTTCGCACGCGTCGCGTCCCCATTAAATATCTGCAAAACATTTTCTGGATTATCTGACCTCTTTGGTCAACGTTCACTATAGCCAGGACCAGGGTCGCCGTGTCCGCGATAAGCACTAATGATAAGACGCCAAAACTAAATGGCGGTAGAAGAGATCAAATTCAATAATGGGGGCGAAATACGCCCAAAATACTGTTCTGAACGACTATGAAAACTTTAATCTCTCGGGTTGTAAACTTCGAGGAGGTAAAAAGTTTTGCTGCACGTTAAAATTACTATCGCAGTTATGGGATATTAAAAATATTTACACCCGACTATGAGGATATATCGTAAACTTATTGTACTTCATTGTTGATGACAACGTTAAATAATTTTATATGTTTATTTACGTCGGTCTCACGAATCGAGATGGCGATGCTGCACGAAAAGTGGATTCGATATCGGAAAAATATTCGTCAGACTACCCCTCCGAAGTTTAGTTAAATATCAGACTGCTGTTTTTACGTGCGCCACCGTGCAGACAAAATTTATCGCTAGTAAAAGGTTACGAATGTCGTAACTTTCTGCATAAATGTAACATGCATGAAAGTGAATGTGGGCGTGCTACATGATATTTATTGCATTAGCATTAGCATTAGATATATTGATTCATAAATAATGTCAAACAACTAAAACGCTAAGATTCCCTAAATATCTCGCCAACACGCCATGTGGAAAAAATGCATGCGTAGGGATAATAAAATAAGACAAATTGATGGAAAGCTTCAACTAAACGCCACGAAAACAGTCTATGAAATAACGTTAATAATAAATGTAGATAAAGTAAACTTTTGGATACGGTCATAATGATTCAAACAAGGTATACGATTACTGAAGACAGCTATTTACTATAATTTAGGAAGTTTGCAAATATATTCGCGATTCCTGAAATAGTTACATTATATTATATATACGCTTCTGGTGAAAATAACCTAAATGAAAACATTTTATAAATACACAAAATTACCAATTAAAACTGCATTTTAATTCAGATAAATAAAAACGTACAGGTCGTGTCAGGTTTTTCGCGGATTTTTGTCTATTTCTGGCGCCATCGATATTTGTCGTACATCTTTCTTACCATACTCTCCTCATTTCTCCACGTGACCAAATCATCTATGCGATCCTTTATTAATCCTGTTCTCTATGCTAAAACTATATTGATTTTTTCTAATTTGATCATATTTTACTCAAACACAAATTGATTTGTTACGTTCGAGTTGTCGTTGTTTGAGCGACCTCACTTCCCTTGCGTTCAGTCTGCATTTGACTCTTTTTTGGCAGATGTATTTGCTACTAAGACTCCATTATGCATTGCTGAATTTGTCTCCGCTAAAATGTTACCATTACCAGATACTATACCATTTACTTTATTTCCTGCAGTCGCCGTCCTTTAGATATTGAAGTTGAAAGGAAATGAATCAAAATCTACAATTATGTATGTATTATTTCAAGAAATAATCTGCTACTAATGGCAGGATAACCTTGATTTGTTTAAAAAATCAACGAAAATACAAAAAGAAAATATAGCTCAAACTTTCTTATCATTTAATTTCTTTCTTGTTTGCATAGAAAACACAACCTGACAGATAAATAATTGTTGTTCTAGTTGTTGTTACATCTTAAATTCATTATTGAAAATATGGTAGGAATTATTTGTAATATATGGAAGCTTTTATCCCGACGTGAATTGATTTAGATAATTCAAAAAGTCGACATTTTTCAAGCCATTAATTATTAACAGCAAACATTATTACCAGAGGGATGATTGAGAATCATGGCGAGTACAGATACCCGGTACAGGGGTGCCATCTTATGGACTAGGGTGGGGGCCAATCGGTTTGGACGTTGCCGCTCCGTCCAAATTGATCCATTAATATTAGTGATTGAAAATTGGAATGACATTTCGGTTCCGTTCTACTGAGCACCCCTCTGCGCTAGCCAAGGGGGAGAGGAGTGGAGGGGTGCACTGGTGGAACTGAGATGCTGCATTGAAGGAAGCGACGAGATTCAAAGTCAAATTGAATGGAAATAGTTTACCCAAACGGAATGACGATGCAAATTAAAATAAATGAATAATTTAGGGTAAAAATGAATAAGAGTTTTGTGTTAATATATGAAAAAAAATTTAGCATGGTATATATTGTATAAAAAATAGGTCTAACAAATCCTAGGATTTGTTAGATGATTTTTAGGTTCAAAAAAAATTCGAACATGTTAAAGCATAATGATAGTTTTAAGAGGAAAGTGTTACATATAATTAATGGATCAGTGAGGGATGAGTAAGTTTGGAGAATTAGATACAACGACGATTCGTAGAACAATTATCAAAACCCCAGATATATATGTATATGTCACGTATGTTATATTGTTACTGGATTTCAGTAAAATATCCATATACATTTTCACCGGAAGATATATATTTCTAGTAACAAAAATATAATTTAACTGATAGGCCGCCGTGAAATTATATGTTGATGTAAATTGTCAATTTGACAGTTTTAAAATATCCATTTGCATGTTTTTCTTTTCGCTTAAAACACGAAAAAGTATTCAATCCGAGCTATTTCACGGTCTAGTTATCAAAATAGTGCTTATTTTCGATAAAAATGGTCTTTATATTTTTTCGAACCAATACATGGACAACAAAATTTTACCGATATGCTTTAAAACAAAAGTTTTAAAATTAATATCACAATAATAACGCAACTAATTTTCAAAATACAGTTGTAGGGCGACACATCACCAGCCAAAGTTAAAATGTTCCGACGTCAAATGGCATCAATGACACAAACAGAACGCATGCGCTGCATATACCGAATTGTCTGTTTGTAAACAAATACACTTTCACTGATATTGAGGAGTGAAATTGTAAATCAATTAAATAATTCATTTAAACTGGCTGAATTAGTGAAATTTTATTTATACTAATGAAAATATAGCTTCATTGATGATACACATTCTCTCTGACATATATACCAGAAGAAATCAATGATCAGTGACTGATGTTGAAAAGAGGCGGAGGACAATGCATGCCTGTCTGTTTTAATATCTGAAAAATATAGTAGGTTTTACATAAAAAAAATAGTCGCTCTTTTATTTCGAGGTGGATTGTCTTCAGCGCAGTTCCGAGATCTAAACATCACGTAGAAAAATATGTTGTGTGTTCGCATGGTATTACGCTCGGAGGTACATATTTTTTGTAGCTAAATTGCTAGAAATATTTGGGGACTGAATGTAAACATTTCGCGTATGAATATATTTCTAAGGAGAGAGCAGCTATTATTTCGCAAAAACTTTGGGTTTTCCCAGTTGTACAATGAAAAAAACAAGCATTGTTAGCGTACAAGGAACACGAACAAATAAAATGTACAAAAAATTATATTTTAGGCTTTCATATTGAAAGCAAACAAAAAAACAAGCAGATTACTTTCTAAACGAATGTGGAAAAATTTAATACAGGTAATATATTACGTATATATTTAGTGCTTTTTAAGAGAAGTACTAAAAAATAAATTAGACGAAATTGTTCCATAGATATATAGTCAGTAGCAGATACGCGACTACTTAATAATACATATTAAATGTATTCACAAACGACACGAATACAATTCATAATGAAACAATTTGTTTCAATCACCCGACTCCAAAGCGTTCAAAGGGAACAAAGTGTTCCAGTCATTGTAATGGTTTATTCACGTGTGAAATATTTTATTTAAATTAAAATTATATGTTAAATGAATTAAAAAAACACTTATTTTAATATAAGTAGTTTTTTTTTAAATATAATTTAACTGACTAACTATGGCTACCATCATACCGTTTCTCCGCAGGGGCAGATAGAGATGATGGAGCGTCACACTCTTTAATCTTAACGCATGACTCACCTCATCCAAGTTCATACTTCTTTCTTGTCATGTAAGATCGTCGATTGTTGAAGTTTCAAACGGGATCATCTTCCAGGATCTTTTCATGCCAAGCCTTCCGTGGACATCCCCTATTTCTGGTACCATCTACATTTGCGTCACTTATTTTCTTCTCATCAATTCAATCAACATGACCAAAGCGCCCGAGCCTTTACTTTTTAACTTCTGTTCATAATGGTAATGCCAGCTTTACATTCACTCATGATTTGTTCATTTTTAAATCTATCATAAATGAATTTGCCGCGTACACGAAGGAGTGATCTCATTTTTAGAGCATTCCTAAGACTCATTATGTACCGCCAATCTTGTAAACAATTCAATTTATTTATAAATAACACGTGGTTAGAATTTTGCAAATTAGTCGACAACTTCTATTATTTAAAAAAAAAAAATAATGCAATTATCTTCTAATATAGTTTTAACGCATTGTGTTATTTATTAATAACCAAACATAGCTATTTTAGAAGTAAACTGATCATTCAAAATTGGTTGTTTTTGTCTACCGCCAATTATATTAAGATTCCAGCAAAAGCAGTCTCCGCTACTTTGAAATTTAAATAGCCGCCAATACAGAAACTAGCTTGTTTTTGGAAGAAGGTGTTGCATTTATTTTGTATTTTAACTAAATTCTAGGTATAATCGTTCATAATAAAAAGTTCATTACTACATTTATTATACTTCAAGCTCGTGTAGCTTTTTCATGTTTTTCTCCGAATTAAAAAAAATTTGGAGGTTGTTGATTTTGCAACTAGTAACGCTGACTATTAAGCATTAAATATTATTTGTGGGTCTATACCTAAAATTATAAATAAATAAAACATAACATCATTTTTAAATAGCAGTCAGGTGAGAAAATGATAAGTATGTATCTCGAAAAATTGACGTATAGAACCTAAGTATATTAATATTAATGGTGTAAGTAAAAACACTTCTAGATTCATAGCAATTTTAAAGCAGTACTTACGACTAACTGAGATTTAATAATATTGAAGTATTTATTTATAGGTACTCGGTAAATAAACGAAGATGTAAAAAAAAAAATATATATAAAATAAAAATTATATTTGTAGAGTAGGTTGCGATTATTTCAGAAAATACGGAATTATATGCTTCGTAAAAACTGCTGAAAATAACCCCAATTTGATGTGAGGGAGTGAGTTCAGCGAGCGTCACCGTTTTCATCGCTGTCAATCGCAAAGGAAAAACGTGAAAAATTGATTTTTCCATTACGTTAATTTGGTTGTATCAGATGAATCTGCAACTCTGCCTCGCGGAACATTTAGTTCGGTTCGTTCATTTAGTTACACATTTTTATTTTGTTCAAAACCAGTCCATCGAGAATGTTCATCGGATGCGGGGGCAGGAAATAAAGGAGTTTCAACGATGAGGGAACTATTTTTCGGAATGGAACACTCATAATATTTTTTGGATCTCATTTTTAGACCGCAGTTAGTTCTTAAAGTATTTGGCATTATTTTTGCGCGGCAAAGCAAATATTCAGTTGTTTTTTTGGCATCCTGTAAGACAATTACTTGACCAAAACTAACATTCAACAATTTGTAGCGTCCAGATAGGCTAAATGTTTAGGGTGTGGTTTTCGAATTCTCAATAAAATAAACAATGGACATTATTAGGTACTGAACCCTAAAATATTTTGAAACGATGTTCATTGTGGTCCAGGCTCCGAATTCTCATACTTGAAATTCTCGAAAATAATTCTTTTTTGTGAAGATATTTTTTTGGTGTGTAGATGTTTTAATGTGTATTTATGTTGTCAGAATAATGCTCTGATAATTCTGTGTTTTGTGTATTACCTGAGATATATCAATGATTTAACGTCATATTAGCTTTAAGCAAAATAAATGTGTCGTACATCGTACATTTATACGACACGTATATACATATGTATATTACATTATTATATATATATATATATATATATATATATATATATATATATATATATATATAGTTAAAATAAACCGGATTTTTTATATTTTTGTATTTTATTTTTTAAAATGATGTCACCGTAAGATATAATGATAAAATTATATATTTTAAATGTAATTATAGGAAAATTGTTCCGTTTGTTACACTTTTTATTCTCATTTTTAAACCTAATTTGATTAATTTATACAAAAATGGATCTAATTGAGTAGATAGATAAAAAAATATTACTAGCACCATAGTTGGTATACATAAATTAACAAAAATACATGATAAATAATAATAACGATATAATAAAATACGAAAAGCTAAGAATAATAAAATCAACAAATATTTTAAAAAGTACGAAATATTATTAAAATATACAACCATTATACTGAGAAATGGTCGATAGCATAATATCAGAAAAAATAAAAACTCGTCCAAATACATATTTTTATGTACCGTATTGGAAAACTATTAAACAAAAATTGTATGAAAAACGTCCTTCAACCCATACGAAAACATAATAATAAATTCAGTACTTTATTATTTGTACTCAATCGGGGTAGGAATAATCGATGACAGACTACAGCCCGTCAATGGCACAGATGATGTCCGTATTTGTGTCTGGATAGGAAAACATTTGGAATTCAATTGGGCGGATAAATCTCGCATCAATATTCCGCAATTTGGGGGAGGTCCAAAAGTATAACGCTGTATGGAAGCAAATGGGACCGAATCATGAAGAATAGTCGCATATGTAATGAGAGTCGCATTAATGACAAGAATTGCCACCGGGGAGTGTCAATAGTAGCCATTTGTATTCATAATTTGCACGCTAACGACTTCCCGCACTTCCACAAGAGATTTATTACGATCAGCAAGGTCATGGATTTTTTGGACATAACATTGGAGGTGCGCTACTCTTTACGTCCCATGTAAGGTTCATACTTCAAAATTTTGAAGACAGAATGGTTATTTTTGTTATGGCACTATATTAATGAAATCTAGTAAACGACGGACATGATTATATAATATAATATACTAATTAATTGATGTAAGGACGGACCAAAGTAGAAGCAAAAACAATTCCACGAACACTTGTAATTCACGAAATTAATTGAAATAGTAAAGGCTAAAACTTTTTTGCGAGTAGTTCAAAAACAAGTTTCACAAAGATTATTTCACTTTGAAGAATGCGCTGCTATGAAATGAATTTAGACAAAATAATGTAAATTACTAATAATTTGGTGGATGAACTATTACGTTGAAAATATTTGTATATCACTTTTTAATTTGACGGGAAAAACGGGAATTAATATTTCATAAATTAATGATATCTTTGGAATTGAAATTATAAAGTAGTATTATTTAAAAATATGAACGAAAAAGATATTTAAAAAAAAAAATTCTGATTCGAAGTCAAAGAAAACGTATTCAACGAAGGCCGACGCAAAAAAACCTTCATTACGGAGAAGAGGATTTGTAAAAATGTTTCTGGCGTACACCAGGCAAACCTTAAAATCGACATCTGAGCATAATTAATGTAACAGGTTTGGGAGAGTATCTCCGAAATTCACACAATAAAAATAAATTATGGCGGCAAGTCGAAAATTGTACGAAGCACTCGAAAAATTGAAGGGAAAATCTCAAGATGTCGGGCTCGGCTGGTTTCCACGCTCGGTTCGGTTCCTTTCACCGCAATTATTTATTCCTAGAGATATCCCCGACCCCCTGCCGGCTTAATGACGAAGGTCCTAGCATTTAAAATATAAAATTGTCACTGGGAAGCTATCGAGGAAATTCGGCGTGAAACAAAGCCACGGGACTATTTGCAAATGGTCGCTCCGTACTTTTTGTGAATTACGAGAGCCTTGACCGAATCTTCGCTCAATTAACTTACAGTCTTAACAATTCCAAGATTTATGTTGAAATTATAATAAAATTGTTTGAATTATTCAAGTTACGCAAAATATTTTACTAAAACGAATAGAGCAAAAGTTTCATTGCAATATTAAGTTGATCAAATTTACGGTTCTTGGTTTTTGGAGCAGTTTCATTTAATTAACCGAATTATTGTGACACTGAAAGACAATGACTTTACGAGGGTTTTTAATTATCTGACAATTCAAAAGTATTCTGTAGATCGTACATATCAAAGTTTCATCTCATTATAACGGAAACACTCCATATTGTAATCACTTGGTGCGAGAATTTCATCAAATTAATATATATTATATATGTCGCACGCCTGGTGCGACGAGAAATCTAAATAAAATCGTGTTTGGAGATGACGTAGGATTAAAAAAACTCATTACGTTTCTCGTTTAAGATAAATCATAAATAAAAATGAAAATTATAAGATTCGAGGAACAAAAAATAGCCTTGAGTTTAATACACGGAAGAGTGAGAAAGATACAGACTACGCTATTTGATATATGATACAACCTTATTTTAGTCTTTATACAATAAATGAAGGCTGCACAGTTTTTTTGAAATATAATAAAGATAAATTATAAAACGTTCAGAGGTGATTGAATGACTACAAAAATGTGAATTTCTTTCAAAACGACAAATCACACGCACTATTAGGGTTACATTTATATTGGAGCTGCTAGCTTCGTTGAAAAAAAAAAGAAGTTATTTAACACATTTGGTACCATTGTAACAACAACGATATGGGTACAGAAATTATAAAGAGCGTACAAGCGGCCGACAAATGTTAGTTTGGCATCTGAAAGCACTTGAATACCAACTCACTGACCCGAAAAACTATGATCTATACTCACTCACATACGGATCGGAAGAAAGATAAAAAATCATTATTAGTTTTCAAACGTAACAGAATATTTGGAGCCAAGAATGATGTGAAGGCGTGGTGCATACGCAGCAATCGCGATTTAGACATAGCATTTGGTGATCCCGACGTTATTAAGATAACACGGCTCAAGTGAACTGGTCACATTCAACGCATGAATTTAGACCGACTAGTGGAAAAAGGGCTTGAAGCAAAAAACATTAGTCAGTGTTGGAAGACCCGTGTTACAGTGGTTGGACAGCGTTACGCAGGATGCTCATGCAGGCGGTATCGTGAACTGGAGAAGGGCAGCGGAGGACAGATCGGAGAGGTGACAGCTATTACATAAGTAGTATATTTTCATAGTTTGATTCAGAAAACTGTCTCATTACCTTTTAAAATGATGTATTTTTCAGACAATGAATAGAAATAATTTTAAATTCAACAGCCATTTTAAATTAACTGAATTAATTAACGCATGCAATGTGCGTACCACACACAAAAATGAATTTCATGTCGTCTCGATTATTCGTGCTTGATTTGTCCTATTTGCAGATTAACCATGCGCGACGGTGCATGACGTTGATAATGATGGAAATTGAGTTTCCATTTTCGCCAATAATTATTCTACTCATGAATCTGAGCGATGTAGAAGTCATTTTTGCTTTTATCTAGAAATCAACCAGAAGATGATTATATTAGGATTAGGAAATCGAACCCTCAGAATAACAAGGTTCCATCTGACACTGACACTGTTTTGAAATAATGAGCTCAAAAGTGTTGATTGAATTTTCTCATGGATTCATGTATATTTTGTTTTGAGTATGCAAACATGATCAGTTTTAAGGTCTTAACTTATTTTCAGTATTATCAATGATCACTGTGAGATGAGGGAAATTAAAAATAAAAAAAAACATTGTAAATTAACAATAATGATCCATAAATTGAAAAAAATAACTGGTGCGGTTGGAAATTTCAGCTCTTGCTATTTCCTTTAATATCCGTTAAAAAAAGTTGGTGTGTATGGAAGAAATAAAGAATAATGCATTTGGAACCCATTTCACGCTATAATTCAAATTAGTCCAAAATGTTAGATATAATATAAAACAGACAAAAATTTTACACAACATTACACTAGTTTTCGTTTATCCGTTTTTTCGATTAACCGTTCGATCCATCAAGTAGGATAATTGAGAATTTTTTTTATTAAAATAAAAACGCAAGAGCTAAAATATATTCCGAGTTGTCGGCATAGTTCCTACGGGCAAAGAGCCGGGTTAGCACCGAACCCCTCGTGGCCAATTGCCCCCCTCTTCCGGTCAAACGGCACGCGATAGCCCGGAATGTACTCCGCGAGTAACATGTGACTAACTGGCGACTGGCGACGCGGTTGGGGACAGGCGAGCAGAACGCTGCCGGGGTTTGTTCCCTTTTACTTTGCATGACGTGCGAATATTTGGGAAGAATACTTTTTGTGATTTGGATAACGGAAGATCGGCGATTCAGACGTGATGTTTATATTTAATGGATATAGGAATAATATATTGTTTTGTAGCCGTAGTGAAATTCTTGTAAAAATTACTAAATGTGCACAAAAATAGCTCTCCAAAACATTTAAAATTGTTAACCAAATTTTAGGTTTACTCGAACAAATCAGCAGATTTTTTGAAGACGCCTACATTCGTACATATAGGTAGTTCTATAAAAGTAGTTCATTATGTTAAAATATAATTAGTAATATGTAAGTAAGTAAGCAAGTGTGTGTGTTATGTGTACAGTTCACTTGGAAGGAACAAAGGAATGAAATTTGATTACATTTATTTTTGACATATTACATTTTCATTTAGCAGAAAACTATTGGTCATCATAGGTAGGTATTGGAAATACATTATTTTTAATTAAACTTTTAGGTACATACAGTTTACGAATATGTGAATTTTTAAAAGTATCAAAATGTAATATTGAAATTAACTGAATAAAAACTGTAGTCACCATCATAGTCATCTATTCTGTTCTGGACAGTGAGGAAATAAACTTATGAAAATGACCAAATTAATTTTTCAATGATTGCTGATTACACGTTCAGTATTTATATTAATTAAGCACTCTAAATAAGAACACAATACGCGTAATGTTATTCGAAAATCGTTATTGAAGACAATTAATGGTCTACACAGATTGATACAGATCAACAGGTTTGACAAAACGTAAAACAATACAATTTACATATTCACGCGACGTGTCATGTAATCGTTGCACGTTTCGGCGGCATTTTAGAATTCCATCTCTCGATCGACCGTCACGAAACACATTGCGTGCTAAACGTTTAATATTGTAATAAAAAGCCATCGAGCTCGGGCACGCCGTTCGGTGGACGCTTACTGGGCGGCCATTCGCCATTTCACACACCAGGAAATTAGCTGTCACATTATCGGGGGCGCGTCACCCGGCGCTCTGGCGGCGCTCGTGGGAACCTAATGGCGAAAATTGCGAAAAAATGCAACGCTTGCCGGGAAAATAGCCTAGACCCTGGACGATTACTGCGTGGCAAGCTGCGATATTATACGGCACGTGCACGCAGTGAAGTAGGGGCTCGGATTATGCATTCATTTAAGCACATAGGACTAAAGTATTGCAAGTTAAAATAGGCAGGCTTCAATATTTTAATTTGTGAAATTTTGGAGCGTTAAATTAATACTGGCAATATTGTGATATAAGAGAGTTAGTATCTGCACAAATAAAACACGGAGGTATTAGTGAGGATTCTTTTGGGGTATTTTGCTGGAGCTCGGTTTTTATCGCAGCCGAGAGTCGATAGAATAACTAAGAACCATTACACTACACCATTATCCGAATCCTGTGAAAATCTACAATTCAATGTATTGTGACATTACAAAACTAATATCACGTTCAAAATCGACCCATCATTATTTTTAATGCCAATCACTTTAGTAATCACGAATAACAACCTCATGTTGGTGATGTGAGCGGGTTTGAAGGTTGTAAAAACGGTAGGAGTCTATGATTGAGATTAATTTAATTTTTCGCTCGGAGCTGTCAGAAACGCAGATTAGTTGCTGCGGCCAGCAAAGCTATTTATCAAGAATCTAATATGTAACTGTAAGAATCTAATATGTAACTTTGATAATTATTCAATCGCTAGTGTATAATTTACTGTAATTTGTTTTAACCTAATCGCATGGTGAACGATCTTTTCAGGGAACGATATGTTTTCCTTCGGTCGACATTAATTCACATTACATTATTTTTCAACAATTCTTTCTACAAATCTTTTGCGTCAGCTTGGGATGGCCGAAAAAACTAACTATGACGATGGGTCACTGAGGTGTTCTACTTAAGACGGAATGTACACGGACGAGCATGGATTTGGAAGTTATGCCATCTTTTGTAACATTTTGATTTTTGTTGTCATCAGCCTGTCCTGAAGAACGTCGAACCCATGCTCAACCCGACGAAATTATTTAATTTTTATTGTAATTTGTTCTAACTTAACTTGTGTTTTTTGAATTAGATTCCATTAGTTAACATAAAACATCTTTTCATTTATCTCTCTCTACTAATAATTTTTCTAAGTTTAGGGCGAAGGCAGAATGTGAATGTGTGTGTGCAGAAATCAAGGTTGGTATGGGTTTCTGAAGTGAAAAACCCGCCGTTCTTGTGTTCTATACTGACTAGCCGGTGAAGAGGATAGAGCGCCTTTCTTTACCATCACAGTATTTTTTTTATTAAAGACAATGATATGGAATAGAGCAAAGATAACAGTAAATATAAAAATTTCTGAAAAAAAAAAAAATATTTGACAAGTAGCTATAATACTCTAATAATGCGCTTAGAAGTTGTCACGTTTAATTTAGTTTTTTTTCAAGATTTTCTAATCTTGTCTAGTTTATTTGAACGCATAAACTCTAGGCCTGGAAAATATAACAAGGTATATAAAAATCCTTATTATCTTTCGATATTCAAACAATGCTTTTCTTAGATTCTCCTTTTATTTCCTTAACATTACTTAATTACCACCACTCGTAAACATGAAATGAGTTTATTTAAAAAAAAATCATTTGAAATAACGAAACACATAATAATATTGGATAATTTGGATAGAGCGCTTTCGTAAAAACTTTCACTGAGGTTTTGTGCACTCGAATCTAAATAAATTTTATGTATAAAAAATAAAAAAAAGCGATTTAGTCGAGGAATCAAACAAGGCACGAAAATAGCAGTTATTTATAGATCAAGATCTTTATTAAAACGAGCTTTTTGCAAAATTTAATACGGGTATTATATATAAAAATATAATGTTAAAAATGTACTAAATATAACTAATAGGGGATGGCTAGATGGTAGCATATGAGAGATATTGGGATTGATACACGACGCCTTTAAAATATTTTTGATTTCATAAAGGTTTTGGTTTCTCGGTACCCGTAATGATAGAAATAATGTACAAGACAAATGTGAGAGAATGTAAAAAGTGACGAAAGTTTCTAACGCGCTATTTTTAACACAGTTTACGTGACAAATTTTACTGGGGTGCCTGCTGAATAAACACACTCCATGTTTAAAAAGTTGGATATCGTATCAATCAATTTGCAGGCTGGTGTGAAAATGTCTCGGGGGAGCACAGCGGCTGTCAAGCAGGGCGGGAAACGGCCGCCATCTTGAAGTACATCAAAAGGTGGCGGACTTTCATTTTGGACGGCGCGTAATCGATACCGGCCAGCAATAAATTTGGGTCCGTGAACTTTGTGCTGAGCATTTTGTAGAATATTATTTCTGGCGATAGAGGGGACCGCGGGCAAAAAGGGCCCGAGAAAGCGAAGGAGCGCCGGGCCGCGGCGGCGAGCTCGCCGGGGGCGTGCCGACTGTTATTCCAGAGGGGGCGTCGCCGGCCAGCGGGCCTTCGCGGGATTCGGGAAGATTTATTCAAAATTAATGCACTTATCGAAAACAAACGGAGATACATTTTTTATTTAACAAAGAATATGTTTTTTCAAAGGATTCTCGGGTACGATGTGACGAAAACGCGCTAAAGAAATGTGTAACGTTTTATAGAATAATATACAATGAAAAAAGAAAATAAATATCTAAAGTAGACGTGCTTGTGGTAACAATATTCGCCTTGTGATCTAGCGGTCGGGGTTCGCGCCTCGTTCCAGGAGATCATCAGGTTAGTCACATTTTCGTAGCACAAGAATTTATTTTAGTTTGAAAATAGTAAAAATATAAATGTGACATTATTATTATTCTCTATTTTTATCAAAACTAAAATCATTTAAACTTGAAATAAAATTCGGACGATGCTTGAAGAAACCAAAACAACCAGAAAGACGTTACAGGAGTAATAAGACACATTTGTTTGAGGCATGCGTTTTTTTCATTTATTTTCTAATTATTTACTTTTAAGTTATTATTAGGAGAACGCATTCTTATTGTGAAGTTGTAATTATTCTGAACATAGGTCTGTGATATTTTAAATATGAATTACATGTAATAATTAGAAAGATATACATATAAAATTAATTTTATGGAAAAATATTGTTGTTGCGCCACCGGGATTCGAACCTGGATTTCTTTCTATTGCAGGAAGGTGCATTATCCAACTATG
This sequence comes from Eubasilissa regina, assembly GCA_022840565.1. Taxonomy (NCBI): domain Eukaryota; kingdom Metazoa; phylum Arthropoda; class Insecta; order Trichoptera; family Phryganeidae; genus Eubasilissa; species Eubasilissa regina. The sequence goes on from JAINEB010000018.1 coordinate 32,727,381, forward strand.
CTACAGCGACAATATTTTTAGCGTCAAATTTTCGAACCTATATATTACCTTTTATTTTGTTGATATTAATATATTTAATCGTTCCATTATTTGAAAGAGCCATCTAGGGTATTTGAGATTACGTAAAAATAATACAAATCTTTTTTCGATAAAATTTGAATTATTTATTATTTGTAATTAATACATTTAATTCATATTTTTTAATAATGTTATTAACTATATTTACATTGTTTACTGTACACTATTACAGTACTATATCATATAACTTTAAATACTGATTTATATTCCATTTAGTATGTAAAAAAAACATGTATATACATTTAAAATTATATATTTTTTATTTTTTAATAGTTCATTATTTAATACGCAATTATATCCGTATGCGGATTACTGGGTAACCTGTATCGAGCTAGATGAATTAATTTAAAAGAAAAATTATGTGCAAAAAATTGAATATAGATATTTAAAAAAATTAAAAATAACGAATGAGTGAAAGTGATACAGAAGAGAAGCGAATCGCAAATAATGAATATAGAACCGATTTACACTTAACATTCTCATCACGCATCGCGACATAAACGATTTGTTTATCAAATAAACACGTTCAATAGGTCCATCGCATTTACAGTGACGTGCATGAAAACCCATTCAGCCGCCGGCAGACTCTCACGGCCATCAAACGAATACCCAATACGGATGGCGCATTTTTGAGTGTCACTTCGGAAGTGCTCTCAGCCCTGGCTCCTCGTCACAGGTAGTTTGTTTGAAGGGTCCAGCACATAACGAGGATTCCTCAAGTTTTATTAGAATTAAACTGCTTTTAATTGGACGTGACAGTAACGGCGCGAGAGCTGCGGAGCCGGAGTAGAACGGGGGTGTAGTTGGTGTGAGTACATGTTTGTGATTTTGTATTACGTTACAGTGATCCAAAATTTTTCATCAAGCCTCTAAGAATAACGCATAAAAAAATACCAAAAAAAAAAGTTATATATTTTTTATTGTGTCCAGATAGCAATATACCTTAATTTTTTTTTTTAAGTTTTCTGTTACGGTAATATGTAGGTACATAATGTAAGATATGTTCACTGTTTTTAACAAGACCTAAGTGTGCGCGAAAAGAGATAAGTTCGTTCGTTATATCTAATAATATATATATATATATATGAAACGATGAATCTCAACCTAAACCAGAAATATTAAATAATATAATAAACAAAATCGAAAAATCTAACTACAACATAATTAAATAACAATTAAAAAAAAAAAACAATATGCTGAAACGAAAATTGAAACAAATAAATGATATTTGGTTCATTTGAGCATGTTCAGTTTCTTTTCTGCCAACACCTAATACCCAAACATATATTTTTTTAGACATTATGGATAAAACAGATAAATCAATATTTAAGATGCTAATAAAAAAAGGTAAAACTTTGTAAAGAAACTAGTTATATTGAATCAAAATACGTGGCGCTTTAAAGATATTTGTTTTAAAAATATTACTTGTGAAGAGTGAAAAAACAAACAATCGTGTGTGGAATTTAGAGCTTGAGTGATATGTCTATTACAAGATGTAGTTGATTATTTTAATATATTTTTGGCAATGTATTACTTTGACATAATAAAATGATAAGCAGTCATATTGAACCAGTCGCTCCAGTTTGGGAAAGGTTCAAGAAGCCTCGATGGTAAGGTTGGGGGAAAATGGAGTAAGGAGATTAAGGAGATGGAGGATTAAGATGTTATATTGATCGAGTCAATGAACACATCGAGGAAACGTTTTGATAATACCTCTGAACAATCTTTGATATTCAACCGAAAATAAAACAATTGATTAATTAGCGTACAAAAAAATTGTGCACAGCGATACTACTGGCTTATTCAATTATTCATACATAAATTTAAAAAAAAAACTCATTCAACTTTAGAAATATCGAGATAATCATAAGTGTAATTGGCTTAAAATAATTCAAAGATCTATTTCCCGCATCCCTGGTTCTACAAAAGAAAAGTTTCCATAAAAACAATATCAAATTCTCTAGAATAAGAATTGGGCATTGCCAGGTGACCTCACATTTGTTCAGATTGAACTTAATGGATTCCCTAATGTGTGAGTGTGGTGCCGAGGACCATATCTTTTTTGCCTGTCCATTGCGGATCACAGGTTTTTATTACACTAGTCTCGTCGATGGTCATTTTCAACTCTCGGTCAACTTGTGTCATCTTCTTTTCCTTAACTCGCCACATTTAATCTATATAATAGTAAATTTTTGAACGACATCGGTATGTAATGTTTCTTATTATATTTTTTCTATAAAATAAAGTTTTAAATTGATTCAGGGCACAAATCACTCTTGAAGGGTGTATTGCCTATTTAAAAGAAGAAGAACTATAGAAATAAAAAAAAGAAGTTGATACCTTTTAAAAACTAACGTGCAAAATGAACAAAAAATAAAAATTTAACAAACATCGAACGTCGAGTGGAAACAATTTTCGACGAGGTGAAAAAACTCAACACAGACATGATCGGTGTGAAAAGGGCCATTGAAACATTAAAAACGAATCATATGCAGCGAATCGTCGCTGACACAGGGGCCGGGGATGACAATTATTAACAGGGGAAATGACTGTCGAGGGTATTTTTATTTGAATCTGAAAACTATATAAATGTATTTTTAATTCAATATTATGTTATCAACGTATTCCAAAGAAAAAAAAAATATATATATATAATTTTTTTAGATGCCATTTCAAAGTTTTCTTCCATTTTCATAAAAATTATAATAATAATAAATAATAGGAATTATAGATTTAAAAAAAAATTATAATTTAAAGTAAAAACCTCTTTAAGACATTAATTATTAATTAAATGTATTAATTAGAAAGATATACATATAAAATCAATTTTATCGAAAAATATTGTTGTTGCTACCGGGATTCGAACATGGATGTATTTCTAATCCGAGGAAGGTGCATTAACCGACTAGCAATAGCACACAGTACTTTTGACGACAAATTTTCGAACCTATATGTTACACTTTAAAAAAAAAGTTGATGTCTTTCAAATAATGGAAAGGTAGATGTATTCATTTGAAAAGTGTAACAAATAGGTTCAAAAATTTGTCGTCGATCCACTGTGTTAGTATAGCATAATCGGATAATGCACGTTAACTGGATTGGAAGAGATTCAGGTTCGAATCTCGGTAGTAACAATAATATTTTTCGATAAAATTGATTTTGTATGTATATCTTTCTAATTAATACATTTAATTAGCATTAATTATGTGTTTAATATAAAAAATTTGTAAGTGATGTACTTACAAAATTTAACAATATTACGTGAATGGAAAATTTTTCAAAATTATTTTGTAAAACGTATTTATAAATGTTGTGATATTGTAAGAATAATAAAAAAAAAACTGGCGTATTTTCGAAATATTTCACAAGTTGTGCGCGTCTACAATACGCGAAATCAGCTGGGATACTCAATTGATACGCCAGCTGAAAGCGGCAATCATCGGTAAAGATACGTACACATATGGCGTGACATATTCATTTAAACGTTTGTTTTGCATTTTGTATGAAAAGAATATCGGACCAACAGATATAGATTGACATATACCTCTACTCTAGAGTCTGTCGTGTATTGCCAACACTTATCCAAATGATATATGTGCCCAATATTATGAAAGTGGTCTAAGTCATGTTCAAAGGTTTGCGTTCGAATCAATTAAAACATATTTTTATATCACACAACACACTGTTTCAAAATTTATTTAGTCTACTTGATTTATAATTTATTTCGACATATAAATGTTGCATGCACCTTATAAGGTAATACAAAATTTAAGGTTGTAATGACTTACTCTATTATCAAAATAAACACTAGAGGAATACCGTTGAACGTAATAACTTTAATTTAAAATAATGCGACTCGAAATAATTGATTAGCTCATTTTTTCAATTTATTGACTTTTATAATAATAAGTACATATAATAATTTTAATTTTCGTAAAAAACAAACACTTCGTGGTTTAACATATTATATTAAATAAAATAACAATCACTTTGCATCAAACCACGAAATTTATTATACGTCAGCCGGTTTCGCTTATCTCAAGCTTCATCAGGACGTATTTAAAACTAATCATAAATACAAAAAGAGTGTACTTATATATTCATAAAGAGGGAGATAGAATATAAAATTACATGTGAAAGATAGTGTATTTCCCCTTTCTTAATGTTCCGTCTATCTATACATGTATTTTTTCTCTCTCTTTCGCATATAATTTTATATTCTGTCTTCCTTGATGTTCTATTTGACTATATATGTATTGTGTCTGTCTCTTTCACATGTAATTTTATATTATATCTCCCTCTTTATGTATACATGTAAGTACACTATTTTTGTATTTATGATTAGTTTTAAATACGTCCTGATGAAGCTTGAGATAAGCGAAACCAGTTGAGGTATAATAAATTTTGTGGTTTCATACAAAGTGATTGTCATTTTTTTTGATCATATTTAGACAGCCTTTATGTTATTCGAAATACGTTAATATTAATATGAAAATGTATGTACATTATTTTTATATATAATATCGAACGTAATGCCCTCACAACATTTTACGTCAGCATCAGAATTTTCTATTGTAAAAGTAGACTGTTCATGAAATGATTATAACGGTGATGTGATTTCACGACTGGAAGAAATGGGAAACACATGGTGAAACTGGACCAGGGTGAAGGCAAAACAGTGTCCAAGCTGCAAATTGCTATTTCACAACTGCCGTCCATCATTGGAATGGGGGTCGCTCAGGGTAGTGGGAGGGGGGGGGGGGGAGGGACATGGACCCGGAGGGCGGATAATGGGCATTTAATTATAAAATAAATTATCTGGGCGGTACAGTCACCCCATTCTACACAGTTGACGATTCTATCCATGGATCGAAAAGTAGCGTCAGTTGTGAGAGGTATTATTTAGTAATTGTTACGTCTGTGTGCGTCTTAGTATGTTGATCAAAATACAAAATAAATGTTGCTGGTTATGTTAGAGTACGTCACACTATAATACAATTTTAATCTATTGTCCAAATCGTGATTGTTCTATTTTTGTTCTAATTCATGTTGCGTAATTCATCTTTTGTTGTACAGTCTTGTATAATGTCGGTGCTAAGTAATACAAGCTGATATCAACAATTTATTTTTCTGCCTATGAAGTCAATTAAGATATGCGACTGAAATACCTCACACCTTATACATTTTTTCTATGCGTTTTGTAAAATAAAATAAAGATAATATTTATTTTTTAATAGATTAATTTTATTACTGTATCGTTATTTTCCATTCTTACGTCATCATTCTTAAAAAAATACGGAAAAAAATGAAATAAATCAATTTGATATGGTTTTTGACAAAAAATATTACAATGCATTGTGCTTGTTTTCTTACTTCTTTACAGGAGTAATTCCCGGTTAGAAGCATGTAACCGAGGTAGAAATTTTAGTAAATATTTTTATTTCTTCAATATTAGCAGTTACTTTGTGGCTATATATTATATACATAATAAGACAAAACACTTTGCAAATAGTCACCTTTTAAATTCGTTTTCATCGAAGTTCCTACTTAGTTACCCACCACATATACTTTATAGTTTTTTAATTATCTATGCTTGTATTTTTAATTTTAGTAAACATTGTTTCCTGAACAATCGAAACATGTTAATTTATCAATAAATAGTGGTTTAAACAAAGTGTTTTGTCTTATTATTTACGTAAGTTTTTAAAATAAGATGTATAATGTTTAGTTTCAATAGTAATTAATACAAATACTAAACTAGGGAATAACTAAACCGGTTCATTTATCAATCATTGAATAATATTAACTTAAATCAAGTACAGATTGAATTAATTTTAATTTTAGTTTATAAAACAAAACGGTCAATCAACAATGATTTAATATAATATGACCGTGTTATACTCTGATTGGTTGATTTGCAGTTAAGGACCTTTCAAATAAAAAGTAATTCGCGCCATTGAATTCTTAATAATGGTTCATATTTTTTACAATATTCTACAAATAGAGGGTGCTGAAATTATACGACTCATATAAAATATTATTAAAAGTGTTATAAAAAATGACTTTAAAAATGTAGCGGGCATTAGAAACAGTTTAGCTCGCTAGTTAATGTAGATTTCGACCGCCATTAAATTATTTACAACTTCATCGGCCCTTCGGGGCGGAGGTTTCGGCGGGTGGGGGGGGGGGAGGTCGGAGGGTGCGGTGTGGCGGGGGAGAGATGGACGATAAAGGTGGTATCACACGCCGTGTTTATTCTCTATTCTGCAGGGGAGGAGAATTATAAATTAACAGCGGATTTGCGGGACAAACTCACAAATAATACGACCGCCGAATAAAAGATTATCACAGCGCAGCTCTGCCGACTGCCAATTAAATTGTTGTTTAATTAACTATACTAATTTGGGAAGCAAGAAAATTAGGTGAACGAAATTGAATTGGTGTCAATGATGGAAATGTTTGGAGGTTAAAACTGTTCAGGCGACACTGGAAAAAATTAGCGCACGTATCATGTGTGTTCCAAAAAACCTTGGATCGGATTAGGTAATAATGTTTTTGGGATACATAAGATCAGGGGAAAATAACGGCATCCCGACAATTGCGCGCAAGACAACAAAACTGTTCAGGCGACACTGGAAAAAATTAGCGCACGTATCATGTGTGTTCCAAAAAACCTTGGATCGGATTAGGTAATAATGTTTTTGGGATACATAAGATTAGGGGCAAATAACGGCATCCCGACAATTGCGCGTAAGACAACTGGGCGCAGACAATCGTGCAAAAAAGCCCGCAATACAAAAGTGAATAAGGACATTTATTCCATGTATTTAATTTTAATACATGAAAAAAAAAAAACACAAAAAGGTCGTACGGAAAAAAGACAATTTTTTAAAATCATTTTAAAAATTGTTTTATTTCAATTTCATTGCAAATATTATTTTATATTCTATTTTTCAAAAAAACTTTTTGAATTAAAATATGCAAGAAAATATTTTTTCACTCTCTCTCTACATTATTAAATTTTTTGTTATTCAACGAGTGTTTCAAAAACCTAAAAAGTTAATAATCCGTAACTGTAATGCTTTGTGAATATAACGGACTTAAAAGAACATCTTATTTCATTATTCGAATGTGTAATTTTTGCAAAATGAGGGTGTATGTTGACATTAAAAAAAAAACTTCCTTTTTATTCATCAAATTCCGTATTTTTCCACCAGTTTTTCTTTAATATACTCCATTGTTGACGATCTTTCGGTGGGCAGTTGTCTCGCGCGCAATTGTCTTGAAACCGCAAATAACGTATTACAGAATTAATTTTTCGACAGTTTTTGAGGTCGCCATACATCTTGAAAAGTAATTGAGGTGCTTGTTGGTCTAGTCGTAATACAGTCGGGGGTTTGAGCTTTATTCCGGGAGGCCCACCGAGATAATTCGATTGTCGCAGCACAAGCGCCTAGCTTAATTTGAAAATATTAATACAAAAATATTGATATGATTACGTTTCACGTGTATGCATCTCTATTAAATAAAAAATATTAAAAAATAAGCTGATTCCGCTAGATAACATATGAGTATTTCGCTTTGATCGTTGTAATCTGAACACGTTAGATTATTTATTTATTTATTTAATTTATTAGAAACTATATAATACTATGTAAAAATCTGTTTGGACTGTGCCCGTCTCACTAGAGAAATTCTGTGTCGAGACTGAGTTCAATTAATTAGAATTATTACTATATAATTACATTTATTACTATATACAAGGTGTATATGAAGAACAGTTTTAAAATGGACCTAATTTTTGGATCACTTTTTAGCAATAATTAATATAGGTATGAGTCAATATGTTTGGGTGAGTGCACCAATACTGGCTCTACCAATATTACGAATCCAATATTCCGTAGTAAGTATTTAGTAGTGTGACGAGTATTTCGACTTCTTGGTATTTTCTGATTAAAAAATTGTAATTCAGTGCCGTTTCAAGAATGACCAGCGTCAAACGGATGAATTAAAATTTATACAGATTTTAAATATGAACGAGAAATGATATTTCGCATTTTATTAAATAAATGTTCTCGTAACGCCCTTGAGGAGACTTCGAATTAGGTTGTGAAGGTTAATTTAGATTAAAATATCGGCATGCACATAAAAACTAAATGATTAATTTATAGTCTTTTTAATTAAAAAAAGAAAAAAAGATAATTGACTTTTCAGGCGTATTTTAGTATGTATGTATATATTAACCATTTCGTCATATACACAGATAAAAAAATATAGCTCTCATAATTGAATCAAATAAAGATCTTCATTAGGGACATCTATACTGTTTCAGGCGAATGAATATCAAATTTCAAACCACAGATGGCGACAGCGTAGTTGAAAGAAATACTTGAAAAGTTTCTAAATGGTAAAAACATATATACAATTTCAAAAAATTTGATAGGTATGGCAGTCAGTCGCTCATGGGTAGAATTGGTGAATGTTACAATTGTGTAAAGTGATAACTAGTCTAAGACAAGTGGTAAGCTCTGTAATACCCATGACTTACATACTTCCCATATAAAAACAATAGTTTCGTCTCTATGAGACATCTATAATATGTATTTAAAAAAGGAGTGATCACGTATAATGTCATCTGTTCTTATGTTCAGAATATTTTCGTATTATTTTTTTTCAAAACATAACATTAACAAAAAGATTGACATTTTTTATTCGAATTATTCAGTGATCGCGTAGTAAGAATGGATGTTTTTTCATTAACATAGCCATAGATATGAAAATGTGCTTTGTCAGTAAACAATATGCTACAAGCGTTCGTGCTGTTCCAAAACGTTCCAGTATCGTTTTCACTAAGATTTCACGTAAAGAATAGTCATTTTCGTTGAGAAACGGCACGATTTGCAGTTTGTATGTAGTTTTTTTTTTCAAAATAACGTGAACTGTTGATTTTTTTTCCAGTACAGGCTGAAATCTTCCTTTTCTCCTCTCAATCCTGAAATCTATCGATTTACGCGGATTGCGCATAATTTCACGTCGAACTTGAGCCACATGTTCTGGCGTCGCTGCTGACGTTGATGGTCCGGAGGAGTTTGGTTAACCATTGTCCCTTCTTGTCTGAACTTTTGAACCCAACACCAGATAAGTTGCGTGCTGGGCCCATCAAGTGAGTACAAAAAGCGCGACGCGCACGAACCAATGAATCATCGCACTTTAAATATTGCTCAACCACGAACGCGAGGTGCGCTCCCGACAAGTGACTCAGTGCGACTGGAAAATCAGCAAATCACGCGCGTCGAACAATACCCACCCCATTTACCTCACCCTGATGGTTTTCGAACAATTACAATTTAATCTTGATTTTTTCCGCTGAATACCCTATACTACTGTTTAATATAAAATGTAGCCACAAAGTAACTTTGCATTTATTAAAGAAGTAATATAATATTTTATAGATTAAAATTTGACAATAATTTATAGATAATTCGAGTTCCGGTGGTAACTACATTTCTTGGATAGATAGATTTTTGCGTAACTTTCTAGGTGACTTCTTTAATTTGCTTAAGTAAATAGTAGTTTTAAACAATTATTATAAATATTACATATGCTATAAAAGATTATCGATCACAGATTCGCGCAGAAGTAAGTATCTTACGCTTGAGTCGAGAAAAAGGCGTTTTAGTCGCGAAAAATAAAGTGGCACAAAGGTCCAATAACCGAGTTTTCTTTAAATGACTCAAACGTCGAGAAAATGTTTCTAGAAGTAAAAGGAACGTTCTCCCGCCAATTTAGTTTTAAAGGCCCGTATAACACAAGTTCCGCGCCGTGGGAAAGGGGCATGGGGGGGGGGGGGGGAGCGCAGGCTGCGGCGCGGGGCGAGGAGCAATACATATTTAGTTATGTAGGTACCTATCTGCCCACCTACGTATGAAAAAAAAAATATTCTCACAGATCGAAAATAAATATCAAGAACGATAGATTCACATAATTATAATTTAAGGGTGGACTATGAAATGATTATCACATTTATAATGCATAATAGGTGTGATAGATTTGCGTACATATCAAACATTAGATAAATTAAAGCCTAATATTAAAAAGTTAGTACTAATCCAATATTATTTATGTGAAATTTATAAACAATATTATATCATATATAAATAATCTTTTTAATATTTATTGCAAAATTTAGATTGTGGTTATCCATTTTAATATAAATTATTACTGGTCAAAATTATTACATAAGAGTCAAAGAGCATTTAAGATTGCAATGGTTTTTCAGAATTTTTCAATCATTTATTAGAAAATGATCATATTTTTGATAAAAATTTATAATTGTCTGTTTTACATATACATATAACAATGTTGGTCTTAAATTGAATCATTTAGAGTCATTAGTAATGCTTATAAAATTAACCAAAATATTATAAATAACCAAATAAATTTAACCTAAATCCTAAACAAATTTCCAATTTTTTAAATCATTCTGCTAATTTCCACATCTTTTATCAATGTAACAATTTAAGTTAGGTACTAGATTTGTTTTGAAAATAAAAACATGATTTTAGTTAGTTTATTTAACACCCTGACGAAGGAAATGGTATTTTCCGAAAACGGTTAGCGTATTAAATTTAACTCATAAAAGTGGTTAAAAACAAGATATAAAACAATCTAAGAAATAAAATACGGATATTAATAAAGATAAAGATTAAAAAATATTAATTAATTTTTACATAAATCAAAGCTGAAAGCTTAAATAGTAAAAAAATTATCTTATACTGATTTGGCTGTTCCATCACAACCTATCTAGAGATGATGTCGCGAATATATTATAAATGTATGTAATATACATTCGTAGGATATATAGTTAGTTGTAACGATCACAAATCCCTGTCCTGACATAAACCTTCAATTACATATACTTACAATATACATACTACACATATTTAAAACAATGAATAATTGATAATTATCAAACAGAAAATTTAATCATGAAATAATTAAAGTCAAGTGATTACAGGATAATAAACAAATCAAATTCCGGTCGAGTTTTGGAAGATTTCCTTTTCAGCTTTGGAAAAAAAAAAACAAATAAGTATCGTGCTATTGAGCAATACGTCAGAGTGAAGTATGGAAATGGCTGTATAACAGAAGCTATTAAGAGTTTTTAGAGCTTGTTTACCGAGTACATATGTATATACACTCTGAATTTATACAGAAAACACAATAGGATTAATAAAACAGAAAATATATGACGTACTATTGTTTTCTTTCCTCTTCTGTATCCTGGTTCCGGGAAGATTCAATGGAGTACACTTTTATATTGATAAATAATCGTTTTCCTTTGTTAAACTAAGCAACCATAAAGCGAAAGAAGAAATGATTTTTTGGTAACAATGCTTTTACCGGGATATTCCGTGTAGCTTATATTGTTCCTCGGAGGCCATTTGATGAAATCTTAATACAATTTGATTGTTTCTTTCGGAAAACGATGTAACACAAAATTGAAAAGAACATACACGTTGTAATTATTATTATCGAACTCGATTTACTTTGATAATTCTTTAATTAATTGAAATTAATGACGTATCTCTCAATATCGAGCGGAGCATTGTGCCCGACACCTCGGGGTGTGAAAATGGAACCTTTGATAGACATTGAGGAGGTAGTAGAGTTGATACGTGAAAAATCTATTTACCTTGAAGAGTTAAGTTTTACTTTTCGTCACGGAAAAAGGCGATAAAAAGCCACGGAGGGCATTACCGTGGTGGGGGAAATCTTGTGGAAAATTATTCTGGAATAATCTCACCCTCTTCGGGGGGTATTTATTTAAGCCCTAACAACCCTGGAGCGTGTCTGCGAGTATGGAAGACTTACTTACGCTCGGGAAAGGGTATAAATAAATGAATGTTTATCTAAAGTGGCATTAGTTGATAAGCCTTCAATTGGGCATGTCCTTTTCTCGAGAAAAATATGCGGATTTGAAAAAGAAAAAAAAAAATTCCCGGGCGAGCACGATACTTATCGAATCTCAATAAATAAATAATTATTTTAGATGTCCCCAGAAGCCTCATCCAATATTTACTTACATAACACAAAAACAATATTTCTCGGAAATATATCACAGTAATAAAATGACGAGTGATAAAAAGCATACGCAAGAAAATTTAATATTTTATTCTCTTTGAATAATTCTTCACCAATTTAAATAATTTAAAATAGAGATCCCATTCAAATCCATTTGATGAAATGATTAAATTTCTCAAAACGAAATCCTCTGAAAATTATTATCGATGAGATTTTGTCGGATCAAAGGAAAATTTAAGATTTTTCTTTTATTTATCCATGATTAAAATTAAATTGAAATTAAGCAAATTGGGTTAACATATACGGCGGGGCTTATTATTAAGTAATGTACTTAATGGAGAGAGCTTGCAAAATTTGCAGAACAATCCAGTTATAACGTATTGAAGATTCGCCTCGCTCGGGAGCGTAGATGTTGCGTACGGACTTGCCGCGATAAATGGGTGAGCTCAGGGTAAATACATCCACCGGGTAGGGGCGGCGGCGGCGCTTCCCCGCTGCGGCGGGTCTTACCAACTAACTAAAGCCATAATCTCAGAGCCATTCGCAGCAAACATTTGACGGACTGATCCCAGGATCATGCATGTCAAGTCTCCTCCGGTCTTGAATCGCGGCACCATTAGCACACAACCTCAAGGGGTGTACGATATAGTCATTATTGTGCGGATTCGCGAACGCTATCGGAGATCGGTGGCGTCAATAGTTTACATCTTAGAATATTAATTTTTTAAATAGAGTAGCTAAATTTTTCATACACACAGGAAACACTGAACTAGGTGTAACCAAAATTCTTAGATAAATATCCTGATTTAAGTAATTTATTTGTTCTCTACCTTTAAAGGTGGATAATGAATCAAAAGCGTCACGATTTCTTTACCAGTAAATTACTTCAGCGGAGGAAGTCGTGAGGTACAAAATAATACATACTATGATCATTGTGTGGTGAGTAATAATTTTTTTTTTAGATAAAGAAAATACATAAAATATACAGTTACTCGAGTGCGTTTTGTAAAATTACTTCTGTACTTCGTTACGGGGATGATGTCTGCCATGATTATTAGGCCATTAATAAATATAAAGGAACGATTTGTGTGAAATATTTACCTGAGATAGTCAAAATCTATTATATTTAAAATTAAGCAGGGAATACACGGACAAATCTCTTCAATACGGTAAATATGAGATAATTATAAAAATATTCAGATAAACTATATAGACATTTACATTTTTTAGTTGTAATAATTTGATTATATATTGACGAAATAGTACCGCGAGTATAGATAGGTGTACACATATATAGATTGTTGAATTTATCAGAAATAATATTTGTTGGATATATAATAGGTAGAATTTTACTCCAATATAGGTCTAACACATTTAGTCAAAACTTCGCCGAGGTCAAGAATGTACCGCGTGTTGACCATACAAGACGAAACAGCACATCCGGTAATCTTCGTTACGATTCATTCAATCCATTCATCTTGAAAGGGGAGGCCGGCACAATATATCTCACCCTCATTTATGTTCATAGAACCGAAAAAAATCAGGTAAAATAGGACAACCGCGACAAAAATACAACGAAATAAATCTATTTTTACAAAAATATCTCCAAAACTGAAAACAATTTTTTCGGAAATATCTCCAACATTTCGCACGACGCGGACGACTTTTATTATTGTTACCATAGGGTTAGACATCAACGGAGATTTTCTTTCAAGGGATGAAATTATCGCGCTATATTGAACTTACAGGCGGCACTGAGACGTGTTAAATAAGGCCGAGATTTCTAAACCAACATCGGGAATTCTCGTGGATCAATTGTGAAATGTTTGGTTAACGCCCTGCGCGTCTTGCCACAATATTGTCGCAGACAAATGAAAATCAAAATATTACTTAATTAAATAAAGGTTTCGCGTACCTACACTGAGCGAAAGAAAGCAATTAATCTTAGTCAAAATGTTTATGATTACTAAGACATGTATTTAATGGGCATGAAAAAGAATCATAATGTTAACAAAAATAGGTAAAATAAATAATATTATTTTCTTGATATAGTGTTTCTGAGAAAAGGTGGATAAATAATATTTTGTAAATTCAGTTAAACTCTATTTTATTCCGCTACACTTTCATTGTGTTAAATGATATAACGTTTTCGGGAACATCTTCCCATTATCAATATTATAGTTCAACTATAATATTTCAACTAGAACTAGTTTCGACTCAATTTACAAAATAATAATGGAATTCCACAAAGTTTCACCAAAAACATTTGAACAGATAAATATTAGATTTTAAAGATCACAAAATACTTACAGTAATATTTCGATTAGTTGTAGCTTCTCTTTCTTCCGAATTTATCTGAAATTAAGTAAAAAAAAAATTAGTACACTGAATAAAGTTAGTTGAAATAACATCGTATAATATTAACATGGCCCATTTCCCGATTAGCGTGTCTACAGTGTTCGTTTCTGTTTCATAACTTTCAGCCGGAATTGAAGATAGGAAATAAAATATAATTCTCTTCCGACATAATCTAATAGTATTCTCTGTCCTTTCCATTCTACCCGAAGTGAAACAAAGTCTCCATCAAATAAAACGCAATGAAAGCTCCGGAACTCATACAAGAAGAGCACTTGGCTCGGTGTATATAGATAGGTAGGTACTACGTACCTATGTCTTCCGAGGAGCGGAATGGAAAAAAGTTTTCTTCATTTTATTTGCCACTTCCAAGTCGGAAGAAACAGAATGAAATAGTGATTAAACAGGCAGTCTCGTATGGATTTTTTTCACTTAAACTGCTCAGATGTACATACGAGGCACGAACTACTTTTGCCTCTCCAAAACGGGCGGAAAAGCCAAGTTGATCTAACAATTTCGTTAAAATCCGATAGTTTCAGAGATAAAAGTCGATGGATAGAAGCTTGAAACGTGCGAGAGAAATAGACAATTCAATATACTTCCAACCCTCGCGAGCACAGGAAACTAGTAAAAGGGTGAATGTCTTAAATAATGTTATTCTATTTAACATTCCTTTTAACGACGTAAACAGTATTGTAACAGAAATTTCACATGTAAGCTTGTACTTTTGTAATAACAACATATGTAAATATAAAAAAAATGTACTATTTATCTAAAAACGATATAAAGTTAGCGTATAATCAGGTTTATTTATTAAGTATAAGGATCGCAGTGCTAGATTTTTAAGTAGAAGTAGACCGTAAATACCTGATAAAATAAACAAACTATTCTGGGTCAAATTACCTGAACATATAATGGATGCTGCACTTTTATTCCTCGATAATACTGACATCTATTTAGATTTTACGAAGATAAAATTCATTAGTTTAAGTATGACAAAAAAATGGCAATTTCAAAAATATCAAGTAGTCAAAAAATATGCAATACATAACGGTTTGTAGACAAACAAGAAGAAGGAATAGAAAGAGTCCAACACGAAATACAAATGGGCACGCTATTTGGTCTCAATATCACTGCATCGATCTACTATTGAACCTTATAAGAAAAGTTTAAAAGCACATTATGTTCACCAAAATAAAACATGTACCGGCCGTATTATGCGAAGTCAGACCGATGAATAAAGACTGCAATAAAGTTGAACAAAGGCGAGAGTTACAGAAAAGGCGGAAGAAGACGGTGCAAGGGTGCAGGGGGTTGCAGGGTGAGGACGAAAGAAAGCCTTGCTCGCCGAAACTAGCGGATATTACCCGAGACAATGAGTAGGAAAATTCAACTCTCAACTCTTCAGAAAAATTGTTTTAGTCTTTGAGCGAACTGGAAAAGTGCCGGAAATGCTCATATACGTATATATAAAATGTGTAGAATAGTTTTTTAATAAACCGAAATGGATGCCCCGTCATACGAAATTTCAATGAAACCTAGTCGTTCGTACGTAAATACGTTTGAATGAAATATGGTCTCCTATATCAATGGATTAACTACCTGTTATAAATACATTGGGTAAGAAATTTGCGAGATGTTATTTAGCATCGAAAATGCAGTCGATAATAAATATTAAGGAAAACACATTCTTATTGTGAAGTTGTAATTATTCAGAACATAGGTTTGTGATATTTTAAATACTAAATTAATGTATTAATTATAAATATATACATATAAAATCAATTTTGTCGAAAAATATTGTTTTTGCGTCACCGGGATTCGAACCTGGATCTCTATTTCCAATCCGGGGAAGTGCACTACCATTGTGCTATAACGCCAGTATTTTTCTTGACAAATTTTCGAACCTATATGTTACATTTTTCAAATTAATACACCTGTCGTTCCATTATTTGAAAGCCATCTAATGGTAGTGCACTTCCCCGGATTGGAAATAGAGATCCAGGTTCGAATCCCGGTGACGCCAAAACAATATTTTTCGACAAAATTGATTTTATATGTATATATTTATAATTAATACATTAATTTAGTATTGATAATAAATATTTAATGTAGTGATTATAACTTATAATGAATTATAGATTTGGACATTGCATGGTGATTATATCCTATAAACTTACATGTCAAAGATAAAGAAAACATTGTTTCTTAATAACATGTATTTGTTTTGTATAATTATTACCCAGTAGTAATAAGCAGATTGTTAACTATTAATTCCTCCATTATAAATATACAAAAATAACGCTCACTCACAAAAGTTATTGTTTGCATGGGCCAACAATCGAAATAAAATGTCACTTTGAAAGAAAAATTTTAACAAATTGGAAATTTCTCATTCACTATACAACATTTTGAACGAAAATTAATCCCCATTGAAAGAATTCAAAATTTTAAAGTCGATTAAATTTCGTGCCTCGTTTAGAGGAGATGGCAATAACAAGATTTATTTGCAGAAAGGGAAAAGTTTCGTCAACAAAAAAAGCAGAATCCGAGTAAACCCCTCGGCCGGCTCGGTTCGCTTTCAGACACCACCGAAACATTCTCGCGCGATATAAATATTATTCATATTTGTAACGTGGCTCAGAGAACCAACTAAAATTCGTTTAAGCGTGTTTAAAAACTTTTTGTAATTGCTTCTCAATGTAGACAATAAATAAAACTTTACTAATAAGTTTAATTCTAATTAAAACGTAGTAATTGGAATATAAATTAAAAGTAAAATCCTAAAGTCTGTTCGTCACAAATCTAAATTAAATGGGAAATTCATGGAAGAGAAATCATCGAGGAAAAATTTGATGGAAGAGAAATCTTAAATTTATTTATACGTCTTTTTTTTTACTCTAAAGTTATTATTAAGATTGGAACTGAAACAGTAATATTTCCCGACAGGAATATTTGTAGATGGATAATTATTATATAATAGATTATTTTTTTAGAATTATCCTGTCTATAGCGATCACTTTCAAAAATAATACGTCAAACCATATTTCTCAACGTATTTTTCATATCAGCAAAATAAATATATTGGGTTGGTTCAAAAATAAGTTCCATTTTTTTTATTTAAAAAAAAGGCTTGTAATCAATTTAAATAAATGATGTATTCATCATAACTAAGCACTCATTGTTTTAATTTAGATGGCAATTTATTAATTCGTTCCTCGAAGAATTTTGGGGGTTTTGATGAGATTAACACAAGAGACAAGTATAAAAAAAGTCATGAATTTTTACATTATCTCGGAGAATTTTCTCATTTAATGCGTGAACTTTGAGTACGGTTAGTATTTACTTTTTTTTTTATGAAAAATAAAAAGTCAAACTAAATATATTAAAAAATATGTGCGTATGTTAAAATGAATTGAATTGGACATTAACAACCCGCTGATTATTTAATTAAAAAAAAAAACTTATTGTAAAAAATTAGGTACGTGAATGAATTTCGTTTGTATATATGTGTATATATATATATATATATATATACATATATATAGTTTTTTATAAGTATGTATATATTTTTAATTTTTAATTAAAAAAATATAATGATTCATGTAAAAAGCAGAAGTTGTGACGCAAACGCTAAAATGCATCTAATAATAAGAATAAATCATATTTAAGAGCATATCTATGAGTGGTGTCCGTATATCGGACAAGAATAATTTATTTTAGTATTAGATTGATGCATAATTATTCACCATTTAAAAAAATATATATTATAACATTACTAAAAACGAAAACAAACTCAAAACATATGCACATTCGGGAGGGTAGCCACCGTAATCGTGGACTGATCGATGTTGAAGATCTCAGGCAGTGTCCTAGTGATGCAATTTTCGTCCTCTTCCACAGCCGCCAGAAGCGCCTGGTCATTAAAATCCAAAGATCAATTCTTTCCTGACTTGCCGTCTAATCTAGTGTTACTAGCTTTGAAGCAAACAAACCACTCTAGGCATGCCCTTTCGCTAATCGTTCCTTCGTCGAAAAGATGGTTGAGATCGCGGAATGACGCAGCAGCTTTCCATCCTTTCTCCAAGTGGTACAGCATAATGTAGCGTATATGTGCATTTTGGTTTTAGATGAGCATTTTAATTTCCTAATCCTATTAAAGAATTATGACTAATGTCAGTTAAACGACAAATTTAAAAAACAAAACGTCGCGAAAAAAACGGCGGAAAATTATGCATCAATCTAATGAAGGGTGTTTTTTTTAGAGGTTTGTTTTTCGAAATGGCAACATTTTTTCAGCAACAGCCAATTTGACAGCTGACAGTTGATTTGTGCTCAGTTTGTGGAAGAGCTGTGCTTTCAACAAGACGACGCAACATGTCATAATCAATTACAAACATTCGATGAGCGCATAATTTCGCGTAATGGACCTGTGAAATGGCCTCCAAGATCGTGTGATTTAACACCTTTGTATTACTTTCTATAGGGATATGTGAAGTCGCTAGTATACGTCGATAAATCAAAGACGATAGAAGACTTGAAGGCCAACATTCGTCGCGTTATTGCCTATATATATCCCCAGCTGCTCCAAAAAGTAATCGAAAGTTGGAATTCGAACCAGCCGCGGTGCTCAAATGCGTGAAATCATATTTAAACACTAATGGCATAAAATTATCTTTCCAATGAAGCCAACACTACGGTCCTAAACATGATATTTATGTCTTTTATTTCATTTTAATGTTCTATACCTCTAAAAAAAACACCTTTACAAACGAAGTGTTAACTCTCATTCGAACGGAACAGATTAATGTTTGATTCAAATTGCAAATTTTCTTATAAAAGATTTATTTTTATTACTGAATACCTACGTTAGAAAATTCAAATGTTTAAAATACATTCGACAAATTACTTGTCTTCGGAAAATGGGCACTCAATCGAGAAGGTTCATTTCATCAGATGTCTTTGATATTCCTCGCCAGGTGACGTATAATTACAGCAAGTATTGTAATTCCCGTGTCTGATGACGGCGAGTGGTGAGAGATTATTTAAATTGAACATAAATTACGGCCAAAAGCTGACAGATTATACAAAAAGCCCCTGTAAGCCCTACATTGCGATCGTCGCACCGCCTGTAGGCAAGATAGAGCTGTTTTAACGCATCGATGCAAATAAAACGAATGGTTTCAATTCACAAAAAAAATTATTGACGTTACGATCTTGATAAATAGTGGTATGTAATAATAGAATTGTAATATTTCAAACTTTTCGTCATTAATTTTGTGGAAGTCCATTGTAATTAACTTTCATAAAACTTTAAAAAAATTTTTTAACTATGTGAAAAAAAGAATTAATTAGTAAAATAAAACACAACGTTGTTTACTTCACACTAGAATTTAATTAAAAATAAAAACGTAAAAATTATGATGCAAAGGCAAAATTCGTCATATTCAGTAATAAACTAAATTCTAAAACTAGAAGATACATGGATGGGGAGGAGGGGGGCTATATGAGAGCAGTATTGGGGAGAGGGGGATTTTGGTGAAAAGTGAAGGGGCTGTGGGCAAATATAATTTTAAATAAAATGAATGGAAACAAAAAGAAGAAAGAAAAGAGCATGGGGCTACGGATCATCCAGGTCCAATGCTGACGGCACAAACTATCACAAACAAATTTATAGTAACATTTGCAATATTTCTTCATCATTCAAGTGGCCAGCCCATCTCAGTCACCTCGATATCATAACTGTCCCTGTTTTGAAGCTGTTTGAAGGTCTCGGTACAGCTCACGTCAGAGACCAATTGAGAGTGCGTCATATTAATCATAATTGGCACAAGTATTATATGAATATTTTACATTCAACAATGCGATTTAATTTAATTTATTTATCGAGTGATTTAAATATCAGGCCACATCGTGTATCTACTTACTAACCATCACGCTATTTCCCCGCGGGGGTAGGCAGAGAGAATAGAGCGCCACACTCTTCTGTTCTGATACACAATTCTCGCCTTATACAGCTTATTCATACATCTTCTCATTCAAACTTGCCGATTATTGAGGCTTCTAATAGGACCATCCTATCGGTATCTGGTTTACCTGGTCGTGCCAAGTCTTCCGCGAACATCCTCTGCTTCTGGTGCCATCAACACGTCATATATCTTTCATACTATTCTCTTCTTATTCCTCTGTTCCATATGACCAAACCACCTAGGTGATCCTCTTTTAATCTTACCCACTATACTAACATCAGATTTATATTCTTTAATTATTTCTTCATTCTTTACTCTGCCATAAATAAATCTGCCAAGTATACGGATTTCTACAAGTGATCGGATTTCTACTGCACTTAGTCTGCTTTCGTTCCTTTTCTGCCAGCTCCAGGCCTTACTTCCATACATCAGTGTCGGTACCAGGACTCCATTGTAAACCACTAGTCTTGCCTCAGTTAACAAGTTTCCATTAGCTATAATCCCATTCAAAGTGCCGTTCACTTTATTCCTTGCAGTCGCTCTCCTTTCGATATCTTTCTCAGTCTTTCCGTTTTTATCAAACATACTTCCCAAATACAAACTCATGTACTTGTTCCAAACATTCATTACCTACAAGTATTTTGCACGATGTCTTGCTTTTTTCTTCTCGAATACCACTTGTTCGTACAAGCGGTATTCGTATACCGAACACTTTCGATTTGTTAACATACATAATAAGATCGCTTTCCTTGCATACATCGTACATTCTACTCATTAAACTCTGTAATTTTTGTTCATTTTCGTCATTAATACTGCATCATCGGTGTACAATAAACAGCATACAATCAAATCGCCTATTTACGCTCCTACATATTTTTATAATTCCACAAATGTTACAATTTACGAATGTCGAGGTGATTTATAAATGTTAGAAATAAATATACACACGTTTAAAAATACATAATATGTGTGTGATACAAATCTAATTACAATTACAAATGTAATTTGGGACAGGGCGATGATGAGAGAAATGACTATATTAGCCTTAGGATCCTAGAGTACAACTGAGCAATATTTGGAACGGATGGCATACAATATAATGTAAGAGATGGTGGGAGAGGTTGTATGATAGTATAGAGAACAAACAAAAGTACATTTAATTATATATGTATAAATAGTAGATAGTCTTAAAAATCGGCGAGCATGCATAAGAAGTCATATGATGAGAATGACGAGACGTAGTACGTCATGGTAGGATAATTTAGCGTTATATCTTTATGATAAATATAACAAAAATAAAACGAATTTTAAATTATTCTGGTGACTTTATCAGTATTTGTTAGCTGTTGGCGGCAAACTAGTTTAATTATATGAAAACAGAGATAAATTCTCGGGGGACAAAATGTTTACCACTCGCAGAATAATGATTAATCATTCCATTTAACCCAACACAAACACCTTGATTGATTATGAGACAACTGGGTAGACTTAATATTGCCATAATTCTTGTGCGGAGAGAGACAAGAAGAAATCCCAGCTCTCGTCCTGGCGGGTGTACAAGCGAGAGCCCGGGCACAAGTGAAATCAGAGTTGACGAGGATAATCTCACAAGGACTGTTGTCGAGCAAAAAGCTCTCATTGCTCTCCCCCCAGCCGCGGTATTATTACACGGATCATTCATCTTGCTGAGACGCATTTCCGGGCCCGGCTTAGTGGCGGGAAACTGAGGAAAACTTTTCCCTTTGTGCGCTCTTTTGGCGGCAGAACCTGGGATCTGCACAATAATCTCGGCGATATTTATAAATATCCCGAATGAATGAGATATATAAATAAGAAATATGTCGAGTACGTGGTATGCGTGCGAGTTATACTGAGCCCGGCGGCCATTCTTTGGTTTGTCATTCTAGAAACAGTTTGTAAATGTAGGTACATATGCAAATACAGGGCCTATAAAGTAAAACTTTTATAGCCACTTGGCTATACATACATACGGCATTGAAACAACAAACTGTAAATGTAGAAGTTAAAAGTGACGCAGCTAGCAAAGAAGCATATGTTAGATAATAATCCCCTAGGGACTAGTGATGGTTAAACTGTTATCTAAACCGTTATTTAAAGTGTGGTTTTGATCGACTGCAACGATGATTGATAACGAATTATTCGAGCAATCACTAGTAGTATACTAGAAATTAAGTCACCAATAATTAAATCTCAGTTACTAATCTTCATTATAATTTAACAGAATAACGGTTTAATTAACGATTTACCGTTAATTATTTACATCACTATTGGGGACAGTACGAGAAACAAATGTAAGCTAAGGTGGAACTGGGGACGTCACGTGACGAGACATGAGTATAGTTGTTGGACTAATATAGTCGGATGACTTTAACCTATTAACTGTCAACTCTACTGGAAATAGAAGATGTCACACAGGTTAAGACGCATCTATCAAAAGCTGGGAGCTGTCATCCACAGATGGCAAAATGATTTGAAAATATGATTTTGATCCCTGCAAGTTTGCGAGGTCCAAAAGTGCGTATTAACACACTTATAGCTTGGAGTAACATACAAATTTTGGCGTGTTAAAGCGTTCATAGCATTTGAAAGGTGGTTAAATGTATAACGAAACTCAATTCAGACGCCTGGGGCAAGGTAGGGATAAGTGAAGAAGAAAAGGAGAAGCCTAATATCAATATCCAATACTGGAATATTGAAAGCTAATGATGATGATGATGATGATGGCCTATATTCACGTGATTTCTTCGGCAAGACGTACCACTGCTGAAGAGATGCACATACATGAAACATCGCGTGAAAGAGAGACAGGGAAAAATGAATACTTGATTACACTTGCATGTGTTCGGACAAGATACTTCTGACTGATTTATACGTTTAACGAAACTCTAAAAATTAATATTACTTATTTACACTTTAAATATCCACAGCACATAAGGTGAATTTTTACGCCGGATATTAAATAAATATTTGCACATATTTTATATAAAATTTATCTCAGTCGTGAATTCGGCTTTTTAATGAAATAAACAACACTTTATTAGGAGAACACATTCTTATTGTAATTATTCAGAAGTTGTAATTATTCAGAACATAGGTATGTGAATTATAACTACACAATAAGAATGTGTTCTCCTAATAATAAAGTTGTATCAATGTGTCCAAAATTTAATAAAAATGAATTGATAATTAAGGTATGTGAATTATAACTACACAATAAGAATGTGTTCTCCTAATAATAAAGTTGTATCAATGTGTCCAAAATTTAATAAAAATGAATTGATAATTCTGGCGTCTACTATCACATTACTCAAAGGTATTTGAAATTCCGTAAAAATAAGGTAGATGAGGCTTTCAAATAATGGAACGATTAAATGTATTAATATCAAAAAGTAACATATACGTTCGAAAATTTGTCGCTAAAATATCGTTGCTGTAGCATAGTTGGATAATGCACCTTCCCCGGTTTGGAAAAAGATCCAGGTTCGAATCCCGGTCGCGCAACAGCAATATTTTTCGATAAAATTGAATTTATATGTATATCTGTCTAATTAATATATTTACAATAAGATTTTTATATCAAAATGTCCCGTATTCACACGTACAAATCAAGGCTATCAAAATAAAGAAGTATTGCACTTTACATTCGAGTCTCGTAAGGGTGTATGTAGCGAAACATGTTTATTAAAAAAAATTCAAAGCAAAACAGACATTTTTCAGTCGTTATAAAATGGTATTACCAGAATAAGGGTAGCCGCGTCCATTGCGGGATTTTAAAACACAATAATATTTAACGATGAAGGTAAAAGGATTGTAGAAGAAGGAAAAACAAACCATTTGCGCTGTGGTTTCCTCACAGGAAGCTTTGAAAAAAACGGGAAGCAGTTAAAAATTACAAATGACAGCAGGATCGTATCCACGGTTTATGCAAACCAGCGTCATTAACGCTACGGCCATAGGCAACTGGATTCTTCCATACATACATTATGATATTGTTTGGTGGATGGAGATGTAGCAATTAAGAATATTTACATTTCTGTACTAAAAACAGCACTTTATTTTAATGCTTAATGTGTTGAACAACACGTTATTTAAATAATAAACATTTATACTGGACGCTGATACTTTTAGAAGACGTATTTATTTGTAAACGAATAATTTATGACGCTTATCGTAATAGTGTCATCGCATCGTCGCGGACAATAATACCTGCTAAGTGACTTTTTATTGCTTTATTTTTTTGGTACCATTAGTTCTACGCGCAATGAAGTTATTACGTTACACATTTTGAAAGCCATTTTGTCCGTTGATAGAAGTTACTGATTACTTGATGACTGATTGTGACCGAAATTCCAGTACTCGCACAAGTAAAAAAAAATTCATGAAAATGTTATGAAACTGTAGAACGAAAAGCGCGTAGTTTTCATATTCATGTTTAAACGGTCCCATTCTAAAATTTTTTCCTAAAAATTATTCGACTAAATTTGTATTAAATAACAATTTGAGTTAGGTACTAAATTTATTTTTTAAATAATTTTTGTTTTTTTAAAAATAGATTCTGGTGAAGAAACAATAATATATGTTTTTAGTTAGTTATGACACCCTGAAGAAGAAAATGGTATTTTTCGAAACCGGTAGATGTATTTAAACTCAATTCAGTGGTTAATAAAACAAAGATAATAAATAAAAAATATAAATTTTAGTTAAATCAATCGCAAATAACAAAAACTTACAGCAATTGAATTTACTATATGAAATACTGAAATAGTTGTCTAAATCAGTGCGCCTTCTCTTTACTTGTCGCTAGGAATCCTGCTCTGGGATATCTCTAGTCAATGTCTAACAGTAGTCTGCAAGCATAGCAGAGTTCCTCCAATCCTGCTACCTTCGTTCCACTGTTGAAAAGTTTCGGTGGAACCATTCACCATGATTATCATTCACTGCATCGCACTTTACTGGGAAGTAATCTAGATGTAAGCGGAGAAAGAGCATTTTGATACATGTTACGGTTTAATCGTTGATACTTGTCCAGAAGGTTGTTTACAAGCTCAACATAATGTTCAGCTCTTCGGTTACCCAATAAGCCACGCACAACACTTTTAAAGGCTCGACATTTTTAAGGTATCGAATACCTTGGGTAAGTCTGTATGGCTCGCCTAGTGACTCAGGTGCGAAATCAGGGTCCTGTAATATCGAAGTTTCAAGGTATGGGTCTAAATGTCACCTCTGTACTGTCTTCTTATTCATCTGAGTGCAGACTGTACTCCTCTGGAGGGGCATGTACAGGCAGACCGTTCCGACGTGGCACTAGTCGGATAGCTAACGGGAGATTGGGATATTTTATGGTTAACTTTTTCTTTCTTGATATACCATGCTTGATAAGTGATACCGTGTAAAAATAACGGTAAAATAACGTGACTTGTCAGCTTTTTCCAAATTATAAAAATGCCAAAAGGGATTGAACGTTCGTTTATGGATCCATCCACGTTGATTTGCAGATATGATGTGTCCACGTTTTGTATTTATATCCTAATCTCTTACCAAAATAATGGTGGTAGAGTGTCTTTACGAGTAGAGGGCGTTTCTGGGCGGCAAATGACATCATCATCACCTCATACATAACAGAAATTGTCAAATTTGTTAAAACATTTACGTGGCTTCTTGGCTTTTCGAGTTAAGTATGACCACAAAAGAAAACTCCGAACAATGAAAGGAACAATACTCTAACCTTCACTCATATAATGAACAAAATAAGGTCTACAGTGACTCCTCATTCCCGCTGTCAGGTTTGCCAACCCTTATTTCCTTTACGTATATTTAATATTAAGATTTTATTTATTTTATTATTAAAAAAATCGTGTTTGATTTATTATGTTGATTATAAAATTTTCCCTTTCTTACAGAAATTCGTAAATTATTTTTAGGAATTTGTCACATAAGATAAATTTTAATAATATATTTGATTACATATCAACGATATGAACCGAGAGAACATCGCGCCGCACTAAAAACACCTTACATAATATCTAATTAAACCCAAATTTCCATTTCCCTTATCCCAGAGGCGCGGTAACAATTCGGTTCACGGGGGGTGAAGACATCAAGATATGTTAATTGCTTTATCGAGCTGTTGAATATGCAATTGGTCGCATTATCACGGTGTGGATGGATGACGCAGTGCGCGCTGGGGCCAGCCGCAGCATCCGACGTTTCGTTCAGATAACAGTGACGTTAAAATTAATTGCGGGGATTTGGCTGCATCATTAAACTGCACCAATCAGCCGGCGGAATCACCTGCGCCTGTAATCAGGTTGCGGGATGACCGTCTGTCCCCGGGCTGCGGGGGGGAAGGCACAAAGTGACGAACGGTCCGTTCAGGGTGGTTACATTAGGGTCATGGTGTTGATCAAAGCGAAGAGATCTACAGCGGAACAGTATTAAACGATCACGAAATTAACAAAATAAAATTGTATTAACCAGTACATACGACTAACAGGTACTAATTAATTAAAAATAAGGTTTTGATTATTATTAAATTAAAAAAAAAAGACAATTTTTGTGGCTTAAGTGATGTTTTTACGGGAATTTTTAAAATGCACTTTCGAAAACTGTTAAAATGAGAAAACTGTTTTGTAATTCTTCCAAAATAAAAAACGAAAAAGCATTACCGATTAAAAAATACAAAAAGTTCCGGGTCAGTAACCCGGCTGTAATCTAATGTTTTTTTCGATATATACATTTTTTCTGTAGATGTCTCTAATTGATAAATTAAATTTGTCTTAAAATATTTTTAAAAAACATGTATTTTTATAGAAATTGAACTAATTTTATGCCGCATATACTTACAGGGACTTATATTAATTTTAGTTTTTTATTATTAATAAACTTTTCGCAAATTAAATAGCTGTTGTAAAAAAAAATATGTAGATGATTAGGAAAAGATATTTGAGCGCACTCCGCAATAATACTATTAGAAAATTCTGCGCATGGTAATAAAAGTTAAGAAAGTGACAATTCAGTTTCGTTTCGGATTTCGTCCTTCCAGTGACGTTGTAAGCATTTTTTAAAGAGAGAATAATCTAAGGTTAATTATTTTCTCATTAAGGAGAACACAATCTTATTGTGAAGTTGTAATTATTCAGAATTGATATTTTACATACTAATTAAATGTATTAATTAGAAAGATATACATACAAAATTAATCTAATCGAATAATATTGTTGTCGCTACCGGGATTTGAACGTGCAATATCCGATTATGCTATACCAACACAGTGGATTGACGGCAAATTTTCGAACCTAAATGGATACACCACACCTTTTCAAATGAATACACCCTATCGTTCCACTATTTGAAAGCTATCTAATTAAACAACAAACTGATAAACAAAAAGACTAACAAATAAACATAGTAAACTCAAAAAGAGTATAAATTTTTAAAAAATCTGAAAAAAGAAATAAAAGAGTGTTTTTAAACTGAGCATACAAAGTGGAAAGGAGGGGAGGGAAATGGGATGCAATATATACAATTTATTTTAATAGTTATTAAAAAGTTGGCGTAGTTTAATTTTAAAGGGAAGCAATTTATCGTTGAAAATGTCAAAGTTATTAGAAGAATTTACGACATTATATTTTGATTTAGAGCGGATCACAAAACAATTTTTTATGTAATTAGTTCTGTCAAAATATGGGTAAAAAGATTATTTGATCGTGTTGGGTATGTGAGACAGTTTAAAGTTATTTATTCTAATAAATAGGGCGAATCAACTAAGTTATTTAAAATTTTATAGAGGTGGGATAAATCTTGCGTGTTTCTTCTATTTAAAAGGGGACGGAATTTTATCGAAACGCTCACTTTCTGAATGAGATTTAATGTCTAAGCGGACGCGTGAATTTAATATATTAAAAAATTTACTTTCAATATATTTAATTCTTTTCTTAAACAACCATAAAATTCTGTATTATAAAAACAAACCATTATTTATAAAATATACCTTGCTTTTATTTTTTCTACACAAAAATATTTTTTTATGAATCCTAAACGATATTACGCAATTAATTTACTTTAAAATACATTTTTATAATACTGATATGTTAAAAAAACTATTACACTTTCAATTATATCGCTAAATGAATCGATATTTAAAAAAAATATATATTATGTAAATATTTCAGCTCTCGCTCTTCCCTAGAAGAGTAATTTCAGAAAAATATGCGACGAAAAAGTGATCAAAAAAATATGTGACTAAATATTTTATTCAGTACCATAATACTCATAATCGTCAATCTAACAATTTGACACTGTTTTGAAATTGATACGTTCGAAAGTCGCATCATTCACATATTCAAAAATTAAAATGTCTTTTCACGTAACGGTAGGCGGGTGTATAACTTATTTTTGAATTCAGTACCTGTACGGTATATAGTTAAAAATTTGAATTAAAAAAATATACATATCTAGAGTACCTATCTTACACAGAGTACAATGTTTAACAACCTTTTTTCTTTTCTGGTAAATGGAATTTTTAAATTTCATAAATAAATTAAATAAAATTAAATTTCCTTCCTAGTACGTATACATACCCGTGTAAACGATGTTTATATATGACCATGAGAGTAACAATTGCACTCGCTGGATTTGAAAAAAAATCAATTCTGACAGATGAACGGAAAATGAAAGCAACGTGTCGACAATTTTGCGCGTTAATTAGCGCGCATACATACCGGGTGGAAGTTGGTAAAATCAATTTGTAAAGTGATAAATATTAAATATAATTAAGGCCTGCCAATTCGAGACGGGGTTAACACAAATAACTTAAATCAATTTCTGGCGCTCGCGACAACCGTACACGTTGTTAAAATAAGTTGGGATCGCGCGGCCACTATTGCGAATGACATTAATAGCAATGCCGCTCCAATTCGGTAGCATTCATTAATACGGTAAAGCGAATGTAAACAATATTGATTACACAGCATTTCAGTGTATCAATCAGCCAGCTTAATTTATTCCCACACTCACACAGGCGCATTAATCGTCCGTGTACCGCGTTATTGTATGTGTCGGTGCTCGTATATTGCCACCGGAGCGTGATACGAAAATGTGAGTGCTTTATGAGCGCCTGGTTCTCAAATTCGGTTTAAGTTAAATTCGAGTTAGCAGCTCTTGAAGGTTACGGAATATCTTAGCAGTGAACTGATGATTACACTACCTTGTATAGGGAATCAGCCTGGAAGCACCATCGGAGGGTCAATGTGTTCATTATTTGCCTATACCGAAATTAGTAAAAACTAAAGCCTACAGCAAGTGTTTAAATACTGAGTCGAGACGCGGACTTTCAACGTTCATGTTATACTCAAATTAATAGTTACCCAAAGAGCAATGGAAAGGGCTGTGCTTGGAATATCTAATATGTCCAACATCAAATCGCCAGAGAATCAAAGTAAGAGATGACGCCCGAAAGATCAGCGCACTCAAGTGGCTGGACATATTTGTCGCAGAGATGATGGTGAGAAGTGATGGCCGTTCGTAAACTCGATGGAGTGGCGAGCAAAATATGGATGTGAGGGGATGGCGATCCTTAGGGGAGTGGAGAGACACAGGCTGATGATCTAGCTAATAAATTGTTAAGGACCCATTAAGAGAACAAAAGTTGGACGTGGACAGCGGATATCTGTAAAAATATCTATTTTTCACCAATAATTTAGATGGTGGCAGAAAACCTACATACGGAGAGAGTTAATATTAAATGCGATAAATATTAAATTCAAACAAAAATCACTCGTCAAAGCTAATACGCGTATCAAAGCTGGATAACTACAGCAAATAAAAATACATTTACCCGAATAAATGACACTGAGTTCATCGATGATGACATACAACATTTTTAACAACACAATTTGTTTTAACTCATTTCCAAACGTATGGTCACCAATGTTGAATAGCTACATCAGCACATATATAATAATATATCAACTATAAAACGTCACTTTTTTATAAATAAGTGAATATTTCCTACTATACTGAATATTTCTAATTTTTTATTTATTATCTTTGTTTTATTAACCACTGAATTGAGTTTAAATACATCTACCAGTTTCGAAAAATACCATTTTCTTCTTCAGGATGTCGTAACTAACTAAAAATATATATCGTTGTTTCTTCACCAGAATCTATTTTTAAAAAAACAATAATTATTTAAATAATAACTCAAATTGTTGCTTAATACAATTATTCGACTAAATTTGTATTAAGCAACAATTTGAGTTAGATACTAAATTTATTTTTAATAAAACAAAGATAATAAATAAAAAATATGAATTTTAATCACAAAGTTAATATTGCTAATTTTAAAAGGAATATTTCTCAGGCAAATATTTCAAGAATAGTATATATATGTATATAAAGGATTAAATACCCACAACGTCATACGCGTAGTATGATATATTTAAAAATAATTAATCAAGCAACCGTTATTGTCCATTTTATATAGTACCCTTATATAGTACCCGCATTGAAATTATTCTTCGTGAAAAGATTTACAAAAATGTGGAAGTGCTAGGGGAGAGAAAACTAAACAAGATGCATTTTTAACATTACTTAAATGTTAAAGTACGTACATGAACAATTCTATAAAATACAACGACAATTTAAATGAGTAGATAAATGCAGGTTTCCTACAGCTGCTTCTTGAGACTCGGATTACAAATCCACTTCACTTTGATAAGACTTTAGTGTATATTGAGCCGGGATCGTATTGCAGGGGTTAAATTAAAGTCAGCAACGGGCAATATAATATGTTTTCAAGGAGAACACATTCTTATTGTGAAGTTGCAATTTTTCAGAACAGACGGTCTGTGATATTTTTAATACAAATTAAATGTGTCAATTAGAAAGATATACATATAGAATCAATTTATCGAAAAAGTATTTTTGTTGCTACCCGTCAAAATATCACGGTAACAACAAAAATATTTTTTCGATAAATTGATTTTATATGTATATCTTTCTAATTGATACATTTATTTATGTATATATATATATATATATCTTTATATATATATATCTATCTTTATACATTTTAATGTATCAATTAGAAAGATATACATATAGAATCAATTTATCGAAAAAGTATTTTTGTTGCTACTCGTCAAAATATCACAACAAAAATATTTTTTCGATAAATTAATTTTATATGTAATATCTTTCTAATTAATATATTTAATTTGTATTAAAAATATAATATGCATCCGTTAATCATTAGAGAATGAAGGAGTATTGAAGAATTAAAAGTGAAACACGCTCATTAGGAATGACTCGATATACTGCTCATAAGGGATGACTGGAAGTAAAGTGATCCTGGAATGATGGCGCACTATCTATTCATTTGGAAAAATCGTTACATCGTTATATTACGTAAGTTTCGACGACAAGGCCCAGCCTACACTTAGAATATTTACTTTGTCATGCGATTTGATTATATCATCCCGTGTACATAATGTATTCGCTACTCGGTGCTTTCGTAATTAATTTTATATGGTTCAATTACCACACGATACAAAGGTGTGACAAGCCAACACGAAGTCACGTCGGCTCGGATATGAATACATAAAATATGATAACGCGCGCTTCTTCCACACATAGTCACACCCTCGGAGAATACGCGAGGGTATACTCGTTATATATATATATATATATATCGTCGTAGCTGTTGTTGCTGCGTTAGTACGCAGTTTGCAAGACAAACACTTTCCTTCTTTTGTCATACATCTTCGTCGACGCGAAGATATTATTATTAACTCCAATTTTACGATCGACTCTGACAAAAGTCCGCAATAAATAACGTTATGATACCGCGTTGACAGGGAGACAAAAGGAAGTTAATTTAAAATACTTCTAGACAATTCGTGAATTATAATTGTGCTTGTTTAATGACTCGATATACTTTTCATCCCCGCCCCTTTCGGCAAAAGGGTGTTACACAGGGTAGGTATACAGAAGCGGGCATAAGACAGGCAAAGCCCGAGGAATATCTCAGGACAGAGCTTTGTATCGAGTAATAGTTATTCAGCATCCTTTGTGGCGGCCAAACAGACTTATCTTGGATTTCCTTAGGAAATGGTGGTTTCGAACAGAATTATCTTGTTAAGACGATGCTTTAACGCACGAAGAGGAAATAACATACCGAGGTACTTACATTTACTGTAACGTAAATCGTACAGCTTTGAAATGTTCTATTATAATATGCTCACAACTATGCAAAATATAATAAATATATTGCTTCAACAGTAGCTATCACTAAATGGATAAGTCTACAAAACGTTATAATGAAGTGTGTAATAAAGCGACGAAAACTTATAGTATTATGTCTAAGCACCGGCCGTATCCGGACAAGCAAAAACTCGTTGGAAATTATTTTCAGTTGGCAACGATTTCGGCTGCAGCTTAATGGTCCGCTAAGGCTGGGGAGGGAATGGCTGTAGCTAAAAAGAAAGTGAAGAACCGGCCACTAAATTGAAAGATGACTTTTGACATTTGATACAAATGAGTGTAGACTCGATCAAACGTATTATTTTTAATAGTATTTATAATTTATGATACTATTTTTTTTGTAATATAGAATTAAGCCAATTAATACACATATATTTACAACTGTCGTTATTAAAAACTGATCGTAATTTAGATTTTAAAAAGTCTGTTATTTCTATAAAGGGGTGCATAAAATAAAGAATACATATTAATGAATCAACTAGAAAGATATACAGAAAAAATCTATCTATCGAAAAAATATTTAGTTGTTACCGGGATTCGAACTTGGACAATATATTCGAATACATTATCGACAAATTTTGAACTTATTTTCTGTAATATTTCCAATTGATACATCTATTAGTCAATTTTTAAAAGCAATCAACTTTATATCCGCTACGCGGCCATTGGTGATTACTCCGCGGTCAGGGTCTCAATAGAAACTATATTTCAATAATAGAGTTTTTTCCAAAACAACTACATGTAATTAAAATTATTCCATCTTTGCAAGTTATTTGTCAAAATGAACCAAAATGACATAAGAATCGAGGATAAACAATTTATATGGTAAGATTCTCCCTTATCATAGACAGAAGAAAAGTTTTTTCGTTTTTCACTATACAGCCATAATGACACTGTATCCAAGACGTCTTAAAAGTCATAGAAATAAACGAGGAGACATAATATTTTATATGGGTTATGGTGAATCTCTAGTAATTTTGAATAAAACCCGATAGGAGATGTCAGAAATAAATTAATTAATCAATTTTATTAAATTTGGATAAACTTTGAGATAACTTGTATATTTTTAAACAGAACACATTTTTGTTGTAAAGTAGCATTTTCAAAATATAGTTCTTCCACAGAACTGTGTTCTGAAAATGCAACAACTAATGAATGCCATGAACGTACATTTATTTAATGTTCATAGCATTAACTTTGTAACATAATTTTTAACTTTAAAAAATAACTAAATTTGTATTTATCACGTTCATCGGTTTCGATACCACTCTTTGTCAGGACCGACGTATATGCAGGGGCGTGCATTCTATACAATGAAAGAAGCTGTGCATAACTATAATCTTTTCAACGTAAATTAAATATTTATTTGATATATTATGTATTAAGTATGTAGATTTACATGTAATAATTCAGTTCTCATGTTAACTAAAACCGTATAACTAGCGGAAGAATTTAGATTTGACAAATAAAGCTGCGCATCTGTATTTTCGCAAAATCTATCCCAGACGAATACCAACTAAACGCAACTCTTGCATAGCGCGGTGTTCTAAATACACGTCTTCGCTTTAACAGACGTATTGCAAAACGCCGCAAGTGTGTCTTTGAAGTGGACTTGACTATGTGCATTCCAATATACTTTAAACGTAGTATTATTTTGTATTATAATATATTTTAGCTCATTTAATTAATAATTTGAAAAAATTCCCAAGAATAATAGTAAAAATGCACACTCACACAGGTATGATGAATTATCAACCTCTTATCAACCTCAACCTCAACACATCGCTTTTATACCATCAATATTAGCAGCATAAACTAAGTCCATGCCTAAATGTAATGTAAAAAGAATGCGTGGGAAAAATAAATATTTTCTCGTATTTAAGTACAAATATTAGAAATCTATCCCTATATTTCTCATAATTCCAATTAATCTCGAACACTACGTGGTATAGGTTACACGAACTAATGAATTTTTAGGCTTTGTCGTAATATGAAGACATAAATCTGAAGTAATTTGAAGTGTCACGACTTAAATCATAGAGGCGTGATAAAAGGTCAAACACGACGGCAGGGTCAAGTAGATCCATTTG
Source organism: Eubasilissa regina (assembly GCA_022840565.1). Taxonomy (NCBI): domain Eukaryota; kingdom Metazoa; phylum Arthropoda; class Insecta; order Trichoptera; family Phryganeidae; genus Eubasilissa; species Eubasilissa regina. The sequence continues at coordinate 32,762,242 of JAINEB010000018.1, forward strand.
TTAAGGCATTTAGTTCAATTTGTTAACAGATAAATACAATAGGTAATTTATATGGTGGAAAATGATTCATGAAAAAATCACATATCAAAATAAAGCAACGTGATGAAATGAATGCCTTATTATCTTTTTGATACGCCAATTGACAGCTGTCCGGACTAACATTAAATAGTCGTAAATAAAAATAAATGATAATACCTACCACACAAAAAATATTTTTCCATTGTTGAATTTTTAAATTTAGTATAGTGCGAGCTTAATCGATTAATTCACCAAAGATCTTCGGTTGCTATCGGGATTCGAACCTGAACCTTTACCTATCCAGGGAAACGCGTTACCATTTCGTCACATCAACCGATTACGTTTTCGACAAATTTTTGAACGAATTTTGTTGATTTTTTATAATTGATGCAAATATCATTCCATTTTTAAAAACTTGCATACATATTTTGAATTAAAACACATTTTTGTTGTGATGTTGAATTTCGTAGCACAGTTCTGTGGTATTTTTTAAAATACAAATTAAAATGAATTAATTATAAAGATGTACTTAAAAAATATTTGGTCCAGTATTTGAACCAGAACTTTTTCCTATGCAGGGAATACAACAAAAATGTGTTTTCATTAAAAACTATATATATATATAATTTTTAATATATATATATTTTATATACAGAAAATACCTTTTCCTTCATCGGGATAATAAAAAAACTAGCTAACATCGTGTCAAAATGCTTTTATGTTTTCAAATCAAATTTAATTTAATTTTATTATAAATTAATTTTAAAAGTAAATCTAGTTCTTAATATGAAATGTTACGATGTGGAATTTTATTTAATGATCCAAAAACTATGGATTTTTTTTAGCATAGGACTAGTGGTTAAATTTAGTTGGTAATTTATAATATATATACTATTGGTATTTTTACGTGTTCGCGTTAAATATGAAAAATATAAATATACATGAATACATATTTGATTTATATTCATTCACATACAATATGAAGCACACGCGAATCACGGTTGTCTCAATAATAAAATTATTCAACAATTTCTCACGAGCTAAAAAAATATCAATTGAATACATTAACGTTCCTCGTAGATAACAAGTTAAATACTTGGAATAATTAGTTTACGTAACTGAGCGACAATATTTGGTTAGCACAATACAAATTTATCGAAATATTTGGCTTAACCATATATTAGTGACAAATGGGTTCGATGATTAATCTCGTCTATGGTTAGTTAACGTAACTGTGAGACAATATTAATGATTTTTTACGAAATTCTACTAGCGAGACTCATTGCTAGTCTTTCCTTATTCACATATGCGGTGACATAACAATTTAGAAAGAAGAATTATGAATTGGAGCAAATTAAGCTATAAATAAAGATTTGGACATACTCAAAATATTGTAAAAAAAATATATTGGTCTAAAATATGAAGTTAAAAATGGAAAAATACTGCATTTTCAGACGTATTCTAGTATATGTTAATAATTCGAATAAATTTACTACACATATAAAGGATATTTATTGCCTCCACTTCAAATTAAGTCTCAGCTTCAGCGATATCTATACTATCACATGAGAAAAAATATCAAATTAAAAAAAATAATAACAATAGACGGCGACAGCATAATTGGTAATAAATAAGTGAAATGTTCCATCTTGATTTAATATATACAACTTCCAAAAAATTGATAGATGTGGTAGCGTGGGTGAATAGGTGAACGTTACATTGTGTAAAGTGATCACTTAAGCCAGCCGATGATAGGTCGTAAGTTCAGTAATGCCCAAGACTTCCATACTTCTCATATAAAAATAATAACTTCATCTCCGCGAGACATCTTAATCTATATAAATAAATAAATAAATGAAGTATGCAAAGTTTGTGAAGTTTTGACGTGTAACTGTAGAAAAAAACTAATTAAATACACATTGTTATCAGTTGATAATGAACAGTCAATTACAGACATGAATGCGATAAACTATATACTATTTGCAGAGGTAAACTATAACAAGTTGACTTGATCTTCATTTATATTTGTACTCGTAAAGATCATATCGCTACAATATCACATAAAAAGTCATGTTTCAGACACATGTATCATACCACCCTGAATAGAACAGTTTTTTCCGGTTCGAAAAAATATTAATAAATTCAGTTAAATAATTAAATAAATATAAATATTTCTCCAGCGATCCTCGAATCAAGCAAAATACACGAAAATTTGATAAATGTATAAATGAGAGTATGTAAAAAAAATATTGCGAGATTTTTAACGTGCTATATCTAATTTAAGTTATTTTCCTGACGTATTTTACTGGCGGGCTCGTTAACAAACATTATATGGCAAGTGACATTAAAAATATATGAAAAATACTGAAATCAAGATTTTTATTAAAAGTGACAATAAAAAAACAAATTAATTAGACGATTTAGGTAGATTTAAGAAATCTATTTATTTCAAAAATATTTGATTACCACCGAGATACAAACCTGGAAGATTTCCTTGCTGAGACGTGAGTTATCAATTTTATATCGAAATAATAAATGCGTTAGTATAGACTACATATTTGTAGTATAGTATAAGTGGGTAACGCGGCGTAATGGTAACTTATTCTCCCGGCAAGATAAAGTTCCGGGTTCCTATCCCGTTGGCAGCCAAATATTTTTTAGATAAATATTTTTTTTCTGTAGATATAAAATGTTTTTCCATTAATAAAAGTGACAACATTGAAAACTTTAACTATATTCAGTATTACTAAATATCACATCAATTTTGAAGCGAGTTTCTAAAAAAATATATTACATAGTATTTATTTATTTTTTATTTATTCTGTTCATGTTCTTAACATACGTACATATTATACATTATACACATTATTATAAATATACAAAAAGGCGAACAAGCTTCATAATGTAAGAGATGCTCACTGTCTCCCTAACTAGACCGAAGTCTGTACTGAAGGAGACAGGTTCATCCGTCAATACAAATATGAAACGATCATTATTGTATTTTTTTTTATCTACACCAAAAATATTTTTAAAAAAAGTAAAAAGGGTTACAAAAGAATTCTAATAACATAAGTAAAATATTCATATTATACAATGAAAAAGAGAAAAATAATATAAAGAAATGATGTTCTATGTATAATTTATAGCTGTATCATTTAGATGTTTACTGCTTTAGTGAAATATTAAAAATGTAACATGTTTTGAAGTATTAATGTTCACAGTGATATTTCGAAGTAGACATGGTTTCGGGGCATGACGACCTTCTCTGCATTTCCTTTGACCTCATTCGCTGGTACCTCAGGGCTGAGGGAATGACAGGTCTTTAACAAAACAAAAGTAGGTTAATTCCTAAAATCTCCGGTTCGGGAAACCTGTCATTGCCAGTGAAGGGGATGGAAGGTTGCTGTTCAAAGTTGAAATTTTTGATTAATTTTTATATTTGTATTAATAGTGACAAATACAAAAATATATAATATGAACAATTCTTAATACTCAGCTATCTCTCCTTTCTCTTACATATAAAATCCTAATGTCTTTCTGTTTGTCGTGTGACATTTTTATTATGAAGGTACATTTTTCAAAATAGTAAACAATATAGTGATAAAAAAAGAAATAATACATATATCATAGAGACAAAGCTATTTTTTATTATATTCAATGGAAAATATATGGAAGTATGGGTAATTACAGGGCTTACTTAATTAGATTCTCATTGTGACATATATGCTGTTTCAAATGAATTATACAATTTAGTTCATAGATGGCGACAGTGTAGTGGTACTCGAAGAGAGTCCACGTATTAACATATATACAACTTTTAACAATTTTATAGATGTGGAGATTGACGGGTGAGAATGGTGAACGTTATATTTACATAAAGTGATCACTTAAGTCAGCCGAAGACAGGTTGTAAGCTCTGTAATTACCCATACTTTACTAATTTAATTTAATTTACCATTAAATATAATAAAAAATAGCTTTGTCTCTATGATATATCTATTATTCCTTTAATAACAGTGCCTTTGTAGGTGAAAATCAAGTAATTGTGTGTTCTTGAATATATTCAAATGCTTGCATAATGATAAATAATTTTTTTTAAATAATTTTGTTTGAAGACATTGGTTATTAAAAAGTGTTAGTGGTGTTTATTAATATATAAAAATGTCTAGTTCTGAAAAAGCGACATTCTGGGAGACTAGTTTTAAATTCCGAAAATAACGAAATAGTTTGTAAATAATAGTTTGAAAAATAACGAAAAATCCGATGTTCCAACAAGAAAAATAGGTGTTTCACTTAGCAAACGTATATAGATAAAATTTAACGACTCTAGTATAAGGTAGCGTAGTTTAATATAGGGTAGCATAATTTAATATAGAACAGCATAGCTTAAAAAGCTCTCTACCGGCAATAGAAGATTCCGGATTCGGGGCCCGGTGATAGCTATATTTTTTATGATCGATAGATTTTTATATGTATCTTTCCATATGACTTATCCAAAAATTTGTTTTATTTATCACGGAGCTCGGTACTTTTGGACAAATTGTAACTTCATATAATAATAATGACAAAAAAAATTGTAATCAATTTTCTAAATTACCATAAAACTTACACGTATAAAACAATATCTTAAAACGCACGAATGGTAGTTACATATTTCTAGCTTGGCGTAATCGAATACCTGGGTATTTTTATTATATTTTACCACGTGTAATAAAATATCTGGGCAATAACACAATTTAATTAAAATTGGTTTGGGAAAAACAGTTTTTGTCCGTGAGCCGTCACTCAGAAAGAAAATCCAAGGAATAAACAGAGCACAATTTATTCAAAGAATCTAAGGGAGCTAGAGGACTATTAACATTTAAATTGCCACACGAGAGCGTTACTTTTACTTTCCAGACAATCACTGTAGGCTTACGAAAGGTTAGGTTGCTCATTATGGAAAATGGCGGGCCTCGTGGCGGGAAAACTAACTTGCGGCAGAGATAACAAGTCACAGCCTGTAATCTGACACGTACAGCGGTGCCTAGTGCTACTGCCTACCTTCAAGGTTGATAAATATAGGCGAAGCCTTTTACGGAAGGCGCCGCGAACGATCTCAAAAATCGACGCCTTCTATCTCCGCGTTAATAAGAAAAAAGCGTACGTAATTTTGTATTCGTGAAAATGATTGCCGCCACAAATGATAGCAAAATATTGTATTGAAATACCGAAGGGTTGAAATTGGGACGGCAAAGATAAAATCGCGGGACAAAGTTTGAAATGCTAAATGTAATCAGTCAACTTTATCAATTCCGCAGAAGATATTAAATTCAAACGCATTTTTCCCAAACAAAAGGCGGTCGGGAATATAATAAATGACAAGTATAATGACGTCATTTGAACGCCGTCGCCTGCGCACGACTGGTGAAGAAACTTCCAGAATAATGGCGGAATCGACGGCTGTCGCGGGGAATTCGGGGATAAACCGTCGTTTGGACCTGTCCCCCATCTCGGGCTTAATTTGTTTAAATGTTGCCGCAGTATGTTCCGGGCAATGGGTGCCCGTATCGGTGACATATCGGAAGGGAAAATAAATTATATTGTTTGTCGCTGACTCCGGAACGCGAAGGTTATTTAAGGGCGGCCGACCAAAAAGAAGGACAAACCCGCGGGTATTATAATTTACGGCATCGGTGGCGTTTCACGGGCCGGGTAGACACAACAAGACGGAATGCTCGCACTTCGCCCTGCACCAGCGAGACGGACCGAATTATTCGGATTGTCCGTTAATAATCCGTGTCGTCTGCGTCTGCGTCTGGGGGTAATCGCGTTAAACGGCTCGAGGAATTTCAATTCCTCATTTTTGGACGATGCTCGAGTATTTGAGATATTAGATCGGAATTAAATGGTTATATAAATAAATTAGTTTTAAATACAGACTGTGAATGCTTATATATTTAAAATCCATCCGTAGGAAGAGCGCAAAAGATGTACGTAGGAATTTTTTTTAATAAAATTTAGAAATGAGCTTGTTTGTTTTATGTTTGAAAAATATATGACGTGAACTAAAAAAATCACATATCCATTAAATACGTATATTTCAAAGGAAATTGACAATTTATTCCAATGTTACAGTATCAGTTAAATTTAAAATTTCTCTACGCGCAACACACAGAAGAACATTGGGATATTATATATTTGAATAAAAAATAAATTAGGAAAGAATAAATCGACCATCTCTGAATATTCATTACAAAGCTTGCGTAATCGGGGGAATTAAAACTATAATTACTGGTTAGATTAACTTTGTAAAGTGCTTTTTTCCGCCTAACTTTATTTTAAATGTTAAATTCTTTCAAAGTTCTTGATAGACAAATATCTTATTCACCATCTTATTCTTATTCACAGTAATAAAAAGCTTGAACAACATTATTGCTGTAGTAATAATAAGGGTAATGAAATTTTTACACTTTTTTGTCGTTATTTTTAATTTTGATACATTCAGTATTTAAATTACTATGTGCGAAGGTATATTTTAAACCGATCAAATGAAATATTCTATAAATATTATCTGTGGAAAAAGGTGAAAATAACAAATAATAATATTTCGGTTTCCAGAATTTATTGACAGGGAGTATTTTAATATTACATGCTGATATTCAGTAGCATAATTGCTGAGAGTTTTGTCAGTAAAGTAAAATATTTCCTTCGGTGTCCTGTCAGCTAAATTAGTATTTTGCTGTGTTATAGTAAACAGTGTTATAGTGCTTTTCCAGTATAGCAGCTACTATAAATAGCTACTATGATTAAACATTATTGAGATAAGAAAAATAAATTTAATATAAAAAATCAGGATTACCGATGAAAGATGTTTGGATTTTTTTAAAACTGATCGAGCTTTTTTCTTTATTTTTAAGCCCGAATGACACAAAAATAGAATCGCGTGACGAGACAGATAACGAGAGCGTCTAGCTAATTAGCGAGGCAGCAGCTAGACACGATGGCTGTGAAGAATGTGGCAATCGTCTGAATAAAAAGCTCAAAGCCCACCCATTCTGCACACGGTGTTATTGTAAGAAGAAAAGCTCAAAGGACACTTGTAGGTCTCGACATAACGAGCTTTTCGAAAGCGCTTTGTGAAGGGAATGAAAGTATAAATTGGAAACGGAATTAAACGGCTCGGGTCGGTTGCGCCGCACGAAGGGACGCGCACGCACTGCCTTTCAGCACGCAACACACACACACGCTAATATGTTACTATTACATTACACTTTTCTCTGCTGAACCACCCCTGAACATGTTCAAATTAAAGAATGTATGAGTGTATTACTCATTCCTATTTTCTAAGCAGTAAAATATATCGCATATTATTTTGATTGAGTGGCTACAACCCGTGTCACGATATTTCGATTTTCACGACACCACATAAAAATATAAGTAAACAGTACGAATTCGTTCGGTGTATGTTTGTATTAGAAAGTATAAATATTTATAAATCGCATAGGTTGAAGTAACCGAAGTTGATCATTATTTGAACAATTCGAATAATTTCACGAAAACGTTCGCATTGTTAAACAAATTAAAAAATATACAATGCTTAAAACAACAAAAGTGGTGAAAATACTCCAAAAATACAGGATGTTTAAATTTTTATAAAATAATATATATATATATATATTTAAAAAAAAATTAGAACAAGACTTGATAGATCAACAAGATGATTTTAAATGGTTAAGTTCATGCGGAAGATGGAAATATGGATGAAGGTAAATTTCATTATTTAAATGAAATTTATGATTTGCACTATTATTAACTTGACATTATTTAAAACTAAAATGACCGTACTCCCCAATTACTATTATTTTTTAAATAGAGATATTCTTACTATTTATTTTCAAACTAAGTTAAACGCTTGTACTATGAAAATAGGACTAACTCGCTGATTTCCTGAAACGAGGCGTGAACCCCCGACCACTAGATCACTAGGACAGCGTCTTACAACAACTGAGTGATTAGTTGGCCAGATCTGGAAAGGTATATTAAAGTTTATTGGAAAGACAGAATGCACAGGGAGTTTCGACTTGCGTCAACATTCTATCGTACATAGATTTTCCACAAATGCTCACAAACGATCGCGTTTCCGTTGTATTTAATCTACATTCGTTCATTTTTGCCAAATTGGGGCTTCACTCTTATACAATAGCGTTGCATTTCGAAAGTTATGTATTAAGTGACATCATTTTATCGTAATTTTGAATAAGGAATGACGCGAAAAAATCCTGGTACATCAACCAGTTAAAATAATTTGTCTGAAGATAAGTTTTCGTGAAATTTTCAAAAACATTTACCATCAATTCTGGGAGTGGAGTGAAACCTGCTTTTGACATCCCCTGTATTTCGAAAGAATTTTGCAAAATTTACGATATTTTTAAGTATATTTGCACGAAGGGATACCAACCAGGATATATTGGGTATTAAAACGCAACTAGGCTGGAACAAACAGCGGGTATTCGCTGACGAGTCAACAAAAGTTAAGCACGCGTTGTTAAAGAAACAGATTAAGTGAAGGAGACGACAGCGAGATGGAAGAACCGTGTAAAAAGCGGCGAAGTATTCACATCAAGTCATTTAAGAAGGTAGAAATATAATAGTTCTCAAAATTAGGTGCCCATTGACTGGATGTCACTTTTCGTAAGAAGTGCGTTGTAAGAGTTAATAATCCAAATTTTCTTATGAAGTTTAAGAAGGCGGAGTGCCTAGAGCGTAAAACAAATGAATAAACAAAACAAAGTAAAGAAAATAAAAACATTTTAATTTGAAATAATTTAAATACCTATAAAGAACGGAGTGTAGACATGACACACAATTATTGTAAACTATCATCTCAAATTGTGATGTAACGGTATTGTTCAGTATGGCGAAAAAAATAAATCAATAAAAAGCACAAGCGCTGCAGGGCGAGCGCCCGACACATACCTGTATAAGACTGGGAACAGAACCATCGGCAGAATGTGCATGACGTAATAATTACATTTTCGTCTCCACGATCGAGCGTCAGTCGTGTAAGAATTTTATGTAGGCGCCGGAAAAAAATCACTTCAATAAAAATATCTAAAGTTTTATCAACACGCTGAAGGTTCCCATACAAAAGCAGCGAGGGCGATAGAAACGGGAAAATTATAACTCGGGAACAATGGCGCATTACAAAATATAACGGACACGTTAAATATTTATAGGATCCAAACAAACATGTCGTAAGCATATCGATTTCTCGAGAGAATTTTAATAAATACATTTTCAAAAATGTCGGTCGCCGTTCTGAACGCCACACTTTCCACGCGTACATGTTTATTTATCATACGTGTTTATCTACACCTGAATAACTTTCAAGTTTTGTATAGAAAGATAAAACGGAAAAAACAACTTTTGAAATGTTAAATAATTAATTTAATTTAAACTTTCACATTTTCACTGCAATTTAAAAAGGAAAAATTTTCGGGAAATAACGACTGTTTTAATTCAATTTTTTAAATTATCAATTACTGTAGCGAAATACATCACAAAAACACCCGGCTCACCGGGAATCGAATCCAGAACCACCGGTATGAGAAGCCAGCACCTTGACTACTGGACTGTGAGGATCGCCAATTTAACAACGGGCATGTCCGTGCTAGTGTCGGAAATTGGAACTGTAGATTTGTTTTTAAAGACATTCTCGTAAAAAAGGTCCTCCTGTCGTTCTCCCAAAGTACACATGTGCCCATTATTCCGAATGTGGTCTAAGTCATGTTTCTTTCGTTTCGAGATATTTAAAGATTTGCGTTTGTATTGACTAAAAAGTATTTTTATATTACACAACACAATGTTTCAAAATTTATTTAGACTACTAAATTTATAATTTATTTCGACATATAAATGTTGCATGCACCTTATAAGGTAATACAGAATTTAAGGTTGAAATGACTTACTCTATTATCAAAATAAACACTAGAGGATTACCGTTGAGCGTCGTAACAAAATTTTTCACAATTGTTACAACTTGTGATGTGACGCGAAATAGTTGATACTCTTTTTTTAAATTTATTATATTATATTAAATTTCACTTTCGTAATGATCGGAATATATATGAAATAAAAGGTTTACTATTTCTATTTCAGAATGCTCGGTTATAGTACGTAGTTACACAATAGAGAAGAAATAAATGTTAGAAGAAATGATATATATATATATATATATATATCATACTGATTATTTTTAAAAAGTATTATATTTTCTATTATTAAAATAAAAAAAATATGTAGCGTAATTGAGAAATCTACCATTATAGATAACATAAATTCTTATATTCATAATAGTCTGCCTGGTAAAATTGACGATTTAATTTATCATCAAACAAAACACCCACTTCGAAGTAAAATCACATTACTTCATATAAGATAATGTCTAATACAGAAAGTAGAACTCAAACCTTATTAGTGGTGATTGATTCTCTTTCTCTTGTTTTCACAGATTTTTTTCAATTTCAATTAAATTTATCTTTATTTAATATTATATTATATTTTGACCATATTTCGTTGTGGGTATGAGAAATAATATGTTTTTTTTTTGTTTTTTACAGTAATTTATTGTTAAATAAAATATCATTAAATTTATGTTTGGATTTATTGCGAGTTGATAAATATTTTGTTTCTGAGTAAAAGCATATTGATTATGCTTCATCTAATTACATCACATAAGCATAATTTGTATCAGTCTGGTAATTGAAACATCTTTGTTTTGTTTTCTTCAAATAATATCGTCTGAATTAATATTAAATTCTGACAGCGCTGTTTTGATTTGTTGAAAAAAGAAAAATTTATTTATTGCAATTACAATTCATTTCATCGTATTCTGATAGTTGAAGTAACTAATATTATTTTTAGTAATTATGCGTTTAATAAAGGATCCTACCTTGGTCGCAGAGATAAATAAATACGTTGAACTACACTAGCAGGCCATGTGTTATTGAACATAAATTTTATATCTACGAAGATAGGTACTAAATACTCGTAATAAGTTCTTATATATTGCGAACCTCCTATAAAATGTTACGTACTTTTTAATGCATTTTTATGACGGGAAGCCTCCGAGAAAACGAGAAAGAAATAATTCTACGTTAAAAGTAGATTTTTTAATGTAGACCGATCATTCACGTGTTGCAGTTCTCCAGCAAACCGATGATTGGTTGAATTTTTGTATACACGTTTTTCGATTCGTCGAAGCGTACAATGGGGTAACGATTTCAGCGCCAGCTGCCTGCGATACGACAGTAAATGGATGGCGCGCGTGGCGGTTGTAAAAAGCGTGCGTCCGACATTTGCATAATTTCACTGAAATAAGGGAGTTTACACGCGCGCGCGAGTGCGCAGTGTGTAAAGGAAGAGACGGATTTTCACAGTCTAATCGACTTGTGTACAATTTAAACGATGAACGATAATATCGCGCGGAGATTATTTTGATATTTGACCGACGATTCGATCGACTATTTAATCCAATTGTATCGAATTAGAGAAGGATTCATTGTTTTGTTGCTTTCTTGATGAATTACTAATTTTGGAACGATTCAGGATTCAAAATAGATTGTCCGAGAGGATGAAAACATAGAGAAGGTGATGGTAACAAAGTCATGGTGGTCATCAAAGAAATCAACAAATTAGAACCCGAATTTTTTAATTTTTAATAATAAATATTTAACATACGATACTAATAATGAAAATCCACAGAAATGTTTAGATACATAAGATAGCAGAAAAAAAAAAAGTAAAAAGGTGGGAGAAAGAGTGGGGAGGTTGCAACTATTGTTGTGGTAAAGGGAGAGCAAGATGTGTTTGTAGGTAGAATGATTAGTCAAAATTGAGATTGCGGTGGTTCATAAAAATAACTCCTTAAGTTAGTAAGGCTAATGTTAAAGAAGTAAATTTCTGTTAATTTCTCATTATGGTCGCCAGGACGGTGAATGAATGAATTTTGTATGTGAGATGTTTTACTTCTAGGAATGTGGAAGAGTGCGGACTGCTGGTTCGATCTAAATGGTATGTTCTAGATATATCTAGATGGGATGTTCTAGATATATCTAGATGGTGTGTTCTAGATATATCTAGATGGTATGTTCAAGGATATTAATTATAATTCTAATTGTAATTAGATTAACAACACTCAATAATGAGGAAAACTATTGGAGAAGAAGTTGTTAGGTATATTTAAAATAAATATGTATACGATAGGTTAGCGTTATAAATCGACATTGCGTAATACATAGATTTAAGATAACTTTGTAGACTCTGCTCGCGCCCTCACTGACCTGGCCATTTAACCAAGCACATTATAGCCATCGCTACTTTGGCGCAACGGCACTATCATTACGTCCTACTAGACTGTATTGACTTACTAGTCATAGATAAAATATAGGGAAGCGCAATGCTATTATTGATTTAAACATGTAATATATTCTAATATATCGTACACCTAGATCAACCATGACAACTCAAAAAAACAAGAATTTTGAGTTATTATTGTATTCGGATATACTGTCACATATGCAACTACTTAACCCCAGTTTTCGAATAGTTCATTTTAGGATACATTTATGACCTAAAGTGTTATTTAGTTTCATAACTTTATTAAAAAAATATTGGAGAAAAATGTTTTTATTTTTTTGTCTACTGAAAAATGACTTTTTGAGTTGTCTTAGTTTTGATCTAGGTGTGCGATATGTACTGACATATTAATGGTATTACGTTAATAAGTAATTTTATTTTACATAATATATTTTAATATTAATATAACTATAAACGAAATTAAAACATAAATAATACATAGACAAACGAAAATAATGTTAAATTAAAATAACGTCTTCTCGGTCTTGTTCTTCTGAGGGTAAATCGAATAGGGTGGCTCAATTATTTCCTCATCATTCAAAATTTGGATTCCAGGAACGTTCGTGGCATGGTAATTTATTCACATTTAGTACATATTAAAATTTGTTTTACTGCTTCTGTGAGGACTCCCATAACTCTTACATTTGATGAAACATCAACGGTGGCATTTCTGTTACTGGAACTCATTAACGATATTATCAAAATTTTGTTCCATGTTGACAGAGAATTCTAACACTGCTGCCATATAACAGCAGTCCTTTAAATCAATTTTGAAATTGATGACTGATTCTTTATTATTTTCATCTGCAAACAACAATCGTCGAAGAAACTATTTTCGATATAAGCGTTTAAATGTTTCTATTACATCCCGATCCATTTTTCTGTTAAAATTTTTTAATTTTTTATACAATCCGGATACTCAAAAATTCGTATAATCGAGGTCCAGATAATGGAGATTCTACAGTATATGGGTTAGACTTGCAGAAAAAACGAGTGAGGAGAGGGTGTTAAAAGAAAGTAAAACAAAAGTTTTGTTTTGGAAAAAGGTATTTTAAAACTGTTTTTACATTTAACTTTGTTTAAACCACTGTGTTGTTTTTACGTCAATTGGTCACAATACCAACACAGCTTCATTAGGACTGGCGTACAATTGAACTATTCCATTACATTTAAATATAATCCATTACGGGGTGTAGGTAGAGTCTTGGTAAGAGTGGGGAGGTGATTGACATGGGGGCATTGAATTAGGGAATATATTAAAAAGCTGGTTGTTGTAAGGTTTAATTGGTTATTAATTATATTGGACTTAGTGCTGAGTGTTTTTTTTTTATTTCTAGACTTTATAAATTATCAAATCTAAGGCTTTTATTATTAATATGAGAATTTTAAATCTCATTTTCTTTTTACAAAATTGTGGCCTGTCTCTAAAAGGTGGTTGGAAAATTCCAAAAAGCTATTATTCTTAAGACACCTTAAGTATTATTTTATTCTAGTATTAAATCTTCGTGTCGTATTACCTATATAAAATGCCTGACAGTAATAACAGTTTAATTTATATATGTATACAGGATTGTTCTAACGGGTCGACTTTGTATTTGAAGTTTATAAAGAAATAGGTATTGCTGGCTACACAATATGAATATCGCTTTGCAATATATAATGTTTGTTGTTCGTCTATCATTCACGAAACTTCCATTTTTATTTTAGTCGTTAAAATAAATTCTTAACTTTACGAGTAAGCAGAGTAGATGACGATGATGAGATGAAAGCTTGGGTAAACATTGCAAAACAAATTAATAAAATGAATCGAAAAAAAAAATTCAATTTCACTGTATAGCAACCAACAAGTTCGCCATCTGACTACATATTGAACAGTAATATTATTCTGCGTGAGGTATTGAAGCTGTTTTGATTGAATTTCTGTTAGTGAGTTGTCAGCTGCATTGTAAATATTGCTCCGGTGTGTGTGTGCTCACACCGTTTTTAAGCTTGACGCAAGAATATGTACAAAACATACATTCAAATATAATTTGTAATATTGAAACACATTGAATTGAGTCATCAAAACGCCATCGGATGGCAATGCTGAACATCGGACTGGTCGCGAAAATTATTAACGCCAGGTTCGGAATCAGCCAGCCGATATGTTCTCGTCTCACGTCCTAGCCTATTCCGGCGAAGGCTAAAACTCTACGAAAACAAATCAATATAAAAGTATAAAGGAGCAACTTTCGAAAGGAACCGTGCCATCAGATATTAGACTTCCCGGCTAACTTGCCAAGTATTTGAAAGTTTTTTTTCCTTACTATATGTGGCTCATGCATACGAGATATAAACAGATAGTAGCTGAAGATTATCTTGAAACGAGAAGAATTTATTTAAAATAATCATATAAAATAAGTTACTTCCCATAACGTCTTATAAATATAGAGATAATCTTATATTCGCGTTGTTTTGTATAAATCACGTGACTTTCTTCTTATTTAAAATTAATTTAATTTAAAAAAACATCTTATTTTTTTTGTTATTTGGTTATTTTGTGGTAATTTCTCTGAATTTGCAGATTTATGTTAAATTTCTCTGTTGTACGTCACTCAAATCTAAAAAATAATATATATATATATATATATATATATATATATATGTATTTTATTTCCCGCTAAATATATGCCGATTCAAGATAAAGCAATCAGATCAACCGCAAGCATGAATAATAGCCCTCTAGTTTTGCGATATATTCTCCGAATAAACAGTATATACAAGGGACGTATACATATTTGGCAGTTGCTATATGACAGCAAACGCCCGCTCGGTAAACAGCAAAACTGTTGACCGTCGTACAAAGAATACATATTTCATGAGACGTATTCATTTACTTTGGTGTGGTCCAACATCGGAAAGAGCGTCCAATAAAATGAATGAAAGACCAAAAACCCACACAAAAAGGGGAGATTTCTATTGGCGAAGCCGAAGACGTGTTGGCCATTTTGAAAGGAAAAATATTAGGTATAAGAACTGCAACGCCGGTTAAAACAGTTACAGAAGATACGTTGGGGATTTTAAAAGTACGAAGCAGATTCTTCGAATTTTGAAAATCTCGGGGAGAATTGAATGGCTAATTTGGACTGGGTCTGTTCAAACGCCAAGCGGTGTTTGCTTACGGAAAATCTGGAGGCAATCACAAAATTCGATTCTTACAACTTTTATTCGATTCTTTGAAATTTAATTATAATACTTGACATTTTTTTTTAGTATTTACCAAAACGCCATCGCTAAAAGTTCTGTTCCGAGAAAAATTTATACGAAAAGTCAAATCGTAAATTCCGAGAGGTAGATTTAATTAATGATTTATTTTAGAATTTCTAACCGAGGTGTTTGCTATCCACGACAAAGTTTAAAGCGGTGGATCAGATATTTGTTCTACGTTCCCGGAGGTAAAAATGTATATTTTTAACTGAGAGACAAGTGTCAAATATAACATCAAAATTGTTTTATATATTTACTTATTATTAAGACTAAATTAAATTATGTACTTAAATAATTTATAAATATGTATATTTATTACATAAAAAAAATACAAAAATGAAATATTACAATAAAGATTTTACTCCTTTTTTAAAGTGCAATCTCGTATTTAGATGAGGAATATTATTTATTAGAGTTCATAAGAATGATGCAAAAATTATATAATTATAAGAATACGTATTGTTTAAAAATAAATAAAATTAAGAGATCTACGACAACACTGCATATTTGACAAAAATTTCTGAACATTAATTCAGAAGTTATGTTGGATCTTTGAGAACTTTTAGAATTATTTATTTATAATTGGCAAAGTTTGCATCTATTATGATTGAATATAGATCATTTCAATAATTTATTCCTGTGAAAAATTTAAATAAATAATTGACTTGATCATTTTCTCCCTCTTACCTTTCGCGACACCCAATTTTTTGAATTGTTAGTATATATTTATTTTATTTTGAGATCAAATTAAACTTTGAACCTCTAGTAGGGTATTTAAAAAAAACAATGAATATCAAAAAGCTTGTGACATACTAAATTTAGTAAATGTTTGTTGAGTACGAGGAACAACTTTTAAGCGAGTGGGGAGTAAAATTACCACAGGACAAGATTGGCTGAATGACAAAGTATCTTAGCGATTAAATTTGTAAACATTTAGTTGGGTTAGGTTAGGTTAGAACACAAAAACAAAAACAAAAAGTTTTTTTAGTGGCATATAATCTAATAGAGTAACAGGAAGTAAATATCTAGTTAAAATTTTAACGTTAAATATGGTCTACAATTACTATTTTTGAAAAAGTCTTTTTGAAGGCATATTTAAAAAAAAAAATAGTAAGCAATTAAACACAGGTCTTTTATTTTTAATGTAAAATTTTACTTGTGAATCGTGAATGAGCTGTTTTTAGTTTATAAGTTTGTATACATATTTTAATATTATTAAATTTACTAATAACGAATTAATAAGTTATAAATTTTAGTTGAACCATTTTAAAGATGATATAAATGAACGACGTGCAATTGATTTATATTTTAATTACGGGAAAATTATATGAAAAAATGTACTGTACGGGCAAAATACTTATAAGAGGTAATATCCGGGAACGGTGTTAAAAATCATACATAATTATTACAAGCTATGTTGTGCACAAAATCCACCACAGCAAGGAAAACAGTACGCGTCCGAATATGTGCAATTTTCCTTTGTTCCTTAACATTATCAGGCGTACGGTCGTGCCGCGTGTCGTACATCTTCAGTACGCAATCTTGCTAACACAACAAATGATAACAATAAAATGCGCAGTTTCCGTATAGTTGAACTTTAGACAAGTATAAAGATTTTCAGTTTATGGACCAGATAACCAAATTTTGGCTTTATACATTTTTGATGTTTCCGACTGCACCGCATGTTGTAGAATACAGCAAATGCAGTTGGGGAGGAAATTTAGTCGGTATTTGTAACACACAATAACATGCATAATTGAAATTTGTGCCACCGGCAGAATACGGTCCGTATGAAAAATGATAACGCAAAGTCTTGAGTTTAAACATTCGACTGTGTTGTGTTGTTTGCGTGAAACACCAAATTTCTTTTTCGGTTTATCAACAATTCTTCTACAATTTAACAATCCAAAAGCAGTTTATAGGCAGCATTTATGTTTTCAATGAAACAAAATAATTGGCTATTGATTCTCTGATTCTATATGAATAATTTAATTTCGATATATTTAACACATAAAAGATATTTTCGATTAAAAAATATCATTATATATCGATTAAAAACACACATTAGTGTCAGTTTTTGTCAGTTAATCGGATACGAGGATTTATTTCTACACATACTTCTGTTTTTAAATTGTATTATTAATATGAACAGTAAAATGAACTAAAGTTAGAAAATAAAGTTCCTATATTTAATTGTACACGATAATTTAAATAATGTATTACGTCCCGATTTAGCTGAGTAAATCTAAAACTTATTATGTACTTGAAACTTAAGATCATTATTGTAATAATTTCCGTCCGTCCGTGTTGCATACCAATGTAAAATAAACATATATTAACAGCTGTCCGTGTCGCATTCTATTGTATGCGGTTATTGCGTGTTTGTAAGTGTGCGGTTATTGCGTGTTTGTAAGTGCGCGGTTATTGCGTGTTTGTAAGTGTGTAGTTATTGCGTATATGTAAGTGTGTGGTTATTGCGTCAGAGTAAATTATTGTGCTAGTGTATGTTGGTTGATTGTTTTAATAGACTAAGGCTACAAAAATGATTAATTCTTAAACAATTTCCCATTACGGCCGATAAATTATTTCTAGTATATTGTATTATTTCTCACTTTGATCATGAATTTTTCGGTAAATATTACAAACTTACATACTTACAAATTTATCAATTAAATTGTTTTACTTAAAGTCGGAAGCTCGCCTGGTGATTAGTGAATAAATGGTAGAAGGTTCGAGTCACGTCCTTGGAGATTACCATGTTGGTCCTATTTTTCAGTTTGGGGACAAGCGCATGACTTAGTTGGGAAAATAGTAAGAATATAACATCACGATTCGTTAAATTTTTGTATAAGAGACAAATTATCAGACTGGAAAAACATTAATCAGTATGTAATTCTAAAAGGGTTTGAAATAATGATAGGACGGAGACTGTAAAAAAACAACATTAAAATCTAAAGTAAATTTATATAAATAGAGGTCCTAAAATAGCTGAAAGGTCTGCAATAATAATAAATATTGCACTTCTTTTTTATTCAAATTTGATTAAATTCTTTGAATTTTTTTAACACTATATTATTGTTCGTATGTGTACTGTTATACATTATAATTGTTTGTAAATGTTTTATATTATATAAATAATGCCTGAACCACCATCATTCGAGATCATTCATAAAAATAATCTAGTTTATATAGATAAATAATTAATAAGTCATGTATACCGTTTAAAAATTTATTTACTACATTTATAAAAAGATAATTTCAGCTGCGTGATATTCGAAGGTACAATTGAAAGATTTACAATGTAATTTTCCACTAGATTCTCATATTTGGACTGCTTAGACAAGCCTACGGAAGATTTAGCGCGCATCGCTGTACCGGAACCCCGCAAGGGCCGGAACGCAACAATGAGACCGCACAATGTAGCAAATATTGCCATAAATTAGAGAGCCCCGGCTAATCGGGAAGCGTGTGTGGGAAAATGTAACGTAAACATTAGCCGAATTGTGGGAGAAGATCGGGGGGTGTTTATGCAAATTTATTTGCTTAGCGCTATCGGTTGACCGGCCGCAAATTAATGTGGGCCGCGCTAACCCCGCGAGTTTGCCCCGAACAAAGCTTTGTCACTAATAAAAACACCGCCTGAACCGCACTCGGCTGCCCGGGCTTGCCCACTATCCCGGGAAGAAATTGAATGTTAATTGTATTTTCAAAACAGCAATATCACATAACATAATCAGCAAAGTAATTTAAGAGCGTTTTTTCTAAAACTCCTATACTCATAGTGGGTTTTCAGAATTTGCCCGGAACGATGACCTATTAAGAAATGAAAGGAATCTCGGACATTTCCGGGTATTTATTAGGGTGTGGGTCTCCCGCTGGGGGTTGCTGTGATGGGCGACGCCTGGAAGAGCAGTAGCTAGAAAGACCTAACGGAGCATTCTACTGGCTTTCCCTCGCACTCTTGCTATCTGGACAGGGTGAATTTCTGCCGGACTGTGACCGAGTTCTGCGACTGAAACACATAAACTCCCTTACCTACCCTCCCCTTTTGGGGGTGTGCGATTTATATAGCTTTTTTCTGGCTGCCTTTTGAAATTAATATGACAATAAGTCTCTCATATTGTACAGGTATGGTTCTGGTACGACGATACCGGAGCCAACTTATGATGGTATTATGATGACATGACTGAATGTAATAAAATAAATAAAAATATATGTAATTATGACGAATCGAAACAAGGTAAACAACTCTCAAAACGATTCGGAATAGGGTGTAAATAAATAAATAATCATTTGATAGAAAATGGTCATGATTTTGATAAAAAATTGAGATTGTCAATTTTGCATGTAAGCGGTGTTGGTCACAAATTCAATAATTTGTAATCGTTGGAGATAAATAAAGCATGTAAAACTAATCAAAAAATTATAAACAACCAACTAAACTTTTTCCTAAAAATTATTCGATAAACTTCTATTAAGTAACAATTTGAGTTAGGTACTAAATTTATTTTTTAAATCATATATTTTTTTAATAGGTTCTGGTAAAGAAACAATAACATATGTTTTTAGTTAGTATTGATATCCTGAAGACGAAAATGGTATTTTTCGAAACCGGTAGATGTATTTAAACTCAATAAGTGGTTAATAAAACAAAGTTAATAAATAAAAATAACTCTTAATGATGTTTACATAATCATCTATATATCAATGAAAAAATAGAATAAAAAAACTGTATACTTATATTGTATTCATTAAGTAATATAATTTATTAAATATTTTTTTCAGAATGCGCGTGCATAAATTCACTAAAATGTTCAAAATGACAATTCTTTGCCCTTGCATCTTTAACCATGAAAAGAATTGCACCTAAATTTGACATATTGAAATGAAAAGAATTGCACTAAAATTAAAATTTGACATATTGCAGTCAAGTCAAAGACTCCGTCGATTAGTATACTTACATATTAGATCTTAATATTGGTAACGACACATCTTTGAATTGGTAACAACACATCATAAAACTTTGTTGATTTTAATATTATTATCGTTTGGTATTTAATGGTGATTGTTGACAAACATCTAATAATTTAGCAATAAATACCCCGGGTATTCAGATGTCTGCGTTTAAAGTAGCGATTTGTCTTAATTTTCTCAAAAAAAGTAATAATAGGTAGGTATTATTAATATAAAGCATTCAACAATAATAATAGAGTAGAACAAATATTATTTAAAATAAAAAAGCATTTGTAAGATTACTTTATATTATGACGTAGAAAATGATTATTTGTGTACACGGGATGTTAAAAAATATATCTACATTTCTCGTTAGATAATAATTCCATTTAATGCTGAAGATATATTTCAATCTTTCAGAACTAAAGCATACAAAATATGTGTTACTCTCGGTGTCGACGTGCGTATGTCCATCTTATACCACAGTACAATAATAATGTACAACATGTATAAAAAATTTAAACAATACATTACAATATATATATATATATATTGTATTATATATATATATATATATATATATATATATATACAAATGAATGTTCCCAAATGCTCGCAGAAGTAAAATCAGGAAATTACCATATTATATATTATTAATGGCGGCCTTTCGTTGGGTCTTGTGGATTAATATCATCGATATATTTATTTATTCCCTGTAGATTTAATAGTGAAACATGTACTATCTGATCCGAGTGGGCGTGGGAATAAATTGATTCGACATTTTACGGCAAAATCCAGAACAGTGTTGCCCCCGACACAAATAATAATCGCGGTACAGCATCGGAATAATTTTCTATACGCCCAAACACGAAGTGTTTGTCCAAACGTGTGTAAAATCCAGTAAAATCAAAATTATTCAATTGTTCTTTTTTGTTTCATTCCGTTTTTGAATCGCGATCGTAATCAGTTGATTGAAAATTTATGGAAAGTTTATTGACTCGATCCACGTTCACCCCCATAAAAAGCTGCGTTTAATGGCTACAGAATTTGAAACCTAAAAATTTGTCGTTTTGTCGGAAACAAAATACGGAATTCTTTGATGGGTATCTTAAAAGGGTATTTTTATCGATACCTGATGAAAGCATTCTTCAACCTGGTTTCATTTCTCAGCTTAATTAAAATGAAAAAAAAAATACAGAATACCTTTTCGAGTTATTAATTAAACATCAAGGGGAATTTTTATATTTTATTATGTCGATGATTTTTGAAGTCATAGATGCATGTAAAAAAATTGTTAAAACATAATAAATTCTCCCATATTTTGGAATTGCCGAAGCCTCCAATTAAAAAGGCTGTTATTAATATTAACGAGAACGGAACGTAACAAATTGATGAAAATAAAATAGGTAACAAGGCTTCGAATTGCAAAAGCCGGCAAAAAAGGAAAATAATAATAGGTTATATTTCGGAATATAATATACAATCAGCTTGACAGAGTACATAGTAAGAATCGCAAAAAATGGGCGAATTTGAAGTGGGTCAAAACTATTTAATTTGTGATTTTAAAATTATTTATAAACAAATTATTACTGGATGATAACTAAATGTATCAGTCACCGGGTGAAGATCCATGCACTGTAAAAAAACTATTCCAGTATTATTTTATGTAAAATTATTGTTTTTGTTATTACTGTTAAAGCATGGTTTAATTTACATTTTATAACTTGGCCATATTTAGTGTTTTATTTAATTTAAATTTATTAACGCTATAAAAGGCCACGAAACCTAATTACTGTAGCGAAACATACAACAAAAAAAAAGCAAGGTTTGAGAAAGTCACATGCATCGTAACCTCATCGGGAATCAAACCCGGAACCTCCGGTATGAGAAGCCAGCGCCTTGACCACCGGACTACGAAGGTCGCCATGTATACTTTTATTATATATACAATATATTTTCTATCGTACTTGTATGTTGACATTTTCAATATATAATTTGTCGCGACTTTCAAGAAAACTGTATTTTGACTTTCTTTAAACAAACAATCTGTCAGGTTTTGTAAAATAAAATAAATAATTTTTAATTTTACTTGTTTATAAAACATATAGAATTATATTCAAGCTGTGTGTTTGTTGTTAAAGCGACATAATGTAGCAATAGAATTCTTGAATGTTTTGTGGTACAATATATATAAAAAAAAATACAATCAGCGATTGTTATTTTATTTTCCGGGAAGTACTCGCCGGGTCAAGTAGCCCCCTTTGCCCCATTTCGCCGCAATATAATAATTTTAATACTTCCCTATTATCATTCGACAATTTTCGATGGCTGTTATAATCCCCTTTAAGGGTCCTTTAATGGGGCCAGAGTTTAATGTAAGCTGCCGTTCACCGGGGAGACGCAGGGTAGACGAAAGTCGGGGTAAATTTTAAATCCGAATTACACGTAAAATCCTGATTATATTCGTGTCCTTTCTCAGGGAAACGAAAATAAATTCAGGATTGTTTTGTATGATTTAAAGAACAATTAACGCATATTTTTAAACAAAACAATGAAATCGTTAATGGCAGTGGAACGAGAAAATTGGAATATTGAAATGTCACGAAACAGAATTTATTATTCCTTAATAATCATACTTTTTTTGATAAATAATTTTTGATATTTGAATGCGTGGTCAAAATATTTATTTAATCTGTATTAATTATCGCATTGGCAGTTGTCAACAATATGAACGACATTCAGAAAAGATCTTACGTTTTTAAATACACGACAAAACATTACATTTAACACGTTACATGTATTCTAGCCTGTATTAAGATTAATATCCCCTAAAGTCATGAATTATTATAAAATTATGTCATTGAGAGTCTCATTAAAGATGAGCTTTAGTATGACACTCACCCAGTGATCAAGTGGTTGCGGTTCAAGACTCATTTCGGCAGATTACCGAGTTGTTCTATTCTATGGAACCAACTTTAATTAGCTTAGTTTGAAAATAATATGAGTATCGATTAGATGTGTAGTTTGATGGTATCTCTATTAAAAAAACAACGTGTTAAAACATTTCTATGAATATTATATTTCTCATGTTGTGTACTATGAGTGAAAAGGAGGAATATAGAAAATACCAGTAGGTAGCTTATTTCATGTTATTTCATTATATATGGTGTCCCGTGGAAAAATTTCAATATTAAATTGTAATTGCTCGTAAACCATCAGAGTGAGGTAAAGGGAAGGGGTATTGTTAGACGCGCGTGATTTGGTGATTTTCCAGTCGCAATGAATCACTTGTCGGGAGCGCACCTCGCGTTCGCGGTTGAGCAATATTTAAAGTGGAGTGATTCATTGGTTCGTGCGCGTCGCGCTTTTTGTACTCACTTTAATATTCGACGAGTAAGTGATGGGCCCAGCACGCAACTTATCTGGTGTTGGGTTCAAAAGTTCACACAAGAAGGTACAGTGTTTAACCAAACTCCTCCGGACCATCAACGTAAGCAGCGACGCCAGAACATGTGGCTCAAGTTCGACGTGAAATTATGCGCAATCCGCGTAAATCGATAAGGAAGATTTCAGCCTTTACTGGAATAAAAAAATCAACAGTATACGTTATTTTGAAAAATAAACTACAGTTTCACCCATACAAACTGCAAATCGTGCAGTTTCTCAACAAAAATGACTATTCTTTACGTGAAACCTCAGCGAGAACGAAGCTGAAACGTTTTGGAACAGAACGAACGCTTAGAAACATATTATTTACTGACGAAGCCTATTTTCATATCGATGGCTATGTTAATAAACAAAACATGAGATACTGGTGCCCCGACAATCCAAGGGAACGCCATCAAAATCGTTTGCATTGTCCAAAAACGGCAGTGCGGTGTGCAATTTCTGCCCGAGGAATAATTGGCCCACATTTTTTTAACCAGCAAGAGACAGTCACTGCTGACGTTTATTACTGAATAATCGACGAGTTTTTGATACCGCAACTGTAGCTGTTTCCCGGGTTCAATAACAGAACAGAATTTCAGCAAGACGGGGCCACTCCACACACAGCTAGAGTTTCAATGGAGAAGCTGAGGGGAATTTTTCCCAATAAATTAATCGGACCTTATACCGTGAGACTTTTTTTTGTGTACCTTAAGTTGAAAGTTTACAGCAAGAATCCTCGAATAATTCAGGCCCTACAAGAAAATAACCACCGTGAAGTTGCTGCCGTTGAAACAATGCTTTGCTCTCGCGTGTTCGCAAATTTAAGAGTCCGATTGCAAGTACCGTGAGAGAAACGGACAGCATTTAGACGATGTTGTTCATAAAACGTTAAACTAGCATCATTAAACTCCATATTGCATAAATAAAATATGAAAATAACATTGGAGTTTTTTTATATTTCTCATTTTTACACAGTTTCACGCTTTTTATCTGACAACGCGTATATTTCATCAGCTTTAAAGCATAAATATCAATTAGTATTAATCAAAAAATATTCATTCTTATTACGCGATCACTGAATAATTCGAATAAAGAACGTCAGCCTTTTTGTTATTGTTTTGCTTTGCGCTCGCGTCTTCGCAAATTTAAGAGTCCGATAGCAAGAGTGTATTGAGAGAAATGGACGGCATTTAGACGATATTGTTTATAAAACGTAAAATCTGCATCGTTAAACTCCATTTTGTATAAATAAAATATGAGAATAACATTCTGAAACGCCTTCTCGTAAATACGTCAATTGCGTTAAGCCCTCAGTTTTTTAAGGATCTGGCAATAATGAAAATTTCAGAGATGAATTATACTATGTATTTTATGTAAAAATAAGATATTTTACGTTTATATTTTCAGGAAGAAATATCAAAAGCTAATAATTTGATAAACTACTTAATTACCATCAAGTCGTTTCTCCGCGGGGGTAGCCAGAGAGGATAGAACGCCACAGTCATCTGTCCTGACGCACAATTCTCGCTTCATCTTCTCGTACAAGCTCGCCGATTGTTGAGGTCTCTAACAGAACCATCCTCTATTATCTGGTTTATCTGGTCGTACCAAGTCTTCCGCGGACGTCCTCTATTTCTGGTGTCATCAACACTTGCGTCATATATCTTTCTAACTATTCTCTCCTCATTCATCCGTTCCATATTGATGTACTAAAAACATTTAATTTTGTTATTTTTTAATATTTTTGTATTTTTATGAATAATCAATCAATCCACTATTGAATTAGGTTTTCCTTTCACCCTGACCCTCTCATTGGACCTCTGTCAATCTTCCCCCAAAGTCTAGCGGATAGACAAAATGATAATAAAATAAATAAATGATAATATCTGAATAATGGATTTTTCGTACAATAATAATTTATTAATCAATACAAAAGATGATTAATTAAATTTTTTAAATGTGTAATTTAATTGACGTGTTTCGCGGAAATATAATACAGTTATGTTTTGAAAGCCTAGCATTCACTAGTGTTATTGCTTATCTAGCCACGTGACTAATTCGATATACCAGCCAGCCCTCCGCACATGTCGCCTCCAATTCCATTCCGGTGTTAGAAGGGATCCTCAGCCGTTACACAATGTACTTACACATGTACCTATGTAAAATATATTACACCAATCGGCGTTCATCAATATCTCCCTGCGCTTAGCGGATTATAATATTATATGTTGTCGTTTAATGCGAGTGACGTCAGAACGCGGGAATATAACCGAAGGAGATTCATAATATAATATAATATAATCGAAATTGAAGGACATTCATAACACAATATAACCGAATGACGTCACAAAGTGCGACAAAACATTTAAGTAACTAGGATAACCGGAATTTTTAACATCGTGGTTCTGTAATGATTCATGAACAGGTAAATGACAAATTATGATAAATGACATGTCGATGAGAGACTGCACAGTTCAGAAAATCGTTTATAAAAATAAATCACAATTGCGTGTGTAGTACAAAATTTTGTTTAATTAAAAAAAACGTTCTTCTTGCTCCAACATTTTCTACTGCCTGTGACTGCAGTGTTAAACATTGCAATTAAGCATTATCGGCTCGACTCGAGTCATTAGTACGAAGCACTTTTTTCTACTTTTCAGCATCAGTACAAAGCACTTTTTTCTACTTTTCAGCATCAGTACGAAGCACTTTTTTCTACTTTTCAGCATTAGTACAAAGCACTTTTTTCTACTTTTCAGCATCAGTACAAAGCACTTTTTTCTACTTTTCAGCATCAGTACAAAGCACCTTTTTCTACTAAAGCATTATCAGCTCGAATCGAGTCATCAGTACAAAGCACATTTTTCTACTTTTCACCTGTATCAGATATTTACATATTTACTACAATATTAATATCAGATCTTGATTTGAATTATAATAAAAATGTAGATTACATGATTATAAGTAGGTATCTAGTTTGATTACCTTTGGATATTTATAATCATATTAAAGAAAGCAAAATGAGGAAGGACACATTATTTTAAACAGTTTAATGATTTATTAGTGATAATATTATATTATTTTTTTAGTGATTTTCAAGATTTATTCTTGACTGGCTTAATTAAGAGGCAAGACGCTCATCTAGCGAAGAAGAATTCATTTCTTCCTGGTTCGTCAGTTTTACATTTTTATAAGAAATACTCTGAACCTTTCTTCAAGACATTAAAAAAAATACTATCGACGTGACACGTCCAATCCAATAAGCATTTAAAATTTTCAACAATATATTAATTTAATTAATATATTGTTGAATAATTTAACAATATATTAATCCAATAAGCATTTAAAATTTTCAAAAATATATTAATTTAATTTTTAATATTGATAAAAATAAATAAATATGTAGTATAGTAAATAAAAACCTCGCAATCTTGAAAAAAACTACAATTCTTTAGATGACGATAAAACCTTTGACTCAAAATTGAATAGAGCAAAAAAATAAGCTTATTGGCACTAAGCCGTAGAATGCGTGGTTTTCTCTTCTTTTAAATACGTCTTGAGAGCTATTATTTCGAGTACTTTCTAAAACTTTAATCCAAAAACCATCTGTGTTCAATGATATTCTATTGTACATTACTAATATGGGAGATTTATATTTAACAGTTAATCATTCCTACTCGAAGAGTACCGAACATATAGCCATGAACTAACGCATATTCCTTGTTTCAATATTTTCAAATTGTTGTCACTCACGTGATCACTTTGGTACCACTTATGCAATCAAATAGCTCCGCGACTTTAAAAAAAAATATGACTCGATTAGAACAAAAATTTAAACGCTGACAATATAACATGCATTGATGTAAAAAATACATCTCGTTTAGGAATATAAAGATTTAATTTTCGAAGAGTAAATACTTTTACTGTTGCATAAATGTGTCATAAACTATCGGATTTAGGTTTCCACAAATAATGTGTGTAGAATGCCCTTCGTCCAGCGACTAATGTTCCAAACCCGTTCATATATGTACAATTTATTTCATTTCTATTCATTTACTGGTCTGTGTTCCTACTGTAAATATAGCGCAGAAGTCTCATTTAAAAATCAGAACTTACAACTTACTTGCTTACTTAGAAAATTGCGAAAATATTTTCGTAAATAAAAGTGTACACTTAAATAATTTCAATTTATTTGTTGTATTATGTAATAAATATAAACGTTATTAATAAATAAAGGTTACAATAATTTAATTTCACACGATACCCAAAACTGTCGTATTAACTTCGTGAAGAAGAAATTGAATCTGGTTATTTAAGATATGGATAAATAATTTATCCAAATATTACATATAGGTAACCCTTCAAGGCGAAATGGGCAAATATTTATCCAGCCATTATCTACTCGTATAGGGTAGGTTAAATTTATACGCGATCTACTCACTTTAATCCGAGCTAAATGTCGAAAGATCTTCACAGCAAGAAATAAGGAGTCATTCGATACTGGAAATTATGTTCTGAAAGCAATTAATTGAGAGTTCACGAAATTCGGTTTCAGTGGATACTTCATAAAAATAAATAGAAAACTAATGGATGAATTATTTTTATTATGCAGAATATAATAGAATATATACGACAAAGGTCATAACGTATAATACTTGAGTTAACACATAAACATTTTTAGTAAAATTATATGAATGAGTGAAAAGGTCAAACGTTAAAGTTTTGAATTAATTAGAAAAATTATGAAATTTATATAAAATATATATTGAAGTAAAAATAAACTACATAAATTTTAAGATATGAAAATGCGTAGAAATTGTTCAGTTCAATTCACCAAAAAATATTTAGTGTATTTCGGGAGGAATAAAGAGCAAATTGTGTTTCATTGAATAAAATCACGAGGCAATTTATTACATTTTACATTGGAATCTCAGTTTTTCTAAAACCAATTTAGGGAGGTTTAGTAACGATTAGAAATTTCACTAAAGGTAGATTTCTTTAAATAATTCAAAGTAATCATTAATGTCGACTAATTATCGTTGTTTAATGTTACAATAACTAGACTAAATTAAGATTTTTCTTTTTACAAAATAAGCCGTTAGCTGATTTATATCCAAAGCTGGATGATGACCCCCCCACGTATTTCTCACATTTTTCTTTTTGTTTTACGCTGCCACGTATTTTCGCATTTTACGTTACATAAATTTATAAAAAAAAGATTTTCATATCACCCCAACGCGGTGCACTAATATGAAAATCAATTAGACATAAAAAATATTAATGTAAAAGTACAACGCGGCTGATCTAATATAAAGATTACCACGCCTATACATTTCAAAGAACGCGCGTACAGTGCATTATGTACGAACGCAATCCCCTCGATAATGCCTCGCCCGCCGAGTCGGCTGCATCAAGATAAAATGATATGAATGCCCCCGGTGCAGTGACATAAATATGATGGATGCACGTCGGGCAAAAAATGCAGTTAACCTTTATTTATTCAATCATTCATAATCATTAAATCCCGCTGTTGACGTTTTCTAGCCATTTTACTGCCGCCTCCGTCGCTGTTTGCGCCGCACAGTCGAATAATGCCTCGAAAAGATGTTAGATGTCACTGTTACAATGCAAATTTGATCGATACTTTTAAATTAAAGGAGTTATTAGCAGATGTTATTTTTCAAATTAAATCTATTTCGGGAAGCCAAAATATTGTATGGCCAAATGTATCAAAAGTTAAATATTTATTAGGAATCGGAGGTAATAGTTGGCATACTCTACGCTCGTAAATTGAAAGTATTAACAGTATAAAAACTTTTTTTTCAACATGATTGACTACCATGCGGTGTAACCTACCCCACGCACTCAGGGTAGTAACCGATGGTACAATATTATGTACATTTTTTACAATACATGCGGTATAAACCGTATCCAGTGAAGTAGTCAGTAATTAAATAATATTGATTATAAAAAAGACCATTAAGTGGTTTCCGTATAAATAACAAATAGTAAAATAATAAATACAGTAAGTATAGTATATGTTTTGTTAACAATTCAAATAAGATTATTAATTAAACAAGACAAAAATTTTTGATAACGGACATCTTGAAACGTATAAAGATAAATAGTTTAAAAAACAATCATTATGGACGTAAAGATATTTTAAAATAAAAAAGCGTAAAAACAAATTATTAAATAATAATAACAATGTGCATAAAATTCTATTAGAAATATAACTGTTTTCCAATTCAAATTTAATTTTTTTTGGCAACCTTTAGAATAAAAACAAACACATATCAAACAAAACTAACATCTAGTTCGAATATTTCAAAGTATATTGACAGTTCATTCCAACTAATCAGTTCCTTTCAAATTTCCTTACGCAGTATCACATACAAGATAAAACTATCTGTAATGATGAACTACTCCAACATTGTGCTCGCACATTTCTATCTTCAAAATTACCGCTGAAGAAAGAAAAGGATTACAATCAAACTAAATCGATATATTCGAGTCAATTTCAATTTGGCATAAGTAGATCCATAAAATGGGGCACATTTAATCGTTGTCGAACAAACGACATTCGTAAATCGCACGAGATCGCGTAAGCCGATGAATAAAAAGACCCATTGCCAATCAGTTAGATTGGGCAGAGTGATCTGAGAATGACCCACCCATGTGTGGGGAGCAGGGGGAGCGGCGGCACAGGGCACAAAAGGATTTCGGATAATTGAACCGGCGCTACACAATGTGGGTACTCGAACAAAATGACTGCGATAAATTTAAACGGAGAAAGTAGAAAAACAGCTTAAAATATTCAATTTACATAAAGGTGGAACGACTTATGTAAATCCATGAACTTTTCTAAGCCACGAGTCATCTTCTTACATCGATTTAAAACGAAGTTTAAGATAAACGAAAATAATATTCTAATATTATGTAAGTATTATTTACGTGCAATAATGTTCAGTAAACACAAATAACTTTTTACAGCTATTAGGGAGAATGGCTCTTTTCGCGGTATTAATATCCCGATTACAAGAAATCTATCGGTCATTTCTAAAATGTGAATACACCAATGGGTGCGTCTTTTAACGTGTAATGGAAATCGGCAAAAGCTTATTTTTAATGTTTTGGTATTACATTTATACAAACGACATATTTTTACAGAGCAGTTATTAAAACATCAAAATAAAATCAATTTTAATGATATTACAATAAAATTGAATTATTTAGTAGTAAAAATTAGATTTATTTGATGTTATTTCGCTTTGAGCATTGTACTATTAAGTACATATATCTTACATACTTCACGCTGGACCATCGATCGAGATCTAGAGACTTAAGAAAACTGAACTACTCTTGACGTTCACACGACCTATTTATACATGTCCCGCCTAATTCTACATTTTTACCATGTCATTAGTATCTACAGTAATCAATTATATAAAAATTAAATGTATTTAGTAGAAAGATACACATATGAAATCAATTTTATCCAAAAATGTTGTTGTTGCTACCGGGATTCGAAACCAAGATCTCTTCCTATTCAGGGAACGTGCATTATGTTCTGAATAATTACAACTTCATAATAAGAATCTGTTCTCCTTAATATCATCCTTAATCAATTATATGTTAGAATAAATGGTTTCCGATAGCTATTTATTCAGTTCAATCTTTTGTTAAAATATAACTACATTAGAACTTCAAGAGACTTGTCAAGATGCTTCTTGCATCGTACAATAAAACGAATCTATTAATTAAAAAGTATTATAATTGCACTGAGTTTTCCATTTGATAATTTTCTAGTTATGTATTGAGAGTCGAGAGCCATCAATGCATTGGAATAATATTATGTTTTATCAGGGGGATGGTGTTCCACAATCTCATCGCACAGTGGTGCCCTAATGGAATAGATGAGACAATCCTTTTTGCCCTGCGCGCCCCCATCGGGCATGGTCCAGGGGGACGCTGCAAATAGTCGCCGGAGCGGAAAAAACCCAACGAAGGGTACAATTGCAATCGCGAAGCGTTTCATTTCCAGCAAATAGTTAGGGCGTAAAGTGAACAGAACGCTTTAGCGACAAGTGCTCGGCTGGTAAAGCATGTAAAAACTGTTTTGCCGCATTAGGGTGGGAGAAATGTCGGTAATGAGAACTATTGTATGGAGAAAAACCGACTTACAAATCTAATATGCATATATCCAAGTCCAGCTTTGTGCCTTAACGATTTCTTTACGGGCAAATTTGTAGGAAACTAATACGTTACATCGGAGTGGATTAACACGAGTTAATATGACGTAGGAATATATTTTTTTTAAACTTCACTTGAAAAATGTATGTTTGTGCCAGGATGGGAGAATGGCTAAGGACAAGAATCGGTGGAGAACACTTGTAGAGAAGGCTAAATCTCACCCTAGTATAAGAAATTGACACCAAATGATCCGGATAACAGAAAAACCCATAAAGAGGTCAGTTTTTAGGAAACGTACATCAAAATTACACGAAGAGTGGCATTCAATGAGATATTTAAAATGTAAACATACAATATAAGTACAAGTATTATCTATCCCCACTCCTGGCGAGACTGTTCAGTAACATGATCAAGCATTTATGAATACCTGCGAATATGACGAAAAGTATTATTGTGCCTATATTAAAGTCGAAACAACTGGATATATCGTCTCCCAAAAACTATAGGCCGATATCGTTGCCACCATAATGACAAGACTTTCTGAAATAATCATTATGGACCAGATTTCAATAAACATGAACACTAGGATTCAAAAATAATCTACTTTTAAAATTAGCAATATTAACTTGGTGGTTAAAATTCATATTTTTTATTTATTATCTTAGTTTTATTAACCACAATTAAAAATAAAACAAATTATTCGACTAAATTTGTATTGAGCAGCAATTTGAGTTAGGTACTAAATTTATTTTTTAAATAATTGTTGTTTTTTTAAAAAACTTAAAAATAGATTCTGGTGAAGAAACAATGCTATATTTTTAGTTAGTTATGACATCCTGAAGAAGGAAAAGGTGTTTTCCGAAACCGGTAGATGTTTTTTAAACTCAATTGTGGTTAATAAAACTAAGATAATAAATAAAAAACAAAAATAATCTGTCTACTGACAATGTGATCTTTGTCGTAAAGAAAATTGTGGACTATTTCAAAAGTCGATGAACCACGATATATGCATGCTTTCTAGATTTGAGCAAAGCCTTTGACCGAGTCAGTTTGCAATGAAATTGCATTTTTATGTTATCACATGGTAAATGCTAAAGATGTTATGTGAACGTGTACAAGACACTGGTCTCAATATGAATTAAAAATTTTGTAGTTAGTATAGAGTAATTTATGTATTATTTTTCTAAATAGGTACCGTGTAGGTACTGAATTCGCAAAGAAGTTCATATCTACCTACCGGAAGTTGAAAGGGTATATTTAAATTGTTGAACATGCGAGTGTTGCGGCTTTTCGAACATGTGAAGTTTAAAGTGTCAAAACCTAAGTTAGATATTTATGGGTACTGACTTGTAGTAGTATGTAGTTACTATGGTAACGAGTATGATGTATTTTATTTGATCCATTTTTTTTGTTTATTATAGTATGAAATGGTGGTCTAAAATGAATTAATGCACGTGCAATCAATTTCAATTATAGATGCGAAACTATGCGGAAATAATGAATGTATTCATTTTATACTTACTCGTGTTTGCATTATAAGTAATATAATCCGACGTCAACACCTTGTTACTTATTAATGTAGTATGATATTCTGTTTTGTTTCTGCCTGGGTTTGCATGCTTAAAAAGCAGACACAAAAAATAAATGAACGTACATCCCTTCTAGAAAGAGCTGCGTGCAAATATTTTGTATTAAACAAACTTGGATTGAAACTTGTGCGTGAATAGACGTCAAGAGTAGGTAGGCACTCTTCGCGTTTTATATAAAAAAAAATACACTCATAAAAGAAATTCAGAATGTTCGTGAAGGTACGTCGACATAGCACGTGTTTCGAGTTAAACAAACAAAGATACGTGTGTTATTTCGGTACGGAATACTTCATTGGTCTCAGGGGGTTGCATATGGAACCACCCCTACGGGCGAAACTGCGGGGGTGCGTCGGGGTACTTAAATCTATCCCCGAGGACCAGCTTACATTGCCTTCGGTACTTGGAAATATATAGCTTTTAAGCAAAATTTTGCGATACCTTTATTTCTAATTTCTTGAATCAAATACATAATGTCATTGAAAAAACAAAATATAAACTGGTCAAAGGTTTTTGGTGAAACTTTGTGAAATTTCATGATTATTTTGTAAATTGAGTTGAAACACTTTGTTTCATTTCATTATTATATTTTATTATATTAAACGATGGGACGTTTTTGTTCCCACCCCACCCCCCACCTCCCTTAAATCCAGACACACCCTTAACTGCTGTCTGAAAATGTTTTTTATTTTAGTTGAATTGTATTATTGATAATAGGAAGATGTTCCCGAAAACCTTCTACCGTTTAATATAATAAAATATAGTGGAATAAAACAAAGTATTTCAATTCAATTTACGAAACAAAATATAATATATTCCTTCAAAATAAATTATACTATCACTACGCTGTAATTTTTCTCCGATGACATTTTTGTAATAGACAAAAGTTATCCTTATCAATATATATAACATCATGAAATCAGCCTTGGTTGATACAGCACTACTTGACATATTTTTACTCGTATAAACACAATATTACAAAACTTTTTCAATGATACATTTTCTTTCCTTAACTATCAAGGAGCAAAAGTTTTCTTTGCTAATTCTAAATATATTTAATAGGTATGCATTAAATATCCCGATTTATAATTTCATATTATGACTATATTGTCACGATCAGTACCTATAAAAGATTCAAAAACGATATAAAAAACCTTTTTTTTTTTTTTTTGTTGATTTGTTTAAAAGAATGAATATTATTATATTATATAACATAAGATATTTAAATACTTGGAGTGAGATTTTTAAAATAAGATATAGGTTTAAATAAAAAGGTATCACGGCTAAAGCAAATAAAGATTCAGAAAAGCTCCCACGATATGTAGCTAGCATTACTCATTTCTGTTTGAGGTAGCTTTCGAAAACGTATTTCCGATTTCCGCTTCCTCTTTTCATTATGGTAATAAGTGGGTAAACTGTGACGTTGACGAAGGTCTAAATCTTAATAATTCCATGGTGGTGGTAAAGGGTTCGCGGGCTCCACGGGCGGAATAGGAAGCTGTAGGTACACAGGGTGACGGATGAGCTTTTTGACATGATTTGAAAGCTTAAAGATTTCTATGTTTGAATACAAATTTCAAAATGATGGCTTTCGTTTATACTTTGAATCTGAACAAAATGTATTAGGAATCACGTAAAAATAATACATATCGTATATCGTATAGGTATACACATATTACATAATGAATAATATAACATAAGAATAGTGATTGAACTGATTCTCATATATAAAGGAAAATAATTAATTGGAAGTCTGTTTTCATCGCTTGAGCATGGCATTGTTGAGGAACTAAATTGTTGAGTAGTAGAATTCTAGTCGAGTACGATCGAGAGAGACAAGTATATGAGATAAACAATGAAAAAGAACAATAGATCTTTATTCAAAAAAATACCGCCCGATAAATTTTAACTAAGGAAGTAATGTGGCCAGCGATTTTATTTATTTGATAATGATAGTTTGGGGAAATGTTATGGCGAGTATTTTGTACGAATAAATAATAACAAATAACAATATCTAAACCTGTCCAAATATTATTAAGCGTATAATTAACACTTATAGGTGAATTGGTGATTTATAATATATATATATATATATATATATACATATTTCTATTATCAATATGTAAATGTTCTAATGGATTAATAAATAATGCACACATAAATAAATAAGGAGGTGAACGCCTAATGAATATTGTATGAACATGAAGAAAAAGAAGCAAAATTATATAAATATGTGAGTACCTAGTAATGTAGGTATGTACATGTATTTTTAAAAAAGATATGAGAAATTGTTTAATTAGAATTCTGTAACCTTTTTAAACGGTCCCATACCAAAGAAGAACAGCGAATAATTGTGATCTATTTTACTAGTCATTTATTATGTAAATTATATAATAAACGGTCCCATACTAAAGAAGAACAGCGAATAATTGTTGTGATATATTTTACTAGTCATTTATTATATAAATTATATAATAAAATCTCTCAAAAAATTTTATAAACGAGTGTTTAAATAAAAAAAATATTACTCTTGTATAAACAATATTAATGAAAAAATCAATTATTGTTATTTATATATCAAATCGAAAAATAATACAGATTATAGAAAAAAAAATGGTGTCACGTCTTCGTGATAAAACGCAAAACATGAAAAGTAAAGTAGAGGGAATTAATTCAACTATTCTTCATAAGAACTCAAATTACGGTCTGCGGAATGTTATCCGCAAGACGGATGCGTGATATTAATAACGATAATGAAGAAAACCGTCCCACGCACTAAATTATCAAATTCCAATGAACGTGGCTTTGTTTCACTTCGGCCCAGGGAGATCTACTGACAATCGATACAACCGCGAGGCATATTTGCGAAGCAATATATTTAACCCGAGGAATAATTTTGCGGATAGGCTGAAGCTAAGATAAAAAGGCAGATACGTATTTGGAGTCTATTCAGATCGTAAACAAAGAAGCAGTAAACATACAAAGGGAAGTACAGGAAAGGATCGCTGAAAGAGAGCCATTTTCGCCGCTAAAAGAAAATGAACTAAAAGTCGTGAGAATATAGATCTATAAATACTCGACAGATTTAATGTGACGTGTTAAATAACGCGGGAGGTAAAATGCGAGTAATATAAAACGGAAAAAGCTTTTATGTACACTTTAACGAACAGCTGATGTTTTCGGATTTGTTCACAGAAAGGTCGACATTATTGACTCTTGACGTTTTAAGTTATGGAAGATAATTTATATTAAGAAAAAGGCGTACAATTTTGGTGAAAATTATATAATGGGGAAACAGATTTTTAAATATAAATATTGAACTGAAATTAAACAAAATGCCTATTAATTCCATAATTGAGATTTCTAAACGTTACTTAATATTCATACGTAAACGACAAACTGGAAAAATTTAACATTATTATCTATCCTCATATATTTGTAACACTAATATTTTTTGGTATTTGCATTTGCGACATAAAAAAATGTATTTTTTTAACATAAACATATTTACATTGGTAAATAATGTCTAACGATCTTATCTTTAATAAGTTGTTTGGTTACGTAAATAATATAATATATTAAATCAATGTAAATAGTTCACTAAAAATGCAGAGGAAAAATGTTTTTTTTAAATAAATTTTTTTCAGTATCATATTTATTTCGGCGTAATTACCAAGCGAGAATATATATATACGTAAACATGACTAAAGATTTGCACTTTTATCAATAAAATGGGAATTCAATCATTTTACATTTCTTAAGAATATGTGCCTTATACGGCAAAATATTTGACGCAACATTTCTAGTCAAAGACATACAAAAATTATATTAATATTGTTGTTAGTTTTATGAATACACCTGGCAGCCTATCTCTCTAGTATGCTGGAGAGGTTTAAATCAGATGCGGAAAAGTCTCGAAACAAAAACATATACGTTAGACTAATACGGGAAATGCATTTCTAGTCCGCCCTTCTACTCTAGCCCTCAATGCCAATAGAAACGTTTTATTCTACTGAATTACATTCACGCTCTCCTGATGCGAATATCCCAAAAGCGAAGCTTCGAACTGAACGCGAAGTTGCGCGTTGTATGTGAAATGTTTTGTTGCGAGGCAGAATAAATAAAATATATTTAGGAATGCTGTATGTGAATCCTCCGAGCACTCTTTTGAATTGCATAAATACAGCTTGAACGTGTATTAATCTTATACACGTAAGTTCAGGTATAGTGGAGGATTAACGGATTTCCCCAGAAAATAAATTCGGTAAATTATGAAATATTATGAGAAGAGAATCCTCTCCAATTATAATATTATTTATATAGTGGCTTTAATTTTGACAATTTTTAAATAAATGTATCAGTGAACTGATTTAAAATATAATCCGATTTTTATCCACATACATATATACAAATAAATATATAATTCACTAACTACATAGAATTTGGCTGGAGATATGTTCTACATGTATGACATCGTAAGACAAGCGTCTCGAAACATGAAATCAATATTGTCAAAATATCTATTTTAATATTTTTATAACAAAAGTGACACTATCCAAAAAGTTCGCTGTTCAATATGAGCATTAAGTTTTATAAAATATTGTATATGATAAATCGGTATAAGATAAACAGTTAAAATAGAAAAGTGACGGTTTTTGCATAAGGTTTAGGTTTTCTTCATTAGATGTAATTCCTAAGAAAAAAATACAAATTTCGATATACGTATAACGAATATATATACAATTGTGATTAAATCAGTATTCGAAAGACGTAAAACAAAATTAGACAAAACTATAAAATGATTAAGTGGTGGTAATTGTTTATGGATGATATAAGTACAGTCGAAATGTGCAATAAAACTCGTGAGACTGTTTTAATCTGCTGACGAGATTGGATTTTTATTTTGCGAATATCAAATGCGAACATAAAGTTTAGGATACTGCGGACATCGGTGGAAATGCAATAAATGCAATCGCATCAACCGGCGCACAACGACGCTTTAACGAGCTCGCATTTCGGTCGCGGGGAGAAAACTCTACCGCCGATAATAAAAGAGAAATAAAAAGTTAATGTAAAAAGTCGGGGAAAAAACTGACTAAATAATAAAATTCTCCCTATGCAAATACAATCCAGCCATCGGTCGCGTCGCACCCGGTCTTAGTTCCGATTTTTTTTTGGTTGCGGTTTTTTCGCGCGCCTTTGCCCCGAGCGGGCCGCCGTCCCGCTCTCCCCTCCTGCGTGAGAGGCCGCTCCCTGCAGACAAACCTACTTTTTTATGTGGATGGTGGTTTTCCGTGCTCGGCGGCAGACCGCTAATTAAGAAGTGCCGGAAAATAAAACGTAAAGGGAATAATTCTCGCTTTCGATAGCCGCCCTGCGGTCAATATGCAGGGGAAGAATCGTCGGCCGGTTTAGCGGAGATTTCTTTTCTACGACTAATATGATGAATCACGAAGTACGCTATTTTAATTAACAAAGTATGCGTATCTAGGTACGAAATTAGAATATTAGTGAGAAACACATCACTGAAATAATATGATATATTTTTTCACTTGTACAGGGCGAAAATCTTAAATTTTATTATTATCACTAAATTTTCTTAAAATGTTAGTACAGATTTTAAAATACACAAAAGATTTAAAAAAAATTCTTATATCAATAATGTAGAGTCGAAAGCACACCTAAAAGATATTTAAATAAGTATGTTGATTTCCGGTTCCATCGCACTCATGTAAGCAGTACGGAATTCGCTCCCTTTTTCGGTATAACATCCTTGAGAATTGCAGAAAAATAGCTGATGTATTTGTATTTTCAAGCATATTAAGAACATATTTTGTGCTGTTAGCTAATAAATTAAGGATATTAACTAGTTCATTGACGGAGGTGTAGAGACAGTTGGCACCAAACAATACAAGCCAAATGTATAAGTTTAATTTAATGCTAATGTTACGGACTAACCACTCAGGATCACTTCCATCGGATGACTGTGTGGACACGAAGGAGATTAAATGTTACATTCGAATGTTCATCCAGTATCCGGGCCCTTCTCTTCTACAAACTACACTCGTCTGCATAAAGCGACGTAGCAGTAACAATGGTTCCCGGCAAAAGCAAACATTCACTATCAATCTAAAGAGTGGGCGAACAAACGGTAGCGAATTGTGGGAAAACGTTTGAATGGTGTTTTCCTTAGTCTTGTAAGCTTTGATACGCTCGCAGAATGCTAATGCATCGTACATAATTGCAAACGGACCCGAAAAGTCCGAAATATAGGACGCGGCGCGGCAGTTCAAACGGAAACGGGTTTTTGAGCTTTGGAGGCGCGGGATCGTGAGGAGAGTTGTTTATCCAATAAAATGGAAGGCGGTGGACGGAGTACAGTGCAGTGGATGCAGCTTCCCGTATCGCTCCTGCGCTGGACGGTGGGCGGGATGGTGATAGCAATCTCGGAGGAAGGGATCCCGGTGCGAGGTCATAGCGTTATGAACACAAAAAATTGATATCAACCAGACACGTGAAGTACTGGGCGGATACTGATAAATAATATTATTAAAAAATAAATGAGAAAGCTACAAATAATATCATACAATCTTATCTCTGACCAGCAAATAATAAATAAAAAAATCTGGAGTATATATCAATAATTAACTGATAATTGGCAGAAAACACATCATAATACAGGTAAAAAGTTCTGATTTTCCAACGTACCTAGAATGTATCAATGATAAAAGAGGAGTAAGAGAAACAAATTGTAATATTTAATGAAAATATAATATTACTAAGTTAATCAATAACGACAAGAAAAAAATCATATTTTCAATTGGTATCGAATTAAATTATCATTGAAAATATGAGAAGTCGATACCTACCTAGGTTGGATACGTAAAACTCAGGCGATTCGTTTGATAAATGGGACGTCCAGAGATAAATATTTTTTCATATCCAATCAAGTGACAAAGTGCCAGAATTACTTTATTCAAAACATGCGAGCGTATGACTTACGTTATTTATTAATTGTTATTAATATATATTAATAAAATTATTTTGACGTAGATTATTAAAAAAATATATATTATTTTCAGTAACTTTCAATATTATTTTATTTTATAATATATATTTACATCACTCCTTTTGTATTTAAAT
This sequence comes from Eubasilissa regina, assembly GCA_022840565.1. Taxonomy (NCBI): domain Eukaryota; kingdom Metazoa; phylum Arthropoda; class Insecta; order Trichoptera; family Phryganeidae; genus Eubasilissa; species Eubasilissa regina. Next base: position 32,803,209 of record JAINEB010000018.1, read on the forward strand.
GCTAAACAAAATCTTAGATTTTATAAATATAGACCCATTACAATACACAGATTCATGACATTTTAGAAATAATTTGTTGGATATGCAAATTATTTCCAAACGATGTTTTGAATTATATTTATAAATATAATATATCATAATTAAATACTTTGTAATAAGATAATAAAATGGGCGTGTATATCAATAAATAAAGAATGTAACAGTATTTCAAAATCAAATATTGAAAACAGATCATTGCAAAATATGTTAATCTTTTGCAACTATGGTGGTTGTCAAAATATGCAGAAGACGGAATTAGAATGCATTGAAATTTTGTTTAAAAAAATTGATGTAGACAGGAATATTTGATAATAACAAATTATACAAGAAAATAATCTTATACTCGAGAATTTAATAAGTTATAGAAAGAGATGGCTTGTTTATCCATATCCTTTACATTTATTTATTATCAAAAATAATATTATGTTTCCACTAAATTTGTGGCTGTAAAATTGTAGAATCGGTCGAGATTTCTTCAAAATAAAGCAAACTTTAGAAAACGTTATAGAGTAGAGTTTAGAAAATATTATAAAGTGGGCATTATAAAATATTTTTAAGTGGGCATTAGAAAATATTATAAAGTGGGCGTTAGAAAAGAAAGTTGAAAAGGTAGGCACTCCAGACGTAGATTTGTAAAAAGATTCCTGGAAATAAAATTATGATTGTCTTAAAAAGTTAGACATATCTGGTTCACAGACGTACTGAGAAGAAGTTCCAAGGAATATTTAATAAATTCTTACCGTCATTGTTTGTTGTGATTCCAAACGATTCCTTAGCCTTCCTTTCGAGGAATTTTCTTTGAAACGCAACTGAAACAAAAAATAACTCAGTTAAATATGCAAAACTTTCGTTGAGGGATTTTTAATTAAAACAATTAAACGAAAACTTTTCTGTTGTGAAATTAAAAATATAATCTAGGTGGAAACATCTTATAAGATTTAAAAAAAAACTTTCAAATAGGGAAAACATTATCATTAATAGGTATTTAAAATATATTTTTAAAATTATTTAGACGAACTTTTGATATAAAAAGACAAAATTACAATTTATTACTTTCGTTTGACAAGGTTCTACATAATCAATATCATACTTTAAATTGAAATTAGCATTTTAAATACTTTAAAAAGGTTGGAGCGCAGATAAAGGTCTAGTGATCTAGTGGTCTGGGGTTCGCGCTTCGTTCCAGGACACCAGCAAGTTAGTCCTATTTCCATAGTATATGCGTTTAGCTTGGTTCGAAAATAGTAAGAATATTGATATGACATGTATTCCGTGTACGCATCTCTATTTTTTTTAAACAAAATGAAAGATGTCAATGTCACTGCTAAAGGGCGTAAATGGCAATAGGCGGGATATACTGCAAGACACATAGATATATAATCGATGGACAAAACATATTTTTGAATGGTATACACGAAACGGCCATAATGACGACATAGAAAACGACATAATCCAAAAGGACACCCAAAATTTCGTTGGGTAGACAAAGTATTGAAGCGGTGGGAGTGACATGGCGCAGATAGGTGGAGAAAAAGAATGAAAGAGAGTGAAAGAATCTTGGGCACGGCCTGTATCCAGTAGTGGATTGATAATAGCTGGTGACAAAAATAAAATATTTCAAAGATGAATGGTTTTATATATACATGGCAAAACCGTCAGTGTATGGTTTTATCAACTGAGACAGATTCAAAGTATTCGGAGACATCATGAGACAGCCCGTCTACTTATAAATGCATTAGTGGTGTCACGTGTGAACTATTGTAACAGCATCTATGAGCTGGCCTGCCAATGTATTAGCTGTATAGACTACAATCGGGTTAATACATTTTCTGCTAAATATTGTCAATGACAAAACATGTCTCTAAAATTTTTTTATTGGGCTTTAGTACGCTATCAGTACTTTTATCTTTGGAAGTAAGTTGGCGTTGAGAACTACTTACGCGTAAAATAACATGGGAATTATTCAGAAAATTCATATGTGGAGAGACAAATCTTACTTCGCTAACTTTCTAAGAGCATAGCGATTATTTGTAGGAATATAGATATATATAGTAAATTTGCACAGTATAATTATTAGTAATATGTAATCAGGACCGTGAACATTTTTTAATTATCATTTGTGACTAGTCAGTTCTTTAAAGCCTTTGAATGGTTTTCATTCTGAAAATTGTGTGTTTAAACTTCAAAAGTAAAGCGAGCTAATTAACTTACAACGATAAACATTCCGCGACGGAGAGTCCGTTGTTTGGCAAATATTCGTTGGTGTAATCAATGCTTATTTGTCCAACTTAGAGCTCGCCGAGCAAACTCCTGCAAATGGCAACACCGTTTGAAATTGAAAGTTTGACAGTCACAAACGAATCGAACAAACAAATGATGCCTCATTGCATTCCTAATTTAAACAGAAACGATCCCGGCTGTACTTATAACACTGTAGCGAATAGTTTTAACCACTTCGTAAAAAATACGGCATTGTTTATAGTGAAACTAAGGCAAGCTTCAAGATTTTTATTGTCTCGCTTGCGCGGTGTACTTAGTTTTATGATATACATATAGAGACCTAATTTAAACAGCGACGAACGTCGCTGGCAGAATTCGATAGTGTTTATTTTGACAATAGCTTTTGTCGAGTGGATTCCATCTATTCTATGGAAGGGACGGGTAACCGCTTCGATTCGTCGCGATGTTTATTTTGGGTTTCAGACTGCCTTGTTTGCTTCGATGCAATTTCCACTCCGGTCGACCCCACTCGAAAATTTAGCTTCTGCATACTTTCTGCTGTAGATGTTATATATTTCGGAGTCCACTCTACTCAGAAATGTTATCTGATATTGCGGGAAAATTGTCAAACGCTTCTTCTTTTTGTCCATGGTTTTAAATTAGTATTTAAATGTTTAAAAATATAATATTTCTTGTTTTTGTTTTATATTATTGTTAATTGGAGCATTTGCACATTTACATTTTAAAAATATAAATGTAACGATATCAAATATCTCTAGAATGAGAATTGGGCATTGCCAGGTAGCCTCACATTTGTTTAGATTGAACATAATAGACTCCCCAATGTGTGAGTGTGGTGCCGAGGAGGAGACCCTTGATCATGTTTTTTTTTGCCTGTCCATTGTGGATCACAGGTTTTTTTACAATAATCTTGTCAATGGTAATTTTCAACTCCCGGTTAACTTGTGTCATCTTCTCTCCCTTAACTCGCCACATTTGAGCTATATGGTAGCAAATTTCTTGAACGACAATGATATTAACTTGTAGCGTAATATTCCCTATTCTATAATATTGTTGTACTGCTTTCTATGAAATAATGTTTTAACTTGTTTAATGGCACAAATCACTTTTGAAGGATGGATTGCCTGTTTAAAAGAAGAAGAAGAAGAAAGATATCAAATTCACCTATAATTTTAAGATAGGTTTACATAGTTGTCTGGTCTTTCGATACGCTGTTACAAACTATACAATGGCTCTTCTAATGTTCATATTGTAATGAGTTACAGTTACATCAATATTAATAAATAAATTAGTTATTAAAAATAATAAATTATTATTGTGAAGTTGCAGTTTTTCAGAACATATTTATACAAATTAAATATATCAATTAGAACGATATAGGGAAAATTCAAAAATTTTAAAACAGGAATAATAGATGTATACGTTCGAAAACTTGTAGTCAACTTACCTATGGTGTGGTGTAATCGGTTAACGCATTTCGCCGGATAGGAATGGATCCAGTTTTGAATCCTGGTAGCGACAAATTGAATTTTCCTGCATATCTTTCCAATTATCAAAATTAAAATTACTTCAGTACGTGTAAGATAACAGACAACAAATAACAGAAGAGTTGTAATTTGAATTAATCATTTAATATAAGAAATTCCTTACAAGTGCATTTAGTGTCGGTGTAATGACCGTATCTTTTTTTCTCGGCATGTCTATTTCAATTTATAAAATATCGGTCGTTGTAAGTTTGTAAAATATTTACAAAAACGTGCATTCTAGTGCACATAAAAATGGCGAGAGTCTGTTTTGTTCGCTGATGCACCGTAATAAAAAAATACCAAATTTGTGCGAAAAATAAATAAAAAAGAAACGTCAGCCACAGTTTGAATCTCGCGGGCACTTTTAAGTAGGCAGTATGCGAAGTTTCCAGTTTTTTACCAGCCGGAATTTCAAGACGCTTTTGAAACGTTCTCGGCGTATTTGCAAATGGAATGGAGTTTTCGGCTGAAAGTAATTAGTTGATGAATTTCTTCTTCCAGTATGCTCAGTAAGTAATTATGTGGTTATTCTTTTGTGCTCACAGGTCTGGGAGCTTCTGTGAATGGTTGAATCAAATGTACGAATCAACCGGAGTTTCGCAATTCGGAAGATGAAAAAGATCCAGAAAAGATAATTAGATTAAAAGTAAATAATTTTTAAATATACGAGAAGTATTTACATTTTTGACTGAGAGAGAATTGGGTATAAAACGGTACGAAAAGAGCAACTTGCTTACCTAATATCACAAAAATAACACTAGTAAAAAAATATTACAATTGTTTACATCGGGGGACCAAATTCGATGAATACAGGGTGTCCAAAAAAAATTATGTACGCGTGAGATAGGAATCATCTATTGCATTTTGGAGCGAGCCCATTGAAAAAGTATTATTCGATGACGAGGAGGTTTAATTGTTAGTACCCACTGATGTGGGGACTATTTTAAAGAAAATTTGATGAAAATACGGATTGACCGACAGGTAGCATTTAATATATACGTACATATAGGCATGTTATAGAAAAGGTGTATAGTGCATAAGAAAGAATAAAAGCCAGCCAATTAACAATATAGAACGCGCCCAAATATAACTTAAATGATGCGTGATGTGTACAAATCCATTGATATTTTGAGTTTGTGCTATCAAAGGTGCCTGGACTAGAATGGCCATCAATTTGAACACTTGTGATAAATAAAACTTAAATTTAGTTTAATGATAATTGAATTTATAACCACACATATGAAAATAAAAACATTTGTTTTTTAGTTCCACTCGTTTAACTCTTTAGACTACTCGTTTTTCTTTTCAATAGATTTTATATAAATACAAGTTGTTGAATTTAAAATGCCCTCATAAGGCGAAGCGCATCTCACGGAAATTAAACAGAGTAGAACTAAAAACAAGTGTTTTCATTTTCATATGTGTGATTATGGAATTCTACAAACTTACCTTCAAAACAATGAATTTATAATACTGTAAACATTTTAAAGTTTTTATAAATGTTTTTAAACAACCTGTATATAAATAGTTAATATCATTGGTAAATATATTCTTCTTCCTGGCTGATCCTCATAACTGAGGATCGCATCCTTCGTAGAGTTCCTTATTCCTTCTGACAGCATTCCTATTCTTCTCGGAATCCTGCAGTTCTCAGCGTTGTTATAAATGAAAAGCCTGTTGCTGACTTCTCTCGCTCGGTCCAGTGTGGGAGATTTGCATCTCCTTCTGAATACTTTCACATTTTTCCGACATCAAAATCTTCTCCACGCTGTCGTCTCTTCTATAAAGGTTCCGAAATGTTGAGACACACAATCGACAGTACACACATAATATATTGATTTTCAATAAATGAGTGCACGAAACCGTAGTTTTAACTTTGACTTGCCATATTTGTCGGTTGTAATTTGCGCGCGTCTATGTGGGACACGCCGGGTAAACAAACACCCGGGGTATATATTATAAGTTGTCAGCACTCAACTTTTTATTAGAGTTTTTTTGTATGACAAACATAAATAAGGGTCGAGAGGCGCCCGGGGTAAATAATACCACTACGCGAGAGACCTGCGGATGATTTTCCTGAGCAAGTTACGGAGAGTTTTTCACGTTTATTATTCTTTTGTAAAGTTGCAAAATTTGCTTCACCTCCCGCGGGACTTTGTGTTTTCCTGTAAATTTAAAACTTTTGTTGATACAGTCAGTATCTAGATAGATAAAAGTCAAGTTGTATGACATCATAAAAATTTGTGTGCCAGTAAATAATAAGATTAAATTATGTAAGAATTTCGACTTGTACCCAAATATTTTATGATTGTCAAAAATTATTTGAATATATTAAAAGCGTGCGTAGTAAAAATAAATAAATGATTCGCGATGAAAATAATTCATATTAACACTTGCGCACATGTCGTATGTCCCAATATCCTTCGTGCGTCACGCGCAAGGGAATTTGAAAGAAATCTGGAGCGAAATTTCATTTTATTTTGAAATATAGTAAGCTAGCGCATTTTGTTCTGAAGATGCATTTTTTAAATAGAAAAAAAACCAGTCGATTTCTATTGTTTAATAGATTGATAATGTCAGAAATATTAAAATTGAAATACCGCAATGCTGCTGTATTATAGATACGTAATTGTCTGTCTGTATCTGTCTTAGGGCGGATTTTAAAATCTACTTTAAATATATAAGCAACCTTAGTCGCAAAATATGGAACTTTAGTTTTACAAACACGAGATAAATAAACGATTTATTTAAGAAGATTTATGTTTCGTACAAGTGAGTCAACCGATATGAAAATCGACCAAAACGAGACGTCATATAAATTTAAGGCGTAATAATTTTTCACGTACAGCATGCGTTTGGAATAAATATTGTAGTTATCAAAATGTTCATGGACATAATCGACGGGGTTCGCAGTAAAACCTCCCCCGGGGTGTGCGTTTAAACCACCCTCGGAAAATTATTCCTTATAGACGCGTTCTGCTCCCATACATCACACTGCTTGGAGACATTGTGTATTCACCCAAAACACGAGGCGTATCGCCAAACGTGACTCGGAGACAAAGTCCGAGAATACAGTGAGCAAGCGACGTAAATACACCCCGATAATATCGAGCAACCGCGCAACAAGACATAGATCTTCGGTGCCGAGACGTTGAAAATAAGTGTTCTAATGCCACCTTTCGAAAATTGAGGTATAGTAATCAGAATGACACTAAAATTGCAAGACGGCCAGAAAGCTGACACTCTCGAGATGTGATGCTGGAGATGATCGCTCAAAGTGATCGAAACACGGCGACGAACAAAACAACGTACCGTTCCGGAAATTACACCAAAAGTGCAAGACGGAGACTGATGATTCAAGCAGCCGCAAACAGAAATAATGATCCTGTATTTTTATGACTCTATTGACATGATTCGGCAACTAAGAAATATAAGAATTGGGATGAAGGAATGATCGAAGAAAATCGGAAACAGAGGAGTTGTGTTTATTTGTAAAGCCACAAAATAATGGCTTGAAAAAGTTAAGCAGAAAAATTGTGGTTTGAGGAGGTTAGGTTTAGTTAGGTAAATAATGATTAGGTTAGGTAAATGGTGATTTGAGAACGTGAAATGGTGTAACATAGGCAAGGTAAGATTAGATGAAAATATAATCCACCAAACGAAATTTTTTAGGGCGCAAATATATCTGCGTCAGGCGCGGTTCCTCCTAGAAATCATCGCAAATCTATTTCGGTCAAACAAAATTGGGAAATTCGCACGGGGCGTCACACGTGGTAGATGGAAGGGCGGGGGGGGGAGGGGGCAGCCGCTGCCCGGGGCGGCCGATAATGAGATGGAAATATGGAGGAAGAGGGTCGTGTCCCTGTAAGCCGAAGACGACACTAAACAATCACAATCCTGCTGTCCGATTTTTTGTTAGAATTTTGGGTCGCCATCGATTTTACCATTTCCATTACCATTCGGGTTACGGCCAGCATGACACTCTTCTTGTTCAACAAGAAGTTTTGCGGGAATTTTTACCGGTTTTCTAACACCGGTACAGAATCTAATGAAAAGAAATATGTTCGTGAGTGTGTTTAATTTATTACCTATACTCAGTGGCATGCAGTGCATACAAGCAAAAAAGTTGTGCATTAATTACAATTATAGGAAACAAATATAAATTAAATAATTGGATTAACATTATTTTACAATTAGCGTCATCTGTGTAGCAGTAGAGTAGTTTAGAGTAGTACTTGTGTATTCGTCGCATCGAGATATTCACATTACTCTGTTCTGTCTTTAAGCTAGTGAATTACTCAAGTCATACAATTGGTTATTTACTTAATTGAATATTTCTTTTATCCGCTTTGTATGGAGTCGTTACCTATGCTGTTTTTTAACAAAATTACAACTGCGTGCTAATCATTGAAGTGTCTACATTCTCATCTACTAATTCGAGAATTTTATTATCTTACTGTTTTTAACGTGTTGATTTCATAATTGTTCAATAAGTTTAGTGAATGGATTAGTTTTTTATTTCGGAAAAACAAAAGGCAATTGGCAGAATTAATTCCAAAGCTAATCTTTAATAAAAATAATTATTTCGTTTAGTTATTACGTGAAGAATTTTCAAACGATAAATGAATCATGTTTAGTCATAGAAAGTGTCCTTAAAAACGTTCATACATTTTTTATATGGGTAAGAAGGTATTATTTTATGTTGACAACTTAAACTTTAAAAACATTAATAATAGTACTCAAAAATTACAAATAAATACATGGTAGGGTTGTATAAACGACGGATTTATTTTGTCTAAAGACGTTGGTCAAACGAAAGTACATATATTGTATTACATACATTATATATGATTGTATAATACCATTGGTAACAGCATAACCTAAATCTATACCTACTGCATGGCACTGCCTATACTAACTCATTGTATAATATAAACTATAAATGGCAAATATTTGCATTAATACAACATATTTTTATGAATACTCATTGAACGTAAACCCTCCAATGAACTTCTCATCACTTCATTTCTTTGCGATTGATAGGAAACCCCACCCAATTATCACTGTCAGATCATAATTAAATTAATTAAATAAAATTAAGGAAGTACTTAGATACGTGATGTTAATTTAAAAATAATATTGTATGTAGTCTATATGTTTTTAATCAAACATACTTAAATATGAAATATATTTCAAAAAAATAAATGACTAAATGTGGAAAAATCTTTGTTCTCTGTATAAGGAGGAATAAATTACGTTCTGGCATACTTAAATAGAGTGAAGTAAAGGAAACAGGGTCATCCGCCTTAATTAGATTGAAGCCTGTACTAAAGGACTCAAGGATACTAAAGTATATCCCAAGAGTTCAATCCAAACAATAACAATTCACACTAGCGGTGAGCTCAAAATCTGTATGTATAAATCAAAACATGTTCTTATTATTATATGTTGTATCAATGTGTCCAAAATTTACTAAAAATGAATTAATAATTCTGGCGTCTGCAGTCGGTTTACTCAAATGTATTTGAGATTCCGTAAAAATAATGTAGATGGCTTTCAAATAATGGAACGACAGGTGTATTAATTTGAAAAAAATGTAACATATAGGTTCGAAAATTCGTCATGAAAAATACTGGCATTATAACACAATTGGTAGTGTACTTCCCCGGATTGGAAATAGAGATCCAGTTTCGTATCCCGGTGACGTAAAAACAATATTTTTCGACAAAATTGATTTTATATGTGTATATTTATAATTAGTACATTAATTTAGTATTCAAAACATGTACAATTCATGCCCGAAAAATAGTTTTTTTATTTCTGTCAATGTCCAGTTTTAGAGAAATTTCTAAAATGTATTCATAAACAAATGTGTCAGATTATTCGGAAAAATGTTCTTGTGCCTGCAAAATAATCTTACGCCCACCCATATATTTTTTAACATAGATATTTAAACACAAATAAGCCTTATTAATGTTCCATTTTAGAAACAATGGCGTTTTAGTGATTTCAGTAAGACACGCTTGCGAAGTTTATAAGAGAAATACTATTTATTAGAGATATTGTAATATTAAGAGATATTGTAATATTTACCGACGGAACAAGAATCCGCTAATGGGATCATTAGCATGGAAATAATTATTTGCTTCTTATTAGTCAAATATCAAATTGTTTACGACAGACTAAACAAAAATAAAACAACTAATTGTTGCCGAAAAGCACTTGTTTAAACAAGCTATTTAAAATATTAATAAAGCGAAGACCGTGAAACATAGAAAATAATGAAATAGTCGGTGAAAATTCAACTATTCAGCATTTCCAAGGAATGATTCATTTCGCTCTTTTAAACAGAGAAATAAATACAAGTCAGATTTATATTTAATTTGGCGTCTATGGCATCAAACATTGTAATTTATATTTAGAAATAATAAATTGCGAAAGAATTTCAATAGTTTAATCTGACATGATTTCAATTGTACAAAAGTTTGATTTGAGTTATGGCATTGAAGCATTCCTAATTTGAGTATTTATAACATATAGTAACAATAGTTCTGCCTCTGGTAACTTTCATATGATTCATCTCTGTAATGTTAACATTTATAATTACGTACTCCTTTACGCCGTACACTCCTACGCGATTAAAAAAATGAACTATGTTTATTCATTTTATATGGATATATGCGACACATCTTCTATATTTTATTTTTTATACACAACGTACATAGAAAAACATTTTAGCGCCATAATAATAATTATTCTTTCGTGTACAAAAGCTATCGTTGGTAGAACGAAACTTTTACAAAAAATGTTTGATATTCGGACAATGATAACTTCTGCGATATTTAAACCACGTGTGTGTTGGTTATTGTATTCAACAAATTATTAAACTATTAAGGAGAACACATTCTTATTGTAAAGTTGTAATTATTCATAACATAGGTCTGTGATGTTTTAAATACTAATTTAATGAATTAATTATAAATATATACACATAAAATCAATTTTGTCGAAAAATATTGTTTTTGCGCTACCGGGATTCGAACTTGGATCTGTATTTCCAATCCGGGGAAGTACACTACCAATTGTGTTATAATGGAACGACAGATGTGTTAATTTGAAAAAGCGAAATATATAGGTTTGAAAATTTGTCATGAAAAATACTGGAGCTATAACACAATTGGATTGGAAATAGAGATCGAATCCGCAAAAACAATATTTTTCGACATAATTGTTTATTTATAATTATTATATTAAATTAGTATTTAAATTATTAAACGTTTAAATGTTACGATGACGCACGTATAATAGGTAACATTAAATTATTTACTATTATTACAGACGCATCTAAAAGTTTTTCTAAAGAAATATTGATTTTGTTTATAAAACGCTTCATTAATTAATTCAAACGATTCATAATATACAATTAACGTAAAGTTTGTTATGAAACATTTAAGTATTGAGGGTGTCCCTCTCGCTCACGTTAAATATACACATATTTATTGACTCAGTGTTAAAAATAATACAAACATAAAAGTGTGAACATTTATGAATTCTATTTTGAATACAGCGTGATGATTTTTTTTTTGTAGAGGCGTAACAAGATTAAGTGTGACTTCATATTTGACTGAGAATAATATTTTAACTCTCGTAACGAACTATTCAGTTAACGTGTCCGCAGTAAGATGTTGAAGTTAACGAATTCAAGTGAAGTTATTTCTAGAAGCCAGACAACAAAGAGTTTGAATAATAATAGCGAGATGTCTGTTGAGGCAGATTTAAAGAATAATTATGTACACAACTATCACGAAATAGTGTCTCACTTCCAGCTGTACATTCCGCTCTTGACTCGTTGTATAATTATGAAAACGGAATTTCAAGATCCATTCGACAAATGACTAATAAGGAAGGTAATTACTAAAATCGTTTAGTAGCTATGTATTTTATTAAAGAGATATAATTACATTTGTAACGTGTATATTTTTATTTCATACTTCACCATCTCATAATATTTCTCTTTATAACATAAAAATTGTACATACAATAAGTACGAGTTTTTAAAAAAATTACAAAACTTTAGCATTTCACTCAAATAGAGAAAAAATATTTTAATGAATGTAAATTGTATGCCCTTTTAAAACAGGCCTAGGCTTGGATCAATTATGAAACGTACCTACTCATAAATATATGAAAAAAAATAATAGTAATACAACCGCAATGAACTATTTATATTACTTTTAAAATTAGCAATATTAACTTTTTGGTTAAAATTCATATTTTTTATTTATTTTTTAAAATACATCTACCGGTTTCGAAAAATACCATTTTCTTCTTCAGGATGTCATAACTAACTAAAAACATATATCATTGTTTCTTCACCAGAATCTATTTTTAAAAAAACAATTATTTTAAAAATAAATTTAGTACCTAACTCAAATTGTTTCTTAATACAAATTTAGTCGAATAATTTAACTACGAGTCCCATTCAAAAAATTTTACCTATAATCTATTTCTGAAATATAATATCTATTATATATAGGTACTAAGTACTACTAAAAAGTTATAAGTATGTGTCACATCATCACAAACAACATTTTTATGCCATTATTTAATTAATGACTAAATGTTATTAAGTATGTATAAATGCGTGCTTTGACATGACATACTATTAATAGTAGTATTACTCGAGATGTCATTTTAACTCCATAAATGATGCGCGCATATATCAATTTTCAGCGCGCTTGCACGATCAAGTGTACCGTAAACTCACACCCACTCTCAGGTTGTGACTGGTTGACTCTTAATCCCTTAATCCCAGTACCGAACCGCCATGTTACAGTGGATCCGACTATCCTACAGGGACCATTAGATATTTCTCCATCGCCAAACTATTCAATTAAGTATTTAGTTACCGACTCTTTATCTCGATGGAAATAATTTGACTAAATTTAAAAATTACTATCCGGTAAGTCTTATATGATTGTATTATCTATTTAGGTAAATTTTACATTTATCTCAACACAAGGAGCTCAGTTCAGCCAATTCAGTGACACTCTGGGTCGTAATTATGAAAATGTATTCGAATCTCGAGGTAAAACGTACAATGAAATATATTAAAATGAACACTTAACATCCCACACTGCATTTATACGAAAATATTCTACGATAGCGAAAACCCATTTGCATCGTAATCATATGCCACATGCCATACGCCATCTTTTAATATTCAACAGCTGTTTTGTGTGGTTGCCCAACGATTGTTGTTGGTTATTTAAAAACGCAGGTGATGATATCGTGTGTACGTGTATTATTTACGTTAAATACGGGTAGATAAAATATTCAGGAGGCAAATCTATTCGACACGATAAACTAGACTTCCATGTTATTTACCTGACTTGAAGAAAAAGCAATATGATTCTCGTGGGCTACGTGTCAATCACGGATAACCATCATTCTATAAGGAAATTCTGAACGACGGATATTCCATCAATTTGATTCGCTAATGGAGATTCAAAACCGAATATTTTCGAAAGGCAGTCAGAATCGCTGAAAGTATATATATATATGTATTTGGTATGTGAATTAAAACTTATAAAAGAGAAAAAAAAATCATGAAAAAGTAAAATATAAAAGCTAGAAGGATGAGAAGAAAAATAAATACATATTCATTTCTTCAATATTAGCAAATATTATAAATAACCAAATCATTTTAAATTTGTTTTATTAATAGTTCGTACCACTTATAATTGTTAAGTTTTCTTTTAATCTATGCTTGTATTTTTAATTACAGTATAAATTGTTTCCTGAAGAAGATACCATAGGTATCGAAACATGTTGATTTATCAATAAATAGTTGTTTAAACAAAATGTTTTGTCTTATTATTTACATATTATGATAAATGTTTTTAATAAAAACAGCTTCGTGTCCGGTAGATGAGTTGACGACTATTAGGTAGTAAAAATATATATAGATATTGTCTAATATATAAAAAAGAAGAAAATATATTTACAAAGCTATTTTTTATAGTTTGTACATTGTATTAACTAGTAAATACGCCAATTCTCTACGAGCATTAGTAAAATGCCAAATGAAAAAACCTAATCTAACCTAACTGCTTCTTTTCACTTTTATTATATCGAACGTATAATTCGGATATATTCATGTTATCATTTAGGTTTTGTTATATTAAGTTAGTTTAGTTTAAATTAGGTTGGATCAAATTTCGAATAAAGCAAAATTTTTTTTGCACCAAAATTCATAATCAATTCGGATATTTATTTACTATTACTAGTATAATAATATAGTAAGAATGGGATTTGACCAAAATATATTATCTTTTCATTCGGAATTCAACTATACAGCATAGTAACTATAAATTTTAACAATATAAAACTTATTTTTTGATTCTATTCGCTTAATTTACTTGAGACGCGTTTGGTTTTTTAAGAGCATTATCATTTTAATAATATAACTCAACAACTTGTATTTATAACTACAATTAAAGACAGCAATACAATTTTATTTGGACGAGATGAAAAGGGTCAACATTACTCATACAATGTTTCCAATTGTTCTAAGCAACCAATTAATTTGAAGCATTAAAAATGTATGGAAATCTTCAGAATCAATGAATAATATTGTCTCTTTTCATGGCATGTAAATAAAATTGTATTTCTGTCCCCCATCATAGTTATCAATACAAGTTGAGTTAAATTGTTATATTGATAATGCCCTTAAGAGGCGAAATGAGTCTCAAGTAAATTAAACGAGTAGAATAAAAAAGCAAGTGTTTTATTTTCACATATGTAATTATAGTTCTACAAACTTATCTCAAAAACAGTATTAATAAGAAGATAGTGTCGAGTTAAAATTGTGTGAGTAAGAGCAGCTAAAAGGAAGCTCTAAATTGTGTTATACAAAAGCATGCCAGCATATATATATGTGTGAGTTAAGTATGCAGAAATAAACTTGTAAGCTGTAGTTTTAAGAAAAATAACAATATTGTGAGTCAAAGTGATGCATTAAGAGAGCGGTGAGAATGGACAGGTCGTGAGAGATTGGAATCGCGCGCGAAGCAGAACGGATTGTGAGAATATATTTTCGCTTTGTTTTTTGTTACAAAACATCCACTTGATAATTTGGATGTGAATGACGTGAATGTATTACGTACCCCTATTCCGCACGCTCGATATAGAGACGAAACACTTAACATGATTACGCCCGATGCCCGCACTCCTGGTGGGCGCGGCTGAATTTATAGTTCTCTTTTCAGATTTAACGGATGAATCTCAGTGTATCTATCTCGCAGCCGTACCAAATGGAGCGAAAGTTTCCATCTGATCATATTTATTTATTTACTTACCGACCGTGTTTCCAGGGCGCTGAACACGGAGATATTTACAAAACTCTTTGAAAAATTGCTTCTCCACCGTTATTATTTTTACGTACAGAGCAAATAAGAAAAAGTCGATGGAAGAACGTATTTACCCCGAAAAAACTGAACGTATGTATAATTTTTATTCAGTCGAATGGGGATGATGCGCGGTTGTGAGCCTCGGTATTAGTAATTTACGATACAGCAATATTTAGGTCTAAGGATTTAAAAAAAAAATACTAATATATATAAATCGTGCAGTGCAAAAGAAGCCTTCGTAACAATCTACACTTAAAATGAAAACACTGAGTCAATTTAATTTATACGCAATGATTCGAATTACTTGATGGATCCAATGAAAGTATTTAATTTTAAAATAATGTATGAATCGCAAAAAACTGCTGCAATGAGATATGAATATGATACAAGGTATCAAAAACGAGTAAAACACAGATATGTAGAAAAATTCCTTGTGGCGAATTTTTTCTGACCCTTATATCCAATTCCATTCTAGTATTGAGATAACGCATACGCCACTAAGTATATATTTTCTTATCACGCACCTATATAAAGTGTTTATACATAAAATTATAAATAACATGTTGGACTGCCCTGAGTTAACACAAATGGTTTCGTATAAAGTACTAACTCAAACGAGACAGCATGAAGTGTTCTATGTAGATATCCTTAGAAATAATTATGCTGTTAACTCGCCAATAATACGGATGCTTCGGCTTGGTAATGAGCTGAATTTCATTGACATTTTTCATTGAAGGAGCATACCTGAATTGAAGAAATATTTGTACTTGACATATACTTAGTTTTTAAAATAATGGTATATTTAAATTAAATAAATAAATAATTATGTGAAAGCCCACAAGGGCGATAATGGAATAAATAAACCTTAAGATAATACGCATAAATTACAATTTTATTTTTAATATGAATTTTTACATACTTTATATAATAATTAATTTTAGTTTCTTACAGACTCTTATTACATGTGTCAAATGCACTATCAAATATAAGTTTATATATAGTATATATATAAATATATTTAAAAATAATTTGCGGTAATTAATTAAAAATTATAGTGATCTAGTATGAGGTAAAATTCGGGATTAATCCATTGAATATTGTTCAGAAAATGAAAAGTAGGATCAGGCAATCTTTACATATTTAGAAAGTTACAATAATTATAACTATGTTTTAAAATTGCAACTTCAATTAAAAATATTTTTAAAGAGTACACATTATTATTGTGAATAATGTTGTAATTTTTTCAGAATATAGTTCTGTGATATTTTAATACCAATTAAATGCATCAATTAGAAACATATATAATATGTACTAACAGATAAAATCAATTAATCGAAAAAATACTTTAGATTTGAACCGGGAACTCTTCCTATCCGGGGAAGTGCGCTGACCAATTACACCACGTCAGATTATTAATTGACGACAAATTTTCGAACTTATGTTGCAGCAATTTCATATTGATACATTTACAACTCCATTTTTAATTAAAAGCTATCACTTTTTATTGCGAACATTTTTTTAAAGTTGTAGATTTTTAAAGATAAAATTAATTTAACGAAAAAAATGTTATAGCTGCAACCGGGATTTGAACCAGGAAGTCTTTAATAATTTTGATTAATATAGATTTTTAATGTATGTATATCTTTCTAATTGATGCATTTAAATAGTATTAAAATATTTAATTTCACAATGTTTTCATTAACAAATATTATAGTTATACACACAGCATCCAATATTAAGTGTTACTTTTAAATATTTGTACAATATTGTACGTGATGAACTGATGAACTCTTCCCGATGAACTGACTAATTAGAAATATGCTCGGACATGGCTGGTAAGATAACAAACACAAAGATCAACGTATTATTAACGTAAATTAATATGTTTGACTCATAAATAATCCAACGCGAATGTTAACTTCTAAATCTATTGCCGTTCCACGTACGATTTTCAATAAGCCAGACCAGAGGCAGAAACGGTAATGAGTCCATGAAACGTAGCTCACACCCGACGCCTGAACTGTCCTGGAAGTCGTGAAACTGTCATGAAACTCGTGAAACTGTCATGAAAGTCGGAAGCAAATAAAGCGGACTACACACCGTTAGCAATCAAACGCTTTAGTGTCGGACGGGCTAATAGAAAACCGTGCAAACGGACCGAACCGGTCCCGCAAAGGGCGGCAAGCAAACATGACGAAAATCGTAGAAAGGATAAAAAATGTTACACGCAGGCAGTTCCGAGGAGTGTGAACTGATCCACCTTTTCTCCGAGCGCGGCTGAATTGCGCAACTAACTTGTATTACTCCCGATCGAGGCACATCCAGGATAAATCAAATATTTTGCACGGAGTCGTGGTTTCCCGCAAAAAAAAGTGTAATTAAAACGGCCATTCAAATCTTCGGAGGCTGGGTTAATTGAATCTTTGCACACGTGTCCGAGTGTTGCCGGCAGTTTTCCTCGATGCCTCGTCGCTTCCGTCCGTTTCCGTAGTTAGCGGCGGGGGATCACGGACGTGTTAAAAGAGAAGAAACGTGCGCTGAAATTTATGTGCGAGAGTGTGTTTGATATATTGCCTTCGGAGAGTACGGGATAGCGTGAAGTATTGTGTGTGTGACGGGCCGCGACGCGTGAGGGGAATACCGCGAAGGGCGGCCCGCCGCGCGCCGGCCCGGCCGCCCCGTTCCTCTGCTCGGGGAACATTACCAATCGTCGAGAATTATTCTAATCAGCCAGTGAGACTTTCGTTTGAAATATAAAGAATAAATTTTAAATAAAATTCCCAGTACAAAAAAATATATAAATATAAATATAATGCAGAGAGCGAGGATTCGAAACGGAATTATAAATCAAACGATGTACCCACCCTCTGTTATCTATTATATATCCATAAAGTCGCTCAGAAAACCATGTTTTTGGCAGTGGGTAGATTTTGCAAAGTTATTTTATAAATTATAGCACTATTTAGGTATATTGTATATATTATATTCATTGTTTTTAAAAATATATAATATAACATATAAGACTCCTCAAAAAGAACATCCCGAGAACAGACTACCCACGCTCAGTTTTCATACTAACCTAAGAAACTATAGTTAGTATAAATAAATTTTACTGTTTGGATTTATATATTTTTTTCAAATCTATTTAATTTTTATGGCGTTCACAAAAACAATGACATAACTAAAATCAGGGATCCAAAATGCTGACCACAGAGATCGGGAGGCAAAGTCTAGAAAATCTAAGATCCTAATTTGGTAAATAACAAGGTTTTGTTATTTAACGCCAACCGCTTTAGGAACTTCTGTTCCTTCGCTAGGAAAGAATAAAATATTTATTCTTCACTAGCATCGCTGTCGCCGATTGCTTGCTTACTTGCTGCTAGGCCCTGCGAGCGGTTATTGTGACCGCTACGCGTCCCTTGGTGACCGCCGCGCGGTCAGGGTCTCAATATAATCTATATTTCAACGATAGACCTTTCCCCAAAACAAAAACCACATGTAAATTAAATATCAATGTAGGTGATTCAAATTATTCCACCTTTGTTCGCGATAGACAATAATAAACACAAAAATGCTATTTGCAATCCGATGAATGGTTTTCTCTCAAATTAGATTTTGACATATTTTAGGTCGAAAAATAATCAAAAATCGTTGCAGAGAGTGATTCAATCTATGGAATACCATAGATAAAATAGATTAGAAAAGATGACAGATGTCATGTATGTTTTTTTTACTCGTAATAAAGACAATGCACACTTCATTTCAAATTGAATATACAAAAGAGAAGACATTTAAGTAATCTAATCTAGAGATGTTAAAAACACGTTCGTTTATATCCTGCTCGCGTCGCACAGACAAGGCCGTTTAAGCAAGCACTTTACAGCCACAAATGACACTACTTCCGAAGCCGCCAACATATCCAGAAAGTCACAGATAATAGATGGAGAAGTGGTTATTTTTATTATAA
The DNA here is from genome assembly GCA_022840565.1 of Eubasilissa regina. Taxonomy (NCBI): domain Eukaryota; kingdom Metazoa; phylum Arthropoda; class Insecta; order Trichoptera; family Phryganeidae; genus Eubasilissa; species Eubasilissa regina. The sequence continues at coordinate 32,822,393 of JAINEB010000018.1, forward strand.
TGATCGTTACAAAGTTTACATGATTTAATTTTTTTTAAATATTATTTTTTTTACTACTATTTACACATTCCTTTTTCTAACATTCTGTATAGTTTGTTATATCAATATTATAATAATATATATTTGGAAGGCTTTGTATCTAAAGGTGCTTGAAGTGCTCATATTTAAAGGTATGGCAATGTTAAAAAGTCAAGCTCTGCGAAGAAAAATAATCGAAATGTTACATAAATAATAAACATTAAGAGATGCTACGAATGAATAAATAGAAATCTAAAATTATCAGAGACCTCATAATTTATAAAAGTTTTAAAATTCCGGTTCCATTTTCAATCTTATTCGATATAATTCGGCGAAATTTCCATTTTGGAGTCAGCAATATATTAATTGAAGCAATCTGGCATATCCATTGAGACAATCTCTACGAAATATTTTGTAAAGGTCTTTCTTTTACTGTTTCCGTTAATAGATTCTGTCAAAAGGAAAGTATTTTTCATTCCACTAACTTAGGATTAAACGTTATTGTGTATTTTATTATTATTCGCTAGATGAAATATACTCGAATATACCCATCTGGAAATAGTGGAAGAAATTATTACACGTAACCAACCGACATTATAGATCTTGTATGGTGGATGATGGATCATTATCATTATCATCGTCAGCTCGTTTCCATAGACTCTGATTACTTGTTCTAAATCTATTTTAATGTTCGGTATCCTTCTCTGTCTGCTATTCTATGCATTCAGTTACTCTTGGCTGCACGCCGTATCGACCACGGTGGGCGATACATACTTCTTGTTCCCCTTCTGTGTCCACTCTCTCTACTCCAGCGATTATCCATTCTTCGGCAGAGGTGCCTGACCCACAGCTATTTTTCTATGGCTCGCTTCCTTTAGTTTATGCATTGAGCCCGCAGTCAACGTCCAACTTTTGGTATGTCATTGAGTTTATCAAGGTGTGAGTATCCCGCTGGGTGATGTTGGCCAGGTGGAAGTCGACTGGATTGTGGTGTCGGAGCCGTGAATCGCTTTTTTGGTTCTTTGCTTCCCATAAAAGGGAAAGGAGTGCTTGTATTGGTGTATATAGTTTAATTTATCAGCGTTGTATCTTTTATTTATTTTATTTTATTATGTATGTGTGTGTGCCTATAATCTATATATTATTTTTTTCTTTATACGCAAGTATGTGTACGATAATAATAAAAGCTTAACACTCTATTGGACATTGAACGTCATTAAATAGTAGCTTGGAATAAAATTAAACCATTCTTTTGCAACTATAGGAAAACTAACTCCTCAGTTTCGGAGAAGTAGTGGGGCCATGGTTGAAGACTTTAATTTTGTAGTAATGTATATATATGTATATATATATATATATATATATATATATATATATATATATGTATATATATATACATTACCACAAAATTAAAGTCTTCAACCATGGCCCCTATTTCATGTTATATATAACATGTAACATAATTTCTCCAGGTAAACATCAAAAATGAAATTAAAACAAATTAGATGAATTAATAGAAAAAATCTAACAAACAAAAAATATATAGTTACCACCTGGATTCGAACCCGCAACATTCTCTTACCGGGAGAATGCGTTAGCAATTTACACTACGTTAGAGTACTTTCACATTGTAATTTTCGACCTTATATGTTATTCCTTATATTATATATAGTGAGATTGTTTTTTATTATTTACAATTAAAATTATAACAGTTCCGGGTTCGAGTTCTAAGTGATTCAATTAACATGTTTTATTTATCAAATAACTGTGTTCTAAAATTGCAACTTCGCAATAATAAAAAAAAAAACTGTAATTAATTCGCGAGACATGTTTTAAAAAATATAATTAGTTTCAACAATTTTCCAAGCTCTTGAAACTAAATGAAATGCACAAGGGAAGTTCAGAAGTTGAAAATGAAAACGGGTGATTAAGCTATTCAGAACAAACATTAAGGAAAACAGCAATAATATAATAGTAATCAAACTAATTCACTAACAGTGAAAATGATTAAAATATTTAAATGTACTAATTTATATTGTTCCGTGCCCTACGTAATAAGTTAACGGACATGCAATGTACGTATGCACAAAATATACAACAACACGATCATTTATTCGAGAGGACTCGGCATTTTCTTTGATAAATATAAAAGCGCATCGTATGCCGCATGCACAAATTACAAAAATGTTTGAATGCACAGTAAACAGCGGTACGATTTCCCATTAAAACCGTTTGATAAATGGCCCAAAGCAATTCGTTTTATCAGATATCCGCGCCATAATAACTCATTCCAGTACCGGCTATTTGTTTAGTGGAACTTCTATAAACGCAACAGTAGACAGCTCTACAAGAAGCTTGCAGCGAGCAGCAATGACAGTGTCATCGAACCTAATATTAGATATTATTCGTTAAACTAAATTAATTTACCATGAAACCGTTTCCCTGTGTCACAATGAATGGTGACCTTCCTACTATCCAAGTTCTATGGGTAAAATATCCCATATCGGTCCTACTCATTCACCACCAGAGAGGCATTTTTAGTGCTGCATGGCAGCTTTGCTGTAATGCAATACGGCACGGCCTCCCAATCAACAACTAATTACTGTCCCCCGTGAACTTTTTTAAACGCCACAGTCTTCCGTCCTGACGTACGACTCTCGCTTCGTTCACTTTTATATTCTGTTTATTATTCTGGCGTCTGCAGTCGGATTCTGTAAAAATAATGTAGATGGCTTTCAAATAATGGAACGACAGGTGTATTAATTTGAAAAATGTAACATATAGGTTCGAAAATTTGTCATGAAAAATACTGGGGTTATACAATTGGTAGTGTACTTCCCCGGATTAGAAATAGAGATCCAGGTTTGAATCCCGGTGAAGCAAAAACAATATTTTTCGACAAAATTGATTTTATATATATATATATTTATAATTAATACATTAATTTAGTATTTATAATTTATTGTTAATAGCATAAAAAAAATGCTAACCTGATGGTGGAATTAAAATTTTAATTTAAAAAGTTAATTAAAATATTTACACTTTTAGTGTTTGATTACTTTTCATTACAGTTAACACCTAGCAATCTATACACATATTTGATATATACAAATGATTAATAGTACACTTAAAGAATGGGAGTGAAATTTTAATGTTTGATTGACGTACAATTATAATATTAATTACTAGCTGCCTAACAAACAAGACGCCGCGATTTGACGTACACACAAGATTACTCAATTTAAATAAGTAACATTCAAATGTTTCCGTATTTAGCCTGATTAGTAACGCTACGTCAAAACATGTACAAATATGTTTGAAATCTCTCGTCGAAATAATGACAATATCTCGTCTCATTCGCCCTTACGAATGTAGATACTTAACTACATATTTACAATACGAGACACCGACAATACGAGCGAAAACAGAGAACTTACTTTGGAGACATACATTTTATTATGTTTGTACATTCAACAAACACTGTGCGTTTTCCTCGCTGAAGACAGCTTTTCGCTGATTGATAACCGACTGGATGGGAAGAAAGCTATTTCTCGGCGGTCCATTATAAACATCCCACTAATGAGGACTCGCGTGATTTGTGACTTGCAGTACAAATACCGGAGAATACTAATATTTAAGCATTACGATAAAAGGAAAAAATAGAATTGGAAGGGTGTAATACACTGTATTATAATACAGAGTACATAACAGTTAGTCATATAGAGATATATGTATAATAAGGGTTGTAACAGATAATAATATTGACATATATAATACAAATTAATCTACAGTAGTTTATGGGAACTTACTTTTATTCAATGTTTAAATTTATGTGTAAAAAATTCATAACGTTAAAAGGAGAATATCTAATTTATCGGGACATTCGATAATAATGGAGCGACTCCATCGGTGACACAATTCCATGGCAATTTTTGGAAAACAACAAAGTTTGGAATCAATAAAATTTCTAGAAAACCCACTGCTTTCGTAACATTTTCGACGCAAATTTTGAAAAAAATCACAAGTTATCTACAACAATATCGAATCTGGTTAACGCGTGAATAAATATTAATTATAAAATCAATTATAATAGTAATTTGTAAAAGTCCTAAGAATTCATATAATTTTCAATACCTGAGTAACATATTTAATTATTACCTTTATTTAATGTAGGCACTCACAATATAAGTATCTATTAAAAAAATAATATTGGTAACATAAATAGTAACATATGAAATATGGTAGGTAAAGGTAAAGTGTAATGAACTCCGTTAACACAAAAATTATACTAATTTACATAAATATTACATGATTGATTTTTATTACGTCACAGTCTATGAAGACGCAGCAATGTAAAATTTAATTGATTTATACATGAATGATTGTGTAAATAAATATTTTTTAAAATTAAGTAGAAAAGATAAAGCGTTCGAAAAAATCTATAATATCGGCAATAAAAAACAATAAATTAATTTTTGCCAGTTCAGTTTAAAACATTTTTAAAATAATTCCGATAACACTTTTGTAAATTATAAAAATTCACTAATCGTACTTAATATACACAGCTATTTTTACAATCAATGTAAATACAGCTTTTGAAATGGCTTCTAACAGAAAAATTTCTCGTATTTAGAATTGGAATATCGAAAACAATAATATTATAGTACCCGAGTCTAAAACGTTCAAAACCTGTATTTAATATATATTTAATGTCTATAATATAAGTAGGTAGGTACCTATTACCTTTTTATCAAATATATAACATTATTTTATTTCGCTGCTGGAAGACATCTGACCTTTTCAACTTAACAGTGAAAACAGAAAGTTCTAGAAAAATTTAAATTAATTACAATATAAAAACAATACATTTTTAGCTTTGGTTATACGGGCTTTAATAATTATAGTCTTTGGCGTGTCTGCATCAAAGTATAAAATAATTATCAAGATTTATAAAGCCTTTTACATGTTGCCACAGGGGTTATAAAAAGAAGAACATTAGAAAGTGCTTTCAATAAAAATAATTAATCAAATCGACTCCCGCAACCTTCAATCCGGAAACAAAAGAGTGAAATGATTATTCTCTTACGAATAGGAAAAAAGATATAAAAGTGTTCGATTATAGGGTTAAAGAATCTCATTATGTGAATATGAAAGGAATTTAATTTTGTTTTTATACAATCATTCTATTATTTATTTTACTTCAAAGTATAAAAGACAGGAAGTCTAAGAGATGAAATAAAGAATTATTCCACAATGTAAAATACCAGAAGGGTTCTCCAGATAATTAATTTTATTCTTTCGCAAAGTATTAATTAATTATTTTATATACACAAGGAGATTCGTCCAGAAGAGTTGAGCGAACTCGATCAATTTTTTAAATGTATAAATGAAATATAATTTAAGTAATTTTATAAAAATTTAAATACACAGTATATCAGTGACAAAAGAGGATATATATATTATTTTAATTACAATTAAGTACATATGTATTTATTACACATATATTATATAATAGTAATAAATTTTTTTTTCAGAGTTTACGTTATTGTTAAGTTAAGTGTTAGTTATTGAAACAAATGTAATGATAGATGTATTTTACATTAGGAGAGTTTAAAAAGATGATACAATAGCTAAGAATAATGTCGAGAAAAAATTTTGTTGGTCTAGCGATCGAATAGTCGGAGGATCGAGCCTCATCTCGGGAAACAAGCAAGTCAGCAGGTTCCACAGTACGTTTAGCTTCATTTGAAAATAGTAAGAATATCAATGTGACGTGTATTCCGCGTACGCACATCTATTTATAATAATAATGGTATATACGTGTATCGAATAACGAATAAATAATTTAGAAAAAAGTACTTGTGTATCTAATTACAATAAGATAGTTCATAAGATAGTATTTTTTATTTATTATCTTTGTTTTATTAACCGCTTAATTAAGTTTAAACACATCTACCGATTTCGAAAAATTTAAAAATAGATTATTTATTATTATTATATATTTTTAAAATAGATTCTGGTAAAGAAACAATAATATATGTTTTTAGTTAGTTATGACATTCTGAAGAAGAAAACGGTATTTTTCGAAACCGGTAGATGTACTTAAACTCAATTAAGTGGTTAATAAAACAAAGATAATAAATAAAAAATATGAATTTTAACCATATAGTTATTATTGCTAATTTTAAAAGTATCAAAATTATAAAAGTGATCGGTGAAATAGTTTAGTAATCTGTAAAAGCACTGGACACTGATTTGTAGAGTTAGCTTAGGCAGAATATATGCAGACACCATATCGCAGATACTTGTATGTCGCAAACAGATGTAATGGAAAATATGCATTATTTGTTTACTTTCCAATTCCTTAGAGTACTCTACGTGGAGCACTATACTAACATTAGTGTACGTGGCTAACCATCTAATGTTACTTCTAGAAGTGCATCAAGAATATTTTTACAAAACCACTTTCTACCTATGAAGACCATAAATATTTTATTATTAATGTTGTTTATACAATTGTACTAAGTATTCAGAGGCATGTTTGAAAATTATTATATTTCAACATTTATGAATTTATTTTAATGTACCTATTAATGTAAGAATTCTACACAAAACATTTAATTTTATTTATAGCTATGAATTCGTGAAAATAAATTGTGTAATGAAAAAATATCTTAAATACTAATTAAATGTATTAATTAGAAAGATGTACATATAAAATCAATTTTAACGAAATATATTGATGTTGCGCTGCCGGGATTCGAACCTGGATCTGTTTTCCAATCCGGGGAAGGTGCATTAACCAACTATGCATTAACCATTCAAATGAATACATCTATCGTTCCATTATTTGAAAGCCATCTAATTAGTTTTTTTACGGAATGTCAAATATCCTTGAGTAAACCAATAGCAGACGCCAGAATAAACAATTCATTTTTATAAAATTTTGGACACATTGATTCAACTTATATATTATTAAGAAGAATACATTCTCATTGTGAAGTTGTATTAATTTGAAAAGTGTAACATATGGGTTCGAAAATTTGTCGTCAAAAGTACTGTCGCTGTAGCATAGTTGGTTAATGCACCTTTCTCAGATGGGAAAAGAGATTCAGGTTCGAATCTCGGTAGCGCAACAACAATATTTTTCGATAAAATTGATTTTATATGTGTACGTTTCTAATCAATACATTTAATTAGTATTAAAAATATCACAGAGCTATGTTCTGAATAATTACGACTTCACAATAAGAATGTGTTCTTCTTAATAAGAAAATATCTAATTTATTAAATATTTTCTTTACACAATTCGGTGAGGATATTTTGTATTCAGTCAGTCTTGTTCTACTGTCATATTTACAGGTAGCAAAAATCCATTTACACGAGATATACTTTATCAGTATTGTCGTGCATTTTGTCCATTTCAAAATGTTTCGCTCGAGTCGCAACAGGCCAGTATGTTAATGTGTATGTAATGACGTAACGTGGAAATATATTCTGGCATCTAGCCGAAGTTGATCACATCACGAGACAAAGCAGCGAGCAAAGGTTGAGGACGTCTAGTTAGAGTTGTTCTGCGGCGTGGGAAGCCGGAGAGCTAATCGGTGGGCAGAATTGAATAAAGCGTCGATATAATACGCGTTGAATATGGTAATCGACCAATTCCTAACAAAAAAAGTCTCGCGAAAATAACATTAGGCACAGTGTTCCAATAATTGGCTTCTAAAATACGAATACAAATGCGGAACCTCGACTTACGAACATAATTCGTTCCGTTAACGTCGTGCTCGTTTCCCAAAACAAAGAGGTAGTCGAGATACATATATGGTATCAACATAAAATTTTCTTAAAATAATTCATAAAGTATCGATCAAAATTTTTACTGAAGTAAACGAGGATAAATCATCAAATGCATAGAAAAAAAGAAACATTTTAGTAAATATTTTCAAATAACATTCTCAAGAAAATTTAACAACATTAATTTTAGTAACACAATAAACAGCACTCAGCTAGAAAATAAAAGAGATGTTAAAGACCTAGGAAAAATCCTCGATAGCAAAACTTATTTTTAAGAATCATATTGACCAAATTACCTCCGAGGCTAGAACTCATACTTCGAACCTTCCAAATATCCACTTTCCAAACAAACACTTCCAAAATCCATATTGTTTAAAATACTGTATTACGCATTCGTTCGTAGTCACTTAGAGTACGCATCTCAAATCTGGAACTCATGGCAGATTACATATATTACGAGGTTAGGATGAATACAAAATAGGTTTCTTCGATATCTTATTCAACTCCTATTTAGACGCAGCAAACTTTCACAATATGAAAACCCTAAAATATTGAAGAACACGTGCTGACCTTCTCTTCAAACTACTGCAAGGTCATATTGATTGTCCCAGCCAATTAGAATTAATGTCTCTCCAGACACCATCTAGATCGACCCGGCAGTCCGCACTCTTCCAAATTCCTAGAAGTAGAACATACGAGTATTACGTACAAAATTCATCCATTCACCGGTCATGCAAATACCATAATGATTGACTTTTTAAACATTAGCCTTACTACGCTCAAAAAGTTATTTTTATGAACCACCACATTCTCAATTTTGGCCAATCATTCTACCTATAAATACATCTTGCTCTCCCTTTACCGCAACAATAGTTGCAACCTCCCCACTCTTTCTCCCACCTTTTTTCCTTTTATTTATCTTCCGCACCTAAACATACTTATGTACCTAAACATTTCTGTGTATTTTCAGAAATAGTGCCACAGGTTAAATATTTATTATGATATATTAAGTTTACACCGTCAAAATCCCTTAATAAAATAAATATTTTATAAGTTAATAAATATTTTTATTCAAGAAATAAAATTGTACGATTATTCAATATTATTATAATATTGAAAAATAGGTTTTATTGTTTTCAATATCTAGCTAGGAAAACCAGTACACACATAGAATACACACCAATAAATACACGAAGCCTAATATGTATGTTTTATTTAAATATAAATTTAATATAAATAATATAAACTTTGTTTTTCACCATTATATGAGTTGAATTTAATACACCAACAGATTTTTTAAAATACCCTTTCCTTCATCAGGATGTCAAATAAACTAATTAAAACCATATATTATGTCAAATTGTTTTAATGTTTATAAAAATTCAATTTAAAAAAAAATATATATTTATCTATATTTAAAACAAATTCTAGTACCTAACTTAAATTGTTACGACAATGAAAGACGTGGAAAGATGTTTAAATACATTATTTATAAGAGGTCCAACGCAATGTCGAACTGTGGGGATTTTGTTGTTCTTAATAAAATTTTAAAAAAATATTGAAATGGTATAAATAGATAAAGAAAACATTTCAAAGATTAAAATAGTAATACTAATTTAATGTATTAATTATAAATATATACATATAAAATCAATTTTGTCGAAAAATATTGTTTTTGCGCTACCGGGATACGAACCTGGATCTCTATTTCCAATCCGGGGAAGTACACTACCAATTGTGTTATAATGCCAGTATTTTTCATGACAAATATTCGAACCTATATGTTACATTTTTTTCAAATTAATACACCTATCGTTCCATTATTTGAAAGCCATCTACATTATTTTTACGGAATCTCAAATACCTCTGAGTAAATCCGAATCCCGGTAGCGCAAAAACAATATTTTTCGACAAAATTGATTTTATATGTATATATTTATAATTAATACATTAAATTAGTATTTAAAACATCACAGACCTATGTTATGAATAATTACAACTTCACAATAAGAATGTGTTCTCCTTAATAATTAAAATAGTATATTATAATATAACTCGAAGGAATCTTATAGACATAAATGAATGTTTTTTGTTTAACATCTAATAGTATTTTTCAATTGTAAATATTTATAACAAAGATTACACGATTGTAATAAATGGCGGTAACGCGAGTATATAATATATTACATACATCCAAGAATAATTGCAATGTAATTAGTTAGATAAACGTAAGAGGTAGGTAAATCTTAAAGAATAAATAATTATTTACCACAAAGATAAAGTTCTTGCCTCGCGTGACACTTGAGGTTACATAATGACCATTTCTAATACGCTTTTATTTATGAATCTAGGCAGGTACACTACTAAGATAAAGTAATTACCGCCAAGGTGAACAATGTTAGTAAAATTATTGCAGAGCAAAAATGTGTTCATGTTTGAAAGGAGGGTATAATATTCAAAAATGCAAAAGTTATGAGGCGAATTTTCTTTGATGTTACATTAAGGAATTCGCAAATTTGTACATTTTCAAAACAAATGGTAAGAAATAAAGAATTATTGGCTTGGCATAACATAACGCATTATTTTACTGTACGTATATATATATCATTAACTAGAATTTATAAATAAAATGTCTAATAATTATTACTAATACAAACAATACAACAATTATTATTATTATTATCAGTATATTTAAATTAGTATTATTGACGGATTTACTTGACAATTCAAGCAAATAAAAATTCTCTTCTTTTTGATGTTTACATCGTTAACTTTGTGATTGGACACAATTATTAATTTAAAAAAAATAATAAACTTTGTGCGAACCATTTTGATTAATTAAACGTCGACAAGTTTCGATACTACTGTATCTTCGTCACCGTCAAAATAATCCAAGAGGTTCATACAAAGTTTACTATTTAAAAAAAAATAGGTCATATTAAAAATTGTAATACCTATATAACAAAAAAGGTATTTCATAGTTTAAAAATAAAAATAAACTTTTTTCCTGTCTCTAATAAATGTAAGTAATAAACAAATACACATTTTACGCTCGGTTGCAGAATAATTTATTTCATCAGGATATTATTTTTATGGTAGGGGGAAATAATGATACAAGTCAAAATGGTTTACTGGAAACAGTTTTTTTGTATCTCACAGAATTTTTAAATGAAAAATAAGCTATTTTGACTTATGTGATTATTCCCCCCGACCATACATTTGATATAAGTTATATATATGTACAACACGGAACATTTAAAATGTATATTGTAGAATCACGTATCGTAATATGCATTAATATTATAAATAAAAATAGAATGCATAGCTATTTTTCATATTAAACGTTCTTATTATTGTTTATGTTATCAGCAGCGTTTGATGTTGATAAAATTAAATAAATGTAATACACCGCGACTGACAATAAGTTCGTATGACGCGGCGAGTATTTCTGCCGACCTTTATCATGATAAAATGTGAAGTCGTGAAGGAATGCGGGGAAAATCTGCAACACTCGACCCGTGCGCACCTACAGCCTGACACATTGCAAACTGGTTGGTATTCGTAGAGAATGACTGGTTGGCCATTAACTTTTTTATAATAGTACACAAGATCAATTAAAAGATAGAAAATCTATTATATTATTTCTTCGACAAAAAAAACTATTGTGTTGTACGTAAGCGACTTGGTAAATCATCAAACACGTTCAAAAACTTAAATGCAACTTTTTCTCTCTCTCTCTCTCTCTCTCTCTCTCTGTTTTGTAGGGTTCGGAATAAAGCGGAGGAATAGCACCGTGGGATTCACGCAAATATAGCTCCGGCTCATAATATTTATTCAATTTCAATTAACACTTATTATCATCAGCCGTTTTCTACTCACGGCCGGATGAAGGCCTCCCCAAGTGTCCCATTTTTCTTTGACAATTGACAATTGTTATCTGACAAGTCGTCAGTCTAGCGGGTTTTAGAGCAGCCCCTTCCCTTCGGGCATCGCTGGGTGACTGCATTCGTCCGGCGATTGTCCGTCCCCCGAGTGATAATAATGTATAATATAGTCATACAGTACGTATTAAAATATCGTTTTACTGTAAAGTGCGCAAGTGTTTACTTTTCAATTAAAAAATAAGTAAAATTTTTGAAATAATCACCAGTTTCGGTTTGATTTATTAAACTCCTAAACAAAATGAGAAATTTGTTGATCGTGTAAAATCAGAGCTCAAACAATCGGTATCGACGATATTGTTTAGATTTAAATCGACAACTAGAGTGCCCTCTACGGCATGCAGTTCATTGCTCTCGTACCAGGATGTTGGTGAGATGGGTGGTTAACAAAACAAGCATTAAGCGTCTAATAGAAACAGACTGTACTCGGCTAAAATAATATCGATATACATAAACTCAACGTGTATTACGCAACGCATATTCAGCAATGACCTACTTGGAATTCGGTAGAAGGTTCAGATTTCTTCAACACATGTTTATACAGATTAAGAAAATATCAACAAAATTATATATATTTGTGTTTCGTACAGTAAACTTAGCTAAGAATTGAAATAAAGTAAACAAAATTAGCTTCTTGTAAAATAGAATGGATGGTATTGCTTACGCTCGCTAGAACGAAAACAAAATAAGATTGCCATTTAAACGTGCGGGCTACGAACGCGCCGGTATTTGAAATACATACAATAAGTATGGATAAGATCACTAAGGTGGTTTGGTCACATGTAACGGATGAACGAGGAGATAATGGTGAGAAAGATATATGACGCAAGTGTTGATGGCACCAGAAGCCCGCAGAAGACTTGTCACGACCAGGTAAACTAGATACTGGAGGATGGTCCTGTTAGAAGGCTCCTGTTAGGAGCTATAAATTCTTTCCGGTTGCCCTCTGAATTTAATGTGATAACGAGTCTCACGTCAAATTGTACAGGTATGGCTCTAGTACGATGATACCGGAGCCAACCTATGATGGTATCAAGATGTTAATAATTTAATGTAATTAAAAAAAGTAATATTGACGAATCGAAACGAGAGTAAACAACTCTCAAAACGATTCGAGATAAGGTGTAAATAAAAAAATCGGCGAGCTTGTATGAGAAGATGTATGAATATAAATGAGGCAAGAACTGTGTGTCAGGACAGAAGAGTGTGGCGCTCTATCTTCTCTGCCTGCTCCCGCGGAAAAAACGGCGTGATGATAAGTTACAATAAGTAAAATTGAATTATCGTGCTTGTTATAATACTGTATTACGAGTATATCGTGAACGTCGTTGAAGCGAGATCGTCTGGATGTTATATTTATGAATGAGAAGAAAATTCCTACCTGTGAATCAGAAGGATGCATTTTTTGGTTGACTAAATTGCAATCGTCGTATGTCATCCTCTGTAGACTTTGAGATATGGCAGATGCATGAGTCACTAGTTGATCAATCTGAAAAAATAAGAAAATAATCGTTACAAACGATATAAACTAATTGATGCAATAAAAAATGTTCAATTCGTTTAGCTATTGAAGGTAGATTTAATTTTAGATGACTAGCTAATTTGAAAATAATTTGTTTATGAGAAAGCTAACAGTACTTACAATTGAAAATCAAATTACACAGGAATATCAAATAGGACAAAGACTATCTTACAAGACTTCACAGATTTAATAAATAACATAAATTGCTGCACAATAACAAACAGAGAGAATCAAAAAATAAAAGGTAGGAGAAGAATTAAGAGTAAAGGAGAAATATCAAATCTAACTGTTAGATACTAGATTAGGGGATAGATTTAATGTAAACATACCTCACACGTAGATCAAAACTAAGACAACAAAAAAATAAAGACATTTTTCTCCATTTTTTGTTACTAAAGTAATGAAATTAAATAACATTTTAGGTTATAAATGTATCCTGAAATGACATTACTCGAGAACTGGGACTAAGTTAGTTATGTATATGACAGTATCCGAATACAATAATAACTCAAAATTCATGTTTTTTGAATTGTCTTAGTTTTGATCTAGGTGTGCGATATATATAACTACAAAAACACAAATACATAACATAACTAACATGATATTGTACTTCTTGTGCGAAGTGTCATTAGCACATGCTCGATAAATGATAAATATATATCGTTGCTGGAGCACACCCAAATTGAAGAAATATTTGTACTTGAATTATACTTAGTTTTTAAAATTATGTTATATATTCTTATGCATTCACACGCGTATGTTATAAAAAAAAATGTTAATGATATAGTTAATTAAGACTGAGATCAGTATCTAGGAGATTTAAAACCGTGTATTGACGAGATCAAAGTCGCTAAATTTATAACATATTTGACGATTGAAAGATTCTTACAATTCTTCGACCACATTATGCGTGAGATTATCCTGTGCAAAGAAGAACTGATATGATGGAGGAAGAGAGAATAATAATATCACGATATTTTTACAGTAACTTTTTTAATAACATGGATAATCTTTAGATTCACGTTATAACATACAAATCAAAATGTAACAAAAATGTTAATTTTATTTTTATTATCAATGAGAGATGTTAGACAAATAATAGGTACACTTTATTCGGATGGACGGTGTGAGAAAAATCGCATGTCGAGATAATAGTACTACAATGCAAACACCATCGCTCCAATATTTTTTATTGCACTTGTTCAGAATGCATCCATAAATTATCCATTAATTCTCTTCACAAATCACGGCATTACATTTGCCGTAACAAAGTATTTTTTATTTAATCCTCCGCCGTATTGCTCCATCTGCAACTCTAATATAACATGTTACAACACCAATCCATCGATCGTGAATACGACCGAAGCGTCTACTCAACGATTTTGTAACATTTCAGATTCGGAATAATCCTCATTTACATAGCGAGGAGCACCTACTTATAGGTACGTCTGGCATCAGTTTCCGATTTAGAATTGTAAATTTGATGAGCATCGCATCATCAATATTCTTATCGAAAAAGATTAATGACTTTATTCTCTTGGAATGCTTCCTCGTAATCATATTAAGGAGACATTTCAATGAAGCCTCGATGTCTGGACTGTGATAAATGATTTATTTATTAGAGGCTAATTAAAATGTCTAAGGAGAGATTTCTCAGTAAAGATTTCCACGAATAGAAAGAAGAGACGAAATGAACAAACGTTTTTGTGATAAGTATAACGCCTTGAGACGTTTGAGACGTGATGGTAAAAAACCATCTTGCTAATTACCGTTCTTACCTAAATAGACATGTTAATTATCAGCTCGTTGACTAGTATGCTAAGTAATGCTCCGTTAGAATGTAACACAATCAAAGTGTTAATATAAATATTTGTTCACTTACTCAAACTCAATAGAATACCTTAATAGACTAAGTATTTATAATTGAGGTCAAATAAAAGTTTGGACATTTACATAGTGGTCGAGGACGATGTAGATTTCGAAACGGGTTCCGAAAAATCGACAATACAGGTGAGGTAAGAGATAAAATTGATCTATTGTTTACTATCAAAAACCGAAAGCCGGATTAATTTGTTTGCGAGTGAATGAATTTTAGTTTTAGAGGCTTAGGTCTTGGTATGTTTGTGTTTATGGACGTTTTGTCCCCAAGTGTAGTAACACTAAGACAATGAGTGATATCTCAAATTAATAGAACTATTTTCAGTACACCTACTTGTGAAAAATAGGTGAAAAGTATCTATTTTATATATTATGCAACATTATTTTTAAACCATTATATCACTGTGTATTTATAGTACATAAGAGTGTATCCCCTGAATAAAGTCTCTAGATCCTTGCCAAATTATTACTTACTAAAAAATCGTATTGTTGCGTAAAAGCATAGATGCCGGAAGAAACAGGATATTCAGAAGGAGGTTTGCACTCACCACAATCCAGTTCTTCTGACACCTCCAAGGTGAACTATAAACTTATCACTATCTTCGTTCAGGGGTCCTAGTCCTTTAGAATGCACTGTATTAGACGCGACGTCTCAATTTAATACTATTCTTCGATTCACACATAACTACACTGCTTCAAGGTCGCCGTTTGACTGGCGGCAGCGTGCCGGGTGAGGAGAGGAAGGGGAGGGGGAAGGCACAGTAAATTATTGTCGTTCAAGAATAAATATAAGTTCCAAGCACATATATATCTGAGAAATAATAGATATTTAATATTTTCCATCACATTATCATTATTTATTATTTTGTCAACACTGTTATATTGTTTTCGCACTAGTTATATTGCTGCATTTGACTTGAAGTTAGTATCAGATTAGGCTATACTAGATTTTTTATTTTTACTGGATTATTATTATTATAAATAATACATTTATAAATTTGCGTATAAATTTCCAAAGCGAGAGCTGATAGAAAAAAAAACTGTGTGAAAAAAAAAACAAATATCTTGAATAATGAAAAAATAAATCGATTGGTTTCTCAAAAATAAATGTTTTTTTATTTGAATAAAATTGATATAACTACGCTTACAATTAATAAATGCTGAAAATATAAATTAGTTTAGTCTGGTTAAGCGACATAGAATATTTAATAAAACGGTGAAAAATAAATAAATCATATTAATTATTGAGAAATTTTTCCGAGAGAAGAGATTTATGACCAGGTTGAAAAACAAATTTGAAATACTCGGAGAAAGTTATTTTAAAAAAATGGTAAGGATTTCGTCGGGGGTAGAAAGTAAATAAAAATTAAGCGAAAAGAGTTTTTATTTATTCATAAAAGATAACAACAAAAATGAACAACGCCGTCCCGAAAGAAAGCGGTGATACTTCGTCTCCAGTGGCGTGCGGGCCCCTCAAGCAATCAACGATGATTTATGTGAGCTCTCTGGGGGTATTCCGCCCTTTTAATTATTCATCGCGAGTCTGAGCCAAATTCTCGAACGCTAAACGCGCAATAAAACCGGGACATTAATTTAAACCGGCACTGTGTCAAGGTCCCATCCGACAAAAGGCACATTCAAATTGGACGCCGGCGAACGTTTTATTCGGTCCATTACATGAGAATGGGCGTTATTATTTTTATTTGAGAATCCGCGGAGAGATAACGGCGTCGCTACGCCACTGGACAAATGTAAGGGAGGAGTATTACGAGACGAAAGGAAATAAAAACAGATGTGAGAGAAGGAGTGAACAATTTTTCGGAAGTTAATTTTTCCTTTCCTTGGATGTTGCGGTGCCATGTTTATGGACTGGGTGACTTGTCTGACATTTGGAAATGATGTTAACAAATCAAAGAATATTAAACGAATATATTCTACAAATAGTTTTTACACGTATTTTAGTCTAGTCGTGATTTTAAAAACTTTCCAGAAATAACTGAGCGCAGGTGGTTATTATACACTTTTCCAAGAATTCTTCATTCTGCGTATGTATTAAGTGCGAGTGCGTGTGTGTTAGTGAGGGTGCGAGGAAATATGAAAATATAAGGGAGCAGTGGGGGTGGTAAAACGCGGACGTGCCCAGACGAAGAAAATGGAAATTTTCCAATGAAATTTTCTCTGCGAAAATATAGAACTGTATAACATCTATATAAATACCTTAAATTAGACCCATTCATTAAAAAAATGCGTACGACTCTCTGTTTACGGAAACTAAAATTGACATTTTGAAAATAAAAATGAAACATATCAAAATTAAATTAAATTTCTTGCCGTATACAAATTATAATTTTAGGAATAACCAAAAGAATAATAGCATCGTTTTTTAATTTTTTTTAAATTTTTGTGTTTCATCCGTAAGACCCACCCATAAATAAACAATAATTCATAAACGACCAAATATACTGAAGTTTTTTTTTAAAAGGTTTAAGCGATACTTAGAATCAATTCTGAATACCGAAGAAGGCTTGCAAGATTGAAAAAGCCGCCCGGAATAAGAGGTGAATCCAGTTATTTGAAAACTTCGCGGGCGAGAGAAGGGCGCTGCCACGATTCTCAAAGGAAAAAAGCGTTAGAAAGTTTTTGTGTTTCGGATATAATAATTTGAGTGTTATCAGTCAGGATCTGGAACATTAAATCAACTGCGGTTGTTATGGTTGATATTATGAACGTAAAAAATATTGCTAAAAAATAATGTTTAATATTGATCTACAAGTATATTTCTTTTATAACCACGCTGCGTTCTAGACTACGTTCGTTAGGCGAATAGCTTTTATTCAGTTGCCAGGGTTAAAAAAGGCAAAAAATACGTTAACACTATATACATATAGCAAAAATTTCACTTAATTGTTCACAATGGTCGCAGCTCATAGTCGGTATTAGGGTGCATCTACACGGATGAGTCTTGTCGTGAAACTTGCGAGTTGAGCGCGCAGGGAATAATCATTAACGTTGTCTATTGTGTTCACTACACAGAGCAGATTGATCAATTTATGTTTACCGACCTTTAGCGCCAAATCTTCGAAACGTAAGACCAAAGTGTCATCTGTGTACGCGCACCCTTATAATGTGTATTTGGCTTCAGCAAATACAGGATAATACTGATTACATATTAAACAAAAATAATCTAATATAAATAAAGAAGCAATTATAAAAATAGTTTTGACCGGAGATGGTGAACTGTAGTTGTAAGTTAATAGGTATCAGAATGAATGAAACCAGATTATTTTAGTGTGTATTGTGATTCATTTTCAAAATATGTTATCATTCCATGACTTGTTGGAATTTAATTACAATATGTGATTACACAATACTCTCAGGTGACCCTGTACCAGGATTACTCCACGACATATGTAACACTTTAGCGTCACCTGATTTTTAAGCTTTTTTCTGTTTTTAAAAATTCCACCACATCTTCTCATTGTGCCTTAGAACGGGTAAGATAGTCGTCATCCAGCTATCCAAAGTACCAATTTCCAGCAACAGATAAAGTGAGCTCGAAGTTTGAGGATCATCGCGAAATGAAAATAATTAGAACGTCCTTATTTATGAGACAGCCTGCTCTTGGCCGCCGCTCTGCGGTGGTCTTCAGACCGTATTTTTATCCGATTCGTATAATAAAAGTAAGGAAGAAATTCCTTTTTATTCGCATTCTTATTACGCGATCCGTTCCAGAAACGAATTGCGCATTTTGTAAGTGCCAGCTAGAGACGTCGCGTCCGTAATGAGAATTCTCAAGCGGCAGAAATATATGTATTCTTTTCCCTCGCGGGGGGCGACCGGTCTGTACACTTGTCTTCATTTGACACCGACTGATTAATATTTGCAGGTGCAAATGCACTTTTTGTAGAAATCAATCACAAAATAAATACGTGTACAATCGACACACCGAGGGATAGTTAAGGAGTATTGCATTTTTTTAAGGAAAGAGTTACTTGATCATAGAGAAAACGATAGAAAAGTAATAAAGTATATTTGGTGGGGTATATACATACGTATTATATATATGTAACCTTTTCCGTTGCACCTATTTTTATCATTTTCATAGCGAGTTTATGCGCTGTTTCCGTTTTGAAAAATTGTGTTGATGGCTAAAGCTGTTCTGTATTTTTATTTTTTCTTCGCCTTTTTTATGTGCGATACTTCTTTTAGTGAAATTTCGTGTCACACTTTTTCGCGAGTTTACGCGTTTTTTGAGTTTTGAATAATTATAGTGATGTATTAGGGTGTACAGTGTACAGTATCTTACATTTTTATTTTTTTCAAAAAATGTCGAGCGAATTATTTAAACTTTTTAAAACAACAGACGTTGTAATATGATGAATTATCATCACCACTATCTGTCATTTTATGTCCACGTTAAATGAACATCTCTCGAAGTATCTCCCGTTTTATCTTTTCTTTTTATTTTTCTGTCTCTTAATGTGTTGTCGAATGTACATCTTTCAATAACTCTTTACATAAGTTATCTAGTTTAAGAACCTCTGTGTTGTTGAAAGTCCTTGTTTTGCGCCCATACATGAACAATGGAAGTGCACTGATTGAATATCTTCCGTTTCAGACACAGTGGATGATCGCTTTTGAAAGTCGCATTCAGGTGTGAGTGTGTACATTTATTTTAAAATGAAATTTTACATGAAGAGCATAATAATATGACCAACTTGAATGGCTGAAAACACTCCATATTCATTATTCGACTAAGCAAGTGTCCTTGAGGATTTACAACAATTCTATACCATCATTACTTTAAGACAACCGTAGTGTCGAAATTTTTTTTTTACTTAAAGCTTGAAAATCTAATAAAACCGTTATTATATAATAGTAAGAATTGGTTGTCTTGTTCACGTGTTGAGAGGCCTCAAGTATCTTATAATATATAACCTGATAATAAGGAAACGACCGTAATCAAGTTGGAATCAAAAGGGTGCAGGAACTTTTCCATCTGGCACAGGACTGAGGTTGGGTGGACCTGACATGGTACACAAAGAGGAGAAGTTGGAAGTCAATTATTACACATAACCTATTTTCTTGTATTTACCATATGCAGATAGACAGAGACAAGAGCTGTGACGTCCGCAAATCATCATTTTAAAATCATCTTTAATCTCTAAGAGAGATCAATGGGGATGTATTGAGCGAGTGATCAGTAATTAGTCGGTAAACACAGTTGTGGAGATATGCTTAATAGATCGATACTGCGCGGTTGAAAATTAGTCTATTTCTATCAAAAGAAAGTGCCCAAAAATTAATACACAAAAAAAAGTATAATTACGGACTATATTTAAATACACCAAGGATTTCTTATTATAGAATCCCTTTTTATCATAGATCTATAAATATGTGGACATTTAAAAAAATTCCGTGAACTAAATATTTGACGGGAACTTTTTTTTGGTTGGCCGAGTGCGTGACAGTAAAATGTACCCGAGATGTTTGATAAAGCAAGATCTAAGACAAAAGAAAGACGGACATCTAAATACGCGTGAAATGAAACGACCCATTCCTCCCGCAAGGGGGGGAGGGGTATTGAATTTCTTTGAAATCAGAAATTAGGTACCTACGTGAAAAAGGGTCTACAGATCAAAGGGTACCGAAGGGCGGGCGTGGGCACCGCCCCAACCCTCGGCGCCGAAGGTAGCCATCCATATTCAGTCAATCGCCACTCGGCACTGTGACGAGCCGTCTTCGAGAAAAACCTCAAATAAATTAACAGATTTTCCAAGGTGAATTGCAAGGAAGTCGCACGACTTGATTTTTTATTAGTCACAATTCTTTGATCAATTAAAAATATATATAAAATACATATTTTATTATTGTGTAATAAATCCGTACGTATCTATAAAAAAAATGATCTCATTAGTATAGTATATTTAAAGCAATAAATTAAAATATATATTAGTGGGATATAAAATACTTTAAAAAATCTATTAAGTTATTATAATTCTTTAAACGACATGTCACTTCGATATCTTCCAGTTAAATTGGATTTTTTTACCGAGATAAGTTTTTGAAACGACTCAAATTGGATAAATTCAAAGGGCTTATTTAGAAGAATCAGTTGCCTTTTGATTTTTTTCTACGAATGTTCCACAGGCGGAATGTTACAAATTGAGTGTTCGAGGGAACACGAGAAATATGAGGGCAATAAGATTAGAGTTGAAAACGAAAAATTGCCGGAAAATGGAGAGTATGCGCAGAGTCAGATATTAAAGCGAAAAAAAGGTATGACAGCGATAGATGATAGGTTGATGGAGGGAAGCTTAGGGGAGAGAAAAGTTATATCCGAAACCAAATTAAAACAAAAATATACATTCAGATTGAATAAGATCCCGATTCGAAGCGGGTCTCACAAATTACACACTAATGAAAGAGATGTAAAGGAGCAAGTCAAGATCGCTACTTATGTATTTATTTAAGGTTGGTAATTTAGAAAAAATGCCGTTTAGAGGTCATGAGATAAGGTTTTTGGGTATGGGGTTTTAAAATGAAGCAGAAACCTTAATTTTTTTCTTATCTCGTCTCGGGCGATCGCCGCAGTAATTCGTTGTAAGCGGAAGAAAGGGTTTGGACGGGATTGGCGGTTTACCGGAGTCGCATAAAGCCAACCAGCGCTACTCTTATTGCCAACACACAATCATCATATCTTTAAAAGCAATTTGACAAACGGGGGAGAAAAAATTGATAAGCTTTACACTTGCGCGAAATTGAAGAATAATACAAAAATGAATATGCGTAACGGTCGCTTTAATGCCTATTCAAATAATACGGACGAAAGTTATGTTAATATAAAAATTAACCCGTATCTTATATTAAGATTGAACTTAAAAATACACTCGAAAGTACAAGAAAAGTGCACCGACATTTATTTTATTACCAATAGCGATTCATAGATTTCATATCCCCTAACCCAGGCAGCGCAATTAATCACGTTTAATGCGTTCGCCACGGAAGAAGCGGACGTTTTCGGAATTGCTTTTCGCCGAACAGACATCAGGATTACACAACTGAATGGAGTTGGAAAAATTCGTAATTGAAATAATCAATAAAATGTAAGGCGACATTTAAAACTTCTCCCGGGACAACTGCTAAGACCGTTGCACACGATAATCTGCAGCGGTGCGGCTTTGTGAATTTTAACCGGAATCTTATCTGGCCGAACCGCGCCACTATTACCCGAGTGTTACGGAGATTATTACTTTTAATCTCTTCTGCTGCCCTGGTACCCACAGTTTTAAGCGCGGGTTTATTTTTCTCGGAGACGGAAATAAGCGAGCGGTAATTGGGAAGATGCTGCCATTGCGATACCGCAATGCTCACCGGCCGCGGAGATATTCTTTCATGTGAGCAGAGAGTATCGGGCTTTTGAATGTGGATCAAAGAGGTCGAAGTCATGAAAAATGAAAGTAGCCCTGACATCCGGGCAAATGTGTATTTAGAAGTGAAATGAACAATGTTAATAAAGCACAGTAACGAGGCGAGCGGATAAGGGGACGCAAATGGAGGAACTGCCAGACGCTGACGATATTAATGAGAAAAGAAAGTAAGTTAATCCGAGTTGAAAGGTTTAAAACGCAAAAGCCGAAGCCGAAGTTTCCAGAACGCCAAATATAAGAAGTCTCCTCACACCAGAATCGGCGCCCGGCGCGTCTGCCGTAGAATTTCAGCGATGTAATTAAAAGTTTCGGGCGTAGCCGAGGTGTGTGTGCCTGCCTACCTCGGAAGCTTGAGCACATAAAAAGTGACAGTTTGTCAGGATTTGCATTAACTCGGGTGACTAGTTAAGCCGAACGTGTTTCGAGGCCGGCAGATCTTCGAGAAATACATTATTCAGAGACACGCCGAAGAATAATTACACTTTGTCCCGCCAAGTTTTTTTTAATACTTTCCCGAGATAAGCGGCCAAACAGAATTTTCCTCGACCTCTGGCTACCTGACGGGCCGATGAAAAGTTTTGTTAGCGAATTAGTTAGGGGATGGACAGACGCCGTCAACCCGGCAAAGGTTACACTCTTTAAATGTACGTATCTTTTTAAAATGTACGCCTAACAGAGGTCACCATCCTAAAATACGGTAAACATATGTCGCCAGATTCTGAGACGGGGGACACCGTTACCCTGGCACGCCGAGACTAGCGCATTCGACATTCGAGCCACGTTTTGACATAACCATTCAGCGGTGGTCGGCAGCATTCAATCAGGGAAGCCTCAACAAATAACGAATCAGCCTTTTATCCACGCGTGTTCATTGCCTTTCAAAACATTGATCAAATAACTCTCGGGCCTTATCGCTACAAGATCTCGTTGAACCGCAAATACAATATCTTCCTACCATTTCCCGTTCGCCGACATTGGCCATTTTGACGTTTTGTTGTGCCGGGCGGGAAATAATTTGATTTCGCGATTGGATTCTCCCTTTCTTGCTGGATGACGAAGGTTGGCGGCTAACTCTATATTTATTTCATGTTCTTTCCAACTTATGTATGCCTTTCTCGTATATGACAGGCACTGCCTCGCTTCGCGTCCTTTTCAATAGTTTTTTTTTCATAATAATCGCAAGGTCACGGAGAATATAATACGGGCAATATATAGGGAGAATATTGATTTAGAATTATTGAGAGGGATCGGCGAGTTATTCTTTTATTGTAGATTCTTCCAACGCAGATTGAGAAATTTATTGTTATAATGTTTAATACAAATTAAATAAATCCACTAGAAAAAATCTATTAATCGAAAAAATATTTAGTTGATAAAAAATTAAATTTGTCATAATCGGTTGCTGTAGTGGAATGGTAACACATTTTTCCAGATAGGAAAAGGTCCAGGTTCGAATAGTCTTTTTTTGTATTTCTTTGTAGTTGATTATTTTAATTTGTATTAAAATACCACGGAACTATGTTCTGTAAAAAATTGCATCTTCACAATAGTGATGTGTTCTCCTTAAAAATAAATAAATAATTATTGTAATATTCATATTTTTTACAGCCCCGTGTATTTTGACTATTTTACTTTTAAAACGCATATAATTACGCACGTGTAACAGAAAACATACTTATTTATATTATATCGAAAATAGGCACAGCATGAAATATTCGTATTTAAGGTTTAAATCTACATATTATATATATTTCGTAATTCGCCTTGTTATCTAAACATCTGCACGTACCTATGTATTATTTATTAAACCCTACGCTATTCAAGTATTCTGTAAATGCAACTTCACAAAAAAAATGAATTCTCCTTAAAAATTATAAAGTTTATTTGGTTTTAGTTTGCTTTAATAATTTTTAATTTAAAGGAACGCTTTTTTAGAAAAGAACCGGATGAATAATCATCACGGAGAAAATTATTCGCAATGAGAAAAAACGAATCTAATTATTAGTAAAATAAATGGATGATATTTGAAAATGTTGGTAAAAAAGGCGGAGAATAATTGGCGTAGCGAGTTCTTCACTCCGGGCCGCGGTAGCGAAGTCACGTATTGCTTTCTCACGCTGCTGACTTCAAGAGCGAGATAAGCCAGAGTAGCTCGCACTCATACACACGCGGAACAAGTTCGGTAAATATAAAGAAATTCGCCGGTAAAGAAAGCGACTTGCCTTTTAACCTATAGACATTTGATTGCACCTACATTAAGTGTTAAATAAAAAATTAGAAAAAGTAACACCAATTCATTGTATAGAAATGAAGTACGGAAGGTGAAAAGTAGCACGGAAGTGTTGTCATTGTCATGTTCAGATTGATCGCATTTAAAAAATGTATGTACTATTTAACGTCATAAAGTATGTATGTGCTAGAATGGCAGACGTGGCAAGTTACACGCCCGTGCAGACGGAAAAATCGTATAAAATATTTCGGAAATCGTATAAAATATTTAAATTAAAAATTACTATCAGATCCGGTTAGAATGCAAAATGAGAAATAGTGAATGCATCGTACGAATCCAGACAACGCATAAAGATATTCCAGCGAATCATGTCGTCGAAAATAATTGCCTTTATGTGCTTGTGAGAACAGGAATCTCACGATTGTGAGCAATAAGTCAAATGGACAATATTAATAAAAATTTACTTCAAAACATTATTCATTTACAAGTACTATTTATTTACCATTATTATTCATTCATACTCGTATACCTATATCTAATATTTTCCTGATAGTGTAATTAAGTTTATCCGTCACCGTTAATGTCATACACAAATTAAAAGTTGCCCAAAGAGCAATGGATATGGCTGTACATGGAATCAGCGTACAAAGTCGTTAAAGAACCAAGAGATAACAGACGTGGTCCAAAAATCTCCACGATCAAGTGCGTAACAGACAGTGCATTGTACACATTTGTCGAAGAGATAATAATAATATTGGATTATTTTTATAGATTTCACCTCGAGGGCTATTTATCCATAAAATGTTAATAGTCCTACATTATTTTTGTATTTAAAATTAAAAATTGTTATTTTAAATTATGGAAATTATTTTATAAAATGGTGCGTTTTAGTGTTTTCTTAAATAAAGCGTCTGATGCACTGTTTCTTATGAAGATGGCAAAGGGTTCCATGCTTTTGGGCCTGCCACCGCAAACGTCCGTTCACTAAACATAGACTTCTGGCAACGGCTGGTCGGTTCTACAACCTTTCCTGCGGTTAAAATAGAAGTTGACCTGAGAGTTTGACGTCTACTATTCAAATTGTCTGGAATACAAAGCTCTTGAAAATACAGAGGCGCCATGTTATGTGTCACCAACCAGTACAATTTGAATTCAATTCTTTCAGAGAACCAGAGGCAATGTAGCTCGTGCAAAAGGGAATTTAGAAACTCCAAATATTATTCGTACAGCCGCGTTTAGAATGGAATGTAGTCTATCCAGCTGAAACATTGGCGGGCCAACATAAATGCTGTTATAATAGTCCACACATGACACAGGGTGCCTCGGGAGGAAGATATCTCGGAATACTTTTAATCTGTCTCAGATAATAAAAGCA
Source organism: Eubasilissa regina (assembly GCA_022840565.1). Taxonomy (NCBI): domain Eukaryota; kingdom Metazoa; phylum Arthropoda; class Insecta; order Trichoptera; family Phryganeidae; genus Eubasilissa; species Eubasilissa regina. Next base: position 32,848,584 of record JAINEB010000018.1, read on the forward strand.
GGGATAATAGTGAAAGAGGAAAGAAAGTCGAAGAAGATCCTTAAGTTCGATTAACAATCTAATGATTTTGATCTGATCTTTCCTTTCGCAACCTACACCCTTGCCTAAATGATGTGTGGTGTGTGTAGGCTATATGCATGAATAAAAAATATAAATACCGAATCAGCCTTATTTCGGGATACGCATTAGTGAAGAAATCGTGAGAAGTCCAAACGTCGCGTACGTAATATGACTTTAGATAACGCGCTCGAACTGCTCACGTTAACGATTTGCCTCGCTAGCGTGAAACCCGGAATAAGGCTGCTGAAGTACGATTTATTAGGGTAGTCTTTATAGATGAAGAGATAGATACCTATCTTTTGTGAACAATGAAGAAATTCGCAGCGCAAAGTCACGAATGTTCAGCAAAAATAAAACATTTTTAAATTAGTGGTTTACGAAACAGGTTCATGATTTTTGTGTTGAAAAATTAATTTGATATCCGAATTACGATTCGAAATGTGATGATAAAAATGGGTAAAGAATTTAATCAGTATGGATATTAAAATTATTATTACGATGCAAATTGAATTAATTAAATCAAAAAATGTTAACACGAAATCGAAAATTGAGCATTCAAATATTAATATATTCCATAATATATATATATATATATATATATATATATATATATATATATATATATATATAATAAATACTTTTGTTCGCGATTTCGATAATATGAAAGCGATCATCGTTTAATTAGTCGTTTTGTGAACCAAAATGGTGACGAGAAACAAAAAAGAATAAACAATATAAAAATTCAGAGAATTTTGCACGATTAACATGTAGCTACCTGCAAATAGTACAAAGATACTAACTGCCGGGCGCTCCACGAAGCACACGCCTTACCAATCAATAAAGCTTCATTAAAGAACATATGTTTCGAATGAAACGATCACATTAATTAGACCCGTATCAGTGGAAGGCAGTGCTGGAACCAACACTTAATTACGGCACCTTCAGGCGAGAGGGTTTTCAAAGAGATTTCGAACAGTTGTTAGTTGTTAGGCGCATGTCCAGAAGAGTGCCTCATGTGGCTAAAGGTAACCGTCGAAGCCGAGACACTCCGAGGCAACTTTGTAAAACGTTGTAAAATTTAAACAAACCCCAGACAGGTTACGGAATCATTAGAAATTTCCTTTTCTTAAAGTGGACAGGTGTTGTCGGGCGCGATATATCTGGGACGAAGAGACGTGGACAAGTGGACTAGCTTTATTAAAAGACAACTGCAACCACGGCGGAAGGAGCTAAGTGTGTAATTTGGACCGTTTAGTGGGCACTCGGTACTCGAAGAATTGGTACGTGAAACGTTTAGTCTTTTTAGTGTGATAATATGATACAGAACTTTCACATACTCTAAACCATGTCTGAATCACAAGATTGACCAATCGGTATAAATTAATTAATTCTAAATCAACATAGAAATAATCTAAATATTATTAATAATAATGAACTAAACAATTATTTTAACCATGATTAAGACTATGATTCCGCGATTGGTGTTCGATGATAACGATGATTGGTAATAGATTATTACTAAAAATAAACCTTTAATAGTTAATTGTCAATTACCAAACTGTAACGATGCAGTCACAACGATTTATTATCACTAAAATCCACATAGAAATAACCTGAATAATACTGACTTATAGCAATGAGACAAACCGTTATTTTTACCGTGATTGTGATTGGTGTTCGATTATAATGATGAATGGTAACTGATTATTCGTAATTCACTGGTGTAACAAAAACTAAATCTCCAACAATTAAATGCCAAATACCAATCATCACTACAATCGTATAATTCGATTGTGATTATTAATTATCGTTACATTGTTGTAATTGTGTTATTCGATTGTAACGATAATTGGTAACTGGCATTTAACTGTTTCGTTTTTGGTTAACAGTGATTGCTCGCCTAATTACGAAAAATCTATTACAATCGAACACCAATCCCACAATTACAGTTATAATGACGGTTTAGCTAATCACTACTTAAAGGTACAAAAAGATATCATTAGAATAAAATATAAAATATATATTGACAATTAATTCAAAAATACCTCACTAGAGCGGAGAAAATTTCTCATTTTACCAAATTAATAAACTCAATGTAAATCGATGAGTCGGTCCGATTAAAACGGTAACAAATTCTTTTTTCAGTATTAAAAAAGGTAATTAAAAAAATAACGTCACACGCAGATTACATACTTAGCCGAAATAATTAATTAATTGGATAATAACAAACAGTAATTGAGGTGAACAGCACGAAATGGAAAACCGATAATCGGTGAGATCGGTCTCCGGTCGGACGAGAACATGTTAATCGAATACCTCTCCACAATTAATTACTGGCCGAGAAACTAATTTATGACCCGGGTACAATCGAAGTAAGGACGCATTCTGATCCGTCGGCATGCCATGGAACTGCCGTGGTGCATTTATGCAGTTCAGACCACCTAGCAGCCCTAGCAGCGTCGAGGAATGTTCAGCCATTATCTGGTAAAACCTTCATGTTCAGATCTCAATTACTCCCGCACTTAAGCAATATGGTGGTATGATTATATCACCTGGCTTAAGCTCAAGCCCATCACTAGTTACGCGGTATACCACATTATAGTGGTATGTTAGCTCAATGGGTACGAAGTTTAATCAGATACAAATTACATTTAAGTAGCTCCCAAACGTTCCATTGAAATTGACTGAATATTTTTTTCATCCAATCAAATGAACTTCATTAATAAATAAATACAAATTGACGAGTTACTGAAATATGTTAAACGTTTAAGGAATTACAAAAATGTATTTAACTTAGGTAGTCTTAGAAAGTATTTATATTTAAATTCAATAAAACAAAAATCATTTACTATATAGTTTTATAAGTATTACTAAGTTACTAAAATAATAATAACTGCCTTGTTATAAAATCTAAATCAACCCCAGAATGATAATTAGTTACGGATCTGGAAAATCTAGTATAATGAAATATTTCAACAATTTTAACAACACTACGCCTAAATTATACAAGTTTAGTCACCTGTACTTCAATTATAAATTTACATTACTGCATGTATGCATAATCCTGTTAAGTGCTAAGTTCAAGAAATTTGGTGTTTATTGGACCACTGGGCATTAATTTAATATCCTGACTGGATTAATACGAACCATTAAACGATCGATAAAATCTTTATTGGAAAAAATGATCATAAATAAAATTAAAACGTTTGTTTGAATGTCTGTAAAATCGATCGCCTTCACCCTCAGTCAGAGATAGAAATAATATCTTAGATAATGATAGACGAGCATATCTACAGGATGATCCAATGATGATGAATGTTATTCGAATTATTTTTAGAATAATTAATGCTCTATTTCATCAATGGCAGCGCGAATGTTGACGTTAAGTGCTTGAATCGTTTCTGGAGCATTAACGTGGACATTATCATTCACATAATCCCAAATAAAAAGTCATAATGAAATCGAACCATGTGGATGGCCAATTGATGTCTCTGAAATGAGAAATTATGCAAACAGGAAATTTCTGACGTAATAACTGAATTTTTTTCCAGCTTGTGTGATATGTAGTTCCATCTTGCTGAAAAAAAACATCGTCCAAAAGCACTTAGAAGTTCACGAATGGTTTCTGCGAAATTTTCACAACTTTTGTAGTGAGTTTTTACAATTTTGATGGGTTGCTTTCATGTATCGAATCACTTTCAATAAAGGAGAACACATTTTTTGCTGTGAAATTGCATTTTCAGAATATAGTACTGTGGTATTTTAACACAAATTAAATTAATTAATTAGAAAGATAAATAGAAAAAATCTACCTATCGATTTTTTTTTCCGTATACTAATCAATTAATTTTCATTAATGGTATAGTTTTTATTTGATAGATGACAGATATGACGTTTTTAACTCCAAAAATAAAAAAAATTGAGTAGTATTTAAAATAATGGTGAATTTGGATCACCCTTTATATAACAAGTGTAAAATGTTCGTCTCAACACTGGCACAGTCCAGTGAGGCTGGCCTTACAAATACAATCGTGTATAATAATGTAATGTTTAATGTATTCAAAAGATAGGTCCTAGCAACAGCAATATGCTTTCTACTAGTTTTTAATAAAACTTTTAGGATTAAATAGTTAAAGCTTTAAAGTGCTCCACAAAGCTGAGACAAATGTAAATTTTATAACCGCAGTGGGAAATGTGAAACGGGTTTGAATAATAAATACGAAAATTGTGCCCGTTGTCAGTAATTTGCGGTTCGCTTTTGCGGTTGCAGTTTTTAAAACGTACCAACCGCTTTTGGTCGAAATGGCGTGGAGACCAGAAATGCATGCAGCCTGCACCAGACGGATAATGCTATTCTTAATATTGCTGCTGAATATTTTAATTCAATTAAAAATGCACTCAACCCAGTGAATTGTGTATGATGTTTACAGACTATGCATAGTGAGAACGTATAATGGTGTGTACTTTTAAAAAACATTACAAAACGTTGATAGAATCGGCGTTAACTTTGTAGAGTTTCATCATCAAAGTGGATGGATATAAATAAAACAATGTTATTTGAGTTTATTTGCACTACTCGAGATTAGAGAAAAACACTAACTCTACTTGAATTATAACATTCTTTTATTTATATCCATCCATTTTGATTACAAATCGTGTTTGAATACTAAGAGTAGTAAATGTTTATGATTTAAAGGCCGATGTTCATAGAATGAGACACAGTGAGGTAAATCTCAGATAGTTGGTTGATATAAGTTAACACCATGTACACGTATTGAGATTTTGAACTGGAGATATACTTGGATCAAAATTTGCTTGAGATTGATAGAAAGAAACAGAAATTCAAATACGTTTCGATTTGATACCGAGACTGCTCACTCGCGTCATATAGAAACATAAATACCTGCAACTATTTATTCTGAAAAATTAGACGTTTAGATAACACTAAATTATAACACTCATTCATGTTTTAACTGCTGCTGGGGAAATTCAAATTCACCCAACTGACGATCGGAATATCAAGAGTCAAAAGATTAAGATTTGATGTTTGAAGTATGTACAACAAGCGTAAAGTGAAATGCGAGACGGCGAATCTCAGAGACTTGATATGCACACGAGTTGTCTGCAAAAGTGGGGACAGTCTTAAAGATGGTTTTTTATTAAAAAATCTCATTAAAGTGGATTTTTTATTACATTGTAAAAGAAATAAAAGTACACTTTAAACCCTTTTCGATCTAGATATTAATTTTTTGGGAGAATAAAATTTTATTACTAAAAAACACATACATAAATCAGAGCTAGAGAAAATGAATAGAGTGTAAAAACAAGACGTCTACAAAAATAAGGTACATTTAGACCAAATTGCAGAAGATCGTTGGATCTATTCTCTGGAATGAAAGGGTGATTTTCTTAGCTATAAACCTTTGAACAAACGATCGTGGCCCTGGCACCAGATAGTGGTTTGAAAGTACGTTAACTTTACTAATTCCGAGTTCCACCTGAAGGTGTAAATCTATATCATGGGATTACAATGGTTTGATCTCAAGTTTTGGCTCGGGGTGAGCGCAGACACTTTATTATGTAACAACTACCATATTTAAGCTAGACAAATTTTCAAGATTTCAAAACCGGATTACCCTCTGCGACATTAATGGCGGGAAATTCTTAAGGCCTCCCGCCCAAAGTTGTTTGCTGAGTGAAACAATTGAATAATTGTCTCGAAATTTTCGGATAAAACGGAGCCCCGAGCTCAATAGATCAGAGGAGCGCGGATTCGGTGTACACAAGAGCGATTAAATAATAAGGATGTGGGATTAACTTTTCGGCGTAAACTTTTCAAAAGGGTTTAGCAATCATGTAGTTGTGACTGTGTGAGAACAATAAAGTGTAAGCTTCCGAGTTACCCGAGCAAGGCTGGAACGTGAAAACGCACGCGTGTTCGGGAGAAGTTTCCAACATTGAACAATTAACCTGAAAGCGGAATTGGCACGTACATACGTACCGAGTACCTAATTTGGTGTGTTTTCGGTACTACTAATACTAAAGTTTAGTAACATTAATTCAAACAAGCCGAACGACTGCATTGACTTACCACATTTGATAAATATTATTTAACTAGTGTTTAAAACTCACGTTGAGATCGACACAAAATACATACCCAGGACGATTTCTGTGAAAAAATCTAATAATTTAAATAATTCATAATTAACATCATTACGGTGTTCAAATTTTTAAATTTCTGACAATAGAAATGGATTTGATTACTTTATATTTATCATCACTCCTCTCAAATTTTTCCATACATAAAACATAAAAAATATTGGGAAATTATAAAGAAAATCAATCAATATATTGACATTTAAGAACACGTACCCGAACTAGTTGAGTGTATCCAAGTATATTCATATTTATTTTACAAATACATGGTTAGGTTGTATTGAAATAAGTAGTGTAGTTTATTAAATATTGTGAATGATTTAATAAACAAATAAAATAGAATAAATAAATTAATAGTATTTTAAAGAACTAGATATAATAACAGCGGGATTCGTTTTTATTTTAAAATATATAGGTATAATTTAATGTTTTACACAAAAGTAAAATTAGTTTCGAAATCGTTTAAAAGTTATTTTCCAGAAAGGGCGCTTTGTCTAATAAAAATGATGTCACGATGAATGGATTGAAGAAAGTGAAATACGATTGGAGCGGACGTGGGAGCAAGTTTGTTAGCCTTGGGGTACAACTTCAGGCAGATGAAATATTATTAAACTAGGGATGAAAATTGAAAGGAGCAAACAAATCATCGCGATAAACTTTGTAATGAAGGAATGGCAAGTATTTTAAGTAAAATAGCGATCTAATATTGCGTAACCTTGTTATGAAGTAACCTGACCTGTGGAATGCAGGTGGGTGTGTTCGCAGCTGATCGATTTTCGATGTTGGGAGTCGTAGTGAATTTGGCGAGTCATTGAGCAATTTCAGAGATAACTGTGGCGCATTCTTCCGCTGGAGGTGAACTCCATCCGTGTTGCGGTTTGCTTTATGATTTAGCTCAGCGGTAAGTAGGTGAAAATCGTGCTACAATCAATCTTCATTGAGAACGGCATGCGGGAGGATATGTATCATGAGGCACGACAGTCTATTGGCAGCTCTCGACGAATCTGAACGAAATGCTAGCGTAATGAATGAACCTACTTGTAATGAATGAAATGCCATTGTACCTACCGACAATAAGAGAAATACTAGTGTACCAAAAATATAATATATAAATAACTTACTCACTACTGCAGTATGGAATTATTAAGTGAGGAGGAGCATATTACTCGAGCATTTAATTACTCGAAGAAAATAATATTGTAAAACTTGAAACGAGTACGTTATTAAGATTTCGAAATAATTTTTAAATCCTAAAATGTAACACCAAACACTAACAATAAAATTTCATATATTTAGGCGTAACAAATTTCAATAGCCCCCCTACTGAAATTAAAGAAGATAAAGGATACAAAATAACTAAATAATAAATTAAATAAACACTTTAAAAATATACAATTAGATAATAAATATTATTATAGATTGCAATTATATAACTTCCGACTCTTTTAAAATTACTTCAGTGTAAGTTCCTCTCCAAGCACAAAAGCTGGTCTCTTTTTAGAGAGGTACAGCGATATAGAAAAAAACAAGTAACTTTCGTTTATAATAGAATCAAGTAATCATACATAAAATAAAAAAAAATCAAAATAAATAAATGAAATGCTAGTGTGTATCTATCTACAAAGAAAGGAATACCAATGAACAAAAAAATTAATGAAATGCTAGTGTACCAACAATGAATGAAATGCTAGTGTACCTAACTACAAATAATGAAATACTAGTGTACCTACTTACAAATAAATAAATATATGCATACCTCGCCTGTACGGCGAGTAACGTTTCAGACCACCGCCGTAAAGAGAATACAGCCTTTTTTCACTTGTCAGGACGTGATATGGTAGCCTAGAAGCAGGGTTTAATTTATCAAACTCATAACAGCCCTAGGTCTAAAAAACCGATGTACAGATAGAAAAAATAATAAATAAAAGCTAATAATTGAATACACAAAATCTGAATGAAAACAAACTGAACGTGGATTTCTTAAAAACGAAGAACAATAAATTGTGACTACAATATGTTATATACTAAATTTGCTATAAAATTTTACATATAATCATAATAATTTTAGAAAAAAAGTATTATTCTCACTTCCTGATAATTCTGCAGGAGCAAACATTGCCACCAGGGTCTTTCTGAACGTATATCAATTAGATTATAATTAACGTTAAATTATTATTAATGTAATGCATGTTATAATGGAGATGACGCAAAGATAGGAAAGACCAAACGGCACGGAAGTCAGTTCACTGTCTTCAGCCGCTGTCTTCTCATTCCAAGATGCCCAGAACTAGTGGATTCAGAATTTGACTCTTCAACTACCTGAGAACCAGTGGCGGTCAGTGACTTTTTGTAGAAAGGATGCTGGATAAAAGGTTAATACCTACAAATGTACAAATATAACGTATAATCGAAGGATATTCAATGTTACGATAATTCAGTTTCGAGTATTCAAGCCAAACTTTCAAAAATGCGTCACGCAAACAAATTCCTCAAAATAATCTGCTCGCTTCGTAATATGTATGCTATTTGTGCATTATACCCAAAAGCATTAAAGTAGTTTTTTGTATATTGGATGCTATTAACGAATGCGTATTCAGTATTTAAAGACCTTGACAGGCAGAATGAACGTCGAATACTTTCAAACTTTGTAGATACGGAACGAATGATACAGTCCACTGTTGCTGGTATATATGTGTTTACTCTATTCATAGATGTTCGAAAGTTGAGAATGTATGTATAAGCATTTAGACTAGCTCTCTGCTTGCGCCGTGTCGTAGTGTGTGTTACGACATGTCTCTGAAGGATGAATTTATTTGCAATAGTGCTGTTTTCGACTAGAAACAAAATGTCCAAAGCTTTTTGACTCTAGAACACAAGGGATGCGGAGCATCCAAAGCATGAAGCGACCGCGCCTGCTGAGAACTCAAAATCGTGACGTACAGTTTTCCTTGGGCGCGAGGGACAGCCGATGACGACGATGAACATAATGACATATCGAATTATAAAATATTTGGGTGAACATTCTTCAAGTCGCACGTGACTGAAATCGAAAAAAACCTTTATCCAAAGAACTTTGAAAATGTATCAGGTGCTAAAAATGTATGGATGGGAGAAGAAGTTGAGGTTTTTTTATGCGGGAAAACAAATCTTCAGGCGAGAGAACAGATAAGCTGGAGAACTTTTTACTTACGCATAATTGAGAAAGCCGATAAGCGGTTTTGATTCTACAGTAAGGGAGGTTTAAAAGACGCACGTGCGTACATGAAGGGAGAAAGGCAGGGTTTACAAGCAGAGTTCAAACTTTGATTATTATTTGTAATCTGTGTTTAAGACACGCAACAGCCTGCCGTGGTACACTCAGTTCTTAAGAAAAATGGCCAAGTTTTGTTCGTAAGCTGTTTTAAATAAGAGTTTTGGGATATAAGACCTTTGGAGACTCGCTTTGACACACATATATTAATTTAATTTAACGATTCAGCACGAACTTTGTGGTAATTCAATGTAAATAAAATAAACTAATAGTATACGTAGAATTTATACATGACACGTTATATTATACAAAAAAAATCTATGTAATGACAAATTTGTTGAACTTTAATGGATTGCGATTTTGATTGAGTTGCTTTAAGAAATAATGACTTTGATTCACTGTAATTCGATCTGAATTATACATTAATATGATACTAAATACGACATTAACGGAAGTGAAAACTATGATCCATCAGTTTCCTGCAAGAGTTGGGTTTTAAAGTGACTGTGATGATCAAAAGCGTGTATTCAAAAATCATAAACTACTTAGATTGCGACTAATTAAGCCATGATTTTAATAACATTAGAATTACTAAAGACACCAACCCTTAATTATGTTTATTTTAAACCGCGATTGAAAAAACCGTTCAAGATGAATGTAGCTCTTTCGCCTTAGGTCTCAAGACAGATACAAGATGATACCGGCTTAAATTCGTCTCATTTGAATAATATATTTATATAGGCGGGATGTTTCGCAAGGGATGCTGGTTTTGGGGTTTGATATCAGATGGTGGTGTCAGAGTTTACCTTAGGAAAGTGTCGCGACAGTCTTAAGACCTACCCACCTAACCAAATATACTACGTGTCTAGGAGAGATCCCAAAACCGATGTTGTACCGGGTTGAAAGGTCAGAACAGAGATATATTGGTACAGACCGCCGGCGGGTAGCTCTTGCTAGGGCGAGGTGTCGGATTTGGAATGTCTTGATATTAATGTAGACACTTTGTAAAAAATACCATCAATTTAGAAAAATAGGTTTGAAAGATGTACCATTACAATTAAAACCAAATAAATCTGAAAGATTTAAATGTCGATCGAATTTTATATACGTGAAATGAAAGTTTCAATGTAAAAATAAAATAACTATTAATATAACACAGTAAATACGTCTTATAGAGGTACGCTTTTGATAAAGAAAATAAATAAAATATAATTTTAAACGTAAATAAAACCTTTGATACAATTTAAATGTACAAATTAGAAATATATACAAATAAAATCAATTTATCGAAAAAATATTTTTGTTGCTACCGGGATTTGAACCTGGATCTTCTCCTATCCGAGGAAATGCTTAACCGATTGTGCTACACAAACACAGTTAGTTGACGAAAAATTTTCGAACTTATATGTTGCAAATTGAAACTTTATATTTAAAAAATCACTCACCAACACTTACTAATTAGTCAAACCTTACGAATAATTCTCCATTTCAATGTCTACATTTTTCTCCCTCCCTCTAGGACTGCGGCCACGCCCCCATCTGTTAGATAATTTTTTTTTCGTATTTGCCGAAGATATAGTGGTTTCGAGTCAAATAAACGTAATTCATACAAATTCATGCATTTCATATAATAATGATATTTCACTATTTTTGTAAAATGAAAAACTATTTTTTATTTCAACCATTTTGGGCTTCGGGTAAATTACAAAGCCTGCAATGTATAACAGTAATATAATCACAAAAATATTAATCGATAAAATTATAACTATGTATACAAGCATCATGTATAATGTTATTGATCTATCAAATTATATAACATCGATACTCAAATCTTTAGTCAGGTTAAGGTGGTAGGGGAAATCAGGATACGCTTCGATACGTGTTTATTGTCGCTCGTGATTTGTGTAGAAACATCCCTTACAAAGCTTTGGGTTATTCAACAAACAGAAATATATTCCCATTTGTATAATATAATAAAGAATACACGAACCGACTTGCAAAGAATTTTGCCGGAAGAATGCGGTGTTGTACCGTGCGAGGATAAAATGAATAATCTCATACTGATTATAGCCTGGTTTTATACAAATTCAAAAGGTATATCATTTAGTAACTATATATATATATATATTTATATATATATATATATAGTTACTAAATGATACATGTGTTATATTTAAGGTTTTCACGGGTAAAAGATAACGGATTATTTTCTGGGGAAACCCGCGTCAAATAGTTCTGAGAAGGACTTTTATATTAGCGACGTTTCGAGTAAATATCATTACTCATTCTAAAGGACATTTTATCCTGAATCCTGCTCTAAACTAACGAGTGAATCTACCGTTCAATGCAAGAACCAAAATGAAATAAAATATACCAAAGCAAAAACCAAAAACAAGTGATTTAAAATCTTAGTAGATGCTTAATATTATTAGTTGACGTCGCGATTACCTGTATCTAATGGTAACGAAAAGAGACTTCTAAATTAGTTATCTGTTTAATAGCCGGCTTTGTGCACGCGTAATTACCTTGCTAGGTGGTTCTTTGATTATTATAGGGAAATTTTGATTTGGTTCATGCATTGAGCGGTTTACTGGTCAGTTTAGAGCAGGATTAAGGATAAAAGGCCCCTGAGAATGAGTAATGATATTTACTAGAAACGTCGGGAGTATAAATATATACATGTATAAAAGCGTGTGTATCACTTTGAAATATTATTATAACTTATTGCCGGTGAGAAGAGAAAATAATATAACTTTTGTTCAAGTCATTAAAAAATACACAAATACAAAAAACACAAGACTAAACTACACACCAGTACTGAGAGTAACAACAGCGTTCCATCAACGTTTCTACATGTGTTTAGCTACAACACTGAAATAAGCTGTTGTTTTCTAAAAAATAATGCTGATCAGAACGTTACAGTTAATGGAGATCGCTGTAGATTACTGATTTTTCTGTTCCCCAATTAATGCTGTAGAAGAGCTGTGGTTTCAATAAGACGGCGCAACATGCCACACAGTACGCGTCACAATCAATTTATTGAAGGAAACATTCGATGAGCGCATGATTTCGCGTAATGAACCTGTGAATTAGCCTCCAAGGTCATGAAATTTAACAACTTTTGATTATTTTCTGTGGAGATATATGAAGTCGCTAATCTACGCCGATAAACGATAGACGATAGACGACTTGGAAGCCAACATCCGTTGCGTTATTGCCGGATACGGCCCCAGCTGCTCCAAAAAGTGGTCGAAAATTGGACTTCCAGATTGCGCTTTATTCGAGCCAGCCGCGGTGCCCACATGCGCGATATCACATTTAAACTCTAATGGCATAAAATTATCTTTCCAATAAACCAATATCATGGCCATTGCCAAGATTTGTATGTGTTTCATTTAATTTTAAAGTTTTATATCTCTAAAAAAACACTATTTGCATATAAAGTGGTATAAAACTAAACATTTTATTATTTCATTCTAACGTTAAACCACAACGTGTTTGCTTTCTTTAAAAATTAAAAAAAAGAATACATTTATAAACTTAATATCAACATATTTGTAATAAATGTATTATATTATTATTGGTTCAGCTCTGATGTAAAAAACTTGTAAAATCACCTCAATAAAGCTTATATATGTATATACACATATACAACTGGCGTATCTTCTAAGTAGACCTCGTGTTTTGTAGACAGTTTCCCTGAAGACATGCAGGCCGATGTTCCGGCACAGTAGCACGTCCCATTATCAAGGCGTTGCCTTAAAATACCATCTAAAAAAACGCGATCAAACTTACAAAAGACGCCAGTTTCATACATTAGTGCTCGCAGAAACCTTATTAAACATATATATTGATTATAGTGAAAAGTGATGTTAGAGAGAAAGCTTGATAGAATATAGATAAAGTTATAATTAGGAGAAATTAATATAAATATCGATATTACTGTGAGGGTTACACATGACATTCTGTTTGTTCAGTTCAAAGCACGATATTATTATTATATACGTTTGTCGCATTGACACAATGACGAAATATTCGGTCCGTCTGTCCGCGCCTAAATTTATTACTCTAACAATGTACACTCCTCAGTCGGATTCTGCACGCCACTGGGATTTCATCGTTCGGTCCGCGTTTATTGAACTGAATTAAAACCGCAGATTTTCAAACACTGTTTAACTAAATTATTCAATAATAAGTCACGAGCGCAATTAATGAATTCATTAAATGTGTTTTTATTCGATAAAATTAATAACATTTCAGTTTTATTCTAAAATCTAAAGTATGCCACGATGGTCTGTCAATGAGTTCGGAGACTAATGACAGAATAGTCCAGAAAACTCTAGAAAAAAGTCTAAAGGTATTTCGTTAGGAAAATATTATATTTTCAAATGTATGATCTTTAATTATGTATGATAGAATCAGATTATTAAAAAATAAAAAACGCGATGAAAGCTATTAAAAAAATTGTGGAGATTACAAAATATTTGTTTTTACAAATTGAAAAAATGAGAAAGGAAGAAAATCACGAAATCATCACACCAATAAATACTGTAAATAAAATTACAATGTAATTTAAAAATTAATATGTAGTCATTTTAAATGAAACGCTCATGCAGTAAGAATACTATAAAAAAAAAAAATATATTATACGTAGTATAATGCATGTAAAAAAAAAATGTTATAATGTTGGTATATAGAAAAGTGTCTATGACTTGCTTGTCGCATTTTGTAAATGACACCTAAAAATATCGAAAAAAAAAAACAAAATAAAAATCCAACATTTTCCAATTTTCGACCATGTACTTTAGTAGTGCCCGGACTCCTTCATCCTCGTTTCCCGCACGCCCCTGGGAATTTCCCGGGATAGGCAAAATAGATAAATACGTGTAGCACTAAATATCCCACGGCGTTTTGGTCGAATTTGACGTTTCAATGATTGCTTTAGTCGCTGTTTACGATAATGGCTCTAAGGTTTCATGAACACTAAAAATAAAAATGAGAAAATATGTATTTTCTATACAGAGATTTTATTTTTACTAATAATTTGTTGATATAAATATAAAATTAGAAAGTTATACATATAAAATCAATTTTATCGAAAAATATTGTCGTTGCGCCACCGGGATTCGAACGTGGATCTCTTTCCAAATCGGGGAAGGTGCATTATCCAACTATGCTACAGCGACAATATTTTTAGCGACAAATTTTCGAACCTATATGTTACCTTTGTGATATAAATACATTTAATCGTTTTCAGTTATTATTATTGTAGCATAGTTGGATAATGCACTTTCGCCAGTTTGGTAAGAGATCCAGATTCGAATCCCGGTGGCGCAACAACAATATTTTTTAAATACTAATTTAATGTATTAATTATAAATATATACATATAAAATCAATTTTGTCGAAAAATATTGTTTTTACGCTACCGGGATTCGAACCTGGATCTCTATTTCCAATCCGGGGAAGTACACTACCAATTGTGTTATAGCGCCAGTATTTTTCATGACCAATTTTCGAACCTATATATTACACTTTTTCAAATTAATACATCTGTCGTTCCATTATTTGAAAGCCATCTACATTATTTTTACAGAATCTCATTTTTATTAAATTTTAGACACATTGATACAACTGATATTATTAAGGAGAACACATTCTTATTGTGAAATTGTAATTAATCAAAACATAGGTCTGTGATGTTTCATAAATACTATTTTAGCGCAAAGACAATATTTTTCGATAAAATTGATTTTATATGTATATATTTATAATTAATACATTAAATAAGTATTTAAAAAACATCACAGACCTATGTTCTGAATAATTACAACTTCACAATAAGAATGTGTTCTCCAAATGTATAAATTATGTTTCCCTGAAGGTGTGTTGCTGTTTGCCCACCGGTGATTCAATCCCATATTGCATAACCTCTTACAACAAGATACGGCTTTGAAGTGTTGCTCTATAATGACTCTGCTATGACATGAATCTTGATTTGATTAACCAGGACGTTGTCTATTACGAAAAAAGTAATAATACTGTTATGGAAGTGATTGTTTTCTGAGCACTTAAAAATAGACTCATGACTTCAACCTTTTCACCATCCGTGTAAAGTTTTATTTGAATATTTTGAAACAAATGTAAATATATTTATAATTTTGGCGGTATGAATGGTATCAACACCATCAAATCTGAGAAGGTCACCATTGTAGCAATGAAAATAAGATTGTTATGATCCGTATTTGAGAACAGCTATGTGCACATTTATTTTACAGTACAGCCGATCTCATCTTCCCGTAGACAGTACCAAAACAGTTAAAATAGTGCAAAATAACGGTTATTTTACAATAGGTATATAATATTTTAAATACAAATTAAATGTATTAATTAGAAAGATAACATATAAAATTGATTTGAAAAGTGTAACACATAGGTTCGAAAATTTGTCGTCAATGTAGTGTGCTCTAGCATAATCGATTAATGCACGTTCTCCGGATTGGAAGAGATCCAGGTTCGAATTCTGGTAGCAACAAGAATATTTTTCGATAAAATTGATTTTATAGATATACCTTTCTAATTAATACATTTAATTAGTATTTAAAATATCACAGAGCTATGCTCTGTATAATTACAACTTTACAACAAGAATGTGTTTTCCTTAATAATATAATATTTTAAACGTATGAAATTGGAGAAAGGAAGAAAACTATTACATACCACTATAAATAAGGTTAAATACAAATTAAATGCATTAATTAGAAAGGTATACATATAAAATCAATTTTATCGAAAAATATTGTTGATGCTACCGGGATTCGAATCTGGATCTCTTCTAATCCGGGGAACGTGCATTAACCGATTATGCTATACCAACACAGTGGATTGAAGACAAATTTTCGAACCTATATGTTACACTTATCAAATTAATACATCTATCATTCCATTATTTGAAAGCCATATATGTATATATTTCTAATTAATACATTTAATTAGTATTTAAAATATCACAGAGCTATGTTATGAATAATTACTTCAGAATAATAATGTGTTCTCCTTAATAATAAATAAGGAAGGCTATTTAATTGAGTTTCAATATAATGAAAGTATCGATAAGAAGCTAAATAGATTCATATTAACCGTATTCGAAATACATCGAAGTATCGCGGGTAAACAAAACACAAACTCATCTACCAAAGAGACGTACAGAAGGCATTTTGACAATTGTGTCGACGTTTAGGTTAAAAGTAGTCTTGTTAAAATTTGTGCGCGCGCTGCTATATTTTTTGTGTTCGCTATGTGGAACATTGATTACACTTACATGTCGCTTACAAAAATGAAGTGTTTATTATAAATGTCATTACAAATACATGTCACTTACAAAAATGAAGTGTTTATTATAAATGAAATTTTAAAAATAGTTACTAACCATTAAGGGTTAATATTTTGATCATTATTCTCCGGGTGCTGAAACGAAAAAGAGGGGATTTCGTTAAGAGTGAGTCGGAATGAAAAAACTTTGGTCATAAATATAATAACAGGGTCCCGGGTAGATGGATCGAACGCGAAAGCCATCTGTAATATCGAGATTAGCATCGTTCTAATTTCCCCTTTATAAAAAGGATGTGAAAAGGAAATGAAAAAGTAATGTAATAAATATAAAGTTAACCGTCCAAAAGTTGTAATGCGTCGCGAAGGGATGAGGTTAAGGGGATTTCTTGATCCCAGTCTTCGCATCAAGTATACAACAAGTAAAATGAAGATACGAGTAAAAATCGCGATAAAATGAATACATATCATCACACACATAAAAAAAACATTTTTATTTGGTGCCTAAATACTGACGATATTTTTTCCCCGTCAAAACGGATTCTAAATAGAAGATGCGAGGATACAAAATCGGGAGCGAAGTAAATAGGCACCTTGTATAAAAGACGAAATCAAAACGAAGACTGGATTAACTATTGGAAAGGCTGCCGCAGCATTTTGGTTCACTTTACTCAAATTTGGGTCAGTAAACTTCTCAACCGGAGATTATAAAGGTTTACCGAGATGGATGTTGAGATGAGTTTTGGAAAAAGCGATGTTGATAAAATCCAAGACTTGATAAATAATGACATTCATCCGTTTAAAAATGTCAACTTTTATCCTGACTTGACGAGGTAACTTTTAATAATTCTGATAATCGAATCGCTGCACGGCGAAAAGCTTTTACTCAAATGGAATTGAAATTTCAGAGATTTCTTTTAAGATGCTCCTTAAACACAGCGAATGTTGTATTTGAATTGTAATTTTATTTAAAATTAAACAATGGCTCTTGTTAATATCT
The DNA here is from genome assembly GCA_022840565.1 of Eubasilissa regina. Lineage (NCBI taxonomy): Eukaryota > Metazoa > Arthropoda > Insecta > Trichoptera > Phryganeidae > Eubasilissa > Eubasilissa regina. The sequence continues at coordinate 32,866,379 of JAINEB010000018.1, forward strand.
CTAGAAAATTTAGACGTTTGTAATAATTGACAGTTTTCGTAAAACGAATGTAATTAATTTCAATCAAATACAAATAAAAAATGTTCATACGATTTACATCTAAGTCAGTTGTTTGCTCGGTAAAAACTTTAATAATTCGCGCTAAGGCCAAAATATTTCGGAAAAAAAAACAATCTTGTAATATAAAATAATATTATAACGTAAATGTCCTACACGGTAGGTTAAAGGAACATATTTTTTTGTGAGGCACATATATTGTGCCCTTGGGCATGTTAGGTTTAATCATAATGAAAGTTTTGAATTAACTTATTAATGTACTGAACAATTCATCGAGAAAAATTGATAATATTAAAATAAATTGCTATTGATGTAATATCAACAAATAGACATTCTTTTTTTGGAAAGTTAAATAGATGAGTTTTGATATCTTCAAAAAATAAGCATCGTCTTAAACAAGGCAAACACATTTCGTAGTAATGTAGGATTTAGTATTACAGATAAAAATAACACGAGTGAAAAAATGCAATACAACCATAACTATTAAAACAGACCTGTTTACGCACTTTTTACTTGTTTTTCTTGTTGTTGGTATGATTAATTAATGTAGTGTAAATTGGAGACCGAAGGATCGTTGCCAAACCACGGTAGGAGCACAATTGCGGTCGGTACATTGTCAGACGAACATCTACATATAAGTTTCACCAGAACTGCGTATTTCGGCCGGTCGGAACAACACCCGGATATTCGGACATAAGAAGAACAATACAGCGGACCAACCCACGACGGTCAGAGAAACAGCTATCAACCAATGATAGTGGTGATTTTTTCATTTTGTATACGTGATCATATTATATTATCAATAGGAAACCCAGAAACATCAAGCTATCGAAGGCGTTCATGGGAACAAGATCTAACATGAGGATAATGTCGAACAGACGCGGATTTTTAAAAAGTAATATTGGAAGGCGAGAGGAAAAGAAGAAGAGGACGGCGGAAAACACAGTTAAAATTAAATTAAATGACGCAGTGAATTTTCTATTACACAATAAACAAGAAAACTTTTTTGTTATAAAAATAAAATAATTTCTGAAGGGTGAAGAAGAAAAAGTATCCATAAGTACCAAAATTGTCATGAATGTTTCAGATAAATCTATAAAAATAATTTATAAATAAGTGTACATCTTGAATAAATAAATAATCTAGAATTATTTAAATTTAAAATCCTGTTTCAATCTCTCAATTGAATTTAAACGTGATTTAAAAAAAATAATTCAGTTCATAATCTCTGATGTAACAACGAGTTTCTTTGATGAATAACATGTTAAAAATTTTAAACGCTCATTAGTCGAAGAATGACGGTGCGGTATTTCACAAAATGTAGAACATTTTCGAATGTACCCAAGACGGTTGAGTGTTGTAACGAATACAATGGCGTTTAAAATATTTAAAATTTATCGGAACATAAAGACAATTTTTTAACATTTTCAATAAGCCATCATGAATCAGAATAACTTACAAATTATAATTTTAATCTAAAAGTAATCACACTGTAAGTTTTTACGTAGCACACTGTAAGTTTTTACGTATCACACTGTAAGTTTTTACGTATCACACTGTAAGTTTTTACGTATCACACTGTAAGTTTTTACGTATCACACTGTAAGTTTTTACGTATAACAAACGTAAAAATAGTTTTTCAAAATTATTTTGTTCAATTACCGTGGGAACATTTTGTTTTTATAACGCGCCCAGTTATCGGGAATACTTCCGACGAGTGCCATTTTAGGTGCCGGAACGGGAGCGAAATTCAAAACAGCCGGGTGGACCGTTCCGTGAAAGGTTTTCCGTTCATTATTTCAAGGTTCTGTGTAAACAATCCGCGGGTTCCATTTCTCTCCTCTTGCCACTTGACGGGAATCGAGTGAATCCGAAAAGAAGCACAAAAGGAGCGAAGGAAGGAATGGTAAGAGCCAGGCAAATAATGGCTTACCGGGGCCTCAAACGAAATCCAAGGGATCTCACCTCATTCAGGGGGGATTTGAGCGTGATTCAAAACAAATATGATTACTGGTGTGTGTCGTCAGTATAATAGTGTGTTGTTGACTGCTGCCGGAAAAAAAACATGCAATATTTTACGCTCGTTCGCACCGAACTAGCGCTGGTTGATTCTCACTCGCGTTCGTAAACGGGGTGATCGTGATTTAAGGGGTGATAATGAGGCATCAGTAGTGACGGCGGCTTCATCAACAGTGTGTTTCTATAATAAAACTGTTTTAAATTAATCTATAAAACATTTATCGTATAGCTTAATGTGTCCCGACATTTTTTATGGAAATAGAGAGAGATGGAGATAGTTCGGGTAAATTGGTGATCATTAGGCATTGCCCGGGGAACATTTCCCCCCCTATGTTCGGATGATATACAATATTTTATGATATTGTATATCACTTGACTACATTGCGAATCAAAAATGTTCAAGCAATATGTGCCTAATCTCTACCATGTCAGCGATATAGGCATTTCAAAAAAATCGTTTATATGCGATTATTTCGATTAATTGTAATATTTTATTGTTTCTAGATTACGTAAAGCTTCAAGCCTACATACTTCAAAATAATCCATTGATCCATATAGTCTGGTCGCTCTAAGATCGATAACCTTTATTTTTTTTGTATTCAATACATAATATAGATATAATCACATAATTACGTTTTTTTTAAATGCTTATATCTTTGACATGGTTGAGATTATGCTCATATTCCTTGAACATTTTCGACTCGTAAGTTAGTCAGGTACCCACCCATAAAATATTGTGGACTGGTCTGTTACAGCCTGTATATGGTGAGCATACAAAATATTATTGTGCAATTTTAAGGACCAATGATAATCTTGATGTTTGTAGCGTTAACTTTATGGTTAGACATACATTTTAGAGATAGGCCACAATTTTGTAAAAGAAAACGTTTTACATATTAATAATAAAAGTCTTAGATTAGATAATTTAGAAATTCTAGAAAATAAAAAAAACCCTCAACCCTAAGTCTAACATAATTAATATTCAATTGAACTTAACAAACAACCAGCTATTTAACATATTCCCTATTTCAATGTCTCCCTGACAATAACCGCCCCTGTCCGTAAAATTCCGCCCCCGTTCCGTAATTGATGTCGTTTTAATATTTTATTTTTATGGAATAGCGAACTGTTCCAAGAACCGGCGTACAACTTCAGTTGTACGCCAGTCCTGACAAAGATACGTTAGTATCAAAACCGGTTGGCGTAAAAATAACTCAGTGGTTTATACAAACCGTTGCTTTTATTTGTGCGCTGGCCAGTGCATGACAAAGAAAAAAAAAAGTCCTGTTAAGAATTGCGCTTTATTTTTTTATACGCATACCCACACATTTTTATACGCGCATACCCGCACATTGTAACATGTAGGAATGTGCAAGGAGGGAGCGCGAGGGATCGATCTCCAATTCCATGACTGGAGCCTCGTTACAAATCGCGCAAAGGCCCAGGATCGCAAAGAGTGGAGGCAAACAGTAATCACGCTCAGTGACGTGCAGTGCATACAAGCGAAAAAGCTGTACATTACTAAAAATTCTGGGAAACAAATATAAATTAAAAAATCTATATGTTATAATTACGCTAGCGCCCACCGTGTATCATTGATTGCATAATTCTGGATGCTACCGCGCGATGCCACCGGAGCGTACCTGTAGTCCTCTACTGGGTCATTCGTCATTTATCGCTCCTACAATTGCAAGCCACTGTTTTAATGTATCGTTCTATTCAAGCCATACAATTGCTACATACTGAATTGAAAATTCCACTCGGCAGAGTCAGAAATGGATCAGTTGATCCATGTTGTACGGAGTCTTTACTTATGCTGTTTCCTAACATTTTAAAGGTTTTGAACTTGGCTTAGAGCTGATCGAAGCGCCTATTTACTAATTCGCAATTTTTACTACCTTCTAAACGTGTTGTTTTCATGAATGTTCTTTGCGTTCGAGGATAATGCTTTTTTATTATGATGAATTCATTTTGTTTAAATACGTCTAGCCGCCAATGGATATATCATCATCAAAAGACAGAAATTTTTATCAATTTCGTGCGTATAAAACTTTAGCGCACCTATTCGTAAGTAAAATCCTTTAGTGGTGGGGTCGGTGAGAATTCTTTTACGATAAAGTTCCGTTCTTTGATTCGTTGGCTGTCGTAAGGTATCCAGTTGAGTAAGATGAAACTTGTGGCGATAAGAGATTTTCATTCGTTTCATCGGATGTAGAGCGGGAAGGAAACAGTTCATGGGAATGGGCTGAATGAGTTCACAAAGGTCTTTGATTGTGGGTGGAACAGAGGGTACCGAACCGCTCCCGGCACGGGCCGAAGGGAACATCAAAAGAAAGTCGGTAATTAACATGGCTACGCTATAAAAAAGCCTGCGAGCGATTTACCGAAAGCTCCTTTCGTCGAATTATTTTTTCAATTACCCACCGCGAGTTATTTTGATAAAATTTTTCTAACTAATAAATATTTGGAATTAACACCATCGGTTCTGTAAGGAATAAAAAAATATTAGTACCAGAAAATTTTTTATACTTTTAGTCCCGAAAATTATTTTTTTACCTATAGAAAGTCATACAAATCAAAGCTATTTTCCGTTACACTGCCAATTACAATTATAAATACATACATATACATATATATATATATATATATTTTTTTTTTTTTTCTAGGCCGACGTTTTGGCACGGTAACACGTGCCATTATCTAGGCGTTGCCTCAAAAAATTAGGTACTGTTTCGCAGGAGATATAAATCTCTCATAAATTGAGTAAAACTTAGTTCGAATCAAACCCTTAATATCAATTATGAACATTCCTTCATTTGTTACATGCGAGTGACTGCCGCCATCTATGGGTTGAATTATTAAATGCATTATTATTTTCTCTTTTAACTGCACTGACACTACGAAATCCAGTTCCATATATGGAACTGCATAGTGCTCGCGGAAACCTTAAGTTAAATATATATATATATATATATATATATATATATATATATATATATATATATATATATATATATATATATATATATATATATGGAACTGCTATTTCTTGGTTTCTTTGGGGAAACCTAAGCCGATGTCTCGGCACGATAACGCATGCCATTGTCAAGGTCTCAAAAAATTATGGTACAACCATACTTTTTGAATCATGTCTTCAGAAACGTCATATTTTACCATAAAGAATGAGTTATTTGAGATTAATATTTTAAATGAAAACACATTTTTCTTGTGAAATGGCAATTTCCGAATAAAATTTGTATATAGCGAAATGGTAACGCGTTTCCCCGAATAAGATATGTTCCGGGTTTGTATTTAATCAAAATATTTGTTGATAAATACATTTTTCTCTATACCTTTCAAACTGATTAATTTAATTTGAATATATTCGATACACTGATTATATTTCTCGTTTACTCAAGTCACTGGAGGAGTGTTTGATGCGATCAGGGTATGGTGTATATACCAACAGGTCGATTGGAAGATAGCGCCTGCGGACTTCCGTTTATCTAAAGATGTTCAATGGCAAAAGCAAACGGTCTCCCGAGGTCAGAAATAAGCTCGTGTATAAGACGTTCATAATCTCACAATACAATAACATATACATATTTAAACAAATTAAAATGTTAAATATATCACAGAAATATGTAAAGAACTAAAATGTATCTTCGGAATAAAATGTAGCTATGTGCCCAATTTTATGAAGGGTGCTTTCCCAATTCTCTTGTCTTGTCAAATTTTGATAAAAATATCTCACTTTTTTAGTGAAACATTACAACTCTGACTTCGTGATACGATCTGTGGATTTCTAAGAAATAATAATAAAATATATAAAATTACACCGTAGCTTTTAATGATGTGTGTGAACTTACTTCGCTGTGAGGTGTAATTAATAAATAAAAACTTAATTACTAACAATAAAATATGATGAGACACCATTCAGTTGCTCATAAGATAAGATCTCGTGTGAATATTAATACTAATTAGTTTTATGAATTCGTTGAACTTTGCTGTAACAGAGATTTATCCCGCCAGAAATGCTTGCAAATAATGTGATTTGAGATTGATATATTAAGGGAGAGATTTTTATAACTACAGAATCGTTTTTAATTACAATATTTTTATTTTTAACGGAAAGCTCGTCAATGACAGAAAAAAAATCTAATTTACAATGAATAGTTGGTAGCTACCTTCTGGTGTCGAATTAAATTCTCATAGAGCTCTTATGAAGGCGGTACCTACTACCTACTTAAGTTGAATACGTAAAGGTTAATTGATTAATCTAAAAAAATAGAACGTCCAGTGAGCAATATTTTTTCATTATTTATTTTCATTTCGTTACGAATTATTCTAGTGTTGATGACAGTTTTTCACAAAAATCGTTCAATGCACATCCGTCACGGGTCATAAGAATTTCACAATTCAGATTAATTAGATAAAGCAATGCAGAAATAATAATATACAAGAATAAAGTTAAAAGTGACTTTGGATATAGCCATATCGCTGTTAAATAAAGTAAATTTAACTAGTGTAAAATGGTTGGCTAGAACAATCGACTCAGGAATTTATTGACGAAGTTGAACAAAAAGACTCGGAGGATATTTGATCATAGAAACAAAAACTGAATTTGAAGAATTTTCTAAGCATTAGAATGTACATTTTGGGGTCAAATATTACGTCACTCTGTCGCAGCTTAAACTTTCAGTACTTCAGAAAAATATTATTTTTACGGTTCTAGAGTTTAGAGAGAGTTAAAAGTGTATGTTATTTGGCAAAAACTCGGATTATGGTTTAGATAGTATCAATGACTATTTCTTAAAAAGTCTTTTATATTTATGTAATATATAAATAATACGTTAACAGCTCTACATTGTATTATAATTTACAATTATTTATTTTAATGACGACGTTGGGGAGCCATCGATTCAGAACTCTAACGATACAATTTTAGTAACAAAGAATAAATAAAGCGAGTCGAGCAAACTCTTCAGATTTCCTTTGTACCAGGTAAAGTGAACACAGGTCGTTGACTTTCACCTGGGGTAAGCTCATTCGTGGACTGATCGTGCAACTCTCCCTTATCCAATTACAAGATACTCTTGAAAATGGACACTCCACGAGAGTTGCAGCCCCCTTTCATTTGGTGAGGAGGGTGACATGCCCCCAGGGGCGCGAGAGATGAAATGGGTGCAAAGTGTGAGGAAGCCACGCGGGGCGAGAAAATCTTCACAGACCGAAATCTCTGTTCAGTGAACTTTTAGATGGAGTCCACGCAGAAGAATTCGACGTTTGAAAATAGTTGGCGGTGCGATGGAGCGGCCATAGTGAAATTAATTTTGTTTTAAGGGTTTGAATGACAATATATTTTATTTCAAAAGGGTGAGCAACGCTGAAAGCAGTTGGCGCGGTGCCTAAATATAAAATGAATTTACTTTTAGACAGGACGTAAATACATTTACAACATCTTATGTTATAGTGAAATAAACGTGTTAATAGTTTCGTATGCAAAGTTGAGACATCACTTTTAATAAATATACCTAATATACAATTATAATATTTAATAAAATGAATCTCTCTTCTTTATTGATAATAAGAAAACAAATTGTTTATAGTAGTTTACTGATAACTTAACATGTTTGGACTACTATTCTGAACGACTATTCTGAATTCAACTATTAAGAATTCGCCAATTATCTTTTGGAAACAAACCATTATTTTGACATTAACAAGGGTTTAGAAATTTTACATGGAAATACCAGGGGTTTACAGATCTTAACATATTCTTATCTTTTCCCACCACTTATATTTACAGTTTTGTTTATGAATATATTTGAAATTTTAATTTTAGTATACATTGTACCCTGAAGAAGGCATTGGCTCCGAAACATATTGAGTTATTAATAAACAATGGTATAAAAGTGTTTTCTTATTATTAATATAAAATGTTGTCACAAAGTAACTTTGCAATTATTGAAGAAATTTAAAAAAAATGTAGTGAAAAAATATTTGAATGGAAAGAAATACAAACTTAGAAGTCAAAAAAAAAAAGAACACGCTAGCATTAGATTAAATAAAACAATCACTTTGCATACAACCACGAATTTTAGTAAGCGCCAGTCGGTTTCGCTTAGTTCAAGCTTTGTCAGGTCGTATTTAAAATTAACAATAAATACAATATATACATAAAGAGGGAGATGGAATATAAAATTACATGTAATTTTTTCAAGTTTTATTTAATATAATATGTTAAACCACAAAGTGATTGCTTTTTACGAAAACACAATAGAATTAACTGTTTAAAAATATACGAAGTCGGCAATAATTATAATTCTATAAAAATATTAAAATGTTAGAAGTACAGAACACAATGGTGTTCTTATAAGAACAAATAGGAAGTTGGCAAGAAGAGGAAATGTGTGTGACTATCAGTATCTGTGTTCACGGAAAATAAGGGCGAAATGAGGAAATACTCGCTCAAACACCCGGTGATTTGTTCTTATGAAATGTTTCATGAGCCAAAACGTGTGTTGTATAATTTCGTAGGCGGAGTAGTTAGATACAAGTTTTACTACTGAAAAGGGGGTTTACCTGACCAGAATTGGGTAAAATGGGTACTGAAGTCCAAAACGGATTAGACTACCTACCGGCCAGAATACATTTCAGTGCGAAGGATTCAAACAACTTGTGGTATTAGGAATAGGCTCGTGTTTCAATTATCATAAAGGTCACTTTAATGACAATTGAAACTAGGACATACGTCTCTTTTGTATAATAATAGGATCGATGAAAATTCACACATGTAAACTTAAAAAGATACCTAGTAAATATACATTATACGAAACGTAATTCCGCATTTGTGCATATTTATTTTTGATTTTTATAGAAAATAATTTTACCATGTTTTAATATTTAGTTACTATAAATATCATTCTCATGTAAAAGTTTTGGTGTTATTTTTGCTGTAAATAGTATCAACTATACAGGGTGTAACAGACCTAGTCCACAATGCTTTATAGGTGGATACCTGACTAAATTACGAGTCGAAAACGTTCGAGGAATATGTGTCTAGTCTCAAGCATGTCAGAGAAACAAATATTTAAAAAAAATCGTAATTATGCGATTAATTAAAATATTTTATTGATTCCAAATTATATATTGAATATAAAAAATTATAGGTCATCGAATTTCGAGCGGCTAGACTATTTTTTGTTAGATGATTTAGGGCAAAGATATAGATTAATAATTTAACAATTTGGCAAATATTTATTTCGAAGTACGTAGACTTCAAGCTTAACACGATTCTGTACAAATTACAAACAATAATATTTTTCGTAACAGTGCAGAATTTGCACATATTCCTTGAACATATTCGAATATTAATTTAGTCAGGTATCCACCCATAAAATATTGTAGACTAGTTCTGTTAAACCCCGTATACCACACATAAATAAACATATTTAAATAAAAATATTTGATTACATCAGAACCAACATATGTATACGATATGCTCTGTTTATATGTTTGGTGGTTGGATGTATGTGATACACATACTATTTTTGACTTTCATAAATTAGATAAAATGATACATAGATTTAAACATAGCTTTATACATTTCTCTTAAACTGCTAAATATTTTTTTAATTAGAAGCAAATATAAATGCGTACGATAAAGAGGACCTAAAATGGCTTAAAAGTCTTTGATAAAAATAAATAATGGATTGCACGTATTTTTTTATTCCAAAGTTGTAATTTGATCAATTTCTTATTCATTTTCTCTCTATAACACTGATTAATTATTCAATTTTATATTGTATTATTACGTGTACACAAATAATTCAATTAATCATGAAAAAAAGTTTATGGAAAATACCGACATTGTTTTCCCTGTCGATTTAATATTTATTTATACTTAATATAATGCATACATAAGTATATTTGTATAGGCTCTAATATGAACACGATCAAAATGTTCCATTTTATTACAACTTATCTTGCACATATTTGCTTAGTTTCATTTCAAATTTATGTAGTTTCTCCTCCTTTCTCATATCTTCTGGCATTACATTAAATATCTTCATCGTACTGTACACCATTGATTCCTGAGATTTAGCTTTCTTCCTGAACGGCAGTCTCAGTCTATCATTTTCTATCGTATGATGTTCGTTGCTCACGTTGATTTGTATAATTTTTTCTTATAAGTTCTGCCGTGATAATTTCAAAAATAAATGCCACAAAATTGAAATATACTTTCAGCTTAAAGGTCATCTCAGTATATCTATTTTTTCTGAGCATTATTCTCAGAGATTTACTTTGCATTACTGATAATTGTTGCATTTCTTCTTCATTAACTAAAAATAAAATGGAGCTGCAGCGGTTGATGTGAAGAATAATAACAGAGTTGTATACTATTTTACAAGACTCAGTGCTAATACGTATTTTGTCGATATGCGCTTATCATATTTTGACTACTAAATAAATACACAAATAAATATAAAATACGTGACGCAATACCCATTCAAAAATACATTATGTTCGTTCAACACATTATTTGATAAAAACATTTGCGTGGTCGTTCTGTGTGAACGTAGGTACATATTATTTAACCCCAGCATCACTCATAAAAGTAATTTTATAATTACAGGGTTGAGAGCTACAAGCTTTCGATGGGGAAAAAACTAAAGGTTCTGCCGAATGATAATAGATACACAACAAAGCTTTTAGAGAGAGTGCGCATTTTAACAGAAATAATAAAGAGCTCTCCGAAACGACTTCATTCTTATTCAAATTGAATTAGTTAACTTGGCCATGTTGATTTTTTCCACTATGGTAAAATGGCCCGGTGGGGCGCGAACCGGGAACAGAGGAGACAATACATTACGGTCATAAAGCAAAATTATTTATTGCCATTTTTGTACAACCCCTGGCGGAGATATCGAAAGGGTTGGGCGCCATCCGTAGCTGGAATACTGCCAGCAGTAAAAATGAAAGTCCAACGCAATGAATGCACCGCTATGTGGCCGGGTAGGCGACTACCTACAATACCTCGCAACCTGCATATTATTTGTCATCCCCTATTTTTATTATTTTGTCACATGCATTCTCATTGTGTACGTAGCGAGGAAAGAATGGCCGAATAAAAAAAGAGTACTTTCATATTGCTGTTTTCTGCGCGCCATTTACACATATTAAAAAAATATTTAAATAATTAATTGGTTTAGATTTTTATTCACGGATATATCTACAATGTTTACTGAATGTAATAATACCCAGTAGGTCACAGCATAGGAAAGAGAAGGGAATCTATTTTGTTGTACGCTTCAAACAATAACGTTACATAGTTGGACATCAAAGTGTTGCAAATTATATCTAGTCCACTGAGGTAAGCCCTGTTTTATTTCATTTCATTGTTTTAATAAAAATTAATATATGATAAACGCCGACCGAGTCGGTTCTATTTCGAAAAATAATAAATAAAGGCTGTTGAAAATGAATTAACGTTTATTGAAAATGGTTTTGCGGTATTGTGCGTGTGGCGTGAATGCCAGATAAATTTTGCGACATTAACACAGAATACCACATGTATTAGGTACAATTAGAATCAGATACGGATAAAATTTTCCTCTCGGAATTCGTATAAATGACGGTACATAATTAGCGTAGAGCGTGCTGAGCACTCGTTGTCTATTGGATTTTATATGGAGAGCAGACAGACTAACTGGAAATATAAGAAAGAAAGGAAGGCACTTTTCGTCTGTCGGATGCTAGTTCATTGATAGATTCCTCTTCATTACTAGCACATAATAAGCGTTAGCGGAGTACAGTGGAGTGAAGCGACGGTAGTTATCCGTATAAAAGTTCCAAGCGCACTGAACTCGCTGCAGTTGAAAGATTTTTAATCATTGCGACATCTTCTTTCTTCCTTGTGCTTAAGGATAGGTGAGGAAAGAAAGGAAAGGGAATACGCAGGTTAAAATTTGGTAAACCGCGAATTGAATGTATACATGAGGCAACAAGGCAACATCCATACGCCAAAAACCTTAATAAAATTTGATTAATTTTAAATGGCGCTAACACCAACTAATGTATATCTACAAGTCTACCATCAAATCTCCGAGTCTCAATGGCAAAATTTCTTCCATGTACATGCACACTTCGCGAGAGTTTATCGTAAGCCTGAGTAATTTCTATTAAATATAACGATTTCAATTTATGTGATAACGAGTAAAATACGTTCCATGTATAAAATCAATCATGAAATGCATTTTTCGCGGCATCCATTTATCGTGCTTTTAATTTAAAACTTTTCCTTCGGGCTATAATCAAGCTGCCGTTAACATTTTAAACTTGGGCAATTTGTGACCAACTTCTACTGCCGTGATTATGCGCTTTCATTTAGACAAATTGCTGCCAATTTAAACTATGCGGGTCAATTAACCAATAAATCGTATTGATGTCCGATTCAAGGGTTATTCAGGATACAAACATATAGATAAAGGACGTCCCTGGCGGTCATAAATCAAAGTTTTAAGATTCAAGTGCGTCATTTGTGCGCAGCGGCAAACGCGCAGGACAGCTGTCAAATAATTTGCGCGGGATTATATGTATTTTTCATTGTGCGGACCACCTACTGAGTTTATCCCATTCGGTTTAAAAGTAAATCATTCTAACAAACATTTGCACTCATTGTTAAGTACCTACTATTATACGAATGAGATGAAAAGAAAACGGAATGAATCGTCGGGAGACCTTGTTGCGTGGAGAGTAAGTAATCAGACGAAAATTGATCAGACATGATAGAATGGAATCTTGTTGTTGTTATGCTGCATGAAATATGATCTATAAAATACAAACAGTAATTAATTATATGATAGTATTTATATAATGACAGTACTAATCGTTATTAGACTCTTGGAAAGGACATTTTAATAAAATAAAGTATGTACTATAATAAATTATTAAAGAACACATTCATGTTGTAAAGTTGTAATTATTCAGAACATAAATCTGTGATGTTTTTAAATTAATTAAACAAATAACGCAACGATAGATGTATTAATTTGAAAAGTGTTACATATAAATTCGAAAATTTGTACATCTATCGTTACATAAATTGAAAGCCATCTACTTTATTTTAACGGAATCTCAAATACTTTTGAGTAATCCGATAGCAGTATCATAATCGGCTAATACACGTTCCCCGGATTGGAAGAGATCCAGGTTCGAATCCCGGTAGCAAAAATAACATTTTTCGATAAAATTGATTTTATATGAATATCTCTCTAATTAATACATATTTATTAACCACTAAAATTACACCTACTAATAATATTTCTAACTGTTAATTAATAAGTTTGTGAATTTTAAAAATAGGCAATGTAAATATACAATAAGTCTTTTGTTAAACTACAAATTGTGTCAAATATACACCTACTCAAATGTAAGCAGAAATTTTAACTTTTGTAATTCAGAATAGAATTTAAAGTTTGGTTGGCAAAAATATTATAATCGAATTCAGGAAGTACCTACCTGGAAGTCATATTAAAAAATACATATCCGTACGTATTTCGGAATATTTTTTAAAGAAAGAGGCAGTGGAATACAAAAAAACCGAATATAAATCAAATTGATCGGTGACAATGCCCGACAATGAATGCCATAGTCGCGGCCCCCTTCCCCCCTACATGAATAAACCGATAATAAATAAGGACGAACGTATTGGGGATGGTCACCCCAGAAGCTGATATACCCACGGCAGTGACATCTGCCGCGCTCACTCGTAATTATTCGTTTATACAGAACAAAGGACCGCAGAAGGTTCAAAATGGAACCCTTAACCATATAATTTTACGTATAATTAACTTATAATTGATGATCACGGGTTTAAAAAGTATTTAAAATGATTCGTAAATTATATACCCGCCGTACTTAAACAATAGTTGGCATTTCATTTTAAAATCTCACATTATTACAACATGCTAATGTGTTAATCGTACCAGAAATTTAACAACAACAATATAGGTTGTGGAAAAAATATCAAATTAATATAGAATTCATTAACATAAAGATTACATTTTTTTTTACTTACAATTGTGTAAATATATACCTACCTATGTGACCTATTCCAAATACAGACCACTAAACTTAATTGTATTAGGATTAGGAATTCTCATATCGTGAAATTAAAATGAAATTCTACTTCTTTATATTGATTTTAATAAAATTAAAATATGAAACACATAGTATACAACTGCAGATAATTATAAAATGACGTCACTTGTCGACATTTAAGCAAATACTGCGTGAATGTCGAGATAAAGTAGAATATGAAAAAATAAAATAAAAATATTATTAGCGTTAACTTTGAGATTGGACTTTATTATACAAAAATATTAATTTAAATAAATGAGAAACTTTGTGGAGTGAAACATATTTTTTCCGAATGGAGTATATTTAACAGCGGGCACAAATACGAAATTCTATAGAGATAATAAATAATATGTGTAGTAAGTCAACTATTAACGTCACTTGTCGCCGAGTGGACGCTGTTCAAAAGACCAACTCGCGTGTGCCAATTTTTTTGCACCCTACATAATGATACCAAATTTTCTACAGTAATAATAAATGTTCCGCAGTGCACAAAAAGTGCGACGCGTTCCCTGCTCACCGTGAAAATGACATAAAAATACCGCGCAATATTAAGACTACACCAGCACGGGTCGGCGGGGCAATCGAGCATACCTCTACAGCTCGCTTCCGCTCTTAACATCCGGCCAGCTTATTCCGAACTCTGCTTTAATTAAATTTAACGTGTGTTAACAGTGCGCAGTCCAGCCACCGTTTAACGCGCATCAGAACTAACCCGCGGCCCGGCGCGGAGTCGAGAATGACGCTCTTGTACACGTCTCCTGAAGCGATGTATTCGCACGTTCCCCTCTTAAAAAACTGAGCAATTCGCTGGCAGGCAGAGGAATTTCTAGCGCGCCAGCGAGCAATAACGAAGGCCGACAAATCATGTGTAACTCCGTAAATTTAGCGCGAAAAGTCATGACGTTTAACACAGGAAACGCTAATGGAGCGGTACTTTTGGTTACAGTTGCCGAATGCTCCTTTCGCAGCTAATGGATGTTTAATGCGAAGAATATTACCGTTGAACAACAAATAAATGTTATTTAAATGTAAGGACATGTGTTGTCGTGCCCTAATGTACAAATTCGATAAATAATGTTGCGGATCTCTCTCAACACGCTCCATTATACACTGATTCACGGCGTGTACTAGAAATTTGGTTCACAAAAATACGGCATTCACGAACACAAGAAAGACATCAGTGAAATCTACCGGAATTCGATTGCGAGTCTCGGATGTTACCAACAAAAAAAAAAAAAAATCAATCAAACGGAAAAAAATCCTATCATGCAGACAATAAAACTCAATCTGTGTTTGCTATCTGTGTAGGACCAATCGATCGCCATTTTTAATTTCACAAATGTGATCCAGTCCGTGAATCATTCATCGCGCGGCTATCGATTCCTAATGGGCTTTCTTTACGCCGCCGGTATTGTCGCTGGCCCGGCTGAGGATCCTCGTATTGTGTGTTGGGTTTCTCGATTTCTTCAGGTATTATGGCGCAAATAAAGAATGGCCGGAGCGATCCATTAAAGAGGATTTCTGCCTTGCCCCAGTCCCACACACACATGCAGCATCCGGTCCCGGTATTTGATAGTTTTATTTCAATCTTCCTTCAATTCGCTGACACAGTGATGGCAAAGCATTGTGTCGTTACGCCCGGGGACATATTGCGGCGAGGAATATAAATCACGCGCGCTTATTGTTGCCCGGCTTTGTCGATATTCTGGGACTTCTGACCGGAAGCGTGCAAGTGGAGGATGAATTGTACGATTTTAGTGATTAATATAGTAATGAATACCTGATCGGTTCTGAATGGGCCTTTACCCGAACTGTGAGTGATTAATATGACACGTGTTCACGACATCTGGAAAGGTTGGAAGCCAGCACCTGCGTTTTATTAATCATTCAAATATATAAGAATTCAATTGAAAATACGAAAACATAGTAAATTATGAATCAAAAAATAATACAGTAAAACTTAGAAATTATACAATATTATAATGTCATCATTCAGTTTTTTGCAGAATTTATATTAAAACATATATTTTATTGCTTGAAAACAATTTTTATCCTTACTATGTCATTTATGCTTGAATAAAATTGTTCCTACAGAATAATTTAGAGAAGTTTGTCGGAAACATGAAACTATTTGCCTATTTTTTATATATAAAAAAATATTTATGCGTGTACCGACATACTTTATTAAGATTAAAAAAATCACATACGAGAATCAACACGATTCTTGGAAAATGATATAAACAATCATCTAAGTAATAATACGTTGCGAAGAACACTAAACATTACTGGATATCGTGACTGGAGGTTCGTGTCACGGAAATAGTATGTAAATATTTTGATGAACTAGTTTTTTTTCCTTAATATATACCGCCCCTGTTTCCCGCGCACTTTTACTGAAATATCACCCCCACCCCGCCCGCTCCGCCCCATCTCCGGCCCACCCCCAGGCAGTCCGTAAACCGACCTGAAAAGGGTCCAATCGGCGATCAACATTAATTTTTAACGCCATTTCGGCTTTACACAGACCGCGCCAGGTAAGAGAGTAGGCTTTCATTCCACGCTGCTATTTTGTTCCGCGTTAGAAAGTTTCTGATCCTTTTCTAACATGGTTAAATGTGTTCGTAAAAACCCCTAGCCGTCGAAAAACACTTTTATTACCCCCTTAATTGGGTACATGTACTTTAAAGCTCATAAAATGGCGTTAACTACGCCGGAGATAATTTCTACTGAACACGGACTGTCAAAATAATGCACTGTGATAATAAATTGTAATAAAAGGTCGATAACTATACTTCAGTGCCTTTATAGCTATTGAATTAACAGCATCCAACATGACGATTTAATTCAATGTTAACTCAAAATCATTGAATTCCACCAATTGGAAAATTCTATGGTGGTACAAGTTCCAACAAATTACTGTTGTCTGAAATATATAAATAAACCAGCAATCCACTCTTGTACATTTATTTAGTGGACGTTGTTTTAAGCTTTCTTACTTTCTTAAATGCTCAACTCTTGCGATGTTCAAGATTATTCACAATCAGGAGTTCAAACACATGTTGAAATAGAGATTTTTAATTAGCGGATTACAGTGAAGTTCACGTCAGTTACTTAACCGCCTACGTATCTTGTGATTTGATCCCAATTTAGCACAACAACTTTTCTGATGATATTTGACCATCATGTCATAAGACGAGTAAGATTTCGCTTTAATGATGATCAAGTGATTCTCATAAAGATTAATAAATTCTGAAAGACGGGTAGTATGATTGTCATTTGGAATTAGTAAAAGTTGACCATAGTTAACTGATCGTCGGCGTTAAGAAACTATGGCCAAATGTTACACCACCATAAGTGAAAATAATGTGGTAAATTTTTTTAACCGGTTAACCAAATGAAAATAACCGGTTTTGAAAATGTCAAAATGAATGATTTGGAAACCCTAGCATAAGTTATTATTATAAACAATGTTTAGAAAGTTTAAATCATTATCAGCCGTTTTCTATCCACTGCCGAATGAAGGCTTCCCCAAGTGTATCCCACTACAATTATTATTCGCTGGCACTATTTAGAATAGCCTGTCGGCCTTTCGATTTACCTCGGATACCACTGGATGACTACAATCGTCCGACGTTTGTCCGTTCTGCGAGCGATGTGACCTGCCCATTGCTATGACGAATCCAATTATATCAACTATCTTGTATGCTATCTTATTCACACGTTTCTTTTCATGTACCTTCGTGTGATTCCCAAAATATCTTTCCATACCTCTTTGAGAGTTCATATTTTACAGCTATATGTGAAGTATCGCAGCTATACCAGAAAATTTAAAAATAATCCAATATTTCTGAAAAAATGAAAACCAGCGAAGTACGTAATCACTGAATTGAAGAGGAACGTTCGCATGATGTTAGGCCTAGTGGTAAATATATTTAGTCATTTTTATTACAGGTTACACGAAGGTTTAAAATTTCTCTAAACTCACTTCAAACCGACACGAACGGTGAGATTATACACGATTAGTACTTAAGGGATCTTTTGTATACATAATAATCTCATTGTACATGCTGCATGAAATAACTAGCGAAGTTTTTTTTTATCTACAAGCAACAGTAAGTAATAATATTATGATATTTAAAGACTAATATTGTTAGTGATATAATTTAAAAAACATTAATAACATACAATTATTGATTATATTTTTTATGGCATGGATTTCGACAGCTACTTATTCAGCATTCTACTTTCGAGCATTAACTTATGTCAGGAGTAAAATCGTCGAGGTTCTGAAGGAAGATGAGAAGAATTGAGAAAGAAGAGAGATAAATGCTACTTCTGGGGAGATATTCTCGCACAATTGGGTGTGGTTTATCGTGACATTGAAACAACAAGATACATATATATATATATATATATATATATATATATATATATATATATATATATATATATATATATATATATATATATATATATATATATAAGTAGGTCAAAATTGATTATTTTATATAAATATTCTTAATATAATTAATTTTCTCTGTAAAACCATGTTACATATTAAAAATGTAATAGTAGATGAATCTGGTGGAAATATTACAGAATAAAAGTATAAAATTAGTCGAAAGTGTATTAGATTGCTATAGCGAAATCGGACAACGCACTTTCCCGGATATGATGATGTTCAAGTTCGAATCCCGGTAACAAATAAATATTTTTTCGATAGATACATTATTTTTGTATATCTTTCTAGTTGATTAATTTAATTTGTACTAAGTCAAATTGCCCAATAGATAAAAAGAAAATAACAATAATTTAGTAACCCTTGTATTATAGTTTAGAATAAAAACCTATTGATTATAACACAAACATGTACCTAATGAACTTTATTATATACTTATACTTTATTTTAAATACTCACAATTACATAGCGATATTTTCGTTAAAATGGCTAACTGTTGAAGAAATAAAAAAATTAATCCTCAGTGTGACGTAAATGTGAGATGATACCTCTGTTGTTTCTAGCGAACTTTAAGGAAGAAAAAAAATACAATAGTAGAAATATGATAGTAGTTTGTTTCTCAGACACTAAACATCAAGGATAGACTGACAACCATTTGCCTACGAAAAATACTACATTTTTTGGACATTTTGCGAGAAGAGAAGTTATTTCGGAGAAGCTCACTGTTGACAGTCTTCAGAATCTTGTTTTAAGTAAAGAATTTATTCGGATATGGGTGACACGTTGGAACTCCTTAGATAGGTAGTTAGGCTGGCCTGCGTGGGTGGGTATCTCCAGCTACTTCGTGTTTTGCAACTCCGTTAGTCTGTCCGTGTAAGTGTGATTCAATCCATTTTGTGTTTTGTCCACTGTCCCACTTTTATGAGTGTTTTTGATGTCTGCCTTGAACTACTGCACCTTAATTTTCCATCTATATGTAAAACTATGTATTCTATGGATTTGTGTTACATGTTTTTTTATGAATAAAGACACCATTTAAAAGACGGTGGAGGGTCTAAATTTTAAATTTTGCGAAAATTGCTAATAACTGCATTGAATTTGCCCTTCCCCCACCCTTCCTCCAGCTGTCTTTAATAGTCTTCAGAATGCCGAAAAAAGTGGAGGAATATAGTCAAGAAGGCGAGAGTTCATGAAGCTCACGACCCTCATTGATGAAGGACCGTCATGTGCAACGGATTAATGAGTAGATGAGGATGATATATAAGCGTGGATTTCACCAGAAATATAATACGCCCGTAGAAGAACTAGCATATCCAAGTTAACCAGATATTAGAAGGAGATGGAATTAAAAGACGCAACAATCGACGCGCATGCATGACAAGTTGAATGGACATGGATGCTGTGTATCAGAACAGGACCGTGACAGAATAGTATGGGGTTATATCCCCGCGGAAGAATGGTAAGTTAATTGCGATCAATAGTTAGAAATAATCGAGAATCTTCATTTGTACATAGTTTCTCAAAATCTTAACCATCTTCACAAGATATAATTTAATTACTGTTTGTAATTAACTAAATAGCTTATCATCACACCGTTTCTTCGCGGGGGTAGGCAGAGAGAATAGAGCGCCGCACTCTTCTGTCCTGACACACAGTTCTTGCCTCACCCACATTCATACAAGCTCGTCGACCATCCCCCAGTATCTGGTTTACCTGGTCATGCTAAGTCTTCCGCGGACTTCCTCTATTTCTGGTGCCATCAACACTCGGGTCATATATCTTCCTTACCATTCTTTTCATATTAATTCTTTCCATTACTCACTATACTAAGATCAGCTTTACATACTTTCCTTATTTATTAATTCTTTACTATGCCATAAATGGATCTGCCACACACACGCCTAAGATCTCATTTCCACTACATTCAGTCAACTTTCGTTCCTCTTTTGCCAGCTCCAGGCCTTACTTCCATACATCAGTATCGGTATCAGGACTCCATTGTAAACCGCTAGTCTTGCCTCAGTCAACAAGTTTCTATTAGCTATAATCCCATTCAAAGTGCGTTCACTTTATTCCTTGCAGTCACTCTCCTTTCGATATCTTTCTCAGTCTTTCCGTTTCTATCAAACATACTTCCCAAATACACAAACTCATCTACTTGTTCCAAACATACAAGTATTTTATACGTCATCTGGCTTTCTTCCTTCTAGAATACCATCACTTTCGACTTGTTGACATTCACTTGAAGGTCACATTCCTTGCATATATTCTACTTTCTACTCACTAGACTCGTGTAATTCTTGTTCATTATTTGCCATTAATATTGTTTGTAATATTAATAACATTTACGCGTATACACAATGTATAGTGTAATATAATATTTACACAACATATTGAAGTAAAACTGTTTGTAAAAAATTCGCCAAATGTCTCGTTGCCGAAATCCAAATAGAGTTTTAATGAGATTTGTAACATTTACATCGACATTGCTACCCTGTCCCTAGCAGATCATTACACTAGATGATATTCAGTCCTCGTTATATTGTTGTGTTCATGGTACGTTACGGTGGACTAAATTAACATAGTATTTTGGGCGCCAGACTTATTAGGACCGCGCCAATAGTAAGGAAAAACTTTTATGAACACAAATCAAATTCGGATTCGGCCTGCCGACATTTTGGGAGAATAGCGGAAGCGGAAACGACAGGTTCATTAATTAACAGGACTTGTTTCGTGTACCCGACTAAACTTCGGTGTATAGTCTAATTTTCTGTGTATGTCCCATTACTGAAAGAATAATATTTTTATCTACGGAATATTATAATTATTATTATTAATTTAAATAGTTAACGAAACAGGAGTAATAATAATTTCGTGTGACGTTATAAAATAAACACGTTTCAAAGTACGAGTACACAATAAACTTACCATCATGACGTCTCCGGGTAGAGGAAAGAACGCCACACTCTTTTGTACTGAACTCATGCCTCGTTCATGTTTATACATATACTCGTAAGCCTTTAAACAGGGTCGTTTAACAGGGCAACTACCAACATAAGTTGTATCTGATTAGAATCACGCCAAATCTTCAGCGGACGCCCTCGGTTCCTAAAGCCTTCAACATTCGCCTCATTCTTTATCATTTTCTCCTTACTCATGCGTACCACATGCCCAAACTATCTCGGTGATTTTTTCAGATTTTAAATATTCTATCAACAATACGCTATAAATAGACCTACACCATTAAAAATTGTATTCAAAATATCACAGAACTATGTTCTGAAAAACTGCAACTTCACAATAATAATGTGTTAATGTTTCCAAAATTTTATCAAATGGATTAATTAATTTAATTCTGGTATCTCCTATCGGGTTTTGCTCAAAGTTATTTGAAATTCTCCGTAAATATGAAGTAGATCACTTTTAAAAAATGGAATAACAGATGTATCAATTTAAAAATGAAACAAAGTTTCGAAAATTTGTCGTTAACTTACTGTTGCCATGGTTTTTCGATAAATTGATTTTATCTGTATAATTTTCTACTATACATTTAATTTGTATTAAAAACATCACAGAACTATGTTCTGAAAAACTGCAATATTACAATAATAATGTGTACCCTATACCTAGTTTGTTCATTTTTCACTATTTCTTTTCCTGTATACAGATTATCAACACCTCGTTAATAACCTTATAAATAATCCTAGGTCTCAATCAATCAATTAACGGATCACTAAAAAAATAGGCAAATAAAATCAATTTACTAAAAAATATATGAATTAATTAACCGATAATGCATATAATTAAAAATATATGCATTATCCAACTATGCTACAGCGACAATATTTTTAGCGTCAAATTTTCGAACCTATATGTTACTTTTTTATACATTTAATTAATACATTTAATCTTTCCATTATTTGAAAGAGCCATCTATTTTATTTTTACAGAATCTCAAATACCTTTGAATAATCTGATAGAAGACGCCAGAATTATCAATTAATTTTTATTAAATTTTGGACACATTGATACAACTTTATTAATAGGAGAACACATTATTATTGTGAAGTTGTAATTATTCAGAACATAATTGTAAGAAAGATTGCATGCACCTTCCCCGGTTAGGAAAGAGATCCAGGTTCGAATGCCGGTGGCGCAACGACAATATTTTCGATAAAATTGATTTTATATGTATATCTTTCTAATTAACATATTTAATTCATATTTAAAATATCACAGACCTATGTTCTGAATAATTACAACTTCACAATAATAATGTGTTCTTCTAATAAAAAAATATAGTTACCCGGAACTGGGAAAAAAATAGATGTCTCACTATTAAGAATACAAATACGAATAGATGGAATATGACATCATATTAATAGTGTCACTATAATTTATTGGTTTTTAACTATCCGGGTTCGAGTACCGATGGCGGAGTATATTTATCGATGCATATAATTTTTCCGAGTAGCATTAATTAATTAATTAATTTGATGATTAAATAATTATGGTGAACTATGTTTTGCAAAATCGTAACTTTGCAAATAAAATGTGATTTTATTAAAATTAATTAATTAAGTTTTTATTGATTTTCACATACATATATTTTTTAAGCATTTCACAAATTGTATTAATTATTAAATGAACAATCAACATGTTTTATATACATTACGATTTTGAGTGACAGTTATTTAGTCGTCAAATAATACTATTCCTAGATTTACGATGGTGCTATTGTATGGAATAATATAAAGCTTGCGAGTCGGTGCGTAAATTATTTAATATTAATGTATATGAGGCACCTATCAAAAAATGCACTATAGTATTATACGAATAATAATGAGTGCAGGTTTAAAAACGCGTTGCATTAATGACCCTAATTTGTGCATCGCTGGTGCGTGCAACCAAATGACGTACAGATTGGATGGTACCGCTTTATTTATAACCTTTGGTTAAGGCAGATGGCTAAATAGATTTATAAAACAATATTGTAATATTTCAAAAAAAAAAATCTCGTTTAGACATTTCAAAAGCGTGCAACAAGGCACTATTGAATGAAACCCGTTCTGGAGTACAGGGTGACCGAATGACTTTGAACATTGAAAGGTATGTTAAAACCCCTTGAGCCCTTCTTACTTTTACTATTTATTTTCACGATGGTGGTACCTCTCTAAACTAGCGCTCTACCATCCATATACGCCCCCAGTGGTTGTGTCAAAATTGTCGCATAAAATTTTTACACATATGAATTAGTTATTAATAAGAAGACATGGTATAACCAGGTAAACCACATGCTGTGGAATGATCCTGTTAGAAATCTCACTAATCGACGGGGTTGTATGAAAAGATATACGATGCGGATGAGGCGAGAATTGTGTGACAGAACAGAAAGTGTGGCACTCTATCCTCTGTGCCTACTCCCGCGGAAAAAGGGCATGATGGTAATTTAGTTGTTAAGTTATTTAATTAATAAGAATATAATGCCGATTTTTATACCTATGAATTGTTAAATTAATAAATTATAATAAAATTTTTAAACATGTATATTAAAATCTCTTTTTAATAGAATATGTTTTATCGAGGCCCCCCAGAACGTTAAAAATAGAACGATCTAAATAGTGCGTTTAAAATAGCGTTAGAAATTTTTTACAAGCAACATTCTAAAAGAGGTTTATGGTTTAATATATAAGAATGATGTTATGGGTTCTTTGTATATTTGTAGGCAGTAACCAGAATACAGAAAAAACAGTATATATAAGGGTTGTCTGAGACATTGCAAAAATATTTATCTAATAAATTAAAGTAAAACAGTTTTAATTATTTTTTTGTAGAAATCTTAGAAAAAGCGTGCTAGCTAAAAATTAAGAAACGAATACATGAATAGTTAAACGAATAAGAAATAGACGTGAACTAATTTATAACCCACTTAAAGCGGAAAACTGCCGCCTCGAGTCACAGAAGCAGAAATACGGCGAAAAGAAACTATCGAAAGGGAGGAATACTAATAGGAGTAATTTCGATATCGGTGAATTGCTGCTAAGTACAGTACACAAGTGTGCGCGAATAGCTATTAAGTTATCTGCGCCTTGCTAGGCCACGGTTAATTGACGTCAAACGGGATGAAGTGCGCGCCGGGCCCCGTATAAACATTGAATTAAACTACGAGGAATGGCAACAGCGGGCGGTTTCTGGGGTGATTTATATCAAGGCGATTAAAGGCGGGAATCTCGGTACAATCTCTCGAGATTACCAATAAATACTTGAAATAGCGGCAGCCGCCATTGCATATTTCATTCGGCGGTCCAAATGAAAGAGAGCAACCACCCGAAGAGGATGCATCCGTATATTCTTTATCGTGTTCCTATTCATACATTCCTAGGGTGATCCAAAGTCAAACATTATTTTAAATATCCCTCTATTTCATTGACTTTGAAGATTAGAAGCATCATATAAATATAGTAGAATACAAAAAATATACCATTAACGAAAATGAGTTGGGCAAAAATTTCTCATTAAGACAGTTCGTAAAGTTCGAAATATTATTGAACGATGTCTATTTTCAGCAGGATGGGGCTTCGTGCTACACAAGCCGAGAAAAAAAAAATTACTCGATACGTAATTTCGGAGACATCGATAGACTGCCCAGATTGTAATTTGTGCAATTTAACGCCTCGACATTTTTTTCTTAGGAGGTATGTGAAAGATAAGGTCTACGCTAATATTTTAGAAATAATTCACGAACTTAAGGTCAATCAATATCTGAGCTGCTATTAGAGAAATGAGACCTATAAAAATAATTCTAATAACGGTTGAGTTTGGATCACCCGTTACTACCTCGCATGAGGCTCATTGGAATTCAATTGATACTTAAATCTTAATCAATATTGGAATTCAATTAATACTTAGTGAACTTAAATCATTCGGGTCATTTTAATTCTATAAAGCGCAACGCATAATATTTTAGCATAAAATGTTTCAATTTTACAAGGCAGTTGTTTATAAAGCACTTGGTTTTTGGTTTGTGTCCTGGTCACGGTGAAAGGGGTTAGTTAATTTATGTATTTTTAAATACGATGGAGGATCCCCAACTTGCAAATTTAAAAATAGACGATGGCGGATCGAAATACGTATTTTGTTTTTATTATATATTGTTTGGTTTAGCGGTAAGTGACAAGTATTCCATGTATGCATTTTTATATTTTTTAAATGTAAAAAAAAAATTTTTATTATTTATTATTATTATTTTTTATTATTTACTTTTATTATTTTTTATATTTTTTAAAAGTATTATTTAAATCAGTTGATGAAGAAGGTGTGAAAAACGATCTTCAAAAACAGATTTTAAATTAAGAGGTCACAAAAAAAAAACAAAAGAGAAAACAATTTTTGTAATGGTCATTATTAATTTTTTTCTGAAAATGGAAAATTTCTGTAGAGATTTCAAAAAATGTAAGGCGTCTCTGCAATATTTTTTGGGAACTGCTGGTCTAGACGAAGTTAGTCCTCATCGGTTACTATGCAATTAATCTGTCTACAAATATATAATTGTAGACATAGATAATTTGATAAAGTTACAGAATATTCATGTCAGTAAGCAATTTTATTTTTTGATGTAGAAGAATACGTGGGAAAATGGCTACAGTCCATGACATAATTGAAATCAAGCACTCGAACTTAACATACAAATTTATAGTACATTTTGTTAGCGTTAGGAAGTTATTTAATCTTAGTATAGTGCCACCATTTATAGTGACAGATTTTAGACTCGTGAATGCCCCGCGGTGTGTATGTGAGCGAGTGAATCAAACTCTGGAACATATCTTGTGCCATTACGTGATGATGAGGGATGCTCGTGATCGCATTATTGTAGGTTTAACTGGATTCAATGGTCGGCTGCCTGAAAACGCAGACCTGATCAGAATGCAAGAAATCTCAAGGTGTACAGGGATTTCATCAAAACTTGGACTATGAGATGGGGTATATTGGCAGATGATGACAAGATCGTGTCAGCGAGAACGCGGACACTTCACTTTTCATAAGTCAAATACTTAAAACAAACAAAATCGTGCGTAACTCCGTTGGCCTGTACCGTGTATGACGTGACTCATACATCATGTTTCATCCAAGTCCCTTCATGGGAGAGTATACTCGATAGTTAGCCCTTTAATGGCTGTCTTGGACCCATTGGTTCTTTTCATTTATACAGCACTTAACTTCTTCAGACGCAAGACACCTTCAAAAAGTCGCCACCATTATTAAGGCAGAACGACGCCGTCTGGGATGAAAACCATGTGTGTACTCCGTCTTTGAGTTCATTATCGACATCAACACGCTTGTCACCAAGAAACCGCTTCAGGTGAAGGAAAAAATGGAAATCACTTGGTGCCTAATCAGGACAAAAAAGAACACACTTGGGGGTAAATGTCAGCTGGTTTCATGTTTCGTGCATTCAAGAAACGAATCACGGACCGTACGTATCTCACAGTCGGTGGGCTGATCTATTGTCTTGAACATTTCAACCACTCACTACAAAATGACCACACTATGTGAATATCTCTAACGATGCATGCGCAACATCGCAACTGCAGCGCCACACCGAGAATATCTGTCAACAGTATTTACTTAAAAAACGCACCTCGTATATGGTGGTTAAGTTGCATAGTTATTTTATGCGAAACTAATCATACAACACAAAATAAATGTAATATTTGAATATGTTCAAGAAAACACAATTACTGGATTTTCACCTACAAAGTCACTGTTACTAAACAAATAATAGATATCTCGTAGAGACGAAGCTATTTTTTATTATATTTTAATGGAAACATATGGAAGTACGGGTAATTACAGGGCTTACGACAAAATTTAAACTAATTTAAAAAAAAAAAAAAAAGTATTTATTTTTCTTCTTCTTTACCGTGTTCTGAGCATCTAGTCCCCTAAAATGTCTGAAACTCAGTACACAGTACGTATCCATTCCTCATGGTCCTGAGCCATGTTGATCGTAGCGTTTAAAGAACTTATTAACTCCTTTATTTGGTTCATCCATCTTGGAAGACACCGTCCTCTTGCTCGCTTTCCCTCAACTGTCCCTGCGATCGCGAGCTTCTTGAGAGTCCCATCGTTTATTCTGGCAACACGTCCAAAGTATGTTTGAATTTTCTGCTGAATTTTGTCGAAAGTCTTTCGGCAATCTTTAACTCTAGGTGGATAGAGACATTTGTGCACTTCCGCCTCCATTATATCAAATCGTTATTTATTTTTATCAATACTTTCGATATCTCAGGCTTTTATTCTATCCAGGCCTTATATCATCTCTCTGATACAATATATTCCCAGACTTCAAAAATACTCAAAAAATACTTTCTTATTAATCGCTGGATACATAGTATGATCTATAAACAGATACAGAGGTAAATGTAATTATGTGAAAATATGCATGTGAGAAGAACTGTGTGGTTCAAAGCAATCCGAGACTCAATCTCAGGTTGAATCACCTTATAACATCTTCCACGGGAATACAATAGTGTGCAGGACGAACACAATCAGTTTCGCCATTGTTGCTGAGGTAAACTTGTATTTATTATTCAACCAGATCATAAGGAAGTGTTCTGAGGTTTTAAATAATACGCGGAAACTTGCATTTACTCGAAGAAAATAATCTGTATTGTAAATGTATATCCGTCCAATCAGAATACAGCGTATTGGTTTGCAGTTGATTATATTATAAAGGCTGATAAATATGCACAAAATGCGTATATTAGTATCAACATCGGTATTACACGCTATATATTACAGGCATAATTTGACTGTTGAGCTTTCTGGTGGAGAAAATATAAAATAATTCAGCCAATATTATCGCTGTGCGGTCACGGCCGATACGCACGACAAGCGAGCACTTAACTGGCGAGTCATTATGATAAGACAGTAGAAAACGGTATGTGCACTATCATACCTTGGAATTTTACTGTATTCACTGCAGCGTAATATAGAATAGGATTTAAAGAATAAAACGATTATGGCCATTCACATAATGCTTGTCTCATGAAAATAAAAAAAACGAGAACTGTTGGTACTTAGCAGTTCTGGTATTTAGCAGAATTCTATTACCTGAGATCACTGTTCAAATATTTTTTTTCCATAGGGCGTGGTGGGATAAGATCCCGTGGACTGTATCGATTATCGACAATTCGAATTGGATTCAAGAGAGGAATATTGGTAAATGGATCTGGCCTATTTTGATCTCTATCTTGGATTGGACGTCGTTTTTTCACCTCCAGTTGACTTGCACCCTTTTAGTGAAAAACGAGATATAATTGCACTTCCGGAGCTGTTTATAATACTTTCTCTTCGTGGTTCTAGCGTTACGCACGGCGCTACTTTTTGGACGGTAAAAAACAATACAGATCTTGACAGTTCAGTGTCGGAAGGCAATCTGTCCCACGCTGGCGAAATCCCTAAGTTAGCCAGAGCGGGACAAGTATATTAAGGCATATATATTGGAAGAAAAAAATGCCCAGGGAGTAGGTACTCAACTTGCGCCAACAGGGCGTCATTACAAAATTTAAAAAAAAATGTGCACAATATAATTTTAAACAACATTTTATTTTACAGTTTTTTATAAAAATAATAATAGCTTAAGTTCCTACATATTTAATTTTTTTTTTTTTTTTATATCTCATAATATGCTAAGATTTGTAAAGATTTTTTTGAAATTTGGATCGCATTTCCGCGTTCGGATGAGAAAAAAATGTTTATGGTTCGAAGTAAGCACGAGTCGGGGATACTAAAACTATAAATTATAGTTTGATTTCAGTTCAACATAAATCGTGACACGAAGTGGCCAGGAAACAGCCACAAAACTATGAATATCAAATAATACAAAATGTTATTTCGCTCAAAAGCAATCGAAATCGACGGAACCGCGGGTAAACCGCCTTCAAATATTCAGTCACTTTGCAGACTATTAATTTTGGAAATCACATTCAACCGGGGTGCCCACGCCTCATTAACTGATAATGGTGACGGCTCAGTCTGATTTGACACCATTGTGTCTAAAGCTACAGGTAAGGGACATTAGACTAAATATCCACACAAATGCTGGCAAATAAAAATTGTCATACTTTATTAGTATAGCTTTTGAAAGTATGCTAGTATGTGGCCTCGCTTCGAGTACTATTACACCATCGCCATCTATGAACCAAATTTGATCATTCATTTTTTCATGTTTTTATCAGCATATTATCACTATGAGAATGTTTTTTTTTAATTATTTTAAAACAATATTCTTAATCTGTAAAATGTTTTTAACATATACTAGAATACGCCTGAAAAATCAATAATTTTCAATTTTTTATATATTTTATTATTTTGACCAGTATATTATATTTATTAGCAATATTTTAATATGTCCAGTAACACTCAATTAATGGATTTTTACCTACAAAGGCACTGTTATTAAACAAATATCAGATATTTCATAGAGGCAAAGCTATTGTTAACTTGTTAATGATTGGCTGTGCGTCGCACGTACTTGACGGCTCGAATCAATATATTTAATAACCATCCAATATTTTAATTTGCATTTATCAAATACATCATGAATTTCCTATCAAAATAATTATTAATACTCGTTCATTTCTAAAATAATTTATACATAAACGAGCATTTTTATTATATATATATATTTAAAGATCTTATATTTTAAGAGTTCAATGTCCTAGATATAAGACAAATCTTTATGTTGAGACTCGTTCAACATTTCCATGCCAACAACAACTCTCCTCAAGCAATAAATCATGGACACAACACAAGACAAACAACAAACATCCACACACCAGTTCTGAGAGCAACAACGACATTTTATCAAAGATTCTACATGTTCTTAGCTCCGAAACTACACAACACACTCAGTACCAACTGGAAATCGTTTAATTCCAATAAGATTATACATGTATGGATCTAATATATGATTCAATCAGGTAAAGATGAATCAGAAGCATGGCTATCCAACATTTTAATATAATTTATACAATACCTTCACTAATAATTCACTAGAGTCCTACAACATTCCCAATACATATATTTTTATTTTATTTTTACTTTTTTATATATATTTGTAATTGTCTTTTTATTCCTGTCGATAAATAACACCACAACAGCATGAAAAAAAAAAAACTGGCTACTCTAACAGAGTAGCCAGAGATATATCAGAGGTGAAGTCTACTCCATCCCATACAATAAACTATGTATTATGTATGTTTATTATGTATTCATCTCTATTAAAACCAAAATACGTATGTCAATATATATATAAATAAATAAATATGAGACACGTCTCATCTCAGTAATTTCACACCAAATATCCGAACAAAATAAGTGAAGAGTGTCTTTTCGTACGTACATTTCTCTTAAGTTCCCAGTTTGTTAACCTTGCCTTCCCGAAGTGGGTTTATCACATTCTCCATTGATCGTTTTAAACTCGATAACTCAATAATTATGTAAAAGATTTTCTACTTATTGCAATCTTTTGCAATCTTCACGGAAATAGTGACGAAAATTTTGTCATTTTTTGTTTTTCAAAATTCTAAACGTATAATATTTAAAAATATTGTTTTCGGTCCAGTGATCTTCGCGCGGTACATACGCCTGCGCATGTCGATACCATTACCCCTGTATCTTATCTTTAAGTTATTGTGCTTATTATTTGTTTCACTCTAATGCTCTGGGTAGTCCCATACCACAGATGCGAACGAGGGAGACAGCTATATCGCAACTCGCGGCATTCGGACAAGAGACGTCCGGCGGGGCGATTGAGAACACGTCGCCCGTCGTGAACTTTTTATTATCGTTTGTATGCACATGATCTGGGGTGTTTCTATACCCCGCTTCGGACCACACGAAAAGGTTAAGGGCGTCCGCAATAACAAGCGTTGAATATTTTAGTGATGAGTATTACCGAAGGCAGGTATATAATATAATTTAATGTAAAATATTAGAATTAATCACCACCTTAGATTAGTTACATCCCTTTTTAGACGGACACAGAAAATTAGCTAACAATGTTGTGAACAATATTATTAGTTTAAAAATTAATACTATTTAGAAGAATGTGTTCATATATATAATAGTTTCATACAATATTTAAATACGATTTGTAATATTTTATTATTTATTTTCAGTACACAAATATGATATGAATACAATAATTATACTATTTGCACTCTTCATTCGGACAAACATTAAAATGCATCTGTTGACAAATACAATATTTTAAATCAAATCAAATGGTTCGCTACTTCACTTTTATTATTTAGGCCAATAATTTCATTACTATTCACATACTATTTGGTTGGTTTAATTATAATTAAATTCTACAATAATTCATGGAAAATGCACATATCTTATTTTTTGAGTTAGTGCATATAAGTTTTATTATACTAATCTAGGCTACTTTTCTCTCTACAATGCTAAATTTCTACAACGAGATCTCATCGACTAACACTAACATGGACGAAATTATATTATTTATAGGTAATAGCCGTTCGAACGTGTAATACGCGCCTATCTTAAAAAAACGCTTTGACGTCAAGGATTGTCGCATGCCGCGGGAAAAGATTTCGTTGATATTGGAACCATGCACTTGTGTACTTCTGTGCGGTAGTTTTAAAAGCATTTTTCATAATTAACCGTTTTAGTGCTAAGCAATTTTGGATACAAACGATCGCAGCGCTTTTGCGACGCGTAGCATTCAAACGGTCAAATATTAGTTTACTTCTAAATAACTTTTATTTTCATTTTTAAGTGTTTTAATTTTTTAACCACAAAAAGTGAATTTTATAACATGTTACATTATATTCTTAATTGCCTTAATTATTTCTACATTGCACCTTAATATCATACTAGAACTATCTATCATGGTCATTAATGATTTGATAAATAAATAATAATTATAATAAGCCAAAAAATATTGTCAAAATGTCTTGTCCAAGGTTAATCATAAATACCGTACAATTAACAGATAGAAAAAAGCGAAGCTAATAAATAATCGCATGTAAGATTTCCTTGAACATTTCTATGCAGTTATGTCATCATACACAGTCTTCATACGAAAGATAAAAATAATAAACAACATTACAATGGTTAATCCTTGAACTACTAAAATGTCATAGATATATATTCATTATTACCTCATCGGCGAAAGAGGCGAGCACGAGAGAATTTTATGTCGCATAAACAACTAGCAATCTTCTACCGCCATTTTAAACAATGCAGCCAATTTCCATCACGACATGTATACCAACATGAGAAAAGAAATAAGTTGAAATTCGAATTGTTCATTCATGCAACTGCCGTGTATCGTCGATGGTAGTCGCGTAGATTATAAGGCGGAGCGCCAGCAGCGGCCGCGAACGTTCTCAATACGAAATTTATGGCGGAAAGCGGACAAAAGACGCGGCAGAAGTAGTTGCCTGCTTTGGGATAATGTACTTGTAAGTTATTTACATCGTGAACAAGATTATGGCTCGGAGGAAACTAGGTACATAAATATGTTTTAGAAAGAATAAATTTTAAAATGTAGCGCAGGTGCAAGAAATTCACTAATAAAAAGCTTTTAAACTCGAGGCAAGGACGAAACATACATTTTTAAATCGTTAATCGGTTGTCCTAAAATGTACCATGTTTTTAGTTAATAATTAAATGCAATTCTTTGTAAATTACCGTACATATAACTAACCTGTTATAAGGAAGCCATCTACTAACAAATGCATAATTGTAATTTGTATTTTTTAATTATTAAATACAATAGGTATATGTACTGATACCATAACAAAGCTATTTATAGCGTTTATCCTTTATTCTTCAAAAATAATTTAATTTAAATAATAAAAATATACTAGAACAAATAACTTAACTATCACCGATTACTTGTTGCTAAGTAGTGACCACTCCGCGGCCAATGTTTACGTAAAATTTATTTTATTAAAAAAAAGGTCAGTGTTTCCGTAAAACTTATTAAATTAAAAAAAGGTATAACATAGTATAACTTAATTTAACCAATAAACGCAAAGAAATAGAGAGCAGAAATATTCTTAAAATGATGTAGGTAATTAAATACGTAATTTACCGTTTTGGCGGTGACACGCGTCTGTTTCATAGCCGAAAGGCAATTGCTGTGGAACGCCTCCGGGTGACTACATACATCACAGATACATACTACTAATGTTTCTAGCGTAATATTATATAATATAATATTATGGATAAAAATTATATTATTTGATATATACGACTAACTCTATTATTAAGGGTTTTTTATAGGTGATTTCATAAAACCTACAATTATAATATTATAAATATAAAAGTTTATTAAATATTCATTGTGTAGATCTAAATCTTGAAACAATAATATGCATGATGTAACAGACCTAGTCCACAATATTTTATAGGTGGATGTGTGACTAAATTACGAGTCAAAAATCTAAACCATTCCAGAGATACAAGCATTTCAAATAATTCAAAATTATGCGATTATTTCAATTAATTTATTGATTCCAAATTATATATTGAATACAAAAAATTAAAGGTCATCGAATTTTGAGCGGTCAGACTATTTTTGTTAGATAATTTAGGGGTGAAGCAAATATATAAATTAAAAATTGATAAATTTCGCCAATATTTATTACGAAGCACGTAGACTTAAAACTGAACATGATTTTATAAAAATTTCAAACAATAATATTTTCATTAAGGAAAACACATTCTTATTGTGAAGTTGTAATTATTCAGAACATAGGTCTGTGATATTTTAAATACTAAATTAATGTATTAATTATAAACATACATATAAAATCAATTTTGTCGAAAAATATTGTTTTTGCGTCACCGGGATTCGAACCTGGATCTCTATTTCCAATCCGGGAAGTGCACTACCTTTGTGCTATAACGCCAGTATTTTTCTTGACAAATTTTCGAACCTATATGTTACATTTTTTCAAATTAATACACCTGTCGTTCCATTATTTGAAAGCCATCTACATTATTTTTACAGAATCTCAAATACCTTTGAGTAAACCGACTTGTAGACGCCAGAATTATCAATTCATTTTTATTAAATTTTGGACACATTGATACAACATATATTATTAAGGAAAACACATTCTTATTGTGAAGTTGTAATTATTCAGAACATAGGTATTTGAGATTCTGTAAAAAATAATGTAGATGGCTTTCAAATAATGGAACGACAGGAGTATTAATTTGAAAAAAAATGTAACATATAGGTTTGAAAATTTGTCAAGAAAAATACTGGCGTTATAGCACAAAGGTAGTGCACTTCCCCGGATTGGAAATAGAGATCCAGGTTCGAATCCCGGTGACTCAAAAACAATATTTTTCGACAAAATTGATTTTATATGTATATATTTATAATTAATACATTAATTTAGTATTTAAAATAATATTTTCCGTAACGGTATAGAATTTTCACATATTCCTTAAACATTTTCGATTCGCAATTTAGTTACACCCTGTATGTTATGAAATTATATGTGTACATATTATATATGGGTATGTACATATATCTTGAAATTATATATGTACATATATTATTAAAATTAATCTTCACTTCGCTTTCGGTAAGGATCAACCAACCACAAAAGATATATTTATCTAACTAAGTAACATTGCAAGTAACATTTCAAGACATTTGAGGAGAGTCATTTGTGTTGATAAATGGACAGAAAGTCAAGATAAGTGTTAAAGATACGGAACACATAGATAAAAGTGCTTTTTCTTGTAATCAACGAGAGACCAAAAGGAAGATAGTCTAAATTATCAGAATAGGTAAATTTAAAAAAATAAACGCGGTCGGTGTGGAATGTGAGCTCGGACATCGCCTCGCCACCTTTACACAACCACAATAGTCGTGCCACAAATTTTTTTTTATCGATTAACGATATTGATAAAGGCGGCAGTAATTGCACTATTTCATTTTTAAATAATTTTTGGTATACATTACAATAATTTTATAGATATAATGATAAACTGCACTCTACTGATAGATTAGCAGAAATTTGAAAAAGTTGGTTTTTAGGATTAATCTTAACTTGTGTGGCATCGACATTGAATAGCGTGGGATTTAATAAATAATATATAGGTTAATATAACAGATGTTTAGATAACAAGGCGAATTACGAAATATATATGTAGATTTAAACCTTAAATATGAATATTTCACGCAGTGCATATTTTCTATATAATAAAAATAAGTATGTTTTCTGTTACACACACGTAATTATGTGCGTGTTAAAAGTAAAATGTAAATGGTTAAAATACAAGAGACTCTAAAAAATATGAATATTACAATAATTATTCATATATTTTTAAGGAGAACACATCAATTTTTTTTCAGAACATACTTCTGTGGTATTTTAATATAAATTAAATTAATCAATTAGAAAGGTATATCTTTCCAATTGACACCTTTAATTTGCAATAACAGATAATACAACTTTATGAACCTAACGAACTAACTAACTAACTTAACATCACGCGGGGATAGAGAGAGTGGATAGAACGCCGCACTCTTCTGTCCTGATGCACAATTCTCGCCTTATCCACATTCATAAATCATCTCATACAAGCTCGCCGATTATCGAAGCTTCTAACATGACCACCTTCTCATTATCTTGTTTACCTGGTCGTGCCAAGTCTTCCGCGGACGTCCTCTATTTTTGGTGCCATTAACACGTGCGTCATATATCTTTCTAACCATTCTCTCCTCATTCAACCATTCCATATGACCAAACCACCTAAGTGATTCTTTTTTAATCGTATATAAATTTAATGAAATAAAATCATATTTCTGTGGGTGAAGGCATGTAAGTAAAATAAAAACGTATAAAAATATCTAACAAAGGTATTTTTATTTCAATTTGTGGATACCATAAAAAAAGTTTAAGTATAAAACCCGTAACGAAATTAGATGGTATTCATTCACCCTCAAGTTAGTTATATTATTATTTAACTTTTTACGACTTTCATTATGTGCAAAATACCTGTTTTGATCAGCGATGTGTGGGGCTATTTACTAAAGTTTCTTTTGTTATATGGACCTAAGCCTATTATTCCTATTCCTTTAATATCTATTTTATTATCCTCATAACGGCACCATTTATTATGTACCCTTAAATTCTCTGGATCTTCTGTGTGCGGTTAAATACAGTGAGACTATTCGGAAACAAGGCAATTTTCCAATAAAATATAACTGCTTATACAACATAACACTGTTATATAGGAAATGGGTAAGTGTAGAAAATACTTGAAAATTCACAAACAGTTTATCTCATGAATGCTCAGTTTATTTATATGTAAAGGTTTGCGCTATCAGAATAAAGAGGTGTGACTTTAATTGAAAATAGTGATGTCCCCCTACGGGTTCACACCGGTTTCTTTTGAACCGGTTGTTAAAATTAAAAACGTCTCGACGAATTATATATTTATAATAAAATGTATTGCTGTCCCTAAAATTATACAAAACGGTGTTCTTACCTATAACTTTGAAATATATACATCCACTTGAAAACATTCTTGAAAACTAGGAACAAAACAATTATATGTCATAATTTGACAGTCTACCATAGATAAGAAACTGTGACCATAGAGTGCGACGCGATATGACCATGAGATGACAGGATAGCAGATGCTCAACATATTTTCCAGCCATTATACGATTTCGCGGATATATAATATATTTATTTATTTTTAAAATAACTATTCATTTCAATACAAATATAATGTATGAGTTAATAAATATATATATATATATATATATATATATATATATATATATATATATATATATATATTAAACAACATAATAACAATAGTAGAGATGTGCATCCCCAAATAAGAAAGACTAGAGACATTAAAAACACGTATTTTATGCCATGATCGCGTCTCACAGACCTGGTCGTTTAAACAAGCACTAAACAGCCATAATGACAGCACTGAAGCCGGCATCAGAGTACCACAGACGTAGACGGGGAACCGTATTATTATTATGGATATAGTATTCAGATGCCAGATATGTTTCATGCACAACACTGAGAATTCTTGTTTATTTTAATACGTTCAGCTCAACAAAATCATTCAAATAGTTTAGGATATTCGATACCGTTGCTTCTGAAAAAGTCATAACTTGTACATTATTTTGAAATTAACCTCAACGTCCACAAAAACAGAACTAATTAACTCTCTGCGTTGTAAATATACTCTGCGGTGGTGGGTCAAATTTAACCCGGGTGTTTGTACAAATATGAATTACGGTACAAATATTCGTTTAATGCTCTTTTCCTTCTAACTAATCTTTTATTAAATATTTCCAAATAATTTGAGATACAAAGAAATGTTATCGGACGAGATTAAAATGAGTTACTGATAAAAATGTGAAAAAAGGCTCAAAAATCAGTCGCTTTTACGGGATTGAGACTCGACGCTTACACCGAAATATATATTGTCAATATTTTGAGCGGGTAGACAAAGGATACCAGGTATGCGTCCATGTATTTGTTATGACTTATTTTTGTCTGGCGGCCCCTAGACAATACCAGTAATATAACTATTTGAGGAGCGTTGCGCCTACCTGTAAGTTTTATGACACTACCTGTTCGGGTTCCGACGAGAAGATTACATGCTCAGTGGATGTTTGTATTTTGGCTGTGTAAGGCGTCTGTTGATGCGTGAGAATATGTACATTATTCGTAATATTTTTATATTTAATTTTTTAGCAGAAACATTACGGTACATCATGACATTTTATTAAATCATATTTAAAATGAATATAAAAAATAAAATCTCCCACAAAATGAAAAACTGAAAACTTGAGGTGGGTCCAAAATGACCCACCACCGCCGGATGTGTTTTGTTTTGACCCACCGAGCAGTAAGTGTTAACATGATCGAGAATAAAAACTAAAAATGAATTTATATGCGGGTAAGGAGAGGTACGTGAGTGGTTAAAAAACTAGTTAAGCAAATCGAATGATAATTTTTTGGAGGTCATCATCATTAAAAATAATGTGTAAAAATGTAGTTAATAATACCTGATCAAGCTACGACAGGAGTACGCCATTCTTTAAAGTTGAATGACTTAGTGATGAGTCATACTAAAGGTATACATATACTTGGCAGGACTATATTTAGCCTTTTTTTATGTATCTTAAATTTAATTATTACACTCGCAACAATAATTATTGAAAGATTGATGGAGAAACCAAACGCACACTGAAACATTCGCAATTAATACAAAAAAAATTGTAAACACCGATTAATAAGTATATTTTTTGTATGGATAGACCAAAGGCCATGATGTCAATTTAAATGAAATAAATAAAAATATTTCAAACGTATGTGGCACTGGTAAATACCCATGCAAGATGAAACAGATTCCCACTACAAATAAACAATAAATTTCTATATAGAAAAACTACATATTATATATATTATATGTATTTTAAGTGAGATTTATTCAGAGTGACTCGCAACTCGATTTTACTTCACTCTTTTTAATGACTAACTATTTTATGCGTTTGCCTATTAAATTAGTGTATATATTAGATAAATATTTATATTTTCTCTATCTTTTTTTTACTTAATTTCTACTCTCTTTTAATATATTATTTAGTTTATTTTTTATTGGTCTTATTTATAATTTAGATGATATTGGACTCCTTTATTAAATTCAAATTTTCTCAAAATAAAAGATAATAAATATGAATACTGATAAGTATAATTAAGCAATGTTGAAACTTCTATTTCAGACTGCATATCATGCAGTATAAAGAATAATGGTAACAGTTCACGACCATGAGATTGTATAACCACTTAATTAAACATACGAAGAGAATAATCTCAAATTACATCTAAAGTAATTAAGATAAACCAAGTAATTCGAAATGTTGAGTCAAATTTACGAAACGGATTATTAATGAAAATGTGAATCGGAAGGTATTTTTTAGGAACAAGATAAATAATTTAATTTTGGAAACGCTTGATTAACATTGATAAAATTTCTAACTTAGAACAGGAACCAGTCGACGTGATTTAATAAACCTTTATGTTTAATCACGATATATTTTCATATTAAAATAAAAATCTGTCATAGAAACATGAGATTCTGTGGCATTTAACCTGTAACAATGAAAATAGTTTTCACAACCGCAAGCCGAGAGTTATTCAAACATAATTTATTTTAACTTATGAATAATAAATATTGTTGAAAATGTACATTTTTACCGGAATTTTGACGTCGATATTGACAAAATTGTCATGTTTTGAATTTTATAAATTTAAAGGCTGACTAAAATTAACATATGAAAGATATTTCATTATTAAATTGAGCCCGTAACCAATATTCAAACCACATAATTCTAGAATATAATCTCGATTTTTTTTTTTTTTTAATTAATTTTAGTGAGTGTTTAAAACTAAGATTAATTACGTTTCAAAAACAAGATTTCAAATGACGTAAATTCATTATGGAACTGGTTTATTACTAAAAGCGGGGGGTGACAGTGATTTCTTACCACATGATCAATTAGGTGGTATTGATGACAAATTACCTGCTCACTGGTCGCGTACATAATGTTGGAAACGTATTAATTGGTAAATAAATACATACTCATGTACTCTAAAATGTGTCGAATAATGAGAGTTTGTGTCGCAAATAAAATATAAAATAACAAATGATTTTATTTTCAGAATCGACAAAAAAGGCTTATCCGACAAAAAGCTTTTGCGCAATTTTTTTACTCGTATGCTGTAAATGCCACGTATTGCTTACGTCAGCACAGAGCACGTTGAATTCCGAAGGGCTTTGTGAAAAAAAAAAACGTTTAGTTCAGACAAACTTATTATGTCTATAATAATGTTGTATATTTCTAGATATTATCCAACATAAAATTCTATTGCTTCCAAAGAGCGGACAACTTTATCATGTATACCCTTTAGTGTTTGGTGCTAGACTCTGCCATGAGGGTAAAAGTACGCAATAAATCATTCATACCAATAATTCTTACCAAAATGTATATTATTTCTAAAAATATGAGTAACAAATATCGGGAGTATTATAAATTACATTAATTAGTGTTAAAAAGAGCAAAGTAAACAATAATAAATCTTTCTTCAATATTAATAAAATTACTGCAAAATTACTTACAAAACATGTTTCGATACCTATGGTGTCTTCTTCAGGAAACAATAATTAATAGTGAGAAGCGGTGGAGAAAAATCGTGTTTTTTTAAATAACCATATTTCAAATTCAATCATAAAAAAATATCCAAAATTTTATACAACCAGCTTCACACTAATAACAAAATAAAGAATTATATATTAAATAACAAGGATAAAAACGATATTTAAAAAAAATCGGGGGGTCTACAAATTAATTTGCAATGATTGCAATCAATTTTATATAGGTAAAACATGCAGATATTTTGATATTAGAGTTAAGGAGCACTTGAGATGCTTAAATAGCAACAACTATTCAGAATTCGCCAATCATCTTTTGGAAACAAACCATTATTTTGACATTAACAAGGGTTTAGAAATTGTAGAATATAAAGATATTCTAAATTTATCTAGACTATATATCTCTGAATGGTATTATTAAACAAAAGCTTAAATACTGACTTGAGGTCTTGCACTGGAAGATATTTACTGAAAGTGTCTTTCAACAACTGTGTTTCTCTGATGAGCGGCGATCACCTATAAATGCTTACCTACCAGATATCTTCTGCTCAATGTTAAGCAATCTTGATACACGTTGCCGAATCACAATTTATGTACAAAATGAAGGACTGACACGTCGAAATGGGCATAGACCTATATAACTATAAAAGAGCGTGTAGATTATTCCCTGACAGCCGCGCACTAAACTAAACACAGTAATAAAACGCAGATCATGTTAAAAACAAATACACAGCGTATAAAACATCCACAGCAGTTATTTGAATGTCCATGTTCGATATTAACGTGAGATTATACACTACTTTTCTTGTCTGGGGGGGGATTTATAGCTCCGGAAGATGAATTTAATGGCGTGTAACAGGAAAACTGATGTACTAGGTAGATTTGGATCTCGGGAATTCGGGAGAAAAACATAAATCGAATGTGTGTGGACGAGTTAATAATATTCCGTATAAACATGTGTTGTTTCACTGCTGGGTTAATGTTTATGGTAAAGGCAGCTTGTATTTTTTCTGTTTACGATTGTACCGACTAAAGCACGACAAATGTATCTAAGTGCGCGCGGGTCAGACGGCGTCCGTTAGGAGGACGCCGTATTAATATTTTGCTCTCAATATTTAACATTACCAATAGGATATATAACTGAACTTGTCAATATTTGATGACATTTCACATTTATTCAGCATTTTTAATAACAAAATATAAGACAAGGACAGAACAAATAAATATAGGACACTGACATATTAATTAATAAATATTGTATTGTCTTCATATGTTGTAAAATTATACAGCTGTCATATAACATTAAAATATCATCCAAAGAGAATGATTACTCACAATAATGACGAAAACATATCATGCAAATAAAATTATATAGTTGTCCTCCACTATAGATATAAACACAAGTTGTTAAGTTAAATTGTTAGATTGATAATGGACTTACAAGGCGAAACGCGTCACAGGTAAATTAAACAAGTTTAATCAAAATACAAGTGTTCTACATTAGTCTTCTTACGCACTTGCAAACGAAATCCAAAATTAAAAATAATAATAGCTTACTGTTAATGAGTAATATTAGTTTATTTGATTATTATTAAATATTGTATCAACCGTCATGATGTACAAAATTGGAATTTAACTTTCGTAGTTATCGGAATATTTATTCAAAGTTTACATGCTCGACTTCTTTATAATATTTTTAATGAGCATTATTATTTTTAATGGTTTCAAAGTTTATAAAAATAGGAAGACCATGTAGAGACGATGATTGTAGGAAGACATTAACTAAAATGGAGCGACAATATCTGCCTTGGGGATCTAAAACTGAAGTGAAAGGACATAAAACAGAGATCAATAGAAAATTCTAGAAATAGGTATTGTAGATCCAATAATGATTATGATATGCTTTATTAAATCATAATTAGAGATTCATAATTTATCCACATGCGTTTGTCAAAATAGCGTCCCTTATTTTGTATAAATAAATAAAACATTTTATTTTTATTCATTTGACATTTTTACAATTTTTTATAACATGAATTAAGTATTTTACATTATTAAAATTACGTGTTTTTTTTTTGCTTACCTCTCCAAAAAAGAGACTAGCTCTTGCGCTTGGAGAGGGAGTTACACTATAATAATTTTATATGGAGAGTTATACATTTATAGTCTATAATTATTTATTATCTATTTGTGTGCTTATGAAGTGTTCATTTAATTTCTTTCTAAACACTTTTATATATTTTATTTATTTAATTTGTTTAGGGAGGCTATTGAAATTTTTTATTCTTAGTATATAAAATTTTGCTGATAGTGTTCGGTGTTACATTTAGGAATTTAAAAGTTATTTTTAAACCTTAATGATTTGCTTGTTTCAAATTTAACAGCGTTATTTTCTTTAATTAATTGAGATTTTTTGTAATTGTTTTCTATTTTATTAGGGAACTGGGAATATTGCAAAAAGTGTTTGTGTTGAAAAAGTTGATCTTTTTTTAAATATTACTTTGATGATTGTTTTCTGTATTATTTTTACCGAGTTCATTATATAATTGTATGCTCCTCCCCACACATTGTATTTATTATATACGCTTGCATACATCTTTAGGTATTGATAAAACTAATCGTTCAAATGGAGATAATTTAATTAAAAAGAAAAATTTTTTGGAAAATAATTAAAATCTTTGATTGCCCAACGTCCATCCTAAACTGGTCTTTATCTCTAGTTCTCGATATCTCGGCTAGATCAAGGTGTGTAGAATCCCGCTGAGGGCATACATTATACTTACAAGGCGCATCATACTGACAGAGGTACACACATCATGATGAAGCTAATAGAAAATAAACAAGAGCGCTATCTGAGAATTTCCATACG
Organism: Eubasilissa regina; assembly: GCA_022840565.1. Taxonomy (NCBI): domain Eukaryota; kingdom Metazoa; phylum Arthropoda; class Insecta; order Trichoptera; family Phryganeidae; genus Eubasilissa; species Eubasilissa regina. Next base: position 32,910,178 of record JAINEB010000018.1, read on the forward strand.
AGATAAGTATTTATTTATTTATTACCACGCTAGTAAAACATTTGTAGCTTTGTCGGGGGAAGATTCAACGTATTATTTATCTTCACACTAAAATTAATGTTTCAGTATTTGTTTGAAGTATTTTAGGTTGAAATTATTACCTAAGCATTGATTAAGTCCTGTGGAATACGTATAGACCTTACATTATAATATGAAGGAAGCTTGGTGTGAAATACCAAGTTAATGTATCTATTAGGTTGATAAACCTTCAAATTCAATTAAGCGTAACTTTCAAATAAATAAACATATTTTTATTTTTAAGGATAACACGTTATTATTGTGAAGTTGTAGTTTTTTCATAACAAAGTTCTGTGGTATATTTAATACAAATTAAATGTATCAATTAGAAAGAAATACACATAAAAATTTTGGTTGTCACCGGGATTCGAATCAGGAACTTTTTCTATCCGGAGAAATGCGGTAACCATTATAACACGTCAACCTAGTTTAAGTTAACAATAAATTGTTTTTTTCTGTATATCTTTCTAGTTGATATATTTAATTTGAATTAAATATAGTTTATTAATCTACGCTGTTTTGCGAACGAATAAGAAGCATATTCATAATTGGTATCCAAGAATTTTACAAAGTAATTGATGTGATTTAAATGATCATAAAAGATTTAAATTAAGTAGAATTTTACATTGAATTGTTCTACATTTTATAAAGTTTTTAAAACGCTAATCCATGATACGTGGAAACTACAACTGCAAAAACCACAATTTGATAAATTAAAATCATTTTTTATTCCATTAATCGTTTATTTTTTACGTATGATAATTATTATTTTTGTTTTATAAATGTAGATTTTTATTTTGTTCATCTCTTGTTTAAAAATATTGTATACTATATGTAAAATATACAAAATAATATATCAACAGAAAGTGTATAAATAAACAAAGGAGGTCTTTTAAAGGCATCTACACGAAAATAATCCTCGTTTTTATTCCGATCAATTGAATGCATGTTTTTCACGCGCAATGCATATACAATGCTTAATAAATAATATTATGTAAGTACCGAATCAATAGTATAATATAGATTAATTAATATTCTTACGGACATACAAATAGTCTCTTCAATATCAGTAGGCGTGAAATAAAACTATTTAAAGTATTCTCTTCATTATCGCAGTATTGTGTGAGCCTTTGTCAGCATGATGGGCATAAATTAAATCGAAATTAATAACGTGTAGATTTTCTAATGAAATGTTACATCGATCTAGCTGAAAACATAACGGAATACGTATCAACGCCCCGGGGCCCGTAATATTCAGTTGTTAAACCAAAATTACATGATAGGCATTAATTTAAACAAGTCAAATAACGGGACGCATGAACCCATCAGAATGGATTGAATACCTATTGATTTATTTTGGACTTAAGTTCAAGGGAAGATGTGTATAAAAAGAGTGAGCGTATTTATAGTACACAATGACCTTTCGATCATCGGAATGTCGATTATTCTATTTTCATCTTTTCGGATATATATTATAAATTCCGCCAATCAGATAGTTTACTAGTATACTTGTTTATTGATTATATTCATTTAATTTATTGTAGACGCGTTTATTATAGTTATAAATACAAATTTTTCAGTTAAAATTGTTAGATTGACAGTGCGTCTCAAGTATATTAAACGAGTAGTATCAAATAACAAATGTTTTATTTTCACATATGTGATTATGGAATTCTACAAACTTACCTTGGAAACAGTAAAACAGTTAACTCGACAACTTGTATTTATAATTATAACGGGCGGCAGCTATACAACTTTATTAGCATGAGATGAAAAGGGACAACGTTATTCATTGGAATTCTGAGAATTTCCATACATTTTGAATGCTTCTAATTATTCTAAGTAACCATTCAGTTTCAACACTGATGATATTTTAATGTCACGGGTAATATGTAGAAAAGGGAAATTATATAACTTTACAATATAAGAAAATGATAAGGCTAGACATTTTTGGTATTTATGGCCCTCATAGCGCGAAACTAAATTAAATGGGTATAATCAAAAACAAAGAATTTTATTTTCACATATGTGATTATGGAGTTCTACAAACTTACCACGAAAATACTAAAAAAACTAGTTTTATTATACAAGGTACAATGTGAGAAATAGGTTTTCATCCCTTGAATAAGAGAATTAGGTTAGCCATGTTATGTGTATTAAGAAATTCTAACTGTAAAAGATAAACTTCTCAGCCTGAAACAATGGATTATTCTCCGGCAATTTGAAATTCCTGAATACATACATATCTATTATCTATAAACGTTGAATAATTGTAAGTACCTAATTAGCGAAGATTTACATTGGATTGATTTTATGCTTTATAAAATAATGTATATTATCAATTTTGATTTAAAGTCTGTTCACAGGCTGATTGCAAATTGAAAAACTCACTTCTATGAAATGTAAGAAGTCATGAAAGAATGCCAAAAATTAAGGTATTTGTCACTTTGATAATCTTTATTATTGTAATTGAGTATTAAAGAATAAATACAATTTAATATGCTTCACGGCACTTCGGTGTTCCAAAATAAATACATCACCAATTCATACAAAAAAAAACGCATAGGAAATAAAATCCCAGCAATCAGGCACCAACTTTGACTACGAAATCTAGTAATGATGAAGGAAGGCGAAAAGAAATAGACCTTTAAATTGCTAATATTTAGTCAACGTGATAAAAAACAGTATAGGAATTGAGGATACGTCTATATATAGATTTAATACATTTTTCGACTACGACACGGGACCCGTAATGGTTAATTATAAAAATACTTTTAGAATGATATACATTATTGGGTGGGGAGGAGCATACAATAACAAAATTAACCCAGTAAAAATAATACAGAGAACAATTATTAATTAGTTTTAAAAAAATATCAACTTTCTCAACACAAGCACTTTTTGCAAAATTCCCGGTTCTTAAAATAGAAAACATTTACAAAAAAATCTCAATTATATAATTACTGAAAGAAAATAATAATGTGTAACTTGAAACAAGGACATCATAAAGATTTCAAAGTAATTTTTAAATCTCAAAATGTACCACCAAAACGCTACCAACAAAATTTCATATATTATACTTAGGCATAAATTTTTTTCATAATGTACCACAGATGAAGGAGCAAGTGAGCCTGTCGGTTCCGGTACTCTATAAAGCCATGAGATCAAGGTCAACAAATTTCAATAGCCGCCCTACTGAAATTAAAAAAATAAATTATATAAAAGAACTAAAAAAGAAATATACAATTAGATAATAAACATTATTATAGATCACAAATATATAACTTATAACTATTAAATTATTACAGTGCAAGTGCCTCTCCAAACTCAAGATTTTTTCGAGAGATACAGCGATTCACAAAAATATGTGACTTAAGTTTTGTAACAGATTCAAGTAATATATGTAAGTTTTCTAAAACCAGAAATATGACATGTTTCTAATGACTGCATTTTCCGAAAGAGGTATATTTTATACACGGAGAATGAAAAGCACTTAATAATCACATTAAGAATGCGAAGCATGTTTTGCAATCTGTTTATAAACAGGTATATCAAGAATTATTTATAGGCAATGTATTAAATTAAAAGTGATTTTGAATTCTGAATAAGGTTAACAGCTTTTCTTCAGAGTTAGTTAGTAAAGTTTCATTAATATCAATAATTCATTAGTCGTCGTCCATTACATTTTGTTTACATTTTTAGCATAAAAATCATTAAAATTTAATTGAAAATAATAATAAAGTGGAATGACTGCGGAAACAGCTGTTATTAATTTTTTAATCAAATGATTTTGATTGATTCAATAAAGCGACACCTATCACGCCCGCGGTGTGAGGGCGGAGGTTAAACGCCACTCACACATTCAACTGTCAGCACATGTTGGTAATAAAGGCTCTCTCTGGAAAAAAGCCAAGGTCAATGACGGAGTGCATATGGGTGTCGTGGTAACGGACACGCTTCATTGATGGCAGTGTCGGTAGTGACAGGATATCAAATGTCGTCAGCCGGAGCTCCTAGTGTTGACTGTTCGTGTCGGCTATAAAAAATGGACATTGTTAAAAACATACTGAGCGAACTGAAAGGTTCAATGCCAATAGAATGTTATAAAAAATGTTTTAATATTTAATAATATGTCGTTTAAGATATTTCTAACAACGCCAAAAAATATAATATAAACATTTCAACTTGAATATTTGTCTGATCTGGCATAAAATCTTGACTCTGCGACCAAAACGTTAAGAGTTTCTCGTCCGGAGAGACCGCCTAGTCAATTTAAATTATTTTTAATAGCACAAGAACTTGGCATAGTGCGTTCTATCATATCATCTAGAACAATAATGTTCTTCTCGATATATCTCTATAAGCATACCATTAAAAAATAGATAAAATACTTTTGCCGAATGTTCGTTATTTTGCCGACGGCTGCAATCTTCTGGACCGAGAGTTGGGTCTTGTGATCGGTATATTCGAAATATTGCAGCTAACTGGACATAAGAGTTCAATGGACCTATCCCGAAATTTAAACTTAATGAACAGACGGAAGAGTGCACTAATTGGGAAACTTTTTTTTAATTTTCGGATCTTGAACGCGTACAAAATATTCAGTGCCAGGATATTGGGTGTACACTGCCTCCGCTGCTCCGTGGAGCATGAAATAACGGGTTTAGGTTTTATTGTGCGATGCGTCGGTGCCGGTGGTCCTAAAGCAGAATTGTTTTAACTTTCACGATTTAAAACGCGATACCTTTCATTAACTCGAATTAAGGTGTAACATTAACTGTGAATGTATAATTATTTTAAATTAGAACTCCCTTACTGCGGCAGAGTCTAAGTAACAGAAACTCTACGAGGATAAACCTGTAACGTAATTTAAAAACCAGATAAAAATTAGTTCGGCAAATATGCGTGCTTGGGAAAACACTGTTATTACGTCGCAACTCGCGAATATTTTAAAATTTCAATTACTTTAAAAATCTAATTATTATTTTAATGTTGTTCACTTTCAAATTTTAATAATTGAATATAATAAAAATTACGTTTTTTGTAAACATGAAATAGTTTGATGATAAATTATTTTTTATTACTGTTTACGGTTAAATGATCAAATTGAGTTTTTTTTTAATGTGTTATCTGCGGTGCAGGTACGTACGAGGGCTGTATAAGTACCCGTGTTTAACGACTGATGGCGCCACTGATGCAAAATCTGTATACCATTGTTTAATGCCTCCTTTCGAACGACGCCTGTCAAAATTTCAGACAGATTTATCGAGTAGTTTTATTTTGATAACTATTGAAATTGGGTATGTTTGTGTTTGTTTGCAACCATGGAAAAAGAGTAATAGCGGTCGGTGATTCGATTCCTTTTTTTGGATGGGAATACGTGTGAGGAAATCAATGTTAAATTGCTTGCTGTTTATAAGGACCATGAACCTTCGATGACTATTGGTTTAATGAATTCAAGCATGGCCAAACGTCCACTTTTGATGAAGAACGTCCAGGCCGTCTGATTAAGGAGACGACAGAGGATGTGGTCAACTAAATCCATGAGAAATTTCTGACATTGTAGACATTTCAATTGAACGCGTACAAAATATTCTACACGAAAAATTGTGCATGAGAAGCTATCGGCGATACATATATTACATATATGTACACTATGGAAACTTAATGTAAGTAATATGGTTTGTTTTTTATGATTCGGAGAATCAATTACATGGCAAGAAAAATGAAATGACTAGATGAATATATCAAATAATCTTCGAGGTCTGTTGAACGAAGTACTCATACGCCAAGCGTACACATAATAGCCAGGTAGTATTAAAATACAAACCGTGAAAAATTACTTACACAATGATACCATTGGCTCACAATGCTAATATGAGTATGAGAATAATGAACGTTTTCACAAATGAGCTGTTTAGTCTACAGCGCAGTTAACAATAACACCCACACGGACACAAAGACGTGTGCATGGTAATCAAAATATGACTGACGACACGAGATTGCACAACGCGGGCGGGATCAGCAGTGAATCTCGCAATGCAGATGAGACTTCGAAACAACCTTCGCTTCGACAGTGATATTATTATTTCGTTGCAATTGCTGCGAAAGAAGTTTGACGGTTGATAATATTATGGCGATCAGTTGATTCTTACACCAAATAGCTATACGAGCTTCTATAGATACTTTAATCGCATTTTTAAGGCAGTTAAGAGAATTTTATTCTGATCGCTACATAGTACACATTAATTAAATTGTTAAAAGTTTTAAACACGTTCACTCGTAAAGTTACATTACATCGTAGAACGGGCGCTCATACTAGCAAATGAAGTGCGTCCAGGTCGACCGGGCGACGAAATTGCACCGCTCATGTTTGTGCGCACGCCTGTAGACCGAACAGTATTTAAATATAACTAAACACAAATTGTGACGATATTAAATATATAATATTGTATTAAAATCAAACAAATATGACAGACATCTTAAGACACATATACATACAAAGTACACAATTGTTGAGAGGAAAAAAGTATGAAACACATATTCACATTAAAAATTACAAAATATTCCAACTTCATATGATATTTGGCGGTGGTATTAAAAACCAAAACTGATCGCTACGTAATAATATCGATCGACTAACTATTCAGATATTTGCAATAGCGTTCAATATAAATGAATTATTATTAATGCTATATTTATAACAAGTTATACCAGGTTGATAAATTGCTGAATTTAATAAAACAGATTTAAAAAAAAAAAATAAACCATTTAATTCTTCGTACGAATTTTTTTGAAATAGGCAGTTGTTCAAAAATTTCAAGCTGGTTGCCAGTATGATGAATACTACCAGTGAGCACCCCGGGGACTCGAGGTTGGTTAGTAAGAAAAAAACAGGCGGTGCCAAAAATGACATGTTTATTATTTACCAGTGGCGATATCTCTTTTTGAGTCTATTTTGTGAAGCAGAGTCAGACAGTTATGTGATATAATCGTTCATCTAATTCTCATCAAAGTGCATAATTAGTCAATTTGAACTGGAGGGTAAGAGCTACTAATTCGATTGAGAGGGTCAAATAACGTAGACGAATGCACTTTACACGAAATATAATTATAATTTTAATAAACTATATATTAGCCATGGAATGTAATACTAAAACGTATTTAGTATTGTTTAAAAATATTCTTATTATGTTATATTAATAAATAAAAATATCAGTCACGTATTGGTCTCTCAAAAAGTCTGTGTTTTTGTGTATTTGTAAAATTGATATATTGTTGTATATAAAATATAAACTGAGAATTAGTATACCGGTTTCTTGTTACAAATTGATGAATAACAAATAATGCATAATATAATATGCAATCTGCCGTCAGAAATGATCGATTTGATGGCATTAGAGTTTAAGGAAAATACACTTTTATAATGATTGTTGGAATTAATTAATTAATTAATAGCAAAAAAAGCTTCAGTCAAATTAAGAACTAAAATCGATATAATGGTTATGTTGATCGACAAAATAATATAATAAATTAAAAATATTATAATATACGTACACATGTATGACTCAATGTTGATGTATTTTCTACGTAAAGCAGAATGACGCAACTGGTACATTACGACATTTAAAGTTTTAACTTTACTTACACGATGGTGCTATATCGATATGCTCCGAATTATTTTTAATTTAATTTTTTTGTTTCTCAAAAAATAATAATAATATTTTTTTCACTTTTTACGACACTATTTTAAAGCTATTTAAGGTAGTAAAAGGTTATTCTAATATAAAATATTTAAAAAACATGAGTTGACAGCCTGGCTGCGTACAGGTTAATATTATTGATAGTCTAATATTATTTCAATGCATTACTAGAATAAATTCTTGTAGCTTAGGATCAAATATATATATATATATATATATATATATATATAGAATATTGCAACTCTTTTCAATATTACAGTTAAAAGCTGGCGTATTATAAGTGCAGGCTTACATAAACTTTTTTTTTTATATGAGTTTTAGTCGCGAATTTTTGTTTCCTGTGGCCTCCCGAAATCTGATGTTTCGGAGCTCGGCACACCATTTGGTACATTACGCATAAAGTGCATTTACCAGTGTGTTAGCGGTAGCTTTTAGCGGGAATTGTGCCCCCTTGCAGTGCATTAGCGGCTTGAAAATCGAGGGGAGAAAACTCCAAAATATCAACATCGAAAAGAAAAATACATCCACCGAGTCGAAAATGATAGAGCGGTCGTTCAACGCATTTGAATAAGCGATACAAATGATACAACACATTTTGCACATTCTAAAATACTCGATGTAGGTACATTATGGGTGAAATTTAAAGATTATGTAGGTATCTAGAAATATTGAGGATTATGAAGTTGCCAAAATAAGGTTCTAAAACATGAACAAGTATGAGGGAGTGTTAACGCCCTTTATCCCTTTGTAGGTTAGAGGTAATAAAAATAAGGACGAAGTATTTTGCATTTTTATTATGAATGTTTCATAATATGAGAAATCATATGTAAAGAAGTTCGCGCAGGAGTTATGGCGCAGTTGTTGTTGTTCATATGTGTGTATAGAATTTCAATAAAAGCTTGATATTATTATCTAAAAAATATTTTATACTGGTAATAATGCTTTTAAATAATAATTAATCTCTAGTCAATTTTATTTAACTGACGGCATTTTATATTTTTAGTCCACAGGTTTCAGAGTGACCCACACCTTCATGAGGCCGGAATGTGATTATGAAACTAACATACTTGAATTTATATTTTTTTAAACAGACATTATGGTAGCTACGGTTGTATTAATCGTCATTATGAGAGTGCACCGTGAGTATGTACATATCTACATATACGCATGGTCTATACACTCTGTTATATAAAAATAAAATCTTTCGAAATGTACATATATTAACACATACAAACAAAATGAGCCTTGGGCGACTTTCAGTTAAAAAATATTTATAATTTTTTTTTTTTTAATATAATATATTATTTCCATCCGGATAGGTAGGTGTACGTGATGTATTCTATCACGTTAAATGATGTAAATTATTTTAGATTTTTTTTTTAAATAAAGTAATATAATAAAATATACTATTTTTTTAATGATTCCCGTCATTATTAACGGGTTATTTACGGTAACATCAACATCAATCAAGATTATAAAAATTCTACCCGTTTGTACGTTGGTCGCACGTTTAATGATTAATAAAATAATTCAGTAATCGTCTGGCACTTCGCTACTTGAGTGAATTTGAAAAAATATGAGTATCTGGACGTTCCATTTTTTCGAACGAATTTCAAGCTGAGTTTTGTGTATCCAACTTAAGTAGGCGGCTACTTCGCACGTTCGATAATGATTTAATTCAACACCAGAAGATTTAATGATTGTTTCGTGTTATATTTTAGTTTAATTTAAAAAAAAATGGCCAATCACACGACTGTTGCTCCGTCTAGTGTAAAAATTTTACATTAACATTCCCTAATATGCCTCTCAAATTTCTCGCGCACGGGAATAGTGCGAGGATGTTACATTTTGCGGTGACTGTTATCCAAAGCGTGAAAATAACAACAGCGCGGTCCCCGACGCAGGTAATGCAGCTGGTGTTTTAATTTTCCCCACGGGCGCCCAACGGCCGATGAAAAACGTTGTTTATTATGCACCCGGCGCAATATCAATTCGTTTATTATATCGGCGGCCATTTCGCGGGAGGTTCGCCATTCACCGGTGACAATTGACCGCCCGCGGCGCGCACGCAGTGCAAAGTCCGCCCGCGTGACGCCCGGCCCGGCCCGGCCACTTTTCGGCGCAAATTGTCGACATTTCCGTGCAGCGGCCGCCGGGACGCCGCCGCCATGTTGCATATTTCATGGCGGTTCCGGGGAGCGCAAAGTTTGAATTTTTCAAAACGCGGCGGCAAACTGCGGCTCGGTATTTTAATGAGTGGATAAGCCGTGTCAGATTTTAGAGCGGGTAGAATTTTTAAGTAGGGCGCGCAAAAAGTCTCGATAGTGGGGCCGCCGTCTCGTGCAGGTGGTAACGTATTAAGAGCGACGTATTCCATTATTTACGCTCAATTTTTAGAGCAGATGTGCATATATTTGTATTAAAGCGTGGCCGCACTCTGAGACACGTGAAATTGCAAATTAAAATGAACACTTTAAATATATTAATTGCATTCATTATACGCGTGAATTATTTATTTATTATTTAATATCTACGCCCCTGTGGGCTTCTACAGCATGAATATCCACGTGAATAAGACTATCCACGTGAATAAAAAAGGTAGTGAATAGTAAGAAAGATATAGTTGATGGCACCAGAATAGAGGACGTCCGCGGAAGACTTTGCACGATCGAGTAAATCAGATAATGGAGGATGGTTCTGTTAGACGCCTCGACAATCGGCGATCTTGTATGAGAAGATGTACGAAAGTGTATGAGGCGAGAATTGTGTGTCAGGACAGACATCTCTGCTTACTCCCGCGGGAAAATGGCTTGATAGTAAGTAAGTAAGTAATATCTGCATACGTAGCATTTACAAAAAAAAATATTTTAAATACAACAAAGTAGCGAAACTAACAAAAAAAAATTAAGTCAAAAATAAGAATGGATTTGATCCTTGATTAATTATAAATTTGTCTCAATACAGTTATGTCCAATTATTTCAAAGATGCAAGCAAATCTATACATTATGCGGGCATATTAAAAATTGATCATAAAATCTAAAAAATTGATCGTAAAGGAAATAAGTTTTTAAAAACGCCAAACTTTAAACAAAACTTGTAGCTGATAGGATTTGAACCTACCGACACCTTAACCATTAAACCACAGTTGTAAATACGAACTGTGTGGACATTATAGTATTTATATTAAGTGTTGACAAACATAGATATTTTAAATATGAATCATTTTTACTAACAATTTGTTGATATAAATATAAAATATGTATAAACTATAAATATGAATTAAATGTATTAATTCGAAAGATATACATATAAAATCAATTTTATCGAAAAATATTGTTGTTGCGCCACCGGTATTCGAGCCTGGATTTCTTTCCAAACCGGGGAAGGTGCATTATCCAACTATGCTACAGCGACAATATTTTTAGTGACAAATTTTCGAACCTCTATGTTACCTTTTTGATATCAATACATTTAATCGTTCCATTATTTGAAAGGGCCAACTACATTATTTTTACGGAATCTCAAATATTTTTGAGTAATCTGACTTGAATTGAGTAAGCAGACGCCAGAATTATCAATTCATTTTTATTAAATTTTGGACGCATAGATGCAACAACAATATTTTTCGATAAAATTGATTTTATATGTATATCTTTCTAATTAATATATTTAATTCATATTTCAAATATAACAGACCTATGTTCTGAATAATTACAACTTCACAATAAGAATGTGTTCTCCTAATAAAACATAGATTTATAGAATAGATACTTCTTTAAGAATATATTTAATAGGGTGACTTTAGATTTTTTTTAACCAGTTTAGTCAAAATGCCATCGAGCGTACATACTAAAATTTGTACCTGTAATCTTAAAATTATTAGCACATTTTAAATCTCGTTATTATTTTTAATTCTTAAGAAATAGAGCCGCAATCAATTTTCTTACTATGCTAAACGGTAGTGCTATTAACATAGTACTAACTTGGTGGCCTTCCGAGATGAGGTTTTAACCCCTGACCACTTGATCTTTAGGCAAGCGTTTTAACGCTAAATAAACAAGCACCATCTTATAGGCGGCTGCTGCAATCGCACCGTAGACGCCAGAAACACGGGAACAGAAAAACGGGAACAGAAAAACGGGATATAGAATTATATCACTATTTCGCCAAAGGTCGTCACATTAACTCACGGAGTCTTTCAAGGTTGATAACAGCGTATATCCGTTTCGATTCAAGGTCACCGATCGACTGACTGCGCGCTATCAGCGGTGAAGGGAAGAGAAGGGGGGAGGCACTGAGCATTAGTTCGTTCAAGGTGTATAATAATAAGTCTAGGTCCCAAATACCAGCTATTTAAAAATAATTAAAACTGTGAGACTTCGATGAGTTTTCATAACTTTAACCATTATACATAATACATCTACAAATTCTAACAATAGGATAGAAAAAATAATATATGTGAATGTGTATATATATATATACACACATTCTGGTGATGTAACTAATACATAAAGATCAACAATTAGAAAAAATTCAAGCGGATTTAGTTTTGGCGCTGTTGGTGCAATCTGTCTATCTAATTCGACGCCCAGTTCCCACGCGGCATCACGCTAGAACCGGTGTGTGTGGGTGTCCCTGGTATCCCGCGAAATACGGCAACGCCGCCCCGTCACCCGATACACGCCCGGGCCGGATCAAGCGTGAAATTAAAAACAAAACCTTGTACAAAAAACAACTACTGCAAGCGAAAAATCAGACCAACACTGCACATATTTGGTAGTTTGCAAGGATCGGGCGAATGCAGTTGGGCGGTTTTTAATTTGCTGTGAAATTAGTTGCGCGTCCACCGACATGTGCAACCAATTCCAGACTAAATGACTTCTGCGTGTACTTAATATTTATTAAGCCTTTCTCTGGAAAAAAAAACAATGACGTATTATGTTAAATTTACTGGTTCTATTGTCGCACTTCACTTAAGACATTTTTGAAACCATACAACTTCGTTGAAACCGAAAAGGACAATGACATTTGAAACCTGATTTTTACTAAAAATCAGTGACATCTGATAATGAATGTTGACCATATAGGTCGGAGAACCACGACAGAATAGTACTCTATAGAGAAAATAGTGATTTTTACTAACCTCCATTAAGTTTGTACGACTGAACTAAACATTGCATTATTTGAAGCCGTAATTTTCAAAATAAAAAGGAGTATAAATTCATTTAATAATATATACGCCATTTTAAAAGTACAATGTTACATAACTTTGGCCTATCAGTCCCGATAGTTAGTTTCAGTGCGTTAGGGGTAATTTATCAGTGATATTTTAGTAACCATGTCTATCATCAACCCCCCCGATTGCGAGGCGCGATCGATGATTCGTCTTCTAAATGCTCACGTTGCTAAAAACAAAGTAAAAGAGCTGCAGAAGTTTGGGTGGGAGCTACTGGACCAGGCGTGGATCTGGTGCCATCGGAAGTTTTGGGCATTAAACGCCTATATAAACGCATATAGCCTGATGACGGCTTCGACGAAATTGTTAACAGCTGTTCCGAGAAACAGGTGGCAGACTTCTTCAAGAAGAGAATTGTCAAGCTCGTCTCTCGGTTTCAAAAATGATTAAATATTAAGGGAAATTATATTTAAAAGTAATGATGGTAAGTTCAATATTTAAACGTAATTTAAGTCGTTACTGTGGCTGTGGCTGAGTTCGATTATAACGATGATTGGTGACTAATAATTCGTATTTCTTCGAGCAATGACTGGTACACTAGAAAATCAACCTTCAACAGTTCAATCTTCACAGTCACATAACGGTTAACTATCGCCATTGAACCGTGACACATTATAACTATCATCATAATTTTTTTGAATTACAATTAATTTGTTATAACAAATTAAATAAATATTTAGTTGCTGCCGGGATTCGAACCTGGACACAATAAAAAAAATACCATAGAACTATGTTCTGAAATTGCAACCCGCATCAAAAATGTGTTCTACTTTAAAATAACAATAAATTGTTATGAGTTTACGACAAAACGATTCATACTTTAAAAATGGCACGTGTAAATGTCCTAGCCACGTGGGTCTTATTATTAAACGTCTAGCAATGTTATTTTACAATGCTGATTTAAATTTATGAAACGAATCTTGAAATAATTAACGAAACCAAAGATAAAATTATATAATTGGAATTGATTTAATTATGAAAGAAACATATGCTCTTCGAAAACCGGTTGGCGTTAAATAATAAAACCAAGGTCGTTATATATATAATGTTAAGTTTTTAGCATAATGTTAAAAAATTATGAATCGAAACGTGAATAGTTTTAAAGCACGTCATTCTCCTTAACTTCAGTAAAAAATTAAAAATATATGTACATAATTTGTCTTGTGAAGACGTCCGTAGTATAGGAAGTATCGTACCATGTTTCTGATCGATGTTTCTCTCCCATAAACACGACCAAAGAGAAGTAACCACGGTAAATTCGGTGACGTGGAATAATCGGTTTCCGGATCCATTTAGGGTTACAGGTCCCGATAACATTCACCGTATAGGAAGTAGTTACACCAAGTTGCGAGATAGCCGACTTATTCGGCGCCAAGATTTATTCGATTAAGTGACAGACTGAGGTTTTAGGTTGAGTGTACAAAAAGGAAAGCATCAATACACCGCTACGTGATGCACAATGTATGGTAAAATTAAGATCGGGCTCTTGGATATATTTACATAGAACAACATGTGCTAAATCGTATAATGATGTAGTAAGATTAAAATTGAATTATAGTACAAAAACGCGATTCATGATTTTAGGGTTCAAAAAAATATATATTACTCTGGCGGGAAACCGAACCCCGGCCTCTAGCGTGACAGGCGGATACACTATCGAGGAATACAAATAAGACATAAAAATATAACTATAAAATTAAATACTATTTTTAAATTTTATATTAGGAATGAATGTATAAATAATTCTTCTTCTTCCATGGTACTACATCCCAGGACGGGATTTGGCTTCCTCCACAAGTACTTTCCACCGACTCCTATCACACTTTCCGGACATCCCAATCTTGCTCCAGCCCTCTTCTACACAGTCAGCCCACCTCTTCCATGGCCTACCTCTATCGCATCCACTGGGGTATCTACTTGGTTATGATCTTTGGTGACCTATTATCTGGCATTCTTTTAACATGGCTAGCCCGTCGCAGTCTTTGTTAGCCTACAGAGTCTTACAAGTAATTCTTGTATGTATAAATAATAAAAAAAATTCAAAAATATAAAACAATGTATTTAAATATATTTATATATATTATATTTATTTGTCACAACAGTCTAATGGAGGAATGCCTAAGATGGTAGAGCGCTCGCTTAGCATGGGAGAAGTACCCGCACTTCAAAAATCTTTTTGAAAGAGCCTAGTACCGATCCCTGTCGGTAAATGTGAAAATAAAACACAAGTGAAAAAATATAGATATTATGAATTTTTTTAATACGCTATTTCTAAAACTGCTTTCGCGACAAATTTTACTGGAGGTACTGCTGAATAAATATATCTTGAGTGTTATAAATAAAGTTCGTAAAACAAAGTTATTTCATGTTACAGAGATGAACAAAACATATTTTCCGTGTTATCTATTATTTTCATTGTGCAGACGAAAGACGTAATCACTTAATGTGAAAACATCAAGGAATCGCTTCGTTAATCTCAAGGATGAGAAACTCATTAATCAATTCATCTCATGTCGAAGTAAAAATAAGAAGACACCGTTAAAATGTACTGAGAGAGAAAAACTGTCCATTACAGAAAATCAATTGTTAATTAATGGATCGGACCATATCCCATAAGAAGGGAACTAGGTTTAAACATTAAGCTAGCTGGATTATTGTTGACCTGCTCGTTAATTTGTCACATTAACCAGTTTAACCAGTTAGAATATATATATATATTTATATTTATATATATATATATATGAATTGATATATATATATATGAATTGATATATATATATATGAATTGATATATATATATATGAATTGATATATACATGTAGAATATATTCTACTTGTATATATCAATTCAAAATAAAACGGAACTCTCAAAAAGGGATCGTTCGGGAGTGCCGCAAGGTCTACGAAGCGGACCCAGCCGGAGAAAAGCCGGAGATAAATTGGGAACGCCACTCATACAGAAGTAAAGAGCCACGCTGGCAAAAGACATAATGTTTGGTAAACATCTATTTGCATGTCAGATTGGAAATGGGGTAATTTTAAAAACAAATTAAACGCCACATAGCTCATTCCCTTTCCGCGAAATGGTGCTAATTTGTTTGACCATTTCCTCGAGTGAGCCTACCGATGTGGACAGAATACGAAACCGTTTGATACACTAATGCGTTGATACATTACGAATGCCAGCCCCCTCCTGGGACAGATAACGTTTTCTCTGGGAAACTTGTTCAGGATTAAAGTTTTCCAGACTCCACGATGAGAGGGGTGAAGTCGGGGGTTTAGGCATCCCTAGACTCCTCTAAGACCAGCACAAGTACACAACCGCGAGAATCTTAATTTTTACTTCGTCCATTTCAAGGTATATAATCTGGACCGTCGCGGTATTATTATAACATTTTTATAACTCAAATATTATTTAACAGCGTTGTATATCATTTAGAGAATAGATATACACATTCACGCACTAATTAGATATCGACCCAACAACATAATCAAGAACAAATTAATAGATATTTGATATAAATTTATATTTACAACAGAATGAGACGATAAAGTAATGGACAATACAATTTCTCACTTTATACGATATTAACTATATAATTACGAAATAAAGCCGAAACGAAGCAAAAATGAATACGCAGGTATTCTAATTTTGAACTGATTTGATTACTCAAAGGTATTTGAGATTCCGTAAAAATAAGGTATATGGCTCTTTCAAATAATGGAACGATTAAATGTATTAATATCAAAAAGGTAACAAATAGGTTCGAAAATTGGTCGCTAAAAATATCGTCGCTGTAGCATAGTTGGATAATGCACCTTCCACGGTTTGGAAAGAGATCCAGTTTCGAATCCCGATGGCGCAACAACAATATTTTTCGATAAAATTGATTTTATATGTATATCTTTCTAATTAATATATTTAATTCATATTTAAAAAATAGTTAATAGAAATATTTAGCTACATTCAAGTACATATTTAGTAATTGTTTTCGAATATTCTTGATTGAGGTTTTAAATTAGCGGTATTTTTTTATAAAATGCTCCGTATTATAATGGAGATAAACTGTAATTGTGATTGGTGTTGGATTGTATCTGTGATTATACATAATTCAGCAAGCAATCACTGGTACACAAAACAACGTCATAATTGAACAACATATATAGTTCCAATCACAGTTTATCTATTTACTATTATAAACCTACGTATTACGTAACTTTTTATTTACATTAATTATTCATCTCAGAATAGATAATTTAATTTGTATGTAAAACAATAACATTCTCATGTACGGCGTGTTTTTTTTTTAACCCTCATAAATAAACCATATTTTTTTTACTAGTCCAAAGACCGCCCCACATTTCGAAGGGCCTACCCGTAAACGGCGCGTACGTAAGCTCCAAAGTTTCCGGACAGCACGCCGAATACAACAACTCCTGTCTATAACCGAGATTTATCACCATTTGGCATTTGAAGGGTAACTGTCCTACCGCCACACGTACTGGCCAGTGGCATTAGTACAAAGATGGCGACGATCGACCGGAGGACGTGTCGCTTCTTTTATTGCGAGGAAATTCAGCGACGGGCTGTGAAAGGCGGAGGGTCGTGACACCGGTGAATGGGGCGTCAAGAATGAGATTCCGAAATGCTAACGGGGAATGCGGAAGGAAAAGGTCGCAGGTAAAACCGTGCCTCGAAGGTAGGTCACGCTGGACGGGACGCTCTGTTGATTACGTCACAATAAAATAACAAAAGAGATAATAAATTTTTTGCGAAACCCCATTTTTGTTGTGAAGTTGCAATTTCAGAATCCAGCTCGGTGGTATTTTAATACAAATTAAATGAATGATATACAGAAAAATATATCTATCGAAAAAATATTTAGTTGCTATCGGAATTCAAGCCAAGAAATTTTCATATCACGCTTTACATATTTTCGCAATATCAACCGATTACGTTTTCGAAAAATTTAGAACATATATTATACATTATTAAGGAGAACACATTCTTATTGTGAAGTTGTAATTATTCAGGACGTAGGTCTGTGATATATTTTTTTAATGTATTAATTATAAAGATATACATATATAATCAATTTTATCGAAAAATATACTGTTATGGTGCCGGGATTCGAACCTGGATCCCTTTCTAATCCGGGGAAGGTGCATTATCCAACTATGCTATATCAGACAGTATCTTTGTAGACAAATTTTCGAACCCATATGTTACATTTTTCAAATTAATGTATCTACCGTTCCATTATTTGAAAGCAACAACTATACATTTTTCGATAATATATATATATGTATATCTTTCTAATTAATACATTTAATTAGTATTTTTTTTTATATAAATAATATTATTATATAAAAAAAATATATAATTGATACATATATTATTCCATTTTTAAAAGCAATCAACTTTATATTGCGACGAATCCCATAAACCTTTGAGTATGTATATCTATTTTTTTTCGATAGATAGATTTTTCTGTACATATTTTTAATTGATTAATTTAATTTGTATAATATAATAATACTATAATATATTCTTCACATCACAGACTCAGTTTAAAATCGAAATTATGCTGCAGTTGGTATATATACGCATTTAAAAATGTAATACCTTATCTGTACTTCCAAGATCCCATTACTAGCACATTGGATAAAATTGGCTTCGAAAGCCTTGTGCTTTGCATTACAAAAATTATTAATATATTTTATGTTTTCATTTTTAAACAAGGTTAGTTATGCTAATAGCAAGATAACTTTGTTTTTTCTTTACATTGAATGAATTTGTTTTATGGGACAATATCCAAGAGTCTATAAAAACTTGTTGATAATCTTTTTAACTAAAATATATATACACTTAAATTTATTATTAAGCATTCTAATGATTTTAAAAAGATAAGTGAGTTATTGATGAGCTCAAAATCACGAACTGCGAGTCAATCACTGATATCTTTGAGTCACACTCGCTATCAGTGATTGGATATTTGGGAATATCGTGATTCGTGATTAATTTTTTTATTGTATTTATATTTGGTTACCATTATTTGGCACATGTGCAAATTTAACGAAAATACTCATGAAAGAAAGACGTTATAATATATTCTGCCAAGATGTTTAACGCATTTGTCCTGAAATGCTGAGAATTTGACCCGAAAAAAGTCTCACTTTTTTAAGGGTTTTCATTTTCTTTGTGACGATATTAAATTATATACATTTTATTTATATACGCTAGAATATGTTTTTTAAGCAAAACAAATTTGAATAATATAAGTAAATACGTTCAAAATTATTATTTTTATTTATTTCGTGTATTGTGATATCGTGCGGCGCACGCGTATTAGTAATGAAACTGTGATCACAGTCACAGTTTTCTATCACTGATATCATCGAATATCAATCACAATCACACCAGTGAGTCAAGAGTAGCATTTTTTCTCATCACTAAAGTGAGCTGAAAATATATTTAGTAAAAAATGTTTTCTTATTTTAATAAAAAATTGTTTAAATCAAATAATATTTACGTGCACTCAATTTAATCATAAACGTACGTATGTAGTGGGGTACCACCCATCGGGTTTGAATCGGGTCGAATTACCCTTTCAGCTGAGCTGAGGCAGGAATTGAAAAGGGCGCCGTAATACCTCGCAGCGGCGACGCTGCGAAGCTCGCTATCTCCGGGATCTACGTAGCCACCGTGCCCCGTAGATTCACGGGACTGCGAGAAAATGGCCGAGACGCCGGGAGATACGACGGCGTCGTGACGCTATTAAGATAGTCGTAGACTTGGAGCACGTAGCGCCGTAGATATGTAGGAGGTTTGCGAAAAGATGTGCCTTTCCATTTCATACACTTTTTTCCGTCCTCGGTCGAATACACATTTTTATTTTATTTTTGTACCTTGTGCCGAACCCCGCGATAATGCGAAATGAGAGTGAAATTCTGATTGAATAGGCACATTTTTTTCATATCAAGTTAGCAATATTGCCATTAATGTATCGACACGTGCGTGAGAATACACTTGCGTTAAATTTGTTAATAAAAAAAGAAATAGAATTTTAAATTAATTTTTATTTATTTATTTGTATGAAATATCGAAATAGTTTTTGAAATTAATCAGCCACTCAGAGTAATATCGATTGATATGCATACTATTCTAACTTGCGGGACATCGCGTTTTCATAATATTATTGTTATACGTTATACATTGTCAGTTGTACTTACTTACTTACTTACCATCACGCCGTTTCCCCGTGGGGGTGGGCAGAGAGGATAGAGCGCCATACTCTTCTGTCCTGAGACACAATTCTCGCCTCATCCACATTCATACATCTTGTCATACAAGCTCGCCGATTGTTGAGGCTTCTAACAGAACCATCCTCCATTATCTGGTTTACCTGGTCGTGCCAAGTCTTCCGCGGACGTCCTCTATTTCTGGTTCCATCAACACTTGCGTCATATATCTTTCTTACCATTCTCTCCTCATTGTCAGTTGTAAGAGTATATAATTTAATGTTTTACTAATTTTTTCATATTTATTTATTGTTTTACAATTAAAATAAATCATTTTAAAAGTAACCGAATAAAAAAATTTAAAATTATCTACCTATATCAGATGCCGAGATGAAAATTAAATGATGTCATCTATTCATATTGATATAAGATCACAGAGTCTATGATTAACGTTGAAGACTTACCAATGATGAACTTGTTGAAGATGATTCATTGCATTACCTGAAACAAGAAAATATGAGATTAGTAAAGAAACATATTCAACTTATTCTGAGAAAAATATAAAAAATAAACGTGGAGAAATGTTGCAACCTTTTGTAAATATTTATAAGACCCGCGCGAGCATTCTACGGAGAGGTTTATGACAGGAAAAACGACGTGTACCATAATAAAGAGCAAACGAATAATGTAGATACAAAATTAGGAGACGGAATACAAATTGATGATAACCTGACATGAACGCTGTCAAAAACTATTTGTGGAATTTAATAATCATTGGACAATCAATTTATTTATTTATTTATTTATTTCCATCAACGCCCTTGTGGGCTTTTACATAACAATAATAATTTATTTTAACAGTACAATTTGAACATAACATCATAATATAATAGTTTAATTATTTTAATGGTTTTTAATTTAGACACGTTTAAGCTTCTAACTAGAAGAAAATTAATATCGATTTATATAAATAATTAGACAAAATACTTTATTGGAACCACTATTTATTCATTAATTAACCGTTTAAGTGCTAAGCAATTTCCGATACAAACGATCGCAGCGCTTTTGCGACGCGTAGCATTCAAACGGTTAACTCGTTTCGATACCTTTGGTATCTTCTTCAGGAAACAATGTATGCTGAAATTAAAAATATAAGCGTAAATCTACAAGATTTAGAAACCAAATTTATATTCCAAAACTAAAACATACCGCAACCCAAAATCATTATATTTATCAAGGCAAAATTTTTTTTTACAATCTTCCCTCATAGTTAGAACAATTAAAGACTACTATAAATTTGAATCTGAAGTAAAAATATATATATATACACAGACTAACTGAATCATAAATTATCTCGCATATACTCCTTCTCTATACACGAATCCTACTCTCATAGAGAATAAATAAATGTTAAATGAAATATATATATATATATATCCTACTGATAATCCTAAAATTTTATAAAATTAAAATAAAAAATAAAAAAAAAGATAAAAACAAAACTCTTTGCAAATAGTCACATTTTAAATTTGGTTTCATAATAGTTCTTACTTATTCACCACTTTACAATTTTGTTTTTATCTATGCTTGTATTTTTAATTTCAGTGTACATTGTTTCCTGAAGACGATACCATAGGTATCGAAATATGTTACATAATTAATAAATAGTGGTTTAAACAAAGTATTAGGTCAAATTATTTATATAAAATAAGGCCAAAAAGTAATTTTGGTAATATTGACTTATTTTTAACAGAATAACAAAGGTGTTATTCGCAAGTAAAATCATTTACGAAATAATCAATTGGTTTTTTTATTTCAAATCGTCGATTAAAAAACAATAAAAAGCACTCATCAATAGAATAGTTATAAATATTATTTAGTAAGAAATTATTATGTTTTTGATATAAAACTTGATTTAAAATAGTGGGTGAAGCCTCAAAGCGTGTAAGTAAATATAACACATTATTTAAAAAAAATTGTATTCACTAACACAAAGTGTTTTAAAAACGTCAAAAATTGATCATATTACTGCAAATTGAATGGTTTATAACTATTATTTTTTAACATTTTACTGATTTGATTCAATGCAGATTTGTCTCCGTAATCTTAGCTTCAAGATTATAAGAAAATATATTTCGTATATGCAAGAATTTTCTATATTAAAGACAATTTTGTGGCACGCGAAAAATTATTGGTAGGGGTCTTTTTTATTAATTATGGCAAATAACATTCAGTTTATAAGTTTTATATTAGTGTAAAAGTCCTATTTAAGTAATATAAAAAAAAAAATCTAGTGTATAACTTTTGATATAAACGAATAATAAAAACTCAAATCTTTGCGACAACATGAATTATTTTTTAAAGCACACCCTTAAAGTATACTATTATACAGACAATTATATATCGATTATAAGGAGCACAATGGTGACGTATCCACAATTTAGCTAAAATTCAAGTTTCATAATTCGCATTGTCAAAGAATTATACGACACTGACAGTTTGTAATTTTTTAGGTGTGTTTAATAATCATTTATGTAAAAATGATCTCAGCTTTTTCAAGAATATGATCGCGCTGTCAAATGCGACGCGAGATGTTAAATGTTTTCCCTATTATTATGCATTATATTATAGTCAAAAACTAAAACTGTCGTGAATGAAGTACTATAATTATGTTACTTCATTAAATAAATAAAACATATACATTATAAATACTAAATTAATATATTAATTATAAATATATACATATAAAATCAATTTTGTCGAAAAATATTGTTTTTGCGTCACCGGGATTCGAACCTGGATCTCTATTTCCAATCCGGGGAAGTGCACTACCTTTTTGCTATAACGCCAGTATTTTTCTTGACAAATTTTCGAACCTATGTGTTACATTTTTCAAATTAATACACCTGTCGTTCCATTATTTGAAAGCCATCTACATTATTTTTACAGAATCTCAAATACCTTGAGTAAACCGACTGCAGACGCCAGAATTATCAATTCATTTTTATTAAATTTTGGACACATTGATACAACATATATTATTAAGGAAATAATCATATACATTATACCTATAAGTGTAAAGGAAAATTCATTACCCTTCTAAACATACTTTTAATCCATTATTTAAGTATGCACAAAGTTGCCGAGACGAAAACGAATAATTAAGAACCAAATGTATGCAAAACTTCTAAGAAAACTTAATATTACAAAACTGCCTCACTATTTCATCTTAATGGCTTTATTATAAAGAAAAAGACACGAAAGACCTCGTGAAGATGTACAGTATTATAATATATTATACGGTGTAGCTCTGTCTCACATTCTTTAGTGGAGCGAGTTCATAAAACGCTATCATCTATTAGGGCTAAAATTAATTAATCAAGTTTAATTTTACGACGGAGAATAAACGATGTACTTCGTAGTGGATTATGAAGCCTAACGGCCTGTCTTTACGCTTTTATTAATTAAATACAATGGATGGTAAGTTGAGAGCTCGGAGTTAAAAATACTAACGATTTGTGCCGCGGGATAACGGATCTGTGAAAAATTGTAATCCCCGGCTACATTAGTTCAAACATGTAAGCAATTTAAAACGCAGAAACCCAACTGTGAAAATATTTGTTTTGTTTGAAGAAATATGTTTCGAAATATAACATTATTTTGTGACCGAATGTCCTATATTACGAGTAATAAATTGATTATGTTGATGGTTATCGAGAATACATTTCTAGTTAGGTACTTGCAGGGGTGTGAACTTCATACAATTAAAAAAAGGTGTGTAAAACTGTAATACAAATTAAATGTATCAATTATAAAGATATACAGAAAAAATCAATTTATCGACAGAATATTTCAGTCGCTACCGGGATTCGAACCTGGACCTTTTCCTATCCGGGGAAATGTGTTTACAAAATTACTATTAATTATTAGAACTATGTTCTGAAAAAACTGCAACTTCACAATAATAATGTGTTCTCCTTGACATATAACGTATGAGTATTACTATATGTGTAGGTCCACGCATAAATAATTAATACGTCGCTAGTTAATGTTTTAACTAGAACCATGTACCGAAAGAATTTAAAGATGCGCATGTGTTTTGCCTAATTTTTCCCAAAATCTGCCTCAAACGTCCATCAACTAAACTCAATACTTATATGACTCGCACTGCGCGTAGTCCTCAATATACGTCTTCGTATGAATAGACGTGTTGCAAAACATTACAAATGTGTATTTGACTTGGACTAAAATGCCTGCGTTCCACATATTTTAAGCATTGTATTATTTCATATTATAAAATATCTTTAATCTATAATTTCGTAACACAAAGAATTTTCCAAGAATAATAATTATTATTTTATAAGAACATGCTTTCTTTCATAAGAATTTAACATTTAGTGACAATAAAGCCCATCGTACTTTTATAGCACCGATATTAACAGCATAACCTGAACACATGCAAAGTGCACACCGCTGGGGCCTGGTATTTATGGACTTCATTACTTTTTAACATCTATAACCACTTTTTGATAAACAAATATAAGATATCTCATAGACACAAAGCTATTTTTTTATTATATTTAATGGAAAACATATGGAAAATGTATGGGGTATGTATGGGAAAATGTATGTACAGGGCTTACGACCTGTCTTCGGCTGTCCACATACTAACATATATACAACTTTCAAAAATTTGATTAATATGGAGATTGAGGGGTGAGAATTGGAGAATATAAAATATGTAAGCCCTATAATTACCCCATACTTCCATATATTTTCCATTAAATATAATTAAAAAAAAATAGTTTTGTCTCTATGATATCTGATATTTGTTAATTAACACATTGCCTTTGTAGGTAAAAATCCAGAAATTATGTGTTTTTGGACATATTTAAATATTGCTAACTTTTTGATACTTTCGATGTAAGTATCGAAATTTTTAAATGCGTCATAATTCTTGAATTAACTACCGCTGCTCTATTCAATTTTTATTTGTTTATTTCTAGCACAAACTATGTACAATAAATATACGCTAGAGAAGAATAAACGTTCCTTGTCCCCAATCGATAATCTTAAATTTAGGTATGATCTTTTACACACTGGTCTTATATATTCGTTCTATAATAATTTTATACAATTTATAAATATGTACTTAACTAGTATTTTTAAAGTTATTAAAAGTTTGTAATCCTAAATGAATTAAGATAGGTATCAAAGGGTTAATATTCCTCGACGAAATTAAATTTTCAGCTAAAATATGACAGGGCAATCTGACCCAAAATATGAGTCGTGTTGTCGTCCTGTGGCCTATTAACTATCGCCCATAACCCGTCCTCTCCACCCCTGCAGAGGTCCTCACCCCGCTAATGTTCGACCATGTTGCGAATCGGAGGGTCCCCATTTACGAAGGCATAGGTCCAGTCCATAATAATTCCTCGGCTACGGGATGGGCATAAATTATCATGCCATTAAAGGATTTTTAGTTTCGAAATAAAACATAAAGCCTAGCTATTTTGGGTTAATTTAATAGATTTAGAAAGAAACATTTACGACGTCTGTGTAAAAAAAGTGTGAAGAGACTTTAGTTCTCAATAAAATCTTTAACACCCCAATAGAAATCAAGGACTTGTTGACAGCTCAGTTTTGTATTTTATAAAGCATCTGTTACATTAAATCATTACTTAGTATAGTGCCTGCTAGTTTGTACACGAGCAGGGCCGGATTTACGGTTGAAGGAGTCTTCTGCTTTTTTAAGGGCCCAAAAAAAACCGCTTATTAAAAAGTTATATAAAAACTTTTCATTTATTTTAAATAAATTATTATTGTTATCAAAAAGATTTAACATTTCATCAAAATCGTTTATTTGTAAAATATTTCAGACTCTATTGACATTAGAGTTTGTGCATTTGCATATCAATTTTGGTCAATGGTGTAGCGTAATCCATAACAATATTACGCTTCCCCATCTATATCTGACTATCTGGAAGTAGTGGCTTCAGTAGTGTCATTTGTGGCTGTAAAGTGCTTGCTTGAACGGCCAGGTATGTACGATGCGAGCACAGCAAAAATGAACGTGTTTTTAATATATCTAGATTATGATTACTTTAATGGTTTATTCAATAACCGTCATTACAATATTATTCAATGTTAATTAATCATTGATGACAACGTAGAAAATTACATTTTCCCTTGGGTGTTAATTGAAGGTATACTGAGAAATTTTTTTTTACAAATTATTTCAATTTATTTTTGGGACCCGAAAATTTTGATAATGTGGGGGGGCCCTAGGTAAATTTAACCGTGTATACGAACGGGAACAGAGTGTGACACGAGTCGATCCACCACTTCATAATAAGGCTATATAAACGTGTATTGCAGTAGAAGGAGGTTGTATTGCATAAGAAGCATAATTAACCCTCACGGTATGATAATGAGATACAACACCCTGACCCAATATCGCGTATTTTCCAATTCGATAAATTCAGGCAACGCGTGACGGTAAAAGTAACACGTTTTCAGATTGTTCACAAACAGCCTGTACAGGAATTATTGCGGCGGTTGTAATAAATGAGTGGAAGAAAGGAGTAGTAAGTAATAAAGCTGCCGAATGACCTCAGTGCCAAATAACCTTGATTAACTGGACGCATTAGGGTTCGTAATATAGTTTTATTGTTCGTAGAGAAATATCTATTAGATACAAGTACCGTGCCATAGCCAGATGTTCCCAGTTGCAACATTCGCCCGGGATTGAGTAAAATGGAGCATTGTGATTCCATATGCCGATTAAAAAAGGAAGGAAACAGCTGTTATTTTTTTACTACGTGGCCCTACACGCTCGGCATCGTACGTTTGTTCGTATGCGTAACACGAATATACAAGCGCAAATCGTAGTGAGAGGGAGCCAATTTTGGGAGGATAATCATGTTTTATGAGATGAAATGCGAGTACAATAAAATGTACATGTTAAATGAATGTACAATATATATATATATATATGTTACACATACATGTTTCGGCAAGACGGGCTAGGTTCAATTTTGTGACCTAAAGAAAGACTCAATCTATATTCAGAACAATTTGGCAGTAGAAATGTCGATTCGTGGAAGCGAAGATACAAACGTCTGGATACATTCGGCTTATTACTGTTTGCTATTTATTTACTATGTTCATTTGGTATTGGATACCAATACAATATTGGATTTTATTATTTACTAGATGCTCGTATATATCATATTTACATTTATCGAGATATTCCAATGAAGAATTAATATTTATTTATTAACCTTTACCATACAACGATAGAAAATACTCGTATGCAACCAAGATATCAATTCGTATTAACGTAAAATATTAAAGTTTTTTAATCATTTTTAAATATAATAAATTTAAATTGCTAGCTTCTTCTTCATTTTCTTCTTGTGTCCTGTTCGTTCAACGGACTTTGGCTCTATCATCACTTTATTTACCGCGGCCAGGAAAAGCTCTACAGTGGACTGGCCAAACCATTGTCACAGGTTCTTCAGCCGTGATGTTTTCCTTTTTCCAGGACGCCGACTTCTGGCAATCTTTTCCTGCATTATGAAGTACAAGATCTCATACTTCTCAGGGTTTCTTTTTTATTGTTTTAATTATTTATTTTTCTTTATTTATCCGAACCATAACATTTTCATTCTTAACTAGCTTATTTTAAGCATTCTTCTGTAGATCCACATCTCAAAAGCTTTTAGTCGCCTTATTGTTTCTTCGGTAAGTGTTTATGCATCCATTCCATAAAATAAAATTGAGAACACGTAGCATCTGACCATTCTCATTCGTAATCTAAGGTTGAGGTCATCCTACTGCAGAACATCTTTTTCATGCGGATAAAGGTTGCACGAGCTTGTTCAATGCGACATTTGATTTCAACAGAAGGATCTCATTTTTCATTTATATTCCAACTCAGCTATATAAAACTTTGTATCTTTCTCAATTTATTTCCAGCAATATACTTTCATTATCATCTGCGTTGTTTCCTAATGAGCGTATATTTTGTTTTAGTTTTATTAAGTTCACTATTTTGCTAGCTTAAATGACTTTAAATAGTTAATGTCATACATTTACTATAAGTGCGAATTTTACATTGTGCGTGTTTGTGTAAATATTACAAAATAATATAGGAAGATCTATCGGTAGAGTTATGTTAACTGCATGGCTAAGAAAGGGTTAAAAAACGACGTTGTTTGAAATTGATCTAAAACTTATGTTAAATTATAAGACATTAAAATTTAATTATTTAATACATAAACCCAAGGTAATTCGTGATTCGGACGAAATATACGGCAATAAGAACTAATCAAAAAACTACTCAAGAATGAAAATAATCAGAAATAACTGTGCACAGATTACTAATTTAAAATCCATACAGTTGATAATTAACCGAGGCTGGGTTAAAATTACTCTAACCCGCGAAGCAATTCCCATAACACTATATAATCAACCACAGCGGTCGCCATTTACGATGGAATCAGGCGACGTCAGGCATCAGTGCCAGTGCTGCCAGTGCTCTAGCGTCAGTGTCAGTGCCGCTGCCGGTGCCGCGGAGGTGGCCGCAGGACTTGCAGCGCGGAATTCGGAACGAGCAGCGAAGCCGCGGTATGCGTCAACTTATGAATACCAAAGGAGCCATTCGGGCCGCAACTTCGCGTCCCCTTTCCCCGGGCTCGGCGCGGCAGGAGCGACACTTGCTGTGACAAATGATTTTATGGGAAAACTTCAGCAAACGCCCGGAAGGAATGGCATTATTGATGGCGTGACGATATTCCGCTATTTGAATTATTCAAATAGTGAGATCGATCTTTTATAGTGCTCGGTGTGATCACCGACAAAATAATGTTGGAATGGAAACATTCTTGTTAAATAATTGTAGTTTGTTTATGGCATTCTATGTTTTACTCTTTGTTCCCGAGCGCTGTGTGACATTCTACCTTTGTTTCACATTGTAAATAATATATTCTAAAGGTTAATTAACCATCGTTTCTCAGAAAGGGTAGGCAGAGCGGATAGAATTCCGCACTCTTTTATGCTGGCTTATCACACTTGCCACGTTTACTTTTATACACACTTACATGTATGTTCGCCTACGCCCTATAAAATTGTTTATATATATATATATAAACAATTTTATTTATATATATATATATATATAAGTTTATATATATATATATATATAAGTTTATATATATATATATATATATATATATATATATAAACAATTTTATCGAAAAATATTATTGTCGCTACCGATATTCGAACCTGGAACTCTTCCAATTCAATCTTAAAAATAAATACGGCTTTCAGATAATGAAACGAAAGATGTATTAATTTGAAAAGTGTAACATAATCGGTTAACGCACGTTCCCCGGATTGGAAGAGATCCAGGTTCGAATCCCGGTAGCAACAATAATATTTTCCGATAAAATTGATCATATATGTATATCTTTCTAATTAATACATTCAATTTGTATTAAAAATAGTGTTTTGGTCGAGATAACATTTAAAATAATTAACTAATCAAAATAAATAACCAAACCATTTTTCAATAATATTAAATGTATAAAATACGTCTGGCTTATTTATTATTTGTAATTAGTTAAAAAAGAATATTGATATAAAATCTATATTAAAATAAAACGAACTTGGTGCCTAAAGATTCGAAATATTTTTGGTTTTTGAGATTTTAATAAATATTATTGTGAACAGTATTTCGTGATTTACACACTCACACGCCTTGATTGTTTCGTATATCTGTCTTAGAATAATCTGAAACTGCGATGAAGATCCAAAATCAAGTGACTTTTGTGGTCCATGATATAATTAGCAACAATCGTGTTAGGTAAATTATTGCTTAAATTACGAAGACCTTTCTTAGAAAATTTAATCAAAATAATAATCCACGAAATATGCTTAATATTTAAAGGGTGGAATAGAACAATCTCGAGTTAACTACCCAATAAAATTGACGAGTCCAATGAAAAGGACCGTTGTGATTTCAATTTGCTGACGAAGATCATTTGTCCAGGTTTACACACAAATTCTCAACAGCAATTCCGATACCTTTGCGATAATTAAGAGAAGCGGATCTCTGGATATGTATTGAATACCAAACCTCTATCTGAACGATCTTCACATTTCAAATAGGTGTATCAACGTAGTAAAAGCAACCTACGTACAGGTATATTTTATCTTACGAAGTGATGAATTTTACTCGGTACTAGATAATTTAATTATAACATGGAACGAGTAAACGGGCTTGATGGAAAATATTTGGGCAAAATCTGTCGAATATCGAATGTATCAGAGCGTACGTAATACCTTCAAAGTGGAGGGCATTTATTTGGGTTTCATTGATTAATTGCAATAAGCGTCAGGGTGGGTCCAAATTATGAACTATTCAAACCGTTATATACATTTGAACAAACACGAAAGAATTAATTAATAATATTTTTTGGGTGTTAGTAAGTAATAGTTTTCATATTCTTTGCGGATGATTGATTGAGGCTTTCGATAGTGGTAACCGCGAATGATCAGTTTGGAGAGATCTTCGATGAGAGGCGATGAGAACCTCGAACGCTTTATGGACGCGGCCCACGTTGTTCCGCAATAACTCCAACTTCAATGGGAAAAGTTCGCCTTTGAGCCATTCGAACGTCTGAAGTGATGGAGGAAATATATATTTACATTCGGAAAAGTAAAAATTTCACATCCGCACTGGCATTACCGTAACATGTTAAGTTTCCACTCGGCCTGCTCAAAAAAGGGCCATTAGGAGTTCAGTAAAACTCCGTGGGAAACGCCAAAAGTGCGGTCGGCCCGGGCTCGGATCGGCTTGTTTACCGTTGCCGGTGTTTTAATATATCGGGCTTTAAAGTGCTCAAATTCTGGGGTATTTTGGCAGTAATCCACGGGAGCGGATCTGTCTTTACGGAATTAGGGAGCATTTGTATGCCCGCGGCCGTGGGGCGGGAACGGCGGGGAACATAGGGGTTTTACGAACCGAAACGGAATTGCCGGCATACAGTTCGACGGCAATTGATTGAGTGGGCACGGGCCGTAGGCAGCGCGAGCTCTTCCAGATCGGCCGGGAAATTGTTTACCGATTTTTATCGCTCATTTATTCCGGATCAATGTTTTGTTGCTTCGGCCTTCGCTCCATAAAAATCATAAAATACATAAATATGTAATATTTTTTTACGATTTTAGGACAATTTCGTGCTTCGTATTTAATAAGACTGTATACAAAGAGACTGCGATGATACCTTAAATATAAAAAAAATATTAAAAGATACCATTATTAATTCAGGTAAAGTAGCGAGTAAAAAATTGAATCAAATTCAAACATTCCCAGAGAACAGAATTGAAAAGATAGATGAAAACAAAGACAATTTGAAAAGCTATCATATAGTCGGTACAGTACACATGCATGCTAGGTGTCATAAAATATGTAATATGACAACAAAAACTGCCGTAAATTTTTACACCGATTCACCGCCCGAAACGAATAAATACGGACTAATATAAAGACAAATCAAGGAAGTAAAAAAGTTTTTCCCTGAAAAATAGATTGAATAACATTTCCCTCCACTTTTAAACCCGTTTAAAGTAAACAAATAAAGACATCTTCCCTAAGTACCTATAAAAGAAGATAATTTCATAAAGCCGTACTCCAACCTTTATGTTTTGTGGTTTCTTTATTATAGGCCCGAGGAGAAAATGGCGTAAGTGTGTTCGACTCGAAAACATTTTATTGTGGCGTGGAAAGTTCGGCGCGCTGGAAGAAACCTACTGTCAAAAGTTGTATAAAAAGTAGGGTAAAGATTGTGAAGTTTTCCTGCCTAATGGGAATAACTTTTTCTTTCTATTTGTATCATAAACATAACGGGGATTTTATATTATTCAAAAAGAAAAACCCTTTGCGAGACGATATTTTACGACGAAATAAAAAATGAAAATAAAAATGCCTCTAGCTGGTAAGAAAATATGTTATTTATTATGATAGATAGACACCATGTACACGACGGAGCGGTAAATTTATGGTGATTTCTGAATACATACTCTGGTAGGTGTTGTTCGACAATCTCTGTTCTACGTATTTTCTTTGAAACATATCAAAATATTAAGGAACAGTATTATCTCTGTTTCTTTACTGCCCGACTTACGCACGCATAATACGGCCCGAGTAATACGAGAACTCTTTTTAAATCGAAACTGGAAATTTCAATCGCCGTAAGACACAACAAATATACGACTTTTCGGTACCATTGAATTCAATTGTTTTCTCTTTTTTTCTGTGTGCTCAGATTTCTTCTACCATACAAAAAATGTCCTTCGCTTCACTGTTTTTATAAACATGGTCACGGTTTTTAAAAAAAATGTAATATAAGTATCGCAACAGATAATTAAAATTATGCTAATAGATCTTTAATGGTGTGCACTGTATATATAATTAATTATTCCAATTTATTGTGTAAAGTATCACAAAATGCTTATGTTCCGAGTAACAAATCGAAAAATATGAATTAATTGCGTAACGAATTAATAATTACGAATTGATGTTCGCGTGGGTGTATTGTGTACATGTATCAGAAAGATATTGAATGATGAGATGTGATTAATACAAGGGTGATGGACGTCCCATTGTTTCATTCGTCACCACTTACGGTTGACACTATTATTGTTAAGTACAGTTTACAATTGCAAAAGCAGTGCAGTTAGTACACGAATATTTTTCGGTGGCGGTGGGAAGAGTGGCGCTCATGAGATACTGTTCCCGACCGCCACTGGCCGCGATGGTAATGCTGCATAACGTCGGTACTGAGAGACTTTACGGCTAATGGGAGCTTCGTTTCGCACACCGGTGGTACTTTTTGAATGTGTTCAGATTATGATGAAAACGGAGGCATTTTTCAAATTGCTATGCCTTTCTTGTTAAATCGGCAGATTTTTTTATTAATTTCAAAGAACGTGCTAAATTGTGTGCAAATCAACTTGGATGATTTAAAAAAAAAATTACACTGTAATCCGCATACGAAATTATCCATTTCTGAAAGGCTTGATGAAAGATATCAGAGTGGAAGAATAGAGTCATTAAACCGGCAAGCTTTACTATACTTATTCCGCGAAGTATTGCAGATTTGAAACGGCGAGATAACAGGAGTCAAACAATGTGCAACGGTATTACACGGTGCATAGCGAGCTTAGGTACACGCCTGTGCAAGCGGACACACAAGAGGAGAATGAATAAAATGGAATCACGGAGAAGAAAGGAAAAGACGACTCAGTTACATCCTTTTCAAAGTAATAGCTAAAACAAAAAAGTTCCAGCTTAGTGCCAAGATGCTATGCGAGATTCATTAAAAATTCAGGACAATGTCTGAACAATGTTTCAGCACTAAAGATAAAAGTACACGGTAGACTGAACAGTGCACCCTGTGTATCAGGACGGTAAACCTGATATATAAAGGTATACTCGTTAGTTGAACAAAGTATAAAAAATACACTTCGACATGTGTGTTCGATATAAATTACGACTGTTAAAAATACTTGTTAAAAGAGACTACAATAAAAAATAGGTGCAAGTAGAAATTAATATATATGTTACAATGGATGTGTATTACCAGTGAGAATATATTTTCACTGACGTTTCAGTGAAATCATATCCGAATACGTTTCCACCAGTGGAAATATATTTCTACTTGTGGAAATATAACTTCACTAGCAGGTTTTATCAAATGTATATTCTACCCTAACCTTACCTAACCTATGTGTTGAAAAGGAAATAAAAATGGCTGAGATTATAAACACGGTAGTTTATGCAGTAAATAATTTTATTTAATATAAATGAAAATACTATAAGCGAATAAAAGTGACAGTTGTAAGCGCCACCCACACCACCAAACTATTTGTTGCCATGCTGTAGGGCGACACATCGACACTAAAGGCCAAATATTCCCGCGCGGTGTATTCTCGCTTGTCAACGAATACGAACTCACTAAATGTAACCGGTGAATTTGTATCTTGATTGTTAGATATACATCCACTGACTGGCTTAGCGAAAATATACTTTCACCAGTGAAAATATATTCTCACTGGTAATACAGATTCACTGTAACATATATAAGCATTAAACTTCAAATGGCAGATTTAAAATTTATAAACATATCACAATTTGTAACATACGAGGCGCGTTTTTAAGTACTGGAACTTTTCTTTAAAGAAACACATAATTTTTATAACACTTTACTTTCTTTGAACGCTGCACCCCTTTAACTACTCTCAACATAGCCGCCATCATTATTAAGGCACTTGTCATGACGGGGCACCAAGTCTTTGAGTTCATCGTCGTCATCAAAACGCTTGCCAACAAGGAACCGCTTCAGATGAATGAAAAAATGAAAATCACTTGGTCCAAAATCAGGACAAAACAGGACAAACTTAGCGATGAATGTCAGTTGGTTTCATGTTTCGTGCATTCAAGAAACGAATCACGGACCGTACCTTACAGTCGGCGGACTGATCTATTGTCTTGAACAATTCAACCACTCACTACAAAATGGCCACACTATGTGAATGTCTCTAACGATGCATGCGGTGAGTCAACAGATGAAGGAAACACGCGCAACATTGCAATCGCAGCGCTACACCGGGAATATCCAGTAACGGTACTTACTTAAAAAACGCGACTAGTACAATAAAGAATACATTTATTAGAATCCAGTTCAGTAATAAAAGCCATTATAATACATGACTTTTTTAATATGCAGATACAGCATTCTCTCAAAGAAACGTGTAACGCGTAGTGTTATTATCAGATATTAATGTACAAATGTGTAAATTATGAAATACTAATATTTTATATCTATCAGTAATATCGCAGAGTTTACGAAAAAGTGACACAATTCTAAAAATATATTATATTTCACAGGAGATGGTTTATATCAGTTTGGTTATCAGTTTCGATGAAAATGTATGTTTTTGTATAATAATTTTTAGTGTAATTAATTTCAGTTATTTCAGTACATTTTTGTATACCTAACCTTATTTACACAACCTTCCATCTAGTGATTTCTCCTCCAGGAAACATTATTAAAGTTTTTTTTCATAAAAAGGTACCGCTATTTTGAGATGTTTTTCGTAATGAATTTTTAAAAATAGTATTATTTATCTATGACAACGTACTTCATTCTAAAGTACATTTTATTACAGGAGCATAACTACAAAAAATATACATTTAACATATATATTGTTGCCTGTGTGCATGTATATGTATTATACATTCAATGTGGAAACATCTCGTCTCGAGATCTGAAGCAAGTTGCACCTGTCAGATGCTGCTTTAACAGAAATCCGAACAAAAAGGATCGCGCGAGACGTTGCTGCAGGTGCAATGGGTGCCCGGTGCACAGATATTACGGTAATAATAATAACTGAATTATATACCGCGCCCCGCAATTAATGTTTGATACCAATTCGATACGGCCGCTCTGAGCCTCATGGTCTGAAGTCAGCGATTCAGAGAAACAGCCAGAAAGTTATTTATGAATAAATGTAGAAAGAAATACGTATTATTTATTCATATAATATTTTTTAAAACTGAAGCTCTTTAAACTATATAAACTAAAAGGTTATCGTGGCTTTTCAGAATATTATGCAGTTTTCTGGGCTATTCTGCCATGTTTCGGAGGGCTGGTCAGTCATGATGATGGACCCTGCAATGGGATCCGGAATGTCGGCTAGAAAGGTTAGATATACACGGCAGATTAACCCAGAAAACTGTAGCTACACAGAAAAAACACAACATACGAGTATAACCTTTTTATTATAAATATAATATTGAATTTATAAAAACCTTTATTGCATTTTTGTAGTAAACAAAAGTATGTGCAAATTATTGAAATAATATTTCCTGAAAACATTAAAATTACTATGACTGTTTTACATATCGATAAAATATATAAATGATATACTAAATATCGCCAACGCTTTATTGACTAGCACGACGTTTCTCGGCAAGGACAGGCAGAGAAGATAGACCGCCACACTCTTCAGTCCCGGCATACCAACTTACATTTTGTCATGCACGCTCTTCGCTTATTGAACCTTTTTATACGACCGTTCTCCAAAATATGATTTATCTAATCGTGCCAGGTCTTTCGTGAACGTCCTCTATTCCTGTTGCCTTCATATCTATCATCTCGTATATTTTCTTTACAGCAGTCTTTTCACGTGTGCGTTCCACGTGACCAAACCATCTCAGCCGTATTGAAATTTGTAAAATAATAATTATATAAAGCATAAATTAAAATTATATTAAGCATAAGTTAAAAATGTGTTTATTCCTTGAATGATTCGGTGATAAAGGAGATATTATTATGTTAAGAACATAAAAACATTTGATTAGATTTATGTATGGGAAAATATTAAAAAATACCATTATTTTTATGTAGTGTGCTATTTTATTTCACTCCACACCTACACACATTTTTCATTTACATAAATACCTCTTTCTATTTCTTTTTATTCTTTTGTATTTTTACGTATATAAATCAAATCTCACAACACTACAAGCGGACCTAAAGAACAGCGATTCAAAAAGTTTTAAATATTATTAAAAAAAAAACAAGTGCTTTTTTGCGCGAGGCCACTTATTGGTCGATAAATGAAACAAAGGAAATACTGAGTATGCGAAGACGATTCAATCGTACATGCACCTGTTCAAATACCAGAACTAAAGCGTAAACAAATCTTCCAACTACTCGTTAAGATACCTGAGCTTGGTAAAAAGAGCCGGATTATAACACTGTATTAAATCAGCACAGAATGGATAACTTTCGCCTTTCTCTAAGAAATGACATTTTCACCCGCCGATAACCTAATCATTGACGACGTGCGGTATCTCTTACAAGCGCCTTCGGTGGTTACGCCAAGTTATCTGCTGAAGTGATATCTAAATATCATCTTCAGTTCAAGGAAAATCCACCAGCTAGATGCGCTCGAGGTCATATCATTTCAAAGTTTATCTGCAGGGAAAAACACGGTATGCACGTATCGTAGCCGTAAATGTGAATACATCTACATACTACATAAACACTTATGAAATACATAAAAATAAGTAGAAAATATATATTTCATATTGCGGATTTTCGGAAAATGTTTATTACATCATACAAAACGGAGAAACTATTTCAATGTGGGAATCTAATAAAAGTCTGAGACTTTTATCCGAGCTTGGGAATCATGATACAAAAAAATCTATTTATGATGAACGTATTTTAGGAAGTGAGGTGGCTTCATGCTTATAAGATATAAATTATTATAATAATATTATGATATAAAAATTAAGAACGGAAAAAGAAATGGCATTTTAAAAGTCGTTCAACTATAATATGTATTATTAAACGAGGCTTCCTTTCAGAGGGCTCTTTGTATGAGGAGAAAGGTGTCGGATTTCACAGTAAACCTATCCTGGTGCTCTTACTACGTGTTTTGTTTACCTGGTGCATCTTTTGTTGCACCGGCCGTGCATGCCAAAGGATCTGCCACTGAGGAAATAGGATAAACATGCAAAGTGTCAGATTACAGGACACCTGATTTTTAAGAAACATGCTGTGCCGTCAACAAACGCACGGCAGTCGTGGTTATGATTTAGTAGCCAGCCTGTCAACTTGAATTAGAACGATCTCCACATCACTAGAAACCATGGGCGTGTAGTGCAGACAAGCAAAAAAGCTGGGCATTACTAAAAATTAACATACATTTTAAATGGGTAAGAAAGTATTATTTTACGTTAAAACTTAAATTTTAAAAACATTATTAATAGTACTCTAAAATTACAAATAAATACATGGTAGGGTTGTATAAACGACGGATTCATTTTGTCTACAGACGTTGGTTAAACGAAAGTTCAAAATCCTATATACAACATATATAGTATTACATATATTTATTATGATTGTACACTATCATTGGTAACAGCGTGACCAAAATCTATACCTACTGCACGCCACTGCTAGAAACATAATATTACCACTATTTTTTTTTATTAATATGGGATATTTAACAATCACGATATTGTAACACCAGAGATAATCATAATAAAATAATTTTAACTTAAAATATGTTTATTCAGCAGTTACCTCAATAAAATCACGTAAAACTGGGCGAAAATAGAGAAAAAAAAATTATGCTCTCACTTTTACCCTGTGTTTTATTTTAATTTTTATCGGTACCAGGACCGATACCAAATACCGATACCGACTCCAAAACATTTTGAAATCAAAAAGATTTTACTTTTTGCAATTAAAATTATATTATTTTAACCAATTTCCTAATTGTCCAATTGTCATGTTTTATTTTAAATTTTTTAACAGGCCGCGAGGCCTAATTATATAGTGGGTAGTAAAACAAATCACAAAAAAATCCATCTTGAAAGAATTACGTATATTAATTTCTCTTAAAATTGTCATTTTTAATCATTCAGTATTTTGCATGTATTTGATACATTTTTAGATGGCTGCAATTTTTTAAATATTCTGTTTATTAGAAAATCATAGAATACAATATATATATATATATATATATATATATATATTTAAATCTGCCACGTAAATAAGTATCCAACACATGCGAAATACTAGAATAATTAAAAATGTAATTTATTACTTACTATACTTTACGTGAGAGGGGTCAATATGTATTGTGTTTTCACCGGGAATCGTGCCCGGAACCCCCGTTGTAAAAAACAATGCATTTATAATGATTATATTATTGTGTTTAATGCATTGATTTCTATTTTTGTATGTATATGTGCTTTATATAGGTATTTATGCACCTGCACATTCAATTTGAAAACTGATATTTAATTATATTTGTAAAATAGTTGCCTTGATAAACTTTTTAACAAGCTAATATTAAAAATGGATTTGCAAATAAATATTTTTACATTCCACTCGCATTCGAAGATACGCGGTTCGGTTCACCATTATAGATATTAATTTAATTTACTTAGCTGAATTTATAGGAAATTTTGAATATGAGAAACAGATTGTAAGCAGGAGAGGGGTACAACACACGCGTTTTAGACGTGTAACGCGTTTTTTCTCATATTATAATATAACTTGGACATTTATGTCTGGAAATAAATTCAAATGTAATAAAATGTTTCATCCGAAGACACTCCCTAGACATGCGAGCTCATTATCCTAATGATGACGGACGCTACTGGAATACGCCAGGATTGACAGCATAATAAACATACAAAATGCGGTTCGACTTAATACGAATATGTATATAATATAATGAGAAAAAATCCTGCATAGACTTTGCATGTGAATGTGGAAATAATCCGTAATAAAATCTGTGGAACAAACAGTTATGCGATACAAATTTCGCGTGTTTACCAAAGTATTTATAATCTATTCATAGAAATCTAAAAGAAAATTTTCAGTTAATTCATATATAATAACAACAGAAAAGTACATGTTGTAAACTTCACACGGCATACATAATCTGACGTCATTATCAAACGAGAATATGCTAATGCGAAAAATTTCAAGATACACCCATGCGAAGAACAGATTACCGAACCATTGGTAGATGGAATAAACGAAAAAATATTGCAGATACATTTGCTTAATATGCGCGGTTGAGAATGTTACTATAATTATCTGAAAATACGAGGCAATTTTTTAAAAACATACCCGAAAACTTGAAAAAAATACTGGTATTATGACCATAGCTGCGATAAAAATGCAGAAGTCAATATTCACTAACTATAATATATAACTTAGAGACCCTTAGAAATCAAGAAGTATATAAATAATAATGAATGAATAATTAACAACCAAAAAAATCTAACCTACAGTCCTATCGTAAATATGTTCCCTTTCACCATATCATCTTTTTCCTCCCCTCCCCAGTCACCCACCGCCACTTTTAACACCTGACTCTAATGTATATTCTATAACGCTAAGTTAGTATCTTGTACATCCTGAAAAAGGTGAAAAAGGAACGGTGGTTCCGAAACCGGTTAGTGTTAGCAAAAATAAAGTGGTGTTTAAACAAACTGAATTGTTTTTAATTATAATTATAATGAATTACCACAAAGTTATAGCGGAATACAACAGTACAAATCTATTAATCTAATAGAGTTAATAAATGTCTGTAATTTGAGAATCTCTATTAATAAACTATTGCAATAATATTTTCATAGATGGATCCCGTATTTCCCAAAGTAATTATTGCCTTTAATTTATCACTTTTTAGCAAATAATTCATGTAATTTTTTAAAAAAATAATAATTTTCACAGAACGTGTATTTGCTGACAAGTGGACATAATTATATCTGAGAGGCAGCTTTCATCCGCCCGAAGTGCCTAGCTATAATAATTGGAAATATCTGGTTATTATTTCATAGTTATGAATATAATGAAAAATAATACACAAATATACAATATTAATTAATCATGTAAAATATGTAAAACAGACATTTATATCAATTTTAATTTATTACTTTCTGAAGGTAATTACAGAGTGAAACTCTCTTAAATCCTCCGCCAACCGAAGAAAGTGGCAGTCAGCCACTCAGTCAGGGGGAGGCCTTCATCCAGCAGAGGATTGATAATGGCTGATGATTATGATTAAATAATTGTCTAACTCTACAATAAATCCTAATAGTAACATCTTGCTTCTTGCATGATATTAAAATAATTGTTTTTACATACTTAAGATTAATAATACGATATTATAAATAATACGTATCAAGAGGGGGGCGAAAATGATACATTATGTAGTATCGTTAATTTATTTCCTTAAACTACGAATAAATTTATAAAAATAAAATAATAAATTTATCGCATTTAAAACGAATGGGAAATAAACGCAATACACAGACGTGACTGAAGTTAAATATGTAAATTATGGGAGCAGGGCTTTGGAATGATTCTCAATCGATGAAAAATATGCGTAAGTCTTCAATTTCATGAACACGTTGCCAAAGTAGTTCGGTTTTATGTCAGAATATCTGGGGCATGTTTACCATATTTGGATCTCGAGTTCACCAAAACACAATCCAGATAAAGGGTTGCGATGTAAAATTATGTTATTACTTTGATAAATAGGGTGTGTTTTGGATACGGCCGGGATATGAAGACACGACGCTCAAGATGTGGAAATGCCGCAGCTTTTTCTCGAAAACCCGCAGAAGACATATTTATGTCGACATTTGCATCAATGTTATGTTATTGGTTCCGGCGGATTCCCGTTTACGATTGCCTTAGCTTAGCACATTTAATGTTGCTCCAATAACATGTCGTGGATCTAATAAAACTAAAAATACTAAAACGCCAAATTAAATATGATGTAAGTACATTCACTTACTGCCGATTGTATACTATAATACAGTATAGTACTAGTGTAGCTGCAGGGCACTGAATTACGTGTTTTTATGTTTTCGTAGAAAGAAATTACTTTGTAGTCTGACATTATATTAAATAAAATTACAATCACTTTATATGAAACCACGAAATTAATTTTAATTTCGTGGTTTCATACGATGTGATTGTTATGTATTTTTACTTTGCTGCAACGTTGCTCCTTATTTTTAAAATAATATAATAACGCACTTTGAAGTATGAAACTTTTTATTATAATATTGTGATATTTGACTTATTAACACGATTGTACTACATCAGTCAGTAATGTTTAAAAAAGTAGCAATATTCAATTTAAAATAATATATATTTTCTCAATAAAAATATTATTATGAATAATACAATTTTCTATAGCAAAATAACCAACTTTGATGTATTGCTCGATTAATTAGATTTTCTATCTTACACGATAGAAAATAATACTTTTATCGTACTTAAAATATTAAAATTAAGATATTTGGTGAATAAATACAAATATCCAAACAAATTAAAGAAAATTAATAAATAAATATTGAAATATTATATTATATGGGAATTATAAAGTATGGGTATATATCCATATCTATCAACTCTATACAATTTCCAAAAAATTGATAGATATGGAGGTTGACTGGGTGAAATGGTGAACGTAACATTGAATAAAGTCATCACTTAAGCCAGCGTAAGCCCTGTAATACCCATACTTCCATACTTCCCATATAATATAATATAAATAGCTTCGTCTCTATGAGATATCTTTAATTGGTTTGTATATTTGTATACCTTATTTTTAATAATAATAAATAACAATGCCTTTGGAGGTAAAAATCCAGTATACGTGTGTTCTTGGACACATTTAAATATTGTTAACAAATATACAAATTAATTGTAGTACTTTTATATTTATATTGTATTTTATTTAATACTTTTGAAATATTTGTAAAATTATATTGCATTCCGTTTTCCTTCCCTCCCTTTCCACCCATTCCGCTTCAAGCAGTCTTTAAAAAACTTGTCGTTCATCAGTTTGTTACTACCAACTATTTTTTAATTAATTAGTTTGTATGATATTTTAACTTTCGTCAGCTCCGAAGAAACCTTAGTGGTCATATTTGTCAAAGTTATACGTTATTATTATGTGCCGTGTGTTTCTCTAAAATAAATAAGATTTATTGAAAGATATAAATAAAATCAACCTAAAAATATTTATCCAGTAATGTAAAAAATGCGTGAAAAAAACCCATTAAGACCGAACCACGCCTTGAGAGAAAATTGTGTCTAACCCTAAGTATTGTATTCCCAAGAAGACGGAAATGAAGTTGAGCATTATTCACTTCCGCGCTTACGATCTGATGCCTCCGAGAAAGAATATCATTGGAGAAACAATAGGGCTCCCCGCACAAAGAGAGCCTTTGAACCAGAAACTCGGATAAAGTCTAATATTATAAAGCGCAATATGGTTGAATCGCGAACTGAGCACTATAAGCACATCAATGTCTTCAAACCTTAGAAACAAAACGGCGCACTCCCGCGCCATAGACTCTCGATACACCGAGTATTCATTTACCTGAAGCGAGATCCGAGTGGGCTAAAATGGTAAGCGGAAATGGACCGATTTAAAATAAATTTACTCTCTTTCCTAGCCTCTCTACGGGCGAACCGTTATCCAGATGCGGAGCGGGGGCAAGAAAAGCGATCTGTGCCAGAAGAGCTTTAATATTTTAGTGAAACTTATTGGACGCATGTACCGGGGATGCACAGGTAGGGTGGAGAGGGAAGAATGTCGCGGCGAAGTAAAATTGGCAAAGAAAGGATCGACAAAGGCATGAATTCCTTTGACGTTTATAATGGCTAACTTACATAGCAATACTGGCGATGTAATGAAATAAGGAATTTAATATCTTACATCGATACTCTTAACCTGGAGATGGAAAACTTTAATGGCGGAATTCACGGTCAAATAAATATTATAAGCGTTTTGTAATATAAAAAATAATGCGTAAATCGCAAATGACGTTCAGAATTACGACAGCTGATAGATACACAAGATCATTTTTGTGAACA
This sequence comes from Eubasilissa regina, assembly GCA_022840565.1. Taxonomy (NCBI): domain Eukaryota; kingdom Metazoa; phylum Arthropoda; class Insecta; order Trichoptera; family Phryganeidae; genus Eubasilissa; species Eubasilissa regina. The sequence continues at coordinate 32,953,924 of JAINEB010000018.1, forward strand.
GCTAATAACTTAACTAGTTCTTTTCGGTATGTGTCGATTCCGGAAATCGGAAGAAGAATTTAATAAATATAATAAATACGTCTATATTACGTAACAAAGCATCATCACACGAAGTATAGTGCACGCAATGTGATGGTGTATGTGAACGAAATGCAAATGTTCCCGTAAAAACGGTATTTGCTATAGTTAGTTGAAACTAACCAAAAATAATTTAATACGATTTATTCCGCGCGATAACAGAGACTATAAAAGGTTCCACCGACTAGCGGGAGATTTATTCGGTAATTAGGAAAAAATGTGGCACTAAATTTGAAAAAGTTGCATGCAAGCACTAAGCCGGGATATTAAATTTAACGTGAGAACTTTTCCTCGCCGAGTGAAAATTTTGACAAAAATAAGTAGAATTGACACGTCTCACGGCCCGATAGCCGTGAATTGTGATCATCGGATTAAACAATCCGACGACGTGAAATTCAACCTCTCGGCCGATTCGGTATTTTGACAGACTGTGTAATAATTGCGGACGAACGTAATTTTGCAATTTACGTTTGATACGGTCAGCAAAACTTTCAGTGTGAAAATGGGTTCAATATTCCTGCATTATTCTGCAAAAAATATGTAGATAATAGTGAAAAAGATTTCAAGAACAAAATAATAACTAGAAGAATTGACGAATAGACTTCCAATACAATTCAACGAACTCATAGAGGGAATTAATTAAATTTTTAATTCATTTGTGCGTAATAATAACCTAACCTGCTAAATAAATCCAGTTCTAGTGTCGGGGTTTGTTTTCAAGTTGCAACAGAGACCACATCTATTCGGAATTGTCGTAGTCAGTACAAACTTTATGCTGCAGACACTCTCATAAAAATTTGCATCCGGAGAGAAAAATGCGGGCGAACAATGCACTTCCCCCGGTAGGCATTCGGCGGTCCACGCGGCTGGTTCTAGCTAGTATCGCGAATGCGAACGAATTACCGCCGAGTGAGGTCGCGTATTCTATGGAGATCTCGAAGCGTGGCTATTTCCAAGTTTTCTATCTCAGCATCAGAGGTTTCCTAACCATAAGCGATGACCGAGAAAGTTAAAAAAAAATCCATGAGATATCAAAGATAACTTAAAAATAATGAATCACTATAAGGGCCGGTTGTGTGACCAGTAGTAAATTTTACCATGGTAAGTTTTCATTACAGTAACTTTTTACCATCGAACTTGGTAGAAATCTAATTTGGGTTAAATTTACTATTGTAAAATACAATTTCGCCTCTCAGTATGACAAGGCGAATAATCATGAAATATGCTTTATTCGCCCCTGCGTTCGAAACCTGTCACTTCGTTGGCGAATTTTTTTCGGATTGTATTTCTGCGATTATTAAATGACTAATTGTTGTATACTGCAGCATTCAAAGTGTCAATGTTCAATTCAATTCAAAGTGACTTTTTAACCATCGATTCACATTTTTATAATTGGATATCGAAGAGTAAAATTAGTTTACTACTGGATGTACTTTCGAGAAGTAAATATTTTTTACCAACGATCAAACAACCTGTTTTCGCAAAAAAAATTACTTTAGTAACATTTTTTTACAATAGTATCACACAGCCAGCCTATTACTTTGTATCGGAGTAATTATTGTTCTAATTTACGTTAATGGAGGTAAAATGTGAAAAAGAAAGAATTTAAAAATATGAATAAAAAAAATAATTTTCACAAAAAATTTAAAAGTTTTAGTTTTAAAATAGATTAGTTTTTAATTTTTTCAAGTCAACATTTGATGTTTGAATATCTCTGGTGCACTGCGAGCGGCAGATATACATACTTGTAAAATTACTGACTGCACAGCTTCCCTCTGCAAATCATTAGTATATTCGTAGCTGTGTGCAACGATCTAGTTATATATTATATTTATGAATAGAATAGAGGTAAATCAAAATTAATGGAACAATAATAATACAATTTATAACAGGATATCCGTAAGAGGAATATTAAAAACTGTCTTAGATGTGCTTGGTTAAATGGGCTCATTTAAACTGAATTTATAATTATTTTTGATTTGGTTTAAGGATTCAGAAAACATTTTTCGATCTATTTAACTAAAAAAAACTATAATTTAAATTATGTGATCTTCCACACATCATAAAAGAGTAAGTATGTTTATATTATTATTATTTTAATCGTTCAACTTGGCAACAATTGAGCAATTAGTAGATATTATCATAAAAAACGAAAAACGGATAATCGAAAATGTATTTTGTAAATTTCTTTCACGAGTAAATACTTTCACGTCCGGAGGAGAAATTGATATTCTTTAAAAGGTAATCGATCACCGATACACGAAACGCATTAAATTAGCAAGGCACGCACGCCGGACAGCAAGTTTTTACACTGTAAAACACAGAACCATCCCATCCCATCCCACCTTTATTGATAATAACAGGTTCGCAAAAATGCATTATCATTAATTCCTGACGATATCGCCAGGTTGAATCATCACGGAACCTGTTCTGGAGATTGCATAGAGGAAATTGCTTTAATTTTCTGTGCTCAGGCAAGACGGCGGCGTTCAGTTTTTAATGCATCTAAAGGCCGACATTATTCCACGGCACGAAGGTGAAAACCTGTTTGTACGTGGTAGCTACGTGAAGAAGATGAAGAAGAAAAAACAATGAAGACGACCGCATAGATGAGGGGGGGGCGCCTGTCCTCCCCGAGATCGCGGCTTATTAATAATCCAATTGGCTTTTATGGAAGCGCGAGTATTATACAATGGAGGGACGGAAGAGACAAACGAAATACATAGAAGTGCTTCGTGCGAGCAGTACCATTAATATACTACTCACCTCACTACTTCCGGATATTTAAAATACGATTTTGGCACAGACCACCAAATATATAGACACGAATAATGCAAATCACTTTGGTACCACGTACGCAATCACATTAATCAGTTAAAAAAACATCCTGTTTATACAAAGATTTAATCTTCGAAGAGTGAATACTGCTTACGCGCCTTGTTACTTCGATTGGCACCACTGGGTTTCCTAATTTATAATAATGTACATGGGTATGTGTGAGTATTGCCGCCTTTTTTCGGAAGCTAAGAAGATGGTAACCGACAGACGTCATTCTTATTACATCCCATTCTTTCACCAGTCCAGCGGTTCAAGCGCGCTTCGGTCGGTCGAAATTTAAAGAAGACAACTCAGCTAAAAGAACTACAACATCGGACCAGAAAGACAGAAAAATTAAAGATGTTAGTGGAGTTCATATATCATATGTGTGCTTATTGTTAATCGGAAACCTGGGAACCAGCTATCGAAGACGTTTTTGTTGCATAAATGTGTCATAAACTATCGGATTTATGTCTCCACCAAGAATGTGTGTAGAATGCCCCTCGTTCCGCAACTAATGTTCCAAATCCCTCTCCTATATGTACACTTTATTCGTTTACCGGTCTGTGGTTTTTGGTCAATTCGCTGCGCAATACAAATCACGGCGATGGAAAGATTGGCGCTAATAAAACTTTCACAAGAAGGAAGGATAAATAATCTGTGAAATATAAATCGCTCTGCCTGCAGCGAACAGCCTCTCTCAGGTAAAGCGTTACCGGGAAATTTATCGTTACTTTCTGCATCAAAGGAACTCTGGACGGCCATTCGCTGCACTTGTGTGCACTTTCGTCCACAATGCGATACGGGACTTGCGGAGAAACGCCGATTCGATTTGATTCTGCGATTTAACTTTGATAAACGTCGCCGTTCGCGGCCATTGTGTCGGCCCGGCCGGGGATATCATAACCGTAGGAAAAAATTACGAGTACAAATTTCCTTTATCCTTAACCGATAGAAATCCGTTTGACGTTTAGCTCCGTTGCATTAATCATGAGAGAGAAATTTCGACATTGAAAAGATGTTTGCGTTTGACGTGAGTTTTCTGGAACACACTCAGCAAGAGCCATTGGAAAGAGTACAAACTTCCAACAGCGACTCGTTTGAACACGGTTTATATTTTATATTGGATTTAATATGGCGCTCGAGGCTCGAGACAAACTTTTAATAATATTTCCCGGAAAATTTTCGCAGATTTAATAGGCACAAAGAAAGAATGTACTTCTTGTTTTTAATCAATTATTAATTCGAATTACGAGGCGCAAACTAATTTTCAGACTCCAACTATGGCGACGGTGTATTAAATTATTATTATCAAATATTTAATTAATTTTTTAATATGTTTGTGTATATACACACACACATATATTTATCATATTTTTAATATTTAAAACAAATACGTTGTGATTCATTTTAATAAAAATTAATAGTTTATTAACTGTGTTTTATAAATCGTTGTGAGTCATTTATAATCAACCAGTTTCGAAAATACAATTTAATTCATCACAATGTCAAAATAACTAACCAAAACTATGTATGTCAAATTGTTCTACTGTTTTTAAAATTTTTTTTTTAAATATTTTTAAAATAATAAATCAAGTACCTAACTTAAATTGTTACGATGATGAAAATGTAACCACAAATTCTATTCTAAAAAATTTTCTAATAATTTTGTATCATTAAGTTAATTTCCATATCTCTCATTTCAGGTATTGTTAAGCGGTACATAAGTCCTGGTGCATGGAAGAGAAATCTGGAGTTAGCAAAAGAGGATCTAAAATAGACTGAATAACGTGTAAATGATAAATAAATTTATAATAGAATAAAGCATGAAGCTGATCTTGGTACACAGAGCGGTATTAAGGGTTAAACTTAGATGGTATGGTTATATGTAACGGATGCATGAGGAGAGAATGGTAAGTAAGATATACGACCAGTCCTGAAATATAGTCCTGTAATATTGGTTCAAAAATCGACCAGCATACATGGGAAAATGTACCCGTATGAACATGACTAAAACAAGTTGCGGATCAGGACAGAAGAGTGTGGCATTCTGTTGTCAGTTTGTGTGACCTGCGATTGAGAACGACTGAACTTAAAGTTTTTTCATCACTAAATAGCAATATACTTTTATTATTTAAAAAACGCATTATTATTGTGAAGTTGCAATTTTTCAAAACATAGTTCTGTCATATTTTAATACAAATCAAATTAATCAATTAGAAAGATACACAGAAAAAAATAATTTTTCTACAAATCTTTCTACTTGATTAAATTAATTTGTATTAATATAATTTTAACTCAATTCTTAAATACATTTACGAGTATATTTATTAAATAAGACATTGTTTATCGATAAAAATATAAAGGGGAGAGTGAATTTGAATCGCCTCTGAATAATAAGAAAGGCAATGCAAAAATTTTTAGGCAACCCATTGTAAGAAAAATTGATTCGGTTATTTGAAATGCCAAGTAAAAGGTTGAATATTTAGAATGATTATAAGTGCACTATGACACCGCTGTATTTATTCCCTCTTTTGACTTTTAATGGATGCGAATCTTCGAATGTCCCGCATCTTTTTCTGAAAGTAAATAAGGACGGATGAATAGAGACTGGAGATGTTATTATTCCCGATGCTCGGGAAGCTGGCCGGCATTATTGTGTAATTGTAGGGCCCAGCCTTTTCGCCGGTCGGGACGGTAAAGCTTTGAGGAGATGAAAGCGAACTGAAGAGAAAATCGAAACAATTTTTTCGTCTAATCCTATTTCAATAGGGGGATATCTCATACTAAAATTATCTTTGTTTATAAATAATACAACTTTTAATTAAGGAGAACGCATTTTTGTTGTGAAGTTGAATTTTCAGAACATAGTTCTGTGGTATTTTAACAAATATAACTATATGAAAACTTTCGGAAGAAACAAGAAGAATTATTATAGTCAATCAAGAGGAAAGAATATTGAACTTAATAGATTCCCCAATGTGAGTGTGAGTGTGGCGCCGGGGAGGAAACTCTTGACCATGTCTTTTATGCCTGTCTATTGCGGATCACAGGTTTTTTTTTTACAGTGGTCTCGTCAATGGTAATTTTCAACTCCCGGTTAACTTGTGTCATCTTCTTTCCCTTAACTCGCCACGTTTAATCTATATAATAGCAAGTTTTTTGAATGACAATATTTCCTATTCTATAATATTATTGTACTTTTTTCTATAAAATAAAGTAAGGCACAAATCACTCTTGAAGGGTGGATTGCCTATTTAAAAGAAGAGAAAAGAATGGTACTCCATTCAATAATTCATACAAAACTGTGAAATTAAAGCATTTACATAGAAAGATCAAAATTGCGAGATTTATAATATCGAATTATGGAAAGGATTTTGGGCAATTATATTATTTTTATATGCGTGTCGTATTATAACCAATATAGTAAAATTTATTATCAACAGTAAAAGCCTGAAAAGTCAAACGTTACCTTCGCAGAAAAGCGCAAGATAGTCAGAAGATAAATATTAGGGGAAATCGAATCGGTCTAAGTATGAATAATAATATCATTTTGAGAAATTTGAAAGGCAATTGAAGGAATCCATCGGTAGTAAAACGACCTCAATTTTTCTTTTGTATCCTAATGGAAAAGGCCCAGAGCGAATTCTTTGTGCATCTGGGTGATCTTTCATTGCCACTAAAGTTTCAACGAGGATCAAAAGCCTTTTTTGTAAACCATTTGGATGGTTCAATGTTAAATTAATTGCCTTCGGATGGCGATCGTTCGACCGGAAACCGTAAGATTGTCTCGGGTAAAGCTATTTAAGAGTTTATTCATTTATTATCTCTCTGTATTGAGAAATGATCATCGATCTGAGGCGACACATTTCGTAGCCGAAAATTTGTTAACTATAGTATGCCGTGCACATATAATCAATTAGTAGCCAATGAAATATCGAACTGAACGGTCGATCGACTGTTTAGTAGCGTGAATGCGCACGCCAATACACGGCAACGTCGACCGATAGTTGTTCAAATGTTTTGCGAATGTGATTAAAAATTGTACGAATGCGCTTACTAACGAACGTACGAACGGTTACTACGCCGTTCGAGCATACTCTAAAATTAAGCGTAAACAATAACATTCACAAGTTACAACAAAAGTATACGCATCAGAACGTTCACCGATAGAAATAATATTCAAGTGTGAAATATCTGATCAATATTTTACTGCGGAACACATTTTGTAAAATGAAACTTCAGATAAACATTATGAATTATCGTATTACAGTATAAACCTTTGTTCGAGAAGTGAAGCACGTGCTATCGGAACATGAAAAATAACAAGTCACGCTTTTGGAACATGAAAAATTCCACATGCGTTGGGACACTGCGAATATCAGCGGACAAGATGAAGGCGGGATCGGGAAACAAATGTTTCAACGTAGGCTTTTTATAGAGCATCACGTGCACGCTACCCCGAGGGGCTCGATAGCGTGGAATCTCCACATTCGCCCTCTCGGAAAATCTTTTCCCTTATTTCGGGACGTCCAATATTTAAAAAAAAATCTGCGTTCGCTCCGCCCCAATTTACCGGCGAGCCCTGCAACCCAACCCACCCCGCACGAGCGATGGCGGCCTTAATAAAAATTACATTTCTTATCAAAATCAGTGGGAGACGATATCTTTTAAGAAAATTGGTACATTTTAAAGGTTTTTATGCTGTGTGGGCTCATTAAGAATTGTTATAAATTTGGTTGAAAAATTAACGCTGAAATAGACCTAAACGTATATGTTGAATCCAGCAGGTCGTGGAAGAGTTAGATTATCTAAATTGCACCAAGGTTCTTTATTTTTATTTATTTAATTAATTAAGGCGATTTTAACAGCATAAATATTCATAATACAACACATAGTGTATGAAACTAATTATAAAAATTCACAGATATGTTCAGGCAAAATAGTAATGAAGTACAATATATAAAGTACTCACTTAACGAGACAACATGTAGTGTTCTCTGTAGGTACTCATAGAAATAATTATGCTATTAACTCGCCAATATCGCGGATGCATCGGCTTGGCAACAAGTTGAGTTTCGTTGACATTTTTCGTTGCGGGAGCATACTTGAGCTGAAGAAATATTTGTAAGTAAATTGTACTTAGTTTTTATGTTATATTTAAACTGTTATATTGAAATGTAAATTACAAATGTACTTTAAATTTTAAATGTATTTTAAATTAAATAAAAATGTATTCTTATGTAAAAGCCCACAAGGGCGTTGAAGAAATAAATAAATAAAATGAAAAAATTTCTACCTCGAGAAAGTGGTGTGATAATCTAATAATATAATTGTCTATGTATATATGCTAGTGGATCTGCATTTAGATATGTCAATTGCAGGATGTGACAAATACCAAGTAGCCTTTAAAAATACCAGCGTAGTCTAAAAAATCCCCTAGGTAACAGTACAGACTATAATATTCATTTTCTTTAAAAATCCGCTAGATGGTAGTACAGATTAGCAAAAAATAATTCAATTTATTTTTTTTACCTGTCCATACCATTTCATTTCTTTAGGTTCATAATATCCTTCATGTTGATGCTTTTAATAACATTCTGACGATAATCATATCAATATATGATAGCTCTAGGTGTACATATGTATAATTTTACTAATATTTTGTTTTAATTACATGGTGCATTGCCAAAGCAATATAGTAGATTGTGCGGAAATCTTGGTTGGCCGCGAAGAGGCCACAACAGCCGCTCGCCGTGCCTAGCAACAAGCAATCAGTGACAGCCAATTATTTTCTGCTGGTAAAAGGCAATCTGAGTATCGAATCGTAAGTCTTGGACCCCTCACTTAAAAAATGATTATAAATTAATATTTGGACACGGCGGAATTACCATTTCATGATGCGGGCGATACAAAGAGTGACTTCGTATTGAATGTGAGATCACACCGAGGACACAATTATTCCACAGTGTCCGCGCCATTGCCGGTTAAACACGAGACAGAGGTCGGGTCGGAACGGAGACGTGATGTTAAAATCGGCCAACTCCGCGAAAACCTCTCCGAGCACGTCCCTCCCCTGTGAGATATCGGGTAATTTTTGCGGAGCACGTCCGAACCCGAAAATAATGTTCAAAGTTTTCCAAACGAAAAATCTAACGCGAGAATAACATATTCGGTCCGCGGCAACAGCGGGAGTAGCGAGCGGCGTCGGCCGACCGCTTTCGGGCGGAACTTTCTTTCTCAAGGCGCGGATGAACGAGCCCGTTATAAGATTAATCGCGGGAGTTTCCTGCGCGACGATACGACTTTATGTCTCCCGACCGTCGTTCGAATAAAGCTACGGCTTCTAATTACATTTGTTAAATAATTAGTCATGTTAGAAACATAATTCGCTCCGTCGAGCGCGCACCTGGCGGACAAAATGTAGCCGGTTTATTTCGCGAAACTAGGGCGGACAACTCGATTAGTCGGAGCGACAAAACATCGCGCGGGCAGGGGACGAGAGCGGACAAGTGACTAAAGTGACAACCGGAAAGTCCAGTCGCGGAAGGTCGGTCTCGCCGCCTGCACCGCGGCCGGGCACGGTCGGTGCAGCTGCGCCGGCCCACCGTCCGCGGCCGACGACGAAATGAAGCGAAGCGCCAAATCAAAGAATAATCATTCGCTAATTCGATTTTAAAGCAGTCCGGGTAGCAGACAGAAAGGCAAACATGGCGCGCCAAAGGAAATAAAAAGTTGTTCCAATCAGAAGCGCACCTAATTGAGTTTGTCAAGGGGTGAAACGCGATTAAAACCCAATTAGGCCTCGATAGAGTTGGGAAGAAAAAGAGTATTAGCGGAAACCGGCGCGGAAAATGGGATGTCGAAAAGAATAAAGAGAATGTCGTTAATGAATTTATGGGATGCAAAATCTAGCCCGAGGTGAATCTGTTGACACTGAATATACCTAAATAACTGTACGGGACAAAAACCTGGCAGTTTTTTAACCGCGCAGGGGTTTGCTCCTTTCGTGTAATTAAGTTAGCGGGTGGGTTATTTTTCGGTGCAAAGGGGTGCCGCCAGAATAAAGCGCCGCGGGCGACTAAAAATAAAGGCGTACTCATAATTGAACTGGAAATTTATTACTGGATTAACCGTTTCCATACTTTTGTGGATTCGTTAAAAATTTAGAAGAAAAAAAAAAACATTCGCTCCTATTCAATCTAATAAAGCCGGGCTGCACGGGATTTCTTCAAATATCCGAAAAGAATAAAGATGAGATAAATGTAAAAATGTTGTAGACCAATTCGATTTTTAAGGTGAAAAGTTTGCCAATTTCGAGAATATGGTCTTACTTTATGCTACGGCTCTTTCTTTAATAAAAAGTAAAACACTTTGGAAAAATCTTTTAAGAGTTTAACTGTAAAAATTTACGAAGCGAATAAAAACGTATCTGTGAGCGCGGCGGAGGCCCCGCTAAACTATAAAGGCATTTTATATCGATTGTACTCAATCTACACTCCACATTCTCGTATCTACTGTATGTGTATTAGATGCCAACTACATTCGATACAACAAGCAACAAAAAGTAGCACACAATTATGCACACGCAAACAAGATCAAAAGGTATTCAAGTAGGTCTCAATTGTAAAAAAAATGGTTTATGAAAAGCACACTTAGACATGGGCGATAACATTTTTATAAAACAATTAAAAAATAATCAATGTTATATTTTTAAAGAAATGTAAAAATAAAATGTTTTAATACGTATGTAGCCATTACTTTTAAGGTTGTACGTGTCGCATTCTTATACGTCGTTCTATCCGTCTCTCGGGCGGCGAGGAGTGGAGTTTAGTATGTCAAACTTGTATGACATACTAAAAGGAAAAATATTCGTATACCTATTGTTGATTCCAAAAATTTATCGCGAAGTTAAAAGGTAATTATTAAATTAACGTAAATCATATTATTTATAATATTTGAATCAACAACATTGTGATTAGTCAGTTTAATAATAAATATAAACAACATTTTATGAAGGAACAGACATTTTTTGAAATACAAATTAAATACATATATACAAAATACAAATAAAGATGTACATATAAAATCAATTTTATTGAAAAATATTGTTGTTGCTACCGGGATTCGAATCTGGATCTCTTCCTGTCCGGGGAACATGCTTTAACCGATTACACTATATACATTTTCGAACTTATATGTTACACTTTTCAAATTGTTTTCTATCTATCGTTCCAACAACATCACAATAACAATGCGTTCGCCTTAATAATATATAAGTTGTATCAATGTGTCCAAAATTAAAAATAATAAATTATTAATTCTGGCGTCTCCAAACGGATTAATCAAAGGCATTTATTCTAGATTCCGTAAAAATAAAGAAGATGGATTTCAAATAATGGAACGATAGGTTTATCAATTTGAGAAGTGTAACATATAAATTCAAAAATTTGTAGTCAATGCACTGTGTTGGTATAGCACAATCAGTTAATGCATGTTTCCCGGTCAGGAAAAGATCCAGGTTCAAATCCCGGTAGCAATAATAATATTTTTCTATAAAATTGATTTTGTATGTATATATTTTTAATTTAATATTACCTTGTTGGAGTAGTGGTCAAGACGTTGGCCACTATAAAATTGATTTTCTATAAAATTGATTTTATATGTATATATTTATAATTAATATTACCTTGTTGGAGTAGTGGTCAAGACGTTGGCCTAGTGATCTAGTGGTCGGGGGTTCGTACCTCGCAGGACACCAGCAAGTTAGTCCTACTTTCATAGCACAAGCGTTTAGCTTAGTTTGAAAATAGTAAGAATATTAATTTGATATGTATTTAAAAAAATATCACAGACGGAATAATTATAACTTCACAATATGAATGTGTTCTCCTTAATAATGAACAGATATTGTTCCGAAAGCGTAAAAAATATAGTAAGTAAATATAATATATACAAAGTTATTTAAAATTAATTAAAAATGGATCGATTAAAGGTCTAATTGATATAGCTCGGATATCCTGTGTTGACGGACAGATTATGCTCTGCTTCTATTAAACTTACTAAGGTAAACTTATTGGCTTACCTCAATAAACAATATTGATTCAATATACCTTTGATTAGTACTTAGTTTCCACGTCATCTCCACTACAGACCTTAATGATTAGAATCGATCAAAATACACGAGAACTGAAAATGTTAAGATTTTTGATTGGCGGATTTAGGGATACTGGTAAGAAGTGGCAGTCATACAAAGAAAATTAAATTAGATATTTAAAAAATATCCACTTACACACTGAATTACACTTAATTATATATTCAATGGAACATGATGATATAATTGATGATTGATAATCGACTTTTATGATTTTACAACTGGGCCCTAAACCGGTCGCGTGTCTCCCCTAATATTAAACCGAATCCAACTAAATAAGACTTCTCAAAACGTCCTCCTTAAATATGTTAAATTTATACACTTGTATTAACATCTATATTAATTAATAAAATAAAACACAAGGTTGTTTACTTCATACGACACTTTAATTAAAATAAAAACGTTTTAGATGCTTACTGCATCATCTTCAGTAATAAACTATTTTATCGACTATCGGCGGAGGCGGGGGGGGGGGGGGGGGGGGTGAGAGCGGGGTTGGGGAGATAGAGGTTTTGATGAAAAGTGAAAGTGGTTGTAGGCGGGGGCCATATGTTTTAAAAGTTAATTACAATGAAATTCCGCAAAGTTATTTACGAAAATTTTGAAATATTATATCTATAGTTTATATACGCATTACTGAGATTATATATATAAAACGCCAAACGTAAATATAACAACGTGACTCTCTGACGCTATTATTTGGTATTTTCGTGAAACGTGGTACTTTCGTAAAGCAAAATCAATTTGCAATATCTCAAACATGGAGCAGTAAATTTCAGAAGAAAACATTTCTGATCATCAAATATACGAAGAAAATAAATAATTAGATTGAAAGCATTTAAAAATGACGGGAAAATTATTGATGGGTTGGATCATACACATTTTAATACACAGTTTAGCTGTACATGGCTATCTTGTTGCAAGACCAATTTGTTTGAGATATATGTTCTATCATAAAGCCAAGAATAGAGGTCGCACATTGTCCCAACTCAATGAGTCCGCGAAGACGACGCGTTTTGACGAGAATAGCTACCACTGTAGTAATTATAGCTATATAGAATTACAAGACACAATTCATAGAATTACAAAACACAATTCAACATTACGCAAAGTAATAAATACAAAATTTTAGAAATATTATTTTTTCTTGTATAATGTATGTTTTATTAAAAAAAAACTTTAGATCGGATTAAGCAAAAAATATAATTAATATAAGTAAAACAATTATTATTTTTTTAAATGAAAACACTTTTAATGTGAAATTGAAAATTTCAATACATAGTTCGGCGATATTTTATATTAAATAAAATATTCAACATAAACATTTTTGGGATTCGTTTGCAATATAAAGTTGATTGCTTTTAGAAATTGAATAATTTATAAAAAATATAATTTACCTAAGTGTCATTTATAAAAACGGAACACTTTGTCGATAGACAGATTTTTTTCTGTATGTATGTCGTAGTTACAGAAAATATTGTAAACTGGTAACTATTTTTTAAACAGAGCTTAGCGCTTGTGCCATTAAATATATAGGACTGACTTGTGGTCTCCCAGGACCAGGCTAGAACCGTGACTATTTGGTTAGACGAGTGTTTTTTCAGTCTTATTTATTTGCTCGAAAATATTTATTTAAATTCTGAAAATAACAAAGACAAACAATATTCAAATAATACTAATTAATAATCGAAAAATATTCATATTGCGCTACCGGGATTCGAACATTACCAACTACGCTACAGCGACAGTACTTTTGAAGACAAATTTTCGAACCTACATGTTACACTTTTTCAAATTAATACATCTATCATAATTTGTCTTATCTTTATAATTAATACATTTAATTAGTATTTAAAATATCACAGACCGTCTGTTCTGAATAATTACAACTTCACAATAAGAATGTGTTCTCCTTAATATTATTCAAATAGCATATTTGTAACCACATCTGTGTAATTTTTATTTCCGTCGATATGGCAGCAAGATTAGTTCCAACACGATAAATCTTCGCAAAGAAATGTTAAGAAAACCAATAATAGTACTAAAAACAAGATTATTAATGTTGGCAGTACTTGAGAATAGGCCTAACTGCAGGACTTATTTTTTACAAAATGTTCTCGAAACGTAGTAAATTTTACACCAAAATACCTTGCATTGTTTTTGAACACGTTATCATATTTTTATTCATCTGTGTAAACAATGTCGCTTGGATGAGAGCGTGTTTATTAATAAATACATTACGTGTTATATAAATTAATGAAAATTTTCTCCATCATTGTTTATTGATTTGTTATATTGAGCCACCTAATCATTCAACGAATTCAATAAAAGTAGACATTTAAAAATGAGCAAGTAATAAGCCGCTAGAGGTGACATTCATCCCAGAGGTGACTTTGTATATTTTAAGTAGGTAAATAAATAGATAAGATTAAATAATTTATTAAAATGTCGTCTTCTTCGAACAAGATTGTGATCGACAAGTGATATCCTAATATTATTAATAAAATAAGATTATTAGGAGAACACATTCTTATTGTGAAGTTGTAATTATTCAGAACATAGCTCTGTGATATTTTAAATATTAATTAAAAAGATATACATATAAAATTAATTTTATCAAAAAATATTGTTGTTGCTCCACCGGAATTCGAACCTGGATCTCTTTCAAAACCGAGGAAGGTGCATTATCCAACTATGCTACAGCGACTATATTTTTAGCGACAAATTTTCGAACCTATATGATACCTTTTTGATATTAATACATTTAATCGTTCCATTATTCGAAAGAACCATCAACCTTATTTTTACACAATAAGAATGTGTTCTCCTAATAATAAAATTGAATCAATGCGTCCAAAATTTAATAAAAATGAATTGATAATTCTGGCATCTGCTATCAGATTACTCAAAGGTATTCGAGAATCCGTAAAAATAAGGTAGATAGCTCTTTCGAATAATGGAACGATTCAATGTATTAATATCAAAAACGTAAAATATAGGTTCGAAAATTTGTCGCTAAAAATATTGTCGCTGAAGCATAGTTGGATAATGTACCTTCCCCGGTTAGGAAAGAGATCCAGGTTCGAATCTCGGCGGCGTAACAACAATATTTTTCGATAAAATTGATTTTATATGTATATCTTTCTAATTAATATATTTAATTCATATTTAAAATAAAATAAGAATTAAAGATTCTATTTTATTTTTTTGAGAAATAGAGATATATTCACGAAATACATGTTACATAAATAGTCTTGCTTTATTCAAATTGAACCGAGCACTAGTGCTCTGAAAATAAGATTAATTTGGTGATCTCTCGGGTCTAGGAGCGAGCCCTCGATAAGTCGATCAAAAATTACTTACACCTACCCACCTTTAACGTCGTCGAAATGTTCACATTTAAATATTTGACACAAACCATCTTATGTTAATTGTTAATAATTCTACCATTATGATGGCAGAATTGGTTCGTCGCTATCGCAACGGTCAATGTTACATAATAGCAATTAAAACATGATTTCACCTCTAGCGGTGAAGTCCTGGGAGATGTACAGAAACATACAGAAACGCAACGTGCAACTTTGATCACGAAGCGGCCAGTCACCCGCGAAGTAGTCGGACTATCAACATGCAATCGGCGATTCGGTCCATTTGCATATTTCATGTTTTTATTTTATTAGTAACTATATAAAAATCTGTTTGGACTGTGCCCGTCTCACTAGAGAAATTCTGTGTCGAGACGGGCATAGTTTACAAGCAATTATTCAATTAATTAGAATTACAAGTAGATAGAATTACATTTATTACTATATAAAAGGTGTACATGAAAAACAATTTTAAAATTGACATAATTTTTGGATCACTTTGTAGCAATAATTAATATAGGTATGAGTCAATATGCTTGGGTGAGTGGACCAATACTGGCTCTACCCATATTACGAATCCAAGTTTTAATATATAGTTTCATGTTCTTGGGACAATTTAATTGATTTAAGTCTTTTAGCATTCTATTAAATAATTTAAGTCCAAAATATTTGTAGTTCCTTTGACCAAATGTAGTATGTGGTCTTGGGGTTTGTAGGTTATTTGTATTTGTCCGTGTGGAAATTATGTTTTGAGTTGTTTTAAAATGTGTCTGTTTGTATTTATATATGTATTTGAGAGTAGTATTAGCGTATATTCGTCTAATATCAAAGACATCGAATTTATTAAAAATTTCGTCAGTGCTCGTTGTGATTGAGGATTTGAGGATAACTTTTAATATAATTTTTTGAGCTGCTATTATTGGATTAATTGCATAATCACTCCACCCCCAAGCAATTATACCATGCTCTATGATTGATTGACAGTTGTTATCTGTTGTGTGATTTTTTTTAAAGAAATGTTAACGAACTAAGTAATAAATACTAAATTAATGTATTAATTATAAATATGTATATGTTTATAATTAATACATTAATTTAGTATTTAAAATATCACAGACCTATGTTCTGAATAATTTCAACTTCACAATAAAAATGTGTTTTCCGTAATAAGAACTAAGTAATGTTTTAAAAAATAAAAATAAATAAAAACTATTGATCTTTTATTAGACACCGTGTACAATAAAAAATGATAAATGAATATAGAGTGAACTAATAAAGTATTATCAAATTGACCTGATTCCGATGGCAACCAATGGCCGGCGCTCCATCGACATTGTTGTCACGTCACTCGGCGACCGTGATTGAATTACTGAAGTTTCACAATTCCGCGATAAAAGCAAATAAAAAGAGTTAATTGAATACGAGATAACAAGAGAAAAGTCGAAGAGAATTTGTGCACGACGGGAATTATTATTGCACACAATAAAATGGGTCGCGGAATTAATTATTTATGGACATTTGATTGAATTAACGTATTTGTATTTATAATTTCTGACAATAAATAGATCAATCGAGGCTGCTTGTCGTATTTTACGTTCCCTTTATAGTGCGGTAATAAAGTTAAGTGTTGGAAATGAATGTGCTGATAAACTGGCCAAGGAGGCTACTCTTTCAAGAGTTTTCCCCCCATCAATTCCATATCCCGATGTATGACAGACTTAATATGGTAAAAAAATGTATGAATTCTATCTGGACTGCACAATGGATGGATCCAAATAATCACAAGCGTAACCGGCTTAAAATAATCCAAAGATCTATTCTCCAACAGGAAAGTCTCCAAAATAACAATATCAAATACCTCTAGAATGAGAATTGAGCATTGCCAGGTAGCCTCACATTTATTCAGATTGAACATAATAGATTCTCGAATGTGTGAGTGTGGTGCCGAGGAGGAAACCCTTGACCATATCTTTTTTGCCTGTCCATTGCGGATCACAGGTTTTTTTTACATTAATCTTGTCAATGCTAATTTTCAACTTCCGGATTACTTGTGTCATCTTTCCCTTAACTCGCCACATGAGTAGCTTGTTGGTGTAGTGGTCAAGACGTTGGCCTGGTGATCTAGTGGTCGGGGGTTCGCGCCTCGTTCCAGGACACCAGCAAGTTAGTCCTATTTTCATAGCACAAGCATTTAGCTTAGTTTGAAAATAGTAAGAATATTGATGTGACATGTATTCCGTGTACGCATCTCTATTTTTTTTTTAAATTTAAAAAATTAAAAAATTTAATCTATATAATAGCAAATTTCTTGAACGACAATGGTATTAACTTGTAACGCAATATTCCCTACTCTATAATATTGTTGAAACTCTCATTAGCCATTAAGACGCTGAGTACTGACGGTATGTAGTAATATCAATGTGGCCAGCAGCGCTCGGGAATGTCGACACTCTTGGATAACTTTCAAATATTTCTGATTTGAGTCAATACACATTTACGTTCAAAATCACGAACCGTGAGTCAATCACTGATATCTTGAGTCACACTCACTATCAGTGATTGAATATTTGGAAATATCGTGATTCGTGATTATTTGTTTAATTTCAATTATATTCGAGTGCGTACGGTGATTCGGCGCATGTGCATATGAAACGAAAGTATTTATGAAGGGATGACGTTACAATTTGTGATAAGCGCCTTCTAGTAGATTCTGCCAAAACGTTTAACGCGAAATGCTGAGAATTTCACATTCTTTTAATGGTTTATATTATCTTTGTGATGATATTAAATTAGAATATACTTTTAATGCTAGAATATACTTTTTACGCAAATGAATAATATAATTAAATACTCTCAAAATATGTTTTTTATTTATTTCGTATATTGTGATATGCAAGATAGATCATCGGCATGGAGCCTCTACTTCCATATATACAAATATGTCAATTAAAGTGGCTTGGACACGTCTTGCGAATGCCAGAAGACTGGCCGGTTGATGACTGGTGGTTCATTTGAAGAAATGACAATGTTCGTAAATATATTTTTACTACATTCAAGATTCAGATAAAGTAAGTGTTCAATTTTAACAATCACCAAAGTTATAATTTGTAATGTCTTTTTATGTTGATTAGATTTAATCGATTTGAAAAAAATTGTACAAAGAGTTTGATCATCGGAAATCATTGAACAATTGAATACGCAATTAGTTAATATCTCTGTTAAATTCATTAGCTAGCCTGACTCGACATTTTGTTCAAAATGGTGGCAGTTCAACATTTTTAAAAATTCTAACTCCGCTAGTATAAATCAAAAATGTGTCGTAACTTTAACGGACATTGTTGTAAAGACGTCGATAATTTATCACCGAGTCGGTCATTTTTTAACAAGGTTGTATCCGCACTTCGGTAAAATAAATATATTTAATTATTGTTATTGTGTTTAGTTTGTAGAACTTCATGTTTATTTTAAATTAAATTTAGAAAGTCTAATTATAATAAATATCATTATTGAGTTCTGCTAAGCAAATTTGTGTAAGCATTATACATTATTATTAAGCGACTACAGAATAGCTACATATACAACAATGGTCATGACTGAAGTAGTTATGTATCTAATATTTATATTTTGTATGTATATATGTATAAACTTTTAACTTTTTATTAACTTTTTTTTATTTATTAATATTTTACTTGATTTTCTTTTTCATAACCTTAATGTATAACATAATATCTATTTTAAAAAAAACCTGATCACGCTGGAGTAAATACATTATTATTATTATTATATGTTCCGCCTGATAATAACGAGCCAACACCTTTGCATATAGAAACCAAAGGTTTTTGGTTAAATTTGCTTGAACAATTACAAACAGAAATTAACAAAATAACGAATGACCCAAATATAACTTTAACCAATAGCCAACAGAAAAGTATCTTCTCCCCACTTCTTAATATGTTCAAAAAACCTAAAATCAAGATAAAATAACCAATCACAATGGGGTAAATCTTAGTAGTTAAAATAAATAGAGGCACTTGCAGAATAGTTCAACTAATCATTTACAGAATTTGGATAATTTAGAATTAAGCTTAACCATTAGCAAGCATAGATGTTATACATATTAAAGGGAATTTTTTAATGATAAGGTAATGCCTCTGAGAATAAGAAAAATTAATATTCATCGGTTCCACCGAAACCACCTAATAACCCATAGATAGAGGAAGGGGTAACTAATATCAGTTAAATAAGTCGATTGTACGTGGTTTATCCACGGTTTGAAAATGGGCTTAACCGTCGGAACAGCTGTAACATATAATGCTTACGCAAACTAGCAGAAATCAATAATACTTATTATAATTTGACTTTTTAAGTTGAATTAAAAATATTTAATTAATTTTCACGATATATATATATATATATATTTGTTTAACTAGCTGCACGCATTGTGGCGATACGACAATGAAATGAATATATATTATTACGAATACAGAGCCGAACTGTCATAGAGAACACCGAGATCAGTTTGGGCCGCACGGGGAGTGAATATTTGTTTACGCAAAATGTTATATTTAAATCCGCTCGCGCGACGATAAGTGATCTGATGTGATGTGTTACGCCATGTTTTATTCGCAACACATCTATTTGAAAATGTAAGCGGGGGAACAAAGTGTGTGTACAAAGTTTTGCGAATGCCAATCACCGCTGTCGGCGTGCGGTACAGCCCTATAACTCACGAGCGATCCGAACGGTTTACGGGTCGCGGCTGTCTTCAGGCGATGCGAACGGCAGCGATCCCGTTTTGAGATATTTTTTTGTTGTTTTTCTGCGAAATCTCAACTTATTTAAAAAAAAATTAACATATAATAGTAGGAAAATTTTTATACTTTCAATTTTACCATGTGTTTAATTTTCACCTTTGCCGGTATCGGGATCGATACTAGAGCCTCCAAGACGTTAAATACTGTCCCCCTACCGTTCACATTTTAAGCGAGCGCTCTACTATCTCGCTATGCCCCCTTTGGACAGTGTTGTCAATTTTTTTGTGTTATGATGTAAAATATTGATTTATATTTTAACACATTTTATTATTTATACATTCTTCATATCAAACTTAATTTAATTTGAAAAATAGTTAGACCTGATGACCTTTGTAATAAGCTTAATTATTAAAAAAAGTTAAAATATTATTTTAAAACCTCTGTGGTAACCCTGCACGAGCCCATAGAACCAGAACGACCAATCATCAAACGCATTAAAACGTTATGCACTAGAGACGGTTACTGCCCAAGTAACTAGCATCACTCTTCCGCAGACTGTCCCTTCATAGACATCGCCATTCAACAGCATCTCCAGCGAGCCACTCCAAAGTTTAACCGCGAATTTGATTGTATAATTCATTACATCAATAAACGAAATTTTGTAAGTGCTCTTTCATTTCTATAACTTGCTCGAGTCATAACAACAGACACCCCACACTGCGATATACAAACAACACGCGTGAGACTAAAATATGTTAGGACCTTCTGTCTCACAGGAACAAAACCTTCCGACACAATCACGAGTTAATCATATTTAAATAACCTCAACATCCACACAGTCCAACTCCTACACCTCTATTTTCGCATCTTAATCGTATCATGTGGGAGATCGCGGTTCGGTTCTCCGCCGGGTAAGTTTTAATTTGATTTATTTTACTGAATTAGTGAATATTTTTTTCGAACTATAAAAACGTATTCCATGTACGGGTGGTTATGATAAGTGTCTGAGATATTTAACGCATTTTTTATATATATGAGAAATGGTGTGATTCGAATAATAAGTCCCCAAATATATCTTACATCTATTTTGAAAACAAAAACTTAATATATCAATTATTTACTTCGTTTCGTTATTTTCAACTCATTCAACATGCATAAGATTTAAGTTAATGTATATACTTATTCTCCTAATTGACACTTAGTATTTTTTCGTCGGTTAATAATAAAATACTGCTATGGGAACAATAATTGAGTTATAAACAAAAAAAAAATACAGGATTATTTGTACAGATCAATAGTTTAACTAATCTAAACTTCAGGTTTTGGATATAAGACAATTATAAGTGTTGAATACACTAACTTCATAGGAAAATAAACGCTCCATTTGTGAGGACTGAAAGATATTATCCCACAAGAGCAATATAATCTTAAAACCGTTCCAAGAATGAAAACTACCTTTGGTCAAAGATTATTCCCTTTTTAAGCTCCCAGAATACATAATCAAATTGGAAATAATATTACAACTTTAATTGACATTAAAGGATTTTTAAAAAATGTTTTAAATTGGTTGTTAAAATTGGATAGAGCAGAGACTGAAAGTAAACAGTTGTATATTATGAAATAATTCTCATACTGCATTGTAACAATAAATTTTAAATATTTTCACGTAGATTTTACTTTGTGTGTGCTTACAATTTATTTATACATATTGTATTAAACATTTTATTCTCTGATTTTACATATTTTCACTTTTATTTTGCCCTTAATGTACTTTCATTTTGTTTTTCCTCGTGTTCAATGAGTTACATTGGTTTGTGAAATATGATTTGTTTGTCAATTTCCCCTAAAACAGGTTTGCCTAGTTGGGCAATGAATTTTTAAAATCTGTTTTAAAAAATTATATATCTATCTAAATAATCCAAGCTTTTGGAGCTTTATTAAACACAATGATAATTCTTTTAAAATTAGCAATATTAACTTTGTGGTTAAAATTCATATTTTTTATTTATAATCTTTGTTTTATTAACCACTTGAATTGAGTTTAAATACATCTACCGGTTTCGAAAAATACCATTTTCTTCTTCAGAATATCATAACTAACCAAAAATATATAGTATTGTTTCTTCATCAGAATCTATTTTAAAAAAATTTAATTTTTTTTTAAAAAAAACAATTATTTAAAAAATAAAATTAGTACCTAACTCAAATTGCTGCTCAATACAAATTTAGTCGAATAATTTTTAGGAAAAAATTTTAGAATAAAACTCGTAGTTAAATTTAGTTGGCTGTTTACAATTTCCTGAAGTTTTACATGCTTTATTTATCTCCAACAATTCCAAATTATTTAATATGTGACCAACACCGTTTATATGCAAAACTGACAATCCCAATTTTTTATCAAAACCATGATTATTTTCTATCAAATGATTAGCAAATTCTGAAAACCCACTATTGTTCAAACATCTCAAATGCTCCCTTACTCTTATATTAAAATTAAATTATTAAACTCAATTCAAGTGGTTAATAAAACAAAGATTATATTAAAATTAAATTATTTAAACTCAAAAAAAAAAAAAATACAATGATAATTAATCCTAATTTTACCATCTGACATACACAAGTTGCAGTTGTACATTGGGTAGATCAGTTTCAGATTCATGGTTAGTGAGTGCAGGATGGCTGCGAACACGGAAGCGATCTTCAGATCAGAAGACAGTATCTTGATTGATGGTTCTTGATGAGCATGCATAAACAGAGAAGCGTCTTACAATCGTGACTGTAGTGTAGTACCTTGTATTATACAAACTGTCAATACAATCTCAATCTTGATGGTGCAAAAACATCTCAAGTCAGAAATCTTTAACCATGTTTGGTAATATAACGTGGAGACAACTTTACTATTAGTAACAATAAACGATACTAACTAATATACCTTCTATGTCCTTCTATGTGAAGGGTGTCCCAACATGAGCGGAAAATTAAAATTTGACGCCATTTTGCTATTGTGCTTTGACACGTCAAACCATTATGACAGTTCGATGGTAGACAGTCCGCCATTATTAAAAATGGATAAACTGCGTCAACTACTGATGTCAAACTATCGGCATGTATTCGTCCAGGTCATTCAGAAGAAAATATCACGGCTGTTTGCCAATATGTGGCCGAGAGTCCGAGAACATCCATTCGGCATCGTGCTCAAGAATTGAACATTTCAAGAAACATCTCATGTGTTTACGTGCCTTGTTACTTCGATTGGCACCACTAAGTCTCCTGGTTTATAATAATGTACATGTGTGTGTGTGTGAGAGTATTGCCGCCCTTTTTTCGGAAGCTAAGAAGACGGTAACTGACAGGCATCATTCTTATTACATTCCGTGTTTCGACCAGTCCAGCGGTCCAAATAAACCACCAGTGCGCGCTTCGGTCGGTCGAAATCTAAAGAAGACAACCCAATTAAAAAAAAACAACAATATTGGTCCAGAAAGACAGCAAAATTAAAGAGGTTAGTGCAGTTCATATATCATACGTGTGCTATTATTGATCGGAAACCTGGGAACCAGCTATCCAAGGCGTTTACATAAACATCATGAATGGTATGGATCTCGAAGACATGTGGTTCCAACAGAATAGTGCCACTTCACGTGAACATCACGTGAAACAATCGCACGTCACGTGAAACAATCGCAGTCCCTGGTCGTGTAACCTCCCGTTTGGGCGACTAGAATTGGCCCGCGATTTAACGCCTTTGGAGTTCTTTCTCTGGGATTTTTTGAAGTCAAAAGTTTATGTCAATAAGCCCACGACCACCCGAGCTTTCAAAGAGGAGATTATATGCTGCATCACTAAAATACAGCCACAGTTTTATGCCAAACCGTGATTGAAAATTTCGTTAAAAGAACTCTAATGTACCAGCAAAGCCGAGGAGGACATTTATCAGTTATGTTGTTCCATATATAATTTTCACGTCTACTTTATGATTAACTTTTTAAGTCCCATGAGCGCGTTTACACGCCAAAGTTTGCATGTTGCGCTAAGCCATTGGCGTGATAATATGCGCCTTTTGACCTTGTAGACATTAAAGACCCTTGCAGGGATTAAAGTCATATTTTTAATCATTTTGCCATTTGTGGATGACAGTTCCCAGCTTTTGGTAGATACTTTTAAGTCAAGACCATTTACTTTAGAAGTCTTCCATTTCAAATACGGTTGGCAGTTGAAAAGTTAAATTAAAATTTTAAAATTTATTTTTTTCTCAATGCTGAGCGTTCCCTTAGTTCCCCTGATCTGCCTGAAGTTCGGTGTGTACAAGACGTCTCCATTCCTCCCGGTCTTGAAAGATTTGGATTGCTGACGACTCTTAATTGTTTTATTTAATCTATCCCTCTCGTAGGAGACTGTCGTCTTGCTCGCTTTCTCTTACTGCTTCTGTGATTACGAATTCCCGAGACTTTTGTCGTTATTTCTGGCAACATGCCCAGAGTATGCAAGAATCCCTTTTCTGCATGTTGTCGAAAGTCTTCCGGTGATCATTCATTATTAGAGTACGACATTCGAGGTATATATGTGATACCCTATAAGACATATAAACATACTTATAAACAATACAATTGATTAATTGTATAATAAGCAATTATTTAATTGATTTTATTTCAGTTACATAACATTAAACTGAGAGATACACGAGTATAATAAATATATAAATGAGAGTATTAATATTATGGACTTATAAAAACCTTTGACATCCTATTATGTGATTGCGCTTCGTCGTCGCTATTGGATCTGTACATGATCCGTATTTGTACATGTAAGTGTTATTACCAGTAAGAAAAAATTCCACATATTCGCTATTTTGGCGAACATTTTTTTAAGATCTCTAGGTTAAGATTATTTATAAGTTTTCTCTTTTATATATTCAATAACAGTATGTAAATATACATTCAATTTGAAATGAAGTATAACATTGTATACATTACCAGTAAGAAAAAATATACATTAGCGAAATCGTACGAATTTTTACTACTAGCAAGTATATTGACCATCACATATACTATATGTCATCCTGCGCCGCATTTGACAGTGCGGCGTGAGATGACATATAGTAATGTTTACATTTGTTCAATAATTATTTATGTAAATATGATCTCAGTTTTTTTAAGAATGTCTTTGAGTAGAATGACGAAGAATAATTATTTAGATAGCAGATTGCTTTTCTGCTAGTATTTATTGATACGTTATGCTTTTACTTATTTAATTAAAATATCCAAAAATATATAATGAAATATTAAGAAACAATCTTACTGATTTATCATCATCATCATCACTATTGGCTCTACAAGCCCTGGTCTCCTCGAGAATTTTCCTTCATTGATCCCTTTTATGAGATTTTTGTCTCCAGTTTTGGTTTTCTAAGACAGGCGTTACTTAAATCTTATATTGTTATTGAATACATGTCGTTCCATCTTAGCTTTGACCTTCCCAAGTTCTTGCGCCCTGTTTAGTTCGGAGACTGCTGTTCGGTCATACCTTCCACATGGTACAACCACCGAAATGTTCATATTTTAATAAACCTAGAAACGCTAATACCTCATTATACAAAGTATACAACTCGTTATTGTAGCGTCTACGCCAATTTTACTGATTAAAGTTTAATTAATGATATCACAATAGTACGCCAATTTTTATAACACAATATTACACGATATTATTTTATATTAGCAATAAAAAAGCACGAATTCTGAATATAAGTAAATAAATAATAAGAGTTAAACATTTATTTTTAATGAAAATATATTTTTGTTGTGAAGTCGCAATTTTAAAACATAGTTCTGTGATATTTTTGGAAACAAATTAAATTAATCAATTAGAAATATGTATTTCTAAGTACAAAAAAATATTTCAGTTGCTATCGGGATACGAACGCGGAACTTTTACGATCCTAAAAACTACAGAATACAAGTTCAAAATTTGTCGAAATGTAATCGATTTATATGGCGTAATGTTAACGCGTTTCCACAGATATGACTAGATTTTCAACTTGATTAATTTAATTTGTATTAAATAAAACAATATTTTTTCCTTCTGACGAAGTGGTGAGAGAAAATGTTGAGTTATCGCAAGTTCGTTTAATTTCTTAAACTCACTCCAGCGAATCCATACATGTGATGGCCCATTGAAATAATGTAACTTCGCTGTATACGGTTGCGGAATTTCCGCCGCCCATCTCGCTAATGCGACCGCGGCGTATCGAGTTTGCAAAATCCGCACGGGCTGAAAGTTCGCGCTGCCCGCGAGGAAATGTTCGCGAGCCGAGTTCGTGAGACGCACATGCGTGACGTGCGTTGTCCGGACGGGCTGAGACATTCATCACCGTATTCGGGGGCATAATTGTATTACTCTAGGTCGGGGGACGGAATTCATTACCGGGGCAAATTGAATTTACTCAGCGCGTGCGATACAAATAAGTGCCGAAGACACGCCCCCAACTTTTCATTACGGTAAAGATAATATCTTTCTGGTTTAACGATGAAAAATTGTAATTTGGATTTGCGCGAAGTTGTTATTACGCGATTTTTGCGCGACTTTTTAAATTACGTTCGCATTTGGGACAGCTGTGAGGAAAATAACAAAATAATTGAATTACGTTATTAATGTATACATTTTTTATTCAATATTCGGATAAATTCGATTTAAAATTTTCTTTTTTAGAAATTACAATTATTGAATTTATCGCCGTATCAGAGCCCAGTGCTAATTAGTCTACCGAAACGCATTGGCTAGATACAACTTTTTTACTTTAACGTGAACATCAAAAAAGGTGCAAAAAAATAAAATTATTGCCGCATAAACAACCTACTGAAACTTCGCGAGCAAGGTTGGCAATAAAAAGTTGATAAATATTTCAACGTCAGCAATGAAAATGTAGAGTAATGTACGTAATGTATTACGTAAACGGAACAAATCACAATGCTGTTAATGTATAAAACACAAGCAACACACGCTTATTTATCAAATCCATATACTTTATTTTTAGATAATGCCTTCATTTAAAATAAATACAGATTCAATACGTACCTTATTCTATTGTCGATTTCGCCGAAGTTTGGCTATTCAACTGGCTTTAAGAATTAAACAAACTTTATTTCTGAATAAAGAAAACTTGTTTCTAACTTGTTCGTTTATCGAGTAATTTAAAGCAGTGATGAACATCGATGAAGAAAGCGATGAATTATTCAATAATCAATGGAAAATTCCGAAGCAGAATAAATACATAAATACACTAGAATAACATTAATGTCGTCCAATCAATTGCTTTTAGCAATTCAATTTGACGACAGACTTATGTGTTAACGTAATCGTGGGATATAGTACACAATAATCCAAGTATTTATTTGGTTTGCACTACAATAAAACTATTGCTTCAAACGGTATTATTTTTATTATATTCTCTTTCGATAGGTGTAAAAATAATAATATATTTTCGAATAATGTATATCGAAAAATAATAATATATTTTCGAATAATGTACATCGAAAACTAATAATGAAGATTTTATAGTTCATTCTGCCGTGTCTAATGTGCCGGCTACCAAACTCGGTAAAATAAGTAAAAAAAAATACTTCAATTATATGACGGTCGAAAAAATGCCGAAACACACATTGAAAACTGTTAAAATAAAACGTGAGGTCCTAAAAAATTGTGCCGATGTCCAATGCGGAAATAAAATAATCAATATCTGTTTTACGGAGGCAATTTATCGTGAACATCAATGTTCAAAGTAAATGGAAGCATAACGTTGTGAATGTAAATGTTTACACAAACGAACTATACAATCAGATATTATGGCTGTATAAATATCTGTCACTCACCTAACAAACTCCGAACAGATAACACTTTGTTTAGGATTTGAAATTTTCAAAATATCTCATAGTCCGTTGCTGTATGGTTTTCCCGTCCTCATAGTGAACAATTAATCATCATGATTTGTTTACTTTAAGTCTTCCAGGCCGCTTCGCTGGGGTGGGGTTACCTTTTGTTCAAATAAGATGTGCGTGTCGGCAACCCCTCGCAGGGGAGGGGGTTCGGAGAACAGCGTGCAAGTAAAAAGGCTTTTACTTACAAATATTCCTACGGAAGTTACTGATTCATTATTACTTCTACATATTTCTAGCCTCACGGTTAATTCGCGTATATCTTCGCATTTCTTCTTATAGTATATATGTTACGGTGAATGCATATTACCAGTGAAGTTATACAATTTCACCGGAAGATATATATTTCTACTAGCGAAAATATAATTGTGTAAAATATAATTAAACTGTCAATTTGACAGTTGCGAATCGTCCATTTGTCAAAAACGTAATTAATCCGAGTTATTTTGCCATCTAGTTATCAAAACAGCGCTTATTTTCGATAAAAATGTTCCTTTATTTTGTTCGAACCAATACATGAACAATACAATGTTACCGATATGCTTTAAAATGAACGTTCTAAAACTAATACTACCATAAGATAAACAATAATAATCATAATAATAAGTAATTAACTTTCAAAACATAGTTGTAGGGCGACACATCATGAGCTAAAGCTAAAAAGTTCCGACGTCAGATGGCATCAATGACGCGACGTATACTTACGTACATACGTGTAGCGGGTCACCCGTTTGTGAACAAATACAGTTTCACTGATACCGAGTAGTAAAATTGTAAATCATTTATTAACTGGCTGATTTGCTGAAATTATATTTATACTAGTTAATACACATTCACTGTAACATAAGCATTGTGAACAGTACACATAACGGAAGAAGATTCCGCAGTACCGCGGACTGCTGAGGTACCTACATGCGACCACACGCGACATGTATTTAAGGCGGTCGCCATTCCCGGGGCAAGAATATGAATGTGAGGCAATTTATCGAACGAGCAAGGGGAATATTTACGAGTGATTATAGAGAAATACGTTTTACCTAAACTTTAAGCATACACAAACGGGAAAAACAACCGGGGAGTACATTAAACTCTGGAATGTAACAAAAAACACGCGCCATTAATCACTGCAACATATTATGATGCTAAACTAAAAATTTTATTTAAAATAATCGATAATATTGTTTTCAACTATAATGAATATTAGATTTACAAGTTTCAAAGAGTCGTGGACCGAAGATTTGTGAAGGTGTTTCTTTAAGGTTGTTTAAATCTTAAATCACATAAGTCTAGACGCGTTTCGTTTCAAAGAGAAAGATTATTTAGTATTTTAAGCATACAGTAGTTCATTTAAAAGTAGGTTTTATGTACTCTATATTATATATTTTTCAAATAATATTAAAATAACATCGAAATTGAAAAGTCTTCTATAAGGATGGAAGGGGAGGAATGGGGTTTCGATTCAAATATACATAATAAAATCTGTATATTGCATTGACATATTTATTAATCTGATAATTATGATATTTGCCCATTGGTCCAGTCGTCGGGGATTCGAACCTCATTCCAGGAGTGCAACTAATTAGTCCTATTTTCGTGGCAGAAGCGTTTCAAAATAGTAAGAATATTTATGTGACAAGTATTCCGTGTATTAAAAAAATGTATAAAGAGTCGTTATATAATATATTATACAGGATGTAATCAATAAATAGATCTGTCCTCACGGAAAAATAAAAGTATTTTTTTTTATCAATGAACATACACAGATTCACATAAAATAACACAATTTTAATAAACGTGGCCATTTACCATTGGCAGTCCACAAAGTTAACAGTTTTTTATTTTGAGGTCAATCGTAGATTTTCAGAAGATTTCCTGGCTTCTAGGAAGACGTGCGACGATAAATATTAATAGCCCGTTATCGCTTCAAGTTAATGGTATCTGCTGAAGTTAAAGCCATACAATTGATGGGAGTTGCAACTAGAGAGAAAATCCATAAGTCCCTAACCAGCGGAATCTTAACTCTGTGAGCGTGTTTGGCGACAGGGTACAGAATTATTCACCAAGTATTAATATTATAATAACGAGTTCAATGCTCCCTTTTTGTATTCTCAATTATTCGGAGAGAAATAATGAGAAAATAGCTTACAAATAAATTTTAATCAAAATTATTCACTATTTTCTGAGTTGACTGATTTTTTTACAAATGGGCGTCCTTTATATGACTGAATTGAATTCGTATCATACACTACGTCGCTGGTGCTATTTCATATAAATGTTTCAAATACAAATTATTGAAGTAACTCACCTACTGAAAGACTTTACAAACATATAGAATATATTCAAACAGTCAATGTGTATTAAGGCAATGGTATAATTGATCAAAGTATTTAAACTGTGTTTAACATGCATTTTTAATTTAAACTATATTTTACTGTAAATTTTGTTTTACTAACAATGTATATTATAAACTATACTATATTTAGACAATTTATGTTTACCAGTGAGGGCATTAATAAATAAATAATTCATTATTTTTTAATTGTTAATTTAACTGATAATAATTATTGTCAACCTTTCATTCCATTCCCTCCTTGTTTATAATGTGTATTAGCGGTCCGTGCACAAGATTAATATTTAGTTTGTAATTTAAAATAGGGTTGTGAGGGTGATGTATATGATTTATACATATATTATTTTCTTATTACTAATAATGATTTATTAAGGAAAACACATTCTTATAGTGAAGTTGTAATTATTGAGAACATAGGTCTGTGATATTTTAAATTATTTGAGATTCTGTAAAAATAATGTAGATGGCTTTCAAATAATGGAACGACAGGTGTATTAATTTGAAAAAATGTAACATATAGGTTCGAAAATTTGTCATGAAAAATACTGGCTTTATAACACAATCGACGGTGTACTTCCCCGGATTGGAAATAGAGATCCAGGTTCGAATCCCAGTGAGGCAAAAACAATATTTTTCGACAAAATTGATTTTATATGTATATATTTATAATTAATACATTAATTTAATAATGATTTGAATAAATTTGTGACAGATCTTATTAAATTATTTTAAATTAGAATGCTGTATGACATTTGTCAAATCACGTGTTGCAAAAGATTTTGAATGACTGGAATATAATAAAGTTTAACATTATTTATTTATACGGTCAAGAGAAAAGATGTAAAAATTGACAGTCAGACAAAACATTTTCATAATCTCGTTAGCATTATTTTTGTTCTTCATAATTATCATTATTTTTCAACATAATGTGTTGAATATTACAACAAAACATTAAGAGACGTGCGTCCGGGGTAAGTACCTCCACGAAAAGTACATAAGATTTATTATACGTAGCTTTTGAGAAATATGAATGAGTTGTGCCGCAAATGTGACTAATTAGCCTAATGCCGTGTCTCTAAGAGACATGACACGAACCACAAAAGGTTATCTGGTACTCGTGCCATAAATAAGTACGGCTATAAGTAATGCGCGTTCTTGAATAATGTCAGTGTGGCAATAACACAAAAATACGCAATATCTTAAAGGTGCGTAAACATGGACGAGACTTTAATCTCTCACATATCTGTCGGTAAATGTAATGTAGGTATGCATCAGTTTTGTTATTCTATAATAGATTGCATACAAAATACTTCCTTACTAATTAACTTCCCATCATGCCGGAGAACACATTCTTATTATGAAGTTTTATTATTCAAAACATAGGTCTGTGATGTTTTAAATACTAATTTAATGTATTAATTAAAATATACACATATAAAATAAAAACAATATTTTTCGACAAAATTGATTTTATATGTATATATTTATAATTAATACATTAAATTAGTATTTAATTTTTAATTTTGTAATTTCTTACGCTTAAAGTAAACTAGAAATCGATACTTACTTACTATCACGGCGTTTCCCCGCGGGGATAGGCAGAGAGGATAGAGCGTCACACTATTCTATCCTGACACACAATTCTCGCCTCATCCGCATTCTTACATCTTCTCATACAACTTCGCCGATTATTGAGGCTTCTAAAAGGACCATCCTCCGGTATCTGGTTTACCTGGTTGTGCCAAGTAAGTTCACTATTTCTGGTGTCATCGACACTTGCGTCATATACCTTTCTCACCATTATCTCTTTCAGATCAGCTGTACATTCTTTCCTTATTTCTTCATACTTTATTCTGTCATAAATGGATCTGCCACGTATACGCTTATATGATCTCATTTCTACCGCATTCAGTCTACTTTATTTCCTCTTCTGCTAGCTCCAGGTCTCTGTATCAGGACTCCATTGTGAACCGTTAGTCTTGTCTCGATTGACAAGTTCCCATTAGCTATAATTCCATTCAAAGCGCCGTTCACTTTATTCCCTGCAGTCACCCTCGTTTTGGTATATTTCTCAGTCTTTCCGTATGTATCAAACACACTTCCCAAATACAAGAACTCATCTACTTGTTCCAAACATTCATTACCTATAAGTATTTTGCACGTTGTATTGCTCTCCTCCTTCTCGAATACCATCACTTTCGACTTGTTGACATTCATAATAAGGTCACTTTTTTTGCATATACCGTACTAAATACAATAGCAATTAATCATAGTTTCTCTCACTTACCAGTGATTACACGCCGAATCACATCAAATCACAATCATCGTTACAATCGACCACAAATCACAGTTAAAAATAACGGTTTAGCTCATCACTATTTAAATTGCATATTTTGTTGTATGAGATACATTTTCCATAGTTAAGACGGCTTCAGCGACTCGTTACTCATTTCCATGCAAGATTAAGTTCAAAATCCTTAAAAAAATAATTTAAGACGTATGAACTCGAATGAGCAAAACGCGCAACTTCATAAATATAAAGTACGTAATACTTGTAAGTACCGGGGATTCGAGAGAGGAGAGTCTTAGTCGTATTTAGATTTGTAACGAACTGTCTGCGCTTTAGTACGAGCGGATGCTCAGTACCTTACAGATTAACTTACAACGGTAATTCCTTTTCCACAAAAGTGCGGTTACTATAATTTATTGTCAGCCTAAAACCAAACCTCGCAAAATTGCAGGTACAGGGTGAATATTACGTACCAGTCCATTTGATTTTCGTAAAGAATAGTTGATTACAATTTATTATGACGCGTCTAAGGCTTCAACAACACGCAACAGCACATATTTTGCGGCTCAATATTGATGACCTCGACTATTGGAAAAAAATCATCATGAACAATGAAGCTCATTTCGACATGGCGGGTTTTGTTAATAAACAAAACAGCCGTTATTGGGGCACTTACAATCTTCAATTGATACACCAACGATCTTTACACCATCGCGCCATGTCGCGTATGTGCCTATTTATTTCAGGTTGCAAGAGGCAATTCTGTAACCATTAATGGTTTTCGCCATCGTCACACGCTGAAAAATTTATTAGGACGGTGCCTCCTCACACACAGCCCGAGTTACGCTTAAAATTTTGCGAGAATTTTTTCCCAGCCGCATAATGTACAAAAATGGCGATATAGACTAGCCTGATTTGACAGTTCCCGGCTATTTTCTATTAAGCTACTTGAAAGGAAAAGTCTACGCCGATAAACCAACAACATTTCCGATGCTACAGGATAATATTCGAAATAAAATTGCTGAAATAACACGCGGAGTGCATTATACTGCACTGCATGTATAGCATAGTTGTGTAGTAGAGTGAAAATACCAACCTTGCAGCGAATGCGTAGACTGAATGGTTTTGGGTAAGCGGAGAGTCACCATTTTGACAATTTTGAGTATTCCAAAACAGGGTTATTCAAATTGGTTGCAAGACTAAAATGATATTGGGTGGAGAACCTGATGAGGTGGGAAGATATCAGATCGACGGCATCAGAAGATGCCCATATTCAGCAGTGAAGAGACAGGCTAACGATCATTACATAAATATAATGAATTAAGACGTATAACCTACGACGAAGTGAGAAAATAATTAATTAAATAAATAAATAAATTTGATTTTTGACAAATTAATACAAAAGGAAGAATAAGAATGTGTAGTAGTAAATAATAATATATAATAGTATATAAATAATATATACTATTATATATTATTATTTACTATGTGTAGTAAATAATAATAATGTGTAGTAGTAAATAATAATATATAATAGTATATAAATAATAAAAATTAATAGACATTGCTAATTAAGAGTTCAACAAGTGACAATAAAATAAAACATAAAAAACACTTCATTATCTTAAGGAGAACACATTTTTGTAGCTACCGGTAGCAATTAAATATTTTTTAGATAGATAATTCTTTTCTGTATATCTTTCTAAAAAAAATCATTTAATTTATTACTTCATTAACATTGAGAAGTTAACACGTAATGGCAGAATAAAATCTGTGAGCTCGAACTATAAAAGTCATTTTTAAGACAATAATTTATGCTGACACAATGGACTGTCTCATATTATAATAGGTGTTATATAATCTTTGTCTCTTGGTTAGTAGTACTGACTCTTCAGTAGTTGTTCTATTCGCATAAGCATACACTAATAATAGTCACGCTCGTCAAGTAAATGATCTTACTCGGCTCGTATTTACTGTAATTGTAACGCAGAGATAAAACCTGCCAGCTCGGAGCGAGCCCGCAACTTCCACCCTGAGGGTGAAGGTTCACGAGGAGCAAAGCTTATGGCGCCCAATGACACTTCTCAGAATCCTGATTTATATAGCGGGTCGGAAACACCCTGTGTTGTGGAACGTCGAAATCCGGGCGAACTGCTCCAGGTTCTAAAACCAGGATTGAGATGAGAAGTGGTATAGTAAAAGCCAAATGGAAAATAGCATCAAAATACATATCTTACCATTACAGCGAATCCAAAATGTTTCCTTTTATATTTTGATAATACGATTGAAGTCCTCCTTGTAACACAGAACAGCATACAACCATGGTTCGAAATGGGAAATTGAACGAACCGGAAAAGTCGGTAAAATTCGAAATCGCATACTTTTTTTAATCAAAAAGTGTACACTTACATTACAATACTACAATACAGTATATGTACATGTTGCGAGACAGCCGACTGATACATTTTTACCTATTCTAGGAGGATTGATTTACGACTCCAATGATACCTGAAATAAACTCCGAACGATATATACATAATTTAAAATAATTGCAAGAGCAAAACATTAATTTATCGCTATACCTTATATCACCTTTCAACTTTGCAATGATTTAAAATTATTTTTAGTTAATAAAAATACACCAGGAGCTATACCTAATTAAAATTGAGGGAGTGCGGGAAAAAGCGAACTAACCCGGAAATCAACCATAATTTGAAATAATATGATAATTACAATTGTGGACCAAATCTGATTTTAAAAATGATCACTAGATAGCAATGTGTAATTAACAGTATTTGCATTTATTTTACTTGTATTGTATTAAACACATTGGTTCAGTTGAAAGGATATCACGAGCCGAAGCGACGTTCCGGTTTGCTACAATTCATTCAGATCCATGAATACTGCAGAATCCATTTCACAGATCTCTAAAACATTAAATATGCGAAAGATTTTCACTTTATATACGGTAGTTAACGTGATAACTCGGTTAATACGCAATAATAATTAAAATCAAAATTTATCTTCGGTAACGTATTTATTTGATCCGAAGGTTCGAGATAACCGTTTCGTAAGAACGAGATTCGTCGGAGCTTTGTGGGGATTTAAAACAAAGATAAAAGAGGCTTATTTCAAATTAAAGACGTAATCGCGTTAATGGGTTCTTATATTAATGCCATCCAGTTTAAGGCCGCTATTTGACGCCGTCCCATTTATATAAAGTTAAGCGACGCGGGTATTAAACGGAACTAATATATCAGTACAGAGGACAGCCATGCGTATATTCCCTGAGGAGGGTCGCGGCCCTAATCGCCGCCGGATCTCGATTTTTGTTGGATGGACCTAAAGCTGTGACCCGCAGACTACATCCTACATCCTGCATCCTGCTCTGCGGGACCTTCGCTAAGTCACTCGCAACATTATATTATGCGTGAACATAGGACAACATTCAAAAATTTTAAACAATAAAAAGAAAAAAATTCTTAAAAAGACAATTCTGAAAAGCGTAATACAATGATAACAGAAATCACAAACAAACAATACACAAAAAAAAAAACGGAATATTTAACAAAGTACACGAATTTCGGTATCTACATAACATCACCTTGATGATATTACGATAACGGCATGTCATTTTGATGACAACTTTCATCTAGCGACTTGTGTTTAATCTGATGTACCTAAAACTATTTTAAAAGTGGTACAGTATGTCGTAATTCGAGCGGCAAAATTGTTATGTTATGTTATACGAAATTTTTACAGCTTCGTCGTAAGGAATAAGTATAATATTTAAAAATTTGTGTAGAAAACCAGTCAGATGAAAATCGGCGTTTTTCCAAGGTAACAACATTATTGAAATTTAAAGAATTAGCATAATTTTAATATAAAACCAGCGCGCAAGTCAAGGTAAGTCATACAACCGCGACAAAAATGAAGCGCCGTTACGCCTGCGCAACTTTAAAAAAAATTTAAGTTATTTCATGATTGTTATTTTTATATAATTCGTTGCATTTAGAGCGACTAAAAATGTGTACAATGTAGATATAGCAACACAGATGCCGATGTAATAATTGCAACTCAAGCACGGAAAAACATTTCACAGTGAATATTTCTGTGTCCTAAATCTCGCGTATTACCATACAGACCAGCGACCCCTGAATCTCAGTCGTGCTCTGGTGGAGTTGCCTACGTTTCAGCCCTGATTATTCAGCGGAGATGCGCAGCCGGGCCGTCCCGGAACGGCGGGCCCCGAGCCCCCAGCCCCCAGTCCTCCGCCCTTCGACCATGAATGGGACCGGTGCGCCGTGTCGTATGAAAGGGTCTGTATTTATTCTATTGCACACGAGTAAAAACCTGAACGCGCCGACTGACGCACGGATAAAGGAAGATTAATGACGTCAGCGGTCCGCGATCGTTAGGCCGTGAATGGTGGATTGATATTAAAAATAAAACGTTCCTTTGAAATCTTTCATTTTATTTATACCCCGGTTGGATTGTTTTATTAATGCACGCGCGGCCGGATTACAGAATATGATAGATTGATAAATATTGATGTTCATCAAAGGAATTGTGTAAATATCGTATTTTGCAATATCTGCGTTACTTAAGCCCGGAATAAATATACATTTCAGCTGTGATTGACAACTCGGTACAGTTTGCCCTGCGCACGTTTTCATATTTCATCAATTCGGTACCTATGCGGATAAAACATACACTAACCGACACGTCGCAGCTTCGCCCGAAAATATTATATTCTGTAAATTAAGACAAACGTTCAGAAGATACATATCTCTTAATATCCATTAGTAATGAGGAATTATATCAGTGATTGCTCAACGAATTACAAATAATAACTTCCTAATCATCATTATAATCGAACACAAATTTCCCAATCACAGTCATAACCACGGTTTAGTTCATAACTAATATTTATTAATTATGAGTAAAAAGTAAATACATTTTGTCTCAAGTACTTCTCTTCATATCGCTCTCCTCTCTTCTTCCAATTCTTATCTGTTGCGCAGAAAATAATATCATACCTCGTTTTTCCACTGAACATTTTTAGTATATTGTATTTAAGTATTTTTATTGCACTAACTCAGCGCGCTATAGGTACTGAAATACTAATCTTAACTGGAAGATACTCTATGATAATAAAAATAAATATTTGTTTAACACATTAGGTAATTACGATATTTTGGGTAAAATAAAGAGTTTTAATAAATAGTAATTATAAAAATCACTACCCACGTAAGTTAGAAATAAAAATTACGTAATAAATTATTCTTACGACACTAAATGTCGTATAACATTTGTATTTTAATCCCCAGTACAAACACATTTCTGGGGCAAAAAACTTTATATTAAATTACAAAATATCTGTCAGTGAAAAAATAATGTAATGTTGAATATGGTAAACTAATTAATAACTGGCTTATTACAATTTTAGGTCTAAACGAGTTAAAAATTTTGTTAATGTGAAGTGAAAACCAGGATGCCGACACATATAATTACACTAATTTTCTTCAATATGTTGATTTATGTTAATAATTAAGGCGAAACTTTTTAATATTTATAATCTAGAGGTTACACTATTTACAGAAATAAGTAGGTTACATAAAATAAAATAAAAAATACACACATCTACAAAACGCATATATTATAATATTTTTTCATACTTCTTTCATGTACATTCTGGAATATTGAAGAATTACTGAAGAGGTTACAAATTGAGTATACAAAAATAAATTATCTATATTGAAAAAATAAAAGAATATTTTTTTAAAAACACAATATTGTTCTTCGATTACCAAATCAATGATGACAAGAAATTCAGTCATCAAAAAAAAGTATAAATACCTTGATTTTTGGATGGATATGAATGAAACAATGTTATTACTCTACTTAAGTTTATAAGCACTACTTGAATTTCGAGAGAAACATATTAAGAAAAGTGTTAAACTAACTGCATACAAATATTCCCCTCCCTCTCCATCTATCAGAACCTAATTATTTGTATGTCTACCACATAAGTCTTGTCTTCTATATTTATGTGTTTAGTTTAATACTTCACCTGTCGATGAGAGTCACTGTTTCTCTCGAAACTTGAGTAGTGATAATAAACTCAAGTAGAGTAATAACATCGTTTCACTTATATCCGTTCATTATGATGAAACTATAAAATTAACGCCGATTCTATCAATGACATACCTAGATTTTTTGTAAAAATATAATGAGACATAATAAAAATAATAATTTTAATTTGTTAGATGCAAAACTTACTTAAGTTTAGTGATTCGTAAATACAATGTTAAATATGTCCAAACATTAGAGGCTTGACGACATTCGAAAGTGACAATATAATGTAATGATTACTAAAATATTATCACGCCGCACGAGTCGCGCCAAGGTACGGGGAAAACTCCTCGGGGCATCGCATGTCACAGTAGAGATATGTTCCTGCATAATGCATTAGCAGCGAAGGGCCCGGCAAGCAGCTAGGCCGGCCACCACTCACAAGACCAAGGCGTGCACCCAACCACCGCCCCAGGACCAGAATGACTGGTTTTGGTAACGATGCGGAAGTGCAGATACCAAGAGCTACCAGTTTGACCAGCACGATCAAATGAAACTCAATGAGTATCAAAAGGCAATCGTTTACGCGTGAGTTTACACCGCAGCGCATTGATACCCTCAAATTAAAAGCTGCCAAACATTATCAGAATAATCTTAATTACTTACAGGTGAACTAATTGCACCGAAAGAGCAATAATCTGTAGCCAGGTATGGAACAATGAATAAACTGTGGTTACTAATAAATCGACCTGGCGGATAGCCTATTTCGTTCGACTTGAGAGATGACTTTGGTTTAATTTAACTAAACAAATTGAAAATTTTACGGATGTTGGCATTAAGGTTTAAAGAATTGTGTTTTTGGGTTTGAAGGTACGTCTATCTGTGTCTACGTACTCGCATAGACCAATTGATTATAGAACCGCATCAATTCTTGGTACCAGTTCGGAGTTGGAAATTATTTTCTGCGAAAGGGTACGGAAATGCTTATCGCAGAGATCTGCGATATCTGAGGAATATATTATCTAACTAACTATCTTATGGAGAAATACGATTTTTTGCCTTCTTTGGGAGAGCTTCGAAAGAATAAAAAAGCCAGTCTAGCTTCGCGGCTTGTAAGATCTTCGGATAGCGCACGACGGAATGGTAAAATTCGTGAAAACTTTTTCTGGACGCTTTTTTCGAGATTATGCTACAGCGTAATGCGGACTATACATTTTAAAAATGTTGTGGAAGTCATTAATAAAATGAGGATTTTGTTAAAGGTATCTATAAAAACGAATAATAAGCGAGCACACTTAAATCAATCGCCAACGCGAAATACGCAAATCATTGAAGCGCAAATAACCGCAAGACCACAAAAAATTATGTTATAAGCACAAAAAACAGTGGGGAACAATGGCTCAGCCAGAATCGTGGAGGAATTTTTTGTGTCGTACCGCGTATGATGAGTTATATAATAAGATAATTTGACGCGGTGGGCGTAGGTTGTCATATGTGTAAATTGAACGTCTCCATACATCCTGCCTAGGCTGGCTCACGGGGGCAGACGGCTCGGATACGACCGCTAGTATTTAACGGAGACGCCTTAAGCGACATCTGACTGACAAACAGTAATGAGACGGCTACAGATAGTTACTGCACGAGAAACACAACAGACCAGAGACATGGATGTTGTGAGTTACAACCAGTTACGCTAGCAAAATAATATATACAATTTTATTTATTTGTTAATGAAGGCGCGCCATGACATACCGAAAATGTTTTCAGTTGCTTTCGAATGGAGGTTTCTCATAAACGCATCGGCCATTTGTTTAAATATTTATTTAAATGTTTGACGAAACAAAAGTGTAGGTTTTAGTAATTTCTCAACCGATGAATGTATTAATAGTACCGTCGGTTTGCTATCGCTTTGTAAATATTTGATGAATGTTGCATTTCCGTACATTAACCTAATTATAACTGATTCAATTACGAGTAGAGTACCGAGTTTCGTTCAGCAATTTCGTGGCATTCATAAATGGAAGTTTATATTAAATATTCATTTCACAGTAAAATAACTTTCGAATGCATTTCACTTATTTAAAATAAAGATTGCGATGTTGAGAGGTTCTCGGGTTATTTATTTAAAACTAAGAGAAAACGATTGCTTACAATATTTTCAAGAGTTTGAATGCGTCGAGTGTACTTAAAAATGTTATATTGTAATCTGAAAGTAAATAATTCATGTTTCGTATGAGTAAGAATGTACATATATAAGTGTAAGAGCAAATACTCGGAAAGCCGGTTCAGTTCGATGAGCGACACGGTTCCAGAAGGAGCGGTGCAAGTCTGGAGACATTATTTTTAAACGACAGTTCCAGATCGGCTGCGTGCCTTTTCCATGCGACAAACTTTCAACATATATATAAATACACGAGGCTCGCTGAGAAACGTTTTGGTAATGTTTACCAAACCTTTTCAGGGTGTCAACATCAGTCGGTTGATTGACGTGTTTACTCTTCGATCACAATGGCCAATTTGATTTATGAAAAATATATTTTGTGTAATAAAAGAATATTTTTAATGTACAAGTATGCCAAGAGCCAGAAGTGAGTTAGTTATATTTTCCACGTGACTCTAGATGTTGATATCTATTGATGTAATATTTATTTTCAAAATATGCTTTTAAAAAATAAAAAAATACACCAAATATCGACAGTGATTTCAAAACTCATAGCATGACTTGTGACATTTTACGACTTAAAATATTTGTATCGAGGATGTTTCCCATACTGACTACAGTAAACATACTTAATATATTGTAAACAGTGTTTAATAAAGCCGCTTTTCTGAACTGAACCCTCCTCCATATTAATTAAATACAAAAAACACTTTTTAATAACGTCTTGAAACGTCAAGAAAAATAAAATAAATGTAACATTTTTGCACTTTTTAAATCACTTCTGCGTGGGAACTGCGCGAAGGAGGGGCACGCGGGCGACAGCGCGCGGGAGTGAGATCCTTGGAAATTTGGTGGCAATGGATCTCTTCGAAGGGGAACAACGCGCGTTCTGCGTAAAACAGTTTTACAAAAACAACTATTCTTGTGTGATATATTAGTTTTCTTATAGGAAGACACTGTGATTTTATGTAATATTTTATTCATAAATTTATTTATATTTGAATAAAAATATATTAGACAATACTCTGAACATTTTATAACCATATAAATTGTTTTTTTATTAAAATTTATTATATATTATAAAACGCTCTTTTTTCGCGCTTGCAAATACCCCCTCCAGTAACATTTTTTTAAATATTGAACTATTGTTGAATATAATAGTCGGAGGAACTTATTTTCGCGAACATAGAACTAGAATGTTTGATGATGTCAGATAATATAATTAATTATTTTCTGTTACATTTGGCGATATTCTAAATAAGCAAATTTAACAATATTCACAAACAGCAATTCAATTAAGTCGAAGATTCAATAATTTACCTCGTTAATTTCATGGGGGGGGATATTCCGAGAATGGAATCAGTGTACATGTTTTCGTTACATCGACAAGGGATATGATTCCCGTATCTTATCTGTTTTATTGCCTACGTGGGGGCCTTGGGGGTTTATCATGAAGAAGATACCAAAAACAAATCTAGAGTCCTACTAATTACGATGGCCCGTCTAGAAAACTGATGCCACTCCAATAAATCAAGTGATATAAACAGTTCATTATAAAATAACGGCACCTTATCAAGAGATGATTGGCGAGCATCCTGTTACATCTGATTATATTTTCTGAGAAGCTTTATTCTGTGAGGTACACACATAGACGCCGAGCTGCACTCCTGGGTCCAAAACAATCTCATTAAATCGGAGCCACTGTGAAAAAAGGGGTCACAATTGGAATACTACTGAACATTTGTATTATTTTTATTATTTTTTGTAAATATGAACATAATAAATCACAAAGTACAATTTGCAAATGTAAAAAAATAAACTACGTAGATAGATTATTAATTTAAACAAATGGAAAATTTTGTATTATCCACGTTGATTACTTTGACGTCGACTGGTTTTGATACCACCGTATCATCGTCAGGACGGACGTACACTAAGTGTGAGAACTGTCACTTTGTAAATGTATGTGAGTGTGCCATGAAAGTGAGTAGATGAGTGGTGGGGGACGAAACTTATAAGAGGCCATCTCTGTGGAACAGCTCTCTTCAATTACAGCTTCTTCTGAATAACTAGTCTATCTCTTTATATTACTGTATTACGCGTTGTAATAAACGTATAATATTGTTACCTAGAAGTACTGAGTTTCACTTACAAGGAATCGGGACCCAAGTAATTAGACAGTAATCAGAGGATAGAATCCCAAGGGAATCTGGTGATAATCTAAGATTTATCACGCTAAATAACATTTTCGTGTTTATTTTATGGATTCGATATATATTT
Organism: Eubasilissa regina; assembly: GCA_022840565.1. Taxonomy (NCBI): domain Eukaryota; kingdom Metazoa; phylum Arthropoda; class Insecta; order Trichoptera; family Phryganeidae; genus Eubasilissa; species Eubasilissa regina. The sequence continues at coordinate 32,997,176 of JAINEB010000018.1, forward strand.
TACACAGTATTAACTCAATTAATAGTTATATTACTTTAATACAAATTAAATGAATCAATTACAAAGATATACAAAAAATATATATGATTGCTGCCGGGATTAATTTAATTTGTATTAAAAATATCACAGAACTATGTTCTGATATTGCAACTTCACAATAAAAATGTGTTTTCGTTTTAAAGGATTACTTTATAATATTTGAATATGTCCGAGAACACACAATTAATGTATTTTCACCTACAAAGGCACTGTTATTAAACAATTAATAGATATCTCATAGAATCTATTTTCCATTAAAATATATAAAATAGCTTCATCTCTATGAGATATCTATTATTTGTTTAATTACTTTACAAGCTATGTAAGAAGAAAACTGTATTAAAAGTTAGAAAAAATAAAAATCGAGGTTGCTGACTTTGGAACTAGAATCTTTATATTATTCATTATCTCTACACAAATTTGTTTGTGCTTTTTTAAACTATTATAATAAAAAGTACTACATTTGGTAAATTTATGTTAAATTCTTTACAAGATACTCATTTTTTTAATCAATTTAAACAAAAAAACTTCTTATTAACAACGTTGATTTTACTATATTGAATTAATAAAACTTGGAAATCACCTTTGTTAAGTTACCCAGACTATCTCGGGAGTCACCTCACGGGAACTGACATGCTGAAACAACGAGTTGATAAGAGTGCTGCTATTCAAGTCGACAAACTTTACAGAGCATCGTTCGACTAGATTAACGTTTGCATTCCTGTCGGCGGTATATCTATATCGGTCACTACAAGAATACAAACATTGACAATGTCAACTTTGTCTAATGTTAAGATGTAGATGTAGGCGTATAATGTTCCATAATTTATCAACTCGAATGAAAAAAAAATGGTAGATATGTACTTATAATCATTTTTAACATACAGAGTTCAAACATACGTATCGTATTGCAATTCGATAATCATTCATGTAGACGTCACATCGCTTGCTCCGTTTCGCTCAGTTGAGTATGTCTAAAGGCTCGGTTAAGTAAATTAGATAATTAAACAAATAAATCACGCCACTGAATAAATGGGAAACAATCAGCGGTTGTAAATAAAAATGAAGGTACACTATATGCGGAGCTTTTCGGCTAGCGGTGTACTTAAGCAGATTTATTCCTCCGACCACAGACGCGGTACATATGAGTACTTTTATACATATGTTTGATTCGAGGTTTCCGCGAACACTAGCGTATGGAACTGGCATCTCTTCTATGATAGATCGAAATTTTTGTAGATGGTTTTCTTGAAGAAACTTAGGCAGATGTTTCAACACGGTAATACGTGTCATTGTCAACATGTAAAGGAAGATACAGAGTCAGTCAGTAATGGGTTGACTTCGAACTAAAATTAATTCGACTGTACGAGATTTATATCTCATGCGAAAAAGTACGGTTGTACCGAACTTTTTGAGTCTTTTTCTTAAACATAAAACACCACTATTTTAATATTCACAATAAAACTTTGATTAGCCCAACGCTATTTACGTGAAATTTGTTCTTTTCATATAGAGAAGAATGAAGATAACAATATGTGGATGAACCGAGAGTTGTATTGCTCCTACTTACGTTGCTGTAAGCACCTAAAGGTGCAAATATTTGTTTGTTAAACAATAAAAATAGTTTGTTTGATTTAAAATTTAATTTTTCATTTCTAACAAATATTTACGATAATTTTGATACAATACACATCACATACAAAAGCTTCCTACTACCGAGTCTTAACGTTGATGAACTGCGTATTTTTCATTGCAATAGAATCGAATCACAGAATGCTTCGTCATTTATTATAATTATTAAATTAAACATGGAATTCTGAAGTATCACACAAGCTGAGTAGACGGCTCGCGCCCACAAGATCTACATAATTCTTTTGAAGTTTCGTTCGATGAATTTTATTGTTGAACTAAACTTTGGTTGAACTTATTTTTGCTAAGCCTCATTATTTGTCTCCTTTTTCACCTCACTTTACATTTTTGCCAAAGTGTTTTTATATTTTCCCGATACAATATTTCAATAGAAATGTTATTTTAATATATATTCAATAGAAATAATTTCCACAACGCCTTTTCAGACACGGATTATAAAGTCAATAAAAATATAAAAAATCGCCAGAATATTTCTACAGTGTGTTCCGAATAATATTTCTATGTTATATTTTATAAAACTCAACGTTCTTTTAAAAAACTAAGAAACGAATTGATTGACAAATCTCGTTATTGACGTTCTGTCCAACAAATATGATTACCCCGTCTATAAATTAATATGACAAGCGGAGATATTTTAGATTCCCACCTTCCTTCAAAACTGACTAGTCTCGGCGTCTTTTGTAATGGATAAGGTCTTATTAACATCATAATATGACGCCTGCCTTAATAAGGAAGGTCCGTATTGAGTGTGGGCAGGCGCCTGCTGCCCGGAGCGCGACTATAACGGGGCGCTAAACTTATCGCCGTTAATTGCATAATTCGTGTTTGCATAAAAGCTTCCGTTGCCATTATACACTTGAGAATGTTACTCACCTCCTTGTTAAGTTGGCATCCGTAAGATCTCAAGTCGTTGATAGTTTATGAGTATCAGCCGCGCCATCATTTCTTAGAACTCGCAATTGGTCATTTCCGAATCATGTTAAATACAAATCGGAGAAATTTTTTTTATAATATTATATATAATTGATTTTGATTGCCGTCATCGGAAATCAGAATTATTTTTAAAATACGTTTCGTTACAAATTCAACCACGTCTTCACGTCCAAAGTTGACAAATTAGCTCCATTTAGAATATAATGACCCACCCCTCTTCAAGATGGCTGCGGTGGAAATCTGACCGCGGAAAAAAGTCTTCGGATTCATTAAAAAGTTTTCTTTGTGCAAAAAAAACGGGAGAACTTTCGACTAGCTAACCTGTTTATCCGTAGAACGGAACACCGCGGTGAAAGTTGATGGAAGTTCAAATATTTCGTGCGAGAGAAAAAAATATCCAGGAGTCTTTAGCAGATTTAACATAATTTAATAAGTATCTGGTATCATGTTTACAATACGCAATTCATTTCATTGGCCGATTTTCGATACGTACATACTTAGAGACTAGAGACATGCATCTACATGGAATTTACTTTGTGGAATAACACGATCATGTTTTTTTAATAATCTAACTCTATACACACAGTTGTTGATGAGAGGAACTGCACCTCTCAAAACTCAGTACCTGATTCGCATGCAGTGGAGAGGAATCAAACATCGAGAAGCGTCTATCCTCAACTGCACGTATCCTTATGTCACCAGACACAAGGACACGAGGACACCATGGAAAAATTCAAGGAAAGATGAAAGGAACCAAATCATCAATCTCATCCGCAATTAACCGCAGTTTAATGATCACGATTGCTTTTATCTTACAGTACAATGTTTAGTTTACTTAATAAATTGAAACAAGTTAAGTACTTTGGGAAGAAGTTGGAGGTAATTATCATTACTATTTTATTATAAAATTACCCCGATCTTTTCTGACGGCCTGCTACATTTAAAAACATACACACGGTCATATTTTTGTTCAAATTATCGCGCATTTCACTGCACTCCGAATAGACCGGCGGTAATAGTAATTTAAACAGGGTAATATATTCATGAAATCTCGGTCTGGTTTCATATTATTTTTTATGACGGCCGCTTCCTGGATACACGCGTCGCGGAGCAAAGCAAGAATAATTATATTTTTAAAATTCTGTTTGCAGTGAGTAGGGAGCCAAGGGCACCCACCCGGCATCTAGCAGTCGCCCACCAACCCGCATGGGAGGTGCGGAAGAGACATTACAAGTATAATAAATAATCGCAGGTATCGCAATACGGCATTTTGAAATATTCAATAAATAAAGTTTTAAAATCCCTATATTCTAAATACTGTAAGTCACCAGATGATGCAGACGAAGTATGACTATAAATCACTTCGTATAAAATGAATGAAACAAGTCGCCGGTCTTCGGTTGCCTATCGTCAAGACTTTATCGCTGAAGATGCAAATTACGAAACACACAACTTCGATTTCGAACACCAACTATACTGGCCCTGATGGCGGCCTTTGGTATGTTTTGACATATCGAACACCTAGATCAAAACCACGACAACGCAAAAAATCATTTTTCAGTAGACAAAAAATAACATTTTTCTCCATTTTTTGTTACTAAAGTTATGAAACTAAAAAACACTTTAGGTCATAAATGTAGCCTAAAATGAGAATTATTCGAGAACTGGGGCTAAGTTAGTTGCGTATATAACAGAGTATCCGAATACAATAATGACACAAAATTCTTGTTTTCTTGAGTTGTCTTAGTTTTGATCTAGGTGTGCGATATCTGTATGACAACAGAAATGTTTAAAGTGAACTCAGAGTTACGACTGTCTTTTACTAACTGTGATTCAATTTTTTATGTTAGCGATAAAGTCATAAAATACTTATCGAATCTAAAATACTTAGCGCTGCATTGTACGTCACAGTGATGGCAAATTTTGTCCCAATTCTATGTGCTCATTGAATGAATTGCAACATGCGTTCGTGGGATTGACGGGGCGCGAGAGAAAACACCTGGCTATATAGAACTGGTCACTAAATTAATCAAACTCGGACGACATATAATACGTGTAACTTGGCGCGCATCGAATGGCTACCTTTCCAAATGCTTATAATATAAATTATCAATATTAAATTGCACATTCCGATAAAAAATATAAATTACGATTATTTAATGAGTCTATTTTACTTGAAAAAATTAGCCTGGAAAAGAGATGTGAGCGATATATATGTATATCTATTATAAAATGATTAAAAGCATGTTAGACTACCCTGAGTTGATACAAATGGTTTCGTATAAGGTACCAACTTCAATGAGATAACGTGAAGTGTTCTTTATAGATATACATAGAAATACTTTTAAAATTAGCAATATTAACTTATTTAAAAAATAAACTTAGTACCTAACTCAAATTGTTACTTAATACAAATTGTATTTTTTTTTAAATAGATTCTGGTAAAGAAACAATAATATATGTATTTTTTATTTATTATCTTAGTTTTATTAACCACAATTGAGTTTAAAAAACATCTACCGGTTTCGGAAAACACTTTTCCTTCTTCAGGATGTCATAACTAACTAAAAATATAGTATTGTTTCTTCAGAATCTATTTTTAAAATTTTTTTAATTTAAATCTATTTTTAAAAAATTTTTGAATTTTTAATTTAAAAATAGATTCTGGAGAAACAATACTATATTTTTAGTTAGTTATGACATCCTGAAGAAGGAAAAGTGTTTTCTGAAACCGGTAGATGTTTTTTAAACTCAATTGTGGTTAATAAAACTAAGATAATAAATAAAAAATATGAATCTTAACCACCAAGTTAATGTTGCTAATTTTAAAAGTAATAATATATGTTTTTAGTTAGTAATGATATCCTGAAGAAGAAAATGGTATTTTTCGAAACCGGTAGATGTATTTAAACTCAATTAAGTGGTTAATAATACAAAGATAACAAATAAAAATTCACGTAGAATTATGTCATTTACTCGTCAATATCGCGGATGCATCGGCTTGGTAACAAGTTGAATTTCGTTGACATTTTTCGTTGTAGGAGCATACTTGAACAGAAGAAATATTTATATATATATATGTAAATAATACTTAGTTTTTTGTATTTAAACGGTTATATTGAAATGTCAATTAAATTATATATATAAGCGAGGAGACAAACTATTAGATAGAAAAATTGTATTGTTAAATTTATATTAAATACAAATTTATTCTTATGTAAAAGCCCACAAGGGCGTTGATGGAAATAAATTTAACAATACATTTTTTCTAATAGTTTGTCTCCTCGCTTATATATATAATTTAATTGACATTTCAATATAACCGTTTAAATACAAAAAACTAAGTATTATTTACATATATATATATATATAAATATTTCTTCTGTTCAAGTATGCCCCTACAACGAAAAATGTCAACGAAATTCAACTTGTTACCTATATATATATATATATATATATATAAGCGAAGAGACAAACTGTTAGATAGCAAATCAGAATGCAAAATTGCAGAAAAGCAGCAAATCCGTTGGCATTTATAAATGTATTTCGTGTACGCATTTACAAATAAAAAACAAAATCGGCCCATTTATCAGGATAGTATTATAACATTGAATAAAGTTTACTGTCAGAGTTCTGGCAATTTATCTTTATCGTGTGTCATGGCGCTTGGGACCCGACGTAACTCAATACCGCCTGTAAAAAAAAACGCGAATATGAACAACATTTTATAAGTGAAAATAAATAAGTATATTGTAAACACTGATGACCTCGCCACCGACGAAAATGTCAGACGCCACGGCGCCCCTCTATTTCTGGACCCCTGCCCTAGTCTACAAAAATTATTTAGTCCAGTCCACTGATATACCATGTAGTAACATAATATTTAATAAGGGTGGATTAGTAAGTGCCAGTGAAAACATCACGAGGGTAGCGTTAAACCCGGACCACTTGATATGAAAAATACGAAGTTTTTCGATAAACTACAACGCACTCGACAACATTATCGTATGTGACGAGCTCAAAATCGCGAACCGTGAGTCAATCACTGATATCTTCGAGTCATATCAGTGATTGAATATCTGGAGTTATCGTGATTTATTTATTTATTTTATTTATTGATTTATGATTCGGCGCATGTGCAATTGAACTGAAAATATTCACGAAGAAATGGCGTTATAGTTCGTGATAAGCCCCATCTAGTAGATTCTATTAAAACGTTATACTCATTTGACCCGAAAAATAAACTCACATTTTTTAATTATTTCATTATTTTTGTGACGATATTAAATAAGATATATATTAATTTTACATGCTAGAATCTGTTGTTTACGTAAATAAAGTTTGAATAATATAAATAAACACGTTCAAAATAATGTTATTTATTTATTTATTTCGTGTATTGTGATATGGTGTGGTGCACGCGTAGATATTAGTAATGAAACTGTAATCACAGTCACAGTTTTCAATCACTGATATTATTAAATACCAATCACAATCACACTAGTGAGTCAAGAGTAGCATTTTTTCTCATCGTTAATTATTGTGGGTATTTTATTATCATTGATATTTTAAATTAAACAATGTCTGACTTCGTCATAATGACATCATCTGTAGAGAAATATTGCGCAAGTCTTTCTGATTCATCGAACATGTTGTATTATTAATGTGTGTATTTACTTAATAGAAACCAAACTCGTTTGTCCATAAAGCTGTTGATTTTAAACTAGTCGAGAATTGGAAGAATTTTGTTAACCCTTCCCAAACCATGCTGTAACGCAGGTCTACCGCCTCAATTAAACCTGTAATATTTCGGTCAATACACACAACATAAAATTAACATATTAGTTTATACTAAACGCAAAAAGAGAACATACATTCATTTCACAGTGAAAATAATAACCTACATACGAATATAATTGTCTAATTCTCACTAATTAAATGAAGAGAGATAAGAAAGAATGTTGTATTGTATAGGACTTGATAAATGCTCAGAATTATATTATTGTATTAATTTTTTTTTCACATTTTATGCTCAATATTTACAGAAAATTTATAGCATTAACCATTTTAAAACCATTTAAGCCAATGTAAGCGTTTTGTCAAAAATGCTTTAAAAAAACTCTAATTTCATATGGTAAAGCGAGTTGACAGCATGGCTGCGTACGGATATTTTATATCACGGTATGGTAAGAGTTAAACAAATAAAAACTTCACAAGGAAAAATTAAACAAAGAAATACTTACAACATAACTATGACTACGCCAGCAATTTTTATTTTATTTTAATGGTACACCCAAAACGATTTTTTACTCGTTGCGATATAAATTGTAAACACAAATTAAATGTTTTAATTAGAAATATATACGTATAAAATCAATTTTATTGAAAAATATTTTTGTTGCGCCACCGGCATTCGAATCTGGATCTATTTCCAAACCGGGGAAGGTGCATTATCCTACTATGCTAGAGCGACATTATTTTTGACGACAAATTTTCGAACCTACATGTTACACCTTTTTCAAATTAATACATTTATCGTTCCACTATTTGAAAGAGCCATCCAGTTTGTTTTTATGGAATTTAATTAATGGTGATCCCTATCGTCTCATGGTGGATAATTGTTTAGTGGCCGAATTGAGTCGATTGGGCTTGGAACACATGCGGTTTCAATAGGACGATGCCACCACACACACAGCATATTTTGCGAGAAATTTTTTCAGGCCGCACAATTTCAAAAAGGTGTGATTTGACGGCTCCCGGCTATTTTATGTGGGGGTGCTTGAAAGGAAAGGTCTTCGCCAATAAGCCAACAACAATTCCGATGCTATGGGATAATATTCGAAATAAAATTGCTGAAATAACACGCGAAGTGTGCGAGAACAACTTGAACATAATATTCACCCTGTACTTACAACTAATAGACGTTTATTGTCGATTGATGCACAAGTACAGATTAAATATATGCAGTGAAAACTTGAAGCGTCTGCTGGAGAACTGATCGAGAAGTCGGTTGAGAGACAGAAGTGAAGCTAAAACACAGGCTCGCTGGGCGGCTTCCCGCGTATATTATTGTCATTAATAATATCTAAGCGGCACCGGCGAGATTAGGTATGAGGCTGGTGAGAGTTTCACCCGGGTATTTGCATCCACTATTTGCGGTCCTGAGCCTTACTTAGTGCGACGTGTATCGAAACTCCGGTAATTTTTCTGACATGGTTTGTCCATTTCATCCTTGTAAATTCATATTGACCATTCAGATATATCCAAGCTATTTCAATCTCATTATTGCAACATGCTCAAGAATGCAAAATATATTATACTGTAGGTTGTAGAGGTTCTATTCGTTAGTATCACAATCCATAGAACACCCATCACACTCACAGACCATCAAATATATAGACATGAACTAACGCAAATTCCTTGTCCCAATATTTTCATTTTGGCGTCATCCACGTGATCACTTACGTAATCAAATAGCTCCACGACATTTTAAAAAATATGATATATTCAAACCCCTCTCCTATATGTATATTTAATTATTGTATTATTTTATTCATTTAGTGGTCTGTGATCACATTTCGTCGAGTTTGTTTTCTATCTACATAGCCATGGATTCATAGGTCTGAATGGAGTTTTGAAACATTTCAAAAATAGAAATATTTAAGATAGAACTTCGTAAAATCTCTGTAGAGTGATATACTTATCATAATAAACTTTAAATAAACTTTATTCAAAAAACTGCCCAAGTACGCGTGATTCATCAAACAGACGCTGTATCAATGTTTATTTGAATAATTAAATCAAATAAGATTTACTAGAATTATAAAGTTCGCTATAATTCAAATCGCATTGCGACGAACAACATTATCGAACAGAAAACATGTGACACGTCATGTTGAATCAGTGATGGGAGAATCTTCCCTAGAGTGCTTACCCAGAAGCAGGCACAATGCCAAGAGGCGCTCTCAGCGGCTGTTTACACATCCCTACGGCAGTTAACTTCGTCAGTGTGGGCTTAATATATGCATAAAGAATTAAATCGTATTATTAATTTATATGCAAATGAGATTGCAGCGGAACTCCCCCACTGTGGGGTGTGATCTTCGCGCGGGGAGGAGGTTTGATATACGGACCGCCGGATTGCATTGTGGAGTAGGGAAATAATCTGGGAAATTGTTTCAATTATGTTTTTTGTGTATTTAATTTTTTTCCCTAATAAATTTACGATTATCGTAATAAATTTGTATGTTTATTCAAGGTAAGTTGAATTTATAACATTTAACAGAAATTATTGTTATTTTTACTACGGTGACTATTTTTTTGTGGGAGGAAAATATGTGCAAGAGTTGTGAAAAGGAAAATTTAAAAGCGACCCTTGTTAAGTCGACAATTTTTTCAACATACTTAATTCTTATAATTTTATTTTCTAAATAAATATTTTATTCATGTTAGTTCATTAGTCTGTGTAGCATAGCGACACAAAAAAAAAAGATGTCAATTATATCACACGAAAGTGTGCAGTTATCGCGTCAAATTAAATCAATAATTTATTTATAATATTTTTGTTGATTCAAAAAAAATAGGATGAACTAATTTTTATGACGCTTTTTTTTATATAACCAATTAATTAATTTTAGTTATTTATAATCATCCTTTGACCGATTAAATAAATTTGAAATATATATGTAAATATATAATTAACAGATATTAAATCAATTAAAACGATCGACCTGTTTTCATCGACTTCGACGAAATCAACTTTAATATTAGTACACCAATTCAGATATTTACATAAAGTACACGTGTAAAACATACAATACTTACCGTATCAAATGTGTGGCGTAAGTGATACCACTCACACAGAGCACCTCGCAACGTTGGTAAAACTTGTATTGGATTGTTTATGTTATTCTTAAAGCGCTAGATTATATTTAATGCTTTGCAAAGACCGTTTCATGAACGGAACTGTGAAGAAATTGAATTTAAACAATGAAATGGTATACAGTATTCATTTATGTGACGTGCTGAATTATTTTCTGAAAAATATACTGAATTATCTCGCGGCAAAAGGAAAGGAATTATTTTTAACGGGAATCAAGTTTCAAAATATATACATAAATGCAGTGGCGCTACGTCTTTAGGGAAACGGGGGGGATTATCTCCAACGAAGCTCGTATACAGAATTATTTAGTATTACTGTAGAACTCTTGGAGAATGTATCTTACAATAATATAACCCATTTAAAACTAATAATATTTTTTTTATAATAACACATTTACATCCTAACGCGCATGATTCTCGTCACACCCTCATGATAAGTAAGCCGATAACAATTAAGAATAAATTTGAAAAAACTATTTTTGTTTCTAGCCGAAAACAACAAATAAATTTATCTTGTCTTTCAGAGACCACTATGACATGGCGCGCGCACGGAGCTATATATTATATATATATATATATATATATATATAATCTCAACTTTCGAACATCTATGAATCACATAAACACACAGAAGCCAGCAAGAGTGGATTCTATCATTCGTTCCGTATCTACAAAGTTTGAAAGTATTCGACTTTCGCGCATGCGCATTCAATTCCACATGTGAAGGTCTTCGAATACTGTATACGCATTCCTTTACAGCATCCAACGTACAAAAAACAACGTTAATGCTTATGGGTATAATGCACAGAATAGCATACATATTACAAGGCGAGCGGATTGTTTTGAAGAATTTGTTTGTGTGACGCACTTTTAACAGTTTGGCTTGAATACTTGAAGCCTTCTAAGGCCTTCTTCTTCTTCTTCTGCCTTCTGAATACTTAAAACATTGAATAGCCTTCGATTATCTATTTAATTCATCATTAAAATAAAAAATGAATACACAAAATAACATGGTGAATTGTGTGAGTATTCGTTGACTAGTTTCTCGATTTGTATATTTGATAATGGGTATAAACTTATTATCCAGCATCCCTTCTACAAAAAGTCACCGACCACCAATGCTATATATGTCACTAGACATGAAGACACGATTGAAAAATTGACGCCCCAAGGGAGAGTTTCGAGAAGGAATCAAATGTTTTAGATCGCCAACACGATGAATCGACCTGGTTAGCGTTTCGATGCAGTGCCCGCTGCTTTACTACACGATAAACGCCACGGACCAGAATAGGCGGCGATAGATCCACGTCGTCATCTTCAATATCCAGCGGCGGGTCCACGATCAGAACTACTCTCACTGACAATAAAACGAAGATAAAGAATTTTAATGTGAAATTATTTTTTTCGCACATTAAAATACGTTTTAAATGTTTTAGAGGAAAGTGACAATATGTATAAAAAAATGTACACGTTTTGACGTAATAAAGTTACAATAGTGAGTTTTTAATATATACAGAAAATTAATTATTATACGTACAACGAACGAATCACAAAAAGAATAACAGTTTAAGCAGTTGCTGAGAAAAGAAAAATAAATTACATTTATTTTCATTGAACTCAATGAAAATATGCGATTCATCATTTTGCAAAAGAACAAAGAGCAAACGAGGGGTGGAAGAGAAGGTAAATAATTTCCACGGAGCTAAGTTTACAGCACGTAAGAAATACCAGCACTTACAATTTAATCTTAAAATAAGCGCGAGTCTTTTATTTTCTCGCCAACATATTTTCTCAGTGTTCCGCCATTAAGTCTCGTATGAACAGCTTACAAAGTAAAACACAAGAATCAGACTCGTTACCAATTCCACCCCTTTGCCAACGCGGGATATAAAATTTCCGTTTCGTTCGGTAACGATGTTCCATTTAAGTCAAAAAGTGGCGAAAATATGTGGTAAACTGACCCACCACCGATCGGACGGAATGAAGAAATATTATTACCATAAAAATAAACCGCAAATTTAAGAAAAATATACACAATTTTTATGCAAAAGTAATATGATAATGGGCCGACGAAATTCGCTTTAATGCGTGAATGTATGGGAAATAAAAACAAACTTTATACACAATTTTCAACTAAATTCGGGATTTTCGAACCATTGGAAATATAAAAGTCTGAAATGTGTCGTGGAAATGTATTTCTTTATAAAAGTTATTCGAGCGTAATACAGACAAACTGTACTTAACAACAGGTAGAGTTTATTTTTTCCGGGTCTAAGGAATATTTAGAGGTAAAAGAAAAATAGTGGATTTTCATTTTTCCCCTTTCGCGTCTCGCTCCATTCTTTCGACACTTAAAAGCTTATTTTTTATAATCTCGGCAACTTTTCTGTTTCTTTTTTTTTAGGACTGCTAAATTTGAAACTAAGTGTATGGGTGTGTATTTTACGCATAAGGAAATATGCACCGTCGGAAATAGTTAACGGAACGAGATTGGCGGGACATGAGGGGTAAATTATTCAACAAAAAAAAAACTGAACGATGAAAGCAAATAAAACTGATTTATGTCAACTGTAATCATATATTCCTTTGGTGATTAATTACCTTGCTGTATTACAAGACTATAATTAAGTGTAATTCAAATATATCTGCGTGCTCCTTATATTTTTTAGAAAGTCGCAATAAAAAAGAGTGAGATTTTAGTGATTTCTATTTCTGTTTTAGACCAGATTAAATACACAGTAATACTAATATTATTAAATTAAATTGTTAACTTTGTTTTATTAACCACTTAATGAATTAAAAATACGTCTACCGGTTTCGAAAAATATCATTTTCTTCTTCAGGATTAAATGTCATTAAAATTGATTTTGCTAATCTTAAAAATACAAATGTTATTTCTTTAATATTAACATAATTACTTTGTGGTCTCCTTTTATATAAATAATTAAACAAAATACTTTGTTTAAACCACTATTTATTGACTATTAAAAGTGTTTCGATACCTATGGTATCTTCTACAGGTAACAAAGTATAGATAAAAACAATCCTCTTTGCAAATATTCACTTTTTAAATTTATTTTCATATTAATTCTTACTTATTCACCACTTTATAGTTTTGCTTTTATCTATGCTTGTATTTTTAAATTCAGCATACAATGTTTCCTAAAGAATATACTATAGGTATCGAAACATTTTGAATAATTAATAAATAATGGTTTAAACAAAGTATTTTGTCTAATTATTTATACAAATATTATTATTATTATTATTATTATTTTTTTTTTTTTTTTTTTTATTATTTTATTTATTATCTTAGTTTAATAACCAATCTTAACCACCAAGTTAATATTGCTAATTTTAAAAGTACAAATATTATTAATTACATACTTATTATTTATTTTATGCTTAATATTGACTACGCTATATCACTCAGAACCTAATAATAATATAACTAGGTACATTATTTGACTACTTTTAAATCCTTGCTCGGTATCAAAATTTTATAAAATTGCAAGACACGATTTTTTTCCAAAAATTAAAGGTTACGTAACTTACGTTATATTCCAAACAACGTGTGGGATTGGATCAAATTATACGTATTTGGGCCAAGCGATACACAATTTATTTCTTTTATCGAGCAAAATAAATCACATTACTGTAGGAGAATTTTCTCGTAATATCTTACAATCTTGTCTTGTAAAAGGAATATTGGCTGTATCATACATTTATTAGGTTACTGTTGAATTACCATTATATTCGTGGGAATCCTGAAAAGAAAATATTTCTCTTTTATTTCGGCGTTAATAAATGGGTGGTAATCTTTAAACATGCTCATTTAAAAATACAAAAATATTATTTTACGTAGTTACGAAATCGCACATAGTTACCGAGTTGACTTCCCCATGGTGGTTCAGTTTATTAGCTATTCGTCTGTCTTGTCCCGATCTTTTTTCTTTCCACATCTAAGTCATTCTCCGTGTCTTGATCCTGTTGACTTGTTGGCATTACGGTACTCATCTACTCTCGCTACATGTCCCGCCCACTCAACTTCCTCGCTTTTACCTTCCTCAGGATATCTGGGGAGAAATGCCTAGTGACGAGAAAAAATGCTACTCTTGACTCACTGATGTGCTTGTGGTTGATATTCAATAATATCAGTGATTTAAAACAGTGACTGTGATCACAGTTTCTGATATAATAATACACGAAATATTTTTTAAAAAAAAACATCATTTTAAGCGTACTTCGTTATATTATTAAAATATTATTTGCGTAAAAAACATATTTTAGCATAAATAATTAGAGTAATTAGTAGAAAATTATTGCACATACATACGCATACCTATAAAATGTAAAAAAAGTACCAACAAAATAGCATAAACATTGCCAATAAAAACAGATTTCAATAGATGGCGCTGATTCAAATGGTAATCGATTTAAACGGCGGCGTCAGAAAATAAACATAAATTTTAACTAAATAAATTTTCATCACAAATCACGATATTCCCAGATATTGAATCACTGATAGTGAGTGTGATTCAGAGATATCAGTGATTGCCTCTCAGTTAGTGATTTTTATCTCATCACTAGTAATGCCGCTCTCAAAATTCCAAGTTCATATGGGCCGAAAATTTCCCGCAAGATTTAATTTTCGAAGACCTGCAATCCGCTGTTTTGTGTTAAAGTGAGAGACCAAACTCCACAACGATTCATCAAAATCGGTTTTATCAGCGTCGCACGCACTAAAATTTTTAAATAATTTGACAACTCAAACGACAAAAATATCCGAGCAAGAGCGAAGTAACAAGCGTTTCTTAATTTTTTATATTTATTTTTTTATTGTGGGATATCATTGTTTCTTTTCACATGTATTACAAGATATTTAAACTGTTCAATAGATTCCAAAACTTAGTTTTTTACGGTAAATGGCGATAATGATGATGGCTTATCTGAAAGGGTAGAAAAATATAAAAATATACTTAAAGCAAAGTGGCAAAAATTATATATTAAAAATGTCATTTAATATTATTAGAATCTTGATTTCAACGCACATAATTCAAATGTTGGTTCAAATTTCAGTTACCCATCACTAATTATGCTGATATTTGTTCTGTTTTTGGCAATCGAATTGCTGTGCGGCGTAATGCGATTGAATAAGGGATAATGACGGACTCGAAATGGGATATTCAATACTCGAGTATTTTAGATTGTTAACTTTGTTTTATTAACCACGTAATGAATTAAATACATCTACCGGTTTCGAAAAATATCATTTTCTTCCTCAGGATGTCATTAACTAATCAAACACATATGTTACATTGTTTCTTTAACAGAATATATATTTAAAAAGCGATAATTATTTAAAAAATAAACTTAGTATCTAACATAAATTGTTACTTGATGATACAAAATTATTATAATAATTCTTAGGAAAGAAATTTAGAATGGGACTTGTGGTTAAATTTAGTTGGTTGTTCATTATATTTTGGTTAGTTTTACACGCTTTATTAATTTCCGATGATTCCAAATTATTTAATATAAGACCAACACCGTTAACATGTAAAATAGACAATCCCAAATTTTTATCAAAATTGTGATAATTTTCTAACAAATGATTTGAAAATTCCGAAAAACCACTGCTATTTTGCTGATCTTTATAATATTCGAGTTGTTTAAATGTAGACTCGTATAAGACATGCATCTTGTATGAGACTCATTTATGAAACGAATAAATTCATCGTACGCTGGCAACTTTCACGGGATCAATTTTCCTGCAAAAAATGTATAAACATTTTATATATTTGATATTGGTGCAATATACACATTGTACATGCATGCATAAATTAATTGCATTTACATACATAAATATATATACAATGTGTACCTGTGACATCTTAGTATCATACTATCACTGCGAAAATTGTATGAATTATATGACGACCAAGTATATATTTATATGGTTTGTATATGTGTTAAAAGTTGAAAGAAACGTTTAATTTTTAATTGTAAAACATATCAAAAAGTATTTTTCAAAATGGTGAATATAAGTAAATCCATATTTTTCCACATTTTTATAATAACAACATATAAAAATGTTGTACTCTCTGAACTACAAATAGGATTATAGAAGAGTAATTAAGGGTAGTCTATTTTTTATGCAATATATTGGATAGAAAAAGTATATTGGCAGTCAATGTTTTGATACAGTTCAAATAAGGCGCGGGATTATTATTGTTCTACTTATGATAAAATCGCTTTAATAATATATTCTGGATATTCTCTAAGCTATTGATACCACGTATTATATTGCGGGTTTCAAATAGGTGTGGTGAACTCCAGTGTATATCCGATTAATGAAAAATATAGTGTTGTATTTAATAGCCATTTATTGAATATTTTATAAAATAGATTGTCGATTTAAGGCTTTACAAAATACATAGATGGAATGAGAAACATTCACACATTTCCTGGGATAATATGTATTGGTCAGAACGCTAGCGAAAATGGCTAATATGACCTTTATTTTACAAAACGTATGTTTTTCGTTGTTGTCGTTGTATTTGCTAAAAAAATCAGATAAAACTTTTAAAAAATGGTGCTACGGTATAAAACATTTTTTTCGTACGAGACAATGTTAGAATGACTAACATCGCGCACCTTCAATAAATTACGTAAATATAAATATGTAATAAATTAAACTGAATTTATGTGTCGCGTGTTGGTACGAGAGGCGCCCACTGAGCAAACGCATTCTTCAATATGCCAATAGATATCTTTTATATTAAAGTACCTACGAAATATACAGGTGCAGGTTGCGTAAGAACTCGCGGTCCCATACAAAATGGGTAATTTAATTAAAATATACGCGTCGACTAAGGCAAACATCAATAATTCAACACGCTATTCAAGTAACGTGTTACAAGTAATTTAACATTACATAACAGCATACCGATTCAACACAGTTATTGGAAGCGAGATATTTATCCTAATAAATAATTGAATTTCTAATGTCAGCCAATATAATAGCTGATATTAGAGGTTAGAGGTACTGGTGGATAAAAAAAAACAGCCGCGGCAGAAACAAAAATAATTTACAAGCGGATGAATAATGAGTAATGGATTTCGTTAAGAGAAATGAGGTGCGGTTTTTGTTATAGCATAGTACGGATATACGATGCATGCAGTTGTTGTGTATAATGAGGTCGCACTTTCAAAGTATTATGAAATAAGCTATCTGAAATATTTCATCATGACAAGCCGGGTACCAACCTAATTAAATAATTTTGATTCGTTGAAATTACGATTTCATTTATGAAGAAAAAGAGTAATTGATTTCATTCGGAATCTAAAAATAATATTGAAAGTATTCATTTAATAAATAAGTATTATATATAAGGTAATTATCATTTACATGTATTAATTAAATAAATATCTTAATGAAACGCAGTATCATTATTTTATAATTGTTCTTTATTGCACGGGAGTATTGCAATGCGCGTGAATACAATTATGGAAAAAGATGATCTCACCGTCAACATTTTATGTAAATGTATTTTTTATATTGAAGGAAAAACCGGTGACATTCAATGTTTTATAGATGAAGCGGCAATTTATGAAGACTATTAGTCATTTTATATTTTGGATGCTATTAAATATTATTATAAACGATTAGTAAGATGTATAAAGGTTATGATATTGGTAGAAGGCAATTTTGTATCGCGTCAAGTCCATGATAGCGATAGGACATGAGTATGCCGATTAGTCAGATTTTTATATTTTTGATGATTATAGAAGTAACTTTGTGTAAATGTGAAGCTACGACTTCCATCGGATTCATCGGTTTTCTCAGCAGAATGCTGGGCAATTAAAAAGGCCTCGGACGTCTGCGTACTCCGGAACGTCGATAAGGCTGTTATATTTTTCCCTCTGTCCCTCTCTGCTAATATGAAATTTTGGCTAGACAATGAGATAATCTGTTACATCAGAAGATGTCTATTTATTTTGGACAGCAACAATAAACAGGTGTCATTCGTTTGGATTTCTGCACATAAGGGAATTCATGTAAATAAATGTGCTGATAAACTGGCCAAGGAGGCCACTCTTTCCGGAGATTTTCCTCATCAATTCTATATCCCGATGCAAGACAGACTTAAGATGGTAAAAAAAACGTACGAATTTTATTTCGACTGCACAATGGTTGGATCCAAATAATCATAAGGGTAATCGGCTTAAAATAATTCAAAGATCTATTTCCCGCACCCCCTGGTTCTCCAACAGGAAAGTCTCCAAAAGAACAATATCAAATATCTCTAGAATGAGAATTGAGCATTGCCAGGTAGCTTCACATTTATTTAGATTGAACTATAAAATAAAGTTTTAACTTGATTAATGGCACAAATCACTCTTGAAGGGTGGATTGCCTATTTAAAAGAAGAAGTTAAATAAAATTTTCAAAATAATCATAACCACCGAATAGATGGTTACGTACTATGTATTATGATATCCAAGTAAATTATTATTGAACACATGGGAAATAAGTAAGCTCAGATGGTTCATTAAAAAAAAATAGCAACAACATTTTTATTTATTTAGTCGAGTGACAAATTGACAAATGATTATGGAATTATTTTATTAGAAATATACGTGCTCGCTTCTCATTATTAAAACCGTGATCAACTTACAAACGGCGAAAATTATTTTGATGTTGACCGGTGATGACAATATGCGCGTATATCATCTGCTTGATGCTTTCGAGATGTGACGATGCGTACTCCGTGGATCGCAAGGCGCACAGATATCTATATCCTCCAGGAATTAAGGATTACAGAAATACTTTCGTCAACATACAGGAAAATAATTCATACGTACTTTGAATTTGTTGCCAGAAGAAACGATGATCACAGGGATAGTTGAGGAAAAGTTAGCATGAGAAGCAGAATGGACCAAATGGAGATGTGCTGTACATCGGGTGTTAGATACTTAACTCTTTAAACGCCATGAGCGCGTTAACATGCACTTTTAAACCTTTCAAACTTGCATAGATTTAAGTCATACTTTTAAATAATTTTTCCATCTGTGAACGCCAAGTCTCAGCTTTTGATACGTAGCCTAGTTTTACCCTAGTGGTGTATTCTATTTCAAACAAAGTTGGCAGTTAAAAGGTTAAGGGGACCACAACGCTCAGCAGTGAGCAGACGAAGAAGTGTGATTATTGTCGGCGTATCGAGTAAGGGCACAGATAATCGTGAATGTTTAATATCTTCGAAGAGGCGTTGTATAATCTAAACATAAAGTTGAGTACACGTCACAGGTAGGCGTATCGCATCTGGGGACTGACACTTTGATCTACAAATATTTACATTCGCACCACGTGTCCGCTGATACTGCTCGCGCGTGCATTAACCCCGATCGGTCTTTGAAATGTCGCCTGTGCAGTATTGGAACATGAATGCACACATGCATGTATACCTGCTCAAAACTGGTTATACACACTGGATAGTAAAGCCAAGCCACGAAGCAAAAAGTAACTGACAATTCATTGCAAACTATTTTAACGCCAAGCACGGATTAAATCGCCATGCTTACACGACCAAATTTATATGGTGTAGTGGTACTCGAAGCGAGTCCACGCACTAACATATATACAACTTTAAAAAATTTGATAAATGTGGAGATTGAGGGGTGAGAATTGGTGAACATTATACGATCACTTATATACATATAAGTGATCACTTAAGCCAGCCGAACACAGGTCATAAACACTGTAATACCCCATACTTCCATATATTTTCCATTAAATATAATAATTAAAATAGCTTTGTGTCTATGCGATATATGATATTTGTTTTCTAACAGTGCCTTTGTGGGTAAAAATCCAGTAATTGTGTATTCTTGAACATATTCAAATATTGCTAATAAACGTATAGTTATTTGGCAATTCATACATCTCCATTAAATAAAAATTTTTTTTGGAAAAATGTCTGGCCTACAAGGTGTAGTAGCCAAATCAAATTTGGTTTGAAATTAAAAGGTATAACTACGTCATTTGTTGCGGGTGACTTTTGGTTATGTATTTAATATTGTTTTAGCTGATTAGGAAGTTTGAATGATTTAGTGAAATAAATAACCTATAAGAACGTCCAGCAGTTTTGAAGATTACGCCTGTATAACTAGTCAATACGTTTCTCGGTAGGCGGCAAGCGACAAGTTCCGTGTCGAAGTGGCGGCAGTAAATAGAGATAACTTATGTGCGGGTAGCACCTGGGACCGAACCGAATATATGGCCTTATGCAAGACGACAAGCACTAGCCACACAAGGGTACTGTGCCACAATCAATAGTTAATAAATAATGTATCAATTTGTGCGAGAAAAAATCGTTTCCATAACTATGTATATATTATAATTTGGTCGGAACGATTAACATACTAGCAGTTATCTAGTAAAACGTGTTTTAGCTATGAGATAATATTAAAATGAGATTTTAAATTTAGCATTTTTGAGACATTTTCTTATACGTATATAAAATCCCAATGTCTTTCATTGTCACACGTAAGAAAGTTGATACACCTCATTGGATTGAAGTGATAATTTCATTTGAAATTTGGATATGTGATCTTTTTTGTTCTTTTACATTGTCAAAAATTCGAACAATTTTGTATTTCTGACACGAATAATAAGTGATTATTGTTTAATACCTATCAATATAATTTCAAGCATATTTTTTTATTTGCCAATGTTGCCCACGTTTTCCCCTGCATAACGAGCAGTGAGATAATATATTTGTCAACGCCGAGAATGTGTCCGAAGTATGCAGCATTCCTCGGTTAGACAGTTGTCATTAGTTTTCTTAAATTATTCGTGCGTCTTATTAACTCTCCATTGGCAACGCGGTCACGCGGTACACAATGCTTATTATTTATGTGCGTGCTTTAAAAGTTAACTTTTTAGGTTTGTTTGTTGTATTTGTGTTATCACCAACTAACGTACGAGTGTGTATATATATTTACATTGCATGTGTGTAGCAGCCAGTACAAACGGTTGTCATTGGTTAAACAGCAAAGGTGTTTGAACAAAATTCCAGATAACGCCATCACTATTGGTGCGATGGATTTACTTCTCGTTGACTAACATTTCCCAGAATATGATTATTCAAAACAAACAACATAAGCGATACGTACGTAATTAGTAATACTGGTATTTGGTACTTGTCCGTTATACGGGCGCCACTTACACGCAATCGCTTAAATGTGATATATTTTTATTATTCTTCTAAATAAACAAATACCAATATATACTATTTTCGTAATAGTACTAATTATTAGATATTAATTGTAACATACATGTAATATAATATCAATATTATACATACGAAAATATATTGCGTTTCCAAAATACAATAACAATGGAATCTCTAATCAGTTTGTTTCAATATTCCTTAATATTTTCTATATGTGCCAAAACGTAGAATATGGTCGAAAATTCGCACCCAAATGTTGCCACAGTCAACCAAAACATAAATGGATTCAATGGTAATGTGATCGACTACTTCATGAAGGTTTTTAAAAAAACAGACAGAAACAGGCAACATTGGGCAACTCTTTGTTAAATCGAGTGCTACTGAATCATCGCCAAACGAAAACCACCACCAGAATTAGAGTTAACTGATTTTTAAATTGACTCCTTCTCTTCCGCTCGTGCTATCATGCCTCCTCAGTATAATAAAGGTAAAGTTTTGACATAAAATGTATTCATTTGTATACTATTTTTGGGGGGCTGGAAACGAATTAATCGAATTTCAGTTATTTAAATTTTTTTCTATATTAAATAGGTACTATATTTGTCAGACTTTCAGGAACGGATTAATGACGAATATAGAGGTTATAATGTACAATAATTTACGAATTGTGTTTCAAATACACATATGTATATACTGATGCATCATGGAATACATAGCTACGTATTATAATATACTAACTATTTTTTAAACAATGTTAAATGCTTGTGCTATCAAAAATAAGACTAAATTGGTGGTCTCGTTTAGTAATTAGCCTTAGTATTATAGTATATCACATCAGTATATGCTTGTTTACGAGTAGCATCTGCGTGGCAGATACATGTCCATTAGTTTTGTTTTTTTTACTTTTAGGGAGTTTTTAAATTTGCGTAATGACAACATTTATTTATTACCAACATACCAAGAATCAAAATATACCCTTTACGTAAAAAAGTAATAGTTATACAATTAATTGTAGTCACGTCATTTGCAATTAAAATTAATCAAATCGGTCAATGCATGTTTCTAATAAAATATGTAAACATTTACATTACCCACATAAAAGGTAGTAAGCATAATTCTTCGAGAGTAATCTGAAAGACTTCAGACGCCAGCATCTCGTGATAATGCCGGTCGGTACATTATTTCATAGTACACGTAACCTGATGTAATTGTATGTAATATAATCGCAGCAAACGTTAAACCCATTGATTGTGGAATAAGAAGAAATAAACCCGTTACAATATTACCGTGAATGCGATCGGTATCCAATAACAATATCGTTTTGAAATCAGAGTACATATACAGTTTTACTGATAAACAATATTCAACTGCTCTTATTTCTCGTGAAATTTAAGAAACAATACCACATAAAAAAACAATATTGAATCTGATTCCATAACACTTTTGGAGATGAAAATATTCTAGTGATTCAAACAAGCTATCGAATCGCCCATTTATTCATGTCTCGATAAAATAAACTAACAAACTGTACAGATAAAGAATTAGCTTATCAGTTTGTTGCAAGAATGCATACCATACCACAATTGTTAGCGTGTTCCAGAGAATAATCTGTCATGGCGACTCACTCAAAACGAAGCAATACAAATACGCATTTTTATTTATGGATAGTAAATTTAAACACTATCATAATATAATATGTAACAATGCAAGCTACAGGTGTGTTTTTCTCGTATATTGGGTTACATAGGGTCTTTTAATAGGGACGCTCAAAATTTGTTACGTTATAGCAGCCATGTTGTTAAAGTGACATCTGTCAAATTTATTGTCAATTGTTAAGTAGTATACGGCAAATCACCACGGAAGGTTGAACAACGTGTGTAAATCATCAAATTTTATTATCAAAGTCACGAGCGATTTGAGGGCACGGTTATCTCGCGCGGCAGTGACGTGAACTGGCCACAGAGATCGTGCGATTTAACGCCTTTAGACTTCTTTCTTTGAGGCTATCTTAAATCGCAAGTCTTTACGAATAAGCCGCAAACAATTGACCCCCTAAAAGTCAACATAACAAACGCCATCCAGCAAATTTAGCCAGATTTATGCGATAAAGTCATAGAAAATTGGACCTCCCAAACCTGCCACCGAACAAAACCGCAGCGGATATTCGAACAACGTTATATTCCACACTTAATGCCATAAAATATACTTTCAAATGAAAGAAAAATTGAGTGAATATCTCACACACAACCTGTTTAACTTACATTTTAAAATCGAGCGTCCTCGTTGAAAGACCCTATATTTACATTATATTAAAATACATAAAAATAATACTGGCCGCTGATGTTTCAAAACAATCTAAAAATTGAGTGAAATTCAGATAGCGGTTTTATGTTTGCCGTGTCGTCTCGGCCAATAAGCTGGATTCAATTTTAACACCGGTAATGAGAAAAAAAAAAACTGTAAAAATCGAAGAAAAAATCCGAGCATAATGGCTTGTAAAAACATGTTCAGGTTTCTGACCTCACAGTGCTGGGGAAATGGCCCCATAGATAAGCCCGATATGTTAGTCAAACAAACTTTCGATTTGTATTGGAAACGGGGCCACATTGGAAATCTAGTTCTGTCACGGACAGACTGAAATCTGTAGATAATTAAGGTTACAATATTAAAAAATAATCAATTGTAAACAATAATCACTACAAAAATAGTACTAACTTGCGTGACTCAAAGTGACAAGCCATACTAATATTGACAAATAAAATTCATTAATATCTACTGAAAAATAAAACTTATTAACCTTTTAATTGCTAACTATGTTTGAAATGGTAGACACCACATAGAGTAAGACTAGGCTTTAAAGATCTTGACTTATCTATCAAAAGCTGGAACTTGTCGTTCGCAAATGGCAACATGATATGAAAATATGATTTTAATCCCCTGCAAGTTTGCAAGGTCCAAAAGTGCGCGTTAACACGCTTATAGCTTGGCGTGGCATACAAAGTTTGGCGTGTTAACGCGCTTTGAAAGGTTAAGCCGCGTTGTTAATATTAATAATATGTGCTTACTATACGAAAAAAAATGATCGAAACAATTATCAAAATATTTGTAAAATATACATTTTTTAATGATTTATAGCTTTGACCCATTTCCCATAGCTCTGTACGCCATTGGTCGTTATTTGATGAAGACTGGAAATAATTTATTTATTTTAAATCGTACACATTTATTGTATTCTATTGATATTAATTGGATTTTTTTTAAATCATGTACAAATGATAAAGGAGGTTGTTCTCAGGGTATGAAAAGTTTTGATACAAAAAATACGCCTCGAATTTGATAAATTACTTAAAAAATTTATTTGTCTCTGATATTTTCCATCTCCTTTAAATCGTTAACGAATATGTCAGAAAGAATGATACGGGTACATAACTCAGTAGGGTGAGTTATTTGAATACAATTGTACCAAATAAGTTATAAGAGTTTAATGGGGCAATCGATCGGTGGATTTTCAAACATAAAGAATAATTACAAAGCCTTTTCAAACAGAACGCATGTCGCGTTCTGTGTTCATTTTTGTTGGGGCCTGGTCCTTAGGAAGAATTAACGATCAGCAATATACATTAACCCCCAACATTGGCAATACAAAGAGACCAATTTTCCCCAAATGGAGAATCAAGTAGATGAGGGAGAGACTTTATTGTTGGGAATTCGAAAAAATAAATACAGCGACTATAACTAAGGTACGGCAAATATCTTTTACTCTGGGCCGATATTGCGTGATTCGTCTGTGTTCAAAATCTGAAAATATCATACAGCACATCGTTGATATTTGTTTGACAAAATGTAATTACACTAGATTTTAAAACTCCCCCTGGGAGGGGGCGCGAAATATGTACATGGGACGGTTTCTGTAAGACAAGTAAGATTTTAAATAACCGTGCTTGTTGGTCTAATGGTTAAAATACTCACCTAGTGATTTGGTGGTTAGGTCTCATTCCAGCAAAGTCTTATTTTCATACCACTATCATTTAGTTTAGTTTGAAAATACTATAAGTAATAATGTGACCCATGTTCGCATCCCTTATTTTTTATTTTTAAAAAAACCTTCTTGTAATATAACATATTAGTGTTACGTTTTTTAAAATATCTACTAACAATATAGATGTATTTGCTTATTTTTTACATATTGTAAAAATATTTCGAATATTTTAAAAGAAAATGACACGTCACCAGTTTTCTTTCAAATTATCCTACGCATGACATACAAGGATATTTAAACATTATATGTAGGTATATACATATTTATAAATATGATAACAGGAAACGAAATTTATTTATTATACTGATTTAATAATATTTTGATAAGAGAACATATAGAATTTATTAAGTACGATAAAAATGTAGACAGGAAGAATTAAGCCGCTTATAGACGGTTTACCTTAAATAAGCTTACATATAATTAATTCATTACAGTCAATTACGTTATACGGACACAAATTAATACAAATTGTACATTGACATTAACTACCATATAATAACATCACTACGGCAAAGGTCTAAAATAAATAAATTAGTATCTTAAATTAAAAGGTTAATTTTAGCCTAATTTTGAAAGGAACAAAGAATTTAGTTTTCATAAATTTTGTTTAAAAATATTATCATATTTTTTATAATCAAGTTTACATTATAAAAATCATATATCGTAATATTTAGCCAGTCAGGACACAAATGCATTAGTAAAATTAAGGTTTGAAATGCATTTAATTTGATGTTTAAATGAGTTAGTTATTAATCTTTTAAAGAACTATCTGAAATGGATGCAATCAAATGATTTATTATTAGTATAAAGTATAATATATCATAACATGTTGTGTTATTAAAATATGTGTTATGTGGGATACTCGAATGTAATAAATAAACATAATGTTTCCATGATCTCATAAAAAGTTTAGAACTCATTAAAAAATACTTACATCAATCATACCATATATCGAATTATAATACTTGTGTTTTTTAATAAAATAATAATAAATATACAACAATGGGTTGGAACAAATCACAATAGAAAATAACCATCACTTTGTATAAAAACACGAAATTTATTATACGTCAACCAGTTTCGTGTACTCTTTTTGTATTTATAATACGTCCTGATGAAGCTTGAGATAAGGGAAACCGGTTGACGTATAATAAATTTCGTGGTTTCATACATGTTATTTTATTTAATATAATATGTCAAACCACAAAGTGATTCCTTTCAACGAAAATATAATTTTTATATTAAGTGCTTTCTTTTGACATTACTTGATAAAGCATATTAGTAAATTTTGGTATATTCAAAAACAATTAAAAATATTAACATTTAAAGAATCACTTTTATTTATATGTGTTTAAAACGGCATCTCACTCAGTGTAAACAGAAAATAATTTAAAAAAATAATCAAAACTATTAAGCAAATCAAATATAGTAAAAGTAAAAGCCATTAGTTGTTATATTTAATTTGAATAAAAAACGTAAGCAGTAAAATATTTAAGAATCTTTAAAATTAATTGTATTTTTAAAATAGGCATTGGAAACTTCGTGTGGGTACCTGTTATAAGTGAAATTGGAATAAATAAAGCGACTTTATTCCCTAACAAGTCGGGCGGGACAGGACAGCCGAGGTCTACCGCGTCAGCTGCCTTTTTTCCACTTTTATTACTCTTTTAACGACCCGTGGAAACTGCTATCTTAAACGTTCAATTACAATGGCGGGCCCGGAGCGGGCGCAGTTGTAAAACAACACGAAATCTTGGTCAGCCGGCCGATCTTCACGACCCCCGTCGTCATTCATTGTGTGCGCAAAAATATGTACGTACACACTCACGCACGCATACAAGTCGCCATTACGCCATGCATTGTTCTTTTAGTTTAATGCGCGATTGTAATGTCGTAGCCATCGGTCCGGCCGGGACAGACGGATGACCGATTGGTAATTTTACGATCGCCTACGAGAAAATATTTTATAGTCTGCTAAACGCTCCCGCTTAAGGTACTCGTATTTTCTGATCTATCCATGCACCATTGGAGCAAAGAGCGCGGAATTAAACCCAGTGTGAAAATAAAAATAACAAATATTTATATCTTTGTTTTATGTGAAAATGGATCGCAACTGTAATTATTTGCTTGAATAATAAATATTGAACGAAAAAAACGTATTCAGATTTTGATGCAATGCATTATTTTTGTACTAATTTCTTACGCTTTGCAGACAAAAAATTATTTAAAAACTGTTATATGCCTGTCGTTGAGTGGAATGTTGCAATAGGTACAAGATTTTTTCGGGACATGAAGTACGTACATTCTAATCGGCATGCTTTGTTTATAATCTTAATGTACAATGTACGGTTGATTAACATGTTTAGTCGCATTTATACATTGTTTATATAATAAAAAACAAATTTGTATAAAACGGAAAATACATTTTTAACCAACAATCAAAAATAATAAATGATTTGCATTGTATTAGGTACAGTTAACAGGTGTAAAAATATATTCAAAATTATTGTTGATGCATTCAAAAATAATATAAAATATTATTAAAAGAACGCATTCTTTTTGTGAAGTTGTAATTATTCAGAACATAGGTCTGTGATATTTTAAATACTAATTAAATGTATTAATTAGAAAAATATACATATAAAAATCATTTTTAAAAGTGTGTGTGTAACATATAGTAGGTTCGAAAATTTGTCGTCAAAAATAATGTCGCAGTAGCAAAGTCGGATAATGGACCTTCCCCGGTTTGAAAAGAGATCCGGGTTCGAATCCCGGTAGCGCAAAAACAAATTGATTTTATATGCATATCTTTCTAATTAATACATAAGTATATTCCACACGTCGTGACGTGTATAAATTTACAAAAAATATTATTTACTACGGCAGAATAAAATCAGGGGGACCGCCCACAAGTACATAGCTAGCTATCAAACAAGTTTAAAAATACAGACTTTTTGTGTAGATACCTAATTTAAATAAAACCGACCTTTTCCTTCATTTGAAAGAAGGGCTTTTAAAGGGAAATACGCTTTCGGGGAAATGTAATTCCGAATCGGAGCCAGACTTCGGACGCAAGTTTCAAGTTTCTGGGGTTATAACGCAACCTTCTGCCGTCGAAAAAGATTACGCTAAAATGAATAAATTAAATCCGTGGCATAATCCCCCGCCGCGTGAGCCGGCCACGTCCTGGACCTCCATCCCTCGGATAAATGAAAGCCTCCTAAAATCCCGCATCAGCCAGGGAAAGAAAGTATGCTCGCTTCTCATTAAAAGATTATAAATAATATTTTTCTCATTAGAAATCAAAATATTTCTTACAAAGCCGTGTGATTTATGACCGTTTTTGGAGATCTTTTAAAATCTTGAACAAAAATGATTCGTATTCTGTGGCCTGAGGGGCAAATTTAATGCTCTTAAAAACGTATTCGTACGTATTTATACATATTAAAATAAATCGTTTCGAAAGCAATTTAAACTCGTTTTTTGGTCCGGACACTTGTAGGTGGTATTACTTTATAGTTTAGATTTTTAAAGCTCTCATAAAAACAAATAAATAAAATACTTTATATTTCTAGTGAGTGAAAAAACTTGCTCAAGAACATTATGTACGTAAAAGTAATAACGAATCTTCAATTCAATAACAATAATTATTTTGAGTATATAAACAACATAATAGCTAGATTTTGTGAGAAAT
Organism: Eubasilissa regina; assembly: GCA_022840565.1. NCBI lineage: Eukaryota > Metazoa > Arthropoda > Insecta > Trichoptera > Phryganeidae > Eubasilissa > Eubasilissa regina. The sequence goes on from JAINEB010000018.1 coordinate 33,026,649, forward strand.
TTGAGACACAAATGTAGAAGATACAAATAGCAGCGAAAGTGTATAGAAAACAACAATAATTATATTTCGTGTCAAAGGGAAGCTGGGCGAGCCGGTGCCGGGAAGCAAGGCGTGCAAACAATTCTCACAAGTATTGCGCAATTATAATACTTACGGGTTTTGTGTCAACTCCGGCGGTAGTTTATTCGTCAAAGACTCCAAGTTTGCTCCATCGAATGGACGATCACCAGCGGAATTTCCCCAACGCGAGTGTCAAAGTTCTCCAGGCCTCTAGAAACTTTCGGGACACTCCGGAGAATACCCGAATCGAATTATATCCACAGTAAACAAGGTCGAAATATCTTCGGAAAACACAGACAAAATTAGCGCACTGAGTCCGTCACCAGTCAGGTGCTCGACGATCAAATATTATTTCCGAACTGAAATTTCGCGATGTCATCAGTGTAGTTATTATTGCCGCCCAAAATGGAAAGGCGGGTCCGATAACCCGTTCGAAGAATAATTCACATAAATCAAACAGCCATATCACAAGTCCCGGGTGAAAGCTTCGTACTGTCCACGAGAGCAAACAAACAAAACGAAGGAATACTTGTCAAAACACTGAAATCACACAAAAAACTTTTACATCCAACAAAAATACAACACAAAATGTTAACACAATATGGAGGTATTTTTTTTATTTTGTTCAATTAACACTTTTTCGAGATGTTATTTACTGGTGTTTATTTATTCCGAAGAATCGATTCGCTCGCGGAAGAAAACGATCGCGATCTCGCGGGCGAGGATTGTACTCTGTAACCAACGCGTCCTCATACGATGGAAGCCAGCGCTCGACTGAACGGTTCAGCCGCTTGACCGGTGGCGCTCCTAGCGGCGTATTGTGTACGGCGCCAGAGAGAGACGGGGGCATTTTGTTAGGAGATGAAACGAGACGGCACAAAATGTAAAACGTACGATCCTCAAATAATAATAATGCGACCGCTAATTTCGAACGATTATACCTACGCCATGTCGTGTTCGAATATTGAATTTTTTACATAATTATAATGTATTTATTTAGTTTAAAAAATGATTTTCCTTGTTTTCCTACTCATCTTTTATGAGGCACTGTATCATTACGCCGTGGAGACTTCTTATTCTTCATCCTGGCAAATAATTCAGTAGCAATTAGATAAAGAGGTATGCATATGTCACCGCAGTGATGTTGAGTAGCTTATTAGGTCAGCATTATTGTGGTCACTATTCGAGAAATTAATTATTAGTGATGTCAACAAGTTGTATATCGATATATTATACTTATGTCTAACGAATATTTGATTGTGTAATTAATTTAGAACTTAATCTATTTTTCTAATTGCTTCGGAATGCATGCATGCCAAGAGGTCAAAAAGAGACAATATTTGGTCTTATTTGCGGTCGCGTGTTGCAACTAGATCATCATAGCAATCCTTTCTCATTCTTATCAAAAGTTTTAATTACGTATATACTAATTTATTAGATTACTCATAAATACATTTTATTGGTTTGTTTTAAAGTAGCCAATTTTTTTGTGCTGTTTAAATGTAATTTTTTAAAATAAATAATTTGTATATACATTTTAAAATATGTAATTTTGTGTTTTAGTAAGTTTATTTTAACATGGATTGTATACATCAAATTAAATTTTCATGTTATATAATACTAATTATCCATAATTGAAATGCAACTTTTTAATTTGTTTTTTTTTTAATATGTACTATTTCATAGGTAAAATTTTTATTTTTACTTTTAACTTCTACCGGTTTCGAAAAATATCATTTTCTTCTTCAGAATGTCAATACTAATAAAAAAACATGTGTTACCACATTACATATGTTAACAGAATCTATTTTTAACAATACAATAATTATTTAAAAAATAAATTTTGTACTTAACTCAAATTGCTACCCAATACAAAATTACTAGAATATTTTTTAGAATAGGACTTGTAGTTAAATTTATTTGGTTGTTTATAATTTTTTGATTAGTTATACACGCTTTATTTATCTCTAACGATTCCAAATTATTTAATTTACAACCAACACCGTTTACATACAAAATTAACAATCTCAATTTTTTATTGAAACCATAACCATTTCCTATCAAATGATGAAAAAATTCTGAAAACCCACTATTGTTTAAATGCTCCTTTACTCTTATATTAAAATTTAGATCCATTTTACCATTATAAAATGCGGCACAATCCTAGTAACTAAATTTATAGACATCAGAATTGTTAAATTTATCATCTTTGTCTTTAGAATTTACGAGTAAATTTCCTATATTAATAAAAATTCCTTAAGTTAACTTTGCCAGTTTAAAAAATAGTAAAAATTTATGTTTAAAATATGCGACTTTCACTAGTTTATGTTTATAAATTCTAATATTTTATTACCGTTTGTTTAATGAATAAATAATAAAAAAAATGTGTTTACCTAATATGATATCACGATGAAACACATTTCATTTCAGACATAAAAAATATTCTGCTGCATTTAATTTTTTTGTAATTTTGTCCGACCGATAGTTTGTTAGTTTTTAAGGTTTGCGTAAACTCACAAAATGAATAGAAATGTATTATAATTACACTTTTAAAGTATCATAATTTATACCCCAAACTGACATAAATCTAATGTAGCGAAGAGCGTCGCATCGGTTGCAGCTGTTTCAACTAAATGTTTTATTAGTTTCAAATGGTGTCTTTAGGCTCCGATGGTGTGAAAAATTATAACAAGTGTGTATTTAAGAAGACGTTTACATTTTTCATTATTTTAAAAGCCGGCACAATTGAGATTTTATCGATGTCCTACATTTCTCTCATCATAGTTGGTGAATCCTATTCCGAGTCAAAAATGCAATCCCGGGACTTCGCGATACGATTTCGATGATCAGTCCCGGGAATAGAAAATGCTTATTTTCTCAATAGTGTTATATGCCTACTTATAAAATAAGGCCAATATTTATACATATATTTTGTGTATATTGATATTTGCACTTTGTTTACTGTTATAACGGAGGAACACTATCGCTACTTATTTTACTCTTTACACATATATTACATCTTATACATTGAACAATGGATTTACGTTAAGTGTTATAAAATATGTATCTAATCTAATGACATCTTGTTTATCTGTTTATATATATATATTTGTACATTAATCATTGCACTTTGCTTACTGCTGTACCGGAGGAACACTGTCTGCTATAATACAGTAAATTACTAGTGTAGCGGGCAGGATACCCTAACATATGTCTTACTTTCATACTGATATGTTGTATTTACTTTGCCAAATTGTATATGCATACCCTCGGTACACTTGTCCGATATTTGAAATATTAAGCAACACTAATAGTAATTAACCAGGTGAAAATGTATTATTAATGAATATTAATTTGGAAGAGTAATACGTCAGACCACCAGACATTATTTATCAATGTAAGTACATAATACATGTAAAAAAAGTGAACCTAATAAATGTATTATTATTATTATATATAAGTAAAAAAGTAAGGAATCATCCATGAAAATATAACGTAAATAAAAGTATGCATTTCAAAATTATTCGTGATTTACTTTGTCAAAGTCCATTGTAATTAAGTTTTATAAAAAATAAAATTCTTAAAATAGAAGCAAGACGTAATATAATAATTTGAATGTGATTTTTTAAAAATTATTATTATTAAGGAGAACACATTCTCATTGTGAAGTTGTAATTATTCAGAATGAAGTGGATGGCTTTCAAATAATGAAACGATAGATGTATTAATTTGAAAAAGTGTAACATATATCTTTCTAATTAATACATTTAAATAGCATTTTAATTATACATGCCCGATGCAATAGAAAATCATCGATCATCATTTAGTTTTGATCTAATTTTGGTTATAATCTTCTTCATCATGGAATTGATGCTGATCGTCGTGGTCCTCTGATCTATAATACGTCCCTATTTCTGTAGATGTAGATTTCATCGTGTTACACCTTTATTTGGTCTATCTATCTTGTAGGAGACTATTCTTTTGCTCGCTTTCATTCGTTGTTCTTTCTGGCAACATGTCCAAAGTATGAAGACGTCGCGGTCCACGGGATATGTAGCATCCGCTTCAAGTCTCAAATCTCAAAGGCAGTCAGCATGCTACTTTTGATACTAATCTACCCCGGGATTCATACAAATCTATTTTAAATTGGGCCGGGATCCCATTGGATTCCCTACATCAAACGTAATGTATTGGAGCGGGCAAATCGCTTCTATTTATTTACTTATAAAAACTGTAATATATTGTAAGATTAAAGTCCGAGGACATTGATGGATATAAATGAAATAATGTTATACCTCTACTTGAGTTTATTAGCACTACTCGAGTTTTGAGGTAAACGTTAAATCTCATCGACAGGTGAAGTATTAAACTGAGTCCGAGGACATCTTTAAGGTAACGAAAAATTAAATACATTATGCATAAATTAAACTAATAAATTATTACGATTTAATAAATTTGATTAAATTAGAACATACAGCTTTTGATGAAATTTGATTAACAGTTTTGATTTGTAATGTCGGTAGAGGCCGCAATTACAATTTAAATGTTCACCTGCATCCGTGTAATGTTCGTTTCCCCTTCATTTATATTATATATGCTTTCATAATAATTATTGCGGCAGACAATTAAGCTGCACAATCAGGGAAATTAACATAATTCAAATAATGCAAAACGAAATTATAATAATTGATATCGGTTTTGCAAAATAATTATTTGCAAAACTACGATTACTTAGTACATTATTTGCAAAATCATAAAACACATACATACGTCCATGCTGACTATTTTAACAGATCCCATTGAAAAATGAGTAACTTTGATAACATATTATATATATATATATATATATATATCTTACGTGTCATTTTTGTTCGTTTTGACAGCTAGCTTACAAAGATAGAATAATTTTAAATACATCGACATTTTATTTACGTGTGGATTGTTTTGGGGAAAGCTCTATCATTGAAATTTAGATTCTGTCTGAACCATGATAGCCGATTGCTTATCTGCTAATATTTATATATTTTATTCATACTGTGATATTTTCTAACTAAGCTAAATGCTTGATCTATAACAATATGACTTATTTGCTAGTGCTTCGGAATGAGGCTTGAAACCCCGAACACTGGACCGCTAGATAAGAGTATAACCACTAGACTACCAAGAATGTCAAATGTCATTCGTTTCATGTTTTATTTTTCTTGACCTCCATGCTGGACCAAGTTTTACATACATCGTTATTCTTTTGGGCGTACGCAGTCTACGGGTTAGGAGGTAAGAAAGTGTCCCTCTCCTCTTACCTCCTAACTTCCTCCCTAAATCCAGAGCAACGCCAGATACAGACCGCCAGTTTATTATAAACCATATATTTCTTACAATTCAAGCAATCAGATATGTTATGTGAGAATTTTTTTATTTGTATTACTATTGCAGAAATATTAAGATTACTTGAGTAGATTGTTAGTAAACTAGTATATTAAGATATCTTAACTACTAGACCAGTGATCTGGTTAATGGTTCGAGCCTTATTCAAGGAGACCACCAAGCTAGTTCTATTTTCATAGCACAAGCGTTTAACTCAGTTTAAAAATAGTAAATTATACAAATTAAATTAATCGATTACTGCTACTAAACTTATTAAATTATTTATTCGTTAGTAGATTTTTTTTGTGTTTCTTTCTAATTGATTAATTTGATTTGTATTAAAAACACCACGGATTGTAACTATACAATAAATATGTATTAATAATTCATAAAAATGGTAAGAATATTCATGTTACACGTGTTCCGTAAAAAAATCTGTTCAAAACAATGAAATAATTTATACAATATTTACGTCACAAATGAAATAATAATATCGAATTGAAACGGAATTAAAAATCATATATTGTAACGGGCAAAACCGAAGGCCTGCCGTTAAAGTGATACATACTTAATTCGAAATAAAACTATCGGGCTAATTTTGTATCTCAGGCCTTTCCTCCGGCTACAGGCTATAATTAAGCGCCTGGAAATGGTTTACGAAATCCTTAAAATTTATTTTAAGCTCGTAAAGTGCGGGATAGGAAATTTTAGGTGCGTATTCCTCGAACCCTAAATTCTTTAATCAAAATTTTTTAATGTTTAATTATTATTTTATTTTTAGCGGCGGATTTTTACTGTTAAAAAAATGTTAATTAAATGTAAAGTACAAATACAATGATCAGTATACAAGGTGAAGCGCAGCGAATTAGAAAAACATACCTACATATACAGAGTTGCTTTGATACACGTATCTGAGACACGTGACACGTTTTTTTAACAATCTTTTGGCTGTTCTCATTGATCGTTTCACAGCAGGTCGTGGTCAGTGGCGTAACTATGCCAATGCGGTTCATTGGGGCCCACGTTAGGTATTGATATTTTTGCGAGTATCAATATTTTTTCAGTATTAATATGAATTCAGTATTAATATAATGTCTAAAATTCACCACAGCGAGAACCGAAATCATAACATTTAAAAATCTTTACCCATGTGTATTACAAATTATTATCAATCTATACAGTAAAAGCTCATCGCTAAAACTAGACCATCGATGAAAAAAGATACTCGTCTTAAAGTGAATAAAGTATTTTTAAAATTTAAAGTGCAAATGTCTAAAAAAAAAATTTTTTTTTCGTGATAATGTGAATATTGTATACTAATTTTGTTCTTAATTAAATTGATAAATTACACAGTACTAATATTCTTATATCTTATTTATATATAATACTTATTTAGTGAGCTTTTTTTTATTTCCGCATTGGGGCCCATTTTTTACAGTTACGCAACTGGTCATGATATAGAATCCACATTTCCGTTGGTAGTTGCTTGTATTCTTCACCATTATATAGCTGGTGAGATAATTGGAGCTGTCATAAAGTGTGCTGTTTTCGTCAGATCCACCAAGCGTGTCAAGGATCATCAGGATAGATTCATTAGTCACATTTTCGGTTTCGCCCTGGTGAGGGCAGTTGATTCACTACGGTCAATCAATTGTATGAGATTGTTACTCAACTTCTTTCAATCATATATGCACAAATTAAATCCTTCATATGTACGGTTCACTTTTATTGAAATGTGTGTTACAAATAATTATTAATTATCAGATATTTGTTAAAATTTCAATTTTAGTATTTAATTTAATTTCTTGATTTTGTTTGTGTTAATTATATACATAAGTCTAACATTAAATATTTGTATAATACCTATATATTGAGGTTTCATTATAATATGCATTTGTAATACATACTTCCATTCCATTTTCTTTTCTATTCTATTTAAGTGTGTATTATATAATTAGAGTATTTATGTAATAGAATAAATAAGCATTATTCACATTCTAGAAATATCAAGACTATATACATCAACTGTTATATTATAATGTGGCTAACTAATAATTTTACCAAATTGAGTTATTAACAGCAAAATGTTATTTTCAACGACACTTATCATTAGAAAAATTGATAAATGATTCAATTTTCTATGATTATTTTAACATTGTGCCTAACTAAGAAATAGTATAATCATTAAAATGGTGGCATAATTATAAATTAAATAACAATTTCTTATAAAAATGTAATATTGTATTTATACGTGGCCAAAATGATTTATTTCAGAATATTAAAATTGCAGATAGCTACTTTTCGCTCTTAACCGATAATTTTAGTGAAATGATTTAAAAAGGTTTATTAATTTCAGTTTGTCGAAAATAAAGTCTTTGAATACCTGTCGAAAATTTTCAACATCTAACAATCTCAAGAATAAACACTCTACCTGGTATAATTACAAAGCGATTCCGCCCATCGCCACTCCCTCCTTTACTTGGTTCTGTGGTTGAATTTTTTTTTATGAATTACTTTTATATGCAATACAGATCGCAGTATTCCATGTGAGATATATTAATTTCACAAGTTTAAATTAAACATTTTGTCTATCCATTTAAGAAAATTATTAGTAAAATAATCTATTTGGATACAAAAAGCAACTCATATTTAGACACTATTTTGTAAAATTTTGCAGAAACACGAAGTTTATAGTTGCTATCAAATGGCATTATCGAGTATCAGGTTAACTCCTTTGAAACAAATAGCCCAGAATTCTCTGCCCAGATCTGCAATGGAATCAAATACTGATAAGGAAGGCCCAAAGTGGCCACTGAATGCGTTTTATATAAAAAAATTATAGATATCTCATAGAGACGAAACTATTTATATTGTATTACATGAGAAGTATGAAAGTATGGGTATTACAGGGCTTACGACCTGTCTTCAGCTGGCTTAAGTGGTCACTTTGCACAATGTTCACCATTTCATCCAATCAACCTCCACATCTATCAAATTTTTGTAAGTTGTATATATGTTACCATACTTCCCATTTAATGTAATATAATTAGCTTTATCTCTATGAGATATCTTTAATTCGTTTAATAAAAATGCCTTTGGAGGTAAAAATCCAGTAATTGTGTTTTCTTGGACACATTCAAATATTGTTAACATTTTATATAATTTTATTTATATAACTAGTGCTTTAAACCCGTCCGAGGACGGATGCGAAAGACATTATAGGATGAATTCTGTAAAAAAATGTATAAAATTGAATTTAATAAATTATCTATAGAATAACATTTCAATTATGAAATTTCTGACAACAGAAACCCTATTTGTTTTATATTTTAAAAATATATTTTAAGAATAAAATGTTACAAATCTACCAAATTTGTACATTTCTAAGAGAAATGACACAATTAGTTTAATGTAATGTATCAGTTGTCTTTCAAATTTTCCACACATGATAACATAGGTACCATATCACGTATAAACTTGTGTATAAATTCCGTCCTAGGGCGGGCGCGAAAGACATATTATGCATAGGAAATAATTTAATTAATTACTAACTTACATACATGAACATAATTCAAATAAATACCTACTTACCTGTTGTTTATGTAAACATCTTCGATAGCTGGTTTCCAGGTTTCCGATTAACAATATGCACACATATGATATATGAACTGCACTAACTTCTTTAATTTTGCTGTCTTTTAGCTGGGTTGTCTTTATTAGATTTCGACCGACCGAAGCGCGCACTGGTGGCTTATTTGGATCACAGAACCGGTCGAAGCACGGGATGTAATAAGAATGACGTCTATCGGTTACCGTCTTCTTAGCTTCCGAAAAAAGGCGGCAATACTCACACACACATGTACATTATTATAAACCAGGAAACCCAATGGTGCCAGTCGAAGTGACAAGGCGCGTAAACATCTGTAGAACTGCAGGTACTACTAAAAATGTACTTTCAAAACAAAAATGTCACACAATTCTTTGTACATATATCTTGATCCTTATTCTTATATTTCAAAGGGAATCGACACTTCATTCTTATGTAAATTATCACTTTCCTTTCAAATTTCCTTACGCGTGACACACAGAAGCGATATTATATATAAAATTCATATATAAGATATTCTGCTCTCTTACTTTCGTTTAGTGTAAAACTTTTATTACATTTTTTACTCAGTTAGTTATGCTCGAAAAATTATTTTCTATTTGGAATTATTTCTGATGCTTTTGTCGGGGAGACTGGTAAAATGATTCTGGAATAAATTTATTATATTATTAAGGAGAACACGAATTGTAATGTTGTAATTATTCAGAACCTAGATCTGTGATGTATTCATGTTTTTAATACAAATTAAATGTATTAATTTGAGAGATATACATATAAAATCAATTTTATCGAAAAATATTATTGTTCGAATAAAATATCACAGACCTATGTTCTGAATAATTATAACTTCACAATAAGAACGTGTTCTTCTTAACATACATATAAGTTGTATTAATATGTCAAAAATTTAATAAAAAAATTAATTGGTAATTCTGACGTCTCCTATCGGTTTACTCGAACGTATTTGAGATTCCGTAAAAATAAACATGATGTGTTTCAAATAATGGAACGATAGATGTGTTTATTTTAAAAGTGTAATGTTTTATGTGTTGGTATAGCATAATCGGCTTTTGCACGTTCCACGAAATGGAAGACACCCAGGTTCGAATCCCGGTAGCAACAACAATATTTTTCATTAAAATTGATTTTATATGTATATCTTTCTAATTTATTAATTAAATTTATTTTCCTTAAATACACAAAAATGATGTTATTTAATGAATTGGACGCCAGTGGTGGCGTCGCGGGCGAGCGCGAAGAATATTTGATAAGCCGCCTATATAACAATATTATGATCTGCTGAAAATGGGCCACTTATTAACTTTTGATGATTTATGTTGTTATTTTTACGACACAATTATATTTGCCTCTTTTTTATGGCGCGCGTAGGTTTTATGTTACGGTTGTTATGCCTGGCTGGCAAGGCTGCCACCTGCCTTCTGCCTTGTCAGTAATGCGGGGGACATTTTTTTATTACACGGTCTACATGATTAAATAAAAAACGAAATTTCAATAAAATTATTGTGTTTTAGTGTTTTTCTACGGACGTAAAATGTCATAACGCGTGGTGTTTTTATGACAGTCACTCAAAATATAGTAGGTGCGGCGAGCGGGTGCTCGTTTGCTGCACGTATAATTTTCTTTGTTATTCAAAGTGGGTCAATAAAATTATAAAATATTTTTGATGTGTTTTGAAGAAATGGGGCATTTTTCGACACGGTGGCTTATATCATGCAATATTATAAATAAATAAAAAAGATTTTTTTTTTATATATAGTTAATTGCGCATATCTTCTGTGAATAGTTTTCTGGGCCAATCTGCCGTGTATATTTGACCTTTCTGGCCAGTCAGGGCTGATGTCAGATATACAGTAGCCCAGAAAACTATACACAGAAAATTCTGAACGGCCGTGAAAACCTAAGTGCACATCTTTATTTTTAATATTACGACCGCTAATAAGAAGGTTTCAAATAACATTATGGGCTAATTTGAGTTATTGCGTGAAAAGGGTTCCAAATGCATTATTCTTTATTTCTTCCGTAGACACCGACTCTATTCCACGGATATTAAAGAAAATGGCAAGTTCCAACTGCATCAGTCATTTATTTCAATTTGTGGATCATTATTGTTAATTTACAATTTTTTATTATTTTTAATCTCTCTCATCTCACAGTAGTCATTGATAATACTGAAAATAAGTTAAGATCTTAAAACTGGTCATATTCGCATACTCGAAACAAAATGTACATGAATATATGTTGATATTCAATCAACACTTTTGAGCTTATTATCTCAAAACAGCGTCAATGTCAGATGGAACCTTGTTATTCTGAGGGATCAATTAACCAAAATATTTCTTATAAATTTTATACAAAAAATATATATTAAAAAAAATAATCTCATTCTGTCTACCCTGGGGAGAAATACGGAAGACTGCAAGAATCATATTATAATATTGAAAAAAATATTAAAATCTTATCAAATCAAAAAAAAAAAAAATACAAGAAAGATAGTAATAATTCTTATGAGCGGTTTTATCGAAACCAATTATTTAATGTCAATATTTATGAATTAACAATTATTATTATATTTAATAGATTGTAAGGTATACACATAACATTATTTCACTGATATAACACACCTGCATTTGTCGATTTTTCTAAAAACTGCAAGAGATTTATACTTACATCTGTACTCGCAATATTATCTAGATAAATTTGTCTCATTAAAAAAAACTTCCAATTTATATATTTTTATTTTTTAACCAGATTTTAAATTATAGATAGTGCACTGATTATATTTCAGAAGATCACAGTTAATATAGTATAAGGAATAGCACTGAACAAATACATTTCTTGATTATTTCATCTCATATTAAAGAACTAAGTGTCTATGGAAATGTACTTTTAATGGTAGGTTCCGTAAATAAATTTCACTTCTATTCGTTCCACCACGATGTAATGTAACATTACTACATCAAAATGGGCCTTCGAATGTTTCAATTTCTTAAGAGTAATATTTTTTTCATCACGAATGTACATGCAAAAAAAAACATTACAAATAATATAGCGATGAATATGAATCTCCTTTGAAATACGAAAAATATACATAAAAACATCACATTAAGATCCATTCGATAAACAAATCGAGAAATAACGTTCACTGTTTATCTATCCAGTTTTCGTAAAAACAATTTTCAATCGAAAATATTTACTTATATCAAATACTGTTGGTTTAAGGGATAGAATATTAAAGGACATAAAATGATGCGCAATAAATGGTACAACACTTCTGCATGTAACCGCTGAATAAACACACATTATTATTTTTCGAAGAAGCGGTAGATGATAGCAATTATGATGACGACTTTTATCGGATATATCTGCTTTCTCGTAAATAGTTGCGTTTACGATAATTTCTCGCCTACGAAACACTCGGCGTTGTGATGTGAACGCCACCGCAAAACTTCAAATGATGGATCGTATTTTAAAAGCACTCCGAGATGCCGGGATGGAAGTGCTCTGTTAAAATCTGACATCATCTGACATTTCAACTAGGGACAGACTATTTGGGTATAACGTAACTTAATCTAGTTCCAAACCGAACGGATACAACTCGACTCATCATTTTAAAGTCCAGATGATTGTTTTAAGAAATATAATGTTTCAACGTACTTACCATAGCTTCTGAACGAAGCCATTTATTTATGTATCTTCTTCGTTTCACTGTTAGTGAAAGTAGTCGTGATCACGAGTCCTGGATATTGCGGAAGACAGTATGGTTGATCTCTAGCCACTTATGCCCGTCTGTGGAATTTATTGAACAGTTCAGGAGTGGGTTCTGCATGATCGACCCATCGTATTGGCGATCTTGTATTTGATCTGATCTCGTCTACTCTCTGTTGGATCACTAATATTTCAATAGTATCTTCCTGTCAAGAGACACGGTCAAAGTATTTGAGGATTCAGAGTCATTGTTTAATTAGTCTGTACTCGGGACGCAGTGTGAGCTGTTCTTGGCATCTATCCTCTTGAACTCCTCACAGTCTACGTTTCATCATCGTAGAGAAATATACAAAGATAAGGGAAGATAAAGGTTCTAACCAATTTAATTTTTGTATTTCTGATTAAGCTTCAGTCTTTCCAGATAATACCATATCACAGCATTCCACCTCTTATTATTTGCCTCATAGACTTTTATATTTATTATTAGAGATTCTATGCAGAGAAGTATGAGATCTTGCATCTCCTAATGCAAGAATTTTTGCTGAAAGTTGGGGTCTTGGAAGAATGAAAACATGGTGGCTGAAAAACCGAAAGCAATGGTTTGGCCTGCAGAACTTTTCCGGGCCACGGTGAATAAAGTGATGATAGATAGCCGACGTTGAATGGTAAGGCACGAGAAGAAGAAGAAGGGGGCATAGGAAACCGTTTACTACTTACCAATCTATGTTAACTCAGTTAATGGTATGTTAGCCAACAGTGTTGGGTAACTTGGAAACAGCTGAGGATTAAAGAAAGCAGACTGAATGTAATAGAAATACAATCGAGATAAAAATAAATTACAATTAAGTATAGACAGCAGATTAGATACATATAACGTGAAAGTATAAAAAAGTTGAAGTAGACCACATCCATGACTTTGCACATTTTCCAACTTTCTGTGTTTTTTGTTGAAGCTGAAAGCTCCTGGAAGAAATTCACGGTTGACTCTGTCATTATTTGGTCACAGTCTTTATATATCTTTGTCTTCCTCTTTGTCGTCTATCTTTAATATAATTAACATAGTTGTAATGTCTCCGATTTTCCTCTTGAGATTTCGTCAGTATTGATTAATGTCTTTTTCTAATATTCCCTCGTTAATAACCCTTTATTCCGACTTAATTTTTTCATCCTTCTCCAACACCACTTTTTAAACGCTTCCAAAGTATTACTTTATTGTTTGTAATTCATATACACTATAAATGAAAGATTTAATGAACAGTATTTTGCAGGTAAAATATTTGAAGAAATCGGATTAAAATCAAAACATAATGGAAAGCTGTGAATACAGAATCACCTAATCCATTAGCGACAAAGTACACCATTCACAGACTCCAAAGGTCAGTACACAGTATCCGCTCGGTCACTCATCATTGTTTAGTATATATTATAAGTATATAAGCATCGGAAATTGAATCGACCTTTACAGCAGCCGTTGAGACAAAGCTTCTCCGAGGATAGGATTCCTTAATGGTGAGTAAAAGGAAATTATGAAGAACAAGGATAATCTACAATTGTTGTATTTTACTGATGTCAGTATTTCAACTATCGAAGAGTATTTAGATTGCTTCAAGCGCAAGTTTTAAATATTCTATAAATATCTCGATTTACAAAATAAATCAATTTCGATATTTTACCATTTTTTTGTAAGAATCTAAGTCTTTTAAAGTATGTAAATATCGCAGTTTAATCGATTCATTACTTTACGGTAAACAGTAAACGATAGATCAGTCGAGTTTCCAATGTGTATTCTTAAAATTAATATTTTCATTTTTGATACAGTACACGTAAATACATCAACAGGTTGTTTAATGCACAGAGTACATTCACTCCATTAACATCATAAAAAGTGTTCTTATTATTATAGTAATTAATTAGAGTTTTTACTAAGCATAAATTTTTTGGTTAATAATAATTTAACATAATTTTGTTTGAGAACTAGGATGGGCGCTAATATGAAATCTGCTTCAGGCGCGTAACCGTTTTATAAATATGCCTGCCTACATAAGAGCTTCTACGGAGTAAAGATTTATGAGGGTAAGGCTGGCGTTCTATCCTCTCCACTGGCTAGTCAGCAGAGAACATAAGAACGGTGGGTCCCTCACCTTAGAGACGCACACCCACCTTGATCAGTCGCATTTTGCCTTTCTTCGTCCTAAACTGGGAAAATTTATTGTTAATACGCTGGAGCGATAAATAAAAATATGTTTTCGGTGTAAACACGGAATCTATTCAACAATCAAAGTTAGTACAAAAATTTTGCAGTTAATCAATCAACATACTACATTGATAATCATTTAAATATAATTAACACGCGTTCGACGATGGTACGTCGAACAAAAGATTGGATAATTTACCAATAAAATACAACGTTATTATTTCCGAAGCAAATATATTAAGTTTAAATTAGAACCATGAAATACAAGAATAAATTAACAACATATGGGTGATACGAGTATGATGACTTCTTCCAGAATAGGCTTGCGACAACATTATATGAAAATACTAAATTAATGTATTAATTATAAATATATACATATAAAATCAATTTTGTCGAAAAATATTGTTTTAGCGTCACCGGGATAAAACAATATTTTTCGACAAAATTGATTTTATATGTATATATTTATAATTAATACATTAATTTAGTATTTAAAATATCACAGACCTATGTTCTGAATAATTACAACTTCACAATAAGAATGTGTTTTCCTTAATAATACATTATATGAGATCAGAAAGGATCGGTTAACCTCGAACTCCGTTACCGTCGTCGCCATTTCATTTTGGTCCGATTTGCAATCTTCCGCTACGAAATCCCATATTTGTTGCATCCGAGATCCACCCTACGGATCATCTGTCATCATAAAATGATTAGGCATTGATCATCAATCGCCAGGACACAAGTTCTGTAATAGCATTGTCAGTCGATCGTATTTCTATTACACAAGTGAGAAAAGGCAATACCTAATTTCTGGAAAGATTGTTCACCATTCCATTAAGTATAAACAAATTATAAGAATACAGTGCACTAATGATTGAATAGCCAATTAAGTAAATGGTAAAGTTGGGCAGCAGTAAATTGCATGAACATTTGGTCAGTATTTTATTATTTAACATGCATTAATATCTTATAAGAAAAATTATAAAACACTGGAACACGAGCATTTATTTTGCTCGAAAATAAATTTTTAACCATAATGACACTTTACTCCTGGCCGGCGTGTGAAATCAGTACATTTTACACAATATATTTTAAAATATTTATCTGACAGAATATTATGATACCTCGTATATTAAAATTTGAAAAGTATGATAACAATTGTGATAATAATAAACATTTTATTTCGGAGAACACATTCTTATTGTGAAGTTGTAATTATTCAGAACAGACGGTCTGTAATATTTTAAATATGAATTAAATATATTAATTAGAAATATAAACATATAAAATCAATTTTATAGAAAAATATCGTTGTTGCGCCACCGGGATTCAAACCTGGATCTCTTTAGAAACAGGGGAAGGTGCATTATCCAACTATGCTAAAGCGACGATATTTTTAACGATACATTTTCGAACCTATATGTTACTTTTTTGATATTAATATATTTAATCGTTCCATTATTTTAGAGAGCCATCTACCTTATTTTTACAGAATCTCAAATACCTTTGAGTAATCTGATAGCAGACGCCAGAATTATCAATTCATTTTTATTAAATTTTGGACACGTTGATACAACTTTATTATTAGGAGAACACTTGTGTTATTGTAAAGTTGTAATTATTCAGAACATAGGTCTGTACAGGTTCGACAAATTTTCGAACCTATATGGCTCTTTCAAATAATGGAACAATTAAATGTATTAATATCAATAAGGTAACATATAGGTTCGAAAATTTGTCGCTAAAAATATTGTCGCTATAGCATAGTTGGATAATGCACCCTCCCTCTTTTGGAAAGAGATTCAGGTTCGAATCCCGGTGGCGCAACAACAATATTTTTCAACAAAATTGATTTTTTAATTAATATATTTAATTAATATTTTATTTCGATTTATTTCGCTGGATTATTCCTTAAGTATAGCTTTCTCGTATTTCAAAGTATTGATTGCACGCCCTCGCCTTCTGGCAAATAGCTTCTATGATATTGAGAAGATTCTCTCCATCTCGAAGAGTGCCTAATAAAAATAGTTTTACAATAATCTACGATCAATCTAAAATTATGGTAATTGATAGTAAGTATAATAATACAACCTGAATTAATATAGACCAGTAATTGCAAAGTAGTAAATAGTTAATATATTTTGGATTTTTAGAAATAAACGAGCGAGACTGCAAATAATACTCGTAGACTGAAGAGGAGGAATGTCATGATACGGTCTGTGATGGACCAACTGTAAATGATCTGACAAGACCGAAATATTATCAGAAATACACGATTGAGACCATCAGAATTATTTTTATCCATCCAATCTATCCTATAGCGCTGAAATATGTGACCGCGAAGGAAAATGAAATGTGGAATTCAAATGTAAAGGCTTATCATCTATATGGCTCCAAATTCTCAATCAATTTTCACCACGCCAGTACAAATAAAGAAACCATGAAAAAAATAATGCTGCAAGAGTAGAGAAAAGGAGCCAGATCTCGTGGAAGATTACTGACAAAGTGGACCGATCTAATAAGGACTGCAATGCACAAGAGATACTACAGACCAGAATAGGCGGCGACGGATTACCACGCTATCATCTGCAAAATTCAGATCTAGGATACGACACTACTCTCACTGAGAGTGAAAGGATTATGAATACTACTATGAGTAATATAATACTATGAGTGAAAGAAAGAAGATTAAGACCAAGTCTCTATATCTGCCGTTTAACGCGAGGCTGTTCAACTTGTATATGGATAAGTGTGTGAAAGAACTAAAATGTATGAATGTAGGAGCAAAAATGGGCGATTTGATTGTATGCTGTTTATTGTACGCCGATGATGCAGTACTAATGACGAATAATGAACAAGAACTACAGAATCTGGTGAGTAGAATGTACGATGAATGCAAGGAAAGCGACCTCATGATGAATGTTAACAAGTCGAAAGTGATGGTATTCGAGAAGGAGGAAAGCAAGACACCATGCAAAATACTTGTAGGTAATGAGTGTTTGGAACAAGTAGATGAGTTTGTATATTTGGGAAGTATGTTTGATAGAAACGGAAAGGCTGAGAATGATATCGAAAGGAGGGTGACTGCAGGAAATAAAGTAAACGGCGCTTTGAATGGAATTATATCTAACGGGAATTTGTCAACCGAGGCAAGACTAGCGGTGCACAATGGAGTGCTGGTACCGACACTGATGTATGGAAGTGAGGCCTGGAGCTGGCAGAAAAGGAACGAAAGTAGACTGAATGCAGTGGAAATGAGATCACAGAGAAATGAGATCAGACGTATTTGTGGCAAATCTATTTATGACAGAGTAAAGAATGAAGAAATAAGGAAAGAATGTAAAGCTGTTTAGTATAGTGAGTAAGATTAAGAAAGGATCACTTAGGTGGTTTGGTCATATGGAAAGGATGAATGAGGAGAGAATGGTAAGAAAGATATATGACGCAAGTGTTGATGGAACCAGAAATAGAGGACGTCCGCGGAAGACTTGGCACGACCAGGTAAACCAGATAATGGAGGATGGTTCTGTTAGAAGCCTCAACAATCGGCGAGCTTGTATGACAAGATGTATGAATGTGGATGAGGCGAGAATTGTGTGTCATGACAGAAGAGTATGGCGCTCTATCCTCTCTGCCTACCCCCACGGGGAAACGGTGTGATGGTAAGTAAGTAAGTAAGTAAGTAAGTAATACGAGGTTTCTTCTTTTATTTGCAATTTGAAATAAACACCGAGTAAGGACAATGCTAGGGGCGAAATGCTGCAGGGGCCTGTCTCACTGAACATTTTCAAAGTCTCTTGTCTTGAGACATCCTGGTATATTTATTAAAACACTAAAATAATTGGTGAATAAAACATTGATTTTTTTTAAATTGAAAAAATTTCCTAGCTCTATGAATAAGATTTAAAAACTAGTGTTCCTGAGAAAGTGTCGACCGTGTTGAACTTAGAGCTCCCGAGCCGATCGTACCAGATGATCATCAGATCTGCCAGTATTTTGAGAGCAGTGTTAGGAATTATTTTTTTATTGTTTCCTTTTTTTCCGCATTCTCTTTTGCTCCTGGTTTAATTTCCATTTTCTCAGTGATTCGGAGGTCTTTGGGAAAGCGGGTCAAGAAAGGCGATTCGCAATTGCCACTTGCGCGACTCTATAAATTCTCCGCTGGATGTATGTATGTAGGTATTATATCTAAGCTCTCCCTTTTGTCGTATTTAAGTGCACTTAGCTTCCAGATCTGAAAATCGAGCTCGGCGCACGCTGCGGCGCTACACCTCTGGCCGTAAACCGTAGGTCCTTTTCTGTCTGGCGCACTGTTATGATGCGTTTGTGCATTCAATTCGTGGATCGCGGCGGGAGTCGGAATTGCAAGGTCGCCTCCGAGACCGCGACGCGTTCACGGGCGATAAAGTTTTGCCGTCTGATCTCCCAGTTGAGATCAGAGCGCCGTTTTATATTTCGACCATCATGAGAACTACGAAGGGCGATGTCGGTAGTGTCGATACGCGGTATTCTTACCGTTTCCACCATCAAAACATCCGAGGATTTCTCGGGTGGCAGAGTGCTCGCGAGGGGAGCGATAAGATTTTATAGTAGGTACAGGGTGGGACTGAAATATTGCAGCGAGGGGACTCGGGGGCTATTTGGCTAACTACGGAAAGTGTTTACACGTTAAGAAATCCAAATTATGTATTACAAATTTCAATGGTGAAAAGCAAACATTAGGATACTTGCAGATATAAAATATATATTGTATGGGTTTAAAACTCGTTCTAGAATGGGCGTATAAGACGTACATTGGATGGTATCGTAATAAAAAAAATGTATCGAAGCTGCTTACGCAGTTAAATTATTTGTATATACATATATGTATTCGTATTATTTGAGTACTTCTATGATAACGATGTGTAGACCGTATTAGAGCAGCATTTTTCGTTTGCAAAATATGCTCGTACCTAGTAAGTAATTTTAACCATAATCTTGAAAAGTTAAAAAAAAAGTAATTAATTATTAAATAAAATTACCTACCTATAGAATATTCGTATCAAAACTATTACTAGAATCTAATTCTGATAATTGAAACTGAAAAATGCACCATCAGAACAAAAATATCACATATCCTATATTTCAAAAGAAATTGATACTTCACTACAATGTAACGCATTGGGTTCCTTACAAATTTCCTGGATACTGGGATGTAAAAAAATTTAAAAATAATTATGATATGTTATCTTGAATATTGAAAATATATCAAATCTTGATATTCTGAAATACCATTTGGAAGGTCTCATGACTTTGCCACTCTCTTCAGTCCTCCGTGTCACTCCAACTGCTCCGATAATTTTGTCTACCCACTGAAAGTATATACGTTCTTTATGTCATTTTTTATTTCGCGAACATTTAAAAAATACTATTCTTTCATTTCTGTTTTGCTTCTAAAATTTGTTGTCCTTATATTCCAGTTACTTATTATTTCGAAAAATAAACTTTATCGTTATACAGTCGGAATTTTTTCCTTTGATTAATTGTAATAAATTGAGCTTTTTTTCGCGTGGTCAATTTAAGATTTTTCAAAAAGAAGAAAAATACGTGAAGAATTTTAGCAACCCCCTTGGGACGTTATTTTTAGTATTTTGGGTCACTAAAGGTTAAATAAATATGTATATAAACTTGCTAAACAGTTTCTTTTTTCGGAAAAGCTGTCTTGTTTGCGGCATTTTAGATTTTTTTTAGGAGCCTACATACATCGATAAATGATCAAATGTAATAAAGATATGTTTACTAATTGTACTATATAATAATGAAGAAGTAAAGTAAACTGTGAAGGAATGCCATAACTAACTGCCGGAATATAACTAATAGAAATTAATTTTATACTTAATATATTTTAAAAAGTTTGAAGGTTTTGTTAATTATTGCACGCGTTGCTTTGTTGAGTGGAATCGAAGAAGGAGTTCACAAGTCCCATAACGATTCCGGGATAGGGTGGGATCCTTTAAGGTTCCCTTCATCAAATAATATATAAGTATATACAAATAATAAGATTCTTGGTGGTTAAGTTATGAAACTCGTCAGGTGCCAATTACAATCTTTATCACAAGAATACTGTTATGATACAATAATATACAAGTATTCACGGAGATGCGAGCGGCAGATAAAGAGACCGCGCTCGGCGCGCATCACCTTTTAAACCCTCTCTTCACACACACATATACATCCCCTACAGGCCCCCTTCTCGCGCGATGACATACACATATCACTGTAATCTCGAAGACATCACACACACATATATATATACATATATATAGCCTGTTTTCAAAATAAACCGACACTTTTTCGTGTTAATGTTGTTACATTACATCGATACGCTTTGTTGCGATAACATCTTGAAAGACGACCCGATGGAATTGGATTTCTTGAAATGCCCTCAATCCTCGGTTCAAAATGTGCTGCCACGAGGTGGGGTTGCAGGACCGTTCCGTCGGTAGCGTCTGCAAAGAGCCGTTGATTTTTTTGAAACAAAACGAATATAATCCATTAGATAGACAACACTTTCTAACACTTATTTGTCTCGCCCTAATACGGTTGTAACGTATTTATATGGAATGAAAACAGTTGGGCGACTTAAATGTTCAATTAATTTTATTATTACATTTAAAAAAATTTTGCACGTATAAAACGATTAATTTCAACTCAATTTATTTAATGTTGTAGACGAGCATTTGGATTATTAATTAGTTTACAAAATACAAAATACATAATACTAAAAATAAAAGAGAACTACAGTAGCCGTCAATTATTGCGCTCAATTAGAATCTGCCGTAATTGTGCTCAATTTTTTAAAACTCAATGGACGGATTCAAACATCAAAAATACAAGTATTTTTTTTTTTTTGCTTTTTACTCAGGTTATTGGTTTTAATGGTTTTAATTAGTAACTCTTATTTTTAAGTATTAATATAATGTTTTGGAGTATAATGATAAGCAATATAATCAAACTGTGTAATTCCTGGTTACGAACTTCGGCCGCCGCTTTCTTTCCTTTACAATTTTATATTTTATATTGTCCTGATCTTGGTTATACGCAATGAATTTTTTTATACGTAGTTGTCAGACGTTTTTTTTATTATTACAATTTGACATTCTTCTCATAGATAAATATGTGTGTCATTGAACTCAAAAATTTTTACTTACTGTAATTTGACGATCGATATCGGATTGTTTACGGACTGTTTTCGGTAAGTAAACTTAAAAGACTATATAAAATTAAACGATTTTGTTCCAGTCGTTTGTTAAAAATATTATTAAATACGTACCTAATTATAAATATAAAATTATAATTAAATATCAAGTGTTATTAACATAACTTTGTATAGATCGTAGTTTCAGATAATATAATTGTCAGATATTAGACTTAAAATATATGAAGACCAAGGGCGTGTACTGCATACAAGCAAAAAAGCTGTGCATTACTAAGAATTCTATGAAACACATACAAATTAAATAATCCATAATGTTATAATTACGCTAGCACCCACCGTGTATCAGTTGAATCATTACTACTGGGTTATCCTTCATTTTTTAATATTACAATTGCCAGCCACTATTTTATTCTATCGTTCTATTCAAGCCATACAATTGCTACCTACTGAATTAAAATTTTCACTCGGCAGAGTCAGAAATGGATCAGTTGATCCATATTGTACGATGTCCTTACTTATGCTGTTTTCTAACAGAATAACATTCGAAAGTTTTGAACTCGGCTTAGGGCTGATCGAAGCATCTACTTTCTCATTTACTAATTCACAAATTTTACTACCTTACTAAACGTTGTTCCTTGCATTCGAGGATAATGCATTTTTATTTTGATGGATTCATTTTGCCTAAAGATGTCGGTTAAACTAAAGTTCGTAAACCCATGTACAATATAGCATATAGTATATTATATAATATCATGGTAACAGATTAACCTAAATCAACACCTTATTCACGCTACTGATGAGGACCAATGCAATTACAATAACCAGTGTTTACTTATATATATATATTTTTAGAAGATTAGAAAATAGCAACTTCGTTCTAATCGGTACGTTATATTATTTACTTATAAATATTAGAAAACTACCCAAACTTCATAAGTAAGAAAACCTGGTACCAACATCAAAAAATATAGGTCATTTTTATGGAAATATTTCAGGTTGAGTAATAAAGAAAAATTATGCGTGCGGCACAATAAATTCATTACGGTGGCTAAACTGTAATTTATATATTACATATACTGGTTTAATTATCATCATATATATAATATTCTTATTTTTTAAATGGCTGTGGTCAATTAAATAAAACCCTGTTTATTTTTTTAGGAATGTTATATCTACTTAGATGTGTAGTCGTAATTGAAATTCTTGTCATCCATCCATAAATCATTGTTCATTGTGTGATGGTAATTATTTTAGTCGGTTATTAATATCCTGACTATTTTGTGTAGGATTATTACGTTATTAGCTAATACAAAATATATTTTCCACTTTTGAAAATGGTTTTTATAGAAACACCATTAGCCGCATTGCGGCCATTACCTAGCAAAAAGCAATCTGCAAAACCGAAAATTGCTTTCTGCTTGTTCTTATTAAAAGTACTGTAAACATGTTAGATGTGCGTGAATGGGGTACTTTACAATAACAAAAGTGATTGTTTGTGGGTTGATACCCGCTTTGTGCGCACGAGGTACCCTAATATTCAATATTAAATCCTGCCCCGAGCCCGTATCGGAATACCGCATTGATTGCATTATCGCCGGGAAATAATATCACCATGGCTGTCCATAACTTGGGGCCGAATCATTTATCATCGGAGCCGCAAACCCTGGCGGCAGCTGCAACCATTTTAATAATGTGTAAAGAAAAAAAAATCAGCTGCCTTTAATAGGAATTTCACAGTCTGAGGTTAACCAAGGTTTTATTGGGCCGACAAGTGGATACAATAATGCAAGAACTAAACTTAAAATTGTATTGTTTATTTAGATATTTATTTTCATTCAAATTTACTTCGGTTGTATAATTTTGGGTAATGTTATAAAAACAGCTCATTCAAAATGTGATCGATGTTTACCATTTCGGAATTTTGTAACAAAATAAACACCGCGAAATTTTAGTGCTTAGATGAAGCGTTAGATATTAGATATTGCTTCTTTCATCCTTGTAAATTTCTCGTGGCGGAGGATTGCGATCGATCGTGAACTTCCATCTTCTTGACTACAGTTCTTTATTTTTCTTGGTCTATCGCTTGTTCCGTCCAATGGGTAGGAGATCTTTCTCTCGTCCTACGACGTGACCCATCACGACAAATTTCTCGACCCTTTGTTTCTTTCTAGAAAGATGTCCATAATTGGAAGATTCGATTCGAGGCAAATGGTATTGGTAATGGTATTGTATCTTCAGGATTGGGATATTTGTGTGCGTTGTCTATGATGTGAGCAGCGTATGCCTCTTATTCTTTAATGCACATTTTCTCCTTTCTGTTAGTATTGAAAACCTACCCTTATCCGAAAAGACCTACCCTTACCAGTACCTCTCTACAAAGCAAAGCAACGCGGGTCAAATGTAACCATAAATTGAATGCGGTATAGATCAATTCTTTTGCTAATTCTTAAACAAAGATTACATAGTAAAATTTGGTTAAAGTTGAAAGCATATCGAGATGTTGATTAGTCACTTATAATAAAAATAAATAAATCAAAATAACAATTATAATTACAAGTAGATATAAAGTACCGATTAACAAGATGTAATAAATATGAATTAAATATATTAATTAGAAGGATATACATATAAAATTTTATCGAAAAATATTGTTATTGCGCCACCGGGATTCGAACCTGGATCTCTTTCCTAACTTGAGAAGGTGCATTATCCAACTATGCTACAGCAACAAATTTTCAAATCTATATGTTACCTTTTTGATATTAATACATTTAATCATTCCATTATTTGAACCTACCTTATTTTTACAGAATCTCAAATACCTTTGAGTAATCTGATAGCAGACGCCAGAATTATCAATTCATTTTTATTACATTTTGGATACATTGATACAACTTTGTTATTTGGAGAACACATTCTTATTGTGAAGAACATAGGTCTGTGATATTTTAAATATGAATTAAATAAAGTTGTACGTATAAAATCAATTTTATAGAAAAATTTTGTTATCGCGCCACCGGGATTCGAACCTGGATATCTTTTCTAACCAGAGAAGGTGCAAAGTAATTACCTTTATTTTCATATGTATTATTTAATGCTACAAAAAAATAAATTATAGTTACAGGAGAGAGATGTTGCAACCATGGCTGACATAGAGTTTGTAAGACTAGGCTTTATGGTCCTTGAATTATCTGTCAAAAGCTGAGACTTGTCATCCACAGATGACAACATGATTTAAAAATATGACTTTAATAGTTTACAAGGTTCAAAAATTACGTGTTAAAATGCTTACAGCTTGGCGTGACATACACAGTTTGGCATGTCAACGCGCTCATGGAATTTGATAAAAATGCACACGAAACACTACTGTATAAATTATATATTTATTACTTTTTTGGTGCAGAATCATTAACGGTTTCTTTGAAATCGAAATAATACGCCTTTCAGTTTCAATAGAAGATATTGAAAGCACATTAAACCTTTATTTGTTCTCCCATGTTTTTTAAATGCATCTCATTTTTTGAAATATTATTGTTTCATAATCCGGGCATTTTCTTTTTGGGGTAAAATGACAACAATGCTGCTGCACTTTTCCGATTTACAGCACAGTTTTATGGTCTTTGGCCTATTGATATTTTCTAAACATATGTATCTTATGTTGGATGTACATATCGGATTGTTTTCGACTTTCAAAGTGCCCTTTAAATTACTTTTCGAGGTTTTTTTTGTATGATACAGTAATTTTAATATTTATATTAGATCTAATATTTATATTTCGTCGCTAAATTGCCGCCCCTTAAAATTTACCGCCATTAGGCACCGCTTTACCTGCCTACGCCTTGCTCTACTGTACACCAGGCGCGGTCGCTTCATACATGCTTTGGATGCTCCGCATCCCTTATGTTCTAGAGTTGAAAAGCTTTTGACTTTTTGTTTGTAGCCGAAAACTGCACTGCTGCAAATGAATTCATCCTGTTTTTTAGAGACCAGTCATAACACACACTACGACACGGCGCGCAAGCGGAGCGACTCGAAATACATATACATTCTCAACAGCATACATATAATAATTATAGACTACAAATGTATAACTCTCTGTATAAAATTATTACAGTGTAACTCTTTTTTGAAGAGGTAAGCGAATAAAAAACGTGTAATTTTAATAATGTACAATACTCATCAATTAATAACTCATATTATAAAATTTTTAAATAAATAAAGAAAAAACATACAAGCAACAGTGGATTCTATCATTCGTTACGTATCCACAAATTTTGAAAGTATTCGACTAACGCAACGTCTTCGAATACTGTATACGTATTCGTTAACAGCATCCGACGTACAAAAAACGACTTTAATGCTTATGCATAAAACAGCATACATATTACGAAGCGAGCGGATTATTTTGAGAAATTTGTTTATGTGACGAGATTCTGACAGTTTAGATTGAATACTTGAAGTCGAATTATTGAATATTGAAACATTGAATATCCCTCGATTATATGTTATATTTGATAGTAAGTATAAACTTGTTTTCCAGCATCCCTTCTACAAAAAGTCACCGACCACCACTGCTGTATATATATATATATATATATAAATAGGAATATCAAGAGGTGAATCAATATTATATTCGTTCTGTTTGTTTTTCAATATTCTCATAAGTTGGTTCAACTTTAGTTATTTGGATACGTCCATTGCCACCGGTGTTCGTGATCAGCATGCCGAAATAAAATACCACTGTGATGAGATGCATTAACACATATTATACATTTGTTTTATATACGTATATTTTATAGAATTATATATTACATTCACAGACTAGTAAATGAATAGACATGAAATAAAGGGTATGTATATGAGAGTGGTTTGCAACATTAATTGCGGGACGAGGGGCATTCTACACACATTGTTGGTGGAAAAACAAATCCTATAGTTGATGACACATTTATGCAACAGTAAACGTATTTACTCTTCGAAAATTAAATCTTTGTGTAAACAAGACGTATTTTTTACTTTAATGCATATTATAGTGTCAGCGTTTTCGTTCCAATCGAGTCATATATTTAAAAATAGTCGCGGAGCTATTTGATTGTGTAAGTGGTACCAAAGTGATTACGTGAGTGACACAATGAGTGAATCAAGGAATTTCTGTTAGTTCATGTCTACATATTTGGTAGTCTGTGATTACACTCAATATACGTTGTGTAGAAAGTGTTATTTATACCACTTTTATCACACACATGCTCATTTTTTCACATGCTATATGCACAGATATTTTAAATATGTAGACATGTTTAGAATTCTGTTGTAATTATGCATACTAACGTATTTTCATTGTCTACTTCTACATTTATGTATTCAATAAATAATTAAATAAAAAATATGTTTTTGAACTTCGCTGTCGAGTTGGCTTAGGTATATTTGTAAGGAGATTCAAACCGCACGTCATAATTGTTTATCAAGTTTGTTACTTTTCTTATGGTGTATCACTTCCTTTTGATTTGTCCATCCATTTGAACTCTGATATCGAAGATTTGCGGGTAAAGGTCAATATGTAGGGGAAGGTTCATATCTTGGCCCCTTTTTCAAAGTCTCGTATATTTAGTTGTGTTCCACTATTAATTAGATCAATTATTTATGTTTCAATTGTTAAAAGAGATAATAAGTTTATTATTGATAATAAACAACGAAATGAAATTTTACGAAAACTCTTATTATGGCCCAAAGTATGGAACCAACCCGCACCTTGGGCCGTACGAAAACGTACCTTGGTCGTACTAATTGTTACGTACTTGTCTCTTAAGTATGTCTTCAGTGTACACCTCGTAATGTGAAGGTCCAAGAAATACTCTTTGTAACAATTACACGTTTATTACAGTAAGATACAATGTAGTTACAAGGTATATCACTAGTACAATCAAACGATAAAGTCGATGGACACGCAGAGAGAGAGCTGTGCCCTAACGATTGTCGCTCTTTATAACTCCGCACACATGCTCCGGCGGTGCGGCATTCACACACACACTCACACATACAACTATACAATTACAAGGACATCACCCTAATTAACTGTTCAATAAAACTATTTATGTTCTTGATTAAGTTATATATTTCGAAGGTATTAAATGAAGCACTAAAAAGCGAAAAAAACCTAAATTGACTTCTCTTTCTCCAGACGTCATGCTTCCTATTTGTTTGGACCCTTTTATGACTATTAATATTGGGTGAGTTATGCAGGGTAGAAACATCAATTTCATCAACATTATAAATCATACCAGGTGTAAATTTTTCTCTGTCCACGACATTGCATTAACTGGCCATTATCCTGAAGAACACGACTTGCCGTTCGCAATTGGGTCAGAATCTAGTTTGGTTTTTTTAATATTGTTTTTACTCCTCGGCATCTTTAAATTATAAAATACAAAATAAATTATTGAAAATATAATTAAAATTGGGTACCTTGATCATGGCCTAAGGTACGGTACCCTGCGCTGGCCCATGATACGGTACACACGGTAAGGCGAATAAAATGACAATGTTTTTCTTGGATAATAAGATGTTTTTTAAAAGTCAATATAATCAGTAAACAAAACCATAAATATATACTACGATAAATCGCTTACCTTAAATTCAAAAATTTATAGAATATTGAGTCAAAATTTTACTTTTCGATTACACAAATCGATTTTCATTTTTAACAATAACATTTCTAGTTTTTCGGTCTAATGAAGACAATATACTGGCTGAGAAACATTTATTACGCCTTATTTATAAAAAAGGCGAATTTTTTGATAGATGAGCATAGGGATCCGATTCACCAAGGTACGGACCTGTCCAAGATACGGTCCTCTGCCCTATTCGTTGTGTCATGTACTCTGCCCAAAATATGTATTCGGCAATACATTGCTTCGTGCTCAATTCTGTAGTATCCTTTATGCGTATTCGACATAAATGTCTGAGAGAAATATTATCCACATACGACATAGTGCACATGTAACGATGGAACTTGTCTCTCAACTTCTTTCAAACTCGGGCACAAAGCGTTGAGCGAGCTGTAATTCACTGTCTATTTTGTATTTTGCAGAACAGAGTGACTTTGCATCGACCTTTGCCGCAGTCTCTGAGACGTGAAAGGAAAGTGTAAACGAGGATGGGTTTGGCTATATTTAAGATCATATCTTCAGCGATCATATTTGTAATTTTCATTAATAAAATAATATCAGATCTTTTTTTAAATTGTACCATTTTGGTCTTCCTTAAATGCGAACGAGTAAAGCAGCGTTTCTCCGGTTTCTCAGTATCGAAAGAACATCCTAATAAAGCACGAACATTCGGATTCGGACAAAGAATAAAACATGGAAATGAGATTTCTTTTCAAAACTGTCAATAATTCAAAAAGTTTCCCGCTGAAAACTTTTTTGAATTATAAGTTCTTTTTACAAAAAAAACTTTGCGAATAGTTTGTCTCTGGTCCCGCGGTATTGTAATTCAAATATTATTTTCGGATATGGGTCCGACGTCTGTCTATTGGTCGGTGTCAGCGGTCGGTAAGGTAGGCAGCCAGCCATTTACGAACGACTGAAGGCAACAGCCAACTTAACTTTTGGCGAATTAAAATAAGCCAGTCGACCGAGAGCAATTGGTTCCATAAATTAAAATTTGTTAAATATGCATTCATTAACAAAGGCTGCACTTAGAGATTGCATAGAAAAGTTGTAGAATTCCAAAATTACTTTTAATAAATATAATTTAGAAATCCGAAAATTTCATTGCGAATTCCAAATTATAAATATACACCAATAAATATTGTTACCATCACAGACTATCGACTAATTGCAGAACAATAGGGGTGTTTCGAAAGAATCGTTCCTAGAAATGCTTGAAAGATTTAACCAGCTAAAAAACTGTGTTAGACAATCATTAATTGATATCGCGTATGGTGTTGATATTCAAGATTTTGAAATTTTGTTGAGTAATAACATTATTTCTGCACTTCTCCCCGTGAAGCTTATTGTTGGCGCCCTTTGTTGAGAGAATGCAAATCTTATTTCAGCTGATGCGGCATTGTCTTTTATGTTTGAGAATTTGGGCACTGATGAGCTTTAACTAAAGTTGAAATACAATTTCGAAGATCGAATAAGCCAAAGACAAATAAATGTATCTGGAACTCTTCAATATTTACACAACGGTGGAAAAAGTGTGATTCAAAAATCTTTCACTAGACCAACGAAAAATATAATAGCCAAAGTTATTGAAAGCTTTGCACGAAGATTGATATTTGACAGAAACTTTTGTAGCCACCCAGTTGGAATCTGACGATATAGAAGAAGTGATTTTGGAAGAAAAAACTAATCACTACGAGCAGTCCCAGTCATTAATGCGATAGTTGGAGAACAAAATTCAGTCGAATTTGACGTCCAACATACCGTCCAGCTGAACTCAACAAGCACCGCAGCTTAATTTCAAAAGTTCAAAATCCGAAATGAAATTCAAGAGAATGGCATTCGAGAAAAAATTTTAGAATCCGTATACTATTTTGATTCCACCAATGAGGGTGGAGTCCGAGCGAGCGTTCTCAATTGCAGGCAACTTTTGTATCAAAGTTTGATCGAGAATAGGGGACGTGGCTTTAAGTGATCTCAAAACATGTTTTAGCAACAAAATAACAATTTAATTTAATAATATTATATTTATATAATTGAATTTCAAAATTAACTTATTTTTAATTCTTTACTATATTATTTTAATTTTTTTTTACACACTAAATAATAATGAATTCATTATCTTAAATAAGCCGTTTATTATTATTAGAATTGACCAAAAAATAATATAAAATTTTTCGATATTCGACCGATGGTTATGGTTGGAATATCTTTGAAATATCAAATTCGCCAGAGAACCAAGGTAACAAATAATGCTCAAAATATCGGCAACGGGCGGGACATGTTTATTCTAAGGTATGATGGGCGGTGAGGATATGAGGATCTAGGACTCACACCAGTACAAAAAGTGATGACCATTCTCAAGCTTGATGGGTTGAACGGGAGTGGAGAAAAGTTTATTGCCGAATTATTTTTTTAGTAATTTTATTTTATTATTATTAGTTTTGTGAGTTGTCAAAAAAAATATGTTCAGTGTCGTATACTTATAATACTTATAATACTCACATAATTTAGCGATTTTTCATCAATTTATCTCATTCGGTGATGGTACCAAGACTACATCTTGCATCTCTAATCTAATCCCGGCTGACAAATTTGTATTAGCAATTTTTTGGTTATGTATTCTAATTATTTATTTAATTTTAATAAACCTAATTATGTTACTCTTTAAAGCGTGACAAATTTATGAGTACTTTACAATAAAAGTTACAAGAGGTTCAATAAAGGTAAAGAAGTATCTCGGTTATCTCGTATCTGTAAAGTATCATTCTAAAATGGTCGTGGAACACGACTTTTCAGATTGGCAGTTCAGCGCTAAGGGAAATCACTAATCTTTACTGTTAAACGTCAAATTTAATATATATACGAGTATAAGAGGATAGGGAGTTGAAGAAGTTAAAATTAAGAGACGTACAATGGCAGGAGCTTTAAGGACTAATGTTTGTGTGTAGGAGTATAAAAGGAGTGAGAGGCGTTTAGAGATAGTAAATGTGACTCAAGAAATAAAACTGTACGTAGTTAAATACTTTTATTAAAAAAGTGCAACAAAAGTAAAAATAATATCGTAAATATCATCAGTAAGTAGGTATACGTATTTAAATGAACAACTAAAAACACAAATCTAAAATTCTATGCTTATTTATTTGGAACATTACCGATAGCTATTTGCGGTTGCTTGTGAGTGAAAAGAGGTTAATGAGAGAGAAAGTGAGAGAGAAAGACCCGATAAGGGTTGGAAGAATCGATGTGAAGGCGCCAGGATTTAGCAAATTGCTGCGGTTGACTTCATGAGGATACTTTGGAATAATGAATATGATCTTCCTGCAGTGTGCAGTTTCAAAATGTTGCGCGCCACGACAACCAAATGAGAATACTGTAGGTACAAGCAATTGATAACTCAGCGAAACGACATCCTTGGACGTAAAAAATAACGATTATGTTTCTTCAGACTTCATCTCGAGTCTTCCCGAGAAGTTGGTTAACCACACCAGATTCCCTCTTTTCATAGCATCTGCCAGTTTAATTAATCAGACTATATAAAGCGCAGTGGCGTATCTCTAAAAATGTAATAATGTAATGTAAATAATACAAGTATTTGTATAGGTTTAATCAATTAAATAGTAGGAACAAAATCATTATTTTGTCTCCTATAACATTCATGCTTAAAAAAATAAGTTTTTAGTATGTTTTAACGGTACAACTGTATACATTGATACAAGTGAAAAATGATTTTTAAAATGTTATAATTACGGATGCATATAAATGAAACATTGTTCTTACTCTAATTGAGTTTATTAGCACTGCTCGAGTTTCGAGAGAAACAGTAACTCTCATCGACAGATATATACATATATATATTTTTTAATTTTTTTATTTACACCCTGTCCCGAATCGTTTAGAGAGTTGTTTACTTTTGTTTCGATTCGCCATAATTACATATATTTTTAATTTATTACATTCAGTCATTATTAACATTATCATCATAATATTATCTTAGGTTGGCTCCGGTATCCGGTATATAGTTGATATAGCAAATATTTATGTGTAGTTAGTTTAATACTTCACATGTCGATGAGAGTTACTGTTTCTCTCGAAACTCGAGTAGTGCTAATAAACTCAAATAGAGTAATAACATTGTTGCAATTATATTCATCCGTTATGATGAAACCCTACAAAATTAATGCCGATTCTATCAATAATATGTTTTAATTACATTTCTCGTTGTGGTGTATTTAAAAATTGCGAGATGTACCATCAGAACAAAGTTATTAGATTTCCAAGAAAATTTGCACTTCGTGTAATGGATCAGTTTCCGTTCAAATTTACCTACGCTTGACGTTTAAATGTATTTTTGAATTACACTTATAACATTACAAATAGGTAGTGAATACGATTTTTAATGTGGCAAAAAAGCGTACGGTCTCTGTTGCTTTATAAATTTTATCAGAGATTTAAAATTTTTATTTGGATTTCTAAAATTGAAATTTTTAATATCATACAGAGATGCTCATTTGGTCTAGACTTGGCTGGATGTTAAAATAATTAAATCCCATTAATCACTTAACCCTTTAACGCCACTGATTTAAATAGAATTATTTTTTCTAATAATAAATCACATCAAGATAATTATAATGCAATAGAAAAATTTTGTAAATATAAAATAAAAAAATATTACAAAAAAAAAAGAATAACAAATAAAAATGTGTAAGAAAATTCCAAATGGAAAAGTCAAACATATTTTCATCCCAAAAATAATGTATACAATGGGTTAAAGAGAGGTTCTTATTTCAGTTCTGAAGTTGTGCGTGAATATACACAGGGGATGCTGGAGGAAGTGTGGGCGGGGCGACGGGGGTGGTCGCGGGGAAGAGGGTTGGTGGTAGGGGGCGACGCTGTTTGCATTCTAAAGAGGCCGCCCCAAATAGTCGACACTTTTCTTTAAGTATAAGATTTGGTAGGTGAGAAAATATATTTTGGTTGAGTTGTTAAACCTTTTAATTTTATTTTTGGGCGTCTAAAGAACCCTTGACAAAGCAGTCTGTACGTTGTCGTATTTTAAAACGGCCATTTTGTCGATTAATTTGTGTTTATTGTTGTTTTGTGTTATATTTAAAATGTTAAATATCTAACATGACTAGGCTCGAGATTAAGCGTACTATTGAGCATATATTAATTATTATTGTAAACTATATTTAATATAATAATATTTAACATAATGAAATTACATTTTTATCGTTAAGTTGCAATTTTAGAACATACATAGTTTTTCGATATTTTAAAATTAATCTCTTAGAAAGATTAACATAAAAAAATTAGTCTATCGAAAACACACTTATTTGCTACCTTTCATATAATTTATTTATAAATATATTTGTTAATATTTAAACGAAGGTTTCTGAATTTGAGTTTAGGATGACCTCCTAGACGATTGTGGAAAATCTGGAAAAATCAGATTAAAAAATTGTAAAATCAGAAGTTCATTATTGATTGATACGTAAGACAGGAAAATGTGAAATCAGTAAATTGATTTATTTATATATATTTTGACATCCATATTTTTGTACTAACAGAGGTGGATACATAATAAACATACATAATACATAGTTTATTGTGTGGGATGGAGTAGACTTCACCTCTGATATATACAGCGTTGTCCTGGCTACTTTGCTAGACTAAAGTCTGTGTTAAAGTAGCCAGTTTCTTTTTCGTGCTGTTGTGGTGTTATTTGGAATAAAAATAGAATTACAAATATGAATAAAAAAGTTAAAATATAATAAAAATATATGAAGTGGGAGTGTTGTAGGACTAGTGAATTATTAGAATTGTATAAATTATATTAAATTGTTGGATATACATGCTTCTGATTCATCTCTACCTGATTGAATCATACATGAATGAAATATTAAAAAAAAAGGTATCAATACGTTTATTGTAAAATTGAGAATAAAATTATACAATATCGTTCGTTTTTAACCACCTGGTTTCAGAAAAATTATTTTTCTTTTTCAGGGTGATACAAAACAAAACCTAAACATCAAATTATTTGTTTTTAAAATTCAGTATTTTAAAAATAATTCTAGTACATATGTATCTGAGCGCATAAAATGTAAAATAGTGTGGGAAAATGACTTTATTGATTTGAAATAGTTTTAGGATACGAGTGGTAGTAATTAATGATATTTTGGTTTAAATACTAATTAAATGTATTAATTATAAATATATACATATAAAATCAATTTTATCGAAAAATATTGTTTTTGTGTTACTGGAATTCGAACCTGGATCTCTATTTCCAATCCAAGGAAGGTATTGGCTTTTAAATAATGGAACGACAGATGTATTAATTTGAAAAAGTGTAAAATATAGGTTCGAAAATTTGTTGCGTAAGATACTGGCGCTGTGGAATATTTGGTAATGTATCATCCCCGGATTACAAATAGAGATCCAGGTTCGAATTCCGGAAGCGTAAAAACAATATTTTTCGCTAAAATTGATTTTATATGTATATATTTATAATTAACACATTTAATTAGTATTTAAAACATCACAGACCTATGTTCTGAATAATCACAACTTCGCAATAAGAATGTGTTCTACGTAATAATTAATGATATTTTGGTTATTTATATACGATTTTCTTATTTAACACGATTTTAAATCATTTAATTGTTTACTTGATCATTTTTAACCAAATTTGTATCAAAATTATGATCATTTTCTAATAAATGATTCGTAAATACTGACTAATTACTTAAATATGACTTATGTTGAGTATGACCTGATTTTTCAGTATTAAAAGTAGCACAATCTTTATAACTAAGTTATTAAACACCGGAATTTTTAAATTAATCATATTTGTCTTTTGAATTTATGATATGTTTCCCTATATGAAAAAAGCAAACGGAGAGACTGTGAAGAAATATAGAACTACCAGTGGCCCCAAGTAATCGACACAGCGCATGATATACGATAGAGCGGTGGAAGCGTGCTGTCCAGGCGTTAAAACAGAGAGGATAGAGAAGAAGAAGAAGAAGTCTCCCTACAAAATTATATATATATAAAATATAGGTCTAACGTTTGGTGGTAGATATTATTACTGGTATAAAAAATAACATTTACAAACAAAAAAAATATTTCTGTAATATTTTGACTTAATACATTCGTGATGACGATGTTTCTCCTTAAGGCCAAAGGCGTTCATATTTATACATATATGTTATTTTTGAACTCCCCTCACCCTTCGTTATTCTGTGTCACACTTTATTAGACACCCTTGCGTCACATCGTTTGCTCTCACACTTCATCTTTTTATACTCCGCGCAAATGTTTCACTAGTTATCATTGCGTTTATGGTAATATCTACCGTCACGCACTGAACGTACCCAATAGCACAAGCCCGTGCGTAAAGAGCCGCGCGCCGCACTGCGCATCATCGAATAGTTACATATAGAGTCGAATTCTTTGTAGAATTATATTGAATGATTATTATTATTTTATTCTATATTCACATCACTAGTCACACTCCACACGAACACCTAGGTACATACACGCGACATACCTACATATCGAACACCGAATGGGAATCCTAGATTAAAGGCGGATACGCATCTACACTTTGTGTTATGCATAATGTTTATCACGTACATAACCTCTAAACTTATCTGGAGTAAGACAACATTTAATAAGCTCTTTTTACTGCTCCCTCCGAGTCGCATATACCCCAAATCCGCAAAAAATTTCAATATTTCATCAGTATATGTACATTCTTATATAAACTATTTAATATTATTTTTTGAACCACTTAATTAATTAATATACCAGCCGGTTTCGGAAAATACAATTTTCTTCGTTAGGATGTCAAATTGACTAACCAAAATCATATACGTACATATATCACTCCATTATAATGTTTATAAAATATTTTTTATTAAATAAAATAAAATAATAATTATTGAAAAATAAATCTAGTACCTAACTTAAATTGCTACGATGATAAGAGATGTGGAAATTGACTTAATGACACAAATTTTTTTTTAGAATAGGACATTGTTAAATCATTACTATTTAAACATTTTTACATAGATATTGGATAATTTTCATAGCGCCATTTTCGTAAAAACTTTCATCTCAAGGGCGCTTCACACATGTATACATTTATAGTTGTCGTTGTGTTTAAAATTAAAAAAAGAAAGACTTAAAGGTGAATATTAAAGGTTTAGACTCAGATTGCGAGTCACTCCGTCCTCTTCAAAGTCTGCAAAGAAACCGCAATGCAAATTGCTCAGTAACCACACGACAATGAGACAGTGCTTTAGCCAATAACAGAAGCTTCAGTTGAAGCTGTAGGATCACCCCGGGTAAAATATAAAGAGTATGTTTAATTAATAGCTAAAAGCTTTCTAGTTTCCGAGTCTTATTAATAAGATTACAATTAAGATTGGACATTGAAGATACGTGCTGCGCCCTGGACTCGTTATAATTATGGCGATGGGGATGAACACGTACTAATGAGTGAGAGTGTTGTTCCATCTCATTACCACGTGTGAAATGAAATGATATGATATTATTGTTTATATTTTTTATCGTTTATCATTTTTTTCATTAATATAAAATGAAATAAAATGATGTGCACATCTACGTATATTTCTAACTGGTAATGTTTGGAACATCTTCATTATATGTTTATTCTATGTAAATCTTATTTGCCTAAGGGCACAGTGATGGGCATACTAGGGTATCTTTTCATGATGACCTATAGGGGGGATAATGATAGAAGGGCGATGGTGAGTATGGATGGAGGTGTGCGGGGTGGGGATGCTGAGAGCGGGATGTTTATTGCGCATATGGTTTTAGAAGAAGTTTCGTAAAAATTTTTTATGATTCTAAAGAGAAACATCTAACAATAACGCCTACACGGTTTTTGCACGGGTATAATATTTTAACTTAAAGTCAACATTTTCTACCAGAATAACATCGGGTGTATCAGATAGTTACTCAATAAAAGCTTCTAATAATATTATATATTCTTTAAAGAAACTAACAGTAACCCGTTTTACCAATATTGGTAAAACGGGTAGAAATTTTAATATAAGAGTAAAGGAGCATTTGAGATGTTTGAACAATAGTGGGTTTTCAGAATTTGCTAATCATTTGATAGAAAATAGTCATGGTTTTGATAAAAAATTGGGATTGTCAATTTTGCATATAAACGGTGTAGGTCACAAATTAAATAATTTGGAATCGTTGGAGATAAATAAAGCATGTAAAAGTAATCAGGAAATTCTAAACAGCTAACAAAATTTAACTACGAGTCCTATTCTAAAATTTTTTCCTAAAAATTATTCGACTAAATTTGTATTGAGCAGTAATTTGAGTTAGGTACTAAATTTATTTTTTTAAATAATTGTTGTTTTTTAAAAAAATTAAAAATAGATTCTGGTGAAGAAACAATACTATATTTTTAGTTAGTTATGACATCCTGAAGAAGGAAAAGTGTTTTCCGAAACCGGTAGATGTTTTTTAAACTCAATTGTGATTAATAAAACTAAGATAATAAATAAAAAATATGAATAACCACCAAGTTAATATTGCTAATTTTAAAAGTATAAAAATAATGTGATGGATATGAGAGGTAAGAGGGACGATCGGGAGTAGAAAGGAAGAATTGGGTATAACAAGGATGTGCTCTACGTTAATCCGTTTTGAGTTAGCAACATTGCCAGACTCATATTTTTTTGCTCTACGCAAACGATCGCTTGGTTTAATCTTTAATTTTTTTTTAAATATTTCCATTTCAAAATATCCCTGTTACGATATTATTAAGTTGAATGCAGTTGATGTATACGTACAACAAATAATTTATTTGTTCTATACTCGCTTTTTTAAAAAATATTAAACATTCTCTAACACTTAAATTTTCATATTTAAAATTATTTTTACTGAAGTAAAACTTCCTACTTTCATTAATATTCCATAGTCACGAAAATAAATCGTTCACTTTTCCATAATTTTATTTATTCACAATATTGCTGTATTTTGAATTGAATTTTTTTATTAAAATGAAGAGAAATAAAAGTTCTATCCAACTGTATATTTTAAAACGAAAATACCGGAAATATTTCAAGAACAAAGTGAAATATTAAAATAATAATGTCTCTATTGTGAAAATATATAATATGGACCAAATATAGATCTGATATTGAATTATTTTTTTTAAATCGTGGTGCCGGAGACGAATGACGTATACCGTGGACCGTAAGTCATATAAATGTATTCATTTTCTAAAAATGAAATGATTACTGAAAGAGCTTCGACAACACGCAGGAAGAGAATCCTTGCATACATTAGGTGTTTTCAGATAAAAAACGAGTAATGTGGATGGGGTAAATAAGTAAACAGTAATGTGGACGGGGTTTAAAAAAAAACGAGTAATGTAGATGGGGTAAATAAACTCACTCAAGACCAGAAGGAGTGGAGACGTATTGTGCTCAGCATTCAGTAAACAATAATGAAGAAGAATAAATGTAGCACCTAATAACAAAACTTCCTAAAACTACTTTATATGTTTTTGAGTTATGGATGAAAACGTATATTTTGAAAGCAAATGTACAAAATGTTTGTTTTTATATCAGCATTTTTTAAAGAGACAATTCTGTGATTTAAAATGATTTTTTTCTGAATACATCTTTATGGCAGCCATACTAGATTTTACATCACGATCATTAACAAGCGTTGTGATTGGCTGATATCATTTTAAGGGGAAAGCAACTTATAGTTTGAGGTATTTTGGAACTAACCTTGATTTTGAACATGTAATATCAATGCAATTAAATGGCGAGAAACAATGTGTTTTGCATGTGTTTTAAGAAAATGTAGTTACTAAATTGTGTTTTAAATTAGTAAAATATATTTTCATTTTGTTTATAGGTAGGCAAAAATAAATAACTTAAAAATAATGTGATTATAATTCTAAATGAAATGCATAGATTTTATTTAGGTTTACTTATATTAAAGGTGTCAGATTTTTAAAACTGAGTAGACCTTACCCGATTATTGACGCACGTACGTATGAACCTTAGAGAGGTAAAGGATCTTCTGTGTTTGTGATTTCAAGCCTCAATTGACATCCCATTAGGAGCTTGTAATGAAAGCGTGCATTTCTATTTCAAAGAAAAAATAATAAAGGTGAATACGAAAGGGATAACCCTATCCTTCCATCTAGCACTCTTCAATCAGAACAACCCTCTCTCATTCGAACGGGTATTACAATAATTCTTGGATTCGAGTCTGGGTTTGTTGAAGTACTCCATGTTATGTATATTCTTATAAAATAATTTTATGGCCCCTTTAGAAGCTTCAACAATCGTCAAGTATGCGTGATAAGTGACAGTGACTAACGCGAAAGTGACATGTTAGAACAAAAGAGTGTGGCGTATTAATCTCCTTGCTTACGGTATTTCTTTCGGTTGTCATCTGTTTCTAAAGTTTTACAGTTAATTTATGTGATAAATCTTATTATTACATAAATTATTATTATTTGATTACCACAAGATTTCCTCGGGGTTCTATACTCTGATTATTGTCTAATTACTTGGGTCTCAATTCACTGTAAGTGAAACTCAGTATTTTACGTTTATTATAACACATTATACAGTAGATATAAATTATACATTCAGAGATAGACTAGTTATTCAGAAGAAGCTACGATGGAAGAGAGCTGTTCCCCCAGAGATAGCCTCTTATAAGTTTCGTCCCCCACCACTCGTGTACTCACTTTTATGACACACACACATATATTTACAGAGTGATAGTTCTCACAATTTAGTATCGATAAATATTATTTTCTTAGGTTTATTAATTCTTCTTCATTACTCTTTCTGTTTCATACTCAATGCTGAGCATCGAATCTGAAACTTAGTGTGCATATTGTGTCTTTATTTCTTCCAGTCTTACCCATGTTGATCGCATCGTTTAATGAGGGCCCTGTAAACTCCTTGATTTAGTCTATCTAGCAGAAGACCGTCCTTCTGATTGCTTTCCCTCAACTGTCTCTATGTTAACAAGCTTCTCGAGACTAACAACCAAAGTATGTAAGAATTCTTTTCCTGTACGTTGTCAAAAATCTTTCTGTATCCTTAACTTCTGGAGGATAGAGACATTTGTGTGCTTTGTGGTTCACGAGATACATAGTATCTGTCTCCAGAACCACATCTCGAAGCCATCCAACATGTTAATTTCCTTCTTTGTTGGTATGCGTGTGGTTTGTGTATGTAAGGCGTACACGCGAGCGAAAGGATCGTTTGTACGTGCGCAAGTGAGAAGGCTATAGGTATGTTGACCTGGCCGTGTTCAGCCTCTGCTCTGAGCCGCGAATTGAGATATATTATTGTTAATAATTATATCTGTTAACATCATGTAAACAGTGTATTGTCACCAGAAGCACGCTTATTATTCCCGAGATAGAAACTGATCTTCTCGTGCAACCGATATAGCTGGCACTAGAGAAACATTACAATTGGAGGTACATTTCAACTGGCGCAGCCGAAAAATATTTTTCCTTGATATTGAGCATACGATTGGGGTTGTAATACAAATGTTGTAACACTTGGTAATTCTATTTTCATTTCATACCGTGCTATGAAAAATATAGAGATTTATTATTTATCCGCTTAATACATTTTTTTCCAATATTAGGCTTTTGGCATGATTTTAGTGAGATAGAAATAGAAAAGCGAATTAAATTATTATAATTTATTTTTTAGTTACAACTATCCTCATTATTGAAAGTATCCTATTATAATTTAAGCTACTCGACTAAAGTAAGATTGTAACCAAATGCAGTTACCTTCAAGGGCTATCATCCACTTTGCACATTTTCTCACCGAGCTACTGTTTACTGTCGCGGTTCTCATCTGTCGCTCCAATCCGGGGTTTAAAAAGCTTTCCTCTGAGATGACGGTCCTTGAATTGATGTGCAGCCAGGATCGTGAATAACACCCCCCCGCGACTGTGAAGTGAAGCAATAGGGGATGACGGCGCGGAGGCGGCGGCGTGGGGCGGCAGGTAAACCGAGACATTTTCAAATTGTATGTGTACCCGTCGCGGGGAGGAACTTGCACTCCGTGAGCTCTTGAAATATTGCACCCTTCACATTTGACATCAATATTCCATGAATTCAGGCTTCCAACGCACTCAGAGTGCGGTGCATTTTGAAAATGAAACCAGTTTAAATATTAAACACCTCGGTATTAATATTTAAAAGCTGTTTTATTTATTTCTTTGAAGCCGAGTCCCTGTAGCATAGCTATCTATTTAGCCTTATTCAAAGCGAAAACATGAACAAAATGATTGTTTTTTAGTTATAACTGAATGTGTTTATGTTGTTTTTTAAAATTAAAATTTATTTATTTTATTTTTAAGATATTGCGCATAAAATTACGCACAATATCTTAAAAAGTGTGACCATTGCTGGTATACAAGGGATGAAATAACATGTATGAATTCAATATAATATGTAAAACTATAGTATGTAAATGTCTCTCCTGCACCCTTTGTCCGAACTAAACACAAATTTGTAAGGTTGCTCTTTAGGGCCCTGCGCAAAACATAGGCACCATCCATTCTCCCCCTTGCCATTCCACGTCCTCCCCGTGATATAAATGTCTAATAAATTGAATGCCATCCACTAAATTGTTTGCACAATTTCTCTTTGGAATCCTGCGTAAAAGATATAATTTAAAAATAAATATACATTTATTTAAACAAAGTTATCATCGCAAGTCTATCAGTAAAGAGTCACTAAACAGTCGAATTTGTATTTTACTTTATTTATTTGTTATCTATGTGTGCAATAGGAATGAATATTATTTAGTCTGATTTAAAGAAAGAGTACAGCCGAGTTTCACCCGTAACTGGGTATGTCTTACTTTGAAAAATAATACACGATAGATTTTAATTATTTATTATCATTAAGTCAAATAACTTACATAAAGGTTGTTAGCGTTGAATAAATTAAAAAAAATATTTACTCCTGAAACATTGCATTAAAAACACAGTCATTTTAATACAGAATACAGAAACTTTGTGAGTTTCTTTTTTCATGTGAGATTTTTATATTTATACCGACTGGTTTTGAAATAAATATTTTTATCATACCTAAATATATAAGTTAGGTAGAAATAAACTGTCCTAGTTGCGAAAAATTCGAAAATGGTTCGAAATTTGGACAATTTGGAGTCGTC
Source organism: Eubasilissa regina (assembly GCA_022840565.1). Classification (NCBI taxonomy): domain Eukaryota; kingdom Metazoa; phylum Arthropoda; class Insecta; order Trichoptera; family Phryganeidae; genus Eubasilissa; species Eubasilissa regina. The sequence continues at coordinate 33,069,709 of JAINEB010000018.1, forward strand.
AAGGAGTTGCTCCAAGCTGCCAGACAGTCATCGGATCGGTGGATTCTGTCTGTGGTCTTTTGACTAGTACTGCACTACGCCTAAACATGGAAACAGTACCAGAAGTCGAATATATTTGTAGGCCATATCATGAAGATGGATTCGATCAGTCAGGCTTCAGTTTACGTCATTTACATGATTATATGTTTAACATAACTATGTGTTTTACATAATTACATGATCATGATTTACATGATTGTATGATTTACATGATTACATTGTTTACATAATTATATGATTTACATGATTACATTGTTTACATAATTATATGATTTACATGATTACATTGTTTACATAATTATATGATTTACATGATTACATTGTTTACATAATTATATGATTTACATGATTACATTGTTTACATAATTATATGATTTACATGATTACATTGTTTACATAATTATATGATTTACATGATTACATTGTTTACATAATTATATGATTTACATGATTACATTGTTTACATAATTATATGATTTACATGATTACATTGTTTACATAATTATATGATTTACATGATTACATTGTTTACATAATTATATGATTTACATGATTACATTGTTTACATAATTATATGATTTACATGATTACATTGTTTACATAATTATATGATTTACATGATTACATTGTTTACATAATTATATGATTTACATGATTACATTGTTTACATAATTATATGATTTACATGATTACATTGTTTACATAATTATATGATTAACATGATTACATTGTTTACATAATTATATGATTAACATGATTACTTAGTTTTCACAATTATATGATTTACACTATTATATTATTTACACGATTATATGATTTTTTGCATTTAAATAATGAAGATTGATAAGTGACTTTTCTTACTTGAAGTATCTATCGAATTATACTTATGTTCGTTTACTTAAACTATTTTGATAATTTTTCTTGGCATTTTTTAAAACTTATGTTTTCATCTTATTTTATTTTTTGAAAAACATATTTGTTTTTCTTATAATTAAATTTTTGTTAATCAACAGACAATGAATCGATGAAATGATCAATGAACAAATAAATATTTGCAATTCTTATTTATTAAATATATGTAACTCTATATGAGTAGGTTGCTGTCTATGTTACAAAAAAACATATATTATTTGTCTTCACTTGAATTTGTATTAGATGTATGTATAATAGAAAATGTTAAGATATTTTGTGCTAATGATAGTTAAACATATAAATTTTTATTTTTTTATAACATTAATGTATGATAATAATGCCATGGTATTTCCAACATAGTCCATTTTAGCATTAAGGGAATGTTATATTGTTAATCACCTAATATGTTATACCCAATTTTGTAACAAAATTTATATATGACCTCACCGCACTATTCGATGTTTTATCAGTTGATAATGGCCTAGAGATTTGAAACGATCGTCCAATTATTTGGAAAAATTAAATATTGAACCAAAAAAATTGTGCTTGATTAAAAATGGAGTTCTATAAAATGCAATACCGTCTGTATTAAAAAAAAGGAATCTAATTATTGTTATTACATAATTAAAATAATAATTTAGAGACTTTAAGGGATGCAACCTCAAAAAGATGGAACGACATCCATATGTTGATAAAACGCAAGAAAATTTGTTGTTAACAACTGGAAGATTATTTATAAAGATAGACGACATTGGTGAAGATTTCTATTTGAGATGGCAAAGGTACTCAGCTGATTGTAGCCACATGATGGATTAAAATCATCTAGTCCATCAGTAATCAAGTAAATGAATATAACTGATCGATTATGCAAATAAATAGTTTCTTATGTATAATTAATATAAGTTTGAATAAAATTGTATTCAACAAATATCAGATATCTCATAAAGATAAAGTTATTTTTTGTTATATACATGAAAGTATGGGGTAATTACAGGGCTTACGACCTATCTTCGGCTGGCTAAAGTGATCACTTTATACTTGATACTTTCATATATTTTCTATTAAATATAAAAAAAAATAGCATTGTCTCTATGAGATATCTGATATTTGTTTAATAACAGAACCTTTGTAGGTAAAAATCCAGTAATTGTGTGTTCTTGGACATATTCAAATATTGCTAAAATTGTATTCGATTGTAAAGATTTTATAAACGATAAAGACATGTCGATTTCTCCATATCCTATTTACGTCAGATCTGAATAGGGTTCCATCCGAAAACTTGCCCCGCGAACAATTCTGGTTCATGTCAGACAGCACTATTATTCTACTAGACAACTTTATGACACTCCCTACCCCCATTTCCAAAATCTCCGGGGCTGTATTTTGAGCTGTGGAATCTTGCCTCCGTCTGTGTACGTATTGAAAATTTTATTATAAATCAAAAATGGTAGAATGTCTCGGTGAGATGAGCGACTCGTATCCGGAGTTATAAAATACAACAATGCCTTATTTCAGTCTGCCGTTTGTGGAACGGGGTCGTGCGAGTTTTAGGATCGACACATTGGATATACGCACATTCGTTATTACTGGGAAGACATTGAAAGGGTGTATACAGTGTACCTACTATCGATAAAAATACATGTCAAATATGTTTACAGATCGTTCGCTTAGTTTCATTGTTTACCATTATATCTATGTTTTCATGTTTAAATGACAAGAATTCGCGCGAACACCCGAAAATCGAAGAGGTCCACGAAGAAGATTATGAAGAGATTTTTTTCAACAATTCTACTCTCAGTCAACTCTCAGCTTTCATTGTCCCTGTCTAGACACCGTGTTTCAGAGATTTACCGTCTCGCCTCTTACTTCATACACGTCGTATGTCAATCGTCAGTTGGGTGATTTTGAATCCCTTCAGCAGCAGTTTAATTTGAATAAAAGTGTATATTATCTTTGGAATTGATAAAAAAAATGTATTATTGTAAGCTTTTCCCACACCGAAGAAAATATTTACACGTTTGTATGCTATTAATAAATATTAAAAAATACTCATTGACAATTTTGAATCTAAGTTTATAAATTGATTTATTAAGGAAAACACATTCTTATTGTGAAGTTGTAATTATTCAGAACATAGGTCTGTGATATTTTAAATACTAAATTAATGTATTAATTATAAATATATACATATAAAATCAATTTTGTCGAAAAATATTGTTTATAAAATATTATAATGGAACGACAGGTGTATTAATTTGAAAAATGTAACATATAGGTTCGAAAATTTGTCAAGAAAAATACTGGTGTTATAGCATAAAGGTAGTGCACTTCCCCGGATTGGAAATAGAGATCCAGGTTCGTATCCCGGTGACGCAAAAACAATATTTTTCGACAAAATTGATTTTATATGTATATATTTATAATTAATACATTAATTTAGTATTTAAATTGATTTGATTAAATTTTAATTAAACTACAGAGAACGATAGATCGGTCGCTAATTATATACTGTTCCGAATAACGTCCAGAGCCGGCATCGGGACAAGTTCAGAATAGGCAAACGGAAGACCACAATGTTCATATAAACTTGAGAGACTTAAATATAATTAATTACATTGGATGATGGTTTCATTGGTCGATGCACGACTGAGGATGACTAACATAATTTTACCTTTGCAATGCAGTTGCAAATTGCCGAGTTTTGTTATGATTTGACATAATTATTTATTAATTAGTATTTTAGCTTAATTAGTTTATCTAGCTCAATTATGTTTGTAAATAATAACATGTAATATTATATCTGTCAACAAGACAATTATGTTTGTAAATAATAACATGTAATATTATATCTGTCAACAAGACAATTATGTTTGTAAATAATAACATGTAATATTATATCTGTCAACAAGACAATTATGTTTGTAAATAATAACATGTAATATTATATCTGTCAACAAGACAATTATGTTTGTAAATAATAACATGTAATATTATATCTGTCAACAAGACAATTATGTTTGTAAATAATAACATGTAATATTATATCTGTCAACAAGACAATTATGTTTGTAAATAATAACATGTAATATTATATCTGTCAACAAGACAATTATGTTTGTAAATAATAACATGTAATATTATATCTGTCAACAAGACAATTATGTTTGTAAATAATAACATGTAATATTATATCTGTCAACAAGACAATTTCACTTTCTAGTGACTCCTGATTGAAACCATAATATTGTGATCAAAAAGAAAAAAGATAAAAAAACTGTTTTCAAATAAATATTCCTTCACTTGTTTTTCATCTGTTCTCTGGTAATGACGCCCACCATTTTGAAGAGCGGCATGAATACCTATTATTTCCTTTTAAAAGTTTACTGCGTACAATCTTTTATCTGCCACTCTTTGAACGACCCACCATCCCCTACGCAAGATCCAAGAGACGCAGGTACGGGGGCAACTCTAGAATCTAGGTTAATTACTCGAGCCTGGGGATGTTTTCAAGAAACAAGAGTATTGGCAACCGCATTTCTGACATCACACCAATAGCGAATCTTTTGTCTGCCTTAAAGATTTGTATCGGAAAAAAGTTCTGTTTTCGCAGTCAAATATTTAATGGCCCGTTGTCCCAGAAGCAGTTGAAAACATCGTCGAACGAGTATTTGGAGTGAAATATTTATTTGAACAATTGAACCTCTATCGTATACCTGATACCTCACGCCGTGGTAAGAAGCTTTGAAGAAATTACATTTCGGAACAGGCTGCTTGGAGTTTCAGAAAAAAGTCTATCTCATGACATGTGTCGACATGTGTGATCTGAGTTGTAGAGTCGCTCGGAAGGAGTGACTGAAGTTTGAAGGTTATGCAAGTCGGATCAGAATATTTTGTACACGGTGAGACTGATGGCCCTATCTCTCTTCAAGTCTCACGCATGTGGATGTATGTCATAGTGTATATGAATTTGGTTGATGCGAGTAAGTACACATTCTGTGACTAGAGCAAGGTATATAATTAAAAAAAGCACTTATAAAAGTTTACTGCGGGTATTAAAGTTAATTTGCACACAAAAAGTTCGTAACGGGAGATGCTTGCTTAAGGTGTTATTGGAAAGACGGACTGCGGAAAAATGGCTGGCTTTCGCTGGCTTCTAGGAGGTGCCCGTCTCGATGTATTGACATCATGTGCCTGGATTGACATCCAGGTACAGTAGGGCGCGTTCAAGTCCCCTACACAACCGTTCGATACTGAGTATGTATAATAATATGTATTAAAATCTTTATAGATTGTTGAAAACGCATTTTTGTTGTAAAGTTGCAATTTCAAAACGGAATTTTGTGGAAAAAACATATATCCCGATAGCAACATTATATTTTTTCTGTATATTGATACCTTTAATGTTTATGAGTACACATATATATTTTTTTAATCTGCAACAATTTGTAGGTGATTAAGTAAGAATAGATGTGAGAAAAAATATTTTTTTTAAGGATGAGGAAAAATATATTTGAGGAACGGAATATTCTCTTCTCGTATTTCTACAATAATATGAATATACATGAATTGAAATATAAGAGTATTTTAAAAAATGTAATTAAGTCAACATGGATACCTGACGAATGAACCTGGTCTAGACTGACGAATTTTGTCCATTGAGTGAATTCAGCCTCTAGTTTTAGAATGTCAAGAATTAAATGTTTTTGCTTAGCCTCATTTCCTTGATACTCTGCTACGAAAAAATCACACAAATTTTAGTACATCATCATGCGAACATGCGTTTTCTATTCATTTTATATTCTTCGCGGTTCATATAAATAGGCATGTATGTTAGCATACATACGTCCTTAGCAAGCTTTTCTTGTCATGATAAGAGAAGCACCCTCAGCAGTCGGCGGTAGATGGTAGGCGGTAGTCAGGGTTGGCACTTGTCGTATCGCGGATAATTGGATGATTGGCGCCGATAGCGCCGATTTATTATGTTCCGTTTTGTGGCTGGAACTTGAAAGCAGCCTGACGCGAATCTTGTGGCTATTCAAGATTTGATTGAAAATCAAACGATTGTAAGGAATCCTGTTAGGCGTTTTGATGGGAAAAATATTTGAAATAGGAATTTGAAAAACATTTCCGCGGCTCGAGTTTGAAAATGAGCAGTTTTCAGGAGCAAATCGACCTCTTTGGGTTGTGAACAGACTTTACGAAGTACTTATAGCAAATTATGATTTCAAAAGTCTTATTTTTAAGAACAACACATTTTTGTAGTGAAGTTGCATTTTCGAAACATAGTTCTATGGTTTTTCTAATACAAATTAAATGTTAAGTTAAAAGTTGAAGTGTTAGTATGGAAGCTGCGTACTGGAAGCCGAAGCACAGATCCTTCCCCCTACTCGCAGGTTCAACGACATATAAAAGATCGCAGGAAGCAGTTGGATGTAGATAACAGAGAATAAAAAGAAGTGATGGTTGTTAAGACAGGAATTTCTTCAACAGTGAGAGGGACTGAAGAAGAAGACATCAATACTTTCTTAGGATGCATGTCTTCTTTTTTCCTCTTTCAAGTGTGTCTTAATACGTGACGAAGCGGAATATAGAAAGGATGGTAGGAATTTGGTATAGGTATATGACCATAACGGCTCAAGAACCAACCAGAAGAGCATGACTTACCTGAATTTTCTTGCTGTAGTCACAGGTCTCTTGAACTTCAGGAACAACTTCGCCGATTCACACGAAGTTCAGTGAACACAGTAGTAGTTTCGGCACGCACTGCGAGAGAACCGAAACTCAAGAGCACCAGTAACTTTAAAATAACTACAAGTCAGTGTGACGAGCTCGTAGCAAAACATTCACTCTTCTTGACAGTTCACAAGTCACAGATCACACACAGAAAAGGTCGTGCTCTGTGGTAAGGATAAACTGAGGGGGGGGGGACAACTCACCTATCTACCGCTGTGGCAGGTCTTCTTCGCCCCAAAGTTGTGCTCAGGATAATCTCCTTTTAATACAAATTAATTGAATCAACTAGAAAGATATACACAAAAAATCTATCAATCGAAAAAATATTTAGTTATTACCGGGATTCGAACCTGGACCTCCTCCTATTCGGGGAAGCGCGTTTACCATTTCGCTATAGCAATCGAATACATTTTAAACAAATTTTGAACTTAATTCTATAATCTTTCCAATTGATACATCTATTATTTTATGTTTAAAAACAATCAACTTTATATTTCGGTATTAAGAAAAAATATGTTGCTTATGAAATTTTTTCTAAGATTTTAAATATAAAGTCACAATAAAACGAATGTAAGTGATACTAAAATTGGAGACAATTGGAGAAATAATGTATTCTAGAGCAGGAATGTTTTTATTATGGATTTGTTTGATGGTGTCGAAGATAAAACAATAATATAAGTAATTATTATCTCCGTACAGACATCAATGGTGAAGAACGTAAATTATTTAACTTTTGAAATTAACATTATGGTTAAAATTCATTATTTTTATTTGTTAACTTTATTTTATTAACCACTTATTGAGTTTTAATACATGTATTTAAACTCAATAAGTGGTTAATAAAACAAAGTTAACAAATAAAAATAGTTAATTATTTTAATCACAATTATTTTTGCCTTAAAAGATAAATTAAATGTATCGATAAGAAAAATATACAGATAAAATCAATTTATCGAAAAAATATTTATTTATTTACCACCCGCACTCGAACCAGCAACCCTTCCTATCCGGAAAGTGCGCTGATCTATTAAACCGCCTCAACATTGTAAGTTAACGACAAATTTTCGAACTTATATGTAGCACTTTCAAATTGATACATCTGTTATTCGATTATTTGAAAACAATGTACTTAATGTTTATGTAAAAACCTTAAACACCTTTGAGTAAAATTCGATAGAAGACACCACAATTAAATGAATTAATTCATTTTTATTAAATTTTGGAAACATTAATACAACTTATATATTATTCTGTGATATTTTAATAAAAATTGAAAATGTTTTGAAAAACTGCTACATCACAACAATAATGTGTTAATAAGTTAATACTATTTTTATAGTACAAAAGTTTAGCTTAGTTTGAAAACAGCAACGCAGATTAAATGAATCACTTAGAAAGATTAATTATACAGAATAAATCTATCTACCGAAAAAAGTTTTGATTAATTTAATTTGTATTAAAAATACCACAGGATTATATTTATGTATTGCAACTTTACAATCAAAATGTGTTTTCATTGAAAATAGTAAGTTTAATGTGACACTTATTCCATGTACAATTCTATATATTTAAAAAATAAATAAATATATTCAGGATGTAAGGTAGGTATATAGCGCCTAAAGTAAAAGTTCACTTCAAGGCAACTTTACATAACTAACTAACTTACCATCATGCCATTCACGCCGCGGGGGTAGGCAGATAGGATAGTGAGCTATACTCTTCTGTTCTGGTACACGATTGAGGTGTTCAAAAACAGAACAAAAATAGGACTGTTCCGTACAGGAAACATGAATGAATGGAACAAGGGTGGTTCGTCGATCTCAGTTTCTCTCAACCAGCGATGATGATGATAATTATGAGGTCGCAAGAAATGAAACACAAAGAATGTTCATTATCGGTATTGAATTGTTTCCCGCCTGAAGAATACTCTGTTTTTATTCAAATTCATAACAATACATATAATCATATTTGTAAGTACTTACACGGCGTCAAGCTGTCGCTGTAACGTTTTACGAAGACGTCTTTGTTTTTCTGAAATCTATTCCACGGGTTTTTTGGCGCCACGCCGATGATTGTAATTCTGTGCGATACAGTAACATTGACGAATTTAAGATAATTTTATTTTAATCCTGTTTCTGATACACTAAAATTTTATTTATGAAGTCAAATGCAGCCGTTCCATTATGCTTCCGCACTTCCTTGAATGTTTATTTCCGGTAAACTTTTCCGATCGATAGGTTTGAATTGTTTTTTTTTTTTCCGCAAACTGTTCACCATTTCGATAGTTTTCGAAATAAACACAAATTGGTGCACGGTGTGCCGAAAAAAGCTCACGTCATAAACGTTCGATATTTTTAGCGGTTTAAATTGAATCCAATATAATTCGAGGAATCAAAAGAACCACCGCGGTGGAAGCGCGAGCACAAAGTGGGATTTATTAGTTGGGGGATATTTCGGATGTTGATGCATTTTTTTTCGTCTCAATTCTCCGATTTAATGTTTTCCCACTTTTTTCTGGCGAGTACAGTCGGTCTAATCGAAGGTGACCGAAATATTATAAATATATTTTTCAAATCAATGTTTTTGGACTGTAATGAACTCGCTTCATCACCCAGATACATTTTTAATTTAGTTCATCAGAAGACATTAGAAATTCGTCAATACCTAATCTCAAAAAAAATATGTGTCTACAAAGTAACCAAATTAGTGCGTCATACTTATTACATATTGAACTAAAATAATACATTCCTGGTTCCTACCCATATAAAGCACAGTGCTAAGTAATCTAATAAATTTAGTTTTACAACGTAAAAATAAATTTTATTACTTTCTTCCTTCCTAGTGAACTGTACATATACATACATACGTACAAATACACAAACAAATGCGCGAGCTATGTTTATATACAGAGTGCAACAAACCTAGTACACAATATTTTGTGGATGGATACCTGACTAAATTACGAGTCGAAAATGTTTAAAGGTTATGTACCTAATCTCAACCATGACAGATATAAGTATTTAAAGAAAAAATCGTAATTATCCGATTATTTCGATTAATTGAAATATTTTATTGATTCTATATTATATATTGAATACAAAAAATTAAAGGTCATCGAATTTCAAGCGGTCTTTCTTTGGTTTCATAATTTAGAGCCTGATAGAAAGATATAAACTAATAATAGATACATTTTACAAATAATATATTTATTTCGAAGTACGTAGACACGTTAACATGATTTTGTAAAAATTTTGAACAATAATATTTGCCATAACGGTGTGTATTCGCACATATTGCTTGAAAATTTTCGGCTCACAATGTAGTCAGCTATTCACCAATAAAATATTATGGACTAGGTCCGTTACATCCTGTATAACTAAGAGAATACTAATTGTACATACTCAATCGACTTTTTTATCACCTTTTGTCACATTTTGATAATACTTCTCCCGTGCTTAAATATTGAACACAAATATCTATTAAATCAGAAGTTATTCAGTAATATAAAAAAACATTATCATCTTAATATCTTTATTGTATATAGTTTGTCGTGGTGAAAAAATAATGACAATTATTATGATTAGTTCGTAGCTTAATTATGTATGTAATAAAAAATTCTACTAACAACTATGTAATCAGCATTTAAAAAAATGATAACTGCTATCTAGTAGCTTAGTAAAAACTGAGAAATATAGTGATGTGAATGGTATGTAAAATAAAATTGAAAAACATGAGCAGAAAGGTAATCTAAAAGTATCCACGAGGATATTTGTATCTATCGTCAGTCTTAAATAATGTTTACATTTCGAATCCATCCTCCCTTGTAAGATAAAAGTTACTTTTCCACAATTTAGCCACATCCATGGTTCTTACTTTATACCTGCATCCTTGGCATTCACAGCGGAGCTCGCCCCACTACCCTTGCGGCTCCCGCCCTTAACAAGCCGATTATTTGAAGAGGGGAAGCGATACGTGCACCGTGCACCCCTGATACATGATCCCCTGAACTACTACTGGCTTTCGGCAAAGTCTAAAGCATGATCGCCAAGTTAAACGGAAAGCAATGGAACATTCGCAAAAAATCATTTTAATTACACCATAAAACCGTTAATGATTCCGTAAAAAGTTTTTTTTTTGTGAATGCGTTAAATTTAATATCTCTTTTGTTGAATGCTTTAAATGTTGAGATCGATTTTCAGGCAAGATTTAGGCACGTGTGCAGATCAATGGAATACATTTTTCGAGGCACTACGTAACTGGTGAATTTTGTCGGAATGTAATGTACTAGAAGTTTGTATGAATGTTTGTTAACTTTTTGTGAGAGGTGGAATTTTGTCATCACTTTTGCAATTCCTGTGCTGTGGTGTGGATGCACCTCGAGGCACGATTTACGCCTCGCAACGGTGTTAGAAATGTTCGAAAAAACCCAATGGCGGCTTATCGCCGCTAGAAACACGCCGTAAAAAAGTGCAGTCGTGTTTTTGTAGAAGGGGTGTCGTCGCCCATTGTTCCTGTGTTTGGGCTGCTAAATTGCAATCGGAAGAGTTGTAAAAAATGTGAGTAGAAGTGTGATAAGATAATGCTCGTGAAATACTACCCGCAAGGGTTAGAGGGTATTCATGGGAGTAATTGGTAATGCTACCTGCTTGCCTTGGTCGAGGACTCGCCCTGTGTTTCAAGTTATTAAATATAATGATATTGTCTTTTAGAAAATCTTTGACATAATTGATGAAGGTTTTTTTTGATATTCAGATGTGTAAATTCAAATCAAGATCGGTCGAAATAATTTAAACGAATTGTGTTAGAAATACGTAGTCTTCAATTAAGTACCAACCAAATAATTAAGACAACCTTATGTATAGATTTTAATAATATAATAATTCTCTTATACAATACTGTAATATAACAAACCATATAATAATTGATAAAATGTTAACTGGTACATTATATATTTACAAAATTAATAGAAACGGTACGGTTTAACAGGGAATTATTTTAAGATTTATAAGATTAGCAAAATCAACTTTGTGGTTAAAGTCCATTATTTTAGATTGTTAACTTTGTTTTATTAACCACTTATGTAATTAATTAATCAAACACATATGTTATATTGTTTCTTTAACAGAATTTATTTTTAAAAACGATAATTATTTAAAAAATAAATTTAGTACATAACTTAAATTGTTACTTGATGATACAAAATTATTAGAATAATTTTTATGAAAAATTTTTAGAATAGGACTTGTGGTTAAATTTAGTTGGTTGTTCATAATATTTTGGTTAGTTTTACATGCTTTATTTATTTCCAATGATTCTAAATTATTTAATTTAAGACCAACACCGTTTACATGTAAAATAAACAATCCCAAATTTTTATCAAAAGTTTAATCATTTTCTAAAAAATGATTAGAAAATTCTGAAAACCCACTATTGTTCAAACATCTCAAATGCTCCTTTACTCTTATATTAAAATTTCGATCCATTTTACCAATATAAAATGCAGCACAATCCTTGCAACTAAGTTTATAGACACCAGAATTGTTAAATTTATCATCTTTGTCTTTAGAATTGCCGTCTCGACACAGAATTTCTCTAGTGAGACGAGCACATTTCAAAAAGATTTTTACATTGTATTATATAGTTACAAATAAAATAAATAAATAAATAAATAAATAAATTTATGAGTAAATTTCCAATTGTTAAATTGTTTTATTTTTAAGAAGTTGTGTCGAAAATGAATAATTGCTTTTAATGATCACTACTACAGCATCTTGTATCCTATCTTTCGATAGTTCTAGTAAACACATCTTCACAATACACATTACATTAACATCTTAAGGGTCAAATGTTATGTGTTCTTGCAAATACTTTGTGTTGGAAGAATGTACTCCAATTGAAGAAATGATAAGGCAACTTGAAGTATCGAAGCAACATCATATCCAGACATGGAAAGAATGATGTATCTCGTGATGTAGGAAAAGATTGCTGGAAGTCGGGGCCCTGGAAGAAGAAAAATAGTATTCTTGAAGAACCGGTCTACTGTGGAGCTTTTTCGGAAAAAACATTGATGATAGCCAACAAATTCTACCAACATTCGTTAAACGAATAAATCACGAGGAAAATAAGAATTTATTTAAATTTTAATACCAATCATTATTCTTACTTGCTCTCAAAGCATAATCGATAAACAAATCATTATAAAATATTTTTAAGGAGAACACATTATTATTGTGAAGTTGTTGTTTTTCAGAACATAGTTCTAAGATATGTTTAATACAAATTAAATGTATCGATTAGAAAGATAAACAGATAAAATCAATTTATCGAAAAAATATTTGTGTTGCCATCCGGACAAGTTATATAAAATATATAAGTTATGTAATGTTTCCAAAAAATGAATGAATTAATTAATTCTAGCGTCTCCTATCGGATTTTACTCAAAGGTATTTGAGATTACGTACATATTTAGTAGATTGCTTTCAAATAATGGAATGACAGGTGTATCAATTTGAAAGTGCAACACATAAGTTCGAAAATTTGTCGTCATCTTACTATGATGCCGTGGTGATAATAGATCAGCCCACTATCCCGGAAGGAAGGATAACAAAAATATTTTTTCGATAAATTGATTTTATCTGTTTATTATTTTAATGTAATGTAAATTTGTATTAAAAACATTATAAAATACATTTACACGATTTTCACAAGGCTTCATATAGTGAACATTGCCTTTCTCACCTTACCTATGTTTATGCATACAAAATAGAAAAACACGCGTAATAATTTATTAACACACACTTTTACATCTACCTCTCTACACACGCATAGCCACTGAACCCTAGGTTTTATGGTGGTTGTATCTTGTATCCTAAGGTTAACCTCACTGACAGGGGGTAAAAATATCACCAAGATAGGTAAGAAACATACACGCGTTTTCTGAAATATCTCAATAAAAAGTGTCTGAAAAGATATAGGGTGTGGTTAAAATATAGCAGAATGTGCACGGAGGGATACAGCGCACGCATAAGGGGTGCTCATTGAATTAGAAATTTGTAAAATTTGTTTGTAATAGTGCATTTAAATCATTAATATTATTATTATATTAACAGGTTGAGGTTTGCTTTAATTCATTTAGGTATTTCCTGAATATTTTTTATTTTTCTAAAAATCATCCGATGTGATTGCCCAAATACGTGAATCCTAAAATTCTAAATAATTATCAGTATTTTAGAGTTGAAGCGAAATTTTTATTTAAATACAAATTAAATGTATTAATTAGAAATATATACATATAAAATCAATTTTATCGAAAAATACGCTACGGGAATTCGAATCTGAATCTCTTCCTATCTGGGGTAAATGCATTTATCGATTATGCTACACCAACACAGTGCATTGACGACAAATTTTCGAACCTATATATTACACTTTTCAAATTGATACATCTATCGTTGTATTTTCTTATTATTTATATATGTTGCCACAAAGTTCGTTTCCTATTTTAAAGTATCAATAAGCCATTTATCTATTTAATAAGTTTTTTTCAAATAATTGTCTTCAGTGTACTAAATATGTTTTTGCTACACTTTTATTATGATTTTTGTTTATGTCGATTAACTGTTTGTTTTCTAAATAAAATAAAATAAAAAGTAATATTGCAAATGTTGAAGAAAAAAATATATTTACGTATCTGAAATAAATGTTTTTTTAAATTAAAATGTTTGGTAAAATAAAATTGGTTGTATTGACAGGGATACGATTATTCCTGTACCGAACTAATCGTGGATATCACAAATCACATAACGCTGTTGTCATCTTACAACCCCATCTGGTTCGATAACTGAATACAACCCCGGTGAAGACACCACGGCTGACGGGGCTGGGGGTGGGGCGTCTTACCAGCTAGCAGCCACCCTGCACGGGGGATATTTTCACCTCAACTAACTGAGAAGAGAGTGGATTGTCACGTACTGGAGATATTTTTCAATGGTAGATAAGATACGTGAGAGGAACACACGGCACAGTGGAACACGCTACGGCTGCTGCGGCGCGGTTCTTCAACAATGCGGTGCCGCCAAATTAGTCAATACAATATGTGCAAGAAATACATGAACTTTAAATTCAAACCGGATGTTTAATACATGAAACACCTTTCTGTGACCTTTTAGAGATTAATGTTTTTTTTTAAAATTCGATCCATCATTAATGATGGCAGGTTTATAGAGTCGCGCAAGTTGCTATTACGAACAACAGAGAAAGCGAAAAGGAAATGGGAAAGAATAAATAAAAAATAAGGATTTGGGATGAAATAAGGACGATGTTATCAAATCGATAACTTTAGTTATGTTGTTATTAATATTTTAATCTAAAATATCATCTGTTTGTCTGTGTCTCAAAACTTCTTTATGATACAGGTCCCTGCACCATAAATCCGCCCCCATATTTCATGAACCAAATAGAAATATTTTCAGGTTTATTCGAGATTTTATGAATTTTTATTTTTTTCACATATATAATGCGTACATATATGCATTATATGTAATACCTTTCATTCTAGCCCACTGACTTCATTTTCGGTATGCTTAGCTTCAATAGAATTGTAAAAATGAGGAATATATGATTACTCTTGAAATATATTAAATATATACTTTATTAGTATAATACGTGGTAAAATGGAGAACTGTTGACTAAATAACACAAATTTATTTATATATTAGTGTATACGATAGAAAATAGACGTGGAAAATATTTCGGTTAACAGAATCGTAATGACACTGATAGAAGATAGTAGGAAGAAAAAAAGAGAAAGTAAGAAGAAGAAAGCCAATTGCTGGAGTAACGAGTACTACCGGGTAGAGTAAAAAAACCTGACGCAGAATGGAGATAGACAGAGAGTTGTAGATTCAAAAGTATGTCTATAGAGAAGAAAAATAATGGTCATGCCTGCTGTAAGTAGGAAACGAAAATAATCTGAACTAAAGGTTTTTATATTATACATGTTTTTTCATTAATTGGAGGAAATTTCTATTGCCTTGATTTTTTATAAATTTTATTTACATTTATTATACATATAACTTCATAAATTTACTATTCTACGTATGTTATCGTAATGAATATCGAATTTTTCCCATTAGATCGTTTTGAATATGTATTTAAATTTGTTTAACCATAATTAATAAAATAACTATTTAATTATACAAAAAAAACTATAGGAATGGAAAATTTTTCAATTATAAAACTAAATTTAATATTATAAATAGTAAGTGATCATAATCAAATATTAATTTTACTGAATTATAAATAGTATTATTGCTGTATTACTGTATAATAATATTTTTTATAATTAAATGTGTATATCCATTATACAGCATTGTATTTCACATACCTAGCCACATTTTCTCTGTAAATGATAATAATAATATAAAAAATATATTTAGCTTTGTGGGAATATTTTCTAAGGAATTTATTATTTTGTTGATAGGCCGATTACATTCTCGTAATATTACCAACTAGTGAGTACTCATTGACTCCTACAGACATCAAAACTTTTGTTAAGCTTCTAAATAATTTGTTTGGTTTTGTGGAATAAATGTCTGCTAATTTGAATGTACTTCTAGTACAATTTTAAGAGAGAATGTATAAATATTAATTAACACCAGGCACCAAATGCTTTTAAACTCTTGGCGAAAAACTGGCGTTCGGTGTTGAACTCCTTTGCTAATAAAAGTTAACATAAACTTTAATGTCTCCGTATTTATGTTCATGTTTGCTTGTACGTGTTCCATCTGCTATGAGACAGGTGTTGACGATATAAGTTATGCTAAAAGCACCCAGTTATGAACTCGACAAATTGTATAATTTATTAAATTAATACGGGAACATTTCTAATAAATGTGACGGTAAAAGTATCAAATATTATATTTTCTGTCACATCGATAGAGTTAGTAACAGAGTTCATCACGAATTTTAATATAAAATAATAATAATTGAACATAAAAGTAATAATGACATAATGACAATTGAGTACTTATGTATTCATAATCATCATTCATATAAGATTATGTTTTATTTTTTGTAGTTTGAAATCTAACGCGAATATTTATGATGGTCGATATTGACAAATTAATTAAACATTATTCTTTCAGTGATTTGAGTAAAGTATAGTAATTTTTATCAATAATTAATTTGGCAGTTGTTTTGTTGTGAATATGTGATAATTATTTTTTCAATTAAAAAAACATTATACCTACTCTACACGCATTGAGTTATTTTGTCACTACTATAATTTAGAGGGACTGCACCTATTTAAATAAATAACCTTTGTACTATTATAAAACTATTAAACATAATATAATTTGTAAAAATTAAGAGAAAATAGGTCTAATAGACCGCGACTATTAAATTCGTTTACAGTGTGCTAGAAAAAAATCAAGTAACGGAAAATTCATGTACATACGGAATATGTTTTCTTATCAAAAAAATCAAGTAACGGAAAATTCATGTACATACGGAATATGTTTTCTTATCAAAAAAATCAAGTAACGGAAAATTCATGTACATACGGAATATGTTTTCTTATCAAAAAAATCAAGTAACGGAAAATTCATGTACATACGGAATATGTTTTCTTATCAAAAAAATCAAGTAACGGAAAATTCATGTACATACGGAATATGTTTTCTTATCAAAAAAATCAAGTAACGGAAAATTCATGTACATACGGAATATGTTTTCTTATCAAAAAAATCAAGTAACGGAAAATTCATGTACATACGGAATATGTTTTCTTATGGATCTAAAGCCGAGTTTACGAAAATAAATCTGAATTCATAAAATGTAAAAAATGAATAGAATAATAAATTGTGAAATTTGTATGACATTATTTCACATTTTAATGGTTTTAAAGTGCTTAGAATTCGCCATAAAACCCTATTTTAATTAACATATTGTATTTACTTTCACAAAAACTTAACAAAAATACATCAATTTCTTACTAAATAATATTATTCCTATGATTGCGTATTCTTTACTGTTTTTCTTGCGTTATATCCGTCGACCCATTGCGTTGCCTGAAATGTTTTAACAATATTCGTATCCACATATTTTTTCAAATTATTGTATTGTACTAAATATTATGAATACTAAATTAATGTATTAATTATAAATATATACATATAAAATTGATTTTATATGTATATATTTATAATTAATACATTCATTTAGTATTTAAAATATCACAGACCTATGTTCTGAATAATTACAACTTCACAATAAGAATGTGTTTTCCTTAATAAATATTATGTTTGCCTTCTTTCCTTATCCATCTTAATGCTTATTGTCCCAATTCAATCATCAATTCAATTTGTCCCATTTAAAAAACAAATTTTTACTAATAAGTACATATAAATATCAGGGGCTTACAGTGCATGCAAGCAAAAGAACTGTACATTACTAAAAATTCTGGGAAACAAATATAAATTTAATGATCTATAATATGGATCGTGAACGCATATTTACGGATTTATTACAATTAGCGCCATTTGTGTACCGGTAGAAACTTTAATGGCTTAGTTCTAAAAACTACCACGTCAATCCACCGCTGCAGCCGTAGCGCTAGTAGCTACAATCGGCGCATTGTAGCTACTGATATTACTATTTTCCATTTTTAAGCTTGCGTATTACTCAAGTCATAGAATTGGTTATTTACTGAATTGAAAATTCCTTTTGGTTAATCCATTTTGTACTGCAACTGCGTGCAAATCATTAGTGTGTATAATTTTACTATCTTACTATTTTTAACGTGTCAATCTCATGATTTGCATTTGGTGCATGGATTTATTTTTGATTCGGGAAAAATAAAAAACAATAGCAGAACTATTTCTTTGGTTAATTTTTAGTGTAAATAATTTTTTTTTTAGTTATTACGTGTAGGATTTTCAAACAATAAAATAATCATGTTCAGTCATAGAAAGTGTTCTTAAAAACGTCCATTCACTTTATATATTGATTTTTATATGGGTAATAAGGTTTCATTTTACGTTAAAACTTAAACTTTAAAAACACTTTTAATAGTACTCTAATATTACAAATAAATACATGGAAGGGTCGTATAAACGACGGATTCATTTTGTCTAAAGATGTTGGTTAAACGAAAATTCATAATTCTATGTATTATATATATTATATTTGATTGTATAATATCATTGATAACAGCATAATCTAAATCTATACCTACTGCACGCCACTGATAAATGTTATACAATATATGTAGGTATATATATTCGCAAATCAAAATTAGAAAAGCATGTAACATGTGAATTGAAAAACTACCTGAGGTTTTTTATAATTGCAGTTTGTAGTGGCTGACTGACAGGTCACATATGCTGAGATGAAAGCGATAGGACAGAGTGACGAAAACTATGGCGCTAAGCATCATTTCATCCAATAATAATTTATTATATACATGTGTATCAACGGAGCTTTCATGTTACCGCCGTGTTTTCTCAGCACGCCCTCCGCGGTGAACACAATTTATGATCTGTATCAGTCACCAGAATTTATAATTTTTTTATTATTTTTATTTAGGTGACGATTTGTAACAACTGATTGTGATGAAAATATGTGTGATATAAGTGAACACTGTGTTGGAAGTTTATCTTTTAAAAATATGATATAAGATTTTTTCAGTAGAATTTGTAAACTAAGAGGATTAAAAGGAATTTCAAGGTATAATACAGTGTATTAGTAGTTATTATAAAATTTGATAATTTAAATAATAATAATAATAAGGCGCTCAAGTCATAATTGATTTTATAAATTGTCTTTTGTCTATGATTTTGTGAAGAATTATTATTGGGTTGTGTTTATAAATCAGTAAGCTGTCCATTTGTATATAATATATATTAAACTATCATTGGAGCCTATACAAATAAGCTATAAAAAAACCTTATATATTAATTATTTACTATAATTTTACCATTTATTATGTTGTATATCTACTTGCTTTCATGAAAAATTTATATTCTGTTACTAAAATAAGGAAAAAATATAGTATATAACCTCTGGGTGTTATCTGGAATAACTTATTATTACTAATAATATTTGTATTACAAATTAAATGTATTAATTGGAATGATTTACATATAAAATCAATTTTATCGAATAATATTATTGTTGCTACCTGGATTCGAACCTGGATCTCTTCCAATACGGCGAACGTACATTAACTGATTATACTACAGCACACAGTACATTGACGACAAATTTTCGAACCTATATGTTACACTTTTTCAAATTAATACATCTATCGTTCCATTATTTGAATGCCATAAAAAAATTGTCGTCAAAAGTACTCTCTGCTGTAGAATAGTTGGTTAATACACCTTCCGCGGATTGGAAAGAGATCCAGGTTCGAATCCCGGTAGCAACAACAATATTTTTCGATAAAATTGATTTTATATGTATATCTTTCTAATTAATACATTTAATTAGTATTTAAAATATCACAGTCCTATGTTCTTAAAAATTACAACTTCACAATAAGAATATGTTTTCCTTAATAATAATAATATTTATTTTGGATTCATCTTGCCACGATGCCGTGTGGCGTCTTGTCATAAGATCGGATTGTTATCGTATTGGATAGTTTTGTTGGATGATCGTATTGTCATGGGACTGACTTGAGATGGTTTCATCTTGTCATGGAATCGTCATGTCGTGGAACTGCCTTATTATCGGATTATAATGTCATCATTAATGTCTAAAGTAATTCCCAAGATTGAAATTTATAGGTGACATATTTATGGGTCGCTGCCGAGAATATTAACACCTAAGCAAGTGATGACACAGACCAGCATTTCAGTTTGTTCCGTTACGAGTGCTATGCTAATATGCTTGTCATTTCATTCAACAAAATTTCAAGCTTTAAAGAATTTCTATCTTAATTGATGTAGTATTAATCGCAACTCAGCACCGGGGAACCAATTCGTGAGTTCTGCTAGAGAGAGAAATATGTTGGTGATGAAAATGAATTAGCTATTTGACAAAATATATAATTTACTAAATATTGAAATACATACGTTTTAAGTCCTCCCTTCAATTATGTACGAGTATTTAGATGGTTTGTTTGTTTCCGAAACTGAAGTAATTTCGAAAAGTTGAAAAAAAATTAACTGCTTATGCAGTGAATTCTATAATATAATTACTCTATCAATATTTGTTCGATGAAGAACAATGTGTAATGTCTCCATGGCTGTTCAACTTGTATATGGATAAATGTGTGAAAGAATTGGAATGTATGAATGTAGGAGCAAAAATGGGCGATTTGATTGTATGCTGTTTATTGTACGCCGATGATCCAGTACTAATGGCGAATAATGAACAAGAATTACAGAATCTGGTGAGTAGAATGTACGATGTATGCAAGGAAAGCGACCTCATGATGAATGTTAACAAGTCGAAAGTGATGATATTCGAGAAGGAGGAAAGCAAGACACCGTATTAAATACTTGTAGGTAATGAATGTTTGGAACAAGTAGATGAGTTTGTATATTTGGGAAGTATGTTTGATAGAAACGGAAAGGCTGAGAATGATATCGAAAGGAGAGTGACTGCAGGAAATAAAGTGAACGGCGCTTTGAATGGAATTATATCTAACGGGAATTTGTCAACCGAGGCAAGACTAGCTGTGCAAAATGGAATCCTGGTACTGACACTGATGTATGGAAGTGAGTCCTGGAGCTGGCAGAAAAGGAACGAAAGTAGACTGAATGTAGTGGAAATAAGTTCACTTATACGTATTTGTGGCAAATATATTTATGACAAAGTAAAGAATGAAAAAATAAGGAAAGAATGTAAAGCTAATGTTAGTATAGTGAGTAAGATTAAAAAAGGATCACTTAGGTGGTTCGGTCATATGGAACGGATGAATGAGGAGAGAATGGTAAGAAAGATATATGTTGCAAGTGTTGATGGCCCTAGAAATAGAGAATTTCCGCGGAAGACTTTGCACGACCAGGTAAACCAGATAATGTAGGATGGTTCTGTTAGAAGCATCAACAATCGGCGAGCTTGTATGAGAAGACGTATGAATGTGGATGAGGCGAGAATTGTGTGTCAGGACAGAAGAGTGTGGCGCTTTATCCTCTCTGCCTACCCCCACGGGGAAATGGCGTGATGGTAAGTAAGTAAGAACAATATAAGATATTTGGGAAATGTATTTATTAATATTAAACAAATAAAAATATTATAACAAAAATAACACGAATAAATTAATAGTAATAATACATCATATTTAAATAAGAAAAAAACGTTATATTAATCGGCGAGTAGCTAGCTCCAACTATCATGCGACAGTTAGAGCAGGATTCCATGGAAAATTGTAAGAATTTTCATTTTACGAAAAATTCTTTGCATTTATGCAAGTTCTGTCAAGTTGGCATGACACACGAAGGTAAAATGGATTGGGCGTTGACATTTATCAGTTTATTACTTGGTTTCATTATATAATTTCTGGGGAATTGGCTTAATTTATACCGCGGGTCACCAGTATGTATTTGCTCTGATTATAGTTTGGTGGCTTTAGTCCGTAAATTGTGACTGTGTTTGTAGGTCATTAGTTTGGAGGTACTGTTTAATTGATTAATGAGCTGTATAGAGATCTCAGTAGGATTTGATTTAAGGTGAAACTGAAGGTCGCAAATCTCTCCAGATCTCACTGCGTGTATTTGATCTCGAAGTATATATGTATGTGCGTGTGAATGAACTGTGGCTAGAGCAGGTGTATTGGTGGCGTTTATCGTAGCTTGATGCACAAATGAAAGTGTACAGGTTGAAGTAAGATTATAGAATAAAGTTAATGACTAGAGGTATTCACTGAAGATACGTCCTAGTAAACGACTGAGAGAGAAGTGGTTGCTTCAAGAGGGCTTCTCTGAGGGCTTCTACTGTGAGGCGCGAGTTTTAACAAACTCATTAAAATGCCCCGAGAATGAGTTTTGACTATCTTAATATTTTTTATAATTATTAAAAAAAAACAATAAAAATACATAAACAGAATACACATCGTAGCAATATTATTTTTATTTCTAAATAGCACTTAATGCATGTGCTATGAAAATATGACTAAGAGGTTTGCAAGATCAAGGGCTCGAACTTCCGACTACTTCATCACTAGGCAATTGTCTTACTACTAAACTAAACAATTTGTTAAATATGAATTAAATATATTAATTAGAAAGATATACATATAAAATCAATTTTATCGAAAAATATTATTGTTGCGCCGGGATTCGAACCTGGATCTTTTTCTAAACCGGGGAAAAAAATGGAAAATAATGGAACGATTAAATGTATTAATATCAAAAAAATACGTAACATGTTCGAAAATTTGACGCTAAAAATATCGTCGCTACAGCATAGTTGGATAATGCACCTTCCCCGGCTTGGAAAGAGATCCAGGTTCGAATCCCGGTAGCGCTACAACAATATTTTTCGATAAAATTGATTTTATATGTATATCTTTCTAATTAATATATTTAAATCATATTTAAAATATCACAGACCTATGTTCTGAATAATTACAACTTCACAATAAGAATGTGTTCTCCTAATAAACAATTTGTGTATATTATTATATATGAAGAGCTGGTGAGTGCAAAACGTTATATGTTCCAGGCACTTAAAGGGAAATTGCGCCTGGTGTGGACAAAAAATCCACCAGAACTCAAAAGGGTCAAAAATATTTTGGTCACTTGGATACGTCAGAATCTGCAGAAAAAATTCAGCTCAAATTCAGTCAATACAGCTTTCTGGAATAAGGTCTTAGTCCAAAAATAAAGTGCTGTGATTTATGTTCTCCTCGTGGCGTTCATTCCTGAGCACCCGCTTTGTTTGGTTTCAAAACACATGCACTTGTAACACAAGCCGAACCAAGGCAAATAAATAAACACTAATACTTATCTTCTAAGGAAAACGGCGTCTAGTGGCAGACTAAAAATCAGTTAAGTCCATCTAATTGATAGAAATGCGTGGTTCAAATACATGAAACAAAATTTAAACAAAGCGTGTATTTTATCCCTTTGGATTGATATGTATTTTAAGTATTTTAATCATTTTATTTTCAATGTTTTAGCTGAATGAAATCCAAGCGCCGCGCCTCAGAGTGCAGTGTCGTGTGTCGCATTAATATAATTGTTGGTTTTATTACGTAGTTGAAAAATCCGTCTTGACGCGTGAACGCTGCAGAAAGATTTCGTGTGAGACGAAAAATGTCACGTTTTCAAAGAAAAGGTTAATAAGTAACTTTTTAGGCATTAAATCTATTTTAACAAAGGTGGAGATACTAACTAGGCAGTTTGCTCCGCCGCAGTAAACTTTTCATGGCCGAACATACATAATAAATGAAACACATAAAAGAGAATTCCAAAAAAGAAAGGTTAATAGTTGTTTTATTGTTATTTAAGATAACGAAATGTGACATTATTTATTTGTAAAGATAAATTTTTCAATAAAACGGACATCAACATAAAAAAGATTAAAAATAAGGGAAATATTATTTAGGGATTCAAAAGGATATTAATCTATTTACAGAAGGCCGCTGATTCAACGAGACTTTGTTATCTAATGTGAGATTTTTGACCATTCGACGATAGATCGTATCGATCTACAATACGACCTATTTACATGCAATATTAAATTACTAATAGTCTACGGGAATCATGTGCGTTAATGTACAATTATATTTTAAAACAATATCGTTGCGTTCCTTGTTATAAAGTTTCAAATAATATTGTCACTGTACCTTCCTTCTGGTATGGAATAAATCTATTATATTAATAAAATAAAAAAAATATTGTGGTATATAAAAAACGAATCAAACGTCATAAAAGATACATGTGTTATATTTCTAGCACAGGGTGAAAATTATGTTCCAGGGCGATTTTATTTGGCCGCGATTTTGGTTTGACAGACATTTGTTAGTTCGCATTTGGTAGTCGTACAGAATAGTTATTATAGAGCATTTA
This sequence comes from Eubasilissa regina, assembly GCA_022840565.1. Classification (NCBI taxonomy): domain Eukaryota; kingdom Metazoa; phylum Arthropoda; class Insecta; order Trichoptera; family Phryganeidae; genus Eubasilissa; species Eubasilissa regina. The sequence goes on from JAINEB010000018.1 coordinate 33,094,416, forward strand.
ACGCATCAATAGCGAGTTTAAGATGTGGCTGCCAGAGGTAGCCAGTTGACCGAAGTCATATTCGATAAATAATTATAAATAAATAAAAATAAAATAAAAACCGATAAATACGATAAACTTAACAAACTGATAAAACCGATAAAACGATAAATAAAAACCAATTTAAAAAATGTATTTAATTTCTTAGTTATTTAAAACAACATCGGCTTGGAACATAATATTCATTAAGTATTTTATTTAATTTTCAATTACTGAACAGTAGGAAGTGTTATACAAACATGTTACTACATTTAAAAGCTCTATTAAATACATAAGTTTATATTTTGTATACTAATTTAATGTATTAATTATTAATATATACAAATAAAAACAATTTTTGTCGAAAAATATTGTTTTTGCGCTACCTGGATTCGAACCTCGATCTCTATTTCCAATCCGGGGAAGTACACTACCAATTGTGTTATAGCGCGCCAGTATTTTTCATGACAAATTTTCGAACCTATATGTAACACTTTTTCAAATTAATACATTTGTCTTTCCATTATTTGAAAGCCATCTACATTGTTTTTACGGAATCTCAAATACCTTTGAGTAAACCGACTGCAGGCGCAAGAATTATCAATTAATTTTTATTAAATTTTGGACACATGATACCAACTTATACAACAATATTTTTCGACAAAAAATGATTTTATATGTATATATTTATAATTAATACATTAAATTATTATATAAAACATCACAGACCTATGTTCTGAATAATAACAACTTCACAATACAAACGTGTTCTCCTTAATAGTGTATATATACTTACATGAGTTGTGTTAATCATGATTTTGTTTAAAGTTTTTTTTTTTCATATTGTTAGATGCATACAATAAAAAAACTTGAAATAATATACATTTTTTATTATTTATTAAGACTGCACATTACTTACTTATCCTGTCGGTCAAATAAAGAGATCTAAGATTATACAAAACTTCTGGGTGATATGTGATTCTTAGTATGGCTACAATTTGGTCATTTTTATTTCATCTTAGTACAGATTAAATTAGGTAAACAAATATTAGATATCTCATAGATGGCGATGGTGTAGTGGTACTCGGAGCAAGTCCACATACTAACATATATACAACTTTAAAAATTTTGATAAATGTGGTGTTTGAGGGGTGATAATAGGTCGTAAGTCCTGTAATTACCCCATACTTCCATATATTTTCCATTAAATACAATAAAAAATAGCTTTGTTTCTATGAAATATCTGATATTTGTTTGATAACAGTGTTTTTGTAGATAAAAATACAGTAATAGTGTGTTCTTGGACGTATTCAAAAATTGCTAAATTAAGTAAATTGGTTTGAATTAATTTTAACCCAATCTAACCCACACACAACGGATTGTCAGAGTACGTCAGCTCACTAATTGAAAATTATGATTGTGATTTTAATACTGTTTTTATTTACGATAGAAATTATATTAATTTTTTGAGTACATTTAATCTAAAAAAATCTACATTACATTCATCTAAAAAAAGGTGAAATAAAACATTAGCTTAATCCAGTCAGCAGTTCATTTTTTGTGTGCATGCAGGAACACGTTGCATTCATATACAGATCACGTGCTCTCATTATGTAAATAAACAACACACAAAAACACATTATAAACAGTTTAGTAGATTTTACGCAATAGCATTCATAATGGAATATTTTCAGACAAGAATCAGGAATTATGATATTTTAAGGTACTCAATCACTGCCAGTGATTGTGATTGACTCACAATTCGCGATTTTCTAAAAACTCATCGCCGCTCGACCTACACAAATACTTTATACGTTGCTGACAGAACAAAAAACTATTTATTCGTTACGTTTTCAGAGCTGACTCCTTCAATCTTCATTGACACGTACTGTGCGACGGTTTCGTGGAGTAAAGTCGTAGAATAAAACAATAGAGAGATGCGTGTAGGTCAAGAAGTTCCACGATAGGCGAAGTCAATGGTTGAAATAAAACTCAGGACGCTCGTAAGTATGGTCGGTTTATTGGAAAATACTAGTTTTGGAAACTTGCCGGACGGGCTTTTATAGGCAAATTCTATTGCATCGTAGACCAGAAATTCCCAGAAAGCGGCGAGCGCTATTTATTTTCTAGGAATTTACCGGTAGATCGTTGCATAAACAAGAGGTCGGGAATTGTTGGAATATTTTACATCTTATTCAAACACGTTCGTAACATTACATGTCAAAAACTGTAATTTTATTTACAGTGTTAATATTTTGCCTGTTAACACAATATTATATTGATAATGCGTACTGACGTATTATTATATATTATGTTTTAATTCATTCGTGTTCGAAAAATCAACGCTTTGCTTTTTCTTTGATATTAAATAATAAATCCTGCATTTTTTTTTATAGCTGTGTAGCTATAATAGTGTTTGCAGCCGTGTTTGAACTGAGATTCGAATCCGGCTGGAAGCACGATGATAATAATTGATAGCAGTCGTGACTAGAAATTGAAGTCGGGTTTTGAACCCGTATTTCAGCTAGTTCATTCCCTTGCACATTCCAGAAGAGTTAATATAAAATATTTGCACTATTAAAATAACATAATATGTTTAACTACATACTGTATTTCTGCACAGGTAGGCAGAGACGATAGAACGGGATGGATTCATAAAGTGATGGCTTTTTAAAGAAGGGATGCTGGATAATTAGTTTATACCTACTATCAAATATACAAATAGCCCACGAACACTCACACAATTCATTATTTTTATTACATTACGGCGTTAGTACACGGTGGTGAAGTATATACTATTTTCTGAATTCATTTTTTATTTAAATGATGAATAAGATAGATAATAGAAAGATATTCAATGTTTCCATAATTCGGCTTCAAATATTAAAGCTAAACTGTAAATAATCCGCTCACTTCGTAATATATATGCTATTCTGTGCATTATACCCATAAGAAATCGCCATAAGCAAGTCGAATGTTTTCAAACGGATACGGAACGAATGATAGAATTCACTGTTGCTGGTATCTGTATGTTTACGCGATTCATAGATTTTCGAAAGCTGAGAATGAATTATTTCGTGTGTTATGACTGGTCTCTAAAGAACAGAACGAATTTATTTATAGCAGTGCTGTTTTCGGCTAACAACAAAAAATCTAAAGCTTTTTGATTCTAGAATACAAGGGATGCGGAGCACCCAAAGCGTGTATGAAGCGTCCAAAACCCCCTAAAACGTATTTCGAATATTTGAGTTAAATATGCAGTTTTGTAGATTTTATTGTCAGTTACATGCAGAACACATTGTTTCTCGCAAAAGCCATTTAAATACATTGATATTGTATGTTCAAAATTAGGATTATTTCCAAAATACCCCAAAGTAGACAGAGTATAAGTTGCTATTCCCCTAAAATGAAATCAGACAACACAAAGTTTGTGATGACGCTGATGATCACGTGATCCAGTTTAGCTGCCAGAACGATATATACAGGAAAAAAATACATTACAGAATTGTGTCTTTAAAAAATGTTGATGTGAAAACAAATATTTTGAACATTTGCTTTCAAAATACAAGTTTTCATCCATATCTTAAAAACACAAAGTCGTTTTAGGGTGTTTTAGAATTAGGCACTACATATACAATATTTTGATTCTTGGTTAACTTTATAGCATACGCTTCACGGTATTTATGCTTGATCACATTATAAACAATATTAAAGTATGTTATTGTTATAATTCGTTATTAGTGTACTAATTTGGTAAGGCTTTCTAGATCCGATGTCTGCATTTGTTTTAAATTATTTCTTGAAATAATATTCGTTGTCTAACAGAGAACATCTACAAAAGTCCTGGGTTGATGAAGTAGATCAGATATTGAAGGACGTTTCTGCTAAAAGCTTTAATAATTGACGAGCGTGTGTAAAAAGAAGTATTAAAATGAACAAGGCATCAGAAAAGTGTGACAAGTAAGAGAGTGATGTTCTGTCTTATCTGTTAGTGAATCTGTTGAGGTCTATTGCCTCTATAATCATCATCACCGCGCCGACGACCTCTGAACGCACCTCACAGTTACCTGTACGTAAAGCAGGGCCCCTAACAGCCACAAAAACGCTCGTTGCCACAATAACCATCAACCAAAGTTGTCCGGTAGGTCAGTTCCCGAGCGCCTCTCCTCCCGTGGCTACCTTCCTGTCAAGATCTTTGGCAAACGCTCCTAGACGTAGACTTTTATTGGATTTTTTAAAACTGTAACTGCGCTCAAGCAACAATAAACATCTCTTAGTAGTTTCTCTTGTTCAACCTGATTTGGCCACAAATACATACACTCACACTCACTCCGCGATCGTATTCAAAGAACACGTGAGCGTTGGGTGAAGTATATGTTATAAGATCAGAAGGTTGTAACCTTCTGATCTTATAACATATGTACCAATTCATAACATTCAATTATAACCGAAGTATATGTTATAAGAAGTATATGATGAAGTATATGTTATAAGATCAGAAGGTTGTAACCTTCTGATCTTATAACATATGTACCAATTCATAACATTCAATTATAACCGAATACCCCCAAAAATTAATAAAATAGAAAAGTACCCCGAGCGAAATGTAAATTCTACCTCTGAACTCAAGAAGCAGAGAGGCTCTTGTGGTGGGAGTTTAATTACTTCTTATAAACACATACATAATACTTACATATTTGTCGATACGTATAAAAAATATTTTTAAAGTGACAGAGTTTAACTTTTGATTTAAACCTGTCAGGTTTCAATCCTATAAATGCCTTCGTTTTTTAAAAGTGTCGACTGCATGTTTTATGATTTTTTATATCGGTCTTAGAGCTGTATAATTTTACGACAGCTTCTACCTGTTTTATAAATCGGGATGGCAGCGCTTTAGAAAGGTAAACGTTAGTGTTCCACTGTTTTATGGCACAGTTTCTGGTTGCTCGCACCTTTCCTTTATGCGGGAGGCACTTTAACTGCACCTTTGATATATGACAATTATCCAGAATTTCGTGAGAGAACTATTTATGCTACCTGTAAGCTTAAGATTTATACGCCACCAGTCAACGTAACGGAATAAGAATAAATCAAAAAATATTTTAATAACAAAAATAATTGTTGAACATAATATCAGAAATGATTAGTTCACATTAGGTAGAAGTAAATTTTAAAAAGTTATAATTACATGTGTGGAGAATTTTTAATGAATTCCGAAACATGTCAATACTGTCATTGTTCCAAATTTGTAAAACACACTTTTGGTGCGTCTTTTCGATTCAGCCGCGACCACTGTTATTGACATATTTCCGCATAAAAATTCCCATTCATACATTTCTTAATGCTCGTTTTTTCAGTGTGAATTGTGATCTTGATGCCAGCAGATGTTAACTTGACCGATATTTGTTCGATCTCGACATTACGATGGCATTCGCGGTGTGGACCTTTCAGCTCCAGTGCACCAGCAATATATTTTTGTAAAAAATCATTCTAAACATGAAATATTTGAAATAATATTGAATTTCATTACTCTCACCATTTTTGACTTGATTCATATATGTTTACGTATATCTAGTCACTAAACTGTAAACCACCTCTACCGTAGGTCCAGCAATAAATTATTTTATATATTGTAAATACAAGAGATGTAACAGAAGTTGATATTTAACAGCTATCACGAAGAGTCTACTTAATCATGTCATGATATACTGACTGCATTGTAGATAGTACGCCATTACAAAATGAAGCGCTACACGGTAAAGCAAGATTACTTATTGTGAATGTATACATGGTGTGACTTAGTCCACAATATTTTAGAGTGGATACCTGACTAAATTACGAGTCGAAAATGTGTAAATTCTGCACTGTTACGGGAAATGTTTGAAATTTTTACAAATTCGTGTTATGCTTGAAGTCTCCGTACTTTGGAATAAATATTTGCGAAATTGTTCCATTATTAATCGATAAAATAAACTAGACTAGACCTTTAATTTTTTGTATTCTATATATCATTTGGAATCAATAAAATATTTCAATTTATCGAAAAAATCGCATAATTAAGAATTTTTTTTAAATACTTATATCTCTAACATGGTTGGGATTAGGCACATATCCCTTGAACATTTTTGAATCGTAATTTCGTCAGGTATAAAATATAGTGGGCTAGGTCTGTTACGGCAGTAGCACCCGCGTCAGACTTTTGCCGCCACATGCAAGATCGTGTATTTCCGTCCTAGTAAAACTTGTGATCAAAGTGGGAGCATTATCAAATGCATATCACATTAGATAACTGATAAATACAAAACTTACACATTAAATACAAAAACTACTTATTAATTATTTAATGTGTAAATATAATATAAAGTATAAAAAAGTAATAATAATTACATCAGTAATTAATTGTTTTAATCATTTTACGTACTATGTATTATTGTTTTTTTTTAAGAGAATTTAGTTATTCAATTTTTTAATACATTAAAAACATTCCCATACCGACCCCTAAAACGGCCGCCCGCGTGCCATACAGGTTAGGGACGGCATTGAAACTTGCTCAAAAGCGGTTTTTTTACCAAGGGACATTCTGAACACTAGTGTTGACTACAAAGTACTGTTTTATTAAGAAATAACCATAATGATTAGATTTGATTTCTTGGATAGTTTATTCTTAGATTATCTTTATAACGCCTGCTTTACATGTGCGTTAACGCCAACGCTGTGTGAACGTAACAGATCAATTGTGGGGACTGAAATACGATTGCGTGAAATTTTCGGTATCATTTGGTACCTGCTAAGTAAATAATCCAGCATTTAGTGGCAAAATTGGAAGAAAAAGGCTTTATGTGTGATATACGAATACCTACACGTCATCGTGAACGACGCTTAGATGAAAACATTGAAGCTGCGCTTAAACGCGTGACTGCGGATAACATTATCTTCATCGGACGCCGTGCGCAAGTACTGAATCTCTCACTCACCATTTTAAAAAATAAATAAAGATGCGTACAACAATATATGTCACGTTACTTACTATTCAAACTAAGCTATACGCTTGTGCTATTAAAATAGGACTAACTTGCTGGTCTCCTAGAACGAGGTGCGAACCCTCGACCACTAGATCACTAGGCCGGCGTCTTAACCACTAGACCAACAGGCTAGTCATTACATCGAATTTTGTCAAAAACCAAACAATTGATGCCAATAAACAAATCAGATACATCTTAATCAACACAATATATCAAACATGATATTTGGGTTCTATATTTAATTTTTCCAAATAATTGGACGATCATTTCGGCTATCTAGGCCATTATTTGTAAAAATTAAATATAGAACCAAAAAAAATCGCGTTTGATTTATTGTGTTGATTAACAATGGTGTTCTATAAAATTGAATCTGTATTCAAAAAGTAAAAGAATCAGTTACATTTTGTTGGATACCCTACAAAATCATACACTCTTCTACAATCAAAAATTATTTATTTAGCATCTATGATGCAGATAAAAAATAATATATTTATAGCACAAAAAATGTTAAAGGTTGTGAATTTATATTTTTATAAAAATAGTCACATAAATGACTTTTATACTTCGCTTTTGAAACGCTGGACTTAAATATGAAAACAGGTTCCATTTATAAGTGTTTTGTTTAAGGCTTTACGCGTGTTGTCATAAATTCAGGTACTCGCTAAGAAGATTATTTTTTGAGCTCCGAAATTTAAGAAAACCAACACTCGGACAATCACACGAAAAAGGGATTTGAGATTTCAAAACGAAATATGACTAACCCGTTCTATGGACAATATAATATTTTAATTCTTTGTTTTACTTGGCGCGCAGAAATGTATGTGTTTTATAATATGCAAAAAATATGTGTTTTGTTTTTAGGATATGGTTTTGTTTTAATTTATTACTAGGCTTGTTTGGTCTAGCGGAAAGGTATTCTCCTGGTGACAAAGTGGGACCACAATGTTTCATATTCCCATATTTTATAGTACAAGCGTATAGTTTGATTCGAAAAATAAAACATATATATATATATATGTGTTGTATCTCTAATAAAAAATATATTTTATAATGTTGTAATAGAATGCGATACTTTTCACTTCGTAAAGTTTTAGTGTATCGAAACAAATTTATATGAATTGTGATGTTTGAATTTGCGCGCCGAGGTCTGGGTAGTCTACTTTGCCGACTTATGATGATTGGCTGTCTAAATGGATGAATCAGTGACGAGAATCCGACTGGCGGGCAGCGGAGTTGGATAATGCTTATAACATTGTATTTTTACGAATTAAAAATACAACGAAATTAAAACACAACATATAAGTAGTTAGAAATTTCAAAATTACTACATAAATCTAACGAGAACAAAAATATATAAATCACGAATAATTAATAATGGAATTATAGAATTATTTACCTTAACAGATACGCCAACAATAAGTGACAAACGTACTAAGACACGCACAGACTTTAAAAAACTAATAATGTATTAATTATTAGTAACAAATAATTGTCTCCGCTTTATTATAAACATTGAGAGCTGCAAACACTTTTCAAAACTTTGCAAGGCCTTCCTTTCCCGCCGTTCATCAACTTCATCGACAAGTGTGTCCAGCCCATTCTCACATGAGTATGCAAATCTTCTGACAAAAATCTGTTACAACAGATGGATGAAAATGGTTGGAGATGAAGAGAATTGGCGATTCTTGGGACAGTCGAGAGACAGGCGGATATAATGATGGTGACGGTAATGATACTATTGCTTTATTATTATTAATGCATGTTTGTATTTTGGCTATTTTTATGTCTATCTATTTATGATATCTATTTCAAAATTAACTAATTTACCATAACTCAATTTCTCTGCAGGGGTTGATAAAAAAAGAGTAAAAAGCAACATTATTCTGTCCTGGCAAACAACTCTTGTCACGTTTACTTTCATAGTTGAAGCTTCTACAACATTTGTTGGATTTGATCGTGTTCAATTTATTCCACCTGATCTCGTTCTATCTGTCTATCAGTTTTTCATTTGACATTCACTCCATATAACTAAACGTCGCAACCTACACTCGCCTTGTCTTTACATTGTTTATTTACCGACTGCGAATTATCTCTAAGCGCAACTTCGCAGCTTACACCCCTCTGAAATCTTGAGCTCATACACGATTTATTTATTTTACCCTTATGAAAACGTCTTAATAATATGAAAAGGGTTAAATGTATGCAAAATACAACTTTACAGATTTATCAAACCCTTTAACCGACAGGAAGAGAAGAGGGCTTGGGAAAAATGATGATTTTCAAGAATATTTTAAGAGGAATGACGATACAAAACTTTGCTGTGCTAAATATTTTTAAAAAGATTTTCTTCAATAATTGCAAAATATTATATTAATAAATTTGCCTATTTGGCAACGTATTATATTAATAATAATAAGAAAACACATTGTTTATACCACTATTTATTGATAAAATAACATTTTTAAAGACCAAAGAAATTCGGGGGTCTGCAAATTAATTTGCAATGATTGTAATTATTTTTGTATAGGTAAAACTTACAGAAATGTTGATATTAGAATCAAGGAGCACTTGAAATGTCTAAATAGCTAAAACTATTCTGAATTTGCCAATTATCTTTGAAAAAAAAAAAATTCTTATCACATTAGTAAGGGTTTTACATACAATTACCATGGATTTACAGTTAGATAAATTGGAAATTTTAGAAATAAGATAAAGTGTTAATAGTAAATTAAACATTAAAAATAAAAAAATTGTTTTTGAAAAACCTTTTACATTTTTCACAGTAGTTCCAAATTAATTACCCATCACTTATATTTATAGTTTTGTTTTTTGTCTGTGCTTGTATTTTTAATTTTAGTAAGTATACTCGTACATTGTATTGTATTATACGGGACCATTGGTCTTAAAACATGTTGATTTATCAATAAACAGTGGTAAAAACAAAGTGTTTTAGTATGAATATGATTAAAAAGATTTATTCAATATTTTGGTGATAAATTTGTAGTAGTTTTTATTATCACTTGGATGAAGTATGTAGTTTGTTTTAAACATAGTTCATTATTCATCGTTGTCTATATAGTACCATATCCATCTCCATGTCGTCCACCAGTTTTTTGCAAGTTTCTGTTTCTAGTATCGCTGGTCCGCTGTCTGCTCGCTATGTCATCGATCCAGCAGGTCTTTGGCCTGTCCAAATTTTTTTTGTCGTCCAGCCCTTCTGTTTTCACCCATATTTTTACTCGTCACCTTTTTAGCCCCATCTTTCGTCTCCCATCAGATGCTCCGTTATACGTCTTTGAACCCCTAAAATTTTATCTCTTTGTGGCTTTTATTTATCCAGAATTAAAAAAATGTTATTTCATACATGATAATTTAAAAAATATATTTTATTAATTATACAGCCAGTAAGTACATTTCAAACTTTAAATTCAGCCATTGATTACATACATTTCTTAATAGTTTTAACTCAGCTGTTCATGAACCGCAGTTTTGTGAAGTTTAACAAATTAAAATCTTAATATATTATAATGAAAACAAATTGTAGACATATCACTTTTAAAACATACTGAAAAAAGTCTGTATCTTCCAACAGGAAAAAATATGTCTCACTTAAAAACACATTATGTATGTAGATGAAATTTGATGACTTTCTGTAAAGTCAAGTGGTTTATATAAATTTGTTTTAATTATAATTGTAACTTGGTTTATAAAATGTAATTTCATTAAACTAAAAATTATATCATATTAACGTTAATAAATTGAGAAACCCCTGCAACAATCGTTTTAAGGTAGATCTGAATCATGAATGTATACACGTTGTATTATATATCTTCTTGGGCATCGTACATTAAGCAATCATATAAAATAAATAAAAATACTATTACACACAATTTATAAGTAGTTTTATCTGCAACAACACTGTATATCATCCAAGAATTATAAATCTATCAACATTTGCTGTTGTGTATCAACAATGTTGTTGAAGGTCTCAGTTGTAGAATGGGAAAACTCTTGAACTCTCCAAAAGATCACCGATGGAATTTGAGCTGGATTTCGACTACCAGACTGCCCAAAAGTGAGATGGGAGAAGATAGTAAAGAAATGTTCATATAGTTTGTAGGATTGGAGAGAGTCAGCCGGAGACAGGGATGCCTGAAGAATGATGAATTATTGAAAAGTAAAAAATATGAATCATTATAAATTTGTAGTATTTATTTAGATAAATAACGTACTGAAATTCAAAAGTCAATTGGGTCTCGGATTTAATTGTCGAGAGACATTGCGAAGGTTGTATTTAGCAGGTCGGAACGGACAGTGCCTAGTCAAATAATGAATAAAGGTCGAGTAAGTTTGATAAACAAAGATAGGACTAAGGTAATTAGGTACATACTTGGGGGGGCCGAGGGGGTAGGTCGTTTAATCAAAGTTCCATTAAGTGACTTTATTGGACGAGGAAAGAGAAAAGTTTGTCCCCATTTAGGTGCTGAAGATTGTTACAAAGATCTTTGGATAGCCTCGAAACGGATTATTATTTTTAAACGCCACTTTAAATTACAACGAAAACTAGCTTCAGCGACAATGAAGGGATCGAGATATTTCTGACGTTATAACCGATAAATGAATGATGCAAATTGAAATGATTCAAACTGAGAGAATTTATGAATCAGTGCGTCCCACACACGGTATTTTTTTTTTAAATCGGTTGATTTTGAAATATTTATATTAACAAATAATACTGTGATAAAATATGGAAAAGGATCTTAAGGCAGCCATGGAAGGAGAAAACATCCCGTACCACAAAGAGAGAGAGAGAGAAAGAGGGTTTATAATAATTAGGTTATATAATCAGATTTGCATAGAAGTAGAACGTTTAATGATCATTCAATGCCCACAGAAGATTTTATTGTTTTTGATTTCATTAAATTTTTAAATTTAAAATCGAAATTTTAGAAATAAGATGTCACCTTTTAAATTTGTTTTCATAGTAATTTCTACTTAGTTACCCATCATAAATATTTTTATGGTTTTGTTTTTATCTATGCTTGTATTTTTAATTTTAGTATACATTGTTTCCTGAAGAAGATACCATAGGTATCGAAACATGTTGATTTATCAATAAATAGTGTTTTATCTTATTTTTCATATAATATGTGTCCATAAAATAATTTTGCTAATATAGTAGAATTAATATTTAATTTTTTTGGTACACTTTTCGTCCAATGAAGAACGGAGGGCGTTCCGTCTCTCCAGACCCTCAAAAATCCCAACAATCGCCAATCATCGATGACGTATTGAAAGATGGACACGTATTCAGTGCCGCATTGTTACATTTCACCTGGTCTTTTTTTACTGAGACGTCCTTAGACTATATAAAAGAATCATTACGGCCGTGTTAGTTATGACCGTGACGAAAAATGGACATCACCCAACAATGGACACAAGGAGAGTTATTGTGTTCAGCGCGGGGACTCTGTCTTACGTGGGCCCCGAGTGTCCCACGCTTGAAAAGGGATTATTTCACGCGGTGTGAAAGGAGAGAATATCAGGGATGATGCGTGAGGAGGCTGGGATGACAGAGAATGGCCAAGCGCCGCCAAAAGCAGACAATTCGCTTAGTATAATTATAAGGTGCAAAGATATGAGAACGGAGATACATATTTTAGCGGTTGCACCCTGGTTTTTAAATGCCCTCAGGTATAAGGGTAGAATTAATAATGCGCATAATTATTTTCGACTTTTCGGAACGCATAAAGTTTTGCACGTTATTTGTAGTTGAGACGCCCTTTATTTTTAGAAAATGTAAATCATTGGCGACATGTAAATGTTCTCTGTAATCTTTTTATATGCTGAATAGAATAAAATATTGCTCCGTGGAAAAATTTTAACAGTTTTTTGTCTGAACTAAATTGTTTTAACGTTAGTTCTGCCAATCAATACAATAAACAAGATAATTTATTAGGTACCGAACCACTAAAATATTAAAATAAATAAATACCAAAATATATAGGTAATTGCCACACAGTGATATAAGTAAGTAAGTACATATTATTTTGGTCCTGGGTCAAGTACTCGTAAGTAGCTACCTACTTACAACTTATGGAAACAATTAATTTATATGTTCTGAATTATTAAGGTGAGATTTTAATTTATTTTTTAAGAATGATGCGCGGAAAATTTTCATTTTATTTAATGAAATGCGCGCCCGCGCAGCCGCGCAGCTCAGAGGCAATTCTGGGAGGGACCTAATTTTTTTTCTGATTGAAGTAAACTGCGAAAACTTGAATATTTTGGGTAAGGTAAGGAGGAGAGATATATGAAATCATACTATATACAAGGGGAGATTCGAAAGGAAAAAATATTTACTACAGTTACATGGTTTTTGAAATACAGTAAATAATTGAATATCTATTAGGTAGGCATGTAAAGAAATATAACATTAAAAAATTCATTAAAACCCCTGGTTGGGTTAAGTAATTTGATCCAAACTCCGCTTCTTTAAAAAGACAAATCGAACTTTCTTTCAATCTGACTTTAAAATACTGATTGTTTAAATAATGGCCGAAAGCTTTCAATAAGTATTATTTAATCCGAAAGAAGTAAATTCATTTTCATTTCTTTCAAAATATAAAAGTAAAGTTGAGATGAATTAAGATTATAATATTCTTGTCTAATGGATAAGGATAAGAAAAGTATTTTAAGTAAGTGAACCGAAAAAACATTTGCGATTCTTTAAAAATCAACGTTATTTGTTTACGTAAAAATTAATAAATTAAATTATCTATCACTTTCTGATGCTTAAAAATTTTTGAAAAGTAACAGATATATTACATTCGAGGGAAGTATCAACTTGCTTTGAAAAACGAATTACGAATACGACCTTTTTGCTTTGGAGGTACAAATATAAGGTTTCATATAGAAAAACAAACAAATTCAAAACTAGAGTTGTTTCTGGATTCGTATTATTATAATTCGTATTTAATATTTTAATAGTATAATATTTAAAATTACAATAATATAAATGTAGTACCAATGTCTGATAATACGTAATGCTGAAATATGGCTAACAGTAATAAAACATTTTTCAGCTTTTAGAATTTAGTTTATTTTATGTAAATAATTTCAATATCTGAAGTCAAAACTTAAGCTGTAGCCTTTTACGTGTCAGGCATGCTGCGTTAATTCTGATATTTGATCTACAAAAGTTTTGATATTGTGCATGTATAAAAAAAATTAAATAATTTCATCTTCTTTTTCTGCTAATCTCCGTCTAGTATTTAACAGAGGTTTCCTATTTTATCTCTACAGCTGCCTGACTCGCCTGTCGCGCCTCGCTTCCAATTTTGTCCATGTTATCTGATCATCTTAGGAAGGGTAAAAGGCTAGAATTACATATTAATATTAATCAGAACCGCGTTGATCGTGAAGACAGTTTTCATAGAACCTTCTCACTCGGTTGATTTTACTCGTGTAGAAGTTTGTTTGTCTTCCACGTTAATGGTGGTCATTGAAATTCATAACCTGCTGAATAATTAAGGGTTGCTCGAGGGGCAGTGATGAGCCGCCATGTATCCTCGTGGGATTAGGGATGTTTTACAAACAAGTGAGTGTATTCGTGCGAGTAACTACTAACTACCTCATATGATGGAGCTACGTTTTAAAGTTTTCCACAATTCGAATAAAATAAAGTTTACTCATTAAGCAGTGAATTATAATGATTTAAAGTAAGTCTGTGATCTTTATGTGAATGTTATTTTGATCGACAAAGGCTGATTATGTTTTCTACGCGTACAGTTTGAATACCGACATAACATATTTTATTTTAAATTATATGATGTTACAGAATTATACACTTTGACCATATAATTATTATAAATTATAATTTTGAAAACACTCTTTAAACATTCTGTAGAACTATCTTATATGGAATGGTTTTTGTAGGGTCAATAAAATTCGAACATCGCGAAATACATTGAAATGTTAGATTGTGAAATCTGATCACTGAACAAAGAAAAATATATTATAAGGCGTGAAATACATATCTTCCACATATTTTATTTTAATGGTACGTGTACAGAGATTTATCTTAAAGGTCGGAATCAATTGCATCATTACAAAAGATAATGACTCATAGCTCGCAACTAGCTCAAGTCAACATCAATGGTGAGCTAAATCGTGTTTATAACTGTGATTTGGGTTTAATTGTAATTGGTAACTGATTATTTGTAATTGGGCAAGCAGTCATTGATACACTAAAACCTAAGCCTCCAATAGTTAAATTTCAGATGTTTCAGATGAATTTGTGATGTCTTTGGAATTACGATGATGTTGTATGTCATCGCGCAAGAACCACCTGTAGACTATATATATGTGTGTGTGTGTGTGTGTAGAGAGGGCTTAAAAGATGACGCGCGCGGGAGCGCGGTCTCTTTCTCTAGCGCTCGCATGTCCATAAATACGTGTATAACAGTATTCTTGTAATAAAGATTGTAATTGACACCTGACGTGTTTCATTACTGAACTACTGAGAATCGTACGTTGGGTAGATAACAGTGAGCAGTTGCAGACAACTCAAGTTAACAGTTATCAGTCACGGTTACAATTGAATATCAATCACAGTCACAATAATGGATTACCACTTCACTACTCCATATTATTTTTTACGCGATATATGAGACGAGTCTCTGAGATATTCATGTGCACAAGCCATAAAACAGAATTTTTACTCAATGTCTTCAATCCGTCATCATGAGTGATATAGATATACTTTCTAAGATCTTGGTACAAACCAGGATGATGAGGGAAGAGTTGGGGAGCGCCGATGAGGGGTGGTAAGGGAGCGGAGGGTAGATGGGGCGCATTGTTAAACTTTTATGTCTTTTAAATTACTTTCGGTTCGTTGGTGGGTGAGGCCGACGGGGGAGGGCAGCGCAGGGGGAAGGACAGCGATTGCCTTAAAGACCCCCAACACTTACTTTGTCCCTTCCAGAGAGAAAAAACGCAATAAAACCGAACACACAGTAGACGAGTTTAAATAAAATGCGGCAGATTAAGCCCTTCCCTTGATTAATATATAGAAAAAGAGTTGTATGGAGTTTTTTTACTGTTGCTTTTGAGATTTTATAGATTATTCATTTTAATGTAGCGTTGCCAGTTCAATTAAATAGATACGCCCAACGTGTTCTGTAGTGTTTAAAAAAACTGTCTTTGACAAATGTTTTCTTTAGTGAATTGAAAATTTGATATGTATTTGATTTCTATAATACATAAGACGATTACTTTAAATAATCACATATTTAACACAAAAAAATTGTCCTCAGTAATATTCCCTCTACAGGCGTTTCTCAAATAATTGAGGTATATTTATAGACTATTTAACTCCTATAATATTGAGGTATTAGTGCGTGGAACTGTCCATGGTTCTGGTATTATAAGACACACTTTTAATTGACGTATTTTTATTGCCGGTAATATTCACTTTACAAAGTTTTTTTATAAATAATTGATATATATTTATAATATTTTAAAATGTGCTAGATACCTACTATTTAATTTCTAATTTAAAAAATGTTATTTAAATCCTATTAAGTATGTTCGTATAAATAAATAATTTTAAAAAGTTGAACGGTATATAAAAGAAAATGTAATTTGGATAACCATTTTACGCTACCTACCTAAGTTATATACATTATTTCCTTGCTATACGAGTATCTATGCATTATAAGTGTAGGTATATATTAATAATAATATATTTTACATGATTCCGGATACGTACTCTTATTCGAAAACATTGTGATAATGTTCATCTATTTGTTTCTTTATATTATGATTATTCCTTATAACTGCAGGCAAGTATGAATTACGCAAAAACGGGGCTAGAAATCTAACATATTTTAATATTATTGTTTTGGTGTTCTTTTGTATTTAAATAATGCTAAATTAAAGTAAACAGTTGGATACAGGGCCGTAATTATACTTACACAAATATTTTCGAATTAAATGAATAAAATAATTGAGACATTAATTATTTACGAATATACACGAGATGCCCCATATTTAAGTGGCACAGCGACAGAGTGGCCCTAGTGAAAAGTTTCATATTTTAAGTTACATGCACTAATTCGCTCAAAATTAATTGTTTTGTATTGGCTTAATTTAATGTGTATATGTGTATATATATATTGTAACATTTGAAATCACGCGCGAAGACCGAAGGCGACATCTACCGACGCGAGCAGGCGCGGCCGGTAGAGCGGGTCGGAGGAAGGAGGGGGACTTGGTAGCGAGCGCCCGTGCTGAGTGGGTGTGTCGAGGCGGACGCCAGGCGGCGCTCCGCTGAGATCTGAGTATTGGTGTAAAAGATCGAGAAATGGCGACAGAAGACGACATGATGCCTTGGTCCGGCCACGGAAAGATCGGAATCCCTCTGCGTGTAACAAAGACAATTTTCCCTGATAAGTGAATAAAGTGTAAATAATGTGACTAAAGTGTAATTATTGTCTGAGACCTCCCCCACACATCTGAGATAGGCATTCTGACACAAACCCTTATGTACCCACAGACTGAGTTTAGCTGGTGGCGTTGTGCACTGGATTCCATCAGCGGATGAAGGCAGCACGGCGTTGCAATATATATAATATAATATAATTATAATGATGTTAAAATAGTAATCTTTTTAAATAAATAAAATTTTAATATGAAATTTTGTTATCATTTTAATTCCATACATCTCCACTGTGCAGACGGGCCGCTCTGCCGCTGTGATTCATTTTTGGTTTATAATAATTTACATAAACTGTTCACATCATGTCAATATTTTTATGTTAATATTGTTACGTGATTACGTTTAGTGATACATTATTGTAGGACGTGTATTTATATATAATATTACGAGCACATTTTGGAAACTCTATGAATGTTTCAAAATATTGAATATAAGTATGTTTAAAATTAATTAAATTCTATTCAGTTTTTTAGCGTTTGACTTGTTGCCTCATGCATACATTAAATTCGCGGTTTACCAAATTTTAACTTGCCTATCTCTTTCCCTTGTTTTTCTTCACTTATCCTTAAGCACAAGAAAGAAAGTGCGCTTGGAACCTATGTACGGATAAATACCGTCGCTCCACTCCGCTTTACTCCGCTAACGTTTATAATTAATTTTACTTTAATCCCGCTTATATTTACATAATAATCCTTTTCGCGAGTATTAGTATACACTCCGCGACGCTTGTATTTATAGTCGAGAGGAATCAACAGATGAACCAGCATCCGGTAGACGAAAAGTAAGTACCTTCCTTTTTTCCTCATATTTCCACCAATAGTTGTATTCCAAAATAAGTTCATCCGGCTAGCACTGGGTGCATCTAGATGGCAGTGGTATGCAGTTGGTATAGATTTAGGTTATGCTGTTACCAATAATATTGTACAATTATATATAATATATGTTGTACGTAGGATTATGAACTATCGTTTAACGAACGTCTTTAGACAAATTGAATTCGTCGTTTATAAGACCCTACCATGTATTTGTAATTTTAGAGTATTATTAATAATGTTTCTAATGTTTAAGTTTTAACGTAAAATAATTCATTTTTACCCATATAAAAATCAGTATAAAATGTATGGAAGTTTTTAAAAACACTTTCTATGACTGAACATGATTCTTTTGTTGTTAGAAAATCCTTCACATAACAAATAAAGGAAATAATAATTATTATATTATTAAAGGTTAATGTAGGAAATAATTCTGCCAATTTCTTTTTATTTTTCCAGAATCAAATACAAATCCATGCACCAAATGTAAAGAACGATCATGAAATCAACACGTTAAAAAGAGTAAGATAGTAAAATTCGCGAATTAATAAAGAGGAAATAGATACTTTGTAAGCCTTTTAAATGTTATTTTGTTTAAAAACAGCTTAAGTAACGACTCCATACAAAACGGATCAATCGAAAAGGATTTTCAATTAAGTAAATAGCCAATTGTATGACTTGAGTAATACATTAGATTAAAAATAGAAAAGATAGTAATGTGAATAGCTACAATGCGTCGACCGTAGCTACTAGCGCTACGGCTGCAGCGGTAAGTTGTCGTGGTAGTTTTTAGAACTAAGCCATTCAAGTCTCTAATGGTACATGATCCATATTATAGATTATTTCATTTATATTTGTTTCACAGAATTTTTAATAATTCACAGCTTTTTTGCTTGTATGCACTGGACACGGATCTCATAACTCCATTACGACCCGGGTATTCTCCTTGTAAAATAATTCATTAAACATCTCTCCGAGAGTTTTTATGCTGGTATTCCCAAGCACCAAAATCCCATGATCAATATCCTATCGAACTACGATATATGCTTACCATCGCGTATAAAGTGCTCTAAAACCATTCTCTTTTAGAGGTTAAAAATAACACTGCCCCAGCTAGCAGTCCCTTCCCCACTATTTGCAGAAATTTGTAACTAAGCATGCCAGTAAATTTTAACAGGCCCATAAGGAATACATCATGATGGAAGAGCGAGGGGTCTAAACGACCCGGTACTCTGAAAGACCTTAGATCAAAGTCAAATTCAATAAATATTTGTGATATCAAAATACTATGTCAATATAGGTACATTAAGTAGACATTTGAAACACCAGAACACAAATCAAATATATTGTATTTTTAGCAGTAATTTTATTAGAGTTTACCAATTCTATTTAAAAAGGCGGCAAGCTTTATTTTATTAGTTTACCAATATTTTTAGATGGTTTATATGATAATTTATTTAATTTTTGTTTAACTTTACGTTTACATTTTACTATTTTAACCCCTCAGAATAACTAAGTTACATCTGACACTGACCGTATTTTGAGATAATGAACTCAAAAGTGTTGATTGAATTTTAACATATATTTTGTTTTGAGTATGCAAATACTTTAAGGTCTAAACTTATTGTCAGTATTATGAATGACCACTGTGAGATGAGGTAAATTAAAAATAAAATAAAAAATTGTCCATAAAATAATAATCCATAAATTGAAATAAATAACTGATGCAGTTGGAACTGCAGCACTTGATATTTGCTTTAATATCCGTTAAATTGAGTTGGTGTGTATGGAAGAAATAAAGAATAATGCATTTGGAATCCTTTTCACGCAATATCTCAAATTATCCCAAAATATTAGTTGGAACCTTGTTATTCTAAGGGGTCGGCTTGTAATGCATCTATAAAAGTTTCTAAAATTGTTTCTTTGTTATCTTAAATTTGCCACCTCTTTGAAGTACCACCTTGCATGCCTATTGGTTAGAGACAGCCCTGGTTGAATATTTATAAGTTAATTATGAATTACAAAAAGGGCAACTGCTATGTTAAATAAATAGAGCAGCAAATGAAATGAACGAGGACGATAATAAAATAAAAGCAAAGAATTAAAAAAAAATCAACGTGTAAATTTTCGTAGAAACGAATCTCATCACCGCTGAATAATATTATGGGTTCTATTCCGTTTCAATGACTGTGGTCCGCACCCTTCAACTCTCAACTCTCGACTCTGAAGCTTTCAACATTGAAGAGTTATCGGCAAGTTGAGAAAAGCTATCGATTTTTTTTGAAAACGAAAGGCCATTATTGTATGGGGAATAAAACGCACCATCAGCCAGCAGACGGCGGGACCATCAACCAGCAAACGCACAAAGGAGTGGTTTCGAAATGACTCGTAATACATTCCAAGCGCTGTTTATCCCTTTCAAACCCAGCAATATTTAACGCTGATAATTCGGTGAAAAATATTCGTGGGATCAAATGACAGCGTTAGTCTTAATAAATCACTGGCTCATTCCAAACTAATTCATAATTATATATTTGCAAGGAATATTTCATAATTTTATTTATATAAAAACAAACCCATGAACATCGTGTATTCATTAACTTATTTGTTATGAAGGACAATATCGTTATGAACAAAACAAAAATGTATATACCTACATATACAGAGTGTAACAGACCTATTCTACAATACTTTATGGGTGTAACAGACCTAGTCCATAATACAATATTTATACGTGACTAAATTACGAGTCGAAAATTTTCAAGGGATATGTGACTAATCTCAACCATGTCAAAGATATAAGCATTTAAAAAAAATCGTAATTGTGCGATTATTTCGATTAATTGAAATATTTATTGATTCCAAATTATACATTGAATACAACAAAATAGAGGTCATCTAAGTTCGAGCGGCTAGACTATTTTCTGTTAGATGATTTAGGGAATGAAGTAAAGATATATATTAATAATTGAATAATTTCGCAACAATTTATATCGAAGTATGTAGACTTCAAGCATAACGCGATTTTGTAAAAATATCAACCAATAATATTTTCCGTAACAGTGAAGAATTTGCGCATATTCCTTCAACATTTTCGATTCGTAATTTAGTCAGGCACCCACCCATAAAATATTGTGGAACAGGTCTGTAACACCCTGTATATTAAAAGTATCAAAACAAATTACGCAGATATTGAATTAACAAAAATTACAATTAAGAATTTTTTTAAATGTCATGTTTAGCGTTTGATATATATATAGAATTTTATTGACGTTAACGCAAAAAAAAAATGATGACATTCTTACTATTTTCAAAGTAAGCTCAACTCTTGTACTATATAAATAGAACTAACTTACTGGTCTCCTGGAATAAGACTCGAACCCTCGACCATTGAATCATTAGGCGAGTATCTTAACCACTAGACCAACAAGCATATTTGAAATCCGTAGAACACTATCATTAGTGATTGGTCTTCTATAGATATTTTGTTAATATCGATATGGATGGGGAGTAGGAAAGTATTAACAGACACACCTAACTAACTAGAACCAATATGTTATTTTGAATAAAAGACGGTAACTTTTTAATATGGGATCGAAAGGGTTATGGGTTATAGGGATTATTGACGGCCCCGAAAAGCATTTCCTTTTGTTTCTCCGTTGCGGGACTAGGGACTCGTCAAATTGGTAATTTAGCTGAACCGTACCTTCAGCTAGATTATTTGTCAGCTCTGAACATTTTCCGTCAAATAAATGGTAATGCTTCTAGCAGATAGTTATACAACTCCTTAATTTAAAAACAAAGATTGATTTGTAGTAGGTACTTAAATATTATCTATTAACGCAGAATAAGCTTTGCATGTAATCCTTGTTAATTTATACAAAAGTTTCATTCCTCTAATTAAACAGATAAAATAACTGAACCCAAAAGTTACATACTGTTTCTAACATTAATATTTAAATATTGTTTATTATTAAGTTATATACTTTTGTTTTTAGTTTTATAATCAGCTCGGTGTATGTGATGTGGCACCGTCCTGTTAAAATCGGATGTGTTACACGTATTTGCAATATGACTACCAAGAAATTTTCCAATGTGTGACGATAATAGTTACAAAATTGCTATTATTATTTAGATAAAATGTTTTATTATTTTTAAGACGTTGTTAAGATGTTTTATACTACGGAATAAATTTTAATCAATTACTCTATTGAAAAGTATTGATAAGTATTTACCAAACCAAAATAGCGACTAATTAAAATCGGCCTGGAACATAATATTCACCCGGCACTTAAAGCGACAACTATCATTAAAATTAGTAAGATTGCTAACGTACCAACAGTTATTTAAAATATGAGTCAAAGTAAAGAGTTGTATATGTTCTTAAATTAGGTATTAATATTGCGCATTAATTATTACGATTAAATTTTATGCAGTAGACAAAACATGATAACGTTTGAAATGAATCCCAGCATTGCATTTACGTATTTATGACCTTTATAAATTGAACCCAAGATTATTGGAAAATTTGTAAATAAATTTTAACAGTTTTTATTCTGGCAAAGTAAAATGCAGATAATATTTTTTTGTGATTGATGTGTGTCATGCATGACATGGCAGTTTTTAAAAATAATCTCTAATTACCTGCACTTATCATTCGAAATGCAACGGAATGTATTAAAAGCTTTCTTATCTTCACAAAATTTGTTAACAAAAATTTTATTCATATTTGTTAATAAATATATTATGTAAATCACACAATAATATACATGGTTGATTTAAAACAAATGATATGTATCCATTCGTCATATCTTGTATAAATATTATATAAGTATTAAAAATCTATAATAATATTTTGGGGCTTGAAATTCGAATCCAGTAGACATGTGAGTTTTATGTTCCGAAGATATATATTTTGAATAGAAAAAACGAACGATTTCTCGGCACGGCAGATCCATTTATGACAGAGTAAATAATGAAGAAATAAGGAAAGAATGTAAAGCTGATCTTAGTATAGTGAGTAAGATGAGGAAAGGATCACTTAGGTGGTTTGGTCATATGGAACGGATGAATGAGGTTCGCGGAAGACTTGGCACGACCAGGTAAACCAGATACTGGAGGATGGTCCTGTTAGAAGCCTCAATAATCGCCGAGCTTGTATGAAAAGATGAATGAGTGTGGATTAGGCGAGAATTGTGTATCAGGACAGAAGAGTGTAGCGCCCTATCCTGTCTGCCTACCTCCGCGGAGAAACGCCGTGATGGTAAGTAAGTAACGATTTCTAGTTTACTTTAAGTGTAAGAAATTACAAATTTAGAAATTAAATACTTATTTAATGTATTAATTATAAATATATACATATAAAATCAATTTTGTCGAAAAATATTGTTTTTATTTTATATGTGTATATTTATAATTAATACATTAAATTAGTATTTAAAACATCACAGACCTGTGTTCTGAATAATAAAAACTTCACAATAAGAATATGTTTCCTTAATAAATTATAAATTGTTTATATTTTTGAACTCAATTGCTATTATTGTTTAGTTTCAATATTATAATAAAAGAACACCCAATATACCTCAGTAGTAAATTTTTTTACAAATTTATTAACCTTTTAGAGACAGGCCACTATTTTGAAATCTAATATAATCAATAAACAATTAAATTGAGCAAATAACACGTACTTAATATGTTCCTTATTTCAGTCATTATCTTCTCCATCTATTCGCACCGCCCCCATGGATCAGTTAGTGTGCGTTCTGATGAAGATACAGTAGTCTCGAAAACAGTTCGGCGTTAAATGAACCAAAGTTCTTCTTACAAAGTTTATTATTTTTAAATATTAATAATTATGTCCGACCACAAAGATGGAAAAGACCGCTACAAATGAAAAATATATATATATCTTATAATATTCCTATCATAATTATTGTCATATTATTCCGATTTTAATATATCGCAATATTCTGTTGGACAAATATTTAATTTCTCAAAATATATATAACTTCCTGCTCCTTACGACACACGTATCCAAGCGCGTGCAGTCAGTACATTATTACATTTTATAACATGTATTATAATTGATTAATTTATTATTTAGATTTCACTGTTAAATGTAGCGGATAGACTTATTTTATTTAGCACAGTCTTCGATATAGTCAAGGAGACAGTGAACATCTCTTATATTGTATTATTATTGTATCCGAAAGGCTGAATAAAAAATGTCAGGACATGTGTTTTAGACATGCGACGTGATTTTTCGTTCGGTGCCTAGATGCGTACCTACGCACTACCTACCTCTGCACGAGGGCAGAGAGCGGTTTGTCGGGGGACGCCTGCGCCCCCGGAAACTGGGTACTGCGCTGGGTGCTGCCCTGCACGCCACGCCGCGGGCGCAGCGTCAAATGAGTCCGGGCCGCTTTGTTCCTCGGACCGCGGGCAACTTTCAATTTTTTGCCTCGCCCGCCTTGATGAACGTTTTATGGCGGAAACTTTTTCGTTTTTCGCGCCGCGCAGATTATTTTCCCGCGCTGTCGCCACGCGGAGACTGATGAGACGACGAGGAGCCCGATTATCAAGACCGATGGGGGATTTCGGAGAGTCATTGCGGCCAATCACGGCGCTGGCTCGGCGGGAGTTTGATAACGTCGATGACGCTAAGTGCATCTTCGTTCGAGATAAGGTTCGGGATTCCTTAATGACATTGCAGGAGAGTTATCTCACAAAAAGTTCATCTTCGATTACACAAAATTGTTCAAAAATTACGTACTAAAAATGATGTAAAAAAAATAAAAAAAACAGTACTGTCGTTTAACACAATACTCGTATTATTATATAAAATTAATTTTTATTTATTGAAATGTTCAATATATTTAATATTTCAAGTGTTCCCTACCCGTTTAACTAGTTCGTATCGAGATATATAATGTTTTGTCTATATCATTTACATTTGTTCTTTTTCATCATTTACAGCAGGTTGGTAACAGAGGCTCAAGCAATATGGATAAAAGTAGTGTAAAGACAACAGTTATAATAACTAGATCACTAAGGTTATAAATACAAGGTATTGAACATAATATATAAAAAAAAAAAACAGAAATAAAAGTGAGTAAATTTATTGGTACATTAGTTACAAAAACTCAAACAATAAGAATCACCTCATAATATAGGTCAAGAGTAGCTCCGTACTCTTTCGACTTACCTCTATTAGTCATTTGGGTATTATTTGACGCCGGATATATTTTATAATGTAAGTGCACATGTATATATCCTTCTTGTATTCTTATTATTTTGGTGATAGGAGTAATCCGTTGATAATTACGAAAAATTAATATATATAGTAAAATAATTTTCTTTGAGTTTATAGCCATAAAATTTCATGTGTTGATAGTACCATACCACACGATACGGATAGCTCTAAATATTTGTTTGTTTTATGTTGCTTTGTGACCCGGATGAACCGATGAATATAAGGATATTATAAGACGCCACGGTCCGCTATTTTGATGTAATCATATTATTACTTGATTTTTGACGTACACAACATATTACTGGTCATATTCTTACACCTACTTATCAGGAGCAGTCGTTTCATAATTTTTTTTGGATGCTCCGCATCCCTTGTGTGCACAGCACTGCTGTAAATAAATTCGTCCTGTCTTTCGGAGATCAGATATAACACACTCTACAATACTGAGTCAGCGAGTCGAAATACATATAAATTCTCAACAGCATACGTATCCATACCAGCAACAGTGGATTCCATCATTCGTTCCATATCCACAAAGTTATAAAGTATTCAAGTTCCGCCTATCAACGTCTTCGAATACTATATACGTATTCGTTAACAGAATACAATGTACAAAAAATGACTTTAATGCTTATAGGTATAATGCACAAAATAGCATACATACTACGAAGCGAGCGGATTGTTTTAAGAAATTTGTTTGTGTGGCGCATTTTTGACAGTCTAGCTTGAATACTAGAAGCCGAATTATTGAAACATTAATTATTCTTCGATTATAAAGTTACCGACCGCCACTGCATTCATATAGAATATAGTATATAGTATGTTTAATATACCCTGTAATAGTTTGGATTATTTTGATTACATCTTTATTAAAGAAACTTGTAAACGTGTATTAGTGTAAGGAAATTATATTTTCCGAAACCAGCTGGCGTATTAAATATAATTCATTAAATATATATATGTACATATATGCAACCTTAATAATTTAGTCATCTCATTTAAATCTCATATTTTTAAAATTCTCATTATACCTGGTCTTATACTAACAAGGCATTGTTTTAGCTCTTTACAACCGTACGACTTTCGTAAAAATAAATCCGTTTGTGTTTTTTTCGCATTTCTCTTGTATTTTAAATTTATAATAGTATTTTTTAAAATTCATTTCATTTCAATTCGTTCTGTGAATATGATTTTTTAAAATATAATATATAGAGATTAAACACAATTGTCAAATTAATTAGTTATGCACAGACTTTAATATTGACCTGATAAATAAACTTATATAAAAGATATTGTGAATAAAAAAATATTTTAATTATATAACGTTAATACGTATAGTATATTATAGTAGCTACCTATTATGTCTTCATGTAATTTAGTTTGTCGAATAAATCATCACCATTATTTGGGCATTAAAATCACAGTCCACAATATTTACCTAAATTATAAGTCGAAAATGTTAAAACTATATGCGAAAATTCTGTATCGATATCGAGATAATCGGGATAAAATCCGGTAAAAAAGAAATGATTTTTTATCGAAACTTTCAACTATGGCGTCCATAATATATTTTTTAGCATACATCAAAGATACAATTGTCTGATAAGACAAAATGTCTGATAAGAGAGAAAATAACTTGAATTATCAGATAATACCTTGGACTTAAGTTTATTCTTTTTAATTAATGATATTACCGTTGTTTTTGATGATGTAAAAATTCTAATTTTTGCTGACGACTTGAAGGTAGTCAGATCAGTAAATAGTGTGTCTGATTGCATGATAATTAATTAGAATTCAGTAATTTGAATTCCTTGTTTAAATAGTAATCCAATAATCACCAACATCTTAATATCTCCAAGTGCCAATGTATTAGTTTTACAAAAAAAAAATATTCTGTGAAATTTTCGTACTCTATCAGCGATGTTGACTTGGTATTAGTTAGGGAGATCAATGATCTGGGTGTAATATTTGACAGTAAATTAACATTCATTCGCCACATTGATTCGATAACTAATAAAGGTTTAAAATGTTTGGATTTGTTTTACGGACTGCAAAAAACTTTTCATACCTGCAATAAATAAAGTCCTCTATACTTCTCTAGTCAGACCTCAGGTAGAATATAATTCGGTTATATGGTCGCCTCGCTACACTGTTCACTCGACAGCGGTTGAAAGAATTCAGAGAAAGTAGTTAAGATTTATTAATTTTAAATTAAATGTTATATAATACATGCTCTGAGGATATCAATTATGATTATCTCCTTAGCTGTCTGAAATTGTTAAAATTATCAGTGAAACGTACGATGTCCGACCGTATATTTCTATATAAGATCATCAATGGTATGATAGATTGCCCCCAGATTGTTGGTCTGCTTGACTTTCTCTCAACTCAATGGCGATGGATAAATTGCTTCACTTCACATTTTTTATTTTGATAATAAAAAAACACGCTGATATTATACAATTTTTGTCTTTATGTATTGCACTTCTGATGAAATTTTCTATTATTTTACAAATTATGTTAATGTTTTATAAATTGTTAAATAAAATTACTCGCAAAATTCCCAGCGTAGCTGGAGCTGTTCGTGAGGTGGCACCATCCTGTTGAAACCACATGTGTTTTAGTTTATTAAATTTAAGCAAAAATTAGATACTGTATAATAAATTGTAATCAAAAAATTTTTACGACTACATAATGCGAATTGACAAATATTTACCAAACCGAAATGGCGGCTAAATAAAATCGGCCTGGAACATAATAGTCACTCTGTAGTTAGAATATTTTCGACACAAATTTGATTAGGTTCCGATTCCTAAAATATTGTGGAATACGTAAATAAAATATTGTAAAATAATGTTGGTCATTGTTATTATTAAAGGATTAAAAAAAATAGTATAGATAATAATAATAGCTCGATTTGATTTAAAGTTGGTAAATTTTCACTGTACTCCAACAAAATCCACGTAATTATTTTGTAGATATTATTTTCAAAAGTGTAACAGAAGAGTAACGATCTAATATTATATTTGTGGAATGTTTTTATCACTCGGTTTTGATTAATCGAGTTATGCGCCTATATTTGATGTAAACACTAAACACCCAGCTAATGGTTGCCAGGTTCACGGAGGACCCGAGTTTCACGATCAATAGAAAATTAATGTTGGCCATTGAAACATCTGGAAGGGTTTCAAAAATGGCTATTGATCAAGTCTCTTGTTGTGAGAAATATTTGTAATCTAAACAGAACAATGTGTTTGAATTATTATGTATCTGTGAAAGTGGGCTACGTACCTAGTCTAGGGATGAGGAAGAAAAATTGAAAGCAAAATATCTATCTTAATATTTAATACTTTCAAGTTTATACGACTGAAAACCGTGGAGTGTATCACAGTGCTCTGTTTATAAAATGATAGTGTGTGATTCGATTGTTAAGGCGCCGGTGAGGGGGTGGGGAGGGGGGAGGGTGATAAGAGCTGAGTTCTTTTGTTTCCGACATATGAAGTATCAAAAATGACGTAATATTTTTTTATTTCTGATATTTTTTTATTATGTATATAATTGTATAAGATAGTAGCAAAAATTAGTAAAGTTTTTATAAATATATATTTTTAAATTTTTATATTTTGTTATATATTTTTTATTATTTTGTTATTTCTTTTTTTGTTAAATTTCGCAATATTTTTGAATACAATTCTAATCTATTTTTTTTTTTCAATACAGTCATGCACAGAGTAAAGAAGTGAAACGGGGCGAAGATGTAGGGGATTGGATGAGGGATCGTAAAGGCTGAGGCCGATAGTAGGGTTTGGGATGGAAATCAATTTAGAAGATAAGTCGTGTATATATATTTTGTGTGAGGGTATGTGTAAAACAATAGTTTCTTTTATTTTTCCAACTTATATAATAATAATAATGTGTTACATAACAACGCAGAACAAACATATATATTGTGAAAGTGTGCGGTTATTGTGGCAAACAAAATAAATTATTTACTATATTTTAATTGATCTAATCTGAGTTTAAATACATCTACCGGTTTCGAAAAATACCATTTTCTTTTTCAGGATGTCAATACTAACTAAAAACTATTGTTTCTTTACCAGAAACTATTTAAAAAAAAAAACAATTATTTAAAAAATAAATTTAGTACCTAACTTAAATTGTTATTTAATTCAAATTTACTCGAATAATTTTTAGGAAAAAATTTTAGAATGGGACTCGTAGTTAAATTTAGTTGGTAGTTTATAATTTCTTGATTAGTTTTACACGCTTTATTTATCTCCAACGGTTTCAAATTATTTAATTTGTGAAGCAAAATTGGCAATTTCAATTTTTTATCAAAACCATGACCATTTTCTATAAAATGATTAGAAAATTCTGAAAACCCACTATTGTTTAAACATATCAAATTGTTTTTTACTCTTATATTAAAATTTCTACCCGTTATATATGAATTTTATTAATTTTATAACCACAAAGTTAATTTTGCTATTTTCCAAAGTAATAATTTATTTACTGTCGTTCGTTTATGTTGCATAGAAAGGTACAATAAACAAATATTGACATGTATCCGTTTTACGTGAATCAATAAAATAAATAGAATCTGCTATTAATTCAATTACTTGAAAATGTGCGGTTATCGTGACAAAATAAGTAAATAATTCAGCTATTGAATTTTTTTAAGATTTAAAAAATCTCGTAAGATTTCCCGCCATTTCTTATAGGTTATTTGTAATAATCTAGAAAATTTCGAAGAATAAATTAGAAATTATGGAAATAAATGTTATGGACACATTGGATTGGATATATTTATACATTTAACCGTGTTGTAAAGTCGGTAAACTGGAGATTTAATAATAATAATAATAATTTATTTTTTGATTCATAGTACAGTACAGCGTGTTATTATATTGTTTTAATCAGATAACATTGCAGTAAAGAGAAACATATATTTCGGTACCCTGCCTGCTACACTAGTATTTTACTGTATTATAGCAGACAGTATTTATCGGACTTATTTGACACTCTTATTAAAAATACTTGAACAATAACAAGTCATTTTAAATTTAAATATAGTAATGTTTATAATATACGTAGTGATAGCAAGTAAAAATGGCAGCAGAATACCGAAATGAATAGAGAAGACTTCATCATCGTCAGCCCCGACGATGGACTTTGCAATAGGATCCAAAACGTCGGCCAGAAAAGTCAAATATACGCGGCAGATTAGCCCAGAAAACTTTACACAAAAATAAGATTTGTGCTGTTGTAATACCAAGACCAAGGGGCGAAGAAAATTGATGAATATTTTATTAAGAACACATTCTAATTGTGAAGTTGTAATTATTCAGAACATAGGTCTTTGATGTTTTAAATACTAATTATTAAATGTATTAATTATAAAGATATGTATATAAATCGATTTTATCGAATAATATTGTTTTTGCCTTACTCGCATTCTGGAACCTTGATCTCTTCCAATCTGGGGAACGTACGTTAACCGATTATGCTATACCAACACAAATTGATGACAAATTTTTGAACTTGATGTTACATTTTTCAAATTAATACATCTATCGTTTCATTATTTGAAAGCCATCTTATTTATTTTTACAAAATACTAAATACCTTAGAGTAATCCAATAGGTTCCACCTTCCACGGATTGGAAATAGAGATCAAGGTTCGAATTCCGGTAGCGCAAAAACAATATTTTTCGATAAATTTAATTTTATTTGTATATATTTATAATTAATACATTTAATAATTAGTATTTGAATAATTATATTAAAAATACGTTTTTATTTCAGCAATATAAACTAGGAAATTGGGCAAAAATTTCCACACAAATGTAGCAAAGAAATGAGAAACATTTATGCGTGTATCAGATCACGGGGGTCGTGATGTCTACTGCGGCCAGTGACTGATGTATGAAGAGAGCTATTCGACGATCATTATAAATATACATTTATTAAACAAATATCAGATATCTTAGAGACAAAGCTATTTTTCATTATATTCAATGGAAAATATGTGGAAGTATGGGGGTAATTATAGGGCTTTCGACCTGTCTTCAGCTGGCTTAAGTGATCACTTTATATATATATATATATATTCATCAATTCTCTCCCCTCAATCTCCACATTTATCAAATTTTTTTGAAAGTTGTATATATGTTGGTATGTGGACTTGTTTCTAGTACCACTACACCATTGCCATCTATGGACCAAATTAGATAATTCATATTTTCCTTTTTTTTTTAAACAGCATGTACGTCATTACTATGAGACTGTTTTTTTTTTAAATTATTTTAAAGCAATATTCTTTACCTGTAAAATGTTTTTTAAACATATTATACTAGAATACGGCTGAAAAATCAATATTTTAAAATTATTTATATGTTTTCTTATTTTGACCAATACATTACATTCAAATATTGCTAATATATTTATTCTTCGATCCTGCAATCTTCACTGTAAAACGGAGTTTTTGTTGTGTCGTGACATCATTGAAAAATTATAAAATAAAATCGATTTCTAACCTCTACAGGTAATTTTAAAACACAATAAGTAGTGCTGATTTTAAACTTCTGCAGGAAAGTGGATTTTCGAAGGAGTTATTGAGATAATATATACATTTTCGTGTTACCATGTCAATTCTACAATTTGCGGTGAATATGTATTTATATTATTTTTACATCGAGTTCATCATTATTTATATAAAAATGGCTTGGTTGCGTGACTTACGTCACATAGATACTTACAATTTTATTGGAAATAATGAAGAATTATGTACGCATTACGCATTTTCATACACCACTTTCCGGTAAGTGGCAGACAATAATAGCCGAAACATTCCTCCTTCATCCGAAGCTGCCTCATCTCGCGTTAAACCGACTCTGCGGGATAATAAATCATCAAAGTTTTAATAATAAAGAGATTTCTAAACAAATAATAAAATGCCGGCCGAGGAGGCTCTGACGTCTGCGCCGTGGGATTTTGATTAAAAATGCCCCATCATTGTGTTTCCATTAAAAAAGAAAGGGAATAAAAATAAATAACCTTCACATAGGGACGTGCGGGGAGGGGAGTACACGCAATCAGTGGTGACTTAACAGGCAGATTTATTATATTCATTCCTTGTAAACAAATCAATCATCGTTAGATTAATATTCGGTGTAATTCCGGTTTGGCCCCAGCAGAGTGTTACAAATGGACCGGCGCAATGTGTGGATGATCACTGAATGTATGGAGTAGTGATGGGGAATAAATAACTTACTTATTACCGAATCGGCGCATGTGAATGCCGAATTTTATTCATTTTATCTAAGATAATAAAGAAAAGCAGGTTGTAATGTGGTATATTTGACTACACTTTTGATTCGAAATATGAATTGAAATATGAACACCATCTAAACATACTTACAAATCTACTTAAAATGTGAATGTCATTAGATCGAAGAGAAATGTGAGCTGCATAAAAATTATTAACACTCCCGTTCCGGAATGGGGTACAACATAACCTTAAAATTCTTATTTTTAAAACTATTTATAAAATATTAATAATATTGAGCTGGTATTCATTGTAATCCTCTTAAATATCTCAAAGAATGCAACACGCAAAAAATATATAACAATAATATATGGTAAGACAGTAAAAACTAGAGAAAATGATGTTTTTCTATAGATAATCGGGTCCATTTTATAAGGTAATTCTTATTGTCGCGTCTGAAATCTCTTCGCTATAGGCTCTTCACCGAGCGTGCTACAGTGTGTGTTAGTCGCGTCTTACCTTTTTTAACTATTGTCGGTATGCGCTACGTAATTTTATGTTATATTCTTGAAGTTTTTATTAAAAATTTAATGTTATCTCTATTATATTCAATACTTACTAGTACTATTATTTCTAAACATATTCTCCAAAAAAAAATTTTTTTTTTATTGGCCATCATATAATATTTATTATCCTTGTACTCCGATTTACACCTTATGCTTTATTTGAATAATTAATTCCGGCATTAATTTTTTTCCTTCTTCGATAAATTGTCACTTTTTCTTTATTTACGTTTGTAATTTTAATGAAAACGTTTATATTTATTTTTCAAAGTTATTTTCTGTTAGATTTATTAATTTTGATTAAATAAATGTGAAGATTTTAATTTGTTTTTATACATCATTTTACTTGTGATGAATGTAAAATATTAAAATTTTATCTCATTTGTACTCGTGTGTATTTAAAAATAATTCCAATAATTTCATCCTACTCCTAGTTGAATGCATTTTGAAATAAATATTATAATATTGAACCGTAACTTTCGAAACACACGTTTTTATATCTCACGGCTCACGTATGCGGTGTGTTCGAGATCGCGCGGCACATCTAGGTACGTCATTCTGCTCATTTAGCTCTCGTCGGTCGGGCGCTTGTGAGTGATGACACTTTAAAATACTACGATTTATTTTTATAAGAAATTGTAGTATTTAAGACGACAAATTTAGTAGTATCTTGTTCGCTTGTATAAGAAATTTAATTAAAAATATAATAGAATACGCTCAAATCATTATACTTCATTAAAACGCAAATTTGAATGGGGTCACTTTGTGCCCCGCTCCGGCCCTCGATTATATTTTCGATCTTCCGGTACCCGAAGGTTATTATAACAAATTTTCATAAATGAAATATTTTTAAAATTTAATAACAAATTTTGAAAATGCAAATAATCGCATCATATTTCGAAAGGGTTAGAAAAGAAGTATTGTGTCAAATTTAAAGGGGATGTCACATGGTTGGTATTGTCATATTTAAAGACCAAGTAGAATGTTACTTTTAAATAACGTAATTAATGTCCTCCTTCTAAATTCATCTGTTTGGGAAGATGTCCTAAGTGAAACAATACGATGAGACTATTTTTAAGTTTACACCATTCTTTATAATATATCCCTTGCTGGTAAAGTTTTTTTTATTATGACTTGGGATTTTTATATATTAATTTTTAATTCTGCTTTTTGCCTGCACTAGTCAGTTTCTTGAGTCAAGATTTTAGGCCATTTGGTGAGTGGCTGATGATTATTGTATCATTTGCAAATCTTAATTGAGAAAAATGTGCACTATTTATTTTTCACGAATATCTCGAATATAGTATATATTTTTTTATTAATTTGGTATTATTTATATCCTGGAATTGCACTAAGCACATTATACAAATTAATTATACCGAGTGAGTTTTAAAATCATTAAATCATGGTGCAATATTCGCAAGATAATAAAATACATTTTACATAATTATTTTGTGATCACACGATGACCGAACATGGTTACATCACTCGTCCTGTATATCGTGATTGTATTATTTTGTGACAAATCGTTACGCTTCTAGACAAAAAAATATACTAAAAAAAAATAACTAGCGAAAAGACAATGTCTTGATCGATTAATCAAATTGCGTTCCTTTGTTTTTGCGCTCACCAATATCGGAGCGGGCATCGTTAGAAAATAATTATTGGCAATGAATATAACGAGATTTCTCACATTGTATTCATTTTTTGTGTAATCTGGAATATTTTAGAAATCTGTTTTTGACGTCCCTTAAAATTCCAACGTATAATTTCTAGTATTATTAGTAGTGTCGCACAACATTTCAATGAGGAAATTTAAAATATGATTGAAAAATCTTGTATATTCGAATTCTACGTCACAGTTTATTTTTTTGAAATATTGATAACTCTCCATTTACAAATGAATTCCGTTCCAGGAAGTTATTCATTATACGTTTTGTTCGTTATATTTATTGTTCGTTATTGTAGTGTACAAAATAATGAACGGTCTATACAGCATATTTTATTATAATACATGCGTGCGTTTTTGTTTATCGTACTTGCTAATTTTAACTAACATAAATATGGATTTGTTGTCCAGAGATCCAGCATTTGGGAGGGATTTGTACCTCATTCCAGGAACCACTAAGTTACTAAAAAAACGAAGGATATTAGTACATAATTTATATTACGTAAACACATATGAATTTAATATTTCCATCAGAGTTCTTGTTTTCAAAAAATGATACTAATAATGCGACTATATCTGTTGGCGAATTTTAAAAAAAAATGTGACATTCGTTACAGCAAATTGAACGTTTATAAGACGAAATTTGCCTGTATACATCTGAATGTTGTGGTTTTTTGCATAGTATTTAAAATTAATGCAAAATACGCCCCCGGGTGGACTCGAACCACCAACCTTTCGGTTAACAGCCGAACGCGCTAGCCGATTGCGCCACGGAGGCTGCACAAGAGGATTTAGTTTATAATCTACGCTTTCAAGATTAGACCAAAAACAACTACTCTGATGAATCCAAGCACTTCTCCGTAGTTAAGTAATAATCTGCTCACGACGTACTGACTTCACAACATTTTAAATGCGCTCTTTGTACGGGTCGCCTCGCATATAGCCTCCGTGGCGCAATCGGCTAGCGCGTTCGGCTGTTAACCGAAAGGTTGGTGGTTCGAGTCCACCCGGGGGCGATTTTTTTGAAGTATAAGTGACAAAGGTAAAAGACACGAGATCGTATTAGTGTCCACTGGAATAAAAAAAAAATCGCTCGTGTGACAACACTTTAAATATATTTTTTGGGATCCGCCTTTTACTTAAGTATTGATTATCTCATCAATAAAATTATAGTCATCAAAATCTAACAAAGAGAACTGTGATATTTTTTGATATACGTATGACCAATTTTATTGATGTTTAATAAATCCCAAATCGATCCCAGAATTCAAATAAATTAAATTAAGGAAGGTTCTCGAATATTTTCGATTAGTCAGGTACAATTATAACTGCTATATCCAATTTTAGAGATATTATTAAAAATGTTTGTTTTGATAACATTAATTATGAATTGATTCGAAAGACTATGAATTTGAATAAATCTATTTACCGGAGAATAATATATGTTTTCTTTTTAAATAATCGATAACATTTTATGAAGTTTCCTCATATCACTGCTATTTTTACTACCAGTATTAAATGAAGTATTTATATATTTATTTAATACTTATATATAATATATAAAACACAGTACATGCATACATAATAAGATTCAGTTTACGTAGTGTATTTACGAATCATGCACCACATAATGTCATTTAAAGTAACATTATCATGGCATAATAATAAAAGCGAGATATTTGACGACCAATTGTACGGTGTGATAATTTATGAATGTGTTTTGAGTGAAGAACAGTGCACGTGAGATGTATAAGGTGGACTTATTGTTATTTTAAATTACTTAGTTAATTAATTAAGTAAAAACTTATTAGTAATGAAAACACATATTGTTTATACCACTGTTTATAGATTACTCAAGATGTTTCGGGACCAATAGTCCCTTCTTCAGGATACGATGTATACTAATATTAAAATTTCAAAGAAGAAGGGTGGTAACTAATTAGGAACTACGATGAAAACAAATGTATAAGATGGCTATTTGTAAAAAGGATTTGGTTATTAGTAATGTATAATTTGCTATTAATACTTTTTCTTTGTATTTAGGTATTTGTGTGACACATGACTAAACCCTTTTTAATGTCAAAATAATGGTTTATTTACAAAAGGTGATATGAAAATTCAAAATAGTTGTTGCTATTTAGACATTTAAATATGTTGAGTTATCAGGGGTATGAACAAAGTTTGTACTAATTATTGATACAAAATGTTGCCACAAAATAAATTTATACTCAAATAAACTGCAGAAAATAAACGTAGAAAGTATCTGAATATATTATTTAATATTAAGATAACTATAAAACAAATACTTTTATTATATAATTTTTCTAACTGGATATTTATGTATACTTTAGAGATGGTTGAAATAAAATGAAATATTTCTTAATTTTCTTTATAATCTTATTCATCAGAAAAAGAAAGTCTCCAAATATCGAAGAGGAATAGAGAATAACTATTAATATTTATCTAACCCAAGGAAGCTACTATATAGATATTGAAAGTTTTCCTTACGGCAATAACCTTTGTCAAGAGCGTTGCGACATTTCTGACGACTTGAAATAATACTTCAACAACTGTATTAAAAATAACTGCGACACTGCGTTCGCCGAGGCCATTCCCATCACGTTATACCTTCGAGAGATCTTCAACCAACCAGGTCACTCCAGAAACGATAAG
This sequence comes from Eubasilissa regina, assembly GCA_022840565.1. Lineage (NCBI taxonomy): Eukaryota > Metazoa > Arthropoda > Insecta > Trichoptera > Phryganeidae > Eubasilissa > Eubasilissa regina. The sequence goes on from JAINEB010000018.1 coordinate 33,132,199, forward strand.
ATGGACGCGGGCTCAAGACTCGGTAGAGCCTTCGCGGTAGTCTGGAAGACAGGGCGTGATTGATTAACCGGGAAAAGTGGGCACAAAGTATCCCACAGAGATTGCTGCTGAGCGATGAATTGTTTTAATTTTTTTCTTTCATATGGAAAAATTGATAACGAACAGTGATTTATAGTGTGTTCAGTTTACTATTTAAATCATCTATGAAGATAATTTCAAACCTCTTGTGGGTCGACCATTGTAAATTAATACGATTGATTTTTACTTTATTTTAGTTTGTGTTTTATTTAATCTTTTAAATCTTTTTTTTTTTGTGTAATATATTATTTTAAACGCAGCACCGTATGAATGAATATGTCGGAATAATAATTGATTGTAAAAATGTATATTTTTCTGCTTCACGGGTGTCCGAGCCTCGAGAAAAGGTTTTCACATCGTCCTATGATTCATATTTTTTATTTATTATCTTTGTTTTATCAACCACTGAATTGGGTTTAAATTCATCTACCGGTTTCGAAAAATGCCAGAATCCACCAGAATCTATTTAAAAATATAATACATAAATATATACCGAAAATACACCAGAATCTATTTAAAAAAAAAACAATTATTTAAAAAATAAATTTAGTACCTAACTCAAATTGTTTTTTAAATAATTGTTGTTTTTTTTTTAAATAGATTCTGGTGAATAAACAATATATATGTTTTTAGTTAGTTATGACATCCTGAAGAAGAAAATGGTATTTTTCGAAACCGGTAGATGTATTTAAACTCAATTCAGTGGTTAATAAAACAAAGATAAATAAAAAATATGAATTTTAACCACAAAATTAATATTGCTTATTTTAAAAGTATTAGTCATATGATTCATTTGAAAAATATTTAAACTTAACATTTCTAAACATTCTTATCAGATTTCCGAAAAGGTTTTTAGGAATCATTTAGCAATGCGGAAGGCTTAATAATGAGGATAAATACAACAACCATTTAATCGAATATTGTCAGGATTGAAGGCGAAACCGCGGAGATATAATATTCCACACACCGCATCGCATAAAATGTGTAGTAGATGGAACAGTACATGTTTGCGGCACGAGGCGAGTGGGGTATTTATAAATAAAAATTGTTGAAACAATTCGGTTTCGCTGAAAGTTTATACACGTTTACATATATTTGTAAACAACATAAATCGTTACATATTTACGATATTTAAAAATAATATTAACCCGTTAATAATGATGGAAAATTAATTATTCATTTAAAAACCCGAATGAATAATTTATTTTGACGCGATAACCGCACACTTTCACAGGATGTAAATGATAGCAAATCAAGTTTATTTCGTGTTGTTGTATGATAGGGACGGATGTAAATGTATGTTGGTTTTATGTTGTCTGACTGACGGACGGATATAAGAAAATTATATATGTATAGAATATTTTGATCCGGTATATGTTCGTTCCTCATGAAAATATCCTAATAATCATAATTAGTTGATTGAATAACTATATATGGGAGTTATACCTAATATGGGCCTAATGGATATATTTTTTTTAATCAATCTTTAAAATCAATTTAATATCCATCAACATTGTATTTCCCCCCCGCTTAATGTTCCGTCTAACTGCATATATATTATGTCTCTCTCTTTTGCATATAATTTTATATTCTGTCTCCCTTGATGTTCTATCTATTTGTATATGTATTCTGTTTCTCTCTTCATGCATATATAAGTGCACTCTTTTTATATTTATTCTTAGTTTTAAATACGTCCTGACGAAGCTTGAACTAAGCGAATCCGGTTGGCGTATAATGTAATTCGTGGTTTCATACAAAGTGATTGTGTTTTATTTAATCTAATATGTCAAACCACAAAGTGATTGCCTATTCATGTTGTCATATTTACACGACCGTTATGAATATTGTGTGCTGAATTTTCTGGACTATTCTGATGTGTGTATTCGAAATCTTTGGCTGACGTTTCGTATCTCATTGCAGAGTCCAGCATCAGGGCTGTTATGGCTGATGGTATAATATTATAAAGAAATAAAACTAATTGAGATAAATAAAATGTATATTTTCGTAGTTGCGTGGTAACGGGTAGTTTACTATTATCGTCAGTAATTAATAAAAATATAATAAAGGCCAAATATGTGTGTCATGTGACGCTATATCTGAAGAAATCTAAAGGGGTTTTTCACGACACGTGAAACATTTTACAGTCACCTATTTTTTATGCCTATCTCTGTGAGATTTTTATGTTTATCTCCGTGAGATTTTTAAAAATATATTAATTTCCGCAACATCGTCTTCTTCATCTTCTTTTTATTTTTCTATTGCCGTATTCCACAACGTAGATGACCATCACGTCTTAGGACGGGTAAGATGCTAGTAATGATTAAAAGTGATGGATTTTTTTCGTCTTAATTTGAATGCGAAAATAACTAAAACATTGTCTAGAATTGTAACATTTTATGCGGTAGGTACGTAGCGATTGACACAAATATCTAATCGTTCGAAATGAGTTAATAAGTATATTATTTATGTAGAAATAATTTATCGCATTTATTGTATAAAGAATTTAATCGATGTGTCTATATCAATTATATAATATATAGATATACATATATCTATCAAATTCTTCTAAGTGTAACTTATTGATAAATAACTTTATAGAATAATATTTATCAAACGAAAAATATTGTAAAACAGTTATCAATATTATTAAAATTTCGGTGCCAGTATGAATTTTTAAATATTCCTAAATATAATATTATCTAATTCATTTTATATATAAAAAAAAATGTATACTATTTTCTATCTTATCTTCGTGTTGAAGCTATTTTTTAAATATAAATTTAACTTGTCCTATTTAAATAAATATAATGAGAGTGGCTGGCTATAAAGTCGATGTATATCAGTTCGATCTTCGATATTCTCTCCATATAAAATAGTGAATTAGTATATTATTGATAGAATCTGCATTAAATTTCTAGAGTTTCATCATAATGGATGGATATAAATGAAACAATGTTATAACTCTACTTGAGTTTATTAGCACAACTCGAGTTTCGAGAGAAACAGTAACTCTCATCGACAGGTGAAGTTGTGCTAATAAAATCAAGTAGAGTTATAACATTGTTTAATTTATATCCATCCGTTACAGTGACTAAGTATTGACTAACGACGAAGCTACTACGAAAATAAATATTTTTACATACCTACATAAATTAATGTTGTTTGACGTAAAGAATAAAACAGTATTTCCAGTAACAAGATATTGACCAGAAAATAATTATAATTTTTATAATGCGTGTACACCCATACGACTTGTCTCGAAATTGACATAAGTGACAATACAGAGTTGAGCACAGATCAAGCTTTCACTTATTTTCCATTGCATATTGTGCGGAGAAAATAATGACTAACTGATACTTACCGACGCAAATCTCCGAGACAAGAGATAGATCTCATCCGTGTATATGCACTTTAGAACCACAGTTTCTCGACAGCACTGTGCATCGTCAGAAACTCTCCCCCACTCGGTGGAGAGGGCTTGTAAGCCTGCTGCGAATTAGCTGGTCTCTAATTAATTGACAAAGGCATGCCATCTCCTGACCTCCGTGAGAATAACCGGTTACTCTATTTAACTCTTTAATTAAACTGTTTCACAGAATTACGCTGCAACTCAAAACACATTAAGATGCGTGAAAGTGGTACATCAGTTGTTAACACTTTAAAAAGTGAATAGAAATTTAGTTTCATTTGTAATAGTAACCTTTACTAAAGTAATGTACTCTATACATATGAGCTAACCCGCGGAATCCGTGCATTGTTTTGGAAGATATCTTAATCAACAATAAAAAATTCATCAAAAATAAATTAACAATTGAAAGATGAAGATCGTGAATCTTGGATTCATGATTATGGTTGCTGTCAAAGGCGTCAATATTGACGATACTGATAATGAAATACTAATGATTAAAAAGAGACCTAAATAAACGCATTTTTCAATATTGTATGTATCCAGATTTGTCAGCTATTCATTCCTATCCAAATTTCGTATTATCCCGATTCCTCTCATAAATAGATACACTTTGAGTTGTATTGTAAATAAAAATGTTAGCAATATGTTATACTGTATTCTTGAACAGGTTGTTGTTGATAAAACAATGACTGTATTTCCGTTTTTATGTTTTCAGGGTTAGTTCCGTCAATTTTTTTTGAAATGTACTTACTGTGCTATAGTATAGTAGAACAATAAAATAGTAAAAAAGTGCTTGTAGGTCTAGACGATTCAGGATAGGTAAGGTCAATTGTTCAAATAAAAGTCATTTTAGCAATATTCGAATATGTCAAAGAACAATTACTGGATTTTGACCCACAAAGGCACTCTTATTAAACAACTAATAGATATGTCATAGAGATCAATCTATTTTTTATAATATTTAATATAAATATATGGAAGTATCGGTAATTACAGGGCTTACGACCTGTCTTCGGCTGGCTTAAGTGATCACTTTATATAAATATAACGTTCACCATTCTAACCCATTAATCAATATCCATATCCATCAAATTTTTGAAAGTTGTATATATGTTAATATGTGGAAATATTTCGAGTACCACTACACTATCGCTATCTATGGATTAAATTTGATAATTAATTTCCCCGAAACAGCATATATGTCATGATGATAATCTAATTATTTTTTTGAAATTATTTAAAGTAATATTCTTTATCTGTAAAATGTTTTTAACATATGACTTCATCAATAATTTTCAATATTATATATTTTCTTATTTTGACCAGTATATTATTAGCAATATTTGAATATGTCCAAGAACACACAATTACTGAATTTTCACTTACAAAGGCACTGTTATTAAACAGATAATAGATGTCTCATAGAGGCGAAGCAATTTTTTGTTATATTTAATGGAAATATATGGAAATAAGGGTGATTAGAGGGCTTAGGACCTGATTAATGGCTGAGAATGGTGAACGTTATATTTATATACAGTGATCACTTAAGCCAGTCGAAGGTAGGTCGTAAGCCCTGTAATTACACATACTTCCATATATTTACATTAAATATAATAAAAAAGCTTCGTCTCCATGAGATATCTATTATTTGTTTAAAAATCAGTTTGCTAGTTGATATACCACGGCCGGCTTATCGGCGATGTAACCTGTCGTATACTGGAAATTTCAAGAAATGACGCGCGCTATTATTATGTACTATATTTTCTAGGAATTTAGCGATAGATGATGCAAAGGTTGGTACTCTTGAGTAGTGATGACAAAAAATGTTGCACTTGACTCACTAGTGTGATTGTGATTGATATTCGATAATATCAGTGATTGAAAACTGTGACTGTGATCACAGTTTCATTACTAATATCACGAAATAAATAAATAAACATAATCTAGAGCGTATTTACTTATGTTATTCAAACTTCATTTGCGTAAAAAAAATTTTCTAGCGTATGTAAATAATATATATCTAATTTAATATTATAACAAAGATAACGTAAACCCTTTAAAAAATGTAAGTTTATTTTTCGGGTCAAATTCTCAGCATTTCGTGTTAAACGCTTTGTCAGAATCTACTAGATGGCACTTATCGCGAATAATAATGTCATTCCTTCATAAATATTTTCATTTCATATGCACATGCGCCGAGCAACCGTTCACACTCAAATATAATTAAAATAATCACGAATCACGATATTCCCAGATATTTAATCACTGATAGTGAGCTTGACTCAAAGATAGGAGTGATTGAATAACGGATCGTGATTTTGAGCTTATCACTAAATAATGATGTGCGGCCGGACCCGGTGTCAAATTGTCTCTAGCACGTTTGACCCTTCATAAACGCCCGGGTCAAAGGTCAGTATAAAATGGTTTTGATAAATTATTATAGCATCTCATCCGGCAAAGTGTTCGGGGCTGGTCCATCCCGCTCACCAGGGTGCGTCGCGGCGCGTCTCTCCATCTCGCATCACTCCACCCCTCCTCCACCCCTCCTCCACCCCTCCTCCAACTCTCTGCTGGCCCGGCGTATGACGGTAGGTAATGGAGACGTGTTCCGAAGATGGTTGAAAAATAGCTCCGGTCCAGAAGATGTATTAGAAAAAATTGGCGGGATGTGAACTATGGCCGCGTGTTGATAACGAGATATTAACTTTTATTATTTATCGAATTATGCGATGTTTTCAATATACATGTGTTTTTTTTAATATTATATTTCAGACATATTGACAGTGTCAGGAATTAATCAAATAAATTATGATGCTGAAGCAGAATTAAATAAATTATATTATGTAACAGAAGAAAGTGTAATATCAATCTTATGTTTATATGTATAGGTCAATTTCTATAATTTTTAATAAATATTCTGTCTATGGTTTGATAAAATTCTCTCAAAAAAATTCTTGAACAAAATTGAATTTATCATACGACAGTATATAAGTATCGAAATAAGGAAGATCCTGGGCACGAAGCATCTATTTCTACATATAGAAAGATTTCAAATTGAGGTGGCTTGAACACGCCTTGCGAATGCCAGAGTGGCCATAGAGCAGACTAAGCTGGGATAAACAGTAAAAAATACTGCATGAAGACAGATCGGTCGATGATGTAAGCGCCTTGTCGAGTCTTAAGGCTTACAAACTTTCTAGGATAAACGACAATCTTTGTTTAATGTTAAAATGTTCTGTCTATTATCTTAGTTTGTCTCCCTCTTTTTCATAAATATTTATATTTTATGTCTCTTTCTTTCACATATAATTTTATATTCTGTCTTTATGTATATAATCCTCTTTATGTGTATAAGTGCACTCTTTTTGTATTTATTGTTAGTTTTAAATACGCCCTGATGAAGCTTGAGCTAAGCGAAACCGGTTGACATTTAATAAAATTCGTGGTTTTATATAAAGTGATTGTGTCTTATTAAATCTGATATGTCAAACCACAAAGTGATTACTTTATATAAATATAACGTTCACCACTCTCACCCAATTTTGTGGAGAATGATGAGACAATTGATATAATGTTTAGTCTCTGTGGCCGGGCCACAAAGGGCCCCAGGGACCAGGAACCTTTCATTACAGTGTGACCACTCCAAACTCCTCATTTCATCCTAAGATCTAACTTTATATATATAGTATTAATATATATTTGTTATTTTGTTAATCTTTCGGTTTCCAACGAATGTTGGTATGACATGAAATTTGATGGTAAATTTATATTATATGTATTATGTATATTCTTGTATTTTATGGAAATTAACGTAATTCAAAATCTGTACTTATACTATTAGAGAGGAAGTATAAGTTGATATGGAAAAATATGAATTAGTGTTTATCACACAAATATCATAATAATAAAATTAATAAAAAAAACTGCTGTTCAGAACACATCCTAGGACGAGCAGGAAAGACAATGTAAATAATTACATACCTACGTATAATATAAAGGAATATTATTACTTTTCTACAGCATTGCAGTGGTCAAATTTTTTGACAATAATAATGTATCTTCAAAACAAAAAAGGTCACAATATTCCCTAATTTATATATTTTAAAGAAAATTGACGCTTCATTCCAATAATAGCAGATATCTTTCAAATTTACCTACACGTAATATACCCAAGGACATTGGGATAATATATGATATCAATATGTAATAATAATATATAAATAAATATAATCTATCAAAATACAAACGTTTATCAATTACATATTTATTTTCAATTTAATTTAATAAAATTAATGCAAAATACGCCCCCGGGTGGACTCGAACCACCAACCTTTCGGTTAACAGCCGAACGCGCTAGCCGATTGCGCCACGGAGGCGACTGCTTGCAGCGCCAATTTTATCTATCATATTTAAAATGTATAGAAGTCGTGCATTACCCACATCTCATCGCACGATTCTTATCACACGCGCGCTTCAAAAGAAATTATTATTTTAGAAAACAAACTCATTTAATTCACGATGTATTTCAATTTGTACGTGCCTTTTCCACGGAGCCTCCGTGGCGCAATCGGCTAGCGCGTTCGGCTGTTAACCGAAAGGTTGGTGGTTCGAGTCCACCCGGGGGCGATATTTTTTTAATTGACATATTTAACGTTGTTTTATTAAAATATTTTTTGATTTTTTATATATATACATACAGTAGCAATGATTGATATCGTCGATTTGCTGGAACACCGGTTTCAGTTCCAGATAAATAGCAAAAAATGAACAATTTTATTTAAGTTTACAGAATGTATTAAATTTGATGATCCATTTCTCAGTTGGAACTGGTTCCAAAGTAATCGATTAAACGATTCAAGAACTATTACATTGCAGAGGACGGATTATTTTTAATTTTGACCGGTGACATCAATATGTCTTGCATCCTATCCTCATTCCATGTTATGGAACCGGTTACTACGATATTGGGTATCCTGGATACTTGATATTAACTGGTTAAAAATCACCGGGACACAAATATAAATCGTTGCTAATATAGTCATGCAGTGTTTCCGAAAATATTTGCAGAGAGAATATTAGGAGGATATACCACATATTATAGATATCGTCTATCTACTGGAACGTAAGTTCCAGATTCAGATGAATATCGGATTATTTGTTCGATTACTTTTCGAATTGTTGTATTTCGAAAGTAGGAACCGTATCCAATATTAAAAGTAGCCAATCAAATGATCCGTCGTTGTCATTAAGAGCTATTAACAATAAAAAAAACTTTTTAATTTTAATTTTCAAAACGATAAAACTGGTGACACGCTATTTTGACTGGTATTTTAAAGAATATTTTTTGTATTCTTCGATACTTGATTAGTTATTTGGTGCCAGTTATTACGATTTCGAGTAACTAGGTATCCCGGTGATTTGGTGATATCAGGTTAAAAACACCTGGACACAAATATTAAGCTACCACTCCTCATATTTTTCGCCAGATTTTCAGGCTTCTAAAATGATAGTTCTTCCATCATTATAATATTTAGTCAATGTTCTGTTTGGTTTATGTTATATCATATTTTGGTTTCTTAACGCAAATAAATAATTATTCATTTAACAAAAGTTAAAAATTCATTGTACCTATGTATATATTTTTTTCTCTGATCTTCCAGAAAGATCAGGGCCGGCTCGGTGACACAACGATGACATGACGTGAGCCTTTTAATATGATGAAGGTATAAGAATACTGACTCCCGCTGTTTCTTTATATTTTATCCTGAATATGGTGTGTGGACCTTTCTCAATCTTGGGTACGAGAATCACCGGAGCTTCTCGGAGGTAGAGAAACAAAACTGATTATTAACCAAAGGCTATGAATAACGAGTGATATTTATAATATTAGTACAACTGTATACTTGCAACCACTTTATGATAACTAGGCAATAAATTGTAAATATTTTATTATTTATTTGATGATCTACGGTACTAGTTTGCATATTTTACTAATATTTTAACCTACGATATCAGTTATCAAATTAGCCCAAAATCACAGGTATATAAATTAAACAGTGCGATGCAAGCCAAAAAATTGCTTTACGAAATATACACGAAAAAACCTAGAAAAGATTATAAAAATATGCCAAAATAATATTAAATTAAAGTATACATTAATTCGTATGGTTTAGAATAATAATATAGCAAAGTAACAAAAATAAAAATCTTTAAGCTAACAGGATCGAGACCGAGGGGGAGACCAAGACGTAGATGGGCGGATACTGTCAAGACAGTCGTGCAAGAGGTAGGTGAGTACCCAGCAGACTGGATCACAAAGGTGACGTCAAGGGATAGATGGTACTCTATTGTAACTGCTGTCATGGACTTCCGAGTCCTATTGGAAGGCTGCTGAAGAAGGAGAATAATAATAATAAAATAAGATAAATGATAATATTCCAATAAACATAATTTTAATAGCAGTAAACGATGTTACATAAATAAACAAATAATACAAATTATTCATTTATGTTGCTATTGCGTATACTAAATTAAAAAATGTTTCTCACGTCGTTAATATAATACGTCTGCATTCACCATCTTCGTAGTTCCCAGAGACTGGGAAAGTTGCCTGTGTGATTTTAACAAACAGATGTTTAAGAATAGGTTAATGAGACATGTATAATATAATTACAATGCTAAAGATAGATACGATCTGAAATATATCCGTGATCGATCGAAAATACTAAACAAAGTATCAGAAGACAAAAAACTAGCAAAATTAATGAATTCTTCTAAAAACAACAAAATATTTACTCATTCCTCAATTGTCTTACTATAATATAATTATTGTTATTGTATTTAGTTTGTTGAACTCCATGTTTGTTTTTAATTAAATTTAAAATATTAAATTATAATAAATATTATTATTGAGTTCTGCAAGTTTGCGTAAGCATTACTTAGATGTTACAGCTGTTTCGGCGATTAAGACCATTTTTAAATAGACCGTTTCAAACAGTCTTGTTGAAAATGACCTTAACCGCCGAAACAGCAGTAACATCTAAATAATGCTTACGCAAACTAGCGGAACTTAATAATAATATTTGTTATAATTAAATATTTTAAATTTAATTAAAAAAATAAAAAATAAAATAAAAAATAAAATATATATAATATAGAATAAAGTCTTACGCAAGATTTACGGCCCAATACGTGATTACCTAATCGGATAATGGAAGTTAAAGATCGTGGAACTCTTGGAACGGTTATATACAGTTACATTCAGGGCATATACAGTTCCATTCTAAAATGGAAATGAAATTGTATATGTCCCAGATATTCTGAGGAACGTGAAAGCAAGGAGACTATAGGGGACATGCAACGTGAGTAGATGAGTTTATTAACACCAGGAAAGGATTTATGGCGCAAGGGTTTATCTCACTAGATATGTTTTGGGCTCCCCAAAATAGTGCAACACAGATATAAAGATGTTTTAGGTTAGGTTAGGTAAAGTAAAGATATGTTAGATTCAATTAAAAAAATGGAGTCTAGAGGTAACCGAGCTAACCCGACGGCAGCCATACATAATTTGACATACTAGTATTTTTAAAGCTAAAACAGCGTGACCTTATTTTTAAAATTCTAATTTTTTTCAGCTTTCACTGTTTTTTCCCCATTTCTCATTGATTGTGGCCCTTTGGAAAGTGAAGCCTCTCGCAACTGCGTCTTGCACGACTATAAATCCGCCACTATGGAACAAGCGTAAAACCTATACGAACAGGATGAAGACCGAGACCAAAGTCAAGGAATGGATGATGTTCTGTAGTGACTGTATTTCAATTCTTAAGACGCCGTTAAATAAAAATTAGCCTTATTTGGTAAACATATGCAAATAATGTAAAAAATAATGTAAATAATGCAAATAATGTAAAATCGTGTTAATATAAAATATTTTTTATATTCTTTTTGTGATCGATTTTGTGATTCACAAAATAATAATTACACTATTAATTCGCTTGCAAAGTTAATATTGGTCGAACTTGGACGTGACCAAATGTGGGGTTCGCAGTCTTTGGGTTAAGAGCCGCTGGTGTAACCTAACGTCTGATGATAAATGACTTTTGGAGTGATTTATATCTGCCGTGACGGGCGCCACCCGGCCAGTACTACCCTGGGGGTGAGTTGGGAGGACATGTTCAGCGTGATCTATAATCGGAGTAAGGAAAGAGATGAACTATACGAGATGATCGTGGACAAAACAACAAATAATGTGATTCAGAAGCAACTGTTATAAAACGAAATGCAAGAATACAGAGTAACTGGGTTGTCAAAAACAGCTATTATTATTATAAGATAGAAAAAGATCAGATTAGAATCCCGGAGGTAACTAAATATTTTTTCGATAAATAGATTTTTTATGTAAGTACACTTTTCCAATTGATTTTTATTTTGTATCTCACACCAAAATTTACGATATCAATCCAGCCTATTTTTCTCCTCCGTCTAAAATGCTTAATTAGCGCAATAAGATTTTATCAAATAACATTAACCTGGACATATTCTTCATAATGCAGGCTCGGTTTAAAATAAAAATTGTATGTATTTGGTTTGATAATATACATGCTTACCGTACAGCCAAGTTGGCACCATTCGCTTGCGAACGTCAAGTTTGCAATACTCCTCAATTATTACTGTAATATTTCATTTATTTAAATCTTTTAAATGTACTTTTAAAGTTAAATCTATACCAATTAATTTACGATTCTCTCTTAATATGTTTTTTATTATTTAATTACATAAATTGACAATCATAATATTTCTGTTTTCACATTGTATTTCAATGTTTTATTTTTTGATCTAACTAATTTACCATCACGCTGTTTCTCCGCAGGGGAGGCAGATATGATAAAGTGCACCGCTTTTCTTATACAAGCTCGTCGATTACTGAGGCTTCTAACGGGACCATCTTCCAGTGTCTGGTTAACCTGGTTGTGTAAAATCTTCCGTGAAATTTCTGGTGCTATCAATACTCGCGTCATATACCTTTCTTTATATTCTCTCCTTATTCATTCGTTTCATCTATCAGTGTAAATAACTACCTGTTAATGATGTCTCATGAAAAAAATAAAAATATAAAATGATAATAATGTTAAAGTAAAATAATCGTCAATATTAATTTATTTAGCTTTTATATTTTATTATAAATACCATTAATTAATTTATAATTAAATACAGTAACTTATAATTAACTACAGATTTCTGAAATACATAATTACATAAATACTGAAACTAAAACTAAAATTGTTACAATATGACAGATTTTTTAGTTTTTTGTTAAATTTCTTTTACAGAGTATTGTGCGTTTGGATATTATTCTGTTCCGCTGGCACCAATTTAGTGCTACATACGTGTATAAAATTGAAATTTTTCCAAAAATTGTAAATCTGGTAATAATAAGAGTATCGCTGAATATAAATGTATTAAATGTCGAGCAGCATCTATCATCAACTATACGATATTAGTTATATTACTAGGCATGAGGATATTATTGAAAAATTGGTGGTCCATGAATGGTAGAATGAACCAGATCACAGGAAAACTCTTCAACAAGATATACTGAATGACGCAATGCAGAATCTACTCCAGGAGTATACAAGAAACCCTACAAACTAGAATAGCTAGCGACAGATCATTCATGGTGCTGTCCACAGAGTCCAGTAACAGGATAAATGATCACAACTGCTCTCATTGAGAGTAAACAAAATCAAAATACAGGGTGGATATTATGTTCCAGACCGATGTTGTTTTTGAATAACAAGAAAATGAAACACCATTTTTTAATTTGGTTTTTATTTATCAATTATGTAGTTTATTACAATTATTAATTAAATATGACATTGGCCAAGTGGCCGTCTATGGCAACGGTACAAATGTGTGCTCTTTTAACCATATTTTTCATAATATTCTCGCACACTTCGCGTGATATTTCAGTAATTTATTTTTGAATATTATCCTGTAGCTTCAGAATTGTTGTTGGCTTATAGGCGTAGACTTTTTATTTCAAGTACCCCCACAAAAAATGCGGTCGGGAAAAATTTTTCGCGAAATTTCAAGCATAGCTCGGACTGTGTGTGAGGTGGTACCGTTCTGTTGAAAAAATATATGTTGCAAGCCTAATCGACTCAATACGGCTACCAATAAGTTTTCCAACATGCGCTATGGATTAATGGTTAAAACATTGTCTTTTGCTTCCTGAAATAAATAGGCACATACGCCTCATGGCGCACCATACAGTCACTCTGCGTGGGTGTAAAGATCGTTGGTGTATCAATTAAAGATTTTTAGTTCCCCAGTAAAGGCTGTTTTGCTTATTAACAAAACCCGCCTAGTTGAAATGAGTTTCGTCGCTCATGATGATTTTCTTCCAAAAGTTGAACGATCATTTAGATAAAATATTTTAGTGACTTACATATGTTGTTGAGGCATTAGATGCTTCGTAACAAATTGTAATTAATAACTCTCTACGACTACTAAATGCGAAGTGACAAATATTTGTCAAACCAAAATAGCGGGTAAATAAAATTGGCTTGGAATATAATATTCACTCTGTACTATTTTAATATTTTTTCAGCCAATCATCTTTTGGAAACTATGGAAACGTTTTGGAAACAAACCATTCTTTTGACATTAACAAGGGTTTAAAAATTATCCATACAAATACTAGGAATTTACGGTTTGTCAAATATTGAAAGAAAAAGTGTTAATAGTAAGCTAAATATTATAATTAACTAAATCGTTTTTGCAAATAGTCACGTTTTAAATTTTTTCATAGTGGTTCCTACTTATTTACCCATCACTTATATTTTTATAGTTTTGTTTTCATCTATGCTTTGTATTTTTAATATACATTGTTTCCTGAAGTAGATACAATAGGTATTGAAACATGTTGATTTATTAATAAATAATGGTTTAAACGAAGTGTTTTTATTTATATAATATGTGGCCACAAAATAATTTTGCTAATATTTAAGAAATATTATGTCATTATATAAAGTTCATGCTTTCAAGAGCTGTAGCTTTATTCCGGGTATCGTGCTAGGAATGCAAATCGTTAACGTGGGCAGTCCGATGTAATGATGGATAAATAGTTATTGTAACTGTGATTGTGTTAAATTATAACGATGATTGGTAACGGATTATTCGTAATTCTTCGACCAATCACTGGTAAACTAAACCTCCAACAGTTAAATATCAGTTACTAATCATGATTAAATCTTAGTTCCCAATCATCGTCAGTCACAATTATATAACGGTTTACCATCACTAGTCTGATGACAGAATCTATCTCATTTAATGATCGGGGATTAAAGACTGGCCCAGGAGACCACGAAATTCTTTATATTTTCATATCGCAAGCGTTTAACTTTATTTGAAAACAGTGAAAATATTGATGTGTTCCGTAGAAGAATTTAATAATTATGACTGGAATGATCGGTGTGTATTGATGTGAGGAATGCAGTGGGATGGTGAGTATTGCATTGTTTTTGGAGCGGGTATCCTGTGAGTTCCCGAACATGTCATGACAGTGTTAAGAGCAAACAGATCGGCATAAATTTAATGGACCAGTGTACACATTTCTGTGTTGTTCAAGGATCAACCTAAATAGATGTTAATAACTAAAATAATATGAAGCGTGCTGCAATAGCAGCACGAGTTAGCCAAAGTTGGTCAGAATTAATTTTAGTTATCATTTGAGTAACGTTCCTTCTAAGACGAGAGTAACAAGTTAATTTTACATACGGATGAAAGAAAATTGTGTTTTTCGAAACAGGTTGATGTTTAAAAATTACTTATTAAGTGGTTATTGTAAACAAATTTAAATAATCTATAAAATAATTAACTTATATGTATATATTTATAATAATAATTATATATATAGTTTTATTTGATAGATCATAATGTAAAGATGTAATTTTTATTTTACTTACGTAACATATATTTACAGATTTATTTATCTTTTTAAAGAAAGATTTCTAGCTCTCGTGGTAAACTTCAACATATTGAAGAAATAACTTGAACTTCAAGATATTAATAAATCAGTGTCCGCAATATTATCTCAACAAGTTTGTTTCGTTGCAAAATGCAAATGTTATATAATGTTGATGCAATAAAACGTACAATTTACTATTATTATTTGTTATATTTTTTATTTCGCGATTAGAGTATACGTAAATGAAGAACGCAGTGCCCCAACAATGCTGACAATCACGTGTGTTTGTTTAAGAGTATCGTGCTATAATACTAATGTATGGCTGCGAATCATATGTGTTAAAACTGCAACCTAGAGTACTTTAAGAACAACAACACATGCTCAAGGAAGATCTTAGATTTACTCAAGATCACAAAATAAGTTTATCATGAAAAAAAAATTTAAAAAGCCGAAATGCACTCCATACGAATATGGAAGATCATCAATGACTCCACGCATAAAAATAAATACAATTTTTCGGCCATAGCTAATATTGAAATCCAGAACAATTTGCTATCTATTAAACATAATCCTTAACTCATCGCTGATGAATTTATTGATAACAATACCAACATGGATCCCAGACTAGCAGATAGAATTATTAAACCCATAAACTTTAATAAAACAAATCTAACTGGAAATACAACTTCTCAAATACACACCATATAGTTTTAATTGTTACCTTATTTCTTCAAGTGAATTGTCCACTCGTGCAGTGAGACACGATACAATGTCTAATTTCACAGTGAAAGAAATCAAAGACTTTGATTCTGCTACATAATTGCAATTAATTTTAGCACGGAAATAGGAATAGTACCATCACATTTAAAAAACAGGCATATTTAGTGCTGAAACTACAATACTGAAGCACCAAAAACAATGGAAAGGTCATTGATGATGCATGACTTCTCAAAAAAGTTATTTTTGTACAACTATCTTATTATTTTGGCGAAAGAAAACATAATGAAGGAGTAAGATGAATCTGAACAAAAGTGGCATAAACTCTGAATACTGTGAAGCCGCGGCTCATGAACGAATGTTAATGGCATCAACAAGTATTAATACTTTGCGCTGATGAAACATGCGTATAAAATCGGGTTGCCGCAATAACGAATAAAAGGAGAAAGTAAAAGGAGGAACAAAGAACTAAATACTATCAGCAAAATTTTATATATTTAGGAATAAAAAATTTCAATAGCCTTCCTACACAAATTAAAAAAATAAAATATATAAAAGAGTTTAGAAAGAAATTAAATGAACACTTCAAAATCACACAATTAGAAAATAATTAATATTACAGAACACTACAGAAGCACACAAATAAACAATAAATAAAATATTATATAAAATGATTAAAGTGTAACTCCTTCTCCAAGCATTAGAGCTAATATATTTTTTAGAGAGGTAAGCGAAAAAGAAACATGTTATTAAACATTGTAAAAATGTCAAATAAATTTAAAAATAAGAAATAAAGGAAATCCCAGCGGATTCACCCGCACAACACGTGAAAGGGTATGCTGATCGAGGTTAGGGCCCCTCAGCCACACGAGGACCTTTAACAGATAAACCAAGGCAGGCGTCATCCTCCAAAGGGGGACCACAAAAGAAAGCGAAGTAAAATTCTCTGAATTCTCCGTTTCGAGTTCCGTTTACTGGACAGCCCTGAATTGTCGAAATGAATTAATTTACACATTTGGAAGCACAAGTCTCGTATTGCGATAACAATTAAACTAGATAGCACTATCTCTCGCCGTTACCTAGATTACATATTTATGTGGCGGCAGCATAATTATTAAATAACTTACAGTTTGGTTAATCAATTTAAATATTGCATTATATTATAAACAATTGGCAAGAAATCGTTCTCAAATTGAAAAATGGTTTAAATTTTTCTTGTGTAGATTAAAAATCTCATAATATATTTAGAAAATTAGAAAATAAATTTTATATACAATTAATTATATTAGGTCCCTGTATAATAGGTTTTTTTCAATTACATGAACTAAAAGTCGGAGGGGGGATGGAATAAACTACCATTAGATTTAAATAATTAAACCCGCATTAGATTTAAATAATTAAAAGTAGGTAGTAACTTATTCTTAGTGCCAGTTTTGAAGAGTGCAATTCGATTTTAACAGTTATTTTTTCAAGGCTATAATGGAAGTGACAAGGAGCATATTCAGTATGTATTGCTTTATGAGTTCAATAAAGGCAAGAACTTATATTAATGCAGTAGATGAGGATCGGTCAATAAGCGTAAGCTAGTGTCAACGGTGGTTTCAGAAATTCTGAGCCGGAAACTACAGCCTAGAGGACGACTCTTGTAGAGTTTGACAAGGACATCCTCAAGCCCTGGTGGAACAAAATTGCGCTGTAACTATTGAGCAACTAGCAGAAAAGCTTAGATTGGTTATTCAACCATTTATCGATGCCTGCATGCCACCTGAATAGTCAGTAAATTGGGTTAATGGGTTCCTTACAAATTAAAGTTTATTCGCGTGGAGAGAGTGAACGTATGCTCTTCTTTGCTATCACGTCTTAGGAATGAATCTTTTTTGGAAATGATACCCCACCCACCATATTTGCCGGATATTGTCCCATCTGATTGTCATTTATTCCGCAGTCTTCATAATTTAGTACGGAAAAAATTAGAATTCTGCAGACGAGGTCAGAACAGTACTGGAAGAATATTTTTCGTCACGGACAAGTTAATTTTGTAAGAGGCCTTGCAAGTCTACCAGAAAGATGAAAGAGAGTATATTTTAGATTAAAAAAGAACTTTGTTTACCTTAATTTTGAAAAATAAAAAAACCGCATTATTTATGGGATAACCCAATATTTTAAGTATCGAATAGTGCGTAAAATCAACTTTTTTTTAGTTGTTACTGAATACTTTGAGCAAAGTATTATATAATGATAATATTTTTTGGAAACATGATAAAGTAATATAATAAAATCGTTTTTTTTTTCTTTTACTGGATATGTGTACTCACGAGTATGTCTGTATTTTTTGTACTTTTTTTTTGTTGTATTTCCTAAGACCATCCTTATTGGCCATTTTTACATATTTTCCCACAGCACTATCGATGTGTATAAAAACAAAAATGATTCTATTGAACGAGTATTACCAAAGGAACGGTGCATCGCGTTAAGACGCTAATTCATTGTGGCTCTGATTTTATGAATATCATATTTTTTTTAAGAATGTACAGTTAATTGATCAATCACCAAAATGTTCAAATATACTCTTGACATCAAAGTATTCGTAAATAAATAAATAAGGTTAATTTAGCATTATAAATTTTGTGTGTTTGTATTTTTTTTACTATGTGTAAATATTTACATTTTTTAAAACTTAAGCTAATCGTATAAGTTATTTTCCGAATTACCTGCCACTTATCAAAAAAAATGTAGATTACATTTTCTTATGTTAAAGTACTTTTAATGTCGTGAATCTTTTTTTATTATATTATATTATTGTATACTAATGTTTTCATTAAAAACAAATAGAGATGCGTACAGGAAATACGCGTAAAATCACAATTTATACAAACTAACTTAAGTGCTTGTACTCGAGTTAGTCATATTTTCGTTGTAAATCAAATAAGGACGTTATGTTAGGACAATCTTCCTCTTAAGTACGATATTTGCGATCAACATTAATAAATAAATTCATAAATCTTTAAATATTCAAATTTAGATAAAATTCTGGGAAAAAGTATTTACTGACTATTACTGATAATACTAATAATGTGTACCATATGTGATAGAATTCAAAAGATTGTTTGCGGACTTCCCCAATCATAGTAGAAGATCAATATGAATAATGGTTCTGTGGTTCATGACAGATGCTTTCCGCCAGTTTCATAAATGCAGTATTGTTCCTTAGTCAACATTGCACATACTGTAACTGTATATGTATTGAATAATTGATATATTTATTAATAAATTGAATAATAATAATATATTTTTTATAAATGCAGTAGGTACAATTAATTTTATAAATACTATCCAGTCTAAAAGATAGATTTTTCGTCATTATACTATAAAGTTATATTCTTATTTTAAAACACTAATAGAAAATATTTGTTTTATATCATTATCGATATTATTAACAATATACAGGTATAACAGACCTAATCCAAAATATTTTATGTGTGAGTATCTGACTAAATTACGAGTCTAAAATGTTCAAGCTTCATGACTATTTCTACCATATATAAGCATTTAAAAAATGATTTTGCGATTATCATTATTATTGCGGTCATCAAATTTTGAGCGGCCAGATTATTTTTTGTTAGATGGTTTAGGAGCTGAAGTAATATAGATTAATGATGGATAAATTTTGCAAATATTTGTTACGAAGTACATAGACTTAAGTTTAATACGATTTTGTAAAAATTTCAAACAATAGTATTTTCTGCAACAGTGCAGAATTTGCACAAATTCCTTGAACATTTTCGACTCGTAATTTAGTCAGATATCCATCCATAAAATATTGTGGACTAGGTCTATTACACCCTATATACATACATAAATGCGATTCTAATCTAAATACATAATCTTGCCTATGACTTTTCCATGAATCAAATAAATTTTGTTTAATGAATATCTATATATATATATATATATATATATATATATATATATCTGGAAATATATAAATATTTATGTCTAAAGTTTATTCATTATAATAATTATCTTATGTAAAATACTGTGGACATTTTATTTCCACGTAGATATTTATTAACATTATATTCACATATTTGTTACAATAAACATGTAATAATATTCCCCTAATAATACGAATAATGCTATTTCGTATCTATATATCTCATTACGAAATCTGACAAATGTCAAAAATTTCCACCAATTTGATTGGCTCAATTATCATCACAACAACTTAATTAAAATTCCTGAATAAAATATCCCTCCATTTCCGATTAGGTGTGTGACAGTTGCCTTAAAGGCCGAGTCACACCAGGGTGTATATTGCCTGGGGATCTAATTAGCCTTTATCACTGTCATTTGTATGACTGATGTTCTGTCTGAGGCACCTGTCAAAACACACGTGCAACGTGTGGCGGGAGCTTTATCTTCTGTTTACCGACCCCACCGAGCAATATTTAGGAATATATAAACCAAATCCAATGAAGTTCATGGAAAGGACAAACTTCATATATAAAATTATACTCTGAATTAATTAAAGATTTGTACCTTTTGACTAAATAAATATTACTTTTTTATTTGATCGTGAATGGGGATGTAGACTTAGGTAACAAGTAGCTTATCATAATGCACTAAAATGTTTTTCGTGTAGCCGGTTTCAGGTTAGTTTTGTAATTAAAAAAGTAAATATTTACCTCTTGATTTCAAAGAAAATATCATGGTGTTCCAAATACATAATTATTTCATTCTGAGATTCATTTTAAATCCATTGGTTTAATGGATTTAAAAAAAAATAATTTTAAACTATTTTAGAATTTTTATGAAATTTTTATTTTATTTAGGCAAAATAGAAAGCAACTGCCTTGTTAAAATATTAAGTATTGCATAACGACCACCATTTTTCATTACAGATAATACCGGTATCTTTTACCGGGATTACGACAGACCACCAAATAGAGGTACATAACCAATTTTTTTTGGTCGTTTACAAAATTTGTAATCTTGGCAACTAATTCGTTCTAACACGGGAATCTTATGAATCATTTTTAAAGATACATTAATTATGACCTCTCAGCATTCTCAACGTAATCATCATAGCAATCATATTTTGTAATTTTTATAGTTTCTTTGTCTCCTTATTCACGTGGTACTGGTAATGTATATTCTATATAAAGGACCATTACATTGGGTCTTCTAGGTCTAGAATCCAAGCAGCATTACTTGGATAAATATTTTCAATTTTATAACAGCAATGCTTGGATAAATAGTTTCAATTTTATAACAGCAATGCTTGGATAATTTTTTATTTTCTAACAGCAATGCTTGGATAAATATTTTCAATTATTACTGGTAACATCGAAAGTAGATTTCGGAGAATTTACCGATATTATCGGCAACAGTAAAATCGGTAATGGTAATAGTTTTAGTTAGAATGCACGAGAAAATAACTTACAATATTTTAAATTTAATAGTAATTAACGTACGCAGTGTTATACCATGTTATGTTTAGTTAGCAAGGCAGATACTGGATGGATATAAATGAAACAATGATATTAATCTACTTGAGTAACTCTAAACAACAGTAACTCATCGACAGGTGAAGTTTTAAACTAATAATTAATATTAATAATTATACTAAATATTTAGTTTAAACCACTATTTATTAATTATTGTACATGTTTCGATACCTATGGTATCTTCTTAAGGAAACAATGTATACTGAAATTTAAAAAAAAATACAAGCATAAATAAAAACAAAACTATAAAATGGAGAATAAGTAAGAACTAATATGAAAACGAATTTAAAATGTATTTATGTTATTATATGTTATTTAAAAATAATTGTTGTTTTTTTAAAAATTGATTCTGGTGAAGAAACAATGATATATATTTTTAGTCAGTTATGACATCCTGAAGAAGAAAATGGTATTTTTCGAAAACGGTAGATGTATTTTAACTCAATTCAGTGGTTAATAAAACAAAGATAATAAATAAAAAATATGAATTTTAACCACAACGTTAATATTGCTAATTTTGAAAGTAATTTAAAATGTGACTATTTGCAAAGAGGATTTGGTTATTTATAATATAAGCTGCTATTAACTCTTTTTATTATTTATAAAATTTCACATTTATATAACTGTAAACCTCTAATATTTGTATGTATAATTTCGAAACCATAAGTATCTAAATATGTAAATAATGGTTTAAACAAAGTATTTTGTATAATTATTAATATAAAATGAGGCCACAAAGTAATTTTGCAAATATTGAAGGAGTAATAATTAATAATACGCCTATCCATCCATTCTGATGAAGCTCTACAAAGTTAACGCTGATTCTATCAATAATATAAGGCAAATAACAATAAATCAATAAATAATAATAAATCGGGTATATATTTTTTGCAAGGATGTAAGAAAAGATCTGTAGTAAAATTATGAATAAGAATGTCGATAGATGGTTAATATTTAGAATATTCAGAACTGCAGAAAAGAAAATAACTAAAAGAGAACATTAAATACTTATCAAAAATTCTTTTCGGTTTTTTATTGATTATCAGCTACGTTTCACTAAATTTTATGTCTTTGGTACCTTGGTCTACCTTTGAAAAAGAACTGAAAATATGTGTCAGCGCTTAATAAATACAGTGCGACGCACAGGCAATCTATATTCTCTCGTATTTACAAACAAAAGTTGAACGTACGTATGTCTGTCACATGTTTTGGTGATCACGTTCACATTTATATCGACGATATATTAATACAATCATCAAAGTAATATTTAAAAAAAAGATCAATTTTTTCAACACAAACATTTATTGCAAAATTTCCAGTTCCCAAAATAAAAAACATTTACAAGAAATCTCAATTTATCAATTAATTAAAGAAAATAACACCATAAAATCTTCTTCTTCTTCTTCTTTTAAACAAGCAATCCACCCTTCAAGAGTGATTTGTGCCATTAAACAAGTTAAAACATTATTTCATAGAAAGCAGTACAACAATATTATAGAATAGGGAATATTGCGTTACAAGTTAATACCATTGACATTCAAGAAATTTGCTATTATATAGCTTAAATGTGGCGAGTTAAGGGAAAGAAGATGACACAAGTTAAACGGGAGTTGAAAATTATCATTGACAAGATTATTGTAAAAAAAACCTGTGATCTGCAATAGAAAGGCAAAAAATACATGGTCAAGGGTTTCCTCCTCGGCACCACACTCACACATTGGGGAGTCTATTATGTTCAATCTGAAAAAATGTGAAACCACCTGGCAAACAAGCACATCATTAAGGTTTAAAAATAACTTTAAAATCCCTAAATGTAACACCAAACACTATCAGCAAATTTTTATATACTTAGGGATACAAAATTTCAATAGCCTCCCTACACAAATTAAAGAAATAAATATTTTTTCGATAAATAGATTTATTCTGTATATATTTCCGATTGATACATTTAATTTGTATTATAATATTAATTTATTTATATATAATGATTAAATTATTTAAATTCAGCGCACGAATGAACTATTCAATTCTGCGCGAGCATTGTTATATCTACTAGACTAAATGTATACATTTTCCTATCAGCCAGACGTCAGATTAATTCTAAAGAACATCAAAATAATATATAATTTGTTAATCAAAACCATGAAAGCTGTGAGCAAACCTCTCTAGTCTAAAATTTAGTACCCGAGTATCATAGCAATTGGTAGAATGTAAATATTTTATTATTTTGTAATGGCAAAGTTTATTTAAAGCTTGTGTTATTTCTGTGTATTGATACAGGTATAAATATTTGCACGATGTTGAAATATATATTTAATTATTTTTTATTTTAAAAAAGTATTAAAATGTACCTTGATAGGTACCGAGATTTTTTGATCAAGTCACTAGATACGATAATATTTAAAATGTATTTTTTTTTACATCTATATTATTATCACATTGCTAAAGAAATATGCATTTTTTTTAAATAAATAAATTTTACATATCGTAAATGTCTGCAAAATATTCGCAATCGATGTGACTGTATGAGTGTATCCAATTTCGCGGATGACACCGTGCTTTGCTTTGAGGGTAAGTCTTGGGAAGAGGTCAATACTCGTGCACAGGATGGTCTGAACAAGGCGAAAAAATGGTATGACATGAACCTCCTATCACTTAACACAAAAAAATCAAAATATGTATGTTTCTGTATTAACAAAAGAACAACACCACGTCAAAGTCCTACACTCATCGTTCATGACTGCAAAGCAAACAAGATCACGGCGTCCGCATGCCAATGTGAAAAACTGACAAGAGTCAAAATTATTCGACGTATGGGAGTACTGATCGATGATCATCTTAACTGGAAAGAACATATATCGAACCTAGCAAAACGCATAAGAAAAATAATTTACTTTTTTAAAGGACTTCGATGTATAGTTGATTACAAACTCTTGAGATCGGTGTAGTTTGCACTGTGCTACTCTTTAATTAATTATGCTATTTTAGTTTGGGTAGGAGCAGCAACAACAATATTGGAGTCGGCTAAAAAAGCACAAAAAACAATTCTCAAGGTAATAATTGGTCGTCCCTTTAGATATCCATCAGACCTTATATTTAAAGAGTACAATGTCCTTGATATAAGACAAATCTTTATGTTGAGACTCGTTCAACACTTCCATACTAACAACAACTCTCCCCAAGCAATAAATCATGGACACAACACTAGACAAACAACAAACATCTACACACCAGTTCCGAGAGCAACAACGACATTTTATCAAAGATTCTACATGTTCCTAGCTCCGAAACTATACAATACACTCAGTACCAACTGGAAATCGTACAATTACTATAAGATTACACAAATATGCACCCAATATATGATTCAATCAGGTAGAGATGAATCAGAAGCATGGATATCCAACAATTTAATATAATGTATACAATTCTTTTACTAATAACTCACTAGTCCTACAACACTCCCACTTCACATATTTTTATTATATTTTTATTTTATTCTTACTTTTTTATTCATATTTGATTTATCTTTTTATTCCAAATAACACCACAACAGCACGAAAAAAAAAGGCTACTTTAACACAGACTTTAGTCTAGCAAAGTAGCCAGGACAACGCTGTATATATCAAAGGTGAAGTCTACTCCATCCCACACAATAAACTATGTATTATGTATGTTTATTATGTATCCACCTCTGTTAGTACAATAATATGGATGTCAAAATATATATAAATAAATAAAATAAATTCATGTATGTTCTTATTACAAAAAAAAAAATGTGTAAAGTTTAAATTATTCTTTTGATGTCTGAAAGATTGTTAAAGAATTTAATTGAAAAATGTATTTTGGGGATTACTTCTGTTCTATTGAAACCCATTTTGCAGATTTGTGGTTCTCTTGGCGGGTTTACTCCTAGAACCGTAGTGTGGTGCGGTCAGCTACAGAAACGACTAATTAAATCTTGCGGTTTGAATCTTAATCTAATTATGTGACTAATCGATAGAATAAATAAAATATGAAATGTTGAAAGTGAATACGAAGTAAAAAAATATTAATATAAAATTAGCATTACAGTATGAAACTACCGGTCTTATTGGAAAATTAATTTTGTGAATTTTTAATAATGAATACAGTTTTGGAGGTTTAGGGTTCATTAAAATAATATTTGATATATAAATCACAGATAAAACATAATGGTATTAATGATTATTGGCGTAGGATTTTATACATAAATAACTTTTCGAATCAAATATTTAAACACCTACCACGAAACAATTGACCGGCATTTTATACGAATAATAATATAGGAAACTCATAAATTCTAAAGACGAAGATGATAATTTGAACAATTCTACTTGCTTACTTACTTACCATCACGCCGTTTCCCCGCGGGGGTAGGCAGATAGGATAAAACGCCACACTTTTCTATCCTGACACACAATTTTCGCCTCATTCACATTCATACGTCTTCTCATACATGGTCGCTGATTATTGAGGTTTCTAAGAGAACTATCCTTCATTAACTGGTTTACCTGGTCGTTCCAAGTCTTCCGCGGACGTCCTCTATTTCTGGTGCCATCAACACTTGCGTCATATATCTTTCTTAGCATTCTCTCCTCGTTCATCCGTTTCATATGACCAAACCACCAAAGCGATCCTTTCATAATCTTACTCACTATACTAACATTAGCTTTACATTATTTCCTTATTTACAAGTGCAAGACAAATTAAAGAGTAATGGGCCAGCAAATTTGATATACTCGGAAGCAATATTATCATACCGCACAGCCCTTACCATTGTACATAATACACTTTATTGCATATTTTATTTCTTCTATACTTATTCCTTTCATATCGTTTTCGTCATTCATACTTACCCCAGAGAGCGTCTTGGGGGATTTCTTATTTCATCCTTATTCATGAACATTTACTGTCTTAATGGCTTTCATACTATTGTTTTCAGTACCATATCGGGATTTTTCGACTGCCTTCCAGAAGAATTTTAGATTATTCTGGAAACTTTTAATCATTTTCACCCCTTTCTCTTTTTTATTTCACATTAGATTTAACATTTTTATTATAAGTATTATACATATATTGATAACACAATATCTCATATGACCCGTGAAGTTACCTAAACAATATCAATGAATTTGCTAAATTATTATTTAAAAAAATATTATTTTTGGGAACCGCTGATGTATTCCTTATACATATACTAAATGCGTTTATAGTAAAGTACATTAATAAACCATTTTTGAGGGCCTTGAAAAGAATAACAGAAGATATAAGTTTTTCAAAAGCAATTCTCAATAAATTATTGATTTTATTTAAAATATTCAGAAACTAACGGTTTGGCGAGAGGTTTCCAATTGTAACCACCCATGCGAACTCGTAGAGTGACATCACTGAATACAAAATTTGCTGCATGGATGACATGAAAACCGCTTTTAATCGGAACAAGTCAAATGTTTATATGTATTACATTTTTTTTTAAACATGAAATTATTTATTAATATTTACCGTATGGGCTTTACAGCATAAAAGTTAATAAATACACGTAGTACATTTTATATATAACATTTAATCACCGAGAAGAGAAAAATTCGAAAAGATTTAAAAATTGTTAAATAATTAAGTAAACAAAAAAATAGGTTTAACACAGAACGGCTTGAACACCTTTGTCTCAATACAGCATTAAAAACATTTCTCTTATATTTAAGCATTGAATATAAACATATATCGACAATAACATATTCGTATTTATGCCTGTGAAGTTTTTGTGTAGATGTGCTACTATAATAATTTGTATTTGAAGCATATACCTGGTACTTCACACAGGAATTTAGTACGAAATCAATTCAAATAATTACTACAATTTCCATGAAACAAGGAACAAAACCTGAAATCAGTCTCTGATGATCCGAGTTATCCTCGTTAGTCATTGACAAGTTGCTTGAAGGGATTTAATGTATTTGCTGATGTAGTTCCTCCATCTATATTAGTAACGAGACTTAGCACTCATAAATCGCTGGCGCTCCAGGTTTAACGCCATTCTGTTCCGCGTTTCCATCAATTGCCAACTCAGGAGATATCGGCTAACGCTCGCTTCGGGGCTTATCAGATGATAAATTTTTACAGTTTATTTAGTTTTGGCGGAAAACGTGTAAAAACGCGGGAAACGTCTTTTCCTACGGGGGCAGAGGCGTTCGCGCCTCGTTTATTTGTAAAATAAATAATTATTATATTTTTTCCTACGTCGTATATTTATTTTTTATCGTCTTTGGGTATTGCTACAATTTTTATCAATGATTTATTTATTCTTCATTACATGTTATTTTCATTTGTTCTCTACCTATTTCACAATTTCTGCACCTATTTCACAAGTAGAGTAGTCAAGGTGTAGCGAAATGGAGTTAGAAGTTATGTTGGAAGTGTTTTATGGTTAGTCTGCGAATGAAACAGAGATTTACTCACTACGGAGGGTCATTTTTGGTGTTTTGTATTCGGAAAATAGTCCGTATTGTAGTTGTCGAGAATAATATTAACAAGCATAAAATCGCTCGGTCAGGTGTTTAATTAATTATTATACGGTAGATACGAGTCGTGATGAAGTGTGATTCTGATTCACCTTGGGGTATCCAGGTTGACCCGGACAGTGACTGTAGGTGAGTATAGGCTTTATAATGGTCTTGCATATGAGAAGCTTGTTTTGTTGTTGTATTACATTTTCATGTAATCATGTATTTCATTATTCTTTCTGAATCGTGCAAGAACAAGAAGGAAAAAGTTTCCCTCTATTAAGTAGATAGAAAAGAGATGATGAAATTGAAAAGAAGCAAAAAACAACTAACCTTAACATAGGGCACATCCTCGCAGCAGGCGTACATCTTCTCTTGGCGCTCAAAGGACACGTTCAGCAGCCCCACTCCGTATTTTCTATGTAGTAATCACAGTGAAAATGGGGACGAAGGTTCAATAATACATGTTTTGAAAACAGACGCATTGGTCGTTTTATAGACAGGAAAAGTCCTATTACATTTGGTAAATCCGTTTGCTGCTGTTTCACGCTGATCACCGCCATCGGAGTGAATTTTACAAAATTGCCAGATGAAATACATTATCGCAAGGTGTATCCATGCCACCTTAATTGAGATCTTTCTATATCTATAAATGATGGAGCTTGATTCCATCAAATTCTGAATTATATTAAGCGAGAAAAAAATTGTGTTTTCTTTTCTTTCATAATAAATCAGATCATATAAAATATATTGAATACTGATTATTTACACACACACACACACACACACACACACACACATATATATATATATATATATGTGTGTGTGTGTGTGTGTATAGATGAATACATTTACGCTGCCTGAAGATTGTTATTCCTTTGTTCGCCTAATCATTGTTTGCTCGAAATTTTTCGATTCAGCACTCTTTGGAAAACTTGGTTCAACCATTCAGCTCTAGTCCCAGTTCACTTTAAAATGCTGAATACTTAACATTTTGACTCGACCATTAGGTTTAGTTTAAGATCAATGTGAGGTACTGAGTGGTGCTACCATCAAATAGGATTAAAGTAAGGCGAGGGCTTCTGTGTTCTCGTCCTTTTCAAGAATGTTTTGAGAATACCAATGACGCGGGGTTCAATCCATTATTTTGCATCATTTTATATTAATTCAGTTCAACTCAAAACAATCGTGGTTTCAGAGACAACATTAGTGTCTTTATAAATAACCATATTAAGAAATATAATATTATTTTAAAATAAGTAGCAGATAACCTCTCATCACCCAATCAGCAGTTTTTTGCTGATTATATCCTTCGCACTCTAATATAGAAAACATCGACCTGTATTCAATTTTAGATAATTATAAATAAATTAATATATTGTGTAAGTTTAACTAATTTTTTTTTTTATAAGAACTGACACTATAATAAGTCAGCACTATACAATTTAATTTCTCTTTTTAAGAAGCAATAATATGTTTGGAGGGTTTTTGTTAAAATTTTTTACCTTTACAATTCATGTATTAATATAAAATGCTAAAAAGCAGTTAGTAAAAATATCACGCACTTGTAGTAGTACATTAGCGGTCTAGTATCGTAGAAATTGGAAAAAAATAGCGATTTTTAACATGTGTAATTTTTATATCGGAAAAATACAATACTGTTATTAGAATTTTTGACATGTAAAATCACTTAATTACAATACTTTGCTTTATAAAATAACTTTATACATTATAAGCGACCAGATTTTCTTATATAAATGTCCCAAAAATCTTTTTAATAATAAAAATTCTGTGATAAAATAATGGATGGGTTTAATAAAAAATATTTATTTTGCTTTTAAGTACAGTTACTGGGAATTTATTTCTTAAAAATTATGTTTCAGGCAAAATTTCTAATAATTGCTCGGCACGTATTTTCCGTGATTGCTGCCATTACTTCTCGTATATTTTCTTTTAATTGGTCCAGAGGGGGAGCACTGTTACTGTATACCTTTGATTAAAGATAGTTCCATAAGAAAATATCAATTAGTGTCAAGTTGGAGCTACGTGGAGGCCAGCTTATGTCGCCTCGTCGGGATGTCAATTTTCCAAAGAAAATTTCACGAACGAAGTACACGCTCCATAGAGACTGAATTTCCATGGACGCGGCTAGCGATCAGCATACCCCCCGCTCCTCTTCCACTCGTCACGTTGGTGCAGCGAATGAATCAAAATGAAAAAGACTTTTGAGACACATTGTATGACGCTGATTAGTTTAATAACATATGTTTTACGTCAAGGTATAATAATATTGAAACCGACGTAAAGTAATACATCCCATATGATTACATAAGTATTTATATTATAAATTTCATTGCTTTATTTTAAGAAAATTTAAATCGCATTTGTTAATGAAAATTATTCAGATCTGCATACATTGGCAATTAACAATACTTAATTAAATGAATCAATCAAATGAAAATTATTAAATGTTTTTTTTAATCTTGCGATTAAATAACAACCTTATACACATTTAATAGTATCAAAATATATTTCGATATAAATTAAATGTATCAACTAGAAAGATATACATACAGAAAAAATCAATTAATTGAAAAAAAAATTAAATGCTATACTTACATTAAAAGTGTTTTTCGATGTATAATATTAACAAAAAATGAATAAATAGTAAAATAATTGAATACATCTGATTTCCTGAATTCTAATGAATCGAAGGTAGTCAATCTTTCTCATTCGCTTTAAACTCGTTTCAGCTCCATCGCCTAACATAAGCCTAACAAATTATTTGCTCTCGCACGATGTGTGTTTTATAAAAAGGGATTTTTGACTACCGAAAATCCGCGTACGTAATTTCATGGAAAGCGCCGACCAAGCGGA
Organism: Eubasilissa regina; assembly: GCA_022840565.1. NCBI lineage: Eukaryota > Metazoa > Arthropoda > Insecta > Trichoptera > Phryganeidae > Eubasilissa > Eubasilissa regina. Next base: position 33,163,276 of record JAINEB010000018.1, read on the forward strand.
GGTGAATTCTTTCCATTTATTTATCAGGGAAGAGCCGACCTATCAATTTCAACGTTTTTGGGTCTTTTGGGTTACTTTGTTTTAAATCATGGAGCGAGGTGGACCTAGAATACTACAGGTGTGCATAAAATCCGGAAATATTTTTTAGTACACCCGTTGTAATATGTATGTAATATACAAAACGCCACAAGTGTATTTTTATCCTAGGAAATATTTTTCTCTTTCGTCATCACATCTTACAGGGGTGTATGTTCGGTATAAAAATGCAGTTGAATTAATAAATATTTTTATAAACACTAATTATCCCTTATTTTTCTATTAAGTTTTGAAGATATTATTGGTGAGCTAAGTTACCATCTACGCTGTTTCCTCACGAGGGTAAGAAGAGGATAGAGCGCCACACTCTTCTGTCCTGACACACAATTCTCGCCTCATCCACATTCACACATCTTCTCATATAAGCTCGCAGATTATTGAGGCTTCTAACATGATCATCCTCCAGTATCTGGTTTACCTGATCGTGGCAAGTCTTTTGAGGACGTTTTCTGCTTTTGGTGCATATATCTTTATTACAATTATCTCCTCATTCATCCATTTTATATGACCAAACCACCTAATCTTACTTACCATACTAAGATCAGCTTTGAAATTTTTTCCTTATTTATTAATTATAATAATAATAAATGTCTATGTAGTAGTCTCACTTAACTGGAAACACATATCTGATAGTTTATGACACGTTTATGCAACAGTAAAAGGATTTATTCTTAAAAAATTAAATCTTTGTTTAAACAAGACGTACCTACTTTTTACATTAATGCATATTATATTGTCAGCATTTATATTTTCTTTCCAATCGAGTCATATATTTAATAAAAGTCGGGGAAACAAGTAATTTTCTTAAGTTCATGTCTATATATTTGGTAGTATGTGGTTGTACCATAACCAAGATTGTCTTCTTGACTTCACATGTTCTACTCCAAAATATTTATTTCACTTATTTGGGTCATCTAGACTATTTTGTCTAGTTGTTACCTATGCACTAGACGCTTAGAATATTGTTAATCGTGCACGTCAACCACAGTACCAAATTTCAGGCCAAATCGTTAGGTATTCACCGCATCATCCCTCACAAACACCATGATGATGGATTTGGCCACTTTCATTCGCAATATATACTCTATACAGGTATTAACCCTTTCATCTTCATTCCATTTAAATAGATAACAATTTAATTATTTTCTAAACAAGTACTTACTTAACAAATTCTGATTCTGTTTTTAATGGAGTCTGAACTACGCCTGTTAACACAGTATTTTTTTGTTACGTTGGTCCGTCTTATCAGACAAAGAAATGTTACTTTGTTTTATTCCGCGACCGCTAATGTTTTTTGTCTATTTGTACAAGGTTTGTGTTATTTTTTTATTATTACTTTGATTTTTATCTAGAGAAACTTATAAATTGTCGGATGATTAACACGTAAATACACGTAAAATTCAATATTACTAAAGGTAAATAAATACACTTAGAATTCAATATTACTAAAGGTGTTTATGTACTCGTTTCAGCTTCGGTTTTGTGTTTTGGCAAATTTTTTATTGATACACAAAACACATCATATCATATTGGTGCCAGGCGTTCCGTGAAATTCCCCTACGTTATAATTATCTTGTTTTTGTACAACGTTTATTATTAAAATACCAGATTACAAATATCAGTCACAAAAATAAATAAATTTATATATTTCTAGGGGAATTCATTTGGACGTGAAAGGGTTAAACATTTTGCTTATAACGTGTAAATGTAATATACCAATATATAATGCAATAATTTGAAATAAAATATGTTTTCTAAACCTTAATTTCTTTTCAGCTGTTGATATTCTTGCACAGCTTTACTACCAAATAACATCAATTATTAGTATTTTTAGAATATCTTTCCGTAATAAATATCATACTAATATAGATAATTAGAGATTGTGTAAATAGTGCAGAATATAATAGAATAGATAGAAAATAAATAAAATAAAATTGATATAAACCAAAGTAAATGTTACTAAAAATGCTAATGACAAATCCTTCTTTTGAAAAAACAGTTCTCGTCGAGATACGAATCCAGGTTCTTTCTACTGTCGGCAGATTGGTCTCCAAGCTAGCTTAGGCTAGACTAATTAGTTCTATCAGGTTTGTTTTCATCATATTTTAGTGGCACACTTATTTTTTTCAGTAGCGAGCCACCACCTTCTTAAAATTAAATGTTCCTAGGAATAAATTTAAAACAAAACCCATTATCAGGAAATGATTTGATCTGAAGAATTCACCGATGAAACCTGGATTGTATAATATAAATATAAGGATAAATTGTTAAATAATTATATGTAAATCAAGTAGAGGCGAAATAAATAATAGTACATCATTTCGAAAACCTATAATTATTTTTGTTCTTGAAATATTACAGAATAGCGAACATCCGTCTTCTGAATGATACTTCTTATTTTTAATATTTAGGAATAAATATCGGTTGTATAATTCCAAGAAGAATATTAATAACACTATGTATATTACACATAACTATATATTATTTAACGTCGAAGTATAAATCAGGCATGCAAATACTTCTCTAGTACTGTTATTAATTTTGAAAACTTAAAAAAAATATTACCCATTTCTAATCGCCAAGTAATTTCATGGGAAAATCTCATTTGTAACCTGTAATAAAAAATTGATACATGTACCAATATAAAGTTTTGTTTCTAGATTATACACATGTGACATAAATATGCTTATGCAAATATTTTAATTATTGAAGTCTACGTATTATAGAATTGTATTTCTATTTAAAAATTCAACAAAACAATTTGTATTTAATTAAAAATATATTGGTTAATACAAAAAAATAATTACTTGCGATACGATTATTTATTTATTTTACATACTCTGTACAGGTTAGCGGCGTTCTATCAGTGTTAAAAAATATAATGATGCGTACGTTTACCTTTATAACTGATGAGTGGTGGAGTCATCAGTCAAATATTTTAAAATCTCCGGTACCACAGTACAATTATATATCTTGAATTTTTTCGTTTCAAAAAGAAGGGAATATAATAATATACCACATTTGGGGTGTGATTAATAGTTCTAAATTGTGAGTTCCAGTTTCATTCCATCTTGTTAACAGCTGCAGGGAATATCTCATGGGCTGACTTTAAACATCATCAACGCGCCTGTGCTTCACGTTCATGCTCTTTATTTAATAGCATTTTTGTTATCTGAGCTGAGGTTCTACTGCGAGTATGGTTTTGAAAGCGCCCGGTGTTGCTGCTTTTCTGTAACTCAATCCGAAAATATTTGATTCCGACAGACCCCGCCTGACTCACACAATAGCAGGTTAATTGCGAGAAGTTTATTCCGGTTCGTTTCATTTCTCACATTTTTGTTGCATTCTCAGTTTTTGCATCGCGAGTCCTTTGCAGATCTCTATGCCGGGGGAGGACTAGGAACTTTTCCCTTTTAGACGTCTCTCAACCTCAGACATGCGTCATTTTTCTCTGGTGTTATTATGATAAAATATGATTTAAAACCTAGTAATATTTACAACTAACTTTATGAATGATACATATATTTATTTAATTTACATTACATTAGATAATACATATATTTTTAATGTAGCGTTAAATTTATAGAAGAAGAGATGTAATATAATAATACATTATTATGATTGAATATATCACATAATATAATACAATTAAAAAAATAAGTACCTACTGGATAAAACCAATATATACCTACAAGTTAAACATAAATGTCAAAAATTAAATTACACTATTTTGGTAGTAGGTATATATAGGTTCTAGCAGAAAACGGCTCTATTGATTGCTTTTGCTGGATGGTGGCTGCCTCACGGCCGTACTTTCCGTAAAAGCTATTTTTTATCGTTGAAAATGATTTAAATATATATCGTTATCATTGGTAATTAAAAACAACCCTTTAAATTAAATAATCTAATAAAGGAAGAGGTTTATGGCTTCTATAATAACATCATTACATGCATTCAGAGAGAATGAAAAAATAGTATGATAATTATATTGATAAGTTTTTAAATTTTTTTTCCATTAGTAACTTAAATATTCTACTGTATTCAGTCAGCGTGCAGTTTTAATTCTATACTCATTAATATAAGATACAAATAAATATCAATCATGCTATATTGGTAGTACATAAATACATATGTCTCAACGAAAAATTGAAAAGAGAGTTATCATCCGTTTGACCATTGCATTTTATAGGCAGAACTGCATGTCCATTGTATTTTGTGGGCAGTGGAATGACTAACTAACATATATACCGACCTTTACCACCAAATTTTGCGAGACGAGAGATCAAAGTCTCATCCGTGTATACATGCCATTATAGTTAATCAATAGACAATACAATATTAAAAAAAAAAAAACTCTTAATAGAACTGACGTTTTTTTAAAATCACAAAATATTTTTTTTAGGTTCTTATTTTTATTATTTATTGAATACATCCCTGGTAACAATTGTAATATTAAATTGTACAATCCCTGTAGATAGGTGGAATTTGAGCTTAGTATGCGGGAGTTTCGAATTGTTTCAAGTATTTTTACTTTATTTCGTTGAGCTGGAAAGACAATTATGTAAAATGTAGTATAAGTAAATAAATAAGTCTACTACTTCTGATTTACTAATAATATAATTGATATTTAACGTAATACTTGTTACGTATATAGTACTAATTAAATAATTTTCTCGGATCTTTTGTAAAGAAAATTTCATAAAAGTATTTAAAATATGTAATAACAAATTTATTACGAGTTAAATTGAATGATCCAGAACGGCATTTCAAAAGTCGAGCACTATTATTTATTATGCGAATCTGCGAGTTATGCGCTTTGCACTGCAATAATTATATTAAAGGCATTAGTTATTTTTTTCTCTTCATTTTTATTGTATCATTATTATTAACTGTTTCAGTGTTTTTATTCTAGACGAGAATTGGACCTAAAAGATTCTGCAGGGGCATCTGAGGAAGTGATTGCATAAGATAAGAATCAAAAGCAGAGATTGACAGGGGCTTATACTCAAAGATGGGTGTAAATCGGCCGATGATCGAGAAACAGAACATGCGTGATGACAAATACACTATTTACGTCATTACTGCATGTATGTACAAGAATTATAAGAATTCCGGATTTGGTAACGGTATAATTATGTGTACAGTTTAAGACCTTGTATAACAACATGACTAAAGAAAACACGTGTTGGGATATTTCAGTCCTCTGAATGGCTGAATCATCACAGCCACAGAGATTTCCGACGTGCGACGTGTGTCATGGTTTAAAAACAGACCAGTAGACCTGGTCTGTTTTTAAACTATGACATAGTAGAGATGTAAGGTACTTATAGCTTCTATCTACACAAGTAACAAAATGTATAAGTTGTAACATATTCACTCCGTTTTCTCCGCTTGGTGGTATATCATCTATTTTATTTATTCTACATTAATGTAATTAGGAAGGTGTGACAGCTTAATTTTTTTTTGTGGTTCGTGAGAATTTTATGTCAGAAAATACAACTTTACAGAACTTTACAGAAATTCTATGTGGAAAATGTTCAAGCTGTGTGTTAAAAATTATTTACTGTTATGGAGAAATCGAGATAAAATTTTGTTTTTAATTGGAAAATAGACGACCGGCCGCGCATTACTAGAGATCGTGGAATGTCACAAGAATGGCAGCAGTGGGCGAAAATAGGATAAAGAAGAAGAAAATGTTTTTTTTTAAATAGAGATGCGTACACGGAATACATGTCACATCAATATTCTTACTATTTTCAAACTAAGCTAAACGCTTGTACTATGAAGATAGAACTAATTTGCTGGTGTCCTGGAACGAGGCGCGAACCCTCGACCACTAGATTACTAGGCCAACGTCTTGACCACTACACCAACAAGCTACTTTGGAATAAAACATTTATTTAAATATAAATTAAATGTATTAATTAGAAAGTTATGTATATAAAATCAATTTTATCGAAAAATATTGTTCTTACTACTGGGATTCGACCTGAATCTCTTCCAATCCGGAGAACATGCATTATCCAATTATGCCATACCAACACTGAACATAGTGGATTGACGACAAATTTTCGAACCTGTATGTTACACTTTTCAAATTAATACATCTATCGTTCCATTTTTTGAAGGCCATTTTCTTTATCTTCGAATCCCGGTAGCAAGAGCAATATTTTTATATAAAATTGATTTTATATGTATATCTTTCTAATCCAATAGTTAGCTGGGAATCAATTAATAATATTGATAAAGTTATTTTTGTACTACAAGTTAACCCTTAGCCCTTACTAAGTATGGTTTCAACACTTTCATGTCAATTTCCTAATAAAACTGCATTAAATGTAATATTAAGAGCGGAATGAAAATTATAAAATCTTCGCTCGCGACTATTATTTGTTAAACACTATTAGTTACCTAAAAACATGATTCAAATTTTATTATTAGCTTATTATTGCGCGTGACTCATTTAATTTATAAAAAATGAAAATAATGTGACTTCTTCCTCTTCTGTAGCCCGTTTATATATGACTTTTCTCCAAAAAAAGGTATTGGTTTTCCTAATGTAGTTCAGCGTATTTTTACAATCGGCCTCTATGTCTTTCGCTCAGCCACGGACGTCACTGTAGGATTTCAACTTTCCAACGCTCATCTATAATGCGACGTTTGTTATAATTATAAATTATTATTGACATTGCTATTGCGGCAACTTCTGCTTTTATATTATCGAGATTTTGCGATATTTATTTTCAGTTCGGACATAATTCAGTGGGTTCTGGTTAAATCCAACTGTTTTTTAATAATAACGCAAATGTGATTTAATAATTGATTTAAAATTCGTGGTTTTATTTATTTATTAGATCACAGGTATTGAACATTGAGAAAAAAAAATGCTGACTTTCTAACATATTTCACATAAAACTACAAGAAATGACACGAAAAAAGCATTGTACGATGTAAAAAAATGTATGAAATCAAAAACATTTATTAAAATATCCTTCTTAAACAAATTAAAATTATCATTTCACAAATTATTCAAAATCGTCCGAATCAGTCAAATAAATGTTTTTCCTTTTTTTAATACATGCATTACGAATATGAATAGAAAACGATTTTTAAATTAGAGCGTAAAAATTCTAGCTGTTTCGAGTACTTCACTATTTATTTTAAGTAGATAAGTCACTAAACCTTTTAAAGTCTCTTTAAAATATTATGTGATCAGATGTGAAAAACTAGGTTTAATTTCATTGTCTCTTTCATATATACCTACAGTATCTTATAAAAGTTAAATAAATCACGTCTTCTGGTAGATATTGTCTTCTTTGTTGAAATAACCAGAGGAAACTTGTCGACTGTGTCAAGGTAAAAGGGTATTAAAACCCACAAATACAACATTTTAGAGAAGAGGTAAGAAGTAATATAATAGATGTAATATACTCGAAGAGACAAGAGATATTTTATAATATTTTATAATATCTCTCGTCTACATGTTCATATTAATTTTAAATGGAATAAAGTATTATATATGTTATCAAATGTGAGATATTATTTTATGTATTGTTATATATATGTATATATATATATAAAATTTGTTCAGCTACAAAAAATACAGTTTGTTACATATATTTTACACACATTTTAAAATGCATTGTCCAACTAGGCAAGCCTGTTTAAGGAAAAATTGGTAAACAAATACATTTTACAAAACCAAAACTCATTGAAGGCAAAACACAATAAAATCGAATACGTTACATACACGACAAGTAAACATGAAGTAAAATTGTAAAACTATTTTACAAAAAAATGTTTGGCGAGCTCAGGATGCCAAAAGGTTTCACGGTAGTCAGCGTCTACGGTTTAAGGAAGTAAAAAGACATGAAGATATTCCACATTGATATAGACCATTGGGAAGAGTTGATATAGAATGGCAGATACTGGTGGTTGAAGAGGTTAGGTTAGGTTTATAAATACGATGTTTGGTTATGATTGTTCGGTCTTTACCCAAAAAATACCTCGTATTCTGCTTGAGTTCTTCAGCTAGAAACTTTTTCCGTTGCCAAAGAATTGATTAAAGCAAATAGGTCACTTTCAGTTGTAGGGCGGTTTAATCTAAGTTTCTATAAAGTTATTTTATGATTTATAAAAAAATTATGTAAAGTGAAAATTACGGTTGTGAATATTTCGCGCGAGCAAGTAAGGTTAGGTGAATGCACTCTTGAAATTACACTAGAGATCCTGCTGTCTGGTCAATGATTGGAAACTATTTGAGCGTATCAATAGTTCGCTCAGCGCTTTGAGCTACAGGAATGTAATGATTTGCATCTGTATTTCTGCTGGGCCAGTTGCATGAAATTGGTCGGAAAATAGTGGTCTAAGTTCATAGTTACAATAAGAGGGACAGCTTGCAGTAGTTTCCAGGAACCTTCAGCTCATCGTGGTATTGCGAAAAGACTTCGTATTAGATTTTCAACTATCAAAAGTGCTGCCCGTCTCAACTGTCTTCATAAACCTGGGTTTTGCGGCTCCATCATCTCACACAGATAGAAGGAAGTCAATACTTATAATGACTCGAGTGTTGCGCTATTGTGAACTCAACATCACAGACCTATGTTCTGAATAATTACAACTTCACAATAAGAATGTCACCGGGATTCGAACCTGGATCTCTATTTCCAATCCCGGTGACGCAAAAACAATATTTTTCGACAAAATTGATTTTATATATATATATAATAGAAAAATTAACTGATTGTTAAGCTGACCTTACTATAATGAACGTAATAAACGTTAAGAAATAATCGCTTTGGTTATTTAGTTACATGGAATGTAAAATTGGGGAGAGAATGATACGTATATATATTAGCAATATTTTAATGTGTCCAAGAACATACAATAACTGGATTTTTACCTACAAAGGCACTGTTATTAAACAAATATCAAATATCTCATAGAGACAAAGATATTTTTTATTACATTTAGTGGAAAATATATGGAAGTATATAATAAAATATATATGACGCGAGTGTTGACTAACAGAAGTAGTGGACATCAGCGGAAGACTTTAGGCAAGACCAGGTAAATATACCGCAGAGAAACGGCGTGATGGGAAGATAGTTAAAATGTTAGTATTATACCGAACTAGTAGGTGTAGCCCAGGATTCAGGGGGTAGGAGGATCCTTTTGTTTTGCGCAGGCCTTAAAGAGTGAAGATTGACGATGTATGCAAAATTTCATCCAGACGGAGGGAAAGTGAGATTTACAGTGGTGTGGGGTGCGGTGATTATATTTTCATCAGGGTCCTAGAGTAAAACTGAGCATTTGGATAGTACACATTTATTCTGAGTGGAAGACCTGGGATGACTAAAAGAAGGGAGAAGAGTGCCTACGTTTTGAGTAGGATCTAAAATGATAAGGATAAAGATAAGATAAGATCAATTTTATATTTATAGATTTGTTACATCTGGATTTTTTCCATCGGCATTATTCCATAATGTTTCCGTTCGGTAAATTTTTATTACACACCTTGAACCAATACACCTACAATCAGTATAAGCACAGCACAGAAGGGCGATTTTTATCGTTTAATAAAAGTAATTGATTCGTTATAACAGTAGCGCAAGTAATCATTTTTCCAATATTCACCCTTCTTTTATGCCCATTGGTCAATTGGTCACGACCCATAAATTCATTAAATTATTTGGTCAGCTGATTATGATTAAGTAATAATTATAACAAGCATCGGCAGTGGAAAAAGCTTGGAGGGAGATGTGTAGTGAGTACGAAGATAAGTAATATATTTTTTAATGTGCTACCATAGAATATGGATAAATTATATCCCCGGTTCTCCCTTGATAGCCCGAAGCCTTTTATTTCTATCCAGTGGTTCTGAAAGATTTTTATCAGGTTGTATAAGCAACTAAAAATATTATTATATCTACACACTTATACACAACTTACTTAATGAAAAAATCTCACATTAATTAATTTTAACTAAAGAGATATCACATATATTTTTCCTGAATAATATAAAAGAAGATTAACTTACAACTACTGGACATGGCTATAAATTGACAAGTTAGCTTGGTAGTATGTTATATCTATAAGCTTTAAACAATTCAATGTCGGCAGGTTTTTTTAAATATCCTAAGTCAAAGAAATATTTAAATCTATGTATTATCAATAATATAGTTTCTTCTATTGTATATCCCCTTTTACCTACTTTTTTTACAGAACTTCTTGAATAGATTATATATCTTTTATGTATACATTAATATACGTTAATTAGAATTATATAATTCACGTACCTACAGGTATTAATCACTAAAGTTTAACGTAAATTCACCGAACCCCCTTAAAATGAACACCGCTCTCGATATCTCAATAAAACCTTCGATATCCGAATAATATATATAACAGCCACCATAAATATCTCAATAAAGGGGCGATTCCCCAACCTTTGCGCATCAATATTTGAGGGATGTTCCCGATACCAGGAAGCTATATGCAAGGCGTCCAGTAATTGACCAGCCTGGACTCTGATTAAGGCTGGGTGATTGATGGCGGTCAGGAACGGACTAAATAATATTATAATAATACCCTCATTGTGCAAGTAGGATCCACTGGGCACAAAGGCGGCGTTGATATTGCTTTTTTAACGGCCATTGATACGCAGGGCTTTTTATGAAATCAAACGCCTATTACTGGACCTCGTTGTTCGGGTCTGACCTGTCCAGTCCTGTGACCATTTGTCATTGTTTTATTGTTCCATCTTTCTAAAAAATGAGATGATCAACTGCGTACTACAGACAATATAATTTTTTTTTCCTGATAATAATAGTGTAAATATTCGACCGCCTTTACGAACATATTGGATGCGTATTGCAATGAAAATTTAATAATCAAATTTTGGTCCGCCTTAAAAACCTGAGAACCTATTAGCAGCATATTTTTTTTCCAATAGGTATGAATATATGGACAATAAAGAACGATTCTTAATATTCTTAGAAAGAAATTTGATAAATCCATCAAAATATCCATATAAGCATATACATAATATGTACAGTTAAATGAGGTGTCCCGACAATAGCGCGCTCTCTGATTCGATTGTTAAAGGGGGGAGGGATAAGGGCTGAGCCCTCTTGTCTCCAATATATGAGGTAACAACAATGACGTAAGATTTTTTGAGGGAACAGGGTGAAATTGTTTTTTTTTTTTAATATCAGGTAATTTCAACTTTGTTTATAATTATATAAAGTAATAGCAAAAATGGGTAAAGTTTTTTTGTATAATATTTTTATTTTATATTTTGTTAATTCTTTTTTTGTTTGATTTTGTCGGGGTTGTACTGCGTGCTTTAGCTTTGCACGGAGTTGTCTGCCCGTAATTGTAGGCGGGCAGTTGTGAACATGAAAACATTTCACATCAAAATTTATAATGTTTTAAATAATAATAAAACACATTTGATAACTGCCAGTAGGCACGAGAACCCTGATCTTTGTTGTCAAAGGTCGCCATCTTAATCATACAACTATACTTATTTCTATGGAATATCGAATAAAGTCAGATTCTATGGCATTTTTTGTAAATCATAGTAATCGGGCTGGTCACGATTTACATTTAAATTTAAATTAAAAAAAATTTACATTTAAATTAAAAATTAAAAAAATTTAAACACACACACTATTTAAATGAAATGCTTTAGAATTTAATTAATAATATTCTAAATCTGCATGTTATATTCACTGTTAAATTTTTAAGCTAGAATATGTTTGAACACATACAGAATATAAAACAAATTGAAATTAACATCCTTCTCACCAAAATCATAATTCTATCCAATTTTTTGAATGAAACTGTAATTTATTTTAAACAAAAATAATGATTGTAGATACCTTGCTACTCCCTGAACATAATTATGTTAATAATAATTGAAAAATAATGATTTCATAAACAAATGATGGATAACTACGTAATTTATATAGTTAATAATAATAATAATAATGTATTTATTTTTGTTGTGAAGTTGCATTTGAAGAACATGGCTTTGTGGTATTTAATACAAATTTAATGAATCTACTAGAAACACAGAAAAATCTATGTATCGAAAAATATTTATTTGCTCCGAGATGAAAATGCAACTTCACAATAAAAATGTGATTTCTTTAAGATGCCCAAAAACCTATAAGTTGTATTGAAATCTTAGTTGTATTCATTTAATTCTGGCATCTCTTATCGGATTTTATTCAAAGGTATTTGAGTTTCACCGTAATATAATGTCGATTGCTATTAAAATTAAAATAGTAGATGTATCAAATTGAAATATTACAGAATATAAGTTCAAAACTTGTTGAAAATGCATTCGAGTGCTATAGCGAAAGTGAAGAACGTCCTTCCCAGATTAAGAATAGGTCCAGGCTCGTATCTCGATAGCAACTAAATATTTTTTCGATTGACTGATTTTTCTGTACATCTTTCTAGTTGATTCAATTAATTTGTTATTGTTTCACATAAATTATCCATTGGTTTTTGCAGAAATGTTGGTCTTAATCCTTATTATATATTTTATATCCCGTCTTCAACACGTCGGTGTCCTTTTTAACGTGGCCACATGGTCACCTTATCTATCCTTTTGTGTTGAAATACATTTTTGAACGCGTCAAGTAATGGGCCATTGTTTCCTGTTGGCGGGCCCGGAGCAACTCGGTGTGTCAATAATCATATACGAGGAACAGTGGCCCGATACATTTTATCGCGTTTGACTTACGACGTGCGTCAGTCATTCCGTGACAAGCGTTGATGTATTTAGGCGTCGTGAAAAAATAATTTGACTGAAAAGATCCGGGCCTCGGAGTCATCGGATCAGAATTGATGAATTTCTGTGAAAGGGAATTTTTTGCTGGAATTCTTTCCACACTGAGTCGTGTATTTTATGATTGTGGCAAGGTGGAGAATAAATATTGATTTTCTGCTCGAATGCATTTTGGAGAATGGAAAAAATGCAACAGAATTTCATGTGGAAGATTTATGAAGCCGAAAAATGAACGGGTTAACCTTTCCCTTACGGTACTAACATAAAAACGCACATTCCGTTACTGTAAACTCAGTATACATATAGACTTTAGCATTTTTTAAGTCGGATAAATATTTTTTTTTTACATTTATTACTTATATTAATCATCAAAATAATAGTTGATATATATATATATGAATATATGAATATATAATATCAATTATTGTTTATAAGTGCTAAAAATGAGAAAAAACATCAAAACATAATCATCACGAAAGTCAGCATAAAGACACATAAGACACGTCTAACTCTGTCAGCGCACGCTCTGCCACTAACAAAAGTGACAATCGGCATCCGGCACCCAGCGCCCGGCGCACTGCGCCTTCCGTGCCATTCCGCACGTACACATACACGTATTGACAAATTCACGTCAAGTTCTTCGAGAATTATTTTTTATTGTTACTTACCATCACGCAATATCTCCGCGGGGATAGGCAGAGAGAATAGAGCGCCACACTCGTCTGACCTGACACACAATTCTTGACTCATCCATATTCATACATCTTCTCATACAAGCTCGACAATTATTAAGGCTTGTAACAGGACCATCCTCCAGTATCTGGTTTACCTAGTCATGCCAAGTCTTTCGCGGACGTTCTCTACTTCTGGTGCCATCAACACTAGCGTCATATATCTTTCTTACCTTTTTATTGTTGCGTATGGTAAATATTTATACATTATAATTATTTTATTCAATACATAAATATATTATGGAGGAATACTTAAAATATGAATTCTGAATTAAGTATATTTACAGAGAAATTCATATAGTTAGAGGTAATGTCAACTCAGTTTACATTACCGGAGAGGAAAGGTTAAAATGTAACATTTCGAGAAACAGATAATTTTTCCTCGAGTGTTATGAGTATAACATTCATATAGAAAAGATTAACGACTAATATTTTAAATATTCTGTCAGTTTTGAATACAACAATGTGATGAGGCTGAGTTATTAGGTTACGTTATTAGAATTTAAAATCTGGAAAAATTTTATATTTCAAACCTAAATCTATATTTGGTGATGTTATGTGATTTTTTTATTGGATTGTTGTTAAGATCTTTTATTATAATAAGAATTTAAGTAAGATACTAGATTTATTTAAAAAAATAAAAACTATATTACTAATTTTAATAATTAAAAAAAAAAGTATTTATAAACATTAGAACAATTTGACATCTGGTTTTAGTTAGTTTATTTAACACACCTTAATGAAGAAAAGGGTATTTTCCGAAACCGGTTGGTATATTCAATTTAACTTATAAAAGTGGTCAAAAACAAACTAATAAATAATTTTTATACTAAAAATAGAATGTTGAACAATTTGAAAACGTCGACACATTTAATAAAAATGACAATACATTATGTAATAAAATATAGTAGTAAATATTTCAGCACAAAATAAAATATTTTGCAGTACGAGTAATGATTGTTGTCATAATTATTTTGGATTATATTTTGGTTGGATTATTAGTTATATAAATGTATGCTATCTTATATGTTTCTGTGGATCATTTGCCATTTAATTAATTCACAGTATCTACCCCTACCCTAGGCATGGGGTGCGTAAAATTATTGTTAGGCGAATATAACGTTTTTATGATATTTATGGCCCTCGTCCGCAATAATAATTATGATTAAATTAAATCTTTCGTCTACTTAATATCGCACCTACAATAAAGTAAATTCACATACCTACACGAGTAATATCGTTTTAAAATGCTATAAATTGTACAGATAATTATACCGATTTATGATATTAGTGTGAAGATGGCTAACTTACTAACTTACCATCACGCCGTTTCCCCGTGCGGATAGGCAGAGGGGATACAGCGCCACGCTATTCTGTCCTGACACACAATTATTGCCTCATCTACATTCATACATCTTTTCATACAAACTCGCCAATTATTAAGGCTTCTAACAGGACCATACTCCGGTATCTGGTTTACCTGGTTATGCCAAGTCTTACGCGGATGTCCTCCATTTCTGGTGCCATCAACACTTGCATCATATATCTATCATATCTATCTATCTCATTCATCCGTTCCATATGACTAAACTAAGTGATCCTTTCTTAATACTATACTATACTATACTAAGATCAGCTTTACACTCTTTCCTTATTTCTTTTCTCTGTCATAAATGGATCTGTCGCATATACTCGCCTAAGCGATCTCATTTCCACGGCAATAGACCAAAATCAATTTTGCAGAATAAGCCACTAGTATAATAGAGTTATAAACCATAATAAAGTGAAATGTTCCAATTAATAATTTTTGTGAACGAAAAATTAATGACATATTAAGACAATTAAGAAAAATGAATATATCAGTTAACATTTTTGCGTGATTGAAAAGTTAGAAACGCATTTAAAACAGTTAAGAAAACTAAATATTACAATTGACAATTGAGGAAAATAAACAAAATATTTTTATTACTCAAATTCCATGTTATGACGCATGGAGGAGAGAGTCCCCGCGTTTGTGAATTTTGTTCCACAGCATTTAAACCGCGGAGTAAATTGAAAAGACATCAAGTTGGTCACATTATTTTTATTGTATAATTATTATTACATTATTATAGTTATTATTATTATTACCTAGCCTGTCCAGTTACATAATTAAAGTGGCTGTATTAAGGAGAATTATTGTGAAGTTGTAATTATTCTGAATAATTACAACTTCACAATAAGAATGTGTTCTCCTTAATAATGTATAAGTTGTATCAATGTCTCCAAAATTTAATAAAAATGAATTCTGTAAAAATAAAGTAGATGGGTTTCAAATAATGGAACGACAGATGTATCAATTTGAAAAGTGTAACATATAAGTTCGAAAACTTGTCATCTATGTACTGTGTGCTATAGCATAATCGGTTAATGCACATTTCCCGGATTGGAAGAAGTCCAGGCTCAAATACCGGTAGCAACAACAATATTTTTTGATAAAATTGATTTTATACGTATGTCTTTCTAATTAATACATTTAATTTGTTTTTAGAATATTTTAAATTTATTGTACAATTATAAAATGTATAGTTGCCAAAGTCAAAGCATATCGAAACATTGAGATTGCATTGATACACATTATTTCGGTAGCCCTTTTATTGAAAAATATACAACTATTTCTATGGTTTATAATATATGTATATATCATTTCGAAACCAAGTGTTTAATACGCGTACCTATATCATAGTTGTTCATAGTATATATACTTCGAATAGGTAGAAGATTGAAAATCAATGGACAATTTTTTTATTTTCAAACCGCCAAAAATAATTGGTGACATGTTTGAAAATAATTATTTGGTAATAATGTCAGTTTTGAAATAATGCAGTTTTTGTATGTCCTAAAGCATTTTATCAAAAACTTTTTCTACATATATAGGGTTTATTTTTTTGATCACAGTTTGACATGAGTGAAGTTAAAATCATTACCAACTCAGTATATAAATTATTTTTCTGTACGTTTGTTTTCATGACTTCATTATTTTTTAAATATTTAATAGGACATGTGACAACCCTTTTTAATAGATCTCGTTTAATTATGATTACTTGGAAAATATTTCCCCTCCCCCCCACACCCGACTCGACGAGTAGCTTCAAGGCTGGGAGCATCAGCAGTCACGCAATAGTCCAGACGCGGTGACTCACCCGTCTGTTGGTGAGTGCCTGGTGCTTAGTGAAAGCCGGGTTTGGCGCAAACTAGCTAAGAGCAAGTGTCCAGATCAAATTTCAAGGCGTCTCTTGTGACTAGAATTGTTGTCTAGATAGGAACTGTTAAGGGGCTCTGACTGAGATCTGGGGTTTTATAGTGTTTATTTGAGATGAGAACTGCTGGCAGTGGTACTCCGAAAACTGGTAAGATGGTTTTCTTTTTTGTTTTGTCTTATTTCCTTTCTCGGGGGCGTGTTCCTTTTCCCCCTCGGCTCCCAGACCAAAGTAAAGTACTGACACTCTGTTGCATTGCAATTCTTATATTATTATGTTGCTTGCTTTTTGTTATTTTTACCTCTTAATCGTGTTCATTTCTCAAATGTACCGTTCCTTCCATTTATTTGTTTCATTATTGTTAATTGTAATATGAATCATAATAAATATAGGTCGGGAACTGTGAGGGTTTTTGAGATGGCAACTTTTTTGTACCGTCTTGTCACATGTGCGAGACGAGGTTGTACAGCTGCCTAGTATCATTAAACAGGCGGCGAATGAGTAGGACCATACAGGAGCTTTTGCTTATAAACGGTCCTGGGTAAGCGGCGGGTCCACTCTCACAGACTCGACTTGAAGTAGTGATACCTGTTACCAATCAGAGTGGTGTAAGAAAACAGACAGACATTGAGAGCTAGATCTCCGTCTGCAGGTGAGACTCGCTTTCCTTGATAGATTCAGAAGTTACAATCATTGTTTTATAAATCGTTTTAAATTATTTTTTAAATGAGAAATGCATTTTACTTCAAAGCTGTTGAAAAATATTATTGGCATCATTTTGGCAGTATTTAACAAATTTATTTCTTTTTAAAATTAAAACGAAGTTAAAATATTAATATATCAACATTGAAAATAATTGTGAAATTTTTAGTATGCCTGTCAGACGCGGTCGCTTCATACATGCTTTAGATACTCCGCATCTTTTGTGTTCTAGAATCACAAAGCTATGTACTTAGCCGAAACAGCACTGCTGCAAATAAATTCGTCCTGTTCTTTTAGTGACCAGTCATAACACACACACTACGACACGCACGGAGCAAGTCGAAATACATATACATTCTCAACTTTCGAACATCTATGAATCGCAGAACGACACAAATACCAGCAACATTGGATTCTACCATTCATTCCGTATCCACAATTTAAAAAGTTTTCGACTTTCGCTCATGCGCATTCAGTTCCGCCTATTAAGGTCTTCGAATACTGTATACGCATTCGTTAACAATTTCTAATGTACAAAAAACGACTTCAATGCTCATGGACTTGGCTTGAATACTTGCAGCTAAATTATTGAAACATCGAATATCCTTCGATTATCTATTTAATTCATCATTTAAATAAAAAATGAATACATAAAATAACACGGATACTTCACCAACGTGTTCTAACGCTGTAAACGAAAATAGTCAATTGTGAGTGTTTTTGGGCTAGTCTATAGATGTGTTTATTTGATAGTAGGTATAAACTTATTATCCATCATCCCTTCTACAAAAAATCATCCGCCTCCTCTGATATACATATTGCGAATGAATTAAAAAAAATATTAAATTTGAATTCATTAGAGTAATTTGGAATTATAGGTTAGTTATTTAAAAAAAATGTAGGCTAATATAAGTAAGATTACAGATTTTTATTTAAAAATATCATTGACTGAGGTTGAAGGCGCTATCGGTATCAGGGGCATACGTACAAATGAACGATTTATTAAAAATCATGTGTGATATGACATGACAACATTAAATATTAAATGATATGATACGATGATGAAGTCTTTAAAAGAAACAAAATCTTCTTAACCTTTCTAAATAACTGAAATCACAGACGCTTATGTTTAATCGTTTAAAATGTCTATCCACAGAGTTACTGCTTCAAGTACTTAAAAAATATTTAAAAAATATAAGCGTCAATCAGTTGTCTATTCCAATCACGTATCTTCAATAATCAGATATATCCTTTTGGATATTTTAATAAGTCTAGATGGTTTCAACGATTGTTAGATTCACCTGGCGTATTGGAATGCCAACCAATTAGATGGAGGATAAATGTTTACATATAATGTACCTGACGCAGCAAATAGCCATGCTGTTTTAAAAAAGGGGTAAGCATTGACGATTGACCGACGTCCAATTTATAATTTGTTTAAAATCACTATTTATTGATACATAAACATGTTTCGATACGTACGGTATCTTCTTCAGGAAACAATGTACACAAATTAAAAATACCAGCATAGATAAAAACAAAACTATAAAAGTATTTTTTGAAATTTATTTTATGTTTGCTTTCAATACCATAATTTAAGATTTTCCAAATCTCTGAATATAACTGCTTTTCAGACGTTTCGACATCGAATTGAAAATACCTACTTTGGGAATAAATGAATAAATATAATTCTTACCATCTTCTTACCGTGCCGAAAAATGTGATAGTTTCTTTTTGGAGATTTACTGCGAAAGAATCTATCTACAATATTTTTTATTTTATTCATTTCTTGTCAGATAAATTTTATTAGCATTCACAAAAAATATAAATAAAATAATGAATATAAAAAATGGGAAAAAACGCCCCCGGGTGGACTCGAACCACCAACCTTTCGGTTAACAGCCGAACGCGCTAGCCGATTGCGCCACGGAGGCCGGATGACAGGACTGCACCTAAGTCGGTCACTATGCAATGCATATGCAATTGTAGTATGCGATTGCGTCATCAGTAAGACCGCGCAAACCCATCATGGAACGAATGCAATTCTTATCACCATTATTTCACAACAATAGCAAGAACGCATTTTTTGTTCGAAAAACATGAATATTTTTATAATATGCGAGTACCGTAGGAATAGTACAGGAGCCCAGCCAAAACAAAATAGTGAAGTCAGTGGGTTATTTGCGGGGTCTGAGATATCGGCAGTGTTTGATAAAAATCCGTCGATTTGAGGTATTATATTATATGAAAAGAAAAGTGGTCTTTTTTGAGTTCTACTGCATTAAACTTACCATCTTTGACATTTTGTTGAACTGATACCAATCTAGTCACAAACCATCAAAGGTGGAATCCTGCTCCATCCTTCACAATAAACTACGAGTTATCTTATGTTTATCATGTTAAATTATAATATTTTAAATTCACCTCTGAGACAACAAAAAAATGTATCTCAATAAAGTCTAATAAATAAAATAAAATTAGTGCCTTCGAACTGCGTCTTGATTTGTTCCTTATTTACCCATACCATATATTATCCAAAAAATTCATTGAATGAATGGATAGTCGTAATAATATTGCACTTACTCATCTTTTATCTACGATTTACTAGACTGTATTGGACTGTAGTGTTATTTGCCAGTAAAAAAAATTTCAACATATTCGCCAAAGTAGTGAAAATGTCGAACGTGTTTTTAATATCTCTACTAGGTTAATATTACTTCAATTTTTTTATTTTTTTTGTATATCCAGTACATAAATATATATTCAATTTGAAATGAATTATACATTGTGTTTATTACGAGTAATAAAGAACATACATTGGCAAAATTGATTTTTGCTGCTAGGACCTGCGGGTGGCTATTGTGGCTGTTACGCGGCCATAGTTTATCAAAATTACATGAAAAAAAATTACAATAAGTTTTTCCACAATTAATTAAATTATTAGTTTCAATTATCACAATTCCTGCTAGCAGCGCGTCAGCTGAACTGTCGTTATCGGCACTAAAACGGATTCGTACTGATTTACAGAATACTTAAAATCAGACACGAATTTCGGATCCATGATTGTTATTGAAAAGTTATTTGTTTTCAGAATTAAAATGATCTAAAACTTTTTATAACGATGTTATCGACGAATTTACGAGAAAACAGAGACGAGTTGATTTGAAAAACAAATATTTTTTTTAGTATTTAACACTACATTCACATGCTGCAGGAAATGATTAGGGCCCTTTCAAGGCAGTCCTGGATATTCATAAGCTGAATGTAATTTATATTATTCAGTTATGAGATATCTGTGGCGGCTAAGAAAGTTTTCTTATACTCTAAAAATGTAAAAACCCACGTGCACAGTATATATATTATATTTAAGGTTTACACGGGTTGAAGATAATGGATTATTTTCTGGAATCTAATCGGAAGATTTCATCACGGGTAGCCGATAACGTAGGGCGGATGTTAAAAATAAATAGATTACGTCGTCGTAGTGCAGCATGTTCTGACCGAGAGTCATATAATAGATTTGGATAATGTGCACACCATAGCTAACCATAACTTAAAATCGTTCCGTATGTATAAAGAAACAATATATATTGTCAAACATAAAAAATTACATGAACAGTAGAAATGCCTCCATAAAAATTCCACATACCCTGGACTCTTCTCTTTGGAATCTTATATACAGCCATCCGCGAACATACATCCATCCAAAAAAAAACCGCTATTAATATTAAACTGACAAAATCCCCTTATAATAATCAAAGAACTACTTAGCAAAGTAATTACGGGTGCACAAAGCCGGCAATTAAACAGATAACAAAATTACAAGTCACCTTTCGTTACCATTAGATACAGTTAATCGCGACGTCACCTATAATATTAAGTACCTACTAAGATTTTAACTCACTTTGATTTTGGTTTTTGCATTGAACGGCCGAGTTTATTCGTCAGTTTAGAGTAGGATTTAGGATAAAAGGCCCTTTATGATATTTAATCGATACATCGGGAGTATAAAACTCCTATAAGGACTAGTTGACACGGGTTCCCGCCAGAAAATAATCCGTTACATAAATAATATATATATATATATATATATATATATATATATATACGCACACATATTGAAAAATGAAGAATTCCATCTCATCATACGACATAAATACAGATTGTGTAATAAGTTTCAAATGACAACAGAATAATGTAAGGATGAACAATGCACTGCTGTTAAAGTAATATAATGATGGATTTCCGCGTTGAAATTTAGATTCTATGAAAGCCCTGGACGCGCAGCGGCCACTATTGGCCGCGAAGCGGTCATAATAGCCGCCCGCAAGGTCTAGCAGCAAGCAATTAGCGGTAGACGATTGCTTGCTGCTAGTGTAGTGTAAATACGATAACAAATACAGAATGTAATATCAGCCACCGCGATCGCAATCCATTTTCAGTAGCATAACCATCAAGGGGCCGTTTAATTATAAATTTGTTATTATTTTTTATTACAATTTGTCACAAATTTCAAAGATGTGAAATTTAATTGCAAACAGCGCAAACCTTTCTATTGGGTGTGTCATCGCTATAAAAAGGGACTTGTTCAATTACCAAACTTTTTGTGTGCAACTTACAAACCCACATTTTCAAATCTATACATACATTTGTACGTATTATACATACATACTAATGCAGATGGAACAATATCTTTTTCAGAAAAAAAAAAAACAATTACATTGAGCCTTGATTTATTATTCTCATATTGAATATTAAAAGTGTACAACTTTGGTAATGAGAATATCGGAGAGAGTACAATAATTAAATTTGCCACAAATGTCCCAAATAAAGTTACGTCTATGGCCCTTTTTGAAATATGAATTATTTATTTGAGTTTATTGGAAAAACTTAAGGCGAAATAATTACATGATCCTGTACTAGGAATATAAAGCATAAAGCCATTAACAAGTTTGCACATAGTATCTTAATTATTTCCTACTAATTTAACTTACGAAACAAATTTGTTAATTATGTTAAGAATGTTGATATATGGGTCGTGTGTATGGCGTGAGTATTAACAAAGTTTGTTAACATTTAGCTGAATAATATTTTTAAGAGTTTCTTTAGATTACTCGCTTAAAACTATTCAAATATTAAACAATCAGTTGCGAATTAATATTTATATGGAGTAAATTTATATTCTTGTTCCGAATTTATTTTTGACGTGAAATTTGTGTATAATTACGAGTACGAGGCGCGTTAATTAAGTATCGGATTTTTTTTAAAGAAACAAATCATCATTTTCAAAATAGGTACTTTACTTTCTTCGGATGCTATAAAGAAGTACCTACGTGCAAAACAGTGTAAAATATCGGCATGGGCGCAACCTAGTGAGGCTGGTATTACAAATACAATTATGCATAATAATGTAATATTTTATTAACTCTAAATATATATAATGATCATGGCCATTGATTGGAAGGTTATATGGTGGCAGCCAGTAGGGCCTAGTAGCCTCTGATAATACGAAGCGCGTTTTTTAAGTAAGTACCGAATTTTTTCTTAAGGAACCCAACACCATTTACAAATCACAAAACTTTCTTCGGACGCTACACACCTTAAACTACTTTTCAACATAGTTGCCACTATTATTAAGGCAACGTCATCAAAACGCTTGCCACCAAGGAACTATTTCAGATGAAGGAATAATTGGAAATCACTTGGCGCCAATTCAGGATAAAACACACTTGGCGATGAATATCAGCTGGTTTCATGTTACGTGCATTCGAGAAACGACTCAGGGACCGCATCTCACAGTCGGCGGGTTGATCTATTGTCTTGAACATTTCAACCACTCATTACATGATGCCCACACTATGTGAATATCCTTACATTGCATGTGGTGAGTCAACATATGAAGGAAACCATTGCACCTGCGCAACATCGCAATCGCAGCGCTACGCCAGGAATATCCGGCAACGGTACTGACTTAAAAAAACTCGCCTCATACTTAGTAGAGTCCCTTATTTCACCTTCTAGGTGAATCCTTTTCTCAAGGCGGACTTTGTAGGAATAAATTCAATATTTACTCCTACAAAGTTTTTTTGGATTTTGAGGAATAAAATTAATTGAATTTGTAAGAATAAAAGCATGACGAGGCTGAAAATCGACCAGAGCAAACCTAAACTTGATCCGCTTTGTGAAATTTTTACAAATATAGCTTCGGCTCTTGATATATTTTAATTTTAATTACAACTCTAATTGGAATTTTATCATTATATTTTATTGAGTTATATCATATTGAATAATCCAACGTAAATTTTAGTTCAATTCGAGTTATAGATCAATTTTTTAAATATTTATTGCAACAACATTGTTGCATAAACACGGTCATTTAAAAAAAAAATAGTAACGTTGTATTTAACCACGTTAATTTTATATATGAACCAATCGAATTTAAAAAAAATCTTTTTCTTCTTTATTAGTAGAAATGTAGAATTACCTATAATATAAATAACAAACTAAATTTAACCACAAGCCATATCCAATTCTTATTTCAATATTTTTAAAATATTATCTTTCATTATATTTAAAAAATATATTTTACGCAGTCAGATATATATATACTAGAATTATTTTAAAATTAATTTTCTAATATTTTAAAAACATTTAATTTTCGAAACAAAACAAAAATGTACATTTTGTTTGGAAACCAGTTTATTAGTGTATGAAACTAATTAATTGATTAATTTATCATAAACCAATCATAGAAGTGTTGTCAACGAAACACGTACTTGTAAAACGTTTAGTATTGTAATATAAAGTTATTTTTTATCAAAAGTAAATGTAAAATTTCGAATATAAAATCGAACGTACCGGTTTGCAAAATTTTTTATTTTGTGCCATGTCCATTAGCCGTTATATCAGACCATTAGATATTTTTTATCATTATATACAGATATAAAAATAGTAGTAAATAATTCATACAAAATAAATTTAATACCGTTAGTATGTAGTTGAAATTTTACACTAATATAAATATTATATTATCACCTTATTCAGTTAAAGTAAAAATGAAACGCACCGTACAAGATCTGTTAGTGTATTTTTGAGATTGGTTAGTCTACATATTTCACATTTTTGCAATACGTACCAAATTTTATTTATCTGAGTGCACGTATCGTGAAAGAAGAATCCAACGATACCACAAGTTCATATCGTGTATCTCGAAATTTACGGGGTAGATATATTTATTGGAATTTCTTAAAAAATAAATCTCAGCAATGTCTGTAAGGTCAAAGAGCCTTATCCTCGAGAGTATCTGAAGGTGAACTCATTTGCGAGAACGTACAGCTCCACACGCATGCAGCGTATTTACACATTTGGAATTAATTTATTTGAGATAGCTCACCTTCTCACGTAGTAGATTTACCTAAGGGTACCGCGATTCTAGACGCGTCTGATCAAATAAGTGTTAACATCATTTTGTAGGGAGTAATTTATTACGTACACGCCCTAGCCTGTATTAAATATAGCTTTAATTAAAGACACATAGCGAGCCGAGCCGCACCGAGCGGCGCCGAGCCGCACCGCGCCGCGCCGAGTGTGCGCGAGGAATTCCTTAACATTCTGATGAACTAAGTTCTTGTGGTGCTTAAAGTATTACCGTATGCTTTGTTCTCGGTTCACGCTGAGGTGTGACATACTGAGGGAAACTTGGAGGGGAGACTTTTTTTACATTAATCTCTATTTTATAAAATAATGACGTTTGAATTTTTTGCGGAAATAATAAAAAATTGCTTAATTATTATAAGATTTTGGCAATAAATCGACATGATTTTATTAATAATAAAATTGGAAAGATTCATCATGTACGTGCATTATTGTCTTATTTGTGTTTTATTATTAAGAGAAAACTATTTTGTTATGAAGATGTATTTCATGTGTATACTTAATTATTTCTTAATAAATCGAGCCCTCAGAATAATAAGGTTCCATTTGATACTGACACTGTTTTGAGATAATGAGCTCAAAAGTGTTGATTGAATTTCAATATATTCATGTATATTTCGTTTTGAGTATACAAACATGATCAGTTTTAAGATATTAACTTATTTTCAGTATTATCAATGACCACTGTAAGATGAGCTAAATAATAATAAAAAAAAACATTATAAATTAACATAAATTGAAATAAATAACTAATGGAGTTGGAACTTTTAGCTCTTGTTATTGCCATTAATATCCATTAAATAGAGTTGGTATGTATGGAAGAAATAAAGAATAATGCATTTGGAACCTATTTCACGCAATAACTCAAATTATCCCGAAATATTAGTTGGAACCTTGCTATTCTAAGGGGTCGAAATACAAATGTTTCTTAATAATATGTGATATATATTTATATATAGCATTATATATAATACCAATTAAATGTATCGATTTGATAGATATACAAGATAATTCAATTTATCGAAAAAATATTTTTGTTGCTACCGTGATTCGAACCTGGATCCTTTCCTATCCAGAGAAATGCGTTAACCGATTACACTACACATACAAAGTAAGTTGACGACAAATTTTCGAACTTATATGCTGTAGTTCTTTCAAATTTTTTTCTTTCTTTTTTTATTAATATTAAAAATATAATACAATTTCAATAATCAGTGGATATATATATATTTTAACATTTGTTTCTTCTCTATGAGAGTAAGACTCGTGTATAGAGAAGGAGTGTATTCGAGTTAATTTATGTTTCAGTTAGTCTGTGTACATATTTTTTTTACTTCAGTTAAAAATTTATGATAGTCCGTAATTTTTCTAATTGTGATGGGGAGATTGTTAAAAAATTTGATACCTTAATAAATGTATTGATTTTGAGTTGCGGTATATTTTAGTTTTGGGATATCAAATTGATACATCTATCATTCTAAATTTAAAAGCTATCACTTTTTACCACAGAACTGTGTTCTGAAAAATAATAATGTATTCTGTTTAAGCATTATATATATATTAATACTTTATTATTATACTCGTATCTCAAGTACACACTGCTGATTTTTGTGTTTTGAATTTAATGCATCGATTTATATTTTTAAATATGTACCTACCTTATTATTTATTCATTCTTAACATCAAATTTTAATACTAATATTTAATATTATTTAAAATAATAGTTATCCCTATTGAAGTTTCTAACAAGTCAGTGTTATTAATAAAGGCTTAAGATATTTGTAAAATGTTATATTTATATCTTGCTTAATTTATCAACAAGTTAGTGATAAATCTATCACGCAGGTCACCGTAGTTGGATTCTTCGCCGGGGAGATTTTAATATTAATTTTATATATTTAACTGCATGTACGAATATTAAAAAAAAAAAAAAATTTCTAAGCCAAAGTGGTACAATACATGTGTTGGAGGTTTTTTTTACACATGTGTAAAATCAATCATTAAAAATTTAGTGCGCACTTTAATAATGTGTAATTTAAATCGTTGTAGTACGTTTTAATGATTTTTCTCAATTATTATTTTTTCTCAATTTCAATTGCATACATTCTCACTAAATAACGTTGTGCCAACGACATAATTAATTATTTAATTAAGCTAAATATTTCCCGTTGAGAGTTCTAGATCATTGAAATAAAACGACTATCGTTTTTTGGTAATTTATTGGAAATCAAGTTCTCACATCGCAGACGAGTGTGGCGCTGTGTGGGTAAACTTTCATTAGTTAGTTTTTCAACAATGAACTTATTTTTGAATTCTTTGTTGAAAACGCTGAATTGAAATCTAATTAAAAAGACTCACAAAATAAATATGAAATGAAAACACGTATCGAGATAAAAGAACAATTTATATTCAGTAGCAGTATAAATTAATAAAACGATCAGCTACATTTTAAAAAAATATTTTTATTTGCGGTAAAATACGAGATATAAATAAACTATTACCGTATTTAGAAAATATTTTAATATTTATGATTCAAAAAAAATATTTTATATATCGATTTTAATTAAGTTTAAACTGAGATTTTTTAAAAATTTTAAAATAATACCAACGTTTATTATCAAATAAATTGGAATATACTTCAGACCTAAATTTTGCCATTCTATTTTGTATTGACCATTAAAATAAATTGGAATTTTTTTCATATTTTATTAGATGATTAGAGATTATAACGAAAATGTGATGGATGGAGAAATGTATAAATAACATGGCTTATTTCTGAATTATGTGAGTGCATGTACACGAGTGAAACTTTGCTTTTAAAACTCGCGTGAAGTGCTGTAGTATGTCAGTGCCGAGTGTGCCGCTCCATTCGCTGTCTACTATATTTTATGAGAATACTAGATTGACTAAATGATGAATAGGCTAAAATTTAATCACGCACAATGAAATAACATTTTTTAGTTGTTCCCGTGTACACAATGCTTTATCTCAGGTAACGTAATATTTCAAAATGGTGATCTATTATTGTACTCTGCGGAGTCCCTCAGATTGAAAGCAAACGTTTAACCCGCGGTAAACACGACCAAAAAATATGGAGTCGTAAACAAAAGATTTCGTGCGAGCGCGAGCGCCATAATAATTTTACGCCATACATCTGTCAAAAGGGGTTTGGATCACGACCCTGGCGCGCATTACAAGACTAATCGCACGCCTCGAGTCAGCGGTCCGGCTGACATGTGAAATTCAGTAATCATTTAAAATGTATGAAATATTTATTTATTTATATTATTATAAATCACACTACATACACACATATTTTAATACAAACATATCCCAGAATTTATTTTCGAAAATTTAAACACAATGTAATTTATAATAAAATTTTTAGACATTTTCATTCGATTTCTTAATAAAATTATACATATTTTTTTGCATCTCAAACACCCAAGTATTTTAAACAATAATAAATATTTTAAAAATGTCAATAATTATTGTATTTGTTTCATTGTCATACACTTTATTTATATATCCAACATTTTTTAAACTTGTTTTATCAGAGGCTGTTAAGACCTGCAGGTAGCCACCATAAAACCTCCCAGCCAATGGCCATGATCATTATACATATTTAGAATTGATAAAATATTACATTATTATGTAATACCGGCCTCACTAGGTTGCAACCATGCTGATATTTTACACTTTCTGCACGTAAATACTACTTTATAAATGAAATATACATCAATTATAGTAGTAAAAATGTAAATAATTTTTTATATTACAGCAGTAAAAAAATATATGTATGCATATACATACATACACAGAAAATTACAAATTAAAAAAAAAAAAATATATATATATATCATCGCATTGTGTCTGTTAGTGGGAGCGTTTTAATTACTTTATTTTGTTATATATTATAGTTTATTCAAATATAATATAATTAAAAATTTAGGTTAAACATTAAATATTATTCATTTTGAAATCACACGTAACGTACGAAATGGAAAACGTACTGAATTATGATGTCACATTCCACGTTTACGATTTGCGCCAGTTGAAACACTCGCCAGTACTGAAAGCACAATGCTAATGAAACACCGGGAATCATGCGATCTGTCAAAAAAAAAATTTATCATCTTCCTTTATTTATGTACTTACACATTCCCCATATTCTGAATTCTCTTTTATTAAAAAAAATCACGCCTACTTCATACCTACATAATATATCACATTTATTTATATAATATATTAGCGGTATCTACCCGACGTCACCCGGGATTCTGATTTATACTTTAAAATACGAGTTTAGGGGAATGTGGGCATCTCTGTTTTGTGCAGGCCCTAAATACTAACGATGTATGCAAAATTTGGTCTAGACAGGTGGAGGATGAGTCATCCTTGGGAGTGGGGTGGAGTGACCATAATTTATTAAGGGTCCTAGAGTGCAAATGGAAAAAATTTAGATGCCATTCAATATAATGCTCACTTCACTTCACTTTATTTCACTTTATACTAAATCAATTCTAAAATTATTTTAAAAAATTTAATTTCACATCCACGATACGAATAAAAGGAAACAAGAAGTAAAACCTTCGGAAACTTTTTAGTGCCAAAAATGAACACACAATTTGGGAATCGATCTTTTTTATTTTGTTCTCGGCGAATATATAATAAATTGCCACTAGATCTTAAACAGTCAAAAGTGATTAATGAATTTAAACCAAAATTAACAAAGTGGTTGCTTGATGTGTGTAGAAAAGAAAATGAAACTATTTTGTCATTTGGGTTAATCTAGCTACTTACACATTTTTATCTCCTATATTATAGATAAATGTTTTTGTATAATTTATAATTTTACTTTAACAGTATATAATACAAATTGAAATATTGTACAGGTAATTACTCTGTCTAGTAAAGCAATTACCTTTATTTTAAATGTACTATTTTTATGCTAAAAATAAATAAATAAATCTTGGGGAAGGAGGTGGAGTAGCAGTGTTATAAAGTAACTACAAAAAATTTGGCTTAGATCAGTCAAACGGTATAAGATTATGTAGAGAATATAATATAATTCCTGTATAGGTTTAAATACATCTAGAAAACCTATTAAGAAATGTAGTTCAAGATTTTATTTGTACAGAATTGTTTTTATCTTAATTATTTAAAATTGAATTGATTGCTCTCAAGATACAGTATATAATTTACGTAATATATAATTTTGTATATATATTACAATTCATATAAAATAAAAGGTACACGCGAATGTGACGTCACTGATAAAATAATGTTTTGTTAGTTTTAAAAAATATTCAACAGCGTTAAAGATTTACTCTTATTGTTTTATTTTATTTTAATTTTTTTTACTAGTTTTATCAATCTAAACTAAATTAACGAAATTTGGTGGAAAGACGTGAGCATGTTCTGTAATTGTCGCAGGCATAACTATCACGGGAGCTACTTTATTAATTAAATAACTCCAGTACTTTTGGCTGTCACATCGCATCGCGTGCACACATCAACTCGAGAACAGGTATTCAAATTTCAGGCATTTATACCAGACGTCAGATTAGAAAAAAATGGTTAATTAATGAAGGGGGAGAATATTTTAGTTTTAACGACCCTTTTTCTTTTGTGGGATTGCTGGAAGCGAAATGAAATTATATGGTTATTAACGTTCAGTGATACCATCATGCTTAAAAATTTGTAACTTTGAATTAAATAAGCGAAATTTAAACTCAACACATTTTGAGATAATAAACTTTGCATATCGTAGAATGTGCAGTTCATAGTTCGTTTCAAAAAAATGAATTATTATAATTACAAATAATTAACGGTAAAATACTCACATACGTGTAATTTCAGAATTGTTTAAGAAGACAAGTGAGTAGTAATCGAAATACATCATTCGAAATGAAAGAAAACTGCTTTATCATTAAAAATTCAGTCAAAAAATTCTACTTCGCTATTACATTCTTAGGATTTATGGATAATAAAATATTCTAATATTATTTGAAAAGATCCAGTGCCTGCGTTTGGGTAATATTGATTGAGACAGTGAGAACAAAAATGGACTAACCCACTCATTTCATGGCAATGAATTTGAAATATTTTATTTGCGATGGAGTCATTCCATGTGAAGTCACCTGGGTGTGCTTGCTTGACCATTACAGATATTTTTTTTACCATAGGTAGTACCACGAGTGTGTAGCTCAAAACAATTTTTATTTATTTTTATCTGCCACCAGATCTAGGCTCGATTTTTTTCGCAGCGACAGGCAAAAACTGATATTGAAAAAAAGTATATTGGTCTCTTCGCATAAAAGATAAAAGATTCTGATTTTCACTAACACAAAGAAAATACAATATAGTTATAGAAAATATATAGAAATAACATAAAATTATGTAAAAAACATAATTTAAATGACCTTGAAATATACAAAATTTGGAAAAATAATCAACAGTTTGATGACCTTTTAAGGTGACTTGGGGGTTGGAACCACAAGATGGATTTCTTTTTGTTATAACTATTGCTAGTAGAGTTTACAGCTATGAAAAATTAAAGTTTGGGTTAGTAATCCTTTTTACAATTTTTGCTTATTGTTATCTTAAATGGGGCACCAAATAAAAATTTAAGTTTTGTCGAAGAATACGTGTACTGGTACTTAATACAACCTGTTTAATTTTGTTGTTCAAGCTGGTTTAGAAGTTGGAGTTTCCATACATTTGTTTTAAAATTAGATGATTTCACATGGAATAACTCGATAGTGGAACAACTCCTATTTTAAAGAAAAGATAACCAGATGGAATTGTGTAATGAACAGTTTTTACATTTAAAAAAATTGTTATTGTATTTAAAACAGTACCATTACGTTTTACTCGTATAAACAAAACTTTTCGGGATTAGTCCATTTTTACTCTCACTGCCTTGAACTATTTATATTGTTGGATTGATTTAGCCGTAAT
Source organism: Eubasilissa regina (assembly GCA_022840565.1). Taxonomy (NCBI): domain Eukaryota; kingdom Metazoa; phylum Arthropoda; class Insecta; order Trichoptera; family Phryganeidae; genus Eubasilissa; species Eubasilissa regina. Next base: position 33,195,243 of record JAINEB010000018.1, read on the forward strand.
ATATATATTTTTTTGTAGCATAAATATAACGTATGAAAAAATAAAGGTAAATAATAATAAAGGAAAAAATAAATAATTTTACTAGACATATTCTAAACTATACTATAGACTATTCTAAAGCAATTACCTGTACAGTTTTTTAAAGTTGTAATTGTTTAAAGGTAATAATGTTAAGTAAGTTATAAAAAGTTATGTGAAAAAAGTACAATCTGAAGTTATAAAATATTATTGAAAAAAAGTTATAAAAATATTATTGTATTATATCTGTAATATACAATAATTAGAGACAAAAATGTGTAGGTAGTTAGGTTGACACGAATGAAAAATTAGATTAATTTTACTTTCTACCCACATCAAGTAACCACATTATTATTTTTGATTTGAAGTCGTTAATCACTTTAGAACCTTTAAGGTCTAGTGGCAATTTGTTAAATATTCGCGGAGTACAAAATAAGAAAGTTCATTGAGCCAATTTTATATTAAATTTTGGCATTGAAAAGTATCCTAAGTTTCCTTTGAATTGGAAGTAAAGTTATTTTTTTTTTTAAAAAATAGTTTTAAGATTGTTTTGGTAAACAGTTGTCTTATATCCAAAACGTGGAAGGATTTAAAGAGTTCTTCATATGCTTACTTAATCACCAATTCTCAGGGGTTCAATTCTCACTATGGAAGGCAGCCAATTTTCGGGCGAAAAGGTGTATATTGGAAGGTTTCCATGAAAAAACTGTAATGATTAAAATAATTATTTATCTATAGGACAGCAGCATTACAGTGTTCTAATTTAAAACAAATTTGACTTGTTTATTATTTAAAAAAAATGTATCTTTAGAACAAAAATGTCACATTTCTTCATTTAAAAAAAATGTTGCTTTATTCCAAAGAAATATATCAATTTACCTACACATAAAGACTTATAATGGTTTTATAAATATAAGAGTAGTAAAAATATTATTTTAGACTTGTATAATACGAATTTCTGAAATCTATTTTATGTTCTTCGCTCTCCAGAACAATTAAAAATTTAATTTAAATACGCACTAAAAAAACAATGTGTAAAATTTCATTTCGTAAATTAATATCACCGTATAATAAATAATATATTATTTTATAATTTTAATATTTTCAATTCAATGTGTAGCGATATTCACCACCTGGCAAATTCAAATGAATAAGTTCTAGCATCCGCGAAATGTTTTCCAAATGGAAATCAGTTTCAAATTCAATCAAACCGATATATCGGAATCACAAATCGTTTTGAGTAAACGCTAAAACGCTATCAATTTTATTGGCAAATAATTTCCATACACGAATATGCTTTCGGCGTAAATCACTGTGATAGATATATTCGGTGGATGAATTTAAGGTTACATACAAAGAAAATAGTCCATAACACAAAGCACTAAAGGTTTTTAAATACTGTTATAACATATATTAACCCGAAATGTGTATTTAAAAAAACGTTTTATTTTGTTTCTAAATATTTGTGTTTTTAAATGCTACGTTTGACTTTTTGTGTTAGTTTTAATATGTTTTTTCCAAATTGATTTAAAATCTTTAGTAGCTTATTCTTCTGTAGCTCATATAGGTATTATGTTATCTGGATTATTAACAATATCTAATTGGGGGTTTAGAAGAGCTTATTTATTAATAATTGATCATGGATTGTGTTATTCCGGTTTATTTTGTTTAGTAAATTTTAATTATGAACGATTACTGAGACGAAATTATTAATTAATTAACAAATGCTGTTTTATATATATTATGAGTACTTACATGACTAAATGAATAGAACGTGTTTAAGCTATATGTGAAAAACTCAACTGATTCAGAGATGTTTTATCAAACTCGTGGATGTTCAAATTTTTTATTAATATTAAGATCTACTTCAGCCGCAAGGAAGATTGTGGAACCAACCAACCATTGCCAGAAGTATAAGTTTAGTGAATAGGCATTTGCGGTGGCAGGCTCAAAAGTGTGAAACTCTTTGCTTTCCGTCGCGAGAAATCGTGCATCAGAGACTTTATTTAAAAAGGGACAAAAAAAGTTCAATTAACATTACAAAAAATTTAAATACAAGGACAGTGCAGGATTATAAACAGTTTATGTGTAAAGCACCCTTGAGGTGATATTTTTTACAAAAATGGCTCTATAAAAATTATCCAACGTTATTATTATTATTTTGTTTTAAATGATATAAAAGTGAAGTCTTTACTAATGAAACGCGTTTTATTATTAATGTGTTACAAATCTATTGGTTAGAAAATATAATTATCTGTGCAATTGTTTGGGCTATTCTGTCACTTGCTTCCAGCGTCTCTGGTCGAAGCTAAGGATCCCATTGCAAGGTAAATCATCAGGACTGATGTCGCTCTAACTCTACATAATTATATTTAGATGGAATAGATTCTTAGATTATTTCGGAATACGTCAAACATTCCAATGAAACATCAAAAATTGAATCACGATAATCTTCGTAACGGTATGAAATTTTAACACACATCTCGAAGATTTTAGATTAAGAATTTAGATAGCAACCTTCTCATAAAATATTATGGAATAAGTATAGAGTTTGTCATATTTATATGAAGTAATAATGCAAGAAATTCCTATGTAAGATTTCTTGGCTACCGACAGGATTTTATTACTATAGTAGGTTCTGTTATTTGAAGGTTTATTCAAACTATATTGTACATTTGTATTAATTTTTTAGGGTAAGATACTGGCCGTGGCTACGGTAACTATGGATAATTTGATAACTCATCAAAATGTTAATCAACATTTGAAATAAATTAGTATATTTACAGTTTGATATTGTACAATAACATGATACCTTAATATGTATCAATCACAATTTACAGAATGATTAAAAAAAAAATTGTATTAACCGCGTTGATTAACTTTGACGTTGATTGGTTTTGAAAATAGGTTTTTTGAATTCAATAATTTAAATAAATTAAAAAACCCATCTAAATATACTACATTAAAAATGGTAAATGATTCAACACCATTTATTTCTAATAATTTTTTTTAAGATGGAACATAAGGAATATATCAAGATAATTGCAGCTAGTATTTTTATTCCGCTGCAATATTTATAACCTGAAGTCTGTTGAAGTCTTCAATTTAAATAATAACTTTACACTTAAGTGGAATTCCTACCGTGTGATGTTAGTGAAATCTAGTAACCATGTTTTGAATATAATGTTTTATTTATAAGGCGGACTTATCTTCGTAGTGTAATGATGATGTTTTTTATGTTTGTTTATTTAAAATTATTTTTTTAAAATGATAACATGTACATATGTTTTCAACGTACCGCTGCCATAGATTTTTCATTTCAGTTAAAGTTTACTAAGTAGTACTTAGTATTTGGAAATAAGAGAGCGAAGTTTGTAAGTTAAAAGTTTTTCCCGATAATAGTGTGGATCTTGTTTTTAATTGGTTTTGGTAAGTGTTTCATTTGGAATACTAAATAAAGCAATTTTCTCCTCCGCTGGAGTAGCTTTAAAAGTTCCTCGTAGTTGTGTTTCATAGAAGTTTTTCGCTTTCAAAATTTAAAGTACCCACGTGACCCATACATCACTAGACATTGTGATGTTTCTCTCAGTCGGTATATTAAGATCGGTATCAATCACGTCATTGTATTCAGGTAATAATACAAAATTAAGACGATGGCCCATTGTTAAACCGTTTTAAAAAGAAGGAAGATGAAAGTGAATGAATTATTAACACACAGTAAGATTTTTAGTTACCAGATCTGATTCGCATGATTTTAATACTTATAATATATCATTCGTTTAAATTTAAACGTTAACTAACGGGAATCATAAATTAATTAACTTTTTATAATCTACATCTGATAATTAATATTTTTATAGGTTAATTTTAATTACCATTAAAATTATTTCATTTTTTATTAATCTTATTTTAAAATACCATAGTTTGATTCACGACCATAAATAAATTCGGTAATTTTGGACTCGCAAATAAAATAGAATTACAAAACCGTAATTTGATTTTGATTTCTGTTTACTTTGATTTTGTGAATGTCACTGCATACATGATGATAAATTACCAAATTCCTAAATTATTATATAACATAAAACATTTATAAATTATATAATAATATAATAAAATAATTAGATAACATTTAATATTTTTTTCTGATTATGCCTGGAATTAATGCTTCACCCTTGCGAATTTTTTGAAAAATGTACAAATAATAGTCGCATGGTTTTTAAAATGTAACAACTATAAAATTTTACTGCTATCATTTTCTTTCAAATCAATCACGAGCGCTATTTTTTACAAAATACGCAAACATTTGTGCATAAGTTACAATGTTGAAAATATGCAGTTCAGAGTCGCTACCCTCTCCCAGTGCGCAGCCTTCGCCCGTAAAACATTATTACTCCGAAGGCATTGAGCTGTTCTGAAAATTTATGCGACAACGTCATATTTCAGAGTATTAAAGTGTGTATTACACATCGGAGTCTATAGAGCACCGTACAGCGTGGAGTTTGTATGACGCATGGCCCTGTCAGGCGGCTCTCGCAGCCTCACGGGCTCGCGCCGAGAGGTGGTGGAAAAATTGGCGAGTGTTTAACCTCCGGGTCTCGCGACTTCTCCCGTGATATATTAACCCTTCGAACCCCGCCAGAAAATTGCCCGGACTTGTTGTTTTTTACCCCAACCCGTTTTGCCTGCGAAGTTGCGCTAATAGCCTTCACATACTCCAGGAAATTATATTTACTTAAGACACGATAGTGTGAGTGCTAAACGGTATTAAACACATATTTCACGAGGTGGAGCTGACTTTCTGGAGGATTCTAGGAAACTCTACTTTTACACTTTTTTTGTATGACGGATATGAATGACGGTGTTTGGGAAGTTGCTACCGAGTTGATATCATTCGGAGTTGAAAGCTTTGTCCTCCCAATGTATTATGTTTTAAATTTAGTAAACTTTTCCAAATGACCTAAAATTTAATGAAAATGATTGAAATGAATTTTTTAAAGATTTTGTTTAGGAAAAATATTACCAAGCCTATTAATTATAAACTTTACTGCTTCATTCGCATTATATAGGTATATATTTATGTTATAAAAATAATAAGAAGATAGGGGTACGTAGCTTGTGCGTGCAGAAAAAGTCAGATACTTACTGCTTTTTTTAAAATCTACCTATAAAGTTTACTTTAGTAGACAATTTATATTTACTTTAATTTTCTGGACTTGATTATTTAGTAGTGAAGAAATAGACAGATACTTTTGAATTTTTTGTATTATAACGATGATTGGTGATTTAGAGGGAAAAGTTTTTGTTTCTAGTATCTATAATCGATCAATAATTGCTCACGAAGTTACCGCGATACCGATATCGATAAACGACGAATCACATTATTTTCAATATTCCATTGTTATTAATTGTAACATAAATATAACAATATTCATCGGTCGTTTGAAAAAAAAAAAAAAGGCGTCGAGTATTCCTCCCTTAGATAGTGTGAGTGGAATATTGTCTTTAGACTATGGTGTCAAAATGTTGTATATGTATATAATGCTAATTTTTGTGTTAAAGTTAAATACATTGTTTTATATATTTATATACCTGCTGTATTATTTAAAAATTCCAAACATCAAATAAAGATGATGCGTCAACATTGAAAACGTTATAATAAATAACAAATTAGTGAAAGTAAACAGTGTTTTTATTATAAATATTAATAAAATTTTAATACTTATATATAATGGATTTAATTTGAAAAATAGTTACATCTGGTGACCTTTTATAAAACTTAATGAAGAGCGTAAGGTATTTGTAAATGTCTCATTACATTTGTTTCCATTGATAGTGTACTGGTTAGTATCACTGTCTATTATGGAAAACCGTTATTCGGTTCTCCGCCGGTGAGATTTGTATTTTTATTTTGCATTTTTAACCGAATTTGAAAATATTTTTTTCGAACGTCTGTGATATGTAACGCGTTTCTTCAAAAATTATTCTTTCATGTAATCCATATTTTATTAATACACCTATTAATCATTTCCTCCCAACCATCTTGGGTGATGTGGACATTATCCTAATATGGGGTGAGTCTATTGTGTTAAAAGATAATGAAAAACCACCCCTTTAAACATATCCGTAATGACCACTTCGACCACACCCCAATATTTGAAACCGTGTAAATTTAAATATACCCGCTATAAAATACTTTTTACATATTTAAATTCATTCAAATATTTTATGTTTATTATTTGTATATTTAAATCAAACAATTAAAAGTATATTATGTATTTTACTCGGGTTAATAGAGCCCGAATATACTTATTTTGTTATTCTATTGAGTACAATTATTAAATTATGACAAGAATTAAAGAAAAGGTTTGAAGGCCTAAAAGTACAGGATCGTACAATCACAATTTTTTTCAGTTTCAACAACCTTTCATCAAATTCATATTTCTATTGACATCTTGTGTTGTTATTTCATAGAATTCTTTTTAACGCCTCAGTACTCTGGACCGCCTCAATGCCTTCCTACCTAAAATAATTATTCTTGCACCTGGTGCAGGCGAACCAAACCAGTCAGGGATGCATCGAATGGTTCGGTTCAGTTGATCATCTCTTTATTTCGGCGGTCCATTCATTTCTACGGACACAATTAATGTTTGTGTGTTGAAGCTTTCTAGGAAAACAAAATATCCCATGCGGAAAATTTACAAAACGTATCGGTACGCGGTTTATTGAAATATTGATGGTGTATTCAAATACTGTTTGCTATTCTTGATATTATTTTGTATTTTATTTTTATAAACATTTATTATTCGTCACAACCATACACAGTAATTATTTATTAGATGATTTCAGAAATTTCATCTATTATATGATGGTTTTAAATATATTTCTTCTTCAATATTTGCAAAATTACTTTGTGGCAACATATTATATAAATAATAAGAAAACACACTTAGTTTATTATTGAGCATTTGAGATGTCTAAATAGCCATAACTATTCTGAATTTCCTAATCATCTTGTGGAAACAAATCATTAATTGCACACAAACAATTGAACACACAATTACTATTTTCACCTACAAAGGCACCTTTGTAGGTGAAAATCCAGTAATTGTGTGTTCTTGGACATATTTAAATATTGAAAATAAATTCTGGTTAAAATAAAAAAAAATATAAATTTGAAATATATTAGTTTTTCAGGCGTATTTTAGTATAATGTGTTAAAAAAATTTTACAGATAAAGAATACTGCTTTAAATAATAAAAAAAATAATTAGATTTTTATTGTGATATGTATGCTGTTTCAAGGAAATTAATATCAAATTTAATCCATAGATGGCGATAGTGTAGTGGTACTCGAAGTGTTTCCAAAAATTAACTTTAAAACTTTATAACTTTAAAAAATTTGATAGATTTGAAGATTGATTAATGGGTGAGAATGGTGAACGTTATATTTGTATAAAGTGATCACTTAAGTAAGCCGAAGACAGGTTGTAAGCCCTGTAATTACCCATACTTCCATATATTTCCACTAAAAAAATAGCTTCATCTATATGAGATATCTATTATTTAAAAAAATTATATAATGTGTTTTAATGTTCCCCAGCTGCGAAATGAACAGTTGTTTGAATTAAAATTGGTTTAATTTGATGTTCTTTTAACGAGAGTTCCATAAGAGATTTGAGAAGTGTATTAATAACAAAGAGACCAATAAAGAGTATGGTGACAATACTTCGGGTTCATCAAAAAAAGTATCATATTGTGTCATACAATACAAGCATTTATTGTTCACCTATAATAAAGGTGTTTTGGGGTGGCTTAGGGCCACAATAGTCCTCATTTTTTTGTACCGAATGTTTCAGATACATACTACCTACACTATTCCTTTGGGTGTAGAGTCTTGGAGGCAGGATAATACGAGAAACGTCAAGACGGATTGAAATAAGACAGTAATTGTATAGAATGGTGCGCAGAGCGAAGAGGTAACCAAAAGAAATGATATATTATTGTTTGTAGGTACAAAAGGAATGTCCCACTACCATATCCAATATACACCCTAACAACTGTATAATACGACTGACAAACAGAAATGTGTGGCGAGGCGATGCCACGCTGTGCTCCATTCCAATATAATATATCTCGCTCCATAAAAAGTGCTTAATGTCTCTATTGAATGTAAAAAGTTTCTCGTTCCCCTGTTTGCAAGATATAAAATAAATGTTTCCTGAATGAAAAATGTCTGGAAGCCGGAGAATATTCGGAATAACTGTCTTCCGACCTTGACATTCCGATATGAAATATTTTATCGCAGCGCGAATTGTTGCTTTTTCGTTGTTGAATATTTGATGTTTTCAACATTGATCAGAATTACTTCATAGGATCAAAAACATACGACAGACAAAGGTCTCTTAAGAAATGACGTCAGAATCTGTGTTCTCCGATTCGTATCTTTGATCGTGTATTTGGAATGTATTCTCATCTCACAGGGAGGTATATAAAATGCCTATGCGATAGAGATGGAATATATTAAATTCTTTTATTTTATATACAGATTTTCTTATTAAATATTCCTTTACAGAGAGTGTTTCAAATTGGCGAATGAAAAATTGTACAATATGGCTTTGTGTACCGGCCTCGGGTAACGTTTTTAATCAAGGCGTGTAGTTTATTTACGGAAATATCACATTTTCAGCACGGCCAACAAGCGAACACAACTTCATTGGGTGTATTAAGGCTGCCGCTGCACGCTCAGAATATATTCCGGATTATTCTCGCAGATTCATATATCTGGGTGCTGGCGAATCCCAACAGCTGAAATAGCGACAAGTAAAAATCTCTACTTAATAAAATACGAAAAAAATAATTTGTAAAGGTAATCATGTATAAAAGTAACTTTATTGTAAGTGTAATTTCATTATTTTATAAAGTTGAATACCTAAGCAGTCGCCTGCATTCCAGAAACTTTCCACATAATCATGTATATATAATATGTACCTATTAAAAAAAAGTAATCTATATGTTGTTGTATTAACTCAATGACAGCACGACAGGTGTCGGCTTTTAAAATAATGACAGCGCTGACTGAATACTGACATGAATCATCGTTTTCTGTCGACGTGTTTCGCAATCTGTGGACACGAACTCATAATTGTCTCGAAACGGATACATTCTAGATTTTAAGCATTTTTATACGAGTATGACATCTTTTAACTAACGCTGATTTAAAATAATATAAAATAACGTTAACGTAATATTATTTGCGAAACTGTAAAAGTCCGCCATCTTTGTTGTTTTGTAATATTATCCTCAAACTCGTTGGCCAAATTGCCAAAAAAAAAATGTCATTTTTTAATTTGTTAGTCAATCCATGGTATTCTCGTAAGAAGTAAAAAAGCTCGACACTCACGTATCTTCAATTCTTTAATAAGCCACAGTTGATGAAGGTTGTTGATTAATGAAGACTTGAAGCTTGTTCTCATACAGCACACAGTAGACAATAACTTCGTCTGTTGATGCTGCGCAAAATAAGAAAATGGAAAGGTAGAAAACAAAATGAAAATGGATGCTCAGAACTAGTTATTTATTAAACATAACAGAGCCATTATAAAGTAATGTTGCAATACTGACAGATACGGTTCTAGCACTTTGTGCGCCCCGGGCAATGTTAAAATTGGATGCTCTCTATGCTTTTTAAAATTTCTTAGATAATTTTTTTTCATTATTACATTTGGTAAATCATTAATTTACTATCATTTTGATGTTCGTTAATAATATTTTATTTATTTTGATAAAAGTTCACAAAGATATATTACTATCTACTGAATTACACGTCGAGTAAAATTTAATTTATTTTATAAATAAGATTTAGTACTTGTGTCCGTATAATTAATATAAAAATCCACGGGTTTCAAAATATTTCCTATATAATCTTTTAATATCTTGTCGTTGAGCTTTAACTTCTATAAATAGTTATATTTTAATACAATTTTAATGAATCAATATTTAGTAGCTATCCGGTAGCTATTAAATATTTTTACGTTAAATATTTTTTTTCTGAATATCATTCTAGTTGATTTATTTAATTTGTATTAAAATACTACAGAACTGTGTTTTGAAAACGCAACTTCATAAAAAATGTGTTCTTTTTAAAAAAATAATGTTAAATCTTAATTTAGGTAGCTTTAATAAGTTTTGAAAATGTTAGATTATACATATATTCATGGTAACTCCGAAGGAAAGGCAGATGGCAGATCAACCCAGATTAAGTTGTTACAAAGATTTTATCAAATATTTGGCTTAGATTTGTCGTTGTTCAGAATTCGTGAACACACTTTTAGCGCGTCTTTTCGAATCAGTCGCGACCCATGTTATTGACACATTCCGTGTCCAAATTACCATCCATGCATTTCCTTATGGTCGTCTTTTTAATGTAAAATATGACCTTAACCGATATTTGTTCGATATCGACATCGCGATAGCATTCGTGCCCCCCACATCTTGCGGTGATTCCGATTTACGACCGGAATTGTAGTATTCCATTCCGCGAGACGTGTGACCTGGATATTGCTCAATTCAGTAGTCAAACATCAAAACAGCGCAAGACAGGAGAAAATGGAGGTGCTTTTCGTAAAATAAGTGCCCAGACTCTCCTAGAATAAGAGGTTGAAAATGACTAAAATTTCTAAATATGAAGACGATCATTGAATAGGACGGCGCCCTCTTAAAACGACACCCCGGCTTTGTCCTTCAGTGTACTGAATACTGGTCCCGAACTCGCACTTATTTTTCACTGTGTTAAATATCAATACACTTTTTTTAATTATTTTAACAGGCTGTTAAATGAACATGTTGCTCGACCAAAAATAACAAACATGGCCGACATGCAGGCACTTTGAGCAGCCTTCACAATGGACATGACGAATGGCGGGAAATGTTTCACGGAGAAACATCAAAACGAGGAAATACATTTTTGCATTGTCATGCCGAAGTTGCACCTTGCTTCTTCTTCAAACAGAAACTATACGTTCAAAGTATGAGGGTTGGTTTTTCAATTCGAAGGTTTTAATGGGCGTGATAATTGAATGAACTTAAAGATCTATTTGCTTTTTGTTATTACAACGGTATATTTATTTTAAGAAGAAGACATTATTATTGTGAAGTTGCTGGCTTTTGGGACATAGTTCTGTGGTATTTTAATACAAACTTATTTGATTTAATTTCTGGCGTCTCCTAGGGAATATTACTCAAATGTATTAGAGATTTTCGCGATAGAAGGTGATAGTTTTTAAATTTGGAATAATAGATGTATCCATTTGAATTGAACTACGGTGTATAAGTACAAAAAATTGTCGTCATTTTACTCTGTTAGTGTGGTGTTAAACGCAAATGGTTGTAAACGCATTTCCTTGGATAGGAAAAGATTCAGGTTCGAATACCGATAGCAACAAATGTATTTTTTTAATAAATTAAATTTTCCTGTATATCATTCTAATCGATACATTTAATTTGTATTGAATTTATTTAATTTGATTCTATAAATGTGAGAAACAGTTTCTTATTATGATAATGTTCAACTTCTTAATTGATTTTTCGTAGAGGTGTAGGAACCTACTTCACATGTATACATCATGTTCGAAAATAAATTGAATACACGTGTTAAATGAATATTAAATAATTATATTAATATTAATTTAACAAAATTAATCAATCTTATGTCTCACCATATTTTAGAAAATTACAAAATAAGCGTTACACATTTGAATCATGAGTTAAAATAATAAATCTTCAATTATTTTTGTTATATACAGTTTTATTATGAATTCTAATGATTTTTTTCTATTCACTTGGGTTCGGAGGCTCCATTGTTTATGTCCGTATAGTGCGTCGTATCCCTAAATTGAGATCAAGATAAAATTGCAGCCTCTTTGTACACAGCTGAGCCAATTGACTCAATTGACGTAAAACAGGTCGTCTTCCTTCCCGTAGAAAAGATACAAGTTTATTATTAAAAAGGTAAATTATAAGTTATTATTTTATAAGTAGATTTATGTTATACATATTTTTTTGTGATTATCTACGATTACGACGCACTGTAGATTTGAAATCAGTCAGCTGTTCAGCTTTAAAATGTATATAATTCTTTCAATAGAAAAATTGCTGGCTAATAGTTAAAATTTAAATGAGTACAATTTTTTTACGCTTAAAAAAAACATATTCCAAAATAAAAATTTGATACTATTGTGCAAATTTCATAAATTACATTTGAAGAAACCAAAATATGTTTAATATATGTGCATTTATTATTTGTATGATAATTTGTGTATTGTCACTGAACTCGATAAACAAGTATCAAAATGCAGTCATTGAATCATATTTATTAATCATAAAAAAAATATCGATACTCGGTTCAACGTTCAACGGTATTCCGTTAGTGTTTATTTTGATAATATAGTAAATTCATTAAAAAAAAAAATTATAAATCTAGTTGATTAAATAAATTTTAAAACATTGTGTTGTGTAATATAAAAATATATTTTAATCAATTCAAACGCAAACCTTTAAATATCTCGAAATTAAAGAAACATGACTTAGACCACATTCATAATAATGGGCACAGATTATATCCCTGACTAAATGCGTTCAAATACTGAAAAATTCAACTAAAATTTTAACCCATCTACAAGATAGAACAGACAAATATATTATCTTATTATTTATTACTTCGACTATGATTGACTAACTCGACGCTAGTCTTGAAAGGTAGACCGAACTTTAAGCGAGTCGCAATCAATGGCCTGAGTTGAAACGGAACGGCACAAAGAGGCGGTTGTTCGACTATTCTAAATTCGATTCTCATTGTCATTCATTTCGTACCTAAGTCCTTTTTGAAATGGTGTGTGGGCACATTTAATTCGTATTTATTATGCCACTATATTTGAAGAATATTCTTAAGCATGATATTTTTTTTTTAAATATCATGCTAAATTTCTGGGAGAGGTAAGCGTTTATGATTAATTGACAGGAATAAAACCATAAAGAATAATCAAATAACCTCATTTGGTATCTGAAAAATTGATACATCTCTTGACAAAGAAGATAATCAAAGAGATGGAACCACATCTTATAAGAGGGCTACATTTTCACACATACATACGTATATTATTCAATACACATTTAATTAATCAATTAGAAAGCCATACAGAAAAAATCTATCTATCGAAAAAATATTTAGTTGCTACCGGGAATCGAACCTCTTCCTATCTGGAGAAGCGCGTTCTCCGATTTTGCTATAGCAACCGAATACATTATCGACAAATTTTTGAACTGGTATTCTGTAATATTTCAGATTAATACATCTAGGATTCCATTTTTAAAAGAAATCCACTGTATATAATGGAGAATCTCAAATACCTTTGAGTAAAATCCGATTGAAAACGCTAGAATTTAATTAATTAATCCATTTTGTCATTATCTTGTGCCGAAACTAAACAAAACTTTTGCACAAATATCCATTTGTTTCTAGCACCAAAAATATACAAAAATATGCAACCATAGTCTTGCATATTTTTCACGAAAAGTACAGTTCTGGCTCCATAAAATGGGGAGAAATTACGCCCAAAAACTTTTAAAGGTCCAAACCTGAGAATAAAACTGTTACAACAGTATATTGAATTACCTAATTGCATTTTGTTTGCATCTTGTTTTACTCTTTATATTTATTTTTATATGCTATCTAATTGTATATATATATATACTTTTTTTTAATACACTGAAATTAGACTTACTTTAAGCTTAACGTTGTAATCATATGTTATTTAATTGTATCTTGCTTTACTCTTTACATATATATTACATCTTATACATTGAACAATGCATTTACGTTAAGTGTTATAAAATGTGTATCTGATCTAATGACATCTTGTTTATCTGTTTATATATATATTTGTACATTGATCATTGCACTTTGCTATACCGGAGGAACACTGTCTGCTATAATACAGTAAATTACTAGTGTAGCAGGTAGGGCACCCAAATATATGCATTACTTTCTTACTGATATGTTGTATTTACTTTGCCAAATTATATATGCATACCTTCGGTACATTTGTCTGATATTTTAAATATTACGCAACACTCATAGTAATTAACGAGGTGAAATGACCGTTAGACATTATTTATAAATGTAAGTACATAATACATGGAAAAAGTGAACCTAATAAATGTATTATTATTATTATCATTTTATTAACTGTGAATTTTTTTTAATACAACTTATATGTTAAGAAGAATACATTTTTTGATGTGAAGTTGTATTTTCAGAACAAAGTTCTGTGGTATTTTAAAAATCTATATATTTTCTCTGTATATCTTTCTAATGGATTAATTTAATTTGTGTTAAAATACTACAGAACTATGATCTGAAAATGCAACTTCACCACAACAAATATGTTCACCTAAATATATTTTTTCAACCAATAGAGAACTGAAATAGGTAAGTTAATACATATAGGCAGTTAATATTTATCTATAGCATTATTTTAACTCGTATAGTCTATCATGTACAAGTCTTAAAGTGAGTAAGTTTCCTGGTGATGGAATAAAAAAGACTTAAAAATCAAAATACAAAAAAAAAAAAAAAAATACCGCTGCTGTCAAATCGTGTCCTTGGAACAAAAAATAATTCTTTTAACTATATTTTAAAACTATATTTTGATTTGAATTCAAATAAAATGCACAACATGCCTATCTTTCGTGTCCGTTCTAAGATAAGAATTAAATACTAGTACAAAAGTAGAGAAACTTACTACAATTTCTAAACAATACAAACTGGCACCGGTATTGATGGATGGAAGTGAAGACTAGAGCTGGCAGAAGAAGAATGAAAGTAGACTGATGCAGTGGAAATTAGATCAATTAGGCGTATATGTGGCAGATCCATTTATGACAGAGTAAAGAATGAAGAAATAGGGAAAGAATGTAAAGCTGATCTTAGTATAGTGAGTAAGATTAATAAATAATCACTGAGGTGGTTTGATCATATGGAACGGATGAATGAGGAGAGGAAGGAGAGGTCAGAAAGATATATAACGCAAGTGTTTATGGCACCAGAAATAGAAGACGCCCGTGGAAGACTTGGCACGACCAGGTAAATCAGATATTGAAAGATGGTCCTGTTAAAAGACACAATAATCGGCGAGCTTGTATGAGAAGATGTATGAATGTGAATAAAACGAGAATTGTGTGTCGCGACAGAATAGTGTGGCGCTCTATTATCTCTGCCTACGGCGTGATGATAAGTAAGTAAATAAGTACAAATTATACGATAATATAATTGTAACGCGCACATTCCTTAAGATGAGATTGGCCCAACTGGCTCGAAAGAGAGACAGAGTCACCTCGGAATAACCTTGGGCTGAATCCGAAATTTGAGTTCCACTGAAATAATTTTTTAAATATAAATCGATTTTTTTATGTAATCTTATTTTCTTCAGTCGTATATTTCTTGCTTTATTTTTTTGTTCAAAAGCAGCAAAAATATACATTGAAATAAAAATATATAATTTTTTATTCTTGGCAAAAATTTACCATCATTTATATTTCTTTTAGTTTGATCCCACACAATATCAGCAATATTTGGGTAATACATATATATATATAATGATATATAAATATAGGTATGTAGGTATATGAAAATTTATGCACCTACACGTATTTATATTATCTTGTAACAAAGATAAATTAGTTGATATTCAGTATCCTGGCACTATTGTACAAGGAGAGCCCACTCCAAATAAATGGGAAAAGAAAAAGATAAAGAAGACGTAAGATAGAGAAATGTAAAAATTCGTCTAAACCTCAGATTTTTCAAACCCCTTCTTCTAATGATCTTCGACTATTTCTGTAGTGACTTCACTAAAAAAGTAGTATGCTGATTTAACTGCACAAAAAATTAACTTAACATCATGGCGTTTCCTTGCGAGTAGAGATTCCAACTATTCGACATCATTAACTAATCGAATATCGAATAGTAAAACAAAAAATATTCGAACAGTTTATAAAGTATGACAACAGTATGAAATCAATTTTTAATATTTCAAATAAATCGCATTACACGTTAGTACTCAAAATGTATAAATAAAACTAGCTAATTTACCATAAACTATTTATCGTGGTTTTAAAAAAACATATTTTAAAAATAACAACGCATTGAAAGTTTCGTATTTTAAATTTGTTATAAATTTTGTTTTTATCGTCGCTGCAGTTGAAAATACCCGCTCATTAGCGGTTGACGTTGGATTAACTGTTAAAAGTGTTTCAAATAGTAGGTCTAACGCTTCTGACTTTTTTTGAAACTGTCCGAATATCGAAAATATATTTTTAGATTATTTGAATAAACATTTGTAGTTTCCAAGAGGGATAAAATGGTGCTTCTTAATTCAGTCTGCAATTCGGACGTCGATGAACTCTTCGAATAAGCAACAGGTATCTCTTCCATGTCCGAAACAGAATCTTGAGAATTGTTTAATATTCCATCTTTAGAAATCAGTACGAATACTATTCGAATAACTGCACAAATATTCGAGAATCGAATAGTGGAAAAAGGCCAAATATATTCGAATATTGAATAATCGGGTTGGAATCTCTCCTAGCGAGGAACAGAGAAGATAGGTCACCACACTTTTCTTCCTAGAATTTCACTGTTAGTTCGTTCACTAACATTTTTTTTTCTCATTGGTTCGTCGATTGTTAAAGCTTCCGACAGGGCTCCAATATTTGGTATTTCTGACTCTACTAGGTTTTTTATTTTATTTTATATTCGCTTGAACGATCGCAATTCTCTCGCATTCTATGTACCTACTTACATTCTACTTTTTTTATTTCTAGGTTTCACTTCTAAATATGGATGAGTACATACCTGAACTCCATTATGCAATGAAAAATTTAAATACACCTTGCACATATTAAAATAATATTATGTAAAGCATATTAAAAATAAATACGATTTCTGAATGTTCATATGAAATCGAAGATATATTTTTTAACCTACATATTTAAAAATCAATGGCGTGCATTAAGCATGGACTTAAGTTGTGCTGCCAATATCGATAATATCGGGTTGCATTGTCACTATTGGTTGTATTTATATAGAAGTAGAAGTATTTGTATAGAATTAATATAGAAATACACCCCACCAGAAGCATGTTTTTATATTCCTTTGCGAGCTAATATCCGTTCTTGAAAAATATGAATATTATTACTATTATTCTTGAAACATTCTATAAGTTAATAAATGAAAGGCTTAAAATATTTTATTATATAAAATAATACAATGTTTAACCGTTTAAGTGCTAAGCAATTTCCGATACAAACGATCGCAGCGCTTTTGCGACGCGTAGCATTCAAACGGTTAAAGTATATAATTGGTATGCATACATTCAAGTCCGCTTCAAATACACACTTGCGGAATTCTGCAATATGTCTGCTCAAGCGTAGACGTGTATTCATAATACCGCGCGGTGCTAGCATAGCATTTAGTTGTTGTACGTTCGGGGAAAATTTTTGCGAAAAATTAAACGAAATGCATGCGTAGCTTTATCAATGTTATCTCCAAATTCTTCTGTTAGATGGTTCCGGTTAGTGAATTGACATGAAAACTTTTAATGATTTGCGCAAAGACCCCTTACACTTAACATATAGTATGTGAGGTCCAGAATCAAAAGCAGGCATGTCCGTTTTACCTGTTTTCGAGTAAAATGCAACAAACCATTGTGCCACAGCTGTCATATTTGGAATCATATTGAGCATGACCACAGGTCACATGACCAAATACTGTCGTCTTATTGGAAACGTATTTGTCTGGTTTTGAATTAATTATCTATTGAACATGTCTGCGATTGAAGTAACGAGCAATTTTTAAATGGGTTTTTACACGAAATTCAGCAATATTTATCTCATTTCAATAGGCTAATCTTGTAAACATTTATTTGCTTTATATTTGTACATACTTAATTCAAAAACCTTAAAAATTGGACACCTCTGATTTTGATTCTATACCTCACATATATCAAATAAATTATATATTTCGCTGAAATTATAGTTACGCCAAATTTTTGATTGTACGGAGTGCATGCTTCTGCTAATGATATATCTATTATTTGTAATATTCAGTATTTCTCGGATTCATCTCAAGGTATGGAATTTAAAAATAATAAAATTAAGTTATGTGGTGATCACATGATACTTACTTTTTAAAAATAATAGTCATATAACATCATATTAACATGACTGACGCCAGTTGTGTAGTTGAATTATCTTTTATTTATAATTATTTTAAATGATTAAACTACATTAAAAGCCTGCACCGAACAACATTTGAAGCGTGACAATGGAGATAGCTGCGTTTTCGAAACGTCATTTTGTGATGTTGGAGGGTTAAAAAATAAACTAGAAAAATACTCGAATTTGGGACAGGAAATCGATCTTCAAATGTGATTGACCCCTCCGTTTAGGATACTCAGACGTTTGGTAAATATTAACCTAATATTATCTTAATTTTATTAATCAATTGAATCAAAATCAGTATATATATATATATATATATACGAATTTATAAACCACAATCTATCAAATTGTAATTTAGCTAGCTAAGTAAACGTAAAGGGATGTTAAAGATAATTTCATTAAGTATCTTTTTTGACTTATCTTTTGACTATTATATAATTATAATTATTTTGAAAATCGAATATCTACTATAATTTGTTTAAATAAATTAAATTTATCTACAATATAATATATACAATGATACAAAAGTCGAAACATGTAAATTTGTCTCTTCCGATAGGGGAAAGTTCTGTATCGGAAGTCTCTTCGGTGGAAGAGACAGAGACAAATAATGTTCTATATAGTTTTTTTTTAATAAATATATTATGAAAGTTATGGCAAACTAACAAAAAACCAAACTTAAAAACATATATACACACAATATATATATATATATATTTTGTGACACGTCGTAGTCGCCTATGACGTGACTGGTAATCGTCAGGATAGGATCCCATGCTTTCACACCACCGGCTTGCTCAGAGGTTCACATGATGGTGTCACTTCAGCCATCATACTCAGGGAAAAATAAAAGATTATTACAAATTTTATCACTTAATTTAATACAACAAAATATATGAATAATTAAATAGAAAACAGTAAGAGATCCATTACTAAAATGTGACAAGATGAAAAGATAAGATTGGCAATTTTTGTCTCAAATTTTACTACTATTTTAATATCTAAATCAACAAATTTTTGTACAAGTAATAGTGTGATAAAACACTTGACTCTGAAATGTGAAAATCTTCACCTAAGAAATATCATTACACAAATTTATCACCTGACCAGTTTGTCAGGTTAAATGTAGCAAAAAAAAAATCATATCATAAATTGGTTCAACACGAGCAGAAAGTTATTAATTTTAAACTAAAAAATGAAAAGAAAAAATTAAGACTACAATACTCTCAATATTATCAATTACAACAAAATTTATTTTACAACGATACACACGAAGTAAATGTCCATTGCGGCTGAGATCCACAGTCTTCATCTAGATTTTACTTGTCTGAGGCACCCGTAATTACTGTATCTTCTTGCGTTTTAGCTCGCCATGAATTTATTGCGTCATCTTCGGTTGTAAAATTATCACGTCGTTTACTGATTTGCATCAGAGATCAAATCGTACCCCTTCCTTCATTCTTCAGGAGAAATCCTTCCTGTAGTTAAAAGTATTGTCGTGGCATGACCACTTTCCCGTCATGTCAGAAGAAGTAGTTTAAGAAGAAGGTAACAAAAAAATAACTAGGAAGATGAAGAGATGCCTCCATCCTGAAATTACACACACAATTAGTGAATTAAAAATTACTCACGGTGTAGGATAACACATATGCCAAACATATTTAATTATTCTCACTCTTCTTTTCTTATACGAAGTCACATCTTCGTTGTTTTTACATCGGACTAACGCCCGTGCACATCAAGATCTGTCAACAGAAAACAAACGGTAGCCAGAATTCTTTTGGTGAATGCCAATTCCCAACCTATCTCGTGCGGGGTAGGTACCAAATATAACGTAATATATATATATGCGCGTTGATTATTTTTTTATTCTATAAAAATACACACATGTTTATTACATTGCATTTCCAAATTGATTTTTATTGATTATCTTTGAGTTTCAGATATTAAAAGAAAATTGAATATTCAATTTTATTTTCTTACATACAAGGTAGTGAAATATTTTGTAACTCAAATTTAAAGAATATTTCAAAACTTTAGAAATACATTTGAAAAGATTCAATATAATCTAATCCACCAAAACTGTAATAAAAATAATAATCTTTGACGTTTCTTAAAATTCAAAACTAAAAAAAAAATTAATTCATTACACTTCAAATAATTTTGGCACTATCTACATATTTTAATAACTTTGAAATAAATTAGAATAAATCGGGAATGAATTTGGAGGTTTGAATTCCTCTTTACGGATTTGGACCAAGACGTTATGTCAACTTCCACCGGACTTTTGAACTCATGACGAGAATATCAGGAGTTCTCAACCCTGGCTATTGAAAAGCTGTGGCTGGTCCATGCGTTTTTTACAAGAATGCAACGCACTATGTATAGGAATCAGGTTAAAAGAATGAGTTGTCCACGAATATGTCCAGTTTATCAATAACAAATATGAGCAGTCGCTGGGTTGCTACTAGTTGCTACTGGCGTTATTGGAAAATTGGGAGCAATGAAGCAATGAATTATTATCAAGTAGCTTTGTGTTCGTCAACATACTATATTAGCCTACATATAAACCAAACAATTTTTAATTTTTTTAAAATATAAAGCAGCTTTAAATAATGTTTTAATAAACCCACAGACCTAGACGATCTCTCAGTACGCCATTCGTAATACTCATCCACTCGGTTCTATGTATTATATAACACGTGAAACTGAAAATCTAAAAATCATCGCGAGCGCGATATGACTGCTGTGGTTGTATCCGGTATTGTGCCCTACGCAAGCTCTCAATAGAGAATAAAAAGCTTCGCTAATGGAAAAAGTTTCACTTTCTCCCACGTGCTGAAAGCCGAACAAAGCTCTGATTATTTTTCAGGATAAGCTCCCGTCAGATTATTGTGAATTCCTTTGTGAATATTTTGAATAAGCGTGTTGCGGTGTAAGGAATATCTTTGTAGGGTTGTATTGGAACCAGGAATGTACAAATCGTTTTGCATCAGTTTTAAAGGTTTTAAGGGCAACTTAAAAATATATTTAAAATTGATTATTACGTCTTGTGGGTGTTTATAGTGTTGTCTCGTATTTTAAAATGGTTCATGCGTCTATTTGACATCTATCTGTCGATAGTTGTCTTACTTTATTTTACGCAGAGCGATTTTAATCTCAATAAATATAACAAAATTGAATAAAAAAATGATGTATCATCGTTTACCTATGTATTAAAATATAGAAAAAAAAATTCATTCCATCGTATTGTTAAATTATGGAATCATTTGCATGAATCTTTTCATTTTTGTCACCTGATAATTTAAATTCTATCAAGACATTGAACAATATGTGCATCATTTTTATTTAACAAACTGACGACCAGGGCTGTGCAGAGCATATAAGCAAAAAAGGTGTGCATTACGAAAGAAATCTGGGGAACAAATATAAATTAAATAATTGGATTAACATAAACGGAAACATTATTTTTCAATTAGCGCCATCTGTGTACCAATAGAGACTTTAATTGCTTAGTTCTAAAAACTACCACGACAACTCACCGCTGTACCCATGGAGCTCTCGTGTATTCGCCGCATCGAGCAATTCACATTAGTCTTCTTTAAGCTGGTGAATTACTCGAGTCATATAATTGGTTATAGTGAATTGAAAATTTCTTTCGGTTGATCTGTTTTGTATAGAGTCGTTACCTATGCTATTTTTTTTTAACAGAATAACATTATAAAGGGTTACAACTGCGTGCAAATCATTGATGTGACTACTTCCTCTTTTACTAATTCGTGAATTCTTTTATCTTACTGTTTTAAACCGGTTAATTTCATGATTGTTCTTTAAATTTGGTGCATGGATTAGTTTTTGATTTGGGAAAAAAAAACCAACTGGCAGAACTATTTCCTACGTTAACCTTCAATTAAAATAATTATTTTCTTTACTTATTACTTGAAAGATTTTCAAATAATAAATGAATAATGTTCAGTCATAGAAAGTGTTCTTAAAAACGTCCATACATTTTTTATATTAATTTTTATATGGGTAAGGAGGTATTATTTTAGGTTAAAACTTAAACTTTAAAAACACTATTGATAGTACTCTAAAATTACTAATAAATACAATATAGGGTCGTTTATACGACGGATTTATTTTGTCTAAAGACGTTGATTAAATGAAAGTACATTAATTGTATTACATATATTATATATGATTGTATGATATCATTGGTAACAGCATAAACTAAATCTATACCCGCTGCACGACACTGCTGACAATATAACGCCTGTCTAGTATTCATAATTCCATGCCGATTGCTTTTGCTAGGTTGTGTAATAGCCGTTTCATGGCCAATGTTGACCGCTGCGTAGCCATAGCTGTTTTCTGTAAAACATTTAATTTAACGTTAAACATATAATTTATTACCAAAAAATGGAGGTGATTTAACATAGTATAACCTACCTTAACCAATTGACGTAAATTCGATAATTTCTGAACTCATAGCTCTAGTACACACGCATGTACATTCAACAGCAACGCCTTAACCTGAAAATTAAAAAAATATTGTTTCAGTCATATTCTTGAAACAAAATATATATTCTTAATTTATAAAAATATTTTAATTAGCCTAGCATTTGCAAAGTGTTTTCAATAAGTTAGGCAACAATTGTTTAGAGGAATAAAAGTATCAAATCTTTAATGAGAAAACCATCCATATGATTTAGACTTTACTTTTAAGACTAATTTACAGAATACCTTTTTTTATTATTAGCTTTCCGCATTATTGTGTTAAGACCACAGACCGTCAAAATATATATATATATATAAGTCTGTGGGTCAAGACACGAAATGCTTTCAAACTTTAGATTTTTAGTTTAATCGAATCTGTTGAAGCTTGTTATTAATGCCAGTCTGTTCACAAATTGGCGATTTCTGGATAGCGTTATCCGTTATACATTTAATACGTTTCAATAATTTGGTGGTTATTTTCCATTTCATTTGACAATGCGTATTAGTCCACATTCACACGAAATGGAATATACGTTTTGCCTTTGAAAGGATATTTTGTCTTAGAGATTTTCTAGCAAGCCAGGCTTGGTAGAATATGGTCGATATTTTTTTATTTTATTTTAATTTACTACGGATATTTTGTGAGTTAGTTGGTAACTTCCGTTTTAGACCTTGTTAGATATAGTGGCATCGAAATCTATGTTGTTAATGTAAAGTTTGTTATGTCTTTAAAGTAATAATATAAAAAAATATTAATATTTAGTGAAATCACATTCCATTGCGGAATTCTCTTAACATTAGGATTCGAACTCGGGACATTATATTTCCTTTACTGATTAAACCGTAGTATACAGTTTATTAACTGTCCGATTTTATCTGTAAAAGTCATTTTTAATTACTGATTCATTTGCGTAATTGATAACGCAGTCTATCGATAATATCTGGATTCGAGTCTTAGTGATAACTATAATTTTTAATAGATAGATTTTTTTTGTGTAACTTTACACGTGATTTACGTAAATTGTTTTAGGTTATGGTTGTTTTTATAGGATTTAGTTTTATCGTGGGTAGGTTTCTACAGCTAATAAAAATATTATTAATGCATCTAAAAATTATTAGTTAAAAACATAAAGTAAGGTATTGACCAGTTCAGTATTGCACGCATGTTATGAATAATAATAATATTCATAAATATAATTTCTTGTAATAAAAATTATATTCACTATTTTGAACAACATGTATTTGAAAAAAAATGCATTCAAATTGTTATTATTGGAGTTATTTTTGAATAGTTATTAAAATATCTGTGAGAGCGAGTCTAGAGGAGCCGTCCTAATTTATTTGATTCCGTAACTAACATAGTTTAAAATAAGCCAACAAAAATACATTATTATTATTTATTTTATTAGATATACATATAAAATATATTTTATATGTATATCTTTCTAATTGATACATTTAATTTGTATTAAAAATATATTAATACAGACATCTTCTAAAGATCATCATTATAATAACATCTAAATGTTATTATAAATTATAAATATACATTATTTAATTTATAAAAAGTGAGAATGATTAACAAACCAAATATCAAATACCGATACATTTTAGTATGCGTATGCTTACATATTTACAAAAAAATAAATGAAAAAACTAGTACAATAGTACACATTACAATAATCAATCAATTACAGTGATTGATATACAGTGTAAGGCACTTGTATTGAGTTTTATAAAGTAAAAATGAATGGATGAGTTATTTTGAGAATACACAAAGTAATCGCGTAACGTGGTCACAGCTGTCTAATAAGCATAAAAGAGTTTCAATATCAAGCATAACTACTTAGTGTATTAAGTGTATTCTTGAACCACTCAGAAAACGTGCATTTCATCCCGATGATTGACGAATTTAAGGGATGAGTTGAAGCTCCATCCGCACACCTAGTATTTATATCAATTTCAAAACAGCCTTCACAGAAATTACACAAATAAAGTGGATGTGTGTTCCGACGCTTCCCTCTTGTGGATATTGTCTACTCTCGCAGGGCCACTTAAGATTTAGTTGAGATATCTATCTATCTTGCGAGATTGAATTGTATACGGGAACGTCTGGATACCTGGCGGGATAAAAGGCAGGTATATCCAGCGAGGGTTCGCATTGTTAACGCGGAACCAATATAAAACGGGGTTTGCCAATGAAAACAAACTTATCGGCGGCTTTGTGAAAAATCGTCCGGGTATAATAAAATATGCGAGTAAATAATATATTGGATGTTATTTAAGATGTGGATTTTTGTCGGCATGGGATTCAAGACTCAAAATATGAATATCATAGGAAAGCAGATGTTTGATTTTAACAAAATGACAACCAATGTATTGATATAATTTTTAAAGCAGATCTTAGATTGATCAGTTAGAGCCGGTTGTGTGATCGGTAGTAAACATAGTGTACTTTTCGTAGTAAACTCATTTTACTTTACGATATCCGATAGTAAAAACGAGAATCGATAGTTAAATATGGAGGAGTTTTCACAGCTGTTCCAAAAGTTATGTAGTACAAAGTTACAGTATACGACAATTAATCATTCAATATCCCGCTATTTTAGTTATGAGAGTTCGTCCGATGATGATCTCGTTGTTTAAAATACATTAGCACATAATACGAAAAATTTTTACCACCAAAGTGACGTATTTAGAACGCCTAGGCGAAAAAATCCAGAGATAATGCATAAAATAAAGCATATTTCATAATTATTTATCGCGCTTATAGACATCTCCATCTGTGCTCTGGCGGTAGTAAATTTGATGTATAAACAACCCGCAAAAGATTTTTACTACCGGTCACATAACCGGGCCTTTCGTTTCGCAATATGTTCGGAGAATTTCATAATATTTAGCTGAACCCTTAATGGAAGGCTGTTTTATTTATTAATATTTACGTCTGTGTGTTCTTTTGCAGCATGGACACAACATGTTCATAAATGCTTGCAGCTTATACATAAAAATAGATTTTAAATACAATGCATGAGAAGTACACATTATATATAACAAAAATATAAGTTAAACACAAAACGATTTAAATACCTTGATCAATTATGCATGTCTTAAAATAGTATCAAAAATATCATCCTTATATTTGTGCTTTGGACATCGGAATATATTGACAAGACCAAAATCATTCCCAAGCCTGTGAAGTCTTTGTGTGGGTACGATACTATAATAATTTGCATTTGAAGCATTTACATAAAACAGCGCCAGCGACCTGGTACTTCGTGAGGGAACATGGTACGAAATAAGTTTAGTCATATTAAGGTGTCCAGCTTGCTTTTCACTATTTTTAATAAAAATAATAAACCACTTAAGGTTCTTCAACACAAGTTAGTTAAATTTAGAAAGCTCATTAGAATATCATATTCATTTGTTCAATAGTATACTTAATTTGAAATTAATAAACCTTATAAATTAATCTTGAACTCTTTCCACTTTTAACTGATGAACTTTATATAATGGAGACCAAACTATCGTGTTATATTCTAAGTTGCTACGAACTATAGCCGTGTATAAAACTTTAAGCGATATAGAGATTAAGAGTTAAAATTTGTTAGCTTAATTTTTAATTTCATAGCTTTATTCTTAATATCGTTTATGTGCGGAACGAATAAGAGTTTTTCATCAAATAGAATGCTGAGATCTTTGATTTGAGATAATTTTTTATCCATCTTTATACGACATATAAACACGTTGGTTCTCTAGACTGTCCATGGAATTTGCAGCATATGCCGCTAGCTCCTCATTTTCATCTATTTTTTTCTTTAGTGTCCGCATCACAAAATGGAAAAGAACAGTGTTTTAACCATTTTAATTTTTGTTGTCCTGGTGACTTCACGTTGTTATGATATTTTTTCGAACGTCTCTATATCAGGTCGGTGATGGCATTTAATTTTTTGGTTCTATCTTCAGATTTTTACAAATTATAATCTGTTATATACTTAACCCGACTATTACGGTTGAAAAAAATGGTGTGTTTTTGTGTGCTGAAATTTAAGTAGTCAAGAACTTGATGTACTATAATACAGTTTGTTGCGTATAAGCATAGATCCCGGAAAAGTCTGTATACGGAAGGAGTTTTTGGCACTCACCATAATCCGGTTCTGCTGGTACCTCCAATATGTGGACTATATGTTTAAATCACTTATTTCGTCTAGATTTCTTTAGACGACACCGTATAGACGCGAAGTTTCAATTGAATAATCTTGTAATCTTTCGATTCACGTACACCGCACTCGCTCAAGGTCGCCAATCGAATGATTCGGCGGCGTGCCGGGAGAGGAAAGGAAAAAGGGCTGGAGACATATATTTACAAGTAAATATATGTCTCAAACACAGTTTATTACAGATATTTCAGAAAGTGAGAGCGTGCGTCCAAGTGCGACGACGCTCTTTTATCTCTTCCACGCTACCATTCTTGTCAACTTGCGCGCGTCATACAATCGCTACATCATGATACATTACATAATCAGTGACTTTAAATACGTAGATGTATTTGAATATAAAAAACATATTATTTAGAGATTGTTATATATTTTTATTATATCCTCTTTTGTTAAGGCAAAATTGTAATCTTTTCTGTGGTATTGTAATCTTTTGTATTGTAATCCTGTGGTGGTACATTGGTACAATACAATACATGATAGATAATGATGTAGCATGTACTCTGAAAAAGCAAGTGTCTTAAAAACTTAGCTTCCTGAGGGGACACAGTGGACTTGACTATGCATAGAGAATAGGTGCTCCGATCTATCAACAATGGACTCAATATTTTAATCAGCTCCTTTAGCAGCTCTCCACTAGATAGAGAATGTTGTACTAAAGACTGACTCCAACCACTTCTGCACTTTAATAAAAATATTATTCATATATATGTTAACACGCTAAGAAGAATAAGGTTTTAATGGTCTTTTGCCCAGTACAACATGTAGTTGAAGGTGTGGAGCACATTCTCGGGAATTTACAAAAAATTTTGATCTAGAAAACTAGCATACTAAGGCCACAAATCAAGAATCTTAGTCGTTATACGCAACGGAAACTATTATGGGAGATTGGATTAATAAAATTTGTGAAATCATATCAAACGATACAATAATTTACTGATGAAAAACAGTAATAAAAAGATTTAAATGTCAGGATTAGCGAATTGAATCCAGGATAAAAAATAATATATTTGTTTTAATTTTTAGGTATTGTGGAATTGAAAAGCATTTCATAAATTATAGTGAAATTGAGAAGAATAGGTTTGTACTTATATAATATGTATAATAATGTTTCATGTAGACCTCTCTGACCAACGTTTTAGATGTTATTGCAAGGTCTATCATCATGGCTGACGTCGCTTGTACACTAGAGTGTCGGTTTTATTTTAAGTACCTACTACAATAATAATAATAATAATAATAATAATAATAATACAATACCGTGTCAAAATTAAGGTGTATCATTGCGCAGGTATGATCATAATTGCTGCATCGCTATGTGGATTAAACCTTAAACCCGATTGATTTTCCTGAGTCGGGTACTAAGATGTTAAAGTTCTATTGTAAATAATTGATGGAGAAAAAAAATAAAATTGATTTTATATCAAGTTGTGTATATTTATATGGCATCCAAAAATAAAAACAGAGTGTGACATATACGCTACAATCACGAATTCTAATTCGTGATTGTAGCGTATATGTCACACTCGTCTGCTGTCACACTCACTGCGTCTACGCAGAATTTGGTGATCCCAACATTGTCCAAGTTAAACAAGATAGCACGGTTAAAGTGGGCTGGTCACGTTCAACGAACAGACGATTCGATAAGATGAGGTGTCTTATGTACGCTGAAGTATTTTATGCAAAACTTATTGGCCTCGGAAGTGTTGGAGAATTCAAGACGCGGTGGTCTGATGGAGTTACCCAGGACGCACATGCAATAAGTATAGTAAACTGGAAAAGGACAGCGGAGAACAGATCGGAGTGGGGAACTTATTTGAGGAGGACAGAGCTCACACCGGGCTGTTGTGTTATTTATAATGATAATGATATATACAAATGTTTATTTTTATAGTATAACTCAGAGTAATTTAAAAATAAATAAATATATAAAAACTTATGATTTGTTTCATAAATGACATACACTTTTGTAACATACTGTATATATGTATATCTGAATTTTATATTATTTGTTAGTACTCTTAATGCTACTTCGTAGTCGAAACTGTGACATTACTTTAATATGTTTATCATGATACAAATGAAATGAAAAATTGAATCAAATATATTTTTTCGATATATTTAGCATAACGTAGGTATTCTAACGTAGAGATTGAATCTATATTTTTGAAATTTAACTTATAATAATCGGTAACATATTAAAAATGAGTATGTATACATGTAGGTATATACATATATGTATAGTATGATTGTTTCTAGTAAGAATGCCATTACAGAGTAATCCCACAACTATTTGAGGAAAAGCCGGGAGCCGATCTCAGGGCAACGGGGTATCACCGGGGGCAACATCATCCCTAATCGGACTATTAAATCCAATAAGCCATCTGGGTGCTTTTTATCTGAACCCACTTACTTATAGATCGCCCTGATCTTTAAATTGCCATTCATTTCGACTGGCACATTGTTAAGTGGGGATTTCAACCTTTATTATGAATTAAAATGAAAAGATTCTGATCGCATCTCTCTATTGTGATTTTTTAGTATATAATATATTTCTCATCTAAGTACCCGGTAAATATATTTGATTGATTGATTTGACTGTCAAATAAATTGATATTCGTGAACTGGGAATTATATCTTTAAAAAAAATATACCTACCTTAATAAGGCTATACCGAAGTCCGTACCAATTATTGCCAATTGTCGATTTGTCGATTCTGATGCCGATATCGATTATATAAAACAAATCGCAGAATAGCAATTTTGTGCATAAATTAAATTATTTTAGATATAAAGACAAGAATCTTCGAGAATTGATAAAACAATCACTAGAATAATCTTACTATTACCGTAACTTAATATAGGTTATAATAGAATACACGTAAAATCAGAAAATATATGTAAAATTTACAATGTGAGATGAAATTCCTTCAAATTCCACAAAGTTCAATCAGAATAATATTTCTTCAATGTTGTATAGGTACGTGATAACAATAATTACAATTTCACGCCTTACGCCGAGATGATTTTCATGTATATTATTTTTTAATTAATAAGATAGATTGTGTGATGCTATTTGTGAAGTGATGTTAAAAATAGATCGATTCTGATTGTTGCTGATTGAATTAAAAATTGGTCCGATTGAGCGGTAATCAAAGTCTGACCGACGCATGTAGTCATACGTCCCAATCTATTCTTTATGGACCGCAAGTCAAGATTCCTCCAAACAGTTTCAGCTGTCTTATTTTCTTCTCGGTCCCCGGCAACCTGGACGATTCGGTTGTTTTCGGGGTGGTTTTCGATTTGGTTAATTTAATATTTTATGAAACAAAACTTCAATGCAGTTTTTTAACTTTGAAAATATTTAGATTAAAACATTCAGATATGTTCAATTCATATTCTTACCGGTAATTCTATACTGCACGTGTTTGACATAGAACAAGAAGGAGTGGTTTTTCTTCTCAAGCATCATCAATTCATGTTGGCTATGATCACTCTGCAGCTCGGATAAGCTCTATAGTAGACTGCCCAAACCATTGCCTCAGAGCCCTCAGGTATGATTCATGGTTTTAAAAACACAAGTTTTAATGATCTGGTTTGAAAACAATAACTCAAATAAACAAGCTATTTATGTTTGGCTATATTTATAGATATTTTTGCTGACGCTAAACGTTAAAGGTAGCTGACTTTTTTAAAATTGACTAACAATTTATTACTTTAGCTAAGGAGCTAATGATCATAAATTATTTTTACAGATACACTCAAAGGTCTATCTTTGTATTGTGTATTGTATCAGATATAGGTCTATCTTTGTATTGTGTATTGTATCAGACATGGGTCTATCTCTGTATTAGAAGCTATAAAAACAAAAAGGCAATTATCATATAATTAAATACCTAATCAGCAATATTTGAATATGTTCAAGAATATACAATTACTGGATTACCTACAAAGATACTGTTGTTAAACAAATAATAGATATCTCATAGAGACGAAGCTATATTTTATTATATTTATTGGAAATATATGGAAGTATGGGTAATTACAGGGCTTACAACTTATCTTCGGTTAGCTTAAGTGATCACTTTATCACGTTCACTATTCTCACCCATTTATTAATCTCCATATCTATCAAATTTTTGGAGTTGTATATAATACTTTGAGTAGGTACCACTACACAATCGCCATCTATTACCCATGCTTTCATATATTTCCATTAAATATAAGATATTTATTATTTATTTAAATATATAATCAATCATAACAGTCAATTAATTTAAAGGTAACTAAATATTCCTGTCTGTTAGCTCGCCTAAAGTCTGAAAATTTCTCAAAATGGCAATAATATATTTCGATTAGATTTGAGCCGACATTTTTTACATTTACATTTTTACATTTTAAATTTAGTGATTAATTAATTTGGTACACAACAAATTCCACAACTGACAAGCATTCTTGACAGGAAAGAGACAACATCGTACAGAATGCATAGGAGTCGTGTTTGATGTCCCGGCTGTACTTTGTCGCGGTGGCCGGACCGTTCTGACATGCTTTGATGCCTTCCTTCAACCGGAGATCTTGTGGGATTACAGAGTACCCTCGGCAGTGTGACAGGTCGAGCTGCATAAAATAACAAATCAAAGTGTCACGTGAAAGTGAAGCCAAAAATATTATTTCACGAGCTTGACAAACCTATAAAAATTGCGCACAACCTGTTAGATTATAAGTGGTATTATTACAATATTGAGAGAAGGCGCTTTCATCATATTAAGTAATCGTATTTAATACACAAACCTTACAACTTACTTGATGAATTGAAAGTCACAAAAGTAAAAATAAACAAAATTACGTTAATGAAACCCCGTTTCCATGTAATTACTTTGAAAATAACACGAGTTAGCAGATCGGATTTAAAGAGGACTCAAAAAAGTACTGTACCTAAAAGAGTTTCAATGGATTTCGGCGGGTAGTTTGCAATGCACCCTTGCTTCTGATAATTTAGCCCGTGTTTCCGTCACCGCCTCTCTCCGAAGATCGAGCATAACATTTCAATTTCGACGCCAAAGTGGAAAAGGATATTGCGCTGTAATTAAAAGTGCAAAAGGGGGTGGCGACAATTTTCGGCGGCGCCGTTGGGTTAAGGGTCGAACTCTTTAGGGGGTATAATTTAATACAATTATGCAGAGATTGGTGCAAAATTCTGTTACAATGCTTATGAGGAACATTCATTATAAAATGTAATAATGATCTACCTATTATATTATTTTGAAGCAATCAATTTGCGGTTAGCTATTTTAATAATATAGCTGTTCAATAACTTTCATATCATTAATGTTATTTTTCCATAATCCCTATAATAATATAACCCGTTTATTCGATGGTGATCGGGTTTTTTTTAATAAAGACCTGATTCGTCATAAAGATAATATATTTAAGTGACAAAATAATATTTATGTTATAGAAAGAAAAAAGATAAAAATGTTTACACACACACACACACACACAAACACACATATATATACATTTCATTTCAGTCACTACTGTTGCATATGATACATAAAATATCTATATATTTTTACTATCAGGTACAGGAATAATTCTCTATACACATATTCTTAAAACAAATTTTTAAATAATTATTGAAATAAAATACAACATTTGTATGTTTAGATATAGTTTTTTATGCTAGTTAGATAGCTGTGAAATTTGTTGGTTTATTATATAATTGAGTCATGTGACTACATACTAATTTATGTAATTTAATGTTTTTTTTTAATGATTAATTTTTCTTCAAATTTTGCTAATTCACTTTGTGGCACCATTTTAAAAATAAAATAATAAAAAAAAATGTTTTTACTATAATTAATTTTTAATTAGAAAAATTTACATATTTATTTTACACATTCCTTTGAATTCGCGTTAAAATATCGTGAATTCTTTTCTGATGAATTTTATTGAATTAATTAATAAAAAACTTTTAACAGGTACCAATTGAGTACAAAAGTATATTACCTGACATTTGTTATTAGCTCTTCTGTCATCATAATGCAAACTTTGGCTTCTGATTTGGACGTGTGATAGGCTGAAGAATTGAGTAGAGTTATTATATGTTAGAGCAATATCAACTGTCTTCATTGTAATATATTTTTAAATATTATACAACAGTAAAAAAATTATTGTCTACTGAAGCATGGAGATAATAGATACATCGTCATATTAATAAATACGGAATTACTTAGTAACGAATATGATTATCTTATTTGCTTTGCTATATGGAGAAACAAAATCGGTATTTTGAGTAGACGGTATTTGTGTATTACCTTGATGCAAGAGCACCATTCAGTGGCAAATCATTGTTGAATTTTAAATATTAATTAAATGTATTAATTAGAAAGATATATATTTATATTTATCTATTTCAATCAATTTTATCGAAAAATATTATTGTCGCGCCACCGGGATTCGAACCTGGATCTCTTTCCAAATCGTGGAAGGTGCATTATCCGACTATGTTACAGCGACACTATTTTGACGACAAATTTTCGAGCCTATATGTTACCCTTTTAAATTAATACATATTAATTGTTCCATTATTTGAAAAAGCCATCAATTTTTTTTTATGGAATCTCAAATACTTTTGAGTAATCCGATAGCAGACGTCAGAATTATCAATTAATTTTTATTAAATTTTGGACACATTGATACAACTTATATATAATTAGATATATGTTGTATCAATGTTAACATTACATTGTTGAATTATTTTTTATTGTTTTAATGATAACTTCATAAAACTATATATTGCAGTGACATAATATATCTAACGTTAAGAGTCCTAATGTAATATTTAAGAAAAAACTCAACAAAATTATTGTAAACGTAAAATGCTTATATGAATCTATTATAAAATATATTTATAAAATGTTTCATATAGAGTTAGTTCGTTTACTTAGATATTTAATCGATAATTTACTAAAAGTCACAGGAAGTATAAATAAATTATGTTTATTTTATTATTGTTATTACTCAGAATTGTTAAATTCATAAAATTATTTCTCAAAGTATAAAAAAATGATAGATTGACATGAGCTATATTGAATACCAATTGATCTTTCGAATTTCTCTGAGGTAAAAGTATGAGTATTATCTGGAAGAAGGGCTCCTGAAGGCATTTTTTAAGTGAATTTGATCTAAGCCCTTTCATCGCCTAATCCAGGCCTGTAATTGGTGCTGAAAGCTGGATCCTTTGAAGGATTTCCATCAAAGGAAAGGGATACAGTGCAATTAACGGATGATTTTCGGTAGGCACTCAATGCTAAAGTCTTAACAAGAAATTGTATTCTGATAAATTTCTAACTTTGACAGAGACTCATCCCTTGAAAACATTTCCGTTTTTTATTTGTATGTAATAATTAGAATAAAAAGAATAGTGACTTATTATTTTGATTTCTTACAAACATAGATATTATATATATATATATATATATTTATATATATATATATATATATATATATATATATATATATATATATATATATATATATATATTTATTATCTTTGTTTTATTAACCACTTAATTGAGTTTAAATACATCGACCGGTTTCGTATGTATTTAAACTCAATTAAATAGTTAATAAAAAAAAGATAATAAATAAAAAAAATAAAAAATAAAATATATATACATCTTACTATCAATCGTAAAAACATATTCCACGAAGAAATAAAAATATTAAATAAAATCTGTAAAACAAAAATGGTTTAATTTTTCTAGACTCTTCTTCTAAACTCTTCCAATTTCTCTAGTACCTAACTGTAAATATGCTTAATTTTTTATTATTAAATATTACAAGGTGGATTAATATGTTTTCAAATTATTACCAAAACATATTTGGTATTAAGCTAATTATAAAATCTTTTAAATCCATTATGATTCTAATCTCATCATTTTGTTCTGCATCATTTAGATAATTGTCATCCGTGTCTCGTTTAAAACATATATTAATTTTTAGTAAAACTCGTAAACCACTAAATATAAAATCTCGTAAATATGGGAGCCAATACTAACTGCTATTATTAATTACACGAGAAATAAAAGATTTTTAAGAAATGAAAAATTTTTTTCCGTTAGCCGTTCCTAAATGTGATGAGAAATAATGTAAATAACTGCGAAATATACATTTGCTATAAATCGATTAATATAGTTTTACTTTTAATACTTTTAAAATTAGCAATATTAACTTGGTGGTTAAAATTCATATTTTTTATTTATTATCTTAGTTTTATTAACCACAATTGACTTTAAAAAAAAAAACATCTACCGGTTTCGGAAAATACCTTTTCCTTCTTCAGGATGTAATAACTAACTAAAAATATAGCATTGTTTCTTCACCAGAATATATTTTTAATTTTTTTTAAAAAAAACAACAATTATTTAAAATTATTAAGGAAAACACATTCTTATTGTGAAGTTGTAATTATTCAGAACATAGGTCTGTGATATTTTAAATACTAAATTAATGTATTAATTATAAATATATACATATAAAATCAATTTTGATCAATATATACATATAAAATCAATATCCCGGTGACGCTAAAACAATATTTTTCGACAAAATTGATTTTATATGTATATATTTATAATTAATACATTAATTTAGTATTTAAAATATCACAGACCTATGTTCTGAATAATTACAACTTCACAATAAGAATGTGTTTTCCTTAATAATATATGTTGTATCAACGTGTCCAAAATTTAATAAAAATGAATCCATAATTCTGGCGTCTGCAAATCGGTTTACTCAAAGGTATTTGAGATTCTGTAAAAATAATGTAGATGGCTTTCAAATAATGGAACGACAGGTGTATTAATTTGAAAAATGTAACATATAGTTTCGAAAATTTGTCAAGAAAAATACTGGCGTTATAGCACAAAGGTAGTGCACTTCCCCGGGTTGGAAATGAAGATCCAGGTTCGTATCCCGGTGACGCTAAAACAATATTTTTCGACAAAATTGATTTTATATGTATATATTTATAATTAATACATTAATTTAGTATTTAAAATTATTTAAAAATTATTAAAACAATTATTAAATTATTAAAACAATTATTTTATTATTGAGTTCTCGGACGAATGATTCTTGTTTGTATTATAAAATTTCACAATTTATGGAAGAGAAATATATTATTACCGAATAAATCGGTCAGAAAACCCTTAGTGCTTAGTATTTTTTTACAGCAATTATTATTATAAAAGTGATTTTAATTATTTGTTGCCGAAATATGTTAATACGAAGATAACATTATACTCATAAATGATCGCTGTATACGCAAGATAGAAATTCGATACCTGCCGATGAACATTTAAAAAATATACAGTGAAACCACGATTTTAAGTTTTCAAAGGGACCGACAAAAAATAAATGTAAACAGAGGGAAAATGTAAATAGGGGGGTATTAAAAATAATAATTTTTTTTTTTTTGAAAAAATCAAACAAATTTTTTTGATGTATGTTTTTTTGTTGTTTTTAAATAGTTATTTTAATATTATATTATATTAAAGGTTTCTGGGGGTACATTAATAATACTAGTAAAATATGCTACGAAGCCTTCAATATGCCTCATGGCATCGTCTCTTGTAGGAACTTGATTTATGGGATGGACAGGAAGGTTCTTCTTCTCTCAAGTTTTCGTTCATACGACTCTCCACTGTTTCATCCATTTCCACTACGTCCGATGTTATTGCGTTGGAGTCAACGTCTAAGTATGTCTGCAAGAGTTAAATATAAACTCTTTTCCAGCCATCATTGTTATCTATACTATCTTTTAGGCAATTTTCTTGCCGATTCCAGCTTGTAAAAACTAATAAAAAAACGAAACATAAAAATTACGTAGGTATGAGAATTAAAAATGTGTATAAACGACAAACAAACGACCAATAACGAATAGCGAACTGGCTGAACGAATTTTAATTAATTTTAGACGTAAATCGTGGGAAGATAAACGTAAAATAGGGTTTTAATGTACTGAAATGACACGACGGGACAGCAAAAATAACACGCAAATGGAGAGAAAACGTGAATTCCGGACACGTAAGATCGGGATTCCACTGTATATCCATAATATATAACGTATGTAGCATGGAAAGAGAGATCAATATAAATGAAGGCTGATGCTAAATTTATTTCAAAATGTTAATCAATTATTATAAACTAGCATCTTACTAATAGAAAGTTGTTCGATATGGTAATAGAAATAGAAGAAGATGCAGCAGAATTTGATCTATCCCTAGAATTTTTAATAACAATGAAATATTTCTAAGAGAAAATCATCAAAAAATAGGTTTGAAGAATAAGAATTTTATTAATCAACAGAACAAACAAACAGAAATATCACTTAATCCCACAGAGAAAATCATAAAAAGCAGGTGTGATAAAGAAATGTTTCATATATCGGGAAATATCCCTAAAGATTATAACCATGTCACATGACACAAATTTCAATATATTATATATTGTACATATCTCCTGATTATTTTCTATGAATAATTAAATACACATAATAAATAGGAATTTGCTGGAATATAGGCACCCGCCTAGTCGGCTAAGTAATCAGTCGAATACTCGTACTTGTATTACATCAACTTAGGTTAATATTGGAGTGGGGTTTGGAACATTATTAGCGGGGCGAGGGGTATTCTACGAAACATGAATCTGATAGATTGTGACACATTTATACAAGAGTAAACGTATTTACTCTGAAAATTAAATCTTTGTGTAAAATTGACATATTTTTTACATTATTGCATTATTGTCAGTTATTGTTTAACTTTTTTTTCCAATCATATTTTTAAAAGAGTCGCGGAGCTCTTTGGTTGCGTGAGTGGCACAAAATAAAAAATTTGGTACAAGGAATTTGTGTTAGTTCATGTCTATTTATTCGGTCTATCTACATGATCTACATGGTAAATAGAGACTGCCTCTTTATAGAAACAATAGTGGAGATTTATTCGATTTATTTTTATACCCTAAGAATCTTTCTATTTCTATAAACGGTTACCTTCCCATGAACGTAAATATACATTCTATTCTTCATCGATCCCACATAAACGAGGATCAGGATATCTATGTGATTATCCTGGTGGTTTTGGAACTGTCGGTATGAGAGAAGTGCCGGGTATTATTTCCTCTTGGTCGGTCCAACGATCCGGCGAGAATCTTTCTAACCCTTTCCGTCCTTCGACGTGACCCACACAAGTGTAATTATTATAGATTTTTTAAAAAATTCTATATCCACAAGGTTATTTAATTTAAGAAGGGTTTAATAGAAAACTATCCTTTAATATTTTAATATAAGCTTAATAATATTATAACATTGAAAATGTTGTTTTTAAATTTCGTGATTTTGTAAGTAATATATTTTATTTTTTTAAAAATAAATTTGAACATTCCATTTACATGTAACTTTTTTTTAGGTATACAGGGTGAATATTATGTCCCAAGCCGACGTTGTTTTTAAATATCTAGAAATAAAAAAAATAAAAATAAAAATTCTTTTTTTATCAATTATTTGATTCATCACAATTATGTATGGAATATGATATTGGCCAAGTAGCCGCCTCTGCTAGTGGCACAAATACATGTTTTTTAACCATATTTTTCATAATATTCTCGCACACTTCGCATGTTATTTCAGCAACTTCATTTCGTATATTGACATGTAGCATCGGAATTATTGTTGGCTTATTAGCCTACATCTTTCCTTTCAAGTACTTTGACAGAAAATAGTCAGAAGCCGTCAAATCAGGTGATCGAAGAGGCCAGTCGATACCACTTTTTGACATTATGCAGTTGGGAAAAATTTCTAGCAAAATATGAAGCGTAGCTCGGGCTGTGTATGAGTTGGCACCATCCTGTTAAAACCAAATGTGTTTCAGGTTCAATGAATCCAATTCGACTACCAAGAAGTTTTCCAACACGTGAAGATAGCGATCATCATTAATGGTTACAATATTGCCATTATTATTTAGATAAAATATTTTTATGACTTTAACACGTTATTAAGGCGTTAGATGCGC
This sequence comes from Eubasilissa regina, assembly GCA_022840565.1. NCBI lineage: Eukaryota > Metazoa > Arthropoda > Insecta > Trichoptera > Phryganeidae > Eubasilissa > Eubasilissa regina. The sequence continues at coordinate 33,234,332 of JAINEB010000018.1, forward strand.
CATAATAAAATGTAATCAATTTACGACTATTAAATGCAAACTGACAAATGTCTGCCAAATCAAAATAGCGACCAAACAAAATTGTCCTGCAACATAGTAACTACTTTCTACGTTAGCGCAGCCAATATAATCTCTTTCTACCGTCCTCTATCTTTCCCTGAATAATGAGTTGTAAAATATCATATTTTTCATTGCGCAGAATGTGACTGGAGTACGCAGCTTTTCGTGATAGTTCTCTTGATTTATTTACGCGTCTTAATATATTAATAACGTGGTCAACTCAGGCCCTATCAGTAGCCGTAAGGCTACTGATAGGGCCTGAGTTGAAGTGGTCTGAAGAAGGGCCTGATAAAGAAGGGCCTGAGTGTAAACTCGTAAGGCAATATTGTTCTTATTTCTCCCATATTCTCCCAGAGTGCACAAATAATAGTATTGTTCCTTGAAATTGTAAGCACTAAAGATTTATTATGCGTAAACTGTAATCCAAAATCAAAGAAAACATTAAAGGATATGTTAGTTACTATTTATTTGATAACAGGGTACCTATAATACAGGATTATTCAAAATAATAAGGTACCTATAATACAGGATTATTCGATTTCATATCGGTATAATTCCTGAATTATAGATTGTATGTGACTATCTCAACCAACTGTGTAGCGTGTTTTAAGACACCGTTTACTGCCCGAGCTATAACGCTTATAACTCATGCAGACTCTTCACGATAATGATAAACGAAGACGTGTTGAATTTTGTCAACAGATTCTTGAAAATATGGAAGATGTCAATTTTAATTAAATTTTTGGCGATGAAACTACGTTACACCTCAGCGGGAAAGTAAACAGACATAATGTTGGCATATCGGGTCTACAAAATCATCAGGTGTAGAACGAGTTCAGCTGACGATTAGATGTTTGCCGTGCAGCCAAAGAGTGTCACATTGAACAGTTATAAACTATTTTAATAAACTCTATTGTGAGTATTATCAAATGTAGTTTAATTTTTATTTTCACTTTGCACTACATACACACATTTTTTTGAGTTATCTCACGACTAGTTTCGGGAAGAGCAGTCTTTCCCATCTATAGGTGTAAATTGACTAAAATTAAATACAGTTTGTTATTGGGGCGATGGGGCAGAATTTATTGTTACAATCTTCACAAGTTATTTGATATATCCGGATTTTTTCTAAAATATCCATTTTTGTTTTATAATTTAGAAGAATTTTTCTAATATTATTATTAGTGTAAAAAAAAAATGCGGGTCTGATGTGGGTGTAGAAATAATGCGTAATTTTAGTAGAAATCGGACCCGTGTATAAAATATTTCGTCATAGAGTATTATTATTAAAAAATTACATGTGCATAGTACAAAGTGAAAATAACAATAACATATTATATATTTTTTTAAATTAAAATGTTATACCATGAAATAACTGCCAAATCAATCAATGATATTAAAGGTATTTTTTATTTATTATCTTTGTTTTATTAACCACTTAATTGACTTTAAATACATCTACCGGTATTAAGGAGAACACATTCTTATTGTGAAGTTGTAATTATTCAGACATAGATCTGAATAATTACAAAGGTCTGAATTTTTCGACAAAATTGATTTTATCTGTATATATTTATAATTAATACATTAAATTAGTATTTAAAACTTCCACTGGTTTTGAAAAATATCATTTTCTTCTTCAGGATGTCAGGACTAACTAAAAACATATATTATTGTTTCTTTACTGGAATCTGTTTTTAAAAAACAACAATTATTTAAAAAGTAAATTTAGTACCTAACTCAAATTGTTACTTAATACAAATTTAGTCGAATAATTTGTATTCCTATTATGACATCCTCAAGAAGAAAATGATATTTTTCGAAACCGGTAGATGTATTTAAACTCAATTAAGTGGTTAACAAAACAAAGATAATAAATAAAAAATATGAATTTTAACCACAAAGTTAATATTGCTAATTTTAAAAGTATGACATTAAATGTATTTTATTTCATATTTGTCACTCTTTCGCAGTTTGAAATATAGAATTGCGAAATTTAGTCGATCATTTTGAATAACCCTGTATAGTTTTGTGAATATTTCACTCTGAAGTATTTGAGCCCCTCCTTCGGCATAAATACAGGTCTAGAAAATAATTTTTGCGATAGTCGAGTTCTGAAGGAAAGAAATTGTTGAAGCCTTCGAATGCCATCAGCATGTAAATATGATACCAATAACATTAACGAGGCCACAGAACGTTTTCAAGAATGTTTATTCATCGGTGGCAAGGAAATCTTGTTATCTACTTAATGCGAGTTTAGTTTGAGGCCAACTTCTGATCTATACATTAATTAGTTCAGTAAATTATACAACAAAATATGTACATGTGATTTGCGAATTAAACCTGTGACAATGTTTGCGAAATATAATATTGCGATCGTTAACATTAACTAGTTTTTGACATGTAAACATCTCGGGTGGATAGTCCTTTATTGAATTTTGTAATGTCACAAAAATATGTGAGATATACTCGTTACACCAATGTGTTCATATATTATTCCGTACCCATAAATGTCAAACTTGCGTTTTGACACTAAAAACATTCACACGTTCGAAAATTAAACCTTAAAGGTACCTTATTTATCAATTAAGTATATGCACGGTACCTACCTGAAAATTTTGAATAAAAAATAATACATATTTAGTACTTACTCACATAAAGTGTAATGTTATTTATAATAACTATTTTCTAACAATGACATTTAAAAAGTCTAATATAAATGTATTCAAATCTCATTCCTTTTCAGTAAATTGTATACATAACGCACACAAACACACGCACACGCACACATACAGATGCAGTGTTCGTACATAATCATGATACACGAGTACTCATTTATGTACCTGCTACTTATTACTATTCGTTTATTTTGCTTAATTACCCCTGATGTTGAGAGGAAGTGCACCCCTCGAAACTATAGTAGTAACAAAATAACTCAACGCCTTGTATAGTATAACGTTTGGCTTAGTAAAAAATAAATAAAAATAACTAGTGTTTCATTACTTTCATTATCTCTGTCTATCTTATCTTCTGTCTCTCATGATTGAGGATCATAATTTCCATGAGTTCCTGCATTCTTGATATGTTCCTCCACTTTTATCGGTATCCTGCAGATCTGAGACCTGTCACCAGAGAAGCGCTTGTCGCTTTTTTCACATGATTAATCTAACAGGTGGGGAATTTTCCTGTTTATCTCCGGAAAAGATCTATTTATCGAAAAAATATTTTGTTACTACCGGAATTAAAACCAGGACGTTACTTCATATCTGGAGAATCGTGTTACAATTCCACTACAGCAATCAATTACGTTTACTAAAAATTTAGAATCTATATATTCTGTATAGTTTTATAATTGATGCATCTATTATGAAATTTTTAAAAGCAATCAAATTTGAATTGCGATAATCCCAAATATCACAATGGCAACCAAATATTTAAAAAATATATTAATTAGAAAGATATACATATAAAATCAATTTTATCGAAAAATATTGTTGTTGCACCATCGGGATTCGAACCTGGATCTCTTTCCTAACCGGGGAAGGTATATTATCCAACTATGCTAAAGCGACAATATTTTTAGCGACAAATTTTCGAACCTTTTTGAAATTAATATATTTAATCATTCCATTATTTGAAAGAGCCGTCTACCTTATTTTTACACAATCTCAAATACCTTTGAGTAATCTGATAGCAGAAGCTAAATAATTCGATAAATAGATTTGTTTCTTATATCTTTATAATTGATTAATTTAATTTGTGTTATTAATACCACAGAATTATGTTCTGAAATAACAACTTCGCAATAAAAATATATTTTTATTAAAAATATTTTTCATGATTATTTTCTCTATTAAGTGATGTTGATCATAAAATTGTTTTTTTGATATTCACATCTTATATTGACGGCTTGTGTTTGATGTCAGAAGATGCATATTCATTAGCTTTTAATATTCATGATCTACTATGGTTACAGTTTTATATTGGCTTCCAACGTGTCTATAAAATAAACAATGACATTGCAAGTGGCCGATCGAGCTGATATAGGTATACAATGAAAAACAAAGGAAGATAGTCATTAGCATGATGTTAATATGTATCGCATAACATTGTTCGACCTTCAAAATGCATTACACGTGCCTTTACTATTTAATTAAAATTAGTTATGGACACACTTTTTACGCAACATACTTGATGACAGATGTGTCAGTTATGTAGGTACATGGTTCGAAATTAAAAATCAATCTAATTTAGTGCAATCATCAAAAAAAACAACAAATTATTATTATTAATAATATGTCAATTCAGAGTAGTTGGGTTGTTTGTTCAAAACCCGGTTCGCTGTATAAATAATATATATTACAAAAAATATTTATGATAAAAAAGCAAACAAATAAATATGATATATAGTGTATACGATTTAAATAGAAAATACATAATATAAAAAGTAACTTATTAACTTATTTCTTCATTTTGGTTGTACCGTATAATATAATTTTAATATTTTTATATACTCTCACTTTTATCTTGTATTTTATTTTCACTTTAACCAGTACAGGAATCGATGCCAGGCGTCACCAACATCTCTTTGAAATCAAAAAGATTTTGGGAAGCGTCGAGTATCGATCCACCTATCTTTGACATGCTAAGCTAGAGTTCTACCATCAATCTGACTATTGTTGTAGTGTCAAATCGTCTAAGTCTAAGTAAATATGTCGATCTTTTGTGTTACAATTTAAAGTACCAACTGATTTGTATTTTTGATAAACTTTATTATTAATGCATTCTTAACATTAAATTTTAATACTGAAATAAATATGTTTAAAATAAATTATCCCTGTTGGACGTCGAATGAAGTCAGTATTAATAAAGAGGTAAGATAGCTTATTTAATTATCGATTATATACTGGGGGTTCGGTTTTCCTCATGCGATATTTTTATATAATCAAATTAATTAAATGTTAAATTTCTTCGATCCGTAAAATGTATTCTAATGATGGTATGATGCATTTAAGCGAGACATGTTACGCAATTTTTTATTAACTTATTAGTGATAGTGTTGTTTGATAAATTGCTAGAATTGGTAATATGGTTAATAAATTGCCAGATTAATAATTCATAATTTACGTTTTAAGTAAGTAAAAACATTTGTACAAATTTTGTATTTTGTGTGAACGTTTTTATTTCATGACGTAAATATTTAATCGTTGACGTAGATAAATTCAATCTGTCATATTTATTTCAACTGGTTTTTCAGCTTTCACTTCTTATAAATATATATATGTTTTTTAATTATGTCCAACAGTTTTACAATCATGAAAATATTTGAGTAGAATACTGTATTATTTATTATCTTTGTCTCTTGAATAATTCAGGCACAGCACATTTAAAACATTCCCCTAACTAAACATACATTAAATAAAATAAATATTATTAAAGAGAACACATTATTATTGTGAAGTTGCAGTTTTTCAGAACATAGTAATAAGAAAGATATACAGAAAAATCTATTTATAGAAAAAATATTTTTGCTGCCGCCCGGATTCGAGCCAGGAACCCTTTCTATCTGGAGAAGTGCGCTGACCTATTACACCACACCAACACTGTAAGGTAACGACAAATTTTCGAACGTTTTACTTTTAAATTGATACAGTGCACTTCTCCGGATAGGAATTCGATTCCGGGTGGCAAAAAAAATATTTTTTCGATAAATTGATTTTATCGGTATAATCTTTCTTATTAATACATTTAATTTGTATTAAAAATATATATAAATATTAGCAGAAAAATGTACCTGCACGTTGTGTAATATTAATCAATGTTAAAGATTCGCCGTTAGTTGCTGAAGTTTTATCTTCTCGGGCAGCTTAGCATAGCTCTTACCTTCAGTGTTATCCGGGGTAAGCCGAGAAAAACTCCCCGAGACGGCAGCTATTGTTTTTCTCCCGCGATTGCCCAACAAATCATCACTCAAGACTGGGACTTACAAGTGCCCTGGGACTCTTCCTGATTGATGTTGCAGCTTCCTCCGCCCGAGCCGGATGGACCCAAATCTAGCCTTCCTCCTCCGACTCCTGGCCGTAGCGAGTCCTCTTGCTTTTTCTAGACTTTTCCTGGTTTGTTTTTATTCTGTTCTTCCTGTTCTTTTTCATGTCTTCTCCCCCCCTCCGTTGTGGGACTTGTTAATCAGTTTATCTCTGCTGGCTTTTGTGTTCGGTCGGCGCGCAGCGGCGCAGCCTGCACGGAGCGCGGAGGTGGCGAGAAAATAAGACGAAATTGGGAAATCACCCATTTTTTGAAATTGAAAGGAACGGCTTTTAAAAGTTGCACGCGAGGGGGCGCTAGCGATGGGGTAAGAGGGAAGTTTTAATAGGATTAAAATTTAAAATATCGAATTCGAACTTTTAATGCGTACCTACCTACCTGGAAGTTGAGTAGGCCAATCACCACACTAGAAAATTTGGTAGTATGTATCATATTATCGTAGGCTATTCTACTAGTTAAAATGACCGAGGTAAATGAGATTGTAGTGAATATGGTGACGTATGAGGTAGTCTTCACCGACCTCTCTCTTACATTTATGTTTAAAACTAAAATATTTTTAAAAAATTAAAAAATAGAATGTTACATTTTAAACCACTTTATAATAACTGTCAAGCCAAAACGTGTTTGCTAACTAGTTTAAAAATTGTTACAAATAACGAAGTATTATAGATTTCATCATCATACGTCTACTGTCTCTGTTCATTACACATTGACACATATTTTCATAAAGTTTTGACGATTTCATCAGTTCAGCGGGTTTTAGGGGCTATCGGTGTGTCTAGACCATTTATTAGACTAAATATTAACAGTTTCCATAGAAATGCATCGTAAGCACAATTAAAAAGATTTTGTTTTAAAAAAATATTGTATATATTTTTACATCAATTAATTTAATATAGATTGTTCAAACATGGTCAATGATCACGTATAATCAGAAAACATACGATAATATATTTTTAATAATTTTTAAGTGAAAACTAGTAATTGTCGTGATTGTTTTCAGCGTATTTATATTTTAAACCAACAGATATCTGAATTTTCTTCAATACACAAAAAATTAACTAATTTTATCAATTACTAAAGTAGTAACCAATCTGAATCTAGAAGGCACCAAAAAAAAATTCTAATTTTATAAATATTAAAATTATTTTATTCTAAAACCGTGTAGATATACAAAATAATTATATGTAAGTTTAATTCTCTTAACTTATTTTTTTCTAGTGGTAAAACGATTCAGTGACCGCCAAGTCCCGAAATTGATCTTTGTTTCGGGATACCAACAAGTTAATCGTATTTTTTAATAGCGCGTATTTAATAAGTTTGTAGAGATCCTGAATGCGCTGCATAGTACCTGGACGTTTGGCCAGGTGCTCTACAGGCATTCAAGTCCTTCAAGTACTGACCGAAAATCTAGACGACAATACATCATAACGCAACTGGTTCGAGAAGCCAGCTGAAATAATAATTTCTTCCCTGGCTACCATATAGGAACCACCTCCAGTGAGCAGCTCTAGTCACTAACTTTATAGTGAAATTTAACTTTCGATCTGTGTAAATTTATTACGCACCATCCTACAATAAACGCCAACCGATTATAAGTCCTGTTTTATTTCTTCAGACTCCTCTAGCTCCCCGAACACCAACACCTATACTCACACGCACGTTACACAACTTTTATATATACAGCGACATTCGCATACACGCGTGAGATCTGAGGAGGTTAGGGCACTTAGACTCACCTTAAACAAATCTTTCTGATATTCATAACCTACAAACATCAGTTATATCTCAATCGAGTTTATATTTCGCACTACACGTTCTAGTAATGTTAAAAGCATACACATTAAATAAATATTTTATTTTAGATTGTTAACTTTGTTTTATTAACCACTTAATGAATTAAATACGTCTACGGATTTCAAAAAATATCATTTTCTTCTTTAGAATGTCATCGATCCAGGTTCGAATTTTGGTAGCAACAACAATATTTTTCGATAAAATAGATTTTATATGTATATCTTTCCAATTAATTCATTAAATTAGTATTTAAAACAGCACAGACCTATGTTCTGAATAATTACAACTTCACAATAAGAATGTGTTCTCCTTAATAGAATATCTAAAGGGAACTTGTCAATCGAGGCAAGACTATAGCGGTACACAATGGAGTTCTTGTACTGACACTGATGTATGGAAGTGAGGTTTGGAGAAGAAGAATGAAAGTGGAAATTAGATTATTTAGGCGTATATCTGGCAGATCCATTTATGACAGTGTAGTAAAGAATGAAGCAATAAAGAAAAAATCACTTAATGAAGTGGATTGGACATATAGATCGATGAATTAGGAGAGAATGGTAAGAAAGATATATGACGCTAGTTCTGACGAAATCAGAAATAGAGGGCGTTCGCGGAAGACTTAGCATAACCAGGTAAACTAGGTACTGGGAGATGCTACTGTTAGGAGCTTCAATAATCGACGACCTTGTATGAGAAGATGTATGAATGTGGATGAGGCGAGCACTGTGTGTCAGGACAGAAGAGGGTGGCGCTCTATCGTCTTTGTTTACCCCCGCGGAGAATCGGCGTGATGGTAGTCAGTTAGTTTTTGTTAATAATCAACTGAATTAATCTGTTTACTGAATTAATTATGTCTGTCGATTTTTTGAAAGTTTGATTATTTTTTTGGGTGAATGTGACTCCCGTTCGATACGAAAAATCTTAGCGAACATTTAATGCGATCAGAACGGATTACCAAACTAATGAATAATGAAAATAATAGGAAAAATCGACAAGGCGCTGTTAGCTCGGCAAACATGACGCAAAGATGTTTGCACACGGAAGCAAACGAACAGCATCAACAAAGATGGCGACTGTCTTTGAAAAAGTGCGGGAAAAATCACTTAAATTAAATAATTCCTTTCACCTAACACGATTCGCGTCCAAATAATATTGTTATAAAGCAATCTTCGTAATGCAACTTCTTACATTGTCCCTTCGTCGTGACATTATTTTTTCCCTCTATAGCGAAATGTTTCTTTTGTCTGTCGTGAACTATGGCGGGAGATTACCGAGTTTTTTACGACGGATATTAACAAGTTAATGTTATGGAGGGCTTAGGAGATGGCTGAAGTTGATTCCAAGTATTGCTGTCGGCTTCCGGATGGTAATAATTTGAATAAACTTTGATAGTTAAATTTATGTGAATACTTCAAAAGTTATGATCCTTTACCAAAGTCGTATTTTAATAAAGTGATGAAAAATGTAGACTTAAGATAAAAAAATGTATGATTCGCTAGTGGATACAAATTTCTTAACCTTTAACTGACTTTGAGAAATATTGTAAAATATATATTTTTAAAAGATAACGCAAAATATCGAAAATAGTATAATAAATATAGAAATTTCCAAATGTTTAGAAAAGTTGAATACATATTTATGCAATAAAAAGAAGGATATGTATCTAGATTATCAAGGTAGCCTAAAAAAATGATACTTATATTTAATTATTGGACATACCCATATATGTTTTTGTACTTAAATACTTTTAAAGATTTAGTTTTTCAAATACTTTGATACTTTTTCATTTTTGCTATATTTATTAATTAAACCCATTATCACAATAATGCTTACAAGATTGCTATTTACATAATGGTACAATACGTATATAGATTTTCAGTGATACATCTTGTTCTGATGACGTCTGTATACTGGACTATAGGTAACATGTCAATCGTATATTAAAATTTTTTTTATTGTGTTCTATTTTTGTTTTGTTTTAAGGTTCAATTTACAAGAAATAGCGAAATAATATGTACTGATAAATATTTGTCATACATTAGTTAATTTTGTGATTGGACATGATTATTAATTTTAAATATTATTATACTTTATAAAAATCACTATGTTTGATTTAACTCAACCTCCTTCGATACTGTGATACTAAAGTGATTATTGCAAATAAATTTCTTTACTAAGCGTTATTTTATTTAAATATCATATTTATATAAAACAAACATATTACTATAGTCATCTATGTAATCAAGTCACATAATTTTTTTAAGATTCCCGATTTTGTTAAAATCATTATGTTACAAATTGTTTAATTGTCCTGTGATATTTAGCGCGTCAATATTGTAAGAATATATTATACAATTATGGGAATAAATAAGTATAGTATTATCACTGTCCGCGGGGTTGCTTGTTGTAATGTCAACAATGTTTTTTTTTTCTTACGTACTGACGTAGAATTTCATCTGTTAGTCCTGCACGGATAATCATTTCAATATTATTTATTGTATGTTTAAATATAATATTAAAAATGTTAGCCTGGTATTAGCGTTTCGGGCACCCTGCCTAAAAATAAATTTTAATCCTTTGAGCAATTTTGGTCAGTGTATGTATGCAAGCAGAATAAGAATTTCTTTCACAAAGTCACAAATTTAAACAAAAATAGTTTGTTAAACTAATATAGAAATTGTGTGTTCTGGAGTGACGGCGGTAGCCACTTTATATTACGTGTACACAACAGGTTAAAATAGAATGTACACTATAGAATTCTAACCGAAAAGTTTATCATGACTTTACAATATATTACAACTTATCCCCTCCTTACTTTTATGTCTCAACGTAATTAAAAGAAAACTATTACCAGCTTCCTTTCGTAAAAGCTGCTTGAATGTTCGAGTTGGTTGAATGTTCCCCGAGGTTTTATCGTTAATCCTCTGAGCAAACAACTTATAAACAGTGAAAACAATAATTTGTGTTAATTTATACTTTTTAAATATCAAAATATGTTTCGTTAAACACGAACTTGACGCGCTTTAGTTTCTACGCAAAAATGTTGTCACATGTCCGCAACCATATTTCTGTTTCTTTCGATTTCTATACTTATCTATGAACCGCAAATAAACTTATAGTGCGGTCGCAAGGTTAAAATTGGGATTTGACCCGGAAAACCGATATTGTTCGCGCTGTGAAACATTCATCTTCGGTGTTATGGTGCACTGTAACGTCACCGGCTTCATCGGGAGCGGAGACATCCTCGCGTATTATTTGTATGTGGTCTTGGCGGCGACCACAAGGAGTTTGGAGATATCGCATTTGAGGTAGGGGTAGTAAGCATCGTTCTAAATCCCGGTTATACAAGACCATATTGGTCCTCTGATTGTTTTGTGTTCGATTTCTTTTTCTTTTGTTATGTCCATTTCTCTTTCTCGGGGGCGTGTTCCTTCTCTCCCTCGGTTCCCTGACCAAAGTAAAATACTGACACTGTTGACATTGTACAATCCTTTGCATTATTTCTTTCCATTTATTTGTTTATTTAATTTCATTAATGTAATCAATTGAAATGTAAATCTTAATAAATAAAGGTCCGGGACTGTTGGGGTTTTTGAGATGACAGCTGTTCGGCTCCGTCTCGTCACATTGTGTGAGATGAAGTTGCACAGCTACCTATTAGCATTAAAAAAATGCCAACCAGGCGGCGAATGAGCAAGACTATATAGGAGCTTTTGCTTATAAACGGTACTGGATAAGCGGCGGGTCCACCCTCACAGATCCTTCTATTAATAGAATCCTTTCCCCAATAACGTTCCTATACCCACCTCTCAATTTCCTCCCCACCTAGCGATAATTCCGACTTACGATCGGAATTATCGTACCCTCTTCAAGGGACGTACAACCCGGAGAATGTAAAAATGTAACCGAATGAGCTAAAATATGTTTTTTTTGACACACGCTACTAATTATCTAAGGTTTTCACCTTTGAAGATAGATTTTGGCAACATTACAGTGGCTATCTGGTACATTGTAGGATTGAATTAATATGGAAGTATATATTTATGTCATGGCTTTTCTACCGATGCAGTATGGAGGTAAAAAAAAACACTCTTCACCACTCTTCATCTGCGAGTGACGTACGACCGTCTATAAGTTTAATACAATAATACATACAGAAAACTGTTCAGGTTGCCATATTTCTATAGCGCATCTAGAATATTTGCTGAATGCTGTGTCCACGGATTTATTTCGCTTGTAAGACATCGTGTTGTTAGTGTAAAGCTGCAGCTAGAGTACAACCTCAACTCTCTAGTGCAAGCAGCACTCTCATGGAAAGGTGGGTTTATTACAAAACAAAGGCATCAACTGCAGAGTAGTTACTGATATAATAATAGCCGTAACTGAATTGAAACACTAATCGACACGGGGTTATCCTGGTAAGGGGGCGACTTATTATTAATAACTGTAATTATTAATATTGTAAAAACAGATGAAAAAAAATCAAGTTGTATTTTTAAAATATATTCGTATTCAGGAGTCAGAAGAATAAATATTATTTCTTATATTTAAACATTAGATGTAGCTGCTCTGCAAAATGATTTTAAGGTGCAATGGAATCAGTCATGCAAGTTCTGCAACCAGGAGATGCATCTTCTTTCTGCACTGCGCGTCTCTTGAATCTACTCCTGCAGTATAACTTGTCATTATATTCAAATTTATCGTTTCTCATAACATATAAAAAATACGTGATAGTAATCAGTACTTCGTCATCTTTTTTCTTATATTTCTAAACATCTTCGTTAGACACTTTCTCCACCCAAGAGATATTAAATATCCTCTTACAGCACCATATTTCGAAAACATCTATATTTTTTGTCGTGGTTTGGATCAGTATCCCTGTTTCGACTCTGTAAACAAATACCGAGATAGTATATTATAATAACATCTTAAAACGCGTATTCGTAGGTTTAATTATCTCACATTTTGAGAAAACAGTTTCACGCCATCTCTTTTTTAACTTTGATATCTTGTTAGTGAATATATGTAAATAAATAAAATAAAATATACGAATGGTTCTATTTGAATATAGACCAAAACGATAGCGGACCACAACCTTTTCACGAAACAACATCGAAAATTTGAATAATTGGCGTTCGGCCAGACAGTAATTTCATTCCGACAAAGTCATAGGCTTGGTGCGGCGGGGCGGAGCGGGGTAGCAGCCAGGGGGGTGCGGCTGCTTTATTTTAATTACCAGACGTTAGTTTTAATTATATTAAACAGTTCCTGCAATTACAACAATATAACGTATTTAGTTTACGTATTTTTCGCTGTTGGTAAAGTTAATTTTAAATACTAGGGACGAGCGAGTTTTTATCTTGGCGGGACGGTGGCTCGTTTGCGCGGGAGAATGAACCTCTGGTTTGATTTTGTAGTACGTATTTGTATGATTAAATAAATTATAAATCAAATTGTGTATTATTGTCTCGTAGAATTAATATTTTAGTTTGCAGAAATTATACGTTCGTTAATTGTAGCGGTTTGTAGTATTCCTTAGTTTAATTCTGAGATTATCCTGAATACGGAATAATTTTATTTTGGAAGTAATTTATGTGATCATAAATTAAAATTTTTCATTTAGTACTTACTAAAGCAGTAGTAGTTTTGCTACAAATGCAGAATTAAGAAGCACTCTAATAAAATTATTATTATTAATGAGAATTGTTATCTAAATACAAATGTAAGTGAATCTATTCATTTTAAATAACTTTATTTAGAATTACGATCTGTAAATCTTATCGTTATTTTAATCCAACAGTGGAAAAAATAAATAAATATAAAAGTGTAAAAATAATATTTATAAATTGTTTCTTGTCATTAATAATGATATTTTAAGTAATTCTTTTCGACTTTTAGTTATTGAGATGCAACTAAAAACCGGAAAAGTTAAGGTAGATGAATAACAAATGAAATTTTGAAATATGAATATCTATCTCCAATATTACCATATATGAGAGTATTTTGTAAACAATGATGTATGAAAATGCTGCGAAGAGGCTTGCTTATCGGATTGGCAATTTCCTTTCCACTTTCTCTTTTCCTGAAGAGCCACCCTTAGCACTTGTTGGGATGTAAAATGTTACCGTACTAACAGCGGGCTGCCCCCCCAATGGTGAAACCATCTAAAAAGTAAACTATAATATAATTTATTCCAATTTAATAACAGACAATTTGTATCCCAATAAAGAAGTAAGATCTATGAAACAAAAGCTGAAAAACTAAAACATTATTTTTGCAAAGATAATCTAAATTCAAAACTGAGGCAAAGAAAAAAATTGCTCTACAGTGTTAAAACAAGGACTCTAAAGCTTAACTCCATGAACCGGTTCCCTGGCGATTGATACCCCGACAATTCATCCCCGTCAATTGATTCCCCGGACAGTTGATCCCTCAGCCAGTTGATCCCTTACACATTGATCCCTTCGGAAATTGATCCCCCAGACAATTGATCGTCCAAAGTTTCTTTAAGTATTTATATTCGTAAGTACCAGGATCCGTGAAGGTTATACATATGTGTTCAAATTTTTATTTTCCTAGACGATTTGAAAATATGAAAACATTCTTCATTATCTGGAATTATATGTAATTTCTTACAAGAATAATCAACATTTTTATAAATTTGCTCCTCCCACCTCCCACCCTATTTGAATATAATATATTTATAACATTCACGAATGCTGGTATTTACGAGTACAAATACATAAAGATACTTTGGAGGATCAATTGTTGGAGAAGAATTGTCGGGTAACCAATAGTCAGTGGATCTCATGAATCACCTGAAATTTGCATTTGAAATTTAGCTGCATAGAAAATTTGCAAAGAAGCATTTGAAATTTAGCTGCATAGAAGAATTCTTCAAATATTGTGGACAAATTTGATCGTCATCTTTGAAGTAACGAGCAGTGAAAATTGGAATTCTTAGTAATGCATTGACGGGCCCAAAGCAACAGCATCAACTCTATAATAAACGCAATGATCAAAACATGTAGGGGAGTTGCTAGAACGCAGGCATCTTGGTTGAAGGACATTCATGACTTAGGTTATGCTGCTAATATCGATGGGTATTATTATTAGAGGTTGTATTCACCATTCACTCTTTCAGAACCATGTTTCTGTGTAACTATTCCTGTGTGAGTGTGTATTATTACTATTTTTCTTCGGAAGTTATCAACTAAAAGAGGTAAAATATTTTATAATATGAAATAATACCACGTTTAAAGTGTCTTGGAATACATCCAGTTACATTCGCTTCAAATACTTACTTGTGGCGTTTTGCAACACGTCTGTTAAAGTGAAGACGTGTATTCAGACCACCGCGCGGTGCGAGACATAACGTTTAGTTCGTGTACGTCTGGGATAGATTTTGCGCAATAACACATGCGCAGCTTTATTTGTCAATTTTCAACTGTGGTTTTAGTTAACTCGTCATCATGAGAACTGAATTATTTTCGCGTAGATTTACATACTCAATATATAATATATCAAATAAATATTTAAACTATATTTATTTTGCAAAGATTATACTTATGCACAGCTTTTTTGACTGTATAGAGTGCACGCAGTGCAGAAAAGTTGTCGCGTTTAGGATACGAGTCCTAGGCCAGGGTGATCGCCGGCGTCGGAGGGACCTAATATGACATAAAAAGTGTTTAATATGATCGGATCCAACAAAATTAATAGCAATAATAAAAGTTAATTTTTTTGTGAGAAAAGTAACTGAGATTAGTTATAAGAAAAACATCTCAACAGTATCTATTTATGTATTTTGTACATATACGTATAAACAATAATATCTTAATTTAAAAATAATATTAAAGATATCCAGGAAAAATCAATTTATGATAAAAATCTGTTTACCACCAAGACCGGTGAAACCTGTAAGTAAAATGTGTAAATGAAAATAGTCACTATTGTAAAAAAATATCAGTTCACTTATCCGATGAACAATTTCCCAGGCGAAAAATTGAGAGATTACAATAATTGTGGACCGCGAACAATTCTGGCCGGGGAGAAAAAATGTGGTCGAAAAATTGTGGATGAAATGTTCCTAGACTTCTTTTTTACAAATAATTCGATTGTAGATCATGCTAATGCATCAAAAAATAGCAGAATGTGTAGTAATTTAAGAAGCAATTTATTTGAGCACGTTGACCTTGAACAATGGTGAAAGTGAGCAGGAAATTCGAAAACTCATACAACTAGCTAAAGTTGCTACGAACTAACTTATGCGAATATGAAAAGACAGTGATATCAAGCAAGCAACTAAATTTATTGAAGATAATACATTCTTACTGTGATGTTGTAATTATTCAGAACATACATCTGTGATATTTTAAATGCTAATTAAATGTATTAATTAGAATGATATACATATTGAAAAATATTGTTGTGGCTACCGGGATTCGAACCTGAATCTCTTTCCAATCCGGGAAACGTGCATTAACCGTCTATGCTACAGCACACAGTACTTTTTGACGACAAATTTATAATGGAACGATGAATGTATTAATTTGAAAAATGTAATATATAGGTTCTAAAATTTGTCGTAAAAAGGTACTGTGTGTATAGTCGGTTAATACACCTTCCCCGATTGAAAAGAGATCCAGGTTTGAATTCCGGTAGCTGCAAAAATATTTTTCGGTACAATTGATTTTATATGTATATATTTCTAATTAATACATTTAATTATATTTAAAACTAAATTTATGTTGCATGCATACAAATAAAACAATGTTATAACTCTACTTGAATTTATTAGCGCAACTCGAGTTTCAAGAGAAACAGTAATTCTCATTGACAGCTGAAGTATTAAACTAACTATATACATCTATCACCTAAGCCTTGTCTTCTATATTTGTCGATGAATGTTACTGTTTCTCTCGAAATTCGAATTGTGCTAATAAACTCAAGTAGAGTTATAACATTGTTTTATTTACATCCATCCATTATGATAAAACTCTACAAAGTTAACGCCGATTCTATCAATAATATAAAATTACGTTGATTCACACTCTTGCCTTTTCAATCTTCATGTATGCGTGCCTGCAATAAATCCAACCATAACAAGCCCTGCCCACAGCAGTGAACAAAAGATTCCTCTAATTCTACGGATACATTATACGTCAAAGTGCCTAGAATATGAGATTATCCACTGAGCCCAAAAACACCTGAAAGATGACCACAGCGGTGGACAGATGAGTTGAATCTGGCTGGATATACCCTCGAGTCAGCTGTGAGGGCGACCTAGGATCGGGATTTGTGGAGGTGTATTACGAGCCGATTCTGATATAGTGAGGCCACAATATATCAATACTGACATGAAGGATGAAAGAAGGCGATTAACTCAGAATGCAAGTAGAAAATATAGATTTTATAATAAAGAAGAGCAAGTGCTCAACTGTTTCATATTTTTTTTTTGCAAAAATGGATTATTTGATGGTTAGCAAAAAAAATATTTACTTCTCGAAAGTACATCGCGCAATAAACTCATTTTACACTGCGATATCCGATCGTAAAAACGAGAATTGATAGTTAAATATGGCGGACTTTTTACAGCTGTTCCAAAAGTCATTGGACACATTGATATTATGAAAGTTACAGTATACAACAATTAATCATTCAATATCCCGTTATTTAGTGATGAGGGTTCGTCCGGTGATGATCTCGTTGTTTAATATGTGTTATTATATGTGAGAACTGTCACTTTGTAAATGTACGTGTGTACGTGTGTGTGTGTGTGTGTGTCATAAAAGTGAGTAGATAAGTGGTGGGGGATGAACTGGGGGAATAGCTCTCTTCCATCACAGCTTCTTCTGAATAACTAGTCTATCTCTGAATGTATCATTTATAATTACTGTATAACGTGTTGCAATAAACATATAATATTGTTACCTGGAAAGACTTGGGTTTCACTTACAAGGAATTGGGACCCAAGTATTTAAACAGTAATCAGAGGATAGAACCCCAAGGGAATCTGGTGGTGAATCAAGATTTATCACATTATACATAATACGAAAAAATTCACCACCAAAGTGACAGACATCGAACTCTTAGGCGAAAAAAATTATAGATAATGCATAAAATAAAGCATATTTTATGATTATCTGTCACGCCTATAGACATCTCCTCTATGCTTTGAAAGTAGTGAATTTGATGTATCAACAACCTGCAAAGAATTTTTACTACGGGCGTTAGTAAAAAAAGTAACTACTAATCAACAACCGGTCCGTAGAATCTTGATCGCGAGTAAAAAAATGGTCATAAATATGTTGCCTGCGAATATTGCGAATAGCGAATTCGCGAAAAAATAGCTTTTCCTGTACATACTTCAATCTATTTGTATTTGAACTTTCACATTTCGTAATTCGTTTACTCCCAGCCGGTTCTGAGAACAACCTGTGTCAGATTAGGTAGTGTAATTTGCAGGTGTTATTGGATCGGGGAGTTTAAGGTTTATTGGAGAAGACACTCCATGTAAACAGGTGTTCTTCGAATTTACCGAAATTGTTTGGAAAATTAATAAGGGATGGAACGATCGGAATTTTAGCAACTGATTAGAATTTAGTCCAATATTCTCTATGATTATGGTTACGGTTCCGTTGAACAGTTGATGTTTTCAAACGTTCATTAAATTTAGAGGCAAAATATAATGTTATAAGAAATACACTATTAATATTATTTTCTGAGTAGGCTCTACTGCGGATGTAGCATATGTCATTTCTAACAAATATGTAACTTTCGCTTTAACACTTTTACAAATAAATTTCTAGCTTCTAATATTATTTTTATGCATTTATGACAAATTTGTTTTTTAGAATTGATAATACTTTTAAATATTAATTAAATGTAAATAAACTTAAATTAAGATCATCATTAAATTAAGATATACACGTAAAATCAATTTTATCGAAAAATACTGTTGTTGTTACCGGTATACGAACCTGAATCTCTTCCAATCCGAGGAACGTAACAAATTTTTAAACCTATACGTTACACTTTTAAAATTGATACATTTATCCTTCCATTATTTGAAACCCATTTACGACAACCTTATTTTTCAATAAAATTGATTTTATGTAATCATTACATTTATTTTGTATTTAAGATATCACAGAGCTATGTTCTGAATAATTACAACTTCACAATAAGAATGTGTTCTCCTTAATAATGATAACATTTTTTACTAGATAGAACTTCATTATATCGTATATGAAAATAAAACAGTTGTTTTTTTATTCTACTCATTTAATTTATTTAAGACGTGTTTAACGTTTGAGATTGATAATGCCACCATAAGGTGAAACGCACAAGTGTTTTATTTTCATGTACGTGAGACTTGGTGAAATTCGTAACCAATGTATAGCTTCAAGAATGTTGCAGATCGCTGGATAAGTTTAATTAGGGTTGTCTTAGCTATAATATGAATAATCTAGCAACAGGAATAATGTTTTTTTTTTAACTTTTTTCGAGGTAAGTTTGTAGAACTTCATAATTTACTTGAGACTTCTTACTATCATAAATTATATATACACAATTCAAGGATTTGATTCTGCCGATACCTTTTCATATTATAGATCTACCAAGGATGCGAAATAAGATCACCAATTCGGCATTGCTGAATTAATTAAAAAATATCATTCTCGTTAATCATAATTATTACCTTGAATCATGCAAACATTATATAAATTCCAGAATACCAAAAATGTTTCTCTCGCCGTATTGTCTTCTTATGTTGTAAAATTATATAGCTGTCTTTTTCTACATATTACCTATGACATTAAAATATCGTTAGTGTTGAAGAATGGTTACTTACGGTACAGAATGGTTACTTAGAATAATTAGAAGCATTTAAAATTCATTCCAATGAATAATGTTGTCCCTTTTCATCTCACGCAAATAGAATTGTACAGCTGTCCTTCACTATTGATATAAATAAAAGTTGTTGAGTTAAATCGAAACGCGTCTCAAGTAAATTAAACGAGTAGAATAAAAAGACAAGTATTTTATTTTCACATATGTGAAACAGGAAGGTGAAATCGGATGATAAATCGAGGCTGCTAGTGCTACGTTTCCATGAGAGATGAAGAAATCAGAGTTAGTAAATAAGATAACACCAAGATGACTATTTTTGTAGCTGTGTACACGACTAATTTAATGTAATGTCATCAAATATGTATTCTTATGAAGAGATTGAGATCAAGAATCCAGGCTGCTGAAATGAGATACTTTCTCAAGGAGATGAAGAGGCTCTCAAGAAGTGACTAATGTACATTTTGCGAATGCTATGAGAATGATTATCAAGATATTATCTTCTTGCAATACCGGAGAGAAGGCGGTCGATGAGTCGCCCCAGACTAAGTTGGGATAAATAGCAACAAAACCTTGAAGAACACAGATTCGGCCTCGATTGGTCGTCGAGACGTAATGAAACAGAGCAACTCAGGAGAAAATATATTGAGACTTTTAGCCCCCGATTGGGCCAAATATGACCAAATATTTCGGATATTATATTGACACATCGACCCCTCAGACAGAATCTGACGTTGACACTTTTGAATTGAGCTCAAAAGTGCTGATTAAATTTCAACATATATTCATGTATATTTTGTTTTGAGTATGCTAATATGATCAGTTTTAGAGTCTTAATTTATTTTCAGCATTACCAATGACCACTGTGAGACGAAGGAAATTAAAAATAAATAAATACATCGTAAATTAACAATAATGATCCATAAATTGAAGTAAATAACTGATGCTGTTGAACTTTCAGCTCTTGTTATTTCATAGAGTTAAAGTTATTTCATGGAGTTTGGAACCCTTTTCACACAATGACTCAAATTAGCCCAAAATGCTACTTGGAACCTTGTTATTCTAAGGGGTCGTTTTCCTAAAAAAAGTAAAAAACTTAATTACTTTATAACAATATTATAGTATCATGCACTCTAATATTCTTGAACTCTATATATGTAACAAAATTATTAAAAATTTAATTAAATATTAAATATGGTTTATGGGACGTTTTTTTTAAGAATGATACCGTTTCGTTTGTTTTCTTTTTCTCCATTCTCTAAAAAATGAACCATGAAATAATAACAAATATTAAAGAATTATATATAGATATTATTTAGAAAAGTAACTGTTATTCATTCAAAATTTCGCATCTTAACATGAACTATGTGAAGGTAATTCACATGTTTAAATGCGCGACAATGGCCTCATAGCCCCTATTATACGTATTATACGATTTAAAGTAGTTTCCGTCTGTGTACGCGTGAAATATATAAATAATATCACTGTCTTAAAGTTTATAACTATTTGGTTTTTGAATCAGTGGTAGGTTATTTCGTTTTATTTAGTAAAATTGATGTATTTTCACACAAATTAAATTCAATTTTCCACATTAGTTAAAGAATCGTACCTCTTTGAATGTGTATCTAATATTTAATGCTGTGGTAAATCTATTAACCTATTAAGTTTAACATTACATCTTGTTCCGTATTTGCAAAACAAATTTCAGCGCGTTTGTAATATCAGACGCATAAATCATTATTGTTACATGCCCGAATCCAAATTTCTTACCCATGACCTATTATAATGCTTGCCCACTAGTGTGAAATGTGACCTTGACGCTGGCAGACGTCAACTTGAGCGATATTGTGTTCGATCTCGATATCGCGATGGCATTCGCGGTGTAGACCCTTTCAGCTTCAGTGCTCCAGGACTGTGTTTTTTGTGATTCTGTGATTTGTGTACAGTGTCTATTGTTTGTGTGTGCCGTGGATGTAAACTGACATTGCTGTCTTCAGTCAGAAGCGGAGATCGGCTCATCCATGTGGGATTTTCGGCGGCGACCACAGATATTTGCGGAGGCGTCATGTGCAAGGTAAGGCCAGCAGTCCTCCTTATACCTTGCGGTTATTCCAATTTAGGACCGACATTGTCGTAATCGATTCCGCGGGACGTGTGATACGGAGATTGCACAATTCACTTGTAATCATATTGGGATGTAGAGAAGGAGTTAGTTTAACACCAAATAAAGAAGAAACATGATTTTTGGGAAAGCATTACATATTATTAATTTTATGAGGAGGTATCTATTATAACTCTTTTTTTATTATCATTACAGTTTTGCCTTGTGAAATTAATTATATATTATTGTGAACTTTAAATTTCACTCGTTTTTACAGGAAAACATTACTGAGCTTATACTATATCAGTGATCGCGAACCTTTTGGGCTCGGCGCGTCAAAATTTCAGAAAATCTAACAAGTTTGCTGGCGTGACTTTCCCTCCCTCGCATAGTAGTTGCTCATTTCAATTATTAGTTATTTTCACATACATATATTATGTGCACGTTGTAATAAATTCGAACGTTATTGTCGGGTAGACGTCTAACTGTCGTGAGTCATACACGCTTCGCGACAAAAGGACGAAACACGACGTTTTACGACCATGTACGTCATACACAGGTGCAGTGATACGATAGAAAATCAGTTAGCCAATGTTTACTTGGAAATATTTTTTTATAAATTCGACATTAGATATATATACTTTATTTTTTTAATATTTTTGTTTGTCTGTTCTCTTTTTTATAATGTAAAAAATAAGTTTATGAAAATCAACGCGTGGGTCATTTGAAAAGCCTTCGTGGATCAGTGTCTGACCCGCGGGTCATAGGTACGCCATCACTGTACTATATTATACTATAAGTGGCTGCTCAAAAGAAGAGTGCATTTTCAGTATAGAAAATCACGCAAAAATAATAAACTAGTCTATCTATTAATCCAACCTCGCATGGATGGCGTGCCGGTTAGTTTATTAGTCCCACAACCCTTAAGCATGAAGGTGCATTATAAAATCAATGCATATACAAGTTTTCCAGAAGAGTTTTCACAGAATCGTTTCATATTATTTACGATAGTACGTTCATCACTAGTTTGGTGGAAGCCATCCCCTGCGGGCGGATATTTTCTCATAAATATTGAAGAAATAATAACAAACCCTGTCGGGTGCTTGTGTAACAAACCAAAAAGAATCTATCGCTTCCATAGGATCAGGAGATAGATCCCCAGACTCCGAGTTTGGTCTAGCCGGAGAGAAGCGATTATACTTTAAACCGTCTATTTATAGGTGAATCTCTTTCTCTCGCTCGTGGCTTTGGATCTGTAACACTTTAAAAATTTTCCGAGTGAGTAAGATAAATAAATAATATATCGATTTGTGAGTTTTCGTGTACTTTGTTTTGATTAGAAGAAGCTACCATATTATTTAAAAAAAGATTTGTAACAATTAGAAAAATATAACATATCTTTATTATTTTAAATTGTAAACTTTGTTTTATTAATCACTACATCTACCGCTTTCGAAAAATATCATTTTCATCAGTCAAAAAAAAAAAAATTATGAACAACCAACTAAATTTAACTACAAGTCCCATTTTAAAAATTTTTCCTAAAATTATTTTAGTAATTTTGTATCAAGTAATAATTTAAGTTATGTACTAAATTTATTTTTTAAATAATTATTGTTATTTAAAAATAGATTTTGTTAAATAAACAAATAACACATGTTTTTCATTAATTAATGAAGTAGAAAATGATATTTTAGCAAGCCGGTAGATGTATTTTAATTCATTAAGTGGTTAATAAAATAAAGGTAACAATTTAAAATAATGGATTTTAACCACAAAGTTGATTTTGCTAATCTTAAAAATATAGAACATATTTGACGAGCAAAATTAAGGCTGATATTGCTCGGCAAAAGTCTTTAATATGTTGATGTTAAAATTCTGATAGCTGTCCTTTTTTTTTTAAAGAAGTATTTGTATATTACATTATTTCGTTTTAAATATCTATTAATTCATCGTCACTGTTAAAAATATTGTTACATCTTAGTCACTTTTTGGATAGTTTTTTAAAAACTGTTATGAAATAACACGATCGTTTTCCACCGGTGACATTTCATCATTTAGAACGAATAATCCAAACAGAGAGTGACACCAGAAGCTTTAACAATTTGAATTTATAATGTGTTAATTTTTAATTACCAAATAAATATTTAAATTAAAATAACGTAAATTCTAAAACATACCTGATTTTTCGTTAGTTCTATGTAAATGAGTTGTCAAAATTTCCAGTCCTATGTAATTATTGTCAAAGAGTGACACTGAATATATATATATATATATTTTATTTATATTTAACCTAAGAAAATATTTATTCTTCAGTCATGTGTAATTGAATATTGATGTGATGCATATTCCGTGTATGCATCTTTATTTAAAATAATATAATATTATATTACAGTACATTTACTTATTATTAAGATAAAATGTGAATGAAAAATTAACATATCACGATTTCCATTAGTTTTAAAAGCTTCTATTCCGCAATATAAAGCGCAAGTTCTGCGGGAATTTTAGCAGGAATAGGAATATATTGTGTTTTGACTGCACAGTTCCAACGGTAGCCGTTTATTATGAGAGTCTACAGTACAGGAAATGTTCAGTACTCAGAGTATTGTGTTTGAGTCTCCAGTTGGGGAAACTAGTTCCTGAAGAAATAAAAACTCACGTCCGGTGGCCGATGTCCACGATGACCACGCCACCCCATCCTGGTCAACGAATTCATTGTAAATATTGCAGTATTCATGTGTACTCGAACTACTCATTTTATGTAAACCTTTTTTTAAATACAATGTCCTGAAATGTTGGAATCAGAGTTAAATAATATACTTTCAGTCTCAACTAAGATGTTATATTAATTTAAACTTATTTATTAATTTTAAAATTATTAAATATATATAGATGTGTACCTGTTACATAAAGAACATACAATAATATCGTACCTAATACAAATATGTCATACGTGAAAATAAAAATCCTTTTTTTAGTTCTACTCATTTAATTTCCATGAGACGCGTTTTGCATTATGATGGCATTATCAATTTCATTTTTCAATATCAAAGATTTGTCAGTGGCCGACCGTACAGTGCCACCAGTAAAAAATCGACCTATATCTTACTAACTCAAATTCGCAATGAGAGATAACCGTGGACGCTAGTGATGGTTAAATAATTATTTAAACCGTTATTGTGACTGTGATTATGTTCAACTGTAACGAAGATTGGTAACTGATTATTCGTAATTCTTTGAGCAATGACTGGTACACTGGAAAGTAAACCTCCAACAGTTAAATTTTAGTTATTAATGATCGTCACAAAATGGATTACTACCACTAGTGTAAACAGCCCTTAAGACAATTTTAAGCAACAATTAAAAAAGTAATGAATAACTTTATTAAATATTAAATTATAAAATTATCTACACAGCCAACTTAAGTGACTTAGTGCGGACATGAAGCTCAGCTTGTAGCCCGTAACTGTAGGGGGTGGGAAGTGGGGTTGCAGGTCGCGCCCCTGCAATTAACGGCAGCACCCCTTGCCCGGGCGCCGGCGCTTCCCCGCGGTCGCGTGGCATTAGCCGGCATCACAGAGCCTGGAATTGATTTAAATTCTAGTCAGACTTTACAAACTCGAACGAAATGCTATACAAATAAAAGAATGTTCGTTGTTTCGGTGGAAATTGTTGTTTTTATCATGTTTACCTCATGAAAAGGCACGCTACTCGAGTAATCCTCCTATTGGTATGCTTTGTGTGGTAAACACTCCTCATCGTGTTTTCTATTAGCATATTTTCAATTGCTGTTTTCTATAAGTGTTATGAAAATTCCCCATTTCTGTCTCATATTGGTACGTATCGAGTCGTGAAATATTTTCAATTTGTGTATTCTTCTTCTTTTAAATAGGCAATCCACCCTTCAAGAGTGACTTGTGCCTTTAATCAAGTACAAAAATTTATTTTATATAAAAAAGTACAATAATATTATAGAATAGGAAATACTATATTACAAGTCAATAAATACCATTGTCGTTCAAAAAATTTACTATTATACAGATTAAATGTGGCGAGTTAAGGGAAAGAAGATGACACAAGTTAACCGGGAATTGAAAATTACCATTGACGAGATTACTGTAAAAAAAACTTGTGATCCGCAAAGTGTTTCCTCCTCAGCACTACACTCACACATTGGGGAATCTATTCAATTCGATCTGAATAAATGTGAGGCTACTTAGGGATGGCCAATTCTCATTCTAAAGATATTTGATATTGTTATTTTGGAGAACCAGGGAGTGCAGGGAATAAATCATTGAATTATTTTAAGCAGATTAATAAAGCTGATGTTAGTATAGTGAGTAAGATTAAGAAAGGATCACTTAGGTGGTTTGGTCATATGGAAAGGATGAATGAGGAGAGAATGGTAAGAAAGATATATGACGCAAGTGTTGATGGAACCAGAAATAGAGGACGTCTGCGGAAGACTTGGCACGACCAGGTAAACCAGATAATGGAGGATGGTTCTGTTAGAAGCCTCAACAATCGGCGAGCTTGTATGACAAGATGTATGAATGTGGATGAGGCGAGAATTGTATGTCAGGACAGAAGAGTGTGGCGCTCTATCCTCTCTGCCTACCCCCAAGGGGAAACGGCGTGATGGTAAGTAAGTAAGTAAGATTAATAACTTATAATTATTTGTATCCATCCGTTGTGCAGTCCAGAGAAAATTTGTACGTTTTTTTACAATATTAAGTCTATCATACATCAGGACATGGAATTGATGGGGAAAAGTCCGGAAAGAGTGGCTTCCTTGGCCAGTTTATCAGCACATTCATCTCCATGATTTCCCTTATGTGAGTTGGACGTATTTAAATATTGTGAAAATATTTAATTAATTTATTCGTCTTCGCCACACGAATCAAGATTTATTAATTTATCACGATATTTCGTTGCTGCTGGTACTATTCTCAAGGCAGATCTATTAATTAGTAAGTTTTGTTTAGAAATAAATAGATCAAAATCGAAAAACTCTGGAAAGAGTGGCCTTCTTGGCCAGTTTATCAGCACATTCATTTCCACAATTTGCGTATTAGGGCGATTCATAATTTGCATGTTGGTGTGATTTCAATTGACGTCTTCTGTTTTATGTATCGTGTCGTAAAATTTTTTCAATTGCTAACTTTTGTTAGAGTTATTCGTGTTATGAAAACTTTCCATTCCTGTCTCATAAAATATTTTCAATTTGCATTTTAGCCTAATTCGTGTTATAAAAATTCATCCATTGCGGTCTTATATTGGAGCTGCTCATGTTGTGAAATATTTTTCTTTGTTAATATTCAAAATATAATATATTAATGCCTTTTATTGTCTAGCATAATATCGTTAAATATCTTTCATTTCTGACTGATCCTGATATGTTTCTCATTATTCATTACTAAATTAATTTAGGTTGTTTCTCTTCATCGCTGAGAATGTTTATTTACTACAACGAGATATTATCCAGTAACTCTAACCCGGATATATTATTATTAATTATATTCTTCTTCTTTTAAATAGGCAATCCACCCTTCAAGGGTGATCTGTGCCATTAATCAAGTTCAAAACTTTATTTTATAGAAAAAAGTACAATAATATTATAGAATAAAAAATACTATATTACAAGTCAATACCATTGTCGTTCAAAAAACTTGCTATTAAATAGATTAAACATAGCTAGTTTTAAGGGAAAAAAATGACACAAGTTAACCGGGAGCTGAAAATTACCATTGACGAGACCACTGTAAAAAATATCTGTGATCTGCAATGGACAGGCAAAAAAAGACATCGTCAAGGGTTTCCTCCTCGGCATCACACTCACACATTGGGGAATCTATTAAGTTCAATTTGAACAAATGAAAGGCTACCTGGCAATACCCAATTCTCATTCTAGAGATATTTGATACTGTTCTTTTGGAGAACCTTTTGGAGAACCAGGGGGTGCGGCGAATAGATCCTTGTATTACTTTAAGACGATTACCCTTATGATTATTTGTATCCATCCGTTGTGCAGTCCAGAGAGAATTTGTATGTTTTTTTACCATATTAAGTCTGTCATACATCGGGATATGGAATTGATGGAGGAAAACTCCGGAAAGAGTGGCCTCCCTGGCCAGTTTCTCAGCACATTCATTTCCATGAATCACCTATGTGCAGAAATCTAAAAGAATGACACCTATTTATTGTTGCTGTACAAATTAAATAAACGTCTTCTGATAGAACAGATTATCTCATTGTCTAGCCAAACTTTTACCTTAGCAGACAGGGATTCAAGAGATGCTTGCGAATCGGTGAATTTAACAGCCTTATCGACGTTCCGGAGTACGCAAATGTCCAAAGCCTCTTTAATTTCCTAATATTCTGTTGAGAAAATCGATGAATCCGAAGGAACACAAACTGTATTATAGATGGTTAATAGTCATTCGGACATATGCCGATGAACGTCAAGGGCTGTCACATATCACGTGGTTAAACTTCGTTGACCTTGAAACCCACACCCTTCTGTACTTGCGCGGTAGTTTTCAATGTTTTGTTTACTCTTCTCAACTGTCATTTTGTAACGTAACTTTTATTTTTTATTTTTCGTTAAGTATTCCTAATTTCTTAACCATAAAAATTGTATTCTGTAACATGTTATTCTCTTGATTACTTGAAAATGTGTTTATATTGCATCTCAATACAATTTTGATAATAAATATATAAATTAATAAAAAAAAATTATTTTATATGTATGCCTTTTTAATTAATACATTTAATTTGTATTAAAAATAGTTAATTTTTTTAAATTTCTATGAAATATCTATTATAACCCATGTCTCCTACTATCGTTCATCATGTCGTGACATATCCCTTGAAAACTCTTTCCAATTGCATTATATCATTCAGTAGCGAGCAGTAGAAACCTTCAGCCCGTCCTAGTATTCTAGTGTGATCGACTATGTGAATGTCGTATTGGACCATACAGTAATTAAAATAAGTACTATCTGCCTTCATTCAAACATGGCACTGCATCTCAATCGTCTCATTTAGATGAAGGAGGCTAATATCATAATATATAATATCCTATTACATACAACTGGACAGCACTATCACATTTCTGATCTTATATCAGAAAATACCAATTTTATAAATAAAAGTTGGCCATACCTTTTCTATGTTATTTCGGTGCGCCTCGCATTTTATCCACTTTATTATGTATTCAATTCAAAGTTTGCTTTTGCTCGCTTTATATAAAATTCAGAAATATTTCTTTAAAACCCATTTATATATCATTTCATTTAGAAATGGTGATTATTTTATTATTTTAAATGCAGTCTTGGTACAACTTTTAATTTGTTTTTTAGAGGATATGTTGGAAACACTTTTAAGGTAGGTACCAACAAGTACAAAAAATAAAACTATATTGTTGCTTATTTTATTTTTCAATGGTACTTTACGATTCTAACTGAACCACTGTGTATGGAAACTGGTAGTGGCTAGCGGCCAACAGTAATAGATTAAAAATATATTATTAAACTAAACCTAATCCTAAATACTAAATTAATGTATTAATTATAAATATATACATATAAAATCAATTTTGTCGAAAAATATTGTTTTAGCGTCACCGGGATTCGAACCTGGATCTTCATTTCCAATCCGGGGAAGTGCACTACCTTTGTGCTATAACGCCAGTATTTTTCTTGACAAATTTTCGAACCTATATGTTACATTTTTTCAAATTAATACACCTGTCGTTCCATTATTTGAAAGCCATCTACATTATTTTTACAGAATCTCAAATACCTTTGAGTAAACCGACTTGCAGACGCCAGAATTATCAATTCATTTTTATTAAATTTTGGACACGTTGATACAACATATATTATTAAGGAAAACACATTCTTATTGTGAAGTTGTAATTATTCAGAACATAGGTCTGTGATATTTTAAATACTAAATTAATGTATTAATTATAAATATATACATATAAAATCAATTTTGTCGAAAAATATTGTTTTGGATTGGAAATAAAAATCCAGGTTCGAATCCCGGTGACGCTAAAACAATATTTTTCGACAAAATTGATTTTATATGTATATATTTATAATTAATACATTAATTTAGTATTTAAAATATCACAGACCTATGTTCTGAATAATTACAACTTCACAATAAGAATGTGTTTTCCTTAATATACCTAATCCTATACAATCTATCAAGTCTACGTTTTGTTTATGTTTTACACATATATTTTAAAATATAATACTTTAATAAATTAATAAGCTTTCGATTGGCTGAATTCCCATTAGGTATGTGTAATTCGGTAAACTAATTCGTGCAATTTGCTGTAAACCATAAAGGTCAAGACTCAAACACAATTTATATCGCGATTACCTGAAAAGGCTGATCGAGGATGTATAAAAACAAATACTAAATACTCATAAGTCGGTACAACTACTAAAATTCTTATTTCTTCTCATCACGTCATATCTCTTACGTGGCAGTCAAAGAGAATCTTGTGCAATACATTCCGGTCCTTTCAGATATCTATTGCTTCTATCACATCCATAGTGTATCTCATACAACTTGTATTACTTACACTATTACAGAGAAAATAAACTGAGAGCAGCGTCTCTTTTTCACTATATTCGCTCTGAATCATTGGTATTTTGGCCATGTCACCAGATACAAAGATCATGGAAAAATTAGTAATCCAAAAAAGGGCGAAGGGAGCCATGTTTCGTGGAAGGTCACCAACACGATGGACCGACTGCAAATAAAATTATACAAAACCCATTATTTATTTAAAAAAATAGATTCTATAATTTAATATTGCAAGTACTTACTAGGGATTCTGTGTCGAGACAACCCGGGAATTACATGATTATTTGCTGTCTCGAGTCTCGAGACTCTTAACTCGAGACTCGTGACTAATTTTTCTTGATTTTATGTATTTATTTTAAACAAGTTGAACATCTGATCATTGTCACACCCAGCGACGAGCGATGCAAGTGTAGGTATATAAAAAAATGAAAATTTATAAGGTCAGCCATAAAGATTTGAATGATGGAGAAATTAGTCCTTAGATATTTACTATTAACAAAATAATCTGAAGTACTTAAATGGTTTTATCGGATTAGGTTTAATTGTAGAATGTGGTGTTTTTTTTATCTTTAATATAAAATTTGTCATCTTTTGAAACAAAATTTCAATTGGATGACATTATTTGAAAAAGTTTATTAGGAGATTGTTATTATTTTCCGATATGTTTCATTATTAACTTATACAGTTAAATATACTTATACAGTTAAATATAATTTAAAAAATGTTTTTTATGTAGTTTTTTGTATTTTTTAAAAACTTTTGTATTTTGCGAATATACCTACGTGTTTTTGTATTCAATACATATGTGAGTTTAATTTCATTTATAAATCTACTACTATATTATAAATCAATCACTACTTCATCAAACAGTTTTTGTTTTAATAAATTAATAGATTTAAAAGTAATTTTTTTTTACACATAATATTCTTAATAGCTACTATAAATCATGTATAATATTAATATTTTTTCAAATATACTTTGTTTATAATTAAATAAAATTCATGGTCTCGATTCCCGGAAATTTCTGGGACTAGAAAATTTTCTCGGAAATTGAAAAAAGTCAAGAAAACCGAATCCCTAGTATCTACCCTACAATAAAATTGACTACTTTTTTAATTTTCTTTCTTTTTCATATCATGTTTACACTAAGTTTTGTTTCATTTTCAGTTTCACGGTAGTGGGCAAATTATTATATAGGATGATTCAGTCTACAACCCAACAATCATGTCTGCGCAGGTGTCAATAATATTTAGCAATTCTTAAATCTTAGATTTTCCAATGCAGCAAACTTTCAAAAGGGTATTTCGCATATTCCATTGCGTTCTACTTTATAGTCCAGTAACCCCTTCGGAACACGGCTTGGGCGTTACTTAGTTCACGTGGGAGGGTGGTCAGAGGCTATTTATGGGGGGCTGAAAGGGTTGAGAGCCCGTCGAACGAAGCGGGCAGACACTATGGGTGGGATTCGTGGAAAATAACGTTTTCAGAGCGGCATTTAAATGAAAATAGGTAATATATTACTAAGGAACTTTTAAAGATATCTGCATAAGGTATTTCATACAGATTTATATATCGTGATAACAAAGTATGTGCCATGTCACGTATGAAGAAACAGAAAAATGTATAAATTGTTTATTACCTGACTACGGTTAAATCCGAACATAGACGTAACGTAAAGGTAAAACGCTAGCAGTTATGTTACTGAGCCATGAGGTTTTTTTAATATATTGTAACATTCGAAAATACGCGCGAAGACCGAAGGCGCCAGCTTCCGGCGCGAGCAGGCGCGGCCTGTAGAGCGAGGTCGAAGGAAGGGAGAAGGGGACTTCGTAGCGAGCCCCCAAGCTGTGCGGTGCGTGCAGATCTCGGCGGAGGCCAAGCGATGCTCCGCCGAGATCTGAGTATTGGTGTAAAAGATCGAGAAATGGCGACGAATAAGACTGAGTATTATAATCACGGCAGGATAAGAGATATTTGGGCCTTGTTCTGCCCATGAATGTCAAGGAAGAAAGGGCTCATCGCGTAGTATTATATTCACGGCAGAATAAGAGATATTTGTGTCTTGTTCTGCCCGTGAATGTCAAGGAAGGAAGGGAGGCTGCAAGCGTGAATGGAAGCGAGGCGAGCACGGTCCACGCCTTGAGGTCAAGATAGAACCACTTGGAAGTCTCCAGAAGACGAGATAATGCTTTGGTCCGGCCACGGAAAGATCTGAAACCCTCTACATGTTACAATGTCGAATTTGTCCTGTTTAGTGAATAAAGTGTAAATTATGTGATTAAAGTGTTATTATTGTCTCCCCTACACATCTGAGATAGGCATTCCGAAACCAACCCTTATGTGCCCACAGACTGAGTCTAGCTGGTGGCGTTGTGCGCTGGATTCCATCCTCAGATGACGGCGCACGGCGTAACATATATTTGAAGAAAAAAAGATGCGTACACGGAATATATGTTACATCAATATTCTTACTATTTTCCAATTAACAATTCTGACTAACTTGTTGGTGTTCTAGTACGAGGCGCGAACTGCAGACCATTAGATCACTAGGTCAGCATCTTAACAAATAGACCAACACGCTAATAAATATGCTTTGTATTAAAAGAGACGCTCAAATCCCAAGAAGTGTCACCTGATCATTTTGATATGCATTTCATAAATATTGTTTTGAAAAAAACAAATATTCTAGATTGCTAACAAAATTAAAAGATTTCTAGGGTGAACTCAAAATTTCATGTAAAATATGTGTTTTGAAACTCCTTGAAATCTCCTTTATCTTAATCGGGTGGAGTTTGGAGCTGAAGGGGCTAACGCTCGGACAGTAGTCTTCTACCGCTCTGATAGTTTCATCTTTCTTTGCAAAGTCTCTTATTGGTGTTCAGAAGCCTTATACCTGTCATGTCAAGTCTTCCGCGGACATCATCTATTTCTGGTGCCGTCAACTCACAAGTAAAATATCATGTATATTTGTCATCATGTATATAACCGCCTAAGCAACCTTTTTTTAATCATACTTATTATATCATGGAAATTGGAATTTAAATCAATCATAGTATTACTAACGTGCTTGTTGTGATGTGTTATCCATTTTATCCAGCGTTGCGCATAAACATAGATGGCGGAAGAATTTCAGGATAGGAAGAAGTTTGTCACTCACCACAATCCGGATTCTGCTGGTATCTCCAAAGATGTGGACTGTGTATTCTAACTCACCATTTCGTCAAGATTCCGATACAAAGTATAGACGCGAAGTCTCGAGATCAGTATAATATTGTAAACATGTATAACCGTACTGGTTAAAGGTCACCGATCAACTGGTCGGTGGCTTGACCGATGGGGAAGGGAAGGGGGGAAGACACAGTGCATTATTTTTGTTTAATAAATAATATATTTATACATATATAAATATATATCCCAAATATCCATTATGTACAGTTCTTTTACACTTATGGTTAAATTTAATAATTAATTTTTTACCGTGTTTAAAGTTCTTCAAATCAATTGATGTATCAAATATTGTAAGACGCAATTAATCCATAAAAGTTATATTGAAACAAATATATCGTTTGATTGGATTGCTTATATAATATTATATGAAGATGTTGTGTATTCTAATTTGGACAGACCTCAGTCCGGTTCTGGATCTATTCGTGTTGGGAATGTTGTGATTAGAAATGATTATGTTTGAAGCATATATCAACATACCTACTAGGTATAGATTTCGTGAGAAATGCAGTAATTGATGAGGGTCTATTATTAAATTCATTGAATTAAAAATTTGTTCAATATAACATATTGATAGTGCATTGCTGGAAGAACTGGGACTTGGTGATAAAATAAATTTACCAATCGTTGAATATATTGAGATCATTTTTGTTCTATTAGTAATTTAAAAAAAATATATAAGTGTAACATATTTAAAAAAAAAAGTAACTGTCGATCTATGCATAGTGGTTTAAAAATACCATAGCTTTGAAAAAACCATAACATGATTGGTAGATCAGCAAAAAGAAAATTAAATTAATTTATATTGTATTTTTGATGATTATAAAAAGAAAAAAAAAAGTATTGTAGGTTATTCCACATGAAATGGTCCAGAAATAAGATAAATAGTTGCTTGACAATTTTTAAAAAATCTCACATTAATTGTGCAATCACCCTAACTTTTTGGTAGTTAAAAATGACCATTATTTTAATTTTATTGTTTTTGGATTTTGCATGGCGGCCATATTTTTTTACGGGGCGTAGGATATTTTCCAATGTAAAGGATTTGTGGAAACTGAAATATTTCGGATCCTATTTGACTTATCAACGTGGGATTAAATGTTCAGAAAGAAACCGGCTACAAGATTGTTCACGTTTATTTTGCACCTAAATGTATTCCCACAATGTAAAATTTCAGCCTTAATTCTTAGTTTTCGTTTTAAAAATATTCCATCTTCGCGGAAATTTTTTTGTATGAAGGGTTAAAGTCTAGATATCAAAAGTTTTTTTTACAAGAAATAGGAACTAGCTATGTACACACCAATCCCTGATCCCTGAAACTTCTACCCTTTTTGTTGTAAAGATTCTAAATATTTTTAAATATACCAACAATAAATAAATAAATTTAATTACTTATGATATTTAATTATCGAAACAATATATCGTATCGCATTGATCTCGAGCAGTTAAGTAACTCCAGCAGTTTCTATGACAACGTTACAGATTGGTTAGAATTTACGTGTTCAATTATTTGTAATAAATAATGAAATACATTAAAAAATATTATTCAACCTCTTCTCCGCTCGATCTACAATTTTTCGAACACCGCAAAACAAACAACAAAGTAATTAAGAGGTGTTTTAATTTCTATTTAAAATTTCCAATAAATAAATAAAGATAAATACTAATTATATTTTAAGTGATCGTGTTATTATTTATCAGTTTACCGAAACATTTCATTGTAACTATTATAAAATATTTAGATAATTAACACATTAGCCGCACGATCAGAATCCATTACCATGAATTAAACCAAAAAGATGGAAAGAATTTTGAATATTTAAATAATTCAACACATGGTATTGTAAGGCAACACGAAATATATTGTTAAATACAAATAAATTTGTAGGCAGAGTGGAAAATAAGCGGTTAATGTAACGTACGCATGCAATAAAAAAATGAAATAAAACAGTTGTATGGCTACTAAAAACGAACTGCGTACTAAATGGGTTTTGTATTCTATCACCTCGTTTGGATGACACCAAAAAGTACGAGAATGAAGGCACAACAAAAAAGAGAGATTTTTATAAGTGCTCACAAAAAAATTGAAAACCGATTACTCGATCCATTTTTACACGAAGCTTTACATTTGTTTAACCACTAAAATTATTTTTGTTTGATTTAAATCTCGCGGAGGTACCAACCCCCAATAAATTAAGCTATAAAACCCCCCCTTCCAATGAAAGTGACCCCGGGCTGGATAGACACATAAATTAATTACTAGAAAATTCCGACTAATTTAAAATAACATATTATGCATATCATCTCGTATAAAAAACGGGTGGGTAGATATTTTTTATTGAGAGGTCACCGCCTTGTGTTGTGGGTATTTTTCAATGGTATTTTTTGTGACAGCTATCCCAACTTGCCTAGTAGCATTAATAGAACTAGTAACGTTTGATAAAAAGGGTCATTTATCTAGGGTCTTTATTACGTAAGATTGTTTTCATACCGTGAATAATTCTACTCGGGACATTTATTTTAGTACGTATTTTATTATGATCCACTTGTTGCTTATACAAAGATGTTCTTATTAATACATTTGAAAGACTCCGGTGTTATAAAAAATACTTGGTGCGTTTTATGGCGACGGTTTTATAATATGTAAGAAAATAACATCTTGAATATTGATCGTTTACATAAATATGTATATTCTAAATTAATTTTAGATTTTTTTAAATAATTTTTTACGCGTTTTTATACTTCGATAGATAGGCCTGGTTATATATTATGAATATGCGCATTCTATTTGTGTGGATTTAAAAACAACAAACAAAAGCGAAACTGATTCTGGTGAGAGACAGTTTCAGAATAGGACGGATATATTTTATATATATTATTATTTGATTATTGGCTACATAAAGTTTCGGAGGCTGATCAAAAGAATTTAAGACTGCAAAGAAAGCGACCATCGGGGTCTAATAGCTCAGATTCACAAAGATTGGTGTATTTTTATTTGCATGGATTGAATGAATGTATTCAACAATACCAATAGGAAATCTAGGACTAACTATCAATGTTACATATGCCAACATATTTGGCCCATCGGTCTGATCGGGTTTTCGATCAATAATAGTCATCGAAATTTTAACAACAATTAGTTTTCGTTAATGTGTATCTGTATTCGACCACTACGTCATCTCGTCATATTATGCATATGCAGAATTGAGTCTTAAAATTGACGAGGTTGTATGAGAAGATGTATGTATGAATGTGAATAAGGCTAGAATTGTATGTCAGGACAGAAGAGTGGGGTTAAAACCGAAACCGATTAACCGGGTTTTCGCTCATTTAAAAAAAATCGAAAACCGGCTTTTTTCACTCGGTAAATAAAGAATATTATTTTTTCTCATAAATTAAAAATAATACATAGATCGATTAATAAATTCTTAAGTGAAGCGACGGTGATAAGACTGCAGAAAAATCGTTCCAAAAAGGGTTTCGTCAGATATTTCTTTTGTGAAAGACTTGGCCAATACCTGATAAGTAGTCAGTTGGTGGAGGTAAATATTAAAATAACCAATATTCTACGGCCGTTAAGTACATTTTCAATTATATTTCAATATATATCCAATATATATAAAATAGTAATCCATTCGTTATGTGCATAATAATGTTTTTTTTTTTAAATTTTCACAATCTATAATTTATTTTGTTCATTTACTATGCAAATAATAATAAAATTAATTTATATATGTGTATTTTTAAATATAATACATACTTTTTTCGTTCATTTCATTATCTATTTATGGTTATTTTACTATGGATACTATAAGCGATGAAATAAGATTATTTTTTCATAATTTTAAACTAATATTTAAATGCAAATTTGAATGTTGTAGTTATTTCAAATTGATACATCTTACGTTATATTTATTAGAGTTTATTTGATTTTTATTATTTGAGTTTATTTTTTTTTTCTAATTAATGCGTTTAATTCGTATTAAAATGTCACAGAACTATGTTCTGAAAAAATTATAACTTCACAAATAATAGTGTGTTCTCTTTAAAAATAAATATTTAAGTACATACTTACATATTTATTTTTAAAAATAAAAATTTTAACAAATGAAATATTTTAATCTTTCAAGGATGGTTAAAACTGTTTTTGGATCTGAAAAAAACCGAAAACGGTTTTTTTCGGATGGTTTTTTGGAAGTCCTAGAGGCGCTGTATCTTCTCTGCGTACCTCAGAGGAGAAACGGCGTGATGTTAAGTTAGTTAGTTGGAAACTTAAAACATTATTAAAATTTTTACAACTGTACTTTGTCACTACTATAGTTTCGAGAGGTACAGTCAGTTACACCACAAAGCCATGTCAATTAATAAACTTAAAAGTATTTTAAAGCGTAAATAAATTATACGTTATTTATATATTAGTTTAATAAATACATATAAAGAAATGTTAATAATTTAAATTATTGAGCACAAAATTACACGAATGAAAAGAAGCATTTTTTCTTTAATCTAAGATTTTATTTCTAACACCAGAGGATTATTATTATTTATACAGATAGTCTTTACTTACTATTATTCTCCACGCACGATTGATGTAAAAACGTTGAAAGTATTGTATTTAAATAAAGTTTATGATCTTTCCCAGACCGTGAATAATTAATAGGGATGCGTTAAATATTTTTCTATAATTTTTTATGATCCAAATGTGGGAATAGGGTGAAAAAATTCAAACATCAAATGATAGGATCGAGTAAAAAGTATTAAACGATTTGGTTCGGACTCTTGAAAATAATATAATTTGTCTACACAGTGTCCATTAGCTGGACTATATTAAACATTTTTTTAAAGCCCAGCAAGGGTGCACTGTGTTTCGTAAATAAAGTAATAAATTTGACTAAAAAAGGAATTATATTTTTCTGACTATAATTGTCTGGCTTGTGAAATATTGAGTACGACGAAATGGAAGGGAACAAAAATAAGGGTTAATCGTGTGGCCATAAAACCAACCTTTTTACGACCAAAAGAAATTATTTTCAAACTATGAAAATTGTATAATTATTTTAATTTATACAAAATATTTTTTGCAGTAATAAAATAATAAAATTACAATTAAAATAATAAAAAATGTTAATCTTTAATGTAAAATAAACAGTAATATTAAAAATACACTGTAAAAAAATTCAGTATTATTTTTCTTAATAAATTCATTTAGAGAAATATGTAATTATTTTGTTAAACAATCATAATTATTTTTCAAAAAGGTTTTTATGTTTTTCACGTAAAAAGCCTTTACGCCTAATAAATTATGTATCAGTACAGAAACATAATAATTCGTATTGATTGCCTGCTACCTCAGTCTATTTATTAAAGCATATTAGATAAATCTTATCCTTCGCATCGCCTATAGGGGACAGTATGGTAATATGTTATACAGACCTTGTTTTTAAAACTAAGTTTTGCCCCATCCTAATAAATTTAAAATAATAAATTCAACTTCTCATTTGCTATTTTAAACTATCGATATATTTTTATGTACAAATTTCTATCAATTTTGAATATTGTATTTCAATTTCCATAATTTAGTAAATTCCCGTAAAATAAATTACTGAAGAACTTTTGATGGCCAAATTTATTGAATACTTTCCAACCATCAGATTAATTCTATATTTGACTTCGAAGTAGGAGCATAAATTTATGTTCATGATAGCAAAAAGTAATTTATTGAAAAGTAAATTTATATATTTAAATCGTTTAATATAATATGATTGTAGTATCATTTACATCGGATTTGATTCTTTGTTACAGCTTAAGAAACATCGTGGATTGGGCAGTCAGCATTTAGTTAGTCACATATTTTCTGTACTGCCCTTAAACAATTATTTTAAATTAAACAGTGTTCTTTATAGTTCTGGTGCAAAATAATAAAACACTTTATTCTACTGTGACGAATAAGAACACATTGTAAGAACAATATAATATTATATTTAAAAAAGTAAAATAAAAATTATAAGATTTTTTTTTTTTTTAAGCTAGTAAAATATCGATACGAATAATTATTTATCTATTATAAGACCACTATTAAGTGTTGATAT
The DNA here is from genome assembly GCA_022840565.1 of Eubasilissa regina. Taxonomy (NCBI): domain Eukaryota; kingdom Metazoa; phylum Arthropoda; class Insecta; order Trichoptera; family Phryganeidae; genus Eubasilissa; species Eubasilissa regina. Next base: position 33,274,106 of record JAINEB010000018.1, read on the forward strand.
ACTGTTTGATAATGGCGTCGCCATCTTTAGCGATCATATTTGAATAGTTAAGTTACCCCCGTATTGTATTATTTTTCTTCCGTTCCCTTACATCTTATCGAATTAAAATAGTTTTTGAACGGACACAAAAATGATTAGACTTCCTTTGTCCTATTTCAAATCACATTCTCTATAAATTATTTTAATGCGAATATAAAAATTAAGAAAAACTGTTTTGTATTTTTGTAAATATACTATTATAATACAATATTTAAATAATTATTAATACTCTCGCTTGATCTCAATGGTAGTTATTGAACATATTTTATGCGACACGAAACGATATTCTACAGTAATTTGTAATTCATGTACAATTTGGGTGTTGTCAAACAACCTTTTATGACTATTATTAATAATTAAATCCTTTCAATTATTTCACAAATGTAGCCTATTTTACCAATATACCAAACAATATTGAGGACAATATCCTACTCAACACTCATTCATATTTGAATTGAAAATATTATTAAATATTCATTAAGCTTTTAAATATTATCACAAGTTGTATTCAATTATTCATATATATTAATTTATGAAACAAAATATTTATTTTATAAAAAGTGTTGATTCAGCTGTAATTAGTAGTTTTTATTTTGTTGTTAAATTATAGCAAAAAATTAATAGTAATTATATTTTTCGAATCATGTTGGTAAACTGGCCAAATACGTAAATATTTTACATGAAGGTGATATAACCGCGTCGCCTCGGCACTGTATTACCAATAAAGTTTAGATAATAATGTTATTATAGCAGCTCTTACAGCGGCGAGCCCCGGGCGCGGGGCGGGGGTTGCATGTTTAGGGGCTGGTTGGGGAGGGTTTACAAAATATCCAACATTATACATTTTAATGTAAGACAAGCATGTGAAGATAAACGGATCATGCTGTTTATTAATTTTTGATTTTGTTCCATGCGGATATATTATAAGGAATTATAATCACTTCTCCGATGATGCTTTTGATGATAAACAGACTATATTTTTGATGCGTAAACATTGTACATGTACCTAATTAATATCGTACTAAAGTTATCTCAGAAAAATAGGTGATCAAACAGAAATGTCGCGCTTGTTACTATGGTGACTATATATTTTATTCAGTACACATAAACATCATAACACGTTTTCTAACAAAAGAAATACAAAAAAAAATTCATGCGCGCATAAATATGAGAGTAATATTTTTTTCAGATTAACCCATTATTTAAAAAATCAGAATTAATAAGTACGGGTGGTAATGAATGTAATAACAAAATAAGATTATTTAAGGATTCGGTAGCAATTATGAGATCTTCGAGAAATTTTTAAATAATTTGACTCAAAAGGTCAAAAGATGACATCATGTACTTTTATCGTGGCGTGATAATTAACCTTTTAACTGCTTACCATTTTTGACATTATTATCCAACAACGACAAAATTATCTAAATTGTTTTTTCTTCATACATATATGTCAATATTGATGCATAGTGGCCTCAAACAGTTGAGCTGTGGCTCGTAATGCATATCTACAAGTCTTGGTCCTGAGTTGCCCAAGAGTCACCAGACAGTTGCAACACAAGTTGTGCCCAGGATAATTTTCTTTTCCAGGTATATATACTGATGCATACGTGGCTAAAAATTAATCATATCTCAACAAGATTGAATGGTGCGCGAAAACACGCTCATGGCTTGGCATGACATGTAAAGTTTGACGTGTAAACACGTTCATGACATTGAAGAGGTTAATAGCCTTGATACGTATCATCTTCCAAATTGATTGAGTGTCGTAAAATACCGGTAATGTGTATCAGTTACATGGATTATTTCATTCCTGCATGGAATATACTTTCTTAATGGCTGTTTTTCTGGGCTTTTCAATTTTGTAAAAAAATAAAACTGTGTACATTTTATTGATTTGTATTTTATTTCATATATGTTATTTTCAATAATATGGAAAAACAATTTTTACGAAACGCATTATAATGTTGGATTTATTTCAACGATTCTACATACGATATCTAACGTTACAGTAAATTAATTTAAAAAGTAACGCATGTGCATAACTGATTTTCACAGGATGCATAGACATTAAACAAATTCTATATCAAAAATAAAAAATTAAGATGATGCATAAATTCGTAGCATTTTTGTATTATATTGCAAGAGTGCTTTGAAATTTTTGTTTTGTTCATATTTGTTAGTGTTATTTTAATGCCGTAGTATCGTTTTACTTAATATGTCTTGAATTTTTAATTAAAGGTTAATTATTGGCTAAAGAAAATGGATTGTCAAGCATAAAAAAACAAATATTTTCAACATATATTTGAGCTCAACCGAGGAGTTACGGCATAAATTGAATACTACTAGTAATATTACCATAAATTGTTTTGGAGGGATGTAACTTTAACCGAAAGCTTGATTGGGAGATTATTCTACATCCGCCACATTCTACTGACCTACTCCATTAGATTTTATGTTTTTCCGTGCTGCTTTTCAAAACTGGCTTGTGTCTTCTTTACATCCAAACCATCGAACTCCTTCCGGCATGCAATCGAAAGCAACACAGGGTAATATAATATTATGGATTATATTATATTATTATTATTATATGGATTATATAGTTCATTTAGTCGATTTATCTATAAAAAAAAATCTAACAATGCTACGAAATTGTGTTTCAAGAAAAACGAATACGTCGTTTCATTTTTATTTTCCACTGAAAGTATTTCAAGTTTTATTTGAAAAATAATATATCTTGCATTATTTTAGTTAGTGAAACAATTAAGAGCGAAAAGTGAATTATTATTATGAATAATTCTAAAAATGTAAAATTCATATCAATCTTCATGAAATATTACTATTCACCTAAGGCACGAAACACCCGCACTCCTTTTTTAAATTTACACAACTGACGATTACACTCGCTAACCTGTCACTCTGCAAATTTAATTACGTGCTCCACGCCTTAACAATAATACAAACCAACATTATCATAACACCGAACCCACCCCCGGATGTTTTGGGGGAAATATAAAAAAATTCAAAGAACGAATGACGATGAATGGAAGTAAGGGAATCCCTTAGGTCGATTTCCGCGGGGTGCTTAACCTCTTCCGTGCAAAAGACAAATTCAATTTTGAAATATTTTTTTTTATAAAGTATTCGGATGTTTGTCATCAATTTATGATAGCTATTATTTTATAATTTGTACTTAATTGTTTTTTTGCACAGTATTTACAATACAGATCATTGTTTAATAATAACAAAATGTATTTTAATCTTAAAAATAGTAAATCTTTTCTGTACCCACAGTTTGGTGTTTTATAATAAAATACATTATTTAAATCAAATATATTAATCGTAATTAAGTGTGTTATAATGAAAATTATATTGATCTTTGATTTTGAGAAATAATACAACTTTTTTATTACTAGGTACTTACCATAGTTATTCAGAATAAAATTATTCATATTTTGTAACCTACTTTGAGAAGTACTGACTATGTAAGCTACATTTGATCATTTAACGAAACCAATCTTCATATTTTTTATCAAAAATAAACAATTAAAATTATCTCACTTAAAAAATAAAAATTATGAGATATCGATGTTACATTTTCATGCATGCAAAATCAAATTTAAATAACTACGTTTTCTGTAAAGTATTAAAAAACCTATAGAAAATGACATCAAAGATAATTTTTTTAATGTATTTATATTTTTACGTAGGTACATGCATCTATAATATCTATAAAAATATATCAACACTAACTCGCGTTTTAAGTTATTTTTAATTGTCACCTAACCTCATCGAATAACTAACTTACAATCACGTTATTTCGCTGCGGGAGTAGGCACAGAGAATAGAGCGCCACAATCTTCTGTCCTGACAATTCTTGCCTCATTCACATTCATTCGTCTTCTCATACAAGCTCGCCGATTATTAATATTGTTTATCAAATAAAGATACCAGTTTTTAATTTAATTACAAATTAATAAAAATAAGAAACGCAATTGTAAATAAGTTTAATAGAATTTTTGTATTTTCTTTAGTGTAGGCACTTTTCTTTGTTATACGCAATAAAATTTAAGTTACCTTATACGCTGTACATGCACCCTCTAACGTAGAATCCGGAATAACACTCTTCGTTATGATATTAATCACATATCTAACTACTCAGATAATTTTATTGGGGTACAATACGTTCATCTATTTCGCGTCCGCTTATCTAAATTATGTATTTAAAATACTGGAATTCGAGAAGGTAAACACGAAGTATGTTAATAAATATTTTCACTTTGATAACCGCTGCATCTGCAGTGTAGAAGAATTAGACCTATCTTCATCAAGGAAAAAATACACATTAAACTACAAAAAATTCTTCTTCAACAAATAAAATAAATATAACTAAAATAATTCACTTTCTTTAAAGATTATTTTATTTTCGCTAACACCAACCGGTTTTGGAACCATCGTTCCTTACCAACTTAGTTTTACAGAATATGGGCTATCATGCATTAGTGTCAGGTGTTAAAGTGGTGGTGGGTGACTGGTTTAGTTGTCTGGTTTTTCTAAATTTTCTAATCACATTATTGAAAAAAAACATAGCTTGGTTAAAAATAAAGCAGTCAATATTTTTCACATTGATAGTGAAGATAAACGCTTAGATAACTTAAGGCCCTAGAAATCAAGAAGTTCATAAATAATAATGAATGCATAATTAACAACAAAAAAAATCTAACCTACGGTCATATCTTAAATATGTTCTCTTCCATCATATTATCTGTCTCTTTTCCTTCCCCAGTCACCCACCGCCACTTTAACACCTGACACGAATGAATATATTTGCCTATATATGTAACACTAGGTTAGTATCCCTGAAGTACACCCTGATGAAGGAACGGTGGTTCTGAAACCGGTTGGTGTTAGCAAAAGTAAAGTGGTGTTTAAATAAAGTGAATTGTTTTTAATTATAAAGGGTTTTTCAATAGGAACGCTCAAACTTTCTTTCAACAGGGACAAGAAACTACGCCATATTTCTTCAATTTTTTTTAAGGTACTCGTATTTAGTTGGCAAATCATCATGGAGCAGTACACACACACCGGAGCAACGCTTGCAAATTATTCAAATCAACTACCAAAATTCGCGTTCACTCACCGCAACTTTAAGAGCATTACGACCATTTTATCGTCGTCATCACTTGCCTGCCACATCAAAAATTCAACGTTTAGTGCAAAAATTTGAAAGCACATTGTCGCTACTCAATGTTCCAGTGCCAGTGAGACAAAGAAATGCACGAAGTGAGGAAAATATTGCCGCCGCTAGAGCATCTGTTCTTGATGACCCAAATGAGTCACTAACACGACGTTCTCAACAATTGGACATTTCTGTGACGTCATTGTGGCGAATTTCGCGAAAAGATCTTGGCCTACATTTATACAAGATCCAGTTGACACAAGAACTAAAGCCGCTTGACCATTTGAAGCGTCGCCAATTCCTCAATTGGGCTGCACAACAATTTGAAAATGATGCTGAATTCCATCGAAAAATCATCTTTAGCGACGAAGCTCATTTTTGGCTCAATGGATATGTAAACAAGCAAAATATGCATTATTGGGCAGGCACCAATCCACACGTACTTCACGAAATACAATTGCATCCCGGAAAAATCACTGGTGTGGATTACATGCCGGAGGTGTCATTGGACCATATTATTTTGTTGATGATGCTAATCGTCATGTTACTGTGAATGGTAATCGTTATCGCTCCATGATAACTGATTATTTTGGCCTCAATTTGTGGTTTTAACAAGACGGCGCTACCAGTCACACGGCACACGCAACAATTGACTTATTGAAAACCAAATTTGGTGAGCGTGTTATTTCACGAAATGGACCAGTTCAATGGCCGCCTAGATCATGCGATTTAACACCATTGGACTATTTTCTTTGGGGCTATGTTAAATCTTTGGTCTATACCAACAAGCCGGCGACGTTACAAGAGCTAAGAGAAAATATTGAACGCGAAATTGGTGCGATTCGGGCCGAATTATGTGAAAAAGTGGTGGAAAATTGGATTCAACGATTGGACTTCTGCAAACGTGCCCGCGGTGGTCATGCGAGGGAAATTGAATTTTATACATAATTGCCACTAAATGTACTTCAAAACATAATAATTTTTTTTTAGATATATTCATTCGTTTTTGTTTTATTTAAAAAAAAAGTTTGAGCGCCCTTAATGAAAAACCCTTTATTTATAATGAATTACACAAAGTTAAAGTGATATACAACAGTATAAATAATATATATCTATAATATTTTTATGACATTTGCTATTCATTACAAATGTATGATATAATAAAATAAAGAATACACAAATCTCACATCATCCCAACAGTTAACTTGAAACATGTGCCCCTAGCGCCAACTTTTTGACACGCGATGTTTTCTATCGTGTTTTAATATTCAGTATTGTTCTTTTGTGTGTTTAGTGTTTCGTGTATATGTATGCGTGTTCGTGTCAGTCGCACGACCGGAAACGCACTGCTAAACATTAATACAAATGTTGTCTAGAAACACACCAACAGAACTAATAAATTTAGCATGGAAAAATACGTTATGAAAAAGTAAGAAAATAATTACTGAAAAATAATATACTCGTACATGTATAAAAGCTTTACTTATGATAAAAATATGATTTTCTTCCTGAAAAAAAATTTAATTTAAAAATCGTTCATGAATTTAAACACAAATTAACTTTATTAATTAGAAACATACATATAAAATAAATTTTATTGAAAAATATTGTTGCTACCGGGATTCAAACCTGGATCTCTTCCTATCCGGGAAATTGCATTATCCGTTTATGCTACGTCAATACAGTACATTGACGACAATTTTTTAAACCTATATATTACACTTCAAATTGATACATCTATCGTTCCATTATTTGAAAGCCATCTTCTTTATATTTACGGAATCTCAAATACCTTTGAGTAATTCGATAGGAGACCCCAGAATTAATAATTCATTTTTATTAAATTTTGGACACATTAATACAATTTGTATATTATTAAGGAGAACATATGCTTATTGTGAAGTTGTAATTATTTAGAACATAGGTCTGTGAAATTTTTTTTAAATACAAGTTAAATTATGCATAATCGTATAAATGTTTTTTCCACGGATAGGAAGAGATTCAGGTTCAAATCTCGGTAGCAACAACAATATTTTTAGATAGAATTGATTTTGTGTGTATATATTTCTGATTAAAACATTTAATTTGTATTTAAAAAAAAATCGCAATCCGATATTCTGAATAATTATAACTTCACAATGAAAATGAGTTCTCCTTAATAGAATATGAAATCATTACCAACTAAATTTTCTAGTTAATTTACTTAGTTTTTTAACTTAATACAGCCCGAGATATTTAAAAAGTCGAATTAATCATTCCAGTCCACCAATCCTCCCTTCCTTCATTGAGATGTAGACCCCATCATACTACGGGGAGGCTCCATTGTGTGGACTTATATTTTTAAAATTATAACCGATTTCAAAAACGAGAGAAGCTATAAAGATCTTATAAACTATGAATGGAAAATTGTTAATTAAGAAAAAATTGATTAAAATCAAAGTATTTACATTATTTTATTAAGAGATGATGATGATTTATTCTTCTTTAATCTTATTTTTTCCTTATGTTGTTCTTCATTTTATCACAAATAGGGAAAATAAATTAAAATAGAAGTCTGAGCGGTAATTTGATCCTAAGCTGTTACAAATGAATATCGAATTAGCGTACGTTGATTAGTTATGAGTGACAGTGTTCTTTGATGATATTTTTAAAGTTATATTATTTAAATTGGTGTCTTGTGTTGTTAAACATTGTTCATTAAACTTTAACTCGACTCTCTTCCCCGTCGACTTCAATGTTTTACTGCGTTCACTTCTAATTAATTTAACCTCTTATTCAGTGGCTTGGCGTCCATCCCGATGAGATCGAGTCGGATATATGCCTTCCTACAGTTTCAGATCCAGGGCTTTTTATGGCCTTCCTTTGGCAGCCACCAGCTTGTAGTCCTCAATGTTGAACCTTCTTCCCTCTATTGTATATGCTAGCAGTCGTGTTTCACAAGTTATGTCTGCTATGGTACCTGATAGTTTTATTCCGATATATGTGAAAAATTAATATTCGGAATTGGCAGTTCTAAAATAAATGTCAAATTACAAAACTTGCTAACGTGGTTAAAATTTATAACCAGGATTTATATTTAATTAAAAAATATAGGACATTTTAATAAAAACATTAGATATGAATGTTTAATAAAAAATAAACATTTAAAATTAGCCAAAATCTTAAATAGCTAGTACACATAAATGAAAATGTTGGTAAATATATTTTATTTTATTATTAGAAATAATACTTGTAATAAGATCAGTGTGTATACGTATACCCATTTGTGATAAGGTTATTATTGATGAGATCAGATAAACAAAAAAAGAATAACATCCCATAATTCTATTTTGCACAAAGGAATATAATTTAAAGTAAAACCATAGTAACAAAGATAATCTTAGTACACGAAACTAAATATGCAGAAAGCTATTGAAATATTTACAAGTTAAGCTCAAGTAAAATTAAATTAACACAAAAACATGTAACACACTTAATAAATTAGTTTTAAGTTAGTAATTTGATTCAGTCAATCAATGGGAGTTTGTATATAATAACGGTTATGGAAGGTACCATCATATTACGATAGGCATGTGAAAAGTAGGGTGCACATATTCCCGTCTCTTCCATAATATAAGATAAGAGAATTTTGAAGCAACATTTGAGAAAATTCAATAACGAGGTCTAGGTTAATTATCCAATTTATTATACAATTATCCGATTTACGTAAAAGATTTACTAAGTCACTGCAGGATTTATAAATAAATAAATAAAATCAAATGTTTTCTTTTTACGAATGTGTGAAAAAAATGATTTTTTTCATTTTTTCCTGAAATATTGTTAATGGAAATTATTTCAGAACATGTGGAAATGTTTTATGCCATTTTTTAATTAAAACATTAAAACACTTTTATAACTCACTCTGTGGACATGGACGGGGGCACCGTAATTTGCTCTTATTTAAAAAATACACAGTGACACACGAAATGTCAAATTTATAACAACATACGATGGGGATTCCGTTTATTTATTCATAAATGCAAATCGCGTTTTTAATTAAGAATGTATCTCTTATTTCATCTCCCTTTGACCGTAAACAAATTGTTCATACGTTTCATCCGTCTGTTGTATAATTCCCCCTCCACGCTACGTGTAGGAATCACTGAGCGGAACAATGTGGCCATGCGATATGAAGATTTTTCATAAAACAGGAATACAGATATTGTTTCTTAACTTAATGAAAAAAAAAATTGATCACTTTTGGTACAAAAAACGACAAATTTTGTTCGCTCATCAGTAAAAAAAGATTTTGCTTTAAATATTTTTATTACATGCGTCATGGAGATGTCGACCAATATTATGTCTGCAATATCATTGTTGTGTTGATTCTGAGTGGGAGAAGACGAAATTAATGGAATCGAAGAAATAAATTTACATAACATATAATTTAGTTTTAAACTTTTAATTTTTTATTATATTTTTAATGGACAGATATGGAAGTATGGATAATTAATTATTCGACTTATGATCTGTCTTCAACTGGCTTGAATGATCACTTTATACAAATATAACGTTCACCATTCTCGCTCATTAATTAATCTCCACATCTATAAAATTTATTATTTGTTTAATAATAGTGCCTTTTTAGGTGAAAATCCAGTAATTACATTTTCTTGGACATATTAAAATATTACTAATTTAATTTTAATTTTCTGATACAGTAATTTGTATATAATGTAAGAAATTTTTGCTGTCTCTTAAGTAGATCGATATTGTTATATTTACATTAAAGTATTCAGATCTGATCAAAAAATGTAGTAACACGCTTTTCAAGCAGCTCTTAAGGAATCGAAATAATACCATATATTTATTTTTGATTTAGAACAATAGTCTTAATGATTTATTTATTTTTTTCTACACACATAAAGTATATTATTAAGGAAAATACATTCTTATTGTGAAATGTAATTATTCAAAACACGAGTCTGTGATATTTCTAATACAAATGAAATGTATTAATTAGAAAGATATACATACATATAAAATCAATTTTATCGAAAAATATTGTTGTTGCAACTGGGATTCGATCCTGGATCTCATTCAATCCGGGGAACGTGCATTAACCTATCGGATTACTCAAAGGTATTTGAGGTTTCTGTAAGAAGATGGCTCTTAAATAATGGAACGATTCATTCGAAAAGTGTAACGTATAAGTTCGAAAATTTGTCGTCAATTTGTGTTGGTATAGCATAATCGGTTAAAATTGATTTTATATGTATATATAAAGTACAATTTTTTTATAGCAATATTAGTGTTTTGTATGTCCAAATGAGAATGATTTTAAATGATAGTATTTAGACATTTGTATAAAAACATGGTCAAAATATACAGTGATTAGATATTTACTTAATTAAGTATTTGATCAAAATTTATAATAATATAAATTTAAATAATAAATTATTATTATACACAGAAATTTATCAAATTAAAACTTAAGAACAAAAAAAATGTGCAATGTATTATTTATTTATGATCTTGTAATCATTTTAGGACATCGTTTTCACAAACGTTTATATTTGCTTCTATTTTTTTTTGCTGTTGGTTATACACCTATGTAATGCATATCTCTACGTATGTCTTATTCATATTATGTACGCTTTTAGAATAATAATATGCATATTAGTTTTACTCCAAGTGTTGAATTAAAATTTTGTCCTCTTAAAAGTATTAACACATTTTTTTTTTTTTACATGGATGATAAACTTAATACTAAAAATATGAATACAATTGAAGTCTTGACTGGTTGAGTAATGTCTAGCATTTATTAAAATTATTAAAATACTCGTATATTGATTGTGCAGACTTAATATCTTGATTATCTGCCAAAGGTATTTTAACACACCATTAAAATATATAATGAACAGTATCTTTACTTCATTTTTGTGAATATGTTGGCGTACTCCATTTTAAGAGTAAAACTTCGTTAGTCAGATGCACGGTACGGAGAAACTGCCACGGGCATAGTCCTAAATTATTGTGGAAGACGTTGTCGCACGTCTCGTCAGGTTTGTGTTAAAACCGACACAGTTTCGTGGCTCTTCGAGAATGTTCGAAAATCTTCATTGTCTTCAAAATGGTAGTTATGTCAAGATAATTCTAATTCTGTTTCCGTTACAACACAAATACTCATTATGTTCTATTAAATTTTAGGCATACTAAGCAGGCGAGTGTTCTAGAGGTAATGGTTTGGATGATAGTCATTTTAAGATCACTGGGGATTTAATTATTGGAAAGTTTTTTTTGAGTATTGTGGACATGTTGATTCTTTCGAACATTTTTAACCTCATATTACAGTATTAAACTGTTAATAGAAAGCTCTCGTATACAAGCCAACAGTATTTAAGTTGAGGGGACGACCAAAACGTAGATGGGCGGATTGGACAGCAGACTAGACCACAAAAGCATTGTCAAGGGATGAATGGCTCTCTATTGTGTCTGTGATCAAGAACTTAAGAGTTCCACGAGGCCATAAAAAAAGAAGAAGAAAAATAATCTATTAATAATGAAATATATGATAATGTCCACGATCACAAGACACAATTACTGGATTTTAAATTACAATTACAAAGGCATTGTTTTTAAACAAATAATAGGTATCTCATAGACACGAAACTATTTTTTACACACACATTCATATATTTCCGTTAAATATAATAAAAAATAGCTTTGTCTTTGAGATATCTATTATTTGTTTATTAATAATAAAATATTATAGTGTACTTAACGAAATTAGAAATATAGCTTTCTGCAGTTCTAAAAATAAAAGCGGTAATTTTGCTTCAAGATATCGATTGATTACAATATAGTAAAGAAATCGATTAATTAAAATAAAAAATTATACTGTAAAATATACTTTACATACAAGGTATCACAGAGATAGGAGTTACTGATAACAAAAGTTCGAGTGACTTTTAAATTTTTAAATTTTGGATAGACTTATTTGACGCTTAATGAATTGTTAATAATAATACATAACCGTCACTATTTGGATTGCTGTCTCTGGTACTTTCTATATATATATAATATAATTGTTCACTATTTAAAAAAATTTTTAGCTTGAATATGCATTATTTTTTAATTTACGTATTGTACATAGTCAGTATAATGTTTCTATTCAACTTAACTAATGTTGCCTGTAGTATTATTTATTTTTAATCTTACATTGTTTACAGATAAAAAAAAGTACCTACTGAATGATAGAAATATAGAAGGGAGAATACATTCATTCTTATATCTTCTGCGACACAGAAAATGAGAATTAAGGAACAGACCCAGAAAATTTACAAACTAGGTTGCTCTGGCAGTCCAATAAGCATTGACTCGTAGATTTATGAAAAAAAAAATCTTATCACTATATAAATTCTGTATTACGCGTGTGTGTATATTATATTATTAAAATGAAATGTGTATAAATACAGATATAAAGTATAAGTATAGATATATTGCAATTTCACAACCATAGCGTTATTTCATTAAAAAAACAGTCTACATAAAAAACATAGTATTAGTAAAAAGTAAAGTAAAGTATACAATATAAAATTCTAAACTAATAATTTGGTTGAAGATGTTACGTTACTCAAATTATAAGAAAAAAAAATTATAAATCGAACCATCAATTTGTTTTGAATTTAGCATTAATAATAATTCATAGATACCAAGACAATAATATTAAAAATTCTGAATCAATGTGTTGTACCTATGTAAGTAGGTTATAACAAAAACAAAGATATTATGTCATTATAAGTAACTACTTATAGTAAAACATTATTACTGAATTAAAAATACAACCCGTTGATAGTTTAGTTAATAAAACATTTTTATTCATAGGTAGCATTTTAGACCATATTTGAATAAACAATTTTTTTGTTAATATATTTTATGTTAATATACTCGTATGTCTATTATAATAATATAAGTAATATTATACATACTTTTGAAATTAGTAAAATTATCTTTGTGGTTAAAATTCATTATTTTTATTTGTTTTCTTTGTTTTATTAACCACTTATTGAGTTTAAATACATCTACCGGTTTCGAAAAATACCAAGATGTCAATAAGGAGAAAATTGTATTTTTCGAAACTGGTAGATATATTTAAACTCAATAAGCGGTTAATAAAACGAAGTTAGCAAATAAAAAATATGTTATAAGTCTATTATTTCAGTTATGCACGTTTTGTTTATATTATTGGGTTATTTTCGTATATTTTATTTTTATTATTCGTAAAAAAAATTAATTTCTAATTTTGTTTGTACAATTGCGTTACCTGTTTTTATTCTTAAGGCGGCAGAGTTGCGATATTTCACTTTTAAATACCTCAAATTGTACCACAACATTAATTATGACACATTATGCAGTGCGTTATTAAATCGGTTTGTAGAAAATTGCTATTGTTCTCTAGCCCGCCTTTTAATCAACAGCGATTTCCATATCGTGAGTACGTTTTGGGCAAACGGCACGCGAAAGCGGGAAAATTAAAATCTCCCGCTGATAAACCGTCAGTCAAGTTAGCACGCGCTTCCTGCCCAGACACGAGAATTACACTGTACTTTCGATTATCCGAATTTAGGGTAGGGTGCACGGATAAACCGTTACATATTTTTTGTGTTACAAATAAAAAAAACAATTTACAATAGTTTCCAAGTAGGTACTGTTGTATTTAGAGTTTGCTTTCACTTCATTTATATTTTAATCTATTAGTAATTATAATTACCTTTTTGGTTTACGCCTGGAATGTAAGAGATTCAGTTTAGTGATTACCTACCAGTTTGGCGAATGCTTAGGAAGTTCACTTTTTTGATTTAACTAAAATTGACTCCAGTTTACACAAGACATTCAATGAATGTAAGAATCTCGAATGGCAAATGAATTGAATGTCTTACCTCGGTTCTGCCTCCATGTTTATTTTATAAAGCTAAAGTAGTGAGTTTACAAGTTTAGATGAATATGTCACGATACCAAATTACTAATGTGTATATGTATTTTGTGGTTTATTATATCAATTTCTATAGATTATTAAACTTTGTTTATTATAATAAATTTATAATAAACAATATTTTGTATAATGAGAGTTCACAAGTAAAGCAGCTAGACTGGTCGGGAGTACGAAAGATAATGATCTCCCTGTTGTCAGTGACCGAAAGGCTCGAGCATTCTCCCCACTATTGAAGTGTCCCCTTTATCCGTCCTTTTTAGTCAGTCTGGTGTGAGTAAACTCTAAGGCTTATTCGCCATGTTCCGCTAGTGGCTCTGGTATCGCGGCTAAATCATATTCACCGCATGGCCCATAGGTGTTGTTGTCTACTCGCCACACCTTATACAACTACTTGTAAACTACTAATGTTTTAACACATTTTTTTATAGTGATATAAGTATGGTGATTGGGACATGGTTTCGAATACACTATGCACAGAGGTAGTGAATAGCGACCCTCCGCTTTCCCAGGACCATTTTATGAGCAAAAACTCTCAGCTGCTCATTCGCTGACAGGTTGATATTTTATTCTCTACACTAATTTGCAGTATATTATTATTATGTATCAATTGTAAAATTAAACATATATTAGTCCAAAATTTGTCGCAATTGTAATCCGTTACTGAAGTGGAATGGTAACACTTTTTCCGATTAGGAAGAGATCCAGGTTCGAATCTCGGTAGCATCTAAATATTTTTTCGATAAATAGATTTTTATATATGTCTTTCTAATTGATTAATTTAATTTGTATTAAAAATATCACCGAACTATGTTTTGGAAATGCAGCTTCACAACAAAAATGTATTTTCTTTAAAAATATAAATTTATTTTGGGTTCAATTTTAGTTTCTCAACGTGATTAATACTATCTATTTTTGAATTATCACTATCAAATATTATGTAAAAGGCTACAATACTTTTTGTGTCCGCCTCCTTTTATTTATTTCAGTCAAAAAAAATTTGCACTCATTCTTCTATACAAAAGTACTGGAACATTTCCATTTATTGTATACTAAAAATATAATATCTCACATGATAGCCCTTTGAACAGGGGCGTGCAGTGCATACAGCAAAAAAGCATACATTACTAAAAATTCTGGGAAACAAATGTAAATGAAATAATTGAATTAACCTAAACGAAAACATTTAGCGCCATCTAAGTACCAGTAGAGACTTTAATTACTTAGTTATAAAAATTACCACAACAACTCACCTTTGTACTCGTGGCGCTCTTTTGTATTCGCCGCATCGAGCTATTTACATTACTCTGTTCTGTCTTTAAGCTAGTGAGTCATATTATTGGTTGTTTACTGAATTGAAAATTTATTTCTTCCGTTCTGTATGGAGTCGTTACCAAAACAAAAAGCAATTGGCAGAACTATTTCCTACGTTAACCTTTAATTAAAATAATTATTTACTTTAGTTATTACGCGAAGGATTTTCAAACAATAAATTATTCATGGAAACAATAAATTATTTAGTCATGGAAAGTGTTCTTAAAAACGTTAATACATTTTTTAAATAGGTAAGAAAGTATTATTTTACGTTAAAACTTTAAAAACACTATTAATAGTACTCTAAAATTACAAATAAATACATGGTAGGGTCGTATAAACGACGGATTTATTTTGTCTAAAGACGTTGGTTAAATGAATGTACATATATTATATTTTATAATAGTATAATATCGTTGGCAACAATATAACCTAAACCTATACCTACTGCACGCCACTGCCTTTGAAGCTATTTCTCTCGGTTGGACCAGCACCGTTATCACAGTCTCTTGAAAATTCCTCTGACTCCGTTTTATTCGTTTATCAGCTATTTATTATAATCATAAATTTGATATTTTGATTGCAATTATATAACACGTAACGTTTTGTTAATTGATACATAGTGGTGAAACCAAAAATTAATCAAAGTATTATTTATTTATTTTTCATTTAAAAGTATGAACAATAACAAATGAATCTATTCAAGTTATTAACAACATGAATGTACGATAATATTATATTATATAGGTACCTTTGTATTATATGCAAATTTATTAAATTAAATAAAAATGCATTTTTAATAGAATGTAGAAATAGCTAAGGGTTGAACCGATATGTACGAGTATATGATATTTAGTCTCATGGAGTACATCAGTATCCGAAGCAAGCGGTTCAATAGTATAATTACTGTTGCAGTAGGCCTAACCACACGTAGATCGGTTTAATACAATATAACATAAATAAATAAAGAAAGATCAATATTATACATAAATGTATAGTTTTTAAATACTTGCCGTATTAGTCTGATCAGATATTGAAGGATACCCCTGTCAGATGCTTCATCAATTGATAAGCTTGTACAAAAGCGAACGTGGCATGGGTAGAAGATAAGTGTGATACGCCAGAGCAGAAGAGTGTGGGTTTTATCCTCTCTGCCTACCTCTGCAGAAGTAATGATGAATAAGTACATAATCAATAATATGTTCCTTATTTTCTCTTAGCTATTGTAGCCATGAATGCCTAAGATGATGCCAGATGAGTAGAGATCCTGGAAGATTTATTTATTTTATAACTACATATATATAAAAATTTGTTTAATGCCTATTTCATTAGAAAAAAAATATGTTGAGACAGGCAAAGTGAAATGGGATGAAAGTTTGTTTAGAAATATTCAAATATAAAAATAAGATATGAAGTGCTGTGTATAAAGTGTATGTAAGCATTATATCCTTAAAAATATAGTTGGTTTCGGAATAGGCTAGATTTGCAGCTTGTGACGACACGCGGATAATTGAAAAACCGGATAATCGGACAGCGACGATCGAGAGAATACTATATTATCAAAATGCAATTATACAGCTGGTGTAGCGGTGTTGTTTAATCAAAATAAACGACAACAGATGGCGTTGGCTCCACTAGTTCGGCGAGTAAGATTATTTTCCTCCGGATAAATGTGATTTATCGTTTCATTTGTTTCTCCATTTGGGCGCGTGTCCATTTGCACGGATGAAAAATATATCCTTTAATTTTTTAATTTCGAGTAAAATACGCGCCCACCGCTTGATTGATCGCGCCGCTGAAGATAAACTTTCACGGGAACAGAATACCGCTTAGTACCCCGCGAACTAGTGCTTTTAACGATGAGTAATATTCGACAGATGCTGGGAGCGGCGTATGCGCTGCGAGTGTTTGGTTGTACCGCCATAATGACCCTTCCATTAATTATTCAACAGCACATTTTTCCACTGCAATGCACAACTATATTAACATATTGAATTTAATAATTTTATTACGGTAATAAATCTAATTATTTTGTATTATTTAAAATTATAGTATAGTGTAAAAATAGTGCTCGAAGAAAAACTCGATCTTCTTTGCTCCTTGCTTATTCCGCCGTTTATTGCCAATTTATTCTCCTTTCGAAACATATTTAACCGTAATCTTGTCGTTGCCCAATTGTTACGTACTTGCGTGATAAGTACTTCTATATTTGTATACCCCGAAGGAAATTGTTGGTTGGTCCAATAGAAACTCTTATATGACAATTATAATTTTTATTGCACGAATAATACAGTCTTATGATACAAAGTATATAACTAGTCAGGGAGCCAAACGGTAACGAAAAGAGGCCGTGTCCCGCGCGCGTCGTCTTTTTGAGCCTACCACATGCACACCCACAAACATCTGACACTGGCGGTGCTGGTGCGCTGACACACACATATACACACGATCTCAAAGATATCACAAATATATTATTAGAAAATATTTTCACATGTATACATTTATAAAATATCAACAAAAATACATATTGCCTACCAACTAATAATAATAATAATGTGTTTATTCCAGCGTGATCAGGTTTTTTTTTAACCCGATTCGCCATAGAGATAATACATATTATGTTATACATTAAGGTTATGAAATAAATATAATGCTATGAAAAAAAAAATCAAAGAAAATATTAATAAATAAATAAAAAATAAATAAAAAAAAGTTAATAAAAAGTAAAAAGTTCACACATATATACATACAAAATATAAATATTACATATATAACTACTTCAGTCACGGCCATTGCTGTAGCTTTTCTGTAGGCGCTGCCATTCTTTCAAGGGAACCAGCTTTCCATGAGAGCGCTGCTTGCACCAGAGAGTTGGTGTTGAGCTCCAACCGCAGCTTTACGCCAGCAACTCGATGTCTCAGAAGCAGAACGAATCCATGTATACGGCCTTCGGTAAGCATTGCAGATGCGCTGCAATAACGCGCCAATCCGAACAGTATTCTGTATGAGTTGTTGTACTGAATTCGGAGACGGTTATACGTAATTTGTTTGTATTTCGACCAGAGCTCGCAGGTATACATGCTGGTGAATAACGATTTAAACAGGATGCTCTTCACCTCCTTATTGCATCGGTAGAAACGTCGTGATAGTATATTTGCACGAACGCTCATCTGTCTCCTCTGTCGTTCTATATCATCATCGTCTAAAATGTTTAATTTTTTTAAATCAAATCTCGAGAAACTGAAACGCAACATTGTTAATTATTACCGCGTTAGGTTAATTGTACATAACGTGTGAGAAAAATAATAAAATATTGTACTTATTTGCTTACTTACGATCAATCTATTGTATTGCAGGATTAGGAAAAGAGGATAGAACGCCATACTATTTCGTTCTGGCACACCAATCTTGCGTCGTCCACTTTTATATATATATATACATGGCCGTTTTTAATTGAACCGCTCACCAATATTTGGTTTATCTAACCATGTCAGGTTTTTTGCGGACGTCCTCTGTTTCCGTTGCTTTCAATACTCGAATCATACATTTTAATTACCATCTTCTCCACGTTCCATGTGACCAAATCATTTCAGTAACCCTCTCTTTATTCTGTCGACTACGCTGTAAACAGGCAATATAATAAATACGCTCCTAGTATGTTCCTTTTTCATAATGATTTCAATCACGCATATGTTGTGCGTCAAAATATTTAATTACATGTAGATGCAGTTGTGAGTGAAATGTTCCTCATACATGGGTAGTAGGTAATTGACGTACTTGTTGGTCACATCGGGTGTTCGGAGTCTGAACCTCATTCCAGGAGACCGGTAAGTTAATCTTATTTTCAATACACACGATGACGTAGATTTTGGGCTACTACTATTTAAAAATTGTACAAAATAATGAAAGAAATATGGTTTTGAAATATGATTTGATTCATCGAAATTAGTTTAAATTCTATATAGGTACGAGTATGTACCATAACTCTATCCCGATCCACAAGGGAGGAATGTGACAAGATAAACACGTTAACAAAATGCCTTATAAGTAATTTAATACACCTTAGTTTACTATAATTATTTCGTATAAATATGTAATGAGGTTTTAGCTAAACAATATTGTAATTATTTCAAATAAATTATCATTTTATACTTTTACTGAAATTATTCTGTACATTCCCACTTTCCCATATACTTGAATAATTAAAATTGTAAATTTCATAATTATATCGTGCAATAAAATGCACGGTGAATATTACGGTGAATCTCAAATACCTTTGAGTAAAACTCGATAGAAGACGCCAGAATTAAATTAATTAATCAATTTTATTAAATTTGGAAACAGGATGAATATTATGTTCCAGGGCGATTTTTTTTAGCCGCCATTATGATTTGGTGTATATATTACGGTTTGTATTTAGTACTTGCAGAAAATAGTTGATTACAATTTATTATCAAGAATCTAACGCTTCAACGACGTGTTGAAGTCATTAAAACATTTTATCTAAATAATAATGCAATGCTGTAACCAATAATGGTGATCGCTATTGCCACATTCGATTGACTCGATTGCACGTGATTTCAACAGGACGAGGTCACCTCACACATAGCCCGATCTATGTTTGAAATTTTGCGAGAATTTTTTCCCGGCCGCATAATGTCAAAAAGTGGTGATGTCAACTGGCCTCCTCGATCATGTGATTTGACAGCTCCCGACTATTTTATATGAAGATACTCAAAAATGAAGGTCTAGAACAATAAGTCAACAACAATTCCAATTCTACAGGATAATATTCGAAATGAAATTGCTGAAATAACATGCGTAGTGTGCGAGAATTTTATGAAAAATATGGTTAAATGAGCACGCATTTGTGCCGCTGCCAGACGTAAATATTTAGCCAATATCAAAATTTACACATAATTGTAATAAATAACATAATTAATAAATAAAATTTAATTTAAATAACTATGTTTTTTTTTTTTTTTAATTATTTAAAAATAACATCGGCCTGGAACATAATATTCATCCTGTATTTATAAATATTTGTATTCTTTGAATTCTTGTTGTGCAATAAATAAAAATTGTAATTGGAATCAGGTTCATTATTATAATATAAAATTCTTTTACGGGCCAGCAAATGTGTTTTTGGTCGATGAAGATATGATGAAAATCTACGTCACTTATATACATTTCCACACGTACCTGGCGCGGGAACTCGATTATGAACTCGAGATAAACACAGGTATGTGGCGCAGTTCTCGGGGGATGCGCTTCAACAACAAATTCTCGATATCAAAGCACTCGGGACAGATTCAATTAACCGAGGCGTCGATCACACTCCCGGGAAATCGTGGACCCTGAACAGGTGAGCGCCCCGCTGTTCAGCATCAGCCCAGATCAGGTAAGGGGAGATAAATTGGAAGGGAATATTACACGAGTGATGAAAACAAACTGTTTCAGACACATCCGATTGACTTCCGAAAAGTTAGCGCGAATGGAATGTTGTGTTCAATTAATTGAGTTTGAAACTAAGACTGTTTAGGTTATTTTAGAAATCCCGGAGAGTCGCGGATGTTGACGGATCTTGTGTAGTAGTGTATGCGTTTCGGATAAGTAAATATTTAAAAATCTATCGACAAATTTAATATAATTATCAATAATCATAATAAATTAATATCGATTGGGAGAATCGTACATTTTATTAAAGTGTTCAGTGCGAGTGTATATATGATTTTTATTTCTGAAGGTATTTACTGTCAGATACAGAGTAATAATAAAAATAATTTCATTTTTTTGATGTTTTAATTATCGTTTGATGTATGTCGTTTGTGGTGTTTATCCAGATAAGAAAAAGTGACGCTCAGAAAAAGAAAGATAACTAAAAAGACCAACTAATTTTTGGGAGAGGATGTGATGCAAACTATACGTGCAGCTGATATACTCTTCTACCACAACGTCAACCGTCTTATGTATATTCCTAGAACCGCATTTAAACACTCGTACGTATTCATACGCACACACACACACACACACACACACACACACACACACACACACACACACACACACACACACACACACATATATATATATATAACATAATTTATAAATAAATATAAATATTATCAAGAATGTGCAATTCTTCAAAACATATTAAAACACAAAAAATATGATGTTGACTATTTTTTTTGCTTATATAATTTCAATCCTTAAAATACCTTACTTGATGTATTAGAACCAAACATTTTTTTAATTCAAAAATAGTTGCTCAATATCGTATCAACGAATTGGGGAGGATGATCTGTTTACTTTGATAGACTCACACCTGTATTAAAGTAATCAGTATTTTTCATTATCTATCTACATGTAGGAGTATGTATATCAAACTTATCTCATTATTTTGTTTTTAAAATATTATAAAAATAATAAATTACGATAATAACACAAATCGTATTCTGTTATTGATGTATCTATCTAAACTGAATTTAATTGTTTAATATTCAAAAAACAAATAGTTAAATTATCTTATTCCAAGAAAATAGTGAAATAGCGGTTATTTTTTTCTAATTTTTGTTCTTTAATTGATTTATGGTCATTTAAAAAATATCAGTAACAGATAATTATTAATTGTGTGAAATGCAGATACTATCTACGTAATACTTGTTAGTTATTCGAATTGTACATATTATTTGCTAATTGAGACATATTAGTGGCCTTCAAATTAAATAAACCAATCTAGTTATTTACTTACTTACCATCACTTACCAATAATGCTTACTTATTTACTTACTTACCATCACGCCGTTTCCTCGCGGGGGTAAGCAGAGCGGATAGAGCGCCACATTCTTCTGTCCTGACACATAATTCTCGCCTCATACACGTTCATACATCTTCTTATACAAGCTCGACGATTATTTACCTGGTCATGCCAAGTCTTCCGCGGACATCCTCTACTTCTGGTGCCATCAACACTTACGTCATATATCTTTCTTACCATTCTCTCCTCATTTATTCGTTCTATTCATCGTAACTACCTAAGTGATCCATTCATAATCTTACTCACTATACAAAGATCAGCTTTACATTCTTTCCTTATTTATTCAATATTTACTCTGTCATAAATGAATCTGTCTTCAGTCTATTTTCGTTTCTCTTCTGCTAAGTCCAGACCTCACTTCCATACATCAGTGTCGGTGCCAGTGAATCGCTAGTCTTGCCTCAGTTGACAAGTTTCCATTAGCTATAATTCCATTCAAAGTGCCATTCACTTTATTCCCTGCATACCTTTCTATGTCTTTCCGTTTCTATCGAAAATACTTCCCAAATACACAAATTTATCTACTTATTCCAAACATTCATTACCTACAAGTATTTTGAACGTTGTCCATGCTTCTCATTTCAATACGTTTCTACAGATTCTGAAAAGTCTCCAGAGAACATAAAAAGCATATTAAAAGTTTATAGTAACTGCGCTGTTTGCACGATATTCACAACGAATATTGGAAAATACTAAAAATCCACGACACAACAGATTCCTGAGGGTACAGGATGTCAGCGTTGGTGGGACGTATAAGTTTATCGCAGACGAGATTAGATAATAATCACTAGGAAGGCTGTAAGAATGTTGCTGAGATGCTCACTATCTCGGTAGGACGAGGGTGAAATTCCCCGCGGATGCACATTGCGACTGAGAACGGAAGAAAGAAAGGTTGTAGCCCCGGATAAACTGATTGTTACACTGAAGATGCTTTTGTATCTACAAGAAAGAATGCATTTTTAAATATATTTTTATATCAATACTAAGTTCAAGAAAAAATCTCATTTTTTATTTTACAAAAAATGATTGGTTGGTATTTACCTGCTAGTATTAAATTTAATTATTACCGAAACCATGAAAAATATGTACACCTAAATTGAATGCTCAAGGCTCAGTAGATTTTTTTTTTCGTATTTATTTGTTTATTCTTAATATAGTGCATACACAATAATTTTATATATGCATTAATATAAACAAGAACAAAATCGTTCTTTTTTTCTACAACTTATTTGCTTAGTTTTATTTTGAATCTACGTAGTTTCTCCTCTTTTTTATGTTTTCTGTCATTTCATTAATAATCTTCACCCCACTGTGCATCATCGATTTCTGAGATTTAGCCTTCTTCCTGAATGGCAGTCTCAGTCTATCTTTTTCTCTTGCATGATGTTCGTACTCATGTAGATTTGCATTAGTTTTTAGTATAAATTCTGCTGATATTTTATTAGGGTCAGACGATTATATAATTATTTTACTCGAAACATGCATGCGAATTGGTTACGCTCGCAGGCCATTATTAAAAATGTGACCGATTTACAAACGGAGAGAATTATTTTAATGACGATACTTACTGCTGCTTATATTTAGTCGGAGCCCTTGTATACTTTGTTACTATGGAAATTTAACTAGCATGGATAGCCGGTAATAAAATTTTGCCAAATGTAATTTTCTTTTACACACTTCAATTTTATGTGATTCACATTGTTTTGATTGGTCAACAAGTACCGAAGCGGCGCTAGACAGGAAATGATGGAAGCGGCTCATCGAGAAATTGGGCCCCCAACCATTACAAGGTAAGGAGACCAAAATGATTATGATGATACTTTTATAACATATTAAATATACACATATTTATAATAATATACAAGTCTTCATCTTCCATCTCTTGACCGCGAGCTAACTGCCTAAATGAGGCATTTTTATGAATAATTATAACTTCACAATATGTTCTCCTAATTATTGAAATATTCATTTTTAAGTCAAATGTGTTTTTCCAATTACTTTTTATCACCCCATTGAAAAAAGTGTATTTTCTGAAACCGGTTGGTAAATATAATAAACTCATACCGGTTTAATTTAATGAATTATTTGTCATTAAAGTGAATAACTACAACGTTTGCTTTGAATATTAAAATATTATTATTATTAATATATATATATATATTATTTTATGGTATGTTTCCGAAGTATGCAGCTTAACTTAGAATAAAATTCACGAGAATATTATAAAATAAATATAGTTGGGTAAATAAAACAATCGCGCGATTTTACGAGACAAACATAAAATCATGCGAAATCTAGAAATTTCCTGAAGACGAGGTCGGATGTTGGATTGTAGTAAAAATACAACGAAATTAACCAAATAAAAATAATTTCTCACTAAAAATATTTTTAAAACTGTCTGAAGAAAATGTGACACGTGACAAGCAGAGAGCGGCGCCACCCTACTGAAAGTTTCCTGAAAAAAAATACGAAAAACCTCGCAGTGACCTGATTAAGATTGATATAATCATTAGTTTGTTTAAATTCAGTTTCCGTACCATTCCTTGGGTTTAATAAGAAATTCAGGAAACTTAATTTTATTTCCTGTAAAAATAAATGGATTTTTCCGAGTTTTTATTCGGTAGCGTTAATTTGATTATTTAAAAAATATCAACTTTAAATAATATTGTAATTTTTTTGTAATATTAATATTGTAAGTAAAAAAAGAAACAAAAAGAAAATATTTGATATATCAACGAAATTTACTTGTATTTATTTATAACTTTAATATTTGTAATATTACATACTTTATACATGTATTCAAAACTTTGTGAGTAATATAAAGTGATTTATTTTTTTTTTATTTTCATTTGTTAGCTTTGTTTTATTAATCACTTGAGTTTAAATATATCTGCCGGTTTCGAAAAACACCATTTTCTTCTTCAGGATATTAATACTAACTAAAAACATATGTTATTGTTTCTTTACCAGAATCTATTTTTTTTAAAAAAAAACGACAATTATTTAAAAAATAAATTTAGTGCCTAACTCAAATTGTTACTTAATACAAATTTACTCGAATAATTTTTAGGAAAAATTTTTAGAATGGGACTCGTAGTAAAATTTATTTGGTTGTTTATAATTTTTTGATTAGTTTTACTCGCTTTATTTATCTCCAACGGTTCCAAATTATTTCATTTGTGACCAACACCGTATAAAAGTGATAAAAAGTATATAAAGTGATTTTGGCTTTAAAGTGTAACAATTAAACTGAAAATATGACATTTTATAATTTTAAGAAAAGTTGGTTGTCATGATCATATATTTTATTTAAATAAAAATAAATAACAAATCTGACGAAGATATGAAAATTAGTACAGTGCTACTTATGTTTTATAGCAATGATTAGATGATAATAATATCGATCATTGCTATAAAAATAGTTGTATAAATTTCGGATAAGATCAGTGTTTACCTACGCATCAGAAACCTGAAGCCTAAATTTGAAAATTTAATCAACATTAGACATATTTGAAAGAAGGAAAGAAGGGTAGCATAGGTGTTACAACCAGGAACTTAAACGTGTGTGGTAAACTGAAAGTCACAAAAATCATAAAATTAATCAATCGATGAATAATCGATTTAATGGCTAGAACTATACAGAATATATGAATGATGTCCAACCCCCGAAATTGCTGCTTGAAGCAGTTGCAAGTATGTTTTTGAGGAGGACAGGATCTATACCTATAGTGTGTGTGCAGAGCCAGGAATCATGATGATGGCTAAAAGATAGAACCGAAATTAGTTTGAACAAAAAATAACTTTTTTTTGTAATAATGCAGATATATGATATAATTAGTTAAAAAAACACTTTTTCTGAGTGTCAGATAAATATTTTAGCTAAGAATTCCAATCGCAGTAAGAAATATCCCATATATGAGGGTTGACTTAACAGAATTAATGTTAATCAAGCAACAAAATAATTTTTGACAATTTTAAAAATAATATTATTTGAAATATCTATACATTATTTACCCCCTTATAATAGTGTACTTTTATATGTTTTAATTGTAAGTACATATGATCTATTGGAAATCCTCGCCTTAAAATGGGTATTATTGAGTGATTAGTCAGAGATCAGGACGCAGGCGCCAAGATTGAAATAAATAAACCCACACACTACGTTTCACACCATAGATTTATAAAATAGCATGTAAAGAAAATTTAATATGAATTCTAAAGAGATTTTTGTAGGTGATAGTACATTATAGGTACACTCTCCTCCTCCGCTGGGCTACATATCTCGTAAATATATATAAAGATTAAATTATTAAGGAAAACACATTCTTATTGTGAAGTTGTAATTATTCAGAACATAGGTCTGTGATATTTTAAATACTAAATTAATGTATTAATTATAAATATATACATATAAAATCAATTTTGTCGAAAAATGTTGTTTTTGCGTCACCGGGATACGAACCTGGATCTTCATTTCCAATCCGGGGAAGTGCACTACCTTTGTGCTATAACGCCAGTATTTTTCTTGACAAATTTTCGAAACTATATGTTACATTTTTCAAATTAATACACCTGTCGTTCCATTATTTGAAAATTTGTCAAGAAAAATACTGGCGTTATAGCACAAAGGTAGTGCACTTCCCCGGATTGGAAATGAAGATCCAGGTTCGAATCCCGGTGACGCTAAAACAATATTTTTCGACAAAATTGATTTTATATGTATATATTTATAATTAATACATTAATTTAGTATTTAAAAGATTAAATCGTTTAAAAATAAATTAAAATGCCCAGAAATTTAGATTGAAACCTTTAAACTGCAGTATTTAAAGAATATTAGTGTCTCGGAGAGTGAGACGTGCGCTACATCCTGCCTCGGGACTCACGAACTCGTTTAATAATAGGGAATTTTAATATCTAACTGGCGCGGAAGCCTAACGTGTCATGGCGCGGGTTCATGATTTATTTTCTCAACTATTCCTGCAGTAATAACAATCCTTTGAAGGATATTAATTACATCTGGAGGCCTCGTAATACGTAGAGTCAAACGATTAACTAGGGCTCGTCTACCTGAAATTATAGTTTATACAGTGTTAGCGGTTCGTGTCGATTCATATTTAGTAATAATTAAAAAAAATAGAATTGCCATTGTTTGCGCGGGCCTAGTACCCTAAGTGAAACTATCCAAAATTTGTTTAAGGTCACTTAAAGGTGCATGATTATATATAGAGAATAACAAATAGACATGCATTTAATCGTAAATACATGTACATAAAATACATATATAATACTCCAAATATTGTTTGCTTTAAGAATGTATACAAGAGTTACGCAAACATATTCAACTAGTAAATTTACAAAACTAATTGAATGAATTTTATTACTTATTTATATCTACGGATAGGTTTACAAATTTCATTAATTTGAAAATCTCGTCAGGCACTATCGGTTTAAACATAGTCATGTTTACATTGTAATGTTGCGTATGAGAATTCAATTGATGATTAAAAGTTACTTGTAAAAATATTCAAAAATTAAAGTTATTATATTGTGTAATACATTATACATTTTTTTTTTATTTTTTTTATTTTTTATTTTTATTTTTATTTTTTTATTTATTATCTTAGTTTTATTAACCACAATTGAGTTTAAAAAACATCTACCGGTTTCGGAAAACACCTTTCCTTCTTCAGGATGTCATAACTAACTAAAAATATAGTATTGTTTCTTCACCAGAATCTATTTTTAAATTTTTTAAAAAACAACAATTTAAAAAAAAAAAAAAAATTTTAGTACCTAACTCAAATTACTGCTCAATACAAATTTAGTCGAATAATTTTTAGGAAAAAATTTTAGAATAGGACTCGTAGTTAAATTTAGTTGGCTGTTTAGAATTTCCTGATTACTTTTACATGCTTTATTTATCTACAACGATTCCAAATTATTTAATTTGTGACCTACACCGTTTATATGCAAAATTGACAATCCCAATTTTTTATCAAAACCATGACTATTTTTTATCAAATGATTAGCAAATTCTGAAAACCCACTATTGTTCAAACATCTCAAATGCTCCTTTACTCTTATATTAAAATTTCTACCCGTTTTATCAACATAAAATGCAGCACAATCCTTGCAACTAAGTTTATAGACGCCAGAGTTGTTAAATTTATCATCTTTGTCTTTTTTTTTTTTTAATAATTGTTGTTCTTTAAATAATTTAAAAATAGATTCTGGTGAAGAAACAATACTATATTTTTAGTTAGTTATGACATCCTGAAGAAGGAAAGGTGTTTTCCGAAACCGGTAGATGTTTTTTAAACTCAATTGTGGTTATTAAACTAAGATAATAAATAAAAAATATGAATCTTAACCACCAAGTTAATATTGCTAATTTTAAAAGTATCATTATACATTTATTTGCTGAGCAATAAGTATTTTTTAAATACTCAACGAATAGATAGAAAAGAATAATAATAATTTTGAGTGTATCACAAATAATTAATAATCTACCTCATATAATACATAATATATAATAATAATATGGCGCAAGTATTGATTAAAAATTATAATAATATTTTAAAAATTGATGATTCGAAATAAACAATTGATATTAATTTCATGCATCATTTCTCTAGAAATAAGAAATTCAATAAATATTATTACCACAATTTCTTTAAATGGTTATTGACCATTGACTTTGATAGGTGGAAAATTATAAATCTTCTATTTTATGAAATACTTTAAATTTGTCATTTTTAATATGTCCATACTTACAGAAAAACTACTTTAGAAAAATAAAAGTTTAAAGATTAAATTTTTAAGTTATCGTAAAGTTGATAAGTAAAGCGTCACCCTGTACTAACACCCATCTCTTTCCTCGACTTCTCACTCACTCTAGCTTCTATTCTTCCTCTCAACTGTGGTATGTTATATGAACTATCCATAAGGTAAGTAATCCACTTTCCTCCCTTTTGATGCATTTTTATTATCGTTTAACAATAATTGAAACCCGTATCCTGGTTAATTCTCCTTGATTAAACGAAAAAAAGACTTAGGTCTCATTTTGTCACATGCGTTCATATAAAATTCTTGTCATGATCGTGACTGCGTTTTCAGATTATGTGTTTTTGTTTGGTGTCCCCAAAAATAAATATTGAATGAAAGTGATCAAATAGATTATGAAAATGATTATCTTTGTCCGATCCATAACTGGGCGTATTTTAATACTTTCAATGATAAACTTTCGTCATTTTTCGTAGATATTTTTTAATATTTTTTTACCATAATATTTTTTTTACACATTTTTATTTTTTATACCATAAAAATAATATTTTTGATCTGAATTATGCATAGGCAGTACAAATCTATCTAATTTCATTATACTAAATATTTAAATTTATTATTCAATTTAATTTTGTTTTAAAGGCTACAACTAGAGGCAATTTATGGATTGAAAATTTATAAATCCAACCATAACATACGCTAGATTTTTTCTTGAAAAAAAATATTAGGAAAGCCAGTGTTGAATTATAATGTAACAAACATTTATGAAATAAAAATACAAGCTAAATATTCGTTAAATTGTTTTCAATCTTCAATAAGATTTCATTAAATTCATACAAAAAATCATTACTTACAAATAATTAAAATTTCAACTTATTAAATATTTACAAGTACCAACTGAAGTACTTGCAAATAATTTATAACTTATAACTATCTTTGAAAACTTTTAAAATCTAACGGAATTAAATATTCATACCTGCTAAGACTAATACATTTTAAAAACCTTTTTGAATTTATAGTTATATAAATAAATATCAGATATCTCATAGAGAAAAGCTATTTTTATTATATTTAATAGAAAATATATAGAAGTACGCGGTAATTATAGGGCTTACGACCTGTCTTTGGCTTGCTTAAGTGATTACTTTACATAAATATAACGTTCACTATTCTCCCCCTATCAAACTCCATATCTATCAAATTTTTGAAAGTTGTATATATGTTAATATGTGGACTCACTTTGAGTACCACTACACCATCGTCATCTATAGACCAAATTTGATAATTGATTTTTCCTTAAAACGGCACATATGTGAGAATGTAATTTTTTTGAAAATTATTTAGTTATATTGTTATAGTTACTGTTGAAATGATACTGAAAGCAGGAGTACTTCTAGACAAGCTACCAGAATCTTTCGTCCTCTCTCCTAATCCAGGTCTAGGATCCAGGTTAAGGTTTTTGGTAATTTGGAAAACGTTCTGAAGGAATGATGTACCTGACGTGCACGGCAAATAAATTACCTACAAACAAATTGAAGTTGAGTGTGCCACTTGTGGAGTTATTATTAATGAACTATTAGCCTTTATATAGTACAAGACAGGTTGTATTCACGAAATAACAGTTAGGTTACAATGGATTCATCAAAGATGTCGTATTCGTGTAAAATGCGGAAAGGGAAGTGCCAGCAAGCAAAGGATCTTCAAGACATCATAAAAGCTATGATGGAAACGGATCTATATAGTTTAATTGTTTTTGTCGACTGCCAGCTAGAGAAATTACTACCTGTAACCATAAAGTAAAGAAACATTTCCAGCTTAGTAAGAGACGTTGCTGCCCTTACTGCAGTGGTGGTATCCATGTTGAGAATCCAACTAGCTGCACAACTATCATTACCGATACTGACAACTTCTCTCCATGATCAGGCCCTGAAGAAAGTTATTGAATGGTTGCAAACTAAACTGAAGCTGTTCGCGCTAAAAGGACATAGAAATCGACCAAAATAACTTCTCCAGGCAAAGGAGCGATCTGCTGCACTGGATTACTCTAAAGCACTGAAACAAAAAGTTGTCAAAAGCGTTAAAAAGCGTTTTGCGTTAAAGCGTTTAAGTGTTTATTTAAGCGTTTGTTTAAGTGTTTTGCGTTAAAAAATGTCGCGCAGTCTTCGATTCACAAGTTTTTATATAATTTTAATAATTGTTAAAAATATACATTGATAATAATAATTCTTATTTTTTTTGAGTTATAGTAATGTGTTGTTATAATAGGATAAAATATTGTAGCAAAGTAAGACATGTATTTCGGTGCTCTGCCTGCTACACTAGTACTTTACTGTATTACAGCACAGTGCTTTTCCGGTATAGTGTAAACAAAGTGTGATGTTCAATATATAAAAAAATAGAAAAAAAAATAAAACAAGATGCAATTAGATAGCACATAAGTACAATCATTTAAAGTAAATGCAAATGCATATTATATTATTTATTAATTAGAGATTTAGCATAAGCAACATAACTAATTAATACGTTTTAAATAACATCCATTGTAAGTACAACTATATACATTAAATTATTGTAACGCGCACGTTAATTAAGAACTAAGAATTTTTTAGATCCTTTCAAGTTTTGGACTTAAGACAACCTTATACCAGACCAATCCTAAAATTATTTTTTAAAAACTTAACCTAACATCAGATTCTAAAGAAACAAGAAGCAAAACTTTTTAGTGTCAAAAATGAACACCAAATTTGGGCAACGGTTTTTCTTATTTTGTGCGCAGCGAATCTATAATAAATTGTCGCTAGATATCAAAGGTTCAAAAATGATTAAATAATTTAAACCGAAAATAACAAAGTGGTTACTTGATGTGGGTAGTAAAGAAAATGAAAGATTTTTTCGTTTATGTTAATCTAGCTGCACATTTATTATAGGCAAAAGTAATTTTGTATAACTTCTGATTTTACTTTAACAATATATTACATAGCTTTATAAACTGTAGAGGTAATTGTTTTGGAACAGACCTGTCTAGTAAAGCAATAACCTATATTAAAATGTATTATTTTAATGAACGGTTATTACAATTTTTTTTCGAATATGGCGTCCCAATCTTGGCACCCAAAGCGACCAGTCGGCGATATCGACGGGTCGCCCGTACCCGGCCACTTCGAGCACTCTTGCAGTAAAAACCATTTCGAATAATTTATTTTTCCCAGCCCTTTAAGGGCGCGCCCAACACCCCGTCCGTAATCCCCGCATTTCCGGACCGATTACCGGTTGAACCATTTCACGAATCATTTGGCGCTCCTCCCTAATTCGGTGCGTTTCGTTTGTGCGTATAAAAATTTGATTGATTCTACCAAAAGAATGCCACGGTTATTTCTGACTTTATACCCGGCTTATTTCATTAAACATAATATGCGTTTCGACGAATGTGTATTTTTAACGGTTTAATTTAGCGGAACGGCGTTTGTGGTTCAAGAGTCTAGAGACTGTAATACGGCATGGGTAAAAGTATATTCATATTTTCTCCAAGAGAAATAAATACTATGCAATTATGAAATTAACTTCAATTCAATTCAATTAAAATCAAAACAGAAAGAAATAATCATTTCAAATTCAGTGAACTCATAAATCAAGCAATTGGTGCAAAATAAAAGTACCAATAAATACTGTGGGTTTGATACAGTAAGCGTGTACATGCCTACTGCATTCATAAATGTATATTTGTCGGTTATAGAGTTATATTTACACCATAAACTAAATGTACCTACAATTTAAATTGTAAATTTCAAAAATATTTGAAGTAATACAGCTTTATTGTTGTCTGACACTGATGTATAATTGCGATATTCTGTAACACTATGTTAGTATCTTGTAAACGGTGGTTCCAAAACCAGTTAGTGTTAGCAAAAATAAAATGGTGTTTAAACAAAGTTAATTGTTTTTAATTATATTATATTTATAGAAAATTTCATTTATTAACCGAATAATAAATATAAATAAATGAATACGATTGTTCATAAAAAATAAGAATGTTCTTTGTCATACGTATGTAATTGTGCACTTAATTAAAAAATAATATATACGGAACTGTATAAAATATGGAAAATCAATTTGAAGATAAATTTATGTGCAGTAGATGTAAATGCAATTTTAATATGATGACGTGGTAAAATTAGGAAAAATAAAATAATTTGGAAATGATTATGTATATTCATTTGATATTATCACCTCAAATTGAAAAAAAAATCATAAGAGATCCCGTGTCTGAAAAAATGAACCATTCTGCTGACAGACGTGCAGCGTGGGAGGCACATAGGACAATGTCGTTTATGAATAATGAAAAAGGAAAATGAGTATTGTGGTAACTCGGCGATCTCTAAGTTTATGTCATTTAAGGATCCGTGCGAAAACTGATAAAGTAAGACGACATTTTGATAGAAGAAATAAAGAAAAGTAATTGAGTTTTGTATCTCGTAGAGTTAGGCAGATGAGTTGAATACAGTTTAATTGATTCAAGTCGAACGTTTGGCAGTCACTACGTCGGACAAACGTGTGATTGGTGGGAGCGATAACTGCCATATACAGGGTGTAACTGACCTAATTACGAATGTTCAAGGGGTATGCGTCTAATCTTGACCATGTCAGAATATAAGCATTTCAAAAAAAATATTTATGCGATTATTTCGATCAATTGAAATATTTTATTGATTTCAAACTATATATTGAATACGAAAAATTAAAGGAAATCGAATTTCGAGCGGCTAGACTATTTTTTGTTACATGATTTAGGGCCTGAAGCAAAGATATATATTAGTAATTAAATAATTTCATAAATATTTATATCGAAGTACGTAGACTTCAAGCTTAACACGATTTTGTAAAAAAATCAAACAATATTTTCCTTAACAGTGCAGAATTTGCACATATTCCTTGAAATTTTTTGACTCGTAATTTAGTCAGGTAAAATATTGTGGACTAGGTCTGTTACACTCTGTATATCGTGGGTGTACGATTGTAATTTGAAGCACGATTGGTAAGCGAAGATGTAGTATAGAGAGACTGGAAAATGTGTAATTTCTTTAATTAATTTTTTTATTATGGATTTTTTTACAATTTTTAATGAGTATTGAGTATTATACATTATTAAAGTTAATTTTTTTTTTAATAGATTACCTCTTCAAAAAAGAGACTAGCTTTTGTGCTCGGAAAGGAAGTTATACTGTAATAATTTATAATGTATAATATAATGGTTAAAGAATATTTAATTTAGTAGGTACATATATAAATCAGTTATAAAAATAGATATTTTCGTAAAAAATGCATAAACATGAATCAGTATTGAAAGTCTTTCCTACGTGAAATGAAAATGTTATTCAATATTATGTGCTCTAAAAATTTATGTAATAATTAATAAAATATAATATATTAATAACAACAATATAAAGATATTATAAATTTCGGGGTACATGTGTATCTTTAAGGTATTTCTTGAAAGCATTGATTATTTATTTGTTAGTATTTCTGATGTTTTCAGATAAGCTGTTATTTTTTTTTCGTTTGTGCCTATAGTGGTGTTGTGCAAATGATGTGCTATTTTAGAGCATGAAAATACAAATTTAAACCTAGTATGATTTTCAGTGATGAAATTATATTTTTCTTTTTCTTTTAATATTTTAATAATAGAATTTCTTTTAAGTAGATCACTGAATGTTGGTACTTTGAATTCTTTGAAAAGTAATTTTGTCGGATAATCTTTTGGTTTTTTTAGTATTACTTTTATGATGAGTTTTTTTACATTTTTTACTGGAATCAGGCTAGTACTATATGTATAGTAATGTTTTATCTGTAATAAGGTTTCGTTTCATTTGTCGATTTTCAATGATTTACTCCAAGTAGTCAGAATCAGTGTTATATTGCAGGTCTTGCATCTTTATCTAGTTGTATCACTCTTGAAATGAAGACAACAGTTTAAAATTATCGACAATACAATAATATTAATAATTAATTTAGCGCTGAATCCAGGCCATTGAGTGCTTGGGTACTCGGGAGTGAAGTACCGTACCGTGCCTCCAGCGTGTCTACGCGTACCGCGCCGCCAGCTTACCTAGCGCGAATGGCGCGAGATGCTAAATATAATTATAGCCTTAATGAGCACGGCATGTCTTGTGAATTAAGATTAAGTCTTCTGACGGCGCCTTTAATTGCACATCCTCAGAGCTGCACATCACCGTCCTTTGGGGAGCATCTTCGCAACAAACTGGATGTACCTCCTTAATAATTCAATTAATCGACTTGCTGCGCGCGTATAAAGTCGTTTCTATGAATAGCGATAGTGTCTAAATATACGTACATCATATTTAGATACTGAGACTATGAAACAGAAGGTACGTAGTTCTAGATACAATCATTACTATTAATCACTACACAAATAAAATGGACTAATCGAGAGTACTAGAATTATTTAAATGAGATCATAAAATAAAATATTTAAGATAAGTCAAGTGACTATGATTTTGATTTTGATTTAGGTGTGTAGTAAGGTGTGACCATGTTTTAGCATTGTTATTAAAAATATATTAATTCCAAAAAAAAAACAAAATCGTTACCAGTACTCGAACACGGAACATTTTTTAAATTAATTTTATTTTCCGAAAAAAAGTTTTTCTTTTTTTTTGCTATGATATTTACTTTGATTTAATTATCATGTAACAGTACATTCTTAAGAATCTCAACTTCTGTGATTTAATTGCAATCGTTAATTTACTTATTTCCTTAGGAATGGCACATTTATGTTTATATATATACATAAAACAAAATTGTTTCGTGTACTAATTTAAGGTAAATTTTCATGCCCTTTTACTATGATTTCAAGCGCGCTATATTATATCATAAATATTACATAATTATATAATTTAAGTAATTCGTTTAATTCCTGTGATGAAACAGCTAACCTTCCCACTTTTGCATCGCAGGGGCGGAGCCTAAACTAACTAGTAGTACCTATTTATTCATTTCCCGAAGGAATACACCAGAGAGAACGCGAAAGCAAATAATTATTTCAAACAATATTCTCATTAATTAAGGAAATTTTATGTCATAATATTTTGGACCAACCCTTAAGGGACAGATACTTCATTTCGTACTAATTAATTTCTAATATAACATTTCAAGGGACTGCGTCCACCTGCGTGTTTGCGTTTAAAAACTACTTATAAATACGTGTCGGCTATAAAAAAGTGTGCCATAATATGTAAATATCCATTATTTTGCACATTTATTATTTGTCACTCACTTTTAATTTAAACCAGCGTACTTAATTAATTGGACCAATATTAATATATTAAATGTGAAATTGCAGTTTTTCAGAAGATTGTTTCATAATAAGATTCATTTTTATTACATTTTTGGACACATTGACACAACTTTTATATTATTAAAGAGAATTTATTCTTATTGTGAAATTGTATTCAATTAATTTTACAATAAGAATGTGTTCTCCTTGATAATATATAAGTTGTGTTAATGTATCCAAAAATTTAATAAAAATGAATTGTTAATTCTGGGGTCTCCTATCAGACTACTCAAAGATATTGAATATTCCGTAAAAATAAAGTAGATAGCGTTCAAATAATGGAACGATAGATGTATTAATTTGAAAAGTGTATCATACAGGTTCGAAAATTTGTCATCAAAAGTACTGTGTGTTGTAGGTTAATGAACCTTACCCGGATTGGAAACAGATCCAGCTTCAAATCTCGGTAGCAACAACAATATTTTTCGATAAAATTGATTTTATATGTATATTTTTCTAATACATTCAATTAGTAGTTATGTCTTATTTACCAATCATCGTCACAATCACCGTCATATAGTGGTTCCTCATCACTTGTAGATGGCATTTTGCGGGGAAATCAGATATTTTTATATGATGCGCCTGCTCTATTGCGTCAAAAGTAAAAACTGAATCTAATTCATCATAATTAGTCCCTGTCTATTCACTACTGGATATAGGTCTCCTAATATTCATATTTAAATGCCCCTAAATAATAATTTGCGAATACGTCATCGTTTGAAATTTCTGGTCCATAACGTGTTCGTAATTTCACCAGATTTATTTTTTGTTAATATTATTAATTTCGCCAATTAAATTGTGTGTACGAATCTGTAGTTATTTTTACATTTGAAATAGTATTTCGAAATGCTCTTTCGAAATGAATTTTCAACTGCCTTAGGTTTTTTTTTAATAAAACGAATCTGCTGTTTGTAAATTATCATTATAACTCATTAATTTTTTTGTACTTGACATCTTGTGTAGAAAAATAAAAGAAAAAATATAGATTTTGTATATATAACCCCAACTAGAAAAATATTCTATATCCTGTTCGTACACTTTTAAAAATAAATTTAATACTATAATATGCCACGTGATCTAATTACTGTAGCGAAACACTAAAAAAATACCTAGGCTTGAGAGAATCACATAGATGTATTGTGACCTCACCGAGAATCGAATCCGTAACTCTCGGTAAAGGAAACTAGAGACTAGCCCTCTAGACTAACGATGTAATAATACGGGTAAGTATATATAATATTTTAAATAACACCCTTTAATATTTTAATTTTTAGGAATTTTACTGGCTATTTAAACAATTAACCTAGTGTTTTTCACTTTGATTTTATATTTGCCTCTTATTTGGTATTCAGTGCAGTTGAACCGGCAGGTACTTGTAGTCAACTAATCTGAATAATTCCCCCACAAACCCGGCGACTATTACCGTGATTTTTTAAATGGTGCGAAATATTTTCATTTATATATAAATAACTGCATAAAAGTAGCGTGAAAACTGCAGTAACAGCTAATGGCATAGGACACGCATTGGCACAAAATACTCGGGGCCTCAGAATAAAACTGTAACAAGTCGGTTTTAAAATTTTTATATATAAATAAAGTATTTACTTTAGAAATCGATAATGTTTAAGATGTTTATAGCTATACAAATATTTTATCGAGTATTGTGTTTGCTTATCTTGTATGATTTAGCAATAAGATGCTCTTTGAAGCTTTTTCAGTATAATAAGGCACTGCTTTTATGATTTATGCTGTGAAAACATTTAAATAATAGGGATGCGTACACGGAATACGTGCCACGTATCATACCAAATTAGGATTAACTTACTGGTCTTGCGAATGAGGTTCGAACCGTTGACCACTGGATTGCTAAACCAAAAAGTATATCGTTATAATAAGTAAAATTTTTAAGCTTTAATATTTATTTATAATAAACCGTAACATATTATTTTATTGCTATCATATATTGTATAATTAATTAGAAAACTGAAGACATAAATATAGTGGATTAATAAAAGTTTTAAAATATAATACCATTCTCAAATATGAATAATCCATTTAAAAAGTTAACTAAAAAAATAACAATTAAGATAATAAAAATGTGTTATTTTTATTAATATTGATTAACAAAACTAGATAATACATTTGTTATTTAGTTCTAAGGGTGGCTGTAGTAGCCACATTGCGGCAAGTGTTTACGGAAAACCTATTTTTAAGTATTGAAGTCACAATTTATTATCGAAAAACAGTCTATCACAGTATAATCTAATTAACCAATTAACATATAAACTGACATATAAAAATCCGTCGGTAACACGATACACGTGCGCTATGTAGTTTGGCCAATGACCGACTGCCGGCAAAGCTTGACAACAGAGATTATACGATTAAGAATATTATATATAAATTGATTTGTACAAATGTAACTTTCTGATTTTTTTTTTTTTTTTCTCTTTATTACGGCCTTCGCCAATTAGGCGTTATTAGCCATTACAAGTATATACAAATGAAATAATACAATTTTTAAATATATAAACAATAAACATAAATAAATAACCATGGTAATATTATTAATTAATATTAGTAAAAGTATTTGATTTTTGAAAAATAATTAACACATTAATTAACATACATTACATAACATAATAAGAAGAAGAACATTTATATTGGAAAGTAAAAAATATACCAATTATAACTGAAGTATAAGTGAAGGATTGATTAAAAAAATATATAACTAAAAATAAAAAAACAATGTAATATTTCAATTCATATAAAGTATTAATTGAATTTATAAAGAAAATTGCGTAAATATATATTGTACTTTCACATTTCTCTTAATTTGAACAATATAACATAACCAAACACCAAAACCGTAAAAAACAACTAAAATTATTTTAACAAAACTTTACATTACTATTTTCAAAGATAAAAGCACAAAAACAGTTCTTTTAATTGTAATATAACAATATTTTTAACATCAAGACAATATTGTGAATGTATGAAAGTATACATTCACAATATTAATAAACATAAAATATATTTGAAATATATTAACAAATTATAAAAATCACCAAAGGAAGTAATAAATAAAAACTTAAACAAAGTAATCATCATTGCAATTGAGATTCCCTTATATTAAGATATTCAAGAAAATTGTGAGGGTATAAAAATTATACGTTCACATTTCTCTCATTGTGAAACAACCAAAACATTACATCAAATATATTGATATTTACATTATTTTAAATATAGTTAAAAATACGCTTAAATTTATTAAAGATTCATAACATTAAGTTTTAAATATTTACATAAAGATAATATGACATGATTTGTTGGTGAATAAAGGACAGATTGTATGTTTAATGGCAAAGTTGCAAATTGTTTGATTAGATTTGTTATTAAATTTTCCCTATCGACCATTATTGGGCATTCAAAAAGTATGTGATTGAGATCTCCAACACCTATACCACACTCGCATATCGGTGAATTATTACAATTAATTTTAAAGAGATGAGCTGTAGAACAACAGTGATTAGATCTTAGGCGACATATAGTTACAATCTTATCCCTACTTAAAAGTGAACCTACATACCATGGCTTAGAGAGAATATTTGGATGAATATGGCCAAAAAATGTACCTTTAACTAATTTTGATTCATTCCACTGAGAACTCCAAGTTTCCCGACTTTTTCTTTTTAGAACTGTAATCATATCTGACGCAATTAGACGATCATGTCAGATGGGGCCGGGGACAACTTTTCAGTTGCCCCCATTCCGTTGTTGGTGGTTGCCAAGGTAAACAATAACAAAAATTTCCTAGTGAAAAAAAAAAAAACTACCAAAATCGTCTAAAACAGATAAAAAAGACAATAAATTAAAAAAATAATTACCACAAATGGTAAAAATAATTAAAGCAAGAAAAAAACTATGTTTTTATAATTATAAAAACAGAAAAAACGAAATAAATCAATTTAAACGAACCCCAAGTCAATGAAGCTGATGACGCTAAAACGGTTGCCAAGCAACTCTCAACTTTCTGATTTAAAGGTTTTTGAATAGTCCAGTATTCTATAATTGCTTTTATTTAAAATACAAATATTTGAATTGATCCAGTATGTACCTGGGTCAGCGCAGTATGGAGGAATGATAAAATCCGAGTAGGTTGTAACTAATTTGACCCGAATGTCAGGCAGCAATCAGCGCCACACAAACAGCGCGACCGGCAGCGGACGGTGGACGGTCCGCACGAACTTTCTTCTCGTGCGTGCTCGCTAGGCTGCGGTTAAGTGCAGCTAATGGGCCGCTGGAGCTGCGGTCCAGTAGATATTTGAATCTCCTATTATATATCTTTCAATTTTATTTTATTATTCTGTCATGCGCTACTACGTTACATCCAAACCGCTGTGTCGCTCTTCCGGTCTCTCCAATCCTGCATTAGTAGTGTGATTCCAGTGTACTACAGATCTTTAGTGCTACTTTATAAAGTGTTCTTAATTATATTATACTACAAATATAAAAAAGCTGTATGCAATCTATTTTCCAACAAGAAATTCCTATCTACAGGTGAATATTATGTTCCAAGTCGATTTTGCTTGGCCGCCATTTTGGTTTGGCAAATATTTATCAGTTCACATTTGGTAGTCATACAGAGTAATTGATTAAAATTTATTTTGGAGCATCTAAAGTCTCAACGACGTGATAATGTCATTAAAACATTTTATTTAAATAATAATGGAAATGCTGTAACCATTAATGGTGATTTAACAAAATCAAATATCTCATAGAGACAAAGCTATTTTTTATTACATTTAATGGAATATATGAAAAATAATCACAGAGTTTACCCCATATTTCCATATATTTTCCATTAAATATAATAAAAAATAGCTTTGACTCTATGAGATATCTGATAATTGTTTAATAACAGTGCTATTGTATGTAAAAATCCAGTGTTTGTGTGGTTTTGGACATATTAAAATATTGCTATTTAATGGGGATCTCTATCGTCACATGTTTAAAAACTTTTTGGTAGACGAAGTGGGTCGATTGGGTCTGCAATACATGTAGTTTCAACAGGATAGTACCACCTCATATAAAGTCCAAGCTACGCTTGATATTTTGCGAGAAATTTATCCCGGCCGTATAATATCAACAAGTGGTGACATCAACTGGCCTCCTCAATTACCTTATTTTACGGCTCCCAATTAGTTTCTGTGGAAGTACTTGAAAGAAAAAGTCTACGCCAATAAACTTACAGCAATTCTGATGCTACAGGATAATATTTGAAATGAAATTGCTGAAATAACACGCGAAGTGTGCGTTAACCATATAAAAAATATGGTTAAAATAGCATGCATTTGTGCCGAGGCAGAGGCGGCCACTTGGCCGATATTATATTATGTACATAATTGTAATAAACAAAATAATCGATAAATAAAAATTAATTAAAAAAATTATTTTGCATTTTTTAGTTATTCAAAAAAAAGTATCGGCCTGGAACATAATATTCACCCTGTATTTGTTGAAGAATGCATGCAGACAGTTTGGTGACAATTGCATGTTGAATAGCGGAGTTCTCTCTCAGCTCCTTCAGATTGTAATAACTATTATTGAAGTGTATAACATGTTTTAACTTCTGTACTTTTTGTATTAATAAACTGGATATTATCACAAGGAAGACCGAGTTTATATATATATATATATATATATAAATTTTTTTTTATTCATTTGACATTTTTACAATTTTTTTTAACATGAAGTGAGTATTTTACATTATTACATGTTTTTTTTCCGCTTACCTCTTCAAAAAAGAAACTAGCTCTAGTGCTTGGAGAGGGACATATCAAAAAACCTTAAACGAGATAGCTTGAACATCACAAAGGATAGAACTTCAAAGTTAGCTGGTGGTACAGTCAAGTTTACCACATTTCGTATTTATTTATCTGTAATTAATATTATTTCATACATTACTTAATTACTTACCAGGCTATCGTTTCTCCGTGAGGATAGACAGTATATAATAAATTGTCATGTTCTTCTATTTATTTATTTATGAGCAAACTAACAGTACTTACAATTAAAAGTCATGTTACACGTGAGTATCAAAAAAGATTACCTTGTAAGTTTCCACAGATTTAACAAAATAATGTACATGGATACGTGAAATGAAATATTTACATGTATTTTTTTAGTAAATAAATGCTTCTCAATTAACAAAATCAAAATAATAAAAAACAAATAAAGATGAAACTTAAGTACTTACCCTGTTAAAATAGAGATAAATCGCTTTCAGTATAAAAATACTACTTCTGATTTGGATGGTCACTAGCGAGATTGAACCCTCGTCCATCAGTGCTATATTTTAAAATTTAAAACTACCACAATTTAAAATAAAACATAATTAAATACAGTATGATAGGTTTGCCTATTATAATACATAATATGAAATTAGGAGCGAATATATCATACCTATATGTAAGCAGTTTATTCGATTACATTAAGATAGAGTTGCTAAGATGATTTGGGAATATCGAACTTATAAGTGAGGAGAGGATTGTAAAGTAAACATTTGAGGCAAGCGTTAAAAACAATAGTAACAGAGGATGCACACGAAAGCTATAACGTGATCAAATGAACTAGATATTTGAGGATATCCTTGTTATAACATTTTACGAGCGTGCATTAGAAGATGTATGAAAGTGAACAGAGTGGCAAGTCAGGACAGAAAAAGACAGAATTTCATATCCTCCATTTTTTTGAATTTTTTATTATTATTATTTTTATTTTATTAGGAAACATACAGTTTATTTATAAAAACAAAAATGAAACAATGATTTAACCAGTTATATGTTTTCTCTGAAATTACAGTATACTTTAAACAGTGAGGACAATTTAAAAAGGACTTATTGAATATTGTAAACAAGTCCACTGTGGTGACACTCGCGTCGGTAGCTGATTTATCGTTGTGTCGGATATGGGTCAAATCGCAGATTTTATTATTGTTTTCGAACAGGGCTGGTATTGTGCTTCGGTGAAGTTGTTGCCTTAACTGTATACAACGTTTAATGCCACCGGTTGTTTCTCATGGAACTCTAAACCCCGTTTTGCATACCCCGATATGGTTTAATTTAGGCAAATTATTCATGCAAATCTAATAGTTGTCTCGCGGTTGAACTGTCATAATTTATTTTGGTACTTGCAAATAACATCTGGTAGCTATAAAATTGTTGTAACTGATTTGTTTTGACGATACTCACGAAGTTTAAAAATGCGTGAGAACAGAGATCGAGGTTTTTCTTAATCGGTTGGTTCTGTTTGCTATGCATACAAATTGCAAAAGTAACGTTTATATGAATGACGCTTATACGAGTGTCGCTCTCCGCTGAAATTGTTAAATAAAGTACCTACCATTATTGTGTCAATTGTTGACTATTATAAAATCTCTTACCGATGCCAACAGATGCTCTCGTTATAGATGCCCGAGTCCATCTTCGGTACCCTCATTGAAATACATTCACTTTCTATAGCTGATCTCGCCATGTGAGTAAGTTTTGTGACAATGAAAATTGTAATTAATTTGGTCAGAAATAAAATATTAAAGGTATTTCAATGTATAAATTGCACAGGATACTTAAAATTACATTAATGAAACAATACAATTTTAATGATCGTTGATTGAAGGAACTAGTTAAGGTTAATAATCAGTTTTTAAATAATCATATTAAATTCATTACAAAATAAATATATAATGATGTTTGAGAATTTCAACAATATCTAGTTTTATTAATGTACCAACATTAACTATCATAACATCAAAGAGCATAATGAAATTTAAAGTTAATCAAATTGTTAATGAAGTTAATTAATTCTTCCCTTCATTAAGCTGGTAGAAGTAGGTTCTAATATCTATTTAGGAATACAAAGGCCCGCCTCTGAAGGACGTTCATTTTTGTTATAAAACTTAATAATAAAGGCTTCACGAAAAACGATTTTCTATCGTGTACCTACGTTCTATACAA
Source organism: Eubasilissa regina (assembly GCA_022840565.1). Classification (NCBI taxonomy): domain Eukaryota; kingdom Metazoa; phylum Arthropoda; class Insecta; order Trichoptera; family Phryganeidae; genus Eubasilissa; species Eubasilissa regina. The sequence goes on from JAINEB010000018.1 coordinate 33,318,575, forward strand.
CCTCATTCGATTTTCCCAAGGGAATTAAAACCCCACCCCGCTTTCTTAATAACAAAAAGCCTTAATTAAAAAAACTAACCTGTTTTAAATACCACCTCGTCTACTTAACTTTTATAATTAAGCTTCTAACTTGATACACGAGGCTTTGCACGTTGCAGGGTCGATGGTAAAAGATTTAATGACAACACAGCTCTCGGACCGCGGAAAAAAATAATAGTGTAATTTGTTTTGAAATATTTAGTACAATATAATATCATGTCCGCAACCTATAAACTAATCGAGGAATTTTAACAAAAAATGTTTATTCAGCGGGTACCCTGATAAAATTTGTCACGAAAACTGCGTTAGAAATAGCGTATAAGAAATTTCGTAACATTTTATATATTCTCAATTTTATCTTGTGTTTTATTTTCAACTTTAGCGGTACTGGGATCGATATCAGGCATATCCAAAACATTTTTTCTGTTTAAGCCGTTTTGCGTTCCTCTAATCTAAAATATTATTTTATTTTTTCACTTAATTTTTTTGTCAATTTTTAATTTTTTTTAAATATTTCCCTTCTTAGTGATTAAATGTTATTTATAATTTATACTTCTCGTGAATTGTATTTAAAATCTATTATATGCGCGTGCATTTGTATTGTATTGTAATAGCCAATAAGGTAATAGATATTAATAAATATATAATGAATCTGTAGGTATAGTAAATAAATGTAAATAATGTTATATGCCGTTTGTATTAGATTAGAAAACGATTCGAACACAGACTACCAAATATATAGACATGAACTAACGTACATTCTTTATTTAATTATTTTCATGTTGGTATCACTCACGTGATCACTTTGGTACCACTTACGCAATCAAATAGCTCCGTAACTTTTTTTATATATCTGACTCGATTCAACGAAAGTTCAAAGGCTGACAATATAGATAATATGCAATAATGTAAAAAATACGTCTTGTTTACACAAAGGTTTAATTTTCTAAGAATAAATACTTTTACTGCCGCATAAATGTGTCATAAACTATCAGATTTATGTTTCCACAAAGAATGTGTGTAGAATGTACCTCGTACTGCAAATAATATTCCAAACCCCTTCATTTACTGGTCTGTGGTCATTGCATTCAATTCTTCTGTCCTGTACGTATTGTGACCTATTCGCATTGGGGTGATTTTTGTCATGTGAGATATTTAGCATTCAGCGTTCAGGTAAACCCGTTCGCGGTTAACGAATGTATTCGGACGGTTCAGAACAATGTTGGATTGAATAACATTGGCTTTGTTAGTGAGTGATGTCTAATTTTGTAATTAAGCCTTGTGTAATTGTTCGTGTGGGGTTGTTGTGCAAAGATTTTTAGTACACTTTGGCATGCCTCTAATGTTTGCGTTAAGTTTATGTATGTGATCGCTTTTTGTATCCATATGGTAGTATGCTTGGTTGCTATCTGAACATGCATTTTGTGTATACACATATATATAAACTATTAATGCGGGAAAACAATGAATGCAGGTATATAGAAAAATATTTACATTGTTCATACATTAATGTTTAATACATATTGTAAAAAAGATACATATTTCACATGTAAATTAACGTTTTTAAATAAAAGTAAAATAAGAAAGCTGCACAGAAACATTCTTAAAAAATTTTAACTTTGTATTGTTCTTCTTCTCTCTCTCTAGAATATTTCTCTCATTGTTTACGAGTGCCGTTAATCGAAAAAAATTGTACGCTACTGAAGTATGCTGTGTAATTTAAACGATTAATGCAGTAAAATGGTGCATAGAGGAACGATCCATGCGATCAATTTTTGAGTGTTTTGTATGACATTAATTCGGATCTTGAAGAAATAAACGATACATGCGGGAAAATGATTATTCGAGGAACGATAGATAGAGATTTTACTTTATGTATAAATGTTTAATTAAAGATTTCCGCGACTATGGAACCGGGGTCCATTCTGGATTAGATCACGTTTTTTGTAGATGATTTCCTCGAGGTAACCAAGGCTGACGTTTTACTTAGATTTCCTTAAGGTCTAGGCATGGTAACGCGTGCCATTGTAAAGGCTTTACCTCAAAAGTATAATTGTACTTATTCGGGGTATAAATTCAACTGCAAGAGATTTATATCTTTTGTGAATAGATAGATACAGTTGATCCGTAACTTTTGAGGCTTGACAATGATATATCGGCACATTTATTTAAATGAAAATATAAAATTGTTTTAGCGTTCGATATCAATACTTTATAGCACATTTTTTATAATTGAAGTACATGTAGGTTTTATGTATTTCAGATAAATCTGGTGTGAAAGAAAGGAAAGAGCGGCTGAAAAGAGAGGAAGGGATGAAAATGACAGAATTTTCAGAATAATATAAAATTATTCTAGTAGGCGGTCAAAAAATCCCGATGTGGTGCTGAAAGCGATAGTATAAAAGCTATTAAGTCAGTAAATGGAGAGATGTTAATGAATCAGGATGAAATAAAAGATAGATGGACAAAATATTTCCAGGAAACGTATGAGAGTGTAGAGAATGCAAACGAGGAAGCACCTGAAAGGCTTTTTTGGTAAGTATGAATGACAAAAATAATACGAATGCAATGAGTATGAAAGAAATACAGTGTACAATAAAATATATGAAGAATGATAAGTCCATGGGGTATGATAACGTTGTTGCTGAGCATATCAAGGCTGGTGGCCTATTAGTTATTTCGTGGCTTCATACGGTCTTCAATCAATGTTTGGAGGAGAACCACACCATGTTACATTGGAGGAGGGCTGTCATTATGCCTCTATAAAAGAAAAAAGGTCGAATATGGAATGTGGTAATAGGGCTATTAGTCCAGTGAGCTCGGTTGGTAAACTGTATGAAAAAATTTGAATAGAAAGAGCAAGAAGAGTGACGAAACTTAAAGTATGGGATGTGCAAGGAGTTTTTGTGGGTGGAAGAAGATGCATGGATCATATCTTTTCTCTACGAGTGATGATGGAAAAGTTTTTGGCGAAAAACCAAAAACTTTTCGTAGATCTACAAAACACATATGATACAGTTATAAGAGAAATGTTATGGAATGTACTCTCTGATCACGGGGTGAATAGTAATCTTATACACGCGATTGCATCTCTATATGAAGGAAGTTCTGCGTGTGTAAAAATCAATAGAACATTCATACAATGGTTTTATTACAAAGGGTGTCAAACAGGGTTGTGTAATGTTTCCACGGCTTTTTAATTTGTATATAAATAATTGTGCGAATGAACTGGAATGTAGGAGCAATTTGATTGTATGCTGTTTATTGTATGCTGATGATGCAGTATTAATGGAGAATAATTAAGAGTCTAATGAGTAGAATAGAATATACGATGTACGCAAGGATACCCACCTTATTATGTCAAGTCAAAAGTGATGGTATTCGAAAAGGAGAAAAGCAAGACACCGTGTATATAATATACTTGTAGGTAATGAATGTTTGGAACAAATATATGAGTTTGTGTATTTGGGAAGTATGTTGATAGAAACGGAAAGGATGAAATTGATATCGAAAAGAGGGTGTCTGCAGGGAGTAAAGTGATCGGCGCTTTGAATGGAATTATATCTAACGGGAATTTATCAACCAAGGCAAGACTAGCGGTGCACAATAGAGTCCTGGTACCGACACTGATGTATGGAAGCGAGACCTAGAGCTGGCAGAAAAGGAACCAAAGTAGACTGAATGCAGTGGAAATGAGATCATTTAGGCATATATGTGGCAAATCTATTTATGACAGAGTAAAGAATGAATGGTAATAAATATATATGACGCAAGTGTTGATGGCACCAGAAATAGAGGACGTCCGTGAAAAACTTGGCATGACCAGGTAAATCAGATAATGGAGGATGGTTCTGTTAGAAGCCTCAACAATTGGCGAGCTTATATGAGAAGATATATGAATGTGAATGAGGCGAGAATTGTGTGTAAGAACAGAGTGTGGCGCTCTATCCTCTGTGCCTACCCCCGCGGCGTAGAAAACGGCGTGATGGTAAGTTAATTAGTTGTAACTATGATTTGATTGCTTAGAGTTAATTCAGTGTAACTTCAAAATATAATATAAATATTTGCGAAATCAAAAATAGTAAACAATCCCATTGTATATTTTTATTTTAAGAATTGAAAATAGGTACACACTATAATCTTACACCTAGCATGCATTCTTTGTCTGAATTAAAACAAAAAAAAAATTGATACCATGTTAACGATTTTTTCATATTTGTAGTGATACCTACAATTAAACGTTTCAGTTAGTACAGTAATTTGTTCTATGAGGATGGAATCCAAATCAACAACATGTTCTCATCATCAAACTCCAAATTGATAACTTGTTTACGTAAAATGTAGGTTGTTACAAACTAGAGGTGGATCTCATACTAAAATGCCCATGCTCCTTACCATTACTCATACTCATTACCAACACTCATATCATTACCAACACTTATACTCATTGCCATTACTCATACTCATTACCAACGCTCATATTCATTACCAACACTCGTACTCATTAACAATACTCGTTCTCATTACCAATACTCATACTCATTACCATTACTCATTCTCATTAACAACAATCGTACTCATTTCCAACACTCATACTCATATTAAATACCAACAATATAATTTTTTACTAATTAAATGATTAATTCACTTTTTATATTTATTTGTTATTATTTATCTCATATAATTATGCATTTGTCAAATACTTACACTCATAATACTCGAACTTATTTACTAGGGTGAAGATGAAACTTCTTTAAAATTAAAAAAAAATATTTTATCCACCGGACGGCAGAATTGCCACAGCTCAAAATGTTTTAGTAGGATACGGTTTGGGGTTTTATGCAAATAGAAAGCCCTTTTTTCTTTCGTAAAACTCGTGCTGAATTACCCTTCAGATGTTTTATATAAAGTAAACTTTTCTATTTTTTAAAAAAATTAAACAGTGGAGCCAGCTTTTACAGTGATTTGAAAAAGTCTATAGATATCTTATTTCGTGTCAAATAAATGACAAAACATGACATATTTTATCAAATTTTCGTGTCTTTCATATTACTTTGAAGTACATTTTGGTCAATTTAAAAAATCACAATAGGGAGGTGAAGTAAGACCTACCCTTTATATTATATTCGAAGGGCATTTAATTGCCTGTTATATTATCGTATATTTTTGGGCAAATGTGAAAAATACAAAAATTCAGTGGTGTTCCAAAGTCTTAAAATAACATAGAACAACATGTCGCTCAAGCATCTTAAAATAAATAAAATATTGTCATCCGTTTCTAATTATTATTTAGTAATTCACAAAATATATTTTTTGTTAATTTCCATAGAAAAAATAAAAAAAATAATTTTCAAGTATACTTGACATATTTTATTTTATTTATTTTAATATGCTTAAGATATATGCTGTCATCAGACTTTAGAATAGAACACCACTGAATTATTGTACTTTTCACGTTTGCCCAAAAATATGCGATAATGTAATAGGCTGATAGCAATTAAATACCCTTAGAATATAATCTAAAGGGTAGGTCTTGCTTCACCCCCTACTGTGATTTTTAATCTGTTTCAATTTGGAATCCAGTTTGGCCGCAGGCGAGCAGCGCTTAATTTATTTACCTTTAATTATACATTTTTCAACCAATTATGTTTCTTTGTTATTCTGGCAGTTCTTTTGTTAGCGCAATGGTATTTGTATTTTTTATGCCGTCACATATAGCCCCGAGGACAAATTTAATGGTCAAAGGATGCGGGAAACGGAAGGGGAGAGGCTATCCGAGTTCGTTTTTCAAAAATAAGAGTTGCCACCGCGCGCCGGTAGGAAATGGCGTTTGAATTTCGAACTGAAAGGTTTCGTTAGGTACCTGCATGTTACATAATTTGCATATTGTAAAGGTTTTTATGTTATTCATATTCCATAAAATTTTTTTAGTACATACACAGTAATATATTTATAGTCTAGCAACCTATTAACTAATTACTAATGACAATTAGCTATTAAAAATAATTTATTATTTAAGCTTTTTAATAGTTATTAACACAATTTTCTTTCTTCACATGAATTAAATTTTTTATCATGATATAACAGTCCGTATTATTTAAATTCTTTATTTTTTGTATTTACTTTCATCATTAATTACCGGCTTCCATCTGCTTTATGTACATAATGTGTAGCTACTTCATATACTTCATATTTATATATGATTTGTTATTGTACCTATTTTGTACAATATTTCTTAGAAAAATTTCAGAATTACTTTTTTAAATTCTCAATTTAAAACAAAACAATCCTATTAGTGCAAATTATTTTGAAAAACCTGTAATAATCTGAATTTATATTTTTTATTAAAATATAAAATCCAGTTTCCGGGACTAGAATGCGATTCTGCGGTAATATTACTAACGAGTTATTTGATTTATCATTCGAGATCCACCACTTTCAAGCCTATGCTTTCTGTCCCACTAGATTAATGTTCCCACATAAATCCATTCTCACGTTCTTATTCACTGTCCTACTAGATTCATGCCCCCACCTTAATCCACTCTCACGCCCTTACTCACTGTCCCACTAGATTCATGCGTACACTTAAATCCATTCTCACGCCCATACTCACTATCCCTCTAGATTCATGCTCCCACTTAAATCCACTCTCACGCCCATACTCACTGTCTCACTAGATTCATGCGCTCACCTAAATCCACTCTATGCTCATATTCATTGTCCCACTAGATTCACGAGCACTCACATAAATTCACTAACTACCCTACTCAATTTCACACCTGATTTAATTCATTATTCATGTACGTTTATTTTATTCAATATCTGCCTTTTTTATGAAACAAAATGTAATTGTTTTTTTATTCTTCTACTGTATACTTGTATGTGTAATAAAATGGAAGATTATTTAAAATAAAGTTATTTTATTTGCATTAAAAAATAACTAGTAAGCAATAGCCGCGGCAGTCCGAATTATCCGAGATAGGCTCAGTCCACATTACCCCGGATAATCGATTCTACTATAGGTTCGTGTAATTCGTAAGTTGGTGTAAAATGTAACAGTTGATAGTTAACATATTAATGTATTTTTATACAATAAACTGGGTGAAACATACCTAGTGCACAATATTTTAGAGGTAAATACATATTAAAAATAAGAGTTGAAAATATTCAAGCTGCGCGATTTCAACCGTGTCAGAAATATAAGCATTAATTAAATAAAATATTTTATTAAATATGAATTAAATATAAAAATTAAAAAGATATAAATATAAAATCAATTTTATCGAAAAATATTGTTGCGCCACCGGGATTCGAACCTGGATTTCTTTCCAAACCGGGGAAAGTACATTATACAACTATGCTACAACTATAATATTTTTAGCGACAAATTTTCGAACCTATGTGTTACCTTTTTGATATTAATATATTTAATCGTTCCATTATTTGAAAGAGCTTTATTTTTACGAAATCTCAGATACCTTCGAGTATAATTTTATATTGAATATAAAAAATAAAAGGTCAAATCGAACTTCGAGCTGCCAGACTATTTTTGTTAGATGATTTAGGGCCTGAAGCGAAGATATAGAATAATAATGGGTCAATTTCGCAATTCGATATACGTAGACTTCAAGTTTTACATAAATTTGTCAAAATTTCGTACAGTAAGAATTTCCTTAATACATAATTATTGAACTAATTTAATTTAGTCAGATATCCACTCATAAAATATTGTGGATTAGCCATGTTAAACCTTATATTATTTTGTATTCTCATGACATGAATTACAATTTTTTTCTTTCTACTTTGACAACTACTTTCTGCCTCGTAATAATTTTCTGATTACATTTTTTTTATGCATATGTAAAATGTAATTATTTTTATTTCATTACTTATACGTCTATAGAAAATAAGCATGTTCTATAAGTAAAATAAAATAACTAAATGGTGCAGAACGTGATTTGTGGCTTTTTAGTATCAGACTAACTTTATGTCTACACCATTTAGCGACATCTGACATACGGACCATATCTAATAGGGGTGGATTTGTCTTTTCATAAAAAAAATTGGGTCAGTAATGAATGAATCCTTAAAAAATACTATTACAAAACATGCCTTCTTATACATCTGTATTTCATTTAAGAATCCAAAGTATCCAAAGAATCCTAAGATTTAATTCTAAGAAAATTCACATAATACACTCTCAAGCACGCGCCAAGAATATATGTTCTTGTTTCTTTTATCGTGAGTTATCACTAAAATAAAATAAATGAATTTATTGAATAATATTCGTATCCACAGACCAGTAAATGAATACACATGAAATAAAGTGTACATATAGGAGAGGGGTTCGGAACATTAGTTGCGGGACGAGGGGCATTCTACACACATTCTTTATGGAAACACAAATCCTATAGTTAATAACACATTTATGCAACAGTAAAAGTATTTATTCTTCGAAAAATAAACCTTTGTGTAAACAAGACGTATTTTTTACATTAATGCACATCACCTATATTTATAATTTATAATTTTCGTTAAATCGAGTCAGATATATAAAAAAAGTTGCGGAGCTATTTGATTGCGTAAGTGGTACCAGAGTGATCACATGAGTGATACCAACATGAAAATAATTAAATAAGTAATATACGTTAGTTCATGTGTATATATTTGGTAGTCTGTGTTCGAATCGTATTCTAATCTAATACAAACGGTATATAACATTATAAGTTTAATTACTATACCTATAGATTCATTATATATTTATTAATATCTATTACTTTATTGGCTATTACAATACAATACAAATGCATACACATATAATAGATTTTAAATACAATTCACTAGAAGTATAAATTATAAATAACATTTAATCACTAAGAAGAGAAATATAAAAAAAGGTAATAATTTAGGTTATAGGTACGCAGAACGGTTTAAATACCTTGATCAGTTATACCTTTGTCTCAACACAGCATCAAAAACTCTTATTATATTTTAGCATTGATAATCGTTAAAATTTTATTGTAAAAAATGTAGTAAACGTTAAAACGTTTAGAACAACATTTGAATGAGAAAACTTGTTACTCTTTTCAAACTGTCCCAAGTACTTGTGCCTTGAAAATATGATTAACTAAGCTAAGCAGACTATTTTTTAGCCGCCGTTATACTTGTGTTTTGAGATAATTCTTAAATTTACTGTTTCTTCTTATTTTTTACATTACAATGTAACTCTTTGCTATTTATTATAAATATCTCTTAACACATTGTCATTCTGAATTGCTGTGTTATCAAACAGGTTAGAACGGCAACATTATTTTATTTTATGTCGTTCAGAGAATTTACAATTTGACGACAGAGCACATAGAATAATAATCAAATCCCTTATAAATGCTCTTCACATGTTTAAGTTACAATTCGACTATACACCGTGGCCTACAAATAATATAAATACTATAGTGGATACAAATTGTATGTTGACAATAAAATATACATAAAATGAAATGTTACAGTGAAGGTCTGAACATATTGAAAAGCAAAATTAAATGACAAATAAAAAATATATGTGGAAGCAAAATACATAGGAATAGAGAAATAATTATACATAAATATTTAGCACCAATAATTATTTGAAGACTTGTCCAACTGATTTATCGTGTTATACAATCTGCACATTCGTAAAATGGGGTAAAAGTGTATGATAACATATGCAGATATAAAAAACATGTGTACAAGGTTGTTCTATCATCACAATGTTCAACCGCAACCAAATATGTTAGATAAAAAAATATATGTCTTCATAATCTTTTTTTATTGATTTTTTTAATAAAATGCGATTTTTTTATTTAAAATTGATATAACTTACTTATTCTTTAAATCTTTAGGAATGGCATTAAATAAATTAACTAGTTGATAGAAGTAGTGGTATAGGGAGTGGTGATGGTATTAGTGAGTATTCTCTTAGGATATCATAATATCCTCGACCAACCTCGGTCCATTGCTAAACATTATACAGTGGAACCTCGGTTTACGAACTTAATTCGTTCAGTGAAACTGTTCAAAAACCGAGTTATTTGTAAATCGAAACAATTTATCCCATAAGAATTAATGTAAAATGTATTAAACTGTTTAAGACCTCAAGAAAATGGCCTTTCGTTAATGTTAAATCTTTATTTTATACTTCTTGATTGAAATCTTATAAAATCAATAAAAATTCATGGTTCTAACTAAAAAGGAATTGAAAGTAATAAATCGAAAATAATAAATGTAAAAACAAATTTCATCTGAACTTATCTTACAAAATATGTATGTAGTAAAGTGTTTTTGTTTGGAAAGAACTCTCCTTCCATGAAAACATCGGGTGTTTGAAGTTGATCAGGTTTCTGGCTTGCGAAAAACCTACCCAATAATATTTCTTCTTGCTTTTTATAATATTACGGAAATAAAACATGACATTATCGTTAAACAGATTTTTAATATGATTTAATAAAGTTTTATCAGGGTGATATTTTTTTTCACAAAACTTTGCATCTCACTCCACTTCGCGCATATTTCGAGGATCGAAGACCTAGGAACATCTTCCATTCGTTCATCAGTCTCTTTTCCTCCGTCACCATTTTTTGCTGCTCATTAAAAAGCTGTTACAGTTCTTCCGTAGTGACTTCTGAGACTGCCACCTGTTCGTAAACTGAAGCATTTTTTCGTCAGGATTTTTCTTCGTGGACAGTCATTCGTAAACCGAGGTTCCACTGTATTAGGGATATGTGCATTGTTTTTAATTTAATTATTTTTATTATCTATTAAATTAATTAGTTAATAAAAAATATTATCAATTAATTGAAATAAATATTAATATAAAATAAATGATATATACGTAATAAGGGTAGGAAAAAATATAAAGTTTTATGGAAATGTTAAATCGTTTCTTTCTTGGCGAGGAAGGTCAAGTCGACCTTCGTACAATAATTCACAAGCATTTTATACCTTATTGACGGTATAAAGCGTAGTGTATGTGAGTGTTAAAATACGTGAAGCGACGATGTGAAACGACCTTTATTATTACAGTAGTAAAACGTGAACCGTCGCAAGATGGCGGCGCATGGAAATTGAAAGTAAAATTACGGCTCACAAAATCGGAACTTATTAATAATTGAATATTCAATAAAAAATAAGCATAATTTATTTTTTTCTGTCTGTAGTCCGTTGCTTTTTGCTGGGACTAGTGGTCCCGAATGCCTTCTCTAATTTTCACCAATCTGCTGCATCCTGGCTGCTTAGAGTAATGATCATGTAATTTATTTTATTTGATACACCCATCTTATGGGGGATGTTTGTCACGCTCTTTTGCCGTCAATGTTACTAGTTTCAGATTATCTTAATCTCGTCATACTATATGATCGAAGTACTTCAAAATTTGCAGTAGGTACATATTTTATTTTGAGCTTCTGGAGCCTTCTATGAGATACGCATCTTGTAGAAGGCGAAAATGATGAAAGTAATATGATCTTTGGATAACGTAAAATAATAAGATAATGATTCGATAGATAAAAAAAAAACTAACATTGACTTGTATTTTTCATTAAAAATTCCTTTCAACCTTAAAACCTGCTAAATGAGATACTTAGCATGGTCGGAAATAATACTTAACGTGTTGTTAGTATATTCAGGGGAAGGGGGTATATGGACAGTTACTGCAATGATTTCAGTGAACCGGTTGATACATTTTTTGGAGAACATACATAATTTTATACTTGTCAAACTTACTAATTAGAATAATAATAATATTATCTTACACCGCAGACACAGTTACTTTAATTACCATAAATATCAAAGGAAATAAGACATGCTTTAGAAAGTTGAAAAATACTGTTCTGTAAAATAAATAAAATAATTTAAAATTTTATTATTATAATGTTCCAGAGAGCATATTTGTAAATTCAATTTTAATTATACAGAAACAGGAATTTTTACAGGGTGCGGGGCGATATGCTAAAAAAAACACATGGACGGTTTAGCTGTATGACTGCCGCAAAAGAAATATTTTGAATCAATACAAATAATTTCGTGTAAATTATTATATAGGGTTTCCAAGAATATATAAATATTACTAACAGTTATATACGTATGTCTTATTGTTTAGTACTTTTTAAGTTTGAATATTAAAACGAAATTTTAGTTAAAGATATAGTTGACTTATTTTTTTATACATGGTTTATATAATTAGAAAAGTTTTAAAATAAAATAAAAGAATAAAAATTTACGTTATTGGATATGTAATTTGAGTGGTCTGACAAAATGTTTAAAAATGAATAAATTTATATGCACAACTCATTCAAGCCAAATTGTAAACATGTGCTCTATACACATACCAGTAAATGAATAGACATGAAATACAGTTTACATATAAGACAGGGGTTTGGATCATTAGTTGCGGGACGAGAGGCATTCGACACATATTCTTTATTGAAACATAAATCCGACAGTTTATGACACATTTGTGCAATAGAAAAAGTATTTACTCATCGAAAATTAAATCTGTGTGTAAACAAGACGTATTTTTTGCACAAATGCATTTTATGTTGTCAGCGTTTATATATTTGTTCCGATCTAGTAAAAGTTTAAAAAAAAGTTGCGAATCTATTTGATTGCAAGAGCAATACCAAAGTGATCATGTGGGTGACACTAAAATGAAAATATTGAGACAAGAAATTTGCGTTAGTTCATGTCTATATATTTGTTGATCTGTGATCCCAAATTATATATTGAATACAAAAAATTAAAGATCGTCGAATTTCAAGCGGCCAGAGTTTTTTTATTTTTAGATGATTTAGGGCCTGACGCAATGATATAGATTAATAATGGACAAATTTCGCGCATATTTATTTCGAAGTACTTAGTCTTAAAGCATAACATGATTTTGTAAAAATTTCCAACAATGCTATTTTAAAATATTGCGGACTATATATCAATTATATATCAATTATTTTTTTGTGTTGTTGACATTGTACAAATTACACATGCGAGTACATGTAATGGGATTATATAATTGTATGCACAATCACTGTGGTAGATATTTATCCTCAAAGTTTTAAATATTATTAGTGATCTGTATCGCCACTTTAATTTACATTGAGCGCCCATTGAATGTTTTCCAAAATTAATTCATCACGAAGTATAATTTAATGACTGTCTGGGGGGGATGTGTAGGAGGGAGAAGCAATGATTGCAATCAATGAAAGAAATAAATGAATGATTTGAATTGAATATCCAGACGTGGTTATGAGTGTGTTACCGTCAAAACTTGAAAATTTGTAGAAAAATTGTAGTTTATAATTAAATTTTGAAATTTATTATATGTCATTGATATGTGTAATTATTCTATAACACATTGGGAGGGACAACATTAAAATCAGATGAGTATCATAAATGCAAAAAGCCCTCATAAACAGGCTAAAAGGATCTAGACTGAAGGGAAGACCAAGACGTGTATGTGCTGATAATGTCAAGATGCACCTGCTAAAGGTAGGTGGGCGGGTGTTTGGCGGACTGGACCGCGGAGGTGAGGTGAAGGAATGTATGGTGCTCCTGTCATACACTTCAGAGTCCCATGAAATCGATGAAGAAGTATATACGTAAACTTAAGAAACTAACCGAAAAAAAAAGATTAATAAGCCAGCAACCAATCGTTCAATATATTCAAATGTATAACAAATATAAAATAATATCCTACCTTAATGGCGTTTCAGTAATGACCTACTCTTTTAGGTAAATAGATAAGTACTCAGGTGTAATTAATTTTAACCCTAGATTGGTCAAACTCGTAAATCTTTGAACGTTTCCACACACTGCTTCGATATTTTAAATTAAAATTTAATTCGTTATAATCCTGATGTTCAGTATACTGCCTGATATCTAGTATGCAAAATAACTTTAAAAATCGATTTGTCTCGTCGGTAAGAAAGAAAGAAAGACGATGACATCAAGCAAGTGACTAAAATTATGTTTTTCTTGTTTTTCCAATCATAATGTATGCAGCGGAGAATTGGATAGTTTACAAGCGTATAATAGACTACTTTGAAATATATTGTGGGAGAACATTGTTACGTATTCCGTGGATAGTACAACGCAAGAATGCCTCAATCCTATAATAAATCTAACCATAGTAAGTTCTATCGATAGCAGTGAACAAAATATTCTACATTCTTCGGCTACATTAGGCGTCAAAATGACAAAAAAAATAGATTTGCTTGTGCGTAACTTTGGACCTTAGTCATCTGGAGAGACGTTTGAATCAGCTGTGAGAGCAACCCAGGACCGGGACTTGTGGAAGTGCATTACGAGTCGAGTCTCAACTGATCGAGGCCACTATCTATCTGTTGTGTTTAAGCACAGGTGCCGAAATAATTCCGGATACAGAAGGAATATGCACTCACCATAATCAGGATTCTGCAGACATCTCCAAAATGTGGACTGTATATTTTATTCACTATTTCATCAAAGGTTCCGACACAGTATAGACTTGATATTGTATAATATTGTAATTGCACCGTACATGTATAACCGTACTGGTTCAAGGTCACCAATCAACTGATCGGCTGGATAGGGAAGGGAAGGGAAGGGAGGGAAGGCACAAAGCATTATTTTCGTTCAATAATAAATATGTATTTACACAAATTAATATATGTCTCAAACACTGCCAATACTGACATTTGACATGATGAAGGTAAGAACAAGATTAAAGATTATACACTTTAAAATGTTAAAATCCTTAAACAAATAAATCAATAAATAAATATATTTTCAGTATTTATGCTTTGCCGATAACATTCCTATTATGATATAATATATTTTTATGTAAGCAGTGTACAGTGTAGAGATGCATGAATGATTATCTGAAGAGATAATAGATTTCAGCGCTACAACACGATTTCATTTAAAAGTAATCAAACACTTTATGCAAGTTAAGCATAATTAAACGGAGATGTTTTATCGAGATACGCTCTCGACCGACTTGTGGCTTTCTTTGTTTTTATCACGCGATGCATCGTCAGGGCTGCTCCAGGGCTCCGAGTGCCGCTGCGACCCGTGGGTGATTTGACGTTTATTAAAATAGTTGACTGATTATAAATCGTGACTGGCAGTTTGGTATTCAAATATGAAGGGTCACAGTAATTATTGTGTGTAATACTTCCACTTGTAAGATACGGACAAATGATTACGAATATCTTTACAAACGATTACAAATCTTTCTCTGGTCACAACATTATTCATGCTCTTACAGAAAAACTATACAAAACCTTATTATCTACGACACTCCACCTTAGTTATTATAAAATAGAATGTATTTTTTCAAAGAGTTCTCGGATAAAAAGTGTGACGAAATTGCATTAAAAAATGCATAGTATTGTATAGACATTATTACGGGTGTTTAGTATCTTTTACACATGCCAATAAGGAATATTTTCAATTGTTTAAAGGTTTTTCGTGAAACACTGTGGAATTCCATGATTATTTTGTAAATTGAGTTAAAACACTGTTTTATTCCACTATATTTTTTATTGTGTTAAACATTAGAACGTTTTCGGGAACATTTTAACTCCACCCCCCCCCCCCCCACATCCGTTAACTCCAAACACATAATACAATTACTGTCTGAAAGTGTTTTTAATTTTAGTTGAATTATTATATTGTTAATGGGAAGATGTTCTCTTAAACGTTCTGACGTTAAACACAATAAAAAATATAGCGGAATAAAACAGTGTTTTAACTCAATTTACAAAATAAATATTTTCACAAAATAAATTAAAATCATCTGAACTTAAAATAAAATTCTGACAATGTTTGAAGAAACTAAAATAAAACACATTGTTTATATTTGTTAACTTTGTTTTATTAACCACTTATTGAGTTTAAATACATCTACCGGTGTTGAAAAATATCATTTTTTTTCTTCAGAATGTCAATACTAATAAAAAACATATGTTATTTTTTCTTTAACAAAATCTATTTTTAAAAACCGATAATTATTTAAAAAATAAATTTAGTACCTAACTCAAATTATTACTTGATACAAAATTACTCGAATAATTTTTAGGAAAAAATTTTAGAATGGGACTTAGTTAAATTTAGTTGTTTATAATTTTTTTGATTAGATTTACATGCTTTATTTATCTCCAACGATTCCAAATTATTTAATTAATGACCAACACCGTTTACATGCAAAAAATATTAAAACATATTAAACCAGAAAAAACCCACATTGTCACATGTTTGTCACGTGTTGTGGTGATATAACTCATATTCCCATATTGCTCTATAAAATATCGCAAATTCGCATGAAGAATAATATACATGAACTGTTAACAAGTCTAATAAATATGGCAACATCCACGCACCTCTCGTATCGTTTTTTTAACTTTGGTGTTTTGTTAAACTTGAATTGATTATTTTATTTTTTAAATTTAGTTTACATATTATACCACAGTAATCGTGGTGAATACACCTGCATATTTAGACACACTGGTTTATTTATTTTTTCAAACATTCATCAGATGCAGTCGATAAATGCCTCACGGTGACATTGTATAACAAAGTATGTAACAATATTTTTCTTAAATATAATTCCAAATGTAATTGTACATACAAGTTCGTGGATTATTAATTTATAAATATTTTAGTAATCATTGGACAAAAAAAAATTAGCAGACGATCGAGTATTTTTATTTTAAAGGTATAACAATTATATTATTGTCTGTCTGGAAGCACTCGGTAAAATCAAATTCAACGCACCCCAAAGAAACACAAATTTACTTGGAATAAAGGGGCTAAAAGCAATCTTAGAATTTCCTCCCCTTTCACTAGATATTTGTTGAAATTTTAATTAAATTCAAAATCATGCTAATAATTTAAATTATCGTAATTGAACTAGAAATAACCCGTCAATATTGTCGGAAAATTAACAATAGGAAAATTAATACTATAATTGTATATTTTTACGTGATAGAATCGACAGAAAATATTTGTTTTGTGTTGCCATGCAACCCGGGATCTGTAATTATATAATATTTGTTTTATATTGTTGTTACAATAATAATATTTAAAAAAAAAATTAATAGCGTGTCACCCAGTAAATAGAATAAAATAGCCACTAGTGTATACAACTGGCGTCTTTTCTGAATTAGATCGCGCTTTTTGTATATGGTTTCCTTGAGGAAACCTTAGCCGACGATTCGGCATGGTAACATGTGCCATTATCAAGGCGTTGCCTCCAAAATTTACGATAGAACTGTAGTTTTTCGCAGGAGATATAAATCTTCCACCGTTGGGATTTTCCTTTTGCAATGATTTCGCCGAAAGATCGAGACAGGAATTCCTCCATGTAATGCGTT
Organism: Eubasilissa regina; assembly: GCA_022840565.1. Lineage (NCBI taxonomy): Eukaryota > Metazoa > Arthropoda > Insecta > Trichoptera > Phryganeidae > Eubasilissa > Eubasilissa regina. The sequence continues at coordinate 33,335,995 of JAINEB010000018.1, forward strand.
CTCAAAATATTACCGGAATTTGACTTAATGGTCTGTAAAATATTTTGGCAGATAATTTGGACTACACGTGTTATTGAAATACTCTTCGAGTAAAATATTTAGAAACTAAAATTTTCAAAATATTTTCCTGCAAATATGAACGAATATTTTACAACTAGTTTGACAAATATTCGAATAACGAATAGCTAAAAAATGATCGAATAATCCGGTATTCGAATATTTTAATTGAGGTCCCTAATAATCGTGCTGTAGTAGACTTGCTAGTGTGATAGGTTTGCATAAGAACATCATTATTGCAAATATTAGTATTCCACATTTTCAGACATTTTACCCTAATTTATCGAGGAAATGAAAGTCTGATAAAGCTCAGAGGTGCCCTTGCTCAAAGAGAGAAATACGTTGTTTCTTTATGGCAGACTGATCAGCTGAATAAAGCAGAAAGATCCACATTACACAGATCCATCACCTTACTAAAGATTGTAAAAACAGGAGTTTTTATCATGTCCTATTAATATTTTTTTGTTTGCTTTCAACCGTTATATATTTCCTATCAGTAATTATTAGTATGAGCTCTAAGATTACTATTCTACTTACATGGTGTTAAATATTTTCAATACATATATATAACATATTAATGAGTAGACCCAAAAGTGACAACTCTATTTAAAAAATATACGGGGATCCAAATAGAGGGTCATAAAATATATTTTTTATAAATTTATAAGTTTTTGTAGTACTGAATTCAGAACTCAGTATTTCTTTATAGGCATTCCTAAAACCTAAAAATGCTAATGTAGGTTTATGATAGATTAATTGAAAAATACATCTGATATAACATATTCTGTGCCAAACACTGGATATTTGTATTACAATAATGATTAAATTATCATTATTAACAAGTTAGTGTTGATATATTCTGCCTTTTTCTTATGACGATGAAGCAACGTACCTTGATATTTTTTTTTGTGTGAGATTTCCGGAATTTCACATATATGTCACAACGTTATGTACTGAACAAATACAATATTTTCGTGTTGTCGTAATTTTTTTCAGGTGTTGATTTTTCTAATCTTTATATGATTTAAAATAATTGATAATGATTGCGGAGAGATGCGTGAAGGTTATGTATTATATTAGAAGATTCACAATATACTCGATCAATAAAATATCAGGTTATTACACCTTAGATATTTTCCAGAGAATTGGTCTTAAAAAATTCACTGTATCCTTATACAGGCAAATCCATAGCCTACGTGCTATTAACTCTTGTGGCGGACGTGACATAAATAGGACGTTATATCGTATCTAAGAACATCTATTCTTAGGTACGGTATAACGTAAGAATTCCGGTGCGAGTACATAACAATTCAGCGAGCACGTATTCTTTTAGACGTTTAAATGCGTCAAATAATATATAATTTGTAGATCATTATGTAGTAGTTCATTTGTAAGTAAATGCACCATATACATGAATTATCAGATAATGGTTATGCACGTTCGTAATACAAATGTATGTAATTAAATAATTAATACTGTACAAAAATTGGCTTTGCGAACAAACGGTATGTGATATGAGGTTTTGTATTCAATTTTTTATTTTAATATACAAAATTACGCAAAGGAGATGTATAATTATAAAAAAAATTTCATCGTAGACCAATGTTGTTGAAACAAAATTCTTCGTGAAAGTTGTGAATAACAAAATTTAAGTAAGTAAGCTGAAAATTTACAAGATATTTTAGCAATTATCCTTGGAATGTTATTTGTTATACTTTTGGGCAATGCTAATTTAAATGCTGGAAATATTAGTAAAAAAAAAAAAATTAAAACAATAAATTAATCTATTTTTAGCGTCGATTTTATTATAGCACAGCTGTACTTAAAGGCTTTGTTTTGTGAAACGCTTTCAGAACTTTTTCATTCGAAATTATAAGAAATAACCGTTTCTTGTAGAACTGAGATTATTCAGTTCGCTAATAGTGATCGCAAAGCTCCGATAATGTCCGTATTAACGTAGCAAAACCGGTCGGCCCATAGAAAGTTGGGCCGGCCATTCTTACCTGCCCCATTGAGTAAAGTACCATACAACCGGGGTTTATAATAATTACTCCGATATATGGTGCCCTAAAGACAAAATGGGGAGTTGTTTCTTTAACGATGTAATGAATAAAGAGCATGGCGAAATTTCATAATGCCGACGGCAATATAAAACCAGTGTATTGCCCGCGTTTTGAGAAGTCGTAAAACATTCATTTTTTATTCGCGCGGTGTATTGTGCTGCGATATGGGTACAGATGCGAGATTAGATCCCTGGGAAAATATATATGAAAAGAATTCATTTTATTGGTCCGTTTTATTCCATTTCTACACTCACGTGCATACACACAGGGAGAATAGAACATCGTATAATTCATTCGTATATTGTGCCATCCATGTGCATATTTCATTTTAATTTTTAACACTACAGGAGTAATTGCTGCAGTTAATTGCTGCAGTGAAACACATTGTAAATTTGAGAGAATCACATAAATATATTTTATCCTCACCGGAAATCGAACCCGGAACCTCTGATATAAGAAGCCAGCGTCATGATTACTGTACTACGAGGCCCGCATTTTAAACAATACATTTTTAGATAATGTTACTTGTTACGAATGTGGATAACAATATTATCCGATAATTCACGTACGTGCATTTACATATAAACAAATGAATACATGATGCCCCATGTATGACATTTCCTGAATTTAATGGCAAAAAAGGACATGTCATATGTAACTAATTCCCACGTTAACCGTATGTAAAAAAACGTGTCCATATATGTAATAAGGGCCTGTCTATGTAATGTCCACCATATACGAGTAAATAGCACATAGATAGAAAATTTGTCTATATAAAACGGTAAATATTTTGTAATCAGTTCTCTTGAATAGATCCAACGAGAAATAACTTGACTTTTTTATTGACAGAGTACATCCTGAAATCGTAATACACAACCTTTATGTACATCTCTATCAGTCAGTTAAAATATCCAGAATATTGAAAAAACCACTACACGAGAAAGAAAACGAAAACGAGGAAAATACAGTCGTTGTTCTGTATATAATATTACTAATTTATTATTTCTATTTTCAAAGAAAGTAAACGCGTTGTGACTTGACAATATAATGATATAATATAATGTTTTATTTTAAACCACTTTATTATGTGCATACACTAAAGTCAACCAGTTTCAGTTTAACTCAACGTTCTTCAGGACAATATAGTAGTCCTGAAGATGGTTGGTTCCTACTGAAACTAGTTGACTTTTGTGTATGCACATAATAAAGTGGTCTAAAACTAAACATTGTATTATTTAATTTATTATTTTTAATCTCAAAAAGATATTTTAATATGGTAATGTATTTATATACCAAAGATATTTGGTTCATTAAATTATTTGTATTATGTATTATATTTAGTCAAGAGGGATTTATGTGGTCACCCACTACTTATCTTCTTTATTTACGTAGGTATATCATTGACGATTTTTTCATCAGTATCTTCTCTAAATGCCCGAATCATTTAATAAGACTACCTTGGGTTAGTATCTTCATCATTTCTTATTCCCACACGTCTTCCGGGCCCTTTTTTTTCATTAACATATTTTCTTCCATAACCACCCACTAGTTTCACCCTTTCATTTCCTTCTCATTTTTTTCCAACAAGCTTTATTTAGTTTTCGCGTAAGTTTTTTCAAACTCTAATGTTTCCAACTAACTAACTCTAATTTACCCATGATTTAAAAAAATATTTTTGATACATTTGATATTTTATTTATTAGAAATTAAAATTGTGCTGCAATTTATCATTTTAATAGAATCGCTAACACTGCCTTCCTCCTTATAATGCGCCTATTTTCATAAAATTCTTTAAAATACGTGTATTATAAATAACTAAATGTATTCTAAAGTCCTGATCTGATAATGTTATGATTAGCTATCTTAATCTGATCTAAGGCTCAAAATAATTTAACGAGTATTTTAATAAAATATTGATATTTTTAGCATCTAGTATCTAAGCGTCTAGTTTATGCTAATTTATTTCTGTAAATGGCAGCGGCATTGCATCGACGATCACTTTTTAAACACAATCGAAGCAATTGAATTCTGAGAGTCTCTTTTAAAATGGCCAACAATTAATAAAACAGAGCAAGGGTCGTTTGAATGGAAGTAATAAAAAATGTCACCGCAGACTGTTCACTGAACGGGCCGGGAAAATGGCGGAACCGTCTGTCAAGCCTGTTCCCAATTCGCAATCAGCTTACAAAATAAACATCTACACAAAAGAAGATATTTTCCAGTGTAGTTAGCGACGTTAGCACGCGTACAGAGGATCAGTCATTCTTGCGAAGTGCTAGGTATCGGACAGTAACTCGAGAGGTTTGGACCGAAGTTCGGAGCAAATCAAACACAATGTGCTGCCATCTGGAAGAAAAAAACACGAAACATCGAGGCGCTTGGCGGGAAACTTGCACAACGGACGGCAGTTCTTTTGTTTTAAAATGTCTGATGGGGTCGCGTTCTCTTTTCTCTTACTGAAAAATTATTTGCGTTTCCATATCATTTTTTCCAATCATAACAGAATTATTTTCATGAAATACATCAACGCGATTAAATTCAGACGAGATAAAAACAAGAAAATTGCAGATAATAAAAATGGATCGATACATTACACAAGAAAAATATGTATAATTTTAATAATAAATATATAAAATCAGGTCGAATCTACCGCACAACCGGCTAGAACAAAAATAGTAGGCACTTATTTGCAACGGATAAAAATGATACATTGTACATTAGAATTCAATACTCGTCATACATATCAGATACCACTCAATTCAAAAATATGCGAAAAAAGTACTTTACGTTGGGTTGGTAGTATTTTGTAGAAACTGATTATTTGATTAATTCATTTTCATTCTTCATTCATTTTTTAAATTAAGTTATTAATGAGAATTCATTATTATTGTGATGTTGCAGTTTTTTCAGAATATCGTTTTGTGGTATTTAATTTGTATTTTTTTAAATTACATACGAATATTAAATATATTCTCTGATTACTGATAATAAATTATATGTGGGTAGTTCTACGAACATATCTAAGCGCCTACATTCATAACTAATATCTAATATACCTATATAATTTTTGTATTATGAACATTATTGTTCAATATTTTATAAATAATCCTATCTGATTGATTTTATAACTATAATCAGTCTGTATACATATGAAGTCTCTGGGTCAGTAATTTAAAAAAAAAAATATTTAAGTGAGAGTAAATTTAAGACTTTAAATTTTTAAACATAAAAGAAAATATTTTTGCTAGTACTACTAAACAATCATACAAAGAATCAGAAATATTGAAGTCACACTATAATGCTTGTTATTTTACTTGAAAACATACATATAGAGATTACGAGCTATTTATGTTTATTCTGATTCTAATATCTGATTATCTAAGTCCAAAAAGCGATGAATAAAGTTTTTGATATTTGATTCTATCTATTGACTACTGATTATAATAACTGACGCCCATTGTAATTTATTGCAGGATTGACTTCATTTTACTCGAAAATTTGCTAGGTAGCAGCCAACTTAGTCACTAATCACTTTTAATAGAAAACTGTCTGGAGGTTATAGAAACTTTAATAGATTTGACGATTGTCAATTCATATATTTGTAATGTATTTTTCTTGTATGTAAATAAAATCTATAAAAGACGAATTCCATAATATTAGCAAATTTTTAAGTAACAATTGATTCTTAAACGTATCTTTACAGACTGGTTTGTACGAAGGCATGCATATTTTAGTACTGCAGTACAAATTTATGAGATCGAAGGAGAAATGGTTGAATACGGGTGGAGTCTTGATTGTTTAACAACCCCCCAGTATTTCTGCACATGGGTGTAGTAGCTTATTTGAATTAAATTTTGAAAAAATATATTTTTTATTTCAAACTAAACAGCCGATAACCAATACGAAGATCCATTTCATAAAATCTTTCCGAATGATAAGTTAATGAGTTGATTCGAAATAGCTATACGTCAATACCTTTTCTCTATCATAAAAGTTCTCAATGTTTAAAAATAGTAAATATTAATCTGCTTCATGAAAAAATCGAGAGGGCTTTTGATATGATATATTTGTAAAAAATATTTAATAGGAACCATTTTTTTTCCATTAAACACTCAAAGGTAATAATGGATCATTCTAGAACAAACTTTTATAAAAAAAAGTTCCGATTTTTCCCAGACTAACCCATTCCTTCCTCCGATATAAATGTATATTTTGTTGAATACCATCCGTTCTAAATTTTGCATAGTATATTTTTGGGACTCCGCTTAAAATGTAAACATCTTTCCCCTAACTACCCACCCCCTCAAATTAATCAAAATTAATTCCGACTGTTACAAATTTTGCTCGTTTGCACTCTAGAACCATGAGAAAATATAGACACCTCACCCCATATTTTAGATATTTTCCGACTGAATCAAATTTTTAATATATCATTAATTTGTCGGGTCTGCGCAAAATAAATTATTCCCCTTATCCTTCTTACTACTCCTAACCATTTGTTTTAAATTATAACTAAATTTGAATTCCGGATAATGCCGGGCACAGACCACTAGTATATTTGTAAGTAAATTTGAATGACTGTATTTAAGCGTCATACATGGTTCAGTTAGTATACCTGATTTTTAAAATACATGAGTATGCACATTCCTATTATATGGGTAATATTTCAAACTTGCGGCGTCAGAGTCAATCGAAACACCCTAAAATACGGATCTATTAACGGCGGTGGTATAGATCACGTATTGTTATCAGTTCAAGTTTAGAAGGCTAGCCAGCCCGTAGTCCAGGGAAGACTATCAGGAAATTGCAGACAGCGGATTGGAACTCAGCAAATTGCAGGTCAGATTTAACAGGCTAGTAGTTAATATCTGCATAATTTGGAATGAGGTAGTGGAGCATGTCAGAAATGGGCTTTAGTAGTATGTTAAAAAAAAATTCAAATTTTTATGATTTTTGAATTTTTACAAAATGTGCATTTTGGAGATATTGGCGTTCAAAGTTCGGCTTGTTGAAAAACGCTCGAATTACCATGATGTGACGTCACTGCGTTAGGACTCACATGCTAGAGTGTCAAGTAGTGAATTGTCGACTCAGAAGATGTAAGGTCATGTGATGAAATAGTATAAACCGATCGTTTTTAAATCACGTAAATTTGAACATTTGTAACTCTGCCATATTTTAAGATATCTAAGAAATTCTTTCAGTTTTGTAAATTAAATGACTCTATCACCTCATTGCACGCTCCGTGTATATCACCAATAGAAAACCAGAACTTGACTACCGAAGCAATTCACGAATATAGAAATAATGTTCTGTTATGTAGAATATGTAAATATGTAGAAATCGTAATTGTATTTTGTATCGCGAGCGACAGTTTGGCGATCTTCGTTCTATCAACTGCGTACGCATTCCCATGGGTAGGAAGTTTATGGATCGCCGCGGCAGTGCAAGGGGGCCCGGCCCCCAATTCTGTCTTTATTGAGTGCATTTGGATAATTCACAGCATAAATTTGTTAAGTTTCTATTACGTCTTTATGTTCCGTTGGCTGTGACGTCATTCCGGAATAAGAAAATTGCCCCCCGTCCCACGGGGGTAGTCTCGTGGATTTGATAATGCTAGAGCAATATCTGGAAAGTAAACGGGGTTGTTATAAATGATTTTGGCACGTGAATCATACGACATGAGCTTCATCTTTCTTTATCTTATATATATTATATATTGCTTTTTTTTTATACATTTGGCTACAGGATTTGAATTTTTTAACTTTCCAATACAAGTATTATTATTGAATAAGTACTTATATTCACAGATAAAAAACAGGAAGTAATATTGAATAGCCATGATAGTGGATATTAAGATGCACTTGTAGTAGTAGATTAGACTGTATAATCATTTACATAGTACTCGGAGTATCATAGAAACTAATGAATTGGAATATAAACGTTTATTTTTTGTATAATGTTGTTGCATTTAGAATCGTAAACTTATTGTTATTCATCAGTAAATTTTTTTTTTTTTAAGTTATATAGATGGGGCACAAACGTATCTATCTATCTTCTAGGAATTAAGGATTATAGAAAGACTTTCGATAATACGCTGAAGAAGAATTCTTACTTACTTTGGACATGTTGCTAAATAATCGATGAGGGTCTCGAGATGCTCGTGATTACGGACACAGATGAAGAAAAGCGAGAATAGTGTCCTGCAAGATGCATAGATCAAATAAAAAACAAGATACTCAAGGCCGGGAGGAATAGAGATGTATAGTGTGCTAAGTTACAGATATTTTACGCACAGGTAGAATAGACGCCTGCTTGTAGCGGCCAAATCAAGGGGGCTGCCGAAAAATATACATATGAAAATCGAAAAACTATAATAGTGTGTAATAAAAATAATCCAGGTATATACAATGCGAGAAAGCAAATTCAATAATTAATATTATAGTTATTTCCTAATAAAGCAATAATTTATAGTCAACCCTAGAGTCCAGAACGTCTTTCACCCTAAAGCCGCCATTGGGCAAGTTTCAAAATGCCGGACTGAAAACATTATCTTCACTTAAGTTACTAGGGCGGAAAATAAAACAATCATACCTGTGGCGGCAAAAAGTCTAGCGCCGGCGCTGCTCAGCATTTAGCATACGAAGATGAAGTTGATAAAGATCAACCATACAATAGTTTATCCAGTGTAAATATCACCGTATATTTGATCAGTAGACTGCAACGCCATTATTTTGTGTTTTTCACGAACAACAAAATGAACCATCACACAACTCACTGTTATTGTTTTTATATACCCGTATATATTCCGTAGAGTATCGGCAGTATTGCTAAACAATAAATGTAGTGTTTACCATTGCCAAATCAGGTCAATAGCAATAATAAATTCAATGAACGCCTTGAAATATGTTCTGCCCCGCCATACATTAAGCAAAATGAGGAATTATTGTCCCGCCTAATGAAAGACCATTGTACATTTCTAGAAAATGTCTGACGATTTTGCCTAGCGGAAGACTCAGCATTACTTTATTACCAAATATATGAAGTCCAGCATTAACTGTCGAGTAAAGGTCCGTTTACACTCAACCAATGAACTGAAAAAAATACGGCAATTCGTAGAAATGTTATCGAAAACGCACTGCGGAACGAACGAAAGAGGAGAATTTTTATGAATTGTACTATTTTACTAGCCGCTTTTATAAGGTCGCGATGTCATGTAGATGGGACTTAATGGATGATGGTTGTAATAAAGTGGCCTGAAATAAAATTTCATGTGTTTGTTTCGTTTATCTTTGCCCTTTTGCGTCATTATTTCGGCTAATGCTGATGAATCGGACGGTATAAAGAATCCTGAAGGAATCCTTTTTTCATTATCATTTTGAGGTTCATTAAGCTTCTCCACATTATAATTATGTTCTTTCTTTTGCTCTGTCTTTTCGGAAGGACGTTGTGCTTGAAATAATTGGATCTGAAAAGATATTAAAAATAATAATATAATAATTTTCCCTACAAGTACATAAATAATTTACTGAACAAATAAAATACTTTTATTTCTTTAATTAAAAATAAACTAGAATTTAACATTTTTTGTAAAGATACTTACACTGACATAGTAATACATAACACTTCTAATTATCCGTTTTCTCAAAAATTATCAGCTTTTTATTTCATCCTTAATGGATTAGTTAATGTTCTTTTATTCATAAATAAGTTCAACATAAAGTTAAATATTATTAAACAAATTGAAATTAATAATGGTTATAATATTAAATTAATAGATAATTTGTTAAACAAAAAGTACAAGAAAAAGTTTATCAGATCATATGTTTACCCACCTTTATTATTGATAGTATATATTATAATATTACTTCAAATTCAATTATAAAAAATATTCCAAATTCTATTCAACCAGCTTTTTACACAAATAACAAATTAAAAAATGATGTATTAAATAACAAAGATAAGAACGATATTAAAAAAAATCGGGGGTCTACAAATTAATTTGCAATGATTGCAATTATTTTTATATAAGTAAAATTTGCAGAAATTTTAATATTAGAATTCGGGAGCACTTGAGATGCCTAAATAGCAACATCCATTCAGAATTTTTCAATCACCTTTTGGAAACAAACCATTCTTTTGAGGGTTTAAGGGTTTAGAAATTATACATACAAATACAAGGAGTTTATAGCTAGATAAATTTGAAATTTTATAAATAAGAAAAAGTGTTAATAGCAAGCTAAATATTATAAATAACCAAATTCTCATTGCAAATAGTCGCCTTTTAAATTTGTTTTCATATTAGTTCTTACTTATTCACTACTTTATAGTTTGGTTTTTATCTATTTCAGTATACATTGTTTCCTGAAGCATCATAAGTATCAAAACATGTTGAACAATCAATAAATAGTGGTTTAAATAAAGTATTTTTTCTAATTATTTATATAAAATGTAGCCACAAAGTAATTTTACTAATATTGAAGATGTAAAATACTTTAATTTACTTTACTAAGGTTACTTATTTTTAGTAATCTGTGAAATGTTCTATGCATATTTTAGTCATTCCTCGATTCATCGATTTCTTGAAAGTTTTTTCTTTAAAAAATCATTTTGAAATTTTGTTTGTGGCTCTCCAGATGGAGTATTCTGAAATATAGAACTAAACCCTTAGATTACATTTGCCTGACTTCGATTTTTTATATAGGATGTTACATTATTTCTTCCTTCGCCTCGGCTTCATGGTCAGGGGGGAGGCATATAGCCTAAATGGTTCTTTTTTTAAAAAAGATTATCAAGTCAATTGGTTATGAAAAGAAATCACAAAAATCCATGGTTTATAATAAAGTTTAATATCTTTGTGACTTGCATGTATTAATTAAAACAATAAAACACATTTTACCTACTTATTATTAATAATACAAATTTAAAAAAATGATAACTATTAATTCAACACTATTTGCGAGCCCATCATGCCAACATGAAGTTAATTGCCAAATTTTGTGTGTGACTCTTGTTTAATATTTACTGCAGGTCCCTCACGTAAGGGATTACCTTTCCGGTGATGTCTTCCACGTGCTGATGATGGTCCTTGAAGTAACTTGTCGCCAATAGATGTGATGCCAGGGTAGAGTGACGAAGTTCGGGATTGACCACCAGACGATGTCCAATTAACTAGGCAAACCGGGACTCTGGACGCGATTTTCTCAATCACAATTTGCGCGTACCGTATATGATTTGTCTTGGCTTTCTACGGGACCTTGACTTGATCGGATCATGAAACTTGAGTGCTTTCACACAAACGATTAAACGCAGAGAACATCATAGTCTAAGCTTAAACTCGAGGCGCACAGTTTAAATTTACCCCGTAATTACAAATTACAGAGACGATCCTAATTTCGTTTTCTAACTGAAAATTAGATCGCATTTACGGAGCGATCTCTCCCGGTTGAGCTTGGTGGAAAGACTGATGTATGAGGGTGATGCATCCCTTATGGTGCATTTGACTACGTGACAAAAATCGTGTAAGCCGGATTTTATTGGCGTTCCCACGCCGCCTTGGGGGTCTAAAAATACCGACTTTTATGGCTGGTTCGTCCCTTACTTTGGCTAAGTGCCTTTTACAACCTTGAACACCAAAATATTGTTTTGGGTGATTTTGCATTTTAACAAGGAAGTAAAATATTTTGGACCTAAACTATTTAATAGAATGCTAAAAGACTTAAATCAATTGAATTGTCCCAAGAACATGAAACTATATATTAAAACTTGGATTCGTAATATGGGTAGAGCCAGTATTGGTGCACTCACCTAAACATATTGACTCATACCTATATTAATTATTGCTACAAAGTGATCCAAAAATTAAGTCTATTTTAAAATTGTTCTTCATATACACCTTTTATATAGTAATAAATGTAATTCTATCTACTTGTAATTCTAATTAATTGAACTCAGTCTCGACACAGAATTTCTCTAGTGAGACGGGCACAGTCCAAATAGATTTTTACATAGTATTATGTACTTACTAATAAAATTAATAAATAAATAAATCATCTGCATAGGTCCCCGTATATACTGAGACATCGCAACTTTCTCAGAAGTATTCGGTGATTGATTTTATCAAAAGCTTTTAAGAAGTTAATATACAGTGTGTCTACTTGTAATCCTTTGTACATCGCCTTCAAGATAATGTCAGTAAATTGTAAGAGATTTGATTCTATAGACCTTTGTGGAAAGAAGACGTGCTGATTGTGGATAATTACAGGACGCACACTTGGGAACAATTGGTCGTATATATTTTTTTCCATTAATTTACTGAGAATTGAGAATTTTGAAATCGGTCTGTAGTTTTCAATATTCACTTTGTCACTATTTCTAAATATTGGGGTTATATATGCCGTTTTCCAAAATCCTGGAAAGTGACCATCCCGTAAAGATTTAGAAAATATAAGAAAATATAATATATTTGTGTATGATAGACTGCCCCCAGATTATTGGTTTACTTGACTTTGAGGTCATCGAGACACAATTTATTGTTTTATTACAGTGGTAATGTCAGAACTCATGCACTAACTAACTCCGCAGTCCCCAGATTGCATTCCTTAGGGAATGAGTATGCGGAGGTAGTCGACATTTTTGCTGTTAATTTAATTCTTTATAGGCTACACTATTACAATTTTTTGTGTCTCAACTCAATGGTGATGGATAAATTGCTACTTCACATTCCATATTTATTATTTATTTTTGATTATGTAAAACATGCTGACACTATGTAATTTTTTTCTTTGTGTATTGCACTTTTGCTGAAATTTTAACTTATTTTACAAATTATGTTAATGCCTGAATAGGGCATGTATAATAATAAATAAATAAATATAACATAATAAATTATTACGATACATAACAGGTGAGAAATACTAAATTGAAAATAAGTAGATACACGTCCATGATTATACACAGCTAGTTCAAATGAATACACAATATTGTGGCAATATAGCCCATCTTACTTCTACAGTATCTTTAAGCATTAGCAGCATAACCTAAGTTCTGCATAGTGCACGCCACTGCTATTAAGAGTATTGATAAGGTAGCGGTAGAGTTTGTATTATACCTATATTCACGATTACCATCGAATGCAAAAAATATATTCGAATGAAAATAAATATATTTTCTGTCTGGATATGTTCACAAGTTTCTTAACCCTCAGAAATTGTACAAAAATATTTATCGTGAAAGTAGTTAAATAAATAAATACTATTAATAATAATAACATTATTACGGGACGTGGGCATTATTAATTATGAATTGAAAAGATCCATTAAAATGCTAGATCATAAAAAATATCGGTCTGTTGTTTCATACATTGTTTGGATATTTTGTACTAAGTATAGTTAATAAAATATAATATTTTCAGTCTTTCAACATTATTTTTCACATCCACTCTACTCGTTTTAGTAAATTTTTGCAAGAGAAATATATTGAAAGAAAAAAAAACCAAATCTAATTTTCAAATATAAGAAAGAATTATAGAAATAAACTTACTTAGGAGTACTGACATTTAGTAAAAACAATATTTAATGTTGTTCGCCAAAAAAATAAAGCGACATTCGCATTAGCCAGCTAAGTTATTAATACAGTTTTCTATACAAATTCAATCCATCAATTAGAAAGGTATACTTACAGGAAAATTCAATTTATCGAAAAAATATGTATAACAAAAATAATGTGTCCTCTTTAATAAAGTTTTAAATGAATCTATGTATTATAATAGCCATATAATATTTGGAAATACATATTATGTACATACTGTCGTATATTTTTTGTTTAAACAGTTGTCCAGTATAAATGTTACATGCGACTGGTACAGTGTGTCCCAAAAGTTTTTTTTTTTTATTTATTTAAAATGGCCTCCATGTAGCCACGATTTGACACCAATGGACTTTTTCCTATAGGGCTAACTTAAATCAATGGTATATAGTAACAATCCTCCCTCTCTGGAAAAATTAAAAGAAAATATCCGAAATGAAATGGCAGCGATCAGGAAGAATACATGCCGAGCAGTTCTTAGAAATTTTGCCTCCCATTTAAAAAAGTGCCATCGAAATAACGAATCACATTTAGAAAACATAATTTTTAAGAAATAAATTCACAGGGACTGTACTTAAATGCAAAATAAACATTTTTTTTATCAAATCCATCCATTATTTTATAAAGAAAAGGCTTTTGGGACACTTGTATATATGGGATTTAACAGACCGCAATATTTTATGTATGGATGGGTACATGACAATTTACTAGTCGAAAATATTCAGGGAGTATGTACAAATTATACGGTAAATATACCGTTACAGAAAATTATATTGTATGAGATTTTGATAAAATTATATTTGCGAAATTAGCCCATAATTTTTATCATTTTATCAAATCAAATAAATTTTATTTTATCAAATCATATAACAAAAAGTATTATGGTCGCTATAGGTTTGATGAACATTTATTTTTTATATTTATATATTTATTATTATTATACACGCCATATTCAGGCATTAACATTTTTTTTTGAATTATAGAAAATCTCATCAGAAGTGTAATAACACACAAATAAAAAAAATTATATAATATTAGCATATTTTCATATAATCAAAATTATAAAATAAAAATAAATAGAAAATGTGAATTATCCGTATATGTAATATAATTTGACATTAAAAATATTTCAGATATTTGAAATAATCGCAGATGTATGACGTTTTTAAAATTCTCATATCGATGCTTATCGACTAATATTGATAATATGTATCAGTACAGTACCATAAGTACACCCATGTACAATCTTACGGATTAAACACTTTAAAGCCTCTCTAGTAGTTATGTTTAAACCGTTATTTTAATCGTTATTGTGACTGTGATTGTGTTCGATTCTAAAAATAATTCTTTGAGTACACTAGTTTTGATTGTTACACTAGAAAATAAACTTCCAACTTTTAAATCTTAATTTTCCGAAATTTTCTTGTAAAATTTTGTGAAAGGCCATTTTAAATTATATTTAAAATAAAAACACCTTACTTTTACTAATATATTTTATTATAATGATATAAACAGTGTTTTTATTTTAAATATAATGTAAAATTTTAGTTACAAATCATCGGTATATAACGATTTACCATCACTATTCTCTACAGAAAATAAATTTCATAAAAATGAAAATATTTTTTTGACTTTTGTTAAGGGTATTTTATATCAGAATTACTGAAAAATATCTTATGTTAACAGAGTACCATTTCGTGATATTTAACCTAGTTTGGTCCGTAGTCCTTTCTGGTCTCTTAGTATTATATGATATATTTGGTTATATGGCAAGGGCTTTTTACTTTTTGTAATAATAATTACCCATGAGACTGACGTGCACAGAAGCACTACCCCCGGCTAAGAGATCGAGGGGAATCTTTTCTTGTATGAGGTTGCTATCCCTATTACTATCCCCAAAGCAATTTTTATTTTCTCAATCCTAAGAGTCTATTTGGTGAAAAAGAATTTCACTGGCATCGTTAATATTTTTTACTATTTTCAGTATAAATAAGGCAAGGTGTTTTTTTTCATTGTTTAATCTTATTATAATAATCACTTATACTTTAAAATTCATATATATTAAGAACCTATCACTAATTATAACAAAATCTCGGGTAATGGACCTTTCGACTACTAGTTATAATATAAAGAATCTTGTATCAATAAAAAAAATGACCAAAAATGAAATAAAAGTAAACAACTGAAAACTTTTGGTAATAATGGATTCTAAGTTCTACCCCCAAAGATTATTTACTATTTAAAATGACGGTCGATTGACTATAATATTACAACTACAACAAGGTGGCAACAAACATATTTTTTCGATAAATTGATTTTATCACATAACTACGTTCTGAAATACTGCAACTTCACAATAATAATGTGTTCTTGTTAAGGAGAACAAATTCTTATTGTGAAGTCTTAATTATTAATATTAATATTTTAAATACTATTTAAATGTATTAAATTAGAAACATATACTTATAAAATCAATTTTATCCAAAAATATTAAAATGTAAAATATTGTCGTCAAAAGCACTGTCGCTGTAGCATTGTTGGATAATGCACTTTCCCCGGATTGGAAAAGAGATTTAGGTTCGAATCTCGGTAGGATAACAACAATATTTTTCGATAGAATTGTTTTTATATGTAAATCTTTCTAATTTATTAAAATTTAATTAGTATTTAATGTGTTCTCCTTAACATATTTTTTTCATTACTTCTTTCCTTCCTAGTTTGTTTACACATGAACAATACCACGGAAACACCAATTGTATTCACTCAAATTTTCATTACAATTATAGAAAAACTGAAAGATAGCATTAATGATATATTGTATTTTGCATCATGTGAACACAAAAACAAGGCTTAAACTCGTTATACACTCAACTATTTTCAGAAAGAATATTTCTAAGATATTTATCAGATGCTTCGTAACGCGCCATTACACCCTTTGCTATGAACGGGGGTGAAAAATGATGGCTAAATTATATGATAGGGTTTTGGTTATCCTCAGAATGAGCGGGAGCTACAGGGCGGTCCCGTCTGGTAATCTAACGCCTGGAAGAAACACCCGGTAACTAAGAATGCATAACATTAGTTTATGCTTTGTAACATTTTATTTATCCAATAGAGTTAAATATATTATATATTTATTATAATGTGTTTCGTCTTCGTAAATTATTATTTTTTACAGGTGAACGAACACATATATTTCCATATTTGAATCTAAATGACTATAAAACAAATATCAGATATCTCGTAGAGACAAATCTATTTTTAATTATATTTAATGGAAAATACATGGAAGTATGGAGTAATTACAGGGTTTACGACCTGTCCTTGGCTGGTTTAAGTGATCAATTTATATATATATATATATATATATATCACTCCTTAATATCCACACACACAGGACTCACCCTATAATTATCACATACTTCCATATATTTTCTATTAAAAATAATAAAAAATGGTTTCGTCTCTATGAGATATTTGATATTTGTTTAATAACAGTGCCTTTGTAGGTAAAAATCTAATAATGGTGTGTTCTTGGACATAATGAAATATTGGTAAATAATTATTATTAAATGTAGTATATTGTCACCAGTTTTTTGTTTGTTTCTACACCCCTTAGCCTATTCCCAAACTAGTACACATTGTTTCTTTGGCTCGACTGGCTGTTTTTGAAGTCGAGGAGAGGAAGTGTTCTCACGTGATTATTCGTGTTCGATAACTACTTCATATACGGCTGTGATTTTGTTGTGTTGTAAAAGTGAATTTCATTAGAGTTTTTGTGCTGTAGCTGTTTCATAGAATGGGTGAACTTCCGGAAGATCATAGCGACGTCGTCATCGGCCTGGTGAGTTGAGCTGTTCTTTGGTTTCGTGAGTTCACACTGGTCCGCTATCGAAGTTTCCCCAAATCCCTATTTTCATCCCTTCCGATACCATCACCCATCACATCGTGATCGGCAACTTGCGGCTGTCACATAATAAATGAATGCACGTGCATGCTCGCGCGAAGCGTTGAGAGTAGCTATAAAGGTTCACACATATCGGAAGATTTTATTTTACCTTAATAAAATGTAAGAGATAAAGATGTATTGTATTCTAAGCGTTGATAAAATATAGAATCAAACATTTATTTTAGGAAGCAACTACACAGCGATAAATATTTTACGTAAAAATTGTTAAAAAGTCAATTTTTGTTATGCTTTTTAGTATTCTAATTATATTATAATATGTGATATTGGAAATAAAGAATTTAGGTATGGGTGTAATTCTAGAAATGTTTTTATTATTATAATAAAAATATATTTCTAATATATTTTGTTTTTTACTATTTGCCTATTATCTTCAACTGTCATAATAGTATCCCTGTATAGAATATGATTTTTTCCTGTATAATTTTTTCGTCAGTGGTGACTACAAAGATACTGAATACTCGTAGCGAATTATAGGTATTACAGTCCACACGCGAACCTCCTATAAAATGTTCCGAAAAATTTTAATGCGATATTTTAAACTTCTGTCCATCTGTGTCGCAAAGCAACACAAAACAAAAAAATCTGCTATTAATCTATGGTGTGATGTGAAGCTGTACGATTATCGCGTCAAACAAAGTAATTTATTTTTGCTAATATTAAAAATAAATTGAAAATATATAAATAATTGATTTCGTATGATTATTGATGAGTTATGCATAAAATGTTACAAAATTTTCTAACGCGGTATTTTTAGCGCAGTTTTTAAAACGAAAAAATGTATTTTACCTATGTAAAAATAGTTGTAATATAAGTACTTACTAATTATTTGAACATTTTCATTCGGGACTATTTTTCGATTTGGAGTTTTGAAAAAATATGAGGCAGGAAGTAGTACCCTACCATTAAATGAGACCGTCCAAAAAATCAATTTAATAAGTAAAAACATGTTAAATGAACGGAAACAGCTCAATGCTACATTTATCGAAACATTTTAATATTCAATAAAATATGTAGATTGCTCTACGTTTATTTTTCAGGGAATACTTTAAAAGCACTTTGATCTGATGTTTTCGTTAAAAATGCATACAAATTGCATCGCTGTTTAAAATTGCGAAAGTCAGTTTTACCATCACGGCCATTCCCTATCCACTATATATTATGTGTTTCCCAGTGAAAAGTCAAATAAAATATTGCGTTGGGGGAGTGACCCCGGCCAGTTTAATGACGGGTATTTATTTATTTATACGAAATACTATGGTGATGTTAATAAAAGTGCTTGCCGACCATTTTAGGGGTTGTATAAGTTTATATGGTTCATGGGCGGATACAGTTCTCATCCCGTTTCGTAAAAGAAAAAGGATTTAAAAATCCGTCTGAATGACTGCAAAATATGTACTCGTATTTTAGAAATGCTTCACCTTAAAAAATTCCACATTTTTATTCCGAAATATGTTTTTTTTTTAATAGAGATGAGTACAAAAAATTCACATGTCATAGAATATATATTATTTATAATTGTCAATTTCGTCTCCATCTTGTTGACCAGTCAAAACCCGAAGTGTCTTCATACAGCCTCCTTTCCTCTGGAGTTGCCAAGAAGATACATCTCAGTAGTTATTCCTCTGGCATTCCTCTGAACTTCAGGAATAAACTTCGCTGATTCGCACGAAGCACTGTGCTCCGCATAATAGTAGTTTCGACACACACTGCGAGAAACCGAATACACACTAACAACAGTAAATGTAGTCCAGATCAGTGTAACAAGCTCGTAGCAGGACGTTTATACCTTTTAACGGTTCAAAAGTTTATAGACAATATATACAGAAAATCGTACTCTGTGGTAAGAGTAGATGGGGGGACAGATAGATATAGTCAACATAATGAAGGATCTAGATGCGCACGGCAAACCAACGATAATATCGCAAATATACATGTCTAGGCTGTTTTTTTTCTTCATTCTCTTGACTTTGAATCTTGACCTTGACCTTAAAATTGCATTACTCGCCTTCTGCACGTTGTCTGGAACATAAAATTATTATTATATAAAATAAAATAAAATAATGATTGATAAGATGTTGCTAAGATAGATGGTGCTCACATAAATTAGAAATGCAAAAATAACTTTTGCGTGTAAAATATTCATACGCAATTTAAGTTAAAAACGGACTGGATCACTGGTGGTTCAGTGATCGTGATCGATGGTAACCGCTTTCATGGATTTGGTGGATGTTCAAAACTTTTACTCCACTACTGCATTATTTATAAACGTATAAGTAGTTTAATTTATATTCTTGATGTATGTAGAGTTAACATATGTAGCGCCTAATTCAAAAACACCCTAAAACGAAATTCGGATTATATTAGTTAAATTTGCAATTTTGTAGGTTTTTTATTATTTCTCACAAAAGCCACTTAAATCCATTGATATTGTATGTTCAAAATCAGAATTAGTTCCAAAATACCCCAAAGCCGACAGAGCATAAGTTGTTATTTCATCTGAAATGAAATCAGCCATTCATAACGCATGTTAATGATCACGTGATCTGTCCAGTTTGCCTGCCAGAACGATATATACAGAAAAAAAAATTACATTACAGAATTCTCTTTAAAAAATGCAGATGTAAAAACAAACATTTTGTACATTTTCTTTCAAAATATACATTTTCATCCATAACTCAAAAACACTTTAGGGGGTTTCAAAATAAAGCACTACATATACGGGGTGTCCAAAAAAAATGTATATAGAGTTTGAATGATTATAACATCAGTTTTTATTCACATATAATTGATATTATAATTATAAAAAAATCAATATAAAATGTATAACTCTTCCTACCGTAGATGTTCAAAGTTATCACCGTTCTGGTCAATATACACTGTTGATAACGATAGACTATTGATTCACAAACTGGCTTCAGGTTTGGGAAACGGGCAAGGTATTCTGTGGGATCTCTTCATCCAAGCCATCTGTTTGGAAGATTCTCATCAAGACATGCTCTTATATCACGATGGTAGTGTGGGGGTGCTCCGTCCTGTCCGAATCATCTTCATTGATAGCATGTACCATTGTTGGAATGTAACTTTTCCATTTACAACGTCTTAAAATGCGATGAACATTTGATTGGCTGATGCCAATCTGACGATTTGTTTGTCTTACAGATTTTTTGGACGTTTCGCAATAACTTTCCAGTACCATTTCTTGGCTGGCGAATCTAGTTGATGTTCTTTGTCTTCCGAAACGTTGTCTATATACATTCTGAACAGTTTTATTCATTTCAAACTTATCTTTTATCCGATTAATTGTAAGTCGCATAGGTGGATCTGCTTGTAACTGCGATATTGTGTTTGTACTTCTGCTACATTTTAATACTTCCAATAGCATTAAAAATAATATTTTTTTTTTCAAATGTTAATTTTAGTCCACTCATTATGTATAACTAATTACACCCTGAAAATAAAGAAAAATTATAAAGTTATGACCCGTTAAACAGTGTATACATTTTTTGGGACACCCAGTATATATCTGTATTTATGTGTCTAGATATATTTAAACATTTTATAAACCACTATGAGCTATTTTTACGTGAACGGTTTTTGATACTATTACAATTAATAACCAATTGAACTTAACAAATAACCCGCTATTAAACATATTCTCTAATTCAATGTCTCCCTGTTCAAAAACTTCGCCCCTGTTCCGTAATTGATGTCGTTTTAATATTGTATTTTTATGGAATAGTTCAGTTGTATGTCAGTCTTGACGAAGATAAGTTAGTATCGAAATTGGTTGATGTAAAAATAACTCACTGTAGTTTGCACAAAGTTTAAATATAGATACGATTATACTCGATTGTTATTATATGATATTTAGGCCTTATTTTTTTATAATATATGTAATGTATAATACGATAAACAATTGTAGTGTAAAAAAGTATTATCATGATCTTCATAAGCACTTTATAACGAATTTTTAAAATCATTTTTAATTTTTTTTTATATCTTACCTACATTTTAAATTATTAGATCCTCCTCACTTTAAGGTGGATTTCGATTAATATTCATCGATATATGATACTACCTCTGTAACACTATTGTTTATCAGTTTTGAGGAGTTCTGAATTAAGAATGTTATAACGCTGTTTATCTTCTTGGGCGACGAATGCTTTATTATTTGAACATAAAATAAATAAAAACACTATTAAACACAATTTATAAGTGAGTTTCCCTGAAATACTACTATATATCATCCAAGATGGTGCCGACGTCCATCTCTCTATTTACATTTGTAAATACCGATATACAGTGTTATTACAGGGAGGGTTTCTTGTATGTATATGGGGTATAATGGATTTTATAAACACAAAAGCACCGGTAGATCTTATCTAATTCAAATCTATGTTTTATAAAAATTGATCTTGTAGATATCTCGGTTAAAGTCTTATGAGGCGTTGATTGATAATGCCCTCTTCTTAATGATCGACAATGCCGCTACAAGGCGAAACGCGTCTCACGGAAAATAAACGAGTAGAACTAAAAAACAAGTGTTTTTATTTCCATATTTGTGATTTACAAACTTACCTCCGAAATAATAAATTTACAAAAAATACTCAGGCAAATAAATACTCATTCAAAACCTTGACTTCCTCAATATTGAACCTAGAGAAAAAATTAAAAACACACATAGATACACATACGAACTCTATCTGATTATTATCAGTGGCCAGTGTCAGAAAAGGGGCTTTTTTTGTTTAATACATACTGGTATTATGTATATCTGTTTTTTTATTACGTATAATTGTTAATGGGAGTGGGAGAGAGAGAAAGATCTAAGAATTCCTTTTCCTTATTTTATTATTTTATTACAAGAAAAACAAACATTCGATTAATTGAAATAATATTTTTATGATTATTAAAGCACAATTTGAATGAGTTCAAGAGAAGATATTAAATACATCCATTTAGTCTGAACTCGCCATTAGAAACGATATTTTCTCCATAAAAATGTTTTACAGCGGATAAGTTTGATAAACGATCGGGGAGGCCTGCCTTAAGTGAATGTGTAAACATTTATAGTGAAAAAATTGGGAAGAAATACTCAAAGAGGGGGAGTCTAAAAATTTATGTTGCCGCCTGGGGGTGGGGTCTGGCCAATTTATTTTCCACTCCCGTGTGCGGAGATCGTAGTTTCACGGTACACACCAAAATACACGGGGAAATAACCTCCACATTACTGATTTAAAAAAAAAACAAATTTCGCATTTAGGTACGTTTGATTTTAAACTCTATGAGAAATAAAAAACTTCGATTCACTCTAACACACATCTTACGTATTTAAAAAAAAAATCATTTTAAATTTATTGAATAAGATTATTCTAGAATGATTCAGTCGCTATTCGTAATAACAAAAAAAAATCCAATTTTATATTATCGTTCACATTCTCTTAATGTGAAAATTTTCACTCTTTAAACAAAGTCAAATATATTAAGAAAGTTTTGACATATCGATTACTGAAACCATATTTTGTTGGCGTTTCATTTCAGGAAGTCGGAACAACATTATAACGACTTTACAAGTGTGGTTTGAATGTTTTCAACTCGTTTTTACACTAAATTAAAATGAATTTTCGTTTTGTGGACAGAATTTTCGAAGGTAAATTACAAATAAATATTACGTAGTTCCTTCTTACATTTTGATCAATATAATCGATTATAATGTATAAAAAAAAATCTTGTCTAAATACTTATTACATATTGTACAGAATGTAACAGACCTATTACACAATACTTTGTTACTTTGTACTTATTGGTTTATATGTGCGTAATCTCAACCATGTCAGAGATATAAGCATTTCAAAAAAATCATAATTATGCTATTATTTAGATTAATTCAAATATTCCAATTAATATATTAAATATAAAAAATTAAAGATCATCGAATTTCAAGAAGATAGACTATTTTTTTTAGATGATTTAGGGTCTGAAACAAATATATAGATTAATAATTGAACAATTTCGCAAATATTTATTTCGAAGTATGTAAACTTCGAGCTTAACAAAATTTCGAACAATAATATTTTTCGTAACAGTGCAGATTTTGCACATATTCCATGAACATTTTCAACTCGTAATATAGCCCATAAGATATTGTGGACTAGGTCTGTTACTCCTTGTATAATATAGAGTTTTTGGTTTAGAACGTGTAGAAATTATTTTTTGACATACTACCAGAAAATATATAAGAGTAGCTTGTTGGTTCAGTGGTTAATACACTCGTCTGGTGATGAATGTAGTAGTCGGGGATATGAGTTTCGCCAAGTAATTCAGTTCTATTTTTCATAGCACAAGCGATTTGCTTAGTTTGAAAATATTAAGAATATTTATGTGACACATATTGAGTGTGCACAAAATAAAATGAAAAATAGATAAATAAAAGAAACCCTTCGATAATAATAATTATCTATGTGAAATTATACATAAAAATATTTTATTTTTGTGTAGAAAAAATGATAGACACCTGGTATATATATATGTATAAGAGTATGCCTAAATGAGTGATGTAAATAGTGAAATAATCTAAATTAATTTTTTTAAATACAATTACCCGGGGGTACTAATTGTGGGAACAGAAAATACGTTTCAAAACAACCTTTATATATCACACAACCCCTAGAGCTTAAAATTATGTGGTTTTGATATTTTAAAGGCGGGTTAATTAGTGTTCTAAGAATCAAGGAGTGAAACCACAAATTAAAAGACCATCAAGCGCCAAGTACAAAAATGCGTAGGAGGAAGATTAAAATAACGCGTTCATTCTTAACGCCCTCAAAACGTTTTGAAAGTGAAACCTTTTTTCTTCGGACATTAAAGAATATAAATTCATCAAGCTAACTGGAAGAAGAAAACAAATGACGTTAATCCCAACCTAAATTAAGCCTATGCGAAAATATTAAAGAAATTTTATATAACCTTAATTAGGCAAATTTAGGTACCCTGCCATAGAACTTGTTGTATATATATATATATCTGGAAGATTTCACCAAAAGCCAGTAGGAACGTGCTGGGATGTGTGGTAATCACCAAAGTTTATATACTTAAATGGCAGTTGGTCTTCCACTAGCCCTATTAGACTTCAGATTGTGACAATCGTTTTCTTATCTTCTTATTTCCTCTAACTTTTCAACATTTCCCTTACATATATTATAAAAGTTTTTCAACGAAGCTGTGACGTGCGTTTGTTTTACAATGCTATAAGTAGTTTTGTTTTGTTTCAAAGCGTAGAGATACTGACATTTACTTTAAATCACGTGCACTATTACTTTATACACAAAAATCTACCCATTGATAATATTATTATTATTTTATATTTTAACAGGGGAAAACTTAAAAAAAAAATCTTAAATCAAATAAAAAGTACATTTCTTTGTATTTTTCATAACGACAACATGTCACACTATTTTGATTTAACATTGTTAAAAAAAAAACGATTCAAATATTTTAATCTAACTTGCGTTCAAATTTCCATTAATTCAAATTTATAGAATCCAGAAACTGCTGCCATGCCAACAAATGGATATTTCCATAGTTACTTTCAATACATTTTTATTTTTATTTATTTATTAACCTGTTATAATTACAATGAAACAATATAAAGTTTTTTTTTCTTTTAAGTTTTACAACTTCTCTAAAAAGCATGTGCTTGTGCAGAGAAGGGAATTACATCTAAATAATTATTGTTTACATTTACTAGTTTATAATAAAATAAAATAAATTACTAGTAACGTTATAAAAATATTATACATGTATATCTTTAAAGTATTTTTTGATAGCTTTGATTTTTTCTTTGTTATCATTAATCTTTCTGATGTTTTCGGGTAAGCTGTTAAAATTATTTTTTCCTATGTGCGTGTAGTGGTGATGTGCAAATGATGTGTTAATTTTTGAGTATGAACGCCAATAAAATCCGGCGTACACGATTTTTGTCACGTAGGCGAAGTGCACCATAAGAGATGCATCATCTTCATGCGTCAGTCTTCCTACCCATCTCAGCCGGGAGAGATCGCTCCGTAAATACGATCTAGTTTTCAGTTAGAAAACAAAGTTAGGATCGTCTCTGTAATCTGTAATTCCGGGGTAAATTTAAATTGTACACCTTGAGTATAAAGCTTAGACTATGATGTTCTCTGTGTTTAATCGTTGATACTGAAATACAAAAAGGTTCCCGGTGGATCTACATCAAAAGAGACAAATCATATACGGTACGCGCAAATTGTGATTAAGAAAATCGCGTCCAGAGTCCCGGTTTGCCTGGTTAATTGGACATCGTCTGGTGGTCAATCCCGAACTTCGTCACTCCACCCTGGCATCACATCCATTGGCGACACTTCACTTCAAGAACTATCATCGGCACGTGGAAGGCATCTCCGGAAAGGTAATCCCTTACGTGAGGGACCTGCATAGTCAATATTAGACAAGAATCATACGGAAAATTTGGCAATTAACTTCATGTTGGCATGATGGACACACAAATAATATTAAATTAATTGTTATCATTTTTTGAATTGTGTCACATTATATTATAGTATATTAATAAGAATTAGGTAAAATGCTTTTATTGTTCTAATTTGAATACATGCAAGTCACAGATAATAAACTATGGCTTTTTGTGATTTCATTTTATAACCATTTGACTTGATATTAATTTCAAAAAGAACCAGTTAGGCTATGTGCCTCCCCCCTGACCATGAAGCCGAGGCAGAGGAAGAAAATCTCGTAACAAGTGTTTTTAAAATTGAGTAGTTAGAGAGATAATAATTTTGATTATGAGTTGTATTTTGTGTGGAGTGTTCATGAATACGGAATAACCAAGGTTATTTCTCTATATAATGATAGTAAATTGATGTCGAAAAAGTTCTTAATTGTGTTTATATCTTCGGTGGCCTTTAATTTTACACTTTGCCAATTATTTTCACTTATTATTAGGACCGTGTCGTCAGCATACGATGTAATTTGACCGAGTATTGATTGAAAAAATATGTCGTTTACATATATAATAAACAGTACTGGTCCTAATACCGTCCCTTGGGGGATACCGAAATCTGACGTTTCTTGATCATTAGAGATATTATTCATTTTTACGAGTTGGGGGCAATTTTTTAGATAGTTTCTAATCCGCAGTGCAACGTTATTTTTTAAACAAATATTATTTAATTTTATATTTTTTATTTATTATCTTTGTTTTATTAACCACTGAATTGAGTTTAAATACATTTACTGGTTTCGAAAAATACTATTTTCTTCTTCAGGATGTCAGAACTAACTAAAATTAATTTTAAAAGTATTATTTAATTTCTTCAATCGTTTCTAATGTGAAATATTGTCAAACGTCTTGAAGTCAATGAATATTCCCGCACATTTTTTCTGTTTGTCTAGTGTCTCGTATATGGTTGAAGTTACACTGGCTATTGCATCTTGTATGCTAAGTGATTTTCTGAATCCAAACTAATTTTTATGTAATATTTTATTATTTTCTAGAAAATCTATTTGCTTTTTTACAATTTTTTCAAAAATTTTAACATTGTTAGATTAGGAAGATATACCTTGGTCAATCATTTCTCGTTTAAACGACGAATAAAGTCGAATTAATACGCTTATTCGTATTTCTTCTTTTTTTTAAATATAGATGTGTACACGGATACATGTCACATCAATATTCATACTATTTTCAAACTAAGCTGATCGCTTGTACTATGAATACTTGAATTATTAGTGACTTACTATTTTCTGTAAGTAAGATATTTTACTATCTAATGTAATAAATATATGTATATATAATATGCGTCTTATAAATCTATTACATAAAATAATGTATTGAAATTTATTCAATAATTTTCATATGATTTGTTTGAAAACAACTTATTATTTATATCGGGTTTTTACATCTAGAACTGTATTTTTTTATATGTATATTTTTTTTTATACGGTTTTCATTTGCACGGTGTTTTTGGAACCAATCTACTGTGTAAATGGAGAACTGTCTGTAAACCTTTGATTTATAATATTTCCGCTAAGATTAGATCTCTCCTTCTGCATTGTCAATAATTGTAAGTATCCTAATCACTCAAATACACAGATAAGATATTAAAGCCACATTTAGTTCTAAGATCTGTCACATTCACAGTTTTAAACGAATGTCAAAATTACGATTTAGATATTTGAAATTTCAATTGATTTTCCAGTCTACGTCAAAGGATACGTTTTAGAGGTTCAAACGTCAGTATTTTATCATTCCACAGATCGAGTGTCAGGAACATGACATCGTTATTCTGCCATCTGATTGGCGGATACTTTGACGGCGGGCTGGACAAATGAATGGCGATATGTCGGACGGGCGACGGCGTAATTCGGGAAGCAATCTGAATATGGCAAAATTTGACACATATATCGGTGACATTATAGATGGATCCCTCTGGCGAAGCGATTCAATTGTTAGATAAGCCAGGAAGCCATGGCGGAGAAGGGGTTGGCTGATTGATGCTTTCGAAATGGATGGGAAGTGATTAATGTTTCTATTTTTATAACTGACATAAATCAGTACATTTTTTAAATGCACTTTCATGTTGTTTAAAAAAACGCATTAAATGTCTCAGACAAGTGTATCATACTACCCCTGCACTGTCTGTTTTTCCGATTCGGAAAAATTACAAAAATTCTGTTAAATAAATAAAAAATTTATTTAAAAAAAGGGTCGGTGGGTGCAAATATACCCAAAGATATGATGAAAATGTAACGTTTATTCTGAAAGAAATTGAATTTATATTATTTTTCTGCACTCCCATAATAAAAATATGTTTATTATTGACGGTATTATAAGTTGAAAGTTATTAAATGAAGAAAAAAATTAATCTTCATCAATATAAAAAAATAAAGCATGATGACACATTAAGAAAATACAAAGTGAACATATATATAAAATAAATATTTGATCACCTAAATATAAATATTTAATACAAATTAATTGTATCATCTAGAAAGATATATAGAAAAAAATCTATGGTGAACGCGCTTTATCGGATAGGAACAGGTCTAGGTAGGAATGCCGATAGCAATTACATATTTTTTCAATAGATAAATTTTTTTCTATGTGTCTTTCTTGTTAATAAATTTAATTTGTGTTAAATTACCACAGAACTTTGTTCTGAAAATGGAACTTCACAACAAAAATATATTTTTATTAAAAATAAATATGTATAATTTTAATATTTTGTAACTAATTGTAATCCCACTAATTGATATGGCAGTTACTTTGTGGGATGACATGATTAATTTAATTTTCACAAAAAAACATTGTATATAACAAACGATGGATTATTTTCATAACTAGTTTTGAGAGGCGCAGTAAACTAAATACTGTATTTCAGTCTATTCGGACAATGGAGTGAGACTTGAGAAGAGGGGAGAGGCTTAAAAAAATATATTTTAAATTCTCGACTATAATTGGATACAAGAATTAGATACACAACAATATAAATAATATTTTTTATTTATTATCTTAGTTTAATAACCACAATTGAGTTTAAAAAAAAACATCATAAATAATATAATAAAGTATAAATAATAACGGATATAATTGCGAGTTAATTGATAAAATGCTAAAATTAAAATATATTATAAAACTCACGAAAAATATTTGTACTCGGGACATAAAATTAATTCGACCGAAAATACTTATTGGCGAAAAATTTTGCATGTTGTCCAGTTTCCTAGAAAATTACTAATAATTTTCCTCTGTGTATTAAACCCGCGATTTATACCAACAACAACATCGGAAAAATTCTACTCAATTCAAAAACAAAAATTAATATATTAGAAAAAATAACTAATAAAATAAAAATAATTTGTGAAGATTGCGATAAAAATATATACGCCAAATCGCGAGAAATCTAAATACGAGAATATAGAAATTACTTCTCAAAATTTTCTAACCACATAATTGAAACAATTCATTCTTTCGATAGTCATAGAATAAAATTACTCCACTCGGTACCTAGTAAAGGATTACCAATTAACAATTTGAAAACCGTTGAAATAGAAAAGAATTTAAATTTGGAGAAAACACTAATCAACAACATAACATTTCCTAACACAGCGCCTTTACTGTCCATATTCCCGTTAACAACCGAAACCCCCTCCTCTTTTCTCAAGCCTCGCCTCATTGCCTGAATAGACTTACGATGTTGCATTTTGTTCAGTTATCACTTGATGATGAAACGGACTGCGCCTCTTGAAACTAGTTGTGAAAATAACTCAACGTTTGTATAATACAAAGTTTTATTGTAAAAATTAAAATACTTTCCTTAGAATGATCCTTATTAAAAAAAAACAATAATGTACCAATCTAGTTAACTACATCATATAAAAAAAAGTATTGTCAAAAAACAAAGGGATACGATATTTCACATAATATACAGTTGACATTGCTTGCTTTCAAAATGTTATATTAGAAGTGAAGAAATATTTGTGTCGTTTTTGTTTTGAAAATATCCAACTCAAGCAGATATATTTTATTGCAAAATTATAACATTGCATAGTAGACAAAAAGTACGAGTTCACATGTTTACCAAGTCCTCTGATGTCTGTTCATCACTAATGAAGATTGAATGGAAGTTCATACTTTTCATTTAAGACAAGTGTCAACATTTTTTGAAAATGTCTTTTTCTTAAAGTTCATAATAGTAAACAGAAATCTAATAAAGATTTTTGAAAAATTTGCAATGCTGGTGTAAAATAATTAAAATTTAATATGGATTTAAAAAATAATTAAATAATTAAAATTGCGCTTCCCCATCATTTATCTATGACTTACTAGACTATATTGACCATCCGTCATCTTCTTTTCTTATCTATTCTGTCACATCTCTTATCTATGGTTATCTAGCGTCGTACAATAATAATAATAATAATAATGCATTTATTCCAGCGTGATCAGGTTTTTTTTAACCCGATTCGCCATAAAGATAATAATACATCTTATATAATACATTAAAGTTACGAAATAAATATAATGTTATGAAAAAGAAAACCAAGGAAAAAATAAATAAATAAAAAGTTCACACACATATATATATATATATATAAATACTTCAGTTATGGTCATTATTGTATCTGTAGCTATTCTGTAGGGGTTGCCATTCTCTGGTCAGGGAACCAGCTTTCCATGAGACCGCCGCTTGCAGAGAGTTGGTGCTGAGCTCCAACCGTAGCTTTACGTCCGCAACTCGATGTCTCAGAAGCGAATCGAATTCATATATACGGCCTTCGGCAAACATTGTAAATGCGCTGCAATAACGCGCCAATATAAGTTGTTGTACTGAATTCGAAGACGGTTATACGTCACTTTCTTGTCTTTTGATTAGAGCTCGCAGGTATACATGCTGGTGAAGAAGTCGTGAGTTATTGTTGGTTATGATAATATAATTTTTGGTTACATAATACAATAATTCATCATAACCAAATTTTTTAATGTATTCTAGGATGAGTGAGAAAACCTTTCATCTGATTCCGCCTTTACTTAAATGCACATTGTACTGATAAAATAGAATGTTTCTATTTATTATTGTTTATCCGCAATTATATTTAAGTGTGGTTTGTAATATTCTAGTCATTTTTTCATATTGCATATAAGTTTTATAGTAAATCTGCTAGTTATAATTGTTTTCATAAATTAAAACATCAAATTGTTTTCTTGACGTTGGATATATATTTGTTTTAAGGTGCTTAGTTTGTGTTATTTCATTACTATGGAAGGCGACAATATTCTGAAAAATGACGCTTACTTAGAGAAATACAGTATAAATGGCGAGCTCGATAAAGTAATGACATTACGTAAATAAATGTTAATAGAATGGAAAATCGTCACGCGCAAGAAAATAGGAACAAGCGCAAACTGCAGATGTTGTTCTCTATTACACCAACCGTACTTTGTATGTTTTTGGTGTCTGTTCTAAGACGGAGTTTAAACACATCGTGTGCTCAATGCCGAGCGCCGTGGTCCCTAACATATCTATAACTTGGTCCACAATACGTTTCTATTCTTCACGGTTCTGAGCCATGATGATCAGAGCTTTAATGAAGACTGTAAACTCCTCTATTCGGTCTATCTATTTTGTAGAAGATTGCCTTCTTGCTCGCTTTACCTCAATTGTCCCTGTAATTAACTGTCCCTTTCCTTCAACTGTCTCTGTGATCAACTGTCCCTTTCCCTCAACTGTCCCTGTGATCAAATGTCCTTTTCCTTCAACTGTCCTAGTGATCAGGAGCTACTTAGGACTCTCATCGTTTATTCTAGTGACATGTTTAAAGTAAGCGAGTTTAAACATTAGTCTTGTAATAATAAAATAGATTATGAATCTTTCTGTCTAAATTATAAATTGTCATTTTGGTTTCTGAATTATTTTTCATCTAAATATTTTTTTTTTCTCACATGTAACATAATGTAAAATTGACATATATCATGTCTGACAGTGCTTAGTAGAATACAACTCAATAAACTAAAAATAAAAGTACTCGGTGAATATTATGTTCCAGGCCTATGTTGCTTGGCCGCCATTTTGATTTGGCAAACATTTGTCAGTTTGTATTTAATAATCATATAGCGTAGTTAATTACAATTTATTATTAGCTATTAAACGTCTCAACAACGGGTTAAAGTTAATAATTTTTTTATCCAAATAATAATGGAAATGCCTAAACCATTAATGGTGATCGCAATCGTTGCACGTTGGAAGAGTTTTTGGTGGCCAATTTCGATCAATTGAGCCTGCAGCACGTGGGATTTTAATAAAACGATGCCACCTCATACACAGCTTGAGCTACGCTTGAAATTTCGCGAGAAATTTTTCCAGCCCGCATAATGTCAAAAAGTGGTGATATCAACTGGTCTCCTCGATCACCTGATTTGACAGCTCCCGACTATTTTCTGTGGAGGTACTTAAAAGGAACAAGCCAACATGTTATGAAAAATATGCTTAAAAGAGTTCGCATTTGTGCCACTATCAATGCAGACCATTTAGCCGATATCATATTTCGTACATAATTGTAATAAATAAAATAATCGACGAATGAAAATTAAATAAAATAATTGTTTCATTTTCTATTTATTCAAAAACAACATCGGCCTAGAACATGATATTCACCCTGTAGTAAAATAATTCTAAAAAAGTTTTAATATTTTTAAATTTAATATCAGTCCCAAGATGATAGAACATACTTGTACGGTTTTCACAAATGTGATTTTTTATTCAGAATATCCGAAAATTATATTTTATCTTGAATATTCAAATACAAATTTATTATACGAATTACGTACATTTTTCTATAAGACTAAAAAGTTAAATCAATCATTAAAATAAATACATCTTTTTTGTTATCATTTTTATATATTAGTATGTCTTCATTCAATACCAACATTACTTTATATTTCAGTTGTATTAAAGTATACACGAAAATAAATCAAATAAAAAGTTATGGTATTCGATAAGGATAAAAGTAAGACAACGTGCATAATACTGGTATCTAATGAATGTTTAGAAGAGTTTGTGTATTTAGAAAGTACGTTTGATTGAAATGCTTAGAAATATATCGAAAGGAGGGTAATTGAATTTATAATTTCAACTGAGTCAAGACTTTCGGTACATAATGCAGTCCTGATACTATCACTAATGTATGAAAGTGACACGAAAAAAGAATGAAAGTTGACTTAATGTAGTGGAAATTAAATTATTTAGGCGTATATCTGGCAAATCCATTTTTGTTGTAAAGCTAAACTTAACTTAGTGAATATAATTAATAAAGGACTGACTGTTTTGGTGGTTTTGTTACGTTAAATGAATAGTAAAAAAGATTTATGATGCAAATATTGATAGCACCAGAAATAGAAAACGTGAGCGAAAGACTTGGCTTGACCTGGTAAACCAGATACTGGAAGATGATTCTGTTAGAAGACTCAACAATCGACGAGCTTGCATAAGTAGATGTATTAATGCGTATGAGAGAATTGTAATGGTCAGAACAGAACAGAACAGAGTGTGGTGCTCCATCCTCTATGTCTACCTCTGAAGAAAAACAGCATGATGGTGTGTTAGTTATGTGTTTTAAAATTTCGTCTTCATAAAATTATATTGTTTACCGGCTTAGTATTTAAAAAAAAAAACAATATTTAGTATTTATTTATAAACTCGGTTAAATAAAATAAATAACAAAGACGCACCCACGTAGAGGCAATTTGAGATGCGGATGAAATAAAACTATTCAGCTTCATGATCAAGAAAACATTGCGTTACCACCTGAAAACGGTTAAAACTTTCGTGTACTAAGTCGTTAGCTCGGCGTGAAACTGTTTCTCTAGGGTAGCTTTTACGACTGAATACTGTACTTTCTTCTCACTTTGAAAATGTACCTTACAACTCAGACGATACTTCATAATGCGTAACATTTACGTGCCTTGTATCCATTTGGTATCCGCACGAAATTTACTTAAAATCCCATAACTGACTACTAACTGTATAGTGGAAAGCAATCCGGTTACAATTTATCGAAATACAATTTATCGGAATACAATTTATCGGAATACAATATATTGGAATTAATTTGTGAAGACTAAACAGTGGTCATATTCAAGACACGCGTTTTATTTAGATTTTGATTTCAATTACAATTTCCAAAATAATGGAGTATTTTATTTACAGTAACGGTTTACAAATTATATCAATATTCTCCAATAATTTATCTTCGACATTTAATTTTAAATCGCCACGGAAGCAATCCTGTCTTTCCATGACGTCAAAATATTTTGTAGTAATTTCGCTGTAATCTCATGCTCAAATAATCTATTTATTTCTCCAACTTCAGGGACCTTATATTATCTATAATAATGTTACGTTTCCCCGTCTACATTGATCTATATGTCTGACTGGATGGACGCCGGCTTCGGCTTCGGTATCATCAGTGTCATTATGGCTGTTTCGTGCTTGCTCAAACGGCTAGATCTGTGAGACGCGATTTAGCCCAAAATCATGTGTTTTTAATATCTCTAGCTTAAGATTACTTAAAAATTTTCTCTTTTATTATACGATTTTTGAGCTGTCATCTCTCTTATCTATTTTCATCTCGCGTCGTATCATAGAAGCCGTGAATGATATCTTACGATTTTTTCTATGGTCGCACTGCCAAGCAAGCAACCCTGATGAGACTCTGACAGCGCAGCGGTAACCAATGGCCACATAGCGTCTAATATTGGCTGCGAAGCGGCCACTAGCCGCCCGCAGGGGCTAACAGCAAGCAATCAACGATGAACGATGAGACCCGATGTTAGGGCTGTCACCAGATAAGCGCATGTTGCCTTTTCCACTCGATCGGTCTAACCGTTGAGGGATCTTCCTCTTCCTCTTCGTTTTTTGACGTGGCCCACCACAAAAAACTACTACACTACGAAGATAGCTTGAAGATATCTTCAAGTTGATTCTCCTTAATCTTCCATAGTCTCGTAGGTTGATTCACAGCAACTTTAGCTAGTTATATATCGCATGTAAAAAAATTGCCTCTTGAACTACCTCACATCCTGTTAAAAAAAATGGCAAGTTTGTTGTGATAACATTAGCGCAATCCACAAAAACTATTTTCGATTTTGACTTATTTATTTCTAAACCAAACTTACTAATTAATAGATCTGCGTTAATAATAGTACCAGCAGCAACAAAATATAATTTTAGATTAATAAATCTCGATTCGTGTGATGAAGACGAATAAATTAATTAAATATTTTTACAATATTTGATATGTCCAATTCACATAAGGGAATTCATGGAAATGAATGTGTTGATAAACTGGCCAAGGGGGCCCCTTTTTCCGGAGTTTTCCTCCATAATTTCCTTATTCCGATGTATGACAGTCTAAATATGGTAAAAAAACGTACGAATTCTATCTGGACTGCACAATAAATGGATCCAAATAATCATAAGGGTAGTCAGTTTAAAATAATTCAAAAATCTATTTCCATAAGGAAAGTCTCCAAAAGAACAATGTCAAATATCTCTAGAATGAGAATTAAGCATTGCCAGGTAGCATAACATTTGTTCAGATTGAAATTGATAGATTCCCCAATGTGTGAGTGTGGTGCCGAAAATTGTGGAAACCCTTGATCATATCTTTTTTGCCTGTCCATTGTGGATCACAGGATTTTTTTTATTAGTTATCTCGTCCATGGTAATTTTCAACTCCCGGTTAACTTGCGTCATCTTCTTTCCCTTAACTCGCCACATTTAATCTATATAATAGAAAATTTTTCGAACGACAATGGTAAAATTAATGTAAAATTTCATCTTCTATTATGGTACTTTTTTCTTTAAAATGGAGTTTTAACTTGATAAATGGCACAAATCACTCTTGAAGGGTGGATTGCCTATGTAAAAGAAGAATATGTTCAATAACACAATAATATATAAGCCAGTCGAAGTTGACCAGTTTCGAACAATTTTTTTTTTTAAATAGCGATTCGTACACGAAATACACGTGTCACATCAATATTCTTACCATTTCCAAACAAAGCTAAACGCTTGTACTTTGAAAATAGGACTAACTTACTGGTCTTCTGGAACGAGGCGCGAACCCCCGATCACTAGATCACTAGGACAGCGTCTTAACCACTAGATCAACAAGCTACTGTATCTTCATCAGAACGGACGTATACTAACTTATCCATAATATAAAATATGAAACGAAATTATTGTCGAATGGTGGCGTGACCGCAGTATTAATAATTATGTCATAAGTAAACAAACATCAAAAATACAATATACAAATTTTCATTCAATTATAATTTTATTTTTATTTAGATACAAAATTCATCATATAATTAAAAATTAATTAAGCCTATTTCGCTAGGTTGATCTGTGATGAGATAATTTTATCAGATTTTGTATTTTTGTAGAAAGCAATCACTTTCTGGTCTGACATATTAGATAAAATAAAATACAATCACTTGCAATTCGGGGTTTCATACAAAGTAAATTTTATGTTTGTTTAAAAATATGACATTAATTTACAATACCATACAAATGAAAATCATTTACCCATATATGCGAGAAAATTTCGCGTAACACTGTATTAGAGAGAGAGCTCAGATAAATAAATGTATACAAATTATAAATTGTATCTATTTTGCATTATAATAATTATTAATTCCGCATAGATATTCTCTGAACTATTGGAAAATACACCGCATATTTCAGGAATATATGGTGAAAATATTATTTAAGAAAAAATAATAGCATATAAAAATAGAATATACCAAGGAACGAAAAAATGAAAGTATGAAACTAAAGAGAAATTCATGACAGTCTTGTACTGCAATTTTAAGCCGACACTCTTTTTTAAAACTATTTAAATAAGCAACAAACTTTTGATAGAAGTATTAAAACATACATTTTCTAGAAGAGTCAGGAACTTGTAACATCAAAATATTTTTTTTTTGACTTATTATTGTACAATATAAATGTTATGAGAAATTTAATTGTTTTTTTAATACTTGTGTAAGAAAATCTAGAAATCATATATTTTCTTGAGAATTAAATTTCACGAAGGTTCGTCAACAATTTTGTGAAATATATATTATGTTGATAAGGACGACTAACTCAGAAATAAAAACTAAATTAAAATTAAATTGTTTTTTGAACAAACATTTCATATCATTTCGGATATTATTAAAGTATCAAATTAAATTATTATTAAATAAATGGAAAATTGGTTGGATACGTCACACTCAGCTTATTTTTTTTTTTATAGAATCACCGTTAACTTTGTAGAGTTTCATCATAAATGCAACAATGTTATTACTCTACTTGGGTTTATTAGCACTTCTCAATTTTCGAGAGTAACTCCGCCTCCTCCCCCTCCGTCTGTCAGTACCTAAATACTTGTATGTCTACCACCTAAGCCTTGTCTCCTATATTTATGTGTAGTTTAATACTGTCGATGAGAGTTACTGTTTCTATCGAAACTCGACTAGTGCTAGTAAACTTAGGTAGAGTAATAACATTGTTCCATTTATATCCATCCACCTCAGTTAATTTCTTTAACTAATGGAATTAAGGAATCCAAAGAGTAATATTTTTCATATCCAGTTAAGTGACAAACAGGGATTTATAAAAAGTGCAATCAATGTATAAACTGTGAGAATTATTTTATAAAACTATTATAAAATCAAAAACATTTAATACAATTTTTATATTTTTTAACAATTTAATAGATATTTTCTGTAGCAAATATTTGGGTTTATTTATGAATACACTCATTCATAAAAATTATTTAAGCAGTTCAAGCGAAAACTGAAAACTGACGTATTAAGGAATTTTCATGGTTGAACTTCTGTTTCAAGAGAAGATTCAAACTTTAATTTTCAATCTCCGTTCATTATTGTATTTATTATTATTCACCCTACCGGAGACCCTGTATATGTAGCACCTGATTATAAAACTACCTAAAACGACTTTGTGTTTTGGGTTATGGATGAAAAGGTATATTTTGAAAGCAAATGTACAAATTGTTTATTTTTACATCAGCATTTTTTAAAGACATATAATTATTGTGTAATTTATTTTCTGTATACATCGTTTTGGCAACCCTACTGGATGACAGATCACGTGATCATCAAAACGCGTTGTGATTGACTGATTTTATTTTAGGTGGAATATCAACTTATACTCTGTCGGCTTTGAGGGTATTTTGGAATGAATACTGATTTTTAATATTTAACACCAATGAATTTAAGTGGCTTTCGTGAAAAAAAATATGTTGTGCATGTAGTTGACAAAAATATTACTTTTATTATTTATTATTTTATTCCAAAACTTCATATTTAACTCAAATTATCTGAAATCCGTTTTAGGGGTTTTTGGAATTAGGTGTTACATATATATACCGTTATGGTGCGTGTCTTACGTATGTACGAGTCAGTGGTGGTAAAAGTTGGCACTTATTTATTGTTTGATTCAAAAATCTACCTAATCGACCTATTTCTTGACTCTTGACATATCTAACGTTGTACAAGTAGACGTTCTCGAGACGGTAGGGGGTAAATTTAAATAGCATTTATAATATCTGCGGTCACATTGACTAGAATGGGGCTTGGAGATAAGATGAAATCCACATGATATTAAATTTGTGAACTCAGCATACATTTCAAAAATTATGGGCCGTGCATGGCGCCAGATATTGGAGATCATCTACGTATTCCGATTCTCCTATTACCTTGCCGCTTCCCGTTTCGGTTGATCGCTACACCTCGCCGACTGAAGTCTGAAGCTCCGCCCAGATGACAGCCGATACATCGCATAGCGATATCTTTTTTCTAACGCGTTATCAAAAGTATAACTTCATAGAATTAATTTAATGTAACAATTCTAACATACATGTAAGTACCATTTTTCTCATTCATGGGCTATCCGTTCATATATTCTCCTATTTTGAATCGTACTAAGTAAGTAAACATTGAGCACATATCCATGTCGCCTTATTAATGACCAAAGGAAGCAAAATAAAACATATTCCTCCTAACTTGTGCCTTTTTTATCTTTTGTACTACTTTTTCAGTTTCCCCAGAACACTTAAAGTTCTAAATACTAATTAAAATATCACAGATAATGAATAATTACAACTTCATAATAAGAATATGTTCTCCTTAATAACTTAAAATTCTTCCATTTCTTCTTCTCCCATGATCTCCCTTTGCGGTGGACACTAGCCTCCCTCTTATGGCGCCAGAGCAAGCTGAATGTGGTTAGCTAGAGTGTACACTCAAGGCTTGGTAGAAAAGGCAATTGCACGGGTGTCGGACTGCGTGAGAAGTGGTGAAATGTGAGAGACTATGTGCCCAAGGTGTGGTTGGAGGAACTCTCGACCTCTTCTACTGATGACATTATAGCTAAAACCTTTAGAATGACTAATCCCCAGGTTGTATTTCAAGAATTACTTGTCGTGTGTTTTATATTCACGTCATTAAATTAGTGTTAATAAATGCCTCATGTATGTTAGTAAAAACCAAGTATCATTTCTATGTTGTTTCCTGTTACAATTTTGAAACATTGAAATAACAATAGTTAGATATTTATGTTTTATTTATGAGTCGCCGGTCGCTGTGCAAGCGACAAACGTAGATCGCTGGTTCTTGCCTATTATCTATCTACTACTTCCCTCCCCCTACAACTAGAACACGATCTTTTCTGCGGTTGCGTTCTCTGATCTGAAAGTAGCGCTTACCATTTTTGGTGCGCTGACTACCGCCAAATTCATCTTGCCATGTGGGAACGAATGGTTGGCTTGGTATCGTCCTGCTGTGTGGGGCTGATATTGTTCTGTTTGTGTGTAATCGGTTTCTCACTACCGTGCAAATCGATTACTGCTATACATCGTGGTATTGTCCATGGTGTGGTTTAACACTTCGTATGTATGGTACCACCGTAGTATATGTCCATGAGTACTTTGTGTAGACCATCGTAGCGTATCCTGGAGCCAGAAGACCTGTGGATCCAGTGGAGAAAGATTCAGATACCAAAAGAAGCATTTCACAGGTGGGTTCTGGTTCTCGGTGGTTCTTCAGCCGCCCTCTGTTCTCGATTCTATCCCCCTCCTGAACTACTTCCACTCGTGCTGCCGCCAATATTTCCCCATCCCCTCACTCAGACCGGTATAAAGTGGGAGATGTTTAGTGATTGTCTTGGTGAATAATTTATCATTAAAGTTACACCATTCGCCTTATGCCCAATTTGTGATTTATATCGCATTATGCTTGTGTTAGAAAATCAGAGTACAGTTCATAATTTGATGATGGAATAACGTGGGACTGACTAGGGCATATCATAATTTTCGCTAGTTGAAAACGTGGTGCCGAGAAATAAGCCCTCGAGCATGAACGAAGAAAAATGAGATAAAACGGAGAAGACCTGAAGCAAGATTCCGCCAAACTAAATTTTCATGTCGTCTGGTCCGCATGAGCGGGCGCACATCTGCAGGTACCAATCGGTGCATGCGGAGAAAAGGAAGTATTATAATTGCATAAAGAACTAGAAGCGTGGTGTGAAGCTGCATTTAAATATAATATTCAAAATGTGTCCCATTCTTTGGTGCATTACACAGGGTGTAACAGACTAAATCCACAATATTTTGTAGGTGGATAGCTGATTAAATTGCGAGTCGAAAATGTTCAAGGAATATATGCAAATTCTGCATCGTTACGAAAATGTTTGAAGTTTTTAATAAAATCATTTTAAGCTTTATTTTCGAATTTCAAAACAAATATTTGAGAAATTTATCCATTATTAATCTCTATATGTAACAAAAAATAGTCTGACTGCTCGAAATTCAATGATTCCGAATTTTTAGATTTTAATATATAATTTGAAATTCATAAAATATTTCAATTAATGAAAACAATCGCATAATTACGATTTTTTTTGAAATGATTATATGTCTGGCATAGTTTAGATTAGGCATATATTCCATGGATATTTTCGACTAGTAATTTAAACTTGATAAAGAATCCATCTATAAAATACTGCGGATTAGGTCTGTTAAACCCTGTATATATGTATTTCTGAGCTTAGGTACAGAATGGATTACAAAAGCTTAGTGGAACAAACAGTTTGAAAAAAATAAAAGTTTCCGGTTTGAATTCTTGTAATCAGTGTTCCCTTTAAGTTGCGCCACTGCAAGGCCGTGTAGCTCTATTAAATTAGCTGCATACTACACTAAATTCTACGC
Source organism: Eubasilissa regina (assembly GCA_022840565.1). Lineage (NCBI taxonomy): Eukaryota > Metazoa > Arthropoda > Insecta > Trichoptera > Phryganeidae > Eubasilissa > Eubasilissa regina. Next base: position 33,377,479 of record JAINEB010000018.1, read on the forward strand.
GCATCATTCTGACAAAATAAATAAACATTAAATGATTCCGATAATTTTAAATACAAGTATCTTGACTCTAAACAATCAAAATTAATAGTACTTTACCACGTTGTATCCATGCGTTAAGGTTTCGGAATCTAATAATGTATATTGTTAATTTGATTGATAAGCTAAAAACCATCTTAAAAATCACACTAACCAAACTTTTTATTTTTTGAATTAAGTTAAAACTTTGCCAGGCAAAAATATTTTATTTCAGGCGGCAAGTAAAAAATATAAAGGGAGCAATGCTCGTGATTCCTATACTTCGCGATCAGATTTTGCAATTAACGTTTGAACGCCTAAGTATACCGCAAAAATAAATTTATATCCGGCATTTATAATTGCTTTCGTATTTTTATGCGCGAATTTCTCTAAAATCAATTCCGGTTTCATGTACCGTACAAATTTATGCAAAATGATTTCTCGAAAATTCGAATTTGTATTGAAATCAATAATACTAAATGGAATCTTGGTTTAATTACGTGTAATTTTATTGTGAAATCCTTTTACAAATACCTTAATTATATACGAGTTTATTTGTTTATATTGTTTGGGACATATATTTATTTCTTGAACGAAAACAATGCACTGTGCCTTCCCGTCCCCCATTTTGTCCTCTACCCGGCCTCGCCGCCGATCAGTCGATTGGCGACCTTGAACCGGTGCGGTTATACGTTTACTAAACGATTACAATATTATACTGATTTGAGACTTCGCGTCTATACAGTGTCGTCTAAAGGAACCTGAGACGAATTAGGGAAATAAAAACATACAGTCCACATTTTGGAGGTGCCAGCAGAATCTGAATTGTGGTCAGTGCCAAACTCCTTCCGTATCCTGAATTCTTCCGGCATCTATGCTTATTAGCAACATATATATTTAATGTATTTCGCGATTTAATACATACAATATAATATACCTATACTCGTACAAAGGTACAACAACCAAAAAGCTAATATGAAGGCCGAGCCTTTGGAATGATAATTACCAATCTGGAATAACAGCCAAGTAGAGATAAAATATTTAAAAGATATACTACCATAGTAAATAAATTAAGTATTATAATGCAGTACGCGATTTACTAGGCCAATAGTATTTTTAAAAAAACGCGATAGTGCGCGACGTTCATAAAAAAGTTTTGCTAACTTGACTTCTTGAATGCATATCGACTAAGTACGAAATAATTTCGCTTTTAAACTGATCCAACAACGTTGAGAATATATCTCACTTAACGTTTATGGATAACATCTCGCTACAGAAGTTAAGAATTCTAGGCAGTATATTTTTACCTACGTTATAAGATATGCGTACACTCATCCCGCGATTTATGCGATATCTGTTAAACGCGGTTTTATTTTTACGCGGTTGAGAAAAAAACATTCTTTTTTTAAATCTATCATGTAACAAGTGTCATAAATGCAATTCGTGAAGGCAGAATTACATTATCGTGTCGTGGTGTGTTGTGGCGCGTTATTTCGTGTAGAAACACGTTTGCGCCATAACCCCCACAATGCATACATCAACGGCTTACCCACACTTCATTCACTATACTATACTATAAAATAATTTTTTTTTTTTTTAGATAAACAGTGTAACAATAATAACTGATTATAACATAATATATAAATATAACCAGTGAAGTTTCTTCGGAATTAAATAACTAGTACATAATAAACTAAAAAATTGTATACTCAAACAAATTGATAAACAAAAAGACTAACGAATAAACATAGTAAACTAAAAATAGTATAAGTTTTAAAAATAAACAAAATAGTGTTTTTAAATTGAACATACAAAGTGGAAAGGGTAAGAAGGGGAGGGAAATGGGATGCAATATATACAATTTATGTTAATAGTTATTAAAAAGTTATCTTCCTTATGTTGATGATATACATATGTCTATACTATGTAGGTACTCGTTTTACGCGGTTTTTTGTAATCGATTTCTATATTTTATGTGAACTTTTATGTTCCAATTTACGCTGATATTAATTTTCTGGAACCTGTCTTCCATTTTTTTATATGCCTCTATTTACGCGGTTTCGCTTTACACGGTATTTTCTAGAACGTATCTACCGCGTAAATCGAGAGATGAATGTATTATTTTCGTTACAAACAAGAATAATAAAGTATTAACACAACTTAACAAATAAATATCCTTAAATAATTTATATTTAATAAGTCAATTGTATCAAAATAGTAAACTAGATTATTAGAATGAATACATTTTTTCAACTGGATTGAAAATCATTTTATCTGGACGTAAATAAAGTCCCTTTCTTATAATAAAAACATGAAATGTAATGTAAGAGAGCTTTCACAGATGTCGCATCTTTTCAGCCTACTGATTCGTCTAAATATCTTGTACTGACAGATGTCTCTGCTTCGGAGAATGTCGTTATGATTTAATCTGCTACAAAGTACTCTGATTTCTCGTTTACTTCCTAATAGCTTTTCGGGTAGATTTAGAAAAATTCGCTAGACGATTTGTGAAATATTTTTTGATTAAGGTAAAATACAATTATTTATGTAATTTATTATATTCAATTTTAACTTATAATAATGTTATTGACATCTTAACATTTGACTATGAATGATTTGAAATTACAAATTTTATGCGAATACTTAAAAAAAATTAAAACGTTGGTACTTATTAATTTACATTTCGAATTTCTTTATGATTTTTTATTCATTTTAATTTCTACACTTTCCTATAATTTTATGCTATGCAAAAGTAAAAGTCAACTTATAGTAGCCGCGTTCGTGGGAAGGAACCATTAACTTATGGATTTTTAGACAATGAACTTCGTATTCACGCCATCGAATAATGTAATTTTTAGTTATTTGGTTTGGCTATGGCTGGATTGGAGTTGGACTGTATTGGAGCTTAACTGAGTTGAAATTTAGGAAGATTGGAATTTGATTTTGGAGTAAAAGGTGTCTTAATTAGTTAGTTGAAAATAATCAAAGATTCATTAATATTGACTTACATTTTTATGTGGCTGATATTGACAACTTCTGTAGGCCAACTAATTCCAGTGACAGTAATTTTCTAATTATTTCAGCCAACACGTTGTAACTTAAGTGTAAATTAGGTATATTCTGCCAATAAATAAATCAAACTGCCCAATACATACGTAAGCCAAAAATATAAGATTTAAATATTAAATTAGTGTTATTTTAATTTTTAAATACTAATAATTGATTTAAATGGAATTTAAAAACTATTATTTAAAATAAAATATAAATGTTTACTTTAATTTTCAAAATCTAATAAATATAATATATAAAAATGAAATTCTGACAGAGTATTAATAGTTTTATGTCATTTCCTGTCCAATCCATTAGGTGATTTTAATTATCCAGAATGGGATTAAGATGCACAATACTAACATCATCCCCGTGTGAACAAATGTTTAGGAAAGTTAGCTTCTTTGTAAAAAAGTTCACTACACCATATTGGAATATTTGTAACAATCAAATAATATTACAATATACTTTAAAACTTTAGTCATACGTCATAAAATTGTAGTCAAAATATCTCTCGAAGTAAATAAATAATTTTCAATACAAAATTAATATTTTATATAAATATGTCATATAAAAGGTTTTTCACAACCTTTGGCTAAGTTCCGATTAGCGCAAAATACTCTACAAATAAATTATTTCTAATGCATTTTATGACTGGCAGTTACTGTTTTTCCACAAATAACGTGTTCCACGAATAAACTATTTGGATATCTATAAAGAAAAATCATAAAATAAAGCAAATAAATATTTTTAATCAATATTATTTATTGGCCGTTCCTCGTATAAAATAATATTCTCTAACTAACAATAATTGTTTTCAATAATATTTTTTGCAATTTTGTCTAATTTATTTACTTTGTCTTTTATGCGTCTACTAAACAAGTCAAAATGTATATTCAGGCTGGGTTAAACCTACTGAAAATGTCATGTTATGCTACGTATTGGAATAAATACCTATAAAGGCTTCTTCTGTTTATATAATAAAGGAATATGGGATTGGAAAAATTAATTCCAGAGTGACAAAGCAGACATTTAGGGATATTAAAATCTGCACGCAGAGTAATAAATTATATTATTGGAATATTTTTTCTAAGCTGAAGCTATTAGCTTTATTACTATATAAATCATTCCTGGTTAGGTAAACGTACAAATATAATGTATAGATAAATGTGTAGCGTTAATTTTATATTTAGTGAAAAAAGAGATGCTTAAACATATTACTGAAAATATATATATTCTATTTTTTAAACTAAGCTAAATGATTATGCTTTGAAAAAACAGATCTACTTGTAAGTCAGTTCATAAAAGTACTCAAACAGTAGGTATATATGAGCATAAATGATAAACAAATGTAAATATGTTCCTAAAGTATATGTAATACAAATGAAATGCATTAATTAGAAATATATATATATATATATATATATATATAGATAAACTCAATTTACCGAAAAAATATTTTAGCTGCCACAGGGATTTGAACCGGGATCTCTTCCTATCCGGGAAGTGCGTTTATTCGATTACACTGCGTTAGTTTTGTAAATATTTGACAAATTTTCGAACTTATATGTTGCAGTTATTTCAAATTGATACATCGAACGTTTCACTTTGAAAAATAATCGCTAGGAGACGCTAGAGATTTTTCAATTTCATTTTATTAAATTATTGGATATACTTTAGTACAACTTATACAGGATATTTCAAAGAGAACGCATTATTATTTATGAAGTTATAATTTTGTATTCTCTTTTAAAAAAAAGATTACATATGTATTTAAACCTTTTATTTTATTAATTAATTAATTAATAAAGTAATTTTGTACATTTTTTATGTAACACATTATCATAATTTTAAATTACTCTTATAGATGGTTCCACAAATACGTAAATATTTTAATTAATATAATTTAACACACACACACACAAGCATACGCTTCTTACTCATTGGTGTTGGGTCTGATGTCTTGACTGTGTATGTGTTCATATGGAATAATAATGAAATATAATAAAATTATTGTATTTTTAACCCTTGATTTAAATTTACTTATCGTTTCGTACCATCATTAAAGTTGTGTGCCATCATTAAAAAAATATAATTCGTATTCGATGTTGTCGTTTACGACAACATTCATTCAACAAGCACAACTCAGAACTAGAGCACTTAAAAGATGTTAAAAAAAATAAAATCGCGTTCCAGATCTTTGACATTTCTTAACAACACTCTTAATTGCTTTCAACTAGAAGAAAACTAAAATTTCTTAATTATTATCCGTGGTCAATTCAATTACACATTTCTGACATCTTAATAATAAATAGTATTTAGTACAACTCATAGAAATAAAGTATGATCTGATAATAATAATAGATTTTTGGATGATATTTAAAGGTTCTTGGCTTGGCTAAAATTTCCATGTTTTAATTTCATAAGAAATTATGGATTGGCAGAGGGCCAAGCGTGGTCGGGATTTAAATGTCTTACTTACTGTCGGCTAGAGATCATTTTAACATATCTTCTGTCAAATACGCGGTATTTAAAACATAGGTCCACTTTTAATAAAACCATACATCGTACCATTTAAATTGACATGTTTTATTTTCATACAAACAATTAAAATGAATTTTTTTTAAATTAAATTTTAAACTAGGTACTAAAGTTTTTTTTTATCAATTCAGCAATGAAATATGCAAATCAATTTTAAACATTAATTATTTCAAAATAGGATTTATTTTTAATCAGAGGGTCAGAGAATTATTAAATGAATAATTTATAAAACATGATAGTAAAAATGTATTTTTCTTTCATTTTTTCTCAGAGGCTTTCCCACAAAGTTAAAAATATAACGATAGAAATAGTGCGAAGATGAAACAGAGTTTATAAAATTTGGAACAATTTATGGGAGATTCACGATGAGGCTGAAATATATAATAATATCGTTACGGCGATTTAGTATCGTTGTACATATATCTGGGACATGTAATGCGTTTTTTTTTATTCATGGTAATGTTATAAATATTACATGATTTAATATGATGACTGGTTTGAATGTACATAAAACAAATTATTTTTAGTTCTTTTTACGAGTGAAATATTTTTTTTGTAATATGACAATATTCTTTACTTGATTTACATGTATGTATTACAAATTGAATCGAATAAATATTTAGGCAAAAAACAACCGATAACTTATTAGAAAAATACGTACGGATCGCAGACCAGTAAATGTATAGACATAAAATAAAGTGTGCATATAGGAGAGGGGTTTGGAACATTAGTTTCGGGACGAGAGTCATTCTATACACATTGTTTATGGAAACATAAATCCGATAATTTATGACATATTTATGCAACAGTAAAAGTATTTACTCTTCTAAATTTTTTTTTTAAACAAGACATATTTTTTACATTAATGCATATTATGTGGTGAGCGTTTAAATTTTCGTTCCGATCGAGTCATATTTCAAAAAAAAATGCGGAGCTATTTAATTAAGTAAGTGGTTCAAAAGTGATCACGTGAGTGACACCAAAATGAAAATATTTAAACAAGGAATCTGTGTTAGTTAATGTTTATATATTTGGTAGTTTGTTGTACGGATTGATAGTGTATAAACATAGCAACTCCTCAACAATACCGAGTAGCAAGCTTCCTACGAGACGCAGATTTCAGACGTTTTCATGAAGCGATTTTGCTGATGATACACATACACTATTCATGCAATATTTTGAATTCAGAACGGACGTAACGGCTATACGATAAAAGTTCTCTTTGCTGCGACGCCGACGCCAACATCGACGGTTGGCTTATGTACTCGGAATCAAAGGCGATTTCGACGTTTAGTTTTGCACTCCAAATGTAATTTCGTGAAATACATCCCTTTGAGAATATTTCCGTCGTCTCCGTAATCGCGTATACTCGAAACAGGTTTGGTATGCATTCCCGTGTTACGGAGATAAATGATCTTTAGGATTGTACTGTGTTTTACTTTAACGGCTGCAGGATTTTTCAGAGCGACTGCTTGACACAGAAACTGCAGTCTGAATGAAATGGGCGATGAATATTAAGTTCTCAGTGTAAATTGCTTTCACAAACGGATATACATATATATTCCTGTGTCATTAAATAATTTTTAAAGAATGCTATACTATGTAAGTAAATCAAAATCTATTACGTGAAATAATCTAAGAACGACTGGTATCTTCACTTTGAACATCCCTAAATAATCCTGTTCGTAGTTTTCTTTTTTTTTATATAAAATTGTTAAAAATATAAAAATAAAGAATATAAAAAAAAAAAAACTTCTCATGTAGGTTATTTTTAAAAAGTGATTTTTTAAAACGACGTGGGTTCATTGTAATACATTGATCTAGTCGTATAAATAATTATCGTAAAATATTGATCATGTATAGAATAATAATAGTAAAACACAGAATTTAAATAATCTATAAATAACTCGTTATTTTCAATGTTTTTTGTTGTATTACTTAATATAATGCATCGTAAATAAATCACAGTTAAAAGTAAATCATCTCACCCACACAGCAATTGTATTGTGAATGTATAAGAAGAAAATAATTCCAGCTTGTCAGGCAGCATAGAAAAAAAAAATTCGCGGGTGGTTAAAGTTTCAGAATTTCGGTGGTCAGTGCGATAAGAGCCTTGGCACTTTTTCAAAATAATTGTGCGTGCGACCCATATTTCGATTAATATACCAATCGATTATTATTTTAATTTTAATTTCTAGAAATAAACATAATCGTATATTTTATTCCCCTATTTTCTCTCTCTAACCACGCGTATTTTCAATACCACCAAGTCATTAAATAGTTTTTAAATTCTTATTTTATATATGAACTAGATGAAGTAACCAGCGTTGCCCGGGATTTATGCAGAGATAAGAAGCTTCATTTAGGGGGATGGGGGTAGTTTTTTTCGAAATCAGACAGTAATTTTATTCTTATTTTGAACGTCAAATATGAAAAATTTCACCAAGAAGACCAAAATTCTGTTTTAAGGGGTGGAAACGGGGGGATGGGGATAATTTTTCGAAATCTCTTGTATATAGTGACCTTCCTCTTGTTTTAAAGGTCAAGTGGGCAAAATTTCATCAAGCTCGGAATAAAACTGTAGATTTGTATAAAAAATGAACAAACCTACAAACACTATTCTTTATATATATTGATACAGGATAAATATATATTTTTCTATTATATTACTCATTTTATTTTATTGTCTGTCTTGATTAACATTAGTCTACTGAGATAGATGTGGGACTTGAGAAATGTTAGTGTTTCTTTGTTATAATTAAATAAATTATAAAATATTTAAAAATATATTTTGTTAAAGAAAATTTTCTTCACATTAAAATAATTGATTTATTATAGCAATTATTTATATTATAAAATAATAAAAATTAACATTTTTTATATTTCTCTCAAAAATTAAAAGTTAAAAATAATGTTTACAAGCTAAATACAAGTTTCGTGTATTTTGCAAGTAAACATTCTGTTCTCGTTATAAGAGCGGCTAATTCGTGTTAATGGTCGCTTAAAACGGAACAAAAAGTGAAATGTACATACTTTAAATGTTGCGAGGGTGAAATAATTTTCATGGAATGATAGTTAAGGCAAGGCAAAGTGTGTAACATCCATTAACAAAATGCCTCTCCTTGAAAGCCTTAGTGAAACAGTTCCTACAGTGCAACTCATAAAAATACGTCGGTTTATGATTGAAAACTTGATTTAATTCTAAAAAAGTTCTCGATACTTTGATAACCATATATTTAGATATCCATCAGAATTATAAATAAATGTGATTCTGATTACCAACGTTAAAACATATGAAACTTCAATGTCACAATTAGACATCATTCAAAAAATTTAACTAATAATTATTCTAAAAAAAAGACTATACAAGTATACAACTTTTTACAGATTTCAAAGTACCAAAAATAATAGACATATACAAAAAAAAATCATTATTTTGATGTACGAGATTTAGAGACCAAATTGATATTCCAAAGCTAAAATACACCGCAACCCAAAATCACTATATTTATCAAGGCATCAAATTATTTAACAATCTTCCCATCACAATTAGAATAAATACAAACTACTGTCAAATTTGTATCTGAAGTAAAAAATGTATACACAGATTAACTGAAACATAAATTATCTCGTATATACTCCTACTCCTACTCCGAGTCCTACTCTCATAATCATCATTGTTGATCCCCTGCTGGATGAAATGATGTTGACTTTGTCCCTCTCTTTGGTCGTTTGCCAAACTTAGCCATGTCAATTCAATGGTATTCTCTGTTCATCGATTAAATATGACCCGCCCATTACCATTTACGTTTTTAGTAGTGACAATGAAATCATCACCTTGGTCTGGTAAAATAAATTAAGGTTATATACCTTATTTATCTTCATACGATTTCGCTTTAAAGGAAAATGTTAGAACGCCGCTTTCACTTATCCTGATATAATTTTCTCTTCTTTTAAGTAAATACAGTAATTTATATTAGTAAGTAATTAATTAGGAACATAAATATATTATATAAATAATAAAAAAACACTTTGTTTAAACCACTATTTATTGATTTATCAAGACCTTCTTTAGGATACAATGTATACTAAAATTAAAAATACGAGCATAGACAAAAAATAAAACTACTGTGAAAAAAAAATTAGAAAGTTTCTGTTTGCAAAAATATTTAGGTTATTTATAATGTTTAATTTACTACTAACATTTTTTTTTACTTATAAAACTTCTAATTTATCTAACTGTAAACCTATGGTATTTGTATATACTTATTAATGTCAAAAGAATGGTTTGTTTCCAAAAAATGATTGGAAAACTCAGAATATTTATTGCTATTTAGAAATATCAAATGCTCCTTTTCTAATAATAACATGTTGATAATTCAATAAATAGTGGTTTTTCTTATTAATTTAGTAATTTATTAGTAATTTTGCAAATATTGAAGAAATAATACTATATAATATAATTTTATCTAATGAAATGTTTGTTTGAGGAAAAGATTAGAAAAGTCGTAAGTCTTCCGAATAATCTTTATTGAGAACCTGTATTTAACATTTTATTGTCATAATAAACATAACAAGAAAATCTACGTTATGGTACGAATGTTACAATAGTTTACCGTTCACTTAGAGATTTATGAATTGATTTTGGTTTGCTGATTTCTTTTATAAAGATTAGATATTAAAAATCTAACCATATTACTGAAACCATCCATTTTTTCGACAACCGTAATCTAAAATTACTCCACTTAGTACCATATCGGGTAATAATAATGAATAACTTTGAAATAATGAAATGATAGAAATCCAGAGAAAATTCAATTCGGAAAAAACATTAGTGAATTATATCAATTTTTAATGAATTTCAAATACTTCACCACTATTATCGATGTTTACAAGAAACAATAAAGCCACTCCCGCCCTTACGGCCACCGTGGCTAACTGTATTCAATTTTATTTAGTTTACACATGTAAAAGGACTGATCGAAATTAATAGTGATATTAGCTCAAAAATTGTGTGTATGTAGTACAAAATCAATATAAAAATTATATATTTTTTCGATTAAAATGTTATACCACAAACTAACTGCCAAATCAATCAATGCTATTAAAAAACCTCGCTTGTTTTAAAATATTCAAGAAGAGATTGATAAGAATATATTTTTATTTTCTAGTTTAAAAAATAACGAACAATATTTTTAATGGTGGTACTATTTAATATTAGAAGAACACATTCTTATTGTGAAATTGTAATTATTCAGAACATAGGTCTAATAAGGTAGATGGCTCTTTCAAATGATGGAACGATTAAATGTATTAACATCAAGAATGTAACATATAGGTTCGAAAATTAGTCGCTAAAAATATTGCCGCTGTAGCATAGTTCGATAATGCACCTTCCCCGGTTAAGAAAGAGATCCAGGTTTGAATCCCGGTGGCACAACAACAATATTTTTTGATAAAATTGATTTTATATGTATATCGTTCTAATTAATAGATTTAAATCATATTTGTATTGTTTATTGCCCAAATTCTAAAATCTTTAATGTACATACCTAATATGCTTTTACACCTAAAACGAATATAATATTTCTTCGTTAAAATTTCGAAAAGGTTTATTGAAAACATTTTTATGTTTAGTATATTAAAAAAATATATATATTTTATGTAATAATACATTATTATTGGCGTGTATATTTGACATGGTGATTAGATACTGCCTAATGACCAAGTCTTCTTGGGTACGAGCCTCGCAAGGCCACCAAAAGAGTCATATACGATATTAGAATAAAAAATTGCTAGAATTTAATATGAATACAATATATTTTTTTTAATAAATATAATATTTTTTTTTTTTCGTACCTTATTTTGATTATCATTATTTTTCTTACTACTGCCTGGAAAAACTATAAGATATATTGTTAATTGGTTAAATCATTGCCTCAGGTTCTTTAGCTATGTTATTTTTCTTCTTCCAGACCCACGATTTTGACCGATATGTACCATCTCTGTAGAATCTGTAGGATGTTCGAAATATTGAAGTTTTCGGATTTTTATTTTTAGTTTCTTAGTACTTTTTTTTTTCTTTATTCATTTGTTACTTTAGGCCCACAACTTAAATTGCCACACCATCTTTGAAAAATAAGTTTGTAAAAAAATATTTTAAAAAAATCATTAAAATAATTCTACGTTTTTCTCATTAATGAAAATTTGATGAAAAGTTGATGTAGTTTAAAAAAATACTTAAAAAAATAATTTTCGTGAATTTTCTTTAACCACCCAATACCAGCGATACCTCCGTTTTCTTTACCGCGGTTTGAACTAAGGATGGGCGTACACTTTTAGATAAATTATCATTTACAAAACGAGCCTTGCTTACAAGAAATTCACAACACCCTGAATGTTTTAAAATTAATTCTTTGACTTTTTGTGTTCTAAATTTGAATTAATCAAATGATTTGTGTTCGTTAAAACACTACATTACAATTTGAAGTAATAAGTATAGGTAAGGTGTATATATATGCAGAATTCTTCTTTTGTTAAGTAGTAAGTGAGTCTTCAGCATTAAATTTTGGAGGCTTGATCTTTATTTTTAATAAAATAAATCATTTTTATAAGTATTTTTAATTATGCTGCTTTAAACTAGTATGTACAAATATGTTATGTGACCAAATTTCGTGTGAAAACAATACATTAATATTTATGTTATGATTTCATGTGAAAAAGACAAGACGATGTACGATAGCAATACACGTAGCCCTGTTTTATTTTATTGATAGAACTACAATTTTTTTTCTGCCATATCTGAATCCTGTAAAGTGCACTTCCTGTACAGTTTATAATTAATTTATATAAAAAAAAATACTGAAATATAGTGCCTTTCCATTTAAGATATTTTGGATTTTTATTCTGTATGAGCGATCTTTCAGAAGAGAACTAATATTGCAATTTTCCCTCATTAAATATTTGTCGGACTGCCACATTCGATATATACCGCACTCTACTTAGCTGATATTTTGGCAAAGCGAAGTGGGTTATCCAATAAATTGTTATCGTTTTCCTGAAATAATTCCTTAATACGGGAAGCATGTAAATAATACTGACAAAATAGTAAACTTTTACTATCATCCCTTAATATTAAATAATTGTACAAATTGACTGTTTTTTATTGTAATATTAGTAATATGATAATACCAAAATATTGAAATATATGAACTTCTAAAAGCAACAATTTTTGAGTTAAAAATAATAATATTATAATAATGAAAACGATATCAATTTAATTAACGTCGCCATTAAAAGTTTAAAACGACCACAAATGAATTGAATTAAAAAGCTTGAAAAATAATTAAGTTAATTACGTACTATAAAAGCTTATAACTGTTTATCTTTTCCTTTGGCAGTTGTGTCTAATATTCAACATCAATTAGATAAGATCAAATTTACGCTTGGCGTATTGCGTGACTGAACCGTTTTACGTTAAGCCCATTTCTACTGGCGCCTAACCCAAAACTAACAATATTTTACGCAAACAAATAATCAGTCAGATGGAATGCTTCGTACAAAAGAAATATTTTGTTTGAATCTTGTAAGAGATCACAACTGTAAACGATTTTTCCTTTTTACTAGGAGATGATATTTTAAGGGTTTTCGTGGTATCGATTTTTAACGTAGAAACGGAACTGAAGGTCCCGATAAATAATACACTTCCTCGGTTACATTAATAGAAAAGTCATTTTATTTTACGAGGATGACGAATGGGCTGAACGACTCAACACTATCACGCATTATAACATTACTATCAATACTATTCGTATTGTAACAAAAACATTTTTGTAATTTTTTATTTCTTTAAGTCTTTCAACAACAAGTTAAATGCAGTGCATAAATTATATTACTCATACTAGCATAGTGTCGAATTTATAGTATTTAAACACTTTGTAAGAAAAATTAATTATTTAATTTGAGAAGAACTTTCTATTTCCTACCGATGGCTTCGGGCCCTTTCTCGGTCAAAATTAACACTCTTTATTTTAAGGGGAGATTTTTAGGCTAGTCTAAACAGTTTTTATGAAATAGTTAATATAAACACCAACCCTTCTATGCTGGGACTCGGGATCTCAAGGAGGACTAAATGTAAGCGTGTTCGTTTATCTGACATCTTACTCTAAAAATTTATTTATTTATGTATATTTTGACATCCATATTTTTGTACTAACAGAAGTGGATACATAATAAACATACATAATACATAGTTTATTGTGTGGGATGGAGTAGACTTCACCTCTGATATATACAGCGTTGTCGTGGCTGTGTTAAAGTAGCCAGTTTTTTTTCGTGCTGTTGTGGTGTTATTTGGAATAAAAAGAAAATTACAAATATATATAAAAAAGTAAAAATAAAAATATATGGAGTGGGAGTGTTGTAGAACTAGTGAAAGAATTGTATAAATTATATAAAATTGTTGGATATCCATGTTTCTGATTCATCTCTACCTGATTGAATCATATATTGGGTCCATATTTGTGTAATCTTATTGGAATTGTACGATTTACAGTTGGTACTGAGTGTATTGTATAGTTTAGTTTGTTTTCATTTATAAATAAATGAAAACAATTAGAATATGTATGAAATTAAACTTGTATTAATTGTATTAATTTGATAAGTCCAATAAAAAGAACGTACTTGGAATACATAACAATATATACAATATAACATGTACACAGTATATAAATTAATTTATTGTGAATTGAACAGAAAAATATGAGCTATGTTGGTTTGGATATATCCTCCGTATGGGACACGGAAGACTGCCTAAACAGATGTTCTCATCAGTATCAGAGGGAAGAACACCTCTAGGATGAGCTAAGAGAATATGGAAAAGGGAAATGTATAGATTATGAGAAGAAAGATGGAACTATCAATGGCCACGTGTAATCGACACATCGCAGGACAGAGCGGTGCAATGTTGCCGTCCAAGAGTTAGGACTCCGACCCGATTAAGTAAAGATAAGTTACTAATTATCTATATAAATATCACTTCAGATAAATCTAGTGCACACCGCCACGCTCTTCTGTCCTGACACACAATTTTCGCCTCATACACATTCATACATCTTTTCATACGAGGTCGACGATTATTGAGGCCATATCTGGTTTACCCGGTCGTGCCAGTTTACTTCTAGTGCTATTAACACTGGCGTCATATATCTTTTTTACTATTCTCTCCTCGTTCATCGGTTCCATATGACCAAACCACCTAAGTGATCTTTTCTTAATTTTATTCATTATACTAAGATCAGCTTTACATTTTTTCCTTATTTCCTCATTATTTACATTTATATGGATATTCCCGGTAGAAATTAAATCGTTTTTCGATACATAGATTTTTTATGAATATCTTTTTACTTGATTAATTTAATTTGTATTGATAAAATTCACTAATAATGACTACCTCAACATAATTTTTGAACATATTTATAATTTAACATAATTATAAACTGAGTAAGTTTAGTATAGGCCATTACAATAAACACAAGTGATACATATTTTTATAGATAATTTGAAGAAATTATAGGACATTTTGAAAGTGGGTGGTATAAGGCGGTGCGCTACATTTCAAAAGCGATTTTTTTCTGTCTTTCACTCGCTTTATCAATTCATGTCTCTGTTTCATACATGCATATAAAGAAAACTAGTGACTTGATCAGACGCACCTATTTTTTGTGACGGTCCAGTCGTATAATATAACATTATTAATTTATTTCAAGATCCATTAACCTGCTGACAACATTATTCCAGATTCTAATAGTCTAATTTTCAAACGGTTTGAAATTTAATAGGTGTTTCACGTTTCATCACCTGTCAAAGATTTTTCGCTTCAGTGCGGTGCGAGAAAGAGCCTCTTATACATTATTATTTCAGATGAAATAATTCCCCTTTCATATTAGTTACGTTATTATACAACAGAAGAGGTGTTGGCACATACTCAATTAAGCTAATTTAATTTGTAATATACCAAGACCATATTTAAATGGTCCTGTCAGCTGTACATTTATTCAGAAGTATAAGTCATGTTTTTATTATGTGTATCTTATTAATTGAATGTAAAATCATAAAATAATCCTTTATAGTTATAATATGATAAAAATGTACAAGTTATATTTATTACATTATTACACTATTAAAGATGTTTCTTATATTCTAATGTTTTTTTTTTGTATTTTTGTAGGTAAATAAATACATCTCATCAGAGTGAAGTATCAATTTTTTATGAAGGTAATGAACAAAAAACTATATAAGTACTCTTCGGAACAACTTTTTAGAGAGAGTCGGTTGTTGGATGTGCGGCAAATATATATGCAATAATTATTAGAATATTTCACAAGCAATACCACACTGCAGAATCCTGTCAAACATGCATATTCAACACGCTCTAGAAATCAGTCAAAAGTAATAGTTCCGAAAATGCGAACAACTTTTGGCCAACGCTTTTATGTGTTCTTTGCTCCTGGTTCTATAATGCAACCAAAAATGAATGGAATATAATATCCCAAACTGCTCGAAAAGATTAATAGCCATTTGGCTAATAAAGATGAGTAGAGAGCATTCGAAGCTACTCTTAACCCATATTATAAGGTGACTAAGTGGATAAGTTTCTATATTCTTATTGTTTGAGTTATTGCAACTAATGTTTCCATTAATTTACTTTCTAATTATTGTAACTGTAATATTTATTCAATATTTATTCTTTCCAATCCGGGAAAGAGATCCGGGTTTGAATCCCGGTAGCAACAACATTATTTTTACTAATACATTTTTATTAATACATTTAATTAGTATTTACAATATCACAGACCTATGTCCTGAATGATTACAACTTCACAATAAGAATATGTCTTCCTTAATAATGCCTTTCTAATTAATACAGATTATAGCTGGTTAAATCTTTCAAATATTTCTAGAAACGGTCCCTTCGGAACACCCTGTGTTCTGCGATTACTCATTATGTATCCATTAGTCTGGGATCGTAACAATATCTTATTTTTATAATTCGGAATTCGCTAAAATTAAGTTTTCGGAATTCTAAATTATATTTATGAAAACGAAAACCGGAATCTCTCTCTCTCTATATATATATATATATTCCATAGGGTAAGTTTGGAATTATTACGAGGTAGTTTGCAATCATTGGCTGTGAATTTAATCATATCAATTGTTTGCGTATATGCACATGCATGCCAAGCGGAAATAAGTTATTATAATTATTTTATTGACTCAACAGCATTCCTTCAGAATGACTCATGAGCACAAACGTTCGTTCTCGTATCTGTAGCCGTGGGCATCCATCGAAAATAATACATTAAAACAATTTAAAAGACCTACTTTGCCGATCGGTTCTGTTTAAAAGCCAATTATCCGACCACCATTGATGCGAGTGAAATATTTCCTAATATGCATAATATGCACATCACTGTTAATAGTTTATTTGTCGGGCTCAGGTGTAATAATATTTTAGTTCTTAATCCGCTTATTAAACGTAATTTATGGTTCCTGGGAGAGGATTGAATAATGTTTAGAAGCGTTTCATTTAGAAAGGCATTTTGAATTAACGATATTGGAAGGATTTATGCAGGATTCCAGGATCATTAAAATAATCACATATTTTACAATATTTTGACGTATTTACGCATTCCTAGAACAATAGTGTATATTTTTATATTTAACAAGTAGAATTTATTCATTATTGTTGTTATATTTTTACATTAACTCTCACGGGATATTCCACCACATAGCAGTACGTGATTTATTTCATCTGTTAAGATGCTGCTGTATGAGAAACGAGGAAATATAATAATAGAGTAAGAAAATAATCTATTTTATATGTTTGAAACTTAATGTGTCTTAAACAATGTAATTTTTTTAGATAGGTGATCCTTTATTTATTTTTGGTTTTGGTTCATGGTGAAAAGGATTGAATTTTAAATATTTTAGAAATTGAAATCGAACTTGGTGCGTTGAACTATTTATGTTCTTTTATTTTTTTTATATATCAAAGTAATAGGGAGGTTATTAATTTTGCGTTATTATAAATGATTACATCAAGTATAATGTCATATAATTTATCTTTTATAGCTTCATCCATCTCATGCTGCGCACCGTACCTTATGACTAATCTTCATAGTGGTGTATATATATGGTACATTGATAAACGCTCACTGATAAACGAGACAGCTGCCCGCCGAGGCTTTCTGGATTTAGATGACCGCGTCACCTAGGTGCAAAAAAAAATTGTGGAAAATTCAATAGTTCAATCCCGAGCCAATCCAAAAGAGATCTAAAGTCAATCTAAAATATTTATAAAAGAATATTCCCACAAGGCACAGTATCTTACTACCAGGACAATCAGCTTAACTCATATGACTCCAAGTTCTCGCAATCACTATTAGAGTTTTGATTTGTTTCTTTTGATTTACACATAAAATTGATTTTGATATTTACGATTTTGATTTAAGACATTTGAAATAATTTTTAAAATAGTTTATTATTACCCAATATTTTTGTTCAGTTTACTTTATTTCAAGAAATAAATATAACATGTCACGAGCTCCAGTAATTAAAAATAGGATCCAGCGATGCGGTATAATAACGATATTAAAATATAAGTAAGTGAGAGAATTAAGTATAAGTGTCGTGTATTTAAAGTTATTAATTATTAAAAATAATAAATAGGACAGATTTTTTCATGTAGTTTTCATCACTGAGAATCGCAATCTCGCAGTCTCTTGTTTACTCTTAAGGCGGTACTTTTTCATTTTTCTCGGCATCCCGCAGTTCTCAGAGTTGCTAAACATGTAGTTCTTGTTGAGGTCTTTACTTTGTTAGTTCAGCGAGTGGAGGATCTACCTCTGGATCCCTCCGCGTTACCGACCACCACAAGGCTTCTTCAGACTGTCTGTTTAGGACTTATACATTGATTATTATATTACTTTGAACGAACTAATGTCTGTGACTACCCCCCCCCCCCCTCTTAACCCTTGTTGGAGAACGGTTAGTCAACCGGCGATAATGTATTGGAACAGTTACCGTCTGCGAAATTACTGTGTGATATCCTATACAGTCCACTGTGTCTGAAGGCGATCGGGAGAATTAAGAAAGGCAAGTTCGATGAATCCTTCTAGCACCTAAGTTTTGATTGCAACACTGTCATTTAACACAATGTCCAAAGTATTGAAGAATACAGAACATAGTTCTGAGTCTGTTGGAAGTCTTCAACATCTGCAATGACATTGGTGCATTGATCTGTCGGTGTTCTTAGAGTGTGTCTCCAGGACTAAATTTTAAATATTCATTTCTTCCCTCCGTACAAGAAGTGAAAGATATTAAGAACTTCATTAGCCTCATTTTCGTCAGGTTGAATATATTCATATTATTATCATCGGCTGTCCCTTGTGTCTATAGAAGACTCTCCTTCACGATTATGGATCCTCAGACACCTAAAGGGTCCCGTCCTCGATTCACTAGTTCTATATAGTGATGAGAAAAAATGCTACTCTTAACTCACTCGTGTGATTGTGATTGACATTCGATAATATCAGTGATTGAAAACTGTGATTGTGATCACAGTTTTATTACTAATTCGATATCACAATAAATGAAATAAATAAAAAAAAAACATTATTTTGAGCGTATTTACTTATATTATTTAAACTTCATTTATATAAAAAACATATTCTAGCATATATAATTTAATATTATCACAAAATTAATGAAAACCCTTTAAATAATTTGAGTTTATTTTTCGGGTCAAATTCGTAAAACGTTTTTGGCAGATTCTACTAGATGGCACATATCACGACTTATAACGTCATTCCTTTATGAATATTTTCATTTTATATGAACATGCGCCGAATCACTGTTCACAACAAAATATAAATAAAATAAAAAAATTAATCACGAATCACGATATTCTCAGATATTCAATCACTGACAGTGAATGTGACTTAAAGATGTCAATTATTGATTTGCGGTTCGTGATTTTGAGCTCATCACTAGTTCTATGGCATCTTTAATATTGGAGTATCTATGGACTGCCCTATTTACCTTGCGACCTACTTGTTTTTTTTCTTTTTTTGGAGCATTGGGTGCAACTGTGTACCATTATCCTCCAGTTAGTCCTGTCTCCTGCAGCTAGTTACCAAGTATCGCTCTTACTATACATTTCATTTGTTATAATATGTAGTTATGATATGTGTTACTTATGTATTTATTCACTTGCAATATTTTTTATGTCATTCTGGGTGTTCCAGACCGATTTTGTTTTTGAATAACTAAGAAATGAAGCACAATTTTTTAATTTGATTTATATTTATAGATTACTTGGTTTATTACAATTATGTGAATATGATATAGGCCAAGTGGCCACCACTGGCAGCAGCACAAATGCATGCTCTTTTAACCATATTTTTCATAACGTAGATATTTCCATAACACCACAGAAAATAGTCAGGTTGCCGTCATATCAGGTGATCGAGGAGGCTAGTAGATATTACTATTTTTTGACATTATACGACTGGGAAAAATTTCTCGCAAAACTTCAAGCGTAACTCGGGGTGTGCATGAGATTGTTGCGTCCATCTTGTTGAAATCACATTTTTTTCAGGCCCAATTGACCCAATTTAAATATTTTAATGACTTCAACGCGTTTTTGAGACGATAGAATGCTTCATAATAAATTGTAATCAACAACTTTTCTACTATCTATTACCACCAAACGTGAACTGACCAAAACCAAAATAGCAGCCAATCAAAATCAGCCTGGAATATTCACCCTGTAGAAAATACCGGAACGGCGTTCCGGAATATGTTTTCGACAGATTTTAAAAATTGGTCTGAAGATGTTGATACTCAACCAACATTTGGAGAGATATAAATTAGAAAATTGTAAAATCAGATTGTAACTAAATGAAATAGAAGTGAGTTTGTGTATACATTCTCGAAAATTCATATTCGGAAAAACTGTTGCATTTGATATGGACTCTGAATACCATTCCCAGTTCTTCAAGTGAATGTGAACGCGGGTTTTTGCAGATGAATCTAATTGCCACCTGTTGCCACCCCAACAAGAGCCTTGATGAAGACTAAGACAATTTCAGCACTTTTGTTTGTCAAACTTGTCAGACCACCTCTGACACTTTTCGATCCTTCAAAGTACATTGATCTGTAGTTATTCATAGGACGACATTCGGCCATAGCTACTAACAGCAAGGATAGACCTTTTCAAAAAATCATATCTATAAGTTAAAATAACAATTTTTAATTTTGAAAACAAAGTTAATTCAGTTATATGTGTAGCGCTCTTGAGGCGAAAATTTTTATGAAAATAGTGCCATAAAAATTATCCAATATTATTTTTATTATTATAGGAGTCGAAAAGATTTGTCGAAGGAGAATTGGACAAAAGTTTGGAATTTACAAAAAATAAAATTTATGTTAAGAACTCTCTATATATTTTTTTTAATAAAAGAAAAACCAAATGTAAGTTCCGGCACCTTTTTTCTTACAAAAAAAGCACTGCTTACTTGTATATGTTATTGTTATTGTTCTATGAAGTTTTTTGCCGAGGGACAATAAGGGGAATATTTATTTGGTAACCGTGTATCGCCGCCATGTAGTATGGGGGTGAGGTACGGTTGCCTTTTAGCATTTAAAAATGTCAACCTGGCGGTGAATGAAAATAACCGATATGGGAGCATTAGCTCATAGAACAGTCCTGGGTAAGTCATGGGCCATCTCTCTAACTATACGTTTATACCTATATATACGACAATGTGTATAAATATATCTAAATAAGTATGAACTGCTAAATTTTAAAATAAAATTGTGTGTAATATTTATAAAACACTTTGTTTAAACCACTATTTATTAATTAATCAACATGTTTCAATACCTATAGTATCATCAAACAATATATATTAATGGCATTTGTATAAACATGTATCCACGTTGTCTAATAAACTATTCAGGAATGTGAATAGTTTATTAGTTTTTAAATTATGAAATGAATTCTGACACATTAAGATATGCGGGCTCATTCCCGCCGTGGAACGCGTTACTAAGCCGCTTGAGATAGGTCCTTACCCCTTCTAGTGCAGGCATACCACCTCACTAATGAAGCGAGCAGGATCTCCTCTAGACGGGGGTTCGTCTCCTCACCGGACAGGCTTTCCTTTAATGTTACTCCTTAGCGTCGAAAGGACCTTAGTAAAGATGAAACTAGTTACACAAAATTTGATACAAACAAGTTCTTGGAATATTAATAAATATATACTCGTATTTTGTTTTATATAAATACAATCTAATGTATTTATTTATTCTCATAGTGTTTTGTATTTTCCAGTTTTTTTTTGAACTAAAACCAAAAATATTTGTGTTTTTATGTCAATATATTTTTTATAGTTTCAATGTTAAAAATAGAGTTTTAAAATTATGAGAATATCGCTGTGACGTATATTTCGTGCACTTTAGAAATGGTATATGTACACAAATGAGATTTGTCTCAGAGATTTCTCGATAAAGATCATGAAAAATATAATTTAAAAATGAGCACAACTCAAATGAGTACTGTTTTGCTTTCGACTTGCGAAACAAGTTTTCAAGACAAGCCTGATCCATGTGCACGCTACAAGCAAGCTTTAATAATAGATCAACAATGACAATATTAAAAATACTTAAATAGAAAAAAACATTGATAGGCATCAGGAATCAGTGCATAAAGAAGAGAGGTTGAGGCTGCCGTAACTATGAAGTTCTCTGATTTGCGCAGCCTATACCAGAATATACCCACCTGAGGAAGTATGAGTTCAAGAAAAGCACTTTATTACCTATTAACATCCTAAAGGTGCTTAAAACTATAAGAAAAATCGGCAAGTATTATTGTGGTCTACTCTTAATTTAACTCATTCCACTGTTGAGTAATGTAATAACACCCCTAATATCAAATTAATCTTACTTGCAATTCCATGCTTCCCACGTCAGTTAAATATTCTGTAAGAATGTGCTTGTGGTGAGGCATTACTTCTGGCAATACCGTGCTACCAATTGAATGTTTTAAAGGATGCCCGCCATAACGATGCGAATTGATGTGCATTTACCAGCCGCATGGGGGGATCAATTTAGCATGCAACGCGACCTGGTTCGGAAGATGGAAAAATCCTTCACTCGCAACCGATTACACTGAATGGTTTTCCACTGCTGCAGACTGATAGTATCAATCAAAACTACAATACATACATAGGTTCAGTATTTTTTAAATCCATTACCCACATTAGCATTTTTGTATTCAATAAATAACTAAATATACATTTTTGATTAATTTGTCTACCTGTATTTCCTGTATCTCGTATTGAATCGTCTGTCATAATTTAGAATCAAATAGTGGTCCATGTTTAGTCGATGGCCGCGAAAACATAATGTGACACACATTAAACCTATTTATTGTGTAGAAGAAGATAAAAAATACGGATGCATGACTGCTGGAACAGAAGAAATATTTTCAGTGGTCACAAAATAAAATAGCACAGCTAAAGGATAAATAATAAATTCAACTAGCAGATCACTTAAACGAGCACAATGTAAACATGTATAGTTTGACTAATGATATCATAGCATCTCTAGCATAATATTACATCCCTTCCTACTTCAATCTAACATTTTGAGATATCGTTATAAGAGTATTTGGGTACTATATTTCATCTTAATTCTGGATGAGGGTGCTGGACCGAATATAAAGGATTGTTTACGCATAATGTATATGGAACGATGATGAATCAAGAAAATATTCATGATTTGGGCCTATTTAATATCTAATACTTGCTTCTATTATACACGTTGCTATAAGATTCTCATACATATTTCCTTATTCGATAATTCGGCTATTAAGAGTAAGTGCGAAATTAGTATTGATTTTAATATACTTACAGGAAAACCTCGCTTAATGCGAATTTGATTTGCGCGAAGTTCAGTTACCTCGCTCGAGCAAAATGATAATATTACCTGCTTTAAGCGACTAATTAATCAGCCTTATCGTTTGCCCTCTTCTTAAATAGACCTAAGAGAGGATGATCTCTTTCAGTAGTCAATTAGAAGTACAGCGTGTGTATGTATGTGTGTGTGTACGAATTTAAGCAAGAATAATAAGAGATAATTAAGAAGTCAACCGCAAAATAACTTGAGCGAGTATTCTAAATACCTATCACATCGACCTCACAAAAGAAATTTTATTTCATGCTGGTCCGGATATGGAAATTTGGACAAAAAAATGAAAAAAATCAAGCTCTGTTCAGTAGTTTATCGTTTAATTATATATTTAAAATAAATTTTACATATCGTTTTTATTCTACTCTTATATATTTTATGAATGTGGAATAATTATAACGAATTATATTGTTTATTGTGTTTAATTAACGCGATTTCGCTTAGCGCGAGATAATTACAGGCTGAATTAATCGCGTTATGTGGGATTTTCGCGTAGATTTTAATTACACAATTAATATGTAACATACTGTATTTTATACATACATTTATACTTGTATTTCATACTGTACTTTATGTATAGGTATAATATATTTTCATAATTGTTCTGTCTTTATGGTAATATTATAAAGCCTTAATCTTAGCTTTAGGTTGAAGCTCTATAATCTTATCAAATAGAAAAAAACAATATGCCTATGCCGATGCCAATGATAAACTGATTTTTTTTTCAGGAGCAAATATTTTATATGATTTTGTGTTAGATCTGAATAATGATCATCCGTACAATGGTATCCTATGGAAGTAATCGTCTGAAGAATGCTGAGTTAAAGGATAACTTTGAAAGGAAAATCTTGCAGCGTATCTGTAGATCCGTGGATGATAAAGGAGTGTAGAGAATCCGGTACAATGATGAACTTTTTAGTCTGTCCAAAGAATGCTCCAACCAAGATGGACGGTATACCTGAAACGAAAGCATGATGCACGAATAGACTGATTGAAAGGAAGAATGTTGAGGACCTACTGCTGCTGATAATTGGAAATTAG
This sequence comes from Eubasilissa regina, assembly GCA_022840565.1. NCBI lineage: Eukaryota > Metazoa > Arthropoda > Insecta > Trichoptera > Phryganeidae > Eubasilissa > Eubasilissa regina. The sequence goes on from JAINEB010000018.1 coordinate 33,402,157, forward strand.
CGGCATATGATTGAGTATCATGGAGGCGGAAGATTTACGAGACCGAGGTTCGACTTGGACATGAAGGGTTTTCCAATCAAATAATGCTACAAATTTTAGTTGACTTATTGATTACATTCTTGCAGACATGTACTTCTGATTATACATAACAGTTCTGCACTAAATATAAATCTAGCCGGAATCAACAAATTCCACCACTATTCGCTTATTAAATATATCAATATATTAAATTAAAAATGTATTCATTTTATTTGCTTGCATTTCATAAGGATCTCGAAGGAGCTAAATACAATAGGTATCTATTCAATTAAGCACAAAATGAAAACAAAATATGTCCAATCCTTGCACATATTTTAAAAAAATTCATCGTTTTGTTCATAGAAATGAATTTATCAACTCAAGAATTATCTAACTCCTAACTAAGTGACTCCTAAGCATTGCTTGACTAAAAGCTAAACAAAAAATGTATGTAGATACCTAAATTTATATTTATATTATTGTATCTTAAGTAATGTGTATATATGACTTATTTCATATTTTACTAAATCTGGAATGTGTTCTCCTTATAATAAAATTGTATCAATGTATCCAAAATTTAATAAAAATGAATTGATAATTCTGGCGTCTGTTAAGGTATTTGAGATTCAAATAATGGAACGATTAAATGTATTAATATCAAAAAGGTAACTTATAGGTTCGAAAATTAGTTGCTAAAAATATCGTTGCTGTAGTTAGATAATGCACCTTCCTCGGTTTGGAAAGAGATCCAGGTTCGAATCCCGCTGGCGCAGCAACAATATTTTTCGATAAAATTGATTTTATATTTATATTTTTTTAATTAATATATTTAATTCGTATTTACAATATTTTCTCAAAAAGAAGTTGCAAAATCTACTTATTCACAGAGATAAACTACTTTAATAATTTAGTTTTCCTGCAAACCTTGTTCATCCAACGTTATTAACAAAACTGACTAATTATATTTCAGCCAATAGAAACGGCTCATTAGATCACATCACAAAGTGGCTATGTAGTTGATTTATATAAAAGGAATAAAATTTTGAGTAAAACAATCTTAATAATATATCATATTCTACCCACATGATGTACAAACAGTTATCATTTAATAATATGTGAGTATTTAAAAAAATATATATTATACATGACATGACAGTAACATGCAGCTTATTCCATACAATTAATTGCAAAACATACTTACACTAAACATAAATTGTTGATGTCTTATTAATTTTATATTTTGAAGAAATTTTATGATTCCAATTTCTATTTATTAGTGTAATTTATAATTTAAAAAAAATATACAAAAAAAAACATTTTAGAAACCTCTAATAGTTATTTTGCGATTTCTTAACTCAATGTTCAGGTGAGTAAGTCAGTTTTGCAAAAATATCCTATAAGCAGTGGCATAACTATGTCAATGTAGGCAATGCATTGGGGCCCATGTTAGGTAGGGTTCTAACAAGTTCACGTACTTTAGTCCATTTTACAGTGATATTTTTGTAGATATGGATATTTTACTCAGCTTTAAGAGTAATCCATAGCAAGAAACGGAATTATAAAATATAAAAAAATGTTTCTCATGTATATCACGAAAACACTTTTTATATTTGCATGTTTATAAAATGCCTAGAAACACTTATATTGTTTTCGTGAAAATGTAAACATTAAATGATACAAAAGTCTAATTAAATAATCGTAATTTTATTTCTACTATTCAATGGATAAACCAAGCAATATTAACATTAATATATTTTGTACCTACACAATACTTATTATTATTATTATGGGACCCTTTTATCCATTCTGCATTGGGCTCCAATTTTTGTAGTTACGCCACTGCCCTTAAGACACATTTAGTTAGACTGAGCAAGATTTGTTAAACAATAGTAATTTTCGTAGGGAATATTCCATAATACAAGACTTAGAGCACTGCATGCTCCCAGTACTTATCTTCCAAGTCGAGACTTTCATTAATAGATACATTAGTAAACAAATTAACAATATCAAAAGAAACAAGTTTAAAATTGTTGGGAAGATTCATATTCTTTAACATATATAGTAGTGTATTTTAACTATAGTGTATTTTGGTTGAAAAATATTTAGTTTATTTATAGTTTTTGTAATAAATGAACATAATTTAAAAGTTGTAAAAATTTAAAATGTATAATTTGGAATTGTTGGAGATAAATAAAGCGTGTAAAACTAATCAAAAAATTATAAACAACCAATTAAATTTATCTACGAGTCCCATTCTAAAAATTTTTCCTAAAAATTATTCGAATAAATAAGTATTAAGTAGCAATTTGAGTTTGGAACTAAATTTTATTTTTTAAATAATTATTGTTTTTTTTAAATTAATTCTGGTTTAGAAACAACATATTTTGGTTAGTATTGACATCCTAAAGAAGAAAGTAATATTTTTCGAGCCGGTAAATGTATTTAAATTCAATAAGTGGTTAATAAAACAAAGTTAACTAATAAAAATAAAGAATTTTAACCACAAGCTTAATTTTGCCTAATTTCAAATGAAACAATGTTATTACTCTACTTGAGTTTATTAGCACTACTCGAGTTTCGGGAGAAACTGTAACTCCATCGACAGGTGAAGTATAGGTAAGTTAGTATTCTTCTCGAAACTCGAGTAGAGTAATAACATTATTTAATTTATATCCATCCATTCTAATACAAGTAATTAAAAAATTAACGATTTGCTTTATTTGATTTCTCAGTTTTATATGATCAGACTGTTTGTGTTTTATATCTTGAAAATATTAACAACTTTCTTGGAAAATTATGTCTCAATGAATACAGTCTTATGAACTATGAATCAATGAAATCAATGAATATAGTCGAGTTATAAAAAAGCAAAAAACATTTAAATTGAAAAATTGTCTTACTCTAAAAACTATTTTTGAAAACTTGAAACAAAATTGAATGATATATTATATTTACTTATCTTAGTTGGATTTATATTTTATAACTTATGTTTGCTTAAAATGAGCGTGTTTGTTAAAATAAAATAAATAATGTTTTATATCAACCTTTATTTACGAAACTAATACTTTAGATAGGGGGGAATTTTTATTCTAGAAAGATTGTAGGAATTGCGTTCACAAGGCTTCTACTTATTTGCCAAGTGTGAACATAGGGATGCACTCAAATCCTTACCAGGCAGAAGGCTCTTCAAGGTCCCCCACCGCTTGAGAAGAAATAATGAGCGGGTCATTATTCTCTGTGCCGTGTGGGTGAGGCGGGATCCGCGTGCTGAATCCAACCTACTTAAATCTTAAAAACTTTTCTTCTACCTCATACTTACTCTTCTCTACGACCATTAACCTGTATGATGTCAGTTTCTTGTTACGTAATAGTGAGGATAATGATCACGAATCGCATAATGTTTCATTCAGTTTAGGTATTCAGTATTTTCAATACTGATCTTTTTTGCCTGGAATTATATTCTATAATAAATAAATTAAAAATAAAATTAAATGAATAACACGTGGCGATAAAATAAAAATAAAACAACACTGAAGTGTTATTCGTTTTCAGACTATGTAATATTTGACTCCTCAAATGAATATTAACAGTATATAAATGTACCTACCAAGGAGTATATGAACACTTTTCTACCACCTATTGATTATTTATTTTCTTGCTTACCCCGCGTTTGGCGTTTTGTTAAATTATGCATAAATACCTTTGACCGGTCAACTCTAGTCCCAGTTATTTTGGAGACAGATGCTGATGATGTCAGTTTAAGGGGTGCAATCTTCAAAATGGAGGCAGTGTAGTCAAGATAAGTTGAACACTCCCGATCCTTCATACTCTGGTTCTTTATTACGCCTACGAGAACTCAACATTGGTGTATTTTTAGCAAATCCATTTTCCCCCTTAAAATAGATGTTATTATAAGTTACCTTATTTACAACATAGTGTAAAACATCAATGTAAACAAAATAAAACTTTGAGAATTATGTTGATAAAACATAGTTATTCTTGGATCAGTACAATGTTGAAAGACTTTAATATAATGATCTTCAGACAGAACACGTAATTAAATGTTATGGTATTTATTTTTAAAATTCTTACTAAAAAATGTGTATTATTAAAATACTAATACTCTTTGACAACCACGAGCTGCGTAAAAAGTGTTAGGTGGTATCAAAGTCTATCGTGCTATAGTGTTTCCCACAAATGCGAATCATGGATGCTGCATGGAAGGTCCCTAGAGAAATATCTTAGGTAAAAAATAAGAAGAGTGCTAAACAAACACGAGTGTCCTGAAAAAGGCAAATATTCCCAGTGACGAAATTACGATCATGAAGTACCAAGTACGATAGGCTGGTCATTGAATATTTGTGCAGCTATCTCACGGCTTCAAACAAATTCAAACAAAAATATTCAACAACAACCTGAAGGTAAATCTGAGCAGATGTGGCATAGATCCTGATTTCTGGGAAACCGCGACTCACGATTGAGGGCAATGGCGTGAAAAGATATATTGTGCCGGGGTGATGTAATAATCGAGAAAAGGAGAAAAAGAAAGAAAAGGAGGAAGATTCGTCCCTCAGAACCTTCTTGCCCAGCGGGTGCTCGTGCACCAAACGTGCAAAGGTGTACGGTTCGAGAATAAGGTTCCTCAGTTACACTCGGGCTCACTATCTATAAACCATGGAAGACGTCATTCACATAACAAGGGACCGTCGAAGATGTTACGTAAATAGTTCATAAAAATACAGACAAAAAATAATACATCATATAATAAATAATAACGATTTTAATAATAATATTTGATTATTTTGTGTACATATTTGATAAGTTAATATTTATAGTAATATCATTCTTTTCTTATACTCTTATTGACTATCTGACAACAGTTGTTAAGTTAACTGTAAGAAATATTAATATAAAGTACTATTAAATATTATATGAATTTGTTATCTTTTAATATTTATTTTTAACGGCAGAATACTTATAAGTTTGGTTAGAACGACTTATAAAACTAATAATATTCTCTGCGATACTTTTACATAGTTATACAGTCTTAATTTCTTATTCGATTGTAGTTTGCGTGCCAAGCAATTAGAAACTCCGTACTATGAAACTCCGTAGCATCTAAGTACTTCCATCAAATTTCCATTGTATAATAAATACGTAAATTATATTACATATATGATATTATTTAAATCCTTTGTATAGGCGTAGCCAACGTAAATTTCTATGTACGCTAAATTTAAAGGGGTGCAAAATTACAAAAATTCTTAATGAAAATATTTTTGTCCACGTTATACGTAGTTTTATCACTTTCATAAAATATGGTATTTTATTTGGTAACATAACAATTTCTATTTTTTTATACTCGTGTGGGTCATGGATAGTAGAAATATATTGACGATTGAATTTTACCAGCTTATAACTTGACATCAAGTATTGTTAACTAACGTTCATTAATAAACCACTATGTACACGTACGAGTTTAACACCAATATATAATGAATTTTTATTTAAGATCATGTAACTATGGAAAAGAAAGTAAAATATTTTTTTTTGACAGTAGGTATGGATATCTTTTATATATTTCTCAATTTACGTGTATGTACATATAATTATAATTAATAATAAGTACCTACAATTACTATTACAATTAAATTTATTTTTTGTAATCCTATCTTCTCTCTACTAGGTGTCTCAGGACAGACTTTGTGTAGATTTATTTATAGGACAGACCAATATTATTGAATTAATATAGATATAAGAGATATATTTTCTTTTATTTAATTTAAAAAATGTAATATATAGGTTCGAAAATTTGTCGGAAATGTACTGTGTACTGTAGCGTAATCGGTTAATGCACGTTTCCTGGATCGGAAGAGATCCAGGTTCGAATACCGGTAACAACAACAATATTTTTCGATAAAATTGATTTTATATGTATATCTTTCTAATTAAAACATTTAATTTGTATTTAAAATATTGTTCTAATACAAAATTTATGTCACTCGCGTGTTGATTTCACACTCAAGGCGTTACAACTCTTAATACAAGTTCGAAATATATATAATCCCAGACACCATTCTCAGGACAGGTTTTAAACTATGTGAAAATTATGTGTGTTTTAAATACTTTTGCAAGTTATCAATTTTACTTAGATAAGTGCTACTGAATTTAATAAAGAATAAAGCTAGATGAAAAGTTTACTTAAAGGACCGGTCTTCAAAGTCGAGGCATCTCCCTCCCTAGTTGCATCTCAAGGGCGTGCTGCGCGAGATTACTTCGCACACCTTTCAGCCCTTTATGGAAGCAAATACCACCCAAGAGGGCGACCGAAAATTGTACGCAGTTTTTGTAAGTCGTTACATTTATGCAATCTTAATTTTATTTGTCTCTGTAATCTACACAAAACTGCCGCGTTTTTAACTGTAATTTTAAAAAAAAAATATATATATATATATATATATTTTTAAGAACACATTTTTATTGTGAAGTTTTACGGTTATATTTTAATATAAATTAAATATATCAATTAGAAAGATATACAGATCGAATCAATTTATCGAAAAAAATATTTTTGGTGCCACTCGGACGCCAACCAGGAACCCTTCCTATCCGAGAAAGTGCGCTTATTTATTACAATATAGTAAGTGAACGACAAATTTTCGAACTTCTGTGTTGCAAATTAATATATCTGTTTTATGTAATTGATACATTTAATTTGTATTAATATATTTAAATCCTACAAAAAGATTCATGTGTTTTGTAAACTGTATTATGCATATAATGTAATTATTGTAGCTATTATTTTAAATACATCAATCAATCATTTTTTATCTTGATATTATTTATTTTGTCCAAATCCAAGGGTGGATTGCCTGTTTAAAAGAAGAAAAATTACCTATACAATGTACAGTTATTATAATGAAATATATATACATAGCCTAATATATATATACATGCCTATTCGTGAGTCTCAGAACTCGGTCTATGATCAATGTATTGTACACGTTTTGCGCAAATATAAACTCTTACACATCAAATTGTGTCAAAACTAGCTGTTACACAAAGAGCTAAGGAAAATTTTGTCACAAGAACCGGGTAGATTTTATAGGTAAGTGTGAGTGGGTTTCTAATTTTTTACTCAAGTTCTAATATTAAAGAAGTTAGAGGAGTTATATTACAGGATTTTTTAAAAAGTTTTTAACAGCAGAATATTATTTACAACAATATATATTATCAATATATTATCAATATATATTATCAATATATTATCAATTTATATATAAAAATATATCAATATATATTTTTTACTTTAAAAAAAATAGAGATGCGTATAAGGAATACACGTCACATCAATATTCTTACTATTTTCAAACAAAGCTAAACGCTTGTGCTATGAAAATAGGTCTAACTTGCTGGTGTTCTGGAACGAGGCGCGAACTCACGACCACTAGATCACTAGGCCAAAGTTTTAACCACTTGTTGCCAACAAGCTTGTTGAATTTTTTTACTTGAAGTATTATTTATATGACGGATCATTTACTCATCGAATTTATTTATGGGTACGATTTAATAGTGCATTAAAGTAAATACTTCGTTCCATAAAATGAATTATTTGTGCATTATAATAATAAATAATGAACATTAAATAAAAGTAAATTTCAATAAAAAATACCTAACCTAACCCTATCTTAAGCCAACCAAAATTTTGTATTATTTTATTACACAAATAATTCGTTCTAAGGAACAAAGTATTTGTTTGAATGTGTGTATTAATAGTTGCCTATTATATATTATTTATATGAATGATCAATTATTTTTTATTTGCATTTGTTTATTTGAAGTATTATTTATATGAATGATCATTTACATACTTGTTGCATTTATTGATTTGAAGTATTATTTATATGAATGATCATTTACATACTTGTTGCATTTATTGATTCGAAGTAGTATTTACATGAAGGACCATTTACTTGTTGCATTTATTTATTTGAAGTATTGTTTACATGAAGGATCATTTACTAGTGTTTATTAATTTATATATTAGAATATTAATTTATATGAAGTATGTTGCAGAGTTATATTTGAATAGAAAAATATTTGTAAGAAGTAGTTAATAGAAAGAATGTGGTATAAAACCATCCCCGTCTCTTGATGGAAAAAATAATGTTAAATTATCTGTAATAAAAATGTGTAAAATAATTCTTATAAAAGTTGAAAGATTCCTACCATTTGATTTGCGACAATATATGTATTTTTGCATAATATATCAATACCCAAAATTTTATATAAATAATAATATTATTATATAAGGTGTCCCAAATGTCTTTTTCATAATAGAAATGTGATCTGATTAAAATAAAACATCCGAGAAGAAATGGCGGCGATCACGGAAAACACATTCCGCACAGTTCTGAGAAATTTTGCCTCCCGTTTAGAAGAGTGTCAGCGAAATAACGGATCACATTAAGAAAACATATTTTTAAAAAAAATCCCAGGGACCGTACTCAAATCCAAAATAAACTTTTTTTTATTAAACCCATCCATTATTTTATTACAGAATTATTATTATGAAAAAGACTTTTGAGACATCTTGTATTTTAAATTACATACGAAATGTAATCTTGTTTAAGTTATAAGGTTAATTTTGATATGTTTTGAAAAATAAAAAAAACTTAAATGAACTTACATCTTCTATATTAAATTATTTATTAAAATCGATACTTAAATTCGTACCCTTCCACTAGATGTCGTGAACAAATAATCATCATTTCAAGATTATTGTCAATCTTCTTTATACAAAACACAAATACTCAAGGGTAGGTCTATAATACACAACGTGAAATAAACTGCCAGTCTCGCAAATGGGAGATGCTTTTTATTTTCATTTTATGGAACAGACAAAGTAGTCACTTTCATGCAGCATCCGTCCGGTGCAGTATCGCGCAGGAATAATAAAACAGACGATAAAATGCAGTCGAAGTAATATAACTGTCACACGCAGTCAATAAATATCTGAAATCATCCCATAAAATCCGCCAATGATTTAATGTCTGCTCAGTAAAAATTGTTTTTCTCCTTGGCGGGCAGCACAAGAATTGCAGCGTAAGAACTTTCATGTTTGATTGCTGCCACTCAGATTGTTTCAAGGAAAACTTTACTTTAGCAAAAAGGACTTACAGCTAAAATGCGCGATCGTACGGAAAGTTTTCAAAAATATGCTCATCTATTTTTACACAGTAGATAAATAATATTTGAAATACAATCACTAAATTAGTTATATATAATAGTTTTTATATTGATGATCGATATCCTGTACAGTTACATGGCATGCAGTTACTAGAAGTCATGAGAAATTTTAAAAAATCTTTAGAAAAATATATATGAATTGTTTATTTTAAATATTTTGAGTATATCTAAATCTTTGCAGAAACTAATTACTAGGATTTTATCCCCTGGGGGATTGTCATCAAGATATGGATGTCTCATAGAGACGAAGCTATTATTTTTACATGGAATATATGGAAGTTTTGGTCATTACAGGACTTATGACCTGTCATCGGCTGGCTTAAGTGATCACTTTACATAATGGAACGTTCACCTATTTACCCATGCTACCACACCTATCAAATTTTTTAAAGTTGTATATATTTTATCATGTTGGAACATTTAAATTATTTATTAACAATTATGCTGTCACCATCTATCGATTTTTTTAAAAATATTATATTTATTCTCATGTAACTGTATATATGTCGCTGAGACTATTTTTTTAAAGTATGGGGCTATGTCCTTTATGTGTATATAAGAAATTCATATATACAGATAAATGATATAGCCGTTATATAACGTTACATTGTGTAAAGTGATCACTTAAGCCAGCCGCTGACAGGTCGTGAGCCCTGTAATACCATAGACTTCCATATTTCCCCTGTAAAAATAAGAGCTTTGTCTCTGTGAAACAACTATATTTTATTTATTAAAAAGTTTTTTTTAAAACATAGTTCCATAATAAATAAAATAAATGAGATGGATCATTTACAAAGTCACAGAAATAATATATCTGTCGAAAAAATATAGTCACCATAGGGATTCGAAATTGAAACTTTCTACTTCCAGTAGGAATTTTTGACTGATTGAAATTTAACATCGCTATCCAATATTCTAACATAATCATTATACATAGCCTACACTAATAATTCACTAGTTCTATAACACTCCCATTACATTTTTTTTCTCTCTCTATTTTTATATCTGTCTAATCTTTATCTTTATTGAATTAAATAACACCACAATAGTACGAAAAAAAATGGGTACTTTAACACAGACTGCAGTCTAGAAAAGTAGCCAGAACAATGCTGTATATATCAGAGGTGGAGTCTACTCTATCCCAAACAATAAACTACGAGTATTTAATTGCAATATAATTGTATCTTATGTTTATCATGTTATAATATATTCGCCTCTGATACAACAAAACATATATGTTAATAAAGTCTAATAAATAAATAAAACTATAGTGACGCCATATTATGTAGTACTAAGAAAATATATTGAAATCATTTCGTCATGTCAATCATTAATGTTTTGGACAAATTAAGAACTTACTTATATTCTGTAGTGTTTATAAATGATACATATCATATTCCATTTAAAAAAAAAAGTTCAGGATTCGTATTCCGGTGGCAACCAAATATTTTTAGATAACTAAACTGTCCGAAATTAGAACTACACAATAAAATGTTTTTTAAAATTTATAATATATCCTATACGAGTAAATATATATATATATATAAAAACTTTAATATCGCATTTCTTTAAATTGATTTCGTACTTTCAAAATGTTACGAGTATGAAAATAAATAAAGCGTTATCTAGTTCAAAATGTAATAACATATATGGCTATAAAATGAAACAAAATAAGTTATCAGTACAAATCGTCTGACTGCCCCGATTGAGCGACGAAATTAAGACTTTACGATTAGATCCAGCAAAGCACAGAACCATTTAGTTACACCTGAATGCTCGGAACCGAAGCGAAGATAAGGTTCTAATAAATAATGTATGAGGCCAAAGCTTTATAAATACGAATCTGTCATAAACGTATTCGCTCTTAAGATTTAGTTCCGAGATAGCACCGACAAAAAGTGTAATTTGATATAGCCGCGTATAGCGCGGGATTAAAGTCTTTAGGCGTAATCAAAGGGATATGCAGGGGTTGGCAACCCTACCCCACGTGACCGCACTCGGCATCGTGTCGCAGTATATAATTCTACATATATAATTGTATTATGTCCGCCTATCCGTCCGTCGCGAAGTAATGTAAAACAAAAACACTCGTATGTTATCATATAATGAACTTTAACAGAAAATATACCGTATTTTTACGAGTATAAGTATACCTAAATTTATGGACAACCATAAATTATATACCCTTAAGTTAAAAATTTTTTTTTATTGAAAAATGTTATTACTAAACATTGCCAATGTCTGAATTTGCACTTTCTTCACAAATTGGATCATCTTCAGTCTCATCCGACATGTTTGAAATTGTTTCACAAGTATGAAGTTCGATAGTAATACGCGTAATGTATACGTCACGCTCGATACTAGTGACTAGTGTCACGTCCGTCCATAGTCGTTTATCATAGATAGGACAGAAGATGAAAAAGCAAATATGTTTTACAAGTACCTAAACAATGTGCAATTATTTTATAACTTGCAAATTTTACTTGCAGTGTATAAGTCGTACGTTTATTTTTTCAAAAAAAATTGGGGAAAAAATACGAAATCGTAAATGAATGGTACTTTAAGGTGTTTATTCTTAAAATCCTCACTAAACAAATATCGGCAGAATTTATTGTAAAATTGAGGCAAATCAGCATGAACACGAGCATAATAAAAGAAGAAAAGATAGAATGCCATTCAGGAAAAGATCAAATCTCAGAAATCAATGATGTACAGAGCGACGAAGATTTTCAATGGATATCCAGATAATAAAAGAAAGGAGGAAAATAAATATATATTCAAAATAAATTTATGTTCATATATGCAATATAAGTCGTAGTAAAACGGGAAATATTTATATTAGAGCAAATATATATAAGTACTTATGCATGCACTAGATTAATATAACACAAATAAGACATACCGTCAATTCTGTGACATGAAAGTGTTAGAAAGTTTTTAACGCATAAAAGTAAAATATTGTGCTATTATTGTATTTGAGGTGTTTTTTTTTAAATACATTTATATCTTGCCTAATTCATAGTATGACAGTATTTTAAAATACCTCAACTTCGGCCTATCAATTTTAACACAGAATGTATTTTATGGGAGTTTACCCTCGAATATTAAAAATAAGACTTTACAAAGAGCGCGTTTAAAATAACGTTAGAAAATTTCTGTTAACATACAAGAATGTTGTAACGATTATTCAATAAAATTATTTTACTTTATTGGGCAAACAGCTTTACTGTCAAGTAAGTAAATGTTTTCTCTAGATACAGTGTAAGTTTAATGGGGAATGAAAAAATAGAAGGAATAAAAGAGTAAGGCTTCATTTGTAAAAATAAATCATATTTTGCGTTTTTTATGAAAATGTGGGTTTTTATTTATATTTATATATACATTTATATCAGAAATTATTAACTATTACATTTATATATATTACATTTATATCAGAAATTATTAACTAGATTTGACTTTTAATTTTATATTAATAGGATCGATATAAATATTATTTAGTAAGAAGTTATTGTGTTTTTAATATAAAACTTGATTTTAAATAGTAGCTGTAGCCTCATAGAAAGTAAGTAAATATAATATATTATTTCAAATAATTTGTTTTCCTTGACACACTGTTTTAAATACGTCAACAATTTATTATATGTACTGCAAATTTAATGATTTACAACTCTATTAATTTTTAATATTTTGCTAATTTGGCTCCAACCAGATTTGTCTCCCTAATCTTGGCTCCAAGATTATAAGAAAATATATTTAGTATATGTGAGAATTTTCTATATTAAGGTTTTGTGGCACGCTGAAAATTAATTTGATGGTCGCGGTCTTTCTTAAAATGCTTGTATTTACTTAATTATGGCAAATAATATTCAGTTTATTAGTTTTAAAAAGGTTCTATCTAAATAATAGTTTTTAAAAAATAAGTCAATTCTCGTGTATAACTTCGGATATAAAAACCCAAATTTTCGTAAAAAACAATTTTTTTTTGAAAGCACGCCCTTAAAAAAATCAAAAAAGTAAAGACACTTTCCCTCTTGAAGCTCTAATAAAAATATAAGAAAGTAATAAAAATTAAGGATGGGAAAAAACAAATAAATGATCTAAAGACAAATGATATTTGTGGATAACAACGAGTAATATGATGGAAAAAATATATTCTATGCAGGGGTGTATATATGCAGGTATGATACGTGTTTTTGATGTGATGAAATTTAACTCTTTTTTGAATCGTTTATTTATAACAGACTATACCCCCTTCTAAATTAATACAGTTCTCTATCCCTAAAAAACAAATTAGCCGTCCTTTACTCACATACGCGAGCCCCATCTGGAGTTCAAGTAACACAAAAATTTTAGAATCCAAACAAAACTACATAATTAGGAGGATCTCAAACTCACTCTGGTTTGTCAAAAACATAACCATTCACAGAAACTTAAACATACCTTCACTTAAACAACACACACTCGATTTAACTTTTTAATTTTATTCTAAATTGATTTCCATCTCAAACCCTTCCATAAACTCCCTTCACCTATATGATCCCTCATCCGATCCCTATCATCTACGTCCCATTTCACTTCTTTAGCCTGTTCTTGACCCTATTGAACAAAATTTATAAAAAGATTCAACAAAAATTGTAAAAAAATCAACAAAATCTAACAAAAAAAAATAAATTAACATAATATAAAATAAATATATTTTATCAAAAATTTCACCCATTTGTGCTACTACTTGATACAATTATATACAAAGTTAAAATGACCTAAAATTTAAAAACAAACAATTTCACCATGTTCCCCAAATAGGATCCCCAAAAAAATCTTACGCCATTGTTGTTACCTCATATGTCGGAGACAAGAGGGCTCAGCCCTTATCCCTCCTCATTTTTTTTTATCGACAAATTTTTAACCGACAATTTTTCGGTTTCTTGAGAATGTTTTTAAGAAATGGTTGACTAGTCCTGAGGACCGGGATTTATCATAAACGCTAGCATATTATTAATGCGACATTAAATGTTAATATTTTAAAAGCACCTGCTTTATTCAGCACAGGTAGGTACCCGCACAAGGCGCGTTCAGATATTATATTTTAAATGAACGACGTGTATATTTAATCCAAGGTAACTGGATTCACTTTCGCGCTTGCTTTAAGGTTTTATTATCCTTCTCATTAAATAATGAACACGATCAATAAATTCATAACACTTTTGATTGTAATTTAATATTTCGAAGTGTGTGCACTGACGCTAGGTCAATTATTAATGCTAATGCAGGTTGGCTTTACCTTCTATACTCATTTATGAGCGATTTCGCCTTGGGACAATCTTAGAATACTGGTATTTAAAAATTGTGATTTCAAGTAAATATCCTTGCTCGTTGAATGATTAATATATATTTCTGCGAGCGTTGAATTTATACATGGCTTATCTACAAGTTTTTTTTAACTTGTAATTTGATAAAGACGTAATAATTTTGGTAATGGTGGCCGCTACGTGGCCAGTGGTGGTATTTCACTAAAAGCTGTTTTTTACATGAAAACCATAATTTATTGGTAATTTCATAATAACAATGTTTAATCTGCTTAGAGTAGTTATAATTAAAACTTTTTCGTCCTACTTAAATTATTACCATCGCATAATAAGCAATATTGGCCTTTTAAATTTTTATTTGAAATATGATCGGATGACACGAAATCCCCATACGAATACACATCTGAGTATATATCACTCCCGAGAAAAAAATGGATCGTTTTCTTGCTTTAAGCATGGTTTAACCGGGATTTAAGCAGGATTTAATGAGAGGTGACGAACCTAGCTTAAGAAATAAAAATATTGTATGTGATGATAGTAAACCTAATTAAAAAATATGCCACCACCACTTTTATTTTAATCAAAATCAATTAACCACTTTTATTTTAATCAAAATAAAAGTGGTTAATTGGTCAAGAATTAAAATTCGAATCAAAATATTTTTTACTAACTAGTTTTTCTGTTTTGTATAAGTTCTTTGCATGTATATCAAATAAAAGTTTTTATATAATTACTATATTACATGTAGTTATCAGTAGCTTTATATCATAAAATAAAACTGGATAAGCGAAAAATAAATTATTTTCAATTATCAAATTTGTGTTTAGTCATAGTTTTAAAGAATATTATGTACAAATATTAGTAGTACTCAGTTTGTTTATATCAAACGTTCACCCAATTAATACATTTAGCGGTCTCGTGAGATGTGAAGTTCCTAAGTAAGTACTTTATAAATTTACTGAACTCTGTACGTTACGAAAGGAAGATCATCGTCAGATCAAGAAAGTTATCTTGTAAACTAACCACTAAGAATTATTTGACCAATGAATTTCGGTATTGACTGTGTCTACTATTGATATTTCTATGGTATATGGTTTAAGAAACCTAAGTCACTGTTGCTTACTCAACCGGTATACAGAAAGTAGTGATACTATTGAAAAAGTCATTGTAATACACGCTTGTATAGTGCTGCAGTAGCGTGCAATAGTTTGTAAGAGGATTAATTAATTTTTGTGTATCCTCCTCTAAAAATACACGTAATAAAATTACATACGGAATAAATTACACGTGAAAGAAATTACACGTGCAAAGAATTAATTACACACTTTATCTCTAAAATATCAAGAACGGGACCAAAAATGTGTATTATCAACTAACCTAACCTAACACGTCCGGAGTTTTGTTGACCAGTTAAATACAACAAATGGTTAGTATGTTGTGAGGATAATTCTTTGACGATGTTTTTCAGAAATAAGGAGAGACAGAACAGACATAAGGCAAGAAAGACATTTTTAGAATTCTGAGGGTATTTATATCACAGACCAGTAAATTAATAGACTTGAAATAAAGTGTACATAAGGAGAGGGCTTTTGAATATTAGTTGCGGGATCAGGGGCATTGCGGAAACAAATCCGATAGTTTAATTATTAACAAAAATTAAATCTTTGTGTAAACAAGACGTATTTTTTACATTAATGGATATTATATTGTTAGCATACTTTTAAAATTAGCAATATTAACTTGGTGGTTAAGATTCATATTTTTTATTTATTATCTTAGTTTTATTAACCACAATTGAGTTTAAAAAACATCTACCGGTTTCCACGAGACATTAGACCAGCATTTTACACAAATAATAGTATAGGAAATTTACTCATAAATTCTAAAGACAAAGATGATAAATTTAACAATTCTGGCGTCTATAAACTTAGTTGCAAGGATTGTGCTGCATTTTATGTTGGTAAAACGGGTAGAAATTTTAATATAAGAGTAAAGGAGCATTTGAGATGTTTGAACAATAGTGGGTTTTCAGAATTTGCTAATCATTTGATAGAAAATAGTCATGGTTTTGATAAAAAATTGGGATTGTCAATTTTGCATATAAACGGTGTAGGTCACAAATTAAATAATTTGGAGTCGTTGGAGATAAATAAAGCATGTAAAAGATATCAGGAAATTCTAAACAGCCAACTAAATTTAACTACGAGTCCTATTCTAAAATTTTTTCCTAAAAATTATTCGACTAAATTTGTATTGAGCAGTAATTTGAGTTAGGTACTAAATTTATTTTTTTAAATAATTGTTGATTTTTAAAAAATTTAAAAATAGATTCTGATGAAGAAACAACACTATATTTTTAGTTAGTTATGACATCCTGAAGAAGGAAAAGTGTTTTCCGAAACCGGTAGATGTTTTTTAAACTCAATTGTGGTTAATAAAACTAAGATAATAAATAAAAAATACATTGTTAGCGTCTAAATTTTCATTCTAACCCTGTCATATTTTAAATAAGTCGCGGAGCTGTTTGATGCATAAGGGGTTGGTAGAAAATATTGAAACAAGGAATTTGCGTTAGTATATGTCTATATATTTCGTAGTCTGGTGGTTTATATACATTTTTGTACGATTCTAATTATTCTAAGTAACAATTTTGTTTCAACACTAATGGTATTTTAATGTCATATTAATGGTAATTTGGAGAAAAGAGCCATACAATTTTATAAAGTAAGTAAAGGTGGAACAAATAATATATTTTTTGCTAAATAGATTTTTTTCTGTATATATTTCTAGTTGATCAATTTAATTTGTGTTAAATATAATATATTCACTTAAGTATTCTTTCTGATAAAATTAACAAAACTTGTTTAAAATTAAATTCTCCGCTGTCTTATAAAAACGATTGGTCTACTTTCCATTACCAAGATCATTCAGCCTCCCATATCAATTTTCCCCATGGTGTTAATACGTGTAATATTTATCTATTACACAGATCACTCTCGTCTTGTTTTACTACGGGGGAATGCGTTCCTACGTGGGTGGACCGCCGACGCTGTCTTGTTTACCGGAGTAGGTATAGTATTTCGGTATCTCTTTATGGTTCGCCTTATAATCCTTGAAAGCCTTGAAAACCTGTTTTGGTCCGTTGACATGATTGTTGATTAATGTTGACTTCCATTACGACGTAATGGCTTTTTTGTAAATTAAATATTAGTTACCTGGTGCATTTAGTCATTATAAGTTTGCGATCTAAAACCTTTATTTTAGGTCATTTCTCATTAAGATTTACTTTTAACATTCGTATAAAATAAAATTCTAAATACCAATGAATATTTTTAATACGCACATTTGCATCATATAATTTTAAAAAGCGGTTTATTAAAATTATCAGTTTAACGGTAATTTATCCAGAATCAACATCTTCATTAATGGCGTAACATCCCGATGTGGGACTAGCCTCCTCGAGTAAGTTCTCCGCTCCGATATTTTCCAATTTGCTATACTTACTACATGACTGTCTCGGGTAATGAATATAAATAAATTTAACCAGCATAGAGTTAAAAATATAAAGGTATATCTAATGTCACTGAAATAGATAATGACTATTGAGACAGCTTGTATAATATATAGTAGTTGATAATATATAGTATGTATAATATATTATATATATATATAATATATTATTGTATAATATACAGTAGTATAATGTATAGTATAGCAATGATTTATTCACGCATACTCGGTATAAAATTAGCACTTTTCACGATGTTTTATTTTATGTCGAGAATAAAAATCTTATAAAACCATTTTTAAGCTAAATCTATTGACATAAGCTTTTTGAATATGTAATATTATGAGCCTATTTTATACATGTATTTACCCGTCGTCCGTACGCAGTAATGTTAATCGCGTGAGAACATGTTTCTCTAAATCAATTATGGGGGCGATTCATTACTGACTTTGTGTTTCATCCTTCTTAATATCATCCTATCTCACAGCATCTGCCAAGCGAATGACATGATCTTCTTACCGCACTGGGTTCCTCGCGTTAAATCACATTTCAACTTTGATTTGATTAGGAGACTCTGTAAAATAATATAAATGGAGTTTTCGAGATAGAATCAAACGGAATATTTTTTAGTGTATATGGATAATAAGTCTTAACTTCGCATGTTGTCGGCAGCTAAACTCCGTTAAATTTTATATAGAAATAAAATTTACTTCTAAATGTTTTTTATTTCATATCTAAGCAATAAAATAGTCCCTTGTGAGCAAAGTTTTCGACACGGGAAAAAAATGTATAAAGTATGTTTAGGAACATATGGAAAGAAAAAAAGTTTAAACCGTCCTTATGGAATAGCTGGCGCTGTTCGGCAAATGTAATTTGCCCCAGCTGCTAAAACTTAATTTAGTTTTGCGGAAAAGTTTTGAGTTTTGTGAACCCCCTCCAATATTATGGTAGAAATTTCCGAGCACACTCAAATACCCCGAAGAGTGCGATTATTTCTAATATTTTCTAGTCCATTTATTGACTCGTAGATGAGATGTAACTTTTGTTTTATGTGAGTAAAAATTTCTTGAACGTTGAGCAAAAACAAACACAGCTAAACGATGAAGCTCGAAACAACAATAAATGTATTTCTCGTTGTGACTTCCCCACATCTGAGACCGCAGAATCCCCTTTACACCCTCTTTCCAGTTTGTTTCTCCACCGTAATCCCATCTCCCGTCTTCGTCTCAAACTTCCACAATCCATAATCCCGAGACCGACAAGGCTTGTATACATCTCGAAGGTCAGAATTACCATGACATGTTATGGTTAGGAACAATTCTCTACATTGTTTCCGCCAGACGGTGGGGACTTTGAAACCGTAACAAGATCGAGTTATCTTATTTTCCTAGGATTCCGGATCATAAACTGGAGATATTAAGAGCCAGAACAACAGACGTAGAAATGTTATTCGAAATTCTACAGCCTAGATACGATCTCCGAGTCGTAGCGGGAAGCTGCTAGAAGGAAGATGCAGAGGGCTATGTCGTACTAAGAGTAGATGGTGATAATATCCGGTTCCCGGACAGATTGTATCAAATTTAAAATATGCTATTTTTTTGAAATGATAAAAATAATGGCATAATTACTTTTACATGTAATACTCGACTATTCGTGTTTGCATTAACCGGATTGCGGATTGACCGGGAGAGAAAAATTATTATTAAAAATGTGAAACTATTTTTTTCATTCAACTACAAAATTGCGAACACGTCATCGACCGGAATTCCAGCCGATAATGTGTTCGAAAATATTATTGTGGTACGCTTAGATTCAATGTTTACTTTTGATGTGAGCGCGCGGTCGCGTCTAGGGTTTTTTTTATTCAGATCAGAATTAGAAAAATTACAGACTACTATAAATTTTTATTTGAAGTAAAAAATATGTACACAGGCTAACTAAAACATAAATTCTTATATATACTCCTTTATACACGGGTCTTACTCTCATAGAGAATAAATAAATGTTAAAAGAAATATATATATATGTTTACTTTTGATGTGAGTGCGCGGTCGCGTCTAGGGTTTTTTTATTCAGATCAGAATTAGAAAAATTACAGACTACTATAAATTTTTATTTGAAGTAAAAAATATGTAAGGCTAACTAAAACTTAAATTCTTGTATATATTCCTTTATACACGGGTCTTACTCTCATAGAGAAGAAATAAATGATAAAAGAAATATATATATTATTTACTGATACTACTGATAATTTAAAAAATGTATTATATTTTCTAATATTAAAATAAAATAAGAATTAAAATTTTAAATAATTCTTGCCATATAACTGCTAAATTTAAAGTACATAAGGTAACTTCGGGCTCTTGAAGACCAATTTCATTTGCTTCATATTATTATTAATATTTTTAATATAACAGTAGGTTTCGACGTGGTGTTACTCCAATCCATAATTCTTCTCACATTGTTTTAATGCCGCAGAAAATAATACTTTTATAAATCAACTTCCCGTGACCGTTTCGAATGGCTTGTGAAAATTCTATTTAATTATCCGTGACGTCATATTCGCTTGTTCTCGGTGGTGGTTTTTGACGAATCACATGTTTCAGAATAGCAATGTGCCATCATAATGATAGCGTTTCGATATTAGACATTTTGTAACGATTTAAAAATATATATTGACATACATGTGTTTCGTATTTGATAATAAGTAACCGAAAAATTTACGCCATCATGCCGTTTACTTGCGGTTGTGCGGAAGGATAGAGCGCCACACTCTTCTGTCCTGACATAAAACTCTCGCCTAATCCACATTTATTTAATGCCTCTTGCATACTCGTCGATTATTAAGTTCAACAGAACCTTTTTTCATTATCTGGTTTGTTTCGTAACGCCAAATTTCTCGCTTACGTCCCCTGTTTCTGCGTAACGACCAGGATTGAGAAAAGGTCGCGTAGGTGGTTAGGTCACGTGGAACAAATTAATGGGAAAGAAATTTATTACGCGAGTGTAATAGGTAAATTAATGCACTTACGGTAATTTAAAAAATGTGCTGTTTTTCAAGTAGTCAATAATTAAATAATATTTTTTTTTTTTGTTTTTATCTTATAGATTTTTTAAGTTGTACTTTACCCATATAATCTACATTTAAATGTATAATGTAAAATATAACAAATATTTGATGTTAACATATGGAAGAAATTAACATTCGTTTTAAATGTTATTGTAGCCAAATTATGTTGGTAGAACAGTAAACCGCGAATAATGTATAGATATAAAGCACACAGTACATTGTGTAAATATGTGTAATTTATCACTACATTTATTTATCTATTTTAATGCAACCAATTAAAATTTTTGTTTTACTCTGTGAACATCTATCTCAAGGTAAACATTGTTAAGATTTTTTTTGATAATTTTAGGCCCGATCGTTTGTATTAATTATTAATAATATTACCAAAGTATACGAAAAGGAACCATATATTTTAATTATTTTTAAAACTCAAAAGAGAAATAATGATTAGGGTGTTTAAAGCATTGGAAGATAGATGAGAATGAGAAATATGGAATTCAATCGCTTAATTCAGTTTTGAATAATAAAAATAATGATATACATTTTCTAAATTTGTTATAATTTCAGAATATTGCATGACGTATACCATACTTACTGAATTCTCAGTTGTTAGTTTAATTAACTAATAGGAAAAGGTCCAAGTTCGAATCTAGGAGCAAACAATTATTATTAAAATACTAATTAAATGTTAAGGAAAACACATTCTTATTGTGAAGTTGTAATTATTCAGAACATAAGTCTGTGATATTTTAAATACTAAATTAATGTATTAATTATAAATATATACATATAAAATCAATTTTGCCGAAAAATATTGTTTTAGCGTCACCGGGATTCGAACCTGGATCTTCATTTCCAATCCGGGGAAGTGCACAACCTTTGTGCTATAACCTATAGACCTATGTTCTGAATAATTACAACTTCACAATAAGAATGTGTTTTCCTTAATAATATATGTTGTATCAACGTGTCCAAAATTTAATAAAACTGAATTGATAATTCTGGCGTCTGCAAATCGGTTTACTCAAAGGTATTTGAGATTCTGTAAAAATAATGTAGATGGCTTTCAAATAATGGAACGACAGGTGTATTAATTTGAAAAATGTAACATATAGTTTCGAAAATTTGTCAAGAAAAATACTGGCGTTATAGCACAAAGGTAGTGCACTTGCCCGGATTGGAAATGAAGATCCAGGTTCGAATCCTGGTGACGCTAAAACAATATTTTTCGACAAAATTGATTTTATATGTATATATTTATAATTAATACATTAATTTAGTATTTCTAATTAAATGTATTAATTAGAAATATATACATATAAAATCAATTTTTTGACGACTAATTTTCGAACCCATATTATTATTTTTTATATGTTTATAGTTGATTAATGTAATTTGTTTTAGTATTGTAATAGTTTTAAAATATTTTTATTTTATTATTATTCCTTTAACGATGCTTCAGCGGCGGGGGAGGTCTGAGTTCTAGCTAGACCCTCTCCATATCAATTATGGACAGTTGGGAAACACTGCTCGTGTGCGAGATTCCACGGTGGATTGAGTTTCTTCATTAAAACAAGAGATAAGGATGCCTCTGAACTAGAATATTTGACACTTTTCTTATTTAATGTCTGCCGACAAAAACCCACTTCAATGGAACGAGAAGTTGACGGCTAGAAGAACATACAATTAAAGGCGTGTGATTTTTTTTTATGATACCTATCTATTTTATTAAAATGTATTTGAATATATGTTATGTTAACTTACTAATAAAAGTGGCAAACGGTAAAAAGATCTGTCTAGATATCAGATTCAGATCAGTGTAGATTTGAATCACAACGTTTTTTAATCTTTGGATTTTTTTTAAACTCGATTTATTTACTTTATTTTCTCACCATAACTTTTAAAATAAATTTGCTTAATTATCTATTATATATTGTTCGGCATTTATGACAGGATCTGGGTTGATCGCCGTGCGCGTGCATGGATGCTTCTTTATGTTGACCCTTCTGTTCCCCCTCCCCACCCTATACTCTATACCTAAGAGCACGACTTTTCTATGTTTTGTCTATGACTATGAGCTGTCAAGGAGTGTGAACGTTCTGCTAGGTGCTCGTTACACTTATCTGTTATTGTTACTAGTGTGTATGTGTGTATTCGGTTTCTCGCGGTGCGTGCCAAAACAGCTATTGTGTGTTACAGTGCTTTGTGCGAATCAGCGAACAAATTTCCTAAAGTTTAAGAGAACTGTGACTACAGCATAGAAAATCCAGGGTCGTGCTTCCTGGTTGATCCTCTAGTCTTTACTGCACTATCTCTATACCACATTCCTTCCATCTTTCTTACATCCCGTTTCCACACCCCTTGTGTAAAAAAAAAAAATAATATTTATATGTATACATATACAAAACATAAACCTTTTTTTTTTCCACAAAAATTTCCGTCAAGTGCTGCCGATAAAATCTTGGCGGTGAGACTCTACACAAAGTACATACTAACAAAATTATTTAAAAACATGATTCCAAAAATAGTTGTTCGAAGAAAATGTAAAGAAAGATAGTGCCCCTAGGATAATGTAATATGTTAGACATGGCATTATGGGTATATATAATATGCATTTACATGTCTACAAAATTTCACATGGAGTAATATTCAGGCAAGTTATATAAAATATAATAGAATACGGTGATCTAAATATAATATTTTATGCCCTTTTTAAAATAATAATATTACACAAGGGATACTCCACCCCATCCGGGGGTTGGGGTTAGTAAGATGTTGATTCAGATTATAGAAGGGGTGGGTCAAAATTTTTTTTAAATCTTAAATTAGTGGAATTTGGATATTTATTTTAAATACTAAATTAATGTATTAATTATAAATATGTACATATTCAATCAATTTTGTCGAAAAATATTGTTTTTGCGTCACCGGGATTCGAACCTGGATCTTTATTTTCAACCCGGCGATGTACACTACCAATTGTGTTATAACGCCAGTATTTTTCATGACAAATTTTCGAACCTATATGTTACATTTTTTCAAATTAATACACCTGTCATTTCATTATTTGAAAGCCATCTACATTATTTTTACAGAATCTCAAATACCTTTGAGTAAACCGACTGCAGACGCCAGAATTATCAATTCATTTTTATTACATTATGGACACATTGATACAACATATATTATTAAGGAAAACACATTCTTATTGTGAAGTTGTAATTATTCAGAACATTTATTATTATTATGACGTACTTGAAAATATAATATTTTTATATAAGATGTCAAAGAAAAAATTGTGATTAGTTTTCGTTCAGATAAATTTTCTATACTTTGTGATCTATTTGGGCGCTAAATAAAATAAAATCATTAATAAGTAGCCAATATTACATATATTTAGAAAAATAGTTTACGCAACACAGCTTAGATTTTTATACGGGCGGCTCGGCCGTGCGATATTAAATATCAACATGACTTATGGGACAATAATTTTCTTTTATTTGATATAAACTAGGGATTCCAAACTGGTTACAATGATTTTTTTAATAATTTGAAAACCGGCTAATTTTTATTGGTAGCTCGGAATGTATCACTTTTCAAAATATTCAAAAACTGTTTTGTCCAATACTCAATTATTTAACAATAATATTAATATTTAAACAATAATAATTTTTCTTTTTCTTTTTTTTATTAACTCGTTATTATGCGTCATAAAAATATTTTTTTAATGATAATTTAGTTTCTCTTTCTCAAATTTTAATTTTTTTATTATTATTAAAAGACTAACATACAATTTATGTAATATAAATTAGATTAAAAATTAAAAATATCAATTACTATTCTATTTAATTTTATATACACTATTATATTGAAATATCATTGCGAGCACAAACCACCAAATATATAGACATGAGCTAACGCAAATTCCTTGTCACAATATTTTCATTTTAGTGTCACCCACGTGATCACTTTGAGACCACTTAATTAAATAGCTCCGCGATTATTTTCCAAGTATATCTCGAATGGTACGAAAATTTAAACGCTGACAAAATAATATGAATTAATGGAAAAAATACGCCATGTTTACACAAATATTTAATTTTCGAAGAGTAAATCCTTTTACTGTTGCATAAATGTGTTCTGAGCCATCGGATTTATGTTTACACTAAGAATGTGTGTAGAATGCCCCTCACTCTGCACTCTGCAACTAGTGTTCCAAATACCTCTCCTATATGTGTACTTTATTTCATGTCTATTCATTTACTGGTCTCTGATTGCGTGGTAAAAGTAGCTTATTTTCCAAAAATATATAACAATAATTATTATATAAATTATATAACAATAATTGTTATATAAAATATATAACAATAATTTTTATATAAAATATATATTTTATATAAATTGTTATACAAAATATATAACAATTATTGTTATATATTTTATATATATTTTATATAACAATTATTGTTATATATTTTATATATATTTTATATAACAATTATTGTTATATATTTTATATATATTTTATATAACAATTATTGTTATATAAAATATATATCAGTTATTGTTATATAAAATATATAACAATAATTGTTATACAAAATATATAACAATAATTGTTATACAAAATATATAACAATAATTGTTATATAAAATATATAACAATAATTGTTATACAAAATATATAACAATAATTGTTATATAAAATATATAACAATAATTGTTATATAAAATATATAACAATAATTGTTATATAAAATATATAACAATAATTGTTATATAAAATATATAACAATTATTGTTATATAAAACACTATACCACAATTTTGTAATGTGACTATTATTAAATTCAGCTGTGCCTTAAAAAGTTAAAACAGTAATCCGAGTAAAAAGGAGCAGTCAAGGTAGAGGGAGACGACGCGAAATCGCCAAATGAAGAGTGTAATTATTTTTTCATCGGTGTTTTTTTATTCATCTCTTCGTTTTGGCGGGAACTGGAACTATGAGGGAATAATGAGACGTGAAATTGATGGCGTAATGGCGTCTTCGCTCTCGCCCACATTTCATGGCGGCGCCCCGCTGAAAGTCGAGATAAGACCGCCATAAATAATACGATAATCTCCACGTTATTGACTTTTACAATATAATTTCAAAGATTTTTAGTGCCAATGTTGCAATGGATGGGCGGCGGCTCTCGAGCGCTCTGACGGCTTGAGTACACTCTTGACACAAAAAATATTTTAATTTAAACCTCACAATATTTTTTTATTTTCCTACTCCTGAAAATAATAGATCGCTCGTAATGAATTATTCTGCTGAAAACGTTCTTTTCAAATTTAAATGCACAGATTTTATTAATACTTAAATTGTTAAAAAAATAATGTTAGAAAATAAGATGACATAACAAATTTGTTTAAATGAAAATAAATTTTATAATTGTACATATTTTACAAAAAAAATTGCGCATAAAGTGCTTTTTATGTCTAGCATTTAATAATTAAGTTTTTATATAATATACAATAAAAAAATAATAAGAGATCCCGACCCTCCTTTTTTTAAGTCTATGTTTCTCTGTTCCTAAACTCTTAGTTCAGAAGTGGTTCCTTCAACCCATACTTGATAAATATTGGATGCTATATGCGATTGATAATGCCCAAGTTTAAGTTTATGCAAGAAAGTACACTTATTTTCAAATCCATTTTCGAAGTATTAAAGTAATGCAAAATGAATGCGTAACTCGAAAATAAATATAGCAGATTCCTAACTATGAAGCGAAAATATATAGATACATATTTTCTAGAAAATAATGTTTTAAAGGTCACAGGATTATTATTTTCAGAATATCCTAATGGTCCATGTCCACAATTATCTCTCAATGAGACTTTGATCTCCGATAGTCAGTAAAGGTACTTATATTGTGATCCGGGAGTAAATCATGTGTGGTGATGCTTCATAGATCGCTTCACGCTGATCACGCTCTATACCGTTATTTATGTACATGAGTTGATATTATTATACATTTTTCTTCTACCATATTAAAGAGCTATGTTTTTATTAGTCTAATACTCGCCATGTCTTGGACACTATCCAGAGGTCATCTGTCTGCATTCGCCTTACTCATAATTTGATGAAACTATTTTTGTCTATATCTTTTTCCTTCAATCTTTCTTTCTTTTTATTTTTGAGATATGCGTTGTGTTTATAAGATATATTCATGAAACCTATCTATTAACTTCTTCGATTTTTGATTGTATTTATTATGACCTTTTTTGTTACAGTCTCTTCAAAACACCCTTATTTGTAATGTTTTCAACCCTTTTATTTTGTCTATTTTACTCCAGAACCATATCTTTATCTCTGATTAATTGTCTAGGTTTCACTTCCGCATAGTGCTCCAGATTAAGATTTTAATTTTTTTTTCTTCTGTTCTTCTTCTTCCACGATACTATATTTCAAGGTAGAATTTGGCCTCCTCCATAAGTGCTCTCCGCTGACACCTATTCCTGGCCATTCTTGTTCAGTTCCTAGAGCCTCCCATTCTGCTCCAGTCCTCTTCCACAGAGTCAGCTCATCTCTTCCGTGGCCTGCCCCTAGGTCGCTTCCACTGGGATATCTTCTTGTTCATGATTTTTGGTGCACTGTTGTTTTTCTATTACGTCCTCTAAAATATTATGTTCTGCTAATCTATTATGTATTGCAAGTTGTAATTATTATGTATTTTTAAATAAAATCTAAATATGTTTTATAACATATTTTAACCTAACCTAATCCTTACCCTGGTTAATTGCTCAGGTTTCACTTCCGTATAGTGGTATGTTCCAAATGTAAGTTTTAATCTTTTATGTATTCAAGTATTGACCTAAGAAGAATTCTTCAATATATTAGTCATCTTGCGATAAAAGAAGATAGCTTAGAAAAGTGCGTTGTAGTGGACCACTTTGAGGAAATAAGTAGAAGAGGAAAAGGTAACAAACACTTCTTTGGTGACAACCCTAAGATCTACAGGATGCCGAGAAAAGTGATGGAGCATAATCAATAGAATGGAAGGCGCTTCAATAACGCTTCTCAGTCAAGAGGGACCGACGTGCATGTTAATAATTATATATTATGTTTCATTCTGTTATTCTTCTATATATTGCATATCATAATTATTAGATACTAGCATGCCCGCACAGCTACCGCACGGTAGCAGACGTATCCTGCAGAGACGCAGTACTCTGTTTTCAATCTCACCCAACAAAAAAAAAAAACACTTTTCTCGGTATCCCAGAATTGGAAGAAACAGAACCGACGTACATAGCCAACAACCTAAGGGGTGGTGAAGAAATTGTGCAGGAGCTACATAGACTCACCCCGTGCACCTAAAAAAAATACCACTTCTCGGTATCCCAAAATTGTAAAAAATAGACCCGACGTACACAACTAACAACCCAAAAGGGTCAAAGGCCTGTTGATCTTTGAGAAGCGTTGGGTTAGATTACTAACACGTAAAAAAAACCACTATTCTCGGCATCCTAAAATTGTAAAAAACAGAGCTGACATATACAACCATCAACCCATCTCTCCAGGTTTTAATAAAAACAAACATTTTGTTAATACTCATTGATAAAACCATAAAAAGTGATTTGACAGGAAAAGAAGATTTTCAAGTAATATCTCAATTTTTTTAAAACATATTTTAATAATTTTAGTTACAAAAATAATTTTATTAAATTAATACATATTTTAAATTTGTTATAAACTGGTTAAATAAATTCATTCACACTTGAGGTATTATAAAAATAAATAAATTTAAGGTTGGATAAGCCGATCGTAGGCGTAGGAGCGATAACTTTCAACCCCGGCAAATTAAATTCTTTGAAAAGTCTCCCCTAATATAAAAAGGCCCACCTAATGCTTAAGGAATTTAGATTTTCATCCCTTAAACATTATAGCACCGTGGCTGCCAAACTGGGATATAACTTTCGGATATTAAATCCTTGAGGTGACGTTTTCGCGGATCAGGATTTTTCAATTAGAGGCACCTTTTTAGTTTTTTGGATGCGTTACGTTTACGCTTTTATGATATCAAAAGGTTGGCATTAAAAAAATAATTACGTAGGTACACAAGTTGGGTCCAAAAATCAACTGGAAAAAAACCAGCACACCTGTTCATCGCCAATATTGGAAAATAATTTATTTTTAAGTTACACAGTTTTCTTATCGGATATTTTTCTGTGTTTGTACATTATTTATAAAACTTTTTTGTTACGAGAAGTATTCTCGCTTTCATTACCCGAAAAAATAATCTATACAGCACGTAGACGTATTGACAAAGTGATGAAGGGGGTTACGTGTGAGAAATATATCCTATACATTTTTCTGGTTTATTAAATTTAGCTGAGCTATAAATCCTGAAATAACGATGTTTAGATATACTAAAATCAGGGCTGGGGCAATTCATGTAAAAAATAATGTAAAATTGTTTATTCTATATAACTCTGTCAGTGACTTTTAAATAAATACCAAGATGATTAGAGTGGACTTAAATTTTCGTGTTTAAAAATTGAGTTTTGAGATAATTGTAGGTAATAGAGTTTTCACGTTATGCACACTTTATTTTAATACACGTGGATAGAATTTATGAAGAACTAGAACGGACGAATTATGTTACAAACAGCAATATTTTTTTTTTAAATATTGCTACTCATTTTAAAAGTGCACTTATTTTTACAAAATAATACTATTTCAGAAGATTATGTTTTTGTAAAAACTGTTTTATAATAATATTTGTATATATGTAAATTAATTATCGTTATTACGTTATGCGTATCGAATGACACACATTTATTTATTGATTTAATAGTATTATTTTCTTTACTGCACTGCGAACAACGAAACGGTTTTAAAAAGAAAACATTTTTAGAATATAAGTAAACTATTTGCAATAGAAGACAAGTATCTTAGCAGTTTTAAGGGTGATGTTTATATCTACTTTGGATTGTGATAATATTTTTGCCTCCAAATTTTCTGTCATTTGTCCATCACTAAACAGATTACAGCATCCTCCATTTAATGTTAACTGATGAGATAAGATCCCTTGAGATGTATCAATTAAAATTAATGGTTAGTTAACGCAATCCAAATTGGAACAAGAAAGGAATATTGGAAGATGGATCTGATCTACTTTGATCTCGATCCTGGGTCGGACGTCATCTTTCACCTCCAGTTTTGTAATTAAGAACGGAGATATCACTGCACTCCTGATGCTGAAGAACACCGCTTCTTTTTCGTGGTCTTGGCGTTACATACGGTGGTAATCTCGACCGTTAAAATAAGCAAATGTGTTGACAGCTCTGTGTTAAAATGCAATCTGTTCCTATGTCGGCGAAATCCCTAAGTAATTAGTTGGCCAGAGCAGGAAAGGTATATTAAGGTTTATTGAGAGAACAAAATACACAGGGAGTAGGTACTCGACTTGCGTCAACAGTCAGCTTTGCTTCCTGCAGCGAGATCCTATTACACATCCTACAAGTATATATTGGGTGATATCTAGCCGATCGACCGATAATAATCCTGAATGTTGGTTTCAAAAAATTAGAAAGATCACCAGAATAAAAGTATAATCTCTTCCTACTTATCCATTATGAAGTCGCTGTAAATGGTATATTATATAAAATGAAGCGTAGATGAATGTGTGGTGAGGCACCACTACTGGCAACTTTATACAATTGACAAGGCTTTAGGATAAACGGTGTCCTAAAGGAATATCTGTCATGCACCATTAAATGATGTATCATTGATCAATCACAGCTATGAAATTCGGTGATCAGATCAATTGTCCAGAGGCAGGCTCTAGCTTTTAGTAGCCATAGATTACTGCCTATGTCGTTTTACGCTCTTAAGTTTAGTATTTCAAACTCAGTCGTTCATATTTTTGTGCTTTTTATTGAATAAACAAATAAAGACTACAGTAAGTACTTTTTACTTCACTTCCCTACTTTATTCCCAAACATTATATTGAACCACCTGGTATTTTAATTAAGGTGCTAAAATGAAAACGCGCTTTCTGATACTGAAAACTCAGTGTACATGTAGACTTTTGCGATCTTTAAGTCGGATAAATATGAGTATTTTACATAAATTACTTACATTCATCATTAAAATAATAGTTAACATATATAAGTGAATATATATATATCAATTATAAAAATAGAAAAAACATTAACCATCACGAACGACAGCATAAAGACGCATAATACACATCTAACTCAGCCAGCGCGCGCTCTGCCACTAAAGTAACAATCGGCATCCGCCACTCCGCTCTCCGTGTACAGCGCCTTCCGCACCACTCTATATGTACACTTACACGTAATGACAAATTAACATCAGGTTCTTCGAGAAAACATATTTATTATTGCGTATGGTAAAAATACTTATATATTTTAATTATTTTATCCAAAACATAAATATATAACGGGGCAATATTTAAAATATGAACTCTGTATTTAGTATATTTACAGAAATATTCACATAATTAGAGGCAATGTCAACTCAGTTTACATTATCCGATAGGAAAAGTTAAGATTGAATACTGACCAATGTTGGCCTAGAGGTGATACACATATGTATCATATCGCGACTATAGACGTTTCTCGCTAAGACAATGCCTAATCCCAAAGGGTTTTCAAACGAGAATGACGAAAGAGGTCAGGTTATCGGGTATCCAATGTCTAGCACGATTGACTCTAAACCCGACAGCTCAGCTCGGAACGCGACAACTGCGACATGTAGTTGCTCAAAACTCCCAGCCTAACCGGCTTATTATTAAGTGAAAGGAAATGTATATTCTTATCTTAAACTACATTTTCTGGTGCCACCACAACAATACTATTATTATACTGTAAGCAGATACTATAGCTCTTGTGCAAGGCTTATAAAGGAACTTCTTTCCGAGAACTTCGCTAGGGAATTCTTTTGGTACAGTAATAATAATTTCCAGACCTGAGACTCCACTATTGGCTGTACCAATGTGTCTATATTTTCAGCTCTTCTGCAGCATTTGTTGAAGGGTGAACAGTCGGTTTGTGGTTGCGCGCCCTTCTAGGAAGCCACACTGCTCATCCTTCAATCTAAAAAGTTTGCGCATAAACACCGCCACTGTATATAAGTTTGTGTAATCATACGTATAATAAAAATGTTACATACAATAACGGCATGTACTTCATACAATTAAAAAAACAATGCATAATTAAAATTTCTGAGAAATAAATCTAAATTTCATATTTTTTGATTATATATAATTATATCTAAGCCCACGTGCAAATAATTCATAGTTTATGTTTGTGTTAAAATTTTAACTAGAACCATCTACCGAAATAATTTGTAAAGGATAAATAAAGTTGGGCATGTGTTACGTATATTTTTTTAAAATTTGGCTCAAACGTTTACCAATTAATTGCAATATCCTCAAATCAAATCACATAGCGCAAATTAATATTTGAAGCGAACTTGAATGTATTTGTTCTAATACATTTTAAATGAGATTTTATTTTATATTATAATTATAACATATTTTACAAGACCTTAAATTAACGTAGGTACACAGGCGTACTTTTTAATAAGCATTCTTCCGAAAAGCTGTATTTCTTTTAGATCCATCTTACTCCTACAGGTTCAATATTAAATCCATAACCTAAATCAATGCTTACTGTACGCCACTAAGGTACTTGTAATATGATAAACACATAAAACAGATTACTTCCTCATATTAAATTAAATTTCGAAAACAATCTGCAATCTTCTGAAAATAAGCGTCCATATTTTTACAATTGCAAAATAACTATTGATTATTATTTTTTCTGTCATGCGTTTTTTAATTATAAATTAGCATCTACAAAAAAAAGTTGGAAAATGCTTGTTTCAAGAACGGGCATAGCTCAGCGAGACTACCGTTATGAAAAAATGGGTGCCGCACGAACTGAACAAAAACCAAAACAATTGCCGTTACGAAATTTGTT
This sequence comes from Eubasilissa regina, assembly GCA_022840565.1. NCBI lineage: Eukaryota > Metazoa > Arthropoda > Insecta > Trichoptera > Phryganeidae > Eubasilissa > Eubasilissa regina. Next base: position 33,435,307 of record JAINEB010000018.1, read on the forward strand.
CTACTCTGTGTGGACTTGTAGGAGTATTAAATATTACCTTATCTATCATATATAGTAAGCATTCTTGCCAACAGAATATCACTATATATTTTAGCATTTCGACAAATTTTTCGAGATCTTATCAATTTCAAAATGGTATTTTATACTTGTAATTAATTTATAAAAATGTATCTATTCTAATGATACTTATTTCGATAAATAAAGTAAATTATTAGCTGAGAAAAATGTATATATACATATCAATAAATATCCAAGTCGGTTCTAAATGACTGAGGATCATGATTTCTATAAAATTCTTCACTCTTCATTATGCTCCTCCACTTTCTTCGGCGTCCTGTAGATTTCAGAGCAGTAAGCAGAGAAGTACCTGTTGCCTCTTCCTTTTCGTCCATCGTCGTGGCACGCTGCAATAAGCTTCTCCAACCTATCGTCTCTTCTCGCAAGATGCCAAAAAAAAAACGTTTATCTCAGGCAAATGGTTGAAAGTCTAATTTTGATGTTCAGCTCCTTTAGAATAGAGACATTTGTGCATCTTGCCGTCCATGGTATGCGCAACATGTGTCATCACTGAAGTATATTAACAAGAGTACTTCGTGTGGAACAAAGGAGTACGTGTTCTGAAGCCAGAAGACTTTTTCAGGTGGGTTTCTTTATGATTCTGGTTGATCCATCAGTCTCCCTGTTTCTGTTCGTCTCGCAAATTTCTTTCACGCTTCCTACATCCCATATTTCCCCACCCCCTTGTTCAGACACATACCTATCAGTCTGTTTGCTTACTTACTTACTTAAATAATAAAGGAATGTCATATAGATTAAATAATTTATTTAGAAAATGCTTAGGTAATCTTTAATATTACCGAACACATACCTGTGCAAAAGCTTCTGAAATCATCTGAATGAAATTAGATTTTCAGTTATGTAATAATAAATATGCTAACCTTTTATTGGTTATTTTTTAACATAATTTTTTAGGCCATTTTACGTCAGCTCCGCTTCTATTTCAGCCACACCCCTCGCTGAAACAGGCTGTGTATGACAGGCGATATGAAGGTTGTTACCTAATAACACAGTAAATAAGTAGGTACTTACCAGGGTACGTGTTACATGTTTAGGTAATGGTTTCACAAGGTTACTCACTTTATTTTGTATTTTTTCAATTTTGAATATTTTCCTCTTTATTTTTTACGCACTGGGTTATGAACTCATATGGAACTGAAATTATACTATGCTATATCGTCATTTTAATGAAATTTAGTCTCTCATTAGATTATTAATTTAAAAATTATATTTCACCAAAAAATATATTAATTTTAGGGTAACCAATAAAAGATTTTATGATTAAATACTTTCGTTAAAAGAAACATTGATTTTATCGACTTTTAATAAAAATGGTCGACATGTCTTGGCTTTTATTTTCTTTTATAATAAAAAAATACTTACCGAAACATACTTAATAACGCATTACTTTATTATGTTAACTCAAACATGCGTTGCCATTTTATACGTCAATATTCTATCCATATCATATTTTAAAATGCTAAAACATAAAACGACTAAAAAAAGTAGGAAAGGACACATAATTTGGCTGTTCAGATCTGGTCATTATCATATAAAATATCAAATTAAAATTAGTAATATTTGCGATAAAAAAAAAAAGAAAAAAATGGTTCATATACATATAGACAATCATACAAACATCTTAAAATATATTTAAGATTTTTTTTATAACGTTATTTTTTTATCAATTATTTCTTATTATTACAATATAATTTGTTAAAACCAAACTAGTCCAATTTTTTTTAAAATAATTCGCATTGTTAAAATCATGTAATAATTTTTGATTTTTTTTAATGTCATCTAATCAGGATCTACTAATCATAATAAATAATTGTAAACTTACCTGTATTACCGCAAATATTGACAGTTAAAGAGGCCTAATTTAAGGCAGACAAGTTGACTAATCAATTAATTAAAAACTTTAAATGTTTAGATATGTAAAAAGTATAAAAGGTTCAGTAAAAAACTTTAAATATCTGTTGTATACATTTTTGAAATAGATCCAAAAACGCGCCTCACGATATTCTCGAATCCACATTCCAAAATAAGATCATAGCCCAACATTCAGGAACACAATGAGATGTCGAAAAGATTAAGAATTTGGTGTTTTGATTTAGAAAATGTGTCACGGAAAGCATAATAAAAGATAATGTTTTGTAAATTATGTATTCAGAGTACATTATCAACTGGATAACTGGGTTGGTAACGGCCGGTTTTAAGAAATTTTCCACAGCTAGATGGAAATGTTTTGGCGGCGGAACCATAAAGAAGCCGTTACGAAGTCGAAATACCGCGGCTTTTTATCTTGGAAAACTATAACGGCCAGATCGGTGGGAACTAATAGTCTGTGTTGAGTCGCAATCGATTTCCACTCCCCCGGATTCTCAGGCGTCTCAGCTCTGGGGTTCCAAACTGTAAATTAAGACTTGAATATAAGATATTGAACATTAAATGAACACGGAAAACATAAATTTTAAATAAAAAAAATTGTTTATTTAGATAGTTAAAAACTTTGCAATTAAATTTTAGTGATTAAAATAAATTAACTTCGTAAATAACCACGTGCGTTTTTCAATGCACCATTCCATCTTCATTTAAATTTTTTAATTAAAAATCCCCTTCCACCTTTAAAAAATATAAATCAACCCTTTTCACCGTAGACATAAACTAAAAACCAAGTAAAGCGCCATCTACTCTCACAATAAAGATAAAAATAAATAAAAAGATTTAATAGATAGACGCGTTTCATACATTCATTAAAAATTGTAAAGAAATGTATTTTATCTGAATATGTAATTTATTTTATCTTAAACGACCGTGTAGAACTATCTAATAAAGATTTATTATTATATCATGTTGCACACATATATGTATATTGTGGCGGTATACTATATTAACATACACGCCATGAAAAGAGTTGGCATATTTACATAATAATTTTTTTTTATACACAACTTTATTCTCTCGGATAGGATTCGACTAAAAACAGTGCACTATATTTAAAGACATCTATCATATTCATATTCTTTTAGTTAGCGTATTTTAATACAGGTACCGTAGTTTTAATCTTGTAATAATAAATATAATTGAAAACAATCCACATTGTTCAAACACCACTTTATTTTTGCCAACACCAACCGGTTTTGGAACCATCGTTCCTTTTTCAGGGTGTACAAGATACAACTTAGTGTTACGGAATATGGGCAATTATACATTAGTGTCAGGTGTTAAAGTGGTGGTGGGTAACTGGGGGGAGGAGCAAAAGAGGCAAATGGTGAAAAACAACATATTTAAGATAGGACTGTAGGTTAGATTTTTTTGGTTGTTAATTATACATTCATAATTTTTATGGACTTCTTGATTTCTAGAGCCTCTAAGTTATCTTTGCGTTTACCTTTATAATTAACGTGGAGTACTTGATTGGCTCCTTTCCTATTTCTTGTTTGATTTTAGTTTTTTATAAATATCTTTTCTTTGATTGGTATATGGTTATTTATTTATACAGGGTTCAGCATAAAAATGGGAAATTTAGAAGTAACAGTTTTAAGTGCATTTCGATAGAAATATTATTTATTGCACGATATGTCATGATTTCCGTAAAATTTAAATGAACATGACCAGAAGATTTTGAAGCAACCCTCTGTTAATAACCTTAATTTTGTTCAAATTCTGTACCATAACGGAAAATATTATTGTTTGAAATTTTTACAAAATAATGTTAAATTTAAAGTCTACCATTTAGTCTAAATATTTGCGAAATTAACCCAATATTATTATATGTTTGCTTCAGGTCCTAAATCATCTAACAACCAACTTTATTTTTTTGAATTAAATGTATAATTTGTAAATGCTGGTGAACTGATAGTTTTATTCTGCCCTAATAAATAAACATACTTCTTAATTATATAATTAAAATCTGTGATAATATATACAAAACTAAAGTGATTATTAATAAAGTTCATCATCATTATGGTCATGGTCATCATCAGTCTATATCTCGCCATTATAGACCTCCCCAAATATCATTCTGTCTTCAACCCTTCTCATATATCTTTTGCCTGTTATCCTTCTGACGTCGTTGCTCCATCAAGTTTGGGGATAGCCAATAATTTTCCTATGTGTGCAATCTTCACTCCAGGATCTTTTTTCCCGACCAGCTATCATCTCTGCGATAGACAACCCATTGCCGCAGGTGCATGCATATGTATGCATGCATCTGCGGCAAGGCAACATATATATATATATATATATATATGTTGCCTTGGTTTTCTAACAAATTTGTATGATAGATACTCGATATTTTAGAGATATTTAAAGCCACCCATTGTCGCAGGTGCATGCATATGTATGCAATTTGCTAGAAAACCAAGGCAACATATGTTGCCTTGGTTTTCTAACAAATTTGTATGATGGATACTCGATATTTTAGAGATATTTAAAGCACAGCTATGGTGGTTAGTGACGATAAGAATATTTGTGTCATACACAAAAGTGATAGCGGTCCACTTTCATAATTCAGACTATCATTCGGTTTGGTTTACAGTGAAGAATGAAGGATTAAGACAATAATGTACATAAGCATAATAAGTACATACGATTACATCACAGATTTAATCACTCAAAGGTTACAATACCTGACTCTAAATGAAAATTAAGTTAAACAGTGACGCTGTGTGAGAGATGTTGTCGTTTGGATGAAGTACGGTGGAGAAGTGCTGCACAGAAAGGAACGCCCGACGAAATACCTAGCCAGCCTACTAGTGGCGCCACAGGCACTCGTTCTGAGGGGTGTGCATCATAAGTTATTTATTCCTGTTTTCATTGAATAAAATATGAGAATAAAAATATTTAATAATAATAAGAACATAATTATATATTTTATATCATAAATAAAATAAATGTCGTATTACGGACGTAAAAACTGATAAGAAAACATGTTTCACATATATTTTCGTAGCGATTGTTTTTTTTAAATATTTCATTATTTTTGATGGCATTATGTACGTTTCAAATAATATATATATATATATATTAGGAATGGGTTGAAAAATATTTAAATTGAAAAATGTAGTTACGTAAATACGATTGATATACGTAATATTTTTATTTATAAAAAGCTCATTATTTTAATATTACATTTAAACGACGTTGGATACAATTTTACTAAAAAAATATTTAACAAATAATAGACATCTAATAGAGAGGAAGCTATTAAAAAAATATATATTTAATGGAAAATATATGAAAGTATTTATAATTACAGGGTTTACGACCTGTCTTCGGCTAGCTTAAGTGATCACTTTATAGAAATTACCACCTCACTCACCCATTATTCAATCTCAATCAATTCAAATTTTTGAAAGTTGTGTATATGTTAATATGTGGAAACACTTCGAGTACCAACCACTACACTATCGCCATCTACGGACTAAATTTGATAATTAATTTTCCCTGAATCATATATGTCACAATGAGAATCAATTTTTTTTTTAAATTATTTAAAGCCATATTTTTTATTTGTAAAATGTTTTTAACACATTATATTAGAATACGCCTGAATCTGAAATTAAAAAATCAATATTTTTCAGTTTTCATATATTTTAATATTTTAACCAGTGTATTATTATCAATATTTGAATATGTCCAAGAATTTTCACCTACAACTGCACTATTACTAAACAAATAATAGATATCTCATAGAGACGAAGCAATTTAAAAAATATATATTTAATGTCTATGAAATATCTATTATTTATTTAGTAACAGTGTATTTGTAGGTGAAAATCCAGTATTTGTGTGTTCTTGGACATATTCAAGTATTGCTAAAAAATTTTTGATCGATAGAAAGTAAAATGTTTTTTAAAATATTATTACTATAGTTTGCTAAAATGCAATTTCAATTATGGAAAAAGATACATAAAAACTCAATTATAATAATTTCTCTAATAGTCATCCATCAGAGCAAATGTATGTACAATCAAAATTATAATAAATTAAAAATATTTTTTAATATTTACAGTCACTTTACTTATCTGAATATATTTTTACTTTTGTATTAAAATTATTATTGATAAACATGATATTAATTTATAAGATTAAAAATCTTGTTTAAATTTAATATTCCACTTCAAATAAACATCTAGAAATAATTTTATATAAGTAATTTTTTTGTCACCCCTATTACGTTTTATTGAATTATTTTTGATACAAACATATTAATTAAGTTAAAAAAAGGAAAAGTGGCTTGTCTGGATACGACACAATACAGATAAGGCAGATTACATCCTCCATTTGAGTGTATTAATTTTCTTTGATATCTTCATTTGAAATTTGAAACCTTTCTTCTGCTCCGCTGGAGATTGTAATCTTTAACGGGTGATTAAATTGAATTTTCTCAATAAAAGCATTTCAAATATTCTTTAAGCAATAGAATGAAAAGAATAATCGTCGAGCAAGTAGGCGACGGACTATGGGATGCGTACAATAAAATCAAATGGAAAAGCAATTTCCTTTATACGTTCTTATCGACGTAATGTTGGGCTCGCAAGGTCAGTTTTTAAAAAAGATTTCCCTAGTTTGACATTTCCCTTTTTTTTGTAAATATTTTGTGCCCTCCCACATTTGTTATAATACGAATGTAATCTTAATTAAATTATCTACTATAAACAACCTTTAAACTTTCATAATATCTTTCTTCGCATTAACTATCAAGCGAAAAATATTTGTGCACAATTTGACATGATAGTACTTTCTATATAAATAGTACTATTTTTGGTAAATAAATTAGGTACGTAATTATTTGTTTGTGCCTTAACCTTAAAAAAAACCTAGTGTGTTTTGCAATATCACCCTCTCGCAGTAGACTGAAAATATATTTATTCATTTGAAAAAATGTAACATATGGGTTCGAAAATTTGTCGTCAATCCACTGTGTTGGTATAGTATAATCGGAAAATGCACGTTCCCCGGATTGGAATAAATCTAGGTTCGAATTCCGGTACCAACAACAATACTTTTCGATAAAATTGATTTTATATGTATATCTTTCTAATTATTACATTTAATTTGTATTTTTTACTTTTATTTAAAAAATAATGGAGATACGTACACGTGACGCATCAATATTTTAACTATTTTCAAAGTAAGCTAAAGGATTGTGCTATGAAAATAAAACTAGGTTGCTAGTCTCCTGAAAAGAGGTTTAAACCCCGACCACTGAATTATTAGGCGAGTATCTTAACCATTAGACCAACAAGAACGTCATATTTATCTTGACAATCCCAGATAACTGATGCCATCATATTGCTAGTGACAAAACCGACATAGTCTTCTATTGCCATTGTATCGATTGTTGGTTGAACCCTGGTCAGTAGTTGCAAAATCAGTAACCATCCATAGTTACAAAGCATACCAAGACGGTCAGCATTAGGGTTATAGCTAAATACTCGCGTGAAGTTCGGAGAGGAAAACTTCATTGTTTCGGCTTTGTAAGCCTTAACGTTGACCATGCAGACAGAAATGCATTTCCGAAGTTAAGATGAATTCCACTTGTTCACGAGAGATCTTTCGAACCTTTGCAATATCCTTTCTGAGGTCCGAGGACAAAACACTCGAACGACAGTTCGACAACAAATATTCTGTCGTTTGAAAATTTAGTCGTCAATGTGTTTTCTGCTATACATTCTCATAGCTCTCGCCATCACGACAGAACTATCGCACGATAGAAAGTTGTCGGTATGTGCTCGCACTAATTCATTTGATGTATAAAACCAAGTTCATGACCATATCGACGTTTCGTTTTCTTTCACCGGGTTCGTCTTCAATATCCTGCCGCTCGCGATTAAACTCAGTTGACCATTTTTTAACATATGATGGTGCATACTTCGATCATATCTAATATAATGGTGTGCATATGATGGTACATACTCCGACTATATCTAATATAAAAAGTATTTAATCGTAGAGCGCAGCTGAATATTATCAATTTTCACATAAATGTCACTAAATTCAAACAACTATTGAAAATTCTAAGTAACGTTAATAATAAAACGTCAATAACGTGATAATGAAATTAATTGGAGACCGGCGAGTGTATTCTTTTTAAGCTGCGAATTTTTTAGTCTGCCCTTTTTCCTCACGATTATATATACTTGCGTACTTGCAAGTTTTATTTTATATCATACAGAACATTTATAAATTATAGGAAAAACATAAATAAATGAGTTTCAATACAAATATGGTCATCAAATCTCTTACAAATGCTCATCACGTGAGTTTATTAAATATGACTACCCACTGTAGTCTACAGATATTACAGTAGATGCGAATTGTGCCTTGAAAACGAAATATAAAATATATACTCCACATACCTACATAAAAATTAATACATTGCAATACATTTTTTTTTTATATACACAGGGTGTAACAGACCGAATCCACAATATTTTATGGGTGGATGGATGCCTGACTAAATTACCAGTCGAAAATGTTCAAAGAATATGTGACTAATCTCATCTCTATTTTATTAATTTCAAATTATAAATTGAATATAAAAAATTAAAGGTCATCGAATTTCGACCGACCAGACTACATTTTGTTAGATGATTTAGGGGCTGAATCAAAGATGTAGATTAATATTTGATAAATTTTGTAAATATTATGTAGAAATAAAGCTTCGTGATTAAGTAAAAATTTTAAGTAATAATATTTTCATCATTTGAATATGTCCATGAACATACAATTACTGCATTTTCATCAACAAAGGCACTGTTATTAAACAAACAATAGATATCTCATAGAGACAAAGCTATTTTTTATTATATTTAATGAAAATATATGAAAGTATGGATAATTACAGGGCTTACGAACTGTAATTGGCTGGCTTAAGTGATCACTTTATATAAATATAACATTCAAGATTCTCACACATTAACCAATCTCCATATTTATCAAATTTTTTGAAGTTGTATATATGTTAATATGTGGAAACACCTCGAATACCACTACAAGATCGCCTATGGAATAAATTTGATAATTCATTTCCCTGAAACAGCATATATGTCACAATGAGAATATAATTATTTTTTTAATCATTTAAAGCAATATTATTTATCAGTAAAATGTTTTTAACATATTATACTAAAATACGCCTGAATAATAAATATTTATCAATTTTTATATATTTTATTATTTTAACCAGAGTATTATTAGTAATATTTGATTATATCCGAGAACACATAATTCTTGGATTTTCACCTACAAAGACACTGTTATTAATCAAATAATAGATGTCTCATAGCGACGAAGCTATTTTTTATTATATTTAATGATATGAAGATTGATTAATGGGTGAGAATGGTTAACGTTATGTTTATATAATGTGATCACTTAAACCAGCCGAAAAAAGTCGTAAGCCCTGTAATTACCCATACTTCAATATATTTATTTTTAATATAATTAAAAATAGATTCGTCTCTATGAGATATTTATTATTTGTTTAATATTATTTTCCGTAACGGTTCATATGACATATTTCTTGAGCATTTTCGACTTGTTATTTAGTCAGATATCCACCCATAAAATATTGTAGACTAGATCTGTTACATACTGGTTATGTACGAAAGTATAATACATATGAATGTAGTAAAGTATGTATCGGAAAATAGAATTATAAATAAATATTGACCACTTTCTGTATGTCCAACTCACTTACTGATTATAATAAAATTTTAAACATGTTAGACATATTTATTTATTGATTTAAACCCATTATGCTATGAAAAAAATTAATATAAAGTTTAACAGTACGACATGTAGAGATGGATTGTTAGATTTTCAACTTGAAGCTTTTAATGCATATGATATTCATCTCCATTAAATTAGTTTCGGGCCATTTGTGATAACACCCTTTGCACACTTGGTTTAATGTCGTGTGACGATTGTCAACCCCTATAAACTGCAGCCCATCGATAAACCATTAAAGCCAGTGTATCCACTTGTTTCCTGGCCGAGCATAATTGATAATTTATTTCGCTTCAATCAATAGCTATTGTGGGCATGTAACTGCATGATACGCGGTACGGAGTGTTTGTAGGAAGGTCTACGAAATTAACAAATTCATGACGCACAGTATTGATCGATTATTTTAAAAATAATTATTACTACGGAATACCATGCACCCTAATACCTACACTCCAATGCTAACAATCTGAATGCAATTCAAATGAATATATTTATTAATAATAATTTTAAAAAAATACGATACAAAAATACCGTGTAAACCATGTTGGTGATCAGATAACTGTACACAGTTACACATAGATAACTAACTACACATAGTGCCACTTAAATAACTGCGCATAGTGACATATAAACAACTGCACACAAAGTAGTAGAATATTAGGTAGATTAATGTAAGTTACCTTGCGATAGCTTACATTCCGCTAAGGGAGGTTATGTTACGTTAGGTTAGGTTATTTAATGTAAAGACAAGGCAATAGAACTGACTGTGTGCAGTTGTCATGGAACGTATTACGTTAAGTATGTAACCGATTAAATTAAATGTACATAAGTGGAAAGTAATTATTTAGTACTTTAGGCGTGTCGCTAGAAACCATGATGAGATGAAATTGGTGACCACTAGGAATGTACAAAAACGTAGGGAAAACGGTTGATGTACAAGACGGATAATCCAAGACACGGAGTTTTGCTGCACGTCACAGGAGCACAGAATCGTGTAAAGTGGAAGTAAGCAGTTCGCTTTGTAGAAGCAAACTAAAAGACCACGATGCACAGTCATGAGCACTTCGACTCTGAGAAAAAAAGAGAAGAAAACACGGAGGGAGTAAAAAATTCTTTCTCTCTTTGTATTTTCTTATTTTTCAATTTTATTGTTCTGAATTCCACAGAACAATAAAATTGAAAGCTTAAAAATTATGTTAAATTTTAAAAGATTTAAAGGGTGGGGGGTTCATAAATTCCGTTACTATAGCAATCAGTAGATCTTCAGAGCATCATTGGAAATTAATTTTGCCTTTAGATACAATATATGGATAAGGCAGTGGTCAATCATATTTTAAAATTGCAAGGCTTCTTAAAAATATGCACCCTGAAACATTAAAAAAAAATTGAAATAATTTATCTTATGACCGTGTATCGAAGCAAATGTATTAAATGATTGAAAATATATCAGCAATCAAAGAAAATTTTCGTTCATGGTATCAAGATGGATGATTTTCTAGCGTATTAAAGTTAAAATAAAAATAATTAATAGCCTTTAAATTAAAACACAATAAAATGTCCACCAGAGAGAACGATCATTATTTTTTATTTTTAACCGAAAGCAGACTTCATTGAATTATTAAATAGTTTTAATAATAATATAATATAATAATTTAAAATTTTCTCTTTTACCGACTAATTATAGCGGATTGAGGTCATCGTGTCCTGTATAATATTTTAAGGACGATCAAAGCCACAATGGTTTATATGATTACGAAGGCCACAATTTATTCCTTGATAGACCGTAGATGGCGGCTGTATGAGGGTTTATAGGCTCTTTGTTGTTTGCGGTTAGCCGACCCTTCTTACAATTTGTAATCAGACCACAAAATAGTGGTCGTGCACCTACCACTAATTCTTTACAGCATTTATAGTTAGGATATATCTGCTTTTCAATAATCGAATAGTTAAATATATACCAATTAAATAATTGTAATATTTCACAACCCCTGATATTCCGAAATTAATAAAAAATAAATAAGAATGAATCCATACGCATCGTCATTCATTTTTGGCTAATGAAGAAGAAATATAACAATTATCAGTACTGCAAAATAAAGCTCTGAGAATTATATCTACTCAGAAAAAATAAATATACTCGGATCTTAATGTGATGACCTTTAAGCAGAAAATATATTTCAATTTGTGGTATTTATAACCTCACTAAAAAACATCGACAGAATTAATGAGAAAATTTTATGTAAATCAATATGAGGACGAATATTTTACAAGAGGAAGAGATAGACTGAGACTGCCATTCAGGAAGAAGGCTAAATCTCAGAAATAAGTGATGTACAGTGCGATGAAGATTTTCAGGGTACTGTAATTAAATATAATATTGTGTACAAAAAACTCTGATTTTCAACAAACATTTTAAATTAGAATTGTAAATTGACAACTAGTGCTCTCATAGAAAAAATAAAAGTTTAGTGTGTGTACATGAATAAATAAAAAAATTCGAGACTGAAAGTTTGGCGGTAAAAATTGGTACATATTATTGATTAAGGTTTTCGGTTATTTTAAAATTGTCTATATAACCAGTTAACTAGTTTTTGTTTAAACCGATTAAAATTTTTTCGATTTAAATCTATTTATTGTCAAATAAATATAATGCAAATTAAATTAATCAACTAGAAAGATATATATAAATAATCAATTTATCGAAAAAATATTTTACTTGCTACGGGGGTTCGAATTTGCACCTTTTTATATTCAGGGAAATGTTAATGAATTCTATTTTAATCAAGTATATTAACTTATTAAGGAAAACAAATTCTTATTGTGAAGTTTTAATTATTCAGAACATAGGTCTGTGATATTTTAAATACTAAATTAATGTATTAATTATAAATACGACAAAATTGATTTTATATGTATATATTTAAAATTAATACATTAATTTAGTATTTAAAATATCACAGACCTATGTTCTGAATAATTACAACTTCACAATAAGAATGTGTTTTCCTTAATAATATATGTTGTATCAATGTTCCAAAATTTAATAAAAATGAATTGATAATTCTGGCGTCTGCAGTCGGTTTACTCAAAGGTATTTGAGATTCTGTAAAAATAATGTAGATGGCTTTCAAATAATGGAACGACAGGTGTATTAATTTGAAAAATGTAACATATAGGTTCGAAAATTTGTCAAGAAAAATACTGGCGTTATAGCACAAAGGTAGCACTTCCCCGGATTGGAAATAGAGATCCAGGTTCGTTTCCCGGTGACGCAAAAACAATATTTTTCGACAAAATTGATTTTATATGTATATATTTATAATTAATACATTAATTTAGTATTTAAAATATTAACTTATATTCAGCAGCTCTTTAAAATTGATACCAACATCTATTTCCATAATGAAATAAATATATTCGAATTTGCTACTATTTTAATAATAATAAATTTAAGTAGGGCCACACTGAGTTAAAAGTTTCTAAATAAATTCAATAATATATGTAATGTATGTACCTATGTTATACAATTGATTAAAAAAACATAATACAGTTCTAAAATATGATAACGATAAAATAGTTTTTTCGAAATAGCACATATGGATATATCTTTTGAAATGCTAATATTACATGTTAATAGAATTTGAGAGAGAATAAAAATAATTTATCGCTATGAATTTTAATAGATTAGTGGCTTCTTGTTATTAAAAATGTTCTCCGATGATTTATTTGTAAATAGAGAATTAAAAACTGCACGGGTAATTAACATTTAGCAAGCCAAAATGTGTTTTTATCGAGAAAACAATCCTGATATGATAAACAGACCAGATACGATAGCAGCATTTGTCTTCAAGTACATTAACTAATACCCGATTTTTAATAGTTCTCATTGCAGCGATCACATCTTGACGAGTTGCAAAAGGTTTTTAATTAACACGTTGGGACGGCATTTATGCTGACAGGTGAAGCATTTAAGTATCTTGTTTTTTAAGGGCAGAAAGAGAATTGGAGGGGAGGTAATAAGGCCAGGGAAGAAGAAGGGCTAAAATATAATGGACTCTTAATTGGGCAACCTGGCTTTAAAATCAGGCGTATTAAACCTATACTATTTTTTTAAAATTAATTTTTAAAAAATAACAAGCATTATATCACTTCCTTGTAGAATATGCTTTTGTGGTTTGAAAAAATATTCAAATAAATAAATTAAAAATTTCCTCGGACGGAACCCCGGTGACGGGGGTGCACGCTATGCACGAACGAACGAGACATGAAAATAAACGTTAATCAATTTTTTTAATATCTTAAGCATTTTAATAATTAAACTTATTATATAGTTCACTAGGCGTATGAATTTGATATTAAGAATATATACATAATAAAGTACAAACCTATGCCGAAAACTAAAAAAATAATTTTATGGCAATTAGGCACATAGTCTAAGAGTAGTAAGACGTAAAGCACACGCTTATCACATGAGAAGTAACGGGATATTAATATCAAAAAGACTTTGGAAGCGCCAAGTATCTATCCCGGTAGCGGTGAAAATAAATCACAAAGCAAAAAGCTACGAAAGTTGTATAAACGAATGCAACGTTAAAATACCTGTAAATTATAAAATATCCGAGATTTTACATTTAAGGTTTAAACTTACAAATGTTTTATTACCAACCTTGACCGCATTCAAAGTTAGAATGTAAATTTTGTTCTCTTCTTATATTTTCCTATTCTTTAGTCGAAGTTAATAAATTACTTCTGATTAAAAAATTTATGCAAATGAAACATAAACATTATAGTGAGACAGAATATACATCGAATGAAGCTTACATTATATATATATATATATATATATATATATAATATGTTAAAACTTGGCAGCCTCGATAGTCTAACGGTCAGAATTTTTCTTTATACAGGATATAAAAAAGGAATGGGGTTATATATAGAAAAAAATATTATCGAAATTAGCAGGACACACCATTTATAATCATTAAGTTTTGAAAATAATGTCCTCAAGATGGCGACCGTTAGCAGCAGCACACTGAAGTTTTAAACAAATTGTTCAAACACATCGCGGGGTATGGGGTTAACTTCTTCAATAATCTTCTCCCATTTTCCTTCAGATATCCCAAAAGAAATAAATATGTTAAAAATTTAAAATTTTAACTGTCGTTGAAAAGCTCTTTGTATTGGTTGTTTTCAAAATACGCTCGCACGGCAAAGCCCCGATGTGCTTCGGTCCAAACTATGTTGGCTACTGCAATAGTCAGAGATGGAACAAAGGGAGACCACGTGCGTCTGCCTCCGCCCACCATCGCTTGAGCATTAACCCCTCCTAATAGTTTAATCAGTTCGGCCGCACCCTGTACAACACGGGGATAACAGATTCGGTTAGCATTTTCTGAAGGAAAAATATCTATTGATTTTATCTATGTAATAGGTATGTTGAAAATTATTGTGGTTTATGACCTTCAATTCAAATACACTTTTCTCAGCTAATAATTAACATTATTAATCAAAATAAGTACTGATATAATCAACGCATTTTTTCTAATTAATTACAAGTTTATTTATTTCGGTAGTGTAAAATTATAGATTTCTGGAGTTGATAAAATCTCGAAAAGCACTTTCGCCGACATATGGTTTTTGAAGACTTTACCTTGTAAGAAATTATTGAAATATGAGTGATATTCATTTGGCTTGATTTATCGTGAGAACGGTGAATGAGTAATATTTCATAGCTCAATAAGTATCCAGAGCATAGAACAAAAGTAACGTCGTTATTTTTATTATTTGATTCAATTCATGCGGCACCCATTTATAAACCTTTGTTGATTTTCTACTTTAGGCGTTTTAGAACTGTTTGATGACTAACGCCTAGATTTATGCAAAATCTCGTATTTCCATACGTGGTTTCAACATATGCCATCAGTTGGTCGTTATTAATAAATTGAAAATGTATACCCACGACCAATACGCCAATATAAATATTACTAAATGAATTAATCAAGTAGAAAGATATATATAAAATAAACAAATAAAAGTTTGTTAAACATATAATAGATATCTCACAGAGACGAAGCTACTTTTTATTATATTTAATGGAAATATATGGAACTATAGGAAATTATTACAGGGCTTATGACTTGTCTTCGGCTGACTTAAGTGATCACTTTATATAAATATAACGTTCACCATTCTTACCCATCAATCAGATTGATATGGTTATTGATTAATGGATAAGAATTGTGAAGGTTATATTTGTATAAAGTGATCACTTAAGGCAGCCAACATTGCCCTTTGTGGGTAAAAATCCAGTAATTGTGTGTTCTTGTACATATTCAAATATTGCAAAAAAAAAATTTGGTTACCGGGATACAAACCCAGATATTTTTCTAGTGGTAAATGTATATTTTTTGGATTAATAGATTTTTTCTGATTATTTTTAATTATTTCATTAAATTTGTATCAAGCCACAGAACTATGTTCTAAAATTGCAACCAGACAGTATTTTCATTTAAAAAAATCTTACTATTTTCAAACTAAGATAGGACTAGTTTCCAGATCTCTTGGAACGAGGCTTGAACTCCCGACCTCTAGATCAATACGCGAATGTTTTAACCGATAGACTAACATTAGACAAAGCGTATTGCATTAAATGAAGGTGACCCCCATAAAAACGTTAGTTTACCAATATCACTGCCAAGACTCGGCATTTTAAAGTTTGTTCAGAATTTAGCCGCCCCCGAAATGGAAAGGTTTTGCGACATCTGCTGGTGGCTATTACTTCTGAGGAGGCTTCTTGAGAATTATGAGACTAATTTACGAATCAGACTTGTCATTAAGAGCATTAGCGAGTCCACGAATGTTCGGCTTTGATTTAATTTTGTCTACCTTTGGATGTCTAGAAGTTATTTGGAAAATGTAATCATTATAATTTCATTGAGAGTTTCGTTTGTTTGTAAAAAAACTTTTCTTGATTTGGTAATTAAAACTTAATAATCGAAATCAGATAAAATGTATTATTGTCTAGAGCATCGATATGAAGTTAAGACAAAATATTAATTACAGTATTTAAATTCCTCTTTCCTCTTATTGCAAAATGTCAAATTCCTATCCTGGCAACGATAAATTGATATCATTTACGTTCACTTTGCTTTTCCTTTTTTTTCGCATTTGTTTTATGAGTTATAAATTATAATATTTGTTATCAATTGTAAATAAAAATGTTTTTGATACATTTTATGCATACTATCAATTATAATAAACAGCACATCATTTGATTGTATGCTGTTGTACGCCGACGATGCAGTATTAATGCCGAATAATGAACAAGAATTACAAAGTCTAGTGAGTAGATTGTACGATGTATCCAAGGAAAGTGACCTTGTTATGAATGTCAACAAGTCGAAAGTGTTGGTATCCGAGAAAGAAGAAAGCAAGACAACGTGCAAAATACTTGTAGGTAAAAAATGTTTAGAACAAGTAGATGAGTTTGTGTATTTGAGAAGTAAGTTTGATAGAAACAGAAAGAATGAGAAGGATATCATAAGTGTTAACTTTTTTCCAATGTGATGATGTGAAAGTGATTCTATTATTTGATATTTTGACGTGTGTAAATTTTATGATATTTATTTTCTAGTGCTGTATTCTATACCAAGTACCATACTCGACTAAAAAGCTCTCGTAATTTAAGTTTTGTTTATGTAATATAACTTTTCAAATCACTACGTTATTTTAATGTATGTATTATCTTTGCGATTAAATTATACCAAAATTTTTTCAATACACGCACCATTGGAATTTAAGAATTTACAAATCGGTAAATAAAGAGAATTTTATTGTAAATTTTACATTTATGCTCAACGAAACACACAATGAATGAGAATTTTAAAATCATCTGTTTAGCTTATCGGCGTCGTCTCATCTGCCTACTATGTATGGTAATAAATCCTTTTTGAATAATGGAATATAAAACTGCCCAGTGGAGTACCTACCAGGTAGATATAAGTTTGTAACGCCTTCATATCCTTTATGACAGGGATTCGAAACTTTTTTCCTAATCGTATCCTTGAATAAATTATTCTTACAATTTAAAAAAAATTGTAATTAGAGTGGGTGGTGACAAAATACAATCAAGGATTGCATTCTTATCAAATCTAATAATATAAAATAATATCTAATAATATATCTATAATAATCATACTATATCTAAAAATATATAATAATATCTATTAATTTATCTATAATAATCATACAATGTTAATATGACGACAAATATTTTCCATTCGTGTCAGTACTATCATAAAATCGTAAATTAAGCATTTAAAAATGTATGCGGTTTATTGAAATTGAAATAAATTTATAAGTGTATATACGCCGATGATGCAGTACTAATGGCGAATAATGAACAAGAACTACTGAGTCTAGTGAATAGAATGCACGATGTATGCAAGGAAAGCGACAGTATTATGAATGTTAACAAATTGAAAGTGATTCGAGAAGAAGGAAAGCGAGACACCATGCAAAATACTTGTAGATAATGAATGTTTGGAACAAGTAAATGAGTTTGAGTATTTGGAAAGAATATTTGATAGAAACGGAAAGGTTGAGAATGATATCGAAAGGATGGTGACTGCGGGAAATAAAGTGAACGGCGCTTTGCATGGAATTTGTAAACCGAGGCAAGACTGACAGTGCACAATAGAGTCCTGGTACCGACACTAATGTATGGAAGTGAGGCTTGGAGCCGGCAGAAGAGGAACGAAAGTAGACTGAATGAATGAAACTGAATGAAGTGAAAATGAGATCACTTAGGCGTATATGTGGCAAATCTATTTATGACAGTAAAGAATGAAGAAATAAGGAAAGAATGAAAAGCTGGTGTTAGTATAGTGAGTAAAATTTAGAAAGGATCACTCAGGTGGTTTCATCATATGGAACAGATGAATGAGGGGAAAATGGTAAGAAAGATGATGGCACCATAAATAGAGGAGGTCCACGGAAGACTTGGCACGACCAGGTAAACCAGATAATGGAGGATGATTCTGTTAGAATCCTCAACAATCGGCGAGCTTGTAAGAGAAGATGTATGAATATGGATGAGGCGAGAATTGTTTCAGGACAGAGGACTGTGGCGTTCTATCCTCTCTGCCTACCACCACGGGGAAGCGGTGTGATGGTAAGTAAGTATGTAAGTATACTCATATATATATATATATATATATGAGTATACTTAATAGGATGGTCGTGAACTGAACCATCAATAATATTTAAAAACTTTTCGAGGTAATATAGCCACAGGTAATATAAATAATTCGGTATCAAATATCCCAAGTAAATAAATATATTATTCCAATTTTTTTAATCCAAATTTTAATAAATTGAGCTGAGCCACCAAAATGTGCTGTATATACTTCAATTATTGTAGGCGTAATAAACTAGACTATTTTAAATGCCGGCCACCACTATATTGTGCTCGTTACTTAAATTTCAAACAAGGTCCCTGTGTGCGACATTCTGCCGAACTGTATGATGATATAAAGGTGAATATTATATTCCAGGCCGATGTTGTTTCACTCGACAAAATTTCGTATGAGGTGACACCGTCCCGTTGAAACCGCATATGTTGCAGGTCCAATCAACTCAATTCGGCAAGTTTTTCAACATGCGACGATAGGGATCACCATTAATGGTTACAGTATTGCCTCTTATATCCTGAAAGAAATAAGACGTAATGATACCGTAATAACTGTGCGTGGGTGTGAAGGTCATTGGTGTATCAATTAAAGATTTTCAGTGCTGTTTTGTTTATTAACAAAAACCGCCAAGTCGAAATGAGCTTCGTCGCTCGTGATGTTTTTTTTTTATAAGTCGAATGATTATTTAGATAAAATGTTTTATTGACATCGACAAGTTGTTGAGGTGTTAAATGCTCCATAATAAATTGTACTCAAATTCTCTCTACGATTACTAAATTCGAACTGACAAATATCTGCCAAACCAAAATGGTGGCCAAAATTCATATATATCAATATTGTCATTCCTTATATTCATACGAAGACGTGTTTATTTAGTTTAGGATGGGTTTGTCGCCTAGTGTTCAATAGTTAGCCTCACAATGTTTAAAAATAGTAAGAATATTGATGTGACATGTTTTCTTAATAATGAATCTTATTTCTTAATTACATATGAATTAGCTTGACTTGTTCTTTGAATAGACTTTGTGAAAGAAATTGAGAAATATAATATATCACTAGGATGATAACAAACAGATGCGAAAAATGTTTGTGACAAATCCTCCGACACAACATATTTAAAACGGTAGTGATATAAGTAAATATATAAGAAAGAAGAATAATACAACTGAGGAACAGTCATAAGCCAGTTACTGTATTGGAGCAGATGTAAAAGCCACCGAGAGATACTCAGCATCTAGGGGATATACCTTAAAAAGAAGTTCTCTGAATCATAAATAACTTATTTTTATTGAACGCGGTTCTTTCTTTAACCCCTTAAAACCTGGTGTACATTATAATGTCACTAAGTTTGAGTAGAAGTCGTAACAGACATGTAATTTCTAAATATTTCCTGCTTTTTTAATGCTCCATAATAAAATTTGGGTACAAACAAATTTTTATTCCAAGGGAATTAATTCAGTTCTGAAGGGATTAAGCTATTTCTCGCAGATATTAAAATAAATTTATATGCATATGTATTATATTTTGTACGACATAATTAATATTGCAGAAAAAAAAATTTAAAAAAATAGAAAAAAAATTTTTTTTATGGTACACGTGCCATAGTTTGTAGAGCTCTCTTTAAAGGTAAAAAAATTACAGAGGTTCGTCACGCCACATCTCCGGGATGCTCGCGTCCGAGTGAGCGTGGAACCAATCAATTGTAATATGCACCACCCTATACTTATGCCCTCCCGAATATGTATTCAAATAAGAATTTAAAGGGTATGAGATATTTGGATGCCTATTGTTAATATCAAAAGGATAAGCAGTAATTTGGTCCGGGATCCATCTTTTTGTAAGTTGCAGTCAGACACGAGAATTAACCATGACTAATCGAATAAATTTTTAATACATGCATCGAAGCATTGCAAGCTTCGGAAGTTAATGGGAAAGGATACATGTTATATGTATGTGGATGCAAAAGCTTCTGATAAGAAAAATCTATAACTATTATATAAGGAAATGTCCCATGAAAAGAAGAGAAAAAACCTCATATGTTTTAGATGTACATCCGCATTTACCGCTGAATCTGGTTCTTATACTAGTCTGTACCAGGCTCTTGTTACTGGAGCGCGTATTATATTTGAATAGTATATTATGTTATATTCACATTAAATGTTTAAAATGTAGAATTTACAATATAATATATATCAAAAGGCAATTTACATACATTACAAAAACAGTTTCAACTGAAAAAATGTAAACAAGTAAACCATCTAACTATTAACTAACATAATAAATATTTAACGTATGATAAAATTTTTTGAAAATCCAAAGAAATTTTTAGGTACATCAATAACAATACATAAATAAATAATAATACATAAATAAAAAGAAAAAAGTTGGGCGAAAGGGTGGGTGTTACAACTATTGTTGCGATAAAGAGAGAGCAAGATGTGTTTTAGGTAGAATGATTGGGCAAAATTGAGATTGTAGTGGTTCATAAAAATAACTATTTAAGTCAATTTCTGTTAATTCCTTATTATGGTATTTGCATGACCGGTGAATGAATGAATTTTGTAGGTAAGATGTTTTACTTCTGAGAATGTTGAAGAGCGTGGACTGCCGGGACGATCTAGTTGGTATGTGGATAGATATTAATTATAATTGGCTGGGACAGTCAATATGGCCTTGCAGTAGTTTAAAGATACGTATTTGGTCAGCACGTGTTCTTTGATATTGTAGGGTTTTCTTATTGTAGAAGTTTGCTGCATCTAAATATGATTTGAATATTAGATTAGATTTAACATTAAGATGTCGAAGAAACCTATTTTGTATTCGTTATAATCTCGCAGTATATGTAATCTGCCATGGGATCCAGATTTGAGATGCGTACTCTTAGTGACTATGAACGAATGCGTAATACAGTATTTTGAAGCAATATGGATTTTGGAAGTGTTTGCAGGTTCGAAGTATGAATCCTATAATTTTACAGGCCTTGGAGGTAATTTGATTAATATGATTCTTGAAAAGAAGATTTGCTATCGAGGATTATTCCTAGGTCTTTAACATCGCTTTTATTTTCTAGCTTAGTATATATTTTATCTTAATATTATAAATGTAACTTGTCATAATATATGAAGATCAATATATTAAGATTGGGAAAATCAATAATAATCCTGATCCCAACTAAACTGAATCAAACTATTTTCATAAATAATAAGAAAAAACACTGTTTTTAATCCTCTATTTATTATGTCTAAATAACAACAAATATTCTGAATTCGCCAATCATCTCTATGAGATAAACCATTATTTTGACATTAACAAGGGTTTAGACATTTTACATACACATACTAGTGGTTTAACGTTAGATAAATTATAAATAAGAAAAACTTTTATTAGCAAATTAAATATTATAAATAACCAAATCCTTTTAGTAAATAGTCACCTTTTAAATTTGTTTTTACAGTAGTTCCTAATTAGTTACCCACCGTTTATATATTTTTTTTTTATCTATGCTTGAATTTTTAATTTTAGTATAAATTATTGTTTCCTGAAGAAGGTACTATAGGAATTGAAACATCTTGATTTATCAATAAATAGTAGTTATATAATTATTCATATGATATGTGTTTTTTCTAGTTATTTATATATAATAATATGTTGTCACAAAGTAATTTTGCTAATATTGAAGAAGAAACTATTTTGAATTTAGATTTAGAGTAAAATATGAGTAAGATAGATGAGATATGATTTGTAAAATATACTTTTTAGTTCTAATAATATAATAATTAGAAGACTTTATTGTTCGAGTCTGAATTGGGAAAAAAATAATGAAAGGAGTCTGAGTACACTGAAGATAAAGTCAGTATTTTAAGATAGAGAAAATAATAATTTGAGTAAACGCAAAGGTGATTGTAGCATAATTAATAGTATTACTAAAGGGCTATATTGTAGTTTATTCATGTGAAACCAATAAGTTATAGGACGTTGTTAAAGTTTACATGTGGTGTGTAATATTATGTCAAATTATGTCATGCCTTAATACCTCGACGAATAGGTTTAATAAATATAATATCATCATAATTTTAATTTTAATAATTTTATCCTCTCTGCCTATCTTCGCGGGGAGACGGCAATTTAGCGATTGTGCTATTTATTTTCATTCTATTCCACACAATAAAATGTTAAATTACCTTCACAAACTTATTAAATCATAAACTCATAAATTGTCTTCTAGCATTTGTTTTTGAATGTAGCAAGTATCTATTAATTAAATACTCTGTTGGGGGAAGCACCATGTGACCTCTAGCGGGGATAAGTAGAGAGCATCATCAATCAGCTCTTCAAGGTTGTCAGAGACTGGACACACTTAAGACGACCTCTGAAATCTCCTGCCATTGTAATTCAATGGAAACCTCAGAAGAAAGCAGATAAGTGAAAAAAATCACTTACGCCACCGGCAGATTTGGGGGCTTTACAGCTTTTTTGCGCTTGATCCATCTGTGGAATTAATTAAACTAATATTCGGTCAAAGAGAGAGCAAAGTAGAGACCTCGAGATAAAAAGACACATTCTATTAATACATTTTATGTGTGTTATTTCATTACTTTTTTGTTACGGTGCCTTTGGGCCCTAGAGAATAGGAAGCCATAGGGGCCCCCACCGATTCAGCTCAGTCTAAATCCTCAAATGTGTGTGTGTACTCTGGTGTTGCCTGCTACCTCCGATGGGATGATAATTGATTCAAAGGCATTCTGATTTTCACATTATACATTTATTCACAAAACATTATTAAACCTGACATTGGATGCACGTAAAATGTTCTTTAGATTTACTTTTTCAGGTCAACTTTCCTCTAATGCCAATGGGGTGTCAACGCAGCTGAGGACTCGGGTCGCCACGTGCCTACGCCAGGAGATAGACCGGACACCATCTCGTCTCAGCCTTGTCCATAACGCCCATCCATCGGCCATCACTCGCATGTCGTCTCCTTGCTCGTTGCAGTGGGGTCTCTCCTCAATCCGCGAGTGGACCAGGATTATCTATCTTACTCTTAATCTTCGCTATCTCCCGCCACCATATTCCAGCAGAGCGCGGCTCCGCCAACGCGCTCATTTTCGAGCGTTCCCACCACGTTTGGCTCAGCTGCCCGCCAGAGTCAGATTCCCGTCTCTGATTCATCCATTTAGACGGCCAATCATCATAAGTCATCAAAATAGGCTACCCAGACCTCGGCGCGCAAATTTAAACATCACAAATTCGGACAAAAATGCAACTAACAGATTTGTGGACCTTTTGTACAGCTCTTTGAAATAAAACACGTAAAAATCGTGACAATGGTATTAGCTTTATTGAAAATATAATTTTATGCCATTAATGCTTAAATATGATTACACTAATATAGGCGCCGCGGTTGACTCGAATAAAGCGCAATCTGGAAGACTAATATTCGACCACTTTTTGGAGGAGCTGGGGACGTATATCGGCAAAAACACGACAAATGTTGGCTTCCATGTCTGTGGTTTGTCGACTTAGACTAGCAATTTTATATATTCTCATATAAAATAATCCAAAGGTGTTAAATCATATGATCATGCGCTCATATAAGGTATCCTTCAATAAATTGATTGTGGCGCGCGCTGTGTAGCATATTGCGCTATTTTGTTAAAATCAAAGCTCTTCCACATTGATGCCATCCAACTGGGGAACAAAAAAGTTAGTAATCATGAATCTATTGCTGTACGCGTTGGCGAATCAACTCATTCGGGTCCTTCTCAATACTCCGCTCCTCTGCAGCAACAGTTTCTTCGATGCGCACTGTAAGACGTCTCTGCAGATGCATATTATCAATTGTAGTATGCGTGGTGCGAAAGCAATCAATGGTTATTCGAATTTCTTGCTCGGATGGATGGTTATGTTGACTATAAAATGAACGTTGCGCACGGTAAGTTTCGCGAACTGAACCACGATTTTCGAAATAAATTTACACAATTTGAAAGCGTTGTTCTGGCGTAAGTCTATTCATGGTGAAATGACAAACTAAACTGAGCACAAATAAGCTATCAGCTGTCAAATTGACCGTCGCTAAAAAAAGTGTTACCAATTATTTTAAAAAAACATCCTTCCCTCAGACATTTCACCCTCTCTCTGCTTGGACCAAATTTTGCATGCATCGTTACTCTTTAGAATCTGTGTAAAACAAATAATTCTCTTCTTTCCACCCCCAACAGCCTAATTTAATTATATTTTATATTGCATATAACCTTTTGAGGAAGCTCCGAAAAAACACTGACATCGCAAAAGTTGACTTTTAATGCGATCCCGAGTCGCATAAAATAAGCATGTATTTGCCATTGTATAATGTAGGTATCGAGTCTGTGCTCTTTATTTTCTCGTGGAAGGCGTTGAATCGTTGGCTCTTTTATTTACTTAGCTGGATCAGAAGAAAAACACATTTTGGTGAAAGAACTTACTTTCTTTACTGACGTATTGTACGATTCGCATTATAGTTTTGTTGATCTCACGGAAAGATAGCGGTCCTTTAGCAAAAGGGGGGATTAAATGTGTATGAGTAATGATTCCTGCAGAAAAATAACATAACGGTCATTTTTATTAGCTAACTTTGGAAGAGTTGTAAACGAACATTGTTGAGTGATAGCGCTGATCTTTTTCTTTGGACGTTGTTCACTTTATTCACTGTATAAATGGGAATTTTTCTACTCTAAACAAAATAATAATTAGGCATAGGTATATTGAATATAAATAAAATCCCAGCTATCTGTCTAACTCTTTCTAAATTTTTGAGCAAATTTGAAAGGATTTTTTTAAGCTACGAAAAATCTTTTATATTGTGAATTTAAAATCATTCCAAAGCATTTTTTAATTTTCTTCTTCTACCGATCTGTGTTCAATGTTTTGCAAAAATGAGAAACTTATTTTTTTTTAAAATATATTTCTAACCTTCAAATATGGTTTTTAATATCGTTCGCACGTCATGTTTATGATTTATTTTTTCTGATGTAGGAATACTTATTATGATTTATAATAGCAATGATTTATAATATAATTGATTTATAATAAAATTGATTTGTAATAGCAATGATTTATAATAGTAATATGATCTGATATTAATATTATAATGATAGGTAATTTTATTTATTAATAAGATTTTTAGCTTTTTTTAAAGAAATGCCTTTCTATATTTAAATGTTGTGTTTCAGTCTTAAAAGTCAAATACTGATGATGGCATATCATGGCATAAGCATGGTAATATTGTTTGATTGACGTTTTTCGATAAATTCAAATTTAATGTTCAACTAAGATGCATCAGTTTTAGATATTTGAAGACATTTATTGATATAATATTTAATTATTTATTTACACCCTATCCCGAATCGTTTTGGGAGTTGTTTACTCTTGTTTCAATTTGTAAATATTTTATGTTTTTTTTTTATTACGTTTGGTTATTAACATCTAAATACCATCATAGGTTGGCTCCGGTATAATCATACCAGAGCCATACCTGTACAATTTGACGTGAGACTCGTTATCACATTAAACTTAGAAGGCAGCCAGAGAGAAGCTATATAAATCATACACTCCCAAAAGAGAGGGTAGACGTCACATTTATGTGTTGCAGTTGCAAAACTCGATCACAGTCCGATAGAAATTCACCCTGTCCAGGTCGCAAGAGGTGTGAGGGAGAGCTATTAGAATGTTCCGTTAGGTCTCTCTAGCCACTGCTTTTCCCGGCATCGTTCATTCCAGAAACTGCCAGCGGGAGACTCACACCCTAATAAATACCCGGAAATATCCGAGATTCCTTTCATTTCTTAATAGGTCATCGTTCCGGGGGATTCGATGACTCATTCCTTCTAATCTCACAATCATGATCTCACGTGCATCATTCATATTGATACAATAGAAAATATTTCTAAATTTTAAATAAAACTAATACATAATATGACCACTATATTATTACAACTTTAGTTAGTTTTGATATAAATAAAACTAATTTATTACATGTGTTTTTAATTTATTCGTTATAAAACCCAACTTTAATTATAGCTGAAATGAGCTTCACTATTTGCCCATACATTTTCAGTGGGGTTGAGATCAGGAGAGTTCCTGATCATTAAATAACCTTCATTTGGCTGAATTAAAAAATGCTTGCATTTTTTTTAGATGTATGATATGCATCTTCTTGAAAAATCCCACAATTATTAGTTATTTTTTTTATGTGTAGAACATAAAAATAGAAAAAAAATTGTCTGAAAAAACCAAAAATCTACAATATATTTAACTTTGTATAAACCTCTGTGAGTTATTTTTACATTAACTGGTTTCGATACAAACGTATCTTAGTCAGGATTGGCATATAACGTTAAATATAAATACAATTTTTAATTATGGTTAACCATATAGTCAACGCTACAAACATCATCAATAATAGAAAAAAACGCCAAAAATGATCTAATATCCTTAGTTGAGAAATTGTTAATAATGCGATAGATATTTTCGAGTAACACTATGAATAAGAGTAATATGGTGCGTGTCATGGTTAAATTAAACATATTTTTCGCTGTCGTTTTTGGGTAAATTTGTTCTGGGACAGGTCGCGTGTCATTTGATGAGGTATGCACGGAAGAAGAATAAAATTGCAAGGGCTAGTAATTTAACACCGACAGGTGCATTCTGGTTTAAGCTGTTTTATGCGAGATCGGAATAACAAGCGGCTTGTATTTCAGTGAGATGTATAAAAAAATTAACTCAGTTTATTTCCACCGTAAAATTTTCTTTTTTTGTAAGCTAGGATGTGAAGTAAGCTGAGGTATATTACAACTGAAGAAAAATGCAATATTTATAATTACACTATAATTTAACAATCAAAATGGACACTTATCGATCTTTTAAAAATATTATTATGATGTTATAATTAACAAAAATATCTACATCATTAAATTATTTTTCAGTCGTATTTTCAATTCAAGGTAATCGCTTGTGCTATGAAATATAGGTGTTCTCTGAGGATGAAAATTAATCTCCTATTATGGTAATAATACGGTGCGTGTAATTTTGATTTCATGTTATGTCACAATTTAGTCAATGACTTTTATGAAAAAAAGTTGATACATTTACATCACATATTTTTATATATTTATAATTTTCGATTTATTACAAAAGCACAGAATTCATGACGTCGTCAACCTATATGTGATTTATTAAATAGATGTTATTATTGCACAGACTTATTGAAAAGGTCCATAATAACATTTTTTTCAATAATTTTTGCCATTTTAAAACTTTTTTGAAATCAAAAAATATGTTAATTTGAATACAAATTAAATGTATAAATTAGAAAAACATATAAAATCAATTTATCTAAAAAATATTTTTGTTGCTACCGGAATTCGAACCTGGATCTTATCCTATTTGGGAAAATGCATTAACCGATTATGCTACACCAACATAGTAAGTTGGTGATAGGAAAAGATCCAGGTTCGAATCCCGGTAGCAACAAAAATAATTTTTGGATAAATTATTTTTATATGTATATCTTTCTAATTTATAAATTTAATTTGTATTAAAAATATCACAGACCTATTTTCTGAAAAATTGCAACATCACACTAAAAATGTGTTCTCCTTAAATCAAAAATATATCATCTGTATCTTGAATTTGTGCTGCATAAAATTTTTGAGTTAATTTCACAACTGGTTTCGGGAAGAACAGTTCTTTCCAACTACAGGTGTAAATTGAACTAAATTATAAATACAGTTGGATATGGATCGGTGGGATATGTAATGGAGGGAGTGGTTTTATTGTTACATGGAAACATCAATAATAGCGGTGAAGTATTTGAAAATTATATTATTCATTAATGTTTTCTCCAAATTTTTTTGATTTTCTAATTTTTCTTGATTTCAATAATTTCAGGATTATTTATTATTATTCTCCTGTATGGTACCGAGTGGAGAAATTTTAATCGTGGCAGATATTGTATGTGTAATACAAAGTCAACATAAAAATTATATATTTTCTTAATTACCACGAAGTAACTGCCAAATCAATGATATTATTTCAAATCTCTTGAAACCAGACATCGTTTTGTATCAAAACATAAACATGTACGTATAATTATTTAATTAATAATAATAACCTTCATTATATTTCCACTACCTTCAATGTTACAATACAATTAATATATCCTCTAATCCTATAATTGCCTTAAAACAGGCTAGCCTAGTTGGGCAATGCATTTAAATGTGTGTAAAGATGTAAATATGATATATTTTTGTTAAAATAAAAATAAAGTTCAAATAAAATTCAAAGTTCAATCTTTGATTTTTAACTCATTCATTGTTTGGAAGCGATATAAAATAATCGATTAGCTGTCACATGGTATCCACACCAGTCCCTCAAGACAGAAGATCGTGATCTCCATGAACTCCCGCCCTTTTGACTATGCTTCTCCACTTTAAGGCTGAAGGCTGTCACCAGAAAAAGTGCCTGTTACCTTTTCACTTAGTTGGTCCAACGGGGGGGGACTTCCTCTTTCTATTAGTCTTTCGACGTGGCCCACCACAATTGAAGGATTTGTCTCAGGCAAATGGTTGAGAGTCTGTCCTTGATGTTCAGTTCCTGCAGAATGAAGACCTTCGTGCATTTCGCTGTCCATGATATGTGCAACACGTGTCTTCAGTACCACATCTCAAAAACATCAATCCGTATTCTGTCCCTTATCTTTAGGGTCCATGATTCTATACCATATAAAATTATGTTATGGGTATTTTAATGTAACAGAATTTAAAATTTTTAAAAATAGATTTAACAATTATTGTTACCGTTCAACTATTAAATAGTATTATTCATGTAATATTTTCTTGGAACATATTTATTGTTTTTTTATTTTTTATAAATAGTAGGTAAAATAAAAACAGCATATTACTGAACAGCCTGTAGTCCAGTGGGAGAAGAAAAGGAAAAAAATAGGAATAAAAATGTTGGAAACATAAATGAAACGCGAGCTGACCGAGTGAGGCTACCGCCAGAATGAAAAAAACAAAACAGAATAAATTTGATGTAATCGGTGTCCGGGCCGGGGTGGGCTTTTTAACCAGGGGATAATTGTGGAGTTTTCCCTGTCCGGACCCGCTCTGAAAAGAAGCGATGACTCCTGTCGCCATTTTCCTTCCACTTAGTGTTCCGGAGCTGACAAAGGAGCCGCTCAGGCGGGAGAGCCTTGTAAATAAATGTTGTAAATAATAATAAAGGTTTCGTAAGCGGCTCAGGAAGTCCTGGCTCCCGGTGGAATGGGACAGTAATAGCGAACGTTGTGTAATTTAGATTAAGAGATTAAGAAAAATGTTCATATTAATATCTATCTACAAGAAAAGCAACACGTGGAAGTGTACCGACGTATTATTTCTATTAAATTTTTGAATTTTCTGCCATATTGGGACTGAGCGAGCCGCTAATTCCAGGTTGTTTTATCCATGCGTTCTACAGCTGTTTAGTGCCAAAGTGTACCAACAGGTGATGAGCTCAAAATTATGATCCGTGAGTCAATCACTGATATCTTTGAGTCACAGTTACAATCGGTGATTGAATATCTGGAAATATCGTGATTCATTTTTTTATTTTATTTATATCTGGTTGTGAACCGTGATTAGGCATTTGCACATTTGAGACGAAAATATTCATGAAGAAATGACGTTATAATTCGTGATTAGCGCCATCTAGCAGATTTTGTCAAAACGTTTAACGCATTTGATGCGAAACGCTGAGAATTTGACCCGAAAAATTAACTCACATTTTTTAACCTTTTTATTCTCTTTGTGATGATATTAAATAAGATTTACGTTAATTATTTATACTAGAATATGTTTTTAATGCAAATAAAGTTTTAATAATATAAATAAATATGCTAAAAAATCATATTTTTTATTTATTTCGTGTATTGTGATATAGTGCGAAGCGTGCGCATTAATAATATACTGTGATCACATTCGCAGTTTTCAATCACTTATATTATCGAATACTAATCACACAATCACCTGTGAGTCAAGAGTAACATTTTTTTTCATCACTAGTAACGACCCAATGCGGATAACAATACATCGTGCCCACTTATCACTTTTCTTCACTTGTCACATTTCTAGTTACAAACTTTATTTGTGCATATTAACTTTATAATCGTTGTACTTTGAATTGTGAACCTCCCGCAATAAACGCCACTTTTGTAAGTCCTGTTTTAATTAAATACCTTGCTCTGGTCTCAACATATATACCCACTCGTAAATTTCAAATTTATATACACTGTGACATACATCAACACGTGTGAGAATTGAGGAGAATAAGTCCCACCATGTATTATATAAAACCTTCTAATCCGAGTTACATAACCTTCAAACCGCGACCTAACAAATCGAATTATTTTGCTGCTTCTTCTTCTAGTGCTCGTCCACTTTACGAATGATAGCAATAATGTCGGTGATAATAATTTTATTATCAGCAGCTCGAAATTCTTGGAGTGTGAACTTCCCGAACCTTTGTCTTAGATTCTTCAGCCATCCTTCAAGCCCTCTTTTTGCCGTAAAATATGAGATATAGGATCAGATATTTTTCAGACCGCTTTTCACATCTTAAAAGTAATAATTTCGATGATAACTTTTAAATAGCTAATCAATTAAGTAATTAACTAACTGTGATGTCAATGGATTGAGGGTGTGACAGGCGCACGTGTGTTTGGAACGAAAGAGTCTGTGTATGTGTGCGTATAAAGTATTGAGAATGCTTTAAGTATGACGGACCGCGAGAGAACGCGCTCTTTCGATCTACGTCTTTAAACGGAAATATAACAAATAACTTATTATATCTGTAATGTTGTGATCACAAATAAATACCAAATTTTTACTTGCATCATCACAAGCGATTTTCTTCGAGGAAGAGTTACAGCGAGGAAGAGCAGCGGAATGTAGCTGGCGCAGTACACAATACTAATTAACTTACCATCATGCCGTTTTCCTAAGAGAGTATCAAGTACGTAGGAATCATAATAGATAAACTCAAACGGAAAGAACATATTACTAATCTTACAAACAAAATAAAGAAAACTGCCTACATATTTTAAGACTCAGAAACATCTTATCACTTACAAATCTGAAAATAATACATAACGCTTCAGTAAACTTACAATACGGTATTATTGGATGGGGAGGAGCATATTAATCATCAATGTCACAATTAGAAATCACTCAAAAAATGATTAAAAAAGAACAGTTCCAAAAATAATAGACAAATACAAAAAAAATCAATAATCCAAATTTTTTAAATTAAAAATCAATTAAATTTTAGAAGCGAATTCCGATCTACAAGATTTAGAGACCAAATTGATATTCCAAAACTAAAATATATCGTAACCCAAAATCACTATATTTATCAAGTAATCAATTTTAAAACAATCTCCCCATCACAATTAGAAAAATTACAGACTACTATCAATTTGTATCTGAAGTAAAAAAATATGTACACAGACTAACTGAAATATAAATTATACACTCTCGTATATACCCCTCTATACACGAATCCTACTCTAATAGAGAATAAATAAATGTTGAAAGAAATTTATACATATTCTGATAATTATTTTATTTTCCGATAAAAAAAATAAATGTAAAAAGTAGTCAGAGAGGATAGAGTGCTCAGTTTGCTGTCTTGATACAATTCTGCATTTCTCACACAATCTCGTCAATTAGTTATTAATGATTTAAAATTTAAAAAATCATTGGGGGCTGAAAAATAACACAAAATTGCTAAACCGTTTGAGTTGTTATTCTACTTTTGCATTTTCTCCATCTTATAACACTCATTCAGGAAATTCCTCAAAAATATGACGAAGTTTGTGAATAAAATGAACTAATTCTCTGAATCGGTCACGTATGCGACCGTTTGCTTATGGAACGATTGGTCGATTTGGGTGCTTTATTTTCTTACAATCCAGATATTAACTCAAATGAAAAATCGTGGGCGGATATTAAGGGGATAGCTAATAGCAATGTAAACATACTTAAAACATGGTTCGCCCAAAATTATCTGTTAAATATTAATTAAATGTATTAATTAGAAAGGTAAACATATAAAATTGATTTTATATATATTTTATGTATATCTTTCTAATTAATACATTTCATTAGTATTTAAAATATCACAGAGCTATGTTCTGAATAATTACAACTTCACAATAAGAATGTGTTATCCTTAATAATAACATTGTCTTGTCACTAAACACTGAGAAAACATATTATATCCCATTCTCTTTGAAAGAAATAAATTTCGAAAACAATGTTATCAAGATACATCGCAATGTGTGAATAAAAAATAATGCAGTGATGCCATATATTTATCCATAAAAATCAAAAATAGTTTAAAGTATCTGGGTGTCATAGTAGACAGACAATTTAAATGGAACCAGCATACACAAAATCTGGTCACCAGAGTAAAAAAACTTATTAACATATTCATTAGATTGAAAAATATCCTACCATCTAGTATAATTAAAACAATTTATTACTCTTTTGCCCAATCTATTTTACAATACGGTATAATCGGTTGGGAGAGAACTTTCAGGACTAACCTCTTACCTATAGAAAAGGTTCAGAGGCTGGTTTTAAAAGACATCCTTCGATATTTTCAACTTCACACCAGTTTAACTCTTTAAGGATTCTCAGTTTAAATAAAATCTTCAAAAAGAACGCATTGCTACAAATTCACAAAGACCATTTCAATTCAACAATTTCCACAAAAATATGTAATCGATCAAGATGGGTGGCAACTTAGAAATCTCCAAATTTAAAATTAGCGCTTCTCAACGCCTACCAAGGTATAACATTTTTTAATGCCCTTCCATATAAAATCAAAACAGAAAAAAATTATTAAGTCTTCAAATCGCAAATCAGACAAATATTAGAAAACTCCGACAGCAATTACAAGTTCTAATTTATTCTGTTTATGCATATGTATTTAATAATTTAATTCTATATTTATATCTTACTTCTATACCTATCTTCACATTATTTTAAAACTTAAATACTCCCTAATTTATACACGAGAATTGATTTCTCTATTGAGTTGGGTAATTTTGTGTAAATAAAATATATAATTAATTAAGTTATGTATATACAATATATGTATAATAAAATAAATTTAATTAAAAAGTAAAAATAATATATATATTTCTACTGCCAAATTGCTGAGATCACATGGGCCATGTCAAAATATTCACTGCGAGAGTTTATATTTGATAAAAAAAAATAATGAAAAAGGAATATAAGTACATGTCTAAATATTATTAAAAACTCATTTAATATTACACTTTTAAGTTAATTATTTTTATGGCTGGAAATGATTAATTTACTATGGGCCATACATACAGATTTTCTCATTAAAAATTAACATTCTTTGACAGTATGAAAAGTTGTAAACGAAATATTTAAATAAGGTAGACGTGGTATTCAAGATGAATTATAAACATATTTTTGCCTTTGATTTTACATATAGCTTTCCTTTTTTTCTTCTTCATCGTATGCTCACCACTGAGTGTCATAGTCTCCTGAAATATTTTGATCTTGGTATATAATATTTCTCTATCACTATCACACATTCCAACATAATCATAATACCTACACTAATAATTCACTATAGTTTTACAACACTCTCACTACATTTTTTTTCTGCGTATTATTTTTTTATTCCTATCGAACCTTTTTAATTTTAATTTTAATTATATAACACCACAACAGCACGAAAAAAATTGGCTACTTTAACACAGAAAACAGTCTAGTAAAGTAGCCAGGACAATGCTCTATATATCAGAGGTAGAGTCTTCTCCATCTCACACAATAAACTACAAGTATTATACTTAATTGCAATATAAATGTATCTTATGTTTATCATGTTATATTACAATATTTTATATTTACCTCTGTTATAACAAAAACATGTATATCAACATAGTATAATAAATAAAATTAATATTCCTCCTGGTCTAGAACCATGTTAATCACTATGTTTAAAGAGGATCATCTGATTAAGTGATCTTTTCTTCACGAACTTCTCGAGACTCATTGTTTCTTCTGACAATAAGTCCAACGCATGTAAACATCTATTATCTTAAAATATTTTTTTATTTTATTTTCGTTGTCACTACAACAGGTTTTAACACAACAACTGAAGTAAATCATACCACAAAAGCACCCAGATTTGAGAAAATTACAATGGTGTATTATGTCCTCATCAAAAATTGAATTCGGAGCCCCCGGTGAGAGAAGCCAGTGTAATGTCCATTGGACTACAAGGGCCGAAAAACATATCGTTAAAAGTCTTTTCATAATCGATATTCCTGGAGGATTTGTCTTGGATTAAGATATTTTTGTGCCTCACAGTCTACGAAATACGCAGCATTTGCTATATGCCAGCAAGAAAGATTGTAAATATGAAGACTAGGCGTTTGAAGAAATTATGTTTATTGAGTTCAAGTGTACCTACAAATAATAAATTCATGGAAATGTATCGAAACGAACAGACTTTGAGTTCTTTCTCTTTTTAACTTCAAATACAATCTAATTGAAAAAGAATCTGGTGATAGCTTATATTAGTGACGCGTTAGGTGATGAAGATGGGAATGTCTGATTGTTTTTATTTTTATAATGAACCATTTTCTTCTTATCTTCGTCAAACTGATCATTCATATATGTATTTTTAATATTTGCAAATTGAACTTTGTGGTTTAATATGTTCATGATGCTTCGTCTAGTCAACATTCCTGTCATTATCTAATTTGAATTAAATGCCATTAAACAAATAGCACTTAATATCGGGAACAATGCAAAATTAATAGACCCGATTTAAAAAATAATATAATATATTACTAGTAAATTTTTATATAGCCTACAGATAAACCATAATAATTATATTAATTGTTGTCTTAGGATTTTATTCATAAATACATTTTCGAATCAAATATCTAAACATCTAACACATTAGATCGGTATTTTATACAAACAAAAATATAGGAAAATTGCTCATAAATTCCAAAGACTAACATGATAAATTTAATAATTCCGGTGTAAAAAAATAGCTGTAAAGATTGTTTAGCTTTCTATATTGGTAAAATAAATCGAAATTTTAACAAAAAAGTCAAATAGTATTAAGTAATGGAAATGGTTTTTTAGAATTTTTCAATAATTTATTAGAAAATTATCATAATTTTGATATAAATTTGAGATTTTCTATTTTACATATAAATAATATTGATCTTAAATTGAATAAATAAATAAAGTATATAAAAGAGACCAAAATATTTTAAATAACCAAGTAAATTTAACCACAAATCCTATTCTAAAAAATTTTACTAAAAAAAATTCTAATAATATAATTTTTTATCATAATATAAATTTTCACATCTTTCATCATAGTAATAATTTAAGTTAAGCACTAGATTTATTTTTTTAAATAATTATTATTTTAACGATTAAAAAAGTTTTTTTAAGCCTTAGAATATCGTGACATATATGTTGTTGGTTAGTTAATTTGACATTCTAAAGAAAGAAATGGTATTTTCCGAAACCGGTTGGTGTTTTAAAATGACTCATTAAGTGGTTTATTATAAACGAAGTTAAATATTCTTTTAAAAAAATTTAATATTAGTAATTTATTTTATTGTTTTAAAAATAGTAGTAAAGAGTTTGTAATGCTTGGAATATTTACTCAATTACTATCAGAGATCAAAATTGTCGAGAGAATCCGGGGACATGTTTTATTAAACCGTCAACATTTTCTTACCTATTCGAACTTACTCGCTAAAATCTTCATGAATATGAATAGCGAACGCCTCAACTCGGGCTTATATTAATTTACATGAATAATGAAAACAAAAACCCAAGTCGAGTAAAATAGCTGTCTTATTTTGAATTTTATTTGAGCGTTTACATCAAGGCTCGAGGAGTGCGGCGGCGAACGTCGGATGATGGTACGGCGTGGAGGGAGAGGAAAGGGGGAGGGATGACGTTTTGAAAAATGATATTCACACAAAAGCGCGTGCGGATGGGGTAAAAGTGAGCTAAGCAAAATATGAAAAATGCTGGAAAATATGATGATATATGACTTTTTAAGATTCTGCGTCTTAACAAACAAGGAATTATTGATTGTAAATGACAAAATAATTTTATCACTATTGTTATTTCATCATTATCACAAATGCATCAGTATTACAATTTTACCATTACCGGTATTAAATAATTATCACTATCATATTTTACTTATTTACAACATTACGCCACGAGTTTTTTTATGTTTTTCTATTTTGTCAGAATGATACGCGGTGAATGCTATACAGTGCGCTTAGGCGCTTTCGAAAAATTTGTCAGAAATGTGGCACAATAATAAACAATAAATTTACAAAACTTAATGTGAAACATAAAGTCTGTCATTTTTTCTATCCAATAATTATTTCTATTTATTTTCTATCCAATAATTAGACAATCAGAAATTAAGGTAATGATATCATAATTTCAGTACTTAATTAGGAACATTTAAATATTTATCATTCTAATCTATCTTCAAATATGTACATGCTATATTCTAATCTTTTTTCTCTCTTACATTTACAAAATAAATAAAATATTTGACATCTTTTACATACATGTATAATAATTAATAGTATATTAGCGTATACTATTATTATTTACGTTCACAAAGCCAGTCTAGAGATAAATGTTCACCTAGTCTTCTAGGAATTCTTCCTTAAAATTATTTATCCAACTTATATATGTTTACTATAAGATTATTTAAAGTAGATATTGTGTTAGTAAAACTAAATATTAATATATTTTTTAATACATTTAACATATGGGAAAAAAAGTTTTATATTAAATAAAATAACAATAACTTTGTTATTATTATACTTTAACCAATTTCGCTTTTTTAAAGCTTCATCAGGACGTATTTAAAACTAATCATAAATACAAAAAGAGTGCACTTATATATTATATACATAAAGAGGGAGATAAAATATAAAATTACTTGTAAAAGAGTGATACAGAATACGTATACAAGTACATATAGTTAAATAAAACATCAAAGAAATTCTATTTATCTATATATTTATAGCCTAATCTGCCTTTGAAATAGCATTAATTTTGTTTTTTAACGGTTAAAACCTGTTCTTGTCAATATCGTGACCTAGAAATTCAACACATTCTTTAAAAACATATGTATTGTGTACGAGTATTGTTAAATAGAATATCAAGGGAGTTCTATTTACCTTGATCTTCTATTTAACGATATATGTATTCCGTCTCTTTTCATATAATTTTATATTCTAACTCTCTCTTTATGTATATATATATAAGTGCACTCTTTTTGTATTTATGATCAGTTTTAAATACGTCCTGATGAAGCTTGAGATAATCGAAAACGGTTGATGTATAATTAATTTCGTGATTATGCACAAAGTGATTGTTATTTTATTTAATATAATGTATAAAACCACAAAATGATTTCTATAAAATTATAAAAAGTTTTACGTTCATGCTAAAATATTAATATGTAGGCTTCATGATTAAAATAGTAGGTACGGTACTGATATTATCTTTTACACAAAGTAAAATCAAACAGAATGTTTTCAAATCGAAAGCAACGATAAATCTTAAACAATTATTAACAGAAACCTGTTAATGATAAGAGGGTTTTAAATTTTCCACGTGAAGAAATGTTAAGTCGACTATGACGGTTTTAATCTAAAAGCGATCTGCGTGTTACCCCGTCTCCCCTCAATCGGTAAGGGATGCATCCCTTAGTGCACTTTGAAGCGTATTGGTAAAATAAATTGCCACCCCTAACCTCATTCCTCGATTCTCAGCGACCCCCTTAAGAATTTCTCTAGTTCCAAATAAAGATTTTTGCTACTATTCAACTATGTCACAAGTTTAGTTTAAAGTGCCAATTTAAACTAATCTTAATTTATAACTCAATTATTTTAATATTTATTATCATTCTAAGCCTGGTATTTTCCCGAATTTAGATTTGGTTATAATATTTTTTTTTTCGTTAAGTACATAATTATTTGCATTAGAAGGTACCAACTTACATTTGAAATTTTTCTACCACGTTCGCATAAGTTAAGTAAGTTAAGGTTATCTTAAGTAATATCTAATCTACTGAAGGCCTTAATCTATGGCAATATCTGTAAACTGTCAAAAGTTAGTTTGTCACTATTTAAATGTGACTTTCAATGGAAATAATTACGTGCATTGCTTTTAAAATTCTGTAACACACCGTATTCTCTAGATATTCACACGTCAAATCATGTGGTATACATGCGTAATACACACGCTCAATTTTTAGATTTATTCGCGGAAAAACTATTATTACGCAAAAAAACATTAAAATGGCTAAGGAATTTTTATTTTCAAAGCAATCTTACTGGTAAGCAAATTTACTTTGTTCATTTTCAATGATTTTTTGAAATTATTTTTTTTAATTATCTTTATTTTGTATTATGCTCTATCTGAAACCATTCTAGAATACACATTAAGCGTGATCCGAACCATTTTTGTCTAGATAATATTTATTTAGTACATTTTTTAAATAAACTTGATGTTATTTTTCCCTAAAGCTTCCAGTTCGTGGAACATAATACATATTTTATTTATGAAATTAGTTTACTGAATAAAAGCATTTTAATCCACTTCTTCTTGGTAAAACGTATTTCGTTAACGTCTTTGCAAACAATAAATGTTATGATTTTGAATTTACCTCTCAATTCAGATCAACAGTTTTTTTTTCTGTTAGTAGATTTTGCATTATATAAGTTGAAGAACTTACCTCGATAAGAATATTTTTATTACAATAGTTGGCTCTGTGAACATTTCAGGTCTATGGGCTGAACGCACATCCGTTCTTCTACAATATTCCCTCTAAGGTGTGCGGGAGTGCGCGCGCACATGATAACGCAAAAACATATAACGTGCACACAATTTTTATCAAGGCATCTTCTTCATGTGCCATCTTTATCGAAGGTTTGCGACCATCTTGTAATATGTTGATTTATCCAGTATCAGATCACCAACATTTTTGACATTAAATCACTTTTTGAAGTTACGTAGCTAAGATGACTTCTTTCTACCTAAGTCTCTGCTGCCTTATCTTATATCTTTTCCTCACGATGAGTTGTAAAAGATCATACTTTTCATTGTGGAGAATATGACTAGAGTATGCAGCTTTCCTTAATCGTTGTGATTAGTTTTCTTGATTTCTCCGTGCGTCTTAATAATCTTCATTAGTAATGTGGTCAATCCAGGCCCTACCTGTATATTGGCATGGTAATATTATTATTTTACCAAGGGCACAAATAATAGAATTGGTCCTTAAATTTACATAAATATTTTTTTTAAGCCGCACCGTAATTCAAAATTAGAGAGAACACTGTTCTTCAAGCATTTCTGTCTTAAGTTGTGGTTTCCCAACAAGAAGTTTGTATTCTTTCTCATCTCATTCCTGGCTTCGCAGGGGCCAAGTTCATAGATCTTCTGCTGTGCTTTGGAGTCATCACATCCCATCTTTGCCCATCTTAGACTTCTCGACTTCCATATTGCTGGAAAGCTTTCGATAAACTGATCTAAATTCTCAGCATAATTTTGTTTTCGATTCTTGGATGATCTTTAATTGCTTCTCCGTAAGAATCTAGATTTTACATCTCCAAATTGGCTTAACTGTCACACGGTGAATGCGAAATTACATTTTTCTTGACAATAGTTTAGAACAAAACAGTTCATAAAATAACGAAGTCATAAACAATAGAATTTAAACTATATTATTAAAATTTTAAATTACTTTTTTTAATAAAAAATAGTATTATTAACATATTTTTATAACGGTATATTATTTTAAAGATAACAGTAAAATCATTACAATAAAAATAATAAATCTCTTTAAACAGGACGGCAAATCAGAATACAACATATTTAAAGAAAATTAATGTCAATTTAAAACATTTTAATAATTTGCAAAAGAGCATTTTAAAGTTCAAGCGAACATTTTTCTTTATGAAGGTTAAATGCTTTGAGATGTTCCTCAAACGTGCACATTTTCGTGAACGTTTCATATGTAAGAATTATTCTTATTGTCAAGGACTGTTCTCATCGCGGTCCTTGGTTGTCATGTCTACTGCAACGATATGTGAAAATCGTTCAAAGCTGCATACATATTCATTTTATAAAATGGAAACATGATCTCTCTGTACATCTAGTTAAGGATGATGGGTAAGAGAAAGGCCGGAATATTATCCACTCAACCGGATATGGTATTATTTTTAGACTGAATGATCAACATGTCATTAAAATTGATGAGAATAATTATTACACTTAAGTTGATTGATGGCAGAGGTTGGATTTCAACCTTTGACTAAAGGTACGTAAGTGAGTACATTACTAACTCGACTACTAACTAAGACGTCATCATTGTCCTAATTTTTTTTATTGAAATAATGGAAAGTTAATTAACTAGTAAGTTTCTGAAAAGTTTAACAAAAATCTTTATTAAAATTATGAAACGTCTTTAAAACTTTTAAGTTAGCTCTATATTTTAAAACAAAGATAATATAATATAATAATGTCCAGTTATTATGAAAAGAAAAAATGAGATTTTTAATAGAACCTCTTCGGTGTTTTATATTTTATTTTATTTATCGAATTTTTAATATTTTAAGTGCTCTCCATCATTTCGTTATTATTTATGAAAATTCGTTATATTGACTGTGTAAGATTTTATGTACAAATTACAGTAGACTTTCAAATGTCCAGAACACACTTTATATTATAATAATATATAAATTATGTACATTTTTCGTTCTACAATTTATTTACATTGACTTTACGGAAGCCAAGCTCGATGACTTGATGGGAAGAATCATAACGATAAAGAAGACGCTACCTCACCGATGGTAACTTGCCTATTCGCTAGAATTATCTCTCGAGCTTGCTCTTGTCGTCCATGGTGGAGGCTGATGCGCGTTCTACTAGCACTTCGTGCATTACACTCATCCGGCCACTTTTAAACTTCTCAATCCACAAAAAAATAATTTTATGTAATAAAGCACTGTTTCCATATTGTCTACGATGAATTTCAACCCCTTTCACAACCTTCGACCATAAAAATCTGATCACTGCTCGTTGTTCCTCTTTGGTGCAAACTGCTAGCGGAGCAGACATGTTTTCACTATAATAGCCGGAAGACAAATGACGCGATTGGGATTAAATTTTGCACACGTAACCCCAGTCATACCGAAGAACTTGTATACCAAAGAGTTTGAATGGTAGACGCCAAACTCTCAGGTCAGTATCTACTTCAGCCACAGGAAGGGTTATGGAACCGACTAACTGTTGCCAGAAGTTTAAATTTAGTGAATGGGGATTTGCGGTGGTAGGACCAAAAGCGTGGAACTCTTTAACCTCCGTCATAAGAAATAGTGCATCAGAGACTTTATTTAAGAAGAGACTAAAAAAGCACATTTTCAAAAAATCGTTTTCATACGTTAAAATAACAATTTTTAATTTTAAAAACAAAAATAATGTTAAACTATAAATAAATGTGTTAAGCGCTCTTCAGGTGAAAGGTTTTACTAAAATGGCGCCATACAAATTATTCGTTACTATTATTATTATTATTATTTTTATTATTATTATTATGTGGTTGAATAAAAACTATTTTAAATTAAAAATAATATTTTGGTCTGTTATTTAAAAAAAAGGTTTTTTACTGCCTCGATTAATCTGCAATCCGATTTTGATTTGATTTTTAAAAATTAATTAGTAAGATAAAATCAAGCATTTTTGTTGTAAGCGCAAAGTTTATAAAAATTTAAATAGTGATATTTTTGATTATTATTTGCTTAGACGAAAAATATTGGTTCTTTTTAAATATTTACTCAAAATTTTGAATTTATGTTTCAGTGTAATAAAGTTTATAAATTCGTCTGCTGCAAAATAAATTACATTCATTTTTCGCACAGCAAAATAATATCATTAGGTACTTTTTCAAATGAAAAGTTCTTTAATAAATACCGACACGCGTGTGAATCGGCTTGAGGGAAATGTAACAAATGCTCTCGGTGCGGGCGGCGCCGGCGCTGGTGGGGTGGTTACGTCGCGGCGGGGTTCGCCGAGGGCGCGTCGCTCGCCCGCCGCATATGTCTGCCGTCACCCTCAATAAGGGGAGACATCCACATTCCCGAAGACATTAGGAGGCAACCAGCATCCACTTGTGATAGAGCGCCGACGGATAGGGAGCCGTGGGCCTGGCGAAATATTTTAAAACTAGTTTTTACAAATTTATTTGTCCGTTAGATCGATTATTTTTTTAAAATCATGATAAATTACTTCCTGATTACTGTGAGCATAATTTGAAAATTATTTAAGACTTGTAGCATAGTTTATAGAATAAATAAATGTGATGTATCTGTGTGGCACGAGTGCGTGACGCGTGCAGGTTGGCAAGATGACGCGCGTGAAAGAGATAAAGGATCGCGCCGCGGTCGGTGCGGCCTCTCTCGTCTACGAACTGTTTTACGGATAACATAATATTGACTTGTATAGAAGCATTAAGGAATAAAAACTATTAAGTACGATTATTATTCATCGACCCAATTCCGTACACTAAGAGAACATCATCTCAAGCACAATTGTGGACTCATAACAATAGTCTCTGAGATAGTTTTATCATGTAGAACATATATATATATATATTTATTTATTTATTCATTATAAGTACTATGATACAACACAATAAATATTTTTTCGTGCTACACTTCTCTAAAAAGCATATACTTAAGCAGAGAAGTAGAATGTATATTAGTAATTATTGTTTACCATAACTAGCTTAAAATAAAATAAAATATAATAAAA
The DNA here is from genome assembly GCA_022840565.1 of Eubasilissa regina. NCBI lineage: Eukaryota > Metazoa > Arthropoda > Insecta > Trichoptera > Phryganeidae > Eubasilissa > Eubasilissa regina. The sequence goes on from JAINEB010000018.1 coordinate 33,479,246, forward strand.
TAAAAGTAATAATGACATAAAAATATTATTAGTTTCGGGGTACATGTTTATCTTTAAAGTGTTTTTTGATAGCATTGATTATTTATTTATTATCATTAATTTTCTTGTTTTCGGGTAAGTTGTTAATTTTTTTTTTCTAGGTACAGTGGTGTTGTGCAAATGATGTGTTGATTTTTGAGCATGAAAATACAAATTTATACCTAGTACGATTTCCAGTAATAAAATTTTCTTTTTCTTTTTTCTTTTAATATTTGAAGAATAGAATTTCTTTCAAATAGATCACAAAATGTTGGTTGGTACTTTGAATTCTACAAAAAGTAATTTTGTCGAATAATCTTTCGGTTTTTTTAACATTACTTTTATGATAAGTTTTTGTGTTTTTTTTACTGGAATCAGGCTATGAACGAGAAAAGGATGGTATAGAAGATATATGAGAGGTATGTTGAAAGCATCAAGAACAGAGAACGCTGGCATGACCAAATAAATTAAGTACTGGAGGACGGTCTTGTTATAAGCTTTAACAACCGAAGAATTAAAAAATTAGAATTTAGAATTTTAACAGTGGATGCATGTGCATTGCATTTGTGCAGTGTATTTGTGCAGTGCATTTGTGCAGTGTATTTGTGCAGTGTATTTATGCAGTGCATTTGTGCAGTGCATTTGTCTGTTTTTAATTCAGTCAATTCACTTGCTTAAATAAATGTATTGCGTATACTCACTAGTTATAATTTTCATACAAATATTGTCGCCACTGAAGAATCAAATTTAAAAGGTTTAAATTTAAAAAAAAAATGTCTTATTTAACTTCTTAAATAAAACTCTTCAAATAATAATCGTGTAGTGTAGTTACGAGTATGTATTTTAAATAATATTTTAAGACATTCATTATTTTTTTGACTGTCGCATTTAACTTGTTTGACTGGGACATGTTTAAGTACATTTATCGTTGTTGATTGATCTATTGTTTTTGATTTATTGTTGTTGATCTATTATTGTCATTGAACATTGTTGATCTATTATTGTTCTTGAATTAAATTGTTTCATTAGACACCATCAAAAATTATTTCAGAGTTATAAGCAAAGTGAATAAAACATATAAATTTCTGTATTCCGTCTCACACGCTCTCGTTGTTAAGGCTTCTTAGATGACTCAATCGATCACGTGATAGAATATATGCAAGGTGCGGCATAAAGAAGTTCTCCATTTTGAAGAGGCACAGGTAGTCGGGAGCGAGTAGAGAGTGTTGAGAGTGATGACACTGAACGGTCGTGCCGTTTTTAGTACCGGTTATGGCTTATTCTGGTGAGCATCGCGCTTTTGTTATCGAGTAGCTTATTAGAAATGGTGGATCGACGATAGCAACACAGCGTGTATTTCTCATCCACTTAGCGCACCCACTTTTAATGAACACGCGCACCCACTTTCAAAATCTTTGGTTTCAACAAGATGATGTAACGGCCTCGTCGTTCTCTTGAAGTCATCAAATAAATGTTTCCTGGAAACGTTGTATCTTTACACAGTGATGTCGGCTGGCCATGCTCGCCATATTTGACAAACTGTGATTTTTTTCTGTGAGGCTACCTCAAAATCAAGATATTTCAACATCGGCACAGCAGTTGAGAAGCTCTCAAAGAGGCGATCACCCAGAAAGTTGCTGTCATTCCGCCCGAAATGACTCGCAGAGTTATAGGAAACTTCCGAGAGAGGCTCAGCGAAAATATTAGTAATGGTTGCCGCCACTTAAATAACGTGTTGTTTAAAAAACGTTAAAAAAAACTGCATTATATGTACTAAACATAAATGAAAGTTAACTGTGAAGAAAAGCCACATGGTTTTAGTAACTAACTGCCGGAACTGTTCTAACTTTTAAATTTCTTCCAAAAGAGTTTTAAATATGTTGAATGGAATCGAAGCGAGAGTAAACAACTCTCATAATGATTCCAGGATAGGCTGGGAGCTTATGGGGTTTCCTTCACATCAAAATGAAAGATTTTTTGTTGTATCTTTTTTGGTTTGGATTTTTTTCATTTCAAAATCGGGGAGTTATTTATGCTGCACCTTGTAGTTTAAAAAGCTATTGCACGCTGTGACGGAAGAGTGGTAGCTATGATTAAGTCAAGGTATAGTATGCTTGTTTAATAAAAAATGTATTATTTATGTACTAAGTACAACATTTCATGATACAATTTGTTTAAATAATTTTTGTATGTATGATTAAATTGCAAATTAAGCAATGCAAGAATTGCAATAAAGAACTGAAGTGCAAATGTAATAATGTTGATGATAAGAAAAATTAAAAAAAAAGATAATTTTTATTTTATCATTTATAGTAAATAAAATAGGTAGGTACTGTGGCTTGCGACTGAATAAAATATTGTCGCACGTTTGGAAAAGAACGAGGTCTAAACATCAAGAAGGTTTAGTGTCTAAAGTTTTCTATATGGGAACACGCACAGTGGCACCCTCGTTACGCTGGTCTCACGAATGCGTATTGGGGATGACGTTTTTATGTCACATCTGTGAATTGAGCGTAAGCACCGCGAGCACTTTAAATGTGGATATTTTGAAATGTAGATATTTGTTCTGCTTTGAAATCATCACGCCGCATGCATACCCTAACTTATCCCTACAATGAATTAATAATATTGTCACAAAAGTCTTAGCATCGCTAGCCCCTGGATTGTTTCAGAAAATATTAAATTTTTGTGGTGAAGCATCAGATTAAAACTTTATAAAAATAAATTCCCAAAATTTAAAGAAAATCTGTAAAAATCTAGCAAAACACATAGAGGCACGAATTTTCACAACACAATCGTCTCACATTTTTACATTAATTACGATATTATATTAATACACCACATATACATACGTTGTTATGATTATTTTATTATTTATTATTATATCTTACATCTACATATTATTTCTGTGTTTCGTTACATTATTTAAACACATTTTTTATGTAATTTTTAAACCTGTGTAAAAAAACCTATAAATCTAAATATTTCTTATGGCTAAGACATTAGTATTTGTGATATACATTCTAAATAAGTCAATCGTACCTTTAATGCATTAAAATCCAAGACTTCTATACAAGTATACATAATATACAAATGATAATAATAACATTGGATAATTTTTATAGGGCCATTTTTATAAAAAATTTCACCTCAAGGGCACTTTACACATATAGTCCTACACTATCTAAAATCGTATTTAAAATTAAAAATAGTTATTTGAACTTATAGAAATGATTTTTTGAAAAGGTTCATTTGCACTGTTTCTTATGACGGAAGGCAAAGAGTTCCATGCTTTTGGGCCATTATAAATGTTTGTTTAAGACTAAGACTTTTGGTAACGGCTGGTTGGTTTTACAACCCTTCCTGCAGCTGAAGCAGAGGTTGGATTCAAATTGTCTGAGATGTAAAATTCTTGAAGATACAGAGACGCCGTATTACGTGTCGCTTTGTGCATTAACCAGTATAATTTAAATTCAACAATTTTAGGGGAGTCAATGTAGCTCATGCAAAAATTATGTTATATGAGAGAATTTACAAACTCCATATATTATCCGTGCTGACGCATTAAGAATGGCATTAGCCATCAAGCATAAATGCTGTTACAATAGTCCACACGTGACACAACAAATGCATTTATGAGTTGACGGGCTTCCTTAATAATAATAATAATGGATAATTCGCATAGCGCCATTTCCGTAAAAACTTTCACCTCGAGGGCACTTTAAACATAAACTGTTTATAGATCTACAATTATCTTTGTTTTTTTTAAATTAAAAATCGTTATTTTCACTTATGGAAATGATTTTTTGAAAAAGTGCGTTTTTAGTTTATTTTTAAATAATGTCTCTGATACACTGTTCCTTATAACGGAGGGCAAAGAGTTCCACGCTTTTAGACCTGCCACCGTAAATGTCCGTTTATTAAATTTAGACTTCTGGCAACGGTTGGTCGGTTCTACAACCTTTCCTGCAGCTGAAGTAGAGGCTGACCTGAGAGTTTGACGTCTACCATTCAAATTTTCTGGGATACAAAGTTCTTGAAGATACAGAGGCGCCATGTTGTGTGTCGCCTTGCACATCAACCAGCACAATTTAAATTCAACTCTTTCAGGGAATCAGAGCCAATGTAACTGATGTAAAAGGGATGTTATATGAGAGAATTTGGAAACTCCATGTATTATCCATGCAGCCGCATTTAGAATCTATCCAGCTGAAACATTGGCAGGCCAGTATAGATGCTGTTACAATAGTCCACACGTGACACCACAATGCATTTATAAGTGACGGGCTGCCTCAAGAGGAAGATGTCTCGAAATACTTTTAATCTCTCTCAGTTGATAAAAGCATGCACTTTTACATACAGTTTTACTGATTTGTGTATTCATTGAAAGATCTGAATCAATGTGCACGCCCAACAACTTAACTGCAGATTTAGCTTTCACAGACATTGATTCCTGTATTAAGTTTTGCCTTTTAGGTGTTGCTGTCCATAATAATTCCGTTTTGGATGGATTCAATATAAGTCTATTCTGTGCCATCCACTCGCCTATATTATCTACGTATCTTGCAATTTTTCTTTTTAATACCTCTGTATCACCCGGCTTGCAGAAAAAATAAATTTGCGTATACCCCATAGGTTTTTTGCAGTCTCTCAAGGAAGATTTGATGATTGACTGTATCAAATGCTGCACGCATATCTAAAAAAGCAAGCAGGACCAGATGGCCCGAGTCAGTAAGTGTTATAATGTCAGACAGGACTCAAACCACTTCTCTTTCTGTAGAATTATGACGTCTGTAAGCAGATTGAATTTTAGTAAATAAAGCTTTTTCTGTTAAATACATATTAAGACGACATGATACAACCTTTTCCATTATTTTTGAGAGGAGCAGCAAATCAGAGACCGGGGGAAGATGTTGTTTATGTAAATGCCTTTGATAGTTGGTTCCCTGGTTTCCGATTGACAATAAGGGCACATATGATATATGAACTGCACTAACCTTTTTATTGTATTTGCTGTCTCTCTAGTCCGATGTTGTTGTTCTTTTAGCTGGGTAGATTTCAACCGACCAAAGCGCGCACTGGTGGCTTATTTGGACCTCTAAGATAGGTCGAAGCACGGGATGTAATTGAACCGCCTGTCGTTTACCGTCTTTTTGGCTCTCCGAAAAAGGCAGAAATACTCACATACACACATTTACATTATTATAAATCAGGAAACCAGTGGTGCCAATCGAAGTAACAAGGCGCGTAAATAGATGTTTTCGAATATTTTTAATCTGTCTCAGTTGATAAAAGCGTGTACTGGCAGTGGAAAGATCTGAATACAACCAATAACTTAACTACAGATTTAGCATTCGCAGACATTGATTCCTGAATTATGCGTTAACTTTTATATAATATACAAATATAAAGAATACATTATATTTCATAGAAGTTACATTATTAGACCGAGTGAGAAATACTGACATAAGAGAGACTCTCGGTATGAAGCCCCTACTTCTACTAATGTTACAGGAACGGCTACATATTCTACATGATGTATCTTTTTAACAATTCCGTAGGAAGGTTGCCGATGGCTCAGAATAAGCTGGGATAAACAACAAAAATAAATATATAATATAAAGGCAGATTGGGGCTTCACTGGCAACTAATACCGAAGCGGCGCAAGACAGGAATAGATGGAAGCGCCTTGTCGAGTTTTTGGATCCCCGACCCTCCCAGGAGAGCTTAGCGATTCAACGATCGGGGGTTTAAGTCTCATTTCAGAGGACCAGACAGTTTATCCTTCATAGCATAATCATTTAGTTTAGTTTGAAAATATGAGTAAGAATATTGATATGACACACATTACATGCAAACACGTCTCGTTAAATATATGTATGCACCGTGAATATTATATTCCGGTGTTGTTTTTAAATAACTAAAAAATGAAACACAAATTTTATTTGGTTTTCATTTATCGATTATTCGATTTATTAAAATGATGTATGGAATACGACATCGGCCAAGTGGCCGCCTCTGGCAACGGCACATATGCGTGCTCTTTTAATCATATTTTTCATAAAATTCTCGCACACTTCGCGTGTTATTTCAGCAATTTCATTTCGAATATTGTCCTATAGCATCGGAATTATTGTTGGCTTATTGGCGTATACTTTTCTATTCAAGTACCCCTACGGAAAATAGTCGAAAGCCGTCAAATCAAGTGATCGAGGAGGCCAGTCAATATCACAACTTTTTAACATTATGCGGCCGGGAAAAAGTCACGCAAAATTTCGAGCGTAGCTCAAGATGTGTGTGAGGTGGCACCGACCTATTGAAACCACACGTGTTGCAGGCTCATTTCGGCCACCAAAAAGTTTTCCAACATGTGACGATAGTGATCAACATTAATGGTTACAGTATTGGCGTTATCATTCAGATAAAATGTTTTAATGACTTCAACACGTCGATGAGGCCTTAGATGCTCCATAATTAATTGTAATCAACTATTCTCACGACTACCAAATGCGAACTGACAAATGTCTGCCAAACCAAAATGGCGGCCAAACAAAATCGGCCTGGAACATAATGTAATTAAATATACTAATAAAAAGTAGTCAGTGTAGTTTTTTAAATTAAAATTCTTTAGTTCTGCAATTTTTTGAGACGTCATTAATTATATAATACATCGGTTTTAGTCGCCACACATAAATAATTGTTAATAAAAGTGTGTGAAATATATTGCATACCGCGCTGTGTTACTGTATGTATTAAATATTTTTATGGCAAGTCTTCTTACTGGGGGATGATGATGTACACAAAAAATATAAATTATTACCTACGCAGACACTCCATAATATTGCACTTCTCTTAATTCCTGTGCACAGAGGACTGGAAGTAACCGTCCTTCATTGGCTTCGAACCCTAAACCCTAATCCCTTGAACGCAGAACCCCCCACGCTAAAAAGGGAAAGTCATTTATTATTGATGACACCTAGTGTAACCAAAACAAGAAGCGTGGGGATGATATACGGGCACTTGGTCCAGAGTCTACGCGCAGACACTCCGAGAAGCGGTCTTACCCAACAGCGATGTCTTGCAAGACTCAAATTTATTACTCTCATTAATAAAGTGTTTTTATATTAACGTTTTCCTTTGGTCAACCATTTTTTATTCAATATAATATTTTATAAATTACAGAACTTTATCATTTTTGTGTTGTTACTGGAATTTATTTCGACTCTTTTTCTTTTTCGAGGTGGTTCAAAATGAGTAGTGTAAATTATTATTTGTTATTACATAAAATATTCACCGGATGTCTCTAAATTAACGAAACTGAAATTTTACCAGAAGTATTAAATATTTATACATTAACAGGCGATTCGTCTTCTAATTCTATATATCCTGTTACATGATTTAATGTGGTTAGGTTAAGTCATAAAAATGGGGTGTTATCTCGTTTGCAATGTTTTAAATTGTATCGTAATCGTATTGGATTTTATTAAAAAGCTATATTAATAAAATTATGAAAAGAAAATAATATACTTATGAAGGAAACCGGATAACTGACAAATATTTGCCAGTTTGCATTTAGTAATCGTAAAGAATCGTTGATTACAATTTATAATGAAGTATTCATTGCCTCAACAACATGTTTGGGTTTGCAACTCATGTGATTTTAACAAGACGGTGCCACCTCATACACAGCTCGAGCTATGTTTAAAATTTTGATGAATGAAACAATATAGGCCTGGAACATAATATTCACCCTGTATCTGGTGTTCAGATTGATGCATATGAATGAAAATGTGGTTGCTGAGGTTAATTAATCCGAACATAAAATTAATAAATTAGTAGTGAATACAGAAATCTGATTGTAACATTATGAATAGGATTAAGAATAGATTAGAAATAGTTACCACGTTAAGCATTTAATGAGCTTAAGATGTAAAGAAATATATACGATACGAGTGTTGATCGCTCCATAAATATAGAACATCCGCGTTAGCGTAGAAGTTCTATCATTGCCTGATGAACTAAACAGTTAGGTACTGGAAGATGGTCTTATTGGAAAGTTCAACAATTGAGGAATGCCATAAGATGTTTGAATGAGAATGAGTCTAGAATTCTGTAGCAAAGAGTATGGTGTTCTATTTGAACTGCCTAGTAGAAAAGGTGAGAAGGCCATTACCAATAATTGTTAAAATATTTTTTAAATAAAAATAAAAATGTGACCAGTAAATACATAGACATAAAATAAAGTGAACATATAAGAGATGGATTTGGAACATTAGTTGTGGGACGAGGGGCATTCTACACACATTCTTGGTGGAAACATAAATCCGATAGTTTATGACACATTTATGTGACAGTAAAAGTATTTACTCTTCGAAAATTAAATTGTTGCGTAAACCAGACGTATTTTTACGTTTGCATATTATATTGTCAGCGTTAAAATTTTAGTTACAATCGAGTCATATTTTTAAAATAAGTCGCGGAATTGTTTGATCGCGTGAGTGACACCAAAATGCAAATATTCAAATAAGGAATTTGCGTTAGTCTATGTATTTGGTAATCTGTAAGTTTTGCTAATAATAAGTAACTTTTCTCGAATATATAATATATTTTTTGAATACAAAAAAATGTGTCGTAACGTTGAGGGTACAAATAACTGGAGTTACTTTGTTCTAATACAATCAAATAAAGTTTTATAAGAATTCTCGGGATCGGAAAACAAAGAAACTCACTCTGAAACTGAAATTTCTCACAATTTGCAATTAATCAACGATGTTCATTAATTCGTGTTGGCTGTAGCTCGCTTTTATCTGTCACTCGCCGAGGGTAGGCCGCTGCGGAAGGGAGAAAGAGAGTATTCTTCCCGAATGACAAGGCATGCCTTCTCTGGACTTGATTTCAATGGATCCACAAAAAAGGGATGACCACCGAAGAAGACGTAATTCGTACTAAAACAAATTTCACGGACGTGCGTAACGAACAAGCAGGGGATTGGTAGGAGGACCATTTGAAGAAACAGACGCACACTTGACAACTTGATGGAGTGTAAGATGTTTCTAGCCTGAAGTCCTCATTTATAAGGAGTGGTTAACCAACTAAAGTAATCCCACATTGTAATATTTAACTCAACACTCAAATTTTATTTATTTCTTTAAATATATTGCTTATTCGATATAATTTATAGGTTAAACATATATAGTGCCTAATTCCAAAACCTCCTAAAATGACTTTATGTGTTCTTGAATTATGAATAAAAACGTATATTTTGAAAGAAAATGTACAAAATGTTTGTTTTTCATTAGCATTTTTTAAAGAATTCTGTAATGTAAAAGTTTTTTTTCTGTATATATCGTTATGGCAGCCATACTGAATTTTAGGTCTCGTGATCATCAACAAGCTTGACTTATTTCATTTTAAGGAGAATAACAACTAATACAGTCTGCTTTGGGGTATTTTGGAACTAACCCTGATTTTTAACATGCAATGCAATGCTTTTGCGAGAAACAATGTATTCTGCATGTAGTTGATAAAAAAATCTACAAAACGGCATATTTAACTATAATTATCCAAAATCCGTTTTAGGAGGTTTTGGAATTAGGTGCTACAATATATATATGTAACTAGTCGTTAATAATTTTTTCAGATTTACAAAATTATCTAGTAGGTGTGTAAGATATTAAGAATGAATAAATGTTTTTTTTTTTGTATCTACATAGATCATTGAATATTGTTTTACCCAACAGCCTACCTAACACTTAACACTAAGATTTAATTATCATATCCCATTTATAGAAAAATAAAATTATTGTACTAACCAAAAATTAATTAAAAAAAATTATAATTCAAAATGAGTGCAAAGAAATTTGACGTGTAACGCGTGATCTTTGCGTGCATTTTTGAACTAATTTGAAAAGTGCTTCCCTAAATTGATATAGCAACATTTTGAAGGAATACAATTGGAATTAAAATGAGTACAAAAGTCACTAATTCTAAAATGAAGGAAGGGTTTTGAAGTAGATTTCGATTTTACTTAATTAAATCTATATTTATCTAAAAAATAAAATCATATTTTTAAATTGATTGTTTTCTTGTTATATTTAAACTGTCTTCTCTAACTTATATCATTAATATCTCGGATAACAGATATATGGGAAACATATTAGAAAAAATATAAAAAGATTTCATAAGTAATTGTTATAAAAATTGTTAAATTATTTCAGATTTTCTGAGTTAAGAAATATTATTATTTCATCTTTGCAGCCTTTATGACTAAAAGCGGAAGCAATATGCAGCATAGCTTGCTTGTATGCGTAATTTTATTCGATAGATTCCGTAAGTGCAACTGGGGAATTCCCCTAATGCTAAAGCCTATGGGGTGGGATGAAAAAGTAGCGGGTGGGGCGGAATAAGGCGGGGGTAGGAACGGAATTGACAATTGACGCAATTGGGGGTAGCTTACGCTTTCTGGGGTTGCATTAAACACGACTCTTCGGGTACGCCAGGGGTTACTAACTTTTAACATTAACGTCGAAAAATGTGTGATGAAAATGCGGTCATTTTTGCTTCAAAAACCTGTTCAGACCAAGCACTTATAATATGATCGTTAAGCTAAAAGTGTATATGGATGTGAAAATTGTATCATCTCGTAGAAACAATTAAAGGCTATCTAAGTATTCAAAAACAAAATTGTCCGGATAATATGTAGTACATGTAACTTGTAGTTGCACTTGAACCTTCTTTATACACGAGTCTTACTCTGAGAGAAGAAATAAATGTTAAAAGAAAGATATATATATTCTACTGATTATTTTTAAATATATTATATTTTCTAATATTAAAATAATTAAAAAATGAGGATAATCACCGATAGTAGCCGCACAAACACTGAGCTTGACAAGGCCTTCCAAGAATCAAATATTACGGCAATATTGAGGTCGAGAAGACCAAGAGAGGCAGGTGTCAGATGTGATAACTTCAGAGCTTTCCGTAAAACTTATGAGAGAATATCAATAAGAACACGACCCCTAGGTCATCCAAGAATGAGATGGCAGACAATTTTGAAAATGATACAGCGATCTTACACATTTTCTGTTGGGAGACCATAGCTCAAAACAGAGGTCTGAATAACTGCAATTAGTCATGGATCCAAAAGTATGTACACGATGTATTAATATGCATATCATCACCTTCACTATTGGCTTTACAACTCCTGGTGGATCTAAGCCTCCTCAAGAATTTTCCTCCAATGATCTCTACTATGATCCATCTCTCTCAAGTTCTGGATTTCAAAGACAGATATGTCTTTGAAAACATATTTTTAATTACAATAAAAATAGATGTGCAAACACGGAATACATGTAACATCAGTATTCTTACAAACATCGAATAACAAAAATAGTATTCTTAAAACTAAGCTAAAATGCTTATGCTATGAAAATAAGACTAACTTCTCGGTCTGGAATGAGACTCAAACCGTCGATTACTAAATAACTAGATAAGTGTCTTAACCATAAAATCAACAGACACGTCAATATTATCGTTTAGAAAACATTTTAATATTATTCTTACTATTAATATGCTCGTACTGTGTAATAATTTAAATAAAATATCACGAGTACGCATACAAGTTATTTGCATCATCTTGCTTGTACTATTATACTTACATCTTAGAAACATACACTTTTTGTATCATTAGTTACAAACCACTGTAAAACGTACGAAGGTGGCATGAGCGGGACTAATGGTTTGCCCTAACATGTAAGGGTGGGTTTGCTCTGGGTGGTAAGGAAACGCAAACAAAGATTTCGCTACCCTTATTTTATTTAAAAAACGTTTTGAAGAAACGCTATTTGAAGTGGAGATGTGATTTATTGAAGTGAAATATGAGTGTGATTAAATTTCTGTGAATTTTTTGGGTTTGTAGGTTATATATATATACATAGTGGAAGTCTATGTTAAGCGTAAAGCTGTTTGATTTTATAAACAGTCGGTACGAATAGTGAAACAATTATATATTTAAAAAGAATAAATCTTTTAACTAATTCACAATTATTAAGATGATCACTACAAGCTATTATTATTGATTTAATAGGCTTAATCTTTGGGTGTTTTTTTATTTATAATTTTAAGATTTGTTCATAAACAATAAAACTAAACCACGTAAACCTCTACACCTAAATGAAAACAACGTAATATGTTTGTCTTCTTGATCCACTGTGTTCATTTTGAATTTGAAAAAATGTGATAAAATTTGCAATGATATTTATTTATTAATAATCATGATCACTCTTGGATATATAGATAAATATGTTATATTATGAACTAATTATGCACTGATTTAATTTAAAATTAACATTTCATTAATTCAAGTTTTTAAAAAATCACACTTTTCGAAGTGTCAAAGGCGTCATCTTCACGGAGGAGAAATGTAATAATTGTGATGTGGTGTGCACATTTATTATTTCATTATTGTGTCAATAGGATTTAACTAGAGGGGTCTTTACAATAAAAGGGCTCCCGCATCGATTTCTTACTTCCCGACCACGTGGGTAGCGAAATTAAATTAATATTTCATTCTTTCATTGTGGTGTATACCGCAAATATTTTATCCCTTAAAGTAAATCGTATGGTGATGCATTAAAATGTCTACTTTCATCCCCTTCAAACGAAAACAGGGGTGGGTGCTGATAACTATATTGTAAAAGTGCTGAGTAACTGAGAAATGAAAATCCACGATATTTTGATGGAAAAACATCTACCATTTATTTACATAATATTATAACAAGGCAGTAGACTGATCTATTTTTTTTATTATAAATTTTCTTGTAATATATATGAATTCCATAGTTTTTAATGCATGCTTCAATAAGAAATTTCCGAGTTCAGACTTAGGTACAATTTAACTGATGATAAGCATATGAGAGATGAATATGATATGCAAACATTACCAATTAATGTTTTAACTAAAATATCTTATTTAACACAACTAATTTTTAGTTCATGCTATCTTACAATTTTAAAGTTTTGTAGATATTTTGTTTGTATTTATAACAGAAAATCTGTACTATGTTTTTCATGATAATAACTGAATGCTTGGCTGATTAAAATTCTTATAAAACATTGCTTGTTTGTCTAGTGGTTAAGATCTAGTAGTCGGAGATTCGAGCTTTGTTCCAAGAGACATTGCTGCATCTGTTTCAAGTTAGTAATCTTTTCATAACATAAGCGTTTGGATTGGTTTGAAAATAGTAAAAAATTTGATGTGATACATATTCTGTGTACATATTGTATAATATAACATATTGAATTAGCTCTGAACGATGAATTAAAAAAGAACTATAGATGGTGACCGTTTTCCTTCTGATCTTCTTATGATTCTTATGATCTTCAAAACAGATCGCAATACCAACGTGAGGGTATTATTCGAGGAACTTGGTATTAAAACAAGTGATGAGGCAATTTCGAACATGGCATCAGTTTGTAATCTCATAATATATATATGTACGTCAACTATTATTTTAATGATTTATATAAGTAATAAATGTAAAATATTTATATTTATCTGACGTAAAAATCACAAAGGTCTACATGTGCACTGAGTTTGCAGCATCGGAACACGCGTTTTATTTTAGCACCATTAGGGAAAGGTTAAAAAAACAATTTGAATAAAGACGTTCTCAAAAATATATGTAAAAAATAGTGCTAGCTATCAATTGTAAATAAGCCGTCAATTAACATTAATCTGAAATGCAGAAACAATCTATCAAAAAAAATCCATAAAATAATAATAAATTTGATGGAATGAAAAAAATCGATAAATTTACAACAATCTGGTGAATCTGTTAAGCTGAAATATGTGCATGGAAATTTGTTAAGGTATACGTCACGGGACAATGCGATGATACATTATTTGACACCTCTTTAATGTACACAAAGAGTTTTAGTTAGCTGGCACTTCCATAACAAAGGCTGGCATGGTATTTTCAACCATGAGTTTCATTACCATTTCCTCCTGACGACCGGCTAGCAATAAATACTAAAGCATGCCATGGCGTTCCGTTAAAGCTAGTTTTCATAAAACTTTTAATACCCAGATTTTTTATTAGGGATCCAGCATACTAATTTACAAGTGCGGCAGTTCTTCTAACGAGATGAAACTTTATTACAATATTTAATTTATGGAGATATCACAATTATAAATTTTAATTTTGTTCGAGTTATTAAAAACATAACTTTAATAAACTTGAATTCCTTTGTTCCTTTCGTATATATATATATTTATGAAACAAATTCGTTAGAAATATAAAAAAAATGTATTTATTACAAATTAATAAGAACCCAGCAGTTAGGCCTTTGAAATGGAAAGAATTTTCGAATTTTGCAAGCAGTAGTTCACAAATGAAAAGCAAATTCTATTAATAGAATCAAAAAATGAATTTGTTTTATAATACATTACGTAAGTGTTAATATAATGTCAAATTGTAAATTAAAATACAATCGAGCATATATAATAAGAATATATTATTTCAGATTGTTAACATTGTCTTATTAAACACTTAATGAATTAAATACATCTACCGGTTTCGAAAAATATCATTTTCTTCTTCAGCATGTTATTAACTAATCAAAAACATATGTTGTATTGTTTATTTAACAGTATCTATTTTTAAAAAACAATAATGATTTAAAAAATAAATTTAGTACCTAACTTAAGTTATTACTTGATGATACAAAATTATTAGAATAATTTTAGAATAGGACTTGGACTGGTTAAATTCAGTGGGTTGTACATAAGATTTATTTATTTCCAATAATTCCAAATTATTTAATATAAGACCAACACCGTTTACATGCAAAATAGACAATCACAATTTTTTATCAAAAGTATGATCATTTTCTAACAAATGATTAGAAAATTCTGGAAAGTCTAAATTTTAATATAAGAGTAAAGGAACATTTGAAAGTTGTTTTTGCTAATAATTCCAAGATATACATTTAATAAAAACAAAGGAGATACGTACTAAAAAAAATATAGGTATAATGAAAACGAATACATAGTGAAATTAGTGATCATTGATTAGTTCTGAAACATTTTTTATATTTTTTTAATAATTTTTCTCTGCTTACGAATTAAACCACCAGAACATTATTTAATGTGCAATATATGTTTCAGATATGAGAATTGTATAACTGATGATGTAGGAGTGCAGATGATACTAAAACTCGAATAAGATCTAGAGTGATCAAATCAAACAAAAGAATCATGCCCAAGAGTATTAGTGATAATTAACTTTTTGGAACAAAATTTAAAAAAATGCATATCTTATATTTTGCAGGACTGGAAATGTCGTGCCACTACAGACTATACAATACCTATTTTTTAAACACGCGTGGTATTGTCCAAACTATAAATTATATCTATAGTTAGTAAGATACAAAAGTTTCCTGCCCAAGAATATATATTATACATACACGCTTTAACTTTTTCAGGCCGGAAACTTATGTGACCTCATTAGTACATAGATAAATATTTCAAATCACATTTTTAATTAATGTTTTAGATAACTTTTCTAAACTCTTAATTTTACAGTTTAACTATTGCTTCAAAGATCGATGCCATTATTAAGGCTAAAATAGTATTTGTTTAAAAATTGACCTTTAATAAAAATAATTGATTAAATATGCCTACATATTGTCGCCATGCAACCAAAACTGAGTAACAACTGATAAATGACAAATTATATAGAGAAACAGTGATTTAAATATTTTTGTGTATTTTAAATATCTCGTTTGGAATTATTATAAATATTATATAAAAAAGTAGTATAAATATTAAAAATTGATTGATATTTCATCAAATTGATTATATTTGTCATAATAAAAACGCCTTTGATGCATTTAGTAAAAATTATGTATTTATTAAAATCTTGGAGTTCAAAATAGTCAAATACAAAATATCTAGGCGCTTATCAGTTAATCATTTTAAGCAGACACGTGTAAAGTTACTTGGAACTAAATTTTATACTAACTCGTATAAAAAACCCATTTTTCGATTTTATTTTGTTATTCAATTATGGTTGTACAGCGATGATATTTTTATGATGCAGAAAGATATATCATACAGAAAATAAATAATCAGAATCATCACCTTACGGAAGTGTGTAATGTCAATAGCACCCAGTTGTACGAAAAAATAGAATTTTGTTTAGGTGTATAAAAAATTGAAATAGTAAAGAACATATTAGAATTGTAAGTTATCGTGTGGTAATGACCGTTAAACAACAGGTCGCTGAATTCAGAATCGATCCTGAGAAGCAACAGAGGTCATTCTACAAAGTTCGCGTAAATTTTAGGTCGATGTGTCACCTTGAGACGTTTTACGAAGGACTTTAATGAAACCGTCGTTGGAAATGGTGATGTCTTTAAATGAATCCAGGATCTCACAATATGAGAGAAAGTTTATTCCATAGGAATTGTTTGATACTTCTTACCAGTCGGTTGTGATAATATAAATGTTTAGATTAATTCTTCAGTCGAATCCAAAATAACAATACTTTCTTCGTTAAGAACTTATTTTTATAATTAATTATTTTCTTGTAATATTTATATATTGACAACGTAGCGTATTAATATATATATATATATATATATATATATTAATACGCTACGTATATATATTGTATATATAATATATATATATATATATATATATATATATATATATATATATATATATTAATAGATATATATATTATATATATATATAAATATATATATATATATATATATATATATATATTATATATATATATTATATATATATTTATATATATATATATATAATATATATATATATATATATATATTATATATATATTTATATATATATATATATAATATATATATATATATATATATATATATATATATATATATATATATATATATATATATATATATATATATATATATATATATATATATATAGATATATATATATATTAATACGCTACGTTGTCAATATATAAATATTACAAGAAAATAATTGGAATACTGGAGGTGATAAATAAAAAGGTGTTATTCGTTATAAAATAGAGTCTAATCATAAAAAAAGAACGTAATGAAGTTAAAATCAAGATACAATTCAGTTTAACAAATCCTAATTTCGTCGAGTTGGGCGCGAGTTCGACGTTCTTCATGCAGGCAGGTGACAAGATGTTACAATAGATGGCATCACTCCGGTCCATGCTCGTCCGAGCATTCCATCTCCATGACCCTTCATCGTAGTTGATTCTCAGCATCCAGGCCAACGCAATAGGATTCGTATGCAGATTGTAGAAAATAAGATGTAAAGTAGCCCGTGGTAATAATGACACCAAAACCGAAGTAATGAAAGTAACCAAAGGGAAACGTCTCGTTTCCTGTAAAGATTATTTGTCAAACAAAAATATACACTAGTGATTGAATAACATAAAAGTATTTACCTTTTAGTTACATTGGATGCTCACAATTACATCTTAGAACTGCTGGCCGCAGCAACGACCCGCGTAATTTTGATAGCTCTACTCGATGAATTGAAAAAGAACCATAGATGTGACTGTTTTTATAACTTTCAAAACAGATTGCGATACGAACTTAAGGGTAATTATTTGTGATTACGAGGTAGTTTGCATTAAAACAAGTAATGGGGTAATTTCAAATGTGACACCAGTTTGTAATATCACTATATATATATATATATATATATATGTATTATTATTATTAAGGGGACAATAGTTATTACATTATTTAAAGTATAATCTTTTAGAATGCACAATAAGGTAATGCAAATTTTAATCAGTGGCTTAAGTAGATTATTGTTTTTTATATCATATTTTTCTTCTTTCATGGCTTTAGATCCTAGGATGGGATTTGGCCTTCTCCACAAGTGCTCTCCGCCGACTTCTATACTTGGCCATTCTTCTCCAGTTCCTAGACTCTCCCATTCTGCTCCAGTATTCTTCCGCGCAGTTAGACCACTTTTGCTCAGTCTGCCTATAGGTCGCTAGTGCCTATATAAAGTGTCCAATTTGTCATGATCTTTGGTGCCCTGTCATCTGGTATTCTTTTAACGCGGCCAATCTACAGCAGTCATTATTTTTATAAGCAGTGGTAAAATATACGTAAATAATTATTATTTAGGCATCACGTATTTTTCCGGTAGGCAGAGAGGAAAGAAGGTAACAATATTATTCCCTTGCACGCAAACTTGCCCCGTCCACATTCAGAAGTCTTCTCAGAAGACTGTCGTTCCGTATCCTGGTTAACCAGGTCACAATATTCTCATACTTCTGGTGCCATTAAATTATTTTTACTTATTATACTTATTCGTTTCGTATAACCGATTCCTAATTTGTTTAGTCGCACTATCATAAATGGATTTGCACATTTACCAACTCATATTCCTCATTTACAGTGAATTCAGTGTACTTCTATATAAATTTTACCATCTCCAGACTTTCTACACTTCCATTGGTAGATAACTATTTTTACTATTAGTAATTACTCCATTGAAAACACCATTCACTTAATTCTTCCGATGCCTTTCTAAGTTTATTGTCATTCCTATCAAATATATCAAAATCTCATAACTTAAATAAGTAAACTCTTTCATGTGTTTTAAGTATCCTTTCACTATAATATTGCGTTTCTTAATATCAATTTAAAATATCGGAATATAAATTAATAACGCAATATGCATTAGCGAAAATATATACCACATAAAATAATAGGTCAAAAACAATTCATTAAGATATGACATTGAATTTTTTTAAAGCAAAAAATATTATTAGTGTTTATTCAAGTTATAAATTTATAATATATTTAAACTAGTACCTAAGTAAAAAACATCAAAAAAATATGCTTTGGATGCTAAAACAAAAATTCCAACACAAAGCCTTTAAATTAATGAAATATAAGTTCCATCATCAAGTGCAGTGCTGTTACCTGACGGGAGGTTGTAAAATAATTAGTTTTAATAGCATCGTTAACATGCGCCCTTAACACTACATGACGCGTCGTGGTGGAGCCTGGGGGAGGGCGTGCAGTGCAAAGGAGGACAGGGATGAAATTGGAGACATGAAGGTGTTGTCAAGATGAATATTACAAGGTAGAATGAATTAATACGAATGCTTGTTACTTTTTTCTATAGAAATTACTGTTACCGGCGTTGTTGTCACCAATGGTGTAACAAAAAAAAATTGGGTCCCAATGCAGAATGCTAAAAAGGACCCTTGAAATAAGCATTGCGCATAAGATGTACGAATATTAGTACTGCGTGGTTTATACTTTAAACTTTAAGAACAAAATTAAATTAGTGTCTTAAATAATATAATATTCATACTTTCATGAAATAATATAAGTATTCTTAGGCATTTATATACACTTGTAATTTCAAAAATACATCTTTCGCTTTATGGCGATGGTCTAGTCTCTAATTTGACCTATTTAGCGGGGTACTACCGTGTATATCGATCATTTTTACGCGTTTTCTAATACATATGAGAAACAATATTGAAAATTTTATTATTCCATTTCTTGCTATGGATTATTATTATCATTGACAAAGGTATCGATACTCGCAAAAATATCAACGCCAAATGGATTGTAAGGTGTGAACTTTTTGGGTCCCTAATTCATTGCATTGGCATAGTTACGACACTGGTTGTTACATAACCTAAAAACTGCTGACAAAATCGATTATCTGTATGAATGTGAAGCTTACATTCTTGCGTAGGGAACAAGGGTCTTCAAAAATAAATTCTAACTAACGATTTACAGGTACAATACGTAATAACCTAACCGGAGAATGGAGAAGGTTAAAGATCTTGGAACTTGGAACGGTACGATACCCTGAGAAAGGTAAAAGCATGAAGGGTGCAGTGGGCGGGACATGTAGCGAAAATAAATGAGTCCCGTAACACGTATAAAGCCTTCTTATACAAGCCAACAGAATCAAGACCGAGGAGATAATGTCATGACGGATAGATGGGCGGATAATGTCAAGGCAGACCTGCTAATGTAGGCGAGTGTCCAGCAAACTGGACCACAAGGATAATATTAATGGATAAATGGCTATTTGTAGTAACTGCGGCCGTGGACTTCCGAGTTCTATAAGGCCGTTAAAAATATGAAGAAGAACTTGTCAAACTGTATTTTTAATTTTAGAATTAGCATAATATAATACTTATTGTCTTTTGTGAGGACCATCCGAGCAGTAAATTGTTTGTTATTGTCATAATTAAAATAATTATTGAAAATATACCTATCTAAAAATAAAAAATATATATACACATCCTTTTTAATACGAAATCTAATCAATTTATAAAAAAATTGGAACTGACATAATTTGAAAAATAAATAAACATGATACAAAAAAATACACAAAATAGATATAACCGATCAAAATTGAGTGTCTTTACATTTCGAGCAGTAAATTGTTTCATATTTGTGAGTTATAAACTGCCTTGCGATATACTGCATAGAAAAATTTATAATCTTTATCATTGTTACGAGGACAAAACCAGATAAAGACAGGTAGGCGCGGCGGGTCACAAACTAACTTTAGATTTTATTGGAGTTCCTTAAGGTTGGGGGTGCCAGCAAAAAGATGTCAAGATAAATAGCAATAAAATATGTGACTGTATTACTAGCACGCATAATGGTTGGAGTGGAGCTGCATCCTTTGTATCCCTTATCCAAAAAGTTAACATTATACGATTTGGTGCAAAGGATCAGAGGCTATCCCGTAAAAATGACGGCTTTAGATCAATTTTTCGGCGTTTTTTCACATTTTTTTCAACAACTCATTTAAATCTCATTATATGATATTAATTTTTATCTCAAATTATTTATAAAAAAATAATAAAAGATTAGCTATAAGTAAAATGGCATTAAACGAATATTTATCGCGTAATTAATATTTTTACAAACACCCGGGTCAGATCTGACCCACCACCGTAGAGGATGTGTTAAGTGATCGACACATTCATAGAAAAATATTTTAGATTTAAAAACGTTTGTATTACTTATAATGGTTTTTCAAAGAGCACCATCTTTGGAAGATGTGTAAAATTCCCTGGTCTTCATGTGACAAAATACATATCGGCCGTTCAAATAGGAAGATCTCATCGCGGGTAGCCGAACATGTAGGGTAGATGTTAAAAATAAAAAGATTTCATTTCATTGTGCAGCATGTTGTGAACGAGGTTCATACAATAGATTTTGATAATGTAAAGACTGTAGCAAACCTTAACTTATAATCATTCCGTGTATATAGAGAAGCAATAGAAATTTTCAAATTTAAAAATAACATGAATATTAGAAACGACTCCATAAGAATTTCACATATCTGAACAAATATCTTAGATACTAGATAGATGGATCTACATCATCATTAATAATAAATTAATAAAATCCCCCTATAATAATCAAAGAACCACTTAGCAAGATAATAACGAGTGCATAAAACCGGCTATTAAACAAATAACTAAATTACAAGTCACCTCTCGTTGGCATTAGATACAGTTAATATCAACGTCAGCTAACAATATTAAATACTTACTAATATTTTAACTCAGCGGGATTCACGATAAAAGGGTCTTGAGAATGAGTAATGATATTTAATCGAAACGTTGAGAGTATAAAAGCCCTTCTGAGGACTATTTGACGCTGATTCCCCCATAAAAATAATCCAATATATATATAGTATATATCCGTATACATATACGAATTGCATTATCGCAGGCGAGACATGGAATATAATCTGTTGCCAGGTGGCATGTCAATAGAACGGTAAATTACATTATTATTTAAATTTGTCTCATTGGGAATATTTTCCGTTAATTGATTAAGTTTTTCACCTTAAAACACTGATATTCTACTAGTATAATTTATTATAAAGTATGATGTTGCATACATCAGAAGATGTTTATTTAATTTACACAGCAACAATAAACAGGTGTCATTTGTTTGGATTCCTGCACATAAGGGAATTCATGGAAATGAATATCCTGATAAATTGGCCAAGGAGGCCACTCTTTTCGAATTTTTCCCCCATCAATTCCACATCCCGATATATGATAGACTCAATATGGTAAAAAAATGTACGAATTCTATCTGGACTGCACAATGAATGGATGGATCCATATATAATCATAAGGGTAATAGGCTTAATATAATTCAATGATCTATCCCCCGCACCTCCTGGTTCTCGAAAAGAACAATATCAAATATTAGCCAGGTAGCCTCACATTTATTTAGATTGAACTTAATATATTCCCCAATGTGTGAGTATGGTGTCGAGGAGGAAACCCTTAACCATATCTTTTATCCTGTCCATTGCGGATCACAGGTTTTTTTACACTAATCTCGTCAATGGTAATTTTTAACTCCCGGTTAACTTGTGTTATCTTTTTTCCCTTACCTCGCCACGTTAAATCTATATAATAGCAAATTTTTTGAACGATAATGGTTATTGTCTTGTAATGTAATATTTTCTATTCTATAATATTATAGTACTTTTTTCTATAAAATAAAGTTTTAACTTGATTAATGGCACATATCACTCTTGAAGGGTGGATTGCCTATTTAAAAGAAGAAGATGTTGCATACATTACATACCATAATTATATATAAAAAATGTCTAATACATATATAAATATACTTTTAAAATTAGCAATATTAACTTGGTGGTTAAGATTCATATTTTTTATTTATTATCTTAGTTTTATTAACCACAATTGAGTTTAAAAAACATCTACCGGTTTCGGAAAACACTTTTCCTTCTTCAGGATGTCATAACTAACTAAAAATATAGTATTATTTCTTCACCAGAATCTATTTTTAAAATTTTTTTAAAAAACAACAATTATTTAAAAAAATAAATTTAGTACCTAACTCAAATAATTTTTAAATAATTGTTGTTTTTTAAAAAATTTTAAAAATAGATTCTGGTGAAGAAACAATACTATATTTTTAGTTAGTTATGACATCCTGAAGAAGGAAAAGTGTTTTCCGAAACCGGTAGATGTTTTTTAAACTCAATTGTGGTTAATAAAACTAAGATAATAAATAAAAAATACATATATAAATGTTCTGATGGTGTAATAAATTTATATTATTAGTGTGGTGCAATCATTCTTATCATTCACTAAAACATTAGATTTAGGACAAATCTATGTATATTTATTGTTCAATATTTTTAAAATGATGATTGTGGTATGTCCCTAATATATTTACCATTTACTGATAGTTTCTCATTCCATCCTGCAGTGACAATTATGTTATATGTGGGAAAAGCTCTGCCACCGATGCTCGCTCAACATCAGACCTGGATAAATCACTTCCAATCAGTATTTGCATTTTGAGATGTATTTCAAAGTACAATTCTTCAATTTCCAGGACTGTTAGCCAGTAAAATCTCATTCCCACATGGCAATCCTGGTGCAATACGTCTACATGCATCATCGCGTATAAACTGTAGACGAGCAAGTTTATCAAAGCAAGTTTCCATGATTATGTAAATATTGTTTCATTAATGTAAAACTAACTCACCATCACCAGGATAGAGCGCCACACTTTTCTTTCCTGACACACAATTCTCGCCTCATCCACATTCATACATTTTCACATACTAGCTCGCCGATTGTTGAGGCTTCTAACATAACCATCCTCCATTATCTGGTTTATCTGGTCGTGCCAAGTCTTCCGTGGACGTCCTCTATTTCCGGTGCCATCAACACTTGCGTCATATATCTTTCTTACCATTCTCTCCTCATACATCCGTTCCATATGACCAAACCACCTAAGTGACCCATTCTTAATCTTATTCATTATACTAACATCAGTTTTACATTCTTTACTTATTTCTTCGTTATTTACTCTGTCATAAATGAATATACTGCATGTACGCTTAAGTGAACTCATTTTCACTGCATTCAGTATATTTTCGTTCCTTTTCTGTTAGCTCCAGGCCTCACTTCCATACATCAGTGTCGGTACCAGAAATATATTGTGAATCCCTAGTCTTGCATCGGTTAACAAATTTTCGTTAGATATGCATAATTCTATTCAAAGCGTCGTTCACTTTATTCCCTGCAGTTACCCTCATTTCGATATCATTCTCAGCCTTTCCATTTCTATTAAACATACTTCCCAAATATATTAATATAAAGATATACTATATGAGTGATATTGATTGATTCGTATCCGCGACTGTCTGTTTGCGACATCAATATATAGTTTACCTGACTTGGCTTGGTCAGGAAAACCAAACATTGAAATATGGTAGGTACTGTTAGATGCTCAGATGTGAAAATTTGTACATATGTGAATGAGGGCGTCTTCTCTCCCGACTGTAAAAATGGAAACAATGACAATAATTTCTTACTTGTTTTATTATCTACAGTAAGACCATTATATGATTGAGCAAAATAAAACTGTTGCATAAGATATTTTTGACCGCCGAGCTCATTAGGCAAGTTATTACGTAAGTTTATATATATATATATATATATATATATATATATATTATATATAAATTGAAACATTTTGTTAAAATTCAACAGATTTCACCAGACCATCGCTAAAGGAATGTATTCACAGAATTTGAGATACCAAAAGCATCGGTAAAAGTAGATCCACATTAGTTGGTTCAATACTCTGATGATGACAACTGCAAAAATAAAAATAATGAATCACTCAGCACATAACAAAATGTATTTGAATGATCGAGAACTATAATTAATAACCATAATCTAGTCTTGCTGAGTACGGGTGGCTGTGAAACTAGACTGACCGAATGCCCGTTCATAATTTAGGGACAGTTGACAGGGGTGGTGAACGCGGGTAGGCTAACAAAGCATTAGTGTTTAGACCTTACACGGACCGCGGGTTGCGCTTGACATTCCATGAAATATGTGACAAATATGTAAAATCCATACTATTTATCCCCTTCAAATTTATTCAATACTTCTCTACAATTTTTGAGTAAAATTATGAAATTAACGCATTTTAACTATTGTAAAATTATTAAAAAATTTATTAGAATAACAAAATCAACAATTTTTCACGTGTATATTATTTTTTTATATAATAGCAAGAATTTGAATAGTTTATAATAAAATGTATTACGCTGAGAAAATATTTTTAAATTTGACCGATTGTTGATAGTATTGGCTCATATCCACGGACTGAGACATGAAGTGATTCTCACGGTTGAGATAAATATCAGTATCGTGCTGAGATTTTGATATGAAGATAAAATCAGAGATGACAGTTTGAGATTTATAGGACTAAACAGTATACACCGATTACATTTGATAGCAAAACTCACGTACACACGTAGGAAACTACAATTCTTCTTCTTCTTCATCAATTCAATTCCATCGAAGTTTTAACTAGGTCGGTTCATCATGTTGGTGACCTTCCACGTAATCCTACAACCATATTTGGTATTCTAAAAAGTTAGACAAACTGGAAGTAATACATTACAAAGTTGGATAAACCGCAAACATTAAAATATTATGATTTAACTACTCTAGGGAACATTCTTCTTCGCTCAATCGATGAACGGAAAATTAACGATTAATAAACTGAAATTTGACGTTGACAATAGGCGTAAAGTGAGGCGTGAGATGAATGGCTGCTCTCACATCTTAAGACTTGGTATGTGTACGATGGATAACGAAAGCCAAGAGTAGAATCCAAAGAATCCCATGTACTGATAGACGTCAATGTGTGTGTGAGCGCTATCTAAGCGAGAAAGATTATATGACCGCTTCACGTTAGACAGTAATGCAATAACGCACTTGACGTCAGTTGACGCGTTGTATCAGATGTGTACACCGCGCGCAATATGATGAGCTTTTAAGACATACAGAACAATATTAATTTAACACATTGATGATAATAATTGGATCATTTTTAATACTTTCCGAAATTTCTCGATGATTATCCATTATATTAATATAATAAAATATACTCTGCACTTTAACCAAAATTTATTTTACTAGTCACAACTGATGAAGGGCACCGGCAGAGTTATTATTATTATTAAGATGTGATTAATATTATTTCATTCCTTATCTATAAAACATTAAAATGTATTAAGCAAATCTATATACTAATAAAAAAAAATACTAGAAACAGATTCATTAGTGGCCGACTATACAGTGCCTTGAGTAAAAAATTGACCTGCACCAGAAAATCACTTCAGAAGTAGTAAAATAGAACCTACTATACACAATCGTAAGACCTCCAGGGCCGCGGCACTCGGGAATCCTTATTTTTAATGATTCTACATTTAAGACTTTTGAAAATGATCGTTTTCTGTTCTTTTCAACAACTTTTACATTTTTCTTAAACATATTTAAATTAATAATATAAACACATAAACATCAAGTGCAGATTATTATTTTACAAAATAAGGACCCGGTTTTACTAGACATTAGCTTAAATTATTAAGAGTACAGATATCTACGATGCGTAAGTATATTTTTAAATTATGCACATTTTTTCTTAAGAGAATAGGATATTATTTATTGATTTCGATTAACACCTTTTATATTATTGTATTTACATTAATTATTTTATAATAATTATTCTTTATTAAGAAAAACACATTCTTATTGTAAATTTGTAATTATTCAAAACATAGGTCTGTGATATTTTAAATACTAAATTAATGTATTAATTATAAATATATACATATAAAATCAATTTTGTCGAAAAATATTGTTTTTGCGTCACTGGGGTTCAAACCTGGATCTCTATTTCCAATCCAGGGAAGTACACTACCAATTGTGTTATAACGCCGGTATTTTTCATGACAAATTTTCGAACCTGTATGTTACATTTTTCAAATTAATACACTTGTCACAGACCTATGTTCTGAATAATTACAACTTCACAATAAGAATGTGTTTTTCTTAATAATATATGTTGTATCAATGTGTCCAAAATTTAATAAAAATGAATTGATAATTCTGGCGTCTGCAGTCGGTTTACTCAAAGGTATTTGAGATTCTGTAAAAATAATGTAGATGGCTTTCAAATAATGGAACGACAGGTGTATTCATTTGAAAAATGTAACATATAGGTTCGAAAATTTGTTAAGAAAAATACTGGCGTTATAACACAATTGGTAGTGTAATAGAGATCCAGGTTCGAATCCCGGTAACATAAAAACAATATTTTTCGACAAAATTGATTTTATATGTATATATTTATAATTAATACATTAATTTAGTATTTAATTATTCTTTGTTCGTTTTGTGAGTGAAAATATTGCCATACATGCAAATTTTGTTTGATAACGCTTAAGATCGAGCATTCTTATTGGTCGGCTTTGTAATTATCCAGTGGTCACGACGCTAGCAGGGATGGGAAAGGGTATTTTTTAGAGACGTGCGCAATCTTGTGGTTTATGAATTTAATTTTGAATATTAATTTTTTGCCTTTGATTGAAAATTGTGTAAGTCATTATAAATGGTTTAAACAATCATATCAGATCAATGTCAGTGTAGTGTTTTAGTTTTAACTCGTGTCATTTCAGTACCATGTCACTGATATCCGCATGACGTGTCCAAGCCACCTTAATTACGATCTCTGTACATGTAGAAGTAGGAGCTCCATGCTAAGGGTTGCTTACATACTGCTTCTTCCCTAAGGTAACACATTTCGACATCCTGGATTCATGATCTCACTTCTTCCGTTAGGATCCATACTTGGTGACTGTATATTAAAATTAGCCTATACATTCAGAGTCAGCTTGGCCTTGATACTTAAC
This sequence comes from Eubasilissa regina, assembly GCA_022840565.1. NCBI lineage: Eukaryota > Metazoa > Arthropoda > Insecta > Trichoptera > Phryganeidae > Eubasilissa > Eubasilissa regina. The sequence goes on from JAINEB010000018.1 coordinate 33,507,087, forward strand.
TCAATTGGAAAGTCTCATACTTCGGTGTATAATCAAAGCATCTTAATCAAAATCAATGATTAGTCATTTCGTTCATCGATGTGTCATCTCAAACTGACAATAATAGCTTTATCGTATTCATTGTTATTCAGGATGAATATTATGTTCCAGGTCGATATTGTTTCATGCATCAATATTTCAAGCATAGCTCGGTTTGTGTGTAAGGTGGAATCGTATGTTACAGACCCAATCGACCCAATTCGGCCACCGAGAAGTTATTACGGCATTGTCTCATGCATCCTGAAAGAAATAGGGCCCAATGATTCTGCTGGCCCACATAGCGCACCATACAGAAACTAAATTGAGAATTTTCAGTGTCCCAATAACACCTGTTTGATTAACAACAAAATCCATTAAGTCAAAATGAGGTTTGTTGGTAATGATTTTTTTTTTTTTCAAAAGTCGAGTTTATGTTTATTTTAATATTTTAATGATTTTATCACATTGTTGAGGCATTTGATACTTTAAAATAAATTGTGATCAATTATTCTCTACGACTACCAAATTAAAACTGACAAATATTAGTAATTCCAAAATGGTGGCTAAATAAAATCGGCCTGGAATATAATATTCACGCTGTATTTAGTTATTAAAAAACTTTAATTTATATATTTCTCTTTAATTTTTCAGACATTAGTTTTAAGGTTGTTTAATGTAACAATAGCAAATCAATGGAAACTCTTCGTAAAATAGAACAAATACATAAGTTTTGTCTCCATGTCGCGTTCAGAAATTCCATATCGCCGGCTATGAATAACTAGCGAGCCAAAGTGATTTGCGAAGCGCGCACTGTTGGTTGCATTGTAAATGTTTGTTTTGCGTGTGGTGTCGGCTTATAGCCTGTCGGCATTCGCGTACCGATTAAATGGAATTTCAAAAGCCCGGCAATAAATACATCAAGTCGAATCTACAGCAGTCGTGACGCGTTTGTGCAGCCGCCGACTCAGTCAGTACCACCCCGGACGGGCTGCGCCGGCACGCTCAGTGCTTTCAGTGAAAAGACTGGACATTTTAAAATTGATTGAGTTGGAATTAATCGAAGGATAAGTTTATAAAATTTCTATAAAATGGTGCGTTTTTAGAAAATTAATATTATTATGTTTATATTTTTGTTTTTTATATATTATCATAGAAAGCAATCACTTTGTGGTTTGACATATTAGATTATTAAATACAATCACTTTGTGGTAAACTACGAAATTTATTATACGTCAACCGGTTTCGCTTATCTCAAGCTTCGTCAGGACTTTAAAACTAACCGTAAATACATAAAGAGTTCACTTATATATACATAAAGAGGGAGATAGAATATAAAAAATGTTATTTCACATGTAATTATGTGTAAACATTTTAGGTCCTAAATTTCGTATTTTAATAATCTCAAAAAAATACGTGAGAAGAAAGTGACCATACAAATACGTCATAGTTATTACCATGGTGACTGCATATTTTATTTTGTACCTACATACACGTTAAACTTGATACGTTTTAGGAATTCATGTCACAACACTCACGTTTATTCCTCTCGGCAGGTAGGTAAATAATTTTTGTAAACTTAATAAGTACCTTTATAAATAAATATGAATTAAAAAAATAATACATACCTAGTACCTACTCACACAAAGTACAATGTTAATGTCATTCCTTACTTCCTAAGCCGTGAAATGTACACATAACACACACACACACACGCGCGCGCGATGTTTATTCACAACCATGTATTTATTGCTTAATTACTCATAGTATTAATTGTACATCCTAGAATTTGTATGGTGTTTACTTAATCGGTTCATATTAAGTATAATTATTGTAAATAATTACAAATAAATAAATAACTTAAAATATGAGTAGTATATAGTTAATATGTACTCATTGTTTTTATTTTCAAAAAACGACATGATTAATAAGATAATTGGTAAGAAAATTAACCTGAAAATATAATGATTAAAATATTAAAGCGAACTATAATAGATATAAACAATATTATTTGCACACAATGCTTTTGGCTCAATATGGTTCACAATATATAAAACGATGTTAATAATACTTTCAAATATTTTCGCTTTTAATTATTTTTTGCATTATAAAATAGAATCATAATGTAAAAACATAATATTTGTATTCTTAATATTCGGATATGGAAAATCTAAAATGTGTTTCAATCAGGGTAGGAATATGTACCTCTTATTTCTCTACCAAATATAACGTGAGTGTATGTGTGTATGATGGTTAACCAATTTTATAATATTATTTACATTAGGGTAGATGAACATATGTACGAGTACGTATAATGAATACCATTTATCATATAATACAACATATCTATTATATTTAGTAATGTTAATTTTTTTGTATTGCAAAGTCTAAAACTTCTTCGCCTATCTATGTTTATGGGTGAAAGATAAAATAATATGTGATGTATGAGATGTGATTAACAGCGGCGTAACTATAAAAATTGGGCCACAGTGCAAAAAAGGGAATGGACCCTAAAGTAAAACTACTGCTTGACCGTCGAATGTCACAAATATTTTTTTTGGAGTAGGTGGGGTGGTTTGCAGAGTAAATTTGTTAATTTCTAAAGTATTCGATATCCCTTACAGTCCCGAGAAAAATTACCTTTCCTAAAAGTTACACACGGCTAGAATGCATGACAATATATTTTTAATTGGTTGTATAATATAAGATTATAAATATTTTTTTAATGTTAGCAGTACTATTATATGTATATTTTATAAAAAAAAATACTTTCATTTACTTATCAACACCCGTGTTTTTTGGAACCTTTAAATGCAGATATCTTAAGGACTCTACATAGACATTTAGCGGTCTTGCAGTGGATCCGTCATATAATATATATGAGAGGGGTTTGGAACATTATTTGCGGGGCGAAAGGTATTCTACATACATATATCAAACAGAACATAAATCTGATAGATTATTATACATTTATGCAACAGTAAAAGTATTTACTCTTCGAAAAATAAATCTTTGTGTAAGTAAACAAGGCGCATTTTTTACATTAATGCATTCATTATATTATCAGCGTTTAAATTTTCGTTTCAATCGTGTCATATTTTTAAAAAAAGTCACAGAGCTCTTTGCTTGTTGTTAATTAATTAAAAGGTATGAACAAAATTGGTCAATTCACATCAAGAAAAAAATAAAGGTGTGTTTTTGAGTTTTTTTACTTATGTAAAGGAAAAACGCGAGTGAAAAAATCCTTGCTCCTATTAGCGAGATACTACTGTATACAGTGATAATATTTTCACGCATTTTCGTAATACATTTGAGAAATGATTTTTAAAATTTTATAACTGCATTTCCTGCAGGTAAATTTCAGAAATTATTAGTCCCTATTAGCGCTGCGAAAAGTAGCGTCAACTTACGAAATTCTTTTTGTTTTGATTCTACGTAGTACTAATTGGTTCTACTGTTGACTAAACACGATAGCATACATAAAATAAAATATGATTATTAAGGAAAACACATTCTTATTGTGAAGTTGTAATTATTCAGAACATAAGTCTGTGATATTTTAAATACTAAATTAATGTATTAATTATAAATATATACATATAAAATCAATTTTGTCGAAAAATATTGTTTTTGCGTCACCGGGATATTGATTTTATATGTATATATTTATAATTAATACATTAATTTAGTATTTAAAATATCACAAACTTATGTTCTGAATAATTACAACTTCACAATAAGAATGTATTTTCCTTAATAATATATGTTGTATCAATGTGTCCAAAATTTAATAAAAATGAATTGATAATTCTGGCGTCTGCAGTCGGTTTACTCAAAGGTATTTGAGATTCTCTAAAAATAATGTAGATGGCTTTCAAATAATGGAACGACAGGTATATTAATTTGAAAAATGTAACATATAGGTTCGAAAATTTGTCAAGAAAAATATTGGCGTTATAGCACAAAGGTAGTGCACTTCCCCGGATTGGAAATAGAGATCCAGATTCGTATCCCGGTGACGCAAAAACAATATTTTTCGACAAAATTGATTTTATATATATATATATTTATAATTAATACATTAATTTAGTATTTAAAATATGATTATAATGCGAAAAACGAAAGCACCACCTTCTGATTCTGTGATACAGTTGACGAATGGCGTCTCGCAAAGGTACTTGCTTCAATAAAAAAAATCGTGCTCTACATGTTGCTTTTTATTCAAAACATTGCTGTGTCATCAACCTTTGACATATTTAGCAGATACACGATATTAAACGATAATTTATCATAAAAATCGATTTACCATACGTATCTTGTAATATTTTATTTTATTAATGTATATTTATTATTCTATGATTCTTTAAATAGAATTAGAAATTTGACGTTAACATCCCACGAATTGTTTTAATCGGTAAATTAAATTTGAATTAAATTACTTACAATAGAAAAATGTTTGGGATTTTTTGAAAGAACGATAAAGAAGTGCTTGAATTACTATCGTTAACATGCGCCCTTAACACTACATGACGCGTCGTGGTGGAGCCTGGGGGAGGGCGTGCAGTGCAAAGGAGGACAGGGATGAAATTGGAGACATGAAGGTGTTGTCAAGATGAATATTACAAGGTAGAATGAATTAATACGAATGCTTGTTACTTTTTTCTATAGAAATTACTGTTACCGGCGTTGTTGTCACCAATGGTGTAACAAAAAAAAATTGGGTCCCAATGCAGAATGCTAAAAAGGACCCTTGAAATAAGCATTGCGCATAAGATGTACGAATATTAGTACTGCGTGGTTTATACTTTAAACTTTAAGAACAAAATTAAATTAGTGTCTTAAATAATATAATATTCATACTTTCATGAAATAATATAAGTATTCTTAGGCATTTATATACACTTGTAATTTCAAAAATACATCTTTCGCTTTATGGCGATGGTCTAGTCTCTAATTTGACCTATTTAGCGGGGTACTACCGTGTATATCGATCATTTTTACGCGTTTTCTAATACATATGAGAAACAATATTGAAAATTTTATTATTCCATTTCTTGCTATGGATTATTATTATCATTGACAAAGGTATCGATACTCGCAAAAATATCAACGCCAAATGGATTGTAAGGTGTGAACTTTTTGGGTCCCTAATTCATTGCATTGGCATAGTTACGACACTGGTTGTTACATAACCTAAAAACTGCTGACAAAATCGATTATCTGTATGAATGTGAAGCTTACATTCTTGCGTAGGGAACAAGGGTCTTCAAAAATAAATTCTAACTAACGATTTACAGGTACAATACGTAATAACCTAACCGGAGAATGGAGAAGGTTAAAGATCTTGGAACTTGGAACGGTACGATACCCTGAGAAAGGTAAAAGCATGAAGGGTGCAGTGGGCGGGTTATTTAAAAAAATAAATTTAGTACCTAACTCAAATAATTTTTAAATAATTGTTGTTTTTTAAAAAATTTTAAAAATAGATTCTGGTGAAGAAACAATACTATATTTTTAGTTAGTTATGACATCCTGAAGAAGGAAAAGTGTTTTCCGAAACCGGTAGATGTTTTTTAAACTCAATTGTGGTTAATAAAACTAAGATAATAAATAAAAAATACATATATAAATGTTCTGATGGTGTAATAAATTTATATTATTAGTGTGGTGCAATCATTCTTATCATTCACTAAAACATTAGATTTAGGACAAATCTATGTATATTTATTGTTCAATATTTTTAAAATGATGATTGTGGTATGTCCCTAATATATTTACCATTTACTGATAGTTTCTCATTCCATCCTGCAGTGACAATTATGTTATATGTGGGAAAAGCTCTGCCACCGATGCTCGCTCAACATCAGACCTGGATAAATCACTTCCAATCAGTATTTGCATTTTGAGATGTATTTCAAAGTACAATTCTTCAATTTCCAGGACTGTTAGCCAGTAAAATCTCATTCCCACATGGCAATCCTGGTGCAATACGTCTACATGCATCATCGCGTATAAACTGTAGACGAGCAAGTTTATCAAAGCAAGTTTCCATGATTATGTAAATATTGTTTCATTAATGTAAAACTAACTCACCATCACCAGGATAGAGCGCCACACTTTTCTTTCCTGACACACAATTCTCGCCTCATCCACATTCATACATTTTCACATACTAGCTCGCCGATTGTTGAGGCTTCTAACATAACCATCCTCCATTATCTGGTTTATCTGGTCGTGCCAAGTCTTCCGTGGACGTCCTCTATTTCCGGTGCCATCAACACTTGCGTCATATATCTTTCTTACCATTCTCTCCTCATACATCCGTTCCATATGACCAAACCACCTAAGTGACCCATTCTTAATCTTATTCATTATACTAACATCAGTTTTACATTCTTTACTTATTTCTTCGTTATTTACTCTGTCATAAATGAATATACTGCATGTACGCTTAAGTGAACTCATTTTCACTGCATTCAGTATATTTTCGTTCCTTTTCTGTTAGCTCCAGGCCTCACTTCCATACATCAGTGTCGGTACCAGAAATATATTGTGAATCCCTAGTCTTGCATCGGTTAACAAATTTTCGTTAGATATGCATAATTCTATTCAAAGCGTCGTTCACTTTATTCCCTGCAGTTACCCTCATTTCGATATCATTCTCAGCCTTTCCATTTCTATTAAACATACTTCCCAAATATATTAATATAAAGATATACTATATGAGTGATATTGATTGATTCGTATCCGCGACTGTCTGTTTGCGACATCAATATATAGTTTACCTGACTTGGCTTGGTCAGGAAAACCAAACATTGAAATATGGTAGGTACTGTTAGATGCTCAGATGTGAAAATTTGTACATATGTGAATGAGGGCGTCTTCTCTCCCGACTGTAAAAATGGAAACAATGACAATAATTTCTTACTTGTTTTATTATCTACAGTAAGACCATTATATGATTGAGCAAAATAAAACTGTTGCATAAGATATTTTTGACCGCCGAGCTCATTAGGCAAGTTATTACGTAAGTTTATATATATATATATATATATATATATATATATATATTATATATAAATTGAAACATTTTGTTAAAATTCAACAGATTTCACCAGACCATCGCTAAAGGAATGTATTCACAGAATTTGAGATACCAAAAGCATCGGTAAAAGTAGATCCACATTAGTTGGTTCAATACTCTGATGATGACAACTGCAAAAATAAAAATAATGAATCACTCAGCACATAACAAAATGTATTTGAATGATCGAGAACTATAATTAATAACCATAATCTAGTCTTGCTGAGTACGGGTGGCTGTGAAACTAGACTGACCGAATGCCCGTTCATAATTTAGGGACAGTTGACAGGGGTGGTGAACGCGGGTAGGCTAACAAAGCATTAGTGTTTAGACCTTACACGGACCGCGGGTTGCGCTTGACATTCCATGAAATATGTGACAAATATGTAAAATCCATACTATTTATCCCCTTCAAATTTATTCAATACTTCTCTACAATTTTTGAGTAAAATTATGAAATTAACGCATTTTAACTATTGTAAAATTATTAAAAAATTTATTAGAATAACAAAATCAACAATTTTTCACGTGTATATTATTTTTTTATATAATAGCAAGAATTTGAATAGTTTATAATAAAATGTATTACGCTGAGAAAATATTTTTAAATTTGACCGATTGTTGATAGTATTGGCTCATATCCACGGACTGAGACATGAAGTGATTCTCACGGTTGAGATAAATATCAGTATCGTGCTGAGATTTTGATATGAAGATAAAATCAGAGATGACAGTTTGAGATTTATAGGACTAAACAGTATACACCGATTACATTTGATAGCAAAACTCACGTACACACGTAGGAAACTACAATTCTTCTTCTTCTTCATCAATTCAATTCCATCGAAGTTTTAACTAGGTCGGTTCATCATGTTGGTGACCTTCCACGTAATCCTACAACCATATTTGGTATTCTAAAAAGTTAGACAAACTGGAAGTAATACATTACAAAGTTGGATAAACCGCAAACATTAAAATATTATGATTTAACTACTCTAGGGAACATTCTTCTTCGCTCAATCGATGAACGGAAAATTAACGATTAATAAACTGAAATTTGACGTTGACAATAGGCGTAAAGTGAGGCGTGAGATGAATGGCTGCTCTCACATCTTAAGACTTGGTATGTGTACGATGGATAACGAAAGCCAAGAGTAGAATCCAAAGAATCCCATGTACTGATAGACGTCAATGTGTGTGTGAGCGCTATCTAAGCGAGAAAGATTATATGACCGCTTCACGTTAGACAGTAATGCAATAACGCACTTGACGTCAGTTGACGCGTTGTATCAGATGTGTACACCGCGCGCAATATGATGAGCTTTTAAGACATACAGAACAATATTAATTTAACACATTGATGATAATAATTGGATCATTTTTAATACTTTCCGAAATTTCTCGATGATTATCCATTATATTAATATAATAAAATATACTCTGCACTTTAACCAAAATTTATTTTACTAGTCACAACTGATGAAGGGCACCGGCAGAGTTATTATTATTATTAAGATGTGATTAATATTATTTCATTCCTTATCTATAAAACATTAAAATGTATTAAGCAAATCTATATACTAATAAAAAAAAATACTAGAAACAGATTCATTAGTGGCCGACTATACAGTGCCTTGAGTAAAAAATTGACCTGCACCAGAAAATCACTTCAGAAGTAGTAAAATAGAACCTACTATACACAATCGTAAGACCTCCAGGGCCGCGGCACTCGGGAATCCTTATTTTTAATGATTCTACATTTAAGACTTTTGAAAATGATCGTTTTCTGTTCTTTTCAACAACTTTTACATTTTTCTTAAACATATTTAAATTAATAATATAAACACATAAACATCAAGTGCAGATTATTATTTTACAAAATAAGGACCCGGTTTTACTAGACATTAGCTTAAATTATTAAGAGTACAGATATCTACGATGCGTAAGTATATTTTTAAATTATGCACATTTTTTCTTAAGAGAATAGGATATTATTTATTGATTTCGATTAACACCTTTTATATTATTGTATTTACATTAATTATTTTATAATAATTATTCTTTATTAAGAAAAACACATTCTTATTGTAAATTTGTAATTATTCAAAACATAGGTCTGTGATATTTTAAATACTAAATTAATGTATTAATTATAAATATATACATATAAAATCAATTTTGTCGAAAAATATTGTTTTTGCGTCACTGGGGTTCAAACCTGGATCTCTATTTCCAATCCAGGGAAGTACACTACCAATTGTGTTATAACGCCGGTATTTTTCATGACAAATTTTCGAACCTGTATGTTACATTTTTCAAATTAATACACTTGTCACAGACCTATGTTCTGAATAATTACAACTTCACAATAAGAATGTGTTTTTCTTAATAATATATGTTGTATCAATGTGTCCAAAATTTAATAAAAATGAATTGATAATTCTGGCGTCTGCAGTCGGTTTACTCAAAGGTATTTGAGATTCTGTAAAAATAATGTAGATGGCTTTCAAATAATGGAACGACAGGTGTATTCATTTGAAAAATGTAACATATAGGTTCGAAAATTTGTTAAGAAAAATACTGGCGTTATAACACAATTGGTAGTGTAATAGAGATCCAGGTTCGAATCCCGGTAACATAAAAACAATATTTTTCGACAAAATTGATTTTATATGTATATATTTATAATTAATACATTAATTTAGTATTTAATTATTCTTTGTTCGTTTTGTGAGTGAAAATATTGCCATACATGCAAATTTTGTTTGATAACGCTTAAGATCGAGCATTCTTATTGGTCGGCTTTGTAATTATCCAGTGGTCACGACGCTAGCAGGGATGGGAAAGGGTATTTTTTAGAGACGTGCGCAATCTTGTGGTTTATGAATTTAATTTTGAATATTAATTTTTTGCCTTTGATTGAAAATTGTGTAAGTCATTATAAATGGTTTAAACAATCATATCAGATCAATGTCAGTGTAGTGTTTTAGTTTTAACTCGTGTCATTTCAGTACCATGTCACTGATATCCGCATGACGTGTCCAAGCCACCTTAATTACGATCTCTGTACATGTAGAAGTAGGAGCTCCATGCTAAGGGTTGCTTACATACTGCTTCTTCCCTAAGGTAACACATTTCGACATCCTGGATTCATGATCTCACTTCTTCCGTTAGGATCCATACTTGGTGACTGTATATTAAAATTAGCCTATACATTCAGAGTCAGCTTGGCCTTGATACTTAACTCAATTGGAAAGTCTCATACTTCGGTGTATAATCAAAGCATCTTAATCAAAATCAATGATTAGTCATTTCGTTCATCGATGTGTCATCTCAAACTGACAATAATAGCTTTATCGTATTCATTGTTATTCAGGATGAATATTATGTTCCAGGTCGATATTGTTTCATGCATCAATATTTCAAGCATAGCTCGGTTTGTGTGTAAGGTGGAATCGTATGTTACAGACCCAATCGACCCAATTCGGCCACCGAGAAGTTATTACGGCATTGTCTCATGCATCCTGAAAGAAATAGGGCCCAATGATTCTGCTGGCCCACATAGCGCACCATACAGAAACTAAATTGAGAATTTTCAGTGTCCCAATAACACCTGTTTGATTAACAACAAAATCCATTAAGTCAAAATGAGGTTTGTTGGTAATGATTTTTTTTTTTTTCAAAAGTCGAGTTTATGTTTATTTTAATATTTTAATGATTTTATCACATTGTTGAGGCATTTGATACTTTAAAATAAATTGTGATCAATTATTCTCTACGACTACCAAATTAAAACTGACAAATATTAGTAATTCCAAAATGGTGGCTAAATAAAATCGGCCTGGAATATAATATTCACGCTGTATTTAGTTATTAAAAAACTTTAATTTATATATTTCTCTTTAATTTTTCAGACATTAGTTTTAAGGTTGTTTAATGTAACAATAGCAAATCAATGGAAACTCTTCGTAAAATAGAACAAATACATAAGTTTTGTCTCCATGTCGCGTTCAGAAATTCCATATCGCCGGCTATGAATAACTAGCGAGCCAAAGTGATTTGCGAAGCGCGCACTGTTGGTTGCATTGTAAATGTTTGTTTTGCGTGTGGTGTCGGCTTATAGCCTGTCGGCATTCGCGTACCGATTAAATGGAATTTCAAAAGCCCGGCAATAAATACATCAAGTCGAATCTACAGCAGTCGTGACGCGTTTGTGCAGCCGCCGACTCAGTCAGTACCACCCCGGACGGGCTGCGCCGGCACGCTCAGTGCTTTCAGTGAAAAGACTGGACATTTTAAAATTGATTGAGTTGGAATTAATCGAAGGATAAGTTTATAAAATTTCTATAAAATGGTGCGTTTTTAGAAAATTAATATTATTATGTTTATATTTTTGTTTTTTATATATTATCATAGAAAGCAATCACTTTGTGGTTTGACATATTAGATTATTAAATACAATCACTTTGTGGTAAACTACGAAATTTATTATACGTCAACCGGTTTCGCTTATCTCAAGCTTCGTCAGGACTTTAAAACTAACCGTAAATACATAAAGAGTTCACTTATATATACATAAAGAGGGAGATAGAATATAAAAAATGTTATTTCACATGTAATTATGTGTAAACATTTTAGGTCCTAAATTTCGTATTTTAATAATCTCAAAAAAATACGTGAGAAGAAAGTGACCATACAAATACGTCATAGTTATTACCATGGTGACTGCATATTTTATTTTGTACCTACATACACGTTAAACTTGATACGTTTTAGGAATTCATGTCACAACACTCACGTTTATTCCTCTCGGCAGGTAGGTAAATAATTTTTGTAAACTTAATAAGTACCTTTATAAATAAATATGAATTAAAAAAATAATACATACCTAGTACCTACTCACACAAAGTACAATGTTAATGTCATTCCTTACTTCCTAAGCCGTGAAATGTACACATAACACACACACACACACGCGCGCGCGATGTTTATTCACAACCATGTATTTATTGCTTAATTACTCATAGTATTAATTGTACATCCTAGAATTTGTATGGTGTTTACTTAATCGGTTCATATTAAGTATAATTATTGTAAATAATTACAAATAAATAAATAACTTAAAATATGAGTAGTATATAGTTAATATGTACTCATTGTTTTTATTTTCAAAAAACGACATGATTAATAAGATAATTGGTAAGAAAATTAACCTGAAAATATAATGATTAAAATATTAAAGCGAACTATAATAGATATAAACAATATTATTTGCACACAATGCTTTTGGCTCAATATGGTTCACAATATATAAAACGATGTTAATAATACTTTCAAATATTTTCGCTTTTAATTATTTTTTGCATTATAAAATAGAATCATAATGTAAAAACATAATATTTGTATTCTTAATATTCGGATATGGAAAATCTAAAATGTGTTTCAATCAGGGTAGGAATATGTACCTCTTATTTCTCTACCAAATATAACGTGAGTGTATGTGTGTATGATGGTTAACCAATTTTATAATATTATTTACATTAGGGTAGATGAACATATGTACGAGTACGTATAATGAATACCATTTATCATATAATACAACATATCTATTATATTTAGTAATGTTAATTTTTTTGTATTGCAAAGTCTAAAACTTCTTCGCCTATCTATGTTTATGGGTGAAAGATAAAATAATATGTGATGTATGAGATGTGATTAACAGCGGCGTAACTATAAAAATTGGGCCACAGTGCAAAAAAGGGAATGGACCCTAAAGTAAAACTACTGCTTGACCGTCGAATGTCACAAATATTTTTTTTGGAGTAGGTGGGGTGGTTTGCAGAGTAAATTTGTTAATTTCTAAAGTATTCGATATCCCTTACAGTCCCGAGAAAAATTACCTTTCCTAAAAGTTACACACGGCTAGAATGCATGACAATATATTTTTAATTGGTTGTATAATATAAGATTATAAATATTTTTTTAATGTTAGCAGTACTATTATATGTATATTTTATAAAAAAAAATACTTTCATTTACTTATCAACACCCGTGTTTTTTGGAACCTTTAAATGCAGATATCTTAAGGACTCTACATAGACATTTAGCGGTCTTGCAGTGGATCCGTCATATAATATATATGAGAGGGGTTTGGAACATTATTTGCGGGGCGAAAGGTATTCTACATACATATATCAAACAGAACATAAATCTGATAGATTATTATACATTTATGCAACAGTAAAAGTATTTACTCTTCGAAAAATAAATCTTTGTGTAAGTAAACAAGGCGCATTTTTTACATTAATGCATTCATTATATTATCAGCGTTTAAATTTTCGTTTCAATCGTGTCATATTTTTAAAAAAAGTCACAGAGCTCTTTGCTTGTTGTTAATTAATTAAAAGGTATGAACAAAATTGGTCAATTCACATCAAGAAAAAAATAAAGGTGTGTTTTTGAGTTTTTTTACTTATGTAAAGGAAAAACGCGAGTGAAAAAATCCTTGCTCCTATTAGCGAGATACTACTGTATACAGTGATAATATTTTCACGCATTTTCGTAATACATTTGAGAAATGATTTTTAAAATTTTATAACTGCATTTCCTGCAGGTAAATTTCAGAAATTATTAGTCCCTATTAGCGCTGCGAAAAGTAGCGTCAACTTACGAAATTCTTTTTGTTTTGATTCTACGTAGTACTAATTGGTTCTACTGTTGACTAAACACGATAGCATACATAAAATAAAATATGATTATTAAGGAAAACACATTCTTATTGTGAAGTTGTAATTATTCAGAACATAAGTCTGTGATATTTTAAATACTAAATTAATGTATTAATTATAAATATATACATATAAAATCAATTTTGTCGAAAAATATTGTTTTTGCGTCACCGGGATATTGATTTTATATGTATATATTTATAATTAATACATTAATTTAGTATTTAAAATATCACAAACTTATGTTCTGAATAATTACAACTTCACAATAAGAATGTATTTTCCTTAATAATATATGTTGTATCAATGTGTCCAAAATTTAATAAAAATGAATTGATAATTCTGGCGTCTGCAGTCGGTTTACTCAAAGGTATTTGAGATTCTCTAAAAATAATGTAGATGGCTTTCAAATAATGGAACGACAGGTATATTAATTTGAAAAATGTAACATATAGGTTCGAAAATTTGTCAAGAAAAATATTGGCGTTATAGCACAAAGGTAGTGCACTTCCCCGGATTGGAAATAGAGATCCAGATTCGTATCCCGGTGACGCAAAAACAATATTTTTCGACAAAATTGATTTTATATATATATATATTTATAATTAATACATTAATTTAGTATTTAAAATATGATTATAATGCGAAAAACGAAAGCACCACCTTCTGATTCTGTGATACAGTTGACGAATGGCGTCTCGCAAAGGTACTTGCTTCAATAAAAAAAATCGTGCTCTACATGTTGCTTTTTATTCAAAACATTGCTGTGTCATCAACCTTTGACATATTTAGCAGATACACGATATTAAACGATAATTTATCATAAAAATCGATTTACCATACGTATCTTGTAATATTTTATTTTATTAATGTATATTTATTATTCTATGATTCTTTAAATAGAATTAGAAATTTGACGTTAACATCCCACGAATTGTTTTAATCGGTAAATTAAATTTGAATTAAATTACTTACAATAGAAAAATGTTTGGGATTTTTTGAAAGAACGATAAAGAAGTGCTTGAATTACTATATAAATTAGTTTTAGTTACAAATGACTATTAAATCCATTGACACAAATTCCTCAACACGGAGTAACGGAACGACGAAGCACATAAAAGCACTCAGAACTTCTAAACGGCCAGCTATACAACATAACAATTTATTACAGTCTTTCTCATACTAAAAAAATTATAAACCGTATTTACAGCTCTTTTGTTAGTTTATCAAACACTATCTATTTTTATCATATATTTATTATAATTAACCATATTAAACTTTAAAAAAAGTGTTATTATGAAATTTGAAATATTTATTTATTTATATATTAAATTTTATTTGATTGATTCATGATATTGCAGAAATATTACAAATACTCGGTAAATAATTTTTCGACAGTATTACATTACATGCTGAAACTCGGCAGCATTGTTGCTGAGATTTTGAGAACAAAGTAAAATACTTCATTTAATCGTCTACTAGAAGAATAAGTTGTGACGGTCGTACTTGTATTAATACTAATACATGAACAGAACTATAGTATTGGTCTACATCGGTGGACCAGAGTTAAATAGGTTACAATTAAACACAAAGAGTGACAAGCATGAATGCTTCTAAATTCGATCACATTAACAGCGTTTATAACGAGGGTGGTTCTGTGTATAACTTAGAGAACAACGAAAATTTATCTTTTGTTTAAAAGTAATACAATCGTATTTGCTAAGATGGAACATAATCTGATATAAAACACTTTTGAGTCGATAGAATGAATAAATAATTGTACAGTTCCTTGCCAATTGTATTAATTACAAAACGCTCCCTGCGCGAGCTCCCATCTCCCATCGATGAATACGATTAAGAGCACATCCCAGTCGCTTCCAACTTCGCAGCATCCCAAATTTCGACGCGTATAATAATGGCGTAAGCTTCGTCTGATTGCCAGCCGAGGCGAAATTACACTTTGTTCATTGTCCGTAATGCTATCTTCCGCCATCCTTGGGGCCTGGTAATAATTCTAGCTATTATTTCGGCCACGCTACTTGTTACAATACTCTACGCTACAACCCCTCAAGTTAAATTTCAACAATTTGACTGCCACCCTCCGGTCCAACCCTTCGCACCGCGTCATATTTTATGGCTGGATGTATTTAAATATTGTATTATATAATTTCTTATTCGCTATAGAGTGAGTTTTTAAAATATGTCTTTCATGTAAGCGCGTAATACGTTTTTAAACATACATAATGATAATTGGTTTAGTTTCAGGTTAAAATATTATTGATGCTTTGAGCTTTTAACATTGCAGGTATTGAACAAATGAACATGAAACGCTATTTTTCAGTAAGAAAGCTTTGTAATAGTGATGAAAAAAAATACTACTCTTGACTCAATAGCGTGATTGTGATTGATATTCGATAATATCAGTGATTGAAAACTGTGACTGTGATCACAGTTTCATTAATAATACGCGTGCGCCTCTCAATATAACAATACACGAAATAAATAAAAAAACATAATTTTGAGCGTATTTACTTATATTATTCAAACTTCATTTACTGAAAAAACAGATTCTTACAAGCATAATTAATATATATTTTATTTAATATCATCACAAAAAGATTGAAAACCCTTAAAAAATGTGAGTTTATTTTTCGGGTCAAATGCGTATAACGTTTTGACAGAATCTACTATATGGCGTTTGTGACAAACTATAACATCTTTTCTTCATGAATATTTTCATTTCATTTGTACATGCGCCGAATCAATAAATAAAATAAAAAAATCACGATATTCAATCACTGATAGTGAGTGTGACTCAAAGATATCAGTGATTGATTCACGATTCGTGATTTTGAGCTCATCACTATTCTGCAAGCATGGCATAAGACTATTTCGTACCATCATTGCTAGATATCTACTGATTTTGCTACGTTAACAATTTTCAAGAATGGAATAAATATGAAAAATCATAACTGGTCTTCGAACGTAATATAATATTAATAACGTAATATAACGTAATATATAAAGGATATATGGTGCCAAAGATGAAAACAGGGTGTGGCGAATACGCTACAATCACTAATCAAACGCAGAATTTGTGTGAACCCATCATGTCCAAGTTCTCATGATAGTACATTCAACAAATGGAGTCTGAATGAGTAGCGAAGAAAGCGTTTTATGCTTAACTTATTGGTCGAAGAGTTAGAAGAGCCAAGCTACAATGGTTGGATAGCATTACCCAGAACGCTCGTGCAGTCAATACGTAATATTGCGAACTGGAAAAAGAAAGCAGAGGGCAGATCGAAGTGGCGAAACTTACTTGAAGAGGCCAGGACGTATAAGGGATATTGCGTCATTGATGATTAGGATGAAGATGATTGCAAAGTGTGCAAGTATTGAATAAATGTACATAAGAAGGCTGTAGTCCAGAAGAGAAGATCCATTAGAATCGTACCACAAAACCATTCCGAAGCATTCTTGCTATGTCACAGAAACAGAAGAACCACACACCAGTAAATGAATAGACATGAAAAAAAATGCACATATAGGAGATGGGTTTGGAACATTTGTTGGGCTGAGGAGCATTCTGCAAACATTTTTAGTGGAAACATAAATCCGATAGCTTATGTCACATTTACGCAACAGTAAAAGTATTCACTATTCAAAAATTAAATCTTTGTGTAAACAATGCGTATTTTTTATATTAATGCACATTATATTGTCAGCTTTTAAATTTTCGTACCAATCGAGTCATATATTATAAAAGTTGCGAAACTATTTGATTGCGTAAGTGGTACCAGAGTGATTATATGGTTGATACCAAAATGAAAATATTGAAACAAGAAATTTACGTTATTTCGTGTCTATATATTTGGTTGTCTGTGAGAAGGACTCTGTTTTCGCACTTAACTCTTCCCATTAAAATGCCACAAGAGATTCCTAACAGCGTACATGTGAGTTTGAAATTATTATTACTAGGTTAGAAAATTAATATGATGATTTGATTTTTTTTAAACACGACATATAATTTAATAAGTATTTTATCGAATTTAAAGATATTGTAAAAAATTATTCGATATTCTTTATTTAAACTTTTAATAGACGATATAACGGTAAAATAAATGTATTTTATACGTAATTGCATACAAATAAAACAGGAATCAGTTGTCTATGCATGTCCCTCACGACTGAGAAAACTATGTACATAAAACGTATGTTTTATAACAGTACATAATATTCAAACAACCGCTTTAATTTGGACCTGCAAATAACCAGAGTGCGTATAGGGTAGGTATCTTACCTACGCTTTTATTGGAAAATTAATAATTCAGGTTGTTGGGGTTAAGCTCTCTTGGGGTCCCCGAGGACACCTTGTGTCTGGTATTGTCTTCATTTTACATTCGGAAAAGCTAATCTATAATGGTGGTTGGTAAGTGAAGCATGTAACTAGGAAAGTTCGAATTACGCAAATTAGTTATTAATTAAGTAAGTGATGGAGGCATTGCTCATAAAATATTGACATAAAACGTTCCCGTTTACTCGTGACAGTTTGAGAAATTATGGATTCTTCGTGTCCAATCATTCTAAACAGTAGAGTTCAGGTTAGGTTAACTGGTCAATCAATTCAGAAATTCAGACGATAATTTACTTGGTATGTAACATGTGCCATCTCTACAGAAGACACTGATATATTATGCAATTGGAATTGCCATACACAGAAGTCAAGTAAAAGTAATTTAAAAATACTGAGAAATCAAATCCAATAATCATTAATTACATTCCTGAAGATGACATTATTTGTGACGTATTAGTGTTCTTCCTTTCAGGATCTACCTTCAAAATCGTAAACTAACGGAGAAAGTTACGTAAACGGTAAATGTAGCTATATAATCTTATGATTTACAAAATTTTGCGGTATAAGGTAAAAATGGTTATTTAGGAACCTGGTTCCTGGTTTCAATAACCTCCATAAATAGAATATTTCAAAAAGGGAAAAAAAATTTTTTTTTCAACATTTTAACTGCAACGTAGTTTTTCTGACGTGTGTTGATTTAGGTAATTTTGAAATAAATGGTGTCCCAATAAATTAATGTACATTTTGAAGGATTATAATTTCAATATTTACCTTTCCCTTACGGTGCTAAAATAAAAGTGTGCATTATTTATCAACTATTATTTTAATGATTAATATAAGTAATAAATGTAAAATATTCATATTTGTATAAGTGAATATGTATTCAATTATTGTGAAAAAGTGCCAAAAATGAGAAAAACCATTGACCATCACGAACGACAGCATACAGGCGTACAAGATACATCTAACTTGGCTAGCGCACGCTCTGCCACTAAAGTGATGATCGACATCCGGCACCCCACGCCCCACGCACTGCGACACATTAACGTCAAGTTCTTAGAGAAAACATTTTTTCATACAGCATACAGGCGTACAAGATACATCTAACTTGGCTAGCGCACGCTCTGCCACTAAAGTGATGATCGACATCCGGCACCCCACGCCCCACGCACTGCGACACATTAACGTCAAGTTCTTAGAGAAAACATTTTTTATTGTTGCGTGTGGTAAATACCTATATATTGGACTTACTTTATCCAATACATAAATATATTATGGAGGGATACCTAAAATATGAATTCTGTATTTAGCATATTTACAGAGATATTCATATATAATCGCAAATGTTTTTGACTAGCCACTTTTGACAACACAAATGGAAAATCATTTGTATTTGGGTGAATTGCACCATGACAGATATCTTTAATTCTTTAATTTATGTCAGTTTTGTACCATCAATGTCCCCATAAAAAAAAGCAATGCGCGAGGTCCGGAGAATATGGGGCACATTGAATTTTATGTTTTCAACCCATTCAACTATTGGACAAGATATTCGTCAAAATAAGTACTCATATCACGATCGTAGTCGGGATGTGCTAAAAATAAAACTTCTCATTGAGAAGTAAAACTTTTCCAATAGGCTCATTTTAAAATGCAATAGACGCTCGATTTTAGAACCTTTGTCTCATGTGTATATATTATATTGGGACATCCTGTGTTTTTGGTTGATTGTGTATCAAAAGCGTTAGGCTTCTTTTTCTAAAGGTTTGTAACTCTTAAATGGATTGAATATGTTGTTTCAGTTTTCAGGAAATAATTTGTATTATCTAATTATAATATTCATATCAATATTTCTCATTACTTTTCATCTATTTATAACATTCAATATATTTATAATTCATCTCGTTTAAATTAAAATTAGTTTTAAATATTATTATATGAGATATATTATTTTTTTATTATAAATAACAAAACATATAATTACGTATTTTTAAGTAATTGAAGAATAAAAAAATATAAAGAGGGCTGTTTTCTGTAATAATATATATATAAAAAATTATTAATTTTACACAAAAATTTTAAATGCTTGTAATAATAATTATGAATGTAATTACATGGACGGTAAAAAATGATATTTTTATCTGGAATTTTTGGAGGTGAATTTCGAACCCACAACCGTACTCATTTCAGAATGCTATGAGAATATAAAACAGGTTTCTAAATTGTGTTGTCTTTTTTCAATGATATTTTTATTTTAAAATAACATTTTCACCTGAAAACAAAGCTCTACGGGCTGAAAAATAATATGGATGGAATAAATGTTAGCCAAATTTGTTGATATACATAAATGATGGACAGCTTTAGAAATAAATAAATTACTTTCAAAAAAAGCTTTTTTTTAGAGACCGTTGAAGACGCAAAATATTTGTATCAATATTTTGAAGTAAGGTTGGGTGGGGATGAAAGTGCCGCGGAAAGAAAGTTTTATTGCGTTACATAAGCCTTACATATGAACACCGCGTGATGTGATGATATCCCCTCTACCTCGCTTCGCACTTCGTCAGTCGAGTGAATGTGCTAGCCGCAGGTGCACGCGTCTATACTTTGTTTTTATGGTTGGGGAGTTTAATTAAAAAATTGCACAATTTTTGGTTTTGTGACTACATTTTCTTCTACTGTGTATAACAACTAAGTTATCCTATTCACTTATATATTTATTTATAAATGTAATGTGCATTTTTATCAATATAGATTGTCTTTGTTTTATAATTTGATATTTGTTTAGATATTTCGGTATTCTTTGTACAAAATTCCGGGTACTATTTGTACAAAATGTGTATACTCACATTTGTTCCATCTTATTTATAAAATGAAGACGTACAAGACAAAAACTGAGCGGGGGAAGACTTACATCAGTGTTACGAAACAAGCTGCTGATTTGGCGATGAGGGAAAATAAATCTTTGCGTGCTGTTTCTTAACAATTCAATATTTGTAGAATATCACTGAAGGGATTCATAAATCGGTTATCAGAAAATCCTGAGACAGCAACACATGGGTATAGATCAGCACGCCTGGATTTTCCAGGACGACAAATAAAAGATTTTGGTACTGGTGGAACTTATAGCCCCACGAGTGGAGTTAAAAGTTCCATCTGACTAATCTGATTGATTTTTAAATAAAAAGAAAACTCAATTCCATCCAATTATTTTTGGTATATTAAATGAGTCCCAAATATATCTTCAACAAATATTGGGTTATATAACAGAAAAGCTCTATAACCACGTTATCCTGTCATTCGTAAAAAGTGGCACTTTCATCCCCACCCTATCCTACTTACCTGTCTGATTCACATATATATTATAACATAGTAAAAATATTATATAGCACATACACAAATAAACATAACTTACAAACTATAAGAGCACATACAGCACACGGTCTAAGGATATTTTTAATACCACAAATAAATTATCCAGAAAACATAAAACTAATGATTAAAACTTGGATTTGCGTACATGTAGATCTAATATTGGTGCTCTCGTCCAAATATTTTGATTAATTTTATATTTATTTTCGTAAATTTATTCAAAATAATGTATTAAATGTCCATATTATAATTGCTATTTATATGACACATCACCTTAATTGAACTTATATTTGAAGGTAGCGGTTAGTCTTTATTATAACTACATACTTAAACTAATTAATAATCTTGTATTGTATCCTCAATTGTATAATTTTCTGATATAGACAATAAGTAAATATTTTCAGGAAATTCGTATAAATAATTCTTTTTTTGTTAACTTTATTAAATATTCATGCACGATATTTTTATAAATAACATTTTACGTTGTAAAAGTATCACATACTTTTTGATGGATGATATCTTAGTGATATTGACAAATGATAATAACTAAGGCTTGTAAATTAATTTATGATTATATTTTTATTTATTTATTTAGAAATGCGTTTGAAATGTAGTGGAGTTTTAACAAAAAGTATACAAAGTGATTAAAAACTTACAGATATCTACTATTTATTCATAATATTTAAATATACAATAACAAACACAAATAATTATGAAAGCGTAAAGAATGGACGGTGAAAAAGAATTTCCTTTTTCTTATTTGTTATACTTAGTTATAAATTTCTTATGATAGGTAAATAGATTTTTTTTAAAATGAACCTACTTTTTTAGATATGTGTGAGCGCAAATAGTAGAAAAATTAATTGAATTAATAGAAAAATCGTTAAAACTATTCGTACTTTTTTTGAAGTGATAAATAAAATATTGGATACTGTTAAATATCTAATTATAAAAAACATTTTAATTCAACCATTCTTCTAAGATAAAAATTCAAAGATAGATTGGTGATGTTAGGCAAAGGATTTAACAAAATCAGAAAATTTAATATATCAGTATATTTTTTTCCGGTTTTTTTAGGGTGGACTATATTCCTAAAAAAATAAAAGACGGCTACCTAAAAATATGTTATGCAAAGGGTGCAGGATCAAGCCATTCAATAATTTACGAGTATGCATGAGAACTCAGTAACATGAAAAGAAAGAGAAGACTTCGAACAAGATGAATAACTAAATAGTCGGACGCGATCTTAAATGTTTGAACTTGATCAAGATTAAGCCTAGAATACAACAATAATGAACAGAATGACTAGAGTAGCCAAATCCAGATGAACAGGATATCATCATAATCCACGTCGGTCCCTCGTGATCGTGATCTTCATGAACTCCCACCCTCTTCACTATGCTCTTCCACTTTCTCGGTATTCTGTAGATCTTAGGGCTGTTACCAGAAATATACCTGTTGCCTTTTCACTTAGTTGGTCCAACGGGTGAGGGATCTTATTCTTCCTCTTCATCATTCGACGTGGCCCACCTCAACAAACTTTCCCAAGCTACCTTTGATTCTCGCAAGACGCCAAAATATTGAAGGATTCGTCTCAGGGAAAATGTTGTCTGCCCTTCAGTTTCTGCAGAATGGGACATTTGTACACGCAATATGTATTTCCAGCATCATATCTCAAAGGATTCCACACCATATAGAATTCACCAAACAGTACAAGCCTGACCTTCGTTGTGTTGGAAATACCTCGGTGATTTCATATTTTGTCAAGTCTGGGACATATAACTTTTCACCATAACCATGCGTTGTTTAATGTTACCGTCGACAGTACTTACGGGATAAGGCAATATCAAAGAAAAAGATTCAAATTATTTTAGAACTAAACCATTTATATTTTAAATATATTCATATATTATTATATACATTTTAAAAATTGAAAATACTACATTTTTAGACGTATTCTAGTATATGTTAATAATTCGAATGAATTTACTATACACACAAGATATTGCCTCCACTTCAAATTAAGTCTCAGCTTTAGCGACATCTTTACTATTACATGGGAAAGAATATCTAATTTACAAAAAATGTCAATAGGTGTCGACAGCATAATTAGTAATAAATAAGTGAAATGTTCTATCTTGATTTAATATATACAACTTCCAAAATTTAATAGATGTAGTGGCGTGGGTAAATAGGTGAACGTTACATTATGTAAAGTGATCGCTTAAGTCAGCCGATGATAGGTCGTAAGCCCTGTAATGCCCAAGACTCCTATACTTCTCATATAAAAATAATAGTCTATCTTAAACCATTTATTTTTTGAATGGCTATCATTTTGATTCGATTTCTAGTAATTTGTTTTCAGAAGAACCTGCTCATCTACGTAATCTATAAATAAATGCACAATTTTGCGACTATTGAACAAGGCATATCATATTAAAAATATAAATATGTATATTCAAAACAACGGTGTTTGTAGTTTCACGAGGGAACTGATTTATAGCAGGTAAAAAGCTTTTCAGTGCTGTTACAGGCGTTTGAACGGTCCAGTCTACTAAAACTCAGCATTTGGGAGATTACTTAGAGGAGGATTCAGTTTCACCTGAAATATAAGTCGTGGAGGTGCTGTTCAGGGTTGGCAGATTTATTTAAAAAAAAATTAAACGGGAGGAATATATAAAAGTACATTAATTTAAAATTTGTCATGGATACTATATTTCATTTTGCGAATAATCTGCATATGAATTCAAATGGTCTAAATAGATGACGAGGTAGTTTGTATTAACGATCTTGGAAGTTATCCATTAGACTTACTCAAGATAGTCTTCCTTGACTTGCTGCAGTGGCTCTTTACAACAAAAAGCCATCTCAATTATTTAAAGTATTGTGAACACAACAAATTAAAAAAAATGTTCAACATATTAATGAATAACGTTGCATTTCTTAAGACCGTGTATCAATTTAGTAATTAATAAAAATAACAATAGATAATTTTTATAGCGCCATTTTCGTAAAAAATTTCAACTCAAGGGCACTTTATACATAAACTGTTTATAATCCCACACCATATTTATATTTAAAATTAAAAATTGTTATTTGAACTCGTGGAAATGATTTGTTGAAAAGGTGCGTTTTTAGTTTCTTTATAAATGATGTTTTCGATGCACTATTTTTATGACGGAGGGTAAAAAGTTCCACGAATTTGGGCCCGCCATCGCAAATAATGGTTCACTAAACTTAGTCGTCTGGCAACAGCTGGTCAGTTTCATAACCCTTCTGGCCGACTTGAGAGTTTGACTTTAAGTGTGTTGGATGCAAAGATCTTGAAGATACAGAGGCATAATGTTATGTGTTACCTTGTACAATTTAAATTCAACCCTTTCAGGAAAACGGATCTAATGTAGTTCACTTTATTATATATTTTTAATACGATATCATGAAACTTCATGACTGACTCTACATATTGTATATGTTTTTAATCTTTACCATACCATGATATAAAATACCCGAATGCAGCCATGCTATCAACTCGTGTTACCGTAAACGACAGTTAGAAAAAATGTTTTTATTAGCTTAAAAGGCTTTAATGGCTCGAATTTACTTTAAATATTGAGCACTCAATTTAAAAAAAATGATTAATTACTTAATTTAGAGCATTCATAAAGTCCTATACAATATGTCCTTCCTTCTTATCCTCTTAATTTAATTAGTGAGAAGGAGTTAATTATATTTGTATGTTTGTTGTTCTTTTCACTGTGAAAATAGTGTGTGATCTCTGTCTTTCATATCACAAGTTGTATTTTTACCAACATATTAATTTTACAACGAATTGAATGGAAGAATAATAGTTTTTGTACGATTCCCTTTTCATAATTGGTTTTTCACTAGTCATTCCTAAGCGCTAATATTTTCTTTAGGATTATCTAAAATATGAATTTTATATTGCATGTATTTATCGAAATAATACAGATTTAATTATGATGGTAGATCTGTGTCTGCATGGTTTGGGAAGGGTTAATGATTTTCATCATATGTTGAACTACCTTATTATTTAGCTTTTTATGTGAGTTTTTATAAGAAATAAGGGATAGTTGTTGCCAACCCTATATAGAAATGATGAGAGCCACGCCTCTCACTTAGGACTCATCTGCTGGCCATGAATTATAAAGTGTGAGAACACTTTTACGCCCGTTTAGGGCGTGCGTACGTTGAGGTAACTTTGGCTATTCTAACTTTTTATTCGTGCAGTCACCTGTTTACAATTTTGTCAAAGAATGCTGCTTATTTACCAGGTATGATATATTAAAATATACTATATATTTTTTTGTGACGACAAATTATATATTTTATTTTTATGTTCTCGCCCGGGAGACGCCATTTTAAATACGCAATGTGGAGACGAGATATTTCTCATCATCATCTAAAATATATTAAATTCTTCTCATGTCTTTGCATAATAATATTATATAACCCAGTATTTCAAATTAAGTTACTGAACATATCACTATCCTATCAAAATTATGTCATAAAAATCATTTAGCAGACGCCCAAAATTAACTTAGCACCAATCGTATCTCTGTGGAAATAGGTAGATTATTAATTTGGTATAAAGCGCTGAAGTCAAAATATCTGAGCGAAATTCTCAACAATGTCAAAATGTCAATTAAAGGCGTATTATTTTTTCGTCAAAACTATAGCGCACGTTAGTATTAAAATTTTTAGTATGAAGGATATTTCTAATCCAAATCTAATAGAAAAAATGAACACATCAAAGACTTCGTTTTAATTAAAAATAAAAACAAACCGGAATAAATATTCACGTAATCTAGCAATACATTTATTTTTAATACGGTAAATCTGGAAATCATCCCATATTAATTTTATTTCTTTGTACGTTGATAACGTACGATTTAAATCATCAGTTAATTTTTTTAATTTTACTTCAGTTATTAGATAGTAAAAAGTATCAAGTTTTATATTTGTTAAAAAGTAAACGTTAAACATTCTATATATGGATATTACTCACCAATTTCATAAAATAAAAGGTAGTGTTATGTGAAATATGAATAATTTTTGCTTAGAAATGACGATGAAGATGAAAATGATCTGCCGCTTATGTGCAATCGCTAACAGTATGACCTGACTATGATTAATGTATGTGTAAGTGTAAATCTAAATAAATAAATCAACACACATCAAATAATATATAATTAGATCATGTCACGTCCATATATAAGAATAAATATTCTGTACAAATTAAATGTATCAATTAAGAAGACATACAGATAAATGGATTTTTTTGTATACTTTATAATTGATACAATTAATTAGTATTAAAATACCACTATGTTCTGAATAAAACAGTAACTTCACAATAATAATGCGTTCTCCTTAAAAAAAATTTTTATTTTTAACACCCCATTACCAATGGTCAGTTTATTGTTTTTTCTTACAGTGCACATAAGTTTTTTGCAACGAAATTACCTACATTTAATTAAATATTATGCAGTTCTGCAATATAATATACCTATTTGATGCAGCGTCCGTGGATAATAATAAACATTAAAATTTCCGACTTTTCAATGGTTATTTCAATGTTTTGTTTTTAAAGCGCCGTTCATTTCAACATTTCAACGTTTCACAGAAACTCGATGCACAAATATCTTTAAAACAAATTCGACTATTTTTCAGGTTTCTTTTAACTTTGGAGAACAAGATCGAATTTCGCGAAAAGTTTTCTTTGCGAACACAATACTCGGCTCCCCATAGGAGAGTATATTGGGTAGGAAATATTCAAGCATATCGCATTACTCATAAACAGGGCTGACAGAATATTGTAGTAGTACAAAAAAATATTGCACATTAAAATCAACGATGTTCATAGTGTATGTTTTAGGGAAGGTGACTTAGTTTTTGTACGTTTTTACTTAACAAATGTATTCTAAGGATGATATAACATTATCTTTAAAATATTTTTAATCTTACTTACTTACCATCACGCCGTTTCGCCGCGGGGATAGGCAGAGAGGATAGATGTAATTTAGTAATTGTAAAATGGAGAACAGCCCTGTTAGAAACTTTAACAACTACGAAAAGGTGCGAGAAAATGCGTGAAAGTAATCGAAACAAGATTAATGCCAGAACAGAAGAGTGTGGTGTTCTATACTTTTGTTCTATCCCTGTGACGAAACAGCGTGATGGTAAATATTTATATAATATGAAGATGTAATTATATAGCACAGTGACTATCTAATAAAAAATTACAAAATGTACGAGGCGCGTTTTTTAAGTAAGTATCGTTGCCGGATATTCCCGTTTAGCGCTGCAATGGTTTTCTTCATCTGTTGACTCACTCCATGCAACGTTAGAGACATTTACATAGTATGGCCATCTTGTAGTGAGTATTTTGTGTATAGTTTTCTGGACTAATTTGCCGTGTATATCTGATCTTTCTGGCCGACGTTTCGGGTCTCATTGTACGGTCCATCAGCCTTGATGATGCAGATTAGCCCAGAAAACTTTACACAGAAGAATCCGAATGGCCGTGAAAACCTAAGAACATTTGTAGTGAGTGGTTGAAATGTTAAATATCATAGATCAGCCCACCGACTGTGCGACACGGTCCGTAAATCATTTATTGAATGCACGAAACATGAAACCAGCTGATATTCATCGGCAAGTATATCCTGCTTCGTCCTGATTTAGCGCCAAGTGATTTCCATATTTTCCTTCATCTGAAGTGGTCCCTTGGTGGCATACATTTTGATGACGAATATGAACTCAAAGACGATGTACTGACATGGTTTTCATCTCAGACAGCATCGTTCTATGACGAAAGTTTACAAAAATCGGTGCTCCGTTATGACAAGTGTCTTAATAATGGTGGCAACTATGATGAGAAGAAGTTTAAGCTGTGTAGCGTTCAAAGAAAGTATTGTTGTAAAAATGATGTTTTGTTTCTTAAAAAAAAATTCCTACACTTACTTAAAAAACGCGTCTCGTAATTGATAAATAAGCAGAAATATTATTAAATTAGAATCACAAAACTAGCATACAATTCATCAAATGTGGATTTTAGCCAACCCTGCGTGATGTTTGTTTGAAGACTCGGAGGTGGTAGTATGCGCTTGCTAACCTCACAAAGCTCCCAGAACCAGAGATCAAGTGGGTTGTTTGTGTTCTTTATAGTTTTAACTTGATATTTCGGGGGTTTCTCGCCGAAGATGCTGGAAAAATAACTTGTTGACACGGAACTCTCGGTAAATATCGATATCGGTGAGAAAAAACGGGACGTTCGCTCATGATATTAAAAAACTTCTTGTAATTTGAGCGCCTTTTTAGATATCCAAAACATAAAATTCGAAAAGACTACTAACAAGTTTTTTAAACACTGGTTCACATAAACTAAGGAGTATCTAAAATAGAGGCATTGGGTCTATAAAATAAACAAGTTAATGAATGAAAATCGTAATATAATTATGCCAATTATTATGAAGTGGTCTAAGTCAATAAATTGAAGAAAATGAGTTAATTAAAAGTTTTGCGTCATGTTGTTTTAAATTAATATAATATAATGCAAATTGTAATGATAATGAAAAAATTGAACTAATGAATATTCAGTGTGTTATTACGACGTTCAACGAATAAGTCATTTCAACCTTTTTTTTTTTTGTTTCCTTATAAATTTCATGCAAAATTTATATGTCAAAATACATTATAAAACTAGTAGACTAAATAAATATTGAAACATTATATTTTGTGGTATAAAAATATTTTTTATTCAATTCGAACGCAAACCTTTAAATATCTCGAAACGAAAGGAACATGACTTAGATCACTTTCATAACAGGCACAATTATCAACAATATTGTTAATAAGAGTATTAATATTTTTTCGTGGGACTTTCTCGAAATAATCAATCTTGTATTATTATAAACAGAATATTTATTCTCATAAAGCTATTTGTTTTTTGATAAATAATTTTAAAAATTAGAAGTTAAATAGGTCTAATGGTGCTTATACACATGTGCAAAATCATTGTTCATATAAAACTAAACTAGTAAAGAATATCTTATATATTTATAAAAACCGGCACACAAAGATCAATCTTTACGTCTTTATAAGTTTTAAAAATATCGATGTCTATGTCAATCTAGGTCATATTTATAGATAAGAGAAATATTATATTATACATGTACAAAATAAATAAGAAGCTTGAAAGATTATATCTGCGGTTTGAAAAACGAAAAAATAGGACAATTGTGATTTTTTGTGGGGAGGAGTCAGGTGGAGAGAGAGTTAGGCGCTTTTTTTTAAATTAAAAATTTAATTTAAATAGAATTTAAAATTCTATATCAAAAGTTTTTTTTTAATGGATTTATAATAAAAAATTGGTTAGTTTATTAAAAAGAGAACAAATATATAAAACATGTCAGAAAGAAAACTGATAACAAAATATTTATAAAAGATTAAATTAAAAATTGTCATCTATACAAATAATTTATAGCTGTCAAAAAATCATATGTTATGTTAATTAATATTTTTTGATATTTCGCATTTCACGCATATTTTAACATTTTAAATCATATTATATCACTTTTAAATTCTAATTTTATATTAACACTTTCATTCCGTGTCTATCACCATAGAAACTAAAATATTACGCACCACAAAAATTATTACTATTATTCTTCGAAACAGTGCTGCATCAGCGGAGTCTTCTAAAGACTTTCAATCGGACATCTTCCTTTTAATTTATGTATGGAGCGCGCAGGAAACGGGTCGTATCTAAGTTCATCGTAAGAGTTGTAAGCGACTAGAATATAAATAAATAACGATAATATAATAACATAAAATATTAAGTTTTCCGAAAAATGTTTAATCTGTAAGAAAGCAGAAAATTTGATTTGTGGAGTAGAATAATAATTCATTGTGCTTCTGACGAAGTAGAAGATATTTATTAATGTATTCAAATATTACATATTTTTCATTTTTAATAAAATTTGTTCAATAGGTATACAAGTTTCATCAAATATTTACGACGCAGTTAGTTTGAAAAGAAATTCATTATAGATATTAATTTATTATTATATTATGTGGTTGATTGAACTAAAAGTTACCTGAAATTCGAAACGCTATTCCAGTATTCCGCCATCTTTAATAATCCCCTAATATACTGTGGTGTCAAATTGTCATATAAGTATAAACAGATATATTTTTGTGTACATGATTGCATTGATTCTAATATTTACACATTATTAACATCAAATTTTAATGCTAATATACATGTTATTTATTTAAAAAATAGTTACTTTGTAAGAAGCTAGCATTAAAAAGAGATTAAGATATTTGTAAATAGATATTTTTACGTATTGCCTGATTTTTCAATAGGACTCTGGTTATATCTGTCTCACGGAGGGAGATTTTTATTTAGTTTTATTTATTTAACTAAATTTATGAATATTTTTTCAGGCCAGTAAAACATTAGGTGGACATCTAATGCATTCTTCTTATTTTTTTCTTGTATTATTCCATTAACATGTTGGTTAACAATCGGTGCCTTAATTACACCAGTTACTGTGAAATCTCAAATATAACCTTAGTAATAAAAGATAATAATTGTTTAAATACAATCAGGACAAAGGGACACAAAAGAACTAATTAGTAAGAATAACTCATTAAGAAAGAACATTTAAAATTATCTCATCGTCATTTTTCATAAAAGAACAGATTTTATGTAGATTTGTAATATTCTCGTAGATAGTTAAAATGGTAAATAATCAAATGTAATCAATTTTTTATTCTTCTTCGCTATATATACTTACTCGTAATATTTAAACAATTTTTGCAAATGTCCCCTCACTAAATTGATCTTATGTGATTAAAAGAAAATGTTTTTAAAAGCGCTTAGATCAACAACGTAATAAAAAAGTTCTTTATATTTTGTATCCCATTTATCTGAATTTGATTAATTAATATTTTTAATAACACTTTTTTGTTGTAAAGTTGCATTTTCAGAACATAACATTAAATTAATCAATTAGAAAGATATACAGAAATAATCTATTTATCGAAAAAATATTTAGTTGTTACCAGGATTGGAACCTGGACCTCTTCCTATTCGGAGAAGCGTGTTCATTTACGGTATAGCAGCTGAATACATTTTAGATAAATTTTTAACTTATATTCTGCGATTTTTCTAATTGATACATCTATCATACTATTTTTAAAAAAGCAATCAACATTATATTGCGATGAATCTCGAATAACTTTTAGTAAAATACGCTAAGAGACGTCCGCATTAAGTTAATTATTCAATTTTATTAAAATTCAGTAAACTTTGATATATTATATATATTTTTATAGAATTTTTAATCCGTCTTAAAAGTAATTTTAAATTTTTGACGGTGATGATTTCTACAGGAAGATAAAAAGAAGAATTTTAATCTTCAATTACCTGGTAGTTCTATCACCTGGATACTCCTTAGTTGGTTTGGAGTAGTGTATTCTACAGCTGATTTCTGCAGTCTAGTTTTGACTCAAAGTTCATTCTAATTGATGTACCCAAAGTTGCATGGGTAGAAATGAATGAATATTTTTCTTGAACTATCTAAATTCCCCTACGTAACCCCACCCTCATCCCACTCTTCATATAAAAAGCTCACAAGGCAACCTCAGAGGCAATAAACGAGATATTCTACCTGTGTCATTTAACAACTATTAAATTAATATGACAATGAAAACAACAAAAATATGAAGATGAAACACAAATTCTGAAAAATTTAATAAAGAATAAAATAAACATAAAAATAATATTCACATTAATTTATAATTAGTGTACATAAATAGGAAAAGCAGACGCAGAATGAAGCTCCAGATTCGAATCTCGGTAGCAATACATTTTTTTTTCCGATAAATTGATTTTATATGTATATTTTTCTAATTAATATATATAATTTGTATTAAAAATATCACAAATCTATGTTATGAAACATTGTAATTTCACAATAGAAATATGTTCTCCTTAAAAATATATTAGTTGTATTAATATTTCTAAAATTTAATAAAAATTAATTATGGCGTCTCCTATTGGATTTTACTCAAAGATGTTTGTGATTCCGTAAATATAAAGAAGATTACTTTCAAATACTAGAACGACAGATATATCAGCTTGAAAGTGCAACATATAAATTCAAAAATTAGTCGTCAACTTACTGTGTTAGTGTAGCCAAATCGGTTAATGCATTTTCTCGGATAGAAAGAGATCCAGGTTCGAATTACGACAGCAACAACAATATCTTTCAATTAATTTGATTTTATATGCATAGCTTTCTAATTAATACATTTCATTTGAATTGAAAATAAAACACTTGTTTTTTTATTGAACTTGTTAAATTTACTTGAGACGCGTTTCGTCTTATAAGGGTATTATCAATCAATCTAACAATAAAACTCAAACAACTTGTATTTATATCTATAGTGGAGGATAGCTATACAATTTTATTAGCATGAGATGAAAAGGGACAACATTATTTATTGGAATTTTGAAGGATTTCCATACATTTTTTAATACTCCTAATTATTTTAAGTAACCATTGTGTTTCAACACTAATGACATTTTAATACCCTGTAGAAAATAATAGCTATATAATTTTACAACATAAGAAGATAATTCGGTAAGAGAGACATTTTCGGTAATGTGGAATTTATATAATGTTAGGAATAAACAATTTTAGAAATTATGTTTTAGGTTATAGAAAAATAAAATGAAATACGAAATAAACCCTAATAATTCTCATGAATTTTAAGTTAACATCTTAGCAGAAAATTGTCAGTAAATGAATTGAAGAATTTAATTGAACTTAACAACATCATTTAAAATCCATAATTTATTTGGCCGTCGCGAGTAATTTGTAAATGCGATTATGTCAAACGACTTTGCATTACACAAACGACTATGCGATATAATTAATTGGAATCTGTACTTAGTTTTTTGTTAGTTAGTAATTTTGAAAATCTATGTTAAAAACATATTAATTTATACTTAAATATAAAAAGGTTTATCTAAACGTGTGCAAGTATTTTATAAACTTAAAAAATACTCATCAGTTAGTAAATTATGATATTAATCGACAACAGTATTATTTACTTGAATATTTTTTCATACATTTTTTTAAAAATAAATTGTATTTTTGTTTTATTGTCAATTATATAAAAATAATTAAATTAATATCGCTTATCAACCGACAATCGCTTAGTAACCAGTGAGTAGCTTGTTGATATAATGGTTAAGACGCTGACCTAGTGATCAATTAGTTGGGGGTTCGCGCTTCGTTCCAGGAGATCAGCAAGTTAATCCTACTTTCATAGCACAAGCGTTTATCATAGATTGAAAATAGTAAGAATATTGATGTCACATGTATTTCGTGCAGGAATATCTATTTAAAAAAAAAAAACTTTAGACCAAATAATGGGAAGATATTCAAGATTCGTCCCAGGAGACTTGGTAATCCAATCCCAGGAACCCAGCCTAGTTTACAGTATTTCTGGATTAGTTCGCATAATCCTTAAAATTTACGGATTAATATTTTAGATTAATTTGTGATAGAAAATAAGATCAATACTAAACGATAAAATGTTAAACGATGATTTGTTTTTGCTTTCGCATTAAAATTTTTATTTGTCAATCATGTATATAAAATTAATGTTATTTTTTGTTCAAAGATTTATTACTTCCTTTAAATTTAATATCTTACATAAATTGCATTTGTTATTTCTTTTTCTATTTATGATATATTTGTTTTTTTTTTATAACTTTTTGTAACTTAAATAAAATAAAAAAATGTATTTACTAATTCCGGTACTCATGCCGAATTATCCAAATCAAATCCTGAAATTCCGAGATCGTTATTTTGTCTCAGTTTTGGATTTAGTAAACGACACTGCTAAGATAATCTATTTTTATTTTTTGCAAAATCACACTTAAAGCACTTATCTTTGTTTAAATAAACAATACAAATTTTTATTTCATAATTATTTAATACAAATTAAATGTATTAATTAGAAAGATAATAGGTACAAATAAAATCAATTTTTCGAAAAAATATTCTTGTTGCTACCGGGATTCGAACCTGCATCTCTTCCTATTCGGGGATATGCCTTAACCGATTATGCTTCAGCATACAGTAAGTTAACGACTAATTTTCGAGCTTATACGTTACACTTTCAAATTGATACATCTTTCGTTCCATTATTTGAAAGCCATCTTTTTTATATTTACGGAATCTCAAACACGTTATATGTATATATTTCTAATTAATACATTTAATTTGTATTAAAAATATCACAGATCTATGTTCTGAAAAATTGCAACTTTATAATAAGAATGTGTTCTCCTTAAGAATCATAATTATTTCGTGAACGTATCTCAAATTAATTTTAAGTTAAAAAAATGCTACTAATATATTAAATACTAATTTAATGTATTAATTATAAATATATACTTATAAAATCAATTTTGTAGAAACATATAGTTTTTGCGCTACCGGGATTCGAACCTGGATCTCTATTTCCAATCCGGGGAAGTACACTACCAATTGTGTTATAGCGTCAGTATTTTTCATGACAAATTTTCAAACCTATATATTACGCTTTTTCAAATTAATACATCTGTCGTTCCATTATTTGAAAGCCATCTACATTGTTTTTACGGAATATCAAATACCTTTGAGTAAACCGACTGCAGACGCTAGAATTATCGATTCTTTTTTATTAAATTTTGGATACATTGATAAAACTTATATTATTAAAGAGAACACATTCTTATTGTGAAGTTCTAATTATTGTGATGTTTTAAACATCACAGACCGTCTGTTCTGAATAATTACAACTTCACAATAAGAATGTGTTCTCTTTAATACTAATATATTATTTACAAACTATCTGAATAAATTTTCCTGGTCTTTCAATATGATTAAATTAATTTGTTCACTTTAATTAACTTTGTAAATAAATTAAGCATATTAAAATGGACTTAGTAAACCCAAAAATTGTATAAATTTATAAACTGATTGCGAAATTTATCGAAAAATTAATGATAAAAAAACCTTTCTGCGATGATAAATTTTCTTAAGGAAATTATTATGTAGGTATAGGTACAAACAGTTCAGAATGCTAACGATTGTATTACTAGCTGAGAATTATAATTTATATCTGAATCCAAGACACTCTTATAAAGAGGTATATTCGCCATCGTAACTGAAATTCTTTTCTTCCCGCGAAAATTTAAAATTGAATACTAAATTGTCTATTGGAACTAGGAAGCCTTTGGGCTAGTCTTCGCTTTCAAAGTAGCTTTATTTTATGAAGCGACTTACTGAATGTGTACGCTTACAGTAGCAGACATAGATCTTGCAATGCTGAATGCTTTTCCCTTTTGCTATTCGGTCTTTGCAATTTGTGCTGTGTGGTTCACGTCTTATGCGGTGGTCGGGGTCCTGGCAGGGAAATACAGTATGGGAATCAATGAATATTAGATGCTACGTATCCCCGATAGAGCAACCCTCGGGATCTAAGCCACAATGAAAACACACAGTAGCTTTGCATACAACACAATGGACATCACGCCAAACTAAACATATTTTATCACAGGTTCAGTCAATACATGGTGACCGCCATTTTTGTAACCTCCATTAAGGGAACTTTTATGATATTTATAAATAAACTTCATTCAAACAATATTTGGTATACACTTTGCATGCAAATTACTTTAATTTTCAATACAAAATGCACATTTTAGCATTAGATAACATGTTTTGTCGAGATGCTATTTATATAATAAATTTAATATGCTGTATGGAAAAGTCTAATCAACTTCAGGTTAATAATAATTAATATAGTCTACAATATTTTGGCAATATATGACATATCATATCAAGATGCTATTTATTTCATGATTAATTTATGGCATGTTATATCAAGATGCTATTTATTTCATGATTAATTGATGGCATGTTATATCAAGATGCTATTTATTTCATGATTAATTGATGGCATGTTATATCAAGATGCTATTTATTTCATGATTAATTGATGGCATGTTATATCAAGATGCTATTTATTTAATGATTAATTGATGACTTATATCAAGCTTACAGTGATTTGTTTTTTGACATCGATATATCATCTGTTTCTTTACCTTTATTCAAAAATATAATTAACAATATTCTTCGACGCAACATGTAAATGATTATTTCTTGTTTTTGTTTCAATGTTAATAACTTTTTTACATGTTTGTGTTTATGTTTTTTTTTCGCGTGTCGTTTTCTTGTCCATGTGTAATATGTTAGGATATAAGTTATTCGTCGCAATTTATTTTTTCTATATGTAATAAATTATCCCTAATAAATAAATAAGTTTATCAAGTTAATCATCTATATAGATAAAAATTGTCGACTATTAATCATTAAAAAAACACAAAAATTTTTGGAACTCTAAATATGGTTTAAACTTATAATACAATATTTAAGGTAAAAAAACTAATTAATCAATTAGAAAGATATACAAAAAAAAATCTATCTATCAGAAAAATAATTTTGGTTGTAACTGGGATTCGAATGTGGACCATTAAAAAAGACTACAGAATATAAGTTCAAGCATTATCGAAAGTGTGTACTTGATATAGCGAAATGGCAACGTATTTCCCCAGAAAGTAATAAGTAAAATAAGTTAGTCGGAAAGAGTTGCAAACAAGGAAATACTAACAGTAAAATATGTAACAATTTAATATGGAATATTATGAGCTATATAAAAAATTTAAATACTAATTGGATAACTATCGACTGAAACCATTAATTAACCTTCTAAACCTTCTAACCTTTTAAGAAGCAAACGTGGCCTCCTATAACGGTCAGTTGTGATGATAGATGAAAAATGCTACACATCATAGTATCTATCTATTATATATTTACAGCAGCACTTGAGACCAAAATGTTTCAGTAAAATAAATCTTAAAAACGTCAGCTTTGGATACAATAATATGGCTTGCTTATCTATACCACAGTTTTAAGATTGTCAATATTTTTGTTATTTAAAAATACTTTTTATTTTCCGCTTTTGAATTGTATCTGAGACAAACAATAGTAAGTAGGTACACGTTCTTCTATTTTTCCCATAGCGGATAGAAGTGCACCAGCCCGGCATGGGGTGGCTTTACCGGACTTATTTCGCTTGTGTTTAAAATTTCATAATATTATCACATTGTGGTGCTCCGGTCTCCGGTCCCGTGGAGACAAGGCAGCTTTCCCTGGAATTAGCGTTACAAGCTGCCCGATTTGAATGTACATTATTAAGTTTCCTTTACAATATTTAGACGATGCCGGAATAAACGGGACAAGCGAAATTGGTATGGACGAACTTAATTAATAAAATGCTGATCATGTCGCTAGATTGTATTGATTTGTTTAATTAACTGACGTCATTTTAACTAGATAATATTTTCAACACTTTACTATGTAACAGTTTTCTGTATATTTTTAAATTATTATCATTCATTATTAACAAATTAAAAGGATCTTGAAGAAGAAAATAACGGACGAGGAAAACATTTATTTACTAGTTGCTGAGTGAAGCTGATGGAAAAGCTACCCGAGATATAAAAGACCTGACGCAAAAAAGAGTACAAGTACATCTGAAAGAAATGTTCCTTAGAAAAAAATGTCTTGAAAATTGGTGAAAAATTTGACACACAACCAATACAGTCTTGTGAGGATTGTAAATTATAGTAATTACAGGTTGTATATATACACCTATGTGAACTGGTACGTGTTTCATCGCTATGATATGAGGCTTTCGGATGACCTATGAATATTCTTTCTAATATATTTATCTGCATGTTTGCACACATATGTGTTCATTATCTGTACATAAAAAACAATACAAAGTATCATTCAATCTAGCAATACTAAAAAATATACGGATATATTGGTAACATTATTATCGTTTCACTAATATACTATAGATTAAATTTGCTTAAAATGTATGTATGTACATACCTAAATCAAATAAATTACTGTTTTAATTAGAAATTTGAAGTAAATGCAACAATATTTGTAATATGTTAAATAAAATTAAAGAAAACGGATTAAAATTTGATTAAAAACAATTCACTTTGTTCAAACACTACTTTATTTTTGCTGTCACTAACCGGTTTTGGAATCACCGTTCCTTCTTCAGTGTACAAGATACCAACTTGGCGTTACAGAATATAGGCAATCATACAGAAGTATTAGGTTCTGCTTAATAAGCAATGGCGTAAAATTATGTTCATAAATAATTTTTCTATCCAATGCTCAAAAACTCTCCCTCCCACCTTTTACACCAAAAATAATATTGGAAATATTCTAAAAAATATTAAAGACAAGGATCATAAACGGACTCACTCTGGTATTCATAAATTGAAATGTTAGAATCGCCCCTCACTTTATATAGGAAAAACGAGACGTAATTTTGATACTAGGATTAAGGAACATATTAGATTCTTAAACAATAATAGTTTTTCCGAATTTTCCAATCACATTATTGAAAATAATCATAGTTTCGATAAAAATAAAGGAGTCAATATTCTCTATATTGATAATAAAGGTAAACGCTTAGATAACTTAGAGGCACTAAAATCAAGAAGTTCATAAATAATAATGAATGCATAATTAACAACCAAAAAAATTTAAACCTACAGTCCTAACTTAAATATGCTCCCTTACACCATATCATTATGTCTCTCCCCCCCACCCCTAGCACCCACCTCTATTCCTGACACTAATGTATGATTGCACATATCCTGTAACGCTAAGTTAGTGTATCTTGTACACCCTGAAGAAGAAACGGAGGTTCCGAAACCGGTTTGTGGCAGCAAATATAAATTGGTGTTTAAACAAAGTGAATTGAATTTATAATGAATAACCACAAAGATTTAACAAAATACAACATCTGTTAAAACCCGTTAAAACTTTAAGCCGATAAATTTATTTAAAATTTAATATTACTAATAAATAAGTCTAGATATTTCAAGTGAATTAAAATATCATGTCAATTTCTCCGATTAGATATAAATTCTTGTCACATAAATGACTTTATATTGCTCCCTAAATCCTTTGGCTAAAATAGTATACAAAACTTTACTGAAAATCATCTTTGAATTGCCAATTGAAAACGAACTTGAATGCACATTTCAATCCAATCCAATCATAGCACTAGACCCAGGGGTGGCACTTGGCCGCAACAAGGAAATCCCTCCACTCTTCTCTGCCCTGAGCCGTGCTTTGCCAATCATCGACCCCGAAAACATTCAGGTTCTTCCGGATCCCGTCCAGTCAACGGAAACATGGTCTCCCAATGCTCACTTCTGGTTCATGGCATTTTTCAATAGCCTGAAAATAATGAATACTGTCCAGATTTTTGAAAAAGATTACCAAAAATGGAGGAAAAAAATTTAGCAATACAGTACTACATTAGTCAAAGATATAACGTTATTATTGCGTCATTTCAAGATTGTGAAAAAAGCATATCTATCTATTGACACAATTCCAAAGTATGCGTTTAATAAAATTTGCATGATGTTTTATGTAGATACATATAGTTATATATCTACATACCATTATTTTGTTGATGGCGTATTATTATTATTTTTAATATCTGCTACCTACATACTTAATAATATACCACCTAAATAATTTATAATGCAATAAAATCCAAAGAATCTGTCATGTGACGCTATATAGGGTTCAATAACGGTGTTGGATTGCGCAGTGCTTTTAACTTTTCAATTATTAAATTCATAGTTTTTATTACGGGTCGATTTTTTAGTAATGGAACTTAAGAATGTATTCTAGAATCATTATTATTATTCATATTGTTTAATTAATTTACATTATAATAATGAATTGATTAATTTAATGTTTATTTATGGATTAAAAATGAAATAATATTAATCGTATCATGATCAAAAAATCGAACTATAATGAAAAAAAACAAGATATTCGTAGATGTTGTTTAATACATAGTAGCATGATATTTTTTACATATACTATTACGTTATATTTTGGAAGTTACGTATGAATCTTTGTTTTATCGCGCAATGCACTATTAATTGCGTCTGAACATGGCTGACAAATAGAATAATTTAATGTGATTGGTAATTCGTTTGATCTGTGTAGGGTTTTCTAGGCTATTACGCAGTATGTATCCGACCTCTTTGGTCGATGTTTCGGATCTCATTGCAATTTTCATTATCAGGGCTTTTGTCGTTGATGAAATGCTATAAAAATATGAAATAAATGAAATTATTACATAATGAAAGATTTAATTTGTTTCGCCAGATTTATAAAATACTTTAATCTAGATATTTATTTTTACTTTCCCTACCTGTTGCGTTGTAGATGTGACCAATTTACTAGTGTAACGTCGAAAAGGCGACGCCGACGCGTCAATCACCGAACGGCTTCCATTATTCCGCGCCGCCGTCACGGTCGGTGGCGGTTTCCACACAGGCGCCATCTGTTGCCTCCGCCGGGAAGGCGGCGAGCCCCGAGGAATCTGCATAATGTACGACACGGCTGCATAATGCATGTCGAGGGTCTCGAACCTCGAGTCCGATTGTCCACGTCCGTCCTCACAATGTTGAGTCCTGGCGGGTCAGCTGTTTTTAGATGGACCGATATTGGACCTACAGGCTGTCACTGTACGGGTGACGTCACGTCTGGGACGTCTGTGGGAAATGTTATCACTCTAATTGTAAAACGTCGTATTGTATGTCTGATAATTTTTTAAAAATAGCGATGCATGCTCGGAATGTTTCATTGATATTCTTACTCAACTAGAGAGAAAAAAAGCAAAAATAACACCTTCATTTTCAGCTGTAAAAAAGTTGATTAGAACCAGGATGAGTCAAGAGTAATGGACTTAGCAAGTAAAAGTGTTATACAGGGTAAATATTGTATTCGAGTAATGGTTTTTATTTATCAATCATTTGTTTTATATCATTTATGAATGGAATCGATACATGCAAGAATGTAGGTTCACAAATTCTATCATTAATTGATAAGGCGGTTATTTTATGGTGCTACATAAACATTTATTTGCTTTAAATACAATTCAAACCAATGGATCGCATCAAACTAGGCTGGTATAAACAGAAAAAATAATTGTATGGAGATAGATCGGGTACAAGGAATATGGAACGAAATAAGGAAGACGTCAAATCCTCCTATGGGGACGAAGATGATGATGATGTAATGCTTCAAAATAGTATTTAATGAATACTGGAAGATGGTTCTGTTAGAAGCCTCAATAATTGACGAACTTTTATAAAAAAATCTATGCATGTGAATGAAGGTGGCGAGAATTGTGTGCCGGGATAGAAGAGTGTGGTGTTCTATCTACCTACTAACCTACCCCCGCGGAGAAACGGCGTGATGGTAAGTTAGTTAATTTTCTTTATCTTCTCATACCGTATCGTACCAGACGTTGTCCATCACATTGGTTATAATTATTTTTTTAATAGTCAACCGGAATAATTGCACCACAGCCGTAAGGTTTGGCGTCATCCATGACAACACTTACATATCCTCTAACCTTTTCTTGAATGTAGAATCTAAAACTTTTCTAGATGTCAATTTTATTCAACAATAAATCATTTTAACCAAGATATAAGTTGCAGAAAACTATTGAAAATACCACAAATACTGAATACACTGTTTGTAAATCTCATGACCGGAATAGCATTTGTAGGAATTTCACGCATAATTTGTGTGCCCCGGCGCAGTTTCCGGTATTGCTCAAACGATCCGTGAACTGCTTACCACTTGGCAACGACAGTGAGATGCTGTAATAATGATTGTGCGTGTCGGTGTGTATGATTGAGAGAGAGAAGAAGGAAAAGAAAGGGAGTTTAAAAATGCGAGATAATAAATGGAAAATTACCTCACACCCTATTTAGCTTTGGTTGAACTCGGATATAGCTGACATCACGAGACCATTTTTGTTCTCATTACAACCACGTTATGAGCGTTCACTTACAAAAATAAAAAACGTAATAAATCTTCTGCGTATAGTTTTATGGTATGCGAATGTTATATTTATTTATTTACATTTTTATCATAATAAATATCAATGTTTTTTTAATATTCTTTTATGTAGGTTCAAATAAAAATATATTTAAGACATTTTTGAA
Source organism: Eubasilissa regina (assembly GCA_022840565.1). Classification (NCBI taxonomy): domain Eukaryota; kingdom Metazoa; phylum Arthropoda; class Insecta; order Trichoptera; family Phryganeidae; genus Eubasilissa; species Eubasilissa regina. The sequence continues at coordinate 33,549,863 of JAINEB010000018.1, forward strand.
CTTAGTACAAATTACTGGTATACCGTAAAAATTGATGTTTCTATTATATATGATGTATCTATTATAAATATATATATATTTATAATAGATACAATAATATATATATATATATATATATATATATATATATATATGCGTATTAAACACAGAAATATAGCAGAAATCAGAGATATATGAAGTGCCTAATTCCAAAACCTCTTTAAACGACTTTATGTGTTTTTGAGTTATCGATGAAAACGTATATTTTTAAAGCATTTAACATTTTAAAGAGATAATTCTGTGATATAATGTTTTTTTTTTGTATTTTTCTTTCTGGCAGTCATACTGCATTTTAGATTACGTGATTATCAACAAGTTTTGTGAATGGCTGATTTCATTTTAGGAGGAATAGCAATTTATACTCTGTTTGCTTTGGGGTATTTTGGAACTAACTCTGATTTTGAACATGCAATATCAATGAATTTATGTTGCTTTTGGGAAAAAAAAATCTATATGATATAAAATCTACAAAACTGTATATTTGGCTCATATTATTTTTAATCCAATTTAGGGAGTTTTGGAATTAGGCGCTACATATATATATATATATATATATATATATACTTTCTGTTGTACTAAATTTAAAAAAAAAATTGTAGCATAAATAGTACATACAGACGTGGTCTGTTCTAAAACAATTACCTGTACAGTTTTAAAAAGTTGTAAATATTAATGAACAATCGTTATAAAGTAAATATAATGTAACGTTATAAGAAGTTATGTGAGAAAAGTACAGTCAGAAGACATAAAATGTTATTGTAAAAAAAGTTATAAAAATATTACTGTCTGTAATACACAATAGTTGGAGACTAAAATGTGTAGGTTAGCACAAATTACAAATTAGTTTCATTTTTCTTTCTACCCACATCAAGCAACCACTTTATTATTTTTGGTTTAAAATCATTAAAAGCGGAGCACAAAATAAGAAAGTTCGTTGAGCGAATTTGGTATTAATTTTTGGCACTCAAAGGTATCTCAAGGCTTTGCTCCTAGTTTCCTTTGCATCAGATCGTGGAAGTAAAGTTATTATTTTAAACATAAAATAGTTTTAAGATTGCTCTGGTAAACAGTTGTCTTGTATCCAAAACTTGAAAGGATTTTAAGAGTTCTTCAGAGTTGTCTAAATGGCCTCTTGTTTATTACTCTGATTACATGTACTACACTAATAACATTATATGTTATAGTTATACTCATTAATAATATTGTATAACAGGATGTTATATTTATTTTATATTTAAATTGTGTATATTTTGTGGCTGTTAATTTAAAGCCAAATTCCTAAAAGCTCGACTTCTTGAAAGCGTACTGCGAGATTAGTTAATCTTGTATACTTCATACAATACTACAGCAACTGAATCATCCGCCCCAATTAAAGTTTATAGTTTAAAGGCTAGAGATTACAAGTACATTGTTCTCCTAAGATTTGTTGTTACATATTTTCTTTAGACTGTTTTGAAATAGTTTCTGGTATAGAAAACGGGATAAGGAAGATAAAGAAGAAGGAGATTGATTAATTAGACCGGAAAAATTTATATAAATTTTCGTTAATTCACCATGTTATTTTTATGACATATATGATGTTCTATATTAACTATAATATAGTATTATATAGGTATATATAAGACATGTTAATTTTTATTTTGCGTAATCCTTTTAATTTAATTAATCCAATTTTTGTGACGTATGTCTATGTACATATGATATATACGATGCCTGGAGAAATTAATGGTTCAAAGGACACAGTAAATGGTTTACTGGGAGAATCTTTTCACGACGGATAACAAAGGACTCTCAAATTGATTGAGCAAATTGTTTTTTTTTTTAATATGAAGATGTGAAGAAGATATACTAATGTGGACGCGGCGAGAGTTGTGTATCGGGAGAGAAAATCATCATCATCACGGAGAGACGGCATGATATGATATTCAGCCCATATTTTTCTTAGCGTTATTTTTCACACCAATGAAGAAGATTAAAAACGTGTTTTCCATTTTATAAAATACGTATATAGAGCTTTATTTTTTTTAAAGTAAAATAAAATGAAAATATTTATTTTTAATATTGAAGACTGAAGTGCTTCGTGGTATTAAATTAATATTGGAATATTATCTCTATTTGACGTATATTTTTATCTCGTTATAATATATATTTTTTATCTGCGTAAAATTTTTAATAAGAAATAAGGCAATACGAGATGATATACAATTTAAATTCTAACTTAGAGGAGTGGTCAAGTTTTGTAATAAAATCCTTTTAAGTTTTTTTTATGTAATCTGTTTGCAGATAGAACCAAAAATGACTTTTTTATTTTTGTCCTTGTACGTGTTTAACTATTACTTTTATCTGAATTTGATCTTCTTCCATATTAATGTAACACTACAAACTAAACACTATTTAATAACCGACATCTTATAAAACGAGTAAAATGTTAAGAGAAATAGTTTGAAGTTTTAATTTAGAAAACTGATAGTTATAAAATAAATTAGTACCTACCTACTTATTAATAAAAAAAAGTTATAATCACCTTATAGCAGGATTGAAATGATCCTATTTTCAAATTACAATATTATATTGAAATTTTATTATTTTTGTGAAATTGTAATCATTCAGAACAAAGGTCTGTGATGTTTTTTTAAATACAAATAAATGTATTAATTATAAAGATATACATATAAAATCAATTTTATCGAAAAATATTAATGATTCAAACCTGGATCTCTTTCGTGCGTTAAGCTATAACAACACAGTTCATTGGCGACAAATTTTTCGAACTTATGTGTTACACTTTTCAAATTGGTACATCTATCATTCCATTATTTGAAAGCCATCTTCTTTATTTTTACGGAATCTCAAATACCTTCGATATATCAAGGATAAGAAAAGATCCAGGTTCGAAACCCGGTAGCAACAACATTATTTTTCGATAAAAATGATTTTATACGTATATCTCCCTAATTAATACATTTAATTTTGCATTTAAAAATATACTTTTTTAATAATAAGAAAAAAAATTTGTTTATACGACTGTTTATTGGTAAACCAACATTTTTCAAGACCAATGGTTCTTTCTCCAAGATACAATGCACACTAAAATTAAAAATGCAAGGATAGACAAAAACAAAACTTTAAATACAATTAGTGGGTAACTAATTAGAAACTAATGAAAAAACAAATTTAATATGTGACTATTTGCAAAAAGGATTTGGTTATTTATAATGTTTAATTAACTATTAACACTTTTTCTTATTTTTAAACCCTCATTTATGTCAAAAGGTTGTTTTCGAAAAAAATGATTGGCGAATTCAGAATAAATGTTACCATTTGGAAATCTCAAGTGCTCCTTACAATAATATCCAAATGTCTGCAAGTTTTACTTATATAAAAATAATTGCAATCATTCTCATCATCAAGTCTCTATCTCAAAAAAAAAAATCATCCTTATCCTTGTTATTTAATATATAATTCTTTAATTTGTTATTTGTGTAAAAAGTTGGTTGTATAGAATTTGGGATATTTTTTATAATTGAATTTGAAGTATGTCACTATCAATAATTGATGGGTAAACATATGATCTGATAAACTCTTTTTTATAATTTTTGCAAATATTGAAGAAGCAATACTTCTTTGTTTATTGGAAAAAATATACATTCAAATCAAAAAGGTCATAAATTTACGAAACGTATGAATTTCCCATTAAATTTTTCCGTGAAACACATAGTGACATTATGTATTAATAATATAGGTACACACATATATTTTTAATGTACAATTTATTTATCACTCAAACCGAAGAAAATATGATAAAATATTAAATATGTCTTCCATTCCCGGCTGAACATGCCATATGTCGTGAGCGGCTTTCTTCAAGTAACCGCCAACAAAATAAAGTACAATAAAGCACCACATGGCGGCACTCAATGCGTTATGATATTTATCCCGCCCACCGTAATTGTGTACCAGGCACGAAAGTGTTAAGGCTATTGTCACCCGAGAATGAATACTTAAAGGTAGCCACTTAAATGAACATAATTATGATGTGGCAAATGATGCGACTATTGTTGCTTAGCATATGGACATGTTTGTTGCTTTCTCTATCTAGACATCAGATGGTCAATTGTGATCAATTTTGTGTTTATAATGTAAAAAGAATTTTAATGCCAAGTTGCATACACAATCTACGTCAGCGGTTCTCAAACTTTTTCGGTTCATGGCGCCTTTGGTGCATCAGGATTTTTCCACGGCGCACAGTGGATGAAATGCACAATTTAACGAGATATGATAATTTTACAGATTATTTAGTATATTTTTATGATCTAATAATAATATAATACGAGAATTCTGGTACATAGTACCTACAATCAAACGAATACATGATGCCACATATACATTTTTTGTGAGCCGCATTTAATAACAAAGGGACACTTGCAAGCCATACTTGTAACTAATTTCCACGTTATTCTTACGTGTGTATTTAATATGTGTTATTATGTATAATATAATGACCTATTTATGTCACGTCTGCAACATAAAATATACAAGTAAATAGCACGTAGGCAATAAATCTGCCTACACGCTATTTACTGTTTGAAATGCTCGTTTGGTCTAGCGGTAAGGCACTCGCCCAGTGGCGCCTATTTCTATATATAAATAAAATAGCAAAGATGTTAAATAAACTAGCGGAAGTCTGAGTGATGACAAAACGTCGATAAATATTTTATAAGCCGTTCTCTTAAATGAATCCAACGTGAAACTACTCGAGTTTTTATTGACGGGGTACATCCTAAAATCTTCACGCATGTCTCTACAAATCATTATCAGTCTCTTAAAATATCCAGAAAATTGAGAAAAAATTCAAAAACAAGGAAATGCAGTATTTATTAAACACATAATAGTATATTATACATTATAATATGTGGTGTGATTTCCATAAAGTTTCTCTTAACGGGGTGGCCGCAAAACCACATCATATTTGATCATTTTTTGTCATAGTCAAACTTCTATAAAAGTACTTACTGAGGTTGACTCTTACATGTTTTTTATAAAACAACTTAACCGTTTTAATGCTAAGTAATTTTCGATACAAACGATCGCAGCGCTTTTGCGACGCGTAGCATTCAAACGGTTAATTATCCTTCTGCGAATGTCTTTCTGTCTCTCTGCGTATCCATATGAACGATATTATCTGCTAGGAAGGATTTTTCAAACCACTTTAAAAACAGATTTTAAGCCCCGTGGTTTTTACTCCATAACACACATAGCATGTGTACAAATATAGATTATAAATACTATATAATAGTGTCTATTTTATTAATAATAAAAAAATAAAAAAATTTTTCTTCATTTATTAAACATAAAACGACTTAAATAGTTTAATCAATTATAACATTATCTCAATAAAGCATAAAAAATATCAACCTTAGTTTCCACGATGATCTCTCAATCAAACTTTGATCTCGAAGAGTCAGTAAAGGTGCGTGTGTTCGTGGGTACTTCATTTCAATCTGCGCGTAAGACATATGGAGTGCTGTTTCATCAATTATTTTCACGATGATCTGTCTTTTATGAGAACTTGAGTCGAATCTCATCCGTGGATATGGGCAATTATAATATTAAGGATTCCACGTTGGAATATACTGACGAGACCGAATTCGTTCCCAAGCATGTGAAGTCTATGTATCAGTGGTGGTCGGTGACTATTTGTAGAATGGATGCTGGATAATAAGTTTATACCTACTATCAAATATATAAATCTATAGACTACCCCATGAACAAGATGAAACTAGTGAAAAAAAATAGTTTGTTAAATTATTTGAAATTAGCTCTATAAAATCTTTACGCCCCACATCAATTATAGATCCAAAATTTCATGTGTCATTCGTATAATTGAAAAATAAATAAAATAAAAATTATACCTGAGTTTTCATTTACTTAAACTTGAGCTCAATTCGACGCTCCTTCTTTATAAAATCGTCAATTACACGGTAGTGAAATGTTGTCTTCTCCTATTTAATTAATCAATTGCGTTTTGAAAATGTCTTAGAAACGATTTATTTCTTATGTTCAAAATTGGAGTCGGTTTTCCAGTATCCAGAATGTGTTTTTTTCCACAAATGGTCGAGACACAAATCTTTTACGCATTAATGATTCAATTTTCCACTCACACAATTCACTATTTTCGTTAATAGCATTAAAACACTGGTGCAGCAAGCATGTTATTTTCAGTGTTTATTTTTAATTTAAATTATGAATTAAATAGATAATCGTAAGATATTCTATGTTTCTACAATTTCTCTTCAAGTATTCGAGCCCCGACTGTCAAAAATACGATACACAAACAAATTTCTCAAATTTCAATCGTTTCGTAATATGTATGCTATTTTGTGAATTATACCGATAAGCATTAAAGTCGTTTTTTGTACGTTGGATGCTGTTAAATACGTATACACTATTCTTAAGACCTCGACAGGCGGAATTGAATGCGCATGCGTGAAAGTAGAACACTTTTGAACGCTATGGATACTATGCAACGGGAGAATCCTCCGGTCCCTGAAATCTGGAGCGAGCCTTTATGCAATTCACAGATGTTTGAAAGTTGAGAATGTATATGTATTTCAACTCACTCCATGTGCATGCCTAGTCGTAGTTTGTGTTATGACTGGTCTCTAAGGGACAGGACAAATTTATTTGCAGCAGTGCAGAAAAAATACAAAGCTTTTTGACTCTAGAACACAAGGGATGTGGAGCATCCAAAGCATATACGAAGCGATCGCGCCTGCTATGTATAAATGTATTAATTATTATAATTTGTTTTTAAATATTTACGTGAAAAAGTACCAACAACCTAGTACTTCGACTGAAAAAATGGTACGAAATTAATTCAATCAAGTCGAGGATGTCCAGCTTAACATTTACTATTTTGTATAAAAATATTAAATCGCTCTTAGAGTTCGTCAAAGTCAACGGGTTAGTTAAAATTAAAAAAATGCATTAAAAATTCGTGATTCATTTGTTCATTGGATTTAATTGATGAACTTTTTAGAATGGGGACCAATTGGTCGAAATATATTCTAAGTTACTAAGAACTATCGCCGTGTATAAGATTTTAATGGATTTAAAAGTTGAAATCTTTCACTGTTCTTAAAACAAACACCATGATTTAAAATGCGTCCAAAGATGTAATAGTTTATTTAACCAGGACTGATAGGTTTTATAAATTGTTTGTTTTAATTATTAAATTAGAACAGAATGGATTTCTGATATTAATTAATAACTTCCCAATTACGTGTTAATAAAAGCCTTTAATTTTAATTAATTAAGTACTAAATTTAAATTAGATCCAATATTAGTATTAAGGCGTAGAGGATCCTATTTTCCTTTCCAAGTCAATGAAATTATATAAACAGTAATTTTAAATAAATATGCCGGTTTCATTCACTCCGAGTGATTTATTAAGGGTTTTCGAACATCTTTGAACGTTCGATTATGTAAAGCACAATTATGGTAATGTGAGCGAACAAGCTTCCTTGCCTCGTGATCAGCCAACATATTTAATACAAATAAAACGGCTCGGTGGTCGTATTATCTCCAGCTTTCCCCGCTTGTGACGTCACACTAAATTTCGTGAAAAATATCGCCTCTCTAGGAAATTCAAATTTCTTGTAAAATATTTAGGATATATTACACTGCATCGAAGGAACAAAAAATTACTACTTCGGTGTAATTTTTTTTGTTCATTATATGATTTTACATAAAGTTTGTGATAATTTATTTTGATTTAAAACGATAATTTACTTTGCCTGATACACTATAATGTTATAATAAAAAAATGTATAATATGTTATTTTCTCCATATTTCTTTTCTGTTGTATTTAAAAAAGATACCAAACACACGTAACAACGTTATTACATGTCACGCTGCAAATCTTTTATATAGGTAAAGAAATCTACTAGCGCGCTATTTCAATGGTTCTATTTTTTATACATGTTTCAGACATGTACATATCGTACCACCCCTGCACATAAAATGTCTTTACGGTTCGCCCCGCCCTACCTCGTATACAGATCATTGTATTCTGTTTTGGTGTCTTCAAAACATCGTCAGAATTATTTCAATTTCAGACGGCGGGTGTTCTTTTATTTTGTGGAAAATAAAAACGATAGATATATTGTACATTTTAAATGATTATTTTATTATTCATATTATTTCGCTTATATAATATGTATAAAGAAGGATTGAAATGGGGGTGGATCCTGTTTTTAAGATTTATTTATTATTATTTTATACGTGAATTGCGTAATATTCATTTTTAATATATTATTAGTTACAATAGATCTGGACAGTTAACATTATTATAAAACTGATGACACAACAACATTATAAGAATTAAAAATAATTCGTCATTATTTAATAAAATAAACTTTTATCATATTATAAGTGAAAATACAGCCACAAATTGAATTACACATATTTTTGCATAATTTATTAAATTCAGGAACGTCAATAATTTTAATTTATTAATAGAAAGCCTGATCAGTTCAAAGCTGCTGTCAATTAAAACAAAATATAAATTTACAATGTTACTATTAATCTAATAGTGCTGTATGGTCGTGAAATCTGGAGCCTAAGAATAATCACCGCTGGCGCGTACGTATAAATGCTAAGCTTGTTCTTGAGGATAGATATCTCGGCAATACTGAAGTCAAGAAGACTAAGACGGACAGAATACGTCGTCAGATATGACTACTCTAGAGCACCCCGTAATGGTTCGTGTCCACGATAATCTCGCAATGAGACTTTGATCACTGAGAGTTGCAAGAAGGACGCGCATAGTGTACCACTTGCGTCATTCTAATCAAATCTAATAATCTAACAAATGAAGTGATGATTCATAGATTGCTTAGCATTGAACTGTGTTCCTTTTTTTATGCAAACTTGAGTCGAATCTCCGGGACATTATTATTATTATTCACGGGCACTGGCCTTTGTTCTGTCTAATTCTTAATTTCTTTGCCAATGGTTTATGAAGGGGTCAATAGAAAATTGTCCTTTGAGACACCAGAGAATAAGATGGGTTATATATATTCGAAAGGATGCAGCGAGGCTACAAAGTTTTTGTTGGAAGATCATACATTAAAATAAGTCTAGAAGACGACTATGCCATCGGTCATGAATCTCAAAGGCTTTCACCGAGAGCCAGCGTCGGTTTTACGCACAGGCGGAGCAAGCACCTGCCTGTGGTGGTCAAACCAAAATTGAAAAACAAAATCTCAAATTACAAAACGATAATAGTGTGCAATAAAAATAATTCGGGTATAAACAATCCAAGGAAGCAAATCCTATAAATAACATTATAGTAATTTCCTAATAAAGCAGTACTTTGTAGTCAACACTAGTGTTCATAACTTCTTTGGGTAAAAGCCGCCCTTGGGCAAGTTTCAAAATGTTGGCCTAAAAAATACTACCTCTAACGTATTTGGCACGCGGGCGGCCGAATTAGGGGTCGGGCAATTTATGGGGATGGTTTTACAAAAATTGAAAACATCATCTTCACTTAAGTTACTAGGGTGGAAAAAAACAATCTTGCCTGTGGGGGCAAAAAATCTAGCTCCAGCGCTGCCGACAGCTATCATATTTCTTTCTCTCTTTCGGTCAATGTGCTCATGACTGACTATCATAGTCTTCTTTTCTGCTTCTGCAGCGTGAACTGTTTGTGACGTGTAACGAGGCTCCAATATTTCTCAGACTTGGTCTGTTCATCTATTGGATATCAACCTCTCACCCTTCATCTTTGTACATTACCCGTGATCACCAATTTCTTCAGACTATCTCCATTTCTTTTAACAACATGCCCAAATGTGAAAGAATTATTTTGTAGAGACCCTTTCTATAGTTCGAAGTACCTGAAGAATGGAGCATTCGTTCGTTTCGCGGTCCATGGTATGCGTGGCATGCGACGCCAATGCCACATCTCGAAGGCGTTGAGCATGCTCGATTCATGTTTTGACTCCGTACAGAGCTATGGAGAACACTGGGGCTTTAAAAAATCGCACATTTACCTTTTGTGAGATGGATATTTACGACCTATTTAATTATGTAATAATTTTTCTGCAGTGCGAAAAAATTATTATATATTTTTTACGATGATAACAGTATTTTTTCTGATAAACTATGTTCTGAAAAAACTGTAACTTCACAATACCTAATAATATGTTCTCCTTAAAAATATATAAGTTTTACTTATCAAAGTTTATATAAATTTAATAAAAATTAATTGATTTAATTTATAGCGTCTCCTAGCGTATATTACTCAAAGGTGTTTGAAATTTGTCTCAATATAAAGAAGATAGCTTTTTAAAAAAATGGAATAAAAGATGTATCAATTTGAAAGAACTGAAGCTTAATCGGTTAGCATGGTGTAACTGGTAACGCATTATCCCGGATAGAAAAAGATTCAGGTCTGAATTGTTTTTTTCTGTATATCTTTCTAGTTGATACATTTCATTTTAAAATACTACAGAAATATGTTCTGAAAAAACAGCAATTTCACAATAATAATGCGCTCCCATTAAAAATTAATTAATTTAAATGATTAAAATGTAGTTTGATATACATGACCCAGTTTACTAGAATTAATCTAGGGTCAAGGAAATAAAACAAGAAATAACAATATAAGGGAACACCAAAGAAAAAATCAATTTTACATTAGAATAAGAAGCTCTCATCTATTTTCTTTGATTGCGGAGTATTGGGGAATGCACAATAGAAAGCTGGCTTTATCCGCTAATCCCTCGCTACTACCCTTAGAGAAAGCTTACTGCTAAGCCCACCGCCCCTTGTATTGCGCGGGGATTTAGGAGGATTGTTGTGTGTAAACGAAGATCGTTTTAAATTTTGATTATGGGAGCAGTCTCCAATTGTTGCAGTCAGGTGGAGCGAATAGCTAATTGCTGGAATAATATAGCATCATTATTGCTTTGTTCGTGAAGTGTACAGATTCGATAATGCTACAATATTATTTATTTATCTTCTTCCGAAACTGGCCAAGCGTTAACGCTGACACGAAGTTTCTCCGTCCATCTTGATCTTCTGCACTATTGCCCGTTTTCACTGCTGATTCATCATTATTTTGCAGATCCAAGTATGACTCGGGTACCGAATTGATCTTCTTAAAGATGATTTGAAAAATAATTTCAATCATTAAAATGGTAGGCTTATTACAATGATAATATTATGTACGTATATAATTATTTTAGATTGTTAACTTTGTTTTATTAACAAATTGTTTTATTGTTTTACTAAAGAAAAAAATGATATTTTTCGAAACCGGTTAACATGGTATCATTAACATATACGTTCATTTTGTTGGAGATCGACCTCTCGCACTGTGTCATTGTTCATTTTCAGTGATTCCATATCTTCTATAAAATCGTTCAAATTATGGCTATTATGGATTTAGGTTATGCTGCTAATATCGATGTAAAAGCAATGGGAATTATCATTAGAAGTTGTATTCATCATTCACTTATTCAGAAGCATGTTTTTGTGTAAGTATAGTGTGTATTATTACTATTATTTTTGAGAGATTTTTCAAGTTATTAATAAAAGTAGTTAAAATATGTTATAATATAAAATAAAATCACGTTTGAAGTGTATTGGAATGCATACAGTCAAGTCCGCATCAAATACACACTTACGGCGTTGTGCAATACATCTGTTAAAGCGAAGACGTGTATTCAGAATACCGCGCGGTGCAAGAGTTGCGTTCAGATTATATACGTCTGGGACAGCTTTATGAAAATACACATGCGCAGCTTTATTTGTCAATTTTCCACTAGTTTTAGTAAATACGTTAACAAGATAACTGAATTTTTTTGAAGTAGATCTACATACTTAACACATAATATGTCAAATAAATATTTAATTTACATTTATTTCGTAAAGATTATAGTTATGCACACCTTTTTTGGTTGTATATTAAAGAAAGGAGTATCTATCTTTTTAGAAAGACTTTTATCCAATAGTGGATAGACGTAGGAAAGAATAATAAGAATTACTTTTATTTCAATGGCTTATATTTTTTCAATGCGTATCTTTTATGGTCCCTCGGATTTCACTTTATTCAAGATTGATGTTATACGTATGCAGTAAAATAAGCCTTGAGTAATTTTCATCTAGCTCAAGGCATTGTATAGTCGCCCGCGCCCTTCAGACATCCTTGTATAAATTAATTAGGCCGTGGGCCGCGAATAATGAATCACGAGCCGCCCCCGGCTTGGGCGGGCCCGGCGTGTGTGCCGCGCGGCGCGCCGCAAATATACAAGGGATGGAACAAACCTCGATAAATATTGTTAAACAGGTGTGGTGAATGGTAAGAACCGCAAGGGGGGGGGGGTGTTATGTAATTGGGTGTGATTTCAGGTGGTCTTCAGGATGTCAGTGTGGATATTACATTATATTATAAGAAACAAGTCGACATGTTATCAAAATATCATTAAATTATAAAAAAAAACACCTACAACATGTAAAAGCTCTTGAATACATCAATAAACTATTAAACTTAGTAAATATGTTATAATATATATGAATTAACTTGAAAAAGTGGTGTAACAATTATATATAGAGTGTAACAAACCTAGTCCACAATATTTTATGGATGGGATACCTGACTAAATTCCGAGTCGAAAATGTTCAAGGATTATGTGGCTAATTTCAAATATGTCAGAAATGTAAGCAATTTAAAAAATTCGTTATTTAGAGATTATTTCGATTAATTGAAATATTTTATTAAATCCAAACTATATATTGAATTCATAAAATTAAAGGTCATCGAATTTTGAGTGGCCAGATTATTTTTTGTTCGATTATTTGGGGCCTGAAGTAAAGATATGGATTAATATTGGGTAAATTTCGCATATATTTATTTCTAAGTACGTAAACTTGAAGCTTAACATGACTTTGTAAAAATTTCAATCAATAACATTTTCCGTAACGGTGCAGAATTTGCACATATTTCTTGGAAATTTTCGACTTGTAATTTAATGTATCCCCGTAAAATATCGTGGATTAGGTCTCTTACACCCTGTATAATAATGATTTACGTATATTTTCGGCCTTGTGAATGATAAACGACATTGTGACCAACGTTGTAATGGAGAATGTGTTTTACAAAACATGGTGTTTATCAAATTTTTTTAGATCCATAGAAGCATTATATTTAAAAGTCGAAATTAACAATTGTCTTTTACCTATCTGTTAGTTAATTAAAATAATTTGTCCTTAAAATAGACGTCAGCAATATATTGCAAATACTTGTAGGTAATGAATGTTTGGAACAAGTAGATGAGTTTGTATATTTGGGAAGTATGTTTGATAGAAACGGAAAGGCTGAGAATGATATCGAAAGGAGGGTGACTGCAGGAAATAAAGTAAACGGTGCTTTGAATGGAATTATATCTAACAGGAATATGTCAACCGAGGCAAGACTAGCGGTGCACAATGGAATCCTGGTACCGACACTGATGTATGGAAGTGAGGCCTGGAGCTGGCAGAAAAGGAACGAAAGTAGACTGAATGCAGTGGAAATGAGATCACTTAGACGTATTTGTGGCAAATCTATTTATGACAGAGTAAAGAATGAAGAAATAAGAAAAGAATGTAAAGCTGATGTTAGTATAGTGAGTAAGATTAAGAAAGGATCACTTAGGTGGTTTGGTCACATGGAAAGGATGAATGAGGAGAGAATGGTAAGAAAGATATATGACGCAAGTGTTGATGGAACCAGAAATAGAGGACGTCCGCGGAAGACTTGGCACGACCAGGTAAACCAGATAATGGAGGATTTTTCTGTTAGAAGCCTCAACAATCGGCGAGCTTGTATGACAAGATGTATGAATGTGGATGAGGCGAGAATTGTATGTCAGGACAGAAGAGTGTGGCGCTCTATCCTCTCTGCCTACCCCCATGGGGAAACGGCGTGATGGTAAGTAAGTAAGTAAGTAACATATTGATCTTTAAATCGGTAGTGGGAATTTTTATACCTTTTTTTAAAAATATATTATACATGAGTACTAGACGCCATCTAGAAAATAAACTTCAAGAGTGCTTGTGTGCGAAAAAATTTAGTCTCGAATCTCGAAATTGCGGAGCGTGCTTTGTTCTGTCATTGTCTAACGCATTTATTTTACTATACATGTATGAAATTTGCCTCGTACTTTGGTGATTTGGCTTTAAAGGTCGGTATGCATCAGTTTGTCATTTTTACAATAGATTGACAGCGCACTGTCCTTTATGGGAGTTTCGAGACAGAATTGTATAATATGTAATCCTTGTACACGTATGAATTTTGTAGAAGAAATGTATATTTAAAAATAAATTTTTCTGACTACATACATACAGTCTGAAAAATTATTTTATTTTATTGTGTGTCATGAAAGTAGAAAGGATTTACCTTTACCCTTGTAACTACACAAGTACAATAGATTGTTGACCTTATTTAATCTTATAATTGTTAATCTTCTTAAATTACATTTATCTATTTCTAAGACTTAGCACACAAGCACAGGTACACTTATATACAGATGAACAAGGCTCTTATTTAAACACTATGCTGTGAAAAATATAAAAATGTGAGTAATGAATTTATCGTTGTCATATTTAGGTGCCACTTCAATTCTCCACACCTCCAACACTTCTCAGGGACCCCTTTTGATAAAATCTGAATTAGAAAGATTTCCACTTAAGAGCGAGAAATAATTTGATTTTGTAGCACGATTCAGAATGCTTCTGGAACATTCTGACGTAACAAGCTTTATGAGGAAAGTAAAAAATATATCGCGAAAAAAAATAAAATTTAAAAAATGTTTCATTGTTGGTTTTTCTTCTTAGAATACGTAGAAATATATATATATATATATATATATATATATATATATATATATATATTGCGAAAAATTATAGACTATTAACTTTAAAATATTACTTTTGTTTTTATAAAATTATACTACTAGTAAAAAATATTACATCAAAACTATACTAGTTACTTAGTTCAAAAAGAGTCAAATACTTTTGCAGACGACTATTTGTTTTAACAAATAATACTTAATAACAAATGAAAATATTTGTTTTCATAACATTTTATTGTAAACGTAGATTATTAATTATAATTTAAGATCACCGATTAAATTAATGGTACCTAGAGTCTTAACGAACCTTGAGTCGTAGTGAGCGAAGGCTGGCAATTCGTTTCGGTGGTACTCTCTGCTGGGTTGGAGGTGGGGGCAGGGCCGTTTCTGCCATTAGGTAAGAACTAGGCGGCCGCCTAGAGCGGCAAAATCAAACAGCGAAAAAATTGAGTAAATACGGAGAAAAAACTTTCAATATGGCACAGAATATTATTTCAAATCAATTTGATCAGTAAACTGCTGCAAGAGAAGCAGAAAGCAGAGGAGTGTTTAAAAAATATGAGTGGCATGGAATTTGAGAGAGTTTTGGTTGATGCTCGAGAATATCATACGAGATACTGAAGATATCAATATTAAGCCAATTTTTCAGCCATAAATAAGAAGTATGAAAAGGAAATTATTCGCTTACGAATCAGAAGATGAATCCATCACTAACCCCAAAGAGAAGTTCAGAGTTAATCACTATTTTGCAATATTGGACGTGGCAATTAGTTCTCTATTTTGAATATAGTTGAATGAAATTGCAAGATTATTTGATTTTCTAATAAGTGACTTCAATATAAGTGTAAGCAATATAAGTGACTTCAAGATAAAAACTCATAAAGAACTCATGGATTTGTGCTTCAAATTGAAAAGATCTCTAATCGGGCGTAGTTCTACAGAAACCCAATATTTTCTAAAGGACATTGACTCGGTAGCTCTTTGTTCTGAACTTTCAGGATTAGTCATCGAATACAAACAAATGCCAAACCTGAATATGTACTCAACTATTTATGCTAAAATAAATTATAAAATGGTTTTCCTTATTTGTTCATAGATCTTCGTATTCTTTTGTCTTTATCGATATCAGTGGCAAGTGTAGAGAGGAAACTAATATCAATAAAAATAATCAAACTCAAAACTAATATCAATAAAAACTAAACTGCGCAGTTCAATGTGCTTAGAGAGACTCTAGAGGAAAAACTCAAATCACTATTGAAGTTAGAAAATAGGAATTTGATAACGAAATAAAATATCATAAACAGTACTTATTTAGTTATTGTATGTTTGATGTGTTTTATTGTTTAATTTTGAATATAGGTTATTTTATATCTAATGTATCAATTATTCTAGTCTGAATGCCAGGGGGAGAGAGTAACGGTAGTAAAAGGGAGGGGGCGGCATTTATCAATTCTCGTCTAGGGCGGGAAACACTTAAAAACGGCCCTGGGTGAGGGTTAACAAAATACCGGGGAAGACTGTTACTACACATAATAGATGTGATATAACACTAGCAAATATGACCGTTCACGTCCACATCGGGATGCCCGGGAAACGCATGAACATGGGTTCAAAGCGACTAACGGACGGAGGGTGAAGTGCTAGTCTCCGGCGCCTTAAATCTAGAACAACGCATCTAAGGGAAGAAAAACTTCATCCCTGCTCCTCCAGCTTGAAGCTTGTGCGAAAGGCTCATACTCCCTCTACATAAAAAATCTAAACATCAAAAAACAGTTAAAAAAGCCTTAACATTGTCATAAGATGACTGCCCATACAATCGCTAAGATGAAGTGGGACTATACTATACCCGTTGGTCACGCAACGAGGCTTATGGACAAGAGATGAATATGGAGAATTCCTATAGGTGTAGTAGAACCAAAGAGATTGGTCATAAATGTTGGTCTCTAACAGATGAGAACTGCAAACATCAGGGACCTCTGGTAGGGTTTGAGGAAGGCGTATACCAAAATATGGGTGCAAATGAGATTGGAATTTTGCTACCGTTTTAATTTTGGAACCGTTGTCCTCTGGGTACGCAGATAAGATTTCACTATGGTGTAAATATTTATTCAATATAAAAATCTAATATAAATATACATTTAAGAAAACCTGTAAATGCATGATCAAAGAAACGCTAAGTACGCTCTACTCAAAATATATTTTTCAATGGTAGTTTAAAAATATTTAGTTTTATTACGCGTGTAAATATTTTTTGATTCGATCTTTTTTCTTTACGAATTAGAGGTCTCGCCCAAGAGAGCCAGACAAAGGCTACACTTCACACGACCCAAAGCAGCCGTGAAGTGTTATTGAAGTGAATAAAAATGCTATTACTTTCGCTCGCTTTTTATATTTTTTTATTAACATCTTAACGTGAACACTCACGCAATAATATTCAATGCATAAATTAACTCTAAACCTGAAAAATGAAAGTCAAATTCATATATTATGTACGCCTTATTTTAATAATGATTTTATTTCAAAAAGACGCCTGTACTGAAGAAAATATCATAAATTCGTTTTAAAAAATTATGTACTATGTAAAATCAGAAATATAATTAAAAAGTATTCGCGTTAAAGTATTAAGTGCTCAATAAATCAAACGTTATAGTAATAATAAATTTTTAATGTTTAAAGCAGTAACTTTGTGGTTAAAAACTTTATTATTTAACAAGAAGAAACATAGTATTTAGCCGCTTGTATTTTATGATGCCGACTGGTTTCAACAAGATTGGCTCGTTCGTTACGAAATGTGTATGATATAAAATGTTGTGAAAATCTTTTTTTCTTCAAATGTAATAAAATAATGAAATAATACAAAAGACTCTCTGAACGTTTACAATTTTAAACTCTCCGGCGTCGTTCATATTTTTTAGGAACTTCACCCCCGATCTACATCCGACCCTACTCCCACACCACCAACTACCCAACCTCTAACTATCCCTAAAAAAAATATAACTTAGATGGAGCCCTAGCTATAAAAACTTAAAAGTGATTGGAGCAGTCTATTAGCAGTAAAATGCGCGAACGCTCAAGTAAATGATTCTGTAACGTATTCGGTTAATTTTATTACTTATTTATTATTAACACTCCTAATTAATAATAATTTATACATTATTTAACGTTTAATTTGAACCTTTGCATAATCTTGAACTGTTAACTATAATAATTTTAAAAATGTCAAATGTTTCATTAGCATTCAAAATAGATCAAGTTTTTTTTTAAACATTTCTTCTTTTTTACATTATTTAACAGTGAATATGAAATTTCCAATTATAAATTTGTATATAAATATTAAAATTTACGAGTACATTATATGTACTGTATAAGTTGATTATAGTGTTCTTCAAAATAATATAAATAAGGCTATAAATAAAATATCAATTGAAAGTGCTTGTTATACATTTCTTTTTTTGCACTATTCTTCTTATTTATAAATCTCAAGTTCATTTTATTATTTTCATCCTTCTCTAGCGCCAGATCTCGAATGCTTTCAATTTATCTCACTCTCTCTCTTGACAATTATTCAGAACTGTTAGGTATTCCTGATGTAGGGTTTGATGAATTGCTTTTTCGACTTTCTGTTTATTTATGATTTAAACATTGAGTTTTTGCAATTAAATTTTTTTTAAATAATAACGTAATATCTAAAAACTGAGAACATTTTATTATTTCAAAATAATTTATTTTTTAAATTCACTCATTGTTGTATTCGTAGAGATATCATGCACATATTAGAAGGTCATATGTTGCATAGATTTTTCGGCTCAGCGTGTTGGAGTGCATTGATTGATTACTGTGGTCAGTTTACATAATTGTGTTTTATCAGTGAACAAATTTCATGAACAACCTAATTCACAACGCAAACATTTTATTTTTTTATTATATTATTAAACAGTTTCATTAACAACTTACTCTTAACTTTTTTAATTCGAAATTGTAAACGTTGCTAAATTTTTTTTTATTTCTCACGGTTACCCGAGAATTCAAATTTAGTTGTAAATTTAAATAGGAATGTTGATTTTTAAACTAAAGCATTTTTACAAAAGCGGTGATGAAGAGAGTTACGGAGATGAAGGGATGGCATTGTTTCGCATGCCCTAAAGAGTAACGATGCGTGTAATATTTAATAATGAATAGTTTGTTAACTTTGCGTTATTTTACAAACCACTGTAAGTTTTTTTTTATTCATTTTCCTTCATCAGGATGAAAAAACCAACTAAAATAATAATGTGTCTAAAATTTTTTGTCTTTGGAAATGAAGTTTTAAAAAATATATATATGAAACAATTTAAAAAATAAATATTTACCTAAATTAAATTGTTAGGATTATGAAAGACGTGGATATTAATAAGATGATTAAAAATTATTGGAAAAATTTTTAGGAATTTCTTTTAGTGTAGGATTGATTATTAAAAATGAATCAATCACAATACTTCAAATGTTATAAATACATATAATATTTGGTCCTAATAAGGGTGAGGTGAGATGTGGGTAGGGTGGATTGGTTATTTTTTAAGAATATATCTGGATTCTAGAGTGTATTTTGAATGGATGATAATTTAATGAATAATAATATCTCTATTTTTATTTCTGTCGAATCTTTATTAAATAACATCACATCACATCAGAAAAAAACTGACTACTTTAACACAGACTTCAGTCTAGCAAAATCGCCAGGACAACGCAAGATATATCAGAGGTGGAGTCTACTCCATCCCACGCAATAAACTATGACTATTTAATTGCAATATAATTGTATCTTATATTTATCATGTTATATTATAACATATTCACCTCTGTTACAACAAAAATATATATGTCAATAAGGTCAAATAAATAAATATACTATTAAGGAAAACACATTCTTATTGTGAAGTTGTAATTATTCAGAACATAGGTCTGTGATATTTTAAATACTAAATTAATGTATTAATTATAAATATATACATATAAAATCAATTTTGTCGAAAAATATTGGTTTAGCGTCACCGGGATTCGAACTTGGATCTTCATTTCCAATCCGGGGAAGTGCACTACCTTTGTGCTATAACGCCAGTATTTTTCTTGACAAATTTTCGAAACTATATGTTACATTTTTCAAATTAATACACCAAATCGGCTTACTCAAAGGTATTTGAGATTCTGTAAAAATAATGTAGATGGCTTTTAAATAATAGAACGACAGGTGTATTAATTTGAAAAATGTAACATATAGTTTCGAAAATTTGTCAAGAAAAATACTGGCGTTATAGCACAAAGGTAGTGCACTTCCCCGGATTGGAAATGAAGATCCAGGTTCGAATCCCGGTGACGCTAAAACAATATTTTTCGACAAAATTGATTTTATATGTATATATTTATAATTAATACATTAATTTAGTATTTAAAATAAATATACGTTTGTGTCATTAGAGATTGGTTGGACCAAGGGCAGGGGGGTGGGGGGAATAGGGGAGAGTGGCGGTTTTTGTGCAGAATCCTAAAGAGTAACTGTGCAAAATTTAGTTTAGATCGGTAAAGAGGTGTAGAATTGTATACGTATAAGAACATATAAATGTTTATAGTCAAATATACATTTAATTTTATGTACATTGTTAAGATCGACAATATGTATAAATCATAACATGTGAGATCCATATCCAATGTTATTTGTGTATGGGTCTCACATGGATATACATTTTTCACTACTCGCTAAGCACTTTCAAAAATTTTTCTTTGCTCTCGGCACCACTTTCCCCCACCCGCCCATCCAGGAAAGGGGAAATTGAAAACTGTGAAAAAATGTTATTCCATCGTTTCGCGATTGGTTCAAGATGTCACCTAGCACTTTCAGTTATCCCCCATCTCCCGTTTTTCGAAAGCGATACGTTTCCAGTACAGTCGGTTGGGAAAATGTGAAATGCGACAAAAATGTGAATTTTACTTTTACGGTAGGATATATTTAAAATATTTTACAGCAAAAAAAAAAAACAAATTTCCAAATAGCTCGTGATGCTGATGGAAATATATTGCATTTTGAATGTTATAACAAAAATTAATAAAATTATGGTGTAAATATAAAATATGTTAAAATGAAAGGTCAAATCAAAAGATATAATAATGTAATTTACTATTTTTAATGTAAAAATCTAATTCTAGGCTCGGTTTGAGTTTTTTTCGAAAATAAATCGGTTAGACAACGTGCGAGCTATTAGAATTTCTGTGACGGAAAGCTGTATTTCTTTATTTCTTTATTATAAATATTCCACCAGTTACATAGTTATATTTATAAACATAAATAGTTACTAAACAAATATCAGATATTTCATAGAGATAAAGCAATTTTTTATTATATTTAAATGGAAAATATATGGAAGTATGGGGTAATTACCTGTCTTTGGCTGGCTTAAGGGATCACATTATATATAACGTTCACCAATTCTCACCCCTCAATCTCCACATTTATCAAATTTTTGAAAGTTGTATATATGTTAGTATGTGAACTCGCTTCGAGTACCACTACACCATTGCCATCTACGGATCAAATTTGATAATTAAATTTTCCTTTTTTTTTTAAACAGCATATTTGTCATCACTATGAGAATCTATTTTTTTTTTTAAATATTAGAGCATTATTCGTTATCTGTAAAATGTATTTTAACATATTGTACTAAAATACGGCTGAAAATCAATATTTTTAATTTTTTTATACATTTTATTATTTTGACCAGTATATTATATTAGCAATATTTGAATACATCCAAGAATATACAATTACTGGATTTTTACCTACAAAGGTACTGTTGCTAATAAATACAGTGGTACCTCGACATACGAGTGCCCCAACATACGAGTTTTTCGAGATACGAGCCGGTGAGCGAGTGATTTTTTGCTTTGAGTTACGAGCAAAATTCGAGATACGAGTTCGGTTTAGCAGGTCGGCCGGTAGCGCGCGTGCGCGGCTACGCCCACACGGTCAGTGAATCAGTTAGCAGCGTGCTCCCGCTGTGATAAGTTGTGTTCGCGTTTTGTGTTGCGTTTACATTTACATTTACATTTACAGTTGTAGTTCATTTATTTTTATAACCATGGATCGGAAGAAAGTTTGTGAAAAGTCAAGTGCTAAGAAAAAGATGATGAGTATTGAATTAAAACGTGAAATTATAGAAAAACATGAGCAAGGTGTTCGAGTTGTTGACTTGTCGAGGCAGTATGGGCGTAGTACGTCCATGATATGTACTGTGCTTAAACAGAAGGAGTCGCTAAAGAGTGTAACGCCGACTATGGGCCTTACGATAATTTCCAAGCTGCGAACCTCCCTTCATGAAAATATATAAAATATAAAAATAATTGTCATTTATAAATACGTTTTTATTATTCAAAACCACGTGACAAAAATAACTGGGGTGACATTTTGGGGGTTGGAACGGATTAATGGTAGTTCAATTGTTTTGTATGGGGAAATTTGCTTCGAGATACGAGTAATTCAAGATACGAGCAAGTTTGCGGAACGAATTATACTCGTATGTCGAGGTACCACTGTAGTTACAATAATAAAACAAATGTTTCGTTTTGGAATAAATCTTAGAAAACTTAAATAAATAAATAATGTACGTTTGCATTATTTAGGAAAAACTATATCTGTTTTATATTTATTAACCTAGTAGCATATTATTTATATACTTATCTAGGATTTATCTAGCCATGCTTCTCATGGGTATCAGACGTCCTTAAGCGCAGTCACTACAGAGCGCCATCTGTTCTTTGACATTGCCGTTGTAGTCCAGTCTGCTGCAAACTCCCCTACCTCTGGCAGTTGCTCATCTATGTTTCGTACATTCCCTCTATTTTGATTCTTTTGGCTTGTGTAATATAAGGTCTTTATGTATTACGTGTTTCATCTACTATCACTACCAGTATTTGATTTTAACCCCCCTCCTCTCCCTCGTTTTTCGTAATTAAGAAATAATATTAAATGTTTTTTATAAAGAAACTCATATAAAGTGCAATTTTGTTTTAATTGTTCACTCAGAATAAATGCTGTTATGATAAATTTGGAGCACAATATATAATATTTATATTTTTAATCATACGCTTGTATCGCCCAGGGTGACTGGATTATTTCGCACACAAAAACTGCACACACGATTAATAAAAAAATCATTATTAAGAAAAATGCATTACTATTGTGAAGTTGCAGTTTTTTCAGTACAATTTATAGAACCAAATGCGCAGTTTGGCTCCACGTTCGCCTTATTTTTTGAACACCCGACTCAAGGCAAACTTTGTGAAGATTGATTTGGAATAATACGCTTTATAATTTATAAGCGTAAATAAATATAAAAGCGACTATAGTTTTACTATTTTAAATACATTAGAGTGTTAGACATATATAAATAGAGAACACAATGAGAAATACGTTATATTGTATATTATCTCTAATGTATAAAAACTTCATATCATCATGTCTCAGTCTCTATTAGCATAAATGAAAAAACACTAAAATAGCATTCCAATTAAATGTTATGGCGTTTAATATGTAGATTATTCTACCAAAAAAATGTTTTTTATTATTATTTGCTTGAGGTTTATCTAACAGTCATTTCATAAGAAAAATATTCAATATTTACCTATTTATAAATTATATTTTTTAATCTTCTATCTGGCAAGTATTTGTCATTTATCATCTATCGAAAACAATTAAGTTAAGTTTACGTTTATCCGTTCGGACTTATTTAAAAGCAGATACAATTACAATCGTCGCTAGTACGGCGAGACCCGGAATTACAATCTGTCGCTAAGTGTCACGCATTTCGCGACATTGGTAAATTACAATATTATTTAAATCATTTTAAAAATATGCCTCATAATCATTTAGACATGTATGTAGCAGATCCATTTATGACAGAGTAAAGGTTTAAAAAATCAAGAAATAATGTAAAGCTGATCTTAGCGTAGTGAATAAGATTAGAAAACGATAGTTTATGTGGTTTAAATGGAATGGATGAATCAGGAGATAATAGTAAGAAAGATATATGATGCAGTAATATAAGATATAAGATGATAATAGTAAGAAAGATATATAATGACACCAGAAATAGAGGACATCCGCGGAAGACTTGGCATGATCAGGTAAACTGTTAGAAGCTTCAATAATCGACTAGCTTGTATGAGAAAATGTATGAATGTGGACGAGGCGAGAATTGTGTCAGGATAGAAAAGTATCTCTGCCTACCCCCGCGGTAAAACGACGTGATGGTTAGTTAGTTACTTGTTTATTTATTGCATTATTACGTTGTAATTGTGATAAACCCCTTTTTTGATATTAACTATATTTTCAAGATTGAGAATAGCTTTTACGGAAATACACGGCCGTAGTCGTGCAGCTGCCAGCAAATAAATGCTTTCTGCTAGTACTATTTTGAAATCAAGTATTCTCATTGCGGTATTAAACAATATATTTAGAAATCACATATTTAAACGGATAAAGTTATTTAAAAACACTATAATTCTGTAAATATAACTTTCAATTATTTAACATTTAAGGTTAAGTTTTTTCGTTAACGTCGGCGTATCTCAACCCCTTGTGCGCGAGAAGGGCAGGCTCTCCAATAATGTTTATTTTGATGTGTTGCCTCCAAGCGACTGTGGATATGAGAGCTCGGATTGTTAGCGATATTTTTGCGAATAACAAAATAAATAACGCTTTATTGGCCTGATGCGTGCGGTGTTGATGGGAGCACTGAACAAAATGTTTATTTATCCCTTATTTTTCTTTTAGCTAGAGAGGTTTCCTGCGGCCGTACGAGTGGTTGTTAGCGTGACGGTATACAAGTGTGGGGAGTTTATTAAAATAAGTTTGTTATTACTTATATATCGCGACATGCCACATGACGGATGGAAGCGGGAAAATATATAATGGCCCGAATCGTTTTACTGCCTGTTTTCATTGCCGCCGCGCCGCAGAGTGGGCGCCGTATGCTCGCAACTCGACAACTTCAGCGCAAATATTTTTCTCGCGAAAAATCGTAAAAAAATTATTACATTTTTATAAAACTAAAATTATAAGAAAATACTGTAAACTTATTGATTTAATTATTACAATAGACCGTGAGACCCATCGTGTCATAAAAATACCCAAGCTCGAAAATATTGTGACCTCACCGGGAATCAAACCCGGAACCCCCGGTATGAGAAACCAGCGCCTTGCTCACTGGACTACGAGGGTCGCCAAATTAATTATTATTTAAAATAAATTATTTTTTAAAACTTCGATAAAGGTATACAGAAAGATCTGTCTACATAAAAAATATAATCATCACTGGAACTAGAACACAGAATCTTCTATTACCTGTAGTGAATTTTAATCGTTTAAGCTACGACGTTGCAAAATTTCATGTACATATATTTTCTAAGTGACACATTTATTTTTTTTCCGTTGGAAGCGACCATTTACTTAACCATATTCCTTAAAAAAAATGGATATTTTTAGATATATTTTTATTATCTGATGTAAAGATAAAAATTCATTCAGTCCAAAATTTGACGTGAATGTATAATGTGGTGAGATCAATTAATGTGTTCTTCAGGTAAGATAAATTTCCGAATATGAGTTCTGGTGGCATCAGTATATTTTTCGTTATACAGATTTTTATGAAGTGATTAATTTAAAATTAATTTTAATTATTGTATTGTATAGGTGAGAGAATGGTAAGAAAGATATATGACGCAAGTGTTGATGGTACCAGATCTAGAGGACGTCCGCAGAAGATTTGGCACGACCAGGTAAACCAGATGCTGGATGATGTTTCTATTAGAAGCCTGGAACTTGTATGAGAAGATGTATGAATTGGATGAGGCAAGAATTGTGTGTCAGGGCAGAAAAGTGAAGCGCTCTATCCTCTCTGCATACCCCCGCGAGGTCACGGCATGATGGTAAATAAGTAAGCAATGTATACCTTGTGAAGCAGTAGTTCTGTACGGTTTGCGAATAGAACTTCGGGTCTTCCGCAGGCTAAGATGTCGGTGCGCTGCCGAATTCAGCGAATTCTGTTCATACGTTTTATTTATTGCAACTTGCTGAAACTCGAGGAGGTGTTTTATAGTTTTTGTATATATATTGTTATTATTTTAAAATTGAATTATCACTTAATGAAATTATTTTTTCATTTGTAAAATGAGTTTGAATGAAGTATGTTTTTAAGTTTTTTTTTTTAAATTATATTAATTCTACTTAGTTTTTAGTTAAGACTATGAACTTTAATTGTTTTATATGTGATGATAAGCATGAATTAAATAATAAAGCACCATTTTCCGAGGATCTGGAATGGATAAATACATTTAACATAAATAAATTTGCTTTATATGTGGTGCTGTGCCAACGAACTATATCTCAATGTAGAAAAATGTAATTAAATATGTTTCAATGGAATTAAAAATCAACTTCTTTCTCAATACGGCATTAACAATATTGATCTGAGTAGAGTCGCAGTTATGCGAAGTTTTGGGTGTGCTCTTCGACGAAAAATTGTCATTTATTCAACATTACAACGAAATTTGCAACAAGACGATGAAATCCTAAGGATTTGTGTTAAGGACAGCCAAATACTTTAACTCGATCCTCTCTCTAACAATTTTATATGCATCTATTGTAAGAAGTACGCCGATATGAAATATAAATTACGATTTTTAATGAGTCAACTTCATTTGAAAAAATTAGCCTGGAGAAGAGATGTGAGCGATATAGTTTTTCTATATAAAATGATCAATGGCCTGAGTTGACACAAATGGTTTCATATAAAGTATCAACTCAAAAGAGACAACGTGAAATGTTCTTTGTGGGTACCTACACATAGAAATAATTATGCTGTTAACTTGCCAATATCGCGGATGCATCGTCTTGGTAACAAGTTGAAATTCGTTGACATTTTTCATACTCGAACTGAAGAAATATTTTTATGTAAATTATGCTTTTATTTTATTTTTTTATGTTATATTTAAACTGTTATATTGAAATGTAAATTAAAAATACACTGTTCTATTTAAATGATATAGATATACAAAAATTGGTGCCCCATTATGACAAGTGCCTTAATATTGGTGACGATTATGTTAAGAAGTAGTTTAAGGTATGCATCTTCCGAAAAAAGTGTTTAAAAAAAATTCCGGTACTTACTTAAAAACACTCCTCGTACATCACAAAGTTTGCTGTGATCTTTGTGTTAATTTTAACATTTATGTTTTGAGTTTTGATTCAAATACACGTAAATATTGCATAAATAATGTTTAAGCGATATCTTTTAAAGCTAAAAATAAAATCCTTAGCTTTGATGTACGGTGCTTAGATGTACCATATAAAATCTGCCTCGTAACTATAAAACTGTAATCCTTGCATTTCTGTGAAGAAAGGTGTCTTAAAACAGAAAAGTACCAGTACGCCCGAGGGACACTTAACACAGTGCAGAAAAGTAATGAATGTCTGCCATCGGTGGGGCACGTTTTAAATTAAAAATGTGTAAGCCGGTGACAAAATGCACTAACGCCAGTGTAACCAGAATGTTGGTAGTGCGATCAACATTTATCATTTTTACTTATTGGCTCACTTTACTTACTTTTAATTATAAATTTACTATAAATTTTTGTACGAAACTTCGAAAGAATAAGGTTTATTAGGGAATAAAGAATTAAACTCAACATTTTATGGAGACTGTGAAGATTGGAAAAGTAGTTAACATAAACGAATGACTTGAATGTTCTCAATAACAAAAAGCATTTTTCTCAAATTCATCTTAAATTTATATTATTATTTTTAATATATAGTGGTTATATGATACATACCAATATACTCGTAATATATAATTTTTTTTACTCCTATCAGTGTATGAAAATAAAACAAAGTGTATAATTAAATCGTAAATGCATATGTCTATTTACATATTATGTGCACGCGATGCCTGGCGAGATGAATGGTTCTAAGGGCGCGGTAAATCACGGCGGATAAGATTGGCCTATCGAGGGGCGTGGATACGGCGGGCGGAGTTGGGAGTGAGGTTAGGTCATGTTCCTTTATGATTTAAAATGACAAGTAACATTGACAAGGGCGACGACTAATGATTATTTAAATAATTTGTGTTTAAATTGTATAATTAGCTTCTGTAATAACTGTGCCGGGAAGGGAGGTGGGGTGTGTACTATTTATGTTTTCAATTAGTAATATTTGTATACCATTATATTCAACATAAAAAATTGGTTATTCACTTCTAATATATTTACACTTAAAATATTATAAGACAATTTAATTGATGTACTACTTTTTTATGGGATAAACCAATAAAAATATAGAATCCTGATTCGGATTTTAAAAAATACAGTATCTTTATACTCCCGTATGTTCTAAGTTATTTATTTTTGAAATTAACTTTTTAAATTATGTTGAAAAAAAAGTTCTTATAATCTAAATCCGGCGTAGGATCCGCGCGTATTCCATATAAAAATATTCTCATTTTCTTCTTTGACAGCCCTTTATCGCGCATGTAGTTATTTTAATTGGATTTTAAAGCGCGTTCTTTTAATATTAACTTCCTTTAGGGTGGAAACGTAACAAAAATAAATTAAGATGTATTGCGGGTTAATAAAAAAACTCGACTAGAGTTCATAACGATATTAGTAAAATAATAAATGTTTTTCGGAAGAATTTACTAAACATTAATCGATATCGACAAATATAATCGAAATTTGCACAATTTACAAGCGTTGTTCTGGCGTAAGTCTATTCATGGTGAAATGGCAAATTAAACTGAGCACAAGTCAGCTGTCAAATTGGTATTTGCTGGAAAAAGTGTTGCCAATTCGAAAAACAAGCTTCATCAATGTGTCCAAAATTTAATAAAAATGAATTGATAATTCTGGCGTCTGCAGTCGGTTTACTCGAAGGTATTTGAGATTCTGTAAAAATAATGTAGATGGCTTTCAAATAATGGAACGACAGGTGTATTAATTTGAAAAAATGTAACATATAGGTTCGAAAATTTGTCATGAAAAATACTGGCGTTATAACACAATTTGTAGTGTACTTCCCCGGATTGGAAATAGAGATCCAGGTTCGAATCCCGGTGACGCAAAAACAATATTTTTCGACAAAATTGATTTTATATGTGTATATTTATAATTAATACATTAATTTAGTATTTATATAAATTATCCGTGCTGCTGCGTTTAGAATGAATTGTAGTCTATCCAGCTGAAATATTGGCAAGCCAGTATAAATGCTATTACAATAGCCCACATGTGACACCACAAATGCATGTATAAGTAGACGGGCTGCCTCAGGAGGAAGATGTTTTTGAATACTTATAATCTGTCTCAGTTGATGTCAGCATACACTGACAGTTTTGCTGATTTGTGTATTCATTGAAAGATCTGAATACTAACTAATCCCAACTACTTAACTGTCAATTACGTATGTGTAGGGTCTTTCAACGAGGACGCTCGATTTTAAAATGTAGAGTTAAACAGGTTGTGTGTGAGATATTCACTCAATTTTTCTTTCATTTGAAAGTATATTTTATGGCATTAAGTGTGGAATATAACGTTGTTCGAATATCGTGGCACGTATTGGGAGGTCCAATTTTCTATGACTTTATCGCATAAATCTGGCTAAATTTGCTGGATGGCGTTTGTTATGTTGACTTTGAGGGGGTCAATTGTTAGCGGCTTATTCGTAAAGACTTGCGATTTAAGATAGTCTCAAAGAAAGAAGTCTAAAGGCGTTAAATCGCACAATCTCTGTGGCCAGTTCACGTCACCGCCGCGCGAGATAACCGTGCCCTCAAATCGCTCGTGACTTTGATAATAAAATTTGATGATTTACACACGTTGTTCAACCTTTCGTGGTAATTTGCCGTATACTACTTAACAATTGACAATAAATTTGACAGATGTCACTTTAACAACATGGCTGCTATAACCTAATAAATTTTGAGCGTCCCTATTAAAAGACCCTATAGTACGTTACATAAAACAATTTTTTTGAATTAATTAGTGATTTATTAATATTGATTTTACTACACATAAAAATATCTTTATGTAAGCTTTTGCTTTTATGCTTTCATGCGTCATGCTTTCATCTATATTCTATAATCTATTTATGATTATTATTATTGAAAAAAGCGCAAGAGGATGAACCTTATTTTAAAATGAATATTATTGTTCTCTGGAACAGATTTTAATATTAGAATGGATTACATCACGTAAGAACATCATATCGCATCAAAGTATATTCTGATATAACACACAGTATTTAGAGCTTCTAATGTATTATACATATTATATTAGTATACACCCCTTTCTTCAAATATCTGCGAACCTTCTGTCTGATAGCTGCCCTTGCGACCAAGTAAACTTACTGCGGGACTAAGGGTTGTAAATCATAATTAAACATGTCACCGTGTAATGCTTGGGGACTCTTAGGCGCAGAGTGTTAGCACCAAATACTGTGTTGTTTGAGATGTACACCGAACCACATGTGAATTTATTATACGCTGATTGTGTAATCAGAATTCATGTTTTTAAAATACAGTTTTAACAGATCGTAAGAACTAACGAGCACATTGCATAAAACATAAGTAATACCTACATAATTTTACATTGAGTTATTATGTGGACTTACTACTAACAGCTGTGTATTGTATTTCAACTAAAGCAGCGCTTTTGACTTTCTGCCAAACTCCTGTGGTACACTAATGACATAAGAATAATGAGACGTAATGCTCCCCATAAACAAGCTATGAATCATAAACTTGGTCAATAGTATGCTGTTAATAAACTTTTGACTTCATTCAGTGATGGGGGTAGCTTAGATTAACAACATAGTTTACGACAATTCCATGGTAGAATACGAGCAAAAAAATAAAAAAGTTGAAAATATAGTTTAATTGTGCATTATATGAACCACTTTGCTTAGCAATCTAATACTTCTTCACTTCAACGATCACTTAATTGTACCTAGCTAGTAACATGTCTTTCGATCGCTGTCATGGGTATGGGCTTATGTGTGGTAAAGTGCCTTGGGTTAGAAGGTTTGAAGTAATGTTATAATGATTTTTATAGAAAATTTAGTAGCACACTAAAAGGACATGCGCGGTACACGTTTGTCGCGATACACCGTTTGAAAAACACCAGTCTAAAACAATGAATAGCTTAGTATCTCTTTCTTGCTCATCTATTCGTAGATAATTTCTTCTTTCTCCATGTTTGTTTCTTAGCCATTTGGTATGTTTATAGATATTCATTAGCGATTTGTGAAATTTATCTGCTTACTATCTAGTTAAATAAAAAATTTGCAACTCAAATTTTTTAATGCCATTTTAATAAGATACCCGAGACATGTATGTTCCGCTTTCATGGGTCTTTGCTTGACCATTATACTGAACCTGGTATGATGGACCGCAGATGTGATATTTTTTTCTGTGACGTTAAATCAAATTAACGAATTCCTTTATTTCATTCCCCCTGTCTTTATCCAAACTCCTGCAATCCCTGCCAGCACTAAATCACCATGAGAATTTTAGTCTATTTTGGCGGATTTATTTTTGATCTCACATCTGGTTTCTTAGTTTCTGGGAAATACTTTCACACTTATTTTCGACCACGGTTAAGGAATAAAATTTATTGTTCTCTCCTTCTTTCCTCCATCAGCCGTTCGTTTTCTAAGGAAAATACCTTTCCACGTACTTACCTTAACCCATATTTCCTTCAAAGGATACTTCTCATTACTAGGGTCAGGTGCGCGGTTAAATAAAATTGCAAAATACCCCATTTAACCACAACAACCCTGTTGTATGAAGGCAACAGTTAAAGTATTGGCCTAATTGCATGTTAAAAACAACACGGTTTTCCTAGACGGAAACGCCATGTGGATAAGGTAATTACAGACCTCTTATTGCGTAACGGACCCGACCATTATATTTATACAGCGATAAAATAATTTTCACAGCTCTAATCATTACAAATGTGCTGACTGTCTATTTTCCCAGAGGTAAAAAATTTTAAAACAAATATCCGTAGGTAACTCATTAATTCACAAATAAATTATTGACCTCTTTAGACTGTGAATTTCTTAATAATATTTTAAAATTAGAGATAATTAATTACCACGATTATAATGATTTGATTCTAAATTATTTGTTTATTTTATTTATCAACGCTCTCATGTTCTTATATATTATTCCAATCATATGCAGGCGTAAACATATAAGTACAGTACAGTTTATATTACACATGGTTAATTGGGAAAAATTTACAACAAAACAAAGACGCAGATAAAAATGCAAGTTAATCAAAGAACAGCTTAAATACTTTGATCAATTATACCATCATCCCAATACACCATCAAAAATACTGCACTTATATTTGAGCATTGACCATTGGAATACATCGACAGAACTAAACTCGTTCTCAAGCCTTCTCATGCGTTACTATAATAATGTGTATTTGAAGCATTTAAATGATACAGCGCCGTAAATAGCAATATAAATAAAATACCTATTAGTGTTATGAATAGTGCCGTGCTATTCGAAACACTAAGTAATTTTAGTTAATTTTTTTTTATCTATAACATATATATCGAATTTATTTCAAACAAGATTGCAAATTCTTCATTGATTTTTTTTTTTTTTGTATAATGGACCTAATTTTTTTAAAGGATTTTAAATTTACTATAATCCTATAATTCTATGTTTTGCATAATATATACAATACATAAGAATACAAGATTTCTTTGGTAGAATCATTAGAATATAATATATTTTCTATTAAACCAATCTAAAAATAAATGTAGTGAAAAAAATTTCTTAATGAAAACTTTTTCTTCCTCCATTATAGTCAGAAAAAATATTATTCTGTATGGAATAAATGAGAAATAATCATAAAAAATGCAGTAAGTAACATAACAATAATAATACGTGTTTATGATCTAGTGGTTACGATACTCGCCTAATGATTCGGGGGTTCGGGCCTTGTCCTAGGATGCCATCAAATTAGCCCTATTTTTAGAACTTATTTGGAAATAAATAAAAATATAGATGTGACACGTATTCCGTGTAGGCATTGGTAACTATGTTTTAAATACTAATTAAATATATTAATTATAAAGATATACATATAAAATCAATTTTATCGAAAAATATTATTGTTGCGCTGGATCTCTTTTTTCCAATCCGGGGAAGGTGCATTACCAACTATACTATAACGCCAGTAATATTGACGACAAATTTGGATTGGAAAAGAGATCCAAGTTCGAATCCCGGTAGCCCAACAACAATATTATTCGATAAAATTGATTTTATATGTATATCTTTAAAATAAATATATTAAATTAGTATTTAAAACATCACAGACTTTTGTTCTGAATAATTACAATAAGAATGTGTTTTCCTTAATAACTATATTTTAACTGTTGGAGGCTTACTTTTTAATGTATCAGTCATTGCTCGAAGAATTACAAATAATCAGTTATCAATCATCGTCATAACAGAACACAACCACAGTAAAGGGAACGATTTAAATAACGCTTTAAACAACTGTTTAAATAACGGTTTAGACAATGGTTGAACCAACACTAATATTTATGTTATTGACGTGTAAAAGTTATATTAAATTAGTTCAGTATGCGCGGATAAACATTTTCAGATTCTGTTTCTCAATTGGTTCGGTAAAAATTCCGGAGAAAGCCCTTCCTCCCGCGCTTCCTGCCAAAGTTCTCGCCGAAACTTCCTCCACTCAGTTTACCAGTTCTGGCGGCAAACTTCAGCCAACTACGGCATTCTTCGGGAGCATGTGGGCGGCATGCCCGCTGCAGGAAACATGCCATATTGTAAACAGTTCTTGCTTGATGCAGGTGGGTGGGTGCCCCTCTGAGAGCAAACAGCGCAAAACTCCGACCGGCGGCCGAGTTTAAAAATGTTCTTACATCTTATGGCTTAGATTTATTTTTTTACCTATACTATTAAATAAGTTACTCATTAATATATTGATTCAACATTCTTTAGAAGAAGATTTTTTTTTCAACCTCCTCACCTGCCTCACGTGCCGCACCTCTCATCATCAGATGATTACTAAACTAAATACAAAATAATATTATTTAGAACACATTCTTATAGAACGTTAGTTGTAATCTTTTAAATACTAATTAAATGTATTAATTAAAAAGATATACATATGCGCTACCGAGATCGCAACAATATTTTTCTATAAAATTGATTTTATATGAATATCTTCATAATTAATATAATTAATTAGTATTTAAAACATCACAGAACTATGTTCTGAATAATTACAACTTCACAATAAGAATGTGTTCTCCTTAATAATATATAAGTTGTATCAACGTGTCTAAAATTTAATAAAAATGTATTGTTAATTCTCGCGTCTGCTATCGGTTTACTCAAAGGTATTTTGAGATTCCATAAAAACAAAATAAGGCTTTCAAATAATAGAACGATAGATGTATTCATTTGAAAAAGTGTGACATATGGGTTCAAAAATTAAAGATCCATGTCAGTAGCGAAACAACAATATTTTTCAATAAAATTGATTTATATCTACATCTTCATAATTAATACATTTAATTAGTATTTACAAAGTAATAAGAAAAAACACTTTGTTTAAACTGCTATTCATTGATAAATTAAAATTTAATTTAATTATATAATTTGTATCCTAATGAAGGGACTATTGGTGTTGAAACATGTTGATTAATCAATAAATAGTGGTTTAAAGTGTTTTTTCTTTTTACTTAAACTAAATACAGTTTCATTTCGACGTTTTGGGTAGAGTATTAGGGACTTCGTTAATATAAATATATACAGTAGGGGTGAAATATTAGGGAATGTAATGTTATTCATAAATTTCACAAATATCTAGAGTCATATGACATATATAATTCAAATAACATAAATGTTGAAAATGTGAGTACATCGTTATTTATTTATATAAATTATCAAATGCTACCGAAATAAGAAATAAACAATTAATTATCGATTAAAAAACCATAACCAAATTAACAACAATCGTACTGAACTATTTGTTAATAAAAGCAATTTTCCAACTGCAAACATCGGTAATGTTACGCAGAAAAGATATTTAGAGAGGGAAAAATCAGTCAATCCAATCTATTAATTAAAATCGTCCATTGTGCACTTTGAGTGAAAAAATATCAAAATCAACAGGAAACTCAATTTAACAGCCACTAGAATCGAGTGCGCAGGAAACATCTGAATCTGAATGGAAAACTGATCCAATTTGTTTGCTCACCATGTTTATTTTTCATGAACAATTTTAGCAAATGAATGCGTACCCGGTACAATACAGTTTACGGTAAGGTTCTCGAGTTCAATGGTTAAGCTATTTATAAGTGTTCTTTGTTGGTTAAATCATATAAAATACACGGTAGCAGAGCAGGTTAGGAATTCAAATTACATTACGCCAAATTACAATAGACGGAAGGAAAGAGCGAAAAGTTGAAAATGATTACGTTGCAATAGAGGTAGTTTTATAATTTTTAACTGCTCTAGAAGATTCTTGTATGTTTTAGAAGTTTTTTTTATCAAAAGATATCAATTCTAAAATCTTCGCTTTGGCTTTAAAATAAAATAAAATTTCATCCCTTGTAAGGTGGCGGTTTTTCTTCTGATGTTCATACTCAGTTGAACTTGTTATGAATACCTTTCTAAAATATAGCTAAACCTGGGGCATACGGACACCCTCATAACGTTTTACTTTGGCCATACTTACTTATTAGTTGTGTGTAGTAGGTATAGATTTAGGTTATGCTATTACCAATGATATTATACATATATATTATATACTCAAATTAATATAAAATTCACACCAAAGCCTTTACTCAAGACAACTCTTGTGATCAATGTTCATCAACTGAAGAAAAATATTATAGTACCTAGGAATCAGTAATAGATAATAAACTCAAATGGAAAGAACATATTACTAATATTACAAACAGAATAAGGAAAACTGCATACATATTTTTAAGACCCAGAAACATCTTATCATTTACAAATCTGATATATTACGCATTTGTATAGCCACATTTCCAATACGGTATTATTGGATGGGGAGGAGCATATAAAACTTTAATATAACAATTAGAAATCACTCAAAAATGATAATAAAAAAATTTCTAAAAAAAAAAAGATTATTCAAGTGTACAAATTTTCACAGATTTCAATGTACCTAAAATAATAGACAACTACAAAAAAAATCAATAATTCAAATTTTCAAAATTAAAAATCAATTAAATATTAAAAATGTATTCCGATCTACAAGATTTAGAGATCAAATTGATATTCCAAAACTAAAATATACCGCAACCCAAAATCACTTTACTTATCAAGGTACCGAATTTTTTAACAATCTCCCCATCACAATTAGAAAAATTACAGACTACTATAAATTTGCATCTGAAGTAAAAAAATATGTACACAGACTAACTGAAACATAAATTCTCGTATACACTTCTTCTTTATACACGAGTCTTACTCTCACAGAGAAGAAATAAATGTTAAAAGAAATGATATATATATATATATATATCCTACTGATTAGTTTTTAAATGTATTATATTTTCTAATATTAAAATAATAATAAATATATATATTTATATATATAGATTTATCCTAGATTTTTTAGTAATGCACATCTTTTTTACTTATATGCACTCTGCACGCCCCTGCCACTAATATACGTTGGCAATTACTGTAAGTAGGAGTTCTCGGCGTTAGTAGTATTGTACTTCTTATAAAAACAATTATCTGTTAAAATATCAATAATATTTTAAGAAATTGATAATTATTTGTGACAACTGTCTTTACACTGTTTAGTGCTGGTTCACAACTACTATTTTTCATTCTATTTATCTTTAAATGCAAAGAAATAATTTAAGGTTATATTTATATCGTATTTAGTTAATGTTAATTTAGTCTATTGGAAATGTAAAATAATGTTATTAACACATCCTCTGCAGCTGGTGGGTTAGATCTGACGTAAAAATATGAATTACGCAACAAATATTCATTTAATGCTGTTTCTGGCTAATATTTCATTAAATATTTCCAATTAATTTGAGATACAAATAAATTTTACTGGACGAGATTGTGAGTTATTGATAAAAATGTGAAAAATCGCTTAAAAACTGACCCAAGACAGTCGCTTTTACGGGACTGAATCCCAGCGCTCACGCTGAAACATATATTGTCAACATTTTGAGCATATTTTTTACAACGGGTAGGCAAAGTATACCGGGTAATTATTGTACAGATTTATATTGTTATTTGTTTTGACTTATTTTCGTCTGGCTGCCCCTAAACAATGCCAGTAATATAACTATTTGAGGGGCATTGCGCCAACCTGTAAGATTTATGGCTCTACCTGGTCGGGTTTTCAATGTTGTTGTTGCTAATTATAAGTGTCAAAAGGAAGTTCCGACACAGTTTAGAAGCGGGTCGGCCATGGGGCAAATTGTTATTTATATTTTTGATAATTATATTCTGACAAAAACAAACAATTTATTCCTAGGAATTCACAGAACACAATCAATATTTGAGTATAAGTTGTCTATTGTTATACTTATTTTTTTAAATCATGTAAATTACATTTGCATCTGCTTATAATATTGTTTATTGCGTTTCGTATGAAAAGGATGTAATTTTTTAAATATTTTATTTTTAATATATTATCTCACTTCTATAAATATTTTGTTTAAATTATTAATACGTGTAAAAATACTAATATAAGAACAATAAATGATTAATTTTAATTGCTTATAATCACTGTTACACACTAGTAGGTAGAAACAATCGCCAACCGACGAGAAGATCACATGCTCAGTAGATGTTTATATTTTGGCTGTGTAGGTCGTCTGTTGATACGTGAGAATACGTACATTATTCGTTATATTTTTAAATTTGTAACTTTAATTTTTTAGCAGAAATATTACGGCACATCATGTTATTTCATTAAATCATATTTATAAAAAATCTCCCACAAAACCGTTGAAAAACGAAAACTTGTATTCTGTCTCTCTCTTTCGCGTATAATTTTATATTCTTCTCGCTTAATGTTCTATCTAAATGTATATGTAATCTGTCTCTCTCTATTTCACATGTCATTTTATATTTTATCTCCCTCTTTATGTATATATAAGTGCACTCTTTTGTATTTATGATTTGTTTTAAATACGTCCTGGTGAAGCTTGAGATAAGCGAAATCGGTTGATATATAATAAATTTCATGGTTTCATACAAAGTGATTGTATTTTATTTAATCAAATTTATTTCTGAGCTAAAAGGTAAGAAGCTACTCCAGAATAGAAATATAACTCAAAAGGTAAAAAGAAGGAACAACAAATCTCAGAAGAAAACCAAGAATTGTGGTTCTTGTAATGGTGGATGTGAATTAGGGGCAAATTGGGATCAGTACCTTGAGTGTTAAGTATCACGAAGAATGTAATTTAAATGGAAGAGAACCTTTTTTCAGATGTGTACAACGTAATATTAAAGATAGAGATTAGATGTCCGTTTTCCACTGTTTTAGAGCCAAATGGACACTACCTCGATTTTTAGTATTTTCTTTGTTAGATGTATTTGTACTGATATTTTTTTAATGAAATACATATTTACTAAAAATTATACAATTTATAATCGTCCTAGATAATAATTATTATTTTTACAATTTTTTTTCTTGTACATTTTTTATGTTAAAGGTGTATGTTTGTCCGAAGATTACAATATGTAAACTTTAAGGGCTAACCGGTTATTAGATGTTGTTACTGAATTTTATAAATTCATATTATTATTATTTACTTTAGACTGAAATTATATTAATTTTTTTTGTATTATGCACTCACTATATTATACAGACTAATTTAATGATATTAATATCATCTGTATGTACGTGTGTTGGATAACATGTAATAGTCCGTGTTCACGAATGAGATTTTCAAGACATTTTCGACTGAGGTATTGATTTAGCTTCCATGAGATTTTTTGTGTAACTTTTAAAATAAATTGTATTAGGATCTATGGTTTTAGGTAATGTTTATGTGCATATGTCGAACCTTGCTATCAAATCAAACGCAGTGTCCATTGGCTTGAGTTTTTGTCTCTTTCTACAAATTTCATGCTGATATCTGAGTTAGATTGGCAGGAAAAGATGATAATTAGAAAAAGAAAAGGTCGAATAATAAAATTTTGTTTGCTCAGCTACTTGCCTTACGTAATCTGATTATCGCATCTAAGGATATACATATTTATCTAACGCTTAAGTAATCGTCTTAGAATGGGTCGCTGGCTGGTTTTTAAATAATAAAATATTTTCCAAACATTTAAAACGAGAACGATCTCTCATTGATTGTTGGCAATTTCCTACTTAGTGTGATATGTGTCTATTAACGGATATGTTGTTAAGTCTAGTGGTGTCGCTTAGTGACGGAAAAGTTGGGAGTTCATTTATAGTTTCGGAAAATCAGCAAATTAGTCATGTTTATCATAGGGTAGGTATTACACCGAATCTTAACAATAATAAGAATGATGATAACGATTATATTTACATACTCCGTGGCGTATGAATATTGTTCAAACAGCCACCTTAAGACATTGTTATTTGGTTGAAAAAAGACGACAATAGTTTATGTAGAAATAATAAGTCAGATCTAATGACTATAATATATATAATAATATCATAATAAAGCAACTTCGTGATGTTCGGTTGTGTTATTAGCGCCTTTAATAGTCAACTGTTCCTGTCAATTAATATATTTAATTACTATGCCTATATATACTATCTACATTATTGTTATGTAATCAACCCAATATAGCCTTTGATAGAACTAAACCGAATTTTGCATATTTACTCTATATGATCCTACTCGAAACAATAACATCCATCCCCCCTTGCTATCCCATCCCCTCTCCACATATAAATGTATATTAAATATATTGAATGCCATCCGATCGAAATTTTGCCCAGTTACACTCTAGGATCTTAAGAAATATATGCCACCCAACCCACTCCCTCAGATATTTTACACAACTCCTGCGTGAACCAGTGTACACGGAGGTATAATTAAATAATCTATTTTAAGAATAACTACACAGATAAATATTAAAAAATAATTTATAATATGGCATCAAATATTATATTTTATAAATATAACATTTGATTAACCCATCACTTATCGCGTTTTACCTTTAAATAAATCTCCGTTTGGAAGGATTTGGTTGTTCGTTCATCCTCCGAGAAAATAAATAAGATGTGAGAAAGTAAAAGTGTATAAAATGTATTATAAGGATGCTGTGTATATTTTTTAGATATTGCGCAGACCTCGTAAATAATATTCCGTGTATGTGCGGCAGTTTGCGGGGTGTTTCGTGAATTTTATTAAAGGCCAGATATTTATTCTTACGTTGTAGGTAGCAGAGCATCCCCAAATACTGAAGGCTCGGTATTTCATATGAATTATGGTTTACTTGAATAAAAATTGAGAGGATCATCCCACTACATATTACATTTATTTTATCTCAGTGATCTTGGTGCGTATCGCTTTCCAAACACAATATTGAGAATTATTTTTATTCCAGACATTACCAGACCGGAATGGGGAATATATATATATATATATATTCCCCATTCATATATATATATATTTGTTTTTGTTTTTGAATAAATATTTCTCATCGCCATTCTAACAGTTTTTTAAACTTGATCTAATCCAAATTTAATATATCAATTACAAAATAATACAGACAAAATCAATTTTTCGAAAAAATATTTATGTATATATCCCATCACGGTAGCAACAAAAATTTTTTTAGATAAATTAATTTTATTTGTATATCTTTGAAATTAATACATTAAATTTATATTAAATATAAGAGATCTATGTTTTGTAAAATTGTATAATGTGCTCTCCTTATAGAAATAGATTTAATCTCCTACGAACATTCTTGTCAGTGATGTTCCCAAAAATTTTAAAAATCGGTTCCCTAAAATAATTTTGAAAACTGCTCATATACTCCATTCCCTCCGCCACAGAATATACTAAAGTATTAAGGAAAACACATTCTTATTGTGAAGTTGTAATTATTCAGAACATAGGTCTGTGATATTTTAAATACTAAATTAATGTATTAATTATAAATATATACATATAATATCAATTTTGTCGAAAAATATCGATATGTATGTTTTTAGTTATTATTCCCGACTAAGTTATATTAAGTATCTTATCATTTATCTTCTCAGATCTACTGGATGCCGAAAAAGTGGAGAAACATAGTCAAGAGGATGAGAGTTGAATATATGAGTTGGAGGAGGTGCATGAGCGGTTACCAAAATTAGTTTAACGAACCGATTGATAATATTTTAAGGGATCACTGATTAATTATCTACTTTTACTGAGTCTTCGTAAGGGTTAATTGTGTTTTTGGGGAAGCGTGTAATCGTTCAAACCCCTCCCTTATTCCGATCACGCGCGTCTGTTCCAAAACACGTAAGTAAATACCCACTACCCCACTGAACACCTTATTCATAAAGGTATATAAATATGTCAGTAGTTGGTTTATTTTTTGTATCAAGATAGTCAGCATAAATAAAAGATGCGTGCGAGAAATTCAGTGTAATCCCTTAGCCATAAAATATGGCCGAGTCGAGCTTTCATCCAAAAATAAACATGGCAAGATTTAGTAGCAGGTGGTTAGCAATCTGAAACAAGCATATCACAAGGAAAATAATTCGGCAATATTGAGATTTATTAATAATAGGATTGAATTATACTCTTTTACATTGTGCCAAGATTTGTAAAATGCGGCCATCTAAAGTGAGAAAATGAATAACGTTCGTTGTTTTTTTTTAATTTGTTTATGGTTTTCTCGGTTAAACAAAAGCACTGTTCTTAAAAATTTTGCAGACATATTAAAAAATAAGATTTTTTAGACTTTTGTTCATCAAAAGCATGGTCATGATATTATCGAACAGGTCGGATGAGAAGAGTGTGAAGAAAATGTATAAGTAGAAGTCAGGATGGTCGCTTATATTATTTATATCTTACACTACTATACTCGCTAGTTATAAATAGGGGCATGCAATGCATATAATAAAAAAAAGCTATGCATTACTGAAAGTTTTTGGATACAAATATAAATTATATAATCCATATGTATGTTATAAATGGACGATTTATTACAATTACGCTATCGCTATCAGTGTACCAGTAGAATATTTAATTGCTTAGTTCTAAAAATTACCACGACTACCCGCCGCTGCAGACGTATCGCTGTTGCCGTTCTATCTTAAAATTAAAATTAAATATTATCTTAAAGTTAAAATTGCTCTCTTCTGTTTTAAGATATCGTTCTACTCAAGCCATACAATTGGCTACTTACTGAATTTTAAATTCCTTTCGACCAATTTGTTTTGTACGCAGTCTTTGCTTATGCTGTTTTTTAACAGAATTAAATTTGAAAGGTTTTCTGCTTGGCTTACAGCTGCGTGCAAATCATTGAAATGTCTAATTTCTCTTTTAATAATTCGTGAATTTTACTATCTTACTGTTGTTAATTTGTTGTTTTCGTGATCGTTTTTTGCATTCGAGGTGCATAACTGATATGTTTTTAATTTGGGAAAAACAAAAAGCAATCGGCAGAACTATTTTCAACGTTAACATTTAATAAAATAATAACTCTTTAATTATAACGTGAATGATTCTCAAAAAGTTATGTTTAATCATAGAAAGTCTTGTAAAATCGTCCATTAATTTTTAATATTGCTTTTTAAATTAGTAAGAAGATATAATTTTACGTCAAAAGCAATATAAATAGCACTCAAAAATTACGAATAAATAAATGATAGGGTTGTATAAACGACGGATTCATTTTGCTTTAAGACGTTGGTTAAATGAAAGTTCATAATCTTGTACAACATATAGTACATATATTATATATGATTATATAATATTATTGGTAACAGCATAACCTAAATTTATACTTACTGCACGTCACTAGTAATTATCATATATTTTTATATAATTTAATATTTTCACAAAAAAATCTTCTGAAGATAAAGATCAAAGATTTATGGAGCATACAGCCACAAGAAATCAAGGGTGGTTCGCTGATATCCGCTTCTCTCAACTGGCGATGATGATGATAACGTCGGAAGAAGTGAAACACAGAAAGGTGTTCAATCTAGGCACACTGCGACTACAGAATCTAGAATGAATTCCCGCCCGCAGAATACTTTATTTTATTTCGTTACAAATAATACTAATAATAATAATATAATTATTCATTCATATTTTTCCCATCATTTCAGCGTGCTTGAACAGACGCCGGCAAGGCTCATTTTATAAAAATAATGACAGTATTTGTGTTCAGTCATCATAATTTGTTATGGTTCGCCGTCTTGCGTCTTAACGTGGATACAATGGTTCATATTTATTATCTCCTATTACTTCCTCCCCTGTACCCAGAACAGGACCTTTTTCTGTGGTGTTCTCTATGGTTTTTGACCAGTTGAGAAGTTTGAGTTGACAGTCATCGTTTAGCATTGGGTACGTCAGGCTGTGGAAACTATATTAATTATCGCCCTGCTGTATAGGGCTGATAGTGTACTGTCTGTGTGTTCGGTTTCTCGCTGTGCGTGCTGAAACCTGTACATCTTGGTAATGTGCTCATTGTGTTATACTTTAGACCATCTATGAAGTGTGAATTCGAGAGTACTTCGTGCGGAACAATGCAATACGTGTTTCGTAGCCAAAATACTTGTGGCTCTAGTAAAATAATAAAATCCAGATTCATAAAGAAGCAACTCTTAAGTGGGTCGTGGTACTGATTCTGGTTGGTCCTTCAGCCCTTTGTTCCGTATTCCTGTCCCTCTCCCAAATTCTATCTATCCCACGTTTGGATTTTAAACCCTTTAACTTCTTATTACATTACTTTATCGGCGTCATTTCGGCGACCTCTCAATCTTGTGCGATATAATTTATTTTTTCTTTTGTAAAAATAAATGGAGACTCTCTTTCTCTCTCTCTTTCGGTCGATGTGTTCATGAATGACATCGTGACCTTTTATTCTGCTTCTACACTGCGAACTGCTTGCCTCCGTTCTTTACAATCTTGGACCTTGTCTATTACGATATGTAGCGAGGCTTAGGTCATCTTTG
Source organism: Eubasilissa regina (assembly GCA_022840565.1). Taxonomy (NCBI): domain Eukaryota; kingdom Metazoa; phylum Arthropoda; class Insecta; order Trichoptera; family Phryganeidae; genus Eubasilissa; species Eubasilissa regina. Next base: position 33,594,053 of record JAINEB010000018.1, read on the forward strand.
GACTTAGCCTGTCCATCTTGTTTGAGATCAATCTTTCTAAGTCAATGGTTAAAGGACCATGACACAATTTTATACGGTTTTTATCGGGACTTATCGACAATCATTATGTAAAAAGTTGTACGGATAAGGAAGATCTAATTGATATATATATATATATATCAATGTTTTGTGGCAATTGTGAGTGCCGTGTATATTATAATATAAATATGTATATTGCATTATATCTCTTTTAGAAATATTTTGTCGGTCAGTTTTTGGTGCTGTGGTTTTTGTTTGTTATTTGTTTTATCCCCCACACACTTCATTAGTTTATTACCTATATATTCGAAGAAATATTTCATTATATAAATACTTCACGATTTTAGAATTCATAACTTTTAAATATGTTGAAAAACATAACATTGCAAATAAAACTTCGAAAAGGCGGGATCCATGGGATCCGAAATAGCTGGTTTTAACCATTATTCTACATTAAAAAGTTTTAGAAAATATTTATGTGAAAAATATTTCCCGAGTAAAGTAAACAATTGTTCACATAGTATTGAAACAGTAAACAATGTTGTGTTGATGTTGAAATAATAAAAAGTTCCTTAGTGTCAAAAGACAAAAAAAAAACACGCTACGTATCTCATACACATGTATCTCACCACCTCCTTATAGAACACGTTTTTCTGATTTGCCCCGCAACACCTCGTATACAGATCATTGTATTTTGTTTAAAAATAAAAACTACATTTAATATATTTATTTTATTGTTCATTGCATATTATTCAAAATCCATTTAATCTGGTTCTGTTGTATCCAATATAGGATAAAGATATTTGGAATAGCTAATACAATATTTAGTATCCGTTCAAACATCCCGTCATTTTAATTGGGTAATAATTGGAGTTCTCCAATTTCTTCTTTATCCTATATTGCTTCATGTACTTACTCTCTATGTTTTGATACATTTATTCCTCATTGGTGATAGCAGAAATATTAAATACCAAATTTATTTCAAATTATCCTAAATCCGTTTTAGCGTGTTTTGGAATTAGACGCCTACATATATTCTGTAATCTCACGAGTACCCACAATGTATTTAAAATTCTTGGAAGCTGTTTATCATTATGTATCTGTCCAGTGTAAAATGGTTTAGATCAGATATATTAAAAACAATATTGGTAACTTACACAGTGTTTAGCTATAAATGTCTAATTTATGGATCAGATATATTAAGTTTCTCACATCGATTATTCAGTATCACACTGGAGCAATAATATTTCACTTTGTCGTGATATTCTCCCCCTGGCATTTCTTGTAACAGCAAACGGCACAGAGTAATATCATTTTACAGCTACGAATAATAGAACAACCGACTTGAAAATACCAAACAACGATGTTATTGTGGTTGTCAACAAAGAATAACACTCAAATAACACACAAACGGAACCTTTTTTTTTGTTTGTATAATTTTAGGATATTTTTTATGTTAGGGATGTGGGATGTTTACAAGTGTTTGATCCTTTTTGCCAGGCTTTACATCACTCTTTGCTCATTATACTTTAGATTTATTTGAAAATATTTGTTTTATGTATTGTATTATATAATTTTAAGTGTTATTTATATCAATAGTAGAAAAAAGAACATCACCATAGGAGGAGGTTTGTTACATCTATGCGCGATAGAAAATAGTATGTATGTCACTTTTTTTTTATACTGGGGTAGTTCAAGTGATTTAAGGCAGTAATTATAAATTATTTTCTAAAAAGTGCCATCATGTAGTATTCGCTAGCAAGTGATTTTGGACCAATAATATACATATGGTTCTGATAGAGATCCAAATACAAATTTATATAATCACGTACAATTAACACTATTTTTTAATTTTTCAGTTATTTAACGCTACTTTTAGGGTATTAATATCAAGTAACTTTTTTTTTATAAATTTATATCAGCTAGTGGGGATACGGAGCGCCAAAGGACCGGCGATCCAACACCGTCATTCTTTCTCGTACTACCGGCCGAACTAGCAGCTTCTGATACTGTTCTTTTTATTTAGTAAAATATTGTACTTACCGTATTAGTCCGAATATAAGACGACCCGGATTATAAGGCGAGTCACATTTTATACTGAGAATATCAGAATTTTTTTTAAGACCTCGGTCATAAGACGATGTACAATTTTTCTTATTTTATTATTTATTAAAGAATGCAAATAAGGGAAAATATACGGAAACATAATATGTAAAAATTAGCAATGATAGTTCTTTTTAATCGTCATATATTTCACTAGTAGCATCATCTTCATCAGCACTGTACTTTAGTCAACATCACCAGTATTCCAACCTCAAAATACCACCCTCTGCGCCATCCGTGATGTTGGAAATGCAACACTTTTTAAACGCAGTAATAATGCTTCTTGCGTCAATTTTAGACCATGGATCGATTACCCATTCACATAGAAGAGTGACAGTAGGTTTTTTGATTTTTCCGGTTGAAGTAAGTTCATGATCATTTGCAATAAACCAATTTGTATAATTGCTTTTTAAATATGTTTTAAAGTGTTTATTGACCACGACATAATAAAATGCCCGACAATTAAAAGGTCCGAATATAAGATGACACTTGTTTGTTAATCATATTTTGGGTAAAAAAACCTCGTCTTATATTCGGGTCAATACGGAATATAATTTAAATTATTGTGACCGTTTTATCAGACTTTATATCAGTTAATAAACGGCTAAACAGAACCTCAGGTACGTATAATAGTTATTTATTTACACATCCACGATGCTCAAACTTTTGGGGGTTAGATCGGTGGTTAAATGAAATGAAAAGATTGGCGTGTTGATGCTTATTAAGTTGGATAGACTGAATGAGGAAGACAGATATTACGAATACAATGAAGAGATGCAGAGATGTAGGAGGTGCGCGGTCTCGCTCGGCGTGCGTGAGCCGGCAAGACCGCTGTTGCGAAGCGATGATATAGGAGAGAGAGCTCAACGGTGAGGAATCAGGTCAGACCTGTAGCGGCAGCCGGCAGCGATATGTCGCTAGCATCGATGCCGGTTGAGATAGCGGTGAATTTGAAATCGGATCCATACAAACTTAAACTTTGCAACTGGAGTCTCTTCCTTTAAGTAAATTTTGCGGAAACAACCTTGCCACCGCCAATCGTCGATCATCGGCCAACAATAATTAAAATCATCGCACTTAAAATGGTAATCTCTGAAATTATCTTCCGTAGTAATTCAGACTCCTCAGTGGAAATTATTATCATCGAAAACCATATCAAACCAAACCACGATTGTAATTAATTTAAAAAAAAAAAAATTGTACTATATTATTGACCTCCGTTAATTGATGAAACAATGAGAATTTCAGTATTGAAACAAGGTCCCGTACAAATAAAAATTACAAAACCCCCGACCACTAGATCACTAGGCAAGTATAGTACCCACAAGACCACAAGCACGTAAAACAATTATTTTCGATTTAATTTTTCTAATATTTGTTATATTTTAAATACATTTATTATTTATATAGGAAGATCATATAAATTAAAACCATCATTGCATTCAGGAATAGATGTTTAAATAAATATACCCACGAGCCATCAATGATGTCGTGTAGTAATTTTGTAGCAGTAATTTAAGCGGTAATAGACATCACTCAATATTGCTTAACATTAATAGCATGCAAATGTGCAACTAGCATGCATCAGTGGGTTCAATCAAACCCAATGTCATAACCATGAATTTTAGTTAAAAATGTAGATTAAATGACAGAAAATTGACTTCAAAAGTTTTATCTCTTAACTTTTTATGTTAAGTGGAGAGATAGATTGACATTAATCGGAAAAAGATTAAATATTTGACAAACTTTTTAAATTCTCAAAGTAATATTTGATATTAATTTTACGTCTGTTAATTTTTCGACATCCGTGTCTTATATTTAGTCACCATTTTTTATAAAATGAAGGTAAAACATTATTCTGAACAGGAGCCTTAAATAATACCTTTTGCATTAAAGGTTTTCTTTAATAGATGGAACGTGACACCCATAGGAAATAAATTTGAAAGGCTTTCTATGTCACGCAAAAAATAGGCGGTTTTTGTGGATCTACTCAAATACACAATAATATACTCGTAGAATCCACATCCGTGTGATGGACAAATAAATGCCCTTTTTTGTCAACGGATGACAAAATTTATCCATTGTGCGGTTTTGGGCATCACGCACTAAGAAAACATTTTTTTTAGAAGTCTGAACAAAATAATTAAATTTTATTCCATGGTGATACAATATACAATTGTATTTAATTTCATTATTATTAAATAAATGACTTTTTTACAATCTTATGTGTTAGAAGTTAAATTTAAAAAAAAAAACAATAATATTTCTTCATTACTTTCTATTCTCAGGGTAAATGTATGGTATAAATATTTTTTTAATACAAGATAATTAAATTAAAAATAATTAACACAACTTAACATTATATTACATTTATATAAATATATTATCACGATTTGTTTGCTTAGTATTCACATTACTTAGGTTGCCTGGTTACATTTATCTACCTAATTATCTTGCATTTTGATTACACACCTACCAATTTATTTAATTGTATTTTACAACACATATGTTTATTAATATTTGGACTGTGCCTGTCTCAATAGAAAAATGTGTGTTGATTGGTTACCTACATAATTGTTTATTTTGACAGTAAATAAAAATAAACTTCTACAAAACACACAGTATTTTTTAAACTCACAAATACATAATTCCATAGATGATCTAATAAAAATATATTAATCTCTTCAGATGGATTGCAAATGCTATTTTAATATTACCTATTACTATTTATTTTCGTTAAGGTGTTATAAAACACTTATTTGCACTTACTACATGGATTTTTTATATATTTTTTAATGTTTTATACCTATTATATTACAATCTCTTTCTGCTTGTTGTGCGTAAGAGAATTCGATGGGAAACTGATACATTACATTGACATTAAGCCTGAATTTTATTTGAAATGAACGAATTAGGTGAATACGTGTGTGACCTTTTCGATCTGAAGATACATTTTACTGACAGAAGTTTAAAGATTGGATCACTGTAATGCATTTGTGAATTGATTAATGAATTGTGAGTAAGTTATTACGTATTTAAATTTCGTACTTGAGTAAGTAATTATTAAAATGTTGTTTTATGTACGTCTTTCACGTCTGACAGGTTTTAAGAACTAGTATACGAATATATAACTAATAACACATAATAAATAATATTTTTTGTATTTATTAATATCACTGATATATGTACCTCCCATATGGTTATATAATTTATTAATTAAATGTTATACGGATAAGAAATAGGGAGCAACTTGTGAGCTAACTAACGTATGCAGAAAAGCTCATGATCAGATTTTGTCTTTTATAAAGACCCCATGAAATTCTCATTGTTTTCGAACAGTCGTATTTACTCTTTCATCGAGTGACTATGTTGTGTTAATTCTAGAGTTTTTGTTTGTCGTCTGTCAACAAGACAAAACTCTCGTAGTGTTTTAGCTTTTCGTATGATACGACAGTATACGAATGATTTATTTCAGTGTGCTGTTGATTTCTTGTGACAATATTTAAGTTGCCGAGTGGGTAACTAAGCAAGACAGTGAAACAAGTCGCAAACATTGATATATTTTATTTAAATAATTAGTAAAGTTATAATTTATGAATGATGAGATAATGGTTAGAAAGATATATGACGCAAGTGTTGATGGCACCAGAAATAGAAGACGTCCTCGGAAGATTTGGCACGGCCAGGTAAATGGGATGGTCTTGTTAGAAGCCTCAATAATCGACGATCTTGTATAAGAAAATGTATGAAGAATGAGGCGAGAATTATGTGTCAAGACAGAAGAGTGTGGCGCTCTATTCTCTCTGTCTACCCTCACGATGAAACGGCATGATGGTAAGTAAGTCCTATAATTTATCTTGTTTAAATAAAAGTAAAAATGAGTTTACTTCAGAATGAAAGTATTAGACCTAGTGATGGTAAACCGTCACATGACTGTAATTGTGTAGTCAATTGGTAGCTGAGATTTAACGATGATTGGTAACTAAGATTTAACTAACTGTCGGAGGCTTACTTTCTACTGTACCAGTCATTGCTAAAAGGATTATGTTTATCAGTTATCTATCATTGTTACAATCTAACATAATCACAGTCACAATTACAGTAAAAATAACGGTTTAAATAACGATTTTACCATCAATAATTAGAGCAACCTATTTTGATTATTGACGTCGTATTCACTTTTTGTTTTTTTTAAATTAAATAATAAATCTCACCACACATCATAATATCTACCCTTAAATTTATAATTAAACCTGATAAGAAATCTGTACAAAAACTTATGACACAACATGATAACGATACGCCCTGCTTTCGACATGGTATTGCATGTTAATACTTGACTTAACACGGACGCCTACACACCTCAGCGCAGGGTAGCGCGTTCATCGGATAAAATCATTTTTCCTCCACCTTTGCTAGCACTTGAAAAGTGAATCCTCTAGAAATTCTCAACACTCCTTGAGAATGCCTTTATGGTCCATCCGCACGTCGCATAATCACAGCGACATCAGCCCTGATGACGAACCCTGCAATGGAACATGAAACGTCGTCCAGAAAAGTCGGAGACCCACAGAGCCCAATGTGACAATTAATAAAAATAAAAAAAATTCCAAGATAGTGCTTTCTAAATATGATGCAATATTGATCTGGACCATGTTTTAGGAGGCAGCAGTGATTTTGAGAAGGTTACAATCACATAAAAGTCGACAGATATCATTATAAAGTACACAGAAATTAAAAACCAAACTCAACCAGTTGAATTGTATTTTATTCCAGAGTTCATAAAATGTAAGAAAAAAATAATGGAATATTATGAACAAAGAGAAGAGACAAAAAACCGTCCAGAAGACGCTCAAAGTCTTGATGGATAGCCGAAATTATCGGTGCAGTGGAAATGAATTGGCGAAGGTTTGAAGAAGAAGGTAGGATCATGGTGAAGGCCTTCATCTAGCAGCGTATCGACGATATTTGATGAAAATGATGATGATTATGAGTAAGATTAATAAAGGATCACTTAGGTGGTTTGGTTATATGGAATGGATGAATGAAGAGAGAATGGTAAGAAATATATATGATGGAAGTATTGATAACACCAGAAATATAAGATGTCCGCGGAAGACTTGGCATGACTAGGTAAACCAGACGCTGGAAGATTTTGAAGTTTTGCTAGAAGACACAATAATCGGCGAGCTTGTATGAGAAGATGTATAAGGCAGAAGAGTGTGGCGTTTTATCCTCTCTGCCTACCCCCTCGGGAAACGGCGTGATGGTAAGTAAGTAAGTAAGTATGTAAACTTTAATGATTTAAATATAATGTAATGAAAATTGTAAATAGAATATTTTTCAAACTGGTAAAATACATCTGAATTATATTATATTATAGACAGTATACAATTATGTTAACCAAACTAATCCATTGTTCATTTGAATACCTACATTATTAGCTTATTTTAATTTTATTGTTTTAAACAAGGAACTGAACTATGTCTAATAATACTCTATATTTTTCGTTCCGTTGGCATCATCGTATCTGACAAAACAATGTAACTTTAGATTTATATAATCTCTTAGATGATATAAAATACTGTGGTTAAATAATTTATTAATTTATTTTCTTCATATAATTCGCCTACCCTTTCAAATAGCCAATTGTTGTCAGGAGTATCAATTAGAATTCATTAACACTAAAGGTTTTTACGAATTTGCATCAGTTATTATTTAATGATACGGTCACTTTTTATAAAAATATTATATTGTAACTAGCGTAGTTAAATGCATTATGAAGCCTGTTTGATATTTTATTTGATCGATACTTTATGCAAAAGTACAAGTAGCAACTGCTCATATTAATTTTAAAAGCAAATCGAATAAATAAAACCGCTTCCATATGCCATTGATTTTTGTGGAAATGAAATCAAATAGTATGTCATTTGAATAATTTATTCAAATGGTGCAGGAAAGATTTACTTATTAAACAAATGTTCGTTCTAGTTATTCCCTCGACCTGTGCGGTGATGAGGGGTTTGAGTGGAACGCTTGAATAAACAATGGGCCGGTGACCCCTTCCGGGTTTGACGAAGAGCTAACGTTTCAGGTAAAAGTAAAGAATAATATGAGAAAAGAAAATAAATGCATGTCTTAGAGGTGCCCCTACCTGACAGCGCCATGAATACTTGAGATATTCCAGTGAACTCGCCGCTTGCGAAGCATATTCCGTTAAACACCACCAGGCTCTTGTACCTTGAGAACTACCACTACTTACTTCTGCTATTAGGTCGTTGAATATTCTGTGTTTCTTTTGTCCATTAACATCGAATATTCAATGATGTTAAAGATAGATAAGGATGAGAATACTATGAAGAGTTCGTATAACAAATGTTTGTGACATATGATCAATTTGAGACAGAAAAAAATATGATTACGCAAATAATAATAGGATAGTACCCAGTTGCTAAATTAAGCTGGGTAGTAGAGTTATGGATGAAGATGTTATAATTCAAATTAATAAAGAAAAATGACTATTTAAAACAATAAAAATACGAAAACATTAATATTTCGGGCACGTGATGACAAGTAAGACATAGAAATATGAAATCTTGCACGTCACAATGCAGAGAAAGATTGCCAAAGTAATTCGCCGCCACGTTGGCATTTTTTAATGCTAAATAGGCGACCGTGCAACGCAGCTCAGCGCATGAGCGTCCAAGCAGCGACGCACGGCCGCCAACCAAAACATCCCTCATTACACTTATGACAATGCACGGAATAATAAAAGCCGGGGAACAGACGGGCAACTAAGAGAGTACACAAAACACTCCCTCACGGATACACGGAAATAAGACGGGCACACAAAATACGTAATGTTGATTCTCTACCCGAGCACCACTGCCGGTAGATATTATACAGGAAACAGCATACTAGGTTAAGTGCAAAATATGCAGTATCTAAGTTCAATAACCAATCATTTTCCATGTGTCTATTTTTCCTTGCATTTACAATTTCTTCACCAATGCAATTAATATTTTTTTAATGTTTTATAGATGCAAGAATAATACGGCTAAAAAACCAAAGGTAATGGTTTGGTTGGTCTACTGTAGAGCTTTTACGGGCCGCAGTGAATAAAGCGATGATAACCAATGTTTGTTGAACGGATAGGCCACGAGAAGAAGAAAAAGCAGATGCTTGTTACACTATAGGATCACAATGAGTTTTGATAAATTAAAGTTTTTAAATAACTAAATAACCATAATGCCGTTTTCTTGTAGGGATAAGCAAAGAGGATTTTTGGTTCATCCACTTTCATAAATCTTCTTATGCACGCTCAGCTTATAATTGAGTCGTTCTCCAATCTGTAGCTGATCTGATTAAACCAGGTTTTTAGCGGATATATTTTCTTTACCATCTTCTTGTCTTTCATACTTTCTATATAACTAAACCATCTTACCAATCCTTTTTTATTCTCTAGAATACGTTACAAACGCTATACATTCGTTTCGAATTTGTCCAATCGTTACTCTATCGTATATACAGACTTAGTTCAAAATATATTATGAGTTGAAAATGTTCAATGAATATGTGCCTAATAGTAATGAGAAATGATACTACTCTTTACTCACTGGTGTGATTGTTATTGATATTTGATAATATTAGTGATTGAAAACGGTGATTGATAACAATTTTATTACTTATACGCGTGCGCCGCACGATATCACAATACACGAAATAAATAAAATAATATAATTTTTGGCCTATTTACTTATATTATTCTAATTTTATTTGCGTAAAAAACAAATTCTAATATATATAATTAATAAATATGTAATTTAAAATCATCACAAAAGGAATGAAAACCCATAAGAACATGTGAGTTTATTCTTCGAGTCAAATTCTCAGCATTTCGGGTCAAATGCGTAAAACGTTCTGGCAGAATCTACCAGATGGCGCTTATCACGAATGATAATGATGAAAATTTTCATTTCATATACACATGCGCCGAATTACGGTCCAAAACCAAATATAAATAAAATAAAATAAATAATCACTAATCATGATATTCCCAGATATTCAATCACTGATAGTGATGAGTGTGAATCAAAGATATCAGTGATTGACTTACAGTTCGTGATTTTGAGCTCATCGCTAGTACCTAATCTCAACCATGTCAGAGATATAAGTATTTCAAAAAAGTCGTAATAACCCGATTATTTCGATTAATTAAAATATTTTATTGATTCCAAATAATATATTTAATACAAAAAAATAAAGTAATCGAATTTCAAGCGGCCAGACTATTTTTTGTTAGATGATTTGGGGCCTGAAGCAAAGATATAGATTAATAATGGATATTTTTTTTATTATTTGTTTATTTCGAAGTATGTAGACTTAAGCTCAACATGATTTTATAAAGATTTCAAACAATAATATTTTACGTAACAGTACAGATTTTGCACACTTTCCTTGAACATTTTTGACTCTTAATTTAATCAGGTATCTACCCATAATATATTGTGGATTAAGTCTATTATACCCTGTGGTTTTTCCAAATATGCCACATTACTTTTTTTGCCAGTTCCATGCTTCGCTTTCATACATTGGAATTGACACCAGAACACGTCACAGCTGGTCTTGCTTCACGTGACACTTCATCCAAAAGTTCATTAAAAAATACGCAATCACCAATAACACTGCACATCGGTTATGAGAAGATCTGAGTTATAAATGTTACAACGTTGTATTTCTTCTTGGGTATTGAGTTATATATAGAACAATCATATAAAATTAAAAAAATACTATTATACACAATTTTTAAGTAAGCTTCTCTGCAAGAACACTATGTATCAATGAAGATGGTCGTAGCTCCGTCTATCTATCAATATTTGTAAAAACTGATATATAATGTTGTTGTTCATACATATTTTTTTGCATCATCATTTTCTGACATATTTATGAAGAGTTTTGATATGATTAAATCACAGACTACCAAATATACAGACATAAACTATCGGAAATTCCTTGTTTCAATATTTTTATTTTGGTGTCACTTACGCGACCACTTTGGTACCACATTCACAATGAAATAGCTCCGCGACTTTTTTAAAAAAAATATTTTTCGATAAGAACGAAAAATATAATATACGTTAATGTTAAAAATACGTATTGTTTACACAAATTTTTAATTTTACAAGAGTAAATACTTTTACTGTTTGCATAATTTTTTTTTACTGTTTGTTAAAAACTATCGAATTTATGTTTTCACAAAGAATACGCGTAGAATGCCCTTCGTCCCGCAACAAATGTTACAAACCCTTTTCAATACGTACACTTTATTTCATAACTATTCATTTACTGGTGTGTGGATTAAATTATTAAAGATGAACAAAACATTATTTTATCATTTCATGATATTTTTAACTCATTTTCAACTAAAACCGTGCACAAGAATAACAGATTTTACTATCGCTATTTATTATAGAATAAATATTGCTTTTTTAAAACGTAATGCCAATCGCTTAAATCGGCTGAAAATCAAAATAATTTAAAAACATATTTTATTTATTTTTGAAGTATTTATCAAGGCGAATGCTAGTTTTATCGAATACCAGTTTTAATTGTAGATAAGTCAACTTTTAGATTTGTTTTCACATTAGTTCCTAATTAGTTAGTTACCCACTACTTATATTTATAGTTTTGTCTTTGTTTCCATTTTTAATTTTAGCATACATTGTATCCTGATGAAGGGATCATTGGTCTTGATTTATCAATAAATAGTATTGTAAAAAAAAGTATTTTCTTATCTTGTTTGTTTTTTTAGAGGTTTGTTTTTCGAATTGGCAACACTTTTTCCAACGACTGCCAATTTAACAGCTAACAGCTGATTTATGCTCAATTTGGTTTGACATTTCACTATGAATAGACTTATGCCAGAACATGGCTTGAAAATTGTGCAAATTTATTTCGAAAATCGTGGTTCAGTTAGCGAAACTTACCGTGCGCTATGTCCATTTTACGAACTGCATAATCATCCATCCAAGCAAGTTATTCAAATAGTCATGAATCGTTTTCTCACCACGCATACTCAAATTAATATAATATGCATTGTAAGAGACGTCGTACGGTGCGCACCGAAGAAGCTGTTGTTTCTTCAAAAATTATACCGGCCATATCGTTACACTCAATGAAGAGCGCTATAGATCCATGATTACTGACTTTTTCGTTCTCCAATTGGATGATATTAATATGGAACAGTTGTGATTTCAACAAGACGGCGCAACATACCACACAGCGTGCCCCACAATCAATTTATTGAAGGAAACATTCGATGAGCGCATAATTTCGCGTAATGAACCTGTGAATTGGCCTCTAAGATCGTGTGATTTAATACTTCAAAATTATTTTATTTGAGAATATGTAAAGTTATCAGTTTACGCTGATAAATCAGAGACTATAGACGACTTAGAAGCCAATATTCGTCACGTTATTGGCGATATACGGTCCCAGCTGCTCTAAAAAGTAGTTGAAAATTGAACATCTCGATTGCGCTTTTTTCGAGCCAGCCACGGCGTTCATATGCGTGAGATCATATTTAAGCATTAATAGCGTAAAATTATCTTTCCAATAAAGCCAATATCATGGCCACTAGCACGATTTTAAGGTGTTTTTATTTAATTTTAAAGTTCTACTATACCTCTAAAAAAACGCTCTTCGTCCGCCTCAAACTCCTATCAATTTTTCATGTTTTCTCCAAATAAAAATATTGGAGGTTGCTGAGATTGCAACTAGTATCCTCATCTGTCGGTGCTTAAGAAAAGTCACGTCATTTTTAGTGGTACTTATACCGTAGCTTGGTACGCAATAGCAGAAATGGTACAATTGCACAAGTAGTGCAATTTCAAAAATGGTACAATTGCTGAAACGGTACAATTACAGAAATGGTACAGTTGCAGAAGTAGTACCATTACAGAAGTAGTACGTATTCGTATGCATGTGATAATTTCAACACTTTATTTATTGTATTTGACGTAAAAATATGTCATTTATTAACGATTTTTGAAAACAGTTTTCGTTGAATAACGACTGCCTTTACAGCATCAAAAAATAGTGAATTAACGAACCATTACTACATCATATTATGAAAGTACCTAAGCAGGCAAGTAGACAGGTAGGTAGGTACCCATGGTTAGGAGCAAATGGTTGTGTGAGAAATATTTTGTCCCTTACACTCCAGACATGTGGCCGGAACCGGAGTTTTGATTTATTATTCATATTTTGAAGCGCGTCCCCGCAGAAATGGCGGGAATTTTTTAACCGCAGGCTACATCTACCCGACAAAACCGCGCTGAAAAATATTTTTAAAATACCTTCATTTGGGAAAAACCTTACGAACTTGAAACCCCACTTTATGGTATCGAAATATTTTGTAAATTAGATGAAAAAATGAAGTTTTTAATTTAATTTTTTTTTCCATATAATATTTTCCACTAATTACCAAAATTAATTAAGCAGATAAAATAACAGGTTTTTTCCTGTGTGTAAAGACCAGTAATAAGTAAATGGTAAAGCAAATATAAATAAGCTTTAAATTACGCATTCATAAGATACTCCGCTAATCACAATACTCAGATTGAGGCTACTAGACACTATAATGCATTATAAATATTCTTAAACCAATAAAAACCATTTTTGAATATTCAATACATAATTTATTATCAAAAAAAAGAAGCAATCTACCACAGTACAATCTAATTTAATCAATTAATGCAAGTAAATTCTGGTCTATATTTAAAATACAAATTAAGCGGTAGTTTTCGTACTTAAATGTATGTACGTCTGTCACACTTTTATTTACCATACGCAAATATATTTTGGAAAAATAACGTTAGTCACTGCCACTATATCACTTGACTGGATATGAGAAAATATTGCTCTTTGGACGTTCTATTTTTTTTGTACACGAAACAACTGAGTTGTGTATATTCAACTCATAACTAACTAATTCAATATCATAAGGTAGATAAGTACCAAAAACTTGTCTGTAAGTTAGAGAATATCATCTGAATTGAATCTGTCTGTAATATGTCTAATAATTATTGTCCCTTTAGATATCCATCAGATTTTATATTAAAAGAGTACAATGTCCTAGATATAAGACAAATCTTTATGTTGAGACTCTTTCAATATTTCCATACTAACAACAACTCTCCTCAAGCAATAAATCATGAACACAACACAAGACAAACAACAAACATCTACACACCAGTTCCGAGAGCAACAACGACATTTTATCAAAGATTCTACATGTTCCTAGCTCCGAAACTATACAACTACACTCAGTACCAACTGGAAATTGTACAATACCAATAAGATTACACAAATATGGACCCAATATATGATTCAATCAGGTAGAGATGAATCAGAAGCATGTATATCCAACAATTTAATATAATTTATACAATTCTAATAATTCACTAGTCCTACAACACTCCCACTTCATATATTTTTATTATATTTTAACTTTTTTATTCATATTTGTAATTCTATTTTTATTCCAAATAACACCACAACAGCACGAAAAAAAAAACTGGCTACTTTAACACAGACTTCAGTCTAGCAAAGTAGCCTGGACAACGCTGTATATATCAGAGGTGAAGTCTACTCCATCTCACACAATAAACTATGTATTATGTATGTTTATTATGTATCCACCTCTGTCAGTACAAAAATATGGATGTCAAAATATATATAAATAAATAAATACAAATTGTTGATAACAAATTTTGAAAGATTACGTAACCCTGAACGTAATTTTGTAAAATCTAAATAGTATTTTATTTTATATCATTAATTAAATGGTACTTAAATTACACTTTATCATGCACGCTTCATTTATATTTCATCCTTGAACAAGCGTTTGACTAGAATCCGTTCTGAACTCTCTTTACAGTTTGCGGTATTTACGTGTTTTCGGGTATTTACGACATGACCCGAAGCTGTCATATTTTCGCTTTATTGCGCGGAAATAGTTCGCCTCCATTCATTCTCTGACCTCTTCGGGTAGTTTTTATTCCAATACATAAAATGTGTAACAAATTATTTGAAGATGTTACGAAAATAAATATAAAACGGAACGACACTCGTCAATGTTTAGTGAAAGTTAAAGTTAAGCGTTTCTACTAGACATAAAACGTAATATCAATATTATCTTGTTTATTTGTAGATAAGTGTTTGTGTTATATAATATTATATTTTAGTTATTTTCATGTTTCTGGTTATTGAACGAATTAAATAAATATATGTGCTCGTATAATGTACTATAATACCGGTATCTAATTACACGATTGCGCTTCGTCGCTACCGGGTGTGTATTTGGATATTTTAGTGTCATTGTCAAAAACCAAAGTAGTCTTTAAAAAATCCGCTAGATGACAATACAGATTAGCATAAAATTATAATGAGTATTATATTTTTTTCTTTATAAATCCGCTACATGGCAGTACAGATTATATTAATATTCATTTAGAATATTTCCGCTTGTGCAATAGTTGTCACTGATTAATATGTGGTATAATCATTTAAGATTTAGAGTTAATTTTTTTAACCTGTCCATATTACATCATGTTTATGCTTTTATTGATATTCTGACGACAATAATGTCAATTTAAGAAAGTCCTAGGTGTGCATATATATATATATATATATATATATATATATATATATAGTTTCATTTTACTAGTATTTTGTTAACACTACATGGTGCATTGTTAAAGCAATATATTGTGACGTTGTATTTTATCCGTCCATCGGCTCGCTCGGGGTATAGCATGAGGTGCGCGGTTCTGATGCTCAGAAATCACCACGTCGCCTGTCACTCACATTAGCTACCATTCTCAGGGAAAATAATAAGATTAGTTGCAAATTTTTATAACAACATAATTTAATAATTTAATCATATACAAAAACATACGAAATATTAGGTAGAATGTAGTAAAAATCCTGTCACTTGAATGTGATTACATAGAAAGATTAATTGGCAAGTCTTGCCGATTAATAGAATAATAGAATTTTCACTACCATGTGAACATCTAAATCGGCACGTTATTATCTAAAACTAATGACGTGATAAAACACTTATATTCATTGGATATGAAATTACATTACAACAATTTAAATCCCCTGATGAGTTTGTCTGGTCAAATATAGCAAAAATCGTATCAAATAAATGTGATCAACAAGATTAGCAAGTTATTATTTGAAATTAAAAATATGAGAATAAAAACTACAATTCTACAAATATTAACAATTTACATTACAATTCGTTTTACAACGATTTAAACGCGAGGTGTCTTCGTTTTTCGGTAGCGAACCACAGTCTTCGTCCAAAGTTGATGTTCCGAGGCACCCGTAAATACTTGCATCTCCTTACATATCAAAACGTCAGGAAGGCTGGGTCATCTTCTTCCATTTGAACTCACATGGAATCCCTTGCATCCTCTTCTGTTGTAAAACAAGTTCAGTTGTGAAATTATGAAGTAGAGGAGACCGAATCGTATCCCCATCCTGTTTTAATCATGAGAAATTCTTCATAAAGAAAAAAAGTATTGTCATCTACATGACCTCTCTGCTGTCATGTAAGAAAGGGATGCTTCTATCCTGCAAGAATACAATCAAAATAGAAAACAAATCTCACAATATGGTGCAGGATAACACAGATGCCCAATATATTTGATTATTCTCACCCTTCCTTAATTCAATACGTAATCACGTCTTCGTGATTTTAGCACCGTGACAACTTTTTCGTGCTCGCAAACAGTCAAAAGAAAAGAATACTACCGAGAAATTTTTTCTCACGCGGTGCAGTATTGCTATTTAGTAAATGTCAACTCCTAGCACATCTCATGCACGATAGGTACCAAATTTAACGTCATAATATGTAATAAGGAATTTCCATATTGAAACATAGATTCTATAGAAATCTCAGCCACGCAGTTAGAGTAATTAGTAGCTAGAGTATTTTTATGAAATAAATTATAGTAATGCCTGTTACATGAAACACAATTGAATTTGTAAGAAATATCCTTATTTTCCACATAAAATCAGTCTTTAAGTGCTTCGAAAATGGAGAGTATCAAATAAACAGTATGTTAGAACCTACGATTTCTTTTATTTCGTATATTTTGATTTTATTATATGTAAAATGGATTTCTTAAAATTTATTTATTAATTTGATTCTATCAACAAAATACAAAAATCGAGTAAAATATAAATAATCGCCATAAGTTTTTGCACTTTTTAAAATCCAATAAAAGAAGTACAGGTCGTATGATAATGAATGTTTATTTCACTGAATGAGCACAATTGGAAAAATAATGTCTAAATGTCCACCATCCGACGCTAGCGTTCCTCGAATCTGGAACCTAGGTTTTGGAACACTATGACATAAAGCACGTGGGTGTTGACATCTCTTGACAAATATTCATCTTATAATGGATTATTGTGGCTGGTTTATCGTTTATTATTATTAAAGTTGATCTTGAAAAATGCTTGCGAGTCGTCAAGCCCGGATCTTCTACAACAAACTCATTAACTTGCGCAACATTCTCTTTGCTTCTCCTGCTCCGTGGCCGCCCGGTTTTCTTCTTATTTAGCGTTGAACTGGTCTTTTAGAACTTTCTGAGCCACGATTTAGTTAAATTTACACTTATGACCCATATATTACCTGTATAGTAAAATTACAAATCAAACAGATTTTAAAACATAGATATAACAAAGAATTCATTAAGAAGAGCTAAACTAAAGATGAGTAATATTAATTATTTACGCGTCTTCCCGGTCCAGTTGATCATCCAACGGATTGATGGCATAAATATTTGGGAAGATTCAGTTGAACGTGGAAGGCAGGATAGAGAGACGAGTAAAGAGAATCCTTTTTCGATATTTGAGATAAACACGTGATTAAGGAAAAAAACGTGATAAATTTTTAATAATATTTAGAATTAACCACTTTAAATGATATTTCAAAACAAAACATTAACATTTTTTGTCACTTTTTTACTTAAAAAGTTTGATATAGGTGAAAAATTAACAGACACTAATTGCTCTTCCCATCAAAATCTGAAAACTTTTAAATTTTAGAATCTTTCCTGGGTAGATGTTTCCCCGCTCGTTAACCTTTCTTGGAGAATATTTAATTAACGTCTTAAAGTTTCAAAATTATTTATTGCACAATTTACTGCACCTAAGTAAAACAAAAATCCCTTACGCTACTGGGCTCAAGAATTAGTTAGATCTCTCTGTGAGATTTTACATTTTTCTCTAAGTCTAATATTTATTTTTATTTTTTTTTTTAAAAAGAGATGCGTACACGGAATACATGTCACATCAATATTCTTACTATTTTCAAACTAAGCTAAACGCTTGTGCTATGAAAATAGGACTAACTTTCTGGAGTCCTAGAACGAGGCGCGAACCACCGACCACTGGATCACTAGTCCAGCGTCTTGACCACTACACCAACAAGTTACTCACAGCTATTAACCGAGTTATGAAAATTTCATAACACAGTTAATCATATTTTATTAATTTATTTACACTAAATATATAAATTTACTGTATCATTATATATATTTATCTGCAGGATTTATTTGACAATGAGTCGTTTGTCTTAATTTAAATGCTCTGATTTATTTTTCACTGTGTTGTTACATTTTCAATAATCTTGTTATACTTGGGATAATCAAATTATTACTATATTCACGTCATTGTATTATTTACAATATCTGTCTGTATTATCTATAATATAACCGGAGGTTGAAGTACCTTAATAATAACCTTTTATTTTGAAAACTGATGTAATAATAATGCCTTAATACACAGGGTGTATTAGGGATATTTTATGGGTGGATATCTGACTAAATTACGAGTCGATAATATTCAAGATATAAATTTGTATATATATATATATATATATTACAAAATCATGTTACATACTTCGAAACAAATATTTGCGAAATTTATCCATTATTAATCTACATCTTTGCTTCACACACTAAATAATCTAATAAAAAATAGTCTGACTGCTCAAAATTTGATGATCTTTAATTGTTTGCATTCAATGTATAATTTGGAATCAATAAAATATTTCAATTAATCGAAATAATTACATAATTAGATTTATTTTTAATGCTTATATCTCTAACTTGGTAGAAATTAGACACATACTCAGCATCTTCGATTCAGCACTCTCAGGAATCTTTCTAATCCTGGGAAAAGCGCTGACCAATTATATCATGTCAGTCTGGTGAATTGATTAAAAATTTGTATTAAAATATCACATATAAACAAAAAATTACAAATTCAAAACAATAATACTTTTTCTTTAAATTGTATAAGTTGTATTAAAGTTTATCCAAAAATTTAATAAAATAAAATTAGAAAATTTCTGGCAACTTAAAAATTACTCAAATATATTCGCAATAAAAAAGTGACTTAAAAATGGAGTAATAGATGCATCAATTTTAAATACATGCAACATATAAGTTCGAAAATGTATCGTTAATTAACTAAGCTGATGTGGTGTAATTGGTCAGAGCACTTCCCCGGATTGGAAGAGTTCCTGATTTAAATCCCGGTGGCAGCTAAAATATTTTTTCAAAAAATTGATTTTTTTTTAATCTTTCTGATTTGTGCATTTAATTTATATTATTATAATTTTGCTGTTTTTTATTCAAAATCTGTGACCACAGTCAATTTCGTAGTATAACTTGCAACGTAGAAAATAAACTTCGTGTGTTAATGTGTGTTAGATACTTAGTGTTAGACAAGGAAGTCGACTGAAGTTTCCATGTTGCATAGGTGTGTGTATTTTCAGAGATGTCCAAAATCCTTTGTAAAAGGACAGCGAGAACAGTCTTAAGGTGTCAGATAGGACATCTTGTTAATAAAAGTAATCTCAGATAACAAAGTTCTAAGTAGGTACTTGAATCAGTGATTTCTATAGTGCCGACAGTTATTATATACCTATGTGATTGGAAAATTTTGAAGAATTCGCGATTTTTATTTTGCCTTATTCAGCAATTCAAACAATCGTAAAAAAATAATTATTAAAATAAATAACAAATGCGATTTTAAAAAGTGTGTATTTTTAAAGAAGACAATAATTTACTTCATTAGTGGAAATGAAAAAAAAGTTTTTCAACACCTACCATTTCTAAATAAGACAGCGGATCAGGCGGGTAAACGAATTTAGCCGAGATGTCTACCATGTCAATTTTTCAGAAAAGTTTCATCGAAGTACGCTACGGGAGTTATCGTGTATATTTATATAAATGTATATAAAAATGCATCAAAATTATCTAGAATTTTCTAACAAAATATAGTATTTTTTTACAACAAAAAATTCTCGATTAATCGCAGTTTTAATATTAATACATTTTAAAATATTACATAATGTATGCAAAATAAAG
Organism: Eubasilissa regina; assembly: GCA_022840565.1. Lineage (NCBI taxonomy): Eukaryota > Metazoa > Arthropoda > Insecta > Trichoptera > Phryganeidae > Eubasilissa > Eubasilissa regina. The sequence goes on from JAINEB010000018.1 coordinate 33,614,632, forward strand.
CGTTTGGAATTTTGAGTAGATGTGGAGATATTTTTTTTTTATATATTTTATTTAAATGCTTGGTATCTCTAAATCTATATGTATGACACAACATCTTCTATCCAGTCCTTAATTATATTGTGCTTATCCAGTAAAGATTTTTATTTTTTGTTAAAAAATATATAATTTTATCCCATAATTATCCAAGCAAAGATAAGTAAAGTATCCTTCTTGCACAATGACAAGTGGTTTGAACATAGTTTTTTTAATGCATTTAAAAAAAATGAATTCCCTAAATAAACAAGGAGGCAATCAAAAAAATGCTTTTAAAACTAGCAATATTAACTTTGGGGTTAGAATATAATAATCAATTTTTATATAAATCACAGATAAAACATAGTGATATTAAGGATAATTAGCGTAGGATTTTATACATAAATAAATTTTCGAATCAAATATCTAAACATTTACCACGAAACATTAGACCAGCATATTATACAAATAATGGTATAGGAAATTTACTCATAAATTCTAAAGACAAAAATGATAAAATGAACAATTCTGGTGTCTATAAACTTAATTGCAAGGATTGTGCGGCATTTTATATTAGTAAAACAGGTAGAAATTTTAATATAAAAGTATGGGAGCATTCGAGACGTTTGAACAATAATGGGTTTTCAGAATTTTATAATCATTTGATAGAAAATGGTCATGGTTTTGAAAAAATTGGGATTGTCAATTTTGCATATAAAGGCTGTTGGTCACAAATTAAATAATTTGGAATCGTTGGAGATAAATAAAGCATGTAAATCTAATTAAAAAATTATAAACAACCAACTAAATTTAACTACGAGTCCCATTCTAAATTTTTTTTCCTAAAATTTATTCGACTAAATTTGTATTAAGTAACAATTTGAGTTAGGTACTAAATTTATTTTTTAAATAATTATATTTTTTATTTATTATCTTAGTTTTATTAACCACTGAATTGAGTTTAAAAAACATAAATAAAACTAAGATAATAAATAAAAAATATGAATTTTAACCACAAAGTAAATATTGCTAATTTTAAAAGTATTTTAAATAATTGTTTTTTTTTTAAATAGATTATGGTAAACAGACAATAATATGTTTTTAGGTAGTTATGACATCCTGAAGAAGAAAATGGTATTTTTCAAAACCGGTAGATGTATTTAAACTCAATTAAGTGGTTAATAAAACAAAGATAATAAATAAAAAATATAATTTAAAAAAATATCTAGCTAGGAAACTGAAATTTATATTATATGATGTATTTGTGTTATAGGAGTATGATTGCATAACTCGGGGCTTACATGAACTAAAGCGATATCCCTTTGAGTGTCTGTCATTCAAGGGTGTGTCATACAAGCCTGCCAGCCCCTTAGCTATTCCTACTGTTCCTCAGAGGTCTACCAATATTGTTGCCTTAAACAGAGAATTTCTAGATATATGTCAAAATAATTTATTTTACGTTTTAATGAATGAATATATAAAAAAAGGTATGTTTTATATAGCAACCTTAAATTTACAGATGTATGGAAGAAATGAATAAATAGTTAGATTTTTATTCAATATATCTCTAATTCTAAATAAATTAAAAATGAAATATGTGATGAATATTTTGCTTGATAACAGAAAGGGTGCAAGCTTGTCTATTCAACCAATTAAGTATTTAACTTCTTAATCTGACCGGATATAATCATTTTTTTATATACGCGTGCTTAGACTCTATTTGTAAATTGTAATATAGAAAAAAATAAATTGAATGTATTTTTTTAGCGTATCTATAACACGATACATTAATAACGGTAATAAATACAAACTACAATTTTAGATTAATAAGTACAATTTTGGAAATATGACCAAGAATATAAATACCTATATATTTATTTTTATAAGTACCCATTACAGCTGTGAGGAAATTTATGTGAGCCATATCATACTTATCTAAAATGAAATGACAAAACCCGTTATCCAAGTCAGAATTTTTAAACATAAAAAATGGAATCAAAATCCAAACCAAATTATTAATGAGATTGAATAAATCGTACCCATATCTCTCGGATCAGTAAATAAATTTATCATCTATACATGTATATGTATTACGCATACATTATTTTTATTACTAGCTTAGAAGTCAAAGTTGCATTAAATTATACATTTGTACTAATGAGGTCCAAGCCCTATCGGGTCAAAGAATACCCTTTATACATACGTCTTTGCGTTTTTGTTATCATTTACATCTGATGATGATAGAAAATGCGCTTCTCAAAACTATAGAAATGACAAACTATTACTCAATGTGTGCGTAGAAAAGTTCATAATGCATCACAATCTAACTGCCATGTCAATTAATTTATTTCAGTGGCCAGTACTTAACAAATGACCAAAATATATAAAGAACTACATATAGGTTTGTATTTAATGTCAACACAGTCTTTCGTCTGTGTTCTGAATAATTAATAATGTTTTATTTTTAATATTAGCAAAATCAACATTGTGGTTAAAATCCATTTTTTAGATTATTAACCACGTAATAAATTAAATACATCTACTGGTTTTGAAAAATATCACCTTCTTCTTCTTAGGATGTCCTCAACTACTACTAATATCTAATCTAGTACTAATCAAAAACATGTGTTATATTGTTTCTTTAATATAATCTATTTTTATAAAATTAAAAAAATAATTTAAAAAAATTTAATACCTAACTTAAATTGTTACTTGATGATACAAAATTATTAGAATAATTTTTAAAAAAACATTTTAGAATGAGACTTGTGGTTAAATTTAGTTAGTTGTTTATAATATTTTGGCTAGTTTTCCATGCTTTATTTATTTTTAATGATTCTAAATTATTTAATTTAAGACCAACATTGTTTATATGTAAAATGGACAATCCCAAATTTTTATTAAAAGTATGATCATATTCTAACAAATTATTGGAAAATTCTGTAAAACCATTATTATTCATACATTTCAAATGTTTTTTGACTCTTTTGTTAAAATTTAGACTTGTTTTACCAATATAAAAAGCAGTACAATCTTTATAGCTAAGTTCATAAACACCGGAATTATTAAATTTATCATCCTTGTCTTTGGAATTTATGAGTAAATTTAATATACTATTATTTATATAAAATGCTGGTCTAATGATTGTAGTAGACGTTTAGATATTTGATTTGAAAATTTATTAATGAATAAAACCCTACGCCAACAATCATTATTATTATTATATTTTATCTGTGACTTATATAAAAATTGACTAGTAATATATACTTTCAATTTATATTTTAACTACTGTCTATTAAACCTGTATTAAACCCGTTATTAACTGCTATTTTTTTTTAATTGTATTTAATTCGATATTGAAATTGGATGTTGACATTGGAATATTGACTAAACTATGTATCATGGAATATAACGCTGAATGCTTGGGAGATGATTAGATTCACGATATATGATAATATCGGTAAAAATTGGTTTTATAAAATTTTTAAATTCAATTTAATTATTATTTTTAATTACTGTTAGATTCATAAAATTAGGGTCGAATTATTTTAGTTAAAGATCAATGTCGTTTGTTAAACTCTTGTATGGAAGAAAATTATTTTCAATTTAATTATATCATGGAGAATAAGAGGGTCTTCCTATGAAAGCATCCACAAGTCCATTAATTGTAGATATTTTTGTAGACAATTTAGATAAAAATATTTTTAAATCTGTTTCTCCTTTATTAAAAAATGTTTTGTTGTGAAAAAGCTATGTTGATAATATATTATGTATTTGGTCAGGTTCACAACGTCAACTAACTACATGTTTAAATCTCATTAATTCATTTGTTACTTTTTATAAAACTTTGGAATTGTCTATTTTACAGATATACAATGTTGGTCTTATATTGAATAGTTTAAAATCATTAGAAATAAACAAAACATGTAAAATTAACTAAAATATTATAAACAACCAACTAAATTTAACCAAAAGTCCCATTCTAAAAATTTTCCTATAAATTATTCTAATACTTTTGTAATATCGAGTAATAATTTAAGATAGGTGCTGAATTTATTTTTAAATAATTTTTTTTTTTAAAAATTCTTTTTTACATTTTTTTTAAATATTGATACATTTAAAGAAACATATATTTTTGATTATTTAATAACATCCTGAAGAACAAAATGACATTTTTTGAAACCGGTAGATGCATTTAATTCATTTAGTAGTTAATAAAAGAAGGTTAACGATCTAAAAATATAATAATAATGTTTTAAATAATTTAAAATTATTAAGACTTCTTACTCAATTGACATTATAAATATTTTGGTTAAGTTAATTATATAGCTTTACAAAAAAAAACTTTAAAAATTTGTAGTCCATTATTTTTTTGGAATTTGAATTTGCTTGAATTTTAACATTTGGTTTCAAAAGGTAGTCTGTCTATATAATTTCACTTGTGTTACGACTTCATATAATGTTAGTATACATACAAGTTTATGTGTAGTTTAGGTAGGAGAACTGAGAGTACCTACTCTGTTAGTAATCGTTATGTACCCTCAATTATTAGTTTGAAACTGTGGAAATACATATATATATATACATAAATGAATTTATTTATTTATATCTTTACTGGTAAATCTTGGTAACAGGTACAAACATATAAATATCTACTTATGAAAAATGAGATTATTATATTAAATATGCTGGTTTCAGTATTTTTAATTTACTAAAAATACGAATAAAGAATAACCACTATTGAATTTATAATACATCTTCTAGATTATAACTATTGTAAATTATCACTAAACATGAAATTATTTATTGATAGTTAAAGCAGTATCAGACGTTAGGGGTATTACGTCAAAGTATTATAGTAAAAATATTAATTTTATTAATTGTAATATAACCTACGTAATTTAAAATTAAAGTTGGTTTAAACGTTAGTGCTAGTTTAATTTAAATTCTTGTGTGGTTTACAGATTTTTTTAAATCTGCTTTAGTGCACCGACAATATAAATTTGGGTTTAGTAGTCATGTTAGCCGATCGTCTATTTTCAGAGCTATGTGTAGTTTTTGATCGTGTTCTATTATTAGAATATTAATTTTCTCATGGAAAGTAACCTCTTTGCAGTTTAGCTGCATCATATTAATGAACAATCTTACAGAAAATTATATTTAATATATAATATAAGTAAGGATGTGTATAATAGCCCGATTGGCAGATCATTAAATCGTTTTGGGATTGCTATGCCAATCTTCATCATGAGGGTCTACATCAAACATTCTGTATTGAGTATACCGAAACAGTCAATACATTAACAATACATGGTTGTATTGAATCTCTTAGTTACGAACTCACCTAATGGTGACGTAAGCAATACGTAGGTATAGTACATGGTGATTGTGCGATTGCGTTTCGTACATGGATGATAATTGATGAATAGTTTGGGGCGTACACAGCGCCGGCGCTAGACTTTTTGCCGCTACAGATAATTTTTTTTTTCGCCCTAGTAAGTTACGTGACAGTGATGTTTTCAATTTTTGTAAAATCATCTCTATAAATAGGCCACCCTCTAAATCGGCGATGAAATTGCCCATGGGTGGCCTTTTACTAAAAGTTAAAAACATTAGTGTTGACTACAAATTATTGCTTTATTAGGTAATACCTATGTTATTTATTGGATTTTTTCTCTTGGATTGTTCATTCCTAGATATTTTTTATTGCACACTATTATCGTTTTGCAACTTGGGATTTTTTTTTTAAATTTTTATATATTTTCGGTCGCTTCCTTGATTTGGCCGCCACAGGCAGGCCTCTGCTTCGCATATGCGTAACGCCGGAGCTGGGCGTACATAATAACATGTCATACATTATGTTGCATTATATACAAAATTATTGCCCGAAATAATTTCATTTTTAATTATTTTAATAAAAAGATATATATATATATATATATATATATATATATATATATATATATATATATATATATATATATATATATATAAACTGTATCTAAAAATACCATATAACTGCAGAATTTGCATGTATTCCTTGAACAATTTCGACTCAGAATTTAGTCAGGTAATGTAGAGTAAGTCTGTTATACTTTGTACACTCGTATATGTATATATATTTCACATCAATATTCTTACAATTTTTGAATATAATGCTTGTGCTATGAAAATATGACTAATTTGGTGGTTTTCTGGACCAAGGCTCAAACCCCTACTAGTGGATCACAAGGCAAGTGTCTTAATTACTTGACTAATAAGCATATACAAATTGTTATTGTAAGTTGTAAATTATCAGATCCAATGCACCCATCACGTCCGCATTTATCCGCACTTAACCGAAAAATCTTCATCCAACCCACCCTGATAGGGCTATGATATCCGCCGCGGAAATATTACCTTCTTTTTTATCTTCTTTAGGCTGTCTGCGTCCACTGCTGAACATAAGTACCCCTCGAAGTTTTCCAATATTCTGCGGGGCTCTCCTACAATACAAGCTACTGGTTCTCTTAATGTCTTCAGTAATATACTTTCGTCTCACCAGATATACAAATATTCTAAATTATACGTATATAAAGTGTTGAAAACGTTAAATAAATAGAATGTTGGGATTTATTAATAATAGTACATCTAAAGATGATGAAAAGCCACAAACCACAAACATCCTTTACAACCCACCTGTCATGTATTCATGTTACTGTAACTGTAAACTGTTTACTCGTTGTCAACTTGTAAAGAGAGTCTATAACTGTGTATCGTCTTTCAAGTTTCACCAATTGGTACAAACTATAGGGATGGTAATGGGCAAATATGTATAACTGCAATATTTGCTGCTATAAAAAAACTACAGAACACAAAAATATCGGTCGATACAGAAAAATGGTAACACATTTCCCCGGATAGGAAAAATTCCGGATTCGTATTCCGGTAGTAACCAAATTTTTTTTGGATTGACAGTTTTTTTCTGTACATATTTGATAATTTTAATTTGGACCCAATATATGATTCAATCAAGTAGAGATGAATCAGAAGCAAGGCTATCCAACGTTCTAATTTAATTCATACAATACCTTCACTAATAACTCACTAGTCCTACAACATTCCCACTATATATATTTATATTATATTTTTATTTTATTTTTACTTTTTTATGCATATTTGTAATTCTCTTTTTATTCCTGTCGATGACTTAAATAATACCACAACAGCACGAAAAAAAAACTGGCTACTTCAATACAGACTTCAGTCTAGCAAAGTAGCCAGGACAACGCTGTATATATCAGAGGTGAAGTCTACTCCATCCCACACAATAAACTATGAGTATAATTATGTCTTATGTTTATTATGTATTCACCTCTATTAAAATAAATATATGTATGTCAATATATATATATATATATATATATATATATAAATAAATAAATAAAATTTGTCTAAACAAAAACAGAATTATGTTCTGAAATTGCAACATTACAACAAAAATGAGATTTCATTAAAAATTACTGCAAATTAAATTAGCGAAAAATACAAATAATGTGTATATTAAAGTTTAAGTGATGATAATATATCTGCAAGATTCTGAATGGCATTAAGAGACATGAATTCATAAAATATTGATTCAAATAAATGGACTAAAACAATAGACTTGCACATAAAAACAAAAATTTTGAAAAGTGTTATTCATATATCAATTTAAGTATTAGAAATAAAATGTATAAAATTCATCATGTTAAAATAGAATAAACTATGTAAACTACAATATATTACTCGATTATTCTGGGTGGTAGGAAAAAAAATGACAGGGCGAAAATTATTCGGGGATTTTTACGACAAAAAGATAGCTTGTGTCAAAAGTAAATAATCACAATCTAGACTTTTTTGGTGCACACATAATATATTATCGAATGAGATATTATCTTAACGTTTTTAATAATGTTATTAAAAATTTAATTTAACTATTATCCAATCCAGTATCCGTAGATAATCGAGAGTATACTGTAAATACATTAATATAATATTTTTATTGCATTATAGTAAGTACAATCTATATTTATTAACATAATATTACTGTTTTTCACTATAATCTACAACTATCGGACTAAGACACCAACTTCTTAACACTATTTTACACATCTTAGTCTATAAATACACAAAAATTAGCTCTCTTCACTCCAGACCTCAAACACTGTATCTAAATCAGGGATTTTTGTAAATGAAGAAATGTAAGAGACTGTAAGTAACGTGTTCATTAAGGCTCTATTCATGAAAACTGGTAGCACCCTTTGGATTAACAACAGGTGTGCGAAATATTTATGTTTTTTAAATAATATTATTATTAAAACATGAAATGTTGCTTGAATTTTTATAGATATTTATAGTATTTAAAAAATAACCATTTAACTGAAAATTATCACTAAATAAAATATTTCCGTTGTTAAGGATTATCATATTAAAATTTAAAAGTTTCGAATAAATAAAAGCATGATACCTTAATAATAATAATAATATTGGATAATTTTTATAGCGCCATTTTTGTACGGGTTCGATTTAACAGGAAATTATTTTAAGAGATATGTGCATTAATATAAATATTTTGTTTCATAAAACGAATTGTTTGTGCATTACAATAATATAAATTTAACATTAAATAAATATATCTTTGTGAATAAAAAATACTTAACTTAATAGATTTTTTATGTTAAGTTTTGATGTATGTATTAATATGTCCCTTTTTGTAAAAAAAAACACTTCATGGATGCTTTACACTTAAACTGTTTATATATGTCCTAGATTATCTTAGTATTTAAAATTAAAAATTGTTATTTGAAATTATTCTTAAAAAAAGTCTCCGATGCGCTGTTTCTTATAACGGTAACAAAAAAAGTTTCACGCTTTTGGACTTAACCACCGCAAATTAGTTAAGGTTTTTTTATTTATTTTTTGTACTTGTTTTTCTTATTATATTTATTTATTGTATATTAAAGAGAAATTCTCTTAATTTAAAAATGTCCACGATATTTATAAGCGTCAAGTATTTTAATCGTCGAAAGCATTTGACTGTGTGAAATTGAAATGCATGTGAATAGATGCTACTTTTATAATTGGCAAAATTAACTTTGTAGTTAAAATTCATTATTTTTATTTGTTAACTTTATTTTGTTAACCACATATTGAATTTAAATACAACTAACGAAACATTAGAACAGCATTTTATACAAATAATAATATAGGAAATATACTCATAAATTCTAAAGACAAAAATGATAAATTTAACAATTCTGGTGTCTATAAACTTAGTTACAAGGATTGTGCTGCATTTTATATTGGTAAAATGGGTCGAAATTTTAATATAAGAGTAAAGGAGCATTTGAGATGTTTGAATGATAGCGGGTTTTCAGAATTTTCTAATCATTTGATAGAAAATGGTCATGGTTTTGATAAAAAAATGGGGTTGTTAATTTTGCATGTAAATGGTGTTGTCATAAACTAAATAATTTGGAATCGTTGGAGATAAATAAAGCGTGTAAAACTAATCAAAAAGTTAAAAACAACCAACTAAATTTAACTAAAAGTCCTATTTTAAATTTTTTCCTATTAATTATTCTATTAATTTTATATTGAGTAATAATTTGATTTAGGTACTAAATTTATTTTTTAAATAATTGTTGTTTTTTTAAAAATAAATTTTGGTATAAAAACAATAACATATGTTTTTGATTGGTATTGACATCCTGAAGAAGAAAATGATATTTTTTTAAACGGGTAGACGTATTTAAACTCAATAAGTGATTAATAAAACAAAGTTAACAAATAAAAATAATGGATAAATGTTAGTGAGATGAAAGTTCTAAAACATCTTATGCATCTCATTCGCAATCTTTACATGGATAATACTGCCACAGTTAAATTTAATACTTTTTGCCTAAAAATTTTAAAGTGCGAAAAGGAGTCAGACAAGAATGTATATTGTATCTAAATCTTTTTAACATAACACATTGTGTCTAGATATTTTTAACATAATATACGGTGGATACATAATGAAATAGGCACACGAAAACTGGAATGCTGGAATAAAAATAGAGTGTACAAAGATTTCCAAATTCAAGTACGCGGACAATTATACAACTTATCAGAAGATGATATCACTGCAATACTAAAGAATAAAGTAGCAAATAGGGTCATAATCATAATCAGGGTCAGGATCATTTATCGCGATAACTAGTTTTCTGGGACAGATATCTTTTCAGATTTTGATATTGCCGAAAAGTTTAGTTAGATGACGGTAACTGCGAATTAGATATCAAACGATACAGGTATGGCAAAGAGTTCCGTGTCCAGACTAGACGAGGTATGAGTACAATATATTTAAAATAACTAACGTTAAATTTATATAGTCTCTGGTGCAATAAATATTTGTGTAAGTTCTATAATCGTAGACTCTAAAGGCAAGGGAAAGAAGACAGATTGATGCTATTGAAATGTGATTTTGCTAAAACGTGAGGTAGCGAGACGTAAAAATGACAATAAAATCGGCAAATTCTTTAATTTTAGAAAATTATGGGACCATGTAAAAGGACAGAGATGAATAGTAAGATCCCACATCCATTGGACAAACCAAGTAGAAAAAGCAACTATCACATCTCTGGTGACAGCCCTTAGATCTGTAGGTAGTCAAGATGGCGGAATGTCACGAAGATCACGATCTTCAGTCATAAGAGACCGATGAGGAAGAAGAATACATATTTTAATATTCATTTAGTGTTAGATTTTTCAACATTATTTTTAAGGTATATTTTTGCTAAATATTTAATGTATATATTAGGCTCATATATTTTTTAGTAATCCAATAAAAGTAATCTATAGATATTAAGCGAGATAACATTATCGTAATCAACTATTACTTAGATTTTTTTTGCAGTATAATGTTTCGTACATCTTTCGTGAGGTGGCACTCGACTAGAGTTTAAGACCGGAGCGCGCTGCATACTAGTGCAGTAAGTGCAGTGCAGTAAAGAATAAATAGCAGCTACCTGCAGCATTTTCTCTTTCTTGTTTTGGCAAATCTTTGAAAACTTGAGATGTTTGTATACTGGAAAAATATGGAAAGTAGTATATTAAATCATAAATTTCGTGGTTTCATACAAAGTGATTGTTATCTTATTTAATACATATATAATAGTTCGTTAATGATAAAAATTACTAAGATAAATTACATAGAAAGAATTTCAAAACAAATCTATGCTTCTGTATAAATCTAAGACTTTCTAGGTGGCCATTTAGGATCTACTTAAAGATATTTGAGAAACATAGCAATTAAATAGGTGGTTATCTCCAACGGGACATACCAATCTAAATTAAATGATAATATAAAAGTTACTTTGGCGTAATTCGTAAAGCAGTCTACCAATAATGTTTAATGTCTAATGCCTGTCTCGATACAGATTTTTTTAGTGTGATTGGCATAGTTCAAATACAACATACATATGTATTATATAAATAATTAAAAAAAATATACATTTATGGGTTCGAGTTTCGATAGACATATTTTTTTGTGTGTATCTTTCTACGTGACATATCAAAAAAATAGAACCACCAGACAAGATCCACAATATACTCCTTATTTCTTTCTTTTGACTGAGAAATATATTTAAAGAATCACTGACCCGAAACTCATTTGTTGAAGACCGAAGAAAAGTCGATAAACTGGAGTCGGAGTCTGTGTGGTAAAAAAATGTTTCTGCTGGTAATCCTTATTAAGCAAGCGACGGTGATAAAGATTAGACATATTGACGTAGTTATTGAGGTAATTTACTTCTTAACATTTATTATATTATTGCATTACATTATAGTATCCTACTAAAAGGATACCAATATGGTAGCAGTTATTTACAGTACGAAATATTTATTTTGGTTAGAGAAGTATCTAAAAATACTATCATTTTATATTGAATGTAACATTGACAATTATTCGTTAAATAATTAAACAATGCTAATACACAATCAAGTTGATGGCACGATTTTTTAAAAATGGTTAAAAATACATTTTTGAATGTTTACTTCAACAGTACAATGGTGGAATCGAACAAATGGCTTTTAGTAAACAAAGGCATACTTATCACATAATTAAATGAATCAATATATTTAATCATTTATTTATATGTACCTTGTGGTATATAAAGATATGTAATGATACCACAAGGGTCAATATCCTCCATAAAAACGGGTTTGCCCTCCGGTTGGACAATTTAGAAGCCCTCAATATAAAAAAGGCAATAAATAGTGGTACGCTAATTCTTAATCAATCTTAATAATCAAATTAATTTATCCATTAGCTCCACATTAGATATGTTTTCTTTAAAATCAATTTAATATCCATCAACACTGTATTTACCCCTCCTTATTGTTCCGTCTATCTGTATATGTATTCTGTCCCTCTCTTTGGCCTATAATTTAATATCCTGTCTCACTTGATGTTCTATTTAACTATATATGTATTTTGTCTCTATTTTTCACAAGTATTTTTATATCTCCTGCTTTATGTATATATAAGTGTACTCTTTTTGTATTTATGACCAGTTTTAAATACGATCTGATGAAGCTTGAGATAAGCGAAACCGGTTGACGTATAATAAATTTCGTGTTTTCATATAAAGTGATTGTTAGTTTATTTAATTTAATATGTTAAACCACTAAGTGATTGCTTTCTGCGAAAATATAATATATTTATAATAATAAAAATGAAATGAATCATCTAGAAAGATATAAAGAAAAAATCTTTCTCTTGAAAAAATATTTAGATGTAACCGGATTCGAACCTGGACTTCTTCCTATCATATCTCTATCTATTCTCTTTCCCAGATAGGAACAGATTAAATAGATTTTTTTCTGTATATCTTTCTAGTTGATTAATTTAATTTGTATTAAAATACCACAAAACTACTCTATGTTCTGAAAATGCAACATTTAATAACAATGCGTAAATTGATTTCAGTTTTGCTTAGAAAATATATGTTAGTTTTTATGAATAATAATTTTTTAATTATTTTATTTTAAATATAATTTTATGAAAAAGTTTATTTATACCAAATTTAATTTATTTCTATACTTATAGTTTTTTTACATTATAATATAGTTTTCATGAGAATTATTTATTACGTAATTTGCTTATGTAGGAGATTAATACTAATTTAATTTCGAAATTCTAATCATTTTAAGATTTCAAAGTAACTACTTTGTTAAATTCCTTTACTGCACTGAGATTTCGAAAGAAAATAAAGATTCTCACCTTTGCGAGCTTTGGCCGCGATGTCAATGAGTCCATAGTAGGAGGTATAAAAACAAATTGAGTGTGAACAAGCTTTCGAATGTGCTCTGCCTTCCCGCTATCTAAGAGGTGCCTCGATAAGCTCAAAATTTATACGTTGTATGCTGAGTGGTTAAATTTTATGTAAAAAATTTCAAAACACATTAATTTTATTGTAAATTTTTTTAGTCGCTTATAAAAAAAATACCTACAATTACAAAAAAAATATTCACGTTTAATTTTAGATATCTTAATATCTACGTAATGCGTATGCTTATATAAATTATATTCATTCACGATAGTTAAAATTAATTCAAGATAGTTAAAAAGATTAATTAAAAATTATATTAAAATTTAGATTTTCGTCAAAACTTAGTAACAAAATGTTAATTATTAAGGAAAACACATTCTTATTGTGAAGTTGTAATTATTCAGAACATAGGTCTGTGATATTTTAAATACTAAATTAATCTATTAATTATAAATATACACATATAAAATCAATTTTGTCGAAAAATATTGTATCCCGGTGACGCTAAAACAATATTTTTCGACAAAATTGATTTTATATGTGTATATTTATAATTAATACATTAATTTAGTATTTACAAAATGTTAATGTTCATAGATTTACAGACGTGCAGGTATCAATGAGATTTATGCTCAGCGTTATTTTGATAATAAAAATGCAATATAAAATGATGAAAGTAACTATTAAAATGAAATGATTTAAGTGTTATGTTCGCAATGTGTTAGATACCTATATGGTAATAGGACGCGAATGATGTAAACAGATATGTACCTAATGGTCATTGTCATTAGCAACACATTCAACATATTATATTGGTAACACAACTCGCTGTTAGTTGTAAGAAATACATATTTTCAATTATAATTTTTTTAATTTATACCAAGGCGAATCTAAAATTATCTGCACTTTCGCCATAACACACCTTCAAGGTTGTCATACTGTCGTTTAGAGTTGGTACGACTGCGGTCCGAAATTTGATTCCGATCGAGTCATTCGCCTTTCAGCTATTACAGTGTAAACATGTCCACTCCGCTAGCAGTTTGCACCAAGGAGGAACAACGAGCGTTGATCCGATTTCTCTGGTCGGAGAGTGTGAAAGGGGCTGAAATTCATCGTAGACTTTTAACATAATACAATAGAGGATGGTGCTCTATCACGTAAAGTGTTTTTTTTTTGCGGATCAAGATGTTTAAAAGTGGCCGGACGAGTCGGACGTACGAAGAGGGAGCAGGATGCCCGTCAACCTCCATCACGGACGACAAGATTCAGCATGTTCGAGAGATGGCTCTAGTGAACAGGCGAATTACCACCGGTGAGATAGCGTCTCCTTTGAACAACAGTTGTGGTTCTGCCTATAAAATGGTCCACGACGAAAGCTCGTAAACGGAAGCCAAGCGGCTTCCGTAAAGTTTTGTGTAAATAAATTGTAGAACGGAAAATGTTGATAATTTTTAATTTGCCCTTGTAATAATTACTTTCATCATTATACAGTTTGAAGAAAATTTCATATTTTTTTAAATTTTCCTAATTTCCTATGCAACGCTAAAAACTAATAATAATAATAATAAATGATATAATTTTTATAATAGTTTTGGGCATCTTTTTGTTATTGATTTTTCTAGCAGGATATCCTCTTCGATTGGCCGGATTTCCGTTTTCGGGTAAAAGCAATTTACTTTCTTTATTTTCTGGCAAATTTCCTACATGTCCACGATTCTTACCAACTTTCACCATAAATATAAACCGACGTATCTTATCTTTAGTACTGTTTATTTTACAATATCTACTTTTATTTACAATACAGTTACAGTATGTTGAAATAATATTGTTTGATTGTAAAATTTAAAAACATTTTTAAATCGTCTCTTATCACCGATTATGAGAACGCGTGCTTCTATAAACAATTAATTCTAAATGTAAGTTTACAGACACAGGTAAAAAAATCATTTAAAAATTGACTTTTTCACTTTAAGGGGAAAGATGACTGAAACAATCAATAGGAGTCAACTCTTACCGTTACTGGTCTCCGTGGATACGCACTTTTTAAATGAATAATTACAATTAACGTTGTTAATATAGTCAGCCTAATAATTAAGTATTAAAGTAGTAACACAACATTAGATCAAAACAAGTCGAGATACACCAACGGAACGTAAACTTCTCGAATCAAAAACATTTCTATGTTGTAGATAATGTAAAGTAAATTATTTTTTCTCTGATATTAAAAGACAAGTTTATTTTCTTAAAACATAGAAAAATGTAATATGTTAAAATAAAAATATTTTTATAATGGCACATGTAGATGGTCTTAATTTTTAAATAAGGTAAATTCTGTAAAAAAATTACATTTACTGCATTTTATATAACTTACACAAGAGGATAAAACTTTATAAAATTAAATACATCTACAGTCTATTTTGTTTTCAAACACATCAGATTATTAAGCATTTTTGTTGACTGTTAATGTAGATGTTAGTAAATATTAAATGTAATGCTAATGGGCCACAGTTTGTACAATGCCGTATTTACGACATTCAGTATTAGGCCGAGATTATATTAATACTTAGTCTCGCGCAAAGTCTATTACGTATTATTTAAATATTACATTTTGATGTATATTTGAGTATACAAATAAAATATTAATGTTTAAAATTATTTATCAACAAATAAAACGACAGGCTCGGGAGGCATTTCGTTTAAGTTTAAAACAAGCTTGTATTTCATACTCACCTTCAGATTAAATAATAATTTATTTACTTTACGATGCAGTTTGCGTGTAG
Source organism: Eubasilissa regina (assembly GCA_022840565.1). Classification (NCBI taxonomy): domain Eukaryota; kingdom Metazoa; phylum Arthropoda; class Insecta; order Trichoptera; family Phryganeidae; genus Eubasilissa; species Eubasilissa regina. The sequence goes on from JAINEB010000018.1 coordinate 33,630,758, forward strand.
CAACTTTTCAGTATTTATAATAATATGATCCCGCGAACTTTGGTCATACATCTCTCCTAATGAGGTGCGTTGTAGAGAAGAGTGCCCGTAAGCAGCTGCACTTCAGTTTAACCATAGTTTACTGTACATCGTTACGACTGCATTCCTTAACTGTGATGCAGTGTGCTGTAGCGCAGTAGTTTTAACAACAGGTGAACAAATAAATACTCTTCCTGTCTGGAAAAAAACAGAAATAAATCATTTATAATTGAAATCGTCAGTTCATGTTGACTACTCCTCATATCTGTATTATAATAGCCCGAATCCAAGGTGATTTCTCAATGATTCTTTCATCTCTAAGAATTACTAGAGGTGCGTGTGAAGTGCACCACTTGCATCATCTAATCCGCGCGTAAAACATATGGAGTGATGATTCATAAATTGCTCAGCACTAAACTCTGAACCGCTGTTTGTGCGTGATGCTTTGGTAGGATATCCTGAGTATTTTAAAATACGTAGTATGTACCTTCTAATGTTGGGTGGGTACACCACAAAAAAACATAAAATATGAAATACTAGTAACTTACGGTTGGCACAAGTCTACTGTTAAGCACAGTTATAGTTTAGAGATGAACAATAGCCGTACAGGCAGTAAGAAAAGTGGCGATCACGAGCACCATCAATGTTCTCTCTAAGGTGTGCGGATGTGCGCGCGCACACTATTTGGCACCATAGCGCGCACACAATTTTTAACGAGACTTCTTCATGTGCCGCCTTCTATCGAAGGTTGGTGACCATGTTGATTTATTATGTATAAAATCACCAACATTTTGGACATTGAACCACTTTCTCAGGTTACACAGCCAAGAAAATCTTTTTTTGCCTTCTTCTCTGCTGCCTTCTATCTTCTGCATAATGAGTTGTAAAATATCATATTTTTGTGGATAATGTATCCGAAATATGCAGCTTTTATTAATAGTTGTCATTAGCTCTCTTGACAAATATATGCATCTTAATACATCTTCATAAATATTGTGCCTTTTTTCATTAGCCTTTTTTACTTATTTTCTCTCCCAGCGTTAAAATATTAGCATTAAAATTGCATAAATTTTTTTTTTGCATATACCGTTATCAAAATTTAGAGAGAACATTACTCTAAATGGTTGCGGGCGCATGTTATCGTGGCACGATTATCATTACGTCTGTACTGAGCGTTTTGCGGCTGTTAAGAGCTCTGGTTTTACGCACAGGTGCAAGGTGCGTTCAGGGATCGTCGGTGGTAAGGATGGCTATGGAGACGATAGACCTCCACATATCGACGATTCATCATCAAGATAACAAAACGCATTAACTGATGATGATAAATCCTTACCGTCTCGTATCGAGTCGAATCTCAGAGAAATATGTCATACGTGGACACGAGCCATAATAGTTGAGAATATTCTCCATTTAACTATTTTCTGTTGTTTTCAGATGAGTTAAAAATTTTAGCAATATTTGAATATGTCCAAGAACACACAATTACTAAACTTTCACTTAAAAAAGCTCTGTTATTAAACAAATAATAAATATCTCATAGAGATGAAGCTATTTTTTATTATATTTCATGTAAATATATGAAAGTATGGGTAATTACAGAGCTTACGATCCGTCTTCGGCTGACTTAAGTGATCACTTTATATAAATATAACGTTCACCATTCCCACCCATTAATTAATCTCCATATTTATCAATTTTTTAAAGTTATATCAAATATATATGTTAATATCTGAAAACACTTTGAGTACCACTACACTATCGCCATAGATATATTTATACAAAGTGATCACTTAAGCTAGCCGAAGATAGGTCGTAAGCTTTGTAATTACCCATACTTCCATTTATTTCCATTAAAAATAATAAAAAATTGCTTCATCTCTATGAGATATGTATTATTTGATTGTATATATTTTTGATTGAGCCTATGGTGGGATGGACATAAGGAGACAAAGCCAAATTGGCATCTAGGCTCACTGGCGCGCCATTCGTTCGCCAGTTACACCGTGTAAATTCAATTTATCTTCAGTTTATATTTCAGTATTTAGAATGTAATCTTTATTGAATAAACCTGTGACCAAACCGTAAGTACATATTTTTCTCATACAACACCATCGTTTGATCCAATTATTTTTCAATTTAGTCAATATGAATATCTAAGGGTGTAATTTCAAAACGTTGTTCTGACATATAACTTTTCTTCATTTAGGAACATTTTCGAATTCGTGACCGATAGTATATTTTCAATATATAATTTTTTTTTTGGTATATCTTTTAATTGATTGATTTAATCTTATTTTAGAATTTTTGATGCGATCCAAATGGCAAACAACTAGATTATTGACATTAGATGTATATCACAGTTTACCAAATAAGCGCAAACAATTGAAGGCTTGCATATTTTTATTTTAATACCGCTTTTAGATTTAAATTATTTCACCTCCGATAAAATGAATATAAAAGAAAACTTAATGATTGAAAGCATAACACAGAAAGCTACTTAAGAAAGTTTTGCGGTTTGTCGAAAGACCACCCTGAGGAATAATCATACCGGATTAGAAATTTTCCCCTGATCTTAAAAATATTCAAAGAAAGATTTTGTATAAAAAAGCATCGAGAGAATTTGCAGTTGGAAAAATATTTCCCCCCAATGCATATAAAGTCTTCTCTCGTCGGGGGCCGGGGAGAATAATCTTCTAAATATTATATAGCAGAATCCGGACACCGCTAACTTTATCTCGGCAATGACACCACATAAATAATGAAGGCGAACAAATGAATGGCTTTGAGAAAGGCGTCTCAGACGATGTTTTTCTCAACACCTGGTTTTCTTTATCTGCTGTGAACACGCCACCTGTGTTCGCCGAGTTCGACCTTACGAGTGTTGCAGGTACTTACTGGGTGAGCGCTGAGATTCGCTAAGTGAAGCAAGCTAAGGTGGCGCTAATTACCTGGTTCACTTTATATTATCAAATAGAAAACTTTACATCATTTATATATTATGATTCTAATAATATAGTGGCTCGTATCTATTTAGTGAAACACGATGAAATAATCCTAAAGATTTGGTTGAGGTAAATCTCAATAATGTGTACGCGTGTTAAGACTTTGATCTGCAGATAAACTCAGAGATCAGATCAAATTTGACAGGGAAACTCGTACAAACGTCATCTACAACTATACATACCTAGAACTATTTATTTTGTTTGACAAATAAAAAGCATCAAATTACAAATATTTATTCTATTTTAATTGCTGCATGGAAAATTCAAACAAAACATAAACAGACATTTGATGTACAAAAAGCATGAAGTGAGGCGCGTGACAAGTAGTTTTGCTCGAATCTCTAGGACTTGGTGAGCACATAGTGGTCAACGAAAGCCGAGAGCTGTCATAAAAAGAACTCGTAGGAGCGTAATCCATGTCTTAGAGATTATCTCGAGACGAAAATCTCATACGTGGACACAGGCATGTGTGTGTAACGCTTTCTTCTTTGTATGTAAATTTAAAAATAAATTTGGGGTGAATGATCAATATCCCTTGAAATACGATTAAGGCGAATATCTGACATTTTATCTTGAAGTGACATTTTTTTAAATAGAAATTGCAGATTTTTTATAGGTACACATATTTAAATAACTTTTGATGTATATTTTATTTGACATTGATTATAAGATTTTTGTTATATTTTTTTATACAATTACTTTATTCTTAAAAACAAATATAATGAAACCAAATTTCTTGCAAGGATACAAACCATCAATTTTTATATCACGTAGACGTGCTATACATACTGTAGGCCATGTATATTTTTACTTAATGCCAAGATGCATCTTTTATACGAAGTAAACGTGGCCATTCATTCCTTGCAGCACTTTTTAGAGTGTTTCCTTTGACGATGTGGGAAAATCATTTTTGCTTTCAACACAGGAATGATGTCACAAACACCCACTCCATGAAAATGATCAAAGGGAAAAACTGTATTTACATTAATTTTTTAATGTTCATATTCTTATTATTTTCTAACTTTTATAATTGGGTTTGAAAAGTAATGACTGATTTTAATATTACATCATTTTCGACATTCTTTGCTAGATAATATTTATCAATTTGTTTATGTTAGATAGTTAGAAATCTATTTAATTTATTCAGGCATTTTATTTGCATCATTTTAATGCCTTGTAAATGGGATTAATAAAATAATAATTACCAACGTTTAATTTTTTGGCACGAATTTAAACATGGATATTATGCATGTCAAAAATTACAGAATTAATCGAGCATGGAGTAAAGAAATAGTGTAGCGATGGATTGAAAAATTTAGGAATGTTAACCAAACACGGAATAAGGGAGCAGTGTGGCGTTGGTTTAAAAATGTAGGAATATTAACCTGAAAGAAGCAGAAAATACCAAAAAATTCTTGGATTCTAATTTGCCAAAATTTTATCCTTAAGGTATAAATAAGCTAGGAATTCGTTGATAAAAGCTGCATATAATCAAATATTTCATACTTTGATTAACAAAGTTAATTTGTTCTAACCGTAATGTTGAAATAAATTTAATGGTGAATATCGACCATTACTTTTTGAACAACCTAATATATTATTTAAAATCATTAATTACATTAAAATCTATGTTATACATGTTTAAAACTTACTTCGAAATATTTTAAACTAAAAAACGACCAATATTTCCTCAAGGATTAAATTTTACCATATTATTTTATAAACAATAATCCGCGAAACTGAATCTCGATAAATTTATCATGACTTTTTGTAGACTTTTTTATGGTAGCGTTAACAGAAATGCTTTCAAAGTTCTTGAAATTAAATGGAAGGATTTTACTTTCACTAATACAAAAGATTTTAAAAGAGTGCAACGAGGTTTTAAAAGGGTTGTTTTTAAAATACTTAAAAACTCGATTCTTGAGTAGGTACCTATTTTGTTTCACGCTGTAAAATAAGGGAGTAAATGCTACACAAAAAAAAATTAGGGTTGCCTTAAAGAAAATATTGATTGAATTACCTCTATACTATTTTAGTGCAGATACGAATGGGTGAGTTTTTTTAATAATATTTTGAACGAAAACAAACTTTTCGGTTATATATCTACTGGAGGTTTATTCATGATATTTTTATTTTAAGTACCCTTGAGGTGAAATTTTTTACGAAAATGGCACTATAAAAATTATCTAATATTAATATTATTGTGTACAACTTCTAGAATACCGACGCTTGGGTAACCAATATTCAGCCCTGGAAGCCACTTTTCTTTTATCATGTTTTTTTATTGAATTAGCTTGTTGCGAAACATATTTTTTCGTACCTATGTGTATTGTGTTGGTTTATTCTTAAATATGAGATAGCGATTCGTGGACATATCTACCAAATGCTTAAATGTTTTAGTTAATTAGATGCGCGCTTAAATACGGCCCGTAATAACTGAACAAAATTAATAAGTAAAACTAAAATTAAAAAATGTCAAAATTTCATATTTGTTTCTAATTAAGTACTAAAAATGGACATTCACATATCTTTATAAATCAAAAGTGGCCTATATGTACTTTAAAGTTATTTTAGTGCTGAAAAAAGTTAACATTAAATATGAATTAAATGTATTAATTAGAAAGATATACATATAAATTTTCGAACCTATATGTTACCTTTTTGATATTAATACATTTAATCGTTGCATTATTAAGGTTGATGGCTCTTTCAAATAATGGAACGATTAAATGTACTAATATCATTAAGGTAACATACAGGTTTGAAAACTTGTCGCTAAAAATATCGTCGCTGTACCATAGTTGGATAATGCACCTTCCCTGGTTTGGAAATAGATCTAGGTTCGAATCCCGGTGGCGCAACAATATTTTTCGATAAATTGATTGTATATGTATATCTTTCTAATTAATATATTTAATTCATATTTAAAATATCACAGACCTATGACCTGAATAATTACAACTTCACAATAATAATGTGTTCTCCTAATAAATGATGTTTTATTAGATGACAGAATACTTGCAGTAAGACAGTAGTACTCTGAGATAATGAAAGCTTTAATTAAAATCACTAATGACCAAGAATAATGATGTGAAATTGTTCTTGAGCGAGGGAAGGGTGGACGTTGGTGCTATGTTTGTACAGGGACCCGGTAATTTGTTACTATGCCACTGGTTAGATACCCGCCTATATCACAAAAGTTCTAGGGTTCGATCCTAATAGTCCGTCCAAATTAATATAACATAAATTTGCATGCATTCTTTTTTACTTTATTAAATACATTTTTAAATATAATGATAAGGTAAACAACATTTTTTAAAAATGTAAAAATAACGCACATTTTAAGAATATAATTATACCTCCATTCCAGAACATAAATATTCCAAAATCATTACGGAAGACGATACAAATATATAAACATAAGAATTTATTTTTCACAATGCTAGAAATGTTTTTTGTACATTATCCAGATGCAATAACAAAATAACAACATTTAATTCGTAGGATGCATATCCACGACCCCAAATTAATTTCTTGAGTGGCGTATCCGACATCGAGTGGTTCAATATTCTCTTCATGTAAAACGCTAAAAAAATAATTAAATTACTATAAGCCTCTTGCCACTCTCAGCGTGTGTTACGCACCGTAAACTAGCACGCACACGCACTTTGCCAATCGTATACTTTAGTATGTTACTTACTTACTTACTTACTTACTTACTTACCATCACACCGTTTCCCCGTGGGGGTAGGCAGAGAGGATAGAGCGCCACACTCTTCTGTCCTGACATACAATTCTCGCCTCATCCACATTCATACATCTTGTCATAGCTCGCCGATTGTTGAGGCTTCTAACAGAACCATCCTCCATTATCTGGTTTACCTGGTCGTGCCAAGTCTTCCGCGGACGTCTTCTATTTCTGGTTCCATCAACACTTGCGTCATATATCTTTCTTACCATTCTCTCCTCATTCATCCTTTCCATATGACCAAACCACCTAAGTGATCCTTTCTTAATCTTACTCACTATACTAACATCAGCTTTACATTCTTTTCTTATTTCTTCATTCTTTACTCTGTCATAAATAGATTTGCCACAAATACGTCTAAGTGATATCATTTCCACTGCATTCAGTCTACTTTCGTTCCTTTTCTGCCAGCTCCAGGCCTCACTTCCATACATCAGTGTCGGTACTAGGATTCCATATATGTTAAGTGATCAAATATTAATAACTATATTTCCTTTGTTTCGTACATTCCTCTGCCGTTTACTCATTTTTAATACTAAATCAAATAAAATACACGTTAAGTCCATAATCACATCATTTTTATATTTAACATGATTTTATTTATATTAAATGTGTTTGTATCGTATAATTTCCCTCATTTCCCCTTTTTGTGTCAATCAACCCTGTCGCCATTTTGCAACCGCTGTTTTATTACCGCCCGTAGTGTGCAAATGGGATATTAATGACCGAAGGTGCTGCATCCCGTTAAAGGATGTACTTAAGGGTTCTCTCGCTAAAAGTTCTTGATATATACTCCAGTATCCATGGCTGCTTGGCACATTTTTCAAGTACGTAAACTTAAAGAGCTACTGTGTATTTGTACCAAGAGCACTTTATCCAAAAAAATTTTTTTTCAACGTTATTCATGTTTTAAAGTGAAAATTATTTACTTACTTATTACAATACCAAAAATACAATAAATTTAATAATAAAATAATAATAATTTAATTAATAATTTATTAATAAAAGTGAAAATTTTTGAATAATTTAGAATAGATTAAGCGAATTATGATTACCTCCTTAACCATCTGAAATTGTTCAAGTTATCAGTGAGACGTAGGTGTCCAACCTTAAATTTTTATATAGGATCAACACTGGCAAGGGCATGCAATGCAGGCAAGCAAAAAAAACTGTTCATAACTAAAAATTCTGGGAAACAAATATAAATTAAAAAATTGGATTAACATTAGCGAAAACATTATTTTGGAATTAACGCCATCTGTCTACCACTAGAGACTTCAACTGCTTAGTTCTAAAAACTCACCGCAACTCACCGCTGTACTCATGGCTCTCTTTTTTTATTCGCCGCGTCGTGCTTTTTACATTACTCAGTTCTGTCGTTAAGCTAGTGAACTACTTAAGTCATATAAACGGCCATTAACCGAATTGAAAATTTCTTTCGGTTGATCCGTTTTGTATGAAGTCAACAAAAAGCAATTGACAGAATATATTAATTATTGAACAAAAATAATGCACTGGGCATTCACTCCCCCCACCCCTCTTAACGGTCTCAATCCATGGATTGGAAAGAGATCCAGGTTCGAATTCCAGTAGCAACAACAATATTTTTCGATTAAATTGATTTTATATGTATATCTTTCTAATTAATACATTTAATTAGTATTTAAAATATCACAAATGTTCTGAATAATTACAACTTCACAATAAGAATGTGTTTTCCTTAATAATAAGTATTTTATATCATTACATGAATTAGTCGGATCTAGAGATTGGTGGTGTCATACTAAGCACCGAGTGGCAATACCGTGTTGCAAGCAGAGTGTCTCTATATTTCATGGCAATACCATGTCGGAGACAGGTATTTCGCAGAAGATATTTTAAACATTTTTTTTATTTTTGAACGAACATTTGCCTACTTGCTAAGCAAAAAAATACGATATTGAGTTCATTCCCTGGATGCAACCGACAATAATTGGATAAAATTAATTGTTTGTGTAACGAACAGAACTTCGTTCTTCCATAACTATAGTCATATTACTCTTTAATTAAAAATGTAAACAAAACTTCAGCGCTGCTAAATCGGCACCCATAATTATTTATCAAAGACTAGTGCTTATATGAATTACCGCTGGATGTGCAAATATAAATCAGGCTGGTTGAATATTCAAATAGGCTAATCAAATAAGCCATCGTTTGAGCCAGACGACTCGGAATAAATTAGGTTATGTGGAATACAAACGGTTGCAGTGCTAGATTAGCGAAAATGAATTGTGAATTCATAAAGAACGCCCGACTTTTCTGGGAAGCAGTTTCAAAGAAAGATTATTATTAATGTTTCTACCTATAATTCAGTAGGAAAAGCTCTTCAGACCAATTGATAATTTTATTAAATGAAATTAATATTACTAAAGAGAACACATTCTTTGAGGTATTTGAGTATCCGTAAAAATAATGTAGATGGCTTTCAAATAATGGAACGACAGATGTATTAATTTGAAAAAGTGTAACATATAGGTCCGAAAATTTGTCATGAAAAATACTGGCGCTATAACACAATTGGTAGTGTACTTCCCCGGATTGGAAATAGAGATCCAGATTCGAATCCCGATAGCGCAAAAACAATATTTTTCGATGAAATTGATTTTGTATATGTATATTTATAATTAATACATTAAATTAGTATTTGAAATTAATATTTATTGTAAAAAAATAATTTAAAAATGTAAGGTGAAAATAAAAGAGTACCTACTAAGTGAAATAAAGTAAAGTACCTACTAGTGTGTCTGGCGCATGTTTTAATTTAAATTAGATAAATTTGTCTATTCCATTCAAATATTTTCCTTCGGGTTTTAAAACGCAAATGAAAAAAATTGCCAGAATAGCCAGGGGTGGGGGAGGTGCCGATTTGCACAAAATGTACACCATAACGCACGCGTATATATATATATATATATATATATATATATATATATATATATATATATACGCGTGCGTTATGGTTCTCGTATTGTCAATTAATTTGACTGCATTTAAAATGTTCATTTTATTAAAAATAATAATTTATTATTCAGAAAGAATAATAATTAACGTTTTTATCTTTAAATTAATACAATAATATATTAAAGTATAATTTTATAACAACAAAAGACATACGCATGTAGATGATATTTAGCTTAATCGGATAGATGTTATGCTACTGTAGTTTAATCGGTAAAGCTTTCTACCAGCTATAGAATTTTCCGTTTTCGAGTTCCGATATTTTTTTGATACTTTGTTTTTTTTGTATATTGTATGTGTCTAAAAAAAGTTTCACAATGTCTAACTATATAAACAGATATTTATAATACATTCATAATATTTCCGTAATTACTTCAATAGCTAGTACTGGGCTTTCTATTGTTGTTGAATATATTCGTTCAACCTATGTAAATGAAAATACACCAATCTTTGCAAACTGGGCTGTTAGTCGCCGATTCTTCTACCGACGGTCGCTCTCTCTGCTGTCTTGAATCTTCTGAAAATTCGACTGGTCAGCCTCCGAAATTTTATACAACCGATAACCAAAAAAAATACATTACAAAATGTTTTATATCACCGCTGTAAAAATATATCAGACCGTATCCGAAAACGTCTCCGAACAGAAGCAGTTTAGCTTTTGTTTGCTGTTTTAAATTTACAAAAATGGAACGCACATATTCAAACAATAATATCGAGTCTACCCATCGATGTATAAAATGTGTGAACACATAATATTAAATTAATTTGTTTAATACTGGTACATGCATACATAATTTCATTCAATTACATAGTGCACATTATGTACAAATCATGCACCAATAACAACCGCCATATTATACATGTACGTGTGGTAGAATTATTAAAGTGATCAATTTTTTAACTAATTAAACTTTATAAATTAAATTTAAAAAATCGTAGTAAATATCTAAATATATTTTTTTCACATTTTATACATCTAATTACAGCACAATTAATAGGTGAATATAATTAAAGCAACCAAGTACTTTTAGATAAATAGATTTTTTTTATATATATTTTCTAATTGATTAATTTAATTTGTACTCAAAATACTACTGAAATATTTTCTGAAATTGCAACTTTATAACAAAAATATATTTTCATTAAAAATTATCCTAATCTTTAACGGATTTTCACTTTGTTATATACATTCTTTTATCTTGTGTAATTTTTAAAACTTGGATTTATCATTCCCTCTCGGTGGCCTTCTTTCCTTTTTTTCAGCTATTACCCTACGAGTATAATCGCCATGTTGCCAATTCTCTTTAATATGTACATGGACGAACTGAGCGAGTGACTATCCGATGCAAAAATTGGCTGCCACATGGGCGGGACAAATGTGAACCATATTAGTTATGCCGTTGATATGGTTGTACTGGCGCCATCTATAAAAACAATAAGAAAGCTTTTACAGATATGCGAAACATATGCCAGTGAATACAATATTTTATATAATGCCAGCAAATCGGTCATAATGCCGTTTAAATATGGAAAATGGCCAGATAATACCTCACCCGTGTGGCTGGACGGGACGAAACTGAGCGTTTAAAATATAGTCAATTACCTTGGCCATATATTCAATGAAGATGAACCATAAGACAATGACAGATCATCAGAGGAGACAGTTAAGCTTTCGTACAAATATGCTGTCACGGCAGCAAGAGTGAGTAAGTTTCTACCCATGCAGTAAGGAGATGAAGAGAATCCTGTTTAAATCGTTCTTTACCAGCATGTATACCTGAGAGCTCTGGTCGAAATGCAAGTAAGTGATTTTAATACAAAATCTCATACAGAATACTGTTCGTATTGTTGTGTTATTGTAGCGCATCTGCAATGTTTGCCGAAGGCCGTGTATATGGATTCGTTCCGCTTTCTTGACATCGAGTTGCGGGTGTACAGCTACGACTGGAGCTTAGCACTAACTCTCTAGTTCAAGCGGCGCTCTCATTGAGAGCTGGTTCTCTGACTAGAGAATGGCAACGACTACAGAATAGCTATAGATATAATAATTGCTGTGACTGAAATGCAGTATTATATTTTGTTTATATGTGAACTTTTTTTTGCTTTTATGGCAAATCGTGTCTTCATAGAAGCGTCTTCATAAACCCATTAATATTATTATAATAAATAAATATAAATATACATTAAATAAACCATAATGAGAGAATTTGCGAATATTATTTTCAGTTGAGCGATTTTCTCAGTATTCCCCAAAAGTATAGCGCACTCCTGTAGAGCTGATATGGAAAAATGTACGCTTTAGAAATTAATGCAATTTTAATATTAAAGCTTATTACTCAAAGCGCCTGCAAGGTTCAGTTAGGAGCAAAAGTGCAGAAGTCCATAACCTTTCCGGAAGAAAAAACCTCGTTCACAATTTTTAATTAACAAATGACCTAAAATATTCATGAACAGAGATACAAAGTACTAACATTGTTGAAGTAAGCTGCTGGGTTGAAAGATTTAAAGTTTGACCAGTTGGTTCAATCTGGTATCGTCTGAGGGTAAATTAATTATTACACGAATAATTTAAAATAAAAATGTATAATTAAAGTAATTTAATAAAAGTATTTTAGAATATTGCTCCATAATAATTCAAACTAATTTATATTTAAATGAATCACATAAAGAAAACTAAGAAATTGTAGAAACAATATATTCAAAAAATAGTATGAAAATACAGTTGTTAAAATAAGTAATATACATTTGTTATGATTTTAAAGATTTGTATGTGGTGCGATAATAATAGTTTGTTAATAGATCAATAAGAAATAACGTAATTTTTTAAAATCAATATATTGATAATAATAATATTTAATATTAGATAATTATTATAGCGCCATTTTCAAAAAAAATATCACCACAAGGGTGCTTGACTGTACGAGAGATTTTAATATTTACAGATTCAATTAGATTATATGGTGGACTTTAATTCATATGAAATATATATACATTTTAAATACATACCTTTTCATGTACATAACTTACAGCAGTGGGCTGCCAATACGTTAATAAGGGGATCGCTTAATCTGAGAACTATTTGCGGTGTTTCGGGGAAGGGGAAGATTTTTTTATCACTTATACAATTATATATAAAAATGCAATATGATGTAAAATAATCAATACCCAATTGCTTAAAAATATACTAACCTACCTTAGATTGCAAGAGTTAAGAGTTCCAAGATTGATGCAGAAATAGGTAGGTACTATTATTTTTGCACCAATTCCATGTTTCAAAACAGTACACTGGATTGAAACTTCTTCTTAGTTCACGATGGTACAAATAATTAATATTAGGAACTGTTCTTTTCAAAACTGTGCACAATTATGGCAAAGGGAAAAATATATATACGTGTGAAGTATAATCGTTCAAAGCATCGTTCACAAAAATGTTGCGTTGGACATCTAAGAACATCTGCAAGCAATATATATAAAACGTGCGGCATTTTTAAGCATTGTTAGACTAATATAACTAAATAAACGGCTGTTTTTTTTATTATGTACCCTTATTTTACGAGAAATTTCAAAAAATGACAGTCATAATACATTTAAACCATCTACGTAAATTGCAGTTAGGTACTGATTTGATCTGAGAATATTGTATTTTCTTAATTTACCAAGGAGCTCTTCGGCCCAAGTCAAATTTAACAAAAGGTTCGCGCGAGCCCCTTCGAGCCTCCTCCAGCCCTCTCCTGATACCTTATAATATAAATATACATACCTTTTAAATATGGCGAACGAACAAACGTATTCATAACACAACTTTTATAAATTTAATATTGTATATGGAAGTAGGTATTAAAAGATACCGCATATCTGTTTATGAATTTTGAATGTATTTTAATACATTTTGCCTTCGATAATACTTTGAAGCGGGGTTCGAGAAAGGGATGTTGGAGGGGGAGGTATTTAATGGTATTATTAAGGATATAATTGATTAAATACATAAGGGTATTTAAGACGGTTCCACACATCCAAGAACAGCGTTCACGCTTGACAGGGTTGCTGCTGGAATTAGTTTTGTCAATAAGCTTTCCTGAATCACACACTACACTTATTCGCGTTAAATGTCTCGCAGTCGCTGTGTACGGCTGTGCACGGTTAAGTCAATTACGTTACCTAAGAAACTGTTCAAGGCGGGCGAGCGCTGGAAACTGTAAGTGAATTTTACTTTGAAAGTGTACAAGGGAGTTAATAAGTAGAAATCGTAAAATAATCCACATAATTACAACACTATTGAGACATGTTCATAAATAATGATAAAGATGTGGAAATTTCACAAATACGACCAATGCAAATTGTTGTATCTAAAAATTTGTTTTATTTTGCTGTGAAATATTTTCACAACATTTTATCAAAATACTATAAAAACATTGTTACAGTGTATCCAAGCTCTGGCGGACCGAACGCCAGAAAGCACTGCCACCAATCTAGGTAAGTCTAGGTGTGGCACCGGATGTTCCGTCAGATAGGTGGGAATTAGGGTTTCCAAAACATTGTCTGAAAAAAAACGGTTTTCGATTTTAACCATCCTCAACCAAAATTAAGATACTTTAAAATTATAGAAAAAAAAAATTCATTACTTATAAATATACTCGTAGCATTCATGGTAAAATAACCAGAAATAGATAATGAAATGCACGAAAAAATAATGTATTATATTTGAAAATATACAAACATTCATTAATTTTTTATTTTTGTTTGCATAGTAGATTATAAATTGTAAAAATTTTGAAAAGATAATACAGTGCAATGGACAGAACAAATTTCTTGACAAAAAAAATATACAAATGGATTATTATTTTATACAAAGCCATTTTTCAGAGAAATGGCAGTCTTATCAGTGTCGCTTCGCTAAGGAATTTATTTATCGATTTTGTGCGTTATTTATAATTAATTTAAAAATAATCGTAAAAACCGGTTTTTGGTTTTATTTTAAAATGACTCTTAAACCGGTCTCGGTTTTAACTGGTTTGAAAGTCTTAGGTGGAAATCGACAAGTAAATGCAAACTCGTTAAGTTTTAAATACAAAATTATAATTAAAGTTTGATAAAAGTTGTACACGAGACCCGACAAAATAATGCGAACGTAGAGTTGCCTGTGACCCGTTTCAAGAAAAGTTTGCCACTTTCAGTGTTTGACGTAGACACTTGAGATTATCTAATTTTCACTAATACTTTACTATTCTCCTCCCGGGTTGTGGTGGCGAGGGCCGTCCCCATGAAGGTTGCATCCGAGCAGGAATTTCCATCTCTTAGCTTCTCAGTAATACAGCGGGCACGCCATATTGATATCCAAGTTGTGTGACCTAGACTGGTCAACCCTGCAGCCAGCCAGTAATAGTTCCAAATTACGGGTGAATCAGGGCCCTAATAATCTCCTGATTCACCGCATACAAAGCGCCTTCCCGTCTCAGAGATGATCTTTTTCGCCAGCCATTTCGGCGGAGCGGCCGACCAGACGCTCCGAAGTATGTTCTCACACTCGCCGCTAGGGAACCGCTCCCTGCACCTCGATAGGCGCGGAGATTCTCAAATGCGCCATCCACACGGCTATTTGAAATTCTAATGCGGTGTCCACGGTAACGATTTTTCACGTGACAGCATGTTAATGTTTTTCAAATACGCAGTCTAAATAGTTTTTAACAGAACATATGTAATAGTCACCGAGGAAACGACTCTTCATATCCGTGACGTATGCTGTAATTTGTCATCTTTATTGTCTCTATCTGTAGTCTGTTAATGGGAAGCTGACGTAATTTTTTTATTGATAATGAGAAAACGTACTTTTATGGTGTAATGAGATTTCTCTCTGAGATTTGCCTTGAAAGCGCGTAAGGGACAGTATAGAATTGAGTGCGAAGCGAGATATGAAACATTACCACATGTATATTGTGCGCAGAATAAAATGACGCAACTAGTATATACTTATTAAGGAGAATACATTCTTATTGTGAAGTTGTAATTATTCAGAACATAGGTCTGTGATATTTTAATTAGAAAAAATCTATTTTGTCGAAAAATATTGTTGCGCTACCAGGATTCGAACCTGGATCTCTTTTCAAACCAGGGAAGGTATCATATCCAACTATGCTACAGCTACAGTACTTTTGACGATAAATTTTCGAACCCAAATGTTACACTTTTTCAAATTAATACGTCTATCGTTCCATACTTACATTCGTTCTTCTACCGACTCTCAGAGATCAAAGTCTAATTCGTGGACATACACATTTAATATGATTTTGAACATGAAAATATTAAGGTTGTTTTTAGTAAAATATTCAAAATAAAAATAATAAATATTTTCAATATTCGGAACATTTAAAACAACATGTGTACATCGTATGTGAATCCTATAAGAAAGATTATACTTGAAATTTCATATATTATAAAAATGATTATATTTTTTCTACGTATACATATAATATTTCTTAAACTTCTTTGATCATTAGGAATCTTTAATTCAATACAAAAAAAAGAATTTTTAGATTACTCTAAAAGCGCTCGACGCCTTCACTCATCATTGGCGCAGAAAAACAATAATGTTTCTACCTGATAAAGTGCTGATTCATTATGTCTATTCGATTTCCTCGAGTCTATCTCCACGAGGAAAATAGTCCAAAAGTTTCCTCATCGCCAAATTACCGCTCGAATGTTCTTGACAAAAGTTTCGGCCGCTCATGGAAGTCTTTCTCAATTAAATGTTCACATAACTTAGCGAACACGTAACAAAATTTTTGCACAACTTTTGCTCGGCTAAAATGCCGAACGTGGCCATATTTGACTGGAACTGTGCAGTTTCTATTTATTGAAACTATTAGGAGTTGGAAGATGTTCTAAGTGTATTATCTCGGTAGTTTCAACTTCCGCTGAGTGCATTCGGAGAACATCGGCATTCAATGTGAACGGTAAAACATTTGTTACCACGTTCACAGAATAAATAAAAAAATATATATTTATTTACACCCTATCCCGAATCGTTTTGAATGTGGTTTACTTCATTTCAATTCTAATTCGTAATACAAAATTTAAAAAAATAAGTAATAATTTTTTTTTAAATTTTGTATTACATTAAGTTATTAACATATTAATACCATCATAAATTGGCTCCGGTATCATCGTACCAGAGTAATGCCTGTATAATTTGACGTGTGACTCATTATCATATAAAATTCAGAAGGCAGCAAGAGAGAAGCTATAGAAATCATGCACCTCCAAAAGGGGAGGGTAGAAGTCACATATGTGTATTGCAGTCGCAGAACACACTGTCCAGGTGGCAAGAGGTGTGAGGGAGAGCCAGTAGAATGCTCCATTAGGTCTCTCTAGCCACTGTTCTTCCCGGCATCGTCCATCCCAGCAACTCCTAGCGGGAGACCCACACCCTAATAAATGTTCGGAAATGTCCGAAATTCCTTTCATTTTTTAATAGGTCATCGTTCCGAGGGATCCCATGACCTATTCCTTCTAATCCCGCAATCATGATCTCACGTGCATCATTCATAATCACACAGTCTCAGAGGATGTGCTCCGGCGTCTGCCTCACCAAACGGACAAGTCTTAAGTCGAAGAGTTTACTCATGAAATGCCCACGCTCTGAAATCATCAGCATCTCGTGGTGGTTCAGCGCCAAAAGACCACCTCTACCTTTCATTTTCACCGCCACGAAGGGAAGAAATGTGTAATTCCATCTACCATGCATGGTAACGTCCCACCTTTCTTGCCACATTCTCTATGTCACTATTCCATTCACATAACCAGAGTCTGGAATCGGTCATCTGAGGGCCTGAGAGTCGTTCCAAAATGATCGACCTCTAGACCCTTCCTTAGGAAGCGGCATGCCAAAAATTCCATTACTTCAAGGACAGCCAAAACTGGAAGTGCCATATTGGAGACGCTGGCCTCGGATCAGCGCTGTGGCGATAGAGATTATTCTGATTCTGTGCGCCCATACCTCGGCAGCGTACATGATTTGCGCCTCGTACGTGGCCATGGATATTGGACATTCACAGAATGTGGAGGCATTTGACACGAAACCAACCTTTTTTTTATGTATACATATATGTACAGTTCAATAGAATCTAGAAACATAAATATCACCAGCGTGCAGTCAGTACTTTGAAATAAACTGCAATTGATTAGAATGCAAAATAAAATCTTTATCTCGTAATATTTCTATAACAATTATTATCATATTAAAGAGAACATATTATTATTGTAAATTTGTAGGTTTTCAGAACATAGATCTGTGGTTTTAATACAAATTAAATGTATTAATTAGAAAGATATACAGGAAAATTCAATTTAATTTCTTTCTTTAACTTTTCTTATTTGTACGGCTTTAAACAATGTGGAATCAACTCATAATTAATAGAAGGTTGTGTTTAAAAATAGTTTTAAATAAAAAGTGCATTAATATTTTTCAGTAGCTGGATTATATGTATTTTGTAGTATTTATATTGAAATTTCCTTAAAATATGCAGTGTGGAGAAGTTAGCCATGATGGCATGTCAAAGTTTGATGACGATTATTTCGGTTTTGTTGTTTGGTTTCTAATTTTTTAACCCTATTCAACTCATCTCTACATTGTGTGTTTAAATAATGTTAACATGTATTTCTTACTGAAAAATTCTTCTTTATTTCAATATCATTTTATTGAAAAAAATGTTTTTTTATTTATTATTATTCATTTTTCTTACAGTTGCTATTAGAACATCAACATTTTTATTATTCAATTGCCACGTGTCCAATAAATAAATTATGACTATGATGTGCTTATTTATGTTATTTGAAATGTCAGGATTTATCCTCTTTACTATTATATATCGGACCTTTTCTCTCAGTCGGTTGCACAGTGAGAGATGGGATCGTTTTTGAATGTATCCTGAAAAAAAAATGCTTAAAGAAAGTAATATGTTCATTTGAATTTCGAGTTCGAGTACTGGAGTTTTTTTTTAAAAAATAATTATCGACGCAATTTTATTAATTTATTTTATGTAATTTCAACCCTTACTAAATTTAAATATTTCTAATTTGTAATCAGATAGGTAGGAGAATATAACTAAACAATATTAAGGTCATTTTACCACAGTGAATTCGGATAAAATGACCTTTTGGAAAATGCTAATTACTTTTTAATTATATTAATTATTTTATTTTACACAATTTTTTATTCGTAAAACATTTCATTGTTTTGTATATTTTTTATAAAAAAAAATTTGAGTCAATTATGTTAGAACTTCGCGTACCCTATATTTTGAAATTGCTAAACTTGCCATAAATATTAAATCGAACTTCATTAACCTAATTAATAGTAAACCTCAAAGACGAGATTAATTAGCATCGAAGAGTGGAACCAATAAGGGAGTGCAAACTTCTGTACCAGCCAGAAGCGTAGCTGGTATTTGGCTCCCGGGGACGAAGTATCCAAATGGCGCCCTCCCATTAAAGATGTGAGAAGAATATTTAGTACTACGAGGTTAACCAATTAAATAGTCCGTTTTGGCGACCCCGTAGTCTGGCGCCCGGGGACATATGCCCCCCTCCCTCTCCTAAACCTCCACTAGTACTCCTACACTAGGAAGGGCTCCGGGATAGGGTGAGTCCTTCCTGTTTCCTGCATGTTGTCGAGAACATTTCTTTAGTGCGAAGTTTTTGACGAATGGAGACATTCGTTCGTTTCGCAGTTCATGGTACACGTAGCTTATGACGCGAAAACTTGGCCATACCAATTCTCCTTTCTGAGACGTGAGATCCCAGGTAGATAAAAACTCTAAATTTTTGTAATCGTTTGTGAAACTTGACAATAATGTATATTTTTTTAGTGATGGACTAACATTGCAGGTTTTTTAAATTGAATCTCGAGATAATTTAAAGACAGAGTTACACATTTAGATTTAGTTCTATACTACCCTGATGAAGGAACCAATAGTTATTCGAATCCGATTGATAATATACAATAAGACAAAGTTGTTTCATATTAATAATCAAAATGTCTAACCTAAAATTCTAAACAACAAAAATCTAAACACTATTTCGGTGCATAATTAATCCAACTAACTAACTTACCATCATGCCGTTTCCTTGCAAGTGGTAGACAGAGAGGATAGAGTACCACACTCTTCTGCCCATCTGATACACAATTCTCTTCTCAATTACATTCATACATTTTATCTTTCAAGCTCGTTGATTATTAAGATTTCGAACAGGACCGTATCTAAATAGTATGTATATAATAATCTATTAATTGTATATCTGCACGTGGAATGTCACTAAAGTTAAATTTATTATTTTACTAATACTTAAATTTTTATAATAATTAACGCTCTTTCTTTAGACATTTAAATTAAAAAATAATTTTAAATTAATAATTTTGCACTTTTCTGACTTTTTACAATTTACTTCATTTTCCTTCAAATAAGAAATAAAACCAAAAATCAAGTCAATCTCTGTTTATCCTCGGTCCTCTCTATTCAACGCGGCATCGTTTTGTTTCATCTTCAAGTAGTTTTGATGAAGAAATGTACCGAGAACTCCCGGATAAAATGGCGAACTGAGTCGGTAATTGCCGGCGATAACTACAAAACAACTTTCTTCAGCACAAAAGGATAATTTTGTGGAGCCGGGGACTATTCGGCAGCGTAGGTCTACGAGCAACTTGCTCGTAGACGTAGTCGGTGCGGCGCGGTCCGTAGAGAGTTCAGACTAGAACAAGGGATGGCAAACCTTTTGTCTTCGTTTTTACGGGGGCTTGACTATATCAACCATGGAATTTAGTACTCTCACACAAAAGATTGTTTTCAGAGATTATCATAGCCCGAGCCTAACATGGGCAAGAGTGTCATAGGTATATTAACTTAATTTAAATTTACGAATAAGCGTGATAGGAGGGAGGTGCTATGAAAGGAACATTTTTCTATGCTGTCTATTTCTGAAAACTTTATTATAAATGTTTATTATAAAAATATTATTTATAAAAAAACATTATAATTTTCATTTGAATTTATTAAGGTCAACAGAACACGTGAAACCTTTGGGTTTTTCAAAAACTACGTTTTTTTAATGTCTAGATGATTTTGAATGAGCATTTTACTCTGTAGAAAAAAATTAAGACACTACGGTATCTAGATAGAGTTCCCCAATTATACGTGTATAAAGTGTAAATTCGCAATTTGAATGTTGCCCAGGGCCGGCTATAGTCAAAGCAAGGCCCAATTAAAGCATGTTTCAGTTAATTGGTTAGTAGTTGTATGTAGTTAGTCTTTTCATAGTACGGGCGATTAGTTTAGTTTTTTTATTTTGATGTGACATGTATTCCGTGCGCGCATTTCTATTTCTTCAATTAAAAAAATATTAAATCAAAATAACAGTCGCAACTGTATTCTTCTACGGCCGTATACTTCTGAGAAAAGTATAAGCAGTTATATAGAAAATGTACGCAATAATACAAATTTATTCTTACACTGCAAAACAAAAAAAATATGACTTAAATCTCATAGCCTCTCTTGCTGTAGTATTTTAAATATTTTATATTTTTTCTTCCTTTTTACTTGTCATATTTTAGGCCTCCTAGAACACGGGGCCCGGTTAGGCCCAACCGGTCTAAGGCCGGCTCTGCATGGCACGTGTGTCGCGGGTTTACTATCACTGTTTCCGAACTTCCGTTGTAGCATGAACGGTGCAAATTTCTGGCACCGTGAAAGATGCATAGATCTGATGTCGGTGTTATCGGCGGACGAAGTTTTATTGGGCTCATTGAAAGTACAACTCAAAGTTAAATTGAAATAGATCGATACGTTTTATAGCATTCATGTTATTCAACGACTACTTTTTAAACTAATTCTTATTTTATGTTATATTGATGTCTTAAATGCTTTTTTTTAATATAAAATTATTTATTACGTATTATTTTACGTCGTCGAATATAAATTAAAAACCTAACGTCTACGTTGTAGGTAAATTTAAGAGATAAAAGACACACTACGCGTTAATTTAGTACGAATTAAATTGACTATCGTATTCTGTTGTTTAATTCATACTTTCGGAGTTCTTTACGATTCCAATCAAGAAACTGAAGAAGCCAACACATCATAGTAAATTTATTAGGAGAACACATCCTTATTTTGAAGTTGTAATTATTCAGAACATAGGTCTGTGATATTTTAAATATGAATTAATATATGTAATTCATATTTCATAATAAATTTCTTTATCCGTATATATGCTTCAATATTAATTTGCATTTACCTTGCATAAACGTTTCGGATCATTGCCCTGCTATAAATTAACCTGCGACCAATCATGTGTTTTCAAATAAAACTTGTTTTATTTTTATTCTTTTACAAAAAATATACTTATTCGAGGTGATAAATTGTATTTTTTATTAAAAAACATAAATTACAGTAGGTAAATAAGTAATTACGTAAACTTTTTGAGTAATGTTATGTTAAACGGTTTCCACATACAGATTTGTGTATAGTTTTATAACCAGGTAAACAGGAACATTATTATTTATGGAATAAAAACTAGAATTATAATTTTTTAAATAATATACTCAGGATTTGAAATCGTCATGGTTAAATATTGTAGAAAATACGTTTTTTCAAAGTCAGCTTACAATAAACGAAAAAACTCTTTTTTTTCTATAGCAATATTATTTCATATTTGAAAGGGAAAAGATGAGAAAAGGGATTAGTCAAAAATATTATTCTAGTGAAGTTATTTCACACTTCAAAACGCCGAAAAGATCAATAAAGATATTTACCGTAAATACAATTTTCCAAAGCGATAGATAAATAGAAAAAAGCTTAGTTTCTTACTATCATCCTTTGGTATTCGGTAGACACGGAGGATAGAGAGCTACTGTTTCCTATTTTATTCATACATATTCTCATAACGTGTTTACAAGGCGATAATTTTGGTGCCATCGATACTTTGATGACATATATATTTGTTATCAATCTCTCCTCATTTATTAATTCTATTACCAAATCACCCAAGTGATCCCTTCTTAATCCTGTTATAACTATACTAGAAAAATCAGTTTTGGATTCCTGATTTATTAATTCTTCACTCTATCGTAGATGGACCACAACATCTTCATTTCTATTGTAATCTTCTTTTGGCAACTAAACGTTTCACTCTAATATGTTAAAATATTGTTGGTACCAGTTCTATATTATGTACCGTTAACCTCGTCTCGAGTGACATATCTCTACCAGTAATTACTGCATTCAAGGCACCGTTCAATTTATTTCCTGGAGTCACAATTCTGTAGACATTTTGTAGCACTATGCATTATTCATTTAACACATGAATTTCACACACTTATAATACAGTTTTAAAACCGTGAAACATAGAGATCCTTCATATTAATAATCCACGTAGCATGTAAACGATTTCCTTGAATACAATAAAAATTTTTTATTAAAAGTCTATTAAAAATTATTTTAAAATTAAAGTAATTGATCACGTATTTTACGAATCGAAAAACATTTAAAATATTTTCTAATAAAAACTGATTTAGCTATGTTTATTTCAATTGAAATATATTATTAAATTACTAAAAGCAAAATAAAATTTGTATTTTGTTCATTCAAATTCATCACAATATTCAATATTCTTTTCGTTTCATGGATTTTTTCTATAGTACATATTTTTTTGTTGTTAAATATTAAATGATATTCTAGTATCTACTTGTAGAGTCACAAAATTGTCTATTTTAAACATGTCTCCATTCTCGCATCCAAATTTCATGTTTTCTCTCTCTTGTTTGCCTTTAAAAACAAACAGGTGAGATGAAAACCTCAAGATAGTCAGACGAATCGTTATTACGCTCAGGCAACTTTCAGAAGCAAAATATGAGGTTGTACCATAAGTATCTTGCATTTTTTTTTGTTATGCAAAATGCACTTCTCCTTGAAAATGAAAGTTATTTTTAGTATTTTGCAATAGAAGTCGTACCGCCAGTGTTTTATCTTTAAATTATAGCAGACGCAGGAGATAAAAGAACAAGAAGTTACTTTACTTATACTTTATGATTTCTACTGTCTTTTAAGTTAGGTATTGACATAAAGTATCCACCCGTTACCCCAAAATGGTTCAGGCTGCTATTATCGAGAATATGATGTTTTCACGGATATATTGGTTCGAATTTTCACCATACAATTTGACATATGAAACGCTATATCTGTGTATATGACAAATTTACTCAAATCATAGGCAAGTTAGAAACATGATGAATATATACCAAATTCTGAGATTTATTTACAAAATGTACTTGAGTTAAATTAATTAGCTTGGTATGGTTTGGTTAGGTGTGGGTTTTTGGGATAATTTCTTTGATTATTGTATGGTATTATTATTATACACAGTGATAGAATACTGGAGGAAGAAACAGAATGACTCTACTCCGAACAACTCACCTTTTAATGTTCCGCCTCTCTCCTCGCTCAGTAATCAGTTTTTAAGATACTCAGAATTTGATGAAGAAGATACCGTCGGCCACTTTGCAGGTAGATGACCGGCAGGTATTCGAAAAGTACATAGTTTTTGTTTGTAATTAACACTTGTAAATTAACATTGATTTCGCCTCATTGATAGGCGAGTAAGTAGGTACTAAGTATGTGTCTAGCAAGGTTGAAAGGTATCTAT
This sequence comes from Eubasilissa regina, assembly GCA_022840565.1. NCBI lineage: Eukaryota > Metazoa > Arthropoda > Insecta > Trichoptera > Phryganeidae > Eubasilissa > Eubasilissa regina. The sequence continues at coordinate 33,655,214 of JAINEB010000018.1, forward strand.
AAAATTGTTTTTCTTGTAAAAATCCGAGATACACCATATTCTCTATATAAGCCGAATCAAGCTGTTTCCGAATCAGCAATAATTGTCATATTGAAAAAAACATATAAATGTCATAAGGCTCCAGTATATCAATTACCCTTAAACACATTTCCTATTTAACCGCTCGTGTCTATTATTTTAGGTCCGATTCTATGACAGCATCAGTCTATCAGTAAATCTTCAGGGCCAAAATATCCGGAATGAAAAATTTTTTCAACCATTTCTAACAATATCGTAATTATATTGCATCCCTATCCATTGCATTATAAATATTCTTAATTTATGAAATCATAATATATTCAAGTTAAGACGCATAAAGCAGAATATAATATTTCTGGAATTCTTTGGTGTGCTGTATTTTTGTCAATTTAGGATTAAAAACATAAATTCATAAATAAAAATAAGCACTTCAGCACTACTGTAGTTGCAAAACATAAAAATACTAAAAAATATGATTAGTTTTCAAAGAGGAGTTTCGTTTTTCGCATATATTAAAAAAAGTCTTATTAGACAACCTGTATATTGATTTTCACGCACCATTGAACAACATGGAGTAGTTAGAATAAAACTTATAATTTTTAAAACTTACATTGCGCTATTTTAGGTATAGACGATAGAATAACGCGCTGTTCTGTCTTAACATACCTATCACCCTAACCACGCTTACTTTCACACATCTTTCTCTTAATCTTTTAACTGCCAACTCTATTTGAAATGTAAGACACAACATAGAGTAAGATTAGGCTTTAAGGGTTATGACTTATCTATCAAAAGCTGGGAACTGTCGTCCACAAATGGCAAACTGATTTAAAAATATAACTTTAATCGCTGCATATTTTCAAGATTCAAAAGTGCGTATTAACACACTTATAGCTTGGCATGACATACAAAATTTGGCGTGTTTATTTAAAATGTGAAAAGCTAGCACGTTTGCTAAGAGATTATTCAAATTTTTAAGTGAAGCCTAACAGTATTAATTCATGTTTTTTTACGAAAACATGCCTTATTTATTTATATCGCAAGTTATATAATAATTTATTAATAATTATAACTTATATAAAACCATTGTACTAATATAGAAATACAAATGAAATGCTTGTAATAATTAAGACAATATAAACATTAATTGATAGATCGCGATCATTACATTTGTTTTCAGCCTGCATTCAAAATTCATATATAATATATAAAGAACATGTTTTCTTATGAATCCATGTCCATGGTTACAAAGTTAAATGTGTATTTTTGAAATTAATAAAATGTTAATATTTAGTAGGGTTACAATTCGTAATGTTTGCACATTATTTCATTTTTTGATGAATTTAAAATGATTCGTATTCATATGAAAAAGAGATTTTAATAAATGTATAGTTTTTACTTACACGTTTCAATTAGTGTATAAAATAGAGTTTTGTATCAAAGATACAATTATTTCTTACTAAATATTATTTTAATTGGTCATGTGTATGTCTATTTTTACTGGTTTTTTGCAATATAACGTTCAATATGTTAATTTCACATTTCATTTTCGATTTGTGACGAACAGGCGTTAAAGAACTTTAAAATGTTATTAATTACTATCTACAATAAGGACCTATTTCATAACTTTGGATGATGTTCCAATTAGCATTGTTAGCCGTATTAAATCAAAATTGTGTTACCCAATCGCTGGTTCCTGCTAACCCGTCTTTTATCTCATCCCATGGATCAGATAATCAACAAGATATTAATTGAAAACCTATCGACAAAATAAAAGAGCTTTGTTAACTGAATACATTTCTTGGACGAGTCCTTATTTTATGATAGATTAATCGCAGGTGGTGAAACGTAAATGCTTTTTTAACGTCTTTAAAGGAAAACCGCTTACCTATCAATCAAGTAGTCAAAAGTTTAAACTTCATTCCGGGAATCCAGTGAGTCAGTATGTTTCATAGAATACGTAGATTTGAGCTTTAAAAAATGTGTTTCACGTCACAGATACATGTATCATACCACTCCTGCAAATAATATGTTTTTCTTATTCGAAAAGTATTCATAAATTCAAAAAAAATATCCGTCGGGGAGATTTTTATTTAATTTAACGAACCTCAGTTTCCCGCGTGACGAGCGGACATTATTAACGACGTTTAGACGTTTAGAAATATCTTAAGCTCTTTAATAATTATCTTGTTATAAATTTCATCACTTTTAACTATTTTTAAAATTTAAAATTCAATATGAGTAGAAAAAATTAAGAATGTATAATTGAAAAAATATATGAAAATATTAATTTTATTTAAAATACAAATTGAATGTATTTATTAGAAAGATATACATATAAAATCTATTTTATCTGAAAATATTGTTATTGCGCAACCGGGATTCGAACCTGGATCTCTTTCCAAGCCGGGGAAGGTGCATCATCCAACTATGCTACAGCGACGATATTTTTAGCGACAATTTTTCGAAATTTTATTTAAATATCTTCCTATCCGGGGAACAATGCATTAACCGATTATGTTATAACAACACAGTGCTTTGACGACAAATTTGCGAACTTATATAATTTAATGCATTTAATTAATTCCAAAAACAAAAAAAAATATTAGCAAGATGGTACATCATTCGCTAGTATATGAAAGGTAACGGGATCGATAAACGGCACTTCAAAATATTTTTGTCTTCAAAAAAGATTTTAGAGGCGTCTCATATCGATCCTGGTACCGAAAAATGTGAAAATAAAACACATGGTACATGTAAGAAAGCCTTCATAAAAATTTTCTAAAGGGCATTATAAATATAAATATATAGATGTATCTCTTAATAATATATCTCTTTTTAAATTATTTAAATATTATTTATTAATACAATTTGCACAACAAACTTTGTGTTGTATATATTCTGTTGTTTTCTCCGGAACGATTTAGTGATTTAACAATTTAACGATGTTTGTAACGGTATTAGAATCAGATGGGCACTTTATATACATTACGCAACTACATAATTTAGTACGTAGTTTGTTTATTTGAATTGCGGTACCAATAGACAATAGAACGCTTGTGGTTGGGTTTAAGGGTGGGGGCTGAGGGTAACACACGAGATATCGGCCTGGCGTTGGCAATTTCTGATTAAGGGATGGATGCGGTGCACAGTTAGAGGCCACGTTTGAGAAACGTTAGTTAGTTAGTGTTCGATTGTATTATTTTCGGCGTCTTAGCTAAGTAACTAGTATGTATGAGGGTATATTTTATATACATGCACATTAATAATACTAGTCCAATTGCCTATAATGGGGTAGTTTAAGCAAACTAAATGTTGCATTATTATGAATAACAAACACGTTCCCATCAAATTGGTTACTATATTTCAAACATGTATATTTCAAATTTGATTTCAAAGTATTATTACCTATTGAAAGTAGTAGTTTTAAGAAAGGTATGCAGATGACAGGATTACTGCGAATATGAGATATTAATATTTGATTGGTTAATTATATTGATGGCTATGTACATAATATAATATAAAATAAATGAATCACTTAGAAAGATACATGTAGGTAAGTGCAGAAAAAAATTATGTATCTAAAAAATATTAAGATACTATCGGGACTCGAACCCGGAACTTTATTTTACTGTGAGACTATTTCTATACTATTACACCATTTAATTGTACGACGAATTAAGACGTTTATGTAAATCTCTATTTTGTTTTAAATATCAGAGAACTATGTTTTAAAATTGTAAATTTAACATAAAATATGTGATTTTATTAAATATAATTAATACCCGACGCGGGATAACCAATAAACTTTCTCTCTGACATACTCAACCCGTGCCATTGTCAAGATTTTGCCGATATCGAGAAAATATTGTGACGTAACGATACATCCGTCCACGTGTGAGTGCCCACCAAAAACATTTGATGCAAAATATCGCACTGTCTATGGAACCGGCGGCAGTGCGATGCGAAATGCGAGAACTGTCACTACTGGAGCAGGTTGAGACGCTAAGTCTAAGAAAAGAGTGGTAACCAAGATGAGAAGAAAAAGAAAAAAAGGAAGGTGAGGGTTGTAAGGGCCATAACAAGATGCTGGGCATCCTTGGCCATAGAGCTTGCCAAAATTCGGTGATGACGACCATCTTTGTGGAAAATAATTATATCACTGCTTCAGAGAGTTGACTCGCACTGGTCACCATCAGGGTCAGGGCTTCCAGGGCCTCTGGTGTGCAAGAAGTCATCAAAGAAGAAATAATGCTTAGAAAAATAGATGATGAAGTGAATTAATGGACATGAGAACTAGGAAAAACTGTGTCAAGTCAAAAACTGTCAAGTGCGAGAAGCGTGTAAATTATAATTTTAAATAATGAACAAATTTGTAACATTGGGCACCCACCCTCCCCTGAAGACAAAAGTAAGTCCTTTGAAGCGGCTCATGGACGTCACCCGGTGAGAATACATAATTTGTAAGTGCCGATTGAAGCTAGCCGGTGACATGGAACTTGGGGCCTGGAGTTCTATCCATGGCATGGAAAGGATGCCCGGTCAGCCCGAGCTGGACGATACAATATACAGAGTATATACAATATTTTATGAGTGGATACCTGACTAAATTATGAGTCGAAAATGTACAAAGAAGATGTATAAATTCGTTATGAAAAATATTTTTGCTTGAAATTTTTACAAAATTGTTGAAGTCTACTTAGAAATAAATATTTGCAAAATTGTTCCATTATTAATGCATATCTCTGCTTCAGGCGCTAAATCATTTCACAAAAAATAGTCTAGCTGCTCGAAATTCGATTACCTTTAATTTTGTGTATTCAACATATAATTTGAAATCTATGATATATTCCAATTATTCGAAATAATCGCATAATTACGTTTTTTTAATGCTTATTTATACCTCTGACTTGGCTGATATTAGCCACATATCCCTATTTATTACTTTCGACTTATAATTTAAGTAGGTATCCATCCATAAAATATTGTGGATTAAGTCTGTTACACCCTGTACATAATTGATAAAGGTCATTGGTCACACTAATAGTTTCTTCAAGTTAGTGATATTAAATGTTGCAAACATGTGAAGAAAAAATATTGTTTTAATAATTATTGAATAGTCTAATGCAATAAACTTTCTACGATATAATTAATATAACTTTGTAAAGGTATACGCTTGACAACTTCATTGTTACGTGAATATAAAAATAATTTTCCTCGCTCCTGACTATCTTTATTGCCCGCTTTCAGATAAACTTTGTTTGTCTGCCTGCACCCATTTACACCCTTCACACCCTTCTACACGGATGACGATAGCAAAGCAGCTCGCTCGAGAAATGAAGAATTTTAAAATATATTTTTATCAAAGTTGTTAATGTACTTACCGAAAGTTGAACAGATCAATTACAATATAATATATTATATTAAACATACTTTTTACGCGATCGCGGCCAGTGTTTCCAGATTCTATAATACAAAAAAATAAAAATTTGACTAATGGCCATTTATGTAGGGCATGTGAATTTATCGAAAAATGGCATTACCGGTAAATCTGTAAAACTCTGAATTATGAAGGTGTCAAAAAGTGAATATTATGGCATTATATTATGATATAAAATAACAAATGGAAAAAAAGCATTTTAATTAAAATAAATAGATATTTATTTAACACAAAGATTACATATTATATTATATATATGATTACATAAAAGTTTACTAAAAAGTATTTGTCGGAAGATATAATAGCCGCCAAGGGATAAATAGTTATCAATAAAGTATAAAATCCTAGTAATTTCACAGAGGTTAGTCTCAGATCCTCAACGCATGCGCGTGCATTGTATTACGCCGGAGAAATTTCTATGAAATTCTAGGTAAACGAACTATACAACAAAAAACTAAACGATTCTGCTTTCTGCAAATATCGTCACATTATATTTTAGTTTAAAAATATTATTATATAATACATTAATAATTATAAAACATTATCTGTACCTAGAAATTTATTTATCGGTAAACCGGTTTACCGAAATGCATGCCCTACATTTGAGTGAGATGGGAGCGATTTGTGTATTAGGGCCTAAAATTCGAAAATGCACTCCCAAAAGGAATCCAGACAGCCTACTCAGCTACGGCCGGTTACATGAGATGAGTGTATGCGGCGTATTTGTGAGAATAAGAAGCCTCGGATTTCACTGGAAATATGTTTAAATGGTTTGAAAGTTACGTATTGTCAGGATACTATGTGTGAAAATCTTTGGTTATACATCGACTCAAATTGAAGCTTCTAGTGGTGCATCTCAAGACTCACATTTAGGACCAGTTCTATTATTTATTAACGATATTGTTGGTACATTCGATAAAGTCAATATATTGTTGTTTTCCGATGACCTTAAGATATCCAGAACAATTGAGTCGATAAATGACTGTCTTATTCTTCAATCAAACCTTAAGAAATTACATGAATGGTGTACACACTTGAAGAATTAAAAAACCCATTGTTTTTCATTACAGCATAAACAGCGTTACTCTTAAAAAAGTATCTCGAATTAAAGATCTTAGCATATTATTTGATGAAAAACTGTCATTCATTCCACAGATTAATGAAATCACCGATAAAGGTACGAAATATCTTGGTTTTGTATTAAGAACGGTGAAAAATATCAATTTACTTAAATCGCTTTAAGTTTTATACACGGCTGTAATTCATAGCAATTTAGAATTCAACTCAACTATTTGGTCTCCATTCTAATATAAAGTGGACGAATTAAAATTAGAAAGGGTTCATCATAAGGTTTATTAACTTTAATCTGTGTATACCCGCTGAACAATTGAATTATGATTTTCTAATGAGCATTCTTAATTTAACTAACTTGTGTAGAAGAACTTTAAGCGATTTATTATTTTTATTTAAAATAGTAAATGACATAATAGATACTTCAATTTAACTGAACTGATTGTGTGTGGCGTTCCTGCGCTGAGTACCAGATCATCGGTGCTTTTCCATGTAAATTCATCATTTACTATTTTTTATATGAATGCACCCACACAAAGACTTCACAGGCTTGTGATCGATTTTGGTCTTGTAGATATATTCCGATATTCTATGTTTAAATATAAGAGTGATGTTTTTGATGCTGTTCTGAGTCAAAGATACAACTGATTTTGATACTCAGCGTGTGTCAAACCTAAAATGTATTATTTTTTTCGCCTTGAACCTTTATTTTTTATAGTTTGTTTTGCTTATTTTTTAATTTTTATTTTTTATATTCTATTTATATATATATTCCATGCTACTTGTGTAGCTGCTCATGTGTTTTTTATTATGTTTTATACCAAACCTATTTTGTAAATGTCCACAAGGACGTTAATAAATAAATAAACATGCTTAAGATTAATTTATTAACACCGGTAGATCATTTTCTCCCAAAGGAATCTGCTGCCTTACATCAGGTTCAGTATATTTTTAAGTGAATACTATAAATAAATTTAATGTATTTTTTGTATTTAAGAATATTGTTGTTGTCTGTGTGATCTATACCTAGTTCCTAGCTGATGACAGTTCCTGATAAGAGTTTACCAGTTTCTCAATATTTGGTGGTGGACTTCCTCTTTGTCTTCCTTCAATTTCTTCTATCCAGCACAGTAGTACATTTATTAGAAGACTACAATTAATTCATATCAGTTTATTTATTATAAAATCAAAGAAGATAAAATTTATAATTTCTGTTGTGTATTTACATGCTTTCTTAATATCTACATTGATAAACTTCGTCTATTGTATTGGCTCCAAATATTACCCATAATAAAAATTTTCACATTCGCGTTTCTTTTACTGTCATACTCAGGGGTGTGTAGTGCATACACGCAATAAAGCTGTGCATTACTAAAAATTCTGGGGAACCAATATAAATTAAATAATCTATAATATGGACATGAACGGATACATTATTTTCCGATTTATTACAATTAGCGCCATCTGTGAACTAGTAGAAACTTTAATGGCTTTGTTCTAAAAACTACCACGACAATCCACTGCTGCAGCCGTGACGCTAGTAGCTATAATCGACGCATTGTAGCTATTCACATTACTATCTTCTACTTTTAAGCTAGTGAATAACTCATGTCATATAATTGGCTATTTACTGAATTGAAAATTCCTTTCGGTTGATCCGTTTTATATGGAGTCGTTACTTATTCTGTTTTTTAACAGAATAACATTAGAAAGGCTTACAACTTCGTGCAAATCACTTCCTCTTTTAATAATGTGTTGATTTCATGGTCGTTCTTTGCGCAATTTAATTTTGATTTGGAAAAAAACAAAAAGCGATCGGCAGAACTATTTTCTATGCTAACCTTTAATAAAAATAATTATTTCGTTTAGTTATTACGTGAAAGATTTTCAAACAATAAAAGAATCATGTCATTAAAAGTGTTCTTAAAAACGTCCATACATTTTTAATATTGATTTTTATATGGGTAAGAGGGTATTATTTTACGTTAAAATTTAAACTTTAAAAACACTATCAGTAGTACTCTAATTTTACAAATACATACATAGTAAGGTCGTATAAACGATGGATGTATTTTGTCTAAAGACGTTGGTTAAACGATAGTTTGTAATCCTATGTACAACATATATTATATTACATAATTGTATAATATCATTGATTACAGAATAATCTAAATCTATATCTAATGCATTCCATTGGTCGTACTATATCTTAAACAGTTGAGAATGTATTGTAATGAATTTTAAAAAATCTAATACATTTATTATAATATTCTGATAAAAAAAACATTCGCCAATATTATATTGAATCTTCGTATGTTATTATTTATAAAGTTTCAAAAAACAATAATTCCTTTTACTACTAATCACTAACTAACTAATCATACCATTTCATAAAATTGTACAATATTAGTTGATTTATATGCGCAGAAATATGTTTGTCCATTGCATTCGTTGCAACGTATACTTTATAAATCTAATGAATTTTACATTGAAAACATACTGCTATAATTATATTACAATTTCTGCATGATACATAATATTATTTAATATATCTACATCATTTCCCGAACTATTTTATTAGAAACGGACATGACACTACGGGGCTGTTCCACTATTTGAAGATAAACTACGTACCAAGTAGCCGTGAACCGGATAAATCAATTTGATGGTTATGTTACATGTCGTTGCTCGAACGTTGTATTAGGTAGATTTTGATAGAAATACTACCTACTGGAAGGAGTCTCTTGACGCAACTTCCGGAAACTAAGTTTATCTATATATCTCTAAGTATATATGTGTAGAGTAAGAATATTTTGTATACACGATAATTTTCGTAGATATTATCAAATTTCAATTAAACTGTTTAGAAAAATTGACCTGATAATTATCTCGTAAACCAGCTTGATATACCGTATTGTCTCAAAATAACGACTGTTCAAGATTTTAAGATTTTTTTAAAAAATATCATGTATAATTTTGTCAATTTGTTTTCAAATTTCTACCAGAACTCTTTTATATGCCGTTAGTCTTTTCTTCGGCTGAAAATTTTCAATTAAAAATTACTGTATTCAAAGTTTCGTTTGTTTCTCGTCAGTAATAAGCACGTACGATACAGCGCATCAAATTATTATTCAACGAATAATTGCAAAAACATATGTTTACAAAAGCCTACCCATAATTTTATTGTACAATTTTTGATTTTTAAAAAATGAGTATAGTTTTGATGATAATAACATATGTAAAATGCTTTAAAAATGATTTTTTTTACGGATGTTGCTGTACATATATATATATATATATATATATATATATTTTAAATAGAAACGCGTACACATCAATGAAAATAAGATTAAGTTGCAATTCTGGAATGAGGCTCAAATTAGATAAGTGTCTCAATACATACTTAATGAAATATTCTGTAAATATTATATTCGTGGACAAAATTAAACATACATATTTTTTATAAAAATATAAAGAATCTGTATCGATAAATGTGATGTACTAAAAAATATATTTTAATAATTTTTTGCTGGCTTGATTTTTCTCAACGATATCGACCGTCTCGCGGCCAGCGTTCGGGCTGTAGTCCTTAGATAAACAGCGGAAAGCGAGGCTCACTCCCACCGTACCCATATCACGTCCATTGAGTAAGAGGTGACAAGGTTTTCCTTTCAAAGATACCCTTTCTTAGTGTAAAGTCCACACCAATCAATATGTTTTCACGGTACACCGACATTGTGCCCACGCCCGCGCCGCGCCCACATAAAGCTCTACCGAAGAAAGCTCTCGCCCGCTTCCTAGGAACGGATATTGTGTTTTCACGAGTGTACTTTCCGCGCCTGAATTCTACTGATTTTTTCCTTATAATTACTTTTTAAAATACCATCTCTCGCCAGGTATAGCGATAATTTAAAAAAATTGTATTAAAGTATGAAGAATTTTTAATAACCTGATTATTCATTTTTTTTAGGCATACCGCAATAGCTGTGAATCAATTGTAGAGAAACTTATCGAATGATTTAAGCTTATAATTTTTTTAAATATATTATATTTATTAAAGATGCGTTTTTTAGTAGGATACTCGTTTAGTGTACAAATGGTTGAGAATAACTACCTTATCTATGTTAAAAACAACTATTTTTCATAGTAGCTGAGCTTAGGTAAGTTTTAAAAAATTATTGAAAAAATCTTATATATATATATAAATTAATAATATTTTAATTTTATATATAATATGTATCAGATAGAGGATAGGTTGGGTATTTATCAAATTACGTTTTAACTATGACATGTTATAAATAAATATAAAATTGTGATAGTGAGAGGTGTCCCAGGTGTACATACCCAGGACCATTCTACGAGCAAATGCTCCCATATAGGTACTTCTCATTCGCCGCTAGGCAGTATTTTTAAAAAAATCTTTACTTTTACATAGCAATCACGTCATACGACATAGGTAACAGGGTGGCAATTAGGTATTCTGTATCCTCGACTATTTAAATTCAAATATTAAGGGGTTTAGTTTTTTTATATTAAAATATTTTTTATCTTTAAAGCATGAAAACAACAACCGCATCATTCAGTATATCTAAAAAAAAGGCCAGTATTTTCACAATTTGTTTTCCCCTTTTTAAAAATACGGTAAAATACGTTTTTCCAAACTTCAAATTATTACACTTTTAATTTAATAATAACTTCCGTCGCGCGTTGGCAATCGAATCTTTGTAGTGTGTGTACATGGATGAAACTTCGCTCTCGCATCGCGGTAATTTGGCTATACGGTCCCTATGCATCAGTTGGTTATTCTGCTCTGAGCAAATACAACTGACAACTCAACGTTAACTTTATGCTGCCGTTTATGTAAGTTTCGGAACAATAAATAAATGTATGTACAAGCATCAGTATATCATAGTCCTATCATAATTTTCTAAATGCCATGACTGACATTTCTATGCATTACTACTTAAACATACATATGTAGCTCCTAATTCCAAAACCCCCTAAAATGAATTTCGGATAATTTTAGTTAAATATGCAGTTTTGTAAATTTTTTTTTTGTTACACATAGAGTACATGCAGAACACATTTTTTTCTCTCAAATGCCACTTAAATCCATGTTAAAAATCAGTGTTAGTACCAAAATACCTTAAAGCAGAGCATAAGTTGCTATTCCCCCTAAAATGAAATCATCTAATCACAGCTCGTTGATGTTCATCTGATCTCAAATCTAGTATTACTGCTAATATACAGAAAAAAAATCATTTACATTACAGAATTATCTTTTTAAATAATGCTGATGTAAAAACAAACATTTAGTGCATTTACTTTCATCCATGACTCAAAAACATATAAAGTCGTTTTAGGGGGTTTTGGAATTAGATGCTACATATGTACTTCACGTTACACGCAGTCACTCTGCCTATAGGATGAACACCTTTGACCTAAATAATTTAGCAGTGAGTAAATGTGGTGACGTACAATCCCATTGTTGATGTATACCTACTGTACTCTAACCATGGCGGTTCCTCTGAAGTTCACAATCGGTACCTGGGTCCCTACATTGGATCCTAGACAAGAGAACCAACTGTTATCACACGAAAGAAGAACAACGATACGTACTTTTTTAAAAATAAAAATAATAGAGATGTGTATACGGAATATATATAACATCAGTATTCCAACTAAGTATCACTAGATGAGTATTATCCGCTAGATCCACAATCCAGTAAATGAATATACATGAAATAAAGTGTACATATCTACACACATTATTTGTGAAAACATAAATCCGATAGTTTATGACACATTTATTTATTCAGTTGCTTATGGGCTTTTACAAAATTTATTACTAAAAAAGATGATGATGTATAACAGAAATTGATAAAATTGAATTAAAATAAAAAAATGGGAACACAGAAAAACTAAAATTTTAGGTTTTACGCAGAATGGCTGAGTACCAAAATAAATTAGTCCTTTGATTCAGAACAGCATCAAGAACATCAGTCTTATATTTAAACATTGAACATCGGAATATATCTACAAGACCAAAATCGTTCCCAAGCTTGTGAATTCTTTGTGTGGGTGCATTCCTATAAAAAATTGTATAAAATGCATTTACATAGAATAGCGTCGGCGACTTGGTACTCCGCACGGAAACATGAAATATAATTAGTTTTTATTAATAAATCTTAAAAATTTATGTTAAATCCTATCTAATTTATGCAATAGTAAAAGTATTTTTAAGTATTACTCTTAGAAAATTAAGTCTGTGTGTAATCAAGACGTTTTTTTACATATTATATTGTCAGCATTTAAATTTTCGTTCCAATCGAGTAATATATTTAAAAAAAGTCGTAGAGCTATTTGATTTCATAATTAGTACTAAAGTGATCACGTGAGTGATACCAAAATGAAAATATCGAAATAAGGAATTTCCGTTAGTTCATGTCTATATATTTGGTTGTCTGTAGCTAGATCAAACAAGCACATTGATTTAGACGAAAAAATAGATTTTTCATTATTGATCATGCGTATCGTATTACAACTAAATCCATGGATATAAACAATAGGTTAACTTATCTTAACACAATTTAAATAGTAGCTTCAAGAAATAATTATTTTAATCATAAATATTTAAACCTTACTAATTACAAGTCGGTTGCAGTTGCAATTCTAATACAATTTACCACTGAATATATATGCTTCCACTGGATGGATAGTAATTGTTCTTTTCGCGAGATAAATTCACTAACTAAATCGCTGGAATACATTATTCAGATGATATTGAACATATACTGAAATGATATAGGATCATTCTTCGCTCACAATTCTTCGCTAACAATTCTTCCCGGCCATAATTATTCATGACCACAATTTTTACTTCACAATTCTTTGCATGAAAAATTCTTGTGTTACAATATATGTAGGTACTGAAAAAATATTTTTTTTGTTAAATGTGATTGTCTTATTTTAAAATGCCGCTCATATTAATTACATTAACATTAAATCATTCATGTGTTCAATGACTCGATCTTTCATTATTATTCATTAAATGTCACAGCTCTTGTATTGTCACATTAAGTAAAATCATCGTACAGATACTCATTATTAATTAAATTTTGCACGAAAAATATTGTGGACGAAGAATGACACTATACTGAAATGTGTTTTATCGTATGTGTATTCCACATTTTAGAAATTATGATAGTATTTCTAGTTCACATTTTTAGTAGGTTACGATTTGGCATCACGATTTGTTATTATTAATTGTAATGTCCGAGTGTTTATATGTGTGTTTTGTCAGCGGTAGCGCGACGTGGGAAGAAATAGGCGTGTGTGTGTGTGTTAGCGAGCGGAGAATGACTTAATATTATGGGGAAGAGAATGATAAAGGAGCCGCGCCTATCAGAGGTCTCTCTTACTGCTCCGATGTGAATTCATTAACTTGTTAAAATGCATCATATATAACTGTATCTCGTGTATATAATAAACTGCTAATTTTCACATGGCAAAGAGTTTAACTGTCGACTCACCAGCATTAGCACTGTACGGATTTGTCAGGAGACAAATCTGACAACCCGAGAACAAAGAAGATTACAACTGGCGCTACCGGTTTTGAGATTTGTCAGGAGATGAAACGTTTTACCACCGGTCAGACTAAAGGTTATCATATTAATCCTTCGATGAAATATTCCAAATAATTTTAAATATTCCAAATTATCAACTTCAGTACAAAGAAATATTGTAATTAAATGCGCCACGTTACGGCAGTACAGTTTAACTATTTGAGATGGAAACTTAAATAAATACAAAACATACATTTTAAAAATGTATATTTAAAGTTCTGTTTGTAAATTCTTACGTACAAAAAAATACCCTATATTAAATCAATGATAAAAAAATATTCAAAGAAAACCCCTACAACTGATGTTTACTCACGAGTTTACTACATTTGTATAGATTACATTAATTAAAGTGTACAAATATCTAAATGATACTTTAAAAGTTTACTTGTATGGTATTTCTATGATAATTCTGTGGTTCTGACCAAAAAATTTTACTATGAGTAGGCAATTATATAAATTATTATATTTCGAAAGATTTAAAAATATTATGTAAAATCTTAACGTATAATATTATTGTTAAAGGATCTCGATGATATTACATTGAAGTACATATTGGCTAAAATGAAAAAAAAAACATTTTTTTTAAAAATCTACTTGTAAATATACAAAACGAAATTGATACATGGCTAAAATAACACATTTTTCAAATTATTTTATTATTATGTTACCTACTTATTACATTTTAATAATAAAAAAATATCTCTATATAAATAATAATTGTACTGCTTTTGAAATTGAAATAACAGATCATTTTCAATTGAAATAATATTAATAATAACAAGTGTCGCAATTTTGGTGGCTGCCCTTCGTTGCCTTTTCCAATCACATTCGCTTTTTGTATAAAATGTATGAAAAACGGCATTTTAATGTATTTTCAAATATGTGGAGCATTCTCTACCTTTAATACATTTACAACGTGAAGCACTAAATTTTACCGATATAATATTATTCAAACATAAAATTGTAATTTATGACGACATTAAGTATTTTTCCAATACAAAATAGGGGACATTTTAAATAGAGGGTGAAAACGTAGTAATGCATTATTCGTAAAAAACATTTACATACTTAAATAAATTATTTATTCTACGAATTCGATAATATTGTTGTCTTTTGATAAACATCCTTCATTATGGAAGCAGATATAGGTCTGCAATATTAAAGGTAATTTTAATAATGGTAGGTTTGGTCTAATAACGACGATAATAAATTGTTCTTCTATACCTAAATATATTTTAGCCCCCCGCAGTTAATTTCTAAATATATATCATTACGAAAGTGCGGACTGCTAAAGGTATTCTGAACCTTTTATATTTATTTAAAAATAATCATTTTTAATTTTTTTGAGATGAAATAAGCTGCTAGTGTATGTTTTTTTTTTTGTAATGAACATATGTATTAATTTGAAATAATTCAATGTATTAAATAAAATAGATTTTTATAGCAATTGATATAGGCATAGGATAAATAATCATTTAAGCACTGTTAATATAAAATAATAACTTTTCAAGAGGAGTATTTATTTTAAAATAGTAATTTTTCAAGAGGAGTGGTTCTTAATTAGACACGCAAATAAAACTATGAAAATCATTTTCCGTCGACAATTATGTAATTTAATTTTAAAAATTTACACACTATATAATTTATGTCGAAGAAAATTTAATGATAACATTTGGTCTGCGGTAGAATGCATTTCCAAACTTTTAAAAAATGTATATAAAACCATATATTGGTATGGTACGTAGACTAATTGGTTTTTTATTTCTTTTTTGGCATTTATTTTTAAATTATTAAATTATTTTGTACTTTGTTGTATTATAATGCTGACATCTATCAATTAAGATAAAGGACTAATGCCTGTATGATATAGTGCTGAAGAGATATGTTTTCATTCTGCAGGAGCTAAAAAACAAGATCCAATCCTACAATTTTTTGGGCATTTTGCGAAAAACGGAGATAGCTTAAAGAAACTTGTTGTGGTGAACCACATCAAAAGGCGGATAAGAAGTAGAAGACCCACTATTTGTTGCATCTACCGAGCGGAAAAGTCCACAAGCAATGGTCATTTCAAGATGTCGAGAGAAGTGAGGAAGCATAGTCAAGAGGAGGGAGTTCATGAAGATCGTGATCCACAATCATGACTGACCGACATGGATGATCTATTTATCGGCATCAGATAGAGCGCCACATTATTCTGCTCTCTCACACAACTTTCGTATAATCCATAAGCATAGTCGATTGTTGAAACTTCTAACATTGTCGTCTTCCAGTATCCGGTAAGTTTGCCTGGTCTTCAAAAATATTTCGCTGACGTCCTCTATTTCTAATGCCATCAACACTCAGGTCATAAATCTTTCTTATCATTTATTCATGATTACTCTTTCTTAATCCTGTTCACCACGCAAATATCACATTTAATATCTTTTAATTTCTTAATTCTTCATTCTATCGTCATGAATTTGCCACATTGACGTGATTTCATTTTCACTGCATTATATCTTCTTTCGTTCCCTTTTTCCAGCTCCAAGCATCACTTCCACACATCTGTGTTATTAGAAGGACTGCATTATATAGTATATATATATTATATAGTATATATATATATATATATATATATATATAGGAGGAATATTATATTCTACATATAAGTATTTTAAAATATATTAAGCATGGATAGTGAGTGGCTTACGATGTCAACATTCACCTTAAATGAAGCAGCAAAGCGATAACTGTCTACTATAAGTGTTATAGGTTTCAACCTCACGCCTAAAAATATACGTAGTATCGAGTCAAAGGTGATTCAGCAACCAACAATATATTACCCCTGGTTTGCGATCAAAAATTCTAGAAACGGCCCGTTTAAAAGGTTTTGTTTGACTACCTGCAGGGGATGCAAAGGTCGGCCATAAACCAGACCGGTATATTTTAATTCTCACGTCTTTTTTCCGTGGGGTAAAAAAGTGGCAGCGCCCACAGAATTCTAAGTAATAGGCCGATGTGATTTCGGTTTTGACCTGCCATCAGAAATGTGTACCTTTAAACACACATAGGTAGATACCCATTTCTTTTTGTGTGAATATGGGTGGATACCTCACTAAATTACGATTTGAAAATATTCAAGAAATATGTGTATAATCTCAATCATGTCAGAGATATAAGCATTTGAAAAAAAAAATAACTATGCGATTATTTCGATTAATTCAAATATTTAATTGATTTCAAATAATATATTTAATGCAGTGGTCAGACTATTTTTTGTTAGATGATTTAGAGCCTAAAGCAAAGATTAATAATGGATAAATTTCTCAAATATTTAGAGTTTTACATATATAAACAATAATATTTTCCGTAACGGTGAAGATTTTGTACATATTCCTTGAAAATTTTGACTAGTCATTTAGTCAGGTAACCATCCACAAAATATTTTGGTTTAGGTCTTTTACGCCCTCCCTGTATATAAGGTTTTAATAGA
The DNA here is from genome assembly GCA_022840565.1 of Eubasilissa regina. Taxonomy (NCBI): domain Eukaryota; kingdom Metazoa; phylum Arthropoda; class Insecta; order Trichoptera; family Phryganeidae; genus Eubasilissa; species Eubasilissa regina. The sequence goes on from JAINEB010000018.1 coordinate 33,672,840, forward strand.
AAATATTTCCATTTTTTCTGATTCGTTGATATTTATCATTCATCCTGAGATTTGAATATTGGTACATACTATTTATAAAAGGTAAATAATTAAAGATTACGTAAATATTATCCAATAAAGTTATGTCTTCTTATTTTTTCTTACCTTATCCATTTAATGAACGTTAGCTATCATCTCTAAGCTCTACAATATTGACTGGCCAAACCATTGTTTCAAGTAATGAGGTAGCTTCTCTTTTGCTTTCCTCTTCGCATTATTACAACCAGTTAGGTACCCATACCGAAGTCACCCTTCTCCGACTTTACTCCATACTGTCAGTATTGTACTGGTTCTGCTGCCCTTTAGGAGTTTGATAAATTAGATAGTCAGAATTGTTACCAATTATGCAAAATAATAATATAATATTTTTATTTTGTTTCATCATCACCGACTTTAACATCTACGGGTCTTGTATAAAATATACACTTCCCTTATTTTATTTATAATTCTTTAAATCACCACACACGAAATTAATACTGTGTGCTCCAAGTGTCAATCACTTTCAAGTGTTCTGTGCTAATCTATAATTCATATTAAAACTAATTAATATGAAGATCAGCTTTGCAGTGTTGTATGAATCAGAATATTGGAGTGTTAAGAAATTCTACAAGGAAAGAAAAAAGACGGAAGGATGAAATTTTGAAAATATATTGTTCTAAAGTGAGTTTCTAGAAGCTTCCTGAAATTTTTAGATTGTTCTCAAGGGTTCGTAAAGTTAAATTGTTTACTCCAGGTGTATCAGGTAGTAATCATGTGTAGAATACTGCTTAAGGTGATTACTCTGATGATTTATTACCCTACTTATAAATCTTATGGATTCCATTTCAACCAACTACGATGCAAAAAATAAGACTAATAATTAATTAATTGTAAGTAACTTAATTATCGCTCAGTATATAGGTTAATATAATATGTTCGAATCTTAAAATGGATGGCGCTGTTTCGTTTTAACATCTCCGGTATCCAATTCGACGAATGTGTTGGAAAAAAGATCTCGAATTAAAAAGTAAGTCGTGCCGGATTAGGGGTGTAATTCGGTAGTGAGGGGCATCGGCCGATAACGGCGCGGATTACCGGATGCCGGATGCCGGATCCCGCCTTTTAAGAAAGCGATCGGGCAGGATTCCTCTCTTCTTGGGCGGAAATAAAAGAATTAAACCTCAAAAAGGAGTGCGATAATGAGTTCTCAACGTCTTCACCATTTTGCAGGTTCGTCTTGGGAATGGAACCACCTTTGTTTATTCTTTAATTTCTGTAAATACTCAGGTGTTGCTCAGGTAGTACTACTTTGATTTCTAACGCGAAAAAATATTATACAGCCACTATAAATGTTATATATTATATTTTTCTAAACTAAATTATGATTTTCGTTTTAATATGCGAAGAAATCAAAAGTAATAATAGTTTAATCTGTCAATAAAATATTGTGTTATGTTTTTGATCTAATATTTTTAAGGAAGCCTTGAACATCTACTTACTCCAGAATGTCGATAAGACTGTAATATTATCCGACTCGCAAACAGCTCTTGAATTCCTCTCTGCTAATATAATTGTTTGGCTAGATAATCCGATAATCTGTTACAATGGAAGATGTCTATTTAAATTGGACAGCAACAATAAACAGGTGTCATTCGTTTGGATTCCTGCACATAAACTGGCTAAGTTGGCTAAGGAGTTTTCGCTCATCAATTCCATATCCCCGATGCATGACAAACTTAATATGGTAAAAAAACGTACGAATTCTATCTGGACTGTACAATCGATAGATTCAAATAAGCATGAGGGTAGTCGGCTTAAAATAATTCAAAGATTTATTAGTCGCACCCCCTGGTTCTCCAAAAGGAAAGTCTTCAAAAGAACAATATCAAATATCTCTAGAATGAGAATTGGGCATTCCCAGGTATCCTCACATTTATTCAGATTGAACTTAATAGATTCCACAATGTGTGAGTGTGGTGCCAAGGAGAAATCCTAATTACCTGTCCATTGCGGATCACAGGTTTTTTTTATAGTAATTTCGTCAATAGTAATTTTCCACTCCCAGTTAACTTATGTCATCTGCTTTTCCTTAACTTGCCAAATTTAATATATATAATAATAAATTTTTTGAACGACAATGGTATTGACTCGTAATATAATATTTCCTATTCTATAATATTATTGTACTTTTTTCTATAAAATAGAGTTTTAAATTGATTAATGGCACAAATCACTTTAGAAGGGTGAATTGACTATATAAAAGAAGATCTAATATTTAAAATCGCACATAATCAATTATAAATACAAATTAAATGTATTAATTAGAAAGATATACATAAAAAATCAATTTTATCGAAAAATATTGTTGTTGCTATCGGGATTCTAACCTGGATCTCTTCCAATTAGGGGAACGTGAATTATCCGATTATGCTATACCAACACAGTGGATTTAAGACAAATTTAATATTTCATAAACACATTTTTTGTTATTATTCCACATTTAATATTCTCGGCCGAAAATCCATTACAGGGTACATCGTAAAATAGCTCGATAAAATAAATTGGTAGAATATTTAATTCATTATAATCGTTTAGAGATATTGCATATTTTTCACAAGAAAACAATAAAAAATATAACAGTGAAAATTTATGAAATATAAAAAGAGAGAATTAACATAGGAACGCGTTAACGACATTAAATTTACTACTGTTATTTGCTATATCCTCTTTTGGTACTAAAGTACACAAAATTTGAGTATATACCTTACTCAAAATTGTAATGTTAGCCGTTTTGGTAAGAGAGGGATGATGTGAGATCCTATCAGAAGATGGTTTCGTGAATTCAATCTTTTGATTTAAAATACCTTTCCTACCGACGCGACGTTTTCTGAACCGCTGAAGCGAATTGATTGGAATTCACTATTCGTATGTACCTTACTATATAGAACACAAATGTAGAGTCCGCGATATATGACAATCAGTATATGGAATGGTAATATTTAATCAATATAACTTTGGCAATGTCTTAATGAAAATATGTCTAGCAAAGCATATTTTTAATATTTCTTTTATCTATTAATTTATCTAATATTTTTAAACTTACTTTATTATTTCACTTAAAATTATGAATTATCATATTTTATGTCGAAGCATAAATTTATTATATTTGTGTGTTTTTAATTTATTTTTATATTATACTCTGTACTACATAAAAAAGTATATGTTTTTATAATTATGATGATTACTTAGAATTATAATATATTATTTTAATCATTATCCAATAATATTTAAAAAAATAAGATACATTATCATTATTACCATGTGTTCTACTACATTTATTCCTCTTGATATATGCCCAAGATAGCCAATTCTCTGTGTCTTCAACCAGACTTCTTAAAAATAATTTAAAAAAAATGAATAACCATTTATGAAAATATTGTACACATCTATCGTTAGGCTAATTCATTTTGTATACGCTTAATTGATTTAATTATCAATAATTCTTTGCGATTTTTTTGATATACGATAATAATTAAATAATTATTTTATTTGAGATTCTTAACTTCGTTTTATTAACCACTTAATGAATTAAATATATTAACCCGTTTCAAAATATATCATGTTTATATATCTTTGAAAAACAAAATACTATTTTGGGTAATTTTGCATTCTAACAATTTGTTAGAAAATGATCATATTTTTGATAAAAATTAGGGATTGTCTATTTTACACGTAAATGGTGTTGTTCTTAAATTAAATAATTTAGAATCATTGAAATTAAATAAAGCGTGTAAAACTAACCAAAATATTATGAACAACCAACTGAATTTAACCACGAGTCCATTATAAATTTTTTTCTCAAAAATTATTCTAATAATAATTTTCGTATTTTCGTATCGTCAAGTAACAATTTATGTTAGGTACTAAATTTATTTTTTAAATAATTATTGTTTTTTAAAAATAGGTTACGTTAAAGAAACAATATAACATATGTTTTTGATTACTTAATGTCATCCTGAAGAAGATAATGATATTATTCAAAACCAATAGATGTATTTAATTCATCAAGTGGTAAATAAAACAAAGTTAATAATCTAAAATACTGGATTTTAACAACAATAATGATTTTGCTAATCTTAAAAATACTAAGTGTTTTAATTTACTTGATATAGAAATAAGAATTTCATTACAAATGTGACAATAAAACACTTGCTTTTTTATATTACTCGTATAATTTACTTGAGACGCGTTTCGTCTTAAAAGGGCATTAACAATTTAATAATTTTAACTCAACAACTTGTATTTATAACTATAATGGGGGAGAGCCATACAATTTTATATGAATGTTGCCCCCATTACAGATACAAGTTGTTGAGTTAAATTGTTAGATTGATAATGCCCTTACAAGGTGAAACGCGTCTCATGTATTTACATGCGCATTAAGCGAGTAAAATAATGCAAAAAATGTTTTCTTTTCATATATGTGATTAACGAGTTCTACAAACTTACCTCGGAAGCAGTAAAAAAAAAATATTGTTATTTTGTAAAGGAATTTAAAAAAAATTCTAATGTGAAGGTTTCAAAGCGTCTTAAAACACGCACTATTTATCTTTTGAAAATATCTGCCAACACACCCCAGGTAGGTTTAATTTAGTGACAGGTGATTTCTTTTAAAATGTTGGCTTGTCAGTTGTGGGGTTCATTTATAATATCTTAGAACACGTTAATGGTCTTCCAAGATCGCAAATAACTATCGGCTCGGATCACGAACACGATTTAGTGGTTGTAAAACATATTATATTATAGTTTTATCTCCACATGAATCTTTGTTCCAGCATTAAGATTATTGATTTGCAAAGACAGTAAGGAATGCAACATTGTTAAGTTAGATCATTTAAACCATTTTTTTTGTATTGAAATAATAAGGAAGAATGGTCAAGTAGGTACCTAAGCTGGGGTAAGAAAGTAAACAAAATAGCTATTAGGACCAGATGCTTATTAACCTTAAATATAAAACAATTTTTTATAATTTATAGTTTGATTACATTCTAGATCTTTCCAAAAATTACAAAATTCTACATGGTTAACTATTAATTTCGTCTTATGTAGATTTCGAAGCAGAAAATAATATTAAACAATAACTGGACAACGACAATTTAAAAAAAAAGTCAATATAGAAACTTGTGTTTAATAGTCTGCCATAGGCCTTATAAGATAATTATCCAATAGAAATTGCATTCATGCTTTCTATCATTTCTACCATTCATGTGACAAGTATGTAGCTATAATTTTTGGTGACTAATTTACTCCCCTACCCAAACCGTAAATTATATTGAATTAAATTAAAATGAATACGTTATTGCATTATAACATTCAAAATTAGTATTTAAATCACTATGCAGGTACAATAATCAAAATACTCGAAGCATTTAACAATGTTGCGATTCAAAATTTTCATTTACAAAGTTTTTTTATTTTTCCTCTAGTGCCTGCTCGCTAAACGAACGACAGTAATCATTGTTTTATATGGAATAACTCAAAATAGTTTTCACTGGACTTTCTGAACCATTGCCATAAATTCTTCTAGGGTTCTCCATTTCGCAGGGATTATTTTGCTAGTAATTTTGCCTTCAATGATGAGATCCAGGATCTGATGTGGCCAAAAATTTGTAACTTTATAATGCTAAGAATTCATTTTTCCTATTGTTGATGTTTGTAGCGTTAACTTTGTGGTTAGATATAATTTTAATTTATTTTTCCTTTGCATTCGGAATACTGTCGTATTTAAATCCTGTTTAATTAGTAAATCTTATAGTATGATTATTGGATACACCGTTAGTTTAATATAACTCTGTTTCAATTATCAAATTATCAGTTCGATAGATCCAAAAATTAATCCAAAAAAATCTCTAGAAAATCGTCATATTTCAATTTTTTATTGAAGCGTGATCTAAATTTCATCAATTGATACATGAATTGATGCATAATCACATTCTCGTACTGATTTACAGTATGTCTATAACATCCCAGACTGATGGTAAATACGGCGAAGACAATATGCTTAAATCTATCAGTCTACCATATGAATAATGTTCGTATTTATATATTCCCTCAAATTTAGTTTGATAATAAATTAATAATAAAATACTTTTATGACATTAAATCGTAATTAACTGTAAATATGTAAATATCATACGTACCTATATTTACGTATCTAGGATTTCCCTTCAATAAATGTAATTAATATAACTGAAATTTAATCAGCAACATATTTTTTTTAAATGTAATACAATGGAGAAATCAAATAATTAGATAAATAAGTGTTTGACTTTATATTTTAGTGTGTTCACTGATGTCTCTTTATTTTCCATAATGTTTAATAATTTTTTAGTGATTTTATTTCAAATTCTCATTTCATCACAACTCATTTTCTCGTTCTCTCACCGTACACATTGTTCGCGATTGATACTTTTATGGTTCGTCCCGAGGATCTGGTAGAATAGATATGGTGAGGGTCAGTATCATATTTACATTGTTTATTATCTCTTCTAAAATTATATTATTTGTTACTTTTTTTGTCAACTGGTAAGTTTTTGCATATTGTAAATAATTTGTAATAATCATCTTCATACAAACACTTATATGTTAGTCCATAGCTACTCACTCCATAACTGTTAACCGAGTCGACCATCGCAAAGTACAGTGAGTACTCAGTTTCTTACATATATTATCAATATGCAGTTTCCCGCAAAATTTTTCATCAATTATAATTATTTCTACATTTTTATATTGCTCCACTTTTTCAGTTTTGTCACATTTACAATTTGTTTGATTTTTATATAAGCAATCGCATTCATGTCCAACAAGATTAGTTTTAATTATTTTTTGTTTAGTTTATGGTAGGTTAGTTTGGTTAGTTTTCTTTACATTTAAAATTATTACGTTGTCATGAGCCCATTTAAGGATGTTGGTAAAATATCTTTGTTTGTTGTGTTTTATGGTGTTAGGACAGTTTTCGGAATATAAGATGTATGTATAGTCGGCAAACATAAACTTTTGACAATGTTTTATAATATTGGCCAGGCTATTTACATGCATAATATAGCACATAAGTACTGATGTATATCCAGTTGGCACACTGTATTTTATTTCTAGTAAAACACTTTGTTTATTCAGTAGCTTACCTGCAAACTTTCTGGATTTCAAGAACACATGGAACCATTTGTTTACAGGTCCCCTTAATCCACTCTCTTTCACCGCTGTTAATAACGTGTGGTCCAAAAAATTAAATATTTTATTGAAATCAATGAAAAATGCGACGTCGTGTTTTTTTTTTATCATATTTATTAATGTTTTTATTTTTTTCTAAATAAATTGTAATTTTATTAATGAGTATTTTATTAATATAACACAATACCTGTTTTTGATATGGTACTGCAAGCCAGTATTTAACCATAATACTGGCAGTCATATATCCCATCCTTGATGATGGAACATGCAAATGAATCCGAAACGTCGGCTAGAAAGGTTGGATTTACACGACAGATTAGCCACGAAAACAATACATAGAAGATTCTGAACAGCCGCGAAAACCTAAGAATATTGAATTATTTGGAGAACAGATTCTTATTGTGAAGTTGTAATTATTCAGAACATAGGTATGTGGTATTTTAAATACTAATTAAATGTATTAATTAGAATGATGTACATATAAAACACCTTCCCCGGTTTGGAAAGAGATCTAGGTTCGAATCGCGGTGGCCCAATAATAATATTTTTCGGTAAAATTTATTTTATATAAATATATATATATATATATATATATATATATATATCTTTCTGATGAATACATTTAATTAATATTGAATAACATTTCCTACAAGCATTTTACTTCTGCTATTTTTAAATAATATTGTTATGACATAACGACTATGGTCTACGATACTATGAATTGTGTATATTGGATGAATTGAAGGTATATTTAACTATTTAACCATAATACTGGCAGTCATATATCCCATCCTTGATGATGGAACATGCAAATGAATCCGAAACGTCGGCTAGAAAGGTTGGATTTACACGACAGATTAGCCACGAAAACAATACATAGAAGATTCTGAACAGCCGCGAAAACCTAAGAATATTGAATTATTTGGAGAACAGATTCTTATTGTGAAGTTGTAATTATTCAGAACATAGGTATGTGGTATTTTAAATACTAATTAAATGTATTAATTAGAATGATGTACATATAAAACACCTTCCCCGGTTTGGAAAGAGATCTAGGTTCGAATCGCGGTGGCCCAATAATAATATTTTTCGGTAAAATTTATTTTATATAAATATATATATATATATATATATATATATATATATATATATATATCTTTCTGATGAATACATTTAATTAATATTGAATAACATTTCCTACAAGCATTTTACTTCTGCTATTTTTAAATAATATTGTTATGACATAACGACTATGGTCTACGATACTATGAATTGTGTATATTGGATGAATTGAAGGTATATTTAACTACCCCCGGGGTATCTCGGCAGGTGTATGTCTATTAGAGAAGGGATTTAGGCTTCAGGCTTAATACAAAAACTACCGCAAAACACTTCCGAGATATCACAGCTTACGTAACTTTACGTTTCTTGAACCTTATATCTTATAATAAATCCAGTTACTTGCTGCCGACAAGGATATGAAAGTATTTATAAACTGATCCTTTTGTTTTAAGTGTAGAAAATGATATACTTTAACATATTTAAAAAAATGTGTTTATTTTCGTTTATATTTTGTCATTCACAAATACAAAATTATAATATTCAAATAATTGGGCAAATAACAGTCCGAAGTAAGGCTGTTTAGTATTTCTAGTTAAATTCGTTACATATTTAATTGTATATTAATAAATTTATTTAACTTAATAATATTGCATAGTCTTAATAACTGGCTACTTTAACATAGACTAAAGTCTAGTAATGTAGCCAGGTTAAGGCTGTAAGGCTGATACTTGTCTCATCTCACTAAAAAGATAATTTATTTGTATTGTAAACCTAATCGCAATTTAGTTGTAACAAGTATATTATATTATGTTTAATCATTTCATGTTCACTTCTGATGTAAAAAATGTTAATAAAGCTTGTCTTATTTACCTGCTTATAACATACTGTTACACCATAACGTAATTTATAATCACAAAATATATTTTTCGTACAATAGTTAGGCCATATAGAGTAGGCCATAAAATTTTATTTTAAAGCTTCAACTACCGTTATAAGCAATAAAATAAAATTAGAATAAGATTTTAGATAAATAGTGCATAGCTGCTTACCGTTTATATTTCTGTAGTCTCACTGATGCAAAAAACAGGTTTTATTTATGAAGTACTAGCGAATACTCGGTATGTGTTGCAATACCACTTAAAGCAAGACAATGTTTGTATTTTAATTCTGATTATTGAAGTGCTTTTGGATACATAATATTTTTTGTTTTTCCGTCTGGTGCGTGTACGAATAAATCAGAAGGTTTTACAACGCGTGAGCAGGCCACATACAGCTGTCCATGTGAGAAGCATGAACTTTCCAAATTTAGTCCACATACGTGTAGCGATTGTCCCTGTGTTTTGTTAATAGTCATTGCAAATGAGAGTCGCACCGGAAAATGCAGACGTTTAAATTCGAATGGCATATCTGTCGGAATCATTGGGATGCGTCGCAACTGTACATCTTTAAATGTTCCATTTAAAATTGTAGCTTCGATGATATTGTTCATTATCTTTTTCACTAAAAGCCTGGTACCGTTGCAAAGTTGTGGTGGATTTATATTTCGGAGAAGAATGATAGGTACTCCAATTTTCAATGTTAAAAAGCGCGGCGACACGCCTAGCTAATCAAGTGAATTTAAGAATTCAGTTGGATAATTGACAACTTCGTCTAGATTCATTACAGTATCGATGGAATTATACGTTAATTAATCTCTTCGCCTGGTATTTCGTTTTCGGCAATAAACTATATGAAATACACACATTTGTTGAAATAACTCGCCCGCCATCTATTGTAAAATGGTTGTACTAATTTAGAAACCTTTGCGGGCGTGTGCACAACAACCAAAGTTTCATCGCAATCGGACGAACGGTAAAGGAACGCATATGGGACATAAAAAAACAAACATTTATTTATATATTTATATATATATATATATAGAAATGGGAGCAATTTTCACACGTGCAATTTCACGTGTTCATATTGCAAAAAAACAATCAAATCCAGCTCATTCTAAATCTTTGAAGTATTAATTACTATATATTATCATGTCATTTCTCAAATTTTGTTACGGTATCTTAACGATGATACTTTATTTATTATTACGGAGCTCATGTTACGTTGAACGTTTCGTCGTATGTGACAGTAGGTGTATTGACATTTGACAAATGTGAGAATGTTTGTACTTCCCAAAACAATCTTTTACCTGTTGTGCTGCGAATATTGTGTAACGGTTCAGTATTCCATGGTTACTGTATGCTATTATATTGACAACACCATGTTAAATAGATAAACTACTCCATCGCACGAAAACACCGACAAAAAAAAAGGTTTTATAATCATCCAATTTCTTGCCGAACCTAATTTATGTTATATTATGTTTATTTTTATCGTTTTGTGTATATATTTTTGTTTTATTTTTCTTCCCTACTGATTTGGTATCACGTTCCTTACATTATTTTAACACAAATGAGAATACTATTTACGTAAAACATTATGATAATTAATTCGAAATGAAACATAATTTAACATTATGCTGTTCATGTTAATGTTCCGATGAAAGTGAATTCCCGGGTTACGTAGTTCATATTTCGATATATTAATGATAGTTTTCTTTCACATAAAACACAAAAAATGTACATCTATTTATGGTAGGTATCTAATTCCAAAAAAAAAATCATATTGAAATGAGAGAAAGACCAATTTAATACAAACATAAATAATAAGAAAATACACTTTGTTTAACCACTATTTATTGATTTATCAACATGTTTCAAGACCAACGATTCCTTCTTCAGGATACAATGTAGGTATACTAAAATTAAAAATACAGGCATAGACAAAAACAAAACTATAAATATAAGTGATGGGTAACTAATTAGGAACTAATGTAATAATGTTTAATTTACTTCATTCATTCACAATAACCGGGTGCTTGTATGAAAAGATGTATAAATGTTGATGACGTGAGAATTGTGTATCAGAACAGAAGAGTCTGGCGCTCTATCCTTTTGCCTACCCCCGCGTGATGGTAAGTAAATTAAATTACACTTTTTATTAAATAAATTTATAAACCATTATTAATGTCAAAATAATGGTTCGTTTCCAAATAAATTTATTATGTTATTGTTATTTATACATCTCAAATGCTTCTTAATTCTAATATCAAAATTTTACCTATATAAAAAATTACATTAATTTAAAATTAAATTTTAATATTAGAACTAAGCATTATACCCCTCCTAAGACGGGATGGTTATAAAAGTTGTCGTTAGGAATCGTGAGAATCAAAGTTGACACCTAATATAAGTCTTAGAATTAACTACACTTTGTATGTATGTACTTAAACTCGACATATTAAATAAATTTCATTAATTTTATAAAATGATCGTGAACTAACCGATAATGCTATGTTATCAAAATCATTAAAATATTATCCACATATACACATGCAATCATAAATGGAAAGCGGCTACGCTACGTGCATTAGCATATTTATTAAAATATAAATTCGCGCCTTGGGGTGCATCGAAATTACCACCCCCCAATCGTAAAACGTTTTATTCACCGTCAGTTCAGTATTGTATTATTATAGTTTAAGCATCGTTTTACGGGGCGGTGGTACGACTTTCCCGCTGTAGGTAATATAACAGCGAATATAAATAATAGTAGATAGATGAGAGAAAAGGCGAGTAGGTAATGCTGTACATTTTAGTTCTAATATATTTGAAATACAAATTAATACATCTACAATTTCATTTTTAATAGTAATCAACTTTATATTACAGTGAATCTCAAATACCTTTGAGTAAATCCGTTAGAAGACGCCAAAATCAAATTAATTTATCAACTTCATTTTAATTTGTGAGCTTTAACACAATTTAATATCAAGGAGAACACATTTTTGCTGTGAAGTTACATTTTCACATGAAAAATGTGATCTCCTTAACTAATATATTTTATTTAAATTGTATGAATTGACTGTTAAATACTATTATCATTTTCTGATAGATACCCAAGTATATAATTGTAATAGTTTTTTAAGTTAATGAATGACAGGCAATAGTCACCAAATTATTAAAATGAGTTACGAGTTGTCGTGCTTGTGCGCGCAATACGCAAAAGTAAATGAGTACATTTATTTGTTTTTTTGGTATATATATTTCCTGATATTTTCATATTATAAGTATCTTTTAATTTTTATTGGATATAAAATACAATACAAAACTCGATTACCAAATTTTTAATTTTGCAGTTTTGTTCTGCGCGTTATTGTCGTCGCGCATCTGTCTGCGCGCGATTGTCGGCACCCAACTGTCTCGCGCGCAATTGTCGGGGCGCTCTAATAGTTAGAATTGTTAGTTTAGTGCGCAGTATAGAAAATTAATTTGTCTATTTTTTATCACATTTTTAAATCTACCTAATATGTCAAATTCAATTAGAGGAATTAAATATTTTGACATAGTGAGAAAATATGAAAACGTAAGGATGAATACATTTCTGGATACAGTTGAGGATCTTTAGAAGTAATCGATATGATGTGTGAAGTTCGGATGTAGCGCGTAGATCATCTGTGTTAAAGATGTGCAGAAATGTTTATAATCAGAAGATATACGTGCGAAGGGTATCCGCCTCAAATCTCGAGTTCCTGATATTCTATATGTAGGTGTATTGCGTATATGAGGCCGAGTCAAAAATTATCTACACTTCCGCCATAATATACCTTCAAGGTTGTCATACTGCTTTATGTACGCTCCTCTAGGAGTTTGATTTCTCTGGTCGGAAGGTGTAAAAGGGGGTAAAATTCACCATAGATTTTTATCACAATACGGGGACAGTGCTTTATCACGTAAATGGGTTTATTTTTTGTGGATCGAGAAGTTTAAAAGTGGCCGGACGAGTGTAATGCACGAAGAGGGAGCAGGGCGCCCGTCAACTTCCACAACGGACGTTAAGATTCAGCAAGCTCGAGAAATGGTTCTAGCGTTTTAGAAAGTTACTATCGGTGAAGAAGCGTCTTCTTTAAACAGTCATGGTTCTGCCCATCAAATCTTTCACAGCGAGCTTGGCTTCCGTAAAATGTATGTAAATAAATTGTAGAACGAAAAATGTAGATAATTTTTGACTTGCCTTCGTATATATCTAGGTGTTCGTGTGGAGTATGACAAGCAATAAAGCATCAGGTTAATATAGAACGAAATTAATACTCATGATTTAGAACGACTGAATTTATTCAAGGTAGAGTTACAAATGTTCAGTTTCATTCTTAACTAACTTACTGATGCCGAGTGCGGCGCGGTAGCTGTTAGCGTAGTCGGCGTCGAGGAGAGAATGGCTTGCTCCGAATTGCCCGCTGCTCGCGGAAACTGTCGGAAGCCGCAAGTACATCTAGCCTGTGTCTTGCATATGTGGCTGTCTTGAGCGGAGACGATAGCTCCATGCACCCAGGTTTCTTTAGCGTTATGCAGTGCAACCCTTGCTCAAATAATGGTATTATTTGTCTACTGCAGTGTACACGTAGTTTGAGATTAATTTATCTTTTTACTTAAAGTCACTTCTAATTAAACCATAATTCAACTTTAACCTCTGATCAATTACTATTTAGCTGACTAATTCACGCCATTTTATCACACTCAAGTATTTTTTTTTTACATACACAGTTTGAAGAATACCATTATAAATTATTAGAACAAAACACATTTTTTCTGATTCTTCTTTAATTTATTTTATTTCGAAGATTTCGCCTTGTAGGGGAAAAGTTAATCTTTAACACTATACAAAAACCAGTTACATCATAGTTACAAGAAAGCATAATTATTTTAGTGGGAATATATAATGAAATAAGAAGTGAGTAATCTTGTCGGCTGTTTTTCTTGGATCTAAGCCTGGAAAACGGCTGCTGGTTTAAGGTATTCTGTTACTCTTTCAGAAGTTAGATTAATAATTTGAAGGCAAAGTATTATATAATACCAACACATTATGTAACCCGTATCACCGAAAACACGCTTCGAAGCTATGTTTCAGCCTACACCCTCAAACACCTCAGGGGTTATTTGTTACTGTTATTGAAATATATTAATAATAATAAGGTGGTTTGATATGTTTTTTATTATCTAAAAAAGTGATAAATCTAAAGGTTTTTTTTTAATTTTATGGATCTCGATCAATAAACTATGTACTACCTATTGTGATTTAAATTGCGTATATATGAATCATGCATATTTTAATCTGGCGCTAAAAGGCTCAATTAATTTAAAATACAGGTTAAACGTTAGTAGATAAAAATTCTACAATATAGATTATTAATATCAATAATTAAGTATGTAAATTTATGATTCTTTAATCTTGATAAATTATGTATATTAGTAGAACACATTCATATTGTGAAGTTGTAATTATTATACAACATTATTATTATTTATTTTCAGTGTATCAATGTGTCCAAAATTTAATAAAAATTAATTGATAATTTTGGCGTCTGCTATCAGATTACTCAAAGGTATTTGAGATTCTGTAAATGTAAAGTAGATGGCTCTTTCAAATAATAGAACGATTAAATGTATTACTATCAAAAAGGTAACATGTAGGTTCAACAATTTGTCGCTAAAAATATTGTCGCTGTAGCATACTTGGATAAGGCACCTTCCTCAGTTAGGAAAGAGATCCCGGTTCGAATCCCGGTGGCGCAACAACAATATTTTTCGATAAAATTGATTTTATTTGTATATATTTCTAATTAATATATTTGATTCATTATGCATATCTCCTGAAAAGTTAAAAATATCCTGAATGACTCAAAATATTTTACAAACCAAAACAAACGCATAAAGTAGTAAATATTTTAATTTTGGCATTGATGATGTCATTATTCATCAATAGCAAGAATTTTTACCAATGATTTGAAGACATTTTAATATTAGTGTATAAATATAGATGAAAACTAATTTTAATAACTTTTGGTTTCATTTGGTTGATTAAATTATTCAGCATAATTAACTTGACATTTTAAATAATGTTCATAGTTAGTGCAACAATCTACATTACCTTTGAAATAAAAAATAGTAATTTTCTTTCATATTTTTAAAAAATATGAAATATCTGGAGGTACAAAGAAAGACGTTGGCGGTGACATGGACACCATGTTTTGGAAATAATTATGTAACATTGTTGCATGTTGTGCGACAAACGTGAAAGTGTGTGTGTAGTAGAAAAAAATTACATTTTCTTGCGGCAAAGCGACTCAAAAGCGACACATCTCTTTATCTTTGTGGAACATGTTCACTAACTAAACTTTGCACGATATGTTATGGTATAATGATGCCATGTAAAAGAAATATAACACTTTACTCTGTAAAATGTAAAAAAAAAAACATTAAATTGTTCATCTACAATATTGCAATTTTTTCAGTTTCAGAATACATGATTATTTAAGAAAAGTAAATATTTCACCGGAAAATGAACAAGTGACAAATGAGATAAATATAAATGCTATATATTATAAATCGGTAGTAACCATATATTTCTATGATAGATGGATATTTTCTGTTTATTTGTTTTAATGATTACGCTTCGTCACTATTAGATTTGGATCTGTTTATGTTAGTATTGTTTAAAGCAGCCTTAAAAATACCAAAGTAGTCGTTAAAAGAGTTAAAAGTGTAAAGTTTCAAACCGTGAGAGTTCCGATCGCGAACAATGTGTACGATGTGTGAATGTGTTATGCCAAGAATAAATAACAAAACCAATAAAGACCTATTAAACATTTAAAAAAATGATGAGACCCCAATGAATACCTTAAAATACAAAGTAAAAGAACATATTCTTATCAAATTTTTTATTTCCTTGTTATATTATATTATATTCAGGTATCCACCCATAAAATACTGTGGACTATATTTGACACCCTGTAAAAATAGATTTTATTCTGTATATATATATTTATTATATTTATATATATTTCACTATTTATATCTTTCATCTAATAATAATAATGGATAATTTGTATAGCGCCACTTTTGTAAAAAATTTTACCTCAAGGGCGCTTTACACATAAACTGTTTATAGTTCTACAATTATCTTTGTTTTTTTAAAATTAAAAATCGTTATTTTCACTTATGGAAATGATTTTTTGAAAAACATTTTATCTACTTTTCTTCCCTTGTTATATTTATATCCAGTTTAACTATGTAAAAGGCAATCCTTGCCGTAAAACTATCATGCAGTTTGGCAAAAAATAAAATAAAAATTACTATATATGTAATACAGAATGGCAGTACAGATTATCAAATAATGAATATTAATATTCATTTGCAATCTTTCCGAATTGTGCAATATATGTCACCCATGTATAATATTTGTTAAAACTGCTGTGATATAATTCTATTAATTTTTGCATTGAAATTCAGTCTGTATAAAAATATCATATTCGGTTGATTGATTGATTTAAAGTTTTTTTTTACCAGTTCATATTATTTAATTTCTCTAGGTTAACGATGTATGTTTGTGTTTAATAATATTATGACGATAATCATATAAATTTAGGATAGTTCTAGGTGTGATAGTTCTAGGTGTTCTAGTAACAAATATGAACGTACAAATATGGTTCATATAAATTTAATTGCCATAACTTAATTGTTAGAGTTGTTACTGCTTATAGAAAACTTCCGGATTCAAACCCTAGTGGGAGCGAAGTTTTTTTATTTGTAAAAATGTTTAGAAAAAACAACAATTGATAACGGCTGCTAGAGAAACGGATATTTAGCGGTATCGGTAAGCCAAATGTAATAAATCTATGAAATTATTATATAGGTACGTATTTTAACGTGCAATGGAAAAAACGTATTTTTAATATTTATCTCGCTTTAAACTTTTTCGATACAATTAATATAGGTATACATAAAATAATATGTATTTCATAAAGTAACTACCGAAGTGCAAAAAGTGCCAAAGTATTTTGAAACAAAAATTAAAGGAAATGTACACCACTTTAGAAAATTTCTTATTCTATGTAAATATTTAACATCCCTGAAACAATTTATTTTAAAATGGCAACTTCATCCGGTATTTATTAACTTGAACATTATTATCAATACTAGCAGATAATAAATCGGCTATCGCCGATTGTTTATCTGCTAGGCTCTGTGAGCGACTATTGTGGCCGCATCGCAGCCATTAGTTACCTCTGCGCGGTTAAGATCTCATCGCCTATCACCGATTACTTGCTGATAATCTCTGCCGTCAGGGTTTTAATAGAATCTATATTTCAATGGTAGAGCTTTCCTCAAAATAAACCACACGTAAATAAAATGTCGATGTAATTAAAATTGTTCCATCTTTCTAAGTTAGCTGTCAAAATGAACAAAAATGACATTCGTGGATAGACAATTTCTATGGTAAATAATATTTCTCCCTTACCATAGACGTAAGAAAATATGTCATAAGTCAATATACGATTTCGTTAAAATATGTTTTTTTTCTCTTACTCATATTAAAGACAATGTACACTCCATTTCAAATTGAACATATATTTACGTACTGTGATTGAATGTATAAGAGATATTAAAAACGAGTTCGTTTTTACAGACCTGGCCATATAATCGTGCACTATCTAGCCATAATGACACTATATCTAAGACGTCCTAGAAATATATAGGGAAACGTAAAATTCTTATGGATGAGTAAATTCTAAAACTCCCACCAATTGCAATAAATTCGTATTGCTATAAAATAAATAATATTTTAATAAAACATATTAAAATAGAAACTATTTCAATTACTAATAATTTTTACGTAAATAATAATTTACTTAAACTAAATGGAATAAAATGAATATAAAAAAATTCAGTACCGACTGTATCCGATATTATGTAGATGCACCTGGAATATTACCATCGTACTTTAAGTGCCATAAATTTTAAAGCCCTATAAAGATAATAATGGTTAAGTATTGATCAATATATTTTGATATGCCATCAAAGAAATTCATTTGTTTGAAAATGATATGAACAGAAATTGTCGAAGTTTACAATAAACATACGCGATAAACTTCAAATTATTATAATGTGAGTTTATATATATTATATTATTACATTATAAGTTTTTTGCATAAATATACGTTAATTTTATCTTACAGAAAGATTTTTTTTTAATATTATTATTTAGAATATACCGATTCCTGTCAAATTAGAAACATTAATTAAATTTTTTATGTATTTTTTTTTTAAACTACCTAAATAGATTCATCGCTACACACAACCTGCAACCTGTGATAACTAATTTTTGAATAGCAATATTTATTTTATAAAATATGCATATAACGCATAGAGACGTCTACAGCCAAGAAATTAAAATAAATGAGTTTATCAATTATTTCGCGACACATTGTTTTAAATTAATATAGTACGATGCAAATTCTAACTGTGAAAAATTTGAAGCGTTGTAATCGGTGTATTGTTACGACGTGCTAGTATTTATTTTGATAATAAAGTAAGCAATTTTAATCATAAATTTTTTTATTTATATATCGAAATGAATTTTATATCTAGTGGACGAAATTAATTTTGAAACATTGTGTTGTGTAATATAAAAATATTATATAATCAATTCAAATGCAAACCTTTAAATATCCCGAAACGAAAGAAACATGACTTAGACCACCTTAATAATAAAGGGCACATACTATACAAGTAGTTCGCACTAAACATTAAAACATATAAAATCTTACACAAAGCTGTTTCAAGCTAAGCCTTATTAAGAAACGCTGTCTTTACGTGCCATTCAAGTCCTTAAATTTTAATGCCACGTTAAGATTAAGGCATACCAACTCTTTAAAAAGGAAAAGATTTTATTCGGTGATGTTAATTTTATAGCTGTTATATCAGAGATGAAAAAACTCTCTGAAGAATACCCAAATTTGGTAACGACGAATATTAACCCGAAAAAGACCGCACGGTTAGTTCCCAAAGAAATAGGCGAAACTTTTAGATATCCTAACAGGTCTTGCACATTGTTTCCGTGATAAAATAATCAAAATAGTTATAACAAAGTTTAATATTTATTAGAGGTAACTCAAAAATTTTAACTGGAATTACATTTTTAATCAATGATAAAATAAAATTTGATAAAATAAATTAAAAATGAGAAAAAAAAACAATTTTAGTAAAACCAATTTAACTATGATAACAATCATTTAATTATATGAGTAATTTATTTTAAACGCGTATGTTACGTTACTTTTATTTATAATACTGTAATATTTTCAAAATGAAATGCTAAGTATAAATTAAATGTATTAATTAGAAAGATATACATATAAAATCAATTTTATCGAAAAATATTATTGTTACTACCGGGATTACTTCCAATCCGGGGAATGTGTATTATCCGATTACGCTTTACCAACACAGTGTATTGACGATAAATTTTCGAATCTATATGTTACAATTTTAAAATTAATACATCTATCGTTCCATTATTTGGAAGCCATCTATTTTGTTATCCCGGTAGCAACAATATTTTTCCATAAAATTTATTTTATATGTATATATTTGTAATTTATACATTTGTTACGTAAAAGCATAGATTCCAGAAGAAACAGGATATTCGGAAGGAGGTTTTCACTCACCACAATCCAGTTCTTCTGACACTTCCAAGGTGGACTGTAAACTATATCACTTTCTTCGTTCAGGGGTCCTAGTCCTTTAGAATGCACTGTATTAGATGCGACGTCTCAATTTAATACTATTCCTCGATTCACGCATAACTACACTGCCTCAAGGTCGCCGTTTAACTCGTGGTGGCGTGTTGGGTGTGGAGAGAGAGGGTAGGGGGAAGGCAAAGTACATTATTGTCGTTCAAGAATAATTAACAAATAAATATATGTCCCAAATGACATTTAATTAGTATTTAAAATATCACAGACCTGTGTTCTGAATAATTCCAACTTCGCAATAAGAATGTGTTCTCTTTAATAAAATGAAATGAAAAATGAAATACAAACTCAAAACCTTATGATAGATCTGTTATAATAAAATAAACCGGGCCTTCTCCGACTACGACACATTTAACAGCATTAAGTATATTAAAAAATATATGCGTTTATGGTTATGATATCCAAGTACCTAGTAGGTATAGCGTTTAAGACGCTGGCCTAGTGATCTAGTGGTCGGGGGTTCGCGCCACGTTCCTTGAGACCAGCAAGTCAGTTCTATTATCATAGTACAAACGTTTATCTTAGTT
Source organism: Eubasilissa regina (assembly GCA_022840565.1). Taxonomy (NCBI): domain Eukaryota; kingdom Metazoa; phylum Arthropoda; class Insecta; order Trichoptera; family Phryganeidae; genus Eubasilissa; species Eubasilissa regina. The sequence continues at coordinate 33,693,366 of JAINEB010000018.1, forward strand.
TGAAAATTGATGTGACATATTGATGTGACATGTATCTCGTATAAGAATAGAATATTGATGTGACATGTATTTCGTATATGCATCTCTATTTTTTATAAAAATAAAATATATTTTTTGATACAAGTTAAATTAATCAACTAGAAAGATATACATAAATGATATATTTATAAAATAAATATTAAGTTACTACCGGGATTCGAAACTAGATCTATTCCTATTCGGGGAAGCGCGTTCTTCACTTTCTCTACAACAATCAAATTCATATTCGACAAATTTTTAATTTATATTCTATAATATTTCCAATTGACATATTATATGTATATATATATTGTATTAACTTGTATTAAAATACCACATAACTATGTTTTGAAAATGCAACTTAACAACAAAAATGTGTTCTCCTTAATACCATTTTAGGTTTGTATTAGTCCTTATTGGACAAATTAAAATCAGCTAACGAGAAAAATATTGAAATAATTTTTGTACTTGTATAAAACGTGAAATTCTTTTTAATGCTTTGACCAGAAGTGTATGATTAAACATTCCATTGAATTATGTTAATTTATGTCGGAGTTTGTTTATGTTTTGATAATATTTGAATTTTTACTTATATATTGTATATAATAAATCTAGTGTTAAATATATAAGAGGTGTCATAATAAAAATTAAAAACATAAAATATAATCGTTAATATTTGAATGAACTATTTTTAAATACTAAATTAATGTATTAATTATAAATATATACATATAAAATCAATTTTGTCGAAAAATATTGTTTTAGCGTCACCGGTATTCGAACCTGGTCATTTCCAATCCGGGGAAGTGCACTACCTTTGTGCTATAACGTGTCAACAATTTGTACCACATTTAAAAGTGTAAAATATATCTACAAATAATCTAAAATATTTTAATGTCGGTGCAGCTTGTATAAAAGTTGTGAACACCTGAAATAGACTCATATAAAAAATCACAGCTTGTCTGAGTAAGATGCACCTGCCCGAGCTTCCTGCAGCTTTTACGGTTTTTATGCTTACCCCTTCGTGCCTTGGGTTTGAGGAGACATTAACGATCCGAGCTCTTGTTAGGTTAGGGCATTTATTAGTCTCAGTGTCTGTGACCAAATTACCTCCAAAAATGCTTACGCCAGGGTCTAGACGAAACAATTTTTATTTTTCATAAAAAATAATTTTGGTTTATCAGACAAAAAATAATAATTGTTATAATAAAGTTATAACTTAGGGGAAAGTACAATTTTGCACACCTATAAAACTAACAAGATATGGTGTATTCCTTTGGAAATATATACAGTCTACAATATTAATTTATTTATTTATTAATCGTACTGCTATGCGTGAATCATAATTTGACGACTCATCATAGTCTACAAGCTGTGCCAGCTTTAATTTGTGAATTGACATTAATTAGTTATAAAAATAAAATGCAATGCTGAAAGGTCTGGATAATTATAAATATAAAATAAAATTAGTTTAATGAAAAAAAGGTGTAAAAGATTTTTCAAGCTCAACAGTATATAGAAAAATATGTCCAGGTCATTTATCATGTTAGTGATAACATTTTGTTTAATAGGCACATTCGTGAAATGGAATATAATATGCAATATTGGTGTGTGTATCAAGATAATGTTTCGCGGTTTCTTAACATTTTAAGTAAAACGCATAAACGCATTAAAATGCCAAAATTTGTATCTCACGCTAAGCTATTAGTCTGTTAACACGCACTTTTGGAACTTCCAAACACGCAGAGATTAAAATCGTATTTTTAAATCATGTTTTCATCTGTGGACGACAGGTCCCGGCTTTTGATAGATAAGTCAAGACCCTTGAAGCCTAGCCTTACCCTATGCGGTGTCTTCTATTTCAAATAGAGTTAGCAGTTAAAAGGGAAATGATGCGGTCCTTTAGAAGCATTATTTGAGAAATCAGCATTCAATATATTATTTACAATTTTATTATTGCTCATAAGATCAGCAATATTGCGTTTCTTGTTAAAACTTCTTAACCGTTGTTTTTCAAAGATTTATGGTATGTTAATTTTATGATTAAATCTGCTTTAAATTATTATAATTTTGTTTATAGTTTTTAACAGATTCCAACAATAATTATATATTATTTAACGTGAGTACCAGATTGGCGAACTATTTATAGGTACTCTTCTATAACTTCTATAATCTATAACTTACTGCATTTCTAAATGGCTTTATCACACTTGTTATGAAAGTTAACAAACCTTTTGGTGATTTATCCAGTATATATAAAATCCCGTCAGTTATTCCTAAGTGACTTTCGGTGATTATGAATTAAGTTGAATAAGGTAGATGTCTCTTTTAAATAATGGAAATAAATTTTTCGCTAAAAATATTGTCGCTGTAGCATAGTTGGATAATGCATCTTCCCAGGTTTGGAAAAAGATCCGGGTTCGAATACCGGTGGCGCAACAACAATATTTTTCGATAAAATTGGTTTTATATGTATATCTTTCTAATTAATATATTTAATTAGTATTTGAAAATACTCTTGTGATAATGTTGAGCAAGATAAGATAAATATCATCTATGTGACAGTATTAGGCCGCGTCGCTGCCCAGATAGATTCATTGTTCTTTGTTACATAAAAAAAAAAACAAATTTCATCAACAATCATAATTTATATTATTGATATAATTGGCATTAACTTAGTAAAGTTTCATCATTAATAATAATTAAATAATTATTAATAATGATGAAACATGTCGATGAGAGTTACCGTTTTTCTCAAAACACGAGTGGTGCTAATAAACTCAAGTAGAGTAATAACATTGTTTCATTTATATCCATTCAATCATAATCTATTTGAATTAATAAAAAAATACGAAGCACGCATTTTTTTTGTAAAATTAATACATTATTTCTGTGTCAAGTAAAAATCGTAGACATAAGATAAATAATTAAATACACTTGCTCTACCTCTCGAGCTCAACTAATGCAGTCTTGAATCACGTATTGGCATATTTGTTAAAAATAATCATTAACCAATTACATTAGAATATCAACGTTAGAAGCAAAATATTCAACATTTTTAAGCTTGTTTAAATATAAGAATAAATATAAATAGAGTATTAAAATAATCTATAAATATTGGTGCAGCCCTGGATGTAGGGTAAAATATTTCTAGTTTATTTGATTGCGCATTCAGAAAACGTGTTAAGAAATTTAATTAAATGATGTTATCTTCTGACGCCGATAAAGAATATGTTTATTCCGACAGAAAATAAGGTTCCAGATCTGAACGTGCTTAATGTATAAATACATTTTGTTAATGTTTTACCCTACCCTTTTTAAAACTGGATAAACGGGATAAAAATACAGTTTAAAAGAAATGAGACCACGTGAGAAATGTTAATATTTTTAATAGAAATTTTAAAAATTTAAATTTGCTAGAATTCTATCTCGAATTTGAATACTCGCTCACTATGGACTCTTTATTCATTATTGGCATATACTAAAATTGAAAAAAGAAGACAATTATTATAAAAATCAACTAAAATAGAAGGAGACGTCAAGGATGCATTCCATTCTCCATTACATTTGTTATGGAGTTGCTTATATCAAGCTTGAAACTATTACAAGCCATTAAAGAATAGGAAGGAACTTTATCTATTGGTGGTGGTAATAAGTAATGTTGGCGAGGAACTGATCGTCTAGAAACTAGTGATAGTATAAAGCATTCAAATTTTAAAAAATGCGTTAACGGCTGTCGGCTAAATTTAGTGACATAATCAAAATTCAAACTGGTGCCTGCTTCTTACGACTCAATTAATTTGTAACATTTTGTTTATCACAAAAATATACATTTATTGTCGTAATCTTGGCTTCGAACTCATAAGAAAACAGCATTCCTTATATACACGAATTTTCAATTACTAGAAATATTTCTAGCCAACTGAAAATGAATTTAATGGTCGCGGTCTTTCAATAATTATCTATATTGTCTTAATTCTTAAAAAAAACATTTAGTATAACAGTTTAACATTACTTTATTATAAACAAATGTTTTATTTAAGTAATACTCTTAATAAAAATATAACCTAATGTATGACTTCTGATATAAATGAACAGGTAATTAAATGTCACATTTTCATTAAAAAAATGCGAAAAGATGAATTAGCATTGAAAGGCCTTATTTAACACATTCGCTTGACCTAGTGAAATACTGGTAACGAGACTTAAATGACGCGCCACCGGACTTTATCTCATTGTGTATAAAGAATGATACACAAAGAATGATGGCACTTTTACGGTACCAAAAGGTACCGTAAAAGTGCCAAATAACCAGGGCCGTCCCTAACCAATAAGTAAGTAATAAGTAAGGCAAAACCTTTGGGCGGCACCTTCAAGGGGAGGCAAATTTAAGATAAAAGTAAACAAACATAAATATTCGAAATACTTTTATTACTTTATTTTAAAGGTTGAAAACATTAACACGAAAATCAATTTGAATTCAATGTAAAAAGAATAACATTTGATGAAACCATCTAAAATATATGATGGAAATATACATACACACATACACACACACACACACACACACATTGTTGTGAATATAATCAGTAAAGCTACAAAAATGGCACGTTTTGTACTTCATAATACCAAACATTTCAAAAATCTTCAAACATATCTCCAAACTCTTACCCGACACAATTGGAAGACGCGTCCTGCATCTGGAATCCTTATTATAAGATATATAAGATAGATAAATTGAAAATTAGTTTAAAAAAAGTTCATGCAAACTCTAAACAATATATTGCAATTACCAGATAGTACTATATAAATGCAACATTTTAACTTTTTCAATAATTGCAAAGTTACCTTGTGGCAACATTTAATATTAATAATAAGAAAACATTTTGTTTATCGTACAGTTTATTGATAATTCAACATGTTTCGGTATAGAATGTATATTAAAATTAAAATTGTGATAGGAGTGGATAAGAAAGAGGGGGCGAAGAGAACAGCGGGTAACAAATCGATAACTACTATGAAACCAAACATAAAAGGTGGCTATTTGCAGAAAGGAGTTAGTTATTTATAATATTTAATTTGCTATTAATATGTAATTATAAACCCCTGTTATTTATGTGTAAAATTTCAAAATGGATTAGAAATTTACATTGGTTTAGTGATGTAAATTTTCACTCACATTTTATACACTTAGTTTATTTTTATATAAAGTTTTATTGTTGTATTCTTAACAACATTTTACCCTTAATAGATGTATAATTATTTAACTGTATTTTACAATAATCATGTTTCACAATATACACGGTATATCAATCCATTTTAGAGAGTTAGCACGTCTTGAAACAATATTAATTTATGAATTTACGTATTGAATGTAGGAGTAAAAATGGGCGATTTGATTGTATGCTGTTTATTGTACGCCGATGATGCAGTATTAATGGCGAATGATAAACAAGAACTACAGAAACTAGTGAATAGAATGTACGATGTATGCAAGGAAAGCGACCTTATTATGAATGTAAACAAGTCGAAAGTGATGGTATTCGAGAAGATGAAAAGCTAGACACCGTGCAAAATACTTGTAGGTAATGAACGTTTGGAACAAGTAAATGAGTTTGCGTATTTGGGAAGTATGTTTGATAGAAAAGGGAAATGCCGAGAATAATATTGAAAGGAGGGTGACTGCAGGGAATAAAGTGAACGGGTATTTGTCAACCGAGGCAAGACTAGCGGTGTACAATGAAGTCCTGGTACCGACACCGATGTATGGAAGTGAAGCCTGAAGCTGGCAGAAGAGGAACGAAAGTAAACTTAATGCAGTGGAAATGAGATCACTTGGGCATATATGTGGCAAATCTATTTATAACAGAGTAAATAATAAAGAAATAAGAAAATAATGTAAAGCTGATGTTAGTATAGTGAGTAAGATTAAGAAAGGATCAGTTACGTGGTTTGGTCATATGGAACGGATGAATGAGGAGAGAATGGTAATAAATATATATGATGCAAGTATTGATGGCACCAGAAATAGAGAACATCCGCAGAAGACTTGGCTTACTTACATACTTATCGTACTTTCTACTCACTAGCTTCTGTAATTCTTGTTCATTACTCGCCATCAATATTGCATCAATTGCGTTCATTAAACAGCATACAATCAAATAGACTATTTTCGCTTCTGCATTCATATATTCCAGTTTTTTCACAATATACAAGTCATGGAGTTATTACACAAGCCTGCTCGATACGCTTTGTAATGTCAAACCGTGGTGTGAATAATCCATTGATCCTTACACACACAGAACTTCCTTCATATAGAGACGCAATTGAGTGTTTAAGTTTGCTATTTACCCTGTATTTACAGATTACCTTCCATGACTTTTCTCTTATAACTCTATCATACGCCTTTTGCAGATCTACAAAGGCACAAAAAGTTTTTGGTTTTTCGCTAAAAACTTTTCCGTCATCACTCGTAGAGAATAGATCTGATCCATGCATCCTGTTCCACCCACAAAGGCTCCTTGTGTATCCCATACTTTTTCTTTCAGCACCGTTCTTGCTCTTTATATTAAAATTCTTCCATATAGTTAACCTACCGAGCTTAGTAGACTAATTACCCCGTAGTTACTGCATTCCATACGCAACCCTTTACCTTTGTAGAGAGACATAACAACTACTTTCCTCCAATCTAACAGAGTATTACTCTCCAGGACGACCAGGTAAACCAGATAATGGAGAATGATTCTGTTAAAAGGCTCAACAATCGGCGAGTTCGTATAAGAAGATGTATAAATATGGATTAGGTGAGAATTGTGTGTCAGGACAGAGGAGTTTGGCGCTTTATCATCTCTGCCTACCCCCGCGAAGAAACGGCGTGATGGTAAGTAAGTAAATACATATTTATACACATTATATCTTAGCATGTAATATATCAAAATAAATTTTAAAAATTATAAAAAAATTACTCCTTTTTTTTCAGGAAGTATCTTTATACAAGTCGATACGGTTTACTGAAATTATTGTACCTTGAGTCCATTTTCTTATATCTTTTCCCGTGGGTCGGAAGAAAACCTGACTTACTAAAGCCGGGATGCGGCACCACACCCCGCACCCCGCACCAAGCACCGTGCAACCAACCCAAATCATTATTTACGACCACCGCCATTTCGCAGCTCATGCCGCCATAATGAAATTATTCATGACCCGGGGCGGGGAGAGTGGGGCGTGTTGCATTTTTAAAGATTGCAAGGAACAAGATACTCTAGGATGAAAGTACATACATTCGACAATTATGTAACGGATGTCTAAAAAAAAATTAAAATGTGGTGGATATTTGTTTCAGTATTTTCTGTACTGTATTGTACTGTATTTATAAAACAATTAATTTAATTTTCAGTTTCAAAAAAATTAACTTTGTTTAATTCTAGACGAATCACAATTCATCATTATTATCAAATATTTTATTTCTACTGCTAAATGTGCCAACGTGTCCTCCACTTTTTTCTGTCCATTGCTGTTCCGCAGAATTTGATGATTTTATGAGTCCATGTGCCCATGTGTCTTCCACTGTATTCGCTCAGGTATTTTCTAAGAATTTAATGATTTCATGAGTCCATATGACTATGTGCCTTCCACTATTCCTTATCCATTGTCATTCGTTCCACGTATTTCCACAGAGTTCGATTATTTCATGAGTCCAATGGGTTTTTAGGTGGCCTATCGCCCTCTTGATCCTTCGGGTGCTAATTTTTTGTTTGTTTAACGATCGTCAGTCTTCCAAACGATGTGGTCTGTAATTATCATTTCATTTTCTTGACGTGTTCAATATTTTTATATAATACGTAAAATGTTTTCAAATAAATTATTTGAAAATGTGCTCAGGTACAATTCAACGAATTCAACACGTAAACGGTATATAATTGCATCCGATTATTTATTGATACTATAAAAAATCTGTAAAAGTATTATATATTTATACAAGAAAATGCTAAGTAAAGACGATTTACGGGGAACGGTTGAAATATAAGTGGTTAAAAAAAACGACGGTAGTAGACGATTGAGATGGATAGACAGACGACGTGTCAACATTAAACCCCCGACCCATTTGAAAGAAAAGTGAAGAATGTGAATGATTGAGCGTGCATATGAATATCGTAAAACTAAATAACTATTTGTAATCATATGAAAACAATGCACAATGTTCATAAATCATAAATATTTTTACTGTGAATTAAATTTCCAAATTTTTATCAAACCGAGAATCAATTGAAAGTAGGATGGAATTTGATACCTACGAGTACACTCGTATTATGGTATATGTTTTCAGTTTTAAAATCTCTAACTAGGCTTCGGAACACATGATTATATCTATTAGATTTACATAAATTACGTATCCCCATCTACTTAAGTATCAGTAACTTTTTAAACAATACAGTTAAAATAACTAATCTAATATTCATGCAATGTACATAAAGTATTTAGGTATACGACGCTGAAGATGTTCCATTACGCCGTTTCTCTTCGGGTGTAAGCAGATAGGATATAGCGCTACACTTTTCTGTCTTGACACACAATTCTCGCCTCATCCACATTCGTACATCTTCTCATACAAGCTCGTCGATTATTCAGCTCTCCAATAAGACCGATTTCCAGTATCTGGTTTACCTGATCATGCCAAGTTTTTTTACCATTTTTTTCTTAATATCAAATATTTTTAAACGTTATGTTTTTTATCTACTTTAAAATTGACATTTTACGTTTAGGCACGTAGCCTAAACTCTGATTCATTCTTAAATTTCCTCTGATTCCGTGAAATTTCTCATGTAATAAAAATATCGACAGTGCGAGACGCTATAATAGGTATATTTATATTATAGGTTACTTATTTTTGCTATTTTATCAACACTTGTACGAGGTTGGTTAGTAGGTACATTTCTCCAAAATACTCATACACCACACCCGCGACACAAATCTAGATGTAATATAGTATTAAGTAAATACCGTGTGCAAACAATTCATAGAGATAACACTGAAGTTTGTGTAAAAGTCTCGCAAGACCTGTAAAGTAGTCGAGCCAATAGATGTGGTTTTAGATAGAGGGTGAATATTATGTTCCAGGTCGATTTTGTTTGGCCGCTTTTTCAATTTAACAAATATTTGTCACTTTAAATTTAGTATTTGTAAAGAATAGTTAATTACAATTTATTATAGTGTATTTAATGTTTCAAAAACGGGTTAAAGTAATGAAAACATTTTATCTAATAAATAATGGCAATGCTGTAACCATTAATGGTGATCGCTATCGTCACATGTTGGAAAATTTTTAGGTGGCCGTATTTTTCCCGGGCGCATAATTTCAAGAAGTGTTGACATCGACTAGCTTCCTCGATAATCTGATTTGATATCTGCCGACTATTTTCTGTGGAAATACTTGAAATTAAAGGCCTATGCCAATAAGGACATGGTTCAAAATTAAACTGCTAAAATAACACGCGAAGTATGCGAGAATGTTATAAAAAATATGGAGAATCTTCTAAAAGAGCACGCGTTTGTGCCGCTGCCAGAGGCGGCCACTTGGCCAATGTCATATTTCTTATACTTATAATAATACAAATAATCGATAAATAAACAACAAATTTTTTTTTGTCATTTCCTAGTTATTCAAAAACAACATCGGCCTGGAACATAATATTCACCCTGTAGTGTGAAAAATATTACACTTAATTATACTTGAGTAAATGTTTGAATATATTCTTATGATGCACTAATAATCGGTAAAAATAATTATTCAGTCACTTAAGTCACATCAATACAGTGATATTAAAATTCAATACAAAGTAAAATAGATACTCAAAAGCGTGTTCTAGAGTAAGTTGACAATAACTGCATTGTTAAAATAGGGCAAAATATATACCAAAGTACTTTTTTCTCTCTGCAACCTATTCATTTCGAGTAGTAAAACATTTTTAAAATTACCGTCCAAAGAAAGATAAGCAAAAACATAACACAAAATACCGGACATAGCATCCATCAATATCGATATAATTTGCATTTTGGTGATTGAGAATGAAATGAAAGAAAACTTATGAAGATTAAGATGTCTCACAGAGACGAAGCTATTATTTTAATATGGGAAGTATGGATGTCTTGGGCATTACAGGACTTACGATCTGTCATCGGCTGGCTTAAGTGATCACTTTACACAATGTAACGTTCATAAATTTACCCACGCTACCACATCTATCAATTTATTTTTTTTGAAGTTGTATATATTAAATCAAGATGGAATATTTTACTTATTTATTACCAATTATGCTGTCGCCATCTATTGACATTTTTTTTTAAATTTGATTTTGTAATAGTATAGATGTCGCTGAAGCTGAGCCTTAATTTGAAGTGGAGGCAATATCCTTTATGTGTATCGGAAATTCATTCGAATTATTACTCCTACAAAGATTTGGAGATACTCAAAATATTGGAAAACTTATAAGTTAATTTTTAAAAATATTTTTTAATTATATAATTTATTTTAAATTTTATATTTTTAAAATAATAATTATACATCATGCTCGTAAAAAGGGCCCTAAATGAGGGGTGTAGAAACAAAACCGCCACTATCCAATTAACGAAATTGAGATAAACGTATTAGTAACTGATTTTGTAATCAAAGGGGTGACATTAAAATTGATATGCTTTTGAACTGCTTCTAAAACATTCAAACATATTTTCAAGAGCGGTTAACAATTGTAAAAACCGCAACTATTACCAGATAATCATTTTTAAACATATTACTCACATTTTCGTAACGGTTTTGTTTCTGTGTATCTCACATACAATATTCTTAATCTTTTTTTAAACTAAACTAAGCGTTTGTGATTTTAACAAAGGACTAATTCGTCTAGTTTCAGATAGGTAGGTACCTACTTTTTTAATCGTTACTTAATTTGTGAATGCAACAGTGTATGAAAGAGACGCATTTTAAGCAGGTGTGGTCTGCATTCCTTCCCGCAAAGGCAGTCACGATATTAGCAGACCGCCGCGCGCCGACCGCCGACCACCGTGCAGCGGTCGTGTTCGACTCCAGATCTCCGGTGACCGGCATATTATTCCCTTTAAACAATCGGACGGTTTGCGGTGATGGCTAATTTTTCCATCTCCGGTGTAATTTACTATAGACACAGCGGGTGGCTTGAGCAAATCTCACTGTATGAATGGTCGGTTTTATGAACAAGTTCATTCTATAATCATATAATAATCAATTATGAAAATTGTAATAATATAAGTGGTATATTTATATATAATAATTAAATAGCTAATTTTCCCTCTAATTTTGTATCATTTGTGTAATTTTACAGCCTTCTTTTCAAAAATAATTCATATCATCGCGTTTTACTCGAAAATATGGATTGTAAATATGGAAAACATTCATTTATATCAAAAGTTATACAATCAATTTGACTTTTATTAAAATGATTACTTAGATAAAACCTTTAGACTAATGTAAAATTAATAAACTGAATGTTATTTGCCATAATTAAGAAAATACAAGCATTACAAGAAAGTCCACGAAAATTAAATTCATTTTCCGCGTGCCACAAAATTGCTTTAATATAGAAAATTCTTGCAATACGTGTGCATATATCTTGAAATATATCTCGACTAAATCATTGAGACGAACATCTCATCGTATCATCCTCTGTAAACACGATCCTTTAAGAATTATAATTGAGTGCAGAAAAAGCAAGTATTTTTTACAGTTATTAGGACAAGAAAACTCATTAAACTCTTCATAAGACTTGAGGAATATTTAATCAGTAAAATTGTTGAAAATTGTATATTTTGCATTAAAATATTGTAAACTTATTTTGCAATATCTTTTCTGTCATCATGATGGCCAATATCAAAGAACAAAGACAATATTAGTTTAACTTTTATCAAAAGTACAAACGTTTAGAAGAAAAAATTCAACGTGTTCTGAGCCCGATTAAATACATTTGAGTTGACTTCCTGCTACTAGTTTCAGGCGATTAAATTTACTTTAAGTGCGTAGCTCACTTCAGTTCCGACTTTTATTTAATTTTATACAATTAAAATTTTCGGGGAAAATTTTAATTTACTAACCCAACATCACGCCATTTCATAATATTTATTCTAATAAGCCTCAAAGTAAGTGGTAATGATGCCGAACTTATAAATTTAAAATAAACATTTTGTACCCAATAAGTAGGTATTTTTTATTTCAAATTAAAGAGATTCTTTTTAATACCATCGTGAAGCTTTTATTTTATAAATTTGAAAATAGTTGATTATTTTGTAACGTTAATTATATTAATTTTTTAAATACTTCTCTACTTTTTATTTTTGTTTAAAAGTAAATTAAATCATTATTGTTGATTATTATAGATTATTTCAGCGTATTTGTATTAATATTATTATTTTTAGTAATTAAGCGAATGTGAAGAAATAAAACAGATTTATAATATATGTTAAGGGTAACTAAAAATCAATAAAACTAAGCACAAGAAAATCAGACGGGATGGGTAAAATGGATATAATTATAATTTCATTAAATATGTAGCTTGAAATGTTTATTAGGTTTATATTGGTTTATTTTTGTACTTCAATATCTAATTATTATTTTCAAATTCTAAAATTAACTGTAATTACTGTTAATCTTTTTCTTTGCATAAGTAAATTCGTCTCTCCGAAATAAAAGTGTCCAATTGAAAGAGATACATATTTACGTACTTAATATCACTTGACATCATCATCCCTCTATTCAGACAGACCACTCATCTCGTTAATTTTCAGATATCTTCTCATGCATCTTTTTTGATTGTTCAACAGGCACGTCCTTTAATATCTGATATACCTGATCAGTGTATTAGATCTTAGTTTCTGTTCAAGCTGCCGCAATATGTTGTCACGTGTATTTTTTAAGGATTAAAAATATCATCGACCTATGTTTTGAAAAATGTCAACTTCGTAGTAAGAATGTGTTCTCCTTAAACATATATAAGTCGTATGAATGTTTTCAAAATTTAATAAAAATGAATGAATTAATTAATTCTGGCATCTTCTGTCAGATTTTACTCAAAGGTGTTTATGATTCCGTAAATATAAAGAAGAATGCTTTAAAATAATGGAACGACAGATGTATTATTTGAAAGTGCAACATACAAGTTCGAAAATTTGTCGCCAACTTACTGTGGTGGTGTAATGTTAATGCATTTTGCCGGATAGTATCCAGGTTCGAATTCCGCCAACAAAAATATTTTTTCGATAAATTGATTTTATCTGTATATCTTTCTAATCGATACATTACATTTGTATTTACAGTATTATTTTGTTTATTACCCTTTAGTGAACCTTATAAGTCGGTACCTACTTTGCCTGTTTATTAATATTAAACAATATATTGATCATTTCTTAATTCTATGAATTATGTAACAAACATTATTAAGGTATTTAAATACATTTTCGTAGAAAGCAATAACTTTATGATTTGACATATTATATTAAATAAAATAACAATCACTTTGTATGAAACCACGAAATTTATTATACGTCAACCGGTTTCGCTTATCTCAATCTTCATCAGGAAATATTTTAAACTAATCATAAATACAAAAAGAGTGCATTTATACATATATACACGTAAAGAGGGAGATAGAATATAAAATTACATGTGAAAGAGAGACAAAAAAAAAAATATATATTTTGTTAAATAGAGCATTACCAGAAATAGACATTACCATTCATAACTACTACAAACGTCCAATTTCACATAAGCACTCAGCTTTTCATTCAATGGTTCATCGGTTAGTCACAATCCCTATATCAAATACAAATTTATCGAAAGAATTAAAAACAATCAAACAAATATCGATAAACAATGGTTATGATACGAACGTTATTAATATAACTCTTAATAAAAAACTTAAACAGATAGATACTAATAACTTCTTGTTCACTAGTCCTCCTGGTAAAAACATTAATAATGACGTATGTTACCAGTGGCGTAAAGTTGAATAATCTTCCTTCTACTGTCAGGCCAGCGTTCTACATAAACAATAATTTAGGAAATTTTTGAATAAACTCAAAAGATAAAGATAACAAATTAAACCACTCAGGTATATATAAATTGACTTGCAATAACTATCCCTCATTTTATATAAGCAAAACTGCTGGTAATGTCAATATCCGTGTCATTAGTTATTTAATATAAATACTAGCCTCACCAAACAATAATGGTTTCTCAGAATTTCCCAACCATATATTGAAAAATACCATTATTTTAATAATACCACGGGGGTTAATATAATATAAAAAAAGCAATATATAGTGGTACGCCAATTCTTAATAACCAAATTACTTTATCCATTAGCCCCATATTAGGTATGTTTCCTTTAAAATCAATTTAATATCCATCAACACTATATTTTCCCATTTCTTAATGTTGCGTCTATCTGTATATGTATTATGTTTTTCTCTTTCGCATATAATTTTATATTCTGTCTCCCTTGATATTCTATTTAACTATGTATGTATTTTGCTTCTCTCTTTCATATGTAATTTAATATTCTACTTTAATATATATATATATATTTATGCACTTATATATACCTATATATATAGGTATATATAAATGCACTCTTTTTGTATTTATGATTAGTTTCAAATACGTCCTGATTGAGATAAATTGAACCAGTTGCAGTTTAATAAATTTCATGGTTTCATATAAAGTGATTGTAATTTTGTTTAATATTTAAATATACTTTAAATAACTTAATCGTGAATATGTTGAATATCTCGTTTTGTTATGATCATTAACATTTTAAAAACCGGGTGGACTAATCAATTATTATTCATTAGTTGTTTAATATAAATACTAACCTCAGTATAAGGTTTCGTGATTTAGGCGTGCTTAGTGGCGTAGTGATGTGCAAATTGCTCCATCAATCGCAGTTTATTGGGAACTTTTATTCTTCCTTTTGTATAGAAAATTCATTAAATTGAGTGATAGTGAAATACACGGTACGTATGTACGGTGATAAATCCATCAACGAAAAAAATGTTTTACATTTTCAGAATCACATTTAAAAATTCTCTCGGAACAAGCCTCAATAATCAGATAAATTTCGTATGTATGTGTGTGAAAGGAAATAATATTAGTTACTGAATTTTTTTTTACTCTTTTCTCTAGCTAGGTCCAATATTAATGGAGTTGCAATTTTAAAATAATAAAATTAACAGTCGCCAGTTTTAAATAAAATGGCGGATCGGCTGGCTTACGAATTTAACCAAAATATTTGCATGATTCATTTTTCAAACATCTTTCATTACAAAAGTTAAACTAAAAATAAATTTTGAAGTAACAGTTTTTCAGAACATGGTTCTGTGGTATTTTATTACAAATTAAATGTATCAATTAGATAGATATACTAGAAAATTCAATCTATCGAAAAAATATTTTCCAACATGGATTCTTTCCTATCCGGAAAAAATGTGTTCACCGATTACACCACACCAACAGAGTAAGCGAACAACAAATTTTCGAACTTATGTGCCGTAGTTCTTTCAAATTGATATAAATACAAACCGATAAAACCCTGCATTACTCATGGTCTAATCGTATCAATTAGACATAAAGAATTCTTAATAAAAAAATAAAAAAAACTACCAAATAACGAGCAACTATTTAATATTATTTAAATATTTATTATATATACAATAGATATTTAAAAGTATACAAGAAAAAACTTTCATTTTTAATATTAAATATTAAAAAAAAATACTACAAAAAAATTCTAGAATCTGCAGAAAATGATATTAAGAGAGTTTGGAATATCATTAATGAGATCATGGAAAATAAACAAGACAAAATGGAAAAATAAGTTTTACTATACATGACGATTCAAAAATAAATTGCTCAGAAAAGCCCCAGGAAACAGCAAACATTTTTAACAATATCTTTGCCAACGTCGGTAAAAATTTGGCTAGTAAAATCGCAAGGAACTGGAATACTGATGTAGCTACTTCTAATGCAGTATATACAGGAAATAAAATAGAAATTTTCAAACCACAACAATTAACGAAATTGAACAAATCATAACATGTATGAAGGGAGGAAGAGTACCAGGTTATGATGGATATATTATTAATACATTAAAATTAAAAAAAAAAACAAATATCCAACCCCTAATGCACCTAAGTTTAAAAACAGAGGTATTCCGAACATGCTACAAACAAGCCATCATTTCCCCCATATATAAATCAAATAACCCCGAGGAAATAACCAATTACAGACCAATCTCTCTTTTGTCAAATTTTGGAAAAATCGTAGAAAAAATTGTTAAAAAAAGATTGTCTCAATTTATTAAAATAAACCAAGTAATTGATGAAAACCAATTTAGGTTCATGGAAAACAAAAGTACACAAGACGCAATAGGTAGACTATCTAACATTATCCAAGAATCTCTAGACAAATCTCTAAAATGTATTGGAATTTTCGTGGATTTGAGAAAAGCCTTCGACAGTATCTCCCACAACAAACTAATATTAAAATTAAAATCCGTCGGTATAGACGACAAAGCACTAAGCTGGATTCAAGGCTATCTTCACGAAAGACCGCAAAACGTAAAAATTAACGAAACTCTAATCCAACCTCTAATCAGTGAATTTGGTATACCACAAGGGACAGTTTTGGGCGCACTTCTTTTTATAATTTATGTCAATGACATTTTCAAACTAAAATTGACCGGAAAAATTATATCATACGCTGATGACACTTCTATTATTGTTGACAGATAAGACTGGAATACTACAAACGAACATGCAAATAACGTCATAAACACGCTCAAATCCTGGTTCAATAATAATTTATTTTCTTTAAACTCTGAAAAAACCTTGTCCATTCTCTTTTCAACCAAAAGTCTTAAAACACCGCCCCATATAAAAATTACTATTCATAACGGTAACTGTAACAAAATTACCTGTAACGACTCTTGTACAAATTTAAGCCCAAAAAAGAAATCAAATATCTCGGTGTAATTATTAATCAAAATTTAAAATGGCAGTCACATTAACGAATTAGTGAAAAGAATAATAAAATGTATTTATATATTCATAAGATTAAGGAACATTTTAAGTATAAATAATTAAAAAAATTATATTTTGCTATTTTTCGCTCACTACTCCAGCATGGAATAATTGGGTGGGGAGGAGAATACAATAATATAATGATCTCGGGAAAAATAATACAGAGAACAATCATTAAAGTAATATTAAAAAAAGATCAACGTTTTCAACACAAACAATTTTTGCAAAATTCCCAGTTCCTAAAATAGAGAACATTTACAAAAAAATCTCAATTAATTAATTAATTAAAGAAAATAACACTGTAAAATTTGAAACAAGCATATCATCAAGATTTAAAAATAACTTTAAAATCCCTAAATGTAACACCAAACACTATCAGCAAAATTCTATATATTTAGAGATAAAAAATTTCAATAGCCTCCCTACACAAATTAAAGAAATAAAGGATATAAAAGAGTTTAGAAAGAAACTAAATGAACAATTAAAAACACATAATTGTACAATAAATAATATTACAGAACACCTCAGAAGTACACACATGGACAACGAATAGAATATGTAAGGTATTATATAAAATTATTGTAGTGTAACTCCCTCTCCAAGCATTAGATCTGGTCTTTTTTTTAGAGAGGTAAGCGAAAAAAAAAACCATGTAATTAAAAAAATATGTAAAGTACTTTATTCATGCTATAAAAAATTGTAAAAAATGTCAAGTGAATAAAAAAAAATCTATTATTTTAAATTTAAATACATTTCCCCTGTGTTAGGGCGTGTTTCGATTAATAACTTTTTTTTTAACGGTAAGGTACCCTATTTTTTTGTGCCTTACAATATTTTCGACACATAATCTGTGTCAAAAATTTTAAGTGGTTTTATTAAGTGAATTTTTGTGTGTAATATAAACTTCTGTTGATTTTGATTACTATTAAAGGAATTCAAATAATGTGGTTAGATATCTTCCTCACACATGTTAGGTTATTCGCCTTACGTTAGTTTCTCTTTATTCCAATTTATCCAATCATTTTTTTTAAATATCGAACAAACGACTCGATTTTGATGACGATGAAAATTCATCTTCTGTGAAATGGCTAGAATCCGACTCTAGTGACTGTGAGGAAATTTTGGTTGGAGACGATTACTGCGCAGTATGTAAAGAGTAACCATGATAAATCTGGGCCAAAATTGGAGTGGTTATGCTGCATAATCTGCAAAAAAAGAGGTTGAGGTTGAGGCATGAAACCTGCACCACATCAGCGTCTATGTGTAAGGAATTGGGTGTATTACCCCACTGTGGTGGAGGAAGATGAATTAAGGCTACGTGTTTGGTTTTTGCTTAATATTTGGTTTCAGATCATTCTGAATTAATGTTCTTTATATACATATTATAAAAAGAGGATGCTTAATAAATGTTTATTCCTGTATTGTATTATTACATTATCTACAGTTTTCCTTCCAAATGCTATCAAACCCTTATCACAAGCATCTTCCCACCCACTTATCCTACCTTTCTAATTGATACATTTAATTTCTTCTTGAAACGTGGCGTGGTTGTAATTACATGTACGAGCAACAAGCATATGAAATGTTGGAGTCTCGATTGAATCTTGAAACACCCGTAAATATAGTCAGTTTCCTTTTTCGGCACCAAAGCGTTCAGAGCAAAAGAGGCGAGGCAGGGTAAGAAAAATGTTCCAAGAGAGTTCAGGACGCAGTAAACAAAGAAATGTTTAATCAATTGTATCAGATATCAGTTCACAAAAACTATGCTTGGCTGCAAAATCAAGCTTGGTGAAATCAGGCAACAGGATTGTAGCCCAAGTTGTGAAATTATCCATCCAGTCTACTCCCAATAGATTTAAAACAATGAAAGCGGTGCATGATGCATCATCCTTTGCTACTATAAGACTGCACAGCCCTGAAGAAGCTTTAGGTCTTGTAGTGGATCTTGGATTGACAAAAAAAGATTATATAACGATGCGACTTGGAGCAAAAGAAAGAAAAGGGCTGATACTTATTCCTCGTATCATGTGATTTAACTGGATACTGATATCCTTGGACCCACTTACTTACTTACTTACCATCACGCCGTTTCCCCGTGGGGGTAGGCAGAGAGGATAGAGCGCCACACTCTTCTGTCCTGATATACAATTCTCGCCTCATCCACATTCATACATCTTGTCATACAAGCTCGCCGATTGTTGAGTCTTCTAACAGAACCATCCTCCATTATCTGGTTTACCTGGTCGTGCCAAGTCTCCCGCGGACGTCCTCTATTTCTGGTTCCATCAACACTTGCGTCATATATCTTTCTTACCATTCTCTCCTCAATCATCTGTTTCATATCACCAAACTAAGTGACCCATTTTTAATCTTACTCACTATACTAAAATCAGCTTTACATTCTTTCCTTATTTCTTCATTATTTACTCCGTTATTAATAGATTTGCCACATATACGCCTAAGTGATCTCATTTCCACTGCATTCAGTCTGTTTTCGTTCCTCGTCTGCCAGTTCCAGGCCTCACTTCCATACATCAGTGTCGGTACCAGGATTCCATTATGCACCGCTAGTCTTGCCTCGGTTGACATATTCCTGTTAGATATAATTCCATTCAAAGCACCGTTTACTTTATTTCCTGCAGTCACCCTCCTTTCGATATCATTCTCAGCCTATCCGTTTCTATCAAACATACTTCCCAAATATACAAACTCATCTACTTGTTCCAAACATTCATTACCTACAAGTATTTTGCATGGTGTCTTGCTTTCCTCCTTCTCAAATACCATCACTTTCGACTTGTTAATATTCATCATGAGGTCGCTTTCCTTGCATACATCGTACATTCTACTCACCAGATTCTGTAGTTCTTGTTCATTATTCGCCATTAGTACTGCATCATCGGCGTACAATAAACAGCATACAATCAAATCGCCCATTTTTGCTCCTACATTCATACATTTTAGTTCTTTCACACATTTATCCGTATACAAGTTGAACAGCCATGGAGACATTACACAACCCTGCTTGACACCCTCTATAATGTCAAACCATGGTGTGAGTGCTCCATTGATTCTTACACACGCAGAACTTCCTTCGTATAGGGATGCGATTGCGCGTATAAGTTTACTATTCACCCCGTAATCAGAAAGTACTTTCCATAACTTTTCTCTTATAACTCTATCACATGCTTTCTGTAGATCTACGAAGGCACAAAAAAGTTTTAGGTTTTTCGCCAAAAACTTTTCCGTCATCACTCGTAGAGAAAAGATCTGATCCATGCATCCTCTTCCACCCACAAATGCCCCTTGCACGTCCCATACCTTTTCTTTCGTCACCATTCTTGCTCTTTCTATTAAAATTCTTCCATACAGTTTACCTACAGAGCTCAGTAGACTAATAGCCCTATAGTTACCACATTCCATTTTCGACCCTTTGCCTTTGTAAAGAGGCATGATAACAGCCCTCCTCCAATCTAACGGGGTGTGGTTCTCTTCCAAACATTGATTGAAGAGCGTATGAAGCCACAAGATAACTAATGGTCCACCAGCCTTGATATACTCTGCAGCAACGTTATCATACCCCACAGCCTTACCATTCTTCATATGTTTTATTGCACACTTTATTTCTTCCATACTTATTGCATTTATATCGTTTTCCTCATTCATACTTACCCCAGAGAGCCTCTCAGGTGCTTCGTCATTGCATTCTCTACACTTTCATACGTTTCCTGGAAATATTTCATCCATCTATCTTTTATTTCATCCTCATTCGTTAACATCTCTCCATTTATTGACTTAATAGCTTTCATACTACTGCTTTCAGCACCACATCGAGATTTTTTTACCGTCTTCCAGAAGAATTTTATATTATCCTGAAAATTCTCAGTCATTTTCACCCCTTCTTCTCTTTTCAGCCGCTTTTTCCTTTCTTTCACACCAGATTTAACTTTTTCCTTACAGACATTGTACAGGACTTTTGCTCTCGTATATTCATCCCCATTTACTGTCATCAGATAGCGCCACGCATTCTTCTTTTCTTTCACATGTTCCTTTATGCCATCGTCCCACCATGCATCACCTTTCTTCCTTCCTTGGATAGCTATCCCACAGGTTTCTTTCGCTGATTCGCATAAAGTAACCTTAATGTATTCCCATGCATTGTCTATATTCAGATCACTCGCTCCTTGTTCACTCAGTTTTTCATACACTTTCCTTTCAAATTTTTCTCTGACATCATCCCTTTGCAGGTGCTCAATTTTGACTCTAGATGGTGCCGATACTGTTTTTTTCATGGACCGCCATCCTTGGAATAAAATTATTCTTGAAACAACAAGGAAATGGTCAGTTTCCATCTCGGCGCCCCGAAACACTCGAGTATCAACAGTAGCGGATCTCAGTCTAGAATCAACCACCACAAAATCAATCCTCGACCTTTCATTTCCTCTCTCCCATATGTACTGGTGGATTTCTTTGCGATCAAAAAATGTGTTTGAGATAAAAAGGTTCCATTCCAAGCATATCTCAAGTAGACTTTTTCCATTCCCATTCATCTTTTTGTCACCGTACACTCCAATGGCTGACTCGAAACCATCCCTCCGAGTCCCCACCCAACCATTCAAATCGCCTGCTAAAATAATTCTTTCATTAATCCGTTTTACATTCATTACATCCCTTACATTTGTCCAAAATTCATCTTTCATTTCATCATTTTCTGAGTTTACGGGAGCATAACCTACGACTAAAAATACACTCGTAAGTCCAATTTTAAAACGGATCCACATAAGCCTAGCACTGACAAGTTCATATTCTCTCATACATTCTATCATTCTTTTCGAGAGCAACGCTGCAACACCCTGACACGCCCGGTCCTCCTCTGGGACCCCAGACCATAGTACCAGCGTGTCATTGTGCTCCATCTCTCCTTTTCCTTTCTTCATGCTCTCACTACTGCACAATATATCCAGATTCTTTTCATACATACTATCACACAGTTCATTCATCTTTCTGTCCATTCCTCCTCTAATATTCCACACACCTATTCTGCACTCCGTCCTCCTCTTCGCGCCACCACAGGAACCGCGGCATAATGGGGGGCGAGCCTCATGTCCCCGCGACCTTATACTAATTTAAAAAAAAACCATTATTAATCATCTTTCAACATTATCCTTTCACTCGATCCTTACAACACTTAATTATAACATAAAATATAACAATAAGTCTAAACAATTATAGATTAACATAAAATATCACTAAAAATACATTAAATAATTATTGTTAGTATGGATATGTCTCTTCATTAGTTTAGGCCAGGTAGATTTCATGTTTTTAAACTGAAGTTGATGATATTGTAGACACTGTTTTGTTTAAAGATGGCCGCACAGTTGCGCACTGCGCACTGCGCAAATACGTTGAGATCTCTTTTTGGTTATGGCGGTGCGCTGATGAACTTACGGTAGTTTAATAGTTATTTTGAAGGATAATAATTGGTTGAAATTCATTCATTCAATTGGTAGCCCCTGCCACGGGTCACTATATTTATATATACACCCATTCGATTATATTTATATATACACAATTGATTTTAATAAAGGTTCAATAATGTTTAGCCCGCCAAAGGTAAAGTAGTTCCAATAAATCACTATTTTTTTTAAATTTCACTGTTGTTTCCAGTCCCACATAATTTTTTAAAACGCCTTCAGATAGAGCAGAGCGTTTTCTATCTGGATGTATATGACTTTTTAGCACAAAGTATATAATAGTCTATAAAATACGGTTTAAAAAATTTAATGGAAAAGTCACTAGCTAAATAAAAATTGTCATATTCCTGAACATATTCAAACTTACAGTTTTCCTGTACACATCATATGATAGCCCGTGGGCTGGCACATACACTCATTATATAATAAGTTTAATTATATATAATAATTAAGATAGATAAGTTCATTAATATTCTTATTTGCACTACAGCACAGTTCAAAATAGTACGGGAGACAAAAAATTACTCCGCCATACCACCAAACACTCGTTCCCGAGGTTAATACCAGGAGTACGGAGTATCGGACCCTATTGTGACAAAAGGCGCAAAAAACCTAAAAAAATGAAACAAAATTCAATGAAGTTGTATTAAGCATGCTAAGACTGCCTACTTTCTGTGGTGCTGTTGATGAAGGTAATGATGAAGGTAAACAGGAGACTGATGATGTATATGTACAATAATATTTTAATCAAAATTTTATATTATGTACCTTTCTCACCAATTCAAAATACATAAATAATTTAAAATATATTAAATTATTTAAAAAAAATTTAAATACAATGAGCACCTGACCCCAATTAACGCTAATTAGGTATTTTTCTGAAACAATTATTAATTAGTCTCCTCACAAGCATTCTTGATCAGAAAATCAAATAAAATCATTTTATATGTATATATTTATAATTAATACATTAAATTAGTATTTAAAATATCACAGACATAGAATAATTACAACTTCACAATAAGAATGTGTTCACCTTACTAAATAAATTTATATTTTATATTTATGTCATCGTGCAAAGGGAAAGGGCCGGGGGATATGCCGATCCTATAACCGCGTCCTTGGGAGTTCAGTCGCTATAGAACGTGTCCTTATCAGTTGTCCGTGAAATTTTCCCTGGAAAATTGATATCACCTGTCTTAAATCAAAGGTATACAATAACAATTCTCCCTCTATGGACCAATTAAAAGAAAATATCAGAGAATAAATGGCGCGATCACGGATACGAATACGTGTCGAGCAGTTCTCAGAAATTTCGCCTCCCATTTAGAAGAGTGCCAGCGAAATAACGGGTCACATTTAGAAAACATAATTTTTAAGAAATAAATTCCCAGGGATTGTACATTTTTTTATTAAATCTATTCATTATTTTATTACAAAAATTACTTTTGGACACATTGTATAATATATACGAATTTAAGTACCATTCCAATAATAAATGCTCCACTTCACACACATATTTATCGACCAAATAAAGTAAATAAAATTCGTATTCGTGGTTTTAAACGTGGACTTTCTCAATGACTTTAACTAATGTAGTCACATACTTGTATGCCAGCTGCAGGAAAAGGTAAATTGAAGTGTGGCTCGCTTGGAAATATGTTGCATATAAAATTATCGATACAGCACATGAAATGATATGCCCGATGCTGCTTCAATTTCATTTTCCGAGTCTTTAAAATAAACTCAACATTCAAAGACCCCAGAATTTCAGAGACTATTCAAAATATATTCTACTGCTTTCAATTTCCAAGAGAATTAATTAAATACCTAATTTACAATTTCTAATAAAGTCTATAATGTCATAAATCAATGTCAATTATATTCAGATGAGCAGTCTAATTAACATGTCAAATATATTATGCTGTTCCTCATTTTATAATGAGAGAAAATTAGCAAATATCAATGATTTGATAATATGAAAGCAATGTGGTTGATGTGAATAGTTTTGCTATGTCACATTTTATATAACTTTTGATAAACGCTAACCCTTCCTGCAAAAACATCCCCGTGGAGATGGACTTTTTTTAAAATGAACATTAAGAATTAATTTTTTTTTATTTATTATCTTAGTTTAATAACCACAATTGAGTTTAAAAAACATCTACCGGTTTCGGAAAACACCTTTTCCTTCTTCAGGATATGTCAAAACTAACTAAAAATATAGCATTGTTTTTCTATTTATCCAGAATCTATTTTTAAATTTTTAAAAAATTTTTTTTCAAAAAATGATACATGATATTTTTTTTTACTAATTTAATAATATAATAATAATTTTAACACTCGGTTAAAATAATTAAATAAACATAATGAATAAAATAAATTATTACACGCATATAGGAAATTTTTAATTTGAAAACATCAAATATTTTAAAACACACTTGAAATTGATCGAGTTATATTACCAGATCAAAATCATTCATCGTTTTTCTGTTAAATAGATTATTAATTACGTTTTCTGGTACGGAGCTATTTATGTCAAGATCTTGATTTCAAGAATAGGCATACACTTGTGATTGATTTCCATAATTCACTAGAGCCTCCGACTAACTTTGTAGGATTGCCTTATCATTACTTGATATAATTAATACCCAGACATTCTGCTTTGAAAATTCATTTCTACAATCTATACCAACAAACATCATTATGATCATGAAGCAATCATGTTCAAGATGATATATTATAGTGAAACTATTAGAGTAAATATATTTAAACCATCTCACATACCCAATGCGTTTAAATAATTTATTTTGATAGAACTAATTATTAAAAAAAAGTTTTATTTTTAAATTAATAAATAATATTAGGAGAACACATTCTTATTGTGAAGTTGCAATCATTCATACATATACAGGTCTGTGATATTTTAAATATGAATTAAATATATTAATAATAATAAAATCAATTATATTGAAAAATATTGTTGTTGCGCCACGGGGATTCAAACCTGGATATCTTTCCAAACCGGGGAAGGTGCATTATCCAACTATGCTACAGCGACGATATCAAAAAAAAGGTAACATATAGGTTCAAAAGTTTGTCGCTAAAAATATCGTCGCTGTAGCATAGTTGGATAATGCACCTTTCCCGGTTTGGAAAGAGATCCAAGTTCGAATCTCGGTGGCGCAACAACAATATTTTTTGATAAAATTGATTTTATATGTATATCTTTCTAACTAATATATTTAATTCATATCATAAATAATAGTCTCACGAAACAGAGATGCTAACCATTGCACTGCCAGCGAATACGAATGAAACGTGAATAAGAAACGTACTTCTAATAAAATTAAACGTCAGTATTATAATTTGAATACATAAATAATAAAGTATATATAATACATCAAAAATATAAACCAATGAATTAAATTTTAACACATAAATCAGTGTAATATACTTAAATGTTACATGAAAAATTGATACCACAGTCCATTAGGGGATTGGTTAGGTTGGCAGAGATAGGTTAGTATGCGAGAGATACCGGGAATAATACTTATCGCCTTCAAATTTATTTTTCTGGCCCGGCATCGATCCCTGTACCATTAAAGGATAAATTAAAAAATAAAGTTTAACCAAGAGCATATAAAAATGTTACAAAATTTTCATACGCACTATTAAAAGTCCTTAAGATATGGTTCGAAGTAATTCGAAATCTATTTTACACCCCTAATTTTTCGGAATTAATACTATGACCGAGGCAGTCTAATGAATTTTTTAGACTAATATAAATATAACATTTATAGTTCAAGATCGTTACGCATGTATATATTATATTGTATATAATTCATATAATAGATGGAGTCTGCATACCAAATCAATTAGGGCGGGATAAATGTATCATTATGTAATGGCATATATGAGAGTGTGAATGATTGAGAAAATGGCCATTTTGTAAATTTGAATTTAATTAATAAATTTCTGTAGATAAAAAAATTGTAATCGACCGAATTAATAATCTATATAAAAACATTGTTTTGAATAAATGTAAATAGATTACTAATAATATGTAGATATATCGATCAGGTAATTAGATTACGAATTCTATTTAAAAATTTAAAGGTGAATATGTGAACTAATTTTTCTACAATAAAAAGTGTTATTTTCCAAAATACTTTTATTTGGAGTCTGTTTTTGCTCAGTCAATGAACATTTTAATAGTTTGTTCGTCTGTTATGCCTGCACTGTTGAAGAAATGATGAAAATAACAGCAAAATCGTTCATATCCCGCGCGGTCACTGCGGCCCTGGTTAGTCGCGCAGGGTCGGTTCCGCGTGTTCGCCGGTCCAGTGGATCGAAAAAAATGTGGCGAACTGTGAAACAAAGGCCGAATTTCATTCCCGTCTGGCTTAATTAAACAAAAAAGTAATTCTCATAAGCGGTGCATCCGCGTGAATAAAGCATCGGTATTGTTCCGCGAGCGACGCCCGCGCGGCCGAGCCCTGTGCAATGTGTTTTGCGGCTAAATTCCGCGTATTCAATAAATCGACAGATTTCAACATTTTTCAAACGATGTCATCCATTGTTCAGCTTTTGAAATTGTTTCAACTGTGATTACGGTTATAAACAATATATTTTTGTTGATACAATATACGAGTATATTTTGGTTGTTCCCGAAAATTCACGACTCGTCGTCCAGAGCTACTTTTGCGTACGCATGCTGTAATTTATTTTACTTATTTATTTGATACCTATAATGTTGCTGGATACATTTGTCGAAGATATGATGGATATTGGGGAAGAAAAGTCCTGGAACTGCATGGAGTAGCGACATTTGGACAGAAGGGTGACGAGCAACACATGAATGAGAAGAGATGAAGACAGATAGAGTTGGCAATATTCGGGGGTGGCTCATATCTAGCAGTGTAGAGGCACAGGATGATGATGATGATGATGTAAATGTCACTTGTAGACAAAGATAAGAAATAAAGTTATGTTGTTCAAATAACTGATATTTCGGCTTGTAAGAATGAAATATACAAGCAGGAAAGAGAAATTGAGGATAATAATACACTGAAAATCACGATATTCAAATCAACGAAAGTTGAAGAACCAGATCAACTGACCTGTGATGACAGCGTCTTCTCGAAATCTCATTGTACACACTGTCAAGTATAAACATGTTGTCTTTGACGTCACGTGGTACACACATATAAAACCACAAGATTAATGTTCACAATTATAATAATATTCACACAAAGTAACACCAGATAATGATCACAAAATTTACACCTCAAACATCCAACAGTGATGCCGACTATTTCAATTACAGTCACGATTGCACAAGGGACTGAAAATGAGCTCCACGTTCGTTGGTTTTCAATCAATACCTACACTCGACGACATACAATTAGTTACAATAGAGTATCAAAGGGAGACCATCCAAATAAAACAACCCACTCGCGATCTTTCAACACTGTCTTTTCACACTTTATGTATACAACAGAAACGATTCCACGACAAAAGCTTCGCGGACTTTTGGCCCAACGACATAAACAAAAATTCAAAATATTTTTTTTAAGAAAGCCTTTCAAGAAATCGACGAATCGAGGGGTGGCTGAAATATGCATATAAATTTTTGCAGATTACTAAAAATAAGTAACCTATAAAAACAAATCCGATGCGAAATAATAATTAATTAAATTAAAAACGAACTTCATAATTATACAAAACACATATACGATTCTAAAACATTAAATTTACTTTAATTATTTTTTATTTTATATCACATTTTATATATTATATTATATTTAATTTGGAATTTATAAAATTTAAAATGATTAAACTTGCATAGCCTGGAATAACAAGTGTAAAATATTTGCTTTAAAAATATATTGCTGTAGAAGAGATTATGAACATGATAAACTGGGAGAAGCGTGCCGCAGACAGAAGGAAAATGAATTTAAGTTGCAGCGATAACAATGATAAGTGTACATATGCAAATTAAGATCTGATACCGTAAACTAATTAATATAAATTGTTATAATATTGAAATAATCTATGATTTACTTCTTATACCACCAGAAAACAAAACCACTAGTTTCCCACCAAGGTAAAATTTCAGATTATCAATTATGTATTAGATATATATATTTTTTTTATATATCTTTATAACTGAATCATCAAATTTTTTTTTAAAATATATTATTTAATTGGTTTTTCTAGCAAGAAGACTTAGAACTAACTAGGTACGTTAGAATTCTTCATGATTTCTCAAGACAATTGAATTATCTCTAATTTAGTAACAGTTTTATTGAATTATAGAATATTTTTTTATGTTTTAAATTATTGAAAAATATATAAAACAATGTTTTTTCTGTACTCTTTTATGTATGCAAATTGGTATGTTAAAATTACATAAAATAGGTTTTATATTTTAAATAAATAAATTTTCAGTATAAATTTATTTTCACGTTTTATGCTTGGAATGTGGAATTGGAAAATAAGTTATTGTGAATAATATTGATGTACCAGATAACCGACAACAACATTTTTTGAGAATTTTTCATTTGAAATTAGTTTTATTGTTTACCCGAATGATTCTTGCCCTATGAATGTCAAATATATATTTTACAAGTAGGTACCTATATCAATTTTGATTTTTTATTTTATAATTTGGTTAAGATATGTATGTCTACATTTATTTCAATTGAACCCCCTTACACAAGAAGGTAATTCTATAATCATACGCAATGTCCCCTCTAATGTTTTCACTTACTCTAATATACATATATCTGGGCGACAAAATTATTTTTTTACTAATACCGTTTTTTTCACAAGCGTAAAAAGAACTAGGTTTGGGATATTCTTAAATTTACTACAAAAATAAGCAATACACATTATTAGATATCGAACCCATAAAAAATATTTCTAATCAACCTAAAACACACGGTGATGGGTATTCATACCAATTATTATGCTCCAGAATCAAATTATCACTTAAAATTCTTGGCAACATTTCGTTTAATTTTTTTGTGAAATGTGTATATCTTTCAAAATAATTTGGGGAGTTATTTTTATCAAAATGATGCGCGGAGAATTAATTATATGTAATGCTCGGCAAAATATCTTAGAGGAAATACTGACAACATGTCAGTAGTACATTAAATAAAGTATAATAAAAAATATAATAACAATTAAGTTATTACTTCAGTTGAAAAAATGTGAAAAGTTGAATCAATAAAAATAAAATTGAATCAATAAAAAATAAATTAATACAATAAAATTTTTAATACAGTTGATAAATTTAATAGAGTTGATAAGTTATTAAACAAATATTAACTTATTAAGACCGTCACTTTCCTATTTTTTAACTAACTGGATGCACTTTAATACCGTTATGAAACTTATTTTTAAAAACAAAAATATTTTTTTCTGATGATTGTTCGTTATTATTTAATGGATTAAAATATTATACACATCGTTAAAGTAAAAAAAAATCATAAACAAACGAGAGAAGGAACATCATAAATGAAATTGTTTTACACAATATTATTTTTTTATTGAAGAAGTACCCCAATAAGACTTTATTAGTGGTTGGTAGACATGAAAAAAATTCAAAGCAAACGCTCTCATCCGAGAAAGGAAGACAAACAAATCATCTCGGTCCAGCAAACCGCCTTACCGGGCTACTCGATTCAGCTGATGAGACATCGCGAAAAAGAAAAATATCT
This sequence comes from Eubasilissa regina, assembly GCA_022840565.1. NCBI lineage: Eukaryota > Metazoa > Arthropoda > Insecta > Trichoptera > Phryganeidae > Eubasilissa > Eubasilissa regina. Next base: position 33,723,691 of record JAINEB010000018.1, read on the forward strand.
TAAAGAATTTCATTGATTTCGAATATTTTTATGTATGGATCCAGCAATAAAAATATTGCACAATATATATGTAATAAAACATTAAAAAGTATATTTGTTAACACTTTTCTACTTTCAAGTATTATCAAAGCGCCTGTGAAAGACAAATCACTAACGCAAGTATTCGATAGGCCATTTATACGTAATAAACTATTAGGTTGATACATAATTATTCGACATTTAAAAAAATATATATTATAACATAACCAAAAACGTTAAAAAATTTAAAACATTTTTTGTACAATTATCATTTGGGGACGTAGTCACCACCAACGTCAATCACTGCTTCCCATTTTCTTGGAAGACGTTCGATTCCGCGGGCGATCGATGTTGAAGTACTCAACCAGTGTTCCAGTGGTGCAACTTTTGTTCTCTTTCACAGCCGCTAAAAGGGCCTGGTCACCTGGTCATCAAAATCCAAAGACCGATACTATCCAGACTTGTTGTCTAAGCTGGCATCACGTAGCATTGAAGTGAACAAACCACTCTCGTCGTGTCCTTTCACTAATCGTTCCTTCGCTGAAAAGATCGTTAAGATCACAAAATGACTCAGCGACTTTCCACCCTTTCTCGGAGTGGTACAGTATAATGCAGCATATTTAAATGTGAAGCTTCCTTCGGATTCATCGATTTTCTCAGCAGAATGTTGGGAAATTAAAGAGGTCTTGGATATTTGCGTACTCCGGAACATCGATAAGGCTGTTATATTCTCCGATTCGCAAGTAGCTCTTGAATCCTTCTCTGTTAATATAAAAGTTTAGCTAGATAATGAGATAATCTGTCCGATCAGAAGATGTCTATTTAATTTGTACAGTAATAATAAACAGGTGTCATTCGTTTGAATTCTTGCACATAAGGGAATTCATGGAAATGAATGTGTTGATAAATTTTTCGGCTACTCTTTCCGGAGTTTTCTCCCATCAATTCCATATCCCGATGTATAATAGACTTGATATGGTAAAAAAACGTACGAATTCTATCTGAACTGTACAATGAGTGGATCCAAATAATCGTAAGGGTAATCGTCTTAAAGTAATTCAAGGATCTACTCTCCGCACCTCCTGGTTCTCAAAAAGGAAAGTCTCCAAAAGAACAGTATCAAATATGTCTAAAATGAGAATTGGGCATTACCAAGTGGCCTCTCATTTGTTCAGATTGAACTTGATAGATCTCCCAATGATTAATGGCACAAATCACTCTTGTAGGATGGATTGCCTATTTAAAAGAAGAAAAAAAATATAGCGTATGGTTTTTGATGCGTGTTTTAATTTTCTTATACTATTAAATAATTATATTATGTTAATGTCAATTTAACGTCAAATTTTAAAAAAACAAAACGTCGCGAAGAAAACGGAGGATAATTATGCATCAATATGTACATTACATCCATACAGACTGACTTTGTATTTAAGACCATAAATCTATGGATACGAAAATAAAATATTTTATATGTCGTATTGATATTTTTTTGCTCATTTAAAGTCAGTAAAGTTTTCGCAATAATTCGAGTTAAGAGATCTTTTTAGAAACCCTGATTTAGCTGGTGTGGTAAAATCGCAAAGGACAAGATGGGCGTGGCCCGTAAAGCGTAAGTACTGTGAACCGTATTCATCGAGGAACCCTAAATGGAAGTTGACCTTGTGGCAAATCCAGATTAAGATGGAGCGACAATGTGAGGAGAGATCTAGAAAAGTTCCATGTTCACGTCTCCTAGTGGAGTGAGTTAGCCCAGGACAGAAGCGAACGCCAGCTAGGCTAGTTGATTTAATATACGGTTCTATAAAATTCGATGCTTTTGCGAATTTTTCCGAGAGTTCCGTGTTACCGAGTTCTTTTACAATATCAAAAGCATCCCATAAGCGTAAGCACTAATTAAACGGAAAATGATTCTCTTACCTGAATACTTTTGCTTTAAATACAGCGGGTAAGAAAATTTCAATAAAATTAAAACAAAAGCCCCTGCAACTAACAAGTAGAGAGCTTTTGCGCTTTGTTTATTTTCATTCAAACTTTTTTTTCACAACAGTTGCCTTCCTCTCCTTTACACAGAGAAAATGTTTTTGTGTTTTTGACGTTAGAAAAATAATATGTGCTTCGCCGCCGACTTGGTAGCAAATAAAGCATCGTGCCCTAAGCCTAATGGGAAGTTGAACCGAAAACCAGTTTTGTGCACGGAGAAAATTAGTTTTTAAGTTATCAAAGTGTGTACGCTTCATTATATAATTAAATGTATGTTTATCTATCTATACAATTTTATACCCTTTGACCAATGTTCTCTCTAATTTTTGTACGCATTAAATCTTTTTTTGTGTAATTTTTGTACGCATTAAACCTTTTTTTGTGCAATTTTTAGAACCGATGCTATTAATTATTTGTCCGCTGAGGGAGTAAATAAGAAAAACATTACCGTACCAGTATAAGGCTACTAATAGGGGCTGAGTTGACGACATTACTATTGAAGATTTATTTAAATGCATAGATAGACCAAGATAACTAATAAAAATATCAAGAAAAGCTGCAAACTTTGAACGAATTTTCCATAATGAAAAATATGATATTTTACAACTCATAGATAGATGGCAGCACCAGCGTAGGTAGAATAAAATTTATTGGCTGTATTATCTCAGAAAGTGGTTCAATTTTCAATATGCTGGTGATCTTATACAGGATATATCAGCATACTTCAACATGGTGGCCAATGTTCAACATGCTGGTGATCTTAGACAGGATATATCAGCATACTTCAACATGGTGGCCAATGTTCAACATGCTGGTGATCTTATACAGGATATATTAGAATAATTCAACATGGTGGCCAATGTTCAACATGGTGGTGATCTTATACAGGATCTATCAAAATACTTCAACATGGTGACCAATGATCAACATGCTGGTGATCTTATACAGGATATATCAGCATACTTCAACATGGTGGCCAATGTTCAACATGGTGGTGATCTTATACAGGATATATCAGCATACTTCAACATGGTGGCCAATGTTCAACATGGTGGTGATCTTATACAGGATCTATCAGAATACTTCAACATGGTGGTCAATCTTCGACAGAACACGTGAAGAAGAAGTATTGTTAAAAATTGTGTACGCATTGTGTTATATGTCTTTGAGTACGCTCTTCAGGAGCTGAAAATTAAGGACAAGTTCTCAAGCATTTGCGTAAGACAAATCCTTCAATTTTTTTGGACATCTTACGAGAAGGGAAGATATCTTGGAGAAACTTATTGTAGTGGTCCACATAGAAGGACAGAGAGGAAGAGAAAGATCCCCTAAATCAAGAGGGTGGAAGTTCATAGAGATCATGATCCTAAGTCATAAAAGATCAACGTGGATGATTATTTAGGACCCTGCGCAAAAGATAGGCACTCCCTCCGATATAAATACATACAATTTACTCTAGGAGCCTGAGGAAAATATAGTCACACCACCTCACTATGTGCCAATATAAACCAAATTATGTTACATTATTCTTTAGTCTTCGCAAGACAAAAGTATCCCCTACCTCCTAACTACCCATTTTAAATTATCGTCCGTTATTGAGCATATATAGTTCCAATTGGAGTTTTATGAAGTGAAAATTTTTGATAACAATTGAAGTTAATAAATAATAAAGGTGAGTGCTTTCAATTACTTTTATATAAAAAAATATATTAATAATGATGTTTCATTACTTTTCAAAATTTTCATTGTTTGATGAAACCTTTGGCGGGAAAGTAAACACGGTGAGATTTTAGATTTCTACAAAAAATCTGGCGGAACATAAAATAGTATATAGATTCTATAAAGGTTTTAAATTATTCAATTAAATGTCAGCAAATGGGAAGGAAGCAATTAGACTTGCTGCTTTTGGTAGGTTTTGTTTCGTAGGTTCGTACGTTTCACAGAATATGTAGTACTGATTGATGTATTTTTATAATTTATTAAAGTCTTCAAACATGTATTCTAGATGTAGAAATATTATAAATAAATTAAATAAAAATTCAATTATATACTAATATTTTTAATGTGTGCAGAAAATTCGATGTAATAAACATATTATTGTATTTGTAGGCTTGTTTAAATCGTTAATTTTGATAAATGTAATATTATAAAAAACTGAAAAATCAACATGTTTATAATTATAAAATACACGATTGTCGTAGTCTCACACACATAATACACGGTATTAAGTAAACTGCGAGAGAAAAAAAAAGAAAAAAAAAAAAGATTAAAAATAATTAGTGTTTTCTTGAAGAAGACCACACGTGTTTAGGTTTTTAGTAAAAGGTGGCCGTGGGTTAATTCGCACATTACCCCAATGGCTACTAATGTTACGTTAACTCGTGTTTTTCCCCTACGATAAATACCCACCCAACGCTATGGCACTAATGAAAGTATGTTACGCATTTTCTTTTTATGGCAGTTTTGAGTACAGCCATTTATTTGTCCGAAATTGCTACGTAAATGATCCAAGGGTTGAGAAATATGGACCCCCGCTGGCATTTTACACATTTTAGCACAAAATAAAATTACATTAATCATCAAACGAAATTATTTTTCCGAAAAATCGCGCACATAAAAGAGGTGAAACTGATTATAAAAAATCTTAAAAACAAAGTTTATTCAATTTACATATCAACTGTATACAATATAATAAGACTGCTTTATTAAAAACAATGTTAGAATATCCAACACGCGCGTTTTGAGTTAAATTTCTATATATAGTAATAAATTAATTTTAAATGAAATCAAAATTTTATTGAAAAGTCAAATTTTTGAACATAGTTTTTTGATAATTAAAACATATTAGATTTACTCATTATAAAGATAAACAGAAAAAATATTGAGAGAATAACTCTACTTTATTGTAAAAAAAAATTAAAAAAATTGTTCACTTGATCTTGAGTTACAGCACTAGAAGGGATAATGCTCATATCGAAAAGCTATGCATCTAAAAAAATTTAGCGCATACACAAATTTTAAAAAATACTAACAAAAATAATAATTGACCGATAATAAAGCTTATTAGATTTTTTACTTTAATTCAATAACGTCTAAAAATATGAGCTATCTATTTTACTTGTAATACATTGGTTAAATATAGACTCAAATAAATAGGCTTGTACTGGTAAGATAATATATTTAAGCTCACAAATTATAGCATTGAACCTTACACAAAAGATTTTTTTACGTACTGGGTGATCCTAAAATTTAAAGGAACACTTGTACATATGCATAATTATCCGGAACAAGCGTCTGGTACATACTAGTAGAATAATAGAAATAGATCCAACTAGTATAACGTAATATCTTTTGTGACGCATTTTCGTCTTTGTGAACGAATTGTATGCGGGTGCGGGCAAAAAGTTTAGCTTTTTAAAAGCGGTAATTTCAAAGTGTTTTTATAAAAATATATGTGATATCTTATAGCTCTTTGTGAAGTAAAAATAAAATATTATTTTAATTTAACATTTGTGTATAACGATGATACATTTTTTTTGAACACCGAATACTCAAGAGTTGCCAATGGCGAAAATAATTTTGTGGATTGTCGGCTTTGCGAAAAAATATTTCTTACAAGTTAATGGTTCACGGAAAATAAGAATATTCATTACACGCAAGGTTACTCGAGGCAATCAGTCGGCATGGTTCGTCATCTGTGACAAACTGCGAATATTGTTTGCGGAGTTATAATATTAGTAGTTGCTTAAAGCTAAATCGGTGATGAAAAAAATGAAACATTTAAGATAAAGGATATTATTTTCAGCGTTTGGGTGGATTTGTGCGGATAGAAGATGGGAAACTGGGGAACTGGGGTGAATGGGTAGTGAAACGACTTATAGCTACGCCTTACAGCCGCCATCTGGTATCGTATGACATATTGCGGCAGCCCGTCTATTGGACATCGGATGCCGGTTTCAGTGGCGCGTGAAAACTCTTTTATCTCACCCTACCGTTACGCATGCTCGCACACTGTCCAAGAATAATTATTACCATATTCATATTGTATCATCCAGTTTCGGACACTCTGCTTCCTATCTTATTTTGATAATGTTAAAATATCTCCTCAATTATGGCGAGTATGATCACTGGGTAAGGAAAAAAGGGAGAGCATTTGCCAACATTTATGAAATGTAGATATTAAAGCCATTAAATATTACATGCCAAGGACGTATAAAATACAAGTCTGAATATAGATGAAAAAAAATTGAAAAAATCATGTATATCTAGTAATCGTTATGTATAAAGTAGAATATTCTTTGAAAGAACATAACAAATATAATATTACCATAATATACGGAAAATATCGTATTAACCCGAATATAAGACGAGGTTTATTTTCCCGAAATATTATTAAAGAACAAGAGTCATCTTATATTCGGACCTTTCGATTGTCGACCATTTTGTGAACCTTTTAAAACATTTTTACATTTTTTCCTGGCTGGGCTGGCCTGGCTTCCTCCGGGCCCCATGTCATCAGCTAATCTCAATCGATCTATATTTTACGTGGGTTTTGTCAAGATCAGGAAACGGAGAGGAAAATGCACAAATACACAATTTGTTAATATGCAATACTATAATTAGTCTCATTTCACGCAACATACAACCACTTATTCTTACCTAACCTCACATATTTAACCTAACTCAGTTCTTATGTTCTTACACTATTTCTTCTTTCTTCATGGTTCTCCAAGTTCGCCATCCAAATAGTCAAAGGTCCTCGAGATCGCCGATACCCGATTCCCACATCTCTCCCAATGCGGCAGATGTCTTGCTTCGGTAGTAAGGCAACATTGCACAACCGATTCTCCCTCCGAATCGGCAGAAGACCCAAGGTAGCAGTCCATGAGTGCTCTCATCCTTCGATGCTCGCTCCATCTTATTTTTCTCGCCTGCGCGGGCTCTTCCTTCACTCTTTTCGTCCCCGAGTGACAGATCGCCATCTTGCTATTCCCATAGACGCCCTCCGCCTCGCCGGCGTTTGATTAGCTGGCTGTGTGTCTCCACATACCGAACTTTTTTTTAAACTAAGGTGGCACGCACACCTAGAGAGAGCTACTTTCTCACGTGATAATATATTTAAAAAACAATTATTAAAATTGATTGTTGCAAATGATCATACACTTTTCTCAACCGGGAAAATCAAAAAGCCTACTATCACTCTTCTATGTGAATGGGTAATCGATGCATGATTTAAAATTGACTCAATAATCAATATTAATGGGTTTAACACCATGTATGGCACGGAGGATGATATTTTGTGGCTGGAAGAAAATACTGGTGATGTTGACTCAAGTGAAGAAAGTGAACCAGAAGGTGTGATCAGTGACCAAAGTGCTGATGTTGACGACGCTACCGGTGAAATGTTTGGCGATTAAAAAGCATTTTTTACGTATAATTCTTTAATTATTAAAAGTAAAAAAAAAATATTGTTTTTTTCTCGAAAAATTGCACGTCGTCTTATAATCGAGGACGTCTTATATTTGGGGTAATACATAATCAATTTTATAAATTTAATTATTTTTTTAAATCTACAGAAACACAATAATTAATTTGTTTACATATTATATATACCACAAACTTTCACTTAACAATATATTTTGTTTATTAAAACAAACGACCGCACTAAATTATTTTGAGGAAAAACAGATATACTAAATTAAGATTAATGTTGAAAAAGTTAAATATAATAACCAACAAGCAAATAAATTATTTTGATTAAATTTTTATGGTTTTCAATATCTTTAAGAGGTCATTAAATGCTCACCACATAAATGTATAATAATTTTCAATCTAACGTATTCTAAACACTCTTTTAGATTGTTTATTAATTACTTATTTTTTAATTACATTAAAATAAATGTTACGTAGGTATTTTATTTTAATACTATATTTTTGATTGACTCATGAAGAATTATTTTTTTGCAACCGATATTGGTTTGATTGCCTTTTTTAAAGAATAGTCAGAACGATATGCTCTTAAATTTATTTTAGATTTCCTGGGCTATTTCAATGATTTAATTCGTGTGCTCGCAATACGGTGCCAATTAAAACAACATTGCTCATTTTAACGATGTGTATCGTAAATATATTAAAACTCGGATTTAAAGTGATTCCATGAAATGTGTATTGAAATAAAAAAACCTGGAAAATAAATTCACTGCATTGAAAATTCTCTTTCAGCGGCGGTGAAATGTCGAGTGCATGTGGGATGGGAGTAAGTAAATATGGAAACTGGACGTACAGTTGTAAATCCATCGGCGCAGCTGTAATCAATTATAATATATGCCTAACAATATCAAATGTGATTGTGTTATCCGCAACTAGTAGAATTATTTCAATTGCTAGACATTGAAAATAATTTTACTTTCATCACTGCAAGGGTAAACAGTGCGTGTAATCATGCTTTTGACTTAGCGTGACATGCATAGCTTGGCGGAGAAATCCACATTTTGAACTGCTACAAATAAAATAATGATCGCCAAAACGATCACTTGCGTTCGTTAAGCTGACAAATATTAGAAAAAAAAAATTAAAATTTTCTCTAATATACCGTTTAGCTCAAATAATAAATCATGCCTTAGGAACAGCAAGGTCATTTGATATTAATTCATTTTTCGATTTCTTCGACGGAGCTTAGTTTAAAATTTAATCAATTGTATGTTGCTAAGTATATAATTTAGTGTATTAAAGTAAACTAATTCCTGATTTTGGACACATTATATAATAAAACTGAAACACTTAATTTGTTTTTAAATCAACAGTTGTTCTAAAAAATATTACAATTTCTAGTCAATAACTTTGTTTTCCTGTTATCTCCTAGATTATTAAAAATATTTACATTGTTTGAACACAATTTTAAAGGGAAAATTATTGTCCAAATTTTGACACAAATTTCATTTTTATCTTGTTCCAAGGTAACGAAATGGCGAGTATCTTGTTCAATCATTAACTCCGTAAAGAAGTTCCCACGCCACTGGTTAAAAAGGGTTTAGTTGGGAAGTGTATCCGAGGAATCGGCAGAAACAGATAAATTTACATAAATCACGCTTCGTTTACCATGTATAGCCGACCATGTTGATCCAAACTCGGATGCAAATCGTGTACCAGGGATCCAAATCTAATAATCGGCAGGGCGGAACACGCAAACTGCTGCCATCTCCACCGGGTCGTTAGCCTCTGGGCCGGCATAGGCGGACTGATTCTTGCCCACCTTATTGCAGAACTGCACGGCGCACCGTGCCTTGGTAGGAATCCCTAATCAGATTATAATATTAAAATGATAGCCGGACAAAATGAGAGAAAATTATATATTATAATAATAATTATTTGTTTTTTATTCATTCATACTGCAGAGTTGTTACAGAGTTGTGCCTTTCCTACATTGTTATAAAAATACGGAGCATACATTGTAGCAAAGTAAGAACATGTAATTCGGTGCCCTGCCTGCTGTACTAGTATCTTTCCAATATAGTAGTTAGTGAAATGAAATTAATATAAAAGTAAAAGTAATATGAAATTAATATAAAAAGAGCAAAAAGATTCAGTTAGATAACATACAAAACAAGGTAAAAACTAGAGTAAAAATGTTTAATGTATAATAAAAAATAAAGTATGTACTATGTAGTTTTAAAACGCATATCTCCGTAAGAATCGCAATATTTTTTCTAAACTCCTAAACATGCAGTAGTAGTATCTTCAGAAAATAATAATAAAGATAAAGAAAAAATAATTCTTTAAAGAAAACAATGCTATTTTTTGTTAGTATTGAATTATTTATTACTTTGCCTTTAACGAAACCGAAATCAGTTGTTTTATTAAATATATATTCATAAAAGTGGTAACAACAAGGTAGTAAATAATTCCTTATTAAAATGAATAACCACAATGCAAATTTTGCGTTAAATATTAAGAATATTATTAAACAAATTATAGATATATCATAGAGACGAATCTATTTATATTATATTATATGGGAAGTATGGAAGTATAGGTATTATAGGGCTTACGACCTGTTTTCGGCTGTCTTAAGTGATCACTTTGCACAATGTACCGTTCACCATTCCACACAATCAACCTCCATATCTATACATTTTTTGGAAGATGTACACCTGTTACCATGTAGAAACACTTCGAGTATTAACTGCATCTTCACTGTCGCCATCCATGGTCTAAAAAAGTAATATTTATTTCCCTGCAACAACATATATGTCACTAATGAGAATCTTATTTAGAAAATATTGAAGCTATTTTCTTTATCTGTATATATGACAAATGATTAACACACTAAACTAGAATACGCCTGAAAATTCAATTTTCAATTTTAAATATTTCTTATTTAGACCAATATATTGTATTAAAACTAGTATGTTATGATAAAATATATTATTAATATAGTGCATAATTAATATTAGATTTTTTTATTCTAAATTAATTCAACTATAAAACAATAAAATACACTCAAAACATATTTAAATGGTCATTCTAGAACATAATGGCTTTCTACATATACATTTCAATAACTGTTTTCCACTTGCTAGTCCTTGTTGTCAAACTGTCAACCCATCAGATGAATGGCAACTTTCTCTTTCATCTTTTAAGCTTGTGTCACCGAATTTAAAATGATTGAACCATTTTCGAAAATAAATTTTACATTCCTTCACCAAAGAGTTCGTTGAGATTTCGAAATGTATACGAATTTTTACTACATAAAAATAAAGGAGTATATTAATAAAAACAAAAAGACAAACTTGACATATGCGAAAGGCTCCAGTGTAACTATACACCGACTTAATATGATATTAAAAGCATACTAGTTCACTCGCATTCAAGTAGAAAAGTGTTCATTTTATAACTCACTTCAGATGCACGAATCTCTCCATTCTGCGAGAATTACATATATTCTCAAACATTTATCTGAGACGAATCTTTCAATTTTTTGGGCATCTTGCAAGAAGGGAAGATAGCTTGCAGAAGCTTATTGTGGTGGGCCACGTTGAAAGACGAAGAGGAAGAGGAATATCCTCTACTAGTTGGACCGACCAATTGAAAAAGGCAACATGTACTTCTCTGGTGACAGCTCTGAAGTCTGCAGGATGCCGAGAAAAGTGGACGAGCATAGTTAAAAGGGCAAGAGTTCATGGAGATCGCGATTCTCACTCACGAGGACGTGGATAATTTTAATGTAAATTTTTGTTTATTTTACACTTTTTTACAATCTATTATAAATTATATTAAACATATTATATACCCTTATGAATTTACAATTCGAACTTATTATGCATTATTCCGATAAATTAACTTTGACCATAACTTCGTTGACTTTGAAATCCATTAATTTCTGTCTTTGTGCGATAGTTTTAATATCCTGTTCATTTTGCTCTAATGTTAATTAGTCACATAACCTTTATTTGTGTTTCTAAACTCTTGACCACAAAAAGTGAAATCTGTAACGTCTTATTCCCTTAATTGTCTTAAAATGTTTTTATACCTGTACCTTAATGTCATTTACCAGGACTAATCATAGCTAGGATTATCAATCAGAGTCATTAACAATAATTGTTAATAATAGATAATAATAAATAATTACTTCAAAAATTATGTCCGCGTATGGTATACACTTAGCCAAGACCGTGGCTGAATAGACCAAGGACTCTGACTTTTTCTGAGAGCAAAGGTTCAAATCCCTAACACTGTCTAGTTTTTTTCAACTTTTATTTTGACTCAGTAATTTAATCAAGGCAACCGCTTTATCCCGAAAGTACGTGAAACATTCACTCGGTATATTTAACCGAGACACAAACCGCTCCGAACTTTCTCAAATGGAAGTTAATCTAATAAATTTTTTTCCTGTTTTATCAATTCCGAATAAGCCGTGACCGTGTAGCGACCTCTATCTAGCAATCAACGATAGTCAATTACTTGCTGCTAGTACCTAATGATGTAATGAGCTTATTTATATACTCGTGATTTTTATTCGACGCACGTGATTTTTATTTGACGTACGAATTATTGAAATTCCGTTTGAATATTCGAAATTATTGTCTTTTCGGCTATTCATTTACCGAAATTGACCAACGGCTAGGGTCACATTTACGTCAGACACATGTTTATTGCGGTAATCAATTCAATATATCCAGTCTGGTGGACCTTTCCAACGCATGCTAAATTATCGTTGTACCAACATTGAACGCAAGTTCACTCTCCGCCGGGACATCATGGATATATGTATAAATACTTACTTAAGTATGTAGGTACATCATTGATGTCCCAATGTACGTTCATTATCTATGTTTCATAAATCATTTAAATACTTAACAAACTCAACAAATCTGCAGAATCTATATTTAAGATTGAAATAATGATGTGAAAAGTTGGTACCTATATTTAAATACAACATTTGCATGGGTCAATGATGTTTTCATCTCGGCTCCAGTAATACCATCACGCCGTTTCTCCGAGGGGCAGACAGAGAATTAGACACACAATTTTCGCCTTATTAACATTCATACATCTTCTCATACAAGCTCGCCGATTATTGAGGCTTCTATCAGGACCATCGTCCAGTATCTGGTTCACCTGGTCGCACCGCGTTCTTTTTGACATTTTTTTCTTAGTGTCAAATATTTCAAATTATTATTTTTACATCTACTTAACCCTTTCCTAGCCACGCAGTAACAGGTATACTGAGTCAATTAAATCGTATTTCTATAAATATGCACAATGTAAAACTTAAATTTTACCTAATCCTAAAAAAATCATTTGCGTTTATTAATAACTAGAGGAAAAACATTTATGCAAAGCGAATCATAATAAAAATAATAATTTTTGAATTCAATGCTATATATAATTGATGTGTTGCATGCTATCTGCGTTAAAAATACCACTTGTACCGCGTAAAAAAGATCACACATTAAATCATTTATTATTACATTTATGGTAACTATGACATTAACTTTTTTAAAGTCATATGAGCTTGTAAAAGCATTTTTTTCCCATTTAAAGTGCTAACAAAACTCAAATTATTTCTCTCTCAGTCAAATATTTTTATATATCGGTGATTGTATGGCAAACGAATCTATCAAAAAAATTTTTTTTTGTTCAAAATATTGTATTCAATATTCTCAATTCCTCCGCTATTATAAGGATAATGCATGTCATTTTTTTAATATTGATCTGATGATACAGCAATATGATTAATATAAAGACAAAAAAAAATCTCAACAGATCGCTTTGGCATACAATCATCGATATAATACACCCATTTGACAGCAAGGATGGCTTGTTAAAAAAAAATCCTTATTAAACACTTAGATACGAAAAAATGCAATTTAAAAATGATGTTAAATATTCCAAAAAATTGCCGTATTAAAAATGTTACAAAAAATTCTGTATTTTTTTACAGTTGATGCTGTTTTATATAATAAAGAAGCGTATTTTATTTAAAGCGAATTAATTATGAATGGAAGATAATGAAGTTATTATATTCACTTATATATTTCGTCATTAAGTAAACCTAGTGCTATATAATTAAAAAGTGTATTTTATGCATATAGATTAATTATTACTGGTAAGTAATGAAGTTATTACCATTATTTGTTTAGGTACCAAAACCATCGTAATAGACCTGTGAAATGGACCAACCGATTCAAAATGATCTGTCATTTTCAGGATAGTTGGAATCGATCGAGAGTTCCCAATCAGCATTAGGTACTAATTAATCTGCTGAATCGGCTGAATGTTTCGGTCACCATCAAGTCTTTATAAATAATTATTGTTGATCATTAATATTATTATAAATATAAGCAGTAAACATTTAAAATAATAAATTAACTGATTTTATTAAATTGTCTTATATATTTTAAAAAAGGCCTTACCACCTTAAGGAATAAAAAGATGTATTATTTATGTTATTAGTATTATTTTATGTTAAACGATTATTTGTCTATTTATGGGTAAACTAAGAATTCAATAAATAATCAAGTTACACGTGAGTATCAAATAGAGTAAATATCATTTTACAAGTTTTCACAGATTTTATAAATTATATTAATTACTGCACAATAACAGAACAAAAAAAATGTAGGAGGGAGATTAGGAATAGAGGAAAAATATTGATTATAACTGGTAAAAGATAGATAAATAATAAAATAAAGCATAAGGATAATTTTAATGTAAATATATATCTATGTATCTATATATGTACTACTACAAAAACAAATATATAGATGCACATTTACATACATAACGTTTACATTGTACGTTACGTTGTAACGTAAACTGCAATTATCTTTAATAATTGATTCAAGTTGAAAAAAATATTTTAATATTATTAATAATTAACCTTCTTGTTGGTCTAGTGGTTAAGATACTCGCCTAGTGATCCATTGACGGGGGGGGGGTTCGAGCCTCATTCCAGGAGCCCAGCAAGTTAGAATTATTTTCATAACACAAGCGTTTGTATTAGTTAGAAAATGGTAAATTTATGTATTAATACAGTTGCGGCACGATTTCCACGTACGCATCTCTATTATTAAAAAAAATAACGAACTTAATATGAAATATAACATCAATTACTAAAAGTTTTGGAAATTAAATTAATGTTTCTTTCTGTCAGGATAACCAAACGAACAAATAATGTAATATATATCTATATTATTCATGGAAATTGCGTAAAAATTAGATTATTCAATTAGATGTAATTTTAATTTATCTTTAAAATTATGATAGCATGAAAAATTCTATGAACTCTATTAATATACTCGTAAAAAATTAACGAAAATTTCTATGAGTATTTTTCATGCAACAAGAAATACATCGCTTGAAAAATATATATATTTTTTTTTTTACTCCGTCCCACTCTAATATGCTATTGCTCTTTCATCTTAACCTTCTATTTAAATATCTGCACTTAGGTTAGGCTATACTTTGTCTTGAAGAATGTTGGGTCTAACTGAAACTAGTTGACTTTAATATATGTACATAATAAAGTAGTTTAAAACTAAACATTATATTATTTTTTTGTTTTTTTTTTTTAACAGCTTCATATAGCTTAATCTGCAAGTGTATGCTTAGTCCAATAGCACAGATTCTTGAGTCACCCAGTAGCGATTCCATAGGGAATGAATACATTGGTCAATCATCGACATTGTGGTGTATAGTTTGGTACATTTCTACATTCATATAGAGGAGAATCAATCAGCCTCTATTTGTGTTGATAATGATATGCATAGAACCCTTGGCCGCTTTATAACCTATTGAAGGTACGGTGTATCTTTTTCCTGTAACAAAAATAAGCCCCTATATGACAATGAGTTATTAATTTCATGAGATAGAATTTTTCCACTGTAAACATCATTTTGCCAATGTAGTCGATCGCCATCAGTACAGATTCCATTAAAATAAAGTAGATGGCTTTCAAATAATGGAACGATAGATGTACCAATTTGTAAAGTGTAACATGTAAGTTCGAAAATTTATCGTCAATGTAGCGTGTGCTGTAGCATAATCGGTTAATGCACGTTCCCCGGATTGGAAGAGATCCAGGTTCGAATTCCGGTAGCAATAACAATATTTTTCGATATAATTGATTTTATATGTATATTTTTCTAATAAATACATTTAATTAGTATTTAAAATATCACTGACCTATGTACTGAATAATTACAATTTTACAATAAGATTGGGTTCTCCTTGATAAATTTACATTCAACTAAACACTGCTATTATTCAATTTCTAGTATTACATAAATCACTGTTTAAATTTATATAATTTTATGGCTATGTAGTATTTTATAAAAAGATATAATCAAATTTTTACATGAAACGCTTAGGAAAGAAGCCACCATATATTAAAAATGAAATGAATATGAATATTTAGATTAAATAAATAGTTAAAAATAACAAGCTTTCACATTACAGTTACACTTGTACACCTTTTCAATGGAAAATTGTGCATATTTTGCCATAGCACTTAAAATACTTGCTATTGTAAATATTGTATTGTAGGTACAAAATTATAGCTCATATGTTCTTCATCCCCTGATGAGCAGCTGTTATAGAGTTTTGTTTCAAGAAAGGTCTCTAAAAAACTGACAAACTTCTTTGGTGCTTGCTACCCTTTCAAATCCTTCTCTTCGGGTTGTCTAAGTGGATAGACCTGGCTTTTCCGTATCCGTTTTACCCCCGACCCGAAGAATAACTGACTTAGCATGTGGTCGAGCGCTTAGTGGCCATCCAATAAAACAAACGTAGAGCTTTTAGTTAATAATGTGTCTATTTTTAAAACATTAACAATTTAGTATAGTTTTAAAATTGTAATATAGATCTTGTGAAATTAGGAATGGAAATGGCTTTATTGATTTTAAAACTTAATTTCTAAATAATCTGCAATAATAATCAGGTAGATTTCACCTGTGTGTGAAAGTAAAGGATATTTTTTCGTTTTATTGTATCATGTAGGCAGTGGTGGAGTAGGGATAGGGCGTCACCTTGGTAATTCTTTTGACATAGAGCTTGCTTTTCATGTACATTTAAAAATACTTAAAAGACCGCCCTGGTAGGTACTTTTTATGCCATCGATGTACGTTTTTATTTAGCGCAACACCACTACCTACAGGTACTCTAATTTTATTGTTCTCTTTCGAAATACTTTTATTTGAGATTACCTTTTTATTAACAATACTAATAAAATCTAAAATATTTTGGAACTTTTAAGCAACCGCTAATTTGAAATAAAATAGCCAGTCACGCTGGCTAATGAACTCATGCAAGATATTTACAAGATTAATTTTTTAGTAATGTTTAATCATAATCTGATAAGAACTACACTACAAGAATTATCGTATTCATAAAATCTCTTATTCCATACCTAAATATATCTTAGAATACATACATAGCCAAATTTTAACGAAGGGTGACTTGGGGGGTGAGGGAGAGAAAAAAAATTCAGTCAACATGAAAAATATTTTTGTCCTCATGGTTTTCCGATTTCTAATGTATTTTTATCGAAATCAACCTAATATTGCTCAAGTACGTACTAGTACCAATATTGGAGAGCGGGCGCAATCTACATACTTTATTTGATTTACAGTCATCATGGGAAGAAATAATAAACAAGTGATTGAATTTGTTTGAAACGTGGAAATGGCACCAACTGTGTGGAATTCTCCGCACCAAAGCAATTGTCGATTTTATGAACAGGTAATTTTGTTTTTACGTCAAAATACATACTAGAGTTGTTTTATTTTAGACTTTTAATATAACGTCTCATAAAAAAAAAAACTTGTTTGTGTTAAGGGAGAACGAAGTGTTAAAAATAAAGTGTTATAAAGAAAGGCATGATAAAGTATAAAAAGCAATAAAAATACAAAATTAAATCAAGAAATAGAAAAAAAGTTAATCAATGTATATTATAATGTAATAATATGTAATATAGACAAATGCGGATATAACAAGATCAAAGAGAACGTCAAAAATTTTTGACAACTCCTGTTAGTCATTATAATCTTAATGGTACATCCTAAAATTTAATAGTAGGTATTCGAAATTATTATTATATAATATCTAATTATTATTACACAATATTCTTATACGTATCGCACGTGTGGAAATTTTCTGGATTCTGTCGTAAAATATAGTTCCGCCCTTAGGAAAATCTAAAAGTTTTAACCATACTCGGTACAGAATATTGAATTTTTGTAAGATGTATTTAAAACTTTCGATAAAAAGACTTTGGATGACATCTTTCGATAAAAGCTCATTCTTTTGAGTTCTGGCGTATGCTTTAGATTTCTTTGAACGTTCGTTATATTAATCATTTTATTCACATTGCTGCTTAAGACAGAAGTTTTCAATCTATTAAATAAAATAAAAGTATTTTCGCCACTTGAAAACGTCGCAATAAAGCATCGCTATTGGTTAGGAACGGCACTAAAAATTTGATATAAAAATAATACATAATGATATACAAAGTAGATGGATATATTATATTTTTGTTTTGAAGGTACATTTGTATTGTATTGTAGAAATTTATTGTAAAAACACTGTTATGCTGTCCTTACTGTACGTACCATTTTATTCAAATAAATATAATATAAGTTGTATCAATGTGTCCAAAATTTAATAAAAATAAATTGTTAATTCTGGCGTCTGTATTTAAGATTCCGTAAAAACAATATAGATGGTTTTGAAATAATTCGAACAATAGATGTATTAATTTGAAAAAGTACAACATATGGGTTCGAAAATTTGTCACGAAAGATACAGGCGCTGTCGCATATTTGGTAATGCACCTTCCCCGGATTGGAAATAGAGATCCAGGTTCGAATCCCGGTATCGTAAAAACAATATTTTTCGATAAAATTGATTTTATATGTTTGTCTTTACAATTAATACATTTAGTTAGTATTTAAAACAATTTATTACCAGTATTTTTTGTGTACAGCTATTTTAACTATTAGTCATATAATAAACCATAACTTTAAAAAGCCTGATACTAGTCAAGAATAAATAAAAGGCTTTAGACTCAGCAAACAAAATTAAACTGAAGAATAGCGGTCATTTAATTTTCAGTTCGAAATTAACTTTTTCTGCCAAAAATCTGACTAGTAACAGAACATAACACAAACATGAAAGATCGATCAATAAATATGTGGCTGTAGTTTTAGTTGCGAATTCTTGAATAAATCGAATAAAAAAATAGTTGGTTTTCTTTATTTACAATTCAGTGGATTATATTTCAAACCATACCATTTCAAACCGGCTAGATGATACCACTCGATGAGTTTGGGTGTATTTATTTAATTATCTCACAGACAATAATTGCATTTCAAATAAATTCTCTCGTTGGGATTCGGTGTGTTATTTCAAGTAAAGAAAATTATAAATAATGTTATTTTGTCAATTTTTTTCGATTATTTTCTATAAAAATGAACTCTACATTACTAAATCTACAAAATGCGAGTGGTTACGGCTGTAATATAAAAGATAAATATTTATAAAAGATAAAGATTTTAATACAAAAACTATAGGTATTTTGTAGCGAGTATAAAAATGTTAACATCGTAGTCTCATAGAAAAACAGATTAAAGACGTATAAAGATTCGAGAAGGGTAAATGTCTGTTCATGATATAGGTTTCTAACCATCGTATCATCCCATCTTTAAAAATGTTTTCTAAATCCTAAATAACTGTAAAACAATGGCGTCAAGAGCCCGTAATAAAAGTTACATTTCGTGGAAACTTGGGGTCAGATCAAACTGTCAAGGTCTGCTAGCACCTAGTATGATGAAATATATTTGAAGCAATATCAGTTTAACTTGAAACCTTTGGATACTAGCACAGCAACAACACAATTGACAGAGCAATATAACAAGTGAATTTGTTTTTCTTATAAAATCATATAGCGTTTCACCACCAATATTTATTTAAATTGTTATTAGATTAGATTATTTATGAAGTTGTAATTTTTTTCAGAACATAGTTCTGTGACATTTTAATATAAATTGAATGCATAAATTAGAAATATATAAATACAGATAAACTCAATTTATCGAAAAATTATTTTATTAGTTTTCGCACTTCCCGGGATAGGAAGAGATCCTGGTTCAAATCTCGGTGGCAGCTAAAATATTTTTTCGATAAATTGAGTTTATCTCTATGAATATTTTTCTAATTGATGAATTTAATTTGTATATTTTGAATAGGTTCAATAATGATTGTAATCAGTGGTGTAGTGCTAAATAAAATGCAGTAGGGCGATATTTTATTTTAACCTTCCCACCCCCTTTTCGTTATTAAGAAATGATTTTACCCAGAAATAAATTACTTTTTGTAAACACTAAGGCCATACATATGTCAAAAAAAATATGGAGCTATAACAATTAAATTTAGGGATGACTGTTTACTTAACTCGAATGTGCTCAATTAATGAATACTAAAAAAAGATTCGACCGTGCACTCAGATAATGTAATTTTTAACAAATAAAAATCTAATTAATTTTAGTGTCATGTTTTGTGAAATGCTCTGATTTTATATATTGTGAGGTGTAGCCTGACGAGGTGTATACGTAGGCGGACTATCCTCTATAGACTAGCAACCGGGGAGAACATTAATTTGTGAGTACGTGAATCAGAAGCTACTACTTACTTACCATAATATCAAGATCCACCTTGACATCTTTCGGGAAATAAACTTTACTAAAAAAAAAACAGTAAAACATGAAAGGTGATATTTCACAATAAAAGAGAGTCAGCAAATTTTACTTTAAATTTTATTACAAAAATTAAAAAGAACTGAAAACTACTATAATAATTATTTTTTTGATAAATGAAAATAAAATTTAATTTTATAGTTATATAACAGGCGATGACGACAATAATAATTTTACAAATAATACGTCGATATTGGGCGATTTTACTTGCTCCTGCGGTAAAAATTAACATCTTCTTGCATCTATCCCTCTTGTTGTCCATTTCCAAGTGCCTGGTCAGAACACTTCTTCAACCAGCGGCTCGTGCACGAATCTTCTTCTCCCAGGTGGACCATGATAAGAAATTGTCGACGGGTGATGGGAAGAAGACGTAATTTTGAGTATTGAAGAAGTAAATAATGAATGAAGAATGAAGGTGGCAAAAAAAAAGAAATCAAAGAATAATGAAGGGAGATTCTATTATTTCCTGCAACAATAGAAATCTTTACGATACAATTAGAATTCGTAATGCTAGAAATGAGTTTGTTGTGGGATATATTAATTATATGGATTTTACCCTTCAATCATTATCCTTGGCGCGACGTCCAAACGCCTCTCTGGCGTTGGATCTGCGCCTGGATTCTGTATGGTCTCCATCTTCAGCGTATCTTCAAATATGAATTCCATAATATGGAGGAAACAGCCAACAACTGCCCGCAGGGCGAACCCTCCTAGATCGAAGTGCGAATGGAAGTGTACGTGCCTGCTAGTGCCGGCCCGTCACTCGAATCGATGGACGTGATCCTAGCGGCAAATATCGCAATCAGTACTAGGCGTTTCGAACTGCGCTTGAAATTAACTAACCAGGGTGATTGTTATTTTAATTAGGTACACTAACGATACATTTTTTCTTATACTAAGAATTCGTAAAGTTATAATATATATATTTTTTTTTTTTTGCATTCTCGTAATATCCGTCCACTGCATGATATTTGATGTACGAAATACAATGCGATACATTATGTATCAAAATATTTTTTAATGTATTTTAAAAGTAAGTTTCACGTCAAAAGAAGTGATAGAGCGGCGCCCTAACTCGCCCTGGCCCCACTACACCACTAGTTGTGATGATTAACATTCCTAAGTATTCCTATAATATGAAATAAACTACTTTCAAATCAATTAAGAAAATTTATTTTCAATTTTCTCAAACTACTGTTAATTTGAACTATTTTTCATTATCGCTTCATCTCGCACTTCCTAAAAAGTATGTATGATATTCGTTTAACTTACATATCTTTCATTGTAACGCAACGTGGTTAGTAAAGAGGTTAAATCAAAAATTATTTATATACCATACAACTGTTCCTTTGTTAACGTTCGTACATCTTATCTTCGCTCAACAATTGTTGAACTTTACAAACTTTTAATATGACGTAACCCAAAAAATCAAATAGTTTGAAAAAAGTAAATATAAAAAAAAAACAGAATTAAACATTAGTTGTAATAATTGTAATAAATATGAAAATTATTGCTATTATTCGATTGGATGAATGCAAAAAATATTTTCGTCAGTATACACAATCGACGAAACCGAAAAAAAAGTAAATTGTAATGCAACACCTGAAAATAAACCATACAAACATATAATTAACCTTCACAAAAATATAGGTAATTATTAAATTATTGTGTCCGATCACGTGGTGGACATTTTTGGTTAGACAGTACTATTGAATAACATAATAGATAACTTACCATCATGCCGTTTCTACACAAGAAAAGGCAGAGAAGATAGAGTGCTACAATTTTCTGTCTTGCTTTCGCCTTATCCACATTATTACATCTTCTCATTCACTCTCACTTATACTGCATTTTGCTTTCTTTCGTACATTTTTCGTTAATTTGCTTCACTTCCACAATCGGTTGTATCAAAATAAGCAGAGTCTTATACACCACATACCAGTAAATTAATAGACATCAATTAAAGTGTACGTATAGAATAATTAGAAGCATTCTATACACATTATTTATGGAAACATAAATCTGATAGTTTATCCAACAGTAAAAGTATTTAATCTTCGAAAATTAAATCTTTCTATAAACAATACGTATTTTCTATATTAATTAATACATACATACATATTATATTGTCATCGTTTAAATTTTCTTTCCAATAGAGTCATATATTTAAAAAAAGTTGCGGAGCTATTAGATTGCATAAGTGGTACCAAAATGATCTCATGGGTGATACCAACATGAAAATATTGGGATAAGAAATTTTCATTTGTTCATGTCTATATATTATATTTGGTGGTCTTTGTCATGTGTGAAGTATATTTATTACTTTATATTTTATTATTTGAATAACCGGTTCGTTCAATTAAATAGTGTGATAATGATTTATTAAAACACTTCACTTTTAAAGTAATATTAGTGTTCCATTTTCTTAATATCATTTACAATCTTCCTTTTAAGAACACCGCAATACTTCCAGAACCGGCGTCACCGCGCAAGTGGCCCAAATAATTTTATCACTATATCTAGCATATCACTATTTATTACAAAAAAATATCCTTTAATATCTTTAAAATTTTGTATTCATTGTCATTCTTAGACGTTATTGCTTTTTTGTTAAATGTAATGATTGTCTATGTATAAAATTACACTTATATATGTGAGCTTATTAAATTTATCAATGATATACTCTGTTTACACGCCTTATTACTTCGGTTGGCACCACTGGGTTTCCTGGTTGACGAAAATGTACATATGTGTGCGTGATTATTGTCGCCTATTATCGGAATCAAAAAAAGACGCTAACGAAGGCGTGATTCTCATTACCTCCGGTGCTTCGGCCAGTCCACCAGTCTTAAAACCACCAGTGCGTGCTTCAGCCAGCTGAAATCTAACGACAGCAAAGTTAACATGCTAGTGCAGTTTATATATCATATATGTACATATTATTTATCGGAAATCTGGGAACTAGCGATCGAAGACGTTTACATAAACATACTCATTCGTTAAGCTCTTTCTTTCATTTTATTTTTTTACAGATTTACGCCATAAAACCGCCAAATGAGTTTATTATTGTGAAATGTTTACTATGTTAAATGTTTATTATAGTTTATTATGTTAAAATGCAGTACATGTTCAACTATCAAAATATTATTTTGTATTTATTTCAAAACATGCATTGATGAAATGACTACTTTTTAAACGGTAAAAAGAATCTCCAGCGCCTAATTCCAAAACCCCTTAAAACGGATATCGAATAATTTGAGTTAAATAAGCAGTTGTGTAGATTTTTTTGTCAGCTATATACAGGACACATCGTTTCCCTCGAAAATCACTTAGATCCTTTGATATTGCATGTTCTAAATCAGGGTTAGTTCCAAAATACCTCAAAGCAGACAGAGTATAAGTTGCTATTCCCCTTAAAATGAAATCGGCCAACCATAACGCTAGCTGATGATCACATGACCTAGTATAGCTGCCAGAACGATATAAACAGAAAAAAAATTACATAACAGATTGCCTCTTTAAAAAATGCTGATCTAAAAATAAACATTTTGTATATTTGCTTTCAAAATATACGTTTTCATCCATAATTCAAAAACAAATAAGTCATTTTAGGGGGTTTTGGAATTAGACACTACATATGTTTAACCTTTAAATTATATCGAATATGTAATATATTTCAAGAAATAAATAAAATTTGAGTCTTGAGTTAAATATTAGAATGTGGGATTATCTTAGTAGGTTTACCACTCTTCATAAATGAGGACTTCAGACTAGAAATATCACACACTCCATCAAGTTATCAAGTGTGCGTCTGTTTCTTCAAATGGTACTCCTATTAATCCCCTTCTTATTCGTTACGCTCGTCCGTGAAATTTGTTTTAGTACGAATTACGTCTCCTTCGGTGGTCATCCCTTTTTTGTAGATCCATTGAAATCAAGTCCAGGGAATGCTTGCCTTGTCATTCGGGATGAATACTCTTTTTCTCCCTTTTGTAGCGGCCTATCCAAAATATACGTTTTCATCCATAACTCAAAAACACATAAAGTAGTTTTAGGAGGTTTTGGAATTAGGCGCTACGTATCTATAATTTTTAGTGTTAAGGAAAAATTTACTCGCGCCATCCCTTGCCCGTAATAATTACATTTCGGGGGAAGGAGAAATCCGGTAGTCGGGGATCTTTTAAAAATATCTTTGAAACAATTTTTTTTCTCAGCTGTTAAAAGCATTGCCCTCTGATGAATGAGATTTTTTGTCCCGAGTTAGGGATCGCAACACATGTTTGACACTAACCGATGGGGCTAAGTTACCCTTACTGCCACGTTCAGAAGCATTCAACAATTTCTCCTGATTGATCGGCATTTTGTAAAAATTGTTTGTCGTAACCGTCGAACTAAAAATGAAAGAGTATAAGTGACTGATTATTTTTCACCAAGTGATCATATTTTCTTTAGTGTTTTGAGAATTTTGTTGCATTTGCAAAGTAATTTTTCAATCACTAAAATTGTTTGCTTCTTTAAATAACGTAAGTCTCCATAAATTTATAAAGTTATTTGCAAAATATCATATTTATTTTATATCAGATTCTAAGAGATTAAAAAAAATAACGTGGCATGATTTAAAAAATTTTACTTGATTTAAAAAATTGAAAAAATATATTAAATCAATGCTCTGCGAACTGTTTTTGAGCAAGTAGTTTCGCAGCCGTACGTTTACCGTTTCACCATAGTAGTGAACCACAATTAAATCTTCTAGACTTAAAATATTGCTTCATAATAGTTTAAAGGGTTTAGTGATAAATATGAATAACGAAAAATCTATAATCCGTTATCTTTATTTATCATGCACAATATTTACAAAAATGAATTAAATAAGCCATAAAATTTTTAATCATATTTTTTTTATTCAGCTATTGATGCGTGTTTACATTATTATCTAGACAATAATAATGTAAATACACATCAATATATGCATTACTCAGAAATATGCTGCAATAGTGGTGTCAAGTTAAATGTTAAGGTTTAAAAAAAAAAGATTTATATAAAATCGGTGTTAAATATTTAAAAATAAATCAAACCCAATCGGCGTCGAAATAAATTATGATGACTTGTCAACAATTTAAGCACACAGTATCTCTAAGAGAAATAAGAGATCTTGTATCCTCCCTAAACCGTAGTTCGACACCGATTTTTATATGAAATTAAAATATTTCTCCGTAAAACTATGTGTTAATTAGCCAACTGTTCCTTTTTCTCCGCAGGACGAGGGCGTTAGAATTTAAGGTGGTTGTCTAATGATGATGTGAAGTGTTTTGTTTCCGTTTGTTGTTAGCTCATTTAAAACATGTGCAGGATCTCGGCGACAGACAGACACGCGAGATATTTTGGCGCCAAGTATTTAAGTCACTTAACTTTAGCTATTCAACAGCTCATAAATAAAAGTATCCTTTTATGTTGTGTCTTAGAAATCAAATCATTCATTCAAAAATGTTTCTACTAGTATTTTTCTTTACAAATTCAAATGCTTTTAAAAGAATTTTATACATATAAATTAATGATTAAATACGTACTTATACTAAAAAATGATCGAAATTAATATAAAGATAACCATTATTAATATATAAGTATAATAATATATAAGAATTTTATACATTAATGATTAATTATTAATGATTAAATACGTACTTATACTAAAAAATGATTAAATTTAATATAAAGATTACCATTATTAATATATAAGTATGAACATATAAATTGGTTAATTTAATTCTAGCGTCTCCTGCCGGCTTTTACTCAAAGGTATTGAAGATTCTCCGTCATACAAATTGGATTGTTTTTAAAAATGGAAAACGTAGCAGATATATCAATTTGAAATATTTCTGAATATAAGTTCAAAATTTGTCGAAAATGTATTTGATTGCTATAGATGGGAAGAAGTCGAGGTTCGAATCCCAGTAGTAACTTAATATTTTTTCGATAGATAGATTTTTTTTCGTATGTCTTTCTAGTTGATTAACTCAGATATGTCCAAGAGTCCTGCATGTAGGATGGTTGAACTATGTTCATATTTTCATAAATTATACGGGAATTTTCGATGTCCTAATATATTTTTTGTTTTGTGTAATCGATGGTACTATTGTACCACCTGCCTATTGTCTTTTGGACATTTATTGAACAATATTTTAGTATCATTTTAAACATTACTATTGAAATTATATTATTGATTTAACAAAATCTCTTGGGCATATCTAGGTTCATTTAATTTAAATATATATTAAAAATATACATATGATATATTTAATTAATCTAAATAATACTTGTTTATAGCTGAAATGAAGTAGATATAACTAATTAAATATAATTTAAAAAAATTAATATGTTGTGGGCAGGTACGGAATGTACCTGACCTGGTCTACAATATATCATATACCTGACAAAGTTATGAAACGAAAATTTTCAAGAAGTGTGTAAAAATTCTGTACCTTTACGGAAAATATAATTGTACGAGGTTTTTACGTAATCATGTTAAATTTTATGTCTACGTACCTACATCGAAGTAAATATTCGGAAAATTTACCATTATTATTCTATATCTGTCCTTTAGATCCTCTCAATGTAGCAATGAGGCTCGCCCCCCTCTTTGTAGCAATGAGGCTCCCCCCCATTATGCCCCGGTTCCTGTGGTGGCGCGAAGAGGAGGACGGAGTGCAGAGTAGGTGTGTGGAATATTAGAGGAGGAATGGACAGAAAGATAAATGAACTGTGTGATAGTATGAATGAAAAGAATCTGGATATATTGTGCATTAGTGAGAGCATGAAGAAAGGAAAAGGAGAGATGGAGCACAATGACACGCTGGTACTATGGTCTGGGGTCCCAGAGGAGGACCGGGCGTGTCAGGGTGTTGCAGCGTTGCTCTCGAAAAGAATGATAGAATGTATGAGAGAATATGAACTTGTCAGTGCTAGGCTTATGTGGATCCGTTTTAAAATTGGACTTACGAGTGTATTTTTAGTCGTAGGTTATGCTCCCGTAAACTCAGAAAATGATGAAATGAAAGATGAATTTTGGACAAATGTAAGGGATGTAATGAATGTAAAACGGATTAATGAAAGAATTATTTTAGCAGGCGATTTGAATGGTTGGGTGGGGACTCGGAGGGATGGTTTCGAGTCAGCCATTGCAGTGTACGGTGACAAAAAGATGAATGGGAATGGAAAAAGTCTACTTGAGGTATGCTTGGAATGGAACCTTTTTATCTCAAACACATTTTTTGATCACAAAGAAATCCACCAGTACACATGGGAGAGAGGAAATGAAAGGTCGAGGATTGATTTTGTGGTGGTTGATTCTAGACTGAGATCCGCTACTGTTGATACTCGAGTGTTTTGGGGCGCCGAGATGGAAACTGACCATTTCCTTGTTGTTTCAAGAATAATTTTATTCCAAGGATGGCGGTCCATGAAAAAAACAGTATCGGCACCATCTAGAGTCAAAATTGAGAACCTGCAAAGGGATGATGTCAGAGAAAAATTTGAAAGGAAAGTGTATGAAAAACTGAGTGAACAAGGAGCGAGTGATCTGAATATAGACAATGCATGGGAATACATTAAGGTTACTTTATGCGAATCAGCGAAAGAAACCTGTGGGATAGCTATCCAAGGAAGGAAGAAAGGTGATGCATGGTGGGACGATGGCATAAAGGAACTTGTGAAAGAAAAGTAGAATGCGTGGCGCTATCTGTTGACAGTAAATGGGGATGAATATACGAGAGCAAAAGTCCTGTACAATGTCTGTAAGGAAAAAGTTAAATCTGGTGTGAAAGAAAGGAAAGAGCGGCTGAAAAGAAAAGAAGCGGTGAAAATGACTAAGAATTTTCAGGATAATATAAAATTCTTCTGGAAGGCGGTCAAAAAATCTCGATGTGGTGCTGAAAGCAGTAGTATGAAAGCTATTAAGTCAGTAAATGGAGAGATGTTAACGAATGAGGATGAAATAAAAGATAGATGGATGAAATATTTCCAGGAAACGTATGAAAGTATAGAGAATGCAAATGACGAAGCACCTGAGAGGCTCTCTGGGGTAAGTATGAATGAGGAAAACGATATAAATGCAATAAGTATGGAAGAAATAAAGTGAGCAATAAAACATATGAAGAATGGTAAGGCTGTGGGGTATGATAACGTTGCTGCAGAGTATATCAAGGCCGGTGGACCATTAGTTATCTTGTGGCTTCATACGCTCTTCAATCAATGTTTGGAAGAGAACCACACCCCGTTTGATTGGAGGAGGGCTGTTATCATGCCTCTTTACAAAGGCAAAGGGTCGAAAATGGAATGTGGTAACTATAGGGCTATTAGTCTACTGAGCTCTGTAGGTAAACTGTATGGAAGAATTTTAATAGAAAGAGCAAGAATGGTGACGAAAGAAAAGGTATGGGACGTGCAAGGGGCATTTGTGGGTGGAAGAGGATGCATGGATTAGATCTTTTCTCTACGAGTGATGACGGAAAAGTTTTTGGCGAAAAACCTAAAACTTTTTTGTGCCTTCATAGATCTACAGAAAGCATATGATAGAGTTATAAGAGAAAAGTTATGGAAAGTACTCTCTGATTACGGGGTGAATAGTAAACTTATACGCGCAATCGCATCCCTATACGAAGGAAGTTCTGCGTGTGTAAGAATCAATGGAGCACTCACACCATGGTTTGACATTACAAAGGGTGTCAAACAGGGTTGTGTAATGTCTCCATGGCTGTTCAACTTGTATATGGATAAATGTGTGAAAGAACTAAAATGTATGAATGGAGGAGCAAAATGGGCGATTTGATTGTATGCTGTTTATTGTACGCCGATGATGCAGTACTAACGGCGAATAATGAACAAGAACTACAGAATCTGGTGAGTAGAATGTACGATGTATGCAAGGAAAGCGACCTCATGATGAATGTTAACAAGTCGAAAGTGATGGTATTTGAGAAGGAGGAAAGCAAGACACCATGCAAAATACTTGTTGGTAATGAATGTTTGGAACAAGTAGATGAGTTTGTATATTTGGGAAGTATGTTTGATAGAAACGGAAAGGCTGAGAATGATATCGAAAGGAGGGTGACTGCAGGAAATAAAGTAAACGGTGCTTTGAATGGAATTATATCTAACAGGAATATGTCAACCGAGGCAAGACTAGCGGTGCACAATGAAATCCTGGTACCGACACTGATGTATGGAAGTGAGGCCTGGAGCTGGCAGAAAAGGAACGAAAGTAGACTGAATGCAGTGGAAATGAGATCACTTAGGCGTATTTGTGGCAAATCTATTTATGACAGAGTAAAGAATGAAGAAATAAGAAAAGAATGTAAAGCTGATGTTAGTATAGTGAGTAAGATTAAGAAAAGATCACTTAGGTGGTTTGGTCATATGGAAAGGATGAATGAGGAGAGAATGGTAAGAAAGATATATGACGCAAGTGTTGATGGAACCAGAAATAGAGGACGTCCGCGGAAAACTTGGCAAGACCAGGTAAACCAGATAATGGAGGATGGTTCTGTTAGAAGCCTCAACAATCGGCGAGCTTGTATGACAAGATGCATGAATGTGGATGAGGCGAGAATTGTATGTCAGGACAGAAGAGTGTGGCGCTCTATCCTCTCTGCCTACCCCCACGGGGAAACGGCGTGATGGTAAGTAAGTAAGTAAGATCCTCTCATAAATTAGTCATGCCGATCAAGTTCTGATGACCTTACATACTATTCAAATATGATTTGGAATCAATAACATATTTCAACTAATAGAAATATTCGCATTAACTATAACTTTTTTAAATGCTTACTTATATCTCTGACATGGTTAAGATTAGGTACATTAACATTTTGCACTCGTAGTTTTAGTATATGTATATGCATCTATCTACTTCTAAAATATTGTGCTAGGTGTGTTATACTCAGTACATACTAGTAGATAAGCAATCGGCCATCGTCGATTGCTTGCCCTGCGGGAAACTATTGTAGCCGCTTCGCGGCATCTTGGCCGCTACTTGGCCATTGGTAACCGCCTTGCGATCAGGGTCTCAGTAGAATTTATATTTTGATGTGGAAATCCCTTACAATATTGATTTAACAATAGTGCATTATATATCTTTATTATATTTCTTTAGATTAAATATAGGATCTACGCTTTACAGCCACAAATGACACTACGTCTTAACCCAACACATCCAGAAAGTCAAAGATAAAAGATGGGAAAACGCAATATTATTATGGATTTTTTAAAAAATGATATTACTCGACTACCTTAGAGCACGATCTTGAGTGAACGTATAATATTGTTTATTTTGTCAATTTTTAATAAAGCCCACTATTTTTAAGTATGGGTTGAATCAGTTTTATAACTGGAAAACAGTACAATATTATATTTTTTACTAAGGAATAATATATTTTTAAATTAAACACTGAAAAAATATTCTACATTTTCATAAGTTGAAAAGTGTAATTATATTTTAGTCAATACTGTAGGTAGATACAATGAACCAATAAATACATAAAAATCCCTTGAAGTATTTTTTTTACGAAAATGATTATATCCAATGTTAATTGGTGACTTATAAAGAAAAATATCCGATAGTAAGCTCCATTACAGATAAAAATTTGGACTCGACAAGAATCAAACTCCTGACTTCAAAATAATAAATCATTTTACCTTCAGGCTTTCAGTGACGTCTTTATTCATCAGATTCGTTTTTCAGCGATATTATTTTTACCTTAAAAGTTATTTATAAAATCCGGGATAACCTGCTATTGAAATATTCATTGAAGCATATTCACCACGTTCCAAATTTCTAATGGAATTCTGACAGCCGAAGCAATACTAACGGTACATGATGGAGTCCTGGTACCAACTTTGATATATGTAAAGACGCTTAAAGCTGGCAGAATAGGAATTAAAGTAAATTGAATGCAGGGAAATGAGAATTATGCACATATATGTCAAATCTATTTGTGATAGAGTATAGAATCAACAAACAAGGTGGGAAATGTAAAGTTTATTCTTAAAATTTTTCAAATTCACTTTGTAGCATCATTTTATAATTCAAATAATAAAACACTTTGCCTTTACCACGATTAATTTTTATTTCAAAAATCTACATGTTTCGGGAGCGTTGCTTCCTTCGTCTGGACATTAAATGTACTAAAACTATTTTACAAGCATAGAATGGTAAATTTGTTAATTGTGGTGGAAGGGCGTTAAATGGGAGCGTGGTTACAAATTAATTGGTCAAAAAGTAACTACAATGGAAACAGGTTTAAGAGAGGCGTACTTACAACATTAATTTCATTATTTAAAATATTTATGTTTTTATTAACACTTTTCCTAATCTCTAATATTTCTGGGTTATCCAAGTGAAAACCCTTAGTATTGGTATGTTAGATTTCGAAACCTGTATTTAAAACAAAATAGTGATTACATTCATGTAGATTTTTTTAAATAAAACTAGGTAATTTAATATTTTATTTGTAAAGTTTATCGTAGCATAGTGAACTGGATTAAAGATAATCACTTTGGCGGTTGGTCATGTAGGTCGAATGTTTAAGAAGGTAATGGTAAAAATATATATGATGCGTGTGATGATGGCACCATAAATAGAGGACGTCTACGGAAGAATTGGTAGGTATGACCAGGTAAACCAGATAATTAGTAGAAGATGGTCATATTAGAAGCCTGAACAATCGACTAGAATTCATGAGAAGATATGTATCGTGGACATACTATGGACTGCAAAACGAATGAATATCTTCATTCTTCAGGAAATTCGGACTGATAAAAAGCCCTTTTAAGTAAAATAATCCTTTCTTACTTTAGGCATGTTGCTACAAGAGATAGCTTGGAGAAAGTTGGTCATCAAGGGAGACGTTCAAGGGCGGAGGGCGAGAGGTAGATTTCCAATATAATGAAATGACAAAGTCCGAGAAATGACCGGAGACTCGCTGTACATGACGCTAAACAAGATCACAAAGGGTGGAGGAAAGCAGTTCGCGCTGCTCAGTCATGAGCACATCGAGCAAATTAGATAAACAAGCAAATCGAATTAAAAATCAATAATTAAAAAATAAACAAGATTTGAAAAATAATGATATTCATAACGTAATTAACAATCTTGTCCTCAATTTATGTTTAATATAGAGAACGTATCACAATTATTTTTTATTCAATACATTTTGTAATTATTAAGAAGAACGCATTCTTATTGTGAAGTTGTAATTATTCAGAACATAGGTCTATGATATTTTAAATACTAATTAAATGTATTCATTATAAAGATATACATATAAAATCAATTTTATCGAAAAATATTGTTTTTGGGCTACCGGGATTCGAACCTGGATCTATTTTCCAATCTGGGAAAGGTGCATTACCAACTATGCTAGAACAATGTAAATAGCTTTCAAATAATGGAAAGATAGACGTATTAATTTGAAAATGTGTAACGTATAGGTTCGAAAATTTGTCGTCAAAAATACTGTCGCTGTAGCATAGTTAGTAATGCACCTTCCCCGAATTGGAAAAGAGATCCAGGTTTGAATATTTTTAACAACAATATTTTTCGATAAAATTGATTTTAAAGGGAAAACTTTTGTAATTAATACATTTAATTAGTATTTTGAAATTAATATATTTTTAATATTCTAGCCAGTTTTATCATGGAGAATCAACTCTCGCCTATAAATTGTAAATAAGCCAGAAAAAAATATGTTTATTTAATTTTTGAACCCTGTATTGTTACGCCTTACAATAAACCTATTTTTTTCACCGGACCAGCTGCCTAAAGGTTGTACTTATTAACAATTTAATTAAGAATAGAAAATCTCATTCATTGCCTCGCATGGATTGAATAAAAACACAAGGACGGAATTATCATTGCAAAGCATTATTATGACCATGGGCAATAATTAACCAGATAATCGCAGCTGTCCGGACGTGGAAGGTAAACAAATTGACGCGAGTTCCCCACGTTTGCTATTTGCATTGCACACATTGTAATTCAAATTGTTGATATCATATTTTTAAATGTAGCAATCGGGTTTATTTGCGGAAGTGGGGTATTAAATAATCGGATTCTTCGTGTGTAATCGGATGCACTTTTTCAAATTAATAATACATTTATATATTATATTATACCTACTAGCTTTATTACCCGGGATTTAGAATATTATACAAACTAATTTCATATTCCCTTATACGTAACACAAAACAAAAAACGCTGGAGAATAAATTATGTAAAAAAAGGTGATTCATGTTCAGAAGATTATAGATCTTTTGTAAAATTATCATTACACTGTGTTTATATATTTTAAGAAATAATATATAATATTGTAAATCATATCAGTGTAGTACATATACAAATTATCATAGTAACGCACCCACATAAAAACTTCACAGGCTTGGTCTTGTCGATTCTAATTTTCTATGTTCAATGTTTAAAAATATGTATGATGTTTTGGACGCTGTATTGAGACAAAGGTATAATTTAATCAAGGTATTATAGCCATTCTGTGTTTAACCAATATTATTAATTTGGCTTAATTTTGTTTATCAATCATTTTATTTTTTTATTTTTCTCATTCTCATTTTTACATTGCGCCGTGTTGTGTACTTTGTCTTTATTTCCAGTAAAAAAATATATTTGTGCATAGAGCTATCTTAAATTTATAAATAGATATAGTGAAAAAATCTTACTTAGTACGATATTTTGTGCAAAATTGATATGAATTGTAATGCTAAAATAACATTAGACTGCGGACAGATGTAATTTAAATGCATTGAATGTATAAAAACTAATATTTCGTAATAGCCTGTAAGAGCCCAGTAATAAATAAATATCTAATTATAATTAATATATCTTTAATTTAATATTTATACCTCTCATTTTTTTAAATATTGACTTTGGTAACGTCAAAATGATACATCTATGTATATAGAATCATTTATTGAACAAACATACAAATAATATATAATATCTCGAAAATCCATTTGATTGGATTGTAAAATTTTGAAAACCACAATACCAATTTGACAAAAGCTTAAATTGTGTGTTTAACAATAAATGCAATGCTAATGCTGCCTACCACAGATAGGTAATCAAATTTTCCAATTAATTCATACATTATTAAATACTATATATTTTCCTAAGTTAAAGTAGCACAAAATCTATTTTTCATAGAACATACAATTTTTCATTGTGAATTTTTTATTCTTATAAAGCATTATTGTCGCTTTTGCCATTTATAACACTTTTTTCTTGTTTTCTGTTTCTAGCGTTACACAAGCTTTTCGGGCGTTTCCACGGCAATCCTTTACAGTTTTATTATTCAAGTAACTGATAGATACCGGATAATAATAGTAATATACGATTTTTCTCCGAATTTAAATTCTCATTTTCGTTTTTAAAATCATATTTACCTAGAGTAAACATATTTATATAACTTTCAGCAATGAAATTTTTCGGCAATGTAGTAAAGTGTGTAAAAGTTTTGACAAAAGAAACATATTTTTTCGTTCACGAATTTTCTACGAATTTGGTTACATTGGTTTGCGTTCTAAGTATCATTATATATATATTAACTAACTTACTTACCATCACGCCGTTTCTTCGCGGGGGTAGTCAGAGAGGATAGAGCGCCACATTCTTCTGTCCTGTCACACAATTTTCACATTCAGGCATCTTCTCATACAAACTCGCTGATTATTGAGGATTCTAATAGGGTCATCCTCCAGTATCTGGCTTACCTGGACATGTCCTCTATTTCTGGTACCAATACTTGAGTCATATATCTTTCTTACCATTCTCTCCTCATTCATCTGTTCTATATGACCAAACCATTTAAGTCATCCTTTGTTAATCTTACTCACTAAACTAAGATCAGCTTTGAATTTTTTCCTTATTTCTAGATTCTTTACTCTGTCTTTACTTTACTGTCTTATAGATCTACTACATATACGACTAAGTAATCTCATTTCCAGTGCATTCAATATACTTTCGTTCCTCTTTTACCAGCTCCAGGCCTCCCTTCCGTACATTAGTGTCGGTACCAGGACTCCACTTTGTACCGCTAGTCTTGTCTCGGTTAACAAGTTCTTGTTAGATAAAATTATATTCAAAGCGCCGTTCACTTTAGTCCTTACAATCACCCTCCTTTCGGTATCTTTCTCAGAATTTCCATTTCTATCAAACATATAATATTTTCTAAATACACAAACTCATGTATTTAATATTAACTCATCTTATAAATTGTTGATGCATGATTTTGTCCATTTGATAGTTTGAACCTGAACAGTGTTTCTAGAGCGAAGATGCTGCATTTTCATCACTTAATCTTGTGGCATGTTCTTCTATCAAATCATTATCTCTATTATATTGGATGCTAAACAGTGTCTGTGTCGCCCTAGGGTGAAGGATTCTTGATAAAAAAAAACGATGGATCTGTTGTTGGGTCTCTTAGATTTCCCAAATACAATGTCCTCCTGCGACCAAACTCTCTTTTTCATGATTTGACCTTGCGCTGATGGTAAGGTGAAGAGTCTTGTATTACATATATCTCTCAAATTTCGCTTCACATAAGCAAAATATTCCAATTTCCGAATCTTCATTAATTTCTTAGCTTATTTCCCAGTTATAAAGATTATAGCCCAGGTGAGTTTTTCGGCCAGTTTTTTTAACAACACCCCATAACCTTTAATTATTGTGATACTGGAGAATTAACTGCTATTATCCAGGGCAACACTCCAGCAGAGACGTTTATGATGATATTTGAAGAAGCAGATGGCTCTTTTGGATCTGGAGGGCGCCCCTCGACTTGCTCGGCGTCCTCGGGTCGTCCCTGATGCTAAATAAGATTGAAATGCTTGCATATATTGATCCTGTATAGGTTTCTTAATGGACCATTTTCTTGACTTCCTTGACTATTTGTAATTCTCGACATCTTTTTCGTTTTCTATAAAGTACTGATAATGATGAAAAAGTTACATACATTAAACGTTTAAAAAAATTCTAACTGCCAATCTCATATAAAACAGTATTTTTTTCTGTAATTAGTTATCACGATAAGACGTTAAATTATAAGTAGTCTTGTGAATTGCTATCGCCTTCGATTTCGTCATTAAAAGACCGCACGGCGAAGCTGAACGCACCCAGCAAGGCGATACTTGAAACACAACTCCCACCAGCCATAAAGATGCAAGGGTGCCGACGGCATAACAACCTCTCAGAATAATAAAGTTCCATTTGACACAGACACTGTTTTGAGATAATGAGCTCAAAAGTGTTAATATGTATTCATGTATGTATGTTTTAAATATGAAAATATGATCATTTTTAAGGTCTTAACTTATTTTCAGTATTATTAATGACCACTGTGAGATAAAGGATATGAAGAATAATAAAAAACATTATAATTTACCAATAATGATTCATAAATTGAAATAAATAACTGATTCAGTTGGAACTTTCAGCTTTTGCTATTTCCTTTAATATCCGTTAAATAGAATTGGTGTGTATAGAAGAAATAAAGAATAATGCATTTGGAATCCTTTTCACGCAATAACTCAAATTAGCCCAAAATGTTAGTTGGAACCTTGTTATTCTAAGGGGTCGATAACTATAGTAGTCGTAGATAATAAATCCTTAATTTTTAACATCACAATCTTTTATTGTTTATATATATTTAAAAAATAATATTTCTAAGAATTAATCAAACCAAAGTAAATTGTATTATGTTATTTTTGCGCAGATTTATCATACGGTATATTTATGTATTTATATACGTAATATACAAGTAAGGTAATATCCCGTATCACGTGATACGGAAAACGCCAGAGACGTTTCAAGTTTTCGACGAAAATTCTGATTTTTCGCGCTGTGCACTTATTGCATTTTCCTGATAGCCTCAGGTTTTAAGCTGAGTCTCCGCACTGAGCAAATATATAATCCCTTCAAATAATTCAAGGACACCGCGCCAAAAGCCATTCAAACCATTTTGTTTGTTTTTATTTTAATATTTTTACATTTTCATGGACGTTTTTAGAAGATTTAGTAGCGATTCGATATAATATTCATGTATATAATGGATCAAAAATAATTATATACTACTAATATTCAACCATTATTTTTAAAGATGGTTTCAATATGGATAACCATGGAGAAGTAACCTCAAACTTATACAGTTACCAACATATTACGGAGTTATAAACAGCGACAAACATTTGAATTACTTAAGCAGGCTTATTTGCGTAATTAGAAATGTAAGATATCTATCTGTATATGTTAGAAATTATTTCTGGAAAAAAATTTCTAAATACTATCAAAGCGAAGCTATCTAAAACATTTTAATTTTGCAAAAAATATTTGTTCATAATAGCGTAACCGGGTCGCGTGTGCAAGGTGCAATCTACCATATAATTAATACTTATGGCGGATAAGTTAAGAGTTAAGTTAAGAAAGATCGTAAAATATGCATAATGCAAACTTTAAAAATATAATGATATTATACTCGTAGGTATCGAACACTGTTGACAAATTTAACAAATCATATGAAAAGTGAACTATAACTACAGTGACAATAACACCTCTGATATTCAGTAATTCAGCCTTGTCCTGACTATCATTCTAGATTTTAGTCTGTGAAAGTAGACAACTTATTAACTTGTCTGTCAAAGTATACAACTTGTTAAAATATTTAACTAATTTATTAATTAATTGAAAACCAAGAAATTCCATTAAAATAAAATAAAAATGTTATTTGAACATTATTATTGCACATAAATATTGTGTTATATGAAAAATATTGTTAGAGAATAGTGCAAATATTAATTATGATTTAATATATTTTCTAGTTAATCAATTCTACGAGTGGTAGGGGCTGTTTTGGGCATACTGTTAGATAATTATCCCCTGGAAGTATTTGTTAAACGGTCGCTTAAAATTATTTAAACACTTTGCTTACTATTATCCGTAGAATAAGATAATTGTTAAATTATATAAAATGATAAAAAGGTTTTTTAATACACTAATTTAAGCAGAATAATTTAATAATACTGATAAACGACAGTCCTAATAAAGAGAATTTTCTTATGATAAAATGAACTCTCGACATGTTTATAGTCGGAACTATGTCTCTTGTTCAGGAATGCATCTTAAGTCGGAGGCGAAATTCCGCCCCAGATAACTGGCTGCCACTTCAGAAAATGCATCCTGTATATACATATTTGTTGATAATAATATAACATGAATCTTCTAGTGAACAAATCTACTGTGCGGGTATTTTAATTTTGAAATGCATTATCCTCTCAAAGTAAAAACTCGATACAAAGCCATTTGCTTCTTGTAAGTTATAGTTCAATAAAGTATGTACTGAAAAAATAGTTAAACAAATATAAACTACTTTCAAGTATTTAGTTATTTAGTTAATGCTTTAACACGACCTAGGATGACTCTTTCAGCTAATTAATAAAATATCGCATTAAGTAGTAGTAGTGATTGAAAACTGGTTCCGTTGAAATTTTTCACCTGTTGTATCCTAAAAATAATAATATCCCCAGATCATCTCTTTATGATAACCATAAGTTTAAACTTCTTCACTGTGTTCTATATAAAGGATTAATAATAAATAACCTGCAAGCCACTGAAATGTAAAAAAATCTAAATTAGGAAAAAACATTAATTAATATCATCACTTTTCCTAATACTTTCAATATTCCCAATAAAGATCACAAACTCTTTCCTCTTACCACATCTTACCCCATTACATGAATAGGTCGTTACCAGACTGAATTTAATTTAGTTGTTATTTACACCTGTTGATGAGGGACTGAACCTCTCGAAACTATAGACGTGCTAAAAATAGTAATACTCTGTTGTCTGTTGTACAAAGTTTGGTAAGCGTATTCAATAAATTAAAATATTCGTGTATAGAAAAACATTTAGAAAATAATAAGAACATATTTTTGTGAAGTTACAATTTCGGGACGTAGTAATTTTTTAATAAGTAAATAATGAAAATAAAATGTGCCGTTATAAAGGTTTTGATTTTTATCCATACTTATTAAAAATAATCAATATCTAAATACTTTTATAAGTAAAAAATAATTTCTCACACACATAAAACAGATCAGATCAACAGTATCGGTGCAAAGATAACAAAAATAAAAAGAAACTGCATCTTTATGTGTTTATGAACCATCGGATTCAAAAGTAATCTGGTTATATTAAGGTGTAACGTGAAGAGACAGGTATTAGAGAACGAATGTGAAATTCATATTCATCTTTTCTCATATCTGGAGCCGCGAGGCGTCCCTGGTTCTTCTCTGGGAAATGTGTGAAATGCAAGATTATTGCATAATATGGTACATACATCCAGCATCCTATTAAACTGCAGGACAGTAAGGGTACAAGTATTTTTATAGTAATTAATTTTATAGTGATGTATGTATGTACATTGATGAGGCTAAAATAAGAATTAGCGCAATCATGACTCATTTGTAGCGAATACAACTATTAATTATTAACGATTTATCACAATGAACAAGATAGTTGAACGTGACAGGATACATTTAAAAAGGAAGTGACTTTCTAATTCATGCATAGATGTAGCCACTCTGTATTGTAAATGGTTATTTTTATAACCTTCTTGGATATCTTCAAAAGTCAAATAATCATTTAAAAATGAAATAACTTTTTAAATATTAAAAAAAATGTATTAATTAGAAATATATACATATAAAATCAATTTTATCGAAAAATCAAATATCACAAACCTATGTTCTGAATAATTACAGCTTCACAATAAGAATGTGTTTTCCTAACAATAAAATAACTTTTTGTATTTATTCATCTTCTATACTATAGCTTTCATGTTTATCTTCACAAATGCGAAATTCGTGTATAGATAAAAAAAAATCTCACGCTGTGTGAAATAATATGGAAAAAAATAAATAAAAAATAAAACCGTAAATATAAAAAAAGTTATCTAATTTTGTAATTTTTAAGTTACTTTAAGCCCATCCTGTATTATTAATAACAAAAAAGTATATTTCAAACACTTCT
Organism: Eubasilissa regina; assembly: GCA_022840565.1. Classification (NCBI taxonomy): domain Eukaryota; kingdom Metazoa; phylum Arthropoda; class Insecta; order Trichoptera; family Phryganeidae; genus Eubasilissa; species Eubasilissa regina. The sequence goes on from JAINEB010000018.1 coordinate 33,764,026, forward strand.
GCTCTGTCAACAAATCTTTCCTGAATACGATAAACACGTTAACTTATCGGAGACTAATAAAATTTTTATTTCATTGAATCAGTTTTCTTACTGAATGCTGCTAATATAACCGAAACCATACCGTATCCTCCTTCTCATTTCTTGAATTCATTTTATTCTCTAAAATCTCCAAATTTAAAAGTAAATGGAAAAAAAAACTATTTGACACTTCTAAGTATTATTATAATATCGTGAAATGCCATAATTAAAATGTATTTGGTTTTGAAAGTAATGACCAAACAGATCTGGCTGATTATTTTAATCGAGTTGATTTTTTTTTCAAGTGCGAACACAACTTATTAATTATAAATATATACATATAAAATTAATTTTGTCGAAAAATATTGTTTTTGCGTTACCGGGATTCGAACCTGGATCTCTATTTCCAACCCGGGGAAGTGCACTACCTTTGTGCTATAACGCCAGTATTTTTTTTGACAAAATTTCAAACCTATATGTTACATTTTTCAAATTAATACACCTGTCGTTCCATTATTTGAAAGCCATCTACATTATTTTTACAGAGTCTCAAATACCTCTGAGTAAACCGACTGCAGACGCCAGAATTATTAATTCATTTTTATTAAACTTTGGACACATTGATACAACATATATTATTAAGGAAAACACATTCTTATTGTGAAGTTGTAATTATTCAGAACATAGGTCTGTGATATTTTAAATACTAAATTAATGTATTAATTTGAAAAATGTAATATATAGGTTCGAAAATTTGTCAAGAAAAATACTGGCGTTATAGCACAAATGTAGTGCACTTCCCCGGATTGGAAATAGAGATCCAGGTTCGAATCCCGGTTACGCAAAAACAATATTTTTCGACAAAATTGATTTTATATGTATATATTTATAATTAATACATTAATTTAGTATTTAAAATATCACAGACCTATGTTCTGAATAATTACAACTTCACAATAAGAATGTGTTTTCCTTAATAACAACTTATTATGTAAAATTATTCTAAAAAATTAACACAACTGCCTCTTTAGAGAGACTGGCAATGTAACACGTAAATAATTAAGAGAAACACTGAAAATTCTAATAATACTTACGTTTTGTAATGCTCTTTCTTATTTAAAATTCTTGAAGAAAATATCCTTTGGTTAAGGAAGTGAACAGATTTCCTCGCCTTTTTCATTGCGAGAAGCCCAACAGGCCTCTCGATTTAACCGTCTCGAGCCTAAAACTGATTCAAGTAGAAAGTAATGAATATTTAACTTACTTTTAAAATTAGCAATATTAACTTGGTGGTTAAGATTCATATTTTTTATTTATTATCTTAGTTTAATTGATTGGATTATCAATTTTGCATATAAACGGTGTAGGTCACAAATTAAATAATTTGGAATCGTTGGAGATAAATAAAGCATGTAAAAGTAATCAGGAAATTCTAAACAGCCAACTAAATTTAACTACGAGTCCTATTCTAAAATTTTTTCCTAAAAATTATTCGACTAAATTTGTATTGAGCAGCAATTTGAGTTAGGTACTAAATTTACTTTTTAAATAATTGTTGTTTTTTTTTTTTTTAAAAAAAATTTAAAAATAGATTCTGGATAAATAGAAAAACAATGCTATATTTTTAGTTAGTTTTGACATATCCTGAAGAAGGAAAAGGTGTTTTCCGAAACCGGTAGATGTTTTTTAAACTCAATTGTGGTTATTAAACTAAGATAATAAATAAAAAATAAAAATAATATTTAACTTTTTTAATGATAACCTACCAAGACCTACAAACTAGGGCGTGCATTATCGGTTTTCAGTAAACCAATTTAGCGGTAAATATTGCTAATGGTATATAAATTTCTAAGTATCAGTAATTTTAGTAAATTGTTTTTCACTTTTTAATGTATTATATTGTATAATAATATTTATAAACTACGATATTTGCGGAAAGAAGTATTGAATGCTTTGTTTTGTGGGTTGTATATCTGCAATTTTGTGAAATTTTCTTCGGCGTGATGCAATACGCGCACTTGTGTTAGGGATCCGAGAATAACCATCGATAAATTACTAGTCAAACTTATGGTATTTTATTGATTAATGTTCATACCTTGGTGGCTATTCTGTCTTCTGACAGACAAATACTTTTTAGTGTCCTCTGAAGTTTCGCGAAGTCCAGTTGCATTGTATTATGTATCTTTCAACATTTCGTCATTGTATTTTCACAAATTATTAATATTTAAACTTTTATTCAATCATATGTATAATAAATAACTTTGTGTATTATATAATAAGTAATATTTATATGATATGGATATCAATATGTAAAAATTTGTTTCTATTAAAATGTTTTTTTTCAATTCGTCGTTTTATATCATAATATAATGCCACAATATTCACTTTTTGACACCTCCATAATAACCGGTACACCGGTATTAAATTCAGAAATTTACCGGTAATACCATTTTCCGGTAAATTTGCGTGCCCTACTAATAACTGTACGCAGTACAAACAATGTAAGTGTACATACTTGTACCTAGGTGAAACAAAATAAATTATTAAGGAGAACATATTCTTATTGTGAAGTTTTTCAGCTTGAAAAATAGTTGTAATATTAATATGATACGTCTGTGCACGCAAATCTATTTTACTAAAAATATATATTATTAATAATTAAGTAAAACACATTCTTATTGTGAAGTTCTAATTATTCAGAACATAGGTCAATGATATTTTGAATACTATTATTTAGAAATATATCTCTCTTTCTATGTTCTGAATAATTAAACTTCAAAATAAGAATGTATTATCCTTAATAATATATAGTTGTATCAATGTGTCCAAAATTTAATAAACACTTTGATAATCACGCGGATTGTGACTAAAAATTATGCACTGCTTTGCTTCACATAATTAACATTGACTATTTTTTTGATAGAAGTATAAAGCTATATTTTTTATGTGTATGTATAAAAATTCATCCGAAATATTAACACCTATACTGGAATACGCCTGAAAAGTCAGTATTTTGAAATTTTTTAAAATTCTAATTTATGGAAAGAATTGGTGAGCTTTACATTGTGTAAAGTGATCACTTAAGCCATCCGATGAGAGGTCGTAAGCCCTGTAATGCCCAAAACTTCCATACTTACCTTCTTATAAAAAAAAATTATAAAAAAGCTTCGACTCTGTGAGATATATATAATATATCTTGATGATAATTCCTCTGGACATAAAATTCAGTGATTGCGGTCCTACAAAGATTTGGACATATTCAAAAACTCATTACGTACATTTGCTGAGTTATCGAGTGCAAGGTCGGAATGTCAAAAATACAGGATTGAATAAATTTCACGTTACTCAAAAAATATAATAATACATTTTTTTCATTTTAATTTATTTTACACTTAATGTATTATACATGAATTGTATTTACATAACTTAATTAATTATTTATTTTTTTTACACAAAATACACAATTCAATAGAAAAATCAATTCTTACATCATAAGAAAACGTTTATCAACAGTATGGCGGTTATTTTTTTGGTAAAATATGGCGTGTTAAGCTTTGTTCGAGAGTGTTCATTTTATCTCAAATAACCGCAACAAATTTATTGGTTATTTGATATTTGAAAACTACGTCTAAATATCTTATGAAATAAAAATTTGATTGCTGGTAGAGGTTTGCGCATACTTCCCTTGATCACCAGTCAATAAAAAAGCTAGTATTTATAACATTTTTTCATTGGAGGAGACATTAACATTAACTTACCAGTTTTCCTGTATAATAATTTACCGTAGTTTGTTTATGTACAAAAGAATCATAGTATTTATAATGTCGGCTTAACACGTAAGTTCCTAACATTTTTATTATTACTATTCTTTTTGAATAAACAAAATATTAAAACGTAAACTAATCAATAATATTATTAAGAAGAACATATTCTTATTGTGAAGTTGTATTTATTCGGAACATAGATCTGTGATATTTTTTTAAATACAAATTAAACGTATTCATTAGAAATATACACATATAAAAACAATGAGGTGAAGAAATCATCAAGCCAATTTTAAAGAACAGCGTCGTTATCAAAATAAATTCCTGGAGATTGTTGGAGAGCGAGCGAAAAATGCGAAAATCTGATGGAGCAAGATCAGAAGAATAGGGCAAATGTGGAATAACTTCCCAACCGAATTCTTGAATAGCCGATTTTGTAATGTTAGCAATATGCTGAAAAATCTTTTGATGCCGTCTTCTCAGTAGTTTTTTTTTAATTTACAGCCTCAAGGTGATAAATATTGTTGGCAATAAGCCTCAGAAGTGATGGTTACGTTATTTAGTAGCAATTTATAGTAAATATGAATTAAATGTATTAATTGGAAAGATATACATATAAAATCAATTTTATCGAAAAATATTGTTGTTACGCCTCCGGGATAGTATTACCTATTAGTAGTAGTTTTCAATTGATGCTTTAACTCGTCGGTTAAACTCAAACAGAATGATGTATTGGAAATGTTTGTTTTTTTTGCAATTGAAACTTCATTTTATTTAGCCAACAATAAGTTAACATAAACTTGAAAATTTAAGATTCAAACAAAACATTGACGTGCGTCAATTTTTTTTTTTCTATAACACTCTTGCCTTGGAAAACAAAAACGCTACGCACTAATGCATTAACCCAATTTTTCTTGCTTTTTTCCCTGACCGCGAGTTAGGACAGCACTTTTTTTTTACTAGCGTTACATTTAAGAAAGCCACGTGATGCCTTTTTTTCTCCATGGACCGCTTTCTCTCACTCTTCCCTTTATTTTTATCCGGCTTATCCTCCGCCACGGTTCGACCGCGCTCCACAGGTCGGTCGATAAGAACGCATCACGAGTAATGCTGGCCCATTTCACCGTAAAATGGAGATTGTTTAAGCCTTTGTTAAATCAGAAAACTATTTGAGCAGACTTGAGCGCGGATTGGAGTATTGCTTCGGTAATTCACTGAAAGTTTAAACCAACTTAGATTATTTCCTTCTCTGGTGGATTCTTTGGCACGTTCCTGAAGATGTGTAGCAAATGTAAAATGTAAAGTAGGTAAGCAAAAACGCACACTTACTGTAATAAATAATTGATTTAATCTGCGGGTTAGATAATATACACCTATAATAGATAATATACAACATTACGTATAATTATTGTTCCAATTTACCTCATCCTCATCTTACATTTTTATTTCTTATTCCCTTATAAGATACTTATTTATTATGTTCATGTTCTTAATATACGTACATTTTATACATTATAAACATTTTTATAAATATACAAAAAAGACGAACAAGCTTCATAATATAAGAGATGTTCATTGTCTCCGTAACTAAACCGAAATCTGTACTAAAGTTGTTTAGAAATGTAGTTAACTAACAACTAACTTCATTTCTAAATTTAATGAATTCATTTTATAATAAAATACAATTTACATTAGAAATAGAAAATAATTCTACCCTAAATTTTTTGGATCTAACATTGATTAAAAATAATAATAAAATTGATTTCAAAATTTTTAGGAAACCAACTTTTACAGATACTATCATACACAATGAATTTAATCATCCATTATCACATAAACATTCAAAGTTCCACTCCATGATACATCGTTTAGTCAATATTCCTATGTCAACATCCAATTTCAATATTGAATTGAATACAATTAAAAAAATAGCAGTTAGTAACGGGTATAATACATGTTTGATAGACACTATTTTAAAAAATAAATTAAAAGAATATAATAATCAGTTTTTATATAAATCACAGATAAAACATAATGATAATTGGCGTAGGATTTTATACATAAATAACTTTTCGAAACAAATATCTAAACACCTACCACGAGACATTAGACCAGCATTTTACACAAATAATAGTATAGGAAATTTACTCATAAATTCTAAAAACAAAGATGATAAATTTAACAATTCTGGCGTCTATAAACTTAGTTTCAAGGATTGTGCTGCATTTTATATTGGTAAAACGGGTAGAAATTTTAATATAAGAGTAAAAGAGCATTTGAGATGTTTGAACAATAGTCGGTTTTCAGAATTTGCTAATCATTTGATAGAAAATAGTCATGGTTTTGATAAAAAATTGGGATTGTCAATTTTGCATATAAACGGTGTAGGTCACAAATTAAATAATTTGGAATCGTTGAAGATAAATAAAGCATGTAAAAGTAATCAGGAAATTCTAAACAGCCAACTAATTTTAACTACGAGTCCTATTCTAAAATTTATTCCTAAAAATTATTCAACTAAATTTGTATTGAGCAGCAATTTGAGTTAGGTACTAAATTTATTTTTTAAATAATTGTTGTTTTTTTAAAAAATTTAAAAATAGATTCTGGATAAATAGAAAAACAATGCTATATTTTTAGTTAGTTATGACATCCTGAAGAAGGAAAAGGTATTTTCCGAAACCGGTAGATGTTTTTTAAACTCAATTAGTGGTTAATAAAACTAAGATTATAAATAAAAAATATAATATATATATGTATATATACATTTAAAGTTAAGTTAGTTGCAAATGACAGAAAAGACATGCAAAGATGCAAATGTGTTGAAATTGATGTGCTCCCATAACCTGTCTCAACTTGCTCATATTAATATTTTTAATCCAAAAATGGTGACTAATTAAAAAAAAAGTTTTTCCAAATAGCTGCTGGATGAAAGCTTCCCCATGCAAATGCCACTTTTTTCGGAACTTCATAAATTTACGCCATCTCACTCCCACTACTCCGATAATTAATTACACTAAACGAGATTTTGAATTTCACTTTTGACACGGGTAGTGTATACTGTGCCACGGTCTACGGTTAGATAAAACGCGTCTATTCAAGTTTACGGTGCTCTGCAGATGTTTTTCAAATATAAATTATATTTAGGTAGGTATGAAAAATGTTCATATTAAAATTATTTTATTTATAATGAAATAAATTTTGTAGAATTGGTTTTATTCAATATACTAATTAAAACTATCATAAAACACCGTATACATATTTTTTAAAACATCTAAAATTCGTCGAATGAAAAGTACTTGAATAAAATAAACCACGCTACAGCAATTCATTCAGCCCGCACGATGCATCCAGCAGATATAAATCAATGCCAATGCATCCATTTGGTAAGCAGGTAGTGCAGGCGGGCCGGCAATCAATATAGACCAGTCGGTGCATCGTACAAGTCACGTCTTGCTGGCTTGTTGAGTGCGGGCGAGCCAGCCATTCAGCACAAGATGTCGGTTAGTGTGGGTAATAATATAAGACCAACAAACCAACACTTGTTTAGACAAATTATGACTGAAATTTTATTTTGTACAATAATGTAGAATATATCTTAAAGTTGTATTTATATTTAACTTTATTTAAACCGTTGTGTTTTTTTTTTACATCGACCTATCTTCGTCAGGACTGGCGTACAACTTTATGGACAGCAATGAGGGCGGAACCACCGCTTACTCAGAATCGATACAATAAGCTCAAGGCTCCTATCTTCGTCCTACTAATTCGCCGCCTGGTTGACATTTTTTAATGCTACTAGGCAGCTGTTCGATAGCGATACTGCATAGATGCCAAAACAAAATTTAACCTCATTGTCCCCAGTTGACACACTTTATTAGTAAATAAATAAATAATATTTACAATACATAACATAAAGACAATATAAAATAATATTAAAATACAATTAACAAGGCCGGGAAGCAGAGGGGAATTGAAGAGGCATTCTCTTCCGAGAAACGAGACGGCATAAAAGAAAAAAACATATAAGAGACTCACCCTCTACGCACTACATATGAACTATTCCATAAAATTTAAATGACATTCATTACGGGGTGTAGGCGGACTCTTGATAAAAGTGGTGGGGGGGTGATTGATAGGGTGGCATTGAAATAGGGAATATATTAAATAACGGGTTGTTTGTAAGGTTTAATTGATTACTAATTATATTGGACTTTATGTTGAGTGATTTTCTAATTTCTAGACTTTCTAAATTATCCAATATAAATAACGTCGGTGTATGTCCAATACCGTGGAAGAACCATTTGTCAAAATGTTCAAGAGGGACAAACAAATGGTTTGCTTCTTTAGTAGGGATAGCTTATTCACGGTATTGATTTTAGTCGAGTGTAAGCAGTCTATTGTTCAAAAAAACGTATTTTGAAATGATTGGCTCATACGCGGTATTGAGTTTATATTGATGATAAAGCCAATACCATTAATGTTTAAAATTTCAATGCCGTTTTTTTATGAAATTGTGGCTTATCTCTGAAAGGTGGTTAGAAAATTCTGAGAAATTATTATTGTTATGGCACCTTAAGTGTTCTTAAGTTAAAAGTTTATTCTAGTATTAAAATTCCGTGCCGTTTTACTTATATAAAATGTCAGACTTGTCCGCATTTTACATATTATATAGGCAGGCCTCTCGTCCTCTCCAAAGAATCTCATGTATACGATATTCGTCGTCAAAAATCAAATAATATCAGTCCGTTGATCATTGATTTTTCGTTTGTCAGTTGGGTGAATTTGAATGTAGCAGTTAAGACAAGCTAAACGTTTATAACTTAAGGCATTTGTTTATCTAACTTTCTAACAATTTTTGTGTTTTTCTAACAATCTCAATCTGATTTCTGAGTTTATCTCCAGAGCAAAACCTCAAAATGGTATTTAGATTTACCTCATCGCTATTATCATTCTGCTCCATATTATTCTGATCTGGACAGCATCCTTGGTAATGTTCACTTCTTTATGATGGCTGAAGCTAACCATATTACTGATGGTCTTCCCGGTCTTCTCATATCGGTCTCGGCACTCACAGTTTTATATATCATTCGATCTCTCTCTTTTCGCATCACATGTCTATACCATCGGATTCGCCCTTCTTACATTTTATCAGGAATAGAACTCATTTTTTGAATAAAAATCAAGTAAAATAAATAAAGAATTTAGTTCAATCTTGTGACTCTTCCAGTTCATCTCAGTTATTAATAAAACAGGAAAAAATATTGATGCAGATGTGTGCAATTCTCTGTTACCGCTTTGTGTTGTTGTTGTCTGTGTTGCTCTCTGTAGACACGAGTCATTGTCGCCAAAAATCCGTCGGTATTTAAATTAAAACTGTTTCACTGATTAATTCCTAATATTTTAGGACAAAGTTTGAATGCATTTAATAATGAGACAAACACGGTACACATGTTCTCTAGACAAGAATATTATATATATATATTATATACCCACAGCTTCCAAATCCTACCCTCATCCCAAATCCTAATTCCATTCTTCATTCTAATATATTTCAATATCTATTCACTTTTTAGCATATTTCTATTATTCATTTAGCATAGTTTCTAAATGCTAAAAAGTGAATAGATATTGAAATATATTAGAAGGAAGAATGAAATTAGGATTTGGGATGAGGGTGGGATTTGGAAGCTGTGGGTATTAGGAAATGTGAAGGACTGGAGTCAAAGGGTTGTAAGAAACACTCGAAGGTTGTATGGATAACCCGATACCAAATAGCGATAGGTAGGATCATCGATCGTTGTGTCAGATTTCTCTTTGTACCTTTGTACTCTAGAAGAATTTCAGGTGTTCTTAACCCAAGCCGTAGAAGAGTTTTTATACACACATAAATCAGGTCAACAAATATTGGTCAACAACGAATATATTAAGTTTTTTTTGTGTTTTGACTTCTTCTTCCAGTACGTTATCCATTATCATTACATTTCTATGGCCCGGAAGAGCTCTAGAGTAGACTGGCCAAACCATTGCCTTAGGTTCTATAGTCACGATGTTCTTCTTTTTTCAGGGCCCCAAAAATCATCAATTTTTCTCTTCATTATGAAGTGCAAAATCTGATACTTCTCTGGATGTCTCATTGCATGTCCGAGATTAGTTATTGTTGTAAACACTTTATCTTTATTCATTCGAACCATAACATCTTCATTCGTAATTCTATCCATCTAACTTATTTTGAGCATTCTTCTGTAGATCCACTTCTCAAATGGTTAATTTCTTTGGTCCATGATTTTATTCCACAAAATTATACTGAAACCACCTATTTGCATTCGTATTTTAAGGTTGAGATCATGACTACAGAACATATTTTCATGTACCTCATCAAATTTCTACTGATGTAAATCGACCATATGAGGCTCGGAAATATTACAAAAAGTTAGAAAAATAATTCCAGTCTAAATGACTTAAAACTGCAGTGAGTTCACTTCCATACTATTATTATTTTGTTGATTTTCAAAAATACAATAACAAAGGAAACTTTGTAGAATATTGTAACGTTAATCCGGTAGAAATGAAAATAAACAGACTGTTTTCAATTTAAAGAGAAGCAACATTCGGAAATGAAAATGTAGAACTGTTGCAAAGCATTTAGGATGCTCAAGTAATTTTCTGTCTCGTCCGTCTTTCTGTTTATTAATGATTCAGACAGTAGCAGTAAGCATCACGTCTTTTCGTTACTTCATCTTCCTAACAATATCCGGCTGAAGCGCAATGCCGGCTTCGGTGTTTATTTCAGTTTAAATTTTCAAAGGCCGTTTATTCTCGCGTACCTACAACAAGACAGTACCTTCCGGCGGCACGCGGCAGCGGCGTCGGCGGCGTCGGCGGCAAGCCGGATGGGCGTCGGCAAAAATATTTCCTACTGAATATGTTTATTCATCTTAACACGCACGATGTACATTATTCATATTTTTGATCGATTCTCTCGCAGCAGAATACCCGTGGAAGTAATTATTATTACTCGGATAAGGCGAATACGTAATACTTCAATATTTGGAGTCAAGAATGAAAGCGGGGCACACGATGCAATCACGAATTAGACGCATCATTTGAAGAACTATACTACTGGAGTGGAATAAAAAATAAGGTTTTTAATTTAATATCTTACAGCGATAGAAACTTGCTTTTAACTAGTATAATAAATTGTGTAAAATATTAAATCAATTAAAAAGTTTTCAAAGTGCCACAAACAGGTTAGAGGTTAGTATTTTTTTTAATATTTTATTTTTTTATAAACACAACTAAAGTAGTCAAGATAACAAATATAAAATTAATAATATATATTTTTAGTGTTGCAAATTGATTAAATGTCACAAATAAATATGAAATATAATTATTTAATTCCCGGAATGTGCCTTTAAAAATGATGTGTGAAACCGATACATTAGTGGCTTATGTCATCTTCAAAGTACTTCTCTAGTGCGTCTATAACTGGGTAAGATGGCATTCTGCTGGATATTAGTTTGTTCTATAAAACCTCCGTCCATCTAGCGCAGCTTTTAATTTTAAAAATAATTTCAAATCACACAGGAAGCTAAGTCTGATAAATAAGCAGAATGATTCAATTTGATAATAACTTTTTTGATCAGAAAGACTCACGGTGAGCACAAAATTTCTATGGCTTATTTTTAAACGCACCCACAGATATATGTTACCTTCCCAATAGCTAACCAACGATTAACTCTATTAGTTTGAAATTTACGCACGTATTATGTTCAAATATGAAGCCTTATTGATTTAGAAACAACGTCACGTAAAACAAGAGCGACTATGCGGCTAATTCGGGAATCAAATTGTCATACCTCGTATGTATAATGTACGCGTATTGTAAATAATTATAAATTTCTTGGTGCATTTTCAATGCTTTAAATAACAAAATATTCGGTTATATAAGGTAAACATATTATTAATTGTAGTTCAAATGAAAATATTTAAAATACATTTTCTAAAAATTAGCACTTTTACTTTTTTTAATTTTTACTTTAAAGTTCATTTTTTATTGATTTTGCGGCAGATTTAAATATGTTTATACAGCTTGCACATTGGCTAGAATAAAGGTAATCATTTGGGAAAGGTTATAGTGGATATGAGCAGAAAAACTTCTTATTTTTCTTTATCTTCAATTGAATATTGCGAGAAAAATTCTCTGAAAATTACGTATTTTGATATGTATCAAGTAACGTAATTTCCTGCGTCTTACCTGTGAGACAGTTAATTACGTAACACGTAATTATTTTTAGTACATTCTTTAGTTGTCAATGCATGTAAAAGACAAATGGCCAGATAGATACTGATGAGTCAACCTCTATTACATATTTTCATAACCTTGAACATATGTAAAGGTATGATAAATAAATAATATATATCCATATTTTTACGAGTATAAATCGCACCCTAAATTTGTGAATAATTTTTTTTGTCATTAAATATTATTACTGAATATATAGCATTATTACTGAACATTGTCAATGTCTGAATCAACATTTTCTTCATAAATTGCATCATCTTCAGTTCCATCCAGCATGTTTGAAATTCTTGTCTTCTTGAACGACTTCACAATGACTTCTATTTTGATACTCTCCCAAGCATGTATCTAGTGTCACGTCCGTCTATAGTCATTTATCATAGGTAGGATAGAAGATGAAAAATAAAATAAGTTTTACAAGAACCTAAATAATGTGCGAATATTTCATAACTTGCAAATTTGACTTGCATTGTATTAAAAAAGAGATATAGTGCGACTTATACTCTTAAAAATACGGTATTTGAAAAATAATAAGAATATAGATACGAAATTATTTATTCCATATACACATATATCTATTTGAAAAAAAGAAAAAATATTTATTAAATTTAATTGGTAGGTATGTGTACACTAATAAGCAAAATCTATAACTGTACCTACTCTATTGTTGATCTGATGATTTGATTACTTGTATATTTGACGACGAATAAGAATATTGTATAAAATTCGTAATTAAGCTCGTGCGACGAAATCTTAAAGCTCTAAATATAAAAAATGTATAATTTTTTAAACATCGATGAAAATAATATTATTTTAATCTAATAAAAATATTTTAAATGTTTAGGGAGTTCAGCGTAAAAAATTAAAGATTAAATTGTAATTGCTCGAAAACCACCAGGGTGAGGTAAGTGGGAGGGGTATTGTTTGACGGGCGTGATTTGCGGGATTGCCAATCGCAATGAGTCACTGGTCGGGAGCATGCCGCGCGTTCGCGGTTGAGCAATATTTAAAGTGCGGTGATTCATTGGTTCGTGTGCGTAGCGCTTTTTGTACTCACTTTAATATTCGATGAGTAAGTGATGAGCCGAACACGCAACTTATCTAGTGTTGGGTTCAAAAGTTCAGGCAAGAAGGGACAATGGTTGACCAAACGTCAGCTGCGACACCAGAACATGTTACTCAAGTTCGACGTGAAATTATGGTCAATGGTCAATCCGCGTAAATCGATAAGAAAAATTAAAGCCTGTATTGGAATAAAAAAATCAACGGTGCACGTCATTTTGAAAAAGAAACTACAGTAAACACTCATATAAACTGCAAAACGTGCAGTTTCTCAACGAAAATGTATATTCTTTACGTCAAACCATAGCGAGAATGATTCTGGAACTTTTTGGAACAGAAAGAATGCTTAGAAACATATTGTTTACTGACGAAGCACATTTTCATATCGATGGCTATGTTAATAAATAGAACATGAGATACTGGTGCCCCATCAATCCAAGGAAACGCCATCAAAAACGTTTGCATTGTCCAAAAACGACAGTGTGGTGTGCAATTTCTACCCGAGGGATAATTGGCCCTTATTTTTTTAACCAGCGAGAAACAGTTACTACAGACGTGTATTGTCGAATGATCGACAAGGTTATGGTACCACAACTACAGTTGTTTCCCGGATTCAATAACAGAACACAATTTCAGCAAGACAGTACCACTCCACACATAGCTAGAGTTTCCTTGGATAAGAGGGGAATTTTTCCCAATAAATTAATCAGCAAGTATGAGGACATACCCTGGGCACCTCGGTCACCGGACCTTATACTGTGCGATATTTTTGTGAGGATAAATCCAGAGTTTACAGCAACAATCCTTGAATAATCCTATAAGAAAATATCCGCCGTGAAGTTGCTGCCATTGAACCAACGCTTTGCTCTCGTATGTTCGTAAATTTAATAGTCCGAGTGCAATAGTGTCTTGAAAGAAACGGACGACATTTAGACAATATTGTTTATAAAACGTAAAATAAGCATTATTAAACTCTATTTTATATAAATAAAATATGAGAATAACATTGTAGTTTTTATTTTTTTATTTAATATTAAACTTGAATATTTTTCGCTGAATACCCTATATAACAGTGTAAATACGTTTATTATATATCTTCAAAAATACTTGTTTTATTTTAAAACCCATCATATAACGTCCAATTATAGTATTTAGTAAACATCTTTTTGTATGTACTGTAAATATTTTATAGCCTTCGATTTTTATTAAATAACTTTTGTAGCATAATATTGTTTTTTATTTAGGGACTTAAGTTTACACCCAAAGTCTGCGTATTTTTTAATATTCAATATTTAAAAATTGAATTACATAAGTTAAAAAGTCATTTCTATTTGCAGAAGATGGTCTTTCATATTGTCAAGCGTTCAATATTTTCCTATGTATATGTTATAAAACCTTTAATGTTTTACAGCAAATACTTTACTAAGGAGTATTTGTTTGTCCTTTGTAAATAAGCCAGGATTACTCTTAAGGGTTTACTTGTTTTCGGAACTGAATACAGACAGTCCTTGGGGTATATCTGAGGACGAGACGTGTGTTAATATTTAGAGATCGTTTTACCTGAAACGATTTCCAGAAAAGTCTTAAACGGTGTTTTTTTATTATTCTGAGGAGAACATAACATTTTCCTTTAACTTTTTCCTTACTTTATATTATATATAACTATCAACAAAATCTAGGATTTAAAAACTAAGACAATTTTTTCTGCCATATATTACTTGGTCAGGTCTATACCAGAATACTCGAATCTTATACATGTTCAACTTCCTATCACTCTCTTTATACCTGAAAGTTTAATTGAGAGATGTGTAAAGAAAAATGAGTAAATAAATATTTTCGTGTGCCATTATATGTAGGCATGTCTTATTTTTCTTCATGGGGCTTCTTCCATCAAAAGTGATAAGTACTACATCGAAAGTAATGATAAAGCGATATAACGTGCAAAATACTTATAGGTAATGCATGGTTGGAACAAGTAGATGAGTTTGTGTATTTGGGAAGTACGAGTATGTTTAATAGAAACGGAAAGGGTGAGAAAGATATCCAGGCAGCAAAGTGAACGACGCTTTGAACTGAATAATATCTAGTGGGGACTTGTTAACTCAAGCAAGACTAGCGGTACACAATGGAGTCCTGGCACCAACATTGATGTATAGAAATGGAACTGGCAGAAGAGGAACGAAAATAGACTGAATGCAGTAGAAATGAAATCACTTAGCCATATATGTGGAAGATTTATTTATGAAAGAATAAAGAATAAAGAAACAAGGAGAGAATGTAAAGCTGATCTTAGCATAGTGAGTAAAATTAAGAAGGAATCACTTAAATGATTTGGTTATATGGAACGGATAAATGAGAAGAGAATGGTAAGAAAGATATATGACGCAAGCGTTGATACTAGAAAAAGAGGATATCCGCGCAAGACTCGGCACGACCAGGTAAACCAGATACTGGAAGATGGTACTATTGGAAGCCTCAATGTATATTAGACAAGGGATGAAAATTCAAGGCTTACGAAATGAGATACTCATTAATTGACCTAATAAGAAATAGTGCGAGTAAGAAGACCCTTGACATGAAGAATCTCAATTCAGGTGGCATGGATATGACAAATGCTAGACGTGACTATAACGTATCTTCTTGTCAGCTCCGGAGGGTAAGCAGCCGATGGGTCGCTTCTCATTAAATTGCAGTAAATAACAACAAATACTTTGTGTAGATAAGTTGGGCTGTGAGTAGTCATCAAATGCTAAAACAGAGCATGATAGGGGAAAATGAAAACGTCTTGTCGAAACATTGGGCCCCCGACTTTTTTATGGGATAAGGGGAGGAAAATAATAATGATAAAATAAAATGAACAAAAAAAAAACAAATTATTTTATTACTAAATATGAATTAAATATATTAATTAGAAAGATATACATATAAAATCAATTTTATCGAAAAGTATTGTTGTTACGCCACCGGGATTCGAACCTGAATCTCTTTTTCTAACTGGGGAAGGTGCATTATCTAACTATGCAACAGCGACAATATTTTTAGCGACAAATTTCCGAACCTATATGTTACCTTTTTGATATCAATACATTTAATCGTTCCATTATTTGAAAGAGCCATCTACCTTCATTACAACTTCACAATAAGAATGTGTTTTTCTGATATTTTATTACTGATTTTTAATGAAAATCATTTTCTTAATTATACTTATATTTTATTTTATATTTATTTATTTATACACATTCGTTATTTGTATATTCAACATTAAAAAAAAATAATAGAGAATTATGCACCCCCAAATAAGAAAGATTTTGAATTACGGGGGATGGCTTTCAATATTTATATAATATAAGATCAATATGAACTAGATGTAAGAATTTGTTTACAATAAATAAAAAAAATATGCATACATCTATAATAATACAATTTAAAAATTAGCAATATATAAAAATGTTGGGAAATTAATCAGATTAGAACTAAGAAAAGACGTCAAATATATAGTTTAATAATTTTGAAGACCTTTTATTCATTTTATAACTTATTTTTTTACAAACATTTGCTGCTCATTTAATTAATATTTTTCAGTGAAATTGGAAGTTGGTTATACAGTTTAAGAGTAATGTACGATGCATGTCTCTGTCCTATTCCTAATTTGGACATTTTTAAAATAACATGTTTATTAGTTTTGCTCCTAGTCTGATAACTATAAAGAATTTTTATTTTATTTCCTTTATAAAAATGAAATAAGTTAGTTTTTTTTATATAAAGATGATAAATATAAAACAGGAAAATATTTAAAAACTTGATTAGTTGGGTAATCTATAGCCTTTTTTAAAAATATTTTTATTATTATCGTTTGAGTTGTAATTATTGGTTTGTAATGAATGGGACAAGTTCCACTCCAACCTAGTATTCCGTATTGTAATATTGATTTAACCAATGCAAGGTATATCATTTTAATAATTTGAAAATTACAATATTGTCTAAGTATATAAAAGTAGAATAAAAATTTACGTAATTTATTATTTAAGACGGTTATAGGTTATTTAAAGTTTAAGTTATTATCTAGGACTAATCCTAAATATTTGTACTTGATTGTTCTTTGTATATAGGTTTTACAGTTACGTTGACAGATAGAGTTTGTTACGAAATCACAATCACAGGAATATAAGATAAGTTTATATTCGTCAGTCGGTTGCCCTACTTTTGTTTCAGATAAAGTAATATAATTAGTTTTATAGGCATTAAGAGTTAGCAGATTACAATGGAGCCATTTTTTAATTGATTGAATTCCTAATGTAGCTTCTTTAAAAACTTGTTCCCAGGTATCTCCGCTGATTTGGATAACTGTATTTTCTGCGAACCCGATTATCTTCCCTGAAAAACTTTTTATATTATATATATTATTTATATATAAAGATAATAATAAGGGTCCTAAAACTGTACCTTCAGGTTCTCCGCAGTTAACCACTAGTTTATCACTTTAGCAGATTAACTTTAACCTGCTGAACTCTGCCTTTCAAATAGTTTCGTAGTAGGTCATAAGTTACACCTCGAATGTCATAGTTTTCTAGTTTTGATAGCAGTTTTTCATGACTTACTGTATCAAAGGCTTTCTGGAGATCTAGAAATATAGCTAGACATTTTTAGTGATCTTCTAAATCATTGCTAATATTTTTGGTTAATTTGTAGGTTGCGTCAGAAGTACTCACTTTATTTCGAAAACCAAATTGTTTAGTTTTTTTTTTAAATAGAGATATATACAAAGAATACATGTTACATCAATATTCTTACTATTTTCAAACTAAGCTTAACGCGTAAAATGCTCATTTTCCACTTTTAATACATGCAAGTATCATAAAATATAGATAATAAACTTTCTTGTAAACAATGGCATTTTGTAATTTCACTTCATAACCATTTGACTTGACAATGTTTAAAAAAGAACCAATTAGTCTAGATGCCTCCCCCCTGAATATGAATCCGAGGCAGAAAGAAGAAATTCTAACATCATGTTCAGAAAAACCAGGTTCCCTACAATGTGACCGTAAAGCCACTATATGTATGCGAAATCTGGAGTCTTACAGATAAACAAGAAATGATTTCTAAGTAAAACGTAATTCCCCAAAGAATACTTAGGCCAGTCTTGGTATATAGATTATATCCAGTGGCGTGCAGTAGGTATAGATGTAGGTTGCCGTTACCAAAGATATTTCACAATCATATATAATATATGGTGTACATAGGATTATGAACTGTCGTTCAATCGACGTCTTTAGACAAAATAAATCCGTCATTTATAGGACCCTACCATGTATACATTTGTAATTTTAGAGTACTATTGATAGTGTTTTTAAAGTTTTAACGTAAAATAATACCTTTTTACCCATATAAAAATCAATTTAAAAAATATATGGACGTTTTTAAGAACACTTTTTATGACTGAACATGATTCTTTTATTGTTTGAAAATCCTTCACGTAATAACTAAACGGAACAATAATCATGCACCAAATGCACATCGAACGCAAATAACGGCCATGAAATCAATACTTTAAAAACAGTAAGATAGTAAAATTCGCGAATTAGTAAAATAGGAAGTAGACACTTCAATGATTTGCGCGCAGTTGTAAGCCTTTCTAATGTTAATCTGTTAAAAAACAGCGTAAGTAACGACTCCATACAAAACGGATCAACCGAAAGAAATTTTCATATATGACTCGAGTAATTCACTAGCTTAAATATAGAACAGAGTAATATGAATAGGTCAAGGCGACGAATGGATACAGCTATGAGATGTCGTGGTAGTTTTTACAACTAAGCAATTAAAGTCTCTATTGGTACATATATAGCGCTAATTGTAAAATAATGTTTCCGTTTATGTTAATCCAATTATTTAACCTATATTTGTTTCCCAGAATATTTAGTAATGTACAGCTTTTTTGCATGTATGCACTGTACGCCGTTGCTTATATCGTATTCACACAAACTTGTAGTACAAAAGTTGTAGTACAAACAGTCTAAATAAGAGACAGATATAAGATGAAACAGAGATGGTCTGGCCACATTGTGAGAAGCGAGATCTCTAACACTCTTTATATGGTCTTAAGGTATAAAGCCTTCTGTGTATAAACTTACATATTACTTACAAAAACTCTCAAAGTGAAAACTAGATATATTTTTTCAACAGAAACTTGCGAATATATTTTTTGATTACTCAGAAATTTAATACGTTTTATCCCCTAATCCCTTATAGACTATCGGGATCTATTATTTTACATACAATTCCAATGTTTTTCCATAAGTTATAGTAAATTGAATCATTCCATCGGAGTAAACTTTCAATTTTCTTTGAAATGTATATTTGTGACCTTTTTATTCTGAAGGTTCATTTTTCAAAATTAGAAACTGACAAAAAACTATTTTTATCAGTTTTAAGACTTTGGTCTTAAAAAGTGTTTATATTGTGTTTAATCAATAAGGAATCCAGTTCACAAATGCAATGTCTTCAGACTTGTTTCAAACATTATTTCACAATAATTTCATATTATATAAGTTTGAACATAAATTATTTAACTACTTGAAATAAGGATTGTTGGGTTTATTGAAGTACGAAAAAGAAATTATGTAAGTATTTCGGCATCTTCTAGCATATATTACTCATAGATATTTGAGGTTTGTCACGATATAAAAGTGAAATGCTTTTTAAAAATGGAATAACAGATGTATCAATTTGAAAGGAGTACAGCATATAAGTTCAAAAATTTATTGCGTTCGATAACGCATTCTTTCGGATAGGAAAAGATCCAGGTTCGAAATTCAGTAGCAACAAAAATATTTTTTCGATATACTGATTAATTCTGTATATCGTGCTAGTTGATTCATTTACTTTATATTAAAATACCACAACCATCTTTTGAAAAATTACAACTTTGTAATAATAACGAATTCTCCTTAAAATAATAATCAATACAAATAAAACTCACGAAGCACTCGAGTAGCAATTTTTGGCCAATGATCGTCAGTACCCAGTACAATGAAATAAATGGCGATGAATAGTTCAAAGTTTTAGTCTGGATAATTTTCTTTCCTTTTTTAAGCATCTGTTGAGATTTTTTCAATTCCCCGCGTAAGGGCGGGCCGGAAGAAAGTTCTCTCATTAGGTGCCACTTGTTTGGCGGGCGGCGATTGTAAAAGTTTCTAGAGGCCTCAAAACTACCCCTAGCCATAGAACCTCCGACGGAATTTATTATCCGGTATATAATATACTATACGAATTTACTTTTATGGTAATATATATTTGAGAGTGCGGACGGGCAGATTTAGAAATGTGGACTGTTGATTGACAAACGTTCTATCGGAATCACGTAAAAGTTTGTTAATTTGAAGGTAATGGAATTTTAATCCTTTTTGAGATAACACAAAAAAAAGTGTATTTATACCGGGAGAAGCGGAATACCCATGACCTACACCGTCAGTGATAATTGCTTTTTCTAGAATTATTTTTATTACGTATGATAAATGAAACACTCCTTCATCACAAATATTAACATGTATTACTAAACTTGGAAGAAAATTATCTAAAAATGAAATTTGAAAAAAGGAAGATATTTTTTTTTTTAAATAGTTTTTTTATAAAAAATAATAAGTAGGAATACAAATTACAAAAAAAAAATATATATTTTTCTACTATTCGTTGAATTCTTCAAGAGTGTGACTTTCAAAATATTTTCAGGACACATTTCGATTCACAGTGGTTTTTCACACAAATTACAGCCTTTTTGGTGCATCTGTTTTTTTTCGTGGGCAGAACGAACATATTCCATGAAGATTGTGTTGGTTATGTAGGAACTGAGTGATGCCAATAATTTTCTCTATTCTCTGGCAAAGATCTGACGGTAAATTAGGAATGATCAATCGCCTATGTGTCGTTTTATCAACTGCATACCCAGCTCCTTTAAAAAAAATCAACGTGGTTAACAAATTCCAGTATTGATTGCGAATATTATTAGTCCATTGAATTGAAAAGTATTAGTTCAAAGGGGAACAGAATACGGTAAAAGTTCATCTGTTATTCTTCCTGGTAGTCGAATATGAACCTTTCATCCCATCAACTATATTAACAGCTCCTTTGGTTAAATTATAAAATGTCACCATTTCTGGTTTAGTTTTTTTCTTTAAATGTTCACTCACCGTCACCGTTGGAATCGATCGTGCAAATAGCATATTATTATTCTTCTTCCAGCCATGAAGCGATAGCGCATCTTCAAAACTTTTCAGATTTACCGTTTGTCGCGATGGATGGATGGTCGGTGGCTGTAAATCCTCATCCATCTAAAAAACATATTGAAATCAGAAAATCTTCATATAAATTAACAGAGAAAAAATTATTAAATTAAAAATACTATCTTTAAAAATACTACATATAAAAATTGATAGTTTTTGCGATAAATCAAAACTTATAAAAGTATTTCTAAAAAATTGCGTCGTAAAAAGATACTTACGTCGCTAGGGGCTCAATGAGGGAAACCTTCACAGCTGCGAGGCGCGTGAATTATATTTCTCGCACCAGCGTAGTGCCAAATTAAAAGGAGAAGTGCATCCTTTGTACACTTCGCAACAGAAAATAATGAATTTATTCAAGAAGAACTTCCCATGATAGCCAAAACACACTGATCTGCTAACTATGTCTTCGGGCCTTTTATTATCTATAATATTTTATTCTTGTTTAATATAATTTTTTTTTTTTTTAATGGAAGATTTTAGTCCCAATAGTTTTTATGGGTTCATTGAACCCGCTGGTTGTTAACCTAAACACCGAACCTTGTTATTTAACTTATATAAATTGCATCTACTTTGATAAATGTAAATTTAGTATGTTGTAATAGTAATATAAGTAATAGTAAGAAGTATATGAAGGTAGGTAGCCGGAATATAACGCTCCGTGGCACAGTTTCTTGGGTACTAAACGTATCGTTTCTAGTCGCATTGATATCCCAGACAAGTAATAAAAAGGTACAGGGGGGAAGAAGCAACAACATCACGCGTTCTTTACATGTCGGACAGCTTAAAGTTTTTGGTGAGGGGAACCCTCATTACGCCACTGCTCCCGGGTTAATGAAAAATCATTTTTATTTTATACCACCATTATGTAAAATACATATATTTTATAACTACAATTATTGCTTCAATTTATAATATAGTTATTTATTTACGGTAAGCACTTGTAGTATAAACATATATGTGGGAAATAAATTATTATATACGTCAACATCTAATTAACTATCAGAGGTGTTAAATAATGTTCAATATTCTAAAAAATATAGTGTAATAAAAATCGTGCAAGCAATTTAATTGTTTCTTACATATTGCATATCAAAGCCAAATTATTATTATCATGTTTAGTAGTACTGATTGGCACAATTTAAAACGACACATTAGATTAAATTAGCGAAATCATTCTTATATTTCGTTTAATTATGACATTTCGGGATCAGAATATTTGGCGCAATTAAGCGGTTGCTTTAATTAACTGAAGTAAGCGTAAAATTAAACGATGAATATTTTGGCTCCCTTCGTTGCTTTCCTGCATAAAATAACACTATAACCAGGCTATATTTTTTTTTATCCCGTGGTTACTCACAAGCACAGGTGAACCTTTATCATCATCGTCTTCATCTAATTTTTGATGTTTCGATTTCATGCCTTCAATATTGCATTTTCATAGTTTTCATTTTCATCGTAACATGGTAAATTGTTATCTAAATTTATTGTCAAAAATTTTGGTTAATTAATAACAGGAACTTCTAACACGTCCGTATTTTCCTCATTCCTCAAAATTTCGGGAATGTCTGAAGGTTTATTTTATGTGGTGATGGTTTTTAAAGCTCGCCAACTCTCAGCGACATACCAACTGTATAACTTGCAAACAGGTAATTTTTGTACTAATCATTGATAAACATTGAAGTTATGTGTATAATATGCATCGTCATTTTAAATTTACAGTCCCAAATAAGTGAAATATTGTCCTAATTAAGCGATGTAAATTACTGTAAGTTTCTTGATTTGGTTTCCGTTCCTCGAGATTTAGCTGAATCGACTAGAAAAAAATAAATAAATACACAACATTATTCTATTATTATCAATTTCTTTTATTTGATTATTGATGACAATAAAATATTAGCACATGATACATATATATATATATATATAAAATACCGTGTTACTTCCTCAAATTCCATGTGACGTATTTATTAGTTAATAAAATGTATAAATACGATTTTTTTATCTACATAAATATAATAAATAAAATATGATATGTACACTTATGAAAATATACGTATAAGTCGACGACAATATAAATGTAAAAACATATTTTTTATACATTAATATTTTTATTTTATTATAAAACTATATTTGCGATCATTAATATGATAAATTTGTTGATAGAATATAGTTATCATACTTCGTACGAAAAGATTAGTATTATCGAAAAGCAGGAAAAATGAAATATTTGAACAGTTTTTTCCCCATTTATAGAAAACAGTATTTTTCTTTGTCTTTGTAAAAATATCTGAACGGCAGTTATTAACGAAATGTAAGCAGTGAGCCAGAGTTATTCTTACTGGGCAAAATTTGATGATACGATTCCGATCGAATGAACATAAATAATGGCTCTTTATTCGTCTAATATAATTTTTAAAACCCATCGCGGTTTATTGGATTTTCATCTTCCTACTCTGGGGGTGAGAATAATAAGAAACTGTCATTGTAAAGCAGAATTCATAATTGAATCTGTGGTATTTAAAGTTATTCGTAAATTATGTCATGAAATTGTGTACAGGAAATATTTCGTATTTGGATGAATTTAGTACTTTGTATTCGTATCTGGTAAATTATGCAATTTATTTATATAGTTTCTAAATAGGATTTAGCCGTCATTGTAACATAGTCGTATCTACGACAAGGAAGCGGAAACTATCCCATTCCTAACAATATTTAAATATTAATGCGATTGTCATCATAGAGTTGTGTTGTAACTCTTAAAATCCTTTGTTTAGCCTTCAATTTGTGATACAGCTTTTCAGAACATTACGTGGACAACCGCAGGATTTTAAATTTAAAATATTTTAGGATGCCGTATTCTTTTTCCTAATATATTATTTAAAGTATGTTTTTCGTAAACTAAAAGTTTTGGTGGATTTTAATGATAATAACGAGAAATAAGCAAAAAATATTCTTCAATTTGGTAAAATCGCCAAAAATAAAAATCAATACTTAAATCCAATTTATAATTAAACATACACAAATCTGAACATCACATAGATTGTAAGATACCTCAAAATTAATTTAAATCCCAATATTTAATAAAAACTTGTATAATAATGATTGAACTGAACGAATAATTTACGATGTAGTAGGTATAAACATGTACATAATACATGCATAAAATATATAATTAAATATTATTGAATGATGAATTATTCTCTGTAGTTTGTAAATCTGATTTTCACACTTTATAGTTCACGAATATTCATCGCCACGTCACATGACTCACCGGTATAATTATAATCAGCACATATTTAATTTTACTTTTATCTTTGTTCATTATTCCCCTCATCAGGGACCTTAACATTCAGCACACACCCTTCGTCTGGGATCGTTAACCGCGTGGTGCGTGTTAATTTTTAGTCGAAACCTTCACCCTATTAACTGTTAACCCATATTAAGCCGAATGGAAGTTAACACCAGGGAAAACATAACACGTTCTAGGAAGCTCATCAATCTTGTTTTGGCATCAACTGAAAACTAAACATCAAGTCCTTCAGCGTTTCCGAAGCTTTCATTCAGACCGAACCCGCCCACCCCTAAACATCAAGAAACGTAAAAATCGAAGTAAGGTTTTTACCATTTTATTGGACAGTGTATCAGAGTTATGGCCTCGTAACAATGTTTACAAACTATCACGGAATCTTATTAACTCGTCCATAAATTATTTTTTTCCTCGATAAAGTATATTATATAAATTTTATGTATTATTTTATGTTCAAAAATGAATATTAATTACAAAGTATCGTAAAAAATATAATTTCAATAATTTTACATTTTATAAATTAATTTCTGTTTTATATGAATATATTTTTATTTTGTTATTTTTTTGAAGTTCAAAATTCTGTCATAATAATATGAGTATTTTTCTTCCTTAGAAATTTCCGCAGCGATTCAAAAAGATTTTGAAATTGCCAATAATTTATACAAATCCAGGAATTTTATCAGAGTTCTTATTACCGCGATGTTCTCGCGATGTACCGAGATACTTGCGGTCCTAATAAATTCATAAAATGATTGTAATGCCATGCCACAGATCGTGACAATGTAAGGAAACTGGTTACAACAAAACATTTGTAAACAAAGTTACCGCAATGTTCCGCAGTATTTATCAAGGCTGAATGTTTGAATATCAAAACGTTAAAATTCTCATTTAAATAATAATTGTTAATTCCTCCGGGCAAACAATACGTACCATTTTAACGAATTCGTGTTAAATATTAAACATGCTAATAAACAGTTAAAATTCAACAATGCTGATGTTAATTTCGCCCGTTTAAGGATCTCACGCACTACGCTCCTTGCTTACGCGTTTTAGAAGCAAAGCCATGAGCTTAAGGCTTCTTTTGTCATTGTTTTTCGAAAAGAAGTTTGTTTCAGGTTGTCACAATAACCATTTTTATTTTTTGATTTAACCTAAGCGAAAATAATAATCAATATGGCCAATAGATATTGTCTATTATTACAAAACTTAAAATAATATTATTATAATTGTTTAAGATTCTTTCAAGTACTTATGTAAGCATCTTTCCTATAATTCTCTATTCATTATCATATTGTGATATGTGTATTTGATTTCTTCACTCTGCTCTGTAGTCAATCGTAATAGTCGATAATAATAAAGATTTGATAACATGAGAAGTCAGGTATATTGCAAGGTATGATTTAACAATAAATCAATGCGTTTTATTATTTTTGTTTAATTGTACCTATACCTACTAAATATATTGCATTTAACGAAACAAAAGTTAACGAATTTGACAGCTCGAGTGTCAAATATGACAGAACATATATTTAATAATAAAAGATATCTTCAATTTATACCACACCACCCGCATGTCTTAGCTCTTGTTAATTTTAAAATTCACACGTGTATATTTTTATTGTGATCGCAAAATCGTCACGATATGAAGCGTAAACAATCTGCGTCAAATAACACTAGATGAATGAAATAAAATAAAATATTTGACTTTTTTGACAGGAAAATGCTTCCGAGAATTTATGGACTTGGGCGGGATGAGATAGATTTGAGAATAAGATGCAATGGTGAGCTATATAACATTTATCTGGATCCCAGACTATAACCGCATTGGTCGGCCACATCCAATGGATGCAGATGACATGGAAATGAAAAATAATTATTAATGGACACTCAGGTAATAAAAGAAGAATAGGAAGACTTCGACTATGCTGGGAGACCAGCTTAAAGCGGGCCGCTGCAGATTTTCCCGAAAATCAGAGAACGTGGAGGCCAATTCGGGGGACCAAGGATCGATATGAGTTGCAACGTCATTAAGAAGAAGATGAAGCAATATTGTCTCTCCAAATTCTAATTCATAATGATTTAATTGTACAATAATTGACCCGCAGCTCTTTCTGAATAATTGATGCCCATTTTTAAATTCTTAAATTAGTATTCACTTATTTACTATAAATAATGTAATGTTTTAATATATTCCTTGATATTAAAATACTAAAAATATTTGGAATTGAATTTTTTTTATCTGTTTTCAAACAGTGTAGACTTTATTATGTTAAAGGTTTTTTTATGAATCAAAACAGAAATTCACAAGCCTTAAAAAAAGTATTTTAAAAAAGTAGTAAAATTATTAAAACTGTAAAATAATTTATAAAATTCAAAGAAAGTTCGTGAAGAAATAAATTTTTATTTAATTTATTATTAATTGCAAAAATGTTTCATAGAATATATTAGTAAGAGAACAACCCACATCTGTCTCTAACGCTATTTTGTACGTAAATTAGAATGAACACTGATACATTACATTGGAGTGTTTTGTCAATTTTCTTTAAATGACGAATTAGTTGGATATGTGACTTCTTTATACTGAAAGTATTATATATTTTCCAATAGAAAAACGAACGACTTCATTTCTACTGTCATTTAAAAACATAAACATTTTAAAATAAAAATTTATTTCTGTATTTTACAGCGTCATATTATATGCCTTCATTAAAAATAAATGTATACATGTATTCATTTATGTAGATACTATATAAAATCATTTAATAAAAAAATGATACGTTTTTAATTTGTTACACATTATTTAACTTTATTTAAGATTAAATATATTATTTAAATTATAAAATTATTTCATTAAAAGTGGAAACTTAAGGTGTAGCTTTTTGGATGTGATGGGCGTGCTGCGTTATTCTTAATATTAAGCCATAAAAATGTTTTTGCTTTCCGGGTGTAATCTAGCCATCGCGTCAAAGGACGTACATATGTAGCGCCTAATTCCAAAACCTCCTAAAACGGATTAAGGATAATTATAGTTAAATATGGATTTTTGTAGATTTGTTTTATTGAACATATTGTTTCTCCCAAGAGTCACATAAATCCATTGATATTGCATGTTCTAAATTAGGATTAATTCCAAAATACCCCAAAAGCAGACAGAGTAGTCAATCATAACGCTAGTTGATGATCATGTGATCTAAAAAAATGTATATTGCAGAATTGTCTCTTTAAAAATTGATGATGTGAAAATAAAAATTTTGTACATTTGCTTTCAAAATATACATTTTCATTCATAACTCAAAAACACATAAATCGTTTTAGGGGGTTTTGGAATTAGGTGTTTCATATATTAATTTAAACAGTTTAATTATTTTAATAAAACATTTTTAAATAAAAATAACAGAATCGAAATTGCTTATGGGATAACTTGCATTAATTCGGTCAGTTGTTGTTTTTCACCATTTTATCCCGCGCTGTCAAGAGTGATTCACGAGCACCACAAAAAGCTTTAGGACCCGGACACACGTTACCGATAACTTACCCTCAGAGTCCTTAAAGCGCGGTCACTTCGTCAAAATAGGCGATTCATTCCATCTCTGCTCTTTCAAGAAGTATGCCGAATCAAAGACACTTTTTTTATACAACTGTGTGCTTACGTTTTATTTTATGGTTTTCGCGATCGTGATTTTCTGAAAATTCTCCTATCCCATATCCATGACCGCGTGACCGTGTAGGATATTTTTGTTTAAGGACATATTGTTTTAGGGTACTACACGGGCAGATAAATTACGGTTTTATTTCGTCGTCCTTGTTACGATTATTAACCGTTAGCGAATCAGAGCTGAGAAAGACCAAAAACCATATACGCCGTGTTTTTGTAAGGGATTGCTACGAAAACAGAGCGGTTGAGGTGAACTGCTCAACAAAATGTTCGAAACCCAATAAAAAATTAACGTTCTAAAGAAATAAACTATGGGCATCCCTTAACAAGAGACATTAATGTTGTTAACCGACATTATTTGTTAAATATTCATATACGCTGTAAATCTACGCATTAAAAAATTAAATATATAAACGTATTATATTATATTATTAAGGAGATTTCTTATTGTGAAGTTGTAATTATTCAGAACATAGGTCTGTGATATTGTAAATACTAATTAAATGTATTAATTAGAAAGATATACATATAAAATAAATTTTATCTAAAAATATTGTTACAAATAAAATATAATACAATCCGAGGAAGGTGCAATACCAACTATGCTACAGTGACCGTACTTTTGACGACATATTTTCATTGTAGATGGCTTTCAAATAATGGAAGGATAGATGTATTCATCATTTGAAAAGTCTAACATATAGGTTCGAAAAGTGTAAAATACTAGGTTGCTGTAGCATAGTTGGTAAAACACCTTCCTTGGATTGGAAAAGACATCCAGATTCGAATGCCAGTAGCGCAACAACAATATTTTTTCGATAAAATTGATTTTATATGTAAATCTTTCTAACAAATACATTTAATTAGTATTTTAAATATGAATATTAATATATGCGGTTTGGATAGAGATCCAGGTTCGAATCCCGGTGGCGCAACAACAATATTTTTCGATAAAATTGATTTTATATGTATATCTTTCTAATTAATATATTTAATTAATATTTAAAATATTACAGACCTATGTGCTGAATAATTATAACCTCACAATAAGAATGTGTTCTCCCAATAATTAGTATTTATTATATTTTAAATTATTTACATAATTCTGTGAATAAAAGTTGATTTAGAAGTTTTACAATCACCATAAAACATCTTTCACATCGCTAGTAATATACAGTATGGACTCATAATGTGATGTATGTGATCAGATCTATTTCGAATTTTATGTGAAGAAAATGTTGAACCAACTGGTTGATATATTGAGTTTTATCGATTTGCCACGTTTCGATGGCCGTAATCACGCATTCATACGAAAACATTTAAATTTAAATATTGATGAGCACGCGATGAACACAAGTAAAATATATATATATGAATAAATAAACAAAAATCATCCCCTTAACTGAACTCATATCAGATTTATTATCATCAATTGATTTTTTATTATTATATGTATGTTTTGATTATATGTAAAAAATATTATTAGTATATATTGCTTTTCTTCGTTCTTATCATGACAAATAAATCCAGTAAACTATTCAATTTTATTCAATTAAAAAGGTTGACACTTTATTTGTCAATTTTAAAAATAAAAATTCAGTCAGATTTGTAATACGTATTGGATCCCTGAAAGGTTTAAAATAACTAAATGTATGCTAGTATTATTATTTCAAAATAATGTAGATGAATTGTTATGAAATATCCGAGAGCCTTATGTTAATACCCAGTATTTATGTGACCCAGAGGAGATTATGAAAACTACTGGGAAATTTTCCGCTTCCCGAGTATAAACACCCTTCCCGTATACATACCCTTCCTGAATACACACCCTTTCTGCTATCACAAGACAAAATTCTAACTAGTCCTTTCGTTTATGCTAACACATTATGGACGAATAAGACGGTTTATAAAAATGGATCGAATTATGTTCATGTAATTTTATCTTTGAATTTTGTAAATTGGCTCTGTACATATACAAAAGGCATAACAAAATGAGATATAAAGTTGTTAGCTCTGTTTTGATATTATAAATATTTTTTTGTTTGAAGATTTAAAATTCTTTTAGATTGATTTAAGTATGGAAGCAAAATCTTCTAATCTACTATCACGACCAATTCTAATCAACTATGTATCCTTATGTAATTTTCAATAAATATTAGGTGTACCCATAAGTAATTAATTATTTTTAGTGTGGAATGTTTGCTTCAGTCTAGCTCAGAGCGTGAACGTGTAAAGACGTGTTTTATATTCAATATTACAATCCATGGTCTTGTGACTTGTGACAAGTAAATTTAAAAATTTTTGTTACTCTGTTGTAAAATGGCGGACAACCAACTAACTGAAGAAGATTTACGTCATTGCATTCTCTTTCATTTTCAAACGGGTGTTAAAGCAACGGTTGCAACAAAGAAGATTTTTGATGTGTATGGAGACGTATTGAAAGTAAATAAGTGCCAACGTTGGTTTAGAAAATTTTCCGATGGTGATTTTGACTTGTCTGATAGCAATCGAAGTGGGCGCCCGGTAAGGTTTGATAATGACGCTTTAAAAACACTGGTGGAAACGAATCCTAAACTGAGTATCCAGGAAATAGCAAACACTCTTCAGGCTACTTGGTCAATAGTTCAAAGACATCTTCACAAAATCGGGAAGGTTTGCAGACAAGGTATATGAGTCCCACATCTATTGTCGGATATGAATAAAGATCAACAGCGTACAATTTGTACATCTCTTTTGTGCAGAGAAAGAAGTGATCCATTTTTACGAAAGATTGTTACTAGTGACGATAAATGGGTCGTATACAACAACAACAAGCGCACTAAACAATGGCTTTCTCCAAATCAACTAGCCGTGCAGTATGCAAAACGTTAAATTTACAGCAAAAATGTCGACTACCTCCGCATATTCATTCCCCAAAGAATGCATTTTGGGGACTGCGGAATTTTGACATTATCACTGTAATAAAACAATGAATTGTGTCTCAATGGTGCGTGAAAGTCAAGCAGACTAACAATCTGGGGGCAGTCTATCATCGAAATATAAAGTTGGTCATCGTACGTATCACTGATAGTTGTAACAATTTCAGACGGCTAAAGAGATAATCATAATTGATATCCTCAGAGCTTATATTTAATATAAAATGAATTAATTTTAGAATGATGTCTTTCTCTGGATTCTTTCAACCGCTATCAAGTAAACAATGAGGTATGGCAAACATATGACCGAATTACTACCTGAGGTAAGGTTAGGTTATTATGCTAATTATTATTTTATTTATTTATGTATTACTAACAGTCAGACAAACGTCTAGTCTGAAGATTATGTAAAATTGTGACAATGAAAAAAAGATTTTTATATAATGAATTAATAATATACATAATAATAAAAAAATAAACAAGATGGTAAATATAGAATTTTTTTTGTGAAAAATAAAATCGACAAGTATCATAAATTGTCTGTATCTTGCACTAAATGAACAGTGTATTACTGTTTGTCGGAAGATTATTTCAGAAATGTAAATTCATAATATAATCTAAATATGAATTAAATGTATTAATCAGAAAAATATACATATAAAATCTATTTTATCGAAAAATATTGTTGTTGCGCCACAAGGATTCGGACCTGGATCTCTTTCCAAACCGGGGAAGAAGCATTATCCAACTCTGCTACAGCGACAATATTTTTAGCGACAAATTTTCGAACCTATATGATATTAATTTTTTTGATATTAATACATTTAATCGTTTAATTTGAAAGAGCCATCTACCTTATTTTTACGGAATCTCAAATATCTTTAAGTAATCTGATAGCAGACGTCAGAATTATCAATTAATTTTTATTAAATTTTGGACACATTGATATATTTCGCATGTATATTATACGCACAACAATATTTTTTGATAAAATTAATTTATATGTACATGTATAATAAATACATTTAATTCATATTTAAAACATCACAGACCTATTAATTACAACTTCACAATAAGAATGTGTTCTCCTTAATAATATAATCTGTTTTAATGTATGATTAAATATTATTAGTTCTCACGGATTTGCATAGGTTTTCGATCTTTACAAAGATACGTCAGCTTATATTAATCGCAGAAAGCCTTGCGCAAGTATGTTAGGCATATATAATGTTTCTATGAATGAGAAAACCTTTTAAGCTGAACCGTGTTTACAACGTGGAGTTAATTAAACACCATTTTTTGAGAAACACTCAATATAATCAAGTGTTCTAAATTCAAAAAGCAGCTTGGCTTAAAGCCTTATTCTACTCAAGATGGAATGATACTTGAATCATTGTTTTTTATTAATTAAAGTGTAATAACCACTGTAAGATTAACGAAATAAATAAATTTACACGCATTAGTAATTAAAATTGTTTTAATAATAATATTAAATTTAACCAATTCTATAATTATATAATATAGTATTCGTAGCGAGTCTTGAAATATACATAAACATGTCAAAGATACTACATAAAGTTTGCTTCGACCACAACAACTAATGTACTTACTTACTTACTTAGGCGCCACACTCCTCTATCCTGACACACAATTCTCATCTCATCCACATTCTCTTACATCTTCTCATACAAGCTCGCTTGTTGATGCTTCTAACAGAACCAATATCCATTATCTGGTCGACCTGGTCGTACCAAGTCTACCGCGGACGTCCTCTATTTCTGGTGCCATCAACACTTGCGTCATATATCTTTCTTACCATTATCTCCTCATTCATCCGTTCCATTTGACTAAACCACCTAAGTGATCCTTTCTTAATCTTACTCACTACACTAACATCAGCTTTACATTATTTCCTTATTTCCACTACATTTATTCTACTTTCGTTCCTCTTCAGTCAACTCCAGGATTCACTTCCATACATCAGTGTCGGTATCAGGACTCCATTGTGCACCGCTAGTCTTATCTCGGTTGACAAATTCCCGTTAGATATAATTCCATTCAAAGCGCCGTTAACTTTATTTCCTGCAGTCACCCTTCTTTCGATATCATTCTCAGCCTTTCCGTTTCTATCAAACATACTTCTCAAATTACAAACTCATCTACTTGTTCCAAACATTCATTACCTACAAGTATTTTGCACGGTGTCTTGCTTTCCTCCTTCTCCAATACCATCACTTTCGACTTGTTAACATTCATAATGAGATTGATTTCCTTGCATACATCGTACATTCTACTCACCAAACTAAAATCTGTAGTTCTTGTTAATTATTCGGCATTAGTACTGCATCATTGGCGTATAATAAACAGCATACAATCAAATCGCCCATTTTGGCTCATATATTCATACATTCCAAAACATTCTAAACATTCCAAACATTCTAAAACATAGGTGGATTTATCTACCTGAGAGCTTTCGATTCACATAACGAAGGGTGCAAATCTATGTTAGTATATCCAAGTTTGTTATTTACACAGATAGACATGGTCTAACGGAAATTCCTTATTTCAATATTTTCATTTTGGTATCGCTCACGTGATCATTTCAGTACCAACTACGCAATCAAATAGCTCCGCGATTTTTTTTAAATATGTAACTCTATTGAAATGAAAATTTAAACGCTAACAATATACTATGCATTAATGTAAAAATACTTTTTTTTACACAAATATAAAATTTTTGTAAAGTAAATACTTTTACTGTTATTAAGGAGAACACATTCTTATTGTGAAGTTGAAATATTTCAGAACATAGGTCTGTAATATCTTAAATATATTAATTATATAAAATCAATTTTATCGAAAAAATTTTGTTGTTGCCACCAAAATTCGAACCTAGATTTCTTTCCAATCCAAATAATGGAACTATAGATGTATTAATTTGAAAAGTGTAACATTTGGGTTCGAAAATTTGTTGTAAAAACACTGTTATGCTGTCCTTACTGTACGTACCATTTTATTCAAATAAATATAATATAAGTTGTATCAATGTGTCCAAAATTTAATAAAAATAAATTGTTAATTCTGGCGTCTGTATTTAAGATTCCGTAAAAACAATATAGATGGTTTTGAAATAATTCGAACAATAGATGTATTAATTTGAAAAGTGTAACATTTGGGTTCGAAAATTTGTCGTCAAAAGTACTGTCTACTGTAGCATAGTTGGTTAATGCACCTTTCCAGGATTGAAAAGAGATCTAGGTTCGAATACCGGTACAACAATAATATTTTTCGATAAAATTGGTTTCATACGTATATCTTTCTAATTAATACATTTAATTAGTAATTTTATTGTTGCATAAATGTTTCATAAACTATTCAATTTATAAATAAGACAAGACACTTTGTTTAAACCACTATTTATTAATAAATCAACATGTTTCGATACCTACCATTGTGTAAAGACATCACTCAAGCCAGCCGAGGATAGGTCGTAAGCCCTATAATACCCATTACAACTCATACAGGGGAAGATATAAGGCAGCAAAGGCGTAAGAAGAAAAATATAATCTTGGCTCTATAATCTCAGGAAGTGGTTAAAGTCGACATACTGCAACAGATCGCCGTGTAAACAGGCGGCACATGAAGATGAAGTATTTTTAAATAATGTGTGCGCGCTATATTTTTTTGTGTGCGCTATGACGCTAAAACGTGTCTGGTAAGTAATCATATATCACGTACAATCAATACAATATATAATATATAGGTATATTAATACTTTTTCGTAACTAGTTTATATTCTATTTAGTACAGGTATTCTATTGTATGAGCCATTTTTTCATTATTTTGTCATCTTTCGAAATCTGTAATAAAGATTTATTCCGTGCAACTAATTCACATCTTTTATTGAACTTATTGTAAAGCAATAGAATAATCTTGAACAATTTTCATTAACGAATAATTAAGCTGTTTACGCACTTTCTTATGCCTTTGGCTGGTATCAGAGGTTTTTGTGTTGTTGGTATGATTCATTTATGCAGTATGAAGGTCGCTGCTTTCTGCGACCGGAAAATCGCTGTCAAACCACAGTCGGAGAGGTTGATAATTACTGTCAGTACTCCGCCAAATAAGGACCTATTAATCGGCTCTGGTATATAATTGTTACAGTCACTCGAAACAATACGTGGATATCAAGTAGGTTAATTTAAACCAAAGATCGGTGCACAAAGAAGAATAATACAACCCACAACGAACAGAGAAACAGCATCCATAATACCAGGTTAGTAGTGACTTTTCCTATCCGCATTGATAGCTGTCATAAGAATTCATTATAACATATACAAATAAAAATAAATATTAAAACGCTAATATTTTTAATAAAATCAATTTTCACAATTATTTCTACGTAGAATATATTATATAATGGTATACGTAATAACATCTCGACAGCAGGCATACGTACGATGCGACACATGACATAAATGACATAACACCACACACTCCATAACACAACAATCAGGTTGCAGAAGCACCGGATATCCTCGGAAGTAAGCAGCTCATGGAACAATGGGCTGCTATAGTACGGAACTGAATTATAACCGGAAAGCCCACGGAACGCTGGACTGTGAAGAGTAAAACAATGAGAATCTTTTTTGTAAGGATTTTTACAAAATTATATTTTTAATACTGTCATATTATGAATTTTATCTTTATGAGCAGAGATTCTAGATTATTTTTAAAATAATCTAAATAATTTAAGAGTGAATTACTAATTTTTTTTTTTGTGAATAAATAATGTTTATTATAACAAATTTAGATAAAGCATTCATGAAGATACCGGGGCTTGAACCTGGAACATTTTATGTCGGTAAATAGATTTACCAATTAAGCCAGCGGCGTAACTATAAAAATTGGGCACCAATGTAGTATGGAAAAAAGGACCCCTAAATAAGTATGGCATACGAGATATACGAATATTAGTACTACATGGTCTATCCCTTAAATAATAAAAACAAAATTAGTATCTTGTCTCATATAATATTTATATATTTACAATTTTAAAAATTTTACGCCGATGGACATAATTTCGACGTATTATTACGCCTTACTGTATACGTGTTTTTGCAATATACTAGAAAAATGATTTTAGAAATTTTATAATTTAATTTCTTGCCGTGGATTTGGCACATTGGCTGCATTGGCATAGTTACGCCACTGAATTAAGCCATAATCGCAATACGCCATAGTTGTCAAATTTAGTTTACGTACAAATATTTCTATGTGAAACGTTTATTTTTTCCCCATTGGTAACTATTTACGGGCAAAACATTGTTTTGGGTTCGAGTCAACCATCTACTTAAAAATTCCATCTATCTAATAAAGTATGTTTTCTATAGACTTAATCATTAAGGAACCATATTCGAAAAATCTTAACTTCACAAATAAAAATGTGATTTTAACAAAATTGATAATACCAAATAAAAAAACTCTATGGCAGGATTTATTCTGGATTATTACGTTGGTACTCGGTGTTAGCCGTAGCTAACTTTTGATAGTTTTCTCAATAGCTGTTGTTACAATATGCTTTTCAAGTGACGATTTTTTATACCATTATTGTACTAACAGCCCGTTAGGTATAGCGGTAAAAATATGCTTAGTGACCAAGAGATCCCTTTTTGTCCTTTAGTTTGTTCGATTTAGCGATGAGGTATTTTAATTTTTTCTTACAATTAATTTATAACATTATATAGGGTATAACAGACCTAGTCCACAATATATAATGGGCGGATATCTGACTATACTACGAGTTGAAAATGTTCATGAAATATGTGCACTGTTAGGGAAAATACTATGGTATGAATTTTTTTACAAAATCGTCTTAAGCTTAAAGTCAACGTACTCTGGAATATATATTTGTGAAATTGTTAAGTTATTAATCTATATCTTTGCTTCAGCCCCTAAATCATCTAATAAAAAATAGTCCAGCCCCTCAAAATTGTTGTCATTTAATTTTTTGTATTCAATATATAATTTTGAATTAACAAAATATTTTAATTAATCAAAATAATCGCATTATTACGATTTTTTTGAAATGCTTATATCTTTGATATGGTTAAGATTAAGCATAATTCTTCATAATTTTAGACTCGTAATTTAAATTTACCCATAAAGTATTGTGGACTAGGTCTGTTATAGCCTGCATATAAAAAATAATGTATTATATACCTAATATCTGTGACAATATGCTAGCACGCAACAAATGTACTACAGTTTTTAAATGTGCATACTTTATTAATTTTACGTTCATTATGAATCATAAAATATCCGGGAGCATTTGTGACATAGCGCTAGAATAAACTATTAGTGGAAACGTTATAAAAAGTAAAATAATAAAAAACGATAATCAATAAGCTTATTAGACCTGTGTTTATGTTTAAATGGTCGAGGATTCGAGTCTTGTTTAGATACAGAAAAATTTTAGAAAATCGAGAGACCATAAAGAAAAACCTTGATAAAAATAGTGTGCGCACCATGATGCCAAATTGTGTGTACGCATACCCGCGTTACACCTTAGAGGAAACGTTTAACTAGAACATTATTATATTATTATATATAAAAAATTATTTTTAAAGTTATGCTCAATCACAACGAGCACTGACGAAATTTTTAATAAATGCTAATACTACTCTCAAGTACATTACAAATAGAAACAGATATATTTTGAAAGAACTCAAAATATAATTTCCATACGGACAAATACACATAACCTACAAACCGCAAGAGTACATACAACATATGGCCAAAGGAACTACAAATGTTTTGGACCTAAACTATTTAATAGAATGTTGAAAGATTTAACCCAATTGAATTATCCCAATAACATGAAACTAAAAATATAAATTTGGATTCGTAATATGGGTAGACCTAGTGTACTCACCCAAACATATTGATTCAAACCTTTAATAATTAGTGCCACAAATTTATCATAAATAATTTATGCGAAATTTGTTTAAGGTAGTATGTTAATTCTATCTACTACCTGTAATACTATTTCATTGTACAATTGCTTGTAAACTCTGCCCGTCTCAACACAAAATTTCTCTAGTGAGACGGGCACACTCCAAACATATTTTTACATTGTATTATATAGTTACCAGTAAATAAATATACAAAATTATTTGAGAAATTAATGAGAAATGTATGTGACATCTAACCAGAAATTCTCAGCCTTTTTGTCGAAATCTATCTAAGAGTATGCGCAACAATAAAAACTGGCTATCGTTCGTTAGGGTTGCTTATTACCCCCCTCCCCCCATTCTTCCAATAACGCTCTTTACGAAGAGAACAAAACAAAACCGAAAATTGTAATCAACCTAATCCCACCAATTATTTGTCCCGTCACTTATATTCCCATTTTACTCCACAAAAAGACTTGTATTTTGGTTTACCTTCATTTTCTCACCTGAAAGGGCGTTTTTTGCGTTTTGCGAGCTAGAATTGGTCGCAATCGTTAGAGATATTAGATCTTCTCATTTCCCGGTGGGCGGTTTACTGGAAAGGAAAATTTCTGGTATACTAATATTAATTATTGTTTTCTCAAAAAAGATTTCCTCAGGATCGTGTAATTTTATTGCGCTTAATAACTATTACGAGAAATCTTAATTTATTTTATCATATCTTAAATCTTTTATCTTAAAAACTAATTATATTACAGTTAAAATGTAACGAAGATCTCCAAATCAATAATAATATTGCGGTTCCTCATCTATGACTTTAATTTTGATATATTATTGGATATGTAAGTGTTATTTGCCAGTAAGAAAAAATTCAACATATTCGCTACTTTGGTGAATATAATAACGTATTTTTAATGTATCTAGGTTAAAGTTACTTAAATATTTTCATTTTTATATATTCAATTGCAGTACGAAAATATATATTCAATTTGAAATGAAGTGTATATTGTCTTTATTACGAGAAAGAAAAAACATACATTAACGAAATCATTCGAATTTTTACGACAGGCAAGTATATTGAGCATCTGTCATCTCGCGTCGCAGAATTTATTTTATTATCTATGTTTGCACTGTAAAAACGATAGTGCGACCATAAAAATATATATACATAAAAAAAACATACCAAGAAAATAAATTCTGCGACCTGAGATAACAAATGAATGTTGACGTTTGTTCATAATGTTTGCGTTTGTTCAATAATCATTTATGTAAATAAAATTTCAGTTATCGATAAAACACAATTACAATATTAATAGGAGTAGTAACAATAATAATTAAATAGTAAACCTTATGCTGAAATACACATAACCTTAACAATTCTTTCTGTTTTTTTAAAATAATATTTCATATTATTAATATTTAAATTAATTAATAAAAAATAAATAAATCTGTAGCCTCTGTGTTTTCCCTAATCCACTGCTACCACCGTTATTTTACAAACTACCCTTAACGTCTTTTATGGTGTCGTCGAGCGGAAGTCGAACCGTGATGCCCCCTTAACTAAGGTAAACCGGCTGCATACAAAGCGAAAAGAAAGGTGTTTGTAAAGCATCCAATTTTTACAACCTGATATAAAATTATAGTATTATTTATAAGCTGTTAAAAATATTTACAACATACACATATTGGAATAAGATCTACGACGAAAATAATTTAAAAGAATATAATTATAAAGATGCTTTGCTCATTCCGTTTCACAATCTGATAAGAAAATACTTCTATTGTGATTACTCAAAAAATGTAATAAAAATGTAATTACATTATTAATTTATTTTAATAGGAGTATGCATTAATTCATGCGGTTTTTTTTCGAAAATTAAGGCTTTATTGTGAAAAAATGGTTATACACTCAATGATCAAAGTGTTGTCCATCGGAAGCTACAACATTTGCCCATCTTTCTGGCAGTTTGTGGATTCCATCCCAAAAGAACTTCTCCGGCTTGGTGGTGAAGAACGAATCAAGCCAATTTTTGATACCCTGTTCTGAAGTGAAGCGTATTCCGGTGAGGGCATTCTGCATTGATCTGAACAAGTAGTAATCAGAAGGGGCTATGTCTGGCCTATAAGGCGGGTGAAGTAGAACTTCCCACCCACTGTTCTCCAAATAGTTTTGAACCGGTCTTGAAACATGTGGCCGAGCGTTATCATGATAGAAAATTATGGATTCGTGTCTGGTTGCATATTCTGGTCGTTTTTCCGCAATCGCTCTCTTCAAACGAATTAATTGTGTTCGGTAGAGGTCCCCTTTGATCGTCTGACCCGATTTCATGTCCGGGTCGTTCATTGTCTTCTAAGTTGAAGTCATAAACCTCTACTAAAATACGATGACTTTCGGTAGCACTTTTCTTCATGTTAAAAGTAATGAAGAAGAACTCCCCGCAAAAACACTTTTTCTGGCACAAAGTTCGACATGTTCAAATGAATAGAAAAAAATGTTGTTTACACTTCAATCAAATGACATATACTGAAAAAGACGCGCAATGACAGTAGCTTTCAAATGAATATAGTCACGGATGAACACGGCGCGAAATAATACTAGTAACGCCCTCTCTTAGAAAACCGCATGAATTAATGCATACTCCCAATATATATAATTATTTATGATCATATATGTTAGGAATTTAGGAATCGCCTCACTTTATACCACGTTGTCTATGTGACAATATTTAGTTAGTGTGAAACAAGAATTTCAAATTACAATTGTAATTTAGCTCAGCTTCTGTGATGAAAAAAGAAAAGTAATTTATAAAACGAATAATGTATTTAAAACCAAAACACAATTTATCACAAACAGGGCGTGGATGGAAGATTTCTGATTAGGACACACCTTACTGTTTTATTCGGATCCATTAGCATGGGTCACTAACGAGAATTTTTATTTTTTATAACTTCCCTTAATAACTTAGAAGAATTATTTGTACGATTATTTTACTATAGTTTATGAAAACAGTATTGCTTCCATGATAATATATTAGAAGTATGCGTGGATTGAGGAATGTGATGTAGTATAATTAAATATCCCCAAATTTCTGGTCGTCTCTTCGTTAATGTATCAAGGTGGAAATATTAATGAATTTATTTCACTTAGGCGAGATAAATATGCGAGTAATGGATTTAATCAGAAAAGAATTAATTATACAACTTATCAAATAATACATTAGACCACCGGTTTTAACGTATAAAATTTATCGAGCTATTTTTTTTACGCACATCCACTGCAAGATTGGCAGTTTTTCCACAACTTCTTTGTATGACCACTCGATTGCTA
Organism: Eubasilissa regina; assembly: GCA_022840565.1. Classification (NCBI taxonomy): domain Eukaryota; kingdom Metazoa; phylum Arthropoda; class Insecta; order Trichoptera; family Phryganeidae; genus Eubasilissa; species Eubasilissa regina. The sequence continues at coordinate 33,805,612 of JAINEB010000018.1, forward strand.
AAACTCCCCACTGTATAAGGGCGGCTATCCACTCCTAGCCAGGGTAACTCTTGGAATAACAATGATTTCCTAATAAGGAACTGACTTTCTAAAGGGTTCCTCGAGAGCCTTATTGGTTTGCCATTGGGACTGCAGAGGGACAGACTTCGAAACATTTCTTCTCCATTCAATAGATAGTATATTCGATTTTTTATATATTATATATTTTTAAATGGAATTCAAAATAACATATTCGGTTTTTAAAATCATAATTTAAAATTTCGTTTTTAAATACCGAACATACCATTATATAAGTACAGCTTAAAGAAATGTTTTGTTTTTAAATATATATAAATATGTGAAATATATGGCTAATTATAAACGCTTATCAAATATGTTAAAAATGTCTAAATACAAAATAAATTTAAAGAATACCTAAATAGGAAAAAAATATAAATATAATGATGCTAATCATTTTGCTAAGAAATGAATTTAATTGTATGTGAAACGTAAAATAAATTTGAGGATAACAAAAAAAAAATGTATCTACTCTAAAACTACTAAAATAATTACGAAATATTGAAAAAAGAGGATTAAGTTATATATATAATATATTATACTCTTTATAGCTCAAATTATAACTAAGTTTTATAATTTTTACAATTTTCTACAGGGTCTTTCAATAAGGACGCTCGATTTTAAAATGTTAATAAAACATGTTGTGTATGAGATATCTACTCAATTTTATTTTCATTCGAAAGTATATTTTATGGCATTAAGTGTGGAATATAACATCGTTCAATTATCCGTTGCGACTTTGCTTGGTAGCAGGTATTCGGGAGTTCCAATTTTCAATGACTGTCACATAAATCTGGCTGAATTTGCTGGACGGCGTTTGTTATGTTGCCTTTGAGGGCGTCAATTGTTTGCGGTTTATTTGCAAAGACTTGCAATTTAAGGTAGCTCTAAAGGAAGAAGTCTAAAGACATTAAATCTCACGATCTCGGTGGCCAGTTCACGTCACCGCCGCGCGAGATAACCATGCCCTTAAATCGCTCGTGCAGAATGTCCATCATGGCATGTGCTGTGTGGTATGTAGCGCCATCCTATTGGAACCACATATTATCGGTATTCATATCATCCAGTTTGGGCCACAAGAAGTTGCTTATCATCGATCTGTAGCGCTCGCCGTTAACGGTTATGGCAATGCCAGTTTCGTTTTGGAAAAAGTACGGACCGATGATCCCGCCAGACCAAAATCCGCACCAAACAGTGACTTTCACGGGATGCATTTGATATTGTTGTATTTAGTATGGATTAGTATCGCCCCAAATCTAAAAATTTTGTTTGTTCACATATCCATTAATCCAAAAATGGGCCTCATCGCTAAAGATGATTTTTTTGGCGAAATTTGGGTCAGCTTCCAACTGCTCCAGCGCCCAATCAGCAAATACACGGCGTTGTATATGGTCGTTTACCTTATGTTACTGGGTTAGTTGGATTTTGGACAGACTCAAGTCCCGATGCAAAATTCCCCAAGTTGAAGACACAAACAGGCCATGTTCTTGACCTTTTGAACGACAAAAAATTAACTACCTTGAGTTTTTCCATACTTTCTCACGCACAGCAGCGATGTTTTCAGCAGATCTTTCTTTTTGGTAACGTAATAGTGTTAGCTAATTATTTACCAAACCAATTGACTCAAATTTGGCCACCAAACGTCGAATAGTCGACTCGGCAGGACGGTTGTGGCGAGGATAAAAATCACGTATTGTGCGGAACGTTTCTCGAACGGAGCAGTGACTTTGATAATAAAATTTGATGATTTGCACACGTTGTTCAACGTTATAACCTTTCATGGTGATACTTATAAATAATTTACAACAAATTTGACAGATGTCACTTTAACAACATGGCTGATATAACCTAATAAATTTCGAGTGTCCCTATTGAAAGACCCTTTATTATAATATAATAAATAGATGCATCATAATCTGAAATAAATGTTTTACATGGAAAATCTTTAGAAAAATGTATCCTTAGCACCGGCAATCAAACCCTTAACTTTCTCTTACCGAGAAGTCATTTGCTTTCTCGTCGAATTTCATTAAGTTAAAAATTTTACGTGAAAGTAAATGGTTAATATAGTGAAAATTGTAATTCATTCTCCCGGGTTCCAGTACCGGTGGTAACCATATATTTTTCTACAAATGAACTTTTTTGTAAATTTTTAAATGATATATTTAATTGTCGAATATCCATGTTTTAAATTGCAATAAAACAACTAATCTTTAAAAATAATTAGTGAAGATGTTTTTTGTTTTTTTTTTATTCTAGATGTTGCCAATCAACCGATCCTTAGGCTCGTTCCTAAGTGTCGGGGATTATATTAAAAATTTCCTTACACTATTGAAATATTTCTCTCACTAGACCAAGTAGGTACACTTTTCGTTATTTATATACTTTAGAGGTACATTTTTCCTTATGCAATGAATAAACAATAAATCGATTTTAAAGAAGATGAATAGCATTGCGGAAAGTCAATTTACAGATCTAAAGTAGTCGTAGATAAACAGCGTAAAGGTATCAAATATAGATTTTAATCCGGAATGAGTTATGATTTCAATAAAATAAAACGACTTTCGTTCGAAACTCGATATTGAAGAGCCTACACTCACTGACAAGTATAAAGTCCCTGTTAGGAACGAATCCCAATAAAAGTGTAGGAAGCGATAAATCACCGAGCAAACGACGATAAGCCTTATTTAAAAATGGAGAAAACTTGCAAACAGTAGAATGATGAAGATAACTTTGTTTGCCTTGTATTTACGGCGTTTTTACTCGTCTATTTTTTGCTTTCGCGATTTATAACTTTCAAATATTTTCAAAATATAACATTAATAATGTTATAGCTACGTAACAAATATTTTTTAACTATACCACAATAATTAATTTACAATTTATTTAGTCATTATTTGTTTCTATAAAAATAATGATATAATGTATTAGATTACAATTTTTTTATATATTTCTTTTATTTATTTTTTAGAATGTTATATGTTGATAGTTATTTAGTCATATTCTCACTATTTTTGCTAGTTGGTGAAAATATGAAAAAGAAAAGAAGAAAAAAACTTTTCGTCATTTGTTGATTCCTCTCCACCACAAATACAATCGTCGCGAGGTGTATACTAACACTCGTGAAAAGGATTATTATGTACAAACGGGATTAAAATAAGATTGATTTATAAGCATTAGCGGAGTGAAGCGACGGTAGTTATCCGTACAAAAGTTCCAAGCGCACTGAACTTGCTGCAGTTGGAAAACTTTAATCACTGCGACATCTTCTTTCTTCCTTGTGCTTAAGGAAGTGCTGAAGAAAAAAGGGAAGGAAACACGCAGGTTAAAATTTGGTATACCGCGAATTAAATGTATGCGTGAGGCAACAAGTCAAATGTCAAAAAACTAAATAAAATTTAATTAATTTTAAACGGCACGTTTTAACCTAGTTTCGATTTATAACCTTCATAATATTTAAAAAAAAAACATTAATAATACTAAAAATTATTATTATAGCATAAGAAGTGTACTACAAATCCAAAAAAAGGTATAATAAAGTAAAATGTATTATATATTAGAAAAAATTGCTATTTTAGATTACAATATATTTGTAAGATGTTTGTTTGTGTTAAAGTAGCGTTAGTTTTTTTATGCATTGTTAATTTTTTTTCTAATAAAATTAAATTTTATTACAGTGCTTCCAAGCTCTGGCGGATCGAACGTCAGAAAGCGCTGCCACCGACTAACTCAGTCAAGGTGCAGCGCCGGATGTTGTCAGTAAATGCAAACTCGTTAAGTTTGTTTGTGATCCGTTTCAACCAAAGTTCTTCCTAGAAAAGTGTGCCACTTCCAATGTTCGACGTAGATACTTGAGATTATCTAATTTTCACTAATACTTTACTATTCTCCTCCCGGATTGTGGTGGCGAGGGCCGTCCCCAAAACGATAGCATCCTCGCAGAAATCTCCTATCTCCCCAATAATACAACGGACACGCCATATTAAAATCCAAGTTGTGTGACTTAGACTGGTCAACCCAAGCCAGTAATAGTTTCAAATTGCAGGTGAATCAAGGCCCTAAGTATCATTCTGATTCACCGCATCCAAAGCGCCTTCCTGTCGCAGAGACGATCTTTTTCGCCAGCCATTCTGGCAAGCAGTCGACCGGCCTATACTCGCTGCCGTCTATTGCGAAGTGTATTCTCACCTTCGCCGTTAGGGGCTGCCCTCTGCCGATCGGTGCGGAGGTTCTCAAATACACCATCCACACGGCTACCGCGCGCATTCCAATTTAAAATTCTTATGCGGCGTCCACAGTGATGATTTGTCACGTGACAATATATTAAAAATAATATACACACATACTCGTATTATGATATTAAATTATAAAAATTACAATATGCGTACATATTTTTTATATAAATAATTTACTGTGCACGTGTTAACCTAAATAATTTTTTTTAAATTGTGATTTGAGGTTGAAGTGTTGGAATTAACTTTAAATGTCAGATAATAAAAATAATTTGAACAGCTTACCTGAAAACATCAGAAAGATTAATGATGGGAAAGAAATAATAAATGCTATCAAAAAATACTTTAATGATAAACATGTACCTCGAAATGTATAATATTTTTATAACGTTGCTAGTAATTTATTGTATTTTATTTTATTATAAGCTAGTTACTGTAAACAATGATTATTAATATGTAATACCCTTCTCTGCACAAGCACATGCTTTTTAGAGAAGTTGTAGAACTAGAAAAAAAACTTATTATTGTATTGTTTCATTGTAATTATAACAGATTAATAAATAAAAATAAAAAATAGTATTGATTCCGACATCACTACCAATATCACACATACATTGGGTAGATACTTATTAGAATAATGTTTCTGCTGGTGAATAATTTCCAATTAATATTAAATGTATTGTATAGTTTCGGAGCTAAGAGTATAATATAGAAGCGTTGATAAAATGTAGTTGTTGTCGGTACTGGTGTGTAGATGCTTACCAGTTGCCCTATATTGTAATTTTAATCTAATACTCTGTGACCATATTTATATGTGTAGGGATCGGATTTCAAATTCACCGCCATCTCAGCCGACACAAATGCTAGTGGCAGCCGGCAGCCCGATCTTTCAGCGATTATCCATCTCTCCTATTTCATCGCTTCGCAACGGCGGTCTTGCCCGTTGAAACCGCCGACTCGCTTCATTTCATAATACACGCGGACCTTTTGCATTTCTTCATTTCCTTGTTCTACCCGTATCTGTCTTCCTTGTTCTTGTTCGTTCATAATAAACATCAACACGCCAATCATCACTCTTTCATTTAACCACCGACCTAACCACTAAATATATATGGTAAAATTTCACACATAAAGATCTGTCTTACATCTAGATGTATTCTTTAATAGCAAGATCCTTATAAAGTTATAAGGCAACCATTAATAAGCTGAACAGCTGTATTTTAAAAATAAAAATATACCTTGAAATCGAGTGATTAATTGGTACCTAGATTAATTTTACTTACTTTTCGGAGTTTTGTGATATTTTTTATTATTCACAATGATTTATTTAAAAAATGTGGAATAATTCATTCGTAACGTCAGAGGAGCTGTCTTCTGTTTTATAAATATTAATTTCTTAATAAAAGTTCATTTTGATTAAAATTTTCCGTTGTATTTGGATGTATTAATAAATTGGTAAAAAATAATAGTGAAGCACTATTGTATTAGATTATTTAGTTTTGACTTATGTTTATATACGTGCATATAGAGCAATAGTACGCCATTCTTAATTAACTGTCAGAGATATCAGATCTAATATCGTGTGATGAGTGAGTAGTCAAAACTAGCGGAATTCTTGATTAAGGCAAAGAAGATGACACAAGTTAACCGGGAGTTAAAAAATACCATTGACGAGAGAATTATTGATTGTGCTGGAGAAATTTATTTAATAAGAAAAGACAATTAACCGTCTTATGGCGCGTATACACAGATATAATTTGCACGAGTGCACGAAAATGACAGTACGTTATGAATCATTCCAGCTTGAATTTTTTGCTCGAAATAGAATGATGCGATTAGTACATATCTACCTATACTGACTCTCAGAGATCAAAGACAACTCAGTTAAGTGAATGAGATTATACAGACACATATATACTATTTTTATATACACTAATACATGTTAACTTATATTCGAGTAGTATTAATACACAATACATTAACAACTTCACATTAATTACTGTAGCAGCAATTGGTTTTCGGCTAACGATGAAGAAATTCAATAATTTGTCAGTATTGCAAAATAAAGCTTTGAGAATAATACTGAGAAAAAATAGATATACTCGGATCAGTGCAATGCTGAAATATCTGAATATGATGACCTTTAAGCAGAAAATATATTTTAATATAAAGGTATTTTAAATACTAATTTAATGTATTAATTATAAATATATACATATATAATCAATTTTGTCTAAAAATATTGTTTTTGCGCTACCGGGATTCGAACCTGGATCTCTATTTCCAATTCGGGGAACTACACAATTGATTTTATATGTGTATATTTAAAAGTAAAACATTAAATTTGTATTTAAAACATCACAGACCTGTGTACTGAATAATCACAACTTCACAATAAGAATGTGTTCTCCTTAATAATGGTATTTATTTACAAAATCTTCAATAAGAAAATATCACACGAAAAATTGATGTAAATCAACATGAGCACGACCATCGTGTAAGAGGAAGGGATAGACTGAGATAGAAGAAGGCCAAATCTTAGAAATTGATTATGTACACTGCGATGAAAATTTTTAATGAAATGCCAGAAAACATAAGAATGGAGGAGAAATATTGATTTAAAATGAAACTGATCAAATATATAAAAGATAAGTTTTAGTAAAAGACAAAACTTCATTTTTTTTATATTTGAGCATACATAGAAGTACGTATGTATGCACTATGTTAAGAATTAAATAAATAAATATACTTAAAATAAATAAAAATTTGACGTCGGTACTCAAAGGAGAACCAAGATACATATTAAAAAATATGTCTACCAGGCAAGAAATATCTAAATACATATGTAAAAATAAACACTTGTTTTTTTACTATTACTCGTTTAATTTACATGACACGCATTTCGCCTTGCAAGGGCATTATCAATCTAACAATTTAACTCAACAACTTGTATGAATTCTACAAACTTACCTCGGAAACAATAAATATCTAAATCATTTTTTTCACAATATTTCTAAAAATTTAGAAAAGATGGAGAGAGAAAACTATTACTTGCCTACGTCTTCTTGATCTTAAGTCTTCTACTTATTATAGTGGTGTGAGTACACAATGTGATGCTATAAGGCCAATGATAGATAGGAGATCAAAAGTCTGTTCGCGCCCTACAATACATATCGCAGCGCTAATATGAACTAATCATTTTTAAAATACACTGCAGCAAGTAATATAACTATGAAATTAATGAAATAATTTCTCACATACATTAGGGAAATCCGTGAAATTATTTTCGATGTATACAGTAGGACCCGGCTAATATGTCGGGTTACAGTCTAGACTCTAAGCAAAAATAGACATAAAGCGCGGCAGTGATTTTTTGATTTGCAAGAGCATATAAATACCTAAAATATTTCAATAAACAGTAAATATTAAATGATACAAGAGTACAATTTTATTCCACTATTATTACTACATAGTACTTAATATTTTTTTAAATATATTTACATTTTTTTCATATTTCAACAATATTTATGGTAGGTAAAATTTTTTTTTTCGTACTGCGCTTGTGTAGAGAAGTGGACTGTATAAATCAATACAGAGTATTGTTTACAATGTGATGTGATAAAAATGAAAGTATTAGCGATATAAATAATATTGTAATTCAAGTTTAGAGGTACATATTTCTTTTTAAGATCATTTTGAAGTGTTTTTCAATAGCATTTGATAGTTCTTTAGTATCACTTATTTTCCTCATGTTTTTAGGTAAGCTGATAAAGAATATTTTCCCTAGGTGCGTATAGTGGTATTATGCAAATGACGTGTAATGATTTAAGAGCACAAAAGTACAAATTTAATTCTAGTACAATTTTTAGTAATAAATTGATGTTTTTTCTTTTAATATTTAAAGATTGTAATTTCATTTGAATAGGTCACAAAATGTTGGCGCTTGAAATTCTTAAAAAAATAATTTTGTCGTTTTATAATCTTATAGTTTTTTTATTTTTACAAGTTTATGTACGATTTTTACTGGAATCAAGCTAATATTATATCCCAACTGATGATGGGGTATCGTAATGTGGGTTGAATTAATGCGTAGTATATTAAGTACAAATATTTTATAGATAAAAATGTTATAATTCTTAAAAGTATGTATATTCATTTTCTAATCTTTGTAACAACTTGAAAATTTTATTTTTTCATTTAAGATGTTTATCGATATATTCCTAGTTCTTGCATACAACACATATTTAGGGGGGGCCTATTATCCATTTTGCATTGGGGCCTAACTTTTATAGTTACGCCACTGTGAAGACCTTTCAGGTCCATGACCTACCTTATACCCTCTCTCTAGGTGACTCCTTTGTGAGCTGTGGTCCTCTAGCAGGGGGTTTGCAGTCGCATTGCATATTTGCATATTATATTTCCGCCCATGTTATCCTTGGGCGTCTCAGGGGCCGCGTACCCGCCGGACTTCCTTCGAAGACCTTTCAACTTTGTCTGGCTTTTCAATTTTTTTTGACATTCGAGCAGCTATACTTTTAAGATTTGACGATTTTGCATGACTGATTAAAGTATTTTAAAGATTTTTTTTGCAAATACTTGGATGGTTTCAGATTTTATCTTTATACAATACCATCTGCTTAATTATCACGTTATAGCTGAATTTTTCCTATCGATAGTTGCTGACTGTTTTAAATGAGAAGTGTGCTACACTTCCATTTTTTAATCTTGTGACAAGTTTTCTTATCATGTCATTTTTGTCTTGTATGGCACGCGTACATGGATGAGAGTTGTCTCGGAGACTATTATGGAAAGTGCGTAAAGAACAGTATATAATATTCATCGCCACATGTACTCAAGGTATAATAATGTAACTAATATATCTCGACATGTATCGATAAATCTCTGAGACGAGAAATCAAAATCTCATCCGTATATACAGACCGTTATGTTTGTTAGTGGGAAAACATTGAAGTCTGGAAATTAATGATTGGATATCAACATTACCAACATATATTTTAATTATATATATCCTTCTCTTTTTCTTTTTTTCTTCTTATTAGTGTTGACGTATATAGTATGATTTCAATAAAGTGAAACACACCTCGTAATTTGCCACTTTCAATGGTCATGAACAAAAATGATGTGGGCATAACAATATTTTTTAATTATTTTAAAAAAATATAGCTCAGTACACGGATACATTAATAATCTTGATATTTTCATTATCTTGATAGTCTCTTGTTACGAGGCTCGAATCCCTAATTAGTAGGCGAGTATCTTAGCCACAGACAAACAACCCCGTCATTAACCTACTATTTAGCACTTAATGTTTGTTACCTGCTTAATGCTTTTCAAATCGATCATAAATTAAGCAACTATGCAGTGTCATAATAAACACGCCAAAAAAATTAAATGGCAATGGATATGTCACATTGTTCGAAGGACGGAGGGAAAGGCCGTCCTAAAACATGCTGGACTGACGAAAATATCAAATACTGCGTAAATATGATTGGGCAGCGAATAATAATGAACAGAGAAAAATCAAATGAGAAAAACTCTCGGGGAGACGATGACGACATTGATAATAATGGTGATCGTGATGATGATGATTACGATATAGTAATAACTATGAAATAATAAAACATCTAGATACGTACATCATGTAATTTCAATTCGTCTTACTAGGCTGCTACTAAAAAGTCTCCCAAAAAATTTATATACCTGCATGTTGAAGAGTTATAAATTCAATATTGACTAAGCTGAATTGATACTATTTTATTTCAAATCAAAGATAACAGCTGTCTTTAATTCTTTAGTTTATGCCAGTTTTGTATCACCAACCTGATCTTTTACGTGTCCCCGTAAAAAAAGTACAATGGCCCGAGGTCCGGAGAATGTGGGGCATATTAAAATGTATCTCTTCGACACAATTCATCTGTTGAACAAGATATTCATCAAAATAGGTCCTCATATCACGATGGTAGTTGAAATGTGCTGAAAGTAAAACTCTTCATAAACAAGTTAAACTTTTCCAATGGGCTCACTTTTGACATTCGATTTTAGAGCGCATGTGTCATGTGTATACATTTTATTGGAACATCCTGTAGACTATGTCGCGTTCAGGTCATATAAAAATCATCTTATGGGATGCCGGATGCAGAGATTGAATTTTTATCGTCGCACAATTCAGACACCATCCAAATGTACTTTAATACGTATACAAGTAAGCTAAAAAAATGGAATAAAAATACTTTTAATATAATATTGTTTCCGTAAATACTTCGATCGCTAGTTCTGGGTTTTCTATTGGTAATGATGAATACAGTTATTCAATCTATGTAAATTCAAATTACACAAACCTTTGCGAACCTGTGCTGGTTGAGGCCGACGTCGCTATCCTTGTAGCTTGATGGTCCGCAAATATGCTGGTCAGCCACGTTCACACCTTCACACAACCGCTAATCCGAAATTATATACACTAAAAGTTTTATTATTGCCGCCGTAAAAAGTCCGTCCGAATCACAATCTCTTTTCCCAGAAGCAGCATCGCTTTTGTTTTCTGTAAATTCAAATCTACACAAATAGAACACACATATTCAAAATTTTATATCAGGCCTACCTATCGAAGTATAAAGCGCGTAAACAAATATAATATTGTGTTTTTTTTCATCAAATATTTTGTATAATATAGCTTCGTCTCTATATTTCTGGTAAAATAAGAGCTTAACTAAAAACAGGGAACTTATAATGACATTCTTATCCGTTTGGCGCGCAAATTGGGTGATAACCGGATGTCACGTGACGGCGGGAGCGGTAGTTAAGCGCTGGTGGCACTAGTTGTCAGTGAATACCAGTTTTATCGGCGGAAATAATCGTTTAGTAGCGTTATGCTGGTGTGTTTGATTTATGACCTCTCACACGGCAGATATGATATCGTTGTTTTCGGAAAAAATTACAATTTTTTTTTTTTCATCAAATATTTATATCAATATTTATTATAAAATAGTTGTATGGCGGATTTATTTTAAGTGCACGTAAGATATAAAATATATTTTATTAGACGCAATATAAAATATTCGTATGATATGAAATATTCTTGAGTAAACGCGTTTATTTAATTAATATTATTTTAATTAATGCGTGAAGTATAACGTAACAGTATAATATAAAACAAAATTTAATAAAAATGAATTGATATTTCTGGCGTCTGCAGTCGGTTTACTCAAAGGTATTTGAGATTCTGTAAAAATAATGTAGATGGCTTTCAAATAATGGATCGACAGGTGTATTAATTTGAAAAAAAATGTAACATATAGGTTCGAAAATTTGTCATGAAAAATACAGGCGTTATAACACAATTGGTAATGCACTTCCCCGGATTGGAAATAGAGATCCAAGTCCGAATCCCAGTGACGCAAAAACAATATTTTTCGACAAAATTGATTTTATATGTATATATTTATAATTAATGCATTAATTTAGTACATAAAATATAATTTATTTTTCCAATGTTGTATCTGAAAAATATACATTCATAAAACGGTGAATTATAACAAAAATTATGTATTAATTGCACTTTGATGTAAATTAATTCCATTAATTCGACTTGTACAATTTGATCTATACAATCTACATACATATAATAATACATACAAATATGTATATTTTAATACTATAAATATTTTGTAGTATTATTTTATCATGTAATTTGAACGTAAATAATACTTTAAAAAATGTAATTGAGTTATGTCAATATTCGAATAACAGAATGCATGGTACGTTATTAATGGAGCAAATAGTACTTCACGATTCTCAATAAAACACGAAAATTTTATTTATTTTATTAATTAATACATATTTTATATCTTTATTAAAAACATGAATATGGAATTTTTAACACAATTTAAGTAAAAAAAAATATTATCTTGCGATAAAATATTTAGTCGCTAAAAGCAGGAATTCAAGCCTGGATCTTTCCTATCTGAGGAAACGTGTTATCATTTTCGCTATATTAACCGAACACGTTTTTAACAAATTTACATACATCTATTATTTAAAAATTTTAAAAGTAATTAACTATATATTGCGATGAATCCCAAATATTTATGAGTAATTAATCCATTATTAATTATTCTTTTATTGACTAAATATTTTTAAAATTTATTTATTGTTATTATTATATATTTTTATTAGTGTTACTCATAATCATGATTATATATTAGTCATAGAAATATTTCAAAAATTTAGTTTTAAAGGCTCGTTTAAAAACTCTCATATAATATATTTATATAAACAAATAAAAGTAAATTATAAAAAAGTGTGTGCGGTTAAAATTTAAATATATATTTATGTACGGAATATTAGAAGACTGTCAAATGTAAATATTTACTCCATCGCCATCTGTACGGCTGATCAAAGGTAAACAGTAAATGGTCTAAACCAATAAAAAAAATAAGAAAGCAGCCTGAGTATTGTAAAAAAATATATATGATATTCGCGTGATTTTTACTTAAGTACTAAATCCTATGAAACTTTCTACTCGAGAAATGAGCATTACTTGTTACAACACGTACCCTTAACGCGGTGCATCAAGGCTTTAAGTCAAGTTACACAGCAAGCCTTTTAAGCCTTCAGAGATGACGCAGGGGCTTAAGCCTTGAGAACTTTTAAGCGGGAAAATAGTATGCTGTTCGGTACAGTATGGTTTAAATTGTATTTCACGTGGATATATTTATAATTTAATTATTTAATATATTATAAAGAATTTCAGTGTCTAGGTACTTTCCATCTGGCTAAAATATCCCTTCTTATTTGTACTTATACTTTTGACCGACGCAAGTCACTGATCCCGAGTGACGGGTGATGATGAAATCGGTCGTGTCAGAATGGGAGGAGGAAATGGGTCGATGGGTAGATGGATGAAGTGAAGAACGGAATAGGGAATTGAAAATGAGTGAAAGGTGGGATGATAGTAAAGGAATACCTCGATAGTGGACCAGGATGTCTCTACGGAATAAGGACATCTCGACTCGCCTGATGATGACGCTCCTTAGCATATCCTGAAGTTCACCCCAAAAACTTGAACTTTTCGAACCGGCGATTCTGATGAATCCACCGCGTACTATTCACTATATTCCACAAATACAAATCGTCTGTTATTCCAGTGAATTAAACGAATGATCCAGCAATAACACCACTTCTTTTCCAAAATCTCGACGAATTTCAAATATACAAAAACGAACTAGTCGAGTTGGGGAATAAGTGTAGATTCATTTGGAATGGATAAAGAGGTAGGAACAAAACTAAAGGCTGGTGATAATAGCACTTTATTTAACAATAATAATTTTGATTCAAGTCATTGAATATATGTAGAAGTTATGTTTTCAACTATTAAAATATAAACTGTTTTAGATGTTTATAACTACTCGTATTGAAATACGAGTAGTTATAAACATTTCCAGTATATGAATATACTGGAAAAAATTAAGTCTCATTGTGGTATTTTGGTAATAAAACAAATATGCACAGTATATCTGTATTTATTTGTAGTAAAATAGAGAGATAAAATATATATATATATATTTATAGTATATAACGGGTTTAAATAAAAATGTTCATCACCCTATGAAGGAAATGGTATTTTCAGAAACCAGTTGGTGAATACGATCAACTAACAGTGGTTAAAAACATAGTTAATGAATTATTCATTATTTAAAATAAAAATATATTTATCATGCCAGGTCTTTATGTATATGTATATATTTATAATCTGTTACGTAGATTTAGTGATTTAGTAAATAAAAAATAATAATAATCTTATGTGAGGTGAGTGGGAGTTGAAAGCAAAATGAACAGGGGGAACCCGCGAAAGACATGTCATGATATAATTTATCATCATTTAATTCTAAATGAGAGCAGTTATGATCACAAAACTTATTTGCGGATGATGGCATGAACAAATATTTAAGGACAGTCCTGTTAAAGGGTTCAACGATCGAGAAACGTACACGAGACGATGTATTAAAGTGGACAAAGTAAGAATAGCAAGGTTATGTGTTAAGATAGAAGAATTTAACATTCTATCCTCTCTGCAGAGGACATAATGCCAAATTCAACAGGAGTAGATAGCTACTCCTACAGGGAAACGGCATGACAAGTTATTTAGATAATATTTAGCCACTTGTAATTTAGTCAGGTATCCACCCATAAAATGTCGTGGACTAGGTCTGATACATCCTGTATATATAATATATTTCTTTTATCTCCTTTTCATGCGTACAGGATTTTAAACGCATTAAAAGGATAGCTATGTATTATGTCAATATGATATTTTCAGTGTGGAGACTCACTCTAATGGTGAGAATCTTACTATCGTAGTCCTGTCATCGTTGTCTCGAACTATTATACTTCTGAATTGCGTGAACTATTTCTATATTTATTCGATGTTGTTGATAGTAACAAGTTATGAGTCTCTGGCCAATACATTTTATCTGTGGTGAACCATTCGCTTTTCATGTTTAACTATTAGTTCTACATGCTCTCATTATGCCTCCTTACTGTATGGAAATATTTATTTTCTAATATTCTAGAAATAATATTCTGTATTACGATAATAAGATTGGATCATTTATCTAGCGCCATATACCTAAAAAATTTCACTTCATGTGCGCCTTACACGTAAACTGTTTAGTCTTACAAAATACAGTTATAATATATAGCATAGTTGGATAATGCAACTTCCCCGGTTTGGAAAGAGATCCAGGTTCGAATCCCGGTGGTGCAACAACAATATTTTTCTAGAAAATTGATTTTATATGTATATCTTTCTAATTAGTTTTTTTAATTCATATTTAATATATTAATTAGTGTTAATTTTATGTGTACAGTTTTCTGAACGGCCGTTAACACCTAAGAATATTTTTAGTGTTATATTGTTTCCCGATATGTTTAGACCACAATTATAATTATTTTTGAAAATTATGTAATTTTTATTCAGTATCTTTCAACTACCCTGTTACGAGTAACAGCACCTTGCAGCATTAAAGTAGAGATTACGCTGCTGACCGCTAGCCCCAGGAACGCAGCATCCATTACTAACTATGCCTCCGGGGAAGCCAGAGTTATGATCTGTATCAATACACCAGCGATCGTCTTCTGGGAATTTCTTTTTAATTTAATATTTAATTCACGTTTTACTGGACTATAATTTTGATGAAATATTGTGTCAAAAATAAGAAAGTTTGTAAAATTTGTAATCCCTCACTTAAAGATTCGCTATTTATCTGATACCTACATGTGAAATAAAACTTCAAAATGTATTTTTAACTTTTCTAAACGTTTGAAACAAAATTGAAGATATGAAAGCTCTTTCTTGCAATTTTTTTTAGAAATTGGTGTTTCCTAACTATTAAAAAATCAAGCCTGATTCCTCGTTGAGTAAAAAAAATATTATTTTTAAATACATATTAAATGTATTAATTAGAAAGATATACATATTAAATCAATTTTATTGGAAAATATTGCTGTTGCTACCGAGATTTAAGCCTGAATCTCTTTCTATCAGAGAAAAATGCAATAACCGACTATGCTACACCAACACAGTGCATTGACGATAAATTTTCGAACTTATATGTCAAACTTTTCAAATTGATATATCTATCGTTCCATTCTAGGAAGAGATTCAGATATAAGATCGAAAATTTTTCATCAATGCACTTTATTTGTGTAGCATAATCGGTTAATGTATCTTCTCCGGATAGGAATACATTCAGGTTCGAATCCCAGTAGCAATAACAATATTTTTCGATAAAATTTATTTAATATGTATATCTTTCTAATTAATACATTTAATTTGTATTTTATGAAATATCGCAGTCCTATGTTCTGAATAATTACAACTTCACAATAAAAATGTGTTTTTCTTAATAAAAAATTATTATTCATTCGTTCGTGCTGCAAATTTATATAATTTAGAAATGTTTTATATACCTCAATCCAAACTAGTTACTCGTCCTTTGAATAACCTTGCATGGTCTTGATTTTCACGCATAGTTAGTCACTTAGAATTCGCTTCTAGTTCATAATAGATAGCTTAGCAGGTGCTCTCTGTAAGGTGCTGTTTACTGTAGATTGATAATATGTAGTGATGTAGAATATTCTGTCGACTTGCAGTCCAAATTTAGTTTCATTTCAACAAAACACCAGAAATAAATAAAATATTTTAAAAGGATAAAATTTTATCGATAATTCAAAATAAGGGATGGTCGCAATAGAGACGTACCTGTATATCAAATATATTTTTTTCAATTTGATTGTATATTGTTTATTATACGACGATGATGCAATACTAACAGCGAATAATGAACTAGAACTAAAGAGTCTAGTGAATAGAAAGTACGATGTATGCAAGGAAAGCGACCTCATGATAAATGTTAACAAGTCGAAAGTGATGGTATTCGAGAAGGAGGAAAGCAAGACACCGTGCAAAATACTTGTAGGTAATGAATGTTTGGAACAAGTGGATGAGTTTGTGTATTTAGGAAGTACGTTTGATAGAAACAGTGAGGCTGAGATTGATATCGAAAGAAGGGTGACTGCAGGATATAAAGTGAACGGCGCGTTGAATGGAATTGTATCTAACGGGAATTTTTTAACCAAGGCAAGACTAGCGGTGTATAATTTAGTCCTGGTACCGACACTGATGTATGGAAGTGAGGCCTGGAACTGGCAGACGAGGAACGAAGAAAACAGACTGAATGCAGTGGAAATGAGATCACTTAGGCGTATATGTGGCAAATCTATTAATAACGGAGTAAATAATGAAGAAATAAGGAAAGAATGTAAAGCTGATTTTAGTATAGTGAGTAAGATTAAAAATGGGTCACTTAGTTTGGTCATATGAAACAGATGATTGAGGAGAGAATGGTAAAAAAGATATATGACGCAAATGTTGATGGCACCAGAAATAGAGAACGTCTGCGGAAAACTTGGCATGACCAGATAAACCAGATAATAGAGAATGGTTCTGTTATAAGGCTCAACAATCGGCGAGCTTGTATGAGAAGATATATTGATGTGGATGAGGCGAAAATTGTGTATCAGGACAGAGGAGTGTGGCGCTCTATCCTCTCTGCCTACCCCCGCAGAGAAACGGCGTGATGGTAAAATAAAATAGCATCAACTAAGAAATTACGATATATTTTAACGCATACGTTAAATACATATTTATAAATTTGTAATAAAACTTATAAATCATATGTTCTAGGTTCTATAATTTTAAAATAATTTAGTATTAAATATTAAAATATTTATAACAATTAACATTAATTAATAGTAAATATTTCTGGCTCGACGCTCTCGTAGTGTACAAAATAAAAAAGTAATTATTAACTAGAACACATTCTTATTGTGACGTTGTAATTATTCAGGTTTGTTTGTGTTGTTTTAAATACTAATTAAATGCATTCATTAGAAAGATATGCACATAAAATCAATTTTATCGAAAAATATTGTTGTTGCTACCAGTATATAAACCTGGATCTCTTTCCAATCCGGGGAAGGTGCATTAAACGACTATGCTACAGCAGACAGTAATTTTGATGACAAATTTTCGAACCCATATGTTACACTTTTCAAATTAATACATCTAGCGTTCCATTATTTGAAAGCCATCTACTTTATTTTTACACAATCTCAAATACGTTTGAATAATAGTTGGTAGTGCACCTTTCTCGAATTGGAAAAGAGATCCAGGTTCGAATCCCGGTAACGCAACAACAATATTTTTCGAAAAAATTGATTTTATGTGTATGTCTTTCTAATAAATACATTTAATTAGTATTTAAAATAAGTAATTTATAAAATTTTGATAGTATTGAAAATCCGGTATTTAAACTCCATTATTGAAAAGTTCATCATATTGGTCGGTACTTCGGAATCCGGGTATTCATGCCTTGATTAAAAGTTCTCAATTATTTTGACATTGCAATTCATTGCAATTGAAAATATGAAACGTACACATCATAAAATTGATTTAATATAGTATAAACAAAATCATGATCATCTTTTGTAATCACGGAACGGATCGTAATCAGCCTATCCCAGCCCCCAAATCCACGCTCCAAGAATTTCATCCCCACTGACCGACTACCACAATAAATTTATCTAAGGGAGTTTATTTATTCTCTCATCCATTCCGGCGTTGTTCTGCCGCGTAGATTTTTTTCTTTTTGCTCGAAATGCGCGAGGATAACAGGAAAGTTTTTATTTCAAATTTTATAACCGGGGTTTGGGGGAGGTTAACAAGCGGTGGGAATTATCTGATAAAACCCTGAAACCGGCTGAAATTTCAGGATTAATTCCCGCGTCTTGTCCATTGTTTTACCGAAAGTTTTCGTAAGACGTCCCCTTATAATTTATACTTTTTCTGGATGATTAATGGATGCAGTATCGATGGACGCTGGCAGTAATAAAGTTGTTTATGCGTAAATATTTTTTCTAATTTTCGGGCATCTCTCGGTCGTATTGTTCCCAGAGGGGTATTTTGCAGAAGATGAAAGTCATAAAATATTCATAAATTACTTTTATTAAGAATTTTGTCATAATTTATATTTGAAAGATAATAAAAATATGAGACGAATATTTTTTAATTTTATGTGTTTTTTCATAGAAATTTGTATAAAGAGGATCGTTGTACGGTAAAATAACGAAGATAGATTAATACGATTTTTTAAGATTATTCTGTATTTTATGTATGGAATAAAGCAATTACGGGAGAAATAGGTACAGGGAAAGAATAAATTGTTCCCTTGTTAGATAGGGCCTGTAGTCTTGATGATTATTCATTGATTCTAAGTATACGGGTGTAGATTACCTTGTCGTTGCAGTGAATGTGAGAAATACATATGTTTATTATATATGATTTTTTATAATTTGTATAGTTTTATTTATAAAATAAAACACAACATTATATTTGTTGTATTTTACTAAACTAGCTAAAAATAAATAGAAGGGTGGTGTCACTTCATGGCCAACATAAATTGAAAAACAAAAATAAAGGTGTAGGTAGTATCTCATATTAAATTATACGAGGCATTCAAAGAATTTTAATTACAGTTCCCACTTGCATTAAAATACATGTATACGTTTTCAAATTAAACAAAATTAGTGATAGATATACCATAGAACATAATTAATACCTTATTGTGAATAATTTGCAACAGATGACAGAATTGTAATGCATTTACGACGCGTCAGTTCTTGTGTAATATTTTCATGTCAAGTTAACGATTTATTTTTGAAAAAAGTAATGATACAACTTCATGGTATCATTTATTCAACGCAAAATTAATAGGTTTATTTTTTCAGAGTATCGAACTATTTAGTTATTTTGTTAAAAAATTTCTCTCGTAAACTCAATCAACTAACAAAATATGCTTAAATACACTGAACATAATGTTACGTACACATGATTTACATAAGGCAAATTTTATTTAAGTATTAAATAACTATTTAGTACTTAGTAGTAGTAAAAAATCATAATCACATATTATGTATCTGAGAGATATTTTGGATAATTTTTGAATGGAGATATCAATAGAAATATTATGTATTGAAAAAATTCTTATGGTCTACTTACATACAGGTTGTCCTAAATATAGTAGTCTAAACGTAGCCTTCGGTTAATAAATTGAATTGTTAGTAATCTGTATAGAGTTATCCAAATTTCAATGGTTTAGTAGAGCTTTTGTGATTTTCGTAAGAAATAAACGCTGTGCCATAAATACTCAGCCAATCGTAATGAAATCTCAAATATCATTGAGTAATATACGCTAAAAGACGTCAGTGTTTAAAACAATACATTTTTATTAAATATTTGAATAAACTTTTATACAACTTATATATTTTTAAGGAGAACATATTATTATTATCTAATCCTGTGGTATTTTAATACAAATGAAATATATCAATTAAAAAGATATACAGATAAAATTAATTTATCGAAAAAATATTTTGATAAAAGGTGATGAGCTTTTAAAAATGTGATAATAAGAAAGAGCTGCAGCATATAGGTTTGAAAACTTGTCATTAACTTACTCGGTTGACTTAGTGTAATGGTTAGCGCATTTCCCCGCACAGGAATAATTCCTGGTTCAAATCCCAGTGGCAATAAAATTATTTTTTCGATAAATTGATTTTATCTGGATATCTTTCGAATTGATATATTTAATTTGTATTATTAATAATTTCGTTTTATAAAATATAAGAATTACTTTATCGCCCGCCGACTGCATTTTGATTGCTTTCACTTGCTCCGCTAAGTTTCCATGGTTCACTAGTATTGGTAATGTTTATACCACTTTCAATAAGATACTACACAATAACGATTCCGTAAATGTTTTGTTTAATTCAGATAATGTAAAACACGCTGTAACTCGACAAAGCAGTTCAATTGCATTGTGAATAAGCATCTAATGCGTGGTTCGAACAAGTTTATCTCTTCCGGCAAGTTTTAGTACATTTGCATGTTTTTAGAATCGAACCCTGTTCCGTCCGTGTACACCAAAGCGACCGCAAGCCTCTGGGCCGCACTCTCCGGGTACCACAAACTTCCGAGCGAACTTTCGAACTACTCAAAACCGCACTGAGGTCTAGGTCCGGCTGTATCAATTGCTTCTTTAGCTCCTCGACGGGATTGAGACCTTAGGACGGTGTATCTGACAGTCGTTAAACACTCTGTGATCATTTTTTTTTCGCTTATTTGCAGCGCGCTAAATCGCCAACAAACAATATTTGAAAACATAAATGTAATACAAATTAAATTAAGCAACTAGAAAGATATACAGAAAAAATCTATCTATCGAAAAAATATTTAGCTACTACCCCGATTCGAACCTGGATCTTTTCCTATCCGGGGTAGCGCGTTTTTCATTTTAGCAAAAGCAATCGATAATTTTTGAACTTATATTCTGTAATATTTAAAATTGATAAAAATACTTTTTTTATATAGAAAGAGAAATTCGAACTTCGGTAGCAACTAAATATTTTTTCAATATTCGGATTTTGTTCTGATTTTGTATCTGTCTAGTTGATCAACTAGACTTTATACGAGATATACAAACACGATCACTTGCGTTCCTCTCTCGCATCTCGGGCCAAAGTTGTTGACAAAATGAAGGAGACCGCCGAAATATGCGATAGATATTTACAGATAGATAGCGATAAATACACTATAAAGTTTATTTTATCCGCAATTGTAGTCTAAAATCACCACCGACTGAATATAAAATAGACTTATGGTACCATATAATTAAATTATTTATCAATTATTAAATAACAGCATTATGTTAAAAAGTATGTTGCTTATTTACATGGTCACTGTGGATTAACTTGAAATATACCTGAGCGAGACTGAGAACTAGAAAAATTCTGTACGTACCAGAAATATCAACATTTTAACTTCATAGAAATATAAAATATATTTTTTACATCAAAATATCTTAATTATTATTATACAAAAAAAAACTTTTCCTCTATTAATAATTCGCTAATGAGCGTTGTGATAAATAAAAATAATAGTATTTTTTTTTTGAATTAGAAAAACTAAGTAATTTGCCTAGATCTTAATGAGAATTGCTGTGAGATTGTCTAATCCTGTTTTTTTTTTGGCTAATCCTCTTATTTTTTTCTTGGCTATTTCTCCTTCTTTTTCTAGTGCATATCAGCTCAGCGTAAGTAAGCTATCATGTTGGCGATAATTTTATTTGTGGTAGCTTGAGACAGTAGATATTCGAATCATTATCATCTTCATTTCCTTATCCTAGGAGGGTCGGAAGCTTATAGACTCGGTAAAGCAATTCCATCTTCTCCTGTCTTGTGTCGCTTCGGTACTAGTTGATCAGCCAATGCCCAATCTATTTTGCTGTTTAGTTTAGTTTTAGTCCACCTCTGCTTAGTTCACCAGCCACCATTTCTCTGAGGTTGTCAAGTAGAAACGTCTTCGTAGTTATTGCTCTGGCATTCTTGAGAAACCAAACAGAGTACAAGAGAGACAATAATGTTACTTTCGATACCTTCTAAGGTAACTCACTTCTTAAGCATGGTTCGATAATCTTACTCTCTCCGTTAGGATCCACATTTGGTCAGTTTGATCTTGACTTCTTCGCTTTCTTTATTTTTCTCTTCTGCCAGTATTTTTTTCTTACTTTGATGATAAGATGTAGGATTTGATATTTTACTGGGTATCTCATGGTATGACCAAAATATTATTAAGGATTTCTATTTCCTTTCGTACTAAATAGCACTATCATTTTAGCTTATTCTTTTAGTAAACGGTATATTTACATATCAATTTGCTTTAGCATCATTACAGTGGGTGTTTACGATTCTATTATATGTAATCCATAGTATTATAGATCGTAATGATAGATGATTTTACACTACTATGATAAAACCGGTATAAATGTGTCATTTTACATGCATACTTATATTCTTCTGATATCTGTCCCCCTTATACAAAATATACCAATATCCGTATTAGTAATCATGCTCTACAAAATATACCTAATGCATAAAATATATTAATCTGGATTAGTGGTCATTAAACTTTTAAAATTATTTAAAAAAATTGATCATACTATCAAATTCTCTATCGAGTTATGTAAATATATGCGTATGTGTAGGTAAGCGTTTTAGTGTCAAAATAATAATAACTGAACACAACATCCCTTCCAAAATAGCCATCCCTTGGAACACGTAAACTCAGCATGCGGTATAGAACCTACATAAAGCGAACGGCAAGAAGCAAAGCAAAGATCAAGGTGTGCGGAAGATAGTGGAAATGGTAACAGGAAATCTCCAATTAAATTTAATGTCTGCTTTGAATGACCACAACTATTAGGGGTTCCAACCCTTCCTGACCCACGCCTTTGGGTCACAGCCTCCAGTAAAGCGCGCTGGATTAACACAAATCTCCACTCTTGTCTTTGTTCCTCATCAGGTATTTGATTTGAGCGAGATGCGGCTTGCATTCATGATTTTTTTGGGTCAAATAATACAACATTTTTATTTTAAAAAATTTCGATTAAAAAAACTATTTACAAGTACACTTTTCTTAAGCAGGTCAACGTATTGCGGTATAAATAACAAAATAACTAAATTATCATAGTAATAAATGTATGAACCATCTTTATGTGTATATTTATATCAACATGATACGTCACAGTAGAATTAAATATTTTATTGATGTTCATGAATGGTGATATATTATATTTAAGGTAAGGTTCTTATTAAAGTATTTTATTTTCCTTTCATTATTAGGGTTCTGTTATTAAAAATAACTATTTAATTACAAATTCTAAATACACATTTAAACTACGAACAAATTTTATTCATTACATATTTAACAAAACACTAACAATTTAATAAAATACTCAAATTAATAAGATTTTAAATTGATTATCACAATGACTTAAGAACTTTGAACATTAGTAAATTAATATTTATTCATATCGTTAATTAAAAAAAGAATCACTAAAGTTTATTTATTTTTCTCTGCTTCTGTAAGATTTTTATGAGATATGTGTAATCTGTCATGTACTAATTAATAGACATTTCATACAAATACTTAATGTCATACAAAGACTATCTATCAGGGTCGTCAAAGATCTGTTGATAATTTGTCCAATAAAAACAAATAAATAGTCATTATTTACACATTAATTTTTGATGCAAAGTACTAATATGAAGTTCATCTAGAAACATATGTTTCACATGTGGACCGTAAAAATACGGAAAATTTAAATAAGCACTTAAATAAATGCATGTACATAATATGTTTAATAAATACGAAAGGAGGGTGACTGCAGCGAATAAAGTGAACAACTCTTTGAAAGGAATTATAGCTAATGAAAACTTGTTAACTGAGGCAAGACTAGCGGTTCACAATGGAGTTCTAGTACCAACACTGATGTAAGGCTTGAAACTGGCAGAAGAAGAACGAAAGTAGACTGAATGCAGTGGAAACGAGATCACTAAGCGTATATGCGGCAAATCCATTTATAACAGAGTAAAGAATAAAGATATAAGGAAAGAATGCAAAGCTGATCTTAGTATAGTAGTAAGATTAAGAAAGGATCACATAGGTGGTTTGGTCATATAGAACGGATGAATGAGGAGAGAATGCTAAGAAAGTGATATGACGCAAGTGTTGATGGCAGTCGCGGAAGACTTGGCTCGAGCAGATACCGGAGGATGGTCCTGTTAGAAGCTTCAATAATCATCGAGCTTGTATGAGAAGATATATGAATGTGGATGAGGCGAGAATTGTGTGTCAGGGCAAAAGAATGTGGCGCTATATCCTCTTTGCCTATCCCCGCGGGGAAACAGTGTGATGGTAAGTAAGTAATGAATATAAAGGAAACATGTAGATAGAAACACATAACGAATTATTATTTTTAATATTTATTGCAAATTTTACGTTGTGCTTTTAATTTAAATTATTTTTTTGAGTTAAATTTAATACACCAACCGGTTTCGAAAAATATATTTTCCTTAAAGATTGTAATGCTTCCTATATGCGAAAACACTGGTGGAAATTTTAACATAAGAGTTAACAAGCATTTAAAATATTTAAATAAATAGTAATGGTTTTTCAGAATTTTCCAATCATTTATTAGAAAAATATCATTCTTTTAATAAAAAATTAGGATTATCTGTTTTACACATAGGTTAACAATCTTGGTAATGAATTGTATAATTTAGAGTCATTAAAACTAAGTAAAGCGTGTAAAATTAACCAAAATATTATAAATAACAAACTAAATTTAACCATAAAACCATCCTAAAAAATTCCAATTTTTTTTTATTAAGTCAATTTATACATCTTTCATCATTGTAATAATTTATATTGGGTACCCACTAGATTAATTTTTTAAATAATAATATTTTTTGTAATTAATAGAATTTAAAAACATTTGAACAATTTGACAAATGGATTTGTTATTTTATTAGACATTCTGATGAAGAAAATGGTATTTTCTGAAACCGAATGATGTATGTTAACTCATAAAGTCGTTAAAAATAAAGTTATAAATAATTTATATTAAATTTTTTAACTGTGTATATTGACATAATGAAATAGATTACATAAATTCAGCATTTTCAAATAACTAATATTCATCAGGTGTTTACTTTGTATGGACATATTGTTACATCGAAATCTTAATTAAATTATGATAAAAAAGGTACAAAAATAAAATAAAATATTATATCTTGCAAAATGTGTCAGGCATACTAGCCAAAAACTTTTCGTCTTCGAATAACCATTAAATGTATCCCTTTCCCTTCGTATCTTTGTTCTCTACCTAATTGAAGTGCTGAAGATAGTTCCAACAAGAAACAAACATCTTTGGCACAACACTATCGTCTTTAGTGAGTGTCGGAACCAACTGATTCTAAGTTATCAATGGGATAAAAGCCGAGACCGAAGCGACCCTTAAAACGCAAACATCTGTAACCTGTTCTACTGATAATCCAAAAAGCGTAAATACCTGTATATTTAGGATGGAAGGCAAAGAAACGGGAAACAAAAAATGGTGATGCCTTTTCAAATGTACATATTTAATATTAAAATAGCATTTTAATAATGTTTAATTAGATTTTTTGATAAATCAATTAACAAGGGTAACATGCCTGTAATAAAACTTATTTTATAAGATCATTTAAAATAAGTCATCATCTAATTTAAAAACTATGAGTATGTAGTATTATACAAATGCATTAATTCATCAATAAGTTTTATTCGTGGTATACTTTTAAAATTACATAAAACTGTTAATTTTTTAATATATTGTGATTTGTTAATTTTTTATATCTGAAAATAACAGAATAAAACAGCACTAATTCTTGAAATATATTTCTAGTATTGAATATAATAAAAATCATGATCATTTGATTGATAATATAAATAAATAATAACCGCGATGATTCAGTAAAGTATTTTAAACATTTATAAAACAGATAGTACGAGTAAAATTAAACTAAAATATATTACAAGATAGATTAATTATTTAGAAATTAATTATCTGTTGATTTATGATTTCATTCATAAAAAATGAATATTCATATTTTTATATTTTAAATGCAAAACTATCATTTTTATATTATCGTAGAATAACAGCTTTTTTCTTAATACTTTACAACCATGTTTTCGTTTAAGTATATATTAGGTACACTATAAATAATTTTTAACATTTTTTGTCAATTAATTAGTAATAAACTAATATTATTGCGTTATATTTTAATAATTATCATAGTTTCTTAATTACACGTTTTATATAATATCTTTTTAGAAACAATTTGATTTACGTTTCCTGTTACAGTATTAGAGACAGGTGATCTTCAAGACAATGATTTAATAAAACGACGGAAGAAATAAAAACAAGAGGTACCTTTATCTCCGCCGACCCTGATGGAAGCAGAGAATCTGGTTTGAAAACAAAAGTTTAAAAAAAAAAAGGTCCTCGGATATCACATAACTTGCACCTGCTAAAGGGAAATATTTTTTATGGTTTGTTGTTGCTGTCGATGCGATTTCGGAGGAAGAAGTATAATTTAATGTGGTCATTTTTAAATCTTTTAAAATATTAACCCGCATCAATTTTGTATACGCACACTTACAGCATAGTTTAGCAACATGCATACTTTTTAAATACATTTCGTTTTCACAAATATGCCAAAGTGTGTATAATATTTTCCTACTGAAAATGCAAGTACTACAAGTGTTTCGTTTTATACTTTTTATTTCCTACTGAGTCTCTTAACAGTCGCTCATTAAAGATATTATTAATTTAATAGTTAATTTATTATGTAAACAAATAAAAAAATAACAGTTTTACATAATATTACATTAAATAATGCGATGTAAGCAATATAAGTGATGAATATATTGAAAAGTAAATGAAAATTATTTAAATATAAATAATTTTAAGAATAACAGAGAAAGGGATTTATAAAAACAGACATTACTGAATTATTTATGAATTTCAAAAAAGCTTTTCTACTATCGAATGTTTATTTGTTTCAATTTGTTTATTTGTAAATTGATAGTAATTATTCAGTACATAATTTCTCTTGAATCTATGATAATGACAGAATAATATGAAAGTATGTAATGTTTTGTAATTTTTAAATATAATGAATGAATTGATAATATTTATAAAATAAAAATTTCATATAAATATTCAACACAGTTTTAGCGACATTGTATTGTCAGTCCGTTCAAGCATCAAGATCAAGAAATTGATAAATATTGTAATGATTTGTGACCATTCCTTGTGAAAGCCGTCTGCGATCAATATACCTGTTCCTATAAAAATAGTTTTTAATTCACTGGATACACCTGGCACTAAGTATTTTTCTGGTGTCTGGGTACCAAACTTTGGAATGATAAATACAATTATGAGTAAAACTTATCTAGGTACCAAGAACGAATTTAATACATTTAAAAATACGTTATAGAATTTTATTTTTGACATATAATGTAATACGTAATAGAATTTAACTTTAAGAAGCAAGAACGCCGTGGTATCCTCACGGTATGATAACACCTGGCTCTAAGTATTTTTCTGGTGTCTGGGCACCAAACTTTGGAATGATAAATACAATTATGAGTAAAACTTATCTAGGTACCAAGAACGAATTTAATACATTTAAAAATACGTTATAGAGTTTTATTTTTGACATATAATGTAATACGTAATAGAATTTAACTTTAAGAAGCAAGAACGCCGTGGTATCCTCACGGTATGATCGGTAGTGTTAAACTTTATAGCTACTAAAATACTATCCATCACATTACGTAAGCCGAAGTAGACCAGCAATAATATGTAATAGAACATGATTGAAATTTATTTAATATATTATGTTTACAAGACATTCCTTAATAAAACTAATATTTATTTATAATAAACAAGTCCCAAAAATGAACCTATCCTGTGAGTGTTAATGATTAATTCAAACGGTTAAAAAAACTATGTCCAATTAGGATATATTTAAGCTATCAAAGACAAAATTATATACTTATATAGTATATTATCATCAATTCATAAGACAAAGATGAAAAATATAACAATTCAGCTATTTTTAATGTTACTTGTAAGTTACTGTTTTCCATATTGGACAAACAGGTCGAAATTTTAACGTAGGAGTCAAAGAGCATTTAAGGCGTTTAAATAATCATGGATTCTCAGAAGTTTCGAATTATTTATTAAAAAATGATCATACTTCGAAAAAAATTTGAGATTTCAATATTGATGTGAAATTGAATAATTTAGAATCATTATATATGTGTTAATTTTGCAAATAATTTTGCATTTTTGGTCAGTTTTCGAATCTTTCATCATTATAATAACAATAATAATAATAAAAAAAACAAAAGATTATCCAACAAAATTACTTCCGACAGAATTCCAAGTATCTACATTTTGTGATCTACTTGAAAGAAATTCTATTATTCACATATTAAAAGAAAAAGAAAAATATAATTTTATTTCTGAAAATCGTACTAGGTTTAAATTTGTATTTTCATGCTCAAAAATTAAAACATCTTTTGCACAACACACTATATGCACATAGGAAAAAATAATTTTAACAGTTTACTCGAAAACATCAGGAAGATTAACGATAAAGAAATAATAAATGCTATCAATAAATATTTTAAAAATAAACATGTACCCCAAAATTTATTATATTTTTATAACGTTGCTATTAATTTATTGTATTTTATTTTATATAAGCTAATTATCGTGAACAATAATTATTAATATGTAATCCACTTTTCCGCACAAGCACATGCTTTTTAGAAAAAAAACAGATAATTTAATAAATAAAAAATAAATAATTACCAATAATAACAATTTTAACTAGGTACTAGATTTATTTTTAAATTAATTTTCTAACATTAAAAAAAAGATAATTTTCAAAACAATAAGAATAATTTGACATATAGTTTTAGTTTTCATCACCCTGATGAAGAAAAATGATTTTTACAAACTGGTTGGTGCATATATTAAACCCACAGTGGTTAAATACAAAGTTAATGTATAATTTATTAAAATGAATGACCATAATGGTTTAGCGATATATATATTTAAAATAGTATAATTTATAATATTATCATAAATTCCATAAAAAATATTTGAAATATGTTATAATATTTCAATTTATTGAGTGAACAGATTTTTACATTTATATTCATAAAATACACATTAGTTAGGACTGAAATGAGAATTTTTGTATTTACCAATAAATTAATGTTAAATAAAATAATGCATGTTTGTACTAGTCACTATCTAGTTTGTACCAGTAACTGAATTGAATAAATGTGTAAATTTAGGTAACTAAGATTATTTGAATGCAATTGCGTAAGAAAAAGAAGAAAACATATTTTATTTAGTTACCGTAAGATCTGAAAGAGTATAATTAAAAAACAAAACTTGATTGAGCTTTTGAGAGTGAAGAAAATATTTGAATCTCCATTTGATTTTCAGAAGGCTTTTAGTTCAACTTTTGCTATTATTAAATATCTACAAATAAAGAGCTTAGATTTATATTTATTTTAATGAAACTTTAAGTAGAAGACTAAAAGGTTCTACCCTCTGTCCTTTTAACTCCCAAGATCTCAAATAACTTAATTAATTGGAAACAGAGTAACACCGATAAAAGGGTTTAAATTCAAGTTAATGATTAAAATAAAAATTATATTAAAATTGAGGACAAATGTATGTAATAAAATCTGATTTTTTCTACATTAATTTATGCTGTCTGTAGTTAAAATTGTCAGTATTTATAAAAAAATGACTAAATATTGCATACTTGTATGTTTTAAATTATAAATTTACAAATTTGAAAATGAATATAAGATTTTTTTTAATATTATGGTGTTATCTAAATAATTCATCTTTCATCAAAAAAATAATTTTCTTGTTATATAAAGAGCAATGATCAAATTGATCAATAAAAACCGACTGCAGCACACCTGAATGAAATCATTTTGCAAAGCAGGTGCAGAAATGCATCGTGCATTTGATGCATCATGAGAAGCGGAACGCCACGAGAATACAGCACCTGTACAAAAAACAAACATTTCAAGATCAGGACTGTATCACAATCGCCGTACAATAACATTTATTTTTATTTTAAAAGATTTAGTAAACGAATGTTCTTGCAACGTTATCTTTTCAAGTTTCTGAGTTCCTTATGACAGAATGAAAAATGCATAAATTTCAAATTTCTACAAAAATTCTATATTATTATTTGGTATATCGTCCAAATATTTACCTCTCTAATCCCATCCATGAAAGAACAAACACTTGGCTTAATTTTCAGCTTGAAAAATAGTTAAAATATTAATATGATACGTCTGTGTACGCAAATCTGTTTTACTAAAATTATATATTATTAATTATTAAGTAGAACACATTCTTATTGTGAAGTTGTAATTATTTAGAACATAGGTCAGTGATATTTTAAATACTAATTTAATTCATTAATTAGAAAGATAAACATAAAAAAAATCAATATATCGAAAAATATTGTTGTTGCTATCCGGATACCAACCTGGATCTCTTTCCAATCCGGGGAAGGTTCATTATCCAACTATGCTACAGCGACTTTACTTTTACAGTCGTCAAAATTACTGTCACTGTAGCATAGTTGCATAATGCACCTTCCTCGGTTTGGAAAGAGATCCAGGTTCAAACTTTCTAATTAATACATTTAATTAGTATTTAAAAAAATATATCTTAAACAAATCTGTCTTAAACTGACTGAAAAATGACTTTTACATGTTGAATGTTGACTGTTACAGTATCTATCTGATATACCTAAGGTTACACGGGTGTTACCCCCCTCCTACAACACTCACCCCCTCGCACCCAACACCGCGCTCCCCCACGCTTTACCCACCATCGCCACCCATAACTGTCCATACCCATTGATACCTTTCCATATTAAACCGAAATCCTTCACTTGGATCATCACACCGCCACACTCAACCCTGCACCTCTCCGCACACATTATTCCCACCCACCTCTCCTGATAGTCCAATGTTATCCGGTGTAAAAACTCTCCTAATTCTTAACTTTTAGATCTTTTCATCTGGCCGTATACCTAAAATATGTATTTACAAGATATATCTAATTTTTAGAGAACTTTAAATTGTATAAACGAAATAATGATTCAGATCAATAAATTAGTTCTTGTACAATATATCATGTCATATTTATACAGGATTATTCAAAATTGTGGATTCAATTAAGTAGCTCTATTTGTAAAACCGCGAACGAGTGACAAATATGAAGTAAATTGAGAATACTCACAATACAGATTATAAATGTTCAATATGACCCCCTTTAGCTGCACGGCAAACATCTAAGCGGTAGCTAAACTCGTTCCACACTCGATGAAGCACGTCTTCGAGTTCACCTCAGCTGCGATACGGTTCTGCAGGTCGGCCAAAGTTGTTGGCAGAGGTGATACATAAACTATTTATTTTACGAAGAACCCCCGCAAGAGAAACTCACATGACGTGAGATCACAGGCGATCTCGGGGACCAGAACTGAAGAGCCAGGTCTTCATTCCCAATGTGACCTATCCATCATGTACATTCATTTATCACGTTGAATTACATGACGTATTACAACCATGAAGTTTTCATATTATAAATGTAAATATTATAATATAATATGACATGCTTATTTTTCATTCATACTTCACTCATTACTGGTTGCATTTTTCTAACCTTTAAATAAAGTAGTAAGAGCTCCAACACTTTCTTAAACTTTGTCACCAAATCGGTACGACGTTACTTGCAATGTTTGTAAAGCACATGTTTTGCACGTCTAGCCTACCTACGAATGTTATCCCAGCTAAAATGCACTGTGAATGAGAGTTGCTCAATTAAAAACATAATAAATTGAATTTGTTCATTCTATTTAATTTACAGAACAGAGTTACCTTATTGTTACGAAATAACATTCAAAAATATGGTGTGCTACCGTGTATGTACTTAATGATAAAAAATATATATTTTACTATAATAATAGCACCATAAGACCAACTTGTTGATCTTCAGAACGCGGCCTAGACCCTTAATCACTTGGCCACATACCGCTGCACTAAACGAGTCAGTAATTTTTTATTGACTTGTAATTCGTTGCCGAACTCTTGACCGTAAGCAATGTTTAAATAAGGGTTAAATTGCGTTTTTGAAGATGGTTTCCTATAGGATACCTAAGATACTCTACTATTCGGTACGGTAACAAGGCTTTATCTCAAATATTACTGTATGACCGTAATATTTGTTACCATACCGAAACGACGATCTGTCCTAGAAGATTTCATATATATATATATACAACAATCTAAAAATATTTTTTTATAAAATGTTATTAACCCACTTGTGGCAAGATTTGCGAGTGAATTAATCGCAGCATCAATTTTATATTTTTTATACGTGTATAGGTGTGTATCTCGATCGATATATTAAGCGTTAATTTATAATATAATTTAAATTATGATTTATAATATGATTTATAATATTTATAATATGATTTATAATTATAAATCGCTAACCATAAAAAACATACGTTCGTAACATTATTTATAACGTACATTTATATAATAAAATATTTTTACACGCGGTTAAAGTAATATATTTTGCCTCCCCACAATAAATATGAATTATTAACCGTATAAATAATATATTGCATTTTGCTGTTAATCAGAATTACACGACGTGATTCTGTTGGCATGACTGAATATCATTTGGGACTCCCACAAAAGAAAATTGTTAATATAATATGCAATTGATTTAAATTCAACATCGTGACTAGTAAATTTATGCTCATGAATACGAGTACTATTTAATTTGGAAATGCATTACTGGGAATTAATCTGTTTTACAAAATACATATTGCTTTATCAATCATGTAAATTTAAGCAAACTAGCTTATATACGATTCTGATGGAAATATAAATTAGAAAAGAAATTGAGAGATTATTTTGTAATAAAGAATAATAAACACCATTCCATATCAAATGTCAACGACGTTTTATTTTTGAGTTGTTGGATAGTTTGTTCAATTATATCTTTGTCTTCTTATTTGGCGGTATTGTGGGACTCTGAAGTCCATGACTGTAGTTTAGAGCATGCAAATATACCAAAAAAATAGCATTACCGGTAAATCGGTAAAACTCTGAATTATGAAGGTGTCAAAAAAGTGAATATTATGGCATTATATTATGATATAAAATAACAAATTTAAAAAAAACATTTTAATATAAACAAATTGTTACATATTGATGGTTATTTCACACATAATACTTACTATATCATACACGACTTTAACTATTATACATATTATTGTATAAAAGTTTATATATGAATAATTGATGAACTTGAAGTGACGAAATGTTAAAAGAGATAATGTATAATGCAACTGGACTTCACGAAACTTCAGAGGACACTAAAAAGTATTTGTCGGAAGAAAGAATAGCCGCCTAGGGATGAATAATAATTAATAGAGTACCGTAAGCTTGACTAGTGATTTTTGCGATGGTTAGTCATGGATTGCCAATGCACATAAGTGCATTGTTATACACCGGAGAAAATTCCACATAATTTCAGATAAACGAACTACACAACAAAACACTTGACGATCCTGCCGCCTACAAATACCGTCACATAATATCGTAGTTTAAAAATATTATTATATAATCCATTAAAAAGTGAAAAATAATTTACCGAAATTACCGGTACGTGGAAATTTATTTACCGGTAATTCGGTATGGAATTCAGCCATATTTACCAGTAAATCGGTTTACCGGTTTACAGATCCATTCCTTGACATCACCGTTGTAGTATAGTCCGCAGTACTCTACGCAGATGTGTCTTGTGTACATTATATACCCACCAATATCTCAGTCTTCTACTTATTTACTCTGGCTTTACAACTCACCCACCGCAGTTTCCTTGCTTTTATTTTCCTTAGGATATCTTGTGTCATACAATTCCCGAAATTCAATAACCTTGGACAGACTTCTCATAGAGCAGCTAAGCTCGGTGTAGCGCGACTCGTTCTTAAGAAACGAGCCACAATGCACTGTCGACAGAGGTTCAGAAGATCTAAATTAGAAGGCGTGGAGACCCTGAGAAGAAGCAGCCTGTGCCGACCCGCCATTCTCTCGTTGCCTAGGTGTGATCAGTAGCACTTTTTCTGTGCTATCTTTTTGGTGACAGACTTAATTATTTATTGTTGTATATAACTTTAGATCAAGTGTAACTTGGACGAGAATAAACACGAGATGATACTGAGATACGTACTTTCGTTTAATTCACCTGTAATGATTGTATATGCGCTTAGTCTTCTAAATGCGGTAGGGTCATTTCTCACCTTGTAACAATACTTCTGCTACAGCAGATAATTAACCACCATAACTTTTTCCTTCTTCATTCTCCAGTTATTACGTATTGGGCTATAAATCTTATCATTATCACGTATTGGGCTATAAATAAATCTTGCGAAGTTTACCTCGTGTAGATAAATATTTTTTATATATGCTTGTTTGATTTGAAAATCAGATTAGTTGACAATTGTGTTCCGAAATAATTCGGTAGCGAACATAATTAATGTCTTCCTCAAAGTACTTTTCAACGATGAAATTTTCACATTTATCGTCGAAACGCTCCACATCCTTGGATATGCGAAATATCAAACAAAATGACATTATATTAAAAATGTATATTATATATAAATCGTTGATAGAAATTTGGCATTGATAAGTTTTCTTAAATAGCTATTTCTTTGAAGATTCAGTACAGTAAAATGTGTTATTAAGATATCTAATACTATACTTTTTTTCTTCCACATCGATGTGTAGTCAGAGGAAATGAATAATATTAAATACATTACCTGTATAAACAAGTTTTGCATTAAATAAAATAAGGTATTTTTTATGATACTGTCCTTATAATGGTCGGGGTATGGCGGTCCCCCGGCCGGGCAGGTGTGCCTTGCGCTCCCAAGGTCAGAGCACTCGTTGATGCACTTAAGCGTCCAAGGTTCTGTATTCGAGTCTGTGTTTTAATTTCTTTCGTATCAAAACAACATTCTGACATGTTTCTGGCTTATCGAGAAGATAATTTGATAGTTTATTTTTGAAAGGCATTAAATTTATAGAACATATTCTAAAGAGATAAATATATTACATAAAACGTACTATGCTGCATAGTAATATTGTTAACACAAATTAAATTAATCAATTAAAAAGACATACAGAAAAAAATCTCTGTCTATATTTTCGATAAATAGATTTTTCTGTATATATATATCTATTTAATTCATTAATTTAAATTAGATTATACCCGTTTTTTTAATTGTATTATATTCAATATTGAAATTGGATATTGACATAGGAATATTGACTAAATGATATATCATAGAGTGGAACATTAAATGCTGGTGTGATAATGGATTATTAGATTCACTATGTATAATAGGATCTGTAAAAGTTGGATTAGAATATAACCTCTAGTATTATATAAATAATTTTTAATTAATTCATTTAAAATCTAAATCTAAATTGATAAATATTTTATTAAGAAGAACACATTCTTATTGTGAAGTTGTAATTATTCAGAACATAGGACTGTGTACATGTAATTAATACATTAAATTAGTGATAAATATTTTTTTTTAAATCTGAATCATATTCATTTTGATGTAAAAAACAGAATTACAGAAGACATTATAATATCATATATGTACGAGAACTATATAAATTAATGAAAAGGCATTTTCAGATTATTAAGTGCTTTGTTTGGGAGTGAAAAATTGAAAAGCAGATTTTAAAATATATCGCAGATCCTCAAATATAAAACTCGCCCATGTACCTACCTACTATTGTAAATTAACATTTTTTCCCTAATTGTATCAAGCAAAGACTATTATTAGTTTTAATGTTGTGCATTAATTGATTATATGTTTTCATTCGGTTATGTGTGAATTAATCCAGAAAGTGATGACTTTTTAGCTTTAAGAAATTTAGAAAATGTTTTTTTACAATTTTTTTTATTTTAAACACATATTGTGTACCTTAATCTACTTTATCACATAATCACATATTTCGTTTAAGTATTTATCTTATCAATTCACATCATTCAAGTCCCGCTGTTGTAGTCGTCCACCGTTCTTCCGTGTAACTAACTGTGCCCAAAACCTCGGACAGATTCGGGTGGGAGGTTTTCGCTCATCTATTTTATAGTCTGAAACTTGCTCAGAACGATTTTCACCTTCATATTGAGCTTAAAAAGTTAAATTGCTGTTCGCAATTAACAGTTGGTTAAATGGACTAACGATGAAGAATTACAACAGCGGGACTTTAAGCTCGCGAACAGATATGAAAAATGTTTAAATAGAAAAGATGATAACATCGCACAGAATTATTCGTCGAAGAGGCGCTATATAACGTATCAATAATTTAAAGGTGTAATCATCGGCGTGGTGCCAAAAAACCCATGGGATGGATTTCAGAAAAACAAAAATATCTTAGACGTTACGGCGGCGGCCTGTCGCTATATAGGTACTTGCAAATATGACTATATGTATTTTTATGAATCTGAATAAAAATAGAATATTCTGCAGGCGGAAGCCATTCTCGAATTTGCAATTGTAGTATGCCTATATTGAAGATATTTTATGTTTAATTTATTTTGACTGCTGAAACTTGATTGGCGACCACCCGTGGCTACATTCTTGTTCTCTGTACGGAACAATGATTATTTAAAGAAATAGATTAAGGTACTGTGAGTTTAAAAATCGACAAATTCTAGATTATTTTCGTACTAAATTATCGTAAATTATACCGATAATTTAGTGATATTCTATGCCATTTATATTTATTAATTAATGTATAGATCATCTTTCATTTTTGGCGTTTTTGATTTTCGCAGAAATAGCATCATCACGGTGAATGGTTAATTTAATTTTCGCTCTGTGTTTGGGATTTAGCAGACCACACGTTTAAAATTTAAACCTGCTGCCTGTTACATTCCAGCCGAAACGTGTCGCCGCCAAGTGGTCCACTTGCAGCGGCCCTCACGCTAAACATCAAGGTAAATTAATAATTCAGTGTTTTCAGTTTCACACCGAGACGAATGAAAATCCTAATGACTTTTGTATGGTGTGTAAATAAGAATTTTACTAATACAATACAAATACTATATTTAATTAACAAGCAATATTAAGCTTCTACAGTACATAATTTATTACGTAAAAATAAATTAAATGATATTAACATGTCTAATAGTGAAAAATATAGCAGTTTGTTACTCTTGTTACTTTTGGAATATTTAATTGGAAAAAAAAATACATGTACATAAATCACCTAGATGTGTGGGGGTAAGTGGTAAGAATGAAATGGAAATGCGATGTTGGTATAGAGACATCTATTGTGACAGAGGATAGAACAGAGAGTACATAAGGTATGCGTGTAAAATGAAGTGAGAACTGCGGAGCGTAGATGTTGAAGAGCGAGTCGACGGTATTTGGTGTTAGCCCCGCCGGCCTCGAGCGCGATGGCGGAGCAGCGGAACGGAAGATATATCGTCGATGAGCGATCGGGCCAGACTGTGGTAGCAGCACTTTGCGGCAGGTTAGGTATTGAATGCAGATGTCGCTGGTGTCGGTGCCGGCTTGAAATAGCGGTAAATTTGAACCGCTGTCCTTTACAGAAAGACATGCAGAAAAATCTAACAATCGAAAAATATTATTTTTTTATTTCTTATTGCTTTTATTTCATTATTATTGCCGATAGATTAACGATGACTCATACGAAATTCTCTAAATTTCATCTAAGAACATACGTTTGCTAAATGAGATACCTATTTTTTTCCTTTGGGGAAAATAACTCTACCGGCATTAGAGTCTCGGTTTATTTTAGATATATTTTTTTAAATGGTTTATGTAAAATTATTTTAATTAACGCGGAACTATATTTTAAAAGATCTAAGTTTACAAATAAAATGTGATTTCTATAAAAACCAATTTCATTAGTAATTCAAATTGTTCCAAATAAGCTAGATTTAATTTAATTTTAAAATTGTTTCTAATTGATTCCTGATGAGTGTAAATTGAAACATTTTTTTCTGTTAAAAAAAAACTTTTAATTTTATCATTTTTATATTTCAAAAAATCGCACAACAATATTTTACAGCTGTAAGGAGTAAGTAATTTTTAAATAAATCTTTTAATTAATTTTTAAATACGCGAAGATCACTTATATTAATTATGAAAGCATAAAATACTTTATTAAATCATTAAATACAAATCTCTGAATTAAAATAAACAAAAAATAAATAAAAAAACAAGAATTACATGAATAAATTTTGCGCTCCTTTATGTGATTTCCGTTTGCGCCACTCACTTCATAACATACTGTAAATATAAATATACTCAAAAACAAAGCATTTATTATTTACCATCAATTATTTGCTTTCGTTGAAATTATGAACACAAATAAAACAATAAAAGCTTCATCATCTGTGGCCTACCGAATGTTCGTACCCTCGGGAGACTGTTTTTTGGGGAATATTTCATAATCAAATCATCATAAGTATAATAAATTGGCCGGTCTGACTATAAATCAGCGCTTCTGCTTTATAATTTACCTCCACGCATTAAAATATGCGTTTGAGTGGCCGCGTTCCCGAACCCAGTGAACATTATAACATTGTATTTTTATTAGAATAATAGTTAGTAATTAGTTAATAGAGAGAAAGTTAGAATTATATTTATTTAGATAGCAAGTGTCGATGCGTACGTAAAATTTGGCACAACTGACTAAACCAAATACTGAATGATAGTTATATTAGAAGTCTCAATAATCGAGCTTTTATAAGAAGATGTATGAATGTGGATGAGGCGAGAATTGTGTGTCAGGATAGAAGAGTATGGCGCTCTATCCTCTCTGCCTACCCCAGGCGATGGTAAGTTAATTAGTTAAATTAATCATCATACTTGACTGGAAAAAAACTCAATGCCCTATATTGTGTATAACCGAGCAAATTTCACAAACATATAATATATTTGTAGATATACATCACCCATAATAATATTACGCTTCCACGTCTACATCTGTGACTTTTTGGACGCCAGCTTCGGCTTCGATTTCAAGTGTCATGACTGTTTAGTGCTTGATTAAACGGATAGGTCGGTGAGATGCGATCATGCTACAAAATAATATGTTTTTAATATCTCTATGTTAATATTGCTTAAATGATTTCTCTTTTATATATATTATTCAATTTGAAATGAAGTGTACATTATAAATCAAAACATTGCAAAATCTTACGAATTTTGACCTATCATCTCTCTTATCTATGGTCACCTCGCATCGTATTATAGAAGCCGTTAATGAAATATATTTATTAATATCTCGTGAACAAACGGTGTTCTTAACACATAATCTATCCAATATTACTTAAAGAACTCAATCTAATATTGATCATAGTGGATTTTTTATCGTTTAATTATCTTCATCATTACAAAAATTATTTATCACTACTTTGTTACCGTAAAATCAATTTCAATCTGAGAAAAATATTATTATTATTAATAATAATACATAAAAGTATACAACAAAACCGCTTTTATTTTTAACATTTACTTTTTAGACTGTATTCTTAAAAGAAAACATACACTGGGATTAAACAATTTGCGGGTTGGAAAACCCGAATAAAGTTTCCAAAAATCTGAAATAGATGGCAGCATGGGTTTATCCATTAGCTGTTTCGGGTAGCGCCTGATAATTGGTTAAATAATTTATGGCATTTTTTGGACTGCACTATATTATATGTTTTTTATTTTATTTTAAAAGCTTCTTTAGCAGGTGAAATATTTCCTTAATAAAGTGTTGAATATGGACCTGAAAGTGTTCGTTACATTATTAATGCCAACAGCTTTTATGGATTACTGAAAACGATGACGACATAAAGAAGTGGTAGAGAATCTGTTTTCTGATAATGGATCTTTTCCCATCAAATATAAAATATTTTATCATATTTTTCTTAATTTCTTTTCATATTTCACTGACAATGCTTAATTTATTTTGTTACTGAAATATATAAATAAGTATTTAAATTATCAAATAATTACACGAACATATTTTTGAATTCATGAACATATCTAATATACATTATATTTCGTATAATATCATATATTTAAATTCATTCGCATAAGTATTAATTTTTCCTCGTACAAAAATTATTACAGTAGGTAAATTGTTATTGTTTATATTAAAAATTAATTCATGTACATAATAATTTTCATATTAACGGGTACTAAATTATATACCGTCTTAAAGCCAAAATTAAGGAAATCCTGGCAAGCACATATTTTTTAAGTGAAACTTATTTGCGGTTTATTTTTTTAATCAGTATTTTAATGTTATATTAATAGCTATAATCCCCGAAGATTCTCTATACATACTTTACTGCAGGTGTATTTTTAAAAATAATGTTACAACTTACCTTTTTTTAATTTACTAATTTTGTTTTTAACGTAATAACTTCCGTAATGCATTTTTACCTATTTGTTTACACAAGAGGTGAGGAAACAGGACATAAGGAGGGACGATAGAAATTTTGTATAAGGGCAAAACAATAAGGGCTCAAGGACCAACCAGGAAGCACAACTTACCTGGATTTTATTTGCTGTAATCACAGCTCTCCCACACTTCAGGAACAACTTTTACGATTTATACAAAACACTCTGAATTCAATAGTAGTTTCGGCATTCACCGCGAGAAAACCTAAACACACAATAACAACAGTAACTGTACAATCAGACCAGTATGACGAGGACATAGCAGGACGTTAATACTTCTTGACAGTTCAAAGTCACAGACCACACACATAAAAAATACGTGCTTTTAGGTAAAATAGTAAACCTATAGGTGAATCCACACACTATCACTGTGACCAGCGATCTGGTTCTGTCATAAATACCAAACACGCCTTGAATATGATTTAGTTGTAATTTTAGATACGCGTCTGAAAAGTAGTTTTATTTAAACAAAATCATTGGCTTTATTTTTAAGAATATCGACCAAAAATACATTATATTGGTTATTTTAATTTATGTAAAAATATTAAGTTAGAAATCTTCATTTCAATTTGCCACCACGTTTTTGCAAGAAATCGAAATCAAATATTCTGAATAAATAAAACGATTTTAAAATTTATGCAGTTTCTATGAAAACGGTATCGCAGGGCGACATCTGTTGAAAAAGTTTCCAACATGAATATCCATGATTCTTGAAATATCTTCCGGATTTTTTAATAAAGTTTTTAAAAATCCTGTTGTACATTGCGAATAGCACAGAATCACAATAAAAATAAACACACATGTACTCTTCCTATTTGAAAACCGAATTAAACTTTTCCAGTGAATCATACGCAGATAAGGGGTCAAAACAAAGTTTGATAGGCGCAGTTGTGAGTTGGGTTTCTGTCGAAGATTTATCTATGAAGGGTGGTAAATGATATTGGTTATTTATGGTCTCGATCTAAGGACTTACAGTCAGACGTATTGGTACAAGATATATGTTATAGATTATTAATATACTTGTCTATTATTAATACTTCATTTTGAAAACTTCTAAACTTACGCTTTTCGAAAATGATGTGCAGAAATTACATAATATGTTAAAAATTATTGATTTTTTGTACCTTAAATCACACATCACTCTCTTTATATAGTAGGTAAAAGTGCATGCATACGCATTTATTGTTGCGGTAAATTGAATTATATTTAATCAAGTTATATTTCTATTAATATTCAATAAATATTAATTATACAGTTCCCATATTTTTATTTTAAGAAAAGGGATAAATCCATGTATTGTATAGCTTTCAAAATTAATTAAATAGTTTTTATATAATGCAGTAAGTATTTACCTAAAAATATTTTCTGATAGTTACGACTTCTGGAGAGCTATTTTGATTTTATTTTACCGTTTTGAAAATGAAACTATGATTATGAAATGAAATGTTTGACTAGGTACTATTTTTTGTACATTCACTTTTCTTTTTTATTTTTACATTTAGTACATTTTTGTTTAGCATCTAGTCCGAAAAAAGTCGTTAAACGTATTTTAAAATACTTAAAATATGTTGAATCATTCATATACTCATTCCATTTTTTATAGTTATTATAATAAATTTGTAAATAATTTATATTTGTATACACAAGCATGTAGGTTTAGTATTATAACATTTTTTTATCCACAAAGTAACGTAATCTATGCCATATTACGAGCATGATGCGGCTTAGAATGCAAGACAATATTAGTTTCCGAAAACGACGACACGCACCTGACAACTAATTACTCACTGAAGGCTTTCACTGGAGGCTTCCATCGTAGGCTTCCATAGGGGCGACGTTCACGTGACAGGCGAGTAGCCTTCACGGGATGCCGACAGCACCCAACCGCCGGACATGCGGTGGTAGCCACAGACTGTCTACCTGTTGTCAGGAACATAATGTGTGCTTATTTATACACAATTACATAGAATGACAAAGGACCTATGGATATATTTGTTAATATTAAAAACCTTCAATTTTCACGCATTATCAAATTTAATTATATTATTTCTGTATTCAGTGACAATTATGACAACCTAATTTGAAATCATTATTTAATCATTTTAATGTATCTCACTAAAATTTATAAAAATATAACAATTGTTATAATTTATTATTACTCACATAATAAAACTATCATATATTCTCCTGGTTATATTTATATTTCAAAATAAATTTGATTTAATATATTTCCATAAATTCTTTTTTCAAAATAACTAAGATCATTTAAAAAAAATAAAAAATACATCATATTTTGAAGCAGTATAATCAATATAATATATGTATAATATTTTAATTTTTTTTATTATATATCTAATTTATAGTAGCACTTTTATATACATATCGAATAAATTTAATATATATTTATATAATATTATGCACACAAATTTATATTTCAATAATGTAAAATTTCTCAGTAGAGGCAGAGCAGCAGTTTTTAAGTTTCTATTAAAATGTTACTGCTCTATTTATTTATTATATCGAGTAAATAAAATAAATAAATAATTACATCCTAAAAATCC
Source organism: Eubasilissa regina (assembly GCA_022840565.1). Lineage (NCBI taxonomy): Eukaryota > Metazoa > Arthropoda > Insecta > Trichoptera > Phryganeidae > Eubasilissa > Eubasilissa regina. Next base: position 33,849,125 of record JAINEB010000018.1, read on the forward strand.
TAGCTTCAGTTCAGATAAAAATAACTAACGCCTAAAATAAATGATGTCTACAATCTGCGTACCTTCCAATGGTAATTCGTAACCTTTAAAATACAGGCAATATCTGTCAGTCGAACTGTTTCTGCTACATACCAAAAAATATTATATTTTTTCATTTTACGGATGCAAAATTTATTATTTGAACAAATACGGGAGCGGATTATATTTATTATGTTGCTTCCGTATTATGTAATTCATTTTTTTTTATAAATTATCAATCAAGTCTTGAAACAAGATTATTAGGGAATTCATTTATTTTGTTATTTCCTTAAAAACGGTGATCCGTCTTTAGATAAAATCCGTTAAAATGGAATCCAGTAAGAAGCTTCCAAAATATTTTTTATATAATTTTTAATATTAGCCGTGCAACCAACTTTTATATATTATATTTAAAAGGTATTCAAAATTATTGAATAAAATCTGTTTGGAATGCTCATCGACTATCACATATCGATCTGATTAACATATTATTTTTACAATTTATAGCAAAATGCAATACATAAATTTTAAGTGAAATAAGCTATAAATATAAGTTTTGCACGCTTCTTGAATATTTATAGATGTAATTGGTTTGACTATATTTATATTTTGCACTACATAGCAAATATATATTTTGAAAAAACCTTCGACATAGTTGAGCTATTGATTATGGTATTACGCTATGATATGGTACATTGGCAATGCCAGGTTGACTACAGATACATCAATATCATAAAATGTGTACTACCTTTCCTGATGTACCTGCAAGGGTGAAACATGGACCCTAGTAGATTTAGAAAGAAAATAGAGATGCGTACATGGAATATTTTTAATAAGGTTGTCGTTTTTTAGACTCATCCTAGTTAGTAGTGGTACTCTACAATATTCAATTTATTATCATTTTCCCGTAACCACCGTAATACTGCATTTCCTTTAAGATGCGGAGACTCCAGATTGCATGGTCTCCACGATGCTCAGAGTACAATGAAATGCTCAAAGCGAATATTTTTACGTAGAACTTTTTCCCCTAATGCTTCGTTTAATATTTCAAAAGATATTATTTTCTATAAATATTTTTCCTTGTGTATTTATAAAATTATACCTGAGATACTTTTTTATATGATTTATATAAAATATATATAAAAAAAAAATTAAAATCCAAATTTTTAAAATTACAAACAAGCAAAGTTAGAAGCGATTTCTGATCTACAAGATTTAGAGATAAAATTAACATTCCAAAACTTAAATATACAGCAACTCAAAACAACTTTTTCTATGCATTAAATTCTTCAATAATCTTCCCCTTACAATCAGAAAAATAACAGATTACTGTAAATTTTTATCTGAAACTAAAAAATATGTATACAGGCACCTAATAGATACATAAAAATAATTATAAGATGCCTGTGAACATCTGCTCATATTAAATTTGTAGCTTTTCATCTATATTATACCCTTCTCTACACACGAGTTTTCGAAAAAAAAATTAAAGTGTGTTGTTAATGAAGAAATTGTTAAAAATAAAAATATATACAATTAGACGAATTGCATAGTCGAGGGGAGAATTAACCATAATATTTCTGGAATACAAACATAACTTCGCTCAATACTTAATAATTCATTCAATGCCTTGCATCTGAAAAAAATGGAGCATTATCGCAAATACAAAGCTTCTACATACACTTCATCATCATCTACTTCTACCAGTTCTTTAGTCATTGCAAATGCATTCTTACAAACACTCACCAAAACAATTTAAATAAATTTTGCACTGAACCTTTATTTTTGACGTTTATGACTTAAAAAACAATAATTGCCAAAAAATTTAGCAAAACCATTTTGTGAACCATTTTGGTACATACTTGTATATTTGAATCTACATTTTTTAAAATAACAACATCATTAAGCGCCCTTGAGGTGGAAGTTTTTACGAAAATGGCGCTATACAAATTATCCAATATTATTATTATTATAACTAACCGAACAATCATTTTTGATATCCTAATTTAAATAAAATAAATAAAGATAGAAACTTTTTGCACCAGCATTACTTTCATAGTAATTGCACAATTCATTTCGTTTACTACTTTAGTCACTAAAATATTAACATATATTTTGTATATAAAAATTTTAATTTATAATCGTTATATTTGTGGCAACATAAATGTATGTTATATATTGTTACGTCTGTGGCATCTTCATGAGGCAAATATTATTGTGACATCACAATAATATTTTCCGTATTAATGTATCCGTGGCATCACAAATATAGTTTTAATAACACCTATTCTCAAACTACTGCATCTATTCCAAATGTCCGTTAAGAAAATAAAAATATATTTAATCCGGTTAAAATATTTTCACGTATAACATTTTTTTCGTGAAAAAGATTCACATATTTGAAATTTTCCAAGGCATAATTTTCATTTCATTCCCATTTGAAAGGAATAATTTCAGGCAATCCCAATTTCGGCGGCTGACTTGACAGCCATTTTCCTCCGACGTCTTTTGTTGTTGAGATTTAATATGGCCCAAGGTTAAAGTAGAATCCATTCTGCTTAAGCATGATGACAGGCCCGCTTAAATGTTGTAAAGCATTTAGGCGGGGAGAAAATGTGGCTACCGGGTTAGCAGCTGCGTTATTAAAAATGAGAGTAAGATTTTATTAAATAGTACCGATTATGCCTGAAAATTATGTTATAATGCACAGACAATAATATCTCATTATTATTTCTACATAAATATACATTAATTTAAGTATGTTTTTACATCATTCTACATTTGTAACTAATGTAATGGTGCATGTAACCCATTGAGGGCGGAATACAAGCGCCGGCAAAGATAGTACACAAAAAACAGCGAGTTGTTAATTGATACAATAGAACAATAATAAAAATTGTATTTTATGACTATCTTTTGACATCATTTGATAAACATGTTCGAAGAGATCACTTCTTTGTAAGAATAGCATAAAAATGATATTTGTTAAAATTTCTGAAAATACTACATGTATCTTAAATATTATTTATAATACTGAAGAGCTGGCAACACCAAAGCATAACTAGGAATACAAAAATGAGACTGGTTAGGGACGCCTATCTTTTTGATATTTCTCTATAGTGAAACGATGCTGGCGACGTATACTCTGCATACACAAACCATTCTCCTACATATTTCAATAAGCACGCTATGTAAATAAAGAATGAGGTGAAAGAACCACTTCTGAACTAACAGTGCAGCGTTGGTTTGAAAAGTTAGGCTTTAAAGATCAAGAGAGTCGAGAACGTCTTGCTACGGTTGAAAATCACGAATCAAAAAGTTTAGTAGAAGAAAACACAAGACATATTCAAAAAACCTACCTTTCTACACGATAACTTTCATGTTTTCAAGCAATTCGATTACTATTTTCGGAAAAAAAATCAATTGTCAGAGAAACAGCTAAAAATATTTCCCCGGATTGGAAAATGTCCGGCATTGATTCCGGAAGTAACCAAATATTTTTTTGATAAATATTTCTATATATCTTCCTATTGATTTATTTAATTTGTATAACATTAAAAACGAATTCTTGGCCTCTAGTCTGAGTTTTATTCTACAAGCATAAATGGTATTTTATTAAATATTAATTTTGAGAGGTGCAGTCCCTCTCATCATCAAAAATGATAACTTCTCGAAACTTTCTAACCACACAATTGAAACAAGCCACCTTTTCCAAAGTCATAATCCAAAACTTCTCCTCTAGGTACATTATAAAGGATTAATAATGAATAGTTTAGAAACCGTTCAAATATAAAAGAATTTAAATTTTGAGAAAATACTAATAAATAACATAGCATTCTCTAACACTTCACCTTTACTGTCCGTATTCCCGTTAACGACCAAAACCTACCCCTCTTTCCAAGCCCCAAATAGACTACAATACCTTGATTATCACCTGATGATGAGAGAGACTGCACCTCTCGAAACTATAGTAATGACAATAACCCAACACGTATGTAATACAAAGTTCAGTTGTGAAAATTAAAATAAGAATCTTATTTTATTTCATTGTTTAACTAAACGTTGTATTTATGTGTTAAATAGAGTTTAAAGGTTAAGATCGACCATTATCTTTAAAAAAGCGGAATATTTTTTTCTGATAAGGTAAATAATATTTTATTTGAATCAATTTAGAAGTGTTGGTATGTTATGCGATTTACTCCATTAAAAATATTTATATTTGATAAAAAAATTCGACATGTTAAAATATACAATTTCACCACATTTGACTTTTATTTTATAAGTTTTAAATATGTGAATTGAAATAAGCGAGCCAACGTCTCAGACGCTCCGAGCCTTCTACCCACATTCAAGAGACATCTTAGTGACATCCATTTTCTTACAAATGTAAATTTTCATTTAAACGTCTAAGCGAGCCAATTTAATACGAAACCGAGGAATAATATTTAAAAGATTTATTCATGTGTTACGTGATTAATCTCATAACAAAATTATGCTGAAAAATCTTACGCTTTAAATAAAAATCTTAATGTAAATTACCACGAGAATAAGACAATGATTTATCTCTTTATTGAGAATTATTGAGATTACCTAATATTCGTCATTTTAGATTAAGAGTCCGAAATAATTTCTATTAATTAATCATTTTAATCTACTAATATCAGTGAGTATTACACTTAACTTCATTTAAACCATATATAAAAAAAAAAAATTAAAAACAAAATAACACAAACGTAAAACAATAAATATACCATTTTTACATTTCTGTGGAAAGCTTCTGTAAGTCTAGTACGAAGCTGGTATTTTTTCAATTTTAAGCAGGACTACAATTCCAAAGCTTACTTGAATACGATTTTTCATAATCTAAACCGATGATAAAGCAAATGTTTTTTTAACTGATCGTCTCTCGGACAATTTAGTTTTTGGCCTGATTCTTTCAAAAAGTCACATTCATGAATCCAAAGAGACACGTTCGACTCGAAAGCCACGATTTTCTGACCTCAATACTGTATGTGTTTTGGATGCATTATCGTAATACATATAAATACGTTAATATTAAATACATTTCCAACCAGCTGTACCTGGTGTAACACGCATCATCAGCATCATATCTTGAAGAATATTCATTTAAAAACATGACAATTTATTATGTTTTAAATTTATAATTTCATGTTAGAAAAAGTTATTAATTCGTATATAGATTCCTTAACCTATTCCAGACACGTACTTGGTTACCTACTTGCTCGCCAACTAGCGCGGCGTTTTTCAGTGTTAATTTGATCGCCTTGCTGAAAACAACTAAAAATCTCTTTCTTTTCGATAAGGTGCCGGTTAACCTACTTATCTCGAGAAATACATGCAAAGTGGCCGACGGTACATTTCTTCAATTTGAGTATCTTAAAAGTGATCATCTTCCAGCATCATCCAATGATTACATAACTGATTGTGGAGAGAGAGGCGAGGCTTCAAAGGATGAGTGGTTTATTAGTACTGTGACATCCAACATTGATCATTGTCAATTGTGATTTCATTATAAACACATGTAAAAATGCCGTTCTTTCCAGATACGAGTACAAAAGGTTTTTTCTTTTAATATTTTGCAATATTTATTTTATACAAATGTACATTAGCACAACATATCACATGTTTCCGAAAATTTATTCGTCTCACTGTCCACAGTATTTAAAACATCTAAATAAATAAATTTTCTAATAAAATTTAAATCAGCATTCTTTAAAGTGTTTTAAATTACCCACCTCTGCCGATGAAAATACAAACTTTCTACAATTCAACCAAACCGGAAGAAGGTGAAAGTAAACGAACTTTGAACCATCTTTAAAGTTTTACCCGCGCTTTTAGTGAACTACGGTAAAGTCGATAAATTAGCCTTTTGCCAATTAGTTGATTGCGGAGGGCGAAGACTAATGTCGAATTATGGGGGGGGGGTGCAACCCTGAGGATTAATGACCGAGGCACGCCAATGCATTTTAAATATACACCGTGAACTGGTCTGAAGGTTTCTTCATTATTTTTTAACATGATATAATTAAACCTTATTTAAGAAATATGTAAGAAATAACCTTGGAAGTGAAAATGGTTTTAACCTGATTGCAGACTATTGTGAAAAAAGTTTTTTTTTTTAAATATTAATCAGTAGATTTATTTGTAAATTAAACCATCACAGCTATCGGTAAATTATGCGATTCATAAAACGATCAAGTCATTTTAAAATGTATAATTAAAATTCAGTCAATAACACATCAAATTTTGAATTTATTCATCATATAAATATATAGATAAAATAAATTTATGTTCTCCATTAGTACTGTCCATATCCGAGCTATTTTATTACTGCAAAATTAATTCATTTGATTTTTATTTATTTATTTAATACTATGCTACATATCAGAATACATATATTGTTTGGTTACTAATGGGCTTGGTGGATGCTTTTATTCAGATAGCTTCCAGCTTGTATATTATGTAAACATAATATATGAATCTAATAATTGGAATTACATAACGTCTTTACCAATAGTTAAAATAAACAAAGAAAATTTAAAAAATACATACGATAATAAGATGTGTGGAGAGAAAATCACAAGAAAGAATAAAAAATAATTCGAAATTGAAATGAAATATATACTTTTATATAATTGTTTATGTTTATAATGTTACTTTATGTTTACTTTATAGTTGAACATAATTATTAATTTAAAAATAACAAACTCTGTATTATATGAGCGACTTTGATTTTAACATCCAAGTGGCTCGTAGAAAGTTTATTATATTATTTCAATTAACAGATGTAATTAGTCAATTAGAATAAAATTATATTTGTGTGGTTTAATAACAGAAAATATAAAAACAATCATAATAATAGAAAAGTATATAATTAACTTAACTGAAATACAGGTCAACGTGTATTAATTATTAATTTCACATTTTTTATTGGTTATATAGAGAACAAATGATATAAGCTAGATATTTAGATATATTTGAGAATGGCAGGCCAACAGTATCGGAGAGATCATTATTTAGTGCCGGCACATCAGTTTGGCGGTAGTTGGCAGTGATCACAGTGAATTATTATTAATGCGCCCATACCAATATGTTAGGGGAAATGAAATAGAGAGTGATAGAAATATAATCCGTACGCCCAATTACACATATTTCCGATTCACATATCAAAGGATATCCAGAAGTGCCTCTTCCTGTCTTAGTTGTATAATAACACTTAAATCACATTTAACCTCAATACGTTTAGATGTATTTGTGTTTTAAAATTATGTATTACAATATTACGCCAAGAGTTTTATTTTGAGTTATGTGAAATAAATTTATGCAGAAAAAAATAAAATAATAACAGAAATGTATTTTGAATTAGTTTGATTTTTTTATTTATTTATTTCTTAGACACATATATTATATAGCTAAAAAAAAACAGTTTGTTAAATTTTTTTTTTTTTAAACATATTTTCAAAATGCATTGCCCAACTAAGCAAGCCTATTTTATGGCAAATTGGCTAATAATTCATATTTCACAAATCAAATAAACCAATATAACTCTTTGAATACTAGGCAAAACACAAAATACAAAAGGAAAGTACATACAAGGCAAAGTATGAGTGAAAATATATAAAATCAGAGAATTAAAATACTAATGTGCAATATAATATGTTGATACGTCGTGCGCCGTCATCCGAGGATGGAATCCAGCGCACAACACCACCAGCTAGACTCAGTCTGTGGGTACATAAGGGTTGGTGTCGGAATGCCTATCTCAGATGTGTGGGGGAGGTCTCAGACGATAATAACACTTTAATCACATAATTTACACTTTATTCACTAAACAGGAGAAATTCGTCATTGTAACACGTAGAGGGTTCCAGATCTTTCCGTGGCCGGACCAAAGGATCATCTTGTCTTCTGTCTTGTCCAAGTAGACCTATCTTGACTTAAAGGCGTGGACTGTGCCTCGCTTCCATTCACGCTCGCAGCCTCCCGCTCATTCCCACGGAGAGTCCTTCCTTCCTTGAGATTCACGGACAGAACAAGGCCCAAATATCTCTTATTCTGCCGTGAATATAATACTACGCAATGAGTCCTTCCTTCCTTGACACACACGGACAGAACAAGCCCCGAGTATCTCTTGTCCTGCCGTGAATATAATACTAAGTCTTATTCGTCGCCATTTCTCGATCTTTTACACCAATACTCAAATCTCGGCGGAGCGCCGCTTGGCCTCCGCCTACACGCACCGCACAGCTCGGGCGCTCGCTACGAAGTCCCCCTCCACCTTCCTCCGACCTCGCTCTACCGGCCGCGCCTGCTCGCGCCGGAAGATGGCGCCTTCGGTCTTCGCGCGTATTTTCGAATGTTACAATGTATAAATAAAATTTAAGCACATACGAGATAAAGCTAAGTGAAAAATTTTTTTTAAGAACACATTATTATTAGTTATTAGATGCAATTTTTCAGAACATAGGTCTGTGATATTTATGACAGTTTATTCTCAGTATCTGCTCTACCTAATTTTAACAACCAATTAAAATAATATTTTCCAATGCTTTAATGCCACTAAACGTTTTACGTTATTTCAAATTTGATTTAAGCTGAGTTTGTCTTTATAAACAGAAAATTAATTAATGATAATATTTGTGTAATTATTATACTATATGAAATATCAAATTTATTTGATGATAAATGTTATATTTTTGAGAATTCAAACATGACCACAATTTGAGGTGGCAATAAAAATAATTGGTTACGATTTCAGATATTTAGTATCTGTATTATAGGAATGAAATATTGAGTATTTTAAAATATGTTTAAACTATTTTATTACATACCCCTAGCACAGTTTGTTAAAATAAACAACCAACCCTTGTAACCTTCACTTAAAACCTTCAACATGTACCTTCAATAATGTGGCATGACATAAGTATTAACTCAATCAAATAATTAACTTTAGATTAACCATATTGATTTCTTTAACGTTGACTGATTTCACCAGCATATATACCAGCGAGCTCTGGTCGAAATACAAGCAAGTGACATATAACCGTCTCCGAATTCACTACAACAACTCATACAGAATACTGTTTGGATTGGCGCGTTATTGAAGAGCATCTACATCTATACAGAGCATATACATGGGTTCGTTCCACTTCTAAGTTGCGGGCGTAAAGATGCGGCTGGAGCTCAGCACCAACTCTCTGGTGCAAGCGGCGCTCTCATGGAAAGCTGATTCCCTGACCAGAAAATGGCAACGCCTTCAGAATAGCTACATGTACAACAATGGCTGTGACTGAAGTAGTTATATATGTAATATTTATATTTTTTGTGTATATATGCGTGAACTTTTTACTTTTTATTAACTATTTTACTTATTAATATTTTCCTTTGTTTGCTTCTTCTTTTTTATAGCATTATATTTATTTCATAACCTTAATGAATAACATAATATATATTATCTCTATGACGATCGGGTTAAAAAAAACCTGATCACGCTGAAATAAACACATTATTATTAATATTATTAACTGGATAACACTGTATATTAGTTATGACGGACATCCACTATTTAATCTATATATATATTATTATAATATATATAGATTATTAATCAATTGCAAACACTGTTTCGCATGTTATCGCCCTGACAAAGATACAGTAGTATCAAAACCAGTCGACATCAGAATAATCAATGTGGTTGGTATATTTACATTGATGAACAAAAGGTGCCGAAACTTCAGAGTAGACAGTTTATCTGCATGGATTAAAACACACCCTTATTGTATACTAGAGTTACAGAATATCTAAACTAAATGATGATATCTTAATTAATACATAGGTACATGAAATCAGTTGAGCGAGGGTTTTTTTTTATTATTTTATCTTAATTACAAGAAACTGTGTCCTAACTTGGCCAGACCTTTGGGCCCGACCGCAGTGGACCCGAGCCCGAAGTGAATTCAAACCCCCAACAATATTTCACCTCACCCACGGAGAGGAAAGCCCAGACCGCCGGTTGGCGGCGGGTGTGAAGGAGGGGTGCGGGTGAGAATGACCGGAAATGAATCCGCAGCACGTCCCTACTTTTTGGATTTCGCTAGGGTTGACTGTTCGGCGACTAATTTAATTTTATAAATAAATTAATCTTAAAAAAATATATATACATTTTACCTTGTAATATTAATATTTTTTATACACGTGCAAATATCAAGATCTGTTCAAAAATTGTTAAACTTACATATAAAACGTTATTTAAATGATTAGTGACTCATTTATTTCATCACAATTCACTTTTAGTATTTTAGGATCATTCGAATAGAAGTTATTGTGCTGTATTAATTTATCGCAGTCATGAAATACCGAGTAAAATTTTTTATCATAATCTTCTTTTGTGGTAATATATTGCCGCTCTGTCGGCGGCATTGAAAAGTTCTACTAGATAGGTTACCAATACGGTCGCTAGGAGCGCCAGACGACGCGAACCGGTCGCGCCAGGCCAGAGGTTGACCGGTACCAGTTTTCAGCAGTGTAACCTTACGGGGGTTCGTAAGTACTTTTTACTGTCGAGCTCAAGTGTTCAGTTATCTTTTTTACTTTGTCTTATTTGGTAATACATTTTACTCAAATTCTAGCAATCTGAATAAAATAGCTCGTAAGTCTGCTTTTCGATTTGTAACCTTTGGGGCCAACCTACAACTGTGGTATGAGAGGTTTGGTGTGATGGAAACTTGGTAATATATTTCATTCAAATCACATTAATTATACTTATAAAATTATTTTCTATATATTATTCACTCGTCTTGCAAACAATCGCCAATCGTTGGACAAACGCAGTCATCCAGAGGTACTTGAAGAGATTCAAGATGCCGATTGGTCTCCCTAAACTACTGGTCTGATGAAATTATCAAACTCTGTAGAAATGCGCGGCAGTGAATAACAATGGACAGAATAAAATGGCCTTCATAGAAAATATCTGATGAAATACTATTTACTCAGATACTTTGCAGATATATATAATGATTAATTAATGAAATAAATAAAAAGTTTCATATAAGTTTTGTTATGCTATAAGGGTGATACTATCTAAAGATAAGAAGTATTTTCTGTATTTTCTCACCCCTACACCTAGGGTAGCTTTATAACAGGGTGAGTAATAAATAACAGCACAGCTTCGGTTGATTTCAGCGGGCGCTGCGTATGTTGGGCGTACTGCGATTTCTCGATACATATATTATTAGTAGAATCCATTTATTAGCAATAATTAAACTTTACCGTAATTTAATTAGGATACGTCTGATATTTGCTGATTTAAGTCGTAATCTTAAAAATATTTGAATATTTTTGATGTGTAAACATTCCGCTGTGATCATGTCGTGTTTCACTCTTTAGCAAAATTTCTTATTACAGTTCTCTCGAAAAAGTTATGACAAAAAATATACCAAACTAACATACCATGTTCATTACGTTAGTGACGTAGTTTATTCGTAACATAAACGTCAAACTTATGTTTTAAATGTTGAGACATTTTCATGTCGACGTTCGAACACAAAAGCATATACAATATGATAGAAATATCCCGGTAAAAATTCAATACCTATTTAATAATTATAATTAAAAAATAATCCATATCTAGTACCTACTTACGCAAAATAAAATGTAAAAAAATACTATTCCTTCTTAAAACAAAAATATAAAATAAAATACTTGTTTTTTTAATTATATTCGTTTAATTTAATTGAGATGCGTTTCGCCTTGTAAGGGCATTATCAATCAATCGAGAGATCAAAACAACTGTTTTATTTTCACATATTTGTTTATGGAGTTCTACAAACTTACCAATGAAACTGTAAAAATATATAATCTTGAAAGATTCAACCAAAATTTAATCTGAGAAATATTGCAATTTAAAAAAATATATTGTTCGTTATTTGAAAAAATAAAGCTGATAGTTCAGCTGGGGAGCAACCTACCGATAACAGAAATGTTCCAAGTTCAAGTCCCGATGATAGATCTGTATTTTTTGTCGAAAGAAAAAGTTTTTTAAACATTTTTCCCATTTTGTTGTGTATTTACTATATTCTTGAATATTCACCTAAAAACTTATCCATTAATGAACTATTTTTTTTACTTTCTTCAAACTTTTTCTGTAAGGGTTGGGATTTTATTGCTGATACAAGTGTTCTCCATCCATCTTGGCTTTTTGCTCTCACTGTAGCCTTTAGTAATTTATCTTATTCGGTTTCTTCTTATAACATCTACTAATCCTTAAAGATATCTTATGCCTCAAATATTGATTATCTAACCCTTTCTATTTCAATTGCTTATACTCGTTTTACCTTATTTTCCAGATTGTCTATTCTCATCTTACTCTTTGTTTGAGAAATATAAAAAATATTCCAATTAAGAAATATATGAATGCATATGTTAAAAAATCACTGCTCTTTATTTTTTTTCGTGTAGAAAAGAGCAGAAAAAAAATGACCTAATCAGAATATAAGTTGAACCACGTTACGAAATTCATTTCAAACGCGATTTATTATTGAAATAGCTCACCCATCATTGATGAATGGTGGAATCTAATGGAAGATTAAAACCCTAATAAGACTCGTGGAAGACAGATTGAAGAGGCTGGAAGAACTTTCCCCGAGATGAAAGAGAGACAGAAAGATTTACCGTTGCTAAATGAAAGAAACGGCCGCACATTTGTTTGTCGGACCGTGTAAATTATTTCGCCGAGAAAAACGTACGCATGGAAATCAATTTAAAGAATTAAAAATATTTTCATTATTATTTTCCAACTATTCTTACGATAATTGAGGATCAAAAAATATAGCTTGTCACACAGCAATACCCTTAAAAGCCCGTGTTCAAGATGACCTCTCAACGAAAATTTGATACGCGAGTAAAACAACAATTTACGAATCATTACTTTACATGTTTTGTACGTAGATTTAAATGACGCATCCAATACACATCTACCTCTAGCGACTCTCAGAGATCAATGACTCTAAGGAATTGTCGTGGACACGAGATATGACACTTATAACTACATTAAATGAACTACTTTCATCGATGAAATAAAATTAACCTAATATATTCTGATAATACAATTTAAATTAATCAATTAGAAAGCTATATAGAAAAATAAATGTTGGTTGCTACAGGATATAATAAATTCCGAGTTCGTATTCCATATTTATGTATTTCTCTTTAATTTAATTTGTATTAAAATATATCTGAAGTTGCGACTTCACAACAAAAATGTGTATTATAAATAATATAATATCCGTATAGCAATTAGTAAAATAAGCGTAAAGTTAAAAAAATATAAGTATCAACATTATCACTATTAATATTGTCAATATTGAGAAAATTAAAAATATAAGTGAAGACAAAAAATGTGAACAACATAGAGCACTGAAAATTTTAGAAATTGATCTACTTTCTGAGGTTATGTAGATAGAAAAAGAATAATTAATTAATTATGTCTACTACCGAGTCTTTTACCTCATTTCCTCTTTCCCTTGCATAAGGAGTTGAAAAGACCTTATTTTTTGTGACCGAAGTATGCTGCTTTTTTTCGTTTAATAGACAGCATTAATTCTTTTGACCGGTTCATAGTATCTCTTATTTTTTTGTATACTGATTATTAACAGGTCGTTGATAATCTGTATGATACTCCCCCTATATCTCCTGTGCATGTTAGGGTTAAACAGTAACTTTTGAAGCAAAGTCTTGACAATGACACTGTGTCGAAATGTCACCCTAAATTTTCCCTAGTAAGACGCGGTCTAACCTAGAAGGAACACCGATTCTGAATTTTTCTGTATATCCTTCCTTCTAATTGAAGGAATTCTAATTTGAAATACAACACTTGTCCATACATTTGGTATAATGGAGTTATGAATGACACATTTTGCTATTAGACTAGAGCTCAAAATTGTATTTGAAAAACTCTTGTCCCGTACCGGCTATGAATTTTCTATTCCCTTAAAAATAACTTTTGTTTGAAAAACAACACTAATCCAGGACAAGTTTTGTTTCTCAAGCTATCTATTGAAGGTGAGCATCTATGTCAGGGGGAGATCTAGAAAATAAGATGATGATAAAACCAAGAGGAAGCCCAGAACTTCTAATTACAAGTACAACATAAATAGCAGCTTAGGTAAGAAATGGGTATGCAAAAAAGATTTCTTGACCATTCATGGTATTTCTAATGAACGAATCTTCTGGAAAATCACCTGTAGATCAAAGGGGCATGAAAATTCCAGTAAATGTCAAAACGATATCTTTTTTTACTAATATTTTGTAGCATATCAATTCATATCCAACAAAGTGAAGTCACTCTTCTTTTCGTGAAGTGCTATATTTGAATGAGCGTTTAAATACGCAAATCATGCGCGACCAGTTCAAAATAAAATATCCCAATGCTAATGTCAAATACTCCTACTATCATAAGATATTCAAGCAACATTTTTCTCTCTTATTTGTTGGATCATAAGTGGATACTTGTACGTGTGAGCCCGTCAATTTATTGATGGACTGGTATCATCTACCTTTAAGAAGTTGGTCATAAAAAAACGATATTTCACTACCTAGTGAACAAGCGTATGAAAATGATTGTAAATTTGTTATAAATAAATAAAAATTGATAACATAAGGCAGGTTAATCTAAGAAATTTTATGATTAATTGTTTTAGTGGCAACATTATTTGAAGATATTGAGAAGTAATTGTTGTAGATAATATTTATTTAATACTTTATTTGATCATATGTCTTTCCTTATTTGTAAAAATGACTATATATTGATAAATAAATCTTCATTTAAGTTTGGTCGACAGTATATTGTTTCTCAATTGATTAATTAAATTTGTATTAAATATAAAAATACCACAGAACTATATTCTGAAATTGAAACTTCGCAAAAAAAATTGTTTTCATTACATATTAATGGTGGTAAAATTAAACCGCGATTGTAACTGTGATTGTATTCGATTGTAACTATGATTAATAATTGAATAACTAAAAAGTAAACCTCCAACAGTTAAATCTTAGTTACCAAACATCGTTAAATCTCTGTTACCAATCAGTAGCACAGTCACAGTCATGTAACGGTTTACCATTACTATTAAATGTATATAATTGTAATATGAAGTACCTATTATTTAAAATAAAAAATTCTTACATTTTTCCCTCAGAGTACATTTTTCTGATCAAAATTCTTCGTTTTTGATCAAGATTCCCGAAGGAAAATATACGCGAGTCCTTTTTTGCGAAAATCGTTTATTGTATCACGTATCACCGAAAATAAAATATTTTCTTATCTCGCATTTTCGCCGTGAAACCCATCCAATCCCTCAACCTCTGAGATGGAAGAATGGTAAACTGAATATTCCAAATCTCCCGTTGTTGAGACCTCTCCATCACGGGGCCATTTGCATTGTCTTCACGTCTTGGCGCGCATTTTTCTCGCATTTAACACTGAGTGTATTCAGCGCGCCGCCCGGGACGCCCAGGAACGATTCTTTGTCTTTTTTGTGACGTAATATTTTTTGTTTTAAAAATTGAGAGAAGGCACCATCTGTGGCCTGCGAAAATCTGTATAAACCGAGCGAGACTTAAGACGTGTCAGTGGTTTTAAGAAGGCACCGACTGTCTGAATTATTAAGTGATTTGTTAGCCCATAACACCTTCGATGTGGGTATTAATATTCCGCCAGCGGAGCGCGTTTCAACATTGCCGTATTATTATAATTTCACCGTGATGTTTTCTTCATGAACGTAAGTACCTAAATTAGGTACATTATAATACTTTCCCAAATAAATTGAAAAACTACGTTTTTAGGATCTCACGTTGAAAAATTTCTTCATACTTTTTTCGATCATAATTGGGAGGCCTCGAAACGATCCTACGTTAAACAAGTATACATATATATAAGGTGTTTCAGACCTAGTCCACAATACTTTAAGAATGGATATCTGACTAAATTACAAGTCGAAAATGTTCAAGGAATATGTGAATAATATCAACCATCTCGGAGATTTTCATATGATTTAGAGCCTAAAGCAAGTATATAAATTAATAATAGATATATTTCGAAAATATTTATTTCGAAGTACGCACACAAGCTTAACATGATTGTGTAAATTTTCAAACAGTAATATTTTCCCTAACGGTGAAGATTTTCACACGTTTCTTGAACATTTTCGACTCGCAATTTAGTCAGGTATCCTCCCATAAAATATTGTGGACTATGTCTGTTCACCCTGTATATATATTTAATATACTTTCATTATAACTTCCGTAGTTTTTATCAAATTTCTATAAAACTTTTCAGCATAATTTATCTACTAGGTTTCTTTTTAACCATCTAGAGCAGCTGTTCAAAAATATATTGGTCCTAGAGAAAAAAGTAAAAAATATACTTAACATACACAGATTAAATCTACTAGATTATTGTGGCCGAAAGGAATTTTTTTTATACAATAGTTGTAAATAACACATAATGTATGCACTTATTTAAATACACATTTAATTATTCTATATATTTGGAATTACTAATAATACATATAATTTCATATTATCTCTCTAAAGGGATAAATGAATAATTATGTTTACCCAATTAAGCAATGTTTATTTTGTTAGTATCGTAGGTATATATAATACTACAGGTAATCAAAAAAAAAATTTTTTTTTAAACCGCGTTATATCACGTGTATCATATTATCCCCTGCATAAAATATTGTTTACTGGTTCGAAAAAATATTCACTAATTCTATTAAGAATAAAATTAAAATAACATTCACCCTGGCGGAGAACTACATCCCTACCATGCTAACCATTATACTGCCGAGGAATCAAACAGTACGTAAAAATAGCAGTTTACATATATCTTATTAATATTAGTTTCATACAGAGTTCAACAGAGGTAAATATTTTTAAAATGAATTTAAGAATGGTTAAGAATTTTAATATTAGTTTAAGAATGTGTAAATAGTCATAAGTTTGCAATAAATTTTAATGTTAAAAATTAGAATTCTAAATATATATGTCAATTTGACACCACAGTCTATTACGTAGGTAGCTATGACGGAAAACACAGGCTTAGCATGTGCAAGGTTTCGGGATCGATACTCAATCCCTTTAGAAGTGTCTGGTATAAACCCCGATACGCGTAAAAGTGAAAATAAAAGTGAGAGTATTTAAAAAAGTTCAAAATTTTCTAATGTAATTTTATTGACAAATTTTATTTGGTACCTGTTAATAAATATGTTTAAACAATTTTGAATGCAAAACATTAATCCATGCATACAATATAATGATATTATAATATAAAATCAATGTATAAATTGTAATTTCGTAGATATAGTGTTTCGGTGGATACTGCAAATTGGCCAGAAAATGTAAATATCAGCCTGAGAAATGACTAAGAAAAATTGCCGCCATTTTGTTCGGGAAATTAAATGGTCACGGCCGGAAGCCAAGATGGACGCGGCGGAGAAGGGTTTAGAAGGTTCGAAGCAGGCGTGAAAAATTGTGCAATCTTCGTGGTTTATTGGTATTTCGTTGGGAAAACGGTCACTCTTGAAAATCGGATGTTAAAACATACATCGTGTCTCGTACTGCCCATCAGTAAACAGGGGATGGCGCCCTTTCTAAACTCTTGGTGTTGGTCAGTTACCTATGCCTCTTTTAGAGACTTCCATGTTTCACTGAAATTTTAATGGAGATCAGAGTTTAAAAATTTAGTATTGCAAATATCTAGAGAGCTTAGAGTTAGAAAATTAGATATCTTTTAAATTACATCATGTTTCTCCCACATAAAAAATATCGCACGCTCAGTAGAAAAGTGTCATTAAGTAAAAACAAATAAACATTAAAATAAAAACAAATATGAACCATTTTTTAAACTTAATTACGGAACCGTTATTTGTTGTATGAACTTTTTTTATTGATAAATAGTGAAAGACTTATGGATCGACACGTATTATTTCACAGGAATCAAAAAAATTACGAATAAGCAGTCTCGTTGAAAAGAGACAACGAAGGGGCGAACTAATTTTAATATGGTTTTTCATGGGGCATAGAGAATTATGTTTACTTCATTTTTTTTAAATAAAATAAAAATTAGAAAATTTTTCAATGAGTTGCAAAATATTTACCATGTGTAAAATATTATTCGATTATATTTATCTATATGGTATGGTTTGCATACACACAGACGTCATACGACGCTATCTATGCGTGGTATGACACACCAACGCGCATAGCACGTGGAAGTCGTACTATCAATATCATCGCATATTCTCGTGATCTAAACTTATATAGTGCCATTCTCCATATTAATGATTATTAAATAATAATTAATTTCCTTTGCGTTAATATTGAAAAATTATTTTAAATATATATGTCATATAGCTTGCCATTTTCAAACGCGAATGATACAAAAACATATTTTTACATAATAAATATTATTATACACTTAAAAAATCACTTAAAAAATACACTTAAAAATAAAAACAGTAGTTTACATATATTTTAAGCTCCTTATTAATATTAGCTTTATACAAAGTTCAATAGGGGATATCAATTTTTAAAAATGAAATTTAAGGTTTAAGAATATGTAAATAATCATAAGTTTGCATTAAATTCAAACGCAAAAAATCAGCATTCTAAACATATATGACAATTTGACATCATTGCCTATTAGGGAAGCAGTTATAATAGCAAAGCACAGGCTTAGGATGTGAGAGGTTCCGGAATCAATACTCGACGACTCTAAAACATTTTTGATTTTGGGTTTTGGAAGTGGTGCCCAAAACCGGTAAAAACGAGAATAAAACAACAAGTAAAAGTGAGAGTATATAAAAAAGATACAAAATGTAGTTTTATTGACAAATTTTACGTAGTTTTGCTGATTAATGTTTAAATATGTTATGAATGGAAAACGAAGCAACTAAAATATTTTTTCGATAAATCGAATTTTTCTGTACACTTTTCTAGTTGAAATTTTTAATTTGTATTAAAAATACCACAGCACTATGTTCTAAAAAAACAATAATGCATTCTCCGTAAAAATATTTTAAAAATATTTGATCGATTGTGATTTTTAATATATTTTCTTTGACGGTACGACAAACGACACTACACTTGAAAAAAGAAATGATAAATTCAAAATATAGATTATTGATTAAAAACAAACGTGACCCATTGAGTGATCCTCTTTTTGGTAATGGTCATTTTTTAAATTTTATATGTAAATCCTGAAGAGAAATATAATATATATAACTTATCATCACGCCGTTTCCCCGCCGGGGTAGGGAGAGATAATAAAGCGCCACACTCTTCTGTCCTGACTCACAATTCTTGCCTAATCCACATTCATATACTCTATACACTAGTCTTACTCTCATAGATATTAAATAAATGTTAAATGAAATGATATATATATCCTACTTATTACTTTTAAAATATATTATATTCTCTAATATTAAAATAAATGAAAAAATACATCTTATGCATGGTCGTCGATTATTAAGGCTTGTAACAGGATTGTCTTCAAGTATCTGGTTTATCTGGTCATGCTAAGTCTTCCGCGGACGTCCTCTATTTCTGGTGCCATCAACACTTGCGTCATATATCTTCCTTACTATTCTCTCCTCATTCATTGCAGAAAGTTTTGTTGCAGAAAATGTTGTATAATTAGTTTTATCAGTATTTAGAGTTATCAGATTGCAATGGAGCTATTTTTTTAATTAATCGAATTCCTAATGTCACTACTTTTAAGACCTGTTTAAAGACCGTGTATTTCCGCAGATTTGGATAACTGTATCGTTTGTACTGTAACTATTTACATTATTTATTCAATGAATATTACATTATTTAGAAAATAATGGTCTACCGCAAGGGTGATACAGAGATCACTTAGAAGATGGTTGGTTCAAATATTTTAAATCTTCGCGCGTGATCAGATTTTAACTTATTAAGCATTACGCCTAAATTCTGCAAAGTTCCCTTTCTCTAGGTCAGCATTACAGCATCGGATTTCACCCTATCATAAATGTTTCCACCAGCTCCGAGTCCTTAGTGCTCCCGGGGCGGCCGTTTGGGGGGCAAGGCAGGGGCGGAGTACCCGGCCGTCGTAAAGCCATTACCTCCGGGGGCTCGGCCCCTCCACTGGGCCGGAATTTGTTAGCTGTGCCAGCACGAACTATCGTACCAGTATCTCGAAATTATTCCGGTAATAAAAATCAAAGAATGTTTTAAAAGATTTAGAAATTTTGTTAAATTACCCACAAAGTTACAATAAATTACAATTTTTTACTGAAAATAGTTTTTTGATAGTTTAGTCTGATTTTGCGAAAACATTAATAGATTTTTTTAAATGATTCATTTATAAATTGCAAAACATCTTCAGTAAAATCATATATGTAATAAAACCGTGTAAAAAAGTTAATATTCCAGGACAGCGAAAACAAAAATGAATCATTTTTAAATAAAAATAACGAAACTGTTTTTCTAACCCTTCTCCATTCATGCAGTTACTCAAGTCTACCGCTCCAATTAAAACTAATATTTTCGTAAATACACGTAACACAAAAAACATATTTTTACCAAATAAATTTAAAATATTAACGCTTTGAAACAGCTAATAATTTGTAAGATTCGCTTCACAGTCAATTATGTATAGCGAATCCTACAAATAATTATATGCTATTTCAGGGAAATGCATATCAAATTTAGTTCATATATGACGATAGTGCAGTGGTACTCCAAATGAATCTACATTTTAACATATATATAACTTCCAAAGATTTGATAGATATGAAATTTGATTAATGAATGAGAAAATTAAACGTTATATTTTGAATATGAATTAAATATATTAATTAGAAATATAAACATATAAAATCAATTTTATCGAAAAATATTGTTGTTGCCCCACCGGGATTCGAATCTGGATCTCTTTCTAAACCGGGGAAGGTGCATTATCCAACTATGCTACAGCGACGATATTTTTAGTGACAAATTTTCGAACTTATATGTTCCTTTTTTGATATTAATTCATCTACCTTGTTTTCAGTTCATAAGTTCATAGTTCATAATTTAATACGATAACTTTTTTAAATATTATACATACAGTGTAAAAAAAATTTGAACTGACCTCATTCATCTGCAAGAGATGCGGATCCGGCATCTAAGATTATGAAGGCAGCGGAGGTAGTACGAAGTGCTATTGATGGCCATCGATACGATACCCATACAACCGACCGCACTTCCACCATTGCCAAGACTTACAGCCTGTTTGCCAAGGATACTGCAATAAATAATAAATTCAATAAATATCTTTACAAAAAGTAGTCAATTTAATAATCTAAATTATTAAAATAATATATTAAACATATTAGAAGAATCAATTAGAAAAATCTACAGAAAAAAATCTATGCATTGAAGTTATCAAGTTAGATTAAGTAGATAACCAGTTTTAACATCTTGTTGATGTTTTTAGTGTTAGTTTTGTGGTTAGCAATAAATAAATGTTTTATTTAAATTTGACTTTGTTTAAATCACTGTGTTGTTTATTTTAAATATATTACCTATTTCAATGCTTCCCTGTCAATCACCTCTCTACTCTTACCAAGATTCCGCCCACACTCCGTAATGGATATGTTGTTTAAATTGTATGGAATAGTTCAGTTGTTCACCAGTCCTGATGAAGATATGTCAGTATCGAAACTAGTTGACATAAAAACAACACAGTGGTGTAAGCAAAGTTAAATATAAATACAATTTTAAAATTTTAACTTCTCTTTTGATCCACTCATGTCTATCCCTCGTTAGAGGATCGTGATCTTCATCAACTCTCGCCCTCTTGACAGATCTTACAGAAAAGAATCTGTTATTTTTTCCACTTGGTCGATTCAAAAGGTGGAGGATCTTTCACATTTTATTCGTCCATTGACGTGATCCACCACAACAAACATCTCCATCCATGATATCGTCGGTTCTCTCAAGATGCCCAAGAAAGTGAATGATTCGTTTTCGGTAAATGTTTGATGATCTGCTCCTACAGAATGACGATATTCACGCGTTTCGTCGTCCACGGTATGCGCAACATGTGTCTCCATTTTCTCTCAGGGTCCATGATTCTATATCATACAGAAATATAGAATGTACAAGATCGGCCTTGGTAATTGTAATAATTATATTATTAATTATTACGTACTTGCTTAGTTAGTACGTTTCAGTTGTACACCTCGCACTTGGATTGATAGCTGTCCAATAGAAACTCTTATATGACAATTAAGTATTTATTATAAGAATCATACAATGATGGTACAAGGTATATAACTCGTATCGAAGTCAACAATAACGCAGAAAAGAGGGCGCGTCTTGCTATTTATCCCCGCACACACGCACACATGTATACATCCCGCCTCGGCGATGCGGCGCTCACACACACACACACACACACACACATGCACACACACACGCACACACACGCACACACACGCACACACACGCACACACACGCACACACACGCACACACACGCACACACACGCACACACACGCACACACACGCACACACACGCACACACACACACACACACACACACACACACACACACACACACATCTATACAAACTCAAGGACATCACATTAATAATAAAATAGATTAACTAAAATATTTTGTATATGTACGAGTACATGCTAATATTTTATTGTCAACGTCGCTGTGCTTCTGCCATGCAGAGGCAAACATTTATAATAAAAATAATAAAATGATATTATGTATTATCGCATGCTGCTCGGGTTGCCCTGGCATCATTAGATCCCCGAGCCTCATGTCGCCAGCTAGCCACCATCCGTATTTACACTGCGTGGGTTTTCGCAAAGTCAGGAACATGGACCGCTAAATGAGTTAACTTTTGTCTGCAGGGGAAGGGAGAATGCACAAATACACGAAATGTTAACATAAATGATTATAACTTAACAAAATTATCACTTACACTAACAGCCACTTGACCTGGCTAACCTCACTAATTTCATTCAGTTCTCATGTTCATTTCGCTGTCTTCTTCTATGTCGCCATCTTCATTGTTTAATACCTTGGAGATTCAACCGAGTCCAGAGTAGAGTCGCTTCACCAAGTTGTTATAAATTAATTATCGTTCCATACATCGCCCATCGTATTCCAAAAGTCTTGCCTTGGCAGTCGGGTAAAACTCATCCATCCTCAGAGCGGAGGATGCCATACCACTCCCTCGGCCCCTGAGAGTTATGCCATCTTCTGATTATCGCCACCTCTCGTAAGCATGGTCCGCATTCCGAATAGTGGAGCGCCCGATCAGCAAAAGTGACAGCTTCCTCTATCTTGTCTTAACCTTGTTAGTCGGGTAAAACTCATCCATCCTCAGGGCAGAGGATGCCAGACCACTCCCTCGGCCCCTGAGAGTTATGCCATCTTCTGATTATCGCCACCTCTCGTAAGCATGGTCCGCATTCCGAATAGTGGAGCGCCCGATCAGCAAAAGTGACAGCTTCCTCTATCTTGTCTTAACCATAGACACCCTCCACTTAGCGGGCGTTTGATTGACCAATAGAAAGATCGTTAGTGCACAAACGGTGAAACCCATCTGCTTCTGTTTACTAATGTATTGCACACACCTAGGGAAGGAAAATTTCTCATGTGACAGTGTATAACAATATTCTTGAAAATGTATTTATATGTTTAATTTTAAAGTGTGTCAAAATGTTTATTATAATAATAAGGTAAAAATGTTGTAATGCTTAAGAGTGGACATTTTCAAAGAGTTAAAATAATATAAGTTTTATTAGTTTTATCATTAATTTTTGAAGTAATATTGAGGCCGACATCAAATCGTAGGGGTACTCATGTACATCAAATATAAAGCAAATGCATTAGTTTTACATGCTTTATTTATCTCTAACGACTCCAAATTATTTAATTTGTGACCAACACCATTTATATGCAAAATTGACAATCCCAATTTTTTATCAAAACCATGACCATTTTCACTATTGTTCAAACATTCCAAATGCTCCCTTACTATTATATTAAAATTTCTACCCACTTTACCGATATAAAATGCAGCACAATCCTTGCAACTAAGTTCATAGACACCAGAATTGTTAAATTTATCATCTTTGTCTTTTGAATTTATGAGCAATTTTGCATATAAACGGCGTTGGTCACAAATCAAATAATTTGGAATCGTTGGAGATAAATAAAGCATGTAAAACTAATCAAAAAATTATAAACAACCAACTAAAAAAATTCTAAAATTTTTTCCTAAAAATTATTCGACTAAATTTGTATTAAGTAACAATTTGAGTTAGGTATTAAATTTATTTTTTAAATAATTGTTGTTTTTTTAAAAATAGATTCTGGTAAAGAAACAATAATACATGTTTTTAGTTAGTTATGACATACTAAAGAAGAAAATTGTATTTTTCGAAAACGGTAGATGTATTTAAACTCGATTACGTGGTTAATAAAATCAAGATAATAAATAAAAAATAAGTTTAAATAATTAAAATAAAAGCATTTTTTAAATAACTAATGTAAAACTGAAGTTAACGTTTGAAATTATAAGACTCATATTAATTATTTGAATTCAAGAATTCTGCTTGCATTCTAGAGTAGGTGAAGTACCTGCTCTGGATCTTATCTGCTGAAGATAGTTTGAGCTACTCCAAGGCGCTTTTATGAAATTTACATTTCAAAGTAAATTAAGACTTTGATTAAAAGCAAATATTCGCTTCTCCCTTGTATTTAATCCTCGTGCGGTGTTAATTTATTTATAGAGTGACTTGTTTGAAAATCTCGTTTTAAAGATTTTTTTAAAAATATTTTTTATTTTATTTATTTATTACCATCAACGTCCGTGTGAACATCTACATAAGAATAAAAAAATATTTATTTTAACATAACAAAAAAATTAAGTATAATTTACGTACAAATATTTCTTCAATTCAGGTATGCTCCTGTAACTAAAAATGTCAACGAAATTCAACTTGTTACCAAGCCGGCATTATTATTTATATGTGTACCTACAAATAACACTTCATGCTGTCTCGTTTAAGTTGGTATTTTGTATCTACTCAGTACAGTCCAACATACTATTGATAATTCTATATAGAAATACTGTATCGCTCAAATCTCATCTCCAGGCCAATTTTTTCAAATGAAGTATACTAATTAAATAATCCTAATTTATATTTTCTATCAGAATACGCAATTTAAAATTGATAAATCTTAGAAATTTATGTTGCACTCTTTTGGTTTTATAATATGTAAGCCATAGTAGGGAGACCACAGAGTGAAGTTAAATTCTAGCGTACTTCTTACAATAGATGTATATAAAGTTGTTAGAGAGCGGAGGGAGTTAAAGTTTTTAGCTGTCCTTAACACAAATCTTAGGGATTTCATCACTTTGTTACAAATTTCTTTGTAATGTTGAACAAATAACAATTTTTGGTCGAAGAGCACACCCAAATCCCACATAACTGCGACTCTACTTAGATCAATATAGTTAATGCTGTACTGAAAAAAGAGTTGATTTTTACTTCTATTGAAACTTATTTGTTTACATTTTTCTACACTAAAATATAGTTCGTTAGTGTTATTTTGCAAAGTAATAGTCATTTATGTTAAAAATTGCATTATATATTTTAATATCATTTACAAACATCAGAACATGAACTCCATTAAAAATGTCCACAGTGTTGTTTATGAATAGTCAAAATAAAACATGCCCTTCTGGTACCGCACTGGATGCATCAAATTGAAAAGATTTAGAATTCTGTATTTTAACGTAAAATTTTCTAGAGTTTGGGTACCATTTAAGGGTATTATTTCTTATTCCCAGAACTTTTAATTTTTTTAATAGTAGTTAATCTGAAACCTTGTCGAATGCCCTGCTGTAGTCCGTATATATCGCGTCTGTCTGTAAATGGTTATTCATATTTTTATTGAGGTACAGTTCGTACAAGAGAAAGTTTTTTAGTGTTGATTTGCCGCTTACAAATCCATGTTGCAACGGGGAAATAATTTTTTTTATATCTATTATAAATTTCTTTAGAAAGACAGATTCAAACGGTTTTAGAATCGCGGACTGTCTGTGGGTCTGTAATTCGATGTATCATTTTTAGATCCTTTTAAAAAAATTGGACATTTATCGGGGACTCCGGACTGTAAAGAAATGTTAAATACTTTTGTTAATGCATTCGTAAGTTGGTCTCTATATTTAATAAAAAAAAATTGGAAAGGCATTCTCTCTCTTAAGGTTGGTAGGAAAATAATTCTAATTTTAATGCATTTTTATAAACTAATAATTAATTTTATTAATTGAAATAAGATTATTCGTTATTATTATTAATAATGTAATAATAAATAATATTATTAGACCATTAAAATCATCAGCGCATGTCTTAATCAATTGGGACAGATTACAAGTATTCAGAGACATCTTCCCTCTGAGGTAGTTCATCTACTCATAAATACATTAACTATTCATCATACAACTACACTGGTTCGACTTTCCAGAAAGAGTTGAATTTAAATTGTGCTGGTTGATGTACAAGGCACTTCTGTATCTTCAAGAGCTCTGCATCCCAGTCAACTTGAATGGTAAACGTCAAACTCTTAGGTCAGTCTCGACTTCAGCCATATGAAGGGTTATAGAACCGATTGGCCGTTGCCAGAAGTCTGCTAAATTTAGTGAACGGGAATATGCGGCGACAGGCTCAAAAGCGTGGAACTCCTCCGTTATAAAGAACAGTGCATCAGAGACTTATTAAAAATATACTGAAAACGAACCTTTACATAAAATCATATTCATAAGTTCAAATAACAAATTTTAATTTTAAATACAAAATAATATAGAACTGAAAAGTTTACGTATAAATTGCCCTTGAGGTGAAGTTTTTTTTTTACTAAAATGGCGCTATAGAAATTATCAAATGTTGTTATAATTAACTCATGTTTCGTAATTAATTATAATATTTTAAATATTTATTGCATTTATTGTTCGTTTTCAGAATTTTCCAATCATTTATAAGGATATGATCATACTTCTGATAAAAATTTGGGATTGTATGTTTTACATATAAACAATGTTGGTATTTAATTGAATAATTTAAAATCATTAGAAATCATTAAATAACCAACAAAACTTAACCACAAGACCTATCCTAAAAAAAATTCTTAAAAATATTTTCAATAATTTTTTACTGTTAAGTACATTTCCACATCTTTCACCGTCGTAACAATTTAAGTTAGACACTATTTTTTTTTTTAAATATAATTTTAAAACATTTGAAAAATTTAACATCGTTTTAGTTAGTTTATTTGACATCCTCGTGAAGGAAATAGTATTTTCCAAAACCAGTTGATGTATTCAATCTAACTCATAAAAGTAAATTACTCAAATTTTTAATTATTGTGTAACCAAACATGATTTCACACAGTACTTATTTTATCCAATACAAGTAACTCATTTCCAATATATTTTAACTGAGCATTTTCTTATAATTATCTACTATCATTTTTTATCAATTATTAAATACTTCATCTACAGCAGAGATCGGTGTCATCTGTACGATTCCTAATTCACAAATTTCACAAATCGGTCCATTGTTGGCCCATCTACGCAGTAGTGTTCAAGTCATCCACGCGACTGCGGCTCGTGGCAGATACATTTTCATTCAAACTAGCCAAAAGTCATGTTACAAATTTATTTTCAAATGTTTCAATTTCTAAACCGTTCAGTATATTGCATTCCGATCTTCTTATTTCACCTCATGTACATGATTAATATATAAGAATGATAGGTAATATTTTGTTCTAAAGTTTCTGAATTGTATATATCAGCGCGTGCGTATATTATGAAACATATAATATTACGAATTAGTTTGAATTCTTTATAACTTTATCAATATTGACCGGATTTTCGTCCGGTTTTCACTGAAATGCATAGATGTCATACCCGCATACGATGAAACTTAATTATTATTTTTAGTAATATTTTCTCTCTGCTCTTATTCAGATGATTTTAGCCTGAACAAGTTATCTGGCAGAAAATTTAAGACACCCGTCAAGTATTTTGTTTTCTGTTGATTTTCTTTTGAAATAATTTTCTCTCTTTCTCTCTCTCATTTGATCTGGTCATGATGTCGCGGTTCTTTAGTTCACTTTTACGTGAATTGCTTGCCTACACTCTCTGTGATCCTGGGCCTTGTTTATTGCGACGTGTAGCAAAGCTCCGGTCATGTCTCGATTTGGTTGGTCATCTTTGAACATTACTTCAATTTATTTTGTTGGTCTGCATCTCATCTAGCAACGTGCCTAAAATACGACCGAATTCTTTTCCTGAACGCCATGGAGAGCCATTCTTTAGTACAAGATTCCTGAAAAATAGAGACATCCGTTCGTCTCGAAGTTCATATGCAGCATACGACATCAGCACCAGGTTCCATGTTTTGACTACGTTCGTGTTAAAAGTCTGGTATTCTCCATGATGAAAGCCAGGTCTTAGTCGGATAACGTTTACGTTCCTTGAGATAGAGCGATTCATCTAAATTTTGATCAGCTACGATGTATAAGACTTGGCCATAGCAGTTGTAATACAGTTGTAATATACACTCCCCTGCAACAACACTGTATATTGTTTTTTACAAATGACGATAGATAGACGGAGCATCGGCTATCTTGAATGAAATACAGTGTTGTTGCAAGAAAGCTCACTTATAAATTGTGTTTAATAGTATTTTATTTTATTTTATACGGTTATTTAATAAACCATTCGATGTTCGAGAACATATACAACGTTGTGACATTTATAACTAAGATCTGCTCAAAACTGATATACAGTGTTGTTGCAGAGGTGGTCTCTAATATATATTTCATCGATATTTAACTAATTTAATTGTTTTTCTGTTAAATTTATATAATTTTGTACGCCTTACTTACCCACATTTATTGTTTTATTACATCATTGTTTATTTTTGTAAAAAATCTAAAACCCTTTAATTAAAAATCACAGAATTTTATTAACATTTGTTCATTTACAAAACATCACTGAGTTGAGCAAAACGAAAAAAATTATGCAGCACTCTATACGTAATATAACTTTGAAGATGTTTTTTAATTTAATTACATGAAATGAGTGACCCACAACTTTAAAAAAATGTGCCACGCGCGTCCTTGATATTGCGTAGACGTATTTTTAAAATATATTTTTTTTATATAATTATCAATATTTTGTTACAAATAAATATATAAATGTGGTAATCTATCTCTTTAACCAAACCGTAAATTTTCTTGGTATAAGAAATTTAATTTGCAACACTATTGCTGAAAGAAAAACACGAAAGCAGTAAATCGGTACACGTTTTAAGTGCTACTTAGTATGGATAATAAATATGTTTTGTAAAAAACGTTCTCTGTGTTGTAAAAAGTTACACCAACTAGGGTCTTAACGGGATTGCCTGTAGAAATTATTTGTTGACAATGGCTCGATGTAAAAAGCACAGAACCTTTTCAAAATGTCCAAAGCAACAGCTGGTGTTTCTACAAAACGAGCCGTGCTTCTCAATATGCGTTACATAATATGCAAATACACCATTGTAAGAACGGTTTAGATATTCTATCAGCGGTCACTAAGAATATTTGCTTTATGTGAAGATGCAATTGGATAATATTTTAAGATTTGGTGGTCTACTTTACTCTATATAGGGAGAATTATGCCATATTTAAAACTTTATAAAAATTATACATGAAATGTATTTTTTTAAATATAACCAGCGAAGTTTCTTCGGAGCAGAAAAAATTAAAAGTTCAAACTGGTTAATTAAAAATTATAACTAATTTCTAAATAAAATATTTTGAAACACCACAAAAAGTGAAAAGTATAGAAGAAGGGAAAGAAATGGAATGCAATTAAATTAAAAAGGCTAAGAGAATTGAAAATGTGTATTTACATATTTAATTCAAAATAAAATATGTATCTCGTTATATTCATATCAAAATTATTATAATTTTCTTAGATTTTACTATATTATGATATTCTATTAGATAAATATATTATTTCGATTTATTTTCCAATGTGTACAGTTATGTATGGCTTATTTTAATGTATTAACTGCATGAGCCTGGTATCTAAATGTACATATATATATAAATATATTTGTACAACTGTACGTATTATTTATATGACTGATTTAAGGTTCCACGAGCACTGGTGTATGAAACTGGTGTATCTTCTAGATTCAATCACATTTTTTGTAGATGGTTTCTTTGAAGTAACCTTGGACAATGGTTCGGCATGTCAACACGTACCATTCTCAAGGCGTTGCTTCAAAAAGTTACGGTATGGAAGGTACAGAGTTGGCTAGTAATGGATTGACTTCAAACTAAAATTAACTCGAGTGTGTGAGATTTATACCTCCTGCGTAAAACTACGGATGTTCGGTTAGTTTTTGAGGCAACGTCTTGACAATATCACGTGTTGTCGATTTATTTGTGATCTACAAAAAATGCGATCTAACTAAGAACAGACGCTAGTTCCATATGTCATAGATAGGTTATACTAATAGGCAATGTCAATAAGAGTTTTAGCAATAATTATGAATGAGTTGCCGTAATTTGATTTTAAAATGAAGCGAATTGAATGAAATGAAATGAAAAATTAGTTTGGAGTCTATCACGATTTTCTAAACCTATAAATGTCGGGGTTATTCGTGTTTTTAACCTTGACCAACATATCGACCTCTTAGAATAACAAGGTTCCAAATAACATTTTGGGCTAATTTGAGTTATCGCGTGAAAAGGGTTCCAAATCCATTATTCTTTATTTCTTCCGTACACACCAACTCTATTTAACGGATAATAAAAGAAATAGCCAGAGCTGAAAGTTATTTAAGTTATTTGAAAGTTTATCAGTTTTTTTTTTCAATTTATGGATCATTATTGTTAATTTACAGTGTTTTTTAAAATTTCCCTAATCTCACGGTGGTCATTGATAATACTGATAATACTTTAAATTTGATCATATTTACATACTCAAAACAAAAAATACATGAATATAAGTTGAAATTCAATCAACACTTTTAGCTCATTATCTCAAAACAGTCTCAGTGTCAGATGGAACCTTATTATTCTGAGGGGTCGATATTACAGCTGTAACCTACGCCATAACCGACGTACGACAGCTAAAATTTCTCAAAAATAGTAGAACTATTATTAATCCTGCCCATCCACTACTGTTGTGATACTGAATTGAGTAGACAATTGCAAATTGGAAACAATTAAAAGATAATAATTTCGGCGGAAAACGAGAACTGGGACCAAGGTAACTAACTGGCTGCTGAGCTTACCATACTATTCACAAATTGCGAACCTCTGTCATTTCTTGTTATTATTAATTTTAAATAATTATTTTAAACTTAAAATTATGTACGGGTTATCGGAAAACCATATACTACAAGCAATTAAATAAATTTAACCTTTTACCTTATTAAATGGACATCCCTTGGCTGCAAGATGAATGTCCCGCAAGCGGTCGTCCCACATTCACTTTTTAATTTCCTGCCCCAATTGATTTAGCGTCCCGGCGTGTCTTTTTAGAATAATGTCCCGTATCCCGGATTCCCGGCAATCGTTAGCGCCCCTCCCAGTTTATCAGTGTCCCGTGTAGGGTGACCACAGCTTAGTTAGTCCACCCTTACCTAACGATGCGAAAGTTTCCCTACGAACCGAACCGGGTTAGGATGAATTAATAGTTTGCGGGCGTTTAGTTAACTCCACTTTTTTAGACAAAAGTAATTTGGCCGTTAAGTGGTACGTTTTGCAACCCCTAATTGAATGGTTTCTTGCTTCTTACAATTTATAGCTATCGGATAGTCACAAAATAACTCGAACTACTCCAATTAGTTGTTTATTTTAAAAGTACTTTCTAACATAAGCAAATAATTAAAATAAAATATATAAACATGTTTATAACAAAAAACAAGATATTTTATTTATTTTTCATTTATATTTTAATTTCATCAACGCCCTTGCGGGCTTTTATATAAGAATAAAAATTTATTTAATTTAAAAATAACAGTACATTTTTAATTTATCATTTTAAGAAAGCTGTTACGTACTTGACTTCTTAATACGTCTTTAGTGTATACCTCGTAATTTGAAGGTCCAAGAAAAAGACATTGTAATAATTAATATTTTATTATAATAAGCTACAATTTAGTATAAGGTATATCACTTGTATAGGTCAAACTATTAAGCCGATGAACCGCAGATAAAAGAGACGCGCACTCCTGTGCGCCGTCTTTATAGCCACACATACCCGCACCAGCGGTGCGGCACATACACACATACACATACCATCCCATCATTCCAAGGATATCACAATAACAGTTTAAAAATACAATTTAAAAAAAACTCAGTATAATTTACATATGAATATTTCTTTAATTCAGGTATGCACCTACGCACAAATAACACTTTATGTTGTCTCGTTTGAGTTGGCAATTTATACGAAACCATTTGTATTAACTCAGGGCAGTCCAACACACTATTGATAATTTTATATAGAAATACTATATCGCTTAAATCCCGTCTCCAGGCTACTTTTTTCAAATGAAGTAGACTAATTAAACAATCGTAATTTATATTTTCTATCGGAATATACAATTTAAAATTAATAAATCTTAGAAATATACGTTGCACTCTTTCGATTTTTGTAATATGTGAGCCATAGTAAGGAGACCACAGAGTGGAAATAAATTCCAGCGTACTTACTTACTTACCATCACGCCATTTCCCCATGAGGGTAGGCAGAGAGGATAGAGCGCCACACTCTTCTGTCCTGACACACAATTCTCGCCTCATCCACATTCTACATCCTGTCATACAAGCTCGCCGATTGTTGAGGCTTCTAACAGAACCATCCTCCATTATCTGGTTTATCTGATCGTGCCAAGTCTTCCGCGGACGTCCTCTATTTCTGGTTCCATCAACACTTGCGTCATATATCTTTCTCACCATTCTCTCCTCTCATTCATCCTTTCCATATGACCAAACCACCTAAGTGATCCTTTCTTAATCTTACTCACTATACTAACATCAGCTTTACATTCTTTCCTTATTTATTCATTCTTTACTCTGTCATAAATAGATTTGCCACAAATACGTCTAAGTGATCTCATTTCCACTGCATTCAGTCTACTTTCGTTCCTTTTCTGCCAGCTCCAGGCCTCACTTCCATACATCAGTGTCGGTACCAGGATTCTATTGTGCGCCACTAGTCTTGCCTCGGTTGACAAATTCCCGTTAGATATAATTCCATTCAAAGCACTTTATTTCCTGCAGTCACCCTCCTTTCGATATCATTCTCAGCCTTTCCGTTTCTATCAAACATACTTCCCAAATATACAAACTCATCTACTTGTTCCAAACATTCATTACCTACAAGTATTTTGCATGGTGTCTTGCTTTCCTCCAGCGTACTTCTTGCAATAAATGTATATAAAGTTGTTAGAGAGCGGAGCGAGTTAAAGTTTTTGGCTGTTCTTAATACAAATCGTAAGGATAATAAAATATATAAAAGTGAAACCGTATCGAGTCGTTGACAAGATATCCAAGCGATCGGTAAAGAGATACATATTTAATTATTTGTCACGCGAAATAAAAAAAGTTATTGAAAAGATTCTCGACTTTAAAGATTGGGCAAATATTTTTTACTGATTCAAACATTTGTCGCTTGGCGATGTTCCGCGTCAGTTTGGTGAATCGATTCTAGAAAAAATAAAGAAAGCTATTTAGCTTAATTAAATATGGCTATGAAGTAAAAAATACTAGAATTAAATATTAAGAGTAATATATATGGCAAGTACTTAATGCTACATTTAAAAAAAAAATTACGCACATTGAAAATAGTTTTGGGTGTCATGAGTTTAAAATTCATTTTTTAAACATTTCCATCTATTATTATATTACGCTAAAAAGCCAGTATCGCGTAGTATGCATGACGGTTTATATAATCTGCCGCCAGACGGTATCACAAACGTCATCATTGTACCATTACATAAATGTCTGATTGGGTATTTATTTGGGGTAATTTAGTAAGCTCGATTCTACTACGGTAGATAACTTTTCTATTCTTGATAATAAATTATGTTTTCAATATTAAAGCTAGGTTTTACGGAAACTACATTACGGAGCCAATTGCATCACCTGTTTTCGTGAAATTAGATGATGGGTGTATTATCATCGTTCCCGCTCACTCATTTGGAGAAATAGCATGTTTTGAAATGTTAAGACAATAAAATAAATGTTGCTATTAATACAACAAAATTTCATTTACACAAAAATTCAACGTAATGATTTTTTTTTAAATTAATAATTATCTATTAGCATATTAGGTATATTTTTTTTTAATATCCATCAACTTTTTGCTTTCGCCTCCCTTTATGTTCTGTCTAAGTGTATATGTATTCTGTCCCTCTCTTTCTCATGTAATATTATATTCTGTCTCCTTATTTATGTATATATATGTGAACTCTTTTTTATTTATTGATAGTTTTACATACGCCCTGACGAAGCTTGAGCTAAGCGAAATCGGTTAGCGTTTAATAAAATTCATGGTTTTATACAAAGTAATTGTGTTTTATTTAATATCTAATGGTTTTTGTTACAAACATTTTATTAGTTCAACAAAATGTGCATTTTTGATATTTTAAAATATGTATGTATTATTGTTTCAAACCATAGAAATGTGATGTAAATTTTGAATAATATAACAAATTTATTTACGATACTGTTATTTTTTAAGAATAATAAACCTTAAACCATGAACCTACCTCCATTTAATTTTCTTCTTTGCGCTCTTACACCAGACTTCCCACACCCTCGACCTGTTTAAAGCAACTGCTTTTATGCTTTCTCAGGAAATAAGGTTTTACAACTTGTTTTTCATTTTTTGGATATGAACTTTCTAGTTGTTTCCATTTTAATTTTTGTCGAGGTACTCTAGCCGCGCAAGTTTTATTGAAGATTATAAATCTCATGACGTTACAGATATTTTTTTAAATCACTTAGTTCGTTGCGTTCATTTAAATTACTCTACTAGTATATAAATAGAAGAACTCTTAACTATTTTATAAGATACTACTTTTCTAAAAATGTACAATGGCTTTTATTAACAATCATATATATTAAATATAATATACAAATACCACTAGTTTCTTCATTTTTCATAAGTACGTTGGTTGTTATTGTATTTAATTTGCTAAATAGGCGAAACTAAAAAACCATGACTCTAAGTATTGTGACATGTTGGGTGTCAAAATGTGACGCCGTATATGCACATCCACCGACTTACTCAGGGTATTACATGAAGTACGTGGATCTGGTTTACATAATTTACCATTTCGCCTGCCACTCACTTTAGCCAGCATTCTCAGGGAAAATAATAAGATTAGTTCAAATTTTTTTAATCACAAAGATTAATTAAAAAGACAAGAAAGCAGAAAATTAAATAAGAAAACAGTAAGCGATCCATCACTAGAATGTGATTTGAGGAAAGAGATCAGATTGGCAATTTTTCCTCAATAAAAATAACAAAATTTTACTACATACTACTACTACTACTTACTACTAGGATACACATAAATTTGTGCACAAGGGCAAAAAAATCGACAACAAAAAAAATCGAAATAATAAATCAAATCGTGCAATAAAATCATTAATCATTACTAGCAAAAAAAATCGAAATAATTAATAAACGTGCAATAAAATCATAAGTTTTAAATCAGAAAAATAAAAAGATAGAATAATACTACAGCAGAAAAATCATCACTTTTAAATCAGAAAAATAAAAAGAACGAATAATAACAGCAGAAAAATCATCACTTTTAAATCAGAAAATTGAACAGAAAGAATAATACTACAGCAGAAAAATCATCACTTTAAAATCAGAAATATTAAAAGAAAGAATAATACAGTAGAAAAATCAGAAAAATGAAAAAAAATAATAATACAGCAGAAAAATGAGAAAAAGAGCAGAAAAATCATCACTTTTACATCAGAAAAATGTAAAGAAAGAATAATACTGCCGAAAAATCAGAAAAATTAAAAAAAAGAGCAGATAATTCATCACTTTTTAATTAGAAAAATGAAAAAAAGAAAAATATCACTGCAGAATAATACTACAGCAGATAAATGAAAGGAAAGAATAATATTACAATACTCTCAATATCATTTGTACACAACAAAATTCATTTTACAACCATTTTACGCGTAGTAAGTGTCCATTGCGGCAGAGATCCACAGTCTTCATTCAAATTTGACTTGCCCGAGGCACTCGTAAATACTTGTAACTCTGACAGGAAGGCTGGGTCATATACTTGCATTTGGTTCGTCATTGATTGCTTGGTTGTAAAAATTATCCCGTCGTGTACTGTCTAGCGGCAGAGATCAATTCGTACCCCTCCTTTATTGTTCAGGAGAAATCTTTATTGTGGTCGAAAGTATTGACGTGGCATAACCCCTTTCCCGTCATGCCAGCGGAAGTAGTTTAAGCAAAAAGGTAATAACAAAATAACGGTTGAAGAAAAAAAAAGGAGAAAGAACGAGGAAGAGATACGTTCATCCTGAAATTACAGATATAATTAGCGAATAGAAAATTACTTATGATGCAGGACAACACAGATGTCAAAATATTCAATTATCCTCACCCTTCTTCACTTATACAAAGTCACATTTTTGTTATTTATACATCGGATTGACCGCCCGTGCAGGTTGATATCTGTCAACAGAAAAAGACCGTAGCGAGAATTTTTTCCTTACGTGATCAGTGTTGCCAATTGGTGAATGTTACTTCCCAACCTATCTCGTTAAAGAAATAATATATTTAAGAGTGAAATTACAAGCGATAATAATACCAGACAACTTTTTAGGTACCTAATTTATTTAATAATTAATCTCGAATCACAGACATCGACCGCTACTTTCCTTTACAATTTTACCCTAACCGAAAACCTCTTCCCAACCCCGCTCTCCCCCTCCTCCCTATGTATATAAATTCGATAAAATGAAGATATTTGAAGTTTTAGTTAATTACTGAAGAAAAATTAATTTTTTCAAAAAGTTAATTTACCCTAACTTTGGTAAAACACATTCCATTATTTTATTCAAATAATCGGTGGCGCTAGACGTGTTCATTTTTAAAAATTCTAATGTGCACCTTTTTTTCAAAGATAACAAATTTGAACCTGTGCTTTAGTATTTACTAACTCTAAATCTTGCACTGTATTAAAAATGAATTAATGAATTTACGAACTCTAATAAACAAACTAGTGACAAGCTTAAATTAAACTATTTTAATTAAATTACATTTTTAATACAAATCAAATGAATCCCGATAGAAACTAAAATATTTATTCTGTAAATAGATTATTTCTATACACGGTGCGCCGTTAGGACAAAAAATGTTATAGAAAAAAGTTATGTATTTAAGCCAATATACAAAGATACTAAAAAATCTTGTTATATCTCATTTAAAGGATCCTCGCTGGGAACTTTCATTCTATATAGCCACCCTGCGCCCCTATCACCTCCTCGATCCTCGCCTTAAAGCGTTTGTACGTTATTTTCAACTAATCGCGTTTCATGGCCGTAAATTCTACCTCGATAGCGGTCCAGAAAGAGTTGACGTTAGGGTGCCTAGACTTGTTGGTTTGTCTCTCGACTACGTCCCACACTTAGTAGTCCAAAGAGTTTAGGTCGGGACTGTTAGGAGGCCAAAATTCCTTCGACCAAAATATGCCAACGTTATCAAAGAGCCAATTTTGCACTCAATGGCTTGTGTGAGCGAGCATTCTATCGTGTTGATAGATATACGGTCTCCCAGAGACCACAGTCTCCATTCACGGTTTTATCACTGTCCTCAGGACCTCTAAATAAACTTCCTTTGTGACCGTTTTGCCCTTCTGGAAGATGTACGGTGGCATGACATCACCCTCACTTGAAACGATCCTCAAGATATGGATATTGGCCGGAAACTTTGTCTTACCCACCACAGGGACGTTCT
The DNA here is from genome assembly GCA_022840565.1 of Eubasilissa regina. Lineage (NCBI taxonomy): Eukaryota > Metazoa > Arthropoda > Insecta > Trichoptera > Phryganeidae > Eubasilissa > Eubasilissa regina. The sequence continues at coordinate 33,887,278 of JAINEB010000018.1, forward strand.
TGGGTTATGGGCGTCCCATACAATCATATACAGTCGATCTTGGATACCTGAAGAATTGAATAATTTCGGTGGGAGTTCTTCTATAATCCGGCACGAAGGCTTTCTATAATCGCCGTTCTTCTATCGTACTCCATGCTTGAGTTGACAGGCTCAGCCATTGTGAGGTTATGAAAGTCTTACTGACGTATGTAGCTAACTTTAGCGCCAACTAGCGCCTAACCCTAAATTCAAATATAGTTGGAACTTCAAATACAATTTTTCTGGATTCTAACGGTGCACCCTGTATATCTTTCTAGTTGATTAATTTAATTAATATTAGAGATGTTAAAATACGTATGCATATATTACCTTCATATAGATATAAGTTTTTGTATAATAGACTTGTCAAATATTATAAGTCTCCGAAGACCAATGTGATCATATAGTCATATATTTTTGTAATAACAATATGTCATAGCTGTTTACTTATATATTAGTGGTGTCCGCATAACGTCCAATTAAATCATGTTTATCTAAAATATACTTGTGTACTAAAACAACAATTCGGTCTACATTGCACTGAGGGTCAGAGTGCGGGCGTATATATAAAAATATATATGTAGTTGAGATTAAAATGCTGGGACTGGTTGGTAGAATCATAAGAATAGACAATTATTTTAGTGATCCTTTACTTCTAGGGTGGTTCTTAAAAAATCCATAAAAAATAAAAGAATGGCGATGGTGTGCACGTGTTATTCAAAGGAAGGAATATCATACAATTCATAAAACCATGAATTGTAAAAGATCAAGAAGAACACTGGCAACACGAATAGCTTCAGTCAGCCGCCATCTTAAAGATTTGATCGTAAACAAAGATCCATCTCAGAACACATCAAAATGGACCAGTATGATTAGAGTAGCCGACCCTAGATGAACTGAATAAGGCGAAGACAAAGAATATAAATATTAAAGTGAAAAATGATATTAATTTGTTCATAACGTTACAGTTTAACTATATTTAAAAGGTCATAATTTATAAATATGTATACATGGAAAATAAGTTAGGTAGTTTGAAATAAAATAATACATTAATACTCTTTCAAACTAACTTAATAAATAAAAATTTGGATTGGTTTGTGGTTTTCTAAGAAAAAAATCGAACCTCTAAAATCTTGGACCAAAAAAGGTATAATTTTTTTCTCCTTATTTCTGTCACAAAACACTATTTAATTAAAATTAATAACTGATTTAAAATCGTGTACCGAGTATTAACCCATAATCAAAAACATTCTAAATCAGTCATCAAAATATAAAACAGTGTGCAAATATTTGTAAGCATTTCTCAAAGACTATATTGAATCTGAAATAAAAATCTGAAAATTGTGTAAATTTAGAATATTTTTTTATTAAATAATTCATATAAATTATTATAAAAAAAAACTACATGAGTTAATTATATTCACCAACCGGTGTTTAATTGGATAATTTAATTTTAAAGATAATTTCGTTAGAAATAAGTAAAACGCGTAAAATTAACAAAAATATTATAAATAACCGACTAAGTGTAACTTAAAATTATTGATCATTAAGTCAATTTCCACATTTTTCATCATAGTAACAATTTACATCAGGTACTAGATTTATTTTTTAATTATTTATTTCTAAAAATGAATTTGAAAACACTAAGATAATTAGACATGTGGTTTTAGTTTTTTTTTTTTGTTATCCTGATGAAGGTAAACGTATTTACCAAAACCTGTTGGTGAATATAATTAACTCATATTGGTTTAAAAACAATTTTAATAAATTATTAAATATATAATGAATAACCACAAATTTTCTGATAAATTTAATGTATAAAATAAATATTTTGGGATTCCAATCTCCGAATTCCGCCCCCGTTCGCAGTATATATTTTGGATTAATTTCAGGATATCTATCAAAATTAGGTCAAGACGATGAAATATATATCACCATTTTATTTGTTTTTTTAGTCTTTATTCTAAATGTATAATTAATGAGCAAGGCTCCACTGAGAAGACACTGTAAACAATGATACTAAGAACCTGCTGCTGGTGAATAATTTGAAATGGGCAGCAGAAGATCGAGTATCGTGGAGATGAAAAATTGAGGCTATAGCGTGAACATTAACAAGTATTTTCTAATCTCGGGCTGATTCTGAAAATGTGGGATCATCATTAAAATTTCAAAATTTTATATCGAAATTCCACTTCTACCAGATACCGATATTTGTCCTCCTAAAAGTCCTCTACATAACATTTGTCCCCGTGGGTGACTCGGACTTAAAATCCTTGAATCTGAAAAGCAGATTACAGATCCCTCGTGAGAGGGTTGACTAAAATTATTCCTCTCTAGCCAGCTAGCTCGTGCCTGACCGTTGCGGTTGTCTAATCGTCTACTGCATGAAATATTTGTCTCCACTCTTCTCGCCGTTGGTCATTGTTCAGCACAGCATGTAGCAAATAGTGTTTCCTCTGAGGTGTGTGAGTATGCGCGCATAAACGATTTGACATAATAGTGTACACAAAAAAAAAATAGCGCGCACACACAATTTTTAATATCTTAATCATTTTTTTTCATGTTCCACCTTTTATCGGAGGATCGAGATCATGTTGCAATATAAGATTACCAACATTTTGGACATTGAACCACTTTCTGAGGCAACATTGCTAAGATAATCATCTTCCTTTGTGTGATGGGTGATAAATTACCATATTTTTTATTTCGGACAGTGTGTCCAAAGTATATAGCTTTCCTTAATAATTGTTATTAGTTCATTCATTAGTAATGTGGTCAATCTAGGATATCTTTAACATAATACGTTGATACAAGAATTCTGAGGGCTTATATATTTTTTTTTCATGATTCTAATTACTAAAATTAAAATATCATTAGTTGAAAAAAAAATATTACTCAGAATAAATTATTAACTCTCAGAATTCCAATGAATAATGTTGACTCTTTTCATCTAATGTTTAAAAAATTATATAATTGTCTTCCACTATAGATAACATTACCTATTATAATAACAATTTATTGAGTTGAATCGATAATGCTCTTACAAGGCAAAACGCATCTCAAGTAACTAAAACAAGAAAAATAAAAAAAAACGGGTGTTTTATTTTTACATATATGATATTTGAACTCACATTCCCACATATTCTTTGAATACTCAATAAATTATTTATATTATTTTTCAAACATACTTAATTTTTACTGAATTATTATTTATTTTTAGATACTCATAAACGTTAAAATACCTACAGTGTAATATCACAATAAAAAATATAGTTCAACGAAAAAAAATCTTAAACAAGTTTTTTCCTGAATGTGATAAGAGTAAAACTTCCCCTTGAGCACCATCCCGACAAGTCCGCACTGTGTAGTAGCCCGTAACAAGTTTTTGCGTAGGTACAGTAGCTAGAATTGATATCAGTAGCCATTCCCACCGAACATGACAGACTTTAGGTTAACTGTTCATGTAACGAATGACCAACCAGTATTGCGCTATGTGATGAGCCCGATTCTCTGATTTGTCTCAACTAATTGATACAAATTTATTGGTTGATAAGTATCATGTATTATAATTTACGGCGAATACTCCCACACATAGTGTATTAAGTTGTTTCCTAAGAATTTTAATTATGAAATTTCTCCTGAAATTTAAAAAATAAAATTCTGTTTGAATGACAGTTATCAGACGGTATAAATCATATTACTCGTGAGATTATAATTAATTGTGTTATCAGAGAATTTATTGACGAGATTAAATGCATGTAAACATGAAGATAACATTCTAATTTTATTCACTAACATCTAACACCACTGTTACGAAGTTTTTTCTAGCATAATAATTAAATATCTATCTGTATATTTCTTCAAATATTACATAATTTTGTATGCGTTTAAAAATTTTCAAAAATGTGTTTTCAAAAATTAAAAATCATCTTCATTTTTAACCCCTTATCCTAGAAGGGTCGTGGGTCCAAATTCTTGACAACGTGCTTCCATTTTCTCTCCTCTTGAGTAATTTTTGTACTTGCAATCAATACCAAATATGTATTCATAAAGTTATTGATGCTTGTTTCACCTTATACTGGGACGAATTACCATCCACCGACCTTTCTAAATAGTCAAAATTATCTTTTTTCCAGCATTCACAAGATGTATGCAAGCAACCTCAATCGAAATCCTTCTACACATAGAAATAAATATAACTTAATGCCGAGTTTCTCTCTTATCGCAGTACTTTTCATTTGGTTCAGAAATGAAAAATACAATTTCGGCAGTTTGAATTCTTGATCTCTCTCTCTTCGTAATACAAAGAATATATTTATTATTTTAATGTTTGTCCACTTAACAAGCGGTACCAACCATGATGGTTATCATTATGTTATTTGTAACATCTCGAAATAGTTGGACTTTGGGTTTCCCGAAGCATTATCTTAAATTCATCAGTTGATCATTTCCGTCTTCCAGGGCTTGTTCTGTTAGCAATAGTGCATTGAATTATGAGATAACAGAATCTGATAATATTATATTTTCTGAGTTTTATTATGTTAAAGATTTTTTTTTTTCATCCGAATTAATACATTATCAATAGCGACCGTGTCGATCCAACTTGATTTTAGTAATCGCCTCGGAACCATATCACAAACACATAATTTCATGTACGTTAAATTGTTCACGATTTCATTCCTTACAAGATTACAAAAAACACGTAGTATCTATACTTGGTGCCCACATATTAATGTGGATTGGACATAGCTTAAAAAACGGTCAGTTTCTTCTCGACACTTAACTCGAATTATTTACCACCGCACTGTAAAGAAAACATAAAACACAACGTTAGTTAAAAGATGATAGAATTTTAATTTTCAACATATCTGATACGTGTAATAGAATAGGTGCGCATCTGTTAGGGTAGCAGTGTCGCTGGCGTCGCGGCGCGGCGTCCCTAAAGCCTTGCGGCCATACGAGCGTTTGCTATTAGCGCTGACCGTTCTACTTTACAAAGAGTCGCAAACAAGGGAGTCCTATGTTTTTGCCCGACTTGCCTAGGGAATACAAGAAACGGACAAGACTAATTGTATAGTGGGAAGTTGGACGGGCTTAATTTAAGTAATTCTAAAAAAATATTAAACATATCGCGAAGTCGCATAAATTTTATTTTCTTACTTGAATCTTTAATACTTTGAATATTTCAGCTTTTAATTTTATGTCACAACTAGAAATAACTCGTCACTAACGACGGGAAATTATTTTTATATAATCATTAGTAGAAACAATTTACTGTGTAACAAATAAATCATTTCAAAGTTATTCTATCTTTTGTGAATATCGAAAAAAATGTTCAACCTGTCTTTATAAAAATGAGCACTGTGCCATAAATACTCTACTTTCATGATGAAATTAGCCACACATATGACGTGATTATGTGGCTTCAACATATTTTTTACGACTAATTAAAAAGATACTTTTAATTTTTATGCTGAATTCGTATTTCTCCAAAATAATGTTTTAAAATAGCATGCTCAATTATAATGTTATTTTTTCCGCGCATTTTCCATTCGTGTATAATTATTATAACTAAGTGATGTGCAGCGTATGGGGCAGAAATTATCCGACGGTAGACCGACAAAAAATGTAATTTCTAGACAAGTTCTGAAGTGAGTCCAAATTAATGGGAAACACAACAAGCCTGTCACACGGTCATCTGACGAAAGTTGACCGACCGGGCTAAACAAAAAGGGTCCAACTTTGAAGGGAATCCTTTGTTTTAAACTCATGTCCAATCATTTTCTCGTTGCTTTCACTCTCTCCCGACAGATGTTTTATTTACACATTAGCGGAGAAACAAACCACTAGGAAATTCCAAACAAACTGTCAGAAGGACCCGGTAATCTGTTTTAAGTGCTGGCATTTGCATACCGAACCAAACCTTTGGTTAACATTAGTTTACGTATAACTATTTCCATCAAATAAAATCTATTTTTACTCATTTTAATTATTTCGTTAAGATATTGTGTTATATCCAAATGATTCATAATTTAATACAAATTAAATTTATCAACTAGAAAGATATACAGAAAAAATCAATTTATTTATAAAATATTTATATGCTACCGAGATTTGAAACTGAATCTTTTCCTATCTGAGAAAATGCGTGCACCCCAATCGAGTAAGTTGGCGATAAATTTTCGAACTTATATGATACATCTGTTATTCTATTTTTAAAAAGTTATCACCTTTACATTACGACAAATCTTAAATATCGTAATGTACGCTCGAAAATGTCAGAAAATAAATCAATTTATACGTTTAATTTGTATTATAATTAAATACCACACAACTATGTTCAGAAAAAACTGCAACTTTACGATAGTAAAGTGTTCTTCTTAAAAAGATTAATAATTTATTTAATCCATATAACGGAACAAACGTCTGACAAAATATTTTTATATAAAATAGTGAAATATTTGTATTGATTATTAAAACGTATAGACTTATGTACGTGTAATTCAGTTGACATTTCAGGGAAATAAAGTTATTTAAAATTGTCACATATTTCTGTTCAGATTAAGTATAATATTATCAGTTTTTAAATCGATATATATCGTCGTTTTTCATAACTCACTGCTTTTTCGTGAGTATTCTCAGACTTTGATACCGTGCATACATAAAATTATCGAATAAAATTGTTAACATTCTCCATGCCAAATTTTGTTCACGCTTTTACAAAATTCTGTCACCACCTCATGCTTCTCAAATTTGCTCCACATCGTACACATTTTCCAAAAAATATAAATCTATACCAACTATCTATTTACTATTTACTAAATTAATATTACATTTATTTATTATAATAAATTATTACTATATTTTTGTGTGAGATTAAAGATTATCATATGACTATACAAATAATCACCACTTTCTTCTTCTTCTTCATAATTTCACAACACATTATACTAAACGTAAGTAAGTAGCATTTACTCATCGCTGAATCACTGAATTAAAAATTGATGCCGAATACGTTCATGTCTCAATGTTTGCTTTTTTGAATGATTTGAAAAAATTGTATTTTGGTTACATCTAACCATTCTCTTATTTTTTCAAAAATAATTTCTATATTTAATCATTTTTCTAAATATATAAAACACCAAGTAACTTACACATACATATGTCATAACATTATGAATTTAAACATAAACATATATGTGAGGAACTTCCTAAAAAACTTTTAAAGTTAACGCTCGTGAGTTTTCATATATATATATTTTTAAATATAATTGTAATATTATCAAAACCTTTTTTGTCAAATACGTCAAAACCACACACTTCCTGCTATGAGCTTACCATAAAATATTTTAACACTAAAATTTTTTCGTAAAATAAACGTGCAAAGTGAGGTGGCCTTGCCATTTCTATTTGAACGACTCGGGGGTGTAACCAAAATTTGACAGCATCTGTCGTGCTGTCATTTTTCAGGGGAGGTGTGTATTTTTCATTTAGGTAGAAGGCATATAATTAATAAATATCTCGGATTTTTAAATAATATTCATGCAGTATATACGCATATTAGAAAAAAAAATATGTGAGTAATGCTTTTCCACTATTAAAGTGAAACTTTTTAGTCTCCGAATATAAAATAGTAATTATTTATTTATAATGAATAATTGATAAATATCAATATTTCTTTTTACAAATCTTTACAATCTAAAAATGAAAAGGAGAACACATTATTATGAAGTTAATCACGGGTAAGGTTATTTATTAATTTCATCTTTCCATTTTCAGATAGCATGGTTTCATAATTAGAAGCATTTTATTTGTATTAGGTGGACGATAAATTGATTTCTTTATTTCAAATATTTAGCTTTGCACAAATAATTTCACCATTACTTAATTGTTTATTTTTTATTTCAATTTACATTTTTCTTTCACATAAATAATGATACTAGTATCTCTTCTATTTTTCCTTGTCTGAGAATATAAATTATGTTTTTTTTGTAAATTGTGTCAAACTCTATTTTAATCAATTTTGATCAACTAAAATTAAAAGCACTTTTAGACAGTAATATATGGTGTGTTTGGAGTTAACGGCGGGGGGGTGGGGGTGGGGTGGAGTTAAAATGGATTAGAGAGAGAATGTGATTGGCGCTATTCGAATATTTATTGTGTTTTTATTTTTATTATTATATATTTCTAAAGTTTTTAAAAAGTCTAATTTTCATCCTTTAGCGCAACTATGTATGAGTTATAAATTGCCCTCCATTCTTGCGTGCTCAACCATTTTGGAGATTAAACTGAAGTTTTTTATGGTTTTCATGTGTTATTTCAATCTTTTTCTTATTCTTCTTCCGCTCTGTCCAATTTAAAATGCGTCACAATCTTTACAACTCAACTTGCAGACTCCGCTTTTTTCTTCTTAACACAATGAAAAGTGTAGTGGAATAAAACAGAGTTTGATTCAATTTACAAAATAATCATGGCATTCCACAAAGTTTCACCAAAAACCTTTGAACAGTTAAATTATATCCTTTATTTTAAAGAGATTAACGTCTTCTTCTATGATATTTACTTCTGTAAGAATCATCACGTCGAAGTATTGTATTATGTCGTTTGTAACTATCAGGAATTCATTAAAGCTTTTGAAGATTGAGCGTATATTCACATGGATTAAGACAAACTGAATTGTTGTTTTCAATTTATTGAGCGCCTTCCGAAGCAAAATTAACGTTAAAATGTCATTTAAAGTCATATATAGTTTATTCGAGACTTTGTTAACTAAAATATAACCCGATATTTTTTTATTTTTTGTTAGGTAATATGTAAATGGCAATCATTATATAATAGTAATTTGTTAGTTAGTTATATGTAAATGGGAATCATTAGGATTGTTTATCCATTTTCTACAACATATTGAGCAGCACATTTTTTTTTTTGTTTATTTCATCTTAGGTGATTCATTCGCCAGTTTCCTTTCGCGATACGTCTTCAGTCACTTTGCATTTGATTTTTATTTATTTAATAATGAAAGTGCCGTCACCCGTTTCGCATGCACAGGCCAACTGTTTACAAAAATGAGCCGCAATCTCGCGACCGCTAATATGTGCATGCCTGTCACCTGTGACACCGCGACCGGTGACGTCTCTTTCGCGTGCACAGACACAGATTTGAAATATTCCACAAGGATACAATGACATAAGCGACGTGAATGAAAGTAGTATTTCTGTAAAACATTTTGACTATTCATTTTCGTTTCGAATTCGTGTAAGCCTTGAATACCAATTGAATTTACTCCTTTGCTATAAAAAAATTATTTCAAAAGTAACATCAGATTTACTCTTAAAAGTTATACACAAAGTTTTGCACGATTTCGTAAACATGTTTGAAAAATCTGACAAAATTAAGTTAAAATAATCAGATACCTCGCAATTTGTAAAAATCCGTCGCTCTCTATGGCATATAAAAGTATAATGCAGGCCTATAAAAATACAATCCTACTCAGGATTTATGGTCGAAAGCGGAGTGAGTGAGTTCACAATGTTCTTCCACGTAAACCGAAAGGATGCACACCAAGGAGAATATAGAGGCAAAGATGAATGAACAATTATAATTATAAAAAGAATAACTAAAATAGTTGAACTTAACTAGATATTTTAATAATAAGCACTCTTATAAATATCATTAAAATAAAAATATTTAAATACAATAAAAATATATAAAAACAGTAATTATGGTTTCAATCTGAGAGCGCACTTTTTTTAGATAAATAAAATAACTAACTAATTCACTTACATAGATATTAGAGCACTACGTTCTTCTGTCCTGGTACACAATTCTCGCTTCATACATATTCTCATACAAGGTCGTCGATTATGGAGACTTCTAACAGGACCGTCCTGCCAAGTCTTCCGCGGACGTCCCTTATTTTTGGCGCCATCAACACTTGCGTGACATATCTTTCTTACCATTCTCTCCTCATTCATTCATTTCACATGACCAAACCACTTGAATGATCTTTTTTTAATAAAATAACAAAAGTGTCCTGAAATAAAAAATATGTAGAGATCTTTGTATTTGTTGATATTCCACGGGTAAAGATATACATATATTTTTTTCATTAAAAAGTCTAAAATGAATTTATCATATTGACTATTTGTAAACCATCAAAATCTCACGTTTTACATATTACGTAATTCATTTGGTATCCAATGCTAGTTTCTTGGATATTTGATTAATTATAACAGTAATGTCAATAGTTTAAATTTAAAACACGATGATTTTATTTTCTCGAGTTCAAGCATATACGTGCGTCTTCTACTATTGGCTGCTTCGCGAGGTGATGGTAGACCTTGACATCTCAATGGATTTCAATAGATCTCGCTGAAATATGAAGTTTATTATTTATTATTATTAGTTATTACTATTACTTAACACTATTAGTTATTACTATTACTTTTTACTATTACTTACTACTATTACTTAATACTATTACTTATTACTACTACTTATTACTATTACTTATTACTACTACTTATTACTAATACTTATTACTATTACTTATTACTATTACTTAACACTATTAGTTATTACTATTACTTATTACTACAACTTATTACTATTACTTATTACTATTACTTATTACTATTACTTAACACTATTAGTTATTACTATTACTTATTACTATTACTTAATACTATTATTTATTACTATTAATTATTACTATTAGTTATTATTATTACTTATTACTACTACTTATTACTACTACTTATTACTATTACTTATTAATTGATTGCGATATTCATTTATAATTTCATAAAAATTTTAAAAAGAATTTGTACTAGGATACTAGTTTGTAGAAAGTAATAAATATTATTTGCATATGTATAAAATGGAGCATGTTTTGAACCACGTTTGTATTTTTTTTTCTAATAATTTTGTATCAAAGTAAATTTACACAATTTAAGTTAGGCACCTAATAGATTTATTTTTAAATATTTATTATTTTAATATTTTTTTTTAAATAGATTTTGTATAAAAACGTGATAATTATATTTTTGATTAGTTGATAATTGAATATGATAATTATATTTTTGTTTAGTGTTGTTCCCGAAACCGGTTGGTGAATATATTAATATTTAAGTGGTTAAAAAAACAAATTTAAAACCAAGAGTGAACATTAACCACAAAGTTATTGAAAATATTTATATTTAATGAAACATTTTTATTAAAATTATTTTTTTATAATATTATATAATATTTTTTTAAGCTCCTTCACTTCCTGAAAGACTCGAGGCTCAGTACTCACACGAAACTTCTCCATCTGTATTGGTCTTCAGCTGCCAATTTTTATTTGTAAAGCTTCTTGCTGAATTAACACTGACGTATTGGATTCATCTTTAATACGTATAATTTCATTTTTTTTTATTTATGTCCTTCATTTAGATTTCATTACATTTCACTTGGATGCATATAGGTATATTCATTATTTATATTTACATGCCAAATAAAAAAACTATAAGAAAAACATTAATATTTTATTTCATACGATGTCGTACTCTCAACAAATATATTCTCTCTCAGAAAAATTAAACTAAAATATAATTATGTCTATGGTAGAAAAATATTTTTGTAAATTGGATATTTTTTCACCGACTTAAAAAGTCATATTCTCGTCACATACACGAGCTGGTTGGCCCGACAAACATCTCTCCGTCAAAAATTTGCGCAACGTAGTAATAATATTTTTCTGTGTAAATGGGTGCCTCAAAACTTCTCATCACCATTTCAAATAATACGCATAACGTGAGGCCACAGAAATGTGTAAAATATAATATAATTTTGTGACCTGTACGTAATAAATTATAATTACGTTTAATGAAAATTCTTCGTTCAGTAATTAAAGTACAGTATTACAACAGTGGAATAGATTACAATGTAAGTATTTACCAAGGGCGTGCAGTGCATACAAGCAAAAATGCTGTGCATCATTTAAAATTCTGGGAAACAAATATAAATTAAATAATTGGATTAGCATAAATATTTTACAATTAGCGCCACAGTGTACCAGTAGATACTTTAATTACTTAGTTCTGAAAACTACAACAACAACTCACCGCTGTACCGCTACCGCATTGAGCTATTCACATTAATCTGTTTATCTTTAAGCTAGTGAATTGCTCAAGTCATAAGATTGGCTATTTACTGAATTGAAAATTCCTTTCGGTTGATCCGTTTTGTATGAAGTCACTACGTGTGCTCTTTTTTAACAGAATAACATTAGAAAGACTTACAACTGCGTGCAAATCATTGAAGAAGAAATCGAGAATTTTACTATCTTTCTGTTTTTAAAGTGTTGATTTCATGGCTGTTCTTTGCGTTCGAGAGACAAATTGATGCATTTGGTGCATCAATTTGTTTTTATTTGGGAAAAACAAAAAGCAATTGCAGAACTATTGCATATGTTGACTTTTAATAAAAATAATTATTTCGTTTAGGTATTACGTGAAGGATTTTCAAACAATAAAATAATAATGTTCAGGTCATAAAAGGTGTTCTTAAAAACATTCTCACATTTGTTATGATGATTTTTATACGGGTAAGAAGGTATTATTTTACGTTAAAACTTAAACTTTAAAAACCTTATTATTAATACAATAATAGTACAAATAAATATATGGCAGGTTCGTATAAATGACGGATTCATTTTGTAATCTTAAGTACAACATATATTGTGGAACATATGTTATATATGATCGTACAATATCATTAGTAATAGCATAATCTAAATCTATACTTACTGCACACCACTGGTATTTACATACTCGCATTTTAAGTGTATATAAAAATGTTATAAATTTTAATTAATGCTAATTTATTTAATTATGTTTTTTATTTAAACTAGTGGTCCATAGCGCTTGTCGTCTGGCATTCAGATTTACATTAAAGCGTTGGTGGGAAGAGAGTAGTGTTTTGGTTTCACGCAGGCCCTAAAAAGTATGCAAAATTTGGTGCAGACAGTGGGAGGATGAGTCGTCCATGGAGGGGGTAGGTATATTTTTCTCAGAGCTATAGTGTGCAACTGAGCCAATTTTATCTGGGAAAGATAGTTTGGCGATCAGAACGAGGGGGTGCAATTTCGCTTAATTTTTTCAACTAATTTTCAACTAATTTTGCTTAGATAGGTCAAAGGGCAAAAATGTGTACCATAGTGATAGTTTAACTTGCGTATCTAACTAGCACAAAAACAAAAATATTTTCTTTACATATTTAATCTTTACAAAACACTTTTAGAAAAGTATATTTTATTTATTCAGCTTATTTTAATGTATAATAAATACGACATAGCAGAAGAATTTTTAATTCTATATGGGATTTTGGGTATGGTTACGCACTATTTAAAAATAAACACAGTATTCGATTATTTAGGTATTTATTTTATTTGTAACTATATAATACTATGTATAAATCTGTTTGGACTGTGCCCGTCTCACTATTCTAGAAGAGAAATTCTATGTCGAGAAGGGCATAGTTTACAAGCAATTGTTCAATCAATTAGAATTACAAGTAGATAGAATTACATTTAATACTATACAAAAAGTGTATATGAAGAACAATTTTAAAATGGACTTAAATTTTGGATCACTTTGTAGCAATAATTAATCTAGGTATGAGTCAATATGTTTGGGTGAGTGCACCAATACTGGATATATTACGAATCCAAGTTTTAATATATAGTTTCATGTTATTGGGACAATTCAATTAATTTAAATCTTTTAGCATTCTATTAAATAGTTTAGGTCCTCATGCACCAAAAAATATTTCAAATTAATAATACTAATAATGTCAATAATACTTTTTATATTGGGGTATGTTTTCGTATCGTAGGTACACGTCCACTGATGGAAATTGATATGAAGATATGGAAGCTGCAACCAGGGCCGGAGGGCACGTAATGTCCGAAGGAAGGGGGTAGTAAAGTGGCGTCCGTCCAATTTCATGGCACTTTCCGCCAGCCCTTGGGGGCCTATGAAAGTGTTACGGCCACTGGGACGCAAGGGCTGACGTGGAATCGTCTACAATATGACTTTGAGAAGGAAAAGATGGACAGATATTTTTCAAAGCATTATTTGTTTACCATCATGTCACTCCCCAGGGATTAGACCAAGAAGTTGAAGAATACGCCATTCGCTCATTTCGCAACCTCTGCATGACCTGACGTACGAGTAATCGTCTGTCGCCGCGGTTCGTCAGGTCGTACGTAGATTGAAAGCCTATCTTTGCAGCCCTAGAGAAAGACTTTAATAAAGACTATGACTATGATACGGAAATATGATGATTAATAAAATGCCCAGGTTTTATTTTCAAAAAATGAAATTTATTTTGTACAACCAAGAATTTCACCCAAATCACGTTTATATTTATTTGACATTCTTATTGCATTCATTGTTTGTTACCAAGTAAAATATTATGTCCAAGTATAAAAAATCAATAAATTACCTAAATAGTATAAGGGAGACCGGGGCTAGAAGTAACAGGGGTAGGTTGTAACATGCACAAAATATATATCGCTAAACGTTTCATTTCCAGTCATGGGCTAGTGCGTTCACTGACCGATCTGATAATGATATAATTTTATTCATTAACGACAAAAATCTGATTATTTTTAATGATGGTTCTCCCACTAAGTTTACCTCACCATCTCAACGACCTAGTGCGGTAGATTTATCTATTTGTTCTAATTCGTTAGCCTCGTCGACCACTTGGTCAATATTAGATGATCCTCATTCTAGCGACCATTTTCCTATAACTTTCACATCTGTCATAAAATCATATAAATCTCCTTCCGTTAATAGAATTAATCCTAAATATAATTTAAAAAAAACAAACTGGAATCACTTCTGCAAACTTTTAAATCGTCCACCTCTCCCCTTCTCAAATCAATTAACACCGATGAAATCAAATCAGATCTTTTCTCATCTAATTTCAATTATTCAGTCTGCAGTGGATAAAAGCATCCCAAAATCAAATCCTAATCCGAAATTTCTCGTCTCTCCTCTGTGGTGGGATGAAGAAGGCAGTGAGAACTCGTAAAATAGTTATTTCTACATATAAAAAAGATATGAGTATGGCTAATTTCTTGGTGGTTAAAAAAACTCAAGCACAAACCAAAAAACTCTTGAAAAATAAAAAAATAAATGGTTGGCAACAGTTTTGTACTACTTTATCCCAATCTACTCCCATTTTCTCGGTGTGGATAATGATTCGTAGGTATCACTCATATTTTATAGCCTCAGTTAAACGATCCTCAAATCATTCTTGGCTTGAAAATTTAGTTGACAACCTAGCCCCTCCACATGTATCCCATATTAGTGAATCTCCATCTCTAATCCATTTCACAAGTCCTAAGACCTAAAAATCTAAGGCGATGGTTCGATAAGTCCATAGCCCAAATATTTTGAAATAAAAAATTATGATCACCAACATGATAGTTAACGTTCGATAACTAAACAATTACTAGAAAAATAAGTAAACAAGTATCAAACCACTCAATATTTAGTCACTATGCGTTCCGTATTCGTAATTACTTTATTTTTGATCGGTGAATATATAATATATACTTCATACATATACTCTATGACTTGAAACAAGTTTTGTTCCCTCACTTAGTCTATTTCCAATTCAGTACACATTATTCCCTCAGCTAGACTGGTTTCGTTTTGTATTTGTGAAATTCGTTGATATTTGGAGTCCTCGCTGTGATCATTCGTTTGGATCCTATGCAAGTACATATCCGTCTGGCAGTTCGGCTGGTTGTTCTATTAGTTTTGGTTAAAACTCGTCAAGATTTGGAATCCATTGTGATCACTGTAGTTGATTTATCAGTGTGAGACGTACTTAATAGTATTTGTGTTTGTGTAATTATTGAACAGTGTACGGTGACTTCGTCAGAGTCGCCTGACGTTTAAGTTTGACGTCGCCGCTTAAGTTTGGGTGAACTTTAGGAGAAGCCAGGGACGGCATCATCCATCAGGTGAGTCTTCCTTATTCCATATTCCATCCTGGTCCGCTAATATCTAAGGATTCTCTCATCATTACATATTTCCTTTTCTCATTCCCCATTCCATTCCCTACTCCTTCCAACTACCCATCCACCCATTTCCTCCCCCTATTCCATCCCGTTCCGATTCCATCACCACCATTGTGATCGGTTATATATTAAATGTAACACTAAAATATTAAAACCTTTAGTCGTATCATATTAACCATATTAACCATTCGATTAGATCTGTTCATGTTGTGATATTTAAAATAAAATAGAAAGAATTTAAAAAAAAAAACGTGTACTGATTAACTAACTAAGAAGATAAATCTGTTTTGACTCACAATTTTTACAATTGCACCGAGGAAGTACGCCCTGAAAGCTTTCGGACTACGTCAAACACAATTCGTATCTCGAGTAACGCTTCGAAACACTTACCAGAGTAATCTAGCTTGGTGCATTTAATTAAACTGCATCTGGGTCAAGATGTTCTACCTTTTGAGCAGAGAATCTCAAGCCAAGGTCCATCAATTATTTTCAGTTAATTTACATTATCCGTGAAAATACAATAAACTATTTCACAAGATTTACAAATGCTTTAATTTAATACTTAATTTTTAGTCGTATTATAAAGCTTTAAAATATGGTTCAAATAAAAATTAGTAATTTTTAATGTGCGAACATTTTTTAAAGATTTTTGATACCGATTCATATTAAATTAAATTATTTACAAAACTAAACTAAATAATGTAAAATCAAAATATGAAAAATTAAAAAATATGTGTATTATGGGAGGAAAATGATTCTAAGGGGTGGCTCTGTCTCAGATGAAATATCTCGGCAATAAAATACTAGATTTCTTTTGTGAGGGATTCCGAAGGGTTGTGGAAAATATGTATAACTTTTATCAAAAAGTGCTGTCTAATTTATGCTATAATTAACATTTATACTAACATTTAATCTATGTAAAGGTTTATGTTATTTTAAATATATTAGTATGGTAATAATAGCAGCTTGCACTTGTTTTGTTTCCTTAAAAGACTACACATTATGTATGTATGTATTTATTATGTATGCATAGGCGTAACTACGCTAATGCAGCGCAATGAGACCCACGTTAAATAGGGGGTCATTAGGTTCGCGCTTACTAAAACTTTTGGTATCGATACGATTGCAAATACTGATACTATCTATAGTCAGCTCTACTCGAAAAATTAACTTATTTATAATTTTAAGATCTCTCGGCAATAAATGAATTAATGAAATTTTAAAAAACTTTCATGAAAGAAAATTAATATTACATTAATACTTTTAAAATTGGAAAAATTAACTTTGTGGTTAAAATTCATCGTTTTGAAAAATATCATTTTCTTCTTCAAGTTGTCAATAACTAATCAAAAACTAATGTTACTGTTTCTTTAACAGAATATATTTAAAAAAAATACTTATTATTGAAAAAAATAATTAAATACCTAACTCAAATTGTTACTTGATACAAAATTACTACAATAATTTTTAGGAAAAAAATTAGAATGGGACTTGTAAATAGTTAAATTTGATTGGTTGTTTATTTATTTATTTTTTGATTGGCTTTACACGCTTTATTTATCTCCAATGATTCTTAATTATTTACTTTATTACCAACACCATTTACATGCAAAATTTACAATCCTAATTTTTTATCAAAATCATGACCATTTTCTATCAAATGATTAAAAAATTCTGAAGATCCACTATTGTTCAAACATTGAAAATGCTCCTTTAGTCTTATATTAAAATTTCGTCCCGGTTTACCATTCATAGATACCAGATTCCAGTAATTTTGTAATAAGTACCTAACAATTTGAGTTAGGTACGACATTTATTTTTTAATAAATATATTATTATTTTTAAATAGATTCTGTTACAAAAAACAAAAATATATATTTTTGATTAATTATTGACATCCTGAAGAAGAAAATGATATTTTTCGAAACCGATAGATGTATTTTAACTCAATAAGTGGTTAATAAAACAAAGTTAACAAATAAAATAATATTACATTATTTCATTTTTACTATTCGAGAAAAATGCGGTGCAGGAAGAAGACGCATATCCTGACTAAAGATTGATTCAATTGCACTGGTTAAGATTGAAAATGGAACCGTGAATAAGATGATTTAATGGATAAAATCGTGCACCCAGAACTAAATATTTTTATAATATACAATGCATATATACTTAAGGTAGTCTTTTTTCAATTTTGTATTGAGATCCAATATTTTTAGTTACGCCGCTGGCAGTAGGTATCATTTTTGATGTTGTCTGTATAAAAGCAGCCTATTTTGTGCTGCTTTATAAATTTAAAACTAATTTATAAATTCTTAATAAAAATGTTAAATCTAAAAAAATAGGTGTTTAGTATTTTAATTCTTGAATTTAACTTTTAATATTTGCTTTCAACAGATCTTTACCCACTTGAATCATATATTGGGTCCATATTAGAATTATTTTTATATTAGTGAACAATTTCCAATTATAGTTAATGTTCGTGTTAAGTGTATTATATAAGTTTGGATAAGTCTTTATAAGCATATAAATTTGCCTCATTTCTAGTAAATCCTATTCTTTAAAAAGGGAATCCGATGAATACTTATTATAACCAAATCAAAGATATAATACCCGCAAAACTCTATTTCTACAATCTTCTTTACAGAATAACATTATTTCATAATGCAGGGTATATCTAGCTAGCTTGTATAAACTATCGCACGTGCATTTATATTCCTTTGTTTGTTGCATATTTACGCCGTCTCTGAACGGGCGAGCCGTGAACGCGGGAAGCGCGCAAAGCACTGCGAATAAACATCAACTTATAAACACCTTTGTCCAGGCAATATATTTTATAGTAGTTCTTTTTCTTTAAATCAGTGCTAAACTGAAGATAGTAACAATATGAATTTATTCTATAAATTTTCTGAATGTGAATAAGATGGTTAGTGAGACAATATTTTAATAATTATTTTAAGGCTAGGCGCGTAACTACCTGTGATTTTTTGTCGCTGTGATAAACATCGCAACCGCAAAATCGCACACTTCCGCCAACCCAGTCATAACTTTGTCAGTTTCCAAATAGATTTTAAATAACATATCATATATTAATAGCAGTGTTGTTGCGTTTAAAATAAAAGAAACGAAAACAACAATATTCGATACATCCCATTATTTTTTGTGGAATATCACCGGCTCGATTGGTAAAAAAATCAGTAAAAATACGTAATCTTAGGACGGATAAAAATATTATTTAGTAAGAAATTATTGTATTTTTGATACCAATTATAATTTTAAATAGTAATTAAAGCGCTAAAAGTTGTACATAAAAATATTATATTTATTTTATCGATTTTTATACGAATACGCAGCACTTTCAATTTTTTAAATAATTTCATACAAATTAATTATACAATAACGACGATTTTGAATCAATGGTCAATGAATGTCTATATTATCCTAATTATTACAAATAATTTTCAATTCATTAGTTTTGTATTAGAACACAGGAATTATCTAATATATTGTTTTAAAAAAATCTAATCAAGTGTATAAATGAATAATAAAAACCCACATTTGTTTTTTGATGAATTATTAATGACAGATTCAATATCTGTATAAAACATGCATAAATGATTTGTCGATTCTTCAATATGGAATAAAATGATAAACACGTCACTAGAAAAATAAGGCTAGTTACATCACTAGGTACCATCACTGTCACGTATGCGCGCATTGTGCTATGAATTCCATTTATGTGAATCGGGCGACAGAAAATCGCAATTGCGCACCAACCCTGGTAAAACAACTTTATCTGGCAAAAATGTACCCGGTTGATTTTGAAGATTTTATCAATACAGCAGATATGATTTTTTCCGTCTTTCGGAGGATAAATCTAATAGATTCGCTTCGATATTTAAGAATTAAAAGTATGTGATCATGAAACACTCCCCTTTTTTGATTTTTTCTCAGGTTTTACTTTTCCTGGGTTGTTTTTTAGATTTGCTTTGTTGTTATAGTTATATTTGTTTGTTTTGATATTATAATTAATTCTATGTAGGTATTTGAAGGAAATAACTCTGTGGTTAGACATTTTATACACGTGATGCATATCTTATAATTTGTATCATAAAGGCCCGCTATCTACAACCCTGATGTGTTTTTTTCCTAACATGTAAAAAAAACTAGGGATTCATAGAGTAGAATGTTAAAAAGTTAATGATTAAGTTTCATACAGACCTTATGAAAAAACATATGTTCTTTCGAACCCAATAAATGTTAAATAATAAAACTCATGTGGTTACATACAAAGCTATTTTATTTTAATTATAATTAATTCGGTTTAGTTGTGTTTTTACATAAACTTTAACATATAACATAAATATAAAAGAAAGATTTAATTGTAAAAAGTAATAATAATAATTAAGTACACTATTAGTTGAATTGAAGCAATGAATTAATAGATTAAAGCGAAAGCACATACCCTATAATAGATTTGTTTGTTGATTCGTCCCAAATAGGCCATATCGCTGAAATGTGCTATGTTAGCTGCCATATAAGCAAATGGCAATGAACTGTTAATGGATCGTTCTGTTCTTCTTACTTCCCCTAGAGCTTTTCTCCTGTCAATCTACCCTTTTCCTGCATTTTAATAATAATGAGTTTTTTGATTGATATTCAAACTATCTTAAATTATTTTCAATGTAGAATAAAAAGTATTTAAATCTTTCAATTTGAATTCCACTAAAAGTTATTTATATAAGTAAATAGGTAAATAATCTAACAATATATGTATGCCTACTATTTATTATATATATATATTGTAACATTCGAAAATACGCGCGAAGACCGAAGGCGACATCTTCCGACGCGAGCAGGCGCGGCCGATAGAGCGAGGTCGGAGGAAGAAGGGGGACTTGGTAGCCAGCGCCCGTGCTGTGCGGTGCGTGTCGGCGGAGGCCAAGCGGCGCTCCGCCGAGATCTGAGTGTTGGTGTAAAAGATCGAGAAAGGGCGACGAATAAGACTATTATTAGACTAGAGTATTATAATCATGGCAGGACAAGAGATATTTAGGTCTTGTTCTGTCCGTGTGTATCAAGGAAGGAAGGACTCTTCGCGTAGTATTACATTCACAGCAAGAACAAGAGATATTTGGGTCTTGTTCTGCCCGTGTCTTCTTGTGAATGTCAATGAAGGAAGGACTCTCCACGGGTGCGAGCGGGAGGCTGCGAGCGTGAATGGAAGCGAGGCGAGCACGGTCCACGCTTTGATGTCAAGATTGGTCCACTGGAAACCTCCAGAAGACGAGATGATGCTTTGGTCCGGCCACGGAAAGATCTGGAACCCTCTACGTGTAACAATGACGATTTTCTCCTGTATAGTGAATAAAGTGTAAATTATGTGACTAAAGTGTTATTATTGTCTGAGACCTCCCCCACACATCTGAGATAGCCATTCTGACACCAACCCTTATGTACCCACAGAGTCTAGCTGGTGGCGTTGTGCGCTGGATTCCATCCTCGGATGACGGCCCACGACGTAACAATATATATATATAAATGTTCAGCTTATTTTTATAATTATTATATATATAATTTTATATTTCTAAAAATAAGCTGAACATTTTTTCAAATTTTCGGTTGTAGTATTTTTGACTCTTACAACAGTTTGTTTGGAATTTTATCTCTTTGGAGAAATATGTAAATTTAACTCATTCTTTCGTCTAGACAGTGTACTACAAATGTATAGCTTCATGTTAACATGATATTATATTATATGTTATTTAAAAAAGGTTATATTTCGTATCAGCTCGTTATTATTTGTTTAATGTGAGTTTATGAAATCATTATAGCAAAGATCCTTGAAGTTCTAATAAATACTTTCACACCTTGAAATATCTACAAAAAATATGGGTATGAGTTTTGTACAGTTATATTATGAAATATATTATATGCAATATAAATGAAAGATGAGATCTTTCTGTTGAAATCAAATGCCGCACTGAGCAAGCTTGCGTAACCTTTATCTGTACAAACAAGATAATCATAATCTTAATTCTAGTTTCAAAATGCGATTGGCCAGGTGCTACGTGTTCTCGATATTATTTTACAGAATAGAAGCATGGACGCTTACCGAAGAATGCTTAAAATAAGCTAGATGAATAGAGTCGTGAATGAAGATGTTATAATTTGAATGACTAGAGAAAACTAAGTATATAAAACAATAACAATCCAAAAACTTCAACATCTCGACATGCGATCTTACATATCAAACTGCAAAAAACGATTGTTGGAAAAAGGGGCCTAGGAAAAAGGAGAACATTATGGCTAAAGAACCTAAGGCAACGGTTTGGCCAGTCTACAGTAGAGCTTTTTCGGGCCACAGTGAAAAAAGTGATTATAGACAATATGATAGTTAATGTCCATTGAACGGATAGTCCACAAGAAGAAAAAGAAGAGAATATAATTTTATCTCGTCTTGAGAAAGTTTTTGAAAAGCTGTGGTTTTTGAAAAGTCTTAGGGGTGTTATTATAAGTTTTATATTTTAAAATACGGAGCTAAACTAGAAACATACTGAAACATCAAATGCTTAATTGTAATAGCTTTGAGGTTTTTAAGGCAATTGAGATGAGAATTAGTTTGCACGTTATTTTTGTTCTTACAGGTTATATTTATAACTTTAATATGTAGAATCATATTAAGTACCATTACAAATGCTTCAGATTTTAATTCATTAGAACGTGTTGTATTAACATGAGCATTCGAAAAATTAAATTCGCCGAGAGGAATATATTATATGAGCAGAAATATTTAGTATGTACAGTTAATTCAGGCAGGCTTCTGGATAATGTGTTTAATGATTTTTTAAAATATTATATATCTACCTGTGAATTTTTAAACATAAATATAAATATTTCATACTAATTTACTTCAAATATAAAAATTACATGTATTATTGAGTTAATTATAAATTATTTTATAGACTCTTCATTTATAATATTTAATATATTCATCTATCCAAAAATTGTTTTCTTTTTGACTAGGATACGAACCAAAAACTTTAACTTCCTGGTGAAATATGTTACCATTACTCCACGATAATCACAATAATCAATTTTACGACAAATTTAAGATATGTAGTGCACAATTCAAAAACCGCTTAAAACGGATTATGGATAGTTTGGGTTAAATATGCAGTTTTGTAGATTATTTTGTCAGCTACATGCAGAATATATTGTTTCTCGCAAAAGCCACTTAAATCCATTGATATTGCATGTTCAAAATCACAAAATATCCCAAAGCAGACAAGAGTATAAGTTACTATTCCCTTAAAATGAAATCAACCAATTACAACGCTTGTTGTTGATCACGTTATCTAAAATCTGGTAGCCATAGTAGTATGGCTATCAGAACGATATATACAGAAAAAAAATTGCGTAACAGAATTGTATCTTAAAAACAAAAATTGTGTACATGTGCTTTCAAAATATACGTTTTAATTCATAACTCAAAAACACAAAAAGTCATTAAACAAATAATAGATATCTCATAGAGACGAAGTTATTTTTTATATTTAATGGAAAATAACTTTGTCTCTATGAGATACCTATTATTTATTTAATAACAGTGCTTTTCTAGGTGAAAATCCAGTAATTGTTTATGATTTGTCGTCAATCCACCGTGTTGGTATAGCATAATCGAATAATGCACGTTCCCCAGATTGGAATAAATCCAGGTTTGAATTCCGGAGCAACAACAATATTTTTCGATAAAATTGATTTTATATGTATATATTTTTGACTAGTATATTTGATTTGTATTTAAACTCTTTTAATTAAATTATTTTTATAAAATGAAATAGTCGTATTACAGCATACTTTAGCTTTATGTTGACTTTACTACCAGATCTTATATAGTATTCATTATGATATTTAAAGTTGCTTCAACAACTTCCAACTGCTACAATTAGTCACAAAGATGATAATAATATCATTCGTGTGAAATCTCAACGGGACTTCCCCTTGGCTGAAAAACTTTGTTTGGAGACATTGTTAATTCTCATTAGTACTGTGGCATTATTCTCAGTCCAAAGCATGAATCATTTCGTGTGCCTTATTTTCAAAACTTTTTCATTTGAATTAAGATGCTTATCCTAAATCAATTCTATATTAATAAATAATCGTGATACTACAGAAAACGCATAGTAAGCGCGAATTAACAGATTGTAGCCAAACCAAACATGAAGACTGTGGATACCTGATGCCTTGGCCGAAATGGTAGCAGGCCAGCATCTGATGTGATTAGAGAAAAACTGATGATTTAAATGGTAAATGAGTGAGAGATCTCGAACCGGATGTCGTAATGTGAGCAGGTCAAGGGCTCACTAGACCAGTGACATACAGGACAGGACATAATAATAATAATAATATTGGATAATTTGTATAGCGCCATTTTCGTAAAAACTTTCACCTCAAAGGTGCTTAACGGACGGATAATGTACTCGCAATACCAGCAACAGAAAAGCTTAGTAGGATTCGGGGGAAGCATGTGTCCTGAACTGGACAAAAATATGCAGAGAATGATGAAAATAATTAAATTAAAGAAAGGTAGCTTTAAGGGATGCTCCAGAATTTTATTGCCAAGAACAGATTTAATAAATCAACCGATGACTCAATTCAGACAGAAATGCTACTGCTTAGAATAGTCGACACTGGATAATTTTTGCCATAATTTTGCCCAATCATGATTACTTTTCAATTAGCATAACGAAAAATACAGTTTTTTGCACAAATATTAATGATAAATATCATACAGTAAGGTACTCGTTTCATAATGTTTCAAAGTGGCCAGTGGTTTGAGACACGCAAGATAGTCATATTTTCGTAGCACGAGCGTCGTCCGTAAAAATTAAATTAAAAATCTTTTAAAATATACATGTACACGAACATAATAAAATAAATTGATTTTGTAAAAAGTATAATAACATTTTTAAGGTATTAAAGAAAAAGCTGCCGTCATCTATTTTCATTAAATGTTACTTGGCATACTTTTAAAACATTTAGCAGCACGCTTATTAATATTGCTTATTGTTATTGTGTTTAGTTTACAGAATTCCGTGTTTATTTTTTAATGAAATAAAAAAAAACTAATTTTAATAAATATTATTATCGAGTTCTGCTTGTTTATGCAAAGCATTATTTAAATGTTAAAGGTAGTTGTTGTTACACTACGGTGGTTAAGGATGTTTTCAAACAGCTTTACGCTTTACTCAAACCAGCAGAACTCAATAATAATAATCCAAGGTTCTTTGGGTGTTTCACAGATTCTTCTAGTGAGACGGATACAGTCCAACCACAATTATACATGTATGTATCATATAGATAAGTAAATAAATATATATATGTGTGTGTGTGTGTGTGTGTGTGTGTGTGTGTGTGTGTGTGTGTGTGTGTGCGCGTATGAACGAGGGATTGGGGAAATATTGAGATGCAGGAAAGGTAGAAGGAATTTGGGAGAGGGACAGGAATAGGGGATAAGAGGTGGCTGAAGAACCATCCAGAACCAGAAAACACTAACCACCTAAGAGCGGATCCAGGACACGAACAACCTTGTTTAGCATGAAGTACACTTGGATTTTCGGTGATCGTGCGAAAATGTCAAACAACACCTTGCACAATAGCAAGATGTAAGCACTAAATCGGGTCACACGGTAGCGAGAAACCGATTATACACAAACAAATATCAGTTTCACACAGCAGTATGATAATTAATACCAGCCAACAATTCGTTCCCACATGGTAGTACGAACTTGGCGACAGTCAACGCTCCCAAAAATGATTAACACTACTTTCAGTTCGAAGGTACAACTTCAACTCAACCAAAATACCATAGAGAACACACTACAAAAAAAGTTTGTGTTCTGGTATAGAAGGAGGGAGTAGTTGGTATCATGGATATACGTATGTCAAGTTCACATGTATGCGCACGGTGACCGGCAGTCCACGAATAAATTATAAAGATCGAACATATGTGTATTATTATAGATATCGTACTAAAATGCGCTATTGTAAACATTTCTGTAATATTATATGATAAAGGGTGTCTAGCGGAAAAATTGATTAAATTGTAATTGCTCGTAAGCGATCAAGGTGAGATAAATGATAGGGGTATTGTTCGTAAGACGAGGCCACTCTACACACAGGTAGAGTTTCAACGGAGAAGTTGAGGGGAATTTTTCCGAATAAATTAATCAACGAGTACGGAGATATACCCTGGGCACCTCTGTTACTGGACCTTACGCCGTGCAACTTTTTTTTGTGGGGATACCTTAAGTCGAGAGTTTACAGTTATAATTATCGAACAATTCAGGCCCTACAAGAAAATATCCGCCGTGAAGTTGCTGTCATTGAACCGAGGCTTTGATCTCGCGTATTCGCAAATTTAAGAATCCTATTACAAGAGTGTCTTGAGAGACGATATTGTTTATAAAACATTAAATCCGCATGGTTAAACTCCATTTTTATAAATTAAATATGAGAATAACATTTTTTATTTTATTTAATATTACACTTGAAAATTTTTCGCTGAACACCCTTTACATCCTATGAACAAAGTTTTTTTATAATCCTAAGTTTTTAAATTGCACGTAATCAAATGAAAAGAAACACAGTATGTAAATAAAGAAAAACGTGAAAATGAAATCAACCAAGCGGTCGGTTGTCAGTCTCATTGTAATATTTGATTCAACCCCTACTCTCGTAAGTTCGCCTTTTTCGGTTTGTTAACCAATTTATTGAGATTGTGTGAATTTTATTTTAAACAAACCTTCAGAAAAAAATAAACATTTTATATACTAAAATGCGGGCAATTTGAAAGTAACATTATTCGTTATAGTGTATTATATTAGTATGAAAATACCTAAATGATAAACATGATAAGTCTCGATTATAAGAACTCGCGTATAATAGATGGAAACAGTTTTTATGGTAAGACCTCTTTATAACAATTTTGTGTTACAGATGGAATCAAAAAGTTTTTATGGTATGACCTCATTATAAAAAGAAAAAAATAGGTTGCATAAAATTTTAATTTTAATGAACAATATACCCAATTTTTGATATCCGTTCATTATTTTTTTGTGATTCTAAGTTTTTTCTACACAAAAAATGTCATTAATGTCATTTCTGAAGTATGCGATTATTTGAAAAAATATAGTAATAAGTGAAGATTTTCAATTAAACTAAAATATATCAAAGCAGCGATAATCTTAAAAAATGTACTACTATATTGCGATTATTTTACAAGATATCGTTCATAATATTGACAGTCTCGAGAATTTTCAAGTAAATAATAAATTGTAATATAAAATAAGACATTTTAAAAACAGTTTTCAAGTATTCGACAAACCATAAAAAAGTCAATTATATTAGGTTAAAATCTAAATAATTTGCAAAATATTAAGGGTGGGTTGTGCATCTGCTTGATGGTCGACTCATCTATCAAGCAGATTCTTTATGAGGAGTATTATAACGTGTGAGTGGATTAAACGTCAGCGTATCGCGCCACCGGTTAGTCTCAATCTGTGGGTAAGGTGTATGTGGTGTCGATATGCCTGTTTCGGATGGATGGGAATGGTCACTAATAATAACAACCCTCATTCACAGATTAATTATACTATATTCATACAACAAATTTACACAAGTCGCATGAAATTGTTCTAGGAAGGAACACATCCCGCTCAGTGGGCAACAACTTCGCCGTGACATCTCATAACTCGGCGCCACACGCTTGAATCACCATTATTTGTTTAAAACAATCTACTTTGCTCAGGTAGTGGCAACAAACATGGTAGTATTCGTCCTATTTCCAGTACAAAACTCTCCCTTCTACATTACCGTGAATCTGCGCCATACAATCATGGGTATTTTTGATTTAGATAAAAATAAAATAAAAAAATAATTTCATATTAGTATGACAGACAACGGATGAACCTGTCTCCTTTAGTACAGACTTCGGTCTAGTTAAGGCGACAGTGAACATCACATACATTATGAAGATTATTCACCTTTTTTGTATACTTTAAGAATTGTTTATAATGTATAATATGTAAGAATGTAAATTAAATGAATAAAAAAGTAAAAAAATACCCGCAGATTTACAACCGGGTGTTGCTATTATCCCATTTCTCCACGGGTTCAATCTCTCGCCTTATTTTATGAACACAAAGTAGAAATTATCGTTATAATATTACATAATAATTCATAATATACCTACCAACAGATCAAAAGATATAATATCTCAAAATTTTTTTGCCTCCCTTATAAAAAACATATATTGTCACTTATGGCCATTGCAATTTCTAACATCGATATGCATAATAGTCCTACATACCTACTAATACGATTGGCAGAGAGAAATAAATGTTTTTTAGTTTCAAAATACAACTTTTTTTTTCTCCAACATATATTTTACAATTTCCTTATGTTGGTCTGTCTGTGTATGTCGCACAGCAATATAAAAGAAAGACTATCCGCATCGCACGGCAACATAAAACTCACAAAATAAGTTATGAAGTGAAAATGTGGTTATCGCGTCAAATAAAGTAAATTATTATAATACAGATTCGATTAATCAATTAGAAAGATATACAAAAAAATTAGTATATCGAAAAAAAATATTAATTGCTAACGGAAAAAATACGGAAAAATATAAATTAAAAATAATTTTCCCTCATTACTGAAGTTCTTACTTTACTTTAGTTGGATTACTTCTAGTAAAATATTTAGTATTATTATCGCACGTATTAACTGCGCATATACACAGATGAGACTATATATCTATATATATCTCGTCTCAAAGATTAGTCAGTAAAGGTCGATATGGATCAGTTGCTTCATTTTTTCTGAGCACAAAATGCAATAGAAATTTATCACAGCTCGCTCCAAGCTGCACTCTTTATTTATTGTTCATGCGATTTTCGAGACGACTCTCTGAAACTACTCTCAACCGTGAACTCGCACTACTGGTGACAGATTTTAAGTGAAATATTTTCTGACATTGTTCTGACTGGAATATGATGTAGTTTTTGAATAACTAGAAAATAAAATACCATTTTTAAATTTCATTTTTATTTATCGACTATTTAGTTTATTACAATTATATATGGAATATGATATCAGCCACGTAGCCGCCTCTAGCAGTGGCGCAAATTCGTGCTCTTTTAACAATATTTTTCATAACATTCTCGTAAACTTCGCGTGTCATTTCAGCAATTTCATTTCGGATATTGTCCTGTGGCATCGGAATTATTTTTGGCTTATTGGCGTAGACCTTTTCTTTCAAGTACCCTCATTGAAAATAGTCGGGAGCCGTCAAATCAGGTGATCGAGGAAGCCAGTCGATATCACCACTGTTTGACATTATACGGCCGGGAAAAATTTATCGCAAAACTTCAAGCGTAGCTCGGGCTATATGTGAGGTGGTACCGTTCTGTTAAAACCACATATGTTGCAGGCCCAATCGACCCAATTCGGTCATCAAGAAGTTTTTAAATATGTGATTAAAGCGATTAATATTAATCGTTACAGCATTGCCTCTTGCGTCCTGAAAGAAATAAGGCCCAATGATTCCGTCGGTCTACATAGCGCATCATACAGTAACTCTGCATATCTGCGTCAACTTATATGGTCATTTTTCTGTATGGCTTATATCAATTGAATTTTATACGGGTAGCAATGCAAATCTTTCTTGAGAATTTTCAAGAAAGTTCCTTGAAACATTCCCAATCCTTGTACACGACGTCGAGAAGAAGTGCCAGCACTTTCACGAGCACTCCCTCTCATTGCATCAATATTTTCTGGCATACGTTTGCTGCATTTTCGTTCCGTTTTTAGTTTATCTGCCAGTATGTAAAGCGTTTTAAAATTATTCACTACACCTTGAGTAGTTGACTTGCATGGAACGTGATAGACACCAAAAGAATCCCGCAACTTTCTTCTTGTATTTACAATTGAACGGTTATTTAGATAAAATGTTTCAATAACTTTAACACGTTGTTGAGACATTAGATACTCCACAATAAATTGTAATTAATTAATTTCTACGACCATTAAATTATAATTAACGAATATTAGCGAAACCAAAATGGCGGTCAAACAAAATAGGCCTGGAACATAATATTCACTCTCTAATACTTTTGTATTTGATTCTTTAACGGTCTCCTACATCTTGCACCATCCACATTCAGGGAAGAATATAATTTATTGTCTCAATATTTTTCAAGACCTTTAGCTGCTACAAAAAAGGGAATAAAAGACAATTAATTTATTGCAGCACGCAGTTACTACGGAAGAAGCGTATAAGAACAATTATGTGACAAAAACCATTAAAATGCTGTAATAAAGAAAAGAGACATACCATTCTAATTTTTTCCCCCCTTCGTACAATTTTCCTCGGAGTATATTTCGCATTCATCTCGAATTTCTATCCTTTCTTATATCTTCAAAAGGGGTGGATTTTTTTTGGCAAAGGGAGAATAAACATCCGCCTCTTGGCAATCCAGGGCCGCCTGGGAATTACACCTGAAGTCATGCGTGAATGACGCCAACTACGGGCTGAATCTACAATGAAGCAACAGCAAAATATACCGTCATAAAGCTACGATTTTACCTGCTAAACATTTTATCAACTAGAGCGTTTTAGAGATCTCTCGAACATATATTATTTATGTGAAAGTTTTACTGAAATTTAAGGTTTTGTACGTGTTTTTGTACTAGTGGTAAGTAAGTTTTATGTTTAGATAATAAAAACTTTTCACATTTAGCGAATGCGTGAAATGTTATTTTAAGTAAATTATACTATAAAATATGAAAAGGGCTATACACATTTTTCTGGAGTGTTAAAAGGGCTGCTTGTAAATGGGGTCATTTTGTGATTCACCTATTAAACTAATGCGGTAAGCTTATCCTTATCAATAATATAATGATTAATTTGTTAGTCTGTGTAGCTGATGACTCCATCGCCCTCGATATTTGTTCAGAAAAATTTGTAATTATTTGAAGTGTACACGAATATTATTATTCCGGCGGGAAATTCATTATGAATTGATAAATTCTAATTTAAACTTTTACTGATTCAAAATTCTGATTCGTGCAATTCAGTCGTTTACAATAAGTTCATACATACGCAATGTTTTCCAGTCACTATCAAGTTATATATGTTACATAAGGAAAAATAAACATTTTTTAAAACAATATTTTCATAAAAATGTTGTAAATAATATTTCCACCGCGATTTTTGTAATTATCTTCATAAGTAATATTACATCTTATCTAGGTTATTCTTAGTATACTTTCATAATTCCGAATCAAGATTTTTTATTGTTAGTAATTATATTGTAAATTTAAAAAAAATAATAATAAACTAGAAAGATAAACAGAAAAAAATCAATCTATGGAAAAAATATTTAATTGCTACCGAGAGTCGAACCTGGACCTCTTCCTATTCAGAGAAGCGCATCCTCCGATTTCGCTGTACCAATCGAATACATTTTTGAGAAATTTGTATTAAAATAAAATGTGTTCTCTTTAATGTATCGTAGATTATCAATAAATTCAATATTAACAATTATGCCATCGAATGCTCTGATTTTAACCAAAATTGTATCTAGAATTTAGAGCACCACTAACTACTCTATTTATATCATTATTATATTCAATTTTAAACATAACAAAGCATACGTTTATACTGTGCCAGGAAATTAAATATTTATATTTATAATTATAATTTGTAATAAAAAATGTATTTATATAATCTTTAACTAACTTTAAATTAAAAAAGTTAACGATAAAAGTCGGTTTTTATAATACACCATAAAATTGATATTTTTAAAATAATATCTAAAAACAAAAATCTTATTTTTTCTCCTTTTTTTCTGTTTGTCTTTTCTATAAATATTAAATATATAAAGATACATAAAGAAAAAAATATATAAATTTATTAATAAAGAAGTTGATAATCAATTTAAACGTTCTTATTTGAATAAAAAAATATCAGTTAGGAAGTATTCATCTCTACTGCAGGAATAAAGTATGAGAGCTACGCTTACATGAAGAGGACTTACAAAATCTAATAATAATAATAATATTTAATCATTTTTATAGCACCATCCTCGTTAAAAAATTCACTTCAAAGTCACTTTATACATAAAATTTTTATAGTCCTACATTATCTATGTATTTAAAATTAAAAATTGTTATTTGAACTTATGTAAATGATTGGAAATGGTTTAGATATCTTGATCCTATTTAGTAGAATTAGCCGGCGATAAACCAACCACCAGAACCAAATATTTGAAGATAGTCCTGTTTGAAACCCAACTTAAAGGAAAATTGAACGCCAAATAATTGTAGTTTCGTAATTATGATCGGGATTATTTTTTGAAAGAATGCAAATATAAGAGCAATAGCTCCCAAAATAGTTTCATGGATTTGGTGCGACTGTACATTATTATAAAACTTTTAGTTCTAAAGTAGATAACTAACTGTTTGTCTTGAAGACCGAAAAGTTCTATGAATTTGAGAGTTGTCAAAAAGTGTCATATGAGTGTATTCTGCGTGCTCTTACAACACATGTAATTTATATGGTAATATTTCTGATTTAATTTATTTGCCAGTAGGTATATCATTTTATTCTAAAAATGAAAATTGTAACATAAAGGAGTTCTCTATAATATGCATTTATGCATCATATTATAAATGTGCATAAATGCAAATTATATTATAAAACTATGTCAGATACGTACTTATACGCCTTGCACTCTACGAAACAGCAGAGAGGTAATGTTATTTGCTGAAAGGGTAGTTTCAGTGAAGTAAAGGGTGTTTTTGGAACACCTGGCTTTCAGTTTAAACATATAAATATCTAGGATTATCAAAGTAAACGTATTTTGCAATTCTTTTGCAAAGTAAAATTGAATTATTTTTAAAAATCTGTAGTAAAGTAATTAAAAAAGTCAAATAAATGTTATTAATCAAAAAAATTAAATGTAACTGGATACTTGCACCAGATCTAAAAAAAAAATGAAAAAAAAACTAGCTAATTTAACATAGACTGCAGTCTAGCAAAGTATCCAGAACAATGCTGTATATATCAGAGGTGGAGTCTACTCCCACACTATAAACTACGAGTATTTAATTGCAATATAATTGTATCTTATGTTTATCATGTTATATGATAATATATTCACCTATGTTACAACAAAAACATGCATGTCAATAAAGTCTAATAGATAAATCTTTAATTATCTATTAGACTTTATAATAATCTACAAATATCTATAAATAAATAATCTACAGGATCTGCATGTACAACCAAAGAAAATCTGCCTCAACTCGACCATAAGATATTGATTAATATAACTAAGCATAAATATAGATAAAATTAGAAAATATCGTTTAGTTTTATACTCTCTTGAAACGGGGTTAATTTAATATACAATTACCTATTTGCAATTTAATAATCGATTTGATAATCATCAGAACTGGCGATGGAACGAAAGCGTCGTCTCCAACATAACTATATCCGAAAGATTTAAAACAAATATTTAAACATAATAATTATTTATTTTTTAATTTCATCAAATTGAAATTCTTGTCCATCTTGTAATTATACATTGGGTTAACATGTGTACATCTATTTTTAAAATGTATCTATGTAATAATCATAATAAGATTTTAAATAGATCGAATATATTTTTACGAAAGGCTCGAATTATCTTGAGTTCTAGAACGTATAAAAGCATTCCGTATTATTCTAATTTCGAAAAAATATTATAAGTTGTTTAATGATACTGAAATATCTATCAACTTTATTGAACGATATTAAAACTAGGGATAAATTGGTACATTTGTCAATCGACCCCTCAGAATAACAAGGTTCCATCTGACACTGATACTGTTTTGAGATAATGAGCTCGAAAGTGTTGATTGAATTTCAACATATATTCATGTATATTTTGTTTGAGTATGCAAATATGACCAATTTTAAGATATTATCTTATATTTAGTATAATTAATAACCACTGTGAGATGAGGGAAATTAAAAATTAATAAAAACATTGTCAATTAACAATAATGATCCATAAATCGAAATAAATAACTGACGCAGTTGGAACATTTAGCTCTTTCTATTTCCTTTAATATCCATTAAATAGAGTTGGTGTGCATGAAATAAATAAAAAATAATGCATTAGGAACTCTTTTCATGTAACAACTCAAATTAGGCCAAAATGATAGTTGGAACCTTGTTTTTCTAAGGAGATGAAGTTCCAAAGAATTTAAAAGTTTTATCATAATTAGCATTTACTTCCCCATATACAAATATGAGTACTACACAAGCTTTTTTTAATTGAAGAAGTTAATAATTTTGCATAATACGTAGCTACATAATTTATAAAAATATGTTAGAAGTAAGTTATAATTCTATTCTGAAAGTGAGCTTTGCTTTATGTCAAGCAACTAGACAATATTTTCTACGAGATATCACAAATATCACTTTTATAAATCATTGTCACGGAATAAGAAATACCGTGCTACAATTTACTGTACCAAAAATGAAAACTAAATTCCGTCAACGACTTACCAGTTTCCTCACACACTTTTTGTGCAATAGCTTAAAACGAGGATGTAAAATTAATAAGAAGTACATAAAAATATGGCTAATAAATCTTAGCATTAAGGAAACCGTACTATTACTAAATATTTGAACACAAATCAAGACAATTTTTTTTCTCTTTTTCAAAATTAAATTAGAAAATTATTATTCATATTTCTCATTCTTATCTATCTTTACATGCTTGAAATAAACTTTTCATAAATTTTCGTTTCATTTATATAAATAATCAATTAAATACAGTCAAATAATATCGGTGTGACGTGTTTTTATATTTCTAGTAGGAATTAAAAAAATATATTTATTTGTATATGTAATTAATTTTAATGAAAAAATGTTATAATAAATAAATACGCAATTAAATTAATCAATCACAAAGATATACAGAAAAAAACATATTTATCATAAAAATATTTTGATTACTACCGGAAAAAAAAAGACTACAGAAAATAAGTCTTAATAAATTTTAAATAATATTAACATTTGATTCCTTCAATATTATTTATTGTGGTTTTTTTAGAATACCTATAGTTTTTGTTGATCAAAACACATCAGATAAATCACTTGGAAAAATACACAGAAAAATCAGTCTATAGAAAAAATATATAGTTATCACCAGGTTTCGATCGCAGAAGTATTGAGTACCTTGCCGAAATATTGAGTTACCAATTACACTATTTTAACCACTTACTTTCACATAAAATTTTCGACTTTATATGTATTCATTTAATTTTAGTTGGACATCTATTATTATTATATATTCTGGGTTGCCGATTCTCATAATTTATACCAATAAATTATAGTAATATAAGAAAGTTTACCCCAACAGATCAATAGGTTGGACTTTACAAAAATAAATTAAATTTATTAATTATAAAGATATAAATTCAAAATCAATTTTATCGAAAAATTTTGTTGCTATCGGGACTCGAATCTGGATCTCTTTCCATTTCGGGGAAGGTGAATTAACTAACTATGCTACAGCAGACAGTACTTTTGACGACAAATTTTCGAACCCATATGTTACACTTTTAAAATGAATACATATATCGTTCCATTATTTGAAAGCCATCTACTTTGTACCTTCCCCGAATTGGAAAGAAAAATAATACATAAGTTGTATCAATATGTCCAAAATTTAATAATAATCAATTGTTAATTCTGGCGTGTGCCATCGGTTTACTCAAAGGTATTTGATATTCCGTAAAAACAAAGTAGATGACTTTCAAATAATAGAACGATAGATGTATTAATTTGAAAAGTGTAAAATATGGATTCGAAAATTTGTCCTCAAAAGTACTGTTTGCTGTAGCATAGTTGGTTAATGCACCTTACCCGGATAGGAAAGAGATCCAGTTTCGAATCTCGGTAGCAACAACAATATTTTTCGATAAAATTGATTTTATGTGCATATCTTTCTAATTAATACATCAATTAGTATTTAAAATATCACAGACCTATGTTCTAAATAATTCCAACTTCACAATAAGAATAAGAATGTGTTCTCCTTAATAAAAATAAATTGTTATATAAAAACAAAAAACTACCATTCAATTTTTTTTTATTTAATTATATTTAAGAAATTTTGTAATAAATTATGTATCCGTGTTAGTTAAGTAATTATTTATCAAATAATATTGCAATCACAAACACATGTATGCGTGTTCCAGGATTTACCTTCTACGAAGTCCTGGCCGCATGACCAGAGTAGATTAGGGCGTATAAACTGTAAGCATAATAATATGCAAATGGCTCGTCCCACTATTCATAAAGATCCACATTATGCAAGTCCGGACCTGTGTACACAATTGCTAGGGGCTGCCTCATAAATCCTAGGATATGAGTATCATCGCATAAATTTTAATTCCGCTTAAATACGAAAAAGTGGATTTTTTCTGTGTCACCTCTGTCTCTTTTTTAACTATTTTAATAGCAACACCTACGTGACGCAATTGTATGCGTTGGATGTCTTCACAAAAATGAATTGTTCATTTTTAAATAATCTATTTATAATATATTACTATTTTTAACATATTATGACATTACAAAGTAACGTCATGTATTTATAAAAAATATTGTTACGTACTTGTATTCTAAGTACGTATACTACCGGCTGCGCCAATGTTATGTACTTGTCTTCTAAGAACGTTTTCAGTGTACACCTCGTAATTGTGAAGGTCCATGATAACTCCTTGTAACAATTACACGTTTATTACAGTATGATACAATTTAGATACAAGGTATATCACTACTACAAGTTAAACGATAAATACGATGGACAGAGAGAGCGCACGCCTGACGCGGGTCTCCCTTTATATCCCTACGCACCCGCTCACAGATACGCATTCACATGTGACGGTGCGGCATTCACACACACACACACATCTGTATAATTCCAAAGACGTCATAATTTTTTTTTTGATTTAATTTAATATTATGAAATTAATTTTTTTAGTAGGCTTCATTATCTATGAAATTTTGAATCTATGTGTTATGTCGGCACGTAGCGGCGGGGAGGGGTTCACTCTCGCTCTTAGCAGGCAGGCGGCCGCCGTTCCCAGGTCGCTACCAAAGTATTTTTTCATGGTATAACAACTTTAAGTCCTTTTTCGACCACACAATGGATGGATCCAAATAATCATAAGCTTTAAATTATTCAAAGATTTATCCCCCGCACTCCCTGATTCACCAAAAGGAAAGTCTTCAAAAGAACAATATCAAATATCTCTAGAATGATAATTGGGCATTGACAGGTAGTCTCACATTTATTCAGATTGAACTGAATATTTCCCCATTGTGTGGAGTTTGATGCCGAGGGGGAAACCCTTGACCATATATTTTTTGTATGTTCATTGCGGATCACAGTTTTTTACAATAATCTCGTCAACGGTAATTTTCAACTCCCGGCTAACTTGTGTCATCTTCTTTCCCTTAACTCGCCACATTTAATCTATATAATATAATTTTTTTAAATGACAATAGTATTGACTTGTAATATAATATTTCTTATTCTATAATATTATTGTAGTTTTTTCTATAAAATTAAATTTTAACTTGATTAATGGCATAAATCATTCTTGAAGGGTGAATTGCCTATTTAAAAGAAGAAGAAGAACAGCATCAAGTCGGCGAGGCCATATTATCTTTTGCCGAAGTATACTATTGACTTTGGCAACATTGGATATTATACTGGAGGTTGCTATTGTCATGTGGTACATGGCTGCGATTTGAATAGATCCATTTTTTTAATTTTATTAGAAAATATAATACATTTTAAAAATAATCAGTAGGACACACATATCATTTATTTTAACATATATTTCTTTCCTATGAGAGAAACACTCGTGTATAGAGGAGTATATACGAGAATTTATATTTCAGTTAGTCTGTGTTCATATTTTTTTTACTTCAGATACAAATTTATAGTAGTCTGTAGTTTTTCTAATTGTGATGGGGAGATTGTTAAATAAATGTGATGCCTTGATAAATATAGTGAATTTGGGTTGCGGTATATTTTAGTTTTGGAATATCAATTTCACCTCCAAATCTTGTAGATCGGAATTAGCTTCTAATATTTAATTGATTTTTAATTTCGAAAATTTGGGTTATTGAATGACAGATTTTGAGACTGAAAAATATGGAAGGATTGGGATACTGAGTTCTTTACCTCGAATTCCAGGAGCTGCCGTGGACTAGGTTGGAGAAGGATAATCCGAAAACGCAAGCTAAGTAACTCATTAAGAGTGATTTTTCTACAATCTAATTTTATTTTGACATTTGACAGTTTATTATGGCATAGACATGGGAGTAATTTTAGTCTGTAATTAATAGTTGTTTGACAAGTTTCCATATAAATCACCTCACGATTTAACCAGTTTATACTATCTATTAATTATAAATTATTATTGTTTTATAGTTAAGTCCGGTTTCATTCTGAGAACCTTTCTTCTTGCCTACAAACTACACTTTATATTTTAGATGGCAAAAATACACATTACTCCGATGATGACCAGCAGATGAAGTAAGAGGTGAGTGGGTGATCTGAATCTAGTATTGAACACACGTTAAATTTCATACTCTACCATGTGCAGTTGGAGAGGAACGTCCAGCCTCACTTGGAGGCTTTATCGCATCTCACAATATATTTATATATAATTAAATTATTTGTGGATATGTTAACACTTTTCTAATTCAACGTAAATACTTCTCTTGTATTAATCGTATTTTAATTCCATACTGGATGATAAGTACCTACAGTAAAAATCATATTTGAAAATATGATTCCAAATATATTTTTTTGTATAAAATGTAAAAGCACATTGTACCGGTGTATATACAGTGCATGTACATTTCAAAATAAAATTAATATCTTCATACGTAAAATTGTCCAGCAACGTCAGCGAAGACAAGGATCTAATCTCTTGGAACGAACCGCGAGACTTTTTTCTTTTTTGAACAACTTTTCTCTGTTATCTACAACCGTTCTAAGTCATAAAAGTTTTTGGATATGGAATTAGAAAAAGGTGAAGATGGAAATGTGTCGGAATATCTCAAAGAAAAGCATAAAAAACAGGTGGCAGTAACATGTTATATATACCACTTAAGATTTACGTAGGTATAGCGTTACATGACAGACACACATTTTTTAACTTTTATTTATATATATTAAATGAAATTACCTGTTACCGAGTAACTGTGTAAAATAATTCAATATCAGAAAATACATTTTCATTTTCTAAATCAATTTCTTCTTCAATATTAGCAAACTTGCTTTGTGGCCTCATTTTATATAAAATTATATACATTATTTCCTGAAAAAAATACCATAGGTATGGAAACATGTCGAATAATCAATAAGTAGAGGTTTAAATAAAGTATTTTGTCAAATTATTTTAGTTGTAGAGTTTATTGAGCCATTCTGCCATGTGAATCCAACCTCTATGGCCAATATTTCGGATCTCACTGCAGGATCCATCATCAGGTGTTGCTGTTTATCGTAAAACTGCCATGCAGTTTAGCAAAAAAATAAAATTATACTGTATATGTAATAAAGTTGAAATAAAAAAATAGCATCATGCAAAGCATGAAAGCATTCTTAATTATTGTATTAACGAAACTCTCTTATTCGATTGTTAAAGGGGGAGGGACAAGGGCTGAGCCCTCTTGTCTCCGACATATAAGGTAACAACAATTGCGTAAGATTTTTTGTGGAACCCTATTCGGGGAACATGATGAAATTGTGATTTTTTAAATATCAGGTCATTTTAACATTGTATATAATTATATAAAGTAGTAGCAAAAATGAGTAAAGTTTTTTTTAAACAATACATGTATTTTTATTTTATATTTTGTTAATTCTGTTTTTGTTTGATTTTGTTGAATTTTTTTACAATTTTTTTTATTTTTAGTGAAAATTTTTAAAGAATCTTTTTATAAATTTTGTTCAATAGGGTCAAGAACAGGGTAAATAAGTGAAATATGACAAAGCTGATGAGGATTGGATGAGGGATCATACAGGCCGAGAGAGTTTATGGAAGAGTTTGGGATGGAAATTAATTTAGAATAAAATTTAGACGATATATCGTGTATGTGTCGTTTGAGTGAGGGTTTGTTTGAATATCTGTGAATGATTGTGTTTCTAACAAACCAGGGTGAGTTTGTGATTCTCCTAAGGATGTATATTTCTTTGGATTCTAAAATTTTTGTATTACTTGAACCCAAATGACGCTCGCGTGAGTATAGGCGGATGATTGCTTTGTACAAGACTAATTTGTTTTGTAGGGATAATAAACTGTAGGAATTTAGAAAGGGGTATAGTCGGTTGTAATATTAACGAAACAAATTTCCAAGTGTGTACAAGTATAAAAATAATTCTTATTTCAAACACTCCTTTTGTTAATTTTTTTGAAATCCGTTAAGTTGTTATATTTTGAGAATATTATGTATAAAGTAGGTACTTGTTTAATAAACCTACTACTTTTCTAATTTCTATTACGAAAAAATTTGTTCATTGTCAACTCAACAAAGAATCACACAAATAATTTAATCATTTTGCTATTATATTGTTTAAAAAACCCAAACTTAAGCATAATACTTGTCGGAGAAATTAATAATTTTGCTACTCCTATCAGGGCGAAGTCACTAGGACATAGGTATAAACCACGAGGACCAACTATAACAAATATAATTATGTGCTGTATAAATTATTTGAAGGGCCTCTAATTACACAGAACATTAAATCGGCGACTGTATTGGGATCTATAGCAAGAATAATTGTCGATAGCCGACCACCTAAGAGGCTCCTTTAACAACATGCTTGCAGATCGATGGAGTAATGAGAGGCCTAAATTAAGGTTGTTGGATATTGTGGAGGGAAACACCGCAGCCACGAGTATGAGAAACTGGAGATAAGGTGGCTGCACATTGGAGTGAAAATGTTTTATTGGGACTACGATGATAATGATGTTAACAACCCGATCTGGTACAGAAGCAAATAGTTTATACATTTTTCCTTGTTATCATTTGATAACCCTCATTGTTATTTGTTAAAATTGGTATTTGTTAAAATTGTTATTTGTTAAAATTGGCACACGCTAATTTTAGTTGTAATAACTCACATTGTGTTGTACTTAAATATTAATAAATAATAGATAATACATCGTCCACATCCTTCTGTACATATTTTGTATTTTTTATCATATGCTTTAAGAAAGATATATAATGCAAGTATTGATGGCACCAAAAGCAAAGAACGTCCTCAGAAGACTTGGCACCACCAGGTAAAGCAGATACTGGAGGATGGTCCTGTTAGAAGCCTCAATAATCGTCGAGCTTATGTGAGAAGATGTATGGATGTGGATGAGGCGAGAATTGTGTATCAGGACAGAAGAGTGTAGCGCTCTAACCTCTCTGCCTACCCCCTCCGAAAAACGGCGTGATGGTAAGTAGGAGGATAGACATGTGTGCACCTTGAACTACATATCGAAGGCATCCATTATATTGCAATCGTTTTTCATACACCTGTACATAATGTAAATATTTGTATACAATTATTGACTGCAAGCGCTCTAAAAAAGTCTCGATTATATAGAAAAGTTACATAATTTCTATTATATATTATTATTTACATAAAAGTGTAAAAAAGGTAATACAAATTATGTTACGACTGTACTCTGCTTTTATTGTTATGATCTTAATGTTGCACGATCTGTGATTCTATAATTGTATTATTCAGTAATAAAAAAACATTACAGACCAAACATCGAACGAATTTTTTTTTTCCATAAAATTTATTTAATTTATTCTAAAATATTCTTACAACATTGTAAGTAAATAAACTATATTCAGATTTATGAAAAAGCTTTTTATCCATACTAAGACAAAATGATTAAATTCCATTAGACAACTTGTTTGGCAAATTTTGAAGCAAAGCACAAGAGACTGGGAACGTAATAAAAAGAATTTTATATATAAAACAGAAAATCTATCTAAAGTAGCAAAAACTCTAGTCATCAGATTTTCACAATTGATTGGAATTTTTAGGCCAACGCGATTTTCCATCATGAAATATCCCGCTTTAAAATTTTCATCTAGTTTTCAAAATTAAGACAAGACACGATATTTTTGGTTTCATATTTATCAACATGTGATAAATTTTAAAAAAAGAGCATTGAAATTTAGAAAAAAATTTCAAAAAAACATATTTGAAAGAACACGTGGAGAAAATTGATTGTGAGAGAAAAACGTCAGACGTCAAAAAATATTTTTCACAGTTATAGTTCATAGTTTTTAATCAATTATTTTTTAAACCATGATTTAAACCAAGAACACGCTAATATAAGTCAATATTGCTGAGCCAAATGAACATAGCATAAAAATATGTTTTCAATTAAACTCAAATCAACACAAAACTAAAGGTGTTAAAAGTATCAAAGATATGAAGAGAAGATATGAAAAGATCATAAGCATGCGAAGCATCATTACGTTATGTTCCCTAATAGGATTATTTCAACTTTTCTCCGATTTTCATCGGCAGCATGTCGTGATCTTTTTGTGATGCTCTGAAGTTTAAAAACAAGATACCAGGATTGTGCTGTTTCGCTGGATAGATTTAGTTACCAGAGCTTATGGAATTTTCAGAGCCATTGAAGAACATAGCCATCTACGCAGAAGCGAAAGCAAAAATTTACACAACCAAGTGTTGAAATAATTAGACTATGAATAAATGATTTGTTTAAGCTTCTTTCTTCCTTTCATGCAACAATTTTTTTTCCAGCGTTTTCAGTGAAACATGGAATATGAAATTAATATATACAACGGGCCAAAAAGCGTGGAACTCTTTACCCTCCATCATAAAAAACTGTGAATCAGAGACTTTATTTAAGAAGAGATTAAAAACATACGAGACTAAATTCAATTAACAATTTTTAATTTGAAATACAAAAATAATGTAAGAATATAAACAGTTTTTGTTCAAAAGGGCCTTGAGGTGATTTTTTTACCAAAATGGCGCTATAAAAATTATCCGATATTATTAATATTAATATTAATCCAAATTACAGGCAAAGTTGGGTAAAATAAGTACCATATAAGTTCTAAAATTCTAAGAGAACGCAAATAATTACCTTGATGTAATTGATGAATAATTCTCCCATCAAGAGAAATTTTCAGGTTCAGACCCGGTAATAAGAATTATATATGTATATATTTTATTCTTCTAAGTGATTCGTCTAATTTACTTTACTTATATAAGTAACTAACTCATGAAAATATAATAATTATAATATTATTATGGATTTAGAACGTGAAAGAGTGACAAGGGTTACTCTGTTTGTTTTAAAATATTGTGTACACCTGCCTATATATAATTATTCACAAATTGATTTTTAAAATGAAGTTTCATGATTAGATAAAACGATTGCGAATGAATAATAAATTAGAAGC
The DNA here is from genome assembly GCA_022840565.1 of Eubasilissa regina. Taxonomy (NCBI): domain Eukaryota; kingdom Metazoa; phylum Arthropoda; class Insecta; order Trichoptera; family Phryganeidae; genus Eubasilissa; species Eubasilissa regina. Next base: position 33,930,969 of record JAINEB010000018.1, read on the forward strand.
GAAACCAAGTTTGTAGTGAAATATTGATTTCCGCCCCTATGATTAAGGAGTTGCCGTCGTCAAATATTTGCTCGTATTAATGAAAGGGCTAAATTATAAGGGGTAGCTTAGCATACACAATACACGCTTAAGTACTGACGTCCTATACATTCGAGGGCCATTGTAAAATTTTTGATTTTATTTATCTTCTTTGTGTAAAGCAATTTAGTGTTCGTGTTATGAAAGCTTCAGAATTTGAAATTTTCTACTTCGTGGCTTCATTTTCATAGACTTTGTGATGTTGCTTAATAATGCATGCTTTAATCAAACTTAACAATGACTCGTAGAGGGTATTGTCAATATGTTGATATATATATATATATATACTATCTACTATTTTTGGTCATATTCGCTGGACCTTTTTTAATTTTTTTTTTGTAAATGAAGGGGTGAAGAACGGCCATCTATCAATTATAATACACGAACAATGAAATCCGATAACAGTACCTACAGTCCAATGTAATTTTCTTGTTGCTAGATAAGCTGTTATAGAAACAGCGGTTAAATAATTAAATGAAAGTACATTGAATTGTATATACTCGCGGCTTTTAACGACGATCGAATTTATCAAATAATTTCTTTCGATTTATTCTGCCGTAGTTAAGTTTTTATCGCGGTTATGATTTGAGCCACATTTTATATTCCGCAATTTCTGATGAAATAATGTGTCGTTATTTTTTATTAAGGCGGTAAATCACTGTAGTAGATTATTAACACGTAAAATAATTAAAAATTGTAAATCATATTTGGTACGTTTTTCCGATGCAACTTCCTTATTACGAAATTGTAACATCTTATGGGATTAAATGTTTCGCTAACTAATTGCTCGGGCAATAAGATGTATACAATGCACTAAGGAACATACTAGTGTCGTCAATAATTTTATCAAGTCTAGATGCTTGAAATTTAAGTATAGAAAAGTTATTAGAGAGGTTATCGATCTACTTTATCTGAATCATCGTATTTTTATTTTTATTTAAGCTTATTAAAATCACACCGGAAATCATGTTATTTCTTATTAATTATATTGATTAAATCATCGGTCATTTTTTACTACATCCTCTAGGAACTAACAGTCAATATTTATATTTTACCGTAGGCTTTTGTAATGTTTTGTTCTAACTGTTTATATATCCACTGTGTTCAATATCAATATATAATACCTATGTTAAAGAATATTACACGTTAAAACTCTTAAAATAAAATTTATATGCAGAACAGGAGTACGTAGCTATCTATCATATCTGCTGAGTGACAATGAAATAGTGCGTTATATTTATGTAAATTTGATGCGAGTTTTAAGCAAAAAGTTCCACATTGAATTTTTGACATTTGAAAGCAAAGCGATAAAAAGTTTTCTAGTACCCTCTTTTTTAAGTACGTTTAAAAATAAACCGTTACTTTTATTTATTAATCAAAAAAAATTTACAATAAATCATATCCGTAACTTTTACCAAAAGTTTGTTGACTTTTTTTTGTATACTTTAAAAACCATCATACATAGAACGTAGACATTTAATTGAAAAAAAATGTAATTTGTAACTTTGTATGTACATATGAGTTATATTGTTGATTGCCCTCCATTGATACACTGCTAATGACTTTGGGATTGCTCGTTTTGCTCCACAGAGCAAACTTTCCCCACTTATTCGGGTTTCCGTCAATTATGCCCATTCGGTTTTTACCAATTGGTTAACATAGACAGGAAACTGGTGCCTCGGTCTAACAAGAGTCGGAACACAATCAGTAGAATATAATCCAATCTCATCCATGTTAAAATGAGTTGTTAACTAGACTGTGTACGTTTTATTACTTTTTAAAGACCATTGAACACGAATATATATATATTTTTAAAGAATATGTTATTATTGTAAGGTTGCAGTTTTTCAGAACTTAGTTCTGCGTCATTTTGAATACAAATTAAATTATAAATATTTGAACATGTCCAAGAACACACCATTACTGGATTTTCACCTAGAAAGGCACTGTTATTTAACAAATAATAGATATCTCGTAGAAACGAAGCTATTATAATACGCTAATATTATATTTATTATATTTTTAATAGAAAGATATGGAAGTATGGGTAATTACATGGCTTACGACCTGTCTTCGGCTGGCTTAAGTGATCACTTTATACAAATATAACTTTCACAATTCTCACAAATTAAATTAATCAACTAGAAAGATATACAGAAAAAATAAATTTATCCAAGTCCAGGTTTGAATTCCAGTAACAACTAAAATATCTTTTCGATACATTGACTTTTTCTATATATCTTTCTTGTTGATTCGAATATTATTACTGAACAGACATATTTCATTCGGTGGTCTAAAAATAATGTAAGAATATGAAATAGAAAACGTGCAAAGTGCACAGCTTGCAACACGACATTTTCATTAGCAGAGTGTATTCATTATAAATCAAATACTTTTCCAACACCCCTCCGTCATCATGGAAAGTTTCCTCCGGTGAGATGCATTCGACGCCGTAGCATGTTCAGGTGCCTGGTAAAAGTTTCCCCTGCAACAAATAATGTAAGAAAATGTCATAAAAGACAGTCGGGTAATAAACGATTGTTATTTATGACAAAGTATGGAAATACTACGAAACATTATCCGCCGCTGAACGCCGCGTTAACTTCTAATTTATTACCGAGCAGTTTTAACATTTGAGATATATCTGTTTGAGAGGCTGTTCTTAGAAAGATTCAGAAGGCAGAGTTAAAGACAACACGAAAATACATCATTTATTCACAAAGCGAAAACCTTACAAACTGGGGAAACTGTTGGCTTAAAATATGAAATTGCTATGTACATATATATTTATATAAATTAAATTAATAAATTAGAAAGACTTACAGAAAAAATTTTAATATGTATATATATATATATAGTTTAATATCGAAAGAATATTTGGTTGCTACCGGCATTCGAACATTAACCTTTTCCTATCCGGAGAAAGTGTTAACGTTTTCGCTATTTCACCTGTTTTAGACAAATTTTACTTACATTTTGTACATTTCAATTTCACAACATAAATTTATTTTCACTAAAAAAATGTATACTTACACATTTAGAGAACTGACGTCTCTTCTAGATTAAGTAAGTTCACTGTTTTATTGATGGTTTCCTTCGGGAAACCTAGGCAAACGTTTTGGCATGGCCAAATGTACCATTGTCAAAGCTCTGCCTCAAAAAGAGACAAGCGAACATCACGGGAGTCATATATCTCTCACAGTTGAGGCACTCAACCCTTGCCTTGATAACGGCACGTGTCTAGATTTTCTATATATATTAAACGAAAACACTTTTTTTTGCAATTTGCAATTTCAGAACGAATTTTAACTTGATTAATTAGTAACGCATTTCCCCGGTTACGAAACGATCCGGGTTCTTATCGGGGGTAACTAAATATTGTCGATATGTAGATTTTTTTTTGTTTATTTTTCTAATTATTTAATTTAATTATTATTAGCATTTTTAATAATAAAATCTAATAAAGGTATCACAAAATCTTTTAGATATTTAAGGTTTTTTTTATTAGATACATATCAGATCAATATTCAATTTTTTTTTTAAATTAGGTGTTTAGTCTTCTGTAATAAGGCTCAAACCCCCGCTCATTTGTGTGAGCATCTTACCGCTATACCAAACAAGCGAGCGTATCCCTGTGTATATTTATTCAACGATCATGGAGAGAGAGGGAGGGAGCTGAAATTGTTCGTATGCAAGTAAGAGAGGATGTGTGAAAGTCTTCGTGTTCTATCACGGGGCGTGTCCCACACTGTGGGAAATGTGCCAAGAGGGAAACCGCACACGATCCCCTAAGCGGTGGACCGATCGAGTGAATGAAACAGCAGAGTTACAAGAATAACTGAAATTTCAAAGATACTCAGAGTACATCGCTTTGACAACGACTAGTAATGTTTTTGATAAATTCTAAAATATAGGTGGGTTTATCTACTTGAGAGCTTTAGATTCACATAATGGAGAGTGCAAACCTAAGTTAGTATATCCAAGTTTGTTATTTACACAAATATGTAGACATGAACCAAACGAAATTCTTTGTTTCAATATTTTCAATTTGGTGTCGCACACGTGATCAGTTTAGTACCACTTACATTATCCAATAGCTCCGCGATTTATATTTAAATGTATGACTCGATTGGAACTAAAAATTAAACGCCTACAATATAATATGCATTAATGTAAAAAACACATCTTGTTTACACAAAGATTTAATTTTCGAAGAGTAAATACTTATTTTATCTGATTTATGTTTCCACAAAGAATGTGTGTAGAATACCCTTCATCCCGCAGCTAATATTCCAAACCTCTCTTCTATATGTACACTTTATTTAATGTCTATTAATTTATTGGTCTGTGATTAAAACATTATTTTTAGCAGAATTAGCTTTTCATAATTAGTTTTCTGCGTGTTATTTTTGTACACTAATTTTTTAGATCCTATAGACGTGTTTAATAAAAAAGATATTCAAACCGAAAGAGGTTTGTCAGATAGATGATTATATAATGTATGCTTACCAATCAGAAAACTAATAAGTAATTAATAATCGATTAATAACTTCGAACAATAATAATCGAATTAAGATGACGATGATCTCGTTCGGTGTAATACAAGCTTACAAATTAAAGGGTCAGTCATTAGTTACGTTGTGATTAAACAAATATGTGAAAATGAATTAACTAAATAAAAATGGCTTGATATTTTTTATTTGGTTAATTTAGATTTACAATTCAAACATCTTATTGGTTACCGCATCACGTGTATATTGATGTAGGTACCATTGGCGGTAGGTGACTTTTTGTATAAGGGATGCTGTCGGTTTTTCAGTATCCAGAATGTGGCTTTTTTCCGCCAATGGTCGAGCCGCAAAACTTTTACGCATCAATGATTTAATTATACACTCACACAATTCATTATTTTCGTTTACAGCGTTAGAACACGTCGGTGAAGTATACATGTTTTTTTCTGTATTTATTTTTTTATTTAAATGTAGAATTAAATAGATAATCGGAGAATATTAAATATTTCAATAATTTGGCTTCAAGTATTCAAAGCAAACTGTCAAAATGCGTCACACAAACAAATTTCCCAAAACTATCCGTTCGCCTCGTAATACGTATGCTATTCTGTGCATTATACTCATAATCATTAAAGTCGTTTTTTATACGTTGGATGCTGTTAACGAATGCGTATACAGTATTCGATGACCTTAACAGACGACACTGAATGCGCATACGTTAAAGTCGAACGTTTTCAAACTTTGTGGATATGGAACAAATGATAGAATCCACGGTTGCCGGTATCTGTGTATTTACGCGATTCATAGATGTTCGAACGTTGAAAATATATATGTATTTCGACTCGCTTCGTGCGCGCACCGTGTCGTAGTGTTTGTTATTATTGGTCTCTCTCTAAAGAATAGGACGAATTTATTTGCATCAGTGCTGTTTTCGGTTAGAAACAAAAAGTCTAAAGCTTTTTAACTCTAGAACACAAGGGATGCGGAGCACCCAAAGCATGTATGAAGTGACCGCGCCTGGTAGGTACGTCTCCCAGAAACTGAACATTCACCTAAATGATTTCTTGATCGTATCACTTCTATGAAAATGGCAACGTCGTATCAATTTGATTTTGAACCTAAACGATTCATTTGCAGTGATACAATATTAGAAGCATTTACATTGAATTTTGTTTTTAAAAACATTCCTATTCGATGTTCGACTTTTATTTCTACAGGATATAACAGACCTAGTCCACACTATTTTATGGGTAGATACGTGACTAAATTACGCATTGAAAATGTTCAAGGAATATGTGTAAATTCTGCACCGCTACAGAAAATATAATTGTTAAAATTTTTTACAAAATCATGTTAGCTTCAAATCTACTTATTTCGAAATAAATATTTGCGAAATGTATCCATTATTAATCTACATCTCTGCTTCAAGTCCTAAAACATCTAACAAAAAATAGTCTGCCTGCTCGAAAGTGGACAACCTTTAATTTTTGTATTTTATATTTAATTTAACATTAATAAAATATTTCAATTAATTGAAATAATTGTATGACTACATTTTTTTTAAACACTTTTATCTCCGATATGGTTGAGATTAAGCACATATTCTTTGAAAATTTTCGACTTGTAATTTAGTCATCCATAAAATATTGTGAACCAGATATGATACACTCTGAATCCATACAGTAGCTTTATGTATTTTCGAGAGGTCATAAAACTCCTATGTTATTTTGAGAAAAATATTTACAAATGCACATTAATATTGAAATGTACGCGGGTAAACTCAATTCTAATGTACCTGATATGCACTGCTACTTTTAAGAGATCTCCCCACCGATAGTCACGCTGGATAAAATGATCTGGAGAGCTCTGCTTTTGTATGCTAAAATATTTTTGTTTTGTTGCTGCTGTGCAGCTTCCAGTACCATTTATTTGCATCCGCATTGGTACAGTGCAAGATTTACTACCGGCGCTAGACTTTCTCAAAGAAATTTTTAAATATAAATTCTCTAGATTTTTATGTACCGTAATGGATTATTTTGCTTGTAATATTTTAAGATGTTTCTTTATAATATGGGGAATTCCTTTAATAAGATTATAGATATATATATAATAATATCAACATAAGTAAACATTTTACTACTTTATAAATAACAAGTGGCCCATAATCGGCGTTACCCGGGTTCAGATTTAATTATAATCTAAGATAAACTTTTAAGGGAAAAATCATAACTAACTAGCCAGAGAGGATAGAGCGCCACACTTTTCTACCTTGACATTCAATTCTCCCCTCATCAATATTCATACATCTTTTCATACTAGCTCGCCGATTATTGAGGCTTTTAACAGCGCTATCTTCCAGTTTCTGGTTAACCTGATCGTGCTAAGTCTCCTACGGACGTCCTCTACTTCTGGCGCCATCAACACATGCCTTATATATCTTTCTTACCATTATCACCTCATTCATCCGTTTCGTTCCGTTCCGTATCTACTACTAAGATCAGCCTTGCATTCTATCATTAGTAGAATCATTGTTTTAAGAATAACGAATAACCGGAAAAATGTTGATCTCCGGGAGTTGACTACATCAGCGTCCTAAAGCATAGCAACATAAATTTATAATGAAAATTAATTAAATTACAAACGTTTGTTCCGTTTAAACTGCTGCTGGTAAGGTTAAAATTCACCCAACTAACAAACGGAACATCAATGGTCTAGGAGACTGGTGTACACGGTGGACTACGAAAGCTAATAGTTGTCTCATGGAAACTCAGGCGAATTGTTTCGGTGAATCTTATGGAAGCATAATCCCTGCCAACAGGATTGTCTCTAAAATTTCGTAAAAATCTCATCCGTGAACATTAGCCATAAGAAAATCGTACTGCTGTAGCTAATACGAACTAAACATTTCCCATTGATTTCATTAATTTTAAGCTCACTGGGTACTTGCTAGTTGAAAAATCTTATATACCGACACCGGTTCATTGACAATTGATTCCCCGACAATTTATCATCCGGCAGTTGATCCCCGACAATTGATCCCTCCGTCAGTTGATCCCTTGGACAGTTGTTCCCTCTGCCAATTGATCCCCAAACCTTCTTTATGTACCTATTTATATTCGTAAATACCAGCATCAGTGGACGTCATAAATAGGGTGGAAGCAAAATTATATTTATCACAATTCGTAAAAGTAATAATATTTAACATAAAAAATATGAAAATATTCATAATTATCTGAAATTATACGTAATTTCGAACGAGATATAGTTTATAAATTTACTCCCACTATATTTATAACATAGGATATAAGAATATAAGAAGCTTTGGAGGATCAATTGGCAGAGGGAACAGCTGTCCGAGGGATCAACTGTCCGAGGGAATAACTGTCCGATGGATCAACTGTCCGAGGGAAAAACTGTCCAAGGGATCAACTGTCCGAGGGAACAACTGTCAGAAGGAACAACTGTCCGAGAAATCAACTGTCGGAGGGAACAACTGTCGGGGGATCAATATTCGGTACATCACAGACTCCATAAAATGTTTTACAAATATAATAAAGAAATATCAGAATAATTTATATTATATATTTAAAAAAAAAAGATTAAATCGCTTTATTGTACAATAATATTATACACATATACATATATATTTTTTAAATATTTTTATATATATCAAATTAAATAATCTCACAAAAAAATAATTAACATTTTTTAATTTGAAATGATATTGACTTCCCTATAAAAATTATTCTAACAGATAAATTCCGATGTTGATGTGTACATTAAATTATTATAGAACAACCGAAGGTTCCGTGTCTTGTCGCTATAACTCTTCACATCCGCTTGAATCCAGTTCTCAAACTTTGCACTCAAAAATATTATTACCCACAGAGAGCTTGGGAAATGTTTTGCAAGAGAAAATTTTTCTTAAACTCAAAATGGATGCTATACAGGGGTCGTTAGGGAATCATTGTTTGCAAGCACTTGTGAGACAAATGGCGTATTCAAATGTAAATTTAGAAGTGAACATTCGTGAGCGAAGGCTTTTAATATCGCGAAATATGCGTTCCGTATTGGGGTGAACGATTTCAATACCTAGTACCTAAATACTTTCTCATCTTCAGGTCTATTGAAAATCTCATATTTATTTCATAAACTCATACTTACTAAATATATTATATTAAATAAAATATGTACATACTTTTTTAAGTTAATATCAATCAATAATGTGTTTCATTTGTTATAGTTAACACTATTACGTTTAATAATTAAAGTGATTAATTCATCAATTTTTCACTATAACTAGTAAAATTACTTATTTACATATTAAAGGTTATAAATTAATCATGATCAGGTATGCATAAAATCATTTTAAATTTAAAATAGTTTTTTTGTTATGATAAATATTTTACAATTTAAAAAATCATCTCGACGAATTATTAATCCAGAAGTGGAATAAAAATATAAAAATGCAATGTAGATAAGAGATTCTGTACGTTACGTATACATGATTACATATTGTAAGAATATTATGCGAACTTACTTAATAAAAAACAAGTAAATATTATTATAAAAATAGAATACTTCATATATCTTACATAAAATTCAATGAAAAAATACTATATGTATTATACACGATTATAATACACGGCTTTATAATCATTGAGACATAAAATCAACAGTATTCATTATTATTTTTTGTTTTACAATAATTTTGAATTAAAATTATTTTTTTTTGGTATCTATATATGTATATATTTTATAGTATGTATATATATTTTAGTATGTTTATACTCGTACTAATTTTTTTAATAATTTGTTAATGTTACCGCATTAATTATATAAAACGTATACATAGAAATCAATCTTGTTGATGTAGTGGTTAAGACGCTGGCCTAGTGTTCTAGGATCGGTGGTTCGCGCCTCGTTCCAGGACTCCAACAAGTTAGTCCTATTTTCATAGTACAAGCGATTAGCTTAGTTTAACAATAGTAAAAATATTGATGTGACATGTATTCCGTGTACGCATCTCTATTTAAAAAAATATATATATATTAAAAAACGTGACCACAGCTAGTATTTCCGTAAAACCTATTTTTAAATGTTGAATACAACATAATTTGATCAAGTCTTATAATAATTTGATCAATTATTCCATCGACATACTTAACTGTGATGCCTATAGATAACTGAGGGGATGGAATATATTCCAAGTTTCATTGCTAAGCTATAAAATAAAGCTATTTTTATTTTGACTAAATATACGTAGTTAAAGAAATTGAGAGCCGGAATAATTTTAATTCGCGCTTTTAGGTTTTTGATATAATATAATGATTAAAGTATTGAAAAACACAAAAATAAAAATTTTGAACTTGCGATTACCAACGAGGGCTTACACCCTCATTTACGTTTATCTACACATACCTAATGTCCAAATTAATATTTGAAATTCTTTACAAAGAATTTGTGTATTTATAAATGACGCAAAAATTAATTTGTCATTTTAATTATAAATATAATGCTTTTATTGTTTTATGTAAATTAAGGATTTTTGAATTAGACCGTCATAGATGCAGCGTAGAAGTTTCCAGACTATTCCACGACTTCAGTTAGATATCGTGAATCCAGTGGGAGTTGTGTCAGTTATGAATAATTTATAAGCTATAATGCATTGGTAATTGCGATCTCCTACCATGCCGACTGTTTCACGTGCACCTGTTATATTATAATACCGCACACCAGTCAAAGTAGGCTAAGAAATTACTACAAACATTTGCATATATATGAACACTCCTACTCATATATGTAATATTTAAAATCGTAATATTGATATTTTTTTGATGTTAAAAATTGTACTTTTGATTGAATTGATAAAACTATCACCTGGAACCATTTTTAAATGAACATTTTTTAAATATATTAGTTTCTTGCATGTACGTACAGTAAAATTCTCGTCAAAATTGTACATTTTTAAACATTTTTTTTTTTAAATTAACACTATCTAAACCTACAAAACGTCTTGATAGACGTTTATCTGCAGGTACTTTTTTATCCATTTGTTACATTTCATAAATTCAAAAACATAACAATTAATCAGTCACCGTTTAAACAATTCATATCATTCTTACAGGTAAGATAGGTTATTGTCGATAAGACATTTTTAAATATTTTCTTCTAAATTGGGAGAAAGTGTGCTCTTTTGTAAAGATCCAAGTAGTTTATTTTTTATTGTAGGAAAAACAAATGTAATAAAAAACACCGTACTATTTCATGCAACTCGTAACTTGATTTTTAAAAATATAGATACGATTTAAGGAATAGGTACGTGTTACGTTAATACTTAATTTTCAAACAAAGTTAAACGCTTGTCCGATGAAAATAGGACTAACTTGGTTTGCTGGTATGACCGCTTGAACTCCCGACCGCTAGATCACTAAGCGAGTATCTTACTCATTAGACCAACAACCTACTCAAATATTATTTCTATATCTACTATACTACGTCTAGGTTTACCTATTTTGAAAAAACTTTATTAATTTATTTTGTATTAAAACGTACGTACTGTAGTTTTTCTTAATAAATAATTTTATTATTATTAATTTTAATTATTTAGAACAGAAATTATCGATATAAATGTTAATTTATGGTGTACTTTGAGTTTTAGTTAGGCCGAGGTTACCAATCCCAAATCATTAAATCACTATCATGTTCATTGCAATCAAGATTAATTAAAAATATTAATAAGTTTACCACTTATAATAAATAATTTATAGTATAGATTCAGACTCACTAGGGGTTATATAGCTAATACAGATGAATAAACAATTTAAATTATTCAATTCATATTATGAAATTCGGTAATGATTTAAACACAGATCATACAGGAATAAATATTATATTTATTATATTTTTATCAGAAATATTAAAATTATTTTTGATAAATTAAAGTTTCCTGTTTCCAGGCAAAATCTTTGTTGCATGCTTGCAAACTATTGCATCGTCCACTTCATCAATTGTTGAAGTTTTTAATAGGATCGTTCTTCAACATCTGATTTATTCCTCCAATGTCCTATGCTATCTCCAACGAATGTATCATGGTATTCGACTCTCTTTTCTCAAACATTACACATATTCAAACCATCTATATAAGCCTGTATCGATGAAATTGAAATTAGTCATTTATTTTATGAAAAACATATTGTTTTATACATAAATATGGACAATTTTTTCTAAAAATAAATTGATAATTACTCTCAAAATATGACTCAAATTTTTCTCTACTTAAAATAAAATTTAATAAAGAAATATGATTATTCAATTTACAGCTTTTTCGAATTTATTGTTATTCGAAACGGCACCATTATTAGTTTAGTCTATTTTTAAAACACCACCCCTATACAATTCAACAGCAAACATTTTTGCTGTCGATCCGCATGCACCCAATCAAATAAAACTAAATCCGTAATGTGTTTATATTCAAATATACAACTTAGTCTCGACGTTATTTGAGTTCGGCTTAAAACTGTTACTGTATGTAAACAGCGATATCGGGGTTTGTTCAATTCAAACTTGAAGTTTGCACCGAAGGGAGTGCATATTGGAGTACATTTTGTACGCGACTGTTGCCGATAATACGTCCTTCGGTGGATTCAACCGCACAATAGTTAATAACTTTCGTGCTGAGAAATCTTAACGTAGGTATGACGCGTTTCGCGAGGGAGTTGGGGTTGAAAGTAACAAGGGTTGTTTGTAACACACACGTCATAACTTTTAATATTTCCGTTACGGCGCGCCATGGGGTAACACACTCATCTCTGACGTTAATGTGTTGTAATATTTAATTTATTGAATTAATCTATTATTTATATCATATCAGATATATATATGAACAAGGACTGTATTTCCGATTGTTGTAATGTTTTAAGGTGCTGGATTTGATAATCATAGTATGATTATAAATGATAATAAACGCAGTAGAGATGCGTATATTAGAAGATTCAGGATGTACTAGCTTACTTACTTACTTACTTACCATCACGCCGTTTCCCCGTGGGAGTAGGCAGAGAGGATAGAGCGCCACACTCTTCTGTCCTGACACACAATTCTCGCCTCATCCACATTCATACATCTTGTCATACAAGCTCGCCGATTGTTGAGGCTTCTCACAGAAACATCCTCCATTATCTGGTTTACCTGGTCGTGCCAAGTCTTCCGCGGACGTCCTCTATTTCTGGTTCCATCAACACTTGCGTCATATATCTTTCTTACCATTCTCTCCTCATTCATCCTTTCCATATGACCAAACCACCTAAGTGATCCTTTCTTAATCTTACTCACTATACTAACAGTACTAGCTCAATGAATAAAAACTCAGCTTGTTGTTATACAGCGGATTTATTAGTGAATTAACTTAAAAATATTTAGTGTGCCTTATATAGACAGGTTTACAATATATGCGTTGTCCATGTGTTATTTACTCTTACGTAGACCCGAGTGAACGTAATAAAAATAGAACTGTATACATAGTAAATAGTGCAGGTGTTCTTTTTAACGTGTGAACTCGAACGCAAGTATATAGCAATATTTTATTTACTTCGTCCACGTGTTCTTCATTTGTCTATTGGCATAGAAAACATAATATTCACTTTGTATATAGTGTATCCAATTTAGGTAGATGCATACAGTTAGTGAGTTCTCGGACTAATGTTTAAACACGTTCGTAACATCTAAAAGAATTAAATACGCAAATTTTTTTTTTTTTTTTTTCTAGTCATAGAAATTCCGTCTCGAAAATCTAATGGGCAATAAGTGAACAATGCATTACAAGGAGTGGAGTTATTCATTACAGTGATTACATTAAATACATCAAAAAACTATTCTAAACTGAATTGTCTTTAATTACATATTAAAAATGAAACACCATGAGCACTATTTAATAACCGTTTTATAAAATGAATGAAACGTCAAGAAAAATAGTTGGACGTTTTAATTTTTAAGCAACCAATACCTAAAATATAAAACTGCTTTTTAATAATGTATCTCAAAAATATTCTACAGTTTTCACGACCGTTTAAAATTTGTATAGGTTTCTGGGCTATTCTGCTATGCATAGGGCATCTGCAACGTCAACCCTGATGATGGTACTGCAATAGAATCCAAAACAATAGCTAAAGAGATTATATATTATAGAAGAGATTATAAAACCTAAACAGGCACTAGATAGTAAAGTATGACAGCAATGCATTTTGATCAATTTAGTAGGGTATTAAAACCACCAATCTTTTTTTTCTGTAACGATTTACATAAACAAATTAGCAATATATGATTCTTTACAAAATTAAATTAAAAAATCGATAAAATATGTAAATTAGATATAATATAATATTGTGCTGACCAAAATGAAGACCAAAAGATTATATTTGTATAAACATGATTTGACTTCTTTGTTTTTATATAGATATATCGAGGTCGATATCTACGCGTTGTATATATACATAATATAATACACCTCATATTCAGTGGTTGTATTACAACGCATCAAATAACTAATAATAATATAATCGATAGATTATGGGAATTGCAACACTTGGATAATGTGATGATTGCATCCAAACTGGGCTCTGAATCGTAATGCTCAGATCAATTTAAATATAATAATTCACATATCATATCGCAATAAAATAATTAAATAAAAGAGATTTAAAATTTGAATTCAATAACATTTCAATTACAATAATAATTAATTATATTATGTGTATTTGAATCATTAAAGCAATTTATTTAAATAGTAGGTACTAAATAAACTTGAAAACAAAAATTAAGAAATTAATAACGATTTTTAATGAGTTTCATATTAACTGCTTTGATGTATACCTTAACATTTAATAATTTTGTATAAAATATCAACATGTCTTAGCAATCTAGATATTTTCAATTTGATATCGTCCGAACGCTTATCAAAATACAAGATCTTTTAAACTGTTTAAGCATATAAAGTTTTCATAAACAAAGAATTTATTCATTCACAAGTACAGACACTTCGTTGGCTTACGAATGAATTCAGTTTATTCTTCAATATTATCAAAATTACTTTGTGGCCACATATGATATAAATAATAAGACAAAATACCTTGTTTAAACCACTATTTATTGATTATTCAACATTTTATTTTTTATTTATTTGACATTTTTACAATTTTTTTATAACATAAATCAAGTATTTTGCATTATTAAAATTACATGTTTTTTTTTCGTTTATCTCTCCAAAAAAGAGACCAGCTGTTGTGCTTGGAGAGGGAGTTACATTATAATAATATTATATATTTTATTTATTGTGTATCTGTGTGCTTTTAAAGTGTAGTATAATATTATTTATTTTATAATTATGTGTTTCTGAAGTGTTCATTTAATTTCTTTCTAAACTCTTTTATTTCTTTAATTTGTGTAGGGAGGCTATTGATATTTTTTATCTCTAAATATATACAAATGATTTTAAAGTTATTTTTAAACTTTAATGATGTGCTTGTTTCAAATTTTAGTGTTATTTTCATTAATTAATTGAGATTATTTTGTAAATGTTTTCTATTTTGGGAACTGAGAATTTTGCAAAAAGTGTTTGTGTTGAAAAACTTGATATTTTTTTAAATATTACTTTGATTCTCTGTAATATATAATTTTCAAATTATTTATACTTAAAATGTTTCTTAATCTCATAAATATATAAATACATTTTCTTATTTTTTTCATTAATTAGCTAATGTGACTGTGCTATTTTAAATGTTGATCAATAATTACACCGAGATATTTGATTTATTTTTTTGGGCTTAAGTTTGTACATGAGTCGTTACAGGTAATTTTGTTACAGTTGTCGTTATGGATAGTAATTTTTATATGGGGCGGTGTTTTAAGACTTTTAATTAAAAATGGAATGTAATAAGTTTTTTCGGAGTTTAAGGAAAGTAAATAACTATCTAACCAGGATTTGAGTGTCCTCATGACGTTATTTGCATGTTCGTTTGTAGTGTTCCAGTCTTGTCCGTCAACAATGATAGCAGTATCGTTGGTGTATGATATAATTTTTCCGGTCAATTTTAGTTTGAAAATGTCATGTTACGTGATTTCTTCCTTCTGCCTCGACTTCATGGTCAGGAGGGAGGCATATAGCCTAACTGGTTCTTTTTGAAATTATCCTCAAGTCAAATGGTTATTAAATGAAATCACAAAAATCTATAGTTTATAATAAAGTTTATTGTATGTATTGAAAATTGAGCAAAAAAAGCAGTTTACCTAATTCTTATTAATATACCATAATATAATATAATACAATTCAAAAAATGATAACAATTAATTTAACATTGTTTGCGTGTCCATCATGCCAACATAAGTTAATTACCAAATTTTCTGTATGATTCTTGTCTAATATTGACTGTGCAGGTCCCTCACGTAAGGGATTACCTTTCCGAAGATGCCTTCCACGTGCCGATGATAGCCGTTGAAGTGAAGTGTCGCCAATATTTGTGATGCCAGGGTAGTGTAGTGACGGAGTTCATGATGACCACCAGACGATGTCCAATTATCCAGACAAACCGGGATTCTGGATGTGATTTTCTTAATCACAATTTGCGCGTACCGTATATGATTTGTCTCTTTTGATATAGATCCACCGGGATCCTTTTTGTATTTCAATATCAACGATTAAACACAGAGAACATCACAGTCTAAGCTTTATACTCAAGGTGCACAATTTAAATTTACCCCGGAATTACAGATTACAGAGACGATCCTAACTTTGTTTTCTAACTGAAAACTAGATCGTATTTACGGAGCGATCTCTCTCGGCTGAGATGAGTAGAGAGACTGCTGTATGAGGGTGATGCATCCCTTATGGTGCATTTCGCCTACGTGACTAAAATCGTGTACGCCGGATTTTATTGGTTTTCCCACGCCGCCTTGGGGGTCTAACAATACCCATTTTTATTGCTAGGTTGTCTCTTACTCCGACTAAGTGCTTTTGTAACCTTGAACAACAAAATATTGTTTTGGGTGATTTTGCATTTTAACAGTCATTAACATAAATTATAAAAAGAAGTGAACCCAAAACTGTTCCTTGTGGTATATCAAATTCACTGATTAGGGGTTGGCTTAGAGTTTCGTTAATTTTTACTTTTTGCGGTCTTTCGTGTAGATAGCTTTGAATCCAGCTTAGTGCTTTGTCGTCTATACCGAAGGATTTTAATTTTAATATTAGTTTGTTGTGAGAGATACTATCGAAGGCTTTTCTCAAATCCACGAAAATTCCAACACATTTAAGAGATTTGTCTAGAGATTCTTGGATGATGTTAGATAGTCTACCTATTGCCTCTTGTGTACTTTTGTTTTCCATGAACCCAAACTGGTTTTCATTAATTTCTTTGTTTATTTTAATAAATTGAGACAATCTTTTTTAAACAATTTTTTCTAGGATTTTTCCAAAGTTTGACAAAAGATACCTATGGTACTGTACAATGTATACTTAAATTAAAAATACAAGCATATTTAAAAACAAAACTATAAAATGGTGGGTAACTAAGTATAAACTAATGTGAAAACAAATTAAAAAGGTGACTGTTTGAAAAGAGGATTCGGTTATTTATAATATTTAGCTTCCTATTAACACTTTTTCTTATTACTAAAATTCCAAACTTATCTAACTATAAACCCCTAGATATTAGAATTAAGGAGCACTTGAGATGCCGAAATAGTAACAAGTGTTCTGAATTCGCCAATCAGCTTTTGGAAACAAACCATCCTTTTGACATTGACAAGGGTTTAGAAATTATACATACAAATACTAGGGGTTTACAGTTAGATGAATTTGAAATTTTAGTAAAAAGACAAAGTATTAATAGCAAGCTAAATAATATAAATAACCAAATCCTCTTTGCAAATAGTCACCTTTTAAATTTGTTTTCATGTTAGTTCCTACTTAGATACCTACCTCTTTATAATTTTGTTTTTATTATTGTATTTTTAATTTTAGTATACATTTTTCCTAAAGAAGATATCATAGGTATTAAAACACGTTGAATAATCAATAGTGGTTTAAACAAAGTATTTTTTCTTACTATTTATAGAATTTAGTTTTTTTGGTATTTATTTAGTTTAATGCTTAAATGTAGGTATAATATTTCATACGCTATATTAAAACAATAAATAATGGCGTAGGATACGAGTATTAAAGGCATCCAATGTTTTTTTTTTAGTTTTACTTGTTCTTTAACATCAGCGCTTTTCAAATTCTCTACATTTTGTATGGCTATATGTATATATATATTAACAACTCTTGCAGCAAAAAAAATATGGTCGAAGCTTATTTTTAACTTTTTATCTCAGTCTGGATGGTTCACTGACTGTCTGGATCTTTAACTTTATCGTAACCAAAACTATTTATGTTTTTATAGTCACGCATAGGACCTGTATAAAGTAACATAAATAAATATTTCAAAACGTGACTAAAAATCATACAATTTTATAGTAAGAAATATAAAAATACAATCAAATTACACGTGTCGCTGTGCAAACCCGCACCATAAATCAATCACCCTCGTGTTGGATCATCCCTTCAGGGTGCATTTCAGAACCACCCTTCTCGCCCTCGCTGGCTAATGAAACCACCCTCGTCGGTCGCTTAGACATTTTCCCTTCGGCACAGAGGGAGGCGAAAAATCTTAACTAGTACTAGGATAGAGCCTACATTTATTTAGAAATAATTTAATTTCATATTTAGTTTCTTGATAGTTATATCTCTTTGAAAACATCAAACGTTAACAATTTTAATATTTCATTCTGTTAATAAGCCGTAAAGTACGATAACGGATAAATTATAATAATTTATTTAAAAAGTATAATATATTACAATTTAATTATGGTATAAAATATTATTATTTTATTAATGATGGACATATTAACACATAATCTTTTTAAAAGATAAATTATGTACCGATTTTATTTAGTTAATTTTTTTTTTAGTAGAGATGCGCACACGGAATACGTGTCACATCAATATTCTTACAATTTTCAAAATAAAATAAACGCTTGTGTTATTAAAATAGAACTAACTTGATGGCCTCCTGGAATAAGACTCTAACCCCCGACCACTAGATCACTAGGAGAGTATCGTAACCACTAGATCACAAGCACGTCAAATTTCTATGTAATTAATAATTTAATTAATTCATCGTCTTAATTTTTTTTTTCTTTCAACTAACAGTCATATTAAAGAATTAAAATACAAAAAAGTACGATAATAAAATTTTACCAATTAGGTTTTTAATTTTGATAATGTTACTGTAATTATGCAAATAGATACTTAAAACGTGTAAGAAGGCAAAAACAATTAATTTGATCATTTATTTGTACACTTGATTAAAAAGAAATATAAATATTAAGCAAATATTTACGCAAGGCAGATCAAATGAGGATATTAAAATCTTATATTTAGGTACACGCTGTTTACGCACTTTCTTATTCTTTCGACTGACACCCCTGATTTGTATTGTTATTGGTATGATTAGTTTATGTAGTGTGAAGGTCGCCGCTTTCTGCGACCGGTAAAATCACTATCGAACCATTGTCGGAGAGGAGTCTGGTACTCCGCCAGATAATGGCCTATTAATCGGCTCCGGTATTTGATTGTTTCGGGCGATCGAAATAATTCGTGGAGATCGTAGTACAAAAAGAGAACAATACAACCCACGACGAGCAGAGAAACAGCATCTGTAATACCAGGTTAGTGGTGATTTTTTTTTACTTATTAATTTACTAATTAATTAACTAGAGCATATGTAAATAATGCTGTTGGATTCTTCTTCTTTTAGATTGAACCACTGTATTTCTGTTGGTGCAATGCTCACTACGTGTCTTTGTCATCCATAAGTTGTTTGTAGGTATCTATATTCGCCCTACTCATTATTTGATTTTTATCTCTCAATTAAAACCAACACAAATACCCAATCGGATATTATTTTCAAATAATCTAAATAATGATTATTTAAATATCTGCTTTTAAAAATTCCAATAGTGGGCTCTACGAGCCCACGTCGGCCAGAAATAAATAAAGATTTTGTTAAATAATTGATTTTTGTCTTTTCTAAATTAAATTTAAAAAAAAATTCAAGTGGAGTTCGATCTCGCCATCTTCGGATCTGCGACATGACCGGTTCTCGCAGACGCGTCGGTATTGTACAATAAATGAACAACTGTGCAAAACGGTGATAATAATTAGTATTTTTATTTATAATTTTTCAAATAGTAGTCCTATTAACAAGTGGGGTTTTATTTTTTAACCATGTATTTATATGAATATGCTTCCGGCCATATTAGACATACAGGATATCATACCAGTCTTTTTTTATGAAAATTTTGAGTTTTTAACTCACTCGCGACTTTCAAAATGTTGAAATATGCCTACGCAACATAATTATAATACGTATAAGTCAAAAGGTTTAAATTTATCCAAAGTATTTATAATACAATATGTTTCTTATTTGCTCTATTTATGTAATAATAAATTAAGAAAGATCTCAAAAATATTTTATTAAATATTTAAAAAATAAATTCTCTTCGGTTTCAATAGGTAAATGAAATTTGTTCTTAGGTGTAACGTCATTATGCTATATGCATAAGCACATTTTCTATCGGCTGAATTCATGTTTATTTTTTTTTTATAATCGTAATCTTTCTAGTGAGTAATTGTCAGGTCGTATTTGTGCTGATGGTAACGGTAGAAATATTGTTAGTCAATTTGCCCCAAACACATGTTGCCCTAATGCAATTTCGCCTGTCGTAAAACGAGTGTTTCTACTGTGAGCTGAGCATTTCGGGTGCATTAAGCTTCCAGGCCAGGCGGGCGGCGCCTGCGCAGTGCAAGAACTTCGCTTTATCAAATTACGTTCATCCGACGCGTGAACCGCGAGTGGAGAGCTTTTTATTATGCTGCACACATCCCCCGAGAAAAGTGGTGTGAGAGATCATTTCTAAGGAACATTTTTCGCTGACGCAATATTTGACGTCACAATAAGTATGGATTAATAAAATAGCTTTCAAAATGATAAAAGCAACAGGGTATAATTTGTACCGGGGCCGTAGGCTTTAAAAAAAAAATACCTTCTGGTCGCAAGAGTCCGCTAGATTTTTCCTTTCTTACTTCTTTTCTTTAGGGACCAATATTAACGGAATTATGAGCAAATAAAATATTTGAAGAACCACCATTTTGAAACATGAAAATTTTAGATAAGTTTGATTGAAATCTCTCACAAATATTATCAAGACATTGAATTCATTATGTGTATGTGGTTTATTTAAGATTTCCGGGAACATCAGTTCCATATACATACACATATTGTTTATGTTATTGCCTTGGATAGTTTCCGATTAACAAAAAGCATACATATGATATATGAACTGCACTAACTTGTATAATTTTGCTATCTATCTGGTTCGACATTGTTATTCTTTTAGTTGGGTTGTTTTATTTAGATTTCGATCGACCTAAGCGTGCACTGGTGGTTTATTTGAACTGCTGAACTGGTTGAAGCATGGGATGTAATAAGAATGACGCCTGTCGGTTACCATATTTTTAGAGTTCCGAAAAAAGAGCGGCAATACTCACACACACACATGTACATTATTATAAACCGCGAAACCCGGTGGTGCCAATCAAAGTAACAAAGCGCGTAAATACATATATATATATATATATATATATATATATATATATATATGTGTGTGTATGTCGGTGAGAACCTCCTGATCTTGATAGAAGCATTCTTTGTCATTGGATGTTCTGCATACGTAATATTTTAATGTAAATCTCTATTAACATATCACGGCTCATTAATGTACAACGACATACGAATAAATATTATATAAATAATACTGGCGACCAACAAATGTTACTTTGGCATCTGAAAACTTCGGAAGACTAACTTACTGATCCGAACAACTAAGGTTTAAATCTACAAAACACTCCTGAGAGTCGATTCTCACGAATGAATCTGGATGCTGGGTAATCGATTAAAAAAATAAGAAAATTCATATGAATATTTGTACATATTAAATTACACATTAAACTCGTTCATTATTAACAATATTTGAGTACGGACCGAAGCCAAAACATTACATTATATAAGAAAATATGGAAGTATGGGTAATTACAAGGCTCACGACCTGTCTTCGGCTGGCTTAAGTGATCACTTTTATATAATGTAACGTTCACCACTTCATCCATAATCAACCTCTATATCTATCAAATTTTTGGAAGGTGTATATATGATACCATGTAGAAACATTTCCATTAATGTTCCGAATTCAAGTCCCGGTGATGACTTTATTAAAATGTTTAACCACAAAATAAGTATTCCTGATGATAAAGTGAAATATAGAAGGAATCTACAACATTTGTGAGCCAGTTTCCGAGTAAAACGGATGCAAAAGCTTAGTATGTAACTAATAAATAAGATCAGAAATCAATAGAAACTTACAATGATAAAATAACGTCCATTGAGAAGAAAAAGGTACATAATATAATATTATAATAGTTACGGTGCGCACCGTACCTGTGGTTTACGTGTTTATCGCCTCAAAATATTTATCGGAGCTCTTTGAGTGCTTTTAAAGCTGCAATTTGCGAGTGTAAACATGCCGCCCCATATATGTGCCTGTCCAGAGAGAAATTGTTGAAGGAAAAGGATAATGTACTTTAATACCCACCTGTACCTGAAATAGGCGAATCTTTACTTCATTCTTTGAGAACGTTTATAAACACGGATACGTAATTTTAGGTGAAAATTTATTTAATTATAGTGTACAAAATTTGTATTGTTCATAGTTCACGCTTATTAATTTTAGCAAAAATATAAATTTTAATGTGATAAATATAGAATTGTCTTGTGGCGTGATTATATTGCATTTAAATATTGGAAAAATAAGTACCTACATTCTTTAGAATAAAAGTTGTGAAGTTGCATTTTCAGAACAAAATTATGTAGTATTTTGTAATACAAATTAAATAAATCAGCTAGAAAGATATGCAGAAAAATTTTATCTTTTTTTTGACTTAAAATATAAATTGTAGTAGTAGTATCTCATGAAGCGTATTAAGCCTAATATTGAAAAGCTGAATTTCTGTTAACTTATCATTATAGTATTTGCATGAACGGTGAATATATGAGTTTTGTGTGTAAGATGTTCTACTTCTAGGAACATATAATAGAAGAGTACAGACTGCCGTGTCAATATAGATGGTATGTTGAAGAATATTAGTTCTAATTGGCTGGGACAGTCAAGCCTTGCAGTAGTTTAACGAAAAATATTTGGTCAGCACGTGTTTTTCGATATTCTAGGATTTTCACGTGAAAGTTTGCTGCATCTAAAAAGGAGTTGAATGATAGATTATATTTTAATATTAAGTTATCGAAGAAACCTATTTTATATTCGTTCTAATCTCGCAATGTATGCAATCTACTATGGGTTCCATATTTGAGATACATACTCTGAGTGACTGCGAAAGAATGCGTAATACAGTATTTTGAAGCAATATGGATTTTTGAAATATTTTTAGGTTTGAAGAATGAATCCTAGCATTCTATAGGCTTTGGAGGTAATATGGTCAATGTAAATCTTGATAATAACTATCGAGGATTATTCCTGGTCTTTAACATTTCTAACACTGCTTTTATTATCTAGCTGAGTGCTGACTATTATATAAATGTTTATACTATGAAAATAAGACTAACTTGCTGGTATACTGGAACAAGGCGCAAACCCCCGACCACTAGATCACTAGGTTAGCATCTTAACCACTACACCAACAAGCTACTCATCAATCGGAGGCATACAGCCACATTTTGTATGCCTCCAGACTCTTGATGATGGCTTATTTTAACAAGTTACTTTTACTATCCAGACCTCTCCTCTATTAACCAGTATGTATATTCTATTACCCTTCAATGGGCGCCCAGACTTATGTCTTGAAACATGTTTTTTTAAAACAATCTTGTAATTCGCTACTTTCAAATTTTATAACATCTTTACATTGTGATGCAGCGCGTATCTTGCTGAATACATAATCTTAAATTTGTTCAAAATATTTGTGGTGTCCCATTGAATCTAATGGATGCCGAATACAAATCTTCGAATACAGTAGAGACTAACAATTAAGATAAATGTAACATAGAAATGCTGTACTTAATACGTATCTGGTAAATTCCTACACAACTTCGTGGTTGACTTAACCATTTTAGAAACTGGTATGCAACATTTTAGAAACGGAATAATCCGTTAGTTAGTTTCTAGATTATTATTATTTATTATTCGTTATTAGAGTCTAGTTAGTTTTTTATCATCTTGATGATCATCAAGATGATAAAAAACTAACTAGACTCAAAAGGTATTTTTCGAAACCGAATAGTGAATATAAAGTCGTTTAAAAAACAAAGTTAAAAAACTATTAATTATGGATAATATTATTCCAATAAATTGTACATATTTACTCAGAACAAGACTGTTATAATTATATGTATCATTATCTTTAATTAAGACATACACAAAATAAGTGACATTTTTATAATGTGAACGCTATATTAAGTAATTGAAATAAAAATGACCACGTTGTCCGCCGTCAACATTATTTAATAAACAAACTTTTATCCATCTTAACAATAAGTCTAGACCCCTAAAATGTAAAGAAATCTAGAAACCCGCCTACAAAAATAATAAAAATGAAATCTTTTTTCTCTTAATGTTCAGTCGTGGATGACAAAAACGTGTTTGCTTTTTTAACACGTGTACACAAAAGTTTGTTGCAATTTATAAATCGGATTTGTCCGGCCCGAGTCGTTTACAAGTAAACAGAAAGTGCGCTCTAAAGGACCCAATCAGATATAATAAATTGCGCAAACTGTGCTCAGTGGACACTGACCCCTTGTATCATGAGACCGACCCCTCCGGTAGTTTTACCACCCCTGGCCACTCCTTATTACGGAGGTCTCTCAAACACTTTTTGCCCGGGGTCAGTAGAATCATACGCCAGGGTTACTAAAATTAAAATAAAGTATTTTTAAAATGCTTAACGTTTGTCATATTTTATTTCCGTCTCTAATATATTCCAGGAAATATTTTATGTACATCATAACGTGGATATTTTGTCGCAATTAATCCTTGAAATTCCTGGTGGATTTAAATTACACCCTATGCCCAGTGGATCTGATGGACTCATAATTGAATATCAATTTTTTTATATGAAGTAATGCGTCTATGACGCGAAGCTACTAAGGAGCGCGACATGGTAAGTTTCAAATTTAAAAAAATATCGACAGTTCTTCAAAGTGGTGGGTCTGACAGACCCTATCAGGCATGCCAAGAGTTAATTAAATATCTGAAGATATGTACATTGACTTTCAAAAAACTCAGTTTGATCTCATCGGTTAAAGTACAAGTAGTCGTTTAGTAAAATCAATTTCAAAGACCAACTCAGCAAATATTCCTCTAGTTTTTTTTAATAATCTCTTTGATTTCGATAATTGCACCATGAGTTTGCAACCTATTATTTGATACAGTCTAGATCATATCCTGTCGATAATCGATATTAATGAGAAGTGTCAAGATGTTAATTAAAACACAGCATAGTATTTTCATTGTAGCAACGAGTAATTAAAAAGTTTAATGACTTCAATATTGTATATTAAAGCATTTCATTTAAAAATAAATATTTTTACTATTTGATTTTTTTGACAATTTAAATTATCAAGAAAACTTTTTTTTTAACAAATTTACTTTTATTTATTGATATTATGATGTGTTAAAAGTATTTCTAAATACGCAGTGAGCTTTTTCTTTTCGGTGACTACCTTCCAAGCTCGCGTAAAGGCGGTACAGATTTATTCGCAGAGCGAGTTGACAATCGTTGTCTATTGTATTTTGCGCAAGAGCAGAATTACCCACTAATGCATACCAATCTTTGCTACCAGTTAATTATTTTTTCTAAAGTAATGTTGACACACTGTATTAATGGTGAAAATAAAACATTATTTTTAACCCAACACACCTATAAAATGTATTCTATCTGGTTTACAATGTTGGATAATGGTAAAATTATCATATAGCTCAAAGCAGTAATTATTCTCACAATATATAATAATTTAATGATTATTTCGTTTTCTTGGGTAATGAAAATGGAATAAAATTGTGCCTTTTCAATGTTAACAATAGCCATTTTTCCAATAGAATTTTTCTTTGTGAACTGAAACGCCAATTGACCCGCGACTTCGCGATAACTTAGGCAGGAAAATCAACTCACTTAATTGCATAGGAGATGGAACCCATTCACAGTTTGACAAATTAAAGTGGAACTCCTGAAAGGGAAGTGGCAGAAATTGAAAGTTCTCCCTGTAATGAAATCTCCAGGCTTTCGTTTTTTGTGACGCACAAAGAAATGTCGCACATTGAACCAAGTTTATGGTAATGGAGTATTCCTGAAAAACTTTATTACCACTCTTGAAAAGGTACTTGGAAACTGTAGTTTATCAAGACAACCTTTAATCTGTCTAATTTTAAACGAAAAGATAATCGAAATCATTTAATCCAATCCCTTTCTGAAAACCTTAACAATTAATTAATTATGTTTAGTAAGATTTTAGTTAGAAATTAGTGAAATAAATATAACCGGCATTAAGCAATATTGACTCTATTAAGCGCTCACGTATCTTTACTTTATCCCTGCCTGTTATTTACTTAACAATAGATTTCAATAGAAATTACTAGGAAATTTATACGCTTCCGTATTCAAGTAGACATTATCCTTTCCTAGAACCGTATCTTCTGCAGGGTCTTGTGATTATCCTCCGCTGTTTCATTCGGCGGTAACTTGCCGGGGACTGAAGGGAAATTATTGCCCGAGCTAGGGGCGCTTCTTAAGGGAAGTGGCCAAATAAATCAAGGGTGGACGGATAGATTCGTGCGATTGATAAGGCGATCATTCGGTGGGAATAGATTTAAAGGAGGAATTCTTCGGGAGTGTCGGACGCCGTTGGGAATGAAATAACCGTTATTTCACTACTCGCTTATTCTTCACTAATAATATAGATATTTACCTAAACCGTTAAATATATTTATAATGTGAACGGTTTAGACTGAAACAGATAATCTCAAATGATAACAATTTTATAATTATGTGTTTTTATTAATAATTTATCATTCGCTTGTTCGCCATATCAAATAAGATCTGAACAATCTTAGAAACATATGTAATGATAAAGAAACTAAACAAATACGTCATACTTGATACTATGATGACTACATATTTCAGTACCCATAAATGTCAAATTTACGTTTTGACACTTTTTAGATCAAAAATCCACATGTTCAAAAATTTAAGATATAATATCATTTCGCATCCCGGTAAGTAATTAAGACATTTTGTGAATTCAATACCCACTCAGGAGGTTGAATTTGAAAGTTGAAAATTTGAATTAATAAAATGATACACACCCAGTTCTCATCTTCACAAAGAACAATATTAAGCAATGTTTTATTTTTTAATTAAAATTTTTAAAATACACTCAATTCTTTTTTTACACTGTAAATACGTTCCACCAAAACTCGTGTAAAAAAGTGATGGAATACGTAAAAAAATCGAAGATTGGTTCCTTAAAATTAAAAATCATTTTATTTGAAAAAATAACAATATGGTAAAGAAAATCGTGTAAAAAAAGGCTTCAATAAAAATATTATACATTGAGTAGCTTGTTGGTACGTTGTACATTTGAGTAGCTTGTTGACGTAGTGGTCAAGATGTTGGCCTAGTGATCTAGTGACACCACCAAGTTAGTCCTATTTTCATAGCACAAGCATTTAGCTTAGTTTGAAAATAGTAAGAATATTGATGTGACATGTATTCCGTGTACGCATCTCTATTTAAAAAAAAAATTAAAATATTATACATGCGTATTTTAATTAAGGAAAAATAATTCAATATACCAGTCATCGCTACTTCGTAATGTACGGGCGCATTTATGAGGAACTGGACAAAAATCGCCTTCATCACTAAAAATTTCTGATACGTCCAATGTGTTAGAAGCTAATGAAGCCATTTGTTTGTTATTATTGACAACTGTTGAATTTCTAGTTACTAGGAAATGTGTTATCCCATTCTTTCACAAGTTGTTTATACATTTCTTGATACTCAGCCATACACATCTGCAGGTTCCGTTGGAATTTCAAAGCTCGTTCTAGGTCGGGATCATAAGTGAGAAAATTTTGTTTCATATTAGTAGCAAATCGCAAGTCCTCGTGAATCAAAGCAACTGTAAGTTGATAAATTTAGCCCGTCTCTTCATCTTCGTTATTAGGGTCCTCACTACCACCACATTCTGTCATAACTTCGATTAGTTCCTCATCATTTAAAGGTTTTTCAACCAATAACTCATCGATATCTGCACTTTGCATATTGTCAAAGCAATTCATGCCAATATCATGTGATAGAATTATAATTTCAAAAAATTCCACTGATTGTTGTGGTACAAAACTTCAACAACCATTTAGGATAGAAGCCTCTGTAATACAAATCGATCCTGTAAAGGATTGGTAGAATTGTTAAGCCCCTATATGTTCGGTGCCATTTATTAAACACCAGGACGCAATAACGCGCAAAATTGGAGATATGTAATATAATTGCTTCTGGGAATCGTGTTAGAATTATGTAAAAATATTATAAAAGTATATATTCGTTCTTTTTTTTGGACCGTGTTATTTCAAAACCGTGTAAAAAAAGAGTTGAGTGTAATTCTAAAAAAAACCTAATTCCTTTCTTCCTTCTCAGTGAATTTTACACATAACATATACAATGTTTACACACAACCATGATAGTAATAACTGTTCTCACTCGTTTTACTTTAAATGTTGTAATCTTATTGATTTTTTCACCGATTGTCCAAACAACTACCATCGTCACACATCCCCTTACTCTCATATTTAATTCCATTGCAATCTCTCCACTGACGATAGACCATTTGCAATTCTAGAAGCATATGTCAATTTTCACACGGATTAACAAACCGATAATCAAGAGGAACTTTTATTATTATTAAAGTGCACATTAAATAGTGATACATGTACATAACGATAATAATATATAAGAAACACAGCCTAGTAAATGAATAAACAAGAAATAAAGTGTACATATAGGAGAGGGGTTTGGAATATTAGTTGCGAGACGAGAAGCATTCTACACACATTATTTGTGGTAATATAAATCTCATAGCTTATGACACATTTACGCAAAAGTAAAAGTATTTACTCTTCGAAAATTAAATCTTTGTGTAAACAAGACGTATTTTTTACATTACTGCGCATTGTATTGTCAGCGTTTAAATTTTCATTCCAATCGAGTCATATATTTAATCTGAAGGGCAATTCGAATTATAAATTATTAAATCATAAAGGGCACAATGTTTAGAAATTGAATAAATCATATTTATTTATGTTACCCTTCGAGAAAAGTTTCATACAAAATATAATGTTATTTAGACATAAGTACGTAGGCTCTGTCTTTGAAATATGTAATACTACGTAGAATGAAAATCAATGATTCAGAGGAGCCTTTCAATACTAATTCATTTTTTCACATTGTTTTTACGAAAATTTAGGTTTTTATCATTAATTTATATCAAAATATATACACTAAATTAGATTTGTTTAAACTATAACTAAGATAAAACATTTGTACTAATAATAATAATAATAATTAAGACAATATACGCATTAATTGAAAGACAGCGATCATTGAATTAATTTACAATATACCATAAAATTTTCTATTTAAGGAAAATGTTTACAAATACAGAATCTTAAAATGAATAGAGTTATAAATTGTAAAATTTGCATTTATTGTAACAAGAAGACAAAATATTTCATGACATTTTCATTTATTTCCATACATGTATGTCCATTTATTTTTTATCAAAAATAAATTATAATATTTTACAATGACTGTTAATTACAGATACAATTACATCTTTTTTAATTTCTATATTCACCATGCTGGTGAACCTGTCTTTGGGTAAACTTTGTATATATTTAATTGTATGAATATCACGCCAGATCGATATTATTTGAAAGTTTAATCGTAATATTTTTACCTATAAGACT
The DNA here is from genome assembly GCA_022840565.1 of Eubasilissa regina. Lineage (NCBI taxonomy): Eukaryota > Metazoa > Arthropoda > Insecta > Trichoptera > Phryganeidae > Eubasilissa > Eubasilissa regina. The sequence continues at coordinate 33,960,737 of JAINEB010000018.1, forward strand.
ACATCAATTTATAGTTTTATAGTTGTAACATATCAATATATTTACAAAGGTTTATAAAAGTATTGAAAATCATAGATTTTTCGGTTAGTCTGATACATGACTTTTTTTCCATTTTTAAATGTTTTACAGTCCATTGCGGATCACAGGTTTTTTTTACAATAATCTTGTCAATGGTGATTTTCAACTCCCGGTTAACTTGTGTCATCTTTTTTCCCTTAACTCGCCACATTTAATCTATGTGATAGCAAATTTCTTGAACGATAATGGTATTAACTTGTAGCGTAATATTCCCTATGCTATAATATTGTTGTACTGCTTTCTATGAAATAATTTTTTAACTTGTTTAATGGCACAAATCACTCTTGAAGGGTGGATTGCCTGTTTAAAAGAAGAAGAAGAAATGTTGTACAGGTCAACAACTTTGATGAGTAATGACCCAGCAAGTCCAGTCACCAAGCTCGTAGGTAACGCACCGATGCACATACTAAGATCAATCACTTCTTGCGCAGTACGTGGTTTGGGGCTAAACTACCTTGTCGAGGGAAATTGATGACGAACCCTTGACAAATGTTACCTTCACATCTGCAAGTATAATAATGAAATATATAGCTGGAGACAGGGCGTGCTGGCCTTTTGCGCACAAGCAATATTGGTATATAGTTTAAAATTAAAATTTTGCTTCGTACTGAATCACGCTTAGGAAAGTATAATACTTTACATTTTAGTGAAGTGTCAATTTCCTTTGAAATATACAAATTAGATGGATACGAGATCTTTTTTTCAGAAGGTACATTTTTCAGTTACTATTGTCAGAAATTTAAAGATTGAAATTGAGAAACAGTAATATTTCTGATACAAATGTTATGCAGGTAAATGTTAATTTAATAATTACCTACCTACATTTATTTCCAATTATGTTTAGAAATATCATTTTATTCATAACGATAATTTTAAGTTTAATGTTGCAAGACTAGGGCTGAAGGAAGATTTGAAGTAAAATTTTCTGCTCAAATACGGTACTCATGTCAACTAAAATGACTAAACATCGTCATCGTGGAAGTATTGAGGTATTATATCCACCAATACATAAACATTTTTTTTATTACAATTAAATATTTTTTAATACGAAACCGTCCTATGTATATATTTCACGCCCGTCCTAGCACGTGTTTTACTCTACACTAATTTTTGAAATATATTGTATGTATATAGTATGAACCGAAATAAAAATTAACATTACGAAATTTTTAAAATTTTTAAAACAAGTTTTTATATATAAAATTATTTACAAACACACAAATGTTGTTAGATTTCCATGAATACCAGAACAAACCTTATTTTTCGAGTATTCGATGTTCAGTCTACAGTCCCGGTATTCCATACAAAATAATTGTAAATATAATCGAATATTTAATTAGAATATCAGACCCATAGCGACTATTTAAATCAATGATAAATAATTCATTAACATTGTTGACGGTGTCATATGGTGAATACAGTGGTTAAAAACAAAGTTAATGAATACATTTTTATTAAAAATGAATAACAATAACGTGTTTTTATTAAGTATTATAAATAATTCACAATTAATGCTAAAACTATAAGAAAGATACTACTGTAAAGTTAAACAATTTTCATTTCAATTTTGTCAAAATGATGTTTCCAAACTAAATTCAAAACATGATTCACCCATTTCTCTAAACTTTGTACAGCAGCAAGAGATTGGAATGCGTTGGCTCCAGTTTATGGGATGTGCTCGGCTTACTGGTCACATACATTATCCCGCGGAAGAACTGGTCGGGAGTAAATCAGCCGGGGCGGACGGTCATCTGCAGGTGACAGCTTGCACCCTCCGCCCACGCCCCCACCACCCCAGGGTCGGTGATGGTGTGAAAGATGAAAGAAAAAAATATATTTGAATTAATAAAAATTAAATTTATGTTAGATGAAAAGATAGATAATTATATTAAACGTGCTTGTTGGTCTAGAGATTAAGATACTCGCCTAATCAGTGATTTTTTAGTCTTATATTTATAGAACAAACGTTTAGCTACTTTGAAAATAGTAAGAATATTATTGTGTACCGCGTACTATTATAATATTATTGTGTGCTCGTAAAATAATTCTCAATCAACCCCTTTCGACCCCTTTTTGTGATGAATCTTAACTAACAAATATGCTATTTCTATTTGATCTCATACATTTCATATACCTATTTAAGTAGCAATATCGTTTAAAAATATTGTGTTCAAAAGAACGAAATAAAATAAAAAAATTCCAAAAAAATACTACCACTTAAAATATAATATATCAAATGTATGCGAAATACTATATTAATTAAAAATGATCCGTATTTGATTTACGTAAAAGGGGTCGATATAAAGTCATTAATCATTTTAGATTTTTGCGAATTGTTTGAATTCTCAATTTTGAGTACGATTTAATAAGTGAATCTCATCCATTTTTAAAGAGCACTGAGCAATTTTGTATTTTATCTTATGTCGAACATAAATAAATATTTTAAAGATAAAATTCATTTTGCGGTGGTTTTATTTATAAATCCTGAACAGGCCAATTTATAGAACCGCCGCGCACCAATTCAATTATTTTTAACCAATTAGTATTTTTGATTCTTAATCGAAATGCGGTCACACGCAGTACCTACGTCAAATTTTACAAATGATAATTTTAAATAAAAACAGTTTTACTATCTCCTAATATTTTTTAAAAATATTAAGCTTTTCCGTAACCGATGAAAACTCTATTGATTTTAAAACATTTAGAAATAAAATATTAAAATTCATAATTTTTTAGATACCTACAGTACATAGAACATAACACAGTAAATATATAATAAAGTATTATTGTTTTTTTAGCCCGTATCCATGAACTTCGACTCGAATAAATCATCAGATTATAATGACGTATAAACTCACAGCAATATAGTTTAATTGTGAGTCAACGTGGATAAAGGCCATAATACAATAGGTAAGGTACGATACGTAGATGATCATGACGAAATATATAAATTTGCTTTCCTAGGCTCAATTTTTTTAGACATAAGATGGAAAAATTAATAAATAAATAATATTAAGGACAACACAGTCTTATTGTGAAGTTATAATTATTCAGAACATAGGTCTGATATTTTAAATTAGCGCATATAAACTATGCTACAGCGATAATATTTTTGAACCCATATGTTACACTTTTTCAAATGAATACATATATCGTTCCATTATTTGAAAGCCATCTACATTGTCATTATGGAATCTCAAATACCTTTGAGTAAGCTGATAGCAGACGCCAGAATTAACAATTCATTTTTTATTAAATTTAAAATTAAAATAATGTAGATGGCTTTCAAATAATGGAAGGATAGATGTATTCATTTGAAAAAGTGTAACATATGGGTTCGAAAATTTGTCGCCAAAAATACTGTCTCTGTAGAATAGTCGATAATACATCTTCCCCGGATTGGAAAAGAGATCCAGGTTCGAATCCCGGTGGTGCAACAAAAATATGTTTCAATAAAATTAATTTATGTGTTTCTTTCTTTCTATCTTTGTAATTAATACATTTAATTAGTATTTAAAATAAATAATAAATAAAATATTTTAACAAATTTGATTCTTTACTTATTCCACGACCGCAGTAGTAAAACATCGATTACTCCAGCACGAGGCGCCCTGCTGCGGTGAACTTATGTGAAAACCGTGATGAAGGGTCCATGCACATGCTTAGCAGAGACCAAGTGCTGGTGACGCCTAAATTCCTCCCCCTGAAAGTGCAGAAAAGATTTAACGCTATAGTTCCCGCTTTATATTTTTGGTATAATAAAAGAGGGATGAAAATTTATTCATTTACTCCAACCCCACTGTCTAATGGGAGACACACACGTCGCTGCTTGTTTCTTTGTCTCCTGAAGTTTATCATTTTCACATATGAGGTCCGATTATCATAACACAAATATTATTTAATTTTACAAAAATTATTATATTAACCAAAAATTAAAATATTTTTTAAATAAGTTACCTCGATCGGTATTTTATATAACCATACACAACAAATTTGAAAATGTTATTAGTTTACAATTAAATAAATGAACAAATTATCAATTTCAATTAATGCGTAGATTTTTAATAACATGAAAACAACGAAATATAAATGTATAATATATGTACCTCTATGGCATTATGATAACTGTTTGCTTACTGATATATGTGGGTTCAATTATTATCAACGGTGTCTTATAAAATAAGTTTATTTCTTGGTAAAAATGGTTACTTCTTCTAATTTTTAAATATTTATTTATTAATAATTAATCTGTTATAACTACAATGATATAATACAATAATTATATACATTTAAAATTTTGTTTGTATGGGCATATTGTACATTACAAATGAAAATCTCAATTTATTATGCATATATACAAAAATATAAATAATTCAATACTGTTAATGAAGAGTGTTATTGTTTCACTATTTTAATTGTGAACAAAAAAAGGTAACAACGTATGTGCATTAAACAGTATATTTTTTGTTTTTCCAAAAGTAAACTCGACTTTATGTGATAAATGACATTATGGGTGACTGACCTCAAAATGAAATTTTTCGTTATAAAATATTATCATAGAAACCGAGGACGGGCTGTACACTCGCGGATGGCACCAGACGACCCGAGTCAACCCGAGGCCAGGCGATGCAAGCCGAGAGCTGCAGTATATTCTCGTGCTCGACTCCTCTCACCATGTCTAAGCAAGAGTGGATTGCTAGTATTATTTATTGTTTAGTTACAGCACAGTCTACAGCATGGGCAAAAATGTATAATTATTATGTATATATTGTATTAGTTATTATCTAATTTAATTAATTACTTTTTCATGTGATGTTCGCCACTCTTACTATGTTTTGCAAAATTAACATAATGCAATATCTACGTCAATCTTTTTTACATTCAACATAGATGTTATTTTCACAAGAAAAACTATGAACTTTATTAAATATATACATTTTTTTTAATTTACCGACTTGTTCCGGCTTTCTGCCCATCTGTAAATTAAAAACAATAAGTGATATCAGTATAATAATAAAATTTTATTAAAAAATACTCAATAAAATTTTTGTAGGTAATAGAAGATCATATAAAACGAACAATTATAAATATTCTGAAGGAAAATACATTTATTGTGAAATTATTGCGCAAATTTTAAAACATAGTTCAGTGATATTTAAAAATTAGAAAGATAGATATGTATAAAAAATCTATTCGAAATACAAACCCGCGAAATTATAATTGATTAATTTAATTTGTAATAATTATTTTGATCTCGTTGATTGTAAAAATGATTATCTTCTGAAGATCTTCTACTTCCACGTCACTACATCCACCGTCTCCTATCCCTGGCTATTCTTCTCTAGTTCCCGAACCCTTCCATCCTACTCCGGTATTCTTCCGCACAGTCAGCACCCTTTTTCTTTGGTCGTCTGAGTAACAATACTCCTTCGTTTAATCTACATAGTAAATAATACGTGCAATACCGTTAAAAACATATAAATATATAGTAAAAACTTTATCCTATTTTCGTTAATAAAATAGAAAGGCACACACATGAATCCATTGTAAAATGTTGTACCCCTAACAACAGGATTAAGGTAGTAGGTACTACTATTATTACGCCCTCTGCGCATGAAGTAACGATGTATCATACTCGCGAGAGTTGGATGAAAAATGTTTTTCCTTTTCATTTAATATGAACTAAACATTACGATTTATCATCACGTGTGCCAACCATTTCTGTGACGGACTTTTACGAATAGCCCACTGCTTTTTTTAAACAGTATTTTTTTATATTCTTCTACAACAAATGTTCCAGACTATAAAATGCTACCCAATACGTCAAAATCTATAAAACAATTGTACTTCGGTAGCAGGTAGTCAATTTATTGTATTCTCAATAAATTAACTACTGACAATGATTTTTGATATAAATTTATTAGTTCGTTGGTAAGCAAGTGATTCAATATTAGAAAGATATTTATATTTTAAAATACAAACATATTATAATAATGTTATTATAACTTAAGTTAAATATAAAGTATGTATATTAATTTAAATATTTTGTAATTTAACAGTTACTTCTTGGTGTAACGTTTTATTAAGGAGAACACACTGTTATTGTGAAGTTGTAATTATTCAGAACATAGGTCTGTGATATTTTAAATATGAATTAAATGTAATAATTACAACTTCACAATAATAATGTATTCTCTTTAATAATATATAAGTTGTATCAATGTGTACAAAATTTTACAAAAAATGAGTTGTTAATTCTGGCGTCTACTATCGATTTACTCAAAGATATTTGAGATTCTGTAAAAACAAAGTAGATAGCTTTCAAATAATGGAACGGTAAATGTGTTAATTTGAAAAAATGTAACATATAGTTTCGAAAATTTGTCGTCAAAAATACTGTCGCTGTAGCATAGTTGCACTAATACTCCTACCCCGGATTGGAAAAGAGATCCAAGTTCGAATCCCAGTAACGCAACAACAATATTTTTCGATAAAATTGATTTTATATGTACATCTTTTTAATAAATACATTTAATTAGTGTATAACATTTTAATTTAAAAAATATATAATATTTATTTTGACTTCATACTACCCACACACAATTTTTTGAGTTAATATCACTACTAGTTTCGGAAAGAGCAGTCCTTTCCATCTACAGGTGTAAATTGAACTAAATTAAATAAAGTTGGCTAAGGGGCAGTTGGGTACGTAATAGTGGAAGAGACTTTATTGTTTCATGGAAACATCGATAATAATTCGAATAACCGAATTCAAATTTTTCTGAATTTCTATCATTTTAGGATTATTCATTATTATTCCCCTATATGGTACCGAGTGAAATAATTTTAGATCGTGAGTGTTGAAAGAATGGTTCGTTTCAATTATATGTTTGGAAAATTCTTACATAACTGGTTTACTCTATAAATGTTGTGATAAGTAAATTCAGAGATACTGAGTTTTGAAGTAAATTGGAAGGAGGGATTTATTGCTTTTTTACACAGTTTTAATCTGTTCAGAGGACTCTTTTATCTGTAAAATGCTTTTTAAAGTTGTTGTAGATTTTATTTTATTTGGATTTTTAAATGCGCCTTTATGCACTTTTATGTAACCTTTATGCACTCATCTGATGCTTTTGTAGCAAAAGCAGGTGAGTCCCATAACTCATACAAACCTCCAAGATTAAGATCAAGACGTAGATGGGCAGATAATAGACCTGCTAGACGTGGGCGAGTTCCAACAGAATAGACCAAAACAGTAATGTCATGGAATGGATTTCGCTCATATTGACTACGGTCATAGACTCCCAAAATCCATGAGGCCGTTAATACAATTTTTTTTTAAAATTATTTAAGAATAATAATAAAAATATTTTTCCAAACTTCAACATTGTTCCTTTATGCAGTAAGCCCTAGAGACGCTAGGAGACCCCACCCTAGGAGACGATAGGAGACCCCACCCTAGGAGACGCCAGTATTACATTAAAAAGCATTTAAATATTTTTTCATAACTTTTTTTTTCGTATATTTTTCTAGTTGATTAATTTAATTTGTATTAAAAATACTCCTTAAATGTACTCCTTAAAAATATATAAGTTGTATCAAAGTTCATACAAATTTAATAAAATTGATTAATTAATTTAATTCTGGCTTTTCCTAGCGTAATTTACTTAAAAGTATTTGAGTTCAACACAATATAAAGTTGATTGCTTTTAAAAATATAATTATTAATGTAGCAATTGTAAAAATATACAGGTATAAGTTCTAAATTTGTCGTAATCGTAATCGGTTGCTGTAGTAGATTGGTTTAATACGTTTCCCCGGATAAGAAGATGTCCAGATTCAAATCCCGGTAGCAACTAAATATTTTTTCGATAAATAGATTATTTCCATATATCTTTCTAGTTGATATATTTAATTTGTATTAAAAATACCACAGAACCATGTTCTGAAAACGCGACTTTACAACAAAAATGCGTTCTCTTTAAAAGTATTAAAATTCCATTCCAAAATTCATTTATAAATAGTTTCATAAAGTTTGTATCGTATTCGTAATCCTACTATTTTAATATTCAGTATATTGTACAGATGACATGATTAAGGTTATGTATAGTTAATTTATGAATTATTAAATAAGAAGCAGCTGGAACCAACTGGATGCAGAAGAGACACGATAGATAATGGAGAGGAGTGATGATCTAGTGGTTAAGAGAGGCCTGTACTCAATATTTGACATCATCAGACTGAAGAAAAATAATAATTAGATTAACTTAGTTCTCGTATTATGATGGTGAATGTGACTACAAGAAAAAAATATTTACAAATCAAACTTTTTATAAAAATTTACATAAAATTTATATATTTGTCGCTATTCTGACAACGAAAAGTTAAGTCTATAAACATAGTTTTAAGATCTGAGATTTTAAATAAGAATAAGATGTTTAATATTAAGCTTACAAAGGCTTAGACATAAATATCAAATCAATAGCACATCAGATCCAATATTTATTAAAAAAACAAATACTTTTATTATTGATTAACATTGACAAAAATAATACATTATTTTCGAAAATTTTCTTTATAATATACGATATTTAAAAGATTGTTAGAATTCAAATACACGTAATATATCGAATAGTGTTTAATGGGAGTAGTGTTAGTATATTTTAAATTAATTAATGACAATAATATATTTTATATTAAGTATAACCCCTAATGCAAGATATGTAGTAACAAATCACATTCTCCAGACTAATTTATTTTCAGTTAAATTTATTTCCTTTATACATATGCATATAAGATTTTATCAATGAATAACATGAAACAAGTTGCAATCTCACGACCCCAAGATGGTTTTCCTCACTGTATCGGGAGGCTCTGTGTAGTGACACGCTGCAATGCCATGTGACATTAACAACCCCCGAGGCATTTTAACTCCCAAGGCATTCAACCATTAACGATAGCTGCTAAGAAGGGTATAATGCGCCTTTGTTCTCCGTTCAAACACCCCCATCTCATAATTGGACACAGTTTTTTAGCCCCAGTTCTTTTGTTTGTACCTACCTCATTGAGTTTGAAGTTTATTGATCTAATTAAGCATATTTTTAAAATATTCAAAATTTAATGAAAAAACTATAAAAAAGTGTTATTAAAATGAAAATTCTAATTCAGTCTTTTGAAAAAAGTAATGTAATATTCCCATAAAAAAATGTGCATTAGATTGTGTATATATTTCAGAAAAAGATAAACATTATTGCACGAAAACGTTACGTGTACTGTATGCTCTCCACATTCCATGAAATTGTAATACCACTATTATAATTCGATACCTTGCTTGTTAGTAGTTTTATAGCGTTCTATGATCAGATTTTAATTACTAGTTTTCTTTCGTGTCTTTCACTATTTAACATTCACATTTCAGTATCTTGATGAATACGATATTTATATATAAATATCGTATTCATATCACATCAACGGCTTTAGGTAGATTTCGTTGGAAATACTACCAACTGACATAACTTCCAGATAAATTCAATGTATTGTCTTCGATTACGATCAAAAGACCCTGAAACCATCCTCCATTAAAAAATGTATATTTTGTATAATATTGTATATAGGATATAACGGATTTTGTGGACCCGATAAATCTCGTAGTTCATCAGCTATTTATAAAATATTTATGAACCTTGTAAATAATATATCTCAGCTATATTATGTTGATTATACTGCTTTTTACACTTTAGTAAATACATGCTAACTTGCTCCAAAACAGGCTCGCCTAGTAGGACAATTCAATCGTCATTCAGAAATGTTATCTGATTAGTTTAATTATGTAATGTTTTATGTATGTGTATTTATAGTAAAATAAAAACAATTTTAAAAATAATATATTATTTTAAATAATCATAACTAATATTTAGATACTAAATTAATTATTTATAATTAATACATTAATTTAGTATTTAAAATATCACAGACCTACGTTCTGAATAATTACAACTTCACAATAAGAATGTGTTTTCCTTACTAATATTTAGTCCTAGAGAAAAATAAATTGAGAGAAATGGTAAAGTAACTGCACGCAGACGGAATCGCAGAAAAGATTTTTTAAATATTACCTGTGATATGTTTACCTTATATTTTTTTTATATGAAAAGTAACATATTTTTAAATTTTTATTTGTTAACTTTGTTTTATCAACTACTTATTGAGTTTAAATACACCTAACGGTTTCGAAAAATACAATTTTCTTCTTCAGGATGTCAATACTAACTAAAAACATATATTATTGTTTCTTTCCCAGAATCTATTTAAAAAAAACAATTATTTAAAAAATAAATTTAGTACCTAACTCAAATTTTTACTTAATATAAAAAATACTCGAATAATTTTTTTTCTTAAAAATTCTGGTAAATAAACAATAATATATTTTTTTAGTTAGTATTGACATCCTGAAGAAGAATATGGTATTTTACAAAACCGGTAGATGTATTTAAACTCAATAAGCGGTTAATAAAACAAAGTTAACAAATAAAAATATGAATTTTAACCACAAACTTAATTTTGCTAATTTCAAAAGTAATATATTTTTATAAATAAATAATAATATAATTTTTACATAAACAATTTCAGTAGCGATTCGATTTCAGAAACTCGTTTATAATGCCTAATAGTATATTCCTGCATCAAAGTCTTACAAATTAGATTAAGCATCGCGCCATGATGGGAACATAAGTGGAAACGACAGGATCTTTGATATGGTTCCACTTGGTGAGCGGAGACATTAAAAATTCTACAATACGGGGTCTTAAACATTCCGAATTATTTTATTATGCATAAATGACGGTAAAGATTAGTGAAACGTAACATTTCTAATGAGCATATATATTTTCATAATATTATTTATAAACTTACAAATTCTAAATGCATTTAAAAATACAAATATTAAATTTTTAATGAATACACACTTTGTTAAGTTACAATTTCGTACAATGGCTCTGTAATATTTTTAATACAAATTAAATTAATCAATTAAAAGGATTTATAGAAAAAATATTTTAGTTGCTACCGTGGCACGATCCCGAAACATTTTCAATCGGGGGTAACGCGTTAACGTTGAACAGGAAAAGTTCCGGGTTCGTAACCCGGTAATAATCAAAAAATATTTTTTTATGTATTTCTAAATGATTAATTTAATTTGTTTAAAAAATATCCAATATTATTTAACTTACATACTCATTATAATTAAGTGTAAAAAATTGTTTTTTTTACGCGTTAAAGAATTGTAAAGAAAACAAATTGATTACGAAATACATTTAATATTTGATAATCTTATTTTTAATTATAGCAATCGTGGTCAAAAACACTCCAAAAATGAAATAAATTTTGTACTGCTACAAGAATTTTTCATTCTTTCTTTTCCGTGTCCTCGTATCAATATCTAATATTTAAGCTCTCAAAAATATTTTACAAAATGTTATTTACTCCTGTTTTATATTATAGATCGTCCTCGCATAAAGCTTAACACAAACGGAGACGGTGAAGGGAATTCCACCAGGGTAGAACAAATTACAAGCAGTCCCCTCCTAATCACAAGCCTAGCCTCCATTGTCCATATCATCGGCTAACTGCTAACGAAGGATAGCCCCCACACCAGTGGCCGGTATGGAACTCTAGCGTTGTACACTACGTGGCACTGATCTTTATAGTTGCTCTAGAATCGCTTGCATCTGTGTGACAATTTTTATCTTTTATTTTTTTTCCTCGCCCCGCTCCTCTAACCGAATAGGTCGATATCAAATGATGAGACCTGATTTTGCACCTTTCGAAATTACAGTAGTGACAAAATAACTCAATAGATGCATAGTATAAAATTTGGTTTATTGAAAAAAATTGTTGACTGCATCTATACATTGATGCATCCCTATCGCCCAAATAGATATTTATAAAAAACTATGCTAAGTACAATAATTTAATAGGTTGACACAAAAAGCAAACAAATAAACAATATTGCATGAAAATAAATTATTATTCCAGAAAATTCGATTTTTACACCATTTATTCTATTTGTATTAAGAAACATGAAGCATTTAAAATGTTTAAATAGTAATGGCTTTTCAGAATTTTGATTACACTTTTAATAAAAATTTGGGATTTTCTGTTTCTTATATAAACAATATTGGTTATAAATTGAATAATTTTGAATCATTAGAAAAAATTAATGCATGTTAAATTAATTAAATTATTATAAATAACCAACTAAATTTAACCACAAGTCCTATCCTAAAAATTACTCCTAATAATTTTGTATCATTAAGTCAATTTCCACTTCTTTTATCATCAGAAAAATTTAGCTTAGGTAGGTAATAGATCTATTTTTTAGGAATTTCAAAAACATTAAAACAATTTGACATACACGGTTATAGTCGGTGTATTTGACATACAGTATTAAAAAAAACATTTTAAATAATTTATATTACTTTATGTAGACGAGACAGTATTGATATAACCGAAGTTATTGATCTAGACGAGACAGTATTGATGTAGACGGGACAGTATTGATATAACCGAAGTTAATAATAATATGTATTAATTATTTATTTTTATATGGCCGCTTAAATTATTATTAGTTTTTCTTGCTACTCATATATTCAAGCACATATTTTTTATAATGATGTTATAATAATTAAACGCAAAAAATATTGAAATGTAAGGAGTTAATAGCTTTCAAGCTATAAAGACTAATAGTCTTTCAACCAACCAGTTGCTCTATTACAAAGATGCAGAATTCCATTATATTTGAAAATGTACTCTTAATGTCTCTTAGATTTAGATATTTTCTCTTTCAAGGGTCTTGACGGTGAGTAATGTTGCAGCCCTGGGACTCGATTATTCTTGAATCCTCCGGGCGACAGTTGTTGATCTAAAAGAAATTAAAACAGCTATTTAAGTCACAAATCTCGAGCCTACAAGAACGAAAAGGGACAGCTCACCCCCTATTAATTACATCTAACCAAAACATTCCTTTTTAAGAGCTTAATTTATTTATGTACTTACACTTTACAGGAGAATTGATTGCGGGGATGCTGTTATTTGAGAAAATCCTTTGCATTACCAGAAAAGTTTATCCAAATTTCAACGAGATGATTAATTTGATAAGAATTCTACATATGTAATTTAATTTTATGGCTTTTTTGTAATCACTATACTCTCGTATTGAACACCTCAGCTTCATTACTTAATAATTCTTCAAGAATTCTATTCTAGAGAATCTAATGTTAGGTTACTTTTGTAATACCGTTCCATGTGAGCAATTTGAAGAATCCACAATTTAAATTCAATATAATATTAAATAAGAACCGAAAGTTACTATTATTTACATGATTTATTTTATTGTATAAAATTGATTGATATATTTGGCTGTATAAATTTAACGCAATGTAAATTTTAACCATGGAGTTTGAAACATTTCCTCAAAAATTGAAAACGCCTACGCCATTTTTTCCTTCAGTTTTGAATAAATTTATTCGTTGATTTCAAGGTTATCGATTCTTAAAATTGTAAAGTGCCTTCCACATTGTAATGTTGTCAAAAGCTGATCAGGGGATTATAGGTTGCCGTACACCGAGTAGGATACCAGCGGTACCTGGTTTTCTGGTAGAATTTTATGTAATTTTAAAGCACATCTTCCTTGGATAATCAGTTTTATTTTAATTTACATCATATTAATATTTTTTGTATCATGAATGTTCTATAAAGCAACTTTAATTAAATCATCTTTATTTTGAATGCATACTTTAGCTGTATTTACTGTTTATATTTGAAATAAAGTGGTTTTTTTAGTGAGGTTATAAAAAAATTTTTTTTTCCTATTTCGATTTTTTTCCCAATGACATCTCATCTTTGATACATTTATCATTCTGAAAATCCATATCTTTCATATTAAAATTCCACACGATACCAAAAAGGAAAAGTGCGGTAAGATCCGTTAGATACATAGTATTTTATTACGTCACTCTTCGTCAAGGTGTATTGTCACCATGTTCTCGATACAACTCCTGCGCGATATTAAAAACGGGGCTGACAAGACGTCAAGTTGAGTCAGGGTGACATTTTCATCCCCGCAGCGAAGGTGAAAAAATCTTCTTTCGCTTTCTGACTCTCGGAGACACGGCGCGATTGACAGATATCTCGGGGGATTTTACTTAATTCCGATAAATTTTACTGACTTAGTGATTGAAAAGGGTTGAAGATATAATAAAAAGAATGTGTATCTATATTTGCAACTAGCAGAAAACTATTGACTAGGTGTGTTGTCGCTCCTAAGTCATATGGTTAGGATTTTAGTGGGCTTGTGAACCAGTTTTTATTTGCAAACAATTCAATCATAAATATTAAACAAATTCAATCATAGATTTTATTATAGGCTACATAAAAAAGATACCTAAGAGAAGTAGCAGGAATGACGTTAATGAATCAAATCAAAAACGATATCATTCGAAAGGATCTTGGGATAAACTCGCTGCTGCTCCAAATATAAAAATCTCAACTAAGTTGGTTTGGACATATCATCCGCATGAAAAACGAAAGACTGCTTAACAAATTTTGTCGGAGAGACAACGACCTCTAGAATAACCCAGGAGAACGTAGAATAGCCAAATGGAGAGACGTAAGAAAGATGTAACTATCAGTGGCCTCAAGTAATCGACTCTGCGCGGGACAAAGAGCGGTGGAAGAGTGATATCCAGGCGTTAGGCCCACGACCAGATTAAGAATTTAAAGATTAATGTGAAAAAACGTCTACATTTAAAAATAATAATAATATAACTATGCTCTATAAGGAACTAAATATAAATTGTTCAAAAAATGTTTTAGATCATTAACATGTTTCATACTTACTACAATTCATTTTCGAAGATTTATTATCACTATTAAAGATAATTTTATGATTTACATTTCTGTTTTAAAATGTTTTATAATACCTTGGTAAAATAATATAAATCGTATAATTACCTTTAATTCTCTGTTAAATACAATATTTTGTATGTAAATATAAATAAAGAGAATTTTTAACCCAATTATTATCCAATAAATCCTATTAACACAGACACTGTAGCGACAATTTTCCAAATAATTTATTAACCAAAAATATGTTTTTTTGCCAAGTAATAGTTTTAGTTTATTTCTTACATATTGTCAAGCAATACAGTTAAATTATAAGATATTATACGTTTACAAGCATAATAATTTGCTCTTGCATTATTATGTTTTTTTTATTATAAGTTAACTTAATAATATAACAATAAATCCTTCTAGAGCAACTGTTTTTTGTTTTTTGTGCCGTTTCTCACACCTTATCAAGCTTTTTGAGGCGGTTGACGAATGGTTAGTTGTATTGAGTCGAGATGATCGTGGCAGAGAGAAACAAAAACGCTGAACTTAGATGGTATACAGGGTAGGGACAAGATAGTTTGACGTATCAAGGGGTGAAAATAGTATCGTTATAACTGACAATTTAATATTTTACAGGGATGATACAGCGTTTATAGGATGTCATTTTACTGTGCCCGTACCGAGCACATTAATTGTGGTAGATAATTGCAACTCAAAATGAATACTGAAATTGAAATAATTTATCGAAACAGATTTATTTAAGAATAATTAAGCAAGACAGCGTGTAAAATGTAACTTGTAGGTAATGAATGTTTGGAACAAGTAGATGTATTTATGTAATCGACGAAGTTGTATGATAAGATGTATGAATGTGGATGAGACGAGAATTGTGTGTCAGAACAAGAGTATGGCGCTCTATCCTCTCTGTCTACCACGCGGGGAAACACCGTGATACTAAGTAAGTAAGTATAATTTTGATAATTTATTATAATAATTTTTCAACAACTTGCTTAAAATAACTTTTTGCTAATTTATGTCATTTGAACAAAACTCTTTGGGGAAAATTTGCTCACAAAGTTACATTTATTACGTTTATATTTTTATAAGGAGGATCGCTATGAAATATACTTTTAAATGGTCATTTTTCTAATTGTCTCGTTTAATTTAATTATCAACCCTCAATATACCAAAAACCGTAAACAATGACCTGGTATGACTAAATTAAATCAATTTCAATTCAATTCAATCAATCAGAATCGTAAAAAAATCAATATATGTATGGCATTGTACACACTTCTACAGAAAAATACACGCGGTGGTATGGTTTATTTAAAAAAAATTGTAGTAATACAATTAAAATTTAATATAAAACTAAAACTAACTTTTTATACCGCGTAATATACAATTCAGTTGCTAATAAACAAGGCTACTTTTAATTAAATGTGTAACCAAAATAATTTTGCATATATTATTAAACAAAAAAATAAATAATAAATAAAGATACAGAGAAAAATTATATTCACTACTGGACTCGAACCCGGAATTATATATTGAAGATAGACAATAAACAATAATAACATTTATTTACTTTTAAATATAGTTACGTACACGGAATACATGTCGCATCAATATTATCACTAACTTACTGGTCTCCTGAAACAAGGCTCGGTCCCCCGACCACTAAATCACTAGGCGAGAGTCTTAATCATTAGACCAACAAGTATATTAACGCCAACATCAACATAATTCATTGTCCATATATATCATTAAATTTTATCTACATATGTTGCATATCTTATTAGTTTAATTATTTTTTTCGTTGGAAGCTAATGTGTAATGAGGAACTATGTCCGTAAATAAAATGTGATTTAATTCAAAATTCATTTAAAAAATTGAATAATTCTTTATTAAAGTTCAAATGACGCGATCGTTTGACGTTCGCGCGCAATGAGAGGAATTTAAGCGTATGCATTCTGAGCGCTTGAGCACAGTGCAGGCAGAGTGCTATTTGATTACTCCCATTTGACGAAATGGAACTTATCTTTATTGCAGTTTGGGTCCTTGTGACGGTTTACTGTGACGAACAACACCCCTAACTCATCCCCCAGAACTCATCCCCCGAAACAGGCAGCTCCATCGATCGTTCTGTTTTAACATCCTCGTTGGCAATAATTGTCTAGTACGCCCGCGTATATTCGATTAGATTACGGTAATAGTGATTATTGCTATGAATGATCGGAATACTAACACAATTATTATTTTGAGAATGTCAAATTCGGGCATCATATACAGCATCATCGAATAATTATTTTTTTAGGAGAATATTATTGTTGTATGGCTCACTTGATGAAACTGTAACATATTATAGAAAAAAATTGAAAGAGTAATGCATTTATATATCATATATATTTAGTTGATAAATGCGTAATTTTTAAAAAGTATATATCTTAAAACGCGAGTAATCCGTACGATGTTGTTAGTCAAGCAGACTTTAAAATAATTAATATGTTAGACCGGTGAGTCCTTGGACATCGCCAGAACGGTAAACTAAATTATTATTTTGAGAATATGTCTAATTGGGTATTTATTTGCGTTAATTGTCTAAGTTGGGTTGTACTGTTGTGGTACTTTTAGATAATAAATAATATATTCAATATTGTTAAATAAGTTTTACACAAAAACGATCCGTCGTTAAACAGCGGTAAACATTGACCTCAAGCACTACCTACATAACAATAGATGTCCAAGATGCTGCAGAACTTATGGATCTGGGTTCGGGCTCTTCAGCCACCTGAGGAACTATAATCGTGAAGAACAATCTTCCTCGGAAACGAGGAATAGCATTAATGATTACGTCATTTTGAAACTCTCCAACAGCAATTAAAACTGAAAAAATCTTTGTTTGTACTTTAATGCCTTGTATCAATGTTTATTTCTAATGACTTATGCTAACTTGCCAAAATAGATAATCAAAGATGTATTAGGAGAACACATTCTTATTGTGAAGTTGTAATTATTCAGAACAGACGGTCTGTGATATTTTAAATGTGAATTAAATATATTAATTAGAAAGATATACATATAAAATCAATTTTATCGAAAAATATTGTTGTTACACCACCATTATTCGAACCTGGATCTCTTTCCAAACCGGGGAAGGTGCGTAATTCAACTATGCTACAGCGACGATATTTTTAGCGACAAATTGTCGAACCCATATGTTACCTTTTTAGATCAAATTGAACGTCGTATACACTGGTTTGACTTTTTGTCTCTTTCTACCTTACTCAAGCTGATATCTGAGCATATCTTCTGATCGAATTCTCAACACGTGTACATGGTATTGAGATTTATCTCAAATAAATCTCTGAGATTGTCATTTCCCGTGGACACGGGTCTTAATAGTTTAAAAGATTTTTAGTAAGAATACCTTTTAAATAACATATTACACCTAAGTGGAATTACTGAAAGCTCCCTTGAGGTGAAAGTTTTTACAAAAATGGTGCTGTACAAATTATCCAATATTATTATTATTACTCCTCACCTAAAAAAGCTTCATTATTTCGGATTACTTGCTTAAAATATGTACGAAAATTCTACGCAAATAAAAATTAATGCTGTTTAAGTATTCATTGTTCTTAATTTGGTTGTTAACTATTTTTACTAAACAATACAACTTTTAAAATATGATGTTTATATTTTAAGTTATATCAATGCACTGACTAAACCTACATTATATTTATTATTATAACCTATTTTCTGTCGTAAATTAAACCCTTATGTTGTTAAATTGTATTTTTAATTAATTAAGGTTATTTTTTTATAAAATATGTATTACAATAGCAATAAATGAATATACGTAAAACATTTTTTTTTTGTTTTTGTAGAATTTTTTTTAAATTTATCGAAAGTTGAACCTAAAGGTATACCTATAAATTTAACATACAATTTCATAATTATTTGAATAGTTAATTTATACAAATTGATCGGCCATGCGTAAGAGATAAAATACGTCACTATCCAGGGATCTCAGTTCAAAGTAGTTAATTAATCACCCGGTATTAAATAAAGATATATCTGTCGGCGTGAAAAAAATTCCTCTTGGGTAATAATCTAATTCATATATTTTATATTAGATTCTGTAGCATAACTAGTAGAATAAATTTAGGAATCGTTTAGGTCTGATTCCAGATATATACATATATTATCCGAAAATTAACGCAAGATTTGAATTAAATAGAAAACACAGTTTTTAGTCTTCAGATTTTTATTTTTTTATTGAATCATAAAATACATGGGATAGAGTTATTTATGGAATAACACATCGGGCAAATGGCCTCCACGACTTTTCTGATACATACGCACTCTTTTGTCGAAATTTTCCATAACCATTTTGCATAAATGTGGCTGAATTTCGTTAATGCAGCATTTAATTTCCTCCTGTAATGCACGTGGTGGGTGGTAGTGAGTTTGTTGTTGTTATTTTTGTATTTTGTCAGACGACCAGTGTGTTTAGCGTCTCCAACTGATCCAGTCTCTCTAAATTTTTCAATTAATCTTTCGCAGTTGATGAACTTAAAACACTATTCCGACCATATTTTGTATTAAATTTTTGAATTTCGGCCGCCAAACTGCTATATCGTGCGATGCCCCATTTTTACTAACCCTAAACTCTCAGCTGTCAAATTTTTTTTTCAGGGTTGCCAACAATTTACTGCAGAAATGGGGGCAAATTCAAATCTTGCGTTAATTTTGGGACACCTTTATATAAACGATGTTTGCATTTTATTATTTTAAACGCAATTTTCGTATTGGAAAATTTTCTTTATTTTAAGATCGACATACTTATTTGGAATTCCGTTTATAAATCAAATTTATTACTGTAACAATGTTTTCATACTCTAACTTATTAACTTAACTTAACTCATATACTTGTATTTATAGAAATTTGTTATGTGAGTGAAACTAGTTTTTATATATTATGTGATGTGGTACCAACTACTAATTTTGAAAATATTTACATATATGTTATTTAATAGTGTTTGTGGTACATTTAAAGCATAATTTATAAAATCATGAACATTAAATTCGAATTTGACTATTTTCTAAAACTAGTAAACAATTGGCATCTTAATTGGCATCAAGTTCTTATAAACATTATCTCTATTCCATTGACTCTATATTATTAGTATGTATATGATGAATTGGACACAGTGTGGTATTTAGCAACGGCGGCACGAGTCACGCCGGAAGGAATATCGGTAGGGCACTGACCGCCAAGGGTCAGTCGACTTGTGGGCCAATTGACGCACCCGAGTAATCATTCTTCCGTCGAAACCGACCCTTTCAGCATCTTTCGCTACAACTTTTCGTAATTATTATTGTAAGTACTATCTTCCTGTCCAAATACACATTCCTGACTAACCAGAGTGAATAAAGTAAGTAACTTGAACACGAATGACGAGCCAGAAATGTAGAAGCGGTTCGTCATTTCTCACAACAAACCCTTCCGTTCAAACACGTGTCACGTACTCTACAAATATATAGGTAATATATAATATAATGAATTATTAGATTATATTTTTTTAATGCATTTGTTTTTAATGTTGTTGAAATCAGTTCATTATTGCTTACCTTAAAACCATTTTATTTATTCCCGTAAGTATTATAACGGAGCAGCTATTATGCTTCGAAACTGAATTTATTTATTCCCAATAAATTAACTATTTAGGTTTAACAATTTCAATAAGCATAAATAACCTTTTTTACTCGATCGAGTTTCGTAAAGCACAAAGGCCCCAATAGCTGTAAACCACATTTCCATAGCAAGTGTATTTAAGGAAGAGGTAATTAAGTGAGAGGAGATTTACTACACAATTCATAATCCCTACAAGGACGATGATTCGTATCTCTGGCCATTATTTAAGGGTTTATTACGCACTGTGGACATTTAATATGGAGTGTACATTCGCAGGGAGGGTCCTCGTAAGTCGAGCACTAAAATTGTCCCGCGAACGGAGTCCGTAGGCCTAAAATAATTTAGGGTAATGTTTTGCGTCTTACTGAATCTTGTGGGAGGCTGCGACTGTCAGATATCAAAATCGCTTTGGGTGTATTAACCCTTCTACTTACATTAAAAATTATTCTTTGTCAAAGACGACATCTATTTACAAAGTTTCGTTGGTTGAAAGGCAATTAAACATTCTTGCTTAAGACACTGTTTTAAATAACGAATATTTGGATCGGTATAAATCATTTTAATCTGAAGCATACGAAATTTCGCTCAAACACAGTAGTGGTATATAATTCAAAATGTTGAAAATATTTGTTATTTTAATATTTTTTTAAGATAGATGTCGTACTGTATTCCTCAATCTTTGTTTGTTGGTTTATTTCTTCATATGTTCTAATAATCCAACATCTATTGTTACATTTGAATTTGGTCATATATATGCACCACCTTAAGGAAATGAAACAAAATTTGTCGAAACGTGTGTTCGCCCACGATATTCCTGTTGGCCAATCAGACGCCCGCGATGTGGCAGGAGTCTATGGAGAAGATAAAATGACAGATCTGTCACTTTTTGCTGGGAGCGAATCACATCTGGTACGGTCCGCAATCAGAGTGCGAGCCACGATGAAAACGAGGAGTAAGAAGAGCATGGCGTGGGTCTCAAGGGCTGTGGCGAGTTGCGGGGCGTTCTCAGTCCTGAGAATTGAGGATGTTAGATTTGGCGATGAGTTTTTCCCCGAAAACCAATTATGATGGCGTGTTTGTTGGAACAATTCTCGATGTCTGCTTCGTGAAGCGAGTATACTCTGGGTTCAGCTTGGATCTCCAGGCCCTCGGGCATCAAAGATGTCGTCGCAGAATAAGAAGTGCCACGTAGAAGAAATGAGACAAAGTGAAAATGGAGATTAGAACTGATAGCAATGTAGGTTAGGTATGAGAAGCGGCAGCAGTGTGAAGAACCAATTGTGAAATTATAATTTTTAAGGGAAAGCATTTTTCGCATTCTTCTTTCCCCAGGATTCGGATCCCATTACAGGGTCCATCACCGGGGCTGATATAATGTATGACAGTGAGTTTTGTGGTTTGCAGTACTGTATCGAAAGCAGAGTCTGTCGTTTATTAGGTACTGGCTTGCACTACCGTGTCGAAAACAGATGTTGTGTGAAGTGAGTAGTGTAGTGTTATGTTAAGTTACATCTATTGTCGGATTACTATCTCAAAGAGCCCTCACCATAACCTACAATGGGATCCGAAACGTCGGCTAGAAAGGTCAGATATACACAGCAGATTAGCATAGAAAACTATACACAGAAAATTCTGAACGGCCGTGCAAACCTAAGAACATTTTCGAATTATGTTTACTTACACTATAGGATTTAGGACCTTGTGGCACCTTCTCTCCTCTCCGTTTCTGAGCCATCTCACCCAGTCCTCTCGATTTAATTGTATATTGAATCCCATTCCAATTTTTTTCAGTTATACTTTAGGATCCTGAGGAAAATATAGTTCCCACCCCAATCCTCTCCCGGATATCACACCATACCATTGCCTGGACCAAATTTTACATAATTATCGTTATTATTTAGAGCCTGTTAAAACAGAGGCATTCCCTCTCCCTTAACATCCATATTTTAAATTATGATCTAATTTCTGAGCATTGTCGGGTATTGACTGCTAGTAAGTTGTCAAATTGATATTGACATTTTTATCAAAAACTATATTGTACGATGTTAATAAAAAAATGTGAACTATTCCGAGCAATTCGCCCACTTTTATATAATTTTTAGTATTACTTAATTATTTTAATAATAATATTGTATTAAATCTGTCTATTTGATCTAATTCATTTATATTTTTTTAACTAGTTGTATTTACTGATAAGTTGTTGATGACAGAGTAAAGAATGAAGAAATAAGAAAAGAATGTAAAGCTGATATTAGTACAGTAAGTAAGATTAAGAAAGGATCACTTAGGTGGTTTGGATGTACGATGAATGAGAAGAGAATGGCAATGAATGAAGTGTTGATGGCACCGGAAACAGAGGATGTCCGCGGAAGACTTGGCACGAACAGGCAAACCATATACTGGAGGATGGTCCTGTTAGAAGTTTAAATAATCAGTGATCTTGTATGATTGTGGATGAGGTGAGAATTGAGTGCTAGGACAGAATAATGTGGCGCTCTATCCTCTGTCTACAGCGTGATGGTAAGTTAGTAAGTTAGATGTTGTAATTACAAGGTGATGTGTTTCTTATAATACTATATATTTAAAAAGTTTATTTGTAACACTATTTATTTAATGATTTTCATAAATATATACTCATTACATTTGGGTTTGTTTTTCTAATCGTTTTTTGTATTTTGTTGTTCATTTTTGTAATTTTTTTTTTTTTTATTTGATTTATCATATCTCAATACAAGATATTGCCTAACAAGTCAAGTCCAAAAGATTTATGCTTGTGTTCATTAAAAATTCATTAAATTTTTTTTAACATTATTATTCATTAAACAAATAACGAACTTAGAAATATAAGAATCCTTATATGATACTACAAGTAAAAATTTAATTATCGTTAATTTCTTTCTTATAAATATTAAAACTAATTAATGCATTTAACGTCATTTGAATATTGAATTCTTCAAATCGAAATCTGAACACTATATATTATATACAAAATACATATATTGATTACATTTATTTGCAATAAAATAAATTGTAATATAAATGACTTAATTAAGCGATTATTTGTTCCAAGACATCTCTCATACTCACATTTCTTCGCTATAACACTACTTATAGTCATAATCCCTAATTATATTATGCTACGAACGCCTATAATGCTGTACACTCTGTATTGCTAATTTGTCACCAGGATGGCAGCATGGCCATAAATCTCTCGATATTAAAACTACTTTACTTTATAGCACATGCATTTAAAGTGCAGCCAGCCAAATATACAGCTGTGCGCCGAATGGCGATAAAACATCTAACTGATTGAGGAAGCCAGATCTTGGTTCATTAACCTCAACCGGTCAAAGATCCCGGACTTCTATCGCCATAAAATCACAGCTTCCAAATAAATGTGCATAATGAATCCGATAATCTCGTGCCATTATTCATCTTGTTTCTCCCTTTATATATATATTTTTTTATACATTGAATATTATATTTTGTTTACTACTATACCGGAAAAGCACCGCCTACTATACAGTAAAATACTAGTATAGCAGGCAGGACAATTAACACACTGTACTATAACTCAAAAAAAAGAAATTATTATTATTATGTTGGTACAATGTTTTGGGTTTGTCAATGTTCTGTTAATCCCGAATTCTATAATACGAGTTTCTACCGTATACGCCTGTTAATTTTTTTTTTCAATATTAAGACCATTTACAAATATTATATTATAAAATTATATACACAATATTAATATACTTTGGCCCATGATTTATAAAAATTATTAATATTAAGGTTGGGCCAAAAGTTACTATACACATAATTGTTTATATTTTCATTTTTTTGTTTTCTTTCTTATATAACATTCTACATAAAATAGAGATTATTTTAACAATACATAAAGTTATCATTTATGAAGTCGTTTACAAGATATTTTCAATGATAATTTTTATGTATTAATTAATTAAAATCGGTACTACGTTCCAATAGATAAATATAAAAAGTAATTAAAATACAAAATGATATTACATTTCTTGAAGATTTTTAATGAATGTGACTTTTGGCCCACCTGTATTATATTATGTATAATCTGTATTAATGATTGTATATCAAAATAACAGATTATGGCGACATTTTATAAGTGATATATTTTATTAAATATAATAATAGAGATTCGTTCGCTTGATATATTTATATTCTCACTATTGTTTAAATTATAGACGATTGAGCTAACTTCTTTGTCTCTTTAGACGAGACTCACTCGGTGAGCGTCTTACCCACTAGACCAAACAAGTACTTCAATGTTGTACTTCTACATATTATAATACTTCACCTATAATAATTGTATATATTATACTATTCGAAACTGTATTTATATGTAAGTACTTGATAGACGTATTTATGAATATACTCGTATTTAGGGAACAAAAAATTGTTTTGTATTTCATATGTTGTGTTTGAAAACATGTTCTGATCATCATTTTGATTTAACATTAGAAATCTATTTGCTAATTTTCCCTAAAAATATTATGAATGTTCCAATTTCTATGTGCATATGGCGATAATCTCTATAAGTTACTGCCAAGCAACAACTTGTCCAATAACATCCAAATACAGCGTTCGCACTCTATAAAACATGCTTTGAGTAGATACAGTTTGCACCTCGATATATTCTTATTAATATTATACTATTTATGTACTTAATAGCATAAAATAACCACATATAAACATATGTATACATTATTTACAATTTTAAAGAATATACTTATATTGGTGTTCAGCGGAAAAATTTCAAGATGGTGATGTAAGTGTTAATGGTATTGTTCGACACGCGTGACTTGCGGATTTTCCAGTCGCAATAAGTCACTGGTCGGGAGCGCACCGTGCGTTCGCGGTTGGGCAATATTTAAAGTGCGGTTGTTCAGTGATGGGCGGAGTACGCGACTTATCTGGTGTTGGATTCAAAAGTTAAGACAAGAAGGGACAATGGTTAACCAAACTCCTTCGGGACCATCAGCGTCAGCAGTGACGCCAGAACATGTGACTCAAGTTCGACGTGAAATTATGCGCAATCCGCGTAAATCAATAAGGAAGATTGCAGCCTAAAAATTAACGTTATTTTGAAAAAGACACTACAATTTCAACCATACAAACTGAAAATTGTGTAGTTTCTCAACGAAAATAACTATTGAATGTTTTGAAACAGCACGATCGCTTGGAAACATATTGTTTACTAACGAAGCACATTTTCATATCGATGGCTATGTTAATAAATAAATCATGATATACTGGTGCACCGACAATCCAATTTCTGCCTGAGGGATAATTGGCCCTTATTTTCTTAACCAGCCAGAGGCAGTCGCTGCTGACGTGTATTACCGAATGATCGACAAGTTTTTCGTACCGCAACTGCAGTTGTTTTCCGAGTTCAACAACAAAACACAATTTCAGCAAGACGGGGTCACTCCACACACCGCTATAGCTCCAATTAAAAAGCTGAGGGGAATTTTTCCCAATAAATTAATCAGCAAGTACGAAGACATACCCTGGGCACGTCAGTCACCGGACCTTACACCGTGAGACTTTTTTTTGTAGGGATCCTTAATTTGAGAGTTTATAGTAACAATTCTTGAATAATTCAGGCCCTACAAGAAAATATCCGGCGTGAAGTTGCTGCAATTGAACCAACGCTTTGCTCTCGAGTGTTCGCATATTTAAGAGTCCGATTGCAAAAGTGTCTTGACAGAAATGGACGGTATTTAGACGATATTGTTTATAAAATGTTAAATTTGTATGTAAAAATAACATTGTAGTTTTCTTTTGTATTTAATATTAAATTTGAAAATTTTCCGCTGGACACCCTTTATTACAATACTTCTGAAAATTAATATTCTGTACACATTATCACGGAAGATAATAGTTTATTAAAGTACTACAACATTACAGATACGTCGAGAACATTCTGCATAGTTCTGCACTGGTATAATAATACTACATCGATACGAGACATGTTCGCGGCAAATCGATTATATTATTTATATAAAAATGTTATAAAAACAAAAGCCCTACAGACAGATTATTGAATAAGTATGGCCAAGATTATTTATAGAAAGTTACATAATAAAGATATTAAAAACATAAATAAATAAGTGGAAAACATAGTTTAAATAATCTATTACATGATTGTTTATCTTACATAGGAACTAAAAGCAAATATTATGATTTTTGACGTCTTAGAAAAAAGAAATTGAAAATAAATTTACAAAAATAAATTAAAATAACAGTAAAAAATAAAGGTTAAAATATGTCGAAACTAGCTGAAGTATAGAGTAAAGAGACTTCTTTTAGAAGGATGGAAGATGATTTTTTTTTCGAAATCAGGTGTAGACAGTAATTTTCCTATTATTTTGTACGTCAGGTGAGCAAAATTTCATCAAAAAGTACCAAAATTCTGCTTTAAGGGGTGCGAAAGGATAGGGGTGATTTTTCGAAATCTCATGTAGACTGTGGCCTTCCGCTTATTTTGAAGGTCAGATGTGCAAAATTTCATCAAACCCAAAAAAAAACTGTAGATTTGAATAAAAAACAAACACACCCACAAACACTAGTATTTGTATATATATGTATATAGGTAGTAAAATTATTATGAAAAAATAAAGAAGAAATGTATATATCACATCTATATCGAAAATAAAACAGTAAACTATTATTTTCTTGGAGATTTAATAAAACTTATTTAATGATCAATTTGTCGGGAGGTCGACACTCATCGTGAAAGACTCACATATCTATTTTATGACATTCTACAGCCATCAAGTAAAATAAAACGTAGAAAATCTAATAATGAGAACATTGTTTTAGTCTATAAGTTAGTCTGTAAGATTGTTGTCTTATCTATTGGAGAAAATATTAATTATTAAGAGAACACATTCTTATTGTGAAGTTGTAATTATTCAGAACAGACGGTCTGTGATATTTTAAATACTAATTAAATGTATTTAATATTGTATTTGGAATGAAATTTTTCAATATTTTTTTTTACGCTTTTTTTAATATCTTACTTTTTATAACAATGAGAGTTTAATTCATTTTATAAAAATATATTTAAATATATTTTATATGCATTACCCATGGATAGAATAAATTAAGCACTTCAGAATTTAAAAATAGTGAGAATATCGAATCGACATTTATATCCTGAACGCATCGTTTAGTAAGATACGAATATAAATATCACTACATTTATGAAAGTGAACGAGGCAAGAATGGTATATCAGTACAGAAAATTGTGGTATTATATCATCTTTACCTAACCGTGTTGGGGAAATAGCTTGATTGTAAGTTAGTTAATTTTGTATTTTTATCACTTTTCTTTCAAAAGCATAACAATCGTTTGTAAATTAGTATTTTTGTGAAAATCCATGCAATTTTATTGATTCTTGCTGTGTAGGTCTAAATCACACAACCAACTATACCCCCTCCTAAATTCATACAATTCACTATCCTTACTAAACAAATTACTCTAATACGAATCAATCATTCGTCCTATACTCACATAAGCGAGCCCCATCTAGGGTTCAAGTAACACAAAAATTTTAGAATATAAACAAAACTACATCCTTACAAGAATCACAAATTCACCCTGGTTTGTCATAGACACAATAATTCACAGATACTCAAATATACGCTCACTCAAACGACACATACACAATTTATCTACTAAATTTTATTCTAAATTAATTTCCATCGCAATCCCTTCCATAAACTCCCTCAGCCTATATGATCCTTCATCCGATCCCCATTTCACTTCTTTACCCTGTTCTTGACCCTATTGAACAAAATTTATAAAAAGATTATATAAAAACCCTCACTAAAAATATAAAAATTTGTAAAAAATTCAACAAAATCTAACGAAAAAAGAATTAATTAATTATTTTTTTAAATGTGTTATATACAAAAACTTAACCCATTTTTCCTACTACTTTATACAATTATATACAAAGTTAAAATGACCTGATATTAAAAAAAAACAATTTCATCATGTTCCCCAAATATGGTCAGAAAAATCAGAGAGCAGGCTAAATTAAATAATCTGCAAATAATTCAGGAGTCTAAAATATTCACATTTTCCGAATTCTTAATTCGATTTAGAAACACCAAAGAACATGATAAAAAATATCGTTCCTATCAGGCTAGTTGTGTTTCAGAACTGTTAACTTTACTCACCTTAACAAATGGGTCTATATTAAAACAAAGTAGAATTGTTAACTGTTCGTCATAATCTCTTAGAAGTTGGGTGGCGCGCTTTAATCACCCGGGGTGCACGGTGGGGTTGCCGAGGCTGAAGGGGTGATTTAGCTTTATCGCCGAAGTGTTCCTTAGATAACCCCGATCGTCAGGCACAAAGCAGCCCCACAACAATCGCATGACTGAGATCTATCCACGGAAAAAGTGACGCTGTGTAATCAGACCGGAGCGAATGTTAATTGAGAGTTTACCGTAAACTTTAAGTTTTCAAAGACAGTTTCAGTCACAGTTTAACTTTGTTGTTATCCGGAAGTTTAATTTAATTACATCGAGACGGAACATAGTCAGACGTTTCGGTTCGGGTACTTCTGTCAACTGAAACGAGTGTGGCTTGAGGACGCGTCGACAAAAGTCATGATGTTTCAACATCTAAAGATAAAACGATACTTAATAATTTAAAAGATATTTAATTTAACTTTGTACTACATTCACAATTATTGCGTATTTTTAATTTTTCACGAGCTTCGGAAAGAGCAGACCATCCCATGGATTTGTGATAATTTAGATTATAAGTAATATATTGGCCGAACCACGATTAATTTAAATACACGAATAAAAGAGCATCGCCACTGTATAAAAAACTATAATTTCTCCGAATTTCCTAATCATATTATTGAAACTCGTCATTATTCGATAGCCACAAACGTTAACTTCCATTCGATATCAAATAAAGGAACAATAATGAATAGTTTAGAAATTGTAGAAATCCAGAAAAATTTCAATCAACAATATTTATTTTTTGGAAATAACACGTGTATTGGTGTAAGGGCATTGGAAATAGAAAAAAAAAGTTTACAAATAACTTATATCTTAACATATTTCACATAGATAGGAAAACTAAGTACATGAAAAATGCATAGTATGACGTAAAAAAGTTATGAACACAAAAACGAAAACAAAGAAATATTATTCACATATTATATCAAAGAGTATTATTGATTTGGTTTATAAATATATCAATGTCGATGAACAAATCAGTGTAGGCTCGGCACATTCTCACTACAGGAGAGCGTAATCTAGAATTTTTTCTACTTGTAGTGTTGCTGAGAGAGGTTGCAATCGTGGTACTCGCGAGGGACATGAAGTTAGTTAGTATACGATGATACTGTATATAAATAAATGACTAGTTAAATACATTAACCTAACCGTTTGCATATTCATCTTTAAGCAAAATAGGAAAAAAATAACTAAAGCATATTAACTGAATTTCAAAGCGTATAACTTTCTATAAGCGTATAAGTATCTACGTGTTGAACATATATAATCTTAAACCGATATGTCTTTTGTTAGATTTTTTACGCATTGAGTGAGTAGCTAGAAAGTTGTTGGGGTCATTGTGAAAAGCAAGTTTTTTTTATTTATATTTGCCCAGGTAAAAACAACTGACAGTGTGGTGGGATTCGTGTCATTCGGAAAACGGATGATGCTTGAAATGTAATACTGTTTGAGTCATACCAGTAAATGACAAATGTTGTAAGATGGAGTAAATGCAAATTTTCATAAATGGAGAGGTAATAAATATTAATGATTCAGAGAATCCAATTCCCCACTTTCCCTAGAGCATCTTCAATTTTATTCAATAGGAAAAATATCTCGTACCTACGTTTTATCGACGCTCTGAAGATTATTAACGATAGATTAATTTATTATGAACGATGAAATAAAAATATATCGACGTATAAGTTTAACTAAGGTTTTAAATAAACTAATATATCTAGTATCTCAGAATGTTCAATTTTCGATGTAGAAAGGTTCAATATTTTTATAATATATGTATAATTTTCTATAAGTCGCTTTTTATTTTCACATTTTTCTACGTTTATTATTTCACATATTATTTCGTTCGTGTAGTTTAGGCGTTGTCATGTACCTACATATTAATCAAACTTTAAACATAATAATATTATTAACTCCTTAAATCGTCGCCCAAAATTTTTTTAATGGATGTAAATACAGACACTAAAATTTATTGCTCTTTCTGTGACATATTATATATAATAAAACACATAAAATAAATAATAAATATAAATAGCTCAAATCATTTCTGACTTAGGAATTAAATTATGATTAATATTTATCCATGAAATATATTGCATGTACTCGAATGTTATGTGTCCGGATCTTCCTAATGACGCGATGATTTCACTTATTTGAATGCGATGTTCTCCGAAAGACATACGACCACTTTGGGTTAGCAAACTACTTATTAAATTTAGGACACTCGCTTAGACGTACTTACATAAATACAAGGATGTCACTTTTTGTAGGCTTCGTTGAAATGTAACTTTATGATTAATGACATTTTAAATTCATAACAGACATGTTCAAAAATAATATGTTAAAACAAAATTTAAAATTATTAATTTGTGGTGAGACATTTTACATATTAATTTAATTTATGAGAAATAAAACTTAACCGCGACATCTAATTCTATTTTGGTCACCCTAAAAGACTAAATCTTTTTTATGTCTTTGTTCCGCATTAACATCTCTATTTCTGTTTTATATTTATACATCACAGTACTTGAAATAACAACAAAAATTAATGTGTGTATTTTTGTAAGAGAATTCTGGATCAAAGTGCAAATTTTTAATATGCTTTTTGAAATGACCAGTGAAGTAAATCTCTTAAAAAGGGGGATATAGTCTTATTATGTGCATAAATATAAAGTTAATTTCAATTTTTATGTTTTCATTGATGAAGTCAAAAATAAATTAAGTAGCTTGAATTATCGAATAAAGACATATAGTACATAATATATTAATATAAATTTAAATACTAAGTAAATGTATTAATTATAAAGATATGCATATAAAATCAATTTTATCGAAAAAAAATTATTGTTGCACTACTGGGATTCGAACCTAGATCTCTTTTCCAATCCGGGGAAGATGCATTACCAATTATGCTACAGCGACAGTATTTTTGACGACAAATTTTCGAACATTGTTACACTTTTTCAAATTAATATATCTATCGTTCTATCATTTGAAAGCCATCTACATTGTTTTTAAAATATCACAGACCGTCTGTTCTGAATAATAACAACTTCACAATAAGAATGTGTTCTCCTTAATAATATATAACATTTCATTCTAGGAACTAAACGAACTATATGATAAGCCAAAAGACACAAAATTTATAACATTAGGATACCTTCGATGACTTGGAAATCTAGTGCGTTTGAATAATATGCAGCCTACGAAAAGGCTGCTCAATAATGAACCAAAAGGAAGACAAAGTATAGTTAGACCGCAGATGAAATGATAGAACTACATAAATAAAGAGATGTCCAAGCAGCCTAGTGCAGAACCCTAGATGATGACGATGAATACTACAATTAGTACTTACGTAAACATAAATACTTTCAATATTCCGACATAGTCTAGAACATTCCACGAATGAATCATTTCAAACCTCATTCCAGAAATTGCTTCTGCAATGTTCAACGATTTGTATGATCTGTCGAGAGTTGTACTTTAACTCGAAGTGATTATCTAGCGGCGACGTATTTACGTGATTGTGAACGACTTGTGATTAGTGACATTACCGAGTTTCTGAGCAGACCAAAATGAGCGAAACGAGTGAGTTGCACACTCGAGACAACAACTGTCATTAAGGAGGGTTGCTTGAGTTAGTTTACTTGACGACTCCCAAAACAACCCGAATGAAGTCATCGTGACAGTCAACAAACGTATTCAAAATTTGTTACTTAATTTTAATTGATCTTGTTTATAGGTTCATTATCATACACTTCTGGAAAGACGTACAGTACACAGTTGTCAATATATAACCTGGAATATCATCTTACATCCTACTTATACTCAAGCACCTGAATTCTAATAGAGTCATCTTTCAATACACAATATTTAAGAACGTTGTTTGTTTGTGTTGCTTCTAATACTTGAGTCATGTATTTTTTCATTACAATTCTCTTTTCAATCACGTGTTCTAAATGCCCGATTCATCTACGTTTAAACTTATACACGACTGAAAAAATATGAATAGTTTATAATAAAACAGAAGAAAACAAGAGTTTGTTTTTAAATAATATCAAATAAATTTTTAATGTCATATTTACTTAAAGAACAAAGATATAGAAATTGAAACAAATAAATAATTTCAATATGTTATAATTTCAATGTGAGTTGTCATTTTAAGACATCTTGAAGATTTTGATTTAAAACTTTTATGGAGCATTTTTTTTTAAATCTTAACAATTATCCTAGGTTGATGCATAATTATCCGCCGTTTTTTTAGGGTCGTTTTGTTTTTTAAATTTGACTAGAATGACATTGACGAGCGTCAGGAGTTGCGAATTCCGGACAGAAATGACCAAAGGTAGGTATAACATCAACAGCGAAGTATACTTGGCCCAGCTTGATGGCCTTTATAACGTGAAAAAAGAACCAAATCGTTTTCCACCACGACAACGCTTGCCCTCATGTCGAACGCCGTGTGATCGAATCCATCGCTAGCAAAATATGAGATTTGGTTGCCCATCTGCCCTGCTCTTCCACTAAGACCTCCACAGACTACCACATCAACCGCTCTCTGAAAAAATGGCATGTTGGAAAAGTTTATGACGATTTGGAGGAGTTGATGAAAGATGTCAAATTATGGATTGCCTAAAAAAACCAGTGCTTCTTTGCCCGTAGAATTGACCGTCTTCCAAATAAATGGAGGCAGTTATTGTTGTTGCGCCATCGGAATTCGAACCTGGATCTTTTTTCTAATCGAGGAAGGTGCATTATCCAACTACGCTACAGCGACAATATTTTTAGCGACAAATTTTCGAACCTATATGTTACCTTTTTGATATTAATACATTTAATCGTTCCATTATTTGAAAGAGCCATCTACCTTATTTTTACAGAACCTCAAAAACCTTTGAGTAATCTGATAGCAGACGCCAGAATTATCAATTCATTTTTATTAAATTTTGGACACATTGATACAACTTTATTATTATGAGAACACATTCTTATTGTGAAGTTGTAATTATTGTATATGTGATCATATCATATCATAGACCTGTGTTCTTAATAATTACAACTTCACAATAAGAATGTGTTTTCCTAAAAACATGATAGTTCAAGGTAGGATGTAAAGACAAAAAGAATTACATAAAAATAGTAGCTTTGATCATTTAAGGAATTCTTCCAGCTGACTTCTTCCAATATTGAAAAGCCATTTCTTTATAAGCACGCAGAATTGAGTATACGATACCGTTGCCATCTCTTGTGGTAGCTTATTGTATATCCGCGGTGCTATAAAACATGCATGTCTTTGAGCAAATGAGGTTTTCATTAACGGGACAAATAGTTTTCTTTAAGTTTTTGCCCGAGCACGCTTAGAATGTGTGATATAACGCAGGGTTCTGTTTTCATGGATGTCTTTAAGCAATCTTTATGAATAATTACGTGATATTTAACACCTTTTTTTTGGAATAGCGGTTTTGATCATCCTGAAAGGATTGTACATAATGCTTTTTGAGTTTGTTTTCGTTTTTGATTATGTTACAAAATACCTAATAATATTATATAATTTATGATACAATATAATTTAAAAAAAACGGCGGATGCATCAACCTAATATTATTACTTTTTGTATTATAAAAATAATTTAAAAATAAAATGAGAAAAATTGTTAAATAACATTTGCTTTGGCACGTACACACATGTCCGTGCGTTCAGTTCGTCCAATTTTTCCCGTACAAAAATAATTAAAATAATTTATCTAACTCCATGTATGTATAACAACTTAGTATATATATTATATTAGAGTTGGTATATACATACATGAAACAACAATGTATTAAAGTTAATATGTTAGAAATACATATAATGAATTAATAATTCCTACTAAAAATATTCGTAGATTTTACTAAAACAATAATAAAATGCACTGTGTTCGTTACAATAAATAAAAGTACTTTGTATTTAAAGACTGATTTTTTTAATTTTTGGGCCCACCGGTTTCAGAGAAAACCGTTTTCTCTTCAGGGCAGATAAAGTCTTACAAAAGTACAAACATAATTTTTAATTTTGTTTTTTTTATGCATTTAATAGGATTAGTAAATATTTGGAGATGTTTTACCACAACATCGGAGTTTCAAACATTATTAAAGAATTTCAGATAATTAAAAAACCATACTGATCTGTCATTAAAATCATTTGTCTATTATTAACATAATGTTTTATGGGCGATTTTCAAAATTATAACAATATTTTAAAAAGCCAACCTACTTGCATCGTTTAGGTCACAACCCTGAAAGAGAGAGACAATACCGTTAGCGAAATTGGAGATTGTTTTCAGATTAAAATGAATGGAACTACAAACAAAGATACAGGTCACGGCACCACAATGTTTTGCCGAGGGCAATCGTAAAGCTTTGTTTAGATAATAAATTTTGCATTATTAGTTGTGTTATGCCGTGCAACGGGAAACTTTAAAATATAATTTATTCATAATGCAATGATGATCTAAATTTAAGCAAATATTTGCGCTGCATAAAATTGATTTGTAAATTTAATATAGTTTTTTTACTTTGAACTGTAAATAGATTGGTATTAAATTATGTATATAAAAATCTAAGCAAAGCCAACATTATCAATGTACTACCAGCATAACATTTATCGTCAAGCAACTAAAATATATTTTTTGTATATCTTTCTAGTTGATATATTTAATGATATTTAAATGCATCTCTTTCAATTCCATTTAAACCAACCCTTTTCACCATGAGCATAAACAACATAAAATCTACATTTGAATATAATAAAATTGTTAATATACATCAAACATAGATGAATATGGTCCTAAAAATGTATCTAGAGAGATTAAGATAAAATACTACTGGACAAAGAAATTTGATAATTATTATCTTATATGAAATGCAGGTAATGTGAACAAGTCTTAAATAATTATTTCTTTCGTAAATTCTCTGCACCCAAATACAAATATTCTAAATAGTTATGAGGCACATGCTAGAAGAATTCATTTTAATATAATATGAACGATTGAAATCGCCTAAGTGTTGTAATACCCTTGCGATTCAGTGGTGACAAAACGCTAAATGTGATGTTAAACTTCTCTCTTCGTGTATTCCGGTCATTATCCATGCACGGATCTCGCCATTCCGATTATGAAGATTAGCCTTGGTACTTTTGTCTGTCAATATCACGGCCAAACTAGCACGAAAACTCCATTCACACCGTGACTGAGCAACGCATGAACTGTGAGGCACTCAGTAAAAAACTGATATCAAATTATTCAATTGATAATTACAGAAAAATGTTGTTTTATACATAACTTGCACGAACGAATTATTTATCAGATTAATCATTTTAACCTTTCAAATACCATGAGCGTATTAACACGCCAAACTTTGTATGTTACTCCAAGGTATATGCGTGTTTACACGCACGTTTGAACCTTGCATACTTGCAGAGATTAAAGTCATATTTTTAAATCATTTTACCATATGTGGACGCCAGGTCCTAGGCTTTTGATAAATTAGTCATGACCCTTAAAGCCTAGTTTTACTCAATGTGGTGTATTCCATTTCACGTAGAGTTGGCAGTTAAAAGGTTATTATAAGTTTTAATTCATTATCGTTTAAACCTTCATCTGGGGCAAATTATGATAAGGAAATGCACCTAAACAAAAATAAACTGCAATGAAATAATTTAAATAGAAATGTTCTGTGGAGAGTGCAAGAAAAAAGGTCCATAACGTGACAATAAAATGAAGAGAGCAATATATAGGACACATTCAATCAGCAATAGATAGAACAATGCATACATTGGAAATGTAATTGATGAAAAGATTGAGGGAAGAAGAATACAAAACAAAACAAAAATATATCCATCAAATAATAAACAAGGCGAATGCAGACACCTACAGAAAACTTCTGAATTGTGTTTAGCACAGACATGGTGAACATTATACTGACAAGAGTACAATTCTTAACTACGGAAGAAGAAGATTTTTTCTGTTCATATTATGCTTGAATTTAGTGACAACATTATATTTTAACATATCTGAAAAAAACACTTGTTTTTTTTATTCTACTCATTTAATTTACTTAAGACGCGTTTCGCCTTGTAAGGGATTCATAAATCTCCCGTCAATAATTGATATTGTCCTTACAAGGCGAAACGCGTCTCAAGTAAATTAAACGAGTTGAATCAAAAAACATGTGTTTTATTTTTACATACCTATGTGATTATGAAGTTCTACAAACTTACCTCGGAAACAGTAAATTATATCTTAATATTATTATATGTAAATAAAAAAAAATAAAGTTGCCTGGACAAGCATGAATTTGTAGACATCGAACTGTATTTATTTTATCTACGTTATTAATTTTATTTATATTTTTAGAACTCAATATTCTTTGAAATATAGTATTATAAATATATACTGACATATTTTCTAGGTTCGATCACATTTTTTGTAGATGGTTTACTAGGAAAAATTTAGGCTGACGTTTCCGTATGGTAGCACGTGCCATTGTCAAGGCGTCTCCTCAAAAAATTACGGTACTTTTTCGCAGGATATATAAATCTCCCACAGTCGAGTTGAGTCGAGTTCTAGATTTATATCTCCTACAAAAAACTATAGCTGAACCATAATTTATTCAGGCAGTATCGAAAGAGTGCCGAAACGTCGGTCTAGGTTTTCCCAATGAAACCATCTACAAAAAAAGCGCTCTAACCTAGAATAGACGCCAGTTACATATACTAGTGCTCGCGGAAACCTTACATTAAACACACATGAATACATACTTAAAATAATAATATGTAATCTTATTTACACGCATCTTAAAACATTTCTCACCTATTACCATTTACGCTTTTAGCTGAGTCAAGATGCATAGACAATTAATAGACAGAGAATATAATATATGAATGGTATTCACGAGACGAAAAATCAACTCAAAAGACGTCCAAAGTTTATTTGGATACACAAAATTATTGGAGGCAGCCGAAGTGACACGGTAAAGATTATAAGAGGACCGTATAATATATCAGAGTCATACAAAAGCCTTCAACTAACAGTGGATTGACACAATACTGTTGATTATTATTTACATACAGATTACTATGGAACGAACTGCGGTATCCATAATAATGAATAATGGCATTTTCCTTTCCGATTTCTCGCATGAACCCATTTCATAAACCAACGGTCTACCTTACGGCGAAATGGTGCCTTGAGTTTTTAAAGCATTACTATGTTAGCAAAAAAATATTATTTTATATTGACGAGGTACAAATTCATAAGCAAATTGGTATGTTTCTTTGTAGTTGAATTTAAGGGAATAAAACAATTACAAATTTTAAAATTAAAGTACATTAACAGTGATCGGATGAGTTATGTTTGAAGTAGCAAAACGTATCTGAGTTTTAGTAGAGTAACCATCAATCACGTTTAATAATACATTATACAGATATTAATGAAAGAAAAAACGATAGAAAAAAAACCCTATTTTTCGGGTACTGTATTCCGCATGTTATTTTGACCTCGTTTGTTAGACCCGAATAGGTCCAGTCCGTCATCAAGCATTCAAAAACTAGTATTTTTCATACAACATTTTAATGGCAAAGGCACGAATGGATCCGATGGGTATTGAACTGTGGCTCGTGCGATAATGAAAAATTTTTTTTTATAAAAAATCAATTATTATATGAGAGTTAATGAATAGAATGTTTATAAAGAACAGCTGATAAAATAAATATTTTTTACTATAAGTTTGTATAGGCGTACGCGTGAAAAATCTAAGTAGGTATGTTTGATTGAACAACAACAAAAAAATAGGGTAAATCTAGATATAGATTTGTGGCATAGAATTAAAAAAGATTCCGCGAGATGGTTTGTACATGTGAATATATATGAGTGAAGAGAGGATACTAAAAAAAGCCTTTTTAATATTGACATGTAGTGACCTCAATCTAATGATACGAGACACGGCCTAAAATGCATCTCCATAAATCTTGATCCTGAGTCACATCTCAGTTGACTAGGGTCCAGTAAGTATAATGCATCCATCCATCGTTGTGATATTCTTCTAGATCTTTTTCGTTCTAAAGTTGTATTCAGGATAATTTATTTTGTTTACTATTCATAATCAGTCAGCCCAAATAACTTTCATCTTGGTTAAAATCAAATCGAATCTCGTTAATTGCGGTGATGCATTAGAAAATAAAATATATGAGACAAGTTTTGATGACATGGTTTTTTTAATTTTTATTTTTTGAAAAATGATATGTATTTCGAGGTTCATCTTTAGATTATAAATATTGTGTAATAATTGCTTTGCAATCTGACTGAGAATGTAGGCGATATATCGGTATTAAAGACGTACAAATGTATGGTCGTACGAATGAATATCAGAATAACCCATCATAAGTCTAATAAGTGTCACGCAGTTTTCAAGATATTTTAACATTTGAGTTTTTGAATGATTGGTACCGTTTTGTACTTTTTAAAAATCATTTTCAAAACTTAAGAAAATATCAATTTCTGTTTGTTGATTATTATTTCTGATGAGTTTTCCTATGAAATCTGTGTTGTTATTTTTTAATAACAGAAACAGTATTGCCAGGAAAAATGTTTAAAAATGTGAATTTAGGTACATTGAAATTTAAATTTTACGGAAACCATGGCCACACGGCGGCGACCGTTGACTGCGTAGCGCCCACAATAGCTGTCTATAGGGCTTTGCAGCAGACAGTCGGCGATAGCCGATATTAATAGGATAATATTATGAATTTACTATACCATAGCTCAAAGATAGTTTTAGGTACAAATGAATAGTATTATGAATACACTTCGAGAAGCACTGTATTCTCCCAGTCAGTCACGCTGATACCTATATAAACAGTCCTCTGCGAGACCTGGTTTCAGTTTGTAATTTTATTTTGCTTCGATACCTAATACAAAAAAATTGGCAATTAATATTTTTTCGTCCAATGAACTGTTTATTTTAGTTAGATCAAAATGAATACGATTTTTAAAGTGTTTTGTGTGATGGGCATTCTAGTTTCCGTAGTGAGTGCATACGACTGGACCGATGTAGATTATAGTAAGTGTTTTTATTATTAAACAAAATTATAGTTCTTTAGTATTGTACAATTTATGTATAATATTACATTATTATACGTAAATTTGAAATTAAAGTTTTATCGGAAAACTTTGTATTCTTTCTACAAATACGCAGATAATTATTTTAACATTATAAACACTGATTCTTTGTTTAAATGTAAAATTTCTGATCGAACAGCTGCACGGTGTTTTATTTTATTTAATTTCAAGGTGACCTTAGATTGATTTTAAAAAGTATGTAAATTTTATTATGCATAGGTATCTATTAAAAACAACCATTACATTATTCGGCCATGTATTTATGTGCATAGTCGTAAAAAATGTGATACAAAAATATAGTGAATAATGCTTTTATTATCATAATCATCATTATAGGCATTCCCCATAATTCTGCCATTCTCTTCGGCTCTTTGCCATGTCACTCCTACTGTTTCGTCTTCGTACTTATTTCGTTTTTTTTCGTCTATCCAAATCTTCTTAATTCTTCCTTAATTTCAATGAACTACGTTCCTGTCGGTGCAAAGCTCACTATGCCTCTCATTACTGGACCCCATACATAATATTATTTATAGATTCATTATTTGATTAATTAAATTTTATCGAGCCCTAATTTCATTTAAAAAATATTTATTGTGTGTTAAAATGTATCCTGTCCATTAATTACCCTTTTCGATTTTGGACGATGTCTATTATGGGCCTCTTTTCTTACACTCTTCAGAACCTCAGTTGTAATAATTTGTAACATACATTAATATGTGATTTCAATAAAGCAAATATTTAATTATTAAAGATTTCCAGACAATCATAACATAATTTTCTCGTCTAATGCCCCTCGAGCTCTGAGTACCTAAAACTTGTCAAGGTTACAAGGCTAACTAATACCTATAAAGTTATACTTACAATAATATAAGTTATTAGATATTAAGATAGTCAGCTGTTTTTTTTTTAAAACATTATTAGTTTTCTGATACATGGTGTACTAATAAAATTATATTTTTTTACTTATATTAAGTCGTGCGAAATAAAAATAAAAGAGCTTCGTTTTAGTAAGTAGGTACATATTACAGATGATGGTAAACCGTTATTTGGCGATGATTAGTAACTAATATTTGACTGTTGGAGGCTTAGTTTAAAATAATTACGAACAATCAGTTACTAATCGTCTTTACAATCAAATACAATCACAGTCACAATCAAGTATAGTTTAAATAAATATTTAACAATCACTCTTATTCGTTGAATTCGGGAGGACTCTTAAATGATATTTGATTTCTATGTTTATTGTTTTAAGCTTAGTTTCTTTAATTGAGTAGCGATTAAAATATTATATGAAATGTATGTAATCTTATTATATATTGGGCTTCCCCATTTAGTTCTGAATGTATTCGATGTAGTATCATTATAGCTGTATAGTGCTTGATTAAACAGACAGGTCTGTGAGATGCGAGAGTATATTGACATTTATCATATTTTCTTATCTATGCTGTCTATGATAAGGGAGATATCTTACTTACCATAGAAATTCTCTATCCGCGATTCTTATACATAATTTAGATGTCGTATTTGTTAATTTTGACAGCTAACTTACAAAGGTGAAATAATTTTAATTACATCGACATTTAATTTACGTGTGGTTTATTTTGGGGTAAGCTCTATCATTGAAATATAAATTCTATTGAGACCCTGACCGTACACGAGCCACTATTATCTGCTAGTGAATATTTAATGTCCATGGTGAAAAACGTTCGCACGCGTTTTCATTATACTGCGTACGTAATAAATGGAATGCGGTTATAATATAACAACAACGCGATCTGTTCGACATCCGGTCTATCCTG
Organism: Eubasilissa regina; assembly: GCA_022840565.1. Taxonomy (NCBI): domain Eukaryota; kingdom Metazoa; phylum Arthropoda; class Insecta; order Trichoptera; family Phryganeidae; genus Eubasilissa; species Eubasilissa regina. Next base: position 34,002,654 of record JAINEB010000018.1, read on the forward strand.
GTTATATAACGCCTTATAAATATTATCTGATGACAGAGCATGACTGCTTCGATGGCCAAACGTTCCAGAAGAACAAATAGGCTGCCAGAGTTAATACACGTGCGAGCGTTCAAAAAATGACAATTTAAATGCACAAAAATCATTTGTCAGAAATAATTCAACTCAACTTTAAAAATAAATTTCAAATTGCTACGGTTCATCCATGACATAGTAACAATTAAAAATAATATCAAATAAATATTTAGTGTTGAGTTCGTCGTAATTTATTAATTATGGTTTGTGAATTAAGTTTTTTAAATTAATTCCATTAATATTTAAGACATCAACGTTTCTACAGAAATCTTAGCCTTTTCTTGGTAATAGCGAACAATCCAGTTTTAATCAAAGTTTTAATTGTTTTAATGCCATTGGAATATTACTTGTTATCTTGTGCTTCTTAATGAAATATGTAAATTAATTTAATTCAATAATTCAGGGCTGTCCAATAAATAATTAACAATTTTATAAACAATCATAAGTTTAGCAATACTACGTATATTAGCTATATTAATAAATTTTAATTGATACATGAGAAATTTTTAAAATGACTTCTCTATTTATATACATACACACTATTTATTTTATGGATGGTTGAGTATTGCATTTTATAAGAATATTATCCAGGGATGAGTGGACATTTAAAAATCTACCAACTCCGAGCTACTTTGTGCAAGCAAAAAATGTATTAAATAACTCTCTTCAATAAATAGTTTTCAGATCATCATGAGTTAACACGATATAATTCGAAAAAATAATCGACCGCATAAATGTTCACATGCATTCGGTATTGATGATTCACTCTCGCCCCAGACTTTTGAAATACGCGCATTCGTTATTTTATTAAGTATCTATGATACATACATTATCGATTTATTAAAATTGTTTTTTTTTTAAAGGATTCGGAGTCGGCCGATTTGACTCCAACGCCGCTCAAAACCCTTTATAAAACGACTTCGATTCCAATACCGAATTCACATATCTAATTAAATTATTATTATATAAAATTTCAAACATAGATTGAGAATATTAGGTCTTAGATCAGGAAATTTAATTGAGTAAATCGTTCCCCGTTATTTTCACATTCTGGTGTAAGTAGTTTTTGAGCATTACTGACATTTTCTAATCAAAAATAAGATCCGGTCATTTTACGGTCAAATTAATAAGAAATACTCTTGTATTATCATGGTAGTCTCATTTTTAGTTTGATACGTTTATTTTATAATATTATTCTATATATATATATAATACTATTCTTATTGAAAATTATATGTCGTATTTCAGCATCTTTTTAGTATTTTAGACTTGTGGATTCATTGTATAATATAAGGTTGTTGTTAGTGAATATACATATTAAATCATAACTAAACGTTACAGAATTACAGAATTGTCTACTAATTTATTTTAATAATTTGCATAAGAAACCTCTATTGGCAAGACTGTGGGCTAAGAGTTTTAAATTTGTTTACATTTCTTACTGTGGAATAAAAATTAGTATATTATTTACAGCATGTATTGTAAAATTTTAAATTATTTGATTGTTGTGGCTTTTTTAGTACAGACAATATAATTTTCTGATTAAGATATACATACATAGGAACATACTTTCTTAGTTGGTTTTCTGGAATGAAACAAATTTATTCACAATAAGATGTAGTGCGAATTAATTATTGCATATTTCTCCTTTTTCAGATAATATTCTTCATTCAGATCTTCTAGACGATGCAGATTTTATTGAAGATGACTTTATCCCAGTAAACTACAGGGTGACCAGAGAAATAGCTTCCACCGAGAAGCCTAAGGATCTACCAGAATGTGTGACGTAAGAAAAATTATTATTTACCTATATCCTACCAACTAAAAAGGTAATTCATTATTTTCTTAGGCGTAGTGCAGAAAAATATTAGAGCATCATATTTTCGCCATACGCTTCTATCCTGGCTTACTACGCTTACCTCGTCCACTTTTATAATTATTTAATAAGGCTATTTTTCAATATCTGGTTTATCTGATCATCCCAGGTATTTTGCTGAGATCCTCTGTTCCTGTTGCCTACAACATTCGTTTCATATATTTTCTTTACCGTCTTCTTCTCCCTCGTATACTTCACATGATCAAACTATCTCAGTAAACCTTTCTTAATTCTATCTACCATGCTATAAATATACATATATCTGCTTCTAATTTGATCATTCTTCACTTTAACGTGTATGGATTTTCCACTCATGCATAGTACTGTAAATTTACGAAAAATTTTCTGTTTTTTTTTACTTATTGAACAAATTCTGTGGGTTGCACTGCACCCCATGTTATGGGAGTATGATAGGAGAGGTTAAAGGTCGAAAGAGTGTGGTGTTGATTCACGTTTATGGGCGAAAAACGTCACGCTATGTTGCTCTTGCGTCCTATACAAAGGAAAGGGCGACATTCTTTTATATTCCGGTTTGGCTTGTGGCTAGTCGCGCCTGGATGGAGTTTGCCAGAGTGCAAAGATGTATTGGCACTAAGATCAGGGTTGTGCAGTCTGTATAATCAAAAAAGCTACTGTTTATAACACCATCATAATAATCATTATTTTCATCCCCTTAACGTTTCGACCCCAACAAGGTTCCAACTAACATTTTGGGTTAATTTGAGTTATTGCGTGAAAAGGGTTCCAATTGCATTATTTTTTATTTATTCCATACGCACCAACTCTATTCAACGGATATTAAAGGAAATAGTAACAGCTGGAAGTTTCTGCATAAGTTATTTATTTAAATTTATGGATCATTATTGTTAATTTACAATATTTTTATTTCTTTTTAATTTCCCTCATCTCGCAGCGGTCAAACTGAAAGTAAGTTAAGACCTAAAACTGATCATATTTTCATACTTAAAACATGAATATATGTTGAAATTCAGTCATCACTTTTGAGCTCATTGTCTCAATATCGATTTCCTGTTTTGTTTCAGTACTTTTTGACCAATCAGGGCCCAATTCATCCTCGCAAATTCTCTATTCTCTACTCTATATTTATCCCAATTTAGTCTGAGGCGACTAAAAAGATAATCTTGGTAATCATTTTATACCCATTCTCAAGACGTGTCCATACTATCTCAATTTATTATCATCCAAGTCGGTCCTTCACGCCAGAATCGTGATCTCCATGAACTCCCGCACTTTTGACTTTTCTCGGCATAAAAGTGCCCGTTGTCTTTTCCACCTAGTCAGTCTAACGGGTGAGGAATCCTTCTCATCCTATTCGTTTTTCAGTATGACTCACCATAAGAAGCATCTTCAAACTATCTTCTCTTCTCGCAAAATGCCCAAAAAAATTAAGGATTTGTCTTAGGCTGGGTCTGACTTTCATTTATTAGTTTAACTAATAAAGAGAAATTTTAACAGCATAATAATCATAATACAACTAACATAATATATGGCTTATGAAACTAATTATAAAAATCCACAGATATGTTCAGGCAAAGTAGTAATGAAGTACATAATATAAGGTAATATAGCAGATTACTATATAATATATATATATATATATATATATATATAAACCGGAATATATACACCGCCTATTTGATAACATGACGCCTTCGTCGCCCAGAAGGCAGTGCCGGAGGAGAACGGAGCGGAGCCCGACAAGGAGAAGGAGGTGGAGCTGCCCAGAAGATGCGCGCCATCGTCCTCACGGGATTCGGCCTCAAGTCTGTCAAAGTTCTCAAGAAGTCGGAGCCCACCCTCAACGAAGGAGAGGTCCTCATCAGAGTCAAAGCCTGCGGGCTGAACTTCCAAGACTTGATGGTGCACTAGGGAGCCATCGACCCGCCATCCAAGATACCCTTCATCCTGGGCATTGCCGGCAAGGTGGAGCAAGTTGGCGAGGGAATCGACAACTTCAAGATCGGTGACATAGTGGTGGCACTGCACGAATACCGCACCTGGACTGAGCTGGTGGCCGTACCCGCCAAGTATGTGTAATCCCTGTCTAACGCCATGAACTTACCTGGTCACCTACATCCTGGTGTTCGACATGGCGCACGTGCAGCCCGGCAAGAGTGTGCTGCTGCACTCGGCCGGCGGCGGCGTAGGACAAGCCGTGGCACAGTTGTGCAAGTCAGTGAAGGGTGTGACAGTCTTCGGTATCTGCTCAAGGAGCAAACATGAAGCCCTCAAGAATAATGGAAAACATTGACCACCTCCTGGAAAGAGGCAGCAATTACACAAGCGAAGTTCGCAAAGTATGTCCAAATGACGTAGACATAGTCCTGGACTGCCTGTGTGGGGAAGAATGTAATCGCGGATACTCACTTCTGAAGCCAATGGGAAAATATATTTTGTATGGATCATCGAATGTTGTCACCGGGGAAACGAAGAGCTTCTTCAGTACAGCATGATCGTAGTGGCAGGTAAACAAGGTGTTTCCGATCAAGCTGTTTGATGAGAATAAAACCCTGGCGGGTCTGAACCTGCGACACCTGCTGTTCCAGCACGGCGGAGCAGAGTACGTTCGTGAAGCCTTCGCCCGTGTGCTAGAGCTCTGGGAGAAGGGAGTCGTGAAATCCATCCTCGACTCCACATGGGCCCTTGAAAATGTATGTAAGATGCAAAAAATGCACGACTGTAAGAACATCGGCAAAATAGTGTTGGACCCCTCGCTCGAACTCGAGCTCAAACCTGCCACGTCTTCCAAGGGCAAAGCGGGGAAGGACAAGAAACAGAACTCTAAAGATAAGAAGGATTCGAAGGATTCGGATAAGAAGGAAGGAGAGAAATGAGCAGAGAAGAGTGTAGAAAAGGAAAAGAATGACGAGAAGCCCCAAAAGAACGAAGAGAAAGAAGAGGCGGTGGCCAATGACAACACTGACGAGGGGATCCAGTAATTCAGTTGCATAGTTTATTTACTGTGAGAAAAAATATTATTTTATTCAAGAAGGCTAAGATTCATGACTTTTATTTTTTAATGTTTACTTATAAAGAGCTAGAGAATCGATTTAGTTTTTTCACATTTATGCAGTGTACAGCTTTATCAACAAGATTTATTTTTCAATATGTAGCTAGTGGAAATTATTTTTTATCGGTCTTTTTGGATGGCAACTAATTGTAAAGAAATATGGTTTTGTTAGTTACCTGTTATCAAAATTTACTTAAAAACATACATCGTTAGCCAATGTCTGAAAATGTACTCATTTTTTTTATTTGTACTACCATTTTAGGAAAAAACAGACGGCATTATTAGGTTGGAAGGCGAAAGCTTCTCTGTTTGAAAGAGATCACCATTAATTCTGTGCAAACTTCTATGTAATTCAATGAAACACTTAAATTTTAAACTTTTCGATAAAGATTTACTTTGCAATTTTTGATAAAAAATATTGATGTCAGTTTTGCCATATTTTATTAAAGAACAACTCAATACTGACTAATTAATGTATTTGTGCAACGGATTATATTTTATGGTTAAATTTAAAGTAACGTTTTTCTTAACTTGTGATGTGTTCCGGTACATTTATAAGTTATAATAAAAATTAATGATAAAGATGACCTCAAATTCAATAGGGATAACAGAAAGTGAACATGGTTGTAGCGGTTATTTGTGTATTTTATAACATTTTTTACTTTGTGCCTCTTTATTTCTTCAAGACTTCAAAATGGTTCCGTATTTTGCGTTTAACGTGAAGGAAACTTTGCCTGGTAAACTATGTTCTAAAATTACGGCATGTCTTTTTGTAACGTTGTGTATAAAAATGCATAAATTTTATATTTTGCTGTATTTAATGTCAACAGCTCAATTCTGACAATGATATATATAAATGTCTTATAAATACTAAATTAATGTATTAATTATAAATATATACATATAAAATCAATTTTGTCGAGAAATATTGTTTTTGCGTCACCGGCATTCGAACCTGGATTTCTATTTCCAATCCGGGGAAGTACACTACCAATTGTGTTATAACGCCAGTATTTTTCATTGTAAAAATAATGTAGATGGCTTTCAAATAATGGAACGACAGGTGTATTAATTTGAAAAATGTAACATATAGGTTCGAAAATTTGTCATAAAAAATACTGGCGTTATAACACAATTGGTAGTGTACTTCCCCGGATTGGAAATAGAGATTCAAATCCCGGTGACGCAAAAACAATATTTTTCGACAAAATTGATTTTATATGTTTATATTTATAATTAATACATTAATTTAGTATTTAAAATATCATAGACCTATGTTCTGAATAATTACAACTTTACAATAAGAATGTGTTTTTTTTAATAAATGTCTTATACATATATATTTTTTTAACATTTGATGAAAATTTTAAAATAAATGATATCGGAATTTTAAGTTTACGTAGAAGTTAATATTAAGCACGAATATGAACAATATCCATATATTATATTCCAACTATTTTCTCGTAGATTTGCATTTTAAGGGTCGGATGATGGCCTTTGAATCCGAACACTTGTATGTGCATATATCTCTGATGGTGCAATTTGAAGATGAACGTAATATTCTATTTCCCCAACTAACGTGCGGCGCATTCTCCGGTAGTGGAGACGAGCGAGCTGACGCCGATTATTTTGCTTCTGAATGAGATTGTATTTATATTTAAAGAATATTTTTGAATGTACATATTGTTCCTTTGGCTCGACTGGCTGTCCTTTTTGGGGTCGAGGAGATAAAGTGTATTGCGTGATTCTTCGTGTTGAATCTATATACGCACACCGCCGTGAATTTGTTATGGTGAACGTGACACTCATCAGAGTTTTTTTGGTGTGACATTGACTACATTAGCGTGAACTTCCGGAAGTGCAACGTGACGGCGTCACCAACTAGGTGAATCAAGCTGTCTTTTGGTTCCGTGAGTCCATCCCGGTCCACTATCGAAGGTACCAATTCTCTAGTCATCCTCTTCCTCATCCAATTTACTACTTTCTATCTATCCCATCCCTCCACCACCACCCACCACATCCTTTTTTGGTGACCGGTGACTTGGGTCGGTCACATTATATATATATTAGTAGAAGAAGATAACAACTGGTGAGAGAAAGGGTGGGGAAACAATTGTTATGGTAAAAGGAAAACAAGATATGTTTGTAGGTAGACTGATCGGTTAAAATTGAAAATGTAGTGGTTCATAAAAAAAACAATTTTAGCATACTGAGGCTGATGTTGAAAAAAATCAGTGAATGTTAACTTCTCGTTGTGATATGTACATGAACGGTGAATTAATGAGTGTTATGTGTAAGATGTTTTATTTCTAGGAATGTAGAAGAGGAATGTAGAAGAGAAGTCAAGAATAAGTTACTTAATCAAGAAACCTATTTTGTAATCGTTCTAATCTCGCAATATATGTAATCTACCATGGGTTCCAGATTTGAGATGTATAATCTGAGTGACTGCAAAACAATGCGTAATACAGTATTTTGAAGCAATGTGGATTGCTTTCAGGTTCGAATTCCGAAGTTGACTTTATGTTCAGCTCCTGAAGAACGCAAACTTTTGTATCACTTCGATGTTTTTATATGTAGAAGAGGTGCTACGTTAATAGGTTCCACGCTTAGAGTTTCCTTTATCGCGATACATCTCACTCATTCCTTTGCAGACCTTTAACACTTCTGCGTCTCGTCTAAGATGTCTTATTTTGGCACCCTGGATTCTTAACCTCAATCTTTCCGTGAGAATTCATATTTGGTGATTATATATTAAAGTGACCCTCTACTTAGCATTAACATCAGAGCCGCCCATATATTTATATTTATTTATTCTTAATATAGTGCGTACATAAGTATATTTATATATGTTCTAATATAAACACGATCAAATGTTCCTTTTTTTACTACAACTCATCTTACACATATTTTCTTAGTTCCATTTTGAACCTCTTAGTTTTTTCTCCTTTCTTATATCTTCTGGCATTTCATTACATATCTTCATCACACTGTTCATCATCGACATCAACGACAATCTCGATATATATTTTCCTCTTTTATGATGTTCGTGGTCACGTTGATTTGCATAAATTCTTCTTTTAAATTCTGCTGATATTTTCTTAGTGAGGATTCGAAAAATAAATAGCACAACATTGAAATATACTTTCTGCTTAAAGATCATCATATTCAAATCTTTCAGCATTGCATTGATCCGATTATATCTATTTTTTCTCAGTATTATTCACAAATAAATATTTTATAGTACTGATAATTATTCCATTTCTTCTTCATTAACCAAAAATAAAATCCTGCTGCCGTAGTCGATGTAAGGAATAATAACAGAGTTGTATACTATTTTACAAGACTCAGTACTAATGAATCTTCTGATCCTTCTCAGACAGAAGTGAGATTTTTTTAGCAATATTTTTAGTCACTTATTTTGTATTTTGCGACAAATTCAATTGTGAATCTATTATGACTCCCATATATTTTATTTCCGTCACTTCTTTCAGACTTTCGCCATCTATAATAATTGTCGGTGTGATTGGTATTATTTTATTTATAGAGCGTACAGCGTCCACGTTATACAATCTTTATATAGGCAATGGGCGTACATCGCCAATACGGAGTTGGACTTCGGAGCAGCCAGGGGCGGAGCCCATAGAATACCAATATGGTCGACCCTAGTGTATAACATAACATAACCGTCACCGTGCAAGATAAGTTGTGAGATGCGACAGTAAATATTCTCATAATTTCTGCTTACACCTTCGAAGAACTTGGCGTAATGGTACAATTGAATAAATAAAATATATCATGAAATATAAAAGCACTCTATTTACAAATTTGTATAGCGAATGTGCTAAAATTGACTAAGCCGGAATATTTTCCCAATCTGTCAGTGCTTGAAACGCATTTACATGATTGGGCATAATCTGAATAGGCTGTCAGGAGTACAAATAAAATGTATTCCGAATTCTAATTTACCTATTTTTGCAATTCAAATTTGCGTTTTTCACTACAGACTACAGATTGCAAAACAACGGGTTTCGGATTTACTGCGGAACGTTTGCATTTTTCGCGGGTAACGCGAAACTGAATCAAATAAAAAAAATGTGATACTACATCGACAACTCTGCTAACGCCAAGATAATTGTACATTTATTTATGGACTATAACAGATTAATTGTTTGAATAAAATTTTTTTTTCCTAATTTCAATCATGTAGCGCAAAACATAAATAATGCAAATTTATTTTAAATCGATTATTATTTAAATAATTGTTATCGATATTTATTTAAATGTTGAAAGGAAATTATAAAATCATCCACGAAATATAAATTGCTATTTATTTTTATGTTCTATATATAGGTATAAATTAACTAGGTTTAAAATAGTTAATTTCAGTTATTTATGAAGTGCTATGGACACATTACGTTTTGAATAGTTAAAATTGAAAAATAGAGATATGCCTATTTGTATAATATAATATATAATACAAGTTTTTATTTATTTATTTTTATTTTATTTGGAAAACATACAGTTTATCTGTAAATACAAAAATTATAATTAAAGCGAAATAATAAATTAATCAGTTACATATTTTCTCAGAAAATACAGTATACTTTATACGGTGAGTACATTGTACTGATTTGATCTACCGCATGCGATATAAGTCTTCTGTATACACAAAACTTAATTTAATTCTCAGTTTTTCGGTTACTGTATCATAGTATATTGACATGATCTTAATATAATATTTTATTTATATTTATATATATGCGTGAACTTTTTTTTATTTTTGTTTATTAATATTTTCCTTAGTTTTCTTTTTCATAACATTATATTTATTTTGTAACTTTAATGTATAATATAATATGTATTATTTTTATGGTGAATTGGATTAGAAAAAAATCTGATCACGTTGAAATAAATACATTATTATTAATATTATTATTAACGGCACTATGAACTTAATCAGAATTGAGTCGTCATCAAAGGTTACTAGTAATTATAATTAATTAAATATGTTTAACTTCACTTCACTTGCGTTTTATCAATGTTTTTACTGTTAGAAAGAAAATGGTGGCCATGTCACTTCCTAAGCCTGTTAGTCATTATAGACTGAGAATGGTGATGGCTATCGGTGATAGTATTCACACACGCATTAATGGCCTCTCTCGATTCACTATTTTCGATCAGTATCGATAATAAATAAAATTATAGAAAACTTATCATTAAGTCATTTCAAAACAATTCTACTAGCGATATTATTCATACTGACAGATAAACTTATAATATTATTAAATATTACCTTAAAAATTAAGAATAAAGTACATTTACATAGTTGTTTGTATATAATAAGATATCTGTTAATTTACTTGTATTAATATTTACGAATCTGGAAAATATTCATTGCGGATTTGACAACAATAACTTAACTACGACCACATTAATTTCGATTAAATTTTGCATTTAGCATTCATACAGTTGAGACACTGTCTAGAAAATAGAGAGAGAAACGTTGTAGTGATATGGACTGCAAATTCAGAAAACAGATGCATAGTGTACAGCGAGATGACTACATTTTAATATGGCAAGGTTCGCAGTGGTGGAGTACGTAATTACTTTCCACTCACCGGTTATATTGAAACTTGATTACATTATTGTTTGGCGGAGGTAATTATTTGAATTCCTCGAAATCAATAGCGGCTCGACAATTTCCAATAAACTGAATATCCTTTGAATAGCATGCCATTTATGACAAAAGAATATTTAGATCAATATTCTAGGCCGTTCTATAATGCGATTAATGCGTTTAAATTTCAGTGCATGTTCTCACAACCTTTTATTCTAGTATTAATATAATATTTATTAAAATATATATAGGTGTACCATGTTACATTTTGAAATAAGAAATAAATATTGGTTTCTTTTGAAATATTTGTATATAGATAACCCCGCGAGGGATACGTTTTAGACAAAGTCGCGATAAGAGAAATTTCGCGATCAGTGGGTGATATAAAAAAATCATTTTGAAATTCTAATAAGCACTTTATTAACAAAAAAAAATGTCATACATAAAAAAAAGAACTGCGTTGTAAAAAAGAATCTATATTACCTTGATTGGACTTTCTGCACGTATTATGGAAAATTTACCGATAACTGTCAAATAATCAATTACAACCAAGATTTACAGCACGCACTCGCTATTAATCTTCGTCGTTTTCTTCTAATAACACCAGGCATTGATTGTGAAGAGAAAAGGTATTTTTAATAATTTTAACACTCGCGGGAACAGATTCGGAGACGTCATATTCTTGGCACATAGTATGGCAGTTCATTTCCTGCAGCCGACCGATTTTTCACATTTTAAAAATTATTAAGGGATAAAATATATGTAAGTAGTCAATTTAATTAGTGTGCGTTTGACACTTCAGCTAAGATTACTCTTAAGAATACTCAACGTATATGCACATGTATATGATGTAGTATGCGAGAAAGAAAGATAGCACGCACGTGCAACCACTCACTATGACGATTCCTAGCACAAAAAAAAATTACAAAAAGATCGCGATATAATGAATCCGCACTCGCCGGGGTCGCGATGAACGGCGGTTACGTATAATACTTTATTTTTATTTGTTCATTTTTATTTATTATTGTTGAGTTTAAATAAAAAACAGCATTTTCTTCTTCAGGATGTCAATACTAACTAAAAACATATGTTATTGTTTATTTACCAGAATCTATTTTAAAAAAAAACAACAATTATTTAAAAAATAAATTTAGTACCTAACTCAAATTGTTACTTGAAACAAATTTACTCGAATAATTTTTAAGAAAAAGTTTTAGAATGGGACTCGTAGTTAAATTTAGTTGGTTGTTTATAATTTTTTGATTAGTTTTACACGCTATATTTATCTCCAACTATTCCAAATTATTTAATTTGTGACCAACACCATGACCATTTTCTATCAAATGATTAGAAAATTCTGAAAACCCACTATTGTTCAAACATCTCAAATGCTCCATTAAAATTTCTACCCGTTTTACCAATATAAAATGCAGTTATAAACTAAGTTTATATACACCACAATTGTTAAATTTATCATCTATGTCTTAAAAATTTATGAGTAAATTTGCTAATTTCAAAAATACCTATAATACTATATATTAAATATAAATTTTGCATTACGTACATGTAAATAACAATTTTAAATAAGGTTATAAAATTTTTCTAGGAATTCTGAGCATATTATTGTTGTATCATTATTTTAAGTGGTACAGTATATAGTTTTACCTAGAATATTAGTTACATTATATAATAACTTTTTCAGCCTCTAATATTAATGTGACCTTTAAAATAATAATTGCTCCAAAAATTGTTTCCTCGAAATTTTTCGCTGCTCAAATTTATATATGAAATTAAAAAAAAAATTGATAGAAAAATAGTTCCTCTCTAAACATTATCTTTCCGTCTAAAATAAAAATGTTTTTTTTAAGTAAAATCAAATATTTTATGTAAATATGAGGGCTGAATCCAGAATAGTAAAATTTCATAAAATATCTACTTACCTGAATAGAAAAAAGAAAGCTAGCAGAAGAGGAACGAAAGTAGACTGAATGCAGTGGAAATAAGATCACTTAGGCGTATATGTGGCAAATCTATTTATGACAGAGTAAAGAATGAAGAAATACGGAAAGAATGTAGAGCTGATGTTAGTATAGTGAGTAAGATTAATAAAGGATCACTTAGGTAGTTTGGTCATATGGAACGGATGAATGAGGAGAGAATGGTAAGAAAGACATATAACGCAAGTGTTGATGGCACCAAAAATAGAGGACGTCCGCGGAAGTCTTGGCATGACCAGGTAAATCAGATAATGGAGGATAGTTCTGTCAGAAGCCTTAACAATCGGCGAGCTTGTATGAGAAGATGTATGAATGTGGATGAAGTGTGGGGTTCTATCCTCTCTGCCTACCCCCGCGGAAACGGCGTGATGGTAAGTAAGTAGATAAGTAATTAAGTAAGTAGTATTCTAAAAGAACTCACAGAAATGTAACATTTTGAAAGCCGTCTATAGCTTTACGTTTAAATAATAAATTACCTATAAATTTTGAATACAGAATAAAGAGCTGTTTATAAATAAGTTTATCTTTAAATTAATAATTGTACTACACCTATAAATATTTTAAATTAATATTTTTTGTTTTGTTTTAGATAAGGGTTGAATTTGTATTATAATTTATGAAAAAAATAGTATGAAATAATAACAAAAATTTTTTTTTTACAGTCCTCAAAATTCATCTCAAGGCGGTTCCTGGGGCAACAACAGGTACCAGAGAGCCTGTTGCGGGGATAGAGATGACCTGAAAATGCATGGAGAAGCTCTGAAGGATCTGAGGAAGGAGTGCTTCTCAGAGTTAATTTTGGCTCGGAAGTCGAGGTCAGAAACCAAAGAAGAAATGCCGATGGACATTTTCAACTGCGAGAAGGTTTCAAAGATGAAAGATGATATTGTTGTAAGTATACGTGTATTATATGTATACCGACTAGCTAACTTTTTAACTACTGGTAGTTTCGATTCAGCAAAATTATAATATACATATATTAATTAAATAATATTACCCTGAAAAGGAAAAAAGAAATATGCTCGACGTATCCGAGGTGTGATGTTGGTGTCATGAAAAATGTGTGATCACCAGTAACATGATAAGCAAAGATTTGATCTCCAACAAGATGGACAGAGCAAAGCCGAGATATGACTGGAGCCTCGCTACAAATAAGACACAGGATCCCAAAGCGCATCAAATGAGAAAGAAATAATGTTGGCCTATTCTCTAAAACCGTTAATTCTTAACGGTATTTGATCAATTATGAATCATTCGTGACGTACTTAAATTTTATAGTGTTAGAACCAATTTTGCCTCCGAAAATATAATATTGACATTTGACAGATATGTATAATTCAATTCACGGGCGATCTCAGTCTGGGTAACTATTAACATACCTTTTTTTTAACAATTATTAATATTTTGTTTTTTTTAGAATGGGTTAGACAATCTAGGTATTTTAGCACTCGTATTCACAAAAAGAAAAAAAAATGCAACAATTCTCATGTGTTAAAAAACACTCTTGACCCCAATAGTTTGATTAGGTCATTCACCCAAATGAAGAGCAAAAATGCCACTTGTGACCGTCGCTCCCGCTATTAGTATTTGCATCTACACAGTAGATATAACTAGCCTTCTCTGTTAACGGTGAAATAAATATTAGTGTTGTTTTACTAAAAAAGTCATATGCATTTGTGATAATTTCGTTTGCAAGTCGTCAAAATTATCAAAATTGTTGGGTCGTTCATAACTCATAAACTCATAAACCACAAAATCATGACAAACTTCTCAGATTTTTTCTAGGAATTTATATCATTTTAGTATAAAAATGATAATGGTCTTATCCTCATTTGATGATTCAAAAAGACTTGATTTAATATTTTATTTTGGTGGCTTGAGTATTGGATATTAATAAGTTATGGATCATGATATATTTATTTATTTATTCAAAATTTTATTTACATATTCTGAAAACAAAAACTAGACCCATAAAGCATTTTGTAAGACGTTTGTCTGCAGATTCATTTTTACAGTTAACTTAAATTAAATTAATTAAAATTAAAACAATATTAAGTATATAATACTTAAGAGAACAAAAGTAAACAATTTCTACATAGATTAAATGTGGAAAACAATAAATATACAATATACCTACAATAAAAGTACAATATTAAAATGTGCCATTTCGAAGTTTTTAGAAATACAAAAATGTAAATAGTTAATAATAAAATTTACAAACACCTGTTCATGTATATTTATAATATTGTAAATCCCTTTTTTAATTTAAAACACTAACATGTTTCGTTATTTGCTAAAATCGTTCAATATGTAGGGATTTTTAAAAATAAATGTATTATTATTTCAAAATATGGTTGGTCTAAAACTAATCAGTTAACTTATATGTTAATTCGATTATATTTGCAACATCAGAAGCATATTGTTGATAATTTTAAAACTTCGCATTGCATTTTATTCTTATATCAAATTAATTTACTTTTTTTCGTACTTTCAGTGCATCATGGAATGCGTTGCCAGAAAAAAGAAAATGGTAAGTCTTCGAATTCTTTTCATCTCAAAATAACTGGTTTTATCATCTTGAAAAATGCAACGTAAGAAAATTCTTCAATATTTCGTTTTGCTAAGCGATTCCTAAGTCCTATCGACAGAGCGTTCGTGTTGTCACGTTCGTCCGTGATCGTTCAAACTTTACCGTCACGCCGCCTCCGGATTATCTGTACGGCCAAGGTTAAATTCATCCCAGGACACAGCAACATCTCGGTGATCTCGATCGTGGTCAAAATACAATTCATAGAAAAAATTGATACATACTTCTGTTAAATAATATTTTAAAATTGTTTAGTC
Organism: Eubasilissa regina; assembly: GCA_022840565.1. Taxonomy (NCBI): domain Eukaryota; kingdom Metazoa; phylum Arthropoda; class Insecta; order Trichoptera; family Phryganeidae; genus Eubasilissa; species Eubasilissa regina. The sequence continues at coordinate 34,018,094 of JAINEB010000018.1, forward strand.
ACGAACTTTATGCCACAATTACAATTTAACAATATCATAACTGACTAAAAAAAAACGTAATTTAATTGTTACATAAATAACACAAGAGTATTTTTACTACTATCACGTCGTAACTCAATAATTAAAAATAAGTCAACAAAAATAATTGCTAATGCATTTAAAAAAATCTAACAACGTTATCTATCTATCTTAAATTTTTTTGTTAAATAAATCTTGCTGTTATGATCACATCAACCTTGGACCTTGGACTAACTATCTAGCCATAGATGCTATAAAATAACATGCAATAAAAATCCTTTCCAAAGTGACAAAATATATTTGAATTTTTTTATCACCCAGATAATTTCAACTGTAATAAAAATGGCATTATTATAATTTCGGATGATTGTATGATTGGACAGTATGAAACGATCAAACGAAATCAAAATTAAATTAATACCGCCAGGTGAAATTTGCAAACGTGATACGAATTCGCAACACTTTATTCGTCAAATGATTGCAGATAATTCGTGGAATAGCCTAGCGTAACAATGCAAACAAGTAGTTATTCCACGAGATATGTAGACAAAACACAAAATGTCCGCCATAACGTGAATGTAACAAATTTGCCAATCAGTCATCGGCGCTCATCAATCTGAACTCAGCTGCAAATACTCTGTGCAATCAAATATGGAGATTTGTTTTTGTGTATACCTACAGGTCTATCCTGCTACTCGTTTAATTGTCATAGGCTTCAGAATCCACATTTTATTACGACACACTGTCAACAAAACAATATTTTCTAATAGTACACACGATTTGATTAAACTGATTTGTGCATCGTATGTACATGGTCAGGCACGTATATGTACGTTTGTATTACGTTTGATATATCTCTCAGCTTCAAATACGTCATGTGTAATTTTTGCAATTTATTTTTATTTCTATATCTACTATTTTCTACAGTATTTTGAGTGCACTTCAATTGCATGGGTTTTATTAGTGTCGAAAGATATTCGATAAAAATAAATAATAATTTGCGTCATACAAATATGTACCATCACGCCATTTCTACACACAATGCGCATTCATACATCTTCTCATACAAGCTTGTAGATTATTATGGCTTCTAACAGGACCATCTTCCAGTATCTGGTTCACCAGTTCGTGCCAATTATTTCTGGTGCCATCAACACTTGTGTCATATATATTTCTTACTATTCTCTCCTCACTCAACCGTTCTTACTCACTATGCTAAGATCAGATTTACATTGCAAATATATGCATACGGTAAAATATATCTCATATATACGTGGTACCGTATTGGATCGTCTATAAGACGTTCCACAATGCGTTCCATAATTATTGAATAAAATAATTACTTAGGCTGAACATAAAATAAATATTTATGTATGGGATATGCCTAACGTAACCGTTTATTTTTTTCCTCAAAACGGGACCTCTACTAATTTTTAGGGTCCTCAAAACGAGACATCTACTCCATGGGCTACGCTAAATTATGTGTGACACTTTTCATACCTGACGTCCGATGGAGTACTACTTTGCTTTATAAACTGATACTTAGTTTGTAAGTTTACATTAAAAGTTCACTTGCGTTTAGGTATTGTTCAAATGAATTACGTACAAGACCACGTACACGATATTTAAATTAACTACAATAACACACATAGATAAAAAAAATGAGCAATAATCGATCATAAAGAAATATGTGCGAGCTGTCTACGCGTGTAACCGAGGAGCAAGCGAGCTAGCAGGCTTGTGGATAACGGGAGAGGCTATACGGGATGGTCTCGTTCAAAATGGGACGTATGGTCACGTTAGATATGCCTACATAGGAATGCAATAGTTGATTTTATAATTTGTACACCACTAGGTTTTACAGAATGTTTAATACATCATTTTTAAATTTACACTTTTGAGTAAATTATGCATGATGTCGTTATTTCCGGCTCACAGTTTTTACGTTAACCATTAAATACCTAACTGTATATGGTTTATTCGCGTGCGACAAAATATATGTCTGTGTATAAAGCCATAATTTATTACTAAAATATTCCATTACAATAATTTTGGATAGTTTTGGTTTCTTTTCAATTATAGTGTTAATTCATAATTTTATTTTTTAACTAGTTAATAAAAATAAACAATTTTATTTCACAAATTAATTACTTAGTAGTTTAATTAATTTAAATTAGTATACAAATTTACGCTAAATGTTTGAACTACGGAAATATTATAATCACATACACCTTTTGATAATTTTGATTTTCATGGAGGTATTTATTCATACATTATTGTGTAAAATGCTGACGAGGGCAATATCCGCTCCATGAATTGTTTCGTGTTCACAAATATTCATTTTTAGACCTAAATTTAACATTTCAAATCGAATAGCTAACTACAAACATTACACAGGTTTAAATTTGTCAAAATATTACAAGCTTTGTAAATTTTCTCTTAAATTAAATAATATTATAGAAACATCATTTACAGCACCGTTTTAATGTTTTGTTATTGTTTATTGTGTTTATAACATTTATGATCTTGATTATATGAACATGTCTTAGGTAAGGATCCAATTACTGGATCGTTGTATACTTGCACAAAAATAGATTCACTCATTTTCTTAGTAAATAGTATTATTTTGAAAAATTAAAAAAATACAGAATAATTAGTTTAATGAGAAAATTAAAATTGTTTATAACTTGTTTCCATTTTCCATTTAAAACAATTGATGTATTTCAAAATCTTACGGACAATTGTGTAATTTCAATACCGAGTTTAGACTAGTTATTTGACTAAAGTCAGATAGTCTGATTGGCTTTGCGGTTATTACTAAGTAAATTAACTGTCGCTATTATAATATAACTATCTAAGCAATCAAACAATCCATTTTGGCCACCAATCAAATAACCGGCACTGGGAATCATTAAATTAAAATAAATTATTTATTTAATTTACTAAAAAAATTTTACCATCCGTGGACGAAAGAATTACGTAGATTATGTCGGTGTGTGTAAGAGTGTTTTTATTTATATTTAGTTTGAGGTTTAACGAATGATAATTTATAAATCTCCTGGTCATGATAGAAAAGGATGCATTGAAATTTTCTGGAAGATGCGTCAAGATATTTTATATAGTATTTCTGCTGTAATCTACTTACGAACAGCGACGCCCTACATTAGTGGAAATCATTAATATTACGAAATTGAGTCCAGTTGAAACCCGAAATGTACTTCAAAGTTAAGGATTAAGGCTAATAATAATAATAGTTCATTTTTATAGCTCCATTTCCGTAAAAAATTTCACTTCAAGGGCGCTTTACACATAAACTGTTTATAGACCTACAGTATTTTTGTATAAAAATTAAAAATTATTATTTTAATTTATGAAAATGATTTTTTAAAAACGTGCATTTTTGGTCTCTTCTTAAATAAAGTCTCTGATTCACTATTTCTTATAACGTAGTGCAAAGAGTTACGCGCTTTTGGGCCTGCTCCAGCAAATGCCCGTTCACTAAACTTAGACTTCTGGTAACAGCTGGTCCGTTCCAAAACCCTACATATGGCTGAAGTGGAGGCTGACCTGAGAGTTTGACGTCTATCATTCAAATTGTCTGGGATACATACTCCTGGAGATATAGAGGAGCCATGTTATGTGTCGTCTTGTACATCAAATAGCACAGTTTAAATTCAATTATTTCATGGAACCGGAGCCAATGTAGCTCATATTAAAGGGCTGTTATATGAGAGAATTTAGAAACTTCATATATTATCCATGCTGCTTCATTTAGAATGGATTGTAAGCTATCCAGCTTTAACATTGATGAGCCAACGTAAATGCTGTTACAAAATGCATTTGTAAGTGGACGGGCTGCCTCAAAAGGAAGATGTCTCCGAATACTTTTAATCTATCGCAGTTGATAAAAACATGCACACATGACAGTTTTGCGGATTTGTGTGTCCGTTGAAAGATCTGAATCAATGTGTACTCCCAACAACTTAATTACAGATTTAGCATTCGCAGACATTGATTCCTGTATTAAGTTTTACCTTCTAAGTGATGCTGTCCATAGTAGCTCTGTTTTGGATGTATTCAATGTAAGTCTGTTTTGTGCCATCCACTCGCCTATTTTCTCAATTTCTTACAATTTTTTTCTTTTAATACTTCTGTCTCATCCGACTTACAGAAAAAATTTTTTTTTTTAAGAATAACACATTCTTGTGAAGTTGTAATTATTCAAAAAATTAGTCAGTGATATTTTTTTAAATTCAAATTAAATATATTAATTAGAAAGATATACATATAGAATCAATTTAACCGAAATATATTGTTGTTGCTACCGGTATTCGCACCTCAATCTCTTCCTATCCGGGGAACGTGCATTAACCGATTATATTATATCAACACAGTGCATTGACGACAAATTTTCAAATTTATATATTACACTTTACAACTTCACAATAAGAATATGTTCTCCTTAATTTATGTTATGAAGGTAAAGGTTAATTAAGTTGTATCAATGTTGCCAAAATGTAATAAAAATTAATTATTAAATCTGGCGTCTTTTTCAAAGGCATTTGAGATTCCGTAAAAATAAAGAAGATGGCTTTCAAATAATAGAACGATAGTCGTAGTAATTTGAAAAGTGTAATATATAAGTTCGAATAAAAATTGATTGTATGTGCAATTAATACATTTAAGTTGTATTTAAAATAGAATTTGCATATCGTCTGTATAACAGTGAGGCCATAATCCTGGCACACACGTACTTTAAGAGGTTTTTTGGTATAATTTTATACTGCGATCATTTAGTTTTACACTGAAATAATATATACGTTGAATAATAAGCTTTTAAATAACATTTGCGTATATTTTTCATTATCTTTAAGAGACATTTACAATACGACATGAGATAATAATTATTTAAGTGTATTCAAATTATGTATAAAGATGCATGCATGTATTCCTGATGGAGAAACGTGAGTACATGCAGTGGGTACAAGATTAATCTTCAATTGTTTTCATTTTGTGCAAATTTGTTGCCCTGTTACGCTATAAGTTAACTTGGGGGAAATAAACTAACCACGGTACTTAGCATTTAGAACGAACGCTTTACTATTCGTGTGTGTGTGTGTGTCTGTTGCTACATTTTAAGGGTTATATATATATATATATATATATATATATAGTATTAAATATAACAAAACTTATTATCCGTTACATAAACCGAGCCATTTCCCGAGAGAGACTTCTCACGAAACATGTAAATTCTTGAAATAAATGTTGCTACTTCATATTTATTCAATACAATTAACTGTTATGGTACGTACTCATTTTATTATTTTGTTATATATATATATACATTGTAGAAAAACTACTAACAATAAAGTCCACTGTCGACACAGATAGAAGACACCTGCTAGACAAATGTCTACTGTAAATTTTCTGAAGAACAAGGAATTTATAGATCCGTGTTGGAGTGATTTATGCACCAAGTAAAATACGGTGGAAACTTTAAATGCTGACAGTCATTTCAAAACTATAAAATATATTGATACGTGGATAATATTTTCAGTGTCATAAATACATATATTAAATAAATATTAATAATGGCGGAATCGGTAATTAACAAGGTGAGTGATGATATAAAACATATTATATCTAGTTATATATCTCTTTGAGACTACACGTGTGTCGCATAGCAAGAAATTATACAACAATTTTTTTATTTTTAATAAAATCATATTTTTGATGTGAAGATGTCATTTAAGAACACAGTTCTGCGATAAGAAAAGTTCCGAGTTCTAATTGATTTTTTTTAAATTGCATTAACAATATTTTAATAAATAATTTTAGCATATTAAATAATTAGATCGATAAACAGACAACCGAACGCAAATTCCTTGTTTCAATTTTATAAATTTGATGTCACCCACGTGATCACTTTGGTACCACTCACGTATTTAAATAGCTCGGCGACTTTTTTTAAATATACGACTCGATTGGAACGAAAATTTAAAAGCTGACAATATAATATGCATTAATGTAAAGGATACGTTTTGTTTACACAAATATTTAATTTTCGAAGAGTAAATACTTTTAGTGTTGCATAAATGTGTCATAAACTATCGGATTTATGTTTCCACAATGGATGTGTGTAGAATGCCCCACATCCCGCAACTAATGTTTCAAACCCCTCTCCTATGTGTACACATTATTTCATGTCTATTCATTTACTGGTCTGTGCATCAGACTTTGATCCATTCGCAATAATTTGAATATGGAACATTGTTTATAAACACAATAAATATGTAGGTGTTTGTTACCGTAGGTGTGTGATTGTTTGCTTTATCCAGTATTTTAAAATGATATTTTTTTCATTTTAATAATTATAAAATTACTAACTCCAATTCTAGATCTTTCCCTTAATTGATTCATCATTTCCTAAACAGAAATCTGTAATACCGACGGGTATGGCAATGTTGGATATTCGCTGGTATTACAGTGTATCATAACCACTAGCTAAGACAACACTTCCATACTCGAGACTACTCTCCGCACGTGTTCAGAATAATACAATAACCATTCTAAGACCATAACATAATACAAGCAGTAAGAAAAGCGGCATCAATTCAAGCGTTATAAAGTCGAAAACGTCGAACATGGTGTAAGAAAACTTTGTCTGAACCATTAGTAAGATAAGGACCTTTCTTCTATGTTGCAAGTGACTATACTACAAACTGAGAGCATTTTAGAAAGGACCTTAGATTTAGAGCAGCTCGGATTATTCGTTTGCACAGAAGACATCGATACACACTGACCTACAGCACAATTTACTAGCGGCATACATAGTCACAGAGACACTTACGCAAAAAGTATATTTTTAAGATATCTTTTATAAGATTGTCTTTCCTGCATTTTTTCCTTGGTGGAAGTATTTATATTACGCTTTATAGAATTGTTATTTTCGTTCAGTCCTCAGTTTAGACAAGCAGCCCCTTATAGTTTTGCTGAGTCTCGGAGGATTGATATTATATTACTACTGTCAGAATTGAGTTCGCGGGCAGACTACAAATTTTTGAATACAAGTTTCAGCGGAGCACTCTCAAATATAAAAAAAATGGAGATATGCGCCGAGCACCCGCATTCTAAGCGAAACTTCTGTGCATTTTTTTTTGTAATTTAATTTTATTTAACTTTTATTCTTGTTCGGAACGAAGAAATATCGTGGAGTCACGTCACGTTGACTCTAGAAAATGAAGTATTAATGCGTACATTAAAACAAATTCATTGTTTCTTAGAACGAATTATTTGTGTAATAGCAAGGTTAAGTTAGGTTAGATTAGGTTAGGGATATTTATTTTATGTTCATTTTTTATTATTGTAATACGCACACAATTCATTTTATAGAACGAAGTATTTATTTTAATGCATATATATCTTAAAATAATTCCCAGTTATATCGTACCCGAAAATACTGTCTAATGAAGGTTTATATATGTTGAAAGACTCATCAATACCATATAATAATTCGCCCCGTTATCATGTATGCGTGAAACATGGACCCTTACAAAAAACATCAAAAAATTAAAATTCTCTGAAGAACATCATATGTGGGTCAGTGAGAGATAATCAGTCAGGTCACAAGCGTAACTGTTCAGAGTTAAAAGATCTTTGTCCAAATCATGATTCAATCGGTGATGATGATGATGATACAGAGCGTGCCGTGATGCGTATTCATCGAAGGATCTCAAATAGATGGCGATCTCTTGGCAGACCCAGATTGTGATGAACCGACAATGTAAATAAAAATCTGGAAGCGCAAGCATTTCACGTTTCTGTCTCCGAGTGGAGTCGGATACGGACGCCTTGCATTAAGTTATACATCAGATGAAAGCTCACAATACGGTGAATTTTCAAAATTATGATTTTAACACGTCTCGCGTCGTGAAGGATGCAGCGTTTTCTAGATTGTCTTGTTGATGCCGGCAAAAAAGTTTAACATAAAAATTGACTAATCAATTTGCATATAAAACCGCATAAAATAACAAACTGTTATTTTATTCCTGCTAATGACTTTTCAGCTGAAGATTTATTTTAATTCATGCAAACTAATGAGCTTGTTGTCATAAGATTTTTTTAAATAGTTAATGCTTATGGTAGTACCAAGCCATTAAATGTAATGATGATTATATAAGATATTGGAAGATGAGTTGTCAAAACCAAAAAGATTTGTTAAATGGTTATTAAAGAAATATTTTTTTACAAATTAAATCTATTTTATTTGAAGTATTTTATAGTGATCAACTGGATACCATATTATTACATTTATTTTTTTTTAGTAAAAGTCATATAAAATGCTATATTCTATGAAATTTTAACAATCTAATTATCAAATTAATGTATTAATTATAAATATATACATATAAAATCCATTTTGTCGAAAAATATTGTTTTTGCGTCACCGGGATTAATTTAGTATTTAAAATATCACAGACCTATGTTCTGAATAATTACAACTTCACAATAAGAATGTGTTTTCCTTAATAATCTAATTATCTACCAAATTTATATGGACACGATTACGACATATCTACGGGCCAATCTCATACAAATTTATATATTATTATTGCCAAATTTTGATATGAAATTTTTCCAGCAAACGCAGGGTTCCACGTCTGTATCAACATATACATATGTACCTATATCTAAAATACAATTTTATCTTTTTAGGTGGACGATGGAGGAAACCTCTTGCGAGAAAACGTGACCAGTTTTGTGAAGAGCGAGCTGGTTACCAAGGATTGGCAGAAGGAAATCATCGATAAAGTACTAGCCAAATGTCTCCAGGTATGTATCCATCATATTGTCATATATATATATTTTACTAAATTTCTCATACAATTTAAACAAAAATTTCCTTTCAAAAATACTATGAAATATATATTTTTTAAATTTTAAATTACAATATTAAAAATCGATCTCGCAAACCAATAGCGTTTAATGAAAAATTTTGGTTAAATATCTACTTAATTCTCTACAAAGATCAATACGTAATAGGAAACTATCGTAACAAGAAGTAATACATAGGGTAATGATTTAATTAAAACACTTAATTTTTTTTGACTATTTATTATTTTTTAACCATTACCGGTTTTAGCCTATCACGGCCATCTTCACTAGACTTGTACATTTTTCTCTAAAGCTATTGTATAAATATCTTAGCTTAAGAGAAAAATATAAAGTGTTTAAATTAAATCATTAGAATGGAATTCTTTATTTATTATCTTTGTTTTATTAACCACTGAATTGAGTTTAAATACGTCTACCGGTTTCGAAAAATACAATTTTCTTCTTCAGAATGTCATAACTAACTCAATTCAGTGGTTAATAAAACAAAGTTAATATTGCTAATTTTAAAAGTAGAATGGAATTCCACCATGAATTAACAGGGCATACAGACATGGGGGTAAACGGACACCTTCATAATGCTTCACTCTGGGCATGGCTACTAGTGATGAGAAAAAATGCTACTTTTGACTCACTGGTATGATTGTGATTGATATTCGATAATATCAGTGACTGGAAACTGTGACTGATTACTAATAAGCGTGCACCGTACGATATCACAATATACGAAATAAATTAAAATAAACAATTTTTAGTGTTTTTAATTATATTATTCAAACTTCATTTGCGTAAAAAAACTTATTTTACCATGTATAATTAATATATATCTTATTTAAAATGAAAACCCTTAAAAAATTTGAGTTTATTTTTCGAGTCAAATTCTCGGCATTTCTGGTCAAATGCGTAAAACTTTTTTTACAAAATCTACGCTAGATTGCGCTTATCACGAATTATAACGTCATTATTTTATGAATATTTTCTTTTCATTTCAACTCGCATTCAATCAATAAATAAAATAAAAAAATGAATAACGAATCACGATATTCCCAGATATTCAATCACTGATAGTGAGTGTGACTCAAAGATATCAGTGATTGACTCACGGTTCGTGATTTTGAGCTCATCACTAAGGCCTACTAATATACATACGTTAGTCATCATTGTATTTTTCTCTACGTTAGTATTGTTGTGCTTCGTATAAAAACAATTATCTATTCAAATCTAAATAATATTTCAAGAAATTCATAATAATTTGTGTTTGACAAAATGTCTGACTTTTCATCATACCTGTGCGTCGTTTAATTTGTGGCTCACTGCTACCATCGCCAGTAATTATGGACCCGAGATAATTGTGAAATCTAATTATGTCGATCAATGATCATTAAGCCTTGTTTTTTTCCTTATTTACGTCAACCTACGACAACAAATTTTCATACCAGAAGGCTTATCCGATGAAATTGTTCACAGAAATAAGCTGGAGTGTATTCTGGTTTGAATAAAATTATTTTAATTTTCACTTATCTAAACTTTGTACTACATATATTAGGTTATTTTGTCATTATTATAGTTTCTAGAGGTGCAGTCCCTCTCAACATCAGGTGATAACTAAACTAAATACAGTATGATAATCTATTCTGGTAGAAGGGCGGGACTTGGAGATTTTGATCGTTAACGAGTATATGGACAATAAAGGTGAAGTGTTAGGAAATGTGAAGTTTATAATTATTGTTTTCTCTGAATTTATTATTATTATACACGCCCTATTCAGGCATTAACAGAAAATTTCATCAGAAGGGCAATACATAAAGAAAAATATTACATAGCGTCAGCATGCTGTTTCATAATCAAAATTAAAAATAAATATAAAATGTGAAGTAAGGCAATTTATCCGTCACCATTGATTTGAGACAAAAAAAATTGTAATAATGTGGTCCTATAAAGATTTGAATTTATAGCAAAAATGTCGACTACCTCCTGATATTCCTTCCCCAAAGAATGCATTCTGGGGACTGCGGAGTTAGCTAATGCATGAATTCTAACATTACCACTGTAATAGAAGAATAAATTGTGTATGAGGTGCGTGAAAGTCAAGCAGGCCAATAATCAGGGTACAGTCTATCATACCATTGATGATCCTGTATAGAAATATAAGTTCGTTCATAAAAAAGTCAAAAAATCCAAAAACCTAACTCAAAGAGGTATGGAAATATATTGGTATTTGAAATAGATGGGTTATAGAAAACAAGAATAGTTTATATAATTAAATTCAAGAAAATTAAATGGCAATGAGCTTGCCATATCGCTCGGAAAACGGACAATCGTTGGACGAATGCAGTCATGCAGTGGTATTCGAGGGGGATCAAGAGGCCGATATGCCTTTCTAAAACCCGCTGGACTGATAAAATATCCAAAATATGCGACAGTGAATTACAATAGATAGTGAAAAGTGAAGATAGACTATACTTGGGGAGTTCTTCATTCAGCAGTAGATAGAAAACCCTTGATAATGATGATGATGATACACTATGTGATGAAAAGTACATATTCTATATATTAACCTACAATATTTTCAATACATACTTTTAAAATATCATTTATTTATGTACCATTTTTTGTTAATATTTTTAATAACTCCCTTAGTTTATTTATATATGTGTGCATACATACAGATACAATTATTTATTAATGAGATAAAACAATCACCTAAGATATTATCATATTTCTAGGAAAGTTTTCTCATTAATTATCCAGTAACGATAAGTGCTCATGTCTTTGAATCTCGGAAAATTATTAAAATAATTAATATCTCAAAACACACTGAAAATAAAGGTCCCAAATGGCCATCATATCGAATAATGAAAATATATTGGGTAAAAGTCAAAGGAGAAATGTTGATTAATTTATTTTACGTATATTTGGAGGCAGGAACCTGTCAAACAAATTGTACTTAATATCCTAGAAGTTGCGTCCGATACACAAATTTAATACTGGATTTTAATATGACGTGTTATATTAATGGTGAAAGAGAAAATAAGTATACAAATACATCATTTGTTGGAAATAACATAAAACAAAGCTCAATTTGTATTAAAAGTTTGACTGCTAAGTCCACTATTATACTATCAAAATGTTAATCATTTTGGTTTACAGTTCATACGTTTAACCAAATCACCCTAAGAAAGCGAATAATTGAATATGTATATTTAAATCAATTCAAACCGGCTTGATTCCAATAATGTGTGTATCTGGTTGTGAATCGTATAAAAATATTGTTTTTTTTCTTTGTTACTTTGTTATATGTTGCTGACTAATATTTGTATATACTGTACTTTTAAATCGTATCACTAATCACTATTATTGTCACTAATGGTCGGTAATCTAAAATTAAAGAGTGCTTTTTAAAATAACGTGAAAATTATGCAAATCTGACCAGTCATACGAATAAAAAATTATTTCATTTTTCAAAACCTTCTATTAATGTACAAAATGATTAGTTCAGATTCGGCGCCAGTAAGTAAAATTAGAAAGCGCGACCTTATACTATTTTTCCGACTGCATTCATTGTGTCGACTAAAAATATTTAGTGGAAGATTTAATAAAAGTAAAATCTTATGTTTTTTTTGGTTCATCCAGTACCCTATAATACACAGAAGACCTCTTTTGAATTATTAAGCTGTAATATCTAAATTAATATTTGTATATAATACTTATATGTGTATTAGCCCAGAAGCACATATTTGATCAAGAATATATATATTTCACATTATATATATATAAATATGAGATCCATTATTTATTTATTATATATTATTACTGAAAATTAACAATAAATATTTATTAATGTATAAATTAATGTAATTAGTTGTAATTACATACACAAGCACCATATTCAACATTCTTGTTAAAGTACTAGTAGTTCGAATCAAATATTGTTTGTTATTTTAGATTGTTTACTTTGTTTTATTAACCACTTAATGAATTCAATACATCTACCGGTTTCAAAAAATATCATTTTCTTCTTCAGGATGTCATTAACTAATCAAAAACATATGTTATATTGTTTCTTTAATAGAATCCACTTTTAAAAAACAATAATTATTTAAAAAAATAATTTAGTGACACTTTAAATTGTTACTTGATGGTATATAATTATTAGAATAATTTGTAGGAAAAATTTTAGAATGGGACTTGTGGTTAAATTTAATTTGATTATTCATAATATTTTAGTTAGTTTTACACGCTTTATTTATTTCCAATGATTCCAAATTATTTAACTTAAGCCTAACACCGTTTACATGTAAAATGGACAATCACAAATTCTTATCAAAAGTATGATCATTTTCTAACAAATGATTAGAAAATTCTGAAAAACCACTATTATTTAAATATCTCAAATGCTCCTTTACTTTTATATCAAAATTTCGATCTGTTTTACCAATACATATTTACCTACAATCATAGTATTTGATGTCACCAATGCAACATAAAATGTTGTACTTTATCACATTTATATTATAATATAAATGTTATAGCATTATAGACATTCAAAATAAGTACATATTCAAATTAATTTATTAAGTACTGATTTTTAGGAAAATTACTGATATAATTTTGTACCAAAAATACATAATTATATCATTGATGATAATTCATAATTCTAATAATTAATCTATAATTTGATATTTTTTATTCAATTCGAATACGCAACCAAAGCAATGTAATATTGGTAGAAGGTATAAGAAATATATATATATTTTTTAACAAATACATCACGTAAAGTTAATGTTGCATAGTGGGTACCTAATCCATACTCACTCTTCACTAAATACTATTACCTTCCTCATAAATAATTACACAGATAAATGAAAACTCTTGAAAATTAATCCTTTCCACAAAATTTTTTTAGTTTAACGGACTAGAACACACCAAGGACGCCCTCAAAACATTTTCTCAACCTTAATTTTAATAATCATTTTTATAAAAAAGATCAGTTCGATCCCTTTGTTATACATTGCCCTAAGAAATCTAAGAAGAATTTGGATGTATAGATACAAGGCTTCTCCTTTCAGCAGTTCCACCTACTCGAGGCTTTTCTCGCAAAGTTTATTTATTTTCTAGGTCCGTATATAACTTGAGCACTAAGCTGATCCTCGTACTGAAAGTGATTCGGAGAATGAACGTTTAGACAGATATTCATACGGTATTCTAAATATGATTCCACCAACCAACTATCTAACCATTACACTGTTTCTGCACAAGAATAGGCAGAAATACAATAATACTCTCATCACACTCGTGATGATATATAACAGGCCTTGACATATAATTGTAGTTTTATCCATATTAATATATCTTCCCGTGAGTGCTCGGCGATTGTTAAAATTTATAATAGGATCATCGTCCAGAATCTGGTTTACCTGAATATCTTGCACCAGATCGTTCGTAGACGTCTATTCTGGTCCCATTAATACTACATTTTAACTACAATTTAACATTTTTACTACATTCAATTTATTTTTGTTACTAAATAAATTAAATGCGCTGGAATCAGTTTCTAAAGATACTCAGAAGATGGCACATATCTTATGGATCCCTCCTTAAGACTACATCCCATCTCTATTACTTCTTTTCTTCGTCTATTCTATTTCGTAATCATTGTTTAACTCTCATATAAATGTTGATCTATGGATAGTTTTAAAGAGTTGGTTTTGTGGTTGAGGTATACATTAGACATTATTGAGCTGGATAGAGAACACCGCACTCCATGTTAAATAATTTTAAAAAAATATTTGGTCCTTATTTTTTAAATTACTAATTAAAACTAATGTATTTTATTACAGCAAACGACTGCAGACTCGAACAACATCACCACTAAAGCGTCTGTAAAGTCAGACAAAAAAGAAAATGAATGCAATTCTTCAAGTCTCAAGTTCAGCCATTGCCTTTGGAGAGAAATGCAACTCTCGTGTCCTAAAGATTTAATCAGAAACTCCAGATCGTGTGAGAGAATGAGGGAGAGGCTGCAGAAGAAGGAATACCCAGACTTTGAGAGGAGGGGGAGACCCAGACCCAAGAAAGTGACGACTCCAGAATCCAAGAATGATAAAGTAGAATAATGATATTTCTATTATATATTACTTACTTTAAATTCGATGCTCGAAATAATAATCATTTGTGTGTGATTAAATGTTGAGTATTGTACACGGTGATGGTAATGAAGTTATTTATATCATGTAAATATTGGTATAATGTTGTGATTTTATACTTTAAAATACGTAAATTATTATTTGATTACACTATATTATTTATACTGGTTATATTTAAGTTGCACCGCAATATGTTTTATTTAATGAAAAATAAAATATTTTACATTGATTTTTTAATTTTTTACTGATTAGCCCCAAACACGAATTTATCTATAACAAATATTGGTATAAGATTTTTTTTAAAGAACCCTACTTCAAATTATTTTAAGGGTTCTTTAATTAGGCAATTCTCATTTTATCCGAATAAACGCCATCAGTGGTGTGCAGTCATTACTTTGAAATAAACTAAAATTTCTGCCAAATAAATCAAAATAAAATATGTATCTCGTAATATTCCTATCTCAATTATTATCATACTACATTATTCAGATTTTAATATGTCGTAATATTATCAGAAACATATTAATTTCGGTTTATTTCCCAAAATATATAGGATACTTACAACTTATTTCAATGTACTGACCTCGCAATGCAATCAAAATATGAAGTCAATCTTTTATGAGAATTTGTGCCAATTTTATAGATGAGCTTATAAACGTAAAAAAATATGTAGCACCTAATTCCAAAACTCTCTAAAACGACTTTATGTGTTTTTGAGTTATGAATTAAAAAAGGTATATTTTGAAAGCAAATGTACAAAATGTTTGTTTTTACATCAACATTTTTTAAAGAGACAATCGTTTAATGTCTTTTTTTTGTACCTATATATATATATCATTCTGGCAGCCATACTAGATTTTAAATCACGTGATCATTAACAAGCGTCGTGATTGGCTGATTTAATTTTAGTAGGAATAGCATCTTATACTCTGACTGCTTTGGGTTATTATGGAACTAAACCTGATTTTGAACATGCACTATAAATGGATTTAAGTGGCTTTTGCGAGAAACAATGTGTTCTGCATGTAGCTAACAAAAATATTTACAAAACTGTATATTTAACTCTAATTATCCTTAATCTGTTTTTAGGGGTTTTGGAGTTAGGCGCTACATTCCTTAATAGCGAGTAATATTTTTAGTTGAATGATATTACAATTGATTTTCTCAAAAATGATACAACTTTTTTTTTCACGGTTGAATCACACCGATACTCTAATTCAAATTTATGATCTATGTAAAAAAAATCTAAGAGTGCACTTCAAACATATAATGTATCCGAATCGCAAGAGTGCGCGGTAGTTTTTTTTGTTTGATTATTCATCGCGTTCCTCAAACCCTTTCATTATTGGGCGACCTCCTACTCCTGGTATTAAACTTGATCCACCGAACGACGAAATAAACACTAATAGTTAATTAATGATTGTTAATAAAAAGGGATTGATTATTGCTCCTCACATAACCAGGAGGAGATATGTTGGAGAAATATGTGTTACTAGAGCCTCGTTTATTTTCAGTAATGTTGGATTAATCCGTACAAAGTGTTAACGCGGCTGACCCGCTGCTTGAGCGATGGCCCTCTCGGGATTGGCTGGATGTATGGACGGCATATCGCTTCATCTTCATCATTTCCTGATACTTTTCCGACAAGGCAATGAGTGCAATAAATGTGCTCTTAAAGAAAATGTTTATAATCACATTGAACGATAATTGATTGTTTATTTGAGCATTTAAAATGATGAAATTATTTCACTTGAATTATTAAATAAAATTAACGAATATTCCATATTCATCCATAACTGCTGTAAGAACTGTAAGCATTCAAAAAAATCAATTTTTAGTTTACATTATATAAAGATTACTTGATCATTAAGGTTCAAAACCGACTTCGTAACTGCTCTCCAGGCATCCCGGTTCTAAGCTGCTTTATCCCAGCTAATAATGTGCAGCAGTTTTGTTGCGATCTTTCTCATTCAGTCAGCCCACTTCATACGTGGCCTGCCAAAAGCTATCTTGCTTGCAGGTGCTCACTGCTTTAAGTGTTTTGAATAGACTTTCGAATGTAAAAATAATAAATTATTGTATAAAATATCACCGCTCTCATACACCTCCCCCCCCCCCAAGGTAGTAGATAGTCTATCTGGTAGTTTTAAAACTTGGTTTATTACTGAAGATGGCGCATTAAGCATTAAAACGTTTTAATTTATAATTAAAGTGTATTGTGAAGTAAACAAAGTTGAGTTTTATTTTAAAAATTAATTAATATATTCAAAAAGTTAAAAATTTTGTTTAAATTTTTTTAAAAGTTAATTATTAATAATAATACAATGCTTGGACATGTCATGTGATATCTAAAAGAAATCAACTTTACATCTACATATTTAAACGAGGCAAGATTGGTAGAAAACCGCAACCCGAAAGAAGAACAACGTCATGACTAAAGAAAGAACGGCAATTTAATTGAAGGAACCAGCTGATTGCTGAAGAGAAGATCAAAACAGATATATAATAGTATTCTGCTTCTTTCTTCGTTCATATCGGTATTTACATATGGTGGTATCAATCAGATGAGACTTCAGCTCGTAATGCACGCTTCGGCCCAAAGTTTGTACCCAGGATAATATTATTTTCTACTCACTTTGGTGCATAATGCGGTCGATGAATTAGAAATATTTTTTTTGTTCACGGCTTTAGATAGGGCTTGCTGTGGTGGGATGTGTTGCAGGATTGAGGTATTAGTGCGTCATACTGTCCGCGAGATACGGAACATCCTTCTTGACCAATGCACTTCAAAGGCGTCTATTTTACGCTTGTTTATATTGTGAACTATCCAAGTCTCCACAGCATACATGAAAATAACTAACATCATTTTAGTTTCTCGCTTGTTGTTATTATCTTTACATATTCTCGTAAGTTAGTTCATAGCAACTTTAGCTAATCGTATGCGTCTTCGAATTTTCTGCCCACTATCATCAGTAATCATACTTCACATCTTACTATTTGGGAAGCTTATAGTGAAATTGTTATATTCCAAATTAAATAATCAAATTGAGATCACAGATATGTATATAGTTTTTTAAGTATGTGCAAACTAAACCATAATGATGGGGATATCTTCTTTTTCCCTCGTATAATAAGAGTTCAGTTAACTTCTGCGAAGCGACACAAACGACCAGGGGCGGACTGGGAGTTAGTCCGCTAATCGAGTAAGATTTATTGCCCATGAATGGATTGAAACAGTTCCTTGGGATTTCAGTTAATTAACGAGCGCGGGTACAGCACCAGCATGGGGTAGTTACCCCGTAGTACTTTAACCCACTTCGCCATTCTGATTTCTGAATGCAATGACTATGTTTCATTTTCAAAATGGAAACATGAGCGTGACCATAAAAGTTAGGTAGTCAATGTTTAACAATGACGGACCCAATGTTTTGAGGACAAGTGAAGACATATTTTATTTTAGAAAGATATACATATAAAATGTATTATATAGAAAAATATTGTTGTTGCTACCGGGATTCGAACCTGGATCTTTTTCAATCCGGAGAACGTGCATTATCCGATTATGCTATACCAACACAGTGGATTGACGACAAAATTTTGATCCTATGTATTACACTTTTCAAATTGATACATCTATCGTTCCATTATTTGAAAGCCATCTACTTTATTTTTACGGAATCACATATACCTTTGAGTAAACCGATGGGAGACCGGATTGGAAGAGATACAGGTTCGAATTCTGGTAACGACAGCAAAATTTTTCGATAATATTGATTTTATGTGTATACTTCTAATTAATATATTTAATTTGTATTTGAAATATCACAGACCTATGTTCTGAATAATTACAACTTCACAATAAGGATGTGTTCCCTTAATAACATGTTTTTTAACTTAAAAATTGTTTTAATAATGTAATTCTAAGTCTATAAATAACAATGTTGGAAACAAGTTTTATTTTGTTTTTATTAGAAATTAGTTATTAGGGGGAAAAAAAAGAAGAAGAAAGAAGAAAAAAATTTTGATAAATAAATTATATTCTAACATATTTCACATGGATAAGAAAATGACATAATTTATAGTTAAATATGTGAGAGAAAAAAATACTAAATGTTAAAGAACACTGACAATGAAAAATCTTTTACATTCCGCATGGAAGAAAAATGTTAACTAGGTTTTTAAATATTGGTAAAGAAATAAAATGTATATCAATATTAGTGAACTAATCATTGTAAGCTCAGCATATTCTCACTGTAGGAGAACGTAATCCAGAATTGGTTCGACGATGGGATATGAAAATTTATTTCCGACAAAAGCGGCGGAGAATTATACCAGTTTAAATAGATTTTGTACAAATTTAAAGTGTCAAGGTTTTGTTTGTTCTTAAAAAATTAAATATTTAAAAAAAAACATTTTATCTACGTAGTGCAACCGGGGCAATTGCAATCTTTAGTTTAGATTTCTTTATATATTGTATTTTCCATAGAATATTTCAATAATAATGATTTTTCACAGTGAATAAAACATTGTATTTGATTTATTTATTTAAAAAAATATATATATTAATGCATTCAAGGCTGCCGACATTGTGCAAACTGTTGCCAAGTTAAAGTAGGATTATTCCAGACACGTGGGCAACCTGACTGATCAACGTTGAAACGGGAAAATCCTGGAATGGTGTCCGTAGCTATACAAGAGAAGTAGAGGTCGCCAGGTTGTACAGGAAGAGAGCTGCACAGGACCGAGAGTTCTGGAAAGTAGAGAGTGAGACCTATGAGAACTAAAGGAAATTTTTTGTTTCAATATTTTCATTTTGTTGTCACGTTATCACTTCGGTACCAGTTACGAAATCGAATAGCACCGCGACTTTTTAAAAATATATGACCCGGTTGGAACGAAAATTTAACCGTTTATAGAACAAATTCTTTTTTTTTTTAATTCAAATATTGAACAATTTTTCTTAAATTTGTGTATTATTTGAATAAATAAATTAAAATTATAAAATATTACTCGGTAATCTGAAAAACATGATTTTCAGGTGGCTGATTTATCGACTACTGACCATTTAGGATAATTATTTCTACCTTTACTTCTAAATCGTTTCCAAACTTCCACAATTCAACTTCAAAAATGTGATGACACCCACAGACGCAGCGAGTTGCAGTCGTAAACGCTCAGTGGCTCATTTATCTACCAGTGACATTAAAATTGATTGAAAGCCAACTTCAGGTTGGTGGTTTATTTAGAAGCCAAATAATATTCTCAGAAATAACTAAAGCTAAAAAAGGCGACAAATTATCGACCTAATTCCAGGTGGTCTATACATTTACCATTTTCGGCGTATGCTCTATGAAGGGTTTAAACGCTGAAAATATAATATGTATTGATGCAAAAAATACGTCTTGTTAATAAAAAGATTAAATTTTCGAAGAATATTTTTACTGTTACATAAATGTGTCATAAACTGTCGGATTTATGTTTCCACAAATAATGTGTGCAGAATGTCCTTTCCTATATGTACACTTTATTTCATGTCTATTCATTTACTGGTCTGTGATGTACACCCTTTTTTTTGCTGTAACAAATCACCCTGTCGGTTTGCAATAAATTTATTTTAAATCCATTTGAAATATTTTTCTGTTTAAATGAATTGTTTATAATATTCTCATTTCAGCGATTTAAATCAAAATTTTGTTACCATCATAATATTATTATCTTCAGTTTAAAATTAATCCGAAATCGCCTTGAACACTTCAACACAACGATTTCCTTTTAAAAGCTTTCCATTAAACCCTTTATAAAGATTAGCATCAGGATAAAGTGGCAATAAAATGTTCCCGGCTCGCCAGGGTTTTTAATCGCATTTCTTGACACAAAGGGTCGGTAGTTGGTGACGTAGCTCTTAGTGGTTTCCGCAGAAATAATGACATTAAATCCGCCGATGAATGCATCATGGCCTAAAGGGTACCTTCTACTCCCTGATCAACAAAGGGTTGTTTACACCAATGAGTACGTTACCTTAATACCAGACGATGGTTGAACGTTGAGTCCAGTTCAAAATCAAAATCGATCGACGTAGGTATTATGATTATTCATTATTATTATGACATTCTTTATCTTTTTTGACTACTAAATTACTCTATTTCTTACAAATCCATATTATAATAAAGTTTCATTTAATAATTTATCTATCTTTTCCATCAGGATGTTCAATGCCCATGCTTTTTCGTATTATTAACCTTTTCCTTTTGGTGCTAAAATAAAAACGCGCATTTTGGTGCTGTAAACTTTTGCGATTTTTATGTCGGCTAAATATGAATATCTTACATTTATTATTTATATTAATCAATAAAATAATACTTGACATATGTACATCAATTATTATGTAAAAGTGCTAAAAATTATAAAAAACATTGGTCTTCACTAACGACAGCATTAAGACCCATAAATTACGTCTAACTCGGGCGACGCACGTTCTGCCACTAACTAAAGTGACGATCGGCATACGGCACTCCGCGCCCAGCGCACTACGCCTTCCGCACCACTCCACATGTACACATACATGTATATATTGACAAATTCACGTCACGTTCTTTGAAAAAACATTTTTTATTGTTTTGTATGGTAAACACTTATATGTTGAAATTATTTTATCCAATACATAAATGTATTACGGAAGAATACTTAAAATACGAACTCTGTATTTAGTATATTTACAGAGATATTCACATAATTAGAGGCAATGTCAACTCAATTTACATCGTCAGAGAATAAATGTTAATTGGTAGTCCTCACTAGTTGTAAAGTATTTTAAACTATTTTTTTTAAATAATTTTTGTATGGCATACAATCAGTCAATACATAAGTAATTAGTACTGTGTCATCAATATAGATCGACGACTGTTCAGTTGGCGCTAGATGTAGACAATGCGACACACCTTATAAAGTTAAATGCAACTTTTCTGTTGACGACAACTGTATGCAGAGATCTGATGGTTCTCGTACTGAGGGTGTAGTGTTAAATGTGAGCGTATGTCGTAAGTATGAGCGATCGTTAACTGAGTGTAACTGTAAATATATTCATACATAAATCAATAGGAATATTCAATATGTCTACAAAACACTCTTATTCCTTTATTTTAAAAATAGTTTCAAAAATATATTACTTTAGGGTATAATAATAAATATAAATGTAAGTAATGTTTTAGAATATATATTTCAAAATTGTAAACAATCTGCCTCTCTAAACGCGAGATTTTATCTCCGATAGAGAGATAGCATGTACTATAAAAAATGTTGTTTAATGTATACACATACGTTCACGATTATGTTATTATATTTCTATCTAAATATATTTCGACAGCATTTAGGTAAAAAGTTTAAAACCACAAACTGAAAATGTATCAAGGGTAGTCGAAAACCTTTTTCTGTGTACATAGTTTATTCTTCATAGACTATGTAGTCTAGCTAGATGAAGAAGTTAATTAAATTCATATATTCAAATTTACATAGAATAGCTGGTATTGAATTAAATTGTTATTGAGCTTGTGGAAAGTGTGTACTTAACTATTTTGAATACTCAAAGTGCCGGACGATAACAAATTTTATTCAAAATATACATGCGAATGGTTTTATACGTTATTAAAAGAGTTACTGGTGTACAGTGGCGTGCAGTAGGTATAGATTTAGGTAATACTATTACCAATTATATTATACAATTATATGTAATACAATATATGTACTTTCGTTTAACCAACGTCTTTGAACAAAATAAATCCGTCATTTATACGACCCTATTATGTATTTATTTATAATTTTAGAGTACTGTTAATAGTGTTTTTAAAGTTTAAGTTTTAACGTAAAATAAAACTTTCTTATCCATATAAAAAATGTATAGACGTTTTTAAAAACACTTTCTATGACTAAACACGATTAATTTATTGTTTGAAAATAATTCACGTAATAACTAAAGGAAATAAGCATTTTTATTAAAGGTTAACGTAGAAAATAGTTATGACAATTGCTTTTTGTTTTTCTCAAATCAAAAACCAATCCATGCACCAAATTTACAGAACAATCGTGAAATCACTACAATCAGTAATGGATGCAGGCCTTATCGTACAGATTTTCAGGTTTGTATTCCCCGGACGAAGGGTGGAAAGGCGGCACACGTTATTTTATAGCTATGCGAAAAGCGCAGTGCTAATAAACCCCTCTGAAATTACAATAACCACAAATCACTGTTGCGCTCTCGCCGATTGTAATCGGTCCACTCACTTCAAAAGCATTCCATAACTTAATTTTAGTACTTGCCGCCTGGTCACCCGTTAGGTTCCAGCTGCAGCCAAGGGCGGGGCGTGATGAAAAATAAATTTGCATTAACCATTCGAAAGAAAGAAACAATATTTAAGAAGTTTTGGGGATAATTCAATAAACCTTTTTTATGGGAAATTTTTGAAGATGATCGTAGGCGGATTTACAAATCAACCCCTCCTACGTAAAGTATCATAAGTAACAAATGACATTTTAGATCATTCTAATATTTTGCATGGATTTAATACTAATTTTCGTGAAAAATTTATATTGTATTCTATGATGTAGGTACTAAAAATCATAATATTAAAAAAATTACAGCCTTTTAAAAAAGTATCAAATACGTGCAAAATACAAGAATGATTAAAAATGTCATGTCGAAATGATGTGAAGTTACTGATTTCTGGTTTCGAAAATGTTTCAGAATAGTGTTTTAATCACACTAACTATTGAACTAATGTAAATTCCTTGTCCCAAAATTTTTACTTTGGTGGCATCCACGTGATCACTCTGGTGCCACTCACGCAATCAAGGAGCTCCGTGACTTTTTTTAAGAATATGACTCGATTGGAACGAAAATTTAAACGCCAAGAATATAATATGCATTAATGTAAAAAATGCGTCTTGTTTACACAACGATTTAATTTTCAAAGAGTAAATACTGCATAAATAATATACGTGAGTAGAATGCCTCTCGCTCCGTAAATATTGTTCCAAACGCCTCTCTTATATACATGTCTACTCATTTACTAATTTGTGGTACTAGTATTTTTATTTTAAAATTTCCCGCGCGGTGCTTAAAAAAATGTTTAACTATCCACCTACATTATTGAAATTGGTGGGGTGATACTTCATAAAGCGTTGCGTTGTTTCCTATGATGATGTTATAAGAGATTATATATATTTATAAATGATTTTTATGAAGTTTGTCTTTGGTGGATATGGTTGTAATTGTACGTTGTACATTTTTTAATTTGGTGGTGTTTGCTTAATGAATATATTGTTAGCGGTTTTTGGAAGATGCCTTCATCGAAGTTGGCGGCGTATGACGTTTCAGAAATAGTTATGTAATATTTCATGGTTGTATATTATAAAATGTTTGTACGGTAGTGTTTTAGAACACTATTAGTATCAATATATTTTGCAAGTAACACAAGATTTTTAATCACCAATTTTAAAATTGTGTACTAGAAATTTTATCCATTTACGTGCTTCACAGATCGTCTCGTGTGTTGGCCAGCTTCGGCTCCCGTTAAGTGAATCATTTTATATATTAATACACAACAATTTAATTACGATGCCGTCAAAATTTCCAATCGATTGGATAAATATTTTGATTTGCTATCGTTTTGATGAAATTTTTAAATGTGTGTAAAAAATCTCAGATTTTTTCCAGTTTTTAAAATAGAATCTACCTTATAATCGATAGACACGACTCTCATGCAAACGCAATATTTTTAACAATTGAGAAAAAGTATTGATTGTCTTAATATCTCTAGTATACTTCAAATATTTCCGAAACACTCACAAAACACATATCAACCAAAAATAATTGAAAATTAAAAATATGCCTAAAATCGTGGAATAGAAATAATTTTTATTTTTGTTATATACAGATTATCAACAAGTTGTTAACGATCCAGACTAGTCCTAGAATAACGTTAAGTTACAAAGTTTAAAACATTTGACAATTAAGACCACTCCTGCAGCAACACTGTACATCGTTTCCATGCACATCTGGATGGTTAAGAAATTATAAGCATTCAAAAATATAAGTGATGTTATTAATTAACTATTGAGGAGAATGAACAAGATATAAAAAATACCGCACAAGTAATGTTTATATATATATTTATGATATTAATGTGTGCCTTTGTATATTTTTAGTATTATAAAAAATAATCTAATAATGTTTGGTGTATATAATTTTAAACCAATAATATAACCGAAGGATTTTTAATCGAATAAACATGAATTGAATCAATTTATATCACAGCCCGTCTCGATATTTTCGCTTTTTGTCTATAGAAAAACAATGCGTTTGTATTTCGGCTGTGTCACACGGCGATTGAAAGTCAAAAGTTTCCTCCGAGCAAATTTAACCCCGTGGACCAATTGACCCGAATCTAAAGATCTTTCTCTGAATACCAAGAGAAAGCGTTGTCGATTGTTGTCTTCTGAAAATTAAGTCGTAACAAGCTTGACAAAATTATATTTCCTTTTGTGAAAGTATCTCAGATGTTTACACAACATAATCATCCCATTTGTATTTAAATACATGCCTGATTTAAATCCTTTGTGTAGATTTAAAACAATGTTAAAAGACGCCATTGTTACAGATTTTAATAGCGGTGCTCAAATTTGTTGAAAATTTATTATTAAAAGATTCTTGTTTTGCATTAATGTAAAACAATCTGAAAACAACTGAACAGTCCGAATTCACTCGCATTCAGAATCGCCTACCCTATTCCCTAATCCACCCCCGTATCTAGAATCTACCCATTCGCATTAATCCAACCTAATCGTGTTCATATTTGTGAATTAGGAATTCATATTCTCTTAATTAAGGGTGTTCCAAAAATATGAGATCTAACAATTGTTGTACTATAAGGGTGCGTGTACATGAGACGTAGTTCTCGCGTACATTGAATCAAATCGTCTTGCAATCAGTGTTAATAGAAGAGCCACACTCCGTTATATTGGAGGACAGCAGTTATTATGCCTCTCTACAAATGTAAAGGGTCGCTTATGGAATGCGGTAATTATAGGGCAATTAGTCTACTTAGATCGTTGGGCAAACTATATGAAATAATTTTAATAGAAAGAGCAAGAACGGTGACGAAAGAAAAAATATGAAACATGCAAGGGGCCGTTGTGGGTCTATGGATTAGATCTTTTCTCTACCAGTGATGACGGAAAAGTTTTTAGCGAAAAACTAAAAACTTTTTTGTGCCTTTATAGATCTGCAAAAGGCGTATAATAGAATTATTAAAGAAAGGTTATGGAAGGTGCTCACTGATTACAGGGTGAATAGCAAACTTATACACGCAATCATATCCCTATATGAAGGAAGTTCTGCGTGTGTAAGGATCAATGGATAATTCACATCATAGTTTGATATTACAAAGAGTGTCAAGTAGAGTTATGTAATATCTCCATGGCTGTTCAACTTGCGTATGAATAATTGTGTGAAAGAACTGGAATATATGAATGTAGGAGCGAAAATGGGCCATTTGATTGTATGCTGTTTATTGTATGCCAATGATGCAGTATTAATGGCGAATAATGAACAAGAATTACAGAGGCTAGTGAGTAGAATGTACGATGTACGCAAGGAAAGCAACCTCATTATGAATGTCAACAAGTCGAAATTGATGGTATTCGAGAAGGAGGAAAGCAAGGCAATCTGTAATAATAATAATAATAGTATCTGTAACAAATAGATGAGTATGTGTATTTGGAAAATATGTTCGATAGAAACGGAAAGACAGAGTATGATATTTTAAATACTAAATTAATGTATTAATTATAAATATATACATATAAAATCAATTTTGTCGAAAAATATTGTTTTTGCGTCATCAGGTTCGTATCCCGGTGACGCAAAAAATGATGGTGTCGTGTCCATGATTTATTGTTTGGGATGATTTGTTGTAAGCATATTATATAATCATTAAAAACACATTCTTATTGTGAAGTTGTAATTATTCAGAACAAAGGTCTGTGATATTTTAAATATTAATTAAACGTATCAATTATAAAGATATAAAGGAAAATTAAATTAATCGAAAAATATTTTTTTTGTTACCAGGATTTGAACTTAGATTAAATTTGGAATAATATATGTATCAATTTGTAAGAACCGCAGCATTTATGTAAGTTCTAAAATTTGGTGTGGCATAATCGGTTAAGGCGAAAGAACCTAGGTTCGAATCCCGTTAACAACAAAAGTATTTTTTCGATGAATTTAATTTTCTTGTATATCTTTCTAATTGATACATTTAATTTGTTTTAAAATACCACAGAACTATATTCTGAAAAAACTAAAACTTCACAATAATAATGTGAAGTAATATTAATTTAATTTATAATTAAATCTAGTATGTACCTAATTTAAATATTTACGTCGATGAAAGATGTAGAAAAAAACATTATTTTTAGGAAAATTAGATAGGAGTGGTTTAAATAATTTGGTTATTCAAAATAGTACGGTTAATTTTACACGATTTACTTATTTCTAACGACTTTTAATAAAAATTGTCTAATTTATGACCAATATTTTTTATATGTAAAACAGAAATCGCAAATGTTTATCAAAAGTTTTTATCAAACTACTTGAGATGTTAAAAATGAGGTATCTTCTCCTTTATAGTGGTTAGTTTAAAGCACATGTTAACAAACACAAATTCTACTCAATGACTCCAGTTATTTCATGTATTTATGTATATTGTGATCTAATATATATGTTGTATTCATATTATGTATACGCTAGATCAGTGGTGGTGAACCAAATATCCTCAAATAATACATATCAAGTGTCTGACAGTTTAAATAAATTTATTTATTTAAATAATTCTAATTAGCAATTATGCAATAGTTAGTTTTTTTACTTAAAAATATAATGCGAAGACCGTGCCATCATTTAACATCGTGGTTCAATAAGATAGAATGGGTTCGTTCACTCTTCAAATTTTTAATAGGGGAAAAATTAAAAAAAAAAAGTTTTTCATTTTTTTTTTAAAGCTTAAAAAATACGCTTTAAGTTACAAATATTAATGAGATTTTTGATGCTGTACATTTGATGTCAAAATCTTTATATTCGGTTCATATGTCGTCACTTTTAGTAAAATGCATGCCCAGCTGGATTCATCGGTCAATATACTTCTTGTACCACATTTTATAAAATTCATTTCGAAAAATAATGACTCACAAGCATATCGCACACCTAGATCAAAACTAAGACAACTCAAAAAAAGAAGAATTTTTAGTTATTATTGCATTCGGATTCTCTGTCTAATTAACTAATTTAGCCCCAGTTCTCTAATAGTATTATTTTAGGATACATTTATGACCTAAAATAAAATGTTATTTAGTTTCTTATCTTTAGTAACAAAAAATTGAAGAAAATGTTTTTATTCTTTTGTCTATTGAAAAATTACTTTTTGAGTTGTCTTAGTGTTGATCTAGGTGTGCGATATGTGGAAGAGAAAGTTGATAATATTACAGTCGCTAGTTTAAGGTCACTAAAGTACTAGTCGCTAAAGATTTCTGGAATGGTGTTCCAAGTTCTTATTATTTTTTTCTGAATTATTTTTAGTTCTAATTCATTTCTCAAACCCACATATTTTTGTTTCCAGATCGAACTTGATTAGAGTTCAATTCAATTAATTGCACTTCTATATCTGTTAATTGTTACGTGCCTACTAAATTGATGAACATGCCATCTCTGGTACGCATGCCCTAGGTTCGCCACCCCTGCACTAGATGAATATTGCATTTTCGTTTCTCTGACGCTCAACAGATGGCACTCTATGAAAATCACAGGCGTTAAAAAACCCCCCGCAGGGCCGAATAGACCAGTACGAAATGCAGATTTTCTAAATATGTGGCTGAAACACAGTGAAAGCAGGTTATGTATGGTTGCAAAGGATAGTACAATCCCGCCAAACAAAGGAGGGCACGTAGTTTGTAAGATAATTCAATTATAAACTTCCATCACGGCCGCATTAATGGACCCCAGCGGCGTACTTGGCGGGAAAGCGCGCGTACGCCCTCTTCCAAACAGACTCGGCGGCGGCTAAAAAACGCCAAACAAAACACAACCAATGAGTAGGGCTTGAAATCAAACGTATCGATTACTTTTCCGGGGTCCCTGTTAGTTTATCGACTTTTTAACAGCGTGCCGGCACCTCCACGCGATTTCCGCTGGGCGCCTCTTGGAGAGTTTTCAAATTTCGAATGTTGTAATAAAAATAGGCGGGAAAGAGAGGAAAACAAAGAAACACAATGGCAGCTTAACGAGAAGCTGCACATTACCATTTGGGCGGTGACAAAGTTGTTTCGGTACTTTTTTCGCACAGCCGGGAGAATGTTTCTAATATAATTGTAACAGATTTAATCTTTTTTATGTTTAGAATCCAATTTGTGATGCTCAACTGGTTCCTAAGACATTATTTATTCAAAATACTACAAAACTATTAGTACTAAGTAAAGAACTTCATATTTGTATTATTTAGGTGTTTTCGTCATTAGTTTAATGTGTAAGTTTTTTATGGGTGCATGGAGAGAACAACAAAACCGTACTGTGCCAAGTTCCAAGCAAGCCGAAGTCGCCTAGCTACTGTTTATGGCAGTACAAAGCGGTTTGTGTCTTGACTACAAAATAAATTTTGGAAAAACTTGCGATAATGTAATAGAGGATCATGTATATATCAATATTTTTATATACATAGAATACTCGCTATTGAAATTTGATTATTTTGTGAAATAATCCAATTGGTTAAAAAATGAAAATATTTTACTAATCTATAAAAGTGGAAAGTACATAAGCACTTTCGTATTTAAATTAAATAGAGTAAAGTAAATATAATGGATTCGTCTACAAATAGCAACAATCTTATACTATATACGCTTTTTTTTTATTCAAAATCATTTGAAATTTCCATACATAACATACCGTTATCCAGTAACGTTTTCAATTCAATTATGTATAAATAAATCCCTTAACTTAAATCATACAAAAATATACGATTAAAACAAATATGTATTTTAAGTAAATATGTTTTGTAAGAAATATATTTTAAATGGTATACTTATTATTAAAATGTTTAGTGACAATCCAACGCAACCGAATATTGTAAAACTTTTACATATCAGTTATTATTTTGTATTATGTATTTACTAAATCATAAAATGTTTGTACAATCAGAACTTAATGGCTCGAATTACATTATAATTACACGCATAATTACAACAGACAATACAATTTATTTTAACGATGACAAAAAATGACATTACGTATTCTCTCAAAGCGGACATATAATTGTATAAATTTCACGGATTTGAATAATAATACTGGACATGTTTTATATTAAAATCACAAAAATAATTTACGACCAACAGTGATCAGATTGTACGCGCCTGTCCGGGCTGTCCTGAAACTCCTACATTCTGTAGCCTGGTGGCAAACTGCTCAAATCTAAATATTTATGTATTCGTATTATTTATTTTATATTAAAATAAGAAAGTAATTTAACGATTGTGTAAAAAAATAAAAAGGAGAAGATAATGTTCGTTTAGGGCAGAACAATTACAGGTGTACAATTTTTTTGGAAAATGGCTTAAATTAATTGAAAAAATATTATTAAATGTTCATAACTAATTATTGTATTTTTGTTTGGATGTACATCCACCATCATCAATGGTGGCGTGAACCCTGGCCTATTTAAGTTAGTTTCGCCACTTCTATCTGCACATTTTTAACCTTTTTCAAACACAACTAACCACCACAGCTTGGCTGTTGCATAAAACTCTTTCTGCAACATGACCAACCGCGCTCTCCTGCCAACTTGGACAATATTGTGTTTACGAAATTCTGTGTCTGACTCGTTATAGTAGCATATAAGTCACACCCTGTTTTTTTTTTGGCACCAAATATTGTTTTTAGTATCTTGCGTTCAAAGACCGGTTGAGAATTTTCATCTTTCTTAGTAAGTATCCAGTATTCAGATCCATACGTAAGAACTGACTTCAGTAGTATTTTTAATACTGAATCTTAGCTTTTCGGGCAGCTAGTAGGTCTTTAGATGCATTTGAGTGGAAAAATAACATTTGTTAGCTGCCTGTGGTATTTTTGTAACTTTTGTACTTATGTTGTTATGGAAAGTAACAAAGTGGATAGAAAATAACTTATTAGAAGTAGCCAAATATTGGATATAATTTTAGCCTTTTAAAACCACCGTAGTGTGGATTTATTAATTATTATTACACACTCCCTATTAAATCATTAACATAATTTGTAAAATAATACAAAATTTCATTAGAAGCGCAATACACAAAGAAAAAAATTATATAATATCAGTACGCTTTTTCATAATCAAAATTAAAATGTGAAATAAAACAATTTAACCGTCACAAAAAAATTATAATAATGTAGCCCCATAAAAAGTTAAATTTACAATAAAAATATCGACTACCTTCGCATATTCAATCCCCAAAAAATGCAATCTGGAAACTGTAGAGTTAGCTAATGCATGTGTTCTGACATTACCACTGTAATAAAACAATTAATTATGTCTCGATGACTTCGATGGTGCGTGAAAGTCAAGCAGACCGATATATATAATATTATAATATATATTATAAGCTACAATTTAACATTGACAAATTACAAAATCACTCGCAATGTGGTTCATTGTTTTACAACGTTACTAATTTCCCGCAGTATGTTAAGTCACCCGAAACTTCTCAGGTACTTACTTGTTCACTTTGCTTCACACACAATACCAATTGCATCATCGTTGCGAGGTTAGATTACATCAGGATAGGTTAAATAACTTAAGTTAAATAATCTCTGTCTAGAACTATCTACAATATCTATGGTTTGGAAAGTTTAAAGACTAACAGAAAGCAAGCGGATGTCACCGATTGCTATTGCTAGGCCTTGCGACTGTTTTGAAAATTATTTATTTGATCTATTTTGTAACATGTATCGTGTTAAAAAGTAAGTAATCTGTCTCTCTGTTGATTTGCTTATGGCTAAGCGCAAGCCGTTTGCAACCACTCTTCGCGATCTTGTACCTTGCTTAATGCGACGTTTTATATAGTAAGGCTCCGGTTCAATATAAACGAATATCTAATCCAAAAAAAAATCGTATATTACATTATATAAATTTCAAATCTATCTTAAAATTAAAAATAATAAAATAATTTAATTTAAAAATAATACGAGTATGTTTTACTTTACATCAGAATACACATATATAATAAAAAGTAATAATTTCCGGACGTCCTATACTTTATTCATTTTAGATCTCATCAAACATCGTATGAATTTTATTTCAAGATCAGATGCTGTTTTTAATTAATAAAATTACACGCTTTTTAAACGCAGTTTTGTGACACATTTTACCCGGGAAGCCATTGATTTTTTTTTTATGTATATGTAATAAAAAAAAAACATATTTTTTACACATTCCAGAAACCGACAACAACCAGGCCTCGGTGCTGAGAGGGTCTCAGTCCCGAACGAGTGACTGTGACTGGACCTACACGCTTACGTAAATCCATTTTGGTGGGAAACCACCCATTTCCAAAACCCTCCCCACCCTCCCTGCCTTCCTCCCCCTGGCCCCAGAGCAGGACACACGTGCTCAAAGCAGGCGTATCTCTTTGACTGGGTATTATTTATGCGCGTCGCGATTGCTTATCGCTGGCTGGCTCACTCATTGGCCAAATTAAATTACGTTCCAAATTCAAAAGTAAACACACTGCAGATAAGCAAACAAGGATATACAAAGGACCGCTTGTAACTTCCTTGCTGAACGAAATTTCACGAGTACAATGCAAAACACTGTGCTATATAATTATAGTATTTTTTTGTAATCACATCATCATTTTACAATATATACTTTTAAATAGAGAGCATTTTTACTATTTTATGCGCTTGTGCCATGAAAAATAAGTTATTAAAATATGGTCTCACGAGACGCGGCTTGAGCCTCTATAAGACACTCATCGAAGGCTCAAGCCTCGCCATCATAGACTATTTCTATCTCCAGACAGAACAAGTACGTTGATTACTAATTGAAGGGTAAATAATGTTAAACGTATATATTTGCATATACGGTTTGACAATTTTTTAAGCTTTTAGTAGTTTTTACCATTAGATCTCATGAGCTATACTAATAGTTATAAAACACAAATATCTATAAGATTGTATTTATATTTTACTTTGTTTAAACCACTGTGTTGTTTTTACGTCAACCGATTTCAATATTAATGTATCTTCGTCAGGACTGTCGTATAACTGAAAAATTCCATAAAATTTATACGACATTCATTACGGGGTGTAGGCGGAGTCTTGGTATGAGTGGAGAGGGGATTAACAGGTGGGCATTGAAATGGGGAGTATATTAAATAACTGATTGCTGATAAGGTTTAATTGGTTATTAAATATATTGAACTTAGTGTTGAGTGATTTTTTTTTATTTTTAGACTTTCTTAATTATCCAATCCTTTATTATTAATGTGTAAAATTTCAATTTCGTTTTCATTAACGAAATTGTTGCCAGTCTCTAATACTGCACTGCTAAAGAAGACACTTGTATCTTATATTTTTCTGATTTTTACGATAAAACTAATTTCTTTGTACTTTGTAGATGTATTCTTATTCGTAAATGATATGGCACATGTACTTGAAAAATACAAAATGTTCTATTCCAAATAAATATAATAAATCAATTCTATTAAGTTTTTAGGCATTTGACTTGTTCCCTCACTCATGCATATATACAATTCGCGATTTTCCAAAATTTAACCTGCGTACCTCTGTCCCTTTTTTTCCTAGCCTATCCTTAAGCACAAGGAAGAAAGAAGATGTTATAGTGGTTAAAACTGTTCTAACTGCAGAAAGTTCAGTGCGCTTGGAAATTGTGTACGGACAACTACAGTCGCTTCATTCCACTTCACTCCGCTAACGCTACTTAGTTAATCTTACCTTAATTTCGCTAATACTTAAAAATAATCCTTAACACGAGTGTAAGCATACACGCCGCAATGCTTGTATTTATGGTGGAGAGAAATCTATCAATGAACCAGCATCCGACAGACGAAAAGTAAGTGCCTTCCTTTCTTCATTATATTTCCACCACAATACACACACACGTTAAAAAAAACTTTTTATTTAGTTTTAAATTTATTTATTAGGTTACTTTTATTTATTATTTTTATTTAGTTAGTTAAAAATGTATTTTTTTAGTTACTTTCATTCATTATATATTACTGGCAGACAACCGACAGATTTGAAAGATGCGTGTATTCCACCAGCTTCCAAATAATAAATTGAATTCTTAAAAAATGTCATTTGTGGTAAGGCCTATTATTTTGTATGCGCAGTGTTTAGCCATCATGGGTTGTAAAATCTGTTAATTTTAAGGTTTTCAGATTTCTAAGGATCTTTGGCATCCATGACGTAGCGGTCTACCAAGGTACCCCCGACAAACATCAATGTTTAGTGCTGCTTTCAGTAGGCCGTGGTCTTCTTCTGTTAACATGAACCGAACTACCTTATTCAGTTTTCCTTTGCTTTTTGATTAACAAAATAAATATATGAAAAAATCGTTGAAAAAATAAATAAAACATGTGTACTTTTTTCAGTACATATATCTAAACTAGAAAATTATTCTTAACATTATAATTTAAAATTAATTTTACAGTAGACTCCCGATTTTCCGGTATATAAAAATAATTTTTCATTCTTGGAGTTTCCAGTCCCACATCAGACTCTCGATTTACTGGGTTTCCAATTAATTGGGGTTATAAAAAACGTTTTGTTTTTATAACATCTCGAAATATTATTTAAAATTGATTTTTCTTTGACTACATTTAAAAAAATTAATGAGGAAATTGATAATAATCATAATATTAAATATGATAAAACCTGTGAAATTATTATTGGAAATCCCCGTCAATGGCGAGTTTTCAATTTATTGTGTGGGCGCGTTTAGATACATTGTTTATTTTTGTTGGCATTTTTTTCTGACAGATATTATTCGATATTTTTTCCTACCACCCCAGGGATTAGACAGTCTTTTGTGTTTTTAATAAAGTCACTTTAACTAAGAAAATATATAATTTCATTACTTTTTATTAACGTATGTTTTTTCTTTTAAATTCTGGGTTCGACTCATTCGTTTTCAGAAAAGATATTAACATTTTTAAAGTATTATTATTTTTATGTAGAAATTACTTTCACATATTTTTGCACAGAGGATGAATAGATACTTAGAAATGAAAAATACATTATTTTTAGAAAAACAATTTTATTTAAGTACAAAGATAATAATTGGTATTTAAATAGGTATAATATTATGAAAAAAGTGAAAAGGTCGCCAGAAAAAGGGGGGATAGTGGAAAAGTTCTTTATTTTTTCATTTTCTGAAAATAATCATAACATTAAATATCAAACACAATGTAATACCTTTTTTTTTTAACAAACAAAGCTCTTAAAAAATAATGATATAAATATAGATAGGTACTTAAGTTACTACTAAATTAATATTTTATGTGAAATTTTCTTGCCAATACTTGCATAAAATCTTATACAGTTATAATTATAATGTCATGTCATCCGCACCCGCCGTTGGTTCTATTCCCATCTGTGTTTCAGTCTATGCCATGCAATTTTCCAGAGGCGATTATAGCGCTTGACGAGCTATCGTCTCATTTGCTGTTTTAAATTCTAGAATACGGGTTAAAAAAAACTATATTGCCGTTTCCTTGAAGATGTAGAACAGAATAAAACAATGCCTGAAGAAATTATATGTACATATAATTTCTTCAAGCATAATAACAATATATATATATATATATATATATATATATATATATATATATATATATATTTTTAGAGATGAAACAAGATCAGATCTTCACCGACAGCTTCATAGGAGAAATGTGGGTCCTCAACATCAGAATTACTTAGCTTTAAACAACAAAATGTATCTCCTTCACTTGTGGAAAAATAAAATAAAGATGGAGAAATAAATTTTACCGACATTGAAAGATGTTTGATGTTAACAAAATTGTAAATAAGGAATAATGACTTAACATTAAGATGAATTATCATCATTAATTTAAATCAGATAACTGCATTCAAAATGTAAATCTGTGCAAATAACATCAGTACTAGTGGCACAAGTAATTATTGTATTTGCAAATAATTTAAGCTAGATATATCGTAGAACAAATAAAAACTACTACAATACTACTTTCCTAAATTTATTGCTTCAGAGACTGAGGGATTAGAATTTGTGGTACTAGCCTACACTACATGACTCGCATCCAAATTATTTGATGTGATGATACACTATTCGTAAAATAAACTCCGAGGTGCAAATAATCTGTATTGTTAAAAAAAAGATGACATCGGTAGAAAGATAGCCATGATAAAATAACAGACGCCATCGGTGTAAAGATATAATATATAGATGTCAAATAATAAAGGGAAACATTCCCGTTTCCTAAAACAAAGAATTATTCAATGCAGATTAGACATAAATTTTTCCCATATAGGTACACTTGTATTTTTATTTTTATTAATTTACCCTTTATAAAAATCTGAATGATCACGGATTTTTACATTATTAAATTACTTAAAATAGTACAGCGCACACGGCCGCTCGTCTTCTTGCCCCCGTCCTGAAACGTCAAAAATCCGCCATCTTACAATATGCCGCGCTGCTATTGGTAAATACCTTACATTTACATATTGCAGAAGACATGTGCCACGCATTAAAAATAAATTCGTGACCCTACTTTTGTAAGGTCACAAAATATATATATACACGGAAGTATAAAAGTCCTTCTATGGACTATTTAACGCGGGTTCCTCCAGAAAATAATTCGTTATCTTTTACCCGTGAAAAGTTTTCACTGAAAACCTTAAATATAATATACATAAACACATATATTTGATTTAAGGTTTCCGCGAGCACTAGCGTATGGAATTGGCGTCTCTTTTAGGTTAGATTGCGTTTTTTTCTGATGGTCGACGTTTCGTCGCGGTAACACGTACCATTGTCTAGGCATTATCTCAAAAAATTACAGTACAACCGTAAATTTTCGCGGGAGATAATTTCGTCGCTAATTTCTAGTTCGCTAACAGTCGAGCTAATTTCAGTTCGAAGTCAACCCGTAATGGGTTGACTTCGAACTGAACCTAACCTAACCTAACCAATTCTGTACCTTCCTACATATGTCACGTATACGAGTATATCCATCTATCCACTCCTGGATGAGGGCTTCCCAAGTTCTTCTCCCACTTTTCTCTGTCCATTGTTATTCACTGCAACAAACTTTCGCAGAATTTGACGATTTAGCGGGTTTTAAGGTGGCATATCAGTGTCTTGATTCCTGTCGGATACCACTAAAAAAATTGTATACACAAAAGAAAGAAAAAAACAACTGGAAAGTAGTACGAACTTTTTGCGACTGCATTTAGAATAATGAAAAATTTAAATACAAAAATACAGTACAAAAGTTATACATAAATCAATTTTATCGAAAAATATTATTGTTGATACCGGAATTCTAACCAATCCAACCCGAGTAACGTGCATTAACCGATTATACTACAGCACACAGTACATTGACGACAAATTTTTGAACCTATATATTACACTTTTCAAATTGATACATCTATCGTCCCATTATTTGAAAGCCATCTACTTTATTTTTACGGAATCTCATATACCTTTGAGTAATCCGATAGGAGACGCCAGAATTAACAATATATTTTTATTAAATTTTGAACACATTGATACAACTTATATATTATTAAGGGGAACACATTACGTTCTTAATAATAAAATAATTCGAAAATCTATATTTAAATGGTAGGGTGAATGGGTTAAAGCATTAGAATGTGCGTTAGTTGGTATGCTATACATACATGGAAAATGCTTAGTTATCGTATTCAAGGCTAGTTAGAGTAGACAAATGTATGCGAAGAGGAAATTAATAATTGAATCATCGTCTAGCGCAATTTGTACTAATTCCTATTACACTAACATTCCTTCAGCCGACGCGGCACCGCCTCTTCGCTCAAATCCACCCACACACATAATATCTACTCGGTATGTTATTCTCGGCAAATTTTATCTAGAGTGTGATCCGACCGAGTTTCGGTGGCCAATGTACCGAAACTGGTTTTCGAAGTCAAAAATCCATTACTTAGTTCGCCCGGTCACCGCAACACAGGTGACTACCAAATTGCACAACTGAGTTTAAACTTGTGCATTATAAAAGGTTAACGCTACTATTAGATAAAGTACATACTGCCATTAAGGTCAACGCTACTATTAGATAAAGTACATACTGCCATTAAGGTCAACGCTACTATTAGATAAAGTACATACTGCCATTAAGGTCAACGCTACTATTAGATAAAGTACATACTGCCATTAAGGTCAACGCTACTATTAGATAAAGTACATACTGCCATTAAGGTCAACGCTACTATTAGATAAAGTACATACTGCCATTAAGGTCAACGCTACTATTAGATAAAGTACATACTGCTATTAAGGCCAACGCTACTAATAGATAAAGTACATACTGTCATTAGCTTCATGGAGTCCAACTTAACCATGGAACTGATACATGAGCCGATGTAATATTATGATTTATCTTGTGTATCATACGTTGAAACGTTTGATACATTTCATTAGAGTGGTCAATTTTATTTGATATGTGATCATTTTGGTCTAAAAGTACATTTATCAACAGGTTATTTTCTGTTATCGGTAATTTTAAAATTTGAATTATAAATATTACGTAAGTACATATTTGAACCCCTTCAGACCTAAATTAAATGACCTGGATAAATTTTTTTTTTACTCAAATTTGTATTGTGGATCATTAAAAAAGAGGAAAATATTTTTATATAAATTACACTAAGTACATTGCAAAGTGCAAAAGGTCTCAGGGAATGATATCATAATATAGTAATACAATATTTATAATGTATTTTACATAAGTTATATATAATTAATTATTTATTTATTCATTTATTTAGTAATTTATATGTAAACGGGGATGATAAATAACTAATAATAATATGATTACATTAGATTAAACCTATTTCATAATTATATTTTGAATACGAATTTAGCCAAAAAATAACCTACAAAGTTTGCGATCCGTTTCCTATATAATTTTCATAAAAAATTAATAATCCTATCCTATATAAATTAACTGGAAATTATTATATGATAAATATCATAGAATATTTTTCAGTTGAATAAATATTTCTCATTTGAATACAAATAATCAACACTCTGTATTACTTAAGAATAAATAATTATGAAACAACAATAAATACAATAGAATTTGTTTTGTATATATTTTGCAAGAGGAGAAAATGAAATGAAAAACAGAGATATATTACGTCTCACCAGGATGATCCTGTACCCCGTCTCTGTGCAATGTTGTACTGTGCAAAAAACGGACAGCATCAAGTCATAAATAAGGGGATGATTCATGGCGCGGTGGTCATGGGGTGATTATCAAAAACACTGGACCCACCCCCACCGCCGAGGCCTCCCCTTCCCCTCAGTGGGGCGGTAATGGAAAACAAAGGGCATTCTTACAGCTTGATATCCTCGTGAAATTATTTTGTAGTTTTTTTTTTATTGTGAACAGTTTGTATTTTATATGAGATTTCATTTTTAAAATATGAAAAGATTCTCGTTTTATTAATGTTTCATTTATTTATGTAAGATATTGAAAAATTCTGTTTTAGTTAACATTTTTTAACTGGAATTTAAATTTATGTTTGCATTTATTGCATTATTCATTGAATTGTTATATATATATATATTTAATTTTTTTATGAATTTTTGTTCAAAGATAAAATATACGTATATTTTAGAAAAAAAAATACTTCTTAACTTTAATTTGATTAAAAATTCGAGTATTCAATAAAAGCCACCCACTAGCTTTAATGTAAATTATAGTTATAGTTAATATTTCATTTTTATTAAGTTAGTAAGTTACATACGAAATTTTTTTGTCAGTTTTTGAATTTTTTATTTAATATATTTCCGTACAAAATTTACTTAAAAACACATACTAGTACAAAGAAAAGATGGATTAAAATTGTAAAAACCTGAAAAAATGTATCTTTATAAAAATATATAATATTAGATATATTAAAACAATTTGTCAATGTTGTAACTTTTAAAAAAGATAATATAATTTTAAAAATAATATGTATATATTATAATATGACTCATGCATAAAGTGTACTTATTGGCTGGCTCTCTGGCTATTTTTTCATTTAGTGTCATTTCATTTATTATATTCTAGCAAACATACAAATCATGCGTAATGTTGGAATTGATTCTACGTTTTTATCTACACGTGACATCTAATGTAATAGATTTTCACATGGCATCCCTAAACGTATTATAAAAATGACTTTCTTAAAATGTGGACCAGCTGTTTTTGGAATGTGTGGTTCAAATAAAATAGACCGCTTCGTAATAACTCCGCTGCGCGTTGGTAAGAACGATCGTTAATCAATCGAAATAAAGGTCCCGAAATGATTGCTTTATTCCCAATCAAATTTGGAATCGACCAGGAGAAAGGACTGCGGGTGATTTGATTAAAAAACAATCGGCTTTCATCTCGTTCGCTCGCTTTTGTATTAATAACGAAAACAAATTTTTGAAAAAGCGGCTCAGCCCGCGGCCGCCACGCACGGTCGAGTATCAAAGATCAAACAGTCAAACTGAACGGCATTCGATTAAAAACCGTCGCCAGCAAACCGTTAATAATGCCTGGGGATAATTCAATGATAAAGTAGGTGAAACAAAAGCATTCGAAAATCTAACCACCCCTCCCCCCCCTTCCAACCCATACGGCCATAGCCGCGGCCCTCAACGCGAAGGGTCAGCGATCCACACCCCGGCACTGGATTACGGGCAATAATCAGCCAATCGCAAATGAGAGTCGCTAATCACCAACACGTGATTATTGGAAAATCGGCCGCTAGATGGCGGGGATAAATCCAATACTCTTGTGAAGTGGGGATATAATTTCGTAGTGAATATTATACAAATAATAGGTAAGTAAAATGTATTATTTCAATGATTTAACTAAGATTAGTCTACAACGAAAAAAAAAATTAACTTTGTTGAATGATGTATGCTAATTTATAATATTATTATATGTTTATATATATGACACGGACAGTTGATCATGCAACTAAAATTTATACTATTTGTGTTATTATTATATATTATTTATTATATTATATCAAATTGGCGGAAATATTATATTCCCCTGGGTATAAGAAAAATATATATATATGATTTTTAAATGTTATTTTTGGTAAAAATGTTTTCTTACACTTCAAAAAAAGATACATATGTCTACTTTTCATTCTATGAAAATGAAGCCTGTATGCGAATTATTTACAC
Organism: Eubasilissa regina; assembly: GCA_022840565.1. Classification (NCBI taxonomy): domain Eukaryota; kingdom Metazoa; phylum Arthropoda; class Insecta; order Trichoptera; family Phryganeidae; genus Eubasilissa; species Eubasilissa regina. The sequence continues at coordinate 34,059,669 of JAINEB010000018.1, forward strand.
TGATACATTTAGTGATGTAATATGTTGTTAAAAATATGGAGCCATTTTGTCATATGAGAGGGCAAAATTTAAGTGCTTCGTGGTTGAATTATAGACCTGACAAAAAAATAAAATAAAAATTATTAAACGAAAATAGACAGTAATAATAAGAAAATACTTTGTTTATTCCACTATTTGTTGATAACTCAACATGAGATATTTATATAGCAATAACTATTCTAAATTTTTCAATCATCTTTTGGAAACAAACCATTATTTTTACACAAAAGGGTTCCCTTCCCCCTTTCTTTTTCTTATTCTCTCACACCACATATATTTGCAGTTTTGTTTATGTTTATTTATACCTGCAATTTTAATTTTATTATACTTTGTATCCTGAAAAAGGGACCTTTAGCCCTGAAATATGTTGAGTTATCAATAAACAATGGAATAAACAAAGTGTTTTTTTATTATTAATATAAAATGTTGCCTCAAAGTAAGTTTGCAATTATTGAAGAAGTTAAAACAGATAGATCGATTTATGTATATGTAGTAAAGAAGATTTGTCTAAATATTTTTAATTACTAAATTTAAATTCATAGAAATGTGTTAATCACATTTAAATGCATATCTTACTAGTTTTTTGGAATATTTAGCTTTGGGATATTACGAGCCACTGCATATTTGCTCTCAAAGATAGAATGGTAAGAAAGATATATGACGCAAGTGTTGATGGAACCAGAAATAGAGGACGTCCGTGGAAGACTTGGCACTACCAGGTAAACCAGATAATGGAGGATGGTTCTGTTAAAAGCCTCAACAATTGGCGAGCTTGTATAACAAGATGTATGAATGTGGATGAGGCGAGAATTGTGCGTCAGGACAGAAGAGTGTGGCGTTTTATCCTCTCTGCCTGCCCCCACGGGGAAACGGCGTGATGGTAAGTAAGTAAGTAAGATAGAATATCGTTTCACTCAACTTGAGATCTTGGAGTTTTATGATTTTCTATTGCGCTATCGATGAATTCATTTCATATTTTTTATTCCGTTTCGTAGATTCTTCCACCATCTGTTCTCATAATTATATGAAGAAACTGATCGCTTATCACTGATATTTTTTTAAATAATAATAAAAAATATTTTTTAAGTTTTCCGCAAAAACATGGTGGTTTTAATAAAATAAATTTTCCAGTCAGTCTGTCAAAGAAAGCTCACGTGATTAATACAAAAGCATTACATAATTTTGTTAAAAAAACTTTTCGTTTGTAGATAGATACCCAAGGCTGAGTAAAAATAATAATGAGAGCGTGACTTTGTCTAATTCTTTTGTATTATTTTAAAAATTATGACAAACATAACAAATGGAGCTTATAAACATATATGTGCGTAAATATGGAAATAATATTAATTATAGTTTTTTATAGCGTTATGCCCTTACTGTTTATAGATTCGTTATATTTGGAATAATATTGTTACGCGTAATATAAGACTCACCGCTAGGCTTTTATCGACGGCACTTGACGGATGTTTGGAAAAATAAATAAAGTATAAATTGTGTCTTTGCTAAATGTACAGAGTCAATATCATCATTTTTGGTATGTAACGTATTATATTGTAGGAAAATAACGTAAAAAAAAACTCAATTTTAAAATAACACGTTATAAAAAAATTCGCAGGGCTGACAGCATTTAAACTTACGCTCCTGAAGAAAGTCTAATTGCTAGTCAGGATAGTGTGAATATCACCATATTGATCATATTATCATCATGAAATATTCTTACAACAGATAATTATTAGAACACATTCTTATTGTGAAGTTGTAATTATTCAGAACTTAGGTCTGTGATATTTTAAATATGAATCAAATATATTAATTGGAAAGATATACATATAAAACCAATTTTATCGAAAAATATCATTATTGCGCCACTGGAATAACCCGATGAAAGATAAACATGTAAAATATTTTGTATGTATATCTTTCTAATTAATATATTTAATTCATATTTAGAAATAATTATGTATTTTGAGTATATATAAATCTTCTTATTTATTTTCTTGATCCTACGCATATTAATTACTCAATTGATTAAAATTTTTGTTATTGGGGATGATTTTATAATCTGTTTGATCGTGAATTTTTTTAAATGGATGGCTTAAATAAAACCATGTTATATTTCTACTTGAGTTTATTTGCACTAATCGAGTTTCGGCAGAAACTGTAACTCTCATCGACAGGTGAAGTATTAAACTCAGGTAGAGTTATAATATTGTTTTATCTATATCCATCAATTTTGATGACGAAACTCTACAAAGTAATCGCTGAATCTATCAATAATGCAATTTTTTATTTAATTTATAAATCTATTATAAAAAAAAATGAATTTCACAGAACATCGGACTTCTACAGATCACCATCCATGTTTAATATTTTTTGAAAAAAATGTTTAATTATTTTTATTTATTATTTGGTCAGTTTCCCGTGTAAATTTAATAATATATTGAAATAGCCTTATTAATGACTTGTTTCCGTGCGAAATGATAATATTGCAATCCTTGGCTCGGCTCCAAGCCTTCTTGCCTTGTACTGTGGAACCTCTCCCCACAACAAGTAGCGCCGAGCAACCCCTTACACTGGCTATGACAGATATTACTATTGTCTCCCCAAATATAAACACCCCTCCATCCAGCCAGACATCGCACATACAAGTAAAACAGCAGTTGGGAAAATTCTCCGATGCAAAGCTGTTTATTTGAAAAGTATTCTGATGTTATAATACATTACCGCTAAAATACTGTGACTCATTTCATCGCTTCAAAAAGTTTTAATAATAATAATTATTAATATTACTATAATAAGCCTTCTCGTAGAGAATATTAAATACATACTAATTAAATACACCAATAAAGCAGAATCAAAAAGGGATATGTTTAAACACATAAAGATAAAATTTTTTGACGCCCGAAATAATAAAATAGGTACTGGGTTTGTGGTCACAATATACCAGAAAAGTACTATACCAGAAAAGCGATCTGCAATAATACAGTAAAATACTAGTGTAGCAGGCAGGCCACGTAAAGTGTTTTACTTTGCTGCCAAAATCTTCAGCAACATCGCTCATTTTTATAATATTGTAACACGCACTTAAATATGAAACTAAAATTTAATTAATATTATTATTAACGTACCATCATTATCAACGATGTTAAAGAAGGATCCCAAAAATAATTTTGATTGATAAACGTCCAAATGAGAGAATGCTTGAAGAATCTAAAATAACGAGCATCGAAGCTATTATCAGTTACTTAGAATCAAAAAAATCACATCAGACTTTCTGAAAGCGAACCTTCAAAATACAAGTTTTAAGAGTGATACCTGGGCAATCAAAGAGGTCTTGGAGGTCTGAAGAATCTCTATTTGCTAATATAAAAGTTTAGCTAGACAATAAAAAAAATAGCAGTTAATAATGGGTATAATACATGTTTGATAGACACTATTTTAAAAAATAAATTAAAAGAATATAATAATCAGTTTTTATATAAATCACAGATGAAACATAATGATAATAATGATAATTGGCGTAGGATTTTATACATAAATAACTTTTCGAAACAAATATCTAAACACCTACCACGAGATATTAGACCAGCATTTTACACAAATAATAGTATAGGAAATTTACTCATAAATTCTAAGGACAAGGATGATAAATTTAACAATTCTGGCGTCTATAAACTTAGTTGTAAGGATTGTGCTGCATTTTATGTTGGTAAAACGGGTAGAAATTTTAATATAAGAGTAAAGGAGCATTTGAGATGTTTGAACAATAGTGGGTTTTCAGAATTTGCTAATCATTTGATAGAAAATAGTCATGGTTTTGATAAAAAATTGGGATTGTCAATTTTGCATATAAACGGTGTAGGTCACAAATTAAATAATTTGGAATCGTTGGAGATAAATAAAGCATGTAAAAGTAATCAGGAAATTCTAAACAGCCAACTAAATTTAACTACGAGTCCTATTCTAAAATTTTTTCCTAAAAATTATTCGACTAAATTTGTATTGAACAGCAATTTGAGTTAGGTACTAAATTTACTTTTTAAATAATTGTTGTTTTTAAAAAATTTTTAAAAATTTAAAAATAGATTCTGGATAAATAGAAAAACAATTCTATATTTTTAGTTAGTTTTGACATATCCTGAAGAAGGAAAAGGTGTTTTCCGAAACCGGTAGATGTTTTTTAAACTCAATTGTGGTTATTAAACTAAGATAATAAATAAAAAATATGAATCTTAACCACCAAGTTAATATTGCTTATTTTAAAAGTAATAAAATAATCTGTTCCGTTAGAAAATGTCTATTTAATTTGGACACCAACAATAAACAGATGTCATTCGTTTGGATTCCTCCACATAAGGGAATTCATAGAAATGAATGTGCTAATAAACTGGCCAAGAAGGCCACTCTTTCCGGAGTTTTCCCTCATCAATTCCATATTCCAATGTATGACAGACTTAATATAGTAAAAAAACGTACGAATTCTAGTTGAACTGCACAATAGATGGATCCAAATAATCATAATGGTAATCGGCTTAACATAATTCAAAGATCTGTTCCCCGCACTCCCTGGTTTTCCAAAAGAAAAGTCTCAAAAAGAACAATATCAAATAGAAATGAATAAGAATAGATCTAGAAGAATATCTCTAGAATGAGAATTCTAGAGAATATTTCTATAATGAGAATGAAATAATCTAGAGAATATCTCAAGAATGAGAATTTGGCATTGCCAGGTAGCCTCACATTTATTCAGATTGAACTAATTAGATTCCCTAATGTGTGAGTGTGGTGCCAAGGAGCAAACCCTTGACCATATATTTTTTGCCTGTTTATTGCGGATCATGGGTTTTTTTTACAATAATGTCATCAATTATAATTTTCAACTCCCGGTTAATTTGTCTCATTTTATTTCCCTTAATTCGCCACATTTAATCTATGTGACAGCAAATTTTTTTAACGACAGTGGTATTGATCTGTAATATAATATTTCCTATTCTATAATATTATTGTACTTTTTTCTGTTATGTATAGTTTTAACTTGATTAATGGCACAAATGTGGATTGCCTATTTAAAAGAAGAAGAAAAAGAGTGATACCTAAGAACTAACTTCAAGAGCCAGATCTGACTGGAAAGCAATGGTATAGACTAGCATCCAAAACATTTAATCAGAACGCCAACGGCATGTTGCAATCCGGAGAAGAAAACAAAAAAGCGAACAAGAATTCAGCCTTTAGCCACTGTCTGGATCCACAATTGAACTCTTCAGCCACGTTAGAATCCACAAACGTGAAGGATAATCTTATTTTAATACGACAGCTGATAATGATGACTTAACAGAAAGAACTTTATATTTTATCAGACAAGGACACTTTAAAGAGAAACGAGGATATTGAATAATATATTAAATATCTGAAAAGTGTCTCTTCGGATAAAGGTAAGATAATAAATCATTTGTTTTAAATATCGTCATCTAACACGTTCGCTTTCGCCTTTCTTTGACTATTTTCATTTATTTAATTCACGGCAATTGTAGCCACAGCCTGCTAGTGTTAAGTCTTTTGAAATATATTTTCTATGCAATTCAGTTCGAAAAGTCTCAAATTAGATCCTCTGTATTCCCAATATGCAGCGTTATTATTTATAAAAGCAACATCCTCTTTCGGTATTATTTCAGATCTAATATAAACTTAACGTTTGAAGAAATGAATCGCACGACCAAAAACCGACTACATCTAATCTAGTTTTAATTCAAATTGCAGTCTGCAGGGGTTCCGATCGATTAACGCACTTCTATTAGAGATCAATTGAAGTATTGAATCGCGTTTATTATTAAATGCGCCATTAAATTAAATTGCTCCAATCCTGCGCACCATGGACTATTCAAGAGACCAACGACGCCGATCATAGAATAATAATAATAATAATAATAGGTGATAATTTAAATTAAAAATTTATATTTCATCAAAACTATAACTGAGAGGGTTACGTAATTGTGCTTGTTCATTTAATACTGTAATAAAATACAGTATCGCTGCTAACTTCGGAACAACCTTTATAAATGTTATGTCACTGATGGAAAAGGGTACAGATGATAAATTACATTGAACACAGTTTGAACTATTAGAATGTACTATTTTGACATTTTACACACCGCCTCAAAACGAAAAAAATAATCACTTATAACATTTATGTAGAGGGTATTAATGTACTTACTTATAAATACAAATATTCCAAAAGGTATCTACATTATTTGCTAGGCGCAATTCAACATTAAGAATAAATAACCTTCTAGTGTAATGTATTTAATTATAACGAATTAAAGATATTCATTATATCAAATACCAGCATCTTATAAAAGTCAGCATGAAAAAGTATCATATATAAATTCCAAAAGTTTTAAAAAAACTTTAATATATAGGTTTAAATATTTAATTTACATTTAATTAATAGGTGATATGTATTTGGTTATCAAAAGTCTAAATAAAAAATAATATTTAAGATTTATTAAGATAAATCATAAATTTTAATATAATTATTATTATTTATTCTTAATATAGTGCATATATAAGTATTTTTATATATGCTCTAACATAAACAAAATCAAAATCGTTTATTTTTGCTAGAATTTATGTAGGGTGTTCAGTGGAAAAATTTCAAGATTAAATTGTAATTGCTCGTAAACCATCAGGGTGAGGTAAGTGGGGGGAGGATATTGTTCGACGCGCGTAATTTGCGGATTTTCCAGTCGCAATGAGTCACTGGTCGGGAGGGCACCGCGCGTTCGCGGTTGAGCAATATTTAAAGTGCGGTGATTCATTGGTTCGTGCGCGTAGCGCTTTTGTACTCAATTTATTATTCGATGAGTAAGTGATGGACCAAGCACGCAACATGTCAGGTGTTGGATTGAAAAGTTTTGACAAAAAGGGACAATGGTTAACCAAACTTCTCCGGGACAATCAACATCTGCAGCGATGCCATAGTATGTGGCTGAAGTTCGACGTGACATTGTGCGCAATTCGCGTAAATCGATAAGAAAGATTCCAACCTGTACTGAAATAAAAAAATCAACAAAGCACGTTATTTTTCAAAAGAAACTAGTTTCATCCATACAAGCTGCAAATTGTGCAGTTTCTCAACGAAAATTACTATTCTTTGCGTGAAACCTTAAGGAAAATGATACTGGAATGTTTCGGAATAGCACGAACCCTTGGAAACATATTGTTTACAGACGAAGCACATTTTCATATCGATGGCTATGTTAATAAAAAGAACATGAGATACTGGTGCTCTGACAATCCAAAAGAATACCATCAAAAACGTTTGCATTGTCCAAAAACGACAGTGTGATCTACAATTTCTCCCCGAGGGATAATAGGCCCTTATTTTTTTAACCAGCAAGAGACAGTCACTGCTGACGTGTATAGCCAAATGATCGACAAGTTTTTGGTACCGCAACTGCAGCTGTTTCCCGTATTCAACAACAAAACACAATTTCAGCAAGACGTGGCCACTTTACACAAAACTAGAATTTCAATGGAGAAGCTGAGGGGAATTTTTCCCATTAAATTAATCAGCAAGTACGGAGACATATCCTGAGCACCTCGGTCACCGGACCTTACACCGTGAGATTTTTTTTTATGGGGATACTTTAAGTCGAGAGTTTACAGCAACAATCCTCGAACAATTCAGGCCCTACAAGAAAATATATTATATGTATAAGTTGCTGCCATTTAACCAACGCGTCTTGAGAGAAATTGACGGCTCTTAGACGATATTGTTTATAAAACGTTAAATTACCATCGTTGAACTCCATTTTGTATAAATAAATTATGAGAATAACATTGCAGTTGTTTATTTTGATTTAATATTAAACTTGATCATTTTCCACTGGACACCCTTATTTCCACACATCTGCTTAGTTTTACTTTGAATCCATACAGTTTCTCCTCGTTTCTTATATCTTTCTGAATGGCAGTCTCAGTCTATCTCTTTCTCTTGTATGATTTTCATACTCATGTTGATTTGCTTCAATGTTTCGTATAAATTCCGCCGGTGTGGTGGCTGATGCTTACGAGTACGCTAGAGTCGGTGGATTATTATGCGACTACTTACAATCGGTTCTTGTAAACTTGGTGTGTTATTATGTTATACTATAGAAAGTATAAGATAAATCTAATTCACTGGAGACGGTGCAGAGGTGTGTGCGAGAAGATGGGCATGAAGAGTGAGTGGTTCTAGTGGTTACCTAGACTGGTTCGATCGCAGTGTATCGTTGCCTGCAATTTGACGGGTACCAGACGGATCGTATGGCTGTTGAGTATTTATTTATGCAGATCTATGAGGCACAAGCAGGTCCACCACATGCCTTTATGTACCCCGTAAATAGAATTTTTTTGATTTATGGGGGCGTTTTTGACATGAATATTAATATTTTATCTATTTGTTTGTTTATTTATTTATTCAGGAACATATCAAAAAGAATATAGCTTAAACACATCAATATTAGGTATACTAACTATGATTATTATTATACTTGGCATAATTTTTTTTAGTAATGCATTAGATTTTAGTTTTTGAATAAAAAAAATACACTAATTACAAAGTGGACGATAAGCTAAAAGTAGATTTTAATATAATATATTATATGTTGTGGTGTATATTTATATTATATTATTTTTTATATTACCTTACTTTGTAATTTTATAAATACTATCAAATATTCTTGTAAAGTCGAACTATAATAACATTATCATTTTGTAATAATAAATAAAAATACCGTACTGCAACTTCTGATATATTTTCTGGATTATAGGTAAAATACGTATTATATAATCGAAATTTAGCCAAGGAAGACACTTAAATCTGCCGTCAATGAATGGCCGAACTCCACTAAAAAGGAAGAACTCCTCGTGCGCAAGTGGACGGTGCGGGAAATAGAATTCTGCGCCGTTATTTTAAAACATCTCTCGCCGGAAGTAGTGCGGCCATAACTCGGGTTCGCCCTGCTCCGCCGCGGTAGCACTACCATCATCCATGGTCAGGCTCATATTTTCCAAACTTAATATCTTTCAATTTTTAAATTGAATGTTTATTTGGACATTTACAGTATTTTTTTATTTTTGATATTCATTTTCTTAGATATTCAACTGTACATACAAACACTTTATATTGATAAGCATCTATCGACGGTTGATATCGTCGATCTGCCGGAATACAAGTTTTAGGTCTAGATGATTATCGAAACATTTTTTCAGTTACTTTTAGAACTAATTAAAACTTTCTAATTACATTCTACTCCCCCCGACACCAAAAATTATTGTAAACAGCAAAAAGAACTTTACTTGAAAGTTGTAACAGTAAGTAACCAATCAAATGATCCGTTGCCGTCGTTAAAAACTATTACGTTACTAAGAACTAGTTATTTTTAACACTCTGAACGATAAAATGGCAACCTCCCGCTCCCAAAAAATACAAATACTTCAATGAATATATTTTGCATCCTAGGATGGATTATGCGGAACCGATTATTTCAATACCAAGTAACTGAGTATTTTGACGACTGGTGGTAACCAGTTAAAAATCACTGGGACACAAGTATGAACCATCAAATAAGTATATAAAGTAAAACCTCACTATTTATTTTATACCTACAGACGCGTATATGACGCGTCTACCCTAAATACACCGCAAGCAGGAAAAAAAATTCTAAGATATTTTTTTAAGCTTGTGACATTTATTTTTGCACAATTTAATAAATATAAAAACTGGCATGTCAGAAAAAGAGTCATTTGCTTATAAAATATTTATTTTGTGCAAATGTACCACTTTTCTTATTAATAAAGTAACATTATTTTAATGAAACATATTATCAACAGGTCGTTACTGACCTTAATAGAATATTTTACAAAGGCATATTAAATTATCTTCAAAATAATTACAATGTAAAGTTGTAATAAATATATAATTAATATGAAGGTGTATCTACCCAGTTTGAGGTAAAATATCCAAAACTATTTTAAAACAGTTAATATAATGATATTTTACAATTGACAATTTATGTTATTGAAAAATTTATAAAGTATTAAAAAAGTGAAGAAAATGAAATGTCATATAAATAATATAGGTCTAAGTGAAGTCCGATTGAAACAACTTATAATAATAATAATGGGTTTTGGGTGATCGGATTTTTTTTAAGACCCAATTCGCCATAAAAATAATACATATTATATAATACATTAAAGTCACGAAATATTTATTATGTTTTGAAAAAAAAACCAAGGAAAATATAAATATATAAAAAGTTCACACATATACATAAATATAAACATATAATGTAACAAATCAAATTTTGATACACACTTGTCATTGACAAAACAGCGGTATTATTATTATTGTCATTGATGAAATAACGGTATTATTATTATTGTCATTGACGAAATAACGGTATTATTATTATTGTCATTGACGAAACAACGGTATTGAATATTAAAAATTGTTTTCAAACGACATTTAATTCCAAAAATGCGTTACAATCTCCAAAATATTCTAATATATTAATACTTTTAAAATTAGGAATATTAACTTTGTGATTAAAATTCATATTTTTTATTTATTATCTTTATTTTATTAACCACTGAATTGAGTTAACAAAACAAAGATAATAAATAAAAAATATAATATATTAATATTTTACGACATATTTTTTTCTAAATACTCTTAACAACATTCCATTTTTTCTATAAAATGTTATAAAATTTCCCAATGCCTTATTTTTAACGGTCCAATTTCAACATATTTTACACGGATGGAGTATCTGATAAAATACATATATTATATTTTTAAATTAGATAAAATGTCAAGGTTTTCTATAAATTTATGATGAATGATGTTTCCATATAACATTTTACAGAATCAGTTTTGTCGATACACCAAATTTTATCAATATCATCAAATTTATTTATCAGTTACGATATACACTCCTAGATTATATTAATAATCAAATTAAATTATAAGGATGCGAAAAAATTTTAATATTAGAAAACGGTTCGAATACCATCCAGCATCCTTTTGAGAGGTTAATTACAAGTCTATGCAATCATCTTCGTTATCATCATCAGCTGTCCCTCATATTCGAGAAATACTAGGTGTATAAATGGAGCTCTTCAGGTGGCTGACCAAGAGTGTGGGTCTTCAGATGGTAATTCTTTGAATTCTAGAGCATCTTGCATTTACCTCCTATCTACAACATGCTATTGGCATTCTACTTCTTCGAGTCCTTGTGATGTTTTGGCATCCATGCAATCGTGTAACCTGAGATTTAATCTCAGTAATCTCCTATGGTAGTCTATTTTGGTAGATTGATTAGAAATTCATTCAACCTATCGCTACCAATGCAATATTTTAGATTCTAATATATCTATTCCCTACATATGAAGCATCTAATTCCAAAATCCCACAAAAGTATTTCGGATAATTTGAGTAAAATATGCAGTTTTGTAAATTTAAAAGCCATTTAAATCCGTTTATTTGCCGTGTTCAAAATCAGGGTTAGATCCAAAATACCCCAAAGCAGACAAAGTTTAAGTTATTGTTCCCCTAAAATAAAATCAGTCAATCACAACGCTTGTTGATGATCACGTAATCTAAAGTTCAGTATGGCTGCCAGAATGACATATACAGAAAAAAATTACACTACAGAACTGTCTCTTTAAAAAATTCTAATATAAGAACAAATATTTTGTACATTTGCTATCAAAATATACGTTTTGATCCATAACTCAACTCATAAAGTCGTTTTAGGGGGTTTTGGAATTAAGCGCTACATATGTACATATTTTTAACATAGTTCAAGATATTTAATTTTGATTATCGCACGTAAAGGCATTTTACTTGACAAATTAAAAATTGATATCATGTTTATATAATAAATTACAAAATAACAGAAATTGTATTTTAAAATTTACTTAATCTTTGTGTACCTATCAAATAAATTAAAATTTGAAACATAAATATTTATTTTAGAGGTAATACTTTAGAAGTTATAAACTTTAAGTCCATTGTGAATTCAGGTGAGCGAGAGTACTGGGTAGAAGTTATAGAGAAGTGCATGCTACTGGCACCTCGGGGTGAAATACGTCTCTGGGTTAGAAACTGCGGTGCAATCGACATGGAAATACATGTCCATAGGTACTAATACTCAACGTCTCGAAGTAAACCATACTTCTCTAATAAGGGTTTGTAAATACTGTGTATACCATATTTATCTATCAAGTTTTAATGAATATTTAGATACCCATAACAATTTGCAGAAAATGAAAACATTTTTGGATAATTGAATAATTTTGATCACGATATTAAAAAATATATTTCAAATTTTTGAACAAAGGATTACGAACAAAAACGCGTCAATATTTAACAAAAATCTTGTACCAAATTTGTATTTAATTTTTTTTTCTAATTTCAGTTTAAGTCCCGGAAAAATTATTTAGTTAGTATTCCAACTTTTCACGTATTATTAAAGTTAACTTCTAGACCAAAGCCTAATTCGAAAAAATTCTTCTACTGCAAATAAAATATCAAACTACAAAATATATCATATCGCGTATCCTAAAAACATGCCTTGATATACATTTTTTAAGCTGCATAAGATCTGCATATATGTATTTTTATCTTAAGAATTAAATCGATAATATATCGTAAGGTAAGATTTAATAAAATAAAAAATAAATTATATTAATAAAATAATAATAAATAAAACAATGAATAGAATAAAATATATACAAGGTTGCACATAAAAATAAAAATTTACCGAAATCCCTTGAAAGAATTTAAAGATATTTTTTATTGCCCGATAAACGTCTTACGAAATCTTGTTTACGGGTTCATTAAATCAATAAAATAAGGTAAATTTATTCGTTAAACAGACAGTAGCAAGAGAAAAAATTTACCAGGTTTTTCAAATTATTTTAAAATAATAACAAGAAGTATTTTTCATGATGTAAATACCGTTTTATAACATGTTTATAACTTCACATCTCAAAAAACTTGTAAACAAACTGGAAGCCTCCATTACACCAGTTAAAATTTGTTGGAAATATTTTTTAACAGTTTTTATTTAATACCTAGCTCAGTATGTATTATACGTATTTAGTAAATTATTGTTCATCAACTTGTAGGATCACCAAAACAGTGTAATAGCCACGTAATTAGTGTAATTAACTACTTTTATAATAATGTATATTTAGTACATATAATAATATTGTAGTATACTATTAATATGTAGTTCTTACATAAAAGAGTAAGGATATATTATTTACTCGTTAAAAGCAGCCTAAAGGTTAATAATATAAAAATAGTATCAACTCCATTTGTAAAAATAGGTACCCCAATAAATGGAAATGAGAATGGTTTGTATTAAAAAACAGAAAAAAATTAATACAAAATTCACGCGAGTATATTACGATTCTTTGATCATCGAATATTAGCCTTTTTGTTAGGTTTATTAAAAAAAATTGCAGTACAGCACAATAAATATAAATACGTAGGTAAACAATTTATTTACATATTCTAACGGTGAATGAAAATATAATTCGAATTTGCAATATCTAGGCAAGATATAAGAACTTTCCTATACAGTCACGCAAATATCATAAAATAACGTACATTTATATAAATAAGTATTATGAAATTCATATGAGTACTTACAGTAATTGTGACCAAGACTTATTTTACGAGTTGGTAGATTGGTAGAACTGGAGTGAAAAAGGACGTTGGGACGAATAGAATTTAAAGTCTTATGGCGCTACCTTGGCTTCAATTTTGGTCTTCTAATATTTTATGTTAAAAAAAATCTACCTTGAATACTAGTAATACCATGGAGCCACATAATATAATTTTGTATCGTTAAATATCAAAAATTTTACACCGAATAACTTTACTTGTAAAATAATTAAACAATTAAGTTTTTGGTTAATCATAATATTTCATAAAGAAAAATTTTATGCTGAAGACTTGTACTTTTTTTCTAGTTTCTATAATCTAGTTTCATGGTGAATAAGGTGAATAAGGTGAATAAGGACGTGTTATGGAATGAATAGAGATACATAGTGTAAGTTACACTATTTTATTATTATATCACTCTACTTCAAGATAAATTATTATCTTATTGGTAGTCAAGTAGGCAAAGCCGAGAACTTACACATATTATCTAAGGGGACAGAGGTATTTGAAATGTGAGAAATGTTTAGAAAGCTGTTGGAAAAATAATGAAGGCAGAGAAGAAACTGCTATCCCTAAAAGCATATTTCCGTATTTAATAAAAATATATTAGCCAAAATTGAAATAAACCAATAAAGTGATACACCGATACAGATTTATGGAATATAAAAACAGTTTGTTGATCTAGTGTATAAAACACTGACTAAGTGATCTAGTGGTCGAGAGTTTACGCCTCATTCTAGGAGATCATCAAGAATTAGTCTTATTGTCATAGTACAAGCGTTCAGCTTAGTTTGGAAATAGTAAGAATATTGATGTAACATGTATTCCGTGTATGCATCTTAATTTTTTTTTTTAATTCTCTATAGTTCACGATCAAATCAAATATAGGTAGAATACGAACACATAGAGAAACCGTTGTTTTAAATAACATTGGCTGTATATAAATATTTCTTACATGTGTTGATTTATAGCAATGGAAACACTTATAGTGTCTCTATTCACCCCAGATTATGGAGGTCTTCAAATTTGTGTATAAAATTGTCGGTAAGAAAGAGTTCATGTTTGGGCTTAAGTACGAGAACTAATCACTATTGGTAAACTTTTGCCTTCAGAGATTACGCCAATGGCTAGTTTGATATTTATATTCGCTTTTTATTTCATATAACTAACTTTCTATTATCTTCATGGAACTATCTCATTTGATTTAATTTGATACTCACCTCGGGACACCGGCAAGCCGAGATATTTTTCATAAAACAAACGGTTAGCACGTTGGAAAATTAGTAAGATGATGTGGTACGCCATGCTTTCCATTTAGTCTCAAGTAGGCATGCTGCGGATGTAAAACACACATGTACGCATAAACATGGACATTAATTCATACTTAAAATGATCTCCTTAAATGACTTGGCAAGTAATCCAACCCCCCGCGTGCGTGGCGTAAAGCAGCTGGAGTAATAACTCAAGCCGCGACAAACAAGTGGAAATAACGCGTTATTCATTAAACCCAAAAGGTTTTTCTCGTTAACGCGGTAAAGTTTTGAAATACATACCCAGCTTCAACAAACTTAATTTCTGCCATTTAGAGACAAAAGAGACTCCTTCGTTTTTATGCTGGGGTTTTTTTATGTTAACTATACTGAAACGATTGTATCCAACTTGAGATTTTTTTTAGATATTTGTGTAACTAGTAGTCAGTACCCGACATTGCCCGCGATTCAGATTTAGTTATAATTTAAAATAGGGTTTTAGGAGGAGGGGGGTGTCTTTTTTTTATGCAGGTCCTAAATATGTGTTAACGATATATGCAAATTTTGGTGTAAGAGAAGGGTGAGATATCTGAGGGAATGAGATGACTACATTTTACTGAGAATGGATGGATGGTGTTCACTACAATTATATTGAGGGAAGAGAGATTACTTGCTTTCTGCCTCGTATCCATTGATAATTATTAATTGTTCAATAAATTAGGTGTATCTAAAGTAAGCACCGTATTTCTACGTCAACGCCTCTTTCATCACTGTCAAATAACATATTCCTAACTATCAAACCATGATAAATATTAAAGATGCTTAAACCATTCCTGAATAGATTTCTTACCAAAAATATTTTTGTACAAATGTTTACATGGCATTTGCTTGAATCTCGTTACCAATTACATGTAATTAATTTGTCACATCGTTATTAAAACAACCCCTTATGTATGGCAGGAAGTTTCTGCAGTGCAAAGTTCTATTGAAATTTGTAAACGGCTTTTTAATGGGACCGTGTTGCTTTATATTTACCCCAGGACCCGTGACGCGCGCAACCCGTGGGTGTGCAACATTGATCCTCATTGGAATAATGTGCAACTCTGAACTGTAATATTTCATATTGTCTCCTTAACTCATAACCAGTCTTATAACAGTCTCATAACCAAACAAAAATTTTGTATTTATTTTTAAAAAATTCACGTGCGTTGAGAACCTTATATTTGTAATTTTCTGAGCTATTCTGCCGTATATATCTGACCTTTCTAGTTAACGTTTAGGATCTTTTAAGTATTGAAATTCTTTTTAACTTCTTTATATACCAAGATACTCTCAAATGAACCCGGTATGTGATCTCACATACTTTAAAATTGTATAATAAGATGATGTTGTTATAAAATTGCATTACTTTTTGCAGAAAATAAATCTCCCGCTCGTTACGGAGCGGTGCTATGATGGATTCTGACATATTAATCACAGAAAGCTACCTAGAAACATTGTGAGTAAAGCAAAATAGTATTTTAAGCTAGCTGATGTAAACTTTTTCTTTAAGGTATGTAACATAATAAATATTTTTTAAATTGAAACGCAATGTGGAATATCTTTAACAAACTATGTTGTTTATGGTATTTAAAAATTAAATAAAAATAAAAACGAGAAGAGAAAAGAGTCTACAAGAGATGCAAATTAAATAAAAACTGGAACGTTTTATAGGAAATTAAATGTATCGAATACTCGAGCTGCATTCTTCTGCACGAAGAACGTATTGTGCCGCCATTAGCTAATTTTAAATTTACGATTGAGAATGGTATGATGCTACGTGTTCTCAAGTTCTATATATATTTGATATGTGGATCTGTAAACGACTATTAAAAATAAGCTGGGCTAAAGGCCCACTAATGACTATGTGTCGATTCGGATGGGAAAGTAAAAATAAATCTTCAAATTCTCAAAATAATATATATCTGAATATTACAATGTGTTATGAGACATCCAAAAATATTGAAAACGGAAAAATTGCTAGCAGAAGTATCCCTGAAAGACGAAGAATATTCTGTCTGACGAATCTGTGGCGATGGTTCAGGATATCCAAATTCCATCGAGCTTTTCGAGCTGTTATAAATAAAATATTGTTTTCTTTATTCATAAACAGGTTGAAATTTTAACATTTAAGAGCATTTAAGATGTTTAAATAATAATGGTTATTCTGAATTTTCTAATAATTTATTATAAAATGACCATACTTTTGATAAAAATTCAGGATTGTCTTTTTTACATATAAATAATGTTGGTCAAAAATTGAATAATTTAGAATCATTAGAAGTAAATAAATCATGTAAATTAAACCAAAATATTATAAATAACCAACTTAATTTAACCACAAATTCTATTCTAAAATATTTTTGTATCATTGAGTCCATTTTCACATCCTTCATCACCATAATATTTTTTTTGGCAAATTATGGAATATATTTCACATAACACGTGAAATAATACGATATAGGTACTGTAAATACAGTTTCGTGATAATCCATTCATAAATTTAAATTATATTTAGTGCTAATTACAGGTATATTTTATGTGTTTCGATACCTATATATAAATGTTTTGAACAAATTATGAAATTTAACAAACCTTAAAAAGCTTATTTATTCAAAAAATATGTGGTTTTCTTTCGCTAAAAGGTTTGTAGATAGACATTATAATAACATTGTTGTTCTTTAATTCTGGGTATAAGTTTTAAAAACATAAATGAATCCATGACAATTTACCCTTGTAAAATACTTAATACTTTAGATTTACTTTTAATATTCCCTTCGACAACTTTTCTTTCAATATTCTAACCACTCTTCTGTCAAAACCTTTCTTCTAAATATTTTTCAATTCATTCGAAGTTTGACAATGTCACTGGGGGTAGACTTTTAAAATAAATTGAATAAATATACAAAGTTTGAAATATTTTATACCATCACAAATAATAAAGGCCACCACCGAGTTACCGTTGAAAAAATAAAATCTTCTGTCTCCACGGCGTGGGAGTCGAGATTATTCTCATACGAAAACTTCGAAACGCCTGGAAACTTAAAAATAGTGGCAAATCATGATAAAATTCATCAGACTGTGAGAGACGGCGATGAGTGGGATGCTGGTCTGCAAGGAAGGAATGTTTACGTGGCGGCAGTAAATAATATGTTGGGTAGATTGTGCGGTTTGTTTATACGGACCAAGCATCTGAGGATACAAATGCATGTAGTATTCAGGAGTCATTATCGTTGGCTGACACTCGAATCCATGAAAGAGATCCATTTACAATCTTTGTCGGTTCTCATGTAGCTATGGTTTGAAATGGAAAATTTAACGAACTGGAACGAACCGGAACGAACCGGAACAAACTGGAACCATCCGAAATTTTATACTTAGTTTTATCAAAAAGTGTAAACTTACTTTATAATTCTAAAATATATTGTGACGTTGTAAATGGGGGTCACGTACAAAATTGTCCCGTCACTTATTTTTGTCAAACACCTTGACATTTCGCGAATAGTTATCCTCAATTTGGTATCACATTCGGTGTCTCAGCATATAAAAATGGTTGCGATATATGATTCATTTTCAAACTATCGCCGAAGCTGTCAGACTAAAATGTAGCTATATGTGATTCACTATACCCAGAGAGTAAGTATTTTTCATTGTTCAATCACTAGTGCGTTATCTACTATTAACTTATTAACTTGGTAAATGATCTTTACAGGAAACAAGACGTTTCCCTTTGGCTTTTGTCTCTGGCTTTGCCTTTGGTTTATGCCTCTGGTGCATACCTCGGATTTTAACTTCAATTTCTACTTTGAATTTACCTTGGAATTAGTTGCCTACAGGCGATAATTTTTATCATCTACATCTACAACAAATCATGTCTACGAATTTGATCGTGTCGATCTGGATGCTACGGGCCGAACGTGATGTGATGTCAAGACATCTGGTATCCCATACGGGAAGAACGTTGAACTCGCGCCCAATCCGACGAGATGAGGATCTGTTGTCTGGATTTTATTTTGTCTTATTTCTTGTAGTCGTGTGTTTTTCTTGATTGGATGTCTTACTAATGACTAACATATTTTATAATAATTTATATATTTTTCCCAGTTTAGGATGAAGGCAGAATGTGACAAAAATGAAGTGGGTGTGCAAAAAGGTAAAAGAATCCGCAGATCTCATGTTCTGCACTGTCTAGCCGGTGAAAAGGAAGGATGTAGGTCTTTTACCCCACAATATATATACATTCTACTGCGTTTTTCCGTTTTTGAAGGATTGATGAGTAAGTAGTAACTTAAATTAGCTAATAATATAACGTACCAGTTATTAATTTTTATTTAAAACATAGTACGTGCTTGTGTTGCCTAGTGATCCAATGTTTAGGTGGGATTTGAGTTTCGTTTCAAGAATCACTAATTTACTAAACATATATATAGAAAATGAATATATAATTTATATTTCGTGCAAACATATGAATTCAATATTTTCATCAGAGTTCATGTTTTCTGTGAAAGTGAACTAGGCATAGAAGGGGTAGTGAACATCAACTATGTCTATTGCAGACCCGAATTTTTATGTGAATTGGACGTTAATCAAACGATCGATAAGTCGAAAGTTGCCTGCATACATATGTACATAGTGGTGTTTGGTATCGTATTTAAAAATAAATATTGCATAAAAATACGCCCCCGGGTGGACTCGAACCACCAACCTTTCGGTTAACAGCCGAACGCGCTAGCCGATTGCGCCACAGAGGCTGCACACGAGGATCTCGTCTATAATCTACGCTTTCAAGATTAGAGCTCTGTACGAATGACTAAAAACAACTACTCTGATGAATCCAAGCACTTCTTCGTAGATAATTAATAAAATCTGCTCGCGACATACTGACTTCATAAGATTTTAAATGCGCTCTTTGCGAGTCACCTCGCATATAGCCTCCGTGACGCAAGTAACAAAATCTTTAACCCTGCGCTAATGATCCTGGGTCATATTGACCCGAGGTGATTTCAAACGGTCATATATACTTTTTCACGTTCACCGTACAATTGAACGTTTATGTAGCTGGAGATACAGTCCTTCTCTACCCGAACCGCTGGTGTACTCAGTACTCAGTGTACTGCTCGCGCAGTAAAATGCATGTGCGTCAAGTCAAAACGGGTAAACATGACCCTGTAATATAATAATAATCATTCATAAGAAATCATTCAATATTCCACTATTTTAGTGTTGAGTGTTTGTCCAATAATAATCTCGTTGTTTAATACACATTATTATACATAATACAAAAAAATTTCACCATCAAAGTGACATCGAACGCCTAGGCGAAAAAAATCCATAGATAATGCATAAAAAAAGCATATTCCATGATTATTTGTCACACCTTCACATATTGATCTATGATTTGACAATAGTAAATATGACGTTCGGAAAACCCGCAAAAGATTTTAACCACGGGCGTCGGTGAAAAGTTATCATAGTAAAAAGTTACTAATGATCACACAACCGGCCCATATTATCTTAGCGTGTACACAAAGAACCCTTATTTAGTAAATATGTATTAAAATTAAGTAATTGACTTTTAGTTTGTGAAAATTCACTGACAAAATCCGGGTCATGATGACTAGGTGTCATCGTCCGCGTAATTATTTTCACCCCATTGGCGACGGGTTAAGATACAAGATCGTATTAGTGTGCCGGAACTATATTTATTAGAATCTCACAAACCGAAACTATATAATAGGAGTGGCATTCCGGTTTGTTCTGATCCATTCCGAACCCTGAGTGTAGCTGAAACCAAAGAGGGTTTTCAGGTAAACACACTCCGGACTATCTTAGACACGAAATGACAAAGGCGACAAGACGACTACTGTAACTCACAAGTTCTCAAATATGAATTAAATGTATTAATTAAAAATATATATATATAAAATCAATTTTAGTGAAAAATATTGTTGTTGCGCCACCAGTATTCGAACCTAGATCTCTTTCCAAACCGAGGAAGGTGCATTATCCAACTATGATACAGCGACAATATTTTTAGCGACAAATTTTCGAATCTAAATGTTACCTTTTTGATATTAATACATTTATTCGTTCCATTATTTGAAAAAGCCATCTATCCTATTTTTACAGAATCTCAAATACCTCTGAGTAATCTGATAGATAGACTCCAGAATTATCAATTCATTTTATTAAATTTTGGTCACATTGATACAACTTTATTATTAGGAGAACACATTCTCCTAATCACAAGTTCTTCACTTCTCATCTACTTTTATGCAGCATGACTCTATTTTAAACCATTAACCATCAACATGTTATACTGTGTCGGTTCCATCTATGGTTTTTCTTAAATATGTATACAGTGTGAGATGCAGGCAAAGCATTAAAAACTGGGCAAGATCAATGAAAAAATTTTTTTCAAATAAATGACTACAGCTTAGAGCCTCATGAAAACCTTTTTCCATGCATAAGAGTGATGGCCACACAATTTTTTGACCTTATTATTTTGAATTTGCTGCCTTCGGAAATTCTTAACTCGCTGGTACCAGTGTGACTGGTATCAGATTATTTATTATTAATGACTATAACCACTGTTTTACGATGATATCGCAAAAAAATAACACCCAACTAATATTCAATTATACTATTCAACATTATGTATATCAAAGCTTTAATTCGCGTAAAAAGCATAATTCACGGCTCACTAAGAAAAATAAGTAAATCAAAATGTAGCAAATCACAAACAATTAAAAAAATGTAATAGATTAAATATGTTAACTATTTGAAACTAGAATGAATGTATCATGATATTATTAAGGAAAACACATTCTTATTGTGAAGTTGTAATTATTCAGAACATAGGTCTGTGATATTTTCAACTAAATTAATTATAAATATATACATATAAAATCAATTTTGTCAAAAAATATTGTTTTTGCGTCACCGGGATTCGAACCTGGATCTTCATTTCCAATCCGGGGAAGTATACTACCAATTGTGTTATAGAATCTCAAATTCTGTAAAAATAATGTAGATGGCTTTCAAATAATGGAACGACAGGTGTATTAATTTGAAAAAATGTAACATATAAGTTCGAAAATTTGTCAAGAAAAATACTGGCGTTATAACACAATTAATTTAGTATTTAAAATATCATGATATTTTTAAAAATTCGATATTAGTAATTATGACTTGTGAGAGATATTATGCCCGTCTCAACACACACAGACGGGCACAGTCCAAACACAATTAGACAAATTAGATAATTAAATAAATCAGTGACTGACTCACAATTCGTGATTTCACGCTCGTTACGAGTCGAGAATCAAACTCCTAGAACTAATTAACCAATGCTTCATTTCTATACTACAGAGTAAATATTTAAAGATCAGTATTCCAGAATTTTTAAAATTCGAATTAAAATTTTGAAATTGAAGAATGATATTTAAAATATCTGTGTATTTTAATATTTGAGTTTGTCAAATAAGTATAACTATTAATTAATGATTCGGTAGAACCGTCCGATTGCTCTTTATAAACATTGACGTTGGAAACTAAATAAATAATAAAAGATTGTCGATAGGTGAACGAAGCCTTTTTCAGATGGCTTTTATTTTGGTTCGACATATTATTTATACGAAAAATAAAATGTATTAAAATAGATCCTTAAATCTGAGAAATGCCTTGAATTTGTCCCTAATAAACTAAGATGGAAGCGAATGCTGTAAGTACCCCATGATTCGCTAAGTACAACAATGTCTCTATCCCCCAAAATTTAAAGATTTGTGAAAGACTTTTGACAACATGAGAAAGATTCTCACATATTTAGGACTGTTACATAAGGAAACGATGAGTCTTGAGAAGTTTATGATCAATGGGGCAGTTTAAATAAGGCAAAATAAAGTGTGGATTATGTTGCGGTGTAATTATGTTGATCAGAAGGTTGTAAGCGCAGCAATTGAGGCTTCTATATCTCCCAGTTTTTCATTATGTTCGAATGATCGTAGAGTGTGAGGAATGTCTATGATGGCGGACTAGAACAGATTATAAGAACTACTTACGGTTGACATTAGATTTATTTGATACTGTTTTACAAAGTTGCGTGCGAATAGCTACTGAAGGCTGATCTGAAGCTTGTGGTCGAGAAGACGGCAGGTAGGTGAATGGCGCTCACGCGTCATTCTTCCCGATGGTTGTTTGATATTATTGTAGCATGCTGTCTGACGTCGGTACCAGTGGTATTAATGGATGTCGAGAGCCTGGCTTAACAGCCAGGTAACTATGAGGCCTCAACAAATGGATAGACCAAATAAATGAGTTAAAGGGGTCTCTTTAAATCTTGCGATCAATGTGGCATAGAAGCGGGAGGGATGGAAACGTATTTTGTACCAAATTCCAAACATATCAGCGATGCTCAGCGTTGAACACACGATGATGATGAAGAAGAAAAAAAATTGAATTATGTTTTTATTTATATTTAATATAAAAATAACACATATCTCGTTGCGATATGGCTATTAGTCTATTTCCGCCTATATTTGCTTTCTTATAACGCCCGTTTCCTTATTATAATTTATCGCCCGACGCCATTGTTGCAGTACGCGATAATAACATATTAATTATATGTTATTTATTGCCGCAGCAGATAGCGCTTTCTTGGCTATTGTTCCGCAAAACAGCGTTATCATTACAGGGAACTGTAATCACAAAGCGCTTTCTCCCGCCCAAAAAGCGAAAAGTCATCTGTTTTGGCGCGCGGAGATCGGTAAGAGGTTGGGCGGGAACGGTAAACAGTCACAAAAAGGCGGGAAATGATTCACACTACCTTTTTGAGTTAAGAACATCGCTTTACGTATAACTATGTTCAGAATACTCGCATTTTAAAACAATTTATTAAAATTTAAAAAATACTAACTACCTGTGGTGGGATAAGATCCCGTGGACTGTATCTGAAGTAATTTTAAGTAGTTGACACAACCCGAATTAGAACTCTGAAAAAACATAAGGGCAGATGGATCTGGCCTACTATGCTTTGAAGTCCTGGGTTGGGCGTCGTCTTCACCTCCGGTTGACGAACACGTTGATTATACCGAACCGAGATATCACTGCACTTCCGTAAATCTGGAATACACTTCCTCTGCGCGGTCCCAGCGTTACGCACGGCGTGGATGTAGGGCGGCAGAGGAAAGAGCATACAAACTTGTGGTTCGCTATCGGATCGCCATATGTCTGTTCCCGTCGGCGAAATCGCAAGTAATGAACCGGCCAGAGCGGGACAGGTATAGATTATTGGATGTACGAAAAGGACAGGGAATGAGTATTCGACTCGCGTCAACAACCTGTAACATTCTTGTGAATTACACTCCACCCGTAAATCTCTATTAAATAATTTCACATCGTCGCTATTAAATCTATTAGCGTCATTTAAAGTAGTCTTGAACAAATTCGTTAGATGGCAGTGCAGATTACCAAGTAATGAATATGAATATTCATTTACAAACTTTTTGCATTATACAACACATGTCTAATATTTGTAAACATATCAGATTAATTTAGGATAGCTCTAGGTGTATATATTACTAAAAAAAATTACTGGTTATTATGAAGAAGTACACTATGTGGTACATTGTTTAAGCAATATAATAAAGGATATCCGCGTTGCGGATTACTTGCTGCTATTCTATATTAAATATTACATTTTCTAAATCTACTTCAAACATATCACCTCTATCTGTTTATAACGTTCTAGGGGAGTCTACGAGAAAATACATTTTTACTATCTCTTTTGCTTATTTTGTTAGGTGTAAAAATCAGCATTATATTTGTATACGATAATTTGGCACATCAGCCAACTGGAGACGTACACGGCTAGAGTGGTAGAGCACTCGGCTTAGCATATGAAAGGTACCGATACATAGATAAAAATAAAATATAATGTTTAAGTGAGAATTAATTTCTAATACATTTTTCGTGACAAATTTTGCAGGTGGAACCACCGAAAAAAGATATTCAAAGTTAAAATTGAATAAGATCGATCCGATTTAAAAACTCTGTTAAAAAATCATATGGTGACCAGTAGGTAATAATTAAAATTAAAATATAACGTTACCATGGTGACTACATATTTAATTAAGTGGGTACCCATAAACGTTAATCATATATTTTAATACTTTTTGAAGTGTACATGTTCGAGATGCCACAGCAGTAACGTGTGTGAATAAAAATATTGCTAATAAGCTAAATTTATGTTTTAATACGTCAAACCTCTCACTCATATTATACCAGCGGTGAGAGTAAAGCAATTAGTTTATGCAATGTTCAAATTGAAATGAACATAGTCGTCCACTTAAAATTGCATTAATGCATCGAGCTTTTAATACGTGTTTACATCTGACACAGGAGTAATATTTTTGTAAACCACTTATATTTGAGGTAAATTATAAATTAACTCGCACAACTGGATATGTCAGAGAAACGACTCGTTATCATGCAACTGATACTGGCTTTGTAAATTTGTACATTAATTTAATTCAGGACTCACATAAATAATGTTATAAGTATAGGGTGTCCAGTGGAAAAATTTCAAGATTAAATTGTAATTGCTCGTAAACCATTAAGGTGAGGTAAGTGGGAAGGGTATTATTCGACGAGCGTGATTTGCTCTTTTGCCAGTTGTAATAAGTCACCGGTCGGGAGTGTACCGCATGTTCGCAGTTGAGCAATATTTAAATTGCGGTGATTCATTGGTTCGCGCGCGTCACACATTTTATACTCACTTTAATATTCGACGAGTAAGTAATGGGCCGAGCATGCAACTTATCTGGTGTTAGGTACAAAAGTTCAGACAACAAGGGACAATGGTTAACCAAACTCGTCCGGTATCATCAACGTTAGCAGCGACACCAAAACATGTTGCTCAAGTTCGACGTGAAATTGTGCGCAACCGCGTAAATCGTTAGGGAAGATTGCAGACTGTACTGTAATAAAAAAATCAACAGTACACGTTATTCTTAAAAAGAAACTACAGTTTTACCCATACAAACTGCAAATCGTGCAGTTTCTTAACGAAAATGATTATTCTTTAATTAAAACCTTAGCGAAAAACGATACTGGAACGTTTAGAAACAACATGGATGCTTGGAAACATATTGTTTACTGACGAAGCATATTTTTATATAGATGGCTGTGTTAATAAACAAAACATGAGATACTGGTGCCCCGACAACCCAAAGTAACGCAATTAAAAACGTTTGCATTGTCCAAAGACGACAGCGTGGTGTGCAATATCTGCTCGAGCAGAACCGCAACTGTTACGTTCTATACCGCAACTGCAACTGATTTCCGAATTCAACAATATAACACAATTTCAGCAAGACGGGACCACTCCACACACAGCTAGAGTTTTAATGGAGAAGCTGAGGGAAATTTTCTCCAATAAATTAATCACCAAGTACAGAGACATACCCTAGGCATCTCGGTTGCCGGACCTTACACCGTGCGACTTTTTTTGTGGGGATACCTTAAGTCGAGAGTTTACAGCATTAATCCTTGAACAATTCAGGCCCGACAAGAAAACATCCTCCGTGAAGTTGCTACCATTGAACCAACGCTTTGCTCTCGCGTGTTCGCAAATTTAAGAGTCCGATTATAAAAAGTATCTTTAGAGAAATGGACGACATTTAGACGATATTGTTTTTAAAATGTAAAATCCGCATCGTTAAACTCCATTTTGTATAAATAAAATATGAGAATAACATTATACTTTTTTAAATTTAATATTGAATTTGAAAATTTTCCGCTGGACACCCTTTATGATGTTGTACTAATAAATCTTTATTTTACAAAAAGTGAATCTGTTTACTGCACATATGTTATTTTGTGTTCACTTAAACATATTTAACTTGATCTGACTAAAAGGATAGGCATGGACAACACGGGAATCAAAGTCGTACATAATCTGTTAAATATTTGATCACTAAAGTTACAAAGGTTATCAAATTTAAATTGTACTTGACGATGCGTGACAAGATCCCAGTACGTAAATAATACAATAATAATCTTGTCGACCGCTGCGTATCATCCCGTGACTGTAATCCCCCACCTCCTGTCGCGTACATGAGTCGTTCTTCACGAGGCGCCCTCTATATGCCTCCGCAGTTAACTACTTCCGAGGACAACGACCTTCGTGGTGTACACTACAGATGCTGATATATTATGCTGAAAGTAATTCGAAAAATTAACGAATTTAATTCGGAATACCCGATTTTTTTTTTGCAAAATAAGACCGTAAAAGTGTCACAACGATGCCACATTTCACTTTCAGTAAAATATACGGCCTTCTTAAAATTCCATTAATGGTTATCTAAACTAAAATCAGCTCCACTTCCAAAGCCATTCCTGGGAAAACAGAATGGAATATTTTTCATCCCTAGGTCAATTGAAAAACAATTAAGAATTGGCCCTCACACCTCTCGCGAGATTTATCACTTCTAGATAATAGATATTATTGGATTCTTATGGAAAAACGTACTTTTGGATTTAAATTTCTCTACTCCAAAATCATAATTGATTTCATGGATTTCGATTTATGTTTGTTCAATATGTAGAGACTTTCAGTTTTAGACATATACTTACATGGACCTGGATAGTATTCTCTTTATTGTGTCAATATTACATCAAACTTCTTTACAATTAATACATAATCTTTCTCGGTCGTGGTGCTCATTTCTCAAACTTGATGTGTTCATTTTATTGGAAATCGACCTCTCAGCCTCTGCAGGTTATCTCCATATTTTCTAGCAATATGCCCAAAATATGAAAGGATTATGTATCTGCATTTCATAGTGCCTTTCTTTAGTACAAAGTTACTAAAGAATACAAAAATTCGTTCGTTTCGCAGTCCATGATACGCGTGGTATGCGACGCCAGCGCTACATCTCGAAGGTTTCGAGCATGCCCCTTTCTTTTCTTCTCGGTATTCATATTTCGACCTAGGGCTTTAATCAATTACACTTTAATTTTTGTGAGATGGAACTGTTCATTCAAGTGGTAGTTGAAGACATACCAATTCTCCTTCGGACCTCCGCTTCAGATCCTCCATTTTTTGAGACGAGAGATTCCAGTTAGATAAAATCACTAACTTGTTCATAGTCATCAAGAACGTTAGTTCTCAACATTTGGTCGAAGCAGTATATTTGTATCGTTTCTGACCCAGTACCGAGCTCTCTTCCTCAAACTTATAATTAATAACAAGGGACCATCTAACACTGACACTGTTCTGAGATGAGTTCAAAAGTGTTTATTGAATTTCCACATGTATTTATGTATATTTTGTTTTGAATATGCAAATATGATCAGTTTTAAGATATTATCTTATTTTTAGTATTATCAATGCACACTGTGAGATGAGGGAAATTAAAAATAAAAAAAATATTGTAAACTAACAATAATGATCCATAAATTGAAATAAATAACTGATGCAGTTAGAACTTTCAGCTCTTGCTATTTACTTTAACGTCCGTTAAATAGAGTCGGTGTGTATTTAAGAAATAAATGTATTTGGAACCCATTTTACGCATTAACTCAAATTAGCCCAAAATGTTAGTTGGAACCTTGTTATTCTAAGGGGTCGTCGTGCCATCTCGTTTTTACTGACAGTAATCAGTTTGGTATCGTCTGCAAATTGAAGGAATACATCATATTGGAATAAAAATTATACCATAAATACAAACATAACTACTGTTAAGCATCATTGAACCAAGCGATCAGGCTACATATCATCATACGAAAAATATTTCGCGACCAAGGTACTAAAAATAATTTAAGTCCAATACAGAAAAATAAATGGCGATACGCAACTACCAGGTTATATTTAACAGATAAATATACATCACTCGATAATCTTCTATTTGCTAAGTCGAGTAGACGATGAGAAATATAATATAAGATACAAGTCTCTATGATATATGTGGCAGGAGTAATAGGAGGAGCATTGTCTACCGTTGTGATGTGATTCTATATTTAAATAAAGAAGAATGTGAATAATTCTGCTGGAATAATGGTCCAAAAGTTTTAATATCTTAAGCATCATGTTTCCAATTACTTTGAACGTAAATTTTATTATATATTAAATCACGTAAAAAGTTTATAATAAATGACTGCTTGCTGACTGGACTAGGGAAGTGCCTAGCCATACAAACATACTCTAGGTATGTATATTATATATATAATATTTTAAATATTTATTATAAACTTTACATCGTGATTTTTATTCACTTTAATATAAATTATCAGAAACTTTGTTTTTAACCACTTTGTGAGTTGAATTTAATATACCAACCGGTTTCGGAAAATGCCATTTCCTGTATGTAATAGAATTTTCTGAAACCGATGGGTGTATTTAATTGAACTCGGTTAAGAACAAAATTTTTAATAATTTATATTTTAAATATAATATCTCAATTATTCTGTAGGTAACTGTGATATTATATGCTTAATATATTATATTATGTATGGTAAAAATTATAGTATATTTTGTAGGTAATACGCGTAATGGCGGATTTCACAAAAACTTATTTAATCATCATTAAAAAAATGTTTTCAAATAATCCGAAATTATATTTTATTTTATTTAAATTACGTCTTTTGTGTCTCTTGAACAATAAAATTATTACCTGGCAATTATTACCATCATTTATTCTCCTGTTGAGTAAGGTCATCGCCTACACATTTACTTATTTTCTTGTTAAATAGTCCCCGATCTGACCCCGTCCCACAAGCCAGACTCCTTTAACCTTTATCTGCGAAGAGTCGACTGAACCGTATTTGATCCCGTCGCAGCCTCAGTCCTCAGTCCACAAGTTAAAGAACAAATCATTTTTATTGCCAGCAGCCGTGATAGCGTTTCGGCGGGAAGTTTCCATTATAATGTACGAGTGGGAATATAATATGGGAATGTGGAAGTGGGGGATAATACGGGGATGGAGGGGGGTGTTGGAGTGGAGATATATATTTTTCAGGCGGGGACAAGGCATGTTGCCGGTAATGGGATGAAAATATGGCCGTTTCTCTTCTTGGTCTACCCGTAAGTGCTTTACGATGCTAAAAATTAGTGTCTAAAAAAAGTTTGAGGTTATATTCTCTACTTTTCGGTTCATATACTGTTTTTTATGTCCTGTCAAATCCATTATAGTTATTTACGTTTTAAAGTAATATCAACATGACGTATTTTTTTATTTATTTTATTCACAATTTCTACAACGTTCTCTCGGATAAATAGAAATATCCAATATTTTAAAATGTGAACTTTATCACGAGACAGTGTCGAGATAATATTGCAGGCACAGATATGTCTTGAAATCTTTTATTATACTAACTTAAAAAATACGTAAATTGATAAATATATGTTACATAAGTTATCTTATGTATACCTCATCAAATAAAATCATATATTTTAATTATTTATTAACACAATATTAAAAAATTGTCTAAAAAAACTCCTCATTGCTTAGTTTTATCGTTTTAGAGGAAATGTTGGCTTTACACTTGCATATGTTTAAATTATAGTACAAAAATTAAGCTATAATATTTTATATAATTTTTCAAATCGAGCTTAATTATTGTCATACTACGTAAGATCTGACAATAAACAACGAATGACGACTTGCTCCGTCGGTCTCATCTATAATGTATTTTACAAAAGTTTGGAGACAGGCGATTCATTCATGTACATGTAGGTATGCATATGTATTTATATATACATATTTATATGTGTATATATAGAGATTATTTAATTTGTAGGTTATTTCATATAAATAATAAATTTCTATCTTTATGAATACTAGAATAATTACATCCATGTTAAATTAAATCATCAATTCCCACTTGTGCATGACTCTTAATCATCCATCCCCTTCAATTATAAAATATAAACATAGGAAAAAATTTAATTTCTACGTCTTATTAAGAACAATTTTTTTTTAATTATTATTTAGAATGTAATCAAATAAATATGATGCAATTAAAATTTAATTAACAAAAAATTCTTATCCAAACTGAATGATAAGCATACAGATAAAAAAAATAAAGCAACAATTATTTCGCCATATCTGGTTAAGATTGACCAGCGTAAATCACTACTAGTTTCAAATCACGGAAACTTGAATGACAACAGGTGATTTAACCATCGAATAAATTTTAATACTTATTTGACAATTTATCTGGAAATAGTGAAATAGCTTCTAAAATTTATTTTATTACTCATTATAAATTTCTCATAAACATAATGCATAATTTTTCAAAGATGAACAAAATTTATTAAATACAAATTTAATGTATTCATTAGAAAGATATAGATAAAAAATCAATTTTATCTAAAAATATTGTTATTGCTACCGAATTCGAACCTGGATCTTTTCGTACACAGGAAAACGCATTAACCGATTATACTACAATAACCCAGTGTACTGACGACAAATTTTCGAACTTACATATTACACTTTTCAAATTGACACATCTATCGTGCCATCTTCTTTATTTTATTATATTTTTTATTTTCTTCTGAATAATAACAACTTCAAAATAAGAATGTTCTCCTTAATAATATATTAATTGTATCAATGTGTCCAAAATCTAATAAAAATTCATTATTATTCTGGCGACTCCTTTTGAAAATGTAAAGTATAAAGTATTTGAGATTCCGTAAAAATAATGAAGATGGGTTTCAAATAATGTAACGATAGATGTATCAATTTGAAAAGTGTAACGTGTAAGTTCGAAAATTTGTCGTTAATACTCTGTGTTGGTGTAGCATATTCGGTTAACGTATTTTCCCCGGATAGGAAGAGATCCAGTTTCGAATCCCGGTAGTGTGTATCTTTCTAATTAACAAATTGAATGTGTCCTATGTTCTGAATAATTATAACTTCACGATAAGAATGTTTTCTCCTTATTAAAATTTATTAAAAATAAAAACATATTTTTAAACCATTTGTAGCTACCATACTCTCTCAAAACATAAATCAATATTCTTTCTCCATTTCAGACATATCAGTGAAAGCGTATTTGTTTAAGCTGTACACCAAATTAATGTTGGCTTTATCCTCCATTCGCGCACGCCCCTGCCTTAATTAAATAGGAATTAAAACTCTAATCATATAAATGAAATAAAAGAGAAATACGAAGTCATAAAATATGTCAATATGTACATTTTTTTTAAATATTGCATTTTGCGTGGTTTTATTTTTTTTTTTCTTACATGTATCAAAATACACGGTTCGAGTCTGGAACATTTGAAGTTCTCAACACCAATCCTTTCCAATTATTGCGAAAGTATTTTCTCGCGTTATTACAAGTGCCATCTGTTATTGGTATAACAAGACGTATAACACGTTGGCAGTCGGATGTAATATCGCCCATAATGGTCACGCGATATGAGATACATTAGAGTTTTGTGAAAATATTACATAGAAAAATTCATTCCATAAGTTATGTTTTCTTTACGGTAGGTGTATGTGCAACATATTTATTTATTTATTCACCATACATACATTATTTACAAACAGAAGTATAGAAAATAACGAAATTTTATTACATTTATTTTTGACATTTTTAAATTTAATTTATAGCACTTTGTATAGGTAGGTACTAGGAATACACTACTTTTGTAACGTACGTATTTTCTCACTTTTAGCCACACTTTTCGTCGATGGATGGATGGTGTGAGCTTATATGTTTAAATATAATTTCACGGACTCGAACCAGCTTCATATTTATGGATAGGTACTGAATTAAATATGTAATCACCATGGTCACGAGAATGACGTATTTATTTGGTCACTTTTTCATTAATATTATTAGAGATTATTGTATTACGAACTAATCTAAGACGTTTATATATTTAAAAAAAAAAACAACAAAATAGATGAGTAATGAAAATTTTCCACTTACAACCAAACGAGTAAGCGTTATTAAATTTTAACACAAATGTTAAAGTTAAATGTGCTAGGATTATTCTAAAACAGAATAAGAATAAAAAAGAAAATAAATATTTCTCAAATGTAAATAATGATTTTATAATATATAAATATTTGAAATGTTTATGGAAAGCGAGTTTTTTAATAAACAACCTTATTGTTAGGAAAAATAGATTTATTTATTAAAATTTCTGACAGAAAACAGTTGGGAAACCAAATAATATTTACTTCCAGGCCCATTCAGCTTTATAGCTGATCACATAATCTCTCTCTAGACATCTAACCATAATGTAACCATAATGATAGAGGAAAGGATAGAAAAAAGAAGAAGAGAAAGACCGAGAAAAACCTTCATGGGCCAGATCTGTTGGAGTGAAGCATTGCAAAATATAAATCAACAAAAAAACTATGTACATCAAGGAAATTTTCCTGAAAAATAAAATTATACAACCAATTAATACGTATCAATGTTTAACGCCACTCATGAGACAAATGTCTCTATGGAGATGAAATTCTGAGAGTGGGACAAGAGATGTAAGCTTGGTATACATCAATTAATCTCCATGCAAAATTTAATATACAACGAAAGTGTCCGCATATTGAACATAAATTCTACACTGTTCTTTACCGAGACTGTTGAGAACAACATTGAACACGCACATTCTTGTAACAAATAAAATTACTAAGAAACACACACTTTCAATTCAAAGACACAGATACAAATACAATACAGAGATAAATCCATATGTGAACTGTGTCTCTATTAACCTTACGACTGCGGTCAATAGGGACAGTACAATTATTATTTGTGTTTACTACTGTTTCATGGAGTTACATAAATATAATAAATTATTTACTATACCAGTTCTGATACTTATTGTACAAAAATACATTAAATTGTATTATTTTAATATATAAAAATACATTAAATTGTATTATTTTAATATATAAAAATATACATATTTGAGTAAGAATTTCATGTAAAATCAAACTCAAATAAGGAAAAGAGAAAAAAAAGTAGGCATGCGTAAAGAGATTTGTTTTAGGATTTCATTTTAGGACTCACAAATGCACTCTTTCAAATGACTTAGGAGTCTAGTAAAATGTCTATTACGATCTAACGCCATTTTTTTCTGTTTTATTAAAACCTGTATTGGTGTATTACTTCATTGGTATATTTCAATTTTGGCTATTAATGATGGAAATATGCTGTTAGAGATAGCAGCTTCGTCTCTGTTTTCATTATTTTTGCAAATGCTTTCTAAAAATCTTCTTCCTTGTATTTCAAATACCACTGTCACCTTAAGTCACCTGTAAGTTCTCGGCTTTGTCCACTTGTCTACCGATAATATAATAATTTATCTGGAAGTACCGAAACATGATGCTAAAATAGTGAACTTATACTATGTGCCTCGATTCATCCTATAACATGTTAATATTCACCCAATGACTTGTCCCTATTCACCAGTATAAAATATTTATTAATCGAAAATGTTACTTGCAAAAAATACCAGCCTTCAGCATAAAATTATTATTTGTAAAATGTTAAGATTAACCGAAACACCTAATTGCTTAACAATTTCACAAAGTATTGTGATGTAAAATTCTGTCCTCTATTTAACCTGCAAAAGCTTTGAAATGTTGTTATTACATTAGATAAAAAAAAACTATAGTTTAAAACTGAATCAAGAGTGGCGTAATAAGACTTTAAACTTTTTTCTTACGATGATCCCTATTCTCCCCAAAGTTCTTGTTCACCCCAGTTTACGGTACAGTAAAAGTCCAATATTGTCGGAGTTGCAAATTTTTTAACAGACGACATTTTGAAACAGAATGCCGATCAGACTGGCTTTAGAACTTACTCGAGATATCTACCAGGTAATTTTTCAAAAATGTTAATCGAAATCTGATAAGTGTATATATATATATGAATGTAACACGAGTAGTGCAAAAGGTGATAGGCGATTATTTCGATTAATTTAAATATTTCCAAGTTATATATATATATGCAGAGTATAATAAACCTAGTCCACAATAATTAATGTGTGGATACCTGACCAAATTACGAGTCGAAAATGTTTTTAACAAATTTTAACAAAATCATGTTAAGCTTTAAGAACACTTACTTCGAAATAAATATTCAAAAATCTATATATTTGCTTCAGACCCTCAATCTACCAACAAAATATGATCTAGCCGTTCGAAATTTGATGATTTTTAATTTTTTGCATTCAATATATATTTTAAAATCAATTAAATATTTAAATTATTTTAAATAAACGCATAATAACGTTTTTTTAAATTTTTTATAAATATTCCTTGAACATTTCGACTCGCAATTTAGTCAAGTATCCACCCATAAATATTATAGACCAGATATGTAACACCTGTTAATGGGTGTAATTTGAACCGAGAAAGCAAGCAAATATTTTTTATTAATAATAAGACAAAACACTTTGTTTAAACCACTATTTATTGATAAATCAACATGTTTCGATATCTATGGTATTTTCTGAATTTATCAATCAACTTTTGGAAACAATCCATTCTTTTGATATTAACAAGGGTTTAGAAAATATACATACAAATACATCAGTTTACAATCAGATAAATTTAAAATTTTAGAATTAAGAAAAAGTGTTAATAGCAAGCTAAATATTATAAATAACCTAATCCTTTTTGTAAATAGTCGCCTTTTAAACTTATTTTCATATTAGTTCCTACTTAGTTACCCACCACTTATACTTTATAATTTTGTTTTTATCTATCCTTGTATTTTTAATTTTAGTATACACTGTTTCCTGAAAAATATACCATAGGTACAGAAATATGTTGATTTATCAATAAATAGTAGTTTAAACAAAGTGTTTTGTCTTATTATTTATATCATATATGGCCACAAAGTAATTTTGCTAATATTGAAGAAATATTTTTTAGATAAATAACCATTTTTATGAATATCTTTCTAGTTGATTAATTTAAATTGTATTAAAAATACCACATAACTACGTTATAATATTGCAACTTTACAAGAAAAATGTGTTTTAATTTTTTAAAAAAGGTCATCGAACTTCGAGCGGTCAGATGTTAGAAGATTTTAGAACCTGAAGCAAGAGTTGTAGTGTATAGTCAGGAATCTACGCAAACATATTGTTGACTAGGTTTTTTTTTCCTATGTTGCATCTTGAGACTCTCTGCAATAGTATTTCTATCGAAATCTACCTAAAATTTATTATTTTCAATGTAAAATACAAAGACCAGTAAATGAATAGACATAATATAAAATGTACATTTAGGAGAGGGGTTTGGAACATTAGTTGCGAGACGAGAGGCATTTTACACACACATATGAAACATTTGTGTACAGTAAAAGTATTTATTCTTCAAAAATTAAATCTTTGTGAAAACAACACGTATTTTTTACATTAATGTATATTATATTGTCAGGGTTTAAATTTTCGTTCCAATCGACTAATATTTAAAAAAAAATGTTGCTGAGTTATTTGATTGCGTAAGTGGTACTTAAGTAATCACGTGGATCAGAAATTTGCATTAATTAATCTATATATTTGGTGATCTATGGTAAAATATAATTGTAATGAGAATCTACTCGTTTTCATCAATAGTAACAATAATTTACGAATAAAAAAAGATTTTTATCCATAAACGATTAATAATTATAAAATAACGAGCGATTTTAGGCTGCTTACTTCGGTAGTAGGACATGCGGCGAAGCGAATACCTACGATCGTTGGCAAAATCCAATCTCAGCCAAAACAGGAATTGTTATAAGAATACTACTTTAGCCGGAGGTCTTTGCTCGAGGAAAATGAAAATAATACACTTTCGCTTTTACGCTCCCGCAAAGCGGAAATATAATCACGAGGTACAAAGTTTTATCACTCGACAGGGTACAATTTTGAATATTGCTTTCAATCCCACAGACAGTTGTGATGTGTGGTTACAGTCGTTTCTTTACTTTCTTGCCAAGCTGGTACACACACACACGCACACGCACCTGCAGAGTCAATGAAAATATTTTCAGGTTATTTTTATATTATCCGGTTAAATTAATTCTCGTGTTCCGCTTACGCTCAACTTCATTTCCTAAAATCACATTGTACCTTTTTAATTATTATTTTTTTTAATATTAGAAGATTGTTTTTCCTCCTATATTTGAAGAAAATGTTGTATGAAAATATTTGAATATTTATATTTTTTATTATTATTGTGGTGACCCTGAACGCGCCCCACAGACATGGCCGTGTAAGGACTCAGTTATCATCTATATAGGGCCGAAACCCATTCAACCAATCAGCAGACAGCATGCATCATGACGGACACCGCCCAAGCACTAGCGACCACTTCTCCGCAGACCGTTCTCTCATCGACAACTTCTTTCAATCGCATCTCGAGCGAGCCACTCCAGAGTTCAACAAAATATGCGTATTTTACTGTATATCGCCTCTGTATAATTCAATCCATTACTAAACGCCAACCTTTGTTAGTGCTCTTTCAATTGAATACCTTACTCTAGTTACAACAACAGATACCCTACACTGCAATATACACAAACACGCTTGAGACTAGAAAATGTCAAGTGCTTCAGTCTCAAATCAACAAAACCTTCTGACACAATCACGAGTTAATCATATTAAACAACTACAACTCCTACATTACATAATTTATTATACAAAATATTTTGAAGAAAACTATAAGGAAATTAGATAAAAATTAGTTGAGCATTTCTAAATAAATTCATCTTAAATTTATTTTATATTTAACCACTTAGGTTTTAATATCAATTAAATGTATGTATGTAAAATATGAAATACAGATAAAATCAAATTTATCGAGAAAATATTTTTGTTGCCATCCGGACTCAAACCAGGAACTCTTTCTATCCGGGAAAATGCACTGATCTATTACACCACGTCAACATTGTAAGTTAACGATAAATTTTCTAACTTATTTGGTGCACTTTTAAATTAATACATCTGTCAATCCATTATTTGAAATCAATCTACTTTATATTAACTTAAGTTTTAGTTTTTGGTGCCGCTAGTTGTGTACTAACTTGACCTTATTTTTTAAATTTCTTCACGAAATACATGTCATATTCTTACTATTTTCAAACTAAACTAAGCACTTGTAGTACGAGACTAACTTTTAACCACAGATTACTGGATAAATATAGAATATTCCATTTGTATTCAGAATACTACAAAATTATATTCTGAAATTAAAACTTAACGACAAAAATGTGTTTTCATTAAAAATAACATTCCTAATCAAACAGAATAAAATTCAATATATATATACATACATATAAATCGTAAATTATTGTACTTCGTTATATATGTATAGGTATACAAGGAAATATAACTAAATATTTATAATTTTCACATTGTTTTCATTGAAAATATATTATAACATAAATAAGTTGTATCAGAGATTACCCAAATTTAAT
This sequence comes from Eubasilissa regina, assembly GCA_022840565.1. Lineage (NCBI taxonomy): Eukaryota > Metazoa > Arthropoda > Insecta > Trichoptera > Phryganeidae > Eubasilissa > Eubasilissa regina. The sequence continues at coordinate 34,098,156 of JAINEB010000018.1, forward strand.
AAAATTTATTATTTTAATTCTGGCATCTGCTAGCGTGTCTTTGGGATTAATCGCAATATAAAGTTAATTGGTTTTGAAAATGAAATAAGAGATGTATTAATTATAAAAATATGCAGAATATAGATTCCAAATATGTCGTTAACATAATCGGTAGAAGTAGTGAAATGGTAATACGTTTCTCCGAATAGAAAAAGGTCCAGATTCGATTCTCGGTAGCAACCATATATTTTTTTCGAAAAATAGGTTTTTTCTGTTATTTTATTCTAATTGATTAATTTAATTTATATTGAAATGTAGTATTTTTTCCAATTTCATTAAAAAGTTTTATTTTCTGTGAAAAAAAAACATAGTTTTATGGATTTAACATCTTATTGAAAATAATGATTTTTCGATGGCGCAATTTTTTTTAATAAAATATATCTTGTGATTTTCTTTTTGATATGTTCACCTTGTTCGTAAAAAAAATTAAATCAATAATCTGTCTTCTCTTCATCACGTCCAGAAAATGGCCGCCTTTTCACTATCATCTGTCATCCGCTTCCAACTGCTTCCTGAGAACTTTCTAATGTCATCCCCAGTAGGCTGGGAGGTGACTTTTGCTTCGACTTCCAATGCGAGACTTCATTCTTTGTCTACTTTGATCCTACTGCGAATGTTAATTAATGTATTGACACGTAATTATTAAATTTTCTACTTTGTGATCATATTTTTAGAAACATATGAAGCAGGATATGAAGCAAATATATACTTCAATAAAAATAGGTAGTTTTCAGGCAGTAACTTTTTGTTAAAAATGTTTTTTACTGGTATATTAAGTTTTGCAGACATATCGCACTATTCGAATCAGTCACCTGAACAAGAAAAATCTGTACCTAGGCCGCTGATGCAACGTTCAATAACTGTTTAGGTTACGTAAGATAGACTGACATCTAAGTCAGATATCTAGCATTTAAAAAAATAGTGACATTTTATCTTCTCTCTTAAAGATTTAGGTAATCGATCATTTCAGTGACAGCTCCAGTTATTAACCAAAACGGTTAAATAACTTTTCAGAATAATCTTGATGCTAATTTTGAATGGAGACATTTTTTACATTGGTTTTATTCCGTTACTTTACTCTTTATCAAGAAATGGTCAACTTCGTATCAAACTTGCTATCTCGCTTTTTGCTGTGGTAAAAAAATATTTAATTCATCTGAGTCAAATTTCATAGCGCCCAGCAAACTGTTTCAGCTTTGAAAGAAGATAAGACAAAGCGTTTGCTAAAAACACTGTTCGTTTCTTAAAACTTCTTTAAAATACTAATTAGTTGAGAATGTCGGGAGACAAAGGATCCGTATTTGGTCAGCAGCGAAATCTTAATTAAACGAAGCATCTCGGTTTTGTTTCAGAGCTCACTTCCAACAACTATCCAACTTTGGTGATTAATAATTTGTTATCAAAACACGAAAACTTTGCCCCTGTGAAATACGTTCATCAAGATACGAAGCATTTGTTTCTAAGATACTGCATAGTGACTTTCTCAAGGTGTTTGTTCTACTTACTCCAGATCGTTTGTTTGGGCTTTCATGTTACTCTTATCTACAGAATGAGGGGTATTAATATAATACCCCGCAAAGGGGAACGCCATCTTTATTGTGTCGGTAATACCCCGATGCGCTATTATTTATAAATGTCTAATAACGTAAATTAGTTTAGTACAACAGTGTATAACTATATTATTATTCCTCGTAAAAACTACTGCAGCAGCGTTTTATTTCTGGCAAATTAAAAAAAAACAACAATTTATCACTACTGCTAAATAAAGTTTTGAGAATAATATTGAGAAAAAATGCATATACTCGGATCAGTGCATTGCTAAAAGCCGTAATATGATGATTTTAAATAAAACATATTTTCAAAAATTCTCATTTAAACAAATAATATAAAAAATTAAAAGAAAAATAGGGGCAAATCAACATGAGCATAAACATTATAAAGAATGTTTTTTTAGATGTATAAATATTTAAAATTAAATAAAACACAAAAATTATGGTAATGAACATAATATTGGTTTTATTGGAAAGGAAATTTTATGTCATTAGAGTTTAAATTTGATTCCGCGCATCTGGAAGTCCAATATTTGACCACTTTTTAGAGCAGCTGGGGACGTATATCGGCAATAACGCGACGATTCCAAGACTATTGGCTTTCAAGTCGTCTCTGGTTTATCGGCGTAGACTAGCGACTTCACATATCCCCGCAGAAAACAATCCAAAGGTGTTAAATCACTCAGGCCAATTCACAGGTCCGTTACCCGAAATAATGCGCTCATAGAATGTCTCCTTCAATAAATTGATTGTGGCGCGCGCTATGTGGCATATTGGGTCATTTTGTTGAAGCCATAGCTTTCCATATTAATGTCATTCAAATGAGAAACGAAAAAGTTGAAAATTATTGTGCACGATAGCGAATCGACTCATTCGGCTCCACTTCAATATTACGCCCCACTGCAGCGACAGCTTCTTTGGTGCCCACTCTACGATATCTATGTGGATGCGTATTATCAATTAGAGTATGCGTGGTGCGAAAACTATCCATGCTTATTCGAATTACTTGCTCGGGTGGACGATTATGTCGCGAACTGAACCACGATTTTCTAAATAAATTTGCACAATTTTCAAACGTTATTTTGGCGTAAGTCTAATTGTGATAAAACGAGGAACTAAACTGAGCACAAATTAGCTGTCAGCTGTCAAATCGGCTGTCGCTGTTGGTAATTCGAAAAACAAACCTTAAAATAAAAACACCTTTTACAAGAGGAAAAGACGAGACTGCCATTTAGGAAAAGGCTAAATCTCAGAAATCAATGTTGTATAGTACCATGAAAACTTTCAATGAAATGCCAGATGATACAAGAAAGGTGAAAAAATTACATGAATTCAAAATAAACTGAGTAAATATGTGCATTGATATTGTTTATACTAGATCATATATATTTATATACGTACTAGAATAAGAATGAATCCAATAAATAAATACTTAAAGCAGTCAATTTTCGGGCCAACAAATAATTCGTAGAGAGTTTACAATTTCAGTGCAATTTATTTCATTAGTTTTTAAAACCCGTCTTAAACGGACGCGAAAGACAAACAAAAATATAATTTTAACAACAACCTTCCATACAGTAGGTAAGTAGCGTAACAATTTTCCGATTTATGATATATGATATATTGTTTTCCGAACCGACCAAATCCATCAAATTAATTCAGATGAAATTGTCACTTCAATCAAACGTAATATATTAATTTTCTCTCAAATTTCCCTGCTTATGAAACAGTAGTTCCGAATGATTTATCTTGTATTAGAAATGATTAAATATAATTGTTTAAGAAGAAATTAAACTTTTCAAAATAACTTTAATTACGCGTATTTATTTAATAATACGTAATTAATACAGGAGATAGAAGAACATCTCAATACTTAAGCCCAACTAGCACAAAAATAAGACAAACATGACTTGTTTGTAGCGAGTTAAAATTACATAACGATTTACCGTAACAGACCAAAAAATCGAACAATGACAAATTTTCAAAATAAATATCAATAACATACTAAGAGTGTACAAAGACAGTGTAAAAAATATTGATAAACTGTAAAGTTCTGTAAAACTGTACCTGAGAATAAAACTGCTACCACAGAATATTGAAATAACTAATTGCATCTCTTGATTAACTGTTTATATATATTTATATATTTTTTGTACATTTATCATTGCACTTTGCTTACTATTATAGCGGAAGAACAATGTCTGCTATAATACAGTAAAATACTAGTGTAGCAGGCAGGGTACCCAAAATATGTCTTACTTTCTTACTGATATGTGTTGTATTTACTTTGCCAAATTTTACATGCATATCCTCAATATATTTGTCTGATATTTGAAATATTACGCAACGCTCATAGTAATTAACTAGGTGAAAATGTATACTTCATGAATATTAATTTGGAAGAGCAATACGTTAGACCATTAGACATTATTTATCAGTTTAAGTACATAATACATGTAAAAAGAGAATCTAATAAATGTATTATTATTATTGTCAGGGTTTTTTTTACGGTTAAAATACTAAAATGAATAGATGTGTACATCTGCGACTTGTGCTCTTGAATTCCTATCGTGTACTATTTTATATTATTATGATGCATGAACATGAATGAAACTTTGATCTCTCGTGTCAGAGATTTGTCGGTGTTGCGTAATTCTACTCTGCGTACAAAATATAACAGACAGTGAGCCATAAGTCGCTCAGCGTTTAAGTCCGCGTACGCGCTTATGAGACAAGTTTCATCCGTGTACATGACTTATCTATAAAACAGAATGTCTGTCTATCTTTTTATCTTTTATTTATGCAATCCTACATTCTTTGACCAAGCTAAATTAAATTTTGCATAGTTAGTCTTTATGAACCTGCGCAAAATATAGACACCATCCCTTCTCCTCCTGACTAACCTACCATTTTTGGCAAAATATATGTGTTTTATATTTAACGACATCCACTCCAAATTTTAACGTTACTATTTAGTACTCTGCCCAAACTTTCCCCTTTCACTTGACCAGCGATATAAATGTATATTATATTATATTGAACGCCATCCGTTCCACATTTCACATTGTTACTCTACGACCCTACGCAAAACAAAGGCACCCTCCTTCCTCCATTTATTCACCCCATCTGTTCCAGATTCGTAAACCACATTTTTGGCGGATCTTGCGAATCGGCCGCGACTCATATTATTAACACCTTTCCGCGTCCTAATTCACACCCATAACGTTTTCTCATGCTTGTCTTGTCAGTGTGAATAGTGACCTTGACGTCAGCAGACGTCAACGTGACCGATAATTGTTCGATCGCGATACCACGATAGCATTACGCCGTGTGTTCAACTTTGATGCACCAGCACTGTATTGTTTGTGATCCTGTGATTTGTGTGCACGATGATTGTCATTTGTTGTTTTGTGTGCCGCAGGTGAAGCTGTGATATCGCCGTCTTCAATCGGAAGCGGAGAGCTGCCCATCCGCGTGCCGTTTGTGTGAATCTTGGCGGCGACTGCGGAGTGACGGAGGCGCCATACACAAGGTAAGGCGAGCAGTCCTTCCGAATTCCGGTTCCCTGAGACCACTAGCCTTCGACTGAAATCATCAACCCTTACATTCCAGGTTCCCTTATTTCCTTCCTCCCCTCTCCCTGCGGCGATTCCGATTTAGGACCAGAATTGTCGTAATCCAATTCGCGGGACGCGCGACTCGGAAATTGCGCAATTTGAATTCGTTCGTTAGATCCTATCGGCGCAGGATTTACGTCTTCTTTACGCCATCCTTTCCCAATGATAAAAACGAGTTCTAAATTTTGCTCATTTGCACTCTAGGATCCTTAAAATAGTTTTCAGGGCGTGCATAAAACAAAGGCCACCGACAAATCAAAACCACTTCATAATTAAAACACTTATTTTAAATAATAACAAAATCTACAGACCGGACAAAAATTGCTAAAAAATAAAAAAACATATTTCACTTACGATAATATCTTCTATCATTTTTCAAGTTACTATTCAAAATTATATTAAATAAAATACAATAATATCATATTGTATTGTCGTACTTTATATTGTTCACATCTTATTTCGGCGCGCGGGAAGATTTAATGAATTAGTGTTCAAAATGTTAGTGCCTACTGTAACATTTTTCAAACACTCCCGCGTGACAGAAACAATTGATTAGAAAGTAACAAAGCACATAACGAACAGCGCACAGTAGCCAGAGGCTGAAGTTTCCCCGAAGACGTTGAGTAAAACTCATAACTCAGGCGCTTTTTATTTTCCAAAAATGGCAGTCGAGTCGGGTGTTACGTACAACAGACTGACTGCATGATTAATGGCAGTTTTCGGACTAAAGTTTAAAAATCACGACAATGGCGGCACGGAATTAGGCGTCTTCGTACTTCGACCATTGAAACGCAGATAAATTTACAGAGAGTACGAACCGAAGCCTAAGTAACTTTGCGTCATTACTCAAAGTGGAAATGGTATCGATTGACAACGGGAAATTTAGAGGACCACGGTGGGAAATTCCCTCGACTTCTGAACTTTAGAACAGAAGTTAAATTACGATTTGCTTTTGGCCTTATTATAGAACTAATCATTTTATGCGGTTTAGGGGCTAATGGGGTTTTATCCGCGAGAATATAATTAAATGACTGTTCTTGGAAACGTTTATTATAATTAATCACATGAACATTTGTGTATTTTAGAAATTTTAATTAATTACAATTTTTATTATTAAAAATATATTTTTATGTTCAGTTGCAATTTTAGAACATAGTTATATGATATTTTTAATACAAATTAAATAAATTAGTTAGAAAGATATTCAGAAAAAAATTATTTCAAAATATATATTTTGGTAGCTATCGATATATATGATCCATATATCTATACGAATATTTTTCTAATTGATTAATTTAATTTGTATTAAAAATTATCATATAGAATTGTAGAATGCAGCACTGAATGGAAATTAATTATGTATGTATTATTAACAAGAAAGAATAAAAATTATTCCTTTTTTCCTTCTCAATAAACTGTACACGTAACACACACACACACACGTATGCGATGTTTACATATAACCATACGAGTTTTAGAGAATTAGTTGTATTCATTCGATTTTTTTTATATTGGGTCATATAATTTATTTATTTAAAATGGATATGCATACACGAAATACGTGTCACATTATATTCTAACTATTTTCAAACAAAGCTAAACGATTGCGCTATGAAAATAGGGCTAACTTAATAGCCTCCTGGAACTAGGATCGAATCCTCGACCACTAGATCACTAGGTAAGTATCGTAACTACTAGACCACAAGCCCATCAAATTATTATGTGATATTCTCACTAATTATCATTCTAGCTTTCTTCCTTGTCATATTTTTACAAGTATGTGAACAATTGTTGTACAAATATCCACTATTGTAATTTCAAATCCTTTGAATATTCAAAGGCTCTAACTGTTCCGCAGAACACTTTATTAAGCGGGTTTACTTTGTGAAGTGTAAAAGGGGAATTTTTGTTAAATTTTTCAAATTGTCCTGATTTCTTGTATAAATTTCTGCGAAGGCCGCGCCCTTCTGCCGGCAATCTCGGCTTAGTAAACATGAGGTCCATTTATCTTGCTCTGACTCTGTTCTGATGAGGCAGAATGGAATTGAGGCCGCTAAAAGTTTTTTTTTAAATTCAAAGATGGCGTGCGAGTACAACAATAATAATTAAATAGTTCAAGTTTAGAACGTTTTATGGTGTAATTAATAGACAGATTTTTTTATCACATATCAGTGAATTATTCAAAAGAGCTTAGCAACTTTTGCCATTTTTATCTTTGACCTGTAAGTGAACAACTAACGTGTATAAATCAAGATAAAACATATTTCATTTATTTTACCAAAAACATGCCTATATTTTCATCTTCTAAACTAAGTTGGGTTCTTCACCAGGATTTTCGCTTATTCTGGAAATAAACATTCTATTTTAAACATAGTTATATAATAATACAAATACAATAATAATTTATATTTACTCGTGTCTAAGGCCGTCATTATTACTGTATTTATTGCAGTGGCGTGCAGTAGGTATAGATTTAGGTTATGATGTCACCAATGATAATATACAATCATATATAATATATATAATACAATTTATGTACTTTCGTTTAACCAACGTCTTTAGAAAAAATAAATCCGTTATTTATACGACCCTGCCATGTATTTATTTATAATTTTAGAGTATTATTAATAGTGTTTTTAAAGTTTAAATTTTAACGTAAAATAATACCTACTTACCCATATAAAAAATGTATGGACATTTTTAAGAACACTTTTATATGACTGAACATGATTAATTTATTTTTTGAAAATCATTTACATAATAACTAAACGAAATAATTATTTTTATTAATTGTTAACGTAGGAAATACTTATTTTAGAAATAGTTACTTTTCCCAAATCAAAAACCAATCCATGCACTAAATTTAAAGAACATTCATAAAATCAACACTTTAAAAACACTAAGATAGTAAAATTCACTAAAAGAGGAAGTAGACACTTCAATGATTTGCACCCAATTATAACCATTTCTAATGTTATTTTGTTAAAAAAAACAGCAGAGGTAACGACTCCATTCAAAACGGATCAACTGAAGGTTTTAATTTAGTAAATACCCATTTATATGACTTGAGTAATTCACTAGCTTAAATACAGAACAAAGTAATATGAATAGCGTGATGCGGCGAATATAAAAGAGTGTATTGGGTACAATGGTGAGTTGTCGTGATAGTTTTTAAAACAAAGCAATTAAAATCTCCACTGGTATACATATGGCGCTAATTGTAAAATAATGTTTTCGTTTATGTTAATCCAATTATTTAATTTATATTTGTTTCCCAGATTTTATAGTAATGCACAACTTTTTTACTTGTATGCACTGCATGCTCCTGATTAATTGTATATTAGATATGTACACATGAATGTACTAGTTGCAAACTCAGTAAAACCTCTATATTTATTATTTGGAGAAAAACACGAAAAATTGATTAGAGCTCGAAGAACAATATATTAATTAATGCACTTCTAATTATGAATGATAATCGCTATAATTCGATTTAAAATACAAAATATATACAACTTTTTTCAAAAACAACCTAGTTCCCATACTGGCGGCCATTTAAATTTCAGATTAGCGAAGACTACTATTGATCAAATCCTAATATATTATCCTAAATGGCGGCAGCAAAAGCAACTGATTTTGCAACTAAAACAGACTTTAAATGATCAATTTGTACAAAAAGAGCCAAGTTTGATTTGTAATAGATTATGGGGTTACGCGCGCTTGTCATAGTAATATAAATGCATATTTTAATCCAAAACGAACATGATTTTATACTTCAGGCCAATATTGAACATAATTTATAAATTATTTTAATTTATATTTAAAATTGGGTGAGATACAGAAAATTTTCGGAAACTTCTTTTTTTACAGTATACACGATAACTTGAGAACACTTTATATAAAATATATAAATAAAAATCTGTTAATGATAAAAGGATTTATTGAAATTTTGATTTTTACTAAAATGACAATGGTTTTACAAAAAAAACTGTTTTTTAACTATCAAAATTCACGTTTTTCCTTAATAAAATAGCAAGTTTTCATGGGTGAAAAAATTTCTGCAATCATCCATGCGTTCTCTATATATACAATAAACTGTCAGCACTTGAATCCGATACGAAATACTTTTTGAGATATCGTGTACACCGTCCGGCCTTTTGCGGTATCGAGAAAAACGCGTTTAAAGTTTCAAGATCAAATCAACATATGTAAAAAAAAAATTAACTAACATGGAATTGTCGTTTCCAGGCCCATATAGGAAACTTTCTGCTAATACAAATGTATAACCGTATCCTAACGGTATATTGTATATAATGAATCAAATACGCAGGTAAAGGGGCCAGCGGGAGAGCGTGTAACTGACTGCCTTGCGATTACTACCTGTATACTTACGTAACTTCGTAAAAAATGCTCACATTGTTCTGAAATTTTGTGGAAATATCCTCCAAATGCAATACTTAAAAAATATTATATATATATTTTATTATATTATATCAATTGTATTTATTTTTATTGTGTTTAATTTATAGAACTTCATATTTATTTTCAATGAAATTTAAAAAAGCTAATTATGATAAATATTATTATTGCATTATTTAGGTATTACAGGTGTTTCGGCGGTTAAGGCCATTTTCAAACAATGGCTAAATCACGTACAATCGACTTATTTAAATGATTTTAGTTACCCCTTCCTCTATGGTTAATTAGGTTGCTTCGGTGGAACCGATGTATATTAATATTCTTATGCTCAGAGGCTTTAATTCCTCATATTACTGATTTTTTAAATTTCATTAAAAATGTAAATTGTAGGCTTATGTATGTTGTGACATTACAAATTAGGGTCACGTTCGATATTGCCCCGTCACTTGTTTTAATGCCAAGCACCTCATAATTACAAATACTTTTCCTTACATTGATATCGCAATCCGTTTTCGAGGTTATAAAAAAAGTCACCATCTATGGTTCTTTTTCAAATCATCGAGGAGAGCTGTCAAATTTGCGCGGTTCATTGCTGCGACCAGCGTTTCTACTCGCGCCCATCCCAACGAAATGAGAATTTATCAAGCGGAATTTTATTTAGATTTTAGCTTCCTTTATATTATTTTTATGATTAAATGCCATTTTATTACGAATAACACCTTTATATTCATCACCTCCAGGTATTATTTATAAATTTTTCCAGTTTAGGATGAAGGCAGAATGTGACAAACTAGGTTATGTTTCTGAGGTGAAGAATCACGACAAGATCTTGTGTTCACTACTGACAAACCGGTGGGAGGGTAAAACACCGGTATTTACTCTCACGATGTCCACGTAAGAAACTTTTGATATTTTCTGAAAAAATTCTACTGTGTAATTTTTTCTAGTTTGCATTATCAAGTGAAACAAGCTGCCGGAAAATTGTTTACATTTGGGGAAGTAATTTCTGTAAATTCCTGAAAAGTGGCACACCCGGCCCTGCCCTTCTCCCTCCCTCCCGCGCGCCCCGCAGCGGTGGCAGTACACACTTTGCCAAAGATAAGAAGAGACAGCACTAATACAAGTAAGTAAGTAAAGACCAACTTAATTACTTGTAGCTTCGTTAGACGACAAGACCCGGTCGTCGGTCCTCCGCCTATTAGGGTCGCCACAAAGTGTTGTTTCATAAAATTTAACGCCTTAAAAATATTTAGATGGTTGTCAAAAAAGACGTACGCATTATTAATTTTTATATTATATTTATTTACTTTAACATGATGTGTAAATATATTTATATTCCTTAAATATAAAAAAACTGTTTTATTTAATTTTTTATAAAGAGGACAAAATAAAAACCCGTCACAACTATCAAACTAATAAACGTGTTATTTTTAAAATGTCAAAATTAAAAAATGGGACAGAGACGTGCACCGTACATTGCTCCTATAATATATAACCAACTGCCAAAATCAATTAAATTAGCTTCAAATATAAATGTGTACAAAAAAGAGGTTTTAAATGGCTTAATGATCTTCAAAATAATTACACAATTATGTATTCGACATCTTTCTTATTCCCATGTTCTAATGTGATCAAATTCTTGACATTTAAAAAAATATTATTTATTTTATTGTTTCATATTGTATTATAATAGATTTTTATTTTGTTTTATATAAATATCTACTATCCACCCCTATTATTCAAGATCTTTCTTATTTGCTGTTGAATGTGTAAATATATACAACTTATATTTGAATTTATATCAACAGTTGTTCTAAATAAAAAAATAAAAAATACTTTTCTATTAAATGTAATTAAGGTTAAAATTAAATAGTGTAAATCCTAATCAATTAACTATTGGATAAATGCAAGTTTTAACAACTTTATCATATATCCTCCGCATCTAGCTGCTACTTATAATATTTTTTTATGTTGATAGTGCAGCGAGTTGAGGTAAAAGTAAATTCAAGGTATCTCAAACTGTTATTCTGTATATTTTATATTAAAATATTAATTTTTTAATCTTTCGCATTAAAATTTATCAATTGTGAATCCAATTTAATTTTCTCTTTAAATAAAAAAATATTTAATTAATACCTCATTTTTTTTGACGTGCTTGTGGCCTAGTGATTTCAATGTGAAGTAGTGGTCGAGGGTTTGAACCTCGTTCCAGGAGACCATCAAGTTAATCGTATTTTCATAGTCTAAACATTTAGCTTAAAATAGTTAGGATATTGATGTGATACGTATTCCGCGTACACATTACTATTTGTTTTTAAAAGAAAACAAAATAAAATCACTCGTCCATTTGTTTTAAAAATAATCTCTATTAAATTTCACGGGCACAACTATTGTCATGTTATCGCGATTCGCATCAGAGCCGAAATCTACATACAAGGGAAGATGCGCCCCACCGCCCGGGGCGGTCGAAGGACCGTGCGCCATTTGTTAGGGGATGCCACGGAATATTTCATACTTCAGGGCGAAAAACGGCCCCAAAACGGGATAGCGTGTTAATGGAAACATTTACAACAGAGGTACTTAAAGCTTGATATATGAATATGATTCATGTCTACTCGTATGGGAAAGTTTTCACAAAGATAATAAGCAGAACTCTCACGCGCTAAGTACAACATCATCTTTCTGTGTAAGCCGTCACAATGAAAACTTTTAAACCATGTGTTGTTTTGCCATTTTGCCTTAGCATTTATTCAACGCAAGAAAACATTCACGGATGACAACTTTCTTTTAAACAATGCCACTATTCATATTTTGGGAAATGACTATTAGCATGTCGAATCTGATGGTGTTCGAATAAGACAACGCGCGAAATAATGATTAGTAAATAATCTTTTTAAACGAGTACATGTGTTTGTTTATTTTATTCGATTACTTATTTTCTTTTTCTTTCCTCCATCATGCCCCCTTAGAAAACAAGGTTCCAACTAACATTTTGGGCTAATTTGAGTTATTGCGTTAAATGGGTTCCAAATGCATTATTCTTTATTTCTTCCATACACACCAACTCTATTTAACGGATATTAAAGGAAATAGCAACAGCTGAAAGTTCCAACTGTATCAGATATTTATTTCAATTTATGGATCATTATTGTTAATTTACAATGTTTATATTTATTTTTAATTTCCCTTATCTTACAGTTGTCATTAATAATACTGAAAATATGTTAAAACATTAAAACTGCATCATATTCGCATTCTCAAAACAAAATATACATGAATATATATTGAAATTCAATCAACACTTTTGAGCTCATTATCTCAGAACAGAGTCAGTGTCAGATGGAACCTTGTAATTCTGAGGGGTTGATATAGTGGCCTCAATCACATAAGATTCGGCTCGTAATATATATCCACAACTCCTGGTCCTGGGTCGCCCTCCCAGCTGACTTCAGAGCTGACTCCGACTAGTTTCAACAAGCATATTCACCGTTATTGCACTTCTCCAGGTCTTCTTCGGCCCAAGGTCGTACCCAGGATAATCTCATTTTCTTTCATGCATTATGTGACCAAAAAATTGTAAGAATTTTTTTTCATTGTTGCAGATAAGTCTTGCCGTGGTTGGATTTGTTGCACGATTGCAACATTCGCGCGTCGTGGTGTCCACGAGATATGTAACACTCTACTCCAGCAATACATTTCGAAGGCATCTATTTTACGCTTATTGCTATTGCGAACTGTCCAGATCTCTTCATGACCTTAACCGCCGAAAGAGTTGTAACATTAAAACAATGCTCAAGAACAAGAACTCAATTTTTTGAATTGATTTTTATAATTTCATAATAAATAAACATGGAGTTCTACAAAATAAACATAATAATAATAAATATTTATAGAATCTTAATTCATTTTTTTATATGGTCCTGTTAGAAGCCTCAACAAAATGTATGATAAACCATGTGACGCTCCATTTTATCTGCATGTCTAAACGGTCCAACACTGGTTGCTTGTCCATTTTTAAATATTCTCATATTTTTTATGCAATCATCCAGAATTGTTAGCAATTCAAAATGACCATCATTTTAATTTTATTGTTTTTGCGTGGTGTAATATTTTTTTGACGGCGTGACATATTTTTTAATGTAAAGGGTTTGTGGAAACTGAAATATCTCAGATCCTATTTGTTCTATCAATATTGGATTAAAAACAATTTATTTAGAAAAAAACGGTCTACAAGATTTCGTTCACACATTTTTACCTGCATGCATTCCTCCAGTGTGAAATTTTAGCTTTAATTCTCAAATTTCGTTTTAAAAAAGTCCCGTCTTCACGGGTATATAAAAGTCATTTTGAACTAATATCAAGTTTGGGTGATCGCACATAAAATATGAGAGATTTTAAAAATTGTCAACTATTTATTAAATTTCTGGACCATTTCATACGGAAGTACACTTAATATATTAAAATGTAAGAAATATTTTATCCGATCTTCGAAAAGCAAACAGGAACTATTCTATTACTAATTTCTAAAATCAATGATTCGATATTACAAAATATATCAAACAGTACTGCATAATGTAACCGAGGCTATTTAACTTGTGCTGATGGGACGGAAGCAGGAACACGAATGAAAGATCTGACTATACTCTGATTATTATGTGCAGATAATACTATGTTTATAGCCAATAGAGAAACTAATCCAGTCCCCGGTGATTAGGATATCTGATGTACGTATTGAGAATGAACTTGATAACAGTATTCGAGAGAAATTAAATTATGACTGAAAATAAACATGTGCATAAATAAATGTCTCGTAGTTAAGAAGAATATTCTCTTGGGACGGCAAGGTAGAGAAAAATATTGAAAGAATAGTTCAATAGGAATTTCATTCGAAGCATGAAATGCACAGAATTCTAATCCCGTCATCCAATTAAAGTGTAGCACAGATTAATAGAAGACAGAATGACAGAATGAACACTCGGAAGTATTTATGTATCTTTGAAAAAGTGAATTTGTACGTAACGTCAATAATGATCGGTTAACACCATTGTAAATGATCGCTAAAACGATTTGCGCATGTGGTACGAATGAGGCACCATAAAGAGATTTGGAGAGCGGGAGTGTTGATACTTCAACGATTGATGAACATACATGAGATGTATGAAAGTGAATTAGGTGGCGTTTTATCCTCTCGGAAAACAACACGACGGTAAATTAGTTAATAAAATTGTATCTGTTTAATAAATTATTAAATTAATTGTGTTATTTATTTAACAATAGAGTAATTTAAATGTAATTGTCGCCACCCATCGAAATGCTCTCTACGCTCGGTAATGCTTAACTTTTAATATCATGTAGTTGACAGATAAACCGCAATACCGAACCCGTAGTTAAATAAAACATGTTTGAAAATGATATATTCCGAAGCTATTGTAGGATGAAACAGATAATGTACCTAGCACCCTCTCTGTTTAAACGTATTTTCACCGCTTGCAAAACAAACGATTACCCCTTTGCAATTTTCAACGGTCTTTAAACTCGGTATTACTTAGCTCTGATTTAAATAATCATTATGCAAATCTTTCAAGCCATAAATGAAGTCTCATTATATTTTATCAGTGTTTGACACAAAATGTGAAGAGTTTTTATTGCTTTGCCGAATGCAAATAACAACAACAAATACAAGGACAATATCTCTAGCACGTGCTCCGCATGCTTTTCGTCTTTATCTATCTATTTTTTATATATATTTTTTTTCATGATTTTCAGAATTAACTATTACGCATTAAAGAAGATACCAATTATATATGAAGCCGATCTATTATAATTTCACCAATACATTTTCTGTCAACCGTAAGAATTCAAACACACTTTTCCAACTACATGACAACTTACCATCCAGCATTATGCGAGACGTGTTTTTTAAGTGAGAACCGTTGCCGGATATTCCCGATGCTGCGCTTCGGTTGCGATATTGCGCATGCGCAATGGTTTCCTCCATCTGTTGACTCACCACATGCGACGTTAGAGACATTCACATAGTGTGGCCACCTTGTAGTGAGTGGTTGAAATGTTCAGGACAATAGATCGGCGTGCTGACTGTGAGATACGTTTCTTGATTGCACGAAACATGAAACCAGCTGACATTCATCACCAAGTGTGTCCAGATTTGTCCTGATTTGACGCAAAGTGATTTCCATATTTTCCTTCATCTGAAGCGTTTTCTTGGTGGTTCGTCTTCGTTTTGATAACGATGACGAACACAAAAATAGAGTACATATATGATTTTCATTCCAGGCGGCGTCGTTCTATGATGTAGGTATACACAAATTGATGCTTCGTTATGACAAGTGCCTTAATAATGGTGGCGACAATGTTAAGAAGTAATTTGTAGCGTCCGAAGAAAGTAAGTATTGTAAAAATTATGTTGTGTTTCTTAAAAAATAATCCGGTACTTACTTAAAAAACATGTCTCGGATAATGTTAATAATCTATTTCTGAAGTTTCGTTATATTATTTCGTTATATTATGAATTGAAATAATTCCACAGTTTATATCTCTACTTTGTTTTATTTTATACATTTTCCCGTATAAATAAAGAACTATGTAAACACGTATACATACTCGATGTAATCAATCTTCAATGATTATATTACGAGAACATGAATATGTAGTCTTGTATTTACGATATGTATTCTATTATGTTCTTATCATATTTTACATATACAATTGGCAGAAAACAGTCAGCGTTCATTGATGGCTGTTGTCAGGCGGTACGAGCGGTTATGTTGTGGCTGCGCAGCGGCCACCACCACTGTCTTTTGCAATGATAAAACAGTAAATAAAGCCAACTATATTGTGTCATATATTCCTTGTAAAAATTGAACTAATTGTACCAATGACCTATTGCTAACAAGATTATTAGACTTATTAAATTTCTAATCCATCCAAAATTATGTGACTTACAACTAATCACATTGTTGACGTACGCTCAATGAATTCAGAAAATCAATGTTTTCACGAACTTCACTTTCACTTCATTTATATTATCTTTATTTTCCTTATCGCAAAGTGCGATCTGATATTTTTTAAAATTATATTTCTCCTATAATTTTATTATGAACTGGTTCATTATAAAATTAAACCAACCGATGTCTGCATGTCTGTCATTTCCGTTGTTAAATCTTCGATATGTATCTAATATTTTGCATTATGAAAAATATCAATACAATCTGATTGAGAATTATATCAATATTTGAATATGTTATAGAACACACAATTACTAGATTTTTACCTTAAATAAATATTAGATATCTCATAGAGACGCTGTTTTTTATTTATTTATCATTTCTATTATTAAAAATATAATAAAAATAGATGAGATATCTAATATGTATTTAAGAATTATATCGCTTATACTGAATGACACACAAAATAACTATTGTATTACTAGTATGTAATCACTATCGCTTTGTATATTTTACTAAAAAATTTTTACTAAAAAAAATGTTTTTTGAGTATTAATTATTAAGTATATTCTAATTGAAATAATATTTTTTTATTTATTAACTGAATTGTTTATTATTTAAGTAACAAATCAAATTATAATACACAGGTTGATGACTATTACAGCTGTTTTCGGAAAGCATCCAAAATATATATTAAATTATTGCTAGATAAAAATCAGGATTCACGAATCATAATTGTTTATTCAAATAAATATTCATGAATGCATTCTATAATTCTGTATCTCGGATATGATAATTGGATAGTGGCCTAAAGTTTGCGAGGTTATCTAACTATGAAACCCACCTATCTGAAGAACAAAGTTTTCTCGTTTGGACGTGCAGTACTGTCCAAATCGAAATACTGCTGGTCGTATCTAACGATTATCATAATATTATCATCAATTTACTAACGTGACTTTACTACTACCCTATATATATTAATATTAAATCACAAACACTTTCATTTAAGAATGGAGAAATACTGGGTCTCGGATCTTAATGAAAACATTTAGGTATTACGAAGGTTTTGACGCCTTTATCACTTAAACGAAATCAAAAACTTAAAATAAATAATATTATTTCTAGACCGTGATTGCATTACCTATGTCCTAGGTCGAAGTATTAATATTTTCAAAAATGCTTTAAAATATTAAAAAATATAAACCAGTGTTTTTCAATACGTTAAAATGTTATATTTTATGAAACCAAGATTTCTTATAACTTTTGTAATTTTTGTACATAAATAGAATACAATGTACAATTTACTCAAGGTTTCTTCTCCAATATGGCATTATGTATTTGACATTTAATTTGAACGTATTTCAATTTGGTCTTCAAGATCTCTATTAAGGTATCAAAAACCTTTTAAGAAATGCAACATGGGCGCTTAATTTGAGTTTTAATTACAAATTATTCCTCTATAGTATTCATAAGAAGGAGCTATTAGGTTGATGCATAATTATCTGTCGGTTTTTTTTAAATGATACTGTAACATAAATTACATTATAACATAATAAAAAACGAAAACAAACTCAAAACATATAATGTACAATTATCATTCGGTCTGCTTCCACACCTTGCCATACTCTCTGAGATGACGAACAATCGTGTACAGATCGATTTTGAAATTCTCAGCCAGTGTCCTAGTGGTGCAATTTTCGTCCTCTTCCACAGCCGTCAGAAGGGCCTAGTCATCAAAATCCTTAGATTTTCCCTTTCCTGACTTGTCATCCAAGCTAATATTTTCAGCTTTTAAATGAACAAACCACTCTCGGCATGCCCTTTCACTAATGGTTCCTTCGCCGAAAAGATCGTTGAGATCGCGAAATGACTCAGAAGTTTTCAACCCTTTCTCCAAGTGGTACAGCATAATGTGGCGTATACTGATATGTGTATGGTTTTCGATGCACATTTTAATTTATTAACCCTATTAAAAAATTATTTAATTCGCAAAAAAAAAAACGGCGAGTAATTATGCATCAACCTAATAGAAAAAAGTTTGCTTACCCTGTAAAATTTTGTACAGATAGTTAGTTGTATTGTATTTATGCTATAATAGTACGCAACTAAATTCATAATAAATCAATTTTCTATATATAGTATCGCAATATTCTTACTTATTTCTGATCAACGAATTAATACTTAAGGAATTTCTCTGAATGACGATTTTTTTAATGCAACAACCTTATAGTTTTATGCAAAATGGATTAACTGTGGATTAGTAAGATAGTGCAAGCGTAAGTACATAGGAAGATTCAGGTTATTAAGAAATAAAAGGGGACATAAACATATTTAAGAGATGTCAGATTACTTAAATGATTCTTGAGCGTAAAAAAGCAAATAAATGCATTATGCCTCAATGAAAAGTGGATGCACCCACTCCTTCCCCCCTCACATATACAGGATGTCCTATAAGTAGTAATCTTAGGTCGAATGATTGTCACGCGGTTTTCTAGATATTTGAACTTTTATGAATTTTCGAATAATTGATACTCTTTGTTACTTTTTTAAATATCATTTTCAAAACTTTAAAAAACATCACTTTCTGTTTACTGAATTTATGATAAGTTTTCTTATGGAAATTATGTCACTGTTTTTTTAAAAACAGAAACTATTTTTCCAGAGAAAATGTTTAAAGATGTGAATTTGAAGCATTTAACATTTTTCAACAAAGTTTAAAGCACTGTAGTGTAAAAATAAGTATTATGACCTAAGTGCCCATTAACTTATAAACTTCTACGTTTAATGTCAATTTAGAAACACGAAAAAAAAAGAATATTTCTATTTAAAAATTCATTGCTATTTTAATGTCGAAAGAGGCATTTTGAGAAAAATTCAAGGTGATCATTTTTTCAATTACAGGCCTTGCTTCTGTTGCAAAATTGCAATAATGCATTAAAATATGCAGTAATTTGAAAAGGTGGCCAGTATTTTTTTAAAAAATTACAAAAAATTGTATTATTCTCAAAACTTTATTTTGAAGTACTGATTGCATTTCGTTTTCATTAGCCAAAATAAAATGCTGCTACAATAGTTTATGTGAGGAATAATAACAGAGTTGTATACGTTTTTACAAGACTTAGTACTAATAAATCTTCTGATTCTTGCAAAAAGTGTGATTTTTTTAGCAATCTTTTTAGTCACGTGTCTTGTGTTTTCTCCCAACTATTTCATTTCAGTCACTTCCTTCAGGCTTTCACTATCTATAATAGTATAGGCATCCCATATACCATATATCACACAGTCTCGAAAAAATAATGCAATGACTTATTTACCATACTTCCTCGATTATAAGACGCACCCTTATTTTTTATGTAATAATTAAAAATAAAAACAGTATGTAAACTTTATTATAACAGACAATGTCATACAATCACAATAAAAAATATTTAAAAATAGGCGTATTATTGATCAGAGTCTGAAATTTCTTTGGATTCAGTGTTCGATTTTTCTGAATCACATTTTGTCTCAGTTCTACTAGTAATCAATGATGATTCATCACAACTGCGGAATTTTACAACGATTGTAAGATACCATCGATTATAAGACGCACCCCGAATTCAGAGACACCAAAATTGGAAAAAAAATGAGTCTTATAATCGAGGAAATACGATATTATGCTTCATCATTATCGTCATTATTCCGTCGAAAAGTGCCTCCATCATTATCTGCCTTGCGTTACTTCGGTACTTGTTGACCGATGAAGACCCAATCTGTCTTCATACACTCTTTGTTGTTATTAATTCCAGCTTATGCTGGGCCGATCTTGATAGTCGTTATTATGATATTCACAAAATGTCTCCAAGCCATTATAAATAAGATCTTTCCATATGTAGAATAAGGAGCTCCATACCGGAGGTTTCAGTTCAATAATCTGTTACTCTCTTATTCTCTAAATTTATTTCGGCAGCCCTGATTCCTGATCACACTCCCTCCGTAGGGGGTCATATTTGATGACCAGATAACAACTTTAAAGTTTAGTCAGTCAGTTTGGTCTTGACGCTTACAATTCGAATATCTTGATCAAGGGAATTATTATTATTCATTTTTAATTCATTTAAGAAAACCATTGTATCCGTATAGACGATATATCTTATTTTAAGATGGCTCTTTGAAAAAGCTCGGGGTTGAAGATTACTTCAGCAGTTTTGTATAAAATATCTGGTGAAACTTATCTTCGACTATCAGAAAACGATAAAAAGAGCTAGACGTGCGGAACCATTACGGGCGACATATTGAGCTGTTCTCAAAGTTGAAAATCCCACTCATATAAATCGCCCTACTGCGCCATTTTCTTTCCATATTTTTATGGTAGGAAATCAAAAGTATCATCCGTATAATCTGCCAGAGAATACGAAATTGTTCATTTTAAAACAATGTATTTTTCCAAGGGTCAAATCTATTTATGTACCATACTTATATATTTAATATTTAATCTACATATGTATCACAACGATTTAAAATAATTAATTAAATATACATTTACAATTCTTTCTTGCCCCCTAAAATATGATTAAATGAATGTGAATTAAATCCTGTGACAAATAAATGTACAGAAAATATTTTAAATTTTTAAATAACTAACTAAAATTTGTACTACACACGCAACAGAATTTTGTTATTGTTACGACTGTAGTTTCTTGAAGTGACATCCCTCTCAACAATAAATGTAAACAGTACTTCACTAACTTCGCACTATAATATTATATAATAATAATTTAACTTTAACTAATATAAACATTCCGTACGACATACGCATCTATGTTTAATAATTTATTACACTCATTATTATAATCATTATTTTATTATTAATAATATTATATTATTAAGGAGAACATATTCTTATTGAGATGTTATAATTATTCAGAACATAGGTCTGAAATGTTTTTTTTAAATATAAATTAAATGTATTAATTAGAAAGATATTAGTACATGTAAAATAAATTTTATAGAAAAATATTGTTGTTGCTACCGGGATTCGAACCTGGATCTCTTCATATTAGGGAAAATTGTATTAACCAATTATGCTATACCAACACGGTGCATTGATGACAATTTTTTTAATGCACTGTATTGATGTAGTATAATCGGTTAATGTCATTTCCCCGGATAGAAAGGTAGCAACAACAATATTTTTCGATAAAATTGATTGTGTATGTATATCTTTCTAATTAATACATTTAATTTGTATTCAATAATATTCTCCTAATAAATTGTGTAAATCTTGAAATTCGTATTTCTTATGATAATACATTACATTTCTTTGTGATATAGTGGGAAATTTGGTTGAATTAAAAACTTATATTTCTGTCACAATTTCTTTTTCTGTAGTCGTATACCTTCTAATCAGTTATTTAAGACTTTACATTGACCTCCTATAAAATTATTTGTTATGTACTTGTCTTCTTAGTTCGTCTTTAGTATATACTTCGTCCTGGGAAGGTCTAAGCAATAGACTTTGTAACAATTATTAGTTTATTACTATGTGATACAATTATTACAAGGTATATCACCAGCCGACGTTAACATGGAGAAAGAGCCGCGCGCCGCCCTTTATAACTTCACACACATGCGCCGGCGGTGCGGTACTCACACACTCTCACACACATACAATTCCAAGGATATCACATTTATTATGTTTGATCATTTAAGTATTGAGTATATTTATTATTCTAAATCTAGAAAAGTGGCTGTGGCATAAGTTATAATAAATATTATTAATATATTATAAAGAAATTGATACGCTGTCATCTTGTTATGATCTTCTCAGTAGTAGTTACTTACCTTACAGAGCTATTTTGAAATCATCCTATCACTACTAATCACACACCGTATGGAGCTAATTTGAAATTGTAGTGACCCTGCTTACGCCTCACAGATCTGCATAAATAAACACTCAACAGCCATATAGTCCGCCTGGTACCCACCAAATTGCAGGAAACAATACACTGCGATCGAACCAGTCTGAGTAACTACCAAAACCACTCACTCTTTTCATGCCCATCTCCTCGGACACATCTTCTCGTACGCACCTCGGCACTTCAGTAAACTAAGTTTTACTTGGACTTTGTATAATATAACAAACAGTTCAATTTCAATTGTGCTTTTACTGTAAATAAACGCAACTCTCGCAAGTATTCTTTCATTCACAATACGCCCGCTCTAATCTTAAACGCTCACACAAATACCAACATCTATATTGATAACTTTTCATGTACATACGAGAGAAGCAAGGAGGTACACATCCTTCTGACACAAATAATCCCTATTAGTGACCCTAACTAGTCTACATATAACTAATAAACACCAAAGTTACAAAAAAATCATCTTGCCAGTATTGGTCACATACCTCACTTACTAGATTAATTTTAAATACTCTTGTAAAACTCCTTATAGAACTACTTTTAAACTGCTAGTGGCGTTTGTCATAGAGTTAATTTTAAATCATTGGCCACTTTAGTCTTATATATACATTTAAAATCACAACAATAAATTGTTTCATCGTCAGTCTTCGTTTCGTATGACTTGGCTTCTAAGTAAAGATGAAATAAAGTGACTATTTAACACATTGCATGACACGGTACCGTATTCATGTCTTTCCTCGGAAACTGTCTTTGCGTTTCTTTTGTGTGTCAGCTGAATCATTGATACGATAAAACGTCGATTTGAATCTAGAAAGATTCCCTCCAATGCGACGACTACTAAGAAAAGTAAAAGAATACAAATCAACAGTTTATACATCTTTTAAAATAGCTGAAATAAAGTAGTCCGTTTTGTTCCGGGTATTTATTCTCATTGATTTTCAGCATCGGGGGGATCGTATAGGATACGACATCCGTTTGTACCGACTTATTTTTCCTCCCCTCGTCCAGGGGTGGGTTGATACACATATGGACTACATACACGTGATGATTTATTCCTTAAAAAATTTAGTAGCGTGAGGCTTTTAGGGGCGAGAATAATCTACTTATTCTCATATAAAGTTTTATGTTTATTCAAGATTGTTGATTAAAAAAGACCTCAAGGCAAGATCTTTCATTATAATACTTCAGACAGAATAAAGTAATAAAATAATGGAGGCTTTAAGATAGCAGTGGCTATTCACGTTTCTAAAAAAATACTTGTTAAACATGTCGCGATATTTTATTGATTTTAATTTGTTTTGTATTTTAAAATTTCCTTCATAATTTATTAACATTTTATTTTTGGAAAACAAATAAATAAACGATTACCTATCATCCACTTTAATGCTCTAACAATAAGTCTCAATGGTCTAAATACATAACTTGCTTCCAATTTTTTTTTAGTACAAATTAAATTAATCTATTAGAACGATATACAGAAAAAATGTATTTATCGAAAAAATATTAATATATTCGGGAAAACGGTTAACATTAACATATCGAAACCGATTACTTTTTTTGACAAATTTTTAACTTATATTATGTCTATTTTTATTTATTTATTACACTTTATTAACATACATGTTTTGTTGTAACAGGTGAATATATTATAATATAACATGATAAATATAAGATACAATTATATAGCAATTAAGTATAATACTCGTAGTTTATTGTGTGGGATAGAGTAGACTCCACCTTTGTATATATAGTATTGTCCTGGCTACTTTGTTAAAGTAGCCAATTTTTTCATAATGTTATGGTGTTATTAATTCAAGAATGATAAAGATTCGACATTTGTAATTGATACATTTATTATTTCATTCCTATACGGAAAAAAATGTTTTCTTAACACATTATTACTAATACTTGAGGAAATAAATGTGTACTCTGATGATGAAAATAACTAAAATTTCACCGTGATGAAGAAAAATATTTTTTTCGAGACTGATTAGTTTACCTATATATAAAACTCACTGTGGTTAAATACAAATTTAAATATTAAATAAATGTATTAATTAGAAATATATACATTACCTACTATTTAGAATATAATCAAATAATTATAATAAAATTAAAATTTAATTAATAAAAAATTCTTATCCAAACTGTATGATAAGCATACAGATAAAAAAAATACAACAACAATTATTTCGCCATATCTGGTTAAGTTTGACCAGTGCAGATCACTACTGGTTTCAAATCACGGAAACTTGAATGACAACCGTCGAATAAATTAATCCAGCAGATACTTATTTGACAGTATCTGGAAATGATGAATTGGCTTTTAAAAATTATTATATTACTGATGATTATATATAATGATAAATTGCCCATAGACAGAATGCATAACTATCAAAGAAGAACAAAATGTATTAAATACAAATTATATGTATTCATTAAAAAGATACAGATATAAAATCAATTTTATGGAAAAACATTGTTGTTGCGCCACCGGAATTCGAACCTGGATCTCTTTCCAATCCGGGAAAGTTGTATTATCCTACTATGCTACAGCGACATTATTTTTGACTACAAATTTTCGAACCTATATGTTATCTTTTTGAAATTAATACATTTATCATTTCATTATTTGAAAGAGTCATCTACTTTGTTTTTACGGAATCTCAAATGCCTTTGAGTAATTCGATAGCAGACGTTAGAATTGACAATTAATTTTTATTAAATTTTTGGACACATTGATATAACTTATATATTATTAGAATACATTATTATTGTTTAAAATATCACAGAGCTGTTCTGAATAATAACAACTTCACAATAATAATCTGTTCTCCTAATAAAATACAAAGTTACTGCATAATTTTTTTAAATGACTAATAATTTTTGTGCATTAAATATTAAAAATAAAATAATAAAATGTCACTCTTTTAAATAAATTATTACATTAATAAAATCGATACATTTTCTTTTCAAACCGTCACATATTTATATTTATGTTTACTATTTCGCATTCATTGCGTCCTTCTCTTCTTTAAAACATACAATTTTATCGGTGATTTATGAACCAAAATGGCCGAATAATTTTTCGATTTCAATGCTAACAGGCCCCGAGCCAAAAACAAAACCCTTTCACACTCGGCCCCGTGAGGTGCCCAATACGGCGCGAGCACGGCATCACGCGTGAAAAATATCCAAAATCCAATTCCGTCGCTGTCAAATGGAGAACAGTTGACAAATATCCCGCAATATCGATCACAGTTGACGAATGCGTAAAAAGCCAAGTATTAGATTGGCTGTACAATATGTAAATGATATGCAAAACGGCGAGCGGAAATGTAGATTATACAGTCTACCAGTTCATTAATTCGACGTTTTCAACATTGACCCCTGAATAGACCCTTAGGTCTGGGGGTTGAGGGAACGTTTTCCCAGGGGTATAATCAATCCAATTTGCATCCTAAACTTTGTCTAGGATGTGTAACAACCCTAATGCGTACGTACACCTAAAACAATGATAGTTGGAATGTGACTAACATTCAAACATCGCGACGGTTCCTTGATTCTGTGTTCACGTCTCGAGCACGTTGAAGTACTCAATTTATTAAATTAATTAATTAGAAAGATACACGGAAAAAAAATTCGGTCGTTACTATAATTCGAACCTAGACTTCTTCCTATCCGGGTTAACGTGTTACTTTACTATAAAAATGTATTTTCATTTAAAATAAATAAGTTGTATCGAAGAATACTAAATTTTAAAAACTGGATTGATTTAATTCTGGCGTTTCCTAACGTGCATTACTGAAATTTATTTGAAATTCACCGAATTATGAAGTTGAAAGTTTTAAATAATTAAATAATAGATGTATTAATTATACAAATATACAGAATATAAGTTCTAAATTTGTCAAAAACGTAATTGATTATTGTAGTGGACTGGTTATAGATTTCCTCGGTCCAGGTTTTAATTCTGGTAGCTACCAAATATTTTTTTTGATAAATAGATTTTTTCTGTACATTTTTCTAATTGATTAATTTAATTTCTATTAAAAATTCCACAAAACTGTGTTTTGAAATGGCAACTTCGCAACAAAAATTTATTATCATTTTTAAAAAAAAGATGTATAATTTCCTTCACAGTCATTAATGTATTCTATACTAAATAAATATCAAATCATCAAAGTAGAATTCATTAAAAATCTTCCAATTAATGAGCTTCAAGATTAATGTTATCATCATTTTTTTCATTATGGATATATTTTACTTAAAAATTACTACAACTTTTGAAGCTTGTGTTATAAAAATATAACTATTCTAATGCTTTCCCAGGACACGGACATAGATCAAACTTCCGAACTTATGGTTAAATTACTTATGTATGACATATTTCATTTCCGAAAAAAAAATTTACTGTTTTTAAAACCTTTTATTTTATCGTAATTATGACGCTAATATTACTTCAGTTAACAGTTATGTCAGTATATTATTAAATTTCTCGTATTGATATAATTACTTGTTGATCTAGTAGTAAAATATTTACATATTGATCAAATGGTCAGGGATTCGGTTGTGGAATCTCGTCCTACCAAGTTAGTTGAATAGTTGATAGTAAAAATGTCGACGTTGTATCTGTTTCGTGTACGCATTTCTATTTTAAATCAGAGTAATCTTTGATTTGGATGAACGATTATATTAGAAAAAAATATTGTAATGAAAACTCATATAAAATACAAATTGTACCGGCAACATGATGCCAGACTATCATACACAAGAGAAATTAAATGTGTAAAAAACTAGAATAAAAACCTAAATAAATATTAAATGATCCATGCTCAACTAGTATATTAAATATTCCTCTCTTTTTTATTTTTGGATTAGAAACGTCATATATGACAACTATCAAAAAAAAATTGAGTCGATACATGATTGAACAGCGCATTGAGATTGTGAAAATTCACAACATAAAAGGTGAAAATTTCGCGAAAAGTGTTTGTAAAATTCGAAGTTTTTTGATCGATTTGAAACGCCTTCTGGTTCAACTGTTGCTGATTTATTAAAAAAAAAATGTTCCGGCAGTGCTACTGGTATGGAAAAAGGAAAAATTACTCACCCAACCAGATCAACTGAAACATTTCTGCTGTAGCTGAAAGTATTGCCGATAGTCCAGATGTGTCAATAAGGTAAACAGTAAATAGGCACTTCATATGACACTGTGTACCGTATTTTGTATAACTATCTTACCTTGAATGTTTCAATAGTCCAATAAATGCAAGAATTAAAGCCTGCAGACCATAGAGATGATTAAGTTTGATTAATAAGTGAGTACTGTTGCAGTTCGTTTCTGAAACTGCTATTTTTAAATATTGTTCATTTTTAAAATACATCTCCATTGAATCTGAAAAGAAAATTCCTAATTAAAATGTTGTGATATATTTATTCTGCACAAAGAAATATAAACATGCAAATAGTATAAACCAACAAACGTTCTATTTATACGTAATTATAGAAGTGAGTGAGTGTCACAACAAGAGCGGAAAATTTTAATTTTACGCCATCTTTGCTGATGTATTTTGACAGCCAAACCATTATGATAGTTCGATAGTAGACTGTCCACCATTGTTAAAATAGAATCCCTATTCGACATAACAACGCATTCCTATTGTTAAACATTATTTAAAAAATTGTGAAAGTTTGACTTCCACGAATCGCAAAATATTACAAATGCACCAACTGTGAAGAGAACAATCGAAAAATTCGAGGAGACCAGGTCGATTTCTGATATCAAACCATCGACAGATGTTATTTCAAGTCCGTCAGCAGAAAATATCCTGGCTGTTTTTCAGAATATGGCTGAAAACATCCGAGAACATCCATTCGGCATCGTGCTCAAGAATTGAACATTTCAAAAAACATTTCATAGATGGTATGGATCTCAAAGATATGTGGTACCAACAGGACGATGCCACTTGCTACACATCACTTGAAACAATGCCATTATTGCACAAGATATTCCCTGGTCGTATAATCTCGCGTTTAGACGACCAGAATTGGCCGCCTAGATCGTGCGATTTAACGCCTTTACACTTCTTACTCTGGGGTTTTTGAAGTCAAAAGCTTATGTCAACACGCCCACTGACCACCCAACCCTTAAAGGAGATTAGATACTGTATTACTGAAGTCCACCCATAGTTATTTATACCAAACCGTGTTTGAAAATTTCGTCAATAGAACACTAATATAGCAGCAAAGCAATATCAAATGTGTTGTTCCATACATAATTCCCACATATCTACTTTATGAGTAAATAAAAATTTAGATATTTTCTCATCAACAAAAAAAGACTTAAGACATCCATTATATGCAAGTTGTATAAACTAATAACCATTACATTTCTCTTGCACTATTTTTGAAATCTAAATAAGTAAAATCGCTATTCTTAAACCCGTTGACTCTCAGGTATGTTTAAAACATTTTTTTTTCTAAGACATGATAAATATTGTAAATACGTAATATCCAATAAATTGTCTACCCATTAACTAACTGTAGCACACACTTGAACAAATTTGCAATACGATTCCGACAGACATTGCAACAGTTCCCTCACCCTCGTTGCTCATTCGGGAAGGATGGTTAGGGGTTAAGTAGTGCTCGCAGTAAGCGAGGCAGAATAATGAAACCTTGTTTAATCAGTGGTGGCCTTCCTCGCATCTCCGGCCGACTCCTTCATCTCCATACAGATGTTGGAAGGGGTGGAGCTGAGGGTAGTTAAGAATGTTTCTCACTTATTGTTATGGGAAAATGTGACTTGTGTATTAATTAGCTTTAATCTTTTTTTGGCGTTCGCTATTCTGACGTCTACTGAAATTCTTTTGAAGATCGTTGTTGTAGCTGTTTTTTTTTAATTTTAAAGTATTATATTACTATTAAGAAGAACACATTATTATTGTGAAATTTCAGTTTTTCAGAACATAGTTCTGTCTTATTTTAATACAAATTAAATCCATCAATAAGAAAGGTATACAGATAAAATCAAATTATCGAAAAAATATATAAAATATGTTGTACTTTTGAATTGATTCATCTGTTATTCCATTATTCGAAAGCAATGTTGACGTAGTGTAATAGGTCAGCGCATTTCCTCAGGTAGGAAGGGTTCCTGGTTCGAGTCCGGGTGGCATTAAAAATATTTTTTCGATAAATTGATTTTATTTGTACATCTTTCCTATTAATATATTGTATTATTGTTATATTTTATTAGGAGAACACATTCTTATTGTGAATTTGTGATTATTCAGAACACAGGTCCGTGATATTTTAAATACTAATTAAATGTATTTATTAGAAAGATATACACATAATTTTAAATCTTTCTAATTAATATATTTAATTAGTAATTAAAATATCATAGACCTATGTTCTGAATAATTACAACTTCACAATAAGAATGTGTTCTCCTAATAATATAAAAGTTGTATCAATGTGTCCAAATTTAATAAAAATGAATTGTTAATTCTGGCGTCTGCTATCAGTTTACTCAAAGATATTTAAGATTCCGTAAAAACAAAGTAGATGGCTTTCAAATAATGGAACGATAGGTGTATTTATTTGAAAAGTGTAACATATAGGTTCAAAAATTTGTCGTCAAAAATAATATGGCTGTAGCATAGTAGGATTATGCACTTTCCCCTGTTTAAAAAGAGATCCAGGTTCGAATCTCCGTGGCGCAAAAACAATATTTTTCGATAAAATTGATTTTATATGTATATCTTTTTAATTAATACATTTAATTAGTATTTATCATTATATTACTATAATATTATTACAGTTACGTTAGAACTGTACTTGTTCACGATAGATATAAATATTTCTTAGTTGAAACGTACGATATATCACTCGTGCAAACGATTGCTGTTATACATGCCAGCGAACCATGTAGTCAAAACGATCATATCTCACAAACGTCGAAAAAAAGTTGATCAAATTTTTGTAGTGCAGTTTTGATTTAAAATTCAAAAGACCAATATGTTTATTTTTAATTATAAATCAGATATTCTACGAAAGAAAACAATAGTTTTTTATATTAATTACACTTTTCTGTAATCGACTGAAAGGTTAATTAATCGGTTTATTATGAAATGACTCACATACTTTACAATAAATTATCATCAACTTTGATTTTTTTTTAAATTCTTTTAAAATCTTTTATGTGCATAAAAAAGATTATCGTATTTTATTTATTTCATTGTCTGTCTCACTCACTATAAATTCATGTAAATATGAGAAGAATTTATGAGTTTATTAACCAGACGAGATGACACGAAAAATCCCGTGAAATATAATAAATCACACGAAACACAAAAAGGAAATGAACTAAACAGAACAAACCATTTAACAGAAAAAACAATATTATCCAACGCTGAGAGAATGTTAATTAATCCCGGCCATTTTGCATTGTAAATGAAATATGTGCAAATTTTTTTCCCATTGTTTAGCACTAGAGTATCATCTGCTTTGAATAAGAATGCGCGGTATTTTAATAATTTATGCCGGCGCAGACCGCATTTTATGGAATAATCTGGATTTATACAATATTGTGGGATTATTTCTATGGAATTCAAAAATAATTTCCAACACAATTCTGTGATTAATATTGTGCGGATTAGTTTTTATTTTTGCTAAAATTTTATGATATTTGCTATGAATTTTGTGGTTTTTATATAGCCCGGTTCCACAGATAAGATTTTTTACCCAAGACAAAGATTGTGCTCTCATGTGATTCTTCGGAGACAACTTTCGTAGTCTACCGCGTACATAACAAGACTTAGAGATTCGAGAACTGGCACTTGTCTAGTGGTTTACTTGACATTTTATTATTGTACGACAAATATCAAATATTCACTGACTATTAATGATCCGCATTCTTGTACCAAAAATGATAAATAGTTGTAGGTATCTATGGTTCTATTCTATCTATTGAGATGATCTCTGAGATCATCTTCAAATCAAAATCTCGACACATGTACAAGGTACTGAGATTTATTTCAACAAAATCTATGAGACTTATCGTGTCTTATTCGGTAGACACGGACCATTAGACCTGTACTCGATACGTTGTATATTTTTTTCTCCATCGTGTGCTCATGGTCTTTTGAACTGCCTGTAACCTGATGCACAATATTTTTTCATACCTACCGACCTTGAGTCATGTTGACTTTAGCGTTTAAAAAGAACACTGTTAACTCTTTTATATCCTTTTGCTCTGTTTCTTTCTACTGTCCATGCTCAAAGTATACAAAAATTAGGCTGTTTTTTTCATATCTTTGTCAGACCCACAGACCATCAAATATAATATATAAACATGAACTAACGCAAATTTCTTATCCCAATATTTTCATTTTGATTACTCACGTGATTACTTATGCAATCAAGTAATTCCGCGACTTTTGTTGAAAATATGACTCGATTGGAACGAAAATTTAAACGCTGACAATATAATATACATTAATGTAAAAAATACGTCTTGTTTACACAACGATTCAATTTTTGAAGAGTAAATTCTTTTTCTATTGCATAAATGTGTCATAAACTATCGGATTTATGTTTCTACTAAGAATGTACGTAGAATACCCCTCGGCCTGCAACTAATGTTCCAAACCCCTCTCCCATATGCACACTTTATTTCATGTCTATTCATTTACTAGTTCAAACCGTTCCAATTCGTCTTCAGATTTGTGATTCACGCGTACACGATGTATCGTCGTTACCAATTAATTTATCCTATCTATATATCCCGGAGATTGTTGATTTTAAATACGACGAATTATTCACTTTAATCCTGGATTTGTAGCAGTCGCACAATGCAAAACGCGTACAACAAATCGAGTGCATCGCAAATACAATGCAATGTAAAATACGGCAAACACGTCCTGAATTTTAAAAATGTTAATATAATAATGTAATACCATCTTCCCCAAAAGTTCGGCATAATTCAAATAATAATTTAGATCCTTTACTCATGAAGATCTTGGGCCTTGCTTAATACGACGACATCTTATTAGAGGTCAGAGGTTTTAATTTAATGGATCAACTTTTTAATTAATATATTTACAGCAATATTTGAATATGTCTAAGAACACACAATTACTGAATTTTTACCTACAAAGGCACTGTTATTAAACAAATAATTGATATCGCATAGATGAGAAGCTATTTTTATTATATTTAATGGAAAGATACGGAAGTAAGGGTAATTACAGGGCTTACGACCTGTCTCCGGTTGCCTTAAGTGATCACTTTATTCAAATATAACATTCACCATTCTCACCCATTAATCGATCTCCATATCTATCATTTTTTTTATTTAGTAACATATATACAACTTGTTAAAATATTTATTTAAAAAGAATCTTGTGTAATTATAGTATTGCTGTATTTTATTTATATTTCATACCGCGGACCTACTTCTTTATAGATGTTATTTCATTAACATATAAAGGAATTAATTATTATATTTAAAGCAATAGTAATTACAGTACTATAGAATTTAGACTCGGTTAGGGGTCTACTGAGCGGTCGAAAAAACATTCAAAGTAAAAATTACACCAAACGATTCCTTTGTTGTAGGCGCGTGGCAAAGTCGATGGTGGTTTCAAAGTAAAGTGACTTCTAATTAGGGAAAATGACGCAATTCACACCCCTCTGTATATGGTATGGCTACAACCACCCGGCCTACCCTGTTCTGAATGTTACAGTACTAAGAACATTAAAGTAAAATATATGTACAGTTTAAATTTTATTTAGATTTAAATGTTTCCAATTTAAATGTAATTTTTGGTTTCAAGTAATTACTCATTATCAAAACACATATAGTTTATATTTTTTATTTATTATCTTAGTTTTATTAACCACAATTGAGTTTAAAAAACATCTACCGGTTTCGGAAAACACCTTTCCTTCTTCAGGATGTAATAACTAACTAAAAATATAGTATTGTTTCTTCACCAGAATCTATTTTTAAAATTTTTTAAAAAACAATTATTTAAAAAAATAAATTTAGTACCTAACTCAAATTACTGCTCAATACAAATTTAGTCGAATAATTTTTAGGAAAAAATTTTAGAATAGGACTCGTAGTTAAATTTAGTTGGCTGTTTAGAATTTCCTGATTATTTTATTGCTAATTTTAAAAGTACATATAGTTTAAATTTAAATATTCCCATTTTAAGTGTATGTTTTGATTTTAAGTAATTACTCACTATCATTCAAATAACCTGGTTCATTTATTTAAAAAAATTCAAATTTGCGTATAAAAAAACATATATTTAAATCAACGATTGACATAGTAGCCGGCCCATCTCTTTCTTCTCTTTGCACTCTTAATACTTTTATAATTTTTCTTCTAATCTTGTAGACCTTTGAGTTTGTATGTTTACGTCAACGGCTATTGACTATAACTATAACTAGCCCAAATAGTCTAGAGAATTATGTTTTCAAATATAACTCGAATAGCCGTACTAGATATTTAATCTTTCTGGATATATCTCTGGACCTGAAAATTTTCTAAATGTTCTGAATCCTCTTACCGAGTTTCAAAAACTGATTACTATCGAATAATTTTCCAACTAGTTCCCAAAACTATTTTTGAAAACCAACACGTCTATCAAATATTAATACAGGAGTGTTAACAAATAAAGTTCCATCTGTTTTAATATTTTCCAGTGATCCGGATCTGAAGCAGGCATTATGAATACAGTTATATTGTCCGAGGTTAAGCAATATTTGGGCTTTGTTTTTTCCAAGTACTCTAGTTCATCTGTGAGCTTAGTAACTTGTAGATCTTATTTAGGACGCTTTCCCCTTCAACCCCTTTTTTTAAAGCTAAATATAATACCTAAAGTGGCAGTGTATAGTCACTTGAAAAAAAATTATAACATTCAGTAAGTATTTATAAACTCTGAAGTCTTTTCAGTCTTATTATTTTTATAAGCTTTTCTGGGATTATATTAAGATGCTTTATGTGCACAGAATCATAAATATTTTTTTTAAATTCACAACTACACAGTGAATATCCTGGTTTCTGCTTTTTTTTTAAATATCTGGTGGAGAAAAACCATCTGATCGGTGATGCTGCGGGCTCCAAATTCTCCCCTCTTCTAAAGCCGAATTGGTAATCCCCCGGAATATCTTCATCGTACGGCGTACGGAATAACGAACGATATTTGAAAACTATAAATTTCGCACATTTAAGTTTATCTTTTGAATACATCAATGATTCTCTCGAGTTTGATATAAAAACTATTAATGGAATATTTAAAAATTACATATTTCAAAAAAACCTCAAATATTTTTTTAAATTATGTTGTAGAGTAACAATTTTTTGAAAAACAACACATTAATTATCTTTATTATGATTATAATTTAGCAAAATTAAGTGACCACAGTCTAATTTTCTCAGAGTGGCTGTTACGAACGAACATAGAATGTCTCCAGGATTCCCAACCATATCTGCCACAATCTACTGAAAATTTCTATAAAAAGTTTGTGTATATATACACCTGATAAATTTAGTGCAAAAAATACCCGTCCAGCGATTTAGCCAAGCTGCTACTTCTAAGTCTTCCACGCCATACCTATTTTTATTTCAACCATTGATCTCACCTATCCTAGAACTTCTTGACCTATAGGAATCTCTTTACTATTTTACTATGCCAGATCATCGCACGGTATAGATCAATGAAAATACGATATATTACGTACAGAATAAAGACTGGATTTTCTCGACTTCGTATTATTTTTCATGTGCTGGTTTTGTTCAATCTTCTGAATATTTAAACTGACTGATAATGATTTAAAGTGACATGCGTAAAAATCATATATTACGATTCCATGATGTACTCCGTTAAAATAAAAAAAGTCAAGCTGTTTTACGTTGGATTTATTCAAGAGAACTGGTTATAAAATATTTACCGGCATCTTATGTAGGCTAATTTTCTACGTATGTGCTATTTACTCATGCATGGGGACGTGATATAAATAGGCCTTTATATTATACATCAGAACACGTCTTTTACATACGAAAAACGTGGGAATCATTCGCATCCATGGCTTGTGGGTATCCTCTTTTGCCATTAAATGTGGCACACAGGAAATGATGTACATGGAGCATTATATATTTCATTATTTTTAGATTATACACGTACATAATATTTGTTTCTGTTCTTATTTAAAGTTCTATAATTGGTAGTTTTAATTATAAAATATGCCAGTAAAAATGGTCCGGACAAGTATAAAGATTTTTTTTTTTTATTATTAGTTGTATAAATAACTATAATTGTAGTGAGTTCTCTGAAAACTTAATAAATTAGTCGGTCACCAAATTTTGATGAGTATTTAAAAAAAATTTAAGATTTCTCAAATCGTTAAATATTTTTTACATTCACTTTTGAGAACTCTGGTTGAAAAAAGGAATAAATAACCAAAGTAGTCAGGCTAACAAGAGATGACTTCCATTAGCAAATGTTTCACATCCGTAACATACTTGTGTAATATAATATATTGAAGGTGTAACAACTTCATGGGAGCATAATTCAATAATCCCAAGTGTTAATAATGATAGGTGACATGAAATGTAAACATATACTTAGATAAAATATATGTCGGTAAAAGCTTCTTGGAAATACATAATTTGCTCTATACATATGCACATTAAATTCTTGGATATATATTAATTACAATTCGTTTTAATGACATATGTAATTCATATCTTGTTGTTATTAATGTGTACAATTATTTATGTGACGTATTTTACTCTTCTAATAGTATTATAAAAAAACAATATATATTTAATAATCGTATGATTATAATATGCAAATTGTTCAGTTTTATTTTCAATTCGTACAACCCCTTTAATATATCGTAGGCTTATTTAAAATTATGTTTACTTTTAAACACACGGGTGCGTTTATGCAGGTAAGTGCTTTGATCCCGCTACCGGATTTCAGGCTCTCTTCTATGATGTTGAGGGTAGTTTCAGGGCTGCAAGAAACATTTTAATTTTAAAAATAATGTTCATTCCATAAATAATTTATTTATCTCAATTATCATACGTCATCATCTTATTTAAAGTTATTTAAAATTAACAATAATAATAATAATAATAATAATAATTTTCTGCGTGATCAGGTTTTTAACCCAATTCGCCACAAAGATAATACATATTATGTTGTACATTAAAGTTACAAAATAAATATAATGCTTTGAAAAAAAAAAAGCAAAGAAAGTATTAATAAATTAAAATAAATAAATAAAAAGTAAAAATAATAATTGATAAAATTGATCTAAAAATGATTTAAAACGTACGTTATCTTCAAGTGAACCAAATTGTAAAATTCGATATAAATTGTAATATTTACAAGATTTATAGTTTTTAAAAATCAAATATAAATATATATTACTTGTCACATGATATGAATGTATTTTGTATCCAAATAATACGTTATTAATAATTCAAGGAATACGTAATAAATAGTTATGACTACATTTTATTTTAATCGTGATTGTGACTGTGATCGTGCGATTTGTATAACGATGATTAGTAACTGATTATTTGTAATTTGACAACCATTCAATAGAAACTAAACGTCCAAAAGTCAACTCTCAGTTACCAGTTATTGTTAAAGTCGAATAACAATCTCACAATAACGATTTACTGATCACAAATAATACATCGCCGCCAAATAAAAAAAAACAGCGTAATCCAAATATGTAATTAACGAACTAGTAAGTTGTGTTAATAACATGTTTTGTCCAAAATAAAATGATTAATTTAAAGAAATAAGTAACTTTATTTTGAACACGTCGATTATTTTGACGTCAACCGGTTATATATAATATTACACTACATCACGTGTACATGTAGGTTTGTCCTGGCAAAAATACATCCATATGTAGCAGCCTGACAGTTTAACCAGAAACTGGATTCCTATAAATGTTCCTAACATTCTCTTTCCAAAACAGTTACTACGATAGTAAAACCACAAAATATACATAAAAGTTTTGCTAATTTCCGTTAAAATTATTAATATTAATTAGAAAACAAATATATTATTTTTAAAAAACCCTCGAGTACGTTCAATCTAATTCTTCTTCCCTTGCTACCCTCCAGCCGGTACGATGCGACCACCGCCGCTATCCTATCCGATGCACACACCATGCAAGCGGCTTAATTTTCCACCCTTCTTGGCTCCGCCCGTCAGACCCAGCCAAGAGACGTCAGCCGGCTGCGAACCGAAGACTTCATGCAAACAAACACTGAAACCGAAACACCCAAATTCCGAATGGAAATTTACAAAAAAGTGATCACATTTAAATCGTTATCCTTGATGGAATTATTATTTTAATGACAAAAGTAAAGTTTAAAATAATTTTAATTACTTATACGATTTTTATTAATATGATCTATATATAAAATAGTAGTACTTCCTTTAATTTCTAGAATTCGCCTAATCTACAGAAGTACTTAACGATGTTAACTTAAGTAATTAACAGTTGTTAACTTTATTTTTCTATATGTCATTCATGTTAGTTTTGACACACAGTGGTCTCAATATTTATGCTTAAAGCAAAAAAAATATTGTATCATAAAGATAGTCTCTAGTTAATAGAAATTATTACATACCACAATTTTATTGTGAAGTTGCTATTTCAGAACATAATTCTGTGGTATTTTAACACAGATTGAATTAATCAACAAGAAATACATACAAAAAGAATCTATTTATCCCAATAGCAACCAAATATTTTATCTGTATATAGATTTTTTCTGTATATCAATCTAGTTGATTAATTTAATTTGTATTATTACAATTTTATTTCGGCATGGTTTCGAGCGACTTGCGGATTTCTTGAATACATTTGCAATATTGTTAATTAATTATTTGTGCATATAATTTAATAATATTATGTTTTATTTTCTGTCCATTATATCTTAAAACAGTGAGTTTATTTATTTCTAATACAAGCACCCTGGTAAATTTTTATTTTTAGAATAGAGTAAATCTTTTATTTATTTCTTTCGTAGAAAGCAATCACTTTGTGGTTTGACATATTATATTAAATAAAATAACAATAACTACGTATGAAACCACGAAATTTATTATACGTCAATCGGTTTCACTTATCTCGTATAATAAATTTCTTGGTGTCATACATAGTCATTGTTATTTTATTTGATAGAATAAATCTTATTTTTGACTTATTTATATGATATGCCTTATTATAGTGAGTAAATTAAATTAATGTTACAATAGTTTGGTCGATGTAATCTCAAGCCCTTGTATATCTATTGTATTTCTTGCACACAATATGCACTATACTTTTTAATACTACAATATAATAATGCTACTTATTTTCATGTACAGCCCACTAGTGATATATGTTCCATTGTAATGAATGGAGTTCTTGCACATAATGTGCACCACATATATTAATACTACAATAATGTGACTCTTTCGATTTTTACCTCGTTCATAGCACCTGTCTAATGAATTTATTGCACACAATATGCACCATACATATTAATACTACAATTATGTGACTCATTTTCAGTCTATAGTAATATCTAGTTGTATTTTTTGCACATAATGTGCACCGTAGTAAATTAACACTACAATAATATGTCTAATTTTTTAACTCTTTCGAGGGGCCTTCTTGTAGAGGGTGGATTTTTTGAATACAATATTTACCATATTCCAATATTAAGTCTATATTTATTGTGTAATGATTACTAACAGAGATTCAACGATAATTGGTAACTAAGATTTAACTGTTGGAGGTTTATTAGTATTCCTATCATTGCTCGAATAATCAGTTACCAATATTATTATAATGAAACATAATCACAGTCACAATAACAGTTTCATTAACATTTAGTAGTTTTAATCATTACTAATAATTATGCCCATTATTATGAAAGTGTCCAAGTCACGTTTCTTTCGTTTCGAGATATTTAAAGATTTGCGTTTGAAATGATTAAAAAATATGATTATATTACACAACACAATGTTTCAAAATTTATTTAGTCTACTAGATTTATAATTTATTTCGACATATGAATGTTGCATGTAGCCTATAAGGAAATAAACAAATTAAAGTTGAAATGACTCTATTATCAAAATAAACACCAGCGGAATACCGTTGAACGTAATAATAATACACTGAATATAAAGCTTCAAATTTCACAATGGTTACTGTTTACGCGCCCTATTACTTATGTTGGCACTACTGGGTTTCCTGGTTAGTAATGTACATGTGTGTGCGTGATTATTGCCGCCTATTGCCGGAATCAAAAAAAGACGCTAACGAAGGCGTGATTCTCATTAGCTCCGGTGCTTCGGCCAGTCCAGCAGTCTTACAACCACCGGTGCGTGCTTCAGCCAGCCGAAATCTAACGACAGCATATGTGTATCTATTATTAATTGGAAACCTGGGAACTAGCGATCGAAGGCGTTTACATAAACAGTTACAATTTGCATCATATTATATAAATTTAAAACAAAGTGATGCGAAATAATTGATAAACTCATTTTTTTCAATTTCTTGACTTAGACCACTTTCATAATAATGAGGATAATTATATCCTTCATTTTCAGATCATTTCATTTTTTATTTGATTATGTTTTCAAATCATATCACATTAAATAAAATATGAATATGTTGTTAACAATATTTTTAGGAAAAAAATTTCAGGTCAACAAAAGCAGCTTTGAACGCATTTTGCTCAATATGAAAACTTCAAAATACAATTCTGAACGTGAACGGAATACCAAATCTCTTGATAACACATTTGGTTCATATTCAAGTTATGTTATTTAACTTAGTATCTGCGTTCTCTGTGTGACACTTGGAAATGAACGCTGCAATATTTCATACATATTCATTTTGTATTCAGATCTTTTTATTATTTTCCATACGTACATATTTCGAATATTTTAAATTCAAAAATACACTGAGAGGATTGTTTTTACAATATTATTAGATAACTTGTGAAAAATAATAATAGGTAGGTACCTACTATTATAATTATCATGAGTCTTGTTTTAACCTTGATGAAAGTTTTTCCTCGATTACGCCACTGACCACATTATTTCCACTACTCCGACAATTAAGTCTAACCAATGAATGCCCAGGTATCGGTAGGCGGTTTGTTGCCGTGACACCTGTTCTTTGAAATTTTGAACGGAAAATTATGGAAAGATGATATAGCCATAACACAACAACAAGACGAGTTGTTGGTGCAGCCAGGAGCGTGCAATATATACAAGCCAAAAAGCTGTGCATTACTAAAAATTTTGGGAAACTATAATCTATAATATGGATCGTGAACGTATATTTACGGAATTATTACGATTAACGCCATCTGTATACCACGACAACCCACCGCTGTAGCCGTAGCGCTACCGCTTATGCATACAAACGAGATTTTTTTAATGATAAGAATAGTGCCTCTGAGAATGAAAATATTAATGTACATTAGTTTCACCGGAACCACCTGATTACACATAGAGGAAGGGGTAAATAAAATCATTAAATTAAGTCAATTGTATGTGGTTAATCCACTGTTTGAAAGTGGTTCCAATCGCCGAAATACTTATAATATCTAAATAATGCTTACACAAACTAGCAGAACTTAATAATAATATTTGTTATTAATTTGATTTTTTTTATTTCTTAAAAAATACACTTTCTCTCTCTTTCTTCTCTCTCATAGCTCAGCATATCTTAAATCTGTATATTTTTCTAATTTATTCAGTCAATTTGTAATAAAAATTTCACAGATCTGTATTCTGAAAATACAATTTCACAACAAAAACGTGTTTTCATTGAAAAATTGTATCATTACTCATTTCCTCCCCAATACTTGCCCTCTCTTATTTTTCTCTTAATGTAAGAAATTGTTAGGGGGCAATTGCCCAGAACCTCGGTAGGTATATACTAAGTAGTATTATATTATTTAAAACATCGTAATCTTCCTGAAATAAAAACGTCATTTGACTCCAGCGATCTTGTGAGATTAATTTATGTGGACCAAGTGAAAATAAATACAAAAAAATAGGTGATATTTTCGGGCCAAAAAAATATTACGCCACTGCCGTTACTTGATAAACACGAATATCAAAAGAAAAACCTGACTTACAAGGAATACTGAATCATTGGCATTTCAGCGAATAAAAACCTCAAATGAAACGAGTTGAGTGGAAGCGTTGAATAAACAATTCCCACAAAGAAATAAAAATAGTTACAGTTTTTTTGTGTCTTTTTGTTCGTGGAAAGTAGAGCTTGGATCATCGGACACGCTTTTTGTTGGGCGAATAGTACTTTCTTTGTTTTCTTGATTCGGCCTTTTTCGCAGACCTTTTGATAAATTGTACGCT
Organism: Eubasilissa regina; assembly: GCA_022840565.1. Taxonomy (NCBI): domain Eukaryota; kingdom Metazoa; phylum Arthropoda; class Insecta; order Trichoptera; family Phryganeidae; genus Eubasilissa; species Eubasilissa regina. Next base: position 34,140,082 of record JAINEB010000018.1, read on the forward strand.
TCCTTTTTACTGCCGAAGTAAACAAGCCATAGAAATTTGCTTCGACGTGGAATTTTTTACGAGGGTTTATTTCTGTTAGCTTTGCTGAATTGTGGGTCGGTCGGTAAAAAAAATATTTAAGTTTTCAATATATCATTATGGCTTTATTCGCACACACGTTCGGTTTATTTTAAATATTTTCTTTCAACCGTAATGACGGTCTCTGGTTTGAAAGATCTTTAGATTCATATTTTTTTCACAATAAATATGGTTATTCCGAAAAAAATAAACATTTTTAATGTTTATTTGTTTAGGTGGTTTCAGTGGAACCAATGAATATTAATATTCTCATTCTCAGAGATACTACACTTATCATTAAAAAAATCCAGTTTTTATGTATAAGCGGTAGCGCTACGGCTACAGCGGTGGGTTGTCGTGGTATACAGATGGCGCTAATCGTAATAATTCCGTAAATATACGTTCACGATCCATATTATAGATTATAGTTTCCCAGAATTTTTAGTAATGCACAGCTTTTTGGCTTGTATATACTGAACGCTCCTGGGTGCACCAACAACTCCGTGTTATGGCTATATCATCTTTCCATAATTTTCCGTTCAAAATTTCAAAGGACAGGTGTCACGACAACAAACCGCCTACCGATACCTGGGACGTTCATTGGTAAGACTTTTAATGTTATTTTTTTTTTAAATAAAGATGTGTACACGGAATACATATCACATCAATATTCTTCCTATTTTAAAACTAAGCTTAAGTACTATAAAAATGTCTGGTGTCCTGGAACGAGACGCGAACCCCCGACCATCTTAACCACTAGGCCAGCGTTTTAACCACTACGTCAACAAGTTACTCATTACTATAAATAATTGATTATTTACTTTTGTTTGACAGTTAGGAAAGCTTTATTTATTTATGGAGCCAGGAATTTAATTGAATTACTTTAATCATTCAGAAATAGCTTCAAAAAGAAAAATTGTCTATAGTTTCTTTGCATAATTATAAATTTGGATATTGTGAATCTCAAATAGCAAGCTATGTTAACTGAGCGTAGGGTGAAGGAGACGAAAGCTTTAGTGAAAGAAAACATACGACAAACAACCAGAACTGATTATCCGAAAAGTACTCATCTTGTATGCACTCTGATTCAATTGTTAAGGGGGTGAGGGATAAGGTCTAAGCCCTCTTTTTTGATTTTTTATTTATATATTTATAAATTCGACAATAAAAATAAAAATAGTAGAGTTTTGCACCCTGAATAAGAAAGATCTTGAATTATGTGGGTGGTTTTCAACATTTATATAATACAAGATCAATTTAAACTAGATGTAAGAATTTGTTTACTACAAAATGAAAAAAGATTTTTAAAAATATACATAATACATCTATAATAATACATTAAAATACTAAATTAATGTATTAATTATAAATATATACATATAAAATCAATTTTGTCGAAAAATATTGTTTTAGCGTCACCGGGATTCGAACCTGGATCTTCATTTCCAATCCGGGGAAGTGCACTACCTTTGTGCTATAACGCCAGTATTTTTCTTGACAAATTTTCGAAACTATATGTTACATTTTTTCAAATTAATACACCTGTCGTTCCATTTATTTAAATAATGTAAAATAATGTAGATGGCTTTCAAATAAATGGAACGACAGGTGTATTAATTTGAAAAAATGTAACATATAGTTTCGAAAATTTGTCAAGAAAAATACTGGCGTTATAGCACAAAGGTAGTGCACTTCCCCGGATTGGAAATGAAGATCCAGGTTCGAATTCCGGTGACGCTAAAACAATATTTTTCGACAAAATTGATTTTATATGTATATATTTATAATTAATACATTAATTTAGTATTTAAAATATCACAGACCTATGTTCTGAATAATTACAACTTCACAATAAGAATGTGTTTTCCTTAATAATATAATAATACAATATAAAAATTAACAATATATAAAAATGTTGGGAAATTGATCGGATTATAAATAGGGAAGGATGTCAAAAACATAGTTTAATAATTATGAAGACCTTAAATCCATTTTATAACTTATTTTTTGCTACTAATTTAATAGATATTGGCACTTTGTTATACAGTTTAGGAGCAATGTATGATGTATGTCTCTGTCATATTACTAATGTGGACATTTTAAAAATAACTTGTTCATTAGTTTTCCTCCTAGTCTGGTAGTTATGGTGAATTTTTATTTTATCCTCTTTAAAAAAAATGAAATATGACAGGAAAATCGTTAAAAACTTGTTTCATTGGATAATCTCTAGCCTTTTTTAAAATTATTTTTATTATTGTTATCTTTTGAGATGTTCTTGTCTCCGACATATGAGGTAAAAACAATGGCGTAAGATTTTTTGGGGGACCCTGTTCGGTGAACATGGTGAAATTGTTTTTTTTTAATATCACCTCATTTTAACTTTATATATAATTGTATAAGGTAGTAGCAAAAATGGGTTAAGTTATTATATAATACTTTTTTTGGTAATTCTTTTTTGTTTGATTTTGTTAAATTTTTTACAAATTGTTATATTTTTAGTGAAAGTTTTTATAGAATCTTTTTATAAATTTTGTTCAATAGGGTCAAGAACGGGGTAAAGAAATGAAAGGGGATCATATAAGCCAAGGGAGTTTATGGAAAGGCTTGGGATGGAAATTAATTTAGAATAAAATTTAGACGATAAATCGTGTGTGTCTTTTGAGTGAAGGTATGTTTGAGTATCTGTGAATGATTGTGTTTCTGACTAATCAGGGTTAGTTTGTGATACTTCTAAGGGTGTAGTTTTGTTTAGATTCAAAAAAAATTGTGTTACTTGAACCCGAGATGTGGCTCGCGTATGTGAGTATTGGACGGATAATTGCTTTGTACAAGAGTAATTTGTTTTGTAGGGATAGTGAACTGTAGGAATTTTGGAACGGTTATAGTCTGTTGTAATCTTATATGCGTGACACGAGTTACGTTTAATTAAATTTGAAGTTTAAAATTGGTTGTTATTTTCAGAACAACTTAATATAATATTATACTAGTATTGCCCATTGGGGAATTTTATTTGATGTGATATGTTATCTGACATTTAAATACAACAAAAAAAAAATCAATTTTTAAGGGAGAATATATAGTATACTAAGCTGCTAATTTAAAATCTGTTTCCTAATTGTCTAGCACCAATCTATGTAAACTTCCCTCTCCCCTTCCTTCCTACCTGCCACAGGTTTCCAGTTAATCTCTCTTGCGTCACTACACAAACCACCCGCCCTAAGGCGAAGTCATTACCATAGGTGGGAAGTTGCAATTAGTAAGTACACATCGTACAGTATAAACTCTTCATCCCCGGCTATACTCGCACATCACATCCTACCTTAGGGCGAGATTTAAGCACTCATTTTGGTAGAAATTTGTATACTATTATTTCAAGTTCTTATATATCAAGCGTCTATATGATAAAAGAGAACAGACAATTATTTACATAAACTATACTATTCGATATACAAAGTTATTCAGTGAATCCAACTAAAAATATGATCGTCCAACACTGATTTAGCTTTTCATGAGTCAAGTTATTTTCTAGTTTTTGTTACATTTTTACGCTCCACGCATTGTTTTATATTTTCCACTTCATTTTTGCCACTTACCCTGTACATCTACGAATGTATTCATAATTTTAAATGCATGTGTTAGGCAAATTTTATGTAAAATATGTTAGAATATTTATAATACTGAATTATATAAAAAAATAAATACATTTTTATTAACTAGTAGTGTACATATAATACAATACAATACAAATTACTAATGATTTGTGGTTAGACTGGTATGCACTGAAGCAGCCGGGTTGATGGTGGGGGGCGATGACGACGGTCGTAAATAACAACGAATATCCATGACTAGATTTTATTTACTCTTTATCGAAAAATTAGGAGTTTTGGGTAAAGATTTATCACAACAAATCTAAACTACTTACTCCCTTAGTGATATGAAGGAAAGTTATTTTTTTATACATAATTTATAGATGTTTGTTCGAAGTTTCCGAGTAATTGCAATAATTATATCGTACTGTATAAAGCACAAGACATACTTGCTTTTATTTTTTGAACCCATGGGTGCATTTTTTAATATATGATTATACCCAATGTTTGAAATCTTCTCATTTTAATAAATCTGGAAACGCTTATCTTATTACACTCATTGTTGTATGGTCTACACTACATAATTCATTTTCTAAAACCGACCCAAAGATACTTCTCAAAATTTCCCTTTCTAAAACGTCCAGTGCACACTTAGTACAAAGGGAAAAATGTATTGAATTTTTTATTCTATATATCGGTATAATTAGTTAATCAAACGGTTATCCTTAATTGCATCAAAAAAAAAAAAAAATTTTAATAATTAATGAATTGAAAAATGTCTCAGCATGAACATACTTTTTAATTTGTTTAGATTACATATTAATAAAATTAACAACCTTGATGTATTACGGCTTTAATGTACTTCATCAGAAATACAAGAACTATATTACCACATTATTGTAACAATACTGGGACGGTTACTCAGTTTGACCAACTATAATGTATATATCAGAAATACTAAAATTATATTGTATTACTATAATATTGTAACAACACTGGTATAGTCGCTCAGTTTAATTCCCTATTACACAAAATACAAAACTTGGCCGACATGGAATATAACATTACCTAAAAATCAAAAAAAAATCTAACAAATTTGTTTATTAACAATATTTGAATATGTCCAAGAACACGTAATTACTGGATTTTTACCTACAAAGGCACTATTATTAAACAAATATCCTGTAATTAGCCCATACTTCCATATATTTTCCCTTAAATATAATAAAAAATAGCTTTGTCTCAATGAGATATTTTATATTTGTTTAAATTCGTTTATGACTGTCAGATCAGCAGAACTAGTTTGAGACTATCGCATATAATTTTTAAATAATATTTTAATAAAGCATTTGTTTTTTTTTTTACTCCTTTTATGTTTTACAAGGTTGTTTATAAAAACATATTTATGTGATGGTCTACATATTCAAGAATATTTGTTGTTTTTCTTTTTTCAATGGTACTACGTAACACACATATAAATAAATATAAGCGATCATACAACTGGTTAAAAATAACGAGGTAATATTAGTGTTATATTCAGCACTCATATATAATAATACCGAACATAATAATAATGTTTTACAACAAATTTATATGCTGTAATTATTCCGCCCTCCTATCAACTTGCATCAAGTTCACATCGCAAACTGCTCCGAGTGGCTCCATGTACAAGCAAATTAATCACTGTCAAAAGCAGAAAACTAAAATGTGAAACTCCAGAAGATAACACAAATTATTTGTAGCACCGTGTTAAAATATTGTTACAGATATCAAAGAAGGTCACTTTGTTACAGACAAAAAAAGGTTACATTTTTACAACAACAAAAAAATCGTAAAATTTTCTCGTACTGTTTTTCCAATTTTTATTATGATAAATCTTTTACGAACAACTTTTGACATAACGTGCACAAATTTATCTTCTTCATTCGAGCAGCCACGTAAAACGTAACTACCCCCGGCAATGTTTTTTTTAGATTTTTTAATGGCTGTATTATTGGGATGCTTCATTGGAATTGACCAACCATCCAGTGTATAATAAATACAAGCTTTCAGAAGTTGAGGATAAATCATATTATTAGGAGAACACATTCCTATTGTGAAGTTGTAATTATTCAGAACATACGTCTGTGATATTTTAAATATGAATTAAATATATTAATTAGAGAGATATACATATAAAATTAATTTTATAGAAAAATATTGTTGTTGCGATACCAGAACCTGGATCTCTTTCCTAACCGAAGAAGGTGAATTATCTAACTATGCTACAGCGACAGTATTTTAGCGATAAATTTTCGAATCTATATGCTACCTTTTTGATATTAATACATTTAATCGTTCCATTATTTGAAAGAGTCATCTACCTTATTTTTACTGAATCTCAAATACCTTAGCACTGTAGCATAGTTGGATAATGCACCTTCCTCGGTTAAGAAAGAGATCCAGGTTCGAATTCCGGTGGCGCAACAATAACATTTTTCTATAAAATTGATTTTATATGTATATTTTTCTAATTAATATATTTAATTCATATTTTAATAAATCATATTTTGATTAATTGTCAACTCGAATTAATTGTTGGACTCAAAAGTAGCTATGCCAATTAAAATAGCGAGATTTAGATATGACAAGGTTTCTTTAAATAGACATTCATTGACTGTCATCATTCATCACCTACGGCTTCTAGGACTACTCAGACGAATGATATTTGAGTTGTTCTTTCACGGTTATTTTAGAAGTGCAATACGATTTTATATTTGTCAAATGTGTAAAAGTACAGTTAGTAAGTTAAGTATGTGAAGTACAAGATTTGATTTCTTTTTCTCGGTTTTGCAGAATTTTCTATATTTCTAATGTATATTACTTTGTACTCATTTACTTATATCGGGATTCTTCTCGATTAACACAAGTTATTAGGGGATTGAAATCTCAAAATAATATATTACTGAATTAAATATTGTTAATTTACATTCAATAAAATATATTTCCGTGATGGTAACCCGTCAAATGCGCTCCGACAAAATCGCCCCTGCAAATGCGCCCCGACAAAACTGGCCCGACAAATGTGCCCCGACAAAACCGCCCCGATAAACGCACCAGCGACAAATGCGCCCCCAACATATGCGCCTTCATATATTACATACATTTTTTATTCGCATGATGAATGGTGAATTGTGAAATGATCAGTACATTTAAACTAACTTACCATCACGCCGTTTCCCCGCGGGGGTAGACGCAGAGAGAATAGAGTGCCACTCTTTTGTCTTGACGCGCAATTCTCGCCTCATCCACATGCATACATCTTCTGATACGAGCTCGCCGATTATTGAGGCGTCCGTTCTCCAATATCTGGTTTATCTCACACTATCGGTTAGGTTAGGTAGGTTTTAATTGTAGTTTGTTAGGTTTTAAAAAATGTTTGTTTTTAGTGTTACGTTAGGTTAAAATAAAGGATTGTATGTCCAATATAATATTTTATACAACTTTTATGGCAAATTAAATTATTATAATTTTTAACCATTAACTTTGTTAGGGTGCGCAAAACCCGGTATAATGTGATATACCTCTCAAAACCGGGCAATTATTTTTTTTTCATAACGAAATACGAGGCGTGTCCGTAAAATAAGTTCCACGAATTTTTTTCACATAAAAAAACTGGTTTAATTTGAAAGAAAAGTATATTTTTGGAAAGTTCAGTCCTTCTTTTATTTTTCTACATAATCGCCGTTGCGTTCTATGCACTTCTGCATTCGAGGCACCCACTTCTTTAAACCAGAGTCATAGAACTCTGCCGCCTGTCCGCGTAGAAAACTAACAACCGCATTTTGTACCTCTTCATCTGTCTTGAATTGGGTTCCGCCAAGGTTTTTCTTCAACTCGGGGAAGAGATGGAAGTCACTTGGTGCTAAGTCTGGACTGTAGGGTGGGTGAGACACCATTTTCCATCCAAATTTTTCGATGAGGGCTGTGGTTCGATAGGCGGTGTGCGGTCGGGCGTTGTCATGGTGAAAACGCACTGCTTTGGTCAGCATTCCTCTTCTCTTGTTCTGAATTGCACGTCTAAGATTTTTCAAGGTCTCACAGTACCGTTCAGCATTGATTGTTGTCCCACGAGGCATAAACTCGCACAACAATACGCCCTTTCGATCCCAAAAAACGCTAGCCATGATTTTTCCGGCAGACAGGATTTGTTTGAACTTCTTTGCTCTTGGCGAAGAAAGGTGCTTCCACTGCTTCGATTGCTCCTTTGTTTCCGGTGTGGTGTAGTGTACCCAGGTCTCATCGCCAGTAACAATAGAGTCCAGAAATTCCTCTTCGGTTGTTCCGTGAAAAGCGAGAAATTCTTGGGCCGCTTCAACCCGCTGCCGCTGGTGATCTGCAGTGAGCATTTTTGGTACCCATCTTGCGCAGACCTTTGAATAGCCTAAATGTTCAGTCAAAATCTTGTCGATTGTGGTTTTGCTGGCCTCCGGAATCTGTTCGCACAGCTCCCTAACTGTAATCCGTCGATCTTCGAGCATTGCCGCTTCGACTCTGGCAATTGTTTCGTCGGAAACCGATGGCCGCCCTGCACGGGCTTCGTCGTGGACGTCTGTTCGGCCATTTTTAAATTCCCTGACCCATCTGCGCACCATCCCGGAGCTCATACACTCTTCTCCATACACTTCACAAAGTTCTTCGTGAATTTCCTTCGCCGATTTCTTCTTAGCGGCCAGGAAACGAATAACAGACCGCAACTCGCAGCTGGCGGGAGACGCAAGAGGAAGCTCCATCGTTGACGGCTGCTGGGCCTAGACTAAACGTCGCAGCGACGCTGGCTTGGTGAGGAATTGTAGTAGGGGAACCAAATAACCTGCCTCTGCTGTCTGGTCGCGCATAGAAACGATCCTAGCGCCAGCGGCAGTCCGTGGAACTTATTTTACGGACAAGCCTCGTACATATATAGGTTCAAATTAATACAATAATTAACGTAAATACATAATAATTTTATGTTAGATTAAAGTAGTTCATTAATTGACTAAAAAAGTAATAATGCCAGTCATTAAAGTGTTGCATTAACATATATACAACTTTCAAAAATTTGATAGATATGGAGGTTGATTCGGTAGAATAGTGAACATTACATTGCGTAAAGTGATAACCTAAGCCAGACGAAGACAGGTCGTAAGCCCTGCTTACTTCCATATTTTTCCATTAATAAAAAATAGCTTCATTTCTATGAGATATCTATTATTTATTTTATAAGGTATTTGATGGTATTACTAGTATTGTATATGCAGTATACAAATATGGTAAATACGTAAACCAATATAACGCCGAGTTTACAATCTACAATATTTGATTTGAACTATAGTTGAAATTCAAGCTATGAAAATGCCGATTTCCACCGAAAATCACGTCGCCTGAAATTTCAAATCCGGTAATTAACCCTTGCAGATTGAACCATTTGTGAGGAAAGTAGTTGAAGTGATTTGAACGATGGATTTGGTGGCGCTAGTAACCAAATCACCACGTTATATCCGAATCTGATTATTGAAACATCAATGTTTTGAAGGGCGCGACGAGACCGTTCCACTTCCATCATCAAATGTCAAATTAACCCCATTAACAGTTATTGTATCAAATCGTTTAGCATGGATTTAGGGATGATTCGTAATCAAATTTCTGTTATTATTATTATATTATCATTGAGAAAATTTTCCCTTATAATTTGGAAAATTTCCATCGCAATCTCTCAATGGCAATGATTCTAGTAGAATCAAATATTTTGATAATGTTTACTTCTTATTAAAATTTTCACTACTATAGATGCGGTCCTTCATACTACTACTACTACTACTACTAGAGGTGCAATCCTTCTCATCTTCAGGTGAACTAAACACCGCACAACACTAATAATCCAACGTACAAAATTTGGTGGTGACAATTAAAATAATCAATTTTTACATATATCACTGTCTGAATGTATTTTTAATTTTAGTTGAATTATAATATTGATAATGGGAAGATGTTCCCGAAAATTTTCTAACGTTTAACATAATAAAAATATAGTGGGATAAAATAGTGTTTTAACTCAATTTACAAAATAAAATAATCATGTTACACCACAAAGTAACCACCATGTCAATTAATGATATTTTGTTTAGTTCTAATTATTATACTGACCAACTATAACTAACTAACTAACTTATAATGTACATAAAGGGTTCATTTCATTTACGACACCGTAGTTGTTCAGAATATTTGAAGAGTCTCAAAATGAATTTTCTGTACTGTATATACATGCCTATATTAATGCCTCGTTAAGATGCATCTTTAGGGAAGTGATTTTATTCGTAAACGTGCACCTTTTGAAAAAAAACTAATATATTTTTTATTTATTTCTGACCGTCTAAATATTATCTATTTCCGTTGGCTCAGTTCCCAAATACTCTCTAATATGAATTAGAAATTGTACGGGCAAATGCTCAGCTCATGCGTGACAGATAGGAACAGACTTAAATAATATAAGTTTGTATGGTACAGCGCTACGGACTGAATCCCAAACGAAGATGGCCGAATGGAATGAAGTGAATTTTATCACACGTATTCCCACAATACTCAAATCAAATATTGTACCAGCTCTATGATTAAACACTGCAGTGACATGCACTAGGTATGGATTTGGGTTATGCCACTAATATAGCAATACTCTTAAAGCAAGATAAGCTATATTATGGTTGGATATAAATAAAACAATGTTATATCTCTACTTGAGTTTATTATCACTACTTGAGTTTCGAGAGAAACGGTAACTCTCATTGACAGGTGAAGTATTAAACTAACTACATACAAATATAGAAGACAAGGCTTTGGTTGTAGACATATAAATAATTAGGTAGGAGGAGGAGGGGACGAAGTTACTGGTGGAAGGTGGGGGGATGGTTATAACGGGAATATTGAGAGGAGAGGAGATGAGTTAGAAAATGTAATATTATTTAACAATTAATTTCCGAGTTCAAATTACTTTTTATTTCTAAACTTTCAAAATTATTCATTTTATTACCTTTACGCGTGATGGGATGGAGAAACTTAATGGTGCACGAATAAAAGGAATGATTATTATCCATGATATGGTTTACGAATTCGGAAAAATTGTTATTAGTTAGACAACTACGATGTTCTTTTAATATAATATTGAGATATAGAGTCCGATATATTTACTATTATAATCTCGTATTTTCGTAAACCCCGCTTTTTTCTAAGTTATTTGTTTTTGACCAAAGGTTATATTCATCTGAGAAAAAAAATGTTTTCGGAAGCATATTTTTTATAAAAAATAAGAATAAGTCCGTTCTTGAAAAATATTAATATTAATTCATGTAGACTTCAAATTTAAATACCTACAAATTTACGCTATTCTACAATACGCCTTTTCAAACGTAGACGTGTATTCACACTACCATGCGGTATAAGAGATGTAAGTAAATGCGTTTAGTTGGTTGGTCTACCTACATGAAGAGCACATTTTGCAAAATGCTTAGCATTATTTAGCGTTTTTAAATTAGTTCGCTAGATTAATCTAGTTAAATCGTGTGAACTATGAACATATAAAACGCGTTGACACACACATATACAGCTAACTAATACATGTTATATCAAACAAATATGTCATATATATTTATTTTGAAGAAATTATACTTATGCACAGCTATATGCAAGGAAAATCTACACTCAAAGCTTCTGTCTGGCATCAATCAGACGAGCACTGTACCAATTTCTACTATAAGAATATACAGGAACGATTTACTAATCAGTTAACCTCACCTAATCTAACAACATAATGTAGGGACGATATATATCACGCATTATACCAATTTTAAGGGAACGCGTATACATACGAAATAAGTTTCAGACATACGAGTATTTATGAGGCAAATCTCAGGACTACATTCGCATGTTGTGATTTTGAAGCGGAGATTATTTCGAGATTACCTTTTGACATTTGAAATAAATCAAGAGAGATCTTTTACTCAGGTTTACTACTTAACAAAGTCGGGCATCTCGTCGGTGTTGTCTGATATTTCACTGATATAAAAAAATTATAAAGAAATTATTTTTATTATTAATACAGAAGATGTGACAATTTAATTTAAACTTTACACCTTTTTCATTTCAAACATCTGCGCACATATATTTTGAAAAATGGCTGAAATGATAATAAGAACTACCAATATATGATGAGACTGACTATTTTAGGTAATCGCAGAGAAATACAAGAAAAAAAAACTTTACCATGGTGACTACATATTTTATGCAGAACTCATTAGACATGCTTTTAGATTTTTTAGAAATTTGTTCAACACTCGAATGTTCGAAAATTAAAATATGTCATTTTACGTCCCGGTAGGTAGGTAAATAACAATTATAATAATTTAATATAATATAATTGGTGAATTCAGTACCTTAACAATATATCAACAAAGCGCAATGCTATGTAACCGTTTTCTAACAAATGAAATTCTAATATCATAAATAAATGTAACCAAATTTAATTTATTTTTCTTTTGTAAAATGTACTACGTATACAAATAATCATGAGAAAACCAATTGTACTTACTCATTTTTTTTTTTATTACTGCCGATTTTAATCTCAAGACTCTAAAAATATATTTCATGTGTACACAATGCTTAAGATTGATAATTACTTCTACATCTCATTAGAGCCTTTTCAGCACTGTGCACAATTCGAGAGCATAATCATGTTTTCAATGATTTTCTCGAAACAAATATTTCACCCCGTGGACACACATCTTAAACAGGCATGATCTGTGGATCATTCCTGCATAGCGTTAGACACTGAGCAAGTATTGACTCGACGTCAATACAGCTGTGTGTCAATACTGGTAGTATAATGTCAACACGGCGATAGAAATCTGATGATACCTTAATCAATAGTTTGAGCCCCCCGAGCCTTAATAATTGGCGTTGGTAACACTTGCACGATACAGAGATATATTATCATACAATAGATAGCTATCCAAATCAATAATTTGGTTATTAAGGAGAACACATTATTTTTCAGATCATAGTTCTGCGGTATTTTAAATTAAGTAAATTAAATGGTGTCCTTAGCGAATATTACACAAAGGTATTTGAGATTTTCGATATAAAAGATGACAGCTTTTAAATTTTAAAGAACTACAGCATATAAATTAAAAAATTTATCATCAGCTTACTGTGTTGATGTGGTGTAATCGGTTAATGGATTTGCCCGGATAGTAAAGAATCCAGGTTCGAATCCCGGTAGTAATAAACATATTTTTTTATATAAATTGAATTTTCCTGTATATCTTTCTAATTGATACATTCAATTTATATTATCATATTTGCTAACTTTCTGTCATATAAACTTGTGTTTTTAATTTAAGGTTTCTGCGAGCACTGGTGTTTGGATCTGGTTTCTCTTCTAGGCTAGATTGCGTTTCCTTGTAGAAATTTAGGACAACATTTTGGCATGGTAACACGTGCCATTGTCGAGGCTTTGCCTCATAAAGTTACTGTACATTCATACTTATTTGTAGGATATATAAATTTCCTACAGTAGACAACGGAATGTGTTACCGTGCTGATATATCGACCTAGGTTTCCTCAAGCAAATAGTCTACAAAAACGTATAAAAAACGAAAAAAAATACCAGTTTTATATATATATTATGCATACATTATCCTATTAGAGTACACCGATAAGATCAGAGATCTTTCAATCTATTAAATATTTCATCTTTTTTCAAATTAAACTAGGCGCTTGCAATTCATATCTGGTTGGCGATCAATTATGACTTTGGGCATTTCACTGCTAAATTTTTGACACTATGAATTCTGTCACTTCGAAAATACTTGAATACACTCGTATATAAAGTTTTAACATCGCTGCACCAACACATGAACAACATCCAGAACAACAGCTGTCCAGAAGACAGTGATTTTCTTTTAACTTTGAATAAGAAAACAGCGATCAAATGTACCGTTAAAATCCTCAAATATTTCACGATGTTCGGTAGGCTTCTTATAAAAAAGCAGTCTGCGCAAAATATATTTTAGCTGACATTATCAAAAAAAACCAATTTAATATCAGCTACACGTCAAACAGACTCAATATGTTTGAATCTTGCTCGGACCACAATTAAAGTAGCGAGCTTATGTGAAAGCGAATCCGGGCCATTCCCGTATCAGAAATGGCGATCGGCCACAAGAAAATCGAGGGAAAAAAGTTAACATGGCGTTATCAGCCCAACCAAGGGTTGCCAACTTTTCGACCTCGGCTGCCAATAGTGGTATCGGCTTCTTCGCTAATAAATTTCCGCCAAAAGGTATTATCCTCCGCTCTTGCGGTCTTATCAATTGTGGAAATAGCTCGCTTAAGTAATATATAAAAGATTTTTTTTTAATTAATGCAACATGCAAAATTTCATTTAAATTTCTTATTACAATACGAGATATCTGAAGGTGTGACGGGATTTTTCGAGCTTGGAATATTTTGTTTAAATCGATAATCCCAACAATATTTCAGCAGTACAAGAATGAGGTGCTCGCACAAAAGACAACGCAGTCGAGTATTACTCGTACATTAGGAGCACCCCTCCAGATTAATTCAGAATCCATGATGGGATAATTACAATAGGGATAATTATGATATTAGAATAGCAAGCACGCTGGTTAGTTTGCAACCCGCTAGGCTAAATGAAAATTATCAATTTTGAACTAATTTTAATTACCAATATGTAACTGATTTTGAGCCATTATTCATTTATTAAACAAATTTGAAGAAATTATGTCTTCCTGTACGGACTTTAATTTTAACACATACCGAACTTTATTCTATATTCCTATCTAATTATTTTTTTTTATATAACTAATATCGTTATAATATAAACATATTACAATTTACATTGGTCCCCAATGCAAAATGAAAGAGCCCCTTGAATATACATTATAAATTAGATATAAAAATATTATTACTATAATACCTGATATCCCGATATATAACATCATCCCTTGCAAGACTGGTAAGCCAACTCATGAATGATCAGAATATCAAAATATGACCTTAATAAAAAATCGTTGGTAAATGTCAATAAAAGGTGTCGATTTTCATTAAATTCATCGAAGAGCCAATATCTCGAAAACAAAAAATTTTTTACCATGGTCATATTTTGATATTCTAGTCAGTCAGCCCTCTAAGCGATAACGTTGTAAATCAAAAAATCTTGTATGGTTTATCATTAAATAGTAAGAACAAAATATATTTATTTTACTCTATAATATGCACATTTTTATGAAAATAAGTGTTTTTTGGTGTACGTGTACATTTTTGCTACATGCACTATCAACTGATGATTCAAACTGATATTTTGCATTATCATTGCTAACGGAACATAAGGCGTGTTTTGAAAAAGTCTTATGATGGGTGTTTCAATAAGGGCGCTCGATTTTAAAATGTAAATAAAACAAGTTGTGTGTGAGATATCCACTCAATTTTCTTTCTTTCATTTAAAAGTATATTTTATGGCATTAAGTGTGGAATATAAAGTCGTTCAAATATCTGCCGCAGCTTTGCTTGGTGGCACGTATTCAGGAGGTCCAATTTTCAATGACAATGTCGTATAAACCTGGCTGAGTTTGCTGGATGACGTTTGTTATGTTGACTTTGAGGCCGTCAATTGTTTGCAGTTTATTCACAAAGACTTGCGATTTATAATATCTCCAAAGGAAGAAGTCTAAAGGCGTTAAATCGCACGGTCTCGGTGGCCAGTTCACGTCACCGCCGCGCGAGATAACCATACCATCAAATCGCTCGTTCAGAATGTCCATCGTGGCATGTACCGTGCGGCACGTAGCACCATCCTGTTAGAACTACATGTTATCGGTATTCATATCATCCAGTTTAGGCAACAAGAAGTTGCTTTTCATCGATCTGTAGCGCTCGCCGTTGACGGTTATGGCAATGCCAGTTTCGTTTTGGAAGAAGTACGGACCGATGATTCCGCAAGACCAAAATCTGCACCAAACAGTGACTTTCTCGAGATGCATTTGGTGCTGGTGTATCTCGTATGGATTGGTATCGCCCCAAATATGACAATTTTGCTTGTTCAGATATTCATTCATCCAAAAATGGGTCTCGTCACTAAAGATGATGTTTTTGGTGAAATTTGTCACCTTCCAACTGCTTCAGGGCCCAACCAGCGAATATACAGTGTTGTCTTTGGTCGTTTACCTTAAGTTCCTGGGTTAATTGTATTTTATATAGGTGTAGACCCAAGTTCCGATGCAAAAATTGTAAAAAAATATATATTTACATTTAATTAATTGATTTATCATTCTACATCTCGAAGTCAGTAACTTTAAAATTCTCGATCAAACGGTAAAAAAGATATGTAATATCTTATTCATAACTATGAACAAAATTTAGTAAATTTACAATAATAAATACTACAGATATTAAAAACACGTTCATTTTTACTGTACTCGCGCCTCTTAGACCTACCGTTTAACCAAGCATTTTACAGCTACAAATGACACTACATCTAAAGCCACCAACACATTCAGAAAGTCATAAATAATAGATAGAAAAGCGTAATATTAACTTTTAACAAATCTCTGAAATAATTGAAATTTTGGACATACAGAATTAAAATATTTTTAACTACATCGAAATTTTGTTTTACATCCTGCATACATTTTAAGTGTATGTTGATGTTACTATGTACTCTGAGTAGGAAAGATTTTACGTAGGCGTTAATTAGTTTAACTGTGCGAGATATGGTTCAGGATGCGGTTAGGACACTTAAACAGATAAAATAAATAGTTTAAATAGAATCAGTATCCACTTGGCCAGTTTGTAATGACTTCTTATTATTCAGGTCAAAAAAAATCTATAATCTGTTGTTAAAATGCAAAATCACCCAAAACAATATTTTGGTGTTCAAGGTTGTAAAAGCACTTAGCTAAAGTAAGGGACGAACCAGCCATAAAAGTCGGTATTTTTAGACCCCCAAGGCGGCGTGGGAACGCCAATAAAATCCGGCGTACACGATTTTCGGCACGTAGTGAAATACACCAGAAGGGATGCATCACCTTCATGTAGCAGTCTTTCCACCAAGCTCAACCGGGAGAGATCGCTCCGTAAATGCGATCTAATTTTCAGTTAGAAAACGAAATTAGGATCGTCTCTGTAATTTGTAATTACGGGGTAAATTTAAACTGTGCGCCTCGAGTTTAAGCTTAGACTATGATGTTCTCTGCGTTTAATCGTTTGTGTGAAAACACTCAAGTTTCATGATCCGATCAAGTCAAGGTCCCGTAAAAAGCCAAGACAAATCATATACGGTACGCGCAAATTGTGATTGAGAAAATCGCGTCCAGAGTCCCGGTTTGCCTAGTTAATTGGACATCGTCTGGTGGTCAATCCCGAACTTCGTCACTCTACCCTGGCATCACATCTATTGGCGACAAGTTACTTCAAGGACCATCATCAGCATGTGGAAGACATCACCGGAAAGGTAATCCCTTACGTGAGGGACCTGCAGTAAATATTAAACAAGAGTCACACACAAAATTTGGCAATTAACTTCATGTTGGCATGATGGGCTCGCAAATAGTGTTGAATTAATAGTTATCATTTTTTTAAATTTGTATTATTAATAATAAGTAGGTAAAATGTGTTTTATTGTTTTAATTAATACATGCAAGTCACAAAGATATTAAACTTTATTATAAACCATGGATTTTTGTGATTTCTTTTCATAACCAATTGATTTGATAATCTTTTTTAAAAAAAGAACCATTTAGGCTATATGCCTCCCCCCTGACCATGAAGCCGAGGCGAAGGAAGAAATCATGTAACACTGTAAGAAGATTATTAAGGTGAAGAGAAATTGATGGACATCAATATTGTCATTATGTGTGATAATGTACCTATTTATTACCTACGACTTTTTGTATGTAAATATTGAGTGTGTATGCGAATTATGTATACAGTTCACTAGGAAGGAAGGAAAAAATGAAATTTCATTAAATTTACTCTTTAAATTTTTAAATTTGATTTCTTAAAATCGGCTGCTTATCTTTGTACTTTACATAGGTACTAGTTAAGATGATTTTTTTTGTACTGCCGTTTGTACTGAACAAAATATAAGTCACCATGGTAACGAGTACGACGTGTTTATTTGGCCAATTTTTCATCACATGTTTTTCTGAAATTACTTTCGTATGAAATTTGGGGAGGGGTGCGAGCTGTTTACGCGTCAAAAATACTTTTAAAATCTTTTAAACGTTCGCTAAAACTTACTTGGATACAAATACATTCTTTAAGATCCAGATGTGAACAATTTTTTTTTCTTAAGGATCATTAAACAGAAATCAATTTGCTTTCTCGTTGAAATAACAAATCCGAGGCATTTATTGACAAAACAAATTGGAAAAGTAGTATAATGTAGTTCAGAAGTAGGCACCGTCTAATTTCACGCTAAAAGAACTCCGAAAGTCGTCAATCGAGATCTATCCCTTGGCCCAACCCTTAGCTAAAATCCCCAAGACACGTGGACTTAGAGAGGCGAAACTTTTAACACAACCTCCCTTCGCTGTTAATTCAATTAATTACACAACGAAGACAAATTCGAGGACTTGAAACAATGTTACAATTTACAAGCCAAGCCTCCTAAGGAAATCAACGCCTTATTTTTGTGAATAATGAATAATGAAGACACATTTATTCATAAAGAAAGGGTTTTTCTAGTCATTTTTCATTAACGCTTTCCAGTGGTAGCAAATCTATATTTTTTTTTCCGTTCTAGTGTTTTTCATAAAGTTTTGTCTAGGGATAAATTGTTCAACCAATGACCGAAAGGTGGAGGATTCAATCACTATCTTTCGTAGCACAAACGCTTCGTTTAGTTTAAAATAATATATAGAATATTAATATGATATGTACGTCTCTTTATTTTTTTAAAGTAATGAAAGATCGAAAACCAAATTAATCCGGAAGAAACTTTAACCGCGAATTGATACATTACTTTAAAAATCCTCTAAAAATTGATAAATTTTCGCGTAAATTTTATTTTTCTACATCAGAATACTAACTTTATCATCATAAAATCATGCAATAAATTATTAGCTCCAAGTATAAATCAAGTAACAAAATTTAGGAGCGAAAATTTTTTTTTATAATTATATAATATGCAGCCGGAACTTTAGACATGTTATTTTCTTAAATTTTTCACAAATACTTGGTAGATCGCGATTGACAAACGCCATCGCTCTCGATCTGATAGAAAAACAAAAAAATTAATTGATACTTGAAATTTAGAGATGACAGATACATATTTTTATTGCCAATACCCAAACGGTCTCAATTCTATCATAGTAACAAATATTTAATATACTCTGTTCTGTTTGCATGTGTTATTACCAGTATTATAATATTTATGACGATTCTCTCTATCTGCATTGAATATTATTTTTCAATGAAAACTAAATTTTTGAATAATTATTTAAAAAAATATAATATTTTAGGACTACACTCCTTAACTCTATTTTTTACTATTCTTATTTTATAGATAAAATTATTCTATATCAAATATAGTAGAGTATTTTACAGTACAGAAGTAGATATAGCTAAGAATCGTTATTTATGACTAATTATGTAATAAATATATACTGTACCTCAATTATCAAGAGAACGATCACACTATTAAAACAAGAATATTTAATAAAATCAATAAAGACTTATTAAACATTATTAAAAAATGATGAGACCCCAGTAACCACCATGAAATATAGAATGAAGGAACGCACTCTCATCAAATTTTTTGTTTCCTTTATTGTAATTTTCTTTTTAAATGTCGTTGATAATAACTCTTATCTAATACGTGAAGGACAATACTTACCGTAAAACTGTTATGCAGTTTGACAATTAATAAAAATTATAATGTATATATATTTATATAATAAAGTTTAAATAAAAAAAAAAAACTTTTTATGTCCGCTACTGTATTTCTCTACTCCGCTAATCCTGAGCACAAGTTTCGCGTAAATAATAAAAGGTCATCAATTTTTTTTAAATTGTATTCATACTTAACATTGTTTAACAACGCACACAATGTCGCAGCCATGATCATGGAACCGCAACATACAAGCCATCTTTTTTATATTTACGGAATCTCAAACACCTATCGATTATTGCATTTCTCCGGATAGAAAGAGATCCAGGTTCGAATCCCAATAGCAACAAAAAAAATTTTTCGATAAATTGATATTACCTATATGTATATCTTTCTAATTAATACATTTAATTTGTATTTTATACATTTTGTTTTACGACGCCAGGTAATATGGTGAAGATTTACCAATAATACAACATTTAGTACACATTTTTTTAAAATAAATGATAAATACTCAATTATTAATAATATCAAATAATTAAAGCTAAAAATATTTTCATCAACATGGACGATCGAACTGTCGCAATGTGGATTGACTTTTGTTACCTTTTTTAGCTGTAATGTATAACGTTAATATCATTAATAAATAGTTTCTGTTTTGATAAGAGGCAAACAGGAAGTTGGAACTTGTTGAGTGTTGTGTGTCAAGGTGAAATCAATTCCAACTGTCGCTCAACTTCCGTTGACTTAGCGTATCATCTGAGTTAGTAGTAGTATCATCCCGTATTTGTTTCATTCAGAAAATACTTATTAACACTCTTTCATTACATATTTATATTATGCAAGATACTTATTATTTTATTTGTGATCAATAAACCATCGAAAATCAATTGACAATTTACTCAAGTAAAAATATGATAATAAGGTAAACAATTATTTTCATTAGATAATTTTTTGTTGATTACATAAAATAAATCAACTGGTAACTGTTTCTTTGGCATTTGAATCACTGTACGTTTCAAAGGATAAAACAAATATAAATTTTTACCCACGTATCGAGACACAATGTTATATTAAACAAGGAAAAAATGTTACCTAGTTTATTTTTATTCAGTAGGGAACTATAAATAAAACAATAATTATCGATCAAATGTTTGGCTTCCATTACTATTATTCTCTTTATTATCCATTTAAAAACTATTACATCAAAACTTTAAAAAAATTACGATGTATTTTTTATTTTTAGTACAGATTCTAACCCTTTTATCTGCCACCCATTATCCACTTATAAAACATTAATTCAATTTTTAACATCCTAATGAACCCGCATTGTTAATTAGTTGAGAAGAGTTGAATCTACTTTTATTTCCATCTTAATTAAGTTTAGAAAGTACACTTTCATTGTAATTTAATTTAGACGGTAATTTTTTAATTTCGGCAGCCCATCTTTCTCTTTTTGTTTAGACACAAAAAGTTAGCATTTAATAATGTATTCTTTACAGATAAACCGACTATTTATAAAGGTAAAATAATACAATTTGCTAGAAATAGTGTCTAGGACTAATTTAAGAAAAATATTATATTTCCAATTTGACAGTAAATATGACATTTCGTATTATTTAAAAATAAATTTGTATTTAACTTATAATTTCCATCACATTGTTACATTCTTTATTTATAAAATGTCAAAATATTCCAATTAATGTATAAAATCGAAGGATCACAAAGTTTACAACCAAAATCAAACAAATCATTGTAATAAAATTATTTTGCTTGATAACGATAATCAAAATATAACATATTATATTTAATTTAAATCACAAAAAATGTGTACAAATAATTGCACGACTTCGATGTACTACTCGTGTAATACACCTCGTTATTAAAAATTTTTAATAAGTTTATTTTATATTTTTCAAATATAAATTATTATTACACGGATCGTTTCATGAATTTTGAATTGTACATGGACGACATTTCGCTGTCAAATCGACCGAAATTCTCTTTTACTGCATCCCCAACTGAAATAAAAACTTCCTCAGTTTTGCTCTTCGGTTTAACGACTCCGATTTTCTCTCCTATGTATTCCCCAGCATCCTTAAAAGACTCACCGACATGATGGGCAGCATCCTTTATGGACTGTCCCGCGTTTTTAGCTTGTCTCTCAAGCGTTTCGAGAAAAGTTTCATCCATTTGCTCATCCATTTCATCGTGGGCGTCTTCCGAGTGATCCTTGAACTCTTCTATTCCTTCTTCAATGACTTCTTTTACTTTAATGGCATGTTCCTTGACACTCTCCACTCCCCGTTCTAAATCCTTTTTAGCCTCCGAAAGCGCATCACTTACATTATCCTCTTCTTCTAACTCCTTGTCGGCTTGTTCATTGTAGGTATCATCAGCGCTGCATACGGCGAACAGTGCGATAATCGCGACCAGCTTTGAAAACTGAAAATTTTCGAAAAAAATTAATGTGAGTTGAAATAAAATATTTTTTTTAATAAAATTACAGTTTATGTTTTGAAGGTTTCAAAATATATCGCATTAATTTAGATTTAAAATAATACTAAGAAAATTATTTTTAATTTTTACCTCCAGAAACATTCTGACGAGTCAATTGGCACGGGTAAACAACACGGAGTCTCAATTACATCTGATATTCGTCGCTCGCAATCTGTTCTTTTATTAATATCAATTGGTCGCAACTTCCCAAAACGTGCAGACATATTTCAAAATTAACTATATTAAAAAAAAATTGTATTCATTAATTTAACGTCGACCGGCTTCAATTCTACTGTGTTTTCGTTAGGATGGACGTACACTTACTCAACAACAATGAATGTACGTCCGTCCTCACGAAGATACGATAATATTTAAACTGGTCGACGTTAAATAAATCAAAGTGCTTAACACAAAGTTTTTTTTTTAAATTAATAACTTATCAATGTCCAACTACAAAGTTAATACTATAAACATCATAAACATATTTTACAATATTACATACATACACGATTTATCTTCTAAATTTTATTATAAATAATTTCCATCCTAAACCTTTCCATAAACTCCCTCGGCCTATGTAATCCCTCATCCGATCCCCATCATCTTTGTCCCATTTCACCCTGTTTCTGACCCTTTTGAACAAAATTTATAAAAAGATTCTTTAAAAACTCTCACTAAAAAAATACAAATTTGTAAAAAATACAACAAAATCAAACAAAAAAAATTATATATATATATATATATATATATATATATATATATATATATATATATATATATAATATAAAAAACCTTCCTCATTTTTACTACTACTTAATACAATTATATGGAGTGTTAAAATTACCTGAAATTAAAAAAAACTATTTCACAATGTTCCCCGAACAGGGTCCCACCAAAAAAAATCTTACGCCACTGTCATTACCTCATATGTCGGGGACAAGAGAGCTCAGCCCTTATCCGTCCCCCCCTTAATAATCGAATCACACACAATATTACATATATATTATTCAATATTATACAACATCAACTGAGTTCTTTATTTCTTCGCGAGTTCAAACGATCTCTGCAAAAAACGAAAAAATCTAATTTCTCTTATTTCTACACTTTCAAATATTCGAGTTTTTCTTTGAAACCCAAAGAATTGGTGTTTCAATCCCGGATAGTAATAAGGTACGAATACCGTGTGACCAAACTGATGATTTACATATTTGTGCCATTCGAATATATCAAGATAAGAACGACCAAGGGCTTTTTTCATCTGCTGCCAAAATATTTCTGTCATTCGTGCAATTTATTATTCGCTTCAGAAAAAATTTCTGTAAAAATATTTTATTTTATTTATATTTGTATATATTCACGGTACATAAATGAGATAAATATTACGCATTTATTTTTTTTATGGAGATGTTGCAATTTTTTAGAACATAGGGTCTGTGATATTTTTAATACAAATTAAATGTATTAATTAAAAAGATACACATATAAAATTAATTAATCGAAAAAATATTGTTATTGCTACCGGGATTCGAACCTGGATCTCTTCTTATCCGGGTAAATGCATTAATCGATTATGCTACACCAACATAGTAAGTCGGCAACAAATTTTCGAATTTATATGTTGCACTTTCAAATTGATAGTCTGTCGTTTCATTATTTGAAAACCATCTTGTTTATATTTACAGAATCTCAAACACCTATCGATTATTGCATTTCCCCGGATAGAAAGAGATCCAGGTTCGAATCCCGATAGCAACAAAAATATTTTTTCGATAAATTAATATTGCCTATATGTATATCTTTCTAATTAATACATTTAATTTGTATTTTATATATTTTGTTTTACGTCGCCAGGTAATATGATGAAGATTTACCAATAATGCAACATTTAGTATACATTTTTTTAAATAAATGATAAATATTCCATTAATAATAATATCAAATAATTAAAGCTAAAAATATTTTCTTGGAATATAGACCATTACATTATTTATTTTTTAATCTTTCGAAAATATTATCTATCAAATTAATGTCGATATTTCTAGCAGTAAGATTGGTTCCAACTCTGTTATATCTGAATAATTTTTAATTGACTATACTTTCAATAGCATATAACAGCAACTAAAATGCAATTATGAAGATACCAAAAAAAGCTGACGGTATTTAAGAAAATGCAAAATTATCCCACCGTCTTGAAATCCTTAGGAATTAACTTATTGTAGCATATTCACAAGTCTCAAAATTAAGAAATATTACATGACCACTGTGTGATATACTCCATTTATATTAAAGTATATCTGTTTATGCTTTAGGAATTGATATTGAGACAGCAGCGGCTACCGGAAATATGATAAACGGCGTATACTCCTTAGATATAAATCTTTCAGAAAAACAGCTTCTAAAGATTGATTTTTTGGTCATGGCACTTCAAAAATGTGTTGTGTACCAATTATTATTATTAATATATTATTAATATTATTTCATTCTCTATCCATAAGTTTTTCTTAATGTTTAATTATTTTATGAATATGGATTGAAATAATGATAATCACGTCTTAATAATAATAATAATCGGCACACAACACATTCTTGAAGTGCCATGATCAAAAAATTAACCTATAACAATTCATGAAAGGTTAAAAAAAAATTTTCAAATTTACAGATATTGGATGAATACAGTAGAAATTGATTGTGAAGAATCTCTGAATTATCCAGTAAGAAACAGGAATGAGTAAATAATGTGTGTATATATATTCAAGATGTGAATAATTTATAGATTTATATTAACTGATTATTAAATGTGCACAATTGTTTATTAAACTGCCTTTTACAAATATATTATTTTTTTATAAATATTACGAAAATATTCATATTAGGGGTAGGTACCTATAGAAAATCATGTTTTACAATAATCATACATGCAATTATTACAAATATTCCGATAATATATACACAGCATTCGAAACACAGTACCTACCTACATCAAAATGCGAATAAAAAATCAACTTAAAAAAATTAATAATTCTGATGAAAGATGGTCCTTTTATAATACCAAAATTGCAAAATAAATAGCTGATATTAAAAAGTTAAGTAAATATATACGTATATCAAAAGAAGAATATAAAGGTAAAGTAAATAAAAAGTAAAACTTACTTTTAAAAAGGGAGTAACAGTGACGAAAGAAGTACCATTTATAATTTTCTTTAATGATCACAAAGCATTATAAAATTCGAGTAAGTCTTTAATTAAAAGTCTTTTAATCTTAATTTTAATTAAGGTATTTATAATTATTTTTGTGAGTGCGTGTCAAAATTCGTGGTATTTTGGTCTGCTCTTCGCGATTCTGTACCTTGTTTAGTGCAGCTTGTACCGAGACTTCGGCCATATCTTGGACTTGGTCTAATAGTGATAGACCCATAATTGTCTTGGTGATTGATATTGAACTTTCTGATCACCATCTTGTTTATCTCAATGTTGATTTTTATAAACCTATTCCATCATATGAAACCATAACATCGAGGTTCAGAACTCTCTCGGAGACTGATAGAAGAGTCTGGCTCGAAGCGCAGATGATTTATAGGTCAACTAGGCAGACAAAACAATCTGCATTGTTGCACTATTTCACGCTGACGTCATCGCCGAAATAACGCAAATAATCAATGTGCGTTAGATTCAATACCAACATCGTTACTTAAGGATTGTCATTTAGAAATTTGTTCCATTTTTGTTGGCTTTATTTAACAAATCTTTAGAAACATCAAACGTGACTTAATGAAAATGTCCCACGTAACATCACTACTGAAAAATGCTACACTAAATCCCGAAAACCTCATGAATTATCCCCCGGTCTCCAATGTGCCGCTCCTCTCAAAAATAATGGATAAGGTTGTATCATGTCGTCGTGATATGTATTTAACAGAAAATGTTTTATTTCCCAAAATGCAATCGACATACAGATGTCATAATTCTATAGAAACAGGGGTGGTTCGAGTCCTGTTGGACATTATTACACTTACTGACACAGGGTATCTGGTCTTGCTTGCTTTTTAGATATGAGTGCTAAATTTGATACAATCGATCATCGAATCTTACTTGAGAAACTGCAAAAAACCTTTGAGGTAGATTGAAATGCACACGGTTGGCTTAAATCATATCGTTGTAATAGACTGCAATTGGTGTGATATCAAAATTCAACCGCCCCTACATCTACTTCTAACATCGGAGTACCTCAGAGATCTATTCTCGGACCACTATTGTATATTTTATATACGAAAGATATGGAATATATAATAATATCGTCAGGATCAAGACCCCACTGTTATGTGGATGATACGCAAATTTATTTTTTCTGTAAGTCGGGTGAGACAGAGGTATTAAAAGAAAAATTACAAGATATGCGTAGATAAAATAAGCAAGGTGGATGGCACAAAATAGACATACATTGAATCCATCCAAAACAGAACTATTATGGACAGCAATTCCTAGAAGGCAAAACCTAATACCGGAATCAATATCTGCGAATGCTAAATCTGCAGTTAAGTTTTTGGGCGTGCACATTGATTCAGATCTTTCATTAAATACACAAATCAGTAAAACTATTAGTGCTTGCTTTTAGCAACTGAGACAGATTCGGAGACATCTTCCTCGTGGGACAGCCCGTCTACTTAATACCTCAATCCTGCAACAAATCCAACCACAGCAAGCCTATCCCTGCTACCTACGCCAGTAAACAAAAGATTCCTCCAATATTTCTGCTACATTAGGCGTCGAAGTGACAGTCTACAGTAAAGAGTTCCACAGCGGTGAACAGATGCGTTGCATCTAGCTGGAGAAACAGTGGAGTCAGCTGTGAGGGCGACCCTAGACCGGGACTTGCGGAGGTGCATTATTAGTACTATATGACATTAAGGAAGAAATAATAAAGTACCGGCATCATATGATGTCATCAACGAGAGAAAACGATACACACCACACCCAACTCAAATATAATACGTATGGTAAATCAAAATATATTGCTTACGTATGTATTTATTTTAATAGGTGTGCAACCGGCCTTCAATACGCTTTTCAATTCGTAGTCTTGGGTTAAAGGTTTTATAATATAATATTATACTAACAGATTGAATAGATTGCGTCTTCTGTATAAGTTAGCTTTAATACCTACACTTGAATATTCACTGGAGAGTGCGTCAAATTTAATGCCAATTATTAGACACTATAAGACTTAACTGGATAATATCACGTCTTGATCTTCTACGTCTTCGTGTATCTAAATGTGTAAGTCAGATTCACAACCATCAGATAGCATGGTAGGATGCTCTCAATTTTTTATACCTACCGGATGTCACGTGAGACGTCAAATCCTGGAATAGTCCATGATTATTTCTTCTTTAATCCACCATTTGTATTTGCTAGTCGAGAATACTCTCGAAATATATAATATGCCATTAAAATTCAAAGCCAAACTGTACCTTTTCACAAATAAAATTGTACGCTATAATAATATGGAAAATAAAAGAAAAATCACATTAAAAAATGTTGATATAAAACATATTTGGCTTCAAAAACGTTCGCATTTCTCTCTCAAATGTGTAATTTTAATTTGTAAATATATAATCTCACACCCCCTTCCAAATTTAGTTTTAGAATAATCTTAGATATATATATACCAACAGACAGATATAGAACCAAAAAAATGCGTCATACTCGTTACTATGGTCGGTTCAAATTTCCATTCAGTGTCCGTGAACATCAAACTTACATTTTTGATTTTTTTGACATTTTTTAGAAATTCACAAGTTCGAAAAGTGACAACACTCGCATGTTCGAAAATTAAAATATTCAAAAATGTTTACACATAATCAACAAAATTAATTGTACTCATATTATTTTTATTATAGCAATATTACAATAGCCGATCGACAATAATCAGCTATCATCAAATATTCAAATATTCTCAACATTTGTCACAGTCTTACTTACTTACTTACCATCACGCCGTTTCCCCGTGGGGGTAGGCAGAGAGGATAGAGCGCCACACTCTTCTGTCCTGACACACAATTCTCGCCTCATCCACATTCATACATCTTCTCATACAAGCTCGCCGATTGTTGAGGCTTCTAAGAGAACCATCCTCCATTATCTGGTTTGCTTGGTCGTGCCAAGTCTTCCGCGGACGTCCTCTATTTCTAGTGCCATCAACACTTGCATCATATATCTTTCTTACCGTTCCCTCGTCATTCATTCGTTCCATATGACCGAACCACCTAAGTGATCCTTTTTTAACATTCGGTTATAAAAAATTGATAACTAACTGCTCAATTGAATCAACCATATACAACATTAACCATAGATTAATTTAATTTAATTTATAATTTATAGTGCATACATAAGCACTCCTTATATATGCTCTAATATTTACAAGATTTAAGTATTTTCTTTTAATTAAACTTATCTTTTATATATTCAGTCAGTTTCATTTTAAATCTATTCAATTTCTCTTCCTTCCTTATGTTTTCTGGCATTTCATCGCACTGTACATCTGAGATTTGGCCTTCTTCCTGAATGGCAGTCTTAGTCTATCCCTCCACCTTGTACGATGCTCGTGCTCATGTTGAATCTCTGTTGAATACGCATCAATTCTTCGTGTAAATTTTCTTATTGATGATTTTGTAAATAAATACCATTGTTTTAAAATATATTTTCTGCTTAAAGGTAATCATATTCAGATCTTTCAGAATTGCCAAGTACTGTTCTTAAAAAAATCCTGGTAAAAACTTTTTTTTAAAAATATCAATACATTTATTAGGTTCACTTTTTAAATGTATTATGCACTTACATTGATAAATAATGTCTAACGGTCTGACGTATTACTCTTCCAAATTAATATTCATTAAGTATACATTTTCACCTAGTTAATTACTATGAGTGTTGCGTCATATTTCAAATATCAGACAAATGTACCAAGGGTATGCATATAAAATTTGGCAACTAAATACAACATATCAGTAAGAAAGTAAAACATATATTTGGGTACCCTGCCTGGTACACTAGTAATTTACTGTATTATAGCAGACAGTGTTCCTCCGGTACAACAGTAAGCAAAGTGCAATGATCAATGCACAAAATATATATATATATATATATAAACAGTTAATTAAGAGATGCAATTAGGTAATTCAATATACTATACTATCTATTATCATGAATCGAATATCATTATTTCAGGTGACATATTTTCACAAATGAATTAGTTATTAGAACATTAGAGTTTTCGAAAAAGCATATAATAAAAATACTTTATGTTGGGGTTTTGAAATTAATTTTGTGAAATCATCTCAAATGTGAGGTATAGAATCGAAATCAGACATATCCAATTTTTATGGCTTTAGAGCTAGTTATGTACAAATATGAAGCAAATGAATATCTACAAGATTAAGCTATCGAAAATAAATAAATATCACCGAATTTGATGTAAAAACGCATTTAAAATTTCCTTGTTACTTCAATCGCCGACGTGTCTAATAGATCATTTATTCAAACCCAAACAAATATGTTTTCAGCCAATAAGAGTGTTTGGTCATGTGACGTGTAGTTACAGATCATTTTCAATATAATTCCAAAAGTGACAGTTGTAGTGCAATTGTTTTTTTGCATTTTACTCGAAAACAGGTAAAGTGGACATGTTTGATTCCGGACCCCATTATAACCGCACACTATTTTACTTATATTATACTGGCGGTTTCGCTTTAACGCGATTAAGAAAAATGAGTTTTAAATCCATTTCTACAGTACGTAAATTTTACCTAATAATAAATATTGTACCGAATAAATTAGACCTGCCCCAATTGGTGACAATTTTTAACAAAGCCTGTATCCGAAAGATTTATTTGAAATGAATCTGAATGTGCACAGTGATTCTCGGGACGACGATAAAGACTGAACCAGTTAGAAAAAAACGTTATAACATTTTAATCAGCAATTAAGATAACGATAAAGCAAATTAATTACCTACAAAATAAACATGTTTTTTTTTTCTTTTATTCATACATTTAATAGTACCAGTGTATCAAAATATAATAATTTTACCAAAAGGTAAAAAAAAATGTTTTACTTGATTTTTATTGGCTTGGGTTTTTGGCACCTTTATTCGATATTTATACGATATCTGTTGTCTCAAATTACGCGATTTTCGATATTCTAGAACGCATCTTATAATCTTGTTCCGGTTTTATCTCATTGTACGCGTATTTTCTACAGCTTAAATCGGGGAATAGATATAACCAATAACTGCTGAGCACATATTTATAATGGTAATAAATTTCAAATTCAAAGTATTTTCGATAAGTTCTATAAAAAAATTATTCAATACATATGCGTACAGAAAATTAAAATACCTAATATTATTTTTACATCATCAATTTTCATTTAGATACAACTACATGTATCGAAAGGTCATAGCGCAACCGTTGAAATATAACAGCAGTCCCAACGGGATTACCCTGTGACCTTTTCTGAATATTTAAAAGAATTTAAGTGACCTATTATCAGATTGTAATATCAAATGTACATCTATACATGTTACTATTATTGAAGAACTTGAAAAAAAGCTTATAAGTAATATCAACCTTTTTTTTAAATCGGGTCAGAGGATCAGTTAAAGCTAGTTCATTCAGGTAAAAAGTTAAAAAGGGTATAAAATTCATAGAAACTTTTGTATTACTTAAAATCATTTAAATAATTACGTAATTTACCATTCCCACGACAGATTATTAGCCTGCTTTTAAATAATCCAACAGTTGGAACGACCGGTTTATGTCTTGGCTAAATGTACTGTAACATTATATAGAAACGATACTTACGTGTTTTTTTCATGCTGGAAATACATAACACACAATATATTACATTATACGCAGTAGACTTATACTTAAATGTTTTTAAAAAGTCCATATTTATAATTTATTACAGCATACATAAATATATAAGTGCACATTCCCTGTTTTTGAAATTGTTGTTATATTATTCTTTACTTATTATTATTCTATAAAACTTATAAAACTATTCTATAATACTTAATTAAATCTGAATGAGCGCCATTTTTTAAGTTTAGTCATTGCTAACGGATTCTTAATTGATTTTTTTTAAATTTACTTCATCCAAGCATTAATTATTATTATGTAATAGTTTTGTCAAGTTTATTTTAAATGTAAAAGCCATGCATTTTCAGAAACTTGAATGTCTTTGTAAATTTTGTTCTAGTCTCTTATCATATTAAGTTTATTTTCGTACTCGTATAAAGTAATTTTTGACACTTAAGAACACATCTAAAGTTTGGAAAGTACGTAATCGCGTTACATTTCAGTACACAGAATCGGTACCAGTAATTTTAAAACCAATTCATTCAACAGCCGTCTAGCTAGTGGTACTACCAACTCAAAAACTAAAAAATATAACACTACTCTTTTGTGCTAACGCTTGAACTTGAACTTTGAATTTAAAGTTTAAATAAATATTTCTAAAAATCAGCATAATATGCAAGTAATACTGCATCCATTGTGAAAACTGAGACAATAAATAAATCCTGACATCTATGGGTAAACTATCAAAACCTATTTAAATGGGATTACAGTAAGTTCTCAGTAGGGTTTTAAATTAATTTCATTATTCATCCATAGATGATGGTAAAAAAAAATATTTTTTAAATGTAGTATATATTATTTATCAAATAAATTATTACAAATATCTAATTATTTTCACGTAAATATATCGGGAAAAATGTGACAGTTTACTGCCATCTTTGGATGCAATTTAAAAATACACGCGGTAATAAGTTAGGTAAGGTTATAAGATGGGCAAACTATATTTTTGTTAATTGAAGTCAGTATGATTTTCTTATAATTATTTTTAAAAAGCAATAAATTACAAAATAATGTTTTTACATTACAGTGACATTTTATATGTTGGCGTTACATACATTAAACGTATTACCGTACACCATACCGTCTAGGTAACAAACATGTATGTACAAGGAAATTAATTATCTACTCAATATTTATTGGTATAATTGTACCAACATCTAAGAAACGAAATTGAAGTATTTATGAAGTTTAGAAATAATGTTTATTTTGATTATATTCTAAAACATTAATAAATCACAGTACACAAAATTGCATAAAACAATAAAAATAGCATACATTCTCTATTGTGTATCATTTTTCATCTAAATAAACAAAAAGTTGCTTCGACCGTGACAGGACTCGAACCTGCAATCTTCGGATCCGAAGTCCGACGCCTTATCCATTAGGCCACACGGTCATGCACAGCAGTTGCGTTAAAAATGTATATAAAGCTAAATTATTGATTACTTGCTGAATAAGTAACTTCTAATTTAATAAATTTGTAATTTATAGGTATATATGTACTTCATTGAATATTGCATATATAATAATATTATATTATGTTACTTTTAAAATTAGCAATATTAACTTTGTGGTTAAAATTCATATTTTTTATTTATTATCTTTGTTTTATTAACCACTTGAATTGAGTTTAAATACATCTATTATGACATCCTGAAGAAGAAAATTGTATTTTTCGAAACCGATAGATGTATTTAAACTCAATTCAAGTGGTTAATAAAACAAAGATAATAAATAAAAAATATATTATGTTGACTAAAATTTTTAGAAATCAAATTTAGTAGTTTTAAATGTAAAATTTTATATTATAAAATATCGTTGACTTCTATCTTGTTTGTAGACTTATTATTACTTATTATTACTTATTATAAGGTGACCACCTATTTTTGGTATAAATGGAGTACTAATGAAATTTTTTTCATAATTCGATAGTACAGTTCCACACTTCTAAAACTCTGATTATGAACGACTGTATGGAAAATACAGGTTTTAAAAAGAAGTTTACAGTCCACGAAAAAAGAGTACAAAAGTCCCTAAAGGAGTACGTTTGGTCACCTTACACAGACAATATTATTTATTACATTTTCAGGTTATCTTAACGACTGCTTTTCCTATGTAGTCTAGAACTTGCTTCGTGACCAATATTCACGTAATTTAAAATTCCCGCCGCCCTAGCGGACGTAATTATTATCAATAAGGTTCGAAATATTTGCTCACCGAGCCATAGCGGCGATAATAATTAATTATCAATAGGTTTGTGTCTCCGATTGCACTACTACAATTACTAATGGATTCCTAGAGCAGTACGGGTAAGGATTAATAAATATTATGCTCTATGAACGTCGGGATAAAATAAAAAAATTGGTCATTGAAAAAAATAATGCCGATTCTGAAAATAACTATTTACTTTGATGTTTCAGTACTATTATTATTATGATAATTATTATTAACGCTCTGTGCTACTTTCGCCGATTGTGTTTCTGTTAGTGCATTCTGTATTGCTCTCCCTGGAATTGTACAAACGTAAAAAATACGAGCAAAACATTCATGTCACATTTGACAGAGACATAGATAAGAAAATAAATCATAGAGTGTGACGCGATATGACCATGAGCTATAGATGAGACGCTTTTCTTATCCATGACAGGAGTCTCACAGACCTGGCCGTTTAAGCAAGTATTTTACAGACTACCGACATAAATGACACCTAACGATGTCGCCACGGCAGCCACATCTATAGAGTTATAGATATAGACAGGGAAGGATAATATTACAATGGATAAATTAATAACACCTAGTTTTGGAATCATTATTGCATACAAAAGACAGATCTTTAAAAGTTTTAATTGTTTAAATGTTGCACAGGTTTACGTTTGAGTTCAGAACTATAATTTTTTTAAATAAAATATATTTATGTCGTGAAATTGCAATTTCAGAATATAGTAATATATACGTTAGTATTTATATTATATGTGTATACGAGTATATATCCTATATTAGTTTAGGTTATGTTTTATATAACTAATAATAGTATTAAAATCATTAAGTCAGATGTTTGATAAGCATATGGTTATTTGCAATATTTAAATTGTTTTGAAAAATTGACAAAAATTTATTTTCGGTTGGGGTTTATTGGACAAGACGTCTCGAAGACTTTGGCCGTTACAGTTGCAGCCTCTTCGAGATCCTCTTGGGTCTGTAGATCGTCTTTCTTCTAGTACTGGTGATTGAATCTGCTTTGGTAATCTATCCTCCGGTGTCTGAAAGATGTGTAATTATTTTGTTTTCACGCATTCTTGCAATTTTTATTAATTTTGTGTCCTGGTTATTGCAATTATGGATTGCATTTTTGATTACGGTATCAAATATTTTTTGATTTTCTTCATTTCTATTGAATTATTAGTCTTGTAGCAAAACGCATACACTTAGTTAACGTTACATTAACATTACATGTAGGTAATCGATAGATGATAAACGAAATATTGGTTTATTCTATGATCACATAAGAAAATAATTAAATATATTAATTAGAAAGATATACATATAAAATCAATTTTATCGAAAAAAATTGTTGATGCGCCACCAGGATTCGAACCTGAATCTCGCTATGAATGAAAGCTAATTCTGGCGTAATAATTCAAAGATATTTGAGATTCCGTAAATCTAAGGTAGATGGCTCTTTCAAATAATGGAACCATTAAATGTATTAATATCTAAAAGGAAACATATAGGTTCGAAAATTTGTCGTTAAAAATATCGTCGCTGTAGCATAGTTGGATAATGCACCTTCCCCGGTTTGGAAAGTGATCCAGGTTCGAATCCTGGTGGCGCAAAAACAATAGTTTTCAATAAAATTGATTTTATATGTATATCTTTCTAATTAATATATTTAATTCACATTTAAAATATCACAGACCTGTGTTCTGAATAATTACAACTTCACAATAAGAATGTGTTCTCTAAATAAGAAAATAATTTGCCCTTGCCTAAAACAATCATTTTTATCTTTTCATTTTTTTACTTTTAAAATGACATGCACCATTTCATTACCGAAAAAAATCATTTTACATTTATTTCATTGGTTAAATATACGTAGTAAATATTATCATGCAAGAGAATATTTTGAATAATTAATACGCTGGAGTATTTTTCAAGTGAGCTTAATTAAAAACAATGGGAAGAACGTGTACAGCATCTTATTTATCTCCAATCTATTGTATTTTTTTTTGTAACAAGGCCATTATCGGCACATGTCGAGGCAAAACATAACAGAACTGTATATTAACACTGCAGGAACAAATTTTTTTTTTTTAATTTTGTCATGTATATCTAGATATTTAATACGTATGTAATCCAGATACATAAACAAGGTCTTGGAGGGCTTCGAATTATCCGCCAAATTCGATTAACCGGTTTTCAGTTAATTTTACAACCAATAATCTTTTAATTGGTTTTAACAAGTTATGCCAAAGGTATATATATAATATTTTTATAGAGAAATACTTACAAATAGTTAATTACATCAGGCAAATTATTGAGAAAACACCATTAATATTCTTATTTTGCCAATCTGAGTCCATGACTACTTTCCTGCTTTCTTCAGCTCCATATCTCTTGCGCTTTGGCTCCAATTTTGTCGAAAAACTTGTCAGATGTTCTTGCTTTCTAAGAAAGATTAGTAAGAACGATGATTAATACTGTCAAAAATAACGTCTGTGAAATAACATGTGATTGAAGCTACCGCCAAACATAATATAGCGAAAATAATGCCGGTTAACTGAATAAAAATAAACGGTTTACGGTTATTATTAAAATTGTCAAAATAACCGTTCCCAAAAGGTTTCAGTTTAAACCAGTTTGGAAACTCTAGGTCATAGAAATAAGAAAACAATTACGGAGTTACGCATCGCTCGCTCTATAGTAAGATTTGTATAAATATCAGTATTCGCCAACATGTTATTTTAACCAGTATGGTCGAGTTACTGCCTTCATCTAGTGAAGAAATGCATTTCTACTCTTGACTCACTAGTGTGAGTGTAATTGGTATCGATTGTATCAGAATATAAAATATATGATAACTCAGGATATAAAATAGATGAATATATGAAGTAGTATATAATAGATACGTACAACTTCTGAGCATAGATAAGTCAGATACTCGATTAGTATTAGTTATTGTGGCTTGACTCATAGTTTATGATTTTGACCTTACCACTACTATAAACGTAACCGTATTTACATAATGTTTTGTTTATAAAGAGTGTTTTTATTAAAGGTATAGAATTTTAAAATGAAATAAAACACAAAAATTGCGGTAACGGCCATGGTATTGGATTTATTGGAAAGATAATTTTATGCGATTAGTATTTAAATATGATTTAGCACATATAATTGCCGTGGCTGGCTATAATAAAGCGCAATCTGGAAGTCCAATTTCGACCACTTTTTGGAGCACCTGGGGACGTATATCGGCAATAACGCGACGAATGTTGGCTTCCAAGTCATCTATCGTCTCTGATTTATCGACGTAGACTAGTGACTTCACATGTCCTCACAGAAAATAATCCAAAAGTGTTAAATTATACTGTTTTGGAGGCCAATTCACAGGTCTATTACGCGAAATTATGCGCTCATCAAATGTTTCCTTCAATATTGAGGTGCGCACTGTGTGACGTGTTGCGCCGCCTTATTGAAACCACACCTATTCCACATTAATGACATTCAATTGGGAACGAAAAAACCAGCAATCGTGGATCTATAGCGCTCTCGATGGAGAATCGACTCATTTTGGTCTTCCTCAATACTACGCTCCACTGCACCAACAGCTTCTTCGATGCGCACTGTACGACGTCTCTGCGAATGTGTATTATCAATTAAAGAATGCGTGGTGCAAAAACGGTCCATTGTTATCGAATTACTTGCTCGGATGGACGATTTTGTCGACCATAAAATGAATGTTGCGCACGGTAAGTTTCACGAGCTGAAGCACGATTTTCGAAACAAATTTGCACAATTTGCAAGCGTTGTTCTGGCATAAGTCTATTCATAATAAAATGGCAAATCGTCAGCTGTCAAATGTCAAAATGTCAAATGTCGCTGGAAAAAGTTTTACCAATTCGATAAACAAACCTCTAAAAAAAACATCCTTTAGTTGATGAATCAATGACTTTAGGTCAACATCTTGCATCTATACCTGTTTTTACAAGGCCTTCGAGATATGTAATTTGTTTTAATTATTATCAAGTATCTATCCGAAAAATCTCAACTTCATAAATAAAAGGATATTTCATTAAAATTTTTAATTCAAAGCATTTTAGGGTTGTCCTCATATTAGAGTGTCCCATATTTTTCGTAATAATGGTATTTTTTAAATGAAAATCTCAAAACAT
The DNA here is from genome assembly GCA_022840565.1 of Eubasilissa regina. NCBI lineage: Eukaryota > Metazoa > Arthropoda > Insecta > Trichoptera > Phryganeidae > Eubasilissa > Eubasilissa regina. The sequence goes on from JAINEB010000018.1 coordinate 34,177,448, forward strand.
TAAATAAAGAATTCTTTTCATCGTATTGATGATGTTTCACGCTTCTATTCAATTTTTTTTACTAGTAAATTACCATGTAAAACAACTACCGTCTTACTTATTTCATCTTATCATGAACCTGTACTTATGTGTATAATTATTGTTGTATAAATAATATTTTAAATACGATTTTTTTTGGCAACCAAACACCGTATCTAAAACTTCTACGTTTGATAGTTAATATGTCATAATTGTTTTAATTTAGCTACACTATATAATATTTATATAACTTACATGGACAATTAATTATAATATTAGCATAATAAGGGGTTGTCATTTTCAAATAATTATTCTACATATTTTATTTTTAAAGTAAGAAACATAATATTTGAATATTTTATCACGAAACACCATAGTATGATAACGTAACTGACCGGACGACTTTTCACAGTAATATTTCACAATAAATTCATTCACTATATTAAAGACATTAAACGAACTACAAAAATAAATTGGGTTGAATTAGACCTCAAATGTTAGCATTCTTCGAGAATGTGTGTGTGTGTGTTTAAACACGATAATATTTCACAGTAAATTCATTCACTATATTAAAGACATTAAACGAACTACAAAAATAAATTGGGTTGAATTAGACCTCAAATGTTAGCATTCTTCGAGAATGTGTGTGTGTGTTTAAACACGATAATATTTCACAGTAAATTCATTCACTATATTAAAGATATTAAACGAACTACAAAAATAAATTGGGTTGAATTAGACCTCAAATGTTAGCATTCTTCGAGAATACGAATACGAGAATCTCATTCGCCTTGTTGCAAAAAAAAATTTGTAACAATAAAAAATATTATATATCTATTTAAAAAATATCATTTTCACACGAGTATTTCTCCGACGTATTTTTAATATATTTGTAGTTAATGACTAACTATACATTTCAAATAATTTAATTACTCAGTTCGTGTTATATCAGTAAAATAGTGCTCAGCACCTGCAAGTGTGTGTGTGTGTGTGTGTGTGTGTGTGTGTGTGTTTAAACACAACGATAAAGTTATATGCAAGTGGTTCAGATTTCTGTAAACCACTTACACAGAATTGCCACATCCCGCATCGTTGCATCATTGCATTTGATTATTGAGACTAATAACGAAAAAGAATATTATTGAAATTTTCAATAATTTAACCAAATTTTGTATCGAAGAACACACAATTACTGAATTTTTACCTACAAAGGCACTGTTATTAAACAAATATCAAATATCTCATAGAGACAAACCTATTTTTTATTATATTTAATGGAAAATATATGGAAGTGTGCGGTAATTACAGGATTTACGACCTGTCTTCGGCTGGCTTAAGAGATCACTGTATATATGAGATATCTAATATTTGTCTAATAACAGTGCCTTTATAAGTAAAAATACAGTAATTGTGTGTTCTTGGACATATTCAAATATTGCTAATATAATATACTGGTCAAAAAAAGAAAATATATAAAAATTGAAAAATATTGATTTTTCAGACATATTTTAGTATAATTAATATGTCAAAATATATTTTACAGATAAAGAATATTGCTTTAAAATAATTTCAAAAAGAGATCAGATTCTCATAGTATATATATATATATATGCTGTTTAACAAAAAGGGGAAAAATGAATTATCCAATTTGATCCATAGATGGCGACAGTATAGTGGTACTCGAAGCGAGTTCACATACTAATATACAACTTTTAAAAATTTGATAAATCTGGAGATTGAGGGGTGAGAATTGGTGAACGTTGTATATATAATATTTTGTTTTATTATTATTATTTTGAGAGGTGAGAATTGTTGAATGAATTGGTGAATGTGAACGTTATATAACGTTCACCAATTCTCACTTAAGCCAGCCGAAGACAGGTCTTAAGCCCATACTTCCCATTACCCCATACTTCCATATATTTTCCATTAAATATAATATAAAATAGATTTGTCTGTATGAGATATCTGATATTTGTTTAAATTTTATGTACTGAAAGAATAGTATACTTATACAAGCAATCGTATCAATATACGAAGGAAGAACTACATGTGTTAGAATCAATGGTTTAACATTATTAAAGAAGCGTAAATGCTTGATCTGATCGAATAATTATTGTACCGTTTATTGTATACATATTAATAGCGAATAGTGAAAGTGACTTACATAATCTAGAGAGTAGGGTGTACGAGTATCCAATGAAGTTGATCTAATTACAAATGAATTCAAAATTAGTACTTTTACAGAATGATAAAAGACAAGAAGGGATATAAATACAAAAGGTAGGTTAGAGTTCTTTCTATGGCTAGTACAAGTACACTCAGAAGAATGTGTAATAAAATATTTAGTTGTCATGGTACGTGGAAGTTTAAGAGAAAATGTTATAAAGAGATTCAATGTATGTAATATGACGTTTATAAAATTTGTATTTAGCCTGTGCCCCTTGAAGGTGATCCTTGCATATATATCGAAGTACTACGGATAGAATAACGGATAGAGAGTCAGTTATGTAGATATTAAGCAAAATATAATTAAATTGTATATATCTGTATTATTAATTCTTCTACATAGCAATGTTCAAAATCAAGCAGTAAAATAAGGAGCTGTTACCTTTCGTTTAATACACTTATCGATTTTGCTGTTACGAGTCAACATTATTTATTAATCTAATATTTTGAAAATGCATTTTGATATTAATATTTTTATTCAGAATATATCAGCGTATTTGGTTAGGTCAAGGTACTGTAAATGATACGGAGTTGGCCTTGAATTACATCTACTAATACCTTCGGTGTACTTGTAAAACTAGCATATCTTACTACTCGTACATTCGTGTAAAATTGGATGACTTATCTTTATATACTGGTTACTTTATCTCCCGGCGTTCAGTCTCAGTCTGGTTTCGATAGTGTCAAGATGAGGTCGGTGGTATTGTTGACCATGTTGGTTTCGGCTCGCGCTGTCACGGTGACAATTCCAGGACTGGGAACCGTCTTGGGAATCGAAACCGAATCGGCGTGGACGAACAGGACTATTCACGCTTTCTACGGAATAAGGTTCGCGCTGTCACCGTCTGGCATAAGGAGATTTATGGTTCGTTTTAAATTAAGAATAACTGTTTTTGAATTAAAACATTATCTGTTTTAAGTTTAAATAAATTTATGGTGTATGTAAGCATGCACCAGGTCTAGTCTGGAATCCAACAATCTCATTTTATTTGTGAATAATTGTAAGAAACGTCAGTATTTAATTATTTCAATGTTATTTAACTATTACACACGAAAATTATTATCCCGTTTTTTACATGTTGATATTTATGAGTATAGTAATTAGGATTAAAATAATCTTTTAAATAAATAATAAACGAATGTGTTATACAATTCTGTATTTTATGAATAGTTCATATTTTATAAGCTATAATGCTAACATTTAAACAAACAATTTTTTTTTTTAAGAATACAAATTCTTTAATAAAATGATAAGATATAATTATTTGTTATCAAAAGATTATTAATACATTACAGCAAAGGCCACAAAAATAAATCATAGCAAGGATATTATAATTAATTCATTCTCGATATCTACTTAATTGTTTTCTTACAACAGAGTGATACAAATACATCTAACGATCAGGGCAGATACTGTTTAATTCAAGTGGTTTGATGCACAAATCATTTCTAGTATTTTTTTTGTTAATATAGCCTCCAGAATCCGTGGAACCTTGGAATGAACTTTACGATGCCACTTCACCTGGAAGAGATTGTCTTCAGTTTCTTAGTTCGCAGCCTCCATCCAACACTGATGAAGATCTTGAAGACTGCCTTTTCCTCAACGTGTTCACACCATTTGTATGTATCTTCTACTGATTACATAGATCAATTGCGGCAATTAAATTGAGAATTGTAACTGCCGGTAAGAACATGGTATAACTCAAAAGGAGAAATTGGGATAATTACAACTTTTTAATTGACGCAAACTATGTATAATACTAAGTTTTTATTATTAATATTTAGTCAATGCATAATTATCCACAGTTATTTTCGCGACGTTTCGTTTTTTGTATTTGACGTTTTATTGACATTTTGTCATCATACAATTCTTTAATGGGATTAGGAAATTAAAATGCACATCAATAGCCATACACATATACGCCACATTATGCTGTATCACTTGGAGAAAGAGTGAAAAGCTGTTGAGTCATTTCGCAATCTCAACGATTTTTTCGGCGAAGGAACGATTAGCGCAAGGGCATGCCGAGAGTGGTTTGTCGTCTAAACTGGTGATACCAGCTTAGACGACAATTCAGGAAAGAGTCGATGTTCGGATTTTGATGACCAGACTCTTTTGGTGGTTGTAGAAGAGGACGAAAGTTACACCACTTAGATGCTAGCTGAGAACTTCAACATCGATCAGTCCACGATTACGGTGAATGCGCCCCCGAATGATATTTGTACATTATATGTTTAGAGTTTGTTTTAATTTTTAGTTATGTTACAATATATATATTTTTAAATGGCGGAAAATTATGCGTCATCCTAATATTATATGTTACTGCTGCCTATTGACAAATAGCGAAATCCTTATAAGAGGATTTCACGGAACTAAAAAATTTGTTATTGATATTTTGTGGGGTAGATACCATATTTTTACTGCCGATCCCTTTATGTATCCATCAAAGAGAGAGATTTTTTAGTAACACTCTTTCTCCATTCGTCAGTTTATCTTATTATTTTTTGTATTATCAACATTTTTTATAAATATTTACTTCCACGTCTTTACATAGGTTCCAGATTCATTCAACAACGACTCTTTGCTTCCTGTCATGGTTTATATTCACGGTGGTGGATTCTATGAAGGATCAGCCAGATATTTCCCTCCTAATTATCTTTTGGAAAATGATGTTGTGCTCGTTGTACTACAGTACCGGCTGGGACCTCTAGGTTTGAAAATAAATGTATATGTATGTAATTAGCAAAACTAATTAAAAACTAACCGAATTCAATGTAGGTATGATAATCATAAAAGCTATTATGTATCGGTAACCAAAAGAAATAAATGAATGAATATGTCAAACTAGATTTTACGACAATAATTGGTTAGACAAATAATATAATCAAAAAAGCGAAATTACCCATCTATCAGCACAAAATATTAAAAAAGGTTGTGAATGCCATTTTAGTCAAAATTCAAATATATATATTTCTATAAGCGTATTTTTGGAATGTCTAAAATAAATACTATTTTGAAAAAGGTGTAATTTCAAATAAACTACTTTTCATTCATATATAATCAATTGCATTAGTGTGTAACAGCCCGTTCAAAAACATGTAATACTTTTTAATTTAATATAATTTTTTTAAATATTAAATAAGTACATGGTACCAGTAAAATCATAGCAAATAGAACATACACACATGCAGAGCTCAAATTTATATGTATCCTACCGTTTTTTTTTTTGCGATATATCACATATTTTTTATGTTTTCCGTCGCTGTTATATGATAGAAATATGATTGATTATACTGATGTACTTATGAAAAAAAAGTTTATTATTATAATGCTTTTAGGAATATTTATTTTATAGTATTTATATATTTAAGTAAGTAGTTATATATTTATAAAATGGAAAAACAAACAAACGTATTCGTTTAAGACAAATGTTGGTAATAATATAAAAATACAAAAAGACAACTAATACATTAAAAAAATTCATTTACAAAATTCAAATATTCCGAACTTTTTTTTTCTGACACCGTGTTTATAACTATTAAACAGAACAATTAAAACGCAAAGCGGCATCAATACACTGTTACAACGTGCATATTACATATAATTACTCATTATATCATACTTTCACCGAATGTTACTAATAAATATAAAAATATATTCATTAACATGACATTGACAATTATGTATTTGAGTTTTATTAAAATTGTTTGAAATAAAAGTGATTAAATTTGAATTATATGAAAGTTATTTGAAACAGTAAACAAGTAGTTATTTTACTTATCTTCAGAAGTATACATGTATTTATTTAAATATATTATTGCAGCCTTACGCTATCGGTAACGTAATAGAATAGAATACCAAGATAAATAGCACAACCATAATCATGATTTAATTATGCGAGGGCTCAGGCAAATGTTTCACAGATGTTTCAAAATATTCATTCACATATATTGTTTCATTCTTTTTTGCGGATCCCTTTTGCCCCCCCACCCTTGGTTCGCAAAATAAGTAGCATTTTTTTTGTATTGGCACATATTAATCGTACCTTATATTAGATTTTAGTATATAATACATGAGTGTATATAATAATGATAAATAGGTCAAGACTTATTAAAACGTACTTGTAAGATATAATAAATATTGTCTATTTACAATATTTGTTTATATACAATATTAGTAGGTACTTTCAACAATATTAACTTATTGCTATGTTGTTTTATATAAATACCTACTTACTTATATGACCTCAGCGTATTTTTTTTATCATATTTTCTAATTGTTTTATCTTTTATCTCTTATGTATGTCACGTAGATATTTTCTTACTTATATTATTGTTTAATATATATATATTTTTTTTAATATTTGGCTATTTTGCTATTGTGTTAAAAATTCTTATAATTATATTAATGTACTTTATTAATAATATGTTATCAATAATATTAGAATCTATTATAAATACAGCTTACTCGCTACTTGCAGGTTTCATGTCTCTTCATACGGATGCTGTTGCTGGTAACGTCGGCTTCTTGGATCAACTCTTGGGTCTGAGATGGGTCAATCGGAATATAGAGAGTTTCGGAGGAGACAAAGATAGAGTTACCGTCTTTGGCCAGAGTGCTGGAGCTGCTTCCATATCGCTCATGCTTCTGAGTTCAGCGGTAATTTATTTATTATAAATCATTTCATTTATATCATAATATTAATTATTCATAATTGTGCCCATTATTATGAAAGTGATCTAACTCATGTTTATATAACACAATGTTTCTTAATTTATTTAGTCTACTAGATTTATAAATTATTTTGACATGTAAATTTTGTATAAGTAAATTAAAACATTTAAGGTTGAAATGACTTACTCTATTATCAAAATAATCACTATCGGAATACGGTTGAACGTCATAATAATACACTGAGTATAACGCTTCAAATTGTTTACAATTGTTACAATCTGCATCATATTAATTTAAAGCAACGTGACGCGAAATATTGATAAACTCATTTTTTTCAATTATTTGACTTAGACAATTTTCATAATAATGTTATATATTTTAGTGAAAATTATTTACATATGAATCATAATAACTGATCGCATACGGCGGATTGACTTGATTTACTAATATTAGAATCTGATCCCTCTGTATCATGTACCTGCATTTCAATTTCTCTTATAAAACCTTTCTGTAAGTGAAAAAAAATGTATTTTCTCTATTTATGTTGCCGCCTCACTCAATATATGTAGCTAGTTAGTAGTATTCAGGAAATAATATTTTAATATCACATCAAAAACACTTTATCCACGTAAGTTACTTTCATTACAAGTATGCTAAAATCGACATCTCTCCCATCACGGGTTGTGGACAAGTAAATCAAGACATCCGACTTTCCTTCTGAGAGCATAGCATCGAATCCCCCCATCTATTTCTTTGTTTATTTAGCAAAGACAAAAACCGATTTATTCGTGACTTTCGGCGAGACCCAGAATATAGTCTGTCACCGGGGGGAGTCGTAGTTATGTGTCGCGTCATCACTGGAACGGGATTAAATCATTATCAACATTCAAAATAGGTTTCACGAAAATATTGGTTGTGGCCACTACCTAGCTGAAGCAATTGGCGATAGCCAGTTGTTTTCTGCTATTACCTACTTTATTACTCTTGTCGATATTGGAAAATCTGGAGATATTCAAAGACGATAAATAATTTGCCATAAATATTTTTACATTGAAAATAATGAGATATTTTAAGCTGTATAAAATAATAAAAGCATACACATCCTCGGATATTCAATTTTTATTATTAGATTACATCCGATACAAAAAAATCTGTTGAAATAAAATTACAATTTTTTCGATTTTAAATTAAAATATTTTTTATGTTACAAAAAAAGGGCATTTAATAAATGAATAAAAGTTCTACGCAATTGAATAAAAAAAAAAATAAAACATTAAATTCTAAACACGACGACATCATTACGGCTAATTTTTCTTGGATATTATATATATTTTTGTTTCATTTTAGTTTATTATTTAATTATTATTTATTTATTTTAGTTATAATTTTACATACAGTCTATTTATTAAAAATTTATTGTATAACATAGATCTTATATTTTATTGATTATAAAACTTACTTTATAATATGTATAATTTGATTATCTCTACGAGTATGTAAGCCCTAAGATAAGTCAAGTGTTACCCTGTGGTTCAAACTGAAAACTATTAATATCATTTCACTGATCTCTACATAATATACAATAAAAGATATTTTATTTTTGTTTATTACTAGTAAACTCGATTGAACGTATATTAATGGGATTTTCTTCACCGTATTTATTTATTAAGAAAAAAACTTACTTAAATATAGATTATAAAATACCGTGATTACGTAATATCATTTCACTACAATAAAATTAATCGTGTATTCATTCCCTACTTACACAGGAATAGACTTCAAAAAAATTTAGGTACATTTATCGCCTTTTTAGGATTTTCAAAAAAAATGATATACCTTAAAGTTTTTATTTTTCTAATTAAAAAAAATTGTGCATGCTGCAAGAAAAAACCAAGTGTGATGAAATGTATAGGTTTTCAAAATTATTTCGTGATTACCCGAGGAAAAAATTATGGTCAGAATAAAACTGTGTCAGTCCGTAATTTAAAAAAAGTTAAATTTATTTTGTTTTCCAGGTAGAAGACGGTTTGTTCCAGCAGGCAATTTTCCAGTCCGGTTCAGCATTTGGTGATTGGATTATCGATAACAATCCAATTATTTTTTCAAGAGCGTTATTCAGAGAACTGACGAATGTAACACAGGATGTTGATAACATCGTGATTGAGGAGCATTTTAAAAATGCTACTGTTCTGGAGTTATATTCAGCAGTTAATTCATTAATTGTAAGTATTAAATCTTTAGAAATGTTTATTTCAACAAAATTTATAATTAAGTTTCAGTGAATCACTACCATTTGCCTCTCTATTCGTACAACTCGGCATTCATTCAACTTTTTTGAATAAAATTCGACTCGGCATTCGAACGTTTGCCCGAAATTCGTACCATGCGGTCCAAGTCACGTGGTCAGTTTTGCGATGTCTACAATAAATAAATATTATTTTCTTTAAGAATTATTACTATCCAAATAAATATAATTATTATCAAAAAGGCATATATGTATAACGGTTTTTCTGATTTGCAATATTAAAATTAACGCACTTTTTTATATCAGGCCAAAGATCCATCAAAAGCTTCCAATCTCGGTAGGGCTGTTATTCAAAAAGCTGGAAGTGTAAGGTTCCTGGAAGGCTTTCCCTCTGACCTTGAGAAGCTCGGACGAATCAAAACACTTCCCATAATGGCTGGAGTCGCGAGGCACGATGGATCCTACCTTGTACGAAGTGAGATATTAACTATTATGCACTAAACCAGTAGATTTTTAAGTCAGTCAATAATTCGATTAACGTGATATCGCAAGGCAGTTTATTTTGGATACATATTTAACATACTAGAAAGTATTGTTGATCTAGTACGTTAAATATGTATCCAGCTGACCAACGACATCTGTAAAAAATGTTTGCACCGGCACTAAAATAACGAAATTTGCATATATCGGTATTTATGTTGTGACAGAAAAAAAAGAATAACATGAGAGTGAATGCATTACCAAAGAGTTTGTTGAGTCGTATAACGTTTTTGTAAAGCGAATTAAAACACAGTGAACTGGACAAAGAAAGGATGGAATGATGGAATGAAGAATGGATCATATCAAATAAATCCATCATGGTGCTGCACCCAGCATATTTATTTTTTGAAAAAATCTATCGCATAAAAAATCTATTTGAAGAACAATAAGTTCGAATTAATATTTTAAATATTGCGGTTCGCGCGTAATGGATAGATTTCAGGAATTTTTGTATGTACATATGTCTGAGTGCTTTCAGAAAATTTATTTTTTGATAACTCTGCACCTGTTTTTTCTCTTTTTCTTGAGGGGCGTTCATTATTGGAGCTCTCTCCATCGATCCCTATTCTGCGTCAGATTTTTTTTTTCTCGGTAGCTTCTATATTTGCTTCACTTCAGCAACTGGCTAATGATGTACAGGATGTAATAGACCTAGTCCACAATATTTTATGAGTAGATACCTGACTAAATTACGAGTCGAAAATATTCAAGGAATATGTGCCTAATCTCAATCATGTCAGTGATATAAGCATTAAAAAATGTAATTATGCAATTATTTCAATTAATTGAAATATTTTATTGATTTAAAATTAAATATTAAATACAAAAAATTATAGGTCATCGACTTCGAGCGGGCAGACATTTGTTTGTTAGGCGGTTTAGAGCCTAAAGCAAAGATATAGATTAATAATGGATAACGGTAGATGGATAGGAAGTACAAGTTCAAACAATTATATTTTCTATAACGGTGCCAAATTTGCACATTTTCCTTGAATATTGTCAAGTCAAGTATCCGCCTATAAAATATTGTGGACTAGGTCTGCTACACTCTGTATATATTGTTAGCATATACCTAAATCAAATGCACGATTTCAAAAATCACTGATAAAAAGTCGTAAAAGAGAGGAAGGAAGATTATGGGAGATTCGGGACAGGCTATAGAGATGGTAGGTATGTAAAGAGACAATCTATAGGAATGGTGGAAAGGGACAGACTAGAGATAGTAGGTATGGGAAGGAACTGACTATAGAGATAGTAGGTATTTGTTAAAATTTATTCAAAATTGACTGGCCTCATAACTGTAAGTCTTGAAATGTTATTATTCACCTATTTAAGTACGTGTTCCTGTAAATATATCACATATTATTATTATTAAAATGTATTTTTATTAATTTGTTGCAGCCGTATATGACCGATTAGAAGATTATAAATTGGTTAACGATTCAGAATACTTAAAGCAAAATTTTTCCCGAGATACACTTCAAATGCTAGGTAAAATAAAATAATACATCTTTATATTGTCACTTATATTAACTATATATACATAATTAAATGAGATTATTACTCATTTATTATACAGATAAGTTTTATAATAATATTTCCATGCATAGATCACTCTTCTTAAACTATTTATATTGATCGAGTCAAAAGTTTGAAGACCAGTGCCTAATGTCTCAAATGTACATAAAATTATGTAAAAAATATTTCAAGATTAACTTATAATAAAATGTATTAAACAAGTTTAATAGACAAGTTTTAATTTTTTTCAGGAATCGAAGACGATTCGGGAGCCTTCAATGATCTTCTTGAAAATAAATTTTATAAAAATGTATTGGATAGAGATGACGATTTGACATTTGTTGACGTTGCTTCTGGCATAATAAATGTAAGCACCAAAGATATATGGATATATGAATAACTTATATTAATTTTACAGAAATTAAATAAAAACTTAAACGTTTATTGAATATGCTTATTAGAGCAAACAATATTTATGAATATATAATATTTTCATTAATAAATTTAAAGCTTCTTTATTTCATTAATAACAAATATCAAATAAACGTTGTTGTAATGCATTTCAATCTTAAATAATGATTTGAGCATTTCATTTTTAATAACGATTTTCAATAATGCACTATATCATTTCTAATGATTGAAATTGATATTTTTCTCAAATTATAGAATTACATTTACGTAAAATATATGTAAAATAATAATGCCTTTTGTACTCGTATGTATCAATACATTTTTAGAACAAACTATCACGTATGCCAGTTTCTTGAATTATTTTAGGTTAAGTTATATATTCTCACATAGAATTAATATGTAATTTAAATAGTGTCATTTTTTCGTTAAAGCATTCGGGGAAGGTGCATTATTCATTATAAGGTAGCTCTTTCAAATAATGGAACGATTAAATGTATTAATTTCAAAAAGGTAACATATAGGTTCGAAAATTTGTCGCTAAAAATATTGTCGCTGTAGCATAGTTGGATGATGCACCTTCCCCGGTTAGGAAAGAGATCCAGGTTCGAATCTCGGTGGCGCAACAACAATATTTTTCGATAAAATTGATTTTATATGCATATCTTTCTAATTAATATATTTAATTCGTATTTAAAAGTAAAATTGTTTATACAATAGATTGCCGGAATGCTTTTCTTCAAATCTCCTACACTGCGACAGGCAAAGATCAATTCCATGTACAACCAATCAACATTCCTCTATACATTCGACTACAGAGGGGAGCACACCAGATTTGGGTACGGGAAGGACACGTCCAAATATCCCTTTGATGGAGGAGTTCACCATTCCGACGATCTTCTCTACCTGTTCCCTTACCACTACACCGAGCCGTTAAATGACGAAGACACTATAGTGTCGAAAATTATGGTAAGACGGTAGACGTAATGTTTTAAATACATATTAGATTAATTATTTATAAATCAGTTATTATTCACTTTATCGCGAGAAGCAAAAAATAGTGTAACCTTATAAAACAAACCCGAATACTTTAAATTAAATCTATTAGCAAACTTTTTTTTTTTCAAAAATCATAGGTATATTACTAGTTATACCTTTTGAACAGAAAATATCGTTATGTTACATATATAGAGATCAATTCGGATGACTACCTTGTATAATTCTTTGTATACTGACTAAAAGGTTTACTTCTTGCGAAGCAAGCAAAATTGCAATAAACGAAGGTTTGTCTCGTTTTAAAATATTAGATTATTAATGTTACTGTTCTAATATATGTAAACGTGTTAAATTTGTGTTTTATTTTTGGAAAAAAAATGCTTTAATAAAAATAATTCCATTCTAATAGCAATTTTAATACCTTTTCTTCCTTAATAGGTCGATCTCTGGACGAATTTCGCTATAAATGGGATACCAACCACTGAAGGGTCAGACACATGGGATCCAATACGGAGAGGTAATTATTTTATAATTTTGTACGTATTTTTATTTTAATATTTTTTGAGTATTATAAATGAAATATAAAAGTAATTACTTAAAATCTATAATAAAAATATATTTAAAGACAGATTAAATTTTATTTTGTCAGATAATAAAAGTATAGCTTGTTATTCTCGTTATCCATAAAACGAAAAAGAGCACTATGAAGTATATAGGTATTCGTGACGTACCTACCTTACCAGACTGTTTACATACAAATAAATACAAACACACCTTCAGAACAAAAGATCGTCGCTTATGATATTGAATATATTGAAATATTTTGTTGAATCAAAATCTAGTTGTTACTGATAAACCAAATATGAACTAAAAATGTGATGACATTTTTCTAATTTACAGGAAGAAATGGACCTTACTATCATATCAACTCCACGTGTTACATAGACCAAGATTTCGTAGAGAGTGAATACATTACAGCCACGTTAGATTAAAATAAAGTGTTTTCATTGTGGTTTCATAATTAGTATTATTATTATTTATTATAGATAAATTACCTAACACAGTTACATTCATAATGCCAGTCTTTCTGGGCCATTAATACGAGGCGCGTTTTTTTAAGTAAGTACCGGAATTTTTTTCAAAGAAACACGTCATCACTTTCACAACACTTTACTTTCTTCGGATACTACACATTTTAAACTACTTCTCAACATAGCGGTTGTATACCTTCGTCATAGAACGACGCCGCCTGAGATGAAAACCGTATATGTACTCCGTCTTTGAGTTCTTGTCACCAAGAAACCGCTTCAGACGAAAAAAAAAATGAAAATCCCTTGGCGCCAAATCAGGACAAAACAGGACACACTTGTCGATGAATATTCTAGAAACGAATCACGGACAGTATTTCACAATCGGCGGGCTGATCTATTGTCTTGAACATATCAACCTCTCACTACAAGATGGCCACACTATGTGAATGTCTTTAACATTGCATGTGGCGAGTCAATAGATGAAGGAAATACTACACTACATCGGGAATATCCGTCAACGGTACTTACTTAAAAAAACGCGCCTCGTATCTTCCATTATTTTTAAAATAGAAGAAAAAATAATAATTACGGAGAATTATGAAGAATTGTTATTGTATTGAAACGGAATTCTGGAGAATTTTTGTAATTAAGGTGAAAATATGGAGAATTGCTGTTTTTCGATAAATTAAAAATAAACCTATTTTTACATATTTATTGAAGTTTTATTAAATCCACTTTTAAAGTTCTATACTTTATCATTATGGTCCATAATAATTTTTGTTTCATAATAAATTATTGTGCATCTAAAATATTACCTGCATTATATAACTACTAGCAGATAAGCAAAAAAAAACCTTTATTTTAGTTACCAGTAGATTTAAAAGAAACGTTACTTTGGTGCATTTGCATTACAGAAGTTATTAAACATACAAAAGAGAAAACATTTAAGTAATTTTAAACTTATTTAAAAACACGCCAAAGTAGCGAATATGTCGATTTTTTTTGCTGGTTAATGACTATAGTCCAATACAGTCCAGTAAGTCATTGATGAAAGATGGGGAAACGCAATATTATTATGGATTGTTTAAGACGTCTCTTTAAAACCCCGATAATAAATAAATCCATCGGCATTGCAGAAAAAAATACTATAATATCTAATATTTCTGTCAAATGGTCAATTATATAGGCCTTATGTATGTCATTGAAGATCATGTAAATATATTTTAGGATTCGTACAATCCATAAATAAAATATATGTATACAACTTTAAATGTCATGCATTTTGCCCATTCATTTCTAAATAGAAAATAAGATAAACATGTAACACCAGATTCATCGATCATGCCTCCGATCATACATATAAATTACTAATGATTTTTAATTACCAATTAAATGTAGAAAGATATACATATAAAATCAATTTCAACGAAAAATATAGTTGTTGCGCTACCGAAATTCGAACCTGGATCTCTTTTCCAATCCGGAATTTTGCACCCATATGTTACACTTCAAATGTATATATTTCTAATTAATACGTTTAATTAGTATTTAAAATATCACAGACCTATGTTCTGAATAATTACAACTTCACAATAAGAATGTGTTTCCTTAATAACTTTTTACGATTTATTTATATATTATCTAATCGCATCTTATTTTACTCTTTACATTTTTTTTTGTACATTGAACATTACACCGGCAATGCACTGTATGCTATATAATACAGTAAAATACTAGTGTAGCAGGCAGGGTACCGAAATAAATGTCTTACTTTGCTGCATTGTTTATCACATTATAACAATATAACACACAGTATTATAAATCAAAAGAAATAAATTATTATTATTATTTAAATTCAGTATACCAACCTAGCGCAGGAAAATAGTAAATGACAATTTTTAATGTTTATGATGTATTATGTATCACGATAGGTATTTGAAAAGATTCACAATCCATACATTGCATCTAGAAATATTGTTTATTTTGTGAACATTATTAGGTTAGTTTAGAAGTCAATATTATATACCCGATATAGCATACCTAGTACACAATATTTCATATGTGAATATCTCACTAAATTAAGAGTCGAAAATGTTTCGGAAGTTTCTCTACATTCCGTTTCTCCGTCGAATTATTTCTCATAAAACTTTATATTTAATATATCTCATCTATAAGCGTCCATAATACTGGAAATAAATAAATATTTATCAAAAATGATGTTTTTCACACTATTGAGTTTAGGAATATTTTTATACTTTGCTAGAATGTGGAGGCAATAACTTTTTTAGATAGTGTGAGATCTCCAGATTGCGACCCCGAAATAACTGTTAGGTTGACTAATTTTCGAAAATAAAATAATTGTATTTGGTAGGTAAGTATTTTATTTAAAATATTTATATACATATATATATATATATATATATTTACGATGATTAGATGGGCACCTATCTTGCCTTAACACTGACAGATTTGTTATTAATTTAATTGTAATAATTGAATACAGGGGAGTTGTCATTCTCGATGGACAAAATTGCAAGATCCTATAGCTTTTATCCTGCTATATATCCAGTAATATATCATATCCTGTGCAATATTGTAAAATATACAATCTTATATAAATTCCAGATTAGCAAACAGCCTTTAGGATAATCCGCTGTAGTTAAAACATAAAATATTTAAATATATATATTTTTTTTATTCATCTTTTTATTTATATTTTTTGATTAAAACTAGACCCACAAAACATTTTGCTAGACGTTTGTCCGCAGGTATATTCAGATCCATTTTTTTACATTTAATAAAATCAAAACATAATAACTAATCAATGTCACACTTTAAACAATTCATTTCATGCTTACAAGTAAGGCAGGTTATTATCGATAAACCACATTTTATAGTTTCTTCCAAATTGGGAGAAATATGATACGATAAATAGATTTTTTCTGTGTTACAAGTTGATTAATTTAATTTGTGTTAAAAATACCACAAAACTGTGTTCTGAAAAACTGTAATTTCACAACAATGATGTGTTCTCAGTAAAAATAAATTTATTCCATGTAGCTTCCAAACCATGATAATTTGACCCGATTTTAGTATGACTTATTTCTAACTGTCTGAATACACCTGTTACCCAATAATCCAAACAATATTTACTGCAATACGATTAGTTTGCTTCAGGCACAAAGTCGAAAGAGGTGAAATATACCAATAAGTTTTCGATAAATATTCAATTACGTATGCGAAATATAATTTCGTCATGGTTTGCTCAAATTTCACACACTTTTACAAAATTCGGTAATTATTTGCAAACAGTACAAAACTTTCCGATTTTGTGGTATCATCGATTGTATTGTACGTTGGGCCCGATAGATTTTTATTACTTATTCATTTAACAGTCTTCATCCCAACATTCACGCATTGGTTCAATTAACTGTAAAAAATCCAACTTAATTTTTATAAAACAATTTATCATTTTAGATTCACCACACATATGTACACGTTTAGCTGTGTAAAATAGAGGATATTAAGTATACAAATTGTCGCCAGGTAATCTTATTACAGTATTAATAGCAATTACATGCAATTGTTTGCCCTTTTTATGATATTGTATTGTTTATAAGAAAAAGGGAGACTGGCGCATAAACATAATTTACTTCGGTCGCTTAAAGAGAAGTTACGCCACTGCTGCAGTACTAAATAAAACAATAAAAGAAATTCGGTATAAAACTATCAATAGAAATTTGAAACATCAGTTTTATTTAATTTTACTGAGAACAATTTAGAGTTTTTATATTAAGGGCGTAGGTACTTTCATTTTTCCAGTTTGAAATTCGAGAAATTCTACGCGAATTCTTTCTTTCACGGTTAGCCTAACAGATAGTTAAATTACTTATAAGGTTACCTAAATATTAAAGGACGTTATTTGTTACGTAAGTCTTACCAGAGAGGATTTTTTTAATAAAAAGCCACGACAATTAAATGGTTAAATTCCTCGCATTCGAGACAAGCTGTCAAAACATAATGCATGACTAGAGTTTTATTCACGTTTTTTCATATTAATATTGTGAAATTAAATCATATGTGTAAATGAAATAACATTTGAATAAATCGATCAAAAATTAAATAATTTATTGAAGTACCTACCTAGTTCATACATATAAAAGTGTTTTGAGACGTATTTAGTACATACAATTTACCATCAACAAAGTTTTACATCAAAATAATTTTATTTATAGAGATACTGCGTTGCCGATTTGTAATCTGTTTGTTTCGTAATTACGCAGGATTTTGCAATGTTTAAAAGACCACTGCGTTAAAATAAATATGAAATATTCATTTGCGACTTACATACAAAATAACGTACTTACATAAAATGTTTACTTTGTTAAAGAAAACGTTATTTTTCCTTAAAATGTTATGAATAAGTTCAATATTAATTCATATTGTGTCTGTATATTTTCGGCATCTTTCAACGAAAATTTTAAGAGCGCAATTTTGACTTCAATCATGCAACTTGGGACTGGCGGAATGAAGCAAAAAACACAAAAATACACATTAATAGGATTGGTATAAATATTATTTGTAAATAAATAATCATGTCTTTGATACAAAATTTAGTTTTAAAACAGTAGTTGATACCTCAAAAGCACGTAAGTACAATATAATATATTATTTAAAATTGTCTGAATATATAATATAAATATACCGCGCTTTAAAACCATCAAAAAATGTAATAACGTCTTGCAAATTAAACGGTTGATACCTCTATTTATTTTTAATATTTTGTTAATTCGTAAATTCAGGTTTGTCTCCATAATCTTGTCTTCAAGATTATAAGAAAATATATTTCGTATATGCATGAATTTAATGGCTGTATTATCTTAATTATGGAAAATAATATTCAGTTAATTAGTTTTATATTAGTGTAAATGTCTTATCTAAGTAATAGTTTAATAAAAAAAAAATATAATCTAGTGTATAACTTCTGATATAGATACCAAAATTAAATAATAAAAACCCATATTTTCGTAAAAAACGCGAAAAGATTAATTATTATCGAAAGAGGGACTTTTATACAAAAGTTAAATTGGTTGAAAAAATCATATTTATGTAATATCTGTATCAATATAACCAACCTGGAAAACATCAACGGAACTCTTTTTTGCGCAAATTATTATTCTCCTCTCAAACAGCGCCATCTATGTTTTGAATATCAAACTACAAGGTCATTGTTGCATTTCTTGGGTATATCTATTCAGCACCGCCTACATGTATTTTAATGTCATCTTAATATATTATATTTATGGTGATTTATATATTATCATCTATATTAAAATTTTAACACACAATGAGAACTTGGCATGCCAACGGTATAAATAAATAAGAATAAAAAACAGGTTTATTTAATATATTTTTTATGAATTCATCAAAATTGCATTGAATATTTCCACAGATAATCATATTAGCCATTGTAATTATTTTTACATTTCAGATAAATAACATAATTAAGTAATTATACATAGAAAAGAATAACAAAAATCATTACAAGCATTCTGATAATTTTTACATACAAAAGAAGATACATTTCTACCTAAATTTAATCATTAATCAGAATACGAAATTAAATAGATACAAAGCGTTGGTCTTCGGAAATACAATTTTGTGAATTTGGGATGTTTTCTTTTTATCCGATGGAACACTAAATAACGCAATGAATGCGTTAGTTTATACTAGTGACATCTTTGATTTGAGTGTTGAACTTATTTGATGGAGATTGAGCACGTTGAACGTTAGGAATAACCTTTAATGTTGTGCCAATAGGAGTCTCATTTTGATGAACTTTAAAATATATTTTTAACCAGAATATTATATTAATTTCGTTTAGTAAAACATTTCTTTCTATGTGTATTTATTTTATATGTATTATATAAGTTGTATATCGACTCTTAAAACATGCTTCAAGGCAAGTTATATAATAATGAAAAAAAAAAACATTTAATTTAGGAATTATATTTATATTGCACTGAATATTTTATGAGGCCAAAGAATGAGTCATCACCATAAATAAATACAATAATATGACCGATGTTTCCAGAATACAAAAAAAAATTGTAAATTTTAAAATGTTAATTATACCTTAACTTTACCAAAATATTATTTAGATTTCTATCCTTAATTTATTTATTTATTCTTAATCCACTGCATACATAAGTATCTACATATATATGCTTCAATATAAACTATTTCAATATTTCAATTGTTACTATAGCTTACCTTGCACATGCACTTAGTTTAATTAGTGGTTAATAAAACTAAGATAATAAATAAAAAATATAAAATTTCTCCTCATTTTTTATATCACCAGGCATTTCATTAAAAATCTTCATCGCATTGTACATCATTGATTCCTAAGATTCGGCCTTCTTCCTAAATTCTTTATCTTTTTCTTGTATGATGTTCGTGCTCATACTGAATTTTCAAATAAATTCTGCTGATATTTGTTTACTGAGAAATATATTAATTAAAGATTTAAAAAATAATCATCATAACATTGAATTATATTTTCCATTTTTTTTATAGAGCTTTATTTTGTATATTTTAATATACATATTTAATATATTTGTGTTGTATATTTTTTCCGGTTAAAGGTTGTTGACTCTACGCCTAACGCTAATCTATAGGGCCAGCGTTTTCCGTCCCTTAGTCCCAAACATGATAACTATGATCATATGGAAGTCACCATAGTCAAAATCATTGAAGTTGTAATTCTTTAAAACATTAACCCGGGACCTTTCTATTGGTCTATTCTCTCCCAGCTGATCTACATTAGTATTCTTAATCTCCTCAGATTTGTCTCGGTATTAGCTAATTAGTTATTTCAGTGACATTTTACTTTCGATAGTTTTTTTTGCTTTATTTTAGAAAAACACTTCAAATATTTTCATTAATTATAAATAAAAGAATAGTATATGAAACAAATTTAAAACAAAATAATCTCATCTTGTCTCACTTTTACATACGTATAATAATAATATCCCGATGTTCTTTGTGTATCACACGTAGGAAAATTTGAAAGAAAACTGATGAGGTACATTACATTAGAGTGAAGTATTAATTTCCTTTAAAATACGAGTATATAAAATGGACAGTACATTTTTGTTTAGAAGGTACATTTTAAAATAAAAAACAAATATAAAGGTATTTAATGTGACGTGTAACAATATTTGTGTGTGTTCTGGGAGAGAAAATAAGAAAAACTTTACCATATCAGTATAATGCTACTGGGAGGGACTGGCTTGACCACATTACTAATGTAGATGTATTAAGAGGCATAAATAAATCAAGAGAACCAATAACAATTCTCAAGGAAAGCTGCAAACTTCAGACACATTCTCCGCAATAAAAAATATGATATTTTACAAGTCATTATACAGTGGGAGTTAGAAGGCATCAGGCCTAGTAGTGTAGGTAGAAAGATATTATTAACCTCAGAAATATGTTATATATCCTAAATGTTGGTTTTCTTATACACGATGACTAAATGTGGTCACCAACATACACATAAGTAGACTTGTTAGAAATTGTGTGCTACTAAGTACTAAATCATGTGCGCGCACACACTAACAACCTTAGAGGGGAACATTGACATATAGGTCAATTTGAACACCGGCCAAAAACACACTGCATTGCAACACAATACTATATACCTTTCTTTGGTTTTTATTATTAAAAATAGTAAGAACTAAAACGCATGTCAGATTCCTGAACAATTGAGTCAAATTTCATTTTATTATATGTATAAAAGTGATGAGAAAAAATGCTACTCTTTACTCAGTGGTATGATTGTGATTGATATTCGATAATATCAGTGATTGGAAACTGTGCCTGCGATTACATTACATTACTAATACGCGTGCATCTCACGATATCATAAAAAAAACCATAATTTTGAGTGTATATTATTCAAATTTTATTTACGTAAAAAACAGATTCTAGCTTGTATAATAAATATACAACGTCACAACATATATCGTCACAAAGAGAATGAGAATCCTTAATAAATGTGAGTTTATTTTTCGGGTCAAATTCTCAGCACTTCGGGTCAAATACGTAAAACGTTTTGGCAGAATCTACTAGATGACTATTTTAATTTCATTTACACGTGCGCCGAATCATAAATCAATAAATAAAATAAAAGAATGAATCACGAATCTCGATATTCCCAGATATTCAATCACTGATGAGTGTGACTTAAAGACATCAGGTTCGTGATTTTGAGTTCATCACTAATGTATAAACAAAGTCAAATTTAAAACATTTCTTTGTGAGGTATTTTTAAAAATCATATTCTTTTTTTACACAAAAGGAGTCTAAAATTATCCTCCTTATTTTTATGTAACAATTCTTTGACTCTCTTCTTGTCAGAAATATTTTTAGTTAGAAGTTAGCGTATGATATATATTTTTTTAAGTTGTTCATTTCCCGCCGCTGGCCTATTATTTGCTAGTTTTGTTAAATTTGACATCACTAAGCGAATGTCTTACCGCTAGATCAAACAAGTACATTTGTAAAAGTAAATGTATTAGGTCATTCCATAAATAATGCGATATTTTTATACTTCTTTTACTTTTCAAAATTAAGATAACCAAAGTTATTTTTTAAACTAAAATATACTTTACTTAATTTTCTATAATGCTCTTCCATCTTTCTGGTATACTTGCAAGGTTTCTCTTCTAAAAATCACTTGTCCGTGACAAAAAATCGTCTACAGAATTCATATTTTTTCCGTCCAATTAAAGACTGCGGAATAAATGATAATCAGATTGGGCAATGTCCAAAAAATATGGTAGGTGGGGCAACTTTTCCAAAAAAAAGGTTCATTCCTGAGATGTGACAGCAAAGAAGAACACACATTCGTTCACTCTCCGCACGCGATTAGACTGAAAGTTTATGAGGAACACATTGACCCAATTTGCTGACTTTTCCGATAGCACGCAGTTTGACGATGGATGGTTGAGTGACCAAATCCAGGCTTCCTCAACTGTTACGACGGGATTTTGTTTCACCAGGGTTTGCAGGATATCCTCATCTACAACGAGGCTCGTCTTTTAGTCTGTAGTTTCCGGCTCGGAATTTTTGGAACCACCGTTGACACTGGCTTACACTTATTGTCTGATCCCCATATACGGCATTCATATTCCTTACATTTTCCATTGCGTTATTGCCTTTATTGAACTCATAAAACAAAATATGACGAATATGCTCTTTTATTACTTACATTATAGTTTTGAAAAAATATCTGTTAAAATCGAACTGCACTCTTCAACACTTCCGCTAAGCATAAGGTATAGCAAGTAGTAATTGTACTCGATGTAGGTAGTTTATCCCGACCCCTCCGAATTTTAATTAATGTATTGAAAAAAACATATTATGTATGAGATGATCCAATACATACGCACACGCAAGCTAGGACATATTTTTTATTTGAATTAAAACACAATAGATATTCTTATCAAAATGGCTGCTTATTCCTTTTCCCTTTTTCAGTCTTCAAAAGCTTGGGTAAACATTAAAGGGTAATGATATTTTAAAAAATAATGTAAAATCAATGCCAATTACGTACAAGCTACCATTTGATTGCATTTAATTATATTTTGTGTGAGATTGAGATTGCTTTGGTTCCATTTTTTTTTTTCAGTTACTCATTCCACATTCCGTGCATAACTGGCTGCAGTGGCCGATTGGGTATTGCGTTCTCCGTTCAAATGTGTTGAAAACTGTTATTATTATGAAATATACTTCTATTTCATTAAATATAAATCTATTTCAGAAATTTTAGAAAAAATTGGAACACTGTAATACTGCTACACTACACGTACATCACTATTTAAATAAATACAATTTTTCCAAAATAAAGTAATCTGTATAAGGAAAACCGATGAAAACCGACGATGGCGTCCACCTAACTATCAACAACTTGTTCAAGAAACTGGCGATGGTCAAGTTAGTCTTCTAGTCTCAAAAACGCTTAAACTTCAACGGGAATTATTTAGAAAAATAATTTAAGAAGTTTTTTTATATAATTACATAGTTTTTGAGTGACGATAATTTGTTATGAGTATATGATAAAACGATTCTTACTTTAAAAATAGCCCTTCTAATCTGTAAGTATATTATTTTGCTTTCATGTTAGGAGATTATTTGCATTATTTGAAAAAAAATGCTAATAATTAATGTCATTTAATTACCCGCACTTACCGTGCAATTTTGAATAGCATTACGGTGCCCATTGAGTCATTGACAATTGTGTTCACAATATCCACAACAGGATATAACGGAAGGAATGTCAGTGTTTTGTTTTCATTCTCGAAAATATTTCACGTAATATAATAATTTTACAATAAATGCAAAAATCTATTATTCTCCAATAATACCGAGCGACACGAATGGTATTGTATCCGGTAGATTTTTCAATAATGAAGCAAAGGTATTTACATTTTAATTAAACCAATAGAAAGAGATCGATGTATCCGGTCATTACTGCCAGATGCTGCAATCTGACGCCTTGGATAGTTCTGTTATAATTACACTATTCTAGCTGAATTTACTCTTGGATTCATCCATTTGAACATTTTCCTGTATGCCTTTACTATCCAATATCCGAGTGAAAATCAAGATCAAACGAATTAGTCCTGTGACGGATTCAATAGAAATGGTAGAGCACATATAAGTTACAATAAAATGAGAAATATCTATCCTATCGCACACATAAGAAATGTACTTGTGTGTTGCTGCCAGTACTGGAAGGAATTTTTCTGTTGCGTATCTGTATTCCTACAGGCAAGGTACCGCCAAATAAAAATAATAAAAAAAGGTTACTTTTAAATGATATGTACACTAATCAATTAGATATTGTTACAGAAGATATCTATAGATGTAAAGATCTACTAAAAATTTTAAAGAATTAAATTGGTGGTTTCCCGTCGGCCACGTCTAATAGTTTACTCCTAAGGAGTGCACAGTTTCAAATATGTATATCCGTAGAGATCTGACAGTTATCAGGAGGGATGCTTCAAGCCCTTTCCTCTCGATCAATAAAAAGTTTGAAAGTGATATTAATATATTTATCGTATTGACCAGAATACAAAGCTGTGTTTAAAAAAAACTTGAATTATTATTAAGAAAACTTCATAATTGCGATGTTGCCGCACTCACTATCCTCCTCTCATTACCATAGGCAGTTTGCTCATACTATAGTAGGTATAGGTATTGTACGTAACATAACATGTATATGAATGTAAAATTTTGGTTTCCCAAAAATATGTGAAAAAAATGTTTTTTTCAATAATTTTGTTAAAATTTCAATGGTCGCGCGTTATATTCGGGTCAATACAGTATTTATAAATGGCAATAAGTGCAAAAATTTAATTTGCTTTCATGATGTGGTCTGGTTTATATAATATATTGACATTTCAAGATATATTATTTCTTATGACAAATTTTTATCAGAACAAGTATGTAGGAAGTAGTTATATTTATTTTATCCTTGCGATAACCCAATAGCAAAGATTAAGTCATTGGTGTAATTTTATAGCTAAACTAATTAACTTAGTGATTTCCCGTGGCGAGCGTTAAAATCTCGATTACTTTACTTTATAAATAAATTATTTATAACTTTATTTTTAACGACTATGAGTAACATTTTTATTTATTATCTTTGTTTTATTAACCACTTAATTGAGTTTAAATACATCAACCGGTTTTAAAAAATACGATTTTCTTCTTCAGGATGTCAAAACTAACTAAAAACATATATTATTGTTTCTTTACCAGAATCTATTTTTAAAACAACAACAATTATTTAAAAAATAAATTTAGTACCGAACTCGAATTGTTACTTAATACAAATATACTCGAATAATTTTTAGGAAAATTTTTTAGAATGGGACTCGTAGTTAAATTTAGTTGGTTTTTATAATTTCTACATATAAATTTCTACCCGTTTTACCAATTTGAAATGCAGCACAATCCTTGCTACTAAGTTTATAGACACCGCAATTTTTAAATTTATCATCTTTGTCTTTAGAATTTATGAGTAAATTTCCTTTATTATTATTTGTATAAAATGCCGGTCTAATGTAATAAACTAACAAAACCCTATATCAATACCTTTTCTTCCTTAATAGGTCGATCTCTGGACGAATTTCGCTATAAATGGGATACCAACCACTGAAGGGTCAGACACATGGGATCCAATACGGAGAGGTAATTATTTTATAATTTTGTACGTATTTTTATTTTAATATTTTTTGAGTATTATAAATGAAATATAAAAATAATTACTTAAAATCTATAATAAAAATATATTTATAGACAGATTAAATTTTATTTTATCAGATAATAAAAGTATAGCTTGTTATTCTCGTTATCCATAAAACGAAAAAGAGCACTATGAAGTATATAGGTATTCGTGACGTACCTACCTTACCAGACTGTTTACATACAAATAAATACAAACACACCTTCAGAACAAAAGATCGTCGCTTATGATATTGAATATATTGAAATATTTTGTTGAATCAAAACCTAGTTGTTACTGATAAACCAAATATGAACTAAAAATGTGATGACATTTTTCTAATTTACAGGAAGAAATGGACCTTACTATCATATCAACTCCACGTGTTACATAGACCAAGATTTCGTAGAGAGTGAATACATTACAGCCACGTTAGATTAAAATAAAGTGTTTTCATTGTGGTTTCATAATTAGTATTATTATTATTTATTATAGATAAATTACCTAACACAGTTACATTCATAATGCCAGTCTTTCTGGGCCATTAATACGAGGCGCGTTTTTTTAAGTAAGTACCGGAATTTTTTTCAAAGAAACACGTCATCACTTTCACAACACTTTACTTTCTTCGGATACTACACATTTTAAACTACTTCTCAACATAGCGGTTGTATACCTTCGTCATAGAACGACGCCGCCTGAGATGAAAACCGTATATGTACTCCGTCTTTGAGTTCTTGTCACCAAGAAACCGCTTCAGACGAAAAAAAAAATGAAAATCCCTTGGCGCCAAATCAGGACAAAACAGGACACACTTGTCGATGAATATTCTAGAAACGAATCACGGACAGTATTTCACAATCGGCGGGCTGATCTATTGTCTTGAACATATCAACCTCTCACTACAAGATGGCCACACTATGTGAATGTCTTTAACATTGCATGTGGCGAGTCAATAGATGAAGGAAATACTACACTACATCGGGAATATCCGTCAACGGTACTTACTTAAAAAAACGCGCCTCGTATCTTCCATTATTTTTAAAATAGAAGAAAAAATAATAATTACGGAGAATTATGAAGAATTGTTATTGTATTGAAACGGAATTCTGGAGAATTTTTGTAATTAAGGTGAAAATGTGGAGAATTGCTGTTTTTCGATAAATTAAAAATAAACCTATTTTTACATATTTATTGAAGTTTTATTAAATCCACTTTTAAAGTTCTATACTTTATCATTATGGTCCATAATAATTTTTGTTTCATAATAAATTATTGTGCATCTAAAATATTACCTGCATTATATAACTACTAGCAGATAAGCAAAAAAAAACCTTTATTTTAGTTACCAGTAGATTTAAAAGAAACGTTACTTTGGTGCATTTGCATTACAGAAGTTATTAAACATACAAAAGAGAAAACATTTAAGTAATTTTAAACTTATTTAAAAACACGCCAAAGTAGCGAATATGTCGATTTTTTTTTGCTGGTTAATGACTATAGTCCAATACAGTCCAGTAAGTCATTGATGAAAGATGGGGAAACGCAATATTATTATGGATTGTTTAAGACGTCTCTTTAAAACCCCGATAATAAATAAATCCATCGGCATTGCAGAAAAAAATACTATAATATCTAATATTTCTGTCAAATGGTCAATTATATAGGCCTTATGTATGTCATTGAAGATCATGTAAATATATTTTAGGATTCGTACAATCCATAAATAAAATATATGTATACAACTTTAAATGTCATGCATTTTGCCCATTCATTTCTAAATAGAAAATAAGATAAACATGTAACACCAGATTCATCGATCATGCCTCCGATCATACATATAAATTACTAATGATTTTTAATTACCAAATAAATGTAGAAAGATATACATATAAAATCAATTTCAACGAAAAATATAGTTGTTGCGCTACCGAAATTCGAACCTGGATCTCTTTTCCAATCCGGAATTTTGCACCCATATGTTACACTTCAAATGTATATATTTCTAATTAATACGTTTAATTAGTATTTAAAATATCACAGACCTATTTTCTGAATAATTACAACTTCACAATAAGAATGTGTTACCTTAATAACTTTTTACGATTTATTTATATATTATCTAATCGCATCTTATTTTACTCTTTACATTTTTTTTTGTACATTGAATATTACAATGCAATGCACTGTATGCTATATAATACAGTAAAATACTAGTGTAGCAGGCAGGGTACCGAAATAAATGTCTTACTTTGCAGCATTGTTTATCACATTATAACAATATAACACACAGTATTATAAATCAAAAGAAATAAATTATTATTATTATTTAAATTCAGTATACCAACCTAGCGCAGGAAAATAGTAAATGACAATTTTTAATGTTTATCATGTATTATGTATCACGATAGGTATTTCAAAAGATTCACAATCCATACATTGCATCTAGAATTATTGTTTATTTTGTGAACATTATTAGGTTAGTTTAGAAGTCAATATTATATACCCGATATAGCATACCTAGTACACAATATTTCATATGTGAATATCTCACTAAATTAAGAGTCGAAAATGTTCTGGAAATTTCTCTACATTCCGTTTCTCCGTCGAATTATTTCTCATAAAACTTTATATTTAATACATCTCATCTATAAGCGTCCATAATACTGGAAATAAATAAATATTTATCAAAAATGATGTTTTTCACACTATTGAGTTTACGAATATTTTTATACTTTGCTAGAATGTGGAGGCAATAATTTTTTTAGATAGTGTGAGATCTCCAGATTGCGCCCCCGAAATAACTGTTAGGTTGACTAATTTTCGAAAATAAAATAATTGTATTTGGTAGGTAAGTATTTTATTTAAAATATTTATATACATATATATATATATATATATATATATATATTTACGATGATTAGATGGGCACCTATCTTGCCTTAACACTGACAGATTTGTTATTAATTTAATTGTAATAATTGAATACAGGGGAGTTGTCATTCTCGATGGACAAAATTGCAAGATCCTATAGCTTTTATCCTGCTATATATCCAGTAATATATCATATCCTGTGCAATATTGTAAAATATACAATCTTATATAAACTCCAGATTAGCAAACAGCCTTTAGGATAATCCGCTGTAGTTAAAACATAAAATATTTAAATATATATATTTTTTTTATTCATCTTTTTATTTATATTTTTTGATTAAAACTAGACCCACAAAACATTTTGCTAGACGTTTGTCCGCAGGTATATTCAGATCCATTTTTTTACATTTAATAAAATCAAAACATAATAACTAATCAATGTCACACTTTAAACAATTCATTTCATGCTTACAAGTAAGGCAGGTTATTATCGATAAACCACATTTTATAGTTTCTTCCAAATTGGGAGAAATATGATACGATAAATAGATTTTTTCTGTGTTTCAAGTTGATTAATTTAATTTGTGTTAAAAATACCACAAAACTGTGTTCTGAAAAACTGTAATTTCACAACAATGATGTGTTCTCAGTAAAAATAAATTTATTCCATGTAGCTTCCAAACCATGATAATTTGACCCGATTTTAGTATGACTTATTTCTAACTGTCTGAATACACCTGTTACCCAATAATCCAAACAATATTTACTGCAATACGATTAGTTTGCTTCAGGCACAAAGTCGAAAGAGGTGAAATATACCAATAAGTTTTCGATAAATATTCAATTACGTATGCGAAATATAATTTCGTCATGGTTTGCTCAAATTTCACACACTTTTACAAAATTCGGTAATTATTTGCAAACAGTACAAAACTTTCCGATTTTGTGGTATCATCGATTGTATTGTACGTTGGGCCCGATAGATTTTTATTACTTATTCATTTAACAGTCTTCATCCCAACATTCACGCATTGGTTCAATTAACTGTAAAAAATCCAACTTAATTTTTATAAAACAATTTATCATTTTAGATTCACCACACATATGTACACGTTTAGCTGTGTAAAATAGAGGATATTAAGTATACAAATTGTCCCCAGGTAATCTTATTACAGTATTAATAGCAATTACATGCAATTGTTTGCCCTTTTTATGATATTGTATTGTTTATAAGAAAAAGGGAGACTGGCGCATAAACATAATTTACTTCGGTCGCTTAAAGAGAAGTTACGCCACTGCTGCAGTACTAAATAAAACAATAAAAGAAATTCGGTATAAAACTATCAATAGAAATTTGAAACATCAGTTTTATTTAATTTTACTGAGAACAATTTAGAGTTTTTATATTAAGGGCGTAGGTACTTTCATTTTTCCAGTTTGAAATTCGAGAAATTCTACGCGAATTCTTTCTTTCACGGTTAGCCTAACAGATAGTTAAATTACTTATAAGGTTACCTAAATATTAAAGGACGTTATTTGTTACGTAAGTCTTACCAGAGAGGATTTTTTTAATAAAAAGCCACGACAATTAAATGGTTAAATTCCTCGCATTCGAGACAAGCTGTCAAAACATAATGCATGACTAGAGTTTTATTCACGTTTTTTCATATTAATATTGTGAAATTAAATCATATGTGTAAATGAAATAACATTTGAATAAATCGATCAAAAATTAAATAATTTATTGAAGTACCTACCTAGTTCATACATATAAAAGTGTTTTGAGACGTATTTAGTACATACAATTTACCATCAACAAAGTTTTACATCAAAATAATTTTATTTATAGAGATACTGCGTTGCCGATTTGTAATCTGTTTGTTTCGTAATTACGAAGGATTTTGCAATGTTTAAAAGACCACTGCGTTAAAATAAATATGAAATATTCATTTGCGACTTACATACAAAATAACGTACTTACATAAAATGTTTACTTTGTTAAAGAAAACGTTATTTTTCCTTAAAATGTTATGAATAAGTTCAATATTAATTCATATTGTGTCTGTATATTTTCGGCATCTTTCAACGAAAATTTTAAGAGCGCAATTTGACTTCAATCATGCAACTTGGGACTGGCGGAATGAAGCAAAAAACACAAAAATACACATTAATAGGATTGGTATAAATATTATTTGTAAATAAATAATCATGTTTTTGATACAAAATTTAGTTTTAAAACAGTAGTTGATACCTCAAAAGCACGTAAGTACAATATAATATATTATTTAAAATTGTCTGAATATATAATATAAATATACCGCGCTTTAAAACCATCAAAAAATTTAATAACGTCTTGCAAATTTAACGGTTGATACCTCTATTTATTTTTAATATTTTGTTAATTCGTAAATTCAGGTTTGTCTCCATAATCTTGTTTTCAACATTATAAGAAAATATATTTCGTATATGCATGAATTTAATGGCTGTATTATCTTAATTATGGAAAATAATATTCAGTTAATTAGTTTTATATTAGTGTAAATGTCTTATCTAAGTAATAGTTTAATAAAAAAAAATATAATCTAGTGTATAACTTCTGATATAGATACCAAAATTAAATAATAAAAACCCATATTTTCGTAAAAAACGCGAAAAGATTAATTATTATCGAAAGAGGGACTTTTATACAAACTACTTTTATCTGTATCAATATAACCAACCTGGAAAACATCAACGGAACTCTTTTTTGCGCAAATTATTATTCTCCTCTCAAACAGCGCCATCTATGTTTTGAATATCAAACTACAAGGTCAATGTTGCATTTCTTGGGTATATCTATTCAGCACCGCCTACATGTATTTTAATGTCATCTTAATATATTATATTTATGGTGATTTATATATTATCATCTATATTAAAATTTTAACACACAATGAGAACTTGGCATGCCAACGGTATAAATAAATAAGAATAAAAAACAGGTTTATTTAATATATTTTTTATGAATTCATCAATATTGCATTGAATATTTCCACAGATAATCATATTAGCCATTGTAATTATTTTTACATTTCAGATAAATAACATAATTAAGTAATTATACATAGAAAAGAATAATAAAAATCATTACAAGCATTCTGATAATTTTTACATACAAAAGAAGATACATTTCTACCTAAATTTAATCATTAATACAGAATACGAAATTAAATAGATACAAAGCATTGGTCTTCGGAAATACAATTTTGTGAATTTGGGATGTTTTCTTTTTATCCGATGGAACACTAAATAACGCAATGAATGCGTTAGTTTATACTAGTGACATCTTTGATTTGAGTGTTGAACTTATTTGATGGAGATTGAGCACGTTGAACGTTAGGAATAACCTTTAATGTTGTGCCAATAGAAGTCTCATTTTGATGAACTTTAAAATATATTTTTAACCGGAATATTATATTAATTTCGTTTAGTAAAACATTTCTTTCTATGTGTATTTATTTTATATGTATTATATAAGTTGCATATCGACTCTTAAAACATGCTTCAAGGCAAGTTATATAATAATGAAAAAAAAAACCATTTAATTTAGGAATTATATTTATATTGCACTGAATATTTTATGAGGCCAAAGAATGAGTCATCACCATAAATAAATACAATAATATGACCGATGTTTCCAGAATACAAAAAAAAATTGTAAATTTTAAAATGTGGATGAAAATGTGTTTATGATTATTGATTATACCTTAACTTTACCAAAATATTATTTAGATTTCTATCCTTAATTTATTTATTTATTCTTAATCCACTGCATACATAAGTATCTACATATATATGCTTCAATATAAACTATTTCAATATTTCAATTGTTACTATAGCTTACCTTGCACATGCACTTAGTTTAATTAGTGGTTAATAAAACTAAGATAATAAATAAAAAATATAAAATTTCTCCTCATTTTTTATATCACCAGGCATTTCATTAAAAATCTTCATCGCATTGTACATCATTGATTCCTAAGATTCGGCCTTCTTCCTAAATTCTTTATCTTTTTCTTATATGATGTTCGTGCTCATACTGAATTTTCAAATAAATTCTGCTGATATTTGTTTACTAAGAAATATATTAATTAAAGATTTAAAAAATAATCATCATAACATTGAATTATATTTTCCATTTTTTTTATAGAGCTTTATTTTGTATATTTTAATATACATATTTAATATATTTGTGTTGTATATTTTTTCCGGTTAAAGGTTGTTGACTCTACGCCTAACGCTAATCTATAGGGCCAGCGTTTTCCGTCCCTTAGTCCCAAACATGATAACTATGATCATATGGAAGTCACCATAGTCAAAATCATTGAAGTTGTAATTCTTTAAAACATTAACCCGGGACCTTTCTATTGGTCTATTCTCTCCCAGCTGATCTACATTAGTATTCTTAATCTCCTCAGATTTGTCTCGGTTTTAGCTAATTAGTTATTTCAGTGACATTTTACTTTCGATAGTTTTTTTTGCTTTATTTTAGAAAAACACTTCAAATATTTTCATTAATTATAAATAAAAGAATAGTATATGAAACAAATTTAAAACAAAATAATCTCATCTTGTCTCACTTTTACATACGTATAATAATAATATCCCGATGTTCTTTGTGTATCACACGTAGGAAAATTTTAAAGAAAACTGATGAGGTACATTACATTAGAGTGAAGTATTAATTTCCTTTAAAATACGAGTATATAAAATGGACAGTACATTTTTGTTTAGAAGGTACATTTTAAAATAAAAAACAAATATAAAGGTATTTAATGTGACGTCTAACAATATTTGTGTGTGTTCTGGGAGAGAAAATAAGAAAAACTTTACCATATCAGTATAATGCTACTGGGAGGGACTGGCTTGACCACATTACTAATGTAGATGTATTAAGAGGCATACATAAATCAAGAGAACCAATAACAATTCTCAAGGAAAGCTGCAAACTTCAGACACATTCTCCGCAATAAAAAATATGATATTTTACAAGTCATTATACAGTGGGAGTTAGAAGGCACCAGGCCTAGTAGTGTAGGTAGAAAGATATTATTAACCTCAGAAATATGTTATATATCCTAAATGTTGGTTTTCTTATACACGATGACTAAATGTGGTCACCAACATACACATAAGTAGACTTGTTAGAAATTGTGTGCTACTAAGTACTAAATCATGTGCGCGCACACACTAACAACCTTAGAGGGGAACATTGACATATAGGTCAATTTGAACACCGGCCAAAAATACACTGCATTGCAACACAATACTATATACCTTTCTTTGGTTTTTATTATTAAAAATAGTAAGAACTAAAACGCATGTCAGATTCCTGAACAATTGAGTCAAATTTCATTTTATTATATGTATAAAAGTGATGAGAAAAAATGCTACTCTTTACTCAGTGGTATGATTGTGATTGATATTCGATAATATCAGTGATTGGAAACTGTGCCTGCGATTACATTACATTACTAATACGCGTGCATCTCACGATATCATAAAAAAAAACATAATTTTGAGTGTATATTATTCAAATTTTATTTACGTAAAAAACAGATTCTAGCTTGTATAATAAATATACAACGTCACAACATATATCGTCACAAAGAGAATGAGAATCCTTAATAAATGTGAGTTTATTTTTCGGGTCAAATTCTCAGCACTTCGGGTCAAATACGTAAAACGTTTTGGCAGAATCTACTAGATGACTATTTTAATTTCATTTACACGTGCGCCGAATCATAAATCAATAAATAAAATAAAAGAATGAATCACGAATCTCGATATTCCCAGATATTCAATCACTGATGAGTGTGACTTAAAGACATCAGGTTCGTGATTTTGAGTTCATCACTAATGTATAAACAAAGTCAAATTTAAAACATTTCTTTGTGAGGTATTTTTAAAAATCATATTCTTTTTTTACACAAAAGGAGTCTAAAATTATCCTCCTTATTTTTATGTAACAATGCTTTGACTCTCTTCTTGTCAGAAATATTTTTAGTTAGAAGTTAGCGTATGATATATATTTTTTTAAGTTGTTCATTTCCCGCCGCTGGCCTATTATTTGCTAGTTTTGTTAAATTTGACATCACTAAGCGAATGTCTTACCGCTAGATCAAACAAGTACATTTGTAAAAGTAAATGTATTAGGTCATTCCATAAATAATGCGATATTTTTATACTTCTTTTACTTTTCAAAATTAAGATAACCAAAGTTATTTTTTAAACTAAAATATACTTTACTTCATTTTCTATAATGCTCTTCCATCTTTCTGGTATACTTGCAAGGTTTCTCTTCTAAAAATCACTTGTCCGTGACAAAAAATCGTCTACAGAATTCATATTTTTTCCGTCCAATTAAAGACTGCGGAATAAATGATAATCAGATTGGGCAATGTCCAAAAAATATGGTAGGTGGGGCAACTTTTCCAAAAAAAAGGTTCATTCCTGAGATGTGACAGCAAAGAAGAACACACATTCGTTCACTCTCCGCACGCGATTAGACTGAAAGTTTATGAGGAACACATTGACCCAATTTGCTGACTTTTCCGATAGCACGCAGTTTGACGATGGATGGTTGAGTGACCAAATCCAGGCTTCCTCAACTGTTACGACAGGATTTTGTTTCACCAGGGTTTGCAGGATATCCTCATCTACAACGAGGCTCGTCTTTTAGTCTGTAGTTTCCGGCTCGGAATTTTTGGAACCACCGTTGACACTGGCTTACACTTATTGTCTGATCCCCATATACGGCATTCATATTCCTTACATTTTCCATTGCGTTATTGCCTTTATTGAACTCATAAAACAAAATTTGACGAATATGCTCTTTTATTACTTACATTATAGTTTTGAAAAAATATCTGTTAAAATCGAACTGCACTCTTCAACACTTCCGCTAAGCATAAGGTATAGCAAGTAGTAATTGTACTCGATGTAGGTAGTTTATCCCGACCCCTCCGAATTTTAATTCATGTAATTGAAAAAAACATATTATGTATGAGATGATCCAATACATACGCACACGCAAGCTAGGACATATTTTTTATTTGAATTAAAACACAATAGATATTCTTATCAAAATGGCTGCTTATTCCTTTTCCCTTTTTCAGTCTTCAAAAGCTTGGGTAAACATTAAAGGGTAATGATATTTTAAAAAATAATGTAAAATCAATGCCAATTACGTACAAGCTACCATTTGATTGCATTTAATTATATTTTGTGTGAGATTGAGATTGCTTTGGTTCCATTTTTTTTTTCAGTTACTCATTCCACATTCCGTGCATAACTGGCTGCAGTGGCCGATTGGGTATTGCGTTCTCCGTTCAAATGTGTTGAAAACTGTTATTATTATGAAATATACTTCTATTTCATTAAATATAAATCTATTTCAGAAATTTTAGAAAAAATTGGAACACTGTAATACTGCTACACTACACGTACATCACTATTTAAATAAATACAATTTTTCCAAAATAAAGTAATCTGTATAAGGAAAACCGATGAAAACCGACGATGGCGTCCACCTAACTATCAACAACTTGTTCAAGAAACTGGCGATGGTCAAGTTAGTCTTCTAGTCTCAAAAACGCTTAAACTTCAACGGGAATTATTTAGAAAAATAATTTAAGAAGTTTTTTTTATATAATTACATAGTTTTTGAGTGACGATAATTTGTTATGAGTATATGATAAAACGATTCTTACTTTAAAAATAGCCCTTCTAATCTGTAAGTATATTATTTTGCTTTCATGTTAGGAGATTATTTGCATTATTTGAAAAAAAATGCTAATAATTAATGTCATTTAATTACCCGCACTTACCGTGCAATTTTGAATAGCATTATGGTGCCCATTGAGTCATTGACAATTGTGTTCACAATATCCACAACAGGATATAACGGAAGGAATGTCAGTGTTTTGTTTTCATTCTCGAAAATATTTCACGTAATATAATAATTTTACAATAAATGCAAAAATCTATTATTCTCCAATAATACCGAGCGACACGAATGGTATTGTATCCGGTAGATTTTTCAATAATGAAGCAAAGGTATTTACATTTTAATTAAACCAATAGAAAGAGATCGATGTATCCGGTCATTACTGCCAGATGCTGCAATCTGACGCCTTGGATAGTTCTGTTATAATTACACTATTCTAGCTGAATTTACTCTCGGATTCATCCATTTGAACATTTTCCTGTATGCCTTTACTATCCAATATCCGAGTGAAAATCAAGATCAAACGAATTAGTCCTGTGACGGATTCGATAGAAATGGTAGAGCACATATAAGTTACAATAAAATGAGAAATATCTATCCTATCGCACACATAAGAAATGTACTTGTGTGTTGCTGCCAGTACTGGAAGGAATTTTTCTGTTGCGTATCTGTATTCCTACAGGCAAGGTACCGCCAAATAAAAATAATAAAAAAAGGTTACTTTTAAATGATATGTACACTAATCAATTAAATATTGTTACAGAAGATATCTATAGATCTAAAGATCTACTAAAAATTTTAAAGAATTAAATTGGTGGTTTCCCGTCGGCCACGTCTAATAGTTTACTCCTAAGGAGTGCACAATTTCAAATATGTATATCCGTAGAGATCTGACAGTTATCAGGAGGGATGCTTCAAGCCCTTTCCTCTCGATCAATAAAAAGTTTGAAAGTGATATTAATATATTTATCGTATTGACCAGAATACAAAGCTGTGTTTAAAAAAAACTTGAATTATTATTAAGAAAACTTCATAATTGCGATGTTGCCGCACTCACTATCCTCCTCTCATTACCATAGGCAGTTTGCTCATACTATAGTAGGTATAGGTATTGTACGTAACATAACATGTATATGAATGTAAAATTTTGGTTTCCCAAAAATATGTGAAAAAAATTTTTTTTTCAATAATTTTGCTAAAATTTCAATGGTCGCGCGTTATATTCGGGTCAATACAGTATTTATAAATGGCAATAAGTGCAAAAATTTAATTTGCTTTCATGATGTGGTCTGGTTTATATAATATATTGACATTTCAAGATATATTATTTCTTATGACAAATTTTTATCAGAACAAGTATGTAGGAAGTAGTTATATTTATTTTATCCTTGCGATAACCCAATAGCAAAGATTAAGTCATTGGTGTAATTTTATAGCTAAACTAATTAACTTAGTGATTTCCCGTGGCGAGCGTTAAAATCTCGATTACTTTACTTTATAAATAAATTATTTATAACTTTATTTTTAACGACTATGAGTAACATTTTTATTTATTATCTTTGTTTTATTAACCACTTAATTGAGTTTAAATACATCAACCGGTTTTAAAAAATACGATTTTCTTCTTCAGGATGTCAAAACTAACTAAAAACATATATTATTGTTTCTTTACCAGAATCTATTTTTAAAACAACAACAATTATTTAAAAAATAAATTTAGTACCGAACTCAAATTGTTACTTAATACAAATATACTCGAATAATTTTTAGGAAAATTTTTTAGAATGGGACTCGTAGTTAAATTTAGTTGGTTTTTATAATTTCTACATATAAATTTCTACCCGTTTTACCAATTTGAAATGCAGCACAATCCTTGCTACTAAGTTTATAGACACCGCAATTTTTAAATTTATCATCTTTGTCTTTAGAATTTATGAGTAAATTTCCTTTATTATTATTTGTATAAAATGCCGGTCTTATGTAATAAACTAACAAAACCCTATATCTAATGTTGTATAATCTAAATTGATCTGTTTTAAATATATATTATATATATTTATATATAAAAATCTAGTACCCAACCCAATTGTTACGGTGATAAAGATGTGGAAATTGACTTAATTATACAAATATAACTATAAAAGTGTACCCTTGACATTGCAGATCAAAGATTTTTTTTACAGTAATCTCATCAATGGTAATTTTTAACTCCCGATATTGTGTCATCTTCTTTCCCTTAACTCGCCACATTTAATTTATATAATAGCAAATTTTTTGAACGACAATGGTATTGAGTTGTAATATAATATATCTTATTCTATAATATTATTGTACTTTTTTCTAAAAAATGTTTTAACTTGATTAATAGCACAAAAAACTCTTGAAGGGTGGATTGGCTATTTAAAAGAAATAAAACTTAAAAATAAACTTATAAATACTTTATATTACAATTAATAAAAACCATAATGTAAAGTTTGCAATAAATATTATAAATACGAGTAATTAGTGTTATACTAATCAAGGATTTGTCTTTACAAAAATTAGATGCTTAAATGAGACCTGTAAAATTTCTTAGTAGGCAATTGGCTGATGGTTTATAAATACTTTTAAAATATAATTTACACAATTTCATATTCATAATCTATTATATACTTAATTATTTACCTTGCCTTAAAAACCCAAAAGATTATACATATTTTGACTTGAATCGCAAGTGCGTAAGGACGATAGTAATATACCAATTTATAATAAATTCAGGTGTCCTTGCTCCATTATTATAAGAGATTTCAGGTATGGACAACTTTGAATTAATAACGAGGTCATGTATAACTAAGCATATTAACCATAGATACGTCACATTTTAACTGGTTTTAATATGTCCCGAAGTCCCACAGTTTATTGTTTTGTCTCTATTCGTAATTTAGCATGCATCTATTATTTCGTGAATAAGGAACAGCGATAAGTAATAATATTATGAAATAAATATCAGATATCTCATAGAGACGAAGCTATTTTTATTATATTTAATGGGAAATATATATAAAAATGGGGTAAATACAGAGCTTACGACCTGCCTTCAGCTGGCTTAAGTAATATATATGTAAAACGTTCACCAATTCTCACCCCTTAAATTAAATATAATAAAAATAGCTTCGTTTATATGAGATATCTGATATTTATTTAATAACTGTGCCTCTGTAGGTAAAAATCCAGTAATTGTGTGTTCTTGGACATATTCAAATATTGCTAAAATAATATTGTGTACTCCGACATAAAATAAATGTAGATTATTTAATTTTATAAACGCAGTTATTTACTAAAATTTTCGAAATGTAAAAACATGAAAAATCATGAATAAAATTGTGAAAAAGAAATACATTGAACTATTCAACCATTTAAATATCAAACAAATTAAAGATATCTCATAGAGACGAAGCTATTTATATCATATAATATGAGAAGTATAGAAGTTTGGTTATTACAGGGATTACGACCTGTCGTAGGTTGGCGACAGTAAAGTTGTAGTTAATACATGAAATGTTTCTATATAGTAACATATATATATAACTTCTAAAAATTTGATAGACATGGAGGTTGATTGGGAGGAATGGTGAATGTTACATTATATAAAAGTGATTACTTAAGCCAGCCAAAGACAGATCGTAAGCCTTATAATACCGTATTTCCCATATAATATATTATAAATAGTTTCGTGTTGATGAGATATCTTTAATTTGATTAATAACAATGCCTTTGGACGTAAAAATCCAGTAATTGTGTTCATGGACATATTCAAATATTGTAAATTTAAATATCAAATCCATGCCGATTTAATAAGTACATTTTCAACAATGGTTGGTCTGAAGATATATAGAAATAAAATGGCAGAGTCAAAATGTAAATAGGGGTGTTATTTTTTTGATACGCAGGGTTTGTAAATGTGAGTTTAAATTTATACCTTTTGACGTTTGATTTTTACAGTACCTGTTTTAGGAGAGTGTTATATCTACTGTATCCTGTCCGGTGACATTAATTTAGATATTTTTTTTGTGTGCATCATTAGAAAAATCATTGTAATTACGTGGCGTCGGTGTGAATTGTCCATAGTCATTTCCATAATGCGGCGGTAATCACCTCGCAGTATGATCGACAGTCGGGCCATTTAAGTCACACTGTGAATAAGTTTTAGCGCTAGTTTATTGTTGCTATAGTTATTACAAGGCATCCTGTGTCATTATGTCTCCGCTGGCAATGTTTGACACTAAACAAAATGATATAAATGTAATGAAATAATACAGAATGATCGGCGCGACACAGCGACAAGCCGCTATCGCGACCACTCATTACCGGATAATGTGCCATTCAATAATATTCTATTGAATAAGGTGGTACAAAAGTGTTTATCCGTCAATATTGTGGGTGTTTGTGTGAAGCGCTACATTTCATTTTCTAAAGGGGAGATAAATTATAATTTGCGATTGGGGGATTTCATACACTGTATCTGAACACATTCAATGCTAAACAAAGTACACGTTATCTACACACAATTTGTAAAAAGAATCATTACCTATAGCAAATAGACGTAGATATAATTTCTTCATTTTATAATAATAATAATTTTTTTCTTTTTTTTTTAATTAATACTAGACCCACAAAACGTCTTGATAGACATTTATCTGCAGGTATGTTTATATCCATTTGTTACATTTAATAAATTCAAAAACATAACAATTAATCAGTCACTGTTTATACAATACATATTATTCTTACAGGTAAGACAGATTATTTTCTATAAGCCATTTTCTAATCTTTTCTTCTAAATTAGGAGAAAGCGTACTCTTTT
Organism: Eubasilissa regina; assembly: GCA_022840565.1. Taxonomy (NCBI): domain Eukaryota; kingdom Metazoa; phylum Arthropoda; class Insecta; order Trichoptera; family Phryganeidae; genus Eubasilissa; species Eubasilissa regina. The sequence continues at coordinate 34,218,891 of JAINEB010000018.1, forward strand.
GTAAAAACTCAGGCATTTTATTTTTTATTGTAGGGAAAACAATTTCTTGTTGGTGATTTTGGTGATAGTTAGATTTATATTTGCTACACCTCTTGTATTTTTTCTGTATGAAGCCAGCATCATTATTATAATTTTCTTTTTATTAAAAGGAACAGTAACCTAAATGCAATATTAAGTTTTTTAATGATTGAGAATTTCTAAATATTGAAATACCTACAAATTATAATAATGTAGTATTAATATTTCTATTGTTGAATGGCAAAAAGGTTCTATAAAAAAATCTTTTTTTATTCGTAACATTGCATTTACTTGCTCACTCCGTTTCTCCGCGGGAGTAGGCAGATAGGATCAAGCGCCACACTCTTCCGTGCTGACGCATAATTCTCGCCTCATCCATATTCATACATCTAATACAAGCTCGTCGATTATTGAGGCTTCTAACAGGATCGTCTTACATTATCTGGTTTACTTGATCATACCAAGTCCTTCACGGTATTTCTGGTGCCATTGACATTGAATTTAATAATTATTTTTTATACTGCAAAAGAGTATCCCGCTATCGTAACGATAAATATGATCGTTATACTCGTAGGTATATGTTAAAAATAAGTATTTAAAGAATTTATGTAATATTACTACAATACGATCAATAGAAAGACACAAAAAAAAACATTTTATTCAATAGCAAAACAATCACCGATCATTTAAGTATTTTTTTTCTAGCAACTCCATTTCAGGTTAGGTTAAAATTATCTTACAACTGGTAGTTAGGAAACAATGAATAATAATAAATTAATGAGTACAAATATTATCTGTAAAATTTAACATTCTTTCACATATGATTGCAAAACTAACCATTTCATATCGCGTACTACACTGTCAGCGAAATTGCTTTCTAAGGTATGTATTTTGGAATTGGTAAGGTTTACGAATGACTTTACGGAGTTACGAATGGATTTTTCTGACCTTGAAGATAAAAAAAGATATATTAAAGATAAAAAGATCTACTTGAAGATAAAAAAAACCATCTGTACCAGATTCAGAATATTGTGGAAATATAGAACATTGACGATAGATACATTGGTTTGGAAGAACTTTTTTATTTGTAAAAAATATTTTCTTTTTAACAATATTTCATAACAAAAATACCTAATTACATACATAATTCGAGTATTACTCTTAGTACTACAGTTAACAAATTAATAACGTGTTACTCTCGGAAAAATATTTAATCTTACTAGTCCCGTAGTATTTTTCGTTAAAAAATATACAAATTAATTTTTTTTAGAAACTACCAAAATTTATTCTCAGATTATTTAGTTAATATTTTTATCGAAGTTATCTTTTAATACCTTAAATTACTATATTTTCAGTTCACGGAGTACAAATAATATGAACAAATTTCAGCGTTCGTAATATGGAATAAAGTTTGGAGAATATTAGTCATGAGATTCTGGATCGGACGCTATATAATATTGTGGAGAGCTTTGTTAAAAGATAAATAGAACACAATTCAAAAAATTGTTTTCTATTTTTACAATATATTTTCAGAGTAAAATATTTTATATACGTACAATTTGAAAATTAAATGTATGGTATATTGTTCAAAGCATTTTAAAGTTATTATTAATAATATATTTATAAATTCATTTCAGATTCATTTTTATATATTTATTAACAATTTTGAATCTAGACGATTTATTAAAGAAGGTTTTTCTTATATAACAGTTATTCAAATCCTATTGAGATTTTGGTAAAGACAGCATAATTATAAATATATTATATCTATATGGTAACCATATACTTAAAATAGTACTAAAAAAAATGAATTTTTATGACCTAAAATACATTATATGAAGTATGTATATATATTTTTTTAATCTGTTAATGTATATTTAAAATGTTTTTGTTGGTCATTAATGTTACATTTTTTAAAAAAGTACGTCTTTTTTTTCTCCAATGATTCTCCCCCGTATTTAAAACATAACTGCGTTTTAATCTTTTGGTATTTTTATTTTTTATTGTTTTAGTATTTGATAATTGATTTCTAATGACGGATGCACATTTTTTAAAAATCTTCTTAATAATAAAATTTAACAACACAAATATGATATATTTAAAAAAAATTAATATATAACTATATCTATGCCTTTGGCTAGGATAAAATTAAGCGTAAATTCAAGGAAGAAATTATTTTCCCCATAGACTATTCAAAAATATTCGGTAGAAATAGTTAAATTAATACTTTCCTTCTAGCAATTAAGCCATAATCAAGTATCTATTTTTTTTTTGTATCTGTTATATTTATAAAATTATTTTTTATCTGTATAGGATTTAAAAACACGAGATATTACCGAAATTATAAATAAATATGATATGCTTAAGTAGTAAAAACGCTTGTTTGAAATAATACAATATTATTAGATCATGAATAATATACACCTGGGTAAGTATGAAACCTAGAGGAATCTGAAGCTTGTTGCTGAGAAACTATGTGGAAATCTTGGTAGGCCCTCATCATAGCCTGATGCTGCTGAACTGCCGATTGCAGAGGGGTGTGTGTTGGAGCGAGACTCGCGTATGGCGGGAGAGGTATCTGCGGTTTATCTGGAACTATGGACACACTAATTCGTGAAGCAGGAAACAGCGACGGCTGGAGCGAGGATAGAATACTTCCATTTGATGGAACAGACGATAAAAAACTCCTCGCAAACGAATCCATAGGATCAATGTACGAGAATGAAGAAAAAGCTTGACTCGCTTGAGGCAACAGAGCGTTAGAGTAGTCTGGTATCGTCTGATTCACGGCTGTTGAAGTGATTGTGGATATTTGCATGTGTTGCGGTATGCTGTTTGAAGATGCTGTCTCTGTAGGCTTGGGTTTTCGTCGCGGCCGATATTTGTAGTCTGGATAATCGATCATGTGTTGTGTTCTGAGTCTTTTTGCTTCGTCGATAAAAGGTCTTTTTTCGTAATCTGTCAGAAGTTTCCATTCCATTCCTAGCCTCTTTGATATCTCAGAATTGTGCATCTTCGGATATTCAGCGGCTTTCTTGCGTCGCTGAAGACGAGACCAAACCATAAAGGCATTCATCGGTCGTTTGATATGGTTTGGTGGCATCGAAACGGTAGTCGGCACGTTTTCTTGTTGCCAAGTCTCCAATAGCAAAGATGAAGGATCTCCTAACATAGTTTGTTAAGAACAATTAATTTACAAATATTCTATTATAATAATCGCAACATTTTTGTAGATTATATGATTATATGTAGGTATTTAATACAATTTAATCACTGGAGTATCGAGCCAATTTTTGTTAATCCAACAATACCACAAAACACGATTGTGCTCGACACACCATCACGGGCGGTAAATCACATCTATGATAAAAACCAACTGTGACAAGTACACGATCCTCGGAGCTTCCGTGACGAACTGATGACCAGGACGCACGGTGTGCGCCTATCCAGAGTGGCGCAGAATCGCGTCGTGATAACAATCGTTTATTATAAAATGATATTTACCTGCCTTGTTGAATGGCCGTTGTGTTGGCGCTGTGAAATGAATAAAATTGTTTCGCGCTCATTGTGTCAGATTTATTCTGTCAATGAAAAATCGAATGCGGAAGAATGCGCTTTGGCCGCTGGGGCTGTGACTACCATTGTCCGGGAATTGGAAGCATAAAGCCGATGATTTGGAATGGTATTGATTTGGTTACATTTCCAACTCGCGGTCGCAATTAAATTTAAATAAATGCATTTCAAGAAATATATAAAATGAATCAATGTTGTATTTTTTGTTGCCTTAACTTATAACATAAATACAATAGAGTAATTATTATATATTCATTATTTTAATAATTATAGTGTTTACGCGCCTTGTTACTTCGATTGGCACCACTGGGTTTCCTAGTTTATAATAATGTAAATGTGTGTGTGAGTATTGCCGCCCTTTTTTCGGAAAGCTAAGAAGACGGTAACTGACAGGCATTATTATTTTCGAATAGTCCAGCGATCCAAATAAACCACCGGTGCGCGCTTCGGTCAGTCGAAATCTAAAGAAGACAACCCTAAGCTAAAAGAACAACAATATCAGGCCAGAAAGACAGCAAAAATAAAAGGTTAGTGCAGTCCATATATCATATGTGTGCTTATTGTTAATAGGAAACCTGGGAACTAGCTATCGAAGGCATTTACATAAATATATACAATGATCCGGTTTGTGCAGTCTCTGGTGCATACAATATTTCTGTATGGTATGAAATCACGGACTCTAAAGGCAAGGGAAAGAAAACGCATTGACATCTTTGAGATGTACTGGAGACACGTAATGCGCATACCGTGATCGGCGAAACGCATGAATATCTCCATTCTGCAGGAGTTGAACACCAATGAAAGACTTTCAACCATTTACCTAAGAAGAATTCTTCAATTTTTTGTGATAAGGGAAAAAAGCTCGGAGAAGCTTGTTGTGGTGAACCACATAACATAACAGAGAGGAACGAGGAATATCTCCCACCCGTTAGACTGACCAAATGGAAATAGCAACAAGCACTTCCCTGGTGACACCTTTCAGATCTGAAGCATGCCGAGAAAAGTGGTGAAGCATATCGAGCGAGAGTTAATGAAGATCTTGATCCTCAGTCACAAAGAAGCGATGTAGATAATTATGATACATTATTTTAATGTAGTTAAAAAAAGAAATATATTTGTTTTTTTGTACATCATTCAAATAAAATTATTATTGGATTTTTATTATTGTAAAAGTTTAATATTAAATTCTATTTTATTATGAAATATGTGAATGTTTGTCATTTCATCATAAAAACGTTAATTTATTTGTCATTAAGATTGCAATTTTTTACTTCTATAATTTATTTATTTTTAATTTATAAAGAAACAGTATTCGCTTCTATATAAACAGTATCTATGTGCAAACAGTATACGCTTCAGAACGGGCATAACTCAATAAGGTAAAGACAATGGCGGTGGTCACGCAGCGGACATAACAGCAACACAACATAACCTTCCGCAATGCGGGCTATCGCCGATAGCTTTTAAGTATACAATAAAATATATTTACAGTACACATTCGCCAATTGTTATTAAATATAAAATAAAAGTATTTTAAATAGAATTGTGAATACATATAAATAAATAATGTAAAACTGAAAAATGTGCACACGAACGTGTCAAATGTCACAAGTAGATTATGCACCTAAAAATGTCATTTGATAAAATAAATTTTAGCTTTTTGGAACCGAGACTGTCCAATGAACTAGTTATTTGAAATCGGATGTGATACTTCTGGAATATACTTATTCATATTGTAACTTTCCTTTGCAATTCTATGAACATATTATATATTTTTTTAAATACAAATTAAAATCAATTTTACCGAAAAATATTGTTATAATTATTGGGTTCGAAAATTTGTCGTTAATGCACTCTGTTGCCGTAACATAATCGGATAATGCAATTTCATCCGATAGGAAGAGATCCAGGTTCGTATCCCGATAGCAACAACAATGTTTTTCGATAAAATTGATTTTACATGTATATATTTCTAATTAATGCATTTAAAAAATATCGCAGACCTATGTTCTGAATAATTACAATATCACAATAAGAATGTGTTCTTTTTAATATTATATAATTATTCTATCCAACATAACGCTGGCAACCTTCACATGACTAAATACCTACAGTTATTTCATTTTAGTAATATATAAATTATTATTGAATGTTCTACAAGTATGTTGATATTGTATTTTGTAACTTTAACCAATGTTTACACATGCGACGAGTATAGTGGAGAAACTACGACAAATTTAAAAAAAATAATATTATGTATATAAATTAATAAATAAATATGCATTTTAGTTTAATGGTTTAATCGAGTAAATAAGTGCACTTAAATCAATAAATTATAATTGGTTAAAATCAAATCCCTAATATTATTAACATAAAAACGTTAGATATTTCAGCAATTTTATAAAATACTAATATTAATGTCACCATTATGTAGTTTCTAAATGTCAGTTCTCAAGCTTTATATGAAAAATATTATTTGAAACTGAATGCATTACGTCGCGAATCCAAAATTAAATAAATGTATTTTAAGAATAATAAAGATATATCTTCATCGGTAGATATTTCCCTCCAAACACAGAACTTTACAACAGAAAATGAACATATTTTTACAGTTTTTAAATAATTGAGACATTCCGAATATCAGATGAAGAAATCGAAGTGCAAACTTATTAGCAAATCCGATCTCAATTAATAAACCCCAACTGATGGCGTTCTGCGGGGCACTTCATCAGCTAGCATTCCGTGACCTGTCATTGCAATGAATGGTTATCTCGCAGTGTCGGGTCGGCTTCCATAATTGCCGTGCTGTCCACCCAGTCGAAGCTTCACAACACCTGACATAATTGCAGGGTTCGGGCAAGTCTGCACGGTAATGAATTTGTCTATTTTGCATAGACGATGATTGTTCGCTGCACCGAAATTGCTTGCAGCGTAATAATGATTTGGTCTGCGGTCGCGATGCCGCGACATATGTTATTGTGGCGCGATGGCTCGCCATTATGGGGGCAGGGGGCAGAGTGGCTCTATCGGCAGACATCCTCTTGATTGGGTGATGCAGGATCTGTTTATATACAATTTTGTGACAACTGAAACCGCTCCTGTTTTACTGAACAAACAAAGTGCGACGTTGTGAAACATGGGAGACTATCTAATAATACTTTCAATATTTTTATTACTATAATTCAAAAGATTACAATTATAATAATATCATTTTAATCATTCAATTTGTTACGTTACGAATTATATCACACTGAATTTACTCTACAATTATCTGTCGAATAATTTTTGAGTTTCTTATTAGGATAATTAACTTACCGTCACGCCATTTCCTGCGGGGTAGTTAGGAAGCATTGACCGTTTTTTGCCTTCTTCGAAGCCGAGTATAGGTACAATGATAACTGGAGGAACGTGAGGAACAGTAGTGTTCATGTAAACTACTTCGATAGTCAGTTTTATTCTGGGATTTCTATTGGAAACGTACATAGTATGCAATTCCAGATTATGCAAGTTAAGCTACTAACTTGGTTTGTCTGACGGCGGTCCGATTCCTTGTGACATCGCAAGTTTTGTGGTATACCCACACAAAACTGTAAGATAGAAACATGTAAAACGCGCACACATGTAAAAACGAATAAATGTTTGCATACACAAGATACAAAATATCGAATTTATTATCTCATGTTATAGATTTAAACAGAAAGACTAATATTCTAATAGATTACATATTTACGTACAATTAAAAATATTAATATATTTATTAAAACACTTTAAACGTCAATGGTTTAAATCTGTTTAAGTTGGATTACTGGATGTTGAAATTGTTAATTAAATTCTAACTAGCAGAAAGCAATCGGCTATGACCGATCCCTTCACGGAAGGCTCGCTGCTCCAATGATGGCCGCTGCGCGGCCAAAGGCGACACATGTGCTCTACAGTACAATACAGCTGGATGGTGATACATCTATCGAATACATGTTCGTCGAATAATAAGTCTATACTTAGTTTCTAGAGGCAATTATTGGGCTATATATACATATATTATTATGTATATTATATTTTGATATAATACTTTTTCAATACTTTTAGAAAAATATACAATGCTAGGCCATGCGGGGTGCTACTTCGGGGGCTTCTGGTCATTGTTTTACGTTAATATTGGCTTGTTTAACAATAATTTCATAAGTAGTTATAATATACATTTAGGTGAAAACTGATTATTATTTAGTGATAGATTAAAGATAATATTTTTTACAGGTACATGTATTAATAATATCGACTATGCTACAATATCTAATTAATTATCTTCATCATTTCACTTCTTGAAAAATCTGAGATTATATTTATAATAAATAATTACTGAATAAACGTAAACATTACGAACGTATATTTGACAGTAGGACGCGAGATGCCAGATGGTCAGTTTAGTATACTTGCCAGTCGGAAAAATCTATACGACTTCGCTACTACATAAGCGAAATTTCGATATATTATGTATATATATATATATATATATATATATATATATATATAAATTCGATATATAAATATATAATATTTCGCTACTATATGTCTTACTAGTAATAAAGAAATTGTGCACTTCAGTTCAAATTGAATATATTTTTGCGTATTACTCTTGAATACATTAAAAAGAAGAAACAGTTATGGAGGTTGCGACGTAGACCAATCATATAATTAGATTTATATCGTACGTTAATCCGAGAAGAGTTTTTTCGCTGTAATTAAAAATAATTTAATTAAACAAATACCAGGTATCTCATAGAGACAAAGCTTTTTTTTATTATGTTTTAATGGAAAATATATGGGAAGTATGGGGTAATTACAGGGCTTACGACCATTCTTCGGCTGGATATATGAAAAGTTGTATATATGTTAGTCTGTGGACTCGCTATTGTGTATTTTGGGACACATTCAAATATTACTAAAATAATTTAATTGTTTATATCACCTATCTGTTTTCATATTTTATTCATTCAAAATATCTTAATTTACTTGCATCTAATGAAATGTGAGAATTAATTTAGCTTTATATAAATCATAATTTGAATTTCCCCATCTCCCAGTTTTGCATAAACATGTTATTTTCGCTCTGATGAATATTAATTTTGGTAGGTTTAACTAGTATACTAATTTTATCTATAATATTTTTGATAATCCCAAGATACAATTTCGTAATAAATTTCATTGTTAAAATAATTGTTAGAATTATTTATTTATGTACACAATTTTTACATGTATTTCTTGTAATGTAATGTATGCGTCGCTAGAAGAAAATCTTTTAAGACAGAAGCTATAGTTTTCACGACCGTCAGATGAAAATATAATTTCTTCAGGGTTATTCTCTTCAGTCGAGCTTCATTTCAGTAACTATTCTGTTGGATGATGAGCTACATCAGTTCTGATGATGGATACTGAAACGTGGTCCAAACCATCGGCTACGATAAAAAATAGACACACAATAATAATAAAATCTATTATAAAATAAAATAAAATAATATTTTAGTTTTAAACCGCTTTATTATGCACATAGACTAAAGTCAACTAGTTTCAGTTGGACCCAACCTTCTTCAGGACAATGTAGTATATAGACAAACCTAAGTACAGATATTTAAATATGAGGTAAAGAAGAGAGAACAACGATGGAATAGATTTACGCCTTAACAATTTAGAAACATTAGAAATTATTAAATAACTCAATAATAATGGCCAGATACTAAGCAACCAAATAAATCTATCCAATAGTCCAATATTAAAGTTGTTCCCATGCAATCCCCACCCTTTCTATTATTGTTGCTTTCTCTTCTTTACCTCATATTTAAATATCTGTATTTAGGTTAGTCTATATACTATATAGTCCTGAAGAAGGTTGGATCCAACTGAAAATAGTTGATTTTAGTATATGTCCATAATAAAGTGGTTTAAAACTAAAACATTATTTAATTTAATTTTATAATAGATTTTCTTACTATTGCGTGTCTATTTTTTATCGTAGCCGACGGTTTGAACCACGTTAATCTTGAGACAGCAGCACATGGGAATAGATCAGCATGCTGGGTTTTCCAAGACAACAAATAAAATATTTCGATATTAGTGATACTTTTTACCCCCATACCTGGAACTTGTAGCCCCACGAATGGGGTTAAATGTTCCTTCTGACTAATCTGATTGATTTTTAAATAAAAATAAAACTCAATGTCTTTCAATTGTTTTTAGTATATTAAATGAGTTTCAGATATATCTTCTTCAATATACATTAAGTATTGTAACATAAAAGCTTTATAATGACATTATCCCGTCATTTGTAAAAAGTGGCACTTTCATCCCCACCCTACCCTATGTTTCCATACAGCATCCACGTTCGCTCAGACAAACACGTATAATTGATTCGATTCGAGTCGGCTGTAATAATGCAGTAGAAAACTAGTGTAGCAAACAGGACAACGAATAAGGTTGAATAACTTTTCTGTCAAAACTCACAGCGGCATTATTTACGCATGTTTAATGTAAATACCAATAACTTATATATATTATTACTTTATTAAAATAATTTTGTTTTTTTGTGATTGGAACTGCAATTATCCTACACTCAGTGATCACCGCTATTTTATTCTGTCAATCGATATCAAATCAAATAATCGCAGTGATTGACAATGGCTCTCTATTCAGGTTGTCCATGTTGTGTGCACACCATAGTGGACACACGGGACTGACCAGCATTGTTCGCGCTTGAATAGAGAGTCTCCAACAAAACTCGACACAAATTGATTCCATTGCATTTAATAATAAACGGATAAATGAATGAGGTCCTCTGTCTATTGTCATCAGATAATTCAGATCAGCTCCACAGTGTCTGTGTCCGTGGAAACTGAAGATACATTTTCATTATTTGCTTTTTTATGTGCGCCTTGTTGTCGTGATGTTCTGTTCGCCGTGGATTATTTTGCGCAACTTTTCTCTATTGAAGGGATCTATGTACTTAATGTTTTTATTGGCTCGGGAGATAGGAAATATGAATTTGAAGCGTTGCTTTTCTTTTCAATTAATTTTTCGTAATTAGTAAGTACAATAAATTAAAAAAATAAAATGGTCATAAGTCACAGTGCTTACATTTGGGAGTCATGTAATTTTTGGGGCATATATTTATTTGTGTATAAATATATTCATTATTGATCTAAAATAATGCACTGTGCCTCCCCCCTTCCCTTCCTTCTCTTCCCGGCCACGCCACCGACCAGTCAATCGGCGATCTTAAACTAGTACGGTTACATGTGTATGGAACAGTTAATATTAACCCTTGATGGAAATAGTGAGTTAAAAATATACAGTCCACATCTTTGGAAGTACCAGCAGAATTTGAATTGTGGTGATTGCCAAATTCTTTTCTGTTCTGAGATTCTTCCGGCATCTATGCTTGCACGCAACATATGTATTCAAAATTATTTTTTTTTGCAAAATACATAATACGGGATTAAATGGATGATGGCTAAAAAAAATCTCATTTCTGGGTAGAATTAGAAGATTCATTAGAACCGAGTATTGTAAAATTGTGTACATCTATTTTATTATATCTCATATAAAGTGTTTAAGCAATATTTATTTGTGGTTAATGAAGAAGAAATGCAAAAATTATCAGTACTGCGAAATAAAACTTCGAGAATAATATTAATTAACTGAAAAAACCTATTCGAATCACTAAAATGCTGAAAAACCTTAATATTATGACCTTTTAACTGAAAATATATGTCGACATTATGGTATTTATTTTTAAAATCCTCATACAATAGGAAGAGACAGAATAAGACAGCCATTCAGAAAGAAGGTTGAATCAATGATTTACAGTGTAATGAAGATTTTCAATGAACTGCCAGATGATATATGAAAGGAGGGGAAATTGCATAGATTCAAAATGAAAGTAATCAAAAGTAAAAGTGTAAGGATTGATATTGTTTAGATTAGAGCAAGTATATATTATACATGCACTAGATTAGGAATAAATATATATATATATTCGACCACAAGAAATAGAGTTACTACTTGTACGAATGTTCCACGTCCACCACGCCTCTGTTATGATAAAATTGTAGTATGATAGTAGTTGAACAATTCGAATGGATCTAGAAATAGAGGGTATGAGGCCGAGATTAGTTTTGCCAAGTCTGTTATGTCGAAGTTGATTAAAATTTGTATGAACTGCCCAAAATTTGTATGAACTGTTCAAAATTTGTATGAACTGTCCAAAATCTGTATGAACGTAAAAGTGCGATTGGTTAAAGTCATGGTGTTCTCCATAGTTTCATATGGAGTCAAAAATGGACCTGAGATGAAAAGAGTCGAACATGCTCGATACCTTGGACTGTGAAACGAACGAATATCTCCATTATTCAGGAACTCCGCATTAAAGAGCCAAAAAAAGACCAGTAAATGAATTGACATGAAATAAAATTAACATATAGGAGAGAGGTTTGGAACATCAGTTGCGGGAAGAAGGGCATTCTACACACATTCTTGGTGGAAACATAAATCCGATAGTTTATGACATATTTATGCAACAGTAAAAGTATTTACTTTTCGAAAATTAAATCTTTGCATATAATATTGTCAACGTTTAAATTTTCATTCCAATGGAGTCATATATTTTAAAAAAGTCGAGAAGGTAATTGATTGCGTAAGTGGTACCAAGGCGATCACGTGGGTGACACCATATTGAAAATATTGTAACAAGGAATTAGCGTTAATTGATGTGTATATATTTAATAGTCTGTGAGTGAATGTAATTCTTTCATACTTTGGGCATGTTACTATAAGAGACGGAAATATCATAGAGAAGTGGGGGAACATACAAGACGGGGGACGAAAGTTCGATCTACAGTAATATTGACAAACCAAATCGCACAAATTCCACAAAACAAGAACGCAAAGAGTGGATTAGAAGGTCAGTTATGAGCAGATCGACTAAGAGTGGGAAAGAGAGAGAGAAACTGATTGTATAAATAATTTAATACAAATTAAATGCATCAATTAGAAAGATACAGAAAAGCTCTTCTAATCCGTGGAAATGCGATAACCATTACGCTACGTCAGTCTCGTAAATAATCGACAAATTTTTGAACTTATATGTTTCAGCTATTTGAAATTGATACATCTTACATTCCATTTATTTAAAAACTATCACTTTTTTATTGCGAACACATTTTTTGAGAAATATTCGCTAGGAGACCCCAGATATTTTTCAATTTTATTTTATTAAATTTTTGGATATTCTTTAATACGACTTATATATATTTTAAAGAGGACACATTATTATTTGTGAAGTTGTAATTTTTTTCCGGTGGCAGCAAATTTTTTTTTTTTTTTTTGATAAATTTAGTTTATCTGTACGTATATTTTTCTAATAGATACATTTAATTTGTATTAAAATATCACGGAACTATGTTCTGGAAAAGATTACAACTTCATAAATAATAATGTGTTCTCTTTAAAACATGTGCATTTATTTGTTTATTTTTTTACTTTATTACATACAATTTTAATTATTGCCAAATTACAAAACAGTTTTGCGGAAAGGATTGTCCTTCACATAGTAATTAAAGTAATTAAGTAACAACAAAAAAATATATGAAAATTAAATTGAAACTTCATTTAATCATTCATTAATTCATTCATGGAAATGGCTTGAAATTAACGCATAACCTGATTTAATATTTCTTAATTAAAACAAATATGTATCACCGCTAAATTTCTTTGCGGGGGTAGGCAATGGTGATACAGAACAACCCTCTTCTGTTGTGACACACATATCTCTCCCCATACATTCGTACACTTTCTCATTGTTAAGATTAATCAGGATATTAAACAGGATAAACTTGTAGTATATGTGTGGGGACTTACACTTTTTGTGATAGAGTCTACAAATAATAATAACTATGATTTAAAATGTGTTATTGAAGTATTGGTTGTGTGTCTCGTCCGTGACATAAAGTTAAATATAATCGACATAATAATGTGTTTTTTTGCAACTCAGTCATCATCGTGATAAATGCATTAATAAAATGAAATTGCTGTATCAAATTATAATCTGTTCCGTAAATTATTATTAAAAAATAACGTTTCTACAGTTCATGGTAATGTACACCATCCCATCACTGACGTTCTTTTGTGTTACTGCGCGGTTTCCTCAACTCCTGGCTCTTGCAGCAATGCACCAGAACTACCACAAAGGTGACTCAGCTCAGGAGTCACAGACATATTCTGTTCCTGATTGCATATTCAATTCAAAGATATATTTCAAAACCGAATTCACTGCATTTCAGTGCGATTGACTGTCACGCCAGCCGGTTTGTTTCTGCCGCTATTAAAACATTTATATATAACAAATTTTTTACATTCGTAGTTTTTTATTCCACGAAATATATTTTGATATCTAAAAAAAATATTCTATACGTATATTTTTTTAGAGCCACAACTATATTTTAATACAAACATTTTTATTTTGTAGGTGCATTTTAGAACATGTGTTCTTTTAATTATAAAACAAATTAAATGAATCACTTAGAACAATAAACGGAACAAATATATCTTCTAAATTGGAATTAATAGGTCTCACTATAATATTGGTATTATAAGAAATAAAACAAATGTTAGTTTAAAAATTCGATAAGAACGTATTCGTGGTGTAATTAATAAATCTTTCTCCCAGCAAGAAAAAGTTCCGGGTTCAAGTCTTGAGTTTTCAATATACAGATTTTTTCTAGTTTATCCTTCTAATTGATTCATTTCACATATTATTGTCAGTAATAATTGAAGCAGTTATTTTGTGTTTAGATATTTTACCTTAATACGTATGATTTTTATCTTTATTATAGGATGGGTAGAAAATTTATTTTTGTTATAGAATGTGTACAAAATTACAGAAATTTTGTGGAGTGAAACACCTGGATACACCTGACACATACAAATATTAGAGAAATGAAAAATGACAAAAAAGTGATTCTTGATAACAGAAAAATGAATATTAAATAACAAAATTTAAAAAAAACTTAACCAATTTTTTAAGATGAAAAAAGTAATTCTATGAATAAAACATTTCAATATATTACTTTCAGAATTACATTGAGTCATAAGGGGCAAATTATGAGAGAGTGGTAAGAAAGATTTATGACGCAAGTGTGGGTAGCACCAGAAATAGAGGACGTCAACGAAAGACTTGGCACAACCAGGTGCTAGAAGATGGTCGTGTTAATCCTCGATAATCGACGAGCTTGTAAGAGAAAATGTATAAATGTAAATGTGGCGAGAATTGTGTGTCAGGATAGAAGAGTGTGGCGCTTGATCATCTCTGCCTACCCCTGCGTGATATTGTGATTCAGTTAGTAGAGATTTCAAATTAATATGTACAAATATATTTTTTTAATGTAATGATTTTTGTATTTAAAATAGGTAACTACTTAAAGAACATAAATCTGAAATTAAAACCACTCTAATTGAGCATTATATTCGTACAAGAGGAAACGATAGAATAAGACTACGAACTAAAATTAGAGAAGAAAAATATTTGTATTAATTTAAATGAAATAATTTATGAATTTTAATTATAATGTTTACGATATTTGAGAACAGGTAGTTACTACAAAATAAATTATTTTAATTATCAATAAAGTTTGTTCCGAAAAATCGTAACTTAATAAACAAATTGCGATTTTATTAAAATTAATACATTTGGTTGCGTTAATTAAAAGATGATCGCGTTCAATGGAAAAAAATAGATGTCGCACTAATAAGGTTACATATATGCATAGATGGAATCTGACAAAATTGTATAGTGTTACTATAGCTTAATTGGTTGAAACTGTTTACCGGCCGTGAAAAAATGGTCATTAAATAATTAATAATCATTTATAAAATAATAATTGAACGATCTTTATTTTTATCCCGGGGGTCCGCTGTAATCGAAATCGAGATCAGGGAACGAAACGGAACGAAGTTTAGAGTTTGGCGGTGCTAAGTGGAAATACATCATTAATGTCAACCATCGACACTGGTACACCAATACCGGTAAATCCGGGACTTAAACCTTACTCTAAGGCATTGGAGAGAAGTCGTGTACGTATTTTTTTCAAAATATATTTAGTACCTGCCTTTAAAGTAATCATAAATTTTTATTCAATAATAACATGGTTTATTTTGTTAATCTTCTTCAATCTCCGGTTAGTTTATCACACATTGGGCCGTAATTCTGTAATTTAATAAAAATAATAATATAATAAATAAAAGGTAAGATAAATATAGGTATAATACACACCTATTATTATAAATGTTTGTTGAAAGATTGTTAAGATTGTACGTAACATAATTTTGGTACTCTCACATCATGCGAACATTGCTTTATGTTGTCATAAGCATGTTTTAATAATTATGTTTTTATAAGCATATTATATCATAATTATGTTTTTATAAGCAAATTATATCATAATTATGTTTTTATAAGCAAATTATATCATAATTATGTTTTTATAAGCATATTATATCATAATTATGATTTATAAGCATATTATATCATAATTATGTTTTTATAAGCAAATTATATCATAATTATGTTTTTATAAGCAAATTATATCATAATTATGTTTTTATAAGCATATTATATTATAATTATGATTTATAAGCATATTATATCATAATTATGTTTTTATAAGCAAATTATATCATAATTATGTTTTTATAAGCAAATTATATCATAATTATGTTTTTATAAGCATATTATATTATAATTATGATTTATAAGCATATTATATCATAATTATGTTTTTATAAGCAAATTATATCATAATTATGTTTTTATAAGCAAATTATATCATAATTATGTTTTTATAAGCATATTATATCATAATTATGATTTATAAGCATATTATATCATAATTATGTTTTTATAAGCAAATTTTATCATAAACATGTTTTTATAAGCAAATTATATCATAATTAAGTTTTTATAAGCATATTATATCATAATTATGTTTTTATAAGCATATTATATCATAATTATGATTTATAAGCATATTATATCATAATTATGTTTTTATAAGCAAATTTTATCATAAACATGTTTTTATAAGCAAATTATATCATAATTAAGTTTTTATAAGCATATTATATCATAATTATGTTTTTATAAGCATATTATATCATAATTATGTTTTTATAAGCAAATTATATCATAATTAAGTTTTTATAAGCATATTATATCATAATTATGTTTTTATAAGCATATTATATCATAATTATGTTTTTATAAGCAAATTAACAAAATGTAACACCTTGATTTATCATTATTTGTGAAAAAATATCAGAAATAAATTGATGTTGTACCAAAAATATCGGTACAGTTTTTCATAAATCGCAATATTATTACTTACTTATAAATATTATAATATTTTTATTTATTGATTTATTTTTGAAAAATGTAATACATATTAAATAAATATCAGATATTTCATAGAGACAAAGCTGTTTTTATTATATTTTAATGGAAAATATATAAATTGATGAGACTGATGGGGTGAGAATGGTGAACGTTATATTTATATAAAGTGATGACTTAAGCCGGCCGAAGACGGGTCGTAATCCCTGTAATTTCCCCATACTTATATATATTTTCCATTAATATATAATAAAAATAACTTTGTCTCTATGACATATCTAATATTTATTTAATAACAGTGCATTTGTAGGTAAAAATCCAGTAATTGTGTGTTCTTGGAGATATTCAAATATTGCTGATATATTATAATATATTAATATATATACTAATACATTAATATATGTATATATATATATATATATATTAATAACAAATTAAATTAATCAACTAGTAAGAAATACAGAAAACATCTATTTATAGAAAAAATATTTGAGGAATCGAACCTGGATCTCTTCTTATCATAGAAAGCGCGTTTACCATTTTCGCTATGGCAATCGAATACATTTTCGATAACTTTTGAACTTATATCCTGTAATATTTCTAATTGATACATTTATTATTAAATTTTAAAAGCAATCATTTTTATTTTGCGGTGAATCTCAAATATAAAAATAAACTTCACAACAAAAATGTGATAAGTATACATATGACAAGATATGTATTACGAAATACCTAAAGATCTAAAACAATACTATTACCAGATCATTTTTGATTTCATTTATTGAGACGATTTTATAAAGTAATCCGACAAAATGAGGATTGTGAATTTTTTTTTCAAATCATTTGAATCTGCAATAATTTTCCGAAAATATATTACTATCGGGAAATATATTATTCAGTCACCCGCACAGCTGGTGGATTTATTTTTTTAGTAAGGAATGCATTAATTTACAATTGCGGTCAGTTTTCATCACTATATATGTATCAATGAATAAATGTTTTTATATCCTTATTCAGGGGTGGGTTGAAGCGGGCTCAGAGGGCCTCGCACGAGATCCTTGTTAAATTAACTTATCCCGGGCGAGCCCCTTGTTAAATTAAGAAAAAACAATATTCTCAGATCAAATTAGTACCTAACTGTAATATCTATAGATGGTTTAAATGTATTATGAAACATAATATTTTGTTGTCTTTTGAATTTTCTCGTAAAATACATTTATTTCGGGTGCTTAAAAATGCCAATTTTTGATATATATTGCTTCCAGATGTTAGATGTTCACCCAACATTTTCCTACAACGCTAACAGTTTTGAGAAGGACGGTTTCCAATATTTATTACTTTGCACCATCATTTACCAAGGAGAACTTCAGTTTCAATCCAGTGTTCTGTTTTGAAACATGGAATTGGTGCAAAAAGAATAGTACCTACCTATTTCTGCGTCTATCTTGGAACTCTTCACTCTGGAAATCCAAGGATGACAAGTACATTTTTCAGCTATCGATATTAATTATTTTACGGTATATTGCGTGTTGTTACATAATATATAATATAAGTATATTAAGTAACATTCGATTGCTTTAATAATTATTGCGTATAATTGCATAAGAGTGATAAAAAATCCACCCCATCCTTGGAACACCGCGAATGGTTCTGAGATTAAGCGAGGCCCTTGTTTACGTATCGGCAGCCCGCTGCTGCCCTTATTTACTTTAGGTGGTAATCGAAAAAATATGTTAACCTTGTTAACTTTTTAACTGGTCGACCTTAATCACGACGTAGCTTGGTTATACCGTCACGATTATCTAAATCGTTTGCTGACACCATAACCGAATTTTAATATAAATATTATGTCTTTCCACTTCTGGATCCAGAAATCCCCCAAGGATCGTTAATTCTCTTTGCATTTGGCACTTTTCACATATATGCTAATTTCATCGTTCCATGGACGTATGATGGGTCAACACTTCTTCAATCACTGCGAGGCCTACGCTCTAAGACCTTCTTACCCAACTGTCCATAAACTCTTCGACAGATATATCCAGCCCGTGCCTACAGATTTTGGGCAACACTGGTTCTCTTATTGTAAACCTCCATATGTATATAAATAATTATTCATCACCATTCCATTTTTATTATTCATTCAGATGCAAATAATTATTATAGTAACGTTATTTAAATATCTTCTTAATTTACAAGCGTAAAATAAATCACCTCGGCCATCCCCTGTACATGGAATCACACCCCCGTGCAGGCCGAGGGTAGCGAGGGGGTTGAAGGGGGTTAAAACGTTCGCATTAATCTGTCATGGAAGAGAAAACCAATTTGTCCCACCGCCTCGGATTCGAAATCATTATTATTAGTATTATTATCGGGATTTATCGGGGAAAGCAATAGGTACAGAGGGAAAATTCTCCATTTTCCGATCTCGCGGTGACAAAACGGGTCTCCGTTAAGTGGTTGTATGCAAATCAGTCGTGGAAAATCTATCATGACAAGTGTTTACGTCACAGATAAGTCTGAGTTCAGTAGATTGATTTGGAGAGATGCATCAGCTATATTTACCCAACGGTCATTAATCAAAATGACATTTGTGAATTAAGTTGACATTTGTTTCGTGGACCCTAGTCGTTGGCTCTACAATCTGCTATGAGTATTGACCTCCCCAAGAATTCATCTCCACCGGTCTTTACACTTGGCTGCTTCCCGTCAATTGCAGACACCAAGAATGGATAGGTCCATGATGACCACAAACATTGGCCGCCATCTACTGGCAGCGGTGCGAACCTTATTACCGACCGAGTCGAAATACAAAGGCGGATGCGTAGAGGGCCAGCGAGCGCGTTTCCTCCAACGATGGTTGATATGATCGATTTGACCAGTTTCAGATGAATATCGGATCATTTGACCGGTTCCAAAAGTAATCATCAACCATTGTCATCGTCAAAACGTCACAAATAACGTTTTTTTTTTAAATTTTTAATTACGATATTTCTTCCATACTGCGATACTTCATCGATTCTTTGGAACTGTTTACAACAATACCGAGTAACTTGGTATTTCGTTGACTTGATAGTAACCAATTAAAAATCGCCTAGACATAAATATTAACCATCGCTAGTTTCTTCTTAGCGACCACAACAGCAGCAAATATTGTGTTTAACTTTTGGGAGTGCGTTTTGTCCTTTGATCAAATTATTTAATTATAATTAAATTATTGTAACTTTTACATTTATTTTATTACTGCATATCTTTGTAGTATGCAAAATACACTGCATCCAATTAAGACCGTTAGAAATTATTTATCAGTGTAAGTACATAATACATATAAACCTAATAAATGTATTATTATTAACTACCTTTTGACTCGAATGCAGAAAAGCACCCAACGGATCTGGATGCTAGTACTATAAATATTTAATTAGAGACCGGAGCATTCTAAATATCATACGTCATTATCTATATTATCCTGCCACTTCATTTTAGATCTACCTGTTATATATATATTAAACTTTTTAATATGGAAATAAAGTAATTAACTCAGTAGAAGTGTTCTTCGATGTAAAAAACATTACCATTGGCTTTACAAACTTTGTGGATCTTTGCCACCTCAAGAAATTTTCTCCATTGATAGATATTACAAATCATTTCTCTTCAATAAGAGAATATTATTAGAATCATCTCCTGGATTTCCAAGAGAGATATACATTTGAAGACATTGTTGCTCTGTTGCTCAAAGATCAAAGTAAATAATAAATTTAAAAATGTAACCGAAACCGAACTTAAACCTAACTTGAACCTGGTAGCATTGATTTATACTCTTTAGACGTTTACACGTATTATGTTAAGTTCAACAAGATCCGATGCGATGCAGGTCGATAATAAATATTTCCGAACGTATCGAAATGACGAACTGAACTTCCCAGTTCTATAGGGCTCAGACTAGTTGGGTTTCGTGGAGGCGTCACCGGCGCTGTTTCCTGTGATGCGGGAGAGAGGAGCGGAGGTCTTGAGGTGGGGGTCGGCGTCTTGAGTACCACCCTGAACGTCACTCCTATTAACGACATGTAATATCGCTAGAAGGGGCGGGCCCGAACCACCGTGTGAAATAAACATATTAATCACACTCTTGTAAAGAATATAATATATTTCATTAATTTTAATTAAATCATATGCGAGGTATAGAATCAATTTATGGTTCTTTAATTAGATATTTATAAATAAAAATCAAATTGTGTCTACAAGACTAACTTATCAAAATTATATAAATATCATTACAAGTTAAAATTTGCTCGTTACTTCAATCGCAAACATGTCCAATCAATAATTAATTCAAATCCACACAAATATATTTTTAGCCAATAAAACGAGAGTATTTGGTCATGTAACCTATAGTTACTGATTATTTTAAATATGAGTCCAAATATGACAGTTGTGGTACAATGGTAAGTATTTTGCATTTTACTCGAAAAAAGGTAATGTGGACATGTCTGTTTTTGAGTCTGGACCTCATATATATTATTATTATTATTTTTTTTTTGTTTTTTTTTTTTTAAATAAAAAATATGAATCTTAACCACCAAGTTAATATTGCTAATTTTAAAAGTATCATATATATTACTGTAAGTATCATATATATTTGTAAACTTATATTTTTTTAGAACAGACGTGATAATGAAAATAAATTTAGATAAATGATTCACAAAACTAACATTATACCTGCTACATAAAAATAGCGAATACACATGAGATATACGATTAATGATCTTGAAGTAAAATTTTATTTTTAAAACATGTGTTACCTAACATTTTTCGCTTGGTCTTCGTTGAATTATGATTGTATCACTACAAGGGTGTTGCAATGTGTACGTATATTACCAGGAAATGGCATTACATACTCAATGTTTTTTTTTTTATTCAAAGTGAAGGGTTGTTGTTAAAGGAATTGAGAAAATTAATCCACTAACAAACGAATAAAATAATAATTACGATACGAACAATAACTGACAGCATTTTCTTCAAAAATAATTGAAACGCGTCACAATAAACGCCCAAAGTACCCCGAAGAACAGCCTTTTGCCTGAACTTGCATAAGAAGGGTGGTAACATTGTACAGAACCTCCGAAAACCAATTAGCATCGCGTAGCAGGGAACTAAATGAAATCCTTCACGTTCTTTGATTCATAATAATTTCACCTTTATTTCGAAAGTTAATTAATGAAGCCTTACTATAATTTCTTCGTCTAATAATCAAGAGTTTCTCAAAGAGAACAGAAAAACAATGGTTGCATATTATACAATCGTTCTCTGTAATTTATCCATTAATTAAATACTGAATAACTTTTATGTTTTCTGATCCATAATGGTAAAAAATAAATTTTGGTTAATAATTCAAGTGTTCCCTGCATGGAAATTAATTACATCAAGAAACATTACTCTGAACCAGACTGAAAGCTGGACATATTGGTGGGATTCAGCAAATCACAGTACTGACTGCCGGCTAGGTACGGTGGGCCCGGCTGGACTCCGGGAGAAATCTTGGTAGGCTAATTGATGCGTTCAATTTCTGTTGCCATTTTTTTAAATATTAAATTAAAATTTATTCTAAACTAATCGGCAAATAAAAAAAAGATTTTGTATAAGCATTAATATTTAATAAATAAATAAACCGTTTATTTTTGTAAAATATTGTAGGTATACTAAGAGATTAACGATTATGTAGAACCAGGAAAATATAGATTACGTCACCAGAGAAATACATATTCTATGAGATTGATAATAACATCCTTTCCGGAGTTTTCCCTCATCAATTCCATATCCTGATATATGATAGATTTGATATGGTAAAAAAAAACGTACGAATTCTATTTGGACTACACAATGGATGGGTCCAAATAAAATAAGGGTAATCGGCTTAAAATAATTCAAAGATCTATTCCCCGCACTCCCTGGTTCTCCAAAAGGAAAGTCTCCAAAATAACAATATCAAATATCTCTAGAATAAGAATTGGGCATTGCCAGGTAACCCCACATTTATTCAGATGGAACTTAGATTCCCCAATCTGTGAGTGTGATGCAGAGGAGGGAACCTTTGACTAAATGTTTTTTCCCTGTCAATTGCGGATCACAGGTTTTTTTACAGTAATCTCGTCAATGGTAATTTTCAACTCCCGGTTAACTTGTGTCATCTTCTTTCCCTTAACTCGCCATATTTAATCTATATAATAGAAATTTGTTTGAACGACAATGGTATTGACTTGTAATATAATTTTTCCTATTCTATAATACTATTGTCTTTTTTTCTATATAATAAAGTTTAAACTTGATTTCCCATTTAAAACTAGAAGAAGAAGAAGATAATGATGTCATTGTCGGTGTAGTTGCGGAACAAAGCGCGTTCATGCGCGTCGCGTTTTTTGTGCTCACTTTAATATTCGACGAGTAAGTGATGGGCCGAGCATGCATATTTGGTGTTGGGTTCAAATGGTTCAGACAAAAAGAGACAATGATTAACCAAACTCCCCCGGGACCATCAATGTCAGCAGCGACGCCAGAACATGTGGCTCAAGTTCGACGTGAAATTATGCGCAATCCGCGTAAATCAATAAGGAAGATTGCAGCCTGTACTGGAATAAAAAAATCAACAAAGCACGTTATTTTGAAAAAGAAACTACAGTTTTAACCATACGAATTGCAAATCGTGCAGCTTCTCAACGAAAATGACTATTCTTTACTTGAAACTTGAGTGAGAACGATGCTGGAATGTTTTGAAACAGTACGAATGGGTCAGGTAACATATTGTTTACTGACAAAGTGACAAAATTTATATATTGATGACTATGTTATTAACAAAACATGAGATACTGGTGCCCCAACAATCCAAGGGAACTCCATCAAAAACGTTTGAATTGTCCAAAAACGACTGTGTGGTGTGCAATTTCTGCCCGAGGAATTTTTTTAACCAGCGAGAGACAGTCACTGCTGACGTATATTGCCGAATGATCGACGAGTTTTTGGTACCGCAACTGCAGCGTTATCAGGTTCAACAACAGAACATGACGGGGCCACTTCGTTAGAGTTTTAATGGAAAAGCTGAGGGGAATTTTCCCCAATAAATTAATCATCACGGAGACATACCCTGGGTACCTCGGTCACCGGAACTTACACTGTGTGACTTTTTTTTGTGGGAATACCTTAAGTCGAAAGTTTATAGAAACAATCCTCAAACAATTTAGGCCCTACAAGAAAATATCCGCTTTGAAGTTAATGCCATTGAACCAACACTGCTCTCGCGTGTTCGCAAATTTAAGAGTCCGATTGCAAGAGTGTCTTGAGAGAAATGGACGGCATTTAGACGATATTGTTTATAAAACGTAAAATCCGCATCGTTAAACTCCATTTTGTATGAATAAAATATGGGAATAACATTGAATTTTTTTTTATTTATTTAATATTTAACTTGAAAGTTTTCCGCTGAACACCCTTTGCATAGACATTGAGGTCAGTATTACTCGTATGTATGTATCCTCAAGGAAAAAGAAGGTAACACCGCTTATAATTCTAAATCATACTTATTGCTTATTTATAGCTTATTATTCTAAATCATACTTATCGCTTATTTTCATCTGTGGACTATTAAAAATCATATCATTGTCAACATAGCAATATTACTTTAATATAATAGCCAAAAATATATATTATTAAGAAGAACACATTTTGTTGTGAAGTTGCAATTTCAGAACATAGTTCTGTGGTATTTTTAATAAAATTTAAATTAATCAACTAAAAAGATATACAGAAATAAACTGTTTATCGAAAAAATATATCGGTAGTATTTATGGTAGACGCTTCCGTGATACTTTAGAGTTATTTTTCGATAATTAAATTTTTTCTGTATATCTTTCTAGTTGATTCTTTAAATTTCATGTGATCGGTGAACGACTCTCATCATTTACATTTATCTTTTTTGTATCTGCCTATCCTTACATCATACTTTTATAATATCTAAGCGAGTACTATCTTTCAACCCTCATAAAAAATAATAACTAATTAGTATTATATATTGTATACATACTCGTATATATTTAGAAAGTACAAGTAAAAATGATTGACGTTCAAAGTCGATTGAGACGCGAACGAAAAATCTGCCGATGGTTGTCCTTAAAGAATCTCATCGTAGCACAATCCTTGCCATTGGACTTTATGAAAACAAACTGAGCGTTGATTGGTCATCAAGTTCTGAAACGGCACAAAACTAGAAGAAGAAGGATGTACCTTGCCGATAATCTAGATCCCTGACTTTCCTAGGATAAGGGATTAAAAATTATGATGATCAATGTTCCTTATAAGGTGTGCAGGTATTTCTTTCCCACGATTTGGTAATAGCGCACAAACAAAAATATAGCGTGCACAAAATTTTTAACAAAACTTCTTCTTCATGTGCCGCCTTCTATCGAAGGGTGGCTACCAGAGACGTGCGGTGCATACAAGCAAAAAAGCTTTACATAACTAAAAATTCTAGAAAACAAATATAAATTTGAAAATTGGATTAACATTAATGAAGAGAAACTATTATTTTGCAATTAGCGCCATCTGTGTACTAGTAGAGACTTCAATTGATTAGTTCTAAAAACTCACGAACTCTCACCGCTGTACTCATGCCACTGTTTTTTATTCACCGCATCGTGCTATTTACACTTCTCAGTTCTGTCTTTAAGATAGTGAATTACTCATGTCATAAAAATGGCTATTTACTGAAATTAAATTTCCTTTCGGTTGATCTGTTTTGTATGGAGTCGTTACCTATGCTGTTTTTTAACATAATAACATTAGAAAGGGTTACAACTGCGTGTAAATCATTAAAGTGTCTACTTCCTCTTTTACTAATTTGCAAATTTTACTATCTTAATGTCAACTTTAACCTGTTGATTACACGAACGTTCCTTGGTGCACGGATTCGTGTTTGATTTCAGAAAAACAAAAAGCAATTGGCAGAACTATTTCGTACGTTAACCTTTAATAAGAATGATTATTTTCTATAGTTATTACGTTAAGGATTTTCAAACAATAAATTAATCAAGTTTAGTCATAGAAAGTGTTCTTAAAAACGTCCATACATATTTTATATGGATAAGAAAGTATTATTTCATGATAAAACTTAAACCTTAAAAACACTATTAATAGTACTTTAAAATTATAAATAAATACATGACAGGATTGTATAAATGATAGATTTATTTTGTCCTAAGACGTTGGTTAAACGAAAGTACATATATTATATTACATATATTATATATAATTGTATAATATAACAATTAACATGGTTATGGTAACAGCATAACCTAAATATATATCTACTGCACGCCACTGGTGGCGACCACATAGCAGTATATTGATTTATCAAAATTTTGGACATTGAACCACTACTAAGGATACATAGCCAAGAAAACCTCTTTATACCTACGCCTCTGCTGCCTTCTATCTTCTCCCGCATAATGAATTGTAAAATATTATATTTTTCATTGCGGAGAATGTGTCCGAAGTATGCAGCTTTCCTTGATAGTTGTTATTGGTTCTCTTGACATATTTATGCGTCTTAATATATTTTCATTACTAATGTAGTCAACCCAGGCCCTACCAGTAGTCGTATACTGGTATGATAATACTCCCCCAGTACATACATAAATAGCATTGGTCCTAAAAATTGCACGAAAAATTGTTTATACGCACACCGTGATCTAAAAATAGATGGAAGATATTATTATTCTACAAGAGCAAATAATCTTAAAATCGTTCCAAGAATGATAACTACTTTCGGTCAAAGATTATTCATTTTTGAAGCTCCTAGAATAATAATCAAATTGATAATAATATAGAAACTTTTAGTGATATCAAAGCTTTAAGAATGAATTGGTTGTTGAAATATATGAAATAACTTTTATAACGGCTTTGGATGACAAATTTGGGGACAATCATTTATTTATTACCGTATCATAAAATAAATCGATTTTTTAAGAAACAGAAAAAACGACATTTATACATTAGTGATGGTAAAATCGTTATTTAAACAGTTACTTTGACTATTATTGTGACCGTGATTATGTTCGATTGTAACGATGATTGATAATTGATTAACGTAATTCTTCGAGCAGTGATTGGTACACTAGAAAGTAAGCCTCCGACATTTAAATCTTTGTTACCAATCATCGTTAAATCTCAGTTACCAATCATCGACACAATCACAGTCACGTAACGGTTTACTATCACTATTGCATATTAATATTTTTTCACTGTTTTTATATATTTTCACTTTTACTTTACCTTGTATTTACTTTCATTTTGTATTTAATTGTGTTTTGCCCAATATTATACTAGTTTATGAAATACGATTTATTTTCCAATTTTCCCTAAAACAGGCTTGCTTAGTTGGGCAATGTATTTAAATAATTGCGCTACATGTAACAAAGTACATTTTTAATTATACAATATATATTATGTCTATCTAAGACATGACGACTATTTTTTATAATTATGTATAATAATTAGATTCTAACATTCTATCCAAGTAATTACAAAATAAAATGATTAAAAACCGCATAAAAAAATAATGAAATTGGAACAGCCATACTTTTTCCGCTTTTTTTCGGTACAGCTAAAGATTTCCTTTTGTAATCCTTTTGCTACAACAAGAGTCGCGTGGGCTCGCGCGCTTTGAAAAATTCTTCAAACATGACAATGCTTTACCTCTTACTTGTGATATTTTCAAATAAATACATAATATCCACAAAAGATCCGAGCCAGCTTTCGTCGTATTATGGATTACACCGAAGCTCTGTATGTAGAGCGAGTGGCGTATGCGGTTAGGCAAAAAGCTTTCTTGGTATTGTGGCGGCCCACAATCATCTCCTACAGACATTGTGTCGCTAAACAGCGCACTGACAGAGGAACCCTCACAGGCGCATTGTTTGCGGCAGACGACGATAGATGTCTCTGCGTACACACATTTACAACGGGAAGTATTTGCATGAGTACCGAGCACAAATGCGCGATGGTTCTATTCTCGGATAGTAATTTATATCAAAAGAATAATGCTCGAAATAACTGATGAGAAAGCTCGCTCGCTTTGAAAGCTGTTGCGGTAAAAGGTTTTTTCCCTTTTGTGACAAGGGAGCATATGAAAATTCCAAGAACGGAATTTTCAGCAAAGGCTCTGTGAGCTTTGTCATTTTTTATTGTTGAAATTTTACAAAGATGGATGCCTCCTAGCATTAAATTAGATGATATATATTTTTAATACAAATTTAATGAATCAACTAGAAAGATAAACAGAAAAAATCTATATATCGAAAAATATTTAGTTGCTTCCGGGATTCAAATCTGGAGCTCTTCCTATCCAGAAAGGCGCGTTCTTTACTTTTGCCATAGTACTCAAATACATTTTCGAGAAATTTTGAACTTATATTCTGTAATATTTCAAATTGATACATCCACTATTCTAAGTTTAAAACCAACCAACTTTGTATTACCGTGTATCTCAAATATTACAAAATCTAAGTACAAAATATGTCAAAGATATATTTGAGTGCTATAGCGAAAGTGGAGAACGCACTTCCCCGGATAGTAAGAGGTTTAGGTTCGAATCACCAACTAAATATTGTTTTGATAGATTTTTTCTGTATATCTTTCTAGTTGATTAATTTAATTTGTATTAAATGCAACAGAACTATGTTCTGAAAATCAATCAAATATATCAAAAATGTGTTTTCATTAAAAAAAATAATAGTATTTTTATCCAAAAATTATCTTATACATTTAAAAAATATATATTTAACATGCATGTAACAAATGCCTACTATACATTTACATTTAAAAATGACCTAATATTTATTTTTCAAAAATAACTACTTTATACATTCAAATATTTGTGTCATTCTCAGCAAATCAGACAAATTTGGAAATGGAAACATTATTTTTTAATTATACAATATTAATATTTTGTTCCTGAATCAATTACTTAACGTTATATTACAGCTATCTGCCATAAAATACGAGATTGTTAATAACGAAAATAAAAATAGTTAAAAATAGTCATACCTAATGAAATATGAACAAAATTGAGTTATCTAAAACAAACCTATTGTATATTGCAAATTCAGTATGTTAAAATAAAAACTTAATAAATATACATACTTAAAATATGAATCCATCCCATAAATTTAAAAAGTTTTTGTCACAAATCGTAAATAACATAATATTTTAAAATAAAATAAACAGTTATTTTTCCTTTACTAGTCATTCCCTCATAGTGAGGGAATGATAATTTTAACCAGGAACAACATTATTTCGTTTGAGGTTATGGCCATGCATTTATCTCTATAGGTTATGTTTACAGACACACTATAAATGTAAAATTAGCAATTAGTAAATAAAACAATACATACCGTTATATAGAATACACCAGGTGAGGGAACAATTCTCAATTTAAACTCTCAGGCTAAAATAGACCTTAATTTTTCGAAACGCATTCACGCATCGTTCACGCATCAAAACATTCAAAATAGCTGCTCTGCATTGAGTCAATTGTCATAGCACGTATTGCACTCTGATGGTAGAAATTTGGTATTTTTGAGGTAGGTTAGGAAATGATGTAATTAAGTGAAAGTGAAATTAAGAAATTTACATATTAAAATATTGTAGTGTAAAGTAGACCAACATCTTGTTTCGGTAGCAGTAAAATAAGGATGTAGCTATTATTTTAGTCAATAAATGTCTTCAAATATGTCAACTCCCTACTAGAGATAGGTGAGGGAATGATATTTTTGGTGTTTTGTAATTATTTTAAATATAACAAAACTGGCAATAAAATTCAAACCAGTGTGTTGAGAAAGCTCTAGATCCTAACTTTATAGAAGGGGGAACCCACCCTTTCCCGGAACTGTTGTAGAAGTTTCAACTTTTTTTATCGGTTCCACTCGCAGTACTACAAAAACCCGAAATGTACTATTAATAAACACAAAAGAAAGGATATAAAAAACAAATGCTAATGTAAGAGATTGCGAACACGAACAGAGATTTAAATTTAAACCTTCCTACGCTATTTTAAGTGCTATCTTTGTTTTTTTTGAAATACAGATATATAACAACATTACAAACAAATAGATAATCAAGTGTCATGTACGGAATTAAAGAAACCAGTGGGAACAAGACAGCCATTAAAGGACTAACTATCAAGTACACTCTATACTGTGCTGACGGGACTCGGC
This sequence comes from Eubasilissa regina, assembly GCA_022840565.1. Classification (NCBI taxonomy): domain Eukaryota; kingdom Metazoa; phylum Arthropoda; class Insecta; order Trichoptera; family Phryganeidae; genus Eubasilissa; species Eubasilissa regina. Next base: position 34,249,173 of record JAINEB010000018.1, read on the forward strand.
GAAACACAATGATGCATTAGTCACCCCACACCACGTCACACCATACCACATACGATACGATACGAGTTACGCACGATTTTGTTTCTTTTAAGAATTTGACTTACGAAAAGTGAAGTGTTTGCGTTCTCGCTGACACGATCTTGTCATCATCTGCCTAATATACCCCATATCGTAATCCACATTTTGATGAAGTCCCTATACAGCTTGAGATTCCTTGCATTACTGATCAGGTCCGTGATTTCAGGCGGCCGACCATTGAACCCAGTTAAGCCTTCAATCATGCGATCACGAGCATCCCTCATTATCCCATAATATCACAAGATGTCTTCCGGAGTTTGATTCACTCGCTCACATACACACCACGGGGCATCCACGAGTCTAAAATCAAACAGTTTACTTCGGAACTGGGCGTGTCCCGTAATCATCTGCTACTCAAATTGATTCAGATCTGAAGGTCTCCATACACCCTTCGATTTAACATCGACGCAGCGAAGAAAAGAGTGAGCCCACCTACCCTGAGGAACTGTATCTCATCTTTCTTGCCACCTTTCTAATGTTAATACCCTCATTCTCTTAACCTGCTCTTTGAAAGAAGTGTCCGAATATCTGAAGAATACCTAAATAATTCACTTCCACTTCCGATTTCAAATTACGACGCGCCCAAGACTCCATAATTTCGATTTCTGCAGGAATAACACCAGCTATGACAGGTAACGTTACCGTAGACACCGTTCTATAAGCGCCAGTGAGGGTGATAAGAGGAATTCGTTGTTCTTTATTCGCATCCGGAGCGATCACACCTATTTTTATTCGGTGCACCCACACCTCCGCCGCATACATAATTTGAGCGACAAAGACTGCTTTACAAATCAATCTAACGGCTGGGGATTTGATACCCCATTCCACTGCAGTTAAGTAGCGAATAAGCCAATTGCCTTTTCGGCCACCAGCTTGGTGTGTGTGAGAAATGAGCCAGTAACCACCTACCTAACGTTAAGTACCTCGGTGACCAAGGTAACACCGAGGTACTTAACGTTATCCTCGAATTTTACTCTAGTGCCGCCTAACTTAAGGTGTATATTCGCTCGACCATACCTACCTTTGAGGAACGTAGCTACTGTCTTGTGCGGAACCAGAGCCAATTTATTTCAGTCATGTATTCGGTTGAGTGAATCGTTACACTTGATTTTTGTACTCTCATAACTATTTCCTGAAACCAGTAGCAGAGCGTTATCGCCATATGCGACTATTTCACAAACCTCGAGAAGTGGAAGCAAAAGAAGGTTATCAAAAATGATGTTCCAAAACGTAGGACCCAGAACTGAGCCTTGGGAGCAGCCCATATTATAACTTTATATTAAAAATATTTAAACTAATAATTTAAAAAAGTAATTAAATCTCTTTTAGGAAAAGCAAATTATCAATTTTAGAGAGAATGAATGACCCAACTACATTATACTTACTTTTAAGAAACACCTTATTTATTATATCTAAAAATACCTACTATACTAATTTAAAAATACCTGTTTTAGTTCATATAAAAATTTCTACTTTATACAGCAAACTGTATGTTTTATGAATGACATTAACCAACTTGTATTTAATTGAAAAGTCAAAGAACAATATGGTTCTAAGTTTCGTCATAAATTATTGACTGATGAATTCACTGAAAAATGCCAAAGGTCGATTTCTGATATTTAACCAACTAATATAATAGCGGTGTGATGTTGAAAGGGAGTAATATTCTAAGAATCTTTCGGTTTATGAAAATTATTTTCCTTTGGTGAATCCAATTTCACATACTTTTACAAAATACGCCATAATTATTTGCGACTAGCACAATAGTTAAAACGCGTTGGAAATTAATTGTAATTAGTTTATGACGTCACCTATAGCATCAACAACAGATCTCTTTAGAAATACTATATTGTGCTGAAAATATATTTTTTTAATGTTTTATCTTTTTGTTCGAAAGTAAATAATCTGCTATATTTATTTATTGATCCAAGCATTTTTAATACTTCAGAAATGGGATTAAATTAATAAGAATTATGTGTAATTTTGCATGAATTTCTATTCAAATGTGTTTTTAAAACAGCACATAATATTAACTGAGCATGTGGTGAAGGAACCATTTCTGAACAAACATAGGTTTGAACAGTTTAATAATAGAGCCTTAAAAATAAAGACGGTCGAGGACATTCCGCTATTGTTTAAAACCACGAATTAAATGTTTTAGTGAAAAAAATACACGACAAACAAACAGCAATGAGTAACTTTTTATTAGAGAAATCTCACGTTTTCATACATCTAGATAACTTACTGTTTATAAGCAAAAAATTAATTTACGGAAAAGAACCAGAAATATCTTTATTCTTGAATTCTAATCTACCTGAATTATATTTATTTGGAAAAATAACGTAGAATAGCTCTTTGATTATTAAAAAAAGTTATTTTTAATTGAATTCGAAGGTTGTCTGCCACTATTTTCGGAACAACCTAAAAAGTATATTTGTGAATTGGATACGAAAATAAAACACTGTTCATTTAAACATTGAAGGATTTAAAAAAATAATACATTATTACTATGGAAGTTACAGTTTTTTAAAACATAGTTCTATGGTATTTTAATACAAACTAAATTAATCATCTATTTATAAAGCTTGATGCATAATTATCCGTCGTTTTTTTCGCGACGTTTTGTTGTCATAATATAATTATTTAATAGAATTGAGTTAAGTTAGGAAATTAAATGCACATCAGAAATCATACACGTATATACTACATTATTCTGTATCACTTCAATAAATCATTTCATTTCATTTCGCGTCAATTTTATTCATTTCGCGATCTCAACGATCTTTTCGGCGAAGGAACGATCAGCAAAAGGGCATGCCGAGGGGTTTATTCGCTTCAAAGATAGTGATAACAGCTTAGACGACAAATCAGGAAAAGATAGATCCTCGAATTTTGATAACCAGGCTCTTCTGGCGACTGTAGATATGGACTAAAGTTACACCCCTTCAACACTGGCTGAGAACTTCAACATCGATCAGTCCATGACTGTTATGCTACAATATTGTTTTTGATTGTGTTAAAATATTGTATGTATAATTACATAATTATTAAAAAATTGGCGTATAATTATACATTAACTTAAAATAATGATAAAGAAAAAATAATATTTTAGTTGCTACCGGGATTCGAACCTGGACCTTTTTCGAACCCAGGTAAAATATATTAGTTGTATCAAAGTTTATCCATATTCAATAAAAATTAATTGATTTAATTCTGGTGTCTCCTAGCGTATGTTACTCTAAGATTTGTTGCAATATAAAGATGATTGTTTTTTAAAACAGTATAGTATAACAATTATTTTCTTGGAGTCTTTCTTTAGTGTAGAGTTTCTGAAAAATCGAGACTTTCGTTCGTTTCTTGTTCTTGGAGAAATGACTGGTCACAAACACAGACACATAACGGTTTACCATTACTAGTTCATGGTATAAGGTGCTTATAGGTAGAATGCGACACCAACACGACATTTCGAAGGCGTCGACTCCGTATGAAGCTATGGAGAACACATTTACTTTTCTTAAGATAAAACAGTTCATTAAAATTTTAGCGATTTAAACTGTTTTGACCAATTACTTATTTATTAAGGAGAACATATTCTTATTGTGAAGTTGTAATTATTCAGAACATAGATCTGTGATATTTTAAATTCTAATTAAATATACACATAAAAATTAGAAAGGTAAACATATAAAATCAATTATCCAACTCTGTAGATGGCTTTCAAATAATGGAACGATAGATGTATTAATTTGAAAAAGTGTTAACATATGGGTTCAAAAATGTGTCGTCAAAAGTACTATCACTGTAGCACACTTGGATAATGCACCTTCTCCGGCTTGGAAAGAGATCCGTGTTCGAATCCCGGTAGCGCAACAACAATAATTTTTGATCAAATCGATTTTATATATATATATTTCTAATTAATAGGTTTAATTATACCGCTTCCTTGATGGATTGTATAGTTCTCTAATGACTCAATAATGCTAAGGCGCAATAGTGCCCCAATCAACCGAATACATTTTATAATTCAATCAAGTTGAGTAAAGCCAAGCTCGTTTTGTGGGCAACATAAACCCTCCCCGTGTTGGATTCCCTCATCAATATTGAGAGGCTGTAAACGTTGTGAGAAAGAGTGAATAAGACGGCTGATTGGCTTTCAGGGGATTGGTCCATCCGGCCTTTACGACTTATTTATGTCTCTAGAACTTAATGGCTGTTAACTGGCCGCTTAGATGATACCCACACATGGATGCGGTCGCTCTTAAATCTGAGAAATTAAAAGTGCTACGTGCTAAGCTTGCACGGGGTTCATTTAACATAATTAATATTACCATAATTCATACATCAAAACTGGCAGTACGTTGCATGCATATCCATGTATTTACATTTAATACATCGACCCCTTAGAATAACAAGGTTCCAACTAACATTTTGGGCTAATTTGAGTTATTGCGTGAAATTAGTTCCAAATGCATTTTTCTTTATTTCTTACATAGACACCAATTCTATTCAACTGATAATAAAGGAAATAGCAAGAGATGAATGTTCCAGCTTCATCAGTTATTTATTTCAATTTATGGATCATTATTGTTAATTTACAATATTTTCTTTTTTTTATTACCTTCATCTTACAGTGTTCATTGATAATACTGAAAATAAGTTAAGACCTTAAAAATAATCATATTTGTATACTCAAAACAAAATATACATGAACTTATGTTGAAATTCAATCAACACTTTTGAGCTCATTATCTCAAAACAGTGCCATTGTCAGATGGAACCTTATTATTCTGAGGGGGTCGATATATTAAAATAAATATTTAAGAGATATTGCAAATGCCTTACAACGCATCGTCAGTAGATATATAAAATTATATGCAGGTATACTATCGATAGTATTAGTTATTATGACCTGACTAGTGTAAGAATATATCGAACTGGTATTTAAGGTATATTGCATTGATATAAAAAGAAAAGGATGCAGGTACAGTTACGACAGCATTTTAGCCAATTAGTATCCTCTGAGTAGGGTAAGAATACATTGAATGAGGTAATTCCTGTTGATTTATATCAAGAATAGAAAACATGAATACGTAATGAAGCAATATAAATTAATACAGAAGGAGATTCGAAGGAGTTCATGAAGAGGATGTAAAAAAAATATTGTAACAGTCCAAAACCAGCCAAGTTGTCAGACTAGACGGATATAAGAAGTGATCAATGTAAGTTTCTTATCGACAGTATTCTAAAAAAATATTATAACATTTAATATTCACAATGTTCAGGGGAGAGTAAAACTGTTTTTTTTTTTATCTAAATGTATACTGCCTGTGACTATCGTGTTTAGGTTGATAAGCAGACACATCAATAATGGTGTGAGTATTCTTTGATGAATTATAGTTTCTAAATGAAATTAATTAAACTGCTGAAGTTTTTTGTTGATTCGATAGTCATCAATGTTAATAAAAATCAGCTTGAATAAGTCGATATTCTACCTAGTCTACCTAGGAAAACATATTTACATAGCAGGTGGCGTATCCAATGAAACTGCAGAACAAAGATGGAACTCGGACATTTGAATAAGATTTTTAAAAGTAAACTTCCATTGGATCTAGAACTAAGTTCAAAATATTCAATCATTGCTCACTTGCAAAACATAAAGTCTCAATATAAGAGAAGTCCAAAAACCCCAAAAAGGCATTCTAAGATGTATTCTGGGCATCATACGAAAAGACAGGAAAATAATTGTGTGAATAAGTGAATAAGACAAGTTGATATAATTGAAAATTCCAAGAAAATTGAAATGACAATGGGCAGGTCATTAGATGAGTGCAGTAATCCGTTGGCCACCCCAAAACCCACTGGGCTGACATTGGGAAAAGAAGAGTGGGAGATTTATCCATAAGTGGAAAGAAAACGGCTGATAATAATGATGATGATATACAATATACAAAACTAACAACACGTGCCCAGTATTGCCCCAGGAATCACGGAGGGGACAAGGAAGTGATAGGACGCGTTCCATTATTTTGCGCGAGCCCTAAAGAGTAACGGGGTGTACTTAATTTGGTTATATGGCAGGGTGAGAGTTTTATGTCCGCGGGAGTGAGATGAAGTCAGGTAACTATTTTCCTCAGGGTCCTAGAATGCATCTGAACAAAATTAGAGCAAACAGCATTTAATATCATATACATTTATATCTTGTGGAAGGAGTGGATTAGCCAGGGAGTGGGGGGATGTAGGTTATGTTTTGCGCGGGGTTCTATGGAATAACCAAGCAATATTTGGTTTATATCTATTTTTGCATGCGTGTATTTCCAAATTAAAGATTTTTTTCAATCACGTTACGTAAAAACACAATTGAAATGATTTTAAAGATTGTAATTAGGCCAATTACAATCTCGAATGATTTCCGGGCCACTCTTAGGTCACCAATCAGCTGTACAAACCCAAAATATAACAATTACACTGGACAGTTGATGCCAATAATATAATAAAATGTTCAAAATTACAACAATTAAAATTAAATTAAAAATAAAACAAATTATCAGTATTTTTAATAAATTATCGGTATTTATAGTAAAATATCAATACGTATTAACAACTTAATCTAGTATAACCAGTAGTATAGTGCTAAATAAAAAAGTACCAGGGCTGCATTAGAATTTTTTTTATTCCATGTATTCTCATGAAAATTTGAAATTGAATATGTTTGATTTTAAAAATAAATGATTTTAGCCAATAATAAATTAGCTTTTATAATCGCTAAAACCATACCATATCAAAAAACTATCTAGCTATAACTTGTAAATTTAAAGATGATTGTTTATTTAAGTTGAGTTCATATATTTCATCTTTCTCAAAGTTCATGTGGTCAATGGTTTAAAGAATGGGATACTTCCGCGCGCCGAGATTATAAATTTCTACGTAAATTTCATGTTTTGAAAATGGTTCGGTCCTTGTCTTGCATTCTCATGCGATTCGTCCACTGCACGATGTATAAAATTCGATGCGGAATGTTTTGAATCAATATATTTTTTATTTTACTTGAAAAGTAAGTGCCGTGTCAAAAAAAGTGACAGGGCGGCGCCTCGACCCCACTACACCACTGAGTATAACTAAATGTAACCTAACCTCACAAATGAAATATACTGAACAAAAATCTGTAATTTAATAACCAAAAATTAAATTTTATTTTAAAACTTAATTAGTTATACTCATAAAAATAACATTATACTGATAAAATAAATACAATACACTTGTTATACCTAAATGAATATAAAAAATGTACAAACAAACTTTCGCGCTGTTTATTATTTTAAATGATTGCTTAGTATTCTAAAAATGATCACTTTGTTACGGAATATCGTCGTCAAACAGATAAAACTACCCCTTTACGTTAGGCCATCTCGTATTTCCTCCCTCGCCTCCCCTAGGATTGTTCTGCCGAGTGAATGGTATTGAAGCTGTCCTAACGACAACTGCCAAGAAAATAAACTGTAAATTAATCCGCTACATTGAAAGCTGATCACGTCCATAGATGTCGTTAAAAGGCCATGAATATCGAGTGATTGTGAGCTTCGCTGATTACAAAAGCTATTTTGTTTATCTATTGTTTAAACTTAATTTAAAACATATAATATTAGAATAATGAATTTAACAATATTCAGAGAGGATTCTGATAAAAAATATGTAATATTATTTAAAAATATTAAATAATCTTTATATTTATTTTTAAAGAGAACACATTATTATCGTGAAGTTACAGTTTTTTCTGAACGCAGTTTTGTGGTATTTAATACAAATTAAATTAATCAACAAGAAAAATATACAGAAATAATCAATATATCGAAAAAATATTTTAATTGCTACCTGGATCTTTTTCTATCCGGGTAAATGCGTTAACCAGTTTCCCCACACTAACCGAGTAAGTTGACGACCAAATTTCGAACTTGTATGCTACAGCTCTTTCAAATTAATACATCTGTATCTAATTAATACACATTTATATCGTGACAAAAAAAAGACAAAAATTCTACAAGTATGTACAATTTTTAAAATAGCGCTCGAAAACTGAATTCAAATACTAAGAATTCGCTGCCGAAGGTGATCAACTCATCAGTATAATTTTTTTTTTTAAATACGTGTATCACCATCGCCGCCACCAGCTGACTGACGACACAGGCAACATCTATACTTGGGTACGAGGCTCTTGGCGAGAAGAGCCACGCCAGTCTCACCCAAACGACGCCGAGTTCAATCTAATCGGGCAAAGCAAACCAGCGTTCTCCCATAATTTTGACATTTAATAACAAAAATTAAAACTTTCAATCTCAATATCACTTAGTTGTAATAATCTTTAATAACGATATGATACACAAGTTTGAAAAAACTATAAAATAGTTTTCATTGATAGTGCTTTATTTATTAGCTGACAGGTGTCCAACAATACGTAAATGTCTGTATTTACCTAACTCGGACAATAAAATTATCCACGAAATCGAAGTGGAAGCCTACTAAATTCAATCAGAGTCCTCGTCTGTTTGCCGAGGGTTGGTGGACCGGGGCACGGAGGGTAACAAAACTGTTTTCACTCACGGTGATTTTTTTTAAATATTCAAAACCCTCCCAGCTGTTGTCTTTTGCGGACAATATGTCGCCACTCTTCCTTCATCCCCTAGTGTGTTGAGTGTCTGGTAAATACAAATAACAATTATTATTATCTCCCCTTGTTAACTCTTTCAATTCGAGGATTATTTTAATTCATTATTTTACTTGATTAATAAAGTCATATTTAAAAAATATATTTGCCATCTGTGGACGACAGTTCTCAGCTTTTGATAAATACTTTTAAGTCAATACTCTTAAACCCTTCATTTACCCTATGAGGTGTCTTCTATTTTAAATACAGTTGGCAGTTAAAAGGTTAAATTAGTAATGATAACGCATTTTCACGGTAAGAGAGACTTCCGGGTTCAAGCCCGGTGGTAACGACGTATACATTTGATGGATAGATTTTTTTATCTTAGTGATTTAGTTTAGTTAACCAAAAAACTATGTTTTAAAATTGCAATATTACAATTAAATATATATTTTCATTAAAATATATTCATAGTAACATTATTATTTAAAAATATTGGTCAGTTAACAAATTCTATTATATATTTTTAATACAAGATTTATATATTTAGTCGAGATTCAAAGTGTTGATTTAGATAGTAGGTAGGTGCTACCCGCGAAGGGAAGAGGAAGGGAATCGGCCCCCGTCTACTCCAATCAACCAAATTAAGGGCGGTGGTAAGTTGCATTACTTCGCGTTTACTTTTGTGGGGGGTGTAAGATTAATTGAGTTTTTTCGAATTCGTTTTGAAAAACTTTTTCAATCAGTCGTCGAAGTCAAATTATATCATGGTTTGATGATGGTATCTGAATTAATTACCTACATTACCTACATTTAAAAATATTTTGGTACAAAATATTCCACATATACATTTTGTTCATCAAATATCGGGCAGCGAATGGATATTACGAGAATGCAAAAAAAATATAGTGAAGTACAAAAGTGATATATATATCATACTGTACCATGTGACAATATTAAGATATTTTTTTAATACAACGAAAAAAGGGGGAGGGGGTTAAAATTAAATATTGATATGGAAAAATAAATCCTTTTTATTTAGCACTGAAGACGCGAAGACCAAAACTGCGATGGAGTGTCTTCAAAGATATATCTATCATGGAAATCCAAGATTGAAGAGAAACGTTGGGTAATAGAAACCGATAATCGAAAATTATTAAGACCATGACCCAACCTAGATTGTGGAGTCAGTAGTAACGATGGTGATGACAGTTTATAAGCCCATACATATACATTGCTTTGTCCATTTAATGTGATTTTTTATTCGCCGAACTCTCTGGAAGACGTTTCGGGTCCTTCTCAGCATTCATCATCAGAGATGATGCCGCTGAAATGAGTGACTGATTTCAACACCCGCTATAACACGTTTTCATAATTTCGAGAAAATCGACACTTATTACTTTTATAGAAAGTTTATTAATTACTATCATCTAAAATTAAATAATTATGTATTTACTTTATTTTTTAAATTAATCATTCAAAAAAAAATTTTTTTAAAACAGCTCCTTTGGATACAATAGTACAAATATAATGTATTCGTTATGTATAATATATTTATACATTCAACAATGGAATACAACAATAGAGTTTTGCTCCCCCAAATAGGGAACTATGGGGATGGTTATCGACACTTATATAAAACAATATTATGATCTATAATAATACAATGTGAAATTGAATTACTAAATTATATGTATTTTATAAAAAATGTTGAGAAATTGAATAGATTTGGCCTTGGAAATAAGAAAGATGTCAAATACATACAAAATTATTGAGTTATTTTGAAGACCTTTATGCAGTTTTAGAACCTATTTTTTGTACACAATTATATTTTCAGAAAATTTATTTTATTTTGGCAGTTGGTTATACAGTATGGGAGAAATGCATGTCTCTGTCCCATTCCTAATTCAATTATTGTATTAATTTAAATGCTGACATGTATTTTCTTATGATAAAAAAATAACATGGCAGGTTTTGAAAGTCACATCGCATTATACTGAGTTTTTCTCACCTTAACAATAACAATATACTTAATATTGTTAGCTAACGAAAAAGAAAAAATTATTTCCTATAATTTAAATTTGTTATAAAAGTGTCTGACACGCATAACGTAGTTTTATTTTGTTTTTAAGCCCTTTAAACAGTAATTGTTAAGACCTTATTACAGATTACGCATGTTTTTATTACTTTACATAGAAATATTTGAATACGGGTGAAGTGTTAGACGTGAAGTGTAATAAAAAACCCATTCTAAATATTACGTATTGCCTTGTGACGTAATTGTACCGTGTCATAAAAGGTTATGTCAGTGTATCTGTGTCTCGCAGCAATACCGTGTCGATAACTGGATATTTGCGAAAGTAGTATATATTTGTAGGTTCACGACGTTCGCTAAACCTTTAATTCGACTTATTTTTCAGGTCCGTTTTCCAATATCTGATAGTGTCGAGTCTTCTGTGGAAGTCCTCTATTCTCGTTGGCTTCAATACTTATCTCAATACTAATTACCATACTCTTACTCGCACGTCCCACATGTCCAAATCATCATGGCGTTCTTTCTTCATTTCATAAAAAAGCCACATAGAGACATAATTAATGGATTTATATATGTTTTTATTTTATTTATAATAACGCTTATGATATTTAGTAAAATAGCAAGAAATATTGTCTTTCATAATACGTTAATTTTTTTTCCGAATTTTACAAAATATGTAGGTAGTATACTTGCATTGTACAAAAATAATTGAGATAAGCATAAATAAAAAAAATATGTATATCTTTATAATTGATTAATTTTATTTGTTTTAAATACCACAGAACAATATTCTAAAATTACGACTTTGCAATAAAAATGTGTTTTCATTAAAAATATATAAATTTAACCAAAGTTAAACCAAATTTTATAAAATGAATTGATTTAATTCTGGTGTCTCCTAACGTGTAAGTATTATTTAAAATTTTCTAGATACGTTGCAATAAAGTTAACTGGTTGATATGGTGAAATGGTAACGCGTTTCTCCTGATACGAAAAGTTTCGGAGCCGTATCCCGGTAGAAATCAAATATTTTTTCAATAGATATACATCTTTCTAATTGATTAATTAATTAATTGATTAATTTATTTTAAACTTTTCTGCTACACCAGTATTATGTAATAAATATAAAATAAATTGGTGTGTTCATTCATATGGCAGTCCACTAGCTATGAATTATTCTGAATTTCTTCGTATTCAGCACTATAAATCTTCCAACATTATTAATTGTTTCTGTTATCTAAATACATTAACTAGAATAAATAGTTTGCTTCTTTTAAACGAAAACATTATACGAAAAGGGTACATTGATTTATTGACAGACACACTTAAAAAACGTAAGAAAACAATATCACCAAAATGCCATAAATCCATTGAATTCCTCTTCCATCAAACCCATCACAAAATGGCTTCCTACGTTTCGCGCCATTACCCGCCGCCCTCGCGACAACAGCGCTCCCGCTACTAATGATACATAACACAATTAATTCAGCCAATATCCGAAATAGCGCATTATGTCTGCCAATAAAGCATTGCTAGTAACAATATTTTGACAAAAGTAACTGGGAAACCGTTAAGTTAATACACGTGGAAAGATTCGCGTTAGTTCCCGCAGCCGCCGCCGAACCGATACGTCGATATTTCTCCAGTGGCGTTTGTGTAATGTTAAGAAGAATAACAAACAGAAATAAACTATTATAAATAAATAATAAAGCGGTATAAATAAAAGTTTTTGTTTTTCTCTTATCATTATCGGTCTCTCGCAATTTTTTCCACAATTTCTAGTCTCTGATTTCGTTTTATTTATTTTTTATTTTAAAAAAATAATGGAGGTGCATACACGGAATACGTGTCACACCAATATTCTTACTATTTTCAAACTAAGTTAAACGCTTGTGCTATGAAAATAGGACTAATTTGCTGGTTTCCTGGAACGAGGCGCGAACTTCCGACCACTAGGCCAGCAACTTAACCATTAGACCAACATGCTATTCTAGACAATTTTCTAGAAATCATCGATCCTACATTGAGATCTTTCGTTTTTTATTTTATTCAGAAATTCGTTGTCTTAATTCCAGAACCTTTCTTCTCCACCCAATTTCGCTATTTTTAATGTAGAATATTTGATCTAATTAACAATAATAATACTTAATAATAATACTATAATGCAAACACTACGTGCTATACCATGATCAGCAAGATCTAATCCTAACATATTTAAATACAATATTTTATTTCTTATGTTTTTAGTATATATTCAGTATTATTAGCTAACAATTGAGTCATATATGAAGAGGGTCGTTTATAAAAATTCTTTAAATTTTAATTGCGTAATTTAATATCAAAACGTTATTAAAATTTAAAAAACATTATAATTGGGTAGTAAAACCTTTTATTGTTATCTAAAAAACTAAGTTTGTATACATTACTTAATACTAAATAGAAAATATATCTTAATTTAATCAATAATTCTTACACTATTTTAGAAGTCTGTGTAATTATTATTCAATATATTATATGATATATTGTGTAAATTGTAAATTAGAAGATTTATATTCTTTATTTATAATCGATAAAGATTCTGTGAATACAGCGAATGAAAGTAGTTTTAGATAATATAAAACACTCCCACGCGTCACCCCTGTCTCCAGCTCTGCCACCCCTAAAGCTGAATACCCTTTTAAGGAGGTCAAATATTATATTACTTACTCGAAATGGCAACAATGGATAAAATATATGAATCGGGTATAATAAAACTATAACTGGCAAAACAAATGGTTCTATTTACTGACACGCTCCGCGTCACAAATTGTCTATTTATCAAACTTGTCTCAATGGGTGAAGTGGGTGCAGATACCGTATCGGCATTACGCCACTGGACTTGTACAAATATTTCGCATTTGTCGGGGAGAATATATTTAATAAATGCTCTTTATTGCACTACCTAGTATTATTTTGCTTGTTTAAGAGTTGTGTTGATATATTGTAGTATGTATGAGAATATATTTATGGTTAGGTATATAATATATTTAAAAAAAGCCAATTGAGTGAAATTTTTAATTTGGAATTAAATATATTTAAAACGGTTATGGTATGTGTCCACGATTGAGATTTTTGAGAGATTGGAGATATGGATTTTGCTTCCGTGAGATTTTTTGGGGACAGCTCTGAGCTTTCATAATACGCTTGTATACATCATATCTCAAAAATTTCACCATCACGTACGTCAAACGTCAAATGTCATTATTGATTATTAGATTAGTAGTTTTGAATCTCCCCAATAGCAATTTAAATTGAAAAAATGTTTGTAATTTAACGTCTTATTTAATGACTTATGTTAACTTTGCAGAATAGATAGTTGAATAGATTTTAGGTGACGTTTGTGTAGACATGTCAAATCTCGCTGTTAGATCAAACGTCGTGTACACTGGTTTCAGTTTTTGACTCTTTCTACCAATTTTAAACTTATTTATAACCTTATCTCTAGATTAAAATCTCAACGTGTATACATATTATTGAGATGTTTCTTAACTAAATCTCTAAGATTATCTCACTAGGTCTTTTTCCGTAGACACGGACTTTTAGAACTAATTAATAACTTTATAAATATTATTCAATGGTAACGCTCAACAGGATAACAAATTTAAACATTTCATATGTAACTTCATCAAATTCTGCTTTCTTCCTTCGCGAAGCATAGGTAGGATAAAACCATTCCAGAGTATATAAAGTTGGCCAGTAATCATGTTTGGTCTCAGTCATTGATCAGTTGAATTGGAGCCATTCATATTTATACACACTTTACAATACATAAATATAGCTTATTTGTAGCGTAGATGCTAGAATTGAGAAAAGTATGGTTTGGTCACATATGGTTTGGTCATGTGTAACGTATGAGCGAGAAGAGGATAATAAAGAAAATATATGAAGCAAGTATTGAAGACGATAAGAAAAGAGAACGTCCGCCAAAGATCTGGTATAGTCAGATATCGGAGAACGGCCCCGTTAAACTTCGACAAACAAAGAACGTGAATAAGAAGATGTACGTGTATATAAGTCGACAAAGTAAAAATTTTACACCAGAACAGTAAAGTGTGGCATTATACCACCCTCCTTTATATCCACCTTTATACTACCATTACATACATACCACTCTTGTACATCTTTGGGAAGCTTTGTTGAACAAAGTCATCCGCTAATATCTGGCTTACCTAATCGTGCAAGATCTTTCGCGAATGTTCCCTATTCTTGTTACCTTCTACATTCATTAGAATGAAAATAAATTATACAATTTATTTCCATCTCTTGTTCTGTGAAATAAACAAGAATTAAAATTAAAAATAAACATATTTTTAATAATTTCAAATTGATCTTTGTGGTTTATGTTAATTTGAATGTAGATTATAACTTTGTTTTTAAATCACTAAATGGGTTATTTAAATACACCAACCGGTTTCGTAAAATACTATCTCCTTCATCAGAATGTCAAATTATCTAAATAAAATAAATAATACTAATCAAATATCTAAACACCCATCGCAAAACATCAGACCGGCATTTTATACAAATAATAATATAGGAAAATTACTCACAAATTCCAAAGACAAAGATGATAAATTTAATAATTCCGTTGTTTATAAACTTAGCTATAAAGATTGTACAGTTTTCTATATTATAAAAACAGGTCAAAATTTTAACATTAGAGTATTTAAGATATTTAAATATTTATGATTTTTCGGAATTTTCCAATCATTTATTAGAAATATTCCGGTGACGCAAAAACAATATTTTTCGACAAAATTGATTTTATATGTATATGTTTATAATTAATACATTAATTTAGTATTTAGAAAATAATCATTGTTTGCTTTACATTAAACAATGTTAATCTTAAATTTAATAATTTAGAATCATTATAAATAAACAAAGCGTGTAAAATTAACCGAAATATTACAAATAATTAACTAAATTTAACTATTCTAAAATATTTCCTAAAAAAAATTCTACTAATTTTGTATCATTAAGTAAATTTCCACATCTTTAATCTTTGAGACAATTTAATTTAGGTACTAGATTTATTTTTAAATAATTATTAAGGTCTTTTCCGAAACCGGTTGGCGTATTAAAATAACTCATAAAGTGGTTTAGAAACAAAGTCAAATACAGTGGAAGCCGGTTATAACGCGTCTTTTATAACGCGCATTTGGGTATACCGCGGGTCTTTTATAAGACATTTTTGTTTTAAGGCACTTAGCGCAAAAAACACATACAAGCACGGTAAGACAAATTAAAAAATTTTAAGAGAAAATAATAGATCTTTTAATAAATAAAAAATACTTTGACTAAATTACTTTATTATCGTGGATGTAGTGGAAAATGTAGTATATTCCTAATTTAAGTGTATATATGTGATGTTCATTAAATTAACATATTTATTTTGAAAGAATCGTTATAATTTATGAATTGATTTTTATTTATATTTTATAAAAAATTACAAAAGTAATAAATAAAATTAAAAAATGTGTTGTTTTGATCGAAAAAAAATCATAACTTTGGATAATTCGTTTAACCGCGGTTATCACAAATACTACGCGAGTCAGATACGCCCCTGCAAACCAGCGTTATAACCGACTTTTACTGTAATCTATGCTAAAAATAAACATTATCACGTATGATAATATAATGTGATTCATTATCACGTATGATAATATAATGTGATTCATTATCGCGTATGATAATATAATGTAATTCATTATCACGTATGATAATATAATGTGATTCATTATCACGTACGATAATATAATATGATTCATTATCACGTATGATAATATAATGTGATTCATTATAGTATAGAATCAATCAAAATAATCTCTCAGTTGTTCTTGCCGTTCTTCACATATCCTAATTTGTCACCACGTCGCGTAAAGATACACTTCATTGTTTGCGAAATTCCTTCCGGTATTCCTCGTTCTCTAAGTGATCTCTATACAGCGTTCATATTTGGTCACGTGACGGCCCCAGCAGGCTGGAACGAGTGTCCGCTACAATGGCAACTTCACAAAGAGCAGGAAAATGGGGATGGACAAAATGGAAAACTTTAGCCACCTCCTTTTAACTGTACACCATAAAAATGTCGCCATCTTTAGTATATTAATGTTTTATGATGTCTTTAATGCGCGAGTTTCAAAAGAGCTTTATGTTTTATTTTACAAGATACTCCTCTCATACGATGAGCTTCATGCACGTGCTGTGTACATAGTCAGTTCGTTTTTATGATGCCATTTTCGTAAAAAAAAAAACCTTCAGGGCGTTTTACACATAAATTGTTTAGTCCTACATTATTTTTGTATATAAATTAAAAATTATTATTTAAACTTGTGCTTGTCACCGTAAAAAATTCACTGAACTTAGACTTCTGGCAACAGCTGGTCGGTTTTATAACCCTTCCTGTCACTGATGTAGAGTATAACCTGAGAGTTTGACGTCTGTCGACGACAGCGACAAGTCGTCTGGGATATTAATACTCTGAGACACTCTTAAAGATACATAGGAGCCATATTATGTGTCGCCTTGTACATCAACCAGCACAATTTAAATTCAATTCTTTCAGGGAAACGGAGCCAATGTAGTTCACGCAAAAGATATGTTATGTAAGAAAATTTATAAACTTTAAAAATAACTTAAACATTGGCATGCTAGCATTAATGCTATTACAGTAGTCCACACGTAACACCATAAATGAATTTATTCTGTCTCAGTTTATAAAAGCATGCATCTATGCATATAACCACTGAATTGTCTATTGAGGAAATATACATTTATTAAATCAAACAATAATATCAAAGGTAATCATTGAATTAAATAGTGTGATTATGATCAGGATAATATATAAATATGCGACTATGATGATGATCCGTTTCTTTACTTTGAACCATCATTCGTGTTCACAAATTTAAATATTCTGAATCAAGTTAAAAATTCTCATAATTACCATTTTTAAATACAGATGCGTACACGGAATACGCGTCACATGAATATTGTACTATTTTCAAACTAAGCTTTATGATATGAAAATAGAACAAACTTGCATGTCTCCTGAAATAAGGCTCGAATCCCCAACCACTGGATCACTAAACCAATATTTTAACCACTAGACCAATAAGCACCCCAAATTTTGAATTATCCGTATTTCCAATGTACCTATTGTATTTTTATATTATTTTTTTTCCAACTGACGACGATTTACCGGAATATTTTAGCTAGGATTATTGTTTTTCTTATAATTCCGGATGAAAGAACTAATTATAATATATTTTTATTATCTTTAGAAGTAATCAATTTTTAAGATTTCTGTAAATATGAATAGTTTTAATATTTTGAAATACTTAAAAAGTTACTTTAAAATTCGCATTATAGCTTAGTGATGACCCGCTGAGAAATATATTCTATAAGTGCTTACATTTTTATAGACGGTATCGCGCTAATTATTTATGTGGTTGCGTTAAAAGCAATCCGTCCCTTTCAAGCAGTCTATTTTTATGGAACCATTGAAGCTTTTTATTGTACTCCATCTCTTTCTTTCTTTCACTTCGCATTGCGCTTTCAGAAAGTGTATTGTTTTGGGGTCATTATTCTCAAACGAATTGTTCGGTGAGATTTTTTATCTACTTTGGAGAAATGTGCGCCCATTGCATTCTAAATGGAAATAAATATTTTTCTTTGCTTGATTACTGTTCAAAAGTGTGCGATACCGAGATGAGTGGAGAAGTCTCGTTAAAGCGCCGACCTATTTAGATAATGAAGAATAATTTTTAAGTAACTATTGTTTACACCTAAAAAGGAATTTTTAATAAATGTAATTATATATATACCTACATATTAATACAGTGATGTTGAATTTCGTGATATTATTATTAGTGATAGTAAATCGTTATCTAAACAGTTATTTAAATTATTTTTTAAACCTTTGTTGCGACTGACTGTGTTCGCATGTAACGATGATTAGTAACTATATATATATATATATATATATATATATATATATATATATACGTAATTCTTTGAGCGATAACTAGTACACTAGACAATAAACCTTGTCGTTAAATATCAGTTACCAATAGTAATAGTCACACACTCAGTGCGACAATCACACATTTTTTTACATTTAAAAAACAACCTTTAAACATCACATTAATTAAAGGAATTTATTATCATCTGTGTACAGTTTACTGGGATAATCTGCCATGTATGTTTAACCTTTTTGACCAACGTTTCGGATCCCAGTGTAGGGTCTATCATCAATCCATAAATTCGAGAATAATTGTCTTTGTGCATATGTAGTCGAAGTACATATTAATTTTTTAACACTTAACTTTACAGATATGGTAATACGGATAAAACTGAGCAATATTATTTAACTATTATTAAATCTTATTAGAAACATACATAGTAGTTACCTCAGGGAATGGAATCCGTAATTATCTGTAAATAGGTTTAACAAATTTGGCTATGATGACATTATACAATGTCACTTCACAAATATGATGCGATTTCATAAAAATTAATTATTATTAATGAAAATATATTTTTGTTATTAAATTGCAATTTCAGGACATAGTTGTGTGGTATTTTTGAATACGAATTAAATTAATCTATTAGAAAGATGTGAAGAACAAATCTATTTATAGAAAATATATTTGGTTACTATCGAGATTCAAACCTAGATCATTGATATCGCGAAATGGTAATACGTAAATGTATATCTTTCTAAATAATTAACTTAATTTGTATTCAAATTATTGTTAAACCAATTAACCTTATAATTTATTCAAAAAATATAGAACGTACTACCGCATATAGACGAATCATCGTAATTATTTAGTGTTTTTTAGAACATATTTTAGAATTAGAATTAATTTAATGTACACTAGATTCCGAGATAATAAATTATACTTACTTCTCAATTATCATTTTTTATACAAAAAATCATTCGTCAAAGATTTTTCAATGAAATAATAATTTATAAAAAGCGATTATTTCTAACTCTAGCCTACAAACATAAGGCTTTTTATACAATCTATGTTTTCGTTTTAAATGCTGCCATTTTCCAATGGAATTTTTGTTGAGAATATAATATTTCGTTGTTTGTTGTGGATTTTCCAACACGACGCTGAGGGGAGTTCCACGACGAGTGACGCGCAATCCTTTACACAATGACTATTGCTTATTTCGGTCTCTGCTGGATGGCAACAATACCACTTTTATGGAGTCAGCAGAATGGAGTCGAAATGGCTTGAATGGCGCTCGCTTCTTGGCTCCAAGCATTCCTCTTTCTTCCACCTCAATGGGTTATGGCCTTAAGAATGGGGAATATTATATTTTATACAAAATTCTTTGAAAGGAGCCTTTAATGTATACCCCGACCATTCTGCGGGGCTGAAAGGCAGCCAGGAGCGTAGCTCAAACGCAAATAATGGAATTCTGCAAAAGTTAGAAATAATGGAAGTTGTGAAAATTAAAATTTGAGAAGAGATATTCTCTTTTGTGATAGAAATGAGAATGAAAAAGAGCAACTTCGTGAGGCTGAGTGGTAGGGTAGGAGCGCGGTGGGGGCGGGGTGGGGGCGGGGTGGCACAGGGGATGGTTATGTTTTTATTTCAATTCATTTAATGAACAGGTTGATTTTGAAAATATTGTTTTTTTAAGTACAATTATGTACGCGCTAAATGTTACATTTTACATGTTTTGTGAGGGCGAATAACATTGTATAACACTTCGGAAGGCTGAATGTGATGGATATAGTTATAGTTTATATAATTAAAGTATAATAATAATTGTTTGGGACATGTGTTTATTTGTATAAATAAATATTTATTTTGACCGAAAATAATGCACTGTGCATTCCCCCCATTCTTTTCCCCTCCCGACACGCCGCCGATCAATCGATTGGCGACCTTGAATGAGTGCGGTTATACGTGAATCGAAAGAATTACAATATTATACATTTGAGACTTCGCGTCTATGGAGTGTCAGAACTCGTCGTCGTCTAAAGGAACATAAGACGAAAAAGCAATTAAAACATACAGTCTACATTTTGGGAGTGTCAGCAGAATCTGGTGTGGTGAGTACCAAACGACAAACTACGACGGACTTAGAACTTAGAACTTAAATGAACACAAAATGGTAAATTGACTTGGAAGTGGATTGCCATTCCTATTTCATCCCACACAACACATATAACCCTAACCTTTATATGTTTTCACGCGCCTATGAACGTTGAGATAAGAGAGATAAGACATGTTAGGGCAAGGACTATAATTATAGACTCTAAGATTTAGATATATATAGCCGAGACAACCTTATAGTAATTCAGTAGCAGGATACTGCTTAATTTAACATTATCCCTTTTTATACTTCAATGCGTTTATTAAAAATTCAAAATTGGCGAGAAAACATTCCTTGTTGACAGAGGGTGCCATCAAAACACGCTAGCTCCATTATAAAAGTTCTGCGCCCTTAAAGGTCCTGAAAAGCGCCCGTGCGAATGATGAGACATTTTCAATCTACTTTTATCCGCGTTCTTCGCCTTATTTTCAAATGAAAATAAACACATTTTCGCGAAAAATCAAGCACGGAAAATCTGCCAGCACCGACAATATTGGAAAAGTGAATCAAATACACGGGTTCCTTTATATTCGGATAATTTAATTTAAAGGATATATTTATATTTTAGTTAATTTGTGGTAACATTTTATATTAATAATAAGAAAACACTTTGTTTATATCTCTGTTTATTGATAACTCAATATGTTTCAATGTATGTTGTAATACTGATTATTTTTTAATCTTTTAACATATAATACCTAATACCTAACAATTTAGCTTTAAACTTTATATTTATTTTAAATGAATACCTAACAAACTGGTCATATTTATGAGGAGCGCTTGCTATAATTGATGATGATACGTGTGCAATAAGAGTTTTTCAGAAAAATGTTTTCTCAACGTTCTTTACCATACGAGTTCAAAATATTTCAATAATACAATAATAGATGGCAGCGAACGGCGTTTTTTTGTAATAAGCTTATACGCTGTTTTCGCATAAAACTTTAAATACGGTTCAAAACGGCGTCAAGTTTAAGCGACAGTTCCGAGAAAGGCGATAATTTTTCGAAAAATAACGAGTTTTACGGTTAGGGTAAAAAATATGTAAAATGCAAAGTAAAGAGAAGGTAAAAAATATCCTTTCATTTTAAAGCTCGACCTTAATGATCTTCTGATGAGCGAATCAGTACTAAACTACTATTAAAACGTATTTTGTACCTAATTTACAAATGTTATATAAAACTTTTTTTTAAATGTTAATTTTTTTAATCCCAAATCAGCGTGTAATCTTTATATAATTAAACAAAATGCAATAAAATGAACGCCGTAACTATTTAACTACAATTTTTACAGGTTAGATATATAAATATTATTTTTAATTGTTAACGAGAACACATTATTATTGTGAAGTTGCAGTTTTTCAGAACATAGTCCTGTGATATTTTAATGCAAATGAAATGTACCAATCAAAAAAATATATAGATAAAATTAGTTTATCGAAAAAATATTTTTGTTGCCATCCGGATAAAATATTCCGCCATTTAATTATTTTGTAAATTCTCTGAGAACTGTTTTATCATAATAGTTTTTTTCACATACATTTTCTCACAATCTTCATAAGGAACGCATACAAATCCATGTCAAATTATGCAATGGACTCAGTTTAGTGCATTAGTTAGTAAAATTAAGAAAATTCTTCTCGTTCTTATTAGAATCTTGCAAGATTTGTATCAACAGTATGTGTAAATTTCACACAAACTTAATTTAAGGAACACTGCGCGCAAAAGGATAATGAAAACTGGTCTCGCGCGGCTGACTGCAACTGCATTTGACAGATTTTAAAAAACACAACGAGATGATTATACTTTGTTTCGCGATAAACCGAAGCTGGTCCGCTTAGCGCTACCAATTTTTTCTATTTATTTCAGTATTTCAAACTTTACGAAATTTACAATATATTGAATTATTTTGATAATTATTTAAAATTAATAGATATTATAATAATCTAAAATTTATGATGCTTGTTACTTTGTTTCTCGAAAATTACTATTATCGAGGATGTTGTCGCAAAATTTAAAGAATAAACGGTATACTACACTGATACAACCTATCGTTTTATACGGGTGTGAAGTTTGATCTCTTATTTTAGCTCAAAAAATTAGTTCGAAAAAATCTAGCGAAAGATTTGCGGCCCAATACGTGATAACCTAGCCGGAGAATGGAAGAGATTAAAGAACCTGGAACGTCGGGAAGGGGAAAGCAATGAGGCTGCAGTGGGCGGGACGTGTAGCGAGAGCAGATGAGTTCCATAACACGCACAAAACCTTTATAAACAAGACAGCAGGATCGAGACCGAGAAGAATACCGCGACGTAAATGGGTGAGTAATGTCGTAATGTGTCTTGGCGGATGAATGGCGCTCTGTTGTGACATTTCCGAGTCACATGAGACCGATAAAGAAGTAGAAGATTGCAACCCTGAGAACAGAATCATTGTAACTGAAGAATTTCGAGCTGATGAGATCGTTAAAGAAGAAAAAAGAAGAGCTATTAAATTAATCATCATTCATTATCATCATCAGCCATTTTACATCTAATGATAGATAAAGACCACCCCGAATTCCTCTTATGTTTCTCTGTCCACTGTTATATGCAGAATTTGATAATTTAGTTAGTCCAGCGGGTTTTGGGGCGGCCTGTCGACCTCTTGATTGTTCAACGATTCGATTTTTTATTCATGGCACCGTACAGTCGGGCACTGATGAATCTCTTGCTAGTATATATTTTTTTATTTTTACATAGATTTATTTAATGTTTCATTATTTTATGGATACGGAATGAAATAATATTAATCATATCTTTTTGTTAAAAATGAACAGTTTATTTTACAGTGCGAATATTATGTTCCAGGTCGATTTTGTTAAGCCGCCATTTTATTTTCGTAAATATTTGTCAATTTTTATTTAATAATCGCATAGAATAGTAAATTACAATTACAATTTACTGTGTAGCATTTAACGCTTTAACAACGTATTGAAGTTATTAAAACATTTTATCTAAATAGTAACGGCAATGCTGTACCCAATAATGGTGATAACTAACGTCACATCTTGGAAAACTTCATGGTTGCCGAATTGAATCAACTAGACTAGCAACACATGTGGTTTTAACAGAATTGTGCTGCTTCACACAAAGTTTGAGCTACACTTGAAATTTTGCGAAAATATTTTCCAGGCCGCATAATATCAAAAAGTGAAGATATCTACTGGCCTTCTCGATCACCTGATTGATTGCTCTAGACTATTTTCTGTAAAAGTACTTGAAAAAAAGGATTTACACTAATAAGACACTAACAATTCTGATGCTACAGGACAGTATTCAAAATGAAGTTGCTGAAATAACACGCGAAATGTGCGAGAATGTTATGAAGAATATGATTAATAGAGCACGTACTTGTGCCGCTGCTAGAGGTAGCTATTTGGCCAATTTCATATTTTATAAATAATTGTAATAAAACAAGAAATTGATAAATAAAAATTAGATTTAAAAATTATACTTTATTTTTTAGTTATTTAAAAACAACATCGGCCTGGAACATTATATTAATTTAATGAATTTTAAAGAAATTTTGTCAAATTTTAAAAATGGTTAAATATTTAATATTATTAATGTGTTAAGTTTCCTTTTATTCCATATAAACATATTAAAGGCGCAAAACACTGCGCGCGGTATACACAACCGATATTATGCGTCAAGTGCTTTGTTGCATTACTGTCTAACGTGAAGCAGTCATATAACTTTGTCTCTTTCTCGCTTAGATAGCGCTCGTACACACATTGATGTGTATCGATACAAAATACAACACTTAAAGTGACATGATCAAAAAATCGACCTGTAGTCCTTCCTCCAATCAATGTGGTCTGTCCATTCTATTTCATTTTCTTACACTTTATCTAAAGTGTTTAAATATTATTTCTACATTAACATACTTATATGTACATAAAATGTACGCATTTATGCAAAACTAAACTGCCTTACTATATGTACTTTATTTGATTCTAGTAGTCCACGCCGTGAGGGAACTTTATTTTCCTTTAGGGTCCTAGAGTACGAATGAGCAATATTTGGAACGGATAGCATGTGGCGTGATACATATGATAATTTATAATGAGTACAATACAGTGAATTCTTCTAATTGGGTCTAATGCACCTCTTTTATATAATGTTTTGTGTAATTACAAATAACGAAACATTCGTTTATATGATATTAAAACAAGTGGAAATTCATTCAAAGAATTATTGCTAGTCTAACGAATTTATACACTCACTAAACACTAAACAATCGGATGGACCAATACACTAAATAGTCGAATGAACCAATACACTAACAGTCATAAATCGTAAATAAAATCAAGTCATCAAAAGTATTTTTATAAATGGGCACATACACTTAGGATGTTGTAGGTCACGGTTTGAGTCGTCTAGATTGTAACCCCAAAAACTTTTGGTCGGATTCGCATACAAAGCGTGCTCGGTATAAAATACAACATCGGCTGTATAGTTTTGACAAAAGACGGGCCAGTACAAAATCGGCCATGATGGATGACTACAGGAAATGACAATGCCGAAGCACTTTGATAATTTTCGACGCTGGCCGCAGACAGCGGCGAAACCGGGGGTGGGCGAGACGGGGGTAGCTCCGGGCTCAGCCAGATGAGAGCGCAGAACTGAAGGTTCGTGAAATGTGAAAAAAATAAAAATTGATAATTTTCTAAAAAGAAAAATAGAAAGCCATTGACAATATAACGTTAAGAAACTACAGGTTTACAAAACAATTATTGAAAGAATATTAGTAATCGAATGTTTTTTTGATTTTTGAAAATATTTATAAAAGTGCGACGTTAATAACAAAAATATCGTTGAAAGGTTTTCAATGATAAGATTTCATTTTTTTCTTCCGTAAATGGTTATAACCAATTTGTTCACAACAAGAATATACTTAATGCTAATTGTTCGTAATATATTTTTAGAAGTATGACTATGAACGTGCTTGAAAAATACTAAATACTGAGAATGCATTTTCGGTAGGTACCGATTTACATAACTTTTTAAAATTATTTGTTTTTATATAGATTTTTTTTTCTTTACGGAAAACACATTCTTATTGTGAAGTTGTAATTATTCAGTACGTAGGTCTGTGATATTTTAAATACTAATTAAATGTTTTAATTATAAAGATATACGTATAAAATCCCGGTAGCAACAATAATATTTTTCGGTAAAGTTGATTTTATGTGTATATCTTTCTATTTATTACATTTAACTAATATTAAGATTTTTTTCGATCATTCGTTTTAGTATTTCACGTTTTATATTACGAAGAGGGGGCATATTTTCAAATCTAACCCAGTTACGCCCCTGGCCACAGTCTCTTTTCTGCTGACAACATTGTCGGGGTAGATTTATACGTACGCCAACAATTAATTTGGTAATACGAATGTTACACAATGTATTCAAAACTCTTAACAAGATATATAATAAATTAAACCGTATAATCAATGCCCTAATGCTGATTTTTATTATGCTTGTATGATAATTTGACACGACGGTCTAGAAGGGAGATAAAAAGATGGTAGAGCGCTCGCTTAGCATGTGAGATGAAAAAAAAATTGGAGATGCCTGGTGTCGATCTCAGTACCGGTAAAGGTGAAAATAAAACAAGATACAAGTGAGAGTGTATAAAAATGTACCTATCTGCTAAATAAGCATATGTAGTGTTAAAATATATAACATAAATATAAAAAAATCACTTAAATATTATATAATATAATTATAAACTCACAATATTCTTAGTTCTGTTGCGTTGCTCTGTACATTATAATACAAAATTCGAAAGAACTAATTAAGATGTATGATTGTAAGACTTATTTAATACTGTTATCATATATACAACAATAATTCATTTTATCAACGTTATATATTATTACGTTAATTAATATATTCTTAGGCACTTAACACTAATTTTAAATACTTCACCTACAGATTTTTTTAAAATACTGACCCAATATTTAAAACATATATGCAGATTATATGTTGTATGTATTATGCTACATAATTTTGTTGATATTAATAATTTTGGACACCACTAGCTACCTTAACATTAACAAAAGTCTAGAAAACCAGTCAGGGCACCACTGATAACTATTATATCTATATGAGATGACATTTTTACAGACCGAAAAAATAATTGTTAACTTAATACCAATTTATTTCTAAAATGATATAATATTAATTTTGAATAAAAAAACGTTTTACTGTTCAATTTTGGAACATAGAACTTTGATAATTAGAACAGCTTATATGAATAGTTTTAAAATATACACAGAAAAAATATCTATAGAAAAATGCATCAAGAAAATTTAACAACATTCGTTTTACTTAACACAATAAACAGCACTCTGCTAGAAAATAAAAGCGATGTTGAAGACCTAGGAATAATCCTTGATAGAAAATGTCTTTTTAAAAATCACATTAATCACTTCCAAAGCCTACAGAATTCATACTTTGAACCTGCAAACATTTCAAAAATCCATTTTGCTTCAAAATACTGTATTGCGCATCTGTTTGCAGTTACTCGCATCTCAAATCTGGGACCCATGGGAGATTACAAGCATTGCGAGATTAGAATGAATACAATATAGGTTTCTTTGATATCTTAATGTTAGATCGAATCTATCATTCAACTTCTATTTAGATACAGCAAACTTTGACAATATGAAAACCCTAGGATATCGAAAAACATGTGCTAACCAAATACTCATCTTTAAAGTACTGCAAGGCTATATAGATTGTCCCAGCTAATTAGAATTGTTATACTTCCACACATTATTAAGGTCGACTCGGCAATCCGTGCTCTTCAACATTCCTAGAAGTAGAAGATATACCAAACTCATTCATTCACCTTTAATGCAAATACCATAATGAGAAGTTAACAGTAATTGACTTTCACAACATCAGCCTTACAACGTTAAAAGAGTTTTTTTGTGAACCACTACATTTTCAATTTCAACCAATCATTCTTCCTACAAACACATCTTCTTCTCCTTTTACCACAAGAGTAGTTTCAACCTCCCCACCCTTTCTTCTACCAGTTTTTATTTTCTTCTGCTAATATTATATTATCTTATATTGTAAACTGCTATATTACCTTATACTATGTACTTCATTACTACATTGCTTGAACACATCTGTAGATTTTTATTAGTTTCATATGCTATATATTATGTTTTTTGTATTATGATTATTTATACTGTTAAATACCCGTTAACTAATTAAATTTAAAAAAAACTGTCCAGCCACAAGGATTCAAAAGCGCAACATTCAATTTTCAATGACTTTGTAAAAAATAAATTGAACTTATATAGTCCAAAATTAGATATAAAAGTTAAAATAGCAAAATAGATAATGCATTCTCTCGGTAAAAGAAAGTTCCAGGTTCAAATTCTAGTCGTATATTTTTTACAATAGATAATGTATCTTTCCGATATTTTTCGTTATATATTCCGTTTTTTACAATAGATAGTGTATGTTTTTTAGTAGTGTTTTTACAATAGATAATGTATCTTTCCGAGTAAATCATCAAATTTGTTTTAATGTAATTTCTTTATTTTATTGTGCTTGCATACGTATCATTTTAACAAAGCTTTACCTATCTATAACTATATCTATTTAAAATACATTCAATACATCAAACTTATCCATATAAATAAAATCTACAATCGGCGTATGAAAATCTTTGAAAAAATTTAAACATGTACCGGGCACGCAACAAAATAAAAATTTAGCACTAGTATTTTTTCAAAGAAAATTAAAATACCTGTTTATTGGATTTATTTATTTTTAATATTGTACGTGTATCGTAGGTTATAGTACAGTTCAATTGCAGTATAAAATATTTCAAATGCACGACATTAACGCAAAAACAAACTTGTTTAAAACAATGTCCTCTGCATTGTCACAATGCAAAAATTATGAATTTGTGAATGAGTTGTGCAGAAATAATACAATCTAGAGAACATATGTTTGAGTCCAAACAATGATTATTTAAGACCAGGCGGGATATTATTATTATAAATATGCTATTATACTTTTAAAGGGTGTCATCATTTAGTGGCAACCTATTTAGTATCCTTAGTTATTCCGAAATTGAGGAATTAGTGCGCATTCAAGGGATTCTTAGCATTCACCTCCAATACCGGATTTCAAAGGCGTCAAGGTTCTTTCAGCATGTCCATGTTTCCACTCCATAGAACCATATTGAAAAAATAAAAGATTTAACTATTATCATTAGATATAACGATTAATCCATTATCGTGATCCTTTCTTAATCGTACTAATTATACTAACATCAGCTTTACATTATTTCCTTATTTCTTCATTCTTTACTTTACTTCATAAATAGATTTACCACATATGCGCCTAAGTGATGTCATTTCGTTCCTCTTCTGCCAGCTTCAAGCCTCACTTCTATACATCAGTATTAGTATACCTACATATATATGATGAAATATCTATTTTCTGGTTCGGATTCCGGTAGCAACCAAATATTTTTTCAATAAATAGATTTTTTTCTCTACATCTTTCTAGTTGATAATTAAATTTGTATCAAAAAATACCATAGAACTATGTTCTGAAATTGCAACAAAAATATGTTCTCCTTAAAAATATATATACATATTTAAATAATATATATGCAGTGGAGACTACAAAAAACTAATAAAAATAAATTATTTTTACTAATAAAACATTTTTATGGTTAAAATATAATTATCTGGTTATTAATAATAGTTTTACAGAAGAGTGAAAACTATTTTTATTACAGAAGTTTTTCTAAAATATCTTCGTTTCTGTGGAACGTGGATTCGTCAATGCCTACACAATTCCATTTTTCCGTCGGGTATCTACCGACATACCCGACTAGCTCCTCGCTGATTGGCTGACGCCGACGAGGGTGACAGAATTGCTGATCAAACTGGTTGATTATTAATCAAAGTTTTTTTCCATTTCACAACACAATGATGACGTGGAGATTTTAAAAAATATTCCCTTTTTATTTTTCATTTCGTTTTTCGGCTACACGCACATTCACAATAGCCACACAACTGCTTACAACTACAGCGTGCGCAGTGTTAATTGTGACTATCTTATTTCATTATTTATTTGTTATACACGAAAATAAATATATACTTGAGTGTATGCGTTATTTAAAAAAATTGGCACATAATATATTTCTGATGTCTACATTAATGTATGAAAGTGATATCTGGAATTGGCAAAAGAATAAATAAAGTAGACTGAATGAAAAATGCGATCTTTCAGGCGCATATGTGGAAAACATATATACGATGAAGTCAATAATAAACAAATTAGTAGTAAATATGGATTTGTTTGTAACGTAGTCGATAGAATTTATGTTGTATTTTTATGACTTGATAAAACCAAATACCGCTTGCGCTAATTTGTTAGCTAGCTTGTCGGCTCTGATGATGATCTACCGGATGCGTCCGTTGCTGGAGATGAATGTGGTGATGAGAATAATACACTGTTCATACAATGTGATAATTGAGTGTTTATTCCCGACTAACAATTTTCAATTATCTTGGATCTGTAGTCGGAGAGTGACGCGGAGCGAAAGAATGCCGAGCTCGGTTGCCGGTCCTTCTTATACATGCTCCCCTAACAGGCATCTTCATGCTCATTATACACCCACACACATGCACGTTTGACCTGAACGCGCATGCGCCTGTTACTCGATCATCGATTCATAGAATTACAATTAATAAAAATGTCGCTAAAATAATTTGTACATGTGGATAGTGAGGAGAGGTTGGTAAATAAAATAAGATGAGTGCTAAAGAATCAATATAAAAGGATGTCCGCAAAGTACCTGGTGTGATCAGATAAACAAGACAGCAATCGACAAGCGTGCTAAGTGTAAGAGACATAAGTGGTACCTAAGACAAAATAATGTGTCGTTTTATCTTCTCTATCTACCCCTGCGAAAAAATACAGCGGGGTGATGGTAAGTTAATTAGCTTTATAAATGCTCAAAGACGGAGAACTGTTTTCTTAAATTATGAATTTTTTCAATATATTATATTTCTTTCTTTCAATTCAATTCTTTAACCAAATGTAACTTTTAAATCACGGTGTAGTTTTTCAAATATGTCAAAACAAGCTGGCGCGTTTTTTAAAGTGACTGTCAAAATTTTCAAAACAAGTTTAAATTAGCAATTAATAATAATTATGAATTACGGATCTATTTTATTCTAAAAATAATCTTAAGTTCTCACGACCGTTCAGATGTACACAGCAGATTGGCCCAGAAAACTATATTTTATTCTATCTCTCCAAGTCATGGTTGCAACGTAACTTTTGAGGCAAAACCTTGAAAATGGCACGTATTACCGTGCTGAAATGTTGGCTTAGGTTTCTTCAAGGAAACTATCGAGTGATCTTATTTAGTTAGCGGTATATTTTGTTATAATTTTCAGGGAGAGGATTAGATATCCAGAGGAGTGGAGTGAATAAACTCTATTTTCCTTTTGATCTGAGTCCAACTAAACACAATTTTAATAACGTTCAATAAGCTACCTTCCATCGCTCATCCCAGCTACCCGTGACGCCAACTTCATCTTAGAATTGCATGTAAATTAAATTTTACAATATTATACAGATGGAGCACTGTATTCACAAGATATTATTCTTACCCTAATATTTCTTCCGATCGTGTACGAATGGATTTGCCACCGCGGGCGCGCAACGTGCCCGCCCCGCGCGTCTCCCAAAGTCCAAATGGCACCGTGTGCCGAACGATCCCGCGCGCCGGCACAGATATAATTACTTACGCGCGATTCAGTGTTTACATCATATAAACGTGGCAAGTTGTAAAAAAATTCAAACTATTAAATCCTTACACAACATCATATAGGAAAAATTAGTCTTTTTTTTGTTGTTTATAAATGTAAATATACCCACTGGGAATTGTAGAGTTTAATGGTCAAATTGTATAGAAAAATATTTTATTGTTTATAGTGCATATTTTTTCATATAAATTGTGTTTAAAACAACACGATTTGATAAACCTGACGTCCGCGCATTTATCTTCCGCGATCGGCCCTTCGATATCGAAAATGGAATTTTACTTTTTTTCAGTGGAAAATTGTCAATCAGTACTTTTTATTTTTTTCGCTTGTGATACCATCACTTCATTTTACGTTTGTTGATCAATTCTATTTTCTATTTATTAGCGATGTCAATATTTGATCTGCATATTCAGTATAAATACTGCCTGTACGTGGAGACATGACACTAAAAAAAGAGAGGAACATACCGGATACATTCGAAATGAGATTTCCCGCGTATTCATTCTCCAGAAACAGAAAATTATCGAAAGGGAGTGATCGATATGCAGAAAAGAGATTCTCTCACACTTTGGACATATCGCTCTAAGAGACGGATACGGTGGTTTAACCAAATTAGGGAGCTGACCACATTATATCACTAATCGTAGCATACTCCATGCAGTTCCATCGGACCATGACCCTCAGTGATGAGGAAAAGACTTTCTATACAAAATTAATGACATGTTCATACCTATTGCTCAGTATACTCAATATCTATTTCTACTACATATTGCTAGTAAAATATTTGTGCTAATATATTGGGACATTATTTTGATGAATATGACCAAGAAACAATGCTAACTTTATCGACGACTGCGAAAATTATTATAAATTATTAACAATATTTGAGTATGTCGAAGAACACACAATTACTGGATTTTTACCTACAAAGGAAAATTATTATTACGACAAATTATATATATCTCATAGAGACGAAGCTATTTATATTATATTATATGCGACAGCGAAGTTGTAGTAAAATACTTTAATGGTTTCTACATGGTAACATATATAAATAACTTTCGAAAACTTTGATCCATACGGAGGTTTATTGTGGGTAGAATTGGTGAACGTTACATTGTGTAAAGTGATCACTTAAGCCAGCCGAAGACAGGTCGTAAACTCTGTAATACTATTTCATACTTTCCATATATAATATAATGTAATATAAATAGTTTAGTCTCTGTGCGATATCTATAATTTGTCATCACAAATTAATATTTTATAAGCCATCAATAATTGTTGAATTTCAAATTTCGCTGATTTTAAATTCATAAAAAAACTACTTTATCTTAAGACTGATAAGTTAAAAATCATAAACTATGATTAATTTATAAAATTTAATATAAATTGAATTAATCGACTAGATATAGAAAAAACATGTTTATTGAAAAAATATTTTAGTTTTAATATAAATTATTTAAAACTTTGTTTTTATAAGTTATATATTGAATAAGTTGAATTTATTACACCAACTGGTTTCGGCTAATACCATTTTTTTCATCAGGATGTCAAATAAACTAATAAAACTATATCTATATATAGGTATATCAAATTGTTATAATATTTTTAAATATTCTATTTTCTTAAATAATTATTATTTAAAAATAAATCTAGTACCTAATTTAAATTGTTATGATGATTAAAAATATTTGAACATTTGTACATATATGGTTATTTATTTAGATGAAGAAAATTGTATTTTTCAAAACACGTTGGTGTATTAAATTCAAGTCAATTCAAGTGGTTAAAAACGAAGCTTTAAATAATTTATTTTAAAATTAATAAAAACCACAATGTAAAATTTGCAACAAATATTCGAAATATTTTAGTTGCTACCGGGATTTGAACCTAGATCTTTTCTTATACAACGCACATGTTGATTTATCTGCTATAAATTTTGTATAACTTACAGAGTGACACGAGAGGATAAACATTCAAATTTTAACATAATAAAGCATTGTTTGGGTATGATTTTCGTAATTGACCTTTCTTTATGTCTCTTCTTCTAGAGCTCATGTATTTATGGTTTCGAAACATACAGGAAGACCAAAAACTTCACCATGAAACGGAAAGATCCTTGTAAATATGTGTTGTGATCATCTCACGAAGAGACAGAAAAACAATTGCATGGAAAAGAGATTAGATAATCAACTTCCTTTTGCATCGTCAAAATCGGATTCTGAATTTGCTCCAATAAAATTAATAATACTGACGATGATTGCAACTGAAACGTATATTGTAATGTAAAAATATACTCAGTGAAAATACATTTCTGTTGTAAACTTCCAATTTCAGGACGTATATAGTTATGTAGTATTTTTAAAACAAATCAAATTAATCAATTAGAAAGATATAATAATATATTCTGGAGCCTCCTAGCGTGTGTTTCATTGCAGTATACAGTAAATTGCTTTTAAAAATGGAATAATAAATGTATTCATAATAAAAAAAATGCAGAATATAAGTTCAAAATTGATCGGAAACGTATTCGGATGATGTGGTGAAATGGTAACGTGTTTCTTAGGATAGGAAAAGGTTCAGGTTCGAATCCCAGTAGCAATCAAATACATTTTTGATAAAAAGATTTTTTCTGTAGGTATATATTTCTAATTTATTAATTTAATTTGTATTAAAAGTGATCTTATGGTAGTAGTAAGTAATATTCTTCTGGAAAGATCTAGATTTATTGGATGAATTGTCGTTGCTTGACACACACTTAATATGCTATATTGCCTAAAAGGGTTAAATTATATATTTTTGATTCATAACTTTTTAGTACCAAGTGTTTTTGATTTTACGTTCTCATAATTTGTATTTTTTTTAAAAATAATTAGTGAAATAATAAACATATATAACAAATTCTACGTATTTTGCTGTCTAAATAATTATTTTACTATTTTAAAGTAGCTTTTGCGTAACAGAAATAGGAGTGATATTTATTTTACTTGTGTATAAAATTAGTGATGCAAGTCACCACTGATGCAGAGATCACTCACTTCTTCTTCTTCTTTTAAAAAGGCAATCCACCCTTCAAAAGTTATTTGTGCCATTCTATAAAATAATGTTCTTATTAATATATTTTATATACACTTTTCTAAACATAACTCTGTGTGCCACGAAATTAGAAATAGTAATATCTAGTATTTGTTTTTAATTGCTCACAATTTTAAAATTATTAACATTATTTTTGTTTTCACGCAATGTGATGAAATGAACGAGCGCGATTGTTTTACCCTATTTCTACGAAATAAAATTAAAATCAGTTAAATAAAAACTGTCTCGTCTATCGCATATCACATATTGTCTTTATATTTAACATTTCTTCAATGATTAAAATACATTCTTTAGGAATACAAAATGATTTTAAATTACTCATACTCAAATTAGATTTAAATTATGGCATGTGATCTGTACATATTCAAAATTATTAACACACGCGATATTCTCAAACAAAATGTTATTTTTTATTTCATCTCTACACTATAAACAAGCTAATTATATTTATTTTGCGAAAATTATGTGATCAATGTTGTGTAACATTCTATCAATAAATTAATTTATATAAATATGTATCTTCGTACTTTTATTTTTTAAATGTATCTTGTTGAGCTAATATTAATCTAAACTTATACATATAGTTATTTTGTTAAACTGAATCAATTTATTCATATCATATTATTTATATAATATAAAAATTATTTACAAAATGCAAAATCTTTCCAGTTTGTTGACAAAATAGAAACATATAATATAATATAATCCCGGTGACGCTAAAACAATATTTTTCTACAAAATTGATTTTATATGTATATATTTATAATTAATACATTAATTTAGTATTTAACATATAATATAATTTTAGAAGAGATGATAAATAATATAAATATGAATACTGGCCCTCATCATAGATATTCTACCACATCCTCGGAACGAATCACGAGAGTACCGATATTGAACAATGTGTACGGTGAGAGAACGAGAAAATGTGTTGTGCCAAGAATTTTTAATAAAATCAGTAATCTATTTATTTGATTTCTCTATTGTATTATATATTTTTTTTTAAATGTTGCTGATAACATTTTTTTACTAGGTTACTTACTTAATTATATAAATTTTTATGTTTTTTTCTACGTACTTTACTTTAACTTTAATTTACTAAGGTAATTACTTTAATTGAAGAGCAATACTTTCTTAAAATTGTTAAAATTGTAATGTAATATATATGAAATAAATAAAAAATTACGTCATATAAACTTATAAATTGTCATCTTATTTTTACCTGCATATATCACTATTTTAGTGAGACATCTATTTTTTCCAATAATAAATAAATTTAAAAAATAATACCATGGGAAGTCCGGCTGCTCAGGGTAACAAGGAAAGACCAGCTTCCAGCACGAAGGTACTCGGGTCGAGAGCCCTTGACTCTGGGGGCCCAGTATCCCACGGTTAGCGGTCCCACGGCGCTATTGTTTCACCACCTCGAGTGGGGCTCCCCTATGGATTGTGGGGTGGGTGACGTCACAGCTCTTTGAAATCAAAGTGGAGCGATTCTAAGATATAAAATTGTAAACTCTTGTTGATTTTTTGGCACTGATGAATATATTATATTTAATAACATTATTATCTGATATTTATAACTTGTGATTGAGGTGGGTTAACTTAAGATTCTAGATTTTCTATTTTGACAGTTCACTATATTAAAGGTTTCCTACTTTTATGAAATTAAAAAATGTATGTTATATATTGCATGCGTTGTAAGGTTATTAGTTACACAGTTTTTATGGCTGGTAATAAAAACGTCTATTCCATCCGTGTGAAGAAATACTAGTGATGAGAAAAAATGCTACTCTTGACTCACTGCTGTGATTGTGATTGATATTCGATAATATCAGCGATTGAAAACTGTGACTGTGATCACAGTTTCATTACTAATACGTATGCGCCACACGATATCGCAATTCAAGAAATAAATTAAAAGAACACATTCTAGCATACATAATTTAATATCGTCATAAAGAGAATGAAATCCCTTAAAAAAAATGCGAGTTTATTTTTCGCGTCAAATGCTTAAAACGTTTTGACAATCTACTAGATGATGATTACCATAAATTAAAATGTCATTTCTTCATAAATATTTACGTTTCATCAGTCAATCAGTATATTAGTAAACAAAATATGTAAAAGTGTCTAAGTGTTTGTAGTATCTATTTAATACGTCGATTTAAAAAAAATTCGCTGCTTACTTCATGGTAAGATTTAAGCAGTGTCTCTGTCTCTCTTTGTGCGCACAGGTTTGTGCGAACTGGTTGTTATTTAAATTTGAAACCTTTCGTATTGAGATATCGGGCATGTTTTACGACATTAAAAAATGCTGCATTCTTTGGTAAGTTACGGTACAACAATATTTTTTAATATCCAGTCAAGTGACTGATGATTATGTAATATAATTAATCAAATATCAGATTTCTCATAGAGACAAAGCAATTTTTTATTATTATATTAATAGAAAATACATGAAAGTATGAGGTAATTACAGGGCTTACGACCTGTCTTTGGCTGGCTTAAGTAATCACTTTATATATATATTTACCAATTGTCACCCCTCATTCTTCACATTTATCAAATTTTTGAAAGTTGTATATATGTTAGTGTGTGGATTTGCTTCAAGTACCACTACACCATCGTCGTATATGGAGCAAATTTGATAATCCATTTTTCCCTTTTTTTTTAAACAGCATATATGTCATCACTATGAGAATCTGATTTTTTGAAATTATTTTAAAGCAATATTCGTTAATTGTGAGATTTCTTATATTTGATTAATTAATTAATGATTAACAGTACCTTTGTAGGTAAAAATCCAGTAATGGAATGTTCTTGAACATATTCAAATATTGCTAAGATTATATAATTATTTTATTCGATATAAGTGTGATGTACAAATGACAAGAATTATATTTATGTATATATAACACAAATACGCCGGTGACCGATATTTTGGCATGGTAACAAGTGCCATTGTCAAGTCGTTGCCTCAAAAAATCACTGTACAGCAGTATTTTTTCGCAAACATTTCCCACAGTTGATTTAATTAATTTTAGTTCAAACCCATTACTAAAATACAGAGACGCCAGTCGGTACAATTAGGTATTCGTAGAATTCATTTTAGTAACTCGTATATTTAACTTGAATATCTTTCGTAACATTAGTTTTGCTAATAAATAAATTACAGTGAATATTAAAAAAGTTTAATGAAGTTCTTAAACTTTTTTGCCCTCGCGTTCCTTGACAAAACCATTGATGAAAGTATTAAAAATAATGAAAAAAAAAAAAACATTTTCTTTATTATTTTAAAGCAAACGCTTTCCACTGTACTGTCACAGAAAAGTTTTTGTAAATTATTATTTTAGATTAGTTTTAAAAGATGTAAAAATCATACACCTTCTAAATAATGGCATGCTTCATATCATTAATTATGATTTTCTTCTACGATTTTACAACATTCAGGGGCACTCAACTTAGGGTTATCTTAATATTATAGGACAAAACAATATATAAGGTGGTACTACCAAGATGCAATCATTGGCTGCTCACAAAT
Source organism: Eubasilissa regina (assembly GCA_022840565.1). Classification (NCBI taxonomy): domain Eukaryota; kingdom Metazoa; phylum Arthropoda; class Insecta; order Trichoptera; family Phryganeidae; genus Eubasilissa; species Eubasilissa regina. The sequence goes on from JAINEB010000018.1 coordinate 34,287,591, forward strand.
AAACATTAAAAAATAACAATTTCCGCTTTAGAAACACTAGAAACTAACAAAAAATAAAAATCAAAAATAAATAATGTTAATTACTGAACTTGCTTGTATATTTTAAAGTAATTTAACCAACAACTGACACGGGAGTGTCAAAACCGGTATCGTATTTGATACAACATAAGTAGTGTCCGACCGAAGATCAGTTTTTAGCCGAAACCGATTGTTCGGCCCTTGCCATAACCTTCGGCAGATGCCGAAGGTTCAATCGTAATTAGAAACCTTAGAACACTGACTAGAAAATATACATAACAATGAAAATTCTACACTGTTACTTAGTTTTCTGCGTCATGGTGTTGATGGTTGTGGTATACGAATGATACGGGCAACCGTAAACCATAATAATAATTGTAAATATATCCATTAAATAAATAAATAGCAGTTTTCCAGAAATGATAAATTGAATTTTATTCACATTTATTAATTGGAATAAAATAAGTTATTTATTTCAAATAACACAACAACAGGCACAAATCTGCATATATGTATAGTAAAGTAACTTATATTTTATGAAGTAAATAACTTTTGTAATAGTTCAAATATTATTGAAAGATATACTTACGTTATTAATTATTAATATCACACTCACAATTATTTTATACACAACAATATTCACAAAAACTTTTAGTGTTTAGAATTTGTCACGTGCATGCACAAACTTGTTTTCTTTGTTTTGCGCCGCTCGCCGGTGTTTCGTGTTGGCCGAACCAACAATTTCCCCCGCGCGACCCATTGTCGCGCTGCGCTGATGTCATTTGTGCATTCTCGGAGGCTAAACACGTAGCTTCGGCTTCGGCCAAACCTTCGGCAGATTTTAGCTGAAGCCGAATGTACAGCCGAAGAAGGTGGATGAAACCAAAGCTTTGGTCAGACTTTAAAAATAAGTTACAAATGTACATTAAATAAACTCTTAATAACAAAATGTCTGGAAATTATTTCTTAATAATTGCCCAAGAAATACTAAAAATATGTTTTTTTACTATAAGGACTCCATTTTGGAGCTTTCTATTGGCGTAAGATACCAATTACAAAAATAGCCATTTACTTTATTTATTATATTATATTTTATATTATTCAGAGGATTAACACTTTAATGATACAACATAGGTTAAAATAAAAAAGCTACATTAAAAACATGGTCATTAAACATCTCAACTTTAAAATACGACACTATCATCATATACAGCTCAAAATCATTCAAATACTTCCTAATATTTGGTATCGAACTCCGAAAAAGTATAGAACTAGTGTTATTTTTTGAAATTCCTTTCAAGGCCCCTAAAGCAGAATAAATGACAGTGAACAATAACTAAAAATAAATTTTATATATACAGCAGGAGATGGTATATGATCATTTGCCAAAAATGGTTTAGCAAATTAATAATGATATATTTAAGAAGACATCACTGGGTTTAAATGTTTGTTTATTATCAAATTAACTAATTTATTAGTTAACATTTCAAAATCTCACTATGCAGCCGCTTTTAATTCAACATTTCTGTGCACAGAACTTCCAAAATAATCACGCGTAGTATTCAACCCCTATATCGGAACATCTATACGATTCCCCTTCATCCCCTGACTACTCGACTCAGCCGGTTACCTATTATTTTCACATTAAAATATTTTTCTAAGGTCCACTTGAAAATGTTTTTTCTTTGGGGCAAGAGAATGGCTGGACGAGCGCTGAAATGCGTGCCGATTTGTTTTGCTTTGTAAGCGATACAACGTCTGTATGGCTCGTTAGCGTGCAGCTTAATTTGCTGCGATGCGGGGAGCTTTATGAAAGATGAAAGCGATCGGCACTTGCAGGATCGAGGTGTTGAACAGGTCTCCCTAGTGGGGCAGAGTTTTTTGTTTTTGATTCCAATTTTTATTTTGATCTTATTAACGATCTGGTTTATTAAATCAGACTAAATTCTTCTTGAGCACGTCAACTTGATTATATCTTGTTAATATTATTTATTTACTATTATTGTACACGCCCTATTAAGGCATTAACATAATTTGTAAAATAACAGAAAATTTCATCAGAAATGCAATACACAAAGAAAACAATTATTAAATTAACATAAAATGTGAAGTAAAGCAATTTATCCGTCACCATTGAGTTGAGACACCAAAAATTGTAATAATGTAGTCCTATAAAGAGTTAAATTTACAGAAAAAATGTCGACTATCTCCGCATATTCATTCCCCAAAGAATCGAATCAGGGGACTGCGGAGATAGCTAATGCAAGAGTTCTGACATTACCACTGTAACATAACATAAATGTAAATGGATAAAACTTCATATTTTAAGAATTAATAAGCAAGACACGTATGAATATACTACAGATCAATTTAAAATAAATAATTAAATTTAAAATTCTTGAAGCACCTCTGCAGGAACTGAAATATTTATATAATTTTTATTTTTTATTGCATTTTAACTTTTATAGTCAGTTCCATTATTATTCATCATAATTCTGTATACAATATCATGATAGTAGAGCGCTTTTAGTTTAGTTAGAGAGAAGAGTTTGATACCTCTAAAATATTTTTGATTTCAAAAATGTTTTTAAAACGCTTTATATCAGGTGCAAGTCTTATGGCACCAAAAACAGAAGACGTCCATGGAAGACTTGGCAGGATCAAGTACTGTAAGATGTTCCTGTTTGAGGTTACATAAAAAGATGCGGGTAATACGAGAATTGTCTCAAGACAGTAGAGTGTGGCGCTCTATCTCTGCCTATTTCCGCTTAGAAACGGCATGATGGTATAAGCTGGTGATGAGGTCCAAAGTGAGAAAATTAATTTCTATCTTAAAATTTTTACGCAGCTTCACGAATATTACATTATTGAAAATGGTATTCTATTCACTTTGTCAGAGTCCCATCAGTTACGCAAAATGTGCATAGGACGATGCAGCTCCTACTTTAATGGATTCTCTAATTAAGGCTCAGAAATAGGTCATCAGTGATAAACAAGAGCCCGTTTAGATATAACTCTGAAGAACTTTTTAAATCATTAAAAGATTTGGATATAAAACGATTGTTTACCAGATTAATCCTAAAACTATTTAAAAAAAAAATGTTACTTCATGTCCACGATTCGATTCAAAAGAAACTAGGAGCAAAACCTTTTAGTGCCAAAAATGGATACCAAATTTAGTCAACGAACTTTCTTGTTTTGTGCACCGCGTATATTTAATAAATTGCCACTAGACCTTGGAAGGGTCTAAAGTGATTAACGATTTTAAACTAAAAATAATAGAGTGGTTGCTTGATGTGGGTAGAAAGCGAAATAAAACTAATTTGTCATTTGTGCTAACATAACTACCTAAACATTTTGTCTCCAATTATATTATAGACAAACACCTTTTTTCTAACTTCTGATTGTACTTAAACAATATAAAACTTATAAAAATTGTACAGGTAATTGCTTTAGAACAGACCACGTTTAGTAAAGTTTATTACATAGTTTATGTCTTCTTCTTTGACACTCCCTCTTTGCGAGGATGATATTTACCATGTTTTAGAAGTCCTCACGTGGCTGAGATTTATCATAATATGAGCAGGAGGATTCTAAGGGACGTATTTTCCTCCTTTTTATTTTTCTTTCTCTTTCCAGTTTTAACAGATAATGCGGCAGCCCTATTCTATATTTATACTTATACTTTTTAGTTTCATATTTGTATTTTCATAGATGTATACAGTTGATGTAATAAAAATATATTAAGCACTAAACAAAACAAAAAATAATTTGAATAGCAAAAATAATAATAACATTTTTATTAATAAAACCAATGTAAAATCTTGATAGGCACCCCCGGCTGGTGCCTATATTTTTTTCTCGACAACAATAAATCGTATAAGGCGCTGATTCGAATATCCAATAGGGGAGTACAAGCGGCTGGAGTGGTTTCCTTGAAATAATCCCGGCCGGCCCATATCAGTATCAAAGGCTTTCGGATCGAGTGATTTCTCAAGTGTCAGCGGATTGTGTAAACAGGCTCGCCATGGGATCGTCGGAGGCCGCTGGTATTGTTTTCGTATTTATGCCAATTTAATTATTGTTGAAAACTCTTCACTCGATAATAGTGAGAATTCCGGTTTGGTGAGATGAGGTCAATGAATTAACTCGGGCGATTCAGTTCGTACAGTCAATAAAAAGACTTCTCGATCCATGTAATTTGATAGCTCAATTTATATTGTCCATTCTAGTTTAAGATATACCTTTAGGGGTAATCGTTTTTGCGTGTAGTTTAAAGGGTAACGAGAGTCGTGCGATTTTCTTGTTCCATTTACATTATACATAACTTCGTTCATGTATATTATAATACAAAGGTTACATGCCAAACCTTTTTCTTTCAGCTGTTCTTCAATGTTTAAAGGGGAAACTTTACTTTTATCGAGCCATCTATAATATTAGAACGAAACAAATTAATAACCACAAAACGTTTATAATATAGGGTTTCCAGTGGAAAAATTTCAAGATTAAATTGTAATTGCTCGTATACTATCAGGGTGAGGTAAGTGAGAGGAGTATTGTTCGACGCGCGTGATTTGCGGATTTGCCAGTCGCAATTATTCACTGGTCGAGCAATATTTAAAGTGGGGTGATTCATTGGTTCGTGTGCTTCGCGCTTTTGTACTCACTTTAATATTCGACGAGTAAATGATGGGCCGAGCACGCAACTTATCTGGTGTATTCAAAAGTTCAGACAAGGAGAGACAATGGTTAACCAAACTCCCCCGGGACCATCAACGTCAGCAGCGACGCCAGAACATGTGGCTCAAGTTCGACGTGAAATTATGCGCAATCCGCGTAAATCAATAAGGAAGATTGCAGCCTGTACTGGAATAAAATAATCAACAGTGTACGTTATTTTGAAAAATAAACTACAGTTTCACCCATACAAACTGCAAATCGTGCAGTTTCTCAACTAAAATGACTATTCTTTACGTGAAACCTTAGCGAGAACGATGCTGAAACATTTTGGAATAGCTCGAACGCTAGGAAACATATTGTTTACTAAACATTTTTATATCGATGGCTATGTTAATAAACACATTTAGCGCGCATACTATTTGGCATTATTTACTGGTATTTAACGCACAGAAAAAGACAAAGCGCGCATATATTTTTAAAAAGATTTCTTTTTCTTCATGAAGATTGGCGACTATATTACAAAATGTTAATTTACCCTTTATAAGATCACCAACATTTTGGAAAGCACCTCTTTTTAAGATTACACAGCCAAAATAATTATCATCTCTACTACTCTCTATCTTCCCCTGCATAAATTTTAAAACAATATACATATATATTAACACACATTAAATGTTATATACAGTCATAGAAGAAAATTCAATTTATCGAAAAAATATTTTTGTAGCTACCGGGATTCGAAATTTGATAATTTAATATCCAGTAAATACGTTGACTGATTACACTACACCAACAGAGTAAGTTGACTACAAATTTTCGAACTGTTTGCAATTCATTCAAATTGATACATAATTTATTCCAAATTTAAAAGCTATCACCTTTCATTGCGAAAATCTCGAATACCTTTGAGTTATATTCGTTAGAAAACATCATAAATTAAATTAATTCATTTTTACAAAATTTTGGATAAACTTTGATATAACTAATAGGTTAAGGACAACACATTATTATTGTGAAGTTGCATTTTTTTCAAATAAATTGAATTTTCCTGTATATCTTTATATGTTCTATGTTCTGAAAAACTGTAACTTCACAATAATAGTGTGTTATCCTCTATATATATATTGTGGAGAATGCATTCGAAGTATTACCTTGTAAGGCTTACTTTGTTAGTTGTCATTAGTTTTCTTTTTATTGATGCGTATAATACGTTTAGTTTGTGCGTATAATACGTTTAGTTTATGCGTATAATACGTTACGTAGTTTTATTTTTATTGATACGTATAATGCGCATAATACGTTAAATAATTTGGTCAACCCAGGCACTACCAATGACTTTATACTGGTATAGTAATGTTTCTCTTATTTTCTCCTTTAACAAATAACAGAATTGGTCCTTAAAATTGCACAAAATTAGAAGGAACATTGTCGATAGATAAAGTATAGTTGAATAGTATCCACTAGACAAAAACGATCCAGAAGATATTCAAAGTCTCGATGGATAGACGAATTTATCGGAGAAGTGGGAGTGATATGGAGAGACCGAGGAAGAACGTGACAGAGAGAGCAGGATAAGCATGCATGTAGTAGTGACTCATGAGATAATCGCGTTTTTATTCATTTATTTTAATTGCATGGTATGTGTGCATCGTATACTGTAATTATGGTAGTCTATGGATAAGAATTCTCTCGGAGAATGATTCTTCCAAGACGATATAGTAGTAGTTCGCGCTAAGCAAAGTGAATTAAGTGAAGTAAAAATTTCATTAGAAATATATTCCGGTATTAATCGCGCGCAGCTTAGATCGTTGGCCCGGAGATTCGTCTCGAAAGTGCGTAAAGAACAGTTCATAGATAAGCACGAAGTGAGCTGTGATTCATTGACATATGCACAAAAATCTATGAGAAGAGCGATCAAATTCTCATCTGTGGGCACTAGGGATTCTGTGTGGAGACAACCCGGGGATAAATTCTTGGGAATTTCATGGTTTTTTGCTTAATTAGCCTTAATATTATTAATTTTAAACAAGTCGAGTTAATCCTACTGTCTATTGTCATACAGTAGGTAGTGACCCAGCGACGAGCGGTGAATATGTAAGTATACAAAAAAAAAAGTTTCCATATTTTATATGGTCATCCATAAATATATATATATATACGAGTATATATTACTACTGAAAAAAATTCTGAAGTTAATGGTTTTCTTGGTTTGTTCAAACAGGGGATTATTTTTATTTGTAAAATGTGATATTTTATCTTTAAGATAAATTTATGTAATTTTGTGAAACAAAATATGTATGGGATGAAATTATTATTGAGGAACTTCAGTTGACTTTGGCCAAATACATACGTCATTGTCCTCCGATATGTTATATAAGTAAACTTAATTTCATTATAAAAAATTACTGCCACATTATGAAATATTTCATCAAACAGTTTTTATTTATTTATACAATTAATATGAACATAGGTATGTTTTTTTTACTCAGGTAAATAACCTTAATAGCTATTGTACATCGTACATATGAATATTTATAATTTTTTTAATTTTTTTTATTAAATAATATGTATGGTTATGATTCCCGAGAATTCCTGGGAACTTCGAGTCCCGAAAATTGAGAAAAGTCGAGAATACAGAATTTTTAGTGAACACCATTAACAGTGTTTTATATGTATAAAGATAATGAAAAATAATAGATATCATCTTATGTCATAGATATTTAGAGTGGGTACTTTCATTACAAATACATAGGGTATTATCTACACTGAGCCAACACAACGTTTCAAAAACTTACATCGCAAACTAGAAGGGGTGTATTTTCACATGACTGGCGAAATATTTTCATCCTTTCATCTCACGGCGCACTTGATCGTCCAATCCTTCACTGCAAACGAGTATTATTCATTCCAACAATTCCTCACACAGCCGCGGTATTCAGATGTAAATATAAGTGTTCCGAAGAATGCCGTAGGTAGTGGGTGCCAAACATCACACATGACAGCAATTCACAATTCAATATTCCAAGCGCAGAACAGCGATCGATTGTTGATTCAAAGGTTGAATAGTCTGAAGGCGGAATCGGAAAGATGGAAGATTTCGAGTGATGTATTTTTTTATGATTCTAGATAGGCGGCGCCGCTCTTTCCGAGTACGGATGTCTAAAATTTTTTCAATCAAAATATGTTAATAAATCACGTACTCGAGAAAGTATAATAGTTTGATACCTATCTATAAACTTAAAGAATAAATAATATCAAGAGGAACAAAGTTTTTCTGTAAAAATTGCAATATAATCAACAGTTTTTAACAATTGCATGAAAATAATTAACTAATAAATAATATATATTCTCCTGCGTCATTTACGATTCTCTCTCAATATCCGAGCAGTTTTTCGATTCTGCGCCACAAAAAATCGAGCTAATTTTGAGGTGCAGAATCGTTATTGGTTATTCGAAATTCCTTAAAAAGAAAGAAAGAAAATATATGAAAATATGATGAAACAAGTTCGAGAGAATTGTGCAGATTTAGAATAACTTCCCAACCGAGCTCTTAAGTATGCGGATGGGCATTATCATGCTGAAAAATCACTTGATGCCGTCTTCTCGGTCATTCTTATTGAATTGCAACCACAAAGCTATCAACCACAGAAAAGATTATTACATTCCTCGTAATCAATTCACAGAAAATGATTCTGCGGCCTCCGATGCCTTAACTCCTCGGTTAAACTCAAACAAAAGAGTATGTTGGAAAATTTCGTTTTTTTTACTTAACGCTCGATTTAACATACAATTAAATTAACTACAAATATAAGAAAATCAATAAAACAACACTAGGTATGGCATTAAAATGACATTGATATTATATTATGTTATATAAATAATGTCCCAAAAAATACATACGCCTTGAAAAAAAACCTACGAACTTATGCATCAACCTAATATATTATATATTACTTTAATAAGTTAACAAAATAATATTTAATATACCTAATAAATACTCTGGTTAAAAAAACTTGTATGCATTCTGGTACCATCTAGCGATAAAAAGTTAAATTAAAAAAATATAATATTTAATAATATCGGTAGCTTTCGATTGGCAAGATAGATGTCACTGAAAAAAATACAATTGCCGCACATTTATGAGATTAACATTATTCATTAGAGCAGAATAGGATCCGTGATTCTATTCACAAGTTTAGTTTAATTTAGAAGAAATTTATGCCCATTTCATACTAACAATCAATTTAATTTATTTACGTAGAAGCGATTCAAGCTATTATTTTGGACCAAGTTATTTTAACCTCTTGGAAAAGGACATTAAAGATGGTTCCACTGTAATTAGTTTTGAAGAAAGGATAGCCGCCGAAATATAAGACAGACATCCACTATAATATTTCTGATTCTCTCTTTAATACCTTTTGTTGTAAATTTTTACTCAATACATAAATCGCACAGCGTAACTGCTAAAATAGTGTATATTTTCTAACGCATTAAATACATTGTTGTATTCATATTTATATTACCTTACCTTATACCTTTCCAAAACCAATTAATACTGTAATATTTCGGTTAATATACGCAACATAAAATTCATATTTTACTTAATTAAAAGAAAAATGTTTACGTTTAGAACTGACCAGTGAAAAACTAGTTATGTAAAGCGAATCTTATAAAAAATAATTATTTTTCAATTCAGTCAATTGTAAAATTAATATTCTGGGAAAAACACCATTCGTGGTAAGACAAATAGAGATGGTACATTAATTTCACAATAAAAAATAATAGCAAACATACGAATATATGATCTCTCTTTCTCACTAATTAAATGAAGAGAGATATGAAATAAGGTAGTATTGTATAGGACTTGATGAATGCTCCGTATTATATTAAGATATTGATCCCATTTTCGTAATCAATGCTCAATATTTAGAGTAAATTTTTAGGATTAATAATTTTAAAGCCATTTAAACTAATAAAAGCTTTCTTCACATTTAAAATTTCTTACAGTAACACGAGTTGACAGCATGGCTGCATACGGATATTTAATATCACGGTATGGTAAAGGTTAATAAAGATATTTGTTTCCATAATAAACATACAATTTATTACCATATTAATATTAAGATTACCAGGTATGGCCATGAAACGCGTAAATACGATATTTTCTATAAGTTTCAAATATCATTATTATCATCGCAGATTAGTGAAAACATACAAATTTATGTACAAATAAAAAAATATTTTAAGATTGTTTATATCCTCAAAATTTAAGACATTACGCGATAGGCTCTAATAACTAGTGAACACAATAACCGACTGTCGCGTATAATAAAATGTAGGATAGATCCGATTTGGCTGACCGTACGCGGCACATCGCCACCTCTTTTCCACGTCGACATTGTGTCAGAAAAATGTATTGTGAAAACCGAAAAACTTATTTTGTGTTGACAGAGGGGGGTGCCTACCCTCGACCACCCCAACCCGCCATCCCTATCAGCGCCCTCTCTGAGTAGGAACTTGAACAATATTTGAATAAAAACGTTAGGTATTCGAGGTGAAAATGTTTCACATTTTTCCTGCTTTATAGGTGAGTAAATATTTTCAGTAGGTAATACTATAATTGTATATACATTGGTACTTGCATTATTTATTATTTTCCTTCCGGTGTCCTTACATAAGAACATCGATACGAAATATTATTTTTTATTAAAGGAATGGTTAATACACGGACCAAATAAATCTGTTACTGTCAACTGATAAATGCCAGGGCAACAATTTGTTTAATTCTGCCCTGATGATAGAAGAGACGTTGTTTTTAAATTAGTTAACGTTAAATAAATTATTAAAAGTTAACTGGTTATATTCAAAATTAATTTATATTATAGAGAGCTTAAAAAAAGAATTAAAAATCTGACTATAAAGAGTGCATGTCGTGTTTTTGTTTTTAATTTAAACAACAAAGCTCGTTAAACATCTTAATCGTAACAATAATATCAAATCTCAAAAATTGAAAATACTGTCTCATTTATTAAACTGTGCTTAACCATAGAAGGCTTGCGCACTTTCGGATATTGCTTCTTTACTTGTTTGTTCCGTTTCAAAATGTCCATCTATTTTAACATGATAATTTAACCTTGAATCTGGACATACAATATATTTGAGAACTGAATTGATGTGCTTGATAAATATGACCCAAACATGTATGAATTTTTTTCCTAAGAAGACATCTATCTACCAGGGGCGTGCGCTGCACACGAGCAAAAAAACTGTGCATTACTAAAAATTCTGGGAAACAAATATTAATTAAATAATTAATATGTAATAATTACGCTAGCGCCCACTGTGCATCAGTAGAATCATCAGTTGTGTAGTTCTGGATGCTACCGCGCGACTCCACCGGAGGGCTGAAGTCCTCTATTCATTTATTGCTACTACAATTGCTAGCCACTGTTTTAATCTGTCGTTCTGTTCAAGCCGTACAAGTGCTACCTACTGAATAGAAAATTCCACTCGGCGGAGTCTGAAATGAATCAACTGATACATTTTGTACGGAGTCCTTACTTATGCTGTTTTTTAACATAATGACACCTGAAAAGTTTTGAAATTTAGAGCTGATAGAAGCATCTACTTTCTTATTTTACTAATTGCGTTCGAGGATAATACATTTTTATTATGATGATTTCACTTTGCTTGAAGACGGTTGAACGAAAGTTCATAAACCTATGTACATTGTTGCACATAGTATATTATATAGTATTGTATAATATCATGGTAACAGCATAACCTAGGTCTATACCTACTGAACGCCACTGCTATCTACCTATTTTTAATACGTATTTATAAATACATTTCTATACATGTTTTAATTCTTTCAATTTTTTGTGAGTGGTTTGAACATGAGAAATTAGAATTAAATATGATTCTTTTTTTAAAAAAATTATGAATTTTATTTAAAAAAAAAATATTGCACGATAGCGAGACTTATATATTAAAATAAATAAATTATTACTAAACGAATAGATTGTTAAAAAAAATTCTTCCAATTTTTAAAGCGTCACTAAATACAAGCCACATTAGTAATGGTCACAGAATTAAACCATATATATTAATGTGGTGTTCAAATAATTATTAAAAAACAATATAAATGAAAACTCAACAAACTAATTATATTTATAAATTTATCAAACTATATTAGATACATCTACAATTCGATCAAGTTTCTAGTACCACTCGGTGAAAAAATAATTCATTACTGTCAAGTATGATCGATATCCAGTTGTAATTGTGTATATTGCAATAACTGCTACAACAATACATTGAATTACCTAATTGCATCTTGTTTTACTCTTTATATATCTTTTTTATATCCTCTCTAATTATACTATTATTTTTTTATACATTGAACATTGGACTTACTTTAAGTTTTATGTTTTAATTATATGTTATTTAATTGCATCTTGCTTTATTCTTTACATATATATTATATCTTATATATTGAATAATGCATTTACATTAAGTTTTACAAAGTATTTAAGTATTTATAATTTTGTACATTGATCATTGCACTTTGTTTACTAATATACCGGAAGAACACTGTCTGATATAATACTGTCAAATACTAGTGTAACAGGCAGGGTACCCAAATGTATGTGTTACTTTGGTGAAATATTTATCCGATTATAATATACCACACTGTACTAAGAGTCAAATAAAAAATTATTATTATTATTATTAAAATTTAAATTAGGAATATTAGAAATCGATTAATTTATGATTAAATATTATGTAATATTATATTAGATACATATTATAATTAAATAAATAATTTTTAAATGTGTCAAATATAAATACGGTATACAATTTTTATCGTTGTGTTATAGTGAGACATGGTATATAAGAATGAATAGAAAAGTATTTTAATCTTATTATTTCGTTGACGACCCTTTCTATAAGTTGGTGATGTTAATAAAAAATTCAATAAAGTTTTCACTTATCAAATGTTGAGACCCCTTGCAGGAGCGGGAACGAAAGTGTTGTATTATGCGGGATTGAAAATAAACAATTTTCCTGGATATTGTGTGAGGAAGGCGATGGGAAAGCCGAATACTTAGATATATCTACATATTCTTATATATTTTCTTTTCTAAGGTATAATGGGATTGTTGGATTGTCATTCAAATGGGTCCACGGAGGCGGCGGCGATCGATGGAAGTCAATGTTAGTGCGCCGCGCTGTGGAAGTCTGTCCGAACACTGCTGGGTTAAGAAGGTATGTACGAGTGTAAGGTTCTTTCCTTTTAAGGAGGTATAAGATCATTTTAAAAACATATATTTTCCTAATAATATTTGAGTACGTCCAAGTATATACAATTATTGAATTTTTACCTCCAAAGGCGTTGTTATTAAAGATATCTCATATAGATATCTCATATCATATATAGAAATATGGAAGTATGGGTAATTACAGGGCTTACGACATGTCTTCAGCTGGCTTAAATGATGACTTTACACAATGTAACGTTCACCATCCACCCATAATCAACCTCGATATCTATCAAATTTTTGGAAGTTTCATATATGTTATCATGTAGAAACATTTATATATTTATATTTATTATATTTTCGTGTATCTATTTTATGTAATATCATATGTGGCATAAGTCTTTAGTTAATCGCGTTAATATTATTATCAAATTTGTTGCAAACTTCGGTAATTTGTGAAATAGTGGGGGAAACCTGTTTTAAGGAATGGTAGGAAAAGAACGCTAGCTATTTGCTTTGAATTCATTGCGAGATTTGTTGATAGATTATAAAAATTGACAAAAAACTTTCGATTTTACACAGCGTGTGTTTATTTTGAAGACGTGGTGGCAACTTGATCGATATTTTGCAAATTTAAAAGATGCTTTCGTTTAACAATTCTTCGGTACTCAGCCACCATGTTGGCAAGCTATCTTCAAATTAAATAAACGGTTCGAACAGGCAGGTTTAGTAGCCTACCACACTGTGGCCGTAACTACAGAAGACAATATGCAGATCGTTACAGAGGTATTCGTTCAGTCTCCCTAACAGCAAGGAGAGCTTTTAGAGAACTTGATTTTTCTGATAGGAGTTTAAGAAGGGTTTTTCACATGAAACCTTACAATTCTATATTGTACAAGGCCTAAACAACGATGATCCAGATCGAAGACTTCCGTAGAAAAATTTCTGGAGAATATTGTCGATTTTTTTAATAAATTGCTAAACAAGGTCAAATATTTTCGATTATCTGACTTATGCCGCACTCTGTATATTTCTAAGCATTTTACATATATTTTGTGATATTTTTAAATTTAATCCAAAGTAAACAAATTTATTAGAGGAATTGGTTGCATTAAAATATTTCTAATATTATATACATTGCACCTTAAAAATGTTGTTTTCGGTAGCTTTTGGTTGCTTTCGGCTGGAAAAAATAAATAGCTCAGTTGGAATAGTCACGGTGGCAACCCTGTTTTTTCTAAATAAATATTTGTATTATGCATTATTACTTTGGTTTAAATATAAAGAAACTATATTCTAAAAATATATCGACTTAAATCATGAATTTTTGTTTTTTCTAAAGGCGATCACGTGGTCACAGAAAAAACAAATTTGGTGCAGTCTGCTTATTGCTGTGCTAAGTATGCAAAATGTATTAATGCAATTTATAGAGTATTTGTATTATTAATTGTGGAATTATATAGTTGTTTACATAAAAAATTGTAAGTATTATTGAAAAATCATTGGCACATTTGTGGGAGTCAAACTATTTTTCCCATAATGATCATTGTATATAAATTTTTTTCTTTGTAAGTATTGGAAAGTGCGCTAAAAATATAATTTCGATGATATTTTAGGTATATCCATTGAAAACTGATTTTTTAAGTATATATGATATTTTGTATGGTTCTCGTTTTTTTGTTCTAAAACCGGACAATAGCGCAGTCATACCGGTACGTCGTGTAGTAAAAACCGGACTGTCCGAGTTAAAACCGGTCAGGTTATAAATGCTTCTTCTGAATAATTTTATCCAGTATTCCAAATTTATATTTTCGTAATTAATATGAAGACTTATGTAGAATTTCCTTCCTATTTCTAGAACTCTAAAAATAACTAATTAAAACTATAAAACTTTGAATGGAATGACTTACACCCTATTTTAAAATGAATAGCAAGGCTTCCGCCGTCTCCTAAAACTCGCGGATAATATTAAATCATGAAATATGTTGAGGATCGATGGTTCAATGTTCAAACTTATTCTTTGTATCCCTTCGTCGCACTCTTGGCAGTGTTGTGATTCATTATTTTGAAATGTTACACGCACGCTCGTATTGTAACTGGGCATAATAATTATACATCTGTATTATAATGTCGCCTTTTGGTGCTGTGTTTGATTTGGCACGCCCTGCTTTTTCAACATAACTTTGGCAAATCACACAAAACACAATGTCTTTCTAGTGCAGGGGTGACATAAAAGGCGTGTATTTATTACAAAGGAAAATAATGATAGGGAAATGACGAAAAGTGTATTGTTTTAAAAAAAATACACGTTAATATGTATATTTGTATACATTTATTATGAACATCATTGCATATATACATTTAACCTTTTAAGAGACAGTTATCATTATATATTATTTGATTCTAACACATTCATCTCATTAACACATGAATTTTTTAAATAAATAATTAATAACCTACTACTAAATACGGTAGAAATCCCGTATCCAGGCTCTTGTTTGTAAAAAGTACGATATGGTCGCTGATATGGTTTATGCATGTGGAACGTACGAGTGAGGATAGTATGTTATTAGGATAAGACAATATATGGGAGGAACGTTAAAGGTAACAGTCATAGGACGTTCGCGAATTTAGTATAAGTTAGACTATTAAGGAGAACACGTTCTTATTGTGAAGTTGTTATCATTCAGAACATAGCTCTGTGATGTTTTTAATACAGATTAAATGTATTAATTAGAAAGATAAACATATAAAAATAATGTTTATGCTTGCACAAGTCTGTGAAACGCGAGCAGGGAAGATTACTTAAATGCATATAAATATATATTCAATGTCAAATGAAAACATATTTTAGCGAAATCATATAGTGACATCTGTCATCTTTTCTTCTGTATATGGTAAGGGATAAATCTTAACATAGAAATTGTCTATCCACAATTCTTATAAGTCATTTTTGTTCATTTTGACAGCTAATTTACAATGATGGAATAGTTTTAATTGCATCGACATTTTATTTACGTGTGGTTTGTTTTGGAGGAAAGCTCCATCATTGAAATATAGACTTCATTGAGACCCTGACCGCACAATAGCCGCCCGCAGAGCCTAGCATCAAGCAATCGGCGACAGCCGAGAGCTTATCTGCTAGTTATTATGAAACAATGATTGTGTACAGGATGTACAATTAAAAACTTTTCGTATGTCGAGTCAACGCTTCCTCGTTAACTGATTTAAAGCCTCGTAGAAAATAGGCAACTTTCGTTTCGCAATACAAAAATGTGCACTGATTTCGCCGAAATATTGAGAGGCAAATTTCGCCGTGAAATGCGTCTGGAATACGGCTTAGTGGACTGTCATAAATATTTCGGCGGATAATTTTTGGGTGCAGCACTTTGAGTGCGGCATTTATTTATAAATTAAATTCTCAAAATATTTCAACATTTCACTGCTAAAACGAACGACTATTTTACGAATAATAAGACAAATATTCTAATAACGAATAATTTTAAAATGGGCAAATAATTTGGCATTAGAATATTTGAATTAGCGTCACTAGTTATGTAAACTGGACATTAAAATAAGCCAACATTAAATTCTAATAAGTATCAAATGAAGGAAATCTGCATACTTCGGACACATTTTCAGACAGGAGAAGCAAGGCTGTAAATAGAAAGAGGTGATCGTAACCTGCGTAACCTCAGAAAGTGATTTAATGTCCATAATGTCGGTGTCTTATATGTCTTGCATATGATAAATCAGCATACTGTAACATGGTCACCAACCCTCGATAGAAGACGATTTAGACGATAGACAAAGAAAAGTAAGTTTATTCAAGCGTTCGATATGTTGTTTATTCAATACGTTAATTTACCCAACAGACTTACATTTAATCCATTTAAAACATAGCTACTTTGGCAGCGACATCTAAAATATAATATTTAATCCACGAATCGATGTCTGTGAATGATAAATCTGTAATTAATTTGTTGGGCTTGCACATTGAATCAAATCTTTCTATGAATACACAACTGAGACAAATTAAATTATTCGGAGATATCTTCCCTCTGAGATGGCTCGTCTACTCATAAATATATTTATGGTGTGGACTACTATTATAGCATTTATGTTGGCTGTCAATGTTTCAGCTGGATAGTTTACATTCTATTCTGAATATGGCAGCACGGATAATATATATATATATATATATATATATATATATATATATATATATATATATATAACTTTTAAATTTTCTTACATAACACCCCTTTTGCGTGAACTACATTGACTCAATTTTCTGCGCCTCTATATCTTCAAAAGTTCTGTACCCCATATAATTTGAAAGGTAGACGTCAAACTCTAAGGTCGCTTTTACTTCAAGCGCAGGAAGCGTTGTAGAACCGACTAGCCGTTAGCAGAAGTCTAAATCAATGGACGGGCATCTATGGTGATAAGACTAAAAGCGTGGAACTCTTTGCCATCCGACTTAGGGAACAGTGCATCAGAGACTTTATTTAAGAAGAGATTGGAACCGTACCTTTTAACAAAATCATATCTAAAAGTTTAAAATCACTTTTTCATTTTCTAAAGCGCGTGTCTAAAGCGCCCATGAGGTAATTTTTTTTACGAAAATGCCCGCATATAAATTATCTTATATTATTGTGAAGAATAGTTTTCACTGCTTTCATTTTTATCATTTGTAATGAATACAAAAGATATATAAATAAATTAACTTGTTAACATATTGTAACGAGATCGTTTCCCACATTATTTTGAATAAAGAAAAACAAGTCAAAGAATGTGTGAAATAATGATTGCCTACACTGTTTGTGGTCGCGGCCGATGGGCGTGTATCCCTTTGTCGCCCACAGATGTCGTCCCCGGCTTAAATTGCGGTTGGCGATTATTAGGTAAACAAATTACAGGTTGTGTTCCCGGGTAGGCGCGCGTGAAATTGGCGGCCGGCCGGGGTTCGAGTCCCGGGTGCCGCCCACGCACGCGCGGTCGCTTGGTGGAGTGTCGCCTGTGGCAAATTGAGAGAAGGGGGCGTCGAGTATTGTAATCGCCTTTTCACAACTCTGCATTATTGCCAACCTTGTTCATGCGTTAATTAATGCGTTACACTATCGAAAATATTGACCTGTTCAAAATTTTTTGTGTGTTTTAATTCGGTCGATAAGTACGCAATACGCATGTATGCGTGTCAATATTTTTATTAAATGTAATTTATTAGTTTTGCAAAGTATTTACCTTATCTACTTACTTACATCAAAAGTAAACACCCAATATAAGGGCGCCGAAATAATAATTAGCGACACGTCATCGAACAGGATTACCAGTCACAGATCTTCAGTTTTTTTTCTGTTACATGATCGTATTGTCTATTTTACCAGTTTAATTTGGCGAGTTAAAACAGAAGCGTATTTTTTTTATACTTTTTAAATTAGAAAAATTAACTTTGTGGTTAAAATTTATTATTTTTATTTGTTAACTTTGTTTTATTAACCACTTATTGAGTTTAAATACATCTACCGGTTTCGGAAAATACAATTTTCTTCTTCAGGATGTTAATATTAATCAAAATATGTTATTGTTTCTTTACCAGGATGTATTTTAAAAAAATAACAATTATTTAAAAAATAAATTTAGTACCTAACTCAAATTGTTACTTAATTAATTAATTTATTTATTTTATTTGTAACTATATAATACTATGTAAAAATCTGTTTGGAATGTGCCCACTAGAGAAATTCTGTGTCGAGACGGGCATAGTTTATAAGCAATTTTTCAATTAATTAGAATTACATTTATTACTATATAAAATGTGTATATGAACAACAGTTTTAAAATGGACTTAATTTTTGGATCACTTTGTAGCAATAATCAATATAGGTATGAGTCAATATGTTTGGGTGAGTGCAATCCAAATTTACTCGTATAATTTTTAATACTGTTGACATCCTGAAGAAGAAAATGGTATTTTTCGAAACCTGTAACTGTATTTAAACTCAATAAGTGGTTAATAAAACAAAGTTAAGAAATAAAAATAATATTTTTTTTTTGTCTAATAATATCAACTTTTTAAAGAAAAAAATATCTCTGCGAGTTATTTTGGGTTAACACAATTATTAATTATTTTTATTATAAATATTGATTATTGAAGAAATCAATCAAACAATTTAGAATCATGAATTGACTATTATGGCATAAAGTCATGATTCGTTTTCAGTTCTACTTTCCGTTTGATTGCATCCATTACAAATTGACGTCAGTCAGTATTTCCACGTCTTGGACGTTGAATTAAAAAGTATTTAATATTATCGCATTCATAATAGCGTCTTGTTTTATTTATATCAATCTGTTTAGTATGAGACTAATAACATTTCATTTAACGAACGCCAGTTCACACAATTTTAATTGTCTTACCACAAGATGGAACGTAATATCGTTTGAACTGTCCATCTTTGAATCATTTCATGGAAATTATTACTTTATTGGTCAATCATCATTGGATGTACAACAGTAAGTCTGAAGGTTGAGAATTAAAAAGGACATACATCGTTTTCTTCATTCATATCGAAGATTGGAGACCAAGACACAAATATTCATATAGTTATACGTAATAACTAAATTTATTTTGATAAGAATTTTTTACAATATAAAACAACAACAGAGTTACGCACCCCCAAATAAGAAAGATCTTGAATTATGGGGCGGCTATAAACATTTATTTAAAACAAGATCAAGATCTGCTAGATGTAAGAAATTATTTACACCTAATAAAAATATATATATATACATACATCTATAATAATACAATGTGAAAATTAACAAAATATAAAAAATAATGAAAAATTGATCAGATTAAAACTTGGGAATACATAATTATTTAATAATTTTGAAATCCTTTAAACCATTTTAGAACCTCTTTTTTGTACACATTTATATTTATATTTTAATAAATTAATATTTCAATTATCCAACTTTACGATACATAGCGTGAATGAGCTGGGGTTCGGTGGTTTTAGGTAAGTTTGTTCGAACAGCGACGTAGTTAGTTTAAATACAAAATAGTTGTATTTCTAAAATCCTTGTACGATAGTTTTGAGTTGAAAATGAATTAATGTATTTTTAGACGAACCGTGTTCAATCCAAGTTGGTAATAACCGAATGGTACTCCTTTACGGATCAATGACAACATGAGTTGGGAGAACCGAATGTTACTCCTTTACGGATCAATGACAACATAAGTTGGGAGAACCGAATGTTACTCCTTTATGTATCTATGACAACTTGTGATGGAAAAACCGAATGTTACTCCTTTACGTATCGATCACAACATGAGTTGGGAGTAACCAGATGTGAATCCTTGACGAATCTTTGCAACTCGAGTCGGTAATAACCTAATGTTATTCCTTTACGAATCGATAATAACTTGAGTTGAAAGTAACAAAACGTGACGAATCTTTTGCTACTTAAGTTGGTAATAACCTATTGTTACTCCTTTGCGAATCGATAATAACTAACGGGTGATATTGTTCAGTAAGCATTTGGAAACAAATATTCAAATGTGAAACTCACAGGTAAAAAAAAATATTTCCCCAAAAATAATACAAATATCGGATTTTTTATACATGTATTTATATAAAAGATTGAATAAAAGGTAATGTAAACAAAAAACTGCTATTGATTTGCTCGTGTATTAATGTCTGTTAATATCGTGTCATGAAAAAATTATTATGATGTTTTGATTTCAGTGACAATGGTTGAAATTATTTTCCGCTGATGCTTTTAATGTCGAGCGCCATGGGATTACAAAGCTTTGTTTCCATAGGAGTTGAAAACCTTTTTATTTTCAAAACCCTTTTGTGCCGTTAGTCCATATTCAGTAATGAAAATATTTGTGTGGAGTTCCAGTTAAAGGTAAAACATTCCGGTCGGTACAGATGTGCACCCGAACCCATCAATGAATCCATTTCATTTCAAAATATTTCTTTTCTTTTCACAAAAACATTTCTTTAATTCTTATCAGAATCACTTTGTAAAAGAAATAGATATCTGATCCGGTCGATGCTGAGACCATACAGACGATGAGCAGCACAATTGACACGCCAAATGAGAAAACGGCAACCTGTAATCTGGATAATGAACTATTACTAGGGATAGAGCGGACAGGGATTTAACCCTTAACACCCTTAACACCCCGAAAGTAACGCGATATTAATTATCTCTTAACTCTTTGTTTATTATTCTTATATTGCGTTTTGTTTATAGCGACATCGGAAATATCGCCAAAACCGCTGTAAAATCACATTTAAACTAATCTCAATATTAATAATGAGACAAAATATTTTGTTTATACCACTATTTATTGATTAATTAATACTTTAAATTCAATTATAAAAAAATATCCCAAGTTCTATACAACCAGTTTGTTAAAAATTAAAGACTTATATATAACAAGGATAAGGACGATATTTTTAAAAAATCGGGGGTTTACGAATAAATTTGCAATTATTTTCATATAGGTAAAACTTGCAGAAATGTTGATATTATAATTAAGGAACATTTGAGATGCCTAAATAACAACAACTATTCAGAATTTTCCAATCACCTTTTGGAAACAAACCAATTTTGATATTAACAAGGGTTTTGAAATTGTACATACAAATACTAGGGGTTTAAATTTAGATAAATTTGAAATTTTAAAAATAAGAAAAAGTGTTAATAGCAAGCTTAATATTGTAAATAACCAAATCATCTTTATAAATAGTCACTTTTTAAATTTGTTTTCATATAAGTTCTTACGTATTCACCACTTTATAAATATTTGTTTTTATCTATGCTTGTATTTTTTAATTTCAATAAATAGTTGTGTAAGCAAAATATTAATATAAAATGAAGCCATAAAGTAATTTTGCAAATATTGAAGAAGTAATCTCAAAATATTTATTTTAAATGTTACCGGTTCCTCGAATAAAATAATTAGCCTGCCGCTTCTATAACGCCATAATATCAAACAAATCAAAAATGTTAAATATTTTCCATATTATTTTGTGCCTTGTTGTATTTATGGAAAAGTTTTACAAAGTTCGACGGCCACTCATTCGGCGCTGGAGGTAGACGACGCGACACATATTGTGAGAATAATTATGAGATGTCGTCTTCCCTGCTGATGATGATATGATCCAGAGAATAAATAGTTCTCGTACAGATGGCGTAGTGTTCGCGTGCTCATGATGGCGTATGACCAGTCGTTAAACAGGATTGTTATTAAGTTATGAGTGTCTGTAGTGTCACCCACCCCCCTGGTCAAAAACCTTAGCTCCGAATTAGAATGCATTGATTTATAATTTCAGTCAGTTCACAACATTTTGTGCATTCTTGTTAATTTTAACGATAACCCAGATTACAGCAACAAGCATATTTATCTCGACATATGAACAACGATAGTCTTTATATAATATGTTTGGATATGTACATTTTACTAGTGAGCTTATTTTAAAGTGGCTAGTTTAAATATAATGAAATCGTTAACTTGGCATCCAGTGTATACAAAAGTTTGAATCACGGTATGCGCTTAAAAAATATTTTGCGCAGCCAATTCGTGAGCTGGGGGAGAAATTAATAATAATATTACCATATCAGTATCTGGTAGGGCCTGGGTTGACTACATTACTAATGAAGATGTAAGACGCATAAATAAGTCAAGATAACTAATGGTAACTATCAAGGAAAACTGCATAGTTGGACATATTCTCCACAATGAAAAATATGAAGAGATAAGAAGTGATCCAGGTTTGAATCTGGGTAGTGTTTACGCGCCTTATTACTTCAATTGGCACCACTGGGTTTCTTGGTTTAATAATAATGTACATGTGTGTGTGAGTATTACCGCCCTTTTTTCGGAAAGCTAAGAAGACGGTAACCGACAGGAGTAATTCTTTCTACATCGCATGTTTCGACCAATCCAGCGGTCCAAATAAACTACCAGTGCGCGCTTCAGTCGGTCGAAAGCAAAAATAAAAGGTTAGTGCAGTTAATATATCATATGTGTGCTAATTGTTAATCGGAAACTTGGGAACCAGCTATCGAAGGCATTTACATAACCGGGTAGCAACTAAATATTTTTTCGATAAATAGATTTTTTTCTATCTTTCTACTTGATTAATTTAATTTGTATTGAAAAATATTATATTTTACGGAAAGATAGAAAGTGGTTTAATGTTCAAAATGTTGGTGATCTAAAACAGGATATATCAACGTACAATCGCCAACATTCGATAGGAGACGGCATATGAAGAAGAAGTCTTGTATGATGACAAATCGTGTACGCGCGCACACTCGCACACCTTAGAGGTAACATTGTACAAAATAATTAATATACTATATGACTAAATATTGCATTAATTTTACGAATAGGATTATTTTACACATGAATTTAACCACCGGTAAATTATTAGCTAATTTGTTATAACCAATGACGTATTTACTAAATGTAATGTGGTAGAATAAATTCTCTGTATCAATATAGGTTCGCGTTCCACCCCTACGACTCGTTGCGGCTATGAGGTGAGATGCGGACCAGCTGAGGGTTACGCGGCGGGTGATGGGGGATGGGAGCGGGTCGAGGGAAAGTTGAAACAAAAGAAGAAACAACAAAAAGGGAGCAGCAGAGGCGGAAGTTATATTATTTGGTTTCCCGCGGAACAGAGAACGGCAGACTGATTATTTAAGAAGCCAAGTCCTGGAGTCTTTACCCTTTCAATCATGGTCGGATGCTCCGCTGCCGTATTTGAACAGACGAGAATGACATTTTTTTAATTTTTTAATATTAATTATTAATAACAAGAAAGATATAAGTCGAATCAATTTCATGTGTCTTATTTTAAACAATGTATTATAATTTGGTATTTAATTGGATAATTTTTGGAGCGCCATTTTTGTAAAAAAAAAAAAAATTCAAGAACAATTTACACATAAACTATTTATAGTCTTACATTATCTTTTGACTTATGAAAATGATTTTTTGAAAATGTGCGTTTTTAGTTTCTTCTTAAATAAAGTCTCTGGTGCACTGTTTCTTATGACGGAGGTCAAAGAGGTCCACGCTCTTGGGCCTGCCACCGCATTTGCCCGTTCGCTAATCTTAGACTTCTGGCAACGGCTGGATGATTCTATAACCTTTCCTGCGGCTGAACGGAAAGTTTGACGTCTACCGTTAAAGTCTGGAGAACAAAGCTCTTGAAGATACAGAGGCGCCATGTTATGTGTCGTCTTTTATTTTGTTTGTTTACTTTTGTTTATAAAATTTCAGATTTTAAATCAGATTAAGTGTTGTTTTCAATTATCTTTCAAAATTCTGTAGAAATAAAGAATAACATTAAAATATATCATTAAAGTATGATATTTATCATAAGCATTTATCGAATAAAGTAATTAAATAATCGTCTGACACTTGAATGGACGTGAAAAAATATTGCTCTCTGAACGTTCCATTTTTTAAGTGATTCGATACGAGAAGGTTGTACGAGTAAACCTACCAATCTAGGTTTTGTATAAATTTAAAAACATGTTTTTTTTTCCGTCAGCACTATTATTACTATTATTACTATTACTTATCTTTTCGAGTGACGATTGTAGATTTTTATTTAATCGACATGTACAAATGCAAAGAATCACAAATTAAGTGATTTTTACCTATTGTTTAAATTTAGTTATTGAAGTAAATGGGATATTTTATCAGTCTGTTACCGAATCTAATAAGAAAGCTCGCAAATTCGAAATAGGCATGTTGCACTCGTATATAACTTATCGATAATGGCCATACTCGACCTATGTTCTTTCTTATCCTGTTAAAAGTGACAAGGCTTGATCACAACAATATTAGGGAAACTACTGTATCAAACTGTACTACTGTAGTAAGATTAAGAAAGGATCACTTAGGTGGTTTAGTCATATGGAACAGATGAATGAGGAGAGAACGGTAAGAAAGATATATGACGTAAGTGTTGATGGCACCAGAAGTAGAGGACATCCGCGGAAGATTTGGCACGACCAGGTAAACCTAATACTGGAGGATGATCCTGTTAGAAGCCTCAATAATCGAGAAGATATATGAATATGGATTAGGCGAGAATTGTGTGTCAGGACAGAAGAGTGTGGCACTCTATCCTCTCTGCCTACCCCTACCGGGAAACGGCGTGAAGGTAAATT
This sequence comes from Eubasilissa regina, assembly GCA_022840565.1. Lineage (NCBI taxonomy): Eukaryota > Metazoa > Arthropoda > Insecta > Trichoptera > Phryganeidae > Eubasilissa > Eubasilissa regina. The sequence continues at coordinate 34,312,763 of JAINEB010000018.1, forward strand.
AGTTAATTAGTCTTCAGAGTTTCAAAACTTAGCATTTGATCTATAGATGATACGAAAGCTAAATATCTAAAATATTACAATATTTTAAACTATTAATAGTTATAGCTATATGTAGATCAACTAATTCCAAAAACATAAACGTAAATATATATAAATGGTATTCAGTTTTGAAGTAAACCACGTTCATTCAGATTATTTTCGTAGAATCTAGAGCATTGTCTCGTTAAGTAGATGTGCTCATGTCCGAGTATATATGTAAACTAATTGCCTCTCCCCTTTGCTATACTATATTGCTATACTATGTATATTGTGGATAACCTTTCCTAAATACTGATGAGACGTTCATTCGTCTCGCAGTCCAAACTATGCGCTGCACACGATACCAACACGACATCTCTAAGAAGTCAAACATGTGTATTATTTTTCATTTCAGTGTACGGGTTTCAATTTCATACAATGTTAAGAAAAATACCATGATCGTATATTTTAACTATACGAACTTATATGCTTGAACGAATTTTGACAGACTTGGCAGTACCAAATCATTTTTGAACCTCCACATTTAATTTCCTGAGACGAGCACCTCTAAATAAATAAAGATCATTAACCTTTTCGTAATCATAAAGAACGTAAGTTCTATGTATCTGCAGATCAAAGCGATATACTAAAAGTATTGTTTTCTAGAGATTAAGTTAATTCAATGTTATTTTCATCATTATAAATTCGGGGACAAAATAGATACATTACGTTTTTTTTAATCTACTGTGCACTAATTTGTTTTCATATATATCTACCAAAAATAACTGCAAGAAGTCAAACATGGAAAATACATGATATTTGAACTTAGTTCAGTTTATAATTAAACTTTTATTACAGTATATTAAAGTTTTCACAATGAAAACGATACGTTATAACTCCTCCCAATGAAAGCAATATGGAAACATTATTTACATACTCGTATATATCAGACGCGGGTGTTTCATACATGCTATGGATGCTCCGTATCCCTCGTGTTCTAGAGTCAAAAAGCTTTGTACTTTTTGTTTCTAGCCGAAAACAGTACTGCTGCAAATAAATTCGTCCTGTCTTTTAGAGAGCAGTCATAACACACTACGACACGACGTGCGCACGAAGCGAAATACATATACATTCTCAACTTTTTGAACATCTATGAATCGCGTAAACACACAGATACCAGCAATAATGAATTCTACCATTCGTTCCGTATCCACAAAGTATTCGACTTTCGCGCATGCGCATTCAGTTCTGGCTGTTAAGCGTTCATTAGCAGTATCCAACGTACAAAAAACGACTTTAATGCACAGAATAGGATTGTTTTGAAGATTTTGTTTGTGTGACGCATTTGTGACAGTTTGGTTTGAATACTTGAAGCCTAATTATTAAATATTCTTCGATTATGTGTTATATTTGATAGTAGGTATAAACTTATCAACCAGCATCACTTATACAAAAAATCACCGACCGCCACTGGTAGGTAAAAATTTTCAATAGAATTATTTCCATTTGTCGCCATTCTCGACTAAAAATATTACGTTGGCACTAGTCGAGCGCATATTTTAAAATTGTTACAATTTGACAGGACAGTAGAAAGGTATATGGAAGACACGTCTCTCTCTCTTCATTATGATCATTGCTGAGACACATGATCTTTTATGTGATTCATTTTAATAATCTACCTCCATCTGGATGTATCTCCAGTATGTCTGGATGGAGGTCTTGTGTCTCTATAGTACAGATACAGAACTCTGAAGTTAATATGTTCTCATTCAGTTGGTCTGTACATACAAGAGAGCTGGTCTAGAGGTTTAGTTAATGGGGTTCTACTGAACACAATAAGCTTCTTCAAACTGTCACCTTATTTTAAAACCTGCATTATTATCTCAATTTGATGCTCTCGGAAGATGGAGATTAATTCTTCCGTCGGTCCATGGAATATGAAACATACGGCAGAAGATGTATATCAATTTTACCTTTCTCGCTTTAATCGTCCACGACTATGCACCATACAAGAATATGGAGAATAGTGTATGTTAAAAATGACACGTAAGTTATAACAACGAATACAATTTCTCCCTATAAACATCGAACAAATCGTATTAATAAAAGTATGAACTATACATGAAATACATATTTTGATTAAATATAATGTGGGTTTGAGCTACTCACATGCTGGTTAGATAATTAATAAATTTGGCAATTTTAGATACAAATATGTTTAACTAAAAAATAATAATTGAGATATTAAAAAATATTCACGACATTGCGTCTCCTGCCGCCACGACTGGGCGGGACAATGGCAGCGGTGCCCACCATCCGCCATCCGCCATTCACAGCATCCCATTTTAATTTATTCAAATTTCCCCTGACATTTCACCTATACCCATTCATTCTGTACGCGAACGTAGCCTATTATTTTTATGTTTTATGCCACGTAAGCGTACATCGCCTATTAACTGTATTTACTTGATGCAAAATGTAGAAAAACTCTTTTCAGGGCTTACGAAACTAATTCAGGTGGTTTTTGTTGTCACGAGCTAGAAAAAATTTATTTATTCGATTGTAAATATTTGTACGTATTATTAAATCTACATTAGTTATTTACTTTGTACTGCTGGTTATGTTAAATCAGTGTTGAGATGGACATATTTTTAATGACATGTTTTTATTCAGGTACCTTTTTATGTATGAATATATAAATATTACTTAACAGCAGAACTTTCTGGCGTTCAAAACATACTCTTCTATATGAATAATTATAAAACAGATATCTTCTACAATTATTTTTTTTAATTGATTTTTTTTTTATATTTCACTAAAATAAGTTCACTTCATCTACTTCTTATACACAATACTTTACCCAAAACATTAACAAACCCACAAAATACACTCTCAATTATTTTGCTAAACTTTAATATGATATAGTGTGGTGTACGTTATTGGTACTTGATTAGTATAATATGTACTATGTAAACTGAATATAATTATATGCGTATATATTGTATCTTACCAGTATTAAATATGTAAAATAACAAATTATTAAGCTCGTCTGAAAGTTTATTTATTCTCTAACAGCGACAATAGTTTAAAAACATATAAATATTTTGAGGCAATTAATTTATCAAGTACTCGTAGTACCAATATGTTTATTATTATATTTAAAAAAATCGATTATAATCAAATAATACCTATTATAACAAACATATATAGATAGATACAGAATAAATATAATATAAGGCTTCATGAAACTTTCCAAAAATTTAGATAAACAGGGCCCGTCTGTGTTTTTATCTCATTCCAAACCCACACTCGAAATAACGTAAATTATAATTGAGTTATTAGTATGATTTCTTCCCATTCATCCGAAGTTACGTTGTGTTATTATACCTAATGCTGTATAAAAAAGTAGCTAATATATTTACGTTATTTATTATCAAAACACAAACAATTCAAATGGTAGTAAAGTAAGAAGATATTATAAAAATAAATTGTATATTTGTGTTTTGTATTACAGTTCCTCGTATAATTATTTGATTCACTGTAGAATAAATTTGAGAAACAATCGAATTATTCATGATGTTAATATTTTTAATTTGTCAACACCCATGGAAATTTTCACGTAAGTTTTTCAATACTCCATTGAAAAGAAAAATCAAGTTCTACTCTATTGAATTGTGGCACTAAACTACTGCTAACTTCAAGTCTAATGCAATACTCGTATGACTTTACCAATGCGCAAATTGTTCATGAGTATTTGCAGAATAATAAATGTGAGAGAAAAAAAAAATATTGTACATCAGAAATATATGATTTTTTACAGTAATTGTAATAATTTTGCGAGGAACTATGTAAGGATTTTAAAATAAGTGTGCAGTTCTGCTAGAAAAAGGTGCACCAAAAAACATTTTTCTGCTGTGTCCATTATATTTCTTTAATTTGTAATCGTCACATAAGATGAGCAACTTATGTGAGAAATAAAAGAGCTCGCAGTGTTATAAACCTCTGCTAACAGCCGAATCGCCCAAGGCCACCTTCTCCTCCATGATGCTGCAGCTATTTCCTTCTGCCTCTTCACCCTCGAGGGGCCTCCTCTCTTTTCCCCATCCCTACACGAGGTTTGGAAGTAAATTAAAATGGAGTGCCAACACGAAACTGGCTAGGGGATGAAGAGCTGTGATTCTGTGGTGTGATGTGTGATCTCGCATTGTCTGACGGAGGCAATGATGTGTGCGCGAGAACGGTAATCCGTAAGTAATAAATAATTAAAAGGATAATCTCAGTAGTTGCGGGAATATCACGCTTTGTAAATAATTAAAATATTATTTTATATCACCTATTTTACTATAAAGTCCAAAAACATATTTTATAATTAAACTTAGATCGTTAAACATTAATATCACTATTTTTATTAATTTCAGTTTCGATTTTTAGATCACGGTTTCTTGATCATTGAAAAATATAAATGAATCACTTAGAAAATACACAGAAAAAATCTAATCACCACCGAAATACAAACGCAAAGCGAAACATTCTTCTGGAAAAGTTTCACATTTGTGACGTTGTATCTTCATTATAAATTACCGGCAATTGAAAATTTCGAGTTCGTTTCCTATATATTTTTGCTTTTATTTTTATACATCTATGTATAGTTTGTTTGGTGTATAATAAGTGTATATATAGTTTTCAATGAATGGTGGGTAAAGAAGATTCTATATTGAAGGCTTCGCACAGCTAGAAGAAGAAGAAGTGTTGGCCGTCCTTGAGTTCGATAGACCGATGATATCAGAAAGGTGACGGGCAACAAATGTCAGAGAGGGGTTGAAGATGGAGAGAGATGATTAACCTTGGGAGAGATCTATGTCTAGTAGTGCAGAGATATAGATTATGATGTATAGTATAGTATCTAAGTAAGAAAAATTAATGAACCCATGACACTTGGACCTGTTACATAGATTTTTCTCTGAGTTTAGAGTCTAGACTAGGTTTTAAAAAATATTTAAAAAAATATATAAATCGACATTTAGTTTCTAGGTAGGTAGTGCCTATAAATAATTGAAAAATATATGTGTGATAGCTCCTGACATTTCATGTATACTCGTACATCTCATTCAATGACATGTCCCAGAGCAGTGCGATTGTTTCGACTTAACGAACCAACCTTAGTAAGTAGGTACGTACCCACGAGCCAAAGCAAGCAGAAACTGTATGAAGACTTCCCAGGAGAAATTATACGGATAAATAAATAGCATTTTCAAAACGAGATAATTTTCGTAAGTAGACAATCTCATAATTATTTTCCTTTGATGAAAATATTGAATTAATTATTTGTAGATTCCACTGTTTCTTAAATGTACGCCAACAGTTGGTAATTATTACATTAAATTATTTTGTAATTTCACAATTTGATTATAATTGATTTTTAATACAAATTAAATCTACAATTAGAAAGATATGTAGAAAAAAACTATTTATCTAAAAAATATTTCCCCGTATAGGAAAAGATACAGGTTTGAATCCCGGTAGCAACAAAAAATTTTTATTAATTGTTTTTTTCTGTATATCTTTCTTAATTGATACATTAATTTACTTACATACCACAAAACTGAAAAAACTGCAATTTCACAATTAATAAAGTATTCTCTTTAATATTTTTTTATTTTTTACTGAAAGTTTATATCATTGGTTTTAGAATTACTTATTCATTATTAACGTTTTGTTGTGTTTCTTGGAATTTGGGAAAATATATAAATTTTGCCTATACTTCCACTTATACTTATATCTTTATTACACGAGCCAATTCTCAGTACGTATGTAAAGTAAGTAGACGCTTTGGATTGAAACTTGTCATTATTTATCCGTAACCCTGCCTTTCAGTGCATCAGACGTAATTTCTCAGTGATGTCTTATTAACCATGTCTATCATTTATTCCGCCGATTGTTGCTTGAAATACGTCAGAAGGTTACTCGAAAACTACCTGACCGTCTTCCATACAACCCGGACTTGGCGCCATCAGACATATTTTCTCGAAATTAAATTAATTTTTGGGCATGCAGGCAAATGACGCCGTACACGAAACTGTCAACAACCGGTTCAGGCGGCAGACTTCTTCAGCGACGAGAGTGTCGAGCTCGTCTCCTGGTCTCAAAAATGGGGAATATACTGAAAAGTAGTTTATGACATATTTTCATAGTAATTAGACAGAAAATAAATTAACGACCAAACGATTCTTTCTTTAAAAATGATTGCCACCTATTTAGAATTTCTTCCAATGTGCACTCCAAGAGCGGGCTGAAGGTACATTGAAATTTTAACCAGGCTGGTCCATCGTGTTGGCGACGTTCCGTGACATCTGGCTCCTTCTATCCTCTCTTGGACCATGGCGTCGTCATGTTTAGTGATTAATAATTCGTATATTTTCATATATACAAATATATTTAATTGTCGTATATTTTTAGACAAATATTGAAGACAGGCTCGAAAATTTCAAGTACATTTTTATTATTCATTTAAAAGCTATATTTGTACGGCAGTCACAAAAAAATATTTATATATGTACTTTAAAACGAGGTAACATTCAATATACTAAAAACTCAAAATGACCATCAATTAATACAAGAAAAGTATCTATATCGACGAAAGTGGTACTTACATTAAATATGAGGCGAGGTTTTTTTTGCAGGATATTACCGGTGTAGCGCTGCGGTTGCGATGTTGCACATGCGCAATAGTTTCCTTCACCTGTTGACTCACCACATGCAATGTTAGATTTACATCTTTCCTTGTTCCTTGGTGGCAAGCATTTTGATTATGATGATGAACTCAATGACGAAGTACAGGTATGATTTTCATCCCAGGCGGCGTCATTCTACGATGAAGGTATACAAGAATTGGTGCCTCGTTATGACAAGTGTCTTAATAATGGTGGCGACTATGTTGAGAAATAATTTAAGGGGTGGCGTCCGAAGAAAATAAAGTGTTGTAAAAATGATGACGTATTTCTTTAAAATAAATTCTAGTATTTACATAAAAAACGCGCCTCGTAATATATGTATTTGTATTATATAGAGCATTAACAGTTTAATGATAGAACATAGTTTATAATAAATGTGTTTTATTAGATTTTACAAATTCTCATCGCATGTATTTACTACAATTAAAAAACCCACCATAGTATATTTAAGATATTCATATTTTACCCAAAAATGAGAATTAAAATACCTACCAGGATTATATAAATTCATTAACATATTTACGTAATCCGATGAAATCCTATCATTAATAGATAAATACACCTTTCTTCTAGGTATGCTCGCAAACTGATTAAATTATCGATTTAATGTTATTATGTTTCTGATTACTCCAAACCTAATTTGTGTAAAAATTTGTGAACTATGCAAATCTCAGGTGGTGCTGCTAGGCAACCCCTGTGCGGCCTCCTTGTAATGAGCCGACCGCCGATTCATGAAGGTGGAAGCATCCAATTATTTCTGAATTAATCTTCGCTTTGCTTCGCACAGATCACCTGTAGTTACAGCTAAAGGCGAGGATTTAATAACCCCCACATTGTTTACGCTTCCGCGATTAGCTCGAGGTAGAGTTAAATATTTAAAAACCCTTAAATAGCACCAACATAATTAAAACCTAGCAATGAAAACAGTTTAGTATAACAAGTACTGCAAATATATCAAATGTACAAAAAATCATCTTAAAACAAGTAGTTTAAAAAGAAATGCAATAAGGAGAACACGTTCTCATTGTGAAGTTGTAATTAGGTAATGTAATAGGTCTGTGATATTTTAAATACTAATTAAATGTATTAATTAGAAATATATTTTTCTAATTAATACATTTAATTTTATTTTTAAATATATTATTTAAATAAAATATATATAGAAATATATTTTTTTAATTAATACATTTAATTTGTATTTAAAATGCATGTAAATTAGTGACACCAATTTTGTTTTTATTAATTATTACGTTTGTAATTATTTGGTAGGTACCTACTATAAATCCTACAATAGAAACAAAAAATATCTATAATACCTTTTAGTACTCGTACATGAATATTTTTAAAATAACTAACTTATTATCGAGTCCTTTTTCCGCGGGGATAGGCAGAGAGAATGGAGCGCCACACTTTTCTGTCCTGACACACAATTATCACTTCATTCACATTCAACATCTTCTCATACAAGCTCGTTGATTATTAAGGCTTCTAACAGGACCATCTTCTATTATCTACTTTATCTGATCGCACCAAGTCTTCCGCGGACGTCCTCTATTGTCTTGTATCTTTTTTATCATTATCTGCTCCATTCATCCGCTCTTATATCCGTTTCATATAACCAAACCACCTAAGTATATCTCGCTATGCTTAGGTCAGCTTTACATTATCTCCTTATTACTTCATTCTTCTCTCATGTATTCTGTCATATTTTAGAGTTTCTGGGAGTGTTCATATAATTTTTCATATATACAATTTAAATTGTATAAGTGTACGAATATATATGTAGTTAGTTATCCGATATAATACAATATAGTGAATATAATTAATAATACACATATTTGAATAAGTAATTATTATTTAGTCCAACATAATAGGTGCCCATCTATCGTTGGCTTGGATGTTTTACCTAATTAACTTAACTTTAAGATAATATAATATTGTGATTCCACCGAATTCAACTGAGAAAAAATATTGTGTTCTTAATATTACGATAGTATAACGTATGACACAATAATAAATTCAAAAATCATTACAGATATTAATAATAGTTTTATTTCGGTAGTTTGTTTTATTTAGCTACATAGTTATGTATATTTTGGTGATGGTTAAACCGTTGTTTAAACTATATTGTGACTGTGATTGTGTTCGATTATAACGTTGATTGGTGACTGATTATTCGTAATTCTTCGAGGAATCACTGGAACACTAGAAACTAATCCTCCAACATTTAAATCTCAGTTAAAAATCATGGTTATAATCCAACAATATCACTGTCACAATAGCGATTTCCCATCACTAGTCGAGGGAACCCGTCCCCGCAGAATATTGCCGACCAGATGGAAGTACATTACTTTTTTCTCAATGGTAAAAAATAATTATACATATTTTAGAAAGGTACTCACAGATATTTCTAGAACTTAACGGCATTAGGACACCAGACTGAAAAAGCTCAAGGGTAAAAATACTCGTTCTTAAAAAATGTCGTAAATTTGGAAAATATTATCTTCCATAAGCCAAATCCATTTCCAAAAACTTATGGCGGCGAAATTATTCCGTTTTGAGGATACCCATAATAACACGAGGCTCGGGGCTTGGCGGTTTTCGGCACATTTTTTGAACTTGCACAAACAAAACAGTAATAAACATGACTTTGTATAACTGAACTAAAAGTAATAAACAAATTACTAGCAACGGTCCAGACATCGGTGGTATATAATCTCTTACCGGGAGACAAAAAGTCTAAATTATATTTCTATAGAACAATGGCAAAGGGTCGATTGTAAAACGATTAGGAAAGTCTACGAAATACTTGTCGGCAAACCATTTAACCCACGATATTCTCATTAAAATCACAACAGTTAAATAATGCTGTAAATCTTAAGGCGAATTTTGACAAACGGTTACATACGTATGTAACCGTTTAGTATAGGAGTAATATTGAAGGACATCCCTCTAAAATGACAAAATAGTATGTCTACAAAAATTATCACCTAGATTTTTCAAATTATGAATAATATTAGATAGTAACGAATTGGGTATTCTGATAAAGACATGTGTATTTAAATACAGCTGTGAATAAATTTCAAATAATAATTAAATAAATATTTGTTAAGAAAAAAACTGATGACCTTCATAGATTATATTAATATCTTCGATTTACACGTTTCTTTCATTGTATCAAACAATTGTTCAAATATGTGTATATTTTAGGAAACAAACAAAATGTAAAAATTAATGAATGTGTATCTTCCATGCAATTGTGAAAAATAATGATCGCGGGTAAGATAATTTTGCAGGCATTTGATTTTAAAAAATCTAGAAATACGATTTATTTCTGAATTACAAAATAATGAAGATTTCGGAGAATTTAATTATATTAAATTTCTGTGAAATATTGAATAACTGCGCATTCAGGCGTGTGCAGTCAGTAAATTGAAATAAGCTGAACGTAACTATGTATTTTGAGAAATAAGGCGAAATTAAATTTAATTAGTTCAGCGTATTTCAAAGTACTGACTCCTGCATGTATTAGATTATTTGTGTTTACTTACTTAAATGTTTCTACTAAAACAATTTTATTATTAAAGAAGTAAAGGAAAAATAATTTAATGCGGGACTAAGAGAAAAAACATTCTCAATTTTACAATAAATAATTTAAGCCTTTATGTTTTTGTTTGAATTTTGGGAATTTAAAAAATTCAAGGATTTTAATAAATTTGCTCGTTTGATGGCTTTCAGACATTAAAAAAGTACAGTGTCCTTAAAGAAACTGTAGATTCTTTAAAAAATTTAATGGGAAATAAATATAAATACAATATTACTGTGATTCCTAATGCAATTATGATAATTGTGGAAATCACGTTATATTTGACTGTATTTATTATACTGTATTGGATAATGTATATGTTAATGTACATATGTACTGAAAAAAAATTCTTGTACGTAAATGTCTCTCCTTGAGAAAACTTTTATTTTTATTTTAAAAACGACCATACGTCTTCTTCAATAGACAAACGATTTCAGATATAAAACCGAAAAAATGATATATGAATAATAAACTTTATGATTGCAACTTATTGTCATTTATGTTATTCCAGGAAGGTGCAGTGTAATTCCGTTCAGTGCCATGTTACTCTTTGTGAAATTTTGTAATAAAATTATTTTATTTTATACATTGCATTATGACAAAATCAACTTATTCTTTTATTTATTATTGTGAAAATGGAAATAAAAATATCGACGGATATGTAGAAACAATGCTATATATTTTTGGTTAGTTCTGACATCCTGAAGAAGAAAATGGTATTTTTCGAAACCGGTAGATGTATTTAAACTCAATTCAAGTGGTTAATAAAACAAAGATAATAAATAAAAAATATTATTTAAGCCATTGTGAGGTTAAGTGATTGCGAATGTTCAAACATGTTGTATGAATATGGGTGATGTAATAGTGTGCGTGTGAATATATATGTAATGCGAATCAGAAGGATTATGATGTCTCTGATGAGACTACTCCATGCGAGAGTGATGTACACCCAAATATTAATCCATCACTCTCATGTCTGGTTAACTATCGCGGGTTGTATATTGTGTGACCAGAGCAGGTTAGAAAACGAATAAAAGGCTTTCATTTGTCACTTGATTTATTATCAGGCAGAGAAATTTGACCGTACAATAAAGTTACTACGCGCAAATAGTTTACGGATTATGTAACTTCTGTTGGGAAAGCGGCGGCAATTCGAGAGACAACCTTCCCGATGGTTGCTGGTCGTGATCGTGTTGTTACATGTGTCGGTACTGGGAGAGACTTTACGGCTGCTGGGAGATTTGTTTCATGCACCGGGGTTTAACGCTGGGCGATGATGATAAAAGTGAAGGCGATATAGACCCTCATATGCAGAATAGAACTAACTGCATTCTCACCGCAGACTTCAATATTTAGAGATTTGTTGTTATACATGTAAAATAATTAAACAAAAATATTGATATGTTCGCCTAGGTTTAATTATTAGACACGATAAACATAACGCGTAATCACCGCCATAAGTCAAGATGCACTTGACTGCTTTTATAACACGTGACTGCTGAAATTAATGAAAATATTTTAAATATGTATTTAACGGTACTAAAGATGGATGTGGATATTAAATGTGTATTGTGTTTCTTGAAATAATTCAAGAAACGGAGGGAAAATTAGATATTAAATTTAACTTTATTGTGATTACTCAGAAAGTAATTGACATTAATTAATAAATTATTTTGCATTAATTCAATTGATGATGATGATTTTTAAATTAAGGTATATTTATATTACACATATTATATATGCTCTCCTCAAGATGATTTACAATACATATATAAATTGAAAACATATTTATTCAATACATTGAAATAAAGTCTTAAAAATTTCACTATGTAAACAACTATGTTGTATTTAGTTTTTCGAAGTCACTCTGTGTACACCTTTCATGCCAATCCTAGGACGCATAAATATTAAATATAATTGTTAAAAAAACATACCTTTATGATAACTACCTATTGTCATAAATGCTTAGTAATAATTTTTAAGCTTAGGGAAAAATTAAAAAGTATTAATTTTCGATTAATTTCTAAAGTTACTAAACGTTTATCACAAAAAGTATTTAATAAGTACGTTTAAATTATAGGTGGTTATAATTAATTATTTCATTTGACAAAACATCAATTTCATAGTTTAGGGCTAGTTAACGGAGTTATCAAATGGCTGTTTAACTAAATGGTCAGCTCAGAGTAATTATAGACTTAAACGGGATTTTAAATATTTTTAATTTTACAGTTAGAAAGGCGGTGTTCTGTGATATTTTAAAACAAATAACCACGTCCGAGAAAGGTTTTTGTCGATTGTAAAACACATAATAATGCCTGCGTAATGTAGGCTGAAAAGATTAAATCACTTTAAGCAAAGAGGATCGTTTGTAGAAAGATTGAAGGACTTTAAAGTCATTTGTACTTTTGTCCAATTTAAATAAACTAATGTATTGTTTAAAGAATTTATTTTGATTTCTTTGTTAATGTTTTCAACATCTATAACAGTGGTCTAACTAAAAAATTGGGATCCAGTACAAATTGCAAAAAAGTATCGAAATGGAAGGCCACACCGTATATGTATTGTATATTAAGCGATTTTATCAACCAAATTAGGGTTCTCAACTTTTTCTGGGACAATTCCGGGACAAATAGCTTAAAACTCAATTTTTTATACATTTTTTTTCATTTATCCTAACTTTTGCGGTTGCAGGCCCAAAAGCGTGGAACTCTTTGCCTTCCGTTATAAGGAACAGTGCATCAGAGACTTTATTTAAGAAAAAACTAAAAACGCACCTTTTCAAAAATTCATTTCCATAAGTAAAAATAACGATTATTAATTAAAAAAAAAAAAAATTGTAAAACTATTAACAGTTTATGTGTAAAGCGCCCTTGAGGTGAAAGTTTTTACGGAAATGGCGCTATACAAATTATCCATCATTATTATTATTATTTTATAGAAACTTAATTACACACATATATATACATACATACATAATAATAATAATAAAAATTTAAAATTTAAAATCTTATAATAACTAATTTAACGTTATATTTTTATTCATCTGGGATACGGGATAGCAATTCAAATTTCGGGAAAATCCCAGCCAATCCGGGACGGTTGGCAACCCTACACCAAATAGTAACATAATATATAGGTGTAGTCCCAACTTTTATCTACAATAGTTAGAATATTTTAATGTAGATGTATTATTTTACATTGATTTTTATCGGAGGCGCCAGGGTTAATACATCATACAACTCTGTTAAAAAACGTGTTATAAAATGTGTAACATTTTAAAGAATTAAATGCAATTAATAAAATAAAGAATTATATAAAATGCATATTTTTTTTTTACACAAAATAAATTAACACCATCTGAACTTGAAATTTAATTCAGATGATATTTGAGGAGACCAACACAAATTAAAATCAGTATACACGGTGAGGCGGAGCGAATAAAAAACACATATTCTAGGCAGAAGTGGTATTATACATGTGTTTGAGATATGTATCAATTTTTTTAACAGGTTTCATTTTAATGCCCCATCAAGCTAATGAGGTGTTATTAATATACATCGTATATGTATGTACTTACAGCGCCGGCGTTACACACAGGCGGAGCAGGCGCCTGCATGTGGTATACAAATCAAGGGGGTAGCCGAAAAATATATAAAATTTAAAAAAAATATTCTGAAGTTGCAAAATGATTATAGATATTGTGTAATAAAAATAATCCATATATAAACAATCCAAGAACGCAACTCCAATAATATAGTTATTTCCTAATAAAGCAGTAATTTATAGTCAACTCTAGTGTCCAGAACATCTTTTGGTAAAAAACTGCCCTTGGGCAAGTTTCAAAATGCCGGCCTAACAAAATACCGCCCTTAACGTGTGTGGCACGCCGGCGGCCGATTTAGGAGGTAGCCGATTTTTGTGGCTGGTTTTATAAAAAATGAAAAAAACAATCATGCCTGTGGCGACAAAAAGTCTGACGTCGGCGCTGTGTGCTTACATGGTATAATCGTCATCTGTCAAGTTATAAAATTTTTTTGAATTTTGATTTTCACTTCTTTCCAAATTATTTAGTGACAACAAATCTTGTAAGGTTACTCTTGACTTGGAAGGCACAAAAAACACAAATATAACTGTTTTTTAAACTAATTTATCAGTTTGTGCTGTGAAAAATAAAACTATGTTGGAGGTCTTCCAAGACTAGGCTATGATTGAATACTAAACCTTTTGAATACTATAATTTCTCCCCCTCCAGTAAAGCGGTCGCTCACTTGTTAAAATTCTTCCACTCGCGTATTTTAAACGTTCACTCACAGTAATTTTAAGAAATGTGATTTTTTTTATTTTCGCTAACATGCCATGTACTGTATGTAGTTAGTTACTCTTTGTTAATATATCATGTACTTAGTACCTAGTGTCAAAAGACTTGAGAACGAAAAAATAATTATTTAAAATTGTAAAACAATAACAGGTCAATAAGAAAACTGACAGGGAAACAATTTTAAAATTTATTGTTTTATAAATATATAATATTAGAATGTATGAGATTTATTATTTTAATTTCCTCTGATTTGATCTGATTTTTTTTTCTTATTTTCACGAAGCATTTATATAAACATATATACCTATCTATAATATTAAGGAGAACACATTCTTATCGTAAAGTTGTAATTATTCAGTACATAGATCTGTGATATTTTTACAAATTAAACGTATTAATTAGAAAGATATACATATAAAATCAATATATATATATATATATTGGTTATATTACACAAAAGAAAAATACATTTAACCTTCATATGGATCCTAATCAAATTAAGTGAATATGTAACCATTATAAAATAAACACCATTTAATTATTAAATTAACAAACAAATATTATTCTAAATGTTTCATATTTACAATTTGGAAAGTTATAAATAAATTCATGATTCAATAATATTAAATTTTTTAAAGAAGTTAAGGATTGTCCAAGTTTAGCATTAAAAATGATCGAATATACCTACCATTTCTTTCTTATAGTTGTGATGATCTACCCCTAGGTGTAGCGTTAGTGTTGATTGTATCCAACAGATGTCCCTGCTGGTTAAGAATGTTACAGATGTAAATAGATAATGCCTACTAGACAGGTAAATAACTTGTGACATCTCTTGTAATTTTTAATATTTGTTTAATTTATTGAATAACAATAAGATTAGGTTAGGTTTGGATTAATTCCTAAGTGTCGAAGCTTAGATAATCGTAGTAAAGCTTTAACGTATTAAAAGTTATACCAACCGAATAGCTTTCTTGAGAACATTTATGAACGTGAACGAGACATGAATGTGGCATTCATAGAAGAGTGTGGCGTTCTATCCTCTCTTCCAACTCCTGCGGAGAAACAGCGCAATGGTTAGAAAGTAAGCTAAAGCCTAATTATGACATTTATTTTATTAGCGGTTCTTTGTTATTTTAGTATTGAATTATTTTTCAAAATTATAATAAATAAGTTAATAAAAAAATAATTGAATTAATGTATAATACATTAATTTGGCATTAATTATAATATACAGGTACAGTAGCTTATTCACATGGGTACAGTAAAATTATTTATTTGAGTGAGATAATGTTTTAAGATAATCTTTTCATTTAAGGTTTGATTTCTTGTTTGTAGTTTCTTGGCGGTTTATTATGAAGTGATACCCGAATTTTTACAGAAGATAGTAATAATAAATTATTATATTGTATCCAATATCCCCGATAAAGGTGATCACCATATTTCTGTGAAGTGCTTCCCTAAATTGTGATCGCTGTGAAAGTGAGGTAAACTTATGTCTATACGCATAATAAAGAAAGAGATAGCAGCAGGGAAGGCTTTACTCCGTAGAAGGGTGGGGTAAAAACCGAGACAAGCCACGATTGGTTGGAAAATATATACGTCCCGCCCCCTTTCTGTCAGTTGAGGTACCGTCGGACGGTGAGGTCATTGCATCAGTCGTGCGCCCGAGCTCGCAGGAACACAACCTCCCGCCACGCTCACCTCGTATTTAGAATAAACGTGAAAATTTAAAGTTTGTTTCAAACTTTTTGAGAACACTTTGTCGCAATTTTTTTGTGTAAGTTATGTCGAATATGTCTGTGATGGGTCACCACGGGTATCCGTTCAATCTGCACGGGAGTATGGAGCCTCAAAGAACGGGCGGTTCGCCCCAGCCCGAAGGACATATCAAGAGGCCGATGAACGCTTTCATGGTCTGGTCCCGTCTGCAGCGCAGGCAGATTGCCAAGGATAACCCCAAGATGCACAATTCTGAGATTTCCAAGAGGTTGGGAGCGGAGTGGAAACTCCTCAGCGAAATGCAAAAGCGGCCGTTCATTGACGAAGCCAAACGTCTCCGCGCCATGCACATGAAGGAACACCCTGACTACAAGTACAGGCCGAGGAGGAAGCCCAAACCTGCGCTCGGAGGAGGCATGGGACCGGGAATGGGAGCACCTCCAGGTCCCGGCGGGTTCCCTGGTTTCCTGCCTCCTTACTTCGCCGGGCCGACTGGAATGCCGAGCCTGGAAAGTTTGAACTATTCTCCGATGCCTCACTACTTCGGATCCGCCTTCGATCCGGTGCACCTTTCGAAGTTGGTTTCGCAGAATGAGCCCCAGGGCCCCCCGAGCCCCGGCGCCTCGGCTGCCGCAGTCGTGAGTTCCTTCTACTCCTCCCTCTACCCTCCCAATAAGCCCTTCCCTCCGCCGCTGTTCCAGATGCCCCCCACGTCCGCCTCCCCGCCCCGAGACCACGGACCTCTGGACCAGCTACGCAGGCCCGTGCCGGTCATTTATTGAAGATGAGGAACCCTGCTATGTGAAAAACCTTGTACATTTTAGTTAGTTAATTTATCCGTGCTAATAAGATTGTTTAAACCTTGTTAAGTGCTGACGGTGGAAGTTAAATTTGATCTCACTTTGACGTGTGCGAGAGTTGCGACTGAGTGACTTATTGTTTCTCGATCATATTATTACTGTTCCAATGATATTTCTTATAAGCGACATTTCGCGAGATCGCAACTCTAAATGTGATGAATATATTGCTTTATCCTGTGATTGTAATGAAATGGATCAATTTACGTGATTAGCGTTGTTAAAATATACATTATTGTGTGAACCATTATTAAAGATTGCACACATTATGCATAAAATTGCAGGTAATTCCAAATATTATTCATAAATATTACATGTTCTCATATAATATAACGTAATGTATAACTTTAAAATGTAAAACTCTTAATAATATTCGTCTATGTAATCTACTCTGAAATCTGTTATTTTATTAGTCCGATCTTAGGCCAGTGTTACTGAATCTACTTACCTAACAATAGTGTATTAATAATAACATTGTCATTTATGTATTAAAGAGTATTTTAGATAATTTATTTGAAAAATTTAAGCAACGATAGTATTTATGTTTCAGTCTATTGTAATTTTAAAATAAATGTCTGTAAATATTAGATTTAGTGTCGGAAGTCGATTTCTATTAGTGATTTGTGTATATTTTATTTCATGACTGTTCTGTTGAAATAAACCGATACTTCTGTAAACTATGCAAATGTTTTAATTATTTATCACAGTTCAAAACAATCGAAAGACGAGGATGACTTCCAAGATGATGACGATATACCTACATACAGAAAAATAACTATTTTCGAAAATTCATAATATCATAATTTAATCAGACATTCATTTATAATAATAAATAAATTAAAGTATAATTTATGACGCTAGTTTATTTAATTGGCGTTTCATTATATTGTAGATATTTCTAAAGGAAAGAATATTGTCCAGTCTAATATCGTACGATCAGGTCAAATGTTGTCAATACCTATCTACTCTTCAAAATTTCTGGAGAATAATCTGATTGATATGCCTAAATATAAAATAAATAAATAGTAAAACAAATTAGATGCACCATTTAAAATGGGATAAATAAAAATGTAATTGAATAATTTCATTTTTCTGAGACACAAGATTTATTTTGATACGTATGTATGGTTACCATAAATTTAATAAAACCTGCAGTAAACGATTGTATAAAGTATTAAGAATAAGATATTCATTAACTCTTTTTCCAAGATTAATTACAAACAAAAATTTAATGATCCAAAATTACTAAACTTTTTTGTTTTTTTCTTGCGATTCACGCTAAGAATGTTTTTGTACTAAGATTATATACATTTTTGAAGCAAATAAATATTTATATTTTAAATATTGGACCAAACAAAAGTTCTTGATGCGACAGTTTTTTTGTTAGTAAACAAAATCAAATAAGTATAGATATAGTACGACAATTAATATTCAAATATCACCGTATCATGTTTTAAGCTTATTGCGGTTGCCTGGCATATATAATTAAATCCATACATTTTTGAACACAGGTATATATATTCTGGTAGTATTTTATATTATTTATATAGTAGTAAAGGTTAGGTAATACATAATTTACCGACAACCAGGCTTACGAGAATCCATATACGAGTAATATCTCGTAATATATTTTAGTGCATTCTTAGGGTAGGTATATATGTGCGGCAATTTCATTTATTATATAAACTTTTCAGCTAAGGTAAGACTAATATTACACAATAGTCCTGGTACTAATACTGGTGTATGGAAATAAAACTTGGTGAAAAGAACAGAAGACTGCAGTGAAAATAAAATCACTTGGGCGTACTTACGGTAAATACATTTATGATAGAATAAATAATTAATAAATTAAGGGCAGATGACCTTAACATATTTAATAAGATTAAAATGGTTTGCTTTGGCGGTTTGGTTGTGTTGAAATTATAAATGAGGAGAGAATAGCAAGATAAATATATGACGCGAGTGTTGTTGGCACTAGAAATAGAGAACGTCCGCGGAAGATTTTGCACGACCAAGTAAATCAGATACTAAAAAATGGAGCAGAACAAAAGAGTGTAGCGCTTCATCATCTCTACCTACTCTTAGTAGGTTAGTTGGTAATTAATTCCATAGGTACTTCAAATATGACAAAAATTTCTTACGTAAGTAAATAAAAACCTATTTTACGTTTTGTATATTAAATTAATATTCAATGAATCGAATTTTTAAACATTGAACAATTAAATTGCTCACATGATTTGCACATAAAAATGAACATAATTTACTTTTTCTGTGGAATTCGCTCATTGTAATCACTGTGGGACCTGCAACGTTTGATAACAATAGCCGGCTGATAAAATAATGCCGAAAATAAAAAACATAATTTTTGAACACAATTGCAACTATTTATATGAAAGTACATTTTTTTTAACACAACTAAATTTATTTGAAAAATTCATTAATAATTGTTGTCTGTCATTTGAGTTTATTAACTTCTGAATGTTTTAAGTGATATTCATAGTGTTCTTCAAAGTTTGTTACTCTGTATTAAACACCACAATTAAATAGTTGCAGGAACTTTCGAAATTTCTTCTTCTTCTGTATGCATGTTACATTCACTCTTTTTTGATAATTTAGAGTCATGATTGGTAACTTTTTTACATATTTCTGATAAAGTCATCGTGGCTACCATTTCAATATCATTATCTATATCTGCCCAATTTTCAAATTCATCTTTAGGCATATCACAATTATGCACTAAACCTATTGATACATCTTGTGTGTATTTATTTGTGCGAACAGTATAACGGTTATGTTTCAGGTAAGAATCCATTTACGTATCTATCTTAAGAATGTATATCATTCGATGACAATAGCCGAAGTTTGATTACAATAGGTGAATTATTTAAAATAAATATTATATACAGGGATTTTGGACTTAGAGATTATGATAACAATAACCGATCGATAATATTATTCGTGTTTATAATATCCGTAATCCACTATATTACTATACTGGCAATATCGGTTTGTCTATTTATTTATTTAAAACTTCAATATGTCATGTGCTCCCTGCTCACTTCACTACATCAGAGTTTGTATCGAGAAGAACAGCGTCTGTAGTGCTTTCACACTCTCATAATACCCCTTGTTACAATAAACAATTTAAACTGAATTTGTTAATAATTACAATTCCGACGTGACAAAACTAAACTGAATTTATTCATATTTACAATTCCGACTGCGGAATCTTATCTTGACCTTAGCCAACCTAACCGAATTTGTTATTAATTACAATCCGACTAAAATAATGAGTTGATAATACATTGGAATAATCGTTTTTAATACAAAAACACCTAAAAATACGTATATAAATTATTGATTATACTATTAAGGAGAAACACATTCTTATTGTGAAATTGTAATTATTCAGAACATAGGTCTGTGATATTTTTTTAAATACAAATTAATACACTTCAGATGTGCAAATACACATTCCCCATTGTAATATGTATTGTTGATCTAGTAAAGATGCAGTTTTTCTGTGGTTGACGGCTGTGTCAATAATGGATGGCTGCCGTGTGGGATAATATGTACCGTTCTGTTATGAGGGATTAGTTAATCTCGGTGAGTCTCAAAAATATATGGATACTTAAAAGGGCTAGAATGCAAAGCCGAAATATCTATCCAAAGGACGCTCAAGGTGTTGATATAAATCAACGCTGCAGCATTCTTTGATTTTACTGAGAATAAATTTGTCAATATCTGTATTTAGGAACATCCGAATACTGATGGTAAAATCGTTATTTAAACCGTTATTTTGACTGTAATTTTGTTTGATTGTAACAATGATTGATAACTGTTTAACGTAATTATTCGAGCAATGACTGATACACTAGAAAGTAAGTATTCGACAGTTAAATCTTAGTTACCAATCATCGTTGAATCTCATTTACCAATCATCGACACAATCACAGTAGAAAAGACACAACGCAAGTTTCTGATAATACTGGGGTATCATCAAGTCTTAATCGCACCAAGTTTTACAATAATTTCAGTAGTTATGTTCATATTAATTGGTTCAGCTTAGAGATAAATAATTATCATAAAATATAATTTTGTTTTATGTCTATTAACGTTAACAATAGGTAGGTACTAACGTTACAAAAAATTTAATGTTTCCTTATTTTAAAATAATGTATGGATGCAGTAATCCACCAGCTGCAAAATTATTTAAATTTATCGTTAAATGATAATAATTATGACAAGAAAAATAACAAAATAATATGAAAACAATTACATACGTATAGAAGAAAATGTAAAAAAAAAACAAGTTAACCAGATACTGGAAGACGATGCTGTTAGAAGTCTCAATAATCGACGAGCGTGCAAGAGAATATGTATAAACGTGGATGAGACGAGCGTTGTGTCAGGGCAGAAAAGTTTGGCACTCTAACCTCGCGAAGAAACGGAATGATAGTTAGTTAATATCTTATAGTTACCGAGGACTGGTTTTGGTCAAATTCATTTTAATTATAAACTGGGTGTAACATACCTAGTGTACTATATTTTATATTAAAAATATGAGTTGAAAATATTCAAGCTGAATGTGCTTCATTTTAAAACTCAATTGATTTGCAATTATACACTGATTACAAAAAAATAAAAATCATCGAACTTCGAACGGTCAAACTATTTTATGATAGATGATTTAAAGCCTGCAGAAATATTAGATCGCAAATATACGTCTTAAATCTTAATATAATTTTCTGTAACGGTACAGAATTTTTACATACTTCTTGAACATTTTTAATCATGTATCCACCATATGTGTATGTTTTTGAAAAATTCCTAATTTTTTTTAGAAATATTTTTTAGAATTATTTGCGCTTTTCGATTCATACAATTTTAATTATTTTTGTAGAATCGTGAACCATTTTTTCTCCGACGCAACTCACATATTGACATTGGAGAAATTAATAGAGTTATACCCGCCGTTCATGTTTGTATGTGAAAATATAATGTCAAACATATGAATATTGGCTTCATTTTAGTCACATGGGCGATAAAACTGTCACATGTTTGTTTTTTTTTAGAAATATTACTAGTAATATATTTCATTGTTCAATTCCATATTATTATTTTTTTATTTAAAAAAGAACACAGTTTAATATATACCTATTATATTCTCTCTGAGAGGCAAGAACTCATCATGTTGTACAGTTTCTACTGTCAATAAGAAAATTAGCATTTTAATCAAAAAAAATATTGGAGTTGTAATTTATTATAAACACAATAATATGGACAGACTTTGAATTATCACTCATAACCGAGTGGTCTAAAATGCTGGATCCAGAAGTTAGAATTAAATTTGGTATTTATTATTTTTTTTAGCTGAGACACAAACCTTTTTTTTAAAATTCAATTCAACCTCCCTTATATCTACCTCTAATATCGGGGTACCTCAGGGATCAGTTCTCGAACCACTATTATATATTTTATATACGAAAGACATATATAGAATATATAATAATATCGTCAGGGTTATGGCCCCACTGTTATGCAGACAGTACTCAAATTTATTTTTTCTGTAAGCCGGATGAGACAGAGGTATTAAAAGGAAAAATTGCAAGATGCGTCCAGAAAAGAGGCGAGTGGATGGCACAAAATAGACTTACATTGAATCCAAAACGGAACTACTATGAACAGCAACACCTAGAAGGTAAAACTTAATACAGGTATCAATGTCTGTGAATGTTAAATCTGCAGTTAAGTTGTTGGGCGTGCACATTGATTCAGATTGTTTAATGAATACACAAATGAGCAAAACTTTCAGTGCATGCTTTTATCGACTGAGACGGATTAAAAGCATTCGAAGACATCTTCCTATCTATATATCTAGTTATAAATGCATTTGTGGTGTCATGTGTGGATTATTGTAACAGCATCTATGCTGGCCTGCAAATGTTTCAACTTCCAGTTTCAGTTTCCAAATTCTCTCATTTAACATCCCTTTTCCGTAAGCTGCATTGGCTCTGGTGAAGTTGAATTTAAATTGTGCTGGTTGATGTACAAGGCGACACATAACATGGCGCCGATGTGTCTTCAAGAGCTTTGTATCGTAGATAATTTGAATGGTAAACATCAAACTCTCAGGTCAGCCTCTACTTGTAGCCGCAGCCAACCAACCAGCCGTTGCGAGAAGTCTAAAGTTAGTGAACGGGCGTTTGCAGTGGTAGGCCTAAAAGCGTGGAACTCTTTCCCCTCCGTCATAAGGAACAATGAATGCATCAGAGACTTTATAAAAAGTGAATTAAAACGCACCTTTTCAAAATATTATTTTCATAAGTAAAAATAATATTTTTTAATTTAAAAACAAAGATAATGTAGGACTATAAATAGTTTTTGTGTAAAGCGCCCTTCATGTGAAAGTTTTTACGAAAATGGTGCTATACAAATTATCCAATAATATTTATTATTATTATTATTAAGAAATTCGTACATAAATTTGTTTACAGCTTACGTAATGATACTTCTATATTTATATTATAACAGTTTCTTTAGTGATTTATATCAAATGCAGGCTTTTAAATAATCGCGT
The DNA here is from genome assembly GCA_022840565.1 of Eubasilissa regina. Lineage (NCBI taxonomy): Eukaryota > Metazoa > Arthropoda > Insecta > Trichoptera > Phryganeidae > Eubasilissa > Eubasilissa regina. Next base: position 34,336,572 of record JAINEB010000018.1, read on the forward strand.
GAGAACGTAATCTGTCGCACGTGGCACGTGTGTACTCATATATGCTTACGTCGCCGGAATACTAAAATATGTCTGATTGGGTATTTCCCATAATTAGTTAAGAGAAAATATCATCATATTTTCAACATAAAAAAAAATAATACGGAAATACTGGCCGTGACAGCATGGCAGCCAACATTGGCTGAGAGGAGAACTTAGCAAATGTGATCAGCACGGAAATACTGGTCGAGGTGTATTATACATAAATATACATATGTATTATAAACTGGATCAGTGAAATTATATAAGTGTAATAAATTTTAGCAACCGGTTCATATAAGGACATCATCCAGTGCACGTTCGTGGATGATATTTGCTGTCTTGCATATTAAGATTAATATAACTTAATATACCTATGTATATTTCAATGAAAACTGGATTTTCAAATAGAATTTTTCGAAATATTTCTGTTTTTTGAATGTACGTACTTATTTCACACATTAATATGTAAATTTACAATACGGGCTCTATGTCGTATTGTAAATTTACAATACGGGCTCTATGCCGCATTGACCAGGTAGGCGCCATAATACATATTATATGGCAACATTGTGGAAATTCGACCAACTGGCCGGTGGCACAATGGCACATAATGGAATACCTCAGTAGCGGAGACGCAATGGTGCGGGTTCGAAGCTCCGCTGCGGGCAGAAAGGGAGGGTGGTGGAAAACTCCAAGGCGAACATTAACAAAGAAAACCCTTTAGGAAAGAGTGGTTGGTTATATTATACATAGAGGGAGGTGGGGTGTTCTGGAATACACGCCAAATATATATTCACATAAGCTGTAGCATCAGCCATCTGGGCAAGATAGTTATAATTACTACGATTATCCATCGTTAAATCGTGCGTAATTTATGATGATTAACAAAATATTTCAAAAAAATTTAAACAAAACCCAATACGCCGCGCGATATTCTGATACACACTCATCTTCATTAAAACTATAAAAAATAATCAAATCTGTAATTGAAGCAGACTTGAATGTAAACGTGCGATTACAACATATATATATAAACGTGGTATTATTTTTTATTCCCTATACCTGATGACCAGAAGAATTTTCGTTTAGTTTATAGTGATAATATAATTAATACAAATTAAATTAATCAACTAGAAAGATATATAGAAAATAATATCTCACACGACAACCCCTGATGGGTCTTGACCTCCTCAAAAGATTTCTTCTATTAATCCCTATTATAAGAAATTTCCATATAGCCCAATCACCGAAACCTTCCCATTTTAATAGACCTTGAAATGCTTCATTTCAAGCAGAGCTCATTGCGAATGCTTATGTATGCTCCGCATCCCTTGTGTTCTAGAGTCAAAAAGCTTTGCACTGCTGTAAATAAATTCGTCATGCCCTTTAGAGACCGGTCATAACACACGCTACGACAAGGCGCACGCATGAAACGAGTCGAAAGACATGTACATTTTATAGATGTTTCGAACATCTATAAAACCATCATTCGTTCTATATTCGCAAAGTTTGAAAGTATTTGATTTTCGCAGACGTGCATTCGTTAGGGTCTTCGAATACTGTATACGCATTCGTTAGCAGCATACAACGTATTTTAATGCTTATGGATGTAATGCACAAAATAGCATACATATTACGAAGCGAGCGGATTGTTTTGAGAAATTTGTTTATGCGACACATGTTTGACAGGTTGGCTTGAAGCCGAATTATTGAAATATTTAATACTCTTCGATCATCTATTTAATTCATCATTTAAATAACAAATAAATACAGAAAATAATACGCTTCCTTCATTAATCTACCAAACCTAACCTAACCTAATGTTGTAAATGAAAATAGTGAATTGTGTGAGTGTATAATTGAATCATTACTAGGTATAAACTTATTATCCAGCACCCCTTCTACAAGAAGTCACTGACCGCCACTGGTATATAGCACTATAAATATTAAATTCAATATAAAGAATAAGTTAAAGATAAAGATGAAAAAGTAATTCATTAAAACCTAAAATAAATACAAAAAAAAAGAATGTCTGTAAGTCAGACATCTAGAGAAACAATGTATATCACATTAATTTTGAAATACTTTGAATAATTATACATTCAACTAAATGGCTGATGCTACGACCAAAATCAAAGCTCTGTCGAACAATGGCTACCACCCAGCCCCCACTTTGGAGGCACAATGAGCATGAAATATGGAAGGACGAAAATAATATAATACCGCCGAAGAAAGAGTTGAAAAGATCGGGGGTGGGTTGGGGGAGAATCGCGCAGAACAAATACTACAATAAATTCATTTTATAACACTGTTCGAAAACTTTCCATTCTGATACCCCCGCTACACCCCTGTAGGCCAGGATCGAATTAGATCGGGGGAGATTAAACAATGCGACAGATTAAGGCTAACGGGTAATAAATAGTGTTGTAATATAATTTTTAAGGGGATTATGTTTGAAAACTATTTTTCTTTAAATAATTGACTTAATTTTTAACTTATTTAAATTATTCTGTAAGAGGTAGATAAATCATTCAAAAGACATGTTATAAAACACTTCGTTTTATTTCATGAGAGAGAGAGAGAGAGAGAGAGAGAGAGAGAGAGAGAGAGAGAGAGAGAGAGTGTGTGTGTGATGAAGACCGCATATCGTTTAACAAATTTTGTTTTCATTATTGGTATATTAATTAAAAATAATAACTTATTTTTACACGCATATATATATATATATATATATAAAATAAAGAACAAAGAAATGTACCTTTTATAATACAATCATATTTGATATTGAAATCATCACAAAACAATAATTATACTACCTGGAAATATTTTGTCGTATTAACAATCACATTCTATAGATAAAGTATTCATCAAGTAAAAACAGATTATAATATATGTACTTAGTTCAAATGAAAGGAACCCCAGATGTGTAGTGGGAGAAAACGATAAGAATGTGATAAAAATAAGCTTATACTTATAGAAATTATTACACTTATAATTATAGTATTTTTTACGTAAGAAACTAGAAGACAAAAGAGTTAGTTATATTACGATATTTTGTTGATGTAGTTTGGAACTTTATCAAAAGATTGGTACAAAATACTATTATAAAAAATTCGAGTAGTTCTACCATTTCCGTTGACTTCACTTTAAAGGCGTCTCGATATTCAGATGCGTGGGTTAATTGCTCTTCCTGTGAAAGGTGTATTATACATTGTTTTGAATTAGAAAAACTTTTAAAAATTACTAAAACATTAAATATAAGGTACTTATTTTTTAAGATTTATTATTAAATAATCTTTTTTAATTAAATAATCTAATTTAAATAATTTTGCAAAATCTTTACCATTATTTCGATCTCCTGAAAATGAGACACAAAAGAGTAATTAGTTTAGTATTTGAATAGATATATCGTTCAGGGTACGAGATAGCCATTATGCCTTTTTTGAGTTGCCTTGAAAACAATTAAGTGCTTTTGGAAAATACCTAAAAAAGCAAATAGGTACATCAATACAACGATAGAGTATATACTTTTTGTTGAGATATATATGTAACTTGTTAGAACATTGAAACGAAAAACTGTTGCAAAAAATTAATAGAATTATTAAAATATTTGAACATTTTCATAATAAATTTTTTTCATCTAACAATTCAGGTTTACTATTGAGTAGTAATTCCGGGGGTTGCATAACATGCATTTTCTCTAAATCCATTAAAACCTTTCTAGTTTTATAAATGTTGTGACTTTCGGCTCATCGTACAGGTCGTAAAATCCCTGATTATAATGCTCATGTTATACTCCATTTCCGTTGATGAATGCTCAAATATGAGTTGTTTCATCTTTCTTTGTTTATTTTCCAGGTTTATGATAGGTAAAAACTTTTCAAAGTAAGGTATTATCAAGAGTTTACCGAATTACCTTGATTTTCTACACCATAATCCACTACAGCTGTATTTGCTAGCCAAAGTAATAACGATTAATATTTACAGTAATTTTATCATTGGTCAATGGGTAGTTATCCAAGATTCGTAAATTTATTACGTGTTTCAAAAAATCCAAAAAATTTGATACAAATTTAAACCGATTTTACGTAGGATTTGTTTTTGGTTTAATCCGATTCTGTTTAACCGCCCTTTGCATTTCGCCCTCCGCACTGTAGTCAAATGAAATTGTTAAAAGTTTGGGTTAATAAGGGGTTGAAATAAAACAAACGTTACTGCCGCGTAGAATTGCGGTATGTCAAAAATCAGGAGGGGGATGAAGAAGTTAAATATTAATAAGTAAAAAAAAAAATTATATTGTAGATCATCAGGGAATAACTTTAAAGAAACTTTTATTTTTATAGACTAAGCTTCGGGTGATCATTTTAATAAGGCAATTATATTATTTAACGATGTTTTTTCCTTGAATATTTTTTAAAAATTTTAATAAATAATTGATGGCACTTGAAAATATTTTGTACCTTCAGTATAATTAAAGATATATTTTTAAATAAATTAATAAATAGACTTAAATACGCTTCTTTAATCAGCTATAAAATATGTCATTTTAATATTTGAATTGTAATAATTTTGTTATATTGTATAAAATTGATCTTTATTTTTCATAAATGTACGTAGGTATCTCAAATTTTCTTGCCATTTATTGGTTAATTATAATTGATTATCAAGGAAAACATATTCTTATTGTGAAGTTGTAATTATTCAGAACATAGGTCTGTGATATTTTAAATACTAAATTAATGTATTAATTATAAATGTATACATATAAAATCAATTTTGTCGAAAAATATTATATCCGGGGAAGTGCACAATAGAAATAGAATTGGAAATAGAGATCCAGGTTCGTATCCCGGTGACGCAAAAACAATATTTTTCGACAAAATTGATTTTATATGTATATTTTTATAATTAATACATTAATTTAGTATTTAATTATAATTGATTTTGAAAAGTTCGTTTTTGTTTAATTATTTCAACTAACAGAGATATTTGTTCCACGTGCTTGTTTAGTCTAGTTGTAAGGGTACCCTAACTTAGGGGTTCGAGTCGCCTCTCGGAAAACTAGCAGGTTGGTCTTATATTCATAGAATAAGCACTTAACTAAGTTGGAAATTATAAGAATATAAATGTAACATATGTTTATTAGAATATGAATGTAACACTAAATTAATGTATTAATTATAAATATATACATATAAAATCAATTTTGTCGAAAAATATTGTTTTTTCGTCGCCGGGATTTTTTAAATACATATTTATGATTTGTAATAACTTAATTAACATTGACGAAAGGTTTCTGCCAGCTGTCCAAGAAGTATTTTATTCCTCATAATTTAGAGCGAAAGATGATGATATAATAGAAAATGAGTATAAAATGTAAATATTGAAGCAACGCAGATAGACAACGAACACACTGAGTCCAAGCATAGCCTTCAAATACCACTATAATTTCCAGGTCGTTGAAAAATTCACACGAGATCGTAGAAGTTAGAAAAATAATTACCCCAAGAAATAGAATATACAATACCAATACTGAAACTATATAAAACACTTATATGTTCGGTACTGATTTACGGGTGTAAAGCGTAGATAATCCATGTCAAATAGGGAGTTACGTTATTAAGAAAAAAAAAAGTCAATATATGGCGATACCATAATTGGTAATAAATAAGTGAAATGTTCCATCTTGATTTAATATATACAACTTCCAAAATTTTGATAGATGTGGTAGCGTGAGTAAATAGGTGAATACAACATTGTGTAAAGTGATAAGCACTTAAGCCAGCTGATAATAGGTCGTAAGCCCTATTATCAGCCAATCACTAATGTCCAAGACTTCTATACTTCTCATATAAAAATAATAGCTTCTTCTCTGTGAGGCATCTTAATCACAATAAAATACAATGACGAGTTGTGTAACATTTATCAGAACTCCAAACTCTCTATCCACATGAAACTATATCGAATCAGGTGAGCATGCCACGTTCCAGGATACAGAAACCCAAAAGAGAAAATAAAGAAGGACCCAGGTGGTAGTAGAAGAGTGAAAAAACCCCGATCCCGCTAAGAAAACGAACTGTTGCAGATTCAGAAATGGAAAACAGTCGCCCAGAACCGAAGCATGTAAAGGCGAAGGATTCAGGAGGCCAAAGCTCGATATGCAGGACCAATGAAGAAATATAACTTGTTCATACCTAACTGATTGATCGAAGTCAAAATACCACAATCTCACTAACTAACTCATCATCACGCGGTACCCCCGCGCTTCACTCTTCTTTCCCTTCTTCATTGACACACAATTTTCGTCTCATATCTCATGCAAGCTCGTCGAATATTTGGACTTTTAACAGAACCAGAAAGGTATATTCTTAGAATATCTCCAAGTGATAGAATACTTGACGTATACAAATTCGCCAGAGAACCAAAGTAACAATTTTTGCCCAAAAGATCTACGAGTACATGCTCGAGCGGCAATGGGGTGAACATATCTGTCAAAGAGATTATGAACAATGGGAAAGGAGGTCTCGCACTGGCAGAAGAAATCTACCACTGCGATTAGTGTCGCACTGGTCATCGGCATATTCAATGACATCAGAAGAGTGGTGATCCTTGAATCAGTGAAAAGACGCAGGCTGATAATGATATTTATTTTATAAATAAATGAAAAATCACAACATATTCGAGATAAAAATTGTATATAAAATATTTAAACACAGTACGTCAAAACTAGCGCTATCTTTGATAAACTGCATTATTGTATCTGGGTAGGTGTACCAAGCGTTTATTTTATTAAATATATAATAAAAAAAAGATATTAACTTAGTAACGCTATAAATAGATTAAATTAAATTACTCAAATCAATCATAAATTTTCAGAGTTAAGATTGTACTACACTCTTTATGGTGGCTTCAATATATTATCCATAATAATATCACGTATGTATGTGACTTTCTAGATGCCGGCTTCAGTAGTGCTATTATGGCTTTACAGTGATTAATTAAACGGCCAGGTCTGTAAAAACGAACGTGTTTTTAATTACTCTAGGTTAAGATTACTTAAATTTTTTTTCTTTTATATATTCAATAACAGTACGTAAATATATATTCAATTTTAAATAAAGTGTACGTTGTCTTTATTACGAATAAGAAAAAAAACGTATTTCAGCCAAATAGTACATATTATAAATATTCACTATTTATTTTTATGGCTATTATTCTATCAATACACGTGCGTAATCAACAGTCTCGACCTAAACCTTTCTCAAGTGTACCATCAAGTGTTTTTGACATTTGACTTAAAAATAATGAAAGGCTTTATTAAACCGACCGAGAGCTGTGGGGTAACTTTGACTGGGGCATTTATTTTGCCCCCCGTATCAAAAGTAATTACTGTCGTCGTACTTCAATACACTCGATGCCTTTAAATTCTTCCTTGAATATACATACTCCGCATTGAAATTGTAAGGAAAACGTCGTGATTAAATTCAGCAACGACCTCTGTGAATGGATTTGGTTATTTTTGTAATTATTTTGTTCGGGGAGGGGTTACTTTGGTACAGTTTATTGAGATATGCACACGATATTTTCCCTAACATGCAATTCTTTAGATTTTTACTATTTTTCTTACATTGTGTACCTTATTCAGAGTAAATCAGTTGTTACAATACAAATTTGGACATCACAATTCTTATAAATGCTCATCACATGCATGAATTAAAATTTGACTACCTATCGCAGCTTACAAGTATTGCAATAATTGTACACTGTTAATAAAATACATACAATAATGAAATATTACAGTGAAGGTCAGAACTATAAACACGGTTCAGACTCTTTCGTTATTTTGATTTTATTTGAACTCAAACCAAAAATAACAAAGTGGTTGCTTGATATGGGTAGAAACCAAAATGAATCTAATTTGTCATTTGTGGTAACCTAACTACCCACACATTTTTGTCTCCAACTATTGTATATTACAGACAATAATATTTTTATAACTTTTTTAAAATAATATTTTATAACTTCAGATTGTACTTTTTTCACATATCTTTTGATAACTTACTTAACATTATATTTACTTACCTCTAAACAATTATAACTTTTAAAAACTGTACAGGTAATTGCTTTAGAACAGAACACGTCTAGTAAACCTTTATTTTTTTATACGTACTACTTATGCTACAAAAAAAAAATAGAAATAAATAGTAAAAGACGAAACTGTCATTATTAAAAATGCCAATAATAAAACAGGCTTATCATGAAAATAACAGAATCGTAATAATAAACTATAAAAATAACGTTTTAAAAAGGATTCTCTGTCTGGTAATTATTATTTTTAACTTTAACTTGACGTTTTGAAACCCTATAAAATCTAACTAAGACTTTTACTCGAGTATATGCGGAAAATATTATATAACTTTAATCATAGTCTGAAAACTTGCTACTCTAAGCGGCAATGGAATATTTTTTAATTAACTTCATGTAACATTTTAAGAGATCATTGTGTTATTTTTAACATTTTCAATTTATGACTATTATGGTTTGAGTTTCCCTGATCATTGCACAACTTTTAAAATTCATTTTAATGAAAAATTTCTTGAAACTTTGCATAAAACTTTGTTTTTAACTCACCTAATAACTAATGTAAGAGTGACATTACAGTTAATACGATCATAAAATAATTATAATTTGAAATGTTAGCAAATGGATGAATTATTTTACTTTTATTTAAAAATATGTGTTTCATTTTCACTTTTGAAACTCTGCCATTTTATAAGACTCTAACATAATTGCTTTCCTTTTTCATTTTAATCATGGGCAATTATTCAAAGGATTTATTTTATTATAAATAGCAATCCTTGGGTATAGAAGGCTTGTGCGCACTACACGAAAATTAAAAGAAAGATGGCCGCTTGAAAGCTTTTATAAAACTCCGCTGCTACAGCACTTTTCCGAAAAATTATAATAATAAAAATAATCTAGATTTCCATGGTGCGTAATAGTTTGGTTTCTAAGGAGATATAGAAGATTTGACAACATCCACATGTGCTTAAATGGCAAAAAAATACAAATTTAAGTGCAATTGATTAAAAATTATAATTATAATATTTTTATTTAAATTAATATATTTAATTCATATTTAAAATATCACAGACTTATATTCTGAATAATTACAACTTCACAAAAAGAATGTGTTCTCCTAAATAATAAAGTTGTATCAATGTGTCCAAAATTTGATAAAAATGAATTTATAATTTTGGCGTCTGCTATCAGATTACTCAAAAGTATTTGAGGTTCTGTAAAAATAAGGTTGATGGCTCTTTCAAATAATGGAACGATTAAATGTATTAATATCAAAAATGTGACATATAGGTTCGAAAATTTATCGCTAAAAATATTGTCGGTGTAGCATAGTTGGATAATGCACCTTCCCTGGTTTGGAAAGAGATCCAGGTTCGAATCTCGGTGGCGCAACAACAATATTTTTCGATAACATTTATTCTATGTGTATATCTTTCTAATTAATATATTTAATTAATATTTAATTTTAAAGTGAGTGAAATAAATAAATTTACTAACATATAAACCTCTCAAAGAAACCACGAGTGCATTGTTTATTGTTTTTCAAGCCATGGTTAGAATATTTAAGAATGAAGAAATAAGAAAAGAATGTAAAGCTGATGTTAGTATAGTGAGTAGATTAAGAAAGGATTACTTAGGTGGTTTGGTCATATGGAAAGGATGAATGAGGAGAGAATGGTAAGAAAGATATATGACGCAAGTGTTGATGGAACCAGAAATAGAGGACGTCCGCGGAAGACTTGGCACGACCAGGTAAACCAGATAATGGAGGATGGTTCTGTTAGAAGTCTCAACAATCGGCGAGCTTGTATGACAAGATGTATGAATGTGGATGAGGCGAGAATTGTATGTCAGGACAGAAGAGTGTGGCGCTCTATCCTCTCTGCCTACCCCCACGGGGAAACGGCGTGATGGTAAGTAAGTAAGTAAGTTAGAATATTTCAAACTTCTCATCTAATTCTATATAGGTGTCCTGTAAATAGTGGTCCAAACGAAAATCATCGATAGCTGCGATCATATCATATTTGAATAACCCATCATAGGTCAAACGAATGTCACACGGTTTTCGAAATATTTAAACTTTTATGAATTTTTGAATAATTGCTACCCTTTGTTACTTTTTTTAATGTCGTTTCGTTTCGTCTTATATATTTTGCTATGAAATGCGTGCCACTGTTTTTTAAAAACAGATACAGTTTTAAAAATTCGAACCATTTAACATTTTTCAACAATCTTTAAAACACTGTGCCCATTAGCTTAAAATCTTCTACGTTTAATGCTAATGTAGGAACAAAAAAAAAGAATATTTCTACTTTAAAAAAAAATTTATTGCTATTTTAAAGTCGAAGGGTTCATTTTTTGTAAATGATATTAAAAAAAGTAACAAAGGGTCAAAAATTCATAAATGTTCAAATATCTCGAAAACCGTGTGACGTTAGACCTATGACGGGTTATTCTGATAGGGCGTAATCTCAGCTATCGATGGTTTTCGTTTGGACCACTATTTTTAGTACACCCTGTATATATATATATGTTATATCTCTTACCTACATAAAAAAATACAAAACATTTATTTTCATGTAATGAAAATATCAAAAAAATGCCCTTTTGTATATTTAGGGTTTAACAAACACACGTATATAAATCACACACATTGTGCATTGTAACTAGGTATTCATTTACATTAATAATTATGATAATAGCCCATCCCAAGTTGCCACTGGATTACAAACGCAGGGACAATCCATGGATGGAAACTGTATTCAAATTGAATAAGGCGAAGGGAAATGAGACTGGGCTTTCACTATACAATTTCCCTGTGCCAGGGGTGGACCGTGGATATTACACATTTCAAACTCTTCAATGGAAGTTTAAACGCCGTAAACGTATTTTTCTTAGTTGTCACGACATCAAAATTGTTTTTATATTATGTTAAAATGGTACAAAATTGTATGAGTGAATATTCTAATGATATCTTTGAAATTAGCAAAATTAACTTTATGGTTATTATTTTTATTTGTTATGACTTTGTTTTATTAACCACTTATTGAATTTAAATACGTCTACCGGTTTCGAAAAATACCATTTTCTTCTTGACATCCTGAAGAAGAAAATGATATTTTTCGAAACCGGTAGATGTATTTAAATTCAATAAGTGTAATAATAATAAAACAAAGTTAACAAATATAAATAATATTCTAATGGGTCAGGATACTATCATCCGTTAACATTATCATCGGTACATATGTATGTATGTACGATATATCCTTACGCCTAAATCCGGTAGGGGATTATATGTATTTACTTACTTACCATCACGCCGTTTCTCCGCGGGGGTAGGCAGAGAGGAAACAGTTTTTGAACAATATCTTAAATTTAAAAAAAAAGTGTATCGCTTGCCTCGTATAAATATTTAATTTCTAAATTACAAAGAAGAAAGAAATATTTTAAATATTAAGGAGAACACATTCTCGTTGTGAAGTTGTAATTATTCAGAACATAGGTCTATAATATTTTGAATATTAATTAAATGTATTAATTAGAAAAATATTGTTGTTGCTACCGGGATTTCAACTTGGATCTCTTTTCAATCCGGGGAAGGTGCATAAACAAATAAATACATTTAGATCGATTAAACATTTTTTTTTTTAATTTATGATAACCCTGTTAGTCTTACTCATAGATATATGTACATTCAGCCCTGGGCTGCCAATATGTTAGCAAAGGGTTCGCTACTATCAACTATTCCCGGTGTTCCGGAAAAGGATAAAATTTTTTATCACTCCTATACCCAATAATTAAAAAACCAATCAATGCTGAGCTAACTGAGCAAATGAAAGAATACAGAACACTGGATTGAAACTGATGTTCTCCTTAGTAAATGATGATACAAAGTAATACATATTAGAAAATGTGTTTCTCTAAACTGCGTAATAACGTTAAAGGGAAAAAATGTACACTTATGAAGTATGAAGGATTATCATTCAAATCATCCTTCACACAAATGTTGCGTTGAACATCTGCAAGCAATGTATATCAAACAATTTGTGTTTTTAAGTATCGTTAGACTGTAGACAAATAAAGGCTAGGTCCCCTTTATTATGCACCCGAAATAAATCTATTTTACGAGAAATTTCAAAAGGTAACATAGAACTATGTTTCATAATACATTTAAACCTTCTACAGAAATTGCAGTTAGTTACTGATTTGATCTGAGAATATTATTTTTTGTTAATTTAACATGGGGCTCGCCGACCTAAGTTAAATTTAACAAGGGGCTCGTGTGAGCCCCTTCAGCCCAACCATGTATACATTGAAATTAATATGAATACTTAAATGCGCGATTTAAAAAAAATAAACAACTTAACATTAAATATACGAATATAGTTTTTCAAAGGCATAATGCCTTTTACATTTTTCTAAAAAATAGTTATTATATTATTATCATAAAAGTGAAGCCGGCCCACGTTTGATTATGGAGAACGAGTTGGTCAGGGTGGGTGGCTCAAGGCTTGTCCTACGTGGACCATCCCTTAATATTACCCTCATTGTATCCTACATACAGCCAAAGATACGAACAGGCTGCCGAATTCAATATGGTCTGCTGAATGAGGTATTTGCGATAAGCTCGATTCAGATGTTTTTAAAATGACTAAGCAAAATCAGGGCACTAAATGGAAACATACTATCTTCTTACTTGAAGGGTTTTAAAAAAAAGCATTTTGCAATATACCTTTTCTACTCTGTCATATGGCTCGGTGAAATGTTTGATGGTTTGGAAACCAGGAGTGACTGATGAATGTCCCCAAGTTTGATGACGACTTGAATTTCAGGATATGTACTCTGAAGCCCATCATGTACACACATGTCCCATTGTTCAGAATGTTCCTGTTACGGAACTCGTATGTTACATTTGAAGACTTGTTGTGACGTTGTGATAATGGAGAACATTATTTGTTAGTTGTTGGAGCCTCCTTGATTAAGGTATTGTGACAATAGGTAACAAAAGCTCGGTTTTGCGGAACAATACAGATATTCAAGATGACTTGAAGACACTTGGCAAGGATAAGCAAAAATTGATTAATGGGATACATTTTGATTAATTATTTTATACTCGAATGCGGAATACATTATCCAAGTTTCGAAAAATTGATAAATGTGACACATTTTTTAAAACTAGCTGGGAGTCATACTTTCTCAATATCCAATATTCAGAATAATAATAATATTTATTTATTAATATATTTTTCATAATAAATCAATCTGAAGAGGAATAATTGAAAAATAAATGATTTTTTTTCCCTCCATACAGGGTTCGCTTCCCGGTGATTAGATACTATATTTTTTCTACCTATATATTTTTCCTATGATGAGTGATAAGAGAATAAATGTATCTTATAATTTATCTTTGTAACCTTATCCAGATATTATTCGTATTTCAAACAAAGATTGATTCAGCAATATTAAAGATGGATTTAAAATATGAACATACATATAACAAAAAAAAATAAATAAAAATCATTCTTCTCGAAAAAAAGAAGTATGAAGTACAATTGAAAAAGCCAATTTTACAATGACACGTGTAAATGGTTGTAAATTTTAAATACTAAATTAATGTATTAATTATAAATATATACATATAAAATCAATTTTTAAACTTTCATTAATTTTTTATTTGGGAAGTTGTGAATATTCATAACTCTGTGTAATTTTTAATTTATAGTTTTAAATTATTTCCTTATGCATATACCAATATCCTATATTACAGTTTAAATTAAACCTATAAAACCGAGGTAATCATAATATTGGATAATGTATATAACGGCATTTTCGTAAAAAAAATACAGAGGATTTGTAAGAAAAGGAAAGAAGGAAAAACTGAACTGGTGCACGAAGACCGAAATTTATTAATTAAAATATATATTTAACGAAATCATATTTATACTGTAAAATTGCAATTTTAGTAAGTAGTTTTTTGATAAATGAAACAAATTCGACGAATTGGTAACTCATTTTCATGACAGCAAAATGTTCCACGTTCGTAACTACATATTTTTTTGATATCTATCAAAAATATACGCAGTATAGTAGTGGTTCATCTGGATTTTTCTTATTATATAATAATTTTAATCAAACTATAAAATCTTTAGATGATAAAGATATAAAAAAAGTCGTACCAAAAAGTCTGAAATAAATATACAGCATTCGACAATACTTATCAGATCGGCTTTCTCATTTATTTGATACTTACCCGTACACAAGAGCTACGAGTAACCGAAGAAAATTTACAATCCGGCGAGAGTCCGATATTCCCATGTCTCGATAGCATCGCCTGAATGTACCGACAATGGCGAGCCCCTCTCTCTGCACAAAAGGCTCCATATGGAAATGGTTTATTCAAACTTTGTCCCCCCAAAATGGATATTTGGACTCCATTTCCATTCCATTTTCGATACTGCGATACCGTTATAACTTGTACCGGTTAGAATGGGGGTGGCGCGCACCCTATAGGTGGACTTGTATTATAGTCTCAAGATGATTAGAATGAAAATAAATACTATTTGCACCAAAGGGTGAAAAAAGTAATAGTACATTTGCGTGAAAAGTCTTGGCGTACGGGGCGAATGTCTACTGAACATACAGACAGATATAAAGTGGTTTTGTAAAAACCAGATGAAATATTTAAAATGTTTTTATCTAACAAGACAAGATAAGACCCGATCAGCCATAAAAGCACATAAAAGTAAAAATTATATTAAAGACTTAATATATAATTTGTATATTAAAAGAGAAGAAGATGAAGTTATAAATAGCAAATTTAAAATAATGTAGGAAGTTAGGTAAATAAAACGGTTCGTATATAATTTAGACAAATCGGTTATAGAATCATACATGACTAATTTATAGTCGATGCTATTTTTGGTTAAGTCAGCCATACGTAATAAAATGCAGTGAACGCAATCGTCAATGCGGTACCAGTTACTACCAGCCACAAGTACTGCCTGCGCGCATCAGGTACACGCGTCAACTCCGCATAGCAGTCAAGCTATTCACTTCACTAATCAACGTACTTCGCAGCGGCTGCTTCTGATGCCGCTTCTGATCTTTGATACATAATTCGCACGCCTATCTTAACCAATGTAATAAATTTGCTTCAATAAATTCAGTGCCAACATTAAATAGTTTCTATCCATACCTGCCGTCTATTACACCTACATAACTATATATTTTCTTAATGCAATACGCCTCGCGATACACTGAGGGTAGCGATCGATCTTAGAACAACTGTACCCTCACATTTTAGCCTTTCCAATACGCACCATTCAGATGACATTCATCAGCGTACTTGCGGTTCGAGTAAACCTCTAAAGATCCATTAATGAACACGAAAACGTAACTTATACCAAAGAGCTGGTGCTGTATTCCAACTGTATTTCAACACCAGTAAGACGATATCTCGATGGACATGGTCTTCGGCAAACATTTTGAAGACGCCACAACGCGTCAACTCGAACAGTATTCTGTAGGAATACATTATTGAATTGATCTCTTGTACATAGTAACTCGCAAGGAATATAAGATATAAGAAATAGTATTCAACTAATTTAATTAATTTTACGCAAGAAATAATTATAAGATTTTGTAGGTTCCAAAGACAGCGATGTGCTAGCCTTGTTAAAAGAAAGCCAGATAACAGGACATCAAAGTTCAGGACCAAGTGGATACCCTAGTGGAAGCGACCTAGAGGCAGGCCAAGGAAGAGGTGAGCTGACTGTATGAAGAAGCAGAATGGGAGGGTCTGGGAACTGGACAAAAATGGCCATTTGTGGAGGAAGCCAAATCTTATTAGGAAATGAAGTTATAATTTCGCAGTTCACTGAAAAGTTTATTCAATAATCTGCAAAGGTCTTTAAAAGTCCAGAAAACTAAATACAGAATAATAAAATACTATAATATATCTATTATAATCTTCATATTTTTATTTATTTTTCCAATATTGTATAACTTGCATTAAATGTTGTTTTTTTAAACTATATTACAATTAGTTATTAATTACTAAATTTTGTAAATATTTGTATACGAGTTTCGATTGGATAAATATTATTAATATAATTATTCAATAACTTTGTATTTAACCTCGTGCGTTTTATGAAAAATCATATTTTTTAGATTCCAGTCATTTACAAAAGAATATTTCATTTTTCATAGAGAAAATGATATTCCAACTCTTTTGTATTTATTCTTTACAAAATGTATTATAATTTTAATTATAATCTGTTCATTTTCATCCGAGTAATAGCAGAGCTAATAGCAGAAAACGGAGTATGGCATATACCCTACAATTACTAATTAGATGTTGAATTTGGTGAACCCAACAACATCCAAGTTATCAGGATAGTACGGCTGAGGTGGGATGGTCAGTCATGTTTAACATATTGATTCAGAACAACAAGCGAAAAAAGTGTTTAATGCAAAACCCATTGACCGAAGGAGTGTTGGAAGAAACAAGCTGCGGGGGTTGGATGGCGGTACCCAGGACGCGCATGCACTGATGGATCGGAGTAGCGAAAGTTTATTTAAGAGGATAGGATTCGCAGGGTTGTTGCGCCATTGATGGTGAATAGTAGACCTTGTTTGAAAAAGTTCTTTATTCCTGTATAGATTACTCAACCCATCCTAGACACATATTACCTATTTACTCGCCAACTAGTATGGCGCATTTCAATGTTAATTTGATGTCCTTTTCTCTAAAAACCTACGCAGAGTGGCCGACGGAACCTTTCTTCAATTTCAAGTGTCTTAAAAGTAATCATCTTCTAGCATCGTCGAGGGATTACTTAACACAGTGTGGAGACAAACAAGGATTCAATTGGTGAGTGGTTTCTTAGTACTGTCATCCTGCCTTTTCCTTCACATTCCTTCATACAGTCCTCTGTGATTATCCCTAACATATCCTTAGTTTCGTAGTAATAGCGTGGAAGGTAGAGGACTCTACGTCGGAATCAAAAAACATTTCAGCTGTGTATTATCAATATTGTACCTTCTTCTATTAATTTCACTGCACAATGCAAAAATTATGAATTCACATATTGTGCAATATATTTTCATGCCTTTGTGGTTTCATAAATAAATTGTCCAATTGTTATAGTGCTACGCATCAAGGACGTATTATAATAAGCCAAAAAAAGTCATAGACAATTAATCAAAATCTCCAGGAACGCCCAACGACAATTACAATTGTATTCTTTCTCCCGTGGTCTGGTTGCGAGATGCAAATGTTAAATAAATATTACAAATTAATACAGAGTGATCACAAAAGGGATAATATAACGAACGGATGAATGCGAAACATTAATCAATCGGCGGTGATAAAACCGCGCTCTGCGGATTCATTAACATACAGAAATGAGAGTGAACTACTGTACAGTACACACTGTACATTAACAACGTAATTCTGAAATTTCCGGAGTTGGCCGAATTTTTTATTTATTTTATACATGGCAGGTTGCATTGTACTAAAAAATATTTTATGATTAATAAACTATAAAATTAACTAAGGAACGTGCACGATAAAATATATTTTAATTCTGCAAAAATTGGATACCGTAGGGAGAGGAGTGGAGCGGCGGGGGGAGATAGAATGAAATTAAATTAAAATTCACTAAGGAGATGTGGAGAACTAAAATAGCATACGTGTATGTTATTTATATATATATAACATACACGTATATGTATATGAATATATAATTATATACATACATATATATATATATATATATATATATATATATATATATATATATATATATATGAATATATAATTATTAATATTTATGAATGAATAAAATTTAATTTTGAAAGGAAGAGGCATACTTTTGTAAATATCAAAGTTTTTTGAGGCATTTACGATAGGATAGTTTGATATAAAGCGGGTTATATTTAGTTTTTAAACAGTTTTTAAAACCTTTATTTATTAGAAAAAAATACAATATCAATAATGATTACATATATTAAAATTAATATACATTATTGTTTATAAATTTCCTTATTTTCATTCCTCTATGTTTCTACACTTAAAAAGGATGCCAGTACGATATTTTATATTCGAAATTATTTTTAACAGATTAGAAGTTTACTTTTATTTAAAAAATATTTATTGAATCACTGTACTTGAAAGGACATTGATCGACGTAAGGCTGTATGTGTGCAAATTATATATTTTAATTTTTTTTTTAAATATGGTTGTGTTAATAAATTAAAAATAATCTTTAATTGTAGCTATCCTCTTTGCGCGAGTGTACCGCAGTGCTTAATTCTAATAATCCATTATTTATACGGATGAATCTCGAATATGATGTTATGTGCCATAAGTGATTGTGGCTGGAAGAATAGGCGGTACTTCTGGGTCCCCGCTGTAACCGCGCACGACGAATCAAGGGGAAACAGCAAATAACAACATATAAATGGACTGTTTTTTAATCGTAGTTATAAGCGATTAAATTCTACTACAAAACGATACTCATCTTCCATATGATTGACGAAGTATAGATAATTCATCTTACATTTACAATGCACAGTTAAAAGTTCCAGCCGCAGTTAATTATTGGCCATCTGATAATGTAAATTGAGTTAACATTGCCTCTAATTATGTGAATATCTCTGTAAATATACTAAATACAGGGTTCATGTTTTAGGTGTTTCTCTGTAATATAGTTATGTATTCAATAAAATAACTACAATATATTAGTATTTCCATTCGCAACTATAAGAAATGTCTTCTCAAAAAACCTGACGTGAATTTGTTTATACGTGAATGTGTACGTATGGAGTGGAGTGGAAAGTGCAGTGCGCGGGGTGCCGGATGCCGGTCGTCTCTTAGTGGCAGAGTGTGCGCTGGCCGAGTTAGTCGTGTCTTATGCTGTCGTTCGTGATGATCAATGTTTATTCTCGTTTTTAGTACTATATAAATGTAAAATATTCATATTCATTCGACTTAAAAATCGCAAAAGTTTACCCGTACACTGAGTTTACAGCACCGTAACGGGCGTTTTTATTTTAGCACCGTAAGGGAAAGGTTAAGTTAAAAAATATTTGAATAAAGGTATAATATAACGCGCAACATTTAAAAACTGATGGTGTTAAATAATATATTTGATAAATAAGTAGATAATAAGAAGCATTATCCACCAAAATTGCCAAGACCCAACGATTGTGGGTGAATTTTTTTCTTTTTTCTTATTTAACTACATTTTTACTTACATTTTGTATTAAATTTATATCATTAGCAAGTTATAGATGATTAATATCATATTTTTAATAATAATAAGGACGGCATTCTGAAATTCGCTTTAGAGCGGCACTTTACCTAGGCACGTCACTGATTGCACCTCCATTATGTAGGCAACATAATGTCAAAACTGTCAACTTCATAGACATGAGATTTTTGTAGAAGCAATACTCACGAATTAAATCATCATCATCTTCATTTGGATTACAATACATCCCTTTGATAAAACATCTTCATTGTATTGCATTTGCTGCAATCTCACTCTAATCTCAATCTCACTCTAATCTCTAATGCTCAAAAATTTGTCTGGTTAAACACAATTTAATCATATTAACTTTGGTCTGCTAACACTTTTCTGACTGTTGACTCTTATAGCGTTTTTGTTTTTGCTGTTATTGAGGAGTCTTTCCAGCAATCGATTGTATTCTTGCTACCGTAGGTGGACCAGTAGAGTCATCCCATCTTTATGTGCTGTACAATGGTTGACTCTTTAAACAAACTGTACAAATTAAGTTATATATTTCTAATCACACATCATTTTCTTGCACAGTACCAAAAATTCTTCTGATTATATTCCTTGAATGAATGTAAACATATTACTAGTTATGAGCTCAAAATCACGAATCATTGATATCTTTGAGTCACACTCACCATCAGTGATTGAATATCTGAGAAGACAGTGATTCTTAATTCATTTTAAAAATTTATTTATTGATTTATGATTCGGCGCATGTACAAATGAAATAAAAATATTCATGGAGGGATGGCGTTATAATTCGTGATAAAATAAGTGATAAGATCTAGCAGATTCTGTTAAAACGTTTTACGCATTTGACTCGAAATGCTGAGAATTTGACCCGAAAAATAAACTCACAATTTTTAAGAGTTTTCATTCTTTTTGTAACGATATTAAATAATATATACATTAATTATATATACTAGAATGTATTTTTTACGTAAAAGAAGTTTGAATAATATAAGTAAATACGCTCAAAATTATGTTTTTTTTAATTTATTTCGTGTATTGTGATATCGTGCTGCGCACGCGTGTTAGTAATGAAACTATGATCACAGTCACAGTTCCCAATCACTGATGTTATCGAATATCAATCACAATCACTCCAGTGAATCAAGAGTAGCATTTTTTCTCATCACTACATTTTACATTAAAATGAATGATTGTATTTGATTGAAAAACCAGGCCATACGGGGTGGGAGCAGTATGATTAATGGCTTGCGTAATGATGACACAACATGGTGAAACCAGCAATATGTTCTGTGTATCTATCCCGGTGACGTTTTGTCAGTAATAGATATATGCATTCTGCGTGGGGTGGTTTCCAGCGAAAACATTGTGTTGCTACTCTTTTGAGCGTCTCCTTTTTGTGTCGTGGAGAACCTAAGCGCACAATGAGTGGAAAGTGGAAGGGAATTCTTGTTTTTTTACACAAACATTTCACACAAATTATTGAAAATCTGATAAATTAAACTATTTTGGTTTGTACATTCCAACAACGTGCAGTAAGAACATAAGTTTTTAATCTAAAGTGAAAAACAGTATACCGGTGGAATACTGGACTGTGAATACTTGATGGGATAAGATCCTGTGGACTATATCGATTACAATAATGATTAGTTAACGCAACCCGAATTGGATTCAAGAAGTAAAATAATGGTAGATGGATCTGGCTTACTTTGCTCTAAAGTCCTTGGTTGGACGTCGTTTTCACCTTCAGTTGACTCGCACCTTTTTAGTGAAGAACCGAGATATCACTGCACTTCCGGAGCTGTTTAGAACACCGCCTCTTCGTGATCCTAGCATTACGCATGGCGCTCCTTTCAGATGGTAATAAAATAACACAGATCTTTACAGTTCGGTGTCGGAAGGCAATCTGTCACCCTGTCGGCGAAATCCCTAAGTAATTAGTTGACCAGCGCGTGCTAAGTATATATTAAGGTTTATATTAGAAGGACAAAATGCATAGGGAGTAAGTACTCGACTTGCCTTAACAATACTGATTTTTTGAATGATTTGTTTGAAAAATGTATTTATAAAATAGAGCATGAACATGAGCTTATCATCTAATACAAAATAAACAATTAATAAATTGTATTTAGTACAAATGATGAGATAAACTGTGATTGGCCTTCGATTTTAACTATGAGTGGTAAGTGTGAATATTTAAATAGTGAAAATTTAGAATCACAGTTTATCTTAACTAATCATAGCCACAATTACAGTATACCTCATCACTATTTAGTACCTAGCACTAATTGTAAATCTGAAACAAAAAATAATAATAAATGTATATGTCCAGATAATATAATGTATAAACACAGGACTTCTTAAACTCATATCATTAGCAAATGACCACAATTCGTATGAAAATGTTATAGGGTAAATTGGTTATGTTGACATATAGGTCTTCCATTTAAATTAATCCTCAAGAAAAAACTGCTTATTTTTAGTTAAAAAAATAATATATATTTTTTTTACAATAAATAATAATGAATTTATTATCTTAAATAACCTGTTTTTTATTATTAATTAAAAAATAATACAAAAATTTCGAAATTTTATCGTATTCCGAAATTCTTCATATACAAATTTAAAATTCCGTTTTTATTTATTTTGTCTAAATTTACAATCCCTATGTTTTTAATTATGCATTGTATTTTTATGTAGATCAGATTGACGAACGGATTACAAACCGATACATTTCTGAAATCCGAGAGTAAAGTTTAACTTTAGTTTCTCGTTTAACTTAGACGAGAAGCTACTGCGACTGGGACATCATGATTTTAGCCTATGCACAAGATAGTCCTAATCTCCTCCTAAAGTGCTATGTTCCTCATTCCAAGAGAGTTTAATTATCGCTTAATTGTTCCAAGAGATTCCATCCCCTAATCCTCAAAGAAATTGCATATCAGCTGCTCGAGTCGTCAACATTCTTAACTATATTACTTTAAGAACACTGCTGCATCCACGTGTGGTGTATACATGAGAATGGTAATAACAATGCATCTCATATTGCTGATTGATATCTGGTTGAGTATGCTAAGGTGAATGATTTTCCCCCTGTAATGCTGGTACGAATCCTCGGCAACTTTTTTATCACTTATTTTCACCCTATATATGATTTTAAGCTAAGACACAAACCGATTTATTTAGCGTTTTCGATAAAAGTCTGGCAGCGAGCCGTTTTCTGTTTTCCGTCAATTTTGTTTTCTGTTTTATCAATTCAAGAAACACTGGTCGTGGCTGCGCAGCCACTACTATTAGCCGCGAGGCGACCACTTCCCACTCGAAGCAACTTTGAATAAAGCCAATTGATATTTAATGTAGATTTTATATTTATCTTAATTTATCAATAGAGAATCGCTGCAGCTTAAAAAATACCTTTAAATAACAATGACCATTGAATCAGCGTATTATCAGGGTGGCACTCTCAGAGATCGCATTCCTGCAGAATAAATCGCATTTTGGACCGTGTGTATTTCCTTCATAAGCCTCGCATGAATCGGAGTTTTTACTACGGTAAGTGCCACCTCAACCCTTTGCGCATTATTATTTGTAAACGGGGGCGCGTTACCGGGCCGCCACCCCCAGCTCTCCCATTCGCGGGTATTTTAATATTATTTATTGCTTCGGGCTGTATGCCTCCTGGCACTCCTTTACTCCTGGTACGCGCTCCCGCCAATTATAGAGTCACGCAGACTCACCGAGAGGTGGTTTTATATGATTTTTTTCATTTTTAATTTACACGTATAGGTGAAGGATTTCACAAATAATGCTTTTTACAAATCAAAATATCTGTGATGATATTCTACTATTTGTTATAGTTTTATTTTTAATTTAATCTTGATTGAATCAGTTAACGGGAAAAAAACACAAAATAAAATAACATTATTGGTCGACTAAACCATTTTTAACTAATATATCTGTATGTAGTTTGACTGCATGGCCGTAATATAATCTGAATTAAATATGTAATTATTATACATCCATATTACGTGTTTTTAAAGCAAGATAACTTTTTTTTATCTACATTTAGTTATATATTTATTCTTTAGTATTTTGTTTCAGGTGTATTATTCTGTATGCAATATACATACCTACATATCGAAATTCGTATATTTATTTACATAAGGTTGTATGTGCAAGATATAAACAGCATACAACACTGAAATAAATTTATTATTATTATGTATTAATTAATTATTCTAAGTACTTATTAAATATATTAATTAGAAATAAATACGTATAAAATCAATTTTATCAATAAATATTGTATTAAGATGTATTCATTTGAAAAGTATAACATGTGAGTTCGAAAATTTTTCGTCAAGAGTACTGGCTGCTGTAGCATCCTTCCTCGGATTGGAAAGAGATTCAGGTTCGAATCCCGATAGCAACAACAATATTTTTCGATAAAAGTGATTTTATATGTATATCATTCTAATTATCATTAAAATATCACAGACCGTCTGTTCTGAATAATTACAACTTCACAATAAGAATATGTTTTCCTTAATAATTAATTATTCAGTAATAATAATTAGGTAATCAGTTTTTTTTAAGGAAATTATATTTTCCGAAGTTCAGTAATCAAAACCCAGAATTATTAAATTTAATTTTATTAATTTGAAATAGTTATAATAATAAGTGTAATATTTTTAATTATTATAATAAATTAAGTAAAAAAATTACAATAATAATTATGATATAATTATGATATTTTGAACAAAATAATTACGAATGGAATAATTTTTATGATTAATGTATTTATGAATAGGAAAATCAATCCAATTTTGGCCTAGTTTAAAATATTTATTAATACCGGGATTAGTAGGTACATGTAATATAAAATCTTTCAGAATTATTATGTAGGATTATGAAATATTCGACGCTTCGATGTAAGATTGAACAATATAATATAATTTGAATGTTAAAAAATCTAATTAAAATTATAATTTCTCTGCATTTTTTTAAAAGACTCCTTATTTACTTACTTACATATAAATACTATCATTATTTTTATCCCCTAGGAGGATCAAGGGTCGAAATTCTCGACAAGGTGCTCGCTCATATTCTCCCATCTTGCGCCGCTTCTGTACATGTTGTCCAATCAAGATTCATCGGCCGCCTTTCCTCCGGAATTGCCAAGACGATACATTTCGGTAGTCATTCATCTGGCATTCTCAAGATCTGTCCATGCCACCTTAATTGAGATTCTTCTAAATGTAGAAGTAGGTACTCCATGCCGAGGGTCTCCTATTTATAGGTAATTCTCACTCGGTCCAATAATACTTAATACTCATGTTATTCCGCTAAAATAATTCATTGCGGAAGCTTGGATTCTTGATGTCAGTCTGTCTGTATGAATTTACATTTAATATATTGTATGAATATATTAAAGTGAATCTGTACACAGCTTTAAAAACAACCAGGAAGGTGAAAGAGGTTGAAGAATCGGGACTATTAGTCGGTAAAATGTTTTATAGTATTAAGTTTTAGTTTATTATTGAAGATGATGCACTAAGCATCGAAAACCGTTTAATTTAAATTTTTGATTAAAGTGTTATAGTTTGAAGTAAACAACAGTGTATTTTATTTTATTAATTAATTAATTTTTTTTAAAAGAATTTTTATTTAATAGTTAATTACTATTAGTTGGGTTTTGATGAAGTCATATGTTTGTATATTTAATTAAACTTTAATTCTTTTCTTCTTCTGTTTTATACATATTATTTTGAAATGTGTATATTATGTACGTCGTAATTTGTGTATGTATACATATATTGCAAAAACAAATCCGGTAACGATGGAATAAACTAATTATTATTATTATTATTATATGAACACATCAGTAATAAGTAAATTGCGCTAATAATTATGATATTCATTTACACAAAGGTATTATTTTGAAGTAAATAATTATGGATAGAATTAATATTATTATTACTATTAGCACCCGGCTAGAAAATCCGCGTATTTCAGGATATCTAAAAACTATAAATTGCACTTTTTCAAATGGAATATTTTATTATCTGTTATACCAAGTGAAATAAATTTCACCGGAGCTCTTTCGTAAAATCTGTGAGCTAGACGAAAATTAAACATCGGTTTATTTGAATACACAAAACTGCAGAGCATAATTCCAGATGCGAATCAGCTTCCAATATTTACCTGTATAATTGCATTCTGCAATGGAGTCCGCACTCGACTGGTAGACACTCCAACACTGCTGATTAAATCTGCATGGCGAGGGTTGACTCGGTACCACCAAGTGACTTTTTTATTTGAACTACATACTTTGTTGTGTATTTACTTGCCATTATTTATTTTCCTATTTCGATTTGTCGTAATTCGAATCTGCCATCGTGTAAATTCGAAGGAAGTTTTATAATTATTTCTCGCGAATTTCATTAAAATTCGCCCAACTTTTAATTTTTTTTTTTTTTTTTTGCGAGTTCCTCTTGTAATTTGTGCTCGGCATTATTGTGTTACGGTCGAGGCCAGAATTTTAATTGGACATTCTTCTGTGAAACATTTTGCGCGCAAACAAAATTTACTTTGATACGTATTAAGCTGGAAACAAGATTAACTAACACAAAGCATTTAGCTTTTCTCGTATTCGCTATGTAGGTGTGTGTATTTTTTTTTAATATGACTTTATTATAAGGTATACACTATGCAATATCCGGGTTGGATAATCATGTTGTAAACGAGAATCATTCAAAAGATTTAAGTATATCAAATATTTTTTTACAGTTTATTACAATAATTATTCAACACATTCATAAAATTGTAATCAAAGTTCTAAATATCTTTTTATTGATGCACATGAATAATTATTTTAAATATAAAAATGGGATAATTATTATTACAACATCGAAAATAGTGTCAAAGAAATAAATAATATTTTTAGAAAAAAATATATGCGATGATTAGTTAGATTGTGACGTAGATGTTTGTTAGTATTGGTGCAAAAAAAATTTTTCTCCAAAGAGAAGTTTTTTTTAAAAGCTAATAATATCAGAATTTAACAGAGTATTATGAGATAATTATGAAGTAAACGAAAGTGGTTACGGTGGTGTACACTCTGTCAGCTCGCTTGGCATGTATCGCATCATTGTCGTGACAACGTATTTGTTTACATACTTAAAATCATTTTACGAATATGTTTGGTTCTGTTAATTTCATTAAGTTATATTAATTATGGTATTTGATGATAAGCTGTATCACTTCTTTATTTGATGATAAGTTATAACACCATTGAAAAATAAGTCTTACGGAAACACAGCCACAAGATTGCTAATTACTTTCTGCTAATGAAATTTTTTTAATACGAGAAGCGAAAAAAATACCACGAAAGGTGAAATGGCGTGTAATTGATTTATCAAAGATCAACAGATTGACACATTTTTTATATTTATTAATCACTTGTAATACTGACTCTAATTTTTAATGCTATTTCATTTAATTATATTAAATAAAATCGTTTCCATTTTTGTATTGGACGGGCATCAAAAGGCTTCATAAAACCGATCAACAGCGGCCCGCGTAAAAAGGGAGAGTTTGTTCAGTAAGTGGCTTAAAAGCCTGCCTTCTCAGCCGCACATAACTCCCTGATTATGCCCCCGCTTAGTGCGCCTTGTTGCTTGTTAAGGCTTGTTGCGAGACAAATTGGCACCCCTAACAGCGCTGAAGACAGAGACGACAATATGTAAACATGCCGTAGCATAAGCCATTTTTTTAAATTATCGGTTTGCGCATAATCTGTAAAAATTGTGATTATTATGTAATGTATGAATCGCATAATTTATACATATACACTCGGGTCTCTTTTTATGCAGTTTTAAAGTTATACGGTTTATATTTCAAGAATAATTTTTTTAAAAGACTATTTTAGACCAATTTGACATGTTGAAAGGGTTAAAAATTCAGAGAATTTTGTCTGTATTTGCAAACACTTATTTTGCAGTGATGCGTCGGATGTTCGAATGTTAAAACCCCTCCTAATAAATTGATCTGTAAGACCGCGTGCTTTAAAAGGTAAAGATTTGAAAAAGCTGTCTGTACATTAGATAGCTAATAAAAAGGCCTAGGTAACAACTGTATTTAATGAATGGAAGTGGAAGTATGAAGCAAAAAGCCCTTGATTTTAAAGTTCTATTGATTGTTAACAATGCACCATATCATTCTTCCACCTAACATCATCCAACCATTGGATCAAGGCATAATTTCTACATTTTAAAAATATTACATTAAGAGCACTAATCGATCTATTGTAGATAAGTCTAGGAAATAAATCAGTGACAGCAACTGACGTTTGGAAAAGTTTTTCTATTTCGGACTGTCTAAATCATGTTGCACTTACTATCTCACAAATAAGACCACAAACTTAAAATTCTTGTTGGAAAACAATTTGGCCCGAATGTGTTGGAGTCAATGAAACCATACAAACATCGACAGTTTCAGCTGAAATAATTTCTGTAGCACATGAAATTGGTGGGGGAGGTTTTGAAACATTTACCCAAGATGATGTCGACGAATTACTTGATAATAATGTCATGAATGACAATGATATCATTGGTATAACCCTTGATACCGTGGAAGATAAAGAAAACGAAAATGAATCGGAAGAAAACTCCAGTCACCCTCACTGCAAGCGTAATTCGAGAAGGTCTTCAACTCTGCAGTAAATTAGCAAACCATTTCATTGGAAAAGATGATAATTCTGAACGAGCATTCAAGTTTCAATTCGAGCTTCAGAATTGCATTTCTGGATATCAGGATTTGTACAAAATATTAGCTAAGTCATCGCAAAGTTTAATCACTGATTATATTGTCAAAAGAGAAAAATCAACATGCGATGTTGAGGCTAACTTTATTTGTGAAGAATCATTATCTTCAGGACATAGATCTGATGCGCTGACTATCTCTTCTAGTGATGAAAGTAATTTCGAACCAGTTCACAAATTATGCCGAACATTGTCATATAGCAATGATGACGAAAAAATATGCCAAAATGATAAACTTTCTTTTATAAAATTTTTATACATAAATTTGGAAGGAATGTGTTAAAGATAGATTTTTCTAAAATTTAATAAACTATTTAAAGCGTTTTTTGGTATATTATAATTTATTGAATTTGTTTTATGCGATTTTAGAAAATTATGGAACGTTTCCTTTATTTTTGTACGTGTATCTAGTCTTTTTTATTCGTTTTACTGTGGAACGTATCTACCGCATAAAAAGAGACCTGAGTATATCACGTATACAGATGAAGAATCGGTAAATAATTTCAATATAATATGCGGGTGTGCGCGCGCACACGCTATGGCAACTTAGCGCGCATACAATTTTTATCTAGACTTCTTCTTTATGTACCACATTCTCATTGAACATCACATTGAACCATTTTCTGAGGTTACAAAGTTAATATAATCTATTCTTACCTACACTATTAGCTCTGTTGCCTTCTATCTTATTCTGTGTAATAAGTTGTGGTAGTTTTCATGATAGTTTTTTCATGATAGTTCTATTGATTTCTTAATTCGTCTTAATACAACAGTATTAAGGTCAACCCAGGTCCTACCAGTACCTTTATACTGGTACGGTAATGTTTTTTTTATTTTCTAGCACGCTCGCATACCTAAAATTAGAGGAAATATTGTAATATTACTCTCAAACACACCAGTGAAACCGGTATTCCGCAGCGACTGTACACAAGTTATACTTGAAACTACTAGACATAGGATTGGCTTAAGAGAGAGGATATGTAAGAGCTGGCGGCACTGACCGCAATGTATCATAATGGTCAGAAATAGCAAACTGTCCATAAACAACAAGCTTTTCATATACAAGACCAGAATAAAGTCTATATTTGCCTATGCCGGTGATGGCGAACCTTTTGGGCTCGGCGTGTCAAAAATTCAGAAAATTAATTAATTAATTAACTTATCTATGCTGGCGTATCACCCCCTCCCCCTACAAAAAATAATATTTTTTAAAGTATTTAATTATATATAAAAAAAAACAATTAACATACTCACTTATATATTGATGTCAATTAATTAATTGCTTAAATCAATTAAATGTTTATTTCACAAAGTGAAACCTAAAAGAGATACATATGTAACATGTATGTAGAGATAAATTCGAACGTTGTTGTCGGGTAGACGTCTGGTGGCGGGACACGTGTTCTTCGATAATTCTGATATTAATGAACGCTGGCGTGTCGCCCAAAAAGCTATGGCGTGCCACCTTTGACACGAGTGTCATAGGTTCGCCATCAAATTGCAGCTGGGGTCACGCTGCAAATTCACTTATAAAAAAGACTGCAAAGCTATCAAGATCGTCCTTGAAGCGCTGATTGGGATCAGAATAACACAACGCCATCACAACTCAGGCATTTTTAAAGTAAATTATTTCATAAAACATCTGTCCAAACATTTTTACGCGAGGATTCCGTTCCATGAAGAAAAAGGAAGAGACAGAATGAGACTTGCCATTCGGGAAGGAGTCTCAGAAATAAGTAATATACAGTGCCATGAAGATTTTTAATGAAATGTTAAACGATGGAAAATTTAATTGATTCAAAATTAAATTAAGCGAACCGCTCCATGTATCCAGTTATTACTAATGCTGACAATTTTCATTCTAAATATGGTCCAAATCCTAAATACCAAAAACGGTCCTCCAACCGTACCAACTAATCAAATATTAATAATCATTTTAATACTAGTATCCATAGACCAGTATAGATGGAGGTGGTATAGTAGTCTATGGAGGTAGTTTTATGAAGGAGAATAATAAAATATGTCTTTTGGGACAACCTTAAATTGCGGCGTAGCAACTCTCGTCCAACTCTTACGCAACTCCTGAAATATTCGGCGAATGGGGACACGGGGGACGAAAAGCACAACATGCAGTTATAAAATATTATTAAAAGGAACGCTTTGTCACAATACATAAATACACACACAGCTCTCAACTCAATCGGTAACTTTTGCCCCCAAGTTCTCCGTGTGTACGCGAAGTTTTTTTCATGCCTCGTTCTCGCCCATTGAATGTCGCAGAATGAATAGCTTTTCTCGAATGCCGAATGAAAAGTTTCAATTAAGAAATTGGGAGTGAAAAGTTCTGGTGTATGGGCTGCTGCCCAATTCGAATTGTGATATCGCGTTTGGGAAAGTTTTCCCTTTGAGAAGTAAATTATTTTATTAAATGATAAAGATTGAAAGAGATATTTGAAAAAATATTCGTTTAACTTGAAATTTCTCGCAAACATTTAATATATTTTGTGATGTTTTTTTTACGTATTTATTGTTCTTTGAGAAATTATTAAAATTTACATTAGTGCGTATTCGATGTTTTTGAAGCCTCGAATTATTCGTAATGAGTGACTCGTAAAAAAAGCCACTGTTGTGATGGGTTCGAGTATCAGCTGATCGTTCCTGGAAAAATCATTTATGCTTGTACTCGTATTAGTATACTCCCATTGTTCGGAGGCAATAGAAGAGAAAGAGAACCTGACACCTAATACAGGGATGAATTAGGCATTCATAGACATAATTAATTTGTATCAATTTATTTTTCTTTAATGTGGTAGTAGATTTACATCTACAATACTATAGAAAGTGCGGTTGTGGGTCTCGTATTGAACTTTACCATCAGTAAAAGTGCTGTTCGAGTCAGCTGTCTTCATAAACATAGATGCTGCAACTCCATCATCTCGTGTAGATTGAAGGAGACTTAAAACAAAAAATATTTCTTAAGTTACTTGAGAATTGAATTAAATGAAGCTAAAACAAGTCAACTTTAAAAAATATATGTCTAAAGCTATAGCTAAACGCTTGTGATATAAAAATTGGATTAACTTGGTAGTCTAGGCCAGGGTTTTTGTAGAATTTATATTTAAGTGCAGAAATCCCTTATTATATTGCTTTAATAATAATGTCCTTATTTCCGGTAATAAAAAATAAAATATTAGTAAAATAATATATGCTACACATATGTACACCTAGAACAGTCTTAAATAAATATAATTCACAGCATTTTCACGACAAATATAAAACATCAGTGACATCTATTGTACAATGCGAAAAGATTGTAAATAAATATTAATATTCATTATTATTCTAAGCTAATCTGTTCTTCCATCCGGCGGAATTATAAAGAAAATCGATGACACTAATAATGGATATTATAATAGATAATATAATAGATTTTGATCACCTTGGTTTCATGTTAAACAAATTCCACTATACCTATTTGGAAGCTGTGTTGAATTCTGGTTAAACAATTAAAAGTGTACCCTTAAAATAAATTATTTTACTATATATTTCACATATTCAAAAATTGCTCGTAATCAGTTAAAAAAACTTAAAAAATGACAAACTCTCTTCAATTCTCTCCTGTCTCGTCACTGATGAGCCAGCGTGGCAGGCAATGTTTTGCCTGCGCTCCCATTGTATTTACTTTACTAAACTTTAGTCCCTCCCTTTTGTTGATTTTTGATTGCTTTGATACCAAACTCTTTCCTTTGTCGTCCGTACGTCAGCCGCAGACGTACTAGTGTGGAGTGCTCCATGCGGGCCGGCCCTGTGAGACCCAACACCTGTTCATGATGCGAGGCTTGATCGATATATCATATGATTGCACATTAGAATCGAGGTTGATTGATCTATCTAAAGAGTGACACTCTTAAATAGTGCCACTCCATACTGTAGTCCTGTCTTTACAATTTTCTGTTTAATTTTAATTTTTAATTAACTCTCATTTTAATCATTTTTAAATTGAGTTGAAACATTGTTTTATTCCACTTAATTTTATTATATTAAATGTTAGAATGTTTTCGGGAACATCTTCCCATTATCAATAATACAATTCAACTAAAGTTGAAAACATCTTACTTTTGTCCTTTGGCGCAACCATGTAGAAGTTCTAAATTCTCATCTCAGAAAATTTAGAAATTTTTGATAATAATAATAACATTAATAAAATAATATACATCTAAATACCGCCCATTACATCTCCTCTCTTATCCATTTTAACTTCACCGCCACCCCCACCTCTCTTAACTCCAGACACACCCATAAATACTGTCTGAAAATGTTTTTAACTTTAGTTGAATTGTATTAATGACAATGGGAAGATGTTTCCGAAAATGCTTTAACGTTTAATATAATAAAATACATTAGAATAAAACAGTATTTCAACTTAATTTACAAAATAATCATGGAATTACACAAAGTTTCATCAAAAACCTTTGAACAGTTCTCAATTTATTTTCATTTACTATGAATATTTTAATTAATCATTTTGTTTATTGTGTCGTATGAATCAGGCGATTCATAATAAAATATTAAATAATGAAAAATAATATAGGTATAATACGTGTGTAAGCGTTAATAAACATTAAATAAAGCTAGTAAGTACCTAATCATAACAATTCAATCATTAATAAAGTGTGCAATACGCATGTATTTTATCATTTTTGATTGTACTAAAAGAAATTTAAAAAAAACGACAATTAAATATGAATTAAATGTATTATTGATTAGAAAGATATACATATAAAAATATTGTTGTTGCGTAATCGGTATTTGAACCTGGAACTCTTTCCAAACCTGGGAAGGTGCATTATCCAACTATACTACAGCGACAATATTTTGAACGATAAATTTTCGAACCTATATGTTACTTTTATTTCATATTAATACATTTAATCGTTCCATAATAATGATAATAATTCCAGAGTAAGATGGCTCTTTCTAATAAGAAAGAGCCATCTAACTTATTTTTACGGAATCTCAAATACTTTTGAGTAATCTGATAGCAGACGCCAGAATTATCAATTCATTTTTATTACATTTTGGACACATTGATGCAACTTTAAAATATCACAGACATGTGTTCTGAATAATTACAACTTTACAATATAAATAAGTTATAAAACAACAATCAAATCATTTTTACAATTTATTCCCATTCAGCTACGTGCATGAATAATATACATTGTATAATATACATTATATTTTAAAGAGACCACATTTATATTATTTGTGAAGTTGTATTTTTTTTCAGAACATAGTTCTTGATATTTAATACAAATTAAATGCGTCAATTAGAAAGATATGTATACAAATTAACTCAATTTACCAAAATATATTTTATTTTAGCTGATTTAATTTGTTAAGGAAAAAGCATTCTTATTGTGAAGTTGTAATTATTCAGAACATAGCGCAAAAACAATATTTTTCGATAAAATTGATTTTATATATATATATATATATATATATATATATATATATATATATCTTTATAATTAATACATTAAATTAGTATTTATAAATTTTATGTTCCAGCAAGGGACATAAAGGACAGGATTAGGATATATATATATATATATGTGTGTGTGTGTATATCCAATAACTTAATAAAAATGAAATTGAAAAATCTCTGGCGTCTCCTAGCGATTATTTCTCAGAGTAGGTACTTGCAATAAAAAAGTTATAGGCTTTCAAATTAATGGAACGTTTGATGTCTCAATTTGAAATAACTGCAACATATAAGTTAGAAAATTTATTGACTATTTACTTAGTAGTGTAATTGGATAATGTACTTCCCCGTATAGGACGAGATCCTGGTTCATATCTCATTGCCAGCTGAAACATTTTTTCGGTAAATTGAGTTTATCTTATAATTAAAAAATATTATAAAATATCAAATAGAAAGAAAAAATAATAAAATAATTTGAAAAATGTTACTTTGGTTACATACAATCGATTATTTTCATATTTAAAATCAATTTTCCTTTAAATTTTCTATCGCTTCATCAACACTTTCCCCTTTTCCTGGAGGCAGATAGAGACAGAAAGCCAGTAAGAGAAAGCATTCACTCTCTACAGTTCTCAGTAACATAATTTAATCAAATTCTTCTAGAAACCTCTATAATTCTATAATTTTTTGCTTTACAAAGTGCGTAAAATAGTTGTATAAATTTAAGTTTTTCTTTTTTCAATGTAATATACAGTACCTTAAGATCGTTTGTTATCGATTTAAAATATATTTAAAGAACAATTCAAAAATCAACACATTTATTTATAAAACTCTTTTATTTTTAACATCAACAGTTAATACTTAGTATTTTAACTCGAAATAATGTATCTAAGTGCATGTTAATGCAATCCATGTAAGACTTATTCACGAGTTTTCGAAAGACTCGTTTGACAATTTGAGATATCACATATCTGAGTGCTCATCAATTTACTATCCCTAAAAGATTACACATCACAAGAAGTAGGTAACAAGATGATCCAAAAATTAGAAATTTTAATGTTTCGTGGGTGAAATGAAGTAATATTTTTACTCGGATGTCCTGCGTTACCCCTCACATATTTGATTTTCTGATCTCTCGTAGACCAGCAATTTCCTATGATGGAGTTTCGCAATAGTTCTTTTGTCCTGATCCCCGAGTCTATAGCTGGCTTTTCCTTTGTATGCAGTTTTCGGGGGGAATTTCTAATCTAGTCTGACGCCATTGTTGTTCTAACAGGTATTGGGAAATCCCAAGATTTCCTGGCATTTCCATCAACTCCACAACCGTCTACATGTCAGGGTTGTTGGGATGTGAACGGTTTATTAGGTGTTTACAAAGATTAGTACCCAAACTAAAAATTAAATATACTGGTCGAGAGACTATGTTGAATTAATACATTATTTGGTATTGTGTTAGATATCGGGATGTTTATATAAAATATTTATTTTTACATACGTGTATATCAGATAACACATATACTCATGTTGAAAGTAGGTATTATAAATTTTATTCAGTTACAAATATAATTTTACGATGAACTATTTTAGTAAACTGTGCATATAATGTTGAATATATGTATGTTTGTCTATTCGTGATACAATTCTATATGTTTTAACGATAAATAATAATTCTAATTATTAGTGATTACTATTACTATTAAAACCTCGCAAAAAATATAGAAATCCTCCTCTAATATAAATGAGTATTACTCGTGTATTTAATGCTATCTTTTAAAAACTTAACTCAGTTGCACTTTAAGTCTTTGAGGAAAATATAGTCACCCCGACTCACCTCTCAGGATATCAAAACCTTCCTGTTTGAACCAAATTTTGCATACATCGATTCTCTCTTAAGAGTCTGCGCTAATACATTCTCCTCCAACTAGCCCCTAACCACTTATTTTAAATTATAATTAAATCGGTATCCCAGGCAATTCTGATAAACTGAAATATCTGATTGACTGGAAAACTTTTTAATTCCCTTTTGTAACCGTCACATTGGCGCTGGAATACGTTCATTGGATTACACCCAAGTAAGATATCTGTTTTTTTCCAGTAATGTTCTTCCTGTTATTTACGGCATTGAGACCTGAAGTGCAAAATCCTTTGAAATGTGGTACTATCTTGGATGACAAGATACACTAAATGTTTGAAATCCAAGTCCAGTAATATTTTACCGCATTACTAGAATCTGAGATATTAGTGAATTTTTAAAAACAATAAAATTAGATCGTTCAATTATAATGTCGTCACAAATAATCAAAGTTCATAAAAAATTGAATCGGGGATCTATTAAAGGTACAAAACGAGTACTCAATTTATATTTAACTTTTTCTACACAGTTTGACAACTACGAGTATAAGCAACGACATTTTGTCATCTTTGACTTGTAACATAAAGTGACGTAATATGACGCCCACACGGTTAAATTACCGTCGTTAGGATGAACAGAGTTTCTTGTTGTGATCGATTACTTCTATTGTTTCCTTCTTTTATTATTTTGAATGACAATGCATACATTTCCACTGAACAAAGAGATTAAACGTCTTTACATGACGTCATCCGGTATTTACAAAACTGTTATATCGGAGTGTCAAAAATGACCTTTTGAAAAATGGTAACGTTTTTTAGTATCTATTTAATTATAATAACATATTATTCAATAATTCTAACAAATTCTTAATTTTTGTTTTTAAACCAAAATTTTTTAATTTTCTTTTTACATAGTATAAACTGTGTAGTTAAAATTGGTTGGACCAATCTTACTCAAAGAAATAAAACGTGTTGCGAAGATGCTGCAAACTTGACACTGGAATAATAAATGGGTAGAATATAAAATGAAACAGAAATATGTTATGAAAAAACTTTAAATCTTATTTAATTAATAAAACTAATGTTCTGATCAATATTAGGGGTCGTCCTACCAGAAATACAATAGTTCGTTTATATTATTTCCGTATGCGTGATATCGTCTTATTATTTTCGATCATATTGCATTGATATTTTTACAATAAAAACTGTAATATTCTACAAAATAGCAACCAAATGATTATTTTGTAATTTTTTATCGTTTTGTAATTTGCAATCATTACAATTGTACATAAATGACATATCGGCCACTTACTTTAGTTTATATTAACATAATATGATTGTTTTAATTTTATGACAAATCAATATGATTCAAAAGATCATAAAATACAAATCAAATTACACATTTGGACGGTAAAAATAATGATAATTTGGAAGAAAAAGTGAGGTTAATATAAACATTTGAAAACAAATTAACATTACATTAACAACGTGATTCAAAGTATATAACAAAATGTTAGACAGATACGAATTTACTAAATGTCACTTTCACTTTCACTTTTTTCATTCACTTTTTGTTGATATGTTTTATTTGCGAATGACTTATGAAGATAAATAAATTTTATTATTAAGGAGAACACATTCTTACTGTGAAATTGTAAACATTCAGAACATATGTCTGTGATATTTTAAATACTAAATATCGTCATAAATACTGCCGCTGTAGCATAGTTGGTAATGCATCTTCCCCGGATTGAAAAAGAGACCCAGGTTCTAATCCCGGTAGCGCAACAACAATATTTATCGATAAAATTGATTTTATATGTATATCTTTATAATTATTACATTTAATTAGTATTTGTAAATTTTATGTTTCAACAAGGGAGATTTTGAAATGACTATTCTGTGCTTGTGAATTTTTTTTTAATTGAAGACAGGTGCGAAATGTACAAGATAACTTTTCACGGAGATGTATTGAAACCAGCAGACTTTCAGTTCTTTTTCGTTTGAACTTCAGATACGATCTAAGCACTGAAGGATCTTGCTACAGTTTATAAACATAATTCTGAAGATAATGCTCCTTTGAGAATCATTGCATAATACAGAAGATAAGCTCAATTCGTTCAATAAACGGTTCGTTCTCAAAACCTTCCTCAAATTATTTCTAGTTACTGAAAGGTTATGGTTGATAAACTAAAATATAGAAATGTTGAAATGTCGAAACATAAATTTTTATTAATATTTCATATTACTTTAACCTTTCTTAAAATATTTTTTTCTCATTTTTAACTGAATTATATAACAGAATTCTAGTTGTCCTTGTGTACTCATCATTTAGTTGGATTTTTAGATAAATCATTTGTAAGAGCTTGATTTATATTGATTATCCTCTTTGATCATGAACAATAGGTTAACAGGAGCCAAAATGATCGCATTGTTGTTGTTGAATACATTATTTGTCTATACACACTTGCTTTGCAGGGCTGGTATCAAAGAATTAACGTACGAATTACGCCCACTCTTTATATTGGGGTAAAGCTTTCACATTGAGAGAACGCATTGTTGCTGACATCTGGCTATTCATGGAGAATGTATTGTGGGGGTATGTGTTCGGGTCTAGTAATAACAACTGTTGATTGGGTTGTCAAACCGTTTAATCACTATACAATAATTATCTGAAGGGGTTGGACCATATCACAACCTGATTTGGGTACACACATATATATATATTTAGTAGCTACTATAGTTTTTACATTCCCTTTAGGTAAATACAATGCGGCGTTAAAGAAGTCCGGGTTAAATATCAAAAACTAAACTTACTGTTTTTAAAGCTATTTATAGAGGAACACTTTAACATAGGTTGCCAAATATGATTCCTTACGGAGAGAGTAGGAATCCACAATACAGACTGCCTAAATGAGTTATTTTAGAGGAGTAGCAGAAGAATCGTTATTGAACCGAGTGAGAAGTACTGGTACAAGGGATATACTTGACATGAAGCCTCCTAATCCTACATATAGAAAAATCTTAATTAAAGTGCCTCGGATAAATCTTGAGAATATTAGAGGAAGATAGCTTATTGACTACTCCGGAGGATAGTCTAAGCTGGGATAAACAGCAACCGCAATCTGCAGGAACTGGCTTCACTAACAAGCAGACGATATGCACATTTACTATTTTTTCATCTGGACAAAAACC
Source organism: Eubasilissa regina (assembly GCA_022840565.1). Classification (NCBI taxonomy): domain Eukaryota; kingdom Metazoa; phylum Arthropoda; class Insecta; order Trichoptera; family Phryganeidae; genus Eubasilissa; species Eubasilissa regina. The sequence goes on from JAINEB010000018.1 coordinate 34,375,301, forward strand.
TAAGAATTAAAAGAAAAAATGAAAAATACGACAATAAAATACATACAGTGGAAGTCTTTAATTAAACGGTCAAAACATTATATAGGGAGAGACAGCCAGATAATAATATTTAATCAAGATTTGCATGTCCGTAGATAACCCAGAACTTTCACGACTACACAAATCAATAAAATTGGCAGTGCATTATTTCAAATAATGTCTGTCATAATTATTACCGTAATATTGTGACTACCGTAATACAAACAACTATGAAAGAGAATATCTGTCATGTCACATCTCTAAACTTTTTAGTGATGATGCTATTGTCTGCGCTTGTTTGAATGGTGTATTTCGATTTAAAATCTGCTACTCAAAGTTTTAATTTATATTTATCATCATGTTTCTAATCAAAATAATAAAATGGGTATTAATTTTGAAAAAATGACAGTATAAGTATATATAAAATAATAGTTCTATAAAAACATCATAGTTATGTTACTGAGAACGAAGCCAATATCGCTCATAGAGACATTCAAACTAATAATTATTCTATTATTCTGTACAGAAACTGACTTTTTATTTTGTGTATCTTTCAATAATTTATTAAATAAAAAGTCAATCGAATATAGACCCTTTTTCCGAAGTTTTACGAATGGTTTCGTCCAGATACGCGTGGTCGAAATCTAATTTCGCTATAATTATTTTTACCATGTATCAACTTTTTACTGCTAAATTTAATCACAAGAATCATTATAATATACAATTAAAATAAAATAATCTCTTTACAATAAAAAAGTAAGACATCGTTTTATGGATAACCTGGCAGCTGCGAGTTTTAGACAATTTCAGAGATTGTTTCATATCCTAAAAAAACATATATATTATTGTGATGACGGCCAATACTAACAATAGCCGAACCAAAAATTTGTAAACAAGTCCTTGTCCAACCAAACACTTAATATACAACTAAACAATACAATAGAATGGCCACAGACGGCCCATTGGAAACGAGAACAGCGTGTACTGCGGTCGGACGGTCCACTAGCCATAATGAACGCCGCCAGGTCATATATTACACATGACAAAACAAAGCGTACAAGATGCTATCTCTGAATAAGGAAACCTTCGCATCGTCTTCATCACGCGGTGACAAAAAATGACATTATGAAGACAAAAGACTTCCACGGCCCGAGGAGACATTATGCCCATGGACGTTGCATCTGGGTTTGAGACACCCCGCTGTTTCGGTCAACTTCGATATCTCCAAAACCCGCTTGTAATATTGCTCCTTAAGTACCTACGCATCTCGTTTTCAGATAATTGTCAGTGGCAGAGATATTGTATGTTATCAAATAAACATTATTTTACTTAATTCATTAAAAAACTATTAGGTATCTTATTATATGATTGCGCTTCGTCGCTATCGCTATTGGATATTCTATTGGATATGTATTAAGATATGTAAGTGTTCTGTCTAGTAAAAATAAATATTTTTGATATTTCTTGGTTAAGATTACTTAAATGTTTTCTTTTTTATATATTCAATAACAGTACGCAAATATATATTCAATTTTAAATTAAGTGAGCACTGTCTTTATTACAAGTACAAAAAATATATATAAGCCAGTTCGTATAAATTTTTCTGACTGACGAGTATATAGACCATCTGTCATCACGCATATTCAATCATCTGTCAAATATGTTTGTAACATTTGTTCAATAATTATTTATTGTAAACATGATCTCAGTTTTATCCAAGAATGTATATAATTCAAAGTAGAACACCGTTTGTACAATTACAATCGGCGACAGTCGGTTGCTTGCTACTAGGCCCTGCGGGAGGCTATTGTGGCCGTTAATTTAAAAAAAAAGTGATTATTAAAAAATTTGCCCGAATGTAAAATCCAGAATGAGTTACGCCAAAAAATTCGTTAAAATTATGTAAATAAAAAATTGAAACGAAACCTAAAAAGAAACTTCGATAAACACTTTTATTTAAAATACGACGAGAAATAATTTTGTTTTTCCTATTATTTAGCAAATTTATTTATCAGCAAAGTTTCTACCTTCCGATTTTATATTTCAACGTGAGAGGAATTTACAATTATACGCGATACACCAGCTCGCTTTGCCTTAAAAGTAAACATTGAATAAGTTCGGTCAAGATGAACAAAATTATGTTTACAACTTGCATTAAATTTTGTTTGCACTTTATACTTAACAGAGCTTCAGATAAATTGTACACAAATACTCGTACGTATGATAGAGACATAACATCATGTTTGAGATAAAGGGATTTTCAACTTTACAATGTATTTTATACACCTATATTCTGGCGACCTGAGCAGCTTTTTTATTCAGACATTCAGTTTTACTGGTTTTTATAAACTGCCGGACAGGGCGGACCTTAAAGTTTTTAAAAATATCATAATTTTTAAATTTTTATATTTATTTTGATATTTATTTAATAACAATGCCTTTATAGGTAAAAACTCAGTAATTGTGTGTTATTCAACATATTCAAATATTCCTGAAATAATATTTTATCGAAGAATATTAACATTTAATACACATTATTCAATTTATTCCAATTTAAAAAAATATATTTTTATTATTCATTGCTCACTAAAACAGAAATTACATTTAGACACGTATTCTCGTTTGTCTTAAAATTCTATAAGCTTTCGTTTTAGTTTGAGTGTCAAATTATAATAGTATACAAAAACAATAGTTAATAATAAATCGATCAAGTAGATGTTATCGATAGCAAAAATTAATATTGGTAAATAATATTATTTATATATTTTTTAATTTCATTTAATGTAATTAAAATGATTAAATGATAATCAGTTTTATGATATTTATAATCTACGACGTATAAATGACATAGCTGATGCATTATTTCAAGGATACCAGGATTTTAAGAAACGCCCATGGCCGTATGATGTAGAAAAGATAAGAATCTCCTGGTTGTATTTGTCAGTGTAAAATGATTGCATTGGTCCGACACCCCACTCACAAGTAAGGCGGTGTTCTTTACGCTTTTAAAAGCCTATATATTTCATATATTCGTATTTGAATATCGAACCTTTCCATACTATTGACGCTTGTTGCAATAAATCATGTTTTATGAAAATATCACGTAAAAACAAATATAAAGTCTATAAAGTATAACAAATTTAAATTTTCAAAGAAAGCAAACACGTTATGGATTGAAATTGTAATTAAATTAAATAATGTTTTAATTTTAAACAACTTTATTATGCACATATACTAAAGTCAAATAGTTTCAGTTGGAAAATAATAAATATTAGAATAAAATAACACTTTAAATGCTTAACAAGTGTAGGTTTTTCGGAATTTTCAAAACATTTAATTACAAATGTTACGTACAAATGGAATAGGTTAGCGCTTTAACAATTTAAAAGCATTATAAATTAATAAATCACACAAGAATAATAGCAAGATACTAAATAACCAAATAAATCTATCCAATAGTCCGATATTAAAGTTGTTTCCATGTAATCCCCACCCTTCTCTTCAACCCCCTACCTGATACTCTGTGTCACTCTGATATACTGTTGCTCTCTCTGCTTTACCTCATATTTTAATATCTGTACTTAGGTTAGTGTACATACTATATTGTCCTAAAGAAGGTTGGGTCCAACTGAAACTATACGTGCATAATAAAGTGGTCTAAACGTAAAATATTAAATATTATTTATCTAAATGAATTTATGTATGATGTCGAATTATTAATAAATGTTAGTTGTTGAGCCAGCTACAGCTAAGCCCTGCGAGTGTCGTAGGTATACTTACCTGCACAAGCTTTGCTTCGCACTTTACCTTCACATCATAAAATGAATGTAAGTTATGTTCTAGCTTACGTAGCTCGTATTTACTTCAGCAAAAAGTACGAAATATTTAAAGCCTATATATTTTAACTTATTAAGTACAAGTGACAAACAGTTCGATGATTATAATAATCATTACTATTTTAAAAAACTTCAGCAGAAAAAGAGTCTCGAATGCACTAAGAATATATTTTAAAATATTAGATTCATTTAATTTATTTAGTAACGTATCATAAACCTAGCAAATATCAATCTACGTGTATGTAGATAGATGTCTGCGAATGCTAAACTGCAGTTAAGTTGTTGGGCGTGCACATTGATTCAGATCTTTCATTAAATACACAAATCAGTAAAACTGTCAGTGCATGCTGCCATCAACTGAGACAGATTAAAAGTATTCGGAGACATCTTCCTTTTGAGGCAGCCCATCTACTTATAAATGCATTTGTGGTATCACGTGTGAACTATTGTAACAACATCTATGCTGGCATGCCGATGTTTCAGCTGGATACATTAAAATCTATTCTAAATGCGGCTGCACGGAAAATATATGGAGTTTCCAAACTCTCTCATATAACATTCCTTTTACATTGGCTCTGATTCCTTGAAAGAGTTGAATTTAAATTGTGCTGGTTGAGGTACAAAGCGACATACAACATGGCGCCTCTGTATCTTCAAGAACTTTGTATCCCAAACAATTTGAATGATAGACATCAAACTGTCAAGTCAGCCTCTACTTCAGCTGCAGGAAGGTCTGTAGAACCGTCCAACCGTTGCCAGAAGCTTAAATTTAGTGAACGAGCGTTTGCGGTGGCAGGCCCAAAAGCGTGAAACTTTTTGCCTTTCGTCATAAGAAACAGTGCATTAGAGACATTATTGAAGAAGAATCTAAAAACGCACCTTCTCAAAAAGTCATTTCCATAAAAAACAAGGATAATTGTAGAACTATTTATTTATTTTATTTATTGATAATAAACAGTTTATGTGTAAAGCGCCCTTGAGGTGAAAGTTTTTACGAAAATGGCGCTATACAAATCTTCTCTCTGCCTTCCCCCGCGGGAAAACGACATGATGGTAAATTAGTTACGTTTTGGACGCTAGTGTTGACTACAAATTACTGCTTTATTGAGAAATAACTAATAGACCTTCGGCCGCCCTGTTGATTTGGCTTCCCCGGGTAGGCGCCTGCTCCGCCTGTGCGTAATGCCGACGCTGGATGTAAATATATATTCTTAGATATTTACTCTGCAGAGTTCAACTGCCAGCCATATTTCCTTCTTTTGGGTGGTCTGCATACAGGTTGTCTGCCCACCCGTCTCTCGTATGCTTCTGTCCCATCTTACGATATCCTCCATGACGCAAGTGTCTATTATAGCGGTGTTATATGTATGGTATATTACTGAGAGTTTTCCTAAAACTGAAAGGAAGAATTCGTGATGTTTTCAATGCAGATTTGATTATGCAGATCTGAACTATTATCAAAAGTGTTTAGCTAACGCCTTATAAAGTAAATGCCACTCTAGCGCGTGTAAAACAATAATGAGGTTTTTAATTTACGTTACATACAAAAATATTAAATATTTCATTTTTTAAATATGTGTATCTGTATTTTATTTATTGACTATCCCGTATTATAAATAATAATGAAGGGTGGCTTGCACTTATCTATTTTAAAAAAATAATTGTTTACGGTTGAAAAATATTTCACACGCTAATGGGCACACTTATCGATATATTATACAATATATATAAAATTTTGCGAACATAATATTTTTCTTATTTATTAAAATCGGTTAAAAAAATATAATGTGCAAAACACTATTTTATAAGTAATACACCTCTACATTTCTGTTTGACGAGAACTCCGAGAAGGCGGGCCTCTGTCAGAGGTCGTCAATCAAGGCCTGACAGGAACCGCAAACGGGAGGACAACGGGCGCCCACTTGATATTGTCTTAACAAGTTGTGGTGAAGTATTTATTACGAGTCTAAAAAATTTTGGCGTACATTCAGCAAAAGTATATATAAAAAGTGATGTATACTTTATGTAATAATTAATTGTATGTACCTTGGAACGGAACCTTTTAATGAAGACCGCAACACAGTCTATATTATTTACAAATAAATAAATTATTATATGTAATAAATGAAATTCTACATCACCATTCAGATCAGGTACGATTAATTTACTGCTAGACTTGAAAATGAATAAACGTCTCTTATTATTGCTCTTGTCATATAAAAGTACTCGACCTTTGCCCATTGCTATACTGGGCCACATGGACGACTTGTTGTTTTTCGATAAAACAATAAAGAAATTATGTTTTGTTCTATTTACCTATTCTGGCAATACTGTCTGCAATCATCTCACACAATACCAAAAATAGACTCAGCAACATACCTATATAAACGACATATCCATATAAACCGACACAAACGGTGGAATTTACATTACGACCTTTTGATATACACCCTTAGCCTAAAAACATACGTACGAACATTATTATTATATGTATACATGATTACGATCCAAATTCACTTATAACTAATAGTCATATGTCTATATCTTGAATATAATATCAACTAACCATAATATTGTATTTTAACAAGAATCAAATCTTAAAACTCCATTAATCATTTTTTCCCCTTATAAATATTTTTACAGCGGTTCGTTAAACGTACATCAACTTACTATAGAGCAACGTTGCCTAATTCACCCTTTTATTATTATTATTTTGTTATTTTAGTATAAATAAACATTTTATCAGATATTCAATCAAAATTTTCTATAGGTAGAGATTGAGCGTAAAAACAATATTGTAAGATAAATATGGTAAACATTTGCCACATTTGATTTAATAAATTGATAAAGTATAATTAAATTATCTTCTAAAGAACACATTTATTATAGGTATATAAATATATATTTATTTTTCCAATAGCACAAGAGGAATTTCATTGCTTTCATCCACCTTAATTCCACTTTCACCAACGTAAACCATAACATGTTTGAAAAGGCATTAATTTAGCATTCGCAGTACAAGTCTTGCTAGAACATTCTTCAAAAGGATTTTAAATTTACAAATATAAATTTAATTCTTCATATTTCATACAACAGTCTTTAATCGTCATATAACATATAAATATAAATTTTACAGTATATCCGCATATTATTTGAGCTGCATGTGAATAAATATTTTCGAAACAAAATAGTATCGCTATTTCAATTTCTTTGAGAAATAATGAATAATAATTAGTAATACTTGAATTTGTCCAAGAACACACAATTACTGAATTTTCAGCTACAAAAGCACTGTTATTAAACAAATATCAGATGTCTTATAGAGACAAAGCTATTTAAAAAAATATATATTTAATGGAAAATATATGGAAGTATGGGGTAATTACAGGGTTTACGACATGTCTTCAGCTGGCTCAACAATTCTCACTCCACTACCTCCATATCTATCAAATTTTTTAAAGTTGTATGTATGTTAGTATGTGGATTCGCTTCGAGTACCACGATACCATCGCCATCTATGGACCAAATCTGATAATTCATTTTTCCCTTTTTTTTTAAATAGCATATATATCATCACTATTAGAATCAGATTTTACGTCGTAAGCTCTGAAATTACCACATACTTCCATATATTTTCCATAAAATATAATTTTTTTAAATAAGTTTGTCTCTATGAGATATCTGATATTTGTTTGCTTTCGTAATTGTTTGTTTTCATGATTGGTGGTTAAAAACATGGTATTAGAAATATAAATATGGTTTCCCGTATCATCTTAAGACTTACCAATCAAAACGCAAACTCGGCTTTCCAACAAAAATTATATTTGCTTCGTTTTGCGATATTAAAATTATTCATATAAGTCAAAATCCCCTGAATGGAAAATTTTTTAGAAAAATGTTCCTATTTTATTATATTGTATTTCTTTATTTACTGAATAATACAACAAGCTATAACGATAGCATAGATTAAGCTATAACCATAAGGCTTATAAAAGCAGAGAGCTTTCACACTTTTACGATGTTTACTCCCTTAACAAGATCTCTAAGGTTACGACTGTCGAAAGTTTCGTATGGCATTTAATCAACAATAATTTGGGACAGATAATTTTATTTAACGACCTTTATGTGACCAATAAAGCCAAGATAGTAATTATTAACACCCAAGTCGTTCATTGCTGTAAGAATCTGGTGATCATATATCATACCTATATATAATATCTTGTCACAAAGTAATATTGCAAATATTGAAGGAGTGAAAATATATCTATGTGCTAAGCTTCATTTCGTTCTTGATTTTCGTATTACTATCCAAATGTTTTATATACACTACTGAGAATATTTATAGTATTTCATAAATAATATTAAAACCCAGACTTCTTTTTTTGTTTTTCCTTCCACTGAGCACTTGAATTTTTTAAATTGTTTTATATAATTATTTGCTTCTTTGCTCGTTTCAATAACCTGATGCAAAAGATTTAAGCAAAAAATAATTAATTAATCGACTAGAAATATATAATTACAGAATAATTATCTATCAAACTAGCACGTTCTTTAGTAACTATGTTCTAAAAATGCAATTTCACAAGAAAAATATGTTTTCCTGTATAAGTTGTATTAAAGTTTCAAATTTTAACAAAATGAGTGAATTAATTCAATTCTGGCGTCTCCTATAAAAAATTATCTATGGAAAAAGTACAGCAATCACCATGAAAATCGAACCCGGGACCTTATATTGTCAAACAGGATCAAAATCGTTCCTTTTTACTAAAACCTATCTTTCACATATGTGTTTAGTTTCATTTTGAATCTATATAGATAGTTTCTCCTTTTTTTTTATGTTTTCTGGCATTTAATTAAAAATATTCATCGCACTGTACATCATCGATTTCTAAGATTTAGTTTTCTTTCTGAGTGGCAGTCTCAGCCATTGGTATAAATACGCCACTGGGAGGGCTAACATTACATCAGTTCTGAACATGGCCACATAACTTGTGAATCTTTTCCTCTTGTATGATGTTCGTGCTCATGTTGATTTGCATCAATTTTTCTTATAAATATAAGTCACCAAATTTTTTCTACTTATGTTTAAAAAATACATAATTTATTTTAAGTTCTTAGTGCTGTGTTGACTTATGTGATGTGATATTTATGACAGTGTTGATTTATTTTGTCTTTATGAATGCGTGTAAAACAATTAGCAACAGTTCCAAATACCAAAAAATTGTGCACTCAAAATACAATGTTGTATGCATCAAGGCACAGAAATATAAAACGAATTGTTTTGCTAATTTGACTAAGCTTAAGTGATAAATATTAAAGCCGTAAACCGGTCTCCGAAATCGTATTAAGTTTTTTGACCCATACATGACGGCTCTCACCGAAATCCATTTCTAACGCGACCACCAGAACATAACGGGCTTCGAGCTATTTTTTTTTTGTATAATTTCATATGTTTTTCTATTGTCGTATTATTGCGCGCATTGAAATGTTATCCCCGATTGTAAATAGGATAAGGAACACGCCAGTTGCATAAGGAAATAATGGGCAATACCGGCCGGACACTTCGATTGAATGGCTGATGGAAAGAAAGAGTAACAAACGGAGTTGTTGTATGGAAGAACGTCAGGTCCGTTTAGAAGATCAATCCATCACAATGTCGAGGAGGGACAGTTAAATAAAATAAACATTAACGTATATATTCGGGGCCCCTGAACGTGACCAAGTCCCCTAAGATGGGGGGTGAGTGTCTGAAGGGTGCCCTTGCTTGGGTCCTTCCAGTGGTGACGGCTTCATTTATTAGACGAGTGATTTTATATAAATATTAAACATCACGTATAAATAATCTTATTAGTTTTGTTTTTAAGTAATCATCAATATACTTATTATGTTATATTTATAGATGAATTTATTAATATTTTAAGGAAATCCAATTTAAGAACATGCACACTTCTCTAATATTTAGGTAACTTATGTAATACTCTATTCCATTTAAATAAATGGAAATACAGAGAAAATACACAGAATAAATCTATTAGTCAACTAAATACTTAGTTAACTACGAATATTTTAAAGTTTTGTCAATTAAACAATCTGTTCAAGAATTCAAAAAGAAAGAATTGAGTAAATCTCGTATGTATGTGAAATTGTGCTTTTTTACTTATTTCTCTAGGTTCAATGTTAACGGAATTAAGAATGATCAGCTACCACTTTGAAACAACATGGTATCAGGCCGGCTAAATGGCGTGTCTATAAAATGTGTTATATCCCATACTAACCTTTTAATGAAAGGTGATTTATGGGGTCTCCTGGTCATGATTAAAGAAGATTTGTAACAGCATTGAAATTTTCCATAAGTTACCTCATTAGACCTGCAATATTTTTATAAAAATGCATACCAATCATCATTATAAGAAAATTCAAAAAATATCTACATAGATGTATGATGAGATATCATAATTTATTCTGCGTTTGAACGCACAAATGAAGACATTTGATTTTTTAAAGTAAATTGTTACATAAGATACGCCACTGTAAAATAAATGAAACCCTAAAGTCACGTACTGATGATGAAGACGATTGTCCGGTCCCGTGCGACTTCCCCAACCCTTTCCTAATGGACTACCCGGTTGTCCACCCCTAGTCACCGATTCACTAGCGGAAGCATTGTCCCGAACAATGTGCGCGATATTAGGTATCAAACTCAACAAGTACATGGAATAGCTAGAGAATGGACTCAAGAAAATACGAATTGTGGACTAAATTTGTATCCGAACAATTGATATAGTTTGTAGCCTAAGGCGCTGAAAAGGTGCTCTACCAGTTGTAAATTAGTGAATATTAAAGTATTTTTACGTACCTAATTAAAAAATGGGTTACTCATACTTTTTTTACGTTTTTATTTAATAGAATTTTATTTTATTTTACTATTTTTTAAAAATTAAAGATTTGTTTAATATTAAATAACAAAATTATTATTATTAAATATAAAATAATACCCTTGTAGGTGATAATAATTAATTTTTTATTAGAAATATTTTGTTAATTATGACAAAATATGTGTATCAGAAATGTATTTTAAAACCTCTACAAATCAACTCTATAATATATTACATTTTCTATCTAGATTTTTATTGTCTTCTAATTTAAATACAATTTGAATGGTATAATTTTAGACATAGGTAAGGAGACATAACATAAGATATAATTTGAAATAAATATTTTATAAATAATTAATTAAATTATAAATTAATTACAATAATCAAGTAAACATTAAGGTACTTTTGAAAAAATATATTATTTAATTTAATCAATTACAAAAATATACAGAAAAAATCTATTTTTCGAAAAAATATTTGTTTACTAGAAGGATTTGAACCTAGATCTTTTCTATCCGGGGAAACATGTTACTATTCCACTACATCAATCAATTACGTTTTTAAATAATTCATCATTTTAGGCTGCATTATACCTAAGCACTGAAAAAAGAGGAGAGAATTGAGCCTCTCTGATGGTGACACAACGATGGAATTTCTTGGTATGTGTAGCCTGCACAAGAGGCTTCTCACTCAAAAACATATCAGCGAGTTGAAAAATGAGTTCTTATAGAGGAAGAGGCACTATGAAATTTAATCAAATCGGAATAAAGTTATTAATATAACATAAAAATATTACTCTTTTTCTAAAAACTTCATCTCATCAAGCATTGGGTTACTTTTTCATTGACATTTGACATTATATATTTTCCATGTTTTTTTACAAATTAATTTAGACCGGTTTCAACACAATATTTTCTTTAAAAAGTTATATCCATCAAATTGATTTATTGGTTCAAAAATTAAACAAAATTTTCAAATTAATTAAAAAACCGATCGATGTGTGGATAATCAAAACGGTAATAATAATAATAACATAAATACTAATTAAATGTATTAATTACAAAGATATACATATATAATCAATTTTATCGAAAAATATTGTTGTTACTACCGGGATTCGAACCAGGATCTCTTTCCAATCCTGGGAAGGTGTATTAACAAACTATGCTAAAGCAGACAGTACTTTTGACGACAAATTTTCGAACCTATATGTTACACTTTTCAAATGAATACATCTATCGTTCCATTATTTGAAAGCCATCTACTTTATTTTTACAGAATCTCAAATATCTTTGAGTAGTCCGATAGAAGACGCCAGAATTAACAATTCATTTTTATTAAATTTTGGACACATTTATCGTCAAAAGTACTGTCTGCTGTAGCATAGTTGGTTAATTCACCTTCCCCAGAGAGGATTGTAAAGAGACCCAGGTTCGAATCCCGGTAGCAACAACAATATTTTTCGATAAAATTAATTTTATATGTATATCTTTCTAATCAATACATTTAATTAGTATTTAAAATATCACAGACCAATATTCTGAATAATTACAACTTCACAAAAATAATATTTTCTCTTTAATAATGATAATAACATTAATTATTATATATTTTTATTGTGAATAGTTCTTTGATAATTAAACCAAATAGATGAATCGCATATAAAGTAGAAAATTAATATTTATTATTAACATAGTGTAATTGGTTATCCGCCATTCTCCAGTAAAAGAAAGTGGTAATTTTATATTTTTAGACAGATATATTTTTTCTGCGTATCTAATTAATTTTAATAACTTATATATTCACTAAATTAATAATTTTACTATTATGGTTCCTTTAAAGCAGACTATCTGTACTCTACTAGGGGGGATCACATCACGAACGGTTCAGGTCCTACGTGCTCTGGGGCCAGAAATTCACGCAAATGGTCACTGAAATGGGATTAGGGTTTCTGGACTTATTGTACGAGACCTTGTTTCGGAACCCTTTGGCACGCCAAAAGTGACAAGCGTAACAATCATTACGTAGCCATAAACATTCGTACAGGATCACTTCATGATCTTAAAACTGTCTTCGATAATGATATCTAAAAACCCTTTATAATTTTCCCATAATACGTCTCGTAAGATTAAATAAATAGAACATGTACATATATATTTTCCTTTTTAATAATCTGTAACTAATCGGTTTTAATTATCCGTGTATTAAGAAGAAAAAAAGTGGTAGATTGTTGAAATAATGATCAAAAAATTTTCCTCATTTTTAATTGATGAATATCAACTTCAATGATGCTTTGACAATATTTCTTGAAAATTAAAAATATTATTATGTCATAACTAACCATTACGCCGTTTCCCCGCGGAGATAAGCAGAGAGGATAGAGCGCCACACTACTCTGTCCTGAAACACATTTTTCACACACACCTCATCCATATTCGTATATTGTATCATACAAGCTCGCCGATTATTGAGGCTTCTGACAGGACCATTCTCCAATATCTGGTTTACCTGGTCGTGCCAAATCTTCCGCGGACGTCTTCTATTTCTGGTGCCATCAGCACTTATGTCATATTTTTTTATTTGAATATTATATAATATAATACATTTTAGAATTATACACATATTTAATTTAACATTTATTTCTTCTCTATGAGAGTAAGACTCGTGTATAGAAAAGGAGTATATACGAGATAATTTATGTTTCAGTTAGTCTGTGTACATATTTCTTTACTTCAGATACAAATTGATAGTAGTCTGTAATTTTTCTAATTGTGATGGGGAGATTGTTAAATAATTTGATGCCTTGATAAATATAGTGATTTTGGGTTGCGGTATATTTTAGTTTTGGAATATCAATTTGGTCTCTAAATCTTGTAGATCGGAATTCGCTTCTAAAGCTTAATTGAATTTAATTTTAAAAATTTGCATTATTGAATTTTTTTGTATGTCTATTGTTTTTGGTACTTTGAAATCTGTGAAAAATTTTATACTTGGATAGTCTTTTTTTTAGAATAATTTTTATTATCATTTTCTTAGTAATTTCTAATTGTGACATTGAAGCTTTCTATGTTCCTCTCCATCCAATAATACCGTATTGCAAATGTGACTGTACAAATGCGTAATATATTATTTTCAGATTTGTAAGTGATAAGATGTTTCTTAAAAATATGTAGGCAGATTTCCTTATTTTGTTTGTAAGATTAGTAATATGTTATTTCAATTTTAGTTTGTATCTATTATGATTTTTAGGTACTTGATACAGTATTTTTCTTCAATTGATGAACATTAGTCACAAGAGTCTTCTTAAGTACAGGCTTTGGTGTGAGTTTTAATATTAATTTCAGTGTTATCTTTCTGTTCAATAGCAAATCGTAGAAAGCACATTTTATCAGTATTAATTACCTTACCATTCTCTCCTCATTCATCCGTCCAATATGACCAAATCACCTTAGTGATCCTTTCTTTATCTTACTCACTATATTAAGAATTATTAACGAGAACACATTCTTATTGTGAAGTTGTAATTATTCAGAACATAGGTCTGTGATGTTTTAAATACTAATTTAAATGTATTAATTATGAATATATATACATATAATTAATACATTAAATTAGAATTTATTTTTACATTCGTAACTCTGTCATACGTGGATTTGCAATATATTATATACGCCTAAGAGATCTCATTTCCAATGCATTCAATGTACTTTCGTTCCTCTTCTGCCAGCTCCAGGCCTCACTTCTATACATCAGTGTCGGTATCAAGACTCCATTGTGTACCGCTAGTTTTGCCTCGGTTGACAAGTTCGTATTAGCTATAATTCCATTCAAAACGCCGTTTACTTTGTTTCTTACAGTCATTCTCCTTTCGATATCTTTCTAAGTCTTTCCATTTCTATCAAACATACTTTCCAAATACACAAACTCATCTACGAAAAAAATAAAATTTATATACCTACGTAATTTGACGAGTACGAGTTTTATAAATTTAACGAATATAATAATATATTTATGTGTAGATTCAAAAACTCGTCAATACTAAACGCACTTGGTTGCGCAACTTGATTAGATCGACAGTGATTTCAACGAAAATAATTTTCTAATAATTACATTATTTTTTAATAAATAATAAAAAGTCAAACGATGTGTATTCGTTCTTGCCCAGAGGGCCGGAAATTTGTTGTTACGCCACTGGGTAGGAACTTCAAGTAAGTGCAAGGTAATGCTTATTCGGAATCCTTGTATAATATTCTCAACTACTAAAGGGTGAATTTGAATTAAATGATGTATCTAATTTGTTTTCATAAAATCGTATTTTAAGTGTATTTCGACATATTTAATAGCCAAATAAATACGCTCTACGATTTTTACATTGTATAGAATCTGATATTATTTTCTAAAAGTATTCAAAATGTGTTGAAGTTGGCATTTAGATTATTAGTGATTCAAAAACATTGAATGGCACGAGGCCCTGTTGTTACGTTCATGATTTACGTCCTGTCATATTGTCCCGAGCCTGGAACATAATTGAGTCCGTCTTCCACTTATGTTAAGCCAATCTTAAAAGCGATACATTGAGGTCATAAGACAGTCTGGAAAATCTTTACGGTGACAGTATTTAAAGTATTTAATATATTATTGCACTGCATTTGCCATCGCAGTCCTAGACACGGAAGCTTTTAGAGCGGAATTGTCAGCCAAGATTATGCGCGAGGGGTGTCTGGAAACGAAGCTATCCAATATACAGGGCATATTGCGGTCACATGCAAAAGAAATAGTAATTGGAAGATTATAAAATTAGGAATACAAATTTAATTTAATCGTGTAATTTAATTAGATTACAATCTGTAATTGTTAAATAATGTTTTATTTATACCTACTTACACCAATTTGTAAGGCAACTGATACATTACTTTAAAAAGAAGTATAAATAAATTAAGTAGATATGTAACCTTTTTGTCATTATGTGTAATCATAAACTTACGTTTTCTTTGTAAGTACGTTAATTTGTAAGAAAACTAATACATTACATTAGAACGAAATGTTAATTTCCTTTTAAATACAAATTAAGTGCATTCATTCATATACAATCGCAATGAATTTATTGTAATTTATATGTATAAATTATTTGTTTCTTTTGATTCTAAAAATAAATTGACATGGGGCGTGGTTACCAAAAATGTAACACCTTTTTGTCCACATAGTATTCGGAATGTAGCATAGGTATATGATAGTATTACCAAAATGATGAATTGTAATGATATTCAATTTATTTTCGACGACTATTTGTGACGGAATAAAATAAAATTGTAGAAGTAATAAAATATATGTCAGACTTTCTAAAAAAATGAATAACGTTCGCACATCGCTTGAATTGTAAAATGGACAGCGTTAGTTTTCTTTGTAATATAGGGTGAATATTATGTTCCAGGCCGATATTATTTTTAAATAACTAGAAAATAAAATAAAACATTTTAATTTAATTTTTATTTATCAATTGGATGTTTAAAATTATGTTTATTACAATTATGTTTAAAATATTGTATTGGCCAAGTGGTTGCCTCTGACAGCGGCAGAAATGCATGCTCCTTTAACTATATTTTTCATAGCATTATTTTCAAGTACCCCTACAAAAAATAGTCGGAAGCCGTCAAATCAGGTGATCGAATAGGCCAGTAGATATCATCACTTTTTGACATTATGCGGCCGGGAAAAAATCGAAAAGCGTAACTCGGGCTATGTGTGAGGTGGCATCGTATTGTTGAAAACCACATATGTTGCAGGCTCATTTGACCCAATTACTTTATAAATTGTAATTAACTACTCTCTACGACTACCTAATGTATTCTGGCAAATATTTGCCAAACCAATATGGCGGCCAAACAAAATCGTCCTTAAATATAATATTCACCCTGAACTAATATTTTTGGATCACTCTTTTTTTTTCTGTCGTTTTTTATAAAGTCTCGCATTTTCTCTAAAATATATTTGATTTTATCATCATGCATTTTTTAATAATACCTGATACAATTGTTCAATTGTAGAATGACTTTCCTGCCAATTCATGCATGGAGTATCTTCAATTTATTTATTTTTCAACAACTTTATTTAATAATGATTTCTGGAGTGCATATAATCGAAACAATGACAATTAATTTTTATTAATATTATTATTACGATAACGAGAGTACGAGGATAATTTTTGGGGCATTACTACTCTCACACTAATCACATCAATTACAATATAATTTTCAAATCATTTTGATCCGTTAACTCACACACAATCAAATTCATTAATAATAATAATAAACCTAATAACTGCACAGCCAAAATTCTTCTTCATAGTAACGAAACACATTCACAGGGTTCACAAAAAATGATATTTTGATTTCAAAACAAATTAATTTTGCCAATATTAAATCAGTGGGTTAGCTTATAATTATTAATATAAATTTATCTAATTTCAACACACATTATGAAAAGTAATTCATTCATGTTTCTGTGTAAAATAATTTCTTGAAGATATTATAATTGGTTCAACAAACTGAAAATGAAGAAGCTCACAAAACAGTTGACAAACATTCCAGTCCATTGTCCCCGCTGAGTGGGTATCATGACTGAGCAAACACGGAAGGTACCTGGTCCGTAGCCGGGACCCGAACCCCTTCTTCGGACGTCCAGTAGTCCCGAGGAGTTTGCCTCGAGATGGACTTGGAGTGTGGATGTCAAAGACGCTAATGAACGGAAGCTGTAGAACCAGCGGTCGTGTTGACATTGGAGTGGCGCGCCAGAGACAAGAAACATTGTCAGTCAGTAATATAAGTTTCTTCGTTTCTTTATTTATTAAATTATTACGCGATAAAAAGGAGTGAATTTTATTTTATCAAGTTATGAAGAAAAGTAAGCTGAGGGTATAGGATCTGATGCACGATTTGGATGAAAATAAATTATCTACATACATCTATCTAATTATCTACATTAATTAACACGGCCATTATTTTAAATTTTCACTTAAGTAATTTTTTTTATTTTGTCACTACTATAGTTTGGAAAGATGCAATCCACGTCATACATAATCAAGTGTAAAAGTGGAACACATTCTTATTGTGAAGTAATAATTATTCAGAACATAGGTCTGTGATATTTTAAATACTAATTAATACATTTAATTGGTATTTAACTTATTTTTTCTAATACTTCCACCCCTATTGTTCATATTCCCATTAACAATCGAAAAAATCGCGTATCCCTCCACACGCGTTGGGTTATTCTCATTACTATAGTTTTGAGTGGTGCAGTCCCTCTCATCATCAGGTGATAAGTAAACTAAATACAGTGTTGCTATCTATCGGGAAGGGGGAGATCGCAGTTTTTAATACGAAATCATAGTAGTGATAATAAATTCAACGCTTGTGTATTCCAAAATTTAGTTATGAAAATTAAAATAATCATGTTACACCATAAAGTAACCGCCATGTCAATTAATGATGTGTATATTTATTTACTCATATAAATAAAAAATATTTATTGTCATCTCGATTAACACTCTACACTGATGTTCTAGTATTTTTTTAATGATAATGGGTAGGTAAATACTTACATGTTCCAAGAGATATCATTTTATAAGTTTATTATTGAAGATGACGCGGTAAGCGTCGAAAACGTTATAATTTTTAATTGAAGTGTAGTGTGAAGTAAACAACATTGTTTTATTTTTTAAATGTTAGAACGTGTGAGAATAGACAAAATGTGGGGATTTTATGGATACGTAAAAGGTTGAGTTCCAATTTAGCGAAGATCTCAATAGGTGTAAGATGGATTAAACTTTAGAAGGAACGAGACACAGGATCTCTTGACTCACCTGAATCCGAGCTGGTCTCTACAGGCTGTCTTCAATATGTATCTAAACTCACGACATAAGTATCAATAAACGTGTTAATAGAGTCTAGTTCTCAAATTGACATTCTCTACAGGTTTAAGTCTTAAGAAGGTTTCCTATTGCATAGGGCCCGAAAGATTGGTTAAGGGATTGGATTAACTTTAAAGTTAACACAAATCAGACATGAATATTAGTGTGTTCTCAACGCAATCCTTTGCCAGGCCCTGTGCCATAGATAACCTCCCATTATCATTAGCAAACTCTACTCACGAAAACCATGCGTTCCGAAGTTTTGCCTGTTTGGATAAAACTTTTCCCCCGGCCACTCCAGATATCCATACGGTATAAATGTGTATTATATTGAATGCCATATTTCAAATTTTTCTCATTTACACGTTTGGATCCTTAGAAAAATTAAGTCACCCTATCTCATCTCCCAGACATTTCACCCTTCGCCTGCCTGGACCAAATTTTGCATACATCATTTCTCTTTAGGGCTTCTTCAAAACAAAGTTATTTTCCGTCTCTAGTAGCCTATTGTAAATTAAAATTAAATTAAAATCTGACCCCTAATCATTTGTATAAACTTGTCAAACAACTTCCAAACGTCACACGACGAAATCGAAAACGTGAAAGAGAGGCTGACTGCCTTGCCGACCACTCACACGAACTGTGCGACATACGATTTGAGGATTGCCAACCACTGGAGAGGGTAAAGCGTGGCCCCGCTGTAACTGCTGCGCACACAACGGTTCGGTTTGTTTAGCTAATGGATTCCACAAAAATCCTCAGCCGCAGCGCGACAAGTGTACGGAACGTTAAACAGGTCCGGCGTACAATCACAAATGGAAAAATGGAGACAAAATAATGATACAACACAAGGAGAGAAATGGAAGGCAAACAGTAGCACAAACACAGCAGCATTCATGCCTTGTACCCACTGGGCAAACAATCCTTGATGCCTTGTTAGCATTGTCGGAGTCTGGTATGTACAGATATTATTTTATCATTATCCTCTTTGTATCGGGGTAACGGTAATAAGAAGAAATCGTAATATCTTCCATTTGGTCCACCAACTGAAAATATTACGTAAGTACGAAAAGATAAATATAGGTATAAATCGCGTATGCTATCGATGATCCGAATGATAGATATTACCAGGTAATATTTCAAACATTGGCTCGGTATAAACTTGTAATTGTATCCAAAAGTCAGACTCTGAGTTAATCGTATTTTCATAGTCCAAAACGTCTAGACCTAATTTTAAATGTTGTAAGATATTTGTATTTACACATAAAAATAAATGTATTTATGTATAAATTTAATAGTTTATGTACCAACCTATGTTCTCGTAATAATAATAACATTAAAAAAATTACAACTATCAAAAGCAGTTTAGCATTCATAGTATCAATGAAAATTAATTCAGTTAATAAATATATATGTATTATTTGTTTATGTAAACGCCTTCGATAGCTGATTTCCAGGTTTTCATGATGATGGATACATGAGTACTAACCTCTTTAATTTTGAAGTCTTTCTGGTCCGAAGTTGTTGTTCTTTAAGCTGGGTTGTCTTCTTTAGATTTCGACCGAGCGAAGCGCGCACTGATGGTGCATATGCATATGTGCATTATTGTAAACTAGGAAACCCAGTGGTACCAATCGAAGTAACAAGGCGCGTAAACAATATTGCATATAGAGATTTAAAATATGTACACAATTATTTATCCCTCCTTTGACCTGGTTTATTCAAAGTTCAGCTCGTACCATACCAACTTAACTACAGGCACGTTCTTATCATTACTAAATTCCTTATTTCTCCCACAGACTCGACTCTCAAGTGATATTTTTTCTCTAGTTAGCTCTTTTTCGGTCCATGGCTGACCGCACAACGCAAAGCTAACCTCCAGGCTCATCTGTCTAGCTGCGGAATCCTACAGGAAATTCTTAGATTAGCTACATCTCATTTATAGGTGTTTCAGCAATCGAGCTCCTGTTGACATTCCATACGGAGTGCTCTGGAGTCGTCACATAAGACAACGTGTCCCATCCATCTTAATATTTAAAACTTTAATATAATAAAGAAGTTCTTGGAGAAACACCTTTATAACATTATATCATGGTGGTTTTAATAAGAAATGTACTATTAAGGAGAACACATTCTTATTGTGAAGTTGTAATTATTCAGAACATTGATCTGTGAATAAATGTATATTTAAATTAACTATGGCATTGTGCGAGAGCCACTTCTCAACCTTACTCTTCGTTTGGGCTCAATTAGAGAGCATTTATTTTATGTCAGCAGTTGGGATATTGGATCTTTTTTTTTTCCGAAAAATGTGACGAAAATTACATTTGACGAATATACGAGCTGATGAATGCAAAGGTTTCTCTGTATTTATTGCGACCTGTTCTCGTCTTTAGTACGCAGATAGTTACTAATCTGAAACACCCAGTAGCTAATAATAGAGGTAGCCAGATTATCACCAAACATCGAAAGAAAAATATTGTCTTTTTGATTAGTGTGAGCCACAGAGCAGTTCCAGTCCGGTGTGAAATGTAATAACGCCACTGGTACGCACGTATGAGCAAACACCAAACAAGAGATTCCATGTTTACGAATCATTAGTCGTCATTTGGAGAAATGATATGACTCGTAATATGTATGAAGAAATGTTACGTTATTGATGTTAACAAATTTAAAGAGAACACATTTTTGTTGTGAAATTGCTTTTTCTGAACGTAGTTCTGTGGTATTTTAATACAAATTAAATGAACCAACTAAAAAGATATGCAAAAAAAAATTATATATCGAAAAAATATTTAGTTGCTACAGGAATTCGAACCTTAAACTCTTCCTATCCAAGCGCGTTCACCATATAAAGTTGATTACTTTTAAAAACATAATAATAGACGTATAAATTGCAAAATTCATAGAATACAAGTTCAAAATTTGTCTCAAATATTTTCGATTGCTATAGTGAAATGGTGAACATGCTAATAATTTAGTACTTAAAACTTAAGTAATAATTATGGACAATGTTTCCTCTAATTTTGGAACACGGTGTGCGCATGAAAAATCTTTTGTGTAATTTTAAGAATCAATGCTTTTATTTGTACGCTGGGGGAGAAAATAATAAAAACAATACCATATCAGTATAAAACTACTGGGAGGGCCTGAGTTGACCACATTACTAATGAAGATATATGAAGACGCATAAATAAGGCAAGAGAATTAATAACAACTATCAAGGAAATCTGCAAACTTACTGCAGGGGAAGATAGAAGGTAGTAGATTTATAGGTAGAAAGAGATTATCTTGACTGCTCAACCTCAAAAAATGGTTCAGTATCCAAAATGTTGGTAATCATATTACTTAATGAAGATGTATTAAGACACACAAATAAGTCAAAATATATAGGAAAGCTGCATACTTCTGATACATTCTCCGCAATAAAAAAATATGATATTTTACAAGTTATTATGCATGGGGAGATAGAAGGCAGCTGAGCTAATAGTATAAGTAGAAAAATATTATTTAGGCGGCGTAACCTAAGAAATATGTTAATGTCCAAAACGTTGGTGTTCTTATACACGATAAATCAATATACAGAAATATGGTCGCCAACCTTCGAATGAAGGCGACACAAAAATAAGTAGTTTTGTTAGAAATTGTGTGCTACTAAGTATTAAATCATGTGTGCGCGCGCACCCGCAACCTCAGAGGGGAAGATTAACATGTAGGTGAATTTGAACACCGGCCAAAAACAGAACAGAATGAAAAATATAATCTTTTACAACTCATTAAAAAGGGGAAAAAACAGATTATCTTGGCTATTATTACCTTAGAAAGTAGTTCAATGTCCTTAATATTGGTGACCTTATACAGAATAAACCAACACACTGCAATATGGTCACCAACTTTCGATAGAAGATGGCACATGAAGAAGAAGTATTGATAAAAATTGTGGGCGCGCTCTATTCCGTAATTTCTTGTGGAGTGTGGTTATGGAACGTGTTTTGTACCTACCCTTATTCTACCTACATTAGATTCAAGAACTTCAAAAATATTATTATTATAGACCTAGTTATATGAGTGTAAATACAATATTTTGTTTAAAAGCGGTTCATTTTACCAAAACGAAGCATTTTAAAAACACTATAAATTAAGATAATATCGTAGAATCTAAAAGTTTATTAATCTAATTGATGTGAAAATGTTGATAAAACAATTAAATTACCTATTTAATATGTTTAAGAGTTATGCGAAGATCTGACCCCAACCGTGTTAAATGTAAACATAATGAAATAATTTATTACAGCGTGTAAATAGTCGGTTAGAAAACGGCTAACGACCAACGCAAAGTACGTCAGAAGTCTGTATTAACTCGGAGCATTCGTAGGCGAATGTCCTGTCGACTGGACCGCAAAAGGCAATGTCAATTGATGGATAGCGCTCTATGGCGACTGCGGTTACGGACATCCGAGTCTCATAAAAACACTAAAGAAGAAGACAGATAATCACAGCATTTTTGTAAAATTGTATACATAAATGTACAAATTTATGTATATGATATTCAACAAATGAAATAAACTAAAATCTACAAACGATCATTGAGTTGCACAGTGATAGAGTGGCTTATCTGCAAAGTGGCCAAATGAAGATACAAATAGACAAAATTTGATATGTGTATTAACATTTTTATAATTATATAATGTTTCTATATATCCCAGCACATTAAATTAAGCAACTTAAAATATGAAATTTATCAGTCGTTGTGCGATTGAATATGTTTATAAGTAAAATTATAGATTATATTCATTTGAACGAAAGAGTTATAACATGTTGCTGAAAATAAGTTAACTAATATTTGAAATATTAATTAAATGTAGTTTTTTTTCTTTATTTGGAAAACCAATAATAAAAGATATAAAATTATATAATAATTGTTAGTCGGGTGCACTAAGTAATCCTTATGGGAGTAAAGCACTGAAGTGATAAAATTTGATTGAAAATTGACTCTGTGCAATAAAAATGACGTTGCTCAAGCTTATGTATGCCAAATCTATTAATGATTGAATGAAGAATAAACATATTCGAAATGAATGCAGATTGATGAACAGACTTGTGTTCCGAAACTAGACTAGCGATACATAAGAAACCCGATACCAACAGTAATGGAAGTAGGTACCTAAGTAAGCCTGAAATTGGCAAGAGAAAAATGAAAGAAAGCGAACGTATGGATGCTGAGTGAAGAATGAATTATTAGGAGCGAACGCAAATTTGTTTCCAACGTAATCGATACAAGCTGATGATAGTATAATGAGTACGATTAAGAAAGATTCACTTAGGTGATTTGGTTGTATGGAACATATAAATAAGGAGAGAAAGTAAGAAATATATATGACACAAGTGTTGATGGCACCAGAAATTGAGGACCTCCTCGAAAGACTTGACACGACTAGGTAAACCAGATACTGAAAGATGGTCCTGTTAGAAGCCATAACAATTGGTGAGCTTGTATGAGAAGATGTATGAATGTGGAAGAAACGGGAACTGTGTGTCAGGACAGAAGAGTGTGGCGTTCTATCTTCTCTGCCTACCTCCTCCGAGAAACGGTGTGACGATAAATTGATTACTGTTCGATACAATAATACAAGGATGAGAAGGAGAGGATGGTAACAAAAGTATACGAGATGAATTTGAAGGCGTCAGGAACAGAGAGCATCCGAGGACGACCTGTCATGAACGGATAAACCAGGTATTGGAACAAGAGTAGTTCGCCAGGACAGAAGAGTGTAGCGTACTATGCTCATGCTCGGTGTCAACCCTTTAATATATTGGTTAAGTACTACTAAGTAAGTAATGAACAGATAGACGTCTATCATTCAAACTATTTAACAGACGTAAGAAAGGGACTTTAACGTGCATTGATTATGTGGATGAAAGATTGAGATGGAATGCAAGTAAAACGCAAGTTTTTTATGGCATCATTAACAGAAGAATTCTGTGAGAGACTTGTCGTGACCAGGAAAACTAGGTGGTTGATGATGGTCGTGTTATTCAAAAATCATCAAACGTGTACGAGAACATGTATGAATGTGAAAGAAATGAGTCAGGACAGAATAACAGCGTTCTCTCTAGTTGACAATAGAACGCACCTGAAATATTGTCAGCATGTAAAATTTATGACAAATTTAACTAGGTAACATCGCTTGCGCATGTAGATATAAACTCATGGAGTTCGCCGCGAAACCTCGTATCTTTTATGAGTTTATGACATTGTTGTCTTACTAATTACCAAAATATAACTTTTGCACACATAAATCAATAAATTTGCATTACATAAGTAAAACTATGTTATATTTATACATTTCTAGTAAAATGAATTAATATTTTTATTCGTAATATATCTGTTGGCTATCCTGTGGAGAAACGACCTAATGCTAAGTTGGAAAATAATACAAATTTTAAGTTTTTCTTCCTTTATCGTCATTTTTTTACCTTGTTCAAGTCACTGACCAACGCTCGTCCAAGACACCGCTAGTTTCAGATGAAAACAATAGTGTTGAGTAAACCGAGACAATTAGCATTATATACGCTTCCAGCACTGATTATTATTTCGGCAGTGTAAGCCAGTGTTGCAAATCAGCACACAATAAGGGAGAATATTGTGAACAATATATTGAAAATTAACTTCATTGTAGCATTGAGGATTCGGGTATAGCAGAAAGGTCCACGTCCATTTAGGTTGTCGTCTTCTCCTATTTGCCGCAAGCCTTGAGGGTTTTCTCGGTATTGGTCCATTTCCTTGGGCCGAATAATATACGATGGTCAATAAAATGTTCAATGCCATAACGGCCATAACAAAATCGGAGAGGTCTAAAAATTCAAAGTGCGGTATTTTGCTTTACGAAGTCTATCGTATACTATTCATGATTAAGAGGTTCATCAATAGTCATTAATAAAAAAAAAACCTTAATAAAATCATAAACAAAAATATTACGTTTCCATGTAACCTTTAATTTTTCCAAGTTAATGTTACTTCGGTATTTTTTGATATGTTTTTGAACATTGAACATAGCATTTTTACTCTAATATAAATAATAATAGATATCTCATAGAGACGAAGCTATTTTTTTTATATTTAATAGAAAATATATGTAAGTATAGATAATTACAGGGTTTACAATCTGATCAAGTGATCACTTTATATAAATATAATTTACTTTTAAAATTAGCAATATTAACTTTGTGGTTAAAATACATATTTTTTTTATTTACTATCTTTGTATTGTTAACCACTGAAATACATCTACTGGTTTCGAAACCGGTAGATATATTTAAACTCAATTCAGTGGTTAACAAAACAAAGATAATAAATAAAAAATATATCATTTACACCATTCTCACCCATTAATCTCCATATCTGTCAATTTTTTGAAAGTTGTATATATGTTAATATGTGTACTTAATACGTATCACTTAAGCCAGCCGAAGACAGGTCGCAAACCCTGTAATTACCCATACTTCTATATATTTTCCATTAAACATAAAAAATAATCTATATACCCCTTTATTTTTGTTCACTGAATTTGGTTTTATTTTAAATTAATTTCATTGTACTAACTACTACCGGAAAAGTATTATCTGCTAGAATACAGTAAAATAGTAGTGTAGCAGGCGGGGCACCGAATTACGTGTTCTTACGTTGCTGCGATATTTTCTCCTTATTCTTATAACAATGTGACACACACTGTAGTATGAATCTAAAAAAAATAATATATTTGGCGAAACCGATATTTTAAATGACTCATTAAATGGATTTAATAAACCAAGTTAAATAATCTATGAAAATGACATAATAAACCACAAAGTACAATTAGTAAATATGAATACATATATGTATATATATATATATATATATATATATATATATATATATATATATATATATATATATATATATATATATTAACCAAGTTAATAATATATATATTATATATATTATTAACTTGGTCGGGCCAATGATTAATAAATCTTCTTCCTCTCCGTGGTCCACTACAATCATCTTCGAGCTATATTTTCTATTCAAAATGTCCAAAAAATTTAAACATTTCGAAATATTTGAGATTCTATAATTAATCTTTAATTTCTGTAGAGTGAAGACACTTGTGCATCTCACTATATAAAGTATGCGCAGCATGTACCTATCTTCAACACCACTCAAATCTCGAAGTCGTTAATCTGTCATATCGATACCTTAATCTGCAAAGCAGCTAATTCCATTTTTCTAAAATGTTCAGGAGCAACAAAAAACTGTTGTAATTTTGTAATTAAACGGATTACGAAAATTCTGAGATACGCTTTGGTAGATTTTTTATAGAGAAATAGAGTGGCTGAGAAACTTTATTGATATTTTGATTTATCACATACTTTTAGGGAATATTTAGAGTTTTTCTGAATTTCTTTACCAAAGTTGTAAAAATATTATTGGGAGTTAGCTGATTTTCCATAATAATATAGTGCAACCATTATGATTTCCATGGGCGTCCTCTATTTCTTGTGGCATCAACACTTGTATATGTTATTTTAAAATACGTGATTTCACATGTTTTAAATAACCATAAATCAATAAAAGAGGAAAATAATGGCAACAGAAACGATGTTTTGACCATTGGTGGAATTATCTGCTTTGCAGATAATTCAGATACAGATATCTCCTTAGCCTTCAGAGTCCATGATTTCACACTTTACATAAGTATTTAATGCACCAGTAATTGCACAAGCTGATTGTTTTAGATATATGAGTTAGTTTTTTGCATGTTTAACCACGATCAAATGAGTATTATGTGTGTCGCCAGTCATCATATTTAGGTGTTGTGGCGAAAGAACTGGTGAATGTGTGTTGATCAGAAGGTTATAAGCACGAGAACTGGGGTTCTATATCTTCCAGTTCTCCACCAATGTTCCCTCTAATTTTGGATTAATTTGTGCAATTTTGATGACCCATGTTATTATTTATGCACTGGAGGATAAAATATTGAAGACATTAACACGCCAGTATATGGCCACTGGTAGGGCCTGCGTTAATATAATTACTAATGAATATGTATTAATATACAGTCAAGATAACTATTAACAACTCAAGAAATATGTACATATTTTGATAAATGTACGGGCATATCATTTCACCATGTTTCAGAATCTTTCAGAAATTTTATAAATATTTTATAAAAAGAGATTCATATCACTTCAAAATTAAACTCTTTATGGCAAAATTATCTTTGATATGAAATATTATGAATATGAAAAATTTTTTCATTAAATGTAATATAATATCGGTCAAATAAATCGAATGATACAACAATCAAGGAATGAAATGAGATCATATTTTCATTCTTCACAATGAAAAATATGATATTTTGCAGGGGAAGATAGAAGGCAGCAGTAGCTAGTAGTATAAGTAGAAAAATCTTGGCGATTGTAACCTCAGAAAGTGGTTCAATTTCCGAAATTTTGGTGATTCTATACAGATAAATCAACATGGTCGCCAACATTCAATGGAGGCATATGAAGAAGAAGTATTATCAAAAATTGTGTACGCGCTATATTTTTTACAGTGTGCACTTTTGTTAGAGTGATCGTGGCATGTGAGAAATATGTATGATGGCGGACTAAAGCAGGTTATACGAGGAGAAACTACTTACGGTTGACACTGGATTTATTCGACACTATTTTATAAAGTTGCGTGTGAGTAGCTACTGAAGGCTGATCTAAAGCTTGTGGTCGAGAAGACGGCAGGTAGACGAGTGATTCTCACGCGTCGGCCTACCCGACGGTGGCCGCTTGATATGATCGTGGCATGTCGCCTGAGGTCGGTATCAGAAGTATTTATGGCTGTTTAGAACCTCTGGTTTAACACTCAGGTAACTGTGAGGCGCATTCAGGTCCTCCACATATATATACTTATATCTTGTCAAGTCTGGAAGGAACATATAACTTCTCGCTTCGCCCGTGCGACGTCTGATTTCTGGTTCGCAGCTACCGTAGTAATTATTATATTATCCTAAAATAATTGAAATCCTTCAATTCCAAGGTGAAGATCATATATAAATGTATCAGGGATACATATATGTATGTATGTATAATGTAACGGAACCATCCCGATTTTAAGTAGCCTATCCCGTTGTCCCCATGCACAGCTTCGGGACGCTGAAATGCCCTGTTTTCAGAAAGAGAGCATCCCGCGGTAACAATTTGTAGCGCCTAGTAGCGCGACTATGACGGCATATATGACATTTTTCAAATAGAAAACAAATAAGTCCATTTTTATTATGAGATATTTGAATTCTACTATACCTTATATGTAATTATTAAACAATTAAAAAATTTACAAAAACCATACGTGTAGGTACCAGTGGCGGTCGGTGACATTTTGCCGAAGAATACTCCAGAATGTTTGCTCCAAAAAATAGGTTTCATCCAATATATCAAAACAAGTTACGTAGACAACCATACTGTCTATATTGTTTTAATACAGACAGTATTTATTTTATAAAACTGCATTCTTAATCAATAAAATAAATTAAACACGATTATTTTTTGTTTCTATATTTAATTTTTCCAAATAGTTGGATGATCGTTTCAGCTGTCTAAGTCATTATTAACTGATAAAACATGAACAGTATGGTGAGCTTATATACAACAAAATTTATATATAAGATCACCATGTATAAGCTCATGTACTGTTCTATGCTATAATGGCCTAGACAGCCGAAACGATCATTTGATTATTTGGAAAAACTAATTATACAACCAAAAAAAATCGTGTTTGATTTATTGTGTTGATTATCTACTACATATTGACATACATTGAGTTTTGTCGTGGTGAGATTTTAGAAGGCTTTTATTTATTTATTAGGCAATAATCACAGTCACATCGACCGAATTACAACATCCACCTAGTTATCACGTTGTTTTTGTTAGTTGTCTAAAATAATTAATTAAATCTACAACGTTATATATCCGTAATCAAAAATTACATTTCACGTAAGTGTGCGATACAAAATAGTTTATTTGAAAAAATAATGCATACGTCAAGATTTGAATATCCTCACTGGAAATACTAATGCTGTGAAAATGAAAATAAACATAATTTAAAAAATACTTAATAGCGCTGGGCAACAACGTCGGCTAATATATATTTTTTTGCTTGTGGCTATGTCTTGTTTACGACCATGTATGGAAGCATTGTCAATGGTTTTCGTATTGTTAGTATGCTTTGTCCGTTCATATTTTAATTTTGTGTCTTTCTTTTCGACATTTATACAACTGTCAGACTGGGGTTGTAAAAGTGAACCATATATTGTGACAGGAGACAGTCGGAGAAGTCTTTGGGACGCGCGGATGCCATAAATTACAAGGGTAAACGGTATTGTCTTCCATCTACGACCATCGACATCTCAATAGTCTCCAGAGTCAGCAATCTATACTCGTATAGATAGGATTTGGTATTAGATATTGCTGTACGTGGGAGATAACATTAATTTATATACAAATTAAATTAGGCAATTAGAAAGATATACAAAAATGTCAATCTTTAAAAATATATTTTGGTTGCTACCGGAATACGAACCCGGAACTTTTCCTATCCGTGGAAACACAATCATTTCGTAACATATATTTCGTAGTCTTTTTTGTAATTGATACACCTATTATTTCTTTTTTAATAGCAAAATTAATAATAATATCTTTGTTTTTTTTTTAAATTAAAAATTATTGTTTTCACTTATGGAAATGACCTTTTGAAAAGGTGCGTTTTTAGTTTCTTCTTAAATAAAGTCTCTGATGTACTGTTTCTTATGACGGAGGGCAAAGAGTTCCACGCTTTTGGGCCTGCCAATGAACTTTATATTGCAATGAATCCCAAATACCTTTGAGTAATGCATTCTAGGATACGCCACAATTAAAATAATCAATTTTAATAAATTCGGATAGCTTAAAGTAATTTATATATATATATATATATATATATATATATATATATATATATATGTATATCTTTCTAATTAATTAATTTAATTTGGATTAAAAATATTACAGAACTATCTTCGGAAATTGCAATTTGACAACAAAAATACTTTTTCATTCAAATAAATAAATTTACATATTTTCTTCAATCGATTCTGTGTGTTACATACAGTTTAAATAATTAAATTGAGGGAAATTGTTTATGTTTATAACAAGAAAAAGTTTAGAAACAAATGAACCAGGAAAGACACAAAACGGAAAATAAAATGAGTGAAAAGTAACTTTTAATAAAAAAGTTTAAGATTAACAATGAAAAATTAAGTGTCGACTGTAAGTAATCAAAGTATCGAAGTGTATTTAATTAAAAATACTAAAGGATGTGAAGCCAAAATTAAAATAATAACCCAATCAGTGGTGGACAAATTGAAGATAATTTGGCAAGATAGAAACATCACCTGGTCCACTAAGGTGAAGTTTGTCAGAATACTAGTCATCCTGATCTTTCTGTATGGGTCTTAGACATAGGCACTAAAATAAAAAGAGTGCAGGAATATAGATGCATTAGAGACGTGCTTCTGGCGACATATAATAATAATAATGATGGATAATTTGTATAGCGCCATTTTCGTAAAAACTTTCACCTCAAGGGCGCTTTACATATAAACTGTTAATAGTTTTACAATTTTTTTTTTTTTAATTAATAATCGTTATTTTTACTTATGGAAATGATTTTTTGAAAAGGTGCGTTTTTAGTTTTTTCTTAAATAAAGTCTCTGATGCACTGTTCCTTATAACGGAAGGCAAAGAGTTCCACGCTTTTGGGCCTGCAACCGCAAATGCCCGCTCACTAAATTTAGACTTTTGGCAACGGTTGGTCGGTTCTACAACCCTTCCTGCAGCTAAAGTAGAAGCTGACCTGAGAGTTTGACGTCTACCATTCAAATTGTCTGTGATACAAAGTTCTTGAAGATACAGAGGCGCCATGTTGTGTGTCGCCTTGTACATCAACCAGCACAATTTAAATTCAACTCTTTCAGGGAATCGTAGCCAATGTAGCCGATGTAAAAGGGATGTTATATGAGAGAATTTGGAAACTCCATATATTATCCGTGCAGCCGCATTAAGAATAGATTGCAATCTATCCAGCTGAAACATTGGCAGGTCAGCATAGATGCTGTGAACCTTAATAATAATACGACTCGCGGAACAAAGAGCCCAAATACACGAAATAAGTGTTGATCAAGTCTATCTTTGACAATAAAACTGCACGTATTAAAATACTTTGAACATGTCATAATATGTTAGGATGCAACGCAGAGATGAGTGATGCATGGTAGAATCGAAGGATCTGGCTTCCGCGAAAGATCGCCTACTAGATGAATGGATTTAGTGAAATCTGTAACAATCGCTCACTTCAGAAAGCCGTGAGGAATGCTGCGCATAGGGTGCAGATGACGTCTAATAATTTTAACTGTGGTATCACCATTATCATTACCATAGCTGAGAGCATAACGGAGAAGACTAAGAAGACCACACTCATGTATCACATTACTGAAGCCTGTAGCTTGCAAAATAAGAATTGGAAACTGTGCGATGGTCTATTGGTGATAAACTAATCAATTGATGATAAATTGACAATTTAGCAATTAATCCATCTTGATCAATGGCGAAACTACAAAATTGGGCCCCAATGCAAAATGAAAATGAGTGGCCCCTGTATTTGTATATAAGGTGTAAAAAATATACAACACGCGGATTTATCTATAAAATATTACGAACAAAATTTGTCTCCTATAATTTTCACACGTTCATGAAAAAAACATATAGCTATTCTTATACACTTGCAAGTGAAAAAAAACCTTCCTTCATTTTAAAACGATGGTCTGACCCCTAACATAATACATCAGCGGAAAACTACTGTGTACGTCAATATTGTTTTCGTCGTACATTTTTAATTGCAAAGGTGTCCCAACAAGAGCGGAAAATTTAAATTTTAAATAAAACTTACTTTATTTGAGAAAATACCGAAACTTTGATTTAATTATAAAGTAGATATGTGGGAATTATGTATGGAACAACACATCTGGCAAATGCCCTCCACGGCTTTGCATTTGCGATCTTTTGACGAAATTTTCAATCATGTATTTTTTTTTTTTTTGTAGCATAAATAATACATGTGAAAAATAAAGGTAATTGCTTTACTAGACCTGGTGAGTTATAAAAAGTTATGTGAAAAAAAGTATAATCAGAAGATATAAAAATATATTGAAAAAAAGTTATGAAAATATTATTTTCAGTAAATACAATAGTCGGTAACAAGAATGTGTGGGTAGTTAAGTCAGCACAAGTGACGATTGTTTCATTTTGCTTTCTACCCACATCAGGCAAGCACATTGTTATTTTTGGATTGAAGTCATTAACCACTTTAGACCCTTTAAGGTCTAGTGGCAGCTTATTAAATATTCTCGGAGCACAAAATAAGAAAGTACGTTGTGCGAATTTTGTATTAAATTTTGACACTGAGTAGTATCTTAAGGCTTTGCTCCTGGTTTCCTTTGGATCGGATAAGGTATTTTTTAACTTGGGTATGGCATAACTGTGGCTGAATTTCACTGATACAGCGTCTTATCTTCTCCTTTAAGGCTTGGGTGGTCGTGGATTTATCGACATAAACTTTTGACTTCTAAAAACCTTAGAGAAAGAAGACCAATGGCGTTAAATCGCACAATCTAGGCATGGTCCTGTTGGAATCATACGTTATAGAGATCCATACCATTCATTTGAGGCACAAAAAAGTGGCTTATCATGTCCCGATACCGTTGGCCATTGACTGTGTGCATTCCCGAACACCTGTGATGTCAACGGTCTGACATTAGTAATCGATCCAGTGTCCTCGATTTTTTTAATTATTCTCTTCACAATTGATGCACTCGGAATATTTTGATTACCTAAAACTGGACGCAATTTGCGAATCGTGGCAGTCAAAATTTCACAATTTTTTAAATAATGTTTATCAATGTGTTGTGTCGAATAGCGATCTATTTTTAATAATTTCGGACTATCTATCATCAAATTGTCTAATAGTATGACTGTCAAAGAACAACAACAAAAATGGCACCAAATTGAATTTTTCCGATCTTGTTGGGACATCCTTTATAATTCCATTTTTGTTGTAATATATAAATGATCAGTCCATATTAGTGCTCGGAATACCGATACCAAAAGTATTTAGAACGCGGACCTTTTGGGACCTTGTCTCACACACCGCATTGGCTGCATTGGCGTGGTTACGCCACTGAGCTCGATCACGTGGTCGAATGCGTGAAATGATAAGGAAGATTTGTAATTTTAGTCAAACGTCAAGCTGAGAGAGATTTGTCCCAACTAAATTTAAAATTAGCCAAAGAAAAAAATAATATGTAATTAATTTAATAATTTACATCTTTATTTTTATAAACATTAACAATTTATCTATTTTTAAATGTTCACTGCCTCGCTCTTTTTAACTAATGCGGTTTTACCTCCTTTAATTTTAATGGTATTAACATAAACCGTTTTTCTATTTACTAAAATAATAACGTGTAGTTATGTCGTATGGCTTTACAGTTTCTAATTATTGACTTTAATTTTACTTACTTGGCTTTTCTTTCTATAAATAAATGGTGGTAATTTCTGTACTTGATTTATGTTAAAAGGTATAAATATATAAATATAATAAAAGGTTTTTACAGAGGAAGAATTGTTTTATTATAGATCCAATATTATTGTAAAATAAATGTGACAACAATTTAGGCTAAATCTCAGAAATGAATGATGTACATGAGTGATATTTAATGAAACGCCAGATGATATAAGAAAGGAGATACTTCATAGATTCAAAATAAAACTTAACCAATATATGAAAGATAAGTTTAATCTTATTTATATTAGAGCAGATATATATAGATATATTTAAATTTGTACGCACAATATTAAGAATAAATAAATTAAATGCTATGACTGGTTTAATAATTGGGAAAAATAGCCATTTATTAGATCTCGTCTTATATTATTTCCATCCTGTGCAGGTTCAGAGTCAATTTATTATAATATTGTCACTAAGTCTGGTGGCTCGGTAACATTATGTAGCACTGCTGTGGCTATAATGACTGCTTTCACTCTTTCAATACTCAGCCTGAAATTCATACCTATTGCGGGGAAACACCTTTTCCATACTCCAAATGTTTTTTATATAAAATTTCCAGTCCTAATTTGGCTCTCGTTATATAGTTTTTCAGCCACAGATATTGGATTCGTAAATGAAGTAAGTATTGTTTGAGTAGATAACCACGGTCGCCAATAAGATGTTTCTCATTAAAAATACTATCATCTAGTTGCCCTTTCAATCTAGTCTAGAATGACTGAAAATAGTACTGTCGTGTATTAAGCCTGGCCACCTTGCAACATCATTTGTGTATTTCATTGTGGCATTTATTACTGCCTGCACATTAATGGAGAAATAATGCTTCCTATTTTGATAATATTAATATTGATGATATATTTTGATAATTATTTCCTCCTGGAGATTGGATTCCCACATGAGTGCAATCATATTTGGAAATTTTGAAGTGTTGTAGAATTGATTCAAATATTGCTGAATTTCTTCGGTAGATTCAGGTAAACATAAATTGTGATCTGAGAGCGGCTATTGCTCTGCTCACTTTATTCACAATCCGTGAAATAGTGCTCTTGTGTACACCAGATATATCACCCGTGCATCTTTGCATTGATCCTGTGGCATAGAAATGCAAAGTTATCGAGACCTAGTTCACAGAACGAACTGCGTGATTTCTGATCTTTATCAAAAATATTATTACATACCTATAAAGTAAATAACTTTAGATGACATTATATTGTCTATTGCCTAACCATACTTTTGAACAGGCGGAATCTTGCAATAAAATCTATTTTATCCCATATAAAATGGTCGGTTTGTAGCCTAAAAGATTTGCTCTTCTTGTTAAGGATGTATTGAACAATTATTTGATCGTCAGAAGAATCGGTATCAGTGCTATCTGACATAATAATGTTCATT
Organism: Eubasilissa regina; assembly: GCA_022840565.1. Taxonomy (NCBI): domain Eukaryota; kingdom Metazoa; phylum Arthropoda; class Insecta; order Trichoptera; family Phryganeidae; genus Eubasilissa; species Eubasilissa regina. The sequence continues at coordinate 34,411,019 of JAINEB010000018.1, forward strand.
TCAATAATACGACGTCGTAAAATTTAAAAGCATGCTTTTAATGACGGATGTCAAATGAATGCGCACAACGCCAATGTGCCCTAGATGACAAATCCGGTGGATCTTTTTCCGCTATCGGAAAAAGATTTTTTAAAACCCATTTCTTCCCGCAAAAAATAATGTGCCGAGGTCCGAGTTTTAATTTTTCTGTTAAGAATATACTATATAATTAGTTTATCATCAAAAAAGTCTGCGATATCTGACATGTTTTGTACATTTCGACACTACAGTGTCAAAAATTGAAAAATACTCGATTTCGGTGACATTCGTCAGGTGGCTCTCGCGTAGTGCGCATGTGCATTAATAAAGTTTACATTTAAGCGGAAATTTTCGGCGGTTTATAGTTAAAAGCTAAAAGTAAGCGACAAAAATGAGATGACCCAACGCGTTTTCAGATAAACTAAGTTTAAAAGTAATGTTTATAGTTACCGAAGATGATGCAACCGGCCCTTAGTACCTACGCACAGACCATCGATTAAATAGAGACACATAATATGGCAGTGGCGAAGAGAATATTATACTAATAAAATAAAAATCAATTACGTATGTGCATTCAAAGCATCACTCACTTGACTCTTGCTGTCATCTTCATTTTATTTTTTTTCTCATCCCTGTTTCTTATTTCGCCCTTCCAAAATATGATACTAATATATTTTTAAAAATACTAAAAACACCATTCAAATTACACTTTGCTCTCGAAGAATGAAACTTTTTTATAATTTCGCCAACGTATTATTTTTAAAACCAATATCTGAGTTCGGACTTTAGACACGAATCCACGACGACTACTGAGAGTCCAGTAAAACTGGGACATAAACGCGATTTCTTCATGTTTTACCTGTTGTAATACCGGTGATTTACTTATTTTTTTACATTGTGCATCAAATTTACCGACAGCGCAAGGTGTTGTGTGTACCCGCGGGACGGGCCTGTTCCCTCTTATTTATCCTTCCAATTGTCTATCTCGCGATAAATATAATTGGATGCAATAAAGTGCAATGTTTATGTGTGGCATTCATTGCCGAGTAAACTAACGTTTCAAATCGATTTTCCTATACGTATTTAGTGCTGTTCTCTGCAATCTCCGAGGAGGCACGTTCGACAACCAATCTCCGTGTTGAATTTTTGTAGGCGGATGTTTAATTTTAAAGCATATCCAAGTTGATTACACCGTAACCAATATATGGGTATCGATATCCAAACCATAGAATTATTAATTATCAGAGTCGAGGTAAATTTACAAAAAAATTTGATTATCTTTCTCTTGTTTTACTTAGTATTATATTATTGGATCATTTTTCTTTTTTTTTTAAATAGTTTTATGTAAAATCAACCTGTTCCAGTGTAAAATGTTAGCTGTAGAATAGGAAAAACCTAGTAAGGTCAGTATTAAGACTACCATCTCAAAACTACAACTTTTTGTATACCTTCGGATTACCTAATTTAATAACCATGCATCTAGTAATCAATTACCCCGTATTACTTGTTACATATGAGATGAGAACAATTAAACCTTTAATTAACCCCTCAATAGAATTCTCAATCTCTCGATTACTATACTGGTGTTATTCAACAAGTTAGCACCTGTTTTTCCAAAACGATTATTAAATTCATCAATGGTTTGCTAAACCGTTTGTTAAGATCTACCGGGTTAGAAGAAATACAAAATAATACAAGTAACTGTAATTTATTACCCTAAAAATTCATAACTAAAAACGATATAGATCGATTTATCACACACATGTTATGGAGATTTATGGCTTTATAAGTCAATTTTAGTTCTGATGTCTGACAACAATTAAATTAATATTCTTCAGTTTCAATTTGATTCAGCATTTAAAAAAATAATAATTTTCTTTCGTATCTAGTATCATGTAATTTTTTTTTCATCAGGTGTGAACGTGGTATTATATAAAACACTCATTAATTTATTTATTATTGAGTGGGATGCAGAAGCCACCTCTAATAAAAACAGCGCTGTCTTGGCTACTTTATCAGACCGTCGTCTGCGTCAGAGTAGCCAGTTTTTTTCGTACTTTTGAGATGTCATTTAATTAAAACGAGTATATTAATAGTTACAATAAAAAATATAAGAATGCGTTTCAAATCTAAAATGAATTTATATTGTATTATGTTGAATGTAAGTAGTAATATTGGACAGCGATGCTTTCGGCTGATTTTCAGTTAGTGTTAAATACAGTTCAGTTAATCGTACAGTTACAGAGCTAAAACCATACAGAAACGTTGATAGAATGATGTTGCTCTCGGAACTGGTGTTTACGCATTTTCTTATTCCTTCGACTGGTATCCCAGGATATTGTATTGTTGGTATGATTGGTTTATGTAGTGTGAAGGTCGCCGCTTTCTCGCTGTCAAACAACAGTCGGAACGGTTAACAATTGCAATTGGTACTACGCCAGATAAAGACCTATTAATCGGTGCCTGTATCTAATTATTTCGGTCGCTCGATAATAATAATACTTGGTGATTGTGTCGGCGCATCCAGACCCAAGATCGAAGCACAATAGAAAAACAATACAACCAACGATGAGCAGAGAAACAGCATCCGTAATTCCAGGCTAGTGGTGATTTTTATTATTGTGTAAATAAAAATATTGAACAAGTCTCAAAATATATTTTACTTACAACTAGAAAATTGTATTCTTTAAAATAAACGACGGATATATAAAAGGTTGATCATTTATGACCCTAAAAATTGCCTTTTGAGCACTTTAAGCTGACGCTAATACTGTTTTCGCATCGATCAGTTATAATTTATAACAGACCAGATATAATTTTGAATAATTTTTCACAGTGATAAGAGGAAGTCGTTTTCTCGTTTAATTCGCAGTTATATAAAGTGAGTGTAGGATTTTGATGTGACGATGTTCTTTCATTAATACGAAAACATACATATTTTGATATTTCTTTGTGATACGTGATAAGAGATTCATATCGAACCATTTTTTTTGTCTTGTCCACGCATACCTTTCTGTGCACGAGTATTGAACCCTTCCCAGGCCTTACCCACGAAGCAAAGCACGGTCTCTATAATAATGGTTAAAACAGTCGAATAAAAAAAAAATTAGTTATATTGTTATATTTACTAAAAATACACGAGATTGCATCATAACCTGATCAAATATATTAATTGCTTTAATCTTAACCACAAATGCTCTGAATGTAAGGTTTTTCTCAAATTTACTTCTTAGTGTAGTGTTTTATAGACATTTTTAAAAACAAATACTACGAATATTTACCTCATCCCTATTAATAACACCGTCCAGATTTTTTTATTTTAAATTGAAAAATACAGCAAACCGGTTGTTAAAAAAATAAGATGACACCATTGCTTAACACCCTGTTTAGCTCAAATCCTGCAGGTTTTTTTTGACAGACCGTAAATCTTTTACTTCTTCAATAATTACAAAGTTACTTTGTGGTGACATATATTATATTATTAATAAGAAAACACTTTATTTATACCACTGTTTATTGATAAATCAACATGTTTCAAAACCAATGGTCCCTTCTTCAGGCACCTACTGATTCAGCAATTTTTACAGGGGGGCGATATGCTGAAAAAGTAAAACAAACACGAATACTTGTGTAGGTCTATATAATACATTTATTTTTATATACACAAAAATTAATATTTCTTAAACTATATAACATTTCTTATTAAACCTAACCTAATTTTTAAAAATGCACTACGAGTTTCAAATAATAAGTACAATTGTGTCTGAAATTAGAGGGGTTGATATCGCTCCCCCGCCCCAGATTCGTATGATGATTCAAAAATTATTATTTGCAAAGATGATTTGATTATTTATAATATTTAATTTGCCATCAACACTTTTTCTTTTTTCTAAAATTTCTAACTGTAAATGTTCTAAAAATCTAACTGTAAACCGCTGGTATTTGTATATAAAATGTCTAAACCCTAATTAATGTCAAAATAATGGTTTGTTTTCAAAAAATGATCGGCTAATTCAGAATAGTCTTTGCTATTTATACATCTCAAGTGCTTCTAAATTCTAATATCTACATATGTACAAGTTTTACTTGTATACATATATATAATTCTTTTTAAATTTGTTTTCACAATAGTTCCTAATTAGTTACCCTACTTATATTCGTAGTTTTGTTCTTGTCTACGCTTGAATTTTTAATTTTAATATGCGTTGGTCTCGAAACATGTTGATTTATTAATAAACAATCGTAAAAAAATGTGTTTACTTAATATTAATAAATCTTTTAATTTTATTACACATTAATTACAAAAATAATGAATGCAAAAGCTGTCTATATTGATTATTTAAAATTAAATAAATTAGCGAAACGGTTGTTAAAAAATTAGGATCACATCACTGCTGGACCCTGTTTAGCTCGAACCCTGCAGGTTTATACTTTTTCTGACGGACCGTAAATCAAAGCATCCGACAATATCACACAATGCCTCATATTTTTGCGTATGAAAGGATTTTGCAAAGAGTAAGACATTGAGATGGCAATGATTCACCGGCTCATTTTCGTGGGGCTGTTTCACGGACGGAGTGTCTGTCTGCTGGCCGCGGAATGAATATTTTCGAAAAACACAATGATTGTTTATTACACGCAACATTTCATGCTTCGTGGAAGCGGACTAGCGACTGCGAGACTCAAATACATTCATTAGGATAGATGTGACATGTTGTGATTTGGGATGCTGTATTTGTCTACATGGACCGTCATAACTTGTACAACAAATAATCGAGGCGGAGACGCCATGGACGAAACGAGATTCGTGACTTTGTACGGATTGGAATTAGATGATGAATTTATCAATGATGGATTTACTTAATGGTAATTGCTACTAGTTGTCGCAGGCTTGCGAAATATCTAAAAAAAATAGGAAAGAAGTATTACACAATGTTTTCTTATTAACACTAAATTTTATATTTGTAACTAGCTTTATGTAAATGTTATAAAAAAAAAATGTACGGTAATGCAAAATTTAAGGCCCCCCCTGTATATACTCGTATATAAGATATAAAATTTTTCAACCGAGGTAAAACTAGCAGTACACAATGAAGTCCTGGTACCGACACAGATGTATGGAAGTGAGGGCTGGAGTTGGCAAAATAGGAATGACAATAGACTGAATGCAGTGGAAATGAGATCGCTTAGGCGTATGTGTGGTATATTTATTTATGACAGAGGAAAGAATGAAGAAATATGGAAAGAATGTAAAGCTGATTACGATATAAAACAAGGGAGTATACAAAACGTAACGAAATTTTCTAACGCACACACTCTGTTTTTGTGACAAATTTTACCGGGAGACCCGCTGAATAAACATAATGTATTTATTGTATATGCACTCTCAAAACTAAAATAACACGTTATAATACGCACGGATCAATGATAAAATAATACAAAAGGTGTCCAGCGGAGAATCATCAAGAATTATATTAATTTTTTTTTAAAAACTACAATGCTATTCTCATATTTTATTTATAAAAAATGGAGTTTAACTATGCGAATTTTACTTTTTATAAACAATATCGTCTAAATGCCGTCCATTTCTCTCAAGACACTCTTGCAATCGAACTCTTAAATTTGCGAAGACGCGGGAGCAAAGCGTCGGTTCGACAGCAGCAACTTCACGGTGGATATTTTTTTGTAGAACCTGAATTGTTAGAGAATTGTTGCTGTAAACTCTCGACTAAAGGTATCCCCACAAAAAAAACTCGTACGGTGTAAAGTCCGGTGACCGAAATGCCCAGGGTATGTCTCCATACTTGCTGATTAATTTATTGGGAAAAATTCCCCTCAGCTTCTCCATTGAAACTCTAGCTGTGTGTGGAGTGGCCCCGTCTTGCTGAAATTGTGTTCGGTTGTTGAACCCAGGAAACAGCAGCAGTGGCGGTACCAAAAACTCGTCGATCATTCGGCAATACACGTCAGCAGTGACTGTCTCTCGCCGGTTAAAATAATAAGGAGCAATTATCCCTCAGGCAGAAATTGCACACCACACTGTCGTTTTTGGACAATGCAAACGTTTTTGATGGCGTTCCCTTGGATTGTCAAGGCATCAGTATCTCATGTTCTATTTATTAACATAGCCATCGATAAAAAATGTGCTTCGTCAGTAAACAATAGGTTTCCAAGCATTCGTGATGTTCCAAAACATTCCAGCATCGTTCTCGCTAAGGTTTCACGTAAAGAATATTAATTTTCGTTGAAAAACTGTACGATTTTTCGTTTTTTATGGGTGAAACTGTAGTTTATTATTCAAAATAACATACACTGTTGATTTTTTTATTCCAGTACAGGCTGCAATCTTTCTTATCGATATTCGAGGATTGCACATAATTTCACGTCGAACTTAAACCACATGTTCTGGCGTCGCTGCTGACGTTGATAGTCCTGGAAGAGTTTGGTTAACCATTGTCCCTTGTCTAAAATTTTGAACCCAACACCAGATAAGTTTCGTGGTCGGCCCATCTTTTACTCGTCGAATATTAAACTGAGTGCAAAAAGCGCGACGCACACGAATCAATGAATCACCGCAATTCAAATATTGCTCAACCGCGAACGCGCGGTGCGCTCTCGACCAGTGACTCATTGCGACTAATAAATTCACAAATCACACGCGTCGAACAATATGCCTCCCACTTACCTCACCATGATGGTTTACGAGCAATTACAATTTCATCTTGAAATTTTTCCGCAGGATACCTTTTAGGTAATCCAAAATAAGATCATCGTTGAACATATCGAGAAAATCAAATAGATCAGGATAATTTAATACTCTTAAAGATTGATTTATAATCTTCACAACAGATATTGAGAAGATTTGTAACTATAGCTTTCTTTACAGACAAATTTGAAAAAAATAGGAATGAAATGTCAATATCCCTTTTATTACGAATAAAATTAATATATAAATTTAAATTATTCTTAGGTTTTCACGGTCATTCAGAGTATTCTGTGTATAGTTTTCTGGGCTAATACGCCTTGTGTATCTGACCTTTCTGACCGACGTTTCGGATCCTATTGCAGGGTCCATCATCAGGGCTGATGTGACGTATGTCTTTAAATGTTATGTACTGGCTTGCACTACCGCACTACCGTGTCGAAAGCAGAGTCTGTCGTTTATTAGCTACTGGCTTGCACTACAAGATAATGCCCTTACAAGGCAAAACGCGTCTCAAGTAAATTAATTGAGTAGAATCAAAAAACAAGTGTTTTATTTTCACATATGTGATTATTGAATTCTACAAACTTACCTCGGAAACAGTAAATATCATTGTTATACATTTTAATATCGAAAATTAGTAGTTCTAGCCTGTATGTGAAGGTTTTTGTATAATTGTGTCTAAATTTCTCTATTAATGACTCTTGGCGGTCCTAAAATAAGAATAATAAAAAAAGCGTAACACGAACAGCCACTGCAAGCGCACAGTAAATTAACGGGTACAAACAAATTACCCCCGCAAATGCGTTACTTATTATCCCGGAGAATTTAAGCTAAAATATTTATATTCCTCATAATTCGTGTTTTCATTTTTATTTCACGCACGCATGCCATATGCGGACATAATAAATTCCTCAGCCGCGGCCGCCGGGGGCCAGGGGCGCCCCGCCGCGGGTTCGACACTTTATCACTTGTAAAGATATCAATGTGCGAGCCGATAATTCGATGGGATTATTGTGAACACATTCCCGTCCGCCATTATGGGGGCAATCACAGCGAGATGCCGTGCCAGAGAGTGGCTTCGGGTGGTAATGTCTTGTTCTAATTTGTAATTCAAAATTCGGAAGACAACTTCATTGCAGCGGAAATTCCAAGCTGTTTCAAAAGAGTAGGAAGGAATACATGCGACCATAAACATGACTTATTTTAGAACCAAGATTTATTGAAACACATTTGGTCATGCTAGCAATAATAATCGACTATCTCGCAATATTTTACAGAATTTTAATTAATGTCGTTATTGAAACTACATTCTAAAGATTTATTTATTCATTTATATTTATGTAGTAAAGAAACATTAAAAACAAAAAATAGAATGATGTCACTTTAAAATTACCTAACACCCACTTACATGTTCCTAAAACAATTATTTTTATTCACTATCTACTTTTAATAAGTATCTTGTTTGTCTAGTGATTTAAACATCTAGTGGTTGGGGGTTCGCGCCTCGTTCTATTTGTTTATTTTGAAATTTGTCCATAGAATTCTATAGTGCTGAAATTATTTAATATTTTACACGGGTTTTGGGAATATTAAGTTTAATGACGTTTTTTGAAATTATATATTAAGAATTATTTGTATAATGTCTATAAAACTAGTAATTTTCTCATTATCTGCTAGCTATTATTTGTATCGTTAAAACAAGTCGTTTGCTACAAATCAAATTTTTTTCTTCATACATAAATAGTTTTTTTTAATTTCAATATTACAAAATATAAGAATGTTTTCTAAAAAAAATACTATTTATAATTTTAAAATAATGTATGTATTGTTTTATTTGAGAAATCTATCATTGCAAAATATTATTAATTCATTATAGATTGTATTTATTGTACATGTATGTAAATAATTAAATAAAATTTAAAGCATAAAAAATAATAATAAGGTAATAAGAGCCTATTTTATCCGAGATAATATTAATAATTCATTTTAAATATGCACTTACCTATCGCTCTTAAAAGCGTACAAATCATTTTCCAATATTATAAATATTTTGAAATCTTATCTCAGAAGTTTGCGTACTCCTGCTCTATAAGGACCTCGTAACTTATACTGCACATATGATGCTGATGCTGTAGTGTGTATCTTCTTTATCAAGTTCTTAGTCCAGATTCAAGTATTTATTTAGATTTTTTTTCTGTAAGAGTTGTTTTACTGACTTCGTGCCTTCAACATGGAATAAGTTCTTCATAAAAAAACTAAAAAAAAATGTGTTGAATGAAGGAGACCATACAGAATCTAATCAGAATGTACAGAAACTTTGCACTCTGGCACTCTGTAAATTAAAGAAATTCCTCAAAAAATATCTCAAATCCATAGACCACCAAATAAATAGACATGAACTAAATAGCAAATTATTTATCCCAAAATGTTAATTTTAGTGACACCCACGTAATCACTTTGGTGCTACTCAAACAATCAAAAAGCTTCGCGACTTTTTTGAAAAATATGACTCGATTAGAAAGAAAATTTAAACGCTGACAATACAATATTTCTTTAATGTAAAAAATAGGTCTTGTTTACACATAGATTTACTTCTCAAAGAGTAAATACTTTTACTGTTGCATAAATGTGTCATAATCTATCGGATTTATGCTTCCACCAAAAAATATGTGTAAAATGCCCCTCGCTCCGCAAATAATGTTCCAAACCCATCTTCTGTATATACACTTCATATCATGTCTATGCTGAAATCTTAATTAATATAAACAAAATACGCATTGCATCTTCGTTAAGCTGTGCTATAATTATCATACTATAATATTTAATAATATTCTAACTATAATATTTCTACTTTAGATATTTCCTTGTTTTACAAAACTAAACTTTACTACACACACATTGAGTTATTTTGTCACTACTAAATGTAAAGAGCGTCCACCGGAAAAATTTCAAGATTAAATTGTGATTGCTCATAAACCATCAGGATGAGGTAAATGGAGGGGTATTGTTCGACGCGGGTGATTTTCGGATTTACGAGTCGCAATGAGTCACTGGTCGGGAGCGCACCGCGCGTTCGCGGTTGAGCAATATTTAAAGTGCGATGATTTATTGGTCCGTGTGCGTCGCGCTTTTTGTACCTTCGGTCACCTTGCACTGTGTAACTTTTTTTTGTGGGGATACCTTAAGTCGAGAGTTTACAGTAACAATCCTCGAATTATTCAGGCCCTACTAGAAAATATTAGTCGTAAAGTTGCTGCTATTGATTCAATGCTTTGCTCTCGTGTGTTCGCAAATTTAAGAGTCCGATTGCAAGAGTGTCTTGAGAGAAATAGACGACATTTAGACGATATTGTTTATAAAACGTGAAATCCGCATAGTTAAACTCTATTTTACATAAATAAAATATGAGAATAACATTGTATTTTTTTATTTATTTAATATCAAACTTGAAAATTTTCCGCTGGACACCTTTACTTTCAAAAGGTGGGGTCCCTCATAACATCATGTGTAATTAATAACTAATCTTTTTCAAACTTAGCGATTGATTATTACACCTTTATGTCGACCAATTCGAGTAGTGCAGTGGGGCGAGAGATAACAAAATAACTCACCGTGTGTGCAGTACAAAGTTTATTTTAGTATACAAAAAAAATATCATGTTGCACTACAAAGTAACTGCCATACCAATAAATGATATTAGATACTCTATACGTAGTAATGTAATCTAATTGATTAATGTAATTTGTATTTAAAAACAATTGTGAAAATCTAATCAAAAATAGTAAGCAGATTGAAATTATCTATATAGTTTTTTGAGCTTTTTTATTATTAAATTTTTTTCAAAATATCATGATTATTTTTTTGTGATCAATATTCATATGTTTGTTACAAAGAGAAAAGGAATGCGCTTAAATCATTTGACCTTTTTTAACCTAGGCATAGAGCCAAAAACGGTTGCAAATTTTCTAAGAGTTGTGCAATAAAATAATAAAACTGAGAAATCTCGTAAAAGAACTGCAATAAATTATCTGTCTAATATTGAACCGCAGATTTTATATTATAAATTATATTTATTGGCAAGGAAATGCTTCGCAAGCCAATCGATTTGAAATCCTAAAGACATATTTGAATATGGCGGGTGCGCAAAAGTGAATCTTACGAGACTGTTTTAAAATGGATTCCCATCGATTTTGTCATAACACGAATTAGGAGTTTCTACGATATAAATTTGAGTAGCACCTGGGTGTTATAAAACTGTAGGTGCCGATGTGATGTTCTATGATCAGGTCGTGTAATCCGGCAGCAAACTGAGAACACATCTACAAATGGACATATAAACATGTTTATGATCTATTGTCTGTAATCATTGTACGTCAATAAAAATATGTTCTGCGATATAACGGAATGACGGATATTCACAAGTTACCTTTCGAAAGAAAAACATTACTTTTAATTCCGTTAAATCTTACTTACTTTATTACTCGTAAACTGTATTTTTCTAATCGTTCTGTGCGATGTACATAAAAACTAATTAAATATATTTTCTCCAACTTCTGATTCTGAGATTTGGCGTGACTAAATAAACTATATGGCTGGAAGATGGTCATGTTAGAAGTCTTAATAATCGAGGAGCTTCAATACGGAGTCGAGAGTCGTGTGTCAGGAGAGAAGAGAGTGCGCTCTATCTTCTCTGAATACCCCCGTGAAAACGGCGTGATGGTAAGTTAAAATAGGACGCAGGTGATAAAATGTCCGAGAGCGGTAGGATAGATTTACTATGTTTTTCATAGGGTCCTAGAGTGCAAATGCGCAAAATTTGGTGTGAATAGTAATTCAATATAATTCAAATTTATATCAGGAAAGAATTGGAATTGCTGAAAAGAGGAAAGCTAGAAAAAAACAAGAAAGTCTTGTGTTTTGCGCAGTCATATAGCGTCAAAAGCTGTTGGATTGTATGCACAGGCAGATAGACAAACATGCATTCAGTTGTGTGTATATGTAGATATAATAAAATAATTATAAGATAACTAAAACGTAACTTTTCTTTATAATTCTGATAAAAACATTAGAAAACGGCATACTGCCACGCCTATTATTGATTACACCAATTGGGTGAATTATTTCCTGACAATTTTTAAGATATTTATTTAAATATTTTAAAGTACGTTAAACTAAAAAAAACAATCTGTAGAAGACTGCTTGAATAGTATTTTTAATTAATATTTCTGTGTACAGATGTTTAATTAAATAGCTTTATAAACAGGTATATCATCTTTTAATATATTGTGCCTTTGAGTTATTTGTAATATATACAATAATACAAAAAAAAAACATATGATTAATTTAACATTCTGATGAGTTATTCATTTACAAGATTTCATGCACGACTTTATATTTAAAGTTTTGATCAGAATTCAATATCAATCGGGTCCTGTGTTGCGGGTAAGGCGTGCGTGCTGATTCACATTTGTGTCGCCAGGAAAATGATAAATTATTGCGGTATGAATTTTCTCAGGTCACGCAGTCGATTTAGAAAAAAACGACTCCAATTTGTTGCATGGTTTTGTAAAATTTATTAGAATCATAAAATGGCTTTAATTTTTATGTAAATATACGATCGATAAGTCCAAATATACGCAGCCAAAATAATCTGTTTCATTTCTTGGCAGGTAAATTATTAACCTTTATAATAATAACCTTTGATTACACATCTTCGAATGTTAATATTTGTAACAAATTTATTCAAATTTCCTTTGAAAATTGTAATTTTTACAGTTTTTATAAATTTTACTTATTTTATATTTGGAACATTTGTTGATGTTTTATAAAATATGATTTTAATGCTTTGGCATTATTTAATTGGTTTTAGGTTTGTTTTAATTTCTCAAGTGAGACGGGCGCAGTTCACACACATTTTTTTACATTATATAAATAAATAAATAATACCATACTTTTATAGTGTCGAATGAGTAAATTCTTGGTATATTGCGTTAAAGTTATTTAAAAGGAGAGTATTTTTTATAATGTACAAAATGTAGATGAGCTTCTATATTCGATGTTTTTTCTGTTTACCTCAGTTTTTATCTATTATTATTATATCTAAACATTTAATTTTTGATTTATATTTAATAGTTATGCATTTTTCTATAAAGTTTTGTGGTCACAAGTATGAATTGTTGTTTTTTTATTAAATATATTTTTTTAAACTAATAATTACGTATATGAACTGTTAAACTAACATAGAATAAAATAAATTTGTAAAACGATTGTTGATTACAATTTATTATGGAGCATGCGATGCCTCAACAACGTGTTGTAGTCTTCAAAACATTTTATGTTAATAATTATGGTAATGCCGTAACCAATAATGGTGATCGCTATCGAAAAAATCGAAAAACTTATTGGTGGCCGATTTGAGTCAGTTGGGTCTGCAACACATGCAGTTTCTAGATTATTTGCTAGAAATTTTGCTAGAAATTTTGCTAGAAATTTTTTCCGGCCACGTATTGTCAAAAAGTGGTTATATCGACTGGCTTCTTCGATCACCTGATTTGACGGCTCCCGACGATAATATTAGAAATAAAATTGCTGAAATAACACGCAAAGTGTGCGAGAATGTTATGAAAAATATGGTTAAAAGAGCACACATTTGTGCCGCGGCCAGAGGACGCCACTTAGCCAATGTCATATTCCATACTTAACTGTAATAAACCAAGTAATCGATAAATATATAAATTGTGTTTCATTTCCTAATTATTCAAAAACAACGCCGGCCTGGAACATAATATTCACCTTGTAGTATTTCTTATTGTATTTACATAATGTAATATAATTTTGTTTTAGTTCAAAATAAATATTTTACATTTATTTTATAACTTATCTCACGTATCAAACGAATGGAATAACTATTTGTATTATGTATAGCACACACTTAAAAAAACAGAAGCACTTAAGTAAGTGATCTTAAGTTTCAACAATAGCCTTAGACAGACTGACTGAGATAACTATTGAATCAATGAATCATTATTTATTAAGTGTTTAAAAGCTTCTTGACAGTTACGAGTGTTTCTTATTTCATTAATTTTTTAACTTACATTTGGTATGATCAATACATTAGTTTAATATATGTATTCATTAATCGTTTAAAACAATAAGTAAGCAATGCACGTTCTTTAAAGATAAGCTGCTGATCTATCCATTGTATTTTTTAATATTGAATATGTTTAATTGCTGACATGCCTACTGTTAAAATAATATTTTAGATTATTTTTGGGTTAAATTTTCTATCACATTTGCACAATTGCATAGCCTGTAGGGATGATATACTCATACTCTATGTATCCGATACATGTAACCAGTTTAAAAATATATATAATACAAAGTATTAAGCCTCTCTATTAGTACAGACTTCAGTCTAGTAAATGAGACAGTAAAAATTTATTATATTATGTATTTACATATTTCTTATATTATATATTTACATATTACTGTATCAGAAAATTATAAAAATTAAAACAATGCCAAATCTACAAGATTTTCGAGTAACGACATTAAACCCTCGTATCATCACCGTCACCCCCGGCGAAGTGCGCCGGTAATCGGTTAACTGTAAAATCCGCCAAAAAGTAAAGCTGCGTTCACACCAACTGATTCGTGAACGATACGGACGTAATATTATACCTAAAGCTCTTGTGCAGGATTAATTAATGTCCCCTTCACCATGCAAATCTGGGGGAGCAAGTCGGCCATGAACATTGAAGGCGGTCAGGTGTACGCGCGGGGTTCTTCGCTAGACATGATATGCGTACCTATGTACTATAGTATTTTACGTATATTGTTATCTGTAAAAAAATAACGAATTTGGGTATATTTTTTTTTATATTAAAAAGCTAATCAATTTTGTTGATAACCCTGAATTTTTTTATTACAGATGTGTAGCGCCTAATTCCAAAACCCCCTAAAACGCATTTCAGATAATTTGAGTTAAATATGCAGTTTTGTAGATTTTTTGTCAGCTATATACAGAACACATTGTATCTCGCAAAAGCCACTTAAATCCATTGATATTGCATGTTGTTCAAAATCAGGGATCAATCTAAAATACCCCAAAGCATGGTACACGTTGCTATTCCCCCTAAAATTAAATCAACCAATCACAACACTTGTTAATGACCACGTGATCCAGTATAACTGCCAAAACGATATACGTATATAGAAAAATAAAATTTTACATCACAGAATTGTCTCTTTATAAGAAGCTGGTGTAAGAACAAATATTTTGTACATTTCCTTTCAAAATATACGTTTTCAGCCATAACCCAAAAATGCAAAAATACATTAAGTCGATTTAGGGGGTTTTGGAATTAGGCGCTACATTTATCCACGTAAAATAAGTCACATTAATAATATTACTATTTTTCATACTAAGATAACTACCACTTAGCACTGTTACTTTATTTATTTTTTTACTTAGGCAATCAACCCTTGAAGAGAGATTTTTGCGTTGAATAAGTCAAAACTACATTATGTAGAAAAAGTACAGTATTATTATATATAGAGAATAGGATATATCAAAAGACAATACAATTCCCATTTAAAAATTTTGCTACTATAGAGATCAAATGCGAAAGAAGATGTCGGGAGATGAAATTTTTCATTGACCAGATCACTGTAAAAAAATCATCTGTCATTATCAGCACTTAGCACCTATGCTCTGAAAAATTTGATTAATTAACTTGTTTCATGTGACGAGCCTCAAACTCTCTAACAAATTAAAACTATCAATCTTCAAATTAAAAACATCAATACTTAATGCAGTCAAACTTGGTTGTAACGAGCTCGGGTATAGCAATTCACGGCTATGGTGAGAAAAAACCCATTGATATTTTGTGATCAAAAGTGATCTGTTATAACGAGCTTGCTTCTCGGTTATACCGAACAAATAATGGGGTCAACATATGAAAATTTTTGTATTTGTTGGGACTGAAAAAAAAAACAATTCTCGAAAAATGTAAACAATTAAAGTGAAAAAAGTGGCGGACACGCTGACGTCACCGATCGTCGGGTCATATTATTTATGACATTAACTAAGATTTCCGGCCGCCAAGACTTCGATCATGTTGACGCTTACAACGTATTATTGAGCATTAAACAAAAGTGTCATATAAAAAACAGACAACCGAAAATTCATTTTTGCATTTGTGTTGTTTTCTTAATTCTAATTTATTACGAGTTGGTCTAAAGTAATGTTTCCATGCGTCATTTTTATTTTTTATTAGATTAACATTGGATTTCAAAAATGTGGCGAATTTATATATGATAGGTTATTTAAATAAACATTTAAATATCTAGCGTTGATATAACGAGCAAATGTAGTCAGTCCCCTCGCGCTCGATTATAACCAAGTTCGACTGTATTTGAAATAATTATTAAAAAACATTAAAATAGGTTTCATAGTAGGTAAATAAATAAACATCGTCATCATCACCACGTGGATACGATCCATTGAAAAACTTTGGATTCTTTGAGCTATCTTCGCCAATAAACGCCAAGTTTTCTCGCGTCATAGTCAATATTGTTGTCCCATCTTCATCGAGCTCTTCCTCGTGGTCGCTGGTGCAGCTTGTAATGCTTGAAGTTTTTGATGCAACACCATAATATGAAACCCCCCTGCATCAACACTGCATATCGGTTTTTACAAATGTTGATATACAAATTATAATTATATTTTTTATTTATTATCTTTGTTTTATTAACCACTTAATTGAGTTTAAATACATTTACCGTTTTCGAAAAATACCATTTTCTTCTTTAGGATGTCATAAATATATTTTACAAATGTTGTTTCAGGAAAGCTCACTCGAAAATTGTGTTTAATAGTATTTTTTAGTGATGGTAAACCATTACGTGACTGTGATTGTGTCGATGATTGGAAAGTGAGATTTAACGATGAATGGTAACTAAGATTTATCTGTCGGAGGCTTACTTTCTAGTGTACCTACCAGTCATTGCTCAAAGAATTGCATTAATCAGAGTTATAATCGAACACAATCACAGTCACAATTACAGTTAAAATAACGGTTTAAATAACGATGTTACTATGATTAGTGTTATTATTTATTTTTATATGATTGTTTAATAAACCATTCGATGACCTAGAAGATATACAACGTTGTCTCATACATAACTCAGATCTGTCCAAAACCGATATATAGTATTGTTGCACGGGTGGTCACATATGTGGTTACCATGAAGGAGGCCTCCTTTGGACGCGCCCGGTCCAGCATAGTCGAGCGATCTTACTTACTTACAGTTCATGATTCAATCTGATTCTTCACTATCCATTTTTAAAATAGCTACTAAAAAATTTTGGATATAAAAATACTAATTAATAAATTTAACAGTTTAAAATTTAACAAAAGTTTTTATTTATGTGACAACTCCATTTACCTCCGAGAGGATTATTTTTAATATAAGTCGTAGATATTTATTTAAGTACTTCAATCTGAACAAATACACTTATGACACTAATGAATAAAAGATTTTAATAATTGCATTAGGTACTATTAGTTATTATTAGTTTTTACAGGTTCAAACCATAAGATATGTTTAGCAGCGGCGGTCGGTGACTTTTTGCAGAAAGGATGCTGGATAATAAATTTATACCTACTATCAAATGTACAAATATAACATATAATCGAAGGATATTCAATGTTTCCATAATTCGGCTTCAAGTATATCAAACTGTTAAAAATGCGTCACACAAACAAATTTCTCAAAACAATCCGCTCGCTTCGTAATATGTATACTATTTTGTGCATTAAAGTCGTTTTTTGTACGTTAGATGCTGTTAACGAATGCGTATACAGCATTCGAAGACCTTAGCAGGCAGAACTGAATGTCGAATACTTTCAAACTTTGTGAATACGGAACGAGTAATAGAATCCACGGTTGCTAGTATCTGTGTGTTTCTTTTTGACTCTGGAATACATGGGATGCGGAGCATCCAAAGGATGTATGAAGCGACCGCGCTTGATGTTTAGATATGTTCATCAAAATAATCATTTTTATAGTTATTTATTCCAAATAAATAATAATTCACAATGAAATGAAAGCAATCAATTACATCCAATATATTCCAAAAATAAAAATTTCAGTTGGCCAATATCTCTTCATTACAATGATAATTAACTTAGCACAGATGTTTTCAAATGAATTTATAAATATAGCATTAACAAAAGGCATACCTTAAAATTTAAAATAAAATTAAAAGACGTACTGGTAATATCACATTTTTTTCTAATTTCTGAATAAGTACTCTGATGATATATGTAAAAATGATATAACTTGTTAACTTGATACTAGGTATAAACAAGTTAACGCAAACAAATACGTTGTGTAATATTTCGATCGAAAAAATACGTACCTTGAGCAGCGCTCTACCACAACTTGCCAACTATCTAATATGCTTCTCGGCTCAACATCGATCAAAAGTATTTTTAATGCTAATCGCAGGCTACAAGAAACTCACTCTAACCCAGCATGGCAGCAAATTCGAACCGTAAATTCGCCCAAAGTCACCGTGTTTGAACATTAAATCACAGGTGGCTCCAATTCCAGCATGGGTGGTGAAATTTAGGCACGGACTAGAACCAACGTGTGAATAAAAAATCTTTTATATTTATTTCTTGTCATAATTAAAAAAAAATATTATCATGTATTAATAAAATTAAAGAATTATCTTTGAATTTAACTACAATGGAACCCCGATTTTAACTTTTTGAAAGAACCAACAAAAAAAAATGTAAACAGAGGGAAAATGTAAATTGGGGGTAATAAAAAAAATCTTTGTAGGAACTGGGTTTATGGGATGAGCAGACACTTCTTCGTAGGAAGGTTCTTCTGTCAAATTTTCGTTTACACGACTGTCCACTATTTCATCAATTTCCACTACGTCCGATGTTATTACGTTGGAGTCAACGTCTATGTCTGTCTGCAAGGGTTATTCATGAATTATTTTTTCAGCCATCAATGTTATCTATACTATTTTCTAAACAATTTTCATGCTGACTCCAGCTTGTAAAAAAACAACGAAACGTACAAATTACGTAGGTATGAGAATAAAAAATACATACATATGAAAAGCAAACGACCAACATACTGTTGGCCATATGGCAAAAAGCGTACTGGCCGAACAAATTTCAATCAATTTTAGACGTAAATTGCGGGAAAGTTTTTAATGTACTAAAATGACACGGGACTGCAGAAATAACAGGCATGTAAAATTGTGGTTACACTGTACTTACATGAGTTTCTCTGAACCGATCGGTTTTGGGAAAATCATGTTCCTTCATCATGGGTAACAAAAACTATATCTAAACTTTAAATTATAAACTTTTATTTGATTAATTATTATTATTTTTTAAATCTAGTATCTAACTATACCTTGTATAAAACATAATTAACATAATGGAAAAATGGCTTTAATGATTCTAAATTATTTGAAGGACAAGATATAATTATTAAAAAAAATATATGTACTTATGTATTACTGTGCTTTATGGTTAGGGTCAACCAAACTGCAATCTGAAGATATAAGTAAGTTAACAATATTACTTCCGATGCACACTAACGTTTAGATTGAAAATATTAAAATGTGTGTTTGGTTTTATAAAACTAATACAAATATTGAGTAACGTATACCCGTTATGCATATTCACATATGTTACAAAGTGGCTAACAATATAGCTATACCTATGTTTATCTATTGTTGGTACTTATAATAAATAAGTAATATTAATTATTAATATATCGTTCCTTATGATGGTAAACCGTTACGTGACTGATTGTGTCGATGATTGGCAACGGAGATTTAACGATGATTCGTAACTAAGATTTATCTGTCGGAGACTTACTTTCTAGTGTACCAGTCATTACTCGAAGAATTGCGTTAATCAGTCATCAATCATCGTTACAATCGAACTAAATAACAGTTAAAGTAATGGTTTAAATAACGTTTTTACCATCACTAATCGTTCCTAAATTTACCAACTGTTCTTCTTGACGATTAATACTGATTTCATCCTGCCTCTGAAATTTGCAATCAGTGGCGTAACTACGTCAGTGCAGCCGATGCGGTACGTTGGCGGACTATGGTATCGATAATTTCGCGAGTATTAACACTTCCCAGCGCTGATATGAACCAATAATTTTAAAAATCAAAATGGCATGAAATGGAATTATCGCATCGTGGCATCGTCCTCACGAAGATTTCACGTAAAGAATATTTATTTTCGTTGAAAAATTGCACGATTTTCAGATTTTTGTCGGTGAAGCTGTAGTTTCTTTTTCAAAATAACGTGCACGTTCCTTATCGATTTACGCGGATTGCGCATAATTTCACGTCGAACTTGAGTCACATGTTCTGGCGTCGCTACTGACGTTGACGGTCCCGGAGGAGTTTAGTTAACCATTGTCCCTTCTTGTCTGAACTTTTGAACCCAATACCAGATAAGTTGCGTGCTTGGCCCATTATTTACTCATCGTATATAAAAGTGAGTACAAAAAGCGCGACGCGCACGAACCAATGAATCACTGCACTTTAAATATTGCTCAATCGCGAACGCGCGGTGCGCTCCCGACCAGTGACTCATTGCGACTGGCAAATCCGCAAATCACGCGCGTCGAACAATACCCCTCCCACTTACCTCGCCATGATGGTTTACGGGCAATTACAATTTAATCTTGAATTTTTTCCGCTGAACACCATATACTTAATATTCTTATATACCTACATTACATGTACAGGAGCCTCTCCCATTTTGCATTTGGACCTAATTTTTATAGTTACACCACTGCTTGCAAAACAACATTATCACACTTTTATTATTACTATATGTATTGCGAAGTGCAGAAATTATTGTATTACACTTCCTCATAGCATACTAAATTACCCTATTCTTCCACATGAATGTACAGGAAAAATATGGAAATTTGGCAGCATCATCCCTCCATAGCGCTGGCCAGGAGAGTGGGGTCAGCCGGGACCCCCTGCATTAATAATTTGAGGACCAGATATTAAAAATATTTTTTTCGCGCATCATTGTGATGAGGCCCCCACTTACGCCGGCCTGAATGGCCGCATAATACACATTCTAATATGTAACATTGATTATTCATGAAGGTATTATTATGTTGGTATTAAAATTTGTAATTTTAATATTCTCTTTCATAGCCGATATAACACGGCTTACGACGCACATTGTGCACCGCACACTGGAGTCATTGTACAGCTGTGATAATACAGAATGACGCAACACACAATTAAATTAATGAAAATGTGGATTAAATCGTTTTTACGACGATACGAATGCAAAATCGCCGTTAATTTGATGGCTTCTTGGAGTGTGTTACGGAAGATTTTACAATGATTCTTTACAAAGTAATTTTACGTTTTTCAATTAACGATTTTATCAATGTTCCATCTAAATTTTTTATCGCGCGCTGAAAACCTTGGAGCTTTTGGGGGTGGTTTTCAGCTTACAAATAAAATAAAAACAATATTTTTATTAAGTACCGACCCCTTGAAATATTTTGAAATGGATTCTTAAACTTGATGCATTAGACCAATTATTATGGTACAGGGTCAAGATAATCGTTATTAAAATTCTTTCAAACAGTTTATTTTTTGCGAAGTGTCATATTTATTTATTTTGTCAGAATTATGCGCGGTGAATTAAGTGTAGTGCGCATTATTTCATAGAGAAAACACTGGATTTTACTCATATCAAATAGAAATGGTGTATTCAAAAAATAGCTATGGTTTAAGTGATTATTCTCCAAAAAGTAATGGTCTGAGTAAAAGACAGAAGAGAGAGAGGGAGGTCATGTGTGTTAAGTGTTCGGAACCTCCGCTTCAGTACGCGTACAGTAAAATATCCAAGTACATCAAGGACAAAGGCGAAAAGATCACGATTTTCAGTAACGAGGCAATGATACAAGTAAAAATTTAAAATTACCTACATTTTGTGAAACCATTTGTTAATTATTAAAGCTCTTAATGTGGCCGCCTTATAGTGGTGTAATTTTTTATGGTTCCCTGTTTCCTATTCTCAGACATGTATTGTAAAAAAGTTTCTCGGTTATGTGAATTTCGTTTTGTATCTGCTATTGAAGATAAAGTCTAGAGGAGTTCAGAGAATTGCGATGATAGATCATAGATATGTGAAATTTTCAGAATTGTATATAGTTCATTTTCATACCATCGCCATTTTCATATCACAATTTGATTGGCTCTAACCTAATTATAATATCATCCCAGGATTACATAAGATAAGATTCCTCTGCATTAAAAATATGTATGAATTGATTGAGGTGTTTTATTGATTGAGGTCCGGTCATCTTTGACCCAATGTTGTGTCCAAGTTATTTTCAATTTCTAGGCTACCACTTTAACATATAATGTGGCCAAAGAATTGGAAGAATATTTTGTTCACAGCTGTAGATAGAACTAGCTGTGGTTCGATTTATTGTAGGATTGAGACATTTATGCATCGTGCTATTGAGGACTGTGCAAGTTTATGCTGCATACATGAAAATTGGAAAGACAAGATTGTAAACCAATATAATTTTATTAATAATCAGAAAACACTTTTTAATTAGTAATTAATTGTATTAATTAGAAAAATATACATATAAAATCAATTTTATCGAAAAATGTTGTTATTTTGCTACCGGGATTTGAATCTCTTTCCAATCTGGAGTAGGTGCATTAACCAGCTCTGCTACAACATACAGTACTTTTGACGACAAATTTTCGAAACCATTTGTTATACTGTTGAAAGCCATCTGCTTTTTTTTACGGAATCTCAAATACATTTATGTAAACCGATAGTAGACGCCAGAATTGATAATTTTTAATTAATACATTTAATTAGTGTTTAAAATATCACAGACGTATGTTCTGAATAATTACAACTTCACAATAAGTTCTTCTTAATAAGAAAATACTCTATTTATACCATTATTTATTGATATTATCTTGTTTCAAGATCAATGGTCCCTTCTCACATGATACTAAAATTAAAAATGCAAACATTGGCAAAAACAAAGCTATAAATATACCTAAGTAGTGAGTATATTTATAGCTTAACCTTAGTGAAAACCAATCTAAAAGGTAACTATTTGCTAAGAGAATTTGGTTATCTATAATGTTTAAATTGCTATTGACACTTTTTCTAATTTCTAAAATTTCAAATGTATCTAACTGTAAACCCCTGGCATTTGTATATAAAATTTCTAAACCCTTATTAATATCAAAATAATGTTTTTTTTTCTTAAAGATGATTGACGAATTCAGAAAAGTTGTTGCTGTTTAGACATCTCAAGTGCTCCTTAAATCTACTATCAAAATTTCTGTATCAAAAATATTACATGTAGTGATGGTAAAATCGTTATGTAAACCGTTATTTTAACCATTATCGTGACTGTGATTATGTTCGATTATAACGATGATTATTAACCGATTAACGTAATTCTTCGAACAATGACTGGTACACTAAAAAGTAAGCCTCCAACAGTTAAATCTTAGTTACCAATCATCGTTAAATCTCAGTTACCAATCATCGACACAATAATAGTCACGTAATGGTTTACCATCACTAATTACACGTATAAAATAAATGCAATCATTACAAATTAATTTGTAGACTCCCGATTTTTTTTTTTAAATCAACCTTATTCTCGTTATATTATATATATTTCTTTAATTTTTTATTAGTGTAGAAAACTCGTTGGATAATGGCCAACATAATTTTAGTTGCTTGTGTGATGGTCCTGCACGTGCCCCGTAAACATGGCCGTGTAAGGAATCACCTGACAGCCATGTAGGCCCGAAACTTCCGACCACTTCTGTTCTTTCGTTAACATCTCAAGCGAGCCATTCTAGTCTTCAACTTCATGCGCGCATTTAACTTTATACTCGTCGTATCTGCCATTGTAAATCATCCCGCAATAAACGCCAACTTTTGTAAGTTTTCTTTTATTTAAATACCTTGATATAGACACAACATAAATAATCACACACGCACATTCATATACACTGCAATATGCACCAACACGCGTGAGACTAGAAGATTATTAGGGTCTTCAGTCTCACCATACACAAAACCTTATGATACGATCACACAACTAAGATCATCATTAGTATACACCAGTCACAGTCTACAACCACAGCCCCTACACTTGCTTGATAATAATAATAATGGATGATTTGTATAGCGCCATTTTCATAAAAACTTTCATCTCAAGGGCGCTTTACACATAAACTGTTTATAGTTCTACAATTATCTTTGTTTTTAAGATTAAAAATTATTATTTTCACTTATGAAAATGACTTTTTGAAAAGGGACGTTTTTAATTTCTTCGTGAATAAAGTCTCTGATATACTGTTTCTTATGACGGAGGGCAAAGAGTTCCAAGCTTTTGGCCAAGCCACTGCAAATGTCCATTCACTAAATTATGACTTCTGGCAACTCTCGGTCGGTTCTACAACCATTCCTGCGGCTGAAGTAGAGGCTGACCTGAGAATTTGACGTCTACCATTCAAATTTTCTGGGATACAAAATTCTTGAGGATACAGAGGCGCCATGTTGTGTGTCACCTTGTACATCAACCAGCACAATTTAAATTCAACTGTTTCAAGGAATCGAAGCCAATGTAGCTGATGTAAAAAGGATGTTATATGAGAGAATTTGGAAACTCCACATATTATCTGTGAATGGATTGTAATCTATCCAGCTGAAACATTGGCAGACCAGCATAGATGCTGTTACAATAGTCCACACGTGACACCATAAATTCATTTATAAGTAGGCAGGCTGCCTCAAGAGGAATGTGTCTCCGAATATTTTTAATGTGTCTCAGTTGATAAAAGCATACACTCACTATTTTTCTACATTCTCGTAAATTGATATATAATAACTTTGGCTAGTTGTATGTGTCTTCAAATTTCGATCAGCGAACTCAAATAAATTTCCTCTTAAACTATTTGGGAGTTTGTTGTGATACATTGGCAGTTAGTACAATATGTATCTGTTTATTATATGTTTATAGTTATGTAGATGTTTGTATTGCAGATAAACATTATTATATATACAATTTTCGGAAAGAGCGTACAAGGTATACATACGTCGGATCAGATTTGCAGCATGCATTGTTCTCAGCGACGAATCTTCTCACCGTTTGTCCTGACCACCTTCAGGACCGCGCGGGGTCCTCTGGGATCCGTTCCTCAGACGTATAAATACCGTTTTATGACGAAATAATAGAAGGGTGGGCAGAATAGGCAAATTAGGTCCCTATTGTCGTCCCGGGGATAAACTAGTTATAATATTATTTTAATATGCCCTATGATGTAGTGCCCCGGTCGCCATAAATATTTATCTGGTCGTTTTTGAAAGAGTTTTAAAAACGAAATAACCAGACCTATTATTTATAACTTATTAAGCAAACACAACTTGCAGATTCTACATTTTCTAACGTGTCATGTGAAAAATGAGTTTTAACGTTTTCTCGCGGTCATTCTTTAGGACTAATCAAAAGTACATATTGTAATTTATTTTTCATACAACATTACGAGTTTTTAATTATAACCCATAGTGACAGACAGTTTTTTAAAAATTATTTAACAAACATAAAAGTATCTTCATTAAAATAATAAATAGCAAATATATATTTAACTGTTCGATATAATTAAAAAAAGTTCGTTTAAATTGTTTGGTGTGATTAAACAATTTAATACATTTTATTGTTCGATATAATTAAAAAAGGGTCATTGAGATAGTTTGGTCATGTAGAAATGAAAAGAGGATAATGAAAAAAATATATGAGGTGAGTGTTAAGGTCGACAGGAACATAGGACGTCAGCAAAAGACTTGGCACTGTGAGGTATACCCGATCATGGAAACTTAAAAAATAGACGAGCGTGCTTGGTAAGTTGTACGGATTTATTCTCTCTTTACAGATTAACTACTCGATAAAATGACATTACTAATAACAATTGTATATTTAATTTATAATTTTTATTGTATCTCGATGTTCTTCTTTGAGTCAGGGGCAGGGAAATATGACAAGAAACTGATATGTTATATCGAAGTGAAGTGTTAATTTCCTCTGAAATGTGATATGTAACTTTTATTTTTATTTTTGAAAATACATTTCTCAAATAGAAAATAAATAAAATCATTTCCGTTGTCAGAAATTAAGAAACTTGAACTTCGTAACGCTGTACTGTAAGTAGGTAATTGTTTAAAGTATGTCATAAGTATATCCCTTGTGCCCGTCTCAAGACACCAACATGCGAGAGCAAAGCGTTAGTTTGATGGTAGCAACTTCCCTGCGGATATTTTCTTGTAGGGCCTGAATTGTTCGAGAATTGCTGTAAACTCTCAACTTAAGGTATCCCCACAAAAAAAGTCGCACAGTATAAGGTCCGGTGACCGAGGTGCCCAGGGTATGTCTCCGTACTTGCCGATTTATTGAGAAAAATTCCCCTCAGCTTCTCCATTGAAACTCTAGCTGTCTGTGGAGTGGCCCCGTCTTGCTGAATATACTGTTACTGAACCCGAGAAACAGCTGTAGTTTCGGTACCAAAAACTCGTCGATCATTCGACAATACACGTCAGCAGTGACTGTCTCTCGCTGGTTAAAAAAATAAGGGCCAATTATCCCTCGGGCAGAAATTACACAACACACTATCGTTTTTGAACAATGCAAACGTTTTTGATAGCGTTCCCTTGGATTGTCGGGACACCAGTATCTCATGTTCTATTTATTAACATAGCCATCGATATTAAAATGTACTTCGTCACTAAACAATATGTTTCCAACCGTTTGTGCTGTTCCAAAACTTTTCAGCATCGTTCTCGCTAAGGTTTCACGTAGAGAATAGTCATTTTCGTTGATAAACTGCACGATTTGCAGTTTGTATGGGTGAAACTGTAGTTTTTTTTTTCAAAATAACGTACACTGTTGATTTTTTTATTCTAATACACATATTATGGCATCGCTGCTGACGTTGATGATTCCAGAAGAGTTTGGTTAACCATTGTCCCTTCTTGTCTGAACTTTTGAACTCAACACCAAATAATTTGCGTACTCGGCCCATCACTTACTCGTCGAATATTAAAGTGATCGCAAAAAGCCCGATGCGCACGAACCAATGAATCACCGCACTTTAAATATTGCTCAACGGCGAACGCGCGGTGCGCTCCCGACCCGTGACTCATTGCAACTGGCAAATCCGCAAATAACGCGCGTCGAACAATACCTCTCCCACTTACCTCACTCTAATGGTTTACGAGCAATTACAATTTAATCTTGGAATTTTTCCGCTGAACAATCTATAAATGTAGCATATTTACAAATTTATTTTAAAAAAGTTTAGTTTCAATTTTGTAGTTCTTGTTTTACTATGAAAAATTTAGCGTATCGTCGTCAGCCAACACATAATTTTTTTTTGAAAATGGCAGCATGGCGGCTATTTTCTTTGTTTGTATTTGTTTGTACATAGCAGTGGCGGTCGTGACTTTTTGTAGAAGGGATGCTGGATAACAATTTCGACAATAATAGACAGTAATTTATTAAATTTCAACAATAATTTGACCAATTAAAATTTTTAAAAAGACTAATAAATCGTATAATTTTGTGGTTCAGAATAATATACAACCAGCAGTAGGTAAGTACCTATCCGTGTATGTGACCAAATGCTAAGTACTCGTAGTTTATCGAAAATCCGACAGAGCCCCTTCGCGATATCCGGCGAGTATTATAATTTATGATTATTCGGCGGGACGCATTTTGAAAAGATGTTTATGAAAATAAATCTGAGATCCTTTGACTGGGGCTTCTCGTTTGAGATTAGCGAGGAGTGTCGCCTTCTATTGTGAATTAATTTATGTTTCACAATAACGATAAGCGCCATAAAGCACAACATTCCTCAATGTTTCCATCCCCTTGTGTCATATTTTCAATTACATATAATCCACCTTTATTGCATGTAAGCATTTAAAAATGAATTATGTGAAACGGGTATAGCGGGACGAGACGGACGCGCATGCGCTGTGTGAAACTCTAATATTTCGGTTGGAAGCTATAATCCTCGTCTTAATGTGACGGGGTGACAATGCACCCTAATTAGGGCGCATAGTTTTTATTAAAGCATTCTTCGCGTAATGCAGCATGTGTCAAACTACACCGAAACATTTATGAGATGTGTTACAATTTATTTTTTTATACACCAAACTTTAGTATTAAAATGTCTCACAGACGAAGATATTATTTTTATGCGAGAAGTATGGAAGTCTTGAGCATTGCATGGTTTATGACCTATCATCGGCTGGTTTAAGTCATCACTTTACACAATATAACGTTTACCTATTTACCCGCGCTACCACATCTATCAAATTCTTTTTGGCTCATGACCAGCCGATGATAGATCGTAAGACCTGTAATGCCCAAGACTTCCATGCTTCTCATATAAAAATAATATTTTCGTCTCTGTGAGACATCTTAATCATGATGACAATCCCCCAGGGAATAAAACCCAGTAATTAGTTCCTAAAAAGATTTGGACATTCTCAAAATATTGTAAATAATCTTTAATATGTTTACTGTTTCCGACATAAGTTTGTAGAACTTATAATCACGCATGTAAAAATAAAACAATTATTTTTTTGTGTTTCATAACAGGAGTACCATATCGCATGCAATCAAAAATTGGAATATTATTGTTAAGTAGCCACAATGGCGAAATTTATTTTCTCCAAATTTTTACTTGCCATCTCAATTTTTAATTCAAAAATACAATACACATGGAAACAATATATATTCTGCGATAATAAATATATATTCAAAAACAGCTTCAAAGTGAACGGCGCTTTGAATGAATCTCGTCAACCGAGGAAAAACTCGCCTTACACAATTAAGTCCTGGTAACGACACTGATGTATGGAAGGGAGACCTAGAACTGACAGAAAAGAAACGAAAGTAGACTGAATGCAGTGGAAATGAGATCGTTTAGGGGTATGTGTGGCAGATCTAATTATGACAGAGTATAGAATGATAAAATAAGGAAATAATATAAAGCCGATCTTAGTATCATGAGTAAGATTAAGAAAGGATCACTTAAGTGATTTGGTCATATAGAACGGATGAATGAAGAGAGAATGGTAAGGAAGATATATTACGCGAGTTGAGAAATAGATGACGTCCGCGGAAGACGTGGCACAACCAGGTAAACCAGATACTGGAGGATGGTCCTGTTAGAAGCCTTAATAATCGGCGAGCTTGTATGAAAAGATGTATAAATGTGGATGGAGCGAGAATTGTGTGTCAAGACAGAAGGGTGTGGCGTTCTACCTGTTCTGCCTACCCCCTCGGGGAAACTGTATGATGGTAAATAAGTTAGTTAGCTTCAAGTCCAGAGTTCAGATTCTGTAGTTAACTCGCCATATTACGTTAGAGGTGATGATCACATTACTAAAAATATCCTCAGCAATCCAAAAGCTACAAGAGGAAGAGGATGCCACCAGGCAACATGGTGAATCAATAACGACGTTTCATCGATAGAGCTGATCAAGAAAAGAAGAAGAAGAAAAACTTTGATATGCTTGTTGGATTAGTGGTTAAGACAGTCGCCTAGTGCATTGTAATATTGATTTGACAAGTATTCCGTGTACGCATCTCTATTTAAAAAAATAGTTTATTTATATATCCTTAAAATAAATGTGACGCAAGTGTTGACGGCACCGGAAAAAGAGGAAATAGTAAGTTAGTTACTTTGTAATAAATATGTGCTTACTAAAATATTTTTCCTATCCTCACAATTGTCCTTGCAACTTGGGGTCTCTAACGACAAAACACAATCAGCTGCCTATTATTTTAATACACCGTTTATGTTTCAGAGTGGTGCGTAGTATTTAATAGAATAATTGTCGCTTGAAAGCTGTATCTAATTCTATTATTTCATTCACTGGAGCATAAACCGAAACTGTTCGCGATCCGAAAAAACCGGGCCCAATTCACGACAAAAAGTGATCCCTCTTGAGTAGTTTTATATCACATTTTTCACCGGCCGGATTCGAACCCCGCGCTCTCAAACGGTTCATTGTTGGCGTAACCGTGGTTCAACTAACCGAACATAATACGTATACAAACAGTATATTTCAAATATTAACAAAATTTATAAAAGATTTAATTAAATTTTTATTATTCATTGTTATAGTGTTATAAAATCAGTGATCAAGAGATACCCTGTAGTTTAATAAAACTATAAAATAACTGTGAATTTACAATACTTTCATTGATAACTGAAATTATCCAATAAGTTGGTAAATCATATTACAGGGTGACCCAAAAAAGTGAAAACATTTCGTAAAATGTGATAAGATTACATCAAAATTAGTATAACTGTATAAAAAATAGCTTAAATAGTTTACTAATTTACTTACTTACCTATTTTACGTTTTATTTCGACAATTTCCGATCGTCATCTTTGATTATTAATTTTCCCATTGTTCACAACTGGACATTACAGCAGGACGGAGCTCCATCTCACACGGCCAGAAATACAATCAACTTTCTTCGTCGTGAGAATGTTAATTTCATCGAACCAGGCATGTGGTCACCGAACAGATCAAATTTAAACCCAGTAGATTATGCAATCTGGGGTGTTTTGGTGATTTCTGATTAGCTAAATATTGTGCAAAAAAAATTACATTAAGAATTATAATTAATTATATTATGTTTTAAAATAATTCATGTGTTACGAGACATTCTCAATTTTTTTGGGCTACCCTGTTTAATTTTCTCAACTTTACAAACATACTGTTAAAGTAATATAGTTCATCATTCATCTTCCTCTTCTTTTTTGGCATCCCTTTTTTAATGTGTTTATTGTCAGATGTTTATAAACCATATATTTATTTTATAGTAGAACTATTCTAAAATTATTTTTTTTAATTATGTTTATGACTTCATTATGTAAAAAAATACATACTGCACATAGCGCGCAAGACGGCTAATAGAGTTGTTACTAAATAGTAGGTTCAATTTTATCTTTATATAAAATGCAACAAGCAGCGTTTAAATTAATAACTCAGAACTGTTTATTTATCATCATCATCGCTTTCGACGTCTCTTACTAACCACTATCTGTAGATATACATGCATCTGAACTATCGCAGTTTTTAAATAAATTATAGTGTTTTACTAGTTAAGGTATCTACTAGAAATATAATGTATACATATGTATATATTATAGAACAGCTTCAGTATTTTTTGTTCTAAATTAGAACACATAGGTACATAAATAGTAACAATACTGTCCATAATTACTTCCCGTTACTATGGTAGTCACCCAAATAATCTCTCAGATAATAATGTAACCTATTGTCTGATGTGATCTTCAATCCATTGCCCATAATCGCACCGAAAGAGGGGGCACCATCCCTCTCGTCCACCACTATCAGACATATATAGACATGCACCCCTGAGGGGATGTAGCGCTCCACGGGGTGGCTGTGCACCCCGCTACGTCCCAGGTTGTGCGTGTAATTCGCATTTTAATGTTTAGGGTGAGATTTACCTGAGATAGTATGTGGCGGAAATAATTCAATTGATGAATATTTAAAATCTGTCTCATGTTGTAAACGCTAAATGTCTTTTAATTTATTTTAAAACCATATTTGTGTATAACTTAGTATGTATTTAGTAGTTGGTTTGATTATTGATATTGACTTATGAGGTATTTATAATAAAAATGTATGTAAATTTCCTAAATGACGATCAGAAAAACAAAGGTATTGTTGTATAAAACTCTGATAAGATCAATGCTTAATGCTTACTAAAGCTTTAGAAACCTGGATTCAACCTGTAAAAAAAAATTGGCAACAGTTGATTTATTTGAAAGAACAGAAACATTGCAACCTACGATATAACTCGTATATAATAAACAAAAAATTGAAAAAATTCGTAATATTCGGAAGGTTTCGATGGCCAAGTCACATAAAGTGTGTGAATGTCTTCGAATCGAGTAGCTTGTTGATCTAGTAGTTAAGACGCTGGCCTAGTGATCTAGTAGTCGGCGGTTCGCGGCTCGTTCCAGGAGACAAGTTTTATCTTAGTTTGAAAATATTAAGAATATTGATGTGACATGTATTCCGTGTACACATCTCTATTAAAAATATGGTGTGCAACCCCCAAAATAACTCCTCAATAATAATTTCTGAAGCAGCCTGGTGCAGTGACCGGTGGAGGTGTGTTCTTGAGGAAGTCAGGACCCATTCTGGGTTGTAAATTCAGTGATGATAATGATTAATTGACTATATATATGTTAATTTAAGGTAAATCGTAATTGATAAATACCTAGGTACAATGACATATTTTAAAAAATCATAAGTTTTTAAGAAATGTTAAAATTGTACTTAAACAATGTTTATTCTTGTTTTATTATTTTTCCTCATTTTTGTAAAATACATAAGATATCTATTAAAAATTCACATTGTGGTATTTCTAACATAAAAACTGGCCTTTTATATCTATTATATCTAATTGTTGTGTGACTTAACTATGTGGCATATATGTTCTCACAGACTAAACGACTCTAAAATTCTAGTCCCTTCTCATACATTATTTCGATATGTCTCTTATAGTTTAGCCGTCGACTCGAATTTAATAAGCCGCATTCACTGCTCTATTTCTTGAATTTGTAGCGTTATGATATAAAGCTCAAAATTTTCCCAATAGACTAGTGAAAACCTCATCAAAATTAGTTCAACCATTATCAGGTGGTAGACAGGCATACGTTACTTCTTTGGGGATTCGTGAATTGAGAAGATCGGGTGATGATTATGTATTATAATGACAATATATAGTTAAGATTCAAAGTTATGGATCATAAAGTTATATGTGCAAGCGTCTGGCGTCTCTTTTCTTCCCTGTTCTTTTAATAAATAACGCGGAGTGTGTGTGTGTGTGTGCGGATATGTACATGAACGTGGCTATAGCAAGGACAAATGAAAACTATTGACAGTAGATAGACCTTTTTTGCTGATTGATGTACAATTACAGGTAAAATATATGCAGTGAAGAACTAGAGAATCGATCGAGAAGTCAATCGATCAAAAAGACCGGCACGCTGGGCGGCTACCCACGCGTATTATTGTCGCATGCTGTCAACATCTGGACGGTACCGACAAAATTATGCGGCTGACAAGAGCTTATGGTTTGCACCCAGGTATTTGCCGGGTTCATTCAGGAACCGTCTGCAGTGTTGTTAGTTGTGGAGGCGATAGCCCACCACACTCTTATGTATATATGTATAATATGATTACTAATTTAAATTTATTATCATTTATTGTTCCCGCATAAAACATTTCTCATAAATTTATATATCTTTAATTATTTCAAAATACGTACATACTCACTGGATAGAGATACCTACATGCAATAGCCAAATTTCGACTATCTTCAATACACATTTGTCGAGTACCTTCGATCAATTGTCAGGCACTGCAGCCTGGGCCGTTTCAGCTTAATTACTCCAAATGCGGAATCATTCCGTCGTCCCATGAGGCATTGTCTTTATTCTCAATCAGCAGTACGGTACTAGGAAGGGACGGCAGACAGTCCAGATAACAATTAAAAACTCCAACATCCAAACGAAGCATCCAAAATGTTGGAAACTCTTTTGTAACTGTTACATTCATTTTGGCTGATGGGTAAAATTCTTTCGATCTAGCGGTTATTGGGCTGTAAATACTAGTCATGCTTTTATAATCGAGAATGATATTCTTTAAAAAAAAACTTATCTTATACGCTCTTTGATTGTTGAAATTTCCCACGGAACTACTACAAAAAAAAACAGTTTTTTATGTTTGTTTCTCGAATGTCGAATATTTTTGAACCGTTATTTAAACGGTGAATTTAGTAAACCTGTAATGGAGTGTTATTCATGTAAATGAATGAACCAATAATTAAATACATATACAATGTTCGTGCTATTTTGTATACTTACATGCATAATTTTAAAAATTGTAACTTATCCGATAAGTCTCATGAAGCCAGAGTAATTTCTGAAAAATACGTTTCATCTATGTTTAGATCAAAGGTAAACATTTTTTTTTTAATTCTCTTCAGTTTGAATTAATATTTTACGACTTTGGAAATATTAAGATTAAGTTTTAATCAAATATTAATACAAGCAACACACCTTATTTTTAAAAACCACATTAAGAAGGCACTATAATTAATTTTAATTAAAGCATAGGGGTTTGCATTACAATAATGAGTTATATATATTATGTTCAGTGAGTTAAAATAGTAAGACATTGGTGATTGCACCATGTGGAGATGATGGCAGAAGAGCAATGCTCAAAATCACCATAGAACACCAATCCAACAGGATACAGATATTTGGGAAAACCTGAACTAAGATGGAGCGATGCTGATGATAATTTTTTAATCAAATATCTAAACGCCGACCACTACACATTAGATCGGTATTTTATATAAATAATTTTAAAGGAAAAGTACTCATAAATTCCAAAGACATTTAATAGCTCCAGTGTTTATAAACTTAGCTGTCAAGAGTAAAAAAGTGCATTTAAGATGTTTAAATAGTAATGGTTTTTCTGAATTCTTCAATCATTTATTAGAAAATGATCATACTTTCAATAAATATTCAGGATTGTCTGTTTTACATAAATATAAATAATGTTGATCTTATATGGAATAATTTAGAATCATTACAAATAAATAAAGCATGTAGAAATACATAAAGTCCAATCGAGACAATATTGTACTAACAAAACATACTTACAACAGTCCTGCTCCACACTAACTAACCAAAATTCACAGACACTATTCCAAGGATGCACAGCAGGATGCAGGTACCGCGTGAATGGGAGGACTACCATGAGAACCGTCCTAGAGTGACTGCGACGCAATCAGCAGGAAATTAGCTTTGCCAAACTCCACCACAATCGGTAGCTTTCAGCTTATATCCCAATGTACGGTCCAATGTACAGTCGCAGAATATTGAATGTTCAATAATCCGACTTCAGGGACTAACATTCATTCGTGCATTTTACTCTTCATACTATTCAAGATTCTGCTTTTTGTAAACAATAATCATTTATTGCTGAATACTTATAATTACATCAAGTTTTGAAATAAATATCAATATAAATATTCGAGACCCTCTAATAATTAGGATAATTAATATAGTTACTGGAAATGGTCGAAAATTATAACTAAAAACCCTATTTATATTTATATTTATTTAGTGTAATATACGGGGATGTGGTGAGAGAGTAGTAACCAAAATAAGTTTACCGAACTGGTTGATAATATTATATAATATATCTGGGGACACCACTGCTAAAAATCCTTCCAGTTAAAAAGCTTTACAGCGTGTATGAATTATTAATATTTTATTATTGCTATATTTTTTATTGTTTACGCCAAATTATTAAAAAAACTTTTTTTTCTGATATTTTAGTTTTAATGTATTAGCCAAAATATCTACACGCTTTAATGCGAATTTAACAAATAATTAAAAATTATTTCCTAAAACTAGTTGAATAATGACTTTTATGCGTGTTTTGATTAAGGTTTCCTTTCAGAACAAATAAATCTTAAACAGATATTTGTATAATATGCAACCTAATCTGATTACGAGTATTCCATGTTTTGGTGTGCTATGCGATATATATATTTTGATGCAATTAAAATAATATGCGTAATTAATGGCTTTAAATAATATTAATTATTAACTATTAGTATTGTTAATATACCTATGAACATTTTTTTAAATGATGAATTTGATAATTATGTTGTTCACGAATATTCGCATGCATCACGATATTTGATTTGTTCAATAACAGTGATATAAAAAGATCCTTTATTGTTGCTTTACCAATGGGATATTATGTCCTGAAGCTAAACTGAAGAGGGTTCCTTGAGTTTCTCAATTAAATGATGTCCAGCCAAAGTAACAATGCTTATGATCCAAACAACACAATATGATAGTCATCGCGTTCGAGTCCTAAGGGTTGCTTAGTAATCATCCCTCTTCCTGGTATGCTAAAGTTTAAGCGAGGGGACATTGATGTATGGGAAAAGTTAACTAAAATAATAAAAACGTGTCTCGATAATATCTAACTTGTTGGTTTACTAGAAGCTACGCCAACGCTTAATACGAAATTGAATTTAAGTAGCACAACAATATTTTTAAATATTTTTATAAAATATTTAAAAACATATAACGAAATAAAAAATTATTTTTCTTTTATGTAAATCAACGCCCTCCAAATGTGTGTAAGTAAATAAAATCTATTTAACAAATGTTAACATATTTATAAAGAGAACACATTTTTGTTGTGCAGTTGGATCAGAACATAGTTCTGTGGTATTTTTAATACAAATTACATTAATTGACCGGAAAGATATACAGAAAAAAATTATTTATCGAATTAAATATTTAGTTGAATTGTCAGGTTCGAATCCCGGTAACAACTAAATATATTTTCGATAAATAGACTTTTTTCATATTTCTTTATCTTTTTAGTTTATTAATTTAATTTGTGTTATTAACATATTTATTCTAACATTAAAATCTCTTGTAAAGAATTCTGTCATAGATTTGGCCACACATCATCTCGTCATCGAGCAGGGAATATAATACTCTGGATAGATTTGAGATACTTCGAGGATGATGCAAAATGTTGAAGGTTTAATTGATAGATAGGCTCTTCCCTTATCTTTTAAAA
This sequence comes from Eubasilissa regina, assembly GCA_022840565.1. Taxonomy (NCBI): domain Eukaryota; kingdom Metazoa; phylum Arthropoda; class Insecta; order Trichoptera; family Phryganeidae; genus Eubasilissa; species Eubasilissa regina. The sequence goes on from JAINEB010000018.1 coordinate 34,447,571, forward strand.
TCTAGAAAAAAAGTTACTTAGCCTAGGTTTAGAACTTAGGACCACAGTGAAAAGCCATCAAAAATGACGGTAAATATTATATTTTCAAAATTACACAGAATTGTTGGTGTCCAATAAAATAATTAATGAATATAAGTAATCTGAAGTAATTTCATTACGAAAAAAAACGCTTATCATATATTTAATTATCATAGTAATTTATACTAAATACATTAATATTAATATTATCACTGTACGAGAAACTGTCCACCGATAAAATTATACGAAACTATCCGACAATAAAAAAGTGCATCACCTTATCCACGCACCGATTGATCAAACTTTTTTCAGTTTGAAATTCTCCAGATTAAAAATCTAACACCTCATGTTACCGTTCATAATACATTCGACATTCCAGTCAATTTTTCACAACCTAATCTACCCCGGGCTGTCCGCCTTTTATCATCCTTTGATCTTTGTTCTGTCTTCCTCATTACGGAGCGTTAAATATCATTTTTACACCTTCAATCTAAACCTCCCATTGTGTTTGAAGGTTTTGCCGACGCACGTAAATGGAAGAAGCTCTTCATTATATTATTCTAGCTGTCTAACAACCTTTATTTTAAAGGCTTTCTTAAACACGTGTTTAGGGAACGTTTATAAAGAAGCCTTTGATGATTGGAATGGTTAAAAGTAATAAAGTGATTTCAAATCAGGTTATTTATAAATAATCATTGTATTATTATTATTATAAAGCCGTGGTATTCAAGCGATGGTTATAACGACTGTATGCATGCTCGCTTCCTGCTTTCTGTATATGTGTCACTGAATTTTAAAATCAGCTATAATACTTTTTGAATAAATAAAAGATATATGTATATTATTGGATTTGATTTAGAATGTTTTTTTTTAAATTTAAAATATGTTTCCTTTTCAAATGCGCTTTGTTAGCTAACAATATCAAGTATAATGTTAAGGTGAGCAAAATCTGATCTAACACGATGTGACTTTCAAAACCTGCTATGTTTTTTTTATCATAATAAAATATATCTACATATATTTAGGCTCAAATTAGTACAACAATTAAGTAAATACATATTGATTTTATTTAAGGTGAATGTAATTAATGAGTTTTCTAAAAAAACATTAATGCTTGTCATTTAAAAGTGGCAGTTTTTCAAACTCAAACGACTCGTATAAAATCTGGAATCTAAAGACATACTCTGATTTTTTTCTGATGGATATTCTATTATATTTTGGTTTCAGTCTAGTCTAATAAAGATATGATCGAGTTAAATTTTCACGTAAAATGTTACGCTAAAGCGAGATAACTCGATCGATAATGCTATGTTAAAGCGAGATAACTCGATCACACATTTCAACATTGCAAAAATATAATTAAAGATAAAAAAAAGTCTGATCTATTACCATACAGAATATGGCTAGCAATCAAAATAATATATAACTCGTACAAAAATATTTACTTTCATCAATTTGTATTACTTACTACCTACTACTGCTAGATAAATAAAAACGTACATTTTATGTTAAAAAAATAATTTATTACTTCCTAAAAATTAAAAAAAATAATTAAATAAAAAATTATTTCATTTACATTGCACGGTAAAGATAAATATATATACAAAATATAATAGTCTACAGAAATGTCAAAAATGTATTGTTTGCCAGAATAATCGTATAAGTAGTTAAACAAATATCAGATATCTTATAGAGACAAATATATGGAAGTATAAGTTCCAGAGCTTACGATCTGTCTTCGGCTGGCTTAAGTGATCACCTAATATAGGGCTTACTATTACTATATTAACATATATACAACTTTCAAAAATTTGATAAATTTCAAAAATCTAATTTTTGAAAGTTGTATATAAGTTAGTAAAGTAATAGTAAGCCCTGTAATTACCCCATACTTCCATATATTTTCCATAAAAATCTAGTAATTGTATGTTTTTAGACATATTCAAATATTACTAGTAGTTAATTGCCAATTACGATTAATAATTTATTAATAATTAATAATTTATTAATATTAATAATTTTCACCCAGTTTATTGCAAACAGTATTCTCAATCATTCATGAGTAGAAGTATAAAATTAATCTTTATCTATATATTATTTATAATATCAGCCACGTAAGACTTATTAACGCCTTTATAGTTATTACAATTTTGATTTTGACAATCCTGCCTGTGTTGTAAAATCTCAAGTATTGTACGACAATATGTAAGAGCAGTAAATCAAATAGCACATCTCTGGTATTTTCACAGTATTTTAATATTTTATGCTATTCTTACGCAATTGTTAGTTTTCAATCTCGTTATATTCAAAGTCTTAACTGAGATCACTGATAAGGAGTAAATCGTTTCAAAATTAAATAGTCTTATTTTTAAGTTTAAATCTTTTTTATTTTTATGAATAATTTTTCACACACCGAATAATCGCTATCGATCGCTATCGCTAACACTGAAATGAGTTGATAAAATAAGGTTAAAAATAATTTTATAAATTGTTACAATATTTTATTTTATTTTTAAATTGTGATCATTTTTATATATTGTGTTTACTGGTGTAAAATGTCATACATCGAAAATATATTTTCAAAATATCTGCTCTCTGACAAAAGGGTATCTTCTCATTTTTTTCTCATTCCATTTTCGGTTACCAGAGATATTCTATCATTATAGATATAATTATCTTGTTAGTCTTCAACCACATAGTACTTTCTCTAATATTGTGCGATTTGACGATATTCGAGAGAAGATACGATAGAGGGTTAAGAAGGAATAGGTCATCGTCCCCCCAGGAATGATCGGAATCTCGGACTCTTCCGAGAGTTTATTGTAGTGTAGGTATCACGAGATGCTGAAAGGTCCTGCTGCCAATGAGTCCTGAATGGAAAACTCCCTGTGGAGTCTCTCCCTTGGCTTATTTGAAGGTCTGCCGGAACCGTGATTCCACCATTCTTGATTGTTTCGTCCTTATTCATTATGGAAGAGTGATGTGCTCACCATACTGTTCTCATGTTTCAAATCGGATGTTAACCTGATTTTACTATACACTTTGATAAGTATACACATATTTAAAACACAAAAATTTAAACTGCGATCAGTTATGTTATTATTATTTTCTTATTTTGTCTTCTTTTTTTTTGTAATATTTACTGCTTTGATTATCCTCCGTCATATGTGCCCCACTTCATTGCATTGTTGTTTGTATTAAGGTAGGTACAATTATTAATTTATAAATAAAGATCAAACCCACCTTAAAGAAACACTGCATGCCAAAGAAATGTAGCTTCGCTATAATCAGGATGCTTTGCTGAGAGAAACTGATATTAAGGCACCAGCTCTTAAAACAATTTAAGGAAAGTGATGTCATGAGCATTCTCTAGTCAGATGAGATTCGGCGATGCACAGGATCACATGAATTATAAGATATAAAACCTGAAACTTTTCAGATATCTTGTTATATGTACAAGATTTTGCTATTATCTGATTTTAATTGTTTTGGTAACTTAATTGTAACTTAATATTCATCCGATTCGAAACATTTATTGTCAAATGTGTATAATTTAATTCATATATAATACGCTTGTATATAATTTAAATTGTATTATTATATATTATATAATATAAAAGAATACAATTCCGCATCATAAAATATACCTATTACGAGTAGAAAACATAACGTAATAATTTTAATATCGACGGCATTGTCGTAATATTAAAATTTGACTATCATCAGTATGTTGACAATACCAAATGACTATTACACGCTTGCACGGGATCCATGACGGATCAAAATTGGTTGACCCATCAAATTCTTATTTTTTCCCTGTAAAGCAGGCCGGAGTGATCCCCGAGCTGAGGAAGGGCATGATTGATGAGGCGAGGCTTCGAAGCAATTAATGTGTTTTTATACGCTCCTAATTCGGTAGCCATCCTCGCCCCCGTCCTATGCCTTCCTTCAAAACTTCCCTTAAAGACAGCGGTGTCCAACCAACGTTAATATAATAACGAAAATTATTATTCAAACTATTCATATTTTAACTAACTAAATTATCATCAAGCCGTTTCGCGTAGGGGTAGGCAGAGAATATAGAGCATCACACTCTTCTATCCTAACACATAACTCTCGTCTCATCCAAATTCATAAATCTTCTCAAACAAGCTCGTCAATTTTGAAGTTTTTGACAGAACCATCTTCCAGTATCATGCCAAGACTTTCACGGACTTCTCCGATTTCTGGTACCATCAACACTTCATGTCATATCTTTCATATTATTCTCTCCTCGTTTATCCATTCTATATGACCAAACCACCTTCTTTAATCCTATTCACTATGCTAAAATCATGTTTATATTCTTTCTTAATTTCTTAATGTTTCACTATCTCATAAATAGCTTTGCCACATATCCACCTAAGTGAACTAATTTCTACTGCATTCAGTCCGCTTTCGTATTCTCTCATGGTATTAATAATAAGAACAATGGATAATTTGTTTGATGTCATTTTCGTAAAAAATTTCATCTCAAGGGCGCTTTACACAAACAGTTTACTCCTACAATAGTATTTATGAAATCATGAATATGAATTTGTAAAAAATTTCAGTCTTTATTTACATAAAGTTCCCGATACATTGATCTTTATCATGGAGGGCAAAGGGTTCCACGTTTTCAGGCCTTAGTTTTTAGACCTCTTCAGTCTTTAATCTAGAATACATGCGGTTTCTGTATCTTTCTTTATTATATTCGACTGGTTATCTTAGAGATCATTCCTCTCATAAATTGTGTAAATTTAAGTGAAATGTGTTAAATGTAAAAATATCAATGCAGTCAACGATCAATTTATAATATTTAACACATGCACGAATAATAATATTTAAATGCAGTTGTCTAATCCACATAATCAAATTAATCTTAGATAAAAATTGTCTATTGATTATTAGAATAAAATAAATATCGTTGTAAAGGTCTAAGGCTTAGTTTGAGTATTTTTGTTTTGTCAATATTTAATATATATAATGTGTAGAGTTAATATAAAGAGATTAAAACAAAAGATAATACTCCATACCCAAAGTATTTTTTAAGAAAAAATTAACTTTACTTCCTCGATACGATCCAGAGGAAACCAGGAGCAAAGCCTTAGGATACTACTCAGTGCCAAAATTTAATGCAAAATTCGCTCAACGTACTTTCTTATTTTGTGCTCCGAGAATATTTGATATATTTCCACTAGACCTTATGGGGTCTAAAGTGATTAATGACTTCAATGACTTCATGATGTGGGTAGAAATCAAAATGAAACCAATTTATCATTTGTGCTAACCTAACTACCCATACATTCTTGTCACCGACTATTGTATATTACTGACAATAATATTTTCATAACTTTTTTTTTAAATAACTTCTGATTGAACTTTTTTATACATAACTTTTTATAACTCACTCATTATACTCTCTTACCTCTTAATGTTTACAACTTTTAAAAACTGTACAGGTAATTGCTTTAGAACAGACTACGTCTAGTAAAGCAATTACCTTTATTTTTTATATGTACTATTTATTCTACAAAAAAAAAATCTAACTTCTTACAATACTTGTAAATTTGTGAGATATTGTAATTGTGTTTTATAATTGATTGTATTTATCGGCATTTAGATTGTCAATCAATTGAAAATATTTAAGTACATAATTTTTTTTTTTTATATATATGTAAAGACCTCGTAAATATTTTCGTATGTAGAGAATATATCCCGAATATTGAACCTTACCGTTTTAAATGGTTTATGTTAAGTCTTTTATTTTAATCATTTCAAGTATTTCTTTAAAATAGGAAAAATTATTTTATATGCTTTTTTAGAATAGGTTTATTTTGTGGTAAAATCTATTTAAGTAAGCGCAGTAGATTTATTTACTTTACGAAATTTTAACGGCACTTATCATCATCATCATCAGACATTACTGCTGAATGAATGCTCTCCCCCATATTTACCATGTCACCACCACTGCTCCGATAGTTTAATTAAACTGTTGAGACAATGTATGTCAACAATTTATTTTTGTCCATCGAATGAATTAAATTGCATCTTGCAATCCGCTTCCCATTGTCTATTATTTTTGCTTCGTCTTGTATTTTTTATCATACATCTTTCCTTATCATTTACAGGTTTCATTACCATTTGCAAGAATTGGAAGAATTCACTGGTCATAAACTATTCTCTTAAGATACTGTATTATAATAATGCATACGTACATTGAAAATTCGAAATTTAATTTGTATTTGTAAAATTTTTTTTATACGATATTTAGCTAAATGAAAATTTGAATGATTATTATACGTATCGGGTTACCTAGCCCTGCGACCCAAGAGCCTTCTCGCCCATATAATGATGTCAGACATGGATGATTGTCCGATTACTTCGTTCGTCGAAAATAACCTCAAAGTGGATAACATGTGGTGGGAATGTTTTTTACACCCCCTGTACCCTGTTTTCACCTCCCGCCGCAATTCCGGGAAATGATCCGATCAAAGGAATTTCAAAAGATTTATCGATCATTTGACGGTCAATCAATTTTTTTCGTGTCACGGTTTCCGCTTTGATCGTCGTTTCAAATTGTGTGATCAAATAAACGATCAGGAATTTCTAATCTTATTCTCTCATTTCAACTATTCTACGTATTGTATTATATATTATACACATATAATAATCACTAATCAATTTTAACATATTTTTATTTATTTATATTTTTAGCGTATTTTTATTGTCTTATTTATAACTTTTTTCATATAGATGGGCAACTTAACTGAACTTCAATGGGTCAATAGAGCTTATTTTGTGTTAGATCTTGTATGTGGTGTATTGTTGCTAAAACTAAATTACCGTTTATCGTAAATAAATTTAAAATCCTGACTTCCTCTTTTTGTAATACGATATATTTACTTTGTATAACTTTATAAAATGCTCGGGTTTTATTTTCAGAATGTCCAAAATAAATCACACCATCACGAGGATCAATGCTACTATTTGTTCGCTTGGGGAGAAAATAATAAAATCATTACTATACCAGTATAAAGCTACTGATAGGGCGTGAGTTGACCACATTACTAATAAAGATATATGAAGGCGCATAAATAAGGCAAGAGAATTAATAACAACTATCAAGGAAAGCTGCATACTAACTACAGGGGAATATAGAAGGCAGTAGATGTATATGTAGAAAGAGATTATATTGGCTATTTAACCTCAAAAAGTGGTTCAGTATCCAAAATATTGGTAATCTTCTGCGGAATAAAACAACACACTTCACCATGTTAGCCCACCTTCGTTGGAAGGCGGCAAATGAAGAAGAAGTCTTGTTAAAAATTGTGTGACCGTTAAACTTAAACGTGAACACGCCAATCACGCTGGCGACACCGGAGGAGTTATTATATTGAGTCAAAGATTCTAATTTTTACATCATGCAGTAGAAGCTTACTAAAAAGTTTAGTCAATTTTGTTCGAAATCCTAATATGTTGTCAAAAATTGTGTATACTGGAAGATTTTGGACTCAAGATTCATATTCAGCATCTCAAAATACATAAAGGAATGATATTTTTTCAACAAGAGGATTTTGAAGACAACCTATATAATATGATTTAGACCTTTCACTCTTCGACTCTGGAATGTATTTCAACCTTCATGCATACAAGGAACGACTATTCTATTGATTTGACCTTCTAGTACATAATACGAGTATAATAAAAATGTACTTGGTCGTCTAAAAAGTCTTTGCATTTTTTTATAATGCTTATTTATTTTTTGTGACAAAAAATGACTTACTATTTGATCAGTGTTGCCGTTTTTCTTAGTTTTCTTATAGTATTACTAAATTTTTAGCCATTAATAATGGAGTGTCAAGTTGAGTCATTTTTGCCTTTAATCAAGGTTTCAATGCTTCCAAAGTGAAATTTTACCGCATCCACTTTACAGTCCTGACTTCGCTCCGTCAGATTATCACCTTTTTCGAATGCTCTCTAATCAAATGCGTGACGTTACGTTCATCAACGACGATGACTCCAGAAATTGGTCCAAACCGGCTGATTTTTATAGAAAAGGCATCGACAATCTAATTGAAAGATGAAATGAAGTCCTGAATATTAATAGAGAATACATTATTGCTTGAATTGTTGTAATTTTTGTTTAAAAATTTGATATCATAATAAATAATTTAACAAAACCGTAAAGACTTATTGGACTACCCAATATCACCGGTGTGCATCGTATTGCAACAGGTCGGACGTTATGAATATACATAAAGTTAATAGGACTTTTAATGGTAGGATTTACGTTGCACTTAACTCAAAATCGATACTTTCAGCGCATGATATGAGTCGGCCTTTATGCCAGAACCCGGTCCCTGATCGTCAATCAATATATGTAAGCACTTAAAAAATCAATGACGTTGAAAGGTGTTTCGCAGAACACGTGTGAATGGATTGCCACAAATAAACTAAAAAATTCAGTTTATTTTTGTTTCCTCTGTTTGCAACTTTCTTTATTGTATCTTGCATTGTTGGAGCGTTGGCTGCACAAAAGGCACGGCGATTAAATTCTTTGTTGGATATGTTCCATGAACAATAGCGTTACCTGGCAACATCGTGGCCTGAAGCTGCTCGCAGGGGTCGAGAAACTTTTGCAGTGTAAACATTTTGAATGTTTTTGATGCTGTATTGAGACTAAGGTATTATTGATTAAGGTATTTAGGGCATTATGTGTTTAACCTAATTTTTGTTATATTTTTGTCAATTTGTAAATCTTTTTTTGTTTTCTCTTCTTTAATATCTTATTATTCTTATACACACATGTAGGTACTTCTATTCAATTTAATATTATGTACTTTAACAGATTTTTTTTTTGTTATTTTTCAAAAAAAATTTTTAAATAGTTTTTTTTTTATATGCATATATGTGTTTACTTTTACAAAATTATACTGACTGTGTTATATTTTTTTATACAAGCTGCAATTGTTTATATCGATAATTTTTAAATGCCCATTAGGGCGTAAATTTGACATAAATAAATATTTAACCTTTTTTTAACATACATTGAACACACACTGAAATTCAGTTTTTTGTAATTAAATTACATAATATGTACATTTGGTGTAAGTACCTACATAATAAAGTGTATTTCAAAAAAAAGAGTGCTATATTAAAATCGTATAACTATCATTCACATTTATTAGAAAAATAATTATAAAAAATATTACAAATATGAATTAAATATATTAATTAGAAATATAAAATATATTTTATTGAAAAATACTGTTGTTGCGTTACCGGGATTCGAACCTGAATCTCTTTAGAAATCGAGAAGGTACATTATTCAACTATTATTACCCCTGAGGTGCAACAACAATATTTTTCAATAAAATTGATTTTATATGTATATATTTCTAATTCATATTTAAAATATCACAGACCTACATTCTGAATAATTACAACTTCACAATAAGAATATGTTCTCCTAATAAAAAATATTACAGTAATTTGATGTAATAACTATTTAAGTACACACATACCTACATATTATAATAATTACTAATGAAAACTTTGGATATTTTCTAAATTCGCTCAAATCTTTCTATAAAAAAAAATCATAAACGACGACGTAAACACGCCCGTTACAATTTTTTTTCGAATACGCTCTAGGACCCTGAGGAAAATATAAGTCATCCAATATCACCCTCCTGGACATCACATACTTTCCCTACCAAATCTTGAACACATACATCGTTTCTCTTTAGAGCCTGCGCTAAACTTATTCACTCGCCTCCTCCCGCCCTTTATTTACACTATATAAAATTATTATCTCTGAATAATATAAACTGAATCCAAACCAATGCCGATCATGGACCGCTGTATTATATATGATTATTAGGGTGGTTTGAGAAGCCTAATATAGAGAAACAAGTATTTTTTCGGTCAAAGTCAGTTTTATTTTTCAACATAATCTCGTTTAAGGTCGATACACTTTTTCCAGCGTAGTGATCCAACATCTTTAACCCGCCCAATCTTTCTCTGCAAAATAAGCGTTTCTAAACTTTGAGTTAAGGAAATAAAAAAATAGTTGCTGGGTGGCAAATCTGGTGAATATGGTGAGTGGTCTAGTTCGAACCGCAATTCGTGAAAGAAAGAAAATGGACATGGTAAGGTGCGTTGGCTTGATGGAGCAGCACTTTCATCTTTTTCGAATGCAGTCTTTATTTTACAAATTCTGCCATATTCCCCACTCATGCCTTCCACATCTGTGTACTATCTGTATTGTTTATACTTTCAATATAATTATTCCCCAGTATTGTCTATCTATATCTTTTCCAATTTTTTTTCGAAATTTTCCGAATTCAATTAAAATATTTTTTTTATCGTGCGATTGACTGGAGATTTTTTCAATAATTTCCTAATCTGTATAAAATTCCTATAATATTTCATTGTTATAAAATACATCCATTTTACATTTAAAATATAATGTTAAAAGTTAATAAATATTCTAGGAGGCCCTCAAATTAGTCTTATTTTTATAACACGAACGTTTAGCTTTAGTTTGAAAATAGTAAGAATATTGATGTGACATATATTCTATGTATACATCTCTATTTAAAAAAAATACAAATAACTTATTTAAAAAATCAAGACTCGCAACCCCTGTCCTATTGTCGACTAGCATCTGCCTACCCCTGCCGTGTCACTCTTGTGGATAAAATATTGATATCTAATTAGGGTGGTCCGTCCACTGTTCGTGTCCATGACTTTATCTTCTCCCGCACCCGGCGTTTTTCTTCTTTTGTCAAGTTATTCGTTCTTCATTGTTGGATTTTGCTTTCGGTAAACATTTCGTATTCTGTGCAACTTTCCTTCATCTCATGCCATAGGCACAATGCATTGTAGAATTCTTAACAAAGAAGGCGAGCGCATTGACTCGCTACGTTTGGAATGTGAAAATTAAAATTAATGTGTTTTTGTTCAATCATCCAAAATAATTGATAACTTAGAACATCGATTTCGCAATTTATATTTCCTTAAAATATGTAACAATAGTTTAAATTTACAATTAAGGAACAATAAGAATCCAACATAGATTGGATATGTGAAAAAAGGAAGAAAGAGGATTAGGAATCAATCAGATCTAAGCAAAAATCAAGGGCTCTATAGACTACAATATTATACAACAAATAATGATGGCGATAATCTTCATCAATGAGACAACCAACTAGAGAAGTTTTAATATACCTATTATAATTATTATGCTCGAAGATGCAGGAATATTTAATCAGAATTCATGGTATTTGGTTCTAATTTAAAAATTACATGATCTTATTAGTAATTTTAGTAAAATAATAAATGTTTTCTAACTTTTATATCTATCTACATCTAAATATTGAAGTTATAAATAAATTTTATTGACTCACGGGTATCAAATGATTTAAACGAGAATTAACTATTCTATTAATATATTTTTATTTTAGATTGTTAACTTTGTTTTATTAACAACGACTTAATGAATTAAATACATCTACCGGTTTCGAAAACCATCATTTTCTTCTCTAAAAAACATATGTTATATTGTTTCTTTAACATAATTTATTTTTAAAAAACAATAATTATTTATAAAATAAATTTAGCACCTAACTTAAATTGTTACTTGATAATACAAAATTATTAGAATAATTTTTAGGAAAAAAATTTTTAAATGTGACTTGTGGTTAAATTTAGTCGGTCGTTCATAATATTTTGGTTAGTTTTACACGCTTTATTTATTTCCAATGATTCCAAATTATTTCATTTAAGACCAACACCGTTTACTTGTAAAATAAACAATTTCTTACTTTCACACAATATTACATGTAAATCAGCTGAAAAGATACTTGCCTCGTCTATATATTCAAATAAGCTACAATTAACTTTAACTTTAGGGAAATAAATCAACATGAAATATTTATCTCATAATATTTATAACGCTACTATTGTATTTGCTGAGGCAAGTCGAATATCAACTCCTTGTCCATTCTATATACAAACCAATAATCTATACCTATCCCGCTCTGACCAACGGAGGCACAGATTGCGCTTAGACATCGAACTAACAAGATCTTGTACCTTTTTTCTGCCATCCTACATCCCGATGTGCATAACGCTGGGATCGCGAAGAGGAAGTGTATTCAATAGTTCCAGAAGTGCAGTGATTTCTCGGTTTTGCACCACAAACGTGCTAGTCAATCGGAGGTGAATACGACGCTCAACCCAGGACTTTAAAGCAAGGTAGGCCAGATCTATCTGCCCTTATGTTCCTTCAGACTTTCAGTTCGTGTTGCGGCCACTAATTAACATTAAACTCGATACAGTCCACTGGATCTTATCCCACCACTATTATTTATCAAATAAATATTTAAAATTGATCTATTTCCCAAAAATAATACTTAGTATTGTATTTGAATGCATTAACTATAAGCGCCAAGCACACAGAATTTCACAAGGGAAAAATAATTGATGAATGTCGATAAATGACTGCATAGTAAAAAAAATACAAATCAATTTTTAGCTATACAAAACTTATCTGAACGATGGTTAGAGGTAATAAAAATGATTACAAATTGCAATTGGAAAAATGGTGTATTTCAAAAATATATTTTTTTTTTCTTACGTACCGAGGTACCATTGTTTCACGCACGATGTTAGGTTCAGAGTACCAACAATTATGTAGAGGACTTGCAAACGCACCTGCAAAGTTCTCTAACCAATCTATTGTTTGGTACCTTTCCTTTGTCAAACAAACTGTTAATTAGGTGCCTACCAACGGAAAGAGAAAATTTTCATTACAAGTATTGTAACGCGATTGTGACGCGTCGCGACGCAAAAGTATGTTCCCGCAACTCGTGTGATTCGTGTAAATCTCTGATTATAATACTCTAAATGTCAGTAGTTCCAGTGGTCATTTACCACTTTGTATAGCCATTCTGTCGCCAGGTAGCGTCGCACGGCAGATATGCAATATGGTGAATATATGTCCCCGCCAGAAAAGTATCACTTTTATATTTTTAACATGAAAAAAAGGCTTTAATTTTTATACTACCGATAATAGGGCAAGGGGTTCTACGAACCCGGTACCCTGTAAGACATGCGATCAAAGTCAAAGTCATGAAAAAAAGGTTTTACGCTAAACATTGTGCCTCGAATCGGCCACTATAATCACCCGTAGGGTCTAGTCTTGCCTTAGTTTCTATCCGTAGTGATGGTTCATGAACCAAGGAAGAAATTTAAGATTTAATTTCTTTACATAATATTATTATAATAATGAAACTTTTTTTTAATATTTTTTTTCTATATATTATTATACATTTATAAAAAAAAACGTCTTTGCTGTTTATTGATAAAGTTTTTTTTTCTTAATAAATACATAAATTGTGTGCTTGTGATCTATTGGTTACAATATTCGCCTAGTGGTCTAGTGGTGGGGTATTCGAGCCTCGTTCCAGGACGCCATCAAGTTAGTCCTGTTATCATAGCACAAGCGTTTAGCTTAGTTTGAAAATAGTAAGGATATTGATGTTACACGAACTCCATGTACGCATTTATATTTAAAAATAATAATAATTATAGAGAACGTAGTCTTATTAAGTACCTAGTTTTTTAATTTCGATAAACTAAAAGAGTCAAGATCAAAATTTAATAACACTGGCTGCAGATCATGTTAGATTTTCGATCTTTATAGTTTCTTTCTATTTATAGATAACTCTAATTTATCGATACCTGGTTTGTTTAAACATGAATGCTTTTTAAATTAAAGGGATCAATCGAAAAAAATATTAAAAAAGGAATAAAACTGATTAAATATGCAAATTTTAAATAAAATTGAGTTCACAATTTTTTTATTGAGAATGGTCAAAACAATCTTGTTTTCATTTAGTTCCAGCTAGTGCTTTTGCTTACTTTTAAATTTGAGTGCACGTGATATCGAATTGGACGTGCATCTGGATGTAAAAAGGGTAGACCAGGGTCAATTGTAACTAAATACGTTTTGTTTTGCAATTTTTTGCATTGTTGCTATAAGAAATATATAGAAAACTAATTTCCTTTTCAATAGACAAGTTTGTTGTCTTCAAAAATATTATATTCACGTTTCTTTAATTATGATAGAAATAAAACTATAAGCTTATAAACACATCGAGTGAAATGGCACAACTAACCCCGATCCCTGGGTCAGTTGTACCAGTAGAGGAATTGATTTAAACCCAGAATGTTGCCAAAAATTAGTCGCACTTTAACTATTTCGGCAAAGAAAAATAGTTTCTTTATTGTTTTCTAAAATTGTATTTCTAAGTTTCCACTTCATTTAACATAATGCAAACTGTATCAACTTCATGAAAATTCTTACAATTTTTGTTAGTATAAACATTAATTATTTTAATATAACAAAATGAAAAAAGAAATATACGTTAATATCTTAACATATTTAAATCACAATAAACAACGAAAACATATTTTTACTTATACTAGTACAATGTGGTACAACTGCCTCCTGACGGCCATTTCGAATTAAAATAAAGAATTTAGGTTGTTCCCTTCCCATAAGCGTTTCAAAACCCGTCATAAAATAAACACAAAGAAAAAAAAACAAGTGAATTAATAAAATGATAAAAACAGAGCACACAAATCATAATATTCAACTATGAATCTGATTGAAAAAAATATTTTACAAATGCAACTGTTCCAGTGAGCTACTGAAGACAAGTCTGTACATGTCAAACGCACCTCCTGAAGGCGTGTCATATATGTTCCTAATATAGTTAACAAGTTATTTGCATTGGTACTGCTGCCCCCTGGTACAATTGACCCTGGTTTACCCTATCCGCATTGTGAATATTAGAAAGTATTCATATTATCGACTACTATATTTATGTGCTCTTCTTTTGTTCACTTCAGACTACTTTAATTCTCCATTTTTTTTAAATTTATTTGTTTATAAGATAAAAAAATACAATAGTTTGCATTATGATAGAAACATAAAAATATACCATTTATATATTGAAATACTTTGCAAGAAAATACTGTTTTGTATAGCTTAATAGGCTGTTGTTGTTGTTGCAGGAAAAGCTTGAAAACTAATAATGTAACTGCATGTGGCCGACTCACTTGGCGTTGTATTGAAAAAAATGTATAAAAAGCTTTCCGCGAGCTTTTTTTTGCACTTTTGTGAAAGTGAAAATAGCTAAGGAAAATATATTCACGTTTGTCGAGGGTGAAATTGAATGGTTTGTTATACAAAGCACGATAAAGAGATAATTAAATTTGTTATCGGTTTCGATTTGATCTATTTCTTAAACTTAATAATTAACTGCTGATATGTTTAACTTAAATATTTAAATGGGTTATATGAATAAATAGTAATTGCCAGTTTAATTGTAAAGATTTACTCTATTTAAATATGTTTAAAATATCTGATAAATAATATGTTCATTACGAATATAAATGATTTTTTAAACCATACGTTATATTTCCATTACAACGTAAAAATATGTATTACAGTTATGAAAAATTAAAATCTTATTAAATCGAATACATTTTAAAACGAATATTTTACACGGTATATAATTATTATTTATCTATACATTTCCTGGATTAAATAATAAGTATACTATTTGAATCTAATAAATGAAATATTTTTCCGTATACCCAAATGGTACGTTTTTGAGTCAAAGCTGTGATTTCAAAGCATCCCTTAAAGCAAACATATTATCAAACATCACATGCACGGTTTTCACAAACATTTAAAACTACGTCATTTTAAATTTGAATTAACTCTAGCTGAAACGTGGCATCCAATTCGTACTGCGGACATAAATATTCAAATTAAACCATATCACACGCTGTATAGAATTCCTGTCCAACCTTTGACTGTGGCTTTCGAAACGTCACGTAATTAATTGAAAAGGCTTTTTAATTATATTTTATTTCAAGTAATTTGAGTCCACGGATCGGTGATGCGAGCAAAAGCTCCGGACCAAAAGAGCCCCTTACTGAAAAGGGCTTTTTGAGGCCAAAGGCGAAAGGGGCCCGGCTAAAGGAGCCCACTAATTGGCATTGAAGAAAGGTGGCAGCGCTAGTTAACTTCTAGTGGGCTTTGGGCCATTC
The DNA here is from genome assembly GCA_022840565.1 of Eubasilissa regina. Lineage (NCBI taxonomy): Eukaryota > Metazoa > Arthropoda > Insecta > Trichoptera > Phryganeidae > Eubasilissa > Eubasilissa regina. The sequence continues at coordinate 34,463,741 of JAINEB010000018.1, forward strand.
ATACCTCCTCCATTCAATTCAACATAAAACAGAGATGTTACGAAAGCTAAAATTAAAGCAGTGGTTGGAATGCACAACCTCTTTTCGCTTTAATTATATTGATAACAAATAATTTCTAAAATAAAAATAATAATCAAATTAAACGCGAAATAAATAATACTATAAAATTAATCCTACGAGCGGTACGTTCCAACGTGGAGCATGAAAATAATATATATATATATATATATAATATACCGCTTTAATACACATACCAGCATATCAAAACGTCAAGATGATTGATAAAGAAAGCAAATTCCCGTGTAAGATGGAGAGAAAAAAAAAGTTATTCTTGTTTAAAGTTGTATGCATTTGGCCAATACTCTCGCATACATTTTTGAATAAATCGCCGTTAAGTTAACCGCTTGGCTGCGTACCATATTATGTGGAAACTCGGCGACCGGATAACTGTACACGGGACAATTGCACATAAACCAGGTGCACACATAGACATCTGAACACGTAGACGACTGCACACAAATAATATAATATTATGTAGATTAATATAAGTACTCACAAGCTTACATTCCTTTAAGATAGGTTAGGTTAATTTACGTTACATTAAATTAGGTTATTTAATAAAAAATTGTCTTTGTGTGCAGTTTTCTACATGTGCACCTGTCTTGTGTGCAGTTATCGTAGAATCAGAGACTCGAATTATCATACATAAATGTATAGGTTACTAATATGTTCTATATAGACTCGGGAGCTTGTTTAAGAAAAATTTCGTTTATGTTTATGATTCTAAATAATCTTAGAAATTAATTAATTTGGTCACTTTTGTATAGTTCATTTACACGCAATTGCGAATTATATAGTATTGACTGATCGCAACAACTATAATACCTACTGCAACCAAACCCACCATGTAATAATATTTCATTTCAAGCTGTAAAAATTAAGATCTATTTAATGTGTATTTAACCATGGTAAAAGATTCTTGGAGTATGGTATAAATATGTTAGGTTAGAGCGAAGTTACATAAAATCTGATTATTCGAACTAAATGTCAACTTTAGCACGATTGTCATAGTGGTCTCTTAGACTACAACCAGAGGAAGCTTACTTCCATAGATCAGATGAGATCAGGTCACAGATTAGAACACAGTCTGCGCTTATCAGTCATCTGTCGTATCCTGAGACAGTCCTTTAATTAGTTATTACTACATGAGTGTAACTTAGATATGCTTTTAATTTATTAATCAAATAATAATCTGAAAGTAGTATTGATTAAAGGCTAAATGTTTTCATGGTCATGGTTGGGATGGTACACGTTATTCGTTTTATTAATAAATGTAAGATTTTTCAAAATAAAAAATTACCTAATTTATTCAACAGATCTCAACACTTCAAGCAGTATCACGTGTGGATCCTATGGATATATTTTTATTAATTATTACTACTAAGGATGACCAACTAACCATCAGGCTATTTTCTCGCGACAGGTATCTCACTCCACACTCTTTTATCTAAGGCTCCTTTATATAAATTTAACTAGACACGGCATTTTATCACTCCGCTATTTGAAAGGAAGATGAAAGATATAATGAAATTTAGAGTAAACATAAATATAATCATCGCAGTACCACAATATCTAAAAATTAAAACCTGCAATCAGTGCGTGTTCTCGTGTGACGTAGGTCTTAATTTTAAAAGTCAAACACAAATTAATAAATGTTTCCCAGAGAGCAAAAAAAAGGGCGGTGCTTAGATATCTTTAAGAGCTCGAATACTAAACGCACAAATTCGAGAAGATCCAAGGTAACAGACCTTACCCAAAAATCTGCTCAAATAGCAAGCTCGATAGATCGATGACGACACATAGCGACAGATGGATAAGAAGTGCTGAGCAACATTCCTTCTAATGTGTGCGCGCACACGATTTGGCATCACAGCGCACAAAAAAAAATATAGCGTGTACACAATTTTTAACAAGACTTATTCTTCATGTGTCACCTTCTATCGAAAGATGGTGACCATGTCACAGAGCGTTGATTTATTTTGTATAAAATCACAAAAATTTTGGATATTAAACCGCTTTCCGAGGTTGCACAGCCAAGAAAATCTATTTCTATCTACTTTTCTGCTGCCTTCTGCCTTCCGCTGCGTAATGAGTTATAAAAGATAATATTTTTAATGATGTGGTCAAGTCAGGCCCTACCAGTAGCCTTGATGTGGTAATGTTCTTCTTGTTTTCCCCAACGCATAAAGATTTGTTATGCGAACACCGTGATCCAAACTAAGAGGAAACATTGGTGCTGAGTTAGCGATACTTGATGAGGCATATATTAAAAATGGAGAGATATCAGCTGATGATAATGTTGTTGATGATAAATAGCCCGATTGCATATTTTCATTTAATAAAAATGAAATTTACGCTAACCTAGGTTTACAACACATAAATCACCTCCAATTCCTTTATTATAGCCTATAAAAGTGGGGCTTATTCGCACCTTTGAAACTAAAGCCTTACTTGCATAAGCGCGCCATTTACCCCTTAGCTGTAGGGGGGTGAGGATGTGAAAAGATCAAAACTTTAATCGTGAGCTACTTGCTCAGAGGGGTTTTTCTCTCCATAGTGAGGAAGTGTCGGCCTTTTCCGGAATAAAGTGAGCAAAGGCGAGCCTGAAAGCATCCAGCTACTGAGAATACTTTTCGTACTCTTTGTCAACGCGGGTGGAAAAATTTACGAGGCTTTTCAGCTTTGGTTTTCCGTTGAAAAATAGTGACGGTAATTAATTAATACAACCCTCTCGCTGCGCGCGCACAGGGCTGCTGCATCAGAGATGGCTTTGTTCGCTGACAGTTATATGTGTTAAGTTAATAATTTTTAACAAATAGCAATAATTAAGGAATACTTTAGGAATGCCTTTTAAAACTTTAAAAAATTCTTAAATTGTGTACTTACATATATATTTTTTAAATCTCGTGTTTTAAAGATATGTAAATATATATGAATATTATTTTTACTTCATTTGCGTACGGTATCTTGTGCAATATTTGTTATTTTATGGAAATGCAGTCACTTAAGGGGATAAAAATTATGTAAGATAGAGAAAAGATTTAGACTTAGATTTAGAAAAGAATATGAATCTGAGATCGTTGTGATATAGAAAATATATGAGAGGAGTTAAAGGCAACAGGAAGGCTTCAGTTAGACGAGATACTGGAATTAGGCCTTGTTGGTAAGTAAGAAAAATCATCGAGCAATTTTTATTTTTAATGTTTCAAAAAGGTTTAGTTTACATTTTTTTAATTCAGTATAAATATTTTAATGTTATAAACACTAATAATTATACTACACATTATAAACCAACCGATATCAGAAGAATATTTTCCTTCACCAGGATGATACCTAAGTATTATAAAAATCATTTATATCAGAAAATTATTGACAGTAGAAAATATAAGTAAATATTTAGTAAGAAAACTCAATAGTTATATTACTAAGATGTTAATATTGATTAAAGTGTTTTAACTACGTCATTGCTTAAAATTATAAAAGTACATATAGAGGATTTCCAATTTATAAATTCAATTGGAAATATTTTTGTTATTTTTATATCGTTTCATATTAACGGGCACATAATTAGTTTTCCGTCATTATTGAGCAGTTACTTCTAGTATATCTATTACAAATTTGCATCAACGCACAGCTGATCCTATTGAGGCCAGCGTGTCTATTGTTGGGGTAAATTTCATTTGACGCCATGAATTAGATCAATGATTATTAATGTGTTTCCCATACTAACATTTGTATAAATGATTCTATTCCATAGCGTTACGCTACATTGAGAATATTTTTTACCCACGGTTTAATGACAATCATTACTTAGCAAAAATCTGAATGTGTGAAACGAAAAAGAATGACCGCTCTAATATCCTATAATATAATACGTAGGTATACATCAGATGCCGTGCTGTTGGCCGGCGGCCTGAAAAGTAAGTGGTTTAAACGAGAATAATAGAGTTCCTAGTAAATACAGCCAGCCTTTCTTAAATTAATTAATATTGCAAACAATTACAAGTGTTTCTGCAAAACATCAGGTGAATTGTGTATACTGGGTGGCGTTGCTCTAAAGCGTAATATTTATATGTTATATTTTTAAACGGTATTCGTTATTCTTTTTCTACTTATTTTTCACGTACTAACTTACAATCACCGTTACTTACCGTTTCCGTAGGCAACGAGGATAGAGCGCCACACTATTTTATCCTGACACATAATGCTCGCCTAATCCACATTCATACATCTTCTCATACAGGCTCGACGATTATTGAGGCTTCTAACAGGACCATCCGTGGATTTTTCATTTGGTAATTTCCAATAAAAACATGAAACTGAAATTATGTACAAAATTTAATATAATATAAAGTATTCTTGGAAAAGCTGCGATTCCTGCAGTATTGAGGCTTTGTTGCGAAAACCCAATTTTCCGATTAATTTACATTTTTTATTTTATTATTATCTACAACATCCCTAACGTTCTACACTATTCTATACAAGTGAGACAAAGTACATACACATGTGTATGTGTTCCGTATTCGTAAAACATACTTTAGGCACGTCTTTCGATTCAGCCGCGACCGCTGTTATTGACTCATTTCCGCGTCCATATTCCCATCCATATATTTTCTAATGCTCGTCTTGTTAGTGTAAATTGTGACTTTGACCTCAGCAGACGTCAACTTGACCGATATTTTTTCGATCTCGACATCGCAATAGCATTCACGGCGCGGACTTTCAGCTCCAGTGCACCAGCACAGTATTTTGTGATATTGTGTTTTGATCACGTGTTTGTTATTTGTATGCTGTGGGTGAATTTGTGACATCACCTTATTCAATTGGGATCGGAGATCGGCTTATCTGCGAGCCGTGTGTGATCTCACCGGCGACTACATGGATTAGTGAGGCGTCATATACAAGGTAAGGCGAATAGTTCTTCCGAATCTCGGTTCCCGAGATCACTGGTCCTTCGACTAAAACCCTTATCCTCTCACCGACCTCATCCTGTACCGAGGTTTCCCTACTTCTTCCCCACATCTTGCGGTGATTCCGATTTACGGCCTGAATTGCCGTATTTCATTTCGTGGGACGCGCGACTCGGAGATCCCGCAATTTTTTCATTTAGATCCTATCGATTTGAATTTACAGTTCGAATTCAGTATGAAATAGAGAGAAAAGACTGTTGTATTGAGTTGCTTTCATTTTTAAAGAATAATCTCGTATTAAGGAGAGTTCCAAAACAGAATACAAGAATTTATAAACAATATAAAATAATTAAACCATTGACTTTTGGAACATATTTGTATTCTGTAGTGTTTTTTTTATAATTGATATATTATTCCATTTTTAATAGCAATCAAATTTATACTGCAATTGAATAAAATACTCTAGGAGATGCCAGAATTAAAACAATGGAATATAAGTTTAAATTTGTCGAGAACCTAATTGGTTAATATTGCGAAATGATAACGCGTTTCCTCGGATAGGAAAAATACCGGGTTCGTATCCCGGTAAAAACCAAAATATATTGTGTATAAATATTTTCTCTAAGTATATCTTTCTAATTGATTAATTTAATTTTATAGAAAATATCACAGATCTATATTCTGAAATTGCAACGTCACAAAAGTAAAAATAATATTTAACATTAGAAGTTAGCAAGTTATATGTATTTTACAATATTTATGTATTTTTTGTTTGTATTTATTTATTATATTTTATTAATTTTGTTGTGATTGAATGTGGTAGCTTATTTTAATATTTTATTCCCAAATACGTGTAATGGTGTGCTGTGCATCGAAGTCCATCGATTCCCGATAGAAAACTAAGATTATTTGTGTGCAAAATAGTTTATTGAATACTGGTTCGTATGTTTGTATTCGTATTATTTGCAACACCTTGTTATTTTGTATTTCCCGTACACCAAGTCTATTATGTGAATTTCGTCACACGTCGACCACCTTGGAGCATGACAAAACGGTGTAGAAGAGATCCGCTGCACTGAATCGCCATTGCTCTCCTTCGGCCAGCATGGTACCCACTATTCGGACGGTACAATTCCAGTGTATTCTCATTAAAAGTGTTTAGATTGTTATTGTGATCGTCGGAATGAAGACTCTCCCACCCGAAGGCGGTAACTGTCCGTGACGGCCACACAGCGCGCCCGCCCCCGCCTTGGAGCCAACGGTAGCGAGAGGCACAATGACAGAACAAAACGCGGCCAGCTACCAAATTCAAACCTCGAATTGTACAGCCATCACATTTCGACTATGCCTTCCCTTTCACAAAACACTTTTTTCCCGCCGCCCAGCAGGAGTCAGCTCTTCGGAATCTAATCTACGCCCGCTTTGTTGCGAGCCAAAAAATAATCGAGATCTGGAGCGGACGAGAGCGCAGCATCATCAGAGGGTAGAAAATAGCGATTGTCATGGTCCTAATTCAGAATTCAATTACGTGTAATTAACAGACTGGCTACCAGGAGCGCACGCCCGAAGGCGGCTCTTTGTGACGGCGATGCTAGACAATGTGGCAGCGAGCCGCTCGCGCTGATGGAATCTTCTCTTTGGCACTGTTCCTAAACTCATGTTTTCCTGGGCGTCATAAATTTATTGAGATTTAATTGTTCACTTACATTTTACTGTTTATTGATAGAAATACGATCGAAAATAGTAATAAATTGTATATTGAATCGTGTGGGCGTGTCGATTTACTTTAACATTTAAAAAAAGTCAAAATTTCAAACTAACAAATATTGTAATTATAAAAATGTTGACACATCAAAATATATTTTTTGTTATGTGATTTCCAACAAATTAAATCTCATTCCTTCCTTCGAAAAAGATAATAATATAAGTTTGCACGCAGTTTTCAGTAAAGATTTCTCCCTTTTGAAGACAACAGAATTAAGTTAAAAGTTTGAAAATGCCGAAAAATGGCAGACGTAAAGATGTCAACAAAATAGTAAGAAAATATTTTGTATGATTCTTATGCGGATTGAACAAACAAATTAGATCCATACCAATGCGTACGTACTAGCATATCGCCAGTATTGCCAGCATTGCCATTGTGCATAAATGATCCACAATTTTTATAAATAACCCACGGCTAGATCTGAGTAATGACGGCTAGAATTTTATAGGGTATTTTCATAATTTAGAGAAAATTTAATTTATTTTTATTTCCCAGAATCTTTAACAATCCACAGATATTTTGCTTGTATGCAACACACACCAAAAAATATGCTTGCGGGCTATATTCGAGTCTATTAAATAATTTGAATTTTTATTATTAAAAAAAAAATAGAGATGCGTACACAGAATACATGTCACATTCATATTCTTACTATTTTCAAACTAAGCTAAACGCTTGTACTGTGAAAATAGGACTAACTTGCTGGTGTTTTGGAACGAGGCGCGATCTCCTGACCACTAGATCACAAAGCCATTATTTTAACCACTACACCAACAAACTACTCATGTACTATATACATATGAATGCAAGGGTTAAAGTGAATACGTTTTAGATGTTCCAACGTGATTCTATGTCCGCGCTCCTCTGTTTGTCGCACTCCAACGGTATAATGTAATTGTCGCCAATCATCTCGGAAAGTATCATGCAATCGTCTGTAATACTCGTCTTGCTCGCATCTAACTGCAAACCACTCAATGAAGGCGTATCTGCGGCGACACTGGGCGCTGTAATGCTGGCGAAACGTTTTCCTCGGCTGCGCGCTCTTTAATTCACCTATTCGCCCTTTTCTCTTTTGCCGCTGTGAGTGAGATACGTATTGCTAAATTTGTCTCGGTGAGATCTCTCTTTAGACATCACATTTCTCTATTTCTGCCATTGTACTAATTGATCAAATACTTCGACATTATTAATATTTTACCGCAACTTCTCACTTAAACGTCACAAATTATCATCATGTCTTTGTATTTTTAAGCTATCGTTTAACACTTGTTTCGTCCCGATCGGACTTATGGTTCGCAAGCCACGGCATCCCAAAGTCACAAAGAGGAGAGCGGCCGTGGCTGATGCAATCTAATAAAATCTGTCCTTAATCCATTGCCATCATTAACTTTCACCTGCGTTGTATACTTTCTGAGATATAAGTCTGACCTTTTTGGTGACGGTCAAATTTTCGAAACGTGCACTCCATACCTCAAACTGATTTTAACAACGTATTGACGTCAAAAATGGCCGAACAAGTACACTACTCGTGTGTCTATATTTTAAATAAAATTCAATGTAATATAATTCCTCAGCGCCCGACAAAAGCGAAGGATAATGAATACACGCATTCTGGTAATAATTACACAGCGATTTGCCAACTTAGCACTCGAACGTGTTCTAATCTCCAGTTTTGTCTTATTCTCAAACGTCATCCTCCATTGTGTTAGTTTTTTTGGCCGGTACAATGTTTCCACTGTGCGAGGTCAGGTGTGGCGGTGCTTCTCGCCGGCACACCTCCCGCGGTGCATGTGATTGCTACTGGACCGCTGCCGCTGGCCCGTTCTCTTATCACCATTTCTGATGGGGAAATATTAAATGCCCTCGAGCTACCTTTTCAGAAACCTGTCACGTAATTACACTGTAGCTTATAGGTGTACTAGCTGCCGCTTCATCGCGGTGTCATGTTTAATACGACTCTTTTTGACTATATAATAATACAATGCCAAATCTTATACTCGTAATCATTCAGATAATGAGTGTTTTTTGTATTGGATCAAGAATTCATATCGCTGGCTGTATTGTATAGTATCTCAAAAGCAGTGGTGTAACTACAATGCAGTCAAAGCAGTGAATTGCGGCTTACGTTAGACAGTACACATAAAAATCGACGCCCTGCGATATATATATTATATCTCCCACATGGACTAATAATTTTTAAAATCCACCACAGCAGAAAATATTAATATATATTATTTATTATTATTATTATTATTATACATTAACATAATTTGTAAAATAACAAAATTACATCAGAAGTGCAAAACACAAAGAAAAAAATTACATGATGTCAGCATGTTTTTACATAATCAAAATTAAAATAAATATAAAATGTGAAGTAAGCAAATTATCCGTCATCATTGAGTTGAGATACAAAAAATTATTAAAATGTAGTCCTATAAACAGTTAAATTAACAGCAAAAATGTCGACTACCTCCGCATATTCATTCCCCAAAGAATGCATTTTGGGGACTACGGAGTTAGTTGGTACATGAGTTCTGACATTACCACTGTAATAAAACAATCAATTGTGTCTCAACGACCTCAATGGTGCGTGAAATTTTAGTAGACCAACAATCAATTGTGTCTCAACGACCTCAATGGTGCGTGAAATTTTAGTAGACCAACAATCTGGGGGCAGTCTATCATACCATTGATGATCCTGTATAGCATGATCCTGTTATCGTACGTCTCACTGATAATTTTAACAATTTCAGATGGCTAAGGAAATAATCGCATATGTATTAAGACAACGTGTATATTCTGTAGTACCCGACTAATATGACGGATCAGAGTCCAGACCATCGCCGCAAAGCGAAAATCAGAGTAAAGCGAAACAAATATTTGTTCATAATAAGGCAAAATACTTTGTTTAAACCACTATTTATTAATTATGCAACATGTTTTGATACTTATGATATGGTATCTTCTTCAGGAAACAATATATACTGAAATTAAAAATACAAGCATAGGTAAAAATAAAACTTTTAAGTGGTGGGTAACTAATTAAGTAGGAACTAATATGAAAGCAAATTTAAAATGTGACTATTTGCAAAGAGGATTTGGTTATTTATAATATTTTACAAATAGTCACCTTTTAAATTGAATATTGAATAATCAATAAATAGTGGTTTAAACAAAGTATTTTGTCTTATTATTTATATCATATGTGGCCACAAAGTAATTTTGCTAACGGAATAGATTTTTTTCAGTTGCAAGTGCAAATGAAGACACTTTTCTTTTCTTTCCATGAAAGTGTGTAAACTATAGAAGACAAAAAATCAATTTTGTTCTAACTATTTAACAAATAAATCACGTAGTAATAACATTGGGGCCCAAATTTTTTTTAGTTATGCCATTTGTCAAAAGTCATAGTTTTCAAAAAATATGAAAATAAGACAGAAAGAAAGAAAAATTAGAAGATTTGTTTACATTGAAAGAATGTTTGACAAAAACGGAATGCATAATGGCCCGTGTCCACACATGACATTTTTGACTTGAGACATTCACTGAGATACAGATTTTGTTCCCATGAGATTATTTGGAGACAACTTGTTTACTCGTACACACCGTGTCTGAGAAATTTGCCGCCTTGCATCTCACATTAAATATCAGTTCATCGACTATCGATGTTCCCTTCGTTATGGGTGAATTGAAACCTCTCTAGCAGTAGTTAAAATTGAATAAATGTTTTTATTTTAATACGTACAGTTTGTCTAACTTTTGTACTAGAGATACATTTAAGGAAATATAAAGTTTTATTATGTTTTAGCATCGTATATATTTTTTCTATAATTATGACGTTTGTTTTTAAATAATTTCACTTTCTTACTGTAAACTTTGTATTTTGCATCGGGTTTCTTTTGATCGGTTAGTTATTTTTAGTAATCTGTGAAAAGTTATATGCATATTTCAGTCACCCCTCAATTCATCGAAATCTTGAAAATCATTCATAAAAAATCATTTTAAAATTTTGTTTGTGGCCGTTATGTCGTTGGATCTGATGTCGCGTGGATCAATGGTCGGCTGGAGCTTTAGTCGACCGGGTCTTGTCGTAGACGTATTTTCGTTGAGCCAAATATCCGCGGAACTTTTGTCGTGACACAAATTAGCGGTATATAGTGGAGTTCTGGTACCAACACTTATGTGTGAATGCATGTGCAGCCGGATAACAGAAAGAATTAAAATTGACTGAATGTAGGGAAATTGAACTCATTCAGCCTTAATTATGTATGAAAAATCTATATCTATGATAGTGTGAATAATGAAACACACTTTGGAATGAGTACTATGCATATTATTAAAAGTGTATCGCACAGATAGACGTTGAACAAATAAGTGAAATGTTAAGAAAAACATAGGTATGACGCTAGTATTATGGTATTAAACCAGATGTCGAAAGATGATCCAATAGTTGTGCACGTGTATAAATGTGGTGAGGCGAGAATCGTGTACGAGGACGCGTGGCATTCGAGAATACCACCTTGGAAATGATAAGTAAGTAATGGGTTAAATGATGAATATTTTATTGCACCATTGAATTAGTGAAAACGGATAAAAAAAAGTCACGTCTCAGACAGCATAGCCCTTACATAGAATATATATTTTTCTGGATCGAACAAATTAAGTTTAATAATTTAATTTAAAATCGCCCTCGTGAGGATACCATTGCACAACAAATTAGATGTGAAAACAGGTTTATAAAAATATCCATAGTTCTTTATTAATACTAACTTGCAATAAAATAAAATATCAGTATTAAATTTTGATGTTACAAATGTATAAATAATAAAGTATATTAAAATATATGTTAATGTATTATATTCCAACACGAAAAAACTAGAATTATATGACAATTTGACACCACAGTCAAATAGTGAAATAGTAACATTGCAGAGTACTCGCTTATTATGTGATAATTACCACCGAAGTCGATAATCGGCGCCTCATTTTGGTTTCAAAAACGTTAAAATAGAACTTGGTACCGGTAAACGTTACATAATTGTTCCTTACGCCATTTAGAGCGGCAGCGAGCGGTACAAAGAATGAAATACTTACTTAATTGTATTGTCGCGATGAAATATTTTCAGACAGAATCACGCTATGGGTAACCATTTATGGTTCGGTTACATTTTGTGTATATTTTCTCGTCAATGACACGCCAATGTCATTATGCTGCAAGTGTGCACAAGCTTTCCCTTGTATCCGCACAAAAGTCTATTTTATTGCATTGTATTTTAAATTTAACAAGACGTTATGTGTTTGTATACCGAGTGGTAAAATTCCAAAGGAACAATTGAATTGTTTTTCTAAATAACAGAACATAAACATGGCTATTGCCGGACCGAGAATACCTGTGTTAGTATAATAAATAATATTAAGCAGGTACGTCGTGAAAAATGTTATATTTCATTCTAGTATAATATATATTATATAAACAAAACTAAAAAATGTTAAAAAGGACTGGTTTATCGAACTACCTAATATAATCATTAATAAATAACTAATATTATACTAATGGATGGATATAAATGAAACAATGTTATTACTCTACTTGAGTCTATTAGCACTACTCGAGTTTCGAGAGAAACAGTAACAGTTAAACGTGAGAGTACGTGAGAGTCACGTTTTATATTTCACCTGTCGATGAGAGTTACTGTTTTTCTCGAAACTCGAGTAGTGCTAATAAACTCAACTAGAGTAATAACATTATTTCATTTATATCCATCCATTATGATGAAACTCTACAAAGTTAACGCCGATTCTATTAATAATATAAGATTATATTAACAATATACTGCCGAGTCCTGATACCGGCACCGATGTATGAATGTGAGGCCTGGAGCTGACAGAAGAGAAACGAAAGTAGACTGAATGCAGTGAAAATGAAATCTTTTAAGAGTATATGTGGCAGATCTTTTTATGAAGTATGAAGAAATTAGAATAGAATTTAAAGCTAATCTAAACGTAGGAACTGATGAATAAGGAGAGAATATTAAAAAAAGATATAAGTACATGGCGCAAGTGTTGATGGCATCAAAAATAGAGGACATCCGCGGAAAACTTGGCATAATCAGGTAAACCAGATTCAGGATGATGATTTTGTTAGAAGTCTCAATAATCGACGAGCTTGTATGAAAAAATATGAATGATGCGAGAATTGTGTGTCAGAACAGAATAATGTGGCACTCAATCCGCTCTGCCTATCCCCGCGGATAAACGGCGTGATGGTAAGTTAGCAAGTATGGAACAAATAATACAGAATATTGAAAAATTATTTTCATTAATATTAATTTATCTTGCGGACGGAAGTTGGTAGTTGACTCAAGGTGCGAACTGCCACATTAGCTACTTAAACAATTTCAGATACATCAAATAATTTGTATAATGTCGATGAGTCATGTTGTAAGGGTCGTGAGTAATGTTAAAGACCTAAAGACTAATTTAATGTTATTGCGTGGAATGTATCATATTATATTTGACTTTGTATTAGAGGCTTCAGTTATCATTTAGTTTCGGCAAATTTTTCTAGGTTTAAATTCATATTTTATTAAAAATAATATTTATCGTTTCAAAAATAATTGTTTAAAATTAATATATTTCTACCAAAATAAGACTAATTTTTTTATTAAATGTTATCACTAAAATATCAGAAGGGGACTTAACTACATTTTGTATCACAGGGTTCAAGTTGATTTATTATTCTCCAAGGTATTGGAAATATTTTCAAATAATTTATTAGGTTTAAATTAACGAAGCCGTTCTTGGGTAGGTACGTCTCGTTACAATTAATCAAATAATAATAAAAATATAAAACAAAATAATAAACAACTGAGTATGTTCATCTCGTATTGAAATTTCAAGTTTGGAATGTTCATAGAAATTGGTTTGAGGATCCTTTCTAATGTTAATTGCCCCCAATAAAGCCGGCCGTAAACTTTACTGCCATCTTTCTGTTCAATACTTAACCTTAGATGTTCATTCTATTCAATGGCATTATATGACCACAATAAATATTACACGTAAGCCACATATTAAAAATAAATCCATTAAAACCGCCATCGGATTCTTCGACACAAAATATTTATGGTTTAAAATTTACACGCCTCCTCCTGATGTTTTATAACATAGGCTTTTCCACGACTTAATTAACCGATTTATAAGTATGGAGATTGAAATCGGTTATAAAAAGTTATATAATTCGTGTGAACACTTATTTGCATTTAATACAGCCATCTCTTATTCGAATAAATTTGTTCGGGTCTATTTTTTGCGATTTCACTCGCTTTATCGTATTATAAATATAAAAGAGTTAATATTGATTTCTTACCGTACAAAGCGTTCGGTATGTATCGCTTTGAATCGAATGCCGTGTGAATAATTTAAAAATAATAGAAGTTTATTGTTAACTTGTCCTATTTCAGTTACACAATAAGTGTAGTTAATAGATAATGTTATTCATTATTGAGAACGCCATTACCAAAAAAACTATCCAGATTTATATGCACATTAAATTATGTTGTAACGGTCTAAATATTTGATTGGCTTTTATAAGATTTTTTGAGTCATAAATTTACAACAGGACGGGTTAGAAATATATTGATGAGAACGAAATACAACTTAATTACAATAAAAATCAAACTAAAAGCAATTCAAATTTTTGTCTCCGAAATGGCAAACAACCGCAAATCCAATGAAGGATTTTTATTCGTTTTTTTTCTCAATATATCATTATCATCATCGTCAACTAGTGTCTCTCCCCTGCTATAGGCCTTTCCCAAGGATCTCCAATTGATTCAGCCTTTCTTAATCATCTATTGCCCGTCATTATTTTGATATCGTCGTTTCATCAAGCTTCAGAACTCTATTGTAGGACCTTCTTTCTCTACCGTCCATCATATCCTCGATAAACAAGTCCAGCTCTTTGCCATTTGAATTTGCAAATTTTTTGAGTAAAATCTGCCACCAAGGTTGTCTGATTCATTTGTTCGTTAGATATTCAATCTCTCACAGGTATTCCAAGCATGGACCTCTCCAATATTAATTGGCATATACATTGTTCAATATATAGGTACTAGCCTGCTCGTTGCTCCACCACGGAAGCTAATACGTTAAAAAACGATGAAGAGTAAGAACAAAAATGTGAAAAAGGTAAAGAAAATTGTTCAAAATAGATGTATCATAAAAACTGATTTTTTGTATAAATAAGACGTAGACGATATGATAAAGAAGACTTGTAAAACGCAGTATACTTTTATTAATCTCCAGAACTTTTTAAAACACAAATATTACCTTATTTTTCAATATATTTGACTGTGTGAAATGCAGGAGGTATCCATCTCTGATATATAAAGCATTGTTCTGGCTACTTTAAAGCAACGTTAAAGTAGATAGTTTTTTTTTTCATGCTGCTGTGGTGTTATTTAATTAAAATTAAAAAGAAAAAGTAAGATTCGACAGTGATATAAAAAAAATAGACATTAAAAAATCTAGTAAATGCGATGTATTTCTAAAGTGAATTATTAGTGTATTGAATTATGAAGTTGAAATATTGAATATCGATGCTTTTGCGAGCGATCTCTACCTAATTGAATCATATATTGAGTCCATATTTGCGTAATTTTTTGTAAGTGAACAATTTTCGATTAGTGTTAAGTGTGTTGTACAGTTTCGGAGCTAAAAACATATAGAAACGTTGAAAGAATTTCGTTGTAGTTCTCGGAACTG
Organism: Eubasilissa regina; assembly: GCA_022840565.1. NCBI lineage: Eukaryota > Metazoa > Arthropoda > Insecta > Trichoptera > Phryganeidae > Eubasilissa > Eubasilissa regina. The sequence continues at coordinate 34,479,242 of JAINEB010000018.1, forward strand.
GTGTGTATATGTTTGTTCATATTCTTTTGTTATGACCGCACTTGCTAGGACTGAATTAATGTTAGAATGCAAATATTGTACTAGGATCTTTGAACAATTCTATTGAAACTGTGCCGTAACGTTCACGAAATTTGGACTGCTCATGTTAACGGTACACAATGCTGGTCCGGTACCTGAAACAAGGCTAAAATCGATCTGTAGATCTTCGTTCTTGTACAGTTCCAGTCAATGTTCCATATAAGGTGTGTAGGTGTGCGCGCGCACGTTATTTGGCATCATAGCACACATAAAAAAATATGGCGCGCACACAATTAAAACAAGACTTCTTCTTCATATGCCGCCTTCTGTTGAAGTTTGGCGACCATGTTGATTTATCCTGTATAAGATCAGCAAAATTTAGGATATTTAGCCAATTTCTGAGGTTGTACAGCCAAGATAATCTCCTTTTATCTTCACTTTTTATCTCCCCCAGTATAATAAGTTGTAAAAGATCATATTTTGCATTGCGGTGAATGTGTTCGAAGTGTGCAGGTTTCCTTGATAATTGTTATCAGTTATCTTGACTTAATAATGCGTTTTAATACGTCTCCGTTAGTAATGTGGTTAATCTGAACCTTATCAGTAGCCTTACACTACTATGGTAATATTTTTCATATTTTTTGCCCCACTAAATTATATTTCATTATTATTAAATTTTTAGGTATCAAAGTGAAAAATAAAACTTTAAATTTAATAAATTATTATTTTCGCTTACCAGTGATGCCAATCGGTACCTATTGTTTATCTCAAACAAATCATAGCGATGAAGACAAAAATGTCGTTAATTCTTTAATAAATTAATAACTTTTAAACTTTCGATATTTTTTACTCTCATTTTTGACAAGCACTTAAGAGCCCTTCTACAACAAATATTTTCCTGTATATCGACATTATCGGATCGGGAACAAAATGGATTTCCAAGGAGTGGAAAAAAATCAATTACGCCCTGTCAAAAGCAAAAATGGAACGTAAAATGTCGATGGAGAGTGGTCACAAAGGCAACCACACAAGATATCAATCGAACGGGAAAATAACAATACACATGTGAAAAACTAAATGGCTATAAATTGTAGTCAGCCTACCGGCGGGACTTTGGGCTCGTCAAGATAAGGAGATCAACATTTAATAATCAATCTTAAGAAACAAAATCATTACCGCTATTTATGTTTACAACTTTTCATAATCAAATGTCACGTGATCATTTATTTATTTCGTATGATTCATTTATTCTACGTGTCATTCATTGACGGGCGGATATCCATTTATTTGAAATTTTTTTAATTAGGTAAACTGCCGAATATACTATACAGTACTTACTTACCATCACGCTGCGTTTCTCCGCAGGGGTAGGCAGAGATAATAGAGCACCACACTCTTCTCTCGTGACACACAATTCTCGCCTCATTCACATTTATACATATTGAGGCTTCTAACGGGACCATCCCCCAGTATCTGGCTTACCTGGTTGTGCCAAGTTTTCCGCGGATGTCCTCTACTTCTGGTGTCATCAACACTTGCGTCATATATTTTTCTTACTATTCTCTCCTCATTCATCCGTTCCATATGACCAAACCACCTAAGTGATCCATTCATAATCTTACTTCCTACATTAAGATCAGCTTTACATTCTTTCCTTATTTTTTCATTCTTTACATTGTCATAAATGGATCTGACACATATACGCCTAAGTGATCTCATTTCCACTGCATTCAGTCTACTTACGTTCCTCTTCTGCCAGCTCCAAGCCTCATTTCCGTACATCAGTGTCGGTACCAAGACTCCATTGTGAACCGCTAGTCTTGCCTCAGTTAACAAGTTCCCATTAGCTATAATTCCATTTAAAGCGCCGTTCACTTTATTCCCTGCAGTCACACTCCTTTTGATATATTTCTCTGTATTTCCGTTTCTATCGAAAATACTTCCCAAATACACAAACTCATCTAATTGTTCCAAACATTCATTATCTACAAGTATTTTACACGTTGTCTTGCTTTCCTCTTTCTCGAATACCATCACTTTCGACTTGTTGACATTCATAATAAGGTTGCTTTCCTTGCATACATCGTACATTCTAATCACTAGCCTCTACAATTCTTATTCATTATTCCCCATCATCATTGGCGTACAATAAACAGTCAAAACAATCTAAAATATCTTGATTTATTTAATTTCGTAAAATATATATCATTAAATCTTAATTGCTTAGAAACTTCATGAGATTACACAACAAAGTATATTACTTTGGCTTTATTTTTTTCTTTTAGTTCAAGAACTTTGGCGATTATTTTTTAATATACTTTTTAGTATAGAATTAGCGTATTTTATTGAACACGACAAACAAACTAACTCTTCAGTTAGAAGTAATTAAATGTGTGTGACATTTTTTTTTCTCCATCAATGATACTTATTAATAAATAATAACCACACTTGTATATTATGTCCAATTATAAACTTAATTAATATAAATAATAAGACAAAATATTTTGTATTTTTAATTTAAGTATACATTGTTTCCTGAAGAAAATACCATAGGTATCGAGACATATTGATTTATTAATAAATAGTAGTTTGAGCGAAGTATTTTGTCTTATTATTTATATAATTAATATGTGGCAACAAAGTATTTTTGCTATTATTGAAGAAATAAACTTAATTACTTAAATCTATTCAGAATTAAACGAAAAATAAACTATATTTGGTACATCTAAGTTGATCAAATAAAGAATATTGAGTTCAAATTCACATTTTTATATGAGAAAAATTCGTTCATATATAATGGCAATTTATTTGAAATTTTCAATACACAAATAATATGAAAACGTATATGTAGGTATATCACTCATAATTTTTTGTATTATATTTGAAATTTAAGTATTATAATTGTTTACATATTTCAAATGACTTCCCTCTTTAAACACAAGATTTTTATATTGTGGAGATAGATGTAGACGACACATAAATATTTGAATAGTATAAAGTTTAAGTTCAATTTAAAATTTGTTCATTTATTTGAAAATCTTTAGTATAAAATAGTTAAATAAATATTCTGGCTAATAAAATTGAATAATTTAGAGTTTGGCCCTGCAAAATTTTAAAGAAATCTGTCATCGATATGAACATAACACATCCGATGTCTGATCGCCTCATTAAACTGATAACTAATAACCTCGTATTCTCAGACCTACATTCCAAATATCAATTTTAAAACGCAATACGTAACTAGGGGTGGGGGATGTTTGGAAGCGTATGCTGGGGTCAGCCTGGGGCGCGGGGGTAACAATGCTTGTACACACAACCATCTGGCACTAATTCAACCATTAACTAATTTAATATGAACGCCTATTGATATTTTAGTGAACATTTCGTAAGTTTTGCTTTCAAATTTATTTAAACGCGAGACTCGCTAGAAAATCTGTAAACCTCAAGTGTTGCAACACACGATTGTTGTCAATATACCAACAATAGAAATTCAGTGTTTATTTTATTAATATAATAAACATTATATTTAGATTTGGTACTTAGAATCTAATTATTATTTCATTATGGCTATTATTTTAATACTTTTTTCACAAGCGCAAAAATATAATTATTCTAACACGTTTAGTTCACGAGCATTATATTATAGATAAATAATTTTAAAATATCTTGAGTCCTTTTTTATACATAAATGTTTCATATTCACGTAAGAATTTGAATAAATATTCAATTTTTCTTGTACGGTTTCACACGTGTTTTTCTTCTTCTTTTTGCAGTACGGTCTCACACGTGTTTTTATGGATAATGCCTCTCTTTTTAAATATCTAATCTTCTCGGTACTTACATTGCTTCTGTATTCTGAAAAATAATATATTATAAATGGTATGATGTTTTACCAGTTGATACAACCGTACAACCGTAATATAATATGTACTTACCAATTGTATTAATATTATTTTGAAGATTGATTCGAAGTGTTCATAATTTTAAAATTTTGAATACAACGCTATAATAAGAGCACTTAAATAATTGCCATAACTAAACTTAAAAATAAATTTCTTATCAATATAAAATCAATTTTAAATAATGGCTTCAATCAAAATATCGCACAATAAGGAAATGTTATAAATATAATTACGTATTACAATATTTTACAAGCAATTCATCACAGCATTTTGAGTACCTACGGAGAGCCATAAAACATGAAAAACCAACTATCACAAAGGGCTACCACGACTCAAATCAGATTTGCCTAGTACTTGACCGCCTGTAATTTAATACGTTGCTTTGAATTAATCGAAAACATTTGATTTTTTCCCTTAACATACTTCGTCGTAGGGAACATTATTGCTTATAATGGTTAAAGAATTTGTGCAGTTATGTCAACGTACCGGCGGGTAAGTGTTCAATGTTTGTACAGGCATTATTTATTTATAACATTAAGCTTTCGTATTGTTTGATATTTTAGCGATATACATCGGACCCTATTACAAAAGAGAGCTTAGGACCGCGATTCGTTGGCGCTATACAGAAAAGTTTTATCGCTGACGAAAGATCGGCAAATCTCTCCACGTCGCTAATTCCCGTTTGAATGGACGCTGACGGTCTTTAGCGGTTTTCAAACTCGATAATAATTGATCCCAGACTTCGGATGGTGAGATCGCAATCTTGATTCATGCAATAATTGTCGCTAGATGTGGAATGCTCCGGTTCTTGTATTTTTCCCGGTTTAAATAAACTTCGAATTGGCAGTATCAAAATATATTACAATCCAGGATTGTCCAGTACTGTGGATCTAGACAACAAGTAAAGTGATTAACTGCTTATACAATGATAAGTTTGCTGTGATTTGACAAAAATTTTAAAATGATAATGATTATGTGTCTATATTGTTTTATATAAAACATAAATTATTATTCTTTATTTTTTTATTTATTTATTATCTTAGTTTAATAACCACAATTGAGTTTAAAAAACATCTACCGGTTTCGGAAAACACCTTTTCCTTCTTCAGGATATGTCAAAACTAAAAGAAAAATGAAGAAGGAAAAGGTGTTTTCCGAAACCGGTAGATGTTTTTTAAACTCAATTGTGGTTATTAAACTAAGATAATAAATAAAAAAAATATGAATCTTAACCACCAAGTTAATATTGCTAATTTTAAAAGCATAAATTATTTATTATGTAAGAATGAATTATTAAAAAAATAAGAATCAGGAATCTACTCTTTTCATTTTAAAATCAGTAATCGTATTATTTATTAATTAATTCACCGAGTAAAAGTAGTGGTTTGACTAGAATAATATATAATATATCATATTTTAGTTAATCTTATATTTTCTATGTTTTGTAAGAATATAGATGATTCCCTCGGATCTAGCGGAATTAACATTAAAAGTACAGCAAAATTAATACATCAGTACTAACTATGTGCTGCGCTTTACGGCTACTCTACATGTGTTTCGAAGACAAATTCTCATCTTCGGAAATCATGGTAATCATCTCTGGCAACCTAACCTGATATGGGCTCTGGCCTCTTTGAGAATATACCTCCACCGGTTACTGCATTTGGCTGCTTCCCGCCGATAGGTGTTTATTTATGTTATTAAGGAAAACACATTCTTACTGTGAAGTTGTATTTATTCAAAACATATGTCTGTGATATTTTTTAAAATACAAATTAAATGTATTAATTAGAAAGATATACATATACAATCAAATTTATCGGAAAATATTGTTGTTGCTGCCGGGATTCGAACCTGGATCTTTTCTTATCCGGGAAACAATGCATCAACCGATTACACTATACCAACACAGTGCATTGAAGACAAATTTTCGAACATGTTACACTTTTAAAATTTTATACATTTTTCGTTCCATTATTTGAAAGACATCTTTATATTTACGGAATCCCGAATACCGCAATTACTCAATGATATTTAAGTCGTCAATGCACTGTGTAGGTATAGCATAATCGGTTAATGCATTGTTTCCCGGATAGGAAGAGATCCAGGTTCGAATCCCAGTAGCAACAACAATATTTTCCGATTAAATTGATATTATATATATATATATATATATATATATATATATTTCCAATTAATAGGTTTAATTTGTATTTTAAAAAAAATATTTTATTATTTCTCACGCCATAGAAATAATTCTCAATTTTTGCAGTGTCCATCGTTGAACTAGATCAAATTCAATAGTATCCAAAGTTCGATTTATCTCACAGAGATAAATACCTACAAATGCAAGCCAGTCCTCGACTTATTTAGCAAAATTCGATAATTCAAACGAATCGCGATCTCATTGTTGGTCCAATACTGGCGAGTCGGGCAGAAAATTATCAATGCGTGAAGAGAGTTTGTTATTCATACTACATTTATACAGGGCCTGTGTAAATATCTATGAAAAACATTTGGAAAGATTAAATGATACTGTATTAGTGTGGATGCAAGCACCTATACGGTGGCCCAAAGATATATATTTATTTATTAATTTTCCATATAATTTTGGTTGGAACTTGCCATCATTAATAATAAAATGCATCTTCACTTCGTACTTGAACTCGATGGCATAAGTTAACAATTACTTATTTTTATTTTTTTAAAACCTTTTCCTTAGATTCAATCTACATTTTAAAAATATTATTTAAAATCTTTTCCTTAGATTCAATCTACATTTTAAAAATATTATTTAAAACCTTTTCCTTAGATTCAATCTACATTTTAAAAATATTATTTAATTGGTATTCTTGCGCTTGCCCAAAATAGTCAAAATTATTAAAAATAAAGAAACAGATACTGATAATTAAAATTGTATTTTTTTAATTCACGTGCTTTAAGTAGGTACTTGAGAAACTTCTATGTATAATATTCGTTACAGTGCAATATTTTAAATCGGTACGAATTAAAATTACTAAATCAATTCAGCTAACTCACCGTCACGTTATTAAACCTCAAGGGTAAGCAAAGAGGTTAGAATGCCACATTTTTCTGAACTTGCATACCATTTTTGCCTCATCCACTTTAATATATTTTCTCACGCATGCTTTTCGGTTGTTAAAGCTTTTAACAGGTCCGTCCTCTAATATTTTACAACGTTAATCAGTAAAATATTATAAGTGAAATAAGCATAAATATTTTTGCTTTTTAAGCTCCTCAGGGAAACATATTAAATATAAATTACATATATTATATTCATTATATTTATTTTATTTTGATGAATATGAGTTTCGGCTCATTCGGTACAACTTGCACCCGTTTAGATTGCATTGCAAGGGAAGTTAAGAATCATGGACATCGCTTTTATCAATATGCTTAGTATAATGTATACAATAGCTCTGGTTTAAAATATATACATGGTTCGTTTATCTACATATATTGAACAATACAAGTAGAAATGGCCAGGTGAAAATAATAATACGAGCATTGTTGGTACATGCATATATACATATTATTATATATACATTCCTAAAAGAATTATTAAACTCTAATATAAACCAGATATTATAGCAGTAATACTTTATTTTTATAATAAAAAACAATTCGTTAAGTTAATCTAAGTAAATAAATAGTTTACTATGGCTATATTAAAAGCTCGAATGTTTGATCCCGTCACCGGCAACAATAAATAAATAAAATTCGGGTTGAGCTTAAAAATCCTAATCAAAATCAAAATAATTTTCTAATTTCTTTTAAAATTTAAATCAAGAAATGTGTGCGTCAAAAATGACGTAGTCCAAAAATGATATGAAATTTTAGCTGAGAAATTTGTATTAGTAGACGGGAATATAGACGTTACATTTTCGATTTTTTTCATAAATGCGTCATTAAATTACGTAAAGGTGCCTTTAATAAAATTACAACTCTGCTTGATTACACGGAAAAAACAAATTTATTACAAAAAAAAAAACGCGCACTTTTTCAGTTCGCAAATGTCAAATACTCAATTAGTATTTACAATGGATAAAAACAATTTTCTACTGCTATCATTGTACTAAGTTTAATTAAGTTTCAGTTCAAATTATGCTGTAGGTACTTAACAGTGGTGTTGCTACTGCCTGGTTAGTCACCCGGGGGCCAGGAACAACTGAAGAAGTTCAATAATTACTGTATAGCCTTAAAAATATTAGAAACAAATTAAAAAGTAGGTTTAATAAATATATGTAAAAATAATTTTCAAGTAGGTACTTACTTAATTATTTTAAATTACTGGAACGTTTTATATCTTAAGAGGAGGGGAGGGCAGTGATATGCCCGAGGACCCGGTAATTTGTTGCTACACCACTCATATTTAATTAGAATTTCTGAAGAAGAAAACTAAAATAAATTCAGAGTACAATTCTCAGCTTTTTATTTACTTTTTTATCATCATCATCAAACTCTAAACTTTTCTCGGCATCCTGCAGATCTTAGGACTGTCACCAGAAAAGTGCCTGTTGCCTTTTTCATTCGGCCATGGCCAAAAAATAGACATAATCCTCTTAGGCAAACGGTTGAGAGTCTGTCCTTGTTATTCACTTCAAAGGCATCAGTCCGTCTTCTCTCGCTTGCCTTCAGGATCCATAATTTCACATCAGAGACTGTACAATCCTGAAATTTGTTTTGGAAATACTGCGATCTTTCATATTTTGTCAAGTCTGAACTTTTCGCCATACCTATGTGTCACATTTTATCACGTAAATATACAATATCGATGTATCTGAATGATTTATATTTTTAGTAATACTATTAGTAGAAATTAGTAGAAAGAGAAAGTGTCTACGGACTATAACAGTATACCTACCTTTTACAGGTAAATACTTTTTTCTTTCTCTTTTGCCGGTTAGTATTATAATATATTGCCGGTACCAATTCTCCACTTTATCAGCTGCGAGCTGCCATTATCATTCAATCATGCATTCTTTGTGTGCCGCATAAAATATTTTGGTTACAATATGCATTGGTTTCTTTGGAACACGCGGACACCATTATTGGAGCCATTCTTGAAATTTGTACAGGTGCTAGAGGTGCCATCGCTAACAAGTCGACATTATTCCGCCATAGAAAACACTTAAACGAATAGTTTCACAAGCGCTCACTCCTCAAAAGGAATTCTTTTGATCAAATCATGGTGCTTAGCATGTACCTACACGGTATTCAGGAATCTATTACATTTTTTTTAGGGAAACTACAACTTTGATACTTTTCACTACACAAATCCTTAACTATACTGCACTATAAATCGCATGCGATTTTGAACATTTATTAAAAATACCATAACATCGTCGCGTTTTATATTACCGGCCAAATTCAGAAATTAGGATCAGATCTGGGAACGCGGGTTCAAATTTACGGCCGGATAGTTTTATTTTATATATTTAATTTATCCTAGACATAAACTATATAACTTAGTGAAATCCAGAATCGTGCACCAGTCGCCAGGCGGAATCGCAGATGTGCATCAATGTACATTATTTATTTAAATAATTATTATCAACATTACAAAATTGGTTTTACAAATATACTGGCGATAGCCGCGAGACTGCCAATATTTAGCAAAATTGGTAAAGAAAAAGCGCGACCGTCTCTGATGTTATTAAAGCTTAATTGGTGAAGCTTTCTACTGGCAGTAGAAAGTTCCGAGTTCGAGGGATGACTGTATTTTTTCTGTATATTCTATGTAAGTGATTGATTCAAATTTATTTAAGTAATACATATTATCAACATACTATATTGAGTAAATACAAAATTTAAATACAGAATTTAACACATGATTGAAATAATGTAAGGTGAACTTATGTCATGCACGTAAAAATAAATTATTGATGCAACTTTTTTTATCTATCGCTTTTGGATCCACTTTAACATTGAATGATAATGACATCCTGTTTTTAATATGATAATTAATTTCTATATCAAAACATGTATGCATTAATGACTGTTATTAATATATAAAATACTAGATTTGTAATATTTTATACTTTCATGTGTATAGTAAATAAATAAAAAATAAAATTTGGGCATTTCTCTAAACGATAGTATATGATTTTAAACATTACGAAAAATTTAATAATAATATAAATTTTACTAGTACTTTATTCAAATATAAAATTGATCTAAAAAAAGTTCTTATATTTGGGAACCAGCATGATAAGATAAAAAAAACTTTAGATTACAATAATTTAAGATTAAATCATGTTTTAAATACTAGTATAATATTTGAATTGATAATATAGACAATTTTAATACAATGTAAGCAGCATAGTAACAGACGTTTGATAGAAACAGAAAGGTTGAGAAAGATATCGAAAGGGGGGTGACTGCTGGAAACAAAGTGAACGGCACTCTGAATGGAATTATAGTTAATGGGAACTTATCATCCGAAGTAAAACTAGCGATACACAATGGAGTCCTGGTACCGACATTGACGTATGGAAGTGAGACCCAGGGCTGGCAGAAGAGGAACGAAAGTAAAAGTGAGTGAATGCAGTGGAAATGAGATCGCTTAGGCATACGTGTGGCAGATCCGTTTATGACAAATTTATACAGTAGTAATACCGTACATTAAATGTTTACATTGCTTAATGACACAACTTTAATATTTTGTCTCTTTTTTTTGACCGAATAATGGCCGTGATTGTCTCACTCATAGGCACAAACCGGTGGCCATTTATGTACATAACACATTTCGACCATTCGTCCGAATCAAAGTCAAGCAATTTCATTAATGTCAAAACAAACAGCCTTTCATATCCAGAAAGCTTTGTCGGATATCCAAAAGCTTTTACGCGTAATATGAAAATCACAGCAAACAATGAAAACATTTCCAAAACATGGTACCGCGAACTATCTATCCACATTCCCGTACATTGGGATCCATCAAATAATAATGGTTGACAATGATAGATTCACTTGCGGCGCGTCAGTCAAGTTAACAAAAGATGTAACATTTTCAAAAAGTCCCGACTCTTGTACAAATGTCGCGGTGTATGTGTGCAGGAGAATAAAAAAACAAGTAGCGTCAATAGGGTTACATCTCTCGGCAATTAGTTGGGGACAATAGGAGTGATTGAACCGATTGTCTGTTATTTATGCAGATATGGCTGGAGATATGGCAACAATACAAAATACGGTTATATCATGACCGAAAACGTATTTGATTGATTGAGTCATAATAGATTCAAAATTTCGCAAAATACAAGACACGTGACTAAAAAGATTGCTGAAAAATCTCACTTCTGGGAAGGATCATAAGATTTTTTAGTACTGAATTGTGAAATAGTTTACAACTCTGTTATTATTTCTCACATCAACTATTGCAGCAACGTTTTAATTTAGATAATGAAGAATAAACGCAACAATTATCAGTACTGCAAAATATACTGATATACTAGGATCAGTGCAATGCTGAAAGATGATATTTTAGCAGAAAATATGTTTCAGTGTTATAGTATTGATGTTTATAAAACCCTCACTAAAAATTTTCGGCAGAATTTATAAGAAAAATTGATGCAAATCAACACAACCACGAACATCATACAAGAGGAAGAGACAGAATGAGACTGCCGTTCAGGAAGAAGGCAAAATCTTTGAAATCGGTGATGTACAGTGTAATGAACATGTTCAATGAAATGCCTGATGAGATAAGAAAGGAGCAGGAACTGCTTAAATTCAAAATAAAACTAAGCAAAAACTAAGTAAAAATGAGCATTTTGATCATGTTTATATTATTATGAATGTGGTCTAAGTCAAGAAATTGAAAAAAAATAGTTTGTCAATTATTTCGTGTCACATTGTTTTTAAACTAATATAATATGATGCAAATTGAAACAATTGTGAAAAATTTAAAGAGTTATATTCAGTGTACTAATACGATGTTCAACGGTATTCCGCTAGTGTTTATTTTGATAATACAGTAAGTCATTTCAACCTTAAATTTTTTGTTACCTTATAAATTAGATGTAATATTTGTATGTCGAAATAAATTATAAATCTTGTAGACTAAATAATTTTTGAAATATTGTGTTGTGTAATATAAAATTTTTAAATAAATTCAAACGTTAACTTTTATTTCGAAAATCTCGAAATTAAAGAATCATGACTTAGATCACTTTTATAATAATGGACACGTATATACATTTATGTTTGCACTATATTAAGAATAAATAAATTAACTGTGTACTGTCCAATATGTACTGTGGAAGAGACACACTAATACCATCATGTCTGTACTCGGAATAGGCACAGAGGATAGATCTTCTTCTTCTTTAATAGCTGACAGAAGTTACAACGGCGCGCCATACATTCCTTGACATTGCCTCTATAGTCTGATTCGCCGGGGTCCCGCCCACCTCCTCCAGATCTGTCTTAACGTTATCCACATATAAGGCTGTCCTTATTAGAAGCCTCATGAGAACAGATGCAGACACTCAAGTTATGCCCGGTTATGTCAGGTCTATCTAATCTACCTATTTTTATTGTCTCGCAAAACTCGTTTCATACATTTTCTTTCCCTTACTTTCCTCACTCTCTTTACTCGTACATTTCAAACCCCAAACCAACTAAACAAGCTTTTAAATGTGTCACTGAATTTCAAAATCTGCTATAACACTTTTTTAACAAATTTTAGTTGTAAGTATATATCATTGGATACGGAATTATTTTTTTAATTAAAAATGTATGTTTTGTTTTAATAGTACGTTTTGTTAGCTAGTAATATTAAGAATACTGTTAGGGTGAGCAGAACTCGGTAAAGCGCCAAATGACTTTAAAAACCTGCCGTGTATTTTTATCATACTGAAATACATATTTAGGTTCAAATGAAAACATTAGTTAACGTAAGTACATAATAATTTTAATATTATTAATAATTTTTTTTAAAAAAAGTGATAATGCCTGTCATAAATATGGCAGTTTTGTTTAATTCGATATTATGAATACGTGTTATAGCGGGTATTGAAAGTCAGCGACTCAAATTATATACTTTATTTTACCTGCTTACAATGAAATTGAGGAGTTTATTGATTTAGGTGCTTTCATTTCAAAACTTGGAGGATGTGAAGCAGTAATCCGAAGACGAATTGGAATGACAAAATCGACAGTATGATGAAGATGCCTCAAGACCAGGATGATTGGAAACGTATTGGGCACAAAGTTTCAGATACTTCAAAGTATCTCGACGTTCAACATCGAACACACGATGAGGAAGAAAAAACCGACACCAGAATGATAATTTACTGGTTTTATTAAGTTGCACATCAATTTTATTGATTATGCGCAACTTAGTGGGGGTTGTGGGTAAAATGTAATTTATTTTCTCAAATTTTGAATCGTTTTAATCTTCTTTTTCGTGCAGTTGTAATCCCCCGCATACAAAACCGAAAACAACTCAACAATATCGTTCATCCCTTTACATCTACCATAGTAAGTTCGTATGATTCCCTCACGCCATGAATTTTTTTTAAAGTATGATTGACAGATAAAATAAACGCTATATTGTCACGTGTGAGCTTATGGGGGAATAGTTTTGACATTGTATTCAAAATTAAATTTTCACACCGACACGAGAATGCAGACGGTATTTGAAATTGTAGATATTATTTTATATTTATATTAAGATATTATTTTATATTTAAAAAGTAGAATTGATTTTTCATTTATTGAAATAATCGTATATTTACTCTGAAGCTTAATTAGAACTTTTTTCAACTTTAATGTACTTTAAAATATCAGACTTTATAAATAAATATTATTTATAATAATTGTGATCCTCCTAAATCGTTTACTTAATTTTCATTATTTTTATAATAATAAGGATATTTTCCAAGTTGGTCATCATAACAGATTGTAAATCGAAGTCGCCATTGTTCAGTATTCGCCAATTTGTTAAACAGCTCAGTATATTTAATGCCACTCATATTACTTAATAATAAATTCCAAATACGTGTGGTTAAATATATATTAGTTCAATGAAATATTATTATTAAAAAAATAACCCTCGAGTAATCGGACAAGTTAGCATTACTCATATTACTATAATGTATATATTTTACTACATAGATACTTCTTCTGTCTTCTTATTTTTATTTTAGATGTTTGGGGTCATTTGTTTCAACACTTTTTCATCTCTCCTGGTTGTCCCTTCGGTGGTTGCTAAGTCAAGTTTTTCTTCATTCCAGTCCAGTGTCTTCTTTGGTCTTCTCCGGTACCTACTTTACTACATGCATACCTTAATTTTACATAAACGACTACCACAGTATCAGCAGGGCAGCAATCAGAAATTCTTCAATTATTTTTGTCGATCTCATCCCTCTTTCTATGAGAGACCATGAAGATATAGCATCCAGGTGAAGCAGAAAACACTTACAGGGTGAATATTATGTTTTTGTTTGGTTGCCATTTTGGTTTAGCAAACATTTGTCATTTTGTATTGTAGTAGTCATAGAGAATATTTAAGTATAATTTTGCATGAAGCATCTAACGCCCCAACAACGTATTAAAGTCATTAAACCATTTTATTTAAATAACAATGGCAATGCTGTAATTAATAATGATCGCTATCTTTAAATACTGTCTACTTAATATCAGCAGTGGTAGTGTGTATAATTTTTTTTTTTTATCTACATTAATTTCATTTCTATCCATCAGTATTTTATCAACTTCCAGTATACAAAAAATGTCTTCTAAACAATACTAATAGATAACCAGGTAAACAAATTCGAATATAATACAAGTACCTACAAAGTTTTTTATTGAATAATTGTCTTTTCTTGTTATAATATTATCTTAGATAATAGATATCCCACTGAAATTGAATGAAACGTATATATACACGTAAAGTCGGAAAATCTACGTGAAATTACACAGTGTAATTGGTCACTTAGTCTCCCGGAAAGAGAATGTTCCGGATTTGAGCTACGGTGGTAACTATACATATTTTGTTTCGATATGTAAATTATGTCTGTATATATTTTTAAGTGATTAATTAAATTTATTGTAAATAAAATTCAATTACTAATCGATTGATGTTTCTCCGAATATCCATGTTCGAATCCCGGTAATAACCAAATATTTTTTCAATAAATAGTGTTTCTGTATTTTTTTAAATAATTTATTTATTTCAATATCTGTATATTCTTCGCGACACAATGATTCAATGATTTTTCGGCTGTTTCCTCTTTGATTATATGTCCGCTTGCAATAGCCTCTCCCATCTTCACACATACCCGCCACACAGGTAATTCGGTCCTTGGTATATGTATTTTCGATCAGTGGCTGTGAACCCATGATCTTGCCAATGTTATTTTATCTTGTTTTCATCTGAAATCTGCCTCAAATTAGTTATCAACTCCGATTCATCAGCGCCGATTAAACCATCTACTTTTCATTCAATTGAAGTGAGATTTATGCCTCGAGCACTTTTTCACAACTGCCTCAAAGGGTAGGTGGACGAAATAGGGGTATAAATAATAAATGGAATGTCCCGGTACGGAACGGAGTAGTATCTAAACAATGAGGAATGGGGCTGTAGCCACCCTTGTGATGTCGGATAAATTCCATAGTTGTCACCCCAAATCACGGCGTATCATGTGAAGAGTGGTGATCGCGTTTAAACGGGTCGGCAAACTCTTCAGTTTTACCATTGGCGCACCCCAGATATACCATCCATGCGACTACCATCGACCATCAAAGTGGAATAGATCTAATTTGTTTATTATTTTTACTGCGCAATTTTGAAATTATTAACTTTGCAAATCGTCTAAAATCATATGCACTTTTACACAATATATTTAAAATTCATTAAAATGACGTATTTTATTGTCAACACAGACTACTAAATATACAGACATGAACTAACGCAAATTCCTTGTTTCAATGTTTTCATTTTGATGTAACCCACATGATCATTGTTGTACCACTTATGCAATCAGATAGCTCCGCGACTTTTAATAAATATGTGACTCGATTGGAACGAAAATTTAAACGCTGACAAATAAATAGGCATTAATGTAAAAAATATGCTTTGTTTACATAAAGATTTAATTTTCGAAAAGTAAATACTTTTACTGTTGTATAAATGTGTCATAAACTATCAGATTTATGTTCCTACAAATAATGTGTGTAGAATACCCCTCGTCCCGCAAATAATGTTCCAAACCCTTCTCCTATGTATACACTTTATTTCACGTCTATTCATTTACTGGTCTGTGATTGTCAACATTAAAATGATACTATGATCGAATATTGAAGATCCCAAATCTAACTTAGTTATACAGGGTCCGGCAATAAGTATTGACGCATTTGTGAGCGCTGTGGTGGGAATACTAAAACTGAGTAGGGAACAGTATAGTACGCAATAAGTTATGCGGTTTCAGTAGCCATGAATTCTTGACCCGCGCAGCAACGAACTTTTTGTGTTATGATATTTACTCAAACGAGATTCTGCGGTATCTCGAAATGGTGAAATAAATTTGCCAGCAAGATCTCCAGATTTGACATGCTGCGTTTTTTTTTTTTGTAGATGTCTGAATGTTTGTCATTACAGGAGTTGAAAAATAACATAACCAACGAAATTAGTCATCAGCTCAAATGTTTTGCACCATGTTACGTAGTATTTTCAAGAATGTGAAAGACAAGAACGAGAACATTTGTCTAATCTAACGTAATTTTAAAAAAATGACCATATTTGAAAACTGCATTATGTATTTAATAAATATGTTTCATTTTAATCTCTGTGTTTCTATTACTGTGCTGATAATCATATGATAAAAACTGGCAATACCTATTGCCGGACTTTCATAACTCTATCTTAACTTAACCTATGTCAGAAGCTTCAAGCGGTACGGCGTAGTATGGAAAGAAGTATGCTAGGAATCTCTGTAAGAGACAGAAATACGCGAGTTAGAGCACAGACCAAGGTGAAAGATGTCATTATCACAGCACAAGAGTAAATGGCAATGGGTGGGCAATATTTCATGATCCAGAGACAATCGATGAATAAGTCATATTCTCGGCAAAGGAATATTAACAAAGGAAAAAAACCCAGAGGTTGCTTAAAATTTTAATGGATATACGAAATTATCGGAGCAGTGAGGGTGTTATATATAATATTATATATAGTTATGATGATGATAAATCTAACAAAGTTGAGGGAATCATAGTCTTGTTCTTCAGGTTGCAAATACGTTCCGTGGCGTGGATTTCACGACTGTAGATTCCTTAAAATCGTATCTGAGAGTGTTCAAATAACACAACCCTCAATCGCTAGCAACGGTCAATCGTCAAGGTCATTGCTAATAAATAAATAAAATAATGACACTTTTTTGGGAGTTTTAACTTTTTTCTTCTAATTAACATTATTGCGTGTATTGTATTCTGGACACCTGGCGAGTTTTTTATCTATTATATTTTTTTATAATTCACGCAAATCAGATCCGAGCATGAGCTGTGACTGGATAACAAAACGCTTCACAATGTGACGTTGTCAATTTATTCAATCCGCCCATTGTTGCGGGTAAAAAGCTCCCTTCATTGTGAAGGCGGTAAATTTGGCTTAACAAACAGCGCAAACTCCTCTTTAGATTTACAGAGTGGTCTCCAATCAACTTTCCCATAAAATATAAATTTAATTTACATATGAGTGCGATTTGGTACTATGCCACATACCTACTGTATACACAGAAAGAAATGACAGTATTTTTGGTTAACCAATTATAACCATTTTATAATAAACACTTGGCACATGTGTATATGCAATACTTAAAAAGATAATTATTCATTACTTCAAGTAAGGAATTTATTAAAAAATAAAGATTTAAAAAATATTTATAACTATAAACGATTTTCTTATTTTTCAACATGAGGAAATATTATTTTAGAATAACTATTGTAACATACAGAATACCATTAAATTTTATGTACATACAAATTTTGAACCTATATTCTGTGATATTTTATATTTGTAATATATTCTGTAATATTTTCAATTGATACATCTACTCTTCCTATTTTAAAAGCAATGAACTTTATTTTTCGGTGAATCTCAAATACATTTCAGTATAACCCGACGGGAGACGCCAGAATTAAATTAATTCACTAATTTTTGTTAAATTTGTAAAATTTAATACAACAATATTAAGGAGAACACATTTTTGTTGTGAAGTTGCATTTTAAAAAGATTCACTTCAAAAAATAAAATGAAACACTTAAAACAAATTTTAATTGATTCATTTTATTTTTCTTCTCTAGTTTATATGAGTCGATACCAAAAGTTTAAATAAATAATGGGAATTATTGACTTCATATAATTCCCTTAAAATAAATATTTTCAAATATTGTTTACTGGCCTAGCTATATAGAGTCCTAGTTGTCTCAAATTAAATTACCAGTAAACAGAATATATGTTAACCTACGTGAAACCGCTAATATAACCAACGTCACACCGCGGCGAACTCCATAAATTTTCAGCGCTATTATTCGAGACGTCTTGAAGCTGTCATCCAAAGTGTAATAATTATTGTTTTGAGTAAAAAATAATAATCTTACAATTTATTAATTATCTCAGTAAACTAGAAGTTTAGCTTAACAGGAATGTTATATCTTGGTGTATTAAAGATGATTTAAACTATTTACCGTTATACTTATGCCATTTTGATTATTTTACTTCATTTCGTTTTTGTACTAGTTGTCTCAACATTTTGGGGGTCAGTTGTAACGTGAGACAACAAGCCCCATCAATGTTAAAGTTTTGTAGAATTTTTTTTTAAATCGTACAAACTATTGTGCCTAGAAATAGAAAACGGCTCACTCGGCGCGGTAATGTTAATGTTATTATACATGCCGTAAATTAAGTTAAACCAGGTAATTATTTGCGCATTGTTGCCAAGGATTTTAATATAAATTATGGAACACTATCTCGTTATAATAAGAAAGTGAACTCTCAAAGTACAAACAATGATCTGTCACCACTATTGAAAGTTGTGTATTTTAAAGTTCAGCAGGTTTTTGAAGACGAAGATGAAATAAAATTAGTAAAATATCTGGCAAAACGTTCTATAGTTTACGTCCACGTAAAGTATGAAAAATTGGATTCCAATACACTACAGCACTGAATCGAGTATTGACGTATAAAATCTGAAGCTGGAATCGACAGATACACCAGAGAAAAACGCTTGGACTTTAATACAATCTTTAAAAAAAGCTGCCAACACCTAAGTAGTCAGAACAGGGAATAACTAAACGGGTATATCTAGCTGACTGTAGTAGCAAAAAAGAAGAAGTGCAAGTCCTGGCCTCATAAAAAATGTGCTTAAAAAATCTCTATTTTTCGCTCTAATAATTTTGAAACTGATGACGATAATTAAAAAGGAATTGTGAATTTGTTTACCATAATAATATAATGCATTCCCTTTATTTTAAATGGAAAATTGTCATCTCCTTAATTTTTCCTTGTAACTTTTTTGTTTTATTAAAACTGTATTTTTTTATTTTAGATAGAAAGTTGAGATTTTTATTTGTTTATTAATCATTAAAAATATATAAATATGTTATTTTTTCGTAGTTTGTTAATTTAAGTAAATAAATTAGCTTTTATTTTGATTATTAAGTGAGTCAAAATATCTTTTCATTCTTTGTCACTGCCTCATAATCCTAACCCAACCACTGAGACAACTGACCCCCTCAAAGGGGTAAATTATCTCAGATTTGTTTCCGTAAAATAAACTATTCTATTTTCTGTTTCCTATATGTTTGACAATTTGATTATTTTTATTATTAAAGGTGAATAATGAATTTATATAGAAACTAAAAAAAATATTTTAAAAATCATTTAGTTTTTTTTCTAAAAATAATAAACTGTTTTTTTGTGACAACTAGTACACTCCTCCCCTACTTACGTTCGAATTGCATTAGAAAGTATGTCCGAACGAGTACAATATGTGTAAAAAACACGCGGATGATTGTTCCTAATCTGGGCACAGTGCGCAATGGCCACAATGAGCTGCGAGAGGAGCAATGAATAATGCAATGTGCCCTCGACAATCATTAAATGTCATTGTTACTAAATTATTCCCGCCGAGGGACCTGGACCTGGCGCAGTGAGGCCCTGGGCCATACAGTCGATTCGGGGGAATCTGGATATTTCATATCAACTTTTTTTTAAATTATAGTCCTTATAAAAATATTTTTTATGTTAACTCTATGGAAAAAAATAGTTCAATTTTGGAATTATTCAAAATAATGTATTTATAAATTATGTATTTTAATTAAATCAATTATATCTTACTGAAAACCAGTGAATAATAACAGAAAAAATATCAAAAGTACACAATACGGAATTAAATCATATAAAAGTAATTAAATGTATTAATTATAAAGATATACATGTAAAATCAATTTTACCGAAAAATATTGTTGTTGCGCTATCGGGATTTGAACCTGGATCTCTTTCCAAATCGGGGAAGGTGCATTATCCTACTATGCTACAGCGACAGTACTTTTGACAACAAATTTTCGAACCTGTGTGTTTAATTTTTTTTTAATTAATATATCTGTCGTTCCGTTATTTTGATTAATACATTAAATTAGTATTAAAATATCGCAGGCCTATGTCCTAAATAACTTCACAATAAAAATGTGTTCTCCTTAATAAATAATAATATATAAAAGTAGTTGGCGATACCTATTTACTAATACAGAATTAATTAATACATATTATTAAAAAAACATTTAAAAAAAAAATATGTACCCTTGAACTTATAAATATTGCAATCATTTTATTAAATGTATTTTATAATAATTTTAATTTTATTAATATACTTCTCTTCACAAGCATATGCTTTCAATAGAAGTGTAGCATGAAAAAAATATTTATTGTATTGTATTATTGTACTGTGATCAAAAATATCAGATTAATAAATAAAATAAAAATTATATAAAATAATAATTAATACATAGGATTTAGTTATATTTCTAGGTTAGATACGCCAAGTTCGGTTATTTCTTTTGAAATGAAACGTCCAGAGTTCTAAAGAGTAATATTTTAGAGTAAAAAAGAGCCAAACATATATCTTCATATCCTCTTCAATATTTGCAAAAAAAAAATGTTCTTATTATTTCAGTAAATAATATTATTATTTTAATCGAAATATGTATACATATTAAAAAAATTACCCATATACGGAGAGAATATTTTAATTTTGATGATACGTTGGTACGTTTTTTATAAAATTTCTTTTTGCCCTTTTTTCCATAAAATGTACTGAACGTATTATTTAATGTTTCAATAAATTATTTAATATACATCGTAATAATACATACTGATTGCTATTTTAAAATAGATATATAAGACTGCATTTATCAATCAAAATCGTATATGGATAACATAGGAAAATGGGTATTGCACTTCCCCTGCAAGGAAAAAAGTCTGGGTTCGTATCCCGATAACCAAATACTGTTTCGATAGATAGATTTTTTCTGTAAATCTTTCAATTTGTTTAAATGCAAGTAAAGTTATTTGGTTATTAACGTACTTACATTAATTTATTTTTCCTGTATCGCACATGTATTTAGAAAAAAAAACTTTGACGAAATAAATACATTTACTTTTTTAATAATTGGATTGATTTAAATATGGTTTGTTTTTATTCCTTCAGTGTTTTCTAGATCATTAAAATCCCATTCGCATTAACAAGACAATGGACGTCGAGTTAAAATCAGTCATAATATGTTGTGTAGGTGTACGATGTTTACATGGTACAAATCGTATGGAATTATTCTAAAAGGAGTCGGTTTTACAAGACAAAGTCAAAACCCATTCCTGAATCCTCATGTTAATATTAAAAATTTTATCACTTTTAGTTCTCTACGATCTGAGGATTTTTTATGATATTTTCGTTGATCTAAATCTAAAGCAATTACCCAAACGCAAAAAATAGCTACCTACATTTTTTCGTTGCCTAATATTTGGTTTGTGAAACCATTTTATCACGTCAACACCTTCTACTGTCCTTATCCACAAACAGTTTAATATTGTACATATTCAAAATTATTTATATCTAAATACTGTATTAACTAAATTTGTAATTGAACTAACTACTAATTTTGTTAATGAAAATAAGTTTTCATTAGAAGTTAGATCACCGGTGCCCGCATCCAGTTGTTAGGGTTGCACATTTTTTCGTTTTGTTCAGAAAGTACATTATTTAAAACAAATTTGAAAATTGGATTACCATAATCCTGCTTTATGTGTATTTGTAGGTAGGCAATCATTTAAATTAACAGTAATATTCCTAATATTATGTACCTAAGTAATTTTTATTTCGTTTTGATCATTTTATAAAGTTCAAACGTCAAATTATGAGTACTTTTCTCAACGTTTCAGGGTGTTGTTTATGTTATTGTTAATGTATTTTATTATTATGGAAGACGGTCCAGTTCATAACAAGCGACGCTAAGATGGGCTTTAGGTATAAGTAACTTGTTGGTATAGTCGTTAGTCCTATTTTCGTAGTACAAGGGTTTTGCTTAGTTTGAAAATAGTATTAATTTTGATGTAACATGTATTCAACACACGTGACATGCATATTGATGTCACATGTATGTACACAAATATCAGTAATCTGAATTTTCTCAAGGACTGGCAGGTGAGAGAAAATATTCGTTATTGAGCATTTCCCTTGAAGGTCCCGGGAATCAACCCTATGGTGTATATGTTCATTAGAGGGAGATTTAATGAACATGGTATTAAACATTCACACCTCATACGCTGTAATAAAAAATCTTTAAAACAAATCATAACAAAGTATATTTTGAAAAGGTTTTGTATATAGCTCCGACAGCAAACACATTCCGCTATCAATGGTAGAGCTGCAACCTTTGCGCAAATCGCAAACTTATTCAAAGGGTTGCTTTTGAACAATCATTTATATTTCGCGAGTTGTCACTCCAGGGGTCGGTTTGAAGTGGGGGATGCGCCCCGTCGGCGGGAGCGTCCGCGGGGTGGGGACAGCCGGAAGGGGGTGGCGATGTTAAGCCTAATGCCCCCCTGAGGTCGCGGTAAATCGAGGGTGCTTATAGCAAACTAAGCGAAAAGAGATTTTCTAACCGATTGATAAATTGTTGAAAGTGAATTCAGATTGAATTAGACGATAGCGAACGACATAATAGATTTACTCAATAGTTTCGGTTGAAGCTATTTTAATTTGTTTGTATTCAAAACTGGTTTATTAGTAGGTACTGTGGTGATGTGTTTTTTAATAGCTGTTACAAGCATCCTTGAAGTATTATATAGTTATATACGTTAAGATTTTTGCGTTTAAATTAAATTTTCACCATACTAGCAGCTCCTCTAAATTCTACGAAATTAAAGCGAAAAACATCTAAAATATTAATTAATGGACAACATACCGGTTAGCACATAATGCACCTTTTTTCAGGGTTTATATTTAAATTTATAAGTGAGTACTTAAGTGCTACCTTAACTTTACAAAAAAAAAGTATTCGGTTGGTAGTATCTAGGTATGTGAATAGTATGCAAATCAACTTAAAGCTCACAAACTCATCATTTACTTTTACAGATAACTTATTACTGGTTAATTATTTTGGTTATGGTGGTTATATATTTTGGTTATTAATTTGGTTAAATTTAATATGTTTGTAAAATTAATATTGCAAACAAAATGATTCACAAATAAATGAACGAGGTGAAAAATTTAGCTATAATAAGTAAGAATAGAAAGTCTTGTGCGATTGTAGATTCCAATAAAGACAAAGAGCAAAGCTTATAATTTTACTCTGCGGAATAGTGTTGGCAAGTGGGGTAGAGTAGGGTAATCATAGGATTGAACTAATTAACTTTGTGATGGAATTATTTACCACCCAATATTGATATAAGAAAACCAATATTTTTTAATGAAACAATAAATTAACCATCTTTGAAAATTAAGAGAAAATGAACATTTTTGTTCATTGCCTTCATCAGATATATAAAGAAAAGACAAGATGCACATTGCTAAGATGGGGTCACGAGATGGAACATATTTCAATTTTTTTAAATCTATCCGTGGTTCTTTTAGGGTAGCCCTTAAATTTATTTCTTCTTTCTTGATAAAATAAAGGAAGGCAAATTCTAAGGGGATGGAAGTATGATGCGAAGGTAGAAAAATTAGGTAAATAAGTCATAAAACCATGATTATCGACACAAAAAGCGAAATGGAAAACATTAGTCAATCGTATTTGTAAGTAACGAAGGATGCAGCCTAGAACAGAACAAAATGGAGCCGAATGAAATATAATAAATAAGTTATGCTAATAATTTATCGTACTATAATTTCTTTATTTTTATACGGTGTAAAATCATGGACCCTGAAGGCAAAGGAGAACTGACGGAATGATTCATTTGAGATGTAGTACTGGAGACACATGATGCGCATACTATTGATGGAGAAACGCATGAATGTCTCCATTCTGCATAAACTGAAGATCAAGGGCAGACTCTCAACCATTTGCCTAAGACGAAACCTTCAATTTTTAGGGCATCTTGCGAGAAAGGAAGACGGCTTGTCGTAGTGGGCTAAGTCGAAGGACTAATAAGAAAATTCCACACCCATTGGACCGACCAAGTAAAAAAAGACA
Organism: Eubasilissa regina; assembly: GCA_022840565.1. Lineage (NCBI taxonomy): Eukaryota > Metazoa > Arthropoda > Insecta > Trichoptera > Phryganeidae > Eubasilissa > Eubasilissa regina. The sequence goes on from JAINEB010000018.1 coordinate 34,503,874, forward strand.
ACAAGCACATCTCTAGTAACATCCCTAAGATCTGTAGGATGCCGGTAGGGCGGGAGTTTATGAAGATCGCGATCGTCAGTCACGATGGATTATAATTTAGATGTATGTTATTTATACTTTGTACCTTGCAGGCATACTCAGTATCTAGAAACTTTTTTATGGTTCTAAATAATGTATTTAAAGTACTTATTAATAAATATCCTTGAGGTTATTTAATTATCGTACTCGGAAGGCAATAAGCCATTCATGTACATTCTAAAAACCTATGAATGAAATCCTCTTCCAAGTGAATAGAAAAACACAACATACGCACAATAGCGAACAATCATCCCTGATTCCGTGATTTCCAACAACACGTCCAGCCGTTTGGACGCCTAATTTTGTCCCGTGAATGCAGCAATGATAAAAGAGAACGATTTAATCCTTCGAAATACTTAGCACTTCAAACAAGCTCCGACCACAAAAGAAAAAATGGACTGAACAAAATCTTCATTTCATCCAACAATATGGCGGTCCTCTCGGCTTCCTACAAGAAAAAATATCACAACAGGATGTTTAAAATAATTGAGATTTAACAACAACTTATAATACTATTTTATTTACTTTACCATTTAAAAAAGGATTGACGAAAGGCGCCTTAGTACATTTGAAAAAAAAATTTTTAGAAGAATATTTGGTGCGATAAAGAAGATTGTACCTGGCGATAACGTTATAATGCGCTGTAAGATGACGATCAATCAATGTTGGTGGACTGTATTGGTTAGGTTAGACTACCAAATATATAAACGTAAACTAACGCAAATTCTTTGTTTCAATAATTTGATTTTGGTATTGGACACGTCATCATGTCTATTCATTTACTTATGTGATCATGTACAGCGTACAGAAGACCAGGAACCAACAAAAAAAGTTCGTGCAACCCAAAACGGCGTAAGAGAAAAAGAAGACCGAAATTGCGAAGGCTCGACAACCACGTAGCGAACATCATTAACATGAGGAAATTAAATGTTGAGCAGCCACATTGGACAGGAATCGGCGGCCACCCCAGGTTGTTAGACTAATGAAGATGATAACAATATACGAGGCGCGTTTTTTAAGTAAGTACCGAAATTATTTTATAAAAAAAACACAACATCATTTTTATAACACTACTTTCTTAGGGTGCTACACACTTAAACTACTTCTCAACATAGTCTCCACCATTATTAAGGCACTTGTCATAACGAGGCACCAATTTTTTATACCTTCGTCATAGAACGACGACAATAGATGAAAACCATGTCTGTACTCCGTTTTTGAGTTCATCCTCGTCATCAAAACTCTTGCCACCAAGGAACAGCTTCAGATGAAGTAAAATATGGAAATGACTTGGCGCCAAATCAGGACAAAACAGGACACACTTGGCGATGAATGTCAGCTAGTTTCATGTTTCGTGCATTCAAGAAATGGATCACGGACCAATCTTATGTCTATTATCTTAATGTCAGCGGGGTGTTGTCTTAAATATTTTAACCACTCACTACAAAATGGCCACACTATGTGAATGTCTCTAACGTTGCATGTGGTGTGTCAACAGATAGTTATAAATAATTGCGCATGTGCAATGCTACACTGGAAATATCCGACAACGGTACTTACTTAAAAGTTGCGCCTCGTATTTATATAAATATAATGATAACTTACTATTTTTTGGCCGGTTTAACGAAGTTCAGCGGATTTCCTAATTTGGTAAATATTTTAATTGATTGTACTACTTGAAACTTTAATTTCTTCGTTAGAAGACGTTTTGGATCCTATTGTGCAGTCCATCATCACTATTAATTTGCCATTTATCATCAGATTAGTGATAACTAAGGTTTTAAATTAATAAAATAATTAGTAACTAGAAGGTATACAGTATCTTTGATAATGCATCATACCTACAATTAAATGAGTTGTTTTTTTGCTCGTACGTTACAAAAAGCATCTTATTTACAAGCGATTAGAGATGTCAAAACATTTTAACTCCTGAATGTTATACAAAATATAAAGAAGAAATCTATGAATAAATTTTACAAATTATGGTTCATCTGCACTGATTGGTTCTTATAAAGCAAGAAAAGTTTGGACCAATTTACTTAAATACTCAACAGTATTGAATTTATTCATTGCAACATCTCCTCATCTGGTGAATCTTTTAATTAAATAAAGGAATTACTTTTAAAGAAATGTATACCTTTGGCTATTTGGTATATTTCAGACACGCTGTATACCCAATAGAAAGAAACAGCAATATTGAACATGTTTATTGTTCGTGAGGTCCGGCTCGGCTCCGTGAGCCAACACCCGAAATGCAGGTAGACGGTAATATATTGTGGCAGGGGTATAAAACTGGGGCCATTCAACGACTCGAGACATTTATAGATTTCAGGGAGCATTCGAATTTATAGAAGGTGTAAAGGCTGGGTGAGATAGCTTGTGGTTAAGTGTATTAGACACAAATGTTCTCAAAATGTTAAAAAAAACTTATATACCATTTTCAAACTATTGCTTTCCTTTCATTTAAATATAGGTGATCTATAAAACTCAAATTGAATTTCTGTTTATTTTTGGGAGCTTTCACAATTGATGAAGACGATTGAGATGGTATCAATTATTTTGTGACAGAGGACGTACTATTCATACTCTTATTTACTTTCGCTTATAACCGTTATCATAGATTTTTTTTGTTTTTAAGGTAGTACCTATAGTTTTTAAGGAAGGTGTAGATGTATTTCTATAGATTACTACTTATGTGTAATGTAATGTAATGTTCGGCATTCGATAATTTATTATAAACTTTTACATACTGAATATTTTATTATTGATGTAATTTAGTATGTACCTATCTAGTAAATCGATTAAATATCAATATTTTTACTTTTGAAATTAGCAAAATTAACTTTGTGGTTAAAATTCATTATTTTTATTTGTTAACTTTGTTTTATTAACCACTTATTGAGTTTAAATACATCTACCGGTCTCGAAAAATTCAATACTAACTAAAAACATATGTTATTGTTTATTTCAATATTGAATTAAATACAATTATAAACTTAATAACGGATATAATACCGATTTAATAGACACTATTTTAAAAAATAAATTAAAAGAATATAATAATAATATTTTATATAAATCACAGATAAAACTTAATGATAATAATGATTATTAGCTTAGGATTTTATACATAAATAACTTTTCGAATCAAATATCTAAACACCTACCACGGCATTTGAAATAAATAACTATATTGGAAATTTACTCATAAATTCTAAAGATAAAGATGATAAATTTAACAATTCTGGTATCTATAAGTTGCAAGGATTGTGCTGCATTTTATATTGGTAAAACGGGTAGAAATTTTAATATAAGAGTAAGGAACATTTAAGATGTTTGAACAATAGTGGGTTTTCAGAATTTCCTAATCATTTGATAGAAAATGGTCATGGTTTTGATAAAAAATTGGGATTGTCAATTTTGCATGTAAATGTTGTTGGTCATAAATTAAATAATTTGGAACCGTTGGAGATAAATAAAGCGTGTAAAACTAATCAAAAAATTATAAACAACCAACTAAATTCAACTACGAATCCCATTCTAAAATTTTTTCCTAAAAATTATTCGAGTAAATTTATATTAAGTAACAATTTGAGTTAGATACTAAATTTATTTTTTAAATAATTGTTACTTTTTATAAATAGATTCTGGTAAAGAAACAGTAACATATGTTTTTAGTTAGTATTGTCATCCTGAAGAAGAAAATTGTATTTTTCGAAACCGGTAGATTTATTTAAACTCAATAAGTGGTTAATAAAACAAAGTTAACAAATAAAAATAATTAATATTTTTTATAAATATTTGGAATAAGGCCAAGTACAGAAGTACAAATTAGTACTGTATTAAATAAGTAAATCAAATTAAATGTTTATTAAATTAAACACTGAATCCCTAAAGCTGTACTCTAAAAAATAATGAAAATCAAAAATACTTGTGAGATACCAAATTTAATAAACGTTCTACAAAAATAGTACTGAATTGAGGCGGTGTTACAGAATTTCGTATGCATTGGAATGCGATCGAAAATTTCAGCGAGTGGATAATTGAATTACTACAGGACAAGACTGATTGACTAAATAGCACATGCAATTGTCCAAAATATCTTAGAAATTACGTTTGTAAAATTTTTGTTGGATTAGATTACATTTATTATTTACATTACAATATAGTAGAGTAACAAGAAGTAAATATCTAGATAACACTTTTAGATTGAATATGGTCTGAAATATGTTAAACATTTACCTATTATTTTTGGAAACGAAAGTTGAACACTAGCCATAAATTAATGACATTATGTTCAGTGTTATTAATATTTCTTTTTTGAACACATCGTTCGTTGATAATAATTAAACCACACTTAAATTAAATTGAATAAATACAAAGAAAAATATATTTTTGGTAAAAAAATTGTGCTGCCACCGGGACACATAAATTGAAAATCTGTAAAAAAACATGAATTATTATAAAATAATATTTATTATAAATTAATAGTTTTTATACTAATTTGGTGATACAAAATAAAATAAATGTTGTAAATAAAGTTGAAGAAAGTATGTTGCGTGTATCGGTCGCCACAATGTCTGGTCCCAGCAGATCAGGAATGTCTCCTGTGGACATGTTATCATATTTATTAAAAAATATTTTATACGGTTACCAAAAGGGATTTTCCTGGTGGTGCAAAAATTATAATTTAAGGGACTCGACCCAGCGGGCCACCTGAATAATATACTATCTTACATAAACAATTGCGAGACGAGATTAAAAACGCAATATGTTTGCGGGGAATGGAGGATAGCGAGATTATTTCTAACACTTCAGCAAATTTGTGTAAATTAAGTCGTGTAACAAATATTTAATCGATTTATAGATATTATTTTGGACTAATAATAATGTTTAATAACTTTCAAACATTAAATTAAACCCATCAATATTTTATACTGGTATATTTCTTAGTAATGTAGTATTTATAATCCTAAAAATTAAATATTATGATTCAGTATATATGGCAGAGGTGAGCTGTAGGGAAACGTAATTTCTTGTTAAATTTTACTTGAACATAAAAAATATATTTCAAATAGGTCTATATATTACTTATATATATTGGAAAAGTGATAAAAAATTAACCCCCACCCGAGTGAACACCGCGAACCAGTGGCTCTAGACGACGCAATCGGTCCTTCCAAGATTATCAGCTGATCTCCAACATAGGTCAATCTTTCAATATGAAAAAATCCTGACTTCTAATTAAGTCTAATCATTGAGAATAACACTACGCAAAATATTTGTTTTTGAGAGAAAAGCCGCTTATTAAATATATAATTCATGTTGAGTTTTTGACTACTATTAAATATATAAATAAAATCACGGCTCCTACTTAAATGTGCAAGTAGATAAATTCTCTATAACTAATAATATAGTATAAGCTATAAGTTAATTTGTAATGGAACAATTCTATACTTCTTTACGAATAATAATTTAAAAATGAATCTCAGAATATATATATATATATAAAATAATAATAATTAAGGAGAACGCATATTTGTTGTAATGTTGTATTTTCAGAACATAGGTTCTGTGATATTTTAATACAAATTAAATTAATCAACTAGAAAGTTACAGAAAAAATCTATCAATCAAAAAATTTTAAAAATTGTACTGCTTTTAAAATTAAAATAGTAGATGTATCATTCGGAAATATTACAGAATATAAGTTCAAAATTTGTCAAAAATGTATTCGATTGCTAAAGCAAAAGTGGAGAAAGCCCTTTATCGAATAGGAAGAGGTTCAGGTTCATATCCCGGTAGCAACTAAATATTTTTTCGATAGATAGATTTTTTCTGTTTATCTTTCTAGTTGGTTAATTTAATTTGTATAAAAATAAATAATAATAGCAAATACCGACTTAGCCCGACGTATTCCAAAATTTAAAGCATTAGTGCAAGTGTTTATTTTAGGAATAATATTTAGAGTATCTCTGTAAAAGTATCTACTTACTATCAATGCTGTTTTAAAAACAATTTAATAAGATAAATAAATTAATAATTAGATTAATAAACTAAGATAATAAAAAATAAATATTAATAATCATTGTATGTTTATTGAGTCGATTGAAATATTGCTAATCAATTTATGTGAGAACAAAGGGAAGAATCATTCGATATGAAATACATATGTATACAGCCTTTTCCAACAATGTACAACACTAACGCAAAACCAGGAATAAGGCTGCAGCTATCAATAATTAATTATCAATAATGTATTTTTAAATTGTACTGGATTAGTAGGTGCATATATGAAGATTCCCTCTTAGGTATGCGGGTGGGCGCGCGCGCACGATTTGGCATCATAGCGCACACAAAAAAATATAGTGCGCACACATTTTTTAACAAAACTTCTTCTTTATTTACCACCTTCTATCGAATGGGGACCACATTGAGTTTTCGTGGACAAGACCACCAACATTTTGTACACTGAGCCACTTTCTAAGGTTACGTAGATAACCTCCGCTTTTTCTACCTTCTATGTATCTTTCACTACATAATGAGTTGTAAAATATCACATTTTCATTGCGGAAAATGTGTGCGAAATATGCAGCTTTCCTTGATGGTTGTTTATAGTTCTCTTGACTTATTTATGCGTCTTAATACATTTTCATTAGTAATGTGTTCAATTCAGGCCAAGGTAATGTCTTTTTTAGTTTCTCCCGCAATGCACAAAAAAAAAAATTGGTCTTTAAAATTGCACAAAATATTTTTTATGTGTAAAAGCATGGAAAATAAAACTATGTCTCGCATGCGATATAACGTTTAATTAATCAAAAAGTTTCCTCCTTTTTCTTGCGGCCCACAGTTGGAGTGGTCCCTGTGCTAGAGACGGAGTGCGGACCCCGTGTTGGGGCCCTGGACTCCACAGGTCGCCACACTGTCTGCCCAGGCACGTGAGGAATGCGACCGCGTCTCAATGGGAATAACACGTCACATCCTTCATAAATGGTACAGGTAGGCACTTAGTCATACTATATTAAATACAAGAAATTTATGTATAATAATAATTCAAAAATATTGTATCGTCTTTTACTATTGTTAATTAAAAAAAAAATACTCCTGATATTTTTATAATTAACGCTATCATCAAATTACATCAAAGAATACGAATCTGTTACTTAAACAACTATATTAAAAATAACCTTAACAAGTTTGTAAACAATATTATACATAATTTTTTTTTTTGATAACAAAACAATCTAATAATTTTTATTAAAATATTTAATTAGATTTTTCATATGATATAAATAAAAATATAACACAAATCAACGTCTATGTATCTTTATTTTAATACGAGAAAGACTAAATCAATATTGGTAAAATTTTATAATTATTGCATTGACAGTAAGAAAAAATACCAAAGTAGCAAATGTGTCGAACGTGTTTTTTATACGTCTAGGATAAGATTACCTAAACGTTTACTCGATTATATATTCAAAAACAGTACTCAAATATATGTAGATATATTCAATTTATTACTAGTTATTACTTTGTTTTTATTACGAGTAACATATATCAGCGAAATCGTTTGCATTTTTCCAAATGGCAAGTATATTGACCATCTCTCATCTCGCGTAGACAATCATGTGTTAAATGTATGTTTTGCATTTGTTCAGTAATTATTTATTATAAATGTTTACAGATCAAAACAATACAGAACATGATCTCAGTTTCTTTAATCGTGTATTTTTGAGAAATTACGAAGAATAATTAATTAGATATACCTATATAATTCAAAATCGATACCTCAAACACCGTTTTGTGTAATTTGTTTGAATGCACTACCAGAAAAGCAATCGACTCTTGCAGATTTCTTATTGCTAGACCCTGTGATGGCTATATACATACTATATATCTGGATTTGAAGCTATTTTTCATTACGGTACAGCATCAGGATGCTGACCAGTCAATACATATACATATTGCACAAGTCTATTAAGAATCATGCCTGCGACACTTTAAATACGATTTCTGACTACACAAAAAGAAATGTATCACAACTATATATAGCAGATTATTTGCTCTTAATAGTATAATTAAATATTTTATATAAATGATATGTATACTCCCAAGCATGGTCGGGTTTTCTGTTTAAAAATATATTTCATAATTTCCCCATTCAGCTCTGTCATGTGTTCACCTTCGTTTGTTATCGGGGCAATATAACTAACAGACCTTTTAAATTAAATGTAGAAAAAACTCAATCCAACACCTTGAATTTATAACATAAGTAGAGGTATAGGGTTGTTCACGTTTTCAATACCATTTCCAATTTTATCTATTTATATCGGACGTTATAAAATACACCTGATACTGCTCGTATCAATCTACAAAGTCAAGAGAACTTAGAATGTGAAAGAAGAAAGAATCAAAAGTCATAATAAAAAGGTAATTTTGTGTTTTTTCCCATCATGATACATCTATACTTTCAAAGGTTTATGTGAATTAATAACAATACAACTTGCATAAAAAGAGGCCTAATAATACTTAAAAATATATCTAACATTATAAGATAGGTGCACGTATGATAGATATATTTTAAAACATTGTAATATATAAAGTTAATTATAATAATTTATAAACTAATTATAAACTAAAAAAATGTTGCTAAAATGAAGTGTTTTGAATGTTCAAATAATATGCACCGCGAGTATTCAAATCATTTCACATGTCTTTGGGTCAAGCGCTTTATAATCCTCAACAAATTTGAATGACAACTGATACATTACATTAGAGTAGTGTGTCAATGTTATTTAAATACGAGTAGGTGGATATGTAATAATTTTTCCCTGAAGACATATTTTTCAAATTGAAAATACTAATCTCGAACAAAGGTTTCGATTCTACTGCCAGAGATTTAAATTAGAATCGTATCCGGTATTTTGATTGTTTTGTGATCTGTACCGAATATTTAATAATATAAACGTTCAAGTTTAGTACGTCTGATAACGTGCAATGCTGAAATATTGTTAATAGTAATTTTTCGGTAATAATCTTCGGTCACCTACCATTTAAAGAGAAATTTTAGGTTATTACCTTTTATCCGTCCTAAAACGAGCGTGTAAATTTTATTATTGTGCATTTAAAATTATTCTAAAGTACCTTTTTACTTTTAATCTTCTTCTTTTGCCAATCTGCGTCTAGTGTTGAATATAGTTTTCCATATCTCTCTGTCTCTTGCGCTTTGTTTTCAGTTTAGCCCAACAAATTGCTTGATATCTGATTATCGCATATTAGTTATATAATGTAAGATTTATTACGTCGTTTTTTTTTTCAGAAACATACCTAGGTGTTTTTTTAAATAACAAAAAATGATGAATAATACAGATGTATACTTTATCTAAAAAAAATATATAATTTATTTCAAACAAATTCGTTCCCTAGTTTTATGTGATTCATTATCATAAATTCGACGCCTAAATACATTTTTAAGGGTTAAAATGTTGACAAAAGGACAAAAACTGTACAAGGTGTTTTAAAGGAATTTCATTTATAAAAAAAGGAATTTCATAAAAAATATCATTCATAGTTTTCAAATGTATTTTCACACATTCATCAAACGGCTCTCATTGATATGAAAAATATGCCAGTAATTTCCAAAATCTGCCGCGTTTAGATAAATAGACGCGGCACCGTGGACCCCCACTCCGCCGAAGACAGTTGACAGTCGATGGGGGTCCGAGATGATGCCCACCTTTTCAAACACAAAAGGCCCGAGCGATTGAGCCTAGTGAAAAAAATCAAACAGGAAGGAATAAAAGAAACTAACGCACCAAATTATAGCACAATAGACTGCACCGCCCACTTCACACCGAACAAATTCCGAAGTTCACATCCTCGGCATGTTAAAAATCATTTGCATTCAAACCTAACCAACATGTAAAAAAATAAAAAAACTTAAATTAAATAACCTTGCTTTTATTCACATGTTTGATACATTTCGATTACGAGCACTAACTGTGCTTAAAATTTTTGAGTTAAAACTTGATCTAGAAAAGTGTAAATATTTACGATCATTGCAAGGTTCAATCAGAGGGAGACATTTCGTTATATTAATCAATTATCAGCAAGTATCGATTAATCTATCGCTTTTATTTTGGTGGTGCTCTTTTGACTTTAATTTTTTTGTGACTGATCTAGTCTAGACCAGGTGTAATGGATGAGGGCGGATGAAGAAAGGTCACCAAATGACAGGCAGCCTTGAGCATTAATCCTCTGCCTCTGCCACAATGGTGTGTTGTACAAATGGACTGCATTGTTCTTTGATTTGGTCAAGTTGTGTCTTTTTAATAGAGATTGTATATTACATGGGTTTAATTAATTAATTTAAAAATAGTCTGTATTGATCTTTGATTTGGTCAGATTATTTCTTTTTAATATAGATTGTTTATGACATAACAGTTAATCAATCAAATAATCGGTAGTTATTTTATTTGATCCAGTTGTGTCTGCTTAATAGAGATTGTATATTATACAAATTTAATTAATTAATGTACAAATAGTCTGATTGTTCATTGATTTAATCAAGTTGTGTATTTTTTATATAAATTATTTCTAATATAACAAGTAATCAATCAAATAATCGGTATTGTTCTTTGATTTGGTCATTTTGTGTCTTTTAATATATCTAGATTGTTCATTACGTAACCATAACTAATGTACAAATGATAAGTATTATTCATTAATTTGGTCGTGTGGTGTGTCTTTAATAAGTTATTATACAAATAGACTTTATTGTATTTTGATTTGGTCAAATTGTGTACAGTTTATATACCTGAGCTTACTTACACTGAATTCAGTATATTTATAAGCAAGAAAGTTTTATATTATAAATGGTAAACAAATGTTTAAAATGGTTACAGATGTATGTGTGGTTCTATTTTTCCGTATCAAACTTCGACATAAATTGTGGATAAGTGGGTATGGTGTCTCTTGTATGGATGCGTTAAATGTATAAAAAAAAGCATCAAACTACATTGCGGCCTCCACTCCCAACGAGACAAGTGAATGGCTTCGAAAAATAAAGGATCAAATAAAAATAACTACGCATTAAATTTATTTCAAAATGAAGTCATAAATACACACAGCATCGACATTGCGTACCACACATCATAATTATGTATGTACAAGCCTTACAATACAATAATATCTTCTGTTGACTTCTCAAACTATTGCCATAAATTATTCTGTTAAAGGATGTTCTCCGTTTTCATGGTCTTCTTTGTATCTGCTGTTAATAATTTTACTGTCTTATATAATAAATATTTGTTACTATAACGTTCTGGTAGCAAATAAAATATTTTATATAATAGATTTTTTCCGTATATCTTGGTTAATTTAATTTGTATTTCAATATATTTACATGATGGAATTTCTTAATCTCCATCATCAGTATTTTTATCTTGCAAGTATATAATTTTTAATATTTATTTTGTAAATTAAGTCAAAACACTATTTTATTCCACTACACTTTTCATTGTGTAAAATGATATAACGTTTTCGGGAACATTTTCCCATTATCAATATTATAATTCAACTAAAATTAAAAACAAACAAAAGTGTAATGGATTAAAATAGTGTTTGGATTCAATTTACAAAATAATCATGGAATTCCACAAAGTTTCACCAAAAACCTTTAAACAGTTAATATTTATTATTCTTCTTTTTAAACAGCCTCATGAGACTTGGAAGTCCTTGACTGCAGTCAGTCTTCAATTTCTTGATACCGCTGTTGTGGTCCAGTCTTCTGGGCACACGTCTTCTCACAAGTCTTTCTACCAACTTCTCAGTCTTTCCCTCGAATTTAATCCTGTTAGCTTATGCATAAGAGCTTTGTGCAGAATACAATACTCCGATTAAGTTGTACAGTATTTGGTTAGATGTTGACTTATTGAGCCATAAGTCTTGCGCGAGACTTTATTTTCGAAGACCTGCAACCTGATTTATTGTGCTAAAATAAGAGACCAAGCTGTATACAGTTTATTTTTTAATTCTGTGACAACAATTTCAACAAGTTCCGCATAGCAACATAACAAGCGTTTCCTGAATTTATCCCGCTATTTATTATTTAGTCATTATTGGATATCATTATGTTTTATCGCGTTTGTTCCCAGATGTTTAAATTGTTTAACTGATTCAAAATCTTGGTCTCTGACAATGAATAGCGATAATGGTGATACCGTCAGTCTTGTTGTCATTTTCGGATATTTTGGTGGTGCTGATCTCTAGAAAACTAATTAAGTTTAAAAAAATATACATTTTTTATATTTTATATTAAGTGCTGACGAAGAAGATTAATTAAAAAATACTTAGTCCAGTACTATTCCGGGCCGCCGATGATTGAAGCACGGAACACCGGTGCATAGGAGTGACTGCAGCAGCGAACAATGCGTTATTACGTTCCGTGAGCGATACCATCTCACTTCCATTTATACTTCTACCTCCTGCCCTTCCCCTCCTCGCCGTCTCTCACCGTCTGACAAGATCATATTTAAAGAAACAATAAGACAATTTTACAAAGCGACCATTGTGCAGTATTAACAAGGTATGCACCGCGAGGCGTTGGTAGAATGTATTTCAATTAGACATACATTGTTTGTGTGCATTTGTTTTATTTTTCTTCTGTCATTTGATTTGTCAGAAGATATCTACATTTTTAATTTTAAGCACCTATTACAAAACGTGCCCATAAAAAATCTTGGTATTGATTTGAGATGCGTTTTCTTTGCGGAAAATATCTAAATTTTAAATTAATTTTCAGCAGCTATCAAAAATGTTGGCATTTGAGCAAAATATCTAAATATTGAATTTTGAGTTATTAAAAATATATCTATCAAAAATGTTGGTGATCAACACGTGTTTACAAAATATAAATAATGATGTATTAATTGTATGAATTCAATAAAAAATATGTTTTTTTAATATAATTTTTATAATACTAAACTCTTCTAAATCTCCTGAAATACAAAATCAACTTCATATACCTAAATGTAACGTAATCACTGCTGAAGATATAAATTATATTTAAATTGTAGATGTATATTAGTTTTATTTCCCATTTCTCAGTGAATCGGGGGCCTATCAGAGGCCCCCGATTCACAATTCCGAAATGCGCGACTCACTATTATTTCTCACACATTTTAAATATTTTCACATTCTCAGAGTTTCCTGTTAAATTTTATTACATTAATTAATAATATTATGTACTACTTACTTACCATCACGCCATTTTTCCGCGGGGGTATGCATAGAGGATAGAGCGCCTCACTCTTCTGTCCTAACATACAGTTCTCGTCTCATCCACATTCACACATCTTCTCATACAAGCTCGCCGATTATTGAGGTTTCTAACAGGACCATCCTTCAGTATCTGGTTCACCTGATCATGCCAAGTCTTCAACGGCCGTCCTCTATTTCTGGTGTCATCAACACTTGCGTCTATTCTCGCCTCATTCATCAGTTCCATTTGACCAAACCACCTTAGGGATCCTTTATTAATCTTACACTGTACTAAGATCCGCTTTATATTATTTCCTTATTTCTTCATTCTTTACTCTGCCATAAATAGATCTGCCACACATACACGTAAGCAATTTCATTTCCACTCCATTCAGTCTACTTTCGATCCTCTTCTGCCAGCTCACTCACCTCACCTCACTCTATACATCAGCGTCAGTAACAGGACTCCATTGAGTACCGCTAGTTTTGCCTCGGTTGACAAGTTCCCATTAGTTATAATTCCATTCAAAGCGCCATTCACTTTGTTTCCTGCAGTCACCCTCCTTTCGGTTATTACTATTATGCCGTGATAAAATCTTAACTGATTTGATATTTGTAAATTTGGGATCCCAACCAGCTACTTAGTCTATTTTAGTTTGCTGTAAAAATGTTTCGTTTCATTTTTTTAAATTATTATAATTTTTATAGCACGCAAGCTATAAGATATATTTCAATTTTACTCTTTGAGGTATCTAGTAATTGTTAAATAAACGATGTTTTATGTATTGTTCTTTTTCATAACATTAAAGTTGATTTACCGGTTCTTTAGAATGCCTTCAGAATGATTGTCATATTATATTTTGAATCAGATCAATGTCCAAGATGAGGACCGCGACGTTTCGGAAACTGTATTTCCATCACCAACAATGAGAACAATTTAGCCAACGGGCATGTAACACCATCTATGTACACTCGAACGTACCTGCCAGTTATTGTTCGAACTCAAACTCCATTCTAGACTTTGTTTATCTTACTCTCGTCGTTTCCACCGGCGTTTCATATTCAAATTTCAATTGTCAAACAAAATCAAAACATGACGTGGATTCAATTTCAATGAAATCAACTCGGCGCGTTTTTTCCAAGTGGAATGCCTTTATGTATGGAAAAGAATGGACAGTGACAATTAAAACAAGTCGGTACTATTTCGGTTCCCTCAGCTGGTAGTCGTGTTTGAATCGCTCGATGTTAAACGGACAATGACTGAGTCTTAACAATAAAAGTCTTCAACGTGTGTTACACTGTTGTTTGATGTAGGAAACTAGCAAGAGTGCGGTAACAACGTCAAATTTCTGACGGAAGCTGCAGGCAACTAACAACTTACTGGGAAAAGCTTCACAGCGTACGTCATATATCATTTTGTATATCTGTTTATTAGCTAATGTTATTGAATGTTTTTTTATTGGGCTCTTACAGACGGTACAATAATTTTTATAAATTATAAGCATCAGTATTTAAAATACTTAAATAAATTAAATGAAGTAAAATAAAATTTGCGCATTAGTGATGTTAAACCGTTAAGTGATTGTGATTATTATGATGATTGGTAACTGAGATATAACAATGATTGGAAACTAAGATTTAACTATTTATCAAATGTATTATTTATAAAGATATATATGTAAAGTCAATTTTATCGAAAAATATTGTTGTTGCGCTACCGGAATTCGAACCGTGATCTCTTTCTAAATAGGGAAAGATGCATTATCCAACTACGCCACAGCGACATTATTTTGGACGACATATTTTTGAACCCATATGTTACATTTTATTAAATTGATCTATCGTTCCATTGTTTGAAAGCCATCTACTTTGTTTTTACGGAATCTCAAATACCTTTGAGTAAGCCGATAGCATGTATATATATATGTATATCTTTATAATTAATACATTTAATTAGTATTTAAAACATCGTAGACCTATGTTTCGAATAATTACAATTTCACAATAAGAATGTGTTCTCCTTAATAATAAGATTTAACTATTGGGGGTTTACTTCCTAGTGTACCGAGCATTCCTTGAAGAATTACAAATAATCAGTGACCAATCTTTATTACAATCGAACACAATCAGTCACAATAATGGTTTTAATAACGATTTTACTACGACTAGTACGCATGTATATTATTTTAACATGTTCCTATGATGTATACTTTTATTATAAATACTATAAAATCTACATAACTCGCATCACCAACTGTAGTATAGCGGTTAAAGCATTTAACTTGAAATAAAATTCTCCCTAGGAGTCTTGGTTAGAATTTTGCTAGTTGCGAGATTTTTGTCAATGTTTAATTGTAAAATTTAATTTTCATAATTAACTATCATGATTTTATGCTACACGCTTATAATGGTAGTGCACAGTCTATTTATTTAACCATGTCACAAACCGCTTTATTTAATTTTGTGCGCAATTATATTACAACAAGGCACGTAACAAATTATTATATTTGTACCAACATACAAAACGTAAAAGCAAAGGGTGCCTATGGAACTGGACATCCATTTAATTTAATTAATCAGGGGGTATTTAATTTATTTAGTCTTTACAGAATTCCATTGCTTCAAATTAAGGACCCGTATAAAGTCAAAAAAACCTTGACAAAAATGATAAAACAACCATCCACAGAGTAATCAGATCTACGATTAAAAGCCTGTAGATAGCGCTGCTCTTTGAGTCAAGACAAAAAATGGTCATAAGAATAAAAAGAACCTTATGACATCTTGTCCAACCTGAATCATAAAAATAAGTCACCCAGCTCGGCATAAAATTAACATCGGTCCTGGCGTAGAATTTTATTATATCCATAATCAGTATCATTATTTTTCATTCAAAGCTTTTAGCTAATGCCGAAGCCATTTCCGATCATAAATAACAAAGCTGGGATAAAGGCAGACCACGGTAAGAGGGAAGACCAAAGGGCATGTTGAACAAGAAAGAAGGTGTGATGTTTGAAGTGATAAAGGGGAGTTGGACGAGTCCGCGGCTCTAACGGCGAGTTACTCCGTAAGGCAGGAGGATTCCAACCAAATACTCTATTTTTTTATAAATAAGCAATCCAGCCTTCAAAATTATACACTCAATTGAGTTACATCATTCTTATTTTTTCTGGTCAAATATTGACAAAGTGTTTAATACCTCGTTAATCATCTTACAAAGATCTAACATTTATATTTATTATATATGCATATGACACTTTTACCATGGAAACACAAATAAAACATTTTATATACCTATGTTTAGTTCTTTATTTATTTTGCGCACTTAAAAAAATATATATCAAACCTAATGTTTGTTTGTCGAACCAACTGTTTTAATTATATTTTTATAAATAATAACAAAAAAAGTCATACATTTCCAAATAAAGTAAATATGAAGATACGTGAAATGATAAAAAAGTTCTCTTAAATCTCCATGTCAGTGCTATAGTCGGAGGTATAGGGGACATACGCCATACACCCTGTTGCTATATTCACAGAAATAGCGTTGTAGGGGTTGTGGTTGTCGACTATTATTGACTCGTGAGGATCTTAATTGTGTGATCGTATCAGTAGGTTTTATGTATGGTGAGACTGAAGCCCCTAACCTCTTCTAGTCTCACATGTGTTAGTGCTTATCGCTGTGTAAATTAATGTGCCTGTATAACTAATTAAAAACAGAACTTACAAAAGTTGGCGTTTATTGCGGGATGATTTACAATAGCAGGTATGAAAATAGCAATAGTAGGTATGATGTAACGGCTGGAGTGGCTCGCTTGATGTATTGGTGAAAGAACGATCTGCGGAGAAGTCGTCGGTTAGCTCCTAGGATACGTCCGTCACGTTGTTGGTCAGTTCGTTTCAGTCCCGTATTGCCGTTAGGTGTTTCCTTACACGTCCTGTCTGTGAGGCGCGAGCAGGATTACTACTAATTAAATCAAAATATTCTATCATAAGACGAAAATTAAAATAATTCTAATCCATATACTTCATTGTCATTTATTTTCATTTTACCTTTTCTAATCCACGGTACGCTAATGTACAATACGGGAATAATATTTTATTGGGTTTTATTTATATTGTATAAATATGGGTGTGAATATACGATATCACTCGAAGTATGTGTTAACGTATGCCCTCTGTGAAGTCCACAGACCACCAAATATACAGACATGAACTAAAACAAATTTCTTGTCTCAATATTTTCATTTTGGTATCACTCATGTGATCATTTTGATACCACTTACGCAAGCAAATAGCTCGGCGACATTTTTTAAAAATATTATTGTACTCTATTGGAACGAAAATTTAGACGCTGACAATATAATATGCATTCATGTAAAAAATACGTCTTGTTACACAAAGATTTAATTTTTGAAGAGTAAAGACTATTGCTATTGGATAAATGTGTCATAATCTATCGGATTTATGTTTCCACCAAGTATGTGTGTAGAATGTCCCTCATCCCGCAACTAATGTTCAAAACCTCACTCCTATAAGTACACTTCCTATCATGTATATTCATTTATTAGTCTGTGAGATGGCATTCTATTGTTATTCTATTGCTATTGGCATTTCGTATTTATAATCTGTAGAAGACGTTTTAGTAATTAGTCTTGCACTAATTCGTGTAATAAGTAGGAAATTTTTTACATATCATGCATATTTTTTGGCTTTTTATTAAATAGTTTGTGTATTCTTCAAATTAATACAAATATTAATCGATTTATTATCGCAGGAATAATAATGTGAACATAAAAATTAAATATATAGTAATTGTCGGTTGTAATACCAGAGCAGCACGTGGAGTACGGTAGTGGCGTAGTCCGGCAGTAGACGCCCCGCAGCGCGAGAAGCCCTGGCCGGTCTTTTTCATAAACACCCGGTTTTATACCATTAGATACTGAATTATACACACACAACGGCCGTCATTTGTATATTTATACCGGGCCCGTACTCCCACCTGTCCTGTGATTCTTTGTGTGACCGCTACCAAGCCGACACCTTCTGTGGCCCTGGTGCTATATATTTCTTTTTTACATTTTTCGAGATGGTGGAATGTAGCTAAGCTTCTTCCCATACTTAAACAAACACAAATATGATAAGTAACAAAAATATTATATTAAAGCAAACAAATTAAACGCATTTATTGAGGAATTATCGATTTGATAAAATATATTTTATTATAACTCGTTTAACGTGCTTGTTTGGTATAGCGGTTTGACACCCGCTTATTGATCAAGTGGTTGGGAGTTTGTTCTGTGAGATCACGAAGTAAATCCTATTTCATACTACAAGTGCTTACCTTGGTTTGAAAATAGTTATAAAATTGATGTGACAAACAAAAAAATATTTATTAAGATTTATTCTATGTTGTTGATCAATTCAAACTGCACAGGAATTTAAAAAAAAATATATATCATTAAGGAGAACACATTATTGTGAAGTTGTAATTATTCAAAACATAGGTCTGCGATATTTTAAATACTAATTATATATATTAATTATAAAGATATACATATAAAATCAATTTTATCGAAAAATATTATTGTTGCAACCGGGATTCGTACCTAGATCTAAAAATAAAGTAAAATGGCTTTCAAATAATGGAATAATAGATGTATTAATTTGAAAAGTGTAACATATAGCTTCGAAAATTTGTCGTCAAAAGAACTGTGGGCTGTAGTATAGTCAGTTAATGCAACTATCCCGGATTGGAAAGAGATCCAGATTCAAATCCCATTAGCAACAATAATATTTTTCGATAAAATTGATTTTATATGTACATCTTTCTAATTAATATATTTAATTAGTAGATATTTAATAATATATCCTTTAAAAATATATTTTTGATGAAAAATGATATTTTTAAAACGTGTAACTATAATGTTTACGTGTATAAATAGATATCTACCGAATCTTTTAATACAACGATGTATTACATGAATATTTGTAAACTATTAAGAAAATGAAGTAGGTATTTATAAAATTTTCCAACAATATAATAGTTTTCCTCTCCAAAAATATCATTGATTGATTCCATTCTTAGTATTTAGTGTATATAAAGAAATAAACATAAAATTTACAATAAAAAAATTACCTATCTGTTACCTTCTTTCGCACATAAATTATATATACACCAACAAGCCGTATATTACTATTATCATCGGCTCCTATATTTCATTCATCTTTCACCTAATTCATTCATACAATCCTGTTTTCCTTTTCGTATTCACAGATTACAGACAAAATATATTTCCAACAATACAACACTTCAGGAACTGTGCGTCGTACCAAACTTTGCCGATAATCAATAATGCATTGAACACGGAAACAGAGCGAACCTTCGGCAACAAAGCCTCCGCATGTCCTTGACACGGTCAATATGGCCGTAATCCCTGCTAAGAAAGCTCCGACACAAAGCACCGGAAACCAAACCAGCCTTTAGGAAGAATTTTGAAATGGCATCACGCTTCATGAGCTCGCCTGGACCGAAGAAGAGCAAAAAACTGACAACAAAAAACAAACTGAAATTTTAGACACAGGCAGTGGCGTAACTGCATCATTACAACTTATGCGGGACTATAATATTGACCAATAACTTATAATACTACAAAATTATAGTACCACACAACGAAATACATAAATTTTAAATATCTTAAAAACATTATCAATGTATAGAAACGTCGATTAAGGATCAGAAGCGATGCAAAACTTGCGAGTGCATCATTTCCATTATTAATTTTCTATTTTTTTTCGTTTTCTTTCTAACAGGGAGTTTTTTTTACTCAGTTACTTAATAAAATTATTTTATATTTCTGGTTTAGATTAAGATTAACAGTTTAATATTTTTATTGTTAGATATAACGGACAAGCTCGTTTACTTTGGCTCAGACTTTGGTCTAATTAAGTAAACAGTAAACATCTCTACATCACTATAAACCATTATTTATTGATACATTAACTTGTTTCAATACCTTTAGTATCGTCTTCAGGAAATAATGTACCTATACTAAAATTAAAAATACAAGCATAGATATAAATAAAACTATTATATAAAAGTATATGTGGTGGGTAACTAATTTTATTAATTGGCATAGTAGTTAGTTTGTGGTGCAGCATTGTTTACGCGCCTTGTTACTTCGATTGACACCACTGGGTTTCTTGGTTTATAATAATGTACATGTGTGTGTATGAGTATTGCCGCCCTTTTTCGGTAAGCTAAGAAGACGGCAACCGACAGGCGTCATTCTTATTACTTCCCGTGCTTCGACCAATTCAGCGGTCCAAATAAACCAATAGTGCGCGCTTCGGTCGGTCGAAATCTAAAGAAGACAACCCTAAGCTAAAAGAACAACAATATCAGACCAGAAAGACAGCAAAAATAAAAGGTTAGTGCAGTTCATATATCATATGTGTGCTTATTCTTAATAGGAAACCTGGGAACTAGCTATCGAAGGCATTTACATAAACATAATTGATTACATATACATGTTAAGTTATTTTGTCACTACTTTAAATTAAATGATCCAAAAAACCTATTTGAAATTAAAATCGCAATAATGTAAATTATCCGTGCACTACTGTTCTTATTAAAAAACCTACTTCGTTTTATATAAAAGGTAAATTTTTTTTAGTTACGCTACTGGACACTAAATACTCATAACATAAGCGTATGGAATGCTGCTATTCATAATTGTGTTGTATTACTACCATGCAGTTTATTTGTATGTGAGTAGTAGAAATATATTATTAATATTATTATATTTGTTTTGGTCAAAGGCATTAAACCACATTTGTTGTAAATTCGCTTATTGTTTTGCACCCTTATAGACTGAAGATATTCTGGTAAAAGGATTAAAAAAAATTCACAATATGTGTTATTTTTAACCTGTTCTCTGAGGTTTTGATAATTTCGATAGGTTTCTATAATTTCTTATTTTTGCGTTAACGAAGTTTTCTGTGAAATTTAATAAACGTAATCACTCTGGTCCCACTTCTATTATCTCGATGATGATTCTATCAATCTAACGAATACCCAGCAACCAGGCAAACTCCACAAAGCTATACCTACGTATCCTGCCCGATGTATTAGAAATAACGTCGCATCCTACCATTTGTCAAGGGATTACAATATTGTAATTATATCACACGTGCCTTAAATATGCCACAAATGCGAGTAACGAGTATTTTCCTATGATGCCTATATTTATTAGAAATCCGTTTATAATAATAATAGTTTATTTTTTGAATCGTAGTAAAATCTGTTATATTATTGTTATGATAGGACTAAACATTGCAGAAAAGTATGACATATATTTCGGTATCCTGCCTGCTACACTAGTATTTCACTGCAATTCATATTATCGGTTGTAGACGGATGGACTAAAACACGAGATTTAGAAATGAGGAAAAGATTTGGGGTCGCGACTTAAAAACCCCGATCGGTTAATTTAATTTATTTAATTAGTTTTAGTCTAAATACAAACCACTTTATATAGCGAAGTAGCATCGGAATTGTACGTCATAGAACAATATATAGATATAAAAAATGTTTTAATTTAATTTTTAACAATACTAAATATACCGCAAGACACCCAGACTTGAGAAAATCATTGTGGTGTATTTTGATCTCACAGAGAATCGAACTCGAAGTCCGCGGTATAAAAAGCGCCGTGCCTGTTGTTCTACGAGGGTCATTTAAAACAACAACATTCAACATTTTAAATTAGATTTCACTAAAATACCGATCGTAAAGCTGCCACTATTTAGTAAAAGCAATCTGTATTAACGATAAAAATATGAAAACAATCTAAAAAATAATACAAATATGTAGATATATCTCTTCGATAGAGATATTATTGTTGGCTACAAGAGATATGTGAGTACTTACTGGTGATTTTAATTATATTTTTTTATTTATTATCTTTGATTTATTAACCACTTAATTGAGTTTAAATATATCTACCGGTTTTGAAAAATACAATTTTCTTCTTCAGGATGTCATAACATAGTCATAACTAACTTATGTTATGACATCCTGAAGAAAAAATGGTATTTTTCGAAACCGGTAGACGTATTTAAAGCAATTAAGTGGTTAATAAAATAAAGATAATAAATAAAAAAATATGAATTTTAACCACAAAGTTAATTTTAAAAGTATCATTTTAATTATTCAGATTTATATCGACTCGCTTATATTTGTGATGCGTAGCGAACTAATTTCACGCGAAAGCTGACAGAAAAATGTGCCAATAATAAAACATTATTTTGGATTCTTTATAAACTGAGAGTCAAAAAGGTAACATTGATTTTATTAGATCTGTTAAATGGTTCATGCGAAGTATTAGGGCCGGCCCCATTGTGACGCGAGGCTCCGCGGAGAGCGAAGGGCGTAATGTTTCAGAAGTAACGCGCTCTTCCGTTGTGTCTTTATGGCCCAAATTGACGGCACCCAAACAGGGGATGGCCGATCGCATCCCCCGACTGTGAAAAAAATCCCCATCGGAAAAACAAACACGGACCAAATCCACCGGCAGAGCTCCAACAATGGCGGCAGACTTTATGTGTTTATTTTATCTATGTTGAAATATGTTTATTTGTTCCACGTCGATTATTCCTCTGTGTTGAGCATTGTTACGGGAAATGGGGAATACAAATGAGGCTCCATTACGATCGCTTCTCGTTTCCATCAAATGTGGTGGTGATGCGATCGAATTTGATTCTTTTTCGAAGCATTTATCTATTATGGAAGCGTACTGGGCTAACAATAGGCAAGTAAACATCATTTGCGAACAAAGATCTCTGATAATACATCGAGCTTATTATTCGTTATAGTGATGCATTAAAAGTTTTCGTAAATCAAACTGATAGATCATTGTTGCATTCTGCAAAGTAAAATCGAGGAATATGCATGGACCGTGCAGTACGGTCTGATTCTTTTAATAGTCAATTATATATTTTATAATAATATAATGAGTCATATTAAAAAAGGATCACATAGGTGGTTTGTTATATGGAATAGATGAATAAGGAGAGAATGATAAGAAAAATATATGACGCAAGTGTTGATGGCATCAGAAATAGAGGACGTGCGCGAAAGACTTGGCATAACCAGATACTAGAGGGTGGTCTTGTTAGAAGCCTCGACAATCGGCGAACTTGTACGAGAAGATGTATGAATGTGGATGAGGGGAGAATTGTATGTAAAGATAGAAGAGTGTGGCGCTCTATCCTTTCTGCTTACAGCGTAAATTAGTTAGTGAGTTACGTTAGTGTTGGTGTACTATAGAATAATATGAAAGTCAATGCAATCATAAATGTCACCACAAACACGATACTAAAGAGGCTTGTTTCCTTGCTTATCGTGGATTGTACTGTTCTTCCTTGTACTCCGATCTGGTCCGGATGCGCCGACTGCTGACTCCACGTATTGCTTCGACCGGCCGAAACAATTAACTCCCGTGGTGTATTTGTATGTCCTTATTCGATGGAGACCGACTGCAATTGAAACTTGCAGAAACAGCGACATCCTTACATTCGCACAAACAATCATAGATACCAACATATAAAACCTAAGGTGCCAACCGAAGGAATAATAACGTGCGTAAACAGTTGGAAAAAGATCTTATTTTCTTCTTCATATCAATATTGACATGCAGTGGCCTCAATCAGACAAAACTCTACTCGTAATGCATCTCCACAAGTTCTGGTTCTGGGCCGCCTTCATAGCTAACTCCAAGATTTCTCCAAATAGATGCGACGTGACACTCTTCTATGTCTTTGTTGTCCCAAATTTGTCCTCAGAATAATCTCATTTTTGCCTCTTAAACTTCTAGGTAGTTTGTTGTGATGCATTAGCACGATCGTTTTATTTTTTTGTTTTAGACTGATTAATTTCTGGTACGTCTATTATACGACGCAAAAAATATAAATGTATTATAGATACACCAAGAAATCACCGCTCGGACGAACATTTTATTCGTAACTTAAATTTTTCATTATATGTAGAATTTTTTGGCGTTTTTTGTTGCTTATATTATATCATTATAACATCACGGCTTGTAAGACTTTTATCACAATTTAAGGAACACAGTTGAAACTTTTATCTCGATACTAGAGTAAAGTATAGCACATAACTAGTGCGGAGCGAGTTGTCCAACCAATTAACAAATTTCGATCTTTATTCTTCATTCGGGAGCTAAATTTCATACATGTAAATGCATCCTAATATTAACACACTAGCTTAAGAAATAGTGTTATTTACGTTTAATTTTTATGAAATGTGTTTACATACGTATTATTAAATATGCATATACAGGATGGGCCAACAAAATTGAGAACATCTCGTAACACATGAGTTATTTCAAAACATAATATAGTTAATTATATTTCTTAATGTATTTTTTTTTTGCACAATATTTAGGTAATCGGCTGTTCGGTGGCCACATACCTGGCTCGATGAAATTAACATTCTCACGACGAAGAAAGTTGATTATATTTCCTGTCCTTGTCCATTGTTGTAATGTCCAGTTATGCTATACTCCAGACATATACTCCAGGCTATACTCCAGGCGTTGTTTTGAAACTCTTTGATCATTTTTCTAGCACCCCAACATTTTTCAATTGGCGAATTTTTGATCAGAATACGGTCTTTTATAGTACTTTTGTTATTCTGGGCAAAAATTTGAAAAAACCAAATATAAACAATGGAAAAATTAATAATCAAAGATGGCGACCGGAAATTGTCGAAATAAAACGTAATATAAGTAAATAGGTAAGTAAGTAAATTGGTGAACTATTTAAGCTATTGTTGATATAGTTAAAGTAATTTTGATGTAATTATATCACATAATACGAAGTGTTCTCTTTTTTTGGGCCACTCTGTATATACATAATTTTATTTTATTTAATATAAATATAATTAGGTAATCGATAAGAAATAAATAATTCATTTATCGAAAAAATATTTTGGTCACTACTGGGGTACGAACGTACATTTCACCATAAATGTCACAGAACTATCTATATTCTGAAATTGCAACTTCACAACAAAAATGTATTTTCATTAAAAATAATTTAAATACATTAATTATTTTAGTAAATACCTTTTCTCTTATTACTCCGTGTCATTACTCATAACAAAATAGCTACATCGAATCCTGGATGTGAGCCATGCCTTGAAAATCAGGAATGCGTAGTAATATTTTAAAATGTTATCTTAATGGAGCTGAGATGAGATGTTGCGATAGGTAAACAGAAAATTAATGAAATAGTCTCATTTTATTCATAGGGGACGTGACTCATAACTCACAATGCACGAGGTGTAGCCCGACCATTGTGGTTAAATAATATTGTTTGCATTCATGGTCTAAGTGCCTAAATTCCGTTAAACAATAACGAGCGAGTGCGGGTGCGTGTTTGATAGGCATTACATAACCTCCTATATTGGATTGTCACCAAAAACATTTTTTAAATTATTTTATTGTCTTATAAAAAAATCTAGCGTTGCGTGTGAACATCGTCTGTGTGTACAGTTCACTGGGAAGAAAGGAAGGAATGGAATTGTATTACATTCATTTTAAAATTTAATTTGTCAGAAAACAGTTGCTTATTGTAGGTACTTATTAGGTATATATTATTTATTTAATTCAAGTTAGAATATGGTTACCGTGTATGTACTGAATTTACTAAAAAAAAAAATTGTGAATTTATAAAAAAATTCAAAACGTGAGTTTGACTTTTTACTTTTGCTGAAATAAATAAATAGTCACCGTGGAAACGAATTTTTTTAGTCACTTTTTATCACCTATTATTTTAAGTTTATTACGATTTTTTATAATGGGGAAAGGACGCTAACTAAAATGTTTACGCGTCAAAAACTTTTCTGAGATTTTTTTCATATTGGTGCATAAAACGTTGAATAAACACAGGTCTCTGGTGAGGTCTTTTATTCCTGATGTCTTGAATGTCAGGTGACAGATATTTCAATTGGCTCGTTCAGAAGCTAGTCTGAAACTCAAGGTGCCGAGACATGTCAGCGTTACAAGCTTTATAGATCTCGCTCGCTGTCTTTGTAGATCGCGGAACCGATTACGTAGAACGAGCTGCTTTTAATAATAATGGATAAGATAAGCTGGATTAGTATATTACGTTCCCCTTATAGTACAGTGATAAAAAAAAATCATTGTTAAATGTCAAGACCAAACTGATACTAGCCCACTTTAATATATCATCATCAAATATGGATTCTTACAAAGAATGTGATATCAATACAGGTTGCCGAAATTATATATGTCAAGGGGGTAATAGATGTGCCGTTAATAGATCGAATGAAAAGGTACCGCGATAAGGAAAACCCTAGGCATGGAGCTCCTACTTCTACATATAGACAGATCTTCATTAATGTGGCCTGTACACGTCTTGTAAATGCCTATACAACCATTCATATCTTTGAATGTTTTTAAGCGGTAATTTTGTCTCATAAAAACACCTGCATCAATATTCTACTCATAACTAGAATATTCCTTAGACTCATACATACAAACGATCAAAATGGTCCTCCGTACGGAACAATCTCACAACCCCACCCCATCTTCAGAATAAATATTTTTTAATCTAACACCAACATAATTAATTGCATCTCAATAATCATTTGCGAGAGCGGAGCATGAAAAGTGAAGAGTTAGAAGAACAAGCCGGTGGTGTTCGGTCTCCGTCCTGCCCGGCGCTTGAGCACCGAGCGATACTTGTGTCGAAGTAACAGAGCGAAAGAAGTGTCATCGACGAGCGATCGGGCCTGTTTTAGGCCGGCAAGCTAAATACAGATGTCTCTGATATCGATGTCAGCTGGAGACAGCTGGTGAATTTGAAACGTCGTCTCCACACTCCGATATCCAAGAGTTTCAAGTTTCATGATGTACGTACAACATCAAGTACTGAAAGAGACAAAGGCGCCTTGTCACCATTTTGTGCTGCCAATCCTCTTAGAACAAGGGAATGAAAACGATGGTAATAATAATAAGGTGAAATTTTGAAGGATTCAAAATCATCACATCTTTAACATGTCACTGCGTTAACTCTCTGTAAACGTTGCATTAAAAAAATATTTAATTTCACACTTGAAACTTAAATTTGAATCTCACGACTCATTGCTGGATCAATGGACCTCCTGCTCGTTCATAGTTGTAAAAATAGAATCAAGATTAAAAAAGAGAATTATGTGAGTGTAGCTTACAAAAGCTTCTGCAAAAAAAGAACAGAGATTTACTTCAGAGAGACAATTTTTGGTATTTTATGTTTTGGGTAGGAGTCTACTTCATAATTGGTGAGAATATTAATTGAGAAGTTTTCATGTGACGGAATCACAGCATAAAAACCCTCGGACAGGTATTTAATGAATTCCTTTAAATAGGTATACCCGTGTCGTGGTGGCTCAAGTTTAGCATATCCTATAGGTTATAGTATAGAGTAACCTGGATAGTTTTGTCTTGCAGAATTAGCAATGTTTTTGCAGACTGGCCTCAAATGAGGGTTACGTTATTGATATATGTATATGTATATATATAGTTACAGTGTAACCTCTATCTATCGTTTTTGAAGGTACTTAATTAAATTTACTATGAATGCGGGAAAACAATGAATGCGGGAACATAGAAAATAAACTTATGTTAATTAAAACAAATCATTTAGTTATGAAGTATGCTGCGTAAACGATTAATACTGTAAAATGATGCATAAAGAAACGATCCATGCGATCTATTTTTGGGTGTTTTGTATGAAATTAATTCGGAACTGGAAGAAATAAAAGATACATATAGAAAAACGATTATTCGAAGAACGATCGATCAAGATTTCACTGTATATATTATTATGGTTCAGTAGAGGAGGAGCATGTTATATTTGTACCGCTTGTTGCTTCTGCCCATTATGGGATATATCATTGTTAATACGTGATGCAGATTTTACATTATTTTGAATGTGTTTACTCGACGTGAGTCTTGAGTCCAGGACGATGCCAAGATACATATCACTGGCTTAAGGAGTTCTTTCTCATGTAAACATTTTCGTGTTAGGAATATGTATCTTCGTATGATGAGGGTGGTGCATTATCAATACACGTGGCAACAATGAAATAAGATCAATTATTATTTTCTGCATTTCTATTCCATATAACAAAAATTATATTTTATATATTTATGTAAGTATATTCAAATTTATTTAGCATCACTCCAATACACGGAATACGCGTCACATAAGTATTCTTACTATTATCAAACTAAGCTAAACATCTGTGCTATGAAAATAGGACTAACTTGATCGCCTCCTGGATCAAGGCTCCAATCCGCAACCAATAGATCACTATGAAGGAAACCCTAAAGAGTCCCGCCCGAATCGTTTTGAGAGTTGTTTACTCTCGCTTCGATTCCACTCAACAAAGCAACGCGTGCAATATTTTACAAAATCTTCAAAGATTTTTTGGAATATATTTTAAAGTTACAACAGTAAGTTACTTTAACTTTTTATTTTTCTTTATTATATGGCACAATTATTACATTTGGTCATTATTACATTTAGACATTAACTGATATAAATTGGCTCCGGTACTATCGTACCAAAGCCATACCTGTACAATATGTATTAATTTGACGTGAGACTCGTTATCATATTAAACTTATAAGGCAGCCAGAGAGAAGCTATAGAAGTCACGCACCCCCAAAAGAAAGGATAAACGTCACATTTATGTGTTGAAGTCGCAAAACTCGGTCACAGTCCGGCAGAAATACATCATGTTCAGGTCGAAGTGGAATGCTCCGTTAGGTCTCCCTAGCCACCGCTCTTCCCGGCATCGTCCATCCCAGCAACCGCCAGTAGGAGACCTACACCCCAATCACTAGATCACTAGGCGAGTATCGTATGTACTAAACGACAAGCACGTAATAAATAGGTAAGGTACCTACGAATTGAGGTGTCATAATGAGTTGGCCCGTTTATATATAAAATTTATTGACAATTTGTTTTACTTTGAAGAAATACTTTATTTATTTATTAATTTACGCCCTTGGTCTTTTACAAACTTGGTTAGGTGTAAAAAACATGAGCAGCTACAAAAGCAGCATGAAATATATATATAAAAATAAATTGATAGAAAATATATATATATATAAAAAAAAATTGATAGAATATACATAAATGGCTTTAAAAAAATAAATATAAAAAATTGAAAAAGACAGAGAAACAATAAAAATTTAGGTTTAACACGGAATGGCTGAGTATCAAAATCAATTGTATTTTTGACACAAAACAGCATCAAAAACATCACTCTAATATTTAAACATTGAATATCGGAATATATCTACAAGACCAAAATCGTTTCCAGGCCTGTGAAGTCTTTGTTCGGGTGCATTCCTATAAAAATTAGTAATAATGATGCATTTACATGGAACAGCGCCGACAACCTAGTACTCTGCGCAGGAACGTGGTATACAATCAGTTCAGTTAAATTAGGGACGTCCGGTATGCCATTTACTATTTTAAATAAAAATAATAAATCACTTGAAATTCTTAAAGATGGCATCTTTAAAGTAGAAAAGAACTTTTGACGATTCAGACACGTACACGCAAATATTTTCCAAAATAAAACACACAACAACGCCGAGAATGACTGGCTGATTCGTAATATTTGTGTTCAAATGCGGTATCCATTAAACCTGACTGTTTTATTATTGGTTCCAGGAAAGGCAAAAAATAAACAAGGATTAGTTGAAAAATAATATCATCTTAAAATTCCACAAGACAAACTAACGCGAGTGCCAGCCATAAAAGTGTGAGTCCCTCCACACAACTTTTATTATGCTCTTTGTGTTCCGCGCACAAATCGACCGCAGAATGGATATGCGGTTTTGCTATTAAATGGACAATAAACTACGCATATTTTGCAAATTACTACACCGCAGAAATTAATATTCGTGCCACGTGACCGTTTGATCATTGTGAAATGTGCGATTAAAAGTTGTAAGAAATCGACTACAAACTATCTTAACTGTAATTATGTTCATTCAAGATGTACAACCAGTGACGGGGGCGGATGGGCCCGGCGGGATGCCGGGAAAAATCCCGATCGCCTAGAATTTTGTTTTTATTTTATAAAATATAATACAAATTGAACAAGTTGGATTTTAAAATTAGATATTAAATAATCATTTAGATAAGCTATCAAGTAAATTGTATTGCATCATGCAATAAAGCATTTATTGTACTAAAATATTGTACGTACAGAGAACAATGGATATACCTAGGACTGAACTTAAAATAGATCGCGAAGATTACAAAAATATTACTGTCAGTCATTCTTGGCATTGTTTTGTTTTGCGACAGTAGACTAGAAAGTTTAATATTAATCTAAAGAGAGAAGTAGACACTATTAGTGAGAGTTGGTTTAATATTAATGTTAAGAGAAGTGGGTTATTAAAGAGTAAACTTTTTTTTAACAAATGCGTATTTTCTACATTATTTATTAATTTTAAATTATATTACAATAAATTCAAATTAAAAATATATTTTTTGTAAACGATTTTAAATATTGTGACAGCGGTTGTCTCGGAAACTTCCCGGTCCGGTTTTCAATCCACTGCTGACCAGTGACATCCCTTAAATCAAATTATTAACCTTATTGTAAGTGACCTTAAATGAAACATTCTCTATATTAAATTAATCTTACTGATTGTTCCCGACAATATTGTTCATCGACAATATTGTACATTCATCGACAAACGATTTTATACAAGATTGCTATAACAACCAACTCAGAAGCCATAAGATGA
The DNA here is from genome assembly GCA_022840565.1 of Eubasilissa regina. NCBI lineage: Eukaryota > Metazoa > Arthropoda > Insecta > Trichoptera > Phryganeidae > Eubasilissa > Eubasilissa regina. The sequence goes on from JAINEB010000018.1 coordinate 34,535,073, forward strand.
CATCATTGTGTACAACAGTTTTATTTATTAAGGAGTTTAATTAAGTACATTTCAAGGACTCTGAAATCACTCTCACTGGAGTGAATAGTTTGTGGGAAAATGGCAAGAACGGGAAGATAAGCTTAGTCAAATAATTTTCCTAATTACTAATTTTCTATTTACTAGAGTATTATTTTAATTTGTGTTAATGATTTATTTATTTTTTAACTTTAGTATTTTTATCAATAATCAGATAAAATACTTTGTTTAAACCACTATTTATTGATTATTCTACATGTTTCGACACATATGGTATCTTCTTCAGGAAACAATGTATATTGAAATTAAAAAATACAAGCATAAGTTGAAATTTTATAAATAAGAAAAAGTGTTAATAGCAAGCTAAATATTATAAATAACCAAATACTCTTCGTAAATAGTCACCTTTTAAATTTGTTTTCATATTAGTTCTTATTTATTCACCACTTTATAGTTTTGTTTTTATCTATGCTTGCATTTTTTAATTTCTGTATACATTGTTACTTGAAGAAGATACCATAGGTGTCGAAACATGTAGAATAATCAATAAATAGTGGTTTAACAAAGTATTTTGTCTAATTATTAATATGAAATGAGGCCACAAAGTAATTTTGCAAATAGTAAAGAAGAAATATATTATCTTGGCGATGTAACCTCAGAAAGTGGTTGAATGTCCGAAATGTTGATGATTCTATACAGAATAAATCAATATGGTCGCCAATCATAGTTTATTATTTATATGTACTACAATTATATATTATTTAGGAAGGCACCTATAAGTTCTACAAAATATATCTGAGAGAGAAGAATGAACAATGCTAAGCTGATCGTAGCATTGTCAACAGGATTAAGAGGAGGAGTCTGGTTATGATGAATGACTATAAATACAGTTACAACGCAAGTATTGATGACACCGGAAATACAGAGCATTCACGAAAGACTTGGCCTGACGAGATTAACCGGATGCTGTAAGATAGTCCTGTTAATAGCCTCAACGAACATACATGAGGTCTATGAATTTAAGCGAGGTGTCAGTACAGTACGGTATGGCGTTCTATTTTATATACTTACCCTCGCAGAGATAACCATACGGTAGTGATAAAAAGTTAAGAAATAAACTATTGTGTAAATAAATTTAAATTTATTTTATTTTATTTACGTATGTTAATTTTGTACTTCAAAATACATATTTTTCCAGATCATAAAAGGTGTACTCTCTGTCTACCGTCGGTTTCAGAAGGGGGCTCGTAACGATTTACATAGTCATTATTGTAAAGACACTCCAAAAGTCACCGAGCCAGATTTAATTTGTTTGAATATTCATTCTCTATTTGTATTCTAAATTCATCTTGTTACGTTAACTGGACGATTCCATTTGAATACCTACCTCAAAAAAATACTCAATAGCCATCAGGTTTTAATAATATTATAATTGTGCTAGACGATTAACCCGTGTCATCTACGGTTTCAGAGTTATTTTTATAACGTTTCTGAACTATTATAAAACAGTTATATCATAAAACTGTACAAACACTGAAATTTATTTATTTATTTAATACTTATATATGTATGTAGAAATAATTAAATATATTCGATTACCAGATACGTTCAGTTCATTCATTTATTCAATAAATTGTGCATGACTATAAATTGTGAGAAATCAATAAATTACACATTATGGTAGTAGAAACTGTGATTTCATATATAACATTTTATAATAATATGTATTATAAAAAACACAAAGATCGCATGCCGCCGATCGGTAGCTGCGTACAGCCTGTGCGCTGAAGTGAGGCTGACTTCCCACAGTAGTGGTTAGGTGCTGCTTCGGCAGATAAGTAGGAGGAGTGTCCCGATCACTATAATCTTATGCAGTAATCAACCTCTATCGTATTAACAATCAACTGATCATCGGTGTGTAAAAATGGTAAAAGGGACATTTTACAATCAAGATTAAAAGATGATAAATATTTAGTTATTGTTCCTAACCATGTTTCTGATGATATCAATTCTTGTCGATGCCTTATTAAGATTTAAAATATGATTAACGATGGAATGATTTTTTATAACAAAAAACATAATTTCTAACAAAAAAAATCTATCTATCGAAAAAATATTTAGTTGTTACTGGAATTTGAACCTGGACCTCTTCCTATCCGGGGAAGCGCATTCTCCACTTTCGCAATAGCAATTGAATACATTTTCGACTAATTTTCAACTTATATTCTGTAATATTTCCTATTGATACATTAACTATTACAATTTTAAAAGTAATCAACTTTATATTACTGTGAATCTTAAATACATTTAAGAAAAATCTGATAGCAGACGTCAGAATTAAACTCATTTATTTATTTTATTAAATTTGAAAACTTCAATTCAACTTATGTATTATAGAGATATGTATATATCTTCTTAATAGATCATTTCTGTTGTCTCAATTGTTAATCGTATTTAAAATTTAATACATATTCATTTTTTAACAATCACTCCATCACAATTAGAAAAATTACGGACTATCATAAATTTGTAACTGAAGTAAAAACTAACAGAAACATAAATTAACTCGAATATACTCCTTCTCTATACACGAGTCTTACACTTATAGAGAAGAAACAAATGTTAAAATATATATATATATACATATATCCACTGATTATTGAAATTGTATTATATTTTTAATATTAATAAAACAAGAAAGAAAAAAAAAATAGGGAAATGTCACCGGCCTTATGAGTTTATATATTTATTCATAAATTTATCGATCGGTAATTTTGATTACACATCATACTACGGTTATTATTTTAGCCTTCACTTGAAACACGTCGCACGTCACACGTTCTCGCAGAGCTGTCGGATTTCTGACAAACGTGTAAAAGTTTATTAGGTTCCGTGTGTTGAAATACCACCGAGCAATGAAAGACGGAGCTTTTAGAGTTTATTAATGTATTTTACTGCGACAAAGCGTATGCCACAAGCGAATGATTAACGTATAATTCAGCCGAGCACGCCACGGAGTAGAGTAGCCTTTATCCGTTTTGCTGTTGACAAAAAGTCACGCTAGAATCCGCCACGCCCCCGCGGAAGCTCCAGGCAGCCATGAAGCTCTCTGTTCACTACTTTTATTGTTGACAAGTAACTTCTTTTCACGTGAAAATAAATGAATGGCCAAAGTATAACATTGTTATGTAAGATTTTTGCCGGAATTAAGGCCATTTTATGTTTCAATGCAATAAATCGTCTGTGATGTTGTTTTGTTTCAGTGCAATAAATCGTCTTTGAATAATGTTGTTTTGTTTTTAATCACGAATCTATTATACAATGGTACAAGGTTTTCACTAAACTCAATATATACTTAATTCGCCAATTGTACTTTTCTATTAGCTATTATTATATATATATAACTCAGAATTAAGATTATCTAATTCCACAATAAAATAGACGAGGAAATAAAATGGCTATGGGCAGGCCATGTGGTTTATTATGGATACTCAAGAATGTGTCCTAGAGATAATTGAATGACAACATTCAACTTTAAATTATTTACATTAAAAATTGAAAATATAATAATGTCGATTGTTTAAAATATGCATCGTATATTTATTTCATAGAGATTAACTGATTCAAATTTTTTAAGAACCAAATTAGAATTAGTTCATTTTGAAAACAAATAATTAATATTAAAAATAAGTATAATGGTTGGTTGGTAATATACGAAATTTTACATTCATTTTTCATTGATGGCACTTACATTACAATATTTTAATAATTGTATACAGCTGCATGTGTGATTTATATATTTTTCTATTCCAGGAGGATTGAATTCTGACTTTATGAAATGCTAACTAAAATTAACTCTGAATAATATATATTTTTATATAATAATTTTACAGGACACAGGTTTGTGATATTTTTAATTAAATATTATATATTCATTAGAAATATATACATGCAAAATCAATTTATCGAAAAAATATTGTTTTTGCTAATGGGATTCGAACCTGGATGTCTTTCTATCCGGGAAAATGTGTTGGTGTAGCATAATCGGTGTGTCCAGAGATCCATATTCGAATCCCGGTAGCAACAACAATATTTTTTCGATAAACTGATTTTATATATACACCTTTCTAATTAATACATTTAATTTGTATTAATAATATAAACATTGGTGAACATAAATTTATTAATAAAAAATTACACTTTTCAACTATCTTTATTGAAATCACGAGCCGGAGCTATATTTGCGAGAATCCCATGAACCGGAGATGTATTCACGCTATTTTGATTGACTCCAATGTACTCCGAGCCCTGATGTAAGTAGACGTTTTTTCTTGAATTTTGTTTATGGTTATTTTATTAACTGGTAATCAGTCTAATTGCGCAAATAGGTAGAAAACAAGCACCTGTGTTATAAAAACATAATTGTATACCAAGCACTAATTGATGTTTAAATTGATCATAAACGTAAAAAAGGTACTCCTTAATTGTTACATTTGTTAATTTGCAACATTTAGCCGTTAAAACTGTGTAAATTTAAAACAAAAAATGCTGTTAGTCGTTTAGTAATCTCGTTTACGATGAATATAACAGAAATTATAAATTCAATTGTGAAGCAAGCGCTATTGTGACCGAACTTCATTACGAATGCAAAGCTAATGGGCGAAACAACAAAACCACTTCATCGATCAATGTTTTTAGACAAAAAAGGCAATTGTTTAAATATCAAAAAGTTAACAGGAGTACAATACATTGTTATTTAAAACATAATGACGCACGAAGTGTGCCCATTGTGAACATTGTTTCTCGCGAAGAGAGCGGGGATTGTGGAAAAAATCGCTTCATAAATCAATTTTTATCCGCAAAGAAAAACGTCCGTTCAGCGTTGATTGTTTTTCTTTGAGTACCAAATGTCGGAGAATAAAACGTGATGGTTCTAGGAACACTAGCGGGCCGCGATACAATTAGAATTGTATTGAATAATAAACTTGCACGGCCGTTAGGATCAAGTGGTTTTAAGTTTTTTGTTAATAGATTTATGATAACGCTTTTATTATTTATTTTTACAGTTATAGAGTGGGAAATTTGAAGTTACCTTATATTTTTATTGAACACGTGAGGTACTCAAATCATTGCCCATTGAATATTCGTTTATTTCTATTTGAATTAAGAATTGAATCATTCAAATAGCTTTTAAATTCAGAGTGACTTTATAATTTGATTCTAAAAATATTTTTGTTATTATATATTGGCTATTAAATATTATTTCGCATTTACAGAAATTTTTTAATAGGTGCTCTATTCAGCTTACTTACTTTCTTACCATCACGTCATTTCTCCGCGAGGGTAGGCAGAGAAGGTAGAACGCCATACTCTTCTGTCCTGACACAATTCTCGCCTCATCCACGTTCGTGCATCTTCTCATAGAAGCTCGCCATTTAAAATATATTTCGATATATACTCCATTTCTTTGGATTTAAACATTCTAAATATAATGTTGAATGTCATGACATAGATTTAAGTATGCAAGGTAATTTTATATCCAGTGCTATTTTTAAAATTCAAAAAACATACAGATATACTTTATTATTACTTATTAGAATAAATAATAATATCTTACAACGATATAATGCCGTCAACTTGCGGACTTAATTATATTTTTAAACCTTATTTAACAAAAAATACATAAATAAATACTACTTAAAACAATGCAGGTATCATATATATATTCTGGAACCATATCTGGTGATCATATCTTTCATTAAAAAAAATTATAATTTTCCATGTTTTATAATGTTTCTAACAGAATTAAATTATGCTTTATTTACACTGCTTTTTTTAAATACCTTCACATTGATTACATTTTATTTAGATATACTTATCTATATTAATACTATTTTTATTTTTAATATTTGTCTAAGTGATGTTTTTTTAATGTCACTACGTACCGGTGAGGTATAACAACAATAATTTGTTTATTCCACTGTACCCGGATTATAAATACAAGTCCTGGTCCGTCATATGAATAATCAATTTTTAGCATAAATATTATACACGAAATATAAAATATACACATAAAACAGAAGATACAGAAAAGATTTACGATTAAATTAAATTTACAAATATATATTTAAGACTTTAAAGTACTTACCATCATGTCGTAGGCAGAGAAGATAGAGCGCCACACTCTTTTATTGTGACACACAGTTCTCGCCTCATCCACATTCATACATCTTCTCATTCAAGCTCGCCGATTATTGAGGCTTCTAACAGGATCATCCCCCAGTATCTGGTTTACCAAGTCTTCCGCGGACGTCCTCTACTTCTGGTACCATCAACACTTGCGTCGTATATCTATCTTACCATTCTCTCCTCATTCATCCGTTCCATATGACCAATTCTAAATTTTACTCACTATACTAAGATTACATTCTTTCCTTATTTATTCATTCTCTACTCTTTGATAAATGGATCTGTCACGCATGCGCCTAAGCGATCTCATTACCACTGCATTTGATTCTCTTCTGCGAACTTCAGGCCTCACTTCCTTACATCGGTGTCGGTACCAGTATTATAATTAAATAATTTCATATCTTTTCTGAAGATGATAGGTAAGTACTAACATTCCGAAACATAGTAAGTTAATTTAGTTGTGGATTAACCTGGTTAACCAATGTTTTTTTTTGTTTTCTTAATATCTTATATATCATCAGAGTAGTTACAAATAACTCCTACCTTTTAGCGGCAGAATTTATATATTTAATTCTTTAACGTAGTCAAAACGTATTTGCATACATTTAAATGAATTTGCCATTATCTTACTCATTTTCTGACCATAAATAATTCCCCGAGGATGATACAATGAGAAACGCAGGCACGAAGAGACGGAGAGCCCTTAGAAAGGCATTATTTACAAGATGCACTACTAAAAGTAGCCCTGTAAGCCTTCCGAAAGGCAAGGTTAACATACTCCCGTGTTGTTGGACATGCGCTCTCCCAAGCATTGTTATTGTTACTGTTATTATAACTACCGACAATAAATAACGGGATAAAACCCAACGAATTAGTAAAATGCGCCCATCATTTCTCTACTCGTCCACTGTACTACTTGTTTATTTAAATTATTAAAAAGTATAATGTGAGCGGGACATGAACCTGTTATCTTTCGGCTCAATAGTTGGGGCTACATTTTTCTAGTCAAGTCTAGTATGTATGCACATGTAGGTACATGCAATGAATGTAAAAATATGCTGCACCACTATATTTGCTCATCAGTAAATACAAAAATAAGTAAACATGTTGATATGAAAAATTAATGCATTATGTTACAATAAATAACTCGTGAAACAATTATGACTATTTACTATTTTAAAAGCATATTAAAAAAATCTACTCATTGTTCTGTAATAATATTGAGTAAAGTAATTAATTTCGATTTAAATTTTTATTAATAAATATTTTTTATTATAAAAAGTTATTTTAGTAATCGTTGAAGTTTTTAGCATAGTGTTAATTTTTGAAAAATCTTAATATTTATAAAAATAAGGATGTATAAAATGTGTTAATTTTGTAAAAAATTTGATCTTTACGAGTATGATTTTGATAATTTTAAACTATAAATTTCTTGGACTAAAAAATCAGCTTCATGTGCCAAAATGCAACGTAATCATTACTCTATCTTAATTTAATTCAAACAATAACTAATATCTATAAATTTAAATATGCAATTAAAATATATGTATTTTTTTAAGGAGAACACGTTATTATTATTATGATTTGCATAGTTTTAGAACACTGTTCTGTGGTATTTAATACAAAGTAAATGATCAACTAGAAAGATATACAGCAAAAATTAATTTTTCGAAAAAATATTTTAGTTGCTACTGATATCATTTGTATTATATTTTTTCCACCATATCATCACTAATATAATAAGGGCAGTAAAAGTTACAAATACATAATACCTCTCTTTTAGATATAGAAAACATTATTTCAAATTCTGACTACCCAAAAAAAAAAATTTAAAACGTTCTTTATTTTGGACAAAAAAGTAGTCATTTAAATCAAAACAATGATTATACTATTTACTTGTACATACCATAATACTATTAGAAAAGTATTTATCAAAATTGAAAATAAAACATAAATGGTCTTAAATGTTTTATTAGGTAGAGACACTTATTGCGATGCGCCAAAATGCCACCCCAAGGCAGTTATACACCTTGGTGAATCCATTTGACCAAAAAATTGAATTTCCCAAATCTAATTTTTGTACATTGTATTGTTGTTAAGGTCCTGTTGAAGTTAGGGGTCCAAAAGAAAGTGTTGGAGCGTTTCAAATCCTGACCAAACATTTTTGTTATATAATGCATATTAAAATACAAATCTATAGTCCGGTTATCAAATCCGGTGCACGGTTAAAAAACAGCTTATAATTTATTCAATCACGTTCCATACCACAGAATGGTCGATACTATAGAAAAAGCAATGCATTTAAATGTAGACAACATCGAGGAGAAGAGAATCAGCAATACAAAATAGACAAGTACTTTTCAATATGATTTTGCATCATCTAAAAAATATTATAAATAATTTCAGTAGACCAAATATTACATAAATATTGACGACTTAGTATGGACTAGTAGGTATTATTAAATACATAGTCTGTGGAATAATAACATTTTTTGTTAACTCAAAAACAAGGCTTAAATAAATTCAGTAGACCAAACAATATTATGTAAAAAATGTTATAAATCATTGGGTGTTTGTTTTACAATGTGATTAATTCATTATTAAATATAAATAATGAATACCTATTAATACAACGAATAGAAATAATAAAATAAATATGAATTAAATATATTAATTAGGAAGATATACATATGAAATCAATTTTACCGAAAAATATTGTTGTTGCACTACCGGGATTTGAATCTGGACCTCTTTCCAGTCCAGTAAAGGTGCATTATCCAACTATGCTACAGTGACGATATTTTTAGCGACAAATTTTCGAATCTATATGTTAATTTTTTGATATTAGTACATTTAACCGTTCCATTATTTGAAAGAGCCATCTACCTTATTTTTACGGAATCTCGGTTTAATGTTTGGTTTGTGTAATATTTATATCGAACAACATATATACTTACTTACTAACCAGAGAGGAAAGAGCGCCACACTTTTCTATCCTGACACGCAATTCTCGCCTCATCCACATTCATACATTTTCTCATACAAGCTCTCCGATTGTTGAGGCTTCTAACAGAACCATCTTTCATTGTCTGGTTTACTCGGTAGTGCCAAGACTTCCGCGGACGTCCTCTATTTCTGATGCTCTCCTCATTCATCCATTCCATATGACCAAACCACCTAAGTGATCGTTTCTTAATCTTACTCATTATACTAACATCAGCTTTACATTCTTCACTCTGTCATAAATAGATTTGCCACATATACACCTAAGTGATCTCATTTCCACTGCATCCAGTCTTCTTTCGTTACTCTCCTCCCAGCTCCAGACCTCACTTCCATATATCAGTGTCGGTACCAGGACTCCATTGTGCACCGCTAGTCTTGCCTCGCTTGAAAAATTCCCGTTAAATATAATTCCATTCAAAGCGCCGTTCACTTTATTCCCTGCAGTCATTCTCCTTTCGATTTCATTCTCAGCCTTTCCGTTTCTATCAAACATACTTCCCAAATACACAAACTTATCTACTTGTTCCAAACATTCATTACCTACAAGTATTTTGCACGGTGTCTTGTTTTCCTCCTCGAATACCATCACTTATATCATATATATTTATATATTATATAACACGATGTTTTAGAAGAAACTTGTATTTTCTTCCAATACTTTGCAGCATTGATATTCCTAATATTGTTGTCTCACGCATTAAGACCCAGGACTCAAAACCAACTGGTTCTGAATTAATCCGCAGTGACCACAAGTCATTACCTGTCTAGTTGGGCATATGCCAAGGGACAGGAAAGTTAGATAAGCCGGGACAAATTGCCCCAAGAATAGAATGAACATGTATCTTATTTATTAAAATTTAACTAAAGTGTGCTAAATACACATATACCTACATATTGGGTATTTCCAAAAACAAATTTAAAAATACTGAAAATGTATTAATTAATTGATATGGCAGTTACTTTGTGGTGCAATTCGGAAGTATGGAGTGATGCTATATAATTTTTTTTTTATAATTAAACAATATTTGTACTACACTTAATTTTGAGAGGTGTAATCTAATCATTTTTTTACACTTGTTACAATTGTTATTTATACCTTTTGATGGCAGGGACTGCATCTCTAGAAATTAAAGTCATGTTAAAAATAATACTCAGTTGCGTGTACAGTACAATGTGTGATTTATTTAAAATATTTAAATACTAGCTGAAAAATATAGATAAATATTGTCTAGATAGTTATCGCGGCCGAACACATTAGGTACGGTGTACCCACGTGACGTCTGGTATTTTATCATGACTTTATAGGTAGGTATAGGGTAAACAGTCTTGTATCAGGTCTCAACAATTTCAATTGATTGCGCGTACATGGAAAAAATTAAAGATCGGTACGCGACAGTTATAGTTGTGGATCTGCGTACGAAATACAAAGGGTAATGAATGTCTCTGAACGGTCCGTACTCTTCAATACTTGCCTTGCAATAATGCAAGCTTTAAGAGTCGTGTTTCGTTCATTCCAAGTTCGTGTGCACGTACGGACCTTTGGCCTTGAGTTTCTGAGATTTGTCAAATGTTAAGGACGAAGTGTATTAATCAGTCATTCCGCTTTGGAGCGTTGTTCTATATAAAATACGAAAAGCCTAATAAACTCTGCACAAAATCTGTGCTTTATGTTATAAGTTACAATAGTTTTAAATTGATAGTACTGTCATAAAAAAATAGATTCAATACAATACCAATAGCACTATAATAAATTAATAATAAAACGACCGGAGAGAAAAACTTTTTTTTTTCTTATTTAGCGATAAATCAAAATTTCCGAAGTATTCTAAATATTATATTCACGATAATCGCCTATTATTTATAGATCTTCTACTCATATTTGCCATACTGACGTTTTGGCATGATTTTTGTTAGCCATTATCATTATCATGCCATACAATAATGTATAAGAAAAATAAATAAACTAGAATCAAATAAATGTATTAATTAGAAAGATATACATATAAAATCAATTTTATCGAAAAATATTGTTTTTGCGTTACCGGGTTTCGAACTAGGATCTCTTTCCAATCCGAGGAAGGAGCATTATCCAACTATGCTTCAGCGACAGTACTTTTGACGACAAATTTTTGAACCTACATATTACACTTTTTTCAAATTAATACATCTATCGTTTCATTATTTGAAAGCCATCTACTTTGCTTTTAACAAAAAATTTTACAACATTTTTTACAAAAACAAAGTAGATGGCTATCAAATAATGGAACGATAGATGTATTGATGTGAAAAAGTGTAACATGTGGATTCGAAAATCTGTCGTCAAAAGTACTGTCGCTGTAGCATAGTTGGTTAATGCACGTTCCCCGGTTTAGAAAGAGATCCAGGTTCGAATCCCGGTAGCGCGACAACAATATTTTTCGATAAAATTGATTCTATATGTATATCTTTCTAATTAATACATTTAATTAGTATTTAAAATATTACAGACCAACGTTTTGAATAATTACAACTTCGCAATAAGAATGTGTTCTCCTTAATAAACTAGAATCATTAAAAAAAAAAACAAATCAAATGCAGAATTCAAATTTTGAAAATCTTAAGAAATATTAATAATATATATTGAGCATATGTTTTAGTGAGTCAAAAGCGCCGTGTCTTCCCGCCTCGGTCGTAAACAAGACAAATTACTCACGGCCGCGACTACATGGCCATTCAACAGTCAGGGACCACTCGAAAATATTAATTTATTGCCATTATAAATTGCATGCTGTACCCGCGCATGGGTCGCGCACGGTCAGCGACAAATGTTTCGCTACTCAAAGTATTATTTTTGAATGTTGGGAGGGGATTGAATTTTTTTTGTGAGTTTTTTTTGTTAATGAATCAACTAGAAAGATATCTTTCTACTTGATTCGTTAATTTGTATGAATACTCACAAAATAAAATTCAATCCACCCCCCCCCCCCAACATCCAAAAATAGTACTAAAAATAGTGCAGAAACATTTGTCGCTGACCAAACAGGTCCGAAATTTACAGAAAAAATAGGGAGAACACATTCTCATTGTGAAGTTGTAATTATTCAGAACAGAGGTCTGTGATATTTTAAATACTAATTAAATGTATGCACCTTCCCCGGATTGAAAAAGAGATCCAGGTTTGAATCCTGGTAACTCAACAACAATATTTTCCGATTACATTGATTTTATATGTATATCTTTCTAATGAATACATTTAATTAGTATTTAAAATACTTTTTTGAGACACAGATATTTTCTGTATATCTTTCTAGTTAATTCATTATTTTTTTATCAAAATATCACAGAATTATATTCTGAAAATATAACTTTAAGACAGAAATTTGTTTAAAAAAAAAGTGTTTTCAATATTTTTTTTTTTACAAATGCCTGAAGAACTGCCTGGTTTATACAGTCAACTATTAGATCTGGATGATCCGCATCGCCAATGATGCTGATAATCGATGACGAAGTATGTATAATACTATGCTAGATGATATGCTTTCCTCGTTCATGTCAGTACTGACATATAATGGCGTCAATCAGATGAGACTCAGAGACACTTCCACAAGTCTCAGTCCCGCTGACTCTAGGTTATTTCTAGCTAGATGCAACGTATCTACCGTTTTAGCACTCTTCCAGGTCTTTTTCGGCCAAAAGTTGTGCTCAGGATAGTCTCCTTTTATAGGCCGTCATAATGCATAATGTGACCGAAGAATTGAATAAATATTTTGTTCACTGTTGTATATAATCCTGACAGTTTGATTTGTTACAAAATTGAGGTATTCATGCGTCGTTCTATCGAAGGAATACGTAAAATCATTCTCCAGTAATTCCATGCCGATGATGGAAATTATACACGTTGTGCAAAAATACGAAAATATTATGTTAAATTTTGTAAATTAATTACTGTATCACAGAAGGCGAGATATAAGGATGTACATTGCCACTACTATGTGTTCCTTACGAGAAACAATAAATGTAGTCCAGGGTGGTTCGCCGATCTCTACTTCTCTTATCTGGCAATGATGATGATGATTACAAGGTCAGAATAAATAAAATAAAAGAAATGTTCAATCTAAATACACTACGGTGACAAAATCGAGGATGCTAATCCGCCAGCAGAATACATTTTATTTCGCTAGATAAAATTTTCCCACCATTTTCAGCGAGTAGACAGCGGCAGGCGTTAAAGAGACGCGTTTTATCAAAGAATGAAAGTCATTGTTTGCCGAAATATATCTCGTCTTGCTGTCGCTACGCTGATGATTCACAGTAAAAATATTTTTCGTGTACTTAATACGTCAATATAATTGGCATCACCTCGGCGACCAATCCTGTGCGATACAGCTACGTATACTTTAAAAAATTATGTTTAAACTTAATACAATGTGACTGATCAATCTAGAAATGTTCAATGTTTTCCTCAGCACGAGCGAAACCTAGTTAAGCCAGTATTAAAATATATAATACTATGCAATAATAATAATAATAATACGAGTTACACAAATAGGTATGTATAAATGTATGTGAAGCATCACATGAAGAGACAGGAAAACAAATCAGTCAGGAGTAGTTGATATACTCGTAATTGAATATGCCGAGAAAATTAACTTATTTAATGCATTCATCATTACATTTTCCTTTCATTTATTCCCTACTCACTTCACTAGATCATAGTGATGAGAAAAAATGCTTCTCATAACTCACTGTTGTGATTGTGATTGATATTTAATAATATCAGTAATTGAAAACTCTGACTGTGATCACAGTTTCATTACTAATACGTATGCGCCGCACGACATCACAATACACGAAATAAATAAAAAACATAATTTTGAGCGTATTTACTTATATTATTCAAACTTCATTTGCCTAAAAAATATATAATTAATACATATCTAATCAAATTTGATATCACTACAAAGAGAATGAAAAACGTGAAAAAATGTGAGTTTATTTTTCTGGTCTAATTCTCAGTATTTCGGGTCAAATTCGTAAAACATTTTTTGCAGAACCTACTAGATGGCGCTTATCACGAATTATAACGCCATTCCTTCGTTAATATTTTCGTTCTATATGCACATGCGCTAAATTGCGATTCACAACTAAATATAAATATAATTTAAAAATTAATCATGAATCACGATATTCCCAGATATTCAATCACTGATAGTGATTGTAACTCTAAGTATCAGTGATTGACTCACGGTTCGTGATTTTGAGCTCATCACTAATAGATCAAGGTGGAAATGATTAATGAAATGGCAATAAGAAGGCCACATCGCTCGGAGGACAATCGTTAGACGAATACAATCATTCAGTAATGACCGAGAAGAATCAAGAAGCCGATAAGCCACCCTAAAAGCCGCTGGACCGACTAAATTATCAAATTCTGCGGAGATATGTGTAATAACAGTGAACAGAAAAAAGTAGGAGACACTTGTGGAAGCCTTTACTCAGCAGTGGATATAAAATGGCTGATAATGAAGTCTAATACAGTAACTCTGTGTTGTCCCACGTGAGATTTATATACGAACCAACAATCGGTTTTCGAAAAAATCATTTTATCACCCTGATAAAGAAAGAATTTAAAAAAAATTTAATAGTAAATATTAAAAATGAATAAATAAGTGAATCTAATAAAAGTTATCTAGTAAAATTAATGAGTGAGTCTAGTAAAACTCAAATGAAACTCATTCCGCGCACTGTGCGCAGAGTGGCTGAGCGGGGCGACAAGTGATCATTCCCCACCGCGGACATAATAACGAATTAAATTACAATTTTATAAATAAATCTTTTTTCTCTTTTTGTACATTCCCGTCAGTGTGGATAAATAAAGTGCACATTTTTCTCGCAACACGATGCAACATTCGCTTTAACGACGCATTGTAATTTGGATAAAATATATGAAATGCATACGTGAAGGTAAGTAGGTACTTAATGGTTGTCAGAAAAGATTGTTTATCGCTGACGTGTGCTTTGGAAATTTTGTCATATTTTGTCAGGCATTAATGTTAGTTCCACATTTACGAAAAAGATAATTCTCTTGCATGATATAAAATATTGATATATTTTTTTAAGGTAAGCGAGACAAAAATATATTTTTTTAGAAACATTGATATAAGACAAATATTATATATTTGAAATAATGATATTCTCGTATTTCTAATACACCTCCTTCTTTAAAAACCACTACTCTTAATAATAATAATAGTTTGACGATTTGGCCATTTTCGTAAAAAAATTACTTGAAGAGCACTTTGCATAAACCCTAAAATTAAACACTTATGATTATGATTTTGTAAAAAGGTGCATTTTCAGTGTTTGTAAAATAAATAAAGTTTCTAATGAATTGTTCATTATTACGGAGGCCAAAGAGTTCCACGCTCTTGAGCCTGCCACCGAAAATATTCGTTTACAGAAATAAATGTTCTGGTGAAGACTGATCGGTTCTACAACTCTTCCTGCGGCTGAACTAGACCCTGACCATAGAGTTTGACGTCTACCATTCAAGTTTTCTGGAATGCAGAGCTTTTGAAGATACAGAGGAATTATATTACATGTCGCCTTGTACGTCAGCCAATTAATAGTTAAAATTTTGACTATGACTATGCTCCTCCACTTGACTATGCTCTTCCACTTTTTCCGGCATTCTGCAGATCTTAGGTCTGTCACCAAAGAAGTGCCTGTTGTCTTTTCCACTTGGTTAGTCCAATGGTCTTCTTATTCCTCTTCGAGCTACGATATGGCTCACTACAACAAGTTTCTCCAAGTTTGTCTTTTCTTCTCCCAAATGCCCAAAAAAAATTGAAAGATTCTTCTTAAGTAAATGGTACCTACTATAAATTCAAATGATCGAAAAAGTAACCAAGAAAAAACAACTTATTATAATAAAGAACGTAGTTCTCAAAGCACATTACAAAAGTTATTACTTGGTCAATCAGTATATAAAACTATTGTATTTTTTTTACAATTGAGGGGTATAGAAACAAAACCGTCACTTCATTGAAAATGATTATCTGACAATAGTGGTAGTTTTAAAATTGATAACCGCTCTTGAATACATGTTTGTATGGTTAAGAAGAATTTATTATAAATACAAATTAAATTAATCAGCTGGAAAAAATCTGTATATCGAAAAAATATTTAGTTGCTACCGAGATTCGAATCTGGACCTCTTCTTATTCGGGGAAGCGCGCTCTCCGATTTCCCTATAGCAATCGAATTTTTTCTGTATATCTTTCTGGTTGATTCGTTTGATTTGTATTAAAATACCACAGAACTATATTCTGAAAAGCAGTTATTATTATTTATTTGCCTATAAAATCAGTGACAAATACGTTTATTTCAATTTCGTCAATTGATTAGTGGCGGTTTTGTATTTATACCCTTCAATTGAACGCATTTGTTGTCTTATTTATTACGTAATTCAATAACCATTCAAACATTTCGCATCATACATTTTCAAAGAAAAACCAACCCCGCCTCTCGTCAAAAAACAGTCCCGCAGCTCGCTGGGAGAGCGTCCTGCGTCAGGGGGAGGGACTCCCACTCCGGGGGTCCAAGGAGGTTCCCACTTTTCCCAGGGAACTCCCTAGAAATCCTTTCCTCAACACCAATGAAGGCGGTTCCTTTTAAAAAACTATATCTAACGATCACATTAGAGCGGTAACAAGAAACCATTTATGCCATG
Source organism: Eubasilissa regina (assembly GCA_022840565.1). Lineage (NCBI taxonomy): Eukaryota > Metazoa > Arthropoda > Insecta > Trichoptera > Phryganeidae > Eubasilissa > Eubasilissa regina. The sequence continues at coordinate 34,551,997 of JAINEB010000018.1, forward strand.
AAAGACCACCTTGTTCCATTATCGCAGCTCTCTTGATTTATTCACATTATTGTCGCTTTATCGTGATATAATTTTGGAAATAGGTGAACGGAATAAATTAATACAAATTGACTTTCACACGAAAACGTGTTTTGGTTCATTCACACGCAGAGCTATTTTTAATGCCCCAGCTACATATCGGCGGTATAATAACTGTATCAATAAATTGAAAAGACCGCCATCTCCATGCTATCTTCGAGCATTAATCACCGAATACCCTTTGTAATTTTGCCTACTATATTTTATTGGATGTCGTTACAATGGATGTTAGAGTAATTTATTTGATAAATGAATTGTTTACATACGATTCAGCTTGTAACAACCCCTTTATAACTTACACATATTCAAATCTTCAGAAACCGATTTATTAAACAAATTGACTCACTTTATTCCAGAAACTTGAAATACCAAGTTGCTTGAAGCGGTTTTATTGCCTTACGTATTACTTTTGTATAATACTGCTGTTAGTGAATCACGAAGTTGATATAATACTATACGGTTATCTGCTATCGATTCATTTCATTAACATACCTTCCATATAAAGTTTTGACTTACAAATGACCTTCGTATAATATGAACACTGACAATTTTAAAATTTTGTAATTTGTAAATTCCGCTTGTGTAATTTAAGAAAATATGTACATTTTTGCATTTATTTCTGAATATAACAATATTATTAGGAATGCGTTTGTTATTCAAACTCTCAAAAACAATTTAATGCATGTAATTTTTCCATTTGAGTACTTTGAAATAACGGTCAAATATATAATTATATCACAGCAATGCATCTTGGATGTGCAACCTTAAAATTTCCACTGATATACTCACTCCAAAGTCTATCCAGTCTTGTCACTACTATCATCTGTTTAATGTTCATATTTATATTCTAATACTATTAAATATAAGAAACGTTTAGTTTTATTTTATAGCTTTTTTAATATTAACAAATTACTTTGTGGCCGCCCATTACATAAATAATAAGACAAAACACTTCATTTAAACCACTATTTATTGATAAATCAACACATTTCTATGCCTATGATATCTTCTTCAGGAAACAATGTGTACTAAAATTAAAAATACAAGCAATGATAAAAACAAAACAGTAAGTTTAAGTGGTATATTGTTTCCTAAAGAAGATACTATAGGTATCGAAATAAATAGTGGTTTAAACAAAGTGTTTAGTCTTATTATTTTTTTTATAGCATTTAAAACATGATTGTTAAGAAATCGCAAACGATCGGTGGTATTATAAATAGACACTGGCAGAAATACAATTTTTTGCTAACTATCAATTCAGATTAAATAGCTACATATAAGGTTATGTAACATTTTGTATTGAAAAAAAAAATACTTAAGCCTTATTTTTATGCATAATATTCCGAGTGTCACGCGTAAGAAAATTTTAAAGGTAAATTGATGAAAACATTGAAGTGAATGTCAATTTCTTTTAAAATATATGAATTAGGTGGATATTTGATATTTAACCTTTTTGTTCTGAATGTAAATTCTTCAAATAGGCAACAAACAAGTCCATTTTTATTGTAAGAAATTTAAAAAAATGCAACACTAATGCTGCTGTACTGTACTAATTATTAGATAATTATAGATTTTTTTTTTTTTGCAGAAATCGTCAAAAATGTACGTCTTTTGTGCCCGTCCTACGACGGGTGCATTTATTAATGAGTCTGGAAATAATTCACAAATCAAATTGCTTTCACGCATATGAACTAAGTCAAAATTCTCACCAAATAAGCTTTCTGTAATTTATAAAAAAAATTTACGTGATATCAAATATCAAAATGGCGTTCACATGCGTCTTATAGAACTGATAAATATATAACATGCAGTAGGTACGGATAATAATATTCGACGATCTGTATCTAAACTAATCTCTCACTCATGGGAACAATTGAATCCCCACGAAGGGGATTAAACTCCAGTACAATCAATACTCCATTGAAGAAACGAGATATCCCAACGGATCTTAATACAATTCATAAAAAAATGAAAAGTTTTTGCAATAAGGGATTATAAATATCTATTATGGAACTGGTTTTTTTTAACAATTTCTTTCAGACATCGTTATATAGAATATTTTATTACTTTACACTTGCTTTGAAATTGTCTAATGAACTTTATGTTTAATTGTGCATAAATTCTAATTCAAATCTGTATTAAGAATTTTTATTATTCATGATTTTGTCAATAAATGAGAATTTAGAATTTATAAAAATGAGTAATGTACGAGTATAATATAAATATGTACAAAATGTGGTGGTCGCTTAGAGGCCACGGCCAGTATTTCCGTAAAACCCATTTTTTTTAAATAAATATAAATTAACATAATGCACCGTCTTGGCGATTTTTTTTAAACTAATCTGCCAGCGATTTGAACCTGCGTTCACAAAATTCTGATTTTGAGCACATTCGTCTACGACCGACAATATTATTACATTTATAATAAATGTACAATATTGTTCGTTGACACCTTAATTCCGTTTGTAGTTGTTATATTTGAGGATTAACGTTGGTCGGCATTTTATTCCAACATATTAATGTTAGCAAAATCTTCCTTAAAACAAGCGTTTGCCTAATAGATACAGGTATCCATATACTCTATATTTAATATATATATTTAATATTTAATTAATAATAGTTTTCATTCATTCACCATAGAACTACTGTCCTGAAGCAGATTCTGCTACCTTGTTTTGACACTCGTCGACCTCAAGGGCAAGTAGGTGTCTTTGGATCCTATCTAGCCAACGGAATCGCGGTCGAGTCCCTTCTGGTTTTCGATATGTTAGGTGGGCATATGCCCGTCTCGACACAGAATTTCTCTAGTGAGACGGGCACAGTCCAAACAGATTTTTACATAGTATTATATAGTTACTAATAAAATAATAAATAATAATAATATCGTGAGACTCTTACATCACAGTAAGATGCCCAATAAATTAATTTTTACAAGTGTTTAATGTAAACGAAATAAATTTACTTTAATACAAATTAAATACATTATTAGAAAGATAAACATATAAAATCAATGTACCGAAAAAAATTATTTGTTGCTACCGAGATTCGAACCTGGATCTCTTCATATCCGTGGAAATGCCTTAACCGATTAACCGATACACTAACACAGTAAGTTGACGACAAATTTTCAAACTTATATCTAGCACTTTCAAATTGATACACCTGTCGTTCTATTATTTGAAATCCTTCTTAGCACTGGCAACAACAAAAATATTGTTTCAATGAATTGATTTTATATGTATATCTTTTTAATAAATACATATAATTTGTATTAAAAATATCACAGGTCTATGTTCTGAAAAATTGCATCTTCACAATAAGAATGTGATTTTAAAATAAATTTACTTTCTTTAAAATTAACAAACCATGTTTTATCTCATGTAAAATTGATTATTATATTTTTAAATGGCCTTTCTTATATTTGTGTACATATGTTTAGTTATTATAAGCTGTCAACTTAATAATGCCACTCACTATATGTATTGCAATCTATCGGAATACACATAGTTCATCAGCGACCGCTTGTATTTGCGTAACAAGCTTAAAAAATTAAGAATTTCATCAATAAATGTAGTTAAATTCACCTACAAAGGACACCGATTTCTAATATCAGGTTCATAGAAGGACGAGCACGAGCTACGACGATCCCAAGAGTCCTGCCAAAAGTGACGACAAAGCAGCGATTCTTTTCATTAGATATTATAATTTTTCAGTCGCACAATGGAATAATACGACCGCCTATCGCCGTTATTGATTCGCCTCGGTATTTCCGCGCAACTGTCCCTTTTCGAGGCCATTGTTATAATTGCGAAGGCAAGAATGGAAGTGACAATGTTGCGCCCGAGGAGGCTCTCGCCGAGGGAGAGCGGCCCACAATGGGACTGAGGAGAAGAAATGAAAGAAAAAATGATAGCAAAACAACGGGTGAATGCGAAGAATGGGGGACAAAAATCGAAAAGCACCCAACATTCAGGGGACACAATTGAATTATTATTCGTTTTGATCCATTTTAAGATTCAAAACCCTTGGGCAGATTTAAAGGGTGTCTCTTGTTTCGTTACAGCGTTATACTGAATTTTTTACTATGAGATATTATAATAGAGGAGATTTATAAACTGTAAAATCATAATACAAATTAAACGTATTAATTAGTAAGATATACATATAAAATCAATTTTATCGAAAATATTTGTTGTTGCTACAGGAATTCTCGAACCTAGATCTCTTCCGATTCGGGGAACGTGCATTAACCGATTATGCTATAGCACCGCGGTGCATTGACGATAAATTTTCGAACCTATATGTTACACTTTTCAAATTAATTCATGTATCGTTCCATTATTTGAAATACATCTTTAACATCACAGACCTCTGTTCTGAATAATTACAACTTCACAATTAGAATGTGTTCTCCTTAATAATGTAAATTCTTAGTTTTTTTTAAGAGCAGGTCTTTTAATCTATCCACGAACCAAATATTTTTAAATTCAATAATATTTATCTATTATTACATGTTAATCTGTTTATAAAATCAAAATAGTACAATTGAGGGTACTGGTTTTACGTATTGTGTTAATTTAATAACAACCACGCATTGTGCTTCTTTATGTGAATTGATTTTAGCTGCAAAGTCAATTGCTTTTGCTCTCCGCTATTACTATTATTAAGATTCGACTAATACATAGCAGTCTTCACTTTCCTAAAAGTTAAATGGCTGCCATTATGTATGCTAACTTGTTTTGAAAGAGGTATTGCATTTATTTTGTGTTTTAAACCAGACTATAGCAAATAATAGGTGCATTATATGTATATAATATATTGTTTTTCAAGCTCTTATAGGTTCTTCACATATTTTTCTAAATAAATATGGAGATTGCTGAGATTCCAACTAGTATCCTCACTTATTCCACATCATTACATTTTCTAACACAACAATATCAATTCATTACAAAATTGTGTGTTGTTGAACATATTAAAATATTGTTAATATAAGTATAGTGGTTTGAATAGGAAATATATAAAGTTGAATGTTCAGGCATATTTTAATGTAATGTGTTAATAATCATTTGTCACATATACAGATAATGAACGTGTATTATATTGCTTAAAATAATATTTTCATTAATGGCATCTATGTTGTTTCGGGGAAATGAATATCAAATTTTCAGACCATAGATGGCGACAGTGAAGTTGTAGTTAATAATACTCGAAGTATTTCTACACGGTAACATATAAAAAACTTAACATATATAGAAATTTTATAGATAAGAAGGTTGATTGAGTGGAATGGTGAATATTACATTGTGTAAAGTGATCACTTACTCCAGCCGAAGACAGTTTGTAAGCCCTGTAATACCCATGCTTCCATACTTCCCATATAATGTAATTCAATATAAATAGCTTCGTCTCTATGAGACATTTATAATTAGTTTAATAACAATGCAATGATGCAAAAATCCAGCAATTGTGTGTTCTTGGACATATTCAAATATTGTTAATTATTATACATTAGTTTTAATATTTTTATTTAAGCTTATACTACAATATAAGCTGTATTGAAATTGTATCACCACTCTAGTTAAATAATTTAAACCCAACACCGTCGTATAAACTTCGTGTAAGATCAGAATAATCTAAGCAAAATAACGAAGAAAAGATTCTGAATTCAAATAAAACCCACAAAAGTTTTGCCTTTTTACTGTAATAAATATGACTTGATTATTAAATTTCTGTCCGCTATGGACAAGCTCAAAAAGATCTAGCAAGAATACAATACTGAGATGGTGCTGAAACGTGAACTCTGAGAAAACTGTATAACCCGCAGTACGAATTCTCCGATTATAGATGAATTAAACATAGAACAGTGTTTTTCTATATGACTCAGTAATAATCTGATTAAGAATGAAGATAGCATGCAAAATTAGTATTAAGAACCAGACGTAGTCGAAAGTAACCAACATGAAGGACTGTCTTGGTTAAAATGCACAGAAAATACCTGAGAATACGGCGACAGATTATGTATTCTATTCATAATATTTAGTAGCAATTCCATAATCCCGACCCCTCTCATTAAGAGAGTAAAAGGAAGATGAATATGAATTAAATTTTATGAAATCTAGTATTTATTTGCGCTTTCTAATACCGTTTAAAAATCTCGGCTCAAATGTTCGGGACACCATTGAATGCCGCCAGATGTTTATTGTCAGAAGCCTCCAGAAAGAAAGCCTATCGAATGCCCGCAACATGCTCCGACAAATGAAGAGGCGTTAAGTATTTAATATTGCCACCCTGGTTTAAATATATGAACATTAACTAATCGTTTCTCCGCGTGGGTAGGCAGAGAGGACAGAGCGTCTCACTGTTCTGTCCTGACACACAATTCTCGCCTCATCCACATCCATACATCTTCTCATACAAGCTCGATGATTATTGAGGCTTCTAACAGAACCATCCTCCAGTATCTGGTTTGCCTGGTCACGCCAAGTCTTCCGTGGACGTCTTCTACTTCTAGTGCCATCAACACTTGCGTCATATATCTTTCTTACAAATATCTTCTCATTCATCCGTTCCATATGACCTAACTACCTAAGTGATCTTTTCTTAATCTTGCTCATTATACTAAGATCACCTTTACATTATTTTCTTAATTTCTTTGTCATAAATAGTGAATTTGAACTGTAAATCCGGATCGATAGGATCTAAATGAACGTATTGCGCGATCTTCGAGTCACGTCCCGCGGAATGGAATACGACAATTCCGGTCGTAAATCAGAATCACAGCAAGGTATAGGAGGAAGTAGGGAAACCTTGGTACAGGATGAGGTCGATGAGAGGATAGGGGTTCTAATTTAAAAGTGTGTTTTACGAATTCGGAACAAGTAGATCTGCTATATATACGCCTAAGTTATCTTATTTTCACTGCATTCAGACTACTTTTGTTCCTGTTCTGTCTGTTCCAGGACTCACTTCCATACATCCGTGTCGGTACCAGGACTCCATTTTGTACCGCTATGATGACTATACTATTGATAACCATAAGCACACGACCAATATAAAAAATGATAAAAAAATTACTTTTGTTTCACTAATATTTAGAGAGAGCATTAAAACGAGAATTCTGGCCAGAGAATAAGAAGCTAGGGAAAACTGAGATTTGTGTTATGGATCTCATCTTCCCCTAGCTAGTAATTAGTAAAATTGAGCCTTGTGTACATTTTTCATTTCACGAAAAATATATCTTACTTGACCTGGTCAAGTACAAAATACCTAGACCAAACAAGGACATTTCACTAGTAACTTACGGCTACGCCGATCATGTGATTGTCCTCACACAGACTACTAATATATAGACATGAACTAACGCAAATTCATTGATCACTTTAGTATCACTCACACAATCAAATAGCTTCACGACTTTTTTTAAATATGTGACTCGATTGGAATGAAAATTTAAACGCTGACAGGATAATATGCATTATTGTAAAAAATACATCTTGTTTAAACAAAGATTTAATTTTAGAAGAGTAAATACTTTCACTGTTCCATAAATGTGTCATAAACTATCGGATTTATGTTATGTTGGATAAATGTGTGTAAAATTGCCCCTTCTCCCGCAACTAATGTTCCAAACCCCTCTCCTATATGTGTACTTTATTTCATGTCTATTAATTTACTGGTCTTTGGTCCGCATCCTCAGGCCAAGTCAAATTAGTTCCCACATCATGTTATATCAAACCTCTTTGGTTTCATGTAGATACATACTTACTTCTTTTTTATTACGTTCAATTTTTTGTTGAAGAGTCATTATTGAAACAAAACATACATTGTATATTTGTTAAAATTAATATGTTTTTGTAAAGAATAAGTATTCAGTTTATTAAATAATTACGTAAATATTTTACATCATAATAAATGATGGGACCAGCGAAGAGAAATCGCACACTGACTTTAATATATTTTGGTCCCAGCTGCACGACCGGAGGCGAAAATACAGCCGATGAATCTTTAGTTATTATCCTGAAAAAGAATTAAAATCGCCGAATAATGTCAAACCTAAAATATTAAATGCGTAGTTGGAGGCCATTGTACGGGAATAACACCTTGAATGAACAACAGTGATTAACTGAACAAATAACAATGATGGAATTCAATAAGCAAATGTTTTGTCGTGCTTTGGGCGATACGTGTTCAACACACGCACCTTTGTTGTTCAGATAAATATCATCGGTCCCATTGTGTTTGCGAAACTCTTCAAAATATGGAACTCTTTCATGGGATGCTTTATATTGAAGGCAATAATAATAATTCTTTAGCGAGGAATTTTCAAGAATATTGGCCGACCGACGCTGTCATTACGGAAGACAGTCAATGAATGGTTTTTATACATTCTCATCGCGCTGACCTGGTTGTATTGTAATTGTAAATGTAGACTCTTGTAAGGACGAAATTCAGTGGCGTAGTTTGAAAGAAAAATATTATCGATGTAATAATGAGCACTTCATATCTCATGATATTTTCAATACGAACTTTTCACCTACATGAGAAGGAGAATTAAAATTTACTCATTGTGGGAGTCGAACAGATAGGTATTAATTATATTACCTGGAACAAGAGCACTACATTATGGCTCTAATGAAAATCTTCAACGTTATACAGATAGTGGGGTTGTTTTTAAAATGTGATCTATCGATTAGAACACGACATATGATTTTTTTTAAATTAACGACTCCAATTGAGCCTTTTACATTAGACAATATATAAAGTAAAACAAAAACGAAAAATATACAATAAAAACAATAAGTACACGATTAAAGTTAAAATAACTATATACATGGCAAAAATAATACACAATCAAAAAATTTTGGAAATAAAATTATGTAAAGTTTGCACAATATAGAAATTGTATAATGCATTATTTCTTATATACATACATAATAATTAAATATATATACGAAAAAATCGGCAAAATTTTAATTTATAAATTTAAATATTATTTGAAATTCTTTGTAGCTTGTGTCGGTCTCAAATCAGTTCGTCCGATTTGTTAGTCATAAATAAACATGTTAGAATTCCTATGTAATTCGGTAATAATATGTTTCATACATCAGCAATATCCACAAACTCGTTACCCAAGTTTTGAATTCTGTGTAATAGAGAATTAAACTGAGCAACCGTCCCAATATTGTTACAGTAATAAGGTAAAATGATTCTAGTATTATTAGTGAGAATGCGCATTGTAAACAGGTGACCATACAATTGAGTTATACTAAACCTGACTCAAAGTTTTAATATGTTAAGGTTCTTAAAATCCTTTGCCACTCTCAATACATATCCTTATATTTTTTGAGCCTTAGAAATAATATATGAATTTCAACGATTTTAGTTTATCAGAGATATATTTATTGTTTCCAAGGTAAATTTATAAAACTCCTTAATCAACCAAATGAAAAAAGTTGTTGTTTTTGATTCTACTCGTTTATTTAGATAGAGATTTATCAGAGATGCTCACCAAAATATACTATAATATATTATACTATAATGCAATCGACAGCATACAAAGTATATACTCGTACTTAACTTGCCTTAAAAACCAAAGAAATAAAAATAATCCTGGACATTGCTTCAACGAGCATTATTTCAGACTTAAAAGTTTAACAGAAACAATTCAGCCATTATTTCAACATTAAATATGTAGTTATATTTTTTTAGCAGTTTAGTAAGTTTAGTTCAGTTTGATATGGACTGGATTATAATGAACTAGGTTAACATTTATATTTCAGTAATATTCTACACAATCTAAATATGCAAAAACATTGTTAGTCATTATTTTAAATTATACAGTAACTTCATATTTAACCACCATGAGTTTCATATGTAGCTACGCCAACTGGTTTCAAAAGAATCATTTTTTTTCATCAGGATGATAAAAAACTATAAAATGGAAAATTTGATAAAAAATTGGGATTACCTATTTCACATGTAAACAATATTGCTCTAAAATTAAATTCCTTAATAGGTATCATTATAAAAAAACAAATAATGGAAAATCAATCAAAACGCCACAAAAAATAAACTAATTTAAGTCTTATCCTAATTTTTTCATTATTCACATCTTTCATCATCATAACAATTTTAGTATACCAGATTTATTTTTGAATGTTGTTTAAATTAATTTTCTTATATTTTGAAGTTTAAAAACAAGAACTATTTGACATATGGTTTTAGTTTTATTGACCCTGACGAAAAAAAGTGATTTTTTTGAAACCGGTTGACGTGTATATAAAAGTCACGGTGGTGAAATAAGTTACTGTATAATATATCATTTCAGTTTCATCGTACGTGGATCACAATATTATATGTTTTATCCATATACTCTGTACTTTTTAAAGTACATGAAAAATATGAGTATATTACATACCCAATATGAGATTGATGTATTGTACTATTTTAGTTAGTGCCACCACTGTCTCTGGTCAGCAACAGATTTTCTCTTAGACTCGAGTACAATAGATTCACAAAAAAAACGATGACAATATAAATTAAAGATGAATAATAGAATCCAAACTATCAGTGCGTGAAATATTTAGTTTTGTCAAAAGGCATAATGTCTGACGTACCCCTTCAGAAATAGGGCATATGAAGTGTCATGTGTTGGAAACTAACTCCTTTTATCTCTTTTCTATGATCTGTATTGTCATGCAGAAATTTTAATTTTGTTATATGTCATTCAGCTCACATGCTCTCTATCAAAAGATGTTTGAATCAACGCAGGTATTTTATTAAGGGCAGAGAGTACATACCTATATCAAAGTTACGGAAATGACACAATTTTAATTGAAAAAAAACATATGGTCAAATTATATTAGATTCTCATTTTATTAATGAAGTTTCAAAATAGGTATAATGTTTATCTTTTACGTATGTATATCCATCATAATACTAAAAAATATTGAGCTTTACCATTGTTAAGCGATATTTTTATATTGGCTTCATTATTAATATATTTACAAGACGAATACATTATGTTCTGAAGAGTTGCAACTTCATAAAAATAATACATGAATTTAATATTATTTTAAATACTAAATTAATGTATTAATTATAAATATATACATATAAAATCAATTTTGTCGAAAAATATTGTTTTTGCGTCACCGGGTAATGTAACATATAGGTTTGAAAAATGTAACATATAGGTTCGAAAATTTGTCAAGAAAAATACTGGCGTTATAGCACAAAGGTAGTGCACTTCCCTGGATTGGAAATAGAGATCCAGGTTCGTATCCCGGTGACGCCAAAACAATATTTTTCGACAAAATTGATTTTATATGTATATATTTATAATTAATACATTAATTTAGTATTTAAAATATCACAGACCTATGTTCTGAATAATTACAACTTCACAATAAGAATGTGTTTTCCTTAATAATTAATATTATTTAACTGCAAAATGAACCGTGTTAAAAAATCTAATATATTTGGCACATCTTAGCAGTCTACTGACGATGGAAATATTTCAGGTCATGTTCTCTATTTTGCTCTATTTTTTACAAAGTTTTGTCCTTCTCGTGATTCAATGACATGTTACTTTGGTTTGTGAAGAGTTTCATGTGAATTGTTTTATGAAAATAATTTTTAAAACACAGCTATTTTTACCATTTTTTTTACATAAACACAGTAAGTAAATAAAAATTTTTTTATGAAAAGGTTTTTTAGCTGACACAAATATTGATATAAAAAAATTAACGTTGTATTATCATTACCATTTCTTATTTATTATTATTTTTATTTGAAATAATTTAATGGCTTTCTCATTTATCATATTTTTCAGTGCCTACCTTCATTGTCGTTGTGTATTTGAAATACTTTAAACATTACTGACATTATTTGTTCGCACGATAATTTTTTATTTTTTTTATTGTTATTTCGTTATGGAAAATTTCGCTACTTATTTTTTCCATGAATTAATTTTTCACCATACTATTAACTATTATATATTATTATATAATAATTGTATATTCCACAATAAATAACTTTAAAAAATCTTACACATTTTTGATATTTTATAATATTATACACAATATTAAATTTGATTAATTTATTTTTACAATTTGTAGTAATATTTTTAATAAATTATATTATACAATTATCAAAAAAAAAAAAATATATATATATATAATGATTTTAAATAAAAATGTTTTTTTTAGATCTAACATTTTTCATTAAATATCTAGAGGGTAGATTCTGTCCCACGATCGATGTATCAACAATATTGTGCAATAGCCCCTTATTAAATTATAGTAAATTATTAAGCTATAAAGTATTCAAAATGGATAAGGTTAGTCCGACTCTCTTACTCCCTATCATTATCCTGGTAGGATCAGCCCCAGTCAAGAAGTCAAGTGGAGAAGGCGGATCTGTGTCCGCCCTTAAAAAAAGTTCATGAGTACCTCAACTAAGCAGTATTCACATAGACAATCATTCCGGTTCCAGCATATGATTGTCCGGTACTACTTATACGTTAGAGTGCTTTTTATACAATCATAATGAATTATTTAATTACTAAACCTTATTTATCGAAATACCGTTAATATTATTTTATAATAATAATGGATAATTTGTATAGCCCCATTTTCATAAAATTTTCAACTCAAGGGAGCTTTATACATCAACTGTTTATAGTTCTACAATTATAATTGTTTTTAAAATTTAAAATTGTTATTTTCACTTACGGAAATGACTTTTTGAAATGGTGTGCTTTTAGTTTCTTCTCAAATAAAATCTCCGGTGCACTGTTTCTTATGACGGAGGGCAAAGAGTTCCAAGCTTTGGGCCTGCCACCGCAAATGCCCGTTCTTTAATTTAATTTAAATTTCTGGCAACGGTTAGTCGGTTCTACAACCCTTCCTGCGGCTGAAGTAAAGGTTGACCTTAGAGTTTGGCGTCTACTATTAAAATTGTCTGGGACACAAGTTCTTGAAGATGCAGAGGAGTCATGTTGTGTGTCGCCTTGTATATCAACCAGCACAATTTAAATTCAACTCTTTCAGGAAATCAGAGCCAATGTAGCTGATCTAAAAGGGATGTTATATGAGAGAATTTGGAAACTCCATATATTATCCGTGCAGCCGTATTTAGAATGGATTGTAATCTATCCAGTTGAAACATCGGTAGGCCAGCATAGACGCCGTTACAATAGTCCACACGTGACACTACAAATGCATTTATAAGTAGACGGGCTGCCTCAAGAGGAAGATGTCTCCGAATACTTTTAATCTGTCTCAGTTGATGGCAGCGTGTACTGACAGTTTCACTGATTTGTATATTCATTGAAAGATCTGAATCAATGTGCACGCCCAAAAACTTAACTGCAGATTTAGCATTCGCACAAATTAATTCCTGTATTAAGTTTCGCCTTCTAGATGTTGCTGTCCATACAGTTCTGTTTTGGATGGACTCAATTCTATTTAGTGCCATCCACACGCCTATTTTGTCTACTACACGTGTCTCATTATATCTTATTATTGTCAAATATAAGCTAAATTAACGCAGAACATTTCTATATAAATAAATCAAGATAAATTATTGATTTCTGCACCCGATACAGCAATAGTTCTCAACCGGTGTGCTGCGAGCATTTAGAAAGTGTGCCGCAAGATATTTTTACGTAACAGTAAAATTAAAGCGTCTACAGAGTAAATTAAAATTAAATTATGTTTTTCATTACTTCTAAAATAAAGTGATTAAGTATGATCACAGTATTTTTATATTTTTAGTTTACTTCCCCCAACACCAGAAGTCTTTTCTCACGAAACCTCTTGCAGCCTGACTCCAAGTACGACGTAGGCGTCCAATTGGTCTTCTTCCTAAATAAAACAATCATTAATCCTAGCCAAACAAATATGGATGTGGTCTCTCATTTTATATCGTATCTCTTATATTCAATTTATTAAATAATTTTTCTGTTATTCAACACAAAATTCACAGTAGGGGAAATCGCGAAAAAACATTTTTCTCCCAATTTTCCGTCAATAATAATATACAGTTCTGGTTATAGTAATTATAGTGCTAGATCTCACATACCTTTCTTAGTAAAATAATGTTCTTTTTCTTTTCTTCTAGTTACGCACTGTACTTCCGAATAGGGTGACTGCAAGCTGCCACGCCTAGGGTCCGCCCCGGACTTCCCTCTGCGATAATGACGAACCTTGATAAGTTAATTCGAGTTTTATAACCGGATCGCGAGAACCGTTCCCGCCCACGGGCCGCGCGGTGGTCACCCGCCGGTGGAAACTGGGTGTTGCCGCACGGCAATTTCCAACGCGCTTCATACAAATTGCGCCACTCTTGTAACTGTTATACGGGAATTAATAGATTCTTTCACTGGCAACATTCTCACGTCGAGATTTTTTTAATTGTGTGTACTAATATTTATGGGCGTGATCCGTGATACGAAGACGTCACGTGGCTAGGAAAGTATTGTGTACGTATAATATAATAAATTCAGAACAATTATTTCATTTTCATGGTTCACACATTATAAGCGCCTATATATGTAAACCTTCTAAGCTGTGCGCGTGCATACGCGCACATGACTTTCCAACATAGCAAACGCAAAAAATATGGCGCGCACACAAATTTAAATAAGACACTATATAGTATATACAGGGTGGCCCAAAAAAAGTGAGAACATCTCATAACACATGAGTTATTTCAAAACATAATATAATTAAATATAATTCTTAATGTAATTTTTTTTGCACAATATCTAGCTAAACAGAAATCATAAAAACACCCCATATTGCATCATCTACTGGACTTTAATCTAGACTATTCGGTGGCCACATGCCTGGTTCGATGAAATTAACATTCTCATGACGAAGAAAGTTAATTGTATTTCTAACTGTGTGAGATGGAGCTCCGTCCTGCTGTAATGTCCAGTTATGCTGTAATGTCTAGCTATACTACAGGTTTTGTTTTGAAACTCTTCTATCATTTTTCTAACACCAGATAAATACAAACAGAATCAGTTTTACAGATATAAAAACAACCGTTTTTATTATATGTACGATTTATATAATTGATATGAGTATACATAAAACTGTAAGATGGCTAGTTTTATATTCAGTTGTCTCCGCTCAAAATTATGGAATGTTTAATAAGTTTTTTCATTATTTGAATGTCTCATTACCTCTAAAACGTTCAAATTTACAAAGTTTGAAATACAAAGTTTACAGTCACATTTAAAAAATATAACTCACATAATTTGAATGAGGTGCAACTAATTGACGAAAAAAAGTTATTAATAAATCATGTGTTATTTACAAAAAATCGGCAGCCATTACCTACCGGCTGCAGTTTACCGCGTACACATAAATCAATAACACAAACAAAAATTTGATCGCTAAACGCTACGGGAACGCCTCATCCTAAATTGATCATTACCCCCTTTACGCCGTTTGTTTAGGGGTCCCAAAACAAAACAAAAAACTCCACACAATATATTTGACCACGGAGCCCTATTGTCTGGAAGGGTCCTGGAGGGATCCCTGCCAAGAATCTCACTCGGGATTTTTTTCCAAAAAGGACCGCCGCCCGATAATACCTGTGACGTGATACATAGTTATCTGTCATAAATGCCTATCCCTAAATTTCGTGGAACGCAGCGCTTATAATGTACGCTACAAAAGCATCTATTCGGGATTTCAAGATAGTATCGAGAGATGGTCACATTCTGACCGCCCTGCCGACTGGAGTCGACCAGTCTAGAATCTGGGAGACAGACAGTCGCCACCTTTGGCATTTTAATATAAGCATCCAGATAATCATTTTAAACGAAAAACGGTAAAGAATTTGTTAACACTGCATACAAAGTGAATGAATATTTCACTTGTAATTTAAAATACACGGTGTACAAATTACGCCCTTTTTACCTGCCTCTTGTCTTGCAATATTATTTGACTTAATCTAAATAAGTTTAAAGTGAGAATTTGAATGAGACGTTGCTTTGATTGTATACTAGTAACTAAAAATACAATGAAATATTCTAAAATTCGAAGTCACCGAGTAAAAAATGAGTTTCATCATTATAAGATAACATTATTTTAAGCTCTTCTGTTAGTGAAGTGTCAGAAGAAGCTCATTTGATCGCCAATCCCTGGACAAGGATAAGAAAACATTTGAGGATAGGTATCTCGTGACGGAGTACAAACACAATTCATTCTGTCCGGGTATTAGCTAAATAGAGATGATTGATAAAGTTGAGAGAATAAGGATATCAATGTCTGATGGCAAATTCCTTTATAGATTTGTGATAAAAAATCACTTAGACCAGTATTCGTTTTGTGGTAGTTCTCATCATCATAATAGATCTTTTGTAATAGGCCTTAAATATTTCAAATATTTAAGAAAAAATTATTAATACTTTTTTAGTATTTATATAATGTGTTAAAATCGCAGACAACTAAATAAATTTATATAGACATGAACTAACGCAAATTCCTTGTCTCAATATTTTCATTTTGGTGTCACCAACGTGATCACTTTGGTACCACTTACGACTCAATTGGAACGAAAATTTAAACGCTGATAATATAATATTCATTAATGTAAAAAATACTTCTTGTTTACACAAAAATTTAATTTTCAAAGAGTAAATACTTTTACTATTGCATATACTATTTGCATTCTAAGAATGTGTATAGAATGACCCTCGTCCCGTAACTAATGTTCTATACACCTTAATACTTAATACTTACTGTTAAGTCTTGGAATGACCAAATATTTAATATGGTTCTAATTACACTTTGTTTTATGTTAGGATATTGAAAACTCAAATAGTCAGTTAGGTCCTTCCCCTCTCTCTCTCTCTCTCTACAGACGAGTGTGAAATTCTTGTGTTCGATTCATTAAATCGATAAATAAATCATCCTTATCAGCTGTTTTCTATCCACTGTAAGATGAAAGCCTCCTCAAGTGTCTCTATCTCTTTTTTGTCAGTTGTTATTCGCCGCTACGTACTTCCGCAGATTTGATGATTGCGTCAGTCCAGCCGGTTTTGATGTTACATTCGGTCAACGATTACGATTGTCCATCCTTCGAGCGATGTGGCCTGCTCATTGCCTTTTCATTTTTTTAATGCATTCGATTATACAAACCACTCTGCCTATTCTTTTATCCGTATTATGCGTTTATTTTTCTGTCTCTTCGTGTGATTTCCAACATAATATATATTTTCATATCTCTTCGCTTCGCGTTCCTCTAAGTTTTTAAACTTCCCTTTTATTGAGAGTCCATGTTTCGCAGCATTTAAATTATGGCATATTTATAATATTTTTTTACACACAATAATAAAATAAAATAATACACTTATTATAAATAAATTGGTATTTAGTTTACAAGTTTTACAGTTTACAAATCGGTGTGGAACGCAGTAGGTATCACCTGACAAATTCAACCTTGTCCTAGCTACTTTGTTAGACTTGTGTATGTTTTAAAGTATCCAGTAGTCATTGATTGAATACCTTAACTCTTATGATAGATATTTTCAAACAATTCAAAATTATGTGATTAAAAAATCAATAGAGCAATAATCGTTTACAAATAAATAATTGTAAAATAGAAAAGTGATTTGAAATTTTTCTAATATATTTGGGTGTCATTCCGCACCCCAATATCCGCCGCAACCCTTTGTTAAATGTTAAAAAACTTCTCAGATTCAAATATGTGCACAGGTAAAAAAAAACTGAGAATCTATTGTTAACGTTTCACAATTCATGGACGCATAGTTTTTTCTACTCAGAAGTTCATAGAGAAATCGAGTACCTACCTGTCCCATCCATCATAAATGACGAAGTGTTGTTTCTGATACATTTTTGGTGGAGAACCTAATTCGAAGAATTGGAAAATAATAATATTTTTATTATTATTTGTATTTATATGTTATATGTTACTAATTATATTTTAATTGTAATTAAATTAAGTTTTAATAAAAAATTTAATTAGACATATTTTTAATTAGCCTCCCTCCCCAATATGTAGTCGGTAGTCTATAGTTTATTATTATTATTCTAGTTTTATGTTTTAGTTTATTACTGACAATGACACAATAAGCGCCACAAACGTTTTAAATTTTAATTAAAGCGTAGTGTATTTGTTTTATCAGTGATGTTATATTTTTACAGGCGATTAAGTGAAATCATATTTGTATACATTTTCAAAGAAAGATATATATTTTTACTAGCGAAAATATAATTATATATTGCTCTAAACTGTCAATTTGACAGTTGTGAAACGTCCATTTATGTGTTTTTGTTTTCGCTTATAATACGTGTTTATGTCAATTAAAATATATAAAAAAATATTCAATCTGAATTATTTAGTCGTCAAGTTATCAAAATAGTGCTTATTTTAACATTAATAATAACTAATTTTCAAAACACAGTTGTAGGGCGACACATTACCACCTAATGTTAACATTTTCCATCGTCGGATGGTATCAATAACACAAACACATATCATGCGCGGAGTATACTGGATCGTCTGTTTGTGAACAAATACGGTATCACTGATACTGAGGAATAAAATTGTAAATAAATTGTTTGATATATTTTAATTGGCTGAGTTAGTAAAATTAGTTTTTGTTGTATTGGTTAATTTATGAATTTTATATTGATCCAAGCTCTAAATGAATGTTGTTTTAAAAATAAACGCAAATTTATAGGCACTGAAAATGAAAAATGTCATTACATCCTTCATTTTTGAGGGCCTTCAACTTTTTTTCTTGGTGTAAACAAGAGATCAAACTTCCCATTCATATAGAATATTCGATCGTATTGTACTAGTGCTGTATACAGTATAATCTTTAAATTTTGTAACAAGAACCTCGATGATAAATCACAAACAAGCGTTTCCTGATTTTATATTGGTATTTATTTATTATTGGATATTAGTATTACTTATCATATTTGATTCCAGGTATTTAAACATATTTATATATTTACTTATTTAAAACTTTAATTCAATATATTCACCTCACTTGATCAGAGTTAGTATCGAGATATACAGTGTTTTCTCTATATCATTTACACTTGTTCTTTTGTATCATTTTCAATGTTAGTTACAGTGGCTTAAAAAATATGTATATAGATGTATTATTTACTATTGAACATGATAAATAAATATTTTAAAATTAGAAAAGTAGTGTTAAGTACAACAATTACAATAACTAGATTGTTAAGGCAGTAAATACATGATACATATAAATTATAAAATTTGAATATAATTCTAGATGTATAAACACTATGAAATATATTTTAATCTCTATAGTGTAGCTTCATATAAAAAAAAACAATAAACTAATATATTATATGTAATTGATTTCTGTGATTCTAATTAATTATTTAATTTGGTGAGGTACCGTTACTTTATGTTATTATTAAAAATATTCCTATTTGGTTGCATCCGAGAATTCTCATTTCAGCCCTCGACCCTTCTCGACATATTGCATTGAGAGACCTCTGCCCCCCGCTCCCCGCGTCGCAGTACTCTGGTCAATACTTGCATTATATTATATTTCGACGAAGATCAATCATCGTTCTACGTCTGTAAGGGTTACGGCTGTTGTATGCTGTACCTGCACCTATGAATATTTTGCATATTCGTAATAGTTTTGTACCTGCAACCTAAACTTATTGTGTATTTTGTCGTCAAAAAGTTCAAATTTGTAATTATTTATTAAAAAATATCTAAATTAATAATGTGCGGCGTAAGTGTTGATGGCACCATAAATACAAGACTTTTCGCGATCAGATAAACCAGATACTGGAAGATGGTTCTGTTAGAAACCACAACAACCGGCGAACGTGTATGAGAAGATGTATGAATGTGGATGAAGCGAGTATAGAAGAGTATGGCGCTTTATCCTCTCTACCTACCCCCGCGGGGAAAAGACTTAATATTAAGTAAATAAATTTTAATAATGCACCACCTACCTAGTGTACCTTTTCTTTATTTTCACAAAAAAAATATGAGTAATACATACACCTGGAGCTATATTAAATTGATATGATTATCATCACACTACTATTAAAAGCATAAACACAAAGTATATAGTGAACTTAAAGAAATTAAATAATATGAACTAGTAAAAAAAAACTTAAAATCTCAAGTGAATAAGATATTTTGTGTAAAACCATTTTGAACTGCAACGCAAAAATTATCAAATATTAGTTATGTGCGTTTTGACAAATATTAGACATGTGCGACATCTATTGTATAATGCTTAAAAATTGTAAATTAATATTAATATTCATTATTTGCTAATCTGTACTACCATCTAGCGGATTTTAAGACTACTTTAAAGGACACTAACATTATACAGATCCAAATCCAATAGCGATGGAGTGCAATCATATTATTAGATCATGAATTATGTGTGTTTACTTACAAACTATGCCCATTAATTTTTGTTATCCTGCACAAAAACACTACTAGAATTTGATGCCATTTATTGGTTTGTTCTTTTTATATTTCTTATTTCAAGCGGTCAACGAAATTAAATTCTTATAAGAATTTTTATAATTGCTATAATTCATTAGTTGACTTGACGATTCAAAGTAACTAACTATAACATGATTATTTTAATTTTCACAACTAAACTTTGTACTACCCATACGTTGGGTTATCGTCACTACTATAGTATTAATAGATGCAGTCCCTCTTATCATCATATGGTTTAAACAGGAAAAACATGAAATTTGTTCAATTGTGTACTTTTAAATTGTATCATAAGGTATTGCATTATATAAATTAAAATAAAATAATAAGTTATTAAACAAATAATAGATTTTTTATTATATTTAATGGAAAATATATGAAAGTATGGGCAATTCGATAGATGTGGAGATTGATTAACCAGTGAGAATGGTGAACGTTATATTTATATAAAGTAATCACTTAAGCCAGTCGAAGATAGGTCGTAAGCCCTGTAATTGCCCATACTTCCATATATTTTCTATTAAATACTATAAAAAGTATCTTCGTCTCTATGAGATATCGATTATTTGTTTAATAACAGTGTCTTTGTAGGTGAAAATCCAGTAATTGTGTGTTCTTGGACATATTCAAATATTGCTAAAATAATACGAGTCTGATATCGTAAGATAATCAATTCAATTAAAGAAAAGGTTGGCGCACACACACACACACACACATACACACACAATCAGGTTAATTGTGTGTAAACGCATACACACGGAGTCTGCTGTCACGTGATTGTATTCCGGGGACAATATATATATAAATGTATTTTTTTTAAATTAAATTTAATTTAAGTTTAAATCTAAAAAAGAAATTAATTATAAATTTAAGACTTATTTCAAAGTATGATATTATAAAGACATGCGAAATTGTTACCTTAAATATACCTAAATTTCATTCAGTAAAGATAGTTCCACAAGTCGACTAAAAATGAATGAACAGTAAAAAATGAGATGCATGACTATGTTTCTTCCTCACGCGGACAATGCCCGCTTATTTCTGAGTTACCGATCACAAATCACACCGAAGGGGATGTTTCATTTCAAACCAGCATAAAATATAACAAGGTTTTGTGAAATTAAGTTCTCACGAATGATTTTCATTTAACAGACGATAAGTGATAATGTTGTATTGAAAATATCATATTTTTAAAAATAAATTATTTTGCTTAATTTTATTAATAATTTTATATTTTGTTTTGTATTTTAATTTTTATTATTAATATTACGTACTTGCGTAATAAGTACGTCTCAGTTGTACACCTGGCAGTTGCTTGTTGAAGTTCTCTATGTGACAAATATGTGTTTATTACAAGAATGATACAATTAAGGTACGAGGTATGTAACTTGTATCAAACGTTAACGCAGAAGAGAGTCCGCACTCTGCGCGCGTCCCCTTTTTATCACCGCTCACACACACGTATATACACCCCGCCCCGGTAGTGCGGCGCTCTGACACACACGTATATAAGATATCAAGAATATCATAATTAATAATAATTCTTATTAAATAAGAAATAACGTATGGAATGGAAAAACACCAAAAAAGAAGGAATGTTTCAGAAAGTGTTACAGAAAGATTTTCGACAACACGCAAGAGAAGAAGAGAAGAAATGATTTCGAGAAGCTCATAATCAGAGGGACAGTTGAAGGAAAGCGAGCAAGATGACAGTCTCCTGTAAGATGGACCAAATAAAGGAGATAACAGATTTCTCTTTAAACGCTGCTATCGACATGCATCAATACTCAAGACCGGAAGGAATGGAAACGTATCGTCCACATACTGAAAAAAACACCTTATGTTAGTGCTTACTTACAAGAAGATACATATCCAAAGAGATAGTGATAATTCTCTACGTTCTATGTATTTATTTTTCACTGAACTAATTGCTAGAAACGTACATTCATAATTCAGGGACAAATTGTAACTAATTTCTATGGTCTACAAAAAAAAAATATATTTGCACAAGTCGGGAAACATACATTTGAATCTTATGTCGAATATTCAACACCTTACGTGTTATGTTCAAGAATCAGGTATTTTATCCTTTGGCTAACTATTATCTACGAAGTATACACTTTATAGAACCAATTGCTAAACTGTTAATTTGAATGGTCCAATACTGTGTTTTGCCGGATAAAAATGACAATTATTATGAAAGTGGACATAGTCATGTTTCTTTCTTTTCGAGATATTTACGGGTTTGCGTTTGAATTGATTCAACAATATTTTTATATTGCACAGAACAGTGTTTCGAAATTTATTGAGTCTACTAGATTTAATGTAACTTATAAGGAAATAAAAATTTAAGATTGAAATGACTTACTCCATTATCAAAAAAAAGGCTAACGGAATACCGTTTAAGGTTGTAATAATACACTGAATATGTATAAAGCTTCAAATTTTTCACATTTCTTATAATTTCATCATATATATTAATTGAAAATAATGTGAAACGAAATAATTGATAAACTCATTTTTTGACTTAGACAACTTTCATTTTAATGGGCGCAAATATGTATAGATACAGTATTTATTGAAACAAGAAAAATTTTAACGCAATATACTTTTGAAACAATAGATAAAAAAATCGAATAGTTATGATTTATCATGAACAACCAGTTGAAATAAATGATTTATTAAAGAGTTCGCAATATTATAAAAAGTTTCCTATTGATAAAATTTATAATTTCCTGCTAGTGTAAACACGGCTTTACATTAATAAATAACATGACTTACAATAGGGTTGGGCGAGTAGATAGGTACCTACCCCCGTATATATAATTATCTCGTCCTTTAGTTTTATTGCGCAAAAATGTGCCTGAGAAATAAATAACGAATCAAATCATGAAGAAAGGCATTTTAAATTATATGGAAATTATCCACCAGACAGACACTCACGGTATTGTGAATATTTGTTTACTTTTTCATGCCTTCAAAATTAGTATTAAATATACTTCAGTGTTAAATAAATAAATCTGTTATTTTATAAATTTTTATTTCAGTCAAAATAAAATTTAAAAATTAGGAGATATTAAGAATTTTTCAGTAAAAATAACTTGAGTTGAATGTATGATGTATGCAAGGAAAGCGACTGTATTATGAATGTTAATAAGTCGAAAGTGATGGTATTTGAGAAGGAAGACAGCAAGATAACGTGCAAAATACTTGTAAGTAATGAATGTTTGGAACAAGTAGATGAGTTTGTGTATTTAGGATGAATGCTTGATAGAATCGTAAAGGCTGAGAAAAATATAAAACGGCGCTTTGAATGTAATTTCTAATAGGAATTTGTCAACCGAAACAAGACTAGCGGTATACAATGAAGTCCTGATACCGACACTGATGTGTGGAAGTGTAACTTGGAGCTGGCAGAAGAGGAACGAAAGTAGACTGAATGAAATGAGATCACTTAGGCGTATATGTGGCAGAGGAAAAAATGAAGAAATAAGGAAAATATGTAAAGCTGATCTTAGTATAGTAAGTATGATTAAGAAAGGATCACTTAGGTAGTTTTTTCATATGGAATGAATGAATGAGAAGAGAATAATAAAAAAGATGTATGACGCAAGTGTCGATGACACCAGTAATATAGGATATCCGCGGAAGACTTGGCACGACCATGCCATGCAATACGCCAGATACTACCATATTGCAGTATGCGTATGCGTGACAGATACATTTATCACAGAGTAGAGAATGAATAAATAAGGAAAGAATGTAATCTTAGTGTAGTAAGTAAAATTTAGAAAGGATCACTAAGGTGGTTTGGTCATATGGAACGGATGAATGAGGAGAGAATGGTAAGACAGATATGTGACGCAAGTGTTGATGGTACCAGAATTAGAGGACGTCTGTGGAAGACTTGGCATGACCAGGTAAACCAGATACTGGAGGATGGTAATGTTAGAAGCCTCAATAATCTACGAGTTTGTATGAAAAGATGTATGAATGTGGATAGGACGAGAATTATGTCAGGACAGAAGAGCGTGTTTAGTCTGTCCCCTCTGCCTACCCCCGTGGGATACAGCATGATGATAAGTAAGCAGAGTATTCTGGATTATTTTGCATGCACCTCTGGCTGACGTTTAAAATTCCATTGCAGAGTCCATCAACAGGGATAATGTCGCTGATGCGATATGTTTGAATTTGGTGTTATGGTTATTTGAATTTGGTATTTTGGCTTTCTTCCGTCTGCATGAGGCAATGTAGACGTAGCGCTCAGCTTTATGAAGGCAGTCGAGAGAGAGTCCTGTAGCATTTCTAGCAGTACGGTTAGTTTCCGGCAAGCTGCTGCCTGAGTCGCTTCATTTTCCAAACTAACCAATCTTTATCGTGGGTTTCTTTGCCCATCTTCAGCGTCTCTCGTCATAATGATCTGTTATGATAAGTACTATTTCACAATATTGTGTCGAAAGCAGGGATTCAGGAGTTTCATCGAGTCTAATTTATACTGCTAAGAATGCAGTTTGAATTCATCTTTGATTAGACTATTTAATTAATTAAAGAATATGATCCGATTATATTTTTTCAAATTCGACAAGTTCAATCACAGTATATAACTCGGCTAAATATTTCGTATAATTTCTATTGAGTATTAACGATGTTTTTACATGAAAAACACTCATATTATTTTGAGAATAAAGTTTTGTAGGATTGCGGCATTTTTAAAATTTTTAGTGTTTTTTTTACTTTCATGGTATCTACGCGCACCAAACATTAAAATTTTAGCAATATTTAAGTATGTCTAAGAACACACAATTACTGGATTTTACCTACAAAAACACTGTTATTAATTAAATATCAGATATCTCATAGAGACAAAGCTATTTTTCATTATATTTAATGGAAAATATATGGAAGCATGGGGTAATTACAAGGCTTACGACCTATCTTCTGCTGGCTAAATGATCACTTTATATAAATATAATGTTCACCAATTCTTACCCCTCCATCTCCACATTTATCAAATTTTCGAAAGTTGTATACATGGGTATGTGAATACGAAACCGGAATTTTTGTATAGAAAATATACGTTTATTGTATGAAAATGAAACAAAATATTTTATTCGAAGTATTGCCCATCGCTAGCTATACATTTTTCCCATCTCTTTGACAATTTGTGGATGCCACGCCAAAAAAACTGTTGCTCTTTTGAGGCAAACCTATCATCAAGCCATTTTCGTAAGAAGCGAAGCCCTGCTCAGCAAGCTTATGTGTCCCATCGATGCAAATAAGTAGTAATCGGGTGGAGCCAAGTCTGGTAAGTAAGCCGCATGCGAAAGTATTTCCCAACTAAACGCCTCAGTTGTTTCCTTGACTAGTTTTGCTGGGTGTGATGGTGCATTATCATGAAGCAAAATCCCTTTGTGTTGGCTTTTTTGATATTTTGGTCGTTTTTCACGCAAAGCTTGATTTAAATCGATCATTTGTTGTCAATAGCGTTCAGTATTAACAGTTTCGCCAGGTTTTAACAGCTTATAATAGATCTCACTCTTCTGATCCCACCAAACACAGAGTTTCTCACGTCAAAATCGCGACTTTTAAATATGTTAAGTCACTCAAAGCACTGTGATTCACAAAGAGCATACTCACTGTAAGCTTATACAAGCTTTCAATACGGTTTTGCAGCAGTATTTTTCAAATGGTAACAGAAAATTAATGCTGTCCGCAGATCGTAGTTTCCAGGCACAAAATTTGGCATGTTCAACGCTATTAAAAACTATGCTATTGTATGAAACTTGTATTGTTATGAGTTGAAAATCTTTGTCAGATGTCAAAACAATAAAATGGCGTCAATGATGCGGTTTAACGGTAACTACATTGACAGCTAGGGCCATCTATAGGCAAATTCTGTTTTCATATTTACATACCTGGTATATGTTAATATGTGGATTCACTTCGAGTACAACTACACCATCGCCATCTACCGACAAAATTAGATAATTTATTTTTCCCCTTTTTTCTTATACAGCATATATGTCTCTATGATATATCTGATATTTGTTTAATAACAGTGCCTTTGTAGGTAAAAAATCCAGTAATTGTGTGTTCTTGTGCATATTCTAATATTTCTTATATAATATACTGGTCAAAATAATAAATTATATATTATGATTTTAAATTAAAATATTTAAATTCGATCGAAAGCTCTTCGAAAATTATCTGATCTATATTTAATGTAAATCTATAAATGTATAGAATAGAAAGATGTAAACCTGTATAGTTAATACTACAGGGTGTTTTGAGAATCAACACTTGTCAAAATAGGATGAAATATGTTGTGGTATTTTACGGTGAAAAAATGTGTTGTAACAAAGGTGTTTGTGCGCGCCATTAAAACGTCAAGATTGGCGCTTTGTTTCGGGGCCTCTTGCCCGATTATCTCGAACTACACGAGCTTTCCAAAACCCTCCAGGTATTGTAACAAATGTACTCTGTTCAGGCATCAAGTGCAATAATAGGTTTGTTAACAGTATTAATAATTGAGTCAGTCATTAGTACTAGAACAAGTCAGTGTAAGCGGCACCAAGGATCAAGTCATGACATTTATTTTATTTATTTGGTAAACAATCAACATGGACACTGTTGATGTAAATGCCTTCGATAGCTCGTTCCCAGGTCGACCGACCGAAGCGTGCACCGGTGGTTTATTTGGACTTCTGGACTGGTCGAAGCATGGAATGTAATTAAACGCCTGTCATTCGAAAAAAGGGCGACAATACTCATACACATACATGTACATTATTATAAACCAGGCAACACAATGGTGCCATTCGAAGTAACAAGACGCGTAAACAAACACTAACCGAAGAAATGATAAGGCGACTTGAAACATTTTAGATATGGATCTACCTCCTAGAATAATCTGAATAGATAGTTACGATTGAAAATGTAATTATTCGGATGAATAAAGAAAAGGACCATTTAAAACAATGAAAATCCGAAAAGTTTAATATCTCGGACTCAAATTAGATATCTTGAGAAGTATCGGATCTTGTATCTCATAATGCAGGAAAACTATAATGGTCTTTCCAGAGTACTGTAGAGCTTTTCCGAAGTTATGATTGCCAACATGATAGCTTAAGATGGTTGATATCGTCGATTTTCGGAGACACCAGTTTCGGTTCCGGATGAATGTGGATCACTTGTCTGGTTACATTTGGAACCGGTTTCAACTTTTAAATGCATGATCTAATTTAATCAATTAGGTAAAGTTAAAAAAACTAATTATTTTTTCTGTTCATAATTCTTCATGACAGGGGGAAAACGTTTTAATTGATTCAAAAAATTACCGATAAAATGATCTGTCATCATCGCCATGAATTATTAACTCGGAAGATGTGATGACACACGATAACAATATAAACTGATCGTTTTTAAAACACGCAACTTTGAACATCTATAACTTTGTCAGATATCTAAAAATTCTTTCAGTTTTTTTTAAATGAGATTTTCGATTTTTTTTATTTTTATAAATAAAATGTCTCTTCTACATCATTCTGTTGTTCATCCACTGGCGGTTAATACAATTTCGAGTAATTTATTGAACCGGGGTGACTTGTCACTGAGGAACAAATATCAACTATCGCTAATTAACGTCTGTTAAACGTATAAGACACGAGAAGAAGAATAAATAATTAATCGATTATGTGCTAATTCAAGATACATAAAAAAAGTTTAACTATTAAGTATGTATTGGTCATTAATTAAATAATAATATAACACTTATTTGTAATAATTGCGCAGAACAGAGTAAAGCTGGCAGGCAAGAAAGGCCGATTGTTTCACACGGGGCTTTCACACTTCCAGGAAAGCAGTAGCGGAACACACACGGGGCACAAAGCGTTTGTCCGGGACAACGGCGTCCAACTTTGTCCCGGCCCCCACAATGGCCGCCCAACTCCGCCATTGTCCTGGAAAGTCCCGCGGTCCGGTGGGCGAACAACAGTATCCATGGTAATTTTCTGCAGAATACCACCACAATGTGCATTGTGGAGCAGCGGCCCCTCTGTCCGTGGTGGCAAAGGATTTTATCAAACCATCATTTATTATGACCCAGGCCGGTATATTATTTCTTTCTTGAGTTGCTGTACAATTCAAATGTTTTCATTACCCAGAACAAAAGAGAAAATTGCGTAATAAATAACAAATTTAAATTAAATTAATTGATTCATTATTTTCTTCAATATTAGCAAAATTACTTTGTGGCCATTTATTATATAAATAATAAGAGAAAACACTTTGTTTAAACCCCTATTTATTGATAAATCAACATGTTTGAATACCTATGGTATCTTCTTCAGGAAACAATGTATACTAAAACTAAAAATACCAGCATAGATAAAAACAAAACTATAAAGTATAAGTGGTGGGTAACTAAGTAAGATCTACTATGAAAACAAATTTAAAGGGTGACCATTTATTATTGATCATTATTGATTTGTAAAAATATTTTTATTTTGCTACATTATAAAATGACGTAAAATAACAATTATTATTAGAAATACTAAATTAATGTATTAATTATAAATATATACATATAAAATCAATTTTGTCGAAAAATATTGTTTTTGCGTCACCGGGATCTGCAATCGGTTTACTCAAAGGTATTTGAGATTCTGTAAAAATAATGTAGATGGCTTTCAAAATAATGGAACGACAGGTGTATTAATTTGAAAAATGTAACATATAGGTTCGAAAATTTGTCAAGAAAAATACTGGCGTTATAGCACAAAGGTAGTGCACTTCCCCGGATTGGAAATAGAGATCCAGGTTCGTATCCCGGTGACGCAAAAACAATATTTTTCGACAAAATTGATTTTATATGTATATATTTATAATTAATACATTAATTTAGTATTTAAAATATCACAGACCGTCTGTTCTGAATAATTACAACTTCACAATAAGAATGTGTTTTCCTTAATAATTATTATTAGCGTCACCCATTATTTAATTACGTAAACATAACATAACATATTTAATAATTGGATTATGTGTGCAAAACTCGATCCGCCCCATAAATAACCATTGAAAGAGACCCACCGAGACACCGGGAGAAATCATGCTACACATTCTGAAAATACTAGGCATTCCCTTATAGTTAGTAACACTAATAAGACTCACATTATCGTAGTCTAAAGCAGTTGTAAATATTGAAAATGAGCTAACGGATACTGTTAAAACTGAATTTGGATTAAGACAGGGTGACGCACTCTCTCCGTGATATTTAATTTGGTGTTGGAGGTAATAACTCGTAAGCAGCGGCGTGCAGTCAGTACATTGAAATAGGCTGCACTTGACTAGAATTTTTGCGAAATAAATCTAATCAAAATGTGCATCTTGTAGTATTCCTATTACAATTATTTTCATATAATTCATGTTTTAATATACGATGACATTCTGTAATATAAATATTTAATTTCGCTATATTTCTCAAAATATACAATTAAGGTCAGCTTATTAGCGGCCTGTATTACTGTATTAACTACAATACGTCGGAGATGTGTACCTATGCTGATGATTTAGTTATACGAACCAAACTAAATAAAAAATGATCGACCATGCTGCCCCTCTGAAAAAGGAAGCGGAAAAATTTGGACTACATGTAAACGCCTCAAACATGAAGTACATGGTCAGTAGACGTAAACAAGAGGCACCCCAAGATATGTGCGCAGATCACCATGTATATGATGGGGTTGATTATTTAAAATATCTGGGCTCTAACTTGCGCACGTTAAATAGGACAACTAATGAATTAAAGATCCGACGTCTAACTGGAAATAACAGCGTATACGCGTGTAAAAAACTACTGAGATTCAAAATACTGAGTCATCGAAGCAAACTCCTGATATACAAAACTATAGTAAAACCAGAAGTCACTTATGGTTGTAAAACGTGGCGCCCAAATCGAAGAAAACAAATTAGCAATCTTTGAGGGTAAAATATTTAAAAAAAATTATGGACCAACATTGGAAAATGAAACTTACAAAATAAAAATGAATCATAAGCTCGAAAATTTGATTAAACAAGAAACAATTGTAAGATTCTGTAAGTCCCAAAAATTGCGATGGGCTGACCAAGTCGAAAGAATGTCAGATAACAGGACACCAAAGATCATGATCAAGTGGATACCCCTGTGGAAGCGACCTAGAAGCAGGCCTAGGAAGAGGTGGACTGACTGCATGAAAAAGGCTGAAGTGGAGAATATGAGAATTGGACAAGAATGGCCAGGAACAGGAGTCGGTGGAGAGCAGTCGTGAAGGAGGCCGAATTCTACTCTAGAATATAGTGCCGTGGAAGAAGAAGAATATTTACATTCATCCTAAACTGGTTGAAAATTATAAAACGATTTTGGATAAGTACTAACTTTTACTACATCTCGCAAGAGATTTTTTTTTCTTATGTAACGTAATGTAATTTATACATCCAGAGAACACTATGAAAGGCGGGGTAAAAATATAAATAGATCGCAAAGTATTACTAATGACAGTAAACTGGAAACTTTTATGTCTATCGACAGAAAGATACATATTAATTAACATTAATATGATACCTATAAAAAAATATTATTTGTAAATGATTTTTTTTTTAATGTAATGGGCTGGTTGCCTCGGACGGATTTTAT
The DNA here is from genome assembly GCA_022840565.1 of Eubasilissa regina. Taxonomy (NCBI): domain Eukaryota; kingdom Metazoa; phylum Arthropoda; class Insecta; order Trichoptera; family Phryganeidae; genus Eubasilissa; species Eubasilissa regina. The sequence goes on from JAINEB010000018.1 coordinate 34,583,246, forward strand.
GGACCGATCTTAGGTCGTCAATCAGCATCTGTAAATAAGAATAATAATATTTTATAATAATACAAAATAATCTTAATTATAAAGTGGAAATACAATATAAGCGGAATATGTGAGCTCTGGCGTCAGAAAATTTTCACAGCTTATTATGCTAGAATTTCTAGGGCAATTTTCAGTTCGCAACGTTATTTACATTATCAAGAAATAAGACAAGACGTCATATTGTTTGTTTCATACTTTCCAATTGTTCAATAAGTAATATTTAAAAAAAAAACTGTTTTTAAAGAACACACGGAGAAAATTTATTGTGAAAGAGGAAAACGTCAGACGTCAATTTTTTTAAATTTCAAGAACATATTAAAAAAAGAAGAGTTCATAAAATTTTTATGGAAAATAAAATGTTTTTCCAATCTACATATTTATTAAAATATTTAATTAATATTATTTTTAAATAAGATAACGATTACACTAAAATCACCACTTTTAGCGTAATGTAAAACATGTTTATCTTCTTACGTATATAGCACTTAATTTACGAAGTATATTTAAATAATGGCACAGTACCTTTCAGTAAATTTTACAACCGACCCCGGTATACTTTTAAGTATTTTAAATTATGTTCATTGACAAGTATGCATATAAAGCGTTAAGAAAATAATTAAAACAAATGTAACAATAATACATAGAATCTTTCTCGTAATAATAGTCCACGTGTCTGTCAACTTCTACTTGTGAGTTTATTATAAAATTTCTTAGAAATCATAACAAAATCTATAATTTTATGTAACTATGATGTTTTGAAAAGTGCTAATAAATTAAATAAATACACGAAATTATATTGCTATTGTAATTAATATGGGTAAAAAGAAGACAAAGAAAGGTGATCTTACAAATATTACTATGAGCCGTAATAAGTTAATACCGAATGTGCCAGTTGCACACGTCATTCCAATATTGAACGCGAAAAATAAAAAGAGACAAAGACGTAGGAAAGAAACATTCTCTATATACATATACAAGGTTTTAAAAGTGATTCATCCTCATACCAACATATCAAAACGTGCCATGATCATAATGAATAATTTCATGAATGACATATTCGAGAGGATAGCCAGTGAAGCCTCAAAACTAGTTCGGTATGTCAGAAAGGCTACTGTCACCACCAGGGAGATTCAAACAGCCACCAGGTTGATACTTCCAGGAGATTTGGCAAGATATGCCATCTCAGAGGCGACCAAGGCAATTATATCGTATTCAAAATCCAGTAAAAGGGTAAGAAATCATTTTATAAAATTATTGTAGTATACCACTTACGGCAACTGAATAGCTAAAACAATATTATATTCTTTTCTTAGTATTATTTTTTTCTTCGTAGAGTGGTATGTAATGCCTCTGGGATTTCTTTGACTCGTTTAAACTTCATATGTTTAGATATTTTTATTTATTTATTTACGCGGCTTATAGAAATTCTGCCAAATGTCAAACCAAATCATAATTGCATAAAGACTACTACGCCAGCGCCATCTATTCCCATGTGTAGCATTCGTTGGTTGTGAACTTTGCCAGATCTGTCCACCTTATCGACGACCTTAGCTAAAGACAAACGTTATATAATATTTATTAATAGTAAGTGTTGAAAGGATTCGCACCACACACTATAAGCACCATATCGTTAGTACGTCTGTCTTACATTATTATTATCACAGTCTCCCGAAACGAGGTTCGAACCTCTGACCACTTGAACACTACGTGAGTCTTACTAAACAAATACTATTTTTTACTCATTGAATGCGCAACTCACGTAATTGTGCAAAATTATATTCTCACTACACTTTGAAACCAAAACAAGTACTGAAACCAAGTTGATGCAGTACCTGGCGCACGAACACATTTGTCATCAATTAATAAAAATTTTCAAAGTAAATAAAATATAATACAATTATAATTGATACAATAATTATCATTTAATTAAGACAAAAACTTTTTTTCCCTGCCAGGTTTATAGGCATGAAATAGAAGATAATGTTTTTAAGCTAAACTAAAAATATTTAAGGGTTCCGTTATGTACTACAAAATGTAAAGGGATTCCATGATTAAATTCAATTTAGAAACTATACTCTAGACCAACAAGCAGTCAAGCGTTTCAATATTATCTTAAAAAATTATTTAAATATATACCTACTTTTATTATTTGTTTTTTGTCGTCTAAGCATTAAAATATTATTAATCAATATTATTTTTGTTTTAGGTTCCTGAAATTAGTGCTTGGGTTACGAGACCAATGTCCTCATAATATATAGGACGTGTATATAGGACCTCTTCCTATGTATGTACTACATGCATGTGTGTAATTAATATTTTAAATGTGTAATCCGTTTTTTAAATGTGTTTATATCCATTGAAAATTGTGAATTTATATTATGTTGGTATTTTAAAAATTAATATCAAATCTTATTTTATATCATCGCAATATTAATTATAATTATCCTGAGGTGTGTAATATATTTCTTCTGCATCAATCATTATATTTGCATGTATTCATTATTTAAAAATATATAATATTTGTATTGCGGGTGAAACTTCTCGATTATGTACTTAGTTTTATGCGGCATGGCGGTTTAAAAGTTTTTTTAAATATATTTTGTTTATTTTTAATTAAAGTTGTGATTTGTAATCATTATGAGGGAAAGGTATTAAATTTACGTTTATATTATCATATTAATTGTTTCGTAAATCGATCATCGTACTGATAGTAATAAAATATCTTAATAAAAAATTTAATTTGATCAATCAAGATGATAATGCAATTAAAATTAAGTCACCATTAATCAAACATGATATGAATAACACATGAAACCGATCAGTAGATTTATACATAATTTTACAAACGAGAATTTTCAAATATTACACTACAAGATAGTTTTAAATTGTTAAGTCGTGTACCAGAAAATGATTTGGTCAATCCCCAGATTTAAAGACACTGTTCTGAAAAATAATTACACCGATATTTTATACAAAGGAATGAAATTATAGAAACATTAGTTCTCCATCTATATATATGTATATTATGTATTCATAGAAATATTATGTATTATGTATATTTATTTATGTTTCTTTTATATTCTCATGACTGGTGTAAAAATATTTATTATTTCATTAAATCAATACTACATACACTATGCCAGCGGCATGCAGTTCAAGTATTTATTAAATACTAATTAAATGTATTAATTATAAAGATATCCATATAAAATCAATTTTATCGAAAAATATTGTTCCTGGATCTCTTTTTCCAATCCGAGGAAGGCGCATTACCAACTATGCTACAGCGCTAGTAATTTTGTCGACAAATTTTCAAAACTATGTTACACATTTTCAAATTAACACATCTGTCGTTCCATTATTTGAAACCTATCTACATTGTTTTTATGGAATCTCAAATACCTTTGAGTAAACCGATAGCAGACGCACCTTGATTGGAAAAAGAGATCCATGTTTGAATCCCGGTAGCGCAACAACAATATTTTTCGATAAAATTGATATTATATGTATATCTGTATAATTAATACATTTAATTAGTATTTAAAACATCACAGACCTATGTTCTGAATAATTAAAACTTCACAATAAGAATTATATTTATTATATTATTATATTCATAATATTTGATTTACATTATAAGATTTACATGACATGATAGTATTCATAACCTCAAAGTCTTCCTATCGTAATTATTATCGTTTTACCTATTTATATTTTAATCTAGTTCAATATCAATTATTTCAATAATTTTCCAATTAACTGAGTATAAATATATCTATTGAATGCACGCGCCTACATATTTTTATTCTTTACTACCAGATATATTTCTCTAAAATTTATAAATATATTTATAAACGTTGAAAGTAGATATAATAAATGTACTTAAAATAAATATATTTTATTATTTTGTTGCATTTATGATTTTTTTGTTTGTTTTTCTATTTTGTGTGCTGTCCATGCATCCATAAAATGATATTAAATTTATTTATACTATAATGGTTCATCCAAAAATATATCTATATGTCATTACCTTAATATAATATTAAAATATATCATTATATATATAACAGTAATGCATTTATTACCTTATTTTTTAGATATATGACATTTTATCGACAAATATAGTCATCACCGGGACTCGAACCCAAAACATTATGTTTCCGATAGAGAGCTTTGACAGATTAACGATGCCCTATACAGATGTTGCCAAATTTCATTTACATTAATTTGCTAAGTGAGAAATCTATTTTCATATGATTACTATATTTTTTCCATAGATAGATTCTTTTATGTGTATCTTTCTAAGTTTTTTTTTATCTAAATTTGTTTATATTATCACCGAATAATGTTTTGAAAAATCATAACATAACAAAAAAAAAGTGTTCAATTGATTGAAAATATTCAATAAAACTTATTTCGTACAATGAAGTAATTTTAAATAAATAATTAATTTTTAATGAAAACACATTTTTTTTGTTCTTGAGTTAAAATTACAGAACATAATTCTGTGATATTTTTTAAAACAAATTAAATTAGAAACATACAGAACTTTATCATTTTTTATTAATATATAATTCTTTTTTTTTTTAATGGAGACTAGATACAGAATACAAGTTCACAATTTGTCGAAAACGTGATCGGTTGATATGGTGTTTCGGGTTCGGGTTCGTATCCCGGTAGCAGCCAAAATATTTTTATCGATAAATAGATGCTTTCTATATATCTTTCTAATTAATTAATTTAATTTGTATCTATTAAAAATAATTCACATCAAAAATCCTCCTTATCATGTATCCGTATTTTCGAGTTAATTCCAAAAAGTATTATAAATATTGAATATTCTAGAACGTAGCCTGACAATCAGATGCAATTTATAATAAAATAAATATGTCTTAGTCATATACCTATATACGACATCATAAGTGAACACTGTAATTGACATGATCACACAAAATACTAAATAAATAAAGTATACTGACAGAAAACGCCCCATTAATTAATTAATTAGAAAGATATACATACAAAATCAATTTTATCGAAAAATATTGTTGCTGCTACCGGGATTTGAACTTGAATGTCTTCCAATCCGAGGATCGTGCATTAACTGATTATTCTATAGCACCACAGTGAATTGAAACGACCTATATGTTACACTTTTCATATTAATACATAGACACCTATATAATAATAAAGTTTTGCATTTAAGAGTAACTATAATATAAATTTACACAAAACATCAGTTCGTTAAGCTAAATGTGACTACGACACCACATAAAATTAGAATTATACAATGGAGTTCATAATAATGATGCCGAATTCGCGTTGTTGGGCTAGTTGGTTAGTTAGAACATCTCGCGTGCTAAATGTTGAATCGTAACAAAAACTAGCGCTGACACAACTTACTTCCCGGCTGTGTGTGAAGCGCACCCAATTGTCATTTAATACTCACACAAAGCATTCAAAAAGAGTCCTCTAATAATAATCATGTGATTCACTGGGAGACTTAGGCGGCAAAAAGGATTTCATCAAACGAGCTAAGCGAAAAACGAGATAATTCTTTGTCGAAGGGCCTCAAATCCGCATTACCCGCCAAGTGGAATGGCATAAGTGTAATAAGGGAGTAGAACATCTTCCTGGTTATCCAATAATTGTTGAAAATAGTCGACATTGTCTCTGAGGACACACAATAGATGTCTTTGTATGAAATCTCTTTCATGGGAAATGTCATTATTCAAAGGGCAGTTTTTTTGCTCCGTATTATAGTACTACTATTATAGTAATTCTATTATTTTTTTATACAATTATTGCTATCACGCCGTTTCTCCGCGGGGGTAGGCAGATAGGATAGAGCGCCACACTTTTCTATCCTGGCACACAATTATCGCCCCAATCACATTCATACATCTTCTCATCTACCAGTATCTGGTTTACCCGGTCGTGCCAAGTCTTTCGCGGACGTCCTCTACTGCTGGTGTTATCAACACTTGCGTCATATATTTTTTTTACCACACTCTTTGAATACTAATTAAATGAATATAAGATATACATATAAAATCAATTTTATCGAAAAATATTGTTGTTGCGCCACCGGGATTTGAACCTGGATCTGCATTGCATGCACCTTCCCCGGTTTGGAAAGAGATTCAGGTTCGAATCTCGGTGGCGCAACAACAATATTTTTCCATAAAATTGATTTTATATGTATATCTTATATTCATTTAATTAGTATTTAAAAATATCACAGACCTATGTCTGAATAATTACAACTTCACAATAAGAATGTGTTCTCTTATAATAAAGCGATCTTTACTTAATCTTACTCACTGTGCTAAAATCAGCTTTACATTCTCTCTTTATTTCTTCATTCTCCACTCCATCATTAATGGATGTGCCACATATATGCCTAAGAGATCTCATTTCCGCTGCATTCAGTCTAATTTCGTACTTCTTCCGCTAACTCCAGGATGCACTTCCATACATCAGTGTCGGTACCAGGACCATCGGTTGTATACTGATGGTCTTGCCTCGGTCGATAAGTTCCAGTTGGATATTATTCCATTCAAAGCGCCATTCACTTTATTCCCTTGGTCTTTACACATTGTGTTAATTTGTTATTAGCTCTTGTTGGTATAAATTGGTCATTAGAAAAACATATAAGTTTCAAAATCAATCGTTTTAACTCACTGCCGCTTTTCAACCAACAGTAGTCTTTGGTACTGTTTTTGGAAGAAGGTGGTTGTATTTATTTTGTGTTTTTAACCAAAATATCAGTTTTTTTCACATTCTTTCAAGAAAAAAATATGGAAATTGCTGAAATTATAACTAGTACCCTCAATTGGAGTATGAAGGTGTTATATCACAAATAAATACAAATTTTGTAATAAATTGAGTTTCAAGATATCACTCATCCTTTAATTTTTGTAACATTTCTATCTACTAAAGAATGGACTGTCACATATATACTTTATCCGCTTTATTATGTGACGCTTATTATGTGACAAAATAAGAAGAAAATGCTATGAAAGAATATCACATAATACCTTCAGTTTACAATATTTGACAGAGAGAGAGTGTTTACATTCCATAATATGAAAGTATGAATAGTATTGTTGCTGAGAGTTTTGGCAGAAAAGTAAGCATTTAAGTCAGTGTCCTGCCTGCTGCACTAGTTTTTTTTTACTCTATGACAGCAAATATCATTTCAAAATGCAAAATGAATGTGAAAAAAATGTATTAAAAATATTTAAATAATCATAAATTTAGTTATACAATTCTAACAATCTTTACATGATTCAAAATTCTCTATTCTGACCTATAATTTTATTGTATTTCACATATTCTTCTTTACATGATTCAAAATTCTCTATTCTGACCTATGATTTTATTGTATTTCACATATTCTTCTTTACATGATTCAAAATTCTCTATTCTGACCTATAATTTTATTGTATTCCACATATTTTTCTTTACATGATTCAAAATTCTCTATTCTGACCTATAATTTTATTGTATTCCACATATTCTTCTTAAACATGAGAAAAAAATCATTAGGTACTCACCGGCACTCTCATAAAATATAATTCATTCGAGAGTCAGGGAAGTTATTATACTATCCACATCCTCAGCCAGCTCTGTTCCCATCCGTGTACCAGTCTGTGATAGGTATTTGTTTTGGGTGTTATCGTCGTCAAATATGTATCTCAAGTTCCAGCAAATCATTTTGAAAAATAAAATTTGTGTATTATTCAAAAAGAGGATGAAATTAATAAACAAAATGCGGGTACTCGACTTTTTTTTTAAATATAGTTTTTAATATCCAAGTATCCAGTAAGTGGGACTTGGTTCATTATTGGAGTACCTTATTGGTGTAATAGTTAAAATACTAACCTAGTAATTCGACCTTTGTCCCAAGAGACCACCAACTTAGTCCTATTTCCATAGCACAAGCATTTAGCCTTGGTTGAAAATAGTAATAATATTGATGTGACTTGTTTTCTGTGTACGCATCTCTTTTTTTAAAATATAAAAAAAATACTAAATTAATGTATACATTTATAATTAATACATTAATTTAGTATTTAAAATATCACAGACCTATGTTCTGAATAATTACAACTTCACAATAAGAATGTGTTTTCCTTAATATAAAAAAAATATTTATGTTCCTTCTTTAACAAATTTGGTTGAATACTAACCACCATTTTTGTCAATATGTCAGTTATTTTAATAAGTCCACAAAGCTTCTATCTGGGTTTTCAGGTTCATAAATTCACTAAAATACATTAAATTTATTAAAAAAAAAAAACAATTCCATAATTTAAACAACTTTAAAAATAACCAAAAACTATTAAGGTAGTATGCTAATAAATAAAATATTTATAAATTTGTCATACTACTATCTAATGTGTACTGTAATTAAAGCTGCTAGTTCATTCTGTGTATTCTGATTGAACTTTCAAAATTGTTGTCATTGAAACTTCTTAGTGACTAGCCATATAGTAATAACATTAACATCAATCACATAGTATTATAGCCGGACCCTCACATTTAATTTCTTTTAATATATACTTAAATAGCTTTGATTCTAATACTACAACAGTTCAATAAACTGATTACAAATTTCAAAAATATTTCAGCAAAAATTATCAAAACTCTTTTTTTCAAGGTGTCTACATCTTGTTACACATTGGAAGATTGCGACAGGGGGTAATTGTGAAAATAATAATAGAAATAATGCCACCAATGAGCCACCCCAGTATTTCTATCTTTGAAGTACAATGAGGAACAAACGCAATGGGATAAATACTGAGAAACTGGAAGATTTCGAAAAGGTTTGATCAAAAGAAAGAATCGGATGCAACCATACTTATAAATAATTTTAAATAAAATAATTATTTTTTATTAGACAATGTTAATATTCAACGCAATACATAACACCCGAATGCAGCATTCTTTAGTAGTATTAGGCCAAAAACACGTATGCTTGTACTTTAAAATATTATACTTCAACAACGAATGGTTTGCGCTCTCGCTTATTTGTATTATTTATATTTTGGTTACGTCTCCCCAGATTAGTCTGTATCGCCATCGTACTACGATTTTATGTGAAAATATTGCTTTTTAAATTGCTTTGTTATATTCAATGATCTATATAATCAGTTACCGCAACCTCTTATCAATATTCTTCAATCCCTTATTCTTTCACATAGCAACTAAATTTATTTCGCCTTGATATGATGGCCTCACTTACGTGCATGATGTTATTTTTTTAAATATTTAAATAAATTGTTATGATTAGATTATTTAAGTACACGGTTTAGAAGGAAGGCTATTGTGATCTTCAAAGAATTCTATCAACTATTTACTAGCATTATGTTAATAACTATTAACTATCTCTCAAAATGACAAAACAAAAGACAATTTAGAATTATTGAAAATAATCTTAAAAAACATGGGTAAGTATTGATATTTTCAGACAGCATTTAATTTTATTGCCTATTTAATAAATCTTTATTAAATTATTCTGATTTATTTCTACAGATATAATAATATACATATAGGATCATAACATTTTAGACTACACACATAATTAAGTTTTGAGAGACATACTTTCTCTCATTAATAGGTAAATAACATCTAAATTAAATACAACCGGGGAAAAACTCTAATTAAAAAAAACTCAAAGGGTCGTGGTAATTATCGAGAATCGGGTAAATAAATATTGGCGAAAATTGTTTTTTTTTAAAAGAATTTCTGCGGTCTCTAGGCGGTTCACTGTTATTTGTATATGGTATATTCGAATATGTTTAAAGTACGATATTTTTCAAATTAAAGTAAAAATAATAATATTATAGCACGAAGCTATTGCCGTATCAATTAATGATTTTCACATTTTTATTAATTATTTTCACATATTTATTTTATTATCTATTATTAAGGTCATAAAGGTTATGATATCTTAAACTAACTAAAATAATAATTAAATATAAACTTAATTCCAAGATCCTTCTGGGTATTTAAAGTAAAATATTTTTCTAAAAAGACTAATGATGTCCACGATTCCAAGATTCTCAACCACGCACACTGTCACCTTTTAACATCGTATTTAAAATAAATTGTAACCATTTGTGAATAAACTATGAATATTTTACTCATATAATACCTTAACCGATTACTTAATTTCTTCTATATTGAATCAATTCTAAATATTTAAACAATTAATCACAATGATGGATTGATATTGTAGGCAATCCATTATTAGGCTACACAACCATAATATGTACAACCATTCTAGGTCTTATATTTTTATGTAAGCTTTTATTGCAGTGGTAAGTAATGTATTATTTTGAAGCGGGTGGTGAATTTGCATTGTCAGCATTTTTTTTTTGACATTTACAGAAGACCAACAAGGCTAACCGAGAGATAACCAGATGATGAGAATTTTTGAAAACTAATGAAGCTGCGTTAGTTGGTGCGTAACCTTGATATTAATTACCTAACCCCAAAAATAATTTTACTTTACAATACTCAGATACATAGGTGGGTAAAATTCTTATTTTTATTTGACCAGATTCAAATAGGCACGTTTCGTTAACATGTATTAATTATTATTATTATTATTTAATTAACATTTTTTCTTTTCTGCTATCTTTGAACTTATGAGCAAAATTTTCAATTTTCTCAGCAACGTGTTTTTTGCAAGATTGCCAGATAACAGGACACCAAAGATCACGAGCATATGGGTGGCTCAGCGTAAAGGTCCTATAGGCAGACCAAGGAAGATCTTAGAAGAGTATTGGAGCAGGATGGGAAAATCCGGGAACACCACCCCGTAGCGTTGTGCAAGATGATGAAAAAGAATAATAACATCTTCTGCTTTTGATAATTGCTACCATAATAATCACGTTTAATTTCTAAAATAATCTCATCCTACATCCCACCGCTTCCAGTTAGACAAGTCACGCAACCTCTGGAGACAGAACTCTAGAAAAAACTATTCACAATCGAAATGTGCGTGCGCATACAATCGTCAAAACACAATAGGAATAATACTTGGCAACAATACTAGAAAGACACACGGAACAAATAAATATTACTATTCAATACTGTGAAAATGTTGCAAAAATCTCGCGGCGGGACACGGTGTGAGTAGCGTGGAGGGGGCTCGGCCACAATGGAGGAATCAGCTCGGACAATGGAGGTATTTTGGCAGTTGAATCGCACACCTGAACTCAAGGGTGGCAACTACACTGGCCCGGAGGACGGGGTAGGGTCTAAGGGAAGTATCTTGTGTGAATGAGTCCATGGCAGCAGCCTCGCGTTAGTTGCCTTAGTTGTTCAATAAAAAATTTACTAATAATTCAATTTTATAATTATTCTTAGGTTAACATTAGAACCATAACTACAAATAAAAGAATTTACTAGCAGAAAGCAATCGGCTGTCGCACAAATGTGATGATACATAATAAATATTGAAAATGACTCGTGTATCTTCTATTATTTCATTGTTTAAACAATATGTAGCCTTGAATTTATATTTACAGATGAGGATGGTTGAAACAAAAGTAGGAGACTGTAGAAAATAGGCTTATTTAAAATTGCTTCTCGGAGAGACCAGACCCACTTATATTCCTTTTTCGAATCATGGAAAAAGCCCCAAAATGTACCACTAAAACGCGTGAATAGAGCTGATGAAGTACATTGATGAACAGGGTTTTGACTATGGATGATACGGAAGATTGAACATTGATAGTGCACCCAAGATACATTTACCAGTCAACTGAAAAGAGGTTTTACAACATTTAATAAAAATCTCACAAATTCTTTTCATTTCTTATTTTTAAGGTTAGCACATTTTTGTTCTGAAGTTGCATTTTGGATCATACATAGTTCTGTGATATTTTAATACGAATTAAATGAGACAACTAGAAAGATATACAGAAAATTCTATTATTTTTTCAACAAACATATCTTTTTAATTGATTTATTTAATTTATATTTCTTTTTATTTCATTTCAAATTTATTATATTAACACTATTTATATGATTTATTAAAAAAAATGTTTTATGATAAATAACGAACGCTTAGTATTTTTCTGACAGAAAAAATGAAGTATATTCGAAATACTCTTAGTAATATGGAATACCTTCATATTACGTCTATAATTACTTAGTATGGTCACCTAGCGATGAGATTGGAAACTAATATACATGTAACACGTGTACGTACATGAATGAAATGTTGCTCACAGGTTTTGGACATTTTGTGGTGATGGTCGGTCGGTCTGTATGGTTGACAAAATATAGTAAATAAGAAATATCTTGGCCCTGAATAGTCCAGGAACAATTGAACGTAGTATGCAGAAAGCAGTTAGCCACAAAAAACTCTAACTAAGATGAACCCAACAAAATTTTCAGACGCAATCATTATGAATTGACCTTACTGTTTCCGATAAGAACGATGGCTAATTTCTTCGTAACTACGTTCAATTAAAAAAATCGAGATTCAAGTTATGTAAGGTTTCATTAGATAGATGGTGGTAGTGGAAAGTGTGCGCAAAATGATTGTGAATGATATAAGATAGGAGTTATGAGTTCGTAAATGTAGGAAATTCATTCTAACATGTCATTAAAATTGAACTTAAAAAATAAAAATAAATTATTACTAAAGTACGAGTAATATAAAGTAAATATTTTATCAATAAAAATATAAAACTTTATGTATTATTACACTTCTCAAGAATGTGTTCTCTTTAATAATATAAGTTGTATCAATGTGTTCAAAATTTAATAAAAAATGAATTGATAATTCTGGCGTTTGCAGTCGGTTTACTCAAAGGTATTTGAGATTCCGTAAAAACAATGTAGATGGCTTTCAAATAATGGAACGACAGATGTATTAATTTGAAAAAGTATAACATATAGGTTCGAAAATGTATCACGAAAATTACTGGCGCTATAACACAATCGGTATTTGTGCTATAGCCAAATTGGAAATAGAGATCCAGGATCGAATCCCGGTAGCGCAAAAACAATATTTTTCGACAAAATTGATTTTATATGCATATATTTATAATTAATACATTAAATTAGTATTTAAAACTTTATGGTTGTATAAAACATAAACGCAAAAGTATACATTACTTTTTTGCATTTTTCTAAGAATCTAAAAGCAATAATGTGTTCCTTCGTTCGATCATTCAACCAAATTTATCACGGTCGACATGGCGTCCTTTATTATCCAACGATAGGTGTGTCTTTGGAAGAAAGAGATCGGGTGTCGAATTGTCGGGATCTCATTGTAAGTCGCAGCTTCCGGAGAAAAACAACGGATTCAGTGACACCGAGACACAAAAGGGGCAACAAAGCGCACAAAGGGGCGACACCTACGGCGAAAAGATTCGAGAAAAGACCAGAGAATCGCGCAACATTGTTCAGGTTCCTTTCACAACCCATAATTATAACCATCGAATAGTAGAATGTGACACACCGAGCCGTGGGCGGACCGAATAGAGACGGGATAAGAAAGAAGCAGCAGTTAGAATACACCGGTAGGCGGCGTACCCTCGGGTATTCCTCAAGATTCCGACTTGTGTCCGGTGTCTGAATGGATGCACGCACAATGAAATCCATTGATCTTTTGCAATATGAGAGAATGGAATACTGTTTGGCATGGTTGGAATTAAGTACGCAAGCTAATGATTTTTTTTTTAAATCAATTGTGAAACATAATAAAAAAAATTGTCTACTATAAATAAATGCCGTTGTGCACAACTCTCTGTTGAAGCTTCTAGCAATACCATCTTCCAGAATCTGGTTTACCTAGTTGGGCCAAGTCTTTTGAGGAAGCTCTTTTTTTCTGATACCATCAACACTCGCACAGCATGCTCTTACCGTGCTCTCCTCATTTATTCGTTCCACGTAACCGAACCACTTAAGTGACCCCTTCTTAATCCTGTTCACGATATGAGAGTATCTGCCGGTATATTCTGGAACTTGATCATTTTATAAGTTTCAACAATCGGCGGATACAAGAAAAGATGAATTAATGTTGATGAGGCGAGTTGCGTGTCAGGACAGAAGAGTGTGATGTTCTATTATCTATGTCTACCCGTGTCGTGATCCTTGAGTTGTGTGCTGCTGATGTCCTTGACAATTTCTTCCACTTTTCTCTGAAGACCGCAATTCGGATCGTCATTTCAATACGATAGCCATTATTGTATTTGATCTGGAAGATCCATCGAGTTTCTTTTCCACTTCATCTTTCTATTCACTTCCAATTTCTCCAGGTAATGGTACTACCATACTGTAGATAGATAATTATTTAAAAATATACTATGTACGTTGGTAGGTAATTGTTTAAGTAATTTCCTATGTACGTAGGCAGGTAATTATTAAAATTATATCCTGTATTTAATTTCTTAGTTTAATATAATTTTTCCGTGCTTACAGCATTTTTTGTAAACATTAAAATAAAAACTTCAATATTTTGTTTCATAATATGTAGCAAAAATTATTTGTTTCCATTCGTAGAAATTTAACATTTCGTCGACGTTTAATAAAAATGTAAGATGTCTGTCCATACTTTCATTTTTGTCGTGTCTTGTGCAACCGTCACATTCCACCTGGCTCCGAGCCCTGGTGGTAAGCGTGACGTCTTAGAAAAGCAGTGCACAAAAGGTAAAATGTAAAATCGTTTGGCCACCAGATGCCCCATTTTACTCATTGTCCGCGAACAATTGTCGGGGGGTCCTTATTACGCGCAGTCGCACCTCGTCCCTATAATAGGAAACTAGGATAAATAAATCATTACTCCGGACAATCGGACAGTCGACGTCATTGTACGTGTATTTCTTATTCATTCTTATTCAAGTAACAAAAAGATAGCGGACCGATCGTAGCTGCGAGCATTCTACATAAAGCGCAACACATTATGGAATTGTGATATTGAACTTTATAAGATGTAAAAAAGGTTTCTATGAATTATGGTTTCATAGTTAAATTTGAGAATGTTTCAATGGTTAGACCCAATTATTAAAGTGGTCATGTTTTTGATGTTTTACACGCTTCATTTTTAGGTAAGTAATTCCCGTTGCGGAATATATATTAGAAGTCAGTAAAATATTTCAATTCATTAAAATAATTGCATAATTACAATTCTTTGGAAATGCTTATATCTCCGACATGGTTAATAATAAGCACACATTTTTTGAACATTTTTGACTAGTAATTTAATCAAGTTTCCACTAATAAAATATTGTAAGCTAGGTCTGATACACCCTGTGTGTGCGTATACATATTTATCGATTTATTAAAAAATTAGCTAATCGCAGAATAATATAGTAATCACAGATAAGTTTAGTAACCAGCCTGATCCACCAACGTGTTTAAAATGACCACTATTCAAAATACAGAAAAAATCATAATCCTTTTAATATTGAACCTGGAGAAAAAAAATAATCGCACATTCACACACAGACTACAGCAATTTGATTTTTGCAGCAAGTGCCGCAATGGATTTTAATATTTCTTGATAGGTGTCTTACCCAATTAATACACCGAAAAACTTTTAATGTTTTACCAAAATACTGTTGACCGAATTACCGCATCACAACTTCATAAAATACATTACATTGAAAATTTTCAAAACGAATGCAGAAATTTTCCAATAATATTACCCTCGTGATTATCAAGATGTCTAATTTTAAAATTGATTTATTTTGGGTCCCTTAAGTTGTACATTTAATTTTTTTTATTACGGAATATTTTACTAATCAGGCATTGTGTGTCAACTGCTAGATGAAGGACTCCCCGTGATCTCCTCTTCAGTTCGGTCCTCCGCCAGCCTTTGCCAATTCATATCACAGAAGTTATCAATGCGTATTTATTTTAATATTAATATAAATTTTCACATATTTTTTGTTAATTTGTGTAAAAAGTCTTATAGCTGCTAGAATGATAATGATTGAAAAATAATTATCATAATTAGTCTCTTTGCATTATAACCGATTTGAGTAATGGAAATCAGTAAGAATATATCCATGTTTTGCGTCTTATTTTATATTTCTTATAAGCTGATCCGCAGTCCATCTAGCTGAAACAAGAAAAAACAACAATAATTCTTAATTCTAGTTAGAATAAAAGGCTCTACTATCGGCATGCTTACTTTCTGACGTTCAGAGTCGCAAGATAAATGCCAATTTTACAGACCACAAGTGGGTGACTCAACAACCATCGGCTGGGTAGTACAGTGGCTCAAAAGTCGCTAGACTATTTAAAATTCAAATAACTTTCAACAATTAATTAATTTTATTATTTTTATTTCAGATTATTAAAGCGTAATCTTTGTAAATTACATGTGGAGAAATTCACGACTGAGCAACGTGTCAAAATAATCGAATTGTATCAAGAAAATCAACGATCAATTGTGCTGACGCAAATTTTGTTTTGTTAATAAACAAAATATGTGATTTTGAGGGACAAAAAATCCAAGAATAGTCAATCCGCTAACGTAATCTACACCCAGTAAAAGTAACGGTTTTGTGTGGTGTAAATGCGGAAAGAGTACTTGAATCTTATTTCTTTGAAGATGAGGCAGAAAACGCACTAACCCTCAATAGCGAAAGGTATCGAGAAATGCTAGAGAATTTCGTACGTCCTGCAGTCGAGGACACACCAGAGGTATGGTTGCAGCAAGATGATGCTACTTGCCATACAGCTCGCCCAACAATTGAACCCTTAAGACAAATTTTTGGAATAAGGATCATTTCGCGAAACTCTGTAATCAAGTGGCCGTCACACTCACCTGACTCAACTGCTCCAGACTTCTTTCTATTTGAAATATAGACTATATACACCGTAACAACCATTCAGTAATCGATGGCCAATATCTGTGAAGAAATTGAAGAAATATGCCAAGAAACATTACGACAGGTGATGGTTCATGCCTTAGAAAGAGCGCGTCAGTGTGAAGAGCAAAACGATGGTAATTTTCAAAACTAAGTAAAAAAAATTTCAAGACTTGTTTTTTCTTTTTATAAAAGAATAAATGTGAATTATTAAAAAATAAAAAAGTTATTTAACTTTAAAATGGTTAAGAGACTTTACACCCTGTATTATGGGAACAAATTTTCTATAACTGTTCAAAGGTTTTTGGTGAAACTTTGTGGGATTCCGCGGTTATTCTGTAAATTGAGTCAAAACTCTCTTTTATTCCACTACACTTTTCATTGTGTTAAATGATATATAATGTTTTCGGGAAAATCTTTTAATCATTTAACACAAAGAAAAGTGTAGTGGAATAAAACAGAGTTTTGACTCAATTTACAAAACAAAAAAAAAAGTATTTAG
The DNA here is from genome assembly GCA_022840565.1 of Eubasilissa regina. Classification (NCBI taxonomy): domain Eukaryota; kingdom Metazoa; phylum Arthropoda; class Insecta; order Trichoptera; family Phryganeidae; genus Eubasilissa; species Eubasilissa regina. The sequence goes on from JAINEB010000018.1 coordinate 34,600,634, forward strand.
ATTTCTGTGGTACAAATATCAGTGAATAATGTAGAAGTATTTTTTAATTCCAGTTAGAACATTGTTTTTTGAATTCTTCTTGATTCCTCTGTTGTTAATTGAACATATGAAATTAAATATTGTTTTATAATATAAGCTAATTGAAAATATTAACAATAGTGTTCGACTTTAACCGATTGCTGCTGTTAGGTCATATGGACGGCTATTTTGTGATACGATATGCCACAACTAGTTTGTTTGGAATTGATAACAGCAAATAGAGCATTACATAATATTTTGCGTTCTTTATCCTTTGCGCAAGATTCAGTCAAAAAATATATAATCATGCAAATAAATAATACCAATAAGCTTTTGCAAATACGATTAGATTCTTTTATTTTAATCTGTTGAACACCGAATACATACAACTAATCACATTGTTGATGTATGCTCGATCTTTTCAGTTGTCATCAAATGGTAGTATTAACCCTGCTTTCACCTATGAATTAGCATTACTTTTATAGCTTGATAGTTTAATATACCTAATATATATTTTGTATTATATCTCGCCATTTACATTATGTATATTTTAATATAAACAACATTATGATAACAACATTATGACGCACGTGTCCGATGACACGTTTCAATTCAAAAATGCTGATGTGTATCAACAGATTTAGTTAATGTTTATTATCGTATCACGAATTTCTAATCAAAATAATAATATGGGGCTCTCTTTAGAAGATTACACATTTTTCTGAAAAACCACCTTTGCAATCTGATTTAGGATGAGGGCGATATCGTTCGAAGATAATAAATAAATAATTTACTCACATATTCAACTCATAATAACCATTAATTAAATATATTATTTACCTAATACATATTTATCAATATAATTTTAGTGATTAGATTCCTATAATACTGCAAAAATGAGTACTATTGAATTAGCGCATTCGATAGAAAATAATGTTGCCTGCAATCTCACAGCATCCGATATAATCAATAAACACGTTAATTGTTACAGTGAAGCATTGGACAATAGTGCTCGGACCAGTTAAGCCGGTATTACACGGCGCATAATGCCCAAATCGAAAATAATAATACAAAACCGTAACATTTTGGTTCGGTTCAGCGCGATTTTAGCGAAATCCTATGCCCGAGAGCGTAAAATGTTTTGAAAGCGACAATGGTTCGTCCATAATGGGGTTACGTGTTATTTGCATTCGCATTGGGCGATAGTAACATTGTGAATGGGTTCGATTCAATACAATGTTAAGTATTAACGCCTCGTGAACGATCGCACAGACCGAACAGGGTGGTTTAATATTTAATATAGCATTTCGTTCTCCTAAATGATATTCATTTTCATTTCAAATATTGTTTTGCAAACCTTTATCGCTATTCTCTTAAACATTATTCTTCTTGCTGTTATGGAGCACGCTATAATAGAAAGTATTATTTGTAATGTGTGCCAAGAAACACTCATTATTTAGAAATACTTATTTTCTAAACACACGTATAATTAATTAATTATATATAATTTTTTTTTAATTTTTAATCGCTTTTAAGGAGCTCAGTTTTAATTAAATCAATGAATGTATATTTGATGGCACATGCTATACAATATGTATTCATTAATTAATTCATATTTTGAATATATTGTATTATATTTCATAGAGCATGTTATTATTTATTTATTATTATTATACATGCCCTATTCAGGCATTAACATAATTTGTAAAATAACAGAAAATTTCATCAGAAGTGCAATACACAAAGAAAAAATTATGTTTTGTCAGCATGTTTTTTTATAATCAAAATTAAAAATAAAAATAAATATTATATGTGAAGTAAAGCAATTTATCCGTCACCATTGAGTTGAGACACAAAAAATTGTAATAGTGTAGTCCTGTATATATAAAGAGTTAAATTTACAGCAAAAATGTTGACTACCTCCGCATATTCATTCCCCAAAGAATGCATTCTGGGGTCTGCGGAGTTAGCCTATGCATGAGTTCTGACATTACCACTGTAATAGAACAATGAATTGTGTCTCGATGACCTCAATGGTATGTGAAGTCAAGCAAACCAACAATCTGGAGACAGTCTAGCATACTATTAATGATCCTGTATAGAAATATAATCATGTTATAAAATATATATTCACACTTATAGCTAATTTTATAAATGCATTCATTGAAACTCGATTATAACGTTACATTTATAATAGTCTAATAAATACCAATCATGTGAAGTTTTTTAGGACAATATTGAATTTATAGGTAGGTAGGTATATTAGAACTTTTTCATCCACACATTGTTAGAGCTTTTAATATCAATATTTGAATACGTCCAAGAACACACAATTACTGGATTTTCACCTACAAAGGCACTGTTATTAAACAAATAATAGATATTTCATAAAGACGAAACTATTTTTTATTATATTAATGGAGATAATTATGTTCTTAAACATAATCAAATATTGCCAATAATTTACTGGTCAAAACAAGAAAATTGAAATTGCGTATTCTAGTATAATGTGTTAAAAACATTTTAAATATTATTTAAAAATAATAATTAGATTCTCATTGTGACATATATGCTGTTTCAAGGAAATAAATATCAAATTTAGTCCATAGATGGTGATAGTGTAGTGATACTCGAAGTGTTTCCACATATTGACATATATACAACTTCCAAAAATTTTATAGATATGAAGGTTGATTAATGGGTGATAATGGTGAATGTTATATTTGTATGAAGTGATTACTTAAGTCGTAAACCCTGTAATTACCTATACTTCCATGTATTTCCATTAATATAATAAAAAATACCTTCGTTTCTATGAGATATTATTATTTGTTTTATAATTGATTTATAATTGCGGTTACTTTTCGTCATTGTCTTATACGTGTAAATGCATTTTTATACATGATTTTTCAATTGAAATATCGAAGTAAAGTATGTGAGTTGTACGCTTTTATGTGTCATTTCTTTCAGCATTTGTAGTAGTAGTTACGTGTGGATTACTTTAAAAATATGTATACTGCCGTTTCAATATTTTAACTGGATATATTAAAATCTATTCTGAACGCGATAGCATAGATATTTAATAATCATTATTAAGGAAAACACATTCTTATTGTGAAGTTGTAATTATTCAGAACGTAGGTCTGTGATATTTTAAATACTAAATTAATGTATTAATTATAAATATATACATATCAAATCAATTTTGTCGAAAAATATTGTTTTAGCGTCACCGGGATTCGAACCTGGATCTTCATTTCCAATCCATTAATTTAGTATTTAAAATATCACAGACCTACTTTCTGAATAATTACAACTTCACAATAAGAATGTGTTTTCCTTAATAATATATGTTGTATCAACGTGTCCAAAAATTTAATAAAAATGAATTGATAATTCTGGCGTCTGCAAGTCGGTTTACTCAAAGGTATTTGAGATTCTGTAAAAATAATGTAGATGGCTTTCAAATAATGGAACGACAGGTGTATTAATTTGAAAAAATGTAACATACAGGTTCGAAAATTTGTCAAGAAAAATACTGGCGTTATAGCACAAAGGTAGTGCACTTCCCCGGATTGGAAATGAAGATCCAGGTTCGAATCCCGGTGACGCTAAAACAATATTTTTCGACAAAATTGATTTTATATGTATATATTTATAATTAATACATTAATTTAGTATTTATTTAATAATCAATCATCAATAGTCTTGCTCGTCTCATCTCTTTTGAACTACATTGGCTCCATTTAGCTGAAAGAGTAGAATTCAAATTCTGATGTTCAAGGAGACAGCACGCACATCTGTATCTTCAAGGGCCCTGTATCCTAGTACCCCACTAAGCCTCTACTTCAGAACCAATCAGCAAGTGTCAGAAGACCATATTCAATTGGTATTTACTGTGAAAGATACAAAAGTGTGGAACTCTTAACCGTCTCAAATTTTTAAAAATTACATAAATTGTTTTACGAAAATGGTGCTACAAAAATTATTCAGAAGATAGTTCTGTGGTATTTCAATACAAATTAAATGTATCAACAAGAATGATCAAAAAATCTATTTATCGAAAAAAAAAATTATTGCTACCGGGATTTGTACTTGGATCTTTTCCAATCTAAAAAACTGCAACTTCACAATAATAATGTGTTATCCTTAAAAATATATTAATTTATCTAAGATTATACAAATTAATTGATTTAATTTCTGGCGTCCCCTAGCGTATATTACTCGAAGGTATTTGAAATTCGTCGCAATATAAAGGTGATGGCTTTTTAGAAATGGAGTAACAGATGTATCAGTTTTAAAAAGCTGCAGCATATACTTAAGTTCAAATATTTGTCGCCAACTTACTCTGTTGGCGTGGTATAACTAGTAACACATTTATATTATTCAGTTTTATTAATATTACTTAATTTTACAAATGTGTGCAACAGACTCCATTTCATTTCATACTTCTATTATTCTTAAACTAAACTATAAACTTTATTCACTTAAGATAATAATTAAATATCCAACTAGATTCTCATAACCTTGTAAGAATTCACTAATATCACTTACTTATGGGCTTAATTAAATTATTTTTAATCGGATGCTCTCAGTTATTATGTGAAGTTAAGTTCAACATTATTGGATAAGTAAAATGGTTTATAAAACTATTGCCAGACAAATTTCAAGTATGTAGTTACTTTAGAAATCATCAACAGACCTGCTGACGATCAGCGTCTTAAGTTTATCCTTCAAAAATAATGTCATACTATTCAAAAAAGTACCTACAACAGCAGATATGAACACAAGTATGTACTTACACAAGTATGTAACCATGATTTTCCTACATAAAGAATTCAAATATTATTTCTGAATAGCGAATAAATAGATTTTAACGACTGAATGGTTTAAATGATAATGTAATCGGTGAATATAAGTATTGCAAAATATATTTGAATATCAAATACTTTCCTTTTTTAACGTCGCAAATGTTTTTCTTTGCAGGTACGTGTTAACCTCGGTGACCGTTACAAAATATGATACCAATACAAAGCATAAATTCTTTAATGGTTTAAAGGTAGTTCGAACCATTTTTAACAACTCCATCAATTTATTAGTAAGTTAGCTTTTTATTGAAATATTATCGAATGAACACACCTCCAATATGCCATTTTTAATATTTGAAATGTGTTTGAATATAAAAATCTATAGAAGGCTATTAATTTTGTTTGATATCTTTTTCAACACGAATGTGACCTACATGGGCGTGATCAATATCGTATTTATTGCTTTTACCCCCAGGGAACTGTAGAAGGGCATTGAATGGATAAAGAAATTCATTTTTTATTTTGCATAAAACATGTAGTATTGATTCAAATATATTAATACTTTTCATTTTTCTTGTAATTCTTTTTTTTACTGTTTCTGAGATAAGTTTGGATCACATGTATGAAATAAAACTCTGGGTTATTTTATTCTACTCGTTTAATTTATTTGATGAGACGCCTTCTGCCTTCTAAGCCCATTATTAATCTATCAATTTGTATTGTATTCATATTAATTTTAATCTATAGTGAAGGATAGCTATATATTTTTATTTACATGGAATGAAAAAAAAACAATATTACGCATTGAAATTCTGTGATTCATGTAATTTTTTGAACGATTCTAGTTATCCTATGAAACAATTCTGATTCAACACTAATGATATCTTAATGTCATATTATATTAATACTTAAATGTAGAAGAGCACAGAATGGGTGATGTACAAATAGCAAATTGCATGTTCTAATAATAAATAAAAATATATTCATTGACAGACACAAAATGCCCACAAAACTGAGGAGTGTAGAAGTATTAAAATATTGTCATTTGTGAGTACCTTTCACCATTTCAAAATGCATTTTGCATAAATTCATTTAGAGTTTATTTCCATGTCTAGGGAACCCCTGACCGGAACTCAGTATGTCGAGGGTAGGCGCAGGGTCTCCGGGTTGGGAGTTGCGGAAGCGAATTCGTCATAGGGGAGGGGGTGAGACGTTTTATTTCACTCCTTAACAGAAAAGTAGATTTATGTGTTTCAGAACAAACCCTTTCTAAAATCTACATTAAAATGTAACAATATTTCAGTATAATAAAATATATAACTAGTGTGAGCTTATGTTTTATTCTTCTTAAAAAATACCATTAAAATTTTTTCGTCTTTTTGATTTTTATCTATTTTATGTATAATACACCTGGAAAATATATCATATCAATATTCATAGTATTCAATAAAAAATTTCATTCTTAGTTATGCAGCATGGAAGGTATGGGATTCCCCGACCACTGTTATTGTATACTTCCAACACTACATTTTTTTATTTGTCTTACTTGTAGTGTTGATATTATGAACTAAGTCAGATTTAACATATATACATGTATATATATACAAGTAAATCAACAGTATCTTAAACCTTTCTGTTATTTTTGCCAGTATTAACATATAGTAGCCTCAATCAAATGAAACACGGCTCATAGTGCTCATAGCTCCATATATCTCGGTCCCAGGTCGCTCTCGTAGCTTACTCCAACTTGTGTCGCGAACAAACGAGAATAATTGGAATAATAAAATAAACCATTGACAAAAATATGGTTTTATTAGCATGTTTGAGAAGATGTATTAAGATGAACAAGTTTAAATTTTTTTCTGCAGAGATTTATGGACTAGAAAATTCTACACAGAAAATACTGAAGAACCGTGAAACCTAAGAACGAATGTTGTAACAGAAAGGTATGGAATTCTATCCTCTCTGCCTGCTCCTGCGCAGAAACAGCGTGATAGTAAATTAGTTAGCTAAATAATTAGACAAAATACTTTGTTTAAACTACTATTTATTGATTATTCAACATGTTTCGATACCTATGGTATCTTCTCAGGAAACAATGTATACTGAAATTAAAAATACAAGCATAAATCAAAACAAAACTATAAAGTAGTGAATGATTAAGAAGCAATATGAAAACAAATTTAAAAGGTGGCTATTTGCAAAGAGGATTTCGTTATTTATAATATTTAGCTTGCTATTACCACTTTTTCTTATTTCTTAAATTTCAAATTTATCTAATACTTTTGAAATTAGCAAAATTAAGTTTGTGGTTAAAATTCATACTTTTATTTGTTAACTTTATTTTAATAACCTCTTATTGAATTTAAATACATCTACCGGTTTCGAAAAATACCACTTTCTTCTTCAGGATGCCAATACTAACTGTAGACATCCTGAAGAAGAAAATTGTATTTTTCGAAACCGGTAGATGTATTTAAACCCAGTAAGTTAACAAATAAAAATATCAAATTTATCTAACTGTAAACCCCTAGTATTTGTATGTACAATTTCTGAACCCTTGTTAATATCAAAAGAATGGTTTATTTTCTAAAGTTCCTTAATTGTTCCTTAATTCTAATATCAACATTTTTGCAAGCTTTACCCATATAAAAATAATTGCAATCATTGCAAATTAATTTGTAGACCCCCTTTTTTTAAATATCGTCCGTATCCTTGTTTTTTAATATATAATTCTTTAATTTCTTGTTAAAGAAAGTATTTTGTCAAATTATTTATATAAAACGAGGCCATAAAGTAATTTTGCTAATATTGAAGAAATTAGTTAGTTGATTACATAGTTGTTCAGACCTAAACATCCAGATTATATCCCATTTCCCAGTTTTCTGATCCCTTCATATTCTTATCTTTCGTTCGGCATCTTGCCAGTTAACAATAATCATATCGTGACATATAATGGCGTATTCTATCTTGGTTATAAAAGATAACTATATGTAAAACAAATTTGTTTATTACGTGATATAATAAAGTTGTTTTATCTCGATTAAATTGTTACAACAGACTAATAACATATATCCATTTTTAATAGCACCGAATCTCAGGAGAGGATTTAGAATGTAGATGACATGTTTGCGAAAAGCTCTCCGTGCAGCGGATCAACCCTCGGAAGGAAAGGGAAACAATGCGAGATGGCTCCTGGGACGGAAGGGAGGAACAGAAATAATAGAAAAGAGAAATAAAACGGATCGATTGGAAAGGCATTTATCAAGCGAAGGTTTCCAATGAATAAATAATGCGGCATTGTCAATACCATCGCTAAACCTACATAAATTATTTTATTAAACCTCTATTCATGGTTATTGTGCTTTCATTCCGTGTTTGGAGGCAAAGTGGATATTCGATTTTTTTTGCAAACAGATGTAGATCAAATTTTTACAGGGTGATACTAATAGCATGTATTTATATGTTCATAATAAATATGTACACAATATTTTACGTTATTTAATCAATATATTTCTTCTTTTTTTTAAGGAGAACATATTCTTTTTGTTATGTTGCAATTTTACAGAACATATGTCTGTGATATTTTTCATACAAATCAAATATATTAATTGGAAAGATAACGGTGCATATAAAATGAATAAATAGAAAAAATATTGTTGTTGCTATCGGAATTCGAACCTAAATTTCTTCGTATCAAAAATTTAATAAAAATGAGTTATCAATTAATTTTGACGTCGTGATATCTATGACTTTCTGAATGTGGCGGTCATGGCGGCATCGGAAGTGTCATCATTTGTGGCTTTAAAGTTCTTGCTTAAACGGCCAGGTCTGTGAGACGCAAGCTGGGCAAAAATTAACAAGTTTTTAAGACCTCTAGATTAAGATTACTTACATGTTTTCAATTTGAAATGAAGTGTACATTGTCTTTATAACGAGTAAGAAAAAACATATGTAATATCTGTCATCTTTTTTTATCTTACGTGACATAACTAGTAGTCTACCATCTTTAATAGGTTGGACCACCTTGATATTATCATACAGGATATAGAACGTTGCGTTATATTAAGAGTATTAACCTAGATTAGAATAGAATAGGGATGATCATTCCTCTTGCTCAGATTTAATCACAACTTTTGTTTTTATAATATCATGGCGTCTTCAATATATCTATCCAATACAGTAATGTAAAGAGGAAAAAAAATCTACATATTATTTATACTGTAAATATAGTGAAAATCTAATTTGAAATAAAGACATGAAAGAGTACACGAAATACGTGGCAAATCTATTTTCAAACTAAGCTAAACGCTTGTGCTATGAAATTAGGACTAAGTTGAAAACTAAAATGTAAGTTTAAATTAATATTTATTTATTTTATGATTGCCCTGTACTAGTCAATGCATCAGTTCAAACATAAAATGACATTCGTGCAAATGGATAAAACTGAAACTTATTTATTTGTATTTACAGGGACCTCCTGGCAAACATTTGACAATGGCGGTATAATCACATAATTTAGCGTGGCCCAATGTGAAATGATCGTCTGAGCCTTTGATGGCATCAAAAGGGTTAGTTTTTTTTTTTTAACTTTTTCGTTTTATCGCTCCAGATACAGATTATACGGCAGATCACTGATGCTACGCCATCCTATTCACACGGACGCTGTATGTTCCTGACATGTTGGTCTTTGCTAAAGCTGCTGTGCAATTTTATAAAAGATCATCTATAAACTTATCAGACAAAAATATTATTGTAATCTACATTTAGAACCTGATTAGATTGTACCCAGCGCCGGCGCTAGACTTTTTGCCGCGACAGACAAGATTATTTTTTTCCACCTTAGTAACTTAAGTGGAGATGTTTTCAATTTTGGTAAAACCATCCCCATAAATTGGCCGCTCTATAAATCGGCCGCCCGCGTGCCATACACGTTAGGAGCGGTATTTTGTTAAGTCTAATTTTTACCAAAAGACGTTCTGGACACTAGTTTTGACTACAAATTACTGCTTTATTAAGAAACAACTATAATATTAATTATTACTTCTTCGGATTGTTTATACCTGGATTATTTTTATTACACACTGTTATCGCTTTGCAATTTGGGATTTCGTTTTTTAATTTATATATATTTTTCGGCCACCACAGGCAGGCGCATGCTTCGATGTGTATAACACCGGCCCTAACTATACTTGTCACACAAACTATAAATACCACGCAGCTAGCAGTGTTTTAGGTATACGAAGCTAATACTAAGTTTAAGGATTGTAAAAAATGTATTAGAGAAGCTACGTGAAGGGAGACAATTGATACCAATCTCTTTCTTGAAATAAAATTTTTTAATGCATTTTTTTCATGTTTTTTAATTCACTCATACCTATATTTTAACTGCTCTAGTAGAGCCTACTATACTAGATACTACATTTTTTTAGGGAACTGACAATGAATTAGTCGCCAATTATATAAAATATACGACGAGAGAGAATACGATTATAATTACACAATAAAAACAATAAAATTGTTAGTAAATGGTAAATATAAAACAAAATTTTTAGTGTGTTATATCTACCACGTAGTGATTCTTTTACTCGTGAATTTATTGTTTTTATAGTGTACTTGATCGTATTCTCTTTCATCATATATTTTAAATTTTCAGACGAATAATTAAAATCTCAAAACAAACTTGAATTCTCCCAGGCATCTTTGAAACATAAAAATTTCATATTAGAATGTCTATTACGGAAGTTAATCAATGAATCCGAAAGATAATCCATTAGCTAATCAATGCATCCGAAAGATAATCCATAAAAAGATAATCTATTAGCTAATCAATGCATCCGAAAGACAAGAAGCAGGAAGGAACCAACCTATCCTGGAGCCGGTACAGAAGTTTAAGTTTAGTTAGTTAAACTTATATTGTATTTCAAAAATATGTGCTTGGGCCCAAAAAACTATAAAAACGAAAAAAAAATGTATTATTTTATTTTACTATTTAGTTCAAAATCTCAGAATAACGTTATAAATATAAACTTTATAACGTTTCATATAGGTACGTATTAAAAGCAAAACCCTTCCGCAACCATCACCTTGACTTAACCCCTCGCAAATTGCATTCGGCATTCTACCCCATCAATGGCCACCCCTCCGTCACACAATGCAATAAATGAAATTATATCAGGTTCCTTTATAGGTACAATGCCCGTCTAACCTGCCCTTTTTTAGGTTTGTTACAATAATAATAATAATAATATAATAGTGACCGAAATAGAAATCGAATTTGTTTTTTATGATCTGAGACCATTGTACGCTCTTTTAGGGTTAAATCTAAGATTTCCTGATTTTTTTCTTTCAAAATGTCACACAACGTTTTTTTCGATTTACCTAGAAATTTGTAAACGGTAAAACATTTTTACAACTTTTTAAATAAAAATGGTATTTATTTTTATTCTGATTATTTTAACTATCGTGTATTTATAAATTGATATAGTACGTAAAGTCGATGACGTATACTAGTAACTACTCTAATATATATATATATATATATGTGTATGTATAATAAAAACATATTGTGATAAATATATAATATAATACATATCAAATAGACCTGTGTGAAAAATAAAATTTTACCAATTCCACAACATTTTATCTACATATTACGGTATATTTTTTTAAAATAAATATATATATAGATGAGGAAAAACGGGACAATGTCGATTCATTTGCAGGAATAACAGAAATTATTATTATTTTATTATTTTTTTTTTTTTATTTATTATCTTAGTTTAATAACCACAATTGAGTTTAAAAAACATCTACCGGTTTCGGAAAACACCTTTTCCTTCTTCAGGATATGTCAAAACTAACTAAAAATATAGCATTGTTTTTTTATTTATCCAGAATCTATTTTTAATTTTTTTTTAAAAAAAATAACAACAATTATTTAAAAAAGTAAATTTAGTACCTAACTCAAATTGCTGCTCAATACAAATTTAGTCGAATAATTTTTAGGAAAAAGTTTTAGAATAGGACTCGTAGTTAAATTTAGTTGGCTGTTTAGAATTTCCTGATTACTTTTACATGCTTTATTTATCTCCAACGATTCCAAATTATTTAATTTGTGACCTACACCGTTTATATGCAAAATTGACAATCCCAATTTTTTATCAAAACCATGACTATTTTCTATCAAATGATTAGCAAATTCTGAAAACCCACTATTGTTCAAACATCTCAAATGCTCCTTTACTCTTATATTAAAATTTCTACCCGTTTTACCAACATAAAATGCAGCACAATCCTTACAACTAAGTTTAAAGTTATTAAACTAAGATAATAAATAAAAAATATGAATCTTAACCACCAAGTTAATATTTCTAATTTTAAAAGTATAACAGAAATTATTTTGATAAACTAAAATTAAAATATAACGGGAATTAATTTAATAAAAATAAATAAATTGATGATTGTTGATAACGGATAATAAAATAAAATTATATAATGACTTTAGAACTAACAGATAAGACAACTTGTCTTTGACAAATTCAAAAATGTTACAAAGGTAAACAAACTAAGGCGTGCACAGACGTCATAACTTACACTGTCAAATGCAAATAAACAGTTTTTTTAATTCCATTTTTCTTACTTACTAACTCACTATCACGCCGTTTCCCCGGAGGGGTAGGCAGAGAGGATGGAGCGCCACACTCCTCTGTCCTGACACACAATTCTCGCCTCATCCACATTCATACATCTTCTCACACAAGCTCGCCGATTGTTGAGGCTTCTAATAGAACCATCCTCCATTATCTGGTTTACCTGGTCGTGCCAAGTCTTCCACAGACGTCCTCTACTTCTGGTACCATCAACACTTGCGTCACATATCTGTCTTACCATTCTCTCCTCATTCATCCGTTTCATATTACCAAACCACCTAAGGGATCCTTTCTTAATCTTACTCACCATACTAACATCAGCTTTACATTCTTTCCTTATTTCTTCATTATTTACTCTGTCATAAATAGATTTGCCACATATTCGCTTAAGTGATCTCATTTCCACTGCATTCAGTCTACTTTCGTTCCTCTTCTGCCAGCTCCAGGCCTCACTTCCATACATCAGTGTCGGTACCAGGACTCCATTGTGCATCGCTAGTCTTGCTTCGGTTGACAAATTACCGTTAGATATAATTCTATTCAAAACGCCGTTCACTCTATTCCCTGTAGTCACCCTTCTTTCGGTATCATTCTCAGCCTTTCCGTTTCTATCAAACATACTCCCCAAACACACAACCTCATCTATTTGTTCAAAACATTCATTACCTACAAGTATTTAGCACGGTGTCTTGCTTTCCTCGTTCTCGAATATCATCACTTTCGACTTATTAACATTCATCATGAGTTCGCTTTCCTTGCATACATCGTACATTCTACTCACCAGACTGTAGTTCTTGTTCATTATTCACTATTTTCAATGTAAATATTATTTTTATGGCTTTTTTGGGATTCTTTGAAAATTATATGAAATTATCTCTGTATAACATAATCAATACTAATCCAAGAATTCCAATAAAATAAATATTTTATGAGCGCTTTTTTTACATACTTACACCTATTATTTTAAAGAAAACACATTATTGTTGTGATGTTGCATTTCTAGAATACAGTTATGTGCTATTGTAATACTAATTTAATTAATTAACTAAATACAGAAAAAATCTTTCTATCCTTTTTTCTATTCCTTTAATTTGTATTCATTCATATATTATTTGTTCCAAATTTTATCATGTCATTTTTGTAAACTCATTCACAAGATTATCTTCGAAAAATTAATGGAGTCGAGATTTGAACACGTAGGTACTCCTCTAACTCTTTGGTCTTTCTCCAATCTTCGACATGTCTCTCTCACCGCTCCAATAATTTTAATAATAATTAAAGAATATTATTTGTCTATCGATTATCCATGCGACTTGCACTGTGGCACGCCCATTGACATTTACACTTGTTAGCCATTACGGTGTCATTCTACAACCTGCAAGTGTACAGGCCATTAGTTTCTGTTTTGACCAGGGTTCACGTCGGGAAGAATGTACCCACTGACCCAATAAAAATGCACTCACTCTTAAGACACAGTTAAATGATGTATTCATTAACAAGTAATATGTCGATGGATATCTATTAGCTATGCTTAATATTAATGCATGGAATAAAAATTATCCATCGTTTAGGTACTGTTTTTTGTCCATTCATCCTGTTTAAATTTGCTATAGGTTTAAAAAGACTTAGTAATGTTATAAGCAAATTATACTATTTTGAAATGAAGATATTAGGCTTAAGGTAGATATATTTGAGGAACGTTTCTGTAATTGATTGTGGACATGGATGGTCAATGGCGCCAAAAATCTAACACAAGAATATGAAATGGACACACAGCGAAAAAAATACCATTTCGATCAAACACTAAAATACATCAGTTATAATGGTTCATGTTATTAATTCTATATGATCTGACGACAGAGGTTCACAATTCAAAAAAATTTATGAAGTTTTAAGCGTGTGATAAAATGTAATCTGTGATAATAACATTTAGATGAAAGTTACTCAAATATCAGCAGATGCCACAATGAGCCTTTATAACACAGTGCGACACAAGTGGATGTTGTTGGCTGGAGTCTTGTGTGATAATAGGATTCCAATAAAGACAATAAATTAGACTTTGTAAAATAGAGGTTAGACCAACTATGCTCTACAGGTCGGAGTGTTGGTCTAGTATAAAGAAACAGACAGGCAAGGTGCATGTACGTGAGACAAATATGCTAAGATAATCTCTGATCACTGTGTACGTATAAGAAAATTTTGTACAATTTTAAGGTCCAATATTTATGCTCTGGGGAAGAAATTAAGAAAAATATTACCTTACCAGTATAGGATGAATATTTAAGTTTGTCTATGTGAAAGGTAAAGTATTAATCAAAATTTAGTATCTCTTGGACTGATCACATTACCAATGAAAAGATACTAAGACGCATAAATAAGTCAAAGAAAACTGATAACAACCATCAAGCGAAGAAAATATTCTGCGCAATGAGAAATATGATATCTTACAACTCATTATGCAAGATAGAAGGCAGCAGAGACGCAGGTAGAAAGGGGTTATTTTGCTGCGTCACTTCAATATGCCAGTGATCTTATACAGGATAAATCAGCATACTACAACTTGGTCGCTAATCTTCGATGATAGAAGATCGCACACTGAGAAAAGTGTAATATTAAAAATTTTGCGCTATATTCTTATTGTGTGCTTTGATTCCAGATCATGTACGTGCGCATACGCACATATTGATCACAAGATTGGACAAAATTTAACATAAACTCGATATTATGATTACTCGAGCAAAAGTAAGATAGCAGCTAGTGGCGATATACACCACTGATGGAAAAATAATTTCTCAGATTTTAAAATATTTATAATCTATGAAACATCTTATAAAACCACAACCCTTGAAGTTATTTGTGTATTAATGTATTGATTTCAATCTGATCCCGGTACTCGACAAGTTATCAATCTTCGAAATCTAATCGAGAAGATGCGAAATCCACAGAGCGGTAAATTTCAACGGTTCTTGTGACAATAGAAGTCCTAGTTTGACACAATCGTACCCTCGATTTTCTGATCAATTGTACACACGGAGATCTAATGACGATTGAAAATACTACTGTATAAGAGGTACTCAGTTTAGATGTCCATGAAGCGAATAATAAAGTTTTACGAGAATAGAGTAGAAGCATCCTTGAAAAGAAAGGAATATATAACGACCGAGTGTTTTTTTTGTAAATTGTCAGGCTTATTAACAAACGAAATTATATTCGAATTAAATACATTACATTAAATTAAATACATGTCATTAAAACCAATTTGTATTGATTATAATAAAAATGGATACACTATATCTAAGAAAGGGATAAAACAAATAGATTAATTTTTATAAAAACCATTAGGTACTGCCAAATTATTTATTAGCTTTGAATTGACTAACTGATTCATTTTTGCCAAATCTCTGAGATTTTAGGGTGCATTTATCCATATCATCCTTATGGCGTATATACACACACAATGAAGTCCTAAAGTAAAGTATCACCGTTAAGCAAATTTTAGGATATCGCCTCTACTATTTTTAATCTTTGAGTAGCATATTAGGCTAGTGGTTAAGACACTGACCTAATATCTAGTGGTCGGGGGGTTACGCCTAGTTCAAGAAAACCAGAAAATTAGTCCTATTTTCATAGCACAAGCATTTAGCATAGTTTTAATATAGTAAGAATATTGATGAATATTTACATATATTTATTTAGACACATAATATATAAGTACTGTACAGCTAAATAAAAAACAGTTTATTACATATATTTTACACAGATTTTAAAATGCATTGCCCAATTAGGCAACCAGTTTTTATGTAAATCAATTTTTTTTTTAATCTACCCCAAACCTATCTTTATAAATGTGTATTGTTAAAATTAATATTACCTCTCGACATTGTATTGTTTTATAACCAGGTCTATTAGTTTTCTGGTTAAAAATGCAATGCTGCCGCTTTTTCCCGAATTTTTCCAACATATTTTTTGTCGGATTATTTTTCCACAATTCCGAGTAATGGACCTTTTAAATGCCTCTTAATATTTGTTTTTGTTTTCTTGCATGCGAGACAATAATTCGAATATTTTAATAATACATTTTAACTTACATTCTTACAACTTACATTCCGCCGCCAATTTACTGCCCATTAGAATTTGCCGCCCTTAAGCACCGCCTATACCCGTGGGACGCCCCTGTACACAAAAGAGACTTATCACGAAGACTCGTTTCGAAATAGTGTAAACTATAGTTAACAGTTGAGGCAGGGCCGAGTTAGAACTTATGTTGTAGGTAATATTAATGCACATATACCATTAAATTACAGGCTCTTTAGATCATAACGACCTCAGTGACAAATTATTACATTGCCTTTTTATGTTTATGTAAAAAATTTTTTTTTTTTAAATTTGTGTCACGAAACAGGATGGTTGAATACTCTTTACTTTTAATTAAAAAGAATTAACCTTAATGATAATTGTGTTGCATAAAAGCAAAGATGCAGGATATAAGCGGAAGAAATAGGATATTCGGAAGGAGGTTTGCACTCACCACAATCTAGTTCTTCTGACACCTCCAAGGTGGACTGTAAACTTCTTCGATTCATTAATTACCGTACCGGTTCAAGGTCGCCGTTCGACTAGTGCGGCGGCGTGCCGGGTGAGAAGAGAGAGGGGAGGTGGAAGGCACAGTACACTATTTTCGTTCAAGAATAAATATATGTCTCAAACACTTAGTATTACTAATTTCTTATCAGTGTTCATTTTATTTTCATGTTTTTTTAAATACATATTAAATGTATTAATTAGAAAGATACACATACAAAATAAATTTTATCGAAAAATATTATTGTTGCCATTAGGATTCAAACCTAGATCTCTTCCTATCCGGGAAAAATGCATTAACCGATTATGCTACACAAGCACAGTGCATCCCGGTAGCAGCACCAATATTTTTCAATTAAATTTATTTTATGTGTATATCTTTCTAATTAATACTCTTAATGTGTATTTAAAATATCACAGACCTATGTTCTGAATAATTACAACTTCACATTAAGAATGTGTTCTCCTTACAAAAAGAAAAGTTTTTTGGGAAGAAATTTTTATTTCACAAAGTTTTTATATATATTCTATAATTATTAATAATATAGAATTGTACCATGATATTTATAATTGTTTCGAGGGCCTGTACATTATATCTACACATTTGTTCATTATGTTTAACTAATGATTCTCCCAATTTTCGACCACATTTAAAAAAAATAAAGATGGGTATATACACGGAATACATGTCACATCAATAATCTTACTATTTTTAAACTAAGCTAAATGCCTAAACTATGAAAATATGACTTACTTACTGGTCTCCAGGAACGAAGCGTGAACCCCCGACCATTAGATTACTAGGCCAGCGTCTTAACAACTTGACCAACAAGCTACATTACCTATGCATCAATGTCAATACATGTACAATGTTCAATATATTGAACAAACATAAATATATAAATATGACGACCTAAAAAGGAAATTTTCTGGATAAAACTTTAAAATGAAAACGACCTGGAAGCGTACCACAATGGTAGATGGATATATTGCATCTTATTATGTCATTAAGACCCTTTAGCCATCTGTGAAGGCAACATGGGACTAATACTTGCGAAAGTACATTACAAGCCATGTCTCATCTGATTGAAGACACTATGCATATACAGGATGGCCCACAAAAGTGAAAACATTACGTAGAATGTGATTTAATTACATCAAAATTAGTTTAACTGTATTAACAATAGCTTAAATAGTTTACTAATTTACTTACTTTTCTATTTACCTATATTACGTTTTATTTCGACAATTTACGGTCGCCATCTTTGATTATTAATTTTTCCATTGTTTATATTTGGTTTTTTCAAATTGTTGCCCAAATTACAAAAATCACTGCAGAAGACCGTATTCTAATCAAAAATTTGTGAATTGAAAAACGTTGGGGTGCTATGAAAATGATCAAAGAGTTTCAAAACAAATCCTGGAGTATAGTTAAGACATTACAGCATAACTGGACATTACAGCAGGACGGAGCTCCATCTCACACAGCCAGAAATACAATCAACTTTCTTCGTCGTAAGAATGTTAATTTCATCGAGCCAGGCATGTGGCCACCGAACAGCCTAGATTTAAACCCAGTAAACCCAGTATTATGCAAAAAAAATTATTAAGAATTATAATTAATTATATTATGTTTTGAAATAACTCATGTGTTATGAGATGTTCTCACTTTTTTTGAGCCACCGTGTATATACAATATTTTGAATATTTCTACATATTTATAATGATAAACATTCATATTATTACTTTATTTTTTCTGTTCGCTTATCAAAACTTACGATGCATAAAATATTTTCTTAGGAATTTCATCCACGTACAGGTTGAATATTATGTTCCTATGTTCCGGTCCGATTTTTTTTGGCCGCCATTTTGGTTTAGCAGATATTTGTCAGTTTGTATTGGTAGTCGTAGAGAGTAGTTGATTACAATTTCTAATTAACATCTCAACAACGTATGTATCAACAACATGAAGTCATTAAAACATTAAAACAAACACAAAACCCGACTTTTGGAATAAAACCATCTTGAGATACGAAACTCATTTCTACTTGGCGGGTTTTGTTAATAAATAAAACTGGGGTACTGAAAATACTCAATTGATCCACCAACGACCTTTATACCCACGCAAAGTTACTGTATGGTGCGCCATGTGGATCAGCGTAATCATTGGGCCTTATTTCTTTCAAGATGCAAAAGGCAATGCTGTAATAACTTATTCGTGTTCTAATTGGGTCAATTGGGCCTGCAACACCTGTGGGTTCAATAGGGCGGTGCCACCTCACACACAGCTCGAGCTACGCTTGAAATTTTGATGAATGAAACAACATCGGCATGGAACATAATATTTACCCTGTATTAAAACCAAAGCTCACCTTGAAACAAACCCTAGTGAAAATAATATATCGATTATTCCAACAGATTAATGGTTACTCTCAAAGTTAATTTTATTTTTTAATGTAATATTGATAAAAATCCTAATTATTTTCCTTAGATTGTATATATAATATTGCGATTTTCTTTGTTTAAAATTTAGCCGTTTACGAACTATTATTATTTGTGTCGTGTATGGTACTGCAAGAAATTGTATTAAACAATATTATTTGTAACGTACATTGGTTTACAAAAATCGAGGTTTGCACATACACCTGGGTTATTAAGAATTGAATGAATGAAACATGTACGGAACAATGAAACAGAGATCATTGAACAGTTAACAACAGCCCACAGATTCGCGCGCCTAATTCTCACACACATCTGGTTACCGTGGCGACGGCCTGTCTCGAGGAATCGGCATAGTCTTCGAATAACCCTTCAAAGCTTATTTTTAACTATCTAAAACCACATTGTTAAATCGATCATCCGCGTTAATCTCGAATAACTTCCCGTCTTACGCACTTCCAAAGTACCTGCGGAAGACGCAGGAGATTAAGTGATCAAACGCACACCGCTCTGTCAGTATCGATCTCATTCAATTTCGTCATAAAGCAATAAACACACAAACATCTACCGTTACAGAGGATGCTCACAGGAAGCCGGGTGTCTTTTCACTCGCCGCAGTAGGACACTGAGACTCTGCCGTACCTTTGTCGGACACGCACCATTTTCTCGAGTCCTTTTTGCAATGAATCCATGATGGCTAGCTGCATTCATTTTAATATAATGAAGTACAGAATTTGTCTATGGGATTACAACATGTTTTCTGAAGAGCATTGTAAAATTTGAGAAACTCTATGATCTACTCATTCCTACCTCATCATTCTCCGGTGTTCGCAGATGATTCTTTTATTAGAAATGGGTCCTAAGACTTAAAGAAATAAACG
The DNA here is from genome assembly GCA_022840565.1 of Eubasilissa regina. NCBI lineage: Eukaryota > Metazoa > Arthropoda > Insecta > Trichoptera > Phryganeidae > Eubasilissa > Eubasilissa regina. The sequence continues at coordinate 34,621,013 of JAINEB010000018.1, forward strand.
TTTTCATGGATTACAAAATGCGGATTACGCGAATTTAAAAGATTATTTTGAACGCCAATAGTGAAGATGGGAATACCGATATTCATCAAGGAGATGAATCGCATTCATCGATTGAACCTAACGTATCCGTAATAATCTACAAACTATTTACTGAAGTAGAAGCTGTTTTTGAATGCATCTACTTAGTGATGGTCGGAAAGAATTCACGCATTATCATATTATATAAACAATTTAAGTATGTTTTCATAAATGTTATTTATTTGAGGATTCTACTGGAATATGACAGCAAAATTGTGTTTCGTATCAATATATTCATAAATAATTCATTAACTTTGTTTTTTACTTCCGTGGGTTTATTATATTCACCAACCGGCTTCAAAAAATACTTTTTTTCTTCATCAAAGTAAAAAAACTAACTAAATAATATAATAAATAAAATTAAATATTATAAACTCACAGTGGTTGAAAACAAAGTAAATGTATTTTGTATTATTAAAATGAATAACCACAACGGGTATCTACGATAAATATTAAAAATACAATTGAAATGCTATTGAAGTATAATAAATACTACATTATTACTATTTAAATGCTTAAAAAATCTTTGAAAATTCAATTTTAAATAAATATTGTTATTCCAGCTTTACCCCATAATTCACCATTGACCAACATATAGGTATGTAGGTCTTTTGTTTTTGTAAAAATTATAAACATTTAATTAAAATAGATATAATAATTTATCACGTAAGGCTTAAAATTCCTTATTGGCTGTACCTGACGTTAAGCTTATTAAGTAAACAAATCGTCTAAAAGGTTAAAGTTTTTTAATGAAAGCATTAATAAGGTTTTTATGTAAGAGTTTAGAAATATTTTCAAAGATTTATATTTTGGTAACTTTTTTAACAACCTTCGTATTATATTATTATTTTAAACTATATTTTGCATTTGCATTTATTTTGGTATTAGTCTTATGGACTTATATATAATCTGCCTAAACCATATTTTCAATTCACGTTTACAAATCATTATATATTCAATATCCATAATGCGAATTCCTTAAAGCCATTATATGCCATTTGTCAGATGCATCGCAATGCAAGCTAAAGCTTTTAACCCTTTGATTGAAACGAGTGTTCTATAAGAGCAAGTGAAATAATTGATATATTATTAGATAATCTAGGTTTTGAGGCGGTATGAATAAAAACTGCATGAGTTTTGAACTAATCAAGTAGAATTAAGAAGAAATATATTTTTTAATTCAAACATACCTACCACATATTTTATTAATTTTTACATTTCTTTTACTTTACATTTAAAAATTAACCCAGTTTATTAGCATGGAATCATCTTTATTTTATCTAAATCCGTCTATGTTTCTAAATAATAATTTAAACACTATAAATAATACTTACATGGTGTGAAATACTTACGATAATACGAAATGAATAAATTGTTTAAGTAAGTGCGTAATAATAAATAATTATTATTTTTAAATATTTAATGTAAACACTTTGTGATTATTAATTTTGATAATAAAAAATTCAGTAAGTATATTTTTAACCACTGTGAGTTTATTATATTCACTAATAACTTTTTCTTCATTAGGGTTATAAAAAACTAACTAAAATTAATTAATATATATATATATATATATATGTACATATGTCAAATTATTATTTTATTTTATAAAAATTTAATTTAAAACATAAGAATAATTTTACATAGTTTTAGTTAGTTTTTTATCACCCTGATCAAGAATAATGTATTTTTAGAAAACGGTTGGTGACTATAATTAACTTACAGTGGTTAAAAACAAAGTTAATGATTTATTTATTATATATTAATAATAAATTATATTTTCAAAACATACAGACAATAGGTCAAGTTTTCCTCAAGCATTCATAACAGATAGATGAATCAACCTTAATATTCTCATTTTTGATGCAGAATTTACCTAAATATTTAGTTTTTAAGTTCTTACAGATAATTCTCCGGTATCTCCGATCTTTTCGTCCAACGTTTTGGATCCTTCTACGGGGTTCATCATCAGGGCTAATATCGCCTCAAAAAATCATGAAGATGGATTAGTACGAAATCAATCCCGTTAAGAAATCAAAAAGCACTTTTATCTCTCCAACTTACAGTACTTGTACTTCACCCTCTCCGAGCACAAAAGCTGAACTTTTTTTAGGAGAGGTACAGCGATATATAAAAAGTAAGTAAGTTTAGTTTGTAATTGAATCAAATAAATCATATATAAAATTGTACAAAATTTCAAAAACCAAAAAATCTATTTTTCGATATACTGATCATTTTTTATATTTCAAACAAGAAGCCAATCGTGAATAGTGAATTAATAATTTTGATTTTCGCAGTCAAGAGGTTAAACCACAGGTGATCGGTAGACTCCCTTATAGCAATTAGATACTAGTTGGGGTATTACAATTATTATTATTTGCTATCTTGAGGCTGGTTCGTCCCTGTAGACGGATTAGAACGTGTTTCCTTCTCAGTTCACCTTTTATCCGCCATAGAAAACTTTCAATTAAAAGAGCAACGTACCGCCATTTGCTTAGGATTTCCATGGCCCTTTACAATCTTATTTGGTCGGAGTTTTCGAGCAAACTGAGCGTGAATAGCATCAACATAATAAATTATTTCACATCGATGTGTTGCTGACATTCTCAAAGTTCGTCATTATCTATTTATTTGCAAGATTTGCCGATGTTTTTTTGAAATCTCTATAGATTCTGCACTTTGCGATACGTGTAATCAGGCCTATTTTAAAAATTTAAAGATATATTTGGCTTTACATTCCGGCAATGTTATTTACTTACCATTTCGCGTTGAATTGCCATTCCCCCGCGAGGGCAAGTTAATGTTTCTATTTGAATATTTCAAAACAAACCATATCAATCTGTCAAATGACAACATTTTTATTAATACAAATTAAATGTATTAATAGGAAACATCCCCTAGTTAATCGATGACAAATTTTCGAACTTATATGTTACAGCTATTTCAAATTGATACATCCCTTGTTAATTGATACTATTAATTTGTATTGAAATACCACAAAACTATGTTCTGATAAAACTACAAGATCACAATAATAATGTGTTATATTTAATACATTTTTTTTCGTTATGGCAGCAAAATTGATTCCAACACTAAGTACGTCAAAATTTACAAAACCCTCAATTCTGTATAAAAGGAATTAAATCGTGATAGTTCTGATATTACAAACGAGAATAGGTTTGAATAGTCAGAGAATATTATTCTCTCAGTACAGTTATAAAAAATACTCAATTTATGATACGTGGTAAATATAAGTTTGCAATCAGTCAAATTAGGTTTTTCAATAATCATTAAAGGTTTTGATATATTTTTAATTTTTTTACTAAATATATAGGTACACCGATATACTTCTGTATGCACATAAAGTGTACCATTAGTAAAAAGTAGAAAAAAATATGATTACAAATATCATATCAAATACGCGTTGAATAGGGAAACCGTAAAAAGATATTCAACACTATAAACCGTGATAATACAATGACGTTTACATTTTTTTTTTTGTATAAAATCTATTGAAAAATTTCACTGATGTAATGCAATAGAATATTTTATATATGTGATTTGCTAGTGCGAGTAGTGTTGAAATTATATGTTTTAAGTTATTTAAGTAGATATGTACTTCAATGTAGATTAATTTTAAATTATTTCATTTAAGAAAAATAAAATTAAAAATAATTTTTTTCTCTGACACCTTTAAATTATATGTTTATACTTCGTGCGTCAGATGACAATAGTACATAAGAGAAAAATAATGTATTTTTAACGTTTTACTATTATCATGAGTATTTGTATAACTAGGAGTTAACCCATCGTAAGATGGGTTAACTCCTATTTTTTTTTTTTTTTTTTGTTTTTTGGGTTTTGTCTATTTTTAGAACATAATTGATTTTTTAATTCACTATATATATGGATTTATTTGGTAAATATACGTGTAAATAGGCAAATCGATTAAAAATAAATTTAATACCCAGTTTCATAACTATACCATAATTCTTGATTAATTTAGATTAACATTTCAAACATCTCCTTAAACACCATATTAAGTGTAAATTGACGTATGTCTCCCAGAAACTGTTATTTTGGTTAGTTCCCTGATATCAGGACTCTAACCTATTCTAGATTTCTTGATTGTATCACTTATAGCCATTTATCCATGTTTCAAATCCCCGCGATTGATTGCACTGATGTAAAACAAAAAATTACATATTTTAAAGTATAAAATTGAAAATATTCAATTTTAAAATCATTCCTATTTATTAATTTTTTAAGAATAAAAAAGTTACTTGCGACTTTAATTCGTATTTTAAAGAATATAATATATCAGATTTCTTTCAAATTTGCCTGCAAAGAAAGTGTTAGCCTAGCTAGACTTTTATTTATGTACGATTCTATCGCTTGGAATGGAGCTTATATTTTTTGGAATCCTAAAAATTCAAAATACCTCTTAACAATATATATTTTTTGATATAAAATGGACGCGATGTCTTATTACATAATTACGTAAATATACGTATAACGAAAATTTTATTTTTTATGAAAAAATATAACACCTGCTGCAAATCAGAAATAAAAATCAAAAACAGGTATTTTTATTCATTCTTTAGAACAAAATCATATTATTGCATGCAAAATACCGTTAATGTATTATATTTGCAGTTAGGCCATGTCACGCCAGTGTAGAGTATGCCACTAGGACCAATCGATTCAGACGCGCATTACTCGATATTCCAAATTAGCATAAGGCTAAACGTTTTTTGATTACCAGAGGGGCCAAGTTAACAACATGTTAATTCGTTTTCCTGGTTCAGACCCGCGCGGGCTGGAACGGAATAATCAAATTATCCAAATATATGCAGCACATGGACCATGTCTTCCGCTCACGATGCTGGTGCAACAATCGCTTGGTGCAAAACGACCTGTTATTGCGACAAAGTTGCATAATTTTTCACATAATTTATTTCTTTCACATGTCAAAAGTTTGATGTTCTATCATCGGGGCATAAGTCATTTGTGTACTTTTGTGATTTTAATAATATCAGGGGGGATAAATTTATTATATCTCTAAAAAGTTATTTTTTTATTTTTAAGAAACCTTTTTTTCTGAAGTTTTTATGTTTTATATGGTTAGAATAAATAACTCGCAATTGAACAAAGAACAAAGTTACTATCTATGTTTTCAGTTCCGTCAAAATTGAATCAATTCTTCAACGATTTGACTAAAGAGATGAAAAAATCTTTTCACCAAAGACAAATGGCTTTTTGTCTAATTGTCCCTGTTGTTGAAAAAGTGTCTCCATGAAAACTAGCGATTTAGGAAAACACTTTACTATTTATTATATAAATTCTTTCCTACCATATTCCTACAAGTATTATTAAAAATTCATGTAATTACATATAATCCTTATACCACTATAGCGAATTATGATTTAGTAAGATATTAGAAGTACGATATGTACCTAAATACACTAATTACTTAATTTTCGTTTACGTTAAATTAAAGAATATGTTTATATAATATTTTGTGTTTAATCATTTCAGTTTAAAAACTTCTGAATTCTTTTCTTCCGTGCTTTGAATAATTTTTATAATTCTTCAAATGGTTTTTAACTACTTTGAATATATTACTTTTTAATTATCACAGAATAACATCAAAATAAATAGTCTAACAATATACTTCTTGATTTTAGAAGCAAATTATTATTTAACAACGAGATCTAAGTTCATCGTAATATTTGTTTCTAGGCCAAAATTCCTTAACATAGAATACTGTTCTGGAAGGAAAGTTGTCGCGATAAAAAATGCACAGATCCACAATAATAAATTGTAAAAATATTATGTACAGTTTTCTTTAAACTACAGATTATAATTAATGTTTATGTTTATTCTATATGCAATAAGACAGCGAACCGATTATTGTACATACCTGGATCAATATCGATAACTCTTTCAGTAAAATTGTAACAGCCATGCCCTGAATTAATTTTATTTTAATCAGTCGGTACCTCTATATATATATAACCTTCAACTGGAAAGCTTTTCAAATTGAAATTTTAACGAAATTTCCTTTTTTATTCAAATAGCTAAACGTCGTATGACCTTAACACGCAGAAGTTATTTCTAGCTGTATTAAATGAGTTTGTATGTTATTTTATTATTGCGTAACTAGATACATATCTTTGAGACTGATAATAATACGATCATATTACTCGATAATACGATCATATTACTCGATACGATCATATTATTCGATAATACCCATCATTTAATATTTGTATGAATTCCACTAGTTTAAGAGTGTTAGAAAAACAAAATTAATTACTATTAAGGAAAGCACATTCTTATTGTGAAGTTGTAATTATTCAGAACATAGGTCTGTGATATTTTAAATACTAAATTAATACATTAATTTAGTATTTAAAATTAATTACGATCGATTAAATACGCCATTCGGTTTTTTTTCATTAGAAACAGTCGACGGACAACTTAAAGGTTTTTGATTATATTGAAAAAAGTGTTGACATTTTTTTTTGTGTTTTTGGTGTACTGGTTGCATTACCTGGAGCACCTACCTGGAGCAATACTCTTGAAAAACTAGACCTAATGTTCTTTCGCATCTCGTAGGGTGGTGCGGCGCACGGGCATGTATCATATTTACGTGAATTTCCCCACAAAAATTAACATCTATATCTGTCGCACCTTTTAAAAGTATGTTCTGTTCATTTTGCATTATTTTTTATAAATATATTTTTATCGAGATACTTCTGACAGTGCACGAGGATACTATATAATCTGTATTATTTATAATGTTTCATGTGTTCTTATTATGTCAATGAGGTTATTGTAGGTAATATTTATGAACAATAATTAAGTATGTATACGTATTAAAATTGGTGGTTTAGCCCACAACTGCATACATCATGAAACCGCCACTGCTTATTGTATCTATAAAGGATATTTTTTTATTATTGATAGAATCGTCGTTAACGTTGTAGAGTTTCATCATAATGGATGGATATAAATGAAATAATTGCCGTATATCTTTACAAGTAGTCCTCCAGTCCAGTCATAGTCGCCAAGTTTTTTTGCATCTTTCTTAATATTCTCGCACCATCTTCATCGAGGTCTTTCCTGTGGTCGCATCGCGTTGCTGATGCATTGTTCATAAATTGATACTGCGGTATCATAGGAAGTACCACCAGATTCCCTTGGGTTTGCACTCTCGAGTTGCTTTGGAATGAAACTCAGTAGATATGTGTAACAATATTCGTTTATTACAACAACAGGTATTTACAGTAATTTACAACTACTTACTTAATTACTTACTTACTTACTTATTTACCATCACGCCACACTCTTCTGTCCTGACACACAATTCTCGCCTCATCCACATTCATACATCTTCTCATACAAGCTCGCCGATTGTTGAGGCTTCTAACAGAACCATCCTCCATTATCTGATTTACCTGGTCATGCCAAGTCTTCCGCGGACGTCCTCTATTTCTGGTTCCATCAACACTTGCATCATCTATCTTTCTTACCATTCTCTCCTCATTCATCCGTTTCACATGACCATTTTACAACTATATAACTGAGATATTGATTATTACTAGTGCGAAGGGACGATGGGAAAGAGAGGCGTTCCCCCAGTGACAGCCTCTTAAAGCCCATGACCCCCACCATTCATCTGACACGTTCACATATAAAAGTGACAGTTCTCATAGATACCTTGAAAGTAACATTTTTAGACACGCCTAACCAAACAAATCATTAGTGAAACCAGAATAATAGTAATTCAACTAGTACTCAAATATATTATTATATTTTCTGAAGCTTATGTGTCGCTCTTGAAACATCTAAGAACCTCCAGATGACACAGTGAGATAGGGAGATAATTCTAGGTTCTATGTTATACTAGAAGATTCCGAAGAACAAAAAAAAAAGTTGAGATAGAAATGGACGTATTATATATGACCAGAGTAACGGAGTAACGTTGAACAAATCGAATAGGTACTCCAGTGGCATCCTGGGCTGTTTCTACCATTAGGCTAGCCGGCAGCCGGTTAGTATTTTTTCTACTAGACGGCTGCCTGGGGCACCAAAAGGGCGGGTTTTTTTTGAATAACCAAACAGCTATAAACTTGTGCAAATTAGGAGAAAAAAATGAAATAGAGATAAAATTAAAATACTTTTTATCAGGTAATTCTAAACAGCCAACTAAATTTAACTACGAGTCCTATACTAAAATTTTTTCCTAAAAATTATTCGACTAAATTTGTATTGAGCAGTAATTTGAGTTAGGTACTAAATTTTTTTTTTTAAATAATTGTTGTTTTTTAAAAAATTTAAAAATAGATTCAGGTGAAGAAACAATACTATATTTTTAGTTACTTATGACATCCTGAAGAAGGAAAAGTGTTTTCCGAAACCGGTAGATGTTTTTTAAACTCAATTGTGGTTAATAAAACTAAGATAATAAATAAAAAATAGAAAATTAAAACACTGAATTGTTTTCGAAAGCATACATAATAATTCCTTAATAAGTCTTTACTTTGACTAATATAAATATTGTCCCTACCTAAACTAAGAAATTAAAGAACCATTACTGAGTACGAAACGTTAGTAGTTAACAAACATGAGTCGTGACCTTGATTTATCTCTACCGTTTTTTGTGTCAATTGTAACTTGACACAGTATATTATTTCAAATCAATTTGACCAGTAAACTCTTGCAAGAGAAGCACTTTACTCTTGAGAAAACAGTAAATGATGTTAAAAATATCAAGGAGTAGGTATCTAAGAAACATGAGGAGTGGCATGGAATTTGTGAGAGTTTTGATTGATGCTCAAGAGATAGCTGAAGAAATCAATATTGAGACAATTTTTCAATTGTTCGCTTACGAATCAGAAAATAAACTTCCAAAACAACTCATGAATTTATACATCAAATTGGAAAGAACTCTAACCTGGTGTAGCACTAGAGAAACCCCTTATTTTTTAAAGGACGTTGATGCGGCAGCTCTCTGCTCTGAACTTTCAGGAATAAGTCATCGAATATAAAAAATGCGTAACCCGATTATGTGCTGAACTATATGTGCCAAAAAAAGTTAGAAAATGGTTTTTATGATGACGGAATGACAGGCATACGCGCGGTATGTCAACGGGTCTGTGTGTATGTGTGCGTATGGAGATGTACGTCAGGCGAAAATGCATAAGTATAGCCGATAGCGAGTGGGTGACCCTCTTCGCTCCACATCTCTCATCGCATATAGATATAAGATCTTCTTCAATATTAGCAATATTACTTTGTGGTCACATTTATACAAATAATAAGGCAAAACACTTTTGTTTAAATCACTTTTTATTGATAAATCAACATGTTTCGATACGTATGGTAACTTATTCAGGAAAAAATGTAGGGGGAGTCCGGGATATTTGAGCCACTTTTTACAAAAGTGGTTGTAACTATTTTTGGAATGAATATAGTGAAATGAAATTTATTTTAATAGATATATTTTTATTTGGTCATTAAGCTACAATTCAAATAATAAATTTCATGATTTTCTAGATTCGTAAACAAAAGTGTTGTGTTTGTTTAAAAAATAATTGGATAATGGCACAAGTCTCCCCAATAAACGGAAGATTAGAACCGGGGGACCGGGAGATTTGAATATGCCCAATAAAATTGTGAATAATTAATAAAAAGTAATGTTTCAAAAATGTTTAATTAATAAAAATACCAAATATCAATTTTGAATTCAACTATGATCGTAGTTGAACATTTTTTCTTCTGAATTAGCTATTTTTTAGAAAATTTCTAACTTCTATTGCTTGGCTTATTTTTTAATTCCATTGTTGATGTGTAACAACATAGAATCAATTTTTTCAATAGTTAAATCAACTTAAAATGATCATTAACGTAATCAACAAAGATAATCCAGAAAAATTCTACAGAACTATAACTAATCATAACATGTTTATAAGTCTTTTAAAATGTCAAACATTTATAAAATAATTACAGTATACAGAAATCATATTTTTAATTATTAAAGACAATCGTTTTTTTGAGATTATTTATCAGCCTTTCATTTAGTCTTCCGACATCGATCGCCAAAACTCTTCATCAATAACGACACAAGCAACAATTAGTCGGATTTTCTTTATCATTAATTTTTACTTAATCAGACTTTTGTTTTATTTAGATCACTAGTGTAGATCAAAAATATAATCTTATTTTTTAAATACTAAATTAATGTATTAATTATAAATATATACATATAAAATCAATTTTGTCGAAAAATATTGTTTTAGCGTCACCGGGATTCGAACCTGGATCTTCATTTCCAATCCGGGGAAGTGCACTACCTTTGTGCTATAACGCCAGTATTTTCCTTGACAAATTTTCGAACCTATATGTTACATTTTTTCAAATTAATACACCTGTCGTTCCATGTTTTCCTTAATAATATATGTTGTATCAACGTGTCCAAAATTTAATAAAAATGAATTGATAATTCTGGCGTCTGCTAATCGGTTTACTCAAAGGTATTTGAGATTCTGTAAAAATAATGATGGCTTTCAAATAATGGAACGACAGGTGTATTAATTTGAAAAAATGTAACATATAGGTTCGAAAATTTGTCAAGGAAAATACTGGCGTTATAGCACAAAGGTAGTGTACTTCCCCGGATTGGAAATGAAGATCCAGGTTCGAATCCCGGTGACGCTAAAACAATATTTTTCGACAAAATTGATTTTATATGTATATATTTATAATTAATACATTAATTTAGTATTTAAAAAATATCACAGACCTATGTTCTGAATAATTACAACTTCACAATAAGAATGTGTTTTCCTTAATAATCTTATTTTGTTTTCTTGATGTTTTGTTATTCGTAATGACACCGTTTGAATTTTTCAGTGTCCTTTTTGGTTAACACGATGCGTTTATCGTGCACATATCTTTGGCGTAAAGACTTATATCTTACAATTCGTCTTTTTTACACAGGAAAGAATACCAGTGTTCATCTCGTTGTATTTTCTTTTTTCATCATATCTCATTATATTTTCTTTTATCAGAGTTCTCGGTGTAATTAATTTGAATTTCTTCTCCTCTGCTCGTTCTCGTTTGCTGTCACTATCACTAGACTGAAGAATCTGTCATTTTACTTTTACCTTTTGGTTTCTGTTTGTTTTCTAATACCTCTTTATTATTTTTCTGGTCTCATTCCGAGTTTCCTGTAGTAAGTTTAGTTCTTCCAGTATTTTTGTCTAAATGTTAGTCTTTCTTGGCTGCCTGCCACGTCCTATTGATTTCTTAGCTATGCCTTTGGGGAAAGGCTTGACCATCTCCGGTGTTACAATCTTGAATGAATGAAATGGGATAGATGAGACAGTTATCTTTCAGTTATCAGTTATCTTACCAAAATCTTTCTCACTAAAATTTATTTATCAACATCTTATATTGCATACAAATTTTTTTGCTTGATGTAAGCATTTATTTTAGTGGTGCTTTTTGCCTTTTACTGTAACATCATTTTTTTACCTAATTATTAAATTTACGCAAATATAAATATTAGACATGTATGCTAGCGGTAGATTTGAACCACTGTTCAAATCTCCCTCCGAGGAATGGTTCAAGTCTTCCTTCCAAGCCATTTTGACTTTGAAGATACATAGAAAAAAAAAACAAATTTTATAAAACTACTCCTCATATCACTTGAACCTGTATAGATTTAAAAAACAAATAAAGTATAAATCTTGTACATACCTCTCAATTTGAAGAAACAACGAAAAAAAAAACTTCTTTTTTTTTACTCTAAGCGCGTCAAAATGCGTTTCTCTCGATTGTAACCAAATGGTACGTGGATTGTCATGGGGCTGCATGGAAGGCGTAAGAATAAACATTCTGGCATAACAACCGCTGAAATAGCGCAATATTTTTAAAAAATATTTGCGACGCATGCACACATAAAAATAAAACTATACATTTTTTATTTTAGTGTACATTGTTTCCCGAAGAAGATACCATAGGTATCGAAACATGTTGATTTATCAATAAATAGTGGTTTAAACAAAGTATTTGTCTTATTATTTATAGATGTAAGAACATTTGTTATCTGTAACGGGAATTGTTATATGGTTCCCCAAGGATACAAGTTTTCCTTGTTTGGTCGTAGCTCTTCGTAACTTTTTGACTTTACTGATATCAATGACATGCTCGGAGATGGGACTAGCTACAATTTCAGTAGAAAAAGATATGACTTACCGGCTTAACATTAGAGATCTTATTAAAGACTTTGCTGAATAAAAGGTAAGGATGGTACCATTGGATTAAGAGGAAGAATCCAAGGCACCATTAAAGTTAATAAAATATCATGAACAGTGCTCATTTAGTTATTTAATGTTTGATTTATTTTATTGTTTAATTTTGAATACAAGTTATTTTATACCGAATGCATTAATTCTTCTAGCCTGGATGACAGGGGGAGAGAGTGATGGTAGTAAAAGGGAGATAGCGACATTTTTCAATTCTCGTCTATGGCAACAAAACACCTAGAATCAACCCTGATGGTACCACGTGTTGAAAATTATGCTAGGGTGACGAGTTCCAACATTATTCTAAAATGACCTAGCAGCACCAGGGATAGACACTTATGGAAACAACTTTATCCAGCAGTAGATTTATAAAAGCCGACGATGATATATGTAGGTACTAGTGGCATGCAGTAGGCACAAACTTAGGTTACGCTGTTACCGACGATGCTAACTAAATATACAATAGGTAGGTATACTACGTATCAAAAAAAAGTACGTTTTTTTTATAATTTTGAGAACAATTAATTTTATCAATTTCAAAATAGACTATAATTTTAAATTTATTACTTTAAAATAGACGAGTTCTTTTATTTCTCGGTACCGTACTCTGTTTTCGATTTCGCTAACAATATTTTCTATGATTTCTCCTTCCGAAAACAGATTTAAAATATTTCATTAACAGAGTTCAAAAACATTTATTTAATTAACTAACTTTACAAATAAGCATAGCCATAACTCGTAATACAAAGAATTGTATTTTGACATTTCATTTAATATTGGTAATTATCTAACTTAATAATATCCTGAAAAATGCAAATTTGCTCGCTTGACAGATGATAAATTATAACCTATAAATTGAATCTACGTAAACACCGAAATATGAAATCATATGTTGGAACATACCAAGAACATAAAACGTTTAGTCTATCAAATAAAACAAATACGTAAAAATTTTACTGTACGCAGTTTTCAGTAAGAATTAACCCATTTCGAAAACGGCAGCCTTAAGCTAATTCTTTAAAAAGTGCTGAAAATTAGCAGACGCAGATTCGGTAAAAAATATTTAGTTCAGTACAATTATTATATAATAAGGATTGAAAAAACAAGTTCGGTTTATTAAAGACCTACGTGCTAGCAAATCGCTGACCGCACATAAAGTTATTACAAATGGTTCGCAAATAACCCACGGCTAGATGTAGGTTACCTCATAGGCAAGGTTACGCTAATAAGGGTCATAACGGCTAGAATTTTTTAAGGTATTTTCATAATATAAATATTATTTAATTTATTTATATTTCTCAGAATTTTTAGTAATGCATAGCCTTTTTGCTTATATGCAATGCACGTCCCTGGTAGGTGCCTACCTGCGTTTTTCATTTTTGCTAAATGTTATTAATTTCTCAATAAAATAGCGCACTAACTGCGAGAACGTTAAAGAACATTGCCTTTTACAACTGTTATCCAGATCGATGTCTTGATTGATTGATGATTGATGTCCGGCCCAGATTAGGGGGAGCTCACTTCCACGATATTTCCAAACAATCCAGCGAAAGGGTTAAAATTAAAATAGCACAGTCGACAATTAAGTGAAAAGATTTGAATTTACCAATGTTTGAGTTACCAATGAGAAGTTACCAATGTATGAGTCGGGTACAATTGTACAATCTGATTTGAGTAGGTACCTATAGGTAGGTATTCATATTATATTAATTTCATTAGTTGTAAGGCGTATTCTCGGAAGGGACATATTTGTTGGAATAAATTTATAAAACTTGCTATCGCTGTTTAATAAAAAAACATATATGATATAAATAATAAAAATACCTTAAAGATATAGGTATTTTTATCATTTATATCATATATGTTGTATCACTATTATATCTTTTTTTGTAACGTGACGTTAAGATCTGTAATATCTGAATGCAATAAATAAAAAAGTACTTAGGTGGACATCCATTAGATACGTAGCATATTTTACCCTTTTAAATGCTCCGGTGATAGGTAAATAGTAGGTAGGTACCTATCATTTTTTATTTATTTAAATTTATCTGTCTAGACATTTTTAGAATTTTAGATTTTTTTTAATTGTGACGTAGGAAGCAATAATATGTAACATAATGTAAATAATTAATTTCCTATTAGATTCCCCTTAGATTCTAAGTTTATCAAAAATAGTAGATAGGTAGGTACCTACCTACATTATCTTCGACTACTTACTTATGTATTATAGATACCTTCGTATAAATTGTCAGAGAATCGCCAAATCTTTTACGGCGCAAAAAATGGACTGTACGTCAATGAAAATTAATTTAGCAGGAGGTACCAACCTCAGAAACCCGCGCAAAAACAATATTATTCTGATGTCGTGACCGACAATGCTTTTTTAATTGTAACGTAATTAAAATACCGCCAAATTTTACAAAATCGCTTTCAATCAGCGGCCATTTTTTTATTATGCAATACCGGCGGTCCGTTGTCAAAACGTGTCCGCATTTTTTGCCATTGTCCACAACGGAGCGGCGACAATAATTAACCGAAAGCAATCACCGCACCTTCGCCCGCGCGCCGCACCGAAAAATGAAATGAAAAATCCGCTCACCGGGACAGGCGAAGCTTCGCTTCTCTCTTTCTCGTTTCTTGAGCATTTTCCGTGCGAGACGTGCCGCCCGTTCGAAAAAACGCTGCGAGGCGATCGGACCAATGGCGGCGCGGGCCCGGGGCGTGCGGGCGCGGCAAGCGCTCCCATTGGCTGGCCGGCGACCGGCGCGCCACCGCGGGGTTTGTCGCTCCATTTGACGGCAGTACGCCGCGGCTCGCTTCTACGTCCGTTTCGATACGAGCCGGCATTGTTCACGGCGGTGTTGGACGAAATTACTGCGGTCGGTATTATCAATTATCAATTCATTATACCAATTAGCCACCACACACGGTGCCGATGTCAACGCGCTACAGCATGAAGTTGGTCGTTAATTTTACAGTTCGATTCTCTTTCCATTGTACATTTGTGAACTGTCAGTGAGAGCGCGTGTTTATTCAGTGAATAAATAGATATTATTATTTTCAGTTCATAAATATTCGTGCGGCCGTATTAGCGAACTGGTTTTGATTTTGACATATTAACGGTACGTTTACGAGTGCGTGTTCAACAACAGAGATTGATCATCTGTCGCCGGACGAATATTTAAAAAGTTTTTAGAATAATTGAAAGACTTTACTTTTTGAGTAGAAAGAGAACTAAACGTGGATCTGGATCTCCACCAAAGGGCCAGCGGTCACTTTATGAGGTTTGTGCTATTTCCTTATATAAATATTTAATGGTCTCAACTAGATGATTAGGTACGTATGTATCTATCCAGTGAAATATAAATATTTATATCGAAAACTTATTTTGGTATATTTTGCACTGCTGAAAAGATTTAAACGGTAGGTACAACTTAAAATATATTTTCAGGTTATTTTTTATATGTAAATACTTTACTAGTCTCTATTTAACAAATATTATCTGCATTTAGTTGTAACACCAAATCTGTAGTACTTAGGTAGATTATGATATACGTCTATTTTCAAATAAGAATCCGACGAGGATCTTCATAAGTAACAACATGTAATTAATCTTATTTAAACTAGCATTTAAAACCCATCCTAGGAGCTTGAAAAACATAGGTACCTACCTAATAACCTAATTCGTACTCGTATATTTCTAAGGAAATTGACGAGTAACGCCAATGTAATTTCCATTAAAATCTCCCTACGCGCACACGAAAGGACGACATGTATTATATTGGTACTCATAGCTAATACATTTCCAATTCTTAATATTATTTTATTTATGTACCTAAATATTATTTATTATTCTAAATGAAAACATCCAATACGTTAAGGACATTTTATTGTACTTTTATATGAACAATCAATAAATAAGTAGTCAATAGGTTGGTAGGTATCTACTTATAAAATTCATCATATTTTTGGTGTGACCTGCAGAAGTCAAATGTATGTTGATAGGTATTATCTATACTTTCTCGACTCTTTTTTAACATATAGGTATATGATGTAGGAATCCCCTATGGAACCAGGGATATAAATTTGAACATATTAAGAAATCTATTTTGTGATAAAAGTTAATTGATTGGATAAAACTGTAGTAATTAAGTAACAATGAAGGCATAGGTACTCATTTTCTTTTTGATTACTCATCCTTTTGGTAAAAATCGTGTAACAAAAAATTCACTCTAAGTACCTACTAAAATTTACAAGTGCTTTCCAAATCTGGGTATTTATATAAGTATTATTAAGGAAAACACATTCTTATTGTGAAGTTGCGATTATTCAGAACATAGGTCTGTGATATTTTAAATACTAAATTAATGTATTAGTTATAAATATATACATATAAAATCAATTTTGTCGAAAAATATTGTTTTTGCGTCACCGGGATAGTGCACTTCCCCGGATTGGAAATAGAGATCCAGGTTCGTATCCCGGTGACGCATAAACAATATTTTTCGACAAAATTGATTTTATATGTATATATTTATAATTAATACAATTAATTTAGTATTTATTTAAGTATTGTTTGAAGCCCGTTATAGGAGGGGCGTGAAAAAAATAGATACGTAAAACGATTTCTACGTGAAAAACTATAATAATTTAAGTGATTACCTCCTACCTGCCATCGTTCCGTCTAATACGGAAGTAGGTACTTGTGCGCGTTAAGCAAAGTAGAAATCCTCAAGAGCGATTTTTTAAAACAAACTGTTCATGTTAATTATTAATAATAATAATTGTAGATAATTTTATTTTATATACTTACTTTAAGATATCAATGTCGGTACCTAATGTAATTATACTTACTTAACATACCTACATTCATCGATTTTTTTTTTTGGGTCGATAAGTTTACAATGTCGTAAACCCATAAAAGATTTCAAGTTAATATTTGTGCCTGCAATATTATCTTGGCAAATATGTCCACATATTTTCAATGTTGACGCAAAAAACATACAATTTGCTTTCGAAGATATTTTTCACTTCTAGTCCGGGGTAAAATAATAGCTGACAATACGAGTATTTCAGGTGTACGCTACACTGTCATGAGCGTTGCGAGCACAGCTTGGAGGGAACATTCATTCGGTATCGCAGGGCCGTGATTGATACGATGTTCGTAAATGTCTATGCTGGAATAACATAACAATTAACATTACCACTAAATAAATCTTGCCGATCAGTTGGAACTTGAACCAAATTTCTTCATAAAATTTGGCCAACATCTGTTCATAAACCTGCATAATTATAGACTGTACAAATAACCGGAAGATTGCGACCCTGAGTAGTATCCGCATTTTAGATGTTTAAAAAGCACACTGACAACACACCATCGTTAGTGGTTTTTCTATCAAACATGTTGAAAGCGTGTTGATTTTTATGGCAGAAAAACTCTTCAAAATATATGTAGTTCGGTAATTATTGGGCAAAGATAGATCAATGTAAAATATCAAGAGTTCTCAATTTTTTAACCACCTAAAAAAAATTACCAGTAGCGGCTCTTTTCACAGTGTGCGCGCGCAGTGCTCATACGCTAAATGATCAATGCGTACTTAAATATATATATATATATATATATATATTTACGATCATATACCTACTGCGAAACATCTGACATAAAAATCGTAAATAAAGTATTCAATATGGGGCAAATTACACATTTATTGCGGCGCTCAGTCGTGAAGTGATCATCTACATATACATTTTTACGAAATTGAATTGAAAAATTAGTGAGATTGGTAAAGTCTAACGCTATCTAGTGCTAAAATTTAATCAGAACTCGATACAAAGACAGTAAAGATTTGCGTAAGTTAGGATCACCGCACCCTATATTTAAATCAATATGTTTCGTATCAAACGGAAGTATCGGTGCAATGGGCTAAGCCGTTACTGATCCTTACCTAATCACTAATAACTTAATTAAACCCCAAGGAACATACTAATATAAATTCAGAATGTACTATTAATTAAGAGAATAATAGTTAGAATTACAATAAACTCTTTTATCTTATGTTCGTCCATGAAGACATTTTTACAAAACACTGTTGTGAACAATTTTTATAATTTTATTCACCAAGGCGATCAAACCTTTGTAGATTCATAGACTTTCGCAGTATTTAGGTAGGTAGGTATATTAAATACTAATCAAATGTATTAATTAGAAAGATATATATATATAATTAATTTTAACGTAAAATATTATGTTATATCTATGTTCTGCATAATTAGAACATCAGAATGAGGATGTTCTCCTTAATAATATATAAATTGTATCAATGTGTCCAAAAATTTTATAAAAAATGAATTGTTAATTGTGGCGTCTGTTATCAGTTTATTCAAACGTATTTGAGATTCCGTGAAAACAAAGTAGATGGCTTTCAAATAATTAATGTATTAATTTGAAAAGTGTAACATATTGGTTCGAAAATTTGTCGTCAGAAGTACAGTCGCTGTAGCATAGTTGGATAATGCACCTTCCCCGGATTGGAAAAAGATCCAGGTTCGAATTTCGGTAGCGCAACAACAATATTTTTTTTATAAAATTGATTTTATATGTATATCTTTCTAAGTAATACATTTAATCAGTATTTAAAATATCACCGTCCTATGTCCTGAATAATTACAACTTCACAATAAGAATGTGTTCTCCTTGTATAAATTAAGGTAGGTATATAAATTATTTTAGTTATTTATTTTCTACATCACCCTTTCACCAAACCCTCCTACCCTGTTTTCAAGAAATAAAGTACCTACCTAAATTATTTTTATACACTTATTAATTACCCGATTACTCAAAAAAAAATCGTATCTGTAGCTATTAGCAAAAAAATTGTCTATCTGATTTATTTTTCCGTTATCTTTATTCTAGCGATAAAGTTAAATCAATTAGTTACATCTTTAATTTTATTACGGCAGATTAGGTTTCAAATTGCTAGTCTGCATATTGCTAAATATGCTTCTGAAATTCTCTTGTACTGTGCCACCATTCAGTAAGTTATGTTTAGTGGATCTGAATTGCCAAGATACAATTCCTTTACATCATGATGGAGATGAGGTGGCTTCTCCTGTATGGATTATTATTATATTTATACACATGCCGAGTTGTAAAACGTTATCACGATAGGACGTCATAGTCTAATACGTATTTTAAATATATCAAACTCTTTTCGGTACCTATCTTAACAATCATATTTTAAGTGCTATCAGATAAAATTGAACGTTTCGTCAATTATGACATACTCACATTTAATTGTGTTGGAATCTATCTTCTTGCCATAGTAATATATAAATATGAACATTTAACAGATGATAGGAACGACAAGATGGATAGAGTTTGGAATGAGTAGTTACGCCAGAGAAGGTTTTAAGGTTGCACCTATCACAGAGAAGATGGGAGAATCCAGACTGAGAAAATATGATCATATTATGTGGAGACCAAACAATTATATCGTCAAAACAGCGTTAAGAGTAAATTCTAGCAAAAGACATCAAAGAAGACCTCAAGAAACCTGATGTTTAACATTGAGAAGGAAATGAAGGACGTCCGAATGAGACAGATGATGATTTGTTTCGAAATAATCAAAAACCTATAAACAATTCAAAATGCTCATTTGTAATTGTTTGCATGATAATCACATCCTTAACAGTTTTGTTATTTACAGAATAAGCTAGATCGCCATATATTTGTTCGTATGCGTAGCTACTTGTCGATCAATATTTACACCAAAAGCATATTTCAAGATTAGTATTTGTACTCAGTATTATTAAAACTTTTTTATTCAGTCAAACATTAAAGATGTACCAATTTCTATATATCCGTTTATAGACGAAACAATGATTTAACAATATGTTAAATTACTATTTATTTTAGTTTCGTCATCAATTTTTGTAAACATATTATTGTTAATGTAAATAAAAATATAAACCTACGTATGTTTTTTTTTACGAAGGTGTGAATTTATTATAAATCTGAACACCTTTATACAATATATTTAATGGTATTTTAGTCCAATCAACAATTAAATCGTATGTCGAAAGTAAGAATAAGAAAATAATACGCTGTACGTATTCGCAAATATATTTTTTTATTTGACTAATTGTAACGTAAATTATCAGAATATTTGAAACTACTTACAATTTGTCTTCCCTACCCGATACGGTAGTATCATAGTGAAAGTGTCGTAGATAAATTAGAACCAAAACTAACATTTTTTTTAAATTGTGAGATTTGATTAAATTATAATATTATTGTTTACAGTGGCGTGCAGTAGGTATAGATTTAGGTTATGCTGTTAACAATAATATTATACAATCATATATAATATATGTAATACAATATATGTACTTTCGTTTAACCAACGTCTTTGGACACAATAAATCCGTCGTTTATACGACCCTTCATTTATTTATTTATAATTTTAGAGTACTGTTAACAGTGTTTTTAATGTTTAAGTTATAACGTAAAATAATACCTTCTTACCCGTATAAAAAATGTTTGGACGTTTTTAAGAACATTTTTTATGACTGAAGATGATTCATTTATTGTTAGAAAATACTTTACGTAATAACTAAAGGAAACAATTATTTTTTTAATGGTTAACGGAGGAAATAGTTCTGTCAGTTGCTTTTTGTTTTTCTCAAATCAAAAATCAATCCATGCACCAAATTTAAAGAACAATCATGAAATCAACAGATCAAAAATAGTAAGATAGTAAAATTAGCGAATTAGTAAAAGAAGAAGTAGACAATTCAATGATTTGCACACAGTTGTATCTCTTTCTAATGTTATTCTGTTAATATACAGCGTAGGTAACGACTCCATACAAAACGGATCACCCGAAAGGAATTTTTAATTCGGTAAATAGCCATTTATAAGTCTTGAGTAATAACTAGCTTAAAGACAGAACTGAGTAATGTAAATAGCACGATGCGGAGAATAAAAAAAGAGTGCTACGAGAACCGCGGTGAGTTGCGGTGAGTTTTTAGAACTAAGCAATTAAAGTCTCTACTGGTACACAGATAGCACTAATTGCAAAATAATGTTTTCGTTAATGTTAATCCAATTTTTAATTTTATATTTGTTTTCCCAGAATTTATAGTTATGCACAGCTTTTTTGCTTGTATGCACTGCACGCCCCTGATTGCTTATACATAAATATCTACGTAATACATAATATTTAATATCTAATTTTTAATCATACAAGGAACAAAGCGTAAAAAAATATAAAAATGTATTATCTTTAGTCCACTAATTTGTTTGTACCATATTTAAAATATTGATTATCTGGGTACTTGGCTATATTTTCGTAATATAGGTACCGACCCTAAAATATTTGTAAATTAAATAAAAAAAAGTTATTTCAATTTTTGAAAAAATATTAATAAAGAACACTGCGCCGAGAATCCTCTGCACCTTATATTTTTATTTTTAGTAAAAATGAATCGTCGCAAAATGAAAAACGCGTTCAGTTAAACAATCGCTCTATAATCGAATAGGTACCCGCCGCGGACCTATCAATTACGCTCCGCCACCACAAATATTTATAAGATCTCTCTCACTCGATAAATTACGACTAATGATAACATCATCACCCTCGGCAAAACGATTATCGCGGTGGTTAAGTGCGCTCACAGCATCCCTTCCCCCATCACACACGCACACACACAGACACACACCCCTACAGGACGCGATTTGTCCGATGGGATTACTCTCCAACCCTCTTGATGATTTATGGCAACCCTGCAGAGCGTTATCCTAAACCCCAGTAGGGTTGTTATTGCATTGCTCTCATATTTATATTATTGGTCACGATACGTTCCAAAAAAATGCAGATGAAAATAAAATTACAATTTTAAAAGAATTTTGTTATTTTTCGTTGTAAGTCAATTTAACAAAGTACTGCAAAATTAATTTTACAATTTTTCTGATTATTTATTTGTAATGTTAACACTACGCATTAACATTACATTAAGGTGGAATCCGAAGAAAAAAATCCTAAAACAAATAATTTCATACATCAGCGTAATATTATTTACATTTTTTTAAATTTGCCAATAACGTAAAAATTTATTTTCGGTCTATATATTCTTCTCGCAGTGGTCAACAACAAAATATATTGCATAGTCTAAGCATATAAAATAATTAAGACTTCTGCAACTGGTCAAAAACCAATTACTGGATTTTTGGATCCGCGTGTATATCAAAATTAATTAACATAGAAAACACTATACAAAACAATTTATTTTCATTTTTAAGTCTGAGTAAGACTGTTTAAATTTTTTTTCTATTTACATGTCAACTTGCAGGTACCTACTTTATTATTATTGTGATTATTTTTTTTATATGCAGTGGTGTAGTGGAGCCAGGACGGTGCTGTGGTACTTCTTTTCGAGCCAGGGTACCCCCTTCTACTTCTTTAAAGAATTTTGTACATAAAACATTTTACAGCAGACGGATATTATGAGAATTTGAAAATATGTATAGGACCGGAGCATTTTCAAAATGTGAAAGTCATTACGAGGACATTTATAGGTTTTGTTGTTAAGGATTTGATCATCTGGGCGTGCGGCCGTATCCCATTCCTTCAACCATTGACCACATGCATTTAGAGACGGATAAATATGTGAACTCAACTTAAATAAAAATTCATCCCTAAATTTATATGCTCGATAGTTTTTTTGACATATGCATCGTTTTTACGTTTAAAAAAGTTAATTTATTGCCGGTTTAAATCGTTTCTTTTTAACCTCAAAACATATTTAATTTCAATATTCATATACAATGTATAATACACATATATATGTGCAAATGGAACGATGACCAAGAAGTATCTTCTTAGCAACTACAAAGGGAAGACAGCTTGAGGATCATCTCAGACTAAGTTGGGATAAACAGCAACAGATCTTGATTGGTTGGCAAGTACTAAAGTGAAGCAAGAAAGGGAAAGATGGAGACGCTTTGTCGAGACTTTGTGCTTCCTACCCTCCAAGGATAAGGGGATGATAATAATGATGATGTCCTACAAGAACCCGCTAAGAATATTTAGGTCAATAGTACGCACGAGCGTAGAAGAGTTAATGGACCGAAGCTGAGCTCTTATTCTGTAAAATGATGAACTGGAAGAGAGATACTGTAGATAATAGGATATGGTGATGACAAATCTTGCGGACAGTCAAATCTCACCCTGGATTGTAATACTGATGATGATAATGATATACTTTTGAAATTAGCAAAATTAACTTTGTGGTTAAAATTCATTACTATTATTTGTTAACTTTGTTTTATTGACCACTTTTAGAGTTTAAATACATCTACCGGTTTCGAAAAATACAATTTTCTTCTTAAATTAATTAATTATCAAAACAGATAGATGTATTTAAATTCTAACGGTGGTTAATGAAACAAAGTTAACAAATATAAAAAATAATAATGACATATATATATATCAAGTCGTCAGCTAAAACGACAGCACGTTCCCCCGTAAACTTGGCCTCTAGACAAGTCTTATCACTAAACTTACTTACTTCCTATAGACTTCCTTAGCCATAATTTTTCTTATCCATTTTGAAATTTCACATTTACCGTAGTACATATCCTATAATTTTTCAAAATTTTCTGCAACATATGTAAATAATAAACTGTTTTATGTTCGCTTTGTTAGCGAAATATAGTAATATCGCAAATCGACCATTAAACATTAAACGACCGTGATCATTATTAAATTAATGTCCACTGTGATCAAAAGACCCCTCAATATAACCCTAACAGCCAAGGGTTGCGAGTTTGACCTCACAGCTGACGCAAACAATCTTCTCTTCGCGACATCTCCAACCAAACTGTGGGGTAAATTATGAAAATTATATATAGGTTTTCCAAGATGATTCTCAACTTAAAATGATTCTCACTCTCTCATCCACCTTTAAAAAAATGTAATCCTTCCGGTAGTATTATTTTATATACAGTGTGTAGCAGACATAGTTCACAATATTTTATGGGTGGATACCCAAATTAATTACGAGTCGACAATATTTAAGGAATATATGCAAATTCTGCACCGTTAAGGGAAGAATTATTATTTGTAATTTTTAGAAAATCATGTTAAGCTTTAAGTCTACGTTCGTCGAAATAAACATTTGAGAAATGAATCCATTATTAATCTTTATGTTTGCTTAAGGCTTTACCATACCAGTATAAATCCGAAGGGCCTATGTTGACCAAATTACTATTGTATTAAGACGCATGAATAAATCAAGAGAATTAATAATAACTTTCAAGAAAATATGCATACTCCGCTTATATTCTTCGCAATGAATTATATGATATTTTACAACTCATTATATAGGGGAGAGAGAAGGCAGCAGAGGCGTATGTAAAAAGAGATTATCTTGGCTGTGTGACCTCAGAGAGTGATTCAATGGCCAAAATTTTGGTGATCATATACAGAATAAATCAACATACTGCGACATGGTTCCCAACCTTCAATAGAAGACGGCACATTAGAAGTCTTGTTAAAAATTGTGTTCGCGCTATATTTTTTGTGTGCGCGCGCTATGATACCAAACGATGTACGCGCACATACCCGCACACCTTAGAGAGAACATTGGTTATAACATAATCTTATACAAGGTGTTTAAATATTTGTTGATTTTGAGAGCCTCCGATCTCTCCATACCCACCCTATTATTTTTGACAATCACCATATGAAATGTCAAATAGTATTAAAATTGTCATAAACAGGGTTACCTATGTCGTTTGCACTGACTTTTCCTAAAATCTATATATATATACATATGGAACAAGTGTTTCTTCTAATTAGATACATTTTTTGTAAATGGTTTTTTGAGGAAACTTAGGGCGATGTTATGGCACGGTAACACGTGCCATTGTCAAGGCTTATTAACCAACTCTGTAGGAAATATGCATTTGAAAAAAGTGTATATGCATCGATCGATTTCAAAGCAAATGACGTGATTAGTACTAATAATTAATACAAATTAAATTAATCAACTAGAAAGATATACAGAAAAAATCTATTTATCGAAAAAATATTTATAAAGCACATTTTTTTACACTCTCTTTAAAAACTATTAATCATGTCTAACTACAAAGCTAACACTATAAACATTTAAATTATAATATAATTATATGATTGTCATTGTTGTACACAATCTATAAATTTTCTTTTCGTTATTTACAAATCTTTATAATTCAAAAATACCTCCATCTGCCTACGCAACGCTATGAATAGTTGTTAAGTAACATACTTATTAAGTAAGAAAGATAATTTTTTATCAATTTTTTTAGTACCGCGTATCTCCTAATAGATATTTCAAAATATATCGTAACCAGTTTTAATTGGGTTGTTGCTTTTTAAGCGAAACATATTTTCATTTATCTCATCAACATATTTCAGATTTTATTAATTTATTTTCCTAAAAATTTGCAAAAGTATTTGAAAGCGAACTTCAGTACCAGACTTCTGATTTATCAAAATACATGCTAATAAAGAAGTATCGTTAAAGAGACCTTGGACATCTGCGTACTCCGGAACATCGATAATGCTGTTATTTTCTCCGACTCACAACCAGCCCTTAATCCCTCTCTGCTAATTTAAAAGTCTGGCTAGACAATGAGATAATCTATTCCACCAGAAGATATCAGAAGATTGTACGGCAACCATAAACAGGTGTCATTCGTTTGGATTCCTGCACATAAGGGAATTCATGGAAACGAATGTGCTGATAAACTGGCCAAGGAGGCCACTCTTTCCGGAATTTCCCCCATCAATTTCATATTCCGATACATGACAGACTTAATATGGTAAAAAAACGTTCGAATTCTATCTGGACTGCACAATGGATGGATCCAAATAATCATAAGGATAATCGGTTTAAAATAATTCAAAGATCTATTCCTCGCACCCTCTGGTTCTCCAAAAGGAAAGTCTCCAAAAGAACAATATCAAATATCTCTAGAATGAGAATTGGGCATTGCCAGGTAGCTTCAGATTAAACTTAATAGATTCCCAATGTGTGAGTGTGGTGCCGAGGAGGAAACCCTTGACCATATATTTTTTGCCTGTCCATTGCGGATAACAGGTTTTTTTACAGTAATCTCGTCAATGGTAATTTTCAACTCCCGGTTAACTTGTGTCATCTTCTTTCCCTTAACTCGCCACATTT
This sequence comes from Eubasilissa regina, assembly GCA_022840565.1. Lineage (NCBI taxonomy): Eukaryota > Metazoa > Arthropoda > Insecta > Trichoptera > Phryganeidae > Eubasilissa > Eubasilissa regina. Next base: position 34,647,634 of record JAINEB010000018.1, read on the forward strand.
AATCTATATAATAGCAAATTTTTTGAACGACAATGGTATTGACTTGTAATATAATATTTCCTATTCTATAATATTATCGTACTTTTTTCTATAAAATAAAGATGGATTGCCTATTTAAAAGAAGAAGAAGAAGGAGTATCGATGAGAATGTAATAACGCAATATAACGAGCACAGCCAAACATATTTTTTTATTTGTATTACCTATATATCTACCAATAAATAAAAAAATAAAATACTAAGTTCGTGTTTTCATTGAGTTGGACCAATACGTACATGATAGATACAATAGCCTACGCAATATATCCGCATAGTACAAATAACGCTTATACAGAAAGAATAATCAATAATAAAGCTTTCTGTAATCCGTTTGAAAATAGTGACCGTTCACCAGTAATATTATATGTTGTGATAACACTATTTTTTAAAAATAAAATTATTAAAAAATCAACAGCCTTATCCAAGTTTAAAATTAAAAGTATGAAGATTAAACACAAGACAATCCAAAAGGTTAATAGGTATGTAATTGAGAGGAATTAGAAGATGAAGACACTAATAAAGGGTTAGGTACCTACTCACTATGTACCATAAAATACATTATATTATCGTAAAAACAGAATCAGTTGTTACTAATAGCTCTCAAAAGCTAATAATACTCTAAAGTTGATTTGGAAAATTGTTCTTTGTATAAATGTGCTAAACCAACAATGACACTAGCCGCTCACATAGCCTTGCACATAACTAAATACTTACATTTATAACATCCATTAATATTCCATTTTTAGTATTGTATAAATCAAAATCAAATAAATCATTGTTTAATATTCTGTAACTGTATAGCTATAAAGCACATACGATTGTATCACATACGATAACCAATCTGAATACGCTGAAATGAGATTTTCCTGTGAAGACCCTGGTGGAGAACCCACCGTAATTTAAATAAAAAATTTATGTATGTACGCATAAATAAATCTTTGATATGGAAAGACTTCAGAATATGTAATGGTGTTACCAGCCTTAAACTAATTACTAATTACCTTATTTTTTAACATAGAATCTCTAAAATACAAGGCAGTCAAATGCCATCCATCGCTGTGTATCTTCATTGTGATCAGATTTTTTAGGCAATCGTTCACCTATAGTACTTTATAACTCATTCAATTGTTACCACATTTGATGAATGTGATATAGCACCATCTAATCCGACCGTCACGAATTCGAAACGAAATCAGTAAATTATAAGTGATGCTTTAAATCTGAAACAACCCAGTATGGAAGTAAAAGCCTTACACTAAAACCCTGGTTTTTCAGGTTGGGGGTTGTGCGAAGGGCTGATATTGAAATGATAATGAAACAACACAGTTAGAACACTTTGACTAGAATTCCAAGTTGTAGGACGCCCTAGATATTCTGAGAAAGTAAAAGCATACAAGCTGCAGTAGGCGAGAAGTATAGCGAGTGTAGTCGAGTCTCGCAACAAGCACAAAAGCCTCTTTCACAAGCTAATATAGGGTGTCCAGCGGAAAAATTTGAAAATTAAATTGTAATTGCTCGTAAACAATCAAGGTGAGGTAAGTGGGAGGAGTATTGTTCGACGCGCGTAATTTGCTGATTTGCCAGTCCCAATGAGTCGCTGGTCGGGAGCGCACCGCGCGTTCGCGGTTGAGTAATATTTAAAGTGCGATAATTCATTGGTTCGTGCGCGTCGCGCTTTTTGTACTCACTTTAATATTCAACGAGTAAGTAATGGGCCGAACACGCAACTTATCTGGTGTTGGGTTCAAAAGTTCAGACAAGATGGGACAATGGTTAACCAAACGCCTTCGTGACCATCAACGTCAGCAGCGATGCCAGAACAGGTGGCTTAAATTCGACGTGATATTATGCGCAATACGCGTAAATCGATAAGGAAGACTGCAGCCTGTACTGAAATAAAAAAATCAACAGTATACGTTATTTTAAAAAAGAAACTATAGTTTCATCCATATATCTTATAACTTATAAATCTTGCAGTTTCTCAACGAAAATGACTATTCTTTACGTGAAATTTTAGCGAGAACGATGTTGTAATGTTTTGAAACAGCACAAATGCTTAGAAACTTTGCTGATGAAGAACATTTTCATATCGATGGCTATGTTAATAAACAGAAAGATACTGGTGCCCCGACAACCCGAGCGAACGCCATCAAACAAGTTTGCATTGTCCATAAATGACAATGTGGTGTGCAATTTCTTCCCGAGGTATAATTGGCCCTTATTTTTAACCAGCGATAGTATCTTTCCAAATGATCGACAAGTTTTTGGTACCGCAACTGCAGCTATTTCCCGGGTTTAATAACATAATATAATTTCAGCAAGATGAGACCACTCCACACACAGCTAGAGTTTCAATAGAGAAGCTGAGGGGAATACTTGCCAATAAATTATTCAGCAAGTACGAAGACATACCACGGGCATCTCGGTCGCTGGACTTTACACCGTGTGATTTTTTTTGTGGGGATACCTTAAGTTGAGAGTTTACAGCAACAATCCTCGAACAATTCAGGCCCTACAAGAAAATATCCGCCGTGAAGTTGCTGCCTTGAACCAACGCTTTGCTCTCGCATGTTCGCAAATGTCAGAGTCCGATTGCAAGAGTGTCTTGAGAGAAATGGACGACATTTAGACGATACTGTTTATAAAACGTAAAATCCGCATCGTTAAACTCAATTTCGTATAAATAAAATACGAGAATAACTTTGTAATTTTTTTATTTATTTAATATTAAACATGAAAATTTTCCGCTGGACAACCTTTAGGATCGAAACCAAGGGGAAGACCAAAACGTATGTAAATGGATAGCTAATGTCAAGATGGACCTGCGGAGTTACTTAGGTCTAGCAGATTGGATCACAACGTGATGTAAAGGGATGATATCATGTATGTACGCTTTGTAGTGACTGCGGTCATGGACTTTCGTATCCCATTAACACGTAAAAGAAGATAATTAGTTGAACCGTCGAATTAAAATCTAATTAAGAACATATTCTTATTGTGAAGTTGTAATTATTCAGAAGATAGGGCTGTGATATTTTTAAAAATTCTAATTATATGTAATAATTAGAAAGATACACATAAAATCAAGTTTATTGAAAAATATTATTGCTGCTACCACTATTTGGACCTTGAATCTCTCCAATCCGGGGAAGGCGTACATCTATCGTTCCAATATTTGAAAGTCATCTAAATTATTTTTAGGAAATCTCAAAATAACTTTGAGTAGTCCTTGTCAAAAGTACTGGTGCTGTAACATAGTTGGTTAATGCATCTTCCCCGGATTGAAAAGAGATCCAGGTTCGAATCCCGGTAGCAACAACAATATTTGTCGATAAAATTGATTTTATATGTATATCTTTCTAATTAATTAATTTAATTAGTATTTAGAATTAAAATCTATACATTTATTGTTTCAATATAGAGTTACATCAAAAATAGATCAATCAATGTTTTGCTTGTGAAGTCTCTGATACATTATTTATTTCTATATGGTATAGGATCATGCACTCTGAAGACAAAGGAGAAAAGACATTGATGTCTTTGAGTTGTGGTAATGGATGTTGATGAAGAGAAGATAACTTCGAGAAGCTTTTTGTGTTTGGCCGCGTCGAAGGACGGATAGAAAATGAAAGATCCCCCGTTGAACCATCCAATTGTAAAAAGGTTAGACTCTTCTCTGGTGAAACCTTAAAATCTGCAGGATACCGAGAAAAGTGGAAGAGCATGAAGAACACGATCCTCAGTCATGAGGGACCGACGTGGATGAGAGTTACGTCAAATTAAAACTTAAGAAGTAAGTGCATAATTCAAAAATATGTCATTATTTCTTGGAGAAGAATTTTAGCAATGTGGCAACCCTGTTTTGCGCCTAATTTTATAGATGATGTACCTAATTGTACAAATTTCAAGTGCCACAAGTTGTGTGAAACGATCAAAGTCATTCCTGTCCCGGGACATTATTTATTACACGAGCGGTGAATATATTAAACATTATTATTTTACCACCACAGTTATTAAAATAGTTTCTATATTGCCAAGGGATGACAATGCCTATTAAAATTAATATTGGGGAGTACGTTTTTTTATTACTGTTTATAAATCTTTTGCACGCCGCACTTAAAACGCTTTTAATTCAGACACAAGAATAATGTTTTACTTTAATGGAAGAATATGTTAATGATATTCTCTTTTATAGTCCGTACAAGCCAAGTACACAATAATAATATTATTCATTGCGAGAGCGCGCCACAAAGTAATTTGAAAACTTTCAATGCATAACAATAATTTAAAATAAATGTTTTAAATGAATCAATACTCTCTGGATGTCAATCAATTCCAATTATTTATTTTAATAATTAATTACATTTGTCTTTTATAATTTAAATCACATAGACACAAATATATTTAGAACATTACCATTATTCATTATTATTATTTTGAACATATCTTCCTTTCTATAAATACATATACATACATTCTCAATGATAACAGTAACAGTGGATTCTATCATTCGTTCCGTATCCATAAAATTTGAAAGTATTCGCTATTCAGTTATATCTGTCAAGGTCTTCGAATACTGTGTACGCATTCATTAACAGCATCCAACGTACAAATAACGACTTTATGCTTATGGGTATAATGCATAAAATAGCATACATTTTTTGAGGATTTTTGAGAAAGTTTGACTTGAATACTACAGCCAAATTATTGAAACATTGAATATTCTTCGATTATATGTTATATTTCTACATTTGATAGTATGTAAGTATAAACTTATCATCCAGCATCCCTTCTACAAAGAATTACCGACTGATGCCTACCCTCGTAAAAGAGACGGCGTGATGTTAAGTAAGCTAATATCCTGAACATTGACGCCTTATCTGCATTCATATATTCTCTAATACGTCGTCGATTGGTGAGACTAGATCCATGTAGAGGCATTCTCAACTGGCGCATACGTTTTACGGGCTTATTATACTATCTTAACTACTCTATTATTTTAATCTTAAATTATTCTTTAAATCTCAATTGTACATGGATTTATGCATCTGAATTTAGCCTCATTTTATTGGTACACACCATTTTTAATAAAATATAAACTTAACCTTAAAAATTAACCGTTAAACGGTTACCGTTTACAGCAAACTATCCATCTTAATCCCAATCAAAATAATTAACGTAATTCTTTTTTTTATTTTTTATATATACTTTTATCATTTTAAATGTACGAAGTGTAGGTGCTTATAAAAAAAGTCGGCATTGATTTGTAAAAACAGGTGTTGAAAGTTATATTTTCTCTATGACTGACAGTTGTTAATAATATGAAAGGAATAATTTGATTCGTTATTGAATCACAATTAACGTTATTCGACTCGCGTAAAAATTCTGGCACAGCGGGTTCACCTGCTAAACCACAACCTGTGATAAATGTCTCAGTCACGACGTGAAGTAACGAAGATACTTAATTATTTATTTCATATATCATCAAAGTTCATATATCTCTTACCTTTTATCCGACAGTAAACAATTAAGAATCATTAGCGATGACTGTGGCACGAATCGAAGTGATTAATTATAATAAAGTTTCGGTAGCCGATTAAACACGGATGCCGAAGGCTTTTTTTACGAGGGAACATAAAAATACCGTCCGATAGTTGGGCGTGTTCCGAGAAGCCGGCCCGGCACATCTCGAGTGTCCACTTGCTTTATGATTTAGAGAACTGGTTTTTAATGAATGCACGACGCCTAACAAATTTACATAGCCGCACAAAAGGATACGCAAAGTGGACAACGAGTTGTTCGTCGCCTTGAGTCCACTGTTTTTGAGGATGGCCATCTAAAATTACGGAAAAATGAGACATATAAAATGATGTACAAAAGTATGCTTTTTAATTAACATTAACTCTCACCTCTATCGGCTTTCTCCAGAAGCTGAGAAATGTACCATCTCAATTATATATATAATTGACAAGAGCCGCCACAGAGCAACAAAAACTTAAACAACTGCTCTATAGTAGTTACTATATTTTTTTATAATACGCTTGGAATACCTAACTTTGCGATACAAAAACACATATAAAAGATTTTATTACTTAACAAGTTGAATAACGATAGGACAAAAAATATTTTCACTATTACAAAGAATAGCCGTTTGGTACCTACATTCTGGAGTCGAATTAAATTATTATTAAACACATGGAAAGCACGTACCTATGTAGGATACCTAGAAAGGTAAATCTCAGTTGAATAATTATAAAAAATTCGAATGTCCAGGTAGCCATATTTTATCATATCCATTCAAGTGACAAAGTATTTTTTTTATTAAAAATATGTGTGCATATAGCTCAAGTTATTAAAATTATGACCGACGTACAAACTGAAAAAATATGTATTTTAATTTTGATAAGTAGTACATATCATTGTAAGTATCATAATGTAAACCCGCTTATTAACTAATATTATTATTTCAGTACTGTTTATTATCTAACTTTAACTATATCAATAAAAGTTTTTAAAAAATTCAATTACAAATTAAAAAGTTTTCACCTAACATTAGTTTTAAATAAATTATATTAAATTAAAAAATAATTGATTATTTAAAGAAAACTAGTAAGTACATTTACAGAATGTAACAGACCTAGTACGCAATATTTTATGGGTGGATAAATGACTAAATTACCAGTCGAAAATGTTCAAGGAATATATGCTTAATCTACCATGTTAGAAATATAGACATTTCTAAAAAATCGTATTTATATTATTATTTTCATTAATTGAAATATTTTATTGATTCCATATTATATATCGAATACAAAAATATAAAGATCATCGAATTTCGTGCGGCCAGACTAATCATTATTAGACGATTTAATAATAAAGTAATAATGGATAAATTTTGCAAATAATGACAGATGACTTAAGACATAACATGATTTTGTAAAATTTTCAAACAATATTTTCTGTAACAGTGCAGAATTTTCACATACCGACTCCTTGAACATTTTGGACACGTAATTTAGTTAGGTATTCACCCATAAAATAACATGGACTAGGCCGGTTACACCCTGTATATTTTATATTGGTATGTGTAAAATTCATACGTATACGAAAATTAAAATAAATTCGTAGAAAAAAACTTACATTAGCTTGGTGCAAATGAAAAAAAGTATTAATATTATTATAATCCTGGAACTAGAATCAATTACCAAAACTGCATTACACAATTTTCTTTTAAATATAGAAAATCTAAAATTATTTAAAATTTCGCTATTTCTTAACAATTAAACAAATGAAATTTGAAAATTGAAACTATTCGACAAAAATTTTCGCTTCAAAAATTTTCAATTAATTTAAAGAGATGAGCTTCTTGTCACTTTAAATAAATGATTTAATTAATCTACACAAGAAATTATTTTGAATATAAATTAAATTAATCAACTTGAAAGATTATTTCTATTCAGGGAAACGTGTTATCCAAATAATTACTTGATATGGCGAAATGGTTCAGGTTCGAATTCCGGTAGTAACCAAATATGTTTTCTAGCATGTTCTAAAATAGCAATTTCACGAAAAAAGTGTGTTTTCTTAAATGAAATTAATTATTTTTAAGTACTAAAAACATACTCGTATATTACTGACAAGCATTATTTGAAAATTCTTTATATTGTGACATAGACAATTAAGTACCTTCTAATTTTGACAATGACCAGTGATGAAAATTACACGTATTCAGTGAAGTGACCATCCAGGAATGTAGAATGTCCCAAGAATGGGCCACCGTACAATTACTGTCCCATTAATGTAGATGCCAGTTGACACCTCCGCGCGGAACAGCCTCCATTAGTTATGGAAATTAAGTGAAATTTCAACCACCGAAATAATTTTGGTCGCCATTACGTGTAACGTTCCAATATTTACTGTTTTAAATAAAGATTATCTTATTCAAAAGCGCTTTCAAACAAAACGAACATTTTTTAAAGGTTCGTCTTTGAATTTGTACGTATTTACATACTTACCTATCTATTCCGTGTTAAAACTCATAGAATATATTATGTGCGCAATAAATTACTAGTAAAATTAAAATGGAGATATGAAAATATGTTTAAAATTTACATGTAATATATCATGGTTTATTTCAAATAAAAAAGTTAATGTTTCGTAATACAAAATTATCAGTAATAATTGTTTATAACTTTTGCATTCCCAAGAAAAGTGATGTAATCACAATTGTTTTTTATCCATTGATGTATTTTAAAATATTATAAATAGTTAATACATAAGTTATTAAAAACCATCATAAAAATGTTTGTATGTAATCAATAGCATTGTTTATAATTAATAAACTAAATTATTTATAATAAATAAAACTATATAAAATAGGCGTTAATACTTTGGTACAGGTAACATTCTACAATGCAAAATGAACTTCTAATTTAACTCTAGCATGGAAGACTCGAGTCTCTTGAGCTTGCAGCGTATTTTTATGATCAGTAACTTTTAAATAATTGTACAATGAAAGCTCAAACTTCAGGACGTTCGAAATTGTACGTTCTGCATATCTCAGGTTAGAGTGTGGATGAAGTTTTAACTTAAAAGCAATATAAATATAGCATAAGAAAATCAGGAATTTGCGATTCAGTGAATCCATATGGGATTATTTTCACTGGTCAAGGGCAATCAAGATATTACTGACTGACTGAATGAAGAAGTTGAAGAAAAATTTCGGAATTGATAAATTCATTCTGTAATTTTAGAAAAAATCGCATTTTAAAGATTTTAAAAAAATCGTAAAGATTTTTGAAAACCGTTATTTCTTTCAAATTTTCATATATAGGTACGTATATTTATATACACATTAATTAATTAATTAATTTGACACTTTTATATTATTTATATAATTTGCCTACCAAAACTTGCTTTAAATGGGTTCCTAGAGTAAATATTTTATCCGATGTTTTAAGGACGTTCCCAAAAAAATCACTTTTCTTACAATCCTTTTGAAACTTTTAATACACATACTTATGAGTGTCTTTCATATGTAGAAATATTTTTCAATAGTCCTTGCGGTAGTAAATTTGTAAATATTGACTATTAAAATTAGCACATTTAACATACGAACCATTCCCCGATCGATGTTGTAGCGCACGTTTAATTGAATAATTTTCTTACCATTGTTTTGGAAAACTGAGAATCATTAATTGAAAATTTAATAAATATCTTTCTGTAAAAATAACTAAAATAAGCGGTATTTGTTTTGTTATAAAAAATGTTAAAGTTGAGCAACTTTTGAATGGTTTTGACGTTTCCTTTTATAACTTAAAAAGTGAGAGATTTTTGAACTTCTGCGCATGTGAGCGAAAGCGAAAAAGTACACTGTACCTCGACTATTTTTTATTTTATTCATAGTAGTTTATATAGAATCTTCTTGAAAATTGAGTACGACTGCTCGCTCTTTGGGAACGTCCTTAAAGCAATCAACTTTAATTGTTAAAATATAATTTTTTTTATGTAATATTTTCTCAGTGCCGCTGGCGCCATGTGCGATCGGGGCGGGTTCGGGGGAGTCGGTGGCCTCAGCCAGCATCTGGCCATGGGCGGCATGGCAATGGGTGGAATGGCTCCACTGGGCCACCAGCCGCCCAAGCGGCCCCAGGAAGATCACATTAAGCGGCCCATGAACGCCTTCATGGTGTGGTCCCGCTTGCAGAGGAGGAAGATCGCGCAGGACAACCCGAAGATGCACAACTCCGAGATTTCCAAGAGACTAGGTGAGATAAATATTTTTCACTATTTCACAAATCTGACTGTATTGAATTTATAGTACTATGTATTTCAGAAATGTGTGCATATATTTATGTACGTTGGAAAAATGCCAACGAATAGGATGCGCTCTCTATATTCTGCAGCCTTGGCAGTCTATCTAATCATTCGTGTTCGAATATTTCAATATTCACCATGGCTACAATGAGGAATAAAAGGATTTAAGATAATAGCGTGGCAGGAGCAAAATAAAGTATGTTTTTACTTGAGAACACTTAAATTATTTACTACAGGTTACAATAAAGTGTGCGCTTAAGAGGTGAAGAGTTAGAGTGAAAGATGTTAACCAGTTGGAGTTCGATTGTGAAGTCGTCTAGCGGGGGGGCTCAACATAACACTCGGCCGGCCCGCTACGTGACTCCTCGGTGTACAACCTTTAGCAGTATGCGGAGGACGTTATGGTAGTAGAGAGACGTAGTTGAGAGCTGATTCGACAGGTACCACCATATTATCCAGATCACCACAATATTTTCTGACTTGATGATATTATCTTATATGGCACTATATTATAATTGTGTCACTTTAGAGTGTTACAGATATAATAAGAATATCGTCAATATTAGCGTTTTGATATGATAAAAATAGTTATGTATCATCTTGGTATTTCCTAACTCTTACTTATATATCTATCTCTCACTCCTAATAATACAAAGATTGATTTAAATTATATTTATAACAAAGAGTTTTCAGTAAAATTATTCAGTACCTACTCAGTGACTATTGTAGTATACCTATGAACAAAATTGTTTATGTAGATACCAACGAAGCATTTTTAAATTTTTTGTTAGCGTTCCAACGTGCTCCGATTGAAATTTGGAGTTCTTTTTGTTGACCAACTTCGTCGCTGTCCCGGCGGAGTTTCAATTAATGTCCCAAATGATTTCGGCATTAAAACAAAAACCCAAATCCACCCCTATCTCTCGATGCGCTATATAAGCTGTAATATGTACTTTTAATCTGTAATCTACCCTCCTTCAATTACCCTTACAGATATTTCAGAGTTTTAACCAATATGTTAGCCCAGTGATCAGAATCTCAATAAGAGTTTAAACAAGAAAAAAGAATTTCAGATATTATCCATATTCACAGAATCGATTAGAATATATATGATCCCGATTAATAAAAATATAATAATTAATTCGGTATTAATAAGTACTTATGTAATCAAATAAAATGACAGTAATATTTAATTATAAAAATTCATTCCCCTTTAGTCTTTTATGTATTTCTTATCTATCTTGAGAAGACCACCTATTCAATTAAAATTTTAATACTCCAATATTCTCTTGTTCACATTTCCTAACTATTTTTCACTTCAATAGTTCATTTTTAAAGTTGTTATTTTCCGAATATTTTTATTAGTGTGTATAAATGTGATGTATCTATTGGACGAATACGTAGACGCGCGCGAAGTTGGTATAATTAATAGTGTGTGAAAGAGATAAATGTGTCGCGCTACAGTCGGCGTGCTCTCTTAACTCGTAACCGTAAAACTAAATATCAATTCAAGTAATTTAATTCATTTTAATAATTATTTAGATATATTAATATAATTTAAGGAGAACACATTATTATTATTGTGAAGTTTTCTGTAGTATTTTAATACAAATTAAATGTATCAATTAGAAATATATACATACATGAAAATCTGTTGATGTGATGTAATCGGTTAATGCATTTTCCCGGATAGGAAAGAATCCAGATTCGAAATCCGGTAGAAACAAAAATATTTTTTCGATAAATAGAATTTTACTGTATATTTTTCTAATTGATACATTTAACATGTGTTAAAACATAATATTTATAAGATACTAATGAAATATGTCAAATGCATTAAAAGCCTTATTTACTCTTATTTTGAATGCCAAAATTTAATAAAATACGAAATGAGAAATTTTCAAATTTTGATGGATTAATATTAGAAAAATTACTTTGTGGCCTCATTTTGTCTAATTATTAAAATTAATATATTTATTAATAAAATATCCGTAATTCTAATAAAATCATTATTTTTTTGCATTCTTGCAACACCCACAAAAACACGCTATTGTGACATAAAAATCAATATTAGTAAATAGATACCTGTACATGCCGGAGCCTGAAATCCATTGTCGTGTTTGCTCCAGCCCTAATCGACTATTCTATATTGTTTCGAATATTTTTGAAACAACGCCAGTTTGATTGCCTTTCAAAATATATGAGGAGCCAACAATGCAGCGCATTCATTAAAGTCGCTAACTATAATAGAATGAAATGTACATTGTTTAATAAACACGCTTTTGTGTGCAAGTACTTACGTTCAATGCACTGCATTGTTTCCAACTGCCTACGTTCAATACAGTGCAGTTTTCAAAACGTCCAAATAAATAATGCGGTTATCTGTGCAGAACAGACACCATAAGTTCTCTATTTCGTCTCCAGGTTTGCAACCGTGAACAGTAATATTACATAGTATTAAATACCCGATGAAGTAGAATGACACTAATAAACATAACGCAAAAATTAAAATCTATTTGAAGGAAACTCCAAACGGTCCCACCCTATCGCGGAATCGTTTTGAGATTTCTTTACTCTCGCTTCGATTCCACCCAACAAATCAATGCGTGCAATATTTTACAAAATCTTCAAAGCTTTTTTTGGAATATATTTTAAAGTAAGAGTAGTTGGTTATATTTTAAAAGTAAGAGTAGTTGGTAAGTTCCGGCAGTTACTTACTAAAACCTCGCGGCGCCCTTTCATAGTTAACATTTTATTTTTCTTTATTATATGGGACAATTATTACATTTGGTCATTATAACATTCAGAAATTAACTGATATAGATTGGCATATGTACAATATGTATCAATTTGACGTGAGCCTCGTTATCATATTAAATTCAGAAGGCAGCCAGAGAGACGATATAGAAGTTATGCACCCCCAAAAGAGGAAAAATTTATGAAAATCCATTTGTCAAAGTTAATTTATTTAGTATCAAACAAAATGAATTCGTCTACCGTAGAACAAACTAACGTTAATATATTTATCCAGTTAAAACCAAAAATATGTAATTAACATATTCATTAGTTAGAAAGTTAGAAAAAATAAAGCTCCTATTAATAATTCAACCTATAGATACATCTGAGGATAAATAAATACTAAACAACCTTAATCGCTTGGCTACCAATAATACCTAAATAATTAAATTTTTATCAATTTATGGTATCAGCGCTAACGGACTGTTTGCGAGTGTTTGGAGGTTAACTGGAAGAGAAACTAACATCAAAACTACGTTTACGTAAAATTATATTATATTTTCGTAGAAAGCAATAACTTTGTGGTATGACAAATTATATTAAATAAACTTTGTGTGAAACCCTAAAATTTATTATACTTTAACCGGTTTCGCATATCTCAAGCTATCAGGACGTATTTGAAACTAATTCTCAACACAGAGTTTCTCCAGTGAGACGGCCACAGTTCAACCACATTTTTACTTATGTATTATAGTTTTCAATATATAAATAAAGTAAATCACAAAAAGAGTGCACTTATATATACGTAAAGAGGGAGGTAGAATATAAAATAACATATGAAAGAGAGAGACAGAATACATATACAGATAGACGGAACGTTAAGGGAAGGTAAAATACGGTGTTTATGGATATTAAATTTATTTTAAAGGAAAACTACCTAATATGGGGTTTTATAGTCTATCTCTCTCTTTATTTATATATAAGTACACTCTTTTTATATTTTTGATTAGTTTCAAATACGTACTGATGAAGCTTGAGATGAACGAAACCGATTGATGTATAATAAATTTCGTGATTTCATGCAAAGTGATTTTTATTTTATTTAATAAAATTATATTGTACATATATTAATATACTAAGTGTGTGGATGTATCCTCACGAATCCAAAAGTCAAGAGTGCCCACCCGTTCAAATCACAAGATAACCCAATTATTAGGTGTAAAATGAAAAAGAAAACTAAATATTTAGGCGCTTCTTATTTTATCAATACTGCATTGTAAATTCTTTAAAACTCGTAAATTATACAATTTATTTGTTTTTATGAAAAAATTAATATTGTATTTCGATTAAAAATATCGAGTACATAGAAGCCATTTCATTTATAATATCGTTGATATAATGGCATCTACTGTTGTATCAGTGATCCATTGACTCAATATTTTTGCATTTTTAAATGTTTGCAAGCGAATTCGAATCATGGCACCAGCATATGATATTATTGAAGTATAATAGAATTATTGTTTTAACTTCTGCAATCAATATAGGCCGACCCATACTATGACACAAGAGTACCGTAGACTTTGTGTGTTGTACTCGCTATGTATGATGTATATATTAAGTGTTATCATTATTTTAATAAAGATCTTTAGTACAAAAAATATGAATAATTTGATTATTGTTTTCTCTGAGGTTGATGCATTTAGTCCTAGTTTTATGTTGAAGCCACGTTGTATCTCATTAACTGTACCCTTTGTAATAATTAATATACTTTATAACAGATTTATTTATTCTATTCTTTAAAATCATGCACCGTTTTTAAATGGATATAATTTTTACATTCTAATTTAGGTTGATTTTTTGAAGGAATGCTTTTTCACCGGAAATCCACAAAAAATTCTCATAGACCTAAAACTGGTTCACGAATGTTATTAAGTAATCCCTATTGCTATCCAATGTTGTCCAACAATCCAATCTGAGCCAGCTACTCATATCCAGTATTGGATTCGAGTGACTTAAAATAATCACACGTTGTTATTTTTCTTTCGTCGAATTGGACAACAATTTGTTTCTAGGAATACATTTTATAATTTTTACGATGTTCTAAATAATTAAAATATTCTAAATATTAAAAAAAAACACCGAGAAGATTCATTTAGGACACGCCCCAATATTGTTATATTAAAAATACCTACACATACATAAACGTTATGTCTATCTATCTTAGAATTGAAAGAAGAATTATCAAAGAGGTTGATGACTAATGTTGAGGGCTCTTTGAAATAATTGCGCTTTACTCTAAAATATTCATCTTGTCTTTGAAATAATTATAGATACTTCTCTCTAAAATAATTATAGATACACGTAACAAATTTATCATCGAACAGTGTTTCTTTTACGAACGAAAATAGTTCCAGGACACAATACTTTTAAACAACAAATGATTGCAGCATCTTCCTGTTTTCTCAAAAACTCTCGTTTTTAAGTCACGTCGTTTCATTATAGTCAACAATGGCGGAGCTTCTTTGTGTCCCCGACAACAAACGCGCAGTATCGTTTACGTACACCGTACGGAAATGATGCTTTTCAAAGAAGGCCAATAATTTCTCGTAGCATCCAATCGGTTCTGGTGTATCATTGGTCGTAGAGCTTCACGCCGGGTCAGCTCGGACCAATGGCGTTCGAGCTTTCGGCCGGTCATTAGTGACAGATGCAACGCGATGAGTTGGCGGGAATCGTCCAATAAACATAGACAATGGAATCGGGGGATCGTTCCGCTCTTAGCAACCCTACGGAAAGACTCGCGTTTTGGTGTGCTGGTCGCTACCGGAATTTGTTTTTAATCTAATTAATCTATATGATGACTGTATAAAATTTGACTTGTTTATTGTGTTATAATTTTCCGTCAATGTGAATTTTTTATTTTTTTTTAAATGATAACGTAATATCGTCTTCGTAACCCCCAACTCTTTTATGCGGGTCCATATTATAACATATGAAGAAGAAAAAATGAGTTGTCAAAAGAGACAGTGTTTTGTGATATTAAACGATCGAGAAATACAAAGGTTGAAAAATTCTTGAATATTCGACATGAATATGGATTAAATTATGTTTTACACGTAGTTGTTTTAAATAGCTAAAATTGATATCTCTATATACAAATTGGTTAGAAATGCCTAAGTTTACAATATTATGTTGCAAAAACCAAAGAACGTAAGGTTATGGCCATTTATGAATGGTTAATTAAAAATAAATTAGGATTTTATTTAACTTTTTCTAACAATTAATTATATTATTAAGGAAAACACATTCTTATTGTTAAGTTGTAATTATTCAGAACATAGGTCTGTGATATTTTAAATACTAAATTAATGTATTAATTATAAATATATACATATAAAATCAATTTTGTCGAAAAATATTGTTTTAGCGTCACCGGGATTCGAACCTGGATCTTCATTTCCAATCCGGGGAAGTGCACTACCTTTGTTTTGCAAGTCGGTTTACTCAAAGGTATTTGAGATTCTGTAAAAATAATGTAGATGGCTTTCAAATAATGGAACGACAGGTGTATTAATTTGAAAAAATGTAACATATAGGTTCGAAAATTTGTCAAGAAAAATACTGGCGTTATAGCACAAAGGTAGTGCACTTCCCCGGATTGGAAATGAAGATCCAGGTTCGAATCCCGGTGACGCTAAAACAATATTTTTCGACAAAATTGATTTTATATGTATATATTTATAATTAATACATTAATTTAGTATTTAAAATTAATTATATTATAAAACACAATCCAGTTTGAATAAGTGACTTTATTTTGTAAATTTTTTCATACATCCGATAGAGAGATCCGAGATTGGCTTCGTTTTAATGTTGTGCTTATTACTAACACACTATTCTACTTGCTTAATATTTTTCTATTTTATTTTCTGCATATTACTCCTTTGAAAGATTATTACGTACCTAATGCCGTAATCAGTGAACTATCAATCGAATGTTCATCCAAGTGTTTTTCAGTAATTCTGTTGGCGAACCTAATAAATAAATAAATAAATAAAACAACAGAAATTTATTAACATTGCAATAGTATCTACTCATACATGATTACAAGTTTAACCAAGTCTTCTTTAACCTATTCTAAAGCCACAAGGAAACATATCAATATGTAACTATATAATTTGCGGCAATATTCATTTCATTATTATTAATTATTTGATTGATTTCTTGCTATGGAAAACTCCCAAAATAATTTTATTGAATTGTGTTTTGTAAAAATTTTATTAATTTAATAAATTGTGTTTTGTAATTGAAAACTAAACGTTTGTTTTAATTTAAATTATACATACTTAAATATACTCATAAATTATACATTTATCTTATTCTCCGTTATAGGTATAGTTTATTTTAATTTTCTAAACAAACACGTAATCTTGGCTGACGATTTGAAAATGAATATGATAACAAATTATTTTAAAGTAAATAAAATATATTTTGAATAGAGTGAAAATATTTAACAAATTAAAGCAAATGGATTGAATTAGAATGAAAAAATATTGAAATAACTTTTTTGTGGACTCACGATTTATTTAGATTTGAGTGAAAACCTTATTAGGTATGTAAGTGTGTTAATTAATATTTTATGAAATGTGAATATTCTATCATGTTAATGTGACAAAAAAAAATAAAAAATCTTGCTTTTTCACAGCTACGATCTCGTTATAAAGAAAATATTAGGAATTAGGATAGGAATTATTCTGACTCCTAGTTGCGAGGTTCGAACAATGCCCTCGTTAAGTTATCGATCTATTTATTTTTTGCTTAAAAAATATTCTAAATACATATACCACAAAGCATAACAAATACAATCTGCAGTATGAAGTTAACAGTATCAATAAACTAAAAAGCCTCTACAGCCACGTCATTGACATCGAAAATTATTGAATAATGACAAAAAAATGCTACTTTTTACTTATTGGTATATTCAATAGTTTTCGATGATATCAGTGATTGAAAACTGTGATTATTATTCATCATTTTATATAATCATATCATAATAAACGAAATACATTAATAGAAAAGCACCCAAATAGAATTCAATTCAATCGTATAGCTTTCTAATATAAATCAGTAAAAAAATATTATTAAAATATAAATAGTTTTTTAAACAAAGCATTTTGTCTTATTATTTCTAAAATATAATAAACTATGTGTACAAATTAATTTTATTTTTAAATTAAATACGTATAGTTGACAATATTTTCATATAAAAATCACGATATTTTCGTATACTCGATCACTGTTAGTGATTGTGACAAAGATATCAGTGATTCACTAATATTAAATCATTGAATATTAATAAAATTAATCCAAAACACTTCTCCTTATAGCCAAAGAGGATAAAAAACATGATTAAGTAAATAAGAAACAATATACGATAGATTAATCACCTCTTCTAAATGTGGAACACCGTGTATATAGGAGAATTTTTGATTGTCACAGGCTCTCAAGTACATTCTGAAGAAATTTTATTGATAATCATTTTATATAAATTCTTGTCGGTAGAACTTTTTACGTCAATTTCGTCGTCACGATTTCTGCTCAGTTAAGTATAATAATTTTCTCGTATCGGAGGAAAAGGAATCACATTAATATAATATTGTGATTGTGATAACTGGTTTTCGCCCACTTACGAAACGTAACAGACTTTTCCGTGGGCGCAGGTTCGAGTAAAAAGGGACATATTTAAGTGCTGCCGGGAGCTTTCTTCCTCGGCGCGGAGGGG
Organism: Eubasilissa regina; assembly: GCA_022840565.1. Taxonomy (NCBI): domain Eukaryota; kingdom Metazoa; phylum Arthropoda; class Insecta; order Trichoptera; family Phryganeidae; genus Eubasilissa; species Eubasilissa regina. The sequence goes on from JAINEB010000018.1 coordinate 34,666,005, forward strand.
CGCGGAGGTCGGAGCGCCGGGCGAAGAGGGGGCGGCGGGGACAGCGGGGGCTGGAGTGCGGCATGTTGTGCTTTTACAGTGTAATGCTGTCGGCATTGTTGCGTGCTGCTGGGGCGAGATAAGATATTAATTATTACTAACCGGTGGAGTGATGGGCGGCGGGCGGGGCGGGGGTGGCCGCGTGGAGGTGGTGGCGTATTCCTCGAGTAGGCCGTTTACGTGAAAAATTTGATTTTGATTCAATGTTCGTTGAATTAAATATATTGATTATGTATCTATAGTTATTAATATATTATGAATTATATTGAAATAACCGGGAACGCTCGGCGAAATTTTTTAAGTAATTACTCCATTTAACTTATAGATTAATTACCCTTGTTTACTTTAATTATTATTAAAAATCTTGCATATAATATTCCAGTACTCCTTTGTGTGTCACGTGTATGGAAATTTAAAAAAAACTAATTCAATAAATTTCTGTGAAGTGTCAATTTCCTTTGAAATGTGTGAATTATATATGAATTAGATTATGTGACCTTTTTCTTCTGAAAATACATAATACCATTTTATAAATTAACTCACGAAATTGATTTTACAATAAAGGTAGAATTGTATTATAACGTCAGTCAGCGATTCAATATTTCTCGAAATTTTGCATGGTAAAAAAATAATTGGTATTATGATTGGTGCTCGTGTTAAGTATTGTGTTAACATTATTTGAAATATAACGTTATATCTGTATTAAAATAATTTATTTCTAGATCTTTCTAAACGTTGCGCATACGAGGCTTCCATTCTTAGATTGTGTTATTAACTAAAACATCTTTATTAATCTTTTGTAAGCTGTATAATATTTAGTTAGATTCTTCAATATTATTTATATTCACTAAGTCGGGTGAAACAAATATTATCACCCCTCGCGTACATATCTCTTGTACCCCCTTGACTGAATCGACCACATCGTGAATTGTTGTCTTACCCTGCCTCTGTTAGTAAAAAAGAATAAAGAAACATTATTCATTTTTACTTCTTTGAGTTTGACATTTTTCAAATGGCTTCAATACATGTTCATGTAGAAAATAAAATGATTAATTGAATTATGTGATGGAATTGTACTTATGTTTCATTATCTACATACATGTAGCATGTATAATTAAACTACTCCACTATGTGAAGCTTTTTCTTCAACATCACTGCAACCCATACCAACCCCTGATTCTTCCGCCTCCACATGCTCCGGTTCTCGACAACTTTCTTCCAGTTCGAATTCTGATAAAAAAAAACTTCTACATAATACGTCAATAAAGTTATGCACCCCCAAATAAGAAAGATCTTGAATTATGGGGGTGGCTAACGACACTTATATAAAACAATATCAAGATCTATAATAATACAATGTGAAATTTTATAATAAAATTATTATTTTTTTTAAATCAGATTAGAACTTGGTAATAAGAAGAATTTCGAATACATAATTATTGAATTATTTTGAAAACCTTAGAACGTCTTTTTTGTACACATTTATATTTGCTGCTGATTTAATTGGTTTTCGCAGTAGGTTATACAATCTAGTAGCAATGTACAATGCGTGTCTCTATCTTATTCCTAATTTAGACATTTTTTTAAATAACACATTCATTAGTTTTCCTACGAGTTTGATAGTTGTGATGGATTTTTATTTTGTCCTCTTTGAAAATGAAACAAAAGAGTTTTTTTATATAAGGAATGTTTTACAATTCGTCGTTGAACCTTATCCTCCAAACTTCCCCATCCTGTACAGGTAAATATATCTTCGCAATACTTTTCTCTTGAAACTATCCAACATTTTTCACTATTTTACTGGAATTGCTCAGGCTTTACACCCTATAAACTTCACACCTGATAGACTTCACCTATAGTGATATATTTTTAAAATCGAATTAATTACCTTTAAGATACACAACGTATACAATAAACGTATACAAAATTAAGATATACAAAAGTACGTGTACAGAAGTCCAATGTAGGGTCCTAAAAGTATCCATGTACAGAAGCCTAATGTAGGGACCAAAAAGATACAGAAGCCTAATGTAGGGACTAAAAAGATACAGAAGCCTAATGTAGGGACCAAAAAGATACAGGCGCCTAATTTAGGGACCAAAAAGATACAGAAGCTTAATGTAGGGACCAAAAAGATACAGAAGCCTAATATAGGGACCATAAAGATACAAAAACCTAATGTAGGGACCAAAAAGATACAGGCGCCTAATGTAGGGACCAAAAAGATATAGAAGCCTAATGTAGGGACCAAAAAGATACAAGAGCCGAATGTAGGGACCAAAAAGATACAGAAGCTTATTGTAGGGACCAAAAAGTATCCGTGTACAGAAACCTAATGTAGGGACCAAAAAGCATCCGTGTACAGAAACCTAATGTAGGTACCAAAAAGATACAAAAGCCGAATGTAGGGACCAAAAAGATACAGAAGCTTATTGTAGGGACCAAAAAGTATCCGTGTACAGAAACCTAATGTAGGGACCAAAAAGCATCCGTGTACAGAAACCTAATGTAGGGACCAAAGAGATACAAAAACCGAATGTAGGGACCAAAAAGATACAGAAGCCTAATGTAGGGACCAAAAAGTATCCGTTTACAGAAACCTAATGTAGGGACCAAAAAGCATCTGTGTACAGAAACCTAATGTAGGGACCAAAAAGAACGGGACAGCAAAGATCGCGAGAAAAACGCGGACATTAATCGTGCTGAAGCCTTCGTGCTACTTCCTTCCAGAATGCTGTAGAATTCACCTGTACTGACAATACTCATTCAGGCATTCTTTCCCCACTGTCCCGCTAACAAAGCTCATCTATCCGTCTCCCTTCCTCTCGTGTCCCGATTCGTATTATGGAGCGGGACAGATAGCTGAGCTCTCGTCCGATTGTTCCTTTACAGCGAGCTACAATGTTCCATCCATTGTCTTGCAGAAAGATGAATTCAAATTGTCTTGTCTCTCTTTCATTCAATGGCGGCATTGTTCCCGGCATATTCGTACGTTTGTACCAATCCAGACCATTCAGTACGCTCACAATGACACAACGGCCATTTCAATAACGGAGCTGATATTGTTTTCCATACAAATGCGAAGGTAATAACGAATGCATCCTTTAATATAGTCGCTACGGTGACAATATTCGCGATTGTTTTGCAGAACTATGTAGAGGGCACTTACGTACAATTCAGACATGGTCGTAGCACTTTTCACCATGAAAATGTATTGACTATTGAAGGATCGCAGAATTTCTTTGACGATGCAATTATAGCGAGCCTTAAACATAATCAAATTAAATAACATATCGTATAGATACGATAATATCACCCACATGTTTTGTTCCCACCCATATGTCATACAAATCATATTAAATAAAGATCAGTCTATTGTCAGATGAAGCAAGTGCATGTAATGTTTCTGATAATTATTTAGTACTAAAAACGGTAAAATATTTTATCATTGGATAATTGACAGTATTTACCAAAATGGTTATATACGTATATACAAAAAAAAATAGTCAGGGTTGATCAAGCCTTGTAATCATAATTGATACCAATATTTTATTTAATAATGTATATTCATTTTTACGTTAACCTAGTGTTTATGATAATTTAATCTAAGTACTACAAATTATATTAAGTAATTCAGTTACATTTTACTTATTTTTATCAGTACGTTTATTTTTCAATAGTAATGTCAGCCCCGCAAGAGTCTTGCAGAGCAAAATAAATATATATTTAATTTAACTCGAAACAGAATATCTCTGGTGAGACGGGCACAGTCCAAACATATTTTTACATTATATAGTTGCAAATTAAATAAATAAAAAAATTAGAAATTTGCACTAAAAACAAATTAATTAATCAATTATCCATTTCCTTTTAGAAAAAATAGTTTCCATGGTAAAAATATAAAGATCTCATCCTTTAATTTAAATAATCACTGTAATGCATTCGTATTTATCGGTATTGATAAACCATTTTCAGTCAATAAAGGAGATAAAATATTTATTTTACTGCTCCAAGACATCCAACTCAAGATAATGCTTCATTGTTACTGTCAGATATCCAGCCCCATTATGTGAATGCAAACTCCTCGCCAACAAAAAGCGAGTAGTAGGTAGCAGGCAGTAGGTACTCACCTAAGCGCGATCGTACGGAGCAGAAGAGACACGAACACACACACATTGTGCTCGAATCGCGCAAAAATACTCTTCATTACTGTGAAAGCCTCCGCCGTCTCCACAATGTGGACCAGGTCCTCCTCCAGGGTACGGAGAATGCCCATGTAGCCTTTATGCCAGACGGAGATAATGGAAATGAATGCCGGCGTATGGGTGCACAATGGAGCCAGATAGAGTCTCCATTGTCGTTGCATTGTGACGTCACAATCGGGAGACCGAAATGACGACTCAGGCAAACAATTGAATATCGACTGGGATGGCGGGGGTTCGGTGACTGGGGGTGGCCCACCCCTCCCGCGGGAGCCAAACAGCCATTCATTATTGAGAGCAATCGGCAGTTATTTTTCCCGGATGCGCGAGACGGCAGTTTTAATTTAGAGACTTCGGAGTCTAATTGCCAGATTTGCCTCGCCGTTTTATGTTTTGGATGTTCGACTTTGATTATTCTAATGTTAGTTATCGTCTGTTTACTTTTGGTGTTTAACGTTTGCTTAATTTTCTAATTAGCACCAGAATAGTCACAGAAAAAGATAACTTAAAATAATGCCATTTTGAGCACCACCTTTGTGGTTAGACATCTTAAAATTTTAATTTATCTACTGCTATTTTTTTTTTGATGCCAACCAATCTTCATTCTCTTCGGAGCTATAAATTTATCATCATATAGTACCATAAATTTACGGTGAGTTTTATACTTACTGAAGGATGTTATTCGATAGTCATAAAAAATATGTGAAAAAACACTTTATAAACGTGTAATTTTTTTATTTGGTATTTTACATGTTTATTAATTCAACAAAAGAATAATTGTACGTACTATTTTTTTTACCTAAATATTCACTTATGTTACATTGCTACAAAAGTCGTTACATAAATACTTATGAAATGCTCACTTCAAGTCTGGCCTAATACATTTTAGATAAATTTCATTAGAAATTACAGAAGGCCTCATAACGCAACTCTTGTAATATTTCAATGTACTTTTTTCGATCACAAACCAGGAAACCTCGAATAGTTTATCTATATACATTGCATACATGAAATATGACGGACATTTGTGGACACGATAACTCCCGTAAGTTTGATGTAAATCTTATCGGATTTAGATCATACTCTTATGAAAAATTGACCTTATTAAATTACAGACTGATCTGTCATTTTGATTCATACGAAGACTGTTAAAAAATTCGTAATTTACTCGTTAGCGAAATCTAATTCTTACGACCAGCACCAAAAGTAATTTTTTAGAAATTCAGATAGATTGAAATATTCATAAATGCAACTTCTAATAGCACTTCTCTCCACAATTACTAATTGCTTACGAAAAGTAGGCAACATATTTTCCTATTTATACCTGCTAAAGAATCGAACTCCATATTCAAATTTCTAAAGTCTATTGTTACAGTGCTTTCCAGCTTTGGCGGACCAGCTCAGTCTGTATGCGGTGTCGGATATTTTGTCGGACAGAGGGAATGGACCAGTAAAAGCAAAAATGTCAAATTATGCATACAAATTATAATTTTAGAACTGCTTTGATTTTTCCACAAATCAATACATTATTACAAAATGGAAGAGAATGAAATGAATAAATAACTTTCCAAAGAGAAATTCACACAAAATACAACAATTTTCTAACTCATTGTGAACTAAAATTCTTAATAGAACTCTTGATTTCACATTATACTTCTCAATCTTTTTCCGGGAATATTGTGAAGACCAATCTCATACATAGATCAGGGCCCGACTACGTATTAGGGTCAAATTAACTGAAAGAAACGCCATGATGTTTTCCGTAAAATTGCGGAACTTCAACAGGTCCATACTGCAGTTGGATGGGCACACTCTAAGTCACAGCCACTGCCAGGCGATGATTAAATCATCTGATGTGTCAGGGTCTTCCATGATCTCTTTATTTTGCCAGATAAACTTTCTTTCGAGCCTTCTCGGGCAAGCCGTCGAGCAGCGCATGCCACCCGCTGCCGTGCCGTATCGCAAGTCTGTCCCCCGCTTCCTGCATCTGTCGCCAGGAGACCGCTCCATACTTTTCCATTGGCGCGGTAATTTTTCAATACTTAATCCACACTGCTACAGGGCGCATTTCAATTTAAATTCTAATGTTGCGCTCACAGTGACGTGATTTTTCACTTGACACTATCTTAAAATATGTTTATATTTTCTAGGAGCCGAGTGGAAGCTTCTGAGTGAAGACGAAAAGCGACCGTTCATCGATGAGGCCAAGAGGCTCCGCGCTATGCACATGAAGGAACATCCTGACTACAAGTACAGGCCCAGGAGGAAGCCTAAAACCCTTAGAAAGGAAGGTTACCCCTACTCTATCCCTTATCCATCAGTACCCATGGATGCTCTAAGAGCTGGTAAGTTTTTTTCTAATAATCAGTATTTTTGATAATGTTTAGTATTTTATTCCACTCCATTAAAATGACGAACAAGTACTAAGATAATTTAAAAACTAGCAGAAATCAATTGGCGATAGTTTCGGATAGGTGGTGGCCTTAAGACCTATTTTCAGCATTGAAAATTATTTCAATACGTAATGTACCGTTCCAGTGATTAAGTGATACGGGACAGTGATGCCGTAACACTGGTGACCAATTGTGTTCGAGGTATCGCCGGTAGCCACAAATAAAGTGGTATGTGTCTTGACTGAATTTACAGAGTGAAAATACTCATAGCCGGTGATTTGAACCTGCGTTCCTAAAGGGAAAGTTAGACGCCTTAGTCTTCAGGCTGGTAATGCGAGACATATTGATATTGCCGTGTATTTATGTGTATTGACTAAGTGAACACCATACGCGACGTAAGGCAATATAATATACACAGGTTGAAACAGATCTTGTCCACAATTTTTTATGGAATCAAAAATATTCAAGGAATATGCGCAAATTCTGCACCGTTACGGAAAAAAATATTGTTTTTGCTATTATACAATAATGTTAGCTTTAAATCATGTTACATATTTGCAATATTAATTCGTTTTAAATAATATATTTGCTTCATACCCTAAATTATCTAACAAAAAATAGTCTGGCAGCCCGAAATCCGATGACTTTTAATTTGTTGTATTAAATATAAAACTCTAAATCAATAATATATTTTATTTAATCTAAGTAATTACGTTTTTTTAAATATTGTATCTCTGACATGGTTGAGATTAGGCTCATATTTCTTGATTATTTTAGATTGATAATTTACTCAGGTATTTACCAATAAACTATTGTGGTACAGATTATGTATAAATTCAACTATCTATATAATTGTCAATAATATAATAACTCACCGCAATAATTTTTTAGAGACGGTAATAAAAAGTGAATACAATGAAGATGTGTTGATGGCCTACACAAATATATAAGAAGATGACCACGATATCGAAGGACGAACGATAGTAGGTGATGGTCTCGCTCACTTAGAGCTCACAATACAGGTACAAGGTGTAATCAAGAAATATGATTAGGTAATAAAAAAGTTAATATTATAACAAACTAGGAAAAAAATACTTTTCAGTAACTCAAATCTAACTACTTTTTTGTTTAATTTTTTATTTCAAAAAGCTAAATAAATGGGTTTATTAATTTTTTACTTGTATTTTCGGTTAATTAAATCATATTATATCCAGGTATGATATAAAAACTGCGTTGAAAAAAATATAGATATTTCTTACACGTTTTAAATTTAATCATTAAAAGTTAAACGGCTCGTTTTTCACACATAAAAAAATTATATATTAATATTCAACCGCATTCAAAGTGATCTAGCCGTGAACAGAGTGTGGATTTGAACGTAGGTACGGTACCGACCCACGACTGACTAAATTATCATTGTCTAGTCTCAAATGATTTTGTCACGCATCACTAATGCTATCAAGCTATCAGCTAATGCCCGCGTGAATAAGTATTGTATTTTAGATGATTGGCAATCACTGTTTTTTCTTCTCGCCACAAAACGAAATAGCAGACGTCTACACGAGCCAATGCAGCTCAGAAAATAAACATTTTCTCCTTAACTAAATTATTAATGTGTAGAATCGTAAGTATATAAATTTTTTATGATATTTTACGTACCGTTCCGGCAGTGGCACGCATCCGCCACACTTCGTGGTTTTGTCTTTTATCGGCAGTACTTGACGGATATTTAGAAAAATAAAAAAAGCTGTTTTGTCTTAGTCATATATACAGTAAGTACACGGTACTAACGTAATGTAATATAATAATAATTTGAAAGACGATTTTTATTATAAAATAAATAAAAGTTAAAAATCATACACCGTAGGGATAACATACGTACACATATTTATACATATTTATCGCTTTTTAAATGGATTATTAAATCAATAATCAAGCGTTGTTGTTAGTGTCTGTCTAATTTAAAAAAAAAAAAAAAAAATGGAATACACTTTAAACTGAGCTGCCACTCAGTGGCGTTATAATAAAAACTCGGCCCCGGTACAAGATTCAAAAATGCACTGCGCCCTATTGTATTATATAAAATAAAATGAAGAATTACGCGGTTTTATCCATTAAATACCAAGAACAAAATTATCTCTTGTCTCCTATAATATTCACACTTTCATAAAAAAAAAAAACTATGTTTTTAAGCATTTACATCCGCTCGCAAATGAAAATACATGTGGTGGTCTGGTTCCTAATCCGACATATTAGCGGTACTGATTTAACTAACTTACCATTACGTCATTTTCCGGTAGACAAATAAGATGGAACGCCATACTCTTCTGTCGTGATGCACAACTCTCGCCTCGTCCACATTCATACATCTTCTCATACAAATTTGTCAATATTAAATATCGATAATGTTTTTTTAAATTAATAATTCCCTTTCTTGTGCTGGTGGATTTAAAAAATATATTTGCATTAGATAGCGCTAGAAAAAATTACATGATTACAAAGTTACACGTTAGCGCTAGACAAAGTAAAAATACCGAATGTATTGTATAGTAAGTGAATGCATATGAACGTATGTAAAAAGCAACCGATGACAAAAAATTGAAACTGAGATAAATATTAATAATCAAATCTATACAACTTGCATGTTCTTTACCTTTAAAATCATATACAGGTACCAAATTTTTTATGAGTTTTAAGAGGATTTAAGAAAAGATTTTAGTATTTTTACATATCATAAACTTTTCTTAGATTTTGAAACGGTATTTTCACGATCATTAAAATTTTCAAAAGACGATTATTGTGAATTTATATTCATGAAAGCGAGCTGACTGTTTTTGGTATAATGTAGAATTGATTTCTGCGCCCGATAATTTTTTTTCTTCTTTTAATTCTGCATAACTACATCCATTTAGGCCTTCATCTAACTAGGGCCCCAATGCGCCGTATTGGCGTATTGACGCCACTGCTTTGATTGTGGAAGCAATTAACTAATTCGTCAATTCAAGAATCCCAATTTGGAACTATCCTATTAATTTATAAGACTAAGTTCATTTACTATGATATAATTAAACCAATAGTAGGCACGCCGAGCATGTGTCCGTCATTAACGGTAATTCACAGTAATTGTGTGAGGTTTGTCGGCACCGCGGTGAGTTGGCACAACTGTCTAGTTACCGAATCAATCCGTCTGCCAGAAACGCCCCTCCGAGCTGCAAACATGCTGGATAACCTCGCTTTGGAGCCGTCAACAATCTTCTCGAGTGGCTTCACAAAATATAATCATATTTTGATGGGGTGATTTCGACTACAACGAGACGAAATTCTCTGTGGTGAGATGCTGTCTGCTCCTTACTTGACGTTAGTTTTAATATACCGTGAAAATGTTTAATATAAAAAATTCGTTAATATGAAAAAATATGCCAGTTCTAGCAAAATGCTGTGTGATATTTGCTTTCTTTCGTTGTGAAACAAAAAACGCTTAACATTTCACATCTAAGAACAAAATAACATACCAGCTTCCACGTCGTCACTGAATCGCTTAATTCTTATGACTTTACGACTTATCTTTCTATTGACTAGGCCGACATCTATCATTTCTTTTTACGTGCAATTCGTTTACGTCAGTTATTTAAATATAAAAAGTTACCCGATTATAGACGTTGTATGTGTATTTCAGAATCTGAATTTATTTTTTAATTCAATGTGATTAATCAAATATGTAAATAAAAGTGAATAAAGAAATTAATATTTAAACCTGGTTTCAAAACATTACCTTGATAATTCTTACTAAATTCAGATATACGGCACCCCGACAATCACGCGCAGACAACTGCGCGCAAGGCTAAAGTGCGGAGTTCAACCCAGACAACAGCGCGCATGAAAAATGCGCACCGACAATAACGGACAGAACAAATATACAAAACTAAAAATTTGATACGCGTGTTTTGAACCCTAAAATTAATAAAAATGAGTATATTTATTCTTATATCCAATAAAAATTAAAATATACTTATAATATGAAAAAATCCTAAATTATATAAACCAAAAAATTATACAAAAAAATTAAAACATACTCAATAGATAGTTTTAATTCACTAACCTAACAAAAATACTTTTTTTTTCTTTCATTTTTCTTTCTTTCCAAACGATATTTTTTCCTGATTTTTTTCATATAATCAGTATGTTACATAAATAAAATACTTTTTAAATTAAATACATGGGAATAAATGTCCTCATTTACTTTTGTATTGCGCGCTATTGTCGGCGCGCAGTTGTCTTGTGTGATGTGATGCAGTTGTCTTGCGCGCAATTATCGGGACATCAGATTTACATACCTATTACAAATTCAAAATCAAAAGATTACAAATCAATTTAATTTTATATTTCAAAGGAAATTGACACTTCACTCCAATATATCAGTATTCTTTCGAATTTAATTTATAGTTCTACAAAGAATACGGATCACAATAGATTTTATCAGCTGGTAGAATTTAACAATCTTAAAATTGAATAAGTTAGGAGACGTAATTGGAAAACTGTTTAATTTACTTCAAAACACAGGTTTAATCTTTATGAGCAGTGGCGACATCTTTTTTCACACATGTACTATTACCATTTAACGCTCCGTGTCCGGCGTTGCCCGGAATTTTGGGAGGCCGTTAGGGGATGATGGGAAGGGACAATATTTTACGCAGGCTCTAAAGTGTAACGACGTATGCAAATTTGGTCCAGGTAGGAGGAGTTTGAAATGTCTGATAGGGTGGGTTGACTATTTTTCTCAAGGTCCTAGAATGTAATTAAGCAAAATTTTGAATAATTGACACATAATACAATATACGAGTAATAACTATGTAAATTTATGTTTAGATCAGAATAGATGTGAATAACTAATTTTGTAAAGAATAAAATAAAATTAAAAGTTTTTGATAATGAAACAGGTAGAGGTCCTACCTAGTTACCTTGCTCACTAAAAGTGGTAGGGCTCCGTCAACCAGTTTAAAAATATCGATTAGTGATCCTGAAACAGATTGAATGTACCTTCTATTCTGGAGAATCATTTAACATTTATTTTGTTTTCGCTACTCCCTCATTATAATATACGAGTATTATCAGATTTCTATAATCCTAAATTTCCGCTTCTCTGTTTGTAATATTATTATCAGATTCATATAATCTTAAATTTCCGCTTCTCTCTCATTGTAATATTATTATCAGATTTTTATAATCTTAAATTTCCGCTTGTCTCTCATTGTAATATTATTATCAGATTCCTATAATCTTAAATTTTCTTACATCTAATCTTAAATTACGTCACGTCTTTGCATAAAAAATTGGTCATCCAATTTTTTTAGGAACATAAATGAGTCACCGTATATCGATCATCTATACAGCCGTTAATTTGTAACTTCGGTACCTCAGTTATCAATTTCAGTTTCTCCCACTACCTTGTTGGATGGAAGGAGTACCTGTTTCTTAACGCACCTCGAATGACGCTGAGTAGATTTGATACTATCTCGTTCATGAACATACCTTTAATAATACGATCTCTTGTATACAGTTCACAGATGGTGTTTTTAAACATAACAATCGTCTTGTCCCTGCCATAGAGACATTTATATTGATTCATAATACAATGGTGGGTGTACTCGTTTCGATGGATATTAATAAATATTTCGCATCGTGGCAACATTGTAGATAATAAATTATCTTTGAAATCTACAAGGCTTTCATAATACGATTGACGCACTTGAAGAAGTATTTTCAAATAAACAGCTTAAGGAAAAAACTATTTTAATTTAATTTATGCAAAAAAAAAAACATTAATGTAGATAGATATATAAAAAGTTTTATTATTATGTATTTACTGATCAATACGATACGATTTAGAAATTTGTGATATTACATTTTATTTTATTTTAGTATTTGAAGCTTTTATCCGACATCAAAATAATATTTTTCTATGTTACTTCTAACAAAAAAAAGTTCAGCTTAAATATTTAGTTTCTCATTTAGCACAAAGTAATTTATTAATATCGTACCTAATTCGTTAATGTCAAATTGCCATGCTATAAAATACTCAGATCTTTTATTTTAAAACTAGCGTTTTATTAAATTATTTAACGTTTTAGAACGAACGCGAAAGATTCTATGTACATTGGACTGTTTCTGTGAAAAAACGTAGTAATTAGAATATGTATTAACTTACCTATAGTACTTCAGTATTACAATGTTCCAATTTCGAAATAGACTTATTTCTTTTCAATTAAAAAATATAGTAAAAGATCCACCTAATTCATATATTTTTAAAGGATACTTCAATACTATCAGCATAGGTTTTAATTTCCCTATATACGGTGTGATACACAAAGAGATATTTGTATATTATATATAAGATTATTTTATTACATTACTGAATAGTCAAATCAAATTATTTATACTGATAAACGAGGATACGATGAAAAATTCGCATCATCGAAAAAAAAAGTACCTACAATCCTATATGAAACTATAATTTCTATGGCTAATATGAACCTTTTTATTATATATGTATTTATTATATATTATTATGTATATGCAATATTTTACATAATTTGGATTTTCACTTTTAACATGTGTTTGAATTTAACATTAGTATGGTTAAATATTTCTTAAATAAGTCTTACAGGTAAACTGTCTACCGTGACACTTGATCTTATACCTAGTTTGACAGGTACTATAGTTTATAAATTCAAAGATCTAATGGTTTCATCTAAATCTCTGAGTATATATAATCTATGACTTTCGACATGTTGAGATAAAGTCTTAAAATATAATGATATATAAGTACGTAATTGACATTTAATATTAAATTTATATTAATGAATTCTGAGAAAAAATACCCATATTAATGAAGATTCAATGACCAAAAATATGAATTATAAAAATTACGAACCCTACTAATTAATTCAGTACCTACAGGCCAACTTTTAAAAATAAAAAATGGTAAAAAAATAATACACAAAAGTAATTTCAGAAATTTGTAAGAAATTAAATGAATTAAAATTAAAATACTGCCTTCCTAAAGCATACATTTTTAGTAACAAGTTTTACTTTTTTTTTTTAAAATGGTAAAGCTTTAAGGCTACCATTCTCATATTGAATATATATGTACATAATACTACCTATACCAGTGTTAGTATGTCCCCTTATACGGCTTGAAATCTGACGAAGAACCCCTTGGAAGCGTAGAGGTAGAACATGACTCGCAGAAATCACCAGAAATGTCCATCACTCCTCATCTCCATCTTCGGTGTCCATCTGATTGCTGGAGACGATGCCACCTGTTCCAAAACGAGGATATACAACTATTGTGCAAGTAAACAAGGAATTTAATGGATGTATACGATAAAACTTCTATAGCAGATGTTTTATACCTTCAATAATAGACAGTGATACGTAATACAAAATACACAATTTACATTCCAATATTGAGAACTTTTTCTATATTTTTTTAATAAACGAAGATCTTTTGAGTTCAGGGACCTTTTTAATATCACTGGATAAACTATCAAGTAACTCAGTGAATGTTTTATAAATTTATTCGATATTTTGTTTGTTTTTTTTTGTTGATGTTTTAAACATCTTACTGTCCGGAATAATATTTGTATTGCTTTAATCACTCTAACCAGCAGTTATGTAGCGCCGTATTGTAATATTTCGAGTGTATCCGGCGAATAACGCTAAATCAATCTGGAATAAATGGTGAAATAGCTCATAAATATTTTCGATGCAACCAGTGAAAATCTGGAATTTCTGAACCATATTAAATATCATAAAAATAGTATGTATTGCATAGAACAACTCATGTACAACTTCAATTTATATAAATGTGGAAATAATTTTTTCCATCTATGTCAATCGAAAATTAGTACCTAAGCCGTTTTGTATATTAATTTAATTATGTAATTAATAATACTGTAAAAAATACCAACCACAGGGGTTGAATGAAAAATAACGAAATAACATTATGCATAACTTATGACTTAACTCGAGATGCAGTAGGAGCACGGCTTGTATTTCAGATTTATCTCCAAAAAAATATATTTGCGATACATAAAAGTGTGCCACAACTTTAACTTTGTTTTGATATAAAAAATGTATTGTTGACATTTTATACAAAAATCAAAATAAGCACATACGTCGTATATATACCATCCGATATGTTCATAACATCAGCATCCCTGTCATTCAAAAAGCTCTCTCGACTCTGACTCGCTTATTACTCATGTCGACGTACTTGTGTGAGGTTTGACCTTAGATCTTCCCTCACTCACCATCTGCCTGACCTCAGGCCGGACCTCACACATCTCGCGAGGGTCGAGGACGGTAACATTTGAAAGGAAGAAAATGGGTGGTACATTTAGGAATATCAATTAATTAATGTTAACGAATGGTTAAGAAATAATATTTAATTATGTACTTTATCATACATCATCATCATGATTTCAAGATATCCATGTGACGATAAAGTGATTGTGAGGATAATTATGTATTCATATATTGTAAGATATATCCATATTTTATGAAATATAAAATATCTGAATTACTAGTGCATGTATCTACAGGTAAAATATTAAATATAGGTAATACGTAAATAAGTGTACCTATAATACTGAACGTTCCTAAACTAATTATTTTATGCTACATAAATATTTAAATAAACCGTAAAACATAGGTATACGAATAAATTCACGTATATATAAAATTTAGTTTGTAGGCGTTTTGTATTGTAATTCCAAAAAAGAATTTAAAAATATTAACGATTTCTAAATACATCACACAAGTGTAAAAAGTCAGTATAATTTCTTAAGAATAATAATTACATATTTTAAGTTGATACGAAAGACATATCTATATTTTATAGTACACGTTTATTATTTATCAGTAGCACTAAATCAGTATAACTGACACATTTTAAAATGTGTTAATTTGAAATATGTATACATGTACATCTATTTTTAACCAATGGTATATATATTTAAAGGACGAAGAAAATACTTGAAATTTTCAATAGGGAACTGTGCACACTGCATTCCCAACAGATGTCGTTTACAATAGAAAATATACTACTCACCGGTGGCGACAAATCAAATATTTGCCTCAGACATACCGAACCACTGCGGGTCGTTGCAACTGTGATTTATTCATTTTAAATAACATTTTTTTAATGTAGAAAAAAACAATATTTACAATACCTTTTCAGGAATCTACTAGTCTGTTTTACGATAAAAGTAAAAATTATCATTTAATAAATTCTCATTGGTTGTATAATATGAATGGTTATAGGTACACTGGACTCAATTATCCGTGTATTGAAAAAAAAAATGACCCGGACAACAGAGTTTTATTAAAATAAACAAAAAAAAATTAAATGTATTAATTAGAAAGATATGTAGATTAGAAAATCGATTTTATAGAAAATATTACAATTGCTAACGGAATTCTCTTGCAATCCGGGGAACGTGCATTAACCGATTATGCTATACCAACACAGTGCTTTGACGACAAATTTTCGAACCTCTATGTTACACTTTTCAAATTAATACATCTATCGTTCCATTATTTCAATATTTTGTATTACCCTGGTAGGGGAGAATTTACAGTATTTTGTTATTAAATAAAATAACAATAACTTTAGTGGCTCTCAGAACGGTAATTCTAAGGATCTCATACTTTGGGAGGATTTGCTGCACTCTAGGCAAAGTGGGGAGCTGGACAAGTCCATTTAAAATCCTCTTACCAGAACGCATTCTTATCTTATTCCTAATAATATTTTTAATTCGACCCTTCTTATCGACTTGTTTATATTGGCCGTGAATTGTTTTTTTAAGTTCACCTAAGTAGATACAGTTTCAAGTTTTCTTCTTTTCCATTTTCCCGGTGTATTAGATTTTTGACTCGATTTTGCTCCTGTAAAATTCTTTTGACTTTGGACGACAACTCTCAACTTTCGTAGTCCGTGTATACCTATACCGTGTCTCAGAGATTCGCCGTCTCCACCTCACGTCACACTTGTACGTCAAATGCCATTGAAGTCATATGTGAAATAAAACACACGTTTTTTTTTATTCTACTCGTTTAATTTACTTGAAACGCGTTTCGCCTTGTAAAAGCATTTTACTCAACAACTTGTACTTATAACTGTAATGGGCGACAGCTACACAATATTATTTACATGAAATAAAAAGGGACAACATTATTCTAAGGAATTCTGAGGATTTCTATATCTATACATATTTAATGCTTCATTCAGTTTCAACACCAATGCTTTTTTAATGCCATGGTAATTTTTAGAAAAGGACAGCTATATAATTTTACAGTCTAAGAAGACAATACGGCAAGAGAGATATTATTTATATTCTCGAATTTATATAATATTTGCAATATTCTAGGAAATAGTTATGTTCAACATGGATGATATTTTTTTAATTAATCGGTAGAATAAAAAAACAAGCGTTTATTTCACATATGTGATTATTGAGTTCTACAAACTTACCTCGGAAACAATAAATATGCCATTGATGTTTCGTTCATCAGTTGGGTGAATTTGGGTCCACACAACGAGGATCGCTGTAAAGTCGAACGTCGTGTATGCGGATTTGAGTTTTTATCTTTTTATAACAATCTCAAGCCGATCTCTGAGTTTATCCTTGACCAAAATTTCACACGAGCAGCTCCGATATTATCCATTTATCTCAACTAAATCTCTGTAATTTATCTCACCGCGTTTCATTCCGCGGAGACGGATCATTATAGAATGTATTTGTAAAATAATAAATAATAAATCCTTCGTTTTATTTTTCTAACAATCTTATATATAGATTCGCAGTGATGCATTTCTAAATACTTAAGTATTTTATTTGATAATATTTAGAGCGTTGACACTAAAATCCGAGTACCAACAAACAGACATGTTGTTTGCCAATAAATATGTCGCTTTCTTTCAACACACCGCCCGTCTGCCCAAACAGGGTTTGATGCACTTTATTCAGGTGCTTATTTGTCCCTGGATATGTTCACAATGATAGTGACACGAATAATATAAATCTAAATTTATGATAATGCGTTCCTAAATGCTCATTTTTTTAAATAAATTCAATTATTCATTCTACCGCTCAATCAGAATGTACCGACAAAATCAGCAACGGTTTAAATTTACAATAATTATTTACGGTAGACCAAATAACAAAACAACAGTCACTACATATATAGCACATTGTGGCCATATGTAAAATAATATACAAATTTTGATTTACTCTAACATAATAATAATATTTATAATAATACGTACCTATCTAATTCAAAGAAAAATATATTCAAATGTAAAAAAAATCAATGATTAAAGCGATCTATGGTTAAAATTAATGAAATATTTTCGATTATTAATAATAGATTAGAATACAGATAGCTTTCAAAGTAACTTGTAGGTCTGGTGGTTAAGACGCTGGCCTAATGATTTAGTGGCCGAGGGTTCGCGCCTCGCTCCAGTAGATCAGCAAGTAAGTCCTATTTTCATAGCACAAGCGTTTAGCTTAGTTTTAAAATAGTAAGAATATTGATATAATATGTATTCCGTGTTCAATCTCTATTTTTCAAAAATGTAAAAAATATGTTTTCATTTATAATTTTATTTAATTAATTTTAGTAATTATTTTTTGTAGCGCGATTACTGAGAGTTATGACGTCACTTTTGTACTAAGATTTCGTTTTATTTGTCGGTTTACAATGATTTACTGTATTTGGTTTATTTTAGGATGTTTCACATCAGAGTTAAAAAAAAATGCTATTTTTTTAATCACCAATAATTTTCCCAATTTTCTCCGCCCCGTCAAAAACAAATACTCATGTTGACATAGTATTCCATCAAAATCAACGACGACTCAATCATTTCCTCCCCAGCGACAAGTATTTGCGCTGCAACCCGACGCGCGCCGCCAGGGAAACCACCCCCATCCCCACACCCACACCCCCGTAACTAGAGAACAGAATCGCGCCTGCACCAGCATTATGTCAATTGTTTTCACAAACATAAGGAAAGTCGGTACTTCAAGAGTGTGTTTAGCACTGCTAGTTGGATTAGAGAGGGTAATATTTGCTAATCGGTCATCGGACAGTGGGGTGCGCGAGTCGAGCTGGTGATAGTCAGGGTGTGCGAAAAATAAGGGAAGATTCGGTGTTATATATAACACACTCTGCATAGAAAATTAAACTGAATTATAGACGTCACCTTATATCAATAAGATTGCGTCTCACCACACATTGCCAAACTCTTCTGTCCTAGTATACCACTTTCATATATCTCCTCATGCACGCTCGTTAATTATTTAAACTAGTAGCAGGGCCGCCTTCCAAACATTTTGTTTAACAGATCATGTTAGGTCTTTTGCACTTGCCTCTTATATTTTCCTGATCATCTTCTCTTCATTCATATGTTACACATTCCCAAAACATCGGCTATCCTTTCGTAATTCTGTTGACTATACTACATTTCCAGTTCATTCCTTTCTAAGTTCACTATATCGTACACACATAAACCTGGACAATTTTTTCATCTATTAATTATGACATAACTAATTGACATTAATTTATTCGATCAAATGTGTTATAAATAAATAATTCAGGGTTCAAAGAATTATCAGCATCATTCACACGACTTTCGTGTTAGCTTATTCCATTCATTAATTTCTGTTATTATATTCTTAATTTATAAATAATGAGATTTAACGATAAAGGTCAGGATATACCAGGTGCGCCAATATTATTTGTGCGCGGTAATGAATCATAGTTCGCTTCAAACTCAACTCTGCACTGTCCTTTACACGCTCTCGGGGCGAGTCTCTAAAAAAACCCTCATTCGTGTACACGCATCATTAATATATATATATATATAGTATAGAGTTGAGCGTACCGTGTATTTTTTTCCAATTGTATTTTGTGCGCAGAGTAGTATAAAGTAAATAATGCATACAGATCTTTACCGATAAATCTCTGAGACGAGAGATCAATCTTAAAGAGATAAACTAAAACTATTCTTAACCCGTTTTTTTAAACGTGTTTTGATTTTAACATAATAAATTTTCAACATCATTTCTTAAGAAATTAAAATTAAAACACGTACGTCAGATTATAGATTTTTCATAACCCTGACTGTATTATACAGGTTAGCCGCAAAAGGTGGGGATGGTAAACAGGGTTGTCACACGCACGCGTCTCGCCCGCCCCCCTAATTTGAAGTCTCTTAAAACAGTTGTGGCGCGCGGCAAGTGGGTTTGACAACACATCAAGGCGTGTGGTTTAACAAATATGATTTGTAAGCGACTAGAATGCATTGGAAGTTTGTAGTCAATTATGCACAAGGGAAATATAATTTTGACACTACAGTACGTTTATATGCATTAACAGAGGGTGCTATCTTTCATTTTTAAAATAAGGTACTTTAACATAAGATGTGTGTCAGCATGATTAGTGGACTTTATTTAAAGATGAAAAAGCTCTAGGGTGATTAATAGAGCTATTGGCCATACGATAGTAATTAGCCATTTCAAGTTCAAACCTCAAAAATAATAGTTTGACTCTATTTCTTACTCTGTCCCACATTAAAATGTTCTGCCATCTTTTTTCAATAGTCTTAAAGAAAATTCAGTTATCTAATTGGGGAACCAATTACTGAATTTTTTCTCCTTATTCATACAAATCATAATTTCATTACTTTTTATAAAAACAATCGTAGATTTGTTTATATATATATATATATATATTATACAAAAATGCATTTAAGTATCCAAAAATGAAATGAAATATTGATATTGTCAATTTTTAGATAAAATATATTGGCAATATTTGAATATGTCCAAGAATACACAATTATTGGATTACCTACAAAGGCACTATTATTAAACAAATATCAGATATCTCATAGAGATAAAGCTATTTTTTTATTATATTTAATATATTTAATGGAGAATATATGGAAGTATGGATGTATTCTAGTATAATATGTTAAAAAACATTTTACAGATAAAAAATATTGCTTTAAAATAATTTCAATAAAATCAGATTCTTATAGTATAATATACATGCTGTTTAAAAAAAAGGAAAAATGAATTATCAAATTTGGTCAATAGATGGCGATAGTGTAGTCCACACACTAACATATATACAACTTTCAAAAATTTGATAAATGTGATGATTGAGGGGTGAAAATTGGTGAATGCCATATATATATAAAGTGATCATTTAAGCCAGCCGAAGACAGTTCGTAAGTCCTATAATTACCCCGTACTTCCATATATTTTCCATAAAATATTTTGATTTAAAAAATTTTAAATCCTCAAACGGACAATTGCTGTATCATTCACCCTATAACGTATTCTATAACTTTTTTAGCTCACCCATATAATTGTAACCATTGTGTATTTTTAGCCCAATTAAATTTATTAGTTTGTATATTTAATTATACTCTCGTTGTATATTTTTATTTTTTATGTATATTTTGTGTCAAATATTTATTTATAACCAACCCAATTAGGCTAAAATATACTAATTAAATTTATTATTATTATTAAAAAACCGTTAAAACGTTTCATTTAAGATTCTTTAATAATTCAAATGCAAAAATGAAATTATTTTTTACAAAATTTGAAAAAGCTTTATTTTCCTATTGCCAATCAAATTTCTATATGTCAGTGTACATTCGTCTCCTTCTACATCTATCTATTAATTCGTATAGTATAATGATTAAGGATGCTGTGCATGGCCATTAAGAATCCATTCATATCTTCCTCCAATATCCTTAATCCTTGCTATACTGTGCGTATTGTATATTACATGTGCTTTTCGATATATCACATGTTGTGATGTTCGATCTACGTCATTTGGCTTTGTCGATGAGTATAATTATGAAACTATTTCAATTTTTTCGCATTATTTAAATATTTGATTTATTTTCTTTTCTTACATTAAAAATATACATATGTATATAATTGAAGTTAAAATAATTTATACCTATTCATTAATGCGTAGGTACACTCTAGAAAAATATTTTTTACGGTAAAATATATTTTTTTAATGCGGCCAATGAAATAATATGGTTGTGGGTCCTTTTCCTCCATCGATCCTACAGGCCGGGTAAGATGGCGGTCGCGGTGGCACGCGGAGGGGATTTGCATTAATTGCACATAAAACATCCTGTAAAAGCTGTTCCGAACAAAACGCACAGAAGGGGGAAACCCACCCCGCCAGAGAGCCGCGCCCACTATTCTACGAACACAAGTTTTTTTCTAAATTTATTCTACTTTTCATCCACCGCGATGGAACCTTACAAAGCCCCGCTAAAATTAGGCCGCATTGAAATAACTAGATATTTTTGTTTTATAGCTGTAAACAAACAAGGAATAATGCACCGTTCATGCACCACATCGTTTCAGATATGTTCTCATTATTTCTATCCGATCCAACTTTAAACACTTAGAAGAGGGTGATTTTACTTTTATTTTTATTAAAAGAATGAAAAAAATTCTTTAAAAATACACAACCAATAATACTCTTTCTCAAATTATTTGAATTAAAACCCATGTATTCGTAGGATGCCGACGTCATCTGCCATAAATCTATGTAGTGTTTAACGAGATGTGTAATGATAGATATATTATTATGATGGAACTCTTAATGGATCAAAAATGCATCGAAGAATGATGACACAACAATATTAGTAATACAAAACCGACCAGCAGAGGGCGAATTTTTTTAATATATTATACATAAAATATACTATTTATCACGTCAAACAATTTGATTATAATGATATTAAAGTTCACCTGCAGTTTTCTTATAATTAATGCCGACTATTCCTTTGTGATGATTAGGAATTTTATTTGGTTCAGCTGTAACTCTGACTAACAAAAATTAATATCCCCCGATATGTAAAATAATTATAGATTTTTCTAATTCTTTGTCGAAATTTGAAACCTTATGTTTAATTTTTTTTAAAGCAAAATGTGCACACGGAATACGTGTCACATTAATATTATTATTATTTTCAAATTTAGCTAAACGCTTGTGTTATGAAAATATATCTAACTTGATGGTCCTCTGGAATGAGGCTTGAACTTTCGACCATTAAATCAACAAGCGAGCATCTCAATCACCAAGCCGAAAGCAAGTCACTTGTATTTTATATAATAATCTTATAAAAATTAAATCGTATTGAAACAAGTAGAGATTCAGCCCTGCAGCATACATTTATAGTTAAAAGAATAAATTTCACGTCAAAATTCCTTCAAAAAAATTGTGAAACAATCCTTGGTTAATTAATGCATCTTTGAAGTTCTGGGTAATTTTGTAATATTTTTTTTTTAAGATAGCTTAAATATCAAATTGTACTTTCATGTCAGGTTATTGTGTGCGTCCCAGAACTAGACTAAATATTTCGACTTTCCTTCTATTAGAAGGCTTCTCCTAATCGTTGATTATATTAAACATCGCGTGTCACCACACCATCACGCTCAGGTCGGGCATGGCGGGTGCATGGGGAAGGGTGGGTAGTAACGGTAGCCGGGGGTAGTCAAGGGGCCCCGTGTAATAAATGGCATGACATTTCACCCTCCCGGGCCAACATAATGGCGAATTGAATGGCTAAGGAAGAAACAGAATTCTTTGTAATTTAAATAACAGTGAAATGTGTGTTTTGGTAAAAAAAAGACAAATGCAGAATACAGTTTCAAGAAGATTTGGAGAATGTAACAAGTAGACGATTTCTTGATTTATACGAATATAGACTTAAGAAATTTTTGGCCAATTTCAATTTCTGTGATTGCTAAAAAATTTCAACAATTACTGCTTAAGTTTTTAAGTGGAGGTAAGTGGAGGAAATATGCCTATATTAAGGGTTTGACAGCATCTGGAAAGATACCTGTAAGTAATAAAAGATTTAAAGGAATTAACGTTTATTAAGCATTCTTTTTCCGAATAATCCGAAAACAAAACATTAAATAAAAACCAAACATATACCTTCAAGCCTTCTTCCCCCACCACGGTGGGGTAATACGCCAAATTAAAATTAAAAAATGTTGACTTTTTTCGAATTCCTGCAAACATTCTTAACACCTAGATTCTAATGTGGTGCAGGTTTCGGGTAATCTTTTGCAGGTTATGCAGCATAGCCAGTCCACTTTTGGTTCAGCTTTATCATGGTTACTCTTTACATACTACGCAGTAATCGTCTTCATCCAAAATGTATAGACTCGGATTGCAGCCATTGCAGCCATTGGAGCCATGGAGAAGACGCCTAACCCCCTTATTTTAATTCCTTTAATAGAAATCAAAAACAAGGGTCATTTATATTAAACACAAATGATCAATTAAGTCATCATATATAGGACGTTCACTCAATAAAACTACTTAAAAAGTTATGACACAGATTATGTGTTGAAAATATTAAAAAGCACATAAAAAATAGGGTACCTTACCGTTCAAAAAAATATTTTATTAAACAAAACACTGATAGTTCACGTAGGCAATATGACGGACTCTACGGCAACGCTACAACAATCGCAATCTTATGGCTGAACTGAAGAATTACAGCCGATTGAGCATCTTCCCCCCCTTCCGCATCTTCCCACCGACTACCCTATTAAAAAAATTGCGATTCTACTCGTAAAATCTAATTTAAAAAGATGAATTTGGTATCGATTTGTTTGAATAAAAAACATTTTTTAATAACACGCTTGTATTTTGTCCGTATCAACATATAATGCCACGTGATTAGTATCTCAATTTATGATAATTATTTGATGTACAGCTTAATCTTATAATACTTAATATTGAATTAAAATTATTTGCAATGGCCGTGTGTCGTGTTGATACAGTGACGTAACTACGTCAATGCAGCCAATACATAGATGTCCAAAACGTCCGTATGAAATACATGTACATATAAAGGTTATAAATTTAACTTTTTTAATATCATTCGTACTTTTCATCCGAAAAATGGGTACTAAATATGTAAAGTATGTGGTTTCAAAGTATGCTATGTATGCGTGTGATTTTAGAAAAGTTAATGCCATTGTAAAACATATTTCCAAACTATATGTGCAGACAGTCGATTTTCAGTATTCCTGTACGAGGAAGTTTGTTTTCGCAGTCGTTCACTTTGTTGACGGTAAATGTTTACTACAAATAATGTCCAGCTTCGCGCAATCCACTTCATCTTAACTTCGCATCGCTGCCAAGTTAAAATGATTTAACACAACTTCATATTATTTGTAATGATACATCGTTCCTGTGTGAAGGTGTGAGGTGCAAGAGTCGTCTGCGGTAATTCGCCTCGCCTTTAAATAATCTCCCACGCGTGTGCGATTGACAATGTAAGTTGTTCGCTGTAATTATTATGAATTTTCTGTCAACATATTTATTGAAGCAATATCTCTTGTTCAACGGTTCATTTTATTCAACGGTTTTTACATCTCATTGATCACTAATTTTAGCAATTTAATGCGCACTTTTCTTCATATTATCGTCAGTTATTCATAATTTACGAGTAATTTATAACATTTGGGTTTCTGTATCTAAGATTTTCTTGTGTATATGCAGTATGTTTCCTTATGATTTTGAAGCCAAGTTTAAAAAATTTAATCCATACTGAAAAAAATAATAAAACACGTTATGCTGTTAAATTTGCGCGACATTTTCAGATTTTATGTTTTTAAAATGATTTTCTTTAGGTATTTAATAACCACTTAAAACTATATTTGTATCAAAAACACAATAATTTGATATTAATACATAATATTTTTATCGATCCTAAAAAAAATTCGATAAAACTTTATTGAATCGTAATTTTGAAGCATTTTTGTTTTCAAAGCTTTGTAAAGAAATGTTTTTCATTATTAGAACACATTATTATTGTGAAGTTGTTATTATTCAAAACATAGGTTTGTGATATTTTAAATGTAAAAAATAAGGTAGACAGACGGCTCTTTCAAATAATGGACGATTTTTATGAATGTTTTAATATTAAAAAAAAACATATATGTCGCTGTAGCATAGTTTGATAATGCACCTTTCTCAGTTTGAAAAGAAATCCAGGTTCGAATTCCGGTAGCGCAACAATAATATTTTTCGATAAAATTGATTTTATATGTATATCTTTCTAATTAATACATTTAATTCATATTTGAAATGTTTTTCAGTATGTAGAAAGTTTGTCTTATTTGTTGGCTAAATAAAATGTAAAATATTCAACATTTCCGACATATCCTTTTGTTTGAATTTAACCGAAGAGTTAAAGCATTAGAAAAGCGGCTATTTAAGAGCTCGGTTGGAAAGTTTTCCATATCCACCCTGTTCCCTTATCCTACACCATCAGATTTTCACCTTTTCCACTGCCCATTCAATAATCTCCGAAGAATCTTTAAAAACGACGCCGCTCTTCAAGATTAGCTTGATGACTACCGACTTATTTAATCCTGTAAACAACCCAACAAGCTAGTACGGCCCCAAATAATAATTTTAACATAATATATAGCCAAAATTAAATCAGATTAAACAAATTTTGTAAACATACTTTGTGTTTTAAATGATTAAATTGTCGAAAATATTGTTAATTAAGTAATTTTTAAGATTTCACCAAACTATTTTTATCTAAACTTCTTTTAGAAAATTGGTACATTTATTTTTTTTTAGAATTGAAATAGTTTACAAAAGGAAAAATATTTATTCTTATCTTGAAAATAAACTAAACACAAAAGCCGTCAAGTCAATTATTAACGAGTATCGGATCAGTATCTAAAAAATCCACTTTTTCTCTAATACATTCAGCACCTACATAATGATTAATGGGATCTTTAATATTGACTCTTAATACAAAACGGAGAGTTATTGACTTAGGATTCTGGTATAAAACATCTTTAATATTTACAGTTATTAATGTTTCTATTGTACGAACCTGTATGTATAAATTATGGCCGACCTCACGGTCGCCTCACAGTAATCTGAAGACGTTAAGCCGCCATGAGAAATCGCCTCCCCGTCTGAGAGAAGAAATATTGTTTCGTGAGTCGAAAAAGGTTGGACCGCTTATTCACAGATGCCGGGATGTGTTTGAGTTTTTAAACGTCAATTATCTATCTTTATCCGTCCGCTTATTAAAGATGAAACGCTGTAATGATTGAGGCTCGCGCGTGATTTAGCGTTCGGTAGCGCTGACTGACGTGTTCTACAAAGAGTTAGATAAAGAGATAGTTATGACCCGCGGAACCAGCTACCAGAACAAGAGAGCCACAATGGGCTGGAAGACTGGACATGACGTCATGATCGCGGAACAAACCGGAGAAATGGACGCCACCGATGACGCGCGGGAAAGTTGTGATCGGCAAGGTGGCACCTATTTAGTTTTATAAAATTATATTATGATTTTAAACCTAAATAATATTAACAGATTATATATAATATATATTTTAGAATTTCCGTATATCCGCATGATTCATATACGGATCCTGAAATGAAAGGTTCGAAGGGCACCTATTATTTTCATGGTGGATAACATAAGACTATAAGAAAGGACTGCGTAGAGTGCGGGGAGAGAACTTATGTATTGAAAATATAGAGATAATAAAAGAAAATATAGATATAGTTTATAGAAGCTTCGTAATATTTTTTAAATAAAAATTTGAAAAATTCTACCCTTGCAACGCCGAGTATATCAACTTGTATTCGCTGTAGGTGCTGCTGAACTTATTTATATATTTATTTGTGTATATAATCTAAGTAACTTACCATTACATCGATTTTCCGCGGGGGTAGGCAGACAGGATAGAGCGCCACACTGTTCTGTCCTGACACACAATTTTCGCATCATCCTCATTCATACATCTTCTCATACAAGCTATTATCTGGTTTACCTAGTCGTGCCAAGTCTTCTATTTCTCGTGCCATCAATACTTGCGCCATATATCATTCTTACCATTCTCTCTTCATTTTTCTATTAAAATAAATTAATGTAACCAATCTGATACTAATTCAGGTAGTAAAATAAATTGTCAATTTGTATATTTTAGTTAGTTATATATATGGTATATACATAGTTATATTATCCGCATATTTTATATCAAAATATGCTAACTAATAATATTTTGAATGGTAATTTTAATTTATAGACTTATAATATTATTTATTAACATATGAATGTGTGTTTCAAACATGTCGTGCATGTGTATACCATTGTAAGTACACCAAGTCACGCAAACATTTGTGTATAAGGCGTGAAGCGTGAACGCACAACGGCGAATCACGAAAGTTCGAGAGGTGAGCCCCGGGGCCATTTTCGCGGGCGATTAGCTTTATCTTCGCGTGACACGTGACACGTCAGATCCTCGTTCTGCTATTATGGTAGACAATCGAATTTGTTTTATCTTCTATTCAAAAATATTCTTACACAAGACGTATTTGTTCATCGACTCCTAATAGTTTGCATTGTTGGTTTTTAAAAAAATTATCTGACATGTGCATATAATTTCAAGAACATACTTTTTGTGTGCCAAAAATCAATATGACATTTGACCCGTGTTTTATAAATACGCGAATTATTGAGTAACTTTAAACCGTATTTTTTACATTATAGTAATGTATATATTTTATAACAAAAACACCTATTGACTGCTTACATACGCTGTCATTGTAATTATATCAAATTCGGGATTATATTGCCCTGAATATAAATATGAAGGCAGATAATAATTTTGAAAAAAGTCTTACACGCTGGTGTTAAATCTATCGATCATATAATAGGTATAATACATGAAAGCTACCGCCCTCCTGCGACTGTCGACGAAACATACTTTTAAAATAGTCGAATAGTAAAATTGCTTTTACGGCAACGTTAATAAAATAAATATGTTTGGTAGTATTCGTCTTCTTTGTTCTCGCCTTATCTCGTTCATCTAGGGTCGACGACTTAAATCATTCTGCTCCATTTTGTTATATCCTGAGCTTCATTTTTGATCACGTTCAAATCTTTAAGATCGCTACTGATAAGAGCTACGTAGTTCTACATAGAGTTCGCAGTCTTCTCAATCTTCTTCCATCGGTCTCGATACTCATGGTATTATGAATCTTGTGATTTTATGATGTTTGGTAATAATAATGTAGGTGTTTAATTAAATGACATGAATCTTAAAAACATATACGTCCTTGATAAATTAAACCAAATTTAATGTGCCTCTAGAGAAATTGGATGTAAAAACAGACCTTGTCGTAGACCAGAAATTGTCGTAGAATATTCTCCACACCAAATGAACCATAATAATCTCGCATCTTATTTTAGAGACGTATCTAAAAAAATTAACAGAAATCTCGGTAATCTTTAATTTAAAAAAATTTTTTTTTTTTTCAAGAACTAGTTTACTTTGGTTTAAAAAAAATGTGTTAATCCAAAATAAATAATAAATATTATATAATGTATGAACTTATCTTATAATTTTTGAAACCTTTTAAAAATATTGCTTTATTAGAAAAATCAAAACGGACTTTCTACAAAAACCTATTTTTTTTAAATATGTAAAAAAAAATATGAAAGAAAGGTAAGAAATTTTTCGACATAAAGAAATATGCTTTTGCTATAGTTAGAAACAAGTAAAAAAGATAACAGAAAACAATATGAAAATCAGTATTGGAAAGAAAATATGTCGATATGTAAAATACGTCGAGAAAAATCAACGTTTTCTTTTTTAAATTTTATCAGCTGTCCCAAATTGACAAATGCAATCTACAAGGATTTTTTAGAGTAATTAGGAATTTTAATTATTTTATTAACCTTCCTAGACGTATTCCTCAATTGCTAAAATATAGGTCATATAAACTCACTTTGTTAAGAAAAAAAAACATTGCCAATATATAGTACTCATGACTGACCTCAGGTCGAGAATCTGACGTTTTGATATACGCATTGCAGAGAAAAAAATCACCAGTCATCAATCATTACTTTCAAATGATTAACTGTCTTGTAAGTTTGTGATAACAATAATTAGTAAACTCGTCAAGTTTTTACCTTGATCTGAACAGATAATTTTATTCTGCACCTTGTGCGCATTTACCAGCACGTAAGTTCGTTATCTGTTATCTGTTCAATCCGTATGACAATCATACCTTGCTGAACCTATACTGCTTTCTTCACGTCTGTCAAATTTCCGCATTTTTCAAACAATTAGTGTTTAATTTTATTGTCTTCGAAAGGGATTAATTCTCTCTGAAAACTGCGAGCAATAATGATGCCTTCTACATATTTCCATATTTGATTTTCAAACTGCAAACAGATTGAAAGTTTTGTTTTTATGGTGTATTCCAACCAAGTCATTATGTCAACGTGTTTGGATAAATAAATAAAAGTTATAGATTATAATTTGTTATCTGTCAAGCAAGGGAGCTTGCGTTTATTGGTATATTATTAAATAAGTTAGATTATTTAATGAAATAAAATTATTTCTGTAATGAGTTTCGTCTTGTAAAGCTAGTTATTTAAATGTATATTTTTGAGTACTGTTAATGAAACATTATAAATCTGTTGTTTAAATGAGAAAAATTATACATAATATTTTAAGCGAAATCGAAAGTAGAGTACAGTACCGAACAATGAAAGAGCTTGCCTTTTTTAAAGTAATAAATTCATAATTATATTCTAAACTTTAATTGAGAGAATGTTAGATTTTTGTGTTAGAATTAAATGTATTGATTTATATTCTTGACATACTTTATTATTTATACAAAATAAACATTAATTTTATTTTTATTTAAAAAAAATAATAACTATTAAAATTTGTAATAAGTCAGTAATATAATAAACCTATACTTTTGAAAATTAATTCGTTATATACGTATATCTTGTGTTTCTTGTGTATTATGAAATATAATAATTTCTAGAATATATCCCGAGTTCTCCATCAGCAAAACACAGTTTCCCGACAAGAAAACAAATCGGGAGGATTATACATTATACAGATTACACAACCAATTTGAATATTTCTCAACACTATTGTTTACGTTCCTATTCAACTACAAATCTAGTATTGTCACTTCAGAATGACTTCCCCTCTGGTGACGTGCTCGCTTATGTATGTATGCGTGCACGTCGCGCTCGCACGCGCCAGCCGGGTAGGCCCCTCACAACTTCACATTCTACAAGTTTTCAGCTTCTGAATATTAACTGCTTCATGTTTTAATTCTCAAGTTAAACTTCTGCATATTTGCATGAGTTATACCACGTGAAATAATTAAATGAGGCGGTGCACTTAAACTAAATATGAACCTTTTTTTTTTTATTATTTTTAAGAAGCTTTGTCTCGCTCTTGCTTTGATTTACAACTGTTTAACAACCAAACAAATCTAATATAAATAATGTAATGTTTGCTCTGCTAAGCATTCGTTGAAAAAAATCTCGCCATATGCACTTAGGTCACACTGTTAATAACATAAACCATCTGCAAGCATATTTCTAATAAAATAATCAAGTTGTCTGGCACATGACTGAATAAAAAAATGTTTACTCTCTAGATATTCCATTTTTAAAACGAATAAACTGGACTGGAGTCAAGAAGTTAGGTACCTAACAACTATATAATTTCGTATAAATTTGTAAATATGACAATGCAATATGCAAGACGACATCATTGCTTAGAATATATATTTATTGTGTCAAAATTACACACCTCTATACATTTTTATTATTTTATATTTTCAAGAAAAATAAAATCTTGTATTTGACCTTATTTTCATCGTCACAAATGTATGTCTCCATGCTATCTAGAATATCAAAACAAAAGATAAATAATAATTATAATAAAATACAGTTACGTAATTCTTAAACAGTAATGTTATTTTTGGTCTACCTCTATAAAGCAGAACTAAATAGTGATACTGATTTTTTTCTATACTCATATTTAGAAATTTATTTTTTTTGGGTAGACTCGTATCTTCTGTCTTGAAAAAAATGTACAAACATGTAAATTGTGTGAAGCGAAATAAATTTTAAATGCATTGCGGTAAATAAAAAATTACTGTCTTCGTAAATAACAAAAAACGTCTCTGGAATTCGCGAGATGCGCGTTTACTTGTGCAAGAAATGTTTTCGTCGTCGGGAATTCGGTTAGGAATGGCCTGTCAGCTTAAGTCCTTCGGAAGCTGCATCACTCCTACGTGGACCACATTTGCTGTAGTATAATATTAAATTATACAACGTAACTCCAAATATATAAAATATTTTAATGTTAAGAGTTTATTCTGTAGCTCTTTGTAATAGGGAAAATTGACATTAATTTCGTAGACGACTACAGAAACTATACAGAATCATTTGTTAATAAATAATTAATGAGTCAGATTTTTCGATCCTCCCTTTTCGCGGAAACAATCTTTATGTAATCAAACAAACATAACGATGAATATAAAGGAAACTCTGACAGATAAGTAAGGAGGACAGCGTGAATGACTTCAAAATATTGACTACGAAAAATCTGGTGTATGAATGGATGTGATTCGGATGATGTGACCTTCCACCCGCTCTGCCTACATCAATGGGAATATTTACTCCTTGGTACGTACTGTGTGTTCAGTGGGCCACAAATGTAATTGACACCATAAAAACTAATATTCATTAAAAGCGGTTACATCTGTAATGTAAAGCCATACCTCTGATTTTTATATACTGCCATCATTTAATCGCGCTAGTGTGTCACGGCGGTTGACCTATGAATTTGTAATAGGTACATATCCTAATTTATTGCACTTATACTTGCATTTTGTTCTGTGCGCAGAAATGCGGTATATTTTTTAAATGTTAATATTTTAATTGGCAACAATGAACGCAATAACTTTTTATTTGCAATAATTTATATATATATATATAAATTATTGCAAATCGGTATAAATCAATGTAATCGTTTATAATGTACTCGGATCTTCTCCAAAAGTATTCAATAACTGATTTAACATAAATGTTTTAAATACTAAATTAAAGAAGTATTAATGTTTTTATATTTTACTTCTTGTCTTCTGTGAAGACTTCTGTGTCTTTTGTATTCCCTGAGAACAGCTTTGGAAACGCATGCAGATAAGGTAGTGGACGCATTTGATTGTCGCTCTCTTGTGAAACGAGTTAAGCCAGGAGCAACATTGTAACTCTTTAAATTAGCAATGATTGTCAAAGTGAGTTGTTTGCTAAAACGGTCGCATCCTTCGCGAACGTACTTTACAGGGTAGGGAAATATTTTCTTATGTTATTGATAACTATATTAAATCTTTTTGGATATTTTCAAAATATTAAGTTACATTATATGGAATCACTACACAATTTCAAATAAAAAATTTAATGAAATGAAAATTTCATATAAATAAATATTTGTACCATTTTAAATATCAGGTGACTCCATACACATGTAAATGGAAACGATTTTAGCTTTATAATATCCTTACTCCATTTTACTGTAAATGTATACGTTAAATATATAGTGCTGTTATTTTTACGAGAGAGAATAAACACTCTCAGTTAAAGAATACTAATTAATAATTTAATATATTAAAGTATTTCATTTATACAATAAACTCATACTATAAAAGTTCATACAGTACTAATATATTGTTTGATATTTATACAAAAACCCAAGGTTCATAATGTTCGATATTTATTCAAAAAAATATATTTACAATGACTGATTTATACAAATATGATTAATTATACTAATTTATCATATTTAATAGAAAATGATTTTTATGCAAAAAACATAATTTTCTAACATAAAAATAACAATATTTGTTAATTTTATGTTCGATTATTATTATGCGAAATTTAAAGTAACAATATATAGTCCTGACAATAGAAGAATAGGATGTCCGGGAGGTGGACTGGTTATATTTTGTTCGGTGTTCTAGAGTGCAACTGAGCAAAATACGGTATACACTTATATCAGAATCAGAAGATTGGATAGCTGGGGCTAGGGCGAACTTGTTTTGCACAGAGTCCTAAATACGAATAGTATATATATAACATTTGATTTGGGTCGATAAATGGCTTAAGGTGGATTGGTTTGTAGGTATAGTGAAAAGACAGACAGACATATATGAATGTATACACGTTTAAAAAGTGGAATGTTAAATAAATAGTTACAGAATTCGTTAGATTTATCTGTACAATATTTTAAAGGTTCTTTCATTCATAAATTTCTCTAGGATCAGTAATAATTCATCTAATGATCTAAACTATAATAATAATATTTTTTCGTATTTTTTTTACGAATTTTGTACGCACTGTCAGCTATGAATTGAAAAAAAATGAAGAATTTACAACGTTTTGAATATTCATACAACAGCTTCTTATTTATTATTTTTCTATGTATTTCTTTGATTTATTGGTATAATATCAATTTGGAATGTAAAATATATTTTCTTGTCGCCAAGAAATATACGATTCTCAGGAATGTACCTAATAACTCAATTAACTGTGTTATTTACCGTTCTTTGAATTAAAATTTCTGACGCTGTTGAAATATTTTTTGGTACCAATTTGTGTACGCCATTACAAAAATTTTAGGTGGATATTCAATTTAACGAATCTTTATTTTCGGTTGTTAGGCGTATTTGTTTCGTATGGCGGTGAATTCAGGTATCGATCAAGTGGTCAAGAGATTGTGACTCGTCTCGGGATATCACCAAAATAGTTTTATTTTCAATATCATCATTTTTTAATTTAGTTAGAAAAATAGTATGAATGTTACATGATGTGATATATTATATAATATATATATATATAAACTAAGTCAAACGCTCGGGCTGCAAAATTGACAAAAATAGGTAACGCAAGAGATAAATTATTTTATAGTATTGTTTATTATCTATTACAAAACTCACGGTTATATTTGATTATTTAAAAAAAACAGTTATTTTATATTTTAAACCAATTAGTTGAATCACTTAGAAATATAGAAATATTCTATCTATCGGAAAAATACATAGTTAACACTAGGACTCGAACCGGAACTTTCTCTTGTTGCGAGAGTGAATTTCCAATTACACTCTGTCAACCATGTAATTTCATGTCATTTTTTCAACGCAACATGAGTTACTTATATTTTAACGAGTTATCTATTATTTCCTGTTGGTTTTCTAATTTGTTTTAATTATCGAAGACATATGTTCTATAATTGCAACTTTCTTCTTCTTCTTTTTCTTCTTTTAAATAAACAATCCACCCTTCAAGAGTGATTTGATACTTAATTAACAACAAAAATACGATTTTATAAACAATATAAATATTTATTTAATGTCAATTTATTTGAAAAAATTAGTTGATTCGCATTTTTTTTTTATTAATTTTAATTATTTAAAATTACTAGCACACTTTTTTTTATAATACTTATAATTATATTCTTCAAGACACTGATGATACAAATGATAGTCATTTTTAAACAAAACATAATTTATATTTACTCATTTTTGTATATAAACTAATCTCTCGGCACTGGATTTAATTATAGTTATAATATATACATAATACGTTGCTGGCCAAAAA
The DNA here is from genome assembly GCA_022840565.1 of Eubasilissa regina. Classification (NCBI taxonomy): domain Eukaryota; kingdom Metazoa; phylum Arthropoda; class Insecta; order Trichoptera; family Phryganeidae; genus Eubasilissa; species Eubasilissa regina. The sequence continues at coordinate 34,701,224 of JAINEB010000018.1, forward strand.
TTACCTTAAAATTCCAACAACCTACAATCATTTCAGAAAGTGTCTACCTCACATAATTTTTTTTCTATAATTAAATCCCTACCCTTCTACAATAGATCTTGTAACGGTTGTCTCCCGCGAAAAATTAAAATTGCATTCAGCAAAGCTTCAATCTGTCGAAGCAAGTGACATCGCATCTTGAGTGGTCCATTGTACACCCGTCACGGCGGTACCAACACACGGCCGCAGACATTATTTCACGTACACAAAAGGAGCTTATTTGTGAATGTATATGACATTTATTTATCTAGAAGGCCAGGGCTGTGCCAACCTAGCGCGTACATACATATGGTACCTGGGCGGCAGTTCTTCGACTAAAAAATTTACGATAATTTATCACATTCTAAAGATCTAAATGTTTTACGGCCCCATAATACTATACTCTTCCTTGTTTATTACAGTATTTATAAAATTATAAATAATCTAGGTACGCGTTAGTCACTTTATTTTTATTTTTTTATTTTTTTTATTTATTATCTTAGTTTAATAACCACAATTGAGTTTAAAAAACATCTACCGGTTTCGGAAAACACCTTTTCCTTCTTCAGGATATGTCAAAACTAACTAAAAATATAGCATTGTTTTTCTATTTATCCAGAATCTATTTTTAAATTTTTTTAAAATTTTTTAAAAAAACAACAATTATTTAAAAAGTAAATTTAGTACCTCACTCAAATTGCTGCTCAATACAAATTTAGTCGAATAATTTTTAGGAAAAAATTTTAGAATAGGACTCGTAGTTAAATTTAGTTGGCTGTTTAGAATTTCCTGATTACTTTTACATGCTTTATTTATCTCCAACGATTCCAAATTATTTAATTTGTGACCTACACCGTTTATATGCAAAATTGACAATCCCATTATTTATATATAATTAAATATATCACATAATTTTTATAAAATATTCAACATTAATAGAAAGAAAACCGAGCAAATATTATATATTTATTAATAGTTTTAACAACATAGGCTTTTAACACAATAAAAGATAATATATCAGCACCCCAGAAGTTAACTGTGGTAAGTCACGAAAACAAAATTTTACAGTAGAGTAATCTGACCAAGGATCATTTTTACTTTAATGATATTTATATATTTTATTTCGTAATACGAAAGACAAACTAATTTCTAGAAGAAATAGAAGAGAACATTTTTTTTTAAATGCACTTAACACAGTTTACCTTTGGGGTGCTGATATGGTTTAACACTTTCACGGACACAGAAATTTTGAAATCAAAAATCAAATTGTTTACAAATTTGAAAACTTGTACAAGACAGTTAAAATAAATTTATATTTTTGAAACGGCACAATCCCAATTTTCTATGCATTTGCAAGCATTTCACGATGACTTTAGATGTCTTTTCACCGCGGAATCGTATTTAACTGACGGTTCAAAGAGAGAATATTATATTGACGGTTGTGGCCGTCATGTCCACAATGTGTTAAATAACACATTGATAAGATAAATTTGCGACCTCCATCAAAATACCTGACCAAAGAAAAATACGAGGAAGAATATTAAACACTTAATATCAAAATTGTATGTTTATTATTTATTTTTTAATGAATTTATATAAATATTCGTTTTTTATGACCAATTTTAATCATATTTTGTTAAACCCTGAATCATTTCAATGTGACGAAGAATTATTGGATTTCTTTATATTATAATTAAAACATCACGTTCCAGTTTCCATACAAACTAGTAGGTAATAGCGACCGACATTAACTGACAATATGTATATAATTACTTATACAATCGAGTCCAAATTGAATGAATATTTCATCTTACAAATTTGATTGTAAGATATTTGGTGAATACATTTTTGTCAATGTGAATTAAAAATATGAGTGTAATACATTGAGACGGGACTGAAAATTATGTACCTACAATCGAATTCATACAATTCAATACCAATTCATCGACGTTTATTAGCATTCTATAATATCGGATACAAATAAATTTTACGGAAGGTTTAATTAGATGTTGACTAAAAATTCAAGTAATACTGTCACGTAATTGTAACGTACTCTGAACTTCAAGTACGAGTACATAACTGCATACCTATATATTTTCTGTTTTAAGACAATCGGTATAATTTCTAAAATGAATAAATTACATCAATTGAACTAGGAACTAGGAATTGAAAAATACATACGATTTATTTTTTGAAACAATGCCATCTTCAAGATATTCAATAGCAATGTAGATAAATAGTAGAATAAAAAAAGTAACAACTTAAACATAAGCTAATATTTTCAAGCTAATTTGTACAAATTACGCGATTTCTAATTCAAAGCACATTTATTCGGCTGATTTCATTTAAAATATTATGTTGCTTACTCTTTTCTGAACAAAGCTAGAAAGCTAAAATTGTGACAAAAATGTATAATTTTTAAAATTTCATTCATTACAGTAAGCTCAAAATAATTTTTTTTTTTTCAATTTCCAGTAAATTAAGAAAAATTCATATAATTCATGGCACATCGATCCGTAACAATATATTTTACCCTGCCTGCACACATTACGCATCCCTGTTTGTATGGGAACGTTAATGACATTTATTTATCTAGAATGGGATCCCTCAGCAGACGCAGTTACCAGGGGTATGCCGCATTATGCACCCATTTTGTTTATACACCAGATTGACAAAGCCCTTGTGTCAGACCCGTCAAGTTTTGATAGGCAAGTAGACGTGCGAGTGGCGGAAGGTGAGATAGGCTACCCCTGCGCCCTGCCCCGCCAACCCTCGACAGTTGTTCCGGGGAAATTAAAAGAAAATATTTTCACAACCTTTCAAATGTGTGAAGCCTTCCATGCAGGAATGAAAACATTCGCAACGCATTGGGTAGTACACAAACCATTTAATTTATCTATTCACATAAAAAAAATCACGCTGTTTAATTGTTAGTTGTTAGATAATTGATATCTTGTATTTTTTTAATGGAAAATATTAATTAATACGTAGGTACGTTAAAATGAATACTTTGTTCTTTAGAATTAATTATTTGTGCATTAAAATAATAGGTAAAGATATATTTTATTTTTTCGTAGAAAGCAATCACTTTGTGGTTTGACATATTATATTAAATAAAATACAATAATTTTGTACGAAACCACTAAATTTATTATACATTAACCGGTTTCGCTTATCTCATGTGAAAGAGAAAGAGAGTGAGAGATGTAATTTTATTTTCTATCTCTCTCTTTATGCATATATAAGTGCACTCTTTTTATATTTATGATCTGTTTTGAATACGTTCTGATATAAGCGAAACCGGTTGACGTATAATAAATTTCGTGGTTTCATAAAAAGTGATTGTATTTTATTTAATTCAAAGATATATTTATTTAATGTACAAACAATTCGTTTTATGGAACAAAGTATGTATTTATTTTAATGCTCATATCTCTCATATCCCTGTTAAATTGTACTCCTTTTTAATTATTTTATTTTATTTAAAAATTATACATTGTTAGTGGTTGTGTGGATGTATGTATAGCTAGCTATCCATACCTACCTGCAGGATTTGAACTTCTTGCCAATAGCCGCAAGTTCTATTAGTAATAGCAGATGTCTATTGAAATTATTATTACCTCAAAATGAATTGTATAATAATTCATAGATACATTATCGTTTTTTTATTTTTTTATTTCCTTTGTAAATGCCTTTTTAATGTGGTGCTGGGGACGATTGCTTAGAATCCCTTGGACAGCGATGCGCACTAATGCCTCAATTTCGTAAAAACTAAAGATTCGAGATAGATTGTCAACAATTACGAAGACGCTTCCTCCAATTATTCGGGCACATCTTCCGCAAAGAGAATTGATAATATGATGAAGAAGCTGAATGGGAAAGGTCGAAGAAAGAAATAAGAGACCGATCTTGAAATCGATGGACTGATCAGATTAATAGCTTTCCAAATGAACGCTTGGCACGATCCTCAATAAAGAGAAGAATATATTATTCGATTGCTCTTTCCACTCTTATCTTTGGTTTTCGCTGATTTGAGCAGTTGAGGCCTCGTCCTATTCAAACAGTCCTATCGCACCATCCTGTATAATAAATCCTGTATTTTTCTCCCAGGAATGGCTGCCTCGCAAATGTCCCAGAGCATGTCTTCGTACTACGGTCCCGCCTACGGCTCCATCAGCGCCGCGTCCATGGCTGCAGCCGCCGCGGCAGCTCAGCAGAACGCCATGTCCGCCGCCCTGACTGCACCCGCCCAGGTAACAACACTTTAATTACAGACATTCAATTAAAACTGATACATTGTTGTTTTGTTTATATGGAATGAATAATAAAAAGATCATTAAGGAGAACACATTCTTATTGTGAAGTTGTAATTATTCAAAACATAGGTATGTGACATATAAAATCAATTTTATCAAAAAATATTGTTGTCGCTGATGGGATTCAAACCTGAATCTCTTTCCGATCCAGGGAAGGTGCATTAACCGACTATGCTTCAGCAGACAGTACTTTTGACGGCAAATTTTAGAACGTATGTGTTGCACTTTTCAAATTAATACATCTATCTATCCTATCGGACTACTCAAAGGTAGTTGAGATTCCGTAAGAATAAAGTAGATGGCTTTCAAATAATGGAACGATAGACGTATTAATTTGAATAGTGTAAAATTTGTCGTTAAAAGTAGTTTCTGCTGTGGCATAGTCGGTTAATGCACCTTCCTCGGATTGGATAGAGATCCAGGTTCGAAACCCGGTAGAAACAACAATGTTTTTCGATAAAATTGATTTTGTATGTTTATCTTTATAATTAATACATTTAATTAGTATTTACCAAGGACATATTTTTGCCAGAGGATAGTGAAGGATATTTTTTATCTGGTAGCAGTGGGGAACAGTTGCCATTTAGCATTAAAAAAATCCCAAACTAGCGGCGAATGAAAAGGACCAATACGAGAGATATCGCTCGTAGAATAATCCTGGGTAAAGTGGTGGATCACCTCTCACTGATGCATTACATCAGGAAGGTCCTTGAGACAATGATACGCAACAGATTAGAGGCTAATCTCTCTCCTGTCTGCGATCGTCCATTTTTCTTTGTCCGTGTCAATGATGGAATGGGTGCGTGAATGTTAGGAGAAACATGCACTAGAAACATTCTTGGACTTGGGTAGCTTTCGATATAATCAAGAGTTATCGAAGTGTCAACGAATGCTCGTCGCTCGTTGAGGAGGAACCTGGAGGTGGACTACTTTGGCAATGGAGCTTCAGACACACAATACCAGAAGTTGGGTATTATACTGAGAATATTAAGTTAGGAAAATGACAAGATAGATGGGACGCGACTACGATGGAGAGATGGACTCACTCCTTCCTCCCTCGAGTGGCTGTGAGCGTTTGATCATTATACGGTGCCGATGGTCTCGGGCCATGGTTGAGTTTCGGGCCATATATTTGATCTGAAACTCACCGAGGATGAAAAGAATTTCGGACTTTTCTGGGAGTTTGTGGGTGTCTAGCTGGAAGATTTTGAGATGATCAGATATTTAGGAAGAGGGTTAGAACTATCTGCTCTTCCCCTTCTTGCTCGAAAAAACCTTAAATTTAATATCTGCCGGTCCTGGCTTACTTTTGGCAGAAGGAATCTTTTTTTGTATATGTGTATAGTCTACTTTTTCCCTTTAAGGATTGTGTGAGGGACTTCGGAACCGTCATTTTCTGTCCCTCTCAGTGCCTCTATTCTTGTGTGTATATTTTATCTATTACTGTCATATGTATTTGTTTTACTACATAAATGTTTACTGCACTGTACACATTGGAGTGGTTGTGAAAATTAGTTGAATTTCGTACAAAAATGTTCATGTAGAAAAACAAACGACTTCATTTCCACTGTCAGAAATGTCAAAATTAAAAATGGTTTTTGTACTTTGCAGCTTCGAATTATATTCATTGATACACTTTGAGCTAAAAACCATAAAATTATAATTAGGATTATGGTACGCACATTATGTATAAAAAAATACATTTCATAGATATATGCATTTTTTTTATATGTAATAAAAATATGATTCACAAGTACAAAATTTAAAAAAAACGGAAATGTATTGTAAATAAACAAGTAAATTAATATAAAAAGTAATTTATCAATTCTTATTATTTAATAAAGAATCATGTGGATTACCTAAAGAAAAGCCTTGATTTGGTTAAATCATACTTATTTTTGAGAAATTCGGTGCAACATTACATGTATTTTGGAAAACCAATGTAGTAAAATATTCCACGGAAAATATAATCTTCTAATTTGAATAATACAGTAAGCCCTGCCGCCCACTTTATTGGTCGCAAGGAGACGTATTTATCGGCGACCACCTCGCTCCGCGCCGGGCCGCGTGCGCCGCGCCGTGCGTGCCGTGCGTGCCGTGTAGCGCGCCAGCACGCGCGGCCTGTGAACAAGGGCTATTAGACCGCTCTGTCTACAGTGAGCAGAGGCTATTAGACCGCTCTGTCTACAGTGAACAGAGGCTATTAGAGCGCTCATTGTGCCGCACAATGGGCTCTGCATGAAAATGCTGCAAACAATAATTGCAAATACGACAAACATATTGTTCTTCACTTCAGCCACGCGCGCCTTTTTAGTATGCGTAATGCAAATGAATGGTAATTACTAATAGACCTTGTGTTGCCTTATTTAAACATCTCGCATTCAAAATAGTGTTTCATTTTAAATATATGTTTCAGATATATCCACCTGTTATTATAACTATTTTTTATCATTTGTGTCATCTTGTACAGGGTGAATATTATATTACAGGCCGACGTTGTTTCATTCATCAAAATTGTAAGTGTAACTCGGGCTGTGTGTGAGGTAGTACCGTCCTGTTGAAACCACATATGTTGCAAGCCCGATCGACTCAATTCGGTCACAAAGAAGTTTTTACAGCATTGCCTCTTGCATCCTGAAAGAAATAGGGCCGAATGATTCCGCCGGCCCGCATGGCGCACCATGCGGTAACTCTGTGTAGGTGAATCAATTAAGGATTTTCAGTGCCCCAATAATGGCTGTTTTGTTAATTAACAAAACCCGCCAAGTCGAAATGAACTTCGTCGCTCATGATGATTTTTTCCAAAAGTTTGGGTTGTTTTAATGACTTCAACGCGCTGTTAAGGCGTTAGATACTCCATAATAAATTGTAATCAACTACTGAACCAATCATTAGTAGTCCAAATGTGAAGTGACAAATGTCTGCCAAACCAAAATGGTGGCTAAGCAAAATCGGTCTGGAACATTATATTCACCCTGTATTAAGTTTTTCCCAAAATAATAAAAAATTAACTTACCATCACGCCGTTTCCCCGCAGTGGTAAGCGTAAAGAATAGAACGCCACACGTTTCTTGTTTCATTCATATTCGCAAATCTTTGAATGCACCCGCTTTTGACAGGATCTTTCTGGAGTGTTTGATTTATCTGATCATGCCAGATCTTTGGCGGACATCAACACTCGCCTTATATATTTTCTTTAACACCCTGTCCTCACTCATATGTTCAATATGATCAACTCTTTCTTAATTCTATCTCTACTCTATCGTACATAGATTTTTCATACATGCGCCCAAGTGACCGCGTTTCCACCACATTCAATCTTTTTTGTCCAATTCCAAATTACACTTCAGTACATTAATATTGGCATCACCACTCTTCAATGTGCATCACTGATCTTGATTCTTGTGACAACTTCAAATTATTATCATTCAAATAATGACCGATCAACGGTCAAATTCAATTAAATATAACATTAGATAAAATAAACTTCATAAATCAAAGAAAAAACCATTTAATTCTACCACAGACCAGTAAATGAATAGACATGAGATAAAGCGTACATATAGAAGAGGGATTAGTTGCGGGACAAGGGATATTCTACACACATTCTTGGTGGAAACTTAAATCCGATAGTTTATGACACATTTATGCAACAGTAAAAGTATTTACTCTTCGAAAATAAATCTTTTTGTAAACAAGACGATTTTTTTACATAAATGCATATTAATATTGTCAACTTTTAAATTTTCGTTCCAGTCGAGTAATTTTTTAAAAAAAAGTCGCGGATCCGTTTGATTGCGTTAGTGGTACCAAAGTGACACCAAAATAAAAATACATATTGGGACTAGCAATTTGCGTTAGTTCATGCCTATGTGGTCTGTGAATTTTAAGCATTTTTGCGAATTGCAAGCTAATTTATACCTGTAGAATAAAACTTGCATATTAGAATGCAAGAATTATTTAAAAACGTTTTCTGCCACTTCTCTGTTATTGATTTTTATGCCGTCAATAATTATTGTGGTACTTGAAATGACAAATGGTCTTCGTCTTACAATGAAGTCTTACAATACCTTTAATTTTTTGAACCAACGCCGCACTGTTCGTTCAGAAGTGGTTACTTCACCTCATGCTTGGTTAACATTGCGTGATGTATAGTGGCCAAGTTTAAATTCGTGCAAATTAATAACATGTATTTCTCATTTTTTCAATTCTATTTCTGAAGGATTAAAATAATGTATTAAATACCTGACTCAATAAATATATACACCAGATTTTTTACATTCAAATAAAATCAAATTAACAAAATTTTTTTAGCAAAGAACATTCAAAATAATATAATATTAAATTGGACCATTTTTTTCAGGATAACCGAATAACAAACATTTACGAAGATAAAAATACTGGAACTTTCGATATATTTGATATTATCTCATTAGCCTATCGTAGACCTGAGTATATATTTTCTAACATTTTTTGTAATAATTAATATTTGGAAAAAATATTATTTTGTTTGTATTTAATATAATAAAATAATCAATAATTAAATATCAGTAGACGGACATCTTTAAGATATAAAGTATCAACGAGTTCAAAAGAAACCACTTTTATAATTTTCACAAACATCTAAATACCAGAGGCGTGCACTTTACACAATCAAAAAAGCTGTACTTGACTATAATTTCTGCGAAATACATAATTTATTTTATATGTTATGTATTAAGAATGTAAATAAATAATTATAATTCTAATAAGTTTTTATGTTAATGTGTTGACTAGAACCACCCAGTGGAAAAATTTAGATTATAAATAAAGCTGCGCATGTGATTCGGATAATTTTTCGCAAAATCTCCACCAAACGTATAATACTAACTAATCGCAGTATTTCAGTTTCTCGGACCGCGCGGTTCTCTAAATACATGTCTTCACTTGAGCAGACATGTTGCCAAACACCGCAAGTATGTATTTGAAGCGAAATTGAATATATGCATTCCTATGAATTTTAAACGTTAGAATATAGATAATATATTATCAAATATTTTAAGACTTTCACTTAATAACTTGAAGAATTTCTCAAGAATAGTATTAATATTATTAATATTTTTCACCTACTACTTTTACAGCATCGATAGTAGTAGCATAACCTAAGTCCATGCTTGCACGCCACTGCTAAATACGCATACAATGATGCGTTTTTTATTATGATTATTTTAATTAATTTTATCACTCTTAAATATTTCTCACCTGTTCATTCATTATTCGTCACATATCGGGCATACGAGTTAGGTCAAAATTACGTTTCAAAAGATTCATAAAATAATCAATTTTTGTATTGTAGCGGGATTTTTACCTTGATGAAAATATAACCCTTCGCAGAAAATTTCAAAGAGAATTGTCACATCAAAGGCTTCCCTTTTAACCTGTATCATTTGATCTATCCATGGAAGTCCTGCTTACAAAAACCCATCGACTTTAACAGCTTTTCTGATGTGACGCCATCAATGGTATTGTAATCAGTGTCCCCTCTGAATGCGCATTCTCCATTTAGGAAGCTTTTCATACAACAATTGGAAGTGTCCAGCTACAAATAGGATTGTGTAATATTCAGCACCTTTGTGCCGGCAAAAATGTTCCCTCAGACGACGTTTCATCATTTTTTTTATCGTTTTGAAGGCCATTCTTGCTCACGAAAACCATAAATTAATCTTAATTTTAATTGGCCAGAATATTTCGATTTTGATTGATAATGATATGAAAATTTCAAACTATACCTAAATATTATTTCTTGTTTGGAGTGATCGTTGTTAACCCCACCTTATACAAACTTCCGTTTTTCACGGCGAAAGCTTATCAAGTATTAAAATTCATTGCTTTGCTCGAAGCGATTAATTAATGCATTAGAAATATTTGAATAATTGTGAGGTATAGAATTAAAATCAGACCTATCCAGTTTTATGAATTTTGAATTATGTATGTACAAATATAAATCAAATTAATGTCTACAAGACTAGCCTATCGAAATTAGACAAATATTGCTAAATTTCGTATAAAAACGCATTTAAAATTTGCTCGTTACTTCAATCACAGATATGCCTAATAGATAATGAATTCAAACCCAGACAAATATGTTTTCACATATTTACATATGACCTGTGGTTGCTAGTCATGTTCAATATGATCCCAAATGTGAAGTTGTGGTATAATGATTTTTTATATTTTACTCGAAAATAGGTAAAGTGAACATGTTTGCTTTTGATTCTGGACCTCACAATTAGAAGTAGATTTTTTTAAATTTTGTCAAAGACAACTATTACTGATGATACATATTTACTGTATACACGATTCTGTATAATTATTATAAATCTGTTTTTGTAAAGTCGCGTTGGTATTTCGAAAAATGAATTATTAGTCAATGAGAGTAAAGTGTCTTGCGTAATACATATTAAACGAAAATAATTGCAGTTGTTATGAAGAAATCGCAAATTAAATCAATTTCTCAGAAGTAAGTCTCATTTAATCGCTATAACAATCAGTTTTCAATATTGTATTGAGAAATAAATATTATGTAACGACAACTTTTCCTGGTCTGTGAGTGAGGACAGTATTTAACACATTAAAAATGTGTTACAATATATCATTGGTCATTTCTCAGTTTTACGATTCTATTCATTCAGCATTACCAACTTATTTTGTCTGAAATTTAATTTGTAAATTTATTATAAATCCTAAATTTTCTAATTTATTTTGTTAACGTTATATTATTATTAATTAACTGCCAGAATAAATGTTTATAATTCGCCCCAAAACCGAAAACAAAAAGGCATTAGCCGCAAAAATTAGAGCGATTTTATATGTGTAAAGTAGGTATATTTAACTCTACATTCAATATTAATGGATTTGCGATTTTAATTAATTTTTTTACACAACCGCTGTTTTGAAAAATAATTAATGAACTTAGTAGTGATATTTTCAATTACAGTTCAATTTTTCACTAAATATCTGAAAACATCTACGGGGGTTTATATCTGTTATTCCCAATGTATTATTCATACAAACTTCACAATATAATATATGAATACGAGATATAACGGGTATATATATATATACATATACATAGATTATGTATATATATATACATATACAGCAGCTTAAGATTTTTCTAATCTAAATATATTATCAAAAATAGTTCAAAATAATTTTCTCGAGATCTTGTAAATTTGTAAAATATTTAAAATGAAAAATGCCATCTTTAAGATTTTACGAGAAGTAAGAAGCATATATCAGATAATTCTTTGCTCTCTGATAAGAAATGTTTTAATATCAGAAGGAATCTGATTTTTTCTTCTGAAATTTTTGGTACCAGTCAAACTATTACATATTTTTTTTGGTCTTTTACTAAAACACATCCGTCAATTTTACGGTTTAAATATTAAAGAAATAGAATAAAACATACTCACTATTCAAAAATTAAGTTTTGGGATCATCGATGCACAATGCAACTGAATTCAACAATTACATCATCCGTACGAAAATATCGAAATGTTTTAATACAATTGCTTGATGATAAAGTGTCGAATTAATTGAAGACATTTGAAATTTTTTTATGCATTAGAATTATGTCATAATTCATGTATTTGACGTGAGTTTTGATGTCTATATTAAACACATGGCATTTAGATATTGCTCAATTTATGCGAAATTTTATAATGTGAATTTCAATTTTACATACGTTAATCAATTTGTTGAATTGAAATCTATGTGTAGTTATCCCGTGGTGCAAATCATAATTAGTAATATTCTAGTTTTTATATGTAGTCGACAGTTAGTAAGCAAAACACTTGAATGTTATTTAAATGTCAAGGACGGAAAAATGTCGCAAGTCGTGATACTAAAAGTAAAGAGGGATGGTTCGAGAAAATGTGATTATTATTAAATTATTATTAACAAATGATTAAATAATGGCGTTTGTGTCTCGTGTGCCGGGTGATCGCAACTCTCCGCACCGGCCGATCGAACGCGGCGGGCCTCGCGTTTCCCGCGCTTGCCCCCGCCTTCATTCGATAAAATTTTCTAATTTAATGTTTGCTGTAACTAACGAAGTGTGAGAAATGCTAAGGTGTTGAAAAAGGCGCTGCCAACAATGTACGACTAATGGTGTGTGGATGTGTGTGAACGCACAATAGAGGGCCCCGGTACGGCGTGAAAGGTGAAGGTAGGTAGGCACCCGGTATTCTGCTCGCGAATCGCCTAGTCACGCTCCGGCTATCTGTACACTTCACTCGGACGGACAGCGGACGACCGGGGCGGACTTTTATTAATCAACCTTATCAATTCATTTGTATTCTGTGTGTGTGTGTGTGTGTGTGTGTGTGTGTGTGTGTGTGTGTGTGTGTGTGTGTATGTTTGGATATTGAATGGCTACCTCTCATGATCAACGTTACCATTTTTTTCGTATGCGTAAATTGAAAGAAGATCTCTCAAAACTCGCTCTGGTGTTGCATATGGGGCTTTGTATGGTATTCAAGCTCAGGGACGATCCGTTGAATCTTTTCAATAACTGCATCTCTCACTAGGTGTTTTCTTTTTCAAATTATCATATACCTACTCGAGATTAACTTCTCAATTAGCGTGTATTCAAACTGTTTTTTGTATTTTTGACGTACATATAACATTATTTCTAGTCATAACCATAACCAATGTTCTTAATGAAATTTATTCTTAAAATATAATATCCCTTTTTTATTCACAACAGTCATACAATAACAATATATTTATTTCTACTGAAAATCGTATCATTTAATTAAAATAACAGATCTTACGTGATCGAGCACAGTAGCCGAACATGCTAAACATACATAATCAACAAAATAAAATATGCGTTAAAGGATAGTTTTCAAATTTATTAATATCCCGAATTCATTTGCTGAAACGCGAATGTGTTTAATTCTAAATAGTATTTTAAAATATAGTGCATTTTTATTTAAAAATATGTATATTGCCCTCTTACCAGTTTGGCGCTGTCTTTGACAAGTAAGGGCCGGTTTCGATGACAGTGACCATTAATCTCCTCCCATCTGCATAAAATGAAAGGCTATCCAACCATTTCACCCTTGCGGAAAACTCACTATTCAAACGTAAAAAGATGAAACCTTTTCGTTTAACAAATCTGGACCCTGACCAGTCTCACAATTATTGATATACCTACACAAAAGCACATTTTTTAAAGATCCTAATGAATTGTAAAAACTAGTAACTTTATTTTTCGTTTTATATAACTATAGAAAAATACTGAGTATACGAGGTAACAAAAGCAATTTTACTTTGGAAAAAATATTTTAAAAAAAGGAAATGCTTTCAAGGAATATGTGTCATGTCAATATTATTACTATTTTCGAACAAACCTAATCGCTTGTTCTATGAAAATAAGACTAACTTGCTGGTCTTCAAGAACGAGGCGCGAACACCTGACTACTAGATCATTAGGCCAGTGTCTTAATTACTAGTAACAAGCTACAAATTCATATCTATTCGTAAATTAGCGAGCAATCTGGAAGCAATCAATTAACACTGGAAATTAAACCTCCACAGTTAAACCCCAGTTAAAATCAAATACTAATAACACAATCACGAGTCACGATAATGGTTTAATATTCCAAAGATAATATCTGACATTTAGTAAAATTTTTTTTTTAATTTGTCCGATAATTTGGTATTTAGGTTTTTACTCGCCAACCCGGAGAAACAGTCTATCCCGCGTCACCCGGTCACCCCTGAACGGACACCGTGAACACACCGATTGTCACGGTAAGGATGATCGTGACTCAGGATAATTTCTAGGGGCTGATGATGCTCAGCACTGAACTGCACCGGGCAGGCTTGTACTTATTGCCTACAGGGGTTGTAAACTATAACATTCCAACTAATATACAAAAATGTAAATGAATATTGAATTTTGGTTGGATTTATATAATTGTCTTATTTTTAAATTTTTTGTGCACCAATCGAATGTCTAAAATATTTAAAGGTTTTTTTAGGTATTTTTTTTTTCTTTCAATGGATAATGATGATAACGTATAACCACTTTCAAACAACCTTTCGTTTTACACCGATTTATACAGGTGTAACAGATCTAGTCCACAATATTATATGGGTGGATACATGACTAAATTTAGAGAAGAAAATGTTCAAGGAATATATGTGTGAATACTGCACCGTTAAGAAAAATATTATTGTTTGAATTTTTTACATAATCATGGTTAAAAATAGTCTGGCCGCTCAAAATTCGATGAACTTTAACTTTTTGTATTCAATATCTGATTTGGAATTAATTAAATATTTCAATTAATTGTAATAATCGCACAATTACGTTATTTTTTAATGCTTATAGCTCTGACATGGTTTATCTTAGGCACATATTCCTTGAACATTTTCAACGTGTAATTTAGTCAGGTATCCGCCCATAAAATATCGTGGACTAGGTTTGCTACACCCCGTATAAGGGTGACTTCTCCAATCATATGTTCAAATAGATTTTGATTACACTATTATAGGATTTTTTGTAAATGTATTGAATAGTCAATAAACATACTTCGTGAGTAATTCGTTATTAAAAGTAAGTAAAGTAAGTTTCTCCTCGAAGATAGACAAAAGGAAACTTACAGCCATACTTATTAAAAGTTGCACTACTTTTTATGAAATAAAATATTACTTTCCTACGTGTAGTATTGCTAAAAGAACAAAAACCCTTACTTTCGTTCGCGTATTAGTAAGAATTGTCTTAGGGTGATACCATCAATCTTCAGTGGAATTTATTAGTCAAAATGGTGAATCAAAGCGTGTAGGTCGAAAAGTTCTAGGTTAAGACAGGCCAGAGGTTCAAACAAATCAGGTCGCAAGTAGTAAAATAAGTAGGTAAAGTGAGGTCAGCTGATCAGAGAAAAATATATTTTTGATTTGGCTGACCGTCCATTTATTGAGAACAACTTTTATAACAATATATTTTCCTACACAAAATAGCCAACTCTAAATTAGACTGTACTGATTTACTCAAACGCATATTCATTCGAATGCCAATCAGGTCAACCGGATCTAATCTTACATTTAATCTTCCACATTGCAACACCAATGCCAAACAAAGCTCATTTTTCTACCGAGCACCCCTTTATTTCAATTCACACCCAAACGAACTAGACATTTTCAAAACTTCAGTTACCTAAATTAAATCTAAATTCAGTACATAAACTGAAATGGCCTTTATTTTTCATTTTGTTTTTATTTTTATCACACAGATTTTTATTCACTATCCCATTTTCCTTTTCATTCCCCCTCACCCTCATCCTCCTCTTGTACTCACAGTATAAATTATATTGTATCTTCCGAGAAAACATGTAACTGGTTTAATTATTGTTTAGCTTTATTATGATTTTCGTATTTAATGATATACTGTATGTTTTCCGAATAAAATAAAATAAGATTCCGTATAAGTACCAAAGAGATACGTATGGGGATGCAAAGGTGCTTTATGATATTTGTAAAATCTTAATGTTTCAAAATATGTAAACAAATAAAAAAAATTCAACTTACTGTATTGGAAAGTGTAATCTGTAATGTGATACAAAAAGATCCAGGTTCGAATTTCGGTAGAAACAAAAATTTTTTTTTTATAAATTGATTATATCTGTATATCTTTATAATTAATACATTTAATTTGTATTAAAAATAATTTTAACATAGAATAAATAAAATAAAATAAGGGTTTATCGATTTGATTTTTCTTACATCAAAAAAACACAATCTGAACTTGAAATAAAATTTAGACGATATTGAAGAAACCAAAACAAAATACAATAACATGTATAGTGGGGCGGGGTGAACTAGAAAAATATTTTCCATTCCGAAATAGTATTGGTACATATAGCAGACACGAAGCGCGTTTTTTTTTTATCATTAGTACACTTATATAACACAAATAATTACATTAATAAATGATAATAATACATAGTCTTATCATTAATACATGCTCGTATCATGTAATATCTTGCAATCTGTTATATCTTAATAAAAAATCTTAAAATCCATTTATTTGAAGCAGCAAAAATGGTGAGCACTGGTGTCATGAAATTTACACAGCTTATTTTGTTTGAAATCTCTAGATGAACGTGACTGTTTTCAGTTCGCAATATCATTTTCATCGCGATCTATGCTACTTTGAAATATTTATTAGAACAAAACGTAATACAATATAAATGAATATTGAATTTTGGTCAGTTGAGTTCCATATATTTCAATAAGAAAAAATATTTTGAAAAATAATCTTGAAATATGTATTTGTTGTATTTGGACTCGCTTTGAATACATATTATATGACGGCTTGATTTGTTTTGGCTTTTCTCTTTCCTGTAAGCATTATTTTTTCAGTGAAATATAATTAATATTATAATATATATAATATTAAAATTAATGTACACAAAATCTAAATCTCGGGCGAAGTCAAGTAGTTATGTTTGTGTTTTGATAAAAGATATAAAAAAAATCAAATTTTCGTTACAGATTTGGTTAAAAGAGCTTAATGCAATTTTCAACCCAAAATCAATTTATGATAGAAGTTTAAAAATGAAATGTATAAGGCATTTAGATAGCAACTTGAAGTATCACTACAAGAAAACGTTCCTGGCCTCTCAAGTTCCAGATTCGCCCCGCAGTCCATGTTGCGCCAGTCTCCCCCATTTCGGGCCACTCGACATCTCCTTCGACGAAATTGCATTATGGAGGGTTGTTAAACTACGTAATTTTCAGTTTAAAATCTTTTGAATTCACCTCGCATCTACCGGCAGCAGCTATCCACCATCACTCATCCGGCGGCGTCTAACCTCCGACCAGCCAGGCCTCTGTAATTGATGGGTTCAGAAATTCGCTGTCATTAAAGGATTTTTTTTAAAATACAGTTTTGTACAACAATAGCAAAACTGTCGGTGGATGATAAACGCACTTTCCTCATTGTCCGTCGTAATTGATTTACTGAACACGTGCTACTGTTATTTAAAAATAATAATTTTAAAGATAATTTTTTGTCAATCATTTTTTTTTTTAATATTTACACGTTTTATTATGGAATTTATTTTAGAGATTATTTAAAGTATCGAAAAAAATTGCGAGCAAAAATGTATGTCATAAAAATATACACATTTTTTTGTACTTATGTATTAGATTAGAATCGAACCCATTACTGTCTATTTTCAAGCAGGCACACCGTTGCTCAGTTCCCATACCCATTATTCTCAATATAATGTAAAGAGTTATGCGTAATATAAATAATTATATTTTATACATTGATTATAACCCATAAATAACCACTACTATATCTTATTGCCACGGTGTAAATGAAAACTCATTTTCCAGGTAAAAGAATGTTCCAGGCTCGAGTCCCGGTGATAACTATTATATATATTTTTTCGATAGATTGATTTTCCGTTTATTCTTATAAATGATTAATCTAATTTATTTTAATTGTCAATCTCTTAAATTGCAACGATTTCATTAAATGATATATATTATATTTAAATTGGATAAATCTATGTAACTTTTAATGTAAAAAATAACTTTCCATTTTTTGTTAAATTTGTTACATAATCAAGAATATTTGGCCGCAAGACATGAAAAGAGATTGCGCAATCGTGTAACAATGCAGTGACGACGATTATTATTATGGTCGATTGTCAAAACTTCACCAATAACGCCCAGACAAAGGATGACTGGTAGCCCCTCCACTCAAGGCGAGAATTATGTCATCAGCTTCCTTTTTTCTCCTCCATCCATTATCCCTCACCAGCTACCAGAGCGACGTGATGATGCAAAACTCGCCTTTTTATGCAACAAAACTACCCCAAACATCTGCTAATTAGTTACAGCCCCAGGAATGTGCGGGGCGACCATTTAATAACGAAATCATCGTCTGTTGCACTAACAATGATATTAATTGGTTGCATTCTGAATATTTTTTAAACAGACCGACAGCAATGGAAGCCGCCTATATAACTCCGGCACGGTATTATCACAGAACGTGAATGTGCACTTTCCACCCGTACAATACCTTTTTGTGGGGGCCGAAAATGTAATTAAAATTTAATCAAGAATTGAATTGTTAAGATTTCAATGAAGACAAAACGCCTTCTGAAGAAGTGATGCGCCACGAAACATCTTATTAATTTTGTTACGTTAATATTGAAAAGCCTTTGGCGTGAAATCAATACTCTGAAGTTTTGTAAGAAATTTTGGCTTTCTTTGTGAAAAATATTGTACCGAGTTTCGATGTACATACCTACATACCTCCTTTACTTTACGTAACACTTATTCTTGATTTAAATGGTACATATTTTCGTCTTTGCAAAATAAAGAAAAAACCATCGTTAACATAACTATTCAGTGCTTACTTTGCACGCAAAGCACGTTTATTTGTCAAAGACCCAAGTGATTTTCGTGCATCTTATATCCATTCAACAACTTTTGTTTACCGAAAGCCAGTTTTGCACGTTTCTTTCTTCAGACTTAAATCAACAAAGGCTGTAAATATGAATTGTCAATACTTCCGGTGAACTGTGGCAAGGAACCGATTCGTTCCGGTTTCATTATTATGTTATGTTATTGCATTTGTGTTTAAATATTGCGTCTCGGCAAATAATATATTCTTTCGTATTTTTTAATGTTGAATACATATTATAATTACAGTTTTGCCATGAAAAATTACATTCAAATATTTTAATTTTTAATGAAATGGATTGTATTCGTGATCCAAGCCTCTCTATTGTCAACCGATCGCTATACCAACCTACAATTGTAATACAATAAATAATAAACCTTTATGATCACTATCTAAATACGTTTCTCACACTATAATTTGTTAGTAGATAAAATACTTATCCATTCTTAGCCTCCGCTATGCCAGACACAGTGGTAGCTTCTGGAACGCTGTTTTTCGAGTTCTTATTCTTCTTCCACAGCACTACATCCCAGAGTAGGATTTGACCCCACTCTTCAAGTACTTTTCACCGATTCCTATTCTCCAGTTCTCAGAACCTCCCATCCTGCTCCAGTCCTCTTCCATACAGTCATCGCACCTCTTCCTTGATCTGCCTCTTGGTCTCATCCACTTGCTCATGATTTTTAGTATTCTGTCATCTGACATTCTTTCAATATGGTCAGTCCATCCCATTCTTTATGACCTATAGAATCTTATAATTGTTTCTTACTTAATTAATTTTGCGAGTTTTTAGATCAAATTTTAATTAATCAAACATCGTTCTTTTTTTCACTAACAAACAATTATAAAGCAAAATTTCAAGAAATACATTTAAAAAATACAAACTATGATACTCTTTAAGTCGATCAGAATCATTAAAATCAAATTCGTGACGTGTCCACTTTTGTAATTCAAACATGGAACAATTATGTGTTAAAATTGCTGCATATCGGTTTATTCATTTAATATCATTAATTTTGCTATTAAATACTAATTAAGTATATTACTTATAAAGATATATATAAAATCAATTTTATTGAAAAATATTGTTGTTGCGCTACCGGGATTCGAATCTGGATAGCTTTCAAATAATGAAACGACAGATGTATTCATTTGAAAAAATGTAACATATAGGTTTGAAAATTTATCGTCAAAAATACTAGCACTGTAGCACAGTTGCACCTTCCCCGGATTGTAAAGAGATCCAGGTTCGAATCCCGGTCGCGTAACAATAATATTTGTCGATAAAATTGATTTTGTATGTATATCTTTATAATTAATACATTTAACTAGTATTTAAAACATCACAGGCCAATGTTCTGAATAATTACATCTTCACATTAAGAACGTGTTCTTAATAATTTAGCTATTTCTTCAGATATTTTTTTAATTAATTATCTTACTCACATGTTTTATGTTATCAAAATCTAGTAAGCACTGAAATAACTTATCATATGCAGCTAATCTTTACTATTTATTATTTACAATAAAAAATCCACACTCCCAGGTGGTATATACTTACTTATTATTTTTGACATTCTGAGTGACAGCTTTAAGTGTCATTAAAGCACACGTCCTAAGTGACGAGACATGTTGATGGCAATCAAATGGTTACTACATAATTATGTAATGCCCATTCGTGTTTGGGTCTTCACGACTTGGAGTACGCATTACTTCAGTTTCTTTCGTACTTCACACAGCACTCGTGACTCTTAAATTTGAAACTATTCAATAAATAAAAAATTAATCTTGAATTTAAATATTTCATATTAAAACCAACGATAAACTTACTGTAAAGCATTCGATAAAATATTTTTATTATTTAATAATACATATACAATCTATTCCGCTTAATTGGGACACAAATAAGCGGCTGGCTCTAATAAGCGAAGTTTAAGGTAAAATTAAAAAATAATATGTATGTGTTTTTGAACTTTATTAAATTACAGAAAATTAATACATACATACGAATTACAGAAAAATAATACATAATTAATTATTAGGTATACTTATAAATATGAAAAAATAAAATAATCAATAATGCTGAAAAAAAAATTTAGCAGACAATTATAATAACAGTAACTTAAAAATAATCATGAAAATAATATTCATTTATAACAATAAAAAATATATTTCTGCAAAAATATATTTATAATAATAAAAAACATATTCATGAATTGTAGCCTGTCTTGTGTTTTTGTAGAATTGCAATGGTACTAAATCAGCGCATGCGTTCAGTGTGGATGTTGGGCATTTATTAACATATTTATTTTAATTTTTAATTCACTGTCCCAATTAAAGGGAATGGTGTCCCAGATAACCGAAGTGATTTTTTTTTATTAATATTAAAAATATAATACAATTTCAATAATCAGTGGATATATATATATATAATATATTTTAACATTTGTTTCTTCTCTATGAGAGTAAGACTCGTGTACAGAGAAGGAATATATTCGAGTTAATTTATGTTTCAGTTAGTTTGTGTATATATTTTTTATACTTCAGTTACAAATTTGTGATAGTCCGTAATTTGGGATTTGGCCCAAATAACCGGCTGGTCCGGTAAACCGGTGATCCAATTAAGCAGAATCGGGAGTATATTTGAGTTAATTTATGTTTCAGTTAGTCTGTGTACATATTTTTTATACTTCAGTTACAAATTTATGATAGTCCGTAATTTGGGATTTAGCCCAAATAACCGGTGGTCCAATTAAGCAGAATCGGCTGTATATCGAAAATATTTAAAATGTAAATATACAAGCTGCAAAATATAGAGTGTGAAATTTTTAATTAAACAGTTTTTCTCTTGTAGTAAAAATTTGTCTGTATTGACAAAAATGTCCTGTTAGGCTCTCTTCCATCTTCTATCATTTATTAGTTTCTATTTTCTATTTCTTAGTCCCGGTTCTAACTAATCCGTCTCAAAAGATAAATATTTACATCGTCTTTTAACAAAATAATAAATACTTTATTTCAGAAGAGCAAACGCGACTCATGTACAAAAAATGTTATTTTTGTCTGCCTATATGTTCTCTACACGATCATACACTCCTTAACCGATAATAACCAAATTTTTCATAATTACTCTTAGGACCCTGCGATAAATATCAGCACCATTCCTCTTTCCCTGGCCACTCCACCAAATTCCCTTACCCTCACCACCTCGACATTAATGTTTATGTCGTCCGCTGAATACCATCCGCTTTAAATTTCGAATAGTTAATCTTTAAGATCTTGTGAAAAAGGTATGAAACTTACCTCCTCCTCCTTCACCCCATTCTCTCACCGGATATAAACGTATTATATTGAATCCATTCTCAATTTTGCTTGGTTACACTTTAGTACTCTAAGAATTATATGATCATCTCTCTCTCTCAGAGATCTTACTCTTCCCTTATCTGGACCAAATATAGCACACTTCGTTACTCTTTAAGGCATTTTCAAAATAAAGGCATCCCTCTCCCCTCTCCCCTTCCCATAAACCCCTATTTTAATTTATAATTGATGCTAGCAACACTGGGTACAGACCGCTAGTTAATTATAATCCCAGAAACACTGTGGGAAAAATAGGTCAATGAGGTATTTTTTTGTGCACAGTAATAATAATGAATAATAAGATGTAAAAAGTAAAGTTACTAAAATAATTCAATATACGTGTATAATAAAAAATGTATCTACCGTATTACAATAATATGAATCAAATTAAAAATGCGAAAATGTTAAGGATAATATCACATAGAAATGGGATAAAATGTAATCCTATTGGCCTTTTTCGTTTTGTTCGCATTTTTCCTTTCAAAGGGAAATAATAAAAGTCGGTCAAGTGAAGTCCTATAACCTAAGTCTCCATCCATAATAAATGCCCTCCGAGATCAGAATGTCCTTCTTATTTTGTAGCAGGGTGAGATAATCCTGATTTAATAACGCCAAGAACCTCAGGGCGGTATTGAATTATGAGCAGAGATATATCGCTGCCTTGTAATCGTGGAATTTCAAATATTATATTATTTTCAATTCTTAATATTTAATGGCATTACAATGGTTATAAATGAATGTATAAATAAACTATAAACTCCAATTTCAATAACGTTATTTTCACACACATGTATTGTTTCATTTGAATCTAAATCAGAACAAAATTTTACCAAATCTCTCGTCTTCTAAATATATATAAGAATGTATTTTGTGTTATTTACAAAGTTAATTAATATACACTGAAAAATTACCGAATTTTATACCTTACCATTTCGAATGCTTTAATATGCAATAAGGAATCCTTACCTATATAATAGTAATAAACTCCATAGATGATCGCTGCTTTCTTCTTATTTTAAATAGGCAATCTACCCTTCAAGAGTGATTTGTGCCATGTATCAAGTTAAAACTTAATTTTATAGAAAAAAGTACCATGATATTACAAAATACGTAATATTACATTATAAGTCAATACCGTTGTCGTTTAAAAAATTTGCTATCATATAGATTAAATGTGGCGAGTTAAGGGAAATAAGATGACACAAGTTAACCAAGAGTTGAAAATTACCATGGACGGGATTACTGAAAAAAAAACCTGTGATCCGCAATGGGCAGGCAAAAAAGATATGGTCAAGGGTTTCCTCCTCGGCACCACACTCACACATTGGGGAATCTATCAAGTTTAATCTGAACAAATGTGAGGCTACCTGGCAATACCATCGCTACCTCATAATCATGAAATTTTAAATATTGTCATTCTTTATTTATAATTTTTAAAACCATTTATTTTTATAATTGCACTAGTATAACGTATAATTAATTTATCCGTAGATTCATTGTAAATTCAATATCATATATCACCACTTGATTAAATCTAAATAAATCATTTCACCGAACGCACTCTCGTTCAAATATTTAATTAACTGTTACTTTTTAATTTATACAAATTTATTAGATTATTGAATGTTTATATACTTATACAACGAATTAAATTTTTATAGCGTTTCAGAAGTTTTTAAATCCTTTCATTTTTTATACTTTAATATGCGATAAGGGGCAGTTAATACAAATACATACTCGTAATTCATTACATAATTTGTCATACCGTACGAAAATTAATGCAACATTCAAATTAAAGAGATTTATTTACCCACCAAATTATTTACAGTTTATTTTTTAATACAAAAAAAAAACATAAATGTAAAATACGATAAACGTACCTGCAGCGTGACCGCATAAATAAAAGTATTTTTCATATTCCGATGTTACCATGCTAAATCAGAGTCATACAGTGCCGGAAAGGCTAAACACTACCGCGATGTACCACAATATAATAACCTTTGTGGCAAATGACAATAAGAGATAAAATCCTTTTCAGTCTCAATGATCTCCCGGGCGATGGTCCCTACAATGAAAATAATAATTATTGTCCCCGCCGTGTGTCCAATTGACATGCCAACCGTTTCAAATTCCACAATATTGTGTGAATGGGGTGAAGGTTCCATTTGTGGGGATTTTTATTATTATTATTAATAATTTAATACTTTATCACTGTTTAATGAAATTTACTTTTGTAGAAGTACTGAAATCAAAACACAGTTTACGGATCAAAAGTTCAGATGGGCAATAAGGTGTTATTTTGCAAAGATATAATCAAAATATCGTAGTATAAATTATTAAAAATTTTGTTTTCAACCACTTTTATGAGTTCGATTTAATACACCAACCGGTTTCCGAAAAATTTTTTCCTTCATCAGGATATCAAACAAACTAACTTAAATCATGTCAAATTGTTTTTACATTTAAAATTCAATTTTTTTAAAATTAATTTTAAAAATTGCTATTTAAAAAATAAGTCTAGTACCTAACATAAATTGTTACGATGATGAAAGACGTGTAAATCGACTAAATTATGTTAAATTATTGGAAAAAAATTTAGACTAGGACTTGTGGTTAAATCTAGTTAGTTATTATAATATTTTGGTTCATTTTACACGCTTCACTTATTTCTAATGAATCTGAATTGATCAATTTAAGATCAAAATTGTTTATATATAAAATAGACAATTCTAATTTTTTATCAAAAGTATCATCACTTTCTAATAAATGATTCGAAAATTCAATATAAAATTTCTTATGTTAAAATCAAAATTTTGTTTTAGGTATATAATGTATATCCGTTTTCACATAAAATATACTGCATTCTTGTCACCTGTTGACCAACTTAATATGACGGAATTTGTATCTCATTAATTGACACGGTGGTTACTTTGCTGTGTTACGTAATTATTTGAATTTTCACTAGCTTGGTTGTGCAACAAAAAGAATTTGTATCTAGTTACTTTCTTCTGCGCGTTTTTTCGTCTCGTTTCATTATTTTTGTTATGTATTACAGGAGATATTATTTCGCACGTATCAATATGACCTGGACATTACACCATCTGACTTATGTACCTAGAATTTATTTTATTTTTCCAAAAACATTATTATTAAGCATACTCAATAATAGAACTTACCCACTATATAACATGCCGATTCTTTGTAGGAGTAGGAAAATAGGATATAATAAAATGCCTCACTTTTCTGTTCTGGCGCTTCTTCGTACATGTGTACTCGTCAACCAATATGGATCATCAATCATCTTCCGATATCCAATACTTATTTTTCATGGCCATTGCCACCAGCACTCACATATATTCAAATATATTTTTTTACCATTCATATAAATTTCTCAATAATTATGTTGTCTACATCGTATCCAAACAATGTGATCAACCCTTTCATAAAATTTAGATCTAAGATTGGGTTTATGAAATAAATAGATATTTTATGTTATACCTGAAATTACAATATTGTAATATATATATATATATATATATATATATATAATTTAACTACGTGCAACAGAAGTTGTAAGTAATTGAAAAATTTACTAACAAGTTTCTTTATTTCTCCATTTTTTAGAAAGAAGATAGAGGATCGCACTCCTCTATTCTCTTCGTGCTCTTAAGACTCTTAGTAAAACTTTATATGTGTGATGCGAACTAGAGGCACTCGTACAATCCCATCATTTTTATAAAAATTATAAATTATGTAAAGATATGTGTTTACACTCAATTATTTCATTTTAATAATAATTTCAAATTATATTATTCTTTACTTCAAAGAATCTGGCTTAAAAAACCTCTTTTCCAGTGATGATCGTTCACCTGTTCCGCCTCTGCCGTGAACCAGCGGCGTCCAACCGCGGTATGGGCCTATTGTCCCCTAGCTTGATTTATTAGACCTGGTCAATAAACGATGTAAAAGCCGATGTAGCTGTTGACAAAAACCAGAAGTGAAATAACAAATAGCCTGTAGCCTCTGTACCTGTCTAGGTACACTCATTCTTCACAGTATGTTCCTAAAAGCGTGAGAATCAACATATTTTTTTCTCATACGATATTACAAAATGATTAGAAAACTGTCAATTTTAATAATACTTCAATCATTTGAAATAATTTATATTTAAAACGTTGGATAATAATGAAGGACCTTAATAACTAAAAAAAATATCCAGATTCTCTATAAAAAAAAACTCCACAACACTTGAATAAAATGTGATTTAAACTGGAACGCGGCGTATCCTGAGACAATAAACGAAACAATTTCAGAATAAAATATAAAATAATTTCATTAAATTTTTAACTCCTACTCTAGGAGATACTCTAAAACCGCCTGGGAATAACAATGGACAGAGAAAAGTGGAAGACACTTGGGGAGGCTTTCATCCTACAGTGGAACAAAAACGTCTGAAAATATTTTTTAATAATTATACAATTAAAGACGATAATATGTAATGTGGTGTATGGATATAGAAAAAGTAATGTGTGTGTGAGGAATATATTATGAAGCGATCTATGTGAAGGATATGTGCGAAGGAATATGTACACAGATATTTATACGTACATAGATCCTAAGGATTTTATAAATCTCTCTTAAAGTCATGAAATATGTATACCTTGTTAAGATTTGAGAGATGGTCATAAATCACTTGCATACATGCGCATATGTTAGTTGTGCAACTTAATGCATGTATTCATAATTCTCGAATGGGTGGCAAATGTCACAACTTGACAGTAATATTATTTATTGCCTCCTATTTTAAAATGCATTCTAAGAAATATTATCTATATATTGTATACTGCCTGCTTAAATAACCAACACAATTATTTCGCCATTTTGGGCATAGTTTGTGAATTTACACAAATTATAAATATCTTACCTATGTTTTTATTATGGCTTGATACAGGTGTTCGCTGGAAGCCATTTAATGTCAACAAAGGCAATTCATAACTTGTAAACAGACAAATAAATGTACATTATTATTAATAACAATAATAATAATGTTTACTAACATATTGCAATGTCTAAATACTTACATTTCAATATTAAAATAGAAACGTTTTAGTGTATATAGTTGAGTTTATCATGTAGTACAAATTATTAATTGTAATATAATTCCACAATATCATTGAAATATATAAATCAATATAATCGTAATAAAAGTTTGACTACCGCTGTATTTTCGTCTTATGTACTGTAAATTCAATCCAGTTTTTATTTGTGTAAAAATCTCTTTTTTTACATTATGTACTTGTTTCCGATTTGTCTCTCCCACTGGGATATTCCCGTATCTGTAGAGACAAATTTACAGCTTTTTCGGCTTTAATTTAACATCTTCTAAATTTATGTTTAAAAAACAATCACTAAAACCCTCAAGAATCTCAAACAAATCTCGGGAATTATCAAATAAAATATCGTTACGTTAAATTTAAGAACGCGTAGAGAACGTAATGAATAAATAATATTAATAATTTAAGAACGCACAGAGAACATAATGGATAAATAATATTAATAATTTAAGTTTATGGTGGTTTGCAATTTAATAATAATAATAACAATAATATGTATAAAGTTCCTCTTTCGATAGCAAAATTTTGATCTACCGTTTCATACTCGTATCAACCATATTAGATTTTAAAAAAGGGTTAATAGGAGGCTATAGCACCGCACTCTTCTATCGCGACACACGATTCTGTATGAAGACCTCCCCAAGTGTCTCCCACTCTTCTCAGTGCGCTGCTATTATTCGCTGCCACGTATTTCCGCAAAATTTGATGATTTAGTCAGCCCAGCGGATTTAGTTAGCGAGGCGGCCTGTCCAATGGTTTGAAGTATCCTACCTATTGCCAACTCATTTTTTTGAAAAAATCCATTATATCAACTCCTTTTACTCATATGCTTATTTTCTTGTCTCTTCGTGTGATGCTTAAAATACATATTTCTATGCGTCTTTACGTTAGTATATATATATAAATATAAAAATAACGTACATAAAATCCTTCCCTTAATTGAATCTTCATTAAATAAAATGAAAACTCAGTTATCTTAAAAAAAAATAATTATAATATTACGGATTTAAATATAGCGCTTTGAGAAATAATTAATATTGCGATAAAAATACTACCCATGTAAAATTTCCTAGAAATTAGTAAATATTCGAATTGGAATTCAAATGATTTAATTAAATACTACTTTAATTCGAGAGTGGAGGCTCCCGTAGAACCCACGCAATAGCACAAAGCATATCCGCCCAAGGTTGAAATTTTCAAAGCGCGGGAAAAGACGTCACCATATTGGCTTTTTTCCCGTCTCTTGTGCCTATTTTCATATTACATAAATAACATTATGATTCATGGACGTGGAAGGGAGACAGGGTTGGTTGTACTGTGTAATAATGAATTTATAAGGGAGCGGAACATTATACACGCGCTTTACAGGGTTAACACGAAGTGTGTATAAAATCAATCAATTTAATTAAAAATATAATATTCTGTTAATTTTCAATGAGACCACATTTAATTTATGAATTTACGATTTTTCAGAACTTAGTTCCTTGATAATTAAAACAAAATAGATAAATAATTTAGAGGGATATGTAGAAAAAATCTAGGTACCTATCTCGGTATTTATCTCGGTACCCACTATGTATATTTTTTCGATTCATAGATTTTTTCCGTACATCTTACCATATGATTTATCTAATTTATTTTAATATTTTGTAGTATTTACCGTGTGAAACAGAGACCTTAGAGGGCTACACATTTCTATTATTCTTATCTTTCATGTCAGTATTTCTACAAACATTACTAACATTACCCTCATTAAGAATTTGTTATATTTGATCAAATTACAAATTCTAAAGATTAATTTAATACGTTTCAATCAATTGACAAAATTTTGTTCTATGTTTATCTCTTTGATAATCCAAAATAGGGTTTTAGTGCGCCAACAATATTAAAATGGCGTCAAAAAAATAATCGAGACAATTGAGTCTGAATTTCCAGTGGAAAAGCAAATGTTAAAAAGAATTTTATTGCTGATCTGACATAAGTATTCACATTATTGAATAATTTATGAAAATTACAATAATGATGTGTTAATAAGGAATTTTTTTTAAGTTAATTAAACTTACCTCACTGCCATTTCAGAACTCGTTTTTCACTAAAATCATCAACTTTTGAACGTAAAATCTGGAATTCTATTATTTGCATAATGTTCAAAAAATTACCCTTACGGACTTAGTCTAATCTATTTTTTTTAAATGATAAAGAAAAATATTTTAAGATGTTCACTTGCATATTTATAGTGTTGAAAGAATGTGTAATTTTTAATAAACTGATTTAACTTTTATTTGCGTATTTTAAAGGGTAGCGTTAATTATGTAATTGGTTAATATTATATATTTCTTTTAAGAGCATTTATGAAACATATATAATAAGGCATCTAGCAAGATGTATTGTGATACAACATTCAAACATTACGTTTTATTAAAATAATTGGTAATAAACCTAATACAGTTATAGTTTGAGCTTATCGAATTTAAATACGAAAATTTGTTCATTTCCTATTTTTTTTTATTTTATTACTTCATAATTTATTAGTGCTTGAAATTTAACTTGTTTTCATTACATTACATTACGTCATTACATTTCTGACTACGTAGATTGATGTTAAAAATCGTGGTTGTATTTAAGATATATTAAAAAATCACTTTTGTAGGTACCTATCATCAAAGGTATCTTCTCAATCAAAATTAGAAAAATCGATCAACATAAACTTACTTTTAAGTGACCCTATATCTCTTAGGTATTGTACAAGACCTGAGATTACTTCGACCTGGATACAATATATTATGGCCGTTATTGGGAATGTCTCTTGGATGACAATGCCTGTCAACCTATTGATGACAATGAAATCAGATTACGTTCGCTCGCTTTATTCCACTTTTTGTGATCAAAAAAAGAATATTTAAGTTTTGGTTCGAAGCAAAGATAACTTTGTTCCCTTTCACCTTGTGCTTGAATTTTAGGCTGTGTACTTAACTACGTAATCTATACTCCTGTCATTTTCGGTATTCACGCTATTGAAGTTTAACTGTCTTTCAATACTTTAAAAAATTACAGCTTAGATGACTTAAAGTAAAATAAAAACTCAATAAAAAAATCATTATTGAGGTTGAGCAACAAGTCTTATTCGTTTTTCTGAGCTTGATAAACTTTTGTAGCTTTTTTATAAATATTTAATGATATTTTGTCGACAAAATGTATAATATTATTATATTTTCGTAGAACGCAATCACTTTGTGGTTTGACACATTAGAATAAATAAAACACAATCACTTTATATAAAACCATGAATTTTATTAAACGCCAATTGGTTTCGCTTATTTGTATTTATTTTTAGTTTTAAATACGCCATGGCGATGTATGAGCTAAGCGAAACCGATTGGCGTTTAATAAAATTCGTGGTTTTATGGAAAGTGATTGTGTTTTATTCAATATTTTATATTATTATTAATTAAAGTGAATTTGTTTCCTCATTTAATAATAATAATTAACATAAAAAATTTTAAGATTCTGTGTACGCAGAAAACATCATATCATCATCGATCTTTTAATATACATATAAGATATATATCAGGTATGTAAATATGAAACCGGAATTTGCCCGTAGATGGCCCTAGCTGTCAAAGTAGTTACCGTCAAACCGCGTCATTGGCGCCATTTTCTTGTTTTGACATCTGACAAAGATTTTTAACACATAACAATACAAGTTTCATACAACACCATAGTTTTTAATAGCGTTGAACATATCAATTTTGTGCATGGAAACTACGATTTGCGGACAACATTGATTTTCTGTTACATTTGAAGATAACTGCGAATGCTTGTAGAAGCTTACGGTGAGTAAATCACAGTGCATTGAGTGGTTTAAAAAATCGCTATGGACGGAAGACAATGCTCTGTGTTTGGTGAGATCAGAAGGATGTGATCTATTACGAGCTGCTAAAACCTGATGAAACCGTTAATACTGAACGCTTCCGACAACAAATTATCAATTTAAATCAAGCTTTGCATGAAAAACGACCAGAATATAAAAAAAAGACAACACAAAGTGAATTTGCTTCATGATAATGCACCATCACACACAGCAAAACTGACCAAGGAAACCATTGAGGCGTTTAGTTGGTAAATACTTTCGCATGCAGTTTAGCAGCTCAGCAGACTTGGCTCTATCCGATTACTACTTATTTGTTTCGATGGGACACGCACTTGCTGAGCAGCGCTTCACTTCTTACGAAAATATACGAAAATGGCTCGATGATTGGTTTGCCTCAAAAGAGCAATAGTTTTTCAGAAATTGTCAGAGATGGGAAAAATGTATAGCTAGCATGGGCAATACTTTGAATAAAATATTTTGTTTCATTTTCATACAATGAACGTGTATTTTCTATACAAAAATTCCGGTTTTATATTTATATACTTAAGTATAAGAAAGAATGAACATAAAATTTCTGAAGAATACGACACAGGCTCAGATCCACCAGAAAACCGTATGGCAATTACAAGCTTGACAGAAGCTGAAAAAAGCTTAGAAATTTTAAAAAGCGTATATTCCAACGAAGAACGCGCTATAGCTACAAAGAAATTAATAAAAAAAATATTAGCTAGCTACTAATAAATTCTGCGTGAAATAAAAAATACATTGTGGCGTCAGACGAGTTTGCTAGATTATATGAAGCCATCGACATCGAAATAACTATGTTTTGCGTATCTCAATTTTGTATATACCTATATATTTTATATTTAACTAAAGTAATGATTTTGTTAGTCCATTTTTCCCAATTAAGCAAAATTTCTATACAAAGTTGTTCACCGACCTACGCGATTTTCGTCGGCCCCACCTATCGCGTAACATGTACTGTACATACATTTGTATACTTTTCTTAGTTGTCGAATGAAAGGGTTCAAATCTACAGAATATAAAATTATTCAGTAACCTTTTTGTATACAATTTAAAGCAAATTACATGTTAAATACAAATTAAATATATTAATTAGAAAGATATAGATAATAAAAAAAATAACAAATTACATGTATTTTGTTTACAACTTAGTATATTCGTATTATATTTATCAATAGGTATGATAATAAAAAATAAAAGTTTGGCGAGACTATGTACGCAAGAACGAATCGAAATATAATTTTAAATTCCATAATAGATAATGTACCAATGTACCGTTCATAGAAAATTATATGAAATCATATTACGAGATTATGATGAATATGTTTTCGATTTATGTATAGATTTTTTTTTACTTTGGTTTTCAGGTCTTACGGAGTACCGGGTCACTAGGACCTTTTTCTCCTTCGTCATATTGCATGCCAATACAGATTTTTGTACTTAAGTATATTATAACAGGAACTATTAATACGTATTTTAAAATGAATACTTTGTTCCTTAGAACGAATTATTCGTGCAATAAAATAATAAAAATTGACCAAGTTTAGGTTAGGTTTATATATTTAATGTTCATTTTTTATTATTGTAATGCACAAATAATTTGTTTTATTGAACAGAGTATTTATTTTTATGCATTGTTATATCGTACCCTGTTATAACGAGCTATGTTTTAAACCTACGGTTCTAATGTGAATGCTTATAGTCGACATTTACGCTCGCTAGAATATCTGCCGTTAAATTGTGTATTTGAGAAAAGAAAAGAATGAAATATTGACCGCGCTAATTAATCTTAGTTTTCTTATTATCCTCAGGTGGTCTCAACCATGGACGCCATGTCCAAGTACTCTCTGGAGGCTGAAAAGTACCGGGGAGCCTACGGCATGTATGCCGAACCCTCCCGCGGGTACCTGGACTCCACGCTGTCCAAGGCCTACATGTACATGGAGCAGCAGAGTCCGAGGGCCTACCCGATGGACATCAGCAAGATGTACTCGGAAGCGTCGGCCGCCGCCGCCGCAGGAGCCGCCCCGTCAAACTCCCCGAGGTCCACGGCCGATTCTCCAGAGCTGGCTCCCAGAGGAGGTAACAACAACGGCGACGGCGGAAGCTCCGCGTCATCGGCTTCCACCGCTTCTCCAGGGGCGCTCCCGGCCTACTACTCCGGCGCTGGACTTCTCCCGGTGCCTCAGTACGGCCAGCACTACCCGACGGCGGCGCAGTCATCCGGGGAATTCAGGAGGCCCCTGACTGTCATCTTCTGACCAGATTCCCTATAGCATAACGCTGAAAAGGTGAACGCTGTTTCGCCTAACTTTTGGGACTCAATGACGAAAGGTCTTAAGTATCCAGCCATTTGAAACAAGTATTTATTGGTTTAGAATTTAAACAAGAAAATTTTCTTTAGCCAAAAGAGTGCAGTAAAGTGATTCAGTGAACATGTTTACGCATAACAATTACTATATAATATGTACATATTTAAACAGTGATTACACACCGGACTAAATGGTTAAACCAGATCATCTTTTGTTCACCACTTTGCCGCATGGCCATTATATTCTTCTATTTGACATTTAAATAATAATTTTGATCGTCGATATATTTGTACTTAATAGCCAATTTTAGACTTACATCAACCTTTTAATGAATTGAACTATTTTCATCACATTTCGTGAGAAAAATTCATTCATTTATCTAA
This sequence comes from Eubasilissa regina, assembly GCA_022840565.1. Taxonomy (NCBI): domain Eukaryota; kingdom Metazoa; phylum Arthropoda; class Insecta; order Trichoptera; family Phryganeidae; genus Eubasilissa; species Eubasilissa regina. Next base: position 34,735,092 of record JAINEB010000018.1, read on the forward strand.
ATGCAAAAAAATATATAATATTATATTCATCTTTCGTATGACCATTATTTGTGATAATTGTAGATTTACTTTGTCCCCTGTTTACCCTTCAAATCAAATAAATCAATTTATTACATTAATTTGTGTTATTTCAATAAGATTGCTTGTGATTTTTAACAACGAATCTTTATACTAAAGGTATCACAGAGTATCTTTCGTTTTTATTGAGTATCGCTTTCGTTGCTGAATTGTATATTGAAAAAATATTGTTATTACATATCATTAAGTAACGACACATACATAAAAAATATGTACGTAGAAATATAGATGATTCTTAGATATTCAATTGATGAAAAATCAAAAAAGAAATGGTTAATACATTGTTTACAAATAATGTGACAAAATAAATTAAAATTTACTATTTCCGGATGAAGTTTTCCGTTTATTTTACCACGTCAGTTTTTATTATACCAGTTTTTTTTTATTAACAAATTATAAAACATTCAATGAATATATATAAATATTTAAAAAAACTTTTGTAAAATGTTTAGTATTGTACTTATATATTATGTTTTAATATTTCTGTGATGTAAAAATGTAAATACGCGTAAGCATTAACAGCAAAATTAATCCAATGTTATTGAACACTATGTATAATTATATTCATATTTGTAGCATCATGCTATTTTTTAAGTATTTCAGTGAGATTTATTTATCTTGTAATAGTTCAAATTATTACTGTCGTATGTAGTGAATCATGTATACGGTTCCTGTAAATACTTAGAAAAGTACTTAAATCATAGTTATCTTACTATTAGAGTATAATTTGAAGGAGGTCATGATCATTTTAAATAGTTTGTAATTGTTATAATAAAATATTGTATTATTATTACATTTAAGATATTATTTGTAAATATGTTTAAATGATGAAGTTCGTTATTTAAGAAACAACTATTAAATAATATATGTACTTTTCTCCTCAACTTAAATATTATAGTCAGAAATATTTTATCAAACCACAACCGTGGGGCACCTTCAAAGTTTTCGGTCTTTCATTTAGTATTCAAATATCGGAGCGTTGGTTTGTATAGTATATCAACTATATTCGCCATTTAATTTCAAGTCGGTTTTTACTTATTATTATACATTTATCTAAATAATTCTTCCGTCTAATTTTCAATAAATTTATTCACATGAAGAATTTCCGGGATCGATTTGTAAAAATAATTAAAACTGGTTGCCCGTTCCTTCGATATCCACACTGTATCAGGAGCACAGATGACCAATAACGCCCCGAAGCAGCTGCCAAAGTGATATCGACTAACTAATATTTTTTTTAATAACGGTTTAAATCTAAATTACAGTGTTGAAAGTTGAAGTTATCGTAAACGGTAATTTAATATCACCAGCAACCTATTTATGGATCCTATTTAAATTCATGTATATGTCTTAAAGAGCAAGCAATAAGACGGAACTGCGAATATCCACGCCATGACTTCCGCAAAAAAGCAATAAAATTTTGAGAAAAAGAGTTCGGTACTATGTGAGAAAGACCTAGTTGATCCTACATATAAAACCTATCCGCGTTGATTGGATAGACACTATTGTACAAATGTTGTTCTAGCAAAATAATTATTTAAAATTAAATATAATACAACAGAAACATTTATGCCAAATAGATCCAAACATTATCAAAAAATATATATATTGAAAAAAAAGTGAGTTTCAACTTGTCATGACCAGAATTTAATGATACTTGCATAAAATTATTTTTTATTTTTTTGTAATAAAAAAAATAAAAGTTGTAATAAAATTAATTCCGAGTGCAAGCGGTTAAAGAAATGAATTTAAGAAACATACTCCTTACAATCTAGATCGAACGTTCAGCAATTTTTGTTACAATATAAGTTTGCTAAGGAAAGGAAACTAAACTTAACTAAGGTATATTTTTTCAATAATAAAGCGTGCATTTTCAAGATAATTAAATGGCGGTCGTAAAGTGTATTTTTTCACAACTGATTATGGAACGAAATTAAGATGATTAAATTTTTTTTTTTTAATATATACCTTACATATTTATTTATTACTACATCAGGCCGAAAACTTTAGAAGTACCTACATAATAGTATTATATAATATATACATTTTATTTACACTCATAAATAATTAACGACTGTTTTAAGAATTGAATTGAATCAGTTTGTACTGTCTCCTATATAAAAAATTCTAATAAATTAAAACAACATATTAAATAGACTTTATTATTTATTTATTTTTTTATGTTACTGAATTCAATTATGTTTTCATTTACATGTATAAAAATAAGATTTTTTTCACTGATTTCCTAATTATAACCGTATATTTTCTCATAATGTATACGCGAATTCTTCTGCTTTATATTTTAGAAAATAGTATGTGAGATTGTTTTCCTTTGTAGCGTTATCTTAAATCAAATAAATGTTATTTTATAAAATGTCAAAAATATTATTATTTCATTTATTAATACAATCCCAAAAAGTTTAAAAAAATTGTGACTGCATCGACAGTCAGAAAAAAAAACTCATTCGATTTTAGAGCATATTCAATACAATACGAGTATGCATGGCATCAAAAACTATGTAGATACGTACCTACATGAAATATACATAGTTGACAAAATTTGAGTTAAAAATTATTACGTTGTATGTCCAAAATTTTAATCGTTTAGAGGTATAAACATTATACAGAGAGATAGTAAGTGAACCTATATAGAAGGATTTTAAAAAAATAACTATTTGGAACAATATATTGAATGCAAAAAATAGTTTAAAAGGTGCTGTTTATCTATAAGGTATAGAATTCGCAATGCTTGAATATTTTCAACTCCGGATTCAGGTTCATTCAGAACGTAGAATATTGTAAATAAAATCTATTTCACCTTTTATATATTGTAACGTTACAAGTACGTTAGCAGTTGAATTATTTAAATCATCTAAATAATTCGGGTGGAGAATAAAATTTTGAATAATGACAACACTTTCGCACATGCGCGGTAGGTTGTCGCGATCGGTGACCGAACATCTCAGGCCCGCGCGCGCCGCGGAGAGATTCATTCGCATAGAGACAAGCCTAGCAGTTGGCCGTGTTAATCGCGGGTGGTTTTTAATCGGCCACCAGGATGGCACTGCCGACAATAGAATGAGTTAATTTTGGCTCGTATAAATTCATAATGGGATACTGGGTAAGAAAAATAGTCACAATTACTAAAGCATCAACTTTCTGTTAATCTTGTGATTAATTCTAATTTGCATTGTAATCATATCTTCTGCAGAAATATTTTATTTCCACTTGGGTGCGGAATGAAGAACTCCAGAACTAATGATGGACGATATCGCAAACGGATTGAGGATGGGTGTCCGATTGCTGGCCACGATCCACCGATAAGGGTAGCTGATGATCCAGGCCTATAAATCAATTAATTCATTCGAATTATAAATAACGAGTTCAAAACGTGGAGGAAGTGAGACCCAAATTCAAGGTCATGTATTATTATTGTTACATTTTTTGACTGCACTGGATTGTGAACCTACCATGATGACGGTATCCCATTTACAACTTCTAGCATTCCGCGCAGACTATATTTGTTTAGGATTACGTTTACCTTTGTAGTGATCGCTATGTTCCTTGTAATTAATACTGTGATTAATAATAACTTCCTAATTTAAAGTAAATTCCTTTCCATCCGAATTACACAAGTTGTTATAAATTTACCACAAGTAAACAGAAAAGTCATTAGCAAGTTGAGTTTTGAGATCCGTACCTACATTTCATGTTTTCTTCGCTGATCTGGGCGGTGAAAGATAGACCGCCAGGCTCTACCTCAATAATATATATATATATATATATATTGTAACGTTGTACTTCGGTACTCACCACGATAACTAAATTAATATAGGAGATTTTTATTCTACGATGGTGATAACCAATCATCTATGTATGCCCGCCCGAACGACGGGAAGGTAGAGCGCTGCTGTCAGACGTGGATCGGGGCCCGGCCGAGTGAGACAGCAGTTATGGCTGTCACTCGGTTGATGTCACTGCTGTGATCAGAGTCTGGCGCACTCAGTTTTGTATCTCTGTGCGGCCTCGGGAAATGAAGATACAATCGTGCAATATGGAACGGAAGAGTATTTGGTGTGTAAATATTGTTGTCCACGTTTTTTTTATTTAAGCTACCTTAAATGTAAAGTATGATATGATGGTAAAGTATATATGGTCACAATTTCATATTTGTTGCCATGTAGAGTTCAATGTATTCAGTTTTTTTCATTTGACAATCAAGTTTTTATTTATTATAAAAAAACCATCTTTATCATTTTGTTATTTCAAATTATTCTTCTTTTGCCTCGAGCGATGAATGCAGATTTGGTAAATCGTTGGTAAGGTAAGGAGTTCTGATAGGTTTGACTCGGTGGAATCCACCTCTCATGCTTGCCACTTAACTAGCCGGCGGAGGTGCGGAGCCCCGGCTCCATAGAAAAATTCATTTAATATTATTAGTATTTTTTCGCAAATATTAGGTACTTAATAAATGAATATTTGTTATTAAGAACGTTTCAAATTTGAAAAAAAACCCTTCTATTCGTAATACAAAATAAAATAGTATATTAGAATAATTTATTTTTAAATACGTCCATCTCACGCCACTGAATTAGAATCTAAATTCTTTAAATATTAATTATTAAACAAGAAAATCAATTTAAATGAAAACACATTTTTAATGTGAACTTCTTTGCTATTTTTAATACAAATTAAATTAATAAATTAGAAAGACATACATAAAATGATTCTGTATAAATTTCTAGTTGATTAATTTAATTTGTCTTAAAAATTTATCTAAAAGAGACATATGACTGCTGCCTGCTTAACGGTAATATAAAAATAATGTTATTTATTTTTTCTAATATTTACTACAAAAGCAAAAATGATCAAATGATAAATTTTTTAATTAAAAAAATTAAGAAAATTTTAATAACGAATTGAATTAATACATAGTAGTTAGAAAGTTATATCGGCAGTGCGATACCGTTTAGCGTGCCCTGGTATAATTATACACAAGAAGGCCAAAGCCAAAAATAACTATATAAATGTTATCACATAGTGCGATGATTCAGTTTGTCGCTCCGTCCACATGTCAGGATGGCCGAGCGGTCTAAGGCGCCAGACTCAAGGTATACCTTACCCGTGCATGCGGGTGCAGAGCTCTTCTGGTCCTCTCTGAGGGCGTGGGTTCGAATCCCACTTCTGACAAATATTTTTTTTGTTTTTTTATTATAATAACGTGAAACGATTTTATTTTTGTGAGATTATTACTAATAATAATTTTAAGATTATATTTGAACAATTCCAGATATTTTTATAAGGTAAATTATATTATTTTATTGTTAGATCATACAACACTACAAATACAAATTAAGGAATGAAGATTGTATTTATAACCTGTCTTAGCAACTGACTCGTAACGAAGTAGTCAAAAATATTTTTTTATATTTAATATTATTGTAAATGGTTTAAAAATAGTCTAAAAAAAATACTAGAATAGAATTAAAAATTAAGTAAATATAAGTCTACATTTTCATCAAACTGCAGCGAGTTTTTTTTTGACGCGCTACAAGTCTGAATATTTTGGGTATGATTTTAGCTTAAAAAAATAAAAACTACACTTTTTTAGGTATCGAAGCTCTGAAATATTCCGAAACGATACCCCCGACACATAAATACTGCACAGTGACGTGATGTTGATATCAATTTGTTTATTTATTTTTTGTGAAGTGTCATAAATATTTCAGAGAAGTTTGAGGAGATTTTTAAATGCCAGAATGATGTGCGGATAATTTTGTGCAGTGCGTGGCAAGATTTTACAGCCGCAACTAATTAAATATTTATGTTGTCGTTTATAATTTACTCTTTTTGATTCGGTTTGTCGTTGAATTTTATTGTACTTTCTAAAGATATTTTATTTAATTTTGTAAATTCTTTTGTAAATTTTGGAAGTGGATGCGTCACACAACTGCGATGCTGAAAACAAATGCGTGCAATAAAAAAATATCGTTTTAGAAATGATTATTCTCAATTAATTACACCACAATAAAAATTATACAGCCAACCCTCTCACGACATCTAAACCACTTAAGCACCCATTTTTAATTATTGCCAACCTTAAATGATAATATTACTGAAGTGTCGAAATTGTGACATGAAATACTGAATAGTATTGAAAATTTGTATTTATTTTTATAATGCAAAATGTTTCACTCATCGAAATATAAATGTTCTCTTTCATTGAACTACTTGAAAACCATCCCCACTTAATCGCAGACACCCCCATCGAAAATCAGGCAGATAAATTACGCACAATATTTACCCTTATTATTTTCATATCATTTTTTCGGGGTGCGAAAAATTCTTTGTTAAAAAAAGATCTATTTATTTTGTCTCTGTTGATGATTAAATAAATACATTTAAAAAATCTATCGCGAGATATAGATATTATTTTAGGATTAATATTTTTTCATCGCTCTGTAATAAAAACAAAATGCAATTGAACCATTAGTACATTCCCACTACGTTCAATTTGCACCTGAACACATATTTATCATTCTAAAAATATCTCCCAACAATAATTTTCAAATACAAATTAATTGCATCAATTAAAAAGATGAGCATACAGATAAACTCAATTTGTCGAAAAAATATTTTAGCTGCTGTCGAGATTTTAACCGGGATCTCTTCGTTATGCGTTATCCAATTACACTACGTCAGCCTTAAATAGTCGACAAATTTTCGAACTTATATGTTGCAGTTATTTCAAATTGATACATCTTACGTTCCATTTATTTGAAAGCTATCACCTTTTTATTACGAATACCCACTTTGAGAAATAATCGCTAGGAGACGCCAGAAAATTACAACTTCAAAAATAATAATGTGTTCTCTTTAAAATAATTTTCTGTTTATGAAAAAGGCATTAATAGCAGACGTTTCTTTGATTAGAATTATTATATTACATTATTTAGCTAGCATCTTCAGTGTTGTATGGATATTAATGTAATACCGGATACCGATCGACTTGAGTTTTGTCAGAAATTCTTCAATGGGAACAAATTATATCTAATTTAAAGCGTACCTACTCATACCTACTCATACCTACTCCTACAAAAATCAGATAGCAAATGAATAACAAGTATTTTTATGATACGAAAAAAATATTCATAAATTCGGATAAACAAATAAAACAAAAATAAAAACTTATTCGGCGGAGAATCGAGCAACACAAAAAATAACAGTTTACAAATATCTTAAGCACTTTATTTATATTTCATATTAAAATCTAATCTTATGAATGTATAAATATTATAATAAAGTATAAATCAATTCAATTCTCACACAAAAAATCAACACTATATAATAATATGAAAATTTGTCACCATAGTCTACTAGGTTAAGATGGTAGAGTACTAACTTAGCACATGAGGCGCCTCCGATTTTTTTAAATAATTTTATTAATGATTCCTGGTCTAAAATATAAAATGTTATAAATATTACGCCATTTCTAACGCAGTTAACATTTCTTTTGTTAAAAAAATGTATAAATATTGTAACAACCGCGATTAGAAGTATGCATCAATATGCATGAATCAACCGTCATTACTTGCTGAGACAGAGATTTGATAAAATACATAATCACTAAACACATACTCTTAGATATACAGTATGTACTCGTATGTTTCTACTGAATGATGGTGCTAGTTCCATCACCAAGAAGCCCCTCATGGTGACAATAATTGACAATTACCCCACACAATGGCGTCGCCTTGTCCGCTATTGTACCTCGCTAGTCCAGCCAACAGTGTATAGTTAATACAGCAGTTTGACACTAGACGAAACTATATAGTTGTGAGAATACAATTCATCGCTGGTGATAGAATATCATCGATGCCTTTGTGCGAGGGGCTGGGATATTAGCAGATTTTTGTAATACTGCTACAAGATAAGTCTGAAAAGGGACACGTGATAGGGTGACGTCAATGGACAGTAAAAGTCACATACTAAAAGATTTACATTATAAAGGCTTTCTTTTGAATTGTAAATGGTAAAAGTAATGAAATACGGTGTTACACCATCCAGACTCTTGACATTATATTGTAAACTTTACAATTTCATTTTGTTAGAATTTTTATATTAATAATACAAATTATGCTTTTCCTAATCCCTTATTTGAACCCGAATCTAAACGCTGACAGATGTAATCCCGATGCAAACATACAGGTTTGTGAATCCAACACTGAACACCCAGACATAATTACTTAATAACCCATTTATTTATGAACCCAAACCATGTTCTAAATTCGAAATGATGATCATTCTGTTGAAACAACATGTGTTGCAGGCCCAATTGACTCAATTCGGCCACCAAGAAGTTTTCCAACATGTGATGATAGCGATTACCATTAATGGTTACAGTATTGCCATTATTATTCAGATAAAATGTTTTAATAACTTCAACACGTTGTTGAGGCGTCAGATTCTCCATAATAAATTGTAATCAATTATTCTATACGACTGACAAATGTCTGCCAAACCAAAATGGAGGCCAAACAAAATCGTTCTGGAACATAACATTCACCCTGTATATTAAAAAAAAATATGAACAATATGCAACTACATTGGTATATTCTCTAATATTTGCAAGAGAGACTCACGTTATCCTGGAGCCGCTACAGAAGTTTGCACTCTCTTATCGGTTTCACACATCAATGATAATTAATCGGGTCTTTAAGGTTTATTCTAAATTAGTTTACTGAAGTTCAATTCAATATTCATGGCAAATTTATCAATTCCGAATGTATACTTTTAATAACTTTCTAATATTTGCAGTAAAAAAACACTAAAAATATTTATCCTTTAACATACCGCGATATAAAATATCCATATGCAGCCATGCTGTCAACTCGTGTTACCGTAAGAAATTTTTAACATTTTAAATGTAAATAAAGCTTTTATTAGTTTAAATGGCAATAAAAATATTAATACTATAAACTTACTCTAAATATTGAGTTTTAATTACGAATACTAATATAATTCGGAGCATTTGTCAAGTCATATCAAATACTACCTTTTTTTTTGTTTTTCTTCATTAAATTAGTGAGAAAGAGAGATATTTTCGTCTTTTTGTTATTATTTTTATTGTGAAATTAATGTACCATCTCTGTTTGCCATACCACATATAATATTTTTTCCAGCGTATTAATTTTACAACTGACTGAATTGCAAAATAATTATTTTTGTAGAATTCGCTTTACATAACTGGTTTTTTACTAGTTAGTTCTAAACATAAACATTTTCCGTAGAATTAACTAAAATATGAATTTTATGTTGCGTGTATTAACCAAAATATTACAGTTTTAATTGGGGCGGTAGACCTATGTTACTGCATGGTTTTGGAAAGGTTAATGTTTACACTTTTAGATATTTTTGATGGACGTAGTTATTAATTCAAAGAACTAATTGATAGAGATACAATGATATTTAAACCGACTGATGCCTTAGTAATCAACCTGTATATTATATAAAGTTATTTGTTTAAATAAATGCTTAATAACATTTAATGGGACAGATAATAATAACCGTGTGGCAGGACGGGACGAAACTGAGTGTTCAAAATAAGTTAAAACACCTTGGCCATACATCCAATGAAGATGGTCAAGACGATGATGACATAGAATGACAGAAAAGACAGTCACGGCATTTCTACCGATGCAGGAAGGAGGTGAGGAGGATTCTGTTGAAATCATTCATCATCAACCGTCTCCAAATTCAGTACAACAACTCATACAGAATACTGTTCGGGTTGGCGCGTTATTGTAGCGCATCTACAATTTTTGCCAAAGGCCGTGTACATGAATTCGTTCCACTTCTGAAACATCGAGTTGCTGGCGTAAAGCTGCGGCTGGAGCTCAGCATCTACTCTCTAGTGCATGTGACGCTCTCATGGGAAGCTGGCTCCCTGATCAGAGAATGACAACGACTAAAAAATAGATACAGATACAATAATAGCCGTGATTTAAATGCAGTATTTATATTTTGTTTATACTCATTTATATATCGACACCTCCTACGTAAAATATCGTAAGTAAAAATATAATTTTTAATCATTCTAGTATTTCACACGTATTTGATACTTATTTACGCAGCAGATTATATATTATATTCTAATATGTAGGTACTAATAAACATAATATTAAAAATATTACAGCCGTTTAAAAATGTATCAACTATGTACTAGAATGATTAAAAATATCATTTTTTAATTACGATACTTTACGTACGAAGAGCCGATTTGTGTGAACTTTTGTTTTGCATTTCTTTTCATAATATAAATAATATTTTGTAACTTAAATATATTATCTGTATAGCGAATCGGGTCTTCATAAAAAAAACCCAATCACGCTGGAATAAACGCATTATTATTATTATTAGTTTACTTTTATAAAACTGTTTACAAAATGTTTAACTTTAAATAAATTAATTAATTATTCAAATAAAAGGCAACGTTGTTTACTTCACACAATACTTTAATTAAATATAAATTAAAACGTTATCGACGCTTGCTGCGTCATCGTCAGTAATAAACTAAAGCTTAAACAAGAAGATAGACTATCATTATTATTGTTATTATTATTATTAAATGTGACATTTTCTAGCTACCATTCTTAACTGCACTGTGACAGGCATTCATTCGTATATGTCCACAAACACCTATTTAGCCGCCGTAACACTACAAAAAACTCGACAAAAATCTCTCTATAGCATTTTCGTTCACGTTTTTTTTGCTACAGTGGTACCCGAATAGGTGCAGCAAAATGCTTCCACACAGATGTGAAGTATCCTTGTCTCATCACCCAGCGAACAACTCGCTTCTGGTCCTCCTGCTGCCATCGTCCTGGTTATATCCCCTCGCATCTGGATGAGGGGATGAGGAGCATCTCGAGCCGTCTATTACGCCTAGGACGCGATGACAGCTTGGCATAACCACTCACCTCCAGCAAAATTAACATCAACTAAAAAGTTATGTTTATATACGCTATTTCGAATTTATGAAAAATTCTTTGTCTAATTGTAATAAACAAGCAGAATGTTAATATTAAATTATTTTAAGATTTAGAAAAACGTGAACCAAAATAAATAATAAATATCTATATTATTAACACGTGTACTTATTGAATTAATAAATACGAACACAGTTATAGTAAATAATTGTACGAATATTATAATAAAAAAATTTTATCGAATTTATACCATTTTAAATACATATTTTTAATATTTAAATACATGTTTTAGTATAATCAGATGTAAAAGAAAATAACTCATTTGTATAATACCTAATAATTTTTTGTTATTGTTAATCCTTATAAATTTTCCATTTAGGTACTTTGGATAAATAATAAAGTGAAATGTTTTAAACTTATTAAATGTCTTAGAAATAAAAAATAATTGTTTATAAATATCTAATTACCTAATAAGTAATTAGATTAATCAAGTTTTAAGGTGCTGTAATGACTTGAGATGCAGCTAAAAGTTTGCCGAGATGCATTGTAATTACCTTAATATCTGTAATAATACTGAATATGATCAAATAAAATAAAGTAAAAAGGAGGTTTGTTGAACCAATCTTTGTACAGTGTGAACCATAAGATGCATCATATCTTTAAATGAAATGAACGAAACAGATATTATGGAATTATAATATATTAGTTATTTAAGTTAAATTATATTTAATCACCAACTTGTAAACTCTTTCCAACTATGTAGTTGCATGACTTCTAAACACGTTTAAGATACGCCACTTTGGGGCACCAGAAGCAGAAACCAAAAACCAAAAAATGAACAAGAACTTAAGGAAGAGATAAATCGGAAAGCACAAAATTTACAAAAAAAAATGCAGATATCATGCAACTATAGAGTTTAATGTTTTCACAAGTCGCATCGCTGTTTTCGAACATGCCATACTTTTACTTAAAAAACTTAAAATATACAGTCGATCTTATAAATTCTATATTAACCACGGTGTAATTACTTGCAATTCCAATAATGTACTATTTATTCTTAGCTTTCAAAACTTAAATTCAGTACAAATAATGTCCAGATATTGTGAGTAAATTCAACTTTTTATTTTCTTATTCAACTTAACCTCTGTTTCGATTTTCGATCCCGAGTAATCCAGATTCCTAGATCGAGTACAATATTGTTGTGGAAGTTATATATTATCTGCAGAAATATACTTACAACAATCGCCGTGAACTGTTATATCGATTTAATGGACGACAACCGTATAAAGGACGGCTTACGGTGCACCCTGTATATTAAAGTAGAATTAAAATGCTTTGAAAAACTCTGTTTTCCTGTACAAATAACAAAACTGTGTAAAAAAAGTTACTGTATGATGTTAAGTAGGCACATTATTATAATAAACGCCGACGTAATTCAAAAGGCATTTATTTTTTAAACAAGCCTGGTTGTAACTCTTTTTACTTCAACCTCTTTTAATTTGATACTTTTCTGCTTCCATTTGAGAATTTTGTTCAAAAGTGGAAATAATACTTTTATAAGAGTAGAATGACGTGAACGCCACACTCTAGCTCGTCTCGAGAGCTACTGTTGAAGAGCAGCCGCTTTTCTGTTACCATTCTGTTTCACAATTTCATTATATTTCCGTATAATATAGAAAATGGAGGCAAATTAAATGAGAAAACAGCTTATGTTGTCGTCATAATGTAGATCTTTTTAATGAGCACCGTCATTAATTTCAATATGCACTTCTGCTTTTATCAAAGCACCTCTCTACAATTCATTTTAAACTAATCTAATATTTACCACAAAACTTTTAATACTTTTTATTTATTTTTAATCCGTTTTCTTGATACAGAAATGAAACCAACAACGCTGTATATCGGTTTTTACAAATGTTGCTAGATGGACGACGGAGTGTCGGCTATCTTGTATATATCATATATATGGGTTGATACAGGTAAAATCGATTAAAAATTGTGTTTTTATTTATTATATATCGTTATTTAATATACCATTTGTTGCCCAAGAAAGTATATTATACATCGCCTATTTATTTATTCTTAATATAGAGCATATAAAAAATATTTATATATGCTCTAACATAAACGAAATCAAAATCGTTTCTTTTTACTAGAACTTATGTTTCACATATCTGTTCAGTTTGTCATAACACCAGATATCTCAGATCTGTCCAAAAACGATATACAGTGTTATATCATATATAATTATTGCAGAGATGATCTCAAATGGTTTTTTTTTAACAGAAAGCACATTTTTGTGAAATTGCAGTTTTTTTAAAACATAATACTGTAGTATGTTTAATACAAATTAAATGAATCAACTAGAAAGATATACAGAAAAAATCTGTTTATCGAAAAAATATTTACATTAAACTTTGATTCAATTGACAGAATCTAAAAAAATTACCACAGCATTATTTATTAGACATAGGCCACTTCCAAATTTGCGAATCTCTCCCTTAATGATGGTTGATAAATTGGCGAAACGGACAAACAATCTTCAACTATTCGACAGTCTATGGAGTTGGCAACTTCATATTCACAGATCTTAAGCGTCATCGTTCATGACGAACAATGGCCACACCTGATAGAAGCAATAATTAGTGTCAGAGGACAATAGACCTCAATCTTGAGGGAGGCGAGAGATGTTCAATGGATAGATAGGCGATGATATTATGGAATGTTCAACATTCACTAATGTTCTGCTATTTTGACAGTCATTATTTAGGGACAATGATGAAAAACAATTGAATGTTAATTATCATACCGAGAAATATTATCGACAGAGAATAATATGACTTGTAAATACATCAATATTATATTCTACATTCACGAACGATTCTTTTACGTGCGTAAGAAACTTTTTTTTTTAAATCGGCTTTTTCGAACATAAATTTTAATTAATGCCTTAAAATTTAATACATCACATATATACATATTAACGTCATTTATTGTATATTGTATTAAAAACCACGTAAATTAGGTAGGTACTTGCGTATTATTATTATTAGTATTACTTATTAAATTAAATAAATTATTATTATTATTTAATACTATCTGAAGTGCCCGACGTTGCTCGGGCTTTACGTAGAGTGAAATGGCTTCATTTAATGGGATCGGAGTAGTTTTTTATCGAAATTAGATGTAGGCAAAAATTTTCCTCTTATTTTGAACGTCAAATGTGCAAAATATCATTAAGAAGTACCAAAATTCTACTTTAAGTGGTGGAAAAGGGGATGGGAGTTGTTTTTCGAAATCTCATGTAGACAGTGATCTTCCTCTTATTTTGAAGGTCAAATGTGCGAAATTTTATGAAGCTCAGAATAGATTTATATAAAAAATAAATACACCAATTAACCAGCAGACACTGTTATATATATATAGTTAAGGTATATAAAAAAAAGCTAAAAGGTAAATAAACAAAACTTGAATTGTCGTGCATGTAAATATTTTAAATACATGGGCAGATGATATTCTAAAATGCCTGTTTTGTATATTTTCTAATCATCTATCCAATCTAATAAAAAAATTGTTTTACGATTAAAAAAAACACATGAAAAACTAAAGGCAGTATAATTTGTAATTTGACAGTCACAAAGTGGATTAAAATAATATCCCGGTGTCATTAGCGATCTAGGTTTAATGTTATCAGCTTATGTTACCAGATCGCGTCATATTCCATTACGGAATGTTAGTACCAACGTAAATGTGTGTCAATGAAACTTAGAAATGTAAAATATGGAAGATGAAAGTAGACAAGTATGACACAATTTAATAAAATGTCTGACGAAGAGTAAGTACAGATTGAGTATTATGTTCTAGACCGATTTTGCTTGGTCGCCATTTTGATTTGGCAAATATTTTTCAGTTCGCATTTCGTAGTCGTAGAGATTAATTGATTACAATTTATTATATACATACTATCTTACGTCTCAACAACGTGTTGAAGTTATTAAAACTTTTTATCTAAATAATAATGGCAATTAATGTTGATCGTTATCGTCACATGTTGGAAAACTTCTTGGTAGCCTAATTGAATCTAGTTAGACCTGCAACACATGTAGTTTCAACAGGACGGTGCCACCTCACACACAGCCCGAACTACGCTTGAAATTTTGCTGGAAATTTTTCCCGGCGGCATAATTTCAAAAAGTGGTGATGTTGACTAGCCTTCTCGATCACCTGATTTGACGGATTTCGACTACTTTCTGTGGGGCACTTGAATGAAAAGGTCTACGCCAATAAGCCAACGACAATTTCGATGCTACAGAACAATATTCGAAATTAAATTTCTTAAATAACACGCAAAGTGTGCGAGAATATTATGAAAAATATATCGTGTATAGTTAATTGTAATAAATCAAATAATTGATACATACAAACTAAACTTTAAAAATGTATTTTTTTTTTAATTATTCAAAAACAACATCGACCTGGAACATAATATTCACCCTATGCTTTTTACCGAATAGGGACGAATGTAAGACTGACGTGAGTGTAACATTTAGAAAGGTCGTTACTGCTGCACGACCATGGCCAGTGTTTCTCGTTAAAAACAAAATTAATTATATAAAAGGCCGTGGTCTACAACCTAACTTAACTAATTTTCGTGAACAAATAACAAATCAGACATATTCTTAAAATTCGTTCGTACCGTTCCGGCGATTTGTTTTCCGCGACTAATGTGCTGCCTTCCTGCCACCTATCGGCAGATTTGCAATTTGCAAGTATGTAGGACATCGTATTGTAATATAAACATGAAACATTCAGACTAGATGCCTACCACATCAATATTGCATTATTTAATCCGATTTCACGCATATGTAATTAGATCGTATAATAAAATTAACACAGTAAATAAGTTAGATATATACTCATAATTCATCACTAAACTACAAAAAAGTTTTACATGACACAATATAACCAAATCCTTTTTGCAAATAGTAACTTTTTAAATTTGATTTCACAATGGTTCCTAATTAGTTACCCACCATTTATACTTTTATAGTTTTGTTTTTATCTATGATTGCATTTTAAATTTTAGTAAACATTATTTCCTGAAGAAGATACCATAAGTATCGAAACATGCCATATCGAAACAACGTTGATACAAAGTAATTTTGCTATCATTGAAGCAGTGACTATATTTTTAATTACAATATACACCATAATTGTTTATGTATTATGTATTTATTATGTAACTATAAATGCTCAATAAATTACGAAATAAAATATCTATCTATACTATATAGGTACATGTAGAAGGTTTACATAGATTGACAGAAATAATGTCATTTCAGATGCAATTTCGTGCAGTCAAATCCCATAAAGAATTCGACAGACTGTAAAAACTCAATATTTCATTATTAAGAAGAACACATTCTTATTGTGAAGATGTAATTATTCAGAACATAAGTCTGTGATATTTTAAATACTAATTAAATGTATGAATTAAAAAAATATACATATAAAATAAATTTTAACGAAAAATATTGTTATTGCTGCTACCGGGATTTGAACCTGGATCTCTTTCCAAACCGTAGAAGGTGCATTATCCAACTATGCTACAGCGACAGTACTTTTGGCGACGAATTTTCGAACCTATATGTTACACTTTTCAAATTAATTCATCTATCGTATCTAATTTATTTAATAAAAATGAATTGTTAATTCTGACGTCTGCTATCAGTTTACTCAAAGGTATTTGAGATTCCGTAAAAACAAAGTAAATGGCTTTAAAATAATGGAACGATAGATGTATTCATATGAAAAGTGTAATCCCGGTAGCGCAACAACAATATTTTTCGATAAAATTGATATTATATGCACATCTTTCTAATTAATACATTTAATTAGTATTTTAACACAATATTTCATTTGGGACCGCGAAAATAATTTATTTCATAAATTTCATTATTTGAGTTTTCGTTTTAACAAAATTTGACCTGTATTCCGTTTTAATTCACACATGATGAAAAGTGATTACGATGCCTTAATCGGTACAGAATTCAACGGGAAATCGGACCGGGAGATCCTGTTAGTTATCGACGAAAATAAACAGTTTTTTAATTTTTCCAAGAACGTTTATCATATAACTGTTATTTGCAATATCATCATCATTATTATCACTCTCTACATTAGCGTCTGTATTGTTCCGTTGGCCTGTCTACTTCCATTCAACATTCCTGAGGTGATTGAATCTGAACAACGGGCGTCATGATTTTGAAAACATAGTAATCACGACTCAACACAGAAGTGAACAACTGTAAATTACGGGCCCTGTAAACTGGTAAGCGCGTTATTAACTTGTCATCGGGTGAAGAATACCCGACTGGCCGCTAACAAGGAAAGGCCAATACTGAATGGATAGATTGATTTAATAAATGAGAATACGAAGGGATAAGTTTTATTTTGTTTATTTTTTTCTTAATGGCAGCTACAATTAAAACGTTAAAAAATTATTAATACTTTCTCTGTAGTTATTTTTAATTATCTTATAAACGTATCTATCTGCTTTCGGAATGTGGTGCAAGTGAAGAATAATGAAAAATATATCGTGACTTTTTGGTTAATTATTCATTTTTGTGAAAATTATTTGCTGAATTTATTATATATTTATTTATTTATAATGTATCTAATATATTTAATTTCCTCTTTAAAACTGTGTTAACAATAAATTGTATTTCTTACAATATGAATTAATATTTTAGCAGATATATATAAAAATCAGGAATTAGTTTACCTGATAACTTTAAATTGTACAGCAACATTTTTGCTAAAATTTCACTTCACGGGCGATGAACCAAACTCCGCTGAAGAAATCTAAAAATCAATATTCAAAACATTGAAGCCGAAATCTCAGTTTGATGTAAATGTGAAATGATACCTTGTTGTTTCAAGGACATGATTGGGAAAAACCAAATATAGCAGTCATACAATCATTTTGTCACTTTGTTATGGCAATCCCTAAATATTATTTATTTATTCAATATTTGCAACATTACTTTGTGGCAACATATTATATAAATAATAAGAAATACACTCTGTTTATTATTTATTCATTGAATATTGTAGGTCTTACGATATTACTGTTGTCAATTATTTTATGAATATTTTGAATATAAAAACGTGAAATATAAAAAATTTCTATAATGTTTATTTAGGAATAAAACGATTCATTCACCATTACACTCCTACTCGTTATATTTCTTAGAGTTAGATCGTTAACCTTTCTCAAGTCTGAAAAGTACAATATTTACATTTAAATATTGTAATGTCAAATATTTATTTTAAGATTAAATCAAACACTTAAATATTGTACTTTGTACAAAACCACGAATTTTATTACACGCCAACCGGTTTCGCTTAGCTCGAGCTTCGTCGGGGCGTATTTAAAACTGATAATTTCTAAATATTTATTTTAAATACAATCAAAACTTTACTATAACTAAAAATCAATACAGTAAAGTGTAAATTTAATTATAATTAAGTAGCAAAATCACCGGTTAAGTAAAGGGTAAATAAAGGCCATACTTTGATTTTTAATTAAATCAGTATTTTATATCCAATACTTAGATCTTGGTTTGCATTACATATAAAGATAAAAAATATTTATTATATTATATTACATTATTAAATATATAGAACAATAATCAGGCATTATTTCACAGTTACTTGAGCATTAAGTCTCCCTCGCTCTTACATTAGGTAAACTCGTACATCAATACTTGCCTACATCTCCCCGATTATGAAATCCCTGTCGGGTTATTGATTTTTGTAAAAATGTCAAATTTACATCCAAATACGCCACAAAGCCTCTCTTGTTACCGAATAAGCCCCCTCCCCTCTTCCTCCAACCCCTCCTGTGCCTGTCCCCACCGTACGAACTCGCCCCACCCTCGACGACACAACATTTTACATTCAAATATCGAACACAAACACACTGTTGTGACGTATTGAATGGGCACACAGTACACACGATATTGTGTTCCTCAGTTCGTAAGTCCGCTTAGCCCCAACTTTCGACTGCAAGGGCGGTTCACCAGCATTTATAAGATATACCAAGGTGGCCATGAGAATGGAGTTGATAATGCATTGATAATGTTTCTCAAATTCACTATAAAATATAGAATCGAAACTAACGTTATGAAAATTTGCAAAAACATGACACGAAATCTTGATATTTTTATGTGAAAACATTATCTTGACATTATAAAATCGACAAGAGACGCTCTTACGCGAATTTTCCACATTATATCTAAGTGCTAATTTGTAAATATATCCATGTAAACTTCGTTTATATACTTTAGATACATATATTTTATTATGGAGAACTTATTGTGAAGTTGTAATTATTCAGAACATAGGTCTGTGATATTTTAAATATTAATTAAATGTA
Source organism: Eubasilissa regina (assembly GCA_022840565.1). Lineage (NCBI taxonomy): Eukaryota > Metazoa > Arthropoda > Insecta > Trichoptera > Phryganeidae > Eubasilissa > Eubasilissa regina. Next base: position 34,754,598 of record JAINEB010000018.1, read on the forward strand.
TTAATTAGAAAGATATACATATAAAATCAATTTTATCGAAAAATATTGTTGTCGCTACCGGGATTCGAACCTGGATCTCTTCCAATCCGAGAAACGTTCATTATCCGATTACCGGTACATTATCCGGTAGCAACAACAATATTTTTCAATAAAATGAATTTTATATGTATATTATTCTAATTAATACATTTAGTTTGTATTTAACATACATACTCGAATCTTATATATTAAAACTGACGTAGTTGTTGAGAACACTAGCGTTAAAGACTTTTAATCATTTTAAAGAGGACACATTTTTGTTGTTAAATAGCATTTTTAGAATATGTGTGGTATTTTAATACAAATTAATAAATCAACTTAAAAGATATACAGAAAAAATTTACCAACCGAAAAAATATTTAGTGCTACCAGGATTCGAACCTGAACCTCTTCCTATCCGCGCATTCACCATTTCATATCGGCCTTTACTCAAAGGTATTTGAAATTCACCGCGATATAAAGTTGATTGCTTTTAAAAATTAAATAATAGATGTATCAATTTGAAATATTACAGAATATATGTTCAAAATTTGTCGAAAATGTATTCGATTGCTAGCGAAATGGTGAAGGCGCTTCCCCGGATAGGAAAAGGTCGAATCCCGGTAGTTACTAAATATTTTTTCGATAGACTGATTTTTTCTGTACACCTTTCTATTTGATTTATAAATTTGTATTGTAATCCGTTTGTCACGTTTGATTTTACACTACTAATTTTAACAATCATCAATTCAGTGGTATCGTGATCAGGTCTGAATTTTCATCTTTCTCTTACATTCTAAGATCCTTTCTATTCTCCCATTAAATTTTGCATAATAGCATCTCGTTTACGCGGGAATGATATTTATTAAAAAGCTTACAATGCTATAAACTAAAAATAGTTTCGCCCTTCTGATTGCTAGTGTTGTTAAGAAAACATATTATCTAAGTAATATGCACTCTGATGTATATATAATTTTAATAAAAATAAAATAAACATTGCTCTATTTTTTTGATATATTATAAAAATGATTATTTAATTCGTACTAATGCCTCAATTTTGGAACATTTAATGATCTGAAATAGATTATTCACGATTTTTCTTAGACATTCTTCAAATTATCAAAATATCGGCCGTGGAGAGATGGATGACCCAAAAAACTGGTAATGACTAAAACAATGGAAAGCCGGAGAGAAAAAGTGCGATCTTCAACTTAATAAATCGACTATATAGATATAAAAAGTTACTTGCTATCAAATTGTGTGCTAATCAAAAATCACGAATCGAAGGGTAACTGAAATATGCATATAACCTTTCGCAGATTACTAAAAATAAGTAACTGATCAAAACAAATCCGATGCGAAATACAAGAAAAAGGAATTCGTTAAATTAAAAACAAAGATAATAATAAAAATATACGATGCTAAAACATGATAAAACTTTATACTTCCTTAATTTGTATCTTTAGTTTGCGCAATTTCACTAGAGACACACATTTAAGAAAATATAAAGTTTTATTATGTTTTAACATTGTATGTATTTTTTGTATAATTATGACGTTCGTTTTTAATTTATTTAAATAATTTAAAGAATTCAACTTCGTATTTCGCATCGGATTTGTTTTGAAGGGTTACATATTTTTAGTACTCTGCAGAACGTTACATGCATATTTCAGTCACCCCTCGATTCGTCGATTTCTTAAAAGCCTTTCTTAAAAAAATCATTTTGAATTTTTGTTTGTGGCCGTTATGTCGTTAGATCTAATGTCGAATAGATCAATGATAGGCTAGAGCTTTAGTCAGCCGGATCTTTTGGCGTGGACATATTGTCGTTGGGCCGAATGTCCGCGGAGCTTCAGTCGGGACGTGATGTATGATCCCTCATGCACCGTTTTAGAGTACATACCTCTTGACCTCGTGACCCTGACGATGTGAAAAAGAAGTCAATTAGTTTTGCACATTGGTAACTGGGACGATATAGAGCAGAACTAAAATTTCTGCAGACTAATAGTGAAGACGACCTTGTACCTCAATCCTAATGGCCCGCAGCGCCAACAAAGTAAGTAAAATATTATATCAACATCGGTAACTGACTATACAAGTAAAAACATTTAACATTTCCTGACACATTTAGCTAACTCACAATGTATCCTGCTTTGAACAAATTATGCGCGTAATTATATTTAATTACTTGCTTCAATATTTATGAATATATTTTTCAAACTGTTATTCGTCCGCCGCCGCCTTTGTGGTTTATGTAAACGTATGCAAAGAAGCGCGAGACGCGGGATATAAAGATTTAAAATTTTCAATTCAATAATGTACTATTGTAATGGCTGTGTATTGGCGTAGAGTTCCGGACAAAGTGCTGAAAAATATTACACATATAGAATGTAATGTAACTTATAATAAAAAGCCGTTATTAATAGCGCATACATGGAACAAAGTAATGCAAATTATATTGAGATGGTGAGAAGAAATAGATTTTTAATAAAAATTCAATTAATTAATTATTATACTTTTGAAATTAGCTAAATTAACTTTGTGGTTAAAATTCATATTTTTATTTATTAACTTTATTTATTAATCACTTATTGAGTTTGAATATATCTACCGGTTTCGAAAAATACCATTTTCTACTTCAAGATGTCAATACTAACTAAAAACATTATTGTTTCTTTACCAGAATTTATTTTTAAAAAAATTTCTAAAATTTTTTCCTAAAATTTATTCGAGTAAATTTGTATTATGTAACAATTAGATTTAGGTACTAAAATTTTTTTTTAAATAATTGTTTTTTTTTTTTAAATAGATTCTGGTAAAGAAACAATAATATATGTTTTTAGTTAGTATTGACATCCTGAAGAAGGAAATGATATTTTTCGAAACCTATTGATGTATTTAAACTCAATAAGTGGTTAGTAAAACAAAGTTAACTCTTAAAAATATACTAACTTAATCTATTAATTATAAATATATACATATAAAATCAATTTTGTCGAAAATATTGTTTTTGCGCTACCGGGGTTAGAACCTGATGTAGCGATTTTATGTGTATATATGTATAATTAATACATTAAATTAGTATTTAAAACATCACAGACCTATGTCCTGAATAATTACAACTTCACAATAAGAATGTAATCTCCTTAATAAAATGTAAAAAAAAAATTATTTATTTATATTTATTAGAAACTATATAATTGATTTGTATTATATGATTGGACTTTACCCGTCTCACTAGAAAATTCTGTGTTGAGATGGGCATAGTTTATAAGTAATTATTCAATAAATTAGTTTACGACTTTAGAAAGATACGAACCCGAAACCTTTCCTTTCCTTAAAAACGCGTTCGTTACCATTTCGCTACATCAACCCATTACGTTTTTGACAAAATTTATTTGATACATCTATTAAAAGCAATCAACTTTATTATGCAATGAATCCCAAATACCTTTGAGTAATACACGTTAATAAATCGATTCATTCTTTAAAATTTCAATTCGTATTCCGGTAGCAACCAAAATATTTTTCGACAAATATAATTTTTTTAAATATTTCGAATTGATTAATTTAATTTATGTTAAAAAATATTACAGCACTATGTTCTGAAATTGCAAATTAAAAATAGATTTTTTAATGTCGGATTATGTAATGACAATCATTTTAAAATGAATGCCACCCAATACGAGCTAGACCACAAAAAGACTTTCACTTGTAAAAAACTAAATCATTAAGTTTAACAATGTACAGAGCAAAGAGTGTTCGGGGCGGGCTATTAGCTAAAATTAAAAAGAAAAATTTTTAGAAATTTAAGCTGGACTGGAAAGGACAGAATCGCGGTCTTCTATTCTGCTTATGCCTTTACTCTTCACAATTTTGGGCTTTGATTAGTACGATGTATAACGATGCTCCGGTCATATCTCGGACTCGTTCTCTCCATCTTATTGGAAAGCGACCTCTCGTTCTCTGTGCCTGTATATTCTCAGCGATTACCAATTTTAAATATGCTCAAAATATGAAAGAATTTGTTTACTGCATGCTGTAGAAAATCTTATGTATGTAATATAAATATTAATTCTTCTCCTTTTTCGTATGGGACATTATCTTGTCGTTGTAACCGTCTCCGTCGATTCCTATTATGTGCCAGGTCATTTAATTCTCGATAGCTTATGTTCATCCCATAGACGGCTCGCAGAACAAACTGTTCTATTTGACAAGAAATACATGTTAAGCAATGACTATCTTCTTCATTATAAATGCACATACTGAAATACTTCAGACATGCCACAAGATGTACTGGTGCAATGGACAGAATGATGTTATAAGGCAGCATCGAGGGAACCCGTTCCTGTAGAAGATCACTGACTAGATGGACAGATTTGGTGAGTTCTGCAACCAATGTCTCATTTCACGAAGCCATCAGGAATATTACTGATAGAATCGGCGCTAACTTTGTAGTTTCATCATAATGAATGGATATAAATGAAACAATGTTATAACTCTTCTCGAGTTTATTAGCACTACTCGAGTTTCAAGAGAAACAGTAACTCTCATCGATAGGTGAAGTATTAAACTAACTAAACATAAATATAGGAGAAATATTCACCTTCTTTGCCGTACTGACCACAATTATATTATTGATATAATCGGTGTTAACTTGTGGTATCAAAAATATAATTATGGTCAGAACGGCAAAGAAGGCGGTGTTTCTCTCAAAACTCGAATAGCGCTAATAAACTCAAGTAGAGTAATAACATTGTTTCATTTATATCCATCAGGAATGCCATCAAGAATGTTGCAGATAGTTTTTGCTATGGTGTCATATTATTATTATCTACTCTATTACTTATTGTCTTCCTCGGCTATCCTCTTCTTATTCTTCTGGTATTTTATCATTGTGGTTAGGAATGTGTAAAGCTCGAAGATATAACTCAAACATTTTCTATCGTCTTTAAGAAAAATCTATTTTTCTACATTTCTGTCGTCATTTCATTTCCTTTCCGTCCAACCAATTTTTATCATTATCTTCTAGCAAAGATAAACAATTCATAATTAAAATTACTTATAAAAAACATGTATTAGTATTAAAAACAATTGTATCATAGTTATGAATTGATTATTTTACATATGAAAAATAAAAATATATGTTGATTTTATTGATATCTACGTATTTAAATAAGAAGCCGATATTTTTTAAATTTTCTCTCAATGAAATGACAACAAAATGAAACTAATAATGTCTAGAGATGACAGTATCGTTAGTAAGTATATTGTATTTCCGGTAACGATGGTGGTACAATATTATATTTTTCTTTCGCCAGACTACACATGCTATGTCAGCACTATGTCATACTATGTCAGCACTATGCTATGTCAGCACTATATCATACACATACTATGTCAGCACATATGTCGCCCAAAATAATGTATACAATTATTCGCGAAGAACGTTCCACAGACTGGATGAGGATTAACGATTGCCGAGCAACCGCTTGAGAATCTATCATCACCAACACACTTCCATCTGTATTGTCCCGACAATGCAAGTGCTGAGATTTTCCGAGCTGTCAGAATGCCTAAATACGGCAACCAATATGTCTCAATACCGGCAGAACCATTTACTTTCATATTTTACATTTTAGATATCTTTGAAAATATTAATATGTTATCATTAATGTGCGCGCGCACACGATTTTCCAACATATTTTAACGAGACTTAAAAAAAAATTGACTGCTTTAAATCAAAATTTCTACTCACTTACTTATCTTCTCCGTATTCGCTTCAGCAGTACATATACTAAAATTGGAACCTATCGTCTTATTATCAGTCCACAAATTATAGCCTTGAGTTACCGTGGTACTACTCGTAAAGGGTGTACAGCGGACAATTCTCAAGTTTAATATTAAATAATTTTAAAAAAGTACTATTTTATTTATACAAAATTGAGTTTAACGATACGGATTTTACGTTTTGCAAATAATGTCGTCTAAATGCCGTCCATTTCTCTCAATACACTCTTGCAATCGGACTCTTAAGTTTGCGAACACGCGAGAGCAAAGCGTTGGTTCAATGGCAGTCACTTCACGGCGGATATTTTCTTGTAGAGCCTAAATTGTTTAAAGATTATTACTGTAAACTCTTGACTTAAGATATTCCCACAAAAAAAGTCGCATGGTGTAAGGTCGGATGACCAAGGTGTCCAGGGTATGTCTCCGTACTGGCTAATTAATTTATTGAGAAAAATTCTCCTTAGCTTCTTCATTGTCATAAGCATTTATCAATCTCCATGTTCACTGGTCATAAGCCTTTATCAAACTCTTTCATAAGCTCATTCCTCTAAATCGTACATCCAATTTACTTCAGTTGCTAGACATTTATTTGACCTCTTCGTGAACCTTTCTTCTTCACCGGTCATATCTTCAAACATATGATTGGTTCACAACCAGTATTGACATTACTGTTGTAACTAGCAACGTTTATAGTCCGAGGCCAGTATCGAATTAATCACTTCCCTATTCGATCGCGATACGATATCTTTTATATAACCGTTTCAGAACTCGCTGTGGAATTTTAATTTAAGTGCACAAATAAAAATAGTACATGAATCTATATTATAGCTAAATATTGGTATTAAGAAAATATAGTACGGTATATAGATACTATCTGCATTAATAAATTCTGAAAAACCTTATTGAAATCAAAATCAAAAAGATTGAACTTCTGATAGAAATGCTCGGAAAGTTTAGGCAGATTTATAACACAGCAATGAAAACTTTTAAATCTAAAACCATTTTTTCCATTTGACGCGGGCGTGAAATTTTGCTGAAATTAAGTGTCCAGGGGCCTCGGGACGCAAACCCTCTTCCCCCTCCCCGCCCCGCGAGCGTCTGCCCGACCGCTCCGCGGGCGTCTGTCACCTCGCCGCACGGGCGTCTGTCAAACCGACGCCGCTCCAACAATGCTCGCAAAGCGCCGCGACGCACGTTTATTTTTTTCAGCAGATTATTTAAAACATGACGTTGATGTGAATGGAAAATGTGGCGCCCCTCCCCGCTTCCGTCTGACGGCGTAACTAACCCCCCCCCTCCCGCAACAGTGCTTCAAGCGGAAAATTGATGTTGCGAATGCAGTCGTTATAATTAATAGAAGAATACACTAAAGGGCTATTTCACCACCACTGTTTAAATTTTGATTAGCGTTATTCGACGGATAAAGTGTTGATGAATTAATTTATCTTTAGGAATATTTTTTATTCAATGATAAAATTGTGTTCATTACATAATCATTTATTATTCATTACAAGTCTAGAAATATTGTTCAGATACAATTATTCACTCTTTCTTCCCGGTAGTAATTGTTTGCGGTTCACAATTTTTACCCCACGGTATAGAAAATTGTTTTTTTTTTGGTCTGGAATATATAGATTATAATTATTACTTATAAGTGTTTCTTACGAAGATTTTAAAATTTGACACGCACAATACGAAATATTCCGACAATTCACCGACTTATATCTACGTATACGTAGAAACACATGCACTATGTACAGCATAAACTTGCCGTAAAACTCTTATGCAGTTTGGCAAAATTAAAAATTATAATGTATATATATGTAATAAAGTAGAAATAAAAGAAAAATAATAAAAACGGCGCCCAGTGACTAAACCAAACGTGTACTAAATAAATAATATTCAGCTAGGTATGCATAAACGCGCGCGAAATCCACGTGATAAAACAACACCTGGGTAATATATACATACGTGCTCTACTGCGCAAGTTCCATGCGCAGTCCACGTGGACTACGTAATTAGATCAACTACGTACAACATTATATTTTTACTGCATCCACTCGGTACCACATGGGCTGACTACAATTTAAACAACGCGTGGACAACACATAGACTAAATTTTGCAATAATAGGGCACACTATATATTTCTAAAACTAGTTCATTATAATATACCAGCAGCTCTTATATTAGACATGTGAATTTTATGTTAATTCATTGGTCGTGTATTAATTGACATCCTGCATGTCTTAGCTATATATACATATGGCCCAAAAAAAGTGAGAACATTTCGTAAAATGTGATTTACATCAATTAGTTCATTTCGTAAAAAATTACATCAAAATTAGTTTAACTATATCAACAATAGCTTAAATAGTTTACTAATTTACTTTTTTATTTGGACAATTTCCGGTCGCAATATTTGATTATTAATTTTTCCATTGTTTATATTTAGTTTTTTCAAATTTGTTTTCCAGAATGACAAAAAATCACTGCACAAGACCGTACTCAGATCAAAAAATTTCGAATTGAAAAACGTTAGAGTACTAGAAAAATGATCAAAGAGTTTCAAAACATATCCTAGAGTATAATGGCAGACATTATAGCATAACTGGACATTACAGCAGGACGGTGCTCCATCTTACACAGCCAGAAATAAAATCAACTTTCTTCGTCGTGAGAATGTTAGATTCATCGAGCCAGGCATGTGGCTACCGAATACCCTAGATTTAAACCAAGCAGATTATGCAATATGGGGTATTTTTATGATTTCTGATTAGCTAAATATTGTGCAAAAAAAATATAATTAATTATATTACGTTTTGAAAGAACTCATGTGTTACGAGATGTTCTCACTTTTTTTAGACCACTCTGTATATACACACGTATGTCTCTATATTTATGATCTTTAATTGTATAAAATCAATACACCGTACAAGTCAAGTTTGACGGAACCAGCACCTGAAAAAATAGTATTTATTCTGTACGTATAAGTATCTAAAAAATATGTAAATAGAAATTTATATGTAACTATATTATAATATTAAAAAAATATATTTATAAAAGTTGGGAAGCGCAACAGTATGGTATAAGAAATATAATTAGTTAAATAAAGTCTGAATTAATTAATACAACCTAACCTTACCATTATAAAAAAAAGTAAATATGCAGAACAGCTTTGGACAAATGTAACACAATCTATTTTAAACTGAAGCAGCTAAAAAATCATAAGTATTATTAAAAATTAAAACATTAATCAAAAATATGTTCGACGAACAATATTCCGTACACCGTGGAAGGATAATTACTAGTCGGGAAGATTAAAAGTTTAAAAAATTGACAAGTGTGCCCGAATATGAAAATAAACACGGCAAAAAACCTACATATATCAGGACAGAAGAGTGGCGTTTTATCCTTTCTTTCGTTTATTTTTGAAAAGTTAGTTAGACACAAACAATAAGAATACATTCAAACTAAAAAAAAATTATCTATCGAATAAATACGATCAAATTTGTTTTTTTTTTTCTATGTATCTTTCTAGGTGATTTATCTAAATTATTTTAATTATGACTATGTACTAAAATTGTAATTTTACAAATTGATTTCATTAAAATTAATAAATATTAAAAATTTGTTACAATAAAATTGATTTATTTCATTTAAATTTAATGTTTAAAACAATGTTTTGATGTCATGGTAAAACTATTCATTTTAAAATTGTCATTCTTTATAATACAATATAGTCCAGACATTTGCCACCTAAAAATATAACCATTTTCACCACTCACACCGCTTCGGCATCATAGCTTATTGGGAAATATCAGATAGGTAAACATGCCGCTAAAAGATTTACCACCCCGATACGGATTCAATATTTTTGTCATTCGCTTTAGAGGCACTGCGCAGTTTTTGGAATATTTGTAACATTTTGAATTTATCATTTTACATAATGCAATCGTTACTTATATCAATACATTTTTAAAGTAGGTGCATGAAATGTAAATAAAGTTAATTTAACTCTTTAATAATAATATGTTATCACATCTTTGAGTTTTTTTTCTTCACATTATAAAATAAATAATTTGTTTGTTTTCTTGATAAAATTAATCAAAGATTGATCAAGAACTGAACGAATGTAAAAGACATGATTTTATAAAACAAGATTTGAACATAAAACCGGCAAAAAATATACATGTATATGAGGCGCGGTCGCTTCATTCATGCTTTGGTCATTCATGCATCCCATGTATTCCAGAATCAAAAAGAAACACACAGATACCAGCAGCAGTGGATTTTATCATTCGTTCCGTTTCCACAAAATTTGAAAGTATTCGACATTCAGTTCTGCCTGTCAAGGTCTTCGAATACTGTACGCACATTCGTTAACAGCGTCCAACGTACAAAAAACGACTTTAATGCTTATGGGTATAATGCACAAAATAGCATACATATTACGAAGCGAGCAGATTGTTTTGAGGAATTTGTTTGTGTGTCGCATTTTTGACAGTTTGATATACTTGAAGTCGAATTATTGAAACATTGAATATCCTTCGATTATATGTTATATTTGTATATTTGATAGTATGTAGGTGTTAACTTTTCCAGTATCCCTTTTACAAAAAGTCACCGACCGCTACTAATGTATATATATTCGTATCACAAAACAAACAGTTATGAAAGTACAATATTAAACAGAGGGAACAAAATTATTTTAATAATTTGCGGTTATGTTACCTTAAATCATTAAGAATATAATTTATGTTCATCGAAACATGAATATGTGTCTGTAAATTTGTTTTAATTCTTAAAGCAACTTTATATAAAATATCCATGAATTAGTGTATTGTAAAAACACGTGTGTATAGCAGTCATAACTTATGAGATACAAGTATATGTGCTGAGAACTGCCTTAAAATTAAGGTTACAATTCCATTAATGATGACTTAAAATGATGTAATAATAATATGATAATACTTAAAGAAATGTAAAACTGTACATATTATGTAGATACATTGTCCGCGCCTAATACATTCAAAAGTAAAATATAAAAAACAATTTTTTTTTTCACTTCTCAAATATTAAAATGTTAAGTAGTTTTTTCTTAGAATTTTTTAATATTCCAATTTATATAATTTAATTAAATAGGTAATTTTATTAATGAAGACTTTATAGAATGTGTCCAGCTCTAGTAAATATTAGGTAAAGAGTATTAAAAAAATATATTTTATGTATTTAATATTTAGGTAAATATTATTATTTTATATCAAAAAAATTTTAATATGAATGCATCTAAAATAAATAAAAGCGAGGAAACATGACGTTTTTTTTAAGAAAAGATATATTTCATTAAGATAGATAGGTTATCCGTGATAAATTATGAGGTATTTATTTTAAATACTAAATTAATGTATTAATTATAAATATATACATATAAAATCAATTTTGTCGAAAAATATTGTTTTAGCGTCACCGGGATTCGAACCTGGATCTTCATTTCCAATCCGGGGAAGTGCACTACCTTTTTGAAAATTTGTCAAGAAAAATACTGGCGTTATAGCACAAAGGTAGTGCACTTCCCCGGATTGGAAATGAAGATCCAGGTTCGAATCCCGGTGACGCTAAAACAATATTTTTCGACAAAATTGATTTTATATGTATATATTTATAATTAATACATTAATTTAGTATTTAAAATATCACAGACCTATGTTCTGAATAATTACAACTTCACAATAAGAATGTGTTTTCCTTAATAATATATGTTGTATCAATGTGTCCAAAATTTAATAAAAATGAATTGATAATTCTGGCGTCTGCAAATCGGTTTACTCAAAGGTATTTGAGATTCTGTAAAAATAATGTAGATGGCTTTCAAATAATGGAACGACAGGTGTATTAATTTGAAAAATGTAACATATAGTTTCGAAAATTTGTCAAGAAAAATACTGGCGTTATAGCACAAAGGTAGTGCACTTCCCCGGATTGGAAATGAAGATCCAGGTTCGAATCCCGGTGACGCTAAAACAATATTTTTCGACAAAATTGATTTTATATGTATATATTTATAATTAATACATTAATTTAGTATTTAAAATATCACAGACCTATGTTCTGAATAATTACAACTTCACAATAAGAATGTGTTTTCCTTAATAATAGGTATTTATTTTACTATTGTAACATTAATGTCAGAAAAATATTTTTATATTCTTAATGCAGAATATTGGCGATATACGATGGTAATGTAAAATGTTAAAACACATTATTGTTAGATCTGATTTCTCAAGAGGAAATTATTCCACGTTAGGTAAGGATTTGAGAAGAATTATTGTAGCGATTTGATCATTGAGAAGTTTCGAAGAATAATAAGTGCATGTAGACGGGATAGTAGATTTGTACTGGAAAATGTTTCAATCTCATAATGAAGTTTGGATTATAATTGAGACGTGAGTAGGAATAAATTTGAAAGAAATAGTAATTTTTAAGAGAAGGTTTAATGTTTTTGCTTGCATTTTTAGTTTTATTATACATCGTTTCCTGAAAAAGGGACCATAAATCTAGAAACACGTTTCTGTATCAATAAATAGTGTTTTTAAGCAAAATGTTTTTTCCTATTATTTATATAATATATTGCAACAAAATAATTTTGCAAATATTCATGAAGGTTAATTTGTTAAAATGAAGAAACGCAGTCCTAATACAAGGTTTTTAAATTTTGTTTATAATTTTATAACAGTTTTATAATAGCTAATTACCTATCTTCATCAAGATTGAATATCTATGGTCTTCTAATCACATAAGCGTTCAAAAGCAATATTTAAATGTTATCGATAATATTATTTTATATTTTTTGTAATAGTGTATTTAATGAGCGAAAAGCAAAATGATTATTCATTTTCAATGAGAATTTAATTTTCATATATGAATACATACAAGTAACTTTTTGTCGTTAAAACATAACCGACATGACTTATGACGCTGCCTGAGAAAACAGATATGGATGGATGCACGTTGGAAAAAGAGTTAAAATCTGCCAACTCAAATTTTATCACTGATCAAATTCGTTACCAAGCAACGTTTCATTCTGGATCGTAGAATTTTGTTAAGGCGTTTCAAAGTATCATCCACTCAGATATACATACAGCATTTGTTTTATTTTTGTACGAGAGAATGAAATGAATAGATTCAGGACTTGAGTAATTGAGTATGATTTAAAATTAATTTATAGTTAACACAATATAAATTGAATATAATTTAAAGTTAATACTTATCTTTAAAAAAAATATAAACCCGTACGACCTAGCAGTAACAACTGATTAAATCGGGTGTTTTCTGGTAGTTTTTAATAAGACTAAAGCACTTGTATATTTCTTTACAGGTTTCCTTTAAACTGCTTTCATCTTCATACAATTATTATTCCCGCGTGTGTAAATGATCTGCCTGAGTGCATACACACACATACACATACATATACATATACACACTTACACACACACTTACACATGACACACGCGCACCCACAACAAATACAAAACAGTGTCCCCATCGCGGCTTATTTCATCCCGCGCTTTTCTCGGGACTCCTTTTGACTGATGACGTCACTGTTGCCCCCAAAGTATGGGCGCTACAATAGAAGCCTTTCAGATGTTCACAAAGACCTTTATCTCCCCAAAACACGACCGCTAGGTGACAATATGGAGAGGGTGATATCTGAAATGTATGAATATGATATTAGTACGTAACATAGCCACCGACATACCTCTCCCCAATTTCTGTACTCCGGTTTCTGTTGTCAGATGTCACCTGCCTCCAATGCACTTGTCATATCATTATTTTGGTATTGGCCTGAATTGTCAGCGACCCTCTCGCAGAAGAGGTAGCTATATAAAATCAAATAACATTTCAATTAAATATTATCCGATTAATTTTAATTACTTCTACCTTTAATATTTACACTCAATAAAAGAGCCATTTTTTTTTATTTATATTAATAGATATAATAAAACCGACAACGTGACGTCCGTCGCCGCCATCAGAGCGCGGCTCAACAACACCCTGCTAGGCACACGAGCGGACGGGCGCTCCACCAGCACGTTCCGTTCGGCGCATCATTTCTTCATCGTACTTCATCCAGGTAGCAACATCTTTCGTAAGGCTCTGCTTCGTAACTTTACTTGTTTTTACAATCGCTGTATTTGTATTTAGTTACCATTATCTGACTTCTTTTGAGTAAAGTTGAATAATTATCTGAATTAACTACATTTCTGAAACACTCTACGTACATAACTATACTCCGTATTCTAATACCTCTATTGAAGGAACGGAGACATGAAACACCGGGTGTCTTTATAACCAATGTAGCCAATTTTATAGCTTAACAAAGTGAATATAATCAGAAAAATTTCTAAAAATTAATTATTCATCTCTCATCCATTATAAATAAAAGTGTAGAAATGCACATTTATTGGTAATAACATAGCGATGCAACCTGCAATTATAAATTAATGTATTCTTTCTCCAGAAGCGGAGATTTTTGTGAAAACTGTATCTCAGTATATACTCGAAATTAACACAAAATAATATCTGAAAAATACATTAATGCCGAGCAGTTAATAATGATTTAAAAACTTTTGATTTACATAGCCATCATTTTTATCAATAGTATGACAGTACAGATGAGACGGACAATCGACGTGTAGGTAAAATAGAAAAAATATTTTGAAACCGAAATTCACACACTGTAAATATGTATGTTAATATAAATATATACTTAATACACTATTGATAGAATCAGCGTTAACTTTGTAGGCTTTCATCATAATGGATGGATATAAATGAAACAATGTTATAACTCTAATTGAGTTTATTAGCACTACTTGAGTTTCGAGAGAAACAGTAAACTCTCTCTTAAGTTTAATATTTCACCTATCGATGAGAGTTACCGTTTCTCTCGAAACTCGAGGAGTAAGATTAATGAATAATTCAGTTATTAACATAAGTAATTATAATACTAATATTTGACTGTCAATCTATTTTTTCAGTAATTCTTACATCTAATGTTTTATTGAATTAATATTTTTTTATTTTATTTCCGTTCTTTAACCTGTCACCTGAAAAATTTGTTTGATTTACTTTACTCTATTATTGTTGTGTTACTACGAATTAGTTTGCTAATGTTATATAATTATTATGTATTATATATCATATTTAGAATTTATGTGCACTATTCTCCAATATGATGCCATTTTATACGATCCATCAGGATTAAGATTGTGGATAAAATCTAATCATATATAGACAGAATGTCAGACAACGGCAATAGATGGATGACATTCTATGGCAACTATACTCACTGGCAACATTCAAGTCCCACGGAACCTCAAAAGAAGAAGAAAATTCTCCCATTTACCGTAAATTAATATCCTTTCCTAAGCTCACGATTATTCAGTCGGAAAAGTAGCACGTATCTTCTCAGCACAAGAAAATTTTCATGTATCAAATTATCATAATATGAATATTGTAAAAAAATCACAATTATAGTATTAGTATTTGTAGTATTATCGTTAAAAAGTTAGTAAAAGCTTAATTTTATAAGGAAACTGATCATTTTAAGTAGATAAAGCTAGTATAAATTTTCTTTAAGAAATATTATATAATAACTATGTGCCTGCTATCGATTTATTCGATTTTTGATGAGTTTAATTTTTAACACAGAAATATATTACGAGAATAACATCGGCACCTACGTATTATAAATCTTACGGAAAATTTCTGTGACATCTTCCGCGACTTTTCTCGGCTGGAAAGATTTTCCAACTTGCAACACGCACTCGTTCCAACTTTATAATTGCAGGTGTTTAGTATTGTCCCGCGGGTGGTGGCGCAGGGCCGGGCTGGCGGGGCGGCACGGGTGGCGATTAGGTCCGCATGAGCGACGTCTCCAGGACTCCGCCCCATAATGGCGTGTCTCCAAGGTATTTTGCAATTAGAATTAGCGTATTGTACCCCACATTGTGTCGCCAGTGTTCCGCTATACGACCAAACTTTAATAATACCTAAATATGGTACTGAAGGTTCGAGACGGGGGTGGATTGAGATTTCCGTACAGATGGGTTCGATTTAAATTGTGTAAATTTGAGGACCATTTTGATAATACGATTATACCTACAAGCTAATGAATCTTGTGATATATAATATAAAATATCTATATAATAGCAAATAATTTAATATATTTCAGAAATGATAGCTTTTTTAATAAATCGATTACATTTCTAAAAAATGATTAATTGTGTACTTATTACCTTATAAACATTAAAAAAATACTTTATAGCACTTTTTTATAAATAAAATAATAAAACACTATGTTTTTTCCACGATTAATTTTTATTTTAAAAAATCTATATGTATCGGTAGCGATGCTCCCTTCAGGACAAGAAATGTACTAAAACTAATTTAGATGTATAGAAAGGTAGATTTGTTAATTATGGTTGATGATGGTGATTAAATGGAGGTGTAATTACAAATTAAATAGGCACAAAGTAAACACAATGGAAACAGGTTTAAGAAAGAACCTATATACCATATTAATTTGATTATTTATAATATTTATGGTTTTATTAAGACTTTTCTTAATTTTTAATATTTCTAGATTATCCAAGTAAAAGCCCCTAGTAATGCTTTTGAAAGTATTGAAACCTGCATTTAAATCAAAAGAGTGATTACATTCTATTAGCTAATTCGAAAACTGCTGTTTAGACATTCCAAATGTTCATTAATTTTAATTTCAAAATTTCTTGAAGTTTTTACTATGGAAAAATAGTTAGCAACCCTTAAAACAGTATCTTTATCAATTAAATTGTAAGGATTGCAACTATTTTTACACAGAAAAAACTTCAAGAAAATTTATTAAAAACTGTACTGTAAATACTGTAGACAAGTACAGTATACCAAATACAGTACAACTATTAAATATAAATTTTATTTTATTGTGATATTTATTCAATATCTAGCATGTCTTAAAATTAAATGTGAAATTCCTACTTGATAAAATGATTATCCGTGTGATGTTGCGTGATCATTATTCCAGTTGGTGGCTGTTTGGATTATCTGTCTGCATCTAGCAAGGTTGAAAGCATTCTTAAAGCAGTCCTGGAGCTAACGATCTATACCATATCCGCCATACGTATTGGAAATTAATCCTGTAACCACATTAAGCCTTCAACCGTAATTCTGCGCAGTGGATGAAAGTCGCTCTTTGATTTTCAGCTATATAAGAATTAATTTTTTTCTCCCGTAAAGTATCATTGCCAAATTACTACATATTTATAATCAACGAATGCATATTTATAATCTACATATTTATAATCCAATCCAAAATACTACATATTTATAATCAACAATATATTAATATGACATATCTATGATGACGAATGCGTAGACGCGCGCAAGGTTGGTACGAATGAGCGTGTGAAAGAGATAAATTACGTTGCGCCGTGATCAACGCTCTCTCTTAGCCCCGGACCGTGATACCATAAACATCAAACTTGTATAAATACTTTTGCTATCACAAACTGGGTATTATTCTGCACACGAGGACACAGCCGCCATCTTTGGTATAATCCAAGATATTACAAATAATAACAACCTTTTTTTCAATTTTTCACGTCCAATATCCATCACGATTCGTTGTACAACATATCGCTTATTCTATGAAAATATGATGACTACAAATACCTTGTACAATGCAGATTTAATCCCCTGAACTTTTTCATGAATGAAATAAGTCTCTGCTGCAACTAACTATACAAGTCGTACAAGAATCTAGCGTGATATTTGGATACTCTTACAAATTCCTAATCAGAAAAATATGAGATACATCGAAAACATTTTAAAAAGTAATTTAAAAAGTAAAGTAATAAAGTTAAATAAAATAAAATAAAGTAAGTAAAATAAAGTAAAGTAATAAAGTTAAATTAAATTAAATAAAGTAAGTAAAATAAAGTAAAGTAAAATAAAGTAATAAAGTTCAAAAGCAAAGTAAAGTAATAAAAAGTAAAGAGAACACATTATTAATGTGAAGTTGCTTTTGTTTCAGAACACAATTCTGTGGTATTTTAAAACAAATTAAATGTATCAACTAGAAGTATATAAAACTGCAACTTCGCAATAATAATGTATTCTCCTTAAAAATATATAAAATTAATTAATCATTTCTGGCGTCTCCTAGTGTATATATTACTCAATGGTATTTGAGATTTGTCACAATATAATGATAATAGCTTTTTAAAAATAGAATAACTGATGTATCAATTTGAAAGAGCTACTGCATACAAGTTCGATCATTTTTCGTCAACTTACTGGGTTGGTGTGGTGTAACTGGTAACGCATTTCCCCGAATTCAAAAAGATCTAGGTTCGAATCCCGGTAGCAACTAAAATTATTTTTGAATAATTGATTTTTTTGTATATCTTTTTCTAGTTGATACATTTGATTTATATTATTCAGTTTTATTAATATTATTTAATTTCACAAATGTGTGTAACAGACTATTTAATTTGTGTTCATTTATAATTCATTGTTATTCTTAATTAATTTTCAAATAATTGATAATGACAAGGTAAAACGCGTCTAAAGTAAATTAATCTAGTAGAATAAAAAAACTCATGTTTTATTTTGACATGTGCAATATTAGAAGCCATGTCACACCATGAGACAAGAAAAATGTAAAATATAAGTGAAAAAAATGCTGTAACTTTCAGAAATGGATTCAAATTAGTTCAATTTTATATCTAAATTTAAATATAATAAAATGGCAAAACCTGTAGTGTTGATACGTTACCTAAACGATAGTCTCGTTCACAACTCAAGTTAATTTTTAATTAATCTATTAATTTAAAAGTTTCTTCGAATTAATTTATAATTAATAATTTTGTAACAACGCGTACAATTCTTATATAATAATATTTTATTATTTATTTTAATTACTATTCCTTGTTATTCTTTATCATTAATAAATAATACTCTCTGGCAGTGTTTATTGAAAATGTTAATTATCTGTATTCACAGTTGTGTAATATTTTATAATAAATTTATAAGGAAGTAAGTAAACGAAATTCTCTGACTGTACCAGTTCAGAATTATTCAAGAGAACAGTTTCCTTGAAAAACGGGCTAATTATTTTCAACAAGTCAGCAGTCACCAGTGCCAGTGGTGAGGCGGAGGGAGAAGACAGATCACGATCCCCCTCAATCAGAGGGAGACGGTGAAAGTCGAGGGAACGAAGAGTTCGTTATAGGAATCAATTGTTAATAATACTACGGAGAAATTTCGAGAAACAATAATTGAAGTCTTTGATTGAAATAGACCGTTATTGGGAATTAGTTGAGTACAACGGGGCGGCCTTATTTCGTAATAATCGTTATTTCTTTACAACTAAATAAATATCACTATTGAATTTTAAATAATAATTGTATCATTTTAATATGAAGCCGTCATTATCTTAAACTTAAATCTACACAGCATAAAATACGCTATAAATTATAAAAAAAATTAAAAACAGTAAATTAAATTCTTTTTCTATTCCAAAATCGCGAATATTTATGGAAAAAACTGAAATCTGACGTTTTTTTTTCAAATGAATCTCCATTGTCGTGTAAATCTAAAGAGAAAGTTATTTTTCTAAAAACGAACTAAAACTTTTTTTTTCATATAAAAGCATTAGCGCTTGATGAAGGTATTTATCATATTTAGTTAGTTTCTACTATTTTTAATTTCATATTGTGTTCATTTAGAATACATACATTCCTTGATTATTTCGATTTTCAGTTTTTCTTGATTAAGCGCATTCTTCCTTAAATTATCACAAAACTTATAACACATTTTTAGATAAAAAATAATAATTATGTGTTATGACACTTACCTACACCTGCATTACGCAAATTGTGTTCTGTTTTGTATAGACGAACACGATATGATGCAATTTATTGCACTGACTGGAGAGAAGTAGTGCTTATGTAAGAATTAATGGAGCATTCACATCACGGTTTAATATTATAAAAGATGTCAAACAGGGTTGTGTAACGTCACCATGGACGTTCGATGTGTACATGAACAATTGTATGAAAGATCTGAAAGAATTGTCAGTAGAAGCGAGAATGGACTTTTGGATGGATATGATGTAGTATTAGTAGCTAATAGTTAGGGGCGTGCAGTTCATACAAGCAAAAAATCAGTGTATTATTAAAAATTCTGGGAAACAAATATAAATTAAATAATCGATAATATGGATCATGAACATATATTTACGGACTCATTACAATTAGCGTCATATGTGTACCAGTAGAAGCTTGAATGGCTTTATTTCTAAAAACTACTACGACAACCCAACGCTGTAGCCTTGGCGTTAGTTAATACAATGCGGCGATTGTAGCTATTCACATTACTGTCTTGTATTTTTAAGCTAGTGTATTACTCAAGTCATACAATTGGTTATTTACTAAATTGAAAATACCTTACGGTTGATTCGATTTATATGAAGTTGTTACGTATGCTGTTTTTTAACAAAATAACTGCGTGCAAATCATTGAAGTGTCTTCTTCCTCTTTTGCTACTTCGCCAATTTTACTGTATTTAACGTGTTGAATTCATGGTCGTTCTTTGCGTTCGAGGTGCATTTGGTGCATGAATTTGTTTTTGGTTTGGGAAAAACAACAAGCATTTGGCAGAACTATTTCCTACATGAACTTTTAATAAAAATAATTATTTCGTTTAGTTATTACGTGAAGGATTTTGAAACAATAAAAGAATCATGTTCAGTCATAAAAAGTGTTCTTAAAAACGTCCATGCATTTTTTATATTAATTTTTATATGGGTAAGAAGGTGTTATTTTACGATAAAACTTAAACTTTAAAAACATTATTAATAGTACTCTAAAATTACAAATAAATACATTGTAGGGTCGTATAAACGACGAATTCATTTTGTCAAAAAACTTTGTTTAAACAAAAGTTCATAATCCTATGTACAACATATATTATATATGATTGTATAATATCATTGGTAATAGCTTATCTTAAATCTATACCTACTGCACGCACTGCCAATAGTGAAACTGATTTGTAGTGCCTGGTGACAAGAATGTCTGTTCTACGCATGGAGAGTAAACTTCTGATGAATCGCTATAGAGCAAATCGTAAGTGATAGTAGTGATGATACCTATAATTTATTCAAAAAACTCGATTAAGGTTCAGTGGTAAAACGACTAAAGTAAATAAATACAATAGGTTGTTGACTGCTCTCTTCCGCAATTCCGTTTTAATTAATTAATTAAAATAATATATGATAAACATTTGAATATTTACAGAAATTAAATATTGTTAATAAAAGTTAACATTACAATATGCATCATAGTATTCAGTTATATTATTTTGTTATTTATTTAAAAATTAAACGTATCATTCACGGCGGTCCCTTATGACTAAAGATCTCCGTGAACTCTCACCTTCTTGACTACGTTCCTTCTCTTTTCTCGCCATCTTTCAGATCTGAGGGCTGTCACCAGACATGTGCCCGTTACCTTTTCCGCTTGTCCGGTCCAACGGGTGGGGCCCACAACAACAAGCGTCTCCAACTTTTCGTATTTTCTCGTAAGATGCGCAAAAACTTTAAAAATTCGTAAAGATAAGTAAATGGTTGAGAGTGTCGTTGGAGACATTCGTGCGTGTCCAGCACCACGTATCAATAGCATCAATCCGTCGCTTTCCCGTGCCTTTAGAATCCATAATTCGACGCCATATAGAAATATTGAATGCACCATTAAACATATACACATAGCAATAAATAAAACCATAATTTTAGATAAATATTACAATATATTTTATATTCTTTTGACTTAGAACTTTTTATTCCTCAAATCGCCCAAGAAATCAATCTGGTAATAAAAAAACTATTTTGCATCAACTGGTGATAACATATTTCAAATAAAGATGTCGTCCTTCGATCTTCCATCTGGAGGCTGTGTACGGGTAGCGCATCCCTGCCACGCGTGAAACCAATAATTTAGAATCCTATGAAACGTGACATTGAAAAACAAAATAAAGCGAGTACAATAAAATGGGAAAATTGAATTCCGAACAAGATTAAACAAAAAATAAACAAAGATTACAATCTATTGGTCTGCTGGACTGCGATGTACGTGGCGCCGACCAATGGCGAGCGAGCTTACAAAGGAAAACCTCGGATGTCCGTGTCGTCTTTTGTTCATAAAAAAAAACAATGATGAAGTATGAAGAACACGGAGCATTTACTGAAAAACTGTTGGATTTCAGCATTCAGTGCAGTTGTAATAATAAATATTTTTTACTGAAACAAATACTTATACAGGCGGCACATAAAAATGTTCAAATATTATTTGTTTCATAACGAATATATTATATTTATACATGAATTATGCATTTTAATTAAACAAATTAAATTAACAGAGTTAAATTTACAATATGTTTATTTATTTATAGAAAATATAGAATGCTTTTCAATATCGATATATTTTAAGTAAGTACTTATCCAGTGCGAAATACTAAAATCCAAAAAGAAAACCTGTGTAATTATTCTTATATTAAAAACAACGATATCTTTAACAGATTACATTGTTTGACTGAATTATTAAATATTTTAATTTTCAATTAAAAAGGGCTGTCGAATAACTGTTAAATTATAAAATGGAATCATCACGAATCCCTAAAATATTTCTGGAATCCATACAAATGGATCGCAAATTATGGAAACAACCTTATCGCTATTTATGTAGGTGTTTTATTGTCATTGGATTTATGAATGAACCAGTCTCATCGAGGAGCATTCTCGTAACAAAAGATCGCGCTAAAGAACGAGAATCTATTCTGGCTCCATTGTGAGCATCATCTATATTAGTCTGTTCCGAGGATCGGAATGCTGCCGTCAATACGGCCCGACGGTCTTCGAGGGAGTCACCATTGTCGCCGCCCGCTCCTCCGAAAAATCAAAGAGACACTGAATAATAAATAACAGGTAGGGGCAGAACTGCAGGTAAAATTTTAATGAAGAATCGTTTTTTCCTCCCTAGTAAGTCGACCGGACAATGCGCGGTGCACCTGCGCAGCCGAAAGGGCCCATTCAGACGTACACTTCATTGATAAACACTTACGGTTTTTTGAAAATAAAATAACAGTATGGCGATCCAGAAAAAGGAAATATCATCCTTCACTTTTTCTAGCATTGTTGCATTTTGAATATCATTCGCCACGACAGACGGCTACCTTTAAAGGTTATTTGTACACCTAATGCGTGTGTCGCTCGATTCAGAGCTGAATATTGTGGTTTGGTGCGGGTGTGACAAAATGGGAAACTGTTAGTCCGACGAACAATGTATTGTGGATGGATGCATTTTGTATGAAGCTACGAAATCCTAGTTCACAGAATAATACGAAGGGGGTTTCATTATAATGGCCAAACATTGTCGGCCTGAAATTGTAACTAATTGTAATGAAGATTCGATTATTATACGCCCCGGTCTCTTGTGCGGTTGAGAAGCACTTCAAGAGACTTCCCTGTGTACGATAAATGCCTTTTTATGGTCTTGGGGGTCTTTTGTGGGGTATTTTTAATAAAATAGGCTACTTTAAACTACTTTTCAACAGATAGCAGCGTGTTGTGTAAGTCTAGAAAAGGATCTCACTAGTTAATTGTGTCTTTATAGTATTACAATTGTGTCTTATAAAACATCTTAATCTGAATAAAGTATTTAATATAAGTATACAATATTAAACTCAATATTAAGTTATAATATATTAATTAATATAATAATTATATTATTAGGAGAACACATTCTTATTGTGAAGTTGTAATTATTTCGTAAAAATAAGGTAGATGACTCTTTCAAATAATGGAACGATTAAATGTATTAATATCAAAAAGGTAACATATAGGTTCGAAAATTTGTCGCTAATAATATCGTCGCTGTAGCATAGTTGGATAACGCACCTTTCCCGGTTTGGAAAGAGATCCAGGTTCGAATCCCGGTGGCGCAACAACAATATTTTTCGATAAAATTGATTTTTTATGTATATCTTTCTAATTAATATATTTAATTCATATTTATAATTATATTAGTTGTAATAAGCAAATTATTTATTAACCGGAAGGTATGTATCCATTTCAAAATATCAAAAAAGTATTTTACATCTACAGAATGTTTAGCATACTAAAGACATTCAATAGGAATACTAAAAAATATTGTCTTATCCATTTTATCTTTTTTCACATTCAAATATGACATTTATTTACTAATAAAATAAATAAATAATTAGCAAAATAATATGAATACATTGTTCTGGAAAAATATAAACTAATAACTACTGTTAATACAGTTAAATTTATACAATATTTTGTTTTAAAATGAATTAATAATGTTTCACTTTACTATTACACATTTTGTGTAGAATATTATTTGTAAGCAGGTATTTAAATATTACTAAATTTGAAAGGTATTTTTTTTATAAAGAAGGGAAGAAATTAAATAATATTTATTACGGCAAAGAAATTAATATGGACGATTTTATAACTCGAAAAACAATACATTATGAATAAATACAGAATGATCATTTAAAAATTACCTTACATCTATTTTTTGAGACTGCATCATATTTATGAACTATATCTTTACCTTTAGCGCGGTGTTCAATTGATTAGTCCGTCATTCAACGTCTACCCCCACCCCCAGCCTGGGCTAAATCTGAAAATATACTTATGTTCGTACATTTTATATCTTACTTTACAAAAATAAATAAATAGGTAAGTGTTCAATGTGTATGTATACCTCTATTATTTAATATAAGTAGCACACAAATTAAAGGTCAACCCAGGTGGAAACATTTAGGATATAATCTTTTATTCGGATTATTCATACATCCGATCAGTTACCATCCGCCCTTATGAGGGTATAAAATCATAAAAGAACGTGTATATTTCAAAAATCAATCGCCGTAAAATAAAATTATATTTCCTTCAATTGGATATATCCTGGGGTATGAAATAAGGTTTAATCATGTAAATTAAATCCGTCGAGTACAAAGGATTTCGTTCCCTTGGATGAATATGTTTGGAAACAGAAATTTCGCGATGCGCACATCCGCCTCTTATGTTACGTTTACCGTGATATTTATTTCACGACACAAAAATCATAACAAGCCAGAAAGGATAATGCAATAATTCACTCATTCATCATAAATAATAATTTTTCGGAAGGGTAGGTATTGTTAAAAAAAAATGGCTTTCTTCGCACGCAAACAAAGTCGATTTTTTTTCATTTTGTCTACTGTAAAAAGTTTTTGGAAAAAGAGACAATGAATCAATTTGGTTGATGGTAATTGTGATGGTTTGACGGAGGTGGAAATGTACAAAAAATTGATAACATCAGCAGTGGCGTGCAGTAGGTACAGACTTGGTAGGTATAGGTTATGCTGTTGCCAAGATATTATATAATACTATATTATGCCATATTGTACAAAGGTTTATGTACTTTCGTTTAACAGACATTTTTAAGCAAAATCGTAATAAAAATGCATTTTCCTCGAACGCAAAAAAAAATGACGAAAACAACATGTTTAGTAAGGTAGTAAAATTTTCGAATAAGTAAATGAGGAAATAGATGCTTCTATCAACTCTAAGCGAAGTTTAAAACCTTTCAAATGTCATTCTGTTAGGAAACAGCATAAGTAAGGACTTCGTCTAACATGGGATCAGCTGATTAATTTCTTGTTGATGTTTGTAGCGTTAACTTTGTGGATAGACATAATTTAAAATTGTATTTATATTTTACTTTGTTTAAACCACTGTTTTGTTTAAACGAAGTTAAAGATAAATACAATTTGATTCATTTCTGACTCTGCTGAGTGGAATTTTCAATTCAATCGGCAGTAATTGTATGGATTGAATAGAACTATAGATTAAAACAGTGGCTAACAATTCTAGTAGCAATAAATAAAGAATAACCCAGTAGAGGACTATAGCGCTCCAGTGGCGTCGCGCGGTAGTATCCAGAACTACGCAACTAATGATTCTACTGATGCACGGTGGGCGCTAGCGCAATTACAACATACAGATTATTTTATTTATATTTGTTTTCCATAATTTTTAGTAATGCACAGCTTTTTTCCTTATATGCAGTACACACCCCTGAATATTAGTGTATATAGTTATATTTTAATTAAAGTTTATAACTTGATAATAGTCACATCCATAGTCAAGTATTTATGCGTATAACTAGTCAAGTTCGTAGGATTTTTTAATAATCTCATTGTAATAAAGAGTATTCTGAACAGGATTTATTTTACAAATTAAAAAACGAGATTTTTAGTAAGGTATGATATAGGAAGTGAAATAAATTATATGTATGAACCGTAAATTAAATAAAACAAAAAAACTGAATACAAACATTTCTCCATTTTAAATTTAACAATTAATTCCTGAATTTTATCCAGAATAATATGGATTAAAATGCAAATTTGAAATAAGACATAAATAACTTTAATAGAACTATTATATCGGGGAAATTTAAAAAAAAAACTAGCAAAAATAATAAGGCAGAGCAGAAGTGACGTCATTGTTATATTTTTTTCTTTTAATTAAAAATAGAGATGCGTACACTGTATATGTCACGTCAATATTTTTAATATTTTCAAACTAAACTTGTAAATAATTTTATTGTTGCATAAATCTGTCATAAAACTATCGGATTTATGTTTCCACAAATAATGTGTATAGAATGCCCCTCGTCCTGCAACTAATGTTTGGAACCCCTCTCTTATATGTACACTTTATTACATGTCTATTCATTTACTTGTAGATTATTTTAAGGGTAAAAAAATAAGCGTTTTCATACGTTAGATAAAGTTCGAGTTTTCCCGAAGTGTTTCTGAAATATCAAGATAATCGGAAATATTTTATGCAAGACGAGAATAGAGAGAGAAATGGTAATATAACTTAGGAAATATATTATTAGTGTGAGCTATTTATGTAATTACATACAGAATTAAAGCGGATTTAAGCCCTCCATTCCACTCGGCAAACACGAAAAAGCTTCTTCCAATTTAGTCTTGTGTATGGGAAACAATCGCAACCACCCTTATTCTGGTGGCGGGCGGAGAATAATAATCCGCACTCAATTACCGGCCACGCCATTGTGGGGCGCTACCCCTTTGTCACGGGGCGGCCCTGCCCCTGGCGCTGATCGAGTGTTAATTATCAGTCTTAGAACCCAGCGCTTTAGAATCGGTTCCACAATTTGCCTACAATTTTCTACAAGGACTTTTTCATTATTCGGTACCTACCTAATTATAATTACTTAAATTCCATGATTACTATCAAGATATAGACATTAACTTAGTTCTGGGTGACTGTATTTGTGTGTATACCGCTAAATATATAGACATGAACTAATGCCAATTTTTCATGTTGGTATCACACACGTGATCACTTTGGTATCACTTACGCAATCAAAATTTAAGTAAAAAAAATACATCTTGTATATACAGAAATTTAATTTTCGAAGAGTAAATACTTTTACTGTTGCATAAATGTGTCATAAACTATCGGATTTATGTTTCCACCAAGAATGTGTGTAGAATGCACCTCGTTCCACAAATAGTGATCCAAACCTCTCTACTATATGTACACTTTATTTCAAGTCTATTCATTTACTGGTCTGTGCTGTATGCGAACATAGTTTAGTGATATTATATATAGAAATAAATGAGGAATAATAATACAGAGTACGAAAAATTGTTACAGTTATTGTACATATATAATTTACACAATATGAAAAATAATAATATAAATAAATTAAAGAAACTATTATTTCATATGATTACAGACAGTAGATTTTACACATGTTTAAATTAGTGAAAATCAAATCAACCGCCTCTGAATATTCATCCCCCACCTTGTGAACACATTATTTTTCTGAAGTTGCAGCTTTTCCAAAACGCAGTTCTGTGGGTAATTTAAGTACGAAAATATGTCGTCAACTTACTATGTTGGTGTGGTGTAATCGGTTAACGCATTTCCCCGGATAGGAAAGGATCCAGGTTCGAATCCTTTTATATTTCTTCGATAAATTGAATTTTCCTGTGTATCTTTCTAGTCGATACATTTAATTTGTATTAAAACTATTATTACTTTGAACTTGTTTAATAGTAAGTTTTTAGAATTCTGTTTTTTTATTGTATTTTCTGTAAGAAAAGGAAGAAAACCTATAAAAATATTACATGGACAGAAAATATAATATAATCTGGGGATAGTACCAGCCTAGTGGGTAGTAAAGTGTCTTATTTTGAGCTTGTATAAAAATGTATCACGGCAAAAGACAATACAGATCTTCATAAGCATTTTAGATATTGCATGATGTCGTATTAGCGCCTAACAATCAATACAGTATTTAGTGACTAGGATGTACGATAAATCCATGAAAAAAATATATAAGCAAATCTATTCAGACCAAAGTATGACTAAATGCTTCATATAAATTAAATAATGGATGCTTAGAACAAGTGAATAAATTTGTGTATTTGGGAAATATATTATCTAGGGACAATAGGGCTTAAAATACATTTTATATCCATATAAATGAAAATGGATAAGGCAAAAGAGGTATTCCCTGTGGCATAACTTGAAAAATTGGGTCTCAATGAAAAATGGATGAATCCATTTGTTTGTATTTAATGTAAGAATATTACGTACTATTCATCTAATAAAACGAAATTTACTTCTTGTCTGCGATAATTTTTACAATTTCATGAAATAACAACGAAGTATGTTTTTAAACATTTATACCTATACACTAGCAACTGAATAAAATCCTTGCTACGCTCTACGATAAATTGCGCTTTACAGCTGTGGTCTAGTCCTTAAACAGAAATGTTATCGGGGTACTACTGTATACATTGTTACACAAATTATAGTAATACACGTAAAAAATGATTTTTTTAATATTATAATTCCAAATCTTCCTATTGTAGATTTAAAAAGTTATTAATCCATGTTAGTAACAGACCAGTAAATGAATAGACATTAAATAAAATGTACGTGAGGGGTTTGGAACATTAGTTGCGGGACGATGGGCATTCTACATACATTCTTGGTGGAAACATAAATCCGATAGTTTATGATACATACAACATTACATTACATACATGTAACAGTAAAATTCTAAAATTAAATATTTGTGTAAACAAGACGTATTTTTACATTATTGCATATTATATTGTCAGCGTTTAAATTTTCGTTCTAATGGAGTCATATTTTTTTTAAATGTCGCGGAGCTATTTGATTGCGTAAGCGGTACCAAAGTATAATCACACGGGTAATACCAAAATGGGACAATAAATTTGCGTAGTTCATGTCTGTATATTTGGTAGTCTGTGATATTAGCGTAAGGAAACGTACCGTCATATGTTTTGTACAGCGCCCCAATGGATCGCATTGGTTGTATTTATGTAGTTAAACCAGATATTCCAGTACAGAAGTGGTATTCTAACCTCTCCGTTTACTCCTGCGCCAAACAGCTTAATGACAAATTAGGAAAAAGTGTCATGAAGTTATGCAATTTATACATTTCAATTGTTGATTAATGTTATACGTACGAATTAATAAGGAATGTATGATAAGTTAGAATAAAATATAACGCGAGTATTAATGACATCGAAGAAAGATATGTATAAAAGATTTGGTGAATTGGTAAACCAGAAACAGAAATATAGTTCTGATAGAAAATTCAGCATCGACAAACATCATAGAAGACTCAACTTCAACATACGAGTACATTAAAAAACGTATGAATTCAAGTAACTCGAGAGTTTCCTATCTCGCTGGGAAAGATGTGTGGAAACTTTTGTATTTTTTATTATTTGAAATGACATTTTCATTTCTAACAAGATATGATTTCATTTTAATATTCAAAATTATAAATATTTTTTTTTTCACAAACTCTTACTACGATATCACAATACAAAATATCAATAGCGTCATTTACTAACTTAACGTAAAAATTATATTAAAGATTTTTTATATTACGTTTCTTACTATATTCTGGTTTAATACTTTACCTATACCTTCAGAAAAATTCAATAGATCGAAAAATATTTGGTTACTACCGGGATACCAGAGAACTGTGTTCTGAAGTTGCAGCTTCACAATAGAAATGTGTTTTCATTAAAAAGATAAATTATAATTTGTTTGTTTAAAGGTTTCCGTAGGCGTTGGTACTTAAAATAAAATAGCAAAGTCTGTAAAGGCTATATGTACCAAATACTGGTCAGGTGCGGTGAATATTTTTTTCACTATATAAGATTTTTTGGAAACAAATAAGAAATTTTTTTACATTATTCTTGATGAAAATATATACAAAATAACATGAATTTTTCAATAATAATTTGAAATCTTGGAGACTTTATTTTGTATTAATAAAAGTATTTTTAAACTATAAAAGAAGTGGAATTCTAAAAGGCTTTTTAAACATAGAACTTTGGAAAGTTAAAACTGAAATTTGAGAATCTTTACAAAACTTATTTTCATTTTCGTGGAAGTTTTAGATAAGGCTGTTTATTTTATGAGGGCAGATTAAATCTTATAAATTCAATTGACTTAAATAAAACAAAATCTGTATTATATAATAATGATGGAAAATTAATATATTATATAACTACGGAATTAAATCTTCTGCTTTGGCTTTTAGAACACTGGACAAGCGCCAATTTTTCCAATATGGCCGCCTCCGCGGACAATGCCGTCTCAGAGTGGTTTCCGGCAAAACTTTATTTATTCCGTGGAATATTTCTCTTATAAATAGGAACACGGCCCTTATTTAGCCTTCACAATTGATTATTAATTTAATCTATCATTTCAACCACTGAAATAATTGTGAAATGTTGAATGAGAAAGTTTCGTTATGAGAATTCTAAACGTGATTCGAATTTTATCAATAAGTTTTCTTTTCATTTTTTTATTTAGGTAAATTAATTTAAAGCATTATTTTTGAGCAACTCTAAATATTATAGCGAATTGTTTAAACTACAATACAAAGTTGAAGAAGTTTTATTATAAGTAGGTAATTAAAATAATTTATTTCAAATGCAAAATTATACAACCACCGCAAAATGTGATCACAAAAATATTTTTTTATTAACTAATTAAAAACTCACGCGCTTCATTTTACATATTATGTTGAAAATATAAATAAAAATATGAAAGATTTAAAAGTATATTTGAAGTAAAAAAACAACAAAACTCATTATTAAACATAATAGAATAATTGGGAAAAAACACACTGAAAATAATTTATTTATTTTAATATTGTAAAGGACAAAACATTTCAGTATACGTATCTATGAAACACACGAAGAAAAATATAATTCTGAAAATACTATAAAAAGCTGCGCACTATCTTGACTGCTTTAAAAATGTTTATGTGCAGTTGAACAATTTTTCAGATGCTTTTTGTATATTTTTATAATTCCGTGATAGATTAATTAAAAGAATTCATATGAATATTAATCGAACCATTCGTAGTATTATGTCCCAAACGAGCTAGAATCACGGGATTACAAGGGACCTTTAAATTTATAAATATATACGACAAGTTAAATGAGTATCAAATTAGTTCGGCCAGATATCACGAAGGGATCCGATCCGTTCGGACGTAATCCAGAAATATTGCCGTGTTCATAAATGGGCTCTGAATGGTCCACCGATATCCGTAAACTCATAAAATAACACGGTCCTTCGTGTCAAGAGGGATTATGGTAATTTTGGAAAAGGGCCTTGCGCGTAACTCAGGCCTTCTGCCTTCGACTTGTACAGAAACGTCCACCGCGCACAATACGTCGTATTTTTATAAAGAATTGTACTCACTGCATCTATTATTGTCAGTGATAGCTTCATAAAAAAATTATAGATACTTTAACCATATATTTTGTTCGAAAGGCATTCAAATATGTTTTATAGAGAAAGAATAAATAAATACTACATAACTTATCAAAGAAAACATTGTGGGTAATTCGTCGACGTCCTCCTTCGTTTCAGAAGAATTATTTTGTACCCAAGAGTGGCGGTCGATAATATGAATAGAAATTGATATAAAGGTAACGTGGCTTATGGTAGTTAACTAACTCAAGTATCGCGGGTTCGATTTCCGATGAGAGTGTATTAAAAATAAGTTTTCTAATTACAAAATCTATTTATATTCGTCCGAATTGCCTCAAAGCTGTAGAGAAATTCTTAAAAACACTTTTTAAAATATATTTTTTTAATTTAAGGCAAACATTACCTAATATGTATAAAAGGAGAATGGAACTTTTAGCAAGAGATTCATCCCAAGTTTGTGACATGTATCTTAAGTGAAGTAGCTTGTTGGTTTAGTGGTTAAGACGCTGGCCAAATGATTTAGTGGTCGGACATTCGCGCCTCATTCCTGAAGACCAGCAAGTTAGTCCTATTTTCATACGAGTAGTACAAGCGTTTAGCTCATTTTGAAAATAGTAAGAATATTGATGTGACGTGTATTCCGTGTACGCATCTCTATTTTTTTTTTTGAAATAAGAAAAATAAATAATAATGCTACTAAATTTGGAGTTTGTTAATGTGAATATGCTATTGATTTAGAGTTCAACCGCATAGAACAAAATACTGTACTAACTGAGATCTTTCATCGTATGAGGTTATTGAGGTACCACTCACAGTGCCCGTTCTCTTTTACTTTTTGAAACTGTTTTAAACACAGATAAACTTTATCGTTTTGTTTTAAATTTGATTTATTTATTACATCTTATATAATGTTAACAAAATTTTGCGACAGAAATACACAATATATCTTAATATAATTATTTTATTAGTCTTCAAAAATATTTATTAATTTTTAATGAAAACTCATTTTTGTTGTAAAGTTGCAATTTTAGAACATTAACAATCAAATTTTTTTGTGTATATCATTCTAATTGATTAATTTATAACTTAAATTGAATTAATTAGCAAGAAAGATATACAGATAAAATCTAATTATCGAAAAAATATTTGGTTGCTACCGAAATTTGAACCTGAACCTGAAGCAAATATGGGATGTCCTGATTTGAAGTTTTGAAACATTATTTAAAAATTATCATTTCAAACACCAGAATAGAATAGTATACTTATATATTTATACTTATACATGATCACAGTTTACAATATTTCAAACAAACTATACAATTTAATATCCTATTGTCATTTATCATAAAATATAATTATAAATATTAATATATATTATATACAAATCATTCGTATTATATAAAAGCAACAGAATTCTTAGATAGAAAGTTCCATCAACACTATAAGAACTAAAAAAACTATTATACGTGTGTAGGTATTGTGACATAGTATCACGAAGCGGTCTTCCCGCCCTTTGTTATCGACAGAGGATCAAAAAGTATAAAAAACACTTCAAAATGGCTGAATAGAAGCCAAATGATTCCGATACCGAGAACCATCTGCGTCCTACCGACCGCCATTACGCTTTTAATTGATCCACAGATAAAGTGACAAACGTCATTTAAATTTTACATTTTAGTTTAGGTTCGTTTGGCTTATTTTGACATTCGGTTAAAATACATAGATTTACATAGGTACTTTTAAACATTGAAAATATTAGTGGATTTAGTGATTATCAATAAGTGAAGTTTTGACCAAAAAATATGGTTGCGAAGACCTGTGTGCATTTAATTTTAAAGGCAATTATTTTTATTTATTCCTTTTTTAAGTACCCTTGTGACTGTAGCTCTCCAGCGATCCCTATTCTATACCAGGCCAGGTATTTTGCTTCTCTAAAGCTTCTGCAACTGCTCCACTCCAGCAACCGACCCATGAATGTTTTCCTAGGTCGTCCTCTTCTTCGTCTTTTTATCGAATATACAAATGTGTTATGCCGAAGAACATGACCTAAAAATATTGCACATCTAATAGCTGTCATTCTATTTTCCTCTATTTCTTACAAGATGTCGTCATTTCGTTTTCTTTTCGTCTAAATAATTTTTACTATTTTTCTTCAACGCCAAATTTTAACGACTTCAGTCTCTCTTTTTCTCTTTTCGTTAGGTTCCAGGTTTCACATCTGTATAGTGCTATGGTTCAGATATGTATTTATAAGATTTTTAAAAACATAATATTTGTATTCATTTTCTACTCTCTTTTGAAGATTTATGAATAGGATATAAAATTATTACAGTTATGAATGTGTCCGGTCAACTGGGGATGAGCGTCGTGCAGCATACGAGTCAAAGGGACTGATCTGCCTTTAAAGAATATTTTGATGAGATCCTTTTTTAGGGTCAAAAGTTAAGCCACTGTAGACGTATACAATGTGTGTACGTAGGTAAAAGGAAAACCAACCGAATCCAATAATTCAAATACAAAAACTGAATTAAATCTATCCCCTATAAGAAATATCAATATACTTTTTTAACGTTAGCCGTTACACCTGAATAATTTTATTACAATTTAACGTTTATACATATATTTAATTTAAAGATGCATCAGAAGAGAATATCATAGAAATTATTACTTTTAAATTATTATAAATACTAGCGGTACTCTTTATATTCAAGAACTTATTTTATTTTAATTTACATAATGTACATATTTCAAAACAATAAGATGTAAGAGAATATGTAGGGAACTTGTCAACCGAGGCAAGACTAACGGTGCACAATGGAGTCCTGGTATCGACACTGATGTATGAAAGTGAGGCCTGGAGCTGGCAGAGGAGGAACGAAAGTAGACTGAATGCAGTGGAAATGAGATCACTTAGACGTATATGTGGCGAACCTATTTATGACAGAGTAAAGAATGAAGAAATAAGGAAAGAATGTAAAGCTGATGTTAGTATAATAAGTAAGATTAAGAAAGGATCACTAGGTGGTTTGGTCATGTGGAACGGATGAATGAGGAGAAAATAATAAGAAAGATATATGACGCACGTGTTAATGGCACCAGAAATAGAGGACGCCCGCGGAAGACTTTGCACGACCAGGTAAACCAGATACAGGATGATGGTTCTGTTAGAACACTCAACAAACGGCGAGCTTGTATGAATGTGGATGAGGCGAGAATTGTGTCTCAGGACAGAGGAGTGTGGCACTCTATCGTGAAACGGCGTGATGGTAAGTTAGTTAAATGGAGGAGAATAAAGAATTAGACTTTCGGGGATGGTATGACGCTCTACCTATCCTGAGGAGAAACCAAGAAGACTGCAATGGGAGGGACATAGAGTTCCGTAATACAATCTAACCGGATTGGGTTCGAAACTTAGATAAGCAGATAATGTTAAAATGGATTTGCAAATGGGGAGTAATACCCAAAAAACTGGAATAAAATGATGTCAAGGAACTGATGGCGTTCTGTTGGAACTACAGTCATGAAATTTCGAGTCATTCGTATCCATCAGTTGATGAATTTATAACATAACTTAATAATAATTAAAACAATTGATGATTACACCAATCTAATTATTATAAATATTATTACTTTTTTGCTTCACAAATTTGTATAAAATTATCAAAGCATATTAACGGTGAAATAAAACCTGTCCCAAAAAGAAACCTGTAAGAAGACTCCAGTTTGCTTCCCATTTCGGAAGCAACAAATACTGAAGAACTGTAAGAGGGCAGTTTCATATAAAGATTTAGGGAGATTACAAGGAAGACACAAAGGGTGTCCTGTGTCCCATTTCCCATCACACTAAAGTCTTCCTTTCATCTTCAACAAAGGGCTCCTTTCCCGCGTTTAGAGTTCTTAAGCATCTTTTAATAAGACATCTAAAGGGAAATCCCATTTAAATTTGAACATTAAGTTTATTATTATTATTTTATTTTTCACATTTTCGTAAACAATTACGTCGTATCTATAAGAAAAATAATAGAAAATTTAGCAACAAATATAACTATTTTTTTCTATTTTCCACAAAATGTGTAGATCATAAGTTGAGCACCACCTCATTCCACCTCGCCAAGCTGTTGTCTATACTGTCACTTGTACACACGCTTCCAAAACAAAATATTACTTAACATCAAACAGAAATCCTTGTCCCAAATAGATTATTTTCTAATAAATGATAATACTATTATCATATTAATAAGTGATCATTTATTTTTGAAAATAGATTTTTTTTAAACATTAGAATAGCGTAACATAAACATAAGTTTTTGGTTAATTGATTTTACACCGTGAAGAAGAAAATTTTGTTTATCTAAACCGGTTGATGTATAAAAATGGCTCATTATGTGGTGAATTATATACAAAGTTAAATAATCCATAAAATAATTAACATAATAAACCACAAAGTTAATTTTACAAATATTAAAAATATTTTTTTCTTGTAGTTTATTCCACAGTTAATTTGAAACTCTGAAATAATGTGCCCATTATCTGTGAAATAGTATCACAATTCAAGCCTCCAAAAAACATATACGATACATTCTACATAGAGCCATGGTGGTTTTGAACATTCTTTTATTACATTAATAAATGTCTGTGTAAACATCTTGTGTCAATATTTCTAACTTTATGGTGGAAAAATTAGTTCCAACACTAATAAATCTATGTGTCTAAAATTAAATATCTGTCTGTCCCACACTGTCTGTCAATCCTACACCGATCTAAACCAAATTTTTCATAGTTACTCTTTAGGACCCCGCGCAAAACATAGGGTATTTCATTCAATATAATATTGAATGCTATCCGTTCTTAATTTTGTATTGTTACGCTTTAGATCCCTCTCCCCCTGGTCAAACTCCCCTTTTACCAGATATAAATGTTTATTATATTGAATGGTATCCAATCCTAATATTACTCTTTAGGACCCTGTGCAATACACAAGCATCCTCTACCCTCTCCTTGACAACTCCACCCTCTTCCCACGATATAATTATATATTATTTTGAATGATATTCTTAGTTCAGTTTCACTCTAGAATTCTGAAGAAAATAATCACCCCATTCCCCCGCATATCTTGTCCTTCTCCTGACTGGATCAGATTTTGCGCCCCTCATCCCCTTAAACCCGTATTTTACTTTATAATTTAATCTGAATACCGGGTAATGCCGGGTAGGAACCGCTATTGTTGTATAAATATAGTTATTAGCTCACCGCAAACGGTAGGCGGTATTTAAGGCATGATTGTGTTGGTGTTAATGTTCCCTTTAAGACATGCGCGCGCACACAACTTGGTATCATAGCGCACACAAAAAAAAAAATAGCGCGCACACAATTTTTAAAAAGAATTATCCTTCATGTGACGTCTTCTATCGAAGGTTGGCGATCATGTTGCAGTATGTTGATTTATTTATTTCACTTCACTTTCTGAATTACTTAATTCACTTCACATCACCTTCTGAGGTTACGCAGCCAACATTGTGTATTTCTACCAACACCTCTGCTGCCTTCTATCTTCCCCTATGTAATGAGTTATAAAATATCATATTTTTCATAGCGTAGAATGTGTCCGAAGTATTTTGCCTTCCTTGACAGTTGTCATTAGTTCTCTTGACTTATTTACGCGTCTTGATATATCTTCATCAGTAACATGGTCAATCCAAATCTTACCAGTAGCCAGCCTTACACTGGTATGGTAATTATTTTCTTAGTTTCTCCCCCCCCCCCCACAAATAATAACATTGTTCCTAATAGCAACAAATAAATATATTATGCGTACCCACACTGTGATCAAAAATTAGAGGGTACATTGGTATTATTAAATTTAGTATTA
Organism: Eubasilissa regina; assembly: GCA_022840565.1. Taxonomy (NCBI): domain Eukaryota; kingdom Metazoa; phylum Arthropoda; class Insecta; order Trichoptera; family Phryganeidae; genus Eubasilissa; species Eubasilissa regina. The sequence continues at coordinate 34,792,224 of JAINEB010000018.1, forward strand.
AATCTAAAAAATGAAAAGAGTGAGTATTCTCTAAAACGACTGATGCAATCGTGCAAACCCTCAAATAACTTGTTTTTCTTTTCTCAAAAAAGCACCGACAATAGTAGGAAAAGAGAAATAATTAAGAACGCTTCCATTGTTGTTCCGTGAAAGCCATTATTTTCCTTTCATGGGCTACAAAAATACGGGAAACAAATGTAATTTTAAATGAATCTAAGTCCTATCCAGTGTTCCATTCATTGTTACCTCTTTGTTTTTCCTTTCAACAATGGCGGAAGGAAAAATCTGAGCAGACGAAGCTATTCTCCCTTCTTTTGTTTATTCTGTTGCCCTTTGTTCAACTGTTCCTGGCATCGTCACAGGAATACGGGGCGGGTTACGTCACGGGAATACAAGATAATGCTTCTATGTTCCTTCAAATATTGCGTTTCATTACGTGTAAAATGATCATTCCCAATGTTGTCTTTGAATATGGCCATTTTCTTTCTTAACCCCTTGAGACCTCTAGAGTAGTCTACGGAAAAATTTATATGTGCGAGAGGCTATTTTAATTAAATATACTAATTATATATTTTAATTGAGCATTTTAGGAGAAGAAGTTATTGTGTGAGATGATTTCATCTATGTGATTGTAAAAGGCTGCAAGTCTAACTTGATTATATGTGATTAGGCATATAGAAATGACAATAATGGTAATTAGAACTGAAAAGTGTACTTACTGTTTACACTGAATTTATTGAAGCAAGGTTTCAAAAGGTTATTAAAATATACTGGTTGAAATGGCTTGATGGAATCTAAAGTACAAAATAAAGAGTGCCACTGAGTCTGGCGGCATTAGTATCTTGGGCGCCGTGTGGTGAGACCAGTAGTTGCTGTCCATATATTTCGGTAAGTTTTTACAGATTTTCTTTTTGTACTACCAAAGTTTATAAACAAATAACAGCACTTTCATAAAAAAAACTCTGACTTTTAACAATATTTTTTTTGATTAAAAATATGTACTTGTGTTTCCTTGTTGGATTAATTTTATTTCGTTGATAAACTCAAATAACGAATGTGAAAATTTTATTAATATTTTTTTTTGTTGAGATAAAAACAATATTAACCTAAGTTAAGTAAATAATATTAACACACCATAGATCTGTACGCAAGCGGTTCATCAGTCTTAGATTAATATTATTGGTTTAAAAAATGAACTTTTTATGTCACAAAAAAGTTTTAAGAATGATTTTAGAATAATTTCGGTATCATAATACGAAAAGTAATTCCTCAAGATTATCTTTTTTTTTATTTATATTTAAAATTTTCTTTTTGTAATTTTACGTGTAATATTTTTATTATATTATTAAATTCTTTCTTCCTTAATGTTAGAAATAAAAAATTATTTTTACCAAAAAATGCACATATTTATAAATGGAATATTAAATAAATACGCCTTAAGTAGAAATTAATATGTACACAGAGAAATCTATATCTTTATGTTCAGAACACCGCCCGAACAATCTAAAAAGAAACGTTGCCCCAATTATGCATTAGAGTCGATAGTAATTTAGATAGTTCTGATTCTAATAATAATAGATTTTTCTAACCATTGTAAATAAAATGAATTATTTTATAAGATAAGTTTTATAGCAGCTTAAAAACGTTAATTAAAAAAAAAAACTTAAAAAAACGAAACCTGTATGATATTTGGGATAAATTAATCGTTTTAAAATATAAATATTCTTCGATTCTCGGTAGCCTATATAAGCTCAAAGATGCAAATGTTTTAGGCGAAACATGATGTTTCCCCGTGTGTCACCCTGTGACTTATTAAGGGACGAACTTCCGCTCGGTTAGACCCCGGAGAGGGCCCCAAAAGAGAGGGGTCCAAATCGCGGTCACTTGAGGTCCCATTTAGGACACTTCAGCGCATACGACGCACAAAGTACAGTCGGGCAAATTGGCTATTAAAATATTACTCCAGTACATTTTGCGAGGATTAACGGTCCTCGCGGTATCGGCATATTCGAAAATGAACAGTTAAAATAATGGCAATTTATACAAATGTCTTGCGCTATTTTACGGTAATGTAATACTATCGTATAGCTAAGTAATTTAATTTGAAAGGTAGCGTATACCCCAATGAATTATTTGTCGTGATCGGGTCATGGTTTCGTACATACTGAGAACCTTTTCAATAATCAGCGCAGTAGCAAATGTCAAAATGTTTAACCATTAGCGGTTATCAATTATTTCAACTGGAAAGTGGGATGATATGTTTTCTCTGTAACTAGGTTTTATATAAAAAATATCTGTTTAGTATTTATTCCAAACGTAACATTAATTATCACCAAGTACCTAATTACAATACTAATGTATTCTAATCAGCGTTGAAGTGTCTCCGGGATACTGGCATGTTCTCTAATAATATTTGCTCAAAATGTAATTAAACCGAACCAATGGTGTGATCATATTTTTTTAACTACCGATTCGCTATTTTTTTTTAATATCTTGTATATTGCATTGCATTGTTTCGTATTTGTATTAATCCTTAATCATTATTTATAAGTGAACACATATACTTTCATACTTATTCATTCGTTCATATTATTATTAACTAGTATATTGTCACCAGTTTTTAGTTCATTCATACCCCCTTAGCCTATTCTCTCCAGTACATTTTATTCCTTTGGCTCGACTGGTTGTCCATTTGGAAGTCGAGGAGAAGAAGTATTCTCATATGAATTCGTGTTGAATCACTACTTTGCACATACCAGTGTGATTTTGTTGTTTGTGAACGTGACACTCATCAGAGTTTTGTGAAGTGTAAATTTACTACATTGGGTGAACTTCCGGAAATGCAACGTGACGGCGTCATCAACCAGGTGAGTCGAGTTGATCTTTGGTTCCGTGAGTCCATCCTGGTCCACCATCGAAGGTATCCCTCATCCCCTCTCCATCATCCCAATCCCTCATTCCTCATCCCTCAATCCCAATTTCCTGTCTAACCCATCCTTCCGATTCTTCCATCACCACCCACCATCCACTTTGGTGACCGGAGACTTGCGTCGGTCACTGGGATCGTAATGTCACCCAGATGTAATGCCTCCATTAGACACTATTACTTTTGTTTATGGTCCAGTCAAGGGTCGTACATTTAAATAATGTATTTTGCAATCTGTTTAAAAACGTGCTTTCTAAAAATATTCCGTTTTTAATTTAGTATTTTTCTTAATTTTATCTGGCAACCGGTAACAACTATTCGACAGACCTTGTCTAAAAAAAGTTTTATTCCCTTTTTTTAATTTTTTGAAACCTTTAAGACCCGAATAATAAGGGTGAGAGAGTGTGCAAGGACCGACACCTTTGAAATGTGGTGTTAGAGATACCTACTTCTTCACATACCTTGGACTACAAAACATATTAATTAATATTTCCCTCCTAATCAAATTGGGAACCAATATGCATCTCTCTCGGGACTCGGAATGAACCGGAGCAAACCGGAACGCCGCTCTGGTTCCTCTAATTCTCGCAAATACAGCTCCAGTTCAAAAGATTCTCACAAATATAGCTCATGACATCTTTTCATTTTAAATTAATTTTTATTCTGTTTGTTATTTTGAATTCATAAAAAAATATTAGAAAGTCGATATTTGCAAAAAACTTTTGAAAAATATATCGTTATTCAGAGTTAATTTTAGTTAGTGTTAAGTGTTGAAGTAACAAATAATTGGCATCCAAGAGAAGTAGGTCGCCATCATGGTGAAGCCACCAAATAAAGCATGTAAGTATAAGAACAGGTCAGTCTAGCATGCTAAGCGATCACGATCTTCTGGACTGTGAGAACGACAAGGGAGATGAAGATTTTTGAAATCCAATATATTAGAACAGATTACATCTAATTAATTGGATGCTTCGTTACCTACAGATAAACTGTCAAATAATATGCATAAATTTATTCGATCGTTTCGTTAACTGCTATTATTTAAACACTTTTTTTGATTTTAACATCTCTATCAGTGCTCATAACTAAGTGTTGTTATCCTAAAGTTTGCTTCAACAGCGCGAACTGCTTACTTCCAGTCTTTGCGATCCTGGACCTTGTTTAGTGAGACGTATAGCGTGACTCCAGTCGTGTCTCAGACTTGATCTGTCCATATAGTTAGAGATCGACCTATAAATCCTAGAAATCACCAGTTTCTTCATGCTATCTCTTCTAATAATGCCCAAAGTACAAAGATATTATTTTCCTGGAAGTCGTAAAGAAACTTTTCTAAGTACGGAGTTCTTGGAGAATAGAAACATCCATTCGTCTCACAGTCTCAGTCTCATCTCGTTCGACGCCAACACCACATTTCGAAGGCGTCGACCATATTTCATTATTTCCTTTTCAGGCTCGATGTTTCGACTCCATAGCAATGGATAATCCATGAAGGACACCAGGGTTTTAAACATAGAATATATTTTTTCAGAGGTTCCGAGAATAACATGTCACGAAACTGAGTTAAAAAAGCACGTTATAAAAGTGCATGATTTTTTTTATAGGAAATTCGTGAGTAGGTGTGTAATATATTAGAACGTTGTTACGGGTATTTAGTATCTTTGTAGACACAATCGAGGTAGATAATTTTTTTTTAAATACTGTTTGAATATAATATAAATAAAATTCTAACGGTGTTTGAAGAGATCGAAACAATATACAATGAACTGTATACGAGGTGGAGCAGAGAAAATCATACAAAAGATTATATGTTTTTACATATTATATATGTATCTTTTAAGGCGCTTTTTTATTTCATCATTAGATTTTCAAATATCTTGTTATTGATTATTTTATCGTCGTTTTGGATAATTCATAGAAGCGCCATTAGAAATACATTATTAATTGTATCCATTGAGTAACTGAAATTAAAACTATAAAAGAGTGAAAAAGCCCCTATGGCATTTAAAATTAATTATTTATTTATTTATTCCAATATTTTATAACATAATTAAAGTATTTGAAACAAAACAGTTATATCTTTTGAATTAGTCATTTCGTGACTACAATAAACTTTGTATTTAGCCACTGGGAACATCCGTACCCCTATTTACACTAAACGAGTACGTAGTGATTTTTTTTAAAAATCACATATTTAAGTTTTTATCACGACTATAGTTTCGAGATGTGTAGTCCCTCTCACCAATAGGCGTTAATAGTGTGTGTAGTACAAAGTTATTTTTAAAATAATTGCCGAGTCAATTAACAAATTTCTAGTCGATCATAAATTTATTAATCTTAATTATATTCCAGTAAAAATTTCAAACACGAATAATTACAGTAACGCACCTATACAAAGATTTCACAGGCATGCAAACGATTATAGTTCTGTGGATTCCCCCCGCCCAATTCGCCGAAGATACCGCGTACCTATTAACATCAGCAAAACCCACACTAGCGATCTGCCGCGTCCAAAGACAAGCCACTCTCTTAGAGGATCGGTGCAAGAAGTGGCGAGTCGAAATCAACCCTTCCAAAAGTACCGCCACCCTATTTTCAAGAAGGCGCCCTAGAACCAAACGCCATACACCCAACATAAAAATGTTTGGAGAAAACATTCCCTGGACCAGCGACATCAAATACCTTAGTGTTACGCTGGATGCCAAACTCAAACGTGGAGCAAACATATCCAAAACAAACTAAGTGCAGCTACACGTGCACTCTGCGCATTGTATCCACTGATAGGCAGGAATAGCAAACTTGCCGTTAACAACAAGCTTCTCATATACGAGGCCATCCTAAGGCCTACACTCCTGTACGCCGCCCCCATCTGAGGCCACACGGCCAAAGCACACATGAATAAACTTCAGACTTTCCAGAATAAGATCATCCAATCAGCACTGGGCGCCCCAAGATGGCTAAGAGTCACACAACTACATCATGATTCGAGCATTCTCCCCGTTAAAGAGTTCATTAAACATATCTCCAAGCGTTTTATGCTGACCTCCCCAAGCACCAAAACCCAGTTATTATCAAATTACGGTATATCCGTTCCCACGCGTTTAAAACGAACCAAAACTGTCCTCCTTTAGAGGTCATAATTCACTGCGCCAGCTAGCAGTACCGTGCCCCATGATAGCAGAATAATAATAACCACCATAATAATAAAATTTTACAGGCCACTTTGCCATACAATATGATGAAGGAGCAAGGGATCCGAAGTGACCCGGTACTCCGTAAGCCAAGATATCCAAGTTCCAAATTCTGTGGATTCCAATTTCAAATATAAGTGTGATGTTTTTGATGCAGTATATGGACAATTGTGTAATTAATGTTTAAGTTGTTCTATGTCTATCTTAATTTTTATTTATTTTTTGTTCATATTTCATTATCACTTTTGCCTTATTAATAATGTATCACGTAAGCTGTACTCTATTTAGATAGTATTTATATATTCTCGTGAGTACATTGATTCAATATCAGTGGCGTATCTAGTGTCAATGCAGCCAATGCGGTGCATTGAGGTCCAAATTAGATGGAACCCCAGAAGGTCCGAGCCCAACAATACATATAGTATAGATTCTTTTACGAGTACTGTACATCGCAAAGCAAGATTTTTGTTAGTTTTGTGTAAAATATAAATGCCTTAAAACACATATTTGTTTTTTTTTCATGAAAGTTTAAATATTATAGTAGATGAAACTAATTTTACTCTTACAATTTAATATGTATAATTTAATATATATACTCATTATACCTTATTACGTAGTAGGTACTTAATGTTCTTGTAACTTATTACAATACGTTTTCAGAGGGCTCAATTTTAGTTACGCCACTGTTCATAACTGATTAATGTAAATGTCTGTGAGGGCGTTAATAAATAAATAAATAAAATGGTTCTCGAAATATTCTAAATGACTACTTAATTTGAATAGACAGCACAGAAGTAAACTAACACAAGAGTGTATCGATTCTCAATAAGAGATAACAAACGTGAACTTTCTGATTAGAACATTTCCATCTCTCTAATAATATATATATATATATATATATATATTTGATTCAATCGAATTCAATCAAAATAAATAACCTCGCTTTATAAAAGAGCACATCTTCGATTCGAAGTCCGTCAATTACCCACACCGAACCTGGCTCGTCGGCCAGAAATCCACAATTGATTTTCAATACAACATTCACGATTGTGCTGACCGTTTCAAAGTTGTCTTTTGACGATAACGCGCAAGAAAAAGCGAGTATGCAGCTGTACGCTTGGCCGCGTTCACGTTTTCCGATCCGCTATTGATACCGATTATTGCACGGTGGGTAATAGAAAAAATTCTAACTTGATTCCGCTTCGCAAATCGAATCAGTGATGGACATTACCCAACAAAGGTACAAAGCCAGGTTTTGACAGTGAACTTGTGTTGCTTCACACCTTGCAGCGGACAGCGGCCAGCGACACAATGAAGGTTCGCCCGCGAATAACGGCCTTCAATAAGGTGTGAAATCGCCCCATTGTTTCGCCGTGATTTTTTTTGAAGAATTAAATGCAAATCGTTAATAGTGTTGCCGAAGAGCTGATTGTCTTCGCTTCACACTACATTTTAATATGATTAACGAAAAGCAAACACATTAAATTGCATAAACATTGAAAAATTTCCATAAATTGAAATATTATTATAATGTGATCTGGCGATAAAACGTTGAATTCAAGGGTCGCGGATTTGGTTCCCGAGTAATTCAACAATTGTAATTTATCTGTTAAAAAATGTAAAACAGCTGTCCTCGGTGAGTTCCGCAAAAAATATAGATCATTCACCGGCAACTGTGAAAGACACTTTAAACACACGAATAAAATTTATTGTATTTCTTTAATGTGATCTCAATGTCGGCTGCGTTAAAAACCGACCCATTTATTTATTTTTTTTTACTGTATTTCGATTTTTGTGAAGTTTCAACCCATTTTTTCCATTCAATCATTCCCTCCGTCTTTCTAAACCTACTCTCAATCATTATGTACCCCTTTTCTCCTCTTGCTATCCTTCTCCGCCATCCTCCCTGCATATTTCATACACAATCTGTATATACAAAATGTCAGTACTCTTATACATTCAAAACCTATGTAATATTTTTTTAAATCTAGAACCAATATTTGTGAAGAAATAATATTTACAAATTTTCGATGCTCTGCATTATTCGATGTGAAGTACACACATAAATACCTAATCTCGTATTTATTCATATTATGAGTACATAACGATGTTAGCACATCTGTTCCCTTGTTTAGAATAGATTGAAAGTAATTCTAAATAGATATCTTATTATTTATTTTGTTTATTGGAAATATCAATCGTTTTTTTCACAAGCGCACTGTTTACATCCACTGAAAGATGTATCAGTATGATGTTTCAAATGACAAAATAGTCCACGTTTCAAATCGGGACACTTAGTATTATTATTGAATTGACACGAACCGCAGATTATCTATTATCTATTTATGTGTTGAGGCATCTCATAATAATAAAATAAGAATGAAACGGAAAAATGTCTATAATCTCCTTTGTATTTCGTCGCTTACTTTCCTCTATACAATTGGACCGAATCGAAGAAAGATTTGAAGATGAAACGGCATTGTTGAAAAATGCCGTGGTTTCTCAAAGTCAATAATAATTGGTAGTTACATCGCGGATTGTGCAACAGTTACAATTGTCCATTGTGAGCGATTATTCTTATTTTTGTGTTCGATTCACTCGAAAAAAGCAACGTGTCGGTTTCGCCTATCAATAATCTTCTGTGGGCAACGAAGCGGATGCTGCTAAGCAGCCATTTTAGAATATCTAAGAGCGTTGTTCTTGCAACAAAGAACGGCTGTCAAAATTCCAGTGGTGTCTTGACCTCCGATGGAATCACGAATCGACATTTGGTTCTGCCTTTTTTGAGATGCATTTGGAAGAAGCATTTAATAGATTTTTTTCTTCAACTGACTATCGGAAAACGAGTAGGTACATTTTTATGATAGTAGCAATGTTATCCAGATTCCTATTTTATTCTTTATAAAATTATCTACCTATTTTATTTTATGGGATTACATTTTTTAAATAACGCATGTCAGCAGGTCGAATGTTAAAAAATCATGTTAGTACTGTTATAATTATGTGTAAACATCACTTATGGGTGTGTTTGTGTGTTACGTATACAGTTTCCAGAAAAGAACAGAAAAAATGAAATTTTATTACATTTATTTTTCAAATTTTAAAATTTCATTCGTTAAAAAACGGTTTTTTAGCATTATACCTACTTTGTTTACCAGGTATGTATGTACTATTTTTTTAATTCTATTTTTTTAGTGGACACCATATGGGTAAATTAATATTCATAAATATGTTCTTTCTGTACCAATTCATAAAGAAATGAAAAGATGGACATGTTTTTTGTTTTCAAACTGGTGTTGTGGCTTTTCATACGTGTGAATTTCTATAAAATGTAATTTTCGTGTTCATGAATATTGAATGAAATAAGTAGTCACCATGATAGCAAGTATGAAGTATTTGTTTGATGACTTTTTTGTTACCTATTTTTCTGAGATTACAGAAAACATTGAAAACAGAAAATATTCAACGAATAAATAAATAATCTCGTGATCTATTTAAGGCGATTTTGATGTGGATTGAAATTAGATCGTACAGCCACAAGAAAACAAAGGTGGTTCGCCGATCTCCGCTTCTCTCAACTGGCGATGATGATGATGAGGTCAGAAGAAATGAAACACAGAAAGGTGTTCGCTCTAGGGACACTGCGGCAAGAGAATCGAGAATTCGTTCCCGCTCGCAGTGTACTGTGTACACTTCATTTTATTTCAGTTACAAACAATATTCATATTTTTCTCGCCATTTCAGTGAGCTCAATCAGACACCAGCAAGGCACATTTTATAAAAAAATGACAATCTTTGTTTGTTGAAATTTATTTAGTTTTAATTAGCGATCATTGACTGGTGCCCCGTGATGATTCGCCGTTTTTGTATTTTTTAATTACTATAATAACTGTTGATATAGAAATGTTAAAAAAAATAACGTTCGCATAATAATACATATCTTATTAATCGATAATACACCACATCTAGTAAAGTACGTAATTTCAATTCAATAATAACGCCTGAAGAGATAAGTGCCTGAAGAGTTTCGAGGAAGTAGTGGGATACGAGTACAATTAACAATTATTTCCATTGTCCCGTCACGTATTATAAATAATTCGCGTTCACTGACTGATCTTCTGCAACAGGAATAGCAGACACGTAGCAATTTTTTGACGGAAGACAATTTTCTCATCCGCATCATCATTATCTGGCTCCACAACCCCTGATGGGTTGGGTTGGGCCTCCTCAAAAATTCTCTATATTTTGTGCTGATTGATTCCAATTTTGGATCTCTAAGGCAGATATGTATTTTAGGATTTTGTCGCTCCATTTTAGCTTAAATCATTTCAGACTCCTGGTGTTCAGCAGTGACTTGAGCTTTTGTTATTCAGTCGTACTCTCCACACGGTTCAATCATCAAGATCTGATTTTTATAAACTTTGATATTTAAATATATTATAGAGGTCATTATTGTAGTCGAGACAGAAAGATAAGCTTCAAAATATTTTTAAATCGTTCGGTGCACGTTCGTTTTTCTTGGTATCATCTCATCCACGTATTTCTGTCTTTTTATATTTTTAATTTCCACTTCACATTTTCTTGGGGTCAACTATTTTCGCACGTTTTTCGATCTTGGCTTATCTCCTCGTTCATTTACAGTTCTTTATGACATTTTATAATGAATCAACAAAAGTAATATAGTTATGGACAAAAGAAGATTCTACTGAAAAGAATCAAATATTCCTATATTTTTTTTTTTTTTGTATTGTATACTTATATATTATATTTATACTTACACAACCAATTATCATTATATTTTAATATTTTAGAATCACCTGTGTAAAATTCTTATTTCTGAAATACCTACTTTATTGCGAAGGTAGATATCTTAACCACTCAACAACGTAAGCGAAATCATAATTATAAATTTCTTCTTGAAAGGTATTTTTAGAATCATTCTCATTTAATTTTTAAAATTTCCAACCTGCGTGTCGATCTAATCCTCCCCTATTATCGTGATGCCAAACAAAAAAGATATTAAAAACTGATATCACAAATGGAAAGTTAATAGAATAGAAGCAAGAGTGATATATCAAGACCGAATAATTTAGCATTTTATCCTCTACCTGCCTAGTGGGAGAAATAGCGTAATGAATTAGTTAGATACCACCGGAACGACACGCATCAAATCAGCACACACATTTAACTAATATTCTAAACTCATATTAACTATACAGATTTATTTATAAAATGTATATTTATGTAGTTAGGTAGGTACTTACTGACTAATCGGAATCTAATATACGATTTAGGTCAGTGATATTCACAAAAATAATTATCAACCACTTCGCTAAACTGAGTTTGGTAATTGCTCGTATTTATTAAACGCGTTTTTGGTCATTATTTCCAACTTTGTTAAGTACCTATATAATATATCCTGACAGAGGTACATACTTCAAAAGCTTAGCACAATTTAAAACATTTTCACATACAAAGGACTCGAAAATTTTGAACTACTTGAATGAGTTGGTGCTAAACGAACCAAAATAAACAGCAAATGTCAATATTATGAAACGTATCTGGTATAAAAATATTTGATTTTAAATAAATATTCGTCATAAACGGTTCGGTGAGAGGTTTGCAATTTTAACAACAGGTTTGCACGAATCGGTGCGAACCTCTAGGGGGACATCACTGCATTTAGGTATTTATATAATTATTAAAGGTCTCTAGGCATGAAATGTTATATTTGTATGGTAATGCTTATTACTTTCCTAAAGATGATGTTTTGGAAAACCAATCTTCCAAGCAGTTTTTTGTACCTAAGCCCACACTTCCTTTTAGGGATCCTTTCCACTTCCTTGAGCCGACCGCAGTATATAAGGTGGCAGTACATACACGGCGATTGTTGTGTATGTACTGCGCATGGGCCCATTGTCCCGAACAAAGGATGCCCCGCCCACATCTGGGTGTTCCCCATTGTCTTGCCCATTGTTCGGGAACACCGGATTGGCCTGTGAATGTAAAAACGCGACCGCGGAGATATCTCCTCTTCCCTATGGGGAGTTGTAAGACGAAGAGCAAAATTCTACTAAATTTAATCCACCCCATAAAAGGGGACATATTATTAACATACGTCTTTTAGATAACTATTTGAAGTATATTTATATTTTTGACTGATGCTTTGTTGACTTCCCTTGTTATTTTACGTAGTGGCCTAGCCCTTACGCTTCGCTCCTGTTTTCAAGTCTCAAATAAATAGTACATTTCCCGAGCTCTGAGTAAAAAATAACGTATTGAACAGTAGTTGTGCAGTTTATATAAAACATTTGAGATAGACTTTTGAGTGAGTTGTTTATTTTGCTTTCCACGTGCGTACAATTTTTGCCGCTTTTGTAGGAGAGCGTTTTCCAATTTTGTACGCAAGCTGGTCTGAATCGAGCGGTGAATGGTCTCGGCTTTAAGCGTAGGATTTTCCGAGGCTGCCATCTATGGGCGGACTCACTAACCTCTCTTTGTCGAGCTTTTGTGCGCGTTATAAAACGAGTAGATAAGAATCATAATCGCATTGTCTTACAAGGAGAGAGAGATTTGGGTTGGCGAGGCGTGTTCGGTTCTTGGTGGGAGTTTAGCCGGTCGGCATTATTTCGTAGGAGATAATTGAGACCAGATGTAAGTCGTGCGGGTGTTAAAGAGTATTATTACGTAGGTTATGTTATTTGAACACATATAAAAATTAAACCAAAATAAATCATTTATATTATATATTAGCTATGAACATTGAATTAATTATCTTTCAATTTTCAAATCTTAACAATGGAAATTGATTTATGTATTTTATATTTTTTAAAAACGATATCTTCAAAACGAAACCACTCAATACGTGTACTTGAAAGGAAATTGACATTTCATTCCAATGTAATGACGTACATAAAAGAGGACATTTGTCTAATATGTATAAGATAGGTAGTTATAGCACCTACGCAATAAAAATCTATGAATCGATAGCCAAACGAATTACATAAAAACTATAAATAACCCATCGAAAAATACTGCCATAGCCAATAATGCCAATAGCCACTACGCTTGCACACAGTTCTTGTACAGAAAATATAGTAGAATTAGAAATAACCTAACGGTAATAAATACCAATATTAATAATAGGTATCAATAACTTTTATCACAAATAACAATAATTATAATAACCGCACACTTTCAGGTGATGGAATTGACAGCAGATCTTGTTTATTCTATGATGCCAGCTGATGACAGCTATTAATATGTGTTTGTTTTATGTTGCTATGTATACGGACAGACGGACGTAAAGAAATTATATAATACTAGATCAACAATGACGGGAAATTGGTAGTTTACATAATCTTAATTTTCTTTAAAAATCAATATGAATACAATAGCATAAAAATTGTAATACTTTAGTTTGATATTCTCATAAATTAAACATTTTTTACCTGTTTATGAATTTTCATTGTTAAAAAGTATTCAAATGCCTACGTATTTATTGTGCTGTTCAACTTTCAAAATTATCGTTACTTTTCTTTAAAATTATTTATTAAAATATTGTTGTTGGACGTGGATGCGCGGAATCGCGGGGGCATGTAAGGCTATACGTATATAAGTAGAATATATAGGATTATTTATAGCAATACAAAATATATACCTATATATGTCTGTGGCCGTTGTTAAAAGCAACACATTTCAATTTCCTAATAAACTGATCTGTCGCCATAGCAATTGAAATAAATGTTAATGTTTTATATTCATTTTAAGAAAGTATCTAGAAAATTCTTTTAATATATTGAGCCCTTAGTATAACAAGGTATCATTGATATTTACATTAAACTGGGATGACGAGTTTTAAAATTTGCAATTGTTTTTTCGATTTCTTTGGCCGAGTTTGGTTCATCGTATATGATATTAATTTTTTCAGAAATATCGCATTATAATTTTGAATAATATAGTAAGCTCATAAGCATTACCAACTATGCCACAGCGATAGTACTTGACGACAAATTTTCGATCCTATATGTTACACTTTTTCAAATTAATACATCTATCGTTCCATTATTTTAAGGTCATCTACACTGTTTTTACGGACAACAGTATTTTTCGTTTATATGTATATCTTTCTAATTAATACATTTAATTAGTATTAAAAATATCACAGAGCTATGTTCTGAATAATTACAACTTCAAAATAAAAATGTGTTCTTCTTAATAATCATTATATAATATACCAAAATGTCAGATGATACCTTGCAGTTCCAAGGTCACGATGTTATGATTATGGATTTAAGATCTACGCACACCGGCACAAATATAAACATACATGTATCGCCCTACTTTCCCTGGGTAGGCAGGAAGCGGGGTGGATGATAGATACGCCTGCAGCTTCTTCAGCATGAGCACGCATATATGTGTGTATATATATTTTAAGAATTAGATTCGGAGTCCTGACCGGATTGAGGATCCGACTGCCCGCTATCCCGGGACCTCACCCCGCGAAGCCCGGGATGCGCCCGTTAGACACGGTTACCCCCGGGAAGATTAATGGTGGTCCCGCCGGGTGTGAAGTGGGTTTTTGTCGTTTTTAATGCATTTTTTATACAATTCGGATGCCGGTTGAAATATTCCACGATGCAAGAAAAAACTAAATCGAATTAGATGAAAAAACTTAGTGTTAACGTAAATCATCGTTAATCTTGTATTGTTATCGTGGAAAACTGTTCTAGCTGTGGATAACAACTTTTTAAGTAGACGCACATGGTGTAATTACACAATAACGTGTACTTATTAATTATTTGAACTTAGTGGTCACTACCTGGTGTTGCCCGGGATTCTGATTTAGTTATAATTGAATGTCGGAGTTTACGGGAGTCTTCGTTTTTACGCAGGCCATAAAAAATTAAGTATTTAATACTATTTGTAACATATCCGGGGAAATGGGGTGAAATTAATTAATTTTCCTCAGGATCCTAAAGTGTAACTGGGCAAAATTTTGATAATACACATTTATATCAGGGGGTGGGTGTAGAGTGACCGGTGGGAGTGAGGGTGCCTGTGTTTTACGAACGGTGAGCATTCAATAGTACCAAAACGCATTTTAATGTTGAATACTTGAGGATGGGGTGATCATGGGGAAGGGGGATAGTGTTTGTGTTTAGCATGGGGTCCTATAGCAAAATTTGATCGAATGGTGAAGAATTGCGTAGAGAACAGACACAGATATTCAGTTTTGTTTTTCATGTATGTAGAAGATGATGTCAAACAACTAACATTAGGACAATATAACAAGTGACAACATGAACCCTTACAGCCTGGTGAGTCAAAACAAAACGTGTCTGGCGGTGGTGGGTCATTTTAGACCCACCACAAGTTTTCAGTTTTTCAACCATTTTGAGGGAGATTTTTTATGAAAATATGATTAATGAAATGGCATGATGTGCCGTAATATTTCTGCTAAAAAAGTAAGGTTAAAAATTAAAAAAATATTACGAATAATGTAAATATTCTCACGCATCAACAGATGCCCTACACAGCCAAAATACAAACATCTTCCCATCGGAACCCGAGCAGGTAGTGTCATAAAACTTACAGGTAGGCGCAACGCCCTTCAAATAATTATATTCTGGCATTGTCTAGGGGCCGCCAGACTAAAATAATTCAAAACAAATACATGAACGCTTACCCGGTATCCTTTATCTACCCGCTCAAAATGTTTACAATATATTTCGGCGTAAGCGTTGAGATTCATTTCGACTGTCTTAAGTCAGATTTTGAGCATTTATATCAATAACTCATTAGAACCTCGTCCGATAACATATATTTGTATCTCAAATTACTTGAAAATATTTAATAAAAGATTCGCTACGAAAAACATCATTAAATGAATATTTGTAGCGTAATTCATATTTTTACAAACACCTGGGTCAAATCTGATCTACCACCGTAAAGTATGTGTTAATAAATGTCATATGGCACCAGAAATAATACACTACAGTTAATTATGACCAAAATGAAAACCAAATCGGTCGACGACATGCTGGCTTTCTCGCACTCTTTCTGTATAATGGACTAAAATAATAAAGAATTTCTTATATATTTTGGACGGTGATACTTCACTTTACATATTTACAGCTATCAATGTAGAAATCAATAACTTTTAATTTTAAAATGTCTTCCTACCAAACGATTTCTAATTATTGATTGCTCATAAAGAAAAAAAAAACATACTGACTTCAACGGTATGTATCAAAAAGTTAATATTGTACAATTGGTCGCTTATGCCAAAGTAATACTTTTAAAATGAGCGCTGTGTATTATAGATTTATGAATTATTTTTAAATTCTTAATGAACTCACCGAATATACTATATTAGGAAAAATTAATCTTCGTTATCCCCATAATAGCTAATCGAAACAACTGTACAAAATTCATTCACATGTGGTAGTTCCAATAGGTACAATATTTCTCTTGAATGTTAATAAAATATTTTATTTTTAAATTCTGTATAATACACTCGTTTGCTTACAGATAAATGAAATTATATAAATTTATGGCGTCGATATGGTAGATGAGCATTATTTTAAAAGCAGTAGTGACTACCTAATAGGCTTCGCTTTTTAATAAATTATTAAAAATAATATATAAAACGCTTACATTGCACATTTCCTGGAAAAGTAAACATCATGTGTTTTTTGTATAGGTAATATTTGTAAAGTAATATTCCTTTAAAACAAACATTACCTTTGCAATTTGAAAGAGTGACAGTAAATCCCCCAAAATACAAAACATGTCAGATCTTACCTGTTCGCAATCAATCACCTTTGGCTTACCATCCCGCTGTTTCCCTGCGGGGGTAGTCAGAGAGGATAGAACGCCACATTCTTCTGTTCTGACACACGATTCTCGCCTCATCTACATTCATTCTTCTTCTCATATAAGCTCGCCTTCCGCAAGGGCATAACCTTTAGCGAGAGCAGAAAATCATCTTCGGTGAGAGCAGAAAATCACCTTTGGCAAGTGCATAAAAGCACCTATGGTGAGAGCATAAAAGCGCCTTTAGCGAAAGCATAAAATTACCTACGGCGAGAGCATAAAATCACCTATGACGAGAGCATAAAATCGCCTTTGGCGATAGCATAAAATCGCCATTGGCGATAGCATGAAATCGCCTTTGGCAGCGCATAAATAATCGAGCACTTCGTTCAAGCGTATCGTTCTCACCTCTCTATTTACCTCGAGAAAACATTAATATGGTAACATACAGATGTTACAGAAAAAATATTGAGTGCATCCACCTTAATACCTGGTCAAGCAATTACATACGAAGGCTACAGCTAGAAAATGTGCACTGTCATTCAATTGTCGTAAATGAATTGATTATTAAAAAACGTATTCCATTAATAGAACTACCTTTTCACAAAATTTGGTGGATAAAACGTAATATTAACCATATTAACATGATAAAATATGGATAAAACGTAACATGCTTGTCATCCTGATATTAGACCTTGAAAATATTAGATAACTGGTTCATAGTTAACTACGTAATATACTATATAATATGAATCAACATTTTTTAATAAATACAATAATTAACTAAAATATTGATATTGAATGTTAGGAAATCTATCAATCTGTTCTGTTTGACAACGCACATTTTTTTCTTCTACCCTCCATATAAAAATATTAATAAATTCGCAAATAGCACACAATATCTCATCTTATATTAACGCGAGATTATGAATTTAACAGTCAAAATACCACATTTAAATCTAATTGCATGAGAGAGCATTTATAGATGGTCAATGAT
Source organism: Eubasilissa regina (assembly GCA_022840565.1). Taxonomy (NCBI): domain Eukaryota; kingdom Metazoa; phylum Arthropoda; class Insecta; order Trichoptera; family Phryganeidae; genus Eubasilissa; species Eubasilissa regina. Next base: position 34,810,153 of record JAINEB010000018.1, read on the forward strand.
TTTCTTTATTAATTCGTTTCTTTCAGATAAATGAATTTGTCAAACCACTACTAACGCCATCAATACGCAAAAGTACGAAACATTTTTCAAGCACTCGCGGTTACGAAGTCCCGTGTAAATAAGCTTCCATTTTGAGCCATTGCTGGGAAAGCGCTCTAGCGAACGATTACTAAAGTTTTTCGTGAATCCTGGTGGGATAATGCTTTTGGTATCCTAGATACAAACCAAAACTGTATATTTTATTTCTAACACTACTACTGTAGTATTATACTGATGAACGTTATTCACAGATGGCAGATTGCGGTATAAATTATTGAACCACATTTTCAAGCTATATTATTCTAGAAGTATTCTAGGGCGAAGAAGTCTTTAAGTATAAAATATACAAATGCCTAACTACCAGTAATTGTAAAACCAACTTCCATAAAAAACTTGCAATACAGAGATTTTACTAGGAAAATACTAACTATAACTAAAGAAAAGACATGAGACATTGGATAATTACCTAATTGGAAAATGATTAATGCAAGATTATTAATTTAATAAACGAAGTTAAAAAATTAATTAGTTTTCGAATGCCTCATTCCCAATTTCTCTTCAACTTGTCCCATGTCCTTCTTTTTATCTTGCGTTTCTCATTGATTTTACAATTAAAGTTGAGTTTACGTAACATTTGATATTAATTGTTATTTTATTAAATGTAGATATTATAATTTTTCTGATACTAAGATACGTATGAGCAAGTACATACAAGTATCAAACAGTGGTGTACACTAGGCAAGTTATGTTGCTAATAATGATACTGTAGAAGTAAAATGAACTGCGTTGCCATTAGAGATTATATTTATCTGAACTGGGGGCGCTTTAACTGAGAAAACATACATTATATCGGATACAATTTGTTGTGAGAGATATTTTCTCTTCCTAAAAAATATTAATAATATTAGTTATCGATACTGTTCAATAAAAATCTGTAACACGTCCGCGTTTTATACATGAAGACGTATATTAATTGGCGGCGCGAAAGAGAAAATATTACGTTTATTTCGTATGCATTAGTGATGTTTGCGACACATACAGCTTTTTGTGTTATTTCTCAAAAAATGGTTCTACTTAAAATATTAACATACAAAATTTTAATTATTTATGCGTGGATTAAAATGTACATATTCAGCACTTACTGAGATGAATGGACACTTCGGGGGGAATAGGTACGATCGTCAGAAAAAAGTTTAAAATCTTATTAAACCACTTTGGCTTGAGTTTTGAACTTCTAATATTTTATGTTAATAAAATAAGATATTTTTTTTACCTACCGGTAAAACTATTACCGTGGAACATAATAACATTTTGAATTATTCAATTTCTAATGTTTTGTGGATTTACGGACAAAATTTGTCACCGCATAACTTTCCTTGTAAAATTATTAAACTGGATTTTTCGGTTAATCTTAATATTTTACAAATAATAATTTTACGGTGAATTCTGCTATTTTATTTGTAAGTAAAATTGGCCATTTACAAATATTTTACATTGGTTTTACTGTTAAGTCTCGCTTATAACCTAGATTCGGGGTGAATAAGGACAAACCGTGGGAAGAATAGGGACGTGTTATGGGATAAATAGAAACACATGGTTATAAGTTACACTATTTTTGGATCATGTCACTGTTATATAATATAAAGAAGTCATAGGTATTTGAAATACGATGAAGAAGCTTAGGAAAGAAGAAGCTGCTATTCCCAAAAGGATCTTCTCATATTGAATAAAAAATATTGGCCGAGATTGAAATAAACTAATTAAATAATACAACGATAAAAAATAAAAAATGCCATTACATCATAATAAACTATTACACACCATACCAGACTCCTTCCAGAATAATTTAAAAGGGTGTATTTGTGGGTCTTGCAATAAAACTTTAACTTTATTAATTAAACGGTAAAACAACGATTGAAAATGTTTCTCTCTTTTCTGTATTTAAGTTTGATTTTACGTGATATTTGTACCTACATTGATCTATTTTTATCTCGTAACCAATAGAATTTAATATATTGTTATACAATAAGTATCATAACCGTTAAGTAAATAATTTGTATTTAACTCCATGTTAAGGCACCAGAAATAGAGGACGTCCGCGGAAGACTTGGCACGATCAGGTAAACCAGATAATGGAGAATGGTTCTGTTAGAAGCCTCAACAATTGGCGAGCTTGTATGAGAATACGTATGAATGTAGATGAGATGAGAATTGTGTCAGAACAGAAGAGTGTGGCGCTCTATCCTCTCTGCCTACCCCCACGGGGAAACGTCGTGATGGTAAGTAAGTAAGTAAGTAACTCCATGAAACAGAAGAAAACATACACAATAATTGTACTATCTTTATTAACCTCAGTACTTGTCCATAATCACCCTATATCTTAAAGTAAATAGGGGCAAGACTCATTTATAAAATTTTCTCTACAGTTCATGCTCGAATCAAATTTATATACATGGTGTCCCAAAAGTATTTTTCATTGTAATAAAATAATGGATGGGATTTTCTAAATGCGATCCGTTATTTCTCTGGCAATCTTTTAAATGGGAGGCAAAATTTCTGAGAACTGCTCGGCCTGTATTCTCCGTTTTCTTTTAATTGGTCCAGAGAGGGAGGATTGTTACTGCATACCTTTGATTTAAGGTAGCCCCATAGGAAAAAGTTCATCGGTGTCAAATCCGAGTTACGTGGAGGCTAGTTCATGTCACCTCGCCGGGAAATCAATTTTCCAAGGAAAATTTCACGAACAACTGGTAAGGACACGCTACATAGTGACTGAATTGCCAAGGTTGCGGCTAGCGATCGGCACACCCTCTCTGACTCGCTGCGTTGATGCAGCGAATAAACCAAAATTAAAAAGACTTTTGGAACGCTTATTATTGTATTAACTTTTCTTACATGTGTCGATTTGTGGCAATAGAAACACTGAAACCTGTCTCTATTCATCTCAAATTACGGTACATAATTATGATGTAATTTACATTTATTACGAGGAAATTGTAGCTATGCACAACTCTTTCGATTATATGGAATGCGCGCCCTTGACGTATGAAGTATTTTCTTCAAAAATATTATTGTTTCCGTACCGAAAACCAGACCCGACAGCCACAAGCCTACCAAAACAGTGTCAATGACATCTGACATTGACACTGTTTTGGGAGTGACTTCCTGAAAAGGAACCCTTCACGACAGCAATAAATCATCATTTTTAAAAAATAAATTGAATTAATCATTAAAAAAAACTGTTATAAAATTATGCTTTGATTAATTACGCCAGAAATCGAATCATTGTCAAACATCGAATAATCGAAAAATTGAATTGAAAATAACGCCTTAAAAATTTCCTCATATTTTTACCTTATTACGTTTAACCTTACTTTGTATTATATTTTCACTATTTTGGGAGTGACTTCCTGAAAAGGAACCCTTCACGACAGCAATAAATCATCATTTTTAAAAAATAAATTGAATTAATCATTAAAAAAAATCTGTTATAAAATTATGCTTTGATTAATTACGCCAGAAATCGAATCATTGTCAAACATCGAATAATCGAAAAATTGAGTTGAAAATAACGCCTTAAAAATTTCCTCACATTTTTACCTCATTACGTTTAACCTTACTTTGTATTATATTTTCACTGGTACCGGGATCGATACCAGATGCCTTCAAAACCATTTCGAAATCAAAAAGATTTTAGAGACGCCGTATGTTATGTGAGCGAGCGCTCTACCATAGCAACATGATCACGCTATGTCAAATTGTTATGTAAGTATGATTTAAAAAAAATAGTAACCCATGATATTATCAGGTTGGATAAAAGTATTTGCGTTTTTTAATAGATGAACGTAAATGTCTTGAAAAAACGCAATTTTTTTTGGGTGCGAAATTGTTTGAGAGATGACAAAAGTTAGTTGAACAAAATGTATAATATATTGTTTAAATAAAGTTTTTATATACTATGACAAATTAGTCCTTTCATTTACACAAAAAAAAAACAATTACTTTTTGACCATCCTAACAAATAATAAAGTAATAGAACTTTGTAGCAATAAAGATCTAAAGATTTTCGTAAATGGTCATTTTGACTTATAATTTGTATTCCTCGGCAGTGAGGTTACGAGTATCTCTACTCCACGCGAGAGGCCGGGTTTGGTACTCCCCCAGGAATATTTAACATTAAATGGCACATGTATCTGAGACACATAATGTGTTTTTAATTCAGACAATCATTATTTATTTATTTTTATTTATAATAATAAGTTTGTGCTTCATTTTTTACTTATTGTTATTTATATTAATTAATTTTTTCCCACACAGCATTTTTGTCTGAGATTATCTTATGTGGGATCTGGAAATATTAGACTGCTGCGTTTCAAGAAAAAAATATTACATTACGTTATTTGGAAATCCTTTTCAAGTTTCCTGTAATATATTAAACAGCAGGGCTCAGGAATAAGGAGGGCAGCAGGGGCTAAAGATCCTTACAAGCTGATAGGAGTAGAGGAAAACAAATGGAAACCCATGGTGAACAATGTTTCAGTAGAAATACACAAGAAAACGTAAGATTTATTGTGTGATTTTCTATTTACTGCAGGAAACATAAAATGGGTTCATTTAGATTGGTTATAATAGATAAATAATTCCTCTTTTTGTATTCAGTACCTACCTGATATAAATAATACAAGACGTCCAGAAACCTTTCTACCGGAAACAAAAAGTTATCTACAACATATTATTTTTAATTTTCAAATATTACATGAATGATTTTAGATGTTACCACAAACAATTTGAAAATTGACAAAATTCTGGCTGCACGAAAACGGAACAAATTTCGGATAAAACATTTTTATAAACTCACATTTACCTTTATTTTTAATTGGGGTTATTTAAATCAAATTATAATTGTTCTTTTATTTTTGCACTTATATTCTAATCATACTGTAGTGGCGTCTATGAACGGATGAATGAAATAGATGCCAACAACCAGTGTCTTGAACTGACGATATTAAGGAAGAAGAGCTGCGGCTTTTATTTGAGGAGAGACGAGGATCGTGTAAATCATCAAGGGAGGTCCATGTCCATCAATGGATGTAGATAGACTAAAAAAGAAAAAGATATACTCTTGACCTGCACCTGAATCACCTAAACCTTTTGTCAAAAATAAGAAAGTTTCCAATTTATTTCCAAATTGTTTATATATGTAATTCCTAATTCCAAAGCTCCATAAAACGACTTTATATATTTTTGAGTTGTGGATAATAAAGTATATATTGAAAGCAAATGTACAAAATGTTTGTTTTTACATCAAAATTTTTTAAAGAAACAATTCTATTATGTAATTTTTCTTCTGTATATATCATTCTGGCAGTCATACTAGATTTTAGATCGCGTGATCATCAACAAGCATGATTGTGATTGGCAGATTTAATTTTAGGAGGAATAGCAACCTATTCTCTGTTTGCTTTAGGGTATTATGGAAGTAAACCTGATTTTGAACATGCAATATCAACGAATTTATGTGGCATTTGCGAGAAACAATTTATTCTGTATACAGCTGACAAAAAAATCTACAAAACTGCATATTTAACTCTGATTATCCCGAATTTTTTAAGGAAGTTTTAGGGAGTTTTGGAATTAGGCGCTACGTACGTATTTTTGGTTTTTATTTTTATTAAATGTATTTTTTTTTAATCTGCATTAATTTTAACGGAATAACTAACGAAGTAACTTATAGTTTTTAGAATGTGAATAATTTCTAAATAGATTTGATAGAACGAACGAAAATTCGTTCAATCTTCGAGAAAAAATATTTAGCTTAATTTACTTTCTACTGTTATAGCTCGATGAGCCGTTAGTATTACTTAACTGTTGATTTTTGGAAGATTTTATCGATTAAGTCCAAGTTTAAGTCAATGAATATATAGACACAAATTAAATTTATCAACTAGAAAGATATACAGATAAAATCTATTTATCGGCTAAATATTTAGTCACTACCCGGATTCATTTAATTTGTATTAAAATATCACCAAACTACGTTCTGAAAATACAACTTCACAAGAAAAATGTGTTTTCGTTAATAAAAAAGAATATATAGATAATCAATATTAATCACGATTTGTTTTTCAAACCATTCCGCTGTTTAGTAATCTGCATAACTGGTTCAGTTTATGAGAAGAGTAGGAACTGAGGTAAATGAACATTATGATAATCTAATACAGAGGTTTTCAAACGCAATGTCATATTTTTTTCATTATCTTCATTTTTTAATTTCACAATCTATCTAAATGATTTATCTACACCCGAAAGATAATCGATTTTTCTATTAGTGACTTATGAAGTTTGTGAATTGAACAATTATATGAAATTTGTGTTACGCAATTATAGGAACTAAAATGTTTCTTCTTGAGACATCATGCACAATGCTGGGTATCTTCTTGAGACAGAAAGAACAATGCCAGGTATCATTTTGAGACAGAAAGTACAGTGATGGGTATGTCTTTGAGACAGAAAGCAAAATACTGGGTATCATCTTGAGACTGACAGAACAATGTTAGGTAGTATCTGGAGATATCATGTACAATGCTGGGTATCTTATTGTGACATAAAATACAATGATAGGTATTTTCTTGAGACAGGAAAATTAACAAACGGGTGAGAATAAAATCCAAGGTTTCTGACACGGTATAAACTAAAATGGGACTATAACGGGCTTGATAGCAAAGCTGACCTATTAAAGTTGGAATGGGGAAATCCCACAAAAATGAGGCTGACCACAAATGCGCTAAATTGACAATAAAAAGGTAATCGTGGTGGAAGGACGCATTACTACAGAGATCGTGGAGAGCGACGAGAAAGGCTTAGTTTTAGCAATAGACTAAGGAATGAAAAATTGTAGATACAGATAGAAAACATCCATATTCTAAAATTAAAATTTAGAAAATTATTTAATTTTGTATGAAATGGTTTTGTTTGAAAAAATATATAGTTTACTCGAAAGATTGCAGTTTAAATTTAACCTATAATTTAAACAATGATATATGTGCTTCAATATAAACGAACTATAGAATATAATCATGAAAATAAGGCATCAAAACATATGAAGCTTATTTTATATCATAAGTATGACAATGAACTAATTTTAATCATAATATGAGGTTAGCTGTTTACAGTAAATTAAAATGCTTTTAAATGCCAATATCTTTACATTATACAAAATAATAGTTACAAAAAAAACTTGGTTAGTAATAAACAAAATATACTGATTTAACATCCCTGAACTAATCTATGTTCCCCACCCCCTCCCCCTTTGTGTAAGTAGAAATGATTTAGAACATAAACCGCAGCTTTTAAAGCTCGCAATAACAATAAGTTACAGCTTATTTTACGTGTCTCAATGAAACGGGAAGTAGGGAGAGGTTCGGGGTGGTATTTGTAATGCGGGTGGTGGTAGCGGGGGGGGGGTGAATGCGGCGGGGACACTTTATATCGCCGTACGAATGTGACGTTTCCAAGGCTTATTTAAATGTTATAATAATTCATTTGAAATAAAATAATATAATACTACTAGAAATAACCCGACAATAATGACGAGACATATTTCGAAAATAAATCTTAATTCGTTTAAAAATCACCAGCACAATTAATTACATCATTTCACGCTATAACGGCACACTTTCACGTGATAGCGCCGATCTTGTGTACGGAAAAATTAAATTATTACTTATGCCTTTAAATTATTTGTGTATACCTACTGTCTTTATCTCAAGTTACGAATGATTAATAAACAATACGAAAATGAATTCAAAACAGTTAAAAAAAGAATTTCCAGAGTTTCAAAATACTAACAATAACAAACAAGAGAAAATGTTGCAGTTCCTTTTTGGTATCAAAAGGCCCAAAATAGTTGATTTTACGCAAAATATTAATAATCGGTACTGAAATATACTAATTTCAAAAGCATTGATCTCATTGAGTAAACGACTTCAATTCGTGATGAAATAAGTGGAAAATAATAAGCGTCTCTTGACAAAAAGAAATATAACATTTTTATGTATTTTAAGGAAAATATCCTATGAACAGCATGGAAAAGTATTTGTGAACTTTAATCAAAGTAACTTGTGCAGGCATAAAACAGTTTGTGAATTACGTAAACATGGTGAAGTTTTAGCGAGATTCCTGAATCGCTTAACCCAGTTACTGTACTCTGCTAATTAATGGAATATAAAAATCTGTCTGTTTTATTGTTGGAAAGGTTTTTTTTTAAATAACAAATTTCTGATTCACGAACATTTTTCCAAATAGAATTATTATTTCATTTTAATAAAAGCGCATATAATATATTTTCTAATACAATTCTAATAGAATTTTTTAAATCTCGTTTTTATTAGTGAAATCGTTTTTTTTATTACTATTTATTTCAAATATTTTACTGCCTAAATATAAATATGTAAATAATTACGAAATGACAATTTACAATTTATAGTGCACAATAAATAAATGTGATAATTATAACATTTATACAAATGATGTGTAGGTATATAGTTCTAATTGGTCATAAAATTGTAAGTAGGGTTGATTTGGGAACAGCGGCGCAGCGAAAGGGAAGAGATGTGGGGTGTGAAGTTTGGGGTGGCAAGGGTGGGCGGGAGTGTTAGGGGGCGTAATTCCTTTTTACGAGGAGCAAAATAGAGCTATTTTGTCGCCGGGTCGAGATAGCGGTTGCTTTCTGTTCTACTGCACCTTGGGTACCTACTGACATTCAGAAAACCTGGTGGACTAAAGGATCGTAGAGTATTGTTTACCGTAATATTAAAACATTTTTTGTCTATTTTATGCAACTCTTTTAAAACATGCTCGCTTCTTTTCAGAACAGAACAATACAAAATTTAAAAAAGTTTTTATTTTATTGCAGTACATGCTCAGTTTATTTTATATACCTATATGAATAGATGTAGTGGAAAACTTATTTAACTTTATTATAAAAACATAGTGATAGAATAAGTATGAAGCAAAACATAACCGTAACCAAAATGAATAATTGTTAAATATACATAGATATTTAATTTGTATTATTAGCCAGTCAATGTCTTAACCCTTCCCAAGCCATGCAGTAACACAAGTCTAATTTCGATAAACACACAACATCATATTAATATTTTTATTAATCCCAAGGAACGCATTTACGCTTACAAATAAATAATGAAAGCGAATCCTATAAAAATAATTATTTTTCAATTCAATCTATAGTGAAATTTATACGTTGGCAAAAATACCACCTGTGGTAAGACAGAAAAAGACCACACATTAATTTCATAGTAAAAAAAATAACAAAATATACGAATGTAATTTTGTATCCTTTTAGCTAATTAAATGAAGAGAGATAAGAAGGAAGGTTGTATAGGACTTGATGAATGCTCCGAATTATAATATTATATTAATCCTTCTTTCACATTTAATGCTCAATATTTTGTGTAAATTTATGGCGTTCACAATTTTAAAGTCACATAAGCTTTAGCTTATATAATAATTATTTATAAAACATTTTTTTCACATTTTAGGGGATAAAAAAATTCTAATCTCTTTCGGTAATACGAATTGACAGCATGGCTGCACACGAGATTTTATATCGTGGTATGGTAAAGGTTAAGAAAATATGACAGATATTATGTGATCAACAAAGAGACCTCATAAACTACTTTCCGTGCTTCAAAGCATCGTCGTTTCTGTTTACCTCAACCACTGATCCACTTATTAAAACAATCGTTCGTTAAGGCAAGAATTATTGGATCTGCATGCTCTGCGAGTGACCTAAGAGAAACACCACTAATTCCTCCATTATAGATGCGCTTGGATCGGGCCAGGGTCAATGCAGCTGAAGGGAAGGGAGTAATTGTCCGAAGGATGGGGAAAATACTAAAACACAGTCGTCATTCTTAAACATAAGCTAAAAAAAATAGATAAAAATGTAATATTTATTTATAGATATAATAATCGAATACCTCATTTTCTTTGATAGCAATAATTCATTTTTCCAGTACGTAATAAAATACTAATATATTATATTTTATTTTGGAATTTTCATAAAAATTCTGATGTTTTATAGTTTTAAATTGATTTTAGTTACTCATTCACATTTAAAGTATTTATTTGTTGGTCTATGAGTTGTAAAGAATCTTATTATTTACATACAACTAACATCTCTCATCGATGTGCTCATATGTGAACATTGTGGTCTTTTAATTAGTGATGAGCTCAAAATCACGAACCGTGAGTCAATCACTGATAACTTGAGTCACACTCACTTTCAGTGATTGAATATCTGGAAATATCTTGATTCGTGATTCATTTTTTTATTTTATTTATTGATTTATGATTCGGCGCACGTGTAAATGAAATGAAAATATTCATTAATGAATATCGTTATAGTGCGTGATAAGCGCCATCTAGTAGATTCTGCCAAAACTTTTTACGCATTAGATCCGAAATGCTGAGAATTTGATCTGAAAAATAAATTCACATTTTTTAAGGGTTTTTATTATCTTTGTGACGATATTAAGTATTCATTATGCATGCTAGAATCTGTTTTTTAGGTAAATAAAATTTGAATAATATAAGTAAATACGCTTAAAATTATGTTTTTTAAAATTTATTTCGTGTATTGTGATATCGGGCGGCGCACGTCTATTGGTAATGAAACTATGATCACAGTCACAGTTTCCAATCACTGATATTATCGAATATCAATCACAATCACACCAGTGAGTCAAGAGTAGCAATTTTTCGCATCACTACTTTTAATGTACTATTGAACCGTAAATTGTTTGACTTCATTTTTTGCTATCCTGGGTCTTGTCTCATGCTTAGTCTGTATATCTTATTGAAGATTAACCTCTCGCTCTTCTTTCTCGTGCATTTCCAGAGATCACTAAATTATCCAGGCTGTGTCCAAACCAAATTAATACTACATGTTATTGGAGAGTTTCTTTTGTACGGAATTCCTTTTGTTCATTCTGTAGTCCACGTCACTAATAGCTTAAAGTTGTCCAGAATATTTCATTATTACTATCTTAGGTTGTTTCAAATCTTTACGTAAATAATTTTAACTAATCATACTTTCAAAAACTGATATACAATAAAATCGCTCTAAATTTATGTCAAATGTATTATGTATTTTAGATATACATATTCTAATCGGTACAATGTTAAAAAATATTCACCTTCAACAGAAAATTGAATGCTATTATAAGTATTTTTAAAATCCTCACGGAAAAAATATCGACAGAATTATAAAAAAAATTGATGCAATCAATGCAGCACGAGCAAGATACAAGAGAAAGAATGAGATTTTCATTCAGAAAGAAGGCCAAATCTCATAAATCGATGATGTACAGAGCAATGGAGATTTTCAGTGAAAAGCTAGGGAAGGAGGAAAAATAAATTTAATTTAAAATTAAACATAATAAATACATGCTGTAAACTAAAAGAAAGTTTTAAAAATGAATATATTGTATAATTACATAAGAGCGTATATACTTATTTATATACAAGTTTAAGAACAAATAATATTAATATTTTTCTTTGAGATGTACCGGGTACATTTTTAGCGTCATGGTCTCGTCATTTAGCAGCAGATAGATTGTTCCAATGTCGAATAGGTTTCTCTCGGATATTTCAAACTACTACAGTGGTGTGAGGGATGCGGAGGAACATCAAGTACTGTTCTAGAAGCCAGTATCATGAGTGATGACAATAGTGACAGCAGATAAGGAGGATATAATAGAAAAGATTGATTAAACACAATTTTCTACACTAACGTGATCACAACGTTTAAGAAAATTTGTGTAAAATATGATACAACATATAATATGTTTGTAATGGTGACCGGATTTTTGTGCAAACGAAAACTGCGCACACGAAAATTATGCATCATCAGATTATTTAATAAAAAAATTCACTTTTTTTTAATTAAATTATTTAAGGATAAGTCTTAACCCTTAAATAATTTTTTTTCGCAAACAGCAACCTAACTTAACCTAACCTAATCTAAATCTGAAAAATTTGTTGTAAGTAATTGTTGTGTGCGCTATCTATCATCTATGTTCGCAGTTTTCGTTTTCGTAATTTTCTTGTGCGTAATTTTTGTGTGCGCACTTTTCGTGTGCACAGTTTTCATTAGCGCAATTATCCCCAAACCGTTTGTTATATGTTGACGTAGTTATCAATATCTAAATCAATGTATTTTATATATTCTTCTCTCTTATTTTATTTTATACATTAGCCTCCTTCAAGAAAAGTGGCGTAACATATGAAAGTTCCTATATTGTTCGCAATATGTTGGGGTAGTTCGATCATTAAATCATTATATTTTAACGGGACAAGGAGTTTTGGATGTTATTCCATTCCCATGGCTGCCTTAATAATTCTCACCTCTGTTTCCCGGTCTTCTGCTGCATTCAAGTCTGCGTAAATAAGAGATATTCCTTTCTTTTCTCTAATTTTACCGTATATCACTAGATTCTTCACTATCCAGACCATCTATATCTCGTTTATTTTCCTTCTAGACAAAATGAACAATATATTATTTTACTTTTTTAATACAGACGGTATTCACTTAATACTATTTGAAAAAATTAAATATAGAATCAAAAAAATCGTGTTTGATTTATTATGTTGATGAACAATATATATTTGATCTTGAGCTCTTAGAGAATAAACAAGTTTATACAACTAGCAATCTTCGTAAATTACATTGCTACAATCAAAATGTGAAAGTATAAGGTAATGAATTATTAATTAAATTATGTGAAATTTTATTTAACTGTCAAAATCCTAGCTACGATTATTATATTTTTTTCCGTCTCTGTGCATTGTTATGATGATAAAATCAAAATCAATCAAAAATAAAATAATATTTAAAAACAAATGTAAAAAAATATATATACCTATATTAGAAACTTTAATATATACGAGTACACCCTTTTGCAAAATTTCGTTTCTGGAATCCAACCCTCCCACACTCCCGTTTTTCATTCCAACAAACGTTTTTCATAAATGTCAGATCTGCACGTAGACATGTATCGGGATCTAATCTTTTCCAAATGTATGATTTCTGTGTGAGATTTCTGTAGGCAGTTCTGCGCAGCTACACTCACAATACGTCCTTTGTGTTCGCCTCAATACACCGAACTACGTTCTCGTCTATAGGGTTATACGAAAACATCTACATCCTTTATTTAGACATTTTTACCTAACAAATTATTAAATTACATTTACACATATTCATCAGTCTCATGGTGTAGGTACATATGCGATACTGATTTTCTGATTAATTTATTATTATATATATATAATTATTTAGAAAATTCTAATGAAAAATCAAGTATAAATTGAAAGATACACAGAAAAAATCCGTGGCCGCCCAGTTTTCTTCTTATTTAGCATTGAAGTGGTTTCGCTCACACATTGATTCACACTGTGTAATCGATTGTAAGCGCGAAACAGGTGCCGATCAATCATATAAGAATCGTTGTGTTTGTAAAAATGTTTTACGCAAGGACCAAATTCCCGCTTGTTATTGCTCGCATGCCTATCCTACGCGCGGTTCCCGCACAAAAACGGTTTACATAGTACAAAAACTAATGCCCCACTCTGTATATTAATTTTTAATGAAATCACATTTTGTCTATGAAGTTGCAGAATTTAACAAAACAAAAGATAGTTCTGGGAAGTGATGACCTCAAAATCACGGACCGTGAGTTAATCACTGATATCTTTGAGTCACACTCTGTCATTACTGACAGAGTGTGATTAGATTACTCTAGGAATATCGCGATTCGTGATACATTTTTTTATTATTTATATTTAGTTGTAAACCGTGATTCGGCGCATGTGCGTATGAATAGAAAATATGTATGAAGGAATAACATTATAATTCTTTATAAGCGCCATCTAGTAGATTCTGCCAAAACGTTTTACGCATTTGACCAGAAATGCTGAGAATTTGATCCGAAAAACAAACTCCTATTTTTTTTAAGGATTTTCATTCTCGGTGTAATGATATTAAATTAGATATATATCAATTATATGTGCTAGAATATGTTTTTTTGCACAAATGAAGTTTGAATAATATAAGTATATACGTTTAAAAAAAATTATTTTTTATTTATTTCGTGTATTGTGATATAATGCGGCGCACGCGGATTAGTAATGAAACTGTGATCACAGTTACAGTTTTCAATCACTGATATTATCGAATATCAATCGCAATCACACCACTGAGTTAAAAGTCGCATTTTTTCTCATCACTAGCACTGGGTTCGAGTCTCATCGAGCAGCGTATGTTCTGTGAATTCTCAAATATTTTAGCCGCGTTACCTAAACATGAGAACACCATGGAATAATTAGTAATCCAAGGAATGACGGAAGAAACCAGATCCCGTTAAAGGTCAGCAACATGAACGATAGACCTGATTAAAGCTTCGACACCCCTGGAATGCATAAGAAATGCCACGGACCGGAATAGATGGCGACAAATCACATTATCACAATAATTGATCACGCAGTTCCATAACCAAGACTGCCTTCTGCTATTTTCTGAGTATCTTTCTAATTTTCTTTTTAAGAAGAATCAAATAATATGATTGCACATTGACGCTGTTGTAAGTGTTATTTAAAGTAGTCTTTAAAAAAATCCGCAGATGGCAGTACATATTAGCAAATAATGAATATTAATGTTCATTTCCAATCTTTCCGCATGTAATAGATTTCAGCCGTGTCAAACGTTTGTTAAGACTGCAGTGAATAATTATTAGACTTAATTACTCGATAATCTCTGCATTGCAGTTCAAAATGGTTTTATATAAAATATCCTATTCATTTATGATTTAAAGTTTTTTTTATACCTGTTCTTATTATTTAATTTCTTTAAGTTCACTATATCCTTTATATTTATGCTTTTAATAACATTCTGATTATATTCATATCAGTTTAAAATAATTTCATTTCTTAAAGTTATATTACCAATATTTTGTTATTTCATACTAGAAATAAAGACAAAGTACACTACGTGGTGCATCGTTAAAGCTAAGTTTATTAATAAGGGATTTCTGCATTGAAATATAAATCCTACGGAAGCTCTGGCCGATTGCTTTTCTGATAATATATGTATTATTGCAGCTTTACAATGCATGAATACTACGTCATCAATGAAAGCTACACTTCATAGTTACAAACGAGAAATAATATTAAAATATTTATTTATTTTGTACATTTATCGCAACATTCATCCTATTGGCAAGTTTACTTTGAAACACCCGGTACATGTAGGAAGGGCACAGATAATATATCAAGCTCGGTATGCAGAATGCGAAAAGCTTTGCGTCTTTTCTTGTACATAGTTTTCTTTGTACCCCTTCGCCCCGGGCATCGGAGCTTGGATCCTTCTTCACGTTTACGTAAAAGAGATGCACATACAAAACCAATCTTCAAATAAAATTCTTATGCTGTTTGAAGACACGACGCGGAAAGGCACGCCGCTTATGTCAACAAAAATAATTTCACTGGAAGGTTCGTTCGTCGCTTTTATAAATATTTGAGATTATGAAATATGTGACAGAAAGAGAAAGACTCAAAAAGATCATACCTTTACTAAGTCGCGCAATATAAAAGAATTGAAGAAAAATGAAATATTATTTACGAATGAGGGCGCGTCATTTTTTATTGTTCTTACTTGTTAGTGTATTTCAATTTAAAAAAAAAAAAAGGATTTAAAGTTTATAAAAATCGCTTTAAACATACATACTAATTAATTATACGCCAATTTTATCTAATATTAAAATGTTCGTATTTTGCCGTACGTATTTATTATAAAAATTCTAATCCTTGTACTCGTCAGATTTTGAAATGTTTGCTATTCTTATCGATTTAAGTATTTTATTTCAGTTAGCTTAATACAATAATATAAACAAGATAAGCTTTAGAAAACATTTTATAAAACGAAAACGTCTCATTGAAATACGAAATTTGAAATAGCAGGGGAAAATTGACAAACCATTTTTCCATGTACGACGCGTGACGTCAGATCCTTATTGTTGAACTGTTGATAAATAACAACTGAAATAGTATTTTTTTTTTAATCACTGTAGAATATATTTTTATATTATTATTTCCTTTATTAATTAGTACATACATAAGATACAATTTTTATAATAACTTTTTTTAAGCAACATTACTGTTATGCACCCCTAAATAAGAATGATATTGAATTATGGCAGTGGCTTAGACATTTATATAAAAACTTAATAACTAATTAAAACTGAGAAAAAAAAAGATGAATTATGGATTATTTATTTAAATCGAAAACCATTATAAGCCTTTTTAGGACAACATTTTTCATTTTTTTTTTTTACAGTTTTTTGGTGGTTGTACCATTGCAGGCTGAAATCGGATAACTCTTTAAAATCATGCTAAATAAATTGTCACGAACTTCTATACGCATTTTTACTATTGTGATTTTTACTTTTTAAATGAATATTTTCACTTAAAATGTTGTATATAATCTAAAAGCTTTAAACGAAATATCGTTAAAAAAAATTGAATGTACAAAAAACATTTTTTGACAATTTTCTAATTTCAAAAACTTTCTAAAAGTTAACATACGAAAACAGATTACTACGTGAAGTATTGACGTTACACATCCTGTTTACAGACTATAGATAGAAACATCATGTGGACATGTGGGGTTATGGGGTGAAATTACTAGAGGAGGTTGACAGCAAGGAAAGAAGGGACCGTTTCCGCTGCGTTTTGAAAATGTAATAAAAATAGAAAGTTTGAGTAGTTTAATGATACATTAAACAGGATAAACGTTTTGAAAAATATGCAAAGGCCATATTATAGGTACATTGAATTGGAAAGAGACGCCGATTTATGTATTACTTAAAATAAAGTGTATTGTCCTTTTCGCCCGCCCTGCATTTTGTGTATTGAAAACGCAATAGCTTCGTAGGATAGGAATGAAGTGAACCGTCCTCGCACCATAAAGGAGCAGCAGAATAGTGAAATTTACGTGACACGGAACCGCCACCAGGGCCGCACTAAAGCAACAATGGGCGTTATTTGCACTCAAAATATATGAATTTATTAATAGTAAAAAAAATCGTGAAATATCCCACTGGTGGTTATGTGGTACTGGAGGCACGTGTGCCATTGACATGAACAGCCAATTGTGAATTTGGATTGAAGAGTTGTGTATAATTCTAAGAAATTTAAAAAAATCTTTGACTCATTAGATAAATAAAAATAACTAAAGCTCGTTTTAGGAAATTGTTACATTTCAATTTTTTTTTTAATTGACTTATTATTTATTTTCTTTTTTTGTGTTTCGTAGACGAGTTAAATGCAATACATTTTATACAAATTGGACTAAAAACAGTTTAAATAATTATTGACGATGAAATTTTGGCGTTACATTAGCAGTCACTTCGTCGTACGAACGTGCGATCGGCACGAGTGATTAACTTCTAATACCGTATAGTCTGGCACAATGTGTACAGTGTGCACTACGTTGGGCTATTAGTAATTTAATTTAACTAACATTTGATTTCACTTCCGTGACGAAAATTCGTTTCATTTGTCGATTTTAGATGATTTACTCTACTGATGTGTCCTGGGATATTTCACAAAAAATTATAGTACAATAATAATTACAACTCGCATACTTACGAGCTACATCACTGTCTTCAAACAAACTACTAATATCTATAAATGTTATGCTATAAAAGATTATTCGCTCTCTTTCTTTTTAACGTGGAATATTTTTATCTGGCATCCAATTGAAATATGTTTTGCATATGCATATTTAGAAGTTTGTTATTACATCAGATTCCACGTATAGAATCCATATCCGACAGGATTCATGATATCTGCTGCTATAGCAAGTACATAAAAAGTGACATGATATGTCTTAAATATGAAATAATATAAATCGATAAAATGCGTATGTTTTATTTTGTACGTTTAATCATTTATTGTTTATGTAATTACATATACTATTAGTATATACACGCTACCGATCCTCTCGGAAGTATCGGTTCTCCACTCGACCGCTAGGAGGCGAGTCCTCGCGCCACGATTGGTCCTGAAGACACTAATGCAGTATTCACACGGCCCACCGTGTGCGCTCCAATTTGCAAATACAAGGCAGCGTCCATACTGAGGATTTCGTCACGTGACAATGTATTCCTTCATGCAACAACAAATGAATTTGAAAAAAAATTAAGTAAGAAAAAATAAAGAAGTTGTATTAAACTGCAGTATGATTATGGTGGCAGTTTTAAACTAACCCACTTTCATTTAATATAATTTCACATTTGCGACATCTAATCTATTTTATACGAATAAAATAAGTATTTGAATATTTATTTTTACTTTTTATAATACTTAGTTTGTATCATCATTAACTCATAAATGGCACAAACGAGCTAATATTAAATAACATTAACAAACGAGCTAATATTAAATTAGAAAAGTTTTCCTTACACCATTTAGGCTTAACCTTTCTTTTTTAAAACTTCATATTCCTGAATTTTCAATATCGTTAATGGAAATTATTGACATTTCTAAGTTCTGATTCGATACTGCGTTCAATTTCTGAAGAATATTTCCATTATGTGTCTCATATCATATTCAAATAAGGAAGATATTTCGGCTATCCTTTGCTATTGGAATAAAAACTATATTTCCAATCGCAACATAGTATTGACCGAATTGCACATCATTACTGATTTTAAGATATAATATTTCAAAAGAAAGATGATATTTACAAAATATACTTTGTAAATACTTATTACTATAGTCAGATATAGTGAAACAGTATCCGATTTCAAATTTATTAAAATAAGCGTAAATAATGACCTTTACAAAATCTTTTGTACTTTCTCCCTATAAGAAAACCTTTATTTTTCTAATTTCAACAAAATAAAAATAAAAACAAAATATAAAGTATATATCTTATATTATTTTTTATTTCATTAAATCTCTTGTGCAAGCCGAACTCTCAACAGATCAAAACATTTTTCTAATTATTTAAAATTAGCCCTTTATGTGAAAAGTGACTAATGTGAGATTAAATTTTAAATATATGATGTACTCGTAAGCATATAAAACATAATTGACTTCTCATACTAATAATTCATAATTTGTTAAAATTGCTCAAGTTTACAGCACGTTAGCCTTTTTAAGTTTTCTTATTCACGAAAATGAAGTGAAAAATATGTGATATGTGTACGTAAGCTACGTTCAAGGCCCGATCCACAATATGCAATTAAATGTTTCAGGGGGCTCTGTCGGCCGGAGGGGCTGTCGGTACCCAATGATAGGATTGACAAAAACGTTTAGTATTGAAAAGGCGACCCTCAACAAATAAATCCATTCTTGGAATAAATAAAAATTGTAACACATTGACGTAATAGAAATATTAATTTTAATTAAAAGAGAAGGATTTTTCAAGGAGTGTTTTAAAAATTTTTTTTCATTCAATTTTGATAATTCATTTCATAGCATTAAATGATGTAATGCAGAATTTGATCTTTTTTTTTATATGATTCTCATGATATGTAAAAATTTAGCAATTATCCTTTTTTTTTAAAGATTTATTTTTCCTTTCGCATCCAAATCGGTACATTATCATTTATGAGTAGGGATTCTGTGTCGAGATACCCGAGGAATTCCATGATTTTTTATTGTCTCGAGTCTCGAAACTTTTATAAAAAATAACCCGAGACTCGAGATTTTTCTCTGTATTATTCATTTTAAACAAATTGAGTTAATTCTATTGTTCATTGACATTCAGGTAGTGACCCAGCGACGAGCGGTGCATATGTAAGTACCTATATTTTAAAAAAATCAGAAAGCTTTCATAGTTTATATGGTCAGCCATAAAGATTTGCATCAAGAAGAAAATAGTCCAAAGATAATAACTACTAAAAAAAAATTCTGAAGTAAATAGTTTTGTCGATTTGTTCAAACAGGGAATTATGATTCATTGTACCTAAAATATGATCGTTTATCTTAAGTATGAAGTCCTGTGTTAAATAAAAACCCGACAAATCAAATCTTCAACATGCTGTAATAACAACATAATATATATTTTTCTTAGTACAGTCAAATATTAGGTGAGGTGACTTTAATTATTGTTGTGAATAGTGCAATCTATAAATATGTAAACGTATCATAAAAGTTTAATTGGGTGGGAGGGGGGGTTACGCGCGATAGTTTTTTATGTAAAAACATTATAAAATGTAATAAATACTCTTGTTAATTCATAAATCCTATAGCTAATGTGAGTTTTGGTCAAATGTGCATATTCGATTTAAACTATATTATATTAAATAAGCGTATATTAACAAAATTAGTACGTGATAGAAGTATAATTACTCAAATGATTGCTTACATAAAGATACATTATTATAACATTTTATTCTAGTGCTTAAGATATTATATAAGTAATACAAATAAATCAATCAGCTCGAAAGATATACAGAAAAAATCTATCTATCGGAAAAATATTTTGTTGCTACAGGGATACTATTTAATTTATATCGTATTTATATAATTTTTATTATATTTATATCACAAAACTGTGTTCTGAAAATGCAACCTCACATCGAAAATATGTTTTCCTTAATATTAAGTATATTTATATACGTTGTATTATATTAAAGTTTCCAAATTTTATAAAATTAATTAATTAATTAATTCAATTCGATTCCAACAACGAAAGAGAAGAACGCGCTTCTCCGGATGAGAAGAGATCTAGGTTCATATTCTGGTAGCAACTAAATATTTTTTCGGTAGATAATTTTTTTTCGATATATCTTTCTAGTTGATTCATTTGATTTATATTAAATAGCACAGAACTATGTTCTGAAAATGCAGCTTCACAAGAAAAATGTGTTTTCTTTAATATTATATAAGTATTTAGAATGTTTAGATAATGCCTATTTTTAAAGAAACCGGCGAAAATGTATTGGCGCTTACGGAGAAAAGCCATTGTGACCTCAACAATATACGGCAGCGCCGCCCGCCGCGGGCGGCGGCCGCCCGAACTAAACCAATAAAACGGCAAAGCCAATATGACTGCCATGGCAAATATTGATGCTTTCTCACGGACACAATGTGATTGCCTTTTCCAATATTTCTGTATTTTTGTAGCATTCAACTCCCAAGAATAGAACGGCACCTCGCTTTTATAACTGGACACTGAAGAGACGGAAAAGAACGATGAAACAATATTATTTTATCAATGATTAATTTAGGACGATATTGAAACTGATTAATATCTGTATCAAAACGGTTTTGTTACTTGATTACTGTTATTTTAATAATACTAAAACACGCGTACTAATTTTTTTAAATACCTCCTTCGCCGAATTTTCATTTTAAAGTAACTAAAATATATTTTTATTTTCGACCATAAGGAAAACACATTACTTTTATTCTTCTTCGTATGGCTGTAGGATTGTTAAATTATCACAGATGGACTTTTAAACTTCTTTAATAATAGAGTCATCTTGTTGATTTCTAAGGGGAGCTCTCACTTAATGTTCCGTCTAGTTAGTGCAGATGTGCGCGCGCACAAGATTCGGTTTCATAGCGCAAACAAGAAACATATAGCACCCACACAATTTTTAATAAGCCTTTTTCTTCATGTGCCGTCCTCTATCAAAAGTTGGTAACCATCTTGCAATTTGTTGATTTATAATGGTATAAGATCACCAATATTTTGGATGCTTTTTACACTTTCTGAGGTTACATAACAAAAAAATCTCTTTCTACCTACGCCTCTGCTGTCTTTTATTTTCCCCTGCATAATGAGTTGTAAAAGATAATTTTTTGCCTTACGGAAAATGTGTCTTAAGTATGGTTGTTATTAATTCTCTTGACTTATTTATGCATCTTAACTCTGAATAAATCTTCATTAGTAATGTGGTTAACCTAGGAGATCTTTAGCATATGCCGATATAGCCACAAAACAATAACATTAACTTTGCCCTACTAGCCTTATACTGGTAAGATAATATTTTTCATATCTACCATACAAGAAAACATGTAGACGTAGTAGTAAAATCGTAAACATATACCTATACTCTATTAACTCTTATAATTAATAATAATATTTTTTAATTCAAGTCATATTAGGTAAATAAATTATAGCGGATAAAAATAAAATAAAATTTAATTATGATAAAATGTAGTGCTATGCTACACTATAGGATGACACGGAAAAAAATATTGATGACCGTATATTTGAAATATGTTTAATTTATTTTTGATCTATTAATGAATACCTACAAGAATACCATTGGAATTAAATCTGATTTGCCTTGACTTTAATAGCGAACTTTGCAAATTTCGCCGACTGCAATTATTTTCAATACCTCACTCAGCCGCTATTCTGAATAATATTATTCTGATGAATACATCTCCGTCCAACAGTCTCGCACCGCGGCGCTACTCGGTCCATTGTGAGCCCTTGTGAGGCTCACAATGCCCCCTTGATCCTCGGCCCGCCCCTGGCCAGGTCATTGTCAGCCGTGTTGTCAGGTCTGTGATGTTAATTTATGATTGGACCATGACGAGAAATCTTTCATTCAGCCGATGGTCTAAGGTTTGATTTGCGCCTTCAGAATGCAGGAATAATGCAATCATATTCTTTAAGCCAAATGAAAAAAATGTAAATTGTGTAATTTTTTTAACATATCTAGATGATTATTTTAATAAAGTATATCTAATCTAATAGGAGGGTACATTTAGTATTATCCTTTAAAACCCTATAAAAGTTCATTAAAACACAAACAAATATTCAATGGCGCAGTTAATATGTAAATGGTCACTCAATATTATATTACATTATAAATTATTAAAAGTCTAATAAATACAGGTTGTTCAGAGGAAACATTTCAACACTAAATTGTAATTGCTCGTAAACCATCAGGATGAGGTAAGTGGGGGGGGGTATTGTTCGACGCGCGTGATTTGCTGATTTGCTAGTCGCAATGAGTCACTGATCAGGAACGTACCGCGCGTTTGCAGTTGAGCAATATTTAAAGTGCAGTGATTCATTGGTTCGTGCGCGTCGCACTTTTTGTACTCACTTTAATATTCGACGAGTAAGTGGGCCGAGCACATAACTTATCTGGTGTTAGGTTTAAAAGTTCAGACAATGATTAACCCAACTTCTCCGGGATCATAACGTCAGCAGCGACTCCAGAACATGTGGCTCAAATTCGACGTGAAATCGATAAGGTAGATTCCAGTATTTACTGAAATAAAGAAATTAACAGTGTACGTTATTTAGAAAAAGAAACTACAGTTTCACCCATACAAACTGCAAATCGTGCAGTTCCTCAACGAAAATGACTATTCTTTACGTAAAACCTTAGCGAGTACGATACTGGAACGTTTTGGAACTGCACGAACGCTTGGAAACCTATTATTTACTGACGAAGCATATTTTAATATCAATGGGTATGAACAGAAAATAAGATACTGGTACCCCGACAATCCAAGGGAACGAAAACAAAAACGTTTGCATTATCCAAAAACGACAGTGTGGTGTGTAATTTCTGCCCGAGTGATAATTGGTCCTTATTTTTTTAACCATCGAGAGACAGTCACTGCTGACGTGTATTGCCGAATGATCGATGAGTTTTTGGTACCGCAGCTACAGCTGTTTTCCGGGTTCAACAACAAAACATAATTTCAGCAAGACGGGGGCACTCCACACTCAACTAGTTTCTATGAAGAAGCTGAGGGGAATTTTTCCCAATAAATTAATCGTCAAGTATGGAGACATACCCTGGGCACCTCGGTCACCAGACTTACACCGTGCGAGTTTTTTTTTGTGGAGATACCTTAAGTCGAGAGTTTACAGCAACAATCTTTGAACAATTCAGGCCCTACAAGAAAACATACGTCGTGAAGTTTCTGCCATTGAACCGTCGCTTTGCTCTCGCGTGTTCGCAAATTCAAGAGTCCGATTGCAAGAGTGTCTTGAGAGAAATGGACTGCATTTAGACGATATTATTTATAAAATGTAAAATCCGCATCGTTAAACTCCATTTTGTATAAATAAAATATGAGAATAACATTGTAGTTTTTTTATTTATTTAATATTAAACTTGAAAATTTTCCACTGGACACCCTTTATATTTTTTTATGTTGATTTTTAACATTTTTTAACATCGTACATAATATAACATGTTTCTACAGAAATAGACGCATCTTTGTGGTTCGACAACTTCCGTATAATGAAAATAAGTACCTATGTGTAGTAGTTATGGAAAAGTGTTAATAGATAAAATTAAACAATAATGACGAAAGTGTAATAATACACAAGAAGTGTTAATAGTTAATCAAGCTAATAAATTAAGAAAATAAAATTTACATTCATTTTGAATTTAAGTTAAGCTTTACTAAATTACAGACTAACAACTACAGGAAACTTATTATTTGAAAATACACATTTTTAAAAATATAACAATAATAATAAATTTCACAATTCAACTACTCAAGTATATAAATTTATTATAATTAAAATTGGTTGAGATGATTATTTTATTATTAAACTAAATTATTGCTTAAAAAGTAAAAAAACTATGGAAATTATATGTATATATGTTTTAAGAATAGGATTTCACAGGATTCAGATAAAACATAGAGCTCATTTCAATATTTTAATACATTTTTATTTATAAATAATCTACAACAAAAATGTATTTTATGGTACGCTTACGCCACTGGATATCTCTCGTACATTTATAGAACTCAACAATCCTTGATTAATTACCTATAAACGTTAAGTTCAATTTATCTGTGTCCGCCTCACATTAAGCTATAACTTTATTGGAGCTTAAGAACATTTATTGAAATTATGCATCTCAAGTGTTTGATTAACCTAAAAACAGACAAACGTCTCTTTGATAATATTTCCATATATCTATGGTAAAAATTCAGAAACAAATTTTAATAAAAAGTGTTACACACACTTATGTAGGTGTGTATGATCATTATTAAGTGGGTCCAGATTTATGACTTCCACGTGGCTGATAATACAAGACTGATCTGACAATAAACATCATTAATTTTGTGTATGTTTGACAGATCCACCACGAAGATTATTCTTCAAACTTTGCCAAAATGTGGCTGGAAAATATGATTTTATTTTTTTATGAAACGCAGATACTAAATCGTAAGAAAAATATTCTAACTACCAAACACGCTTTTTCTAACTAAAAACAAAATAATTTTTAATTTTATTTTCTTAATTAATATATTTTTGTAAATTGATATAATTTACCAAAAGAACAATAATGTAAAAAATATAGATGCCAATCCTGAGAAACTGCCTTACCATTTTCGCTATAGCAATCGAATACGTTTTCCACAAATTTTGAACATATATTCTGTAATCTTTCCAATTGATATATCTATTATTTCATTTTTAAAAGCAATCAACTTTATAGGAAGTGGTCTACGTTCGAATCCCGGAAGCAACTAAATTTTTTCGATGAATAAATTTTTTTTTGTATATCTTCTTAGTCGATTCATTTAATTTGTATTAAAAATACCACAGAACCATGTTCTGAAAATACAACTTCACAACAATAACGTATTCTTCTAAAAAAAAAAAAAAAAATATTAGTTCTCATCCCATACTATTTCAATCTATTTTTTCCCTAAAATTCCATATTTATTATTTTTACTTTATCCATATGTAATAAACCAAAACAAGGTTTTATATAGATATATAGAATCATTTAGAATAGATTAAACTTTACAAATAACTGATATTTTTATGTGATAAATAGTGATTTATTTATTATGCGTTTGCTATTATTATCAAAACAAATATATTATAAAATTAGTGGGAATTCTTTATGGTTGAATTTTAAGGAATAAAAAAACAATTTCTAATTCTAATACTGATGAGTTGAACTTGCGTTAGAATTAATGTAGTAATCCTTCATTGAATAGTCCTCTAATTTACATTGTACATACCTAACATGATACCCATTCCTTGTAGATTCGCTGGTACATTTCGCACACTGAATAGTCTTTTCATCAGTTTTGTTTGATCAGGTTACGATGTGATCATCACTGGATCTTTGTTGGCGCATCATGATAACAGCCAATCAAACTGCAGCACGGTAAACTTGTATCCAGTAGACGTCTATTGTTACGAAGCTAGCATCCGAGTAACAATATAGGCATTGTGAATAGTATACTTCAATGGTAGCCTTGAATTAATGAAATTCTATGAAAATGCATGTTGAAAAAATATTATTTATGAAGATAATACATGCTTTACATGTTAAAAAAATTTTATTTACACTGCCATTATCTATCTAGCATTCATACAACGTATTTCTATTATAAATCTTTGTTTTTTTAGTGTTTTGACGATTGTTATAGATTATTGTTACAAGTAGCTATTTAAATTTTGGTGCTAATGAATTGGACTTTCTCTTCAAATATATAAACATTTTCTTTTATTAGAAACAGTGCAGTGGTTCTTCTTTTTTTCTTCAAATACTCAACATATTTTTACAATACATTTTGGTGAACTGAGAACCTTTGTAGGCAGCGTTGGCGATACTTGATATACATCTTCTTACTGTGGCATTAGCAATCTGCTTACATCTTAGAAGGTCTCGGTGTCGGAGGAAGCCATGACTTCTCAATCTTGAGCTATCTTCTGGTAATCTAATCATTTATTTATTCATTATGAAAGGAGTGCTGGCTAAATTATTTAATGATGTGGAGAAGCTGATGGTGCGTTTAGCGGAGTTAGGTGTGGATGTGGTCAAAATGGGGTTTCCAGATTTAGTGACAAAAGCTAGGGAAATAAATAACTCTTCGTTAAGTCTAGAAAAACAAAACGCGAAAATTCGCAGTTTAAAGGGCCCTGAACTTCGTACTTTCGTACTGCAGACCTATCTACAAGTCTTAATGAGTCGACTATCGAAAGGGGTAAAAGAGATGAAAAAATATATTATCACAATTTGTCTTCTGGTCTGCCTTCGTGGAGATTAATGTTTGATGTTACATCAGATGTGTTAGATTTCATCAAGGGGTGAAAGTGATGAGGTATACAGAAAATTTTAATTTTAAAGATCTGCTAAAAATGTAATGTAAATTAATACTCGTAATCTTCAGAGCCGTGGTTCAAAAGTTCGCTCAATTCTGTGCATATAATTTATATTCATTTTGACTGAAATAATTTCCGAACATATATGTTTGTAGCTCGGTACTAGCATACAAGCTATTTATTTATATATTTCGTCTCTTATCTTAGGGAGACGTCATATTTTTTACGGTAGAGAATATCTAGCTTATTTGATGCTAATGAATGCTGGTAAGAATAAGCGAATTACAAATGATATTACTTTTCCCTTTATAACGATACTAATTAAAATGCCAACAAATCTTTGAATTCTTTAAGTGAAGAAAAACTTAACAAAGTGGAAATGTAACATTAAAGAAGAATATGTGGGCCTCTGAACTCTAATAATTGGCAGCCCCATACAACCTGAAATATCTACATAACCGAACTGGATATACCTAGTTCAACTCTGACAGATATACAAAAATCAGGCGAAGTTAAAGAGGATTATACAATTAGTTGAGGGTTAAGATTAGCTCAAATAAATTTGAGGGAGGGTGGTATCAGAATTCAGCTTTTATAGGAAGGTGGAATGTGGAAAAAACCGAAGATTGGGAATGTACCATTCTATGTCTTCTGCCAACATGACTGTTCTTCGTCATTATAACGTGATTGTATGTGTACATACTCATATGTGCTAATAAAGTCACACCTAGTTAGACATTGTAACATATTTATGTGGCGAGTAAATTATTATTTAATAATAAAATGAATGTAACATAAAATCAATATTAAAAAATATATATTATAATTAAATAGAATGTTTGATATCAATGACCTTGTAATTTACTTAAGATATTTGCAGTGCACCGCTGCGTGGTTGTAACAAAGTTCTCCCTTACAAATTTACCCCGCATGCAATGACTGGCTTCCCCGCCTTATCCACCCACTTGCCGGAAAAACATTCACATAATCATCCACTTATCTCGGTTACCTCTTACAAATTGATAAAACGGTACAGCTGAGTGTATTACGTCACCCGTTGTTTATCTATACCCATTAAGATGCTGCGCGGCACCCCCGCGAGGAACTGACGGGGGAGGTATTTACATGACAAGTGCACTCCTTTGTCTCCGAATAGGGCCCATTTATGTGTGAATGGAACGCTAATGTGGCATCGGATGCCCCCCGAGCCTGCGCCCAGTGCAAGTTATCCGCTCTAAGGAAAGGTTCTATTAACATTTGAGTGCACAAAAAAAGAACCGAACTATTGGGTTGATACATAAGTTCGTAGCATTTTTGTTTTCTATGATAAGAGTGCTTTGAAATTTTTTTAAACATGTAACTCTTTTATTTCCAGACCCCTTTATAATCTTAAATAATACAAATGTATATTAAATGCAGTTTTACTAGAAAAAACTGATACTTGCGATTGGTTCAAATACTTTACCACAGATAATAATATAAGTAATAGAGAAAACAAAAACATTTTTAAATTTCGTGTCAAAACTCTCTATAATTGAGAAGGTACTTAACTTCCAAACAGCTCAATAATGAAACTGACCAATAGTTTTTATTGATATACCACTGGTTTGTACCAAAGAAGATCAAATAATTTGAGTGATAAACACCTCTAAAATATGCGTATTGAGTTCCAAACACCTCTATAAATTGTATAGAGTGGAAAATCCCTCTATAAAAATTATAAATTTCGTAATTTATTAAAATCGACAAACATATTTGTATGTTTTTTGTATCTTAAAAAGACAGTCACAAGATGATCATATTTTCAAAGCAAAAACTCTAAAGCCGGATACACTGAAGTGCTAAGTAATATGCAGCTGGCTACAGGCAACACGCAACTTAAATAAAAGTCATAGGCAACAATATTGAGTCCACCTGTGTAAAGTAAACCGTAGGCGTTGTAAGAAACAATATTGGGTCCATCTAAATGTAAAGTAAGCCTTAGGTATCGTAGGTAACAATATAGGGTCCATCCGTGTAAACTAAATAGGAGACATTGTAGGCAGTAATTTTAAGTCTACTTGTGTGAAGTAAATAGTGGACATTGTGGGCAATAATATTGGGTGAAGTAATGTAAAAAACATGTGCATATTTGGAGCCACTAATATAAAGTAAAACCGTAGGCATCATAGGCAATAATATAGGATCCAGAAATGTGTCGGAATTACCGAATTATATTGTTTACGACTAATATTATTATAGGAACTATCCCTAAAAAGCATCCAGTCAATGTTATCAACATTTCAAAAATGGTATAAAATTTTAAATAACTAATCTCAAACACCAAAAATCATATGCGATACCTTAATAATCACGTTTTGATTACTACTTATAAAACAAAGAACATTACGTCAATTGTGATGTACTCCGATTTATTAGTATTGAAACCAATCATACCCATGGAGGCACCAAAATGTAAAAAATATAAAATTCGTTTTGAAATATAAAAAAATAGACACATTTTACATTATTGTAAAGCTCTATGTCCTGTTTATTTTTTAAATTATCTCCGTTAACAATATTTTTATTTTTAAAGTATGCTAAATTAAACTGAATCATATTAAAATCTAAAACCTTCATTAAATTTAAAATCTTATGAAATTATATTTATTTTATATTTTATCTAGCTGTCGCAACCCTATGTTAAAAGTAAATTAAATAATTATTAAGGTTATTAATATGATTGCATAAATGTATGATGTAGCACAAATTAATATGAAAATACAGGAATATAATATAAAAATGAAAAAGCATAAACTAAAATCTATATCATTAACAAATATGATATATGTGATATAAAATGAAACTGGCCTGAAGGGGAGAGGATGGCTTCTCCGAAACCGGTCATCACAAACTATTAATGCGAAAGATCACAATAAATCAATGTGCAAATTATAATATAGCAATGCAGATAATTTTTCAAATTATAGCGATTACAAATTAGTGGTATAAAGTTTGTTATTTTTTAAAATTAAAATTTATTTTTCCTTAATTTGAATATTCATTATTTATTTTAATTTACATTTTCACAAACTATTTCAAAAGTGAATAATTTCATAATATATTAATATATTTTTAATTCTAAATATTATTTACTTCGCATTATAATTTTTGACAGAGGATATCTGGAGATATGGATAATGTTCCTTTGAAATTTGGGAATTTGGAAATTTGAAAAGATCGCACGTACAATTTTTAGGTCCAATGTAATGTAGGGGCGTAAAGAATTAAAAAATTATCATAAGGCCACCGGTAGGGTCTGTATTGACCACATTATTAATGAAAATGTATTAAGACGCATAAACTATTTTAAACACATTCCGTACTGCCTATTTCGGACATATTCCGAACTGCCTATTTCGGACATATTCCGAACTGCCTATTTCGGACACATTCCTTGCAATGAAAGATGCAGGGAAAAAATGGAAGTATATCTTCAGAAAGTGGGTCAATATCCAAAATATTGGTGATCTTATACATCAACATGGTCGCCAACCGACGCTATAAGGCGGCATATAAAGAAGTCTTGTTAAAAATTATGTGCGCGCTATACTTTTGACCATGACCATGAATTTTGTCCACGACACTCCTAGAACAAGAAGAAGGGAACTATAAAATAAAATAAAGTATTTAAGTACTAGAGAGTCCAACATAATTATTTCATTACTTAATTATACGACTTTAAGATTATACAGAAGAAAGGATAATTTTAACCAAGTAGCGATAAATAAAAGAAGCAAATCCACAAGAGACTCTTTTTGATAGGCAAACGGTTTAACATATTGCAACCTTCAAGCCCGTAGCTAAATCACACACAAAAACAGCACAGGGCCTTTTTCACACATCTCATCCCCTAGACACTACCGACCCTCGGTGGGGTAGGTTCGGAGTTTATACAGGGGGTGTGGAATATCACATTATGTTTCGTTTTCACGCTCCGGCGTTCTCTTACTACCTCATCCCTCTAAACAGGGTGGGCTGTGTTTTATAAACAAGTTCTTTATTGCGGGTGCAAAAAATGGAATATTTTATTTGATATGGAATAAATTTTACGGCATTAAAAATGTTTTCGCGATAAAAAATAATATTTGATTTGTATGTAGAGATAAGTTAGTACATATGTACAGGGTGAATATTATGTTCCAGACCGATGTTTAAACATATTTAAACTCATTAAATTTTATGACAACAATTTTTGTCGATACCTTAAAACTAAATAAAAACAATTTTTTTTTAACCAAAATTATTAAATATGATTTTTATTAAACTTTCATTATTATCACTTTTAATGCGGAGTTACGAAAATAATCTAAATGACCATTCAGAGCTTTCTCTTAAAATTCATTATGAATAAACCTCAGCGTACAAGTTACTTATACTAATTTACTTATTTTATTTAATTGATAGGAGTCTTTGATACTCTACACAGACTATATCATTTAATTTATGATTCTGCATCCTCACAATGCCATCCTCTTTGATTACTTTCTATATGTGAGCTTTTGGAGTATTTAATATTATTACGTGAATCGGAAGGGTAAAATATTATTTCAAAAAACGTTTTGGACTTTAATATATTTAAATATTATTACTACGTTAAATATCATTTTAGAAAATGGGTAAAAAAGTGTATAATTAACCCAAAGATAATAAATAATAACTGGGCTATATTTAATAATAATTCCAAATTTGTATTTTTGATCTAAATTTCTCTTGTTTTATGTTCTATGAAAAATGTCTTAATCTTTATTGTAAATATAGAATATATTTAATATACTCGAACATAGAATATACATTCATCAGTCAATCTTTCCCCTAGTTGATGTTTCAAATGTCCTAATCGGTGCTGGCAAAATAAACATATAAAATATTGAAGTATACGTCACAACTTGGTACTCACCATATTCCTCATGGAAACATTATCAAATCTACGTTTGCCATAAATGACAAAACGTTTTATATTCCATAATAAATGCCGAAAATTGCTGGCAGTACCGTTAATTGTACAAGGTCCATATATATAAATGTAAATATTATATAAATGTTAATAATTTGAAAAAATCATCTTCTGAATAACATTTCACTTTTATCATAAGAACTTTTTACTCATGTTAAAAATGCTAATATATCAAAAATACTAAAAAATACTGACATCTTACAAAAGATTGATTGTTTCGAAATTGTACTTAAATAGAAACATTACTCAGACGTGAAAGTCTACGATCTCACTCCATTTTTAATATTTGGATAACATTCAAATCTTTAAAAATATTGTTATTTTCAGAAAAACTAGGTTAAGTTTCTTACAAGGATAATCGTATTTTTATAATATTTTATATTCTATATTACATTGTGCATATTTTATTTGTACTTAATTATTGTTATTATGATTGAAAAACTTTAATAATTATATCATTTTAAGTCTCATTTAAAAAATAAAACATAACGTTTAAATCATCGTAAATTTAATGGTTAACGAGATGTAATGATAACGCATTCTCTCAGCAAGAGAAGAATATTTCAGGTGCGAGTCCCGGTGATTACTAAATATTTTTTTCGATAGATATGTATCTTTTTATTTGATTAATCTATTATATAGTGTTTATAAGAATCTGTAAAAAATGGATACAAATGACGGTGAATAATAAAAATATATAAACGATGATTTTGAAAAGTAATAAATCTGCTGGGTGATGGTGAAGAATAATGAATCAAAATGGAAAAATAAGACAAGCAATTACTAGTGAGTGTCTAAAGTACGAGCCAGACAGCTGATAAATTACTAGTGAGTGTCTAAAGTACGAGCCAGACAGCTGATAAATTACTAGTGAGTGTCTTATGTACGAGCCAGACAGCTGATAAATTACTAGTGAGTGTCTAAAGTACGAGCCAGACAGCTGATAAATTACTAGTGAGTGTCTAAAGTACGAGCCAGACAGCTGATAAATGTATGAACTTTCTTAATATCGAGATCTCACTTAGCCTTCGTTTCAAAGATTAATCATATGATTGATTTCGTAGTTACACCCACAGTTTCACACCTCGGCATCTCTGCGTCCCGACGCCGACGTCCGGCAGGAAACGTCGGCCGGAAGTGCCAAACTCAATTAGCCGGCCTTTTCCCGCCACCTGTTGCCGCGGCCGCCATGTTGCCCGGCCGGCAAATCGACGGCTTGGCCCCGCCCGCGCTCGCCCACCATTGGTCGGCCGGGAGCGGCGGCGGCCGCGCTCGCGGGGGTCACGCTCAGTCGAAATCTTACCACCC
The DNA here is from genome assembly GCA_022840565.1 of Eubasilissa regina. NCBI lineage: Eukaryota > Metazoa > Arthropoda > Insecta > Trichoptera > Phryganeidae > Eubasilissa > Eubasilissa regina. Next base: position 34,843,647 of record JAINEB010000018.1, read on the forward strand.
CTAGAGGCGGACGGGGAACCAAATTCTCCCGCGGAATTCTGCCGAATAAGAAACGTCAAAACTGTCAGTTTTAAATTTCGAAAAAAAAATAACGTCAAAAATTTTACTTCGAAATAATGACAATATTTGTTTGAAAATTTAACTTTTTTCATTCATGCAAGGGTATTTGCCTACCTAACAGATTATTATTAAATTTAAAAATAAAAGTTTGTGTTAAGTTTTGAGTAATTGATACAATATTATATTAATAATATAAACATTTAAATTAGAAAATGCGAGGAAAGGACTGATTAATTTGATATATTCTCAATATCCTTAATATGAATATGTCAATGACGGGTAAGATGCCTTCTCACCAAGAACACATTAAAAGGCCAATGAACGCTTTCATGGTGTGGTCAAGAGGGCAGAGGAGAAAGATGGCACAAGACAATCCGAAGATGCACAATTCAGAGATTTCAAAGAGGTTGGGAGCCGAATGGAAACTTCTCACAGAGATGGAAAAAAGACCGTTTATTGATGAAGCTAAAAGATTGAGGTTAGTTAATTATTTTAATTTAAAATGTATACATAGTAAAATGCATAAAAATGTATTCGATTCAAATTAATATTCATATCATTCATTGTCAAGTAGGTACCTACCTGGGAATCATAATTTATGTTTGGTTTATTATTAACTTCGTTCCAGTATTTATCCTACTACATATATATAAAGTTTTAATAAATTAATAGTAGTAACTTAATATTAAATCTCAAATATTTCAAATTTAATATAAATAATATCTAGTTCACGAAATTATTTTTAATCCCGGCCTCATTTGGGCTTCGCCCATTCTGAGGTAAACATTCATGACATAATGGTTTTATGAATGAAAAAATAATTAAATACAGATTTGTCTAATTATTATAATGCTATCAGGCCAAAGTAGATTATTTTTTTTCTTATCGGAATGATTAATCTCAAAATAAAGACATTATTTCTGCAAACTGTCGTTTGTTTTGCGTACATTATCTTAACAAAACATTATTAAGACTTTTTGATCGATAGGTAAGTGTCCAATCATTTTAATATATTCCTATCCAATAATTTAGATCTCACATATGATATGTAAGATATGTTTAATTTTATTATTTTTACAATATGTCCAATTTCCTCACAATAATAATATACCATCGATTATTTAATAATTCTATATAGTTTTACACGTAAGTTCAAATAGCGCAAACAAATATCACATAAAATATCGAATTTTATAGGGGGGGAAAAAGTTTTTTTCTGCTTGAATTGTATTATCTCGAATAAATTATATATTTATAACCTAGACATATTTCAATTAAAATATTCAAAGAATATACATTTATGGCATTGTTTATATAATATTACTACCGAATATACTTGATTTTTAACTGTAAGGTTTCTTACATCAACTTAATTAGTGATCGTAAATCGTTATGGGTCTGTGATTGTGACGACGATTGATAACTGAGATTTAACAACGACTGGTAACTAAGATTTAACTGTTGGAGGTTTACTCTCTAATGTACCAGTCATTCCTTGAAAACTTACGAATTATCAGTAATTAATCATCGTTGCGATCACAGTCATAATAACGATTTAATCATCACTAGACTTAATAACATATTTATAAAAAATTTACCACTCGTCTCATCGTTTTTTCTGCTTAATGTTCTCCTCAAATTCACCTTACCTCCCAAAATCACATCAAATTCCAAATCCACTATTCCTCCCAAATCTTCTCTCCATCTGTATCTATGTTTTCAACAGAATTAAGTCATCCATTTCAAATCTTTATTTTACCCACCCTTTCCAATTAAAATCCTTCCTTCTAATTTTACTTTCTCTTCCCATTTCACATGTTCTTTAATAGCTACAAGCCTTTTGTCTTTAAAACAGAAAACCTCTTAGAAATCTGACTTTATGACCATACATCATAAAAGCTTTCTCCTACTTTTATTAAATAATCATTGTAATACTCAAATACATTAAAGTATACTCTGGCAACATATGTTACAAATAAAAGAAGTATATTACTATTCCTTGATACATTCTAAAGGCTGTACCAAAAATATCAAAGATACCAGCTTCTTGTTACGAGAGATTGAGTTGTCACAGACATACATATAAACACACGCTCTATTTCATTACTGTAGATTATACAACTAGTATTGTATTATTAACTCAGCAAATATCTCAACCAATCTAACTTAACCTAACCCAATATCTATTGACAACGTGCTAACTGACTCGGATTTCTTTCAATTAACATGTATTTACATTTTTTTTAATTAAAGAAAAAAAACGTACTTACATCGTTGTTTAATGACCACTTATCGATTGTTGATTAATTGATAAACCCTTCCTTCTTCTTTATAATGTTAACTTTTATTTACAATACCTTTATATTTATATTCCCCCCTGTGTTAATTAGTTATAGCGTATACTATTTAAAAATAGTAAACACTACAACTAATTTAACTTGTACTGTCGAACCCTTGCTCACATTTCGAATAGCAACTACCGAATTTATTTATCGTAGTGCTTATGGATTTAATCTTACTTTTAAAAAAATTCCAATATTGATGAGTTATATTAAGTCTTGAAGTCAGCATATTTTTTTTGGCACAAATTATAATAATTACATTTTACAATAGTACCTATAATTTAACCAAAATCTATGTACTTGTATATATTTTTTAATGAATTAATATCTGTGATAATAATATTATCTTTTCAGCAATTTCTAAAATTTTAAAATACAAGAATAAGATAATCAAACACTTACCCGCCACTTCAGTTAATAAGACTCGGTAAAATAAAATCGTTTTGTTTCTCATTTGTATGGAGTGGCCACCGTTACTATAGCATTTCATAATTAAAAAGCTCCTTAAGTTCATCATATTTTTCATTAGCTTACGAAATGCTTCTTAGCTCAAAATAATAAACAGCTTAACTACAATATTATTCAAATTTCCCCCAAATAAATCTTAATTAACTGGAGTTGCTTTTATAAGTTTCATTATCAAAAAATTTTAAATGGCAGTTAAAATGTAAAATTTTTAAACATTTCATTAATTGTAAATTAATAAATGTTGATTAAAATTGCTGTCTTTTATTTGAAATAAATTATATATATTTACTTTTATATTTTTGTTTTACATATACCTACTAAAAAATGTTGTATTTTATAATTGCTTAACTAATCATACAAAACTTAATCATCTCATTTTTTTTCATAAAACTTAGACTAATAATTAGTTTGCATTTATTTATGACCACATTAAATATCTAATTGATTTAATTTACAAACAAAATTAATAATTTTTATTCCTATTTTAAATTCGTGATTTTATTTGTCTTTTTCAATCACGTAATTTTTTAAATCTCATTATCGTGTAATATTATATATCTCATGTGTTAATGATTAAAAATTCATATTAAAAAATTATATTTACGTACCTACACCCAGACTAACTTATACATTCACAATATATTCTGAACCTTTACCGTATACAACAGCCTATTATTTTGTCTTGGCTAGTAATCTTGTCTCTTTTAATTTACTTTCCACACATCATTAAGGCTCAGTTAAACTAGTTAGATTTTTAAAGCTTCTGAAAGTCCATGTACAACTCTTAAACTGTATTGGTTATGTTGGACTATCTATGAGACTCAGTACCTTTGGACTGTTCATTATTATTATTATTCTTTCAACAAAATATATATATATATATTTTGTTGAAAGAATAATATATATATATATACACACACCTACATCATTAAATCTTACACAAGTAAAAAGACTAGTTATGTCTTACCCTTTCACACATACATATATCTAAATATGTAAATTTCGCTGACTGCGGAATATATCGTGACTAAAAACAATGTGATAAAGATATACCTAAATTTAACTTTGTAAAAGGTTACTGTCCGTGAACAAACAAACAAGCCTTCAATTATCACCCTCTCTCAACTTTATTACTTTTCATAACCGTTTCATTATCCATCTTCGCTCTTACCCCCTCCCCTGTCTGCGCCGACAACAGGGCGGACAAAGAGTTGCACTCCTCTGATATAAATCACAGTGGCCGGGGCTCCCTATATCTCTGGGCGGCACGCGAGTGAATTGATAAGAAGCCTGCCGCCTGGGTGGTTATCGCCGCCGCCCAGGGCAATAAAAGAGAGCTCATCTGCCGCCCCCGCTAATTTGTCGGGGCTAAAGCGCCCCTGGATGCCGAATTATTTGTAATAATATGTTGCTATTCATACCCCTCTGTGCGCGCTGGTAGTTTCAGGCGAACACTATTGTTTTATTTGAGGGTAATCGGGGGAGTTAACCAAAAAATCATGTACCGTTTCAAAAAAACCAATAACACTTATTCTAATCTACAACAACTTTTAAAAGAAAGCAGACTGATTTGCAGACTTTTTATATTTGTTGATAAATAATGTAATTATTGATTCTATTTGAAATATACGAAATTAAATTATTCTTTTAAATGACAACTCTTATGTACATTTTTTAAATTCTACTAGCAATTTTTTAATGGGATACTAAGTCATTAAACTGCAATCGTATTATATTCATCTATTTTGTAGGTATTTAATACTTCACAGGTACTTTTTTATTGAAACCTTTGCAAATAATATTATATTTTTGAAACATTCTATAAAAATAGGTTACTTACAATTTAATTACATATTTATTTATTCTTTTTTTAAAAGATTTTTCTTATTAGATGATGTTATGTACCATGTAAAATAATATATCATTTAAAGTTGCCTCATCCAAATACTTTCAGCCAAAATACAAATCAAAATATGTACTTACCCCAATATAAAACATTTAACATCTAACCATTCGAACAACCTAAAATAGTTCTGGAACAAGTAAATGGTCTAATTTTAAAAAGAAATAGATAATATTTTTAGGCTGCTTGGCCATAAGTATAAAAATAAAGATGTATTATTTTAATATTTCACTAAAACAACTAAATTCTTCTTAACTGGTAGTTTTATGAACTACGTATTATGAGCCTAGTGGTATTTAGGGAGTATAGTAGTATTACTGAGTATTTAGGGAAAAACTGGACCTAACTATAAAGACAATAAAAACAAATACATTAATTTGTAAAAAAATTATTGGTATAATAAACCAACAAGTATATTAAGGCCATAATATATTTACATTGTTACTTAAGTAATAGTGTTTCTTAAAAAAATAGGACAATAGTATAACAGATACAAAATTTTAAAAAGCATCTTACTAAGGTGGTATATCTTTTTTTTAATAGGATCAAATATTAAATTGCTGCATTTTAAGATTTTTGGCTATAACTTACTTATATAACTACCACTATAGTTGAACTCAGAAACAAACCTTAATAATTTTGAACCAGGGTTTTAAACTCCTTTCATATTATAATAATCTTGACCCATTTTGATCAATTTTCCAAATGTACTTACTATTTGTGCTATGAAAATAGGACTAATTTATTGGTCTCCTGGAAAAAGACTCGAACCTTCAACCACTGGATCACTATGCTAGTGTCTTAACCATTAGACCATCAAGCATGGCAATGCTACGATATGTAACAAAATACCATTCTAAAGTAGCTTATTTTTTTTTATTATTTCTTGCTTGCATGTAAAAAATATGTGTAAAATCAAATTTCTTGATAATTTGTATTATTTTTTATGTTTACCTATCAATGATTTCTCTAAAATATTAATTATTTTTGAAGTAAGTACAGGAATAAATAGTGCGATGTCAAAAACAACTATCTTGGATTTTTATAAACTAACCTCGATTTTAGTTGATTCTTTTCACGCGCGTTCGGTTACTGTCCTGTGCATTTTCCAAGCTGTAGACAGATTTTATTATTCGTTGGAAAGATCGAGGTGTGCTATCATTACGATTGTGTGTAATGCGTTATGACAGTTAGCGGAGGGTTTAATTGTTACCGAATAAAAAGGGCCCGTGATTACCCCAACCACTGGGGTGTAGTTAATGCTTATAATTGGGTAAGAGGGAGAAGTAGTCAAAAATACTATTTTATGAATAAATCAAGATGATCATTATTTAGTTATAGTGAATATTAAATATTTTGAATACATAGTTTAAGTGTATTTTACAGATTTTAATAATAAATCAATTATTTAAGATAAAAAATTTCCAGATATTTTAAAATGTATTTACTAAGCAGTACAATTAAATAGGAATATCACCGTTATCATAATCTTCAACTGTTATCGATTCACTGCCGGATGAAATCATCTCTATGACTGCTCTTTTATTTGGTCTTCTACAAATCTTTGTCAAATCACTCACACTGCTTCGAAAATTTCGTCTATCAATCAATACTTGGGCTTCCTTTTGATAATTTGTGCCTCATTATATGGTTATTGAAAAGGAATTATTTCCAAGTCCATTGGTTGAAATATCATTTACGCTTTTTAGCATAATAGGAACATATTTTCGCTAAATTATCCTAAATCTAATCATGTATCATTAGCTAATTATAAAAAAAATAACCTTTCATAGCTTTCATTTTTTCAGTTAGAAATTCGAAAAATTTTACACAAATTACATATGCTTTCAAGATTAGGTTAATATTTCAATTCTTATAAGTATCATAGAAATAATTAATAACGTTATTTGTTACGTAAATCATGAGAGAGGAAGGTTTGAATAGAAAGGGAAGACAAAAAAATTGTATTTCTCGCATTCGGTACAAAAATAAGCATCCATGCCTTATCCAGGTTTCTCATATTAATATTATGGAATGAGTGTTGTCATTTGAATTAATCCATCGAAAATTAAATAATTTATTAATGTACTATATATATAAATATGTTTTGAAATCAGACAAAGTACCTACATATATTTAGATGGTCGCTTAAATCAATGTTCTAAACTTAAAATTACTATGACAGCTTCAATATATTAGTTTCTTTAATATGATTGTTTTGGTGATATGTCTGTTTCATAATTACATACTTTTTATGAAAAAGACAGCTAGTGTTAAAAATACATTAGTGTTATATATAAACGAAATATTTAATTGCAACTAAATAACGTATATAAAATGTTTACTTTGTTCAAGAAAACGTTTTTTTCCTTAAAATCAGTAAAAATATCTCATTTATGAACTTTGCTACTAATGTTGTGAATAAGTTCAATATTAATTCATATTGTGGATAAAATATGCGTGCAAATATATATTTTCAGCATTTTTTCACGAAAATAATGACAGCGCAGATTCGATGTCCATCATGGCCGAATAGACCAGCGTATTGAAGTTCGATTAATAATTAAAATTACAGTCTTTTATAAGACTGAAAATATATTATTTAAAAATTGATTATTGTGTTTTTGATATAAAACTTAGTTTTAAATAGTAGCTGAAGCCTCAAAGAATATATTATTTAAAAACGTATATTTTTAATCAAAGTATTTTAAAAACGTCGCAAATTGGTAATGTGTCCTGCAAATTTAATGGTTTATAACACTATTAATTTCATTTATGCAATAATTTGCCGTATTAAGATAATTTTGTAGCACGCGGAATATGCATCTAATGGTCGAGATTTTTCTTAAATTTTGTTGATTATGGTAAATAACATGCAATTTATTAATTTTAATTTAGTGTAAAGGTCAAATCTAAGTAATAGTTTAAAAAAAAGTCTAATCTAGTATACAACTTCAGATTAATAATAAAAACCCACATTTTTGTAAAAAACGTGAGTATTTGAATTATCATTGGCGTTATTATTATCATTATCAGCGTTATAATTATCATTATCAGCGGCGCCTTAATAAATAACTTCCGAAATTCAAAAATACTATTTATATTATATAATGTATACATTTTTTGTTACTCCTTTTTTATTTCCCTATCTAATACTTTATATTTTTTCCATTGATAGTCAAATACCTATTGATTTTTGCGTGTTCAAAAATATTTATTAAAATTAAATTGTTTTAATATTTTTCATTCAAAAATACCTAGGAATATGTTTTTATTATTTATATTATATAAGGTTCAGATTAAATACTTCATAGAATGAAAAAGGTATTTTTATACATTCTAAATACCAAGTACTTACATCTTACCAAATACCTATCTCCAGAACGAATTCAAGGCAGATTTTTTTTTTTGATATCCATCCTTATTCTCACACCGTTTCGAAATAAATACATTTTATCTAAGTTACCCACCCTACAACTCATACCCTTAAGGTTTACAAAAGGTACGTCATAAGCCCTCCTTACAATCGTAAAATGAAGCATATTTTTTAATATTATCAAACGTTTGCAATATATTATTAACAATCACGTTTTGTTTACTAGTAGTTACGAGTGAATAATATAGAACGTTTCGAGTACGTCGCTTGTAATGTATTCAAAGTAACGGAACGATTTTTTTCTACCGTAACAATAGAAATATAGATATTTAACATATTATGTTACAAAATATTGAAATACAAAAATTACCCTAATTTAAAAGTCTTTGGATAATAATCGTATCCCTAACAACAGCATTATTTTCAAAACAGGTTAGGTTATTTTTTATGATAATGATGAAACAAATACATGGATCGATATGTATGAATCTACATTTGACACCTGTGGTAATTTGTAGATTTATTTCGACTACCAGAGACAAATATCTAAAAATGGGCGATCAACAACAGCTCGACGTCTCTCAGCCTAGTATGTAGTTGTTTGAAGAGGAATTTTTTGTAAATTGTTGTAAGCTTCTATATTATACGAGTATAATGAATATATAATATGAATAATTTTAACACGTTTTTTTGTTTAACCATCATATTATTTTAAAAATAAAAATATTTGTTTGCTAAAATGTTAGCTGTCCATATTTTATTTGTACATCGTTTTGTGAGCATGTGAGCAAATTTATTTAGCTAGATAGCGCTGTGTTAATTTTGCCAAATTAATTTTGTTATAATATACTTACGTTTTGAAATCAATCTAATGTCGATATCTACAATTACAATTTACGACATAACATAAAAAGTATTAAGGAGTTTATGATTGTTAAAGAATTAAAATCTTATCCCAGAACTACGCAGAAAAGGAAAACAATAAAACAATAGATGAGATATTCATAAAAAATTAATAATTCGAAGAAACGAGCGTCTTAAAATTGTATTAAGATGTCTTGCCAAAAATAAAAGTTTATGTTAGAATGCAAAATTACCCAAAACAATGTTTTGTTTTTCAAGGATACAAAAGCACTTAGTCGAAGTAAGGGACGGGGTAATAAACATCGGTATTGTTAGAAGCACGATGCGGCGTGGAAACGGCAATAAGAAATCTGGCTTACGTGACCATAGTCACGTCGGCAAATGTACCATAAGGGATGCATCACCCTCATGCGTCAGTCTTCTCCAAATCCCAGCCGGGAGAGATCGCTCCATAAAGGCGAGATCTAGTTTTCAATTAGAAAACAAAATCAATATCGTCTCTAATATAATAAGCAAGCGTTTTGTAATTTGTGATTCCGGGGAAAATTTAAACTGTGCGCCTCGAGTTTAAGCGTAGACTGTGATATTCTCTGTGTTTAATCGTTGATGTAAAAGTATAAAAAGGGTCCCGGTGGATCTATATGAAAAAAATACGATCAACATAATTTGGTGTAGTGAGAATAAATTGACGATATCATATACGGCACGTACAAATTGGATAAGAACATCGCGTCCAGAGTCCCGGTTTGCCTGGATAATTGGACATCGTCTGGTGGTCAATCAACTACAAGCCTGAACTTCGTCACCTTACGCTGGCACCACAACCATTGGCCACACTTCACGTCCAGGTTCCGGGACCATCATCTACACGTGGAAGGCGTCTCCTAAGAGGTAACCCCTTACATGAGGGACCTGAATAATCAACAACAGACAAGCGTCAACATAAACAATTTGATAGATAACTTTATGCTAGCATGGTGGACACCTAATTAATGTTAATTTAATTGTAATTTTTTTGAATTGTCTCATTAATAAGTAATCAGATAAAATGCTCATTTTCCACTTTTAATACATGCAAGTCACAAATAATAAGCTTTATTGTAAACAATGGCATTTTGCAATTTCATTTCATAACTATTTGACTTAATAATTTTTAAAAAAAGAACCAGTTAGGCTAGATGCCTCCCCCTGAACATGAAGCCGGGGCAGAAAGAAGAAATAACGTAACATTTACTACACAAATAATATAATAATCTTTTTTTATATTAGTACAGAAATATAGAAGAAAATATTTTTTCTGGATTTAATTTGAAGAACTAGAACTTACCTACAACGGTGAACTGAATGTGGTGATGGATAGTGAGAGAGTATTTTATCGTAATGCGTTTTCTCAATTTTTTCTTTTCGTTTACATAAAAGTATAAATGAACGTGAAAAATTATTTTTTAAATTATTTCTTTCACAGATTTCTTAACAATATTAATCAAAATAAACTATTGGATTTGAAATAGAGATTTTCTGACTAATCTTCTTCAATGTCAGTATTATTATTAAACACAATACAAGATAACGCGATGTCAAAATCCATCACTTTATCGTGCTTTCGTTGCTTGAAAAATTCAGTTCAAATAAATAATATTCTGAGAACTTCAGTAACACATTCTGTTTATTTGTCTTCTTTACATACGGAATTACCTCGACACTCTTATCATTTTATTGAAACTATTGAAAAAATGGTAAATGTTTGAATAAAAGCCTACAAAGGTGTGACGGTATCTAAAGTTTATAAATGAATAGGTGCACTTACAGATTTACAGATAAATTTTTATCTATATATCTGTTTTATATATTTTTTAATATATTCTGTTTCGTACTGTAACACACTAAGTAATCATTTTTTACTAAAAACCAAAACATGGGTCTTTAACACTAACAAATGTTATCTTCCTGAAAAGTGAAAAATAAATAGATAGGTACGAGTAGGTATATATGTATGTAATAATATTATGTAATGTCATTAGCTTCCCTTTTCTTGTCGTTCAATATTGACATTAAATATAATATACCAAAATGTATTATATATTCAAATTTAATTTATATACAGGTTGACCTCTTATGTTAAGCAATATGTGAAAAATTTTAAAACGGGATTTAACTGTAATTTTTTAACAAAATACCTCAAAATCTGTAAATTGAGCAAACAAATTTTGCTTTCGAGATGAGATCTTTTACAGTGACGTATTAGAAACTTATTCAAACTAACATATCGACGAAATTGATTTGACAATTTATGGATATCGCTATAGAATAGATATTAAGGCCAAATGCGTTTAGAAACTCTAATGGAGAAATTCAAAATATTATCAACTTACAAAGTAAAATAATTAAATAGTAATATTTTATTACGGCCGATAGTGTCCGTATGTCTCTTCTCTTAACAAACCTCCGCCCTTTGATCGATCTAAACCAAATTTGACGTAGTTACATTTTAGGATCGTACGCAAAATATAGGCAGTCCAGTCTCTCGAGCACATTTCCGAATCTATCTTACTTTGAAGTAGAATGACATCATCGACATGAAAAAATTTAAGTGCCCGAAAATAATACAAACATTAAACTGCGGTGGAGTATTCATGGCATAGTTCTTTAATCCGTGCTGGCATACAATACCCCTGTTGATATTATGAGTAACTTTATTCAGATCATAAACCTCGAAAAATCCATTATCATGTACCTACATTTATCGATTATTTATTTAACCGTATTTCTTTATTTACAATGGAATCAATATTACAATATTTATAGCCACGTTTTATCTCTCACACCTTGGGCAAACAATTCCAGCAAAGCAGGTAACGCTTTCAACATTTTATAATTTTATTAAACACACAAACCTTTTCAGTTTAGGAGATAACTCATTCCGTCGCAGGTTATTATTATCCCACGTTTTAAAGTTGTGCCCTGTACGTACGAATATCATGCACTTAACATGCGTGTACTATATGACTGTAACGTGTGCTGGGTCATGAATACTTAAACCAATCCAAGATCCCGGGATATTGACCCAAATTTTAGAGCATTTATGAATCCCGAAGACTAGTAAATATAATCTCGAATCATTCAGGATTCATTTCAGGCTACCATAAAATGTGAATATTTTAAACACTTTTTATTAAAAATTTTATTTGTTTTCATAACTATTGAACTTTTATGCAAAATTTATAATTTGATAACCGTAGAGCTTACTTGGAAAAAAAATATGCTACGAAACTATATAAAAAAATGTAAATAAATACGTTCCGAATTTTTTTTATAATTTCAATCTTCGACCTCAACTAAATTCCTATATGTAACGTATTTGAAATGACAAATAAAATTAACAGCTCTTCATGATGATAAATAAACGAAGAAAGAATTTAAAAAATAAATCAAGACTAAAAGATAAAACACTCGATGTTTTGCTATCGCTGCAGGCGTATTATTAATAATAAAAAAATGTTTTACATTAATATTTGCTATTTGATTTATTTTATTTTTTGTTTAAAGATTCCTTACTTTAGATATAAATATCTTTCATAAGTAAATAATATTTATTATTTTTGACCTTTATTTATAAATGTGTCATTAATTAGCAAATTAGCATTTTTTAATCTCGGGACTCATAATAATTTACTAGTCTAAGAATACTATTTCACTGTAACAAAGAGGGCTAAAAAGATAACTATAATGTGTCTTTATTTATAAAAATACATACTAATCAAACTATTTTGTTACATTTTATCTATAGGTTACTCATAAACAAAAGAATACCTTTTTTGTTCATTTAAATCGAAAGCAATAGCGATATATGAACCGCGATCGAGAAGTAGAAAATAATATATGAACACAATCGGAATATTGAGCGAACACGCCAGGCGCATGTTTAAACGGCGATATGGAAAGCCAGAATTTGCAAACAAGTCATGCCCGTAACTCTGTCCTATTATTATTATCCGAATAATATTCAAAATACACCATTTCAACTGAATAATACAACAACAAAGGTATTATTTGTGCAATAAAGGGAGTATTTGTCGCAACGAGCGCGCCAAGCCGAGCCCGCTACACTCGACGCTGGTACAACAATGTAGCACCAACAATGGACAGATTATTGCATTGTGCCTGGAACAATCGGCTGACAGCCCGACCGCTCTGCCGAATAATCCCATTTCGATTTTCGTTTAATTTTTACTCATTGTTCCGCCTAATAGACAAGGCGGGAAAAGTCAAAAGGGAAGGAGGCTGCGCGAGTGTCCCATTGTGACGGCCGCTCTCGGCGGAGATAATTATTTCATTAGAGAAGAGCACTCCGTGAATACCTTCGCTACCAATAACCGATTCCTTTTTTTCAGAGCGCTCCACATGAAAGAACATCCCGACTACAAGTACCGTCCGAGACGCAAACCCAAGGCTCTGATGAAGAAAGAGCCCAAGTTTGGATTCCCGATGTCCTCCCTGTTATCTCCCGTCCCTCGCTTGCTGGCACCGGCCCCTCCGCCCCACCACCCCTTCTTCAATCCGGACGGAAAACTAGATCTATCGAGATCACTGTTCCCTCCCTTCCCCTATCCGTTCTATCCGTTCGGGCCCAAGTTGCCCGGGGAGGACCTGGCGGCGGAGCTGGCGCAGTTGGGGGCGCTGTGCCCCGGTGGCTGGTGGAGCGCGGCCAGCGGGGCGTGCGGCTGCAGACCCCGGACGCCCCCCTCGCCGCCGCCCCCGCTGCCCGAGAGGCCCGTGGTGGTGGTGCGACAGGAGCAGGAGCAGGAGCCCCCGCAGCACGTGATATGAAGGCCGCTCCCGGTGCTCCCCGCTCGGGGGGCGCTGGGCATGTGGGGCTGTTATGACCGCGCCGGGCCCTCCCTGGAGAGGCCTCCCTCCCGAGACAGCAACTAGACGACGCTGGTGGTGTGTGCGATATTTGGCCGATGCCCGCGCGGGTATCTCCGAGTGCTAGTCGATTAAGAGGATTATTTAAAAAATGACGTTTCAGTTATTAAAGATTTTTATCAACTTAGGTATATTTTTACTAGTTTATTATTGTTATTCTTATATTTTTACGTGACCTTTCTATAAATTTCTGAAAAACAAAACGTAACAATTCACATTTTAAGAATTTCATCAGTTTTAGATGAAGTCGCTATTCTTTCATTTGGTGTAATATCTACCACCTAGATATATTAATTCTCAAGCTATATTAAATCATTACACATTCGATGAGTATAATTTCTCACGTTATTGTGTTATAATTAAATTTAAATTTTTGAGAATAAATTAAAACAAAATACCAACTGCCACTGAACAAGGGTAATAATTTTCATTTTATTTTATATATGAATTTTAAAAATCTATCTTTATTAATCAACGATCTGAAAAATAATATTAATGTTTTGAGTATCAACGTAATAAAAATCTTGAAAAGCTCTCTGTATTATGGCGATTTTTCTCAAAAGTCCTAGATCTCCTAGAATTAATTTGTTTATTATACGCGTCTCTTTCTACTAAATGGTATATGAATTTATTTAATTGAATTATACTTTGTTCCAAGATTCCAAGATATTTTGTCCCATATTTTCCCATATTTTGTCTTTCGACTATTCCATTTGCTTACTGACTCGATCAGCTATCGTATCATATTTTGTCATATGTTCCTGCAATTCCAAATAATACGTATATATTCAATAGTCAGATTTGAATAATATGCATTGGAAGATTCTTCGATAGCTTTTGTTAATAAATAGGTTTCAAAGTTCTTAATAAATTTTGTTTCTAAAATAGGATTAATGTTAATAATATTTTGTGAATTTTTAAAGAAATCACATTTATTTGTGAAATTACGAGATGTCAGAACATGATTCCGTGACAATTAAAACAAATGTATATAAATTGCTTAGAAGGATGCAGAGAAAAAAAATTTATCTATCCAAAAAATATAGTCATCAGAGTATCTTTCCAAGAAATTTGTATCCGTTTATTTCAATAATATTTTGGGATGAATAATGAAAGTATTCAACTTAAATAAAAATATAAAATGTCCTCCCCTACGTCTATGTTTCCTATAAAATATATATATATAGCTAACATCACTGAAAATAATCATAAACATAAAAAATATATTATTTTTTGTAAAATAAGCATGTATTTTTTTTCTTCATTAGGAAATACACACACTGTCCTAATATCATTTTAAGTTTAAAAAAAACGAATGTTTTTGTTTGAAATGTTATTAATGAAAATGTAAATATGTATTTAAGATATCAAAGACTTAGTCTAGTAGTTAGCCAGCATAGTGATAAGAGTGAGAGGGATGTAAGTAATAATATTAAGAGTTTGATGAAATAAAAATGTTCATCCCGCGGCCGAAGCGCGAAGCTTCTCTGTAGATAACAGTTATCACTTCATGTAAAAATATGAAAATACCTTAAATGTTAGTTAAATATTTGTATTACTATAAAAATATTAATGTACAAAAATATTTATGGTTTATTAAGTTTGTTTTCTTATTATAAAGTTAATTTGAATCATAAACATTCAATCAATAATTACAAATAGCCATACAAAAATTCAACAATTTTGATCAGTTTCATCAAGTTTTTTATTCGTTTTATCTTTGTACGTATAGTATTGAAAATATATTTAGATTTTACATATTTTTGTTTTGTAGCCAAAAATTTTATTAAATTTTATTTGTATTATAATACTGATAGATATATCAATACCCAATTAAAGATTAAATAAATATTTTTATTGTTTTACGTTTTTATTATTATTGTTTTTGTTTTGTTGCATAAAACTGTTTAGTTGTTTTCTCCTTGTAATGTTTACATATCGATCAATAAAAATACTTCAACATCAAAATATGGTCAAATTATTTCAAACCAGAAATTTATGATTTCCTCTATTCGACACGACTCTTCAACAGTACGAAGATCTTGTTTGTGAAAAAATGTGATTTTTGTTTAACTTTACCATTTTATATAATCACAGGACTACTTTAAAAATGGAATATCATCACTCTAAGAGTTGTCCTTTAACAAATAAACTATAAAGAATATTAAATAGGCGGATGTTCAAAAAAATATGTGGTTTATTATAATATCACTGAGTTAAGACTGAGTTACACACTCAACGAGTCCCTATCCGGGGTATCAAAAGAGCAATAAAAATTCTGATACTTAGTTTTTTCATCAATTTACTGTAATACTATTATTACATAAGTGGTTCAAAATACTAAATATTTTGATATTTACGGAATTTAGAGATTTCGGGCAAAATCTTCCAGTTCGTAGATATTACTCACATTTTTAATTAAATCATTTGAAAATATTATTTATATCTTGAATTTATTCTAAAAACTTATGAGTTATTTACAACTTATTTTGCTATCCAAATATTTACTTATTTTCTTGTTTATGATTTTGATCATCACATTATTTTTATTTTAATCTTCAACTTGTTAAAAATCAATGCCATACATTGCTGCGCCTGGATCTTCTCCAATCTTATCTCTATCGACTCTGTGATGGGAATAGTCTCGTCAGTCAGTTGTCTGAACCCAAAATAAGTTAAATTAAATTTAAATGTGATATTGCATATTTAAAAACATATTACAGACATTGCATGTGACAAATCTCATAATAATAACAAACTCATTTTAGTCTACATTTACGTGAAAGAAGAATTAAGTACGCATTTCAAGTACATCATTTTCTTCGTTACATTTCTACACAAACAAAATAAATTAAATATAAAAAATAGTAATAAAAATATGTATCAGTAACATACTGTATTCAACATGCTATTTCAGTTTATCTTAATATATTTATACCTCATTCATTAAATGCAATTAAAGATTCGAGATAAATAGTCCACAATCGAACTTAGATACGTCTTTCCATATTTTGTCTGTAAAAAGGCTGATAATCTGGAGAAACTACTGCTGCAGAGATTATGATGATATTATATTTATTAAGTAGTCTGACTAAGAACTTTACCATTTTATATAAATAGACTTCTTTTATATGTGTATATAAGATGAATTTTAAAAAACCAAACATACGAATAAATTTGTATTTCGAAATTTTTAATAAAGATTTTATATAGCACATAGAAGCAATTTTTACACTTTACATACATACAGTTACATATGAGTAAGTAGATAAGTATATATTCACCACTCACCCCTTAAAACGTTTCACAATGACCCGTGATACCAAATCACGGCGCAATAGGGGTTAAAACTATATGATAAGAAAAATAGAACGGCTTAAAATGTTGTATTTGCAGTTCTAAAAACTGCAACCATTTGATATTAGAATTATAAAATATTACAAAAGATTAAATACATCACTGCATAATAAATCACTCTATATAATCATTCGGTTGAGGTGGTGAAAGTCACAATCAAGTCACTACTGTTACCACTTGTCACAATCACATTGGTAACACGTGGTAAATAAGTACATACACAAAAGTAATAATGGGAAGTGACCACAATATATACTTAAATAAAGGTTACTACAAAAGTGACACTGACAAGCTACAACAGTACGTAGATACTTACACAAAAGTGACACTGAAAAGCGGCAACAGCAGGAAGTTACGCAGTTAAACAAAGTTAAAAACAAAATATATAAAAGTTACTTATTTAAAAACACGAATTTAATACGTTATCTTATTTTTATATCCAGGCAGATAAAAGAAAACAGAGGTTACATAATTCTACAATACTAATAAAAGTATGCAAGGACCTTAAAAAATATTTAATGCGTTCAAGATTTAAAGTACTAAAATAAAAATAAATAAATTATCTGGTGGGGAGCAAGACAGGATGATTATATTTTCCACAGGGTCCTAGAATGCAAATGATCAAACTTTGGAACAGATATATTATGTTGGGAGGGTGTATATGTTTTGCGCAGTATCCTAAAGTAACTATGCAAAATATGATGGTAGTGGGTGGTCAGGAGGAGGGGGGATGATGCTTACGTTTTATTCAGGATACTATACCTACGCAAAAATAAGATCAGTCGAAGCTGTTGGATTATATAGACATCAGAGACATATTGAATGACAGATTCTTCAGTTTTATATATATATAGATATTGAACATTGAAAAAATAAATAAGTAAAATGCTGATTTAAAAAGTAAATAAAAAAGTAAATGGAATAAATTAATGTCGGTTATCATTTTTAAAATGCATTTAAAATAAGTTAAATTGTAAATTTAATTTTACTGTCATTATTTTATACTAAAAATTTGATTGCATTTATATTTTTTATCATTCGAATAACTTGAAAAAATTATGCTGTATTTGCCCAACGATGTCTCGCATACGTTTATAAATTTTCTAAACTTACGTGCATTAATTGTTTTCAAAATGAAACTTTTTGACATATTTTTGAACGTTTAAAATTCTAACATGATCATTTATAACTCAAACTCATGTATTTTAGATTCATAGAATGAAGTCTTAAGGTAAGAAACTCATTTTTAAATTAATAGAGCATTTTTGCACGGGGTTTAAATATGCGTAATTTAATTCATGTACATCGATGAAGATTTCTTACATGATTGATTTTTCTCAATTTCAACATTAAATTTTATACTACCGCACTCGCAATTCAGGTGATGACGCAATATTCCATTTATCTTTGATTTACTCTCTCTTTAATATTTATCCTTTGCACCTTGGGCGCAAGTCAGAAAATGCTCATAAATACAGAATTTATTCACATTTCTACAATCTAAAAGCATTTCTTAATGTTATTCTATTTCCACACTGTGATTTACGTCGTCCAGTATATTCCTACGGTTCTGAACCGGAGTCATACTTCTTTAACCCCAGTACACAGATAGGATCACCACATTTCCTGTCCGAGAGAACCAAAGAGCGGCCATAAATAAAAGTACCTACTATAGTTCCAGTGCCTTATCTATATTGTGTGGTCACTGCAAACTGCCTGAAATATGGTTACGCGTTCATGTTTCAATCAAAATGCATCCCCTGCACGAGTCAGAAGTGGTCAGTATAGCAGCTATCCTATAAAAGTATTTGCAAAATACATACTTAAGATAACAGTGACAATCTTGTAACTTTTGTGTGTTATTTATGTAAAAGTGTCTCCCTAGTACCATGCAAGTGATTTTATCATTATGGCAATTCCAACAGGCACTCAAGTTTTATTGAATAAAACGTAATCTAAATCATTTATCTAAATCATCAAGTGGATCATTTCAACACTAGGTACATATTAAAGACACAATATTACCATTTTATTAAAAAAATTAGCGATTTCATTTAATCCACTGAAATAGATAATTATATATTGTAACTATAAATGTAGGTACCTTTGAAAAAATAATCGTATCACCTTGTAAAAAATAATATCCATTAGTTTTATCTTTTTTCTTTTCTGCGAGTAGATCTAAAAGCATATCTATTCTCCTGGAAAATTATTCACCGCATATATTGAAAGAATATATTTTAAATAATATGTGCAGGTAGTTTTTACAAATATAATAAGTAATTATTTATCACTAGTGATAAAGTCTGATGCTACTTTTGGGAATACTCAAGTTCTGACTGCGGGCGGACAAAAAAAATTGGATAATAAATCTAGCGTTCGGCGTAGAAATAATAATAATAATGGTGATAATAATAATAATGTTAATATTAATAATAGCACCTTTTTTGTAAAAAAAATTCATGCCGAGGGCGCTTTATAGATTAACTGTTTAGTCCTATAATATGTTTTAAATTTTAAATTAAATATTGTTATTTGATCTTGTTGATATGATTTTTTAAAAAGGCGATTTTTTAGTCTTTTTTTGAATAAAGTCTCTAATGCACTGTTCCTTACGACGGAGGGCAAAGAGTTTCACACTTTTGGCCTGCCATCGCAAATATCTGTTCACTAAACTTAGCCTTCTGGCGACGGCTGATCGGTTCTAAAACCCTTCCTGCGGGTGAAGTAGAGGTTGATATAAAAGTTTGACGTCGACCATTCAAGTTGTCTGGATTCAAAAAGTAAAATTCAACCAAATAATTGCTGTAGATATTTATGTCCACATTGTTTTGGAAAACGTCGATTCTTTGATTTTGTAATATTTATGTGTATTAAAATATTTAATATTTTCGCACACAAACAATTTTGTGTCGAGTCTTAATTAAGCTATGATCTTAGATTGACTAAGAAAATTAATTTTACTAATTTGATTTAATAATAAATTCGTTCTTGTAGATAAATCAAATTAAATTAATAGTTTACTTTCATATTAAATCTTGAGCAGATATACTTAAACCAATAAGAGTACACAATTAATTGTGAATAATGGTCTCGATTGGAGAATCTAAACATAGGCATCAGCACAAACGCTGAGAATAAATAAAGCAACCATGAAATGAAAGTTTAAGCAAATTGTGAGTTAATTACATTTGAAGTCGAACGATTACTGAAGAGCTCTTGAGATTTTGCGCAGCCCTGGGGTGAATACAAAATTGAATATTTTCTCGAGCAAGATTTAGAAATATTTAGCTTATTATTTTGATTCAGTTGGTATTCGTTGATTTATTTGACAATACAGTTTGAAAAATGCATGTGACTAATGCGCTTTATTTTTCTCTATAGTTCTATATGTTTATTTTTAAAAAAAGTAAATACCTGAACGTTCTTAACTTTAAACCTTTTAAATCCCATGAGCGCGTTAACACGCCACACTTTGTATTTGTTTGGCGTGTTAACGGCAAGCTATAAGCGTGTTAACACGCACTTTTGGATTTTTATTGGATTGCAGGGATTAAAGTCATATTTTTTAATTATTTTATCATCTGTAAACGACAAGTCCCAGCTTTTGATAGATATTTCAAGACCCTTAAAGACTAGTCTTACCCTATGTGGTGTCTTCCATTTCAAATAGAGTTGGCAGTTAAAAGGTTAATACTACTTGAATGGTATGAGGCACAACAAGCCATGACAACTATAAAAGATTAGTACCACTTGAATGGTATGAGGCACAACAACCCAAAACCACTATAAAAGTAGACATGTAATAAATACTACAGGAATAACACATCAAGGAAATGAATCCCTCAATTTTTGGAAATCTTGAGAGAAGAAAAGCTTATTGTGGTGAGCCACATCGAACAGTAGAGAAAAAGAGGAAGATTCCCCCCCCCACCCGCTGAACTAATCAAGTGGAAAAAAACAACAGGTACTTCACTAGTAATAACCCTCAAATCTGTAGAATGCCAAGAAAAGTAGACAAGTTAGTCAAGAGGGAGAGATTTCAAGAAGAACGAGATTTAAAGATGAGAGTAGATGATAATTCAAAAAAGTTAAAAAAATGAATTGATTTCGACAGGGGAATTTATGGTTCAAGTGCTCGGTATATGATTTTATATAGAGGATAGTAAACATAATCCATCAAATGAATAGACGTGAAATAAAGTCTACATATAGAAGAGGGGTTTTGGAACATTACTAGCAGGACAAGGGGCATTCTACACACATTCTTCGTGGAAACATAAATCCTATAGTTTATGTCACATTTAGGCATAATAGTAAAAGTTCGAAAATTAAATCTTTGTGTAAATAAAACGTACTTTCTACATTAATACATATCATGTTGTCAGCGTTTAAATTTTCGTTCCAATCAAATCATGTATTTTTAAAAAGCCGCGGAGCTATTTGATTGCGTAAGTGGTACCAAAGTGATCACGCGGGTAATACCAAAATGAAAATATTAAAACAAGGAATTTGCGTTAGTTCATGTCTGTATATTTGATAGTCTGTGATAGTAAATGATAAAGATGGAGAAAAAAAAGTTATGTATTACTTAAAGTATCAAACTACTCGTGCTTATAGTATTAACTTGTCTGCTTTCTGTAGTCGATTAATCAGTACATTCCCTTTTGACAATAAACTTCTAGGAGTTTCGAATTCCACAAAAGTCCATCCAACTAATTTCTATTTCTGTAACACGAGCTCTCAAACTTTATTGAAAATTTTAACTTTAGCTTGCTTTGCTAGCACCCGATATATTGTAACTTTAGCTTGTTTTGCTAGTACCCGATATATTGTAACTTTAGCTTGCTTTGCTATTTATATTGCGCCCCCGTTTAACTCACAATTTATATTGCGCCTCCGGCACCACACCAATTTATCACACGGATACAAACAAATAATTCATTATCCAAAACCACCGACCTTGTAAGTGACATTTTTCGCAAAACTCACTTTTTTCTTTCAAAATTATTTGTTATTTCCTCTTCCGCTGGAAAATGTTTTTTTACTAATACTTTTTTTATCAGTTACCATGGTCTACACCCGAGCAGCTTATATAATAATTAAAGTGTGTTCAATTTGCGGAAATATTTTTTTATTACAACCTTTCAGTTTATGAGCGCAGCGATGAGCCTGACGTCATTAAGTTTATTAAAATCCAACGATTTCGATGGGTCAGACATCTGGTTCGGAAGAGTCTGTAAATCCATATAAGAACATCGTTCTTATCTAACATTATATGGATTTAAGGACGACTGAGCATCGACTGACGACTGGCGAAACTTCCTTGAGACCTGCAGTACCATAATGCTGATGATAATCAAGAGGGTGGGCAAATAAGGCGGAAAATTGGCGGCGAATTATAAATATTTGAATTATCATCTCAAAAAAATATATTAAGGGGCACTTTAAGGGTCCATTTCTCAAAATCGTGCAAAAATATGTTGGGCAAATTCCAAATCCCAAAATAAACGCTGCTGTAAACATTCGGCAAAAAGCAGCACCATTGCACATTTTAACCAGAATGCTAATGGACCTGGTCATAAAACAATACAATTCAGAAAGATAATATGAATTTAAAAAATACACATTTATATGAATAGATTAATAGTAGGTAAATTAAAAATAGTTGGGGCGGCATCCTAAAATTTTCTTAAGGACCTAGAGACGTCACTGATGATAACGATAATGATTATAAATATCTTGGTTATATCCCGTCGTCTATTCTCCATTCTCCGTTTTTTAGGTAAAATATCTTAACATCTTGACATGAAATGACGGTGAAAGTGAAGTAAGGTAAGGTACTGTATATTCTTGAATCGCAATCTCAGTTCTTTCCGCCAGTTGGTGCATGTGTCTATTGAAAATAGATCGGTAATAAAATCCATCAAGGGGCGGCGGCGATAGCTAGTCACGTGATGGGTGGTATGAGGGACGGGGTTCGAGTGATTTCAGCCATTGTGCGGCTGAACCGAGTGCATTCAAGGAACCCGATTTATGCACACGATCAATTTATGAAGAACAAATATAAGAACAGATAATTCGGCAATCCTTCGAATTACCTAAAAGTACATGTTGGCTTTCAAATGTAATATGATTATAATAATTAATTATTATTAGAAAAATAATCACTTAAGCAGAAGAAGAGAGTTGAGTTCGATGCATTCGAGGTGGAGAAGAATGGGAAGAATTAGATGTATCGAGAAATTTTGGGGAAGGTGCAAGAAAAACAGTCCATAATACAGACATATTCTAATAGTAAAACACATTCTTAGACATAACAACTCATAAATTAAATAGAGAGAGGAAGAGAAGAAGGCTTAGATAAAAATAAATTTACAAAATAGGCAAAACGAAACCAGACGCCTTCAAATAACTCACGGATGATGTAGAGAACAAATAAGCAAGACAAATATTGCAACAACAATAACACAGTTTGTAATATTATAGAAAAACAATTAAATTTATTTTAAATGCATGACGAGAAAAACATAACAATTATGTTCTAAAAAAAACTGCAACTCCACAATAATAACATGTTCTCATTAAAAATATATAAATTTTATCAAAGTTTATCCAAATTTAAGAAAAATGAATTAATTTAATTTCTAGCAACCTCTAGCGTATTTTAAATTTGTAGCAATATAAAGTTGACAGCTAATTAAAAATGGAACAACAGGTGTATCAATTTGAAAGAGCTGCAGCACATAAGTTCGAAAATGTGTCGCCAACTTACTCGGCTGGCGTGGTGTAACTGGTAACGCATTTCTTCGGATAGGAAAAGATTCAGGTTCGAATTCCGATAGTAACTAAAATATAGTAGTGCAAATAAACTTAATGAGAGTTATAACATTGTTTTTATTTATATCTATTCATATTTTTACAACTCTAATTTTCAGTAATTTATAATCATTTGTCTTATGTAAGTATGAAAAGATGTTTCTATTTCTCCCTAACTAGACCGAAGTTTATGCTATAGGACACAGGCTCAACCGTTATTTCCGAGAGTGAACTCTGTACAATAATTTTAACTATTTAAATATTAGACATACAAATTACAAAATTGATCAACAAAAATTGACTTGTTCATAAAAAAACAAAATTGATAATAGTGCTCTTCTTCTCAATCACATATTAATAACATTCACCTTCTCGAGGATGAGATGTAAGACGATTAGAAACTTCTAAAAAGTATACGAGTATGTACTGTATTTTATTACCTACTAAGAGTTTAAGAAAACATTAAAACTTATTAAGATGACGTTTGCAATCAACCAAGAAAAGTATGTGATCATTCTAATAATAAATAATTTTTTCCTACAAAAGATAATTTTTAATCAATGTAAACCAGCGCATGTTAAATTTAATAATAGCACAGATTCAGATATAATAATTATATTATATAATATCTTACAAGAGCAAAGATATACATTACGTATACATACATGAATAAAAGCTAACATCTAGTGAAATGCATTTTTGAAGTTACTCAGCATCCATATAATCTTTTCTCTCCCTCATCGCTGATCTATTCCTTAGAGATGGTGCCTCTCCACGTGGCCTCAATAGAAACCTAAAGACTGCTACTTTAAGATAGTATCTTTCTATTTAGTTGTAGTTTGCGTGTCAGAAATAGATGCTCTACCTAAGATCGAAAAACAAGAGAATTTTCTTTAGTTTGATATTTTAAAAGTAAATTCTAATTTTCACGTTTCACGTGTCAGTTTTCACGGACGACGAAATGCATGAATATCTCTATTTTTCGGAATCTTAACATCAAGGTCAGACTCTCAACTTTTTGCCTAAAACGAATCCTTCAATATTTAGGACAACTTACGATAATGGAAGATAGCTTGGAGAACTTTGTTGTGGCGGGCCACGTCGAAAGACAGAGAGGAAGAGGTAGATCTCCCACTTTAAACTTGTTTATATTAGAGCATGTATAAAAATACTTATTTATGCACTATATTAAGAATAAATAAATAAATAAAAATATTCTTACTATTTTAAAACTAAGCTAAAGGCTTGTGCTATAAAACGACGATAATGCCACACTCCATTTACATATTATTCACTCCATTTTCATCAGGAGATACATACGCGCACCCTTGATATAGAAATCAACAAGAAATTAATTCGCCTATGATGATCTATCCTTTTAAATAACCTATCAAAGTTAAACATGAGTATTCTTTTCAGAAGGCTTGAGCTGTACTCTGATCAGACTGAATTCCTTCCCTTTCTCCTTCGTACAAAGAAGCTCAAAGGATCGAAACGGCGGGAAATCGCTTCACTAGCTGTTACTTCACTCGCTCGGTATAACTGGGGAAGTATATGAATACAGACGTAGGTACGTAGTTCATCTTTAATTCAATTCGCTTTATCAAACGTGTTATCAAACCAGAAAACAATTTTGTAACTTAAATACACGTAAAAAAATAATAATATTTTTAAAACAACTCTACATACGTTAATTATACGACGATTTTGTATAGTTACAGTGAATATAAGAGTTTTTACAGCAAAGTAAATAAGTAGGTACTTATTATAATTCAATGGCTACACTGGTGTATAATTATTTTAAGGATAATGCAAAAAAAATAATATTTAGCCTTTTTTTTTAAAATGGCCCTGGAAGGGACCCACACTTTCCCGGAACTGTTCCTGCTAACAATGCTAACTAACACAAAATTTTTGTGATTGTAAAGATTATAAAGACCATTAAAAGATAATTTAAAAAATTAAATAATAATAATATATAATAAAGCAAAGAACGCACATTATGAATTTTAAAAAAACCTTCCAACGCCCTTTAGATGCTATCTTAATCATAATTTACAATATACAATCCACTCAAGGAGAACATATACATATATAATAAACAATGTATACAAATACAACAAATAATGTGTTTATACAATTTGAAGTTATTAGAGAAAAAGAAGCACCGTCTGCTGGTATACCTTGCCGGTGACCTTCACACTCGCAGTACTCACAGTTTGCTTCTCTCTCTTAATACTCGTAAGATATCAGTGAAAATGAGAAATATAAAATCAGTGAGTACAAGACAAAGTCAAAGGCCCTTTAGCCTTTCCAATACAGTGCAAAATGTAAAAGATGTTCAATGTCGAAAAAATAATAAATAAACAAACTCGCAATAAACAATAGTAGAATTAAGATAAAGTATAATTTTATACACTTATAAACGGTGTCCAGCGAAAATTATCAAGTTTAATATTAATTAAAATTAAAAAAACCACAATGTTATTCCCATATTTTATTAATACAAAATGGAGTTTGACGATGCGGATTTTATGTTTCATAAACAATATCGTCTAAATGCCGTTCATTTCTATCAAGACACTTGCAATCTCTTAAATTTGCGAACACGCGAGAGCAAAACGTTGATTCAATGGCAGCAACTTCACTCTATGTATGTACTCCGTACTTGCTGATTAATTTATTAGGAAAAATTCCCTTCAGCTTCTCGTGTGGAGTGGCCCCGTCTTGCTATAATTGTGTTCTGTTGTTGAACCCGGGAAACAGCTGCAGTATCGGTACCAAAAACTCGTCGATCATTCAGCAATACACGTGACTGTCTATCGTTGATTAAAAAAATAAGGGCCAATTATCCCTCGAGCAGAAATTACACACCACACTGTCGTTTTTGGATAATGCAAAAGTATTTGATGGCGTTCCATTGGGTTGTCGGGGTACCAGTATCTCATTTTCTGTTTATTAACATACCCATCGATATGAAAATATGCTTCGTCAGTAAACAATAGGTTTCCAAGCTTTCGTGCAGCTCCAAAATGTTCCAGTATCGTACTCGCTAAGGTTTTACTTAAAGAATAGTCATTTTCGTTGAGAAACTGCACGATTTGCAGTTTGTATGGGTGAAACTGATGTTTATTTTTCAAAATAACGTGCACTGTTGATTTTTTTATTCCAGTAAAGGCAGCAATCTTCCTTATCGATTTACGTGGATTGCCCGTAATTCACGTCGAACTTGAGCCACATGTTCTGGCATCGCTGCTGACGTTGATGGTCCCGAAGGAACCACGGTTAACCATTGTCCCTTCTTGTCTGAACTTTTGAACACAACACCAGATAAGTTGCGTGCTCGGCCCATCACTTACTCGTCGAATATTAAAGTGAGTATAAAAAGCGCGACGCGCACGAACCAATGAATCACCTCACTTTAAATATTGCTTAACCGCGAACGCGCGGTGTGCTCCCGACAAGTAACTCATTACGACTGGAAAATCATCAAATCACGCGCATCGAACAATGCCCCTCCCACTTACCCCACCCTGATGGTTTACGAGCAATTACAATTTAGTCTTGAAATTTTTCACCTGTACACCCTATACATATGTTGAAACATGACAACATTGAAATCAAATTTAAATAAATTGATTAAAAAATATAAATGATCTAATTGGTTTAACCCATTCAAGTGGCGTTAAGATATTTGCAGATCTGAAGATCAGAACTAGGATGATCGGTTTTCCACCGTTTTATAATTCAATTAGTAGAGAACGATGTCCTCAGCGAAGGCAAAACGCCTCCCCAATAAGAGTGACATAATATAAAAGCGGTACAATGGGGTGCAAACAATAAACACTTGATAAAGTATAATCATGAACAAATACACCCCCCGTAATAATGTTGCGTTCAAGTTATGAACACCCCTCTGCGATGTGGTTCTCAAAGAATACCAAACAATTATTAATAAGCACAATTTATTCATATCAAGATTTTATAATAATACTCTTAACTTGTTTACTTAAAAAAAATATATATTATAATAGAAATAGTGGTACTGAGAATATTTCAATGTTGTATTAGGTAATATCAACTAGTATTTTTAAATATTTTTAATCGATGACTCACTTCCAGTACTGTCGTAAAATTTTGGATAACTCGCCCTATTTATAAGAACAAATAACTTTAAGCTATCCTACACATCCAACGCGTTCAAATAATCTATTTTATCCAAATTTTGGCAGGATAAATTACTTTAAAAAAAATTTATAACCCGCTCTATGTTAAAATATAATATCGTAAATTCTTCTAATATCTCGGACATTGTTAACGATAAATTGCTTCAATTTTTCAAACTTAAACTACGCCAACTTTTTAATAACAAATTGATTCACATAAATTGTATTTACATGCGTGTATACATATGTATATATATGAGTACAGTATGTATAAGTATATACTTTTTAATACATACACCAAATTATATATATTGATTGCATCGCTTTTAATCGTAACCGTAATCGTAACCCCCAATAATCGTCGAGCTTGTATGAGAAGATGTATGAATGTGGATGAGGCGAGAATTGTGCGTCAGGACAAAAGAGTCCACCGCTCTATCTTCTCTGTCTGCCCTCGCGGGGAAACGGTGTGATGGTAAGTGGGTAAGCAAGTAGGTAAACAAGCATCCCTTTTCCATCCCCCCCATCCTCTCTTTTATAAATAGTGTAAAAATACTTTTTGTTTATATTTTTATTAATATGTACTATTTTTTAGTTACTTTATCTAGTTAAAAAGAAACTTCACTAGTCTTATTTTTATATTATATCATTAGTTATTATATATGTGTACCGTTTGTTTCTCATAAATAAATAAAATTAAAATAAAAAAATGACAAATGAGGTCACTCGTCCGCACCACATTTTGAGAATGCTAATCAATTCTTCAATCACCATCCGACTACCGTGCCGACTATAAATGCAGTAGTAGAACGAAACTTCTACAAATTTGCAGTCTTTCTCCCCTGTACCGTAAGGGATGACACTCTTTTATGATGGTTAGATTGGATTAAGGGCTGTTTTTATTTGCGTTACATTTGTGGAAGGGCTACTCCAGTGGGGGTTGTTCCACTACAGTTTCCAATAGAGCGTGAAAACGGTTTCATCGCGTTAAAAAACATATAAATGTATAATATACATTCAAAATACTCATTCCATTTTAAATTAATGATTAATTTTGCAATCCATGATTTTGCGGAAAAAATTTATTTGCTAAAAATATGAGATGAGATCACGTTTAACATCTTTTATTTTTCTAGTTTTATAGAAGTCTTGTGATTCGAAAATTAAGCGGTGTTCCGGCATGAGGCTTGAATCCTAAACAACTTATTAGTCAATATCTTACCATTAATTCATAATTTCATTAATTAGGTTGGTTAATCAATCTAAATTATCGAAGATTGAAACTATAGATATTTACATAAAAAAATATATATTAAAAAAGATGAATAATTGATAAAGGACTCCAAAAACAAATTTTGTAGTATGTGTATTTAATTTTATAGTACATGTATCTAATTTTATAGTATTTGTATCTAATTTTATAGTAAGTGTATCTAATTTTTAAGTACGTTTACTGCATAGAGCACATGTAATTAAATTTAATTGTTGATTATACATAATTTTATTTATTATTATTTTTAACAGATATTTTTAACAAATTTTTTTTTTTTTAAATTTACAATCCTTTAAGCTCCAACGTAAGCATTATTGTTAAAACAAATAAAACAACGTAATTTAAAAGCAAAAAATGTTGAATAAAAACATTCCAAACAATCGATTGTCTCGTAAAGTTTAAACATTGAGGAGATAAAAATCCTTACAAAGGACACGTTTGTATAACGAGGGCAGAAGGTGTGATAAGGGCGAAGGAACAAAAACAACTTCCTTGCGTTTATTTGTGCTGATAAGCAGCCACAAAATGCGACCAGCATTGGCCAGTACACGATGCCAAACTGGCTCAATAATATTGCCAGCACTTTACAGTCTCCGATGAAAAATGACAAACTAAAATTTACTCCATAAAATTATGTTCTAGCAAATACGCATCATCGCTGCTGAGGTGCCACAGGACTATCGTATTTTCTGTTCGTATCGCATATGGAGAGATTCAATGCCACCCCAAATACAATGAAGGTCTCATTGTTGACACGACACATACGAGCCTTTATTATATCACTTATCACGTGGCATTATTTGGGTGACAATCGTGGTACCCGAGAATGAATGGCCCGGTACAGTTTTTACTGCCTGTATAACGCTTCGCACAGAGGTCGTTTTGTTATTTTGCACAATGAACCAGGGCTATCTTTAGATGTGTCCTAGAATTTATTCATTCTTGATAATGCAAAAATATATAAATGAAGTAGTACAAAGCATAGTTTTCCAGAGACTTTCACCTCAAAGAACCTTCTAAACGTAAAACATATAAAAATACGTGCGTAAAGATTAAATTTTGGGGTTGTATCAAGAAAAATTTTTATTCACACATAATTGACACAAAAATATAATATTTTTAATACATATATAATTCTATGAAGTAGAAACCCATCATCCCTTAGTGTAATTACGCGCTATACAATACTTTACGGAGTAAAAGAATTATTATTAGGAATTATTTCTACACAAGGTAGAAATAATCTCCCCTCTAAGGGGGTGGTACGCGCGCACACGTTATGGCATCATAGCGCACACAAAAAAACATAGCGCGCACACAATGCTGCCTTCTATCGAAGGTTGGCGACCATGTTGCAGTATATTGATTTATCTTGTGTAAGATCACCAATAATTTGGACAAAATAATCTCTTTCTAGTTATGCCTCTGCTGTCTTCTATCTTTCCCCGCATAATGAACTGTAAAAGATCAAAACTTTCGTTGCAGGGAATAAATTCAAAGTATACAGCTTTCCATGTTGTTCATCTTAATACAACCTCATGAATAATGTGGTTAATCCAAGCTTTACTATACAACAAAAACATTACAATATTAAATAAAACATTACTCTACCAGATTTTTATGTAAATGCCTTCGATAGCTGGTTCCCAGGTTTCCAATTAACAATAAGCACACATATGATATGTGAACTGCACTAACCTTTTTATTTTTCTGTCTTTCTGGTCCGATATTGTTGTTCTTTTAGCTGGATTGTCTTCTTTAGATTTCGACCGACCGAAGCGCGCACTGGTGGTTTATTTGGACCGCTGGACTGGTCGAAGTACGGGATGTAATTGAATGACGCCTGTCGGTTGCCGTTTTCTTAGCTTTTCGAAAAAAAAGCGGCAATACTCACACACACACGTGTACATTATTATAAACCAATAAATCCAGTGGTGCCAATCGAAGTAACAAGGCGCGTAAACATCAGGCCTTATACTGGTAAGGTAATGTTTTACTTATCTTCTTCCTTGGTCCTTAAATTGCACAAAATCAGAGGGAACATTGAAAGTAGGAACTATCAATTTTAATAATTTTAATAAGTTATCGTTCCCACAAAATTCGTAATATTTATTTATTTATTGGAAATAACACAGATATAAGAATAAGGATAGGTACTGGATATAAAGAAAAAAAATGGTGACAATTTACTTACATCTTAACATATGTACATGGACAAACACGAAAAAAGTATATAACGATGTAAAAAAAAAAGTTACGATATAATATCCCATATACATATACACATTTTTTTAAATGTAGTGTGGTTTCGAAGTTTCCAGGTCAAGAAAAAAGTAAATGCATTGAAATATTCCGAAAGTAACGTAGTAAGTACCTTCTAAAAAGACCTTATAATAAGTTTAAAAATTTAATAACAAATCCAATTCAAAAATATTAATTCAATTTAATGTGTAATAAATACTCCTACTGATATACCTATTTTATAGTGATGGTACACCGTAACGTGATTGTGATTGTGTCGATGATTGGTAGCTAAGATTTAACGATGATTGGTAACTAAGATTTAACTGTCGGAAGCTTACTTTCTAGGGTACCATTCAATGCTCGTAGAATTACGTTAATCAGTTATCAACCATCGTGACAATCGAAAACAATCACAGTCAATTTTGTCAAACACAGTTATTGTCATATATTATTCTCATAGTTTACTAAATATTATTTTATGCAAATGGTTTAACAACAAAATAAGGGTAATTGAAACCTGAAGACAAGCAGTTACATCTCTTCTTTTTCGATTAACACATTGCACACCTAGATCAAAACTAAGAGAACTAAAAAACAAGAATTTTGAGTTATTATTGTATTCGAATACTCTATCATATACGGAACTAACTTACCCCCAGTTCTCTAATAATGTCATTTTAGGGTACATCTATGACCTAAAATGTTATTTAGTTTCATAACTTTAGTAACAAAAAATTGAGAAAAATATTTTTGTTTTTTTGTCTACTGAAAAATGTATTTTTGGATTGTCTTATTTTTGATCTAGATGCGGAATATGTTTTTTAATTAAAATTTAAAAAAAAAACTTTTTTATTATATTTGCCATATTTTAAAAATATATTTTTAAAACAACAAATAAAGGAAAATACGTATTTAACGAAGCTAGAAAAAAATACTTTACAAAATAAATTGGAAAGTTTAAAATAGTATAATATATATTAAAGCAACAAATAAGCCACGTGTTGACTAATAACTTTTCTTTTTTTAAATTAAAACTGTTTCTCTCATAAAAATGAATCCCTTATTCCTTTGCTGAATAAATTTATCAAAACTATACATATCTGATTGCCGACTTGCCCCGTGTCCATCCGCGCCTCCCTTCCCCAGTCCGCAGACCCGCCCGCCCCATCCCTGGCACTAGGCGACGTCCCTTTCAGGATGCAGGGCACGCTCCTGAGGGAACAATCACAAATCGCGGCCGACACACGTCCCTCACAAAAGGGTGTAAATTTGCACGTCGTTCTGTTACCCTTTCCATATCCTACCCTGTAGGATCCAAAATGCGATAGACAGACCAAATATGACAAGTAAGGTGAAGCCACGAATTAAAAAATGTTGAATTATTAACTCAATCCGCTTTCAGGATACAACGATGGATACAAACTTTTGTAAAATAACAAAATGTTCAAATCCGTCATGCCCCGAAGACTAAGAAAATCTTCATTGATATGCTGACTACAAAGTTATTTCAATGGTCTTGGTAAAAATGAGAACAGTTTTATTGAAAGAGTTCAATTACTTTTTCATGGCATTGTGGATTATTGAAATAAGCGAAAAAATATATTAGCCACTCGTACATATAAATATACTGTCAATCGCAAAAGAATATTAACTATATACATACTGACCTTGTGTAAGACAAGAAATAAATTGACTTTTTTACACGTCTATTCATTTCCAAAGAAATTTATCTTAATGCCTTTATTCTTGATTAAGTAATAATAATAATATATTTATTCTAGCGCAGTCGAGTTATTTACAGGACCCGATATGCCATATAAATAATAAAAATAACAATAACGTTATAAAATAATATTTACATTAAAAAAAATAATTTGAAATACATACGTACATACGATTTAAATAGGAAATACAAAATTTATGTAAGAAATTCGTAAATTAATAGTAATAAAGTATGTACTATATTTATGATTCAGAAAAGTTACAAAGTTATTAAATCGATCATAATCAGTTTGTACCGATAATAATAAGTTTTATGGTTCCGTTACACTCGTTATCATATCTGTAGCTACTCTGCAGCGATGTAACAAATCGCTTACATATCAAAATAATTTTAAAAATCTCCTAACAAAATTGTTTTAATGTTATCACAAATAGGTGTATATAAATATTCATAGTCTCTCGGATATGAGATATGATTTTACTTAAAAACCAAGTAAGGTGTTTTTAAAAACTTTTCGAACGTCTCCAAAGATACCGAACCGTCAACCAATTGTATTGAAGAGGGTGGACGACGTTCGAGCTTAGTCCGATATACAAACTAGAGGTTATAAATCAAGGGTTAAAACAGGGTCACAATAATTATTATAATTATCACATCTCTTCGCTTCCCCTTCAAAAGTTCGTCATAATCAAGGGCGAGCGCTGCATATAAGCAAAAAAAGCTGTGCATTACTTAAGATTCTGGAAAATAAAAATAATTTAAGTACCTAATCCTTATCTTATGAAAAGACCTAACCTAACCTTATCTTGTTAAATATGGGGTTGGTAAAAAATCAATATTCTCTTATTGGCCAAAAAACTCAGCCAGCAAACTCCTCGGTTACAAATATTGTTGAAAAATTCCATCATTTTGAAAGGGGGAGAAAACCCCAAATATACCCATATTCATTTTTCTACTTATAAATACAAATTTTTATACAAAGAAAAAATATTTAGTTAATATCTAAATATGAAAGAATTTATTTAAAAAAAAAAATTAAAAACCTAGTCCGTGGATCCCACATTTAAATGTTTGATTCATAAACCATAAAACATTCATCAACTTTCTTCATCATCTTAAGTAATACACAGCTTTTTTGCTGTGTGAGCCCCTGATGATAATCTATTCTATTTATAGAATTGACAAGAAGTTGATGTACTTATTTTTATTTATACATTTAATTTATTTTTACAAAACTAAACACATCCCAATATTCAAAAACAGACGAAAATTGTTGAAATGAATTGAATTATAGATTTCTTTTATCATCATTAATTAGTTTGTATACAATGAACAATTCATTATCTAAATTAATTGATATATTCGATACTACATTGATAAAATGTAAAGTATTATATAAGTAAATAATAGTTTATTAACTTTTTTTTATAAACCACTATGAGCTATTTATTTATATTCAAACGGTTTCAGAAAAATACCTTTTCTTTCATCAGAATGGAAGTTAATAAACTAAAGGATGTTTTTTAAAGGTATAGAAATTTAAAATGAAACAAAACACATAAAAATCATGATAATAGCCACGGTATTCGCTTTATTGGAAAGATAATTCTATGTCATTAGTGTTAAAATATGATTTCGGGCATTTGGGCACCGCGGCTGGCTCGAATAAAGTGCAACCTGGAAGTACAATTGTCGTCCACTTTTTGGACCAACTGGGCCGTATATCGGCAAAAACGCGACGAATGTTGGCTGTCTAATAGTCTATCGTCTCTGGTTTATCGGCGTAGATACATCACATATCCCCACAGAAAATAATCCAAAGGTGTTAAATCACAAGTGCGCGAAATTATTCGCTCATTGAATGTTTCCTGCAATAAATTGATGTGGAGCGCGCTGTGTGGCATGTTGCGCCATCTTGGTATTGAAACCACAGCTCTTCCACATTAATGCCATTCAATTTGGGAACGAGAAAGTCAGTAAACATTGATTTATGTATACATATAGCTATAATGCCCTCGATGACTAATCAACTCATTCGGGTCCTCTTCAATACTACGCTCCACTGCAGCAACAGCTTCTCCGGTGCGCACTGTATGATGTCTCTGCGAATGCGTACTATTAATTAGAGTATGCGTGGTGCAAAAACGATCCATGGTTATTTGAATTACTTGCTCTAATGGACGATTATGTCGACCGTAAAATGAACTAACTGAACTACGATTTTAGAAATAAATTTGCACAATTTGCTAGCATTGTTCTGGCGTACTGACAATCATCGTACATCGTACATCGCGCAGAGACATCGCACAGTGCGCATTCATGGTGAAATGGCAAGCCAAACTGAGCACAAATCAGCTGTCAGCTGTCAAATTGGCTATCGTTGGAAAAAGTATTGCGAATTCGAAAGACAAATCTCTAAAAAAATACCCTTTATTATTAAAAATGAACCACATTGTTTTAAATGTTAAAAATAATATTTAAGTTATTAGTGAAGTTAGGACTGATTTTATAGAACTTAGTGTTTACATTTGCCAAATTTATTTAATTTATCACAACTTTTTTTTAATCATTTATCATGTTCTATTTCATCGATAAAAAATAAAAAATGATTTCTTAACGCATAACGTCCTGTTTTTTTTTCTATGGCATTAATTCAGTTTTCATTTATTCGTGTACTTATCATATTCATACCATTTACAATCGCAGTCTTCGCTTGTACCTCAGAAAATGTAAGTTATCTTGTATCACAGGTAAATGGCTCCTTTGCCATATACTTCATTGAATTATTATTTAATATTAGAATTTTAATCTTTGTCGCTAGACGGAGCTGGCGGCGGCTCATTTTCATCTGCACCATCTTCTAGAAATCCAATTATCCTCTTCCTATCAAGCCGCTGCAATACCAAAAGCAGGAGAGAATTGAAGCACACTTCATTTAATATACCTCAGATATAAGTCTAAAGATTTCAGGTGCTTCAAACCACAGATTACGGTATTATTTTATCCATTTACTATATTTAAGGCACATTTTTTTACTTCTAAAAATTATCAATAATAATATCTCTGATATAGACTAAACTAAAATAAATAGTTAAAAAGAAACAAAACTCTCCAGAATGCTCGCCAGATTTTTTTTAAAGACATTGTTATATATCATACATCGTCATATTAAAACATATTACATAAGTTATAAATTTACTTCGAAATAGACTTTACGTATTGCATATTTATTATAGTACATTTTTTCAGTGACATCAACCCTGAAGACGGACCCCGCAACGGGATTCAAAAGCCAGTAATGTCGGAGACTCGCCTCAAAATAACCCACCTATATTACTCAAAATTATTTGAGATTCACCGTAATATAAAGTTTATTGCTTTTAAAAATGGAATAATAGGTGTATTAATTAAAAATATTACAGAATATAAGTTTTAATTTTTTCAAAAATGTATTCGATCACTATTGAAATGGTGAACGCGAATAAAAAAAAAATCAGGTTCAAATCCCGGTAGCAGCTAAATATTTTTAAAATACTAATTATATGTACTAATTAGAAAGATATACATATAAAATCAATTTTATCTAAAAATATTATTGTTGCGCCACCGGGATCTCTTTCCAAACTTGGGAAGGTGCATTATCCAACTATGCTACAGCGACATTATTTTTGACGACAAATTTTCGAACCTACATGTTACATTTTTTCAAATTAATACATCTATCCCGGTGGCGCAACAATATTTTTCAATAAAATTGATTTTATATGTATTTCTTTCTAATTATTACATTTAATTAGTATTTAAAATATCACAAACCTATGTTCTGAATAATTACAACTTCACAATAAGAATGTGTTTTAATAATAAAATATTTTTTCATTAGATAGATTTTTTCTGTATATCTTTCAAGTTAATTGATTCATTTCTATTAAAATAACCCAGAATATACCAGAAAATACTGGAGTATTCTATAGAAAATAATAACATGTAGAAAATTCTGAATGGTCGTGAAAATCTGAGAACATAATAAACGTTACTTACCCCTTAAGTCATAATAATAGCAGGCACTCGTACTTAGTTATTTAAATATATTATAATATTTATAGTTTTGACAGTCGCATTTTCAGGAAAAGGAGATCAAATTATATTTGCTACCATTTAATAACTGTTTGAAGAAAAA
Source organism: Eubasilissa regina (assembly GCA_022840565.1). Classification (NCBI taxonomy): domain Eukaryota; kingdom Metazoa; phylum Arthropoda; class Insecta; order Trichoptera; family Phryganeidae; genus Eubasilissa; species Eubasilissa regina. The sequence continues at coordinate 34,881,348 of JAINEB010000018.1, forward strand.
TACGGAGCGTTGATAGATTCAAGATAAAGGTGGAATAAATTATAAAAGCCCAAAAAGATACAAATCATCATCATCACATAGCTACGACCCATCGAGAATCAATGCTTTCTCAAGTAGAAGTACTGTCACTACACTACTGTTGTCCATCTCCACAGGTAGTTCTCTAGACGTGAACGCCAAGTTTTTTTCCATCTTTTTCAATTTTGTCGCCTAACCTTCAACGAGGTTTTACCCGCAGTCGCAAATTTTGAGGTCTTTCTAATACAATGCAATATGTGGGTCCAACACAATCAACCGATTTTTAGTGCAGTCATGATATCTGGATAACCGTATAAAATGTACAGTTCATAGTTCTGCCTGGATTTTCACTACTCATTTTTCAGTAAAGCTCCGTAAACTTCTCAGACTATCTTCTTCTCTCAGATATTTTTTTTATTTAAAAAATTAGATATGCGTGCATGGAAATGTGTCACATGAGTATTCTTACTATTTTCAAACAAAGCTAAACGTTTTTTCTGTGAAAATAAGACTAATTTGATGGTGTTCTGAAACGAGGCTTAAACCTCAAGCAAAACCAAAAGCAAGTTTTCTTCTGTCGGGGTTAAGATCTACGTTTTGCTATCACATAATACAAGTGACATAAGAGTAGTTCTTCCAAAGAAAAATAATTTGACAAAATGAAAAATCTTAGTCAGTAAATGAATTGATGAAATGTGTTAAATATTTATTTTTATTCATTTTAAGTAGCTTGTTGGTGTAGTGGTCAAGACGTTGGCCTAGTTATCAAGTGTTCGGGGGTTCGCGCCTCGTTCCAGGACGCCAGCAATTTAGTCCTATTTTCATAGCACAAGCATTTAGCTTAGTTTGAAAATAGTAAGAATATTGATGTGACATGTATCCCGTGTATGCACCTCTATTTTTATTTTTAAAAAAAATACTATTTAAATGTATTAATTAGAAAGATATGCATATAAAATTAATTTCATCGAAAAATATTGTTGTTGCGCTACCGAGATTTGACCCTAGATCTCTTTCCAAACCACTAGACTCTAGATCTCTTTCCAGACTTTTTGTCGCTGTAGCGTAGTTGGATGGTGCACCTTTTTCGGTTTATCTCAGAAATCTAGGTTCGAATCCCGGTAGCGCAACAACAATATTTTTCGATAAAATTGATTTTATATGTATATCTTTATAATTAATACATTTAACTAGAATTTAAAATATCACAGACCTATGTTCTGAATAATTACAACTTTACAATAAGAATGTGTTCTCCTTAATAATTATTCATTTTATTACATTAGATTTTTTTTATCTTTAGTTTAATGAGAATAAAAAATAGTTCAATTTGTATAAAATATTCTATAAAAGTACTCCCCGATCCAGCTCTGATGAAAATGTGCTGTTTTTCAGGGTAAAATACACAAATTATGTTCGTTAAATCCTCATTTAGATTTTAAAATTGTGAAATAAAATGAAAATATGTAGTCTTAAAAGTTTATTAAAATTACAGTAGGTAATAATATTATAGAATCAAATTAAAATATTATTTTTCGTTGTACTGATCTTCTAAAAGAGATAAAAATTCATATATCTTTACGTGCTTTCATAAAACCTTAAACCAATGCACGGTCAAAAGGAGAAAGATAAGAGAATATTTTTTCATGGGGATGTGGTTTACCCCCCAGGACAAGCATAAGAGACAATCTGTTAAGTCTGTCCTCATCCCTCGAAGCGTCACCCTTAATTATACAAGCATTGAGGCCATAAATAAAATTTTGTTAAAAGTAGTTTTGTCTGACAAACTTGTTTGGTCTAGAGGTAAAACGATTGCTTAGTGATTAAGTAGTCAGGGATACAAGCTTTACATTGGGAGATCATCAAATTTGAACAAATTTTCAAACACTATAATTTAAATGATCACTTTTATTTTTTTAGCGCAAAATATTCTTAACTTTGTGGAAGTCCATTGTGATTAATATTTTTAAAAACTTTTTTCAAATTTTTTACATTAATTATTCAAATAAAACACAACGTTTTTTACGTCACACTACACTTAAATCAAAAATTAAATATCAATTAAAACATTTTCGACGCTCATTGCGTCATCGTCAGTAATAAACTAAAATTTAACTTAAATTTTGTTAAAAGTTAATTCAAATAGAACAATCTGACACCACCGAACTGTATAAACGAGCACCAAAATGCAGTTATTGAAAAAAATTTCGTGTCATTAAGTTGCCAGTTAAAGGCTTATATTAAGTTAGGGTGGTATGTGAACGAGTATACCGAGTATTTTAACGAGTTGCCAAAATTTATTTTATTTGTGTCCATACAATAAATATTTACCCCAAGTTTTTTAGAAAAAATAGTTTTTTTTTTATTTGTATTATTTTGGTGTTCATTTAAATAGAAAACTCGTATATCTCTCGAAAAAATCTTAAATAGTATAATGCTAATTAAAATTAATCACCAAAAAGATACACAGAAAAAATCAATTCATCAAAAAAATATTTTAGTTGCTACCGGAATTGTTTTGAAAAACTGAAACTTCGTAAAAATAATGTCCTATCTTTAAAAAAAAAAATTATTTTATTTTTTCTTAGAGAACATCAACTGATTATACAAGTGAATTTTTTAACTAGTTAAATGGGGACTTCAGTGTTTCATCCACTAATGTAATGAAATAAATAAAAAATTGTCCATATTTAATTCAGAAATGGTCAAAGATGGACTTCTGTTTCACCTGTAAGGTTCAATTTTAAAAATCTTAACATTAAAAATGGAATGTTAATAACACACGATTCACTTATTATTCAATTCTGTCAAAAATCTACACAATAATATTATATTATTAAAAAATTCAAATGAACTGTGTGAGCTCATTTAGAAGTGAAAAGCAGTTCCATTTAGCGCTGATCCTAACTTGAAAAGTACGAGAACTCGATGGAGACATAAAGAAAAATTGGAGACTTAGAGAGATATCGCTTTTCCTTATTGAAGAAGAATGATTCTAAGTAAAGTTATTTCCTACAGTGTACAGGGAGACCCGAATAAAATGAACGAATTTCCGCCGCCGCGCCGAGACATTCAGTCGCCGGTAGAGAAGTGGAAGTTGACAATTGAGTTAGCAACGTATCAATGGGTCGGAATGTTTACACAGCAATAAGTGACAAACCTTACCTTACACCCTGTACAAGTGGTCAAACTCACCGCTCACACTTTCTCCGCTCAATTATTTTTGTTAGTAATATTTCTGTATGTAGAAAAATATTTCATTATGGGTGTTAATTTACATTCACTGTTGTCATTATATGTTTTGATTCTACTTTTTTTCTTTGATGCGGCGCTTCGCACATTATACAATACTGCTTGTATTATTTTATTATTTATCAACGTCTATGTGAGCTTTTGCAATAATACACTATTATATTTTTTATTTATTATCTTAGTTTTATTAACCACAATTGAGTTTAAAAAACATCTACCGGTTTCGGAAAACACTTTTCCTTCTTCAGGATGTCATAACTAACTAAAAATATAGTATTGTTTCTTCACCAGAATCTATTTTTAAATTTTTAAAAAAACAACAATTATTTAAAAAAATAAATTTAGTACCTAACTCAAATTGCTGCTCAATACAAATTTAGTCGAATAATTTTTAGGAAAAAATTTTAGAATAGGACTCGTAGTTAAATTTAGTTGGCTGTTTAGAATTTCCTGATTACTTTTACACGCTTTATTTATCTCCAACGATTCCAAATTATTTAATTTGTGACCTACACCGTTTATATGCAAAATTGACAATCCCAATTTTGTATCAAAACCATGACTATTTTCTATCAAATGATTAGCAAATTCTGAAAACCCACTATTGTTCAAACATCTCAAATGCTCCTTTACTCTTATATTAAAATTTCTACCCGTTTTACCAATATAAAATGCAGCACAATCCTTGCAACTAAGTTTATAGACGCCAGAATTGTTAAATTTATCATCTTTGTCTTTAGAATTTATGAGTAAATTTCCTATACTATTATTTGTAATGCTGGTCTAATGTCTCGTGGTAGGTGTTTAGATATTTGTTTCGAAAAATTATTTATGTATAAAATCCTACGCCAATTATCATTATTATCATTATGTTTTATCTGTGATTTATATAAAAACTGATTATTATATTCTTTTAATTTATTTTTTTAAAATAGTGTCTATCAAACATGTATTATACCCGTTATTAATACACTATTACTATATACTATCACTATATACACATCAATACAGTCTAATTATCAAGATAGTTTTACGATTACAACACATTTTTGATTTATTTTTTCTCAGTTTAATATTAACATATTATCATTAATAAACAAATAAAAACTATTAAAAAGATAGCACACATGTGGAAATAGATACTCAGGTAAAAAAGTGTTTTGTTTAGTCTTATATTAATTCTTATTAACTTCGAACTCAAGAGATGCGTTTTACATTATTTCTCCGTGTTGCAAATAGAACTGTTTATTAAGAATAAATCTGCATATCGCCATCGATTTACATTCTTTGGTATTGTAATAGTAAGCTCCTCGCCTGTAGCGCGGTTAGACGAGGTTCTGTTCCTCGCCAGAGATTTTAATTTTATTTATTTACCCAATTCTGGATTGCACTCTCCTATAGCGAAAATGTGCCGAGTTTACAATGATTTGTTCACAGTTATTGATAAATTTTCTGCTTCATTACTAATATATAGAATTTAACTTTTTATTTATTCTTAACATAGTGCACACATATGTAAATATATATATTCTCTAATATAAATAAGATCAAAATGTTTTCTTTTACAAAAACTTATATTGCACTAAGCAAATATTTGCTTAGTTTCATTTTGAATCTATGTAGTGTCTCCTCGTTTCTTATATCATATAGCATTTCATTAAAGATCTTCATCACACTGTACATCATCGATTTCTGAGATTAACCTTCTTTCTGAATGCCAGTCTCGGTATATCTTTTCCTCTTGTATGATGCTCGTGCTCATGTTGATTTTCATCAACTTTTCTTATAAATTCTGCCGATATTAGTGAGGATTTTAAAAATAAATACCAAAACATTGAAATATATTTTCTGCTTAAAGGTCGTCATATTAAGATCTTGCAGCATTGCACAGATCAGAGTATATCTATTTTTTCTGAGTATTATTCTCAAAGCTTTATATTGCAGTACCGATGAGTGTTGCATTTCTTCTTCATTAGCCAAAAATAAAATGCTACTGCAATAGTTTGTGAAGCATGTGGAATTGTCACCATATTTTTTTCTATACCCAATGCTCTTATATCTGTGTTATTTCCAAAAAACAGATTAACTCGTGTGTCAGATATGTAACTCGTTTTTTCATCTATTTTCCAAAATTAAATATTTACAGGAATTAATTCGTATTAAAAATATATAGACCATTATTTAATACCATGTGTCTTATGGCTTTTTTCCGATAAATAATCCTAGTACACTGTTTATATATGACGATATACAGAGGCATGGTTGTCTGTAGCAACGCGGGGCGTTCAGATGAAAAGAAAGCAACGTAATTAAGTTACCAATCAGCGGACACTGGACCCGGGATGAGGGTTTGTTGTCTGTAGGTTGTAGTTCATCCCCTGCATCCCCTTTTGAAAGGCTGAGAGAAAAAATGAAGTGAACTATGCGCCTCTCGGATAATTTTGCAGGCGATTATTTATTATTCTACTAAGCATGGCGAATTTTAGTACTATGTAGTTTTGAGATATTTCATTATTTATGGAAATCTGAAATATTGGAATGTTTAAAGGAATTATGTAATTTATTGCAAATGTTTCTAACTCAATAAAAATTTATATTAAAACTAAGACAATAGGTAGCTTCTGCCGGTCCAAAAAGCTCTCCAAAGAAACATGCGGAACCAGGGATAGTGGAAAACCATAAGAGGTATTTAACCAGCAGTAGACGTACACAGGATTCATTTAAAAAATTACATTAAAATAACAAAAGAGTAATGAAATAAACTAAATAAATACAATTGAATTCCAATCATTTAGGTTTATGTATGCTTAATCTATATACTGAAGTTAACTGTAGCTAATAACAAAACGAAATATTTAAAAAGGAATCACTAAAGTTATTAACTGTTTAGGGGGTAAGTTTGTAGAACTCCATAATCGCATATGTGAAAATAAAACGCTTGTATTTTGATTCTACTCATTTAATTTACTCGATTGATAAATCCCTTATAAAACAAAACGCGTCTTAAATAAATTAAACGAGTAGAATGAAAAATAAGTGTTTTATTTTCACATATGTGAAATTATAAGGTTTTTTGGGTAAGTAGAATATATGAATGAGAAGAAGATTGTATAAAAATTAATTAAATTAAATGCCAAATAGAAATGGAAGACATGTAAAAAAGATCTGGCATGATCGGATAAATCAAATACAGTCGATTCCGCTTAATTGGGACACATTGGGCCCAAACATTTTGTCCCAAATATGCAGCTGGCTCTAATAAGCGAATTTTAAGGTAAAATTAAAAAATAATATGTACATATTTTTGAACCTTATTAAATTATTGTAAAAAATATTGAATTACAAAAAAATACTATATAATTTTAGGTATACATATGAATAGGAAAAAATAAAATAATCAATAATGATGTGAGTAGATGAGTGGTGGGGGACGAACCTTACAAGAGGCCGTCTCTGGAGGAACAGCTCTCTTCCATCACAGCTTCTTCTGAATAACTAGTCTATCTATGAATGTATAATTTATATTACTGTATAACGTGTTGTAATATACATATAATATTGTTACCTGGAAAGACTGAGTTTCACTTATAAGGAATTGGGGCCCAAGTAATTAGACAGTAAAGGATAGAACTCCAAGGGAATTGGGTGGTAATCCAAGAATTATCACAGTTAGGATACAAGGTATAACACTTATATAAATTCATAAAAAAGATTTTTAAATTTTAAAATTAAAGATCACGACAAGCCCTGCAAGAAACAAGAAATTTTTAAATGGATATCCTGACAAAAAAGTTGAGTTGTGACAGTATTCTTGTACGCCCGCGATTGTTCAAACGTTTTACAAATACACACATACATATTTAATTTTATTTTTAATTCACTGTCCCAATTAAACAGAATGGTGTCCCAGATAACCGAAGTAAATTACTATTAGTTACTTTATTTTGTATCTGTTCCTTAGGATTTGGCCCAAATAACCGGCTGTCCCGATAAACCGGTGGTCCAATTAAGCGGAATATTGTGAATTGAATAAACCCTGTCAGAAACCTCATCTTCCCAATATTTCTCTATAATGTTGAAACATGGACTCAGAGAACGAAAATGTAAAAGATAACACAATTATGGATGAATTAAACATCGACCAGTATCTATCCTCAACTATACGGCTCCGAAGTTTTAGATATTTTGGCCATGTTACTAAACATGGATAAATGAGTGGTCCAAGGGAGGCTAGTAGGAATCGGATCTTGAGAAAGATCAATGTCAACATGATGAATCAACCTGGTTAGACTTCGTTGCAGAGTCCACTCCTGGAATGCACAAGAAATAAAAATAAATAAAAGGAAAAATCATCCAAGTTTTCAACCACAATATCCAGCCGCAGGGCCATGATCACAACCATTCTTACCGAGAGAATGACTAATCTATTGGAATACGTAACATACTTCAAATTCTGATAACCCATTTTCCGAATCAACATTATTTATTTAAAAGAAACCTCATTTTGGAAAAGATACCGCAAGAAAATAATTTCCATTGACGAAATTTGCGTCGTCAATACATTTACTAAACTCCAATCTCCGCGAGAAATTCGATTTGACAATGGGTACTTTACTGTCACATTATATTGTACAGAAAACCTATAAGACGACATCTTTATCGCATACCTTTGGGGAAAATGTCCCTAGGAAGGCTCACCACTCAAAGGCCCTTGACAAAGCGCCATATCAATTCCGCATAATGCCAAATAAATCGCAGCATAAAAAGCTTTAAGGGGTCTTTATGTTCTCAAATAAATGCCTCATCTAAATATCCCGTTTTGTATGAGACGATCGCATAGGAATACTCTCCTCCATACTATATCTGGCACACATGAATTGACAATAAAGGGTGATTTTTTCAGCAAGGCGCGTGTAAGCGAAATTGTATCTATTCATAAATTTAAGCTGTGAAAGGAATTTCAAAATATATTGAAAACTTTAGTCTATCAATTTGTTTATCATCATAATATGTTATAAAATAAGCTTAGCTCCAGAGAATATAACTGCTCCAATAAAACTATAATTTTATTTAGGACAGATATTCTGATAGGTCACATTCCATGCCATCGAAACAGTCTTACGCTTTGTGATGGTAAACCGTTATTTAGATCTTTATTGTGATTGTTTTTGATTTTAACGATGATTAGTAATTGAGATTTAACAGCTAGAAGTTTAGTTTTTAATACACCAGTGATTGCTTGAAGAATTACGAATAGCCAATCATTGTATTTTTTATACGTGAATGCAGTGATGTCAGTTGGCACCGGTTCGCTCAAAATGTCTGCACCGGTTGTTCGTCGAGCATGTTTATTTTGCTACAATTCCTCAAAAATGAACTAGAATCGTGACAATTGTTTAAATACAAATTAAATGTATCAATTAGAAACATATACAGATAAAATCAATTTATCGAAAAAATATTTTTGTTGCTACCGGGACCTACGTTCAGAAAAATTGTAACTTCACAATAAGAATATGTTCTCCTTAAAAATAAAAACAAAAGTTTACATTAAAAGTTTTTAACATGTGCCTTATTTTTATAAATCTATCAAAAATTAATAGTTGACATGGTCGGGAAAAATATTTTTTTATTAAATAATCTATGATTCGGCAAATTGCATTTTTACCCATATTTTCCATTCAAAGACGGAGGATATCCTGGATAAAGAATCAATGATCCGGGAAGTACTCAACTCTATTCGAGCTGCTTAAATATTATTACTGTAAATAAAATAAAGATATTAAGAACACATTATTATGGAGATGTTGCAGTTTTTTCAAAACATAGTTCTATAGAATTTTAATACAAATTAAATTAATCAATCAGAAAGTTATACAGGAAAATTTAATTTATCGAAAAGATATATAATATTCTATCGAATATTACTCATAGGTATTTGAGATTTTTTAAATAAAAGGTGATAGCTTTTAAATTCGGAATATTAGATGTATCAATTTGAAAGTATTGCAACATATAAGTTCAAAAATTTGTCCTCAACTTGCTATCTCTGTGTGGTTTAATCGTTTAACGCATTTCTCCGAATAGGAAAGGATCCAGGTTCGAATCTCGGTAGCAATTAAAATATTTTTTCGTTAAATTTAATTTTCCTGTATATCTTTCTAATTGATACATTTAATTTGTATTAAAATAAAAATAGTCATCATGATAGCAATAGAATAAAAAGAAGATATTTATAAAAATTATGTGATATTTTTTCTCCAGCCTGTAAGTATCAAGTGGTCAAGTTATCAAGACCTGTAGTAATAATTTAAATATGATTCATTCTTAATAGTAAGCGGAAATTGAAAATTTGTAATAATATATTTGAAACTTTTGATTCTATATATGTAAATATTGCCAATTTTGTATCCATAAGATCAATCTTATATTATTATTAGGTATACTGTAATCGTATTAACGTAGATACTTACTGAGAAATAAATACAAAAAATATATATATTGTTAGAGTATATTTAGAAGGGACAGAGGGTTTCTTGAATGAGCCCCTGCTAAAATTATTTTAGTGAAACGGTCACTAATTTTATTGGGAGCCATGAGTGTAAATATTATGTTAGCCTTTTTGACCATGCTTTTCTCCATGAATAGAATAAGCACACTTATTAACATTAAAATTATACCTACTAAAAAAATAAACTACGTATATTTTCGTATTGTACATATTATTTGCATGCAGAAAGAAAAACACAGAAATGGGTAATATTTTTCTTAAAACTATGAAGTCCACTTTTTCTAAAACTCACTCTCATTTAATTAAATGCGATGTATCTATGGGACGAATGCGTGAGCGCGAAAAGGTTGGTACGATGATGAGTGCGTGAAGAGGTGTATCGCGACGCAGTCGGCGCGGCCTCCGAACCGTTGAACAGTAAAAATCTTATATCGACCTGTACTACATTGTATCGAAGCATTCAGAATAAATACGTATATTACCACTAAAGAGTATTATTCTGACGACACAACCCCGCACACAAAGAGTCAACATCATCATCAGCACGAGTTAAAGATACAACATTAAAAGCGCGCTGTTAAAAATAATTCAATTTTCCTTTTTTTTTACGAAAATGTGGGTTTTTATTATTCATTTACATCAGAAGTAATACATTAAATTTGACCTTTTTTTAAAAGTGTTATTTAGATTGGACCTTTACACTAATGTAAAACTAATAAACTGAACGTTATTTGCCACAATTAAGAAAATACAACCATTATTAACCATAAGACGGTGACCATTAAATACATTTTCAGCGTGCCACAAAATTGCCTTAATATAGAAAATTGTTTTTAAAAAAATTATGTTGGCAAATCTCTATTGATACAAGTAAAAAAAATTTAAAAATGAATAGAGTTATAACAATTCAATTTGCAAAACATATTATCAATTTTCGACGTTTTTAAAATACTTTGTTTTAGTGAAAACATACATTTTTAAATGTTTTTTGTATTTACTCACATGTTTTGAGGCTTCATCTACTATTTAAAATAAAGTTTATATGAAAAAAAATACAATAATTAATCTTTAAATATTATTAAATCAGTCTCAATTATTTAATAATTCATTTTAGTTTAATTTAGACGTCGAATCCGCGTTGTCATTATTTTTGTTAAAAAAACAGCAAATATATGTTTATGCAAGTCGCAATTAAATATTTCGTTTATATATAACACTATTGTATTTTAAACACTAGCTGTCTGTTTTATTAAAAATATGTAATTATGAAACAGACAATCACCAAAACGGCAACGGAGCATTTTAAATCGATAGTGTTAAACAAAATAATAAATTGAAGCCGTCATAATTTTTTTAATTTAGAACATTAATTTAAGCGATCATCTAAATATATGTAGGTGCTTTATCTGATTTCAAAACATATTCATATATACGAATACTCTAATAAATTATTTAATTTTCTTTAGATTAATTCAAATGACAACATACATGTTTTTGTCATTCCATATATCAATATTAAAAACCGTGAAAATGACTCCAGATACGAGTTATTTTTAACACTTGTATCGAATGCGAAAACATCAACAATTTTATTGTCATCTCTTTCTATTCAAACCTTCCTCACTCGCATGATTTACATAACAAATAATGTTATTAATTATTTATCTGATACTCATAAGAATTTAAGTATTAGCCTCATCTTGAAAGCATATGTAATTCGTGTAAAATTTTTCAAATTTCAAACTAGAAAAATGAAAGCACACTTTTAAGTAAATATAGAATGTGTAAAATTTGGAAATTTGTGCAGCACACATGCTCGACCCCTGATAGCGTTGATTTCTTGTGATACAAAAAATATATTTTTCCAATTGTGAAATGAACACAATCGGATATTTTTCACAGCTTTCGTATCAAATCAATTAAAGCGGTTACATTCATCGTAGTTTTTTTTTTCATTGAAGCTGCATAACCTAACGTTGGTGGAAATACCCTGAAATGGACCGGTGGATTTAATAGCTATGACTGGGCGTAATAACATATGACGGCAGGAACTATGGCCGGCGGGCGATACGTAGCACGAAGGTATTATGCGGACCTATTTATATGCACTGAGAACCGCCCCCACAGCGGTTATTAAACCTCTTCATAAAGCCTCTTCTTCCATCCTCCCTTTGTATCCCACCCGCGAACATGTCTCCATGCAGCACCTAAATCGGTCTACATTTATTAAGTATAATAATTATTAAGTGTGCCGTGGCTTTAAATTACAACGATTTTTATAATAAAAATTATAATAAGGATAAATCAATAACATCCTACTACTTTTATTTTAAATACTTCATCAATTTTACACGAGGAGCCTCTGATAAAACATATTCTATGCTAAAATACTTTTAAATAGAATATCTAGATCGCGTATGGTTGGAAAAGTATATTTAACTTCACATTGACTGGTTATAATGGAATGGTTAAGTTATTAGAGACCTAGATTTTTGGTTTTGGTGCTACCGACTTACAGATAATTCAGATTTCATCTTGGGTATGCATTTAAAGTTCAAAGAATCTAAAAAAGGGATACCTTGTTACTCACTTCTTTCATGCACTCCAAATTCTGCCATTATGACAGACATACACATTTATATCCTCAACGACTACATTCGGTACGTCAGTGTAGACTATTCCATTACCTTCTGTGTATGACCCAAGTACCTATCATCAGTGAACTATCATCATAGGTAGGAATATATATAATTTGCTTATATAGTACTTAACTCCAAGATATCCAGTGACATTATGCGAGAAACAATTAAATACAATTATTCAATTATTTGTCTCTTAATATTCTTTACACATTAGATATATTGTATTATATATGCATTAAACCCACGTTTGTAATATAGTACATATATGTAATAGTGCCGTTGTTTTTTAGCAATAATATTCTGCCACGTATCTGCGACGTTTCGTATCCATTACAGGGTCCATCATCAGGGGTGATGTCGATTATGGTCATCCGAGATTTTTAAGGTCAACCAGAGAGGTCGAAGAAACACGGCATAATAATCTTTAAAATTAAACAAAATATTCTGAAAGACCGTGAAAATCTGAAAACATTTTTGAATAAACTGTATTTAATATATCTCTATTTTTTCTACCTTTTTTTTATCGTGCACTTTTTACTTGTTGTTTATTGCTTTCCTTATTTTTATTGCTTTTTCGTCTACGCATTGTATTTATTTTATGTTTAATATGGGTATTAATTTACTTTAACTACTATAAAATTACATAAAGGACTCAATTGAACTTACTAATAATTAAATATTTTCCTTTATTTTTGACATATTACAACGATAGTTCTGGTCTAGGTCTGTGATTTTCTGTATTAAATGTTATAAAAAGCTCACCAAAATTATCTTTTAGTTGTAATCTCTTTAAATAATTAACAAAGCTATTTAAATTCCAAAATATAATATATGAAATGACACTCATTATTAATAAATAGTCAATTTATTCAATATATTATAAAATTTTCAACATTGAAACACCATAAAGGTAGTCTTTATAAACTCGAAAATTTATAAACGCGTCTTTAATTCGATATTTAAAATCATCTAGTTTTGTACATAAATATAAAGATTTATTTCAGATGATGACAATATTATCATATTTGAATGTGAAAAGGATTACAAAAAGCAATATACATATAATTTTAAAAAATAAAATTTAAAAAAAAACGCATTTTCTTCAAATTTTATTTAAATTCATACATTCAGCAGTAGTACGTGACAAAATAAACACAATTAATCCCAGTGACAAGAGATTTACACTCCGCGCAAAATCCTGTAACCACAAATTCAATTGCACACACTCCGAAACAAAATCTTCCATGAAAGCTCCAGTCGGTGGGCGACAAAAGCTCGGAAAAAAAGCTACAACACGAATGCATGCAGAACATTCCGCGCTTCCCACCAATTCGTAAGCTTTATGCTTACATAAAGAACGGAACCTACTTTGAAAAGACTTTTTTATTGAATAAATAAATACATCCCGCTCGGCGGAAAGCGAAGTCGATCGCGCCGAGCTCCACATACGGGCTTTATCAACAGAATTATTTTTTTAAGGGAAGAGAGAGAATGTTTCTTGTTTCGTTGGTTTTTTTTACTATTTCAGCCCTTGAAATTAATAAATGTTCAATGTGCGATTAAAAAAGTAATACGATTAAAAAATAAATAAATGACAGAAATTTTTGTGATATTTCGATAATACAGCAGCGTGCATTTTAATCAATCATTTATTTTTTGCTCTACACTTTTATTGTGAGAATACAATCGCATATAAGTTATTTAATAAAGCGCAGTAATTTGTATGCTTATAGATATATCCTTTATTAAAAACAGTACTTTTCGAATTTCAACTTCGTAATAGGTATATCTATTATAAATTGAATACAATAAAATCAGTTCATTTTCCTTCATCGAGCAAAAATATATACACAACACAAGTAAGTATATAATATACACATATAATATGTACTTTTTCCTTCAGTGTAGTATTTTTAAATATATGTATAGGTATACTTTCAGGTAGGTATTTTGGAAAATATTTATCGATGTGTACCAACATTTTATTGCATCGACTTACTTCCATCAAAACCATTTTATAATGAAAATAATATATTCCTTTATTTTAAACCATTCGCCGCATATTTAAAGGCGTTGTTGTCATATAGGGTGTTCAGCGGAAAAATTTCAAGATCAAATTATAATTCCTCGTAAACCATCAGGGTGAGGTAAGTGGGAGGTGTATTATTTGACGCGCGTGATTTTCGGATTTGCTAGTCGCAATGAGTCGCTGGTGGGGAGCGCACCGCGTGTTCGCGGTTGAGCAATATTTAAAGTACGGTGACTCATTAGTTCGTGCGCGTCGCGCTTTTTGTACTCACTTTAATATTCGACGAGTAAGCGATGGGCCGAGCACGCAACTTATCTGAAGTTGTATTCAAAATTTCAGACAAGAAAGGACAATGGTCAACCAAACTCCTCCGGGACCATCAACGTCAGCAGCGACGCCAGAACATGTAGCTCAAGTTCGAAGTGAAATTAAGCGCAATCCGCGTAAATCGACAAGGAAGATTGCAACCTTTAGTGGAATAAAAAAATTAACAGTGTACGTTATTTTGAAAAAGAAACTACAGTTTCACCCTTACAAACTGCAAATCATGCAGTTTTTCAACGAAAATTACCATTCTTTACGTGAAACCTTAGCGAGAACGATGCAGGAACGTTTTGAAATAGTACGAATGCTTGGAAACATATTGTTTACTGACGAAACACATTTTCATATCGATGGCTATGTTAATAAACAGAACATGAAATACTGGTGCCCCGATAACCCAAGAGAACGCCATCAAAAACATTTGCATTGTCTAAAAACGACAGTGTGTTGTACAATTTCTGCCCGAGGGATAATTGGCCCTTATTTTTTAACCAACGAGACAGTCACTGCTAACGTGTATTGCCGAATGATCAACGAGTTTTTGGTACCGAAACTGCAGCTGTTTCCAAGGTTCAATAACAGAACACAATTTCAGCAAGACAGGGCTACTCCACACATAGCCAGAGTTTCAATGAAGAAGCTGAGGGGAATTTTTCCCAATAAATTAATCAGCAAGTACGAAGACATCCCTGGATACCTCGGTCACCGGACCTTATACCGTCCGACTTTTTTTTGTGGGGATACCTCAAGTTGAGAGTTTACAGCAACAATCCTCGGACAATTCAGGCCCTACAAGAAAATATTCGCCGTGAATTTGCTGCCATTAAACCAACGCTTTGCTCTCGCGTGTTCGCAAATTTAAGAGTCCGATTGCAAGAGTGTCTTGGGAGAAATGGACGGCATTTAGACGATATTGTTTATAAAACGTTAAATTAGCATCGTTAAACTTCATTTTGTATAAATAAAATAAGAGAATAACATTGTAGTTTTTTTTTTTATTTAATATTAAACTTGAAAATTTTCTACTGAACACCCTTTATTTCATTATTTTAAAATAATCAGTTTATATCTAGTTATATTTGTTATATTTTTTATTTATTATCTTTGTTTTATTAACCACTGAATTAAGTTTAAATACATCTACCGGTTTCGAAAAATACTATTTTCTTCTTCAGGATGTCATAACTAACTAAAAATATATATCATTGTTTCTTCACCAGAATCTATTTTTAAAAAAAAACAACAATTATTTTAAAATAAATTTAGTACCTAACTCAAATTGTTGCTTAATACAAATTTAGTCGAATAATTTTTAGGAAAAAAATTTAGAATGGGACTCGTAGTTAAATTAAGTTGGTTGTTTATAATTTCTTGATTAGTTTTACATGCTTTATTTATCTCCAACGATTCCAAATTATTTAATTTGTGACGAACACCGTTTGTATGCAAAATTGACAATTCCAATTTTTTATCAAAACCATGACCATTTTCTATCAAATGATTAGCAAATTCTGAAAACTCACTATTGTTCAAACATCTCAAATGCTTTGTGAGAAATCATTTGATAGAAAATGGTCATGGTTTTGATAAAAAATTGGAATTGTCAATTTTGCATACAAACGGTGTTCGTCACAAATTAAATAATTTGGAATCGTTGGAGATAAATAAAGCATGTAAAACTAATGAAGAAATTATAAACAACCAAAATAGTATTTTTCAAAACCGGTGGATGTATTTAAACTCAATTCAGTGGTTAATAAAACAAAGATAATAAATAAAAAATATGAATTTTAACCACAAAGTTAATATTGCTAATTTTAAAAGTAATATTTGTTGTAAATCAAATCAGACGAAACAGCTTATAAAAATTATAATTATTACTTATTGTAAAAATAGAAGTGAAAGTATAAAAAATCGAATGAGTACAATAATGAGAACTTTCTTGGTTATATGTAAACATCGCACATGTGTGTGTATATGTGTTATATGTACAATTCACTGGGAAGGAAGAAAAAAATGAAATTTTATTACATTAAAAATTTAAAATTTCATTTTTTAGAAAACGGTTACTTAGCATTGTAGTCGGCACAGGTAGGTACAAGTTGTGTATTATTTTATAATTTAAAAATTTTATTAAATAAGTTCCTTACCGTACTTACACACCAGAACGTGAAAGAACATTTTAATTAATTATAATTCTATCTAATCAGAACGTTATAATTCTTCGAACATGTGAATTTCTAAAAAGTGTTAAGACGTAAGTTTGACGTATATGACTTCTGAATAAAATAAGTAATCACCATGGTAACGAGTATTTATTTGATCACTTTTTCGCTACATATTCTTCTGAGATCACTCTAGTACTGAAATTTGAGGGGGACGCGAGCTAAGATAAAAAATTTAAAAATAGGAATGGAAATGGACATAATAATTTAATTATTAAAGAGAACACATTTTTGTTGTGAAGTTGTAATTATTCAGAACATCTGTGATATTTTAAATACTAATTAAATATATTAAGTAGAAATATATCCCGGTAGCAATAACAATATTTTTCGATAAAATTGATTTTATATATATATTTCTAATAAATACATTTAATTTGAATTTTAATAATTTAATATTGTTTATAGCTATAGGCTACTAACCAAGTATACGTAGTTATTTAAGTTGTCAATTTTAACATACTACACAACAGTTAAATGGAATTTACCTGTAAGTACTTAATAATTACTAATAAGCATTTAAACATTAACATTTTCTTTGATTTTTATATTAACTAGTCCTTGAAAAATATCAATGTATAACATAAATATGCATCAAAACAAATTCAACAAAGCGGCTGTTTATGACAAACTGCAAAAAGAGGATTTGTCCACTTGGAGTTTACTGATCCTTGGGGGGGGGGGGGGGACTAAGAGCCGCCTTCGGATTATCTGACGGGGGTGGGTCTGGTGAGAGTCGAAGGGTGGAGGGAGGACCATCGAATATCCGGTATGCCATTCTAGCGGAGCCGGAAATGCCAAAATATACACACGTCATAGTTTCTTTTCAAGTGACATGTGTAAAATATTTTTGTGTATTTTGCGCACATACGACTGTCATATTTTGGTGGAGAAAATTGATTCCAGTACACACGAATACATAATATATTTGTAAAATATAATCAAACTAATTTTTTAAAAATTCACATAGCAGTTCACAATCAGAACCTTCAAAGAAATGACATAGAAGCTTAGTCAAAACAAAATTCATTCAAGATTAGATGAAAATAATTGTGGGCTTTTTTATTTTTTGTGTTGTATCTAATAATAAAGCACGTCGTCGATATTATATCTGGATCTGGATACCAAAATAGTTTTTAAGAAATCTTAATAGAAATATTAATTTTCATTTACAATCTTTCCGCATTGTGCAAAAGATGTCATCCATGTCTAATATTTGTTAAAACTGCTGTGAATAATTCATAGATATTTTAATCTCAATCTCAATATTTTTTTGCATTGCAGATCAAAATGGTTGTACACAAAATATATTTTTTTACATGTTCATATTATTTCATTTCTTTAAGTTCACTATATCCTTCGTGTTTATGCTTTTAATAATATTTTGACGATATTCATATCAATTTAAAATAGCTCTAGGTGTACATATTACGAATAAGTATTTTGTTTCTACTTACTGAAAATAAAGTCACCAATATAATAAGGAGTTTCCAAATTATATTTCTACACTTATCCACTGACGAACATTTCTCAGCCAAGAAATCGTCCTTCGACCCATACCCTCTGTCTTGAACTCCTCCTTTCATAGCAAGGGCCACTCAGTACCAAAATGACCATAAGAAAATATGCATTTATTATAGGTACCTACTCTGATAAATATAACCATAAAATAGACTTCCTGTCGTGATATAAGTGATACAATATTTAATCAAATTCTAATTCTTTTGGAGAAATATTAATAATATGCTATTATAAAATTATCAAGATTAATTTTTGAGAAGATTAATTGAGAAATTCCCTTACTTTCCATATATCAGTCTACAATTTGCAACCCTATTTCTATCTACATTTTCTCATCAGGTTTGTCATATTTTAGATCTTTAGTAACCTAACCTGTAACGAGGTTTGTCATATTTTAGATCTTTAGTAACCTAACCTGTAACGAGAAATAATTCTTTAACATGTATATTAGATACCTACGTATTTGAGAACCGTTGAGAATTGTTGTGGGAACATTTATGTGTATGATAGGTAACCTTTAGTTATTAGATTTTTTATATTTTTGTTACCTATCATTTGTTTATTTTCGAAATAATAAAAAATTATGTTAAAAGATTGCAAAATACACCCTCCGGCTATGGGTAAATATTCTATAAAACGCCGTCAAAAGCTACCCTTTCATAATTATTAATAATTTTAATGAAATTATTTTGCATTGAAATATATACAACAATGATACTATTGAACATAATGTAAGCAGGATGTTGCATCGATATTATTAGAGTATTCGATTGCACAGAATATTACATTACTGATTGGTTCACTGTACGCCGGCGAGTACTTACCTACCTGTTTCGTAACAATATTACATAGCACGGCTAAATTTATCGGAAATTTGTCAAGTACATCACGTACGAAATATTTATGTTGTCACGTTGTCAAACACCAAACAATACATGTTTCCGTTTTGTTACCTACTTACCAATATTGTTATATTTCTAAAAAAAAAATGTATCAATTTAGTTATCACGTTTGTTTACCCCGTAATAAAAAAAATATATAAATGCATTAATCATACATTATTTGCGATATTTTTTATTTTTAAAGAGACACATATACTACCATTATTTCCGATCCGGTGATATATTAATCAAGCTATTGAAATTGTGCGTATGCACGAATGACACTTGTCTCGGAGACTGGTCTCGAAAGTATTATAAAAGAATTGTTAATTTTTATGGTGATTTTTATAATATTCTTAAAAAATACATTAGGTATGTAGAATTACATTTTTTTTTAATTACGTACTATTTGAATATATTCTGACGTGCATAAATAAACATTTTTCGCGAAAAAAATATGTATAAATAGGTACCAGCTAAAAAAATAAAATATACTATTAGTTATATCTTATTTTGTTTTGTTATCCTCCTAAAAAATTATCCTTCCAATGACAGAATTACGATATGGAACGTATTTAATATTAATTACCTTTTTTAATATATTATATTCTGACTTTTCGCTCAATCAATATTCTATGTTAAATATTAATTAAATATATTATTTAGAAAGATATACATATAAAATCAATTTTATCTATAAATATTGCTGTTGCGCCACCGGGTTTCGAACCTGAATCTCTTTCCAAACCGGGGAAGGTGCATTATCCAACTATGCTACAACGATTATCAGATTACTCAAAGGTATTTGAGATTCAGTAAAAATAAGGTAGATGGATCTTTCAAATAATGGAACGATTAAATGTATTAATATCGAAAAGGCAACATATAGGTTCTAAAATTTGTATCTAAAAATATCGTCGCTGTAGCATAGTTGGATAATGCACCTTTCCCGGTTTGGATAGAGATCCAGGTTCGAATCCCGGTGGCGCCATAACAATATTTTTCAATAAAATTGATTTTATATGTATATCTTTCTAATTAATATATTTAAAATATCACACACCTATGTTCTGAATAATTACAACTTCACAATAAGAATGTGTTCTCCTAATAACATTGTATGTATTTTACCGATTTTTTTAATTGGCTAGTATATGAATAGGTATACTAATTATTTCTGATAGGAGTAACATTGAAATTATTATAATTAACGGTAACACTTGTCAAAATAGGGACTCAAACCAAACATATTATGTACATTCGTGAACTTTAATTTATTTTAAGAGATTCTTAATTTATTTACTCGGTGTATATTATTTCATCTTAATAACTCGTTACAGGTTGTGATACATAACAAAATGCCTTACTTATTTACCATTTCGTCATTTCTCCAAAGAGAAAATAAATAGAATGCCACACTCTGATCTACACGTGTCGATAGTTTAATTTACTCACAGGACCGTCCTTTAGTAATATAACTAATCTTGCCTAATTTTTCGCTGATGTCTTAAATTCTTGTTACCTCCAAAATTAACGTCACATTTGTTTCCTATCATCTTCATTTATAATGATGTCGACTACGCTACAATCAAATTTACTTTCGATTGTCATTTAATCATTCTTCATTACACAAATTTTTCACCGTATTTATTTTATTTTTATTATTTTTTCTCCCTATCTTTTATTTGTTTAAGCTTCATTTTTATGCGTCCTGAAGATAAACATCAATCTACATACTGCAGTCGGTTCACAGAGCGGCTAGGGCCGGCGCCCCTATTTCGAGGATAGGTTAAAATATTTAGTTGTTTTCAGTTTATTTTCCTTAAATTGGATACGCTTCGCCCCGACTGTACGGCCAAATTTGCAGGTAGCAGGAGCTGTCGTGTGACGGCGATGAGATACAAAACGACCAGCACGAAATGATAATGAGACCGCCGGCGGGCAGCGCCGCAGCGATCGACACCAAATCGCATTATAAAATGGCGAATGCTACAAGCCAGAGAGCGGGTAGCATTTAACGCCTATTTGCGCCCAATTTCAAAACACGGCACAATCCAATAATGTTATAATACACGGACCGGAACATTAGAGGGCGCGGCGGCTTCCGTAGGGTACGCGGAGGTTCGTAACCAAAAATTAGCTTCAAATTGGAAGACGTCTTTGGAGGATTATGTCGAACACGATTGAATTAGCCATATGTTGAGCTTGTAAATATTAAGCGTGATAAATGACCTTTTCATTTCGGCTTATGTTGAAATATCGTTTAAAAACACTCTTAATTGGAAACAATAAATATTTTAACTATATTTATAATATTATAACTATATTCATAATAATTTCGATAAAATACATATTTTATCGAAAACTAAGAGAATTTAAATATAAATTAAATTAATGAATCAGAAAGATATATAGATTTTTTCTGTACATACATCATTCTAATTGATTCATTTAATTTGTATTAAAATACTACAGAACTAAGTTCTGAAATTATTTCACTTCACAACAAAAATATGTTTTAAAAATTAAAATATGTTTAAAAAGTATGTTTTAAAAATTTAATTTAATCATTAAAAATTAAAAGTATTTAAGACACGATTATGGTTACTAACATCAATAATACATGGTATTTATATTCTTACAGTTTAAAAGTTTTTCGCTAATCTTATTAAATACTAACAAATGTTCAATCATTCCAATTAATAAAAACAATATGTAGCATTTAACTTCTCTAGCCTCCATTTACCCAGTAAACGTTAAAATTAATAATCTTCTGCACTATTTGAACACGTTCAAGAACACACAATTACTGTGTGCATTTTTTCAGATCAACGTACATTGTTTTGATATTGTTAATGAATTTTTATTGTTTATGAAGATATCTTCCAAAACAATTTAGCTCGTAATAAATATATATAATAATAGAAAAAGTACGTGATTGCTA
This sequence comes from Eubasilissa regina, assembly GCA_022840565.1. NCBI lineage: Eukaryota > Metazoa > Arthropoda > Insecta > Trichoptera > Phryganeidae > Eubasilissa > Eubasilissa regina. The sequence continues at coordinate 34,903,695 of JAINEB010000018.1, forward strand.
ATTACGAGATTATTAAATGTATTGGAATATATTAATATTATTAAACGTTCGTCATAATACATCGCAAACAGGACGAAGAGCATTATTACCTAGTAAACACATCACGGAAGATGTGAATTGTTCTCAATTATCTATAAAACATGATGAATTATTTTCTTCCACCTTTAAAAATTTGCATGACAGAATTTTGATGTAGTTTTTTATTTTATTTTTACATCCAATGTCGGGTGGAAAATCCATTAAAAATAAATGTGAGCGAAATCACTTTACTCACGGGTAAAATGCTTCATATTATATTCGGTGCCGGGAAACTTTATGGTTCTACGCCTTTAATGTAATATTAAAATACGCTAAGATAAAATAAAACGGTATTTATTTTAGGAGCTTTCAAAATATACGATCAGTTTCCTCAGACAAATCACAGCCAAAAAAGTGAACACTTTCTTAATCTAATCTAAGGTAGACGAAATCTTTTCGAGATGACCACCCTCTAAAACAATGAGAAATGTTAATACTATCAACAAAGGTTTATTACAGAAAACGGTACGTGCAATTATGTTTTGTTCGTATAAATAATTTGGAATCAAATTATTAAATAATATATTTAAAAAGGAAACAAAGAGATTTGATCTTTGCTATAAATACATATCATATATCTAATATCACATATATACGTGTTTTATATTATTATGCAAATTAAATTTTTTAATTACTGCGTGAAAATAGAGAAAAAAATATATTTTTATTTTAATACCAAAGGATTCGACCCTACGCTCTCAGATATAATTCACAACAAGATTACTATATTATTATATTAAAAACTAGTAGATTTATATTAAGATATATTAAGAATCTTATTTTCAAATAATATTGTAAGGCTTTTTACAAAGTCTCGCCAGCAGATTTTCATCGACAGCTCTTGGCTGAAAGAAAAGTAGTTTGTACCTTCGCTAAATATACACCATTATTTTTAGCACATAATAATAGATATTAGATGTAATAAAGTTAATATTTCGTTGTAAAAAGTACCAAAGTTAAAAAAAACGAACCTCAAATCTTAGTTCTTAAAATAATCTGGTTCCTAGTCAGATGTCTTAATCGCCATGCCATGGCTGGTAATGCTGGGTATATGAAAATTAAGTACTTTTTATGAAATGCTAACATTCATACACATAAATAAATTTAAAAATATATTAGAAACATATATTTATATATTAAAATTTTATATTAAAAATACATATCGAGGGTAAATTTGCTGGTCACCAAGGATGTAAGTATTAACAGAAGCATCGAAAATGTAATCTTGACATGTCAAAGGTCAGTGACTGGACCTTAAACATGACTGGATCTAAGAACAGTGACAAGACTTCAAACCTTAGTAGCGGTAAGAAAATTTGCAAGCACTGTGCCACGAATCCAATATTTTTAATTTTTTAAATGAAAATACGTATTTATTGTAAAGTTGCAATTTTAAATTTTTTCTTTAATAATTAAAACAAATTTAATAAGATACATAGAAAAAATCTATCTATCGAAAACAGATATAGACACCACCGGGACTCTAACCTAGAACTTCATTCTCCCACAAGAGAAAGTTCCGGCTTCGACTCCCAGTGGTAACTATAATAACTTTATTTTTCTATGTATCCCTCTAAGTTACTCATCTAATTTGTTCCATTATTTTAATTCTTCTTCTTTAGCCCGTCTGCGTCCATTGCTAAAGATAGGCTTCCTTCGTTGCCCTCACGATCCCGGTTTTATCTGGGACTCCTCTGAAGCCTCTTTTTTTATATCATCAGTCCAGTTCATCTGTGGTCGTTGTCTACTTTTTTGTCCAACCATGGATGCCACTTCCTCTATTTCATCACTCGGTCTTGCTACGTGCCCGGCATGGTCCCATTTTAACTTTACGATAGTTTGTACAATGTTGGCATTCGTTGGTTTTCTCTCTCTCAAAGATATACCCAGCATTACTCTCAGTGGCGTAATTAAAAAAATTGGTCCTCAATGCAAAATGGAAAAAAGGGCTCTCTGTATATAAAATATAAAAATATTAATTGCTTAGTGCTTATATTCAATAAATAATAATACGATAAAAATTAATCTCTTTGTAATATTTTGTTAAGCAATCATGCAGCTGAAAAAAAAACTTTCTACATTTTACAGCGATTTTCGCATTACGGTGGCGGTCTGGTCCCTAACCCGACATATTAGCGTGGCACAACTATTCGTATAAGTAATGTTTTTTACTGAGATGGAATTTAAAAATTATTAGCGCTGGGAAAAATATGGATACTGAAAGTTTTGTAAGGCGCGAACCTTTTGGGCCCCAATGCACCGCATCGGCATAGCTATGCCACAAATTGCTCTTCTCGCGGTGCTTTGTGTAACTGTCTTTTATAATACAATCTGTTATATAAGAGTCCATATCAGAACCAAAATTCTAATATAAAATAATATGAAATGTTTGATGTTCGCAAATAATATTATAATACGTAAACTCAGCGAGAGACGGTACCCATGTACACGTGTAGACGGGTAACGTATCTAGACAGATCCCTCCAAGATACATGGGCATACATATACGTGTACCATCAGAGGCATCTCATAATTGACTCCAATACAGAGGGCGAAATATAGCGTTAAGATTCTGCGGCTTAGAACGATTCTGACATTATAGACTAAAATATATATAATACGACTGCAGTTCTAATATATTCTTATAGTTCGTATAGTTCTATAGTTATTATAATTCTTATATTTCCTATAATTCTTATAGTTCTTATAATTCGTATAGTTCTCTTAGTTCTTACAGTTCTTATAGTTTCTATAGTTCTTGTAGTTCGTATAATTCTTATAGTTATCATAGTTCTTATAGTTCTAATACGAGTACAAAAGACAACTGAAGATTAAAGATCCAATTTTATATTTATTTTAAGGTGATACGGTAAATCTTCAAAATCAAATAAGATCAAGACTATTATTTTTGAGTGGGAATTTCATAAAAATATTTTTCACATTTTCTCTACACATGATCGAAATTGACTCATGTCTGTAATATGTTATGCTTGTGTGATTATCCGATTGCTTGCACCTAGGCGTAGAATGTCTTCGATAAATATAACGCTACGTATTAAAAACATACATACTCATTTATATTATCATAAGCATAATTTTTGTAAATACACATTAATACAATATTATTGTAAATATAACTAAAACTTTTAAATTCTTTAAATCTTATATTATTATATACTTCCAATTGTAAACTCAAAAATTATCATTTTCTGAACAAATATTTGTTTGATCTATCGTAAGACGTTTGCTTAATGACCAAATGTTTGGGAGTGAGTTTAGTGATGAGAAAAAATGTTACTTTGACTCACTGGTATTACTGCGATTGGTATTTGATATTATCAGTGATTGAAACTGTGACTGTGATCACAGTTTCGTTACTAATACGTGTGCGCCGCACTATATCACAATACACTAAATAAATGAATAAATTTAAAAAAACGTAATTTTGATCATATTTGCTTACATTATTCAAACTTCATTTGCGTAAAAAACGTATTCTAGCATATGTTATTAATATATAACTAATTTAATATCATCATAAAGAGAATGAAAAAAAAAATGTTTATTTTTCGGGTCAAATTCTCAGCATTTCGGGTCAGAATCTACTATATGGCGCTTATCACGAATTATAACGTCATTCCTTCGTGAATATTTTCGTTTCATATGCACATATGCCGAATCACGGTTCACAACCAAATATAAATAAAAATAATAAAATGAATTGCAAATCACGATATTCCCAGATATTTAATCATTGATAGTGAGTGTGACTTAAAGATATCGGTGATTGACTCATTGATTTTGAGCACATCACTAACACATTTATACTTTTTTTTAATATGTTTGATGTTGGGGGTGGCAACAAACTTTTTTGCAGACACAGAGGGCGTTCCATAGATTAGTAAAATATGATTTAACCTTCATAAATATAAATCGCTCAGGCTTCGTATGAAGGAAGTAACATTGATTTATAAAATCAATAATAGTCACGTTATTAATATTTACCTCTAATTTTAATCTAACAAATTAATATAAAATTCCAAAAATACGACTGATCCAAATATTTTATCTGATCCTTGCCAAAATAACTATATTGACGGCTATAACAGAATTATTATCATTCGAGGCATAAACCTTGTACATACGTCAAATGAAGTTTTCCAATCAACCATTATGAATTCCAATCACAACAGCAAACACTTTTCAATCCCATTAGAGAGAAAGTTTATTGAATTTTTAAACCGTCCATTAAAATACCACAGGTAATTTTACACTTTCAATAGATTTCCACTTAAACAAACTTATTTAAAAATCAGATACTCCACTTTCCAATCAATTTAAAAATCCATTTAATTCAATGATGTGACAAAACGTGTAATTTGCTAATAGAAAGTCAGATACTGGCGGTGGGGTTAACCCCATTAAATTATAGGGTTTTAAAAAATGACATTTCACTTACTGACAACAAATTTAAAGGGTTGATGAGTAAATTTAAAGCATAAGCAGCGATTGATCTTATTAATCACAATATTTCATGAAAAATTCTATTGCATATCGATATAAATATTTTTGTAATGATAAAATGATACATTATCATCATTGTTTTGGTCTTAAATATTCAAAATATTAAATGATTAATTGTCAAATTTGACACGCAGTATATGGCTACCGTATTACGGTCGATAAATAAAATAGCTAATTGGTGTACACAAAAAAACTAATAACTATTTCATTTCGAAGTGTATGAAAGTTTGATGAAATGATATGTCCAATGTCTATAAATATAAATACAATATCAAATAAATTTTCCTTACTAGACACGTATTTAAATATAACTTAATTACATAAAATATATGAGGTCTGCTCCATGATTTATTGATTTTATTTAGCAACAAACAAAATGATATGTAACAAATTAAAATATAAAATAAATAATAAAAATACCTAAAATGTAAAAATACCTTACCTTAGTCAAAACATATTGTTTTCCTAACACAAAAAAAAACTATTACAAATACTCAAAAATATATCAGAAGAAATTAATTAAAACTTCTAAGAGTGATAGACTTTTTAAAACGTGAAAAACTCGATGAGAAAATATGAATATCTATATAAGTGTTCATTAAAAGTATGACACATCGTAGATAAAGGGTTATAAAATGAAGTATATATTATCATTTTCGTCAATTGGCCAAAACACAGTTGAGATACTCGTACATTCTTAAACATACAAATATTGAAAGAATACTTTGTCAGGGTTTAATATTATTATTAAGTTAATCATCATGCTACTTTTTTCTTTGTTGTAACGAATGCATCCGGCGTTATTTACCAATAGAGCTTTCAGTCTCAATCACGCTGCAGTGTCCAGTGTCGTGGCAGATCATCAAATCAGTCGCACCATCGCTAACAATTATTGTAATATCGTGCGTCGTCGGAATAGTCGATATAAAATATAATTTAGATAAAATCGTTTTACAAATTAATAACAATACATTAATTTAATCAGATTTTATGGGATATTAAAATTTACAAACGAAATAAAATTAACAAATGAAAACATCCCCGATGCAAGTGAAATTTCTTTCAGAACATCCCGTGTTGCAAGTAGTGGGGTAACTTTTCTTCAGCCGTCACGAAAGTGACAAAATCCAATCCAATTATTCCGTACAATGGGCAACCGCGTCGGTCGTTACTTAACTGTAAATGAGGCAAATATTTGCGGTAACCCGACCATTTTGTACACAACAATCACAGTCAATCTGATTCATTACCGCCCCGGACGATGTCTTCCTGCCCGGGAAGAAACCCACATTTTCGCAATCAATTTCTCTTTGTCAATTAATTGCTTTTCTTTGCATTACACCCCGCTCTGTTACCGTTGCCATTCGGCAATTTCTCAAGGATGAATGAGCTTCTTTCACGGAAACGATCATAAAACGAATAATTATTTATTGTATTCGGTAATCATTGGATTAACAGTCCCAATATCTCGGTGATTGAATGTTGAATGTAACCTACCCTTTAGCAAATGGAATGCCGTATCATTTACCCGTATACTGTATTTCAAAAAAATAATTGTTGATTTAGTTGAGTGATTAAATTAAAATCTCGTGAAAAATAATCTAAAAAATCATTAAACAAATACAGATATCTCATAGAGACTAAGCTATTTTTTATTATATTTAATAGAAAATATATATAATTACAGGGCTTACGACCTGTCATCGGTTGGCTTAAGCGATCACTTTATATATATATATATATATAAAGTGATCACTTAAGCCAGCTGAAGACAGGTCGTAAGCCCTATAATTACCCCATACATCCATATCTTTTCTATTAAATATAATATAAAATAACTTTGTCTCTATGAGACATCTGTTAAAATCCAGTAATTGTGTGTTCTTGAACATATTCAAATATTACTAAAAAAATAATTGTTTTTTTGTTATTAAACTTACATAAATTTCACAAGATTAGGGATCCCGACCCAGTTTAAAATATTTTTGAATCCTGAGATTAGTACACAAAATCTTGAAATTTTCGGGTGAACTGTTGCAATCTCAGCAACCTCCATATTTTTTTATTTGGAGTAAAATTTGATGAAAAATTAACTATAATCCCTTCAAACTGGTTTAAAATAGAAAATAAATACAACACCTTCCATAATCAAATTAGTTTCCATACTGGCCGCCATTTAAATTTCAGAGTAGTAAAATCTACTATTGATAGAATTTTAATATAAATGGCAGCGAGCAAAAGCGACTGATTTTGCAACTAACGCCGATTTAAAATGACCAATTTACATCAAAAAGAGCTAAGTATGACTGTTAATAAATTAACACAACGTGTAAAAACTATACGAGAAGACAACTTGCATTAAAAGATAGAAAAAATATTAGAGGTTGCCAACTTTTCAACCTGTACCCACATATATTAGAAAAATGTTACGGGTGTTTAGTGCCTTTGTAGACACCAACAAAGAAAAAAAGGAGAAAGAAGGAAAATAAAAAACAAATTGCAATGCGGAGGATGGTATGATACGTATGTCTGAGACATGCGATGTGTTTCATTTTTTGTTTTATATTATTCTAAAAACCCAAATACAACTTTTCTAATGGTTGATATATATAATCTCTGCTCTATTGTACTTTTCTAACGGTTCATATACCTATATCTCTTTATTGGGGCTGAAAACAGGGAGGAAGAAGGTTGGTAAATATGTATTTTTATTCGTTTTAAAAGTAAGTACTTATACAGGAAATTATTATTCATAATGCATATAATATAATTATAGCTAAATGGAAAATTTATTCCATTTTCAAAACGTTTCTTTGAATATTTCAAAATACGCGAAAAAAATAAAACCCGCGTAAATATAAGAGCGAATCAAATATTTAAATTAACGACTTTCTAAAACGCTGATTCGTACTCCTGATAATAATACGATTTGCTCGGTTTTATTGTTCGCTCTGTCAAAATGTCAATTATATGAAAGGCCCGCAATGACTCGGGGCTGCTTTTAAAATGCCCACCATCACAAAAACGCAACCTCTGCAAAGATAAGGACGCCCCACACCGCCGCCGCCGTCGAAAATATAGATATCTACTCACCCTTTGTACCCGACAAAGACGACCTATCTGTGTCTTCTCTTTTTATCGCGAACAAGAGCCTCGGAACGTTCATTCTATTCCGAAGAGCGGTAAGAACGTAAAAACAAAAATCACGCCTCCCGCCATTAAAAGTCGCCCGCGCCGAACGCCAAAACACAGCGACGCTCTCCGCGCGCGACACGCCGTAAGCGCTGCCAGACCGCGGGGCGCTTGCGGCGTTCCGGACCCCAAATGTTCACCCTTACGATGTCACGTGCGACTTTTTGATTTCGGAGCGCGGGAGAATATAGTTCCATTCTTTGGCATATAAAAGGTGATGGCGGCGCTTAAGACTGGAGAGAAAGGAGGGTCTTTATCAGCGCGCGGGACCATTATGAAAGGCTTATCAAGCGCTGCTTCCTGCGTCGCGGAGCGGACTGGGGTGGAACGTGACGTAACGGAATAGATATTAACCGCGCTTTTTCCTTTTTGTGCCGAATAAAAGAAAATGGGAAGAGGTCGCATTTTGAGAATATAAAAACGAGACGCCTTTGTTTGAAATATGGTACAAAAATCTCTTATTGATTTTCTACAGTCTCTATAGTTACCTATGTTTGTAAATGCTATTTCGTGAAGAAAGTAAACAATGTATTATTAAACCTATATTTATGCAAATTCAGAACGTACCTACCTACTTATCGATTTTCTATTATTATTATTTATGTATATAATTTGTAAAACCAGTATTTTATTATGTTTGTAATAATATTCTGAAAAACAAAAACAACCTTTAATTTAATCAATGAAAGTTTAAAATAAAATTCAAATATCTAGAATTTACATACATTTTTTATCCTTGTATCTTTCTTATGATTAGTTAAATAGAAAAATGACTTTTTCCTCACCAATGAGAAACCTTCACCTCGGAAGAGTACAGGGAAGGAAGCCTAGCATTATACTTATAAGTCATTCATATATAGTAAAATCATAATTTCATAAAGTAGTCAGATAAATTTATTATCAATAAATTATACTGTTTTATTGAGATCTGCGACTATATGTGACCTTGTACCTGAGTGAGCTAACATCGTAACATAGCAGTATACACGTCAGAGCGACTAGAATATACATGCCATAGCGACTAGCAATATACACGCCAGAGCGACTAGAATATACATGCCATAGCGACTAGCAATATACACGCTAGAGCGACTAGCAATATATAAATGAAAACATCTAGCAACATCTACAGCTGAGGATTAGCAGCAACAACATTGAAACGACTGACAATATCTAAGCTTAAGCTGCCAGCAATTAAAATCAGCAATATCAACGCCCTACCAATTAACATTAATTTAGATAAAGGCCCTTTGCGAGTAGTTTTCATTTGGATATTGTTAAAATATTAATATTTAAACAGCATTCGTAATTGGAAATATTACGACACGAAACATTTTCTATTTTGTATACAATTCTTACAATTTATATGTCAGTAACATATATGACGAAATGAAGTAATATTTTACGAACATAACGAAACGGAATGAACGATCGATTTGTAGTAAATAGATACTTAAAGACAGCTCAGAAAATTCCGCTCGACGCGGTTCCATTGTATAATAATATTATACGAATGAAAAATTTCGGTCGAGTATAATGAGTAAATATAATATATTAAATCCAGCTAAATAGTAAAATATACGGATGATCTCAATATTATAGAAAGAGCTCTGCTAGCTGCCCGTGAAGTATTGTATTTAACGGGGATAAAACCAAAATAATGCGGCAATGCAGACAATGGAAACACACTAGCTTCAAAAATAGGCTTCAAAGATCACCATAAGTTCCATATGGTTGAAGACTTCACATATCTAGTGTCAAATTTGACCAAGGATAATAAAGAACAAGTTGTATAAATTAGGAAAAGAATTCCCACAGAAAATAGAACCTATCTCGCATTAAATCATGGAATGTCCAGAGGAAAACTAAATCGAAACAGAGTATAAAACTATTAGTGTGAAGCGTGGACAATCCGCGTCAAATTGGGAGAAGTGTTGAATCGTTTTGAGGGAAAAGTGCCGCGGAGAATTTATGAATATGTACGGGAAGTTTGGAGAAAAGATATAACGAGTTGTATAACATTTATCAGAATCCCAAACTTTCCATCCATATGAAACTATAGTGGCTTCAGTTACATCCAGAGGATGCAGGAAATTTATCTGAACTACTTCAAAGGTATCCTTCAAATTATTTGTAGTCACCAGAAATCGAACTAGTATTCCTCAGATCAATTAATCAACTTTTACTTCCACACGTAAATAAACCCATCAACATAATAATATTATATATTTAGATATCTTAAATACTAATCAAATCTTTTAATTAGAAAGATATACATATAAAATCTATTTTATCGAAAAATATTGCTATAGCGACGTAGCATGGTTGGATAATGCACCTTCCCCGGTTTGGAAAGAGATCTAGGTTCGAATCCCAGTAGCGCAACAACAATATTTTTCGATAAAATTGATTTAATATGTATATCTTTCTAATTAATACATTTAATAAATATTTAAAATATCAGAGACCTATGTTCTGAATAATTACAACTTCACAATAAGAAAGTGTTCTCCTTAATAATATTTAAATACCTACTAAAAATAGCGCGAGAAACTAAATTAATTATTAGCCGCATTCTTGATTCAGAAAATGGGCAAAAAATATGTCACGTGCTTAATTCACCTCTGGAAACCTTAACTGCCCCCCACCGAGACAGGGCTGAACCTTGCTCCCGTCGGCTGGGCCTGTGTGGCGGTACATTATATGAAAAGGCGTTAACCCTTTTACGGTTTTACTATTTTTTTCGTTATCTTAGTATGAAAAAACATTTTAAAGAATTATAAGGTAAACATCTCTATTATTAACACACGTGTGGTGGAAGTTATGCAAACTTACAACTTGTTATTAAATGCAAATACGGTAGGAACACATTTTACAGAAATAATTGAATATATATAAGTGATAACCGATCTAATTATTATCAAATTCATTATTGAGTCACAATGTATCGCGTACTTAAAAATCAATAAACAAATCCAACAAGTAACCGCGAAAGATCTCGTAAATTTTCAGTGTACTAATATTATTCATTGATGAAACCTCAGAAAGCAACACGAACCACTTGATAGTTTTCAAACTTAACAAACATTTCATAACTTATTTCAACAAAATTAAGATGTACTGCTGTTATAATTATGTAGCTAATTTCGTTAATATTGTTCATCACTTATACTCCATTGAGGAAATATTTTTTATCTTTTCTTTTTAATGCTGCGTGGAATAAAATATTCATGTGCCACAAAGTTTTAAGTTTGAGTTTTCTGGACTATTCTGCCGTATATCACTAACATCTCTGATCGATTCGGATCCCATTGCAGGATCTATCATCAGGACAGACCATCAGTCGCTGATGTATCAGCGGTGGATCCTAGAAAACTCAACGCAGAATGTTCTGAACGGCTGAAAAATTTGTTTCATTAAGTCTAAAATAAACAAACTATGGGGGATGGTTTTCAACATTTCAATAAATTAAAAAATAGACCTTTTAGGAATCGAATCTCCAAAATATATTGAAGTCCTAAATGATATACCTAAGTGCCATTAGATATTATGGTCGAAAGTCAAATTACGCGTACTTAAAATTCTTGGTATAAGACGTTTATTTTTTGTGAAGTGTCATAAATCTATCGAAGAAATCTAAGGAGATGTTTTCATCATCAGTGGCGTTACAATCCGGAGTAAGTCTTGCCTGCCTGTTATATATTTTGTCAGAAGGATGCGTGTAGAATATTTTATTCTGTAAAAAAAAGGTTTTTTAAAAATGACGTGAATATGCGTGATGTAATATAACCACTGCCGGGCACGAATGAAACGATTTGCGAAATATTTTAAAAAATTATTTGCTTCCAGTATATAAGAGGCAATAGTCGTTAAAGAATTTTGAATGCGCTCATAATAAGTTGGAGCAGTGCGATAAGGAAAATGTCCAGCTATAAAATGGCACTTTTCCAACTTTGTTTCCAATCGAAACACAACGGTTTCTCAGCGAAATACCCACTTCCCCTTCTAAATATCATCCCTTTATTGCAAATTTCATTTCTGATGCCTTTTCATACTTCGGGGTCATTAAAACAGGAAAATCTTCTTGTGACTTCAAATTTACTGTACATTTTTATTAAAACACATTTTAGGCGGGAGACACGCCACGTTTTAAGCTGAAAAATATCGAAATCGTAAACATCACATGTGCAGTTTATTGGGAAAGAACGAAATTATATAGCATTTATTTTTTACAATTTAATTTGTTAGAAAGCCATTGCTAGAAATACATTTTAATTTTCGAACACGTGAATTTTATGGCCTTTCGAATATGAGAATTTTATGGCCTTTCAAATATGGGAATTTCTAAAAAGTTTATGTAGGTAGTTTAAATAAACTTACGTTTATGATATTATGGTATGGTACTGAATAAAATATGTAGTCCCTATAGTAACGTGTATGACGAATTTGTTTGATTACTTTTTTATCACGTATTTTTCTGAGATTACTCTAGTACGAATTTTTTTAAGGAGGACGCGAGCTTAGATATGCGTGCATCAAAAATCTTAGCAAAAAAATAAAATATAACATTTTTAAATAATTTTTCTTTGTTTTTTAAAACATTTCATTGTTTCCAAAAGATAATTATGAAAAATTGAACGATTATTTAACAGAAAAATAGGTCATACTTTTATTCCATATTTGTATTAATTCTTAGTTCATTTTAATTGACTGTGTTATACAACAACGACGGATAGTATATTATCACGTAAATTTCCCTATCATGTGGTTTTTAAACCAACCAGATATTTGAAAAACAATCAACAACATCAAAAACCAAATCAAATCGTTCGAAAAATGATAAATGAGTAATCATCTAACAAATGGACGCAGCGGATTTTATCCGTTTTATTTGATGTTTTATACGAAGGTGGTAAAACCGCCCCTAAACATAACAAAAAAAAATCTTTAATCACGGAAGTGGTTAAAATAAATTTAAAAAGAATTATCAAAATTTCAGTCGACAATAATTATAATTCGGCTTTCATTCGCGCATAACGTCTGAATTGAAGAAGTGGAAGTTTTTTTATCCTTACTGAACTTCATTTATTCAGATTTTTCTCCCTAATTAATGCATTCAAGAGAGAATTAATGCAAATTCAAAAATCAGTCACACATTCAAGAGAGAAAAAGCTTGAAAGGAGCCGCTGCTTCGCCATTATGACGAATTGTTTCGACATTTTTCTGTATTAAAATTTTATTTTCCTTTTTCTATTCATCTTTTCCCGGCGAACGGAAACCAAAAGACTCGTTTATTTTCAATTTTATTATTAGGTCATTTTATTCAGTTGTAGTTAAAAAAAATGCGAAATAATTTTTTTTTAAGCTTCTACTTTTTATTTATTTTGACGATTGAAGTTTTTTTAATGTATGAAGATAAATTAACAATTTAATGATTCTTATAAAATAAACAATATTTTTTTTTTATTTAAATATAGTATACGAGTAAACAACGTAGACGTATGTTAATATGTATATCTCAGAGAAATGTCTATGGTAATTTTCAATAAGAAAAGTTCTTAAAATGTGAACCTTCTTGTATTCAAATACGTACACTTGAAAATGCGCGAATAAGCGGGCAAACTTTCCCGTCTAATATTATTTTCCAAGAGCTTTTAAATTTTCATTTCATAAGAGGTTGCTACTTTTTTCCCAGTTATAATGGAATAAAATGAGCTGGAAAATGAGTTTCCCTTGGAGCATTCCAAATGGAGAAACGCTAAGACAGGGAACGCCTCATGATTGTACGGTGAGAAAGCGAGATAGAATCCATTTTCTTGAAGCCAAGAAATAAATGCTAGTTGAATCTCAGATGAGAAAATTAGAGGCAATTTGTGCAAGTTTGTGAAAAATTAGCTCACATTGTGAATTGGGGATCAAAGTCGAAAGCGACAGCATTTGTATTCACTTCGTAAAGAAGAGAAGAATGCAAAGATTTCAATTAGTACTTTTTTTTATATTCTAGAAACAGATTCTGCTAAGAAAATCTTTAATCAAATTAGTAATACGACCGTTAAGGTGCTAATAACTTTAAACAAACTGGTAAAACGTGCAAACAATCAGTAGCGTGCGGTAGGCACAAAGTTAGGTTATGCTGTTACCCACGATACTAGCCAAGTACCTAGGTATCAAGTATAAAAATATAAAGATTTTTTTCTAACTTTGAAAACAATTCTATTAATTTAAATTCAGAATATAAGTCATTTTAAATGTATTACTTTAAAAAGGGTAAGTTCGCTTAAAATATTTTAAAAACGGATTTTAAATGTTTCATTATAATTGTTCAAAAACATGTATTTAAATAACTAGCTTTACAAATTAGCATAACCGAAATTCATAACAGAAATAATTTTCTATTAACATTTAATTTAATATAGGTAAAAATCTAACATAATAATACCTTAAAAATGCATACCTACTGCTGCAAACGCTTGACATAATAAATTATACCGTACAAATTTTATGTACGCAGAAACGCAGATACACAGAAATAACGAATGACTGGTAATAACAGGTAGAAATACTCAATACGCTATGAAAACAAAACGTTTAGTCTGTCAAGCAAAATAAATATGTAGAATGTGTACATATTTACGTAGTTTTCAGTAAGGATTAATCCTTTTCGAAGTCAACATAATTAAGCACAAATTGTTTGAAAAATGCAGAAAATACATAAAAATCCCCACACAGCTCGAGTAAGAAAATGTTTTGTTCAGTATGTTTCTCATACATCTCGGACGTATGAAACATGTTAGATGCGTACCCACGCGTACTTCCTAGCAAATTGCGTAACAGAATGGTCACGAAGTTGTACACAAATAAATCACAATTTTTCGGAATAACCCACGTCTAGACAAAAATCTAGCTATGGGTTACGCTAATCCGGGTAATAACTGCTAGAATTTTATAGGGTATTTTTTTTAAGATAACGATTATTTTGTTTAGTTTTATTTCCCAGAATCCATAGTAATGCACAGCTTTTTTGCTTGTATGCAGTGCACGCTCCTGCAAACAATATTAGTTACGCCATATTTATCGGTCTGCAGGCACTCGTCTGTATTTTGTAGAACAAATAAACGCTAATAGTCGTTCATCTATTGTTTCGATATATGTCTTTTAGTTTAGCCACGAAATATAATATACCACACGCACGATCTATTTTCGACGTGAGCAACATATTTATTACAACCTTCATAGAAAAATGTTCAACTCGCTGTAGAAAATCGAATATTAGTTAAACCGTTCTTGAGGAACAGACAGACGTTACCTTTTGTACAGGGGTGGGCTAGAGGGAGCTCGGAGGGACTCGCGCAAGCCCCTTATTAAATTTGACTTAGGCCGGCGAGCCCCTTGTTAAATTAAAAAAAAACATATTCTCGAATCAAATCGGTACCTAATTGCAACTTCTGTTGATGGTTTAAATGTATTATGAAACATAACACTTTGTTTCCTTTTGAAATTTCTTGTAAAATACATATATTTCGGGTGCATAGGTGAGACCTAGCTGATTTTTTTGTCTATAGTTTAACAATGCTTAAAAACGCCGATGTTTGATATATATATAGCTTCCAGATGTTCTTAGATGATCAACGCAACATTTTTGTGAACGATGCATTAAAAGATTATCCTTCATACTTCACACGTGTACATTTTTTTCCCTTTACCGTAATTGTGCACAGTTTTGAGAAGGACAGTTCCTAATACGTATTACTTAGTACCATCATTTACTAAGGAGAACTTCAGTTTCAATCCAGTGTTCTGTTTTGAAACATGGAATTGGAGCGAAAATAATAGTAGGTACCTATTTCTGTAGTACTATCAGTACTGTAGTACCTAACAATCTCGGGACTCTTCACTCTTCCAATCTAAGGTAGTAAGTACATATTGATATCAATTATTTTACATAATATAATTACATAATATAAGTAACATTCGATTGCTATAATAATCATTGCGTATAATTTTATAAGAGTGATAAAAAAATCCGCCCTTTCCCGGAACACCGTGAATAACTTTGAGATTAAGCGAGCCCCTTGTTAACGTGTTTACACCCCACTTCTGGGTATATGTAGATATTAAAATGAATCTGTCATAAATGACAATTATGATTGCATTTTAAATAACTTAATGATTAATAACATCATAAAAATTTAATTTTAAAAACATGTTCAAACTCGATGATAAAATCCATTAGGTATGTTATTTTAAAAGTTGAACATGATGTTTTCCTACTGATTTAATTATCTGATTACAAGTGGCTTATTTTAAATTTCGAATTAAGGTCTCCTTTCTTCACCAACGTTAAAGTTCTTAACTCGAGATCTTAATGTGGATGGAGTAAATATATCCCAACATTTGAAATAGGTACCTACTTATTTTGAATACACTGGGGATAGTCCTCTAATAACTGGATTCTAAGTATATTTTATATTAGCCAAGTAATTATTCTCAGCAGCTGTATAATATATACATGGTGACACGAAATTACTAGACTAATTACTATAATGGAGTATTATTTTTATTATTTTTGCAAAAATCTTTTTTTTCGAAAATAAAAAAGTCACTTTATACTAAAGAAACGTCATATTTATTATCGCACCTAAACAAAATTTATATTAGTGTATGTAACTCAGATGTTTTTAAACTCAGAAATATATTTTTTAATCCTTATATGTAATAGATAATGTTAAAATATAAATGGGTTCACTAAGAGGTTAGGTTATAACATTTTTTATTATCTTGTTTCAAAATGGGGGCTATTCAAAAATAAAAAAATCGTAACTGCCGTAAAAAAAAATACTTTCACACATAATCTACCTAATTCTTGCGGTCAATATCGGAAAACTGTATTACAACCCTGTCTCGCATGAAATCAATTTTGACATTCTAATAATTCAATTTCATTAAATAGATGATCATTGTGGATGGGTTATTCTAATTTAGCTATATGTAATATTATATTTGAGATACTTTTGATATTTGAATATATTTTTTTAAATAAAAAAAAATCATTATATAGTCTTTATTTTTACAGAAACATATAAGTTTCTCTCTCACTGTTTGATACCAACTTCTTGATATCCGAAGCCAATCCTTTATATTCAAGGTGACATAGAGCTTCATCAATACCCATCGCACAAGTATCCTAGGTTCATCAAAATTCCCAAAACGAGAACTATCTTTAAATTCCCAAAATGAGAACTATCTTTAAATTCCCAAAATGAGAACTATCCTGTTATTTTGTATGCATACCCGTATGTTTCTGGCACCAAAGCCTACAACACTTTGCCAAATTATGAGAAACACTCGATGAACAATCTTAAAAACCATATCTGGAACTGGTTGTTGGGTGTTGACAGAAAAGAAACTGAGTAAAGATTTATGGAAATACATACTTATCATTCTTTATTTTATTTTCAACTCTTTTCTCTGTATTGTATTTTAAACGTAGGCAAACGAGAAAATTATTTTATAGATTTGATTATTCAGTGTTGTTATTTATAGAATATAATTTAACATTTCTAGATAGGATTTTGAAACTAGTATTTTAATCAAAATTAATTAAACGGATATCAGATATCTCATAGAGACAAAACTATTTTTTATTATATTTAATGGAACAGGGCTTACGACCCGTCATCGGCTGGCTTGAGTGATCACTTTATATAAACATAACGTTCACCAATTCTCACCCCTCCACCTCCACATTTATCAAAAATTTTGAAAGTTGTATATATGTTAATATGTAGACTCGCTTCGAGTACCACGACACCATCGCCATCTATGGACCAAATTTGATCGTTCATTTTTCCCTTTTTTTTAAACAGGTGATTTCTTTTTTAAATTTATTGTTTAAATTTCACCGTTAGATATAACGGATGAACCAGTCTCCATAGACTTCAGTCTAGTTGAGGAGACAACATCTTTTATATTATGTACCTACTTATATTATGTACCTACTTATATTATGTACCTACTTATATTATGTACCTACTTATATTATTGTATCATAAAGGCTAAATAGATTACCGTAACCGCAATATTGAAAATAATCTTACTGGGAAATTAGTCTCGCTCATAAGGGGCGGGTGTTGGCGGTGCGCCGGGGTGGCGGGTGGCGGGTGGCGGAGTGGCACCCTCCCTTATGAATATGAACACACCGCGAGCATCTTTATTCTGATATATTACCCCTCCATCTGTTATAAATTGTGTTCTTCACATTTAAAGCACCAAAGTTTATAACTTGAAAGTTTGCAAGGCGCAATAATCGCGGTGCTGTGAACCAGCGCCAGCGATGCTAATTTCTGGGAACACAAAATATTATTTAATTAAGATATTATTAAACGCGTTACTCTTAATTCTCAATTACTTCTGTACGTATAGATCGCGCGAAAAATATTTTCTAAGTGATTAAATTAAGCAATGAAAAACAATTAATTTTGCATGGCTATTCTAAATATAAAGAACTTACCGTACGTTATTATTACTTAGGCACATATAACAGTCCTGACAGTGTGAATTTCAACCGTCGTTTACTACTGGGCTTACATATTTTTCTTCTTCTTCTTATTTTACTAGACGGTGTTATAAAAATTTTAAATTTTCAACTGGGATTGCAGCACAGACACTGGGATACATTATATTAGAAACATGCCGAACCATTTACTAACTATAGTTATATTTCCACGAACATGAAAAATTAGAGTTCCTACAAAAGTAATTCGAGATGGAAGATTAGGAAATTAATTTAAATAACATAATCACTTAGAGATGCTTCGCATAAGACAGGATCCCGAGTCTTGCAGTTCATCTTGATCCCGAATCACAACCGAAATAGAAAGGAATGAACAGCGTTAATCTGAAACTGGCAGACCACTAATGCTAAGACAAGACGTGCGGGTTTCTCGGTTATTCCTAGAAAAACCCTAGATCCGCCACTAAAATCCGCTCGTGTGTGGCTAGCTAGCTAGTGATGAAGATCGAAGCCAAGAATGACGGACCAAAATCGTACTGATGATTGAATTTGGAAACCCTGGCGCCCGACGTCTGGTGTCCTCACTGGTACACAAACAAACCTGACAATTTGGCAGGATAATTTTTATCGCGGCACTGGATCGAGCGCCGCCCGAAGTTGGCGCCGAGTTCCACACTCGAAGCGCGGCGAGATAATCGGCTGAATCGGCTTGATTTATTCACCGCTCACGGCGAAAGTTTCGGCTTCCGATACATTCCGCCCGCGGATTTCCCGCAAGTCGAGGAAACTTTGAATTAATTTTCATACCAGAAGAGCACTTATCAACAGCGCTACGTCGGAAAAGGTTACTTAATTTATTGCCCTCTCTAATGAACGGATTGTGGATGCGGCATAATGTTGTTACATAATGTAGTCTCAAAACTCGCACAATGATTGGCTTATTACAAAAACCGGTTACATGTATCGGACATATTACTATATCATGCGGCTGGCTCTCTGGCCTTTTATCAATTTTGTAAAAAAATAAAATTATACGTATAGTTACATGCGAACATTTAAAGACACGAATGTCCGTGTCCAAATATTAAAGTAGGTGTAAAATTCTAAATTGTACCGAAATCTCAAATTTGGCAGCAGCGCGTAAGGTTAGTTCGTGTTTTTGCCGCTCGGAGGCGTGCAGGACCCGGCTCGCAATGTTAACAGTAGTCACGTGCGGTCTTACGATTCTCTGGATTCGATTTTGTTCGATTTACGAACAAACTTAACTTGCGAACGAGCTCTCGGACCGGATCTTGTTCATATGCAGAGGACTTACTGTATATTTTATGTCACACGTGACATTTCATAGTCTTTATCGCTGTTTATCCCAGCTTAGTCTAGAGCGAGCCATCGATCGCCTTCCCTCCAAAAGATACGTACATCTTGGTAGTCGTTCTTCTCGCATTCACGGGACGTGTCCAAGCCACCTTAATTGACATATTTCTATATGTAGAAAAGGGGTCTACCTTAATATATGAAGACAGATTGTGTCTCGATTAGTCAGTAAGAAATGAAACGACGCAAGCGTGCTATATTCTTCTGTCCGGACACACAATTCTAGTCTTTATTTATACATCTTCTCATGAATGCTCGTCGATTATCATCTTCTAATATCTGATTTATCTGGTCACGCCAAATCCCCTATTTCTGGTGCCACTCGCGTCATACATATTTTTTACCAACCACTCCTCATTTCCACATTTGTTCCACAAACAACACAATCGACCGTATCTTAATCCTGTTAACTATGTTTGATACCTTTTACATATATATTTGTACGGAAAAGGTATAGCAAATAAATAAATAATTACAATTCGTAATAAACCTTTAATTTAAAGAATACCGTGTACAAAACCAAACATAACTGTAATTTATTTTAAAACAATACTAAAGAGCTACAAAAATTCATTGATTCTAACAGTTTATGCACTATTACCACAATTTTATTCCTTATAACTTTTTATTTTAAGTAACAAGACTCGTTAAGCTAAAGTCGCCCTTTGCCGAGCGCCCGTTTGTGCTGCTATGGGTTGATTCTCCTCCGGCAAATTATTATTCAAGAATCGAGCGTATCTGCAAGAAAAAAACGCGAAAATAAAGTCCGAAATATGAAAATGAATTGACGATTGATTTAATTGATAAAAATAAGTTTGCTTTGTACCTTCAACCAAAAATTTTTACAGAATGTTTATAAAAGTCGATATATTTTGCGGACATTTTTATTGTACTTACATTCTGTCGTAGTAAAGCAGCTGTTCCGGAGAAAGAGATGGCCGAGTGTTTGTCAAAGCTTCAATCAAATGATTTCTGGTCATCAGAACTTCGATAACTTCTTCAGACTCCACTGCGGTGCACCTCTCCTGTAAAATTGTTTTATAAAATTATTTTGCACTACAAAATTGAAATTTAGTATTTTTTTTTTTACATAATCAATTCAATTCTAAAACACACAACATTTGAATTTCTATCTTTTAGCGTCTCGCCAACTGTAGCCTCTCGTATTATTATTTTGGAAGATCTCTTCACAAACATTCATGGATAAAAGGTCTTATAAAGAAGTTATAAAAAAAAATTATTTGGAAATTGTTTGTCAACGATGTTTATAGCTATACTGGTCGGGGTTTAACATTTAAAGTTTTTCAAAATTAACAAAGCAAATTATGCAAGCGGACTATTTTTGTGTCGAAGTTTGTACGGTTGTGAGATATTTATTTATGACTAATTATTCAAAACGTCAACATGTAGACAAAAACAAAATTATAATGACATCAATACAGTCAAATCGAAAAAATATTAAGTTGCTGATAGTTTTTTACCTTTTTTTTGCATACACGGAATACATGTCACATCAATATTCTTACTATTTTCAAACTAAGCTAAACGCTTGTACTATGAAAATATGACTAACTTGCTGATGTCCTAGAACGAGGCGTGAACCCCCGACCACTAGATCACTAGGCCAGCGTTTTAACCAATACACCAACAAGCTACTCACTTTCAGTTGATTTGAATTAAAATACCACAGAACTATGTTCTGAAGAAATGTGTTCTTAAAAATATTAAAAAAATAATCTTATAATTTTAATAAGCAAACCACACATAATCAAGATAAACAGCATTATCATAGTAAGTGCGTAAGTAAGAAGAGGTAAGCAAAGAGGAAAGAAACTCACACATGTCAATCCAGATACACAGTTTTAAGCTTCTGATGCTCATTTTTCCTTTATTAACTACTTTTATCTATTTGTTTACTTGAAAATCAATTTTTTGTTTTCATAATCAAACATTAAAATATATCGTCACCTAAGCAGCAGCAACACCATATATCTAAAAATTGTGTACTTTACAGGAGAGAGACATTAGTTTTTAATGAATTTTGTACAATTACTGACGTATTACATACCTTTCTAAGGTTGTAAAGAGAACCAGATTCTTTCTGAATTGAACTAAACTTAACCTAAACTAAATTCCCTTGACTTGTGCACAGTTGACAGGGAGGTTACAGATATGTGGTGATTACATTTCTTCGATTTGCTATTATGAAACTAGTGATATAAAACGATTCCCCGCGAAAATTCAAATCTAATGACATAAATATATTAATTTGACAAAAAATTGAGATATGCAGTATTGCTGCTTAGGTGACGATATATTTTTTATATGAGAGTTGATAGAAACACAAGGCACATAAAACTGTTTTTTTTTTAAACAAAGTATTGATTGCGTACAAGGCAAAATGAATGCCGCTTGGAACGCAGAAAAATTGAGAAATTGATTTTTCAATGGTATGTACAGGGTGGGCCATAAGTGTTTTGCAACATTTGCGATGGGTGGTGTAGATAATGTGAGTGTTACCTACCGCCGTTGAGATTACCCTCGATTTGAATTTTTAATATTTATTTATTTTATCCCATATTTATATTCAACTTTGTTACATATATGTATATCTTACATTATAATTTTCAAAGTTTGCCAAACTACAGAACAGTTTTACTGCAATGATTGCTTTTCACATTGTAATCAACAACAACAACAACAACAAATACAACATATATAAAGGAAACAAACAATTACATGGAAATGTGTTCTTTCACTTTAAATTTTTTCTTTATTTTGCATGATATTTAATATATAAAACTATGATTCTAATATTATTCTACAAAGCACTAAAATTTGTTTTTACGGTAATGTCGACACACCTTCCGTCGCCAGCCGTAACATAGCGGTTTAGGCGTCTGACTAGAAATCAGATTCTCTCTTTTTTACTTTGGTGTTTTTTTTTTTATATATTTTATAATTTATTACGTAATATTTTTTTAATTCAATTTACACAATCCTGTATTATTATATTACGCTACACGCCAGTAACGGTAATGTACACTCTAGCAAAGGCACAAACCGCTTTATTTATTTTATCTAAATATCCGTCAAATGCTGCCGATAAAAGCTTGTCGGCGAGACTATATACCAGGGGACGTTCTACATGTATATTATTTGAAAATATAATTGTACATACAAAAAATAAAGGCACCGTTAAAAATAATTGGCGACCGTGAGCCGTTAAGATTTTAATGTTTGTATATTTCATTTTTAAATTATTATTTTTTACTACTCACTCATCTATTGTATTTTTTCTGTAACAACCTACGGTGTATACATATTTAGAACGGATATCGCACAACATATTGAAATCCGTCAGTTATTCAAATTCCCAAGTAAGCGGAGACGCGCGATATAATAATGGATAGAGTATAATGATTAAAGCGGACTGGAGAGATTAGATAACCGAAGCGAGACAAGGTGGTGACACCTAGTTCAGAAATGTGCAACCATTGCGAAAATTTTCTAATCAAATATCATTTATTGTGAAATTCTCACTGCTTTCAAACAAGGTATATTGAACTATAGCCAAGACACATTAGATATATCGAAATGCCTAGAATCCGAGAGTTTAGGATTTATATATGATATATCTTGAACGAACTAATATTCAGTGCCTTCAATCTTTCTTCCCTTCAGCGGTCAGTCGATCGGCGACCTTGAATCGGAATGGTTAAACACTGTTATGAATCTCGAAAACTCCGGGAGTCTGTGTCTACCTTTGGCGAAATAATGACATAATTCGATACAGTCCACTGCATCCGGAGGTGATTGAGTGACCAAGGAGAAGCGAAATTCGGCGAGTCCCTTTTTCCTGTCGCTGTGTTTCCGGTACCTAAGGTACGATTCCATTACCCGGTGAGACAGAAATTAATAATTTTGATAATGATTGTTCGTTCAAAAAAATAATAATTCGCGCTTCAAGAAATGTTAAAAGAACAGCAATGCCAATAAAATGTATTATTTTGCTATTATTTGAACCAATATGAGAAAACAAACGGTTAAAGAAATAAAAGAGGACAAACATTATGCACCTAACTAAAAATAACGTCATTAATTATGGGAAATTGATCATTTATTTTTTTTAATATTTACTTTGTTATTTGACGCGAAAACCGCACACTTTGATGTGATAGAATTGACACATGTCAGCTGTTAATATGTCTGTTTTATATGTTTTATATGCTGACAGACAAATGAACTAACGGACATAAGGAAATTATATATGTTAGATTGTATCTGAATCATCTGATTGAACGCCTGTCCTATTAAATATTTAAATCAATAATTCGTTGTGTTCTTCGTATCTAACTATTTTACCATCACACCGTTTCTTCGCAGGGGTAGGCAGAGAGGATACTTTCTATCCTGGCACACCACTCTCGCCTCGTTCGCTTTCATACATCTTCTCATGCACGCTCTATGCTTGTTGAAGTTTTTAATCTGGTTTATCTGATCATGCCACGTCTTTCGCGAACGCCTTCTCTTCATGTTGCCTTCAATCGTCGCCTCATATATTTTCTCGCACGTACCACATGACCAAACCATATTCGTGATATTAATAAGACGAGACTTGCACAGTACTAATGTAACGTGTGCACCCATACCAATACACAGTATTGCGTCTAAAATAGAACTAGAAATGTGTCTAGGTTTAGGATAACTAACAATTAAATTAGCTAATTTGGAGCCCGAATTTAAGACTCTATTTTCTTTACCCGGCCCTGATTTGTGCAATTAAAATGTGTTATATTTACGGCCTAAAGTCTTACAAGGCCTAAGGCCTTACACTAAATATTTTCTACTGCGGATGATCATTTCAGTGTAAAAACTGTCTCAAAATGATACAGTATCTTAAATAAGTAACGAATTGTGAACGAAATCATTTCGTGCTTCGCCTACTTAAATCACAGTTTCAATTAACTTTTCTGGCATCTAATTATCAAAATATACTAGTATCGGCTTGGGAAGCAATCGAATTACGCGGCGACATAAAGCGCCAAGAAATAGAGTGCGCCTTGATTCCTTCAGCTAGTATTTTAATGCATTAGAGATTAAGATATAGTAAAAATAAAACAAAGAAAAAATAATAAAACATTGCGAAATTTCCACTGGTTTACGGCCGCTGCCAATCAGACTTGTATAGACCTCACGCTTAGTACATGGAGTGGTGTATAATCTGATAGTATAATTAACATTGTCATTAGCCCAAGTCTCCTGAAGACACCTTGAGTGCGGCACTCGGTAACAAGGGATAAATCCAAGAAAAGTTTTAATACATCAATAGGTAGCATTAGTTAACATTACAAGTTAATTTTTTTATATTGATTTTGAAAAAATATTGAGCTAAAAAATTTTTTATGTCTTGAAAAAATTTAGAAATATATAGATTATATATAAAAACAATGACTGGATATTTATTTTCAATTTAATTTTATTTTATTTATTCAGGAGTACAATAAGTAATCATAAATTAAATACATTTGTCATTTTGTAAAAAAAAGTTTTAAAATAGTGGCACAAAAACAAATTATTCATATTCTGTATCTTACAAGAGAGCACTATTATTTATTTATTAATAGAGGAAAATATATGCATGAATGTTGATGACTTCAAAGTCAATGTTCAAAGAGGATGAGAAGCCTACTTTTTGTGATTATCGTCATATTACAAAAAATTATGTTCATAAATATGTTTTAACTATTACCGCACAACAAATTATTACACAAACGTATACGGGGTATTTTCGTATAAATAATAACAATTTACAGGGTATCAAATAATAGAAGAAATTAAATTACTTACCAATTGTTCTTCCAAACATTGTAACTGGGCTGTAGACAATATCGATTTAAGATCAGCTCCTGTAAAACCTTCAGTGAACTCTGCCAATTCTTCGAGTCTGACATCTTTTGAGAACTTCAAATTGTTACTCAGAATTTTAAGTATTTTCAAACGATCGTTCTGCAAATAAAATGTTAAATTTATCAATAAAAAGAAATATCTTATTAAATAGTAACAATGATAGCGATGATATTTTTTCGAAAGATACGATAAGATAATTCTTTGTTCCATTCTAAGTGATATAAGTACCCGATTTATTTTAAAGGAACTACAGAGCTATCCAATAAATGTGATGGAATTTCAAATAAGAATATTAGCCATGTTTATTAATATTTTGACAGCTGTCATTGTTATTTTTATCCAGTATAGTCTGCGATTTTATCATGGATCGTTTCACATTGGAACAACGTTTACAAGTTATTAAAACTTATTAACAAAAACTGAGACAATTGATTTATTAAAAACAACATTCAACGATTCAATCATTTCCAGAAATGGACCTGTTATTGGCCACCAGATCATGTGATGTCTGTCCATTAGAATATTTTCTGTGGACATATATGTAAGATATAGAATCAAAATCAGACATATTGATTTTTTAATTAGGTATTTACAAATATAAAGCAAATTAATGTATACAATACTAGCCTATCGAAATTAAACAAATATTATCAAATTTCGTATAAAAAATTTAAATTTGCAATTAAAATTTGATGTTCACATCAATCGCAGACATGTCCAACAGATAATTAATTCAAACCCAGACAAATATGTTTAAACCCAATAAGACAACAGTGTTTGGTCATTCAATATATGTAATTACAAATGTGACAGTTGTGGTACAATGGTTTTTTTGCATTTCACTCAAAAATAGGTAAAGTGAAAATATCTGCTTTTGATTCTATACCTCACATATGTAAAGTCACTTGTTTATGCTGATAAGCCAACCAACAACAATTAAAAAACAACATAACTCGTGTTATTGGTGAAATAGCACTAGATTTACGTAAAAGAGTGGCTGAAAATTGGAACCAATGAATGCATTGTATCAAACTTAGTTGTGGTGCACGTTTGAATGAAATTATATTCCATTGTTAATAGCATCTAAAGATCTTTCAAATAAATAAAAAATCATTGATATCATACTTGTTTTTTTTTTATTTAATTCCATTTTAAAGTTCCATCAAGCTTGCTGGATATAGGGTCATTCTATATAATCGATTTCACAACTAAAATATTTTCATTTAAACTTAATATATTTTTTATTTATTATCTTAGTTTAATAACCACAATTGAATTAAACTTAATATAAACGGCATAATATAATTAAAGGGTTTGCTACTATCAAACATCCTTTCATTCATCGCCCACAATCATCAATTATCATCGATCAAATATTATGGATAATAATAATTACCGTATTAGGCATTGCGCAATGAATCGTTGTATCAAATCTTCCTGGTCTTAACAAAGCCCCATCGAGCAGGTCTGGCCTCGAAGTAGCAGCCATGACAGTGACCCCTTTAATGGCTCCCTCCACCCCATCCAACTGTGTCAGTAACTGATTCACAACACGATCCGTGACTCCGGTCGAATCGTGTCCACGACTGAATAAGAAAATATTATTTAGTGAGAATGTATTCCAAAACTATATTGCAACGAGATTTTCTACAAAAGTGTTGTTAATCGTATTAAAGTTTAAGTAAATTAGCTATTTGATTAAAAAAAAAATTTAATTGTGAAAAATAAATAGTTAAAAAAAATACAATAATCAATAACTGAAATTTCATCAGAGCTGCTGTCGCCTTTTAGTAAACTGCAATAAATGTGGAAATTATAAATAAAATTAAATATTTTCTAACAATAACTATAATTTTTTTTAAATTGTTTACTGAAAATGTTTGGTATTTTGTATACAACAAACTTACCGAGGAGCTAAACTATCAAATTCATCAAAGAACAGGACACACGGCTTCTTCTTCTCTGCTCTACAAACATAAAAAATGTTTTATAAATTAATATTTAAAGTACACTATTACAGTAAAAATTAAAACGAAAATAATATTTATTAATCCTATTACAGCAAGTAGATGGGATTTTTCATGCAAGGCTTCCAGAAGAAAAAGTATAACGATTATAGAGGAAATAGAATTTCAATCTTAAAGTTGAAATAACATTAATTAGAATAAACTATATAACTCTAAAGTGTCATGATACGGATGCGCCGCTCGTATATGGATAAGACGTTGGTCTTTCGTTTAAGGAGATTTGGCGGTAAATTTAGGTATGTTTCAGAATTGCATCATTCTGCTTGTACAAAATACAATAGACAAGTAAGGCTCGCTCCACGCTCAACTCCGTCTGCCTTTACACAACTTTTAAGATGAGTCTCTGAGACAAATCTCATCCGTGTACTCGTTCCCCAGCTAATATGACGATAATTCATAAGAAAAACTTACTTCAAAAACAAGTTTCTGACAGCTTGTTCACTTTGGCCTATATATTTTGACAGAAGTTCTGGTCCCTTGACAACAATGAATGAGAGCTGGGAGAAATTGGCCACACACGATCCTAAAAGGGACTTTCCTGTTCCTGGGGGACCAAACAATAAGATGCCACCGGGTTGTTTAGGAAATAATCCAGGATACTGCAAAATTACATTATAAAACCAATATTTTAAAGAATGCCAAATTAATAGAACATGCAAATTTTTTTTAAATATAGGATGTCCAATGGAAAAATTTCAAGATTAAATTAAATAGCAGCGAAGCCAGAACATGTGGCTCAAGTTCGATATGAAATTATGGAATGATAAGGAAGATTGCAGCCTGTACTGGAATAAAAAAATCAACAGTGCACGTTATTTTGAAAAAGAAACTACAGTATCACCCTTACAAACTGCAATTCGTGCAATTTCTCAACAAAAATGACTATTCTTTACGTGAAACCTTACCAAGAACGATGCTGGAACGTTTTGAAACAGCACAAACGCTTGGAAATATATTTTTTACTGACGAAGCACATTTTCATAACCATGTCAAACAGAACATGCGATACTGGTGCTCCGACAACCCAAGGGAACGCCATTAAAAACGTTTGTATTGTCCAAAAACGACAGTGTGGTGTGCAATTTCTGCCTGAAGGATAATTAGCCCTTATTTTTTTAACCAGCGAGAGACAGTTACTGCTGACGTGTATTGCCGAATGATCAACGAGTTTTTGGTACCACAACTGCAGCTATTTCCCGGGTTCAACAACAGAACACAATTTCAGCAAGACGGGGCCACTCCACACACAGCTAGAATTTCAATGGAGAAGCTGAGGGAAATTTTACCAATAAATTAATTAATCAACAAGTACGAAAACGTACCCTGGGCACCCCAGTCACCAAACCTTAACACTGTGCAACTTTTTTTTGTGGGGATACCTTAAGTCAAGAGTTTACAGCAACAATCCTCAAACAATTCAGGCCCTACAAGAAAATATCCGCCGTGAAGTTGCTGCCTTCGGACTGACGCTTTGCTCTCGCATGTTTGCAAATTTAAGAGTCCGATTGCAAGAGTTTCTTGAGAGAAATGGATGACATTTAGATGATATTGTTTATAAAACGTAAAATCCGCATTGGTAAACTCCATTTTGTATAAATAAAATATGAGAATAACATTGTATTTTTTTTTTAAATATAACTTGATAATTTTCCGCTGGACACCTTTATATAATATCACCCGCATTCAGGCAGAAGTTAAACCATATGCCAAAATAGAATACAGTGATATTTGGTATCGAGTTGTACATGCCATCAGATATGTGCATGCATTAAATTTCTCAATTTGTGAAAATATTATTACAAACTTACTGAAGACTGGGAAAAATATCACTTATAGAGATATTCACTCCTACGCATCTCAACATACTAAAGTCTCTAAAGGAGTAAATAGTGAAAATATTATTGATAATTTGATTTTTTTTTACTTTAAATGACGCGATGAAAACAATGAACTAAATACAACAAACATCTGATTTTTGATTGAGACACTACATAGTCATATAAAATCAGGACCAAGAATCAGATAATTCTTGAGTATGTTTGCCAATATTTACCTTCAAAGGCCAGCACAATATTTCGACCAGCGTTTCTTTTATATGATCCATTCCTCCTACAGTTTCCCAAACATTGATTTCCTCATTTTCTTTTTGGATCACATCCTTCTTACTACTATGTTCACTTTCCAAACACAGTGTCATGGTTTTATTCAATACTGAGGATAATGTATAACAATATTAGTAAATTCTATCAAATGACATTAATCAGTTTTATTTTACACATATTTTTAAATTATACTTATGTCGATTCATTTCAATTTTAATCAAAGGAATTACGGTCAACAAAAATTTCAGACAGGGTAATAATTGTTGCATTACAAAGCTCAAATGAACGAAAGAAATAAGAAAACAGAAAGCAATCAAAGCGAGTTATTTAGAAGTTAAATTATTGTGATTAATTCTATCAGGAAAAACACCGCAATAATCAGAAACCCTTAGAATTATTATAGAGGTTCCCAAAATTATTTTGTCGCGGAACTCTTATACAATTTTCCAAAAATCTCAGAACCCGTACCTATATTTTACAGATAACCTCTGCTGCCCCAATTTTAATAAGACATCAAATAAAATAAAAAATGTTTAAAGGGAGAATTTAATTAACTAAAAAAACATTAAAATAAACTAATCTATTTTAAATTGTTAAAAATTTGTCTATCGAGGCTCGTGCATTCAATTAAAGGCAACACTTCCAAATTAACTTAGCAAAACGGTGAGTACAATTTTTGTGTAAATAAATGTGTACCAAAAAAAAATAAAAATTGTTCTTTTCGTTTACCATTTTCAACGGTTAGTTGCGTTTTGACTGCCGCCCTTACGCGGCATGTTTTGTGTTATTCTGGTGACAATACACACCAACATTGAATTGTAATTTATAAAACTGAAATTTAACAACCCTATTTACAATGGATCAATTTGTACCAAACTAAGAATTTATTCGAAATTTGATGTTATATCATTTCTTTAAGAAAGAGAAAGCGACGAGTGCTTCTAAAAATAATGTGATGTACTGGGAGATGTTTTGGATGTTCTCAAATGTCAAGCATGGTTCACGAAATTTCAATCAGATAATTATAATTTTAAAAATGGCCCTGGAAGTGGAAGACCTATTAAAATGGATGACGTCATACTGGTTATCGAAACCGAAAACAATATAGCTTTATCTATTGAAAATATCATGTCCAAACTCAGATACTCATATACGAGAAATAGGCGCTATACTCAAACCTAGGACACAAAAGCAATGACTTTCGAAAGGCCTGGTAGCAAAACCCACCACTGAACCCAGCCTCACAATGAAAAAAATCATTGTTTGTTTGGTGAGACTGCAAGGGTTTTATTCATTTTTAGGCTCTCTAATCTAAACAATCGATATATATGCACAATTGTATTGTGAACAACTTGACCATACAGCGGGAAAATTTTTAAAAAATTTTGAATTTATAAGCATTCAAATCTTTTATTTAAAAAAATGACTTTTTTTTTGGTACCCCTAATAACTTTTTATAAATTTTATTAAAAGACACCTTATCTCACAGAACACAGGAATTTTTTGTGGAACCCACTTTAGGAAACCCTGCTCTGTGGCAAAAAAAAAAAAAAATTCATTATTTTGCAGTGATTTTTATCTTCACTACTTAATTTGAAAGTCATTTTATAACTCTCTAATTCTGGTTATTGTAAATAAAATAACCAGAATTAATATACACAACACATCAGTATACTTTTATTCATTCAGTACGGAGAAAAAATACCACAATAACCCAAATTATTATTAAATAACATTTTTAACTCAGAATTTAAGCAGAAATCTACTCCTAAAATATTGTTACACTTATATAACATAGCGATTAACAAAAAAAATTTAAATGTTAATATAAACAACCTACCAGATTCCTTTAGAGCCTTGTATATTTTCTGATTTGTATAGTAAACTAAATCTCTGACAGTAAAGCCTGCGGTTTCAACAGCCATGTGGTGATAGGTTTCCATTCGGATATTTGAAGTATAATACATACTATTGTGTATGATACATTTCAACAAGCTAATGCGTTCAGTCTGCCAAATAAAGTAAGAAACAATTAATAATTAATCAAAATGCACTTGTTTCAAAAATGTTAATGTTCATTTTGGTTTTATAATTACATTATACTCTGTGAACAACTGTAAACAAATGAAATTTCTAAAATTGTTCTAAATTATCATATCAACTAACAATGATTTCAATTTTTTCCAAAAATATTAATTTTTGTTTCAAAATTATTTATTTATTAATATAAACTTCAAAAACCAATTTAAAAAATTGCCTTATAAAGAAAGGGTTAATTAATTTTCAACATTTTATTTTGAGCCTCAATATAACTGTCAATATAACAGCTCTGTAAAACTGAAAGTGTAGATGGAAAAATTGCACAAGCCATCAGAATATACCTATCAATACATCTTATGCTGAAAATCCCGTGCCCTTAATATCATATTGTTACATCACTGATAATATAATCTAATGTTGCAAAATCTGCGAAAAGTGAACAAAGGGAAAAATGAACATCTTTGCTATTGGATTTTAAATAAAAGGGTATGTATGTTAGATTTGCCTGAGTTTTTTTTATCCAGATAAATTTTTTCCAACCACCCTGGATTACCGCCCATCGGGGTTTTAAAATCAAAATGTCACTAATGTAATCTTCCAGCAATGGGTTTACTACTATGAAGATCACCATTCAGTATTCAGTAAGATACTGGATAATACCGTAACAATATTTACCAGGTTATGTCCCCTTTCTTATGTTTCAGTAAAGTTATTTTCAACAACTTAATAAATTAATTCAATCACATTTAGACATAACACATTAAAATTTAATAATTTAAATAACTAAACCCATACATATATGTGTAACATGCAGAGAAGACAGAATGCCACACATTCTAATCTTAAAACACGCATTTCCCTTCTTTCACATTAATACACCATTCTACTCACACGTGTACATTTATTTATTTTATTGTTTTGTTAAAAAAAATACTTTTATAAAAAATACTTTTAAAAAGAATACCATAACTTATGCAAAAGAATATAATAAGATCCTTTTCTAATAGAGAGTGTAACAAGTTTATTAAAAGGGGTATTAAAAATAAAATAAGAAACAGAGCAAAACAATATGAAATATTGTAAAAGGCAGTTTCTGATTAATACACTCAACAGAGTACAAACAGATCTAATGCAACACTGTAACCTAAAGATATATAAAGTGGACCATATGTAACATTATATTATATATTTCATTTTTTAAATATGGTGAGCTACGCTGCGTAACATATAAACAAAATGACACAATACAAGAACAATGGTGACCTTTTCATCAATACAAGTCAATATTATTTTAAAACTAGTCTAGAGGTGTATCAACATTGAAAATAAATTGAATCAGGGTAGCTTTCAAATATTTTTCCAAGAAATTAATTATTTATAAAATACTTTACTTGTGTGCCATGACTGGCAAACAATATCTCCTAAATAATGAGATAAACAGTGACGGGATAATGAATTCAATTTCTGCAGATGCAAAAACACAAAAATAAAAGACAACATTTAAATAAAATTAGTTTTGTCAATACCTATCCTTTTGTATTTATTATTATTTATTATATTAAACATACAAATTTAAAAGTAGATTAGTTTTGTATATTTTATTCATCCACCAGAAAACCATTTTCAGAGCATTTCTAAAATGGGTTTACAAAATTTTGTGCAATGAAAATTATTAATAATTATTAAAGTTTTGTTAAATTTTTTTTTTTTGTTTCCCATGTCTCATAAATTTCATAAATGTAAATAATTTCAACCAAAATAATAAACTGAAGTTAAATCAATAAAAATATAACACATTACTGTGTGTTGATAAGTTTTCCCTAAAGAGTAAGATTTAGCCCGAGACTCACGTTTACCTCATCATTACACACATGTATGTATGATAACATATATTAATTCACACGCAACGCGATTGTCACTCCTGCAGTGTACTCCTACAAAATAACAATTTAGTGACACAAATTTTTAATAAATTATAAAACATGAGTGGTTTAATCAAATTTGAACATATTTACCATGGATAATTCGCGAATATTGAATTGAAATGGAAATAGCAATTGACCTTTGGTTATTTTAAATCCACTGTTCACAGCGTCCAAACCAGTTGCTGTAATCAAAACATGTACTCCTTCACACTGGTATAATAATTCTCGTATAGAATATACTAACCTGAAATAATATTTAAAATATTAATTCGGTGTGAACAAAGAATAACCAACAATCAAAACAATGATACAAAAAAAAACTAAATTTACAAATAAGAAATTGTAAAATCATATTTAAAACACTCACGTGTCATAGAAAACTGTATCCTGGTAAGACAGACTTTCATTTTCTGCAGGTATGAGTGACTCAATATCATCACAAATCAGTATAGAAGGGCTATGTTCCTCGCACAGCTGAAATACTCTTTGAAAATATTCAACAACATCTTTCCTTCCCTTTATCGATCTACATTCTATTCTAGTATACCAAACTCCTAAATCAGCTACAACTGTGGAACATAGCATAGTTTTTCCTGATCCCGGTGGTCCTATATGGTAAAAGTAAATGTTGCAAAATCGAGTTAATTTTGAATAAACTAATATATATGTACATATTTGAAAATTTAACTGATAAAAGGATAATGTCATGTCATCAGCCACTCGGTGTCATTATTTATTTTTTCTGTAACATATTATGGCAAGATGTGACAAACATGAGCTCATCCTTGTATTATAATATACAGTTGGCAATTCATATGAGACGTATCACTACTCTGAATTACAAATATAATATGTGATTTTTCTGAGTCGCTGACTTTCAATACTCGCTATAACACGTTCTTATAATTTCGAGAAAATCAAGCAAAACTGCCACACTTTAATATAATAGACATTATTATTTTTTTAGAAAATGTATTATTGTGATATGCTGGGTTTTGCTAACCCCAACATTACATGCACTTAATATTGTTAGCTAACAAAAAGTATTTTGAAAATGAAACATATTTTTAAAAATATATATATTCCAAATCCAATGACATGT
Source organism: Eubasilissa regina (assembly GCA_022840565.1). NCBI lineage: Eukaryota > Metazoa > Arthropoda > Insecta > Trichoptera > Phryganeidae > Eubasilissa > Eubasilissa regina. Next base: position 34,938,482 of record JAINEB010000018.1, read on the forward strand.
GTATATAACTCAAATTTGTTAAAAAAAGTATTACAGCAGATTTTGAAATTCAGTGACATATATGATAGTGCATATATGGTAGTGGTTCATTAACTTTAGTAGTCCTATGATCCCCTTGTCAATAAAACAATTTCAGGAAAGAAGGGCTGAATTTGAAGTTAAGACTGGGTTAATAAAAAAATATATTTGTAGATTTTCTATATTCAGACAGTTTTTATATTTTTATTACACAGAAAAAATAAATATAAAATGTACACAGAAAACCTACTTCATATTAATATGTTTCAAAAAATAATCAAGTGATTTAATAGTTTATTTTAGAGATGATTATATCAAAAATCTGTGAAATTTGGTTGAAATAGTATTTTAAAGATGTGATATGTAACAGATTCTACATCCATCATGTTTCTCAGGCGACCGTTAAATTTTTAATATTTTTAAAATCGGTACAAAATGATCTGATCATTTGATTCATTTAATTTTTAGTAGCAAGACACGAAAAACATAAAATATGTACTAGTCTATATAGATATTTCTGTGGTATTATAATTCATTTTCATTTCTGTTAATAAACCACTGGAATATGGTACGATTTTCTAGAGTTTGCATTCTCTCCTTTTTATAATTAAAATATTTTAGATTTATTTTAACTGTCATAACTTTTCTTATCTCCAATAGAAATGACCTCACAAAAAAATACTGGATCTGAACCAACTGGACGATCAAGGAAAAAGATGGATGGACAGATTAAGAAAGATCTACAACATATGAATTAGACTACAACAGCATTTTCAAGTAATCATAAATGTTTGAGTTCCGTGAGAACACGGAAAAAAATATTGCTAATTATTATTAAATGTCTTTTTCAGAAGCCCCAAATTCATTTAACAAGCAAACACTACATGGAAATGCAGTGAAGCAAAATAAATGTATGAACTGGTGACTTGAAAGGGTTTAAAGTTGAATTAACACTAAAAACGCTTTAAGCTAAAATTAAATCAAGAAAACAATCACCAAGCAATGTATGGTGTGTTTTTATAGACCCCTCCAGTTAGCAATTAGTTAATTACATTTATGAGCTCTTATCACATATTCGAATGACTACTTTGCACTTTCGTAACCGTTAACCTCATTCTACTGGCTGAAGAGGCCATGTGCACTTTTAATTAACTATACATATTTTCAGAATAAAGTGTCGTGGAAAGGCCTTTCAGTAGTCTCTTATATCACGAAAGAATATGGAATTAGTTTTGTAAAAAGCATTTGGTTTTAAAAATGTCACAATTTTGATGTTTCTACACAAAACTCCATCATTATCCATCTACCGGCCGTACGTAGATCGGTACTCGTTTGACCTTTCTGGAGTGTGCTTTTGTCCGCTTTTGTAGTTTTTAGTTGTCGCCATGTTATAGTCAGGTACATATTTTGTTATTTAATCATGTATTTTTCTATAAAATATATATCACCTAGATCAAAACTAAAACAACTCAAAAAGTTATTCTTCAATAGACATAAGTTAATTGCGTATACGACAGAGTATCTGAATACAATAATAACTCAAAATTCTTGTTTTTTATAATTGTCTTAGTTTTGATCTAGGTGTGTGATATTATTAAATATTTTTATTTTTGTCTGAAATTATTATTTTAGAGAAATTTATTAAAAAATGTCTCAGCTGTTAAATAATGAGAAAATACATCTGCTAGCGGAAATCAAAAGATCATAGCTGTATTGCTTCAATCAAGCTTCTGAAAGGCCTTTAGCCCATATTATTAGAGGTTCCATCAACAAAGCAATTTTACCACTGGACACCACAATTACAAATTCAGTTTATGCTTTTCCTTTACCTTTTCCCGATAATTTACTATCACTAATAACCGATATGACAAATAAAGAGACCGTTAGAAAAACAATATAAAAAACTGTGAAAATTATTATCAATCGTGGAAAAAGATAAAAGAAAACCGGAAATAATAATCAATTACAATAAAACAAAAGGTGGTACTGACCTTATGGACAAAAAAGGAAGACAAACAAGTGGCATGTAGCATTTTTTATGATATAACTGAATTTGCGACATATCTCTTGTAAACAAATAATTATAAAAATTGGCTTATGATTGAGGCACTGATTTCACTGAATTTGAGCAACGACAACATCAAAATGTATATAGTAAGTGTTTGAAAGAAAATATTACTTTTATAAATCACTCAATTGGAAATGAATGTCTTAATTCTACAATTGATATAATACCTTAAAATTTCTCAGTAAGAAAAGAAACGTAAACAATGTCCTTTACGTGAAATGGAAAAAATAATATTTCAATATAGTACACGTCGCACTAAAAACACCTCTGATAATTTGTGCTGCAATATAATTTGTGACAAATGTTTGAATGAATAAAAAATAAGAAAGTTTTATTTTGACACCCTTAAAATTCCTTGTTATGTGAAAAAAAAATTGATTTATTGTATTTTTCACACTAAATTCAAAATATAAAAAGTTTATTTAAATAAATAACTAATAAACACATTTATTCCATTGAAATACAATAAAAGGTAATGAAAATTACATATTTCAATTTAAAATCTCAAAATTGATTGTTTGATTGCATTTGATCATCTTAGGGTTACATCAAATTGCCACCAGCCGTTCAGGCCGGTAGATGAAAAATGGCCGACAAAATGGTAAAATGAGGTTAACATTTAAAATGTTATCAAAAAAGAAAAATCATGCTCATTTTATCTATGGTGCAGAGATTAAATGCTATTCATTTTACAGTGACTGGTAATAAAAATATAAATTGTTATGACAGCTGATCTTTTTCTTGGAGACGATATATCTGACACTCTAGCAGATGTTTGAAACATAGAAATAAATAAAACTATCACAGAATTTTAATAAATATTTCAGTCTTAACTTAAATTTTTGTATAAAATCTGTCAATATAGGTAATATTCATCTTGACGTAATAATATATTACAATAAAATTTAGAATAATCACATAAACATATCTAATATAATCAAATTAATTATTTTTCGACAGAGATCTAAATATTTTTAATTTAATTTGAAAAAATCAACTCACCAGTAATAAAAATGTGGTTTTTGTTAGATGTTATATTTGGCCGGGACAAGCTTTCTTTCATTTGTACAACGCATTTAAATATATCAATGCATTTTCCAACGATAGATTCAAAACATTCCACATTTCTACAAAGTTCTTCAACATCAATGCGTTGTTGAATTTTAAAAATATTATCATACGGTTGCACGGGATCTTTATTTACAATAACCTTACAATGCCGCAGTAAATTTCCATAAAGTAAACAATACTTTATTGTTTCTGGATATAAAATCACTTGACAAGATATATTTTTGATTGAAGAGAAATTAATTATGAAACCGGTATTTAATAGTAATGGTTCTGCTTCTGAAAATTGGGATGTGATATATGTTTTAAAATTTACTTCCAAATTTTCATACACTGTCGAGTCTTCTGTTACAAGTGGAGTAATTTCAATGGTTTCTGGCAAAATAGGTCTAGAAGGCGCATTTTCTAAAATAACTTTCCTCCCCAGATCTATATTCAAAATAGTACTCAATCCTTTTGGAATAATTATAGGAACGTCAAAATCTTTAATATTAATAAATTCTGAAAAAAACTTAATTTTCACAAAGACATGTTTGGGAATGGAAATCAGATTATTTTCTTGATTCAAATCTTTTTCAACGATACTTTCCATGCATCTAAGGATGTAAACATTATTTTCTTTGAAACCCGATGTACCATCCTTAATATACACAGTGAATAATTGTTTGGCGTCAAAAATATTCTTTAAATTTGCATCAACCACAGCATTAAAAGTTACTCTCATAAATGAAGGTTTTGTAGTTCTTTCAATTTCATATTTTGATAAAATAGCTTTGATATCAGTTATATAATATTTATAAGGAGTAATTAAACTTTTCTTTGTCGTTGAGGCGCTGGCAACACTGATCGTTCTTTTTAACTTGTTTTCTGGCTGAGAAATGACAACTTCTGTATGCTGCTGTAAGAGACAAGATTCTGTTGCGTAGATGTTTATTGATAACGAAGGTGACACCCAGACTACCATATTCTGATTGGCAATTACTATTCTTATTTGGTTTAAGAGACAGGATTGCAACATATTAAAATTTGATTCCTGTAAATAAAAATATTTGTAATTTTAATTAATAACATGAGTAAGAATATAAACTTATATAAAGACAATATTAAGGGCTGGTTATGTGATCAGTGGCCAATTTTTACTATAGTAAAAAAAGTTACTTCAGTTATTACTTGATCATTGGTAAAAAATATTTACTTATCAAAAGTACATTCAATAGTAAACTAATTTTACCATCCAAAATCGTTAATTAAAAATGGCTGACTCTTCATAGTTGTTTCAAAAGTCATCCGTCACATTAATACTTTGAAAATTGCAGTATACGACAATAAATCATTCAATATCCCGCAATTTTAGTGGTGAGAGTTTGTCTGATAATGATCTCGCTGTTTAATTTATATTACAGAAAGATTTTTCACCAGCAAAGTGACAGATTTCAAACGCAAAGGAGAATAAAGTCATAGATAAAGCATAAAATTGTATGTATTGCCAAATTTATATATTTAAAATAAATCAAATTTTCAGATATTTGATGATTATTTACCTCGCCACACTATTAAGCGGGATAAAATTTGACAGTAGTAAACTCGATATTCGAACAACCCGCAAACATATTTTCAATAGGTGATTGCAAAAAGTTACTATAGTAAAAATTTACCACTGATCAAGCAACCAGCCCTAAAAGTGAGAACACAATATCTAAATACATAAAACTGAATATCTGTTCTACTGCTACGCAATCCCAGTCTTTGACCGATCTAAACCAAATGTTGTATAGAGTTGCACAAGATGTAAGCACTATTAAAATGTGTAGGAACTTGAAAAAAGAGTAATGAAATATTTTTCAAATAATAACTTGATACCTTCTATGATTGACATTTCTCCAATAAAATGATTGTAGAAAAAAATAATCAAAATAAATATGGCCTCAACCGACAAAAAAGTAAAATAAGTCAAATCAAATCAAAAATATTGCTCACAATATTTACCAAAATTTCTAAATCATCTTCTGAGTCTGGACATACATTAACTCGCTCTAAAGCACCTGGTAATGGACAAATTTTAAAGTTTACTGCTGTTCCTTCGGACAAACCAAGTCTCTGAGCAAATAAAGAGTTCAACCCGATGCATCCTTCAGAAGTATTGGTTTCAACACACCAAAGAATAATGTCTTTATCTTCCCAAAGTATATTGATGCACTTTCCCTAAATTATAAAATATGGTATGTATATAAGAGTATAAGGTCAACAAAATCTCTTAAATATATTGCACACCTAGATCAAAACTAAGACAACTCAAAAAACCAAGAAATTTTAGTTATTATTGTATTCAGATGTCATATACGCAACTAACTTAGCTCCAGTTCTCGAATAGTGACATTTTGGCATACATTTGTGGCCTAAAATGTTATTTAGTTTCATAACTTTAGTAACAAAAAATTTATTTATTTTTTTGTATTCTGAAAAATTACTTTTTTAGTCGTCTTAGTTTTGATCTAGGTGTGCGATATGTTGAAAAATGAATAAACATATATCGATCCGCATAACTTTTATCTCCATCGGCACCAATCTCTCAGGGGAAAATTAATTATGTTGTGAATATTATATTATCAGATACATAAACTTACTTTAAAACTTTGCACTCCAAACTGCGATCGGTTTATATGAGCAAAACAATCATAGAATGCAACAAATTGGACAGTAGCTTTCCACATCTTTATGTATATTTAGTGAAACGTCAAAACACAATTTTATAAATAAAAGAGTTTTCTACGTATTACAGCAATACCCATTCTAAAATAGCATCACAAATATCCAAACTCCTAACATGTTTCTAACTACAGTAACGTAATCTCCGTTCTACGCTAACTACGAGCGTCAAACTTTGACATTTAACCATAGATAAAAGATACACATTTGACACTTGAAACATTACTTATCTATGCATGACACCTAACTTTTGTCCATTTTAATGATACCAATTTTTTTTATTGGTTAAATCAGAAGGGTAACCCTTATCTATAGGGAAACCTTATTCTTACCCTTCTTACCCTATGTTCTTACTTTACTCGACTTTCTTCTGGGAATATTATTATGAAACAAAATTTAGTTTAGCTTACAAATCACAAATGTAACTGATACAAATACTAACACGGTAAAGTTTTTAGGAAAGTTTGATCGATAATAATAACTATGGAACCGTATCTGTACTATATATAAAGGCATACTCGTTGCTAGAAATTGAACCAATGTTTCTGCAGATTTACGGGTCACCCCATTGCAAAATATGTAATTTCTTTTTTTAAATCTGATATTCAATATTGGCAGACATTTTTAGTACAATTTTTGAAGACATATTTTTAGGGATTAGTATGAAACAACTTAATTAATAATTTAATCTTAAATGTTCAAGAATTTACAAACACGCATTTTGAAATATTAAAGCTTCTTTAGAGATTCACTATGCATATATAATATTTACGCGTAGTAAATCTCAAACAAATCGTTTCAACAATAAGACATAGAATCTACAATTTCACGAAATTCATTTTACTTAGCATGCTAACCTTGACTTATTTAATATTCTAATCAGATAAATAAATCTGCATCTTGTGGAATATAATATTTAAATATTGAGCTGTGTACCAAGTTAAGTTATGATATAAGATCGAGTGATGCTAACGAAGATTTAAAATTATTAAAATTACATATATAATATAAAATTAAAATCCATTTTTTGCATCCTCGCCGTTTGTATTCGTTTTTAATATTTAGAAAAAATAATATTTCTTACATGTTTATAGAAAATATAATACACTTTTCTATTAAATTTGGTACTTGCGTTTAAGACATAGATAAGTAATTTAAAGTTTAAGATTATAAATCATTTATAATTTTAGTCAATATTTTGTCATGTTTAAAAATACACTTATTTTATAACGGTAAAAATTTTATGGCATCTACCTTTTTAAACAAAATATTTTTTTAACTAGCAACACAAAACATTTCCTATTGGCAGATGAAAATTAAATTTGGCCAATCAAATCGTTTCAGATCAACGGCCGTTGAAACATTCGGAAGTTTACGTGCGCTTGTTAAAAACGGTTTTTAGATTGTGTTTTCCGCTATATTTTTTGTTATTAATGTGTAAATAGAACTACAAATTCGGTAAGTTTATTTTATTGTGCTGGGTATTTTTGTGAACGACTTCTATTTGCTATTCAGAAAGTGTTTTAATTCATAATTGGACCCAACTCTGTCGAAATCAGTCTGTTACCATGTTTTGAAAAATGCTCCAAACGTTTTTCTGAAAAGAATTTGTCGCCTAGTGGATATTATGGTGCCTATTCTATTAAAACATAATGTGCATTTTAATAAATCTTACATGTTTCGCGTACAAGATATTTTTTTTGGAGGCGACAGTTTTATAAATGCGTTTCGCTGTAAGCATCACATGGATTGCATTTGTTTAAGAATATGGAAAAACTTTAAAAATGTATTTGTGTAGTATAGTAATGTGCGACATCGTATATGCATTCTTTACCGCTTTGGTGAATAACGTACTACGCGTCATGTGGGTAGTAGGTAGATCACCAGATAACAAACTTTGAGGATGCAGGTCAGTTCTGCATCGTTTAATCGTCAACCGTTTTTTTTATATTTATATTTTTCTAGCTTACACAAAGCTATTTCCGAACTGCTATTTCTGGATTTCGTAATAAGCACTTGCATTTTCACTATATGTTTTACCGCCATATTTTATTCTGATGCCCTGTTTTTCTGTCATTTTTTTTTTTTTTTTGTCGAAGAACTAGTTTTATCTTGATGATTTCCTGCGAATTCATTAAATTATATTCACATCTTCCTCGCATTCCACACTTTTCATGTTGGTGTTAATATCAGTAATTTTATTATATTATTTAGGTGGTTGAGAATATCCCCCTCCCCTTCCTCGAACATATATGGTCATCTTCCATTCCCAAATTTAAATGTAGTCTGTTGTATCATTCCTCCAAACAGTAATTGCATTTTCCCACTTAAATTGCAGTTTACTTGATTTCTGTATCAAAAAAATATTCACCCAAAAAGTATAATCTGTCTTTGAAAGCTCTGAACATAGTTCTTTGTTCTGTAACACATCAAGTGCCTTGTGATTGTGAAGGTCCTGTTGTTTTATAATTAAGAACCCATTTACCAAGATACATGATTTTTTCCAATTTTCCCACCAAGTCCGGAATTTTGATACCAGTTCAGAAATTCTGAAAAATCAAATAAAATCTCCACTTCAATTATTTTAATCAATTTCAAACAAACTCGATTATTGTTGAGACTTTTGTGTTAGGCGCTAGGCGAGTTCAATACAATTGCCTTTCATTCATCAGTAGATTTTGCCATAAAATTAAAAAAAAATCTAAATGAAAATAAAAAATTGGACCAGTAAAAATTTTTAATCACTGTGCAATGTTTAAAGCGTCAGCACTGTGGACATCAGCGATTGAAGCTCGGCCCGGGTTAGCAGTGGGTGTTGTAACAGAATGAAAGTAGTCTCATGTACCAAACAGCAGTTTTACTCTCATGGTTAAGAATGAATGAAGGATGATGTCTTCGTTTCGTTTCAAAGGATGATGTACAGTTTCGTTTTGCAAGTACATTTCAAATGCTATTTCCGTTAGATTCAAGAACGAACTTTATAAGGGTACATAATTTGGGGTATCACTGCCAAAGACCTTACACACAGAAATCTATTTAATATATTTTTATTAGGAGAACACATTCTAATTGTGAAGTTGTAAGTATTCAGAACATAGGTCTGTGATATTTTAAATATGAATTAAATATATTAATTAGAAAGATGTACATATAAAATCAATTTTATCAAAAAATATTGTTGTTGCGCCACCGGGATACGAACCTGGATCTCTTTCCAAACTGGGGAAGGTGCATTATCCAACTATGCTACAGCGACAACATTTTTAGTGACAAATTTCAAACCTATATGTTACCTTTTCGATATTAATGCATTTTATATGTATATCTTTCTAATTAATATATTTAATTCATATATAATATATTTTTTGTTTTATGGTATCAAATCTTTCATTATGTTTTAAAATAAAGTGTATTTTAAATTCCCTCCCTTTCAAAATAAATATCACGATTTTGATACTCATTTTAATGAACTAGTTCCTGTATCGACAAAATTTTAATATCTCTGAAAGTAACAAATTGTTACAAAATTGCATTTCTAAAGAAACAATATATATATATACGGTACATTTTCCTATAGTGGTGTTGACAGAATTTCCCAATCTACATGTATTAAAGTTTTAAATGCTTTTAGGTAATTTTTTGAAATACTGATTATGGCGCCAATTAAATTGGCAAGTAAAGGGACCCTCGGAGGAGTGAATGGAATTTTCACAAATGGAGTTAGCACGCGAAGTAGAAATACTCAGAAAACACTTAAAGAAAGCACAAAAATTGTTGGCAAAAGAAAAGCCGGAAGTCCTCTTAAAGAGACCACGGCGAAAAGAGCCGCTTTTGGAGACATTACCAATTCAATTTCTAAAGGTATTTTAAATGACAAAAACAAGAATATCCTTGTTAAAAAAGTTACTGTTGAAGCTAAGAGTTTACCCTCCTTGAAGGTTTGTGAATTTATTTTATCTCCATGATATTGTTGCTTTTTTTTTTTTTTTTTTGTTACTGTGAAATAATTATTTCTGCTTATTTTTAGGTGTTAAAACAAAAATGTCAAGACATTCCTATAATTAATAAAACTACAAAGAGGCAAAGTGGTGCCAAAACTGCAATTTTAAAGGAGAATTCTGAAAAGACTATATTACCTCCACCAATAAGAGAAAATGCTAAAATTTTACCCCCACCAATTGCTAAAGCAGAAATTACCACCAAGCATCACAAAACTTCAGAAAAATCAACAGAAAGCTTGAAAAATGGGTATACAAACAAACCTGTTTCAACCCGCCTCAGTGATGAATTTAGTGAAGTATCGCTGTATGTCTCAGCTGTGGAAGACATGTTAGTATTTACTTAATTATTTTAATCATAACTTTTGTTTTTTATCATTTGTGTTCAATGTTGCATTGTTCACTAATAATAATCAGATATCCAACATTTTCTTCAAAGTTAAAACATTTGTATTATTTACCAGATCAACTGCCAGCACCACAACAAATAGTGCAAATAAAACTACCACAAATAAAACAAAAGATTTAGTGGCAAATCATAAGGTAGAAGTTTCTACCGTTCCCGAAGGAGTTACAGATTTTGATAAGGCCAATTGGAATGATCCATTCCAAGTTTCCAATTATGCCATGGATATTTTCAACTACCTGAAAAGTCGCGAGGTTTGTTTTTTTAATCTGAATTATTTAGCATCATAATGGTTACTAATCCATCTCATTCCATATAGAAAGGGACTTGTTAGTTTAAATGAATGTAAAATGGATTTGTATAACATCTAGCCTGATTCCAGTAAAAAATGTACAAAAACTTATCATAAAAGTAATATTTAAAAAAACAAAAGATTATCTAACAAAATTACTGTTTAAAGAATTCATACCAACATTTTGTGATCTACTTAAGAGAAATTTTATTATTCAAATACTAAAAGAAAAAATATATATAATTTCATCATTGAAAATTGTACTAGGTATAAATTTATATTTTATTTTCATGCTCAAAAATTAACACATCATTTGCCCAACCCCACAATACGCACATAGGAAAAAAAAAATTTAACAGCCTACCTGAAAACATCAGAAAGATTAACATATAACATATAAATAATGCTATCAAGAAATACCTTAAAGATACACATGTATGTGGTAATATTTTTATATTGTTGTTATTAATATATTGTATTTTATTATAAGCTAGTTATTACATAAATATTTTTAGACCATATAATATTGATTAACATTTTCATTTTACGTAGGAAAACTTTCAATACTAATTCATATTTTTGCATTTTTACGAAAATATCTGTTTTTATAGAGTTAGTCACAAGAGCTAGTCTCTTTTTGGAGAGGTAAATGATTAAAAAAAAATTAATGTTTTAACTATTGTCTCTTGCCAAATTTTTGGTTAAATCAAAGTAGATAATCTGTGTACAGTTTTCCGAGGTAATCTGTTGTGTATAGCTAATCTATGGCTGACGGTTCGGATCCCATTATAAGACGCATGAGGGCTTTTTTCCCTCCATTTTGGTGTCTCTGAATTTAGGGTGCGTCTTATGATCGATGGCATCTTACAATCATTGTAAAATTCCAAGTCCTCATGAATCATCACTGATTACTAGAACAAACAGTTTATGTGTAAAGCGCCCTTGAGGTGAAAGTTTTTACAAAAGTGGTGCTATACAAATTATCCAATATTATTATTATAAAAAGTGATTCAGAAAATTCAGACACTGAATCTGAAGAAATTTCAAACTAACAATGGTGATGATAGTACATAAATAATATGAATATAAAAATTCTTTTTATTTTGTATCTTTTTTATTATAATTTTGTCTGTAATAATAAAGATAAATGTTATTATTAGTATAATATAAAAATAAGGGTGCGTCTTATAATTGAGGAAATACAGTATTAACCCCAAGACCGTCTGCGTCGGAAACTTGCGACAGAGAAAGAGACAAAGCGATAAATGTCAGAATGTCACGTTGGCTATCCTTATTGAAAGGCCGACACCCACATGACAGCGCGTGGCGTCAGTAAATGACAATTGATATCACGGGAACTGCATATCGGATTTTAAACCAAATTATTATTTCCAGTAGTGCTATACGGCGACCCATAGAAATATGTTTGTTACTACCGTAGAGTCCGATGATGAGAAAGACGTAATAAGTTAGAAAATATCTGGAACTTTCCAATTTGATTGTCAGATTTTGATATACATTTGTGATTATTTCCATTTTTGTTGCCAAATAATTCAAGTGAATAAGATATTATTTTTTAGTTATGAATTAAAATAAAAATACAAGCGTTTTATTATAAATACTTTGAGTACAATTTTTGGCAGTATTGGCCATGCTGCGTCCTGCGGCATGGCTATATAAGTGCAATGTATAATGTGTACGTAGTTGTGATGTGAAGTGCTAATATTTTTTCATTTTAAACATCACATCAAGCACAATAATATTAATAAAATTTGATGTTGTCCTTCCAAAAAAAACAAATAATAATGTCCCAAATGTTATGGCCTGACTAACACTATAAACTTATATTTTTTTCATCACAAATCTATGAAATTGCGGTCGATAGACGCTTATGATGAAATAGTTAGTACCTATGTTTATTTTTTGGGAATTTTGAGAATTTAAGAATTTTGACACCAATGTGATATGCGTTTTCACCTAGGATTTTTTTGGGTAGGTTACAGGTTAAGATTCTCGGGGCCATCTAGTGACATCCATAGATATAGCATTCAATGATAAGAGTATATTTAAAACTGAAACCAGTTTGCACTGGTATGAATAGATGTCACTAGAAAAAATGAAATTATCAATATGTTGCACGTTAATTAAATTGCTATAGTTCAATGGATAGGCCAGTTTCAACCCCAGGTTCAAAACCTGATGATAGTTCAATTTACTTTAGAAAAGATTAAAACTATCTAAATTGTTTATTACAGATTTTAATTATTATATTATATATTTTGTAAATATTATAATTGAAAAATTAAATTTTTCCTTTTAAAACAATTCGAGTAATTTTTACATTCCTTCATCTTAACCCATTGATCAAGTTCATAAATACGCATGACATCTCTCATACGCGGGACTCTTTTACGGCATTATAATTTACGACTTTACACTACGATAATGCGACAACATAAACAAATAAAGAAATCTGAAACAAAAATGAGAGAACACAACAGTGCCCTACACTAGTGCCATTTGAGGTGATGTTCATACGTACTAGAGTGAAGTAGTGATCTGCGCAGGCTCTGATTTCTGAAACTATTGCACACTATTTACAAGTTTTTAAATAGTGTCATTAAATTTAACTCTATAGTTTGAAACGCATTACATTCTACACGCGTAAACCTAGTTTCATTTTTAAAATTACACATACATGACGTGGAGTAATGACAACTGGCATATGTTAGCAACAGTTATCCGAGATACCTAGACCTTGACTAAAATCATTTATTTCAGTTTCTTTAACAATATAAATTATATAATAAAATGTGTGACGTTTTGATAGGATAAACTGTTTAAACTTCAATTGCAATAAACTGGCACCTAACATAATTAAATAAACATATGTTTAATTGATATCAAAATGACGTTCTAACATATTTAGTTTATTAATTTTATACTAATGTTAAATATTTTTACGATAATAAATAACTTATTAAATGACATTCTCTGATCACACTATTAACAAAGAAATAAATTCAATAGTTCATTAGTTGAAAAAGTTTAAAAGCTTGATAAATGTATAATATGTACACTACAACGAAACAAGTTTTGAATACCGTGTTATGAATCCATTTTGGTGAATTCATGACAATATTTCATTATCGTCTAAACATTATATCTGTGCAGGACTCTGCAAGTTGGCGGGACCTTAAACATGAACGCGCGGACTGAGGTGCGAGGATTTGAATAACTGAGCGATACTGGATGATCCGAGGACTTCTATAATTTTGTGTTTGTTTATAAAATGGCTAATAATTCTTGACAAATATTGACAGATGTCAGCAGGATAAAGATTTCAAATAATTTTGGTACAATTTTCACTGCTCCTCAGCGCACTATCGGTGAGCCAAACACGACGACTCATATTTGAGTCACCCGCACTGTGGGCATATAAGGCGTGACTCATGTACGGGTTACCTGCGGGGAATAGGTTAAGACCCCATTACTGTTTTCTTCCATTTGCACATTTTTAATCATGCCAAGAAGATCTTACATGTTCGGGGACAGTGCAATGACATACCTACATATATACGAGAGAAACAAAAGCATATTAAAAGCTATTCAAAATAAAGAATTTTAATCATAAGTTAACGAAAATTATGTGCATGAGTGTATATCCAAGCACATTTTTGTCATCAGGGGACATGTTAAATAGCAGTAGGATTACAATGAACAAGTAGTGGAGTGAGCTGGTGCATTGTCATGGCGCAATTAATCATGAGTTATTTTTCCATAATTCTTGTTAGTTTTTATTTATTTTTATTACTTCACGCAAGCAGCGTTAAGTACAGTAGACTCTCGATTATTGGGATGTTTAGAATTTCACAAGTCCATTGAATATTTTATTATAAAAACCAAAATGTTCCTCATGCTCATAAGGGCTAAACTAGTGTTTAGGAGTCAAGCACGTCAACTGTCATCGTGTCCGAAAATATTTATTGTTATTATGTAGCTTTCAGTTTGTTTTAAAGCTTTATTGGGGTTGTTGGCATTGCGTTTTATTTTTAATAATGGATAAACAAACGCAAACGAGTTATGCTTTCAATTGAACAAAAGCTAGAAATTATTCAAAAGTCGAAAACAGTGCAATGGTAAAAATTTAAAAAAACCAATATTATGTTGGTACACGACATCATGAAAAAAATGAGAAAACTGGTAGATTTTGTAGGCATATCAGATAGTGTTATAGGCATGACCAGCAGAAAAACGATGAAATTGTCAACACATGAGGATCTCGACAAGGCCATGGTTTTGTGGTTCAAAGGCGGAAGGTATTCTTATATTTGGGGCTGTTTGCGCAGCCAAAGCAAAAATTATGGACTCAATCGGATACGTGTCGGATAAGTAATAGTTTTTTTATGAGGAAAACATGTAGAAGAGAATGAACAACAGAGTAAATCATGTCCTGATAAATTTATTATTAACAATTTGTAATCTGTATCAAAATTTATAGTACATAATGGAATTATGGTACCAGCGCTGTGTGGATGTGAAGCCTGGAACTGACAAAAGAATTAGTGCAATATCAAGATTAGGTGTGGAAAATCTATACAGGATCCCACTGCTCAATTGAGCAGCTGATTCAGATCCGTTAGCTAAGCTGCATCGCCCATCGCTAGTGTAGAAATATGTGTAGTTGAACGGAGCAAGAGTACTGTGCGAAAAGTGTAGCATTCTATCTATATTCCAAAACAGGAAGCTGGTTATTTTAAAATTATATGTTGAAATTTCACCAATTAATTTAGATTTAGGTGTTTGAATACCCTAATCTAATAAAAATATTATTTCAGATAAATTTATCTAGTCATAAAGAAAGGAAGAGAATCCCAGACATCAAAATATTGTTTATATGACCATATATCAATAATGATAGATTTATTCCAGGTTTCTTTCACAATTGAAGATTATATGCCTCGCCAGAAGAGTCTCACGGGGGGAATGCGAGCCCTGTTGGTGGACTGGATGGTGGAAGTACAGGAGAGTTTTGAGCTCAATCATGAAACCCTTTACCTTGCTGTCAAGCTTGTAGACTTGTACTTATGCAAGGAGATGACAAGCAAAGAGGAGTTACAACTCCTCGGAGCAGCTTCTTTATTTATTGCTTCCAAATTTGATGTTAGTATCCATTAGTGATGGTAAAATCGTTATTTAAACCATTATTTTAATGGTTATTGTGACTGATTTTGTTCGATTGTAACGACGATTGATAACTAATTAACATAATTCTTCAGGCAATGACTGGTATATTAAAAAGTAAGTCTCCGACAGTTAAATTTTAGTTACCAATCATCATCGCAGTCATGTAATGGTTTACCATCACTAGTATCCATGCAATACAATAGTATATTTCTTATAATACATGTTAATTGTTTTGTTATATATAACACCAAACTTCTGTCATGCTGATTAATTATTATATAAAGTAATTTTCTAAACATGTAACATAATACAGTAAAACCGCGATATAACGAAATCCAAGGGACCAAAAAATAAAAATTCGTAATAACGAATTCCCACATATAAAGAAAAAAATAAAAAACCTACTATATGTTACGCGCCGTCGCAAAAAAATGTTGCGCGGCTTCAAAAAAGATCGCAAATTCTGCAAACAAAGGAGGAAAAAGGCCATAGGGAACTGAATACCTACATATTTTTAGTAGTTTTGTTATTAAAACAGATAAGCAAATGGATAATCAAAGGAATTAAATTAACCCTTTCCCTGACGTAAGCGAATATATTCGCGCTAGCTCGCCAGTCCCGCCACGCCGTGAGCGAATATATTCGCGTCGATCTTTACGTCGTCATGAGAGCGTAAATAAACACGAATTTTAACTGTCACATATTGCATCTCCTACTGCCATCTGTGGGGATAAACCTTAAGACCTTATAATCAACTCATTGTGCATTTAAAATGACGAAATCTGTATTTTTGTAAAGTGCTCCATTTGACAGCCGGCAGAACGCGCTAGGGTCATGACTTTGACAGTTTCTATAGGGATTCCCACAGGCGTCAGTGTTCGTTTCCTTTGTTCGGAGATCGCGAGGTTTTTTATCTCACATTTGTTTTATTTTCGCGTATAGTATTGAGATATTTGTGTAGTATATTATTATAAATAACTTTTCAAGATTCATAGTGAGCTGTTTAACGATTATTGTGTAGTGATTTTATTGTCTCGGAGTTGTTTCGTTTGTTTGTTGCATTTTGTCAGATTTTACATACAATAACTACGAACTCATTCTAACTTGCCGAATCTGATAAAAGTGACGTGGAATTTGAATTGCCAGAGATTTATGAGCCCAATGAAGACAATACTGAATCGGCACATGTCGACGAAGATAATATTGAATCGGCAAATTTGAGGAAGATAATATTGGTTCAACTAGTGGTATTGAAAGAAGTCCTGTATTTCATTGGGACAGTGATCCATTTTTACCGCAAGTGCACAATTTCGATTCTTCTTTTTCCGGCGCTAGAGTGTGCACCGATGAAAGTATGCAAGAGGTAGATTTCTTTAAAAATTTTATTCACCAAAAATTAGTTGAGCTAATCGTTACTGAAAATAACCGGCAATATAAATGTATAAAAAACAAAAGTTCCTCAATAAGCTATAGAATGCAACAATGGGTCGATACAACTGTCGATACAATTTACATTTTTCTTGGTCTTGCATACTGATGGCAAAAAATTCTAGAAACACCATTGAAGAGCATTGGTCGACAGATATTTTATTACATTCGCTGATTTTTCCAATGTAATGCCAAGAAACCGATTCCAAATTTTATTAGGAATGCTCTACTTCTGCAATAATGAGGAATAGCCGCCTGGAGATAGGCTTTTTAAAATAAAAGCAATAGTCGACATGATCACTATCAATTTTCAAGAACAAATATATCCATATATGAATGTGCATAGATGAAAGTTTAATATTATTCAAAGGTAGCCTCATGTTCAAACAATTTATTCCCACAAAAGCAAGTCGTTTTGGGATAAAGCTATTTGTGAATGTGCTACGGAATATGTTTTGAATATTATTGTTCATACGGGAACTAGCACTATTTATACACAACATAAGGAATTGGGAATATCTGGAAGTATCGTTATGACTGATGGATCCATACCTAAATCGCGGCCATACTTTGTTCGTAGACAACTGATATACAAACCCATTATTATTTCAATCACTTTTTGATAAAAAAACAAATGCATGCGGGACTGTCTGGAAAACTGGAAGCACATGCCAAAGTTTAAAAAATAAATTAAAAAAGGGTGAAATAGAAGCTTACCAGACCCTATGGGTGCGCAAGTATAAAATGACAAGAGAGATGTTGCGATGCTTACGATTCTTTACCCAAGCACGGTTGCAGAAACCGGTAAATTACACTATGCCACAAATGAACCAATTTTGAAACCCGAGAGCATAAATGATTACAACAAAAATATGGGAGCAGTCGATAAGTGTGACATGGTCATATCATCAGTTCATTTATCAAGAAAGACAATGAGATAGTACAAGATTTTTTTTCCATTTTTTAGACCTTTGTCTTCTAAATGTGCATGCCTTATACCGCAAAAAGACCGGTAAACGCAAACCTTTAGCAGAATTTCAGTTAAAAGCGATGTGCCAACTTTTTTTATAGACACACAACAATCACAAAAAAAAAGTTTTACAACTTTTGCAATATGGATTAAAAATAAATACATTGTGTTATTTTGTGAACTTGTGACAACCCTGTTTATAAATTTTGTTCAAACAATTTTAGTGAAGAAAACGTTATTTTTTCGAAAAACATCGTGGTTTGATGAGTTTTCACATTATTAAATCAAGACTTTATAATTAATTCATTCTTATTAAAAAATATTAATGGTAAAATGCTCGGCGTACGGGTACTATTTAAGTTTTACATAAGCAGACTCAGATGTGTGGTGTATCGGCAGGTACCGCGACACACAGGTTGGCATGGGTATAAAGCCACACTTATATTGGTCTTTTTTTTTTTTATATCTTAACAAATCGATTCATGTGACTTAAAAAATTATATTGAATTACCTGATTTCTGAATTAACAGGGTTGTACTGTATATTTATAATATCAATTATTTAGTTTATATTTTAATGAAAACACTTTTTTTTTATTTTATTGTAAGTGCAATTTCAGCCAAATATTTTTTCTGTACATCTTTCTAATTGATTAATTTAGTTTGTATTTAGTAAATACACATGTTGAGAATAATAATACATAATGATTTTTTTGAACTTTTCAGGAACGAATCCCTCCACTTGTTGACGATTTCTTATACATTTGTGATGGAGCGTATAATCTTAGACAACTGCTAGTTATGGAAATCAATGTTCTTAAAATTATTGGCTTTGATCTTGGAATTCCTCTGTCCTACCGATTTCTGAGACGTTATGCAAGGGTTTGTGTTATGTTGTCTTATTAACCTCGATACACATTTTTTTTTTTTTTACACATGTATGTATAGATTTTGTCAAGTTTTGGCTTCATAAAACTAATAGGTTTAACTCGAGACCAGGATGCCTGGAAAATGTTAATACAGTTGGTCTTGGCTGTAGTGCCAAATGATGATGATTCCTGACATAATGTATGACCTCCAATCGTGAAATAAAGTTACATTTCCATTTCAACTTTTCGGTGACAGGATCTATTGGAAAAAAATTTTTTTTTTTTTTGTTCAAAACATTTAATCTTTATTCATTACATTGCTAAAGAGTATCCCACTATTTTAACAATATAAATCTTAATGTAAGTCAAAAACTACCAATATATATCTTCTCATTATTTGTATTCTCACCTTTACATAATAATTATATTTTTAGTGTGCCTGTGTTTCTATGCCCACATTAACATTAGCCCGATTTGTACTGGAGCTGTGTTTAATGGAATATGCAGTAGTCTCAATGTCTGATAGCAAAATGGCTGCTGCGGCCTTGTATTTGGCTATTCGAATGAAAAATTTAGGAACATGGACTGTGGCACATGTTTATTACACAGGTAATTAATTTTTTGTTCCAACTTTATTGCATACATGTATTATTGAAAATTTATGACTTATTATCTTTTATTTACTTTTATTAATTTAATCTAGTGTTATGTGTCATTGGTTTGTTCCTTAACGTGATAGAGAGACAAAACCCAGCATACATTTTTCACCCTTCGGCTTAATTGTAGGCCATACAAAATGTACAGTACCTGTATGTCGGCCATTTTAAAAAAAAAAATCTAACCATTAGATAATTTTCTTTATTAAAGTGTCAAGTAATTTTTTCAGGATTTACCCTCGATGAAATTCTGCCTGTAGCTCGTGTACAAAATATGTGCCTTCATAAAAAGCCGAAGGAGGCTCTCAGTACTGTTCGAAATAAATATTCTCATAAAATATTTTTTGAAGTTGCTAAAGTTCCATTGATAGACAATGATTCTTTGAATTCTTCATAGGTTTAGTGCTTAAATTAATAACTTAAATATATTGAACATAAGTACAAATCGCAATTGACTTTTCACTGGCTAATGACAAATGACGTTGGTTCATTTCGTACGACTGTGATCATTGTTCAGAAGTGGTGGTGTGTCTTAAGTGAGCTGTAAAGGTGAAAATTGTGTAAAAATATTTAAGGAATGTTCCTTTTCATCAGTGATGGCAGATTTGTGGTAGACATTTTAAAAAAAATATATATTATCCATCATCAAAAGTTTCATGTCAAGAGCGGGTTATCCTTTTTTTATCTCAGATATGAAATACATCTTGTGGGATAAAAATTGTTCGTCCCCCGTTAAGACAAGTAAAATCAATTATCAACAATAATTTTGAGATGACAGTGTTAGTGTGAAATTGTAATGATTTACAAAATTTATTTCTGATTTAAGGACAGGTGTGAATATAATTTCAATGGATAGATTGTAATTGATTATCAAGTATTTCATTAATAAACACAATGTATTTTTAAATTAAAATTTATAATACATTTATCAAAATTTTGAAGGGTGTATGTGGCCTGCCATTTCCTTGGCTACTTGTAATGTAAATTGCTCAAGTTCGAATTATCCTCATCATTTACTGACAAAAAATGTATCTTCTTCCAAATCAATGTTACCTTCATTACAAATAAGATAACAAAAACAAACATCAAGTGTTTTGCTATTTTTGGCATGCATATTCTTTCTTTTTTTCTTATTGTTATATTTAAGTTGATAAGTAATTTATAATTTTTAAAATATACATATGAATGCTGTATAATGTACTTCTTTTAATTTACTGATATTTTGAGCCATGTATATTTAGACTAAATTTTCTTGACCATATTTATATACATATTTTTAAAACTATTTTAATCTTGAGCTCTTATCATAGTTTGATTTTTTTTTACATAAAAAATTTCCATAAGATTACATTAACAAAAAAAATCTCTTTAAATTTTATGTCAAGTCTTTCAAAAGTTTTGGCAAACGCTCACGATGCAGGACTGGAAGTTCATATTCGGGGTCTTTATTAAATATTCAGATAGAGTGAAAATGATACAAAATGTAACCTTTGAGAGACTAGTGTGTTAAGAATACACATGAATAAATAATTATATGACTGACTGATGCCTAAAGAATCCCTAGTATTCATAAAATTAAATAAAAATATAAGAACCAAAGTTGGAAACATTTAAATTCACAGGCTTTAATGCATTTACCTCCATATGTATGTTCTATTATGGTCCATATAAAAGTTAAAAAAATTTATTGAATGTACACATTTTTATTAGAAACTGATGCATGGATCATGGATTGTTGGAATAAGTAAAATAAAATTTTGTCAATAAATTCTTCTTTTCTGCCAAGTGTAAAGCCGCTTTTCATATAAATTATTGATATGACCATTATGATGATTGATATTTGTCAAATTGATGAACAAGAATACAAGGAAACCTCATTAGTTTCTGGAAAAGACGAAGTAACTAATTGGAGATATATCCATTATTGTGTGCTGGATATTGTTTGTACATTTTACTAATTTCAAAAAAATCCTTACACTTTTATAATTTCGCGCAGTTCTCGATTTATGAACAAGTTCCGTTCTTTGAAGTGGTTTGTTATGCACCAAAACACCTAAATATGCATTGTTTACAAATACGATACAATCTTGTATTGATCATCAAATGTGTACGTTTTATTGTAACATTAATTATAATACGCTACGAACATAAAATACTGAGAGAACTCAAGATATGTATAGTAATAGTTTAATAATATTTTAATTGAAAACAATATATGATATTGTATATAAAGTAAAAGGTTTTAATACAAAATCGAGGGGTCCAATAGTAAAAAAAAAATCCTTTTTTAATTTGAAAAGTACAATTTCATAGAAAGTTTTCTAAACATTTATATGTGTACTACAAATATACATTTTCTAAATACATATATTTGGCCAATGTTGCGTTCATTTTTATCCAAGTACTCCATTGTTCTACTAAAAATAGATATAAATTACCTATCTTGATTCTCGATCTTGAGCTCTATCAATTTGATTTTAAAATAAAAATGGAAACACATTGTACATCACTTCACTGTTGCTAAACATATATACATTACTGTATTTAAAATACACAAATAAAAAACTATCATTGTCTAACAAAAAAACATTAAACTTTTTAAAAAATCCTTGATTTTTGTCTGTTTTGACTTAGAGACACCTTTACTTACAATGTGGTCCAACATTCCTTCAAACCTCGTCACATAATTTAAAGGCACATCAGGTGCTGTTGAAGTACTCTTGTATCACTTCAAGTGCCTTTAAAAGTTCTGCCCTGGGTGGTTTACACCAAGGATGCAGAAGATCTGAATCGCTGCTGGAGTCCCCTGATTGCATCTTGATATCCTCTGGAATCCCGATTTTCCACTGGCCACCGATGCTTGAAGTTACTAAGTTATTACCAAATGTGATGAAGTCTTCAAACTCAGGCAATGTTATGAAATCATCCGGAAAATCTGGCAAGAGTCTTCCACTTCCGTTTCTGGAATACTTTCCTGTCCGAGAACAATATCACGCTTCAACAATTTGCTATTGTCTGGGACTCCACCGTTTCCCGCAAAGAAGCAGTCACTCTACATGCATCCAACACATTCCATTTTTTAATCTCTTCTGGTGGCTTTCCATTTTTAATTTGTAGCTTACAGGCTCCTACAAGTTTTCGGCAGTAATTGGATTTAAAATTTTGAATAATTCCGTGATCAAGAGGCTGAAAGGACACTGGTGGTGTTCAGAGGAAAAAATGACGGTTCCACATTTGGTGTGTTTAATTCAGGAACTGAATGGATTGTACAATTATCTAAAGTAAGAAGAACCTTGCGGTTCTGTATAGCCATTTGTCGCTGAAAATGAATCAACCAATCATTAAAAAAAAATTGTTGTCCGAGACTTCTTACTTAATTCGTAAAACACACCCAACGTGTTGGTATTCTATATTTTTAAAACATTGTGGCTTTGTACATTTTGCAATTGGCAGCGGTTTTGCTTTGTCTGACCTGTCTAGGTTAGCGCAGAATGCCACTCTAATGCGTTTCTTTTATCGCCTTGACAAATTTCATCTTTCATTGCCAGTGTCCTCTCAGGCAATAAATTGTAAAATTGTGCCCAGTTTCGTCCATATTATAAATTATTATCTTGAAGTTGATATTTTCTGTACAGTTCTTTTGTATTTTCCACCTCAATTTTGTCAACTTTTTTGACTTTCGCCACATATTGACAAGCATGTAATATTGAACCTAGATTTAAATCTGTGGCGCCAACCATCGGAGTCTCCAAAATCATTAATCCCCAATTCATTGGCCAATGAGAGTCTCTTCTGCATAAGAATATTGGACCAAAAATTGGAATATTAGCCACAAGCATTTGAGAAAAAAATTCAAACAACATACTTTCCGGCTCTTCATGTTTTGCCAGGCGAATGCGCCAACAGGTGTTACCTGCTTTCAAGTAATGAAACAATTTTGTTGAATTTTGTCCTTAAACAATCGAGTTGGCGATACCATATTTTTTCGCAATATGTCCATTACTGTCAATTTTAGCATCCACCCTTTTAATTAAATCCATCATCCATCCAAGTTACACCATTTTAAAATTAAACACTACAGGCAAAATAAAGTATGAAAAAGTCTAAAATTTAACACAAGGACACAACAAAAATATGTAATATTTTTTACACTTCTCAAATAACATTAAAATTTCAAGAGTCAGTTTTCACAAATAAAATATGACTAATATTTGCATGATAATAACTATGAATTGTTTTAAATGTAGAAAAATAAAGATAGGCATATAAAAATGAAAAAGTAAAACTAATACTGTGAAACCGGCGCGCAAGATGATGGAACTTGTACTAAATACTCGCAAATGTTCAGATTTATAATGATTAATTGTAAAAAAAAATTAATTTTGTCTTAAAATTATTTCATGTTATGAATTATAGGTAAAATTTTGTATGAAAATGAATTTCGAAATAAAGTCGATTACATTAACGAGCTTTTACTGTAATATTATATATGTACATATAGTGTACATTCAAATTCTCTTCAGTGTTTATTTTCACATGCGTGTCACTTTAATTATTCGCGGTAGATGGTTGAACTTCCAATGAAACTGCTGCGGCTGGTTCGTCTACTATTAAAAATATGACTTAATGGAAGACTGCACTTAGTTTATTTTTTTTCATAAAAATTCCAATCATAAACGCCTCTTTTCACTTGCGCAATTCTCGCCATATTTGAGTCCCGTTCTTCAAACATTGACAATCCCTCAGAAATTTTAAAAGCTGCAGCCATTTTATATGTCATAAATGTTCTGGAATGTGAAGTTTCAAGTTTTTTTTATACTTCTGTGTTTAAATTTGCTTCTATTAACTCGTTCAGTTGTCAATTTCTCAGAATTTGAATCCGACAAGTCTTGTACATCAGCTGAGTCAAGTTCGAGTTCCATTTGATTACCCAGTTCAACAATTTCATGCCTAATTTAAATTTTTAAAATCTTAAAATTGTGACGTTTGTAAATTGAGAACTGCCTG
The DNA here is from genome assembly GCA_022840565.1 of Eubasilissa regina. Taxonomy (NCBI): domain Eukaryota; kingdom Metazoa; phylum Arthropoda; class Insecta; order Trichoptera; family Phryganeidae; genus Eubasilissa; species Eubasilissa regina. Next base: position 34,963,154 of record JAINEB010000018.1, read on the forward strand.
TAATAGTCCTACATGACATGATCATTTCATACTTGCCATATTTAATCATCTCAAATATTGTACATTGGAAAATGTTAAACATGAAAACTTTTAATATAAAAAATATAGTTGTGACAGAATAATGCTGTGTACATTTATTTTCTTTCTTTTATAAAATAATTAAAAATAACCTTCACATGAAAAGATTTCATATCTCAGAACAAGAAAATTTAGTAAATAAACTATTTCCTCTTTATGACTTAACTTCCTGTTGACTGGGCCAACATCTGACAATAAACATTAAAAAAATAACACGGTGCATAAAAGCATTTCAACTTTTTCATAAAAAATAATCTACAGATAAATTTTAATTCATTTAGAATTTTTACATATCACGTGTGTTACAGTAAATGTACATTGTATGTGTTTAAAATAAATGTTTGTGAAATCCACTTTGCGTAGTGCTGCATAATCTTTAAAATATATATTAACTCGTTTCCTGTGTTTGTTTAATGTTAAGATGTAACTTTTGATTATTATAATGTTATAAACATTGGAGTTTTTTTTTAAATGCCTTTTGAAAGTAAATTCACTTAACAAAAAAAAAATTTAGTTCTCCATGGTTTCATGTCAAACTATTTCCACTGTATATAAAATGATAAAAGTTTTACTTTAAATATTTACTAACACAACATCTCACTATGTGTATGCAGAAGTATTAAGGCACAACACTATCTTCATCATCTTCTGTACACCTATTTTTTTTTACATATTATTTATGCCCCCAAATAATGTGTCCTAATTTTACTTATCAGAAACTTTGCTCATTTTAAAGCAAAATTATTTTTCTGACAATTTTTTTATTTTACAATAACTTAAATGTCCTTGACATTAATGCTATTTATTGTTATTGCAAATTCCCACACAAATTAAATATCAATATTGAAGAAACGAAAACCTGTATAAAACAAAATTTATAAAATGTTTCAAATGAATTCCATTTCAACAGAAATTCCAAAATTATAGAATTTACAGCATGAATTTTCTATAATTAAATGTGAACTATGTAGTTTGTTATATTTGAACATTTAAATTACTGGTTTTCTTAAATTTATTTAATTGTTTATCAGTATTGACAGTAATTAAGTTAATGAGATTCTGTTTCTTTCACTATCAGTGTATAATCCTACCACATGAATTGATATTGTCGGTGTAAATCCAATACTGTGGAAGAACCATTTGTCAAAATGGTCAAAAGGAACAAAAAAGGGCTTGTTTCTTTAGTGAGGATAGTTTATTTGCAGTATTGGCTTTAGCAAAGTGCAAGCAGTCTATTGGTCAATTTCAAAATTTTCATGCGTCTCTGCCGTTCAACTGAAAGTGTCAAAAAAACATATTTTTAAGTGATTTGCTCATACGCGATATTGAATTTCCATATACGATATATAAAATTACAATAGTAAATCACAAAGACTACAAAAAGTTAATTTTAATCTTGAATGAAAGGAACAATTAATGGTATCTTTAATTGTTCCTTCCATTATCTGTCAAACATAACAGCAGAAACGTTAAATCTATTAAATGGCTTGTTATGGGAAAGGGTTTCAAAATTATTATTTTTATTATTAAATAGGAAGTTTATTATTTTCAAACTAAATCCTAACTAAAAATATGTATTTTTCTAGGTTACAGAAATTAACTTGTTCTTGTATTAACCATGTATAATTAAAGAGAAATTACATTGTTTATCTGTGATGTTCAAACTGATCTATCAAGGAAAAACATTCTAATGAAAATTTCATATGCACTTTTGGTAATTCATGACTTTTATCTTTCATAAGGAATGTTTTTTTATTTAATTGTAAAAATGTTTTTTTTAATTGTGCTGCGAGCAGAACAAACACTTTCTTTTTGCCATTTTTCAGCTTTTTTTTGTTGACACTGTTGATTAATAAAATATATTTTCTTTTTTCTTTTCATCTCCGATTCCTGATTTTAATATTCACAATACAAGAAAGCAAAAATGTTTAAACATGTATACAAAGTGCATAGTTTACTATTAAAAATAATGAACTGTGTCTTGACCAGAACTGCATTATGATAAGTTGATAAATTGTCAACATATCCACCAGCTAGATGACACCGTTACACGTGACATTAAACTTGGACAGTTTATCCACACTTGTGTAATTTATTTGTTGAATGCTGCATGAGAAAAGAAATGCATGCTTTCAAAACTCATGTTCCTTTCATATTTCTAATAAAATCTGTATCAAAAGAAAAATTGTGATTTTCCTATTTAAGATCAATTTTTAATAACGCTTCAATTCTTTAAACCAATGTTTTAACACAAATTGTTTCCAAATTAAAAATCTATTCGGTCTTTAGAGGTCAACAAGTTGACAAAAATCTTTAAATACTTTTAAATTTAATTCACCAGTATTGTGTTAGAGTAAGATACGCTTTCTTTGTGTTGTTGGGTTCAACAAAAAAGTTGTAATCATCATTGAAATTGGCCTCAGCATTGCAAGACTCGTTAAAGAATACCCCTAATTTTAATTTAATCATGAAAAAATAATATTTAGGAAATGCTAGCCTGCCTGCTGCCCACAAATTATTTTAAAATTATATTTTTCTTTTTAATATTGGTACTGTCTATGTTATTGTGCCTGTACCCCACATATGCCTTAATATCCCTGTGTGTGCACAATCTAAGAACAAAATATAATGCCTATCGAAAATGCCAAAATGAACCAAAGAAGTTTCAGATATGCTCATTATCAGTTAAATCAGCCTCCCAGAAATTTCTCACGAGCTCTTTGAAAACTTTCACATTTAGCATTGTTGTGCAAGCATCTTTGTAACACTATGTTCAACCATTGTGGTTTTATTCTTATTGGATAATGTTCTGTAAATATATTTTGTTGACTTGATAAATATTAATAGATTTTAATACATTTTATGTACTTAGTTATAAAAACATCTACCACGAGAAAGAATATGTATTTAAATTGTCTATGTTCATGTAAGATGATAACGTGCAAGTAGAATAAAATCTTTTAAAGATTGATGACTCAAATTTTGTGCAAATGATATTTTATGATTATTTCTAAAAGGTTTTCATTGTGCCATAAAAAGAGGTAACACAAACTTGATTATTTAGTGATAAGTTCTAAACCCTTATTAATGAATAAATTCTGATTATCTGAACATTTTTATCATAAATTTATAGATATTTCCCAAAAAAGTATTACATACATCTAAAATCAAATCCTATAAAAGCATTCTTGTCAACCAGTTCATTAAAATTTGTGCAATTTTGAATGTTGCTAAGTGAATCACACAAGGAACGATTAGTTTGTGTGCATTTTGTATGGCCCTTAAAGTAATCCATCTGTTTGAGTTTTGAATGTTTTTGTAGAGCGTTGGAACTATTTTGTAGTTCTATGTATCAAATTGTAATATTTAATTAATTACCTCATCATTAATTCAGTGATTCTGTTGACTAGCATCTATGTTCTTCAATGATTGCCTTCGGGGAATGTGCACATATATTGCAGACTGGTGTTGTAGCAACATGACAAATTACGCTTGCTAGGAATTTATATTTTTTATTGTTTTATTTTCATTATTTAAGACAATTTTATTTAAAAATAGAAAAGTATAATTTTAGGTGTTTATTGGTCACTGGCCATTTATATTTAAAGATTTTTCTAATTTGTGTAATGTGTTTCAAATGGTTTTTTTTGTTGTAAATAAATATATCATATTATATTTTTCTTTTACTTTCATATACTTTTCCTTTCATTCATGTGGTCAATGGTAAGGTTGTATCGATTACACAAAACAAAAAAAATTGTTTCCTGAATAAAAGTAGTCAAACATTACTAATTTTGGTGAGAAAAAACGAATCGATAATATGTAGATTTTTTTATTAGCTCTAGTTTTGGAGACACAACTTGTTCTTCTATATATAATAGTAAAAACTTAAATTTCAACGGTGTCATATTATCATACTATTTATGTACAATATAAATTAAATCAATTACAAATAACAATAACATACAGGAATTGAATTTACTACATGAAATAGTGCACTAAATCAGTGCACCTTCTCTTTGCTTGTCGCCTGTAATCTCTAGTCAATGTCCAACAGCAGTCTGCAAGCATAGCAGAGTTCCACTGACCCTGATATCTTCGTTCTATTGTTGAAATGTCTCGGAATCGTTCATCAAGCTCATCACTCACTGCACTGCACTTTTCTGGGAAGAAATCTAGATAGGAGTGGAGAAAGTGCACTTTGATACATGTTGCGGCCTAATCGTTGATACTTGTCTAGAACATTGTTTAAAAGCTCAACATAATTTTCAGCTCTTCAGTTACTCAAGAAGCTATGCACAACACAAAAATTTTTAATTATTTGAATTAAATCACTCAGTCCATCTTGGGTAAGTATGTGTGGCTCGCCTAGTAACTCGGGTGCAATGTAGAAGTCTCAAGGTATGGGTTTGATGTCACCTCCATACTCTCTTCATCATCATCTGAGTACAGATTGCACTCTGGAGGGGTAGGTACAGGCAGATCATCCCCACATGGGACTGGTCGGATAGCTGACGGGATGTTTGGGTATTTTATACTTAACTTCTTTCTTGATAAACCATGCTTAATAGGTGGTACCATGCAGAAGTAGCCATTATCTATGTGATTTTTTGGCTCTCACTGAATAATTGGAATCCTATAGAGATCCATCTGCGTAGATTCACAACATGTATTGCAGCAGATATGAGGTGCCCACGTTTTATCTTGAACCCCTAATCTCTTACCAAAATAATGGTGGTTTGCTGTTTTCATGAGTTGAGTAATTGGGTGTTGTCACATCGCCACACATATAACAGAAATTTATCAGATTTGTTAATTCATTTAGGTGACATTCTGGCTTTTCAAGTTAAATATGACCACAAAACAAAACTACAAACAATGAAAATAACAACATTAACCTTCGCTCCAAACAAGCTGTAAACATACAATGAACAAAATATGGTCTACAGTGACTCCTCATTCCCGCTTTCAGGTAGGCCAACCCTTATATTTCCATTACATACTACCTTACTTCGCTGCTCAGATGCTTCATTTTATATACATTATAAATGAGCTATATTTCAGAAATAAGAGCTAACTAAGCATTTTGTCATCGGTTTTAACACTGAAATCAATAAGACAAGAATTTTCAAGTCAGAAACATTTTAATTGTTGAACGGTGTTATCGATTACGATGACACAATTGGCAAAATTAGACATAGCTAATCAAACCACAATAGGATTTTCTACCTTTTAAAAAACTTGTTGATCAATGCATTCTCATTCTCAAAATATTTTTTATAACTATGAAATTGATATTCACGATAAGATTTTTTCTCGCTAGTAACATTGAAATCAAATGAACGACAAAAAGTACAGACTTAGTCAATGGTCTTCTAAGATTAATATTTGTTCTCATAGTCAGAATATATCAGCAAGGAGAGGATGGTAAAGAAGATATATGGGGCAGGTGTTGAGGGTACCTGCAAAAGACCACACTGAAGAACAGTCCTGTTAGAAGTTTTAACAACCGAAGAGCATGAATGAGAAGATGTATGGACAAGGCAAGAGTGGTGTCAGGACTGCTGAGAAATGGTGTGACGATAAGTTGAGTTAAGAACAAAACCCTTCAATTCTAATCAACTAACTTATCCATTGAAATTTCACCTATACGAGGCTTGGCAGTTTAATTTCTGGTTTGGCTGCGCAGTGTCACCTGTGTTGAAATTATATTGAAACCAGATAATACCAATTTCAAGCTGTTAGTATTAGGTTGAGTCATAAATAACTTCCACCCAAGTAGACAGACATTGTTTGCGTTACACAGTTAAAAGTCAGGTTAGTCTTTAGACAACAGTCTAGTGTTGTGCACGTTATATTTAAAAAAAATTTACATTAAAAATGAAGAATCAAAAAATACACTTTCGCCATGTGATGCTTTGGGAATTTAAACAAGGCAATAGTGCTGCAGTCACGGCTCAAAAAATATGCAGTGTGTACGGTGAAAGAGTGATAACCAATTGGACAGTTGGAAATTGGTTTGTCAAATTTCTTTCTAGAGACGTGACCTTGAAAAACGAACCGAGGGCAGGTCAGCCTTCAGACTTCGATGACGACATTTTGAAGACAATATTGGAACAAACTCTATGTCAAACAACAAGAGAGTTAGCAGAAAAGCTCAATACGTCGCAATCAACTGTTTGCTGCCACCTCGAAAAATTGGGGAAAGTTAGTAAATTGAGAGTATGGGTACACCATAATTTCAGTGAATGCAACAACATACACATACAGCAAGGGTGACTCAAAAAAAATCTCGAACTTAGCTGGTCCGTTTTACCTCATCCAGCATACTCACCAGACCTTGCTCCAACAGACTTCCACCTTTTCTACTCCTTACAGAATTTTTTAAATGGAAAAAAATTTAATTCTGACCAAGCAGTGTTGAGGCTATCCGAGACTTCTTCTAGTCCAAACCAATCAAATTTTATGGGGAAGGAATCAATAAATTGAAAAGATGTCATATCAAATAATGGAGAATACATTTTAGATAAATTTTTTTTTTTTGAAAAATGTATGAAAAAAAAACCGAAGTTATTTATGACTCAACCTGATATATTGCAATGTGAATTTTCGTTATGTATGGTGGACTATCATTCTGTTTATTAAAACAAACTGTTCCTTTTTATCATTCATTCATTCTTCATTCCCAAAAAACCTGTGGGATAATTTTTAAGTTTTGCACCTAAACATGAAAATAAAGTAAGGTGAAACTTTGAAGTGTTCTCAAGCTTCATTAGATTATGATTAATTAAGATTGACTTGAAGATTAATTTTAAAAAGAGTCAGCAACCTCCTGATCTATCTACTTTTGCTTTATTCTATGTGTCCTAGCAAACTTTAACTGGTGGTCCAGGTCCCAGGGTCAGCATAGGTAGATGGGGGTATTCGGAAATTATTGACTCTCTTTTAAATAACACATTAGCGAGGAATACCTTTGTTGAGTGTGGATCAGTGGATCAGCATGCCGGCAATTATCATCAACAGACATCTTAGCCCCATTTGAAAATCTCGAAAGTTTGTTTTAAAATTTGATTCGTAATATATTTTATAAAGAATTATGTGCCAACCATAAAGAATCCATTTTTTTAAAATTTCGTAATCTTAGTGACTACTCCATATCGATTTAATCGGTCGAGAAAAAGATTCTTTCTCGGGTCTACATTAATTCTAATAAAAAGGAGGATATTAAGTTAAAAAATAAAATTGTTCTGATGGAAAGATCACGGATACTGAGAAAGAGTGTTGTCGTTGAACACAATGCAAAATGACAATTTGTTTGATATACCTCGGCGTAAAATGACGCGAAGCTGTAGAATTTAAAAAAAATACAATAAAGGAAATTTCATTTTGCCCATCTCACGCAAACCGCCATCAACAAAGCCATATGGCGAGGAAACCGTAGTCTGAGCAAAAAACCTTTGGACAAGTGGCGGATGTGAGTAATGGCCTAGGGATCGTCGACTTAGAATTACGCAATAACCATTAAAAAAGCTGGTCATCGTCTTTTGTCGTATAGGATTCATTGTTTTAAAGGGTGAAGTGGATGTAATAATTAACAATCGAGCGGCAGGAATAACGACCAAAGGAGAGAAGTTCGTCATATAACAATTGAGCTAGGGCCACTCACCAACCCTGATGATAAATCAAATAAGAAGGGACGAGATAATGGCCGATGAATATCTCTGGCGAGGATATGCTATAGTTTCTTGGATTATTATTTTTCAGAAACAATGGGAGACAGCATTGTCCTTTTTCTGGTTGAACACATGTTCTGACTTTGACATGGAGAAAACGGTTCTAGAGAACATGCCTAAGAATAAAACAATCAAAATTGAAAAAGTTTATAAAACCATAATTTATTTAAATAAAACGATTTCAAATATAATTTTATATGGAATTAATAATTTTATAATTTAAGTTAATTATATTAAAATACAAATAAGATTAAAATTAAAAACTGAACTAAAATGTTAAAACAATAAATTTAAAATGGTTTATCACAATTCGTAAAAGTAATAATATTTAACATAAATATGATTTATTGTAAATATGAAAACATTGTATGCTATACATTAAAATGTATGAATACATAAATGGGGACTTATGGGCCTCCATGTTTTAGAATCATTGCTAGATATGTGTGAACGTTAGCGCGAAATGACTTTGCGTTTAGTAACGGATGTTTTTTTATCGTAAGTGACTGACGGCGATAAGCAGTCTTGGTCCTTTTTTACTTCGCATATTAAAATTATATGGCAGAACGTAATATTGGATGGATGTTTATATTTTACAATGTATGTAGGTAAGTATAGTAAACATTTTTATTCATATTTTTAAATATCTGTAGAACGAAAAATATTATAATTTAAGTAAGTCCATTTACTAGAATGGGATATTGTATTTTATAATAAGGTTAAAGAAATGCTCATATAACGAGGGGTTAAAAAAATTAGCAAATTTTTATTTATTACGTCATACATAAAAATTTCCTCGAGACTTATGGAATTCATTTTTCAGATGTTGTGTCATTGAATCGAAGGATAAAGATTTTTACTTTGAAAATGTATTTACTTCGGAAAAAAGTCTGTTTTCCCACATCTGTGTAATTCAATTTCCGATATTAAAATTTTTAAGGTATAGTTAAGTGAATATTATTTTAATTTAAACAACTACACAGGTACATATTTATTTTCAAAAAACGAAAAGATGCACTTTTAAATAATAAAATAACTACCATGTTGTCGATAACAGCACGTGGTAAAAGTTTCCTGTACTTGTAAAATTCTTTCAGATACAAATTCTTGTTAGTTTGCGCTGTGCGGTAATGCGGTACTGGCTCAACTCTCGTTTATTTACAATAAAAAAGTAATTATTTGATCAAAGATCTTGTTTTTTTGTAACATTGCATAAAATGCCATACGAGTATAGTAATTTGGAGTACGTAGACATGATTCTTATTTTGGGGGAACCTAGAATTTAAGAATACTTTATATTTAGCTTCATATTGACTAACATGTCTGATATGCCTGAACGGTAATCTGTCGCGAGTCGATTTTGATTCGAACCGACCTATCGTTATTTGTCATCCGCGGATATTTGGTTTTCTTGGAAGTTTATCTCGCAGGAACCCACGTCACAGGAGAACCTTTTCTTCCGTCATTGGAAAGCCGTCCTTTGTTTTTCTCGGCCATTCATCGGGAAGATTTATTTCTTCCGCAATTACGAGGGATGACCACATGCGTTACGCAATACGTTATGAAGTCAATCGATTGCCTTTTGTCCGAAAAGAAATCGTTCCGAGAAATGTCGCGTTCGGGAGCGGCCTGATAACCTTCCTTCAGTAAATTAGGGGGTCAACAATAAGACAATGACCGCATAGAAAAAAAGGGACCATTAAGATGCGGGTCCATTTTTTCCGCCCGAGGATAATTGAATACGGGGTAATAAAACAGCTTTTTTTACATGTGGGCCGGTATCCACATGCAGAAGGGCCATCGTGAGCGACGACTGACTTTCGCGTCTTTTCTCCATAGGGGTAGGCAGAGAAAATAAGACGCATACGAATAAGTATGTGTACGCGAATTCACATCTTCCGCATTCATGCACCTTATGTGATGCGTAGATCTGATTATCCCGTCGTCAATCTTCATTCCATACGGCCAAACCGTTTAAGCAAGTCTCAAATCGACCGCGGTGTAGTAGCCCTTCCGCAGTATTCAGTCTGCATTCGTTCCTAATCTACTAGCAATAATAAATCAACTAAATAATGAGAATGAAGGCGGGCAAGGATATTTCGATATGAATAAATAATAAAAATAAATAATATGTAATTACAACTGGGGATAACATGCAATAGGTATAAGTGTAGGTAGTGCGGAAATCACTCATGAAACAATTTAATTTAAAGCTGAAATAAAGAAACCCCATGTGTACCTAATTATAAAAGTTTTCGTCTCAGAGGTAATAAAAAATAAATAAAATGATTAGCTCATAAGTAGGATTTTATGAGAAATGTTTTTATACTGATTGAAAATGTACTTAGGGGAAAACTGAAGATTTAATTAGAGATAGTAATAATTTTGATAAGGAGTAAGCTTAATATGAATAATGGTGAGGATGTATAGAATATAAGTTATTAGTAGTTTATATATGTTAATGGATTATTGTAGGGCTTTTAATAAACAATTTAAGTGAACAGTGACATTATTGAATTTTTATGTAATTGTATTGAAGAAAGTTAGCGGAATCGAAAATTAGGCCTGCAAGCGAGGGTGTAATGCCGCTGTCAACGGATGGACCAATGAGGCGTCGCCAATCCCGTGAGGACAGACCAACCCCGAGCGAGAAGTACGTCCTCGCCACGGTTACTTTAAAAGGGCCAGAACGCCATTTTGAAAGCCAGTCGAATGTCAGTAGTCGAGAGGAAGTCGAAAGCACGCAGTTGTAAAACGAGGCCCGGAGGAGTGAGTCGGAGACGAGGTCCGGGAGGACGAGTTGGACGAGGCTCGGAGGAGTCAGTTGTAAAAAGACAGTCGAAAGCACACAGTTCTGAAACGAAAAGGTCCAGGAGGACGAATGGAACGAGATCCGGAGGAGTGAGTCGGAGACGGAGGGCCAGGAGGACGAGTTGGACGCGGCCGGGAGGAACAGTTGTAAACACGCGACGGGAACGAGTGGTAAATACGTGACGAGAACGGGAGCAAGGGCTAGAGGCGAGAGCGCGTTCTGTTAGTTGGAAACGAGGTCCAAAAGAGACGTCAAGAAAACCACAGTTGGAACCAAAATCGAAGACTAAGTCGAAGGGATTCGAAAGTGGAAACCGACACCAGAAATACGGCCGAACGTCGCCAGAGAATCGGAGGAAGCAGCCACGGTTCATCGCAATCCACCCAGGAGCAGCCGCCCAGACTGATCCGCAGTCCTACAGAGCAGACAGCGGGTAGCCGCCCACGCCGGGTGCTAACGGCATCACTCCGCCGACCGGAAACCAGGTCTTCGGAGGAACGTCGCCATGTAACCCGAGGTAGACATAGTTTTAGATTAAGTTAGTTATAAGTATTTCCACCTGCCCGTGAATTTAAATGTGTATTTAATAAATGTATAATTTGTGCGTCTTCGTGTGTTCATATTCACCTGCATTCTTCCTATAACCATAGTACTAACGAAAGCGTGATATCTGATGGATGGGTCGCGAAGCGAGCGTTCCATTAGAGTGCGGGGTATCGCTCTGATGAGCGATCAGGAGCATGATACGTGTTCGATTAATCATCGAGTAATCGAATCACCACTCCTAAACGAACCCCGACTCAAATCATATAACGCACAACGTCGTGTCCCGTTTGTATCATCTTTATCAAAGCATATTTTAATACATAAGTATTTATTTAAAATGCGCTTTGAACAATTTAATAAATGGCTCCCGATTTGACACAAATTAAATAACCGTCCGACAGTAACTATATACGTAATTTGTAAGCTAATGAGCATAATACTTTCGCAAATTTCAGATGATCCTTTTTACAATCAAAGCTTGACGCAGAAAAATTTACGTATTTTTATTTAATTTCACGTTTTTACATATTTTTTATTCAATGAGCGTAAGGTAATAATTGAAAAAAATAAATAAACGATCTTTCATTACGTATTACAATTTTTTTTTAAATGTTGTCAATCCCGGCATTAGTTATCTTATATTTTTTCCACCCTGCAAATTCTAGGTCAGTGGGTCAGTACATATTGGAATGTATAACATAATACTTAACCTTTTGCGAATTTTGAAAAATAAAAAAATAGAAAGTTGATAATTCGCCAGGCAGTGGGAAAATCTACAAATTATCAAGAATATGTTTCGTTCTAAATTACTTGATTTACTTATTCTTGAAGTTTGGACAACTAGCTACGAGATACCCTGTATATGTCATAAATATAGGAAATTAAAGATGTGATTTTATAGTAAATGGATTCACGTGTATCAATTATAATTGTATTTTAAGTTGTAAGAAAGAATTAACGATATGCAAATAAAAATAAGAGATCTCGACAAACGATGTAATTACTGTGTAAAATTACTATTGAGATAAGTTTAGTCATAACGTTCGTCGTAGTACGCCGATGATGCAGTACTAATGGCGAATAATGAACAAGAACTACAGTCTAATGAGTAGAATGTACGATGTATGCAAGGAAAGCGACCTCGTGATGAATGTTAACAAGTCGAAAATGATGGTGTTCGAGGAGGAAAGCAAGACACCGTACTAAATCCTTGTAGGTAATAAATGTTTGGAACAAGTAGATGAATTTGTGTATTTGGGAAGTATGTTTGATAGAAACGGAAAGGCTAAAAATGATATTGAAAGGAGGGTGACTGCAGAAAATAAAGTGAACGGCGCTTTGAATGGAATTATATCTAACGGTAATTTGTCAACCGAGACAAGACTAGCGGTGCACAATGGAGTCCTGGTATACTGACACTAATGTATGGAAGTTAGGCCTGGAGCTGGCAGAAGAGGAACGAAAATAGACTGAATGCAGTGGAAATAAGATCACTTGGGCGTATATGAAGCAAATTTATTTATGACAAAGTAAAGAGTGAAGAAATAAGAAAAGAATGTAAAGCTGATGTTAGTATAGTGAGTAAGATTAAGAAAGGATCACTTAAGCGGTTTAGTCAAATGCAATGGGTGAATGAGGAGAGAATGGTAAGAAAGATATATGACGCAAGTGCCGATGGCACCAGAAATAGAGAACGTCCGCAGAGGACTTGGCACGACCAGGTAAACCAAATAATGGAGGATGGTTCTGTTAGAAACCTCAACAATTGGCGAGCTTGTGTGAGAAGATGTATGAATGTGGATGAGGCGAGAATTGCGTATCAGAAGAGAAGAGTGTGGCGCTCTATCCTATTTGCCTACCCCCGCGGGGAAATGGCATAATGGTAAGTAAGTTTAACTTGATGTAAGAAGAATGAAAAGCGATAATGAGGTCACTGAACTAGAAGTTTTCGTTAATAAGGCTATGTTAAGTATTTATACCTACAGATAAGATGGACTCGAAGATTGAGTGATTATGTGTGGTTAGGTGGACACAATTAAATTATGTGAATAATTATGATCTAATTAGAAGACGAAGGCAGGGTCTAAAGTAAGGCCTAAAATAAAGGCGTAACGCCTCTGGATCCAGCCGATAGGTGGAGACACATCCTTGTCGCAAACAATAAAAGCGAAGGGAATGCCATTTTTTAAGGCAGTTATCAAGAGAGTTCACAACGGCAGTTAATCTCAACAGTTCGAATGAGTTTGTATCAAGACTTTACAGATAATGCGTCACAGAATTCGGGAGGGCCCATCAGCCGGCTTCGTACACGAGTCTGCTTCGAGTTCAGAACAGTTCGAGTTCGTACAAGAAAATTCGCTGGAGACAACTGCGACACAGACAGTGAAGAATGGTCCTTAACAGTTAGCCTCGACCAACAGTCTCCAATCGTATGGAGGAAACCAAATTCCGGAAGATGTCGGAAGTCGAGCGCAGTCAAGCGCACCTGTAGTCACTGAACAGGCAGAAATGACGAAGAAAGTGCAGAAACGGATGGAGTTGAATCGAATGCATCAAAAATCGTTAACTAACGGTGAAGCGAACGGCTGGCGAACAGGGGCAGCCAACACCATGACATGGGAAACAGGGAGCAAACCGCGACCTCGATGGCAGCGCGGATGCTCAGCCAAGCGGGTACCAAGGCGGCGGAGTGATGCGGGCATTCAGCCCAGCAGACATCAGGATGAGAGGAAATGCGAACGACGACACTGCACTCCGTACGGTCGAGAATCAGACGTAAAGCAGGCTCCGGCAACACGACGCGTCACTAATATAAGGTAGTCATAATTATATTAAGTTAATTATAAGATACTCTGCCTGCCCATTTGTTATAATGTGTTGTAGAATATAAACAATTAATCTGTGTGTTAGCTGTGTTTTGAATATTCACCTGTCTCCTTTTATAACCATTTGATAATCGTGGAGCAAAATATTACCGGAGTGCGGCGCCACTCTAATTAAAATAATTAAGAGCATTTCATCTAAAATTATCATAATCATCAAGCCCCCTCTATCACGTTCGTGAACGACGACTAATTAGTTAGCACCATAGATAAATCGGATAACATAATAGATGTGTATATCTCTTATCTATGGTAGATGTGCAGTACGAAAATTTAACTTATGTAAACTTTCCTAAGACAGAAGTCTGCGACCATAGATAAGTCTGCGACAGAAGTGCACTTCGATCATAGGAAAATTATATATAATTTGACATTTGACGTAAAAATGGGCGATCGTAATTTAGAGCAGCGTATTAACATCAAATTTTGTGTGAAAATCGGAAAAAATGCTACTGAAACGTTAGAACTGTTGAAAGTGGCATATGGTGAAGATGCTATGAAAAAGTCGAGTGTGTTTGAGTGGCATAAGAGATTCAAAGATGGGCGAGAAGATGTGACGGATGACCCCAGAAGCGGACAGCCAAAAACAAAAATGACGGACGCTAATATTAACAGAGTGCGAGATGCGATACGGCCTGACAGACGATTAAGTGTGAGATTGATAGCTGAAGAGTTGCAGATTAATCGAGAAACGGTTAGGCAAATTTTAACAGAAGAATTGGGCATGAGAAAGAAAGGGCCAAAAAAGTGATTACCCAATTAGATCATCTTGCCTATTCACCTGACTTAGCTCCCTGCAATTTCTGATTAATTCCAAAATTAAAATCTGCACCAAAGAGACTAAGATTTTCTAATATAACTGATATCCAACAGAATACGAGACAGGTACTCAACAGTATTCTGGAAAATAAGTTCCAGGCCTGCTTCCAGAAATGGGGACAACGTTGTACATGTGTTAATTTCATTGAAATTGTTTTTATTTTCATTACTTCACTTATACAAGTGATAAACTATTATGAAGATACCATGATTTGCGAACCCACTATACAATATAATTTGAAGTCAAGTATTGGGTGTGTAGAAAGCCACATACTATCTAATCCGCTATCCTCAGTGGAAGATACTTTGTATCACCCTGGTGAAAAATCACTATTCAGTATTTAAACATTGCTTGATAATGTCTTTGCTGTATTTAAATGACCAGAAAAGCCAGGTTGTGTTTATTACTCGGCACCTTCTATTTTTTCTTGACCTAACCTTGATAGACTGGCATTTCCTGTTAATGGGTGTAGTGAAATGTCTTCTGTAATTTTATGCCATCTTCAGTCACCAAAACCCATTTTTCATAGTAAATATTTGAGTAACAAAATTTTTGGAAAATTTACATTCTCAATTAAGGACAAAATCCATTATAAAAACTTCGCTCATATGTATATTACAGGTTAGCTAAAAATTTATTTACATCAGAATAACACAAAACTTGAGTGGATAAATCCTACTTTGAGCCTGAATTCGGCACCTGTACTTTTTTGTGATGTCCCGTGGAAGAAAAAAAGTTTTTTTTCAACTAGCTGTCTGTTCAATACAGATGTCTTCAATTCGCCTGTCATTCAATTAAAAAATAATTCTTCATAAAATTTAAAATAGACAAACAAGCAGATTAATTGATTTGGTGTGTCAAAAGTGTATTGTGACATTATCAGTACTAATACATTAGAAAAACAATACTATATTTTTGTCTATATATCTAATTTGAATAATTAAATAATCACCAATTCTAAAATATTTTTTTTAAGAACACATTTTTGTTGTAAAGTTGCATTTTCAGAATATAGTTGTGGTATTTTTAATACAAATTAAATTAATCAAGAAGAAGGATATACAGAAAAATATCTATATCTGAATATATTTTTTCTGTATACATATCTTTCTAGTTGATTAATTTAATTTGTACTAAAACTAATTAATTAGATGGTTGAATAAGCTTTTTTTTTAAGGTATTCATTTAAATATGACGTCTATAATATTAAAAATGAAGTGGCGATTGGCAAGCCACTGGCTCGGAGGACTAAAATTGCTGGACGAATGCAGTCATTCAGTGGAATCAAGAGGCCGATAAGCCGCTTCAAAACTTGCCGAATTGAAGAAATTATCAAATCTATGGAAATATGTGGCAGCAAACAATGATGGACAGAGAAGAGTGAAGAAGGAAAGACCTTCATCAGGGAGTGAATAGATGATAAAAGTTCACGTGGCGGAGTAGTTAACTTATAGTCGATTTGTCAGAGCTGACCTTTGACAATAAAGATTGAGGGTATAATAGTCATCCAGTAAGTGGCCATCCAAGTTTAACCTGTTTTTATGTTACAAATTACAGTAAAATTGAGAATTAATATTTTGTATGTTTTTAAAACTTTATTAAAAAATGCTACAGGTTGGTTGACTAAGTTTTTATTCAAACTCCATGTAAATGTAATGATGAAGATACAAATACATAATTTTTTAAAGAAATTAAGTAATTTTTTTGTAGAAATAAAAAATTAGTACAATATATTGATAGTTAATAAATATTATGAACACTGACAAAAATTGTTCATTGGTTAAACAAATAAAAATGTTGAAGTACAGGTGTTTAGACACAGGTAAAATTGAGAGGTTTTAATAATTGAATTGTTTGTAATAGTGATATTTTAACAGTGACATCCAATTCAAATGATTCAGATGTTTAAATCTAAAAATAAACGTAGTACAAAATTTTGAAAATTCTCTCAGCACACTGCTGGTCGAATTGATAATCCTATGAGTCCATAAATACACACCACACGAACATCTAACAGTTGCATAGTTCAAATGCCAGCTGGCTGCTTCTTGATTCTTTTGAATTTTTGGGAGAATTTTAGATGTTTGATATTGATCTTAGGTGTGATAACCAAATGTTTATTCATTCATAAACTGTTCTACATCTTGAATCTAGCTGATATAAAGCGTTGCCCCTTATTTTTATTTAATTAAAATTTATTTTCATGTCTGACCAAGAGTAGCAAACCTTGTAGCAATGTCAAATTCATAAAATTTGTCATTTACTTCAGTTCCGGATAATCCCTAATGCAATCACTGAGTTAGAATCGTTTGCCCCTTATAAAATCACTTAAATTTGTCAGACTGAGAAGACTATTTGAATAATTTTTGAGTCTGTTATCAAATATTCCAATTTATTTAAGCATTTGATTAATCCTTAACATGTATATAAAAACCAGGAATATGAGTGCCATGAACCTGGTACGACAGTGCGGAGAGCAAATGGAAAATCCAGCTGGTTGGTTCAAACCAGAGTAAATAGGTTACCAATGCAGTTTGCAATTTTTTATCTAATAATATAGGTGGCCCAAACTCTGCCGGATTTAAATTGGAAATAAAACAACATTTTTATAGATTTTATTAAATATTAAAGTGCACACTCTGATTAAATATGAAAAATGATATTGGAAATCTTGTTTTTTTTTATACACAACCAGGGAATTGTTAGTGCAGTAAATCAATTGTTGCTAGAGTTGTATGGCAGGTGGCGCTGTCATGCTGAAACCACATTTGTTCAAGGTCCACATCATCCAATTGGTGCCAAAAAAACTCTATTATCATATTACGGTAACGATCGCTATTCATTTGACATTTCCAGCATCATTTTCCAAGTATATGCCTATCACGACGTCTGTCTAAAATCCACAGTATACAGCGACTCGGTCGGGGGAATTTGCTTCTAAATCACATAAGATTTTCCGAGCCCCAAATGTGACAATTTTGTTTGTTTACGAAACTGTCAAGTTGATGATTTTTCAACCAAATTCTGATCATGTACAAATCAACTGGCAAACTGTTGGAGATGAGAATTATCAGCTAGCTAATCATATAAATCATAGATTATAACTGTCCCAAGTATCCGTGTTACCAACCACAAAACAAAAAAATGGAACAAAATTTAAATCCGGTGTTTGATTTGGGCCACCTTATAGATAGTTCTATTTTAAAACTGGTTTGATTAATATCTTAGCTGGGAATTACAGATTTTACAATGTGCACAGATTATTAAATTAAAATTATATGAATTTTATAAATGCTTTGCTTATAATCTGTATACGAATGCCACTTTTCCTGCTTACCTAGAACTATGAGGCATTTTTTAACGTTTATTTCAACTATGAAGGTGATGATTTTCAAAAATATCTGCATTTTCTCATAAAATGTATTTCTACAACAGAATAACCAATCACATGAAGAAACAGATTTATACGAGCAAAGCGCATACAGGTTATCCTCGACTTACGACCGAGATACATTCCCAAACTTTGGTCTTAAGTCAAATTTCATACAAAATATGTATTAAAATAAAACATATATACAGTGTGTATATACATATTTTTTTGTTAAATTTGTAGTTATTTATTTTAAAAAAATGACATTGATTTAATTCATTTTTAAATTCCCTCGTCATCCGTACTGATATAAGTACAATCCATTGGTTCATTATTAGTAGGAGAAACAGTAATAGCCTTTTTAAAAAAATATCAAATTTTAGTTGAATGTGTTTTCTTTTTTCCCTGTATATTTTTTTGTAGCAAGCAAGGTCTTTCTGAATACGGCGGTTTACACTTAAGAATCTTTCATTATCCAAATTCTTCTTTACAAATTTTTGCATTCCTTGATCAATTTGGAGGAATACTGCATCTATTTCATTCAATACAAATTTTTTGATAGATTCCAATTCTATTTCTATTTTTCAGTCTCTCCTTCAACCCTTTGATTTTTAATGTATAACAATTCTTTATTTGTAAGATTTTTCAAATCATTTTCTATTTTGTTTAAGTTGGTTTAAATCCTAGTTGGTTTAAGTCTTCGTGATCAATATTAATTTCATGTTTCTGGCCAAACTCTACAATGTTGTGTTGTGTTAAAGTTAGTATTAAGTTTTATTTCTAAATCTATTGTACTTCTCCTTTTTTATCACATCTACTCCGTTTGCCAGCACATTATGGGCACGATTTATTAATTATTCACTTCAGAAATTAAATACTTATATTATGTCTTACGTACAAATAAATGTACAAGTTCAAAAATGCTGTGTTAACTGAATTGGAATTTAAAAACAATGAAGGGGAGAAGTAAGAAACAAACAATATTCTTTACACACATCCTGCGACTAACTGACCAACAGGAAGTACATATTGCGTCATCTTTCTATAAATATGTGTCAACCATTGGCAATGGTGCCCCATGATGCAATGTAAAATTTAAAAAATAAAAGTTTTTTTTCGGTCGTAAGTGCGAATTATAAGTCGAACCGTTGTAAGTCGAGGACTACCTGTATATTGTAAAAATAAATTATTTAATCATGATAAATTTTAGGCTTATTTTGTAACAACTGTGTACCCCGAAGGCATATCTATCTTTTACACAAAAGGTATGATGTATTTTTTACTCTATTTATAGGTAAGTATAATCACGTCTGCTCTAATTCAAAATCATAAAAATAATGAGTGAAAAAAAATGTTTTTCTCCTCTCTTGTTAAGTTATCAAGATGGCATGACACCCAGTGTCATATCCCGTGTCTCTGAGGTACATGATTATTTTGTTATAAAACAATGTGGGATATATATTTGTAGATAAAAGAATATTATATTATGATTATAATATCATGCAAATTTATATATTACACATATTTAAATTCAGATGTTTGCCTCTTAAGCTTCTTACGTAATTTTCACATCGGCCTTTATTAAATATTCATATCAAGTACAGAGAAACCTTGAATTAATCATTTGAGAAGAATGGTAATCTAATTCGGGAACATGAAAAACCGCTGAGCAAAATAAAATTCTGTTTTTTTTCGTCAAAATATTGTTAGTTGGATAATTTGAGTTTACCGAATCATTTAAAACTATTAGCTGTATCGTAAATATAAGAGGATTATTTTTTAAGAAAATGAGATACATTTTTCCAAAATTATATGCAAGTTGAGAAAAATCACAACACACAAAATTATCAACGATTTGTATGATAAAAATATTTAGTGATTTTAAAATATAATGATTTTGTTCAATTGAGAAATGATAAATTGGGGTTTCACTGTTCCAGAATAAATTGAGGCTCATTAGGCCAACTCCGGAATAAACAAGGCGATCAGAGGTAGAAAATACAAGATTTTATTTTGATTCAAGGTCTGTGATATCACGATTGTACATCTATTCTAGTTACACATTTATTGATGATTTGTTACATGTTTATTATTTTAATAAAGCAATATCCAGCTATAAACCTAAGCCATTAATGATTACTTTCAAACATTGATAAAATACTAGTGGCACACAATATTATGTTTTGATTATGACAATGTGAATATTGAAGATTGTCACAACTTGGTCACATCTAAACTAAATAAAACCAAGTGCTTAATAAACATAAGCATTACTATGACACATATTTTTGAAGAGTACTTGGATAGTGATTCTCATCGCTAGACCAAGTGCCAAATGAAACAATACAAATATATATACATATAATGAAAATAATATAACATTAACGCATAAACAGGTAATTTCAATACCCAATTGACCGCCGAAGGATGAAAACATGCTTTATATTTACACAAACATTTTTTTTAGGTTTGTCAACGATTTGTGATTTTTATAATTTATATCTAAAAAATATTGGCTGTTCAGCAAATTAAGAACAGAGCAAGCAACTGGTTATGACAAGTTAAATAAAGGTAAAAAAAATTGGTCCAAAATTACTTTAATGTAATGACATTACTTTTGTACTTGGAAAATAATTTAAGATGTTTCATGTACTTTGCTGTAATAACCCTGACATTTGCTTTTAAAGCAAAACAGCCTAATCTAAAACTGTAAGTTCTCACAATGCCATGTTACAACCAATAAAAAAAATACACAAGAAGAACTGAAGGGGAAACTGGTACTTCATGAAATTGTCAGTATTTATTATGTTTATTGTGTTTACAATGTAAAAAAAAAAGAAGACTGATATCATTTATTGTAAACCCTGATTCCGAACATGTCTAACATGCAAATAATCAGGCTAATTATGAACAGATCTGATTGATATTTATTAAAATAGTTCACACTTTAAGGAGAATCCATCCACAAAGACATTTGACTAAAGCGATATCAAATCATAATTATTTTTTTGCCACATTCTTGGTATATATGCAAGAAGTCTCGTAAAACCAATTTGATATCAATTTTATATATCTGCATTCCAAAATTGACAACATTAGTACCTACTCTTTTTAAAAATGAAATGTTGAAAAACTATAATTTTCTTAATATGATTTACAGGAATGCAAATAAATTATTTAATACATTGTGAAGACATTCAATATTATTTTTCTTTAAATTAAATTTTGATAAAAGGTCTATGAACTCGCATGCATAACTCATGTGCGGCAGATGCTTAACTGATCACTCCTCTCGAGGGAAAGTATCTTTACGGACAAGCCCCTCCGAGGAATATCACCGTCCAACTGCCATGTATTAAATGCCTATAACCACATTAAAATTAAAAAATATTTAGATGCACATTATACTTTCTGTTATCTAAATATTATATCACCTTTCATATTAAATTAACGTAATTTAATACCTCGTGTTTTTTTTTGGTTAAATAACCTACATATAGTCAAATAGGTTTTATTGAAGTATTTTTATTGATATTTCAAATTAACATTTTAAAATAGTTCTCGATATCTCAAGTGATGATCAGCAGAAGACATTGTGAAAATATAAAAGTACGGAAATTTGTAGCTCTGGCTTCCTCGTTAATATAAAAATGGATATTCTCAATGATAATATTTCTTGTAATTTCTGCAGAAGACACTGATTTACGTGTCTAATGAGATATTTTCACAAATAAAGGATAATGTGATTTTAAATATACCTAAATGATTGTTTTATTGTGAGTTTAGTACACTGCCTGGTAGAATTATATCTCACATTTCGCGACGGTAATGAGAAAGAAATAAAGAATAAGCCGATGTGATGTCATGATATACTTCTGAAAGCACCATTTACTTGATAATTTAAAAATAAAAAATATGTAAATGTGATGATTCTTTTGCCAGATTTTTCTCAAATACTCAATATTTTTGCGCAAAATGGTTATTGTGTGATTACTATATAAAATTGAACTTTTCTCAAGACTATGTTTGTCATTCTACTAAAAGGAATAAAGCCTAGTACGTGAATATTATTTTCAACAATTAAAAAAATGTGAAAAATTTACACACAGTTAAATTCATGTGAGAAATTGTTTTGAATGCATAATTTATTTTTACAATCATTCGATACAATTTCGGTCTATCAATCTTACCAGCGTAATAATAATGGTAAGTTATTTTATGAGTATGCAAATAATTTATTTAAAAAATATTCTGTAATTATAATGTTTGTTAAAACAGAAAGTCATTATATCATTTTATGCACGAGGAATAAAATCAAACTGATCTTTCGTCGGTCAGTTTAGTCATATTGATGAACCCAGAATGGTTAGAATATAAACCATTCAACCCAACCCTTTTAGTTTCAGATGTTTTGTTACTTTGTCTAAAATATATTAGTTCCTACTTTGCAGAAAATGCTTAACTATGTAAAACATTCGGGCAAAAAGTGAGTACAAACTCTCAAACACTAAAAATAGAATACAATAATTCAAATAAAATTTAACAAATATCAACACCTAATTTTAAATGGCAATGTTATCTGTAAATGTGGAGGGAGAGAAAAGCCTGTCACCTGCATGGTCGAGCCATACCACCACAAGAGTATTTATGACAGTTTCAATACAAGAATACTTTTGTATGATCGATTGACCGGTCTGGCCACATGGATGCCAGGCTTAAAAGAACGAGAATTTGTTAATAAACCTATGAATCAGAAATTATGGTAATAACTGGTGGATTGTGTAATTATCTATTTTACAGATAACTTTGTTTAACAAAAAATTATAATAAAGTACAGTTAAAAGAAAGCAACTTCTGAAATAACACAAATATGTTACATACAATTTACGGGGCTAAATTGATAATAAAGATCATATTATGACTAAAACTTGAGTACAGGATGAATGTAACAAGCTCTAATTCTGTAAGAGATAAATATTATAGTATGTACAAATGTTCCTTTGGCTGTGAAGCTATTACAGATAGCTAGATGTGTTAAGGATATTAGCTAGGACTCTGCGAAGTACGATTGGGTGGTGTGGGCACAGGGGTGGGTAGGGACGAGGCTCGGGGAGACACCGGGCGGAAGGTGAAACCCGAAGAAGAGTCTCCACCTAGAGAATCAGGAGTGCCCGGAGTAGAGGGGGTGAGGCGCTCAGTAGACCAGCAACAGCGCTTGGCAGCCGGTGCATCCTCCAGTTCAAACCTCCGCTTCATAGATACCAGCCCCGAGGGACGACTCACAGGGCTCAAGCAGGACGGTCTCATCGCAATAGGGGAGAGACTGCGTCTAGTAGTGAATGCTTTCCTCGTGGGAGAGGGGGATACTCCAGGAGAGAATCTGGCTACTCTCGTAGGCGACATAGGACCATTGGAACTGTTAGAAGCGCCTCCCATTAACGTCAAATCTTCCCAGGATTGACTCATTTGCATGGCACTGTGTGTTTCTCGTTCATGCGCCACCTCTCTTATGTTGGTAACATCAGCGCATTCTTCTTGTCGTAGTTGACTGACCCTCGGGGTCATTCGAGGTCCTGTGCCATTCTAAAATAGATATTTCAATGTAATGAAGCACAAATTAGACATAAACACTAAGAAGCAAAATTAGAAACAACAAGTAACCACTAGTCAAAAATATACACATACATATGTACACAAACATACATACATACATATATGTGCATGAATACATATATATACATACACAAATATTTCATATCTAAGATGAAAAAAATAATGATACGAATTTTGAAAAAGGTGAAAAATCAAAGATGGGGAATAATTCTGAGAAACCTAGAAAGCAAGCAGAAGACCATAGCGGTGTTTCATGAGATGATATTCATCAATGTCAAGATAACATAATGATTTAAGTTTGTATTTATAAAACTGGGCAATCTATTGCGATGTAATGAATTTTTTCAGACTCAGACTAGATAATTTAAAATTTATTTTAACCAGATGCCTGATCTGTACATTTTAAATTCACATCAAGGGCAAAACATTTGAAAAACACAATCCCGAAATTTTATAAAAAAAAAAAAAATCACATAAATAGAAAATATACTTTTATTGGATGTAGATCCAGATGTTTACATTCTTGGAAAGTCTATATTAGGTGGTAAAACACCTGTCTCTTAGTGACAAAGGTTAGAAGTTTGACACTGTGAGTGACCATCTGAGTTTGTTCTATTTTCAAAGCACAAACATAAATCACCTAAGTTTAAAAATAATGAGGATATCTTCTTATAACTCCATATAAAGGTAACGCGAGTTTCTTAAAAACAGGGTTTATACTAAAACAAATATGTCATATATACGTATATATATTTTAAGAACATTGGTAGACATGCATGAAAAAATAGAAAACGCACTGCTATGATCATACAAAACAAGCATAAATCTAATCAAGTGGAGAATCATACAATACAATTTAGAACCAAATGTGAAAAGTGACATGTTTCACGCATTTTGCTGCCTTTAGGTTAGTTTTAGTAACAAATAATATGCATCTTACCGGGGAATGGATATGTGGACTAAAGCTGGCACTAAATCTTCGAGTTCTCTGCTGATTATGATTGGCAAATATGTTAAAAGGTGAGGTGTCTCTAAAATCAAAATAACCATTTAAATAAAACCAAATAATATTTCTAAGTATCGCTGAAAATTGCGTCAAGTAGCAATAAAATACATCAGGTGACAAAAAATGCACTCATACCTTGGAGTAGTACTTGTTGACGGCGATGAAGACATTGTTGAAGTAACTTCGTTTATCAAAGGTGCACTACTACATCTTTTCAATGTGTTAGGAGTGTCAACATCCATTATTGTCAAAATTTATAAAATGTATGCCTAAAGCAGTACAATTAACACTTTGTAAAGCATTTGATATGGTGTACTTTGGGTATTTGTGAAAAGGCAACAATAGAACCATAAAAATACTCATAACTCACAACTCAACTGTCACTTTATCGTACCTATTTACCGGGACATAGCCAATCACTCATGGCACTTAACTTTCAACGTCTATGGACAAAATAATTTTTTAATTTTGTTGGTTGTTCCTACCTATCAAGAAGTGATTTATTAGAAACGAGCATATAAATAATTAATATATGGACAAGTATCACAAGAAGACGGTATAGCATCTTTATTGTATGTGGAATAGTAGCATGTACTATCATAGTATTAACCATATAATATTATCTGAGTATATAGTATATACAGTACAAAATATATCTGTGCATAGTCGTTAAGAAATGAACCTTAATTATACATATATATTTACAGACGCGGGTTCGCGGTACCACGAGCCTATTTTACTCTAAACACTTTATTTCGATTTTGATTTCAATATCTTTTGTGTACAGTTTTCTGAGTTGATCTGCCATGTATATCTGACTTTCTGACAGACGTTTCGGTAAGGTTGATGATGGACCCTGCAATGTGATCCGAAACGTCGGCCAGAAAGGTCAGATATACATGAGAGATTATCCCAGAAAACTATATATTGCAGTATGTATCTTGATAAAAGGACGTTAAGAGTTATCATTATTGATGAATCGATTATTAACCGAACGTTGCTATGCTTCTGGTTGCACGTTAAAGCGACACCCCGAATTCTTATAGAATGTTTCGCTTCGCGACCCATCTATTAGATATCTCATTTTCCATGGTTACATGAGGAGACAGATAAACATAAACACACGGAAGATACACAAATTAGACATTTATTGAATATACATGTAGCGACCGGAATTCAAATCCACCGCCATCTCAGTCGGCATCGACGCTAGCGACAGCGTTGCCGGTTGC
This sequence comes from Eubasilissa regina, assembly GCA_022840565.1. Taxonomy (NCBI): domain Eukaryota; kingdom Metazoa; phylum Arthropoda; class Insecta; order Trichoptera; family Phryganeidae; genus Eubasilissa; species Eubasilissa regina. The sequence goes on from JAINEB010000018.1 coordinate 34,989,246, forward strand.
TGCCACAAGCTTGGCTCAGAATTCACCGCTAGACAGCCTCTCCAGTTTCAGCGTTCTACAGCGGCGGTCTCGCCGGCTCGGGAGCGCCGGGCGAGACAGCCAAATTGCTTCACATCATTTCATTCCACATTCGTTCATTGCATTCTTTATTTCTATCTGTTTTCATCATACTGTCACAATAAACTTCAACACGCCAAATCATTTATATTTCATTTAACCACCGACATAACCCCCAAATACATTTACATTCATGAGTAGGTGGAAATACTTATGTAGGGGTCAGCCTATGGCGACAGCGCTGCCGGCTGCTGCTACAGAGCTGGCTCGATCATTCACCGCCAAGCAGTCTCTCTGGTTTCATCGCTTCACAACGACAGTCTTGCTGGCCCACGCACGCCGAGCGAGACCGCCGACTCACTTCATAATACAGACACACCTTCTACATCTCTGCATTTCTTCATAGTATTCATTCTATTTGTCTTCTTTTTTCAATCTATCCATCTCAATAAATCTCAACACGCAAACCTACATCTCTTTCATTTAACCACTGACCTAACCCCCAAACTTATAACTAACTAATTCGTGGGCAGCTATCCGTTGACTGCTTCCAGGCTGGCTCAGCAGCTGTTCGTGGCTGCTCCAACAGCCGGCTACCAAACTGATTACTTGGAATGGGCTGGGTGGCTGCTTCTGAGTAGATTGCGGTAAACTATCCTCCGACTCTCCGTTACATTCGTATCGGATTTCTAATGCCGACCGTTTGCTTCCGCTGGTCGACCTCGCGACGTTTTCCGGCTTCCGAGGTTGACTTTCAACTTTCAACTATCGACCTTCAACTCTGATCACCAACTGCTGACTTTCAACTCTGATCTTCGACTGTCAAATTTCAGCTCTGATCTCCGGCTCCGATCTTCAACTTTCAACTCCCCGACTTCCGATCTCTAACTTCCGACTTCCAACTATGATTATTAACTTTCCACTTCCAACTCTTATTACCGACTTTCAACTTCTAACTCTTATTTTAAACTCCGATCATTCGCACCTCTTGCAACTTCCGAGATTGAGTTTCCAACTCTTACTTTCAACTCCTAACGCTTATTTTCAACTTTTGCAACAATGGCGTTTTGGCCTTTTTAAATTAGCCATAGATAAGATCAAGATTAAAGTACCCATGGCGAGAGCGTAGCGTACCTCTCGGTAGTTCGGCCCATCCTCCCAGGATTGATGATGTCTTATTGGTCTGTTGTTAACAGCGACGTCATAGATAAGAGATATAAGCGACGTCAAACCTCTGCTTGTAGGGTTACTTTTTGGTCCCGCCAACTTTATTTATAATTAATACACTTTATTGTATAATAATTTAACGTTATCACTGTCCACCTTGGATTTTTTTATTTAAATTCCCTACAATAAATCATCGACGATACACGACACCGGCAATTAAAGAGGCCTTGGACATCTGCGTACTCCGGAACGTCGATAAGGCTGTTATATTCTCTGATTCGCAAGCAGCTCTTGAATCCCTCTCTGCTAATATGAAAGTTTGGCTAGAAAATAAGATAATCTGTTCCATCAGAAAATATCTATTTAATTTGGACAGCAACAATAAACAGGTGTCATTCGTTTGGATTCCTGCATATAAAGGAATTCGTGGAAATGAATGTGCCAAGGAGGCCACTCCTTCCGGAGTTTTCCCCCATCAATTCCATACCCCGACGTATGATAGACTCAATATAGTAAGAAAAACGTATGAATTCTACTTGGACTGCACAATGGATGAAACCAAATAATCACAAGGGTAATCGGCTTAAAATAATTCAAAGATCCATTCCCCGCACCTCCTGGTTCTCCAAAAGGAAAGTTTCCAAAAGAACAATATCAAATATCTCTAGAATGAGAATTGGTCATTGCCAAGTAGTCTCACATTTATTCAGATTGAACTTAATAGATTCCCCAATGTGTGAGTGTGGTGCCGAGGAGGAAACCCTTGACCATATATTTTTTGCCTGTTTTGCACAGGTTTTTTTGTACAGTAATCTCGCCAATGGTAATTTTCAACTCCCGGTTAACTTATGTCATCTTCTTTCCCTTAACTCGCCACATTTAATCAATTTAATAGCCAATTTTTTGAACAATGGTATTGACATGTAATATAATATATCCTATTCTATAATATTATAGTACTTTTTTCTATAAAATAAAATTTTAACTTGATAAATGGCACAAATCACTCTTGGAAGGTGGTGTTCCGGATTCGTAAACCACATTTTTGACGGGTCTTGCGAATCGGCCGCGACCCATATTATTGACACCTTTTCACATCCAAATTCACACCCATCCTTTGTCCTTAAAGCTTGTCTTCAGTGTAAATAGTGACCTCGTCGTTAGCAGATGTCAACTAGACCGAAATTTGATCGATCTCGACATCGCGAGAGCATTAGCGGTGTGGATTTATTCAGCTCCAGTGCACCCCAGTGTAATAATTAATACATTAATACATGTAATCTTGTGTTTTGGTGATCACGTGGAATTTTTTATTTGTCTGCCGCGGGTGAAGTGATTGATATCACCGTCTTCAATTGAAAGCGGAGATTTGCCCATCCGCGTGCCGTTTGTGTGATCTAGGCGGCGACTGTGGGGTCGGAGATGGAGGTGACAGACACGAGGTAAGGCGAGCAGTCCTTCCGAATCTTGGTTCCCCGAGATCACTAGTCCTTCGACTGGAACCCCTATCCCATCATCGATTCTCGTTTTATTCAGGTTTCCCTTATTTCCTTCCTTCCTTCCTTCCCCTCCCCCCCCCCCCCCCTATCAGCGCAGGATTTACGTCTTTCTTTAGAGGTGGATTGCCTTTTTAAAAGAAGAAGAAGAAAATACAAACATCGTTCCCTACATTGAAAGTATGAATAACTTATATTCATTACAATATTTAACACGTAATCCCAAAAGAGCTATGTTATTTGAAAAAAAATCTTAGATCAAATGATGCGCTATACCAAATAACAAAAATCTTTGATAAATACATATATGTATAATGAAATCTTATTTAGATAATTCTTTCTTATCTATGCTATGCCTTCCATTGTATTTGTATATTGTATCATCTGACAGGTGGTAATTTTTCGAGCTGTCAGATTTATTACAATGGATGCCGAAATAACGCAGATTTTTGGATTTTGATCTTAAAATGTGAGAAATCTGCATTTATCAGGGTCATGTTCGTGCGTTGATTATCTAATCTCTTAATATGTGTTAATTTAATAGAGGTATATATGACAGCACGGTGATTTGATAAGACACAAATATATATAACTATAGAGATCCAATACAACTCCACATTGTTTACATTTCCAATCAGAAATTAAAAAATATTCATGCGTTTTTTAAAAAGGTTTGTGTAGTAATATTTGTTCTTGAAATTAATATTTTAAATTTTGCCCTCATTTATGTAGATAACTTTTTATTAATAACTTAATTTATTCATTCATTTTCAGGAATCACGTCAAAATTACCGTACTCGCAGTATTACTTGTTATTGTTTACAATGAAATTTTGGTATATTTTATTCAAACATTTAAATGGCCAACACAGAATTGCTACGATGATGAGAGTTGTGTTAAAATTCTCTTAGTAGCTGATCCTCAAATTTTGGGAGAACAAACTGAAAATCCAATATTAACATATATATTCAATAGGGATAGTGATGGGTTTGTATAAATCTATTTTTAATATTTTAAGTCCAAGTCAGGTTGTCCAATTCTAAATAATGATCATTTGCTGATTTGGATTAATTACTTCCCATCACACAGCTTTTGCGGGGTTAGGCAGAGAGGCTCTTCTGTCCTGACACAACCCTCGCCTTATCCACATTTATATATTTTCTTATGCACGCTTTAAATGTTTAGGTTTCTACCAGAAGCATCTTTCAGGACCTAGTTTACTTTATTTATTTATATATATTTTGACATCCATATTTTTGTACTAACAGAGGTGGATACATAATAAACATAAGACATTCTCATAGTAGTGTGGGATGGAGTAGACTTCACCTCTGATATATACAGCGTTGTCCTGGCTACTTTGCTAGACTGAAGTCTGTGTTAAAGTAGCCAGTTTTCTTTTTCATGCTGTTGTGTTATTTATCAACAGGAATGAAAAGAGAATTACAAATATGTATAGAAAAGTAAAAATAAAATAAAAATATATGTGGTGGGAGTGTTGTAGGACTAGTAAATTATTAGTGAAGGAATTGTATAAATTATATTAAATTGTTGGATATCCATGCTTCTGATTCATCTTTACCTGATTAAATCATATATTGGGTCCATATTTGTGTAATCTTATTGGAATTGTACGATTTCCAGTTGGTACTAAGTGTATTGTATAGTTTCGGAGTTAGGAACATGTAGAATCTTTGATAAAATGTCATTGTTACTCTCGAAACTGGTGTGTAGATGTTTGTTGTTTGTCTTGTGTTGTGTCCATGATTTATTGCTTGAGGAGAGTTGTTGTTAGTATGGAAATATTGAATGAGTCTCAACATAAAGATTTGTCTTATATCTAGGACATTGTACTCTTTAAATATAAGATCTGATGGATATCTAAAGGGACGACCAATTATTACCTTGAGAATTGTTTTTTGTGCTTTTTTAGCCGAATCCAATATTGTTTTTGCTGCTCCCCAAACTAAAATAGCATAATTAATTAAGGAGTAGCACAGTGCAAAGTACACTGATCTTAAGAATTTGTAATCAACTATACATCATATTCCTTTAAAAAAGTAAATTAGTTTTCTTAAGCGTTTAGCTAGGTTCGATATGTGTTTTTTCCAGTTAAGATGATCATCGATCAGTTCTCCCAGATGTCGAATAATTTTGACTCATGTCAATTTTTCACATTGGCATGCGGAAGCCGGGTTCTTGTTTGCTTTGCAGTCATGAGCGATGAGTGTAGGACTTTGATGTGGTGTTGTTCTTTCGTTAATACAGAAACATACATATTTTGATTTTTTTGTGTTAAATGATAGGAGGTTCGTGTCAAACCATTTTTTCGCCTTGTTCAGACCATCCTATGCACGAGTATTGACCTCTTCCCAAGACTTACCCTCAAAGCAAAGCACGGTGTCATCCGCGAAAGTGATTATTTTTCCATTGTTTAGGGTCATATTACAAAAGTCGTTAATACATACTAGAAATAATATAAGACCCAAAATGCTTCCCTATGGAACACCGTGTGTTATCAATGATGGATTGCTGTATTTTTCATTGTTTTTGACAATTTGACGTCTATTTGTTAAGTAATCCTCAAACCACTTATATGCTATGCCCCTTACTCCTATGTTTTCAAGTTTTTTTTAGCAATAGTAGGTGTGGTACGGTCTCTAATGCTTTTGCAAGATCAAGAATAATCCCCATGCATTTATTTCCCTTGTCCAGGTTCGATACGGTATATTCCACAAGAGACATGAGGGCATCTTCTGTATTGCGTTTCGATCGGAAACCAAATTGTTGAGTGGATAGAATGTTATTTACATCTAGAAATTTAAGGAACCTCCGTTTAACAATTTTTTCTAGAATTTTTGAAAAAACACTTAGAAGAGAAATCGGTCTATAGTTGGATATATCAGTAGGGTTTCCGCTTGTATAAATTGGGCATAGCAATGAATCTTTTAGCACGGTTGGAAAGACTCCAGTTTGTAGACTCAGGTTAGTAATAAATGCAAGTGGTTCGGTTAAATATATCTTAATTTCTTTTACAAGCTTGATTGAAATACCATCTTTACCTGAACCACTATTAGTTATTGGTAATGCCAAATCTTCCACGGCAGTCCTCTCTTTCTGGTGCCATCACCACTCGCGTTTACCATTCTCTCGTCATTCATGTGTTCTACATGACTAAACCGCCTACGTAATACTTTTAAAATCCTGTTCGCTATACTAATATCAGTTTTACGTTCATTCTTAATTTGTTCATTCTTTACTTTATCATAAATCGTTTTGCCACATATACGCCTGAGTGACCTCATTTCCATCGCATTTAGTCTACGTTTTCAGTGCACGCTACTTCAGTTATATTCACCACTTACTGGGACTATTATTTGTACACTTATTATTCAAAAGTGTATATATTTTTTGGCTATTATGTAATATTTATTATCCTTGTTCTCCACTTTCCACCTTATGCTTTATTTCAATATTTAATTCCTACATTTACTATTATACTTTTTTTATGATATTTTTCCTTGTTTATGCTAGTGATTTTAATGAAAATTTTTATTTTTCTATGTTATGTGCTGTTTAGATTTCTTAATTTTGATTAAATTTTGTGATGAATGTAAAATATTAAAATTTTATCCCATTTGTACTTGTATGTATTTAAAAACAATCCCAATAGTTCCATCCCACTTCTAGTTGTATGCATTTTGAAATAAATATTATAATATTGAACCGTAACTTTCGGAACACACATTCGTGGCTCGCGGCACCACGAGTGCGGTGTGTTCACGATCGCGGCACATCCGGCTGGTCACGCAGCTCCCGACAGCCGGGTGCTTGTGAGTGATGAGACTTCAAAATGCTACGTTTTCTTGTAAAATGATGACAAATTTAGTAGTATCTTGTTCGCATTGTATAAGAAATTTAATTAAAAATATTATAGAACATGCTCAAACCATTATACTTCGTTAAAATACAAATTTGAATGAATACCCTGTACCGGCTCTCGATCCTATTTTCAATCTTCCGGTATAAAAATTCATAAAACCATGGATCAATACATTGACACTTTAAAACAATTTTTTTTTGACATACATCACCATATCCACATTGATCTTGTTTTGATTATTAAATAAATGGTCAAATACCGATGGGGCCAACAACTAGGTAAATGAAACTGGCCTAGGAAATGTACAACCCTGGGGCAAGCGATGAAATGCTACCTCTGCCATATTTTATTTCTACCTTATATAATCATTGAATCTTGGATACTTATATAATCATTTTTTATAAATTTATAAAACATTTGAAAGATCCTTGCATTGCTTATATCTAAATTTTGATACAATTTAAGATTCTTCAGTTTTATTTGAGGTTTAGTTATTATTTTAATATTATATTCATGATACTTGAATCTAACCTTTTACAATTGTGAACACATTTTTGGTTTGGAAGACTTACACAACTCAAAATTAATAGATTGACCCTTAGATCGATGGCATAACATAGTTGGAAACACAGACTATCACAGACACTATTAAGTGATTTTTATACGAGTTACAATTTACTGCTCTCTTCAACATAAAACTTTGACATTTCCACTTGCTTCATTTGAAAACCTCAAAAATTATTATTTTTGACTTATGATGATTTTCTTCCAAGCCGACGATTTGTTTTATTTATTAAATGCATGAATAAGTCAAGATAAATAATAACAATTATCAAGGAAAACTGCATACTAGTCACATTCTCCACATTGAAAAATGTGATCTTTTACATCACATTATGGGGGGAAGATAGAAGGCAGCAAAGGTGAAAATAGAAAGAAATTATCTTGGCTGTATAACCTCAGAAAATGGTATAATGTTCAAAATATTCAGTGATAACAGAATAAATCAATATTCTGCAACATGGTCGTCAACTTTCCACAGAAAAATAAGTCTTGATAAAAATTATATATTTTGTTGTGTGTGCTATGATGCCACACCCACACACCTTAGAGGGAACATTTCTCGTTCACACATATAATATTAATACCGGTCGAACATGCTAGTTGATGTGGTAGAGTTGCATTGTAAATTTACTTCAAATTATTATTGAATTTTTAAAATACATATATATATATATAAGATCTAAAACAAAAGATCTTTTTCATTTTGGTACAATTAAGTGTTTTCAGGTTTTTCTTGTCATTTTTTAAAACTTTTCATAAAACAGATTGTTTTCTGGTAACATATTTATAATGTTTTGAAATTATAAAAACAATACAATTTTGCATAGATGTGAGTATGTACACACATAATGTTAATATAAGTTACCTGAGATCTGAACTGAGACTCGTTGGGCAGTCTTTCTTGTGTTAATGTTGATATTTTAAATACCTGTTATTCTTTTACTTAAATAAATAGTTTTTTTTTTAGATTTCTTGCCAAAACGTATGCTCGTGTTGTGGCAGTTTTCAAACCGGATGTCATCTTATTTCTTGGGGACTTAATGGATGAGGGATCAATCGCGACCAAAGAAGAGTTTTACAAATATGTTAAAAGGCTTCCAAATATCTTTACTACAGAATATCCTATAAAGGTATTTTATTTTAATTCTTAAAATAGCGTCTATAAGTTTTTTTTTTTTAAATTAAATCACAGTTATAAAATTCAAATACTTTTATAAATTAAAATAAAACTATTTTTACCCTGTGAGAGAAGGTATTTAAAAAATATAAAATGAAGTATTAGGAGTACCAAAAAAGAATATCATTTTTTAAATAAAAGATTTGAATGTTTATAATTTATTTTTAATTTCCGCCACTAAACGGTCCAATTGTTCACAATACAATTGTGCATGTATCAATTGTCCAGGTCTGAGAGCTTCAAAGTGAATAATGCCCTTGCAGTCCCACCAAACAGACAAAATGATACGCACAAGTACTGTCACGCACCAGTACGCTCTAACAATAACAATGTGGTCGCCCAGTTACACCGCCGCTAGGGAACACTCAGATGTTGCCGAATGCACTGAAAAGTGCGGGCTAGTTCGAGTGCTCCAAATTCGCCGGCGGTAATACTCCAATTTGCTATATTTGTATAGATGCGTATGGTTGTCAGGCGCAGTCCGTATAATTTGTAATATCGCGGTGGGCCAGCTGGCGGGCCGAAGACACGGATCCGAACTCCTCAGCAATACCATGCCGGGTCTCGCCGGTAAGCTGCGTGGCTCGTGCATAGGCAGCAGCCACGTCGGGCTGTGGGCCGCGTTCAACGAAGCGGCCTGTTCAATATCGTGCCAGATACTGTGTTTGCTATGGTGCTCGCGGCCGCTTCCGTCCCGTGCAGTACCTGGGGCAACTGGTCCGGTCGCGCCAAGCGCCGCGATTGATGCTGCAATCCATGCAGCGCCCGCAGTGGTGCCCGAGACCGCATCCTTGGCCATGTTCCATATAGCACCTGGGACAGCCGGTCCGGCTGCGCCGAGCACCATGCTTGCAGAGGTACCCGCGGCCGCTTCCATGGCCGCGTCCCTGGCAGCATCTGGGGCAACCGATGCTTAGTTCGTGCCATATCCATTCCCCTTGTCTCCACACCTTGTTGATTTTTTTAAGATGCAGTTAAGTACTTGACCAAGAGTATCTGAGTTTGTCTATGATTTTTTCAATCGATAAATTTGCATTGTTTTTGATTTCGCCAGCCAGTATGATGTCATCCATTTAATGGGTCTTCCACTTCCAGGGCTATTTTTCAAATCAAAATTTCCTGATTAAAATTTTGTGAACCATCTTTGACACTTGTGAACATCCAAAACATCTCCCAGTACATCAAAAATATTTTTAGTGGCACCTGCTGCTATCTCTTCAAGAAATAATATAACATCAAATTTCAAATAAATTCTTCGTTTGATACAAATTGATCCATTGTAAATAGGGTTGTTAAATTTCAGTTTTATAAATTACAATTCACTCTTGGTATGTATAACAGAATAACACAAAACACATTGTGTAAGGACGGCATTCAAAGCACAACTAACTGTTGAAAACGGTAAACGAAAAAAATGGTATTCTTTTTTGATAACCCTATTAATATATGGAATTTATATTTGAATAATACTGCCACAGTTAAATTCAATTCTATCTCTAAAAATTTTAAAGTGCGAAAAGGAGTCAGACAAGGTTGTACAGTAAAACCGCGATATAAAGAAACCCGATATAGCGAAAAATGACGTATATCGAAAAAAAAAATCGAAATTTAGTCCCTAAAACCAATTTTTCATACAAAAATGCATTTATATAACGAAATCCCGTTAATATTTATAACAAAATCATTTTTGTCCCGTACGAAAAAATGCCAATACGTTTACGTAAATTTATAACGAAATAAAAAAATGTTAAAAGATGAAAATATTATTTCGCACTTACAAAGCCGCGCCAATGCATCTGCCGTATGCGAACGGTTTTATGGCCTTTTCTGCGGTACGCGGCGGTCGGCCGACAAGGTAGTAAAACAATTCGAACTTTTTCTTGGGTTCATAGTAGGCCCATAAAACCATTTGACATAATTCTTGCGGAGTTCACTTGGACACGTTTTACGTACTCTAATATGTATTGCAATCCCAGACAGTTGTAAAATACAAAAATTAACAGGAACCCCCCGAAAGTTGCAGAATATACTTATTGGAAATGTCAGTCTCAGTGTAACGTCTGTAGAGTTAAGTTTGTTCAGCTTTTAACGCGATTATTGCATGACCGAACTGAATATTTACATAAATTCATTTTCGTTTGACAATTGTTTTCGTGTGAACTAGTCAATAATATAAATAATTCGTTAAAATATTTTATGGACTATTTTTGTACGGCATTTTGTATTTCTATTAACTATTGTTTTCGTGTATTTTAAGTGAACAATGTTGACAATAATTTTTAAGTGAACAATTTTAACGATTATAAATATATTTTGAAGTGGTTGCCGCCGTTACCGGTAAGTACCTTCGTAATTTATATACGACTCATTTTATAAATATGCCGCGATTCAACTATAAAATTGTTATTTTTGAATTATTTAGTATGTTTCATGCCCAAAACTATGTTTGAAGCGGCTCTACATTTAAACACAATTAAAATATTGTTTTGTGTTTGCAATATTCTGGAATTTACAAAAAAATCTTCCAATTGGTGTTGAATAGGTTCTGTTCTTAATTTAATTCCTTTGATTATCCATTTGCTTATCTGTTTTAATAACAAAACTACTAAAAATATTCAGTTCCCTATGGCCTTCTTTCTCCTTTGTTTGCAGAATTTGCGATCTTTTTTGAAGCCGCGTAACATTTTTTTGCGAAGATGCGTAACATATAGTAGGTTTTTTTATATTTTTTTCGTTATATGTGGGAATTCGTTATTACGAATTTTTATTTTTTGGTCCCTTGAATTTCGTTATATCGCGGTTTTACTGTATATTGTCTTCAGACCTTTTTAACATATACAGAGAGTACATCAGGGGAAATGCACTTGAAAACTGGAATGATGGAGTAAAAATTGGAGGCAGAAAGATTTCCAGTGTTAGGTACGCAGACGATACAGCTCTGATTGCTACATCAGAAGAAGAAATGGTTTCACTATTCAGTCACATTGAAGAAGAAAGTAGAAAATTGGGCCTTGAGATATACAAGGAAAAAAAAAAAAACTAATGATCATTGATCGACATAACCAGCTTTCATCAACAGATCGACTTGAAATTATCGAGGACCTCAATTATCTTGGGTCCATAATTACTGATGACGGTAGATTACAGAAATTAAATGACTATGTAGGGTGAAAAGTTCTACGTCCAGACTTGGACAAAATATGGAAAGACCGCGCTATATCCGAGACAATTAAGGTCAGGTTTGTATAGTCTCTGGCGTATTCTATATATTTATATAGTGTGGAATCATGGACCCTGAAGGCAAGGGAGAGAAGACGGACAGGTGTTGGAGACACATGTTGCGCATACCATGGATGACGAGACACACAAATAACTCCATTCTGCAGGAACTGAACATTTGCCATTTGCCTGAGAAGAGAAGAAGGAAAGATAGCATGGAGAAGCTTATTTTGGCAGGCCACGGCAAAGGACGAAGAGGAAGAGGAAGATCTTCCATCTGTTGGACCGAATAAGTGGAAAAGGTACTTCTCAAGTGACAGCCCTAAAATCTGCAGGATGCCAAAAAAAGGGGAGGAGCATAGTCAAGAGGGTCAGAGTTTATACAGATCACAATCCTCAGTCACGAAGAACTGTCGTAGATGAATGATGATAACATTATGATATTACTCTATAGATAATTAATCTTTCACAATAACGAAACATTTATTAATAAATTTTTTGTTACGTACTTGCGTAATAGAACATCTTCGTTGTACCTTTCGGTGTTATTAAAGGTCTGAGTAAAATTTTTGGTGATTATTAACTATTTATTACAGTGAGATATAATTAATATTCAAGAGGTACAACTATAAGAGACAACAGTAGATTAGCAAAAGAGAGCGCGCCCTGCGTGTGACCGCTATTTATACCAGCACATACCTACGCATTCACACACACGCATATGATCCACGTGGGCGGTGAGGCTCACACACACATCAGTACAATCCAAGCACATCACATTTTTAAAACTGAAATTTTAGTACCTTCAGCTATTTTATGTGCTGTTTTACCATATGAAAATTATTTTCAGCTCCCCATTCCTCACTTTTTTTAAAATTCATGAAATTGTATGGTATTAAAAATAATAAATCACACTCACACATTGGGGAATCTATTAAGTTCAATCTGAATAAATGTGAGGCTACCTGGCAATACCCAATTCTCATTCTAGAGATATTTTATATTGTTCTTTTGGAGACTTTCCTTTTGGAGAACCAGGGGGTGCAGGGAATAGATCTATGAATTATTTTAAGCCTATTGCCCTTATGATTATTTGGATCCATCCATTGTGCAGTCCAAATAGAATTTGTATGTTTTTTTTACCATCGTGTCATATAATATTAATTATTCTTTCAGCATGTTTGGATACCGGGTGATAATGATATTGGTGGAGAAAATGAACCAATTCACCCTGAAAAAATTAAAATGTTCAATGCGGCTTTCAAACAGCCCGATTTCATAAATGTCAAGTATGTGGACATATACAAAACAAATTATCTCACTCAATTACTGCCTGAATCATCCCAAAGTCATTTTTCATCAAATACTACCAAAATAGCTATATCGCACATGCCTCTCCTTTTAACTCCCGACAAGTACACCATGAATGTAAGATATTTCTTTTATGCACATTTTTTTAGTCAATAAAAATATCTCGAGATATATTTTATGTTGAATGTCTGACATATTTAAATGAAATATTTTTTATCTTCAATCCAGTGTAATTCAATTAATTTGAAGTATGTAAACAGCTATAATGACATCTCAATTAAATTAATTGAATCCTAAAGGTTTTAAAGGGATTCTCTTATATAATTTTTTGTGAAGTTTATTTCTGATATTTTGATATGGCGTGTGGTTGTAAATCACATCATTAGTCAGAATTTGAATGATGCATCATTTAAATTCTGGGTCACTGTATTTTTGTGTAAAAGATATTTAGTTCTTGTTAGTTGATTTTGGTTTTCAATATTTTATTTATATTCAATCCATATTCCAATTTTCAATATTTTATTTATATTCAATTATAGTCCAAAAATGAGTAAATTTGGTTTATATCTAGAATAGTGCATGTGCACAAAAATTATGATTTTATTAGTTATATTTATATTAATGTTTGTCACTTACCATTTTCATTTTATACTATACATGCTATATTTTGTAAAAATATTTGTAATTTTTTTATGTCTAAAACAATGTTACTTACTTCTAGGTGTTAACAAAAATTCAACCCGCGATTATATTTTCTGGTCACAGGCATTCTGCTGCACATTTAGAGACCACAAAAGATTCCATGTTCAAAAGTAAAGTAACTGTTATAGGCCCACAAAGCAAAGATCATATTATTAAAGTCGATTTGAAACAAGATCATTTCCACGAGTTTATAGTTCCAACATGTTCTTACAGAATGGGAGTATATGATGTTGGATACGGCACTGCAGTAATTGGTTTGTAATTTAATTCCTTTTTATATGAATGATTCAATGCTGTGTTTGAGTGTAGTTCATTTATTACAATCCTTTATCATCATTTAAATTTATACACTTATTTTATATATGAAAAAATTCACTTATTCAACTTTTGATTTTATTGAAATTATCAACATGTTGTTCTTCTTCTTCCATGGCATTACATATCAGGGTGAGATTTGGTTTCCTCCACAAGTGCTCTCCACTGACTTCTATCCATTCTTCTCCAGTTTTCCTGACTCTCATCCTGCTCCAGTCCTCTTCCACACAGTATCAACAGGTTGTTAATGAGCCTAATATATAGTCCTACTGAGATATATATATATTAAAGTACAATGTGAAGATAGAATTGTTACAATTGTTAATTTTTATGATAAAAAAAATAACAACATACGGAACAGTTAATATAATGAAATGTTAGATTACAATAGTTACATTTGATAATTGAGGAGAATGAACAAGGTATTTTAAATCTATTGTGTAGTTACAAAACGCATGGCTTCCAGTATGTACTACGCATTCAGACGAATCTGTCTTATCACGTACAATTTAATTTTTAAACTGAGCCTGTGTCATGAAGAATATATCCAGGTTAGCATTTTTGGATGAGTTTGAAATCTCTATTGTTTTTGAAGGGACCTATTAAAATAAACTATGAATGCGGGAAAACAATGAATGTGGGAATATAGAAAAAAGTTACATTCATATATCATGTTCTAAAAAAGATACATATTTCACATGGAAATTAATGTGTTTAAATATAAATAAAATCAGAAAGCTGCACAGAAACAAAAAAAAATTTAATTAAACTTTGTATCATACATAATCTTTCATCATCATTTGTTTTTTGGCTGTTGTGTTATTGCTGTAAGTACACAGTATTTTTCGGTGTTGCAAATGACATTTTTTTCGACATCAGTTATTGAATGTGTATAAAAAAAATCTTTCAATTTTTCGAAGGCCGTGCATGCTTCTAAAAACAAAAGTGCAGGTGAGGGATTCTCTTCACCGACATCTTCGACCTCTTCTGCTGTCTCCTTCAATTCAAGAATCTCTCGGGCGAGCTGCACAGTTGTCTACAAACAATTAAATATGTAATACAAATTAAATGCATTAATTAGAAAGATAAACAGTGAAATTCCGTTAATTCGTGACCCTATATTTTTTGTACTTTCACGGAATTCGCCCTTTTTAAAAAAATAAAATAACATTCCCCTTAATAACATGCCCCGAAAATAACATTCCATACTAATTTCTACTGATAATTTGTAAAATCTGATTATTCGCAGTTCGTGTGCGTTTTTGACACCCGAAGTAAATAATTTATTCACGTAATTCGCATATTTACAAATGTTTTTAAATCCCTAAACAAGCGCGACTACGCATTTGACCTTCATACCTTCGTAAACATCTGCAACTAGCCCCGCCTACTAGCCAATCACGACGCCGTTCCTTATTGTAAAAACGGCACGCTGGTATGACAGGTACCGAACTGAATTTTGACATACCATATGACATGCATTTTATAAGATTTGTTGATAAAATAATGTTTTAATTTTTTTTTTTTCACATTTCGTTCTCTAAAATGGTACCAACACCTTGTAATTCGTATAAATCCTTGACCATTTGGATAAATGGAGCTTATTTTGAAAACCGACAAAAAATTGATATCAAAAATAAAATTGGCAGAAAAAATCGAATCTGGATTACCTTTTTGGGTTCGAACTTAAAAAATCGCCGAATCAAAAAAAAGAAAAAGGCCAACGAGACATGAAGATTTAAACTTTTTTGATTATTTTTCACGCGCATTTCAAATATTCCAATTCGGATGGAAAAGATGAGTTTGATCGCCAATCAAATTAATGTGCGTGATTTTATTGCCTTTAGAGACTGTCGTGTCACCACTCACCACACAACTTTCTTATTCAGGAGAAGTACGTTATTTAATAAACATTTTGACACATAAGATGCTGAAATAATGGAGTCATCATGTTTTAGTATGAAAATCGCGATGTCAACACCGGCGGCGCATACTAAATCATGGATGCAATAAACTAATGCGTTTTTATAAAAATTTCTTTCTAATATTTGTCATTAAAAAATTTTGTTCTCGTTATTCGTAATTTGGATTATTTTTTTAAATTTCGGTCTCGTGAGTTACGAATTAACAGAGTTTTACTGTACATACAGATAAACTCAAGACTCGTAAATAGATGATAAATTTTAGAATTTATATGTTGCAGCTATTTCAAATTGATACATCTTACATTCCATTTATTTATAAGCTATTACCTTTTTATTGTGAATACCTTTGAGAAATATTCACTAGAAAATGACAGAGATTTTTCAATTTCATTTTATTAAATTTTTGGATATACTGTAATACAACTTAAGTATATATATTATAAAGAAAACATATTATTATTTGTGAAGTTGTTCTGAAAAAATTACAACTTCACAAATAATAATGTGTTTTCTTTAGGTCCCTTAAAAACAAATTTAAAATATAGTCACAGTCATCCATGCCTTTTTGTTTACTTAATATTTTATGGGTAAAGTTTTCATACTCTTATAACACCTAGGCCTCAGCGATTTGCCAGTGACGATTGGCTCGCATATGTCAGCGCTCCATCACTCTTGACGCAAAACAGAGATCCTCTCTTTCGACTCTTTACCACCATGGCAGGACTCGCTCTTTAACGTCAATGTGCCGTTAGATAGCCAATTATAAATGCTAGTGTAACGAAGTATGCTGTGTAATTTAAACAATTAATGCTGTAAAATGATGAGTAGAGAAACGATCGATGCAATCTATTTTTGCGTATTTTGTATGAAATTAATTTGGGGCTGGAAAAAATAAACGACACATGCTGGAAAATAATTATTCGAGGAACAATCAATCAAGATTTCACTGTAATTAATTATCGAGGCCAAGGAGGGAATTAACCTACATTGATGTTGTAAATTTTGGTGTGAAACAGGGTTAAAGATCTCAGTATTGGACAGGGATATTTAGGTATATTTGTAAAAGTATTTAAGTATAGTAGTACTACAAATGATGTAAAATTTTACTCATAAGTATGTGTTTATGTTTCTTTGAAAGTGAATTGAATTTTTTAATGACTAAACATTTTATTCTTTATAATATTTATAGATGTTTTCTTATATTTTTAGATACTACCAATCAGAAGCTTCAGTTTGCAGTTTTCTGGTCACCACATCGATTTTATCATCTCAAGCTTTATTTGCTGTCTGTAACCGTATTGGCTCTCTATCTGTTAATATTATTCACTTACAGAGCTATAGCAGTCACCCGTCATTGCCGCAAGAGTATTTCGTATTCGAAAGTATAACTTTAAAAAAATGATGAGCTCAAAATCAAGAACCGTGAGTCAATCACTGATATCTTTGAGTCACACTCACAATGAGTGATTGAATGTCTGGAAATGTAGAGATTTGTGATTAATTTTTTTTCAATTGTATTTATATTTAACTTTGTTTAAACCACTGTGTTGTTTTTATGTCAACCGATTTTGATACTAACGTATCTTTGTCAGGACCGACCTATTGGGTTTACAGTGTTGTTTTGTTGTCTCGCTTGTGTACCCGCTGATGTGGTATGTTATCTCACTTCTTTGAATATGTCAAATTTGTATGACGTATTATTCGACTTTCCATCAAATTTAATAACTTTTATTGATTTGTACAAATATGATCCTCGGTTAAATAATATAATATTGAAAACTGAAAGACCTAATATGTTAACAATATTAAAAAATGATGCTTTATTTTTTTGCCGCCATAGCAACGGCACTCGAGTAATGTGACAAATCATAAATGCCGCCGCTATGGTGGCATTCGAGTGCAAAGGGTTAAAAATCAATGCACATTGTTTACCTAATAATTTTATTTATTTTTAAAAAATGATATTGTTATTAAATTTTTTATAATCTCCTATATTTTCATTTAAAAAAAAAAAAGTAACTTTAAAATGTATATAACATATAAAATACAACTGTGAAAATCATGATATCATATATTGTAACTATAACATTCTAAAGTAAATTGGTTCAGTGTTGGTTAAACAAGTCGTAATTGGAACACCCCCAAAAGATATATTAAAATCGTGATCAGTCACGTTGGAAGCAGTGTTTATATTTGATATATCAGTGATTATTAACCGTGATCGAAATCGGTTTTATAAACCGTGATCACATTGACGACTCACACTCTACGGCCGCACTGATATTTAGATATTTGATATATCAGTGATTGTTAACTGTGATTCTGCGCATGTGTATATAAACTGTGATCAGTTACAATATTACTTCCGCTTGGGTTGGCGCTTGTTGATATTCAGTTGCGAACTGTAATTCAGCGCATGTAAGATGAAAATATTTATGAAGGAAATACGTTATAATTCGTGATAGGCACCATCTAGCAGATTTTGCCAAAACGTTTTACACATATTTACTGAGAATTTTATCTGAAAAATAAACTTATATTTTTTTAAGTATTTTCATTCTCTTTGATATTAAATTAGATTTATATTAATTGAGTATTCTAAAATAAGTTTCTTACGCAAATGAATTTTTAATAATATTAATAAATACGCTTGGTATAAATAAATATGTTTTTTTAAATTAAAATATTTTGTGTATTATTATGTCGTGCAGCGCATGCATTAGTACTGTGAAAACAGTCATACTTTTCAATCACTGATATTGTCAAATATCAATCACAATCACACCAATGAGTCAAGATAGCATTTTTTCTCATCATTACTTTAAAGTATTATATTTTTATTTAAGAACAACATACATATATCCTTATTTAAAACCCCCGAAATAAATAGAACATCGTTAATTCAAAAACAAAGGGTCAAAAAATTATTAAAATAACATTGAAATTTTGTCCAGTGATATGGTTATAATATACATAGAATAGAAAATGTCAGATATAAAAGAGTCACACAAGTAGGCACGTACTTGATTTTTGTTTATTACGGATTATGTCACTTATTTTTAATTAAAAATAATAATTATGGTGATGCATATAGTTAATTTAATATTTCTGTGGTTATTTCTTGTCCCACACTTCATTAATATTATGTTTTTAGCTTGTCCACATTTTTTGTATTTTCTTATAAAGTTTTTGCTTTATATGGAGTTTATTTTATTTTTATTTTATTGGCCTGGGCTGTTGCAAGGTCAATCCAAAGATGTCGAATTGCCCTTGAATTAAAATAACTTGACAAAAGATCATTTCTAGCAGTTCCCTCCAGATTCTAGTTTTATTGAGTATTTTTTAATAACTACCTTCATTAAACCCTACTCTTAGATATTTTTAGTTATTGTCGTAATTTTAGAATTTTCGTGATGGATACGTATTTTTGTTTTTCCATTCTGCCTTGGTAATGTATACTGGCTTGGCTCAAGAAATTACGAAGACAACAAATATAATAAGGCCAAAACTCAACGGCAAACACAATAGCAAAAAACAAACCAAAAACTAAATGGAATGAAATATTTTGTCAAATTTAACCATGTGAATCTCGCGGCATATATATAAAAAAATTAATAGCTTTAGCAATATTCTGGGTGGTGAAATATTTTTTCAATTTCAAATTAGCAGTGTTTTACTGTGTTATATTATTTTTAAGAACAACACATTCTTATTGTGAAGTTGCAATGTTTCAGAACATAGGTCTGTGATATTTATAATATAAATTAAATGTATTAATTAGAAAGATATACATATAAAATCAATTTATCGAAAAAATATTGTTGTTACTGGAACGACAGTTGTATCAGCTGAGGGTGGTCCCTCAGAAAACGTATTAAAAGGGATTCACTGTATATGTTGCACTTTCAAATTGATACAACTGTCGTTCCATTCTATCTTATGGTGTAGTATAATCGGTTAATGCATTTCCCCGAATAGGAAGGGATCCAGATTCGAATCCCGGTAGCAACAACAATATTTTTTCGATAAATTGATTTTATATGTATATCTTTCTAATTAATACATTTAATTTGTATTGTATTATAATAGTTCAAAGTTTTTTTAGTAGTTCTTATGTGGCATCAACGGGATCATTGTACAGATTATGAAAAATTATTAATACAGGCAATTCTCGATTTACAAATGAGTTCCGTTCCTTGAGATCGTTTGTTATGCATCAAAAAACCTAAATATGCAATTTGCGTATACGATGCAATCGTATAAGTTAGTGGTCATTTTTACATATGAAAAGTATTGTATTAAACATCAAATGTGTACGTTTTATTTTGACAATATGCTTCAAATGTAAAATAAGTTGAAAAAATACTAAGAGAACACAAGATATGTATATATAGTAATATTACTATATATAAAATTATAATTATGTATGTACATATATTGTACAATCAACTTTTATTAGTTATAATTTTCACCAGTGTTCATTATTTTCACATGCGTGTCGAGGTAGAGAGTTGAACATCAGATGAAACGGTTGCGGTTGGTTCGTTCACTCTTTTAAAATATGGCTTGATGGAAGACTGCACAGTTAGTTTCTTTTTTCATTAAAAATCTCATTACAACATGTCAATTATCATAAATGGCTTTTTTCCTTTTTTTAAATTTTATTTGAGTCTTGTTCTTCAAACATTGGCAATCCCTCAGAAATTAACTTAATTAAAAGCTGCAGCCATTTTCTGTATCATATATGTTCTGGAATGTGAAATTTAAAATTTTTCTTGTACTTTTACTGTGTTTATATTTCTATTAACTCATTAGTTTGTCAATTCTTCAGAATATAGAGTCCAACAACTCTTTTACATCAGCCGAGTCAAGTTCGAGTTCCATTTGAACAACCCAGTTCAACAATTTTGTGCGTTACGTAAATAAAAAAATCTTAAAATTGTGATATTCGTAAATCGAGAACTACCTCTATTAAATATATTAAACTAAGAAGTATTGGAGGCTATAATATCCAATAGAAGGACAAATAATGGTTAGATAAAAATATATAATTTAAGATAAATAAACAAATTTTTAGTTTTTTGCTAAATAATTTTTTCTTTAATAATTGTAATATGTACTTAAAACATAGTTTGATGTTTGAAGAAATATTAACTGAAGTAAATATAAGCTAAATAAATAATATATTTTTAGTAACAGGGTCTTGATTCATGGATGGATAATTTTTTTCCGATGGGAGACTCCGTGTGGGTGGATTTATAAATGAGAAACATGTCTTGATATGCACCACAATGGGCACCTTTTACCTTATCTTATGCACTTTCAATACTTATTTTATATTATATTTAGTCATGTACACAAGTAATACTGTACAGCCAACATTTTCAGCCAAATTATATAACTTATAAATCGTACAATTTAAATGTCATAATTTGATGATATTTCGAGGTACCTGGCCCCTCTAGCCAAAATATTTTATTTATTATAGTGTTACTGTATATAACATTATAGTCAATACTGTGTATTCACTAGTATTCAACTGAACGGTCAAAATCCAAGGTATTTTGCATAAATTAAACATGTTTTGTAGTTTTAACATATATTTGATTTATTTGTGTTTTTTGTGAAATATATTTTAGTCTATGGTAATTACCAGTATTCTATTAAATTGTAACAAGTAGTATTTATTAATTTATCTATATTTATACAATTCAGCAGATAAATTTGTATAATAGGTACATAACCATTTTCCTTACTACATATAACATATAAGCATAACAATTTCAACAGAATTAATGCAAATGATTTTTCCTAATTTTAATATGTATTTGTTTTGTAGATAACACATATGTTACATTCAATGTTATTATAGTTGTTATATAATATAGCAATTATTTAACTTACATTTTGCATATTTCAAACATTTCCTTATGTGAAATGTAATAATTCATATAAGATATATACATAAAAGGTGTGAACTTTCAGTAAAAGCATTGCAATTTGTTTTGTACTATGCATCAGTATTATAAAAAATACATTTTTGGGAAAAACAGGGTTATATCAATAAACTCAAGTCTGTAAATTGATACTTAGCAAAAAAAAATTCACAACATAAAAACCCTAACCTATTTATTTAGTGACGAGTATTATCCAGGTGTGTACATTTAAATACATATCTGCGGAGTATGTCATCACTAAAACATTTATGAATGTTTACAAGAGGAAGCTTATTAAATGCATTTCATATTCTTTTTTTTTGTGTTTCACCTCTATAGTGTTATTGCTGTCATCGAATATTAAAGTTGAAAGTATATTATGTTGTGTTGTCAGCTCGGGTGCGGGCGAGTGTTTTTATGTTTATTTACGGTTGACTAATTTATTGTTTTATTTTAATACCATATTAATATTGTTATACTGCATTGTTACTCTTATTGTATATTACTAATGATATATTTCATATTTGAACAATATGTTTTGTTATTAGTTAAATATTTTTTTATGCCGCCTTATTTCTAAAAATGATAAGTTAAAAATGTTGAAAAATGATATATCAATACTTTTGGCCCAATGGACCGTCACTTAACATTTTCAAATGATTTTATTGAATTATTTTACAATTTTAATTCAAGATTAAATTTATTTCATAAATTAGAAAATCTTTTTTTTTTTAAATGTATTTCACATTTAACAATATGTTGGTGATGGTTATAATAAAATCTTAATTACATATAAATTTTCTTTGGTATTTTAAGTTTTTATGAAAGTACTTCAATGCAACAGCGTCTTGCCGTGAGCTAGAAATACGTCTACTTAAATATTTGAAGCCAAAGCTGAAAGGCGAATAAATTAATAGGTGGCTCTCGACATAAGATGCAGATACTTTTTATACATTTGATATTTGTTTTTGCTCTATTCAAATTTAAAAGTGTACTTATGTATGTAACTAATTTATTTATGAAAATATATTCTGGATCTGATGAGTATTTTTAATTTTTAATTTCTTTAATATTTAGGTATTTGTAATGTTGGTAAAAAAAGAAAATTCGCAAATCAGTTATTTACAAGATTTGTCAAGACTTAATCAAATTAATAATTTCATAAAGTCGTGACAATAATTTTTTTTTAAATCATATAAATAAATTAATGTTAATAAAATGTGTCTGGAATAGAATTTTTATTTATCTCCCTCACCCAAAATAGTAAAACATTTGGATAATTACAATTTTTGGTAATTCATAATTTTATTTACAAATTTACAGTAAAATTGGTATTAATCGAAGTATTACATATGTATATGAAATTTGCAACTACTGGCAGTTTTTTGTAAGTAAAGGGATTTATATGTAGGTACATTATTGTAATTATATTACAGAACGGTCCCTGATGCAGAAATATGAAAGAACATTTTTAAAATTTGTATAATTTCCATTTATTTTTGGATATTTAATTTTTCGCTAAGCATCTGACTGTTTTAAAGTATACAGTCGATTCCACTTAATTAGGTCAGTTGCTTATTTGGGCCAAATCTTAAGAAATCAAACAAATGAACTGACAGTAATTTACATCGTGACAACATTCTGTTTAATTGAGAGAGTGAATTAAGATCACAATATACATAACTTCAGGACACATTACTATTGTTACTATTGTTAATTATCAAAATTTTTTGATAATAGATAACAATTTACATGTTACAATGAAAATGAAGACTAAGAATGTAATGAGGTAGTGGAGCATGTCAGAAATGAGCTATTTGCAGTGTGTAAAAAAAATAAGGAATTTCATGCTCTTTGAATTTTTTCAAAATGTACGATACTTTCAGAGATATTGGCGCTCAAAGTTGGGCTTGTTGAAAAATGTTTGGATTACCGTCTGACGTCACTACGTCAACATTCGCCCGCCAAAGTGTCGAGCACCGACCTGTCAACTCAGAAGATGTGACATTACATGATAAACTGATCGTTTTTAAAACACGCAACTTCGAACATGTGTAATTGCCATATTTCAAGATATAGAAAAAAAATCTTTCAGTTTTGTAAATGAGATTTTTTGAAGAATTTTTTTAAAAAATAAAAATTTTGCTACCTCATTGTTGATCATTAACAATCGAAACATCAAAGATCTGCCTGTGTCTTACCAGGAAGCAAAAAAAATTATAGCCGGGTTACAATGTTATTTTATGGAGGAAGGCAATGAAGGCAGGCAGCCCTACATCAGCACTGATTTTGTACAATATACCTGTGCTGATTTTGTACAAGTGCAAACTTATAAAAACAAAAAACGGAGAACACTTGATGCATTCCTGCAGAATTAAATTGTATGTATCTGCTTATTATTTTATTTTTTTCTTCAGTTTATATTATTGTCTAATAATTAATATTTTTGTTTAAGAATCTACTAATTCGTAATGTATATTTTAAGAAAAATATTCATTGTTTAATTTTACGCTCGTTTCGGTTAATTGGGGCAGACGCTTGATTGAGCAAAAAGTCCTGGTGAAAACGAGTTCTAATTAAGCGGAATCGACTGTACATACATATTTTTCTTATCAAATTAAAATCCAGTAACTACTTAACATCAAGTTGTACTATCATAATACTTATTATATTATGTTAACATAATCTAAATTTTCTCATCTCATCTTCAGACATTTTGGTGTAATAATAAATTTGGGTAAAAAGTAAGCTAGATCACAACAAAGAAAAATTGTATGAATCATAAAATTGTCCCTTTGATGAATATGTAATAAAATCAATGACAGCATGAAATCAAACAAATGTGAAACAAACCATATAAATATTATTACAATTATCTAATACATATGCATATAAACTTGGAAATTCTACAAAAGCAATACAATAAAAAATTACATTGTTATTTGTAAAATACAGGATATCCCAACGAGAGCAGGTTGATATTATTTTTGAATAACATCTAAAAATGAAACAATTGCCAATTTCATGTTAAATGTGTTTTATTTGGACCTGGTAATCATGAGTGGAACACTTTATTTATTTATTTATTAGACTTTATTGACATACATGTTTTTGTTTTAACAGAGGTAAATATATTTTAATATAACATGATAAACATAAGATATAATTATATTGCAATTAAGTATAATATTTACAGTTTATTGTGTGGGATGGAGTAGACTCCATCTCTGATATACACAGCATTGTCCTGGCTACTTTGCTAGACTGCCGTCTGTGTTAAAGTAGCCAGTTTTTTCGTGCTGTTGTGGTATTATTTAATTCAAGAAAGATAAAGATTCAACAGGAATAAAAATAAAAATAGAGAAAAAAAACAATATATATCTAGTGAAAGTGTTGTAGAACTAGTGAATTATTAATATATGTATTGTATTATGATTATGTTAGAATGTTGGATAGCGATGCTTCTGATTGATCTCTACCCAATTGGATCATATATCGGGTCCATATTTGTGTAATCTTATTGGAAGTGAACGATTTCCAGTTGGTGTTGAGTGTGTTGTACAGGTTCGGAGCTAAGAACATGTAGAATCTTCGATAAAATGTCATTGTTGCTCTCGGAACTGGTGTGTAGATGTTTGTTGTTTATCTCGTGTTTTGTCCATGATTTATTGCTTGGGGTGAGTTGTTAGCATAGAAATATTGGATGAGTCTTAATATATAGATTTGTCTTATGTCTAGGGCATTGTACTCTTTAAATATAAGATCTGATGAATATCTAAAGGGACGACCATTTATTACCCTAAGAATTATCTTTTGTGCTCATTTAAACGACTGCCTCTGCTAGTCATACCAATGTGCATCCTTTTGACCACAGTTTGCATGACAATTTCACATATTTTAAAATTTATTTTGAGTTGCTCAATACTCTGTGGCTTGGTATAGGACCCTCCTTTTAAAAAACCCTATAAATAAGACCAATGAAGTTCAATTCGGCAACTTTGGAGGCCTGTCAATGTTGCTATATTTCAATATTAATTTATCCGGAAACATCCTATTTGAAATTTCTCTTGTATTGCATGCTGTGTGCGACGTATGGTCATCTTGTTGAAACCACTTTAGTCCAGATACTCCAATTATGGGTCGAAAAATTCCGATAGTATTCGCCAGTAACCGTAACAGCATTGGCTTGAGAGTTCTCAAAAAAATGTGGTCCAACCACTGTCACTCACTGAGAATGTAGAGGCTCCTTGTGTATCTCTTGTGAATTTTCACTTCCCCAAATACAGTTGGTTTACTTATTTACAAAGCTAGCAAGACTGAAATGTATCTCATCATTCATGTTAATTTCCTTCCAAAATTCAGTTCAACACACAGCAGGGACTTTTTTCAAATTTTATTTTGTTGAGCGAGCAAGGTGAGTTGCTGGAGGTCTTGAGCAATTTTCCACCGAATAGGTTTTTTCAAATACCACCAATAAATACTGCAATGTGCTTGCACGCAACTATAATATAATTTAATTTACGCCAGTCACTAATTGAACATTGATTTAGACAATATGTTTTCATTATTGAAATAAGTTGTTGATGCTTGTACCTTTCCATGATGAATTTGAAAATCTCTAGTTGATATCTGTCAAATATGAAGTGACAGTCACAAAATCCACAGAAATGTCAGGCAATTCAAATCTACCTGCTCTCGTTGAAACCTGTACAATTACTGTAATAAAACTTTTTGAGATCATTCTTGAGCTTTCATATAACCTACATTAATATTATAGGAATGGAAGTCCTCGTGTCAGAGAATTAAGACAAAGAATCTCGAGCATCGTACATGCCATTGATCATCATTGAAAATGCAATTATATAGCTTAGATATGAAAAAAAATTACAAATCCGTATATGATAAATTCAGGATAATTCCCTTTTCTTTTGAAAATATACTATGACTAATACAATACAAATCATGTATGTTGTTAAAATTGCCAAACTTTTTGTTGTGTCTAAATATAATGTATAGAAACTTAAATTAATTAGTCCAGTTATCACGTTACTGAGAAGGAAAAACAATAAACCATTATTATTGATCGCTGAATATATGACTGGTAATGCATAATTAAAGTTAGTTTTTCTAGTTTTATTTTCTTTTCGAATAATAGAAATCTCATTAATTTCGTACAAATAAAACAAAGTTAGATGAGTTGTCCCCAGCGCTATAATAAAGCAACAATAACCTGCATTGGCTAAGCACCGTGAAACACCGACAAAGGGACCGAAGAAAACTGCAAGCCAGGATACCAAAATAATACAAAAGAGACTAATTATAACGTCACCTTCCTTTTTGTCATTGTATTTTTCTCTAATTATCTGCCCGATATATGAAGATATTAAATATAAAGCAATATAACCAGTGGATGAAACTAACCCTTCCCTATTAGCAGAAATAAAATTATTACGGGCCGCATTGCTAAAAACCCAAGAGCTTAAACCTTTATATAGCAAAGTTTCATGAGCGCATAATAACACTAATCCACATGTCAAAGAATTTTTCTCTTTAAATAGACACATTATGATAATTCCAATGATTTTTGTGACTGCGAGTGTAATAAAAAAATTCCAATGCACTCCATATTCGGTTGTGTGTTGCTGATAATCAATTTCTTTAGTGACAATTGCTCTACCGATGCCTAATATCACCAAGATAGCACATTGCTTAATATTTAGTTCCAATGATTTAAATAAACTGTGCCTCGAAACTTTTGATGGTACCAACGCATTGCAAAATATGAATAAACCTACTCCAGAATCCATATAACTATATCCATATTTTTCAGTCTTGGCTAAAAATCTAGGAAATATGTTGAAATCGACAGCGAGTATTGCGAAACCAGTTAGCAGAAGTGTTACAGATCTTATGTAAGATATGCATTGCCATTTTCTTCTGCGATCTATTTTAGAACTCCAAGCAACATTGAAATTGAATTGATTAAAATGTATAAGAATGAAAATTAAAAAAGAAATAAACATCCATACAAATCGATACTCAACTAAAACTGTTGTTCCTAGAATAATAGGAATGATGATGAAGATAAACTCTAAAGTTAACTTATAAAAAAAACTGCTTACTCCCAAGTATAGTATGACTTGTTTCACTATACATGTGGTAAAGAAATTTGGTACAAAGGTAATAAAAGTGTCCACAGCAGATGTCCCATTGTGATTCTGCATATATTTTTCATGAAAGGATTTATACTCCGTTCCACTCATGTCTGAATATGTCATGGTGAAACACGAGGCCTGAAAAGTAAAATTATTGTGTTACAACAATTCATTCAATTTTTGCCGTAAATTGGAAATTAAAATATTTTATTAAAAAATCATTTAAAATTAATATAATAGAAAAACCTTATTGATCGATTTTTAACCGAAAGAGCATCCAGAATATTGTTGAGAAATATCAAAGACCTAGTGAGTTTTTTAGCATGATGACAAAATGTTGAATGCTGACTGATGTTTAATGTGATTCATATAATAGATAAAGAATAACAAATGACTGATAACAGACATGACAGCTCCTCTAAATAACAAGCATAGATAAGCCGCAGACCAGTCCGATTAGTCCATAGATAAGGATTGGTCAGTTTTCTTTAATGAAAAATTTGTGATCGGCTGTGTCTAGTCTATGGAGAGTCTCTCTTTAAAAAAGATTTAATTTAGGAGAATGGGGCTAGTTTTTTTTCGAAATTAGATGCAGACAGTAATTTTCCTCTTAATTTGTACATTAAGCGCACAAAATTTTGTCAAGAAATACTAAAATTCTGCTATAAGGGGTGGGAAAGGGGAATGGGGGTGGTTTTTCGAAATCTCATATAGACAGTGATCTTCCTTTTATTACTTTTTACACCCCTACCACTTCCCTAGCACCTCGCTTTCACTCCCCTCTCACTTCTCTTTCTCTGCTCCACCCATTCCTCATTCAACAAGAACGCCATTCAAAATTATTTTGTTCATTTAAACTCTAGGAAACTGAGGAAAATATAAAAATTCAACCCTCCACCTTTTGGGTATATAAAATAAAATAAATATATTGCGCCTGATTTAAGTGTATTCGAAAATTTCATTTCATATTTTTTCATTTATATTTCAAATTATCTGAAGTACCGGCGTAGTCAGAATTTTATGCAGAGTGAAGAGACTTCATTTGGTTAAATGGGGGTAGTTTTTTTTCGAAATCAGATCTAGACAGTAGTTTTCCTTTTATTTTGTAAGATAGCATTGGCTCTGGAGGCTTATTAAGAGACGGCAGCTTCACTTTTCTATTGAAGCAACACATTCCCGCTCGTTCACGTTTATATTTCTTTGCATGACAATGTTTACATAGAACATTCATCCATCACCCTTAATTTAAATGCCCTTAATTTTGGATCTGAATGTCGATTCACCATTCTTGATTATTCCTTTCTATGTCGATCTTGTTGTAGCACTCTTTTCTCGTCCAAGACGTTTCCCTTGTTTCCCTTGTAGACGTCCCTCGTTTCCCTTGTCCTAGATGTAGAAGCTCTCATACGCTTCTGCTGTAGATGAAGCTCTCTTTCTTCCGAAGTTTCCTTTGCTCTAGAAGTACATGCACTCATACGCTCTCACTGTATACGAAGTTCTCTTTCCTGCGAAGTTTCCCTTGCTCTAGACGTAGAAGCTCTCATACGCTCCTGCTGTAGACGAAACTCTCGTTGTTCAGTTATTTCTAACGCCCGAATAGGTTTTTGTCTTTTAGCTGGAGAGTTTTTCTGACTAATACTAGTTCCTTTCTTTGGCGGCGTTTCGATAAGTATAAATTAATATCTATCCGTTGATCGATTATTTATTATCTTGAAGAGTTGAGTTTTGCTATGTTATCGGTTATGTCATTAACACTGTTTTGGAAAGTTCAACACTATTCTAAAGGCACGGCCACGGTATGGCGCCATCTTGCATTTTTAGTAACAATTTATTTATTTTACAGTTAAAACGTTTTAAAAAACAAACACACCCACAGACATTCTTTTTTATATAAATAGCTATTCCACATCCACAATTTCGCGTCCTCCGTACATGTCAATGTATCAACAATATTGCAATAAATTATTTTAAACAAAAGCAGACATGAATATGCCATAAATATTTTGAAAGTGGAACATGGTCAGTAATATTCTCCTATTTTAAACGTTGAGTGTACAAAATTTCATAAAAAAAGTACCAAAAATTCTGCTTTAAAGGGTGGGAAAGGGGGATGGGGGTGGTTTTTCGAAATATTATATTTATGAAATATTCTATATATATAATATTATATTATATTTATTCCTCTTGTTTTGAAGGTCAAATGTGCAAAGTTTCATCGAGCTCAGAATAAAACTGTAGATTTGTATAAAAAACAAACAAATCAATCAACAAACCAATTTTAACTCTTCTTTATATATAGATAGACAGATAGATACCACTTTTATACAAGTCGGCAGACTTCAATTTAAAAAATAAATCAATGACTGCTTTGACCTCAATTATGATATAATTTTTAAAAATTGTTATGACCTGAATATATGAAAATTGGAGAGCGCAAAGTCAGGATAATATGGTGAATGCTTAAAGACAACCCAATTCAATTTCATCAGTGAGTTGGGTTACCATTGCCACAAAATATGCCATCCATTTGATTAGCCGCCTATAATGATGCGAAATCTAGATGTCGTATTTGTAAACTATCCTCACGCTATGAAAATGCCCCACTACGGTTCACTCTCATCTTCAACGTGATCTCCTTTTTTGCATCAATTACGGTTTTTAATTAATCTTCATCAGAGGAAAAAATATTTACGTAATAAAAATATGCAACAATTTTGAATCAATCTATTAAAAATGTGTAATATAGCAAAATTATAATAAATAAAAATACGTACATGTATTTGGTATTTTTATTTTATTTTCATAGTTAAAAATAAACATTTAAACATACATAATAAATTATAATATCATATACAACATAGATTCACATTTCATCCCCCATACACAATTATGTCACACAAATGTGGGCATAAAAATTATTTATATAACAATGAGATTGATTGTGATTCAAAAACAAATTTAAAAAAATCTTATACCTTTAGTGCCAAATCAAAACAAATAAATTGCTTTCATTACATTCCCAATCGAAGCTTATTTGTCGACCCACATATATAAGTACTTTTAATTATTCATCCAAAGTCAAAATGTTTTACCTACGATATTAATTACAAAGATATATGACTTTTTAATTTTTGACTGTTATTTTTTAATCTTCGAAGAATGACTTTTAAAATCTCAAATACTGCCTCTGACGGCGAGACTATTTTTACAAAAATTAGTACATACAATATTTTTGAATCCTTTCAATTTGAAATTAACAGAAAATTTTCACGTCTCGTCATCATTTCTTTTCGTACTCAAATTCTTGATTATTTGAGGGGTGGAATGGCTGCGGTATATGGAGAGGGCGGCGCTGTTGAAGGGGGATGTCGACCTCTTCGGGAGAGCGGAATACTTGCGGGCGACGTTGGGGAGCAGGAGAGGGAGATGGACTACCGTGCACCGGTCGAGCCGTGGGGCGCCTGGGAGCAGCCGCCTGCTGGATCTGGAACGCCTAACATGTACATAAATTTATATTAAATTGGTGTGCAAAAACAACGTGTGCGTGAATTTGGTGGAAATCAAACTCATTAGAATCAAAACTCACATTATACAAAAAATCATGTAATGATCACAATAAAATGTTTATAACACTAAATAACATCTTGACTACAAAATTACTAATTAAGCAGTTTATTTTGACCAAAAATGTGTTTTAATAATAATATCCTGCAGCTAATGAGAGTTTGTATGTAAATGATGTTTTCACATTTATATGTCAACTAGTGTTTAAAACCCGTGTCCCAGGACGGATGCCAAAAACGTACATAGGACGGTTCGGTTTCACTACACAGAATGTTATTACTTTATCGAGATCATCATTTTTGCTGTCTTTCTCTATCAAAGCGTAGTTCTTATACATTAGATCGTCATCCATATTAATGAAACATTACAAACTAAACACTTTTTAACATTAAATTTCAATGTTTATTATTAAAATGATATTAATTGACATGCTTGTCGTCTAGTGGTTAAGACGCCGGCCTCGTGATCCAGCGGTCGGGGGTTCGAGCCTCGTTCCAGGAGGCCATCAAGTTAGTCCAATTTTCATAGCACAAACATTTAGCTTAGTTTGAAAATAATTATAATATTGGTGTGACACGTGTTTCGTGTACACATCTCTATTTAATTTTAATAATAAAAATATATCTAATGTTAAATGAAACGTCCAAAACTGAAATAATTATAATTATTACCTAGCTACGTGCAATTTAAATCACCGTATGATTTTAATCCATTTTAATTGATTAAAATTACTTTACAGCAGCACTGAAATGTTCCATTATTTCAAATATCTGACAATAAATATTTGAATTCCTTATTTAAATGGTGTCCCTACATCTTAATATCTCCAAATACCAATTTTTTAGTTTTACAAAAAAAAATTATCCTGTGAAATTTTCTTATTCTGATCTGGGTGTAATATTTGACAGTATATTATCATTCATTCCCCAGATTGATTCGATAACTAATAAAGGTCTCAAAATTTTGGGATTTGTTCTGCTGACCGCAAACAATTTTTCAGACCCGCACACTTATAAAGTCCTCTACACTTCTCTAGTCAGACCTCAGGTAGAATATGATTCGGTCATATGGTCTCCACACTTCATACTACACTCGACGGCGGTTGAAAGATTCATTAATTTTAAATTAAATATACACTCTGAGGATATCAATTATGATTTTCTCCTTAGCCGTCTGAAATTGTTAAAATTATCAGTGAGATGTATGATGACCGACCTTATACATATTTCAATACAGGATCATCAACGGTATGATAGACTGCCGCCAGATTGTTGGTCCGCTTGACTTTTACGCACCATTGAGGTCATCGAGACACAATTAATTGTTCTATTACAGTGGTAATGCCAGAACTCACGCATTAGCTAACTCCACAGTCCCCAGAATATATTCTTTGGGAAATGAATAAGCGGAGGTAGTCGACATTTTTGCT
The DNA here is from genome assembly GCA_022840565.1 of Eubasilissa regina. Taxonomy (NCBI): domain Eukaryota; kingdom Metazoa; phylum Arthropoda; class Insecta; order Trichoptera; family Phryganeidae; genus Eubasilissa; species Eubasilissa regina. Next base: position 35,022,146 of record JAINEB010000018.1, read on the forward strand.
GTAAATTTAACTCTTTATAGGACTGCATTATTTCAATTTTTTGTGTCTCAACTCAATGGTGACGGATAAATTGCTTTACTTCACATTTTATTTTTAATTTTAATTATGAAAAAACATGCTGACACTAAGTAATTTTTTTCTTTGTGTATTGCACATTATTTATATGACTATCTACACTTTTGAAAAATTGTTCCTTCAGAACCATATGTACATATTCACGGTATTTTACACTTCTCTTCAATGAAATGTATGAGTTTCCTAATCAATGTTAATTTTGCAAAAATAAATATTGCGATTCAAATTCTAAAAATGTTTTGGTAAAAATGATACGTTGGCTTTTTTGAATCAATTTAGAAATGATTAACAAATTTTTTAAAAGAGTAATTAACGTTTTCAAAGATGCGCATTACCCTTTCAGGATCTTCTGAATCTTCATCGTCGTCGTATCTGCCGTCATGGTATACCTCAGAAGGATAATAGCGCTCGGAATACCGAAGGGTAACATTGGGTCTCAATTGGGCTTCCTCTGCATTGAGAGCTTTGTACAAGTAGTCGTTCACGAATGTATATTGCGATGATTTTTGGCAAATGTTGTCGCTTGAAGGGGGCATACAGATCAAGTGAACCTGAAACAAATTAAACATTATATGTAGTGACTAGTGACTTCCTCCTATGGATTCGAACCGGTTCGGAATTGGTTTGGAAACCTTTATCAAAGTCGTGTGTTGCTGAATATTTATAGTTATATAAGTATTGAGCTGGGGCGTGCAATGCATACAAGCAAAAAAACTATGCATTACTAAAAATTCTGAAAAACAAATATAAATTAAATAATTAGATTAACATAAACGAAAACATTATTTCTTCAATATTAGCAATATTATCAATTTATTCTTATTATTATTTTACAATTAGCACCATCTGTGTACCAGTAGAGACTTTAATTGCTTAGTTCTAAAAACTATCATGACAACTCACCGCTATACCCAAGGCGCTCTTTTGTATTCGCCACATCGAGCTATTCACATTACTCTGTTCTATTTTTAAGCTAGTGAATTACTTGAGTCGTATAATTGATTATTTACTGAATTGAATATTTCTTTCGGTTGATCCGTTTTTTATGGAATCGTTATCTATGCTGTTTTTTAACAGAATAACATTAGAAAGGCTTACAACTGCATGCAAATCATTGAAGTATCTACTTCCTCTTTTACTGATTCGCGAATTTTACTATCTTACTGTTTTTAACGTGTTGATTTCATGATTGTTCTTTAAATTTGGTGCGTGGATTGGTTTTTGATTTTGGAAAAACAAAAAGCAATTGGCAGAACTATTTACAACGTTAACCTTTAATACAAATAATTATTTCATTTAGTTATTACATGAAGGATTTTCAAATAATAAATTAATTATGTTCAGTCATAGAGTCAAGTGTTCTTAAAACATCCATACATTTTTTATATGGGTAAGAAGGTATTATTTTACTCTAAAATTACAACTAATACATGGTCGAATCGTATAAACGACGGATTTATTTTGTTTAAAGATGTTACTTAAACAAAAGTACATATATTATATATGATTGTATAATGTCATATTGTAACAACATAACCTAAATCTATACCTACTGCATGCCACTAGTATTGAGATACCGGAAATGTTTCATAACATCGGAACGTTTTGCACAAAATCATTCAAATATTCGATGCCATCGGTTCTGAAAAATTAATTGTGGAAAGAAGCTTGACACATTCTTTTGAAATTCTTCTCGAGGGCCTCCAAAAATGATAAATGATACACTCAATATAGTCGGAAATATAAAAATTAAAAATGTAGTTAGAATATGAGAGGAAGCGGGTGAACAAGCGGTTATTAAAAATTGATTTAATGAAACGGTTGATAACTTTTTTCGGGGGACATCGCTGATTATGTATTTAATTAACGATAATTCCTGAAGCATGGTGGATCTAAGGCAAGACTGCAATAAATTATCGTACAAAAATAAATATTTGTATGCAATGTAATCCCGCGGTAAATAACGCAACCAGATAATGAAATGATTAGAAATATATCTGACAAGCTTCAATCAAAATCCATATCATGTTTTCAGTTACCAAAATCACAATTGTTCGTCAATCTAATTAATAATTTTAAATAATTACTTGGTGAAAGGTGAACCCATCAGGACATATCCACGAATGCTTGGTGTTATCTTGACAATAGTGGAACACTTCACAAGCTAATCCTTCATCAGCATAGTAACCAGTGTTGCGGTCCACACAGTTAAACTTTGAGTTCAGCAACAGTTGGGATAGCTTATCTGGCTCTTCTTTCTCGAGTTCCTCTTCTTCTTCTTCAAGTCTCTGTTTAAGTTCCTGATAAAAACATACATTCTGTATTATTGTCGTACATTTTTAATTGTAATAATAAATTAAGTTATAATAGATATTAAAATTAGCTACGTAAATAAAATTGAATATCTATTTGTTCTCTATATAAAATAATATATCTTTTGAATAGAGCAAATTTTGCAAAATTATTATTTAGGACCCTGCACAAAGCGTAGGTACCCCTCCCCCCATGTATTAATTTGTATTATATTGAATAATACAAATTAATATAATATTTCAATATAATAACATAAATGTGTATTATATTGAATGACATCCAAATTTTGCTCAGTTGCACTCTAGGACCCTGAGAAAAATATAGTCACCCCATCTCTTTTCTCCGGAGATTTTCTCCTCCTGTCTGGATCAAATTATGCATGTTTATGAAAAGGGCATTTGTTTACGAACCGATATTTCATCTATCTATTTTAAATTACAACTACATCTGAATCCCAGGCAACGTCAGACACTGACCGCTGATATTGTGCGTAATATCAATCACACCAGCAATTATCGTACACAATGATTATATAATAAGGATGGTGAAAGTCTATAGATAGTGACTGAAATAAAAAATTTGGGAGTCATAATAGATTCGAAATTGAATTTTTCGCAAAATACAAGACACGCGACTAAAAATATTGCTAAAAAAACTCACTTCTGGAAAGGATCAGAAGATTCATTAGACACAGATAGACAAACACAGATAGACAACTCTGTTATGATTCCTCACATCGACTACCGCAGCAGCATTTTATTTTTGGCTAATGAAGAAGAAATGCAACAATTTTCAGTGTTGCAAAATAAAGCCATGAGAATAATACTCAGAAAAAATAGAAAACTCGCGGATTCACCAAGTTTAACACAAAACTTTATTGCACAACGTTGCTCAAAATTCCGATGCTCCATTTCTGTGACGCACAATGAAAACACAACTTTACTAATGGCGCTGTCAAAACTAACGTGTTCACTGTACGGAGTTGTAACTCAGACTGAGGAAGTGGAAGGGATAAACAAACCGATTTAGCATAGCCTGGTAGACACAACGTTACCACATCTCCCGCAGTGTTGCCAATCTCATTACTTTTCTCACACACCTCGTATACTCGGATCAGTGCAATGTTGAAAGATCTGAATATGATGACCTCTAAACAGAAAATATATTTAAATGCTATGATTTTTAAAATCCTTACTAAAAAACGAAAAGATAGACTGAGACTGCCATTCAGGAAGAAGGCTAAATCTCAGAAATCGATGATGTACAGCGCGATGAAGACTTTTAATGAAATGTCAGAAGATATACAAAAGGAGGAGAAACTGATAAACTACATAGATTCAAAATAAAACTAAGCAAATATGTGCAAGATAAGTTGTAGTAAAAAGGAACATTTTGATCGTGTTTATATTAGAGCATATATAAATATACTTCTGTGTATTTAAGTGTACCTGTGCGAGTTGCGCGTTCGGCCTCTTGTTGTGCGCTTGTCTGATAGGTATGTTCTGGAAGGAGTCCGTCTCCTGAGGGTAGAGCGGGCGCCGTAGCTGCTGCGTAGAAGCGTGGATGGCGTCTTCCCCACCCTGCTGGCGGAACCCGCCTACCTGGTTCTGGGGCGGATGCACACTCTGGTACGCCCTGGGTCTGATATTTCGGGCCTCCTGAAATGTTTTATAATTAGTATAAAGGAATTTTGCCACTATAAATTTACATGTATTAAAAAAAAACATGACAAACGAATAGATGTACGGAAACATATCTGGAGCCATCGCCGAATTCGAGATAACATTATTTTTATAAATAAATTCAAGATGTCAAGTTGTTTATCAAAAAAATCGATGCACGTTGCAGAGACGTGATGTAATTTAATGGTTTATGATTCAAAATTAATAAATTATCTTTATATTATATTGTGCCAAAAACGCAAATAACTCGTACGATGTTGTACATTTAAGATACAGCCGAGACATAAAAGCATGCTTTAAAATAATAATAAATTAAATATTATTAATATTAGCCAATTGATTTCTGCTAGTTATTTGTAAAATAGTATATTGAATACGTCTGCTACCGTGCGATAGTCGGTGCGGGCATGATAGTAGTATATTGAAAGCTACATATTCATTATCGATGACATTTTCCCTAAATAAGTTTATCTTGAATGTCTTTAACGATCTAATTGTTTAACACAAAATACGCCAAGATAAAATGAAATACGCAGTGAAGACTTCCTAAAAAATTATCAACCGGTTCACTGAATAACATTTTCGATACATCTGTCAATGTTTACATGGTTACGTAACATTTTCCTTCATTTTGGGATACAATTATAACATTGTTTAAATAAATTAAGCTTAAACGTAACCACTAAATGCAATTGGACTGAAGATAACAAAGTTCTGATAAAAATACCATAAGGATTATCTCACGGTAATTTTATTGAGTGTCCCAGTTCTTGAACAGTGAATTAAGATATGTTTATATTGATAAGTTTAATGTAATGTAACATTAAACATACAACTACTGTTTAATCATCGGTTATACTATTTTAAATGTAAAAATTTAATATGCAACAGGTGAGGTTACTTATTTCAAGAACCGGTTCGTGCGAACCGGTGCAAACCCGTAATAGAACATCACCGCGATATGAATATAATTGTTGACCACCTATTAGCTTATATAAATCAACAAAGTTTACAAATATGTGCAGAATTATTGACCAGCTATTCAATCGATAAACTTTTCATATTCAACTAGAAATGACCTCAAAAAGTTAAAAATTGCCCGCCCGTTTATCGACCCTTCGAGCTAATCCGGTGAACCTAGTTTTAGTCGCCTTCGGGGGCTAATTCGCTATATGGATTGCTCTCAGATCGGTACATTTAAAATGAATTAATTTTATTATGTATACACACGTACACGCTTATTTAATACCGTTAATAAATTATGAACATGGTAAACCACAAACTAGGTGTTTTGCGGTACATGCTTAAAATTTGCGGTTTACTTAATGTAAAATACAGAAAAGAAAAAACTTTCTAAAAATGACTGCGTGACTCGTTTTTTTATTGTAAAGCTTCGTTGTCAAAAAATTTTGTCATTTTATTTCACTAAACGTTTAAATTATTTTAGATTGCAAGTTTGTACGATTTGATATTTTGGCGATAGATAAAAACTAAGTATGCCGAATCTGCATAATAATAATCTTAACACAAAAAATACACGTAGGATGTATTAACGTGACAAAGTCGTTAGTCAATATAATCGTAGTTTTACTAACCGGAGTGGTGTGGCATAGGAAAGGTACTCACAATATATTGTATTATTATCCTTATGACCATTGTATCACTGATTCGCTACCTCGGGAATGCTTTATAAACAATAAACTTTCTCAAACTCTATATATATATATATATAAATAGAATGGTTAATTTTGTATTTATTTAATATGGGTTGTTAAAGTTTTGGTAAAGGCTTATAAAATATAAACCAAAATATCTTAGTAAGTAACATACAAACATTTTTTAAGTAACATTTTCCGACGCCATTAATCCAGCTATAATTATTATCGCTAATCACAAACACACGAATAACTAATAATATAAACGCCATTCTCCGATGTTCAATACATTATCTTTGCATTCAACAGAAAATCATGTTTTCTAAAGATTTTGAAATCTTCTAGATTCTAGATAATAACAATGTTACAACGTGATACGATCATACTTTCTAAATAAATACTGCACTTTCTATACGACTATTTGAATCACACATCTCCAAAAAAATTCTAGAACGGGAAATATAAAAATTCAAATATATCATTGTTCTAAATTAAGTAGGAATAAAAATCTTTATCGCTTCTTTTAATTGGTACATAGTATTTTGAAACAACGCTGAAGTCCTCTACGATTTTACTTCATTCGACGTATCAAATTAGTTTTTAAACTATTTATTTCAATCAGGCATATTTTTTTAATGTTTTAAATAATACAGTAATTCACCATTTCCGCGATACGCGTGACAATTGGCGACAGATTATAATTGTGGGTCTCGCCGCCCTAGCGGATTAGCTTGCTTTTAAATAACCTAATTCGAATTTAATATTTGATGGTAATAATTTGTAAATTTTATTTATGAAACTGTAGATGTTGAGTTTTTATCTCATTGCATGGTCTTTCTTAATAAAATTACTGAAATTTATAATGAATAAAAATTAAACAGATAAATATTATTTTACTACATAATGTAAGACATGATTCCACTTGATTTGATATAAATGCTACTTAGGTGTTTTTTTTTTACCATGTACAACATGATATAGGACATTATTTGAAAATATAAACAATTTATTTATCTTTTCTATTTTCAGTTGTATCGCTGACCAAACAAACAAATTAACGCTGACGTCTTAGATCTATTTTTGGATTTTTTTTTTACCAAATTATTTTATTTATTTATGACGTAAACGATGATGCGGTATTTTTATAATAAATGTTAATTTAAATAAAACGCAACTACTTCTTAATTAAGTTAGTCAAGTTTTAAAAAATATTAAGGTATTATCTCCTGCTGATATCTTTTAGTTTTTAGAGAGAAACAATTTTGTAAAACTTATGAAAATAAATTAATGAGGATTGAGATCACGGATCTAAGTCTTCCGATTTACTTTAAATATAGAACATCTTCAAAATGTATATACCCGTTGAACAAAATGAATTATGACTTTCTAATGAGCACTCTTAATTTAACGAACTTGTGTAGAACATTAAGTGATTTGCTTAATTTAACTGAACTGATTGTATACCACGTTCCCGCACGGAGTACCAGGTCGTCGGCGCTGTTCCATGTAAACGCATCGTATACAAATTTTTATAGGAATGTACCTTAATGTAAAAGACTTCGCAAGTTTTTGGGAACGATTTTGGTCTTGTAGATATATTTCGATGTTCAATATTTAAATACAAGAGTGATGTTTTTGATGTTGTTCTGAATCAAATGTGTAATTGATTTTGGTTGTCGACCATTCTGTGTTAAATCTAAATTTTTATTTTTCTATGTTAAACTTAATTTTTTTTCTTAACTTCCCATTTTTTTTCATTTAAATCAATTTTAATTATATATATATTCCATGCTACTCGTGTAGCTGCGCACCATTTATTATTATTTTTAATTTTGTAAAAGCCCATCCTTGAGTGAATACAATATAAATAAATATTACCTGTGGATTCAGAACTAGAATTTGTGGTCTGTTCGGTTGAGGTTCTTCGAAATCTCTCTGGGCTATGACCACGGCTGTCAAAGTCGTCACCAGCAAAACAATTTTTATACACCTGAAAAGAATTAAAAATTGTTAGTAATCATTATAATCATATTTAAAAAAATAATAATAAACGGGTTAAATAATAATATACCTATATTAAAATTGTATTTTTTATTTACTCAAGAACTAAAAGAATGACTTTATTTTATAGATTTAAAAATAATAATAATTATTGATAATGAATACGGTATAAAACAAATGTTGATAGAAATACACGGAAATACAAATTTCGGGTTCATATACAATATAATTTCTCATTTTAGAAGACACTTTCATAAGACACGATCTCATTATTGTTATTACGTTTGTAATGTAAAATTTTATTTAAAAATATTTAAAAAAAAAAGAGAGTAAATCTCAACATTCTTCGTGACACATATAACATACCTAATAAACAATTCGTCGGGCGATAAAATGTAACATTTTTTGCCGACAAATATGCCGACACAGTAATGTTGTAACAAATTTCATATTAGATAAACAACTTCTTTTTTTTCTTCGCTTATGACAACATATACGACAAAGAATATTGTTACGTAACCTGACGCTGAATCATGAATGAATCTGTAACAAATTAGCATTCAATTGATGTATTGATTTATTCAAATTTATCAGAAGAGTGAAGCCGGAGATAATCAACATGGGCGTTAATTATGCAACGCGGTTGCAAATCCTAGAAAACAAGCAGACTGCTCGGAGCGATGAACAATACAATATTAGCGTTGATATATGTGGGTTTGTACGATTGAATTTCATAGCAACACGCGATCTAGTATATATACACACTTACCCTGATTTAAGACAATTTACGTGTGTCATTCGATTAAAAAAGTGTTGCGACAGGAAAGTGAAAAGGTTTTATTAATGAGTCCGTGAATGTCCTGAGGCATAGTTCGCGCAGGGCAGGTTATAAATATCGCTCAATGGGTACCTCAGTACCTACATCGAACCATACACATACTGAGATAAATGTCAGTGGCGTAACTGTAAAAAAATTAGGCCCCGATGTAAAATGGAAAAGGGGGCTCCTTATATGCATGTGGCCAGTGTTCACGAAAAAGTCATGTTGAGATAAATTTCAGTACTATGTGTGTATACGTTTTGAGATTTTGACCTGTATATAAAACTCAGAGATACGTTTGAGATTGACAGAAAGAGACAAAACTCAAACTCTTATGCATAATGTTAAATGCAACGTTACGTTGAATCATAAGCTATTTATTCTTCTGAAAAGTTTGACAAATAGAAGGCATCACATTATAAACTTTTTTTCCGTTTTAACTAATGTTAGGGAGATTCAAATCGCTCAATTGACGAACGAAACGTCAACGGTCAATGGATTGACATTTGACGTACAAGTCTTCAAAGGGTCTCATGGGAACACGATTCCTGTTTCGGATATTGTTTCAGAGTCGAAAATCACATAAAAATATCATTCGTGAATACGGGCCATAAGCTATATATAAGAATTTAAGTACTACGCGGTTTAATCCACTATATTGCAAGAACAAAATTGGTTTTCGTCTCCTAGGATACGCAGACTTTCTAGAAAAAAAAAACCTAGCACAATAACGTACTCAGTAAATGTTAACAGAGAAAATTTACGTGAAACTCGCAACTAAAAATATGCGCTGCTTCGCTTTACAGAGATTTTCACTTTCATGTTTGCGTAATTTTCATTCCTTGCTGTGGTGGATTTTATTAGTCCATATAATAAGAGTAATTATTAGTCTATATTTGCGCTGGAAATATTGTCGATACTTGCAAAGTGTCGATACAAACAGTTTTTTAGGGCGCGGACTTTTTGGGCTCTTATTCAACGTGAGCCCCGATACATCGCATTAACTGCATTGGCGTAGTTATTGCATAATATGTTACGCCACTGATACATGTAATATATGTACATACATATAATCATTTTAAAATATAATTTAAAACAAAGTTTATTGATGTCGGAAAATGCTACGTAATGTATTCAGTAGAATATTATTAGAAATAGAACACAGCTTAGGAGAATGGAGATTGAACACTAAAGGTAGGTAAAAGAAATTGTTTAATCTGAGCAAGATTTATGTGAAGTGAAACTTAGAACTGGAATAATAAGAATGATAAGATACTAAATGTAATGGAATACAAGTAGAATTAACAAATAAGTAGGTACTTATAATAAAATCACATTTAAAGTTGGTTGCGGCATATTCAGTTCCTCTATAGCTTCATACCGGTTTGCACGAACCGGTTGTAAAAATTAGGAACATCTCGCTGAATCATTTTTTGGTGAATTTATAATAAAATCAATCCTGGAGATGCCAGATATGTTACATGTACAATATTCCAAGAATCTATGTTTATTATTATAATTTTATTATATTAATATATTAATTAAGATTCGAGTAAGCGCCGAATCATTGAAATATTTCAAAATATTTGAAGTGGTCATTCTTTTAATGCCCTCAAAACAGGAGTAATGTTATACTTGACACGGTAGGGAATAATAACAAAAATTCACATAGAATACATGGGGGAATAGATATATAAGCGGTTAGCAAAATTATTTTAGCAAACCGGCTGATAAGGACATCGCGGGCACAGTTGACAAGATGGTTTGGGCTTGCGAAACGTAGATATGAAGAGAGAGTGATAAAGATATGTACGACGAGGGTTGGGAGCAATAAGAACAGAGTACGTCCGCAAAAAACCTGGTGTGATTAGGTAAAATATATAATCTTTTTAGAAGCATTATCAATCGACGAACGTGCATGAGAAGACATGAGAAAGCAAGAATGGTACGTTAGGATAGAATAGTGTGGCGCTATATACTCTGTCTATTCTGGGGAGAAATAATCTGATGAAGCGATGTTATGTTAACGATTTTTTTAAAGTAGAATTGTTGTCAAATTTGTGATAGTCTGTATGTCGAGATTAAATTCAGCTTTGAAACTCGACCAATCTTTAACCACCAGTGAATGCATAACACTGTCATCAAGATGGTTGGTATTTAATGACGACGCGATCCTTTCAGCTTCGGAGCTACTCCAAACAGCCTGCGAAGTACCGGTTTACCACCTGGTTGGCCTGCAGTCGGCAGTCACATAACGCTCGTAAATGTCCGACATGAGATCATATATTAAGAATCGTTGTCTGTTCGATAATATGAGCGCTGGCGTTACGCACAGGCGGAGCAGGCGTCTACCTGTGGCGGCCAAATCAAGGGGGCGGCCGAAAAATACTTAAAAATTGAAAAACAAAATCCCAAGTTGTAAAACGATAATAGTGTGTAATAAAAATAATACAGCTATAAACAATTCAAGAAAGCAAATCCAATAAATAACATTATTTACTAAAAACGCAGTAATTTGTAGTCAACACTAGTGTCCAGAACGTCTTTTGGTAAAAAGCCGCATTTCGGCAAAAATACCGTCCCAACAAAATACTGTCTCTAACGTGTATGGCACACGGGGGACCGATTTAGGGGGCGGCCAATTTATGGGGATGGTTTTACAAAAATTGAAAACATCATCTTCACTTAAGTTACTAGGGCGGAAATAAACAATCTTGCCTGTGGTGGTAAAAAGTCCGGTGCCGGCGCTGTCGTATAATATTTTCTTACAAGTAGCCATTGCTCGCACAAACATATTTTTTAAATATCATGTCCACGTATGATGAGCCCAAAAATTATCCTATATTATATAATAGTCTTATTACGTTCCTCCGCGAAGACAGCGAAATTATATGGCAATAATAATTCAATCAATAATTTTAAACAAAAGCAGACCTTGAATCTGTCACAATAATTTTGAATAAGGAACATCGTTGATCGGCACAATAAATAAGTTGATATTTCCACTTCCATACTTTTTAACTATGAAAATTCATAGACGGAGGAAAAAAAATCATAATTTATAGAGAAACTAATAAACATCAAATTTGAAATAAGAAATGACCTTACTGATGTGTTTTCTTGATTTTTTAAAAATAAATTAGGCTTATAAAAACTATTAGTTTCCGGTCATTATTGAGGTCATATGTCTTTTATAATGACAACATCATATGGAGAGCCGTCATCTCAAGCTACAAGAAGAAATGAAAAAAAAAAACAACTGGAAAGATAATCTTTCTACTTCTTCATCCAATGGCGCTACACCCTAAATCAATTTTCCGCCTCCATGATACTCTGCCTTCTGCTGACAATTTTCAATTATTCATCAGCAGCAGCCTTCATCACATTATTTCCGCAGCAGAGCTATGTTCTTCCAATCAGTCTCTCCCCTCCAACTGAATTTCCATTGAGAAATTTCCTTTTTGGAATTATTTTTAAATCGCGTTAATAATAATATGTAACTTTTAAAATATACACCGTGTTAAGAAAATAATTTGTTTTTTAACATTTTGTAAACATTGTAATATGTTCTTAATGAATAGAGACCGTTGAATAGCCATTTTCATTATGTAAACCGCGAGTTAGGTAGGTGCTTCCAAGTACCTACCGTTATTTCTAAACAAAATAATATTTTTTTTCAACAATGCAACTCTTTACCCTGGCGCAAAATTTAATATTTATTATATTTTATCTTTACGCATTTCCCGCGCATTTTTTTCATTTTAAGTCCCATTTCCATCCTTCCTTCATTTTCTCTCATCAATAGCTATTATAATTCGTACAAATAATATTACATATATTAAGATTAAGATATGTTTTGTATAGGATGTGCAAAAAAATGTTTAGCAATAATATTTTATAATAATAAAATGGGTTTCGTTTGTGTCCGAGTGTTGATATATTTAGTATTAAGAATGGCGTCACATCGAACACAACTTTATAAAGTGCCAAAAATAGCAACAGCCCACTTTAGCCCTTGATTGTACATAAATTAGCCCATGAAATGTTATATCCGGTGGATAGTTTCACAAAAGCAGTAAAAATATAATATTTAGAATTAAGATACATTTCCTTACATTAAACACGAACGAAATAAACGAAATCTTAAAAAAGTTTCCCGTAAAAGTACCACGGAAGTGTTAAAATGACCAACCTACGCAAAGAAAAAAGTATAATGTTGTTATTATTAATTTATCGAGTCAATGACCACACTTTTATTGTGAAGTTTGTAAAGAAGCATTTGCAACAACGATTTATTATAACATTTATTGGAGTATGATATGGAATAAGAGGTATTTTTATAGAACAATAAACAAAAATATGTATTTGTTTTTTTTGGAAAATAAAAATATTTTTGAGTGTCGGCAAATATATAACACGAAGAAAGATAAATATTAATTACGCTTAATATTTCTCTATTTTTCTAAAAATAATGGCTTAATAAGTTAACTATGGACTATAATATTACATTTTCTAGTATATTACTAATAATAGAAGTGAAATTTAAATACATTTTAAAGAATTAAGAAAAAAAAAATGTTCGGATTAAACAGCATGAAAAAACCGTGTACCTAAGGCAAAAAGCTTGGACAAGGCTGAATAACTATCAGAGGTGATACCTACTGCATCCCATACAAAAAATATATTGCAATTTAAAATAGCTATTTGTTTATAATATATATGTTATTTGATTACATTATTGTTAATGTAGTAAAACACTGTAAACAATAAACTTGTCTCATCGTATCATATCTCACTCTTTTTTTTATATTTCAGTTTCACTACAAGTAAACTTTTTTAAATTGTCAATAATGAACTGTACAAGTATTTTTTAATACACACGCTACCCATTCATTAAAAATAAACAACAAAATAATAAAAGAGAACACATTATTATTGTGAACAACACAGTTATGTCGTATTTTAATATAAATTAAATATATCAATTAGAAAGATGTGCGGGAAAATTCAATTTGTAACAAAATATTTTTTCGATATATCTTTTTAATTGATACATTTAACTCGTACAAAATAATTGGTCATTGAAACAATTAATTGAAATGTAACAAGGTAGGCACCCGTCTCAATATCCCTACCAATACGTGTCAGTACGGCTGCATCAATATAACATGTTAATTTTTCCATGCCGCGGACACGCGTAAAATAGTAAATCAGCTTCGTCATTTAAATATATGAATCTAATGTTCTGACTCATCATGAAAGTAAAAAGTTTCCATTAATAGCCCATGTAAATCATGGAAAACTGTTGTGCACTTTCTTCATAACTTTCTTCCAATGTCAAGTATGTTATTTGCGTATAGAAATATAAAATAATGTGATGCTGTATATAGATATGCAAGTACATATACATATCTAGTGATTGCAGTACAAACCAGTTGACCTTTTGAGAAAATATTAGCTGCGTACCTATACATAAGTATCTTCGTAAGTATCTTCTACATGTACAGTTTTAGCGGTATTTTCTAGTATGTATTCATATTCTGGTAAGAAATTGTCCTATAGTGCATGACTTAAAAAAATATATTTAGAGTTCCCGACCATTTAAATATAAAACTAATATTTTGTACATTTTAATATACATTTTCGCATAAAATAAGCATGATTCTATCATATTCACGACGCTTACACGTTATGTTTAAAGCATTTAGTTAATGATTTGTATTTAAATAAGTAAAATACATATTTTATTCTACAATTTAAAAAAAAGCCATTTGTTGAACTGATTCATGAAATAAATGACGACGAATATAACAATTTACGAATTCCATTGCATGACGCAACTTTGAAAAATAAATATTTTCATAATGTCCATGAACACAGTCAATCAGAAAAAGTTGTCTGAAAATTCGTTCAAAATGTAATATTTTTTTATAATCAAATCAACATGACGCAAATTTGTATCACAACACACTGTACAGTTAAATATTAAGGCATACGTGTGATTATTGAAACATCTAAATACAATTTTATCAGTTAAAATGGTAATGTTTTGATAGGTAACGAGAACTTTTTAGACCTCATTCGCGTCCGCGAGTGCACTCCGCACACTTCGGGGTACAGGCAGTGCCTACCTAGCCGAAAGATATTCTTTTTAAATTCTAAAGAATGTAAGTGACTTTTATTCTATCATGTTCAATGAACCGGCGAGATTAAACAGAGTGTGAACGGCGCGACCGCAAATGATCACTTTCACAATGATTTAAAAGAAAATTATTTTCAATTTTAAGTTGCTCGTTCGATAATATATTTTATGTATCCGAAACGAATTTTAAATACCTACCTATGTGATTAGAAAGAGAGGCGAAATTTGATAACATTCCCTACGTAATGACAAATTCATCAACAACATCAATGTTTTATACAAGTTTTGTTTAATGTTTTATATATATACCGCACTATATATTTATGCTATCTAATCGTGTTTAACGAAATTATAAAACATAAAAAGAAATCACCATTTGCATTTGGCGCAACGGGTATAACATGAAATCGCGGTTAAAACTTGCTACTAATTCAACTCAAATAGTTTTACTTTCGATACGGAGTATCGAAAGTAATTCCAGCGATTTCTCATTTCCAAAAATACGAGAAATACTTTCGATGGACAGAGAAACAAACATTGCATACAGATTAATCAATGAAAGCTAATATCGTTTTGTATCGATGTGTGATGGACTTAAATTTTCATCATAAATATGACGTAGTCCTTTTGTACCGTAGAAACAATTCCCAGTTTTTGTTATGTATGACAACGGCAGGAGCGGATTTATAGGGCGCATATCGCCATGCGAGGAGCCCCGCTTTTTAGAGAGTTTTAAACTCAAGTATATTATTATTATTAATAGTTTAATCTACAAAATCATCCAGTGAGACAGGGCCCTGGACCATAAATACACCCCTGCATGACAGTTGTAATGAATGCATAATACATATACATATCTATTGTTAAAATATTATTACATGGCAATAAAACGTAAAATTCAAATTGCTAAAAATACTAAACTATTTAAGTATAATGTATAATGTCTAACCACAAAATGACTGCTCAAGTATTTCAAATAGATGAATTATTTATTTGAGGTGGGACGAATGAAAGTCAAGGTCTGCAATATTCACATTTGAAACTAGGTATAACTAGATAATTATGTATATGTATATCAAATGTTTAAAAGTAACATGATTTATGAATTTTATTAGACTTAAAAAATGCAGTATCATAAAATGTGTTCTTTATTTCCATAAAGAATAAAATAAATTATTTTCAAAAGACGACAGAGTAAATTATTTTTAAAGATAATTCGATGCCAATATATTTATCCGTACTGAGCACTGTTGTTTGTTTTCGACAATGGTTTTGATTCAATGTTTTTTGCGCACGCTAACTCTTTTGCAAATCATTGTGGGTCATCTAGACAGTGGCCAACGGTTACACAGTTGTCCATCGCGTGCCGATGTCTCAACGAATCCGTTGTCTTAGGCACCTTACATTTCTACATGCTATAGACTTCAATCAATTCATCCATCTTATTTTAAAAATTCTTTACCGAAGGCTATTTAATATGGAAGACAGAAAATTGACAATCAAAGGAAATAGTATAAAATGTAGCATTGCCCATATTTTCTCACACAAGCTATGTGCTCTAGATTTTATGTGGTCGGCTGGTGTGTAGAAAGTACCTACATAGGAACAAGTACCTGCTTTTATTACGTATTATTCAATAACTGCATTCGTGAAACACGTACCAGTCCCGATCCACTAGAAAAATAGCATTTTTTTAAATGATTTATAATAGACAAAAAATAAATTAAGTAAACACAATGCGTGCGAGGTGCTAAACGTGAAATTTTATTAGATTGGTCGACTGACTCGCGATTAAAATCGTTCTATAGAGGTCACTTTCGTTTGAAAAGTTTCTGAAGTTTATAATCGTGTATTCAGATTAGAAAAATAAATTAAATCAGATGTCAGTGTCACATGACATGCACATCAATTAATGCTTTACGGTTGTGATGAACTAAAGCCGTTAAAGAATCCTGTTTATTACGCCTGAGGGTGACCTTTGTCCGGATGTGATTTTTGCACTAATGTGATTATTACCCTACCGTTGGTAATAAATATATAATTTCCCCAAATCTATTCAGATAATACAGTAGTTATAGACTAAGCTGCCTGTAAATGCTGACTTTACCGAAACAGTTTTGCAATCTTCTTTAATCTGCATACTTTTATAGGAGCATTATGTACATGAAGACGATAAACGACATATTTAAAAATAATAATAGATTCTGAAAAAT
This sequence comes from Eubasilissa regina, assembly GCA_022840565.1. Lineage (NCBI taxonomy): Eukaryota > Metazoa > Arthropoda > Insecta > Trichoptera > Phryganeidae > Eubasilissa > Eubasilissa regina. Next base: position 35,039,047 of record JAINEB010000018.1, read on the forward strand.
TCTATTTTGTATGTCACTGAAATGAATTTTTTTTAACAATATGGATGTGGTCAATTTAAATTTCAATATGCTCACCCTAAATCACTCATAGAATCACTGCTTACTTCAATACAAAATTATTTTGTTCCTTGAATCATAAAAAAGTGTGCATGTAGAATAGTCACAAATAATAAGTTTACGAATTTTCGTTCGATGTCATAAAACAAATTAAACAAAATAAGCTTTTTTAAGTGCTTCACCGTTCTAGATATAACTATTATTAATTTCTTATTTCATCATTTACTTATTTCAATTACCCATCATCGTCTTTCTTATCTGAAATTATGTTTTCAACACACTCTTATATTTCGTAAAAATTTCGGCATCCACATTTTCTTTTAGTTAAACCAAATAAAAATAAAGAAATGGAAGTCTAGCGTCGGCGACAGCCAGCGCTTACTCCAATCGAATTAAAATATTACATCACGCAATATCATAATGGTCATAATTTTGTGCCGAATATTCAAGTTCCTTTGCATCACGAACTACGATAAAGACGTTCTGTAGAACTTCTGTATGGTAATATTAAAAACCAATAGGTTTGGCGTTAATATAATAAATGAAGTTTGGCGCTAACGTAAACTGAGAACTGTATAAAAATGTATGTTTCTAAATACTCTGTTTCTAAACTAATCTAAACTCTGTTCTACTTCTATTTAAACGTAGTTACCTGTCACCGACCAATGGCATAACGACAGTATGTTTAGTGATCCAAAAAACTTTCATTATAATCAATAATTTGTAATATTTGAGTGATACAATTATCTTTTTGTTACTTGGGCTGTTATCCTATTTTCTTAATTATTCAAGTGATTCATCCGCATTCTTTGTTAGCGTCCATGAAATTGATTTCACTTTTTGTGTTCGATTTAGGACCTAACCTGATGATGATAAACCACCAACTAAAAACTCCTTTTCCTCATTCTTAAAAGTCACACCAAAAAACTCATTCGCGTCTTAATTTTTCAAAACATGGTCACTAATTCGGATTATCTTGTACAAGAAATAACAATTATTTCGTTTTTTTTCTACTTTTGGTGAAAAAGAACAGGCGACTTGACCCTGAAGCATTCTAAATATATTTTTGTTTTTAACAAATTGCAATTGAATTTAAAAAAATGGCATTGAATATACAAATATAATATGTAGGTGCGATCAGGATACCAGGGCAGGTGTGGTGAATCTTTTTCCCTACCCCTGCGTGCCACCATCATGCTATAAAAACTTTTTTCAATTATAAGGTAGGTTTTATGTATAAGTGGATATCCAATTACCTGTAAAGTGCGGAAAATGTGTTACAAATAATCAGTTAAAAACATTCATGTATGATTATTAATATTACTGCCAATTAAAACATTCGTCAAAATGTGTTATTTTTTAACATAATGGCCCAACCGTACTTATATGGAAACGGTGGATGCGATTTAATTGCTTTTGTGACAAGGGGAAACCTGGCTAAACAAACTGATATTTCAGAATATAACTTTAATAAATGTATAGATTTCACTTAAACACCGAAATATTTAAGCATTTTTGCTAATTTATAGCATTTATAATTTTCTTAATTTTTTAATATGTTAGTTTTTTATTTTATTTTTTTACGATCGCGACTATGTTTCAATTTTGTTTCTGAGTCAATTTGTGCTCCTAGGTTCCCCACCTCTAACTGAGCGAAACTGCCTTTAGTGATGTTTAAACAAAATCTGGAATGCCGATAATCTTGTGTACCTACTTATTAATTTGTTTTGCTCATCTGTCTGTGTTTGAAATGTAATATCGTGATCTCACCGATCCAACATCAATATTGAATGAAGAGAACACCGGTCATCGGTGGGTATTCTGCAAGATATTACCGGATTGGTCACGCACATAAATCATTTTACACTTTTTTAAATTCATTTTCATCAGCTGAATTTTCATCCGGTTATATGAAACAATTATATAGTTATCTAAGTTCGTAACATGCCTACACGCGATCGACTACGTATTACAGATTGTAATATCTCATATGCATAACACACATGTGCATAAAAATTAAAGAAATTTTGGTAAGATTCGAGTTAGTTCCTCATTACATTGATTTTATTTATCAGCTGGATATGTCCCGGATTTCCTTAAAATTTCAGTCAAATTTTAGGACCAATGTTTCTTTCATCACATTACTTACGATATTATATACACAATATTTTTTGAAAATCACATTAGAAATCTAGAAATCTGGCAAAATTAATACTTCCAGCATAATTTCACTTTTAGAATGGAAGATGCCTTGACCTGTGTCTAATCAAGGACCAGAAGGTGAGTTAGTACAAAAATATGATAAATTACACTCTTCAGTCATTAAAATAATTACGTCATCCTTTAAATTCGATTTTAAAGAGTTTGCGCTAAACAATACTAGCGTAGCCATTAGTAGGATCGATCTCTCAACTTTCATTGCCGAGGGTAGGTATCCATCACACAAAGACAATTTTTTAAGTCGGTTTTACAAAGCGCTCTGGTTGGTCAAAACCTCAAAAATGGTGGGTGTAAATAACGACACTTCATGAAAAATTTGTAGAAAATAATAATGAAATAATAAAAATATTAAAAAATTTATTGGCGATATTGTTAATTATCTATTGTTTCATAGTTAAGACTTCTTAGATTTTATTTTTTATTAATATGTTAATTGGTTCCAATAGATCTTTTTACACTACGTATTACAATATATATTTTGAAGAACTTAACAATCGAAATCATGTTTTTCTCTACATTTATTCCTGCACTATTAGCTAATAGAAGTACGAAAGATCCAACAATGTATCTCTTATCTCTCGGTTTAATCCAAGTTTTGCCCAAATACAATCATATCGATTAACATTAACGTTTTTTTTAAATGTTCTTAGAATTCCCTCAAATTATTTAATTTCTTATTTTATAATTTTTGAGGTTTATTTAGCTTATGAATTATAAACTTTATTTTCGATAATTGTAATTAAATTCATTTAACTTTTATAAATTAATATACTACTTTTCAACAACTCAACAACAATAAAGAAGGCGAATAAGCGTTAAATTATTTAGTTTGTGCAATTGTACGATTGGTCATCATATTTTTTTAAAGAATTATATAAACAGTACATATTTATGGATAAGTTTTGATAATTTTAGATATGATTTATGAGATATGTTTTAAAATGTGAAACCATTTTCCCACCTATCGATGGAAATATATAAAATTATAAAACCATTACACAAAGGTTGGATAATAATTATCAAATGAAAACATAACCGCGAAAGAGATACTTGTTAATTAAAAGTGAAATAATCGTAGGTATATAAATATGCATAATGCATGATATACATATACTTCTTAACTGCGTTATAATCGACTTTCTCCGTTCGGAGCGAATGGCAAAAAATCGTAAACATTTCGGGCCCACCTGTTTTCCATGGCTGGCATCATTGCACTGTTTCTGCAGAAGCGTCTCGCAGCTGGCGAGAGATGTCGACTATGGTGCTTTCCCGCGGCGACTGAATCCGAAATAGCTTTCTCTGGTCTTATAAACGAGACGTAAATGGAATACCGCCATCCCCGGCGTGGTCAGTCCGACAGCTGGAAGTGTCGGCTGCTCGCTGAGCCATCGGACATTCACGCACGTGAATGCAGGCCAATTTCAAAATATTATCGGATCGAGAAATATTAATAACCACGAGGCAGAAGCGTCGCTTGATTAATACTTAATGTAATTCGCTACAACTACTCTCGCTTTTGTTTTAAAATAATATATTATCAATTTCAATTATGGATATTGAGTCTGAATTGTAATAATATATATTTATCGTATATTTTCGCCATTACAATTTAAATCTAAAAATTTTAAACATGATAATATACATATTAGTATCGTTTTTCTGATAAATACTTTCTGATTTTACTTTCGCATTAATAGATAAACTTAAAACAAAGGACGATAATGTTTTTTACTATTACGTAGGTGAAAGCATGTCAACAATGACAGGATTTTTTTTTTCAAATTTACACAGAATATCGTCTTCTGGTATCGAATTGAATTAATATCGAACATATGGAAAATTGGTACCTACCTAAAGCTCAGTTAATTAATCAATTTAAAACATGTTCTTATCCAATCAAGTGACAAAGTTGCACATGATTATAGAATTGTTTTATTCGAAATAAGCATGCATAAGGAATACGCCCGCAGGACATTATTAAATATGTGACGTGACGAGTAAAATCGTGAGATTTTTATTTATGCAGACAAATAAATAATCTTAAAAGAAATAAGTACTTGGTTTTCATACAGGGTGAATATTATGTTCCAAGCCGATATTGTTTTTGAATAACTGGGAAATGAAAGACATTTTTTTATGTTGGTTTTTATTTATCGATTGTTTGGCTTATTACAATTATAGATAGAATATGATATTGGCCAAGTAGCCGCCTCTGGCAACATCACACACGTGTGCTATTTTAACAATATTTTTTATAACATTCTCGCACACTTCGCGTGTTATTTCAGCAATTTCATTTCGAATATTGTCCTGTAGCATCGGAATTGTTGTTGACTTATTGGCGTAGACCTTTCCTTTCAAGAACCCCCACAGAAAATAGTCGAGAGCCGTCAAATCAGGTGATCAAGAAGGCCAGTCGATATCACCACTTTTTGACATTTTGCGGCCGGAAAAAATTCCTCGCAAAATCTCAAGCGTAGCTCGGGCTGTGTGTGAGGTAGAATCGTCATGTTTAAACCACACGTGTTGCAGGCCCAATCGACCCAATTCGATCACCAAGAAGTTTTCAAGCACACGACGATAGCGATCACCATTAATGTTTACGGCATTGCCATTATTATTTAGATAAATGTGTTAATGACTTCAGCACATTAATTGTTGAGGCGTTAGATGCTTCAATATAAATTGTTACGAAGCATCTACGATTATCTAATGCGAACTAACAAATGTCTGCCAAACAATCAAATTCGGTCTGGAACATAATATTCACCCTGTATTTAGATAGCAATGTCAGCTAAGCATATAGCGCGTTATTTATCACCAGGCAAAACGTCAGTCAGGTATATTCATTTCTGTTAATTTATTAAAACCTTGACAATTCGACGGATATTTGAACTTATAAAAACGCTCATAAAAGGATTACTGAATAGGTTTCATGGTCAGAATACAATCAACAAATTGCATAATTTCAGATGTATCTTCTTTTGTCTAAAATATAAATCAACTTATTTCTATTTGTAATTAATATTTTTCTTAAAATAAATACAACTTTCTCTTTAGATGCTTACACTGGGGTTATATATAATAACATGAATATATTATAATAATATATTTAAGACTCCATTATTCTTCGGCAAAATCACAGGATTTTAATAAAATGTAATAGTATTGAAATAACAAATGACTAAACCATTTTGACCGACATGCAATCGGGTGCACGACATTCATAGGCGGCAAAATAATTTATTATTCTAAAAACTCTCTAAAAATCTCGAGTTCGTTTAAGGTCAATCTCAGAGATTTAGTTGAGGTACATCTCAATACCGTGTACACGTGATGAGATTTTGTTCTGGAGATTGACTCAGAGATCTGTTTGAGATTGTTAGAAAGAGACAAAAACTAAAACCATCGTACACGACGTACGTTTTGGAAACGAGATTTGATATGTGCACATAAACATCATCTAAAACTACCACATATCCTTATAACTATCTATTCTGAAAATTCAATATAATGTGTGATAAATTCCAAACATTTTTTGCGTCTTAAATGCTACTTGGAAGATTTATAATCACCATGACGAACATGACTACAATGACATTTGACGTTTAACGTTTGAGCATGAAATACGACGCGAAATGGCGAATTTCAGAGATACGATGTGTAACGGTGAATACCGAAAGTTGTCTCCAAAGCATCCCATGGGTGCAAAATACGTATCTCAAAGATTATCTCGGGTCGAAAATCTCATAAAAATCTCTTCCGTGGACACAGGCCATTAAGATGTAATATAAATAAACGAATTAGAAATTTCAACTAAAAAAAAATAATTTAATACTTACGTTACGTTACGTGTCACCCTTTCACCCTTTCATGGAATATGTTTTCTGATTCGAAAAAGTATTAATTAATTTAATTAATTAAACAAAATATTTTTTTCTCTGGCAGAGATAGGTGGGGAAACTAACCACTACACTGCCCAGGAATCAAGCAATACGTGAAAATATCCATTTGCAAATATCTTAAGCTTTTTTTTAATACTGGCTTGTTACAATGTTACAATAAGGGTATCTAATTTTTTGAAATAAACCTAAATATTAGCATTTGATGTTGAGAATGTATAAATAATAAAGTACATCAAATATATAAATCAACATATTAAATACTAACACAAAAAAAATAACATTATATGCTTATATAGCTAAGATGACAGAGCACTAGCTTAATTTGTGAGGTGTACGGAGATCGACACTCGGTCCCTTTAATATCCTTTTGATTTAAAAATTGTTTTTTTTTATTTATCACGGTACCGATGAAGGTAAAAATACAACACAGGGTAGAATTAAGAGTTACGAAATTTTCTAACCCACTATTTCGAAAACAGTTTTTGTGACAATTTTTACTGGAGGAACAAATTGTAGTAAAAAGAAACATTTTGATCTTATTCATATATAAATTTACTTATGTGTACCTGTACCTGTGCGCGTTCGGCCTCTTATTGTGCGCTTGTCTGATAAGTATGTTCGGGATCCATAATTTTTTTTTAAAGAGTTTTTTTGAGTCCAGTAGGTTCTATGAAAAAAAAGTTTCATATATCAAACACGTGTATTATATCAACCCTATACGGAATATGTTTAATACCTCTCTTTCTGGCCTTTATTAAAATTTGTAAAAAAAATAAAACGATGTACCTATATTTTATTGATTTGTATTTTATTTCATATTTTATATCGTTTACCTCTATGTATTAGCAAAAGTGCACGATATCATGCATAATGTTGGATTTGGTTCTACGATTCTACATGTAACAACAAATTTAACATCAAATGTGACGCACGTGCATGACAGATTTCCACAGGATGCCAGCCATTATACTTCAATGTTAAAATCGTTTTAATGAACTTGGCCGCCCGCGTGCAATCCCACTTTTCGCCGCCGCTTTTTTCGTTAACATTAAATTTTAGGAAACACAATATACTCGCTTTTTATATAGCTAGAATAAATAAATTATTTCACTCGTTAGACGTGTTATATGTACATATTTTATTTTAGTAATGACATATTTATGTATAAAATAACAAAAAATATATATATTTATATCTTTCATATTTTCGAAACTATCTTTCTGGCTTCTGTCCCCCCGAATTGGGCGCCCGCGTCACGCAAGCGATCGCCCTTTAACATTTTACATATAATATTTTCGATGCGTTTATTATGATGATTTGTGATATCATCATAAGATGTTAAAAAATATACGTTTCGATAATTATGAATAAAATTGTATTAAATTTCGAGAAACGAACGACGGGCTGAATTAACAGCATCTCGCGTGCATTAAAAAATCCCGTTATTCGTTTGTTTTATTTTGAAAATGTTCTTTTCTTCGTTCAATTTTTACGTTATCAACGAAAAGGCGTACTTTAAATAAATATTTATTTCTTGTTCCATTCGTTTTAAAAAGTGAAAATACTCTACTGATATAATAAAACTTGCCCTCCTTATTCAGACCCTCAAAAATACGAGTATATATATATATATATATATTTTTTTTTTTTTAAATGACTTCTCATTTAAAATATGGCGGACTTATATTTTTAACAAATTCTTATATAGGTATTACTAATGGTCCGTGACCAGCGTTGCTCGAGAATCAGATTTAGTTATAATTTAAAATTTTAGGTTAGAGGAACTTTTGTTTTGTGTAGGCCCTAAAAAGTAACGATGCATGTAAAATTTACTCCAGGCAGGTGGATGGTGTGATGTTTGTAGGGATGCAGTGGGGTGACTATATTTTCCCCAGGCTCCTAGAGTTACAATAAAATTACAATAGAATACACACTTATATCAGAGAAGAATGGATTTGTTTTGCTCAGGTTAATGATGAGTTGTTTGGAAAATAGGAACGGATGGCATTAATTCATAAATTTATAATACACATTTATTTTGGGTTGGGCAGGGGATTACAAGGGGGAAGGAGAATAGTGCTTATGTTTTATGCGAGACTCTAAGGGCCGGTTGTGTGATCAGTAGTAACATTTAACTATGGTAACTTTTACTAACGCCCGTAGTAAAAATCCTTTGAGGGTTGTTGATACATTAACCTACTAGTGTCAAAGCATAGATGGAGATGTTTATAGGTATGACAAATAATCATGAAATATGCTTTATTTTATGCATTATCTTTGAATTTTTCACCTATGCATCGTAATCTGTCACTTTGATGGTGAATTTTTTTTGTATTATGTGCTAATGCATACATTAATATATTAAACAACGAGATCATCATCGGACGAACTCTCATCATTAAAATAGCGGGATATTGAATGATTAATTATCGTATACTGCAACTTTCAAAGTATCAATGTGTTGACTTGGAACAGCTGTGAAAAGTCCCCCATGTTTAACTATCGATTCTCGATTTTACAATTGGAAACCGGAAAGTAAAATGAGTTTACTACGGGATGTACTTTCGAGAACTAAATATTTTTTTACTATTATTACTAACTAAATATTTTTGTTTTCGTAAAATTTTTTACTTTAGTAACTTTTTTTACTATTGGCAAAAGTGATCACACAAGCGGCCCTAAGAGTAACTACGCAAAATTTGGTTTATATGTATATAGAATATTATAGGTATAGAGAACAGACAGACTTATGTGTATAATTAAACGAGTATGTAATATAATAATAAAATTATTTATCATCCCAAAAGAGCTTGGATTTTTTTTCGAACATCGTTCTTTTATCTTATTTTATCACTGAAAATAATTAAATTGATATGTTGGTGCCCACATTAAACAATAAATCTTCTGATGAATTCAATTAACCGATATTTATAAATATATTCCGACATTTAATCAATTTGATAAACTGCTCAAAAGGAAAGTTTTGCAAATTTTCTTACATTAAATTAATAAAATTCAGCATATTGGCCATTAATAACGCTCGCGTAAACTAGAACCGAATCGTTTCCAAAAAGTCTGTATTTTTATTATGCATTTTATTTGCGAATATACATATAAACGGCTCCAAAATAAATTTGTCTAATATCTGAATTCAATTACAATCATCCACTGGAAAAAAAAACAATTATCTTTAATGTACTAAGGAAAGTTAAGGAATTTGCTACACATCTCTGTCTTGATATATATATACTTCACGCACGTGCCCACGTGCCCAGTAGTATAAAAGGCCTCATATCGTACTTCCATTTTTTTTTTCTGTGATAAGTTTTATTTGACCTCTCCCGATATCTTCCGATATCCCACTATCGCCTTACTTTGAATCTTACTTTTTCTAAAAAAAACACATTTTACTATTTTGATAATCTTTAATCGCATGCATCGATACCTTATTTGTAAAACCTCTAATGGTGTCCACGGACAAGATTTTTATGATATCTTGAGATCCATGAGATTTTTTTGAGAGAACTCTCTGCTTTCGGGTACATATAAAGTCTCAAAGATAACCTGAAGCCTCGCGACTCACTCCATACTTATTGTGCGTCTAACATCAAATGTCAATTCATCGATGTCCCGTTTGTCAATTGGGTGAATTGGAATCTCCTCACCAATAGTTGAAACGGAATAAATGTTTGTAAATTAAAACCTTTGTTTAGCTAACTTTTCGGGATAAATAATGGTATTTATCTATTGTTTTAGATTATGTTTGCGCGCACTCGTCGAGTCTCGCCATCATGTACGAATCAAATCGAACATCATGTATAAAACCGACATATCAGTCTACTAATCTCAAGCGGTGATCTACATCAAATCATCTGAGATAAAATCTAAACACATGTACACGGTACTGAGATTTATCTTAATTAAATCTTTGAAATTATAAATTAAACATTATTATATTAAAAAAAACATTCTATTACTATTTAAATTATAAGATAATTAATGAAAATCTCAGTTTAGAAGAAAAAATTATTTATTTAATTTTATATTTAAACAGCATTCACACATTTTTACTTTTTAATGCACAAATATACTAAAATTTAGAGTTGTAGAAATAGAATTAGGTTGTTCCATGTTACATTCTGCCAATACCGGTTGTCACTAATAATTGCCATCTAGCAGATTCTGATGGCGATACCGATTGTACTAAAAATGTCATATCTATGAGTGGCCATTTTTCATATGTAACTACATACAAAAGAAAGCATGAAAAGAAATTTTGGTATTTGAATTAATTGTTCAAACAATTAATTCAAATACCAAAATGAATTGATTAACAATATTTATGTTTCATCCGAAGTATTGCCATAATTTTATATAAATTACTTACAAGTATGTAACAAAAATTAACTATGAACGTAATAAAGTTCACACCTTAAATTGTGATCATTGAATGTAGGTATATTAATTAGATGAACATATTTAAAAAACAACAAATATTAATTCCGATACAAACTGTGACTGATTGTTGGCGACCGTTTCAATAATTGGTCACGAGTGGTGTCAATTAATAAGTACAACCTTATTTATAATACATATTGGATAATATCTGACAAAATATTCTAAAATATTTTTAATGACTGTCTTGTAAATCCTTAAATTTTTTAACTCAATAATAAACATTCTTAGAATTCAAGAAAAACACTTATGTTCTTGATGTCACTGAATTTTCATTACAAAAAAATTAAACGATGAATACTAAAACTTATGAGATACACAAAGATCAAAATTTTGATAATTTATATTATTTTTTTTAATTTAATGGCTGGAAATTTGCAGGTACCATTTGTAGATTTGAATTAGTTTTTAATTTTGCACACTTTTAGTCTGTTAATTGCTCTTGATTCGGAAATTGTTGTAAGCATAGATCGGTATGGAGTGCTGATTCTTGAAGATGGCTTTGTCGATCCGACAATGCGGGCTGCCCGTGGTCTGCAGCCAACGTTTCATCTGCCCCAAGGCCCTGCTCACACCCTGCAGCTTCCCCTTCACGGTGCCTGTCGTCGAGTTCTTCACCCACCCGCGTAGTCCTAGTTCTGTCGCCCTCCGGACGGTGTGCTTCCTAAAGAATACACCTTGGACTTTCCCAAATACTTCAAACTCCACGCTCAAAAGACCCTCCATTATCCAATTCGCGGTGGACCGATCAAAACGTTTGTATAATGACAGATCATTTTAAACTTGGAATACATCGAAACGCATTGATTATAGAATTTTTAATTTTATTTTTGCAGAAATTTATCTAGGTAGGAAATTATTTGTTTATGTACGTACATACCTTATTTGTTTTTTTATATAACAAAGAAAATGTGAATGCGTTGCTTCTTCATCGCAAACGTATCGTATTTAATCGATAACTGCAATAATGAATATACCTAGATACAGAAATATCTACCAATCAATGTACTGTTATGTACCTACTCCAAATTGTTTGCCAACTAAATGCGTTTTATTGAACTAACTTATTTAAACAGTACATACATACACCTACTCTTCCGTAGGTTATTTATATAAAATATTTATATATACACTGTACCTGAACCTATCTATATTACAAATGAACAATTCTTTATTGATCTTTCAATATTAAGTCAATTAAGGCAAGTACAAGAAGAGTTACAGAATTATTTTTTCGGAAATCGAAATATTAATTAGAATTAATTCGTGTTTTTGTGTTTTGATTGACTGAATGGATTCAAAGTTTTCAAAGGTGTCAGAATCGGTGTACGCATAGGGCAGTCATGAGTTATAAAACACCTAAATTTTCCTTTTAATTAAATCCATTAATTAATTCCTTTAATTTAAGTAACATTTAAAAAATTACCTGTAGTTTAGTAGGTAATTAAAAATAATGTTTTTTTAACAGGAAAAAGTACTAAATATGTCATTACTCATTCCAACGCCTTTTTTTTATCGCTTCTTTGGGAATTTGGTAGTTTGAAGGATTTTAGGAAATTTGTATGCCAACATTTGTACGAAACTTGTTCGCTAGCATACAATAAAACATTTATACAACATATATTATACATTATTTATATAACAAAATATTTATACGAACAAAAATTTATGCCCCCAGCACTTCTCCAGGCCAAGCATTTGTACGATGACATTCTTAATAATTGACGTAACGTATAACAACAATACAAAGAATAATAAAGAACACAATAAAAACTCAGTATTCCACTACACTACAGTACTACATTAATGTTTTCAAAAAAACTCTTTGTTATCTATTATAAAAAATCTCCTTTATAGTGCTTTATAGATTGTTACATCATATGTACTGTCATACAGAGAATCGTACAATCTAAGGCGTATAAAGTGCCGGGCGTATAAATCTCCACCCCTATAAATGTTTTGACGTATAAACGCTGGCATCTAAGTTTTCGTCTTACAAATGTTGGCGCAGAAAATTTAGCACAAGGTACGTAATGCATTAATATGTATTCAATATGTTTTTAAATAATTTATATTTGTATGCTTTAATAAACATAATACATCAAAAATTTCTGGGATAACTCAATCATTTTCTATTTTAGAAATTATATTAAATTCGTTTTTTAAGTATTCGGTCTGGTTTTTTATATTATTATAGATACAATTTTCATACATATGTCTCTTTTGTGCCGCACATAAGTACACAAAAAGAGATTTGTGTATGTATGTACATACGCATAGAAGTTATCCGCTATTAGGCGAAAATGTTTTATTCAGTCGCTGGAATTTTAAAATTGATAACTATTTTGTAATCGGAATGTTAAATAAATATAATTTATTAATAAGGCTTTTATTAATGCAATTAGAGAAATTATTTTAAATTAGTGATTAAAACATCCACCTCACACTATTATGTCATGCATCAAAATAATGTAACAGGCCGAACGTTACGTTGTAAATGACCAGAATTTGTATTTAAACATTTTCATTATATTTAGGCTTGTCTCAAGGATCGAATATTTGATTTCGTGAACACTGACAGCAGAAAATTATATTTTTGAGGCTTAATTTTTTAGCATGTGGCTGCAGGGAAATCGGAAACACGTAGTTTTTTTGGTGGACATATTTTTAATTCTTGATGATATGCACGAAAAATATAATGATACTAGGATAATTATGAAATTAAGTATTTTTAAGATATACACATAATGATTAATAAAATTAAAATAAACAGATGTTGTAAATGTTGTAAAAAATTAGAAAAATAATATTTGCTCTTAAAAAAAAATCAGTGCAAATGTAATGTCGTACATATCGTAGGAAAAAAAGGTAATTAAACAAATTTAGAAAACAAAAGAAAGTGAGAAACGAGAAATTTATAAAAAATGTCCGTCCGTTCTCATAGAACCGATCCATTGCATTAATTTTGTTTTAAAACCATTCACGGTAAATACATTTTTAATGTTCTTTTTCGATTTAAAGATTATGGTCATGACATATATCGTTGGAATAGATTTGTTCGTCGGTAGGTACATCATTAACATTATCATTGTGTCTGTCTGCTATTAAAAACATTTACATTATTTAGAAAAATATCTGCGTCAGTGATTGGTTGATGAATTGGAAATAACTACATATATATATATCAATCAGATTTGCGTCATGGACTATTTGGTTGGTTGGCTACAATGTTTTTTTTTTAAATGTAATGTATAAATTTAGTTTTTCTATTTTTGTACAATTTCTTGTGGTAGGTATAATTTGACTTTTATAGTCAGCTCCGTAACTGTTCCATAATATAATATGATTAAACAATTCAATGGCAGCTATCAGTTTATTGATTTATAATTCCCATTTTAATTGACTATCAATATCTATACATTTGTCTATATTATACCTAGAGGTTTACTTTTGTAATATTAATTTATAAATTATTTTACTTCAAAGAATGACAATAGTGTAAAGTCCCAAGAATAACAGAAATAGTAACATTTTACAGTCTGTTATCACTATATTCTGAGTCATTAACGTAGATGTAGTATTCTAAGTAACTACTGAGTGGAAAATGAAGTGGATCTGGGCAGTGGCGTAACTACGTCAACGCAGCTAATGTAGTAATGGTCCATGTTAGACAGTGGCCCAAAATATCCGCGTCCCATAATACATTTAGTTTTAATTCTTTTCCCAGCGCTTATATGGACTATTAATATTTAATATCCACCACGGCAAAATAATTAATTATACAATTTAAAAAATTATTTCTCGTGTTTTTTACAAAAACATTAACGTTGTATATATACCCTGCTTATATATCTAACCCGATAGTCTGATCTCTAACCCCTGCTGGGTTAGAGATCAGACTATCGCCGTAAAGCGAAGTAATAACAATTTTTCAGTTGCAAATGCATTTTAGCATAAATATCTAAAACCACAATTTTGTTTTACATAAATGTATACAAATTATAGGAGACAAAAAAACAATTTTCTTCCCATTATTAAATGGATAAAACCACGTGGTATTTAATACTCTTCTATCTCATATAAAATATATATATACTGGCCCTTCCACTTTGCACTGGAACCCAATTTATTTAGTTACGCTCCTGAATCTGGGGGTAAATAACTTATAAAGAACCTATTTAAATTTTGAACAAAATTCATGTTTTCACGTCACTTTTTGGCGAAATGTGATGATGAAAATTAATATTTACATTTTCTTATGCAACTACCCGCATGACATAGTCCTTGAGGCTATTTGACGGAAAAAAAATACGTATTCATCCGATATTTGCATCAGTCGTGCAAACTTATGTAATCAAACGACTAAATTAACGATATATAACACATGATAATATAGAAAGGAGTCGCTGTAGACAGTAAATATAAAGCCGCCGAGAGAAATTTGCGTATATATCTTGGGTTACAAGAAAACTTTACGGAGCCAGATGTTTGTCAAAGAAGAGTAATAAAAATAGTAAATAGTTCAATTAAATATGAAAGTGTAATACTTTATAATTGTGCGGAGTTAATTCACTGCTCATAGCAGACAGGGTTCGTTTCATCGTCACATTAGCACGGAAGTAGCGAGACTTAACAACATTAGTTTAAATAAAAATATTCGCAGATTTTCATGGCCGATTAGACTAGGTGATTCTTCAGGGTGTTTCCGACTTGCATCAACAACATTAGTCTTGATAGATCCTGCAGTAGGATCGAAATGGCAGCCAAAGAGATTGTAAAGACACAGCAAAATAGCGAGAGGAACCCCATCCCTACCGACCTTCGTGAAATCCGAGCCCGGGATATGTTACTCCGGTAAACTCCTCCATCATTGCGGATCTAAGTAGATACAATCAGAAACATTAATGTTTACATACATTTGTTTTCTATAATATTAAG
The DNA here is from genome assembly GCA_022840565.1 of Eubasilissa regina. Taxonomy (NCBI): domain Eukaryota; kingdom Metazoa; phylum Arthropoda; class Insecta; order Trichoptera; family Phryganeidae; genus Eubasilissa; species Eubasilissa regina. The sequence continues at coordinate 35,054,622 of JAINEB010000018.1, forward strand.
GATTTTTTACTAAAGGAACGTAATAAAGTGCACACAATATATTTTTTTTAGATATGAAATGATGGAAAACAATACGATGCTAATAATTCTCTTCATCTACAATTAACGGCTCGTTTCGTAATATATATTTGTATATTCAATATTTCAATAGGATTTCAACTGAGTGGAACAATAATTTAAAATACCCAAGATAAAACAATCACAAACTTAAAATGTATTATACAATTTGTTGGCATCATTGTGTAGTGTAATATTACTGTCATCGCCTTTCCCATTTGTTGTTCATATAGGATGAATTGTTAAATGGAAAACAACCTATAGAAAAGTTTTATCAGTTTAACCATAAGGTTTAAAAATATGTTAAAAAATAACTACATGATAACATTTTAGAAACAAAATAGTCACGTAAAATAGTAAAACTGTACGTGATATATTATTCTTCGGACATGTGACATTATAAATTCTCAAGATTTGATTTAATTTGAATAAACAAAATGTTGAATGAAAATGACTTTTTTGACAATTTATTGAGTATATTATCGTGAATCACCATAATTATCTCAACAAATTTTATATTGAAAAATTGGTTTAAATTATTTTATTATCCTCTTACGATCATTTGGTCACATTATAATGTGTTTTTACCATTTCTAATATATCAGTCAGTTCAATTCTAATATATCAGTCGAATTTAAGTCCATTTATTATATTTAAAAACAGTGTTTCTATGCACATCGTAATTCTATAAATCCAATACTCTTCTTTTTCTTTACACCATGAATTTTAATACTTTCTCTTGTACACCATTGAATACGTATTGTTCATTAGTGCCCCGTCTAAATTATATTAGTACCTTTCTCACGTGACTTGAATAGACAGCTATTTTTTTATGTCAACAAACAGCCTAAGATATATTTTTATGCCAATGACAGTATATTACTATATTTTTTATCTATGCCAATGACAGAACTTCGCTGTCAAATTCTGTCGGTATAAAGTTTATTTTATCAATTGCAGATTAACAGTTTATTTAAATAAGGTAATGATAATTAAATATCACGATGGAAATTAAAAAAGAAGAAAGTTCTCTTTCGGATAACTTCCATTGTAAATCTGAGGATGATTCTGGTTTTAAAGATGTTAACGACACGAAAAATATTGATGACATTGCTGCCCCTTCTGATTTAAAATTCGATCATGGTAATCTTTTTAAATTTGTTTGCTTATTTAAATATGTATTATTAATAAATATTAAGTTGTTTTATTTAAAATTATTCCTTATTTACAAAATTTACAACATTAATGTTATTGGCAAATTTCACAATCCTTTCACTTTTGCAGTTCAGAGCAATCATGAGTTCTCTATGAAGCAAAATATCTTAGAAGCTGCATTACAAAATCCGAATATAACAGTTGAACAATGGAAGAAATATGCTAAAAGTCCGGGTGGACTTATTAATGGTAAAGAATTTATTTTTGTATGCAATGTCATTACTTTGTATTTACATATGACAATGAGTCATGTAATTATGGTGCTTTTATTTACAACAAAATGTTATGATTTACAGATCAAATTAGAAATACTATTTGGCCGTCGTTTGTTGGTGTAACAGAAGATGAAATAACAGATGCTCCTTCACTGTCATCTTTATCCGAGCATACAGAATACAACCAAGTAGTATTAGATGTAAATAGATCTCTGAAGAGGTTTCCTCCGGGCATTCCTTACGAACAGAGGGTTGCTCTTCAGGATCAGTTAACCGTTCTTATCCTCAGAGTTATAATCAAGTATCCACACCTCAGATATTACCAGGTAAATCTTTTCAGTAACATTTAAAAAATTTCGCAAGTAACATTTAAAAAAATGTGTTTTTTTTTTAATTCTTACCATTTTCAAACTGATCTAAGTGCTTGTTTTATGAAAATGGACACTCCCAGGATGAGGCTCAAACTCTAAACAGGTGATTACTAAGCGAGTGTCCTACATGCATTTTTCATTTCTTTGTTCATTTAGAAAGTAGACAAAAAATGTAAAATAGATCTCTTATGCGAATTTAATAGACTCTCCATTATCCTAGGAGGTAGGGAAATAAATTACCCTGGATAATCTCAGGTAAAATAAATTGAAACAGGAATAAAAAAACTTTAACATGTATCGGGCACGTGTATTATATCATATAGAATTATAGAATTTGTAGATTAATTGCTGGCTATCTTTAATTTTGTAAAAATATGCATTTTATAGATTTGTACTTTTTTTTTGTATTTCATACATGTCATTTTACCTCTTATATATTAGCAAAACCACACAATTTTCATGATATTGTGCATAATATTCGATTAGACTCCACAATTCTATACAAGCAGTACTCGATTTACGAATGAGTTTAGTTTGTTGTGCGTCAAAACACCTAAATATGCATTTTTTGCACATACAATGCAATATATGTAAGTTAATGATCATTTTTACATAAGAAAAGCATTGTATTAAACATAGAATGTGTAGATTTTATTATAATGATACGCCACAAATGTAAAATAAGTTGAAAAAATACTAAGAGAATACAAGATATGTATAGTGATAGTTAATTTTAATTAAAAACATAAACAAAATTATATACAGTGAAACCTTGACATACGAGTAACTTGACTTACGAGTATTTCGAGATACAAGAAAATTTAAAAAAAAAACTTAACGTACGAGCAATGTCATTGATATACAAGCAAAACAACATTCGGTAGAACTGTGTTAATTCAAACCTCTTTTATTCTAAATTTGATATAATTCGAAATTTTCAAACACTTCAAGACCCAAATTGTCAGTTTCATACTTAATCAACCTCTTTAGCATAAAACCTCGTTAACATGTTGTACAAAATGATTTTCAGGCCCTCATATCATAAATCAATATATTTTTATCGAAAATTGTGAGTAAATTATAAAAAATTAACAAACAACAACAACAACAATTCTGGCGTCTATAAACTTAGTTGCAAGGATTGTGCTGCATTTTATGTTGGTAAAACGGGTAGAAAATTTAATATAAGAGTAAAGGAGCATTTGAGATGTTTGAACAATAGTGGGTTTTCAGAATTTGCTAATCATTTGATAGAAAATAGTCATGGTTTTGATAAAAAATTGGGATTGTCAATTTTGCATATAAACGGTGTAGGTTACAAATTAAATAATTTGGAATCGTTGGAGATAAATAAATAAGAAATTCTAAACAGCCAACTAAATTTAACTACGAGTCCTATTCTAAAATTTTTTCCTAAAAATTATTCAACTAAATTTGTATTGAGCAGTAATTTGAGTTAGGTACTAAATTTATTTTTTTAAATAATTGTTGTTTTTTAAAAAATTTAAAAATAGATTCTGGTGAAGAAACAATACTATATTTTTAGTTAGTTATGACATCCTGAAGAAGGAAAAGTGTTTTCCGAAACCGGTAGATGTTTTTTAAACTCAATTGTGGTTAATAAAACTAAGATAATAAATAAAAAATATTGTATTTCTAATAACTGTGTTTGTTGTGTTAATAATCTTCATTTTCCTTGAATGACATTATTGTTAACTTATCTTATTATTTCACATGAAATTTTTCGAGTGATCCCGAGCGAGACATGTGCTCCTTTGATGCGGTGGTAAAATTTGTATTGCGGAAGTGTCAAAAAATGAGATGATTTTTTCAAGCTGAAACATGCCTGATAAATAAAAATGTTTAAATTTGTTCTAATTATTATTAATTTAGTGTTATAGTTATTAGTTATTGTGTATTTTATTTAATGATTGTTTAATTTCATGAGAACATTTTAAGGTAGAGTTTACTTATTATGAGAAATAAATTCACCTAATATTAGATTCAATCTAATATTAATTAGTTTCAGTAATGTTTATGTATAATAAATTGCATCAGGATTTTATATTAGTATAATAAATACTACGTTTTCGAGATTATTTCATGTATGCTCTTCACAAAATTAGCGGGGTTTTTCATGGCTTTTGCGATTTTTTATGTAATTGCGTCGCAAAATTCGTAAATATTTTTGTTTTGGGTCCCTTGCATTTCTTGTTAACGGGGTCATTTAATTTTTAATATTAATAATTTTTTTTTTTGGTTCCTTGAATTTCGAATTAATGGTTGAATGATCAAATTCAAGTTTCTCTGCTAGTTACAATGGGAATTTGTTCCACTAGGGTTTGTAGGATGTACTCGTCGAGTTTTACAGATTTTCCAGGATCAGGCTCGTCTTCTAGGTTGTAGTTTCCAGCTTGGAATTTCTGGACATGTTGACACTGGCTTACACTTATTGTCCAATCCCCATATACTGCATTAATATTCCTCGCACTTAATAATCTGTCCTTGACAGGCCAGCATAGATGCTATTACAATAGTCCACATGTGACACCACAGATGCATTTATAAGTAGACAGGCTGCCTCAAGAGGAATGTGTCTCCAAATACTTTTAATCTGTCTCAGTTGATAAAATCATGCACTGAAAGTTTTGCTGATTTGTGTATTCATTGAGAGATCTGAATTAATGTGCACGCGCAATACCTTACCTACAGATTTATCATTCGCAGACTTTGATTCCTGTATTAAGTTTTTCCTTCTAGGTGTTGCTGTCCATAGTAGCTCTGTTTTGGATGGATTCAATGTTAGTCTGTTTTGTGCAATCCACTCGCCTATTTTCTCAGCGCATCTTCCTTTTAATACTTCTGTATCACTCGGCTCACAGAAGAAAAAAAATTGTATCGTATGCATAACAGTGAGGCCATAATTCTGATGATATTATTATATGTGACAAAGTATCAAAGTGTGACATCTCCATTTTTAGACAAAATGAGTTATGAATGTAGTTTTGTAGATTATAAAATTTATGTTAAGCCTATGAAATCATAATATAATAAGCCGGTTGAAATTCCAATTGAAATTCTACTGTAACACATTACTTAAAACCGGTATGCTCTGGTGACAATCCAAACTTGTTGACTGATTTTACCTATTTTTATCACATACTCGGAATTTTTCTATTGCGGGATTCATAATCTTATACATACCTGACTAATAATCTTTAAAGATTATCATTAGACATTGATGAATCATTAGTAATTTGGTATAGTGAAATATTACATTTTTGCAATAATTGTCATTGTACACTTTTTCAAATTAATACATCTATCGTTCCATTATTTGAAAGCTGTCTACTTTGTTTTTACAGAATCTAAAAAGTGGAACATATAGGTTCGAAAATTTGTCATCAAAAATAATGTCGCTATAGCATAGTTGGATCCTTCCCCTGTTTGGAAAGAGATCCAGGTTTGAATCCCGGTGGCGCAACAACAATATTTTTCGATAAAATTGATTTTATATATATATATATATATATCTTTCTAATTAATACACTTAATTAATATTTAAAATAACACAGACTTATGTTTTGAATAATTACACCTTCACAATAAGAATGTGTTCTCATAATAAGTTACTTTTTTTGATCAATTTCACAAGCACACATACATCACAATAATTGTATCGGCGTGTGTGTACCCGCCTGTTTATTTATTATATATCCTAGTTTAGTTTCACTGTTGACTTTTTTGTCCTTCACTCGATTTTTCCTAGTAGGTACTAACAGAGTTTATATTGGAGAGGAGTATGTAAATATTATTTTTTGTTTCAAGGGTTATCATGATGTGGCTATAACATTGTTACTTGTGTGCGGAGACAAAGCTTCCTTCCCTCTTCTGTGTAGACTGTCACAAGGAGAATCAGCTCCTCTAGCTCCATTTATGCAAGCCACAATGGAGCCGACTCAACACCGGCTCAATTATCTCCAACCGCTTATTAAGACTGAAAATGCGCAACTTGCTGAATTTCTCTATCGGTTTGTAAAATGATCCTCTATATATATATATATATTTATTTTTTTGTATGCACTATGGTTGATAAATATTAATGTTTTTATTTCATTGGTTTACATTGTTTTACAAATTTAGGCCTTTTATACATTTTATATGGATGTTGCTGCTCGATATTAATAACATTACGTACATAAGTACATTGCCAATTCATTGGTAATACAATATTTTGTACAGATACCAAAGGTAAATATGTAATTCCAGTAGCTATTAAAATATTTAAAAAAATTCTATAAGTGGATCTTTTCTGTATATCTTTTTAGTTGATTAATTTAATTTGTGTTCATATTATATAATATTCATTTATCTTCACCTTTAATTCAATTAGAAATTATCCTTTATTCAGATGTCTGTATGATACAAGTGTTTTTCTGCTATTCTATTCTATTCTAAAGAATTATAATTGTGTAAATACATAGTAGGCTCAGGGAACATTTCTATATATAGTAAAATCCCATTTATTCGAAATTCGTGAGCCAAAGTTTTGGAGTCGAATGTGGTCCCTCTAAAAAGTTTTCATACTAAATTGTACTTAATTGAATATCATTATTCGAAGCTATTTTTGGACCCTATCAGATGAATTTTTCACCTGATTCGATTTTTTTTATCAAATGTCCGTAATCTGCAAATGTATTAAAAATTAACAAGAAAAGGTTGACAGCTAACTGACAAAAGTACATACACGTGCGCTACGCAATGTGCCTGTCAAAGTCCATCCAAATGGGTAGTACCCGCCCCTATACCAATTCACAGTGCATAAAGATCGCATTGTTTGTTTTCTCACTCATTTTCAGTGTACTAAAAAAAGATGACAAATATATCTTGCGCGTCCTCGATTTTTAAATCTTTATCTTCCTTACTGCGACATATTAACTTAGCTCGCATATTTTTTTCTCTCGCTCGTTTTCTTTACGTTAGAAAAAAATAGCTGATATTATCTTTGCACCCTTACAGGTAACAAAATTACGTTTCCCTGTTGCTGGTCTGCGAATGTTATTGCTTGCCAATCTTCTGTTCCGTATTATTACAATCATTATTTTTTTTACATAGCGTTTGTATAAATTGATGTACAGTATGTATGCAGTTGAGTTTCTCAGACTTTTCCGTGTTTTATTAATTATTTAATTTGTATTCATTTTGATACATACATATCTCTTTCTATTTAAGTTTAGTGTCAAGCCATTTTGAAGAATACGTGGTTGGCATTTCTCAGATCTTCTCGCACCTTGTTAATAAACATATTATGTAAAGACAATTATTTGTTTTTCTCCAATATTTACGTGTTACACATTTTGAAATTCGCGATGCGTGGTTTGCATTCATCAGACTTTTCCATATTTCTTTAAATTTAAATTAAAACATTTAAATGATTTTGACTGATAATTCTATATTCTCAAAAATAGCTCCAATACAAAACTCGTTCACATTGCCAACAGTGGCTTAAAAAATCAAATTAAATAATACAAGAGATTGACACGAAATATTATCTTAAACAAAATTTTTATTTTCATTACCATAAGTCGTTATTCGAACTTTTTTCTTGATTTTCGGTCCGCTCAACTTCAAATAAATGGGATTTTACTGTATATATATTAACATCCTTGGGAAGTTAGTTAACATAGATGAAAGATAATTTAGTTTTTAAATATCGGCTCATTTTAAACAAAAATACTAATATGCATGATTGAATCATTGTTATTGATGCATTCTTTACATTTAATGTAGGTAAAATGTTTTGTATAACAAAGCTAGCATCAACATTCTACATGTATTGACCATTATTACTTATTTTTAAAGTATTTTTTTATTTATATTTCTTTCAGATCAACAGTTGGAACTATGTTTGCACTGCCATGGTACCTGACCTGGTTTGGTCATAGCTTAAATCGCTATACAGATGTAGTACGGCTGTACGATTACTTTTTGTGTGCACCCCCAATGTTTCCCATCTATGTGACAGCAGCTATAGTCTTGCATAGATCTCCAGAAATATTTGATCTCGATTGTGACATGGCGTCATTGCATTGTTTTCTATCTCAGGTAAATTATGTAAACAAAGTTTCAACAATGTGTGTATGGTATTGTTATTGGGTATATTATGTTAATAATATCGTTTTTAGTATTACATATCATTGCTTAAATATTTTTATTTACAGTGGAAACCCAATTTTACACTTTTCTGGGGATTTGCTAAAATGTTTTAAAATAAAAAACATAGAGTTCAAATTCCATTGTAGGTATTTAATCTTAATCCAGATCATTTTAGGTTAATGTGTATTACTGTGTGTAATTAATAAATATTATAACTGCATATTATTTTTATTTATTTATCTGGAGAATAGGTTTTTACCAAATTCATACATAGGTTTTCACAGCTAACAATAGAATTTTTTATGGGTTTTTCTGCTGTGTTCTGTGTAGAGTTTCTAGACTATTCTGCCATGTGTCTCCGATCTCTCTGACCTACTTAACGCACAATGTCTCCAAAACTAGAAATTACATGTCCAGAATATTTCTCGATTATTTCCCGGCTTGTGTGACACATAGCCCCATCCTGCTGAAAATAAACATTGTGCAAAACCACTTTGAATTTTACAAATTGTTTCTACAAATTCTTTTTTGTAGTGAATTTTCAAAATCAATTGTGTATCGACTCATTTTCATTAATAGTATAGTTTTTATTTAACAGATATCTTTATATTTGTAGTAAATTTTCAAAATCAATTGTGTATCGACTCATTTTCATTAATAGTATAGTTTTTATTTAACAGATATCGCATATAACGTTGCTAACCCTGGAATATAAAAAAATAGAGCAATATTTAAAATAACGATTTTGTTTAGGTCACCCTATATGTGGGATATTTTATAGATACAATCTAATTTTTATATTTGAATTCTTCATTACCATTATCAATAGATAATATCACAAGTGCAACGACCCAATCTTCTGACATTGTTGTGCGCAGATATGTCTTGATGAGTTTCAGTTTGCTAAAGCTTCGCTCGTCACTAGCCACCATTACAGGAAAATGTATAAGGCGATCCAGAGATTAGGAAACATGCAGGATTCAGAATGAACCGGAGTGAATTGCTCAAATGGGTTGTGATAGCCATCCAATTTCAATTACTGCTACTAATTGTTATTTTCATGTTTTGCAATATTGCTTAAATTCATTTAATCATATACATTTCGAGCTCTGGAAACAAGTCATTGAGGTTGGCATCCTTGAAACTTCAGAGGATTTTCAATCATCTATTTTGTTACACTAGCTGTTGTTCATCAATAATTGATTATTGTTTACTCTAGTGCGTTTAGTTTTAGATCAAATGGTCGGGGGTTCGAGACTCGTCCCAGGAGACCATAAAATTAGTCTTATTTTCATGGTACAAGCATTTAGCTTAGTTTGAAAATATCAGTTTATATTAAAATTAGACAATTAGCAATAATTATTAACCATGCAACGTTTCAGAGTTCGAAGACATTATTTGTTAATTTCCCAATAAAAAATGGTATTAAATACAACCATACCGCTTTGACAGCGGAATGTAATTAAAATAAATTATTCAACGGGCCCTCAAAACACAACCTACAATAACAGAAAAAATAATATTATCAGATTTTTACTAATTTATATAAAAATTCAGTTTGCTTTATATGTATTTATGAATTTAACAAAATATTAATACATTTCAGCTTCCAGAAGATCTTCCATTTGAAGACATTCTGGTTAAAGCATCAGAACTATATGATAATCACCCCCCGGAGGACATTGAAAATGATGTAATATTAGCTGAAAAGAGAGAGTAAGTTTTTTGTATTTAAGCCTATGTGATCATGATATATGTATGTATGTATTAATGTTTAATCTTTCCAATAAATTTTTTGCAATATTCCTTTTTTATTACCATACATTGTTTTGTTGTTGGGTATTTCAAATTTGCATTTTTTTTTTAAATTCTGATTGTAAATCTAAGACAATAAATTGTTAAATACATCAGTTATTAATTTGTTAAAGTGTGTTTTTATCAGAGCGCAACAACGCATAGAAGATGAAGAGAGGGCCAAGAAGAGACAGGTTGCCAGGAGAGGGGCGACGGGGGCTACAAGGCCGCTTTGGACCGTCAAATTACAACAAATTCGACGCTTTGTGCACGATACTCCTCTAATGGCAATTGTTCCTCCACGATATAGAGCCATATTAGCCACCGCAACATTATTGGTTGGCGCATATGCAATGTACAAATGCGACTATTCCAATTTCAACCTTATCAGATAGCATAAGCATTCCTACATGATTGTTTTTCTAAGGTTCTAGTTTTGAAAACCTTAGGCATTCCTTGATTGTATTTTTAACTTAAATTTTATTTTTTACATTATCACCATGAGATAGTTGTTGGCGTTTAACGCTACTACGTGCTTTTAAATCTGTTGAGTCCTTAGAAAATTCATTACTCTACTAATTGTTTAATTTGGACTTATCTTGCTATAAAATTAAAACTATTGATAAACTGATACGCGCTATGTATTATTTATTAATTTTCACATATGATTCATAAGAATTTTTGGCTAAATTTTCATCTGTACCTTTCTCCTTCACCAAATTTATTTTGTTGTAAAATATTTGAAATAATTAAAATTATACTATCATGCAGCTTCTCTGAAGGATTTATAACACTTTTGACAAAAAAACTACTTATATACATAATCATAAATTAACAAAATATGCTAACAAAATGTTTTTGACTGTTTACTTTTTTAAATTATCTAAATTCAAATTCATTCTGATGTCACGTGTACACAGATGAGATATGTCTCGAAAGTCGCTTAAAGAATAGTACAAGTCAAGGGCAAAGCGAGCTATGAATCATTAGTTATTGTTTTTTTGTATGCAGAGTTGATTGACACAACTGATACTTTGCCAACAAATCTCGTGAGATGAGAGATCAGTCTTATTCGTGTACACGTACCATAACCATCTTTAATATGTACTGCATAATTTTGATTATTAAAAAATTTCAACGGAAGAGTTTTCCAATTGAAAGGTATTTGAGCAAAAGGGGACTTTTGGTATTATATTCAGAAATTCTACAGCATATCTGAATAAGTACTTGTCTGTTACACAAGCAAATATATTCTGTACTAAAAAAATGTAAATATATTTTTGTAATACAGCGTGTAAATGTACAATGTATTCTGTACTACAAAAATAATGTTAAGTTTTTAAATATAGATGGCATGATTTTATACTTTCAGGAAAATCAAACTCAATCCTGCAAATTGCCCCACATTTTGTATTGAGTTTGTATTAATTCAGCACTGATTACAAAATGTCACACCATTTATCCATTTTTGAAAGGGTTAAAAATATTATGTATATGTATAAAAGTATCTTAGAAGCTGTAGTTTCATTTTCTCAACATTATATTCATTGTGCAAATTATGCTTTGTAGAGTTTAAAAATATTCATCTCAACTTTCTTTCCTGAACCTCCTTCCTCCTTTTCTGAACATAAGTTAGTTGCCTGTAAAGCCATAATTATTCAATCAAGAGTGGAGGTTTTAAGGACAGAACACAACGAAAATTAATTGGAAAATTGTACTTGGCTTGGCGATTAGTGTCCACTATTTAATGTAATATATACATAACAACAAAAAATTTGGCCAAAGATATGAAATGTTAGTAAACTGCCTCGCATTAAATTGTTATTATATGCTTTAATCTGTATTATATTATATAAAGAATTTATTATAAGAGATCTGAATCATATTTATTATTTTGTTTTATACTATTGATTTTTTTAAATATTTCTGGAGCTGGCGGCAAGAACATGATATCTCTCAAAATGAAACGTTGAGATAATTGCAACTTCATAATTGACAAAAACTTTGAGTACATATGAATTTTAAACTGGTGAGATATCATTATTATGTGTTACTGTCGCATCTATTAGCAAATATCAATATTAGGATTGCAATAGACTGAAAAACTTGTTTTTGACATTTTGTCAGATATATTTTGGTTTTTATTGCCAGACCCTCAATTCTGAAATATGTCTTCGCTCGCACTCAAAAATAATAACATTGGTTCACAATGTTTCTTCAAAAACACTTTTTTATAATATGAGCTGGCCATTAAAAAGAATATAATTATTAAATGGATTAATTTGAAAAATAAAAAACCAGGTAGATTCCAAAGTAACATGGATAATGTGTCATGCACTGCATGGTTCTTATTTCCGCTCCAAAGAAAATATTTCTCATAGGTAGTTAATGTTGAAAATTAGGGCCACTGCTTATTATTCATGTAAATTATACACACAATATATTCCCCAACACTTTTAAATTGAATTACTGAAAAAATCATTGCGATTGAATTTAATTTAAGTTCACGTGTATTAAACATTTTATTTTTAAGATATTTATTTTTTATGATATTAAGTTTTAAGTGAGTAACTCACGTAAGTACTCACAGTGGTAGTATTGGTTTTTCTAACAATGTGAAATCACATGTATTTATTATTAAATTAGGCTTTTTGTAAGGATTATTTATTTATTAATATGTGACTAGTAATAAATTATTAGCTTTTGTGAAACCTAGTGATGAATATTATTTCTGAAAAAAAAATGGTATAGGTATATATCCATTCAAACGTCTCAAATAGATTCTGTCAAATCCAGCATTGTCTACTTTAATGTAATTTAAAATTTTGCGAAGCGAAAATAAATATAATTGAAGACCATACAAAATTAAAAGTCAACAAAATGAACAAAAACAGATCTATTGAAAATCTTTGTGGGGTAATTTTAAATCAGAGTGTAATAATGCAATAACTATAAAAAGACACCAAAGCTGTTGACATTTGTTAACATGTCAATCGTTTCTGGAATCCATATTTTTAAATCAAATTAATCATATCACTTGATTGATTTCTACTGGAAAAATAGGTGTCTCACTCGTTGAAGTAAAGTACATAGTACAAACCTGAATAAGGTTGAAATAGTTCAACTGGAAGAGCTCTCCACTGACAATAGTGTGGTTCTGGATTCATGTCCCGATAGCAGCTTTATTTTTTCGAAATCGAGATTAACTGAGAAATCATTTGAAGTTTTCTAAGTGACATAATTAATTTGGTTTTATTGTCATAACTATATTCTGAATAATCACAATTAAAACATGAATCTATCATATAATCAGTACTTACTTTTAGCAATTTATTTGTCTCGTGACTGGGTAATGATAAATATGTAGATACTAGCGATATTTAAAATATGTTATTAAATTAAAGCCTATTTTTAGATCAAACTACTGTCATTGAATACTTTTGTACAAATACATTACTACTTAATATTGTGAAAGTGGCAAGATTTTGTGGAAATTTCTGCAATTTATTAAAAGTATTGCAGCAAACTGGTGTATAGTTTAACGGCAACACTCATGATTTGGATCTAAATAATGCACAATCCCACACATCTCAAATCAATTTAATTAAACATGTGTCAGCAAATTAAAAATGTCCATGCTAAATAATATTTCAAAAATGATAAGGTTAAACCCAAGAGAATTTGTTAATTTAATTATTAAAATTATTTAATGTTATAAACATGCACCTTCATGAGAGTGAAAAACTTGAGAACAAAGATCACAAAATATCTAATGTATGAAAAAAATATATTCTCGTGTTTTATTTTCATAATAATTATTTTTTATTATCATTGTTTCTATAGCATAGTCCACTGTCGGTGCTCGTTGCATCATCACATACATCGAGACACAGCATGGGAAGTAATAAGGGAACTAAATGGTTGTAGATCAAATCACTGATTTCTTTTTCCTGTTATAATTTTCGTATTTGAGTAAAGAAAGTAAAAGTACACATATTTATTCCATGAACAGCCTTATATAATATGCATCATTATTGCAAATATTTTCCGGATCAATTTTCAACAAATATAAATCATTTTGCAAGGATTCAAATAATCTAACTGCTTTTATAAGATAAGAACTTCATTACTACTATGTAGTTTATGTACATTAAAACAGAAATGTGGAGTTGTCGTTGATGAAACTTAGCATGAAGGACTGTGTAGAGTATGTTTTATGATTTGAAACAAGCTACTATACTGCAACAAATTATATTCCTTAAATATTTTGAAAAAACTATTCTATACAATAATCACGCATAATTAAGTACATATTAATTTAATTGATTGGAATCATATTACACTTTACACTCAGGCGTAGGTAGACAATACAAAACGATAAGACTTTTAACAATAATTCTGCAGCGAAAATCAATTAATACGTTAAAACAGGATGCCAATGGCTTTAACTGTACAATTAACATTGTTAAATGGTCAAGAATGTACCTAACTACAATGATATAATTAACATATTTCGATAAAAGTGCAATCTATTAATTTGTTTCCAAAAAAAGTAACATGTGCACTAGTGAACAGTACACATGTATATTTAACAATTTTATTCTATAAAAAACACAATGTTGTATTAAAAAAAATTATTTGAAATAATGCTTGTAACTATAATTATAAAATTTGGTGTTGAATTGATTTTATTTTAAAATAATTAGAAACATTTATAAACATCAGGAATTGGAGCATCCAATGGAATAAAATAATGTTACCATTGAATAACATCTCCAATATCAAAGAATGTTGGCTCTTTAGATATGATCGCTGTATTGTTTTTATAACACGGACTTGTTTTGTATTTTTGTTATTTGAGTGCAGTTTTAGTGCATACAAGATTCTCTACGGTAATTAATGTATCTATCCTTTAAGGATGTTGTTAAATAATTGTGTACTTGTATGGATATTTTATAAATTATAGTCTAAAATGAAACAACACATTTTATTTCATAAAACCTTTATTTACCACTTGTAAAACAATGAAACATCTTAAAAATAGCAATTTATATTATAATTGCCCTAATGTGTGCATTAGGTGTCCATTAACTGGGGTAAAAAATTTTTTTTACAAAATTTTCTATGCCTACCCTGCCCTCTAAATATGCCCTCCAAATAATGACACTTACTCGGTTATGGAATATCACTTTTGGATTAAACGTTTTCTTGTGTCGACTAGACCACAAATTAAATATGTGGGGTTTATCCAAACTTAATATGAAATTATTCCATGATTTATGAAATCATTCAATTAAAAAAATTAAAATTATGTTATTATTATACTAATACTTATTATAGCATCTAAAGTGACATCTAAGTATAATCATGTTTATTATAACATTCGAGGCCTACTCGTTATCTGATGGATTTTGGTTTCACACACTTATTAACACTAATTCATAGACATATTGACAAGCGAAATGTTAACAACTCTCTTTATAATTTTTGTCTAGGAGCACACAGGCACTATTGAAACATCATTGTTGTATTGAATTGTAGTGCAACAACAGTGAGTCTTTCAGATTCCAGTTATTCGTTGCACTTCATACAGTTTGTGTCCTGCTCTTTGCCGTAAGAATTATCCAGTTTTGGTACAGCAATAAGTTGCACCTTATTTCTTCTTTGAAATTTCTCACATTGAAAGCAGGTAATTTGCCATCTCAGTGAACAGTGACAATTTCTGGTATAACATTGTTAAAACCAGTTTTTACTGCTTCTGATTGTTCTTTCCTTTTGTCTGTCCGAATTGGTTGGATAAAGGAGTTATTTATTGTAAATTCATCAATATTATGTCCAAATGCTTCCACTGTAGTCTGAAGAATATAAATAGTCTCTTATAAATACTTAACTGACATGTATGTAAAGCTGCTACTCATTTTGGTGTAATAAAATCTTTCCTTCTGTTTTGTGATAGTCTTAATTTGTGTGCTCTCAGGTAAAGTAACAAAATCTCTTCCTAACTGAGACTACTTTCATCTGAACTGAAAGATGTATCATCGAGTTTTTGAGGAAGTGAAAAGTAGGTGTGATGCTAATGAGATATATTTAGTTCAGATTTTCTCTTCTTCTATTGCCTTTTGTCCTATTCAGACAGTTCTTTAACTGTACCTCCTAAGTATCCAGGTCATCCTTGCACTCTCTGCCGTTGTGAAAATATCCTATCTTCTTCTATTTTGATTCATTGAACTGCATAGGCATGTGAAATATCAAACAAATTATCCAAATTATTTTTAAAATCCTCTTTGCTTCGCGTCTTAACTTTTCTTTGCAAATCCCTCCAAATATGATACAAGTCCACAAGTTTTTTTTACACAACCAGGTAAATATTTGGTAGGTATTTTTGCCTTTTCCCGAAATATGATACATTTATAAATTACAAGATTCGCACTTTCACTGACATAATTTAACTTCACGATGTTAAAAGTAAAACTGCAAGAACTTTCCGATTTGATGGTAGTTTTTTACGATTATTTAAGGGCTTGATCTCCCACTAACAATATGTATACCTTTTCTAGCTCTGCATAATTCTACTGGCATATTAAATTAATAAAACAAATACATCTTACATGAAAAAAAAAGACAATAAAATGACAACTATCTCATAGGCTCAGAGCTACCTCAGCATAACATGTTCTGATGCAAGTCGACACAGGTCAAAGTACTACAAACGTCAAAAAAAAAATTATACATGTATTTTAGGGTAAAAGGAACAAAATAAGAACATAGGTGCTTAAAAATTTTAACACCGAAAAATAAGGGACACCCTAGTATGCATCCATAATACTTGTATTCATTGTTAGTGTCATTAACAGTTTTGGCAAGGAAATTCACTAGATGGCAGTACAGATTAACAAAAAATAATCATGAATGTTAATATTCATTTACGATCTTTCCGCATTGTGTAATAGATGTCACTGATTAAAGTCTCCAGTAGATGTTGCTGTTCAAAGCAGATAAATAAATTACGTTGCGACAGATTAATACGTCGCTGGCTATGGTGGAAAGTTTTTTGCGTCGTATATATTTAGCACTGGGCTGTAGAGGGGTTGTTTTCTTTATTATATATTCAATACATTTACATTACAGTTCAAAAATATCTGTCCGCAGTCTAATATTTGTCAAAAAATGCTGTAAATAATTCTTGGATACCATTACTCAATCATTTTAGCATTGCAATTTATAATGGTTTTATACAAAATATATTGACTTGAAATTTAGTTAATTTTTTTACCTGTCTATATTATTTCATTTCTTTAAGTTCGCTGTATCATATCAATTTAAAATAGCTCTAAGTGTAAATATGTATATAACACGTATCATTTTACTAATATTTATTTTTATTGAAAATAAAGACAAAGTACACTGCATGAAGCAATTATATTAAGGGATTTCCGCATTGAAATATAGATTTTACAGGAACCCCGACTGCGTGGCGGTTACTATCGGCCGCACAGCAACCCCAATAACTGCTCGCAGAGCCTAGCAGTAAGTAATCGGTGGTAGCCAATTGCTTTTATACTATTATATTAATATCTCAATATTCTTAAGTCATCTCCAGTATCATATCATTGAGCAATCAAGCATTAAAAGTTGAACAATGGCAAGGAGACTATATATGTACATACAGTGCCGGCCCTAACCTCTGTGGCGCCTTCTATGACTATATTCTGAAAATGTAACTTCACAACAAAAATGTGTTTTCTTTAAAAAATTATAATAATAAACAGTTAAATAAATAACTAAATATATTAGTAAATAAGTATAAATTAGTTCTTTAGAAGTTAACTTTCCGAGCCTTTTTATCAGCAAAATCTTTAACTAGTCTAGATTCTCAGCCATGTCGTTTTCGATAGATAGGGTTCCCAAACTGGAAAGTATGTCTTGTAACATTGTAGACCGTAATAGGTTTTGATTAAATTCGAAAAACTAAGTTTTCCACTTGCTAAGTCACAGGTAGCATTAGTAAAATTCGCATATTATTATAATATAAATCTTGTAAATTGTGCTGTTTTATAAAATTTAACATAGTATGTGGAGTAATTTTTTCTTTAATTTTTCATATTGATTAGATTATCACAAAGATAAGTAGGTACCATCAATATCATATTTCGAATTTACTGATTTTCATTTGAAAATCAGCACAGAATTTAATTAGTTATCTTCTTTCTGATAGATTGTCAATATTGTACAAAAAAAAACACATATTTGAATATTCATCTAATTGCTTAAATCTTTCCTCTGTCGTCCAACAGAGGATTGAAAAATTCAACTTTTAACCTCTTCTCTGGACAAACAACAGGCTCATCTCGGGCATTTTCATCAAAATGGCGTCTTACTTTTTTAATGGTTAAAAACCGGCTCAATTTTAAGCTCTTCTGCTAGATCTTTGGCCGTATAGATTTCACCGAAGAACATGCAGCTTCGCATAGTACAAGATTTAAATTGGGCATGAAATATGTAACTTTGATTGGAATTCTCCAAAGATTGTTCACACTATTCTCAGCTTCGATACGTTAATGGAAGATTCTAACATACAAATATTTTTGCTAAAAAAAAAATGAGTGATACACTGGAAGGCGTAAATAAATAGTTTTCTATCAAGTTGGTGACGTTCATGATGATTTGATTACTTTGTCTGAGACTGAGGGAGATATAGTACACGAGGCAATCACTTTGGCAGAATAATTTAAAGATTTTAGCTTTCTTGTATCTTTTAATTGTTTGGTATGATATTCTTTTTCAAATTTATTGTTAGTAAAACGCTTCAAACAAAAGATACAGACATCGCTAAATGCGCAGAAATACTGAAAAAATGTTGATCATCTTTAGACAATTATAGAAAGATGGAATGCGCGGTACTATTTGCTTATTTCACAAAACGAACCGCCACCCCATGCATTCCAGCACTTAGAATAGTAAACAATTTTAAATCGCAAAAATATGTGAATTCGGTATAAACATACGAAAGGAGGGCGCTATCTAAATCCAACGCTTAAAAAATACCAATTATATATAAATAGAATATAAAAAGAGAGCGCCAAGTGAGTTGGTGCCCTTTTGAGTCTGGCTGGGGAGTAAAATAATTCTACATAAACATAATCTTAAAAAATGTATGTCAAGTCGGGATGCGTTCTGTGTCCAGCATGTAAAATAGTTTTATATTATAATACATGTATAATTAAATATAATATTTTTAAAAATGTGCGCCTAGTGAATAATACATATCGATTACATATAAATGTAATATAAATAAAATTGCATTGAGTACTTGGGGCTCGAGCTCGCCCTATAGATACAGGGCCGCCCCTGTGTACATACATATGAATGTGTGCAGATAGATACATATAATATTTATTACTATGAAGACATGAATGCCACTTTCTTAGAACTTTTTATTTAACTAGGAATCCAGCAGAGAATAACTCCCAATACAACAAAATAATTTTAAACAAAAGAATATTGTATTTATTTTTGATAGAAATCTACATGACATGAAAAACCTATTTACCGTATAACTCCATTAATTTGTGTACCCATATTTCGTATGTAATACATAATTCACACTTTTTTCAAATATTTTAGCCCCAATAATAACATTTCATACTAATTTCTACCAATACCTTTCATAGATAATAAATTCATACTTGTAATATCAAAATCTAATCAACATAAATTAATAGCCAAAAACAAAAATTGATTTGTACTTGTAGTCCTAGTATCAAAAGATTATCTAATCAAAATAAATTTATATCTGATTATAGTTAAATATTTAATGTGGTTAATCCTTGTTATTATATAAAAGAGTATCCAATTAAAATAAATACATATTTAATGATCATCTAAACGTAATCATTAAAATGTGACAGTATGGATATAGAGTGGCGATTTGTAATCTATAAATATTCTAAAGCCATAAGTAAGTTAACCTTACTCAATTTTTCCTGTACTCGAAACAAAAATTATTCTAAATTGATAAAACATCAGTGTCAGAATTTAGTTTCATTTTTAATCTTTGATTAAAGTTTATATTGCATATTTTTAACCAAAAGGTTAAAATTAAATGTTTCATACACATGTGATGTGGCAGGAAGTGGGGAAAATGGATGTTGAAAAAAAAGCCTGAGTATTCCAGCACTTCTTTATTGAACGCCACATTTATATATACATCATGAGAATATGGTCAGGAATGAGGAAGACATGTAAATATATTTTTTTATAAAATAAGATAGCTTTTACAAACACAATGTATATCAATTAAAATTTGAGGTGTTTAGATATTTTCTGTTACCTTTTTAATATTATCTTTTTTGATCAAGATTAAACAAATAAAAAATTTTAAATGGGAAAAAGCATTAATTTAAAATAAACTAATTATATGTATGTATGTATCTACGTATATTTATTTGACTTATATTAACACAATATGTATTAAATGATTATTTCTTCTAATCTATTATCACAAATTCATAATCAATGGAAAATAAAATAAATGAATAAACCGAATTATAAGTGCAGTAGACACCAAGAATTTTATTTTCATATGCCAGATTTAGCTATGAAAGTAACTAAAAATGAGATCAACTTTTGGTATAATTTTTGTTTAAAAATCTGTACTATTCATAAACTACTAATTGAAAGTGGAATAAATAATTAATACAACAAATGAACTAATTACTTGTGCATGAATACATATTATGTTTCTCTTATTTTTTAAAAAATCCAATCTTTTTGAAAGTTTTGTTTGCGTGAAGTAATGTATATGTTGTAATTATTCAATCTCATAAGAAATATAAATTTGAAAATCATGAAAAATATCACAACTTCGTGCTGTTAATATTTATATTTTGGTAATTAATATGAAAATTATTGAAGATTTTACAAGTACATGTGAATATTTCAACTTTTTAAAATATAATTTAATAAGATATCTTGAATTTGATAATATTATAAAATAAAATGATGATTATAATAAACCTTTTAGAATAAATGGTGTCCACTGCTTTTGTGTCCCAGCTCAATATAACTAGTACTTACTATGTTACATATTTACATATTATTTTGTTTCGTGGATAGCTGTCATAAATTTATTAAATTAAACACCAAATAAAAATAACCCATCACTAAACCTATTTCAGTCACAAAAAATATCTATCCAAATTGGATTAGAGAGAAAGAGATACTCAACATTGTACATAATTTTCTATGAAGAATAAAATAATGAAAGAGTACAAATATCACCTATGTACATTGAAATCAGTTATATAATAAACTGTTATGTATTCCCACAGGAATGTTGAGAGAGGATAGAATGACATATATCCCTATAATTAAAAATAAAAATTGTGAAATACTAGTTTCAATAATAAAAATTTATTGAAATCAGAATTTAATACACTTACCTATTTGTGCACTTTTTGAATGCATAATGTTTGCTTTAAGAGCAATCACCTGAGCAATTTTTAAGTAGAAGAGGAAAGAAAAAAATTATTAAAAAGATTTTATGCTAAATGATGACTGAATACATATCCCATTTTCAACATACCCAAGTACAAATAGCAGTATGTATTTCTCAGTGCGTGCAGTCAGTCAGTACATTGAAATAAACTGTACATAACTATATATTCTGGGAAATAAAGCGAAATTAAATATTTATCTGACAGAATATTATGATATAATAATAATATGATAATAATTGTGATAGTAATATTACGAGATATATATTTTATTTTGCAGAAATACTAGTTAAGTATTATAAACTCATTTCAAAGTATTGACTGCACGCCACTGGTATTTTTTAACCTATTCAAGTATTTATTCTACTCATTGCGTTTAATATCTATTCATTGTTATATGATAAATTGGCAAATACTCAGTATTATACGATAAATTTTTACAAACTTTTTTGAATAACTCGTACATTGAGAAAACATGAGAACTAAAACAAAATAATGTAAGAAAACTCATTTTTCGAAAAATAATATTTGCTTTGAACAATAGAACATTAAATACAACAATTTCTATTTTATATAAACTATATTATTAAAATATTGTAGTCTTAGAACACATCAATTGACAAATTTGGAAAAAAAAGTTTTGAGTAGGTATCACATATTATGTACTTTCAAAATACAATTTTAATTTAAGATTAATTTTAATGTGATATAAAAACCATAATATGTCCTTGTTTAGATTTTCTGAATAATTTATTGACAAAGTTTCTATTGTTTATCTGTAAATAAATACATACTTAGCTAACATATTGATAACCATATTCAGCCTAAAAAACATAAATACCTATTTTGAAATTATATTGTTTCACATTTTACATCCTTCGATTGGCAGTCCAGGGTTTTTTGAAGGTGTAAAATATGTACCTTTGGTCTTAATGGGTACGCCATTTTTAACTTACCAGAATAAATCGGATCGCCAATCGTTAATTTTTCTGAGACCGACCAACGGGAACAAATAACAAGAAGAATTCAGCAAAACAGCCAGCACAACGAGCAATCTGGATTGCAAGTGGGAGGTTAGTGGTTATCTGTTTAATTCTAGAGCAATATATTTTACATTACCAATAGAAAACCCAGAACCAAAGAATTTAGCTAGTGAAGTGTTTACACACACAGGTGTAATATATTTAAACTTTACAAGCAAGTAGCTTGAATTTAAAGCATGTTGTGATAATCTCTAGATTTTTTAAATAATCTCATAATTTTAAAGACTTATGAAGAAAGAATATTTTTAATGTAATCTAACACCCGTACATCACTTAAAACTCCTATGTGATCGGCTTTGGGCAGTGGTAAATGAGTAACTTTTTTAAATCCTTGAAATCCCATTCCCCATTTTCTCCTTCTTTTAGCTGACCAATGAAGACACCCTTCCAGAGAGCGGACATTCACCGTACCATCACCGTCGCCAGTTGCCAACGTTGGGTAGCCATCTAGCCAAGTTCCTGGCTTGTAGACTAATCTACACAAATAATAATTACATAAAAAATAATATTATCTATTAATCGCTATATTTATGTGTATAACATAAACAGTATAAATAACTCAGAAACAATCAGTTAAATAAAGACAAACAATAATTAATTTAGCCAGTCATGAATTTTGTCAGTCATGTGACTCCACCTACAGGAAAAGTTTAATTTAATCTAATTGCACTATTAATTTAGATTAAAATTTCAAAATTTTATTTATTCGATAAATTGACAGAATTTTTAAAACAAAAATCTGACTGAAAAGTTTAAATATGAGGGAAAACTTATTTACCTTTCTACAGTTGGGACGTCAGTTCCATACAGACAGTGTAAATCAACACCAGGAGGTGTAAAATCCATGGAGTATTGTATTGTATCTTTGCGCATTTCCCATCCAGTTGTATATTCAATATCACTAAAATAAACAATAAATACATGTTACATATGCAAATTTTCTTTTTTACATTTTTTAAGTGCTCTTCTGATTCTAGTTTTTTCATACATGACCGATTACCATATCTGTTTATGTTAACAATTTTGATCCAATATACATACATAGAGACAAAAAATGTATCAACATAACACTTAAATCTGGCATCAATATTATTTTATTAATTTATTATCTTTAAGCCAAAAGCAAGGCGACATTTTAATGAAATCTAGCATCTCTATAGAAATAAAAATAAAACATAGCGGTAGCTATATTGTTATAAATAATGGTTAATTCTTTTTTTAATTTAATGGGTTTTAGAAATACAATGTATGCTTCAAGGTCAAGAAGAGTGGATGCACGAGATGTAGAGATAATTCGAAATCCCGAATAAACTAGACTTTAAATTTTATTGCCTTTGACATTGAAATCAGTTAGAACCCTAGTGGCATATTGTTGGGTAATTTTTGTAACAAATTCTGCCCATTTAATTTTTTTTAAATTAATTCAACCTTTTGTCTTACATTGAGTATAGCTTTCTACCATTTTATAATGATTAACTGAGATGTACACTCTGTTACTATGTACTATTATTTCACCTTTTTATGTGTTTTGTTGTTTTATGTTTATCAAATATATTAAAAACAGGCTTCTTCAAACTATTCACTAGTGCTTGACACAACAAAACTACAGACATTTTAATTTGATTAGCGGTCAAACTCACCTTTTCCATCAAAATTGGACAAGAAATTGGAATATTAAAAAACCCGTGAAAAATAATGAAAAACCATTGAATCTTCTTACTTCGTTGAAGCTTATTATTTTTCCACGATTTTTCAAGTTTGAACTCATAAAGCTATTCGGGATTGAAATTTTCCTGCTAATTTTATCTTTGACATCAATTTTTATCAGTTTTTAAAATAAGTTCCATATTTTCAAATGGTCAAGGATTTACAGGAATTACAAGATGTTCATGCCATTTAAGAAAATGAAACATAAAAAAAAAATTATAAAATAGGTTGTGTATTTAAATACAAAGGTTTCAGTTTCTTTAGTTGAACACAATTAAGGGCGAGCTTTCATTTTTCGTGGTCTTTCTTATAATGCTTATATTGCCGTATTATGGCAAATAACATTCAATTTGTTAGTTTTATACAGTAAAACCGCGATATAACGAAATCCAAGGGACCAAAAAATAAAAATTCGTAATAACGAATTCCCATATATAACGAAATAAATTTAAAAAATCCTATTATATGTTACGCGCCGTCGCAAAAAAATGTTGCGCGGCTTCAAAAAAGATCGCAAATTCTGCAAACAAAGGAGGAAAAAGGCCATAGGGAACTGAATATCTACATATTTTTAGTAGTTTTGTTATTAAAACAGATAAGCAAATGGATAATCAAAGGAATTAAATTAAGAACAGAATCTATTCAACACCAATTGGAAGATATTTTTGTAAATTCCAGAATATTGCAAACACAAAACAATATTTTAATTGTGTTTAAATGTATAGCCGCTTCAAACATAGTTTTGGGCATGAAACATACAAAATAATTCAAAAATAACAATCTTACAGATGAATCGCGGCATTTTTATAAAATGAGTCGTATATAAATTACGAAGGTATTTACCGGTAACGGCGGCAACCACTTCAAAATATATTTATAATCGTTAAAATTGTTCACTTAAAAATTATCGTTAACATTGTACACTTAAAATACACGAAAACAATAGTTAATAGAAATACAAAATACCGTACAAAAATAGTTCATAAAATATTTTAACGAATTATTTATATTATTGACGAGTTCACACGAAAACAATTGTCAAACGAAAATGAATTTATGTAAATATTCAGTTCGGTCATGCAATAATCGCGTTAAAAGCTGAATAAACTTAACTCTACAGACGTTACACTGAGACTGACATTTCCAATAAGTACATTCTGCAACTTTCGGGGGGTTCCTGTTAATTTTTGTAATTTACAGCTGTTTGGGTCTGGGTTGCAATCATATTAGAGGTGTATGCGTACGTAAAATGTGTCAGAGAACGCCGCAAGAATTATGTCAATGGTTTTATGGACCTGCTATGAACCCAAGAAGAAGTTTGAATTGTTTTACTACCTTGTCAGTCGACTGCCGCGCACCGCCGAAAAGGCCATAAAACCGTTCGCATACGGCAGATGCATCGGCGCGGCTTTGTAAGTGCGAAATAATATTTTCATCTTTTAACATTTTTTTATTTCGTTATAAATTTACGTAAATGTATTGACATTTTTTCGTACGGGACAAAAATGATTTTGTTATAAATATTAACGGGATTTCGTTATATAAATGCATTTTTGTATGAAAAAATTGGTTTTAGGGACTAAATTTCGATTTTTTTTCGATATACGTCATTTTTCGCTATATCGGGTTTCGTTATATCGCGATTTTACTGTATTAGTATAAAGGAGCAATCTAAGTAATACTTTTAAAAAAAATCAAATCGAATGTATTACTTCTGATATAAATGAATAATAAAAATACACATTTTCGTAAAAAAACATGAAAATATGAATTATTTTTGAAAGCGCACCCTTAATAAATAAATTATGAAATACAAATTGTTCGAATTATTTTAATTAGGGGTTACAAGAATGAGTAAAAATATGTAATTCGCAATGTGCCGACAATCATTGTCGAAATAACAAATCTTATAAAACGCACAGCAGAACAGTATCATGCGTTTTTGCAACCTCTAAGCGCGCTGATCTATTGCGATAAAGAACAGTACCGTGATTGGCTAGGGAGTGGAGCTAGCTATAGATGTGTACGAAGGGATAATGAATGCATAGTCGCACGAGTTTTGATTTAAAAATATGTGAACATGTGAATTACGTGAATAAATCATTTATTTTGGGTATAAAAACTGCATATGAAGTACGAATAATAAGGTTTTACAAATTATCAGCAGAAATTAGCATGAAATGTTATTTTCAGGGCTAAAATTTTTGAAAAAAGTGCAAATTATGTGAAAATACAAAATATGGATACACAAATTAACGAAGTTTTACTGTAATTGTATAACAGAGAGAACTCTGTATCCAAATACAGTATAAATGTATGTTTTCTGGTTTTGGATACAAAATAAATTTCAAACTAAGTAGAATTTCACCACGTACATAACATGTGTTTAAAAATTTCCAGATATGAGGTTGTTTCTCTCTCACTCACAATTAAGAGGCAACTTTCATTTTTCCAGTTTGAATTTCGAGATATTTTTGCATTTTGCATACCCTTTCAAGATGAGACTAATAGTTAATTCTTTTACAATATCAAGTAAACATAAATGTGCGTTATTTTTTACGTAAATATTGTTGATAAAAGGTATCAATAGAAAAGGACAAGTATACAATTGTTAGTTTTCTTAAATTCCTAGGTAATAAAGCTATCAGAAAATAACCATTTCTTCAACATTCGTAATACATATATGTTGCCATTTGAAATTATCAAGTGAAAATTAAATAATTTGTTAAAGAATTGTTATGTTTATGATAAAAACCATTGTTTGTGTCCATAAACATATGATTATAAAATATTACAATTTTGCCCCGATTTATAAGGAAAAAATCGACATAAATTCATACTGATAAATAATATTGATAACTTTTGAAGCAGCTGTATTTGTGAAGAGAAAACTATTTATGCTAATATTATATAATAATCATACTCTGGTTGTAATAAAAAAAACTGTTTTTTTTAAAATATTTATTTATTATTATAATAAATTACATATATATTTAATATTAAAATATAAATTAATATATGACAAAAGTATTATTATTCACTGTTAAATAATTAGTTGTTCATCGAGCATATTATCGTTATTCAGAACTTCGTTGTTTTTTCTTTACACATATTACAATTTAAACTGAATTTAGAAATAAAACTTTATGTTCTTTCACATATTCATTATTCTTTCATGTGCACCCAAATATCGATTTGTGGGAGTAAATTTGATTAATTTGAGAAAAGAATTGGTGTATGTCGTCGACCACTCTTTTGCCATCCAATTTAGGAAGTTCACACGAGTCCGCACATTCAATGCTCAGTTCGAGAACATCCTAAAAATAATTAATAATATTATTATTATTTAGTTATCAGCATTTGTATGTCTAAAATATTAAAATATGTGTTTATTCATTTATATGACTATAACAAATACATTTGTATCAGACAGGTCTGTCATGTATAATTCTATTGATAAGATTATTTATCTTTAAGGATATGTATTTCCAATAAAAAATAATTTATCTGCACTAAATAATATATGTATATTGAACTATGTAATTTGTATTGTTAAATCAAATAAATAATTGTTATAGAAATGGTAAAAATTATCAACTTACGTTGCGATTTTTATTCCAAGAAGAAAATCATTTAAAATTTTGTTGGAATATTTCCTAGAGCATGTCAATGGATACTTTTTGACCTTAGGCATCTTGAGTCACAGGAGGTAGTAATTTCAGAACAATAATGTATTATTGACTTTTAATGAGAACCAAATCCAACAAAAAAAATCACAGGTTCGCAAATTTCACGTCGAATCTTGAATGAATGGATTTCATGCGCTAGCCGTGCATGTGCTGTCAGATTCTCTTATCTATGGTCAGATTCTAAAACGAACCAATCGGTTGACGAATGTTTAATGTTGAAATATCAAAATTATAATCTGTTTTCGTATAAAAACAGCCCAAAATCATACAATTTACAAAAATAAGCAATTAGTATTAAAAATAAGTATCATATTCATTCATATTGTAGTCAAAATTTGTATTGAAATGTGTTTTATAGGCAAATTTAATTAAAATTTATTGGAGCGTGCATATCACGACCAGCATCGCCATATTAAATGGCATATTAACAGTGTGAGATATAATTAATAATATTGTATTTCATATGACTGAAAATATATTATTTAAAAAATGATTATTGTGTTTCTGATATTAAACTTAGTTTTAAATAGTAGTTGAAGCCTCAAAGCATAAGAGTAAATACAGTATATTATTTAAAAATGTATGTTTTTACTAAAACAAAGTATTTTAAAAACGTCAAAAATTCATCAAATATACTGCAAATTGAATGATTTATAACTCTATTCATTTTTAACATTTTGCTAATTTGGTTTCCTACAGATTTGTCTCCGTAATCTTGGCTTCAAGATTATAAGAAAATATATTTCGTTTATGCATTAATTTAGCATATTGACTCAATTTCGTACCATGCCTAAAATACATCTAATGGTCGCAGTCTTTCTTATAATATTTGTATCGTCTTAATTATGACAAATAACATTCAGTTTATTAGTTTCATATTAGTGTAAAGGTCCAATTTAAGTAATAGTTAAAAAAAAGTCAGATCTATTGAATAACTTCTGATATAAATGAATAACGAAAACCCACATTTTGAATCATTATTGCAAGTCGCGCCTTAACTAATTACCAGATAAGTTTACTTGATAATTGAGTAACCTGTTATTATTCAGTTGTGTATTGTTTGTGTATTGTCGATAAATTTTCAAATATGTATCATGCTGTGAATTATCTTACTCCTGTGATAAGATAATTCATGGGTATATCTAACAGTCACAAGAGGTTATTACTTATATTCATCAATACTGTTAATCAGTATGTCAGGCAATCGTTGAAATAAGAATCTATTGTAAAATAAAACAATGAGTACACAGAATGATTATACATGTAAATACTCTTATTTAATATGTAGATATAAACATACGTAAAGAATTTCTCCAAATCTTTTATTGTGTAATTTTGTTTGTCAGTCTGAACAAGAATTTCAGAATCCTTCCAAAAGAGCGGAGAGGGTAGCAGCCATGACAATGACGGTGAAGTTATCTGTTGCTCTTTCAATATACTTTCACGGAGAACAAATGACCCCAAATCGTCACCTAAAAACATAGTATAAAATATTTAATATTTAAATGCCAAGAGATAAAACTCTTTATCTGAACAACTTCAATAAATAAATATATAGGGGGTTCTAAAATTTCCCAAATAAGTGAATACTGTTAAATTTTGTGAAAAAAAAACAAATCATATAAATATGGTATTCCTGAATAAATCTATTAACAAAAAATTATGTTAGGTCAAATATTGCCACACATTTCTTATTGTTTTTTCCTAAAATACAAATCCTTCATATACCTTATCACCATCTGCATCTGCACATCGGCATCTGCACTTGTTACATATTATATAAATGTGTATATAGAAATTACACAATAACTTTACTCAATAAACAATTCTTAAACAAAAGCAGAATAAAAATCTATCACAATAATTTTGAATTTAGAACATCGTTGATCGATACAATAAATAAATAGGTACTTCTATACTTTTTAACCATCAAAATTCATGGACAGAAGAAAAAATATGTAATTTATAGAGAAATTGATAAACAATTGGCAGAAAGCCAGTGATTCCATGCCAATTATTTTTGTTTGGTAGTGTAATGACCACATTATGGGAAATGTTGACCGCTGTGCATCCACAACCAATTTTTCTGTAAAACTTATTATTCAATATAGAATGTATAATTTATTATCAAAAAAGGGGAAGTGGTCTACTACAGAACTACCTAACTTAACTATTAATGCCTATAACTAATCAGGCATATTCCTATTTAAGTAACTAAAAATTCTCACAATATACATGCCACCTGTAGACAGATTATAATTACAAATCTCGTTGCCCTAGCAGTTATAATTATTATTATCTATAGGTCTGAAAGATTTATCTTTGATAAATGCTGCATTGTGTACAGCATAGATTGTATATTAACGTATTCAAGTATATATAGAATATGGATATATAAATTAAAATATTTAAATTATTTTTGTTAATTTTTTAAATAAATTAAGGCTAAAAACTATTTATTTCCCATTGTTATTAAATAGGCTACATCTAGTAATAAGTTATAATAGTAATAAAATAAAAATATATATTGTTTGCATTGGTGCTCATAAAAATAGTTAGCTAATGCTGATTTAAACATTGACGCATGCTAATAAATTAAGCAAAAATATAAACAATGATAAGATACATATTTACCCATGTTTATGACGGTCATCCTTGATAAAAATAAAACAAATGCTTGAATAGAAATGTTTACATTAGTTTATCAAATAAAAATAATGAACATTCTGCTTGAATAAAATTAATGAGTAGATTATTTTTTCATGATAAATAGTATAGCAAATAACATATTAAAATTTTCTAAATTGTCAATGGCCTAAAACATTTCATATCCAGAATTAAGGGTAAGAATAGCTATGTCCCGGTTATTCTAACAATGCAAGCTGTGAGATGTCAGTGGATTTTGTTTTTGATCGAGTAACGGGTAGCGGGAAGGTGATATGGTAAACTTTTAAGCACTAATTTCAGTGTGGTTTAAGTGTGAAGGACTAAAAATGTCATGAAGAGTAATCAAATTTAGAAGTCCAGAAGATGTGCACAATTTGAAATATATGTACACATTAAGACTACAAAAATATTTTCTTTTGAGCAAATTTTTGAGTTCCAAGCCTGATTCGTGAAGAAAGGTATGGAAATTATATTTAAGACAAAAAAATAGAAATATGTGATATGTATTTTGTGTTAAAGAATTCTGTTCGTATCCAGAATATGATGCAGCAAGAAATGTCACTTCGCTAAAGTGTCACGTTAGCCCTGTTCAACTATTAGACTACAATTGCTTTAATAATCAAATTAAAGTTTTGACAAGTGAAAAATATACTATTACTAAGGTCCATGGCTCACAACTTTGTATGTATTTGATCTTAATTAGTTTGTAATTTATCAAAAAATATAAAACGTTACTTACCGATAGCGAATACCTTAATAGCTTTGACAGCGCCACCCCACGGCGCGGCCAACGTCACCATCCGTTCAATGTATGTGTCTTTCCACTTGCTAGATTGCTTTTGAAGAAAGTAAAGAGCCATGGGGCCACCCATACTATGAGTTAAAAGAGTCACTTTGCTCTTATTGTTTATAGCATATGTTTCTTCAACTAGATCTTTCAATTTAACAAAGAACTCTCCATTTTCATCTGCAAGATAGTACAGAATTTAAGAATATATCTACTTTATTAAAACAAACTAATAAAAAGAGCTACATTTTGATATCATCTATTAGGGGTTCAATTGGAAATAATCTCAGACATTTGTTCCGTTTGATTATTCTATTCTCGGTAAATAATTGTGCCAAGTATTTCAGAGTAAAAATATTTAAATTTCCTATCTTGGAAAAAAAAATTGTTTTCAACATTATAAGATACAGCACAAAAAGATCATTTCTAACTAGTTAAAATCGATTTTTGTTGTTTAATTTATAAAATGAAGCGAGTTTAAAGATTCCTCATGCCATCTATCATCCCACAAGCAATGAACCAAGTTGAAGAGTGCCCAATTTTTTCCTATTTAAGACAATCTAATATTTATTTTTAAAATCTTACATTTAAAAGACTTAAGAGCAAGTCTTGCTCTCGTTAGATACATTCCCTGAAGAGTGAGGCGGATGTATTTCGACGAGCACTACACGAATCAATCATAATCTTGAGCAAAAAAAAAAAAATAGTTACGTGCTATTAGAATTTAAGTAATGATACATAATAATAAAATGCCTAAAACAATATTATTACTTCTATCTTTTAATTCATACTCTTAACAAAACACTGAAATAATAGGAAAGCTTAACTTAAGCAAGGATATTTAACACTAATGAAAAACGTGAAATGAACTACTGGCTTAATGTGTTAATATTAATATTTTATTGGGTGAATGCTAGTCGATAATTTAACTTTATGGTAAAAATTAATACCAAAATGGATAATTATATTACCAAAATCAAATAATGTATGTATAAATAAGCATGTGTTATTTTAAAATTTGTTCTTCTAACAACCTGAAAATTCTAAAACATTTTGATGAAAATGCTAGTACTGATATATAATTGTATAGCATTTTTATATCTGGTTAAAATGCTTTTAGAAAACCTTACAGTGATGAATTTTTTGTGTTGAAAAAGATTTCACAGGTAGTTAAAATAAATGAGGAATTTAACTTACTTGGAGCTCTACGAAAATCATACGGAGCTCCTCTAATTGAAATATTCCTTTCGTATCCGATGCTAACAAGAATGTTCCCGATGTCCTTAAAGTATGCACCAGCCGAGGCGTGTGAAGGATCCAACCACTCCACAGGCTCTGGTTCTCCCCAGCCAGGAACCCTCGTTGTGACCCCCTGGGGGTTCTCAGTCTTTCTTGTGACATTATTATAGTGAAGTTTCATATTATCTATCCAACAATCGATTACTAGCGGCACAAGCAACTCCTTATTTAACCAAATGGTGAAAAAATCTGACGACGTTTTCTCACATAAGTAATGCACAACAGTTGATTTATTCAATGTAGCTTCCAGCTGACTCCCACCATCACCAGGAACTACAAATTAAAGTAAATACTTTGAAATTAATGTCATTCTCTGATCCTTTTTAATATAATAATCACAAAAGAAATTATCGAATATTCAAACCAAATAATCAAAACACGAAATTATAGAAAATGTAAACTTACTCAATATTACTGGCGATTTTCCTGTGACAAAGTCCATTTGAGTAAGAGAAAGGAAAAACATAAAAATCATTCCAACTATCAACCCCATATTTCAAAAATGATCAAAGAAAATCTAACAAAATCACAAAGATATTATTGTTTATTTTTATTAATGTATTCTCGATGTTCGCTATTTTGAATGTATTAAACAGCTAAATCCAGCATCATGTCCGCGCGTAACTCGAATGACATATACGTCAAAATACGTTCAAATAAACATCCTCCAGCTGTTTGCCAATCACATCATTGTCTCTTATCTATTATCTATGCCAATCGCCGTACTCGAATCGTATCGCGTGATTGAATTCCGTAAACTGGGGCAACTATTGAAAATTTAAATACCATTACAATATTTTTTAGGCTATCCATTAAAAAATCTCGTTTAACTAAAAATATACTAATTATAACGCTTAATCATAAAGATAGTATTTTCTGAAAAGTTATGTATTCTCAGCTCCCACAAGATACACATAATTAATATGTGCTGTTTATTGTTTATTCAATAAAAATAATTATTAACACTTTGAAACCATCCATTTATTGTATTCGTTAATTGGTTGATTTCTAGTTTATGGTTCATGGTTCAATCACAAAATATATTTATAAAACTTGAACGAACTTCTTTATTTATTTATCAAACAATTTTTAGTGTTAAATTGCTGTTTCCATCAGAAAAAAAAAAATTTTTTTTAGCCCAACTAGAATTAACCTGGATCATCTAATTTTATTATGCATAATGCTCTACATTACATAAATTATATAAAAACCGTAAAATGTAATATATCCAGAAAAATACCACGACAATTAATAAATTAACTGTCAACTATTCCGTATTTTTTTGGTTATATTTAAGTCCCGTAATCAAATTATTATGAGCAACAAAATATAACATATTATTATTTATCAAATATGTATACGCATGGGTAAACCGTTACCGTTACTGCTACCCCGTAAACACTATTTTTTTTTTCTAGTATTGTGACTTAGTAATTCTATTTTCGTAATACTCATATTATAAAAAATGAGATAATTTGATATCAAGATTAATCTTCAAGTTTTAATTTAATAAATAGTGAAAAAGTTTATTCGAAAAAATTGAATGAGTTTTGTTTTTAAACGAATTATTAGGATTGTTATTTTTTTTTGTTAAAAGTACTATCACAAACCTTTTTCAAAATTCATTGTAATATTTATACAGGGGAAAATAAAATAATTTTCTTCCAAAATACACAAATTAAATTTCCCGCCTACTCCAAGATTTAGCGCGAATCTATTTTTGCTTTTACGAACCAAGGTTCGATGGAAGTGGAACAAAATATTGTGCTATTTTCAAATTGTGGTATCGTGGTGGGGCTGTCATGCAACAAATTACCATGTAGATATCGTTTAACGAAAGATTAAACATGAATTGATTAATATATTATTTAGGGAGTAGATGATATTGTCATAATTACAATGACGTTGATAAGTCATTTCTATTTACATGCGTAGATATAAAAGTGAAGCTACAAGTAAGTATTGATTTTTTAAATGTCATCGTGCTTGCGCACGCAGAGACGTGAAAAACAGTGTCGGATAAATAATGAGTTAGGATTCAATGTGTTTACTGGATTCGTTTAGATAAATTTAATATTTATCCCGAATACTAAAGTGTAATCGATATAGTGAAGTTTGTATCAGTAAAGAAATTAATACCTACGATAAAATAAACTAATGAATTCGATATGTGAATGTTTACATCTTTTTGAGGTGTGCATTATTATTTATATCTTCCACATGCAAAATTCATATTAAGATACTGTCTACTTTAAATGTTTTTTTCGAGATTGACTTTGAATTAGTGTTTTTATATTATATTAAAATACTTACTGACCAGCTTTATAAACATAAATACATAACTAATTTTAGGAATTGATATATTTTTATAAATTTCTTTAATCTATGTATCTCACTAATGTATCTTTAATTAAAACATATAATTATAAGTTTAACATAGCATAGTAATTATTAAAAACAGCGATCTAATACTATTAAAATGGTGTTCAAAGCATACTAAAATATTTTTTTTAAAGGAAAAAATCTGATAAAAACATAAATAAGGAACAATCAATTGCAATAATGGTTTTTTATTCGCATTTATTGTTGATGTTTGAATTGCTACATTTTTTTTTTCGTGAAATAGTCGCACTGTTTAGTTTTCGTTCATGTTCAAAAAGGTTTGCGCACACTACCACCTACCAAAAATATATACATTCCATCTATGTATACCATGTATATATGACCTGTCTGGCCGATGTTTTGGATTCCATTACAGGGTCCATCATCAGGGCTGATGTGATGTATGACTGTTAATGTTGTCATTAAGTGCTGGCTTGCAGTACCGTGTCGAAAACAGGTGTTGTGTGAAATGAGTACCTAGTGTTGTGTTATGTTAAGTTCCCTCTACTGTCGGATCACTATCTGTGAGGGTTCTTCGACTCCTATGTTTTTGAAGCACCGGATATATTTATATGCATTTCATCTTAAGTATATTTTAAAATCATTAATTGTTCTAAAATATGAATAATAGTATTATTATGTTTTCAGATAGAAAATGGAATTTCCTCCAGAATGCGGTGACGAGTGGAGCTGGGACAGGCGGGAAAGGAGTCCCGAAGTACAACTCATAGACTCACAGTTGAAGGTGGCCCGCTTCCACCCTAATTGGAGTAGCGGCACTGCAGCAGTGAGGGGAACCCGGGTACTCAACAATGGACGATACTACTGGGAAATAAACATCTCACATAGAATCTTCGGAACCAGCATGATGTTTGGAATTGGAACCAGAAAAGCTCGCCTTCAAGCTGAAACATTCACCAATCTTATAGGCGAAGACAAAAATGGATGGGCACTCTCACACAAAGGACTTATTTGGCACGAGGGAAGATGGTTTCGTTACACAAAACCGTTCGTAGAAAATCAACCCGTAAAAATAGGAATCCTATTTGACGGAATATTTGGAACATTGTCATTTTTCAAAGATGGGGTTAACTTAGGAGTAGCTTTTAGAGACCTCCATAAGATAAAGGAACCTATGTATCCGATGGTGAGTTCCACTGCCGCAAAGACTCAAATGACACTTTGTAAAACGAGAACTTTTTTTGTCACCTTGCAAGATCGATGCAGGGCCGAAATTGTAAAACGAATCTGTGATATTAACGATGTGGAGAATTTGCTGTTGCCGTCAAAAATAAAACATTTCATCAGCGAAGCTGTGATGGAAACAAGCCAAAGCTTTCTTCCAGATAATAATTATTTATTAAATTCTCTTTAAAAATGTGACTAGTTAATTCTTAAAATATCGTTTATTTATTATATACATACGACGTGTACATTGCACAAAATAAAATTTATTATAAAACAAATAATTTTTTTTAATAATCCACTATTATAGTTTTTTTTTTTCACTTGTTCTTGGGCCTGCGCGGATACGTAATTTTTATAATATCTGCATCATCTACCTTTAGATTAAAAGTATATAGTACAGTACCATCTTTAGATTAAAAGATATTTTATTTTTATTTCATGTGTTAAAA
This sequence comes from Eubasilissa regina, assembly GCA_022840565.1. Classification (NCBI taxonomy): domain Eukaryota; kingdom Metazoa; phylum Arthropoda; class Insecta; order Trichoptera; family Phryganeidae; genus Eubasilissa; species Eubasilissa regina. The sequence continues at coordinate 35,091,136 of JAINEB010000018.1, forward strand.
TGTAATGCCCCTTCTTTAATCTTCATTCTACAAAATTATATTATAAGATTTACTATTGAAAAGATTTTATATTTATGTTAAGAAATCTTAATTTTTCCGCCTTGAAAAATATATTTTATTATTATTTGACAAATTAATTTTAAGAATTATAATTCTGTACGTCTAAAATTGATCAAATTCATCAATGTGCTTTTTGAATGTGTGAAGAGTACGCCAGCGTCGTAGGTTTTATCACCGACCACTAGCAAAATACTTCAATTTCGCTGCTTCTTGCAGCTTGTACATGACTTCAGTAAATTATTAAAGATATTCAAATATATAAAAATCATTTTTGACTATGAAAACTATATACGACCTTGGCTAGGACCTGCTACATTTTCGAAACCTCGCTTTTCTTTTCTGTCACTAACGCTGAATCGAAATAGTGGACGTAAAAATAAACAAGAATATTTCGAGGATGGGTTAAATTTCACCGGAAAGAAATCGCACAATAATAAAAACTTCAAAGTCAAAGAACGAGTTTAAAAACATAGAAAACGAAAAGAAAAAATCTTTCCTGCATGTGGATTTCTTAATACAGTGGAACCTCGGCTTGCGAATTTAATTCGTTCTGTAAAACTGTTCGAAAACCGAGTTGTTCGTAAACCGAAACAATTATTCCCATAAGAATCGATGTAAAATGTATTCATCTGTTTAAGACCCCCAAGAAAATGGCTCTTTATCATCTTTATTTTCTACTTCTTGTTTGAAATTCTATAAAAGCAATAAAAAAATCATGGTTTTAACTTAAAAGAATTAGAAGTAATAAAACGAAAATAATAAATCTACAAGCAAACTTTATGTTAACTTATCTTACAAAATATGTAGTAAAGTGTTATTGTTTGGAAGAGGACTTTCTTTCCATGAAAACATCGGGTGCTTGAAGTTTATCAGGTTTCTGTCTCACGAAAAACCTATCCAACGATATTAGTTTATTTTTACATTTTATAATGTTACACAAATAAGACATGACATTATCATTAAACAGATTTATAAGACGATTGATAAAGTTTTATAAGGGTGATATTTTTCTACAAAACTTTGCACCTCACTCTACTTCGCACACATTTCGTGGATTGAGGACCTAGGAACATCTTCCATTCGTTCATCAGTCTCTGAAAATAATATTTACTGTGTCACCGTCTATAGTTATTCATTAAGAAACTGTTCCAGTTCTCCCGTAGTGAATTTTGAAACTGCCTGCCTGTTCGCAAACCGAAATTCTGTCTGCTATCCGAAGCATTTTTTTCGTCAGGATTTTTGTTCGTAAACCAAGGTTCCATTATACATATTTATTAAAAGTGTAATTGCGAGAGGTAAATAAAAATGTATTCTTATTTAATAACGAAAATCATACTATTATGTAAATAATACTGAAGACTGACTTTAATCGAACCCATTTTCGAAATGTCACTAACAAACATACATTAATAGAAAACTATCTTTATTGTTCGTCGTACGAACGGTTTAAAAAATTTACCATTATTTGTGAAACTTTCTATTAAAGCACGCTCACACTTCTATAATTTTAAGCGATATCTATAATAATTTAATTAATTTTATAGAAATTCAATTTTTGTAGTTACGCCATTGACTTTAATAGTTTTTGGAAGAGTTTATATCTCTTTTTCCATAAACTAAACGATTCGCTATGATTTTGAATGGCGCGAATTTAACTATCGTTTGATTTTGACATTTCATGGATTCGTACGATTCGCATGCGCGGCGCCGGCTATGCGCGTTCTTCTTATTTTCCTATAATGGATGTGTGACCAAGTTCTTTGTGCTATAAGTTTTAGTAATTTAAGTCTACCTGCCTTTTAAAGAATTCAATATTTAGGATAACAACTCACGTCATTTAAAATCGTAAGATGTTTTTATATATATATATATATATGTGTGTGTGGCGTTGTCATAAGCAGCAATTATAATTTTTGTTTAAATATGACTTTCTTCCTACATACTTAATAGTCAAATCGATTTTATATACCTTGTATCGGGAGTTTTACATAGCTCGCAATTCAGTAGCGTAGATATAGATGTTTAGAACTAGATATTTTGAGTAAGCTCTTAAATTTTGTTGCAGAAAATGTTCATTTCTGGGATACGCGGATTATCCGCGTCTTCCAAACATCCGCTTTATTGAGTGCTGAAATGCTACCACAGGTTATTATATTTTCCTAATATAATGTCACATCTTAATTTTTTTGCTAGTAGATTACTCATTAGAACAGAAAATGTTGCGACTGTACTTATATAAAATAAAACCAATAAATAAAAATAATTATACATTGCAAATGTTATATTAAACATATACATATTTCTAGAATTTTTTCCTTGCAGGATGACATAAATGGTATTGGTGTGTGGTTAGTCTGGTTATTTGGTGGCGTATTTGGTGTAATAGTTCTCTTGCTCATAATCTGTTACTGCTGCCTGATGCCTCGCCACCAGAAGCCCCATAGTAAGCATTTATTTAATTTTTATTATTATTTACATCAAATTTAAGAATTAAATAAATTATTGACAGTTAAAAATTCTTATATCTCTTCAACTTTTATAGTGGACCCTTGTAGTCACAGAGAAAGTCCAAAGGAAATACATTGGAATATGTACCATGCTCCTGATATACAGGTTAATTTTTTCTAATATCTGTAGGCTTAATTGTTAATATCATTTTTATTTTATTTGCCGTATTGTTATTATTTATTGGAGTATTTATTCAAGAGAAATGAATATATGATTATTATTTGAATTTTACTAGATGGTAGTGAGTCCACTAAAGTTATTTTGTTTCTGTTTTTAAAGACGAAGACATTACTGGCAGATTGATTAGACAATAAAAACAAATACTTTTTAGATACCACGTCCACCTGCTAGGCCAGTCAGCTATGCCGGTCACATTTGTCACACCAACATTACTCCCTACTATTCTGAGATACCTACGTACAACATCCATCATGAGAGATGCCAAGAACATGTTGTAAGCCATGGATATATTAACAACACTCTAACAATATCAGAAATTACAGCGCAATACGCATCTAGCAATAGTATGTATTTTTAATTTATATTATTTTCTATTATATTATATTATTTTATTTTCCATTCAATCTTGTTTCTTCTTAAACCATTATATAACTGTACATATATGTATGTAGTTATATATAAATTTTTCTAAAGTATAGTAGAATAAATAAATTTACTAATGTTATTTTTAGTGTTGGATGAAATGGTCAGTGCTGGAAGTGAAGACTCGTTGAAGACCAGATCTCTACCGGCATTCTTACGGTCTAAGCAGCGTCCACTTTCAACTGAAGACGACATGTATCAACTCTACGCCAAGGTAAAAAAATAAATATCTCATAAATATTTTTCAATTTCAACTTGCAGATTTTGATATACATTTATACATTTGGTATACATTTATTAGTAAAGTTGATTCACCTTCTACACTATCTAATTGGAGATTACAATGGATACTTGCATTATTCTAAAGGTCATTCTAGAGGTGAACTTTAAATATATATATAGTTTAAATTTATTTATTTTATTTTATATATATATATATATATATATATATATACATTTATTTATTTATATATACATTTGACAACATAAAACAACAATAGAGTTATGCACTCCCAAATAAGAAAGATCTTGAATTATGGGAATTAAATATTTTCCATTTCATCCTATAATTACAGTGCTTTTTCAATTTTCTAATAGTTATCTACTTATTAGTCTGCTTGTATTTGTAATATTGACGTGCTTGTCAGGAATGTTCCCTCTAAGGTGTGCGGGTGTGCGCGCACACACGATTTGAAATTTTAGTGCACAAAAAAAATATAACACGCACACCATTTTTAATAAGACATCATATGCCGCCTTCTATTTTCGTTAGCAACCATGTTGCAGTATCCTGTATGAGATCACCAACATTTTGTACATTGAAGCACTCTTTGAGGTTACACAATCGAGACAATCTCTTTCTACACACGCCTCTGCTGCCTTCTATCTTCCCCCGTATGAGTTATAAATTTTCTTTTTTTTCATTGCTGAGAATATAACTGGAGTGCACAGCTTTTCTCGATAGTTTTTATTAATGCTCTTGATTTATTTATTTGTCTTAATACAATAATATTGTGGTCAACACAGATCCTACCGGTAGCCTTATATTGTATGGTAATGTTTTTCCTATTTTCTTTCCTGGCACACAAATAATTGCATTGGTCTTTAAAATTGCACGAAAGATTTTTTATGCGCACAACGTGATGTAAAATTAGAGGGAACATTGCTTGTAAGTCTAGTGGTAACTCATTCAGTGATCAAGTGATTGGGGGTTCGAGTCTTGTCCCAGTAGACTACTGAGTTAGTCCTATTTTCATGGCACAAGCGCTTGGCTTTAGTTTGAAAATAGTAAGAATGGTGATGTGGCGTGTATTCTGTGTACGTACACCTATTTAAAAAATATATATTTATGGGAAGAAATTGTATCTCTCGTTATGAACACTAAAAAAATAGGTTCTTTTATATTTTATATACTACATATGTACTATTACTTAGGTTAGGTACTTGACTTTACGAGTGAGTCTATGGGCACAATTTTTTTCTTAAAATATGCAGAACATTAAATAACAGTACAGTTAATGCTGAGTCATTCATTTTTAATCCTGTATCCTTGCATTTTGTATGAAAAGCACACTGAACCCCTGATGCATTTTACCTCTAGGAACACTGTTTGTTTATTTCTAAGAATGTTTCTTAAAATGTGTATTCTAAGTAACCATTTTGTGGCAAATTCATTTAATACTACTATAAAAGTAATTTCAATTTTAAAATGAGTTAAAAAACCTGAGTCAGTAATTTGAGGTTGATATTTATATGTTTGTGACAGTGCACGCCAATATTTTCCCATTGATGTGTTAAGTTTATTAATCAATTTTAATATTATATTTTAATAAAAACAATACAAAATCACTTCTGTGAAAGCATATTTTTTCATATGTACTAACAAAGTTGAGTAAAACTGATCTGTGATATTAGCATCACAATGTAATTATATGTAACTCAAATATTGACACAAAACAGCATGCGAGATAAACCAAAAGTGGCCATAAAGGTCAATGCACTGGGTGGTTTACTATTTAATAAAACGCTAATAACAATGTTGAAATTAACGCCTTAATTATATTAGATTTGAAATGAAATAAAAAATGTTAAAATAAACAATAGTCTTACAGTATTAAATCGTGCACCCCTGAATAATGTGATAGCAAAATAAAATTATATTCTTCTTTGATCAAACAAGTTTTATACAATACATTAAAAAAAATTATTTCTATTGCAGGTAAAATTCAGCAAAAAGCGTAGGAACCGTATGCGTAATGATGATGCAGCAGTTATAGCACTTAGTAAATCACAAAGTCAGTGTCTTAACGCAGATGCTGTAATCGTTTACGATGAAAGAACTGCACTTTAGAATATATACTTCAATGTCATTCATTAATATGTTAGAGTTTTGTATATTTAGTGGTTTTTTTCAAAATAATTAAAAGTATTATCGTATCACAATAAAATAGTATTAAGCTTTTAAAATATTAAAATGACTTTTTGCAGCTCAATGTGATTGCGTTTAGTAAATTAATAAAATAAATATTGTTAGTATTTGTATTTCCCCATAGAGTAATGTGAAGCAACAGTCATTATACAATCATTATTATAATAATATACATTCAATCTTCAGTTTCCGTACATCTAATACAAGTTTTTAATATGAAAATTGTATTAGATTCTATATTTTCTTTGATAGAAAATGTTTCGTTTGTTTCAAGATATATTGTTTAAGCCAACATCAGAAATATTAATATATATGTAATGAAATGTTTTAAATAAGGGAGTAAATATTTATTTCTAACTACTATTTATTCTTAATATTGAATTCTTAACTATTGGTTTTCAATCACACCAGTAAATTGTTTAAAGCTTAAAATTTGTAAATTATACCTACATTATATACCACATCATCAATATGGAACTTTCATGTAATTTTTTATTATTAATTTCCAATAAATAATGTTATAAAAAAAAAGTTTTTAAATTTACTACCTACTATGTACTTACCATTCATACTCTCAAAATTTTAAATGCTTTAATTACACATTCAAATCATTTATTCAACAGCAAATATTTTTAAATAATGTTAATACTATGAAAATATGAAAAGCTCACAAGCAAAAGACACTACTCTGTAAATGTATAAAATATAATGGCTATTAACTAACTAGGCATCTTCATTAAAAAATTGGCAACCCTTGAATTGAAGTCATTTTTCAAAAATTTGTTTTTGTCAATTCAAAATCTGCTTAAATAATATAGCTATAAATAATGAAATAATTAAGAAATATTGAGGAAAAAAGAATATATTTTTAAGGAGAATTATTATCCGATTATGCTATACCAACTCAGTGAATTGACAACAAATTTCCAAACCTATATGTTACACTTTTCAAATGAATACATCTATCATTTTATTATTTGAAAGCCATCTACTTTGTTTTTACAGAATCTCAAATACCTTTGAGTAAACCGATATAAGATGCCAGAATTAACAATTCAATGGAACGATAGATATATTCATTTGAAAAGTGTAACATATAGGTTCGAAAATTTGTTGTCAATCCACTATATTGGTATAGCATAATCGGATAATACACATTTTCCGGATTGGAAGAGATCCAGGTTCGAATCTCGGTAGCAACAATATTTTTCGATAAAATTGATTTTATATGTATATCTTTCTAATTAATACATTTAATTTGTATTTAAAATATCATTGAAAATAAAAATTGATATATAATTCAACAATGGATAAGAAAAATAATATATAGAAAATCCAAAAATAGATGAGAAGCCTGAAACGTTTTAACTATGGCTAGAAAAATGAAAAACAGAGCAGTTATGATTTCTTTGTGAACTATTTTGTGAAGGTGAATAGGGTTAGGAACATTTATATTTTAATAGTTCTGTATGCTGAAAACATACAAAAATATGATATTTTGATTTTACAACAAAAAAAGTGGTTACCTTATTAAAAAAAAAAGATTTATGTGATGAAATTCAACAATTCAATCAAATATGTCAGAAAGGAAGCTGATATTTTTAAATCGTTATAAAATTCATCCTAAAAAATTGTCATCTTCACAAACAATTTACTTACTTACTTACCATTACGCCGTTTCCCCGTGGAGGTAGGCAGAGAGGATAGAGCGCCACACTTTTCTGTCCTGACACACAATTCTCGCCTCATGCACATTCATACATCTTCTCATACAAGCTCGCCGATTGTTGAGGCTTCCAACAGAACCATCCTCCATTATCTGCTTTACCTGGTCGTGCCAAGTCTTCCGCGGACATCCTCTATTTCTGGTGCCATCAACACTTGCATCATATATCTTTCTTACCATTCTCTCCTCATTCATCCGTTCCATATGACCGAACCATCTAAGTGATCCTTTTTTAATCTTACTCACTATACTAACATCAGCTTTACATTCTTTCCTTATTTCTTCATTCTTTACTCTGTCATAAATAGATTTGCCACAAATACGTCTAAGTGATCTCATTTCCATTGCATTCAGTCTACTTTCGTTCCTTTTCTGCCAGCTCCAGGCCTAACTTCCATATATCAGTGTCGGTACCAGGATTCCATTGTGCACCGCTAGTCTTACCTCGGTTGACAAATTCCCGTTAGAAATAATTCCATTCAAAGCGCCGTTCACTTTATTTCCTGCAGTCGCCCTCCTTTCGATATCATTCTCAGCCTTTCCGTTTCTATCAAACATACTTCCCAAATACACAAATTCATCTACTTGTTCCAAACATTTATTAACTACAAGTATTTAGCACGGTGTCTTGCTTTCCTCCTTCTCAAACACCATCACTTTCGACTTGTTAACATTCATCATGAGGTCGCTTTCCTTGCATACATCGTACATTCTACTCATTAGACTGTAGTTCTTGCTCATTATTCGCCATTAGTACTGCATCATCGGTGTATTACGACGTACGTTATGACTAAACTTATCTCAATAGTAATTTTACACAGTAATTACATCGTTCGTCGAGATCTCTTATTCTTATTTGCATATCGTTAATTCTTTCTTACAACTTAAAATACAATTATAATTGATACGCGTGAATCCATTTACTATAAAATCACATCCTTAATTTCCTATATTTATGACATATACAGGGTATCTCGTAGCTAGTTGTCCAAACTTCAAGACTAAGTAAATCAAGTAATTTAGAACAAAACATATTCTTGATAATTTGTAGATTTTCCCACTGCCTGGCGAATTATCAACTTTCTATTTTTTTATTTCACACATTTATCCATATACAAGACCATGGAGACATTACACAACCCTGCTTGACACCCTTTGTAATGTCAAACCATGGTGTGAGTACTCCATTGATTCTTACACATGCAGAATTTCCTTCGTATAGGGATGCGATTGCGCGTATAAGTTTACTATTCACCCTGTAATCAGAGAGTACTTTCCATAACTTTTCTCTTATAACTCTATCATATGCTTTCTGTAGATCTACGAAGGCACAAAAAAGTTTTAGGTTTTTCGCCAAAAACTTTTCCGTCATCACTCGTAGAGAAAAGATCTGATCCATGCATCCTCTTCCACCCACAAATGCACCTTGTACGTCCCATACTTTTTCTTTTGTCACCATTCTTGCTCTTTCTATTAAAATTCTTCTATACAGTTTACCTACAGAGCTCAGTAGACTAATAGCCCTATAGTTACCACATTCCATTTTCGACCTTTTGCCTTTGTAAAGAGGCATGATAATAGCCCTCTTCCAATCTAACGGGGTGTGGCTCTCTTCCAAATATTGATTGAAGAGCGTATGAAACCACGAGATAACTAATGAGCCACCAGCCTTGATATACTCTGCAGCAATGTTATCATACCCCACAGCCTTACCATTCTTCATATGTTTTATTGCACACTTTATTTCTTCCATACTTATTGCATTTATATCGTTTTCCTCATTTATACTTACCCCAGAGAGCCTCTCAGGTGCTTTTTGCATTATCTACACTTTCATACGTTTCCTAGAAATATTTCATCCATCTATCTTTTATTTCATCCTCTTTCGTTAACATTTCTCCATTTACTGACTTAATAGCTTTCATACTACTGCTTTCAGCACCACATCGAGATTTTTTGACCGCCTTCCAGAAGAATTTTATATTATCCTGAAAATTCTCAGTCATTTTCACCCCTTCTTCTCTTTTCAGCCGCTCTTTCCTTTCTTTCACACCAGATTTAACTTTTTCCTTACAGGCATTGTACAGGACTTTTGCTCTCGTATATTCATTCCCATTTACTGTCAACAGATAGCGCCACGCATTCTTCTTTTCTTTACAAGTTCCTTTATGCCATCGTCCCACCATGCATCACCTTTCTTCCTTCCTTGGGTAGCTATCCCACAGGTTTCTTTCGCTGATTCGCATAAAGTAACCTTAATGTATTCCCATGCATTGTCTATATTCAGATCACTCGCTCCTTGTTCACTCAGTTTTTCACACACTTTCCTTTCAAATTTTTCTCTGACATCATCCCTTTGCAGATTCTCAAATTTGACTCTAAATGGTGCCAATACTGTTTTTTTCATGGACCGCCATCCTTGGAATAAAATTATTCTTGAAAAACGAGGTTAGTTTCCATCTCGGTGCCCCGAAACACTGGAGTATCAACAGTAGCGGATCTCAGTCTAGAGTCAACCACCACAAAATCAATCCTCGACCTTTCATTTCCTCTCTCCCATGTGTACTGGTGGATTTCTTTGTGATCAAAAAAGGTGTTTGATATAAAAAGGTCCCATTCCAAGCATACCTCAAGTAGACTTTTTCCATTCCCATTCATCTTTTTGTCACCGTACACACCAATGGCTGACTCGAAACCATCCCTCCGAGTCCCCACCCAACCATTCAAATCGCCTTCTAAAATTATTCTTTCATTATTCCGTTTTACATTCATTACATCCCTTACATTTGTCCAAAATTCATCTTTCATTTCATCATTTTCTGAGTTTACAGGAGCATAACCTACGACTAAAAATACACTCGTAATTCCAATTTTAAAACGGATCCACATAAGCCTAGCACTGACAAGCTCATATTCTCTCATACATTCTATCATTCTTTTCGAGAGCAACGCTGCAACACCCTGACACGCCCGGTCCCATAGTACCAGCGTGTCATTGTGCTCCATCTCTCCTTTTCCTTTCTTCATGCTCTCACTAATGCACAATATATCCAGATTCTTTTCATTCATACTATCACACAGTTCATTCATTTTTCTGTCCATTCCTCCTCTAATCACACCTACTCTGCACTCCGTCCTCCTCTTCGCGCCACCACAGGAACCGCGGCATAATGGGGGGCGAGCCTCATTGCTACCTATCGGCATGTCCCCGCAACCTTATACTAATTTAAAAAAAAAACATTATTCTTTCATTCGATCCACTAGATAATTACGACAACTTAATTATAACATAAAATATAACAATAAGTCTAAACAATTTACACTAGATTAACATAAAATATCACGTAGCTAAAAAAAAAACATTAAATGTATAGAAACCAAAATTGTATCATTATTATTCTTTGAACAGTGTTGCAGCAGTGGAGTCTTCTAAAAGCTTTCAAATGGCCATCTTTCTTTTAATTTTTGTATGGAGCATACAGGCTCAATCCAATAATTATAAGATCAGTGTTATTATGGTTTTCTTAAAAATTACACCCTTTTGATTATCTGGAATCGCATTAACCAGGTTGCATATTAGCTAGGGCAGAAAAAATTCTGAATTTTAATAGCATTCCAAAATATTATTTAAAATATAAAATCAATTTTTTATTTGACTATTTTTTTATGCATCAGAAAATTAAACTGGTGAAATTGACAATGTGTAACAGAAAATAAAACTGGTGAAATTGCGTCCACACAAAAATGTTTGTGTGGACACAAAAAGTGGTTTACATTGTGATTATAATTTTGAATGCATGATCTGTATAAAACCGATTGCGTGTCACCTGATAAGGAATAGACAATTATACTTTATTTTAAAGTAATAATTATTAATGATCACAAAAAAGTTTGGGAGGTGTCAATTATGGATGAGTATGTGAGTGTATGTTGACTCCAGATCAGAATATTTGAAGATGATGTGATTTGTATAGAGGGTATGGATGCTCCCATTGTTTACCCAATGAAATTCCATCATGTTCTTTTGTATCATGGAGTGTTATATATTGTTAGTATTTATGTTGAACTATATGAGAAAATGTATGTGGATATGAATGTGTATAGGTGGCAAATTATAAAAAGATAAACTACTTACAGATGTAATGAATTTATTTAAGCTAAATTGTACAAAGATAGGCTTTAATACTATGTGCGCGGATTAAGATTGGAGGCGGCTTCTACAGCTGCTGTTCGAGCGACGTCGATGGGTAGAGTAGTCGTAACTCGGCCTGTCCGAGTGCAGATGGTTGCGTTTGTAATATTGCATGGTCTTTATGGCTGGTGGGAATTGCGTTATAAATAACGCCTTGCTGGGTGCCTTCCGCTTTGCTATGCGGTCTTTAGATAATGAGAGTGGAGGAAATAGCCCTCCACAAACTTTTATATTTCAAATTTTATTAATAATTAAAAACAGAAAATTTAAGTTCATTTATTGAAGCAGTAATAAGAAAAATGAATACGGCAAAAACTATAATTAGTACTATAATATACTAACTTAATATTACACTAAATTCAAGTTCACACGGTGGATCTGATGAATCTCTTTCTATAAATTTACAAGTTATTAGAAACAATTCACAACAGTACAGTCTCTACATCCAAGAGAAATAAATTATTTTTAAATGTTAAATAAAATAAAATAGAGCATTCAACAATTACATACATATTTAAAATTAAAATATTGAGAATTTATTGCTAGAACTAATAGACACCAAATGTTTTCTAATTTATGGATCCCAAATTCGCGTGCTATGTCTTTTGACTACTGGACGCAAAGATATAACCCTTAACCTGTGGATCTACTCATATAGACACCAAAAATAGACAAATTCCTGTGTGATGTACATATTCTAATCATTAATTGAGAAAGTATTATATATCCACGTCACTATATTTTATAATACTACATCAACTCCTTCTATTTAAAGTACTGTAACTAACAAATATGTCAGATGGATATAAATAAAACAATTTTATAAATTTAAATACATACTAAATTTACTTCACCTGTCGATGAGAGTTACTGTTTCTCTCGAAACTCGAGTAGTGCTAATAAATTCAAAAAGAGTTATAACATTGTTTTATTTATATCCATCCATTATGATGAAACTCTACAAAGTTAACGCCGAGTTTATCAATAAACAAATATGTCATATTTAATACAAATTAAATATATCAATTAGAAAGATATACAGATAAAATCAATTAATCGAAAAAATATTTTGGTTGATACAATTTTTATTTCATTTTTAGTTGCTCTAGTATTTTGCAGGTACATACTCGTACATACATGTTTGATACATTTTTAAGTGGTAAATTTTTTTTATGAATTGTTTTATTGAACATGACATTTAAAAAAAATAACGCCACTTGTAAAAACTAGTAATCATCTATTTTTAATCGCGATATTTTACATTGGGAGGGATATCTGATAATACGGATCACCATCAAGAAGACCTGGTGGTTAATATTATATATGATAACTTATATAAGGAAATAGCATTTTAAATTCCTGTGAGGACATGAATTTAGCATAGACTTCACAAGAAAAAAATGATAATTTTTCTATTGTCTTAATCATTGATTGGTCACTGAAATCCGAGTTCCTAATCTTACTTAAATAAATTATTGAATCTTCACAATTGTCATAGCTAATTCTCCTTTAAACTGATGTATTTATATTTATGTCGCCACTAAATCTCAGATGTTTAAAACAATTAAAGATTTTTCAGCTTTTATTATTTAAAAAAAATCACTTTTTGACCATAGACAATGTTGGGAAAGTCCTCAAGCGTTGGAGTTCTAGCTCAGTTTGCAGCAAAACTATTGCTATATATTGTTTCTGGACATCACTCAGTAATCTGCTGCGCAATACCATAGCTTCCATCCTATACCAAAATAATATTGATTAAGTAATAACGCTCATACTTGTTTCATGTCTGTGACAATATTATGGTGTGGGTACTTGAAATTTTGGGCTCGAAACATGCAGAGATTAGTGGTAAAAGTACATACATAATGTATAAATGTATCGGGGGGAACAATCGTAATTTTCCCTTTTTGTTCATATTTGTTCTGAACACTGTACTCCTCCAACTGATTAAAATGAGAAATTATTTTTTGTCGTTCGTCAGAACTGATGGTTTGAAAACAACTGAAGCGAATACACTTGCAGTCTTCTCCAATCTTTACGTAACTTCTTCATAACTTCAATCTTATTCTTATATATATATTCCATGCTACTTGTGTAGCTGCCCACAAGGACGTAAATTAATAAATAAAAATAAATAAATAACATCAGTCAATCTGCCTGTTTTTAAAAATAAAGTAAAAATAAAAATATTTTTTATTATACTTGACACAATTTGACACCAATCTCATCTCCCAACTGATAATTATTGATAAAGTATTTACATTTGTAACTCATTGATTATTTTTGTAATCAATATAAAGATTTTTACCTTTTAGCTTGGACTTTCATTTTCTTTGTAACTCATTGATTATTTTTGTAATCAATATAAAGATTTTTACCTTTTAGCTTGGACTTTCATTTTCTTTGTAACTCATTGATTATTTTTGTAATCAATATAAAGATTTTTACCTTTTAGCTTGGACTTTCATTTTCTTTTTCATAGCTGCAGGATCCTCAGCATGGTGTTTTTCAGAAACTTTTATTTTCATACGAGCTATGTATTCATCAGTGTTTTCTATATTTGTTCTGATTGACCCTATCTTGACCTAAAACAATATAAATATATTTTTATTTTTTATGTAAACAAGATTACAATCGAGGGGCAATAAATTTAAGAGCATTACTTAAATAAATAATAAAAATGACAAGCAAACAAACAACTAACCTCAAGTTCTTCAGTACGATGCATGTAATTGTAAAGCTGATTATTGAAAGATACCTGAGTAACTTCCATTTGATTTTCAACGTTGGCACTATTTTGATTACTGGCATAACCTTTTCTCGTTTTATCTTGGAGATATCTCCGTACTTCCTTCGTCACCTAAAATAATGATTAACTATCAGTTAATGTGAAAATTGAACTAGTTATGTATAAATCTTTCATGGAAAATAGTTTATTATCATTATATTTTTAGAAGAAAAATCCTACTTTAATTCTCTCCAAGTGGTAAAGATCTTGTTGAAGATGCCTTATTTTCATTTTCAATTTTGCATGTTCCCATTCCATAGATAAAATATGTTTTTTAAAGCTTGTAGTAGCTCGCATAGCTTTTATTTTCATCTGACCAGCTTCCTGAAAATTATAAATTGTACATAAAAATATTAATTTCTTAATAAAAACTTGTGCATGATGCAATCATTTATTTTATTTTTTTGTTTAATATAATTTCCTATATTTCTTGAATTTTTCAAATTAATTTAGCATTTATGTACAATGGGATATATGGTGCCTTAAAAAATAGCACAATGATTTTTAATTATTTTTCCACTTTTTGTAAAAGAGTATCATTCCTCTGGTTTATGACGTTACGTTCCGCCACAATGTTTATAAGTCAAAATAGTTGTAAGTCAAATTTTATACAAAAAAATCTTAATTAAAAATCAATACTTATACAAAATGAAAAATAATGCATATTATTTACACCTAATGGTTATTATTTTTATAAATGCACATAATTGGAAAATTTAACATTACTCATTGTATCCTGTATCCATGCTTATATCCACTGATGCATCTTGAGATGTTTTAGCCGAATTCACCGCGTAAAACAAATAGAATTACGATCTCACTACCTGCACATACTATGACTGACTCACTGTGCATTGGAAAAATAAAAGATGACATAATCTATTTATTTCTCTATTCAATATTCTGACAACAGATTTACAAATTATGATATTTATATATATACTCGTATGTACTATAAATTTTGTGGTTGCAAGTCGAGGTAGTCTGGTAATCAGGGACTGGTTATATTTCCAAAATTTACCAATAACTTGTATTACCACAGATTCCCTTGGGATTCAATTCCCTGATTATAGTCTTGTTATCTTGGATATGGATTCCTTATAATAGAAACTCAGTATTTCCAGGTAACAATATTACATTTATTACAACACGTTACAGTCAATATAATTATACACTTTAGTGATAGTTTAGATATTCAGAAGAAGCTGTGATGGAAAAAAGCTCTTCCCACGGATGCGGCCCCTTATAAGGCTCGCCTCCACCCACTTATCCACACACTTCCATGACACACACACACATAAAAGGTGTCCAGCGGAAAATTTTCAAGTTTAATATAAAATTTTTAAAAGAACTACAATGTTATTCTCATATTTTATTTATACAAAATAGGGTTTGACAATGCAGATTTTACGTTTTATAAACAATATCATCTAAATGCCATCCATTTCTCTTAAGACACTCTTGCAATCAGACTCTTAAATTTGCAAACACGCGAGAGAAAAGCGTTGGTTCAATGGCAGCAACTTCACGGCAGATATTTTCTTGTAGGGTCTGAATTGTTCGAGGATTGTTGCTGTAAACTCTCGACTTAAGGTATCCCCACAAAAAAATACAGAACGAAGTATAACGTAACATACGTGTCTTAAAAAATATAAGCAAATTAATTATGTATTAATTTTTGCAGTTTTATTTTTAACCTGTAATTAAAACAATATGACATCACTCCTGCAACAACACTGAACAATATCAGTTTTGGGCTGACCTGAGTTATAATAATAATGTGTTAATTCCAGCGTGATCAGGTAGGTTGTTAGTGCAAGACCCGAATCGCCATAAAAATAACATATACAATATAATACATTTAAGTAACAAAATAATATTGGAAAATTTCCCATTCGTCTCACAGATCTACAATTAATAGAAATTATTTTAATTGTTGCTACTGTAGGAGTTGATGGTGTAGATGTTGTTGTTGTTTAAATATGATTTAATATAATTTAGTTATTTATATGTTAAAAAATATACATACCAATATTTTCATGTTGACAGCATCAACATCATCTTGCTTTATTAAAATTGCACTATTAAAATCTCCTTCATGTCCTGTGGTTTCGATTTCCACAAACCCACTTTTCATCACTAGCTGAAATGAGAGAAGGACATTATTCAGAGAAATCAATAAAATTAAAAAGAATATAAACTTCGTAATCTGTAAGTTTAGAAAAATATTTCAATTTTGTACAACAAAATGGAGACATTTTTATTTAATTTATTGTTAATAAATTACATATAATGCATTCACAAGCATTTATCAAAACTATAAATAAAATTTTATTAAATATTAAATTCAGTCCATAGTACAATATTGTGTTATAAACAATGAACAGTGATAAAAGCTTGGAGATGTGTGAAATTTACATTAAAAGAAAAGCTGCTTGTGTAGTCCAAAAGTAAGAAATAAGGTAATACAAAGTGATGCATAAAATTTTTATAATGAACATTAACAAGACTATTTATCCCTATAAAAAAGTAATTGGGTTGAATACAAACAGAACTACTTTATTTTATATTATTTATCATCTGTCCAATGTTTTTTTATTCTTGTAAATTGTAATAGCAATGCCCCCCTTTTAAATACAATAACTATTTTTTCTTTTATAAAGGATGTGCGTTAATATATCTTCTATCATTAATAGAATTTATAATATTTTGTACTATAATTGAATTATGTACAATATTAAAAAGGAATAAATAAACATCAACAAAAAACTCTAAATGTAGTCAATACCGTTGTAATGAGTTCTGGTTTGGTTCAGATAAAAGTGCTACGAAGACAAATATACTACACCTGTATTGATACATTCCTTGCTGAAATTTCAATGTTATTGCGAAGATGGGAAATTTCAGTTCTCATTTTATGTCCAGCCGCTTTCATATTCAAGCTGCGCTTAAGCCATAATGCATTAGCTGCCTCTACTTCAGCGATCTCTGCACATGCAGCTTTAATCTAAACATATTAGAAAAAACGTTTGAAACATCAAAAATATTTTTTTAATATATCATTAAAAATGTGCTAAATTAGAGTATACTTTTTATCATAATTTTATTTGACAAATTTTTTATACATCAGAAGTGAACATACAATAATATAATACACTTATTAGTTGACTGTGTGGGATACAGTAGGTATCCATCCACCTCTGATTTAAAAAGCATTGTCCTGGCTACTTTGCTACTACCGCCTGTGTTAAAGGAAACGGTTTTTTTTCTGTGTTGTTGCAGTGTTATTTAATTAAAATTAAAAAGAATGTTGTAAATCTAAAGTGAATCATTAGTGTATTGTATTCTGAATAAGCTAGAATGCTAAACAGCGATGCTTCTGACTAATCTCTACCCAATTGAATAATATATTGAGTCCATATTTGCATAATTTTTTGTAAGTGAATGATTTCTTGTCAGTGTTAAGTGTGTTGTACAGTTTTGGAGCTAAAAACATATAAAGGGGTCAAAAGAATATCCTTATTGCTCTCGGAACAGGTGTGTAGATATTTATTCATTGTCTTGTGTTATCACCATGATTTATTGCTAAAGGTAAGTTATTGTTTGAGTGGAAATATTATACAAGTTTCAACATATGAATTAGTTGTACGTCTAGAACATTGTACTCCTTAAATAGAAGATCTGCTGGATACCTAAAAGGACGGCCACTTATTATTACCCTTAAAATTGTCTTTTCTACTCTTTAAACCGACTCTAATATTGTTTATGATGCTCCTCCCCAAACTAAAATCGCATAACTAATTAAAGAGTGCATAGTACACTGATCTTAAGTCTATAATCAATTATATATTGTATTCCTTTAAAAAAGTAAATTAGTTTTCTTATGCATTTAGCTAGATTCAATATATGTTATTTACAGTTAAGATGTAATGAATGAGGATAAGTGTAAAATTATATTTTGAAAACTTTTCAGTAGATACGGACACTCAGGAACGTGCCCTAGGTCTAGATGAATGGGTGGGTACATTTTTAAAAATGACTTAGAAATGTTCTACATAAACTGTCTATAATATACTATTATTATTTTAACTGTAAACCAATGTAAATATTGATTACTTGAATAAAAAAAATTATGCTTCTAAAATCTATAAGATGTAAGATTATTATACATACTTACTTACTTACCATCACGCCGTTTCCCCGTGGGGGTAGGCAGAGAGGATAGAGCGCCACACTCTTCTGTCCTGACATACAATTCTCGCCTCATCCACATTCATACATCTTGTCATACAAGCTCGCCGATTGTTGAGGCTTCTAACAGAACCATCCTCCATTATCTGGTTTACCTGGTCGTGCCAAGTCTTCCGCGGACGTCCTCTATTTCTGGTTCCATCAACACTTGCGTCATATATCTTTCTTACCATTCTCTCCTCATTCATCATTTCCATATGACCAAACCACCTAAGTGATCCTTTCTTAATCTTACTCACTATACTAACATTTATTATTATACATTTCCTAAGTATTTTGTATATTTCCTTGATGTAAATTTTTCCTATAGCACTTTTTTGATACATATTGTATTTTTTCTATCTGCAGATAAATTCACAATAAATTTTCAATTTTTTCAATACCAGAGACTATTTCGTCTTATTTGTGTTTTTTATACCTTTATTTCATTATCAACTTTAATCCTCCTGAGCTTGCACATATTTATCCAGACTGTTTCATCCAACACAGGTGGCATATTACTTATCAAGTCCAATTGGTCCAGCCTAGTAAAATAAAAATTTATTTTTGGTTGTATACTGATATAATCAATTTATTATATAAAAAAATAAAAATTCAAATTTATTCTTACGCTTTCAAAAAGTCATTACAATCTACATGCAAAAACTCCGGTTTTTCTTTAATTAAACACGCTTGTGCCATTTCGTATAAAACTCCCGGAGTCATGGATGCCCTTAATTGCCATTTTGGTCTTTTCCTAAAATTTTTGAATACATATTTTTGCAAATGTAAATGATATAGTACGTATTTACAATATTCTTGAAATCTTTGAAACATACTTAAAAAGTTTATAGCATATATCTGCGACAATTGGGGAAACATCACTAAAATTGGATTTGAAGTTCTTGTCCAGTGCACGATCACGAGTCATGAGAGTTTCGTAAGCGGTGTGACAATCTGATTGTTGTATTTGAATGTCTTGTATCTCTTTTTGGATATTCTCCAAATCTGTTTCATTGTTCGATATCTGTAATCTGTTAAGAAAAGCACAAAGATTTACAATAGTTTCAGTCTGCTAATTTTTATTTAACTAAGACAAGATAATCATAAAATCAAATCTAGTATTATATTTTTACGTAGGGAAGCGAATTTAGTAACTTGTTTAACTTGAAATGGAAAACTGAAATATAAAATGGTTTTAATGTGTGCGCCAATAAGTTTTTTTGCAAACCTTTTCTCATATAAACAAAGTTTCAGACAGCTTTCAGGTTAAAATATGCTATCTTCAGAATTAATAACCCAACATGATATACATAGTACTTACTGATGATTATTTATATATGATTTGAATGAATAAAAAACTGAAGCATTTTGGAAATGAATAAACCTTGACTCACTCTAAATTTTGTATTTTTTCAACTGTCACGATCCGATCAAGATGGCTTACTCTTAAACGCATTAATTTCAAATCTTCCTGCCCGATAGCAGAGTCCACTTTTAATTTAAGTACATAAAATTCACTGAGTTTTTGGTTAAATCTACTTATTGTTTCATTCAAAGAAGCTGAGAGTTTTCCATATTCAGATCGAAGCATTTTTCTATATTTTTCTCTTTCTTCATTACGAAACTCAACATTCTTTTCCCACTCATTTATCATCTTAAGATCATCTTCAGTAAAATCTTCTGGTTCTTTAATAAGCTTGAAACAGAAAAAAAATTAAATACTTTAAATCATCTAGGTAAATATTTGACGTACAAAAATTCTAAATTTATAAATATGTATTTTTTTACCATGCATTGTGGAGGGGGAATTGGCTTTTTTATTTCTTCGTGCCAAAGCTTTTCTAATACACCATCCATTATATACATAAGAGCTCTCTCCCTAAAATCATCCTTTGGTCCTAAATCTGGTGGGGGTATTACAACTTGGCTTGGACTTATGTATGGAGTAATTCCAACCTGAAATATGTGTTAAAAACATTTTACTTAAAATTCTCTTTTACCTCTTTTTCATCACTTTTTAACCAGAATGTGTTTCCTTTTCAATATAATTGCCCCTATTTTCAATTATTTATTAAAAGTGGAATTTTTTTTTATGAAAAAATGCATATTGCACTATAAACCATCCAATGATACCTCATCTTCTTCGACTGTAATCAGTTTGGAGGGGATTTCTTCTTGGGACCATGGAGGATCACTGATATAAATATTAATTCTGTCCTCACTTTCTTTCAATATCGATAATATATTTAACTCTGAAAAATCATTATTAACACATTCAAAAATGTCCAATCATAATAATATTAATAAATTTAAAATTAAGTTACATATTCATCTACCTACCCGATATTATAACATTTAATCTTTTATTTTTTTCCTCAATCATAGCTAGTTCTTTTTGTTTGTTTGTCATCATATCATCAAATTGCTTATTAAACCATACTCTAATCATATGTGTATTATGCTAAAAAGCAAAGAAAAAACTAATAATAATAAGATCACAAATTTTCATAAATAATGGGTGTCCAGCGGAAAAATTTCAAGATTAAATTGTAATTGGTCGTAAACTATCAGGGTGAGGTAAGTGGGAGGGGTATTGTTTGACGTGCTTAATTTGCAGATTTGCCAGTTGCAATGAGTCACTGGTCGGGAGCGCACCGCGCGTTCGCGGTTGAGCAATATTAATTGGTTCGTGCGTGTCGCACTTTTTGTACTCACTTTAATATTCGACAAGTAAGTGATAGGCCAAGCAAGCAACTTATCTGGTGTTGGATTCAAAAGTTCAGACAAGAAGGGACAATGATTAACCAAACTCCTCCGGGACCATCAACTTCAGCAGCGATGTCAGAACATGTGGCTCAAGTTCGATGCAAAATTATGCGCAATCCACGTAAATCGATAAGAAAGCTTGCAGTCTGTACTGGAATAAAAAATCAACAGCGCACGTTATTTTGAAAAAGAAACTACAATTTCACCCATACAAACTGCAAATCATGCAGTTTCTCAACGAAAATGACTATTCTTTATGTGAAACCTTAATGAGAACGATACTGGAACGTTTTGGAACAGTATGAACGCTTTGAAACATATTGTTTACTGATGAAGCACATTTTAATATCGATGGTTATATTAATAAACAGATTAGCCCTTATTTTTTTAACCAGCAAGAGACAGTCACTGCTGACGTGTATTGCCGAATGATCAACGAGTTTTTGGTACTGATACTGCAGCCGTTTTCTGGGTTCAACAACAGAACACAATTTCAGCTTGACAGGACCACTCCACACACAGCTAGAGTTTCAAAAGAGAAGCTGAGGGGAATTTATCCCAATAAATTAATTAGCAAGTACGGAGACATACCCTGGGCACCTCGGTCACCGGACCTTACACCGTGCGACTTTTTTTTGCGGGGATATCTTAAATCAAGAGTTTACAGCAACAATCCTCCAGCAATTCAGGCCCTACAAAAAAATATCCGCCATGAAGTTGCTGCCATTGAACCAACGCTTTGCTCTCGCGTGTTTACAAATTTAAGAGTCTGATTGCAAGAGTGTCCTAGATAAATGGATGGCATTTAGACAATATTGTTTATAAAACTTAAAATTAGTATTGTTATACTCCATTTTGTATAAATAAAATATGAGAATAACATTGTAATTTTTATTTTTTATTTAATATTATACTTGAAATTTTCCGCTGGCCACCCTTTACTAACAATCCGTATCTAGTTTTGTCCGGGATTCATAATTAGTTATAATTTAAGAAAGTTGTTTAGGGGCAGAAGTGGCTATTGTTTTGCAGAGGCTCTAAATAATAATAGTGTATACAATTTGGTCCAGGACGGGGGTGAAGGGAAGGTAAAGTTATTATATTTTTTTCAGGATTATAAAAAATAGCTAAGGAGGATGGTTCCATCATTTTGCTTAGGATTCTAACAAATAACTATATAAACAATATATATTTGACTATGTCCAAGAATACACAATTACTGAACTTTTACCTCCAAAGGCATTTTTATTAAGACATATTATAGATATTTCATAGTGACAAAACTGTTTATATTATATTATACGGGAAGTATGGAAGTATGGGTATTAAAGAGCTTACGACCTGTCTTCGCTTGGCTTAAGTGATCACTTTACACAATATAACATTCACCAATTCTACCCACAATCAGCTTCCGCATCTATCAAATTTTTGGAAGTTATATATATGTTACTATGTTGAAATATTTCAAGTTTTTAAGTACAACAATATAATATAATATAAATAGCTTTGTCTCTATAAGATATGTATAATTTGTCTCAATAACAATATAAAATTTATATTGGGGGAGGATACTAAAGAATAATTATGTAAAATTTTAAATGGATAGCATTCAATATAAAACACATATGGTCAGGGAGAAATGGGATTATACCTATCTTTTGTGCAGAGTCCTAAACAATAACTATGAAAAATTTGGTTTATAGCAGTCAAAGGGTTAAGTTTGTTTTAAAATAATAAATGTACATTTATGAACAACTAACTTCTGTCAAAGTTGTTTGCCATCTCATTTGTAAATTGGACTGTGTAAGCATTTGTGGATAACTGGATGCTATAGGAGTAATAAATAAGTGAGCAGATGAACCAGTCAATTGATAAATAAACTCTTCAATTGTTTTGGTTTCGCTCTCTTCAATTTTTGGTTCTTCAGAAATAGTTTCTTCTTCCACTGGTACACTTTTTATGCTTATCAATGATGATTCTACTCTATAAATCAATTGTAAAAACATTATACAAGTATGCTATAATAAATATGTTAATTTTGTAAATATGTACACTCACTAGTCAATGCATAAACATACTAATTTGATAAACAAATATATTCACAGGAGATGCTAAATTTTTACTAGTAGAAGTATACATTTTCAAACCTGAAATAGTAAAAGTATCTACAGACAAAAATCCATCAATTACCAATCACATAACCTATAAATTTGATGTGTCTTGTCTATTTGTGAATATTAAATAAAGTAAAAACAACATAATGATTAGAGTAAAGGGTTAGATCAATTTGAAAAAAAAAGTTATTTTTATTTTTTATTTATATTATATTTTAAGTAATTTACCAGAGATTTACTACTACCATGCATTTCCCAAATACAAAGATTTTAATTCTCGAAATGCACCTATAAAAAATATATATGTGTGAAACTGTAAACTAGTATTCCCTTTTTACACTGACTTGGACGGCGTTTCCATTTTTGGAAGCAAGCCTGGAACTCATTTTCTGAAACACTGTTGGGAACCTAACATTCTGTTGGATATCAGTTATATTAGAAAATTTTCATCCCTTTGGCACAACTTCAAAATTTGGAAATGGCCAGAAATCATAGGCTGCTAAGTCAAGTGAACATGTAGAATGATCTAATTGGATAATTGCTTTTTGGACCAGAAAGTCTCTCGCAATGAACGCACTGTGACTGCTCTAAATTTAGGTTGCCTTTCTTGCTAACTTCCCTAACTAGCATAGCTAACTAAGAACTGACTATAGCTTGAAATTTATGCATGTATCAGTTCAAACACAAATATACTCATGTGATTTCGATATGTTTCATCACGGGCGACTACGCAGCCATTCCGGGAATTAAATTATCACACTTAATATGCAGGCCTACAATATTAAATCTATGTATTTCACTCGTTTGGTACGTTGTATAAAATTACTACTCTAAACTGCAAACTATTAATAGTGTCTATTTATTTCTAAATATCATTATTTATACTTACACAACACTGGTAGACGGTAAAGGAATCCAAGGCATAAACAAATTTTCACCTTGCATAGATTCAATCCGTCTAAAATTTTCAACCACAAATAATTCAATTTTATTGGCAGGGGTTTGCGGGATGAGAGGATAATTTTCGACAAAATTGGATGTAAAAATTGCATGTAACTCTTTACCAATGACATCCATTGTATCCCAAAATTTACATTTTATCCATTCAGTAATCTTATCTTGATTTTTTATTTGTTCTTCTAGTTCTGCATGTACAGTTTCACGTTCATCTGCAGCCTATTAATTTGTAATATTATTATTTCTGTGTTTATATACTTTGTGCATATTGTACATCATTTTCTTTCAATATTTTATTAATTTTTCTTTTGCGTTGAATCTAAATCTAAATCGACGGAGTTGGACTTGTGTGATGGAGAAATCGAGTAATTAGTAAATGCTCTTTTTGATTGTAATAAATGTTATATGGTGATATAAAAATACATCTTTATTGTTACACATTGTAAGTATAAAATTTTAGTCAAAGGATATACAATATATTGACATCTAAGAAGCAGCATGATATAACTCATAAGTCAAGAAAAATTGAGTTATGGTACGATTGCCGTTTCGATCTGTCAAACTAGTATAACGATTCAGTCGACTGCAGAACCACTTTTGTCATCACTGCACAATTAAAACGTATAGCATCATGACACAACTCATACAGTTACCATGGACGATATATGGGAGGATGATGTTAAGATGAATGTTGCACTGTTTTTAGTTAATTTTTGTGTGTTTAAATCAAAATTACATTAATCCTTGGACACTCCATTCAGTTTCTGTATGTCATGACCACTTGGACAAGTTTATAAAGGATATTCCCAAATTGCCATCACATTATTGTCGCCAATCAACAAGGAGATTGTACCTTCAAACTGACATAACATCAAAGGCTCAACTCTACAACATTTACACAAGCAAATGCAAAGAAGAAAAACTTACCCCTTTAAGCAGATTTGTGTTTGATAGAAAGTGTAAATCAGAAAGAATCAGTATTTTCACCCCTCGCAAAGATCAGTGTGACTTGTGTTATAAGTACAAATTGAAGAATATAACAACTGAAGTGTGTGAGGCTCACTGCATTTGAAAAAGCTAGCACAAGACGAGAACGCAAAAGATAAGCTGTTAGCTGAAGAATGAAAAATTTTTGCCTTTTGTAGTGACCTTATGGCGATCAAGCTCCTACTACTACTACATATGCATAATTTGATTTAGATCAGTCAAAAGATTGTATAGAAAACAGACAGACATACAGTCACATATATAGAAAAAAAATGTTAAAATAATTTAACAAAACACCTACCTGTTTATCTCTTTGTGCTTGTGCATCTAAATGCAAATTGAAAATATTCAAAGGTAATTGATGCATTGGAGGAGCTAGAATATTATCTTCTAACAAAACAAGTAATCTTTCTTGCAAAGAATCAAACTCTCGTTGTAAAATATTACGTTGTTCTGTCCACTGTGTGGTTTCTTGCTGTTCCTTTATGTTCTCGATTCTCTGTATCCACGTTTCTAATTATTGAAATACATCAATTATATTAGATTGTAGAATATTCAGAAATCAACCAAAAACATTAATGCTTAACTAGAAAATATATTCATATTATTATTATATTTTAGATTCTAGATGTAACCCATCCATAATAATAATGGTGGGAAATTGATAGTTTTTATTTCATTAATTTATTTTTAAAAATCAATGAAAACACAATAGCAAAATAATTGAAAAGTTTAAATTGATACACTGATATTAATGTTTATATCAATTTTCTTTTTATTCTTCCATCTATCAATTTTGATAGTTAATAAGTAAGTCATTTATTATGTCGATCAATGATGTTCCTCATTCAAAATTATTATGACAAATTCAAAATCTGCTTTTGTTCAAAATTATTTACACATGAAGACACACAAATTTACTGAGGAATGTAAGGCTATTACATATATATGTAGGGTTCCATTATTAATACTCAATATTTGACAAGCACTAAGCTAACCAGTTAGCCAGGTAGTCTGCATGTGAAAATCATAATTAAGGCACAAAGTATACATACCATCACAATCATCAAATATATCAAACCATACTATTTCTTCAGGTAAGATTCCTGATATCTGATCAACACCTTTAAGAGGTAGGTTTGAAGATACATTGTGTACGGTCAATGTTCCGTAATATGTTAAAGAAGCAGCATATCTTTGTTGAGGATCGACTAGTGCATATTTTATAGACTCATCAAAACAATGCTTCGCTTTTATTTTAAATTCTGAAAATAAAAATAATATCATTTGATAATTTTTATAGCATAATTTTTGTAAAAACTTTCACCTCAAGAGAGCTTTACACATAAATTGTTTATAGTCCTACACTATCTTTGTATTTAAAATTAAAAATTGTAATTCAAACTTATGGAAATGATTTTTTGAAAAGGTGCCTTTTTAGTCTCTATTTAAATAAAGTCTCTGACGCATTATTTCTTATGACGGAGGACAAAGGGTTCCACGCTTTTGGGCCTGCCACTGCTAATGCCCGTTCACTAAACTCAGACTTCTGGCAACGGCTGGTCAGTTCTACAACCCATTCTACGGCAGTTTCAGCTGAAACATTGGCAGGCCAGCATTTAATATAAGCAAATTAAATATTTTATTAAAAGGGGGACTTAACACAATCCTCGTCTTACAAGTTTGTAGATTGACTTACTCAATTCTGGTTCAAAAATTGATGCTTTATAAATTATAATTCCATCCATTCCCCAAGACAGCACACCACCACGATCTTTAGATATAGAGATTCCAGATATTTCAAAATCCATGGGAATTAAATATTCAGTGTTAAGTTTCAAAAAATCCTCCTTGAAAAAATAAAAGTTTTACAATACTAAAGTAGATTTGTTACTGCTTTACAAGTAAAACATATATATCACACACACATATATATATATATATATATATATATATATATATGTTGTATCAAGGTTGAAATATCTGTGGTTTATTTAAGCTGTTGTCTAATATTTCTAATGTGATGAAAAAATTAAATTTAAAATTAATTCATTTTAATCAAAAAATATAATTTAAAAACTCATCACCTCGAGAATAAAATTGAACACTTGAAGTTCTTTCGGTAGAGTGTTAACTCCAATCATCAAATTATTTTCTAAATGAAAGACTGTCATCAGCGTGGGTTCAATTCTGCCAATAGTAGAGATTTGCTTACTGGTTAAAAAATTATAGCACATCAATACTTTTTCTGGAACTATAATTAAAAATGGTGAATTGAAAATAAATTATCACATAATACTTTTAGAATATGTGAGGATCATTCATATAGTAAGAATTGTTTTGTCATAAACACTAATTAACTCTAATTACAAAGAAAATATATGATAAATGACTTTTCAATATAACCCCCGTTGATGTCAAAGCATTTTTGAGACCGAAAGACGAGCTTGATTATCACATTTTTAAAGAATTCTGCTACCCGTTCCTCAAATCATTGTTGACATTTTCATGGATACCATCATCAATTTGCATACCAATCATCCAATCCAATCAAAAATTCCTTTAATTTGGTGAAAAGATGAAAGTCCGATGGCATCAGGTCCGGGCTGCATAGTGGATAGTCCAGTAGTTCTCACCCAAACTTCTGCTGCTCGTTTGCCATGTTTCAAACAACGTGAGTTCAATTAATAATTGGCAACACTAATGATAGACGTAGCTATTAAAATACCGCTGAGGTATTTCGTCTGATGTACTGAAAAGCTTGGAACTAATAAGCAGGGTTGCAGATAAATTATGACAATTTATTTCTGTCTAAAATGCCTTCTTATATTGTAAACATACGCAAAAGATTCTTACTTTAAAAATGTCAGTTGAATAAATTATGTATTATTCAAGAAAACAAAACTTACTGTTTGTATAAACATTTACAATCAAGGCTAGACTCATGAAAAACAAATCTTTTCCGATTGTTACAGACCAGCACTCCACAAGACTACTTTTAATATTTATCATATTCACAACATCTATGTTTGGAGGGATCTTGTACTAAAAATATAAATTATATTATTATTACTCCATATATGATTTAACAGTAGGAATACATAAACAATTATTGTGGTCGCCATAATCAAGAATTCTGATGAATGTAAGTCAATAGGAATGCAGCGAATGACATTCCACAATTATTCAACTTGTACATATAAAATAAATAACTATTATAAAATATTTTTAAAAAATGCCAGATTCTACTTTCCTGATGAAATTTCTGATTGAGGGTCATCTCTAGTTTGAAAAAGAATATGCAAGGTTCGAGAATTTATTATTTCTTCCTTGGAAAACTTCAGAATAAGAACCGATGGATGTCATTAAGGTCCGTGTCCACAGAAGAAGACAACCTCAGAAATTTAGTTGAGACACATCTTAATACCGTGTACACGTGATGAGATTTTTTTCTGGAGGTAAACTCAGAAATGAGCTTGAGCTTGTTAGAAAGAGACAAAAAGTCAAACCATTGTACATGGCGTGCATTCTTTTATTGCTTTTTAACTGCTACTGGGGAGATTCAAAATCACCCAAACAATGACATTTAGCATACAAGTATGATGTAAGGTGCGAGGTGGTGAATCTGAGACACATTGTGTACACAATGAATACAAAAGCCGAGAGTTGTCTCATGGGAGTAAAATCTCAAAGATTGTCTCAAGTCTAAATCTCCTAAAAATCTCTGTCCTGGACACGGGCCATTATGCATCTTTTCACATCAACACTTCGCACCCAGACGTGACAGATGGTGAAATTTTTTTTTATTATTTGAATAAACTATGGGAGTTTTACCTACCATTAAAACTCTTAGTATGTTGCCTTCCTTATCCAGAATATAAATTTGAAATAGCATCTCTTTTTCGGTCGCGTCTTCACTGTGCGTAGGTACTTTTCCCTCCCTTTTTATCCAATTGGTAGCCCTGCTTCGTCCGGTGGGTCCTTGCCATCGGGCAGGTGAAAGCCATTTTGTTTCTTTAGCTCTCACCAGGCAGAGCTTAAGTATATTCTGAATAAGGAAGGTAACATAATAAGAGTTTTAATGGTAGGTAAAACTCTCATATTATGTAATGCCGTTCCTTATTCAGAATATAAATTTGAGAAGTGTTTGTTATCGTCTGGTGGTAGGACGATGTCAATTGTGATTAATCTACTGGTTTAAAAAGACCTGCTACGGAAAAGGAATTACTTGACGGAATTAAAGAACCTTTTATCTTCTTTCTATAGTACTTGGAGAAGGTGTTTTCACATTACCAATTTCCTCTCTCTAAGATGTCTTGCATTGAGTAGTTTTCAATCCAGCTCAATGATGCTACTGCAGATGTAGTATTGCCTGCTGAAGCATTAATTCCAGCTTCTCTTAGAACAGATTTAACCCATCCTGCAATGATTGTGGATGATGCTGGTTTTGCAGGGCCACACATAGTTATGAAGAGGTTTGAACTGTTGCCTGCTTCTATTCTATGCTCTTTTGACAAATCACAGACCTTTTTCACCTAGTATACTGGATCCGGTGCTACCTTTGGAGATGGAGATTTGGAGAGATTCTAACCTAACTATGTGATGTAGAGTCAGTTTTAGAACCAAAAACTGGCCAAAAAGTAATGAAGTTCCTGGTTTCCACCAAATGACCCTGGGAACATCTTAGGAGAGTTAAGTCATGAACCCTTCGCTCTGAGGCCAGCAGCAGTATGGTAGCACAATGACTCGAAGCTTAGAATAGAATAACGTTATTGGTTTTGGCAAGTTACCCGTTAGCCAGATGCCTACTGTGCGAGGATCCCAAGTGGGGGATTTTGGAGGTTTGTTAATCGTATTTTTAATCCCTTTCATTATCTACTTTACCAGTGCACGTCTACTTAAGCTCTCTTTATTAGTTGGATTACAAGACATAGATATAGCTGACTTGTGCAGGGCAATCGTACTAGGCGCTAGTCTTTCTACAATTTTTAAGTGTGCTAGGAAACGAGCAAGTTGAGTCCCTGAAGGATTTTTGGAATCGACTTTCTCTGTTGTTGTCCAGATACTCCATCTTTTCCAGGCTTGCTTATATGTGTTTAAGATAGAATTTCTCCAGTTCGCAGTAATAAATTTTTCTCTTCTAGGAACCAATCTTTTATGGATTCTTCCCACCCCCAACCAACCACACATCAAGATGCATGCCCTGAATCCTGGGAGGGTAACAACCTGTTGCTGTGTTGATTAGGGTATTTAGGAGGTTTGGGACTTCTAGAGGAGGTGCAATGGCTCGTGCTCTCGCATCTGGTAATCAAAACACCTTGGGTCATCTGTGGGTCACTAGCATGTACATTCCTGAACACTTTTAACATGTGTGCCAGAACACGAGGGATGAGATATGGCCAAAAACCCACGCCAGTGGGAAATGCCACGTTCTGCTGAATGCGTTGAGAAACAATGCCTGCCTGTCGCTTGGGTCTAGGGACACATAGCTCTTCAGCTCGAATAGATCCACCATTGGAACTCCCCATATTTTAAAGATGTTCTTTATGGCAGGGGGGAGAAGATGCCACTCTGACAATTTTGAGCCTCTCGATAGACGATCCGTTAAACCGTTGCCAGATAGGAACTGACTCTCCATGACTATGTTGTGCTGGTCTAGCATCCTCATTATCCGAAATGTAAGGTGTAACATGGCCACCGATCTGGTTCCTCCCTCGTTGCAGAGA
This sequence comes from Eubasilissa regina, assembly GCA_022840565.1. NCBI lineage: Eukaryota > Metazoa > Arthropoda > Insecta > Trichoptera > Phryganeidae > Eubasilissa > Eubasilissa regina. The sequence continues at coordinate 35,122,224 of JAINEB010000018.1, forward strand.
TATGCCAAAACAGTCTGGTTGTCCGATTGAATGAGTACTGAAGAATTCCTCAAACTCTCATTCAGCCATTCGAATGCCTTTAAAATTGCAAACATCTCTTTTTGATTGCTGTGCCATAACGCTTGCTCCTCTGTCCAGCGACCTGATATATGATGATCATCCGTCTGAACTCCCCAACCTGTGCCCGCTGCTTCTGTTGACATGAAATGTGTGGCTGGAGGATTGTGAATCGCAAATCCAAAACAAAAATCTTTCTGTACCTGGGGGTTCATTTGAACTATCTTGTTAGGGAGGCATTTCCGCATGGTATTCGACTGCAGTTGCATGTGACGACAGTGAAGGCGTCCCCTAGGTACCACGAAACTGACAAAATTTAATAATCCTAGGGTGGATTGAGTCCGTCTCAGGGACCAAGAGTTCTCTGTCACTAGCCTTCGAAGCGCAGCCCGGAGCTTCTGGCATTTGTTCCGAGATAGGCGTTTCATGCCGTATTTGGTGTCCCATGTTATTCTTAGGTATTCCAGTTCTTGGGTCGGGATGGAGATGCACTTGGACATGTTTGACTCCCACCCCAAGGAATGAAGCAAGGTTGAAGTGTCCCTTGTCTGGATTTCCAATATTTCTCTGGACTAATGTGCCAGGAGAAAATCGTCCAGATAAACCGCAATTTGAATACCCTTTTACCTCATGATTCTTGCAATCCAATTGGAGATGGTGGCAAATGCTTGCGGTGCACTGGCAAGGCCGAATGGCAGGCAAGTCATTTGAAGGGATTGCCCCTTGTAAAACAAGCGAAGGAACTTTCGATGGGATGCCTTTACGGGTATGTGAAAGTACACTTGAGACAGATCTATTTTTGTCATCCAATCGTTTGGCTGTTAAAAGGGTGGAATTCTGTGATGAGATGAGGAAAAGTGTTTCGTAATCACGTGGGTGTGGAGGCCTTTTAAGTTGAAAATAGAAAAAGTTGAAGATCTGTTGCCTTTCTTTATCAGGAACATCCGAGGGTGGAAGCCTGAGGATTGGTCTGCTAGCTCCAGAATCCCCTGAGCAAGCATTCCTGTAATTTGGCGGGTCATGTCCGAAGAATCAGGAGTTTTGAACTGCAACTGCAACCTCTGCGATGATCTGACTAACAGAGGCTTGGATATGAATGGGATTCAGTATCCTGAAATTATCTTCAGAATGACGCTGGATGCATGGAACTCCTGCCATTTCTGAAGATACTCCACTAGCCGTCCTGCTTGGAAAACATTATTTGTTATTGGAGCGGGGAGCACTAACAGTGAGTCACTTAGTGGACGCACAATCCGACCTCGTGAACGCTCCCAAGTTGTCCCTAACACTGGAACGAGCAAATGTCGGTTGACCAGATGGATTCGGCATTTTAAGCACCTTGTATATACCACCAAGCCTCTACAACTCTGAGAAAAAAGCCTTCTCTTCGAACAGACAACTGTTGCTCAGAGGAATCTTGTACAATGATTGAGCCTCGTGCTTGTTTCTTAGCGCCTATAAGAAACGCTTACAATGGGACTCAATTACTTCCGCTCTCTTTCCACAAATTATCTGCTGGAGGTCGTCAAAGCAGCGATTAAAGTCACTCTGCCCCCTGAAAAAGTCCTCAATCTTACCAACCAGGCTATCTGCAGTGAGCTCCTCTGACTCGCCGAAGGCCCAGTTGATGAGCATCTGGAGACTACTCTGAAGTACCTACCGTTCCTTGAGCGCCGCATGTGTGACAGCCGCAAGTATTTTTTTGGTTGATGCCAACTGTAATGACGACTCATTAACTACCACTAGTTCGCTATTTTCTTCCAAGTCCCTGAAGCCGGGTTTTGCAATGTAATTATTCAGAACTTTGGCATAGCGAACGTCCAACCATTCTGCTGAATTAAATCGCTGCAAGAGTTCCTCGGTTTCGGATTCCACGGTTCAGCTAATTCCGTTGCGGCAGCTGGCATCTGAAAAACTACCCTCTCCTGACTAATGGAAGGCACTTCTGTTGCTTCTCTACTAGTATTTTGGGAGAAGCCAGAGTAATCGGAATTGCGGTTCACCACTTCGCGTTGCATTACAATTTCTCTCAAAACGCGATTGTTTCCCTCTAGCCCGCTTCGATCGACGGCGTGGTCCGGCTTCTTCCGTCTCAAGCCGATGCTTGGGTTTAGAGCCAATATCGTGGGACTCCAATACACCATAGCTCTCTGACCGCATTCGGTTATCGTCAATATAGTGATTCGAGATTATTTTTTCATTAATGCACAAAAACAATTCACAAGGTTTCCGTTATGTGATCGAGCGATGAAAGATCGATGCCAATTGAAACAGAATGGCTTCCGCTTGCCTGATGGCAAGGACGTGCTGGACGAAGCAGGGCTACCAATTGGATAAAAAGGGAGGGAAAAGTATCTACGCACAGTGAAAACGCGACCGAAAAAGAGGTGCTATCTCAAATTTATATTCTGGATAAGGAACGGCACTACATAATAATACTATACTCATTGATATGTTTTGTTATTTTTAGATTTTATTTATAAATCTTTAATATTAAAAGCCTAATTATATAATAAATACCTTCAAAAAAAATACTTGTCCAGCAGTTAACGCAGAAGCAATCAACTCATTTCCGCTTGCGGACCAGATTATGTGATTTAATTGTTCATCCGTCAGACACTTGAAGCAAATCATTCTTAGCTGTGTTTCAGCATGCACAATGCAAACACCATTATCGCTTTGAGATTTAATACACATTGCAATCAATGGTGAAGTTGGTGAACAAGAGATATACTCAATATAATTATTCAGTTTAGTTCTTGATAACTGCGAAAAAAATAATTAAGTTTGAATAAGATTTCAAATGCTATGCAACGGATGCACGGATGAAACTTTACTTGTGCGTCTCAGAGATTTTGCAGTAAAGGTCATCATGCATCAATTGTGTATAAAATAAAATATACAATGTATGACAGCTTGCTCTGTGCTTTACGCAAGTAAAAGTTTCATCCACGTGTACATAGACCCTTGGAATGTCGGTCCACCTTGCATAGATTGTATGATCATGCAAAAATGTGTTTTTAGGTAAATGCAGACAGGTTCAAGTTTGTGTTGTGGTTAAAAACAATTGAGCTCATCATATTAGCTGTGATTAAAAACAAATAGGGGTACCTACACAAGAGATTATTTAAGAAACTAACTGTAACTAGAACTGAATTAAGAGATACGGTCCCCTAGGCAAGATCTTACCATATAGGGATAACTATTTTACAAATAGAATAATATGTACTTAAGAAAATATTAACACAAGAAATGCTAGGTACACTGGAAAAAACTAATATCTGGAAAGGTCAGTAGCTGTCCTAATGTATAGTTTACGGCTACTTGAATATTAACTTTTTATTGTAGGTCATCACATTTGGTATACTCATAGTGACTCGAAGATCAAATTCTTCCTTTGAGAGCTGGACACAGGACATTATGCTATATTATTTATATACATTACCACTGCATTCAGGTTACTTTCGTTTCTCTTCTGCCAGCTCTAGGCCTCCCTTCCATACATCAGTGTCGGTACCGGGATTCCATTGTGCACCGCTAGTCTTGCCTCGGTTGACAAATTCCCGTTAGATATAATTCCATTCAAAGCGCCGTTCACTTTATTTCCTGCAGTCGCCCTCCTTTCGATATCATTCTCAGCCTTTCCGTTTCTATCAAACATACTTCCCAAATATACAAACTCATCTACTTGTTCCAAACATTCATTACCTACAAGTATTTTGCATGGTGTCTTGCTTTCTTCCTCAAATACCATCACTTTCGACTTGTTAACATTTATCATGAGGTCGCTTTCCTTGCATACATCGTACATTCTACTCACCAGATTCTGTAGTTCTTGTTCATTATTCGCCATCATCAGCGTACGATAAACAGCATACAATCAAATCGCCCATTTTTGCTCCTACATTCATACATTCATTACCTACAAGTATTTAGCACGATGTCTTGCTTTCCTCCTTCTCGAATACCTAAATTGAATTGCTAAAGTTAATTTCGATTTATTAGCTGGATGACATATTTTGTACCCCTGTTCTGCAAGACATCAACAAACTGTCATGGGATATGTTGGAGTAGCAGATTCTTGTTTTGATTGTGGTTAACATCCTTTGATGTTTAAATCCTGTTATCTAAACAAATATTCTTGATTTTAAATTTATCCTTAAGTGTTGTAAGACATTTTCTACCACTATATTCAATTTGGTTTGCGGTTAATGAAGCACTGTTCTCAATATTGTTAACGGTGGTTTGTAAAATATTGGCTATTTATACAATAATTCGCAGAGAAAGTACAATTTACCAAAAATGCCTTAATTTCAGCCATTTTTACCACAGGCATATCTTTTCCCTTACTCATGTTATTAAACAATGAAAAAATAATTAAAATATTCAAATCCCAAAGATAACACATACATATACTTTTATAATATTATATTTAAAGTCTCCAAATGGATAAACGAAAAGACATACAAAAAAACACATCACTACTTAATTTTTAAAGAAAGAAGACGAGTTAATGGGAACGCTGCTATGAATGTCAGCCAACAGAAATTAACGGCTATTTTAAACAGTATTTTCCGCAACTTTTGAAAGCCATACCTACCAATATGTACATATATCAAAAACATTAAAGTATTCATATAATTGGTTATATTGTAACTACATATCTCCTAATATTCCATTATCAAATACATACTTAGAAGCGATTATAATATTGTGAGAACCAACTGATTCATGAAAAAAAATTAATCAAAAATATATTTTTAGCAACGGGACTGAAACTCAGGACGTTCTATTGCTTTACCAATCAATCCATAATAATGCTATAAATTATTATATACATATATATGTTACTTTTTAATGAGACATATACTTTACCTTGTTGCAAGAAAAATAAATTATATCAAAAATATACTTACCAGTTGCCCGGAAACACTATTCCATAAACAAACGAGATTTTCACCATTAACGGTCACAATTGTGTTACCAGATGGATTTAAAACATCAATAAATCGAATTGATCTGGAGAATGAAAAATTATTAAAATACAGTAAAACCAGTTATATAATAAATTAAAATAGTCGACAAACAAAAATTTAAGTTTCAGATTGCATCCTATTAAATTCATCACTTTTATGGTGCGTGAGATGATAAGACTTTGATTATTCATCTCGGATGTTTGTTAGTAAAGGTTGATACATATCAGCTGATCATTATACACTGCGCACAAAATACAAAAAGCAATGAATAAGAGCTCGCTCCCCGCTCAACTCCACACTGTCCTTTACATGACTTTCGGGACAAGATGCAGGACAAATCTCAGGACTGTACATGCACTATTAGGGTTGTAAATGAGTAACCCCTCACAAAAAAAAAAAAACCTTTTCATTAAAAACTGTTGTAGCTACACTGTTACGGGGGTTTTAAAGAGCTAGTAAATTGTTTTCTATACAGTTAATGTTTTTGAAATTAATTAAGATTAATAACACGCTTATGTATATGTCATGGCTTGAAACAATTACCAATAGCAAAACCAGAGAAAATTTAATGTTATATATAAACCTTAGATTTGTAGAATAGTTTAAATTGTAATGTAATGCTGAATCAACTGCGGCAACATGATGAAAAAGGCATCATACAAGAACATCAATACTAACATACTGGCTAAAGTATTATTTTAACATAATCTCTAACTAACGAACAGATAAACATTTTCTGACCTTTGCCAAAAACGTACTATAGTAGTTTTAACTTGATCTTCTTCGTACGTAAACTTGAGAACTTCTCCACTCTTGGACACAGCTAATAAAGTTTCTCCAAGACCCCCAGTTATCATTTTATCCATCAACATATCGGGTGTATAGCTCCAGTCTTGAACCCATTCCTTATTTACTTTTATCAAATGCTAAAATTTTTTTGATAAATACATAATGCCAGTGATATAAAAAAAATTATCACAACACTTGTGTTTTCTTTCTGTTATGTATAATATTTACCGAAAGAAGATTTAAAATCTAGATTTAAAATTACGAATGTTATAATATACATATATTTAAAAAAATGTTTATTTGAATATCTGTGAAACTTCATCCTCAGTCAGAGATTACAATTAAATTTTTATAGAAAAATCTGTAATCTTTGAAGATGAACCCTCATATATTTTTTATACTTTTGCAAAACAATTATGAAGTAATATTTTTGTTGCTATAATTTATTTTATATTTAAGGAGTACTCCAGTGAGGCCAGCGTCATGAAAAAACTTGTATATAATAATGTAATATTTTGTATATACCGAAGATAATGCCATCTGTGGGGCCTAGCAACAGACGACAAACGGTTGAAATGAAAAAGGTAGTTACCATTTACTATGAGATATTAATAATAATAATAATAATAATTTATTTATTTGATTCATAGTACAGTACAGTGTGTTATTATATTGTTATAATCAGATAACATTGCAGCAAAGTAAAACATATATTTCGGTACCTTGCCCGCTACACTAGTATTTTACTGTATTATAGCAGACAGTGCCTTTCCGGTATAGTAATAAACAAAGTGTAGTATTCAATGTACAAATAAATATATATAAAGAGTAAATCAAGATGCGATAAATAGCATATAAATACAATGTTCAATGTACACATATAAAAAGTAAAAAATATTATATAAAGAGTAAAACAGAATGCAATTAATAGCATATAAATATAATGTAAAACTTAAAAGTAAATGCAATGTTCCATTTATAAAAAATTAAAAAACTAAGTAAAGTAAGAGTAAATAAGTAAATAACATACAAATATGAAGTAAACTTATGTAAAATTGTAACGCTCAATAAAAAACGATTGAAAAAAGTTCAGTTAAATAACATACTACAACTACAGAGAAGAGTAAAAAATGTAATATTCAATGCAATGATTTAATGTTATGCATTTTTATTATTGAAAGTAATACATATTACTAAAACATCATCTCAATTTTTTTTGTAGAAATTCTTAGATTTAATAGAAGAAAAACTATTTAAGACTTACCTTCATTAATAATTCTGGCCCATAAATAATTAATCCATTCTTGAAATACAAAATGGATGGTGTGTATGGGCCGCTATGTGAAGAATATTCTTTTGTCGCGATCATTCCAATCCCGTCACTAACAATCTGATGAAAAGAAACATGCAAACTTTTATTTATTACAATTTACAGAGTACATTCTCATTTAATTTGTGTAATAGAACTCACTGAATATATGTTTGCATCCTTGTCAATACAATAAAGATTCCCTTCAGGAGTCCACGATACGTCAACCATATTGGGAATAGTTCCACGGAGAGTACGTGGAAGGATCATACACGTTTTATAACATGGCGCTACCTCCCAAAGGCAATACTCTTTTTCATATCCATGAAACACCAGACTTTGGGAAAAACTACACCTTAAAATGAAAAATTGTCATTGCAATTATGAACAAAAATTTTTTTTTACTTGAAAAATACTTCAAAATCAAAAATTTCAAAAAAAAAAAAGAAGTGCATAAATAATATAAATTAGTGAAGTGTTGAATATCAGAACCAAAAATTACTATATTTCTTTGGAGCTAGCAATTATCAAACTAAAGTTTCTTCAAAATAAGTGCATAACACCAATTGAAATGATACATATTTCTTTAAACATTTCAGTTAGCCACGGTTTTGATTTCACTATACTCAGAAAGAATTGAAGACTTGTTTGTTTTCCTTCAATTCCAATATACTGAACACATTTACGCAATCAGCATTTTCTCTATCCGTAAATCTGTACAGAAATCTCAAAAAAAAATGTTCAAGTGTAAAATCGTCACTAGAACTGAGTTAAGATTATCAACTTCCTGAAGTGCAAGGGAAAGATACTGGTTAAAATACTGAGAAGTCTGTGTACCAGAGAAGGATACTGGTTAATATACTGAGAAGTCCGTGTACTAGAGAAAGATACTGGTTAAAATACTGAGAAGTCTGTGTACCAGAGAAGGATACTAGTTAATATACTGAGAAGTCCGTGTATCAGAGAAAGATACTGGTTAAAATACTGAGAAGTCTGTGTACCAGAGAAGGATACTGGTTAATATACTGAGAAGTCCGTGTACCAGAGAAAGATACTGGTTAAAATACTGAGAAGTCAGTGTACCAGAGAAGGATAATGGTCAAAATACTGAGAAGTCCGTGTACCAGAGAAGGATAATAGTCAAAATACTGAGAAGTCAGTGTACCAGAGAATAATACTGATTAAAATACTGAGAATTCCATATACCAGAGAAGGATAATGGTTAAAATACTGAGAAGTCCGTGTACCAGATAAGGATACTGGTTAAAATACTGAGAAGTCCGTGTACCAGAGAAGGATAATGGTCAAAATTCTCAAACTCCATTAACACATTGACTATTAAAACATTTCCTTTGATGGCAAAAATATTTTTAATTCTTAAAAGGATGAGAGCAAGCATAATGCATTGTCATATGCCCTCATAAATCCTATTAGTGCCGTTAGGCTGCATGGCCATAAAAACAGCAGTGTTGTTTCAATGCCATGCGTCATAAAGTGCGTTTACACTCGCTCAAAAATATATCCTGTCAATGTTATTTGCAACAATTGTATTTCAAAAATTATTATTATTGGGTTGTTTACTTATCTTATTCAGTTTTTTTTTACAATTTTGGGTACAGTTACCTAAATTTTATCAATGGATTTATGTGCATATTTTTCATATTTATTTTGAAATCAACATGATATAAAATAATAACTGATTTTTTTCCCCCAAAAAACCAGAAATTCAAGTATTATCGCTAACTGAAATAAAGGGTTTTTCATTAAGGGCGCTCAAACTTTTTTTTAAATAAAACAAAAACGAATGAATATATCTAAAAAAAATTTATTATGTTTTGAAGTACATTTAGTGGCAATTATGTATGAAATTCAATTTCCTTCGCATGACCACCGCAGGCACGTTTGCAGAAGTCCAATCGTTGAATCCAGTTTTCCACCACTTTTTCACATAATTCGGCCCAAATCGCACCAATTTCGCGTTCAATATTTTCTCTTAGCTCTTGTAACGTCGCCGGCTTGTTGGTACAGACCAAAGATTTAACATAGCCCCAAAGAAAATAGTCCAATGGTGTTAAATCGCATGATCTAGGCGGCCATTGAACTGGTCCATTTCGCGAAATAACACGCTCACCAAATTTGGTTTTCAATAAGTCAATTGTTGCGTGTGCCGTGTGACTGGTAGCGCCGTCTTGTTGAAACCACATATTGGCCAAGTCCATACCTTGCAATTGAGGCTAAAAATAATCAGTTATCATGGAGCGATAACGATTACCATTCACAGTAACATGACGATTAGCATCATCAACAAAAAAATATGGTCCAATGACACCTCCGGCATGTAATCCACACCAAACAGTGATTTTTCCGGGATGCAATTGTGTTTCGTGAAGCACGTGTGGATTGGTGCCTGCCCAATAACGCATATTTTGCTTGTTTACATATGCATTGAGCCAAAAATGAGCTTCGTCGCTAAAGATGATTTTTCGATGGAATTCAGCATCATTTTCAAATTGTTGTGCAGCCCAATTGAGGAATTGGCGACGCTTCAAATGGTCAAGTGGCTTTAGTTCTTGTGTCAACTGGATCTTGTATGGATGTAGGCCAAGATCTTTTCGCAAAATTCGCCACAATGACGTCACAGAAATGCCCAATTGTTGAGAACATCGTGTTAGTAACTCATTTGGGCCATCAAGAACAGATGCTCTAGTGGCGGCAATATTTTCCTCACTTTGTGCATTTCTTTGTCTCACTGGCACTGGAACATTGTGTAGCGACAATATGCTTTCAAATTTTTGCACCAAACGTTGAATTGTTGATGTGGCAGGCAAGTGATGACGACGATAAAATGGTCGTAATGCTCTTAAAGTTGCGGTGAGCGAACGCGAATTTTGGTAGTAGATTTGAATAATTTGCAAGCGTTGCTCCGGTGTGTACTGCTTCATGATGATTTGCCAACTAAGTACGAGTGTTAACCTCAAAAAAAATTTAAGAAATATGGCGTAGTTTCTTGTCCCTGTTGAAAGAAAGTTTGAGCGTCCCTATTGAAAAACCCTTTAGTTCAACCCTGGATGTAAAAGTAAAGGTGTTTTTTTTAGAGGTTTGTTTTTTGAATTGGCATCACTTTTTCCAGAGACAGACAATTTGACAGCTGACAGCTAATTTGTGCTCAATTTGGTTTGCCATTTCACAATGAATAGATTTATACGAGAACAATGCTTGCGAATTGTGCAAATTTATTTCGAAAATTGTGGTTCAGTTCGCAAAACTCACCATGCGCTACGTCCATTTTACGGTCGATATAATCGTCCATCCGAACAAGTAATTCGAATAACCGTGGATCGTTTTCACACCACGCATATTCTAATTGATAATATGCATTCCCAGAGACGTCATAGAATGCGCACTGAAGAAGCTGTTTCTTCAAAAATGATGCCAGCCAGAACGTTACAGTCAATGAAGAGTGCCATAGATCCATAATTACTGACTTTTCCGTTCCCCAATTGAATGGCATTAATGTGGAAGAACTGTGATTTCAACAAGACGGTGCAACATGTCGTACAGTGTGCACCAAAGAAGAAGCTGTTGCTGCAGTGGAGTGTAGTATTGAGGATCCGAATCAGTTGATTCGCCATTGTGTACAGCAATTGAAGCTGTATCCATCCACTATATGGAAGATTTTGCGGAAAGATCTTGGTTTACGAACTTACAAGATCCAGCTCGTACAAGAATTAAAGTCGCACGCCCACCATTGAAGGAAACATTTGATGAGTGTTTAATTTCACGTAGTGGACCTGTGAATTGGCCTCCAAAATCGTGTGATTTAACACCTTTGAATTATTTTCTGTGGGAATATATGAAGTCGCTAGTCTACACCGATAAACCGGAGACAATAAACGACTTGAAAGCCAACACTTGTTGCATTATTGCCGATATACTGTCCCAGTTGCTCCAAAAAATTGGTCAAAAATTGGACTTCCAGATTGTGCTTTATTCGAGCCAGTCGCGGTGCCCATATGCACGAAATCATATTTAAACACTAATGGCATAAAATTATCTTTCCAATAAAGCCAATATCATGGCGATTACCACGATTTTTATGTGTTATATTTCATTGTAAAGTTCTATATCTCTAAAAAAAAAAACACCTATAGCTCAGGCTTAGTTAAAATGTTATTTTATTTTGTTGAGGAAATTATTTAAGCCTTAGATTAATTTTAAGCAATTCAATTTTGTAAAAAATATTATATGTGAGCAGTGAAATAGATTATTGAGAAAACTACTTTCTTAAATCTTAAAATGTGTTGAAGAAGTGAAATTAAGGAATTTATAATGTATTGGTAGTAGAGTTCAGCTATCAACACGAATATGATAATGAAACCCGAAACTGGTGAAAAAGAATGAAAATAGACAGAATCCAGTGGAAATGCAATTCCTCAGATGTATTTGTGGAAAATCTATCTGAAATACAAAACATATTAATCAGGATCAGGAAAGGCTATATGGTTGCTTATATGATTTGTAGACAAATAAGACGTATGGAATGTACACGTGAGCATGAGATGGCGCATGTACACAGATGCGACTTGTCTCTAAAGCGCGCAATAGACAATACACAGTTAAACGCAGAGCAAGTTTTGGCTCACTGTCTTTCGTATTTTGTACACAGAACAGCTCAACTTATACTTTACTGACAAATCTCTGAGATCAAAGCCTATATCATAAAAATGATATATAACTCAACAGAGATAGAGAATAGCCACGACAGACACGGCACGATGGGTAAACCAAAATATCAAAAGATGAGATACGAGATTGAGCAATTAACAACCTGAGAATACATATGAAAGTGGTTGGGGCAAGAGTGGTATGCCAGTATAAAAAATATATATAAGCCCACCACTGTGAAGAAACGGTGTGATGGTAAGCTAATTTGTTGTAGATATAAATGCAGCTAAATAATAAAAAAGCTGAAAAAATACAAATTTGTTGTTAATACCTGAAAAAAAAGTTTGGAGATCTGATGCCGGTATCGCATGAAATTAATTTTTTATTAGTCCTCCAGCACCAAACAGTCATAATATAATTAGGATAACTTGACAAGGCAATTATCTGCTCCAACTCTGTCAACCCCAAGGCTGCGTACGCCGTAATATTAATATCTGAAAAGTTTTTTAATCAGATTTCAAATAATTATTAACAAAATATATATTAATTATGAATTAAGAAATTGTTTACTTAAATAAAAATATATGTATTAAGTTAACTACTTTCAATCATTCATTCATAAATTTACACATTTTTTACAAATATATTACATATTTTATTAAGAAAATAAATTTACCTGTAATAATGCGCATAATTTTAAATTCTGGGTAGGTAACTAGAAGCAGTCTGGGTGATTTGCATAATTCAGCAAACACAAATATGTGTGACGTTCTATGGCCTACAAAAAAATTATAATTTATTATATATTATTATTATATATACCTAAATGTCCTTTTGCATATAACACTGAAAAATTTTAAAGAAAATTAAAGTGAAGTATAATTTTTTTTAAATATACCAATTTGGTGAATGTATGCAATTTTTTAATTTTTAATGTTGGATCACTTAAATTTGATTACAAGTAATACTTCTGATATGATATTTATTTAATAAAATTACCTACTTTATAAACACGTGCAATCTCCAAATTTTACCCTCGAGACTTACGGAAGATTGTAATAAAGTTTAATATGTATCAGCTACACAATCTTCTCTCCATACAAAGTGCAATAAACAATGTATTTAAATTAATAACTCAGTACTAGTTATGTACTGTTACTAAACATGTGATCCGAGTGCAAGCTTGTATCCATGTACATGTATTTGATTTAAGCAAAAGATAAATAATTTGGTGATTCATTAAAATCACTCAAATAATTTCTTAAAAACTACCAAAGATTAATAAAATTCTGAGTACATGAAAAAAAAAAATTAAATGTAATTAAAAATAAATAAAAATATTTACCAGCAAAACATTCCACGCCATCACCATTTCCTGAATTTGTGGCATTATATATTAACTCACTATTATCAAGGATGTTGAAAAAATAAATGTGCAATTTATCACAAACGGCAAATACATCTTTCCCTAAAAATGTTAAGGACTTTACATCTTGCAGTATGGCCCATCTAAAGAAATTAAACATTTATGCATAAATAAAATATGTACAATTTACATACATTGCTCGTTAATCTAAAAGGTTAACATTATATACAAACTTTATGGTTTCTTCTGGAGCAATAAATTCATCTGTTGTGTCTTCTGCCATTTTGTAAATTGTACAATATTAAAAAAATATATATTATGCTTAGTGCTCTTTTAAGAATGTTAAATCAAGATCAACCCATTGTTTATTTGAGTTTCATATAACCATAGTGATTGTGAAAACAAATGCCATGGATACAGAAGATGTACATACATACATACATACCTGGTAAATAAACATCAAAATGTCTGAAGTAGTTATAATGATGCAATATAAAGCAAATTGAGTAATGTAGTGAAACATCTGATACATTACTAGTTTTTAAATGTATAACTACTTCTTTATTTTCTCAAGTATTTAAACATTATGTATACAAAACATTTGTTTCGTAAAAATTAATATATCTGTGTCACTCGTCTCCTGGGGTGGTATTTCTTAATATCTTGCTCAACATCTTGTAGGTGTATTTTTCAAATAAGCTCATGAAAACTTCTACAAGTTATCTCATGGGTGGCAATAAATGGGTAAATTAATTTATTATATTTTTTAAATTCAGAATATCTAGAAAAATAAAAACAAGTACCTATCTATTTTGAACTCACTATAACACAAAAAAAAATTATCTACAAATTTGGCATCGGGATTCAGTGTTTGCAACATTAAACAAAATAAAACCTGTTTGGATTGTCTGTGGATATCAATAATCCTTACAATGCCTCTTCCCTTCCACAGCCGGATATTCGACAGTAGATCATAGGATTTGGATTAATTTGAATCTGTACATGTAAGTGTCATTTAGCGGCCCATGGTGACTGCTGCACAGCCAGGGCTTCTATAGAATCTACATTTCATCTAAAACAATATAACATAGGTGTACAATGCACTATTGTTAAAGTAATGTAATAAGGGATTTCCGCATTGAAATGTAGATTCTATGGAAGCTCTGGCCGCGCAGCAGCCACTATCGGCCGCGAAACGATCATAATAACCACTCACAGGACCTAACAGCAAGCAATCTACAATAGCTGATTGCTTTCTTCATAGTATTTTTAAATAAATGCAGCAATTTCTATGTTTATAAATAACCCACTTGCGTGTTTATGTTAACTTTTTTAAATGACAGATTTTTCACAATAAATTTTATTATATGAAGTCATGGTAATACACACTGTATACCCTGGTCAAATGGTACTTTAAATTTTAAAAGAATATTATTTTTCTTTGCATGTTCGTATGTACGTACGAAGAAAATAAGGATTGAATGAGGTAAAGAAGTAACAATTTTAATGAAAATATAGTGTTTATTTATAACGGAAGTAAAGGGTTAGACATATATTTTTGTGTTCATTACTGTATAAAGGTCCATGGTTCATAATATAACAGAACTCTCGATATTTTAAATATTAAGTAGGTACTGTTACTGTAAAAAAATGTAATGGTTTGATCAGCACTGTCCAACTTAATTTATTTTTTTTAAATATTATGTACAGAATTATTACATATATATATGGATTCTTATATTGAGTCCTTTGCAGATTTTTGAATATGCTGCAAGGTACATCATTAGGGCTAATGTTGGTGATTACATTTTAGTAAAGATGCCAGATATGTTTACCATAAAAACCCAGAAAACTATTCAGATTTTTAAAAACCACACCAACCATGCATTTTATCTTCTATGCGTACTCGACTTATTTTATACAGATTTTGGCTACTTTGTTATTTCAATAATGAAAAAATGTTTTAATACAGTAATCCCTTTTGAAGAAAGGGAATGATAGAAACTTTAAAAACTGTCAAGAATTTAAGTTACTTGAATGTAATTGTGAAAAGGTGCATTGATATAAGAGTAAAAGATGTCAAAACAGAAATGTGAGATGCTTTATACTTATACCCAGTATATATACCTACTATATACCCAGTACATTTTCTAAAAAAAAAACGAAATGCGTGTAATGTGAATGCATATAAATATTATGAACACTATTCACTTCTACATATGCTCAAATAATTGTTTTGTCTTTTAAATGCACATAGGTATTTAATTTTATTCAACAATTAAAAGTTGGGTCACGGCCATGAGGTTTTTAAGTATCGTATTTTAACATTGGTTTGAATTAAGGTTTTCATATAGTGTAAGTTTAGAATAATAATAAAATAATATACTTCATCCAAAGAATCAAGTGAAGTGAAGTATACAATGAGTTTTGTATGAGATGATACCATCATGTAAGCTTTTGAAAGCTTAATGAACAATTTTTAAAAAAATATGCATTTTATTGTACACTAACACTATTTTTAACATACGGTAGATACATTCTTCATAATTTATGACATTCATAAGTCATTAAAAACAAACCATTCACACAGCATGCTTATGTTAATCACTTGCTGCATGGTTTATTATAGACTAAATTATTTGATGGATAGTGATACACAACAGTAATTGAGCAAGTCATTCACTAAACATATGCCACAATATTGAGGTCGTCAAGAGTTATTCACTCATGACGACCTCAATATTGTGGCATATGTTTTGAGACTACTCAAAAGTCAATGCTGTGGTATACGCTTTGAGACTACTCAAAACTCAATGGAAAAATATAATTGTGAAAAGCGGAAATAAGTAAAATGTTAAATCATTATCACGGTTAGAAAATGTCAAATTAAAAATATTTTGATTAGTGCGAATTAATGGCTGTACATACTATGTTCTACAAATTGAAAAACTAATATTGTTAGCCATTTAGTTCAGTGGAAAATTTTCAAGTTTAACATTAAATTTAAAAAAAACTACAATGTTTTTCTCATATTTTATTTATACAAAATAGAGTTTAACAATGCTGATTTTACGTTTTATAAACAATATTGTCTAAATGTCGTCCATTTCTTTTAAGACACTCTTGCCTTGCAATCGGACTCTTAAATTTGCGAACATGCGAGAACAAAGTGTCGGTTCAATGGCAGCAACTTCACGATGGATATTTTCTTGTAGGGTCTGAATCGTTCCGAGGATCGTTGCTGTAATCACTTGACTTAAAGTATCCCCACAAAAAAAAGTTGCATGGTGTAAGATCCGGTGACCGAGGTGCCCAGGGTATGTCTCCGTACTTTCTAATTAATTTATTGGGAAAAATTCCCTTCAGCTTCTGCATTGAAACTCTAGCTGTTTGTGAAGTGGTCCCGTCTTGCTGAAATTGTGTTTTGATGTTGAACCTGGGAAACAGCTGTAGTTGCGGTACCAAAAACTCTTTGATCATTCGGCAATACACGTCAGCAGTGACTGTCTCTCGCTGGTTAAAAAAATAAGGGACAATTATCCCTCGGGCAAAAATTGCACACCATACTGTCGTTTTTGGACAATGTAAACGTTTTTGATGGCATTCCCTTGGGTTATCGGGGTACCAGTATCTCATGTTCTGTTTATTAATATAACCATCAATATGAAAATGTGCTTTGTCAGTAAACAATATGTTTCCAAGCGTTCGTACTATTCCAAAACGTTCCAGCATAGTTCGCGCTAAGGTTTCACGTAAAGAATAGTTATTTTCATTGAGAAACTGCACAATTTGCAGTTTGTATGGGTGTGTTGCCGTAAATACTTCGATAGCTAGTTCTGGGTTTTCTATTGGTAATGATGAATATAGTAATTCAATCTATGTAAATTCAAATTACACAAACCTTTGTGAACCTGTGCTGGTTGACGCCAACGTTGCTCTCCTTGATGGTCCTCAAATATGATGGTCAGCCACCGAAAACCTTCACACAACCGATAATCCGAAAATATATATACTAAATGTTTTTATTATCGCCGCCGTAAAAAGTCCGTCCGAATCACAATAACTCTCTTCCCAGAAGCAGCTTCGCTTTTGTTTTCTGTTTTTAAATCTACACAAAAAGAACACACATATTCAAAATTTTATATCAGGCCTACCTATCGAAGTATAAAAGCGCGTAAACAGGGTGAAACTGTAGTTTCTTTTTCAAAATAACATGCACTGTTGATTTTTTTATTCCAGTAAAGACTGGAATCTTCCTTATCGATTTTTCCGGATTGCGCATAATTTCACGTCAAACTTGAACCACATGTTCTGGCGTCGCTGCTGACGTTGATTGTCCTGAAGGAGCTTGGTTAACCGTTGTCCCTTCTTGTCTGAACTTTTGAACCCAACACCAGATAAGTTGCATGCTCAGCCTATCACTTTCTCGTCAAATATTAAAGTGAGTACAAAAAGCGCGATGCGCACAAACTAATGAATCACCGTACTTTAAATATTCTCAACCGCGAACTCATTGCGACTGGCAAATCCGAAATCACGCGCGTCGAACAATACCCCTCCCACTTACTTCACCTTGATGCAACGATTGAATTTACAAGCAATTACAATTTAATCTTGAAATTTTTCCACTGGACACCCTATATATTTAAACATAATAAATAGCAATACATTAGCATATCTAGATTAGAAAAAAAAAAGAAAAGAAATCTCAGAATGCATGGCCCGCCACTGTCAGAGGGTGAAGAATTCATCTTTAAATAATAGATAAATTACAGTATTATGACGATCGAGATAATCAAATATTTTCAATTATGGGTGACCAAAATTAGCTGACAGTCAGACAACACTAGTTTAGTACATATATAAGTATTTGGGCTTAGAGTGACCCCGAGACATTTAATTCTTGTATCAGCAAAGAACAGAGGGTCATGGAAGCGCCTTGTCGAGACTTTGGGCCCCCGGACAAAGGATAAAAATAAAGATGATGATGATGATATATTTATGATAATCAATAAAGTAATATATTTATGAAATACCTAAGTCCAAATATTCTTCTGATACTAACATAATATTCTGAAAGAGTAAAAATTATGAAATATTCACTTAATTCAGGTAGATTAAACTTATCATACGTATTCAACAACCGGAGAGTCATGAGTACTTTGGATGTATTGTGGTAAGATTTTATTTTTAAATGCTGGGAGAATACAAAGCGTGGAGCACCACCGTTGAAATTTCATCAATTAACCCAATTTCATAACAAAATATAAAATCAAAGAAAATGTTTTTTTATTATTTTTGATATGTTGTCAAATAAAATCATTTGTAAATAAGAATGTTTAAAAAATGTATAAATTCAGAAATAAGTTTAATTAATTGCATATGTGCCACTTTGATTGATGACCTTCCATCTTTCTGGTAGTCGAAAGATCCTCTCTTGAAGAATTCCCGGTTTGAGTACAAATTTGATCAATTTACACTATTATGGGTTACACAAAGATAGAAACAAATGATATATGAGAGTCCTAAAATTATAGAAACAAATGATATTCGAAAGGT
The DNA here is from genome assembly GCA_022840565.1 of Eubasilissa regina. Lineage (NCBI taxonomy): Eukaryota > Metazoa > Arthropoda > Insecta > Trichoptera > Phryganeidae > Eubasilissa > Eubasilissa regina. Next base: position 35,140,945 of record JAINEB010000018.1, read on the forward strand.
GCAAGGTATACAGTGTACAGTGGATGCACTGAAACATGTCGGCGGATATAGGATGAAAAAATTTCAAACGAAAAATCATTAAAAAATTATCAACAAAATTTAATACTTGCATTTAACGGGGTAATATTAAAATGAAAAAAATAATCTGGAATCACTTTCTGTACGTTGAATCATCTACAGCATTGACTCCGTACATAACACAGGTTTTTTGACAAGTTTGGTGTGCATTTTTGCCTTTTTGGAAGTAAAAAAGCATAATAGGTATGAAGATTTTCTATATTTTCTGACATGTATATTTTTTTTTTAAATGCCATGGTTCCCTGATGACAATAAAAATTCATTAAAATGACAACTGTTACATGACAATGCAAATGACAAATGTTACCTTTCAAATGATATAATATTTGTATGTGTGAAGTTAGTAACAGCTATGATACGCCACCAAGCACAGAAAACGGGACAAATATATATTATAACCCAATACATAAATTTAATCAGTTGGAGCCAGGATTCCCATTAATCTCTTATTATACTATACCATACAGATTCTAATTTTCAATATAAGTATGTACACAATCCAGCTAAAAATTAAGTGCATCACTTATTTTATCCAATAGCAGACCTTTTTAAGGTATTTCAATGTGTTAACATTCTAGGGTGGAAAAAAAATTTACTTGGTGTGACCTTGGAACGAAAAGGATCATCTGATGTTTGGGTCAAAATCAATTTTTTTGTATCAAAATTCTCGATAAATTTATTTTTAAAACTGTGTCACCAAAACATCCTATTTTCTAGTAGTTTAGGATATAACAAGTATATTTTAATAACACTTAAATTATTTTTTAGAATAACAACTGTTGATTTGAATACAAATATGTAATGAGTTATATTATGTACCAGAAATCAGGAATCAGTTTATTGTATTATATAAATAATTTTTGTAAAAATTTTACCTCATGAGTGACAAACCAAATTCTGCCAAAAAAAATTGAAAAATTCATATTCAATATTTTGAAGTCAATATCTCAGTTTGATATAAATGTCAATGTGATACTTTGTTCTTACAAGGGCACGACATGATAAAATAAAAAGGATTAAATGTGACTGCTCAGAATTAATTTATTCTTTTAAATCTAAATATACAGTCCCTATTGAAAAATGTATGTAGAATTATTTTATCAACTTAAATTGACGTGGGACGGTTGAGAAAAGGGAGATCACAAAATAAATTTTATCGCTTTGACAAGATAATGGTCAATCTAACCATACGTAATTTTCCATTTTAGTGAGCAATTCATATTCTATATTATACACTACATTACATGAGTAGATAACCAATAAAAAAAAGTGGTCACATTTTTGAAAACATGGAATACACGATTCCGTTGAACAAAATTTGCAAATAATCACTAAAATAAAATTTAAACAAACTTTACGTTCACAATCATTGTTTATGTATGTTTCAAAAATATATTACATATATACGTACATATAATTTTTGGAAATTTACATAGAACGCGTAACCAACTGTGTGAGTTATATTTTCAATTGAACTCACAGATTACTACAATTATTATACTATTTTCAAAATACTATATTAGTATTTTTAGCATTGAAAGCTGGATGAAAGGGGTAGGTCTGAGTGCCAAAACTTTAAATTGTTGATGTTTATTTATATTTCATTACGTAAATGTTTTTATTTACTCTCCTAAAAGATGTTTAATATACTTGTTTATTATCATACAGTTACCTCCTTTGCGTTTTTTATCTCAGAACAATAATTATGAAGACGTATAGAAATAATTTATAGTACTATGTATAGAGTCTCACTAAAACAAATTATATTTAAAAAAATCAAGCACACTATAAACCAAGAGAAAAAATTCCTGGTATCCATGCAACGCCGTTGTATCGTGGGTTAGCTTCTGGAATTATCATTTCATTTTGGACAATATTTTAATTTTGTCTGTAAATCAAGTTTTGTAACATCGTTAAATACCTTCCTCTTCATCTGCAAAGGGGCAGCGTGCACACATTGCTCAAACTGAATGCTTTCCGCAGTCATTGGTATATTGAGAACTTATACCAATCCTGATAAAGGCAAGTGGTACCAAAATGGAGGTTCTGACTACTTTATTTCAACTTTTTTGTGCCAAAAATGAGGTCCACGTCAGGTGCCCCTTTGGGGTGCTGGTACTTGTGTCGGAAGTGTTGCCCCCGATTAGGATTTCCTGTACCCCCGCCTCCACTTCCACTCCCTCCACCCTCAGCGCAGTATTCTTCTTCTTCTTGTCTTTCTGTTATATTAAGTGTCAACCTGAAAACATAAATTATTTAAATCTCACATTTTTTCCAGCTTTCAATTTTACACATAGCTTATACTTTTAGGAATATGTATTTAAAATTTCTTACAATGTTAATTGTAAACATATACAAAAGTATAAAATATAAAAATACAGTAGTTTAAATAATAAGATAAAACACTTTGTTTAAACACTATTTATTGATAAATCAACATGTTTCGAAACCTATGGTCTTCTTCAGAAAACAACGTATACTAGAATTAAAAATGCAAGCATAGATAAAAACAAAACTATAAAAGTATATAGGTATTGAAACATGTTGATTTATCAATAAATAGTGTTTAAACAAAGTGTTTCATCTTATAATTTATATAATATGTGGCCACAAAGTAATTTTGCTAATATTGAAGATACAGTAGTTTGTTTGTAAAACACAACATTACCTTTTAACTCTTTCCATCTCTAATCTATCAGCCATGGCTTGTTGTTTTAAATTTGTCGCTAGTTCTGCGGGTGCATCAAAAGATTTATATAGTTGCTTAGTACCTTTCCGGACCATTAGAACGAATTCAACACTATCATTCCCTTGCTGCAAGAAATAAGGTAAAATATACAAAAATGTTTTTAATTATTATTTTTAACCACAAAAAACAACTGCTGCATGCATAAAAGAGGTTTAAATTTTAGTAATTAGGTACTCGAAAATGTAAAGCAAAATTCTTCAAGTATACAAATATAAAAATCGGATTGATTTGGTCAATAGTGCAAGATTTGCGAGGTTTACATATGCAGGTTTGATTCATTCAGTTATTGATTCAAACAAAATACTTAACAATTATAGATTAATACATACATAATAAGACATTACTCACCAACAATTGTTCATATGTCTTTTTAGTTTGTTGGCGACAATGCACTGGAACTGAGATATCTCTCTGCGAAGGTCTGCCTTCTCTTTGCCTCTCGGACATATTATCCAAGAGCATTTTTTCTAATGCAGATTCGAATTCAGTATCTTCCGCCTAAAAACAAAAATGTATAATACCCATATACCAAAAACATTGTAAAATAGTGGAAAACAAAGCATAAATTGGCACAGCGTTTATATATTTGTACAAAGTAATCTTATATAAATTATATGATCATACCTGTTTTTGGGGAGGTGCTCGGGGTGTATCTTGATGTTCTGCCATGGGAATATCATCAGTTTCAGTTAGATCATGATCTTCATCATCTGAGCTATTAGACACTACTTGATGATCAGAATTACCTTCATCATCCGTTTCTATTATAGTCTCAAGACCATCACCTTCTGTTTCATCGATATTCTGCTCAGATTCTACTCCTTCTTCATTCAAGTGAGGATATAGATTTTTCTTCAATTCTTCAACAGCATCTTTACATTCCTGCCAGTTAGTAAATTGAACCAATTTAGGTCTCAAACTGGTGAGGCATTCTTGGTATATGTTACGTACATATATTGGAAAGGGATTTTCTTCTGTCCAATGAGGATCAGATTGTTTATACCAGTAATAATTTTGGAAGAAAATTAGAAAATAATCCAGTTTCCTTTTGCTCGAACCACTATTAAAGTAGGCTCCACACGTTTCCAAAAGAACACAAACGAGTCTAATTCGGAATGCACTATCAGGAGGGTCGAGAGATGATTCTAAAGAATGATCTAGAGTAACTCCGAAAGTAATGAAAGAATACAGTGCATTAAAAATATCACGAGAATCCACTAATTTGTAGTTGTACAGTTCACCGAGATATCGGGCCATGGCGATACGTCGCTGATTATGCCGAGGGTGTGGATGCTCAAGTGTAATTCTCAAATCTTCTAACACAGCATCCACTACTCTCGAACCGATTACCTCTTGCCAAGCAGCTAACGCGGCCACCAGCCTAGCGAGACATCTTCGTCCAGCATGTTTTACTTTCCAGCCCCCAGCCAGCCACTGGACAACCAAAGCGCAGAATTCTTCATTGTCCCAATCTAATTTTCGCATTAGCCTTAATGTTTTATCTTCATTACATTTTTGTAAATCCTGATGCAAAATTTTTTGAACAAATCTATATAATGGAGGTTCGTCCTCACGCATTATCGCTGCACTTTCAGGGGGATTTACGTAGTAATATGCATTTTCTATCTGTGTAATGTGGCGGGAGTCTGAAATGGACACCGCCTGAAATATAAATAATGTGTAAACATAAAAATATGATAATATAAGTCATCTTCAAATTTCCTATGAAAATAAATTTGGATGCACTTTAATAAGATGAAATGTAAATAAATAAAATGTTTTACTCATATTAAATCATCAAACAAAATATACATTTTACCTTAATACGCATCATCTGTTGAAGGTATATAGCCATTCTTTGATGGGTATCAGGTGAACAGTATAAAAATCTTCCACACGTTTCGAGTAAGTTGCACGCCATTTCAATGTGGTGATGTTTGAAATCATGTAAAAGTACTTTCAAACAATAAAGGGCTTCTATTTTAGAGTACAGACCAAACTTCACAAGTTCACCAATAAAACGTACCACCTTGATCTAAAAGAGAAAATATATATATATATATACTTATAATGAATATGTGATAAAATTTTCAATTTCACATATGTGAAAATAATGAAAACATTTTATGGCAATTATTTGCATTACATATATGTAAAAAGTTGAATAATGTGATCAAAAAATACACATGTACATGTAATTCTAAATAAAATTTCATTTTGATTACATATTTGTTTATTATAATCTCAAACCTACGGTGACACATAAGCAATAATATATATAGAAAACTTTTTGGTGAAATTAAACTATATACACACTTAATTTTAATTAAACAAATGTATCTACATAAGTTAGAACTAATTTATGAGATAAAACTAACGAATTTGTAAACTTTTTAATATAGTAAAATCCCGTTTATTCGAAGTTGAGGGGACCAAAAATCAAGAAAAAAGTTTGAATAACGATTTAGGATAATGAATATAAAAATTTTAAAAATTCAATTCTTTTTTACATACCAACTTATTTTCATAGCAACTTTTAACTTTTACATTTGTTTTGTGATGGTCGCGGCGACATTTGGCACTCGCCTTTTAACGTTAAAGTTCTTTCTGTCATCATGTTTAATATTGTCGACAATCTCATTAATGGGGTTGTGTATTTTTCTGTTAATTTTGTTTTGGATAATATTTTTTGTCAATCTCTTGTATTGATTTGATTTTTAGCAACTGTCGGCATTTTGTACGAGTTTCGCATTAATGCTATTATCGATAATATAAAATTATCAGTCAAAATTGTAAAAATGTTTTAATTTAAATTTAATGAAATATGAAAAAGTCTAAGAAACGCAAACTATGCATTCGCGAATTTCAAAATGTCTAACACATAAACATTAGAGAAAAACAAATAATGTTCTTTACATATAAAACAAGGGCAATAAAATAATTAACAAGATACGAGAAAATCTGAAAAACGCTAACTACACATTCTTTAAAATGCCTTGACACTAAATTTAAATAGAAAGATAAATGTCTGTAATAAAATTAATACAAATTAAATAATTTATAAAACACTGAAAAATCTGAGGAACTCAAACGAGTACTAACGTTTCTACAATAAAATATACAAACGCTACGTAAACAAAAATAATGATGGTAATAATACGGAACAGAAGACTGGCAAGCAGTGACATTCGCAGCTAGCTGCTGGGAGAACTAGAGAACTGCGTTACCTATAAGGGCGCAAAGATAATATTTGCTATCTTTTTCTAATTTAAAGAAAACGAGCGAGAGAAAAAAGCATGGGACCTCAAGTTAATGCGTCGCGATAAAAAATTAATATTTTAAATCGAAGATGCACAAGATATATTTGTCATCTTTTCTAGTATACTGAGAGTGAGTGAAAAAACAATGAGAATTAACTTTATGCGTCGTGAATCGATATAGGGGCGAAACTACCCATTTTGATAGTCTTGGACTTTGGACAGGCACATCGCGTAGCACATGTACATTTTCCAGATTGCTGACATCTGACAAAAAAATCGAATTAGGCGAAAAATAGATTGACAAATTCATCTGATAGGGTTCAAAAATAGCTTTGAATAACGATATGCGATTTATAAGTACAATTAAGTATGAAAACTCTCCAGAGGGACCACATTCTGCTCTAAAACTTCGACTTGCGGCGAATTTCGAATAAACGGGGTTTTACTGTATATGTATTCTGAAAACTTATTTTGTTATATAACATACTTTCAGCTTTCAATGGACACTATCTCACCAAATCAGTCAATTACATTGCGGTTTTACTGTAATTTCAAAATACACGTGTATTGGTAATTATTCTTATTTGTCACATTATTTCTAATAATATGTACATAATAAATAAAAGTCTGGGTATTGAAGACCTGGGCTTGTTGGTCCAGTGATCACTTGCTTAGTGATCAAGGAGTCGGCGGCGTAGAGAAATATTTTTTCTCTGCAAAGCTGACTTCACCAGAACTATTGCAACCCTTCGTGACTTCATTCTACAACTGTTATTTACTGACTATTCTTGCCTAACCTTCCTCCTGAACCTACACTTTATTCTATTATTCTACAGATAAATGGACCCACACTACAATTATTTAATTATTATTATTATATATATATATATATATATATATATATATATATATATATATTATTAAATTTGAGAATACAAGAACTACATCTCACAATATTATTAAGAAAATGTGCACCACGCTACCGTATTACAAATCTATCTATCTATCTGATCTGATCTATCTGAAAGGGAGGATTAAATTAATGAGTGATTTTTAATTTCTTGAGGCCTAAAGAGAAGGCTTTTTGTAAACACCCCATTTTTTATTTATCTATTTGATCTGGTTGTATATTATATTTCATGCACAATTTTTGTTTCAGAACTATCGCTATCGCCGACTGCTTGCTACTAAGCTCTGCAAGAGGCTACTGTTGCCGCTTCGCGGCCGATAGTGGCCAGTGGTGACTATTATGCAACCAGAGCTTTATTATATTGCTTTAACAATTATGTACTGTGCACCCTTATTATATTCCTTTAGTAAATTCTGCATTGAAATATAGATTTTATGGAACCCCTGGCCGCGTAGCGGTCACGACTGGCCGCATAACAGCCACTATCACAACAGCCGCCCTCAAAAGCTATAGCCGATTGCTTTTCTGCTAATACATTATGTATTGCCCTCCCTGGAAATGTGTATATATATATAATTCAAAATTAATACTCAAGAACACCGTTTGTACATTTCCAGGGAGGGCAATATATATATATATATATATATATTGTATATCTAATTAATTATTCTTCATCATTCCACTTAAAGACATTCTTTAAAAACTTGTTTAAAATAAATAATTACTGAAGAATCGTAAACATTATTTTTATTTTTTATTTATTTATTTATTGACATACATATTTTTGTTATAACAGAGGTGAATATATTATAATATAACATTGTAATATGTTTATTGTATGGGATGGAGTAGACTCCACCTCTGATATATACAGCGTTGTCCTGGCTACTTTGCTAGACTGAAGTCTGTGTTAAAGTAGCCAGTTTTTTTCATGCTGTTATTTAAGATACGACAGGAATAAAAATAGAAATAATTTTTTTTTTAAATATATATATATAGAATAAAAGAAAATGAAGTGGGAATGTTGTGGAATTAGTATTAGTGTATTATTATTATTATATATATGACAGATGGTCAATAAACTTGCCAGTCGGAAAAATTCATACGATTTTACTACTACGTATATGTATTTTCTTACTCATAATAAAGACAATTTACACTTCATTTCAAATTGAATATATATTTGAGTACTGTTAGTGAATATATAAAAGAGAAAATATTTAACCTAGAGATATTAAAAAAATATTCGCTACTTTGGTATTTTCCTTTCCAACAATGACAATTATAATCCAGATACAATGAATATGATAGGTACCAAGCGCAATCATATTATTAGATATTTGATTTAATTAAATGTCCTACTGGCTTAACGGACTCCATTAATCATATGGCTCCAGGAACTTGAATTCTCCAATACTTTAAAATTTATATATTCATGGTTACATCATTTTTTAATTAAAGGAATTTTATTGATAAATTCTTTGACAAAAAAATACATTTTATAAATCTATACTTTCGATATTTAAAATGTGTGTATGAAATACCTTTGATTCAATGTTTATTTGATCTTTCTTCCGAACATGATATTTGAAATCCTGTTTCAACATTTGAGATAAATCATTGCCTATATCGGGTAGAACAGGATACAATATAGCCGCAAATCTAGCATAAAATGGTAGCAGGTCCAGTCTTGTTCGAGCCACGCTGAACAGTACACGAGTTAATTTCTTTCTGTTATGTTTCGTGTTAAGGTTTAGGATAAAATCCACAGCAGAATTATCAATCAACTCTCGATTTACACAGTTTGGCATATGATTTAAGAAGGCTTCCAAAGCATATCTGAAAAAAAAAAGTTTTTAGATTGAATATACAAACATATTATTCAGTTGCAAAATAAAAATATACAGTAAAACTCCGTTAATTCGTAACTCACGGGACCGAAATTTAAAAAAAAAATCCAAATTATGAATAATGAAAACAATTTTTTTGAAGGCAACATTAGAAACAAATTTTTAAAAAGCGTTTGTTAGTTTACATTCCGCGATTTTGTCACTGTCAACATCGTGATTTTCATACTGAAAAACGTGGCAACTGTTTATTATTTCAGCTTTTTATGTGTCAAAATGTTTATCAAATAATTAATTTCTCCTGAATAATGAAGGTGTGTGGCGACATGGTGAGTCCAATATTAAAAATAGGCAATTCACCAGTGCTTGATGCAACAAAACTACAGACATTTAAATTTGATTAGCAGCTGAACTCGCCTTTGGAACTTGCCTTCATCGAAATTGGGCAAGAAATTGGAATATGTATTAAAAACCCCGTGAAAATTTTTTAGAATCTTCATACTTCATTGAAGCTTATTATTTCTTTTTCAACTTTTTGCTTTTTCGCGCGCGATTTTTCAACTTTGAACTTAGAAAGGTATTCAGGATTGGATTTTTTCCCGTTGATTTTGTCTTTGACAGTTTTTAAAATAAGTTCCATTTTTCAAATGGCCAAGAATTTAAACAAATTACGAGATGTTCATGCCATTTTAGAAAACGAAACATGAAAAAAATTTTTATATAAAATAGGTTGTGTATTAACATATAAAGGTTTCAGTTTCTTTATTACATTAAACAAATCGCAATATTTCATAAACAAAAATCCGAATATAAAATCAATAGAACTGTTACACATAATTCATTTCTAAATTACGAGATTCAAAGAAAATTGTTCAAATTATTTTTATTAGGGGTTGCAAGGGTGAGTAGAAATATATAATTCGCAACGTGCCAAAAATTATTGTTGAAATAACAACAAATCTTATAAAATGCACTGCAGAATTTGGTATATATAAATATGGTATCACTCAGTTCGCCCGCGGTCTTGTGAGTTGCGAGCTCTAAGTGCGTCGATCTATTACGATAAGGATGATTAATACATAGTCGCCCGAGTTGCAATTTAAAAACACGTGAAAATGCAAATTACATGAACAAATTATTTATTTTGGGTATAAAAAATGCATACGAACCACGAATAATAAGGTTTTATGAATTATCGGTAGAAATTAATATGAAATGTTATTTTCGGGGCTAAAATTTTTGAAAAAATTGCGAATTACCTAAAAATATGAACCATGGGCACACAAATTAACGGAGTTTTACTGTATTTTCATTTAAGTTAAGAGGATTAATTTCATCATGGTTAACCTTCGGGTACCGGAAGATCAAAAATAGGATCAAGGGCCAGAGCGGGGTACAAAGTAACCTGATTCAAATTTTCGTTTTAATGAATATTTGAATTTGAGCATGTTCTATAATATTTTTAACCATAGTATTTTGAAGTGTCATCACTCCCAAGTGCCCGGCCGACGCAAGCTATGTGAGCAGAATGACATAACTGAATATGCTTCGATCGCGAACACACCTCACACATGCACCCGTAAGCTGTAAGCTATGAATGTGTGTTCCAAAAGTTATGGTCCAATATTATAATATTTATTTCATAATGCATACAACTAGAAGTGGGATGGAATTATTGAATTATTTTTAAATACATACAAGTATAAATGGGATAAAATTTTAATATTTTAAATTAATCACAAAGTAAAATGATACATAAATGATAAATAAAAATTGAGAAATTAAGAAATCTTAACAGCACATAACTTAGAAAAATAAATATGTATAAATATAATTTCATTAAAATGACATATAAACAAGGAAAAAGTCACATAATGTCGGAAAAAGTGAAAAGGTTAATGCGGGAATTAATTATTCAAATAAAGCATAAGGTGTAAAATGGAATACAAGGATAATAAACATTGTATAATAGCCAAAGAAAATTTATTAATTTTTGGAGAGTACCAGTAAGTACTGAATATAATATTACATAAAATTATGTAGCGTACACCGACAACAGTAAAGAGAGGTAAGACGAAGAGAGAAAAAATAAGATTTTTGGGATTATGCTGTACCCCGTTCCGGAACGGTAGTGTTAAGCTAATAAAATAACATACTTATTGGAAATAGTAGAAGTTTGTGGTTCTTCTTGTTCCGGTTCAGGAATGGTGGTGGGATCTTCTGCATCACTAAATTCTTCTTCCTGAAGTTCCTGGTCAAGAATCTCTTCGGTCACAGTTTCAGGATTAACCTTGTAAAATTAATTTTTTTTTTTTAACATTTTACAATACATTTATGATGATTAAATATAAAATAAAACTGTTATCATAAGTGTAAAATGATGAAACACATTGTAACTTATCAATGATATATTTATTACCTGTAAAACCTAAAAAAAATGTTGGTAGGTTTCGGCAGCAACTTAAAAATAAGTTAGTTACCAATTGCAAGTAATATTACGCATTAATTTATTTTCTATAAGTATGTAGTAGTTATGGTTAGTAGATTCATAAAGACAATTGGAAATTTAGTGTACTTTTTTAATATGTATGTCAAATTTTGATTCCACATTTTTCTTTTTTTAGAAGGGCCACTGATTGAATTTTTTTAACAATAATTAATCACATTTTTCCCAAAACTCTTCTTGAGAAAACTTATACATATGTTCTTGTGTATATGTGTACAACAATCCCTTGCCAAGCAGGCGATACGTTTTCAGAAACACCACGGTTAGTTCGTTTTCACGTTCTATAAGTGCACATGTTCATGTTTAAATGTTTTCATGTTCACAGTGCAACTGTGCATGCAACTTTTAAAACTTTTGTTTTGTGGTGGTCGCGGCGGCATTTCCCACTCGCCTGTGACGTCTTGTTCTTTATCTTCTTCACTCTCCGCTTCCTTACACCTTTTCCCTCAGTGACATTCTCGGCATTCAACGCTATTCTATCTATCTGTCATCATGTTTAATATTATCGACAACGTCATTAATGGGGTCGCGTGTTCTTTTGTTAATTTTGTTTTGGATAATATTTTTTGTCAATCTCTTGTATTAATTCGATTTTTAGCAACTGTCGGCGTTTTGTAAGAGTTTCACATTAATGCTATTATCGAGAATATAAAATTATCAGTCAAAATTGTAAAAATGTTTTAATTTAAATTTAATGAAATATGAAAAAGTCTAAGAAACACAAACTACGCATTCATGAATATCAAAATGTCTAACACGTAAATATTAGAGAAATACAAATAATTTTCTTTACATATAAAACAATGGCAATAAAATAATTAACAAGAACTGAGAAATGCCAACTACACATTCTTTAAAATGTTTTGACATTAAACTTCAAAAGAAAGAGAAATGTCTGTATTAAAATGAATATAAATGAAATAATTTATAAAACACGGATAAGTCTGAGGAACTGAACAGCGTACTAGTATTTGTTCGACAAAATATACAAATGCTAGGTAAACAAAAATTATTATGGTAACAATACAGAACAGAAGATTGGCAAGCACTGACATTTGCAGACCAGCAGCTAAAAGAACTGTGTTACCTATAAGAGCCCAAAGATAATATTTGCTATCTTTTTCTAATGTAAAGAAAATGAGCGAAAGAAAAAAGCATGCGAGCTTAAGTTAATGCGTCGTAATAAGGAAGATATATTTGTCATAGTTTTTAATATACTGAGAATGAGTGAGAAAACAAATAATGCGAATTAACTTTATGCTTTGTGAATCGGTATAGGGGCGGATACTACCCATTTGGATGGATTTGACAGGTACATCGTGTAGCGCATGTGTATTTTTCAGATTACGGGACATTTGACAAAAAAAATCAAATTAGGCGAAAAATAGATCAACAAATTCATCTGATATGGTCCAAAATATATTCAATTTATAAATACAATTTAGTATGAAAACTTTCCAGACGGACCACATTCTGCTCCAAAATTTCAACTTGCGGTGAATTTTGAATAAACATTCTTCAAATAAATGGAATTTTACTGTTCTTATATTTTTTAATATTAAAAAAATCTCAATGAACTGAATTGTGTTATCTTAAAACCGCAGTTGACAAAACCACGGTCAATGAGAGACTGGTGTATGAAAAAAAATTTGTCTAATTTTAAAATAACTTAATTTTAGACAAACTCTTTTTACTACCAAATTAAGGAAATGGGAATAATAATTTGTATGAATAAAAATATTAATTTTTGTATTGGATACCTCTTTTTGTGGTTGATAATTAGGAAGAAAGACTTTAAGGTCTGGCAAACTGGTGTAAAAACTTCTAGTATCTTCATCTTGCCACGGATCATTAGCCGGCAACTTGTGTTCTCCTTCGGTACCTCCCGTGATCACATCTCCTCCTCCACTAGTTAGTGAGGCCGCGTTGGAACTGATAATTGGTTCCCCGGCTTCCCCTAAGTCTTCCCCAAGGATGTCAGCAAAGTTTTGAGCCCCAGTAAGAAGTCTATCAAAATTGGTCTGAAATACAAAATTTATTTAATAATTTTAGAACAATTATTACTTTATTAGTACATACTAGAGTGAGTACAAGAGGTAATACTAATTGTTTCAAAATGGCAACAAATTTCTCAACTTATGTCTGATGGTTTTTTGTCCAAAACTAATTTATTTAAAAAAATGATATATCAGATTTTCCACAATGCTTCATAACATACCTGTTGAATTTCGAGTTGGTCCTTCCGTTCTTGAGAAAGCTCTCCCCTGGTGTGTAATGTACGCTGATTCGCAATATGCAACGCCTGCAACTGTTGACGTTGTGTTGCCAGATGACGAGTTAAAGTTGAAAAATAATCTTTCAAAATAGAGCGGACCCCCGCTTGCTTCTCAGGAGGCAAAAATGTACTTCTTGGAATATCAATATTGAATTCCTAAAATAAAAGACAGTTTAATAATATAGAAAACATACACAGGAACGGTTTACATTTTAAGAACTATCTCTACATTTCAGCTTTTTCTACTGTAAATAAGGCTCGTAATGATCAACAAGTCCATATTATTGTTTAATACAGCGAAACCCTCTTAAGAAAATACAGTGAAAGCCTAATAAGATCACATTCTTCGGTCCCGAAAAAGTCCCATACAAATTATGTATTTTTTTATGCTTAATACGTTTCCCGAATAATAAATATTTTTATTTGTTAACTTTGTTTTTAACTACTAGTTAATTTTGCTAATTTCAAAAGTAATAAGTTTCCTGCCTAAGAAACTAAAATATTTATGACAGAACTCAATTTATCTGTACAAAAATACCTTCATAATTCGTTTTTCGGTACAAAAAATATTGTATGACATTCTCAAAAATGAAAGTGGTATTCTTTCAATGGGTGCAATAAAATTAGGATTTTGCCCCTATCATAAAAGATCTATTCAGGCACAAAAACAAAACAGACATATTTGAATAAGCTAACAAAATTTACTGCCTTGCTTCCAGGAAACAAGGATTGCTGCCGTAAATTATTTTTTGCATTTGTAGATAATCTTCACAATATAAGAACAGCATTGGTAATATGTGGTAATCTTGTTTTATTTTTATTAATTTTTATCTTTAACTAAGCAAACATTCCTGGCCGCAAAACCCAATTCATATAACAGCTTAGATTAACGGTTGTATTATGGTATGGTATTAATGCATTGACTTTTATGTATTATTCTAATGTACTCTGTTCTGCATTAACTGTCAACATTATTAACCTTCAATATGTGTCCGGAATTTAAAATATTGTATTGTTTCAACATTTTTTAATTGTATGAATAGATTTTGTATAATATAATACGCAACTAATCAACAATTTTTATACAAATTACTTTATTTCTTATTGTTATCAGTTAGTTAATGAAATTGTTAAAAAAATATATATGATGTTCGAAATCTGATAATGTTCCGTTTTCAGAAATACCATGCCCCGTTTCATTCAGACCTTCAATGCATTTCTGGTGTATATTGAGAATACATAACTTCTTGGATCTTTACAAAAAAACATGTTTTCCTGTAGAAGCAAATTCACAATTACGGTTGCTTTTTGAATGGTACAATGGCAACTAGAATCTAGAAGTTTTGGATTCAGGGCATACAAATCTATCAAAAAATGCATTTTGCAAAAATCAGAGGAGTTACTGTTTTCTCAAGTTTAGTCGTGTTTCTTAAAAAATAAAATCACTAATGTGTTTCGCGACCGATGGTTAGCGCTTTTCTTTCAATTACCTTGTACCTTGGTATAACAAGATATATTTGAAAATTTATCGATAAAATCAAAAAACAAAGCAGAGCGTTTAAATGTTTTGGTATGTACTGACAACTGAATTAACTCTGAAAATAATTATACGGCTGATTTTATTTGCTTGAACTTTTTATACTTTTTACATCGGCACAAAATAAATAAATAAAACAAAAAATTATATCATAATCATTTTTGTGATTAAAAATTTAAATTGCAAAAGGACAAAAGTGTTAATGTATTTTCGCATAAATTTGGCCCTGCCGATGTTTAAAGTTGTCTAAATAATTTCTCTGAAAATGCTCTGAAAATGCACTGCAAATGAGATTCAGTAAGGGTGAATATTACACGGAATACAATAGCCTTTATTGACATTGCGTGTAAAGGTGATGTTTTTGGACAGTTATATTGTTCAAACAAGCATTGAGAATACATGTAAAAATCACCAAAAGTTTTCAGTAGGAAGTCAAAACAAATAACTATTTACATACAGTACTTTTTAAAAAATATGCATTCTTCAAGTTGTTTAGCAGGAAACACAGAACGTTTTCTAAAGACAAGTAAAAAAAAAAAAATATGCTTTGTAAAAAGAAATAAACTTAACGCAAGATAATAAAATAATGTCTGACTTACATGTGACATCTTTTGTCATATTTGATCTCCTATTATGCGTGACCTATCCTTTACAATGGAAAAGCGCCCATTTGAATTCTAAAATCAATTTCGCATTTTTGTCTTGTCAGTGATTCTACTTCCGATTTATTTTTCTTTTAATATTTATTTGATATTTTTTAGCATTCTTCTTACAGTATAGATAGCTATTCTTTGAAAATAGTAAGAATATTGATGTGATATGTATTCCGTGTATGTCTATTTAAAAAAAAAATATCCGTAAATCGTAATATTAATGTAACTTTAGTTAAAACACAAAATTAGATGTCAAATATAAATAATGTGAAATCCCTGGTAATAAGTTTTCACACTTAATAGGTTTGAATTTGCTGGTCCCTTGGAAAACGTATTAAAAGGGGTTCACTGTATACATGTTATCCCTTACATGATTGGAAGTCGCAGAATTGTAATATTATCAAATTACCTTGGCAAAATCTTTGATTTTTTTGGGAACCAATCCTGCATAATCCTCCCCACAATGTTTACAGAAAGTGAGAAGGATGTTAATGTTGTTATGTTCCTCTTTGTCCATGTTGATGAGCACGGTAAGAACAGCACCCAGCAATGGTAATCCCATTTTATTTGTGAATATTCCACAGGCTATAAGTTCACCATAAAAACGCAGGTCAACCCGTAGCTTTGAAGCATTTGCTATTTTATCAGACCCTTTAAAAGTCAAAATTTTTTGCCAATTTTCAAATAAATTTTGCGAAAACTCTGAGTACGTCTGATGTAACGTAGAACATAACTTAATGGCAGCTGGTATATCGGACATTTTCAGTTTGGCTTCTGTTATCGCGGAAGCAACTTCAGATATGTATTTTGTCAAATTCAAAGTGCTAAAATCCTTCATCAAGGCTTCTAGTTGCGAGGCGGAGAATGTTTTCAACTTCTTAACAAATGTTGTATTCTTCTTAAGAACGGAGTCAAGTTTTGAGAAATAGCTGTCAGGAGGCCTAACGCATTGTTGATTTTGTTGCCGAAGATCAGTTTTATATTTCAGGCGCGCATCTAATTCAGCAATAAACTCCAACA
Source organism: Eubasilissa regina (assembly GCA_022840565.1). Classification (NCBI taxonomy): domain Eukaryota; kingdom Metazoa; phylum Arthropoda; class Insecta; order Trichoptera; family Phryganeidae; genus Eubasilissa; species Eubasilissa regina. The sequence goes on from JAINEB010000018.1 coordinate 35,157,780, forward strand.
CAATTTTCTTTTCTTCATCTTTATTTGAAGGCACCTCTTCTTCATTGATTGCAATATCTTCCGTGGCAGATTCATCTTTTTTTTCAGATGACTCCATATTTTATCTGTGGAAATATAATTTTCAGACATTTGAAATTACATTAATTAAATGCACATAAGCTAAAAACACAACTATTCTTACAATATATTTTTTACAGTTTACAAGGATTATATTAAATTGTATATCTTATGTTTATTTACAAAAAAAAAAATTTATTCAGTTATTTTCAAAATCTAAAAACATTATGATTATTAAGGCAATGATCTTCCACATGTTCCCAAATAATCCTGTAAATTAAGGTTAATTTGTAGAAGTAATTTCGTACCAAGTGCATTAAAATCAACAACATTAAGTAATAACTAAAAATATGTGTATTTTCCATAGAAAATTCCGAAAATGAGCATCTATATACAAGATTTGTGAATAAATGAATAATGCTTTACATGCTCTGTTGGTTAAACTTTTATAAAGGTTTAAGAGATTTAAAAGAATTATTTTAACTAACATAAGTATAGAACAAAGGACGAAAGAAAAATATTTTAAGTCAAAGCTTTATTTATTAATGTATCTAGAGCGAAATGTAGTAGCTACAGATATATTTGGGAAATGTCAAAAATCAAAAAGTGCACATTGCGGCGATGATGGCAAAATACGCTACAGAAGTTTCAATCTTTTTCACTTACGTAAATATTATTAGCTTTTCTAAAATTTAACTCTTTATTTGTTTCCGACATTTGACTACACATCTGTAGAACCAAATTCGGCAGAATCTGGCAAAATCCAGCTGTCAATTCTACTCACAGATAAAATATAGACAACCAAAGATTAGGGATAACCACAGATAAGTAATATGGAATAAGACAGCTACAGTTCGTTCATATTTTTTTTCAAAATCTTGATCTTCAACAAGTTTATTTATTTTTCTATATTACCTATAACTTTTTTTACATAATATATTATTATAATGTAGAAAATCATCAATAATTTATTTTAAAGTATCTTTTCGTTCAAATCACCCCGCCTACAGAAACAGTTTTAAAAATGTTAAAACAAAACATGTCTGGCGGTGTGGGTCATTTTAGACCCACTTCAAGTTTTTGGTTTTTCAACCATTTTGTGGGAGATTTTTTATAGATATTTCATTTTAAATATGATTTAATGAAATGGCATGATGTGCCATAATGTTTCTGCTAAAAAATTAAAGTTAAAAACATATACTGAGCATGTGATTTTCTCGTCGGTTGGCATGCATCTCATCAGCGTAAACAGTAACGGTGTAAATAAAACTTTGTTGCTCTGGAAAATAATTGTCTGTTGCAGATGGTACCCAATTGTCCTTATATACTAAATGGAACCTCATCGTTCTAAAAAATATTAGTAGTGTGAATCAAATAGAACTTTTTTGCCTTGCTATTTCCTAAACTATAGAAAAATTGAACAATTTTAGAATATAGTTTTAAAGAGTAAGAATTTTGGTACAAAAAAGTCAGTTTTTACCAAAATGTCAGTTGATACCTTGTTGTTCCTGATTGGGGGGGGGGGGTTTAGGAAATGATTACTATCCTTTTAAACAGATGCTCTTAATCATCATTATTGCGGCCCCGCACACTGGTAATATCTCGCTCCGCAATTATTTCCAGGTATTACATCATCAATTTTGCTGTGGTTATAAGAGTTATTGAACAAGTGAAGAACACACGGAACACACATTAATCAATCATTTATTTACCTAAACGGGTGGACAGATATATATGATTCTTAATTGTAACTTAGACTAAAAATTATTCTACCTTATACTGTACGTGCTGGTCAAAAGGTCTTCTCCAGGGATTTCGATTTTCGATTGACGGCGCGGTGATGCCAACGACGGCTTCTGTTGTCCGAGTGGCCTCGATGTGGCTGACGAGATGACGAGCAGGGCGGTGGCTGCTCGGAGCTGCTTCCTGGGTGAGCGGCTGCTTCCGACCTGGTTTGGCTTTCTGGGTGGGCTGCTGCTCCGGGCTGACTTGGCGCTCTGGATGGCGGCTGCTCCCGAGTTAGCTGGTGTTCCAATTCCTTTTTTTTTGGTGCAAACTCATCAACTCTCTCGTATTCATTACTGAATTCTTCGTGTTCAAACTCTTCTTCGTCTCAACAAAACTCTTCGTGTTAGAACCTGGTCTTCCGAATCTCGTTTTCCAATTGTCATTCAACTGCTCTTTAACTGTTCAACCGTGTTTTTCGACTGGTGTTAACTGAGTCCTCTCCCTTCCAAATTCTGTTTTCAACTATTATGCTTTTTCGTTCTCTTCCTTCCAAATTTCGCCTTCAACTCAAGCCACTGATCACTCCTCGCTCTTCCAAATTCTGTTTTTCAACTCCACTCCGGGCCGTGCATAGGCCATTCTTATACCTTGACAGTGGGGTGTTTTCCATCTGCCGATCTGCCCTCTTCCCTTCATGGGACGGGCCACCATCCCATTGGTCAATCCGCTTCTTCTGGAGGCCACGCCCAATCCAAATCCAACCTGACTCCTCCTTCGTCTCATAGATAATTATAATTAATCTTATATTCTAATTATTTACATCACGTATTATTTAGTCACACATATCATTTTTTGTCTTTTGTCATGGTTTTACATGGGTAAATCATTTCATTACTTCCTTATGCGTAATCTTATTTAGGTACATTTATAATCAAATAGCCTAATTTCATTATCAGTCATCTTGGGAGGAAAGGGTATTCTTTCCTTACTATAGTTTGAAATAGTATCTTTAAATCTAATTGAACACATATGAAGTTCTATAAAACGTCTTTACAACCAATTATTATTGTATAACATCTGTACATTACTTATAGCTAATTACAAATGTCTTATATTTATTACGTATGTATTTATGTCTTAAAAATAATCTGCCCATGCCCACTATCACTACATTCATCATACTACATTATATACTATACACAGATTTACAGTTATGGTTCGTATTTAAATCGATTGGATGCCTATTCCTAACAAAGGACTCTCGCATGTTACTTTTATATTAAAGATGGTTAAATTAGGGATTTAATCAGCGGGCATGTTATCTCTTGCAATATTCTAGGATCTAGAAATACATTTATTTACATTTCGAATCGAGCCATGTGGTTCGTTCGGCATTGCACTCAAAGCAGACTAAACAAAGAAACTACGTCTTTTGTCTTCATCACGTTTCGACCCTGGACGCTAGCTAATGGGCACGTAACGGTGCATTCCCTAAATCTTTCTTCGGAAATCGATTGTCTCGCCAGTACAATGAATCCAGTTTTAACGGTCCTACGACCTTCGGTTTTATCTGTCGGTAGGGTGCGTCTTCTTGAAACAAAGCGCGACCTTACAGATTTGTGATCGCTTCTCAAGAAACCTTCATCATATTCCCGTTATTTTCCTCCCCCCGTCTTAATGTGCATTGCACAACATTTGGGCTGGAGGTCACTACGGTCGTTATATGCTTTTGAACAAGCCGCTAGGTTTATTTTTGTTAAGAGACGTCTGATCCCGTTGATATGAGCCCGCCGACAGCGACCTGCATGTACTTGCGAAACACGATTCCCTGCCTTTATTTTATTTCGTTTATTTTCGATCTTACGGGTAATTCATTTGATGACTTCGCGTCACCTCACACCGAGGTATATCATTCCAAAGTCACGTTTTGATAAGGGTTCCAAGTCACCGAAAGCATTATACAATTTTGGTTATTGTGAATTAAAATTTTGGAATATTTGAAATCATTAAAATTCAATAAATGCAATATTCTCCTTCATATTAGATGAACGTTTACTCTAGGGTTTATTGTTAGTATCTTAACTGAAGACCGAAGGTGCAGCCGAAAGTATATGTTTTGGCCAAAGGTTCGGTCGTACTTTTAAAGAACAACTCGTTTATCTATGAACCCTCTAGAAAGAGAAAGGAATTCCTCCAATCAGGCAGCCGTTCCACTCTAACAACCTGACACACACAGTTATAAAAGGAAGCACTCCATTTGGGTATATCATAGAGAAGAGATGTAGGGTACATATTATCTATGGGTACATATTATCTATGGGTACATAATACATCTCGATGGGAAACAATGCATTACACTAATGACAGTTCCATACTGACAGTTTTTTCTTCTTTGTGTTTGTTCCACACCCACACCCATAGATAAGAGATATACCCCACACTGCAGTGACAGATATTGAATAGGTTATCACATGTGAACATGTGTGGAATTTTCTGTAAAATTACTTGTTGCACCTCAAATGCTATTGAATCTGCTATTTTGAATAAGGTTAAATATATTAAAAGACAAAATAAACAGTATTATATATTTATATACCTGAGAGCTAAGATGTTGTATGTCGTAAATTACTTTTTCCACCTTGACCTGCGTCTATATACACGCCACCGTGTCTGTTTTCATTTACCAATTTATATTACAATCCTTGTTACCAGAACTTGGATTACTTATATCTGCTAATAATCAAGTCCATACAAGAATTGTTTATATTAACTTCATAGCCAGAGAATGGCAAAAGATAGCAGACTTTGTTCTTTGGTCACAAATGCCGTGCTATTCAGTATTCAAGCTAAACAGTATAATATGAAGGCAGTTTGTATGTACAGCCACACACTGTTATCATCTGTACAGACCAATGCATTGTTCTGAGTGCAAAGTTTACATCTTTTTAGTGCAACAATATCAAATTGTTTCTTAAGTACCTTAATACATTGCCTTGATATGTCTACCATCAAATCTGAATTGAAAGTTTTTCTCTATCTTATATTCTTGCATATTCTCTCTTTCCATGTTGCACCTTAATACATTAAGTAGATTGCATTATGATCAATGTTTCCTCTAAGGTGTGCGGGAGTGTGTGCACACACAATTTAGTGTGATACCGCACACAATTTTTAACAAGATTTCTTTGTCATGTGCCGCCTTCTATCGAAGGTTGGTGACCATGTTGCAGTGTATTGATTTATCCTGTTTAAGATCATCAACATTTTGGACATTGATTCCCTTTCTGAGGTAACACAGCCAAGATAATCTCTTTCTACCTGCCTCTGCTGCCTTCTATCTTCCCCTGCATAATGAGTTTTAAAATATCATATTTCTCATTGCGGAGAATGTGTCCGAAGTATACAGCTTTCCTTGATAGTCATTAGTTCTCTCGACTTATTTATGCATCTTAATATATCTTTATTTGTAATGTAGTCAACCCAGGCCCTACCAGTTGCCTTGTACTGATGTGGTAATGTTTTTCTTATTTTTTCCTCCAAGTGCACAAATAACAGCATTGGTCATAAAGTTACACAAAAGATTTTTATGTGTGCAAACTATAATCCAAAATTAGAAGGAACATTAGTTATGATGCACAACATACCATCTCTTTTTCCTATAGGTATAATATATCCTAGCGTTTATGCTGCAAGACATCTGACATATAGATTGCATTATGACAAGATGACATTTCTGATGTGGACATAAAATATAAAAACAGATAAAAAATAAAATTCTATCTTGAAAATGAATAAATTAGGTGTGGGTACATGTTGTACCGTACCATTTATATCACTAAGTAACCTCAAGCTAGTATTGAAAGACATGAGGATTTCTCATGCCTTAAACTGATTAAAAAATTCATAATTGAATATCTGTAATAAAAATATATCCTCTTCCTATTATGTACATAAAAAATATTTTTAAAGCTGCACCGATTAATCAGGCTTATTGAACGCGAATGGCAACAATCTGAATCTGTGTTCAAAATTAATGCCAATATGATTTAAAAATAATAATGATAAATTTAAATTCCATAAAAATGTCAATTCAAAATAATCTCTATTTCATCTATGTTATAACTTTTATTAGTATTATTATATAGACATACTTGACTAGCTAAAATATATGACACTCACTAGTGAATAAGTGGTTGTGGATTTGAGTTGAGCCTATGTAATCATAAGTTACATATGGGCGAGTAAACTTGACAAAAGAACTGTGCGTCATGGTCGAATAGTAAATGAGGGTAGTATTATAAACCAATGAACATGCGCAAAAAGATGTATGGATTTGGAACTTATTCTGTACATATTTTTACTCTTAAAGGAAATTTATTTGGACAGAAACCTGATATTCTATCTTCTTTGCCTTACATTTTGAAAACACAATGAGCTGATAATCACTTATAAAATAAGAATTAATGACTTATTTTAAAAAAAAGTTAGCAATTTATTGATGTGCGTGATTTCATCTAAATATTACAAAGAGAAGCAAAATATTTTTTAAATAAAGCAATCAGGGGTGTACGCTACTAATAGTGAATACTAACCCCAATATTGGAATATATAACAGGTTTAGAAATATTGATTAAAGAGGTTACATACAAATCAGACAGGCAGAAAATTCTGCACAAAAGATTCTGAAAATCATTCGATGAAAACTTAAGGACTCACAATATTACCAATATTTATATAAAATAATGGCAAGCAATCAAAGCCCTAGAGAATTTTTCTATTGTTCTCATAGTAGTAGTGAACATTGCACCAAGAAGTACTGATGTAAATACGTACTGACACTCGGCATGGGCCCTAATTCTACATATGGAAAAATCTCAATTATGGTCGCTTGGACATGTCTTAAGAATGCCAGGGGAAAGACTACCAAGATGTATATTGGCAACTCCAGAAGAAAGGCAGCTGATGGGTCACCCCAGACTAAGCTGGGATAAACAGCCAAAAATCTGTGAATACAGGTTTGGTCTTGATTGGTTAACAAGTAACTGAAACGGCACAAGTCAAGGGAAGATGGAAAGTGCCTGGTCGAGACTTTGGGCCCCGACTACTAAGATAAGGGGACAAAAATGATAATAATGATGAGTAATGCTCATTTTCAGCATAAATTTCTTTGTATAGATTTTAAATTTAACAATATAACATAGCCGTAAAAAACATATTTATCTACAATATAGACTGAGATAACTGGTGTGATATACCTAAGATATAATGGTCTTTTATAGCTCTAAACTAGCACAGCTAAATAAAGGACGCCAAAGGGCTCCCTTTCCCGGAACTGTTGTAGAAGTTTGCAACTCCCTTTATCGGTTCCACACACAATGCTTAAGGGAATGCTTTCATTTTTCCAGTTTAAAATTCGAGAAATTCTACAAGAATTGCATATGCTTTCAAAATCAGAGAAATAATAAATGATGTTATTTGTTACATAAATCATGCGAGAGAGGAAGGTTTGAATGAAAAGAGAACAATAAAATTGTTGATTTTCTCACATTCGACACAAGTGTCAAAAATAACTCGTGTCTGGAGTCTTTTCCACGTTTTTTCATATATTATTTCATATGGAATGAAATAAAAATGTCGTCATTTAAATGAATCCATTGAAAATTAAATAATTTATCAAAGTTCCCAATTTACATATATGAATATGTTTTGAAATCAGATAAAGTACTTATATAGTCGCTTAAATTAATGTTCTAAATTAAAAAATATTATGTCAGATGCATTTTTGTGGTTTTATTTAATCTTATCGATTTAAACCACCACGTTGCAGTTTTGGTGATATGTATGTCTGTTTCATAATTACATACTATTTATGAAACAGCTAGTGTTTAAAAGACAACAGTGTTATACATAAATAAAATATTTAATTGCAACTTACATAAAAAATTAACACATAAAATGTTTACATTGTTTAAGAAAACGTGATTTTCTCTTAAAATAAGTAAAAAAACATCAAATTTATGAAATTCGCTACTAATGTTGTGAATAAGTTCAATATTAATTCATATTGTGGATAGAATATCCATGAAAATATATATTTTTGGCATTTTTTAACGAAAATTCGTCATCACAGGACCGGCGGAGTGATGTGAAAAACTTTAGCAATTAATAAGATCGATATAAATATTATTTAGTAAGAAATTATTGCTTTTTTGATATCAAACTTGATTTTAAATAGTGGCTAAAGCCTCAAAGCATGTGAGTAATTACTATATATTATTTAAAAACATATTCTTTCACTAAAACAAAGTACATATTTTTAAAACGTCGAAAATTGATAATATGTCCAGCAAATTGAATGGTTATAACTTTATTAATTTTGAACAATTTGTTAATTCGTCTCAATCGAGATTTGTCTTCATAATCTTGGCTTCAAGATTATAAGAAAATATATTTCGTATAAGCAAGTATTCTCTATATTAAAGCACGCAGAAAATTAATTGAATGGTCGCCATCTTTCTTATAATGCTTGTATTATCTTAATTATGGCAAATAACATTCAGTTTATTAGTTTTAAATGAGTGTAAAGGACCTATCTAAGTAATATTTTAAAAAAAGTCAAATCTAGTGTATAAATTCTGATATAAATTAATAATAAATACCCACATTTACATAAAAAATGAAAAAATTTGAATTGAATCAGTAGCGCCTTAATTATAGTGAATTAATAATAAACTAAAGGTTATGTAACAAAATAATTTAAATTTATATTTTAGTTGAAAAAATTTATAATCAAAATGAACAAAGATTTGAATTTATACCTTCCTGCGCCCTTTAAGTGTTGTCTTTATTTACGCTTAAATGCAGTACGAGGTACATGTAAATATTATAAATGACAATATAATACAAAAGAAAGATCAAATATCCATACAAGTCATAAAATATGTTATACATGGAAGAAAAGAAGCATGTATAGCGTCAGCCGTATCGTGCCGGGGGCGGCACAAAGTGTATATAAAATAAAGTCTTCAGAGCATTTTATACTAAAGATGCTGAGTATCATGCGTGTGGTGCTTCATACAATGACTAACCTCATTATTTTTTTTTTAATACATTACCTTTTCTCTGTTCTGAACAAGAGACGAAGTACCACAAATTAATTAACTAAAAAATACATCACATTTTTAACGTATCTACATAATGCAAACGCCCTGCACTGCTAATGAATCCAGATATCAAATTAATAGTTTCAAAAAATAATTATTTAATATGTAACTAACAAACTGATTTTTTTTATGTATGTCTCTTATATATTTATGACAACTCATTCTTGCTCTCAGAAACAAATATCAATACTTGAATCATTAATAAAAGGTACTGATTCTTGCAGGAATGTGGAATACAAAACCTTCTGAAATGTAGGGGACCTGACACTTGTAGTTCCTTTACCTGTGATGTAGCAACTGGACAATGTGGATATTCTATCGAAATGATTGGCAATACCCTCTGGATGCAAGGAGAAAAACCTGGAATACAACCTGTTCAAACTGAGTATGGAGTACTTTTATTCAATGGCGATATTTTTGCTGAAAAAAGGAATGAATGTATCTGTGATACAGAAGAAATAATGAAGAAACTCGAACCTGAATATGTAAGTACAAAACATAAGGCCCCTGTTACAGGATTTACCTTAACCTTTCTCATACAGTGCTAAAATAATAACGCGTGCTCTAGTGCTGTAAACTCAGTGTACATGGAGACTTTTGCGATTTTTAAGTCGGATAAATATGAATATTTTACATTTATTACTTATATTAATCATTAAAATAATAGTTGATACAAATATAAGTGAATATATATATACATATATCAATTATTGTGAAAAAGTGCTAATAATGAGAAAAATCATTGGTCATACGAAACGACAGCACAAGGACGCATAAGACACATCTAACTCGGCCAGCGTATGTTCTCACTCTGCCACTAATGCCAGTAGTCCACTCTCCCTGAGGCTCCTTACCTAGCCCCGCATCGTCCGCGCTCTGACCAGAACGGAGCGTGGACGGGGCGAGGCGAGGCGAAGCGAGATGGCACGAGATGACCTGTGTCGACAAGAGAATAGGCGATGCAAGCCGAGAGCTTTAGTACATTCTTGTGCTCGGCTCCTCTTGCCGTGCCTCAGCAAGAGTGGACTGCTGGCATTTAACTAAAGTGACGATCGGCTCCCCGCGCACTATGCCTTTCACACCTCTCCACACGTACACATACAAATCACGTCAGATTCTTTCAGAAAACATTTTTTATTGTTGCGTATGGTAAATACTTATATATTGTAATTTTATTTATTCATTTATTTGTAACTATATAATATAATGTAAAAAATATATTTGGACTGTACCCTAGAGAAATTCTGTATCGAGATGGATTATTTTATCCTATACAAAAATATATTATGGAGGAATACCTAAAATGTGGACTCTGTATTTAGTATATTTACAGAGATATTCACATAATTAGAGGCGATGTCAACTGAGTTTACATCACAGGAGAGAAAAGGTTAATATTATATAAATGATATGTTTACAAATTTAATGAAATAATTAGAAAGATATACAGAAAAAATCTATCTAATGAAAAAATATTTAGTTGTTACCGAGATATGAACCTGGGCGTCTTCCTATCCGGGGAAGCGCGTTCTCCACTTTCGTTATAGCACTCGAAAACATTTTGGACAAATTTTGAACTTATATTCTGTAATATTTCAAATTGATATCTGCTCCAATTTTAAAAGCAAGAATCTCAAATACCGTTGAGTAAAACCCGATAGGAGACGCCAGAATTAAATTAATTAATTTTATTAAATTTGGAAACTTTTAATACAACTTATATATTAGGGAAAACACATTTTTCATGTGAAGTTGCATTTCAAAGAATATAGTTCTGTGATTTTTAATGCAAATTAAATTAATCAACTAAAAAGATATACTGTTACGCACAAGTATGCTCCAATGATAACGAATGTGGTCGCCCAATTACGCCACCGTTAGGGAACACTTAGATGTCGCCGAACTCACTGAAAAGTGTGGGCTAGTCCGAGTGCTCCAAATTCCCCGGTGGGAGTACTTCGATTTGCTTTAATCATATAGATGCGAGGCATGCAGGAAGTGATATGTGCAGGAGAGAAATAAAAGTCAGAGAGATGTTAACTCTGGAAGGCCGCAGACGAGAACTGACCCTCTCAACTGCAGTACACCCCTATTTATTGCACGTTTCATACCGACATGGCCAGCAGTGGTGGGGGAGGGCTCACAACCACCTCCACTAGACCGATGCGACGCGACCGCTGCCATGCGGCGGTCCGTCGAACAATAGTGTTCAGAGCCAGACAATGCACGGTTTTGATACCGCGCCAAAGTCGCTCTCCAGACATAAAAAATAAATAAAATACAAATAGTTGTGGAATATCGCAAACAATAAACAAATTCCTCAAGACCTAGCTCACGGTATCCAATCATAATCAGGGCATTTATTAAAGATAAAACAAATATGAAACATGGAATAAACAGGGGGTGGGGGTGATCGCACGTAATTTACACAATTATTTTCAGTGGGTGATCACACCATACAATGACACAATATAAGTGTGTGGATATTGCGACCATTAAACATTTGTTACCAAAACCAGCTCGCGATATACACCACAACATAGATTACCAGGGTGGGCGACCATACGAAACTTCAATACACAAAACAATTACATTTGGTGGATGGTCTTCCCATACAAAATACAATTGGCGGCCCTACCGAGGACAGCCTGCGGCCCCACCATGTGCCCCCCGCGGGTCCATGGTGGGGCCGCTTCAACAAACTGCTTCCTGTACCCCTCGCTAGTAGCTCCACCATTGCGAGCTGGTACGTGGCGGCTGGTCCCTTACGGAGCCCGCCGCTGGCACTCAGCGCCCATTGGTCCGCTTGGTGCCACTGGACCGAAAAAGAAAAAGGCCCTTTTCAGGGCCACTGAACATAAAACATAAAAAGATCCCATTTCAGGGCTCCCGATTGGGGAATTCATCCAGTGGAATTGCAAATATCCAAGCGGGTCTTTTTGAGTCTGGCCGCCGGCACTCCGCGCATGGCGACTCCTCACGAGAAGCTGCTTACTGAGCTCGTTGTGAGGTGGAATCCTGTGTGCAACATATACAGAAAAAATCTATCGAAAAAATGATTTGTATCCTGCAACTAAATATTTTTTCGATAGATAGATTTTTTTCTGTATATCTTTCTAGTTGATTAATTTAATTTGTGTTAAAAATACCACAGAATTATGTTCTGAAAATGCAATTTCACAACAAAAATCTGTTTTTACCGAAATGAAAAAAAAAACATGTTATTTCTTTTCAGGGTGATCAGACAAATTCACAATCTGAAGATAAAATTATAAGTGTTTTGAAGGACTTAAATGGACCATTTAGTCTTATTTATTGGGATAAAAGAAACAATAAACTGTACTTTTGTAGAGATCGTTTTGGCCGAAAGAGTTTAATATTGTACAAAGACAATAATGTACTCCTTCTCAGTAGTGTACTGGGTAATATTACAATTTTTTTATATTAAAACTAGGAATTTGAGGGGTGCAAATTTGCATAAGGCTTTATAGAGTGTACTATATATAGAGATTGAAGAACTATGATATAAAAATTATTTAATATCATGTACATAAATGTGCAGATAATATTATCTTAGTTCTAATAGCATGTAACTCTGAAATACATCCGCCTTGCTCTTTGGGAAAGCGTGTCTCGCTGTGTATTACAATTAAGGTAACGATATATGAATCCAATCTGTGGTAGTTTTTTTAATTTAAGAAAAATAAATTAAATAGAGATGCATATATGGAATAAGTGTCACATCAATATTCTTACTATTTTCAAACTAAGCTAAGTGCTTGTGCTATGAAATTAGAACTAACTTGATGACCTCCTGGAATGAAGCTCGAACCCCCGACCACTAGATCAGTTGGCGAGCATCGTAACCACTAGACCACAAGCACGTCTAAGTTTGTCAAATGATATTAAAACTTCATAAATACAGTTAGTGTTAGAATGTCATTCCATGTTTATAATTTTTTTTGTTATCGTTGTACTTTCTTGTATCGTTGTTCTTTTTAATCTCAAAAGTTGGTATTGGAAATCGATAAAGATGCCCATTCCGTCTATTCTGTATTTAATTTATTTTTAGGGAAGAATTATAAAAATGCTCTAGAACTTCCTACTGGCAAAATTTACTCTCTAGATTTGGAAAAAAGTATTGTAAAAGAAATTCCTTGGATAAAAAGTTCTGAAAATTTTTTCGCACCAATTGATGACTGGCATATTTCTCTTAGTACTATGGATGTGGATAATTTCCTCTTTGCCTCCAGCATTATGAAAGAAGAGGTGAAAAAAAAAGTGATATTATTTATATATTATATATTAAAGTGGGAAAATATTATTTTTTATTTTTACATATAATATGTGCGTTTGTGAAATTTTCAACATTTTATTTGCAGGATATAATTTTTTTAACAAAAGTTGAGAAACTGTCAGAAGAATATCCCTGTCGCATTACTTTTTTGAAAAATCTTTTGAATGATGATAAAACCTCAATCAGAGTGACTAATTTAATAGATCTTTTATCAGAAAGTGTAAGAGTCCGTGTTGAAACACAACCTGGAGTGTGCAAGAAATGTACAAATAAATTATCAAAATGTGAATCACACTGCGCTGTTGGACTTTTGTTTTCTGGGGGACTGGACTGCACCATTCTAGCTGCGTTGGCTCATCGACACATACCAATTACGGATTCAATAGATTTGTTAAACGTCGCCTTTGAACATAAAAATTGTGAAAGTTACCAGGTACCTGATAGATTAACAAGTCTAAAATCATTAGATGAATTGAAGAAATTATTTCCCCAGAGGTAAAACATTATATTATGTACGAGTAGTTCCTTAATTTTACGATAAATTCTCATCTAAGAGATATGTATACCCTTTGTGCCAGTCAAATCTTCTTTAATGTTAAAAATAAAATATCCTTTCATAATATATTCAATCAACTTCGAGTGTTATTAAAACTGCTATAGTATTAAAAACACAATGTGCCAATATATGTATAAAGCACTCTTGAAGTAAATATATTTTTTATATGATGCCGTGTAAGATACTTCAGTCGATTGGTTAGATTAGTATACAAATATTTCAAACATTTTATTATTATTGCAATGACATTCTATTGATTTTAAAAACCTTTCAGAAAGTGGAATCTTGTTCAAATAAATGTGACCCTCCAGGAGCTAAGAAAAAAGCAATCGGAAATAATTGGAGATCTAGTATTTCCATTGCAAACAATACTTGATGAGAGTCTGGGATCAGCTTTATGGTTTGCAGCAAGAGGGGAAACTCCTTCATATGAATCTACCAGCAGGGTAATTTTGCACTTGCGAATAAAGATAAATACATATTACCTTAACTACCCACTTTTCATCCCAGCTACCATCTGGTGCGAAAAAGAATAAATTCTTTGTCTTAATATCAGAGAACTGCATAATGTTCATCTGCTTTCTTTTTTTACCTATGGAAAATTATGCGGCATCCAAATACCGATCCTACAACTATGTCGATGCATTTTAAATAGTCCTGTACCACAGATACATATTGTTTAAATTGGAATGTTTACCTGATTGTATAACTTTCTAGGTCTTGTTGATGGGAATGGGTGCAGATGAACTTTTTGGAGGGTACACAAGACACAGAAACACATTTAAGAGAGGTGGATGGGAAGCTCTTGAAAAAGAATTACAAATGGATTGGCAAAGAATACCATATCGCAATCTGGCAAGAGATGACCGCGTTGTCAGTCATCATGGCCGGCAACCAAGAATGCCCTATCTGGATGAAAGTTTCCTTAATTTCACTCTAAATTTGAAACCGTGGGAAAAGTAAGTCTTCATAATAAAAAATATATCATCACACCAGGCCACCATGACACTTTCAAAAGTTCTCTACTGTTAAAAAAATATCACAATATCAGTCAAATAAATTAAGAAAAACTTTAAATTCATCCCTGCCATTATACATATTACCAAAATATTATTTTTTTAGCTCTTTTATTATGCAAAGTAAAGCCCTTCATATATAAGGGGCTCAACATGTCTCAGATCTACACAATATGTATGCAGTAAAGATACATGTTTAAGAGGCAATCAGATTTTCAGAAAATACAATCATGCACATAATATGTATTCAGAAATGACTTTTAATGAATTTATAATTTAATAACTGTATACTTTTTAAATGTTTGTTTTAGGTGTTTCCCAAGTAGTAAGTGTGAAGCCGGAACCGGAGACAAGATGCTTTTGAGATTAGCTGCCTTGAAACTAGGATTAGAATGTACTTCAATTTTCCCAAAACGAGCTATTCAGTTTGGCTCAAAAATAGCAAATAAAAAAGAAAATGCAAAAGATATTTCTCAAAAATTAACCCAAATATTATTATAATGCTAATCTTCTTAATAATTACTAATAACATCTGTGAATATTTTTAGTGAATAATAATAAACTACATCCTATCCTGATTCACATTATTCAATGTACCTCATTACACACAATTGTAGCTGGGTCATTTAATTTGAAATGGTCAAACACTGGTTGCTTGACTATTTTTAAATAATCTCAATTTTCTGTGCAATCACCCTAACTTATTGGTAATTCAAAATGACCATTATTTTACTGTTTTTGGTTTTTGCGTGGCATATTTTACAATTTGTTTATTTATTTTAATATTTGTTTTACAAGCGTAGCATATTTTACAATGTAAAGGGTTTAGGGAAATTGGAATATCCTCAGCTCCTATTTGACCTATCAACATGGAATTAACAGCAATTTGTTGAGAAAAAAATGAGCTACAAGATTGCTCATACACATTTTCACTTACATGCATTCCCAGTGTGAAATTTCAGCCTTAATTCTTAGCTTTCGATTTTTTTGCAGGAAGGGTTAAAGTCTAGATGTCAAAGTTATTTACAAAGAGGTGAGAACTAGTTGTGTTCACACACCAAATTTGAACTTTACTCAAGAAACTATTTATTTAATTTCTGGACCATTTCATATGGAATGACCCAGCAATGTTGGTTTTTAAGACTCCTTTCAAATTTTGTATACGTGTTTGGTTTTGTTAGGTCACTTACAAATTCTTGCTCATAATATGATATATTTATACATATACAGTAAAATCCCATTTATTTAAAGAACGCTGATTCGAAATTCGTCACAAGTCAAAGTTTTGGAGCAGAATGTGGTCCCTCTAGAGTTTTCATATTAAATTGTACTTATAAATCGAATATCATTATTCAAAACTATTTTTGGACCCTAAATGAGTTTGTTGAACTATTTTTCGCTAATTCGATCTTTTTTGTCAAATATACGTAATCTGCAAAATACACGTATGCTACATGATGTATCTGTCAAATATCCATATCCGCTCCAATACTGATTCACGATGCATAAAGTTAATTCGCATTGTTTGTTTTCTCACTCATTTTCAGTATATTAAAAAATGATGACAAACATATCTGTTTTTAAATCTTTATCTTTCTTACCGTGATACATTAATGCGCATACTTTTTTTTCTCGCTCGTTTTCTTTACATTAGAAAAAGATAGCAAATATTATCTTTGCGCCCTTATTGGTAACGTAATTCTCCCAGTTTCTACGAATGTCATTACCTGCCAATCTTCTGTTCCGTATTAATACCATCATTATTTTTGTTCACGTAGCTTTTGTATATATTATTGTACAAACGCTAGTACATGGTTGAGTTCCTCAGACTTTTATAAATTATTTAATTTGTACTCATTTTAATACAGAGATTTCTCTTTCTATTTATGTTTAGTGTCGAGGCATTTTGAAGAATGTGTGGTTGGCGTTTCTCAGATTTCTTCATATATTGTTAATTATTCTATTGTCATTGTTTTATATGTAAAGACAATTATTTGTATTTCTCTAACATGTGGTTTGTTTCCTTATGCTTTTCCGTATTTCAATAAAATTTTAATTAAAACATTTATATGATTTTGACTGATAATTTTACAATCTCGAAAATAGCACGAATGCGAAACTCGCACAAAACATCAACAGTTGCTAAAATATAAAATTAACACAAGAGATTGTCAAAAAATATTATCCAAAATAAAATTAACAGAATTAACTCTAATTAACCATTAATGACATTGTCGACAATATTAAACATGATGACAGATAGAACTTTAGCATTGAAAGGCTAGAATTGTCATGGAGGGAAAAGGAGTAAGGAAGCGGAGATTGAAGAAGAAAAATAACAAGACATCATAAAAGACACAATCACAACAGGTATTCATTAGGCGTGCATATAAGCATTGGTACTATAATATACATTTCTATCCACACTCTATACAACATCACTCACTTAAAAACAAAACTTTTCCTTACCCTCTGCTAGAATTATTGCACCTGTGTATATTAAAAATGGTATTTCACATTTGTCTAAATTTCTCTTCTATACAGCTGAATATTGAACAGCCATGAGACAAAACATACCTCTACTTGACTCACTTAAAAATAATAAGCTGTAAGACAGGTTCCCTGTTAGTGGTGGCAATGCTTTCTTCATATAAAGAAACAAACATACCAGCAAAGCACTTATCCTTTCTTTTCTATATTAGTCTAAATCGCTACCAAACAAGAATCTGTAAATCATTTCACAATTGACTGATCATGCATGATACTCTGGATGCATGATTTAAAAAATCTTTTATTTAATTTTACAAAACTTTATATATCTGGACACGCATTCATTGTTTCCTTGCCAGAATACAAGTTTCAAGTATTTCTCATTAAAATATTGATCTTCGTATATTCAAATAATCACATAGTTTGTTTTAATTTACAAGGCAACATGCAACTTGAACTCGCACATGCACCTATGGGGAGGAGAATTTGCAAATGTCACCATTTCACCATGGCATACATACTGAATTGACATCCAATTTTCACCTAAAGATCATTTGAACTTTGTGAGTCAAATTCTTACATTACAGTTTTCATTTTATGTAGGTACCTGTTGTATGTAGGTTTATTTGAGTCCATTTTTATTAATTATTATGTTTTCTTACAACTAAAGTATCTAACCTAAAATAACTGATTAGTAAGCTAAGTAATAGAAGAAAAACATTATAGTAAGATATTTAAAATCTTTATTGCTTTAACATGAATAAATCACATATTCATGCTTCATTTGGTATCAAAATGACAACCTACAAACAATCTGGAGGCTGCTTAACATCTGGAATGCAGAGAGTACAATGATTTCTGTAATGTTTCCATAAACCACTGTGCGAGGTGTATGACTTATTGCAGTTTTTGCAAATGTAAGGTCTAACTCCAGTATGCGTACGCATATGGGTGTGAATATCTGCAGATCGTTTGAACTTTCTGTCACAGCGGGGACACTGGAATCTTTTCTCATCGGAATGAATTCGCCTGTGTCTGGATAAATCTTGGTTCTTTGAAAACGGCCGAGCGCATGTTTCACACACATACGGCTTTACCCCCGTGTGAGACCTCATGTGAACAACCAAGTGTTCGCTTCGAGTATATCGTTTAGGACATAAAGGACAACTAAATGGCTTTTCACTGGTATGTGTGAGTAAATGTTTCTTAAGAATAGATTTTGTTTTATATGTACATCCACATAATTCACATTGAAATAATTTCAGCGATTTTTTTGTATCTTTGTTTTTTTTTGTATCATTGTTAAGGGTTTTTAATCTTTCCAGAAATACATAAGCATTTTCAGTTTTATTCGACTGTGCGATACTTACTTTCCTCTTCTTTTTTCTTTTAAATTTATTCCCAAAGTTAATGCTTTGTTCTATCGATAATGTATTAACTGAAGAATTATTCTCAGAATCATTATTCACAATTTTAATATCACACATTTCTTCTTTCTCTTTTTTGGTAATTTCAAAGAGATCTTCGCAAATAATTGATGAATCGTGGTTGTCATCTGAATACTCTCTTTCGGAATTGTTTATTTCCGATTTAATTAAATGAAACTCATCCTTGACAAGTAGAGAATCTGTCGAATCACTTAGTCCAGATTCAGATTTTATTGTGCATAAAATTTCAGATTTTAACAAATCTCTCAACTTAATTTCGGTTGTTTCACATTTTATCTTAAAATCATAAAATTCATTTAACTTAATTTTACATTCACTGCATATATATGACGGGAGTCCATCGTGCTTTTTTACCTAAAATAAATAAATGCTTTTGTAAGCTCTATTTAAATAAAACTTAGGAGGATGGGTAGTGTAGATAAACATGTTTCTGGACACTTGGGATTATTTATTGCATTTAACAGCACAAGAAAATTGTATTTTCTGCAAGGAACAAAATTCATACATGAGATAAGGATTTTTTTTAATGTGTAACTTTTGATCCAGTGTTAGTAAGTAATTTTACCTTTTTTTTATATTTAAATAAATTTTCATGTTCCTACTTTATAGAATTTACAGTACAATTTTTTTTTATGCCCTTGGTAAATGTCTTTCTGGACATTCAGCATTAAAATAAAGTAAGTAATGAGTAAGTACAAATTTGTTACACAATACCACTTGTTTTAATTGATTCAATATTGAAATACACCACATAGAAAGTCAAATATTATGTTTTATTTTACACTGTTACAGCAAACAATGAAGAAATTACCCACTTTTAAAATAAGGCAAGGTACGTTTTTACAAGGTAGATGAAATCTAAATGCACAAAAATAATGAGAAAAATAAACTGAATTCAAAGTACCGAAAAGTTCATGCACATTTTGATATATTAGCAATTAAGATTTATGGTGTTAATAACTATGCGTATCTTCAAATTTACTACTATCATTACTGTCATTAAGGCAAACAATTAATAGAAAAATAAATATAGTGCTATCCCTCTTTCATACAATGAACTCATTCCCTCATTATAAACTTAATTAATTTTTGGGCGTTTTGCCAAATTTTGTATTTATCTTACATTTATATTAAAATTTGAACCATTTAGTTTTTTTAGTATAAACGATATTGAATTTTAAATTTCTCCGAAGTGTTGTGATAAAAAAAGTTCCGGCGCATTGTCCGCGCAAATAACAATGCATGTAACTACATATTATCTACATAAACATTTATTATGTCTTACGTGGATGACAGCACAAGCCATCGCTTTAACGTCTAATCGAATTCCGTCATAGCTTTTGAAAATGCACGAGAGTTGTGTTTTTTTCATGCAGAGTCTACACATTTGCATACTTGCTGTGTTCATTTTGATTTTACTTAAGGATATATTTTTAAGAAAACTGTTTTGATTTATGCCACTTTATCGACATAAGTGGCAAACAAATGATACAATGACAACGTGCGTTGACCATTATAACTAATATTGACAGAAGTGACAGATATTTGACATATCCAGCGATCCCAGCACCTAGTCATAGATAAGAGGGATATCTAGTCTGAAAAATCTATGGTTGTAATATTCTTATCACTTGTCTATAATATTACTTTTTTTCGTTATGAATGAGCAATATAAGTATCTACTTACATGAGGAAACCGGGGTAATTTCTGCGGCCTGGGCCGGTGGCCTAGCAGATTTACCAATTTGTATAAGTTCGATAATTTTTTAATTACTATATCTTTCTACAGTTGCGCAGTAACTTTGTCTTAATGAATTGAACTTAAGATCTTTATATACTTGGTAAATTGATATTTTTAGATTCACATTAAAATAAAGAATTGGATGTCGAAGTATATGTCTCATCCAAAATACAAGAAATTGTCTTCATTACAGTGATATAAATTAATAGACCCAACCAGGTATATTAAAAGCATTGTGTCAATATGTGACATTCTGTGTAACTTTAAAATAGTTAATAAATAATAGTAAAAGTTTTAATGAAACATAAAAATTACACATCATCCACTTAAATGTTTCCACAACAATTCTTAAATGTAAAGATATGTAATGAGCTCGCAAATTATTTTTTTTTTTTTGTATAGCAAACATAGTTCTTTGCTTTATTCTAAATTATACTCGATATCTATATCTATAAAACTTAAAATCTGTCTGTCTGTTCCTTATAAACTCTAAACACTTTGATCGATCTAAATCAATACCTTCATAGTAACTCTAAAGAATAGTGGAAAATGTAAGCACCACCCCCCCTCCTCCCGATAAACATATGTTTTAAATTAAATACCATCCATTCCAAATTTTTCGTGGTTATTCTTTAGGACCCTGCGCAAAACTTAGGAATCATCCCCCTCCCTAGATACAAATTATGTTTTATATAACACTAAATGCTCCTAGGTGTGGTGAAGTCCACTCCAAATATGTTAATATCTAAATGTTAAAGTTGAACAGATATTTGAAATACGAAACTATTTTTTATTAATGGAAAAATATAGAACTATGGGTAATTACAGGTCTTACGACCTGTCTTCGGCTGGCTTAAGTGATCACTTTACACAATGTAATGTTCACTATTCCACCCAACCAATCTCCATATCTATCAAATTTTTGAAAGTTGTATTTATGTTAATATGTGGAATTACTTTGAATACCACTACACTATCGGCATCTATAGGCTAAATTTGATATTAATTTTCCTGAAACAGCATATATGTCATAATGAGAATATAATTATTTTTTGAAATTATTTAAAGCAATATTCTTTATCTGTAAAATGTTTTTAAGACATTGTACCAGAATACGCCTGAAAATCAATATTTTATACAATTTTGACCAGTATATTATTAGCAATATTTGAATATGCCCAAGAAGTGTAGTGGTATTCAAAGTGATTCCACATATTAACATAAATACAACTTTAAAAAATTTGATAGATATGGAGGTTGATTGGGTGGAATGATGAACAATAAATACATTGTGTAAAGTGATCACTTAAGCCAGCCGAAGACAGGTCGTAAGCCCTGTAATTACCCATACTTTTATATTTTTCCATTAATAAAAAATAGCTTTGTTCCTGAGATATCTAATATTTATAATACTTTTAAAATTAGCAATATTAACTTTGTGGTTAAAATTCATATTTTTTATTTATTATTTTTGTTTTATTAACCACTTGAATTGAGTTTAAATACATCTACCGGTTTCGAAAAATACCATTTTCTTCTTCAGGATGTCATAACTAACCAAAAATATATAGTATTGTTTCTTCATCAGAATCTATTTTTAAAATTTAAAAAAAAAACAATTATTTAAAAAATAAATTTAGTACCTAACTCAAATTGCTGCTCAATACAAATTTTGTCGAATAATTTTTAGAATAGGACTCGTATTTAAATTTAGTTAGCTATTTACAATTTCCTGATTAGTTTTACATGCTTTATTTATCTCGAACGATTCCAAATTATTTAATTTGTGACCAACACCGTTTATATGCAAAATTGACAAACAAGTATCTAAACACCTACCACGAAACATTAGACCGACATTTTATACAAATAATAGTATAGGAAATTTACTCAAATTCTAAAGACAAAGATGATAAATTTATCAATTCTGGCGTCTATAAACTTAGTTGCAAGGATTGTGCTTCATTTTATATTGGTAAAACGGGTAGAAATTTTAATATAAGAGTAAGGGAGCATTTGAGATGTTTGAACGATAGTGGGTTTTCAGAATTTTCTAATCATTTGATAGAAAATAATCATGGTTTTGATAAAAAATTGGAATTGTCAATTTTGCATATAAACAGTGTTGATCACAAATTAAATAATTTGGAATCGTTGGAGATAAATAAAGCATGTAAAACTAATCAGAAAATTGTAAACAGCCAACTAAATTTAACTACGAGTCCTATTCTAAAATTTTTTCCTAAAAATTATTCGATTAAATTTGTATTGAGCAGCAATTTGAGTTAGGTACTAAATTTATTTTTTAAATAATTGTTTTTTTAAAAATTTTAAAAATAGATTCTGATGAAGAAACAATACTATATATTTTTGGTTAGTTATGACATCCTGAAGAAGAAAATGGTATTTTTCAAAACCAGCAGATGTATTTAAACCCAATTCAAGTGGTTAATAAAACAAAGATAATAAATAAAAAATATCTAATATAGATATTTCATAAACTGCGTTCCATCACACTTGGCGAGAGTATGTGTAAAATAGCTTTGATCTGACACACAGAATTCCTAGAAAGTCTTATTTGTTATTGGTATTCAGGCACTATTATTCTATGAATGTTAAGGAATTTGTTTAAAAATGAGACAAAACAATGATCAGAAATATTAATTTTACTCACTTACTTTAAAACGTAACACATCTCTAATGTTTTGCTTGCTATATTCGTACTTCGTATAGATATGAAGTATTTGTTTTTATTGTTTATATTACATATATTTTCTTAATACATAATTTTCCTCTTTGTAATAGCTATGGTCTCTTTATATATATACATATACATTACACAGGTACATCTCACACCAATATTCTTAATAGTTTTCAAACAAAGCCGTGTTCTCTCTTATCTTGTCCTATGAAAAATAAGACTTATGATATAGTTTCCAGATGATGCTTGAACCCCCAACCACTATGGGAGTGCCTTAGACATTAAACCAAAGTACTCAACATATCCATCCCCATTATAGGTCTACACTAATAATAATTAATTAAATTAAGATTTAATTTCATAAAAGTTGATATTCCGCACAGCCACAGGCCCGCGGGAGCCGCGACAAATCGCGGTCCAAAAACAGGGCGTTACAAAAGGCATCTTATGCAAATAGAGAAACTTTCCGCCCGTCACTCCGCGCCGCTGGAATCCCGACGCCTCTGCGCACAGCGGGCCGCCGAGGAGAGGGGGAAGCCGGGCCGCGGACGAGGCCACGCTCCGGCGCCGGCCGAATTCATTATATTTTTATAGAATAACTCACCTTAGAAAATTATTATGGATGATGTGAATTATGTAATAAAGAGAGTTTGTGGAGGGCGATCGCCCGGAGATAATATTATGCACCTTAAAAATCGTTTAGATTGTTAAAGTTTAAGGTGCATTAACAAATTCCCCGGGCCATCGCCCGCAGTAAAAACTACCAGGCATCGCGAGGCAGGTCAATATTTGTATTAAAAAATACTCGCGATGTCTGGGAAATGTCTATCCGAATTTTTATAAGAAAAATTGCGGACAAAATTGAGTTCTGCCGCCCCGTACGGGACGGCGGAAAAAATGACGAGAGCTTTGGAGTCTGGCCGCCAGGTGGTGGCGGCACTGGACCGAATCGGGGTGGCGCGGGGTATGTCTGTGCCTCCTGATTGGTTCCCAGCTTCTTGATGGAGCCCCAAGCTCCCCGAGATGAATCTCGAGAATAAATAAACGGTCCAGCGGTTGCAAAAGCACTTGCCTCGTTTTCGCCTGCACCGCTGGACTTCTCTGAAGAAAAAGTGTTTTTTATTCACCTCTACTTTCGACCCTGCTATTCACCTGGACTTTCTTCCCTGGATTTGACTTTTGGCTACGACATTTGGACTGATCCCGGAAGACTCTACGACTCTGAAAACTACACTGGACAAGATTTGGACCCCCTGGACCACTGCACACAGCTGCAGAATATCGACGTTCGAGAGACAGAGCGGAGAACAGTTGACGTAGATGAGATAAGCATATTTAGATGAGTGCATTCCAGAGATTGTAGATTTAGGTAAGAGTGTAATTGCTTGGGAATTAAATTACAACCCTTGATCAATTTTACCCAAAAACTAGAATGATTCAAATGTATTATGAATTTATAACTTCTTGATTTGAATTATTTTGGTCGTCGGATAAAAATAACCAAACATCATGTCTGTATATACCCCAAAGTGAAAACAGTTCTCATATACTCCATAAATCTCTGGGACATACTAGTGATGAGAAAAAATCCTACCCTTAACTCGGATTGGTATTCGATAATATTAGTGGTTGAAAATTGAGAATGTGATCACAGTTTTATTACTAATGTGCATGTGCTGCACAATATCACAATATAAATAACAAAACAGAATTTTGAGCATATTTATTTATATTATTAAAGCTTAATTCGAGTAAAAAACATATTCTAGCATAAACAATTAATATAAATATAATTTATCATTACAAAGAGAATGAAAGTTTATTTTTCGGGTCTAACCCAGCATTTCGTGCAGTGGCGAACTACAAAAATTATGCCCGAGTGCAAAATGGAAAAGGGGCATATAAAATGTAAGAATAAGTAACACACGGATATATACATAAAATATTACTAACAAAATTTGTCTCCTACAATTTTCATGCTTTCATGAAAAAAACAAAAGTGTGTTTTTAGGTACTATTATGCAATTGCAAGTGAAAAAACCTTCCTAAAATATTTTACAACGATGGTATGGTCCCCAACCCAATGTTTTAGCGGAGAAGTACTACTGTATACATTAATAATGTTTTCACGTGATTTCGTAATACATTGTCAAATGTTATAATTCAATTTTTGTCGAGGTGGAATTTATAAATGATTAGTCCATATTAGCGTTGGGAATAATATTGATATCAAAAGCACTATAGGATGTGGACCTTTTGGGCCCTTGTTTAACATCGGCCCCAATGCATCGTATTGGCGTAGTTACGCCACTGGTTTTGTATTAAATGCGTAAAATGTTTTGGCAAAATCTACTAGATGGCGCTGATCACGAATTATAACATCATTCCTTCATAAATATTTTCATCTTAAATGCGCATATGTCCAATCACGGTTCACAACCAAATATAAATAAAATTAAAAAATTAATAACAATATTCCCAGATATTCAATCACTCACAGTTTGTGATTTTGAGCTCATCACTAGGACATACCCAATGTGTAGATAGGACTGTATTGCATATTTTATATCCCTGTGCTTGTAATTGTATGAAATAAAAAAACATTTTTTTTATAAAATAGCCGTGGCAAGCGTTTATTTTCCTTCACTTTTTTGAACAATAAATTATAAAACATTTTTACCACTAAAATATATAAACTCTTACATTATGAAATATTTAAACACAATCATTTAAATGTATAATTTGACTAATTTCATGGATTACGTCACAATTTGTTAACTGAACAAGGATAAGATATCAACACATAAATTAATAAAAAGAGAGCAACTAATACTTGATTAAATATTAACAAATTTAACAGATTAGTATAGTCATGAATTCGTATAGGATAAAATTGCTATTTAAAAACAATAATTATGCAAAGGTGTCATTATATTAAAAAATATTTGTGTTGATAGCAAATATGCTATCAAATATGTGTATACTTTAAGGCAACATAGTCTTTGAGAAAGGTCACTTTGGAATAACGGCTCCGTTAACGACTATATCACAAAAAAGGATTTTTTGAATGTCCACTTTGTGTCACACCAGACCCCATCTAAGGAAAAAATTAACAAAATCAAAGCAATGAAGTAAATAAATTATATTTACATACATATGTAATATTACATCTTCTTCAAAGTCTCACTACCCTGTGGAGATTGGAAATCATCAAAGTTATTTGAATTTTATAGGCAGTTGCTCTGAATAATGACTGTGAGCTGCATTATGACCAGTCATGCAAGTTCTTCAACCAGAAGAATAATCTAGTATAACTTGAATTATCTTATACTTCTAACACGTCCAAAGTGCTCAAGTTTTCTCTTCTTGACTTTTCTTGACAAGGATTAGCACTTCTTTAGCTTTTTTCAAATAACCAATAGAATAAGGAAAAACTGTGTTTTTTAGGGCTTTTTAATATCATTACTATTAACAAAATATATACTGCAAAGGACTAAGAGGTTGCCAAAGTGACACCAATAAAGTTATGTGATAAGGACTCAAGGCAGTTATTAAAAATATATAAACGGTGAATCATCAGCGGGGCTGGGCTGCAGAAAAACATGAGATAGTTTTCAACAAACAAAGATTGTCATTTTTTGATAAAATATATCTTGCTCGCGCCTGTTCTTGCTCGCTGAAATGGTGGGAAAATATGAATGAATTGAATGTATTGTTTGTAAGTGAAATAAAACAAAATACACTGAGGGGGAACACATTCTCGATTCTCTTTCGCCGCAACATATTTCAGAATTTCATTTCTTCTGACCTCATCATCATCATCTCCAGTTGAGCAAAGCGGAGATCGGCAAACCACCCTTGTTTTCTTGTGGCTGTACACTACAAAATACATGGCAATATTTTTAATATAGGTACATAGGTAGAGCTGAAATCTTGTGTATCTCTGCTACCAATTGTGTATCATACACCATCCTATGTGGATGAGAAGTAATTTTTATTAAATTCATATATTGACAAAATGTCACATCTTACTTTAAATGAAAAAATGTGACAACTTGGTTGTTTGCCGAAGATCATGTCATTATGGCACACATATTTTTATGTTCATGTAATGATTTTAAAGCTATGAGATTTTTTTAAATTAACGGAAGGTGATGATATTAAATCATACTCACGGCAAATGGATTTGAATAGTTGATATTATTTCCATTAACAGCCATAGAATTTGGAGAAAAAGGATTTCTTGATATGTCAGGGATAGTTGTTGCATCAAACGGGTTAACGGCTGGTGATGACCTCTTCTCACCTGTGAAAAAAGAATCTTAGTTTAAAGCTTGATGAAAATAATTTGGTCATTCATCATCGTTCTTGAAGATAGCACATTTAACCATACCAAAACGTCGGCAAAGCAGTATCTTCTGTAACCAACCTCAACAGAGTCACAGACTAACCAAGGGCCAGTTGTTTGATCAATGATAAATTTTTACTATAGTATTTTTTTACCATAGCCCATGGTAAAAAAACATTTGCAGGTTGTTTAAACATCGAGTTTACTACTGGCAAAGTTAATCCCGCTTAATAGTGTGGGAAATAAAGGGTGTTTTTTTCAGAGGTATAGAACTTTAAAATGAAATAATACACATACAAATCGTGATAATGGCCATGGTATTGGCTTTGTAATTTTATGCCATTAGTGTTTAAATATGATTTTACACAAATGGCTGCCGCGGCTGGCTCGAATAAAGCGCAATCTTGAAATCTAATTTTCGACCACCTTTTGGAGCAGCTGGTGTCGCATATTGGCAATAATGCGACAAATGTTGACTTCCAAGTCGTCTATTGTCTCTGGTTTATCAGCGTAGACTAGCGACTTCACATATCCCAACAAAAAATAATCCAAAGGTGTTAAATCACATGATCTTGGAGGCCAATACACAGGTCCATTATGCAAAATTATGCACTCATCGAATGTTTCCTTCAATAGATTGATTGTGACGCATGCTGTGATGCATGTTACACCGTCTTGTTGAAACCACAGCTCTTCCACATTAATACCATTCAATTGAGGAATGAAAAAGTCAGTAATCACGGATCTACAGTGCTCTCCATTGACTAACATTCTGGCCGGCACCAAGAAATATACACCAATGATTCCACCAGCCCATAATGCACACCATACAGTGACTTTTTGTGGATATAATGGCGTCTCAATAATGGATTGTGGATTTTCTTCGATCCAAATGCGGCAATTTTGCTTGTTGACATAGCCATTCAATCAAAAATGAACCTCATCGCTGGACAAAATTTTGTGTTGGAACTGAGAATCAAGAGCAATGTCATTTTCGGCCCATTCACCGAATGTACAACGCACACGATGGTCAAGAGGCTTTAATTCTCACACGAGCTGGATTTTGTAAACTCATAAACCAAGATATTTACGCAAAATCTTCCATAAAATGGATGGACACAGCTCTAATTGTTGTGCAAGATGTCGAATTGACTTATTCAGGTCCTCCTCAACTACTACAATCCACTCCAGCAACAGCTTCTTCGGTGCACACTGTACGTCTCTGCGGATGCTTATTATCAATTAGAGTATGCGTGGTGCAAAAACGATCCATGTTTATTCGAATTACTTGCTCGGATGGACAATTATGTCAACCGTAAAATGAATGTAGCGTACGGTAAGCTCCGTGAACTGAATCACGATTTTCGAAATAAATTTGCACAATTTCTGGCGTAAGTCTATTCATGGTGAAATGTCAAGCTAAACTGAGCACAAGTCCGCTGTCAAATTGGCTGTCATTGGAAAAAGTGTAGCCAATTCGAAAAACAAACCGCTAAAAAAAAAAAACCACTTTACCTGCGTATTTTATAAAAAAAATTATTTATTTTAAATACTCACCATTATTATTATACTTATTTTAAATACACACCATACATACAATTTGATGCTTTATTCACCCCTGAGTTTGAAATCTTGTCACTTTGCTGCTAAAAATATTCAGTCTATGTGCTAACACAAATTCAATATTGAGATCATCGGACAAACGTTCATCACTAAAAAGTGGGATATTGAATGATCAATGCATCAATGCGACAGATGACTTTTGCTGTGAGTCTGTCATTTTTAACTATCGATTTGTCTTTATCATCCAATATTAGATGGTAAAATTAATTTACTAATTAATGTAAATTTGATGAGTAAATTGTTTTACCAACGATATAACAATTCGTTTTTGCATTTTTTTTTTACTATAGTAAAAATTTACCACTGACCAAACAACCGGCCCTAAGAAAATGATATGTCTTATTACAGCAACTAAGAAAACCTAGTTAACTTTAAACTTTAAAGTAAATTTTCATGAACATTGGTTTATAGTTAATAGCTAAAAACCAAGATGGTATGTACGTACAGTACGACTGAAACTATTTCATTCCACTCTATAGCCAACACATTTCAGGCACAAATAAAGATGAACAAATTTTTTTCTAATTTTGAGTTGATTTTAGTAATGATTAATCTTATTTTTTTCAAACCACAGGTGTGACTCCAACACAATTTGTCAAACTTTATAAAATATAACCTTGAACATTCTACAAATCTACAAATATAGTTAAAAAAATTACAAATAAATCAATGGTAGGGTCACATAAACGGCGGTAATATTTTACCTAAGGATGTCGGATGAACAAAAATATATCAAGGATCTTGTGTATAGCAGTTTTTGAGATGTTAATTATAGCACAAAAATACTATACTGGTAACTTGTAGGTAAGTTTACTACCACTTTTATTCAACTTTTCCTTAAGGCGTCAAATTCAATAATAATTCAAAATTTCGCTTTTTTTATGAAAATGTGGGTTTTTATTATTTATTAATATCAGAAGTCATACACTAGATTTGACTTTTTTAAAAACAATTACTTAGATAGAACCTATACATTAATTTAAAATTTATAAACTGAAAGTTATTTGCCATAATTAAGAAAATACAAGCATTATAAGAAAGACCGCGACCACTACATTCATTTTCCACATGCCACAAAATTGTCTTAATATAAAAAATTCATACACATATGAAATATAATGTCTTATAATCTTGGAAGGCAAGATTACGGAGACAAATCTGAGTTGAGACAAAATAACAAAATGTTAAAAATTAATAGAGTTATAAACCATTCAATTTACAAGATATATTATCAATTTTAGACATTTTTACAAACACTTCATCAAATGGCAACGTAGCGTTTTAAATCGATAATATTAAACAAAATGATAAATTGAAGCTGTCATAATACAGTGAAACCCTCTTATCAAAAAAAATTTCTTAAGCGGGAAATTATTTTAACAGTGATTTCAATTTTGCCATGATTTATTTGAACATAACATCTAATATTGTATTTTAACTAACATTACTCTTATATTATGATAATTAAGAAATGAAAATATTTTATTTATAAAAAAAATATTTTTTAAATAATTTATTCTTAAAATGTTACCTATATGAATATATATTTGAAAATCACCCGAGAGAAATTAGGCCATAACTGAATTTAAATTTTCATGCCATTCATAATTACACGGGCAGATGAATTTAAAAAAAAATAACAATATAGCAATTTATTTATTTTTAAAATAGTCCTTCATACTACATTGTTTAATTTTTTTTAAATATAATTGTGACGTAAAATTGTTTATTTCCAATACATTATCAATATTTTTTTCTGGTACATTTGGAGCATAAAAGTACCTGAAAAGTAAAATACCTAAACTGCAAAAAAAAAAAACAGTAGAAAAAAAATTATAAAACAAAATTAAAATAAATCTGACATTAAGTATTGGGCGTATGCATCAATTCATGCGTTTTTTTTTTCGAAAATTAAGGCTTTATTGTGAAAAAATGGTTATACACTCAATGATCAAAGTATTGTCCATCGGAAGCTACAACATTTGCCCATCTTTCTGGCAGTTTGTGGATTCCATCCCAAAAGAACTTCTCCGGCTTGGTGGTGAAGAACGAATCAAGCCAATTTTTGATACCCTGTTCTGAAGTAAAGCGTATTCCGGTGAGGGCATTCTGCATTGATCTGAACAAGTAGTAATCAGAAGGGGCTATGTCTGGGCTATAAGGCGGGTGAGGTAGAACTTCCCACCCACTGTTCTCCAAATAGTTTTGAACCGGTCTTGAAACATGTGGCCGAGCGTTGTCATGATGGAAAATTATGGATTGAGCTTTTGGATGAATCCCGATGCTTTTAAACGTCTGGAAATGGTTGCTTGATCAACTCCCAATGATTTTGCAAGATCTTTTTGCGTTTGGCACGCATCTTCATCAAGCAATGCCTCCAATTCTTCATCTTCAAACCTTTTTGGCTGTCCGGGTCGTTCATTGTCTTCTAAGTTGAAATCGCCACTTCTAAACCGTGCAAACCACTTCTGGCACGTTCTTTCAGCTAGAGCATGGTTACCATAAACCTCTACTAAAATACGATGACTTTCGGTAGCACTTTTCTTCATGTTAAAGTAATGAAGAAGAACTCCCCGCAAAAACACTTTTTCTGGCACAAAGTTCGACATGTTCAAATGAATAGAAAAAAATGTTGTTTACACTTCAATCAAATGACATATACTGAAAAAGACGCGCAATGACAGTAGCTTTCAAATGAATATAGTCACGGATGAACACGGCGCGAAATAATACTAGTAACGCCCTCTCTTAGAAAACCGCATGAATTAATGCATACTCCTATTATCTAACTACCTAAATAGAATAAATCGACGTAGCAAAAAGTAAAAGTAGAACCACTGAGAACACCAAAATTCAAATTATTCGGCATTTTTGTAGTAGAATAAGGGTAGGTCAAAGGCATTAGGAGATAAAATACATATGATAAAAGATATCACCTGTAAATGCCGGTTGCATCAATCCGATGAAAGTTTGATATTTATACAAAATGTTAAAAAATTTGCATGACACGACGTATCGTATCTCTTCCTGGCCAACTTGAAGAATGCACATTTAAAAAAGTACCGTTTGTAAACATAAACCTGTTGGACTGCATACCAAAAATTTGTCCCTTTAGATGATTTTTACATAATTTATTTGTACACTCAACATATCGAGACACCACTGCAATGTCAAGAACCGCGATAGAATTACTGAATCTCAGTTCAGTGAAATTATTGTTGGCATTAACATTGACGATGGCAGGCCCGAACTTACAAAAATACGTTAATAGTACTTTTGTCCTTAATTACGATTTAAATTTTTAATCACAAATATAATGACATTATTTTTTCTTTGTTTTTATTTTGTGCCTACGTAAAAAGTCAAGCAAACAAAAAGATCAGCCGATTATGTTAATTCAGTTGTCAGTACCCTATGGTTTGCTCTATTTTGTTTATTTTATTTTCGAACATTATACTATAAATATTTTTTTTTATGAGTTAAATTAATACATCAACCGGTTTCAAAAAAATACCTTTTCTTTTACGTAAAAAAAAATGTTTTTAGTTAGTTTATTTGACATTCTGATGAAGGAAAAGATATTTTCCGAAACCGGTTGGTGTATTAAATTTAACTCATAAAAATAGTAAAAACAAAGTTATAAATAATATATATTTATTTAAATAATTTCGTGAACTACAAGTGAGGGTACTAGTTGCAAAGCCAACAACCTGCATTATTATTTGTTCTAACTTTTAATGCAGTTATCTTTTCGTACAATTTTTAAGTGTTAATTTATGAGCAGTCAAATTTAACTCATTTTTATATTAATTGGTCATTTAAAATCGGTGTTAGTTGCAAAATCAGTTGCTTTTGCCGCTTTTTCGCTACTCAGAGTTTTAAAAGGCCGCCAGTATGGAAACTAGATTATTTTTAGAAGAATATGTTGCATTTATTTTACATTTTAAACCAGATTATGAGGATTATCATTTATAATAAGAAATGCATTAATAAATATATTGTTCTTCGTGCTCCTATCAGATTTACACATTTTCTCCAACTAAAAAATATGGCGGTAGCTGAGATTACGACTAAGTAATAAGTATAAAAAGAAATATATGGAATTTGCATTAAAATTATTGGTTAGTTTGTTGACTACTGCTGTACAGGTCCACAATATTTTATGGGTAGATATCTACT
This sequence comes from Eubasilissa regina, assembly GCA_022840565.1. Taxonomy (NCBI): domain Eukaryota; kingdom Metazoa; phylum Arthropoda; class Insecta; order Trichoptera; family Phryganeidae; genus Eubasilissa; species Eubasilissa regina. Next base: position 35,191,127 of record JAINEB010000018.1, read on the forward strand.
AAATTACGAGTCGAAAATGTTCAAGGAGTATGTACAAATTCTGTACCGTTAGAGAAAATACTATTGAGATTTTTACAAAATCATGTTAAGCTTCTAATAAATTTACTTCAAAATAAATATTTGCAAAATTGATCCATTATTATCATTCTATATCGTTGCTTCAGGCCGTAAATCGTCTAATAAAAAATAGTCTATGTGCTCAAAGCTCAATGACCTTTATTTTTTTGTAACTAACATACCATTATGCCATTTCACCGCAGGAGTAGGCAGAGAGAATAGAATATCACATTCTTCTGTCCTGAAACACAATTCTCGCCTCATTCACATGCATACATCTTCTTATACAAGCTCGTCGATTATTGAAGCTTCCAACAGAACTATCTTCCAGTATCTGGTTTACCCAGTCGTGCCAAGGTTTCCGCGGACGTCCTCTATTTCTGTTGCCATCAATACTTGCGTCATATATCTTTCAAACCATTCTCTCCTCATCCATCCGTTCCATATGACCAAACCATCTAGTGATCCTTTCGAAATCTTACTCACTATACTAAGGTCAGATTTAAATTCTTTACTTTCCTTTTTCTTCATTCTTAACTCTATCATAAATTGATCTGCCACATAAACGCCTAAGTAATCTTGATGTGCCCGGCGATTAGGATGACGCGAATTTCCCCATAGTATGGAGAAAAAAGCACTTAACGCGGTGCATTCCTTAAGGGATTATCGGCATGGGTAACAGGGCCGTATAACCAATTAGGATTAGGTGAAAGTGTTTGCTTTCTTGGGGGAATTAAGGGACATTTTATGATGGTCCAACCCCAAGAAATGCATCTAATCCTAATTGTATATTGTCGAGGACGTACCTTTCCAAGGATAATACCCGGTCGGAAATTTTCGCAAGCCCGCCAAATTAGATGCATTCTCAGAATGCCGACAAGACCTTCCAATGTTTTAGTATTTTCCGATTTTAGTATAATAACAATAGACTAGGGTAATTTTAATGGTATAGCATGTGCGACCGACCTGTCCTTACGATCCGCGCACACCCTAAGCCCCTGAGGGTTTAAAAAGGCCGGACGCAGCGGTAAAAAAAACACTTGTAGTTAGCAGCCACAGTTAGTCACAGACTTATAGTTAGCAGTCGCAGTTAAGGTTGGAAAGTTAGACTCGGTCGGGGAGACTCGAGCAGTTGCAATGAGGCACTAGCCAGTTGGTTACTTGAAGACAGTTAAAGCTAACGCAGACAGTTAACTTAGACACTTGGAGAATGGAAGGGTTAAAACTCTCGAGTTAATATTCTACTCCACCGTCAGCCATCGGACGGCTGGCGACCAGCGCTCGAGGTCGGCCAGCGTGAAGGAAACGCTTGGAACAACAGGCGAAACTAAGACTGAAAAATAGTGCAACTCGAGCGGAGATGGAAGGAAGGCAGTGCAGAAGAGCTGGTGAACAAGACCACCCACCAGAAGGACGGGATCGTAGATCGGGCTTGAAGCCCCCAGTCCCGCCCAGATCACGCCGTCGGTCGCCATCCGCGCGGCGGACATCGATCCTCAAAGCCCGGACCGACCGAACTTAATTAAGGTAGAGTTAAGATTAATTTAAGATTAGAATTAAGTAGACCGTAAGGTAATTTAAGATAATTTAGCCTAGGATATTTTTTTTGTCTCCTCGCTTAACCAATCGAATAAAATTGTAAATATAGAAATAATCTTTGACTAGTTAATTTTCATCCCCGCCTCCTTCTCAGTGACCAACATTGCATTGAGATACGATGATCGGGCAGTGAGAAAAGCCCGACGCCGTATCAATCTCATTTTCACTGCATTAAGTTTACTTTAGTTTCTCTTCTGCCAGCTATGGGCCTCATTTCCGTGCATCGGTGTCGGTACCAGAACTTCATTTTGTGCCGCTATTCTTGCCTCGGTTGACAAGTTTCCATTAGTTATTTTTTTGTATTCAACATATAATTTGGAATCAATAAAACATTTTAATGAATCAAAATAATCGCATAACTACGATTTTTTTTTAACACTTACATCTCTGACATGATTAAAATTAGGCACATGATATTTGAAAATTTTCAACTCGTATTTTTAATACATATGTATCTACCCCTAAAATATGATGTTACACTCAGTATACATAGTAAGATTACACACAATTTATTCAGACAATTATAAATTCAAAATTTGACGAAGCAATTCGATACTTGGAATTCCTGAAATAAATTAAAGGTTCAGGCAGAATATAATTAGGGTAACGTATTTCAATGCACTACATATTTTATTTTATCTATATGATATCTGAAAAGATAAGCTTGTCATAAAATGAAACCTAATTTAATGCGGGTCATTGTAAGAGTTAAGTAAATTGTGTATTCTAAAAATTTATTCTAAGGGTTTTTCTGCCTCTTAAGTAATTAAGAATATTTAAAGGTAAGATATTAGTGGAAATAAAACAAAATTACCAATGCTGCTCTGGTATTGTACATGCTGAACACATTGTTTATGATGCTGGGGTTCTGTTTTGTTGATTTTTGGGATTTATTTTGCTTGGGCACTGTCTTATTAGCCTACTTAAATATTACCATTTTTGTAAATGGATAAACTTTTATGATACGTGGAAAAACCCATTTAAAGGGAGTTAATTTTATTCCACCCATTGAAAGAATACCACATTCATTTTTAGAAATGACAAACATAATTACTTCTGCGAAAAACGTATTACATGAATGTAAGAATGTAATCCTATTAGGCGGAAAAACATATTAAAGGGAAATTTATTAAGAGGGTTTCACTGTAATTTTGAATGTAGAACATTGTATGTATTGTCAGTCTAAATATATGTAGGTACTTTATCTGATTTCAAAACATTCATATATATGAATTAGGTAACTGTTCCAATAAATTATTAAATTTTCGATTAATTAATTCAAACGACAACACACGTTTTATTTCATTCCATAATATTAATATGAAAAAATGTGGAAAAGACTAACACAATTTATTTTCGACACTTGTATGGAATGCGAGAAAATCAACAATTTTATTGCCATCTCTTTCTATTCAAACCTTCCTCTCTTGCACGATTTACATAACAAATAATGTTACTTTTAAAATTAGCAATATTAACTTGGTGGTTAAGATTCATATTTTTTTTATTTATTATCTTAGTTTAATAACCACAATTGAGTTTAAAAAACATCTACCGGTTTCGGAAAACACCTTTTCCTTCTTCAGGATATGTCAAAACTAACTAAAAATATAGCATTGTTTTTCTATTTATCCAGAATCTATTTTAAAATTTTTAAAAAATTTTTTTTAAAAATTTAAAAAACAATTTGCTGCTCAATACATAGTATTGAGCAGCAAATTGAGTTAGGTACTAAATTTACTTTTTAAATAATTGTTGTTTTTTTTTAAAAAAATTTTAAAAAAATTTTAAAATAGACTCTGGATAAATAGAAAAACAATGCTATATTTTTAGTTAGTTTTGACATATCCTGAAGAAGGAAAAGGTGTTTTCCGAAACCGGTAGATGTTTTTTAAACTCAATTGTGGTTATTAAACTAAGATAATAAATAAAAAAAATACAAATAATGTCTTTAATTATTTCTCTGATACTTAAAAGAATTTTAATATTAGCCTCATCTTGAATTGAAAGCGTATGTATAGCATAGAATTTCTCAAATTTCAAACTGGAAAAATGAAAGCACACCCTCAATTAATAAATAAATAAAATATAATATAGTTGGTAACAGCGTAACCTAAGTTTATATTTACTGTACGCTACTAGTAACAAGATATAAAAAAAAAGTTCAAAAACAAACCTTGCGTTTGACTTTGGTATTGTTGGCGTAAAGCAAAATCCAAATCTGCCAATGCAGCATATCTATCATCTGAAAAAATGGAAAAGTATTAATCAGCTAACATAATTATATTTATTTTAATACAATAGTCTTTATAGCTATTAAAATAGTACAATTAAAAATAATTTGTTCATACTCACGAGACACAGTATTAGCATTTTTGTTATCAGTATTATTAATATGATGACTTGGAGGCGATGATCCTACAAAATTATTGTTCACTTGACTAGAATTGAAAATGTCTGCTGAAGCAAAATCGACAGGAAATCTAAAAAAATATATTATAATAGATTAATTTTAAAAGTACTAGAATTATCAACAAAATCTGTGCCCCGTTCAGTTTGCAATGGTGTCATGATTTTTGGAAATAAATATTATTAATATTGCACTTCATAGTAGTTTGGGAAAAAAAATTAACAATTCATAAATGTAAATAAGCATTTTATAATCAAGCCGATTCGATACCAAAAAATTTGCATATCCATGAGTAACAATTTCATGGGAAGTTAAATATTGTATATTAAAATTGAATTATGGATGAAAACTTGGTGAATTTATAAACATAACAATCTATTAGAAAAAAGTTGCTAGAATAATACTTAGAGCTAGCGTACACTGAGAATAAAACAGTCATACGACAGTTCTACAATTAAACAGTTTAGGCATAACGACAGTGCACACTGGCAACGACAGTCTTACGATGATAATTTTGTTATCTGTCTGAAAATGGATTACGTGTTTTTTTCGTGTGAGTTTTGTCAAGGAAGTCAAGTCACTATCTTTGGGTACTTTCCTGGTATATTTCTTCCCATCATTTTTTTAAATCATGTCAACATATTCCTTTAGTGTATAAATGGCTGGCCACTTCTCAACTACGCCTATCAAAATTGATATATCCCACAGGATTGAGAGATTGCTGAAGTGACACCAATAAAGTGAAGAATGAACAATTGCGACCATTGTATGTGATTTCCAAAATTAATGTGATAAGGACATGAGACAGTTATTACCAGGGCAATTTCTCACAAAGGAAGATTGTAATTTTTTTATAAAGGTTGCCTTACTGGTGTCTGTCCAAGCACCTCGCTAAAATGGTGGGAAAAATATATAATAATGCCTTATTCACTAAATGTAAATGAATAATTGCGAGAACACATTCTCGATTCTCAGAACATCTAACCACATTTCATTTCTTCCCCTTACTTCTTCATCATCATCATCATCATCATCATCATCATCACCGGCTGAGAGAAGCAGAGATCGGCAAAACACCCTTGTTTTCTTGTGGCTGTATGCTCCAATTTATATATATCATATATGTCAATGATCTTACACTGCAGAAAAATAATAAGAAAATATATCATATTTACTCAAACGCACAATCGCTACTGATTAGATATTGTATCAGTATTGGTGTGCACGCGCTTGTGTGTTTAATGAGGTAACCGACAGATAGACAAAGACATAAATTAGTGGTTTAGACATCTAGCTTTCAGTCTGCACACTATCCTGTCACTGCTATAGCTTTCATCATTATGACAAAACTGTTGTACATTAGAAAGTTGCGGGTGTACGCTAGCTCTTACTTATCCTCATCCTTTAATATAATTATATAAGGGATGTAATGTGCCTAAAATTACGAACTAGTATTGAAAGTAGGCCCTTAACGCGTTCACGCTAATAAAAACGCGCATTAATTTAAGAATTTTAAATGCTTAATTAAAATATTTAAAACAGTTTGTGACATGCTAAAATTTGATTGAGCAAGAAACAATTATAAGATTTTGTAGATCCTTGTTCTGTAGGTTGACTGTGTTGAAAAGGACTGGAGCAAAATGAGAGGATCTGGGAACTGGATAAGAATGGAATAGGAGTCGGTGGAGAGCACTTGTGGAGGAGGCCAAACCCCAACCTCTGATGTAGTGCCGTGGAAGAAGAATAAATAACATGCTGATATATCCATTAGATATGTCACGGCACTATCCCGAATCTCCATTGCATGATCAAACTTGTACAAATCGAAAGAAAGATAGTGACCAGCTTTTAAGGCCAAGCGTAAAAAATAAGAAGAACAAATCAGTCAAAGCAACACCAAAACATTACTACTGGTTTACCTTATTTATAATCTTTAGAATACACTACATATTTATTTATGTTACTAAAATACACAAATTTTTTATATTTTTTTGACTGTGAAAAAATACTTGCAGCAATATTTGCTTGATTTCCGTGTATAATAATTAACATAATATAAAACCTGGTTACACATGATGTGCTGAGGCAATATACTAACTAACAGCGGTGCTGCAATATTTTTGCAAAGTTATAAATATTTATAGGAAGATACTCTCTTATTACAGGGTGAATAGTAAACTTATACATATAGTAAACTTGTACGCCGATGATGCAGTATTAAAGGTGAATAATGAACAAGAATTACAGAAGCTAGTGAGTAGAATGTACGATGCAAGGAAAGCGACCTTATTATGAATGTCAACAAGTCGAAAATGATGGAATTTGAGAAGGAGGAAAGCAAGACAATGTGCTAAAAACTTATATGTAATGCATGTTTGGAACAAATAGATGCGGTTGTGTATTTGGGAAGTATGTTTGATAAAAACGGAAAGGCTAAGAAAGATATCGAAAGCAGGGAACAAAGTGGATGGCGTTTTATCAACTGTGAATGGGAACTTGTCAACCAAGGCAAGATACACGATAGTGATACACAATGGAGTCCTGGTACCGACATTGATGTATGGAAGTGAGGCCTGGAGCTAGCAGAAGAGGAACGAAAGTAGACCGAATAGTGGCAATGAGATCACTTAGGCCGTATACGCAGCAGATCCATTTATGACAGAGAAAAGAATGAAGAAATAAAGAAAGAATGTAAAGCTGATCTTAGTATAGTAAGCAAGATTAAGAAAGGATTACTTAGGTGGTCTGGTCATATGGAACGAATGAATGAAGGGAGAATGGTAAGAAAGATACAACGCAAGTGTTGATGGCATTAGAAATAGAGGATGTCCGCGGAAGACTTGGCCCGACCAGGTAAACCAGATATTGGAGGATGGTTCTGTTAGAAACCACAATAATCAGCAAGCTTATATAGATGTATGAATGTGGATGAGGCTAGAATTGTATATCGGGACAGAAGAGTGTGATGTCTATCCCTGCGGGGAAACGATTTGATGGTAAGTTAGTTATAAATATTTATCTATATTTTTTATGTTTGTATGAACATGCGAGGCATACTTTCAGCACTGTACGCGTTGGACAAAGGGGATTGAAATAATTTTGAAAGAGAAAAAATCAATTTTTTATAATATAATAGGCATTAGGTACTTCAGTAAAATATTAAATTTTTATTAATAAATTCAAATAGAAAAGCAAGACATATGTTCCACATATGATAAAGACTTAAGAAATTTAATGTTTATTTGTGAATGTTACAAAATTATTGTTCTAAAATGCTTTCACACTTATGTAAAAAATAATGTGCTTCAAAAATAATGTTAATTTCTTTAAATGAAATAAAATATGTAGAGAAAATCTAAATTTTAAAACTGAAAAGTGAAGTAAGGCATTCAAAGCACACTTGAATCTTTTTACCCGTAGACAGTTACCCCAACAGATCTGTCAGCACATTAAAAGATACAAGATAAATATTTTGTAATGATAATAAAATCTTTACACCAAATTAACTTCCCCGCTTACAAAGTGATGTGCTATAATGCAGAATTTCTAAATTTGTAATAGTTGAAAAAGTGGTCTTACTTGGGACAAGATTGAGGTGTTTGAAAGTTCAATGGTTCTGTGGTGGGTGGCAACTGGGTTGATTTCACAGTATTAAAGGCTGAAGATATCTGAGTGGCAGAGGATGTCGGTCTAGGCGTTGGTAATTTCACAGACGAACTATTCCAAATACCGTTGTCTTTTGGACTAGTATTTTGAGTCACGGGTGGTTTTTCTAAAATAACAGATTGTTTTCTAGAGAAACTTGGATCCAAATAGTATCTTTTTTTTTCATATTTCTCTGACATGTAGTCTTTTATACTTTGTTCATCTTTGAGTACCGGCAAATTGCCTTCGTAGAGACCCAGCCAGATTCCTTTGCAATAATCATTTCCTTGACTTTTTATCTGGACAATTTCCTCTGGACTAAAAGTGGCCATTGAAATAGATTTGACTCTATGAGGGGGTGTCAATCCACGTCTAAAATTAAAAACATATTTTTAATAGTTTTTAAAACAATACATTTTTATAAAGGTTGTGCTTTTATAATGAATAATATTTTGGGGAAATTATGTTAGATTAGTATTTTTTATACTGTGTCGGTAATCTGGAAATATCAATAAATCTTTAAAACATTCACGCAAATTTAATACGAAAATAAGTGGAACGTATACTATTCAAGTATTTATATTTAATGGGAGGGGCGAAGTAAGTTGCCGATTGAATACAAAACGTTGGGTCAAGAGACGCAAATGTATATGACATTAGTATCTAGATTACAGTTCAAAGTAGCAAAGTAAAGTTGACATTAACACCAATAACAAAGAAAAGTCAAACTTTCACCAGAGATAATAGAAAGTATACGCAATGAGATTCTACTTACAGCATTCCCGAGCATTTGGAACAAACAAAAGATCCAATTGTCATATTGACATAGGTTGGGCCTCTTTGTGAACAGTCGAAACAATTTTTGTTTCCATTATGAGTTATTAATTCACGTAAAATTGCTAAATTTTTGTCATCCTGTTTCTTTTTGGCAGCAGCCATGTTTACAATTAGTCATAACAGTGCTGCCATGCGCCGTGTTCTATTTTCCACTGTCTTTGGTTTGAAAATACGACAAAATACTTTTGTTTTACCAAAGTAAAAATCTACCCAATAATTTTGAAAATACATTAAACCGGGGGTTCTTTAGGAGTTATAATTCAATTAATCCATGATTAATCAAACATGTATTACGTTCCTGATCGCTCGTCAGAACGACACCCAGCTCTGTAATGGAATGTTCGCTTCGCGACCCATCCATCAGGTATCACACTTTTATTAATACTATGGTTATAGGAAGATACACAATTGAACATTTATTAATCACACGTTTACATTTATGGGCAGGTGGAAATACGTGTAACTAACTTAATCTATAACTATTTCTACCTCGGATTATCTCGCGATGTTCGCGATGGCCGGCGAATTGATGCCGTTAGCACCCGACATTTTACCTTACCTTACCTGTTACCTGCACTGCTGGACTGCGGACTGACGGCTGCTCCTGGGTAGATTGCGGTGAACCGTGGCTGTCTATCCTTCGATTCTTTGTTACGTTCGGTTGGATTTCTTGTGTTGACTGTGATACGCCTAAACGGTAATTCGTGTCGTGAGTCGATTTTGGTTCGGACCGACCTATCATGATTTGTTACCCGCGAATACTTGATTTTTCTTGAAAGTGTATTTCGCAGGGACCTGTGCCATACGGGAACCTTTTCTTCTATCATTAGAAAGCCATCCTTTTTTTCTCGGCTATTCTTCGGGGAGATTTATCTCTTCCGTAATTACGAAGGATGACCACACGGATTACACCATACTTTATGTTTGGGTGACAGACATGGCAGCCGGAAAGAGAAGCCAACGTTTACCCAGAATCAAGTCAATCGGTTGCCTTTTATCCGAGAATAAATCGTTCGAAGAAATGTCTCACTCGGGAGCGGTTAATGGCGCAACAATACATATGCGCCGAGCGGTAAATCAAGGGGTCGATAATAAGACAATAATCGCACCAAAAAAAGACCATTAGGGTGCGGGTCCATTTTTCACCTTAGGATAATTAACTCCTGGGTAATAAAGTAATTTTTGATAGGCCGAAACCCACATGCAAAAGGCCCACCGTGAGCGGCTACTAACTATCGCGTATTTTCTCTGTAAGGATAAGCAGAGAGGATAGAGCGAATACCCACAAATTGATGTATTCGGATTTACATCTTCCACCTTCATGTGGTGCGTAAATCGAACGATGCCATCAGCAAATGTTCGTCCCATACGTCAAAACGATCTGAGCGAGTCTCTGATCAATCAAGAATTCAGATCTATTTAAAGCGGCAAGGAGATTTCGATATAAATAAGTAATAATGATAATGTAATTTTAACTGGGCAGGTAGGAATAATATGTAATAGGTTTTAGTGTGTGTAATGTAAGGTTAAATAAAGAAAAGACCAGATCCCATGTGTACCTAATTGTAATAAAAGAAAACTCAAGATGTAATTAGAGGTAATAATTTTGATAAGGAGTAGGCTTAATGTGGAAAATAATGAGGATGTATAGGATATAAGTTATTCATAGTTCATATAGGTCGATAGCAGCGTTACACCTCCGCTTGTAGGCCTAATTTTTGGTTCTGTCCACTTTCTTCATAATTAATTATAGTTCGGTTTATTATATAATAACTAAACGATATCACAAATCACTTAAATTATTTACTTTTAGCCCACAACAATCTAATCAACATTTAACCTACATAAAACTATGAATAACTTATACTCTATACAGTTTCATTAATTTCCATATTAAGCCTACTCCTTACCAGAATTATTACATATAATTACACATGGAGTTTTCTTTTATTAGAATTAAGTGGGGGGTACATATGGGGTCCGGTCGTTTCTTTATCATTTACAGTGTAATCTCCTTGCCCGCCTTCATTCTTATTCGTTTCTAGTAGTATTAATAGTTTCGGTTATCACTAGTAGATTAATACATTTCCGCAGAAGTACTACTACATCGGCATATTTTGATTAGATCTAATTCGCGATTGAGAGACTCTCTCAATTCGTTCCACCATATGGAATAAACAATTGGTAACGGCATAGTTCGATTTACGCACCGCATAAGGTGCATGAGTGTGGAAGATGTAAATCTGAGTACATCGATTTATGAGCATGCGCTCTGTCTTCTCTGCTGAGAAAAATGACTCGATAGTCAGTTACCACTCACTGTGGGCCATTGCGTGTGTTCTGACTCTAATCCAACAAAAACTACTTTATTACCCAGGAGTTAATTATCCTAGGGTGACAAGGCAGGACCCGCACCCTAATGGCTTTTTTTAGTGCAGTCATTATCTTATTGTCAACCCACTTGATTTACTGACTGGCAAAGATATATTGTTATGCCATTAAACCGCTCCCGAGTGCGATATTTCTCGGAACAATTTATTCTTAGACAAAAGATAACCGATTGACTTGATCTTGGGAAAAGCATAGGTTTCTCTCCCCGGCTATTATATCCCAGCGAGTAATGCGTGTGGTCGTCGCCTCGTAATTACGGAAGAGATAAATCTCCCAGATGAATGGCCGAGATAAAAAAAATTGGCTTTTTAATGATGAAAGAAAAGATTCCCGTGAGACGCGGGTCCCTGCGAAATGCACTCCCAAGAGCTTCCAGTATTCGCGGGTGTCAAATAACAATCGGCCTATCCGAATCAAAATAGGCTCGCGACACCAATTATCAACCCCTAAAATTATTTGCAACAAATTAATGTTTTAGTACTAGTTTGAGTAGTCGTAGCTGAGTGTCAAATTTTTAACAGAGTTTCTTTAACATGAAATTAAGAAAAAAATAAGTATCTTAGACGATAGGGATATCCATATTTTAATTATTCTGTTCCACAGATCTATGGGAGGATGTTTGTTAGACGTTTTACGATTCCAATTTACATGTTGAATACAATTTTTTTTAAATTCTTTAATAACTAGAAAGTACTTATTAAAAGTGAATAGCCTTGACGCACTTATAGATAATATAATAGCAAATAAATAGAGTATTCAGAGTACCATATCATAAACTCTAAGGAATTAGGAAAATAAAGCATACAGTAAAGTTACTAACGTAAAGTATATTTGAAAAATACCAGCCTCTTTAAAAACTAGTTCAATTTGGTAATATGAATTCTAAAATAAACGAAACTGATATGAACGCTGACACTCTGGTCGTTGCGCAGTTAACATTAGTGATGGTTACGAGTAAGTAGCGGAAGGGTAAATTAATTTAAGAAGCTTTCTACATATATTTACACACAAAAAAGGAAAATTCTTGTCGCTACTTATAACTAACCTTATTTAATACGGACGCATTGATTGTTTTTACCACTCACTAATTATTAACTATCGTGTTCATTTTCACACATGTGGTCACGTGCGGCCTGCTGCGGGCGCGTGTGACAAGCTGCGTTGGAGCCCACCCCTGGTCCAGTTCACGGGTGCAGGCTCTGCAGCTTCACTCAGGTCACGCGCCTTTGCCACGTGGTCTTCACGGCCGCGCTCAGTCATCTCAAGATGAATGGTCTCCGATCCTCTAATGTGAGCGGCGGGAATATCCGCCTACTAGGAGGCACGTCGCAGCTTCCTGGCGGCTTCGTCTCGAGGCAAAATGGCGGTCGGTAAGGAGCTGACCGGAACCCGGCCGCAAACCGGCGGCACCCTGAGAGCAAATCCGGAGCGTAGAACAATCGGAAAGCGAGAGAGCGTCGTCAGCCTGGGCAGCGGCCCATCTTGGTCAATGTGCGGGGGAAGGGGTAGCCACCCTTCGTTCGGCTGTGGATGCCTGTTTAGGAGTGGCGAGAAGTTGGGTTAACATCGCCCGGCACGCGGTCCGCGCACATGCAATATTTAAATATTTTAAAGTTTCGCGCCGAAAATAATAAATGCAATACGTGAACGTCACACATGAGATGCGGCCATAGATAAGAAATGTACTGATGCGGCTGAACAAAACCTTTACATTTTTGCAGTCTCGATAAATAAAATAAATAAAAGTCGGCAATTTTCTTTCAGTGACCATAGATCATAGATAAGATACAAGGCATAGATAAAATAGAAGGTGAGCATAGCCATAGATGAGTATATCTCTTATCTATGTAGATAAGTCTATGGTCTATGCACATATCTATGAATATAACCATCTCTTATCTATGCAGTAAACTGTGTTTTTGTATTTGTGGGTCGTCTGTCAGTCATCTGTGGATACAGTCAAAAAATTAAATCGGTCAAGTCGAAAATCAACAATGGCAGATAGTGGTGCGGATGTCCACGATGAATCTGATAAGAATTATGCCGTGAGTAATACCGATCCTAAAAATATGCTGGAACTTACAAATTATGTGAGTAGATGACACGCAATTTTCTATATTAAAATGCACATTTTTATTTTGTTTGTAGTACGTATTGTCTTGTTTTTATTAAATATTTTTTCAAAACATACCCTTATTTTAAAACATGTCATTCTAGGTTCAAGCTTTACTTCAAAATATGCAAGATAAATTCCAAACAATGTCAGATCAAATAATCACGAGAATAGACGAGATGGGCAACAGAATTGATGACTTGGAAAAGAATATTGCAGATCTAATGACACAGTCGGGTGTAGATGGATCGGAAAAGTAGTCATAGTAATACAAACATTGTAATATTTTATTTTCTTAGATTTTGATTTTTTTCTCATTATCCTAAATGTAATGTCTTCATAAAATTCTAATAATTCGGTACCACCTTCCACGTGGTACCGCACTATTGATTTAACAAACACTTTTTGTACACTTTAAGAATATCAATAAATTTCACATCTTACACTCCCAAGTTTGTTGGTTACTGCAAACTATAATATCAAACTTATTTCTCACTGGCATAATTCCCCGAATCAGAAGATGATTGTTTATCTTATATAGTTGAGTAAATGTTCTCCCATGTAAGATATACATTGAAAGTAAAACTATTGCAGCAAATGGGATTTGTGACTTGATTGTTTCAAGTTAAAGTTTCTGCATATATGTTCTTTTTTTATCTTTTAAGATTGTGTCAACAGCATTTGTTTTATCATATTTATGATCACTTATAAAATATTAACTCTTACAGGTTACATTTTAAAAGTGTGAATATATTTTTATATCATTTTTACATTTTCTGGTGATGGTAATGGCGTTGGTTCTCAAACTCCTGGACTGCGCGTCGCATTCGGCTGGGACATATTAAAATTCGAATTAGCGTGTTGGACACTTGATGCGTTATTGGGAGCCGAGCTTATGTTCATATTTACACATGTTTAAACATAGTTATATTTAAATAAGGGATCAAATTAAACTCTGAACCCCTAGCACTGTAATCCATAAAAAATTAATATCAATACTTGTGAGATACCAAATTTAGTAAATGTTCTTCAAAATAGCGCTGAATTGAAGTGGTGTTACAGAATTCCAGGTGGTGACGCATTGGAATGTGAAACTTATGGAATCCTTGGGAATCGTCTGATGAGTACAAGGAATAACATTTTAGCGAGTGGGAAGTAGAATTACCACAGGACGAGACTGAGTGGCACATGCAATTGCCCAAAATATCTTAGAGATTACGTTTGTAAACATTTGGTTTGGTTAAGGAACCACAAAGACAAAAAGTTTTTTTAGTGGCAAATAATATAATAGAGTAACAAGAAGTAACACTTTAAGATTAAAAAATATGGTTTAAAATTTGGTGAACTATTTATTATTTTTGGGAAACGAAAGTATTATTTTGTATGCATATTTTCATCAAATTTGCAGTTAAATACAAGCCTTTAAATAATGTCCTGGTGGTTTACAGTACAGTTAAATTTGTTACTTCAAGGTTGAATTACAATTGAAACATTTTATTTTGACAAAATATGATAATAATACATACTTTTAAAATAGATATTTGATTTTGATACTATGTCATTTATTTGCATTAATTGGTAACAACCACGCGCGTGCACTTCATACAACCAAAAAAGCCGTGCATTACTAATAATTCTGGGAAATAAAAATAAATTAAATAATCTTTATATTATGAGCAAACCCTATGAAATTCTACCCGTTATTATCTGGATTAGCGTAACCTTATCTATAAAGTAACCCACAATTTTTGTCTAACCATGGGCTATTTGCGAACCATTTGTAACAATTTCATGTGCATTCTTGTCGACAAATTGCTAGCACTTAGGTCTTGAATGAACCTAACTTGTTTTTTCAATCCTTATAATAATTATACTGAACTTAATATTTTTTTACTGAATCTATATTGGCATCTTGATGTCTTCGGATTTTCTGCATTTTTGAAATAAAGTCTGCTGTTTTCAAAAGGGATTAATCATTATTAAAAACTCCGTAGAATAACATTTCCACATATTTGTTTTACTTGACAGACTAAACGTTCAACCTATGATTTCGTATTTCGGTGTTTGCATAGATAAAATTTATAGGTCATTTATATCTGTCAAGCGAGCGAATTTGCATTTTTTAAGATATTAAGTTAGATTAATTAATATTAAATTAAATGTCAAAATACAATTATTTCTGTAATGAGTTTCGGCTATGCTAATTTGTAAAGCTGGTTATTTAAATATGTAAATGTTTTTGAACACTGTTAATGAAACATTTTAAATCCGTTATCCGAAGAAGAAATTGTTGAAAATATTTTCAGCGAAATTGAAATCAGAGTAACCGGGCAATAAAAGAACTTTCCTATTTTAAAGTAATAAATTAATAATTATATTCTAATTTGAAATTGATAGAATCTTAAAATTTAAAAAAAAAACTTTTTTTATACCTAGTATACCTACCTACCTATTGTATATGTAATTAGTTAGCATCGTCGGTAACAACATAACCTAAGTTTGTGCCTACTGCACTCCACTGGTAACAACACCGTATAATTCTTAGTATCTGAGAATAATATAAGAATTTACATAAGCTAAGTTTTTCAGGAATTTTATTTTGAATTAATTAATGATTGCTGTTGTGGTCAGGAGAGCTGGCCCAATGGTTACTTTGATATATTTTAAAAATATGTATGCGAATTTTATTTTTATCTTATTCCTCAAAAAAGTGATCAACTCGCAATGTTCACTATTACACAGGTCTATATATTTCAACTTTATAAACATTGTTTTACTTCTGTTACCCGATTTTATACAAATCGCGAGCCAAGCTGAATTCAGTGGCATATTTGGTTTATTGCCATAAAAGAAATACACGTATACAAATTATTTAGTTAATTAAAATATCAAATTTTATTTTGTGTGTAGAAAAGAGAAAATAAAAGTGAAATAAAACTTGTGGTGGTTGATGTATCATAAGTAGCCTGCGCGTAAAGATTAATATAGTTTAGTTGTTTGTTTTCTCATCAGGTGCATGTTAAGATTGATATGTCAGCACTGCATTCGCATTTACATCAGGGGTGAATCTGTATCAAGCACAATTACACTCCATGTTGAGGAACATTTTTTTTTTCTTTTTAAAATTTGGCTTAGTCTTTTGATATAATTTGGCGATTTTTAATATATTTTGGTAAGATTATTAAAAATGAATTTTAAATCTACATATTGATTTGTCTTTTTCAATTAATCAAAGTTTTTTCTTTTTAAATTTATTCAGTAATATGTTATTACAGTCTATAAAATATTACTAAACATAAAGTATGTAGTGCAATTTTATATAATTTAAAGAAACGTGATACTGATGATACAGTAAAACGTGGATATCTCGAACCTCAAGGGTCCACCAGAAAAATTCGAATTATTCAAAAATCGAATTAAGAAAAAATAATTAGGGTTATATACACAAGTACATACCTATTACTAAATATTTATTCAAAATTTCACTTGTATGAGATCGTTAAAACACTTAAAACATAAAGTAATGTGGCTCAGTGCACGTAAATAAAAATATAAACAAAACAGATTTCACATTTTTGATGATCCACTGTCTTCTTTACTTTTCTTATATAGGGTATTGGTCACTATCTCATTGTCAGTCAATTCTCCACACACTGCTACATTCGAGTTGACATTTATAAAATCTTTAAAAGGAATGTCAAATACACGTATCATCCATGGGTCATACATCTTCTGTCGTCGCATCCATCTCAGACTCATCCATAACAAACCTTGCATAGCGAAATTGTAGCTGTGAATTTTGTCAATACTCACTTCAAATTAATCAAAATGGTTTGAAATATCCATTTTTCTTTTGTATTATTTTGAAACGAAATTCATGGGACTAACAAAAAAGTTTGAGATATCCATGTTCTACTGTAATAAGAAAATAACCATAACGAATACATTTATGTATCTTTAAAGTGAATGAAATTATGGAGATCTATGTATGTACTCTAGAGACAGCAGCAATGTGGTAGCCGCGGCCAGTGTCTTTGGAATTAATAAAACAATATGTTGCGTCCCGAATTCCTTATGCAAGGTTTCATGAAATATTTGTAACAAGGCAAACAAATATGCAATACTAAAAAGGGATTGCTGACAAGATTACATTTATTAAATTTCATATCTGTCTAGCTCCGTGTGCGGATCGTATTATTGACTGTATTTATTGCAGTGAAGTTCACAATAGACACTTAATTTGATCAGGGGATGTGAGATGTCATCAAATTTTTGTATTAACCTGAATGTTCAATCTGATATATATTTTATATTATATCTCTCAATTCACGCAGGTTTGTCGTAAAATTAATATGGTAATATATATTGTCTACAATTTTGAAAGAAAATGGATCATATCACATCTCTAAACTTGTTCATTATTGGCTGAGTAATGATGATGGCTTTCATTGTCGTTGTCTGGTGCAAATGGTGCGCCTCTATTCAAAAACTTTGATCAGTATTGAGTGTTTTAATTTGTATTTAATAATCAGCTATGGCAGGAACCTAGATTGGTGGTACGGCAACTTGTCATGGGTATGTTCAGATCCACAGTCAAAAAATTAATATTTAAAAATATTATTTATTAAAATTTCTTCATTATATTTATAGGCCCTCTCTACACCACCTCTTCATGTTATAAATGTAACTGTCCGGTAACCTGTATTGCAGAATATATTAAAACACATTAAAGTCGAAAATCTTTTGCCTTTAAATGATATTATATATAAGTTGCAATAAAAATATAGTCCATTTCTATCATACGTATTTCGTTGTAGTAAATGCAATAGGCTGTATGTCAAAAATACAAGACTTTTCAGGGAGACAAAAAACTACCCCATTTCACCGATTCTTTTGCAAATTTATTATATTAATTGAATTTGCTCTCTGTTAATGGCATTATCACCATTTTGACATAAGTTGCATATTACGTCATACTGAGCTGATCACTATGGTGCAATAAACCGAAATTGAGATTTTTTTGATATACAGCCTATTGCATTTACCACAATGATTTGAGAATGACTTATCCAGAGGTCTGTTAAATATAGTGGTAATGAAGTTTAACACAAACGTAAACATAATTTTACATTTGGCTGTGTGTAACAACAGAAAGTCAAGGTGATGAAATTGCAAACATTTCTTTGTATAAAAGAAAAAAATGATTCATTAGTACTTAGGAGCTGGGAGTATCACTTATTCAGTGTTTTCTTTTGAGACAATGCATATTTTACTATATTGTAAATTACTTATAACTCACATTGAAAGCCTACTCCATTACTTGGACCAACAGAAAGATAATAAATTATATAGGTTATAATAAATTACATACAAGAAAAATGTGATTTTTTCCTCATATATTTTTTTTGTCACTAATAGTTATTTTTTTAAATATAGATTATTTAACTTTGTTTTTAACTACTTGATGAGTTATACAAACTTTGAAAATACCATTTCCTTCATCAGGATGTCAAATTCATTTGAATAATGAAGAAAATGATATTTTCCAAAACTGGTTGGTGTATTAATATAACTCATTAAGTGGTTAAAAACAAAGTTAAATAATCTATATTAAAATTAATATAAACCACAAAGTTCAATATGCAAATATTTAAAAAAAAAAATATAATAATAATTTGTAATGCATTTTGAATTCTTCCATATAGTCACTTTATATTGATTTGAATCTATCTGTTATAAATACATAGAAAGTGATTTGAATCTATCTGTTATAAATACATAGAAGGTGTTGGCAGGTTGAAAATTGTTTTTCAATAAAGCTCAAATATGATATAATATACATACATATCATGTTTTAAAGAATAATAAAAACAATATATATCTATAAGGCATATGTTTTTTTGGCTTTTCATTTTTAGGGTATCCTTATTGACTTTTGATCAATCAAAGAAAACTGCTACATGTCATTGCAGTTAATAAAAAAGTGAAAGTACAAAATTTGTATGTATCATGTTGTGGTTTGCGGATACAAAATTGTTGTTTTTAAATAAGAAATTTGACATTTAAAATGAAGTGTTATAAATGCCAGTTTGGTCTATACATTTTGCCATGCAGTTGAGATAACTAATCAATATTTTGAACATCCTGTGCAAATCGAAAACTCGTTATGCGCTTCATCATCATTTGACTATCATTTTCAAATAATTATTAGTCATTATATAATTGAATACAAATTGATAACTTGGAATCAGGTAATGTTATTTGTACCACAAGAATGGTTTGTATTTAAATATTTTATATATTCTCCTTATAATTCTTAATATCCTGATTATTTTCTAGTGAAAATAATTGATTATGTAGGTAACTGAATGCGGGATCCCGTTTTTGTTAAAAGTCATGTGAATCTAACAAAATGATACTTAGTATAGGCGTAAATGGTATATAATAGGCGAGTGGACGGCGCAAAATAGACTTACATTGAATCCATCCAAAACAAAATTACTATGGACAGCAACACCTAGAAGGCAAAACTTAATACAGGAATCAATGTCTGCGAAAGCTTAATCTACAGTTAAGTTGTTGGGCGTTATTCAGATCTTTCAATGAATACACAAATCAGTAAAACTGTCAGTGCATGCTTTTATCAACTGAGACAGATTAAAAGTATTCAGAGACACCTTCCTCTTGAGGCAGCCCGTCTACTTATAAATGCATTTGTGGTGTCACGTGTGGACTATTGTAACAGCATCTATGCTGGCCTGCCAATGTTTCAGCAGGATAGATTGCAATCTATTCTAAATGTGGCTGTACGGATAATATATGGAGTTTCCAAATTCTCTCATATAACATCTCTTTTACATCAGCTACATTAGCTCCGATTCCCTGAAAGAGTTGAATTTAAATTGGGCTGGTTGATGTACAAGGTGACACACAACATGGCGCCTCTGTATCTTCAAGAACTTTGTATCCCAGACAATTTGAATGGTAGACGTCAAACTCTCAGGTCAGCCTCTACTTTAGCTGCAGGAAGGGTTGTAGAACTGACCAACCGTTGCCAGAAGTCTAAATTTAGTGAGCGGGCATTTGCGGTTGCAGGCCCAAAAGCGTGGAACTCTTTGCCTTCCGTTATAAGGAACAGTGCATCAGAGACTAAGAAAAAACTAAAAATGCACCTTTTCAAAAAATCATTTCCATAAGTAAAAATAACGATTATTAATTTAAAAAAAAAAAAAATTTAAAACTATTAACAGTTTATGTGTAAAGCGCCCTTGAGGTGAAAGTTTTTACGAAAATAGCGCTATACAAATTATCCATCATTATTTATTTATTTATTATTTAGTATATTATGCCTAGTGATTGGCAGTCTTCTAGTTGTAATGAGATAGTATTATTTTTTCTTCTGCCATTTTTGCTGATTTTAAATTTAAATTATATTTTTATAAAAACAAATTATTTCAGCACTAGACAATAAATTTATTGCACTGTTATCTAGTAAAATAATCCCCACAATTTTTTATGTTGGCTGGTAAAATAAAACAGTTTGAAATGTGCAAATTATTATAGCTTTTTATTTTAAGCACCATTTTCAGAATTTTGGTGCTTTCTACAATTGGAAAGATTACGTTTACCTACCCAAAATAATAATATTACTTTCTTTAAACACATTGGAAAAATTGACAACTATAGTATTCACACATAGCCAATAGTGGCGAGCTAGGCTATTAAATTATTTTGAATTTAATGACCGGGAAGAACTGAACACTTTTTAAGAAATAAAACAAAGCATGTTTATTGGTTAATATTAAAGTTTATAAATATTATTTAATATTTGCTTGTCACAGAATATCCAGTGAAACCTTGATTTTTAAATTTTATGGAAATAGAGGAAAGCATAAATTTACGGTATCATAATTTTGGTACAATAGGTTATAAATATTTATGTATTTGAATAAATGTAATTATGTTTTATTACTGCAACACTAAAACTATTCTTATTTTTTATGATCCAGATAGTAAATTTCATACAAGCCACTTGTTAATTTGAAATAAAATTTCCCAGTTAAAAAATTACAAAATTTGTGATTCGAAATAATTCTTAGCAAATCAAATATCAATACATTTTACCATTAATCCCTATCTGTTTCTGGAATATATTATTAGTATGGCTTTTTGTTATACAATAGTGATAAAGATTCTCGTTATGGATTGCACCAACGATTAAGAATATCTCTACACTGATTATCTCTACATTTAAAAGCTAAAAAAAATCATTACTGACTACTAATTATTCTTTGCCTTGTGTATTTGCAAACATACCCCAATTTTTGTATTTCATGTATTTTGTATGTCAGTGACGTTTTAGCATGCTTTTTATGATTTGTGAATTTATTGTTTTGACGTTGATTTTTGAACTTTGTGTTTTTTAAATAATTTTTCGCTAATTTCGTTTGTTATTTAGTATGAAGATTTAAACATTTCATTTGTCAACTAAAGTATTGAACATTTCCACGATTCGCAAAAATGTTGTAGTACATTTACAACATTTACAATTTGAAGAATATAAAATTGCAGCTTTATGTTTTTGATATTTCATTCGCGGAAAGTTCGTTAAATGTGGGGAGGGAATTTTTTACATACTTATATCATGGGTAATTTTAATACTGGGCTGTACAAAACTGAGATGAGACCAGCAAAATTAAATTAAATTGCGGAAAAATTCGGGTTCCAACTGCAAACTGATTATTTATTTATTTATTATGAACTAATACAATTTATTTAGCATAAACAAAAAAAAATTTTTTTTTGCATTATTGCTATCAAAATTCATATCAAATTCAGTAGAATGAATTACTTCTTTTGTGTGTTCGTGGACTGGATTTTTCATCACTACTCTCAGCATCATCCTCATCATCAGAATTCTCACTTAATGTCCTCAAAGAATCCTAAAATTGTAATAATAATATTAATGAATATTGAAAAATATACACAATAATATAAGTAAAATTTCAAGATGAAGGCATTATATAATATTCAATTAATACACTTTTTCCAAGAGTGTAACTATTCAACCACCTGATTTATACCTGAATTTCCATCCACTGAGTTTTAGTAATCATAAGCTTCAGATTTATTATTACATTATTTTCTCGAGTGACACGTCTGTTTTTTATCTTAGAAACTTTATTGAATGCGATGATTTCAATAATTTACTTAATTGTATTTTTTCAACTACATATATTTTATAAAACAAAATTTATAAATTCTTACCATGGAATTAAGACTTTTAGACTGCCCCTTTTCTCTTTGTCCTAAGAGTGATGCCAATGACCCGTGTCCGGATTGTTTTTGA
Organism: Eubasilissa regina; assembly: GCA_022840565.1. Classification (NCBI taxonomy): domain Eukaryota; kingdom Metazoa; phylum Arthropoda; class Insecta; order Trichoptera; family Phryganeidae; genus Eubasilissa; species Eubasilissa regina. The sequence goes on from JAINEB010000018.1 coordinate 35,213,528, forward strand.
ATTGGCTTTTGATCACTCTGTACATTTAATTGAGCTCGAAATTCCTGAAATATATTTTATTATTTTAAAGCCCATGAGATAGATAGTATAATTTTTTTTTAATATCCAGAAATGAACAATATTATAAATATTTTGAATTTGTCTTACTAGGATTATATTCTGTTCCAAATCATTATATAGTTATAGTTTGATGAAATTTGTATTCATTGTTCGTTAAGGTTTGAAGAGACAATTTTTTTTTATGGAATATTGGTAGAACATTTACAATTTGTCTCTTGCGTGTATGAAATATACATGTATTGTAAATATTAATGAAATCAACACTATGAATCTAATGACATGCATACATGGATGAGATTTCAATCTCGCATCTCATAGATTTAGTGGTAAAGGTTGGCATGTGTGTCAATTATTGTTGTATCCAAAATCCAACAAGTGACAGCTCACTATGCACTCAACTCTTTTTTTGTCCTTTACACAAGTTTCAAGACAAGTCTCATCCATGTACACGCACTCTAAAGATGAGTAATGTAAAAAGTGGCGTGCAGAATATTAATATTATTTTGTATCGGATTCAAGGAATGCACATTGTCAAAAAAGTGTTTTTCTCGATACATATTGAATACACCATATATTTAATGGCAACTGTTAAAATAAAAATTAGTTAAATTGAATTATGGTTTTTATAATGTGAATTCTAACACATATTTAAATTGATAAGAGTGTCTGGTTTTCGATTGCTTATATGAAATTAGAGAATTACAAGAAATATAAATATAACACAGTGTCAAAAAACTCAGAAACGGAGCGCATGTATCACATTTTACAACTATTATGTGACCATTACTTTAAAAAAATACCTCAGAAGTTGATAAATTTTTCAAATTTTAAATCTCAACTTTTTCATACATATATTCAATAAAAACAAATCTTTTAAATTATTGAAGTTAAATATGAATGATAATATAATGATAAATAATAGTCAAATATAATGAAACTTGCGAATAAACATATAGTTTTTGAAAATATTATTCCTGCATTGGATATCATCATTTAGATGCAATTTATTTAATCTGCTGATGAATGTGAATTTTCCGACACTGCTTAAGATTTTACCATTTCGAAGGTTCCCCTCGTTTCTTGAAAGACCTGTTTATGTTGTTGAAAACATATTAAAATATATATGGATTATTTATAAATATAAATTTTTATGCAGATTGGTTTCAGAATATCAAAATTACACAAATGTTCTGCATGGGTTTCGCAATAAAAACATACTTTAAAATAATAATATGCTCTTTTAATAATTCTAACATATGTGTTAATATAGTTTAATATATACAGTTGGCTTAACATATGTACATGGTCGGTTTTTAGTAAAAAGGTTTTTTTTTTTTTTTTTATTCAATTAAGAAAACTTTACAACTCACTTTCAAATCAGCATTTTCATTGATATTGATAACTTGGTGATGGGCGACAGATAGCAATTCCAATGACTTTGAATGAAAAACCATTTCCATTTCAATAAAGTTCCTTAATATTGTTTTGATGTCCTCGAGTTTGTGTTTTTCAAATAAATCAGTCTGCTCTTCTAGTTCTTTACTGGTTCGACTCATATCTGAAGACGCTTTTAAAAGTTCTGCTTCTGCTTGCATCTGGTATAATAATAATTCATTCTAAACTTTATAATATATATGATTTTATCATGTATTATCTTAAAAACGACTGGCTCATTCTAAAGGCCAACAGGTTATAAGTAAAGGTATGTGTGTAGTGATGGTAAACCGTTATTGTGATTGTGTTTAATTTTAACGATGATTGGTAACTGAGTTTTTACTATTGGAGGTTTAGTTTCTAGTACCAATGATTGATCAAAGAATTATTAATAATTATTATTACAACCGAACACAATCACAATAACGGTTTAACCATCACTAGATATGTGATTATCATAGGGGAAAATATGAATATTATTTTACAAAAATAATACTAGGTCATCCAAAAATAAGATGGGTGGATGCGGCAAGGAAATATTATGCATAGTAATATAGTCCACCTTGGACCTGGATGATCTGTAGTACTAAATGACAATAATGATGATTATATGTTTTTAATCAGGTTGAATAGAAGATACATGATGAAGAATGTATTCACATGCTTCTATTACAATATTGCACACCACTTCCAATCGAACTGGAATAAACTTATTATTATTACATAATACATATATGAGGAAAATAAATAAATAAATTTAATACAATAAATGCTTTACATGATCACTAAGTTAGTTCTTTTTTTTTCAAAGCACTAACGCTAGCATAGATTGAAAAATAGTAAAAATAATGATATGCTATGTACCTAGTTTTTAATAAGAAATTATTATTTTTAAATTATTATTTATTATTATTATTACAATTATTATTTCCAATATTCACTTACAATTTGTTGTTTACTAAGTGGATTTCTTTCTTTGACTCTATCCAAAACTCTTTTTCGAGCGATTTCACTATCTCTTACAGAAAGTGTGTGTTTAACTTCACCTCGGGCATGTCGGCAGATCCCTTCATATTGAGATAATTCTGTAATAACCTTTAAATTGATAAATATTTTAATGTAAGTGAAATACCATATTAAGGGTCACATAGGTTTCACAGTGTTGATTGACCGTAAGTCTCATGAAATTTCAGAATTGGATTTTTTCAGTATCTTTGCAGAATTGATTCCTTAAGATCCCAACTAGTTCTTAAAATTATGCTTTTATGTAGGTGGAAATGTACAACATGTAAAAAATCATGATTAAAATAATAAATGCAAAAACATAAAAATATTTCAATTCCACTTTTTAAAAATTTTTTTTCATGATTTTATATCAAACTAAATAAATACAAGTGGCTTATTTTAATTGTAAACATAATTTTAGCGTTTGCAACCTGGTCTTTGGAAATGCAAGGTTTAAAATATTTTTACAAGAAAAATTTCTCCGGACAAATTATCAATATCCCGGACTCTTAGAAATGTAAAATGTGTATGGGAATCTGGAATTGTTGACTGAATTGTTTTTTTAACAATCTTACTATTTTACCTTTATTTCTAAACGTTGGACATATGCATTTCTATAATCTTCAATTGCAGAAAATGTTGTTGCTAAATTATCCAGTGCATCACTTAGAGATTTATTTACTGTTTCCCCATTGGCGTACGAGTGCAAAACTTTTGCTAATTCGTCTCCAGTATCTCGAAGTCTAAAAACAATATATATTTGTTTTTTATTAATCTTTTTAAAAGACGTTTATAAATTATGATCCAAGAAATCAGTAAAATCCTAAAAAAAAAAAGTTAAATTTGAAGGGGAGTCATCAAGAATTATCAAAATTGACTAGTGACAAATTTTGATGAATGGACTTAAAAGACCCTCCGCTTACGCGGGACCGTTTTATAAGTAATGTTCCATATCGGTCCTACTCATTCCATGTTGGGATTTTTTTCCTCTACATTAATTCAGGCCGTGCTGCATCACAATGAAGCTGGGCCTGGTTAGCAAGAACGCCATTCACTGTCCGAGAACAGTGCTAAATAGTTTTATTGAATAATTTTAATACAGTATGAATAAAATTAAAAAAGATAAAACATATTTGTATACACAACAACAACAAAGACAAACATCCAAATAAATAACGCAAAAATAGAGGAAACAAAACAAAAGGACAATGTATACAAACATTGTGAGAGTACAGGGTAGGATAGTGATAGCATAAAAAATAAATTAGCTCTACCCCCTTGGGAATTTAATAGCTCAAATATGTTTTAGCCTAGACACCAGCAAGCCACAACTGACAGGAAACCACCCTGGGAGGATGGAAAATGGTCATCTCTGACTAATACCCCACACTAGCAATCCCTTTCAGTATCTCCCAGCATGACACCCATGTCCTAATGAACTCCTGGAAGAATTCGAGATTACGTCTGCTACGTATTAGGTCATCATTCTGTGGGGAACGGTGACCCAATCCTTCTAAACTTTCAAGCATTTCCTCTCACATCACTCATCTAGAGGATGTGCTCCGGTGTTTGCTTGACCTGGCTACAGATGCACCACAGATTCGTAGCGAGTCCTCATGGAACTCGCTGTGTTCGGGAACTATCTGCTCCAATGGTCCCACATTGGAGGCCTTTTTCTCTTACAGCAATGCTGGGGAGAAAGGAATGCGTCCATCTTCCCAGTGGTGACATGTCCCACTGTTCTTGCCATTTACCAATCGTCAGTCTCCTTATTCGTGAACACAACTCCTCGAATTGAGGGTCTGAAGGTTGTTTCCAAGATAATTTACCTTCAACCCTTTCCTCAGGGCACATGTTTCTAAAAGTTCTAAACCAACGGGTAAAATCCCTGCCAGTACCGGGAGGGCAGCACCAAACACGGTCCAGTAGGTACCCATTGTCCTCTGTTTAAGGCAGAAGCGACCACTCTGGTCCCCAGTCGGTGTGCCCACACCTCGGTAGCGTATGTGATAGCAGTCACTGCCATTTCATTATAATGTATTCAATGACCCTACGTTTTTTATAATGAAGATAATAATGAATGTGACACCTGTAATTCATAGTAAAGAGATCTGTTGAATAGATCAGGTGCCTATTTGCAAACCAGCTCTAAGTCGCCGAAAGGGATTTATAAACACAGGATATTTTTAAGGTTTAAATTCTTTAAGTGTGTTCCATTGCAGTAACTGAATGACTGTATACATTCCTCTTCGATTTAAAAATTAAAAGATTGACTTATATACGAAATATTCACCTTGCGACTTTTCTAGCGTATGCCCCAAACGCGCTACATATTTCAGAAAAGTTTTTCTCTACTGATGTAATTCTATCTTGAATAAATTTGGTTTGTTTTTCGTAACTAATATTTTGATTTCGTGAACTTTGTAACATTTTTGTAACTTTGGTCTTCAGAAGGACTAATGAATGAATGTAACACAAATATTTCTGCAAAGTCAAATCATTCAATATCCGATTTAAAATTGTTTGGGTATTGATTGTTGTCTTGGTAACGCAACCACAGAGTTTTATTTTAATCATAACCAATACGTGTGGTGGAGGCATAGATAAGAGGTGGAGGTGTTGTTTAACCCAATAAGGTGATATGCCTCAGCGCGAAGTTATCGCGGACGGCAAGCCCATATAAACGGGACCGGACGTCTCTTAACAAAAAAAAACCTAGAGGTTCGTTCAAAAGCGAGTAACGACCCTAGTGACCTCCAGCCCAAGTGTTGTGCGATGCACGTTAAAACGGGGGGCTAAAAATAACGGGAATATGAAGGTTTCTTGAGAAGCGATAACAAATCTGTAAGGGCGCGCATTATTTAGAGGAGACGCACCCTGCCGACAGATAGAACCGAAGGTCGTAGGGCCATTAAAACTAGACCCATTGTACCGGCGAGAATAGGGAATGCACCGTTACGTGCCCATTAGCTAGCGTCCAGGGTCGAAGCGTGACGAGAACAAAAGACGCAGTTTCTTTGTGCAATCTGCTCTTTTAGTACAACGTTGGACGAACCACATGGCTCGAAGTGTAAATGAAAATGAATATTGCAAGAAATAACATGCCCGCCAATTCAGTCTTTATTTTAATTACATAGAATATAATAAATAATATGTTTTGACGCGCGAATATGATTCTGACAGAACGTGTTTTGAAGCAATGAGTACGAATCTAGATTGCTTAACGAATATGACAATCGATCACGGTGGGCCTAGTGTTAAGTAGAATAAGAATAATTAAATGATATGTGTAACTAGATATAAGATTCTGTAAAGTAGCGTAAGAAATAAATAAATAACTAAATGTAACTAAAGTGTAAATAATTAGAATATAAGATTTATTATAGTCAGCGATAAGACGAAGAAGGAGTCAGTTCGGGTTTGGATCGGGCGTGGCCTCCAGAAGAAGCGAATGGAGCAATGGGATGGTGGCCCGTCCCATGACGAGAATAGGGCAGATCGGCAGATGGGAAACACCTCACTGTTGAGGTATAAGAATAGCCTACCCACGGCCCGGGGACTCTGTTGTAAAAGGAAGTAATAGAACTCAGTTGTCGAAACCCGGAGGGGTGAGTCGGACACGAGGTCTAGGAGGATCGAAGTTGTAGATAAGAAGTGGTAAACAGAGAGAGTTGCGAAACGAAACCCGGAGGAGCGAGTCGGACACGAGGTCCGGGAGGACTCAGTTGTCGAAACGCAGTCGAAAGCACACAGAAGCCGACATTCAACACCGGAAACCTGATCGAACGTAATAGAGAGTCGGAGGATAGACAGCCACAGTTCACCGCATTTTATACAGGAGCAGCCACCCCTCCCGTTCCGAGCAACCAGTCTGATAGCCTGTCGCCGGAGCAGCCGTAGAGCCAGCAGGTAGCCGCCTACGCCGTGTGCTCACGGTATCACTTCGCCGGCCAGAAGATCCGAAGAAAATCACAAGATAACCCGAGGTAGAATTAGTCTTAGATTAAGTAAGTTATAAGTATTTCCACCTGCCTGCGAATGTAACTGTGTATTTAATAAATGTATAATTTGTGCATCTTCGTGTGTTCATATTCACCTGTATTATTCTTCCTATAACCATGGTACTGATAAAAGCGTGATATCTGATGGATGGGTCGTGAAACGAACCTTCCTTTAGAGTGCGGGGTATCGTTCTGATGAGCGATCAGGAGCTGATACGTGTTCGATTAATCATCGATGAATCGAATCATGACTCCTAGACGAACCCTGACTCGAGTCACATGGCGCATGACGTCTCGCGTCCCCCGTGGGTATCAAAGGGATAAAGGTAAACAATATATTTATCTTTTCTATGGTGTTACGGTCGCATCTCACGTGTAACGTTCACGTATTACGAGTATTATCTTCGGCGCAAATTTTAAATTAATATTTAGATATATTTAAATATTGGCAGAAACCCACCCCGCGTATTACCGGGGTGGATTTCTGCCAAGGCGAAGCTAATCTTTCTCGCTCTACGCCTGTCGAACACACCGGACCTGCTCTGGGGTGCCGCCGGTTTTACGGCCGGGCTCCGGGCAACTCCATACCGACCTCCATTTTGCCTCAAGACGAAGCCGCCAGAAAGCTACGATGTGCCTCTTGGAAGGCATCCGAGGCTCCCGTCTTGGAAATGAGGCAAGCGGCGGATATTCCCGCCCCTCACACTAGAGGACTGAAGGCCATCCACCACAAAATGACCGGACGTGGCCACGGAGACCACATAGCAAGAGAATTTGTACAGCCCACGTCCGTGAACTGGACCAGGGGTTGGCTCCAGATCCCGCTGTGGCGGGCCACACGTGACCATGCAGCTGGCCACAAGTGGGAAGGAGACAATAAAGTGAGTAAAACGATAAAACAATTAGTGCTCCCGCGTTTAATTAAGGTTAGATATAAAAATTTTCTTTTTCCGTATTTTTCTTTTGTTGTTATTAATGTGTAAATTTGTATATAAAAACTCGTATTAATTTAATTTACCCTCCCGCCATCTCCTTGAGACCAGCACAAATGTTGATTGCGCAACGACCAGAACGTTGCGTTTATATCAATGAGATAAACTATTATATAATTTATAACTAAGGTAAATTTATTGAGTTATTAAGAAAACATAAACTATATTTCTTAATTAGTTTTTTAAAAATTTATCTTAATTAATTATTAATAATCCAATCGCGTGACTTATTTCTATAACATTTGGTTACGATCGATTTGAAAAGGCATTGATCACACATCAATAGCATTCTTCGGAAGAATTGTCCACCCGTTCTTTTAACAATGTTGTCAATAAAAGCCTGGTCTATTGGCATGTCTTGATAAAGTGGTGCTTATATTACCTAGATTCAGAGGTTCTAACAGGAATTTAAAAAATGTTTTAGAAAGTCGTGAAAAAGGTATAAATTATTTTATGTAATATTCCTTAGTAATATACTTAATAGGTAAGTGCACACAATCAAAGCAGGAATGATTAAGATACATATATATTGTTATGAAGATATCAAGAGGGCTCAGTGAAAGACAGTGGAAATGGCAGAATAATTTATTGTAAAAAAATATTACAGCGGGCAGTAGAGTAACTATATAATTTTGCCGTGAAACGGTGCTCGACGCTGTTAATGTCGGTGGCTTGCGAGCAGCGGGGGCGACGAAAGAAGTGGCTGGGTGGCCGTTAAATTAGCCTCTTTAATGGCGCAGTGGGTCCGGCGAGAAAGGCACGCACCACTCCGCTTGAAAGTCGCCCCCTCGTAACTGTTGTTTCTTTTCGGTGGTCTTTTATCAGTGTTTCAATCATGTCTGTTTCTATTCCCGAGATCTCTATTCGCTAAGCCAATTCCTAGAATTCGGGCAGCGGTCGTTTCTATGCGACGGCGATGTTTCTTACCACAATGTTCCATACGTATCAATATATATATAAGGATTTGTATTTTAGAAAAGAATAGAAATATTGTAAGGACTTAGATTGTAGAAGTAATAATGACCTTTAAGTGTTAAACCTTTGACCAGAATTCTATTTAATTTTTTTTTTCACTTTTCCATTAAGTGTTAACTAACAGAAAAGTGATCGACTGTCGCTGATTGCTTACTGATAAGTCCTGCGAGCTGCGTGGTCAGAGTTTCCGTAGAATCTATATTTCAATTCAGAAATCCTATATTATATTGCTTTAACAATGCACCACGTACTGTACTTTTTTCTTTATTTCCAGTAAGAAAAAATATATTTGGGGTTAAGTCAGTGGTTAAATGAAAGAGATGTAGATTGGGTGTGTTGATGTTTATTGAGATGGATAGATCGGACAGAGAAGACAGATCGAATGAATACTGTAAAGAAATGCAGAGATGTAGAAGGTGTGCATGTATTATGAAGTGAATCGGCAGTTACGCTTGGCGCGCGTGGGCCAGCAAGACCGCCGTTGGGAAGCAATAAAACCAGAGAGACTGCTTGGCGATGAAGGATCGAGGCAGACCTGTTGTAGCAGCCGGCAGCGCAGTCGCTAGCGTCGATGCCGGCTGAGATGGCGGTGGATTTGAATTCCGATCCCTAAATATATATTAGTAATGTGTATATGTAGAGCTATCTTAAATTGATATGATTATTATCAGAATGTAATTAAAAGCAGAAACATTTTGACTGAATTTATAAACTTACAATACATGTATAATTTTATGCGTTTTCTTATCAACCCATGTATCAACAGAATACCCGGAAGCAAATCACTACCGAATAGTTTGATTACATAACCACTTAACTGTCAACATGTACCCAAAAGACCCAAAGTTTATGAATTTACATTTTGTGTTTCAGGGATGACACTATCATAAGGTATGGCAATTGCGAGTACCGACCAGAATATAATTTGAGTAGAGTTTTATTGGATAAATGCGTATATTTTTTAAGTTTATATTAAATTTAAAATGTATTTTTTTAAATAAACAAAATAAATCAATAATGTACTCTTTTGTATTATTTATATTTGACTCCCGATGTTCTGGCAGTTTTTCGACACCACATCTGAAGATATTCGGTTATTAAAAGGTGAAGAAATCGTCAAGCCTCTTCAGATATTGTAGATATGGAGCAGAAAATATGAAAATCGGATGGAATTAGATCTGGAAAATAGGTTGGATATCGAATAATCTCCCAACTGAACACTTGAATAGCCACTTTTGTAATATTAGTTGTAAGCTGACGGGCATTACCATGCTGAAAAATCACTTGATGCCGTCTTCCGGTCGTTTTTCTTGAATTGCGGCTCGAGACGACGGATTTAAGCAATAAATCTCAGAAGTGATGGTTATATTTCTTAGAATTAATTCATAGTAGATGACGCCTTCGTTATTCCATCAGATGCACAACACTATCTTACGTAGATTATGATTGACATTCTATTTTCTTTAGTCACTAATTTACAAAAAAAAATTTTGTAAAATGTCAAAAAAATCTTATTATTAATGATATTCTTTCAAAAACCCTAATTTAGGAAAACGCTTTAGAAAGTAAAACAGTTAATTCATTATTGTTATGATCTCAAATAGAAAAGTTTGATTCTAACGATTATATTAGAATTCTAATATGGATTACATTTTCAATCATATATATTTTTAAATTGGTGGGTGTATAATAAAGGCTTTAGTAAAATTACAAAACATTTTTTTTTTCATTTATTCCATCTTTAGTGACCTTTCTCATAGTTCGGTAAGACCATATAGACCATTATCATCATAGATAAGAGATATAATTATTATTCATCTATGACTTAATTTGAACGCGGCGGCGGTTGATGTCAATTGACGTTTCAAAAAGTGTAAAATAAGTATTAATTAATTTCAATAAGTACAGTGATCCGAGTATTAAAATTAATGTAAAATAAAGTTTCTCGCACTTTTTTTTTTTCATTCTTTTCATATAACTCGTATTTAAACAGATTGAAAATGAATGAAGGGGTACTTAAAAGTCTGGAAGATAATCCACAGTATCTAAATAATGTTTGTAATGACTTCAATAAATTAATGTTAGATTACACAGATATACAGAAGTCAAATGCAGCATTGAAGATACTTATTGAATTGTATCGGTAGGTATTTGTAATATTTCTATCATTACAAATTCTTGTCTTAACAGGATACAATACTATTATTTGATAGGGCACAGCAAGTTAGACATCCAGGACATAAATATTAAATAGCAAGCTCAAGAAACATTTTTTGGACGTATATTTACATATTTGGGTTCTTAATCGTTTTTAAATTATGTTCCCTTAGCCTACTACAGTTGACATACACACTTTTTTTAGTTTTAGAAATGTTATAATTTTCGATTTTTTTTATCTTCGATAGGTTTCGGCATTGGAACATAGTTTAAAACTAGTTAAGCACTCATTTATGTAAATATACGTTGAAAAAATATGTTTCTTGAGCTTACTATTTAAGAATTTTTTTTTTGATATTTCAGGATTCTTTGATAACAAGTCATAATTAGAACTTTTAAACTTATTAAATATTCCTAGTATACAGCCACAAGTGGTGAACCACTAACCAATTGTGAACCACCAATTTATCGTATACTTGAATGTAGTGATGGTAAAATTGTTGTTTAAACCGTTATTTTGATTGTTATTGTGATTATGTTCGATTAGAACGATGATTGATAACTGAGTAGCGTAATTATTCAAGCAGTGACTGGTACGCTAGAAAGCCTCCGATAGTTAAATCTTAAATACTAATTTAATGTATTAATTATAAATATATACATATAAAATCAATTTTGTTGAAAAATATTGTTTTTGCGCTACCGGGATACGAACCTGGATCTCTATTTCCAATCCGGGGAAGTACACTACCAATTGTGTTATAGCGCCAGTATTTTTAATGACAAATTTTTGAATCTATATGTTACTCTTTTTTCTAATTAATACATCTGTCATTCCATTATTTGAAAGCCATCTACATTATTTTAAACAACAATATTTTTCGACAAAATTGATTTTATATGTATATATTTATAATTAATACATTAAATTAGTATTTAAAACATCACAGACTTATGTTTTGAATAATTACAACTTCACAATAAGAATCTCTCCTTAATAGTTAAATCTTAATTACCAATCATCGACACTGTCACGTAATGGTTTACCATCACTTCTGGAATGGTCCACTAAAAATGTCAGTATTTAGATATCCGTGCAGATCATTGCTGTCGATAATTTGGTGGCTTACCACTATATCACATGTCTAACACTATATTTTTAGTTTTAGTATTAGGGGTACCAGACGAAAATGTTTATTTTTATAATTTTTTTTTTTTTTGGTTGTTATTACTTTTAGTACTGTTTTTAAAAAAAAAATCTTTTTTTTCTCATTATGTTTAAAATGGAGAGATTCGTTCCAGATTAATTTATTTAATTAACTTTATAATATATATTACGTATAATAGTAATAATTATACATATTATGTTTAATACATGGATCAGATCTTTTCTCTAGGAGTGATGACAGAAAAGTTTTTAGCGAAAAACCAAAAACTTTTTTGTGCCTTTATAGATCTGCAAAAGGCGTATGATAGAAAAGTAATGTAAGAAAAATATTATGGAAGGTACTCTCTGATTATAGGGTGAATAGCAAACTTATACACGCAATCGCATACTTATATGAAGGAAGTTCTGTGTGTGTAAAGATCAATGGATCATTCACACCATGGTTTCACATTACAAAGGGTGTCAAGCAAGGTAATGTCTCCGTGGCTATTTATCTTGTATATGGATAATTGTGTGAAAGAACTGGAATATATGAGTGTAGGAGCGAAATGGGTGATTTGATTGTATGCTGTTTATTGTACGCGGATGATACAGTATTAATGGCGAATAATGAGTAAGAATTACAGAGGTTAGTGAGTAGAATGTACGATGTATGCATGGAAAGCAACCTTATTATGAATGTCAACAAGTCGAAAGAGATAGTATTCGAGAAGGAGAAAAGCATGACAATGTGCAAAATACTTGTAGATAATGAATGTTTGGAACAAGTAGATAAGTTTGTGTATTTGGGAAGTATGTTTGATAGAAACGGAAAGACAGAGAAAGATATCGAAATGAAGGTGAACGGCGCTTTGAATGGAATTGTAGTTGATGGGAACTATTCAACTGAGACAAGACTAGCAGTTCACAATGGAGTCCTGGTACCGACACCGTTGGATGGAAGTGAGGCCTAGAGCTGGCAGAAGAGGAACAAAAGTAGACTGAATGCAGTGGAAATGAGATCACTTAGGCGTATATGTGGCAGATCCATTTATGAATGAAGAAATAAGGAAAGAATGTAAAGCTAATCTTAGTATAGTGAGTAAGATTAAGAAAGGATCATGAAACGGATGAATAAGGAGAGAATAGTAAGAAAGATATATGATGCAAGTGTTGATGGCACCAGAGCTAGAGGACGTCTGCAGAAGACTTGGCACAACCAGGTAAACCAGATACCCGTAGATGGTTCTATTTGAAGCCTCAATAATCGTCGAGCTTGTATGAGAAGATGTATGAATGTGGGTGAGGCGAGAATTGTGTGTCAGGACAGACGACTGTGGCGCCCTATTCTCTCTGCCTACCTCTGGGGGGAAACGGTGTGATGGTATGTAAGTAAATATAATAGTGTTTGGACTGTGCCCGTCTCATCAGAAAATGCTGTGTTACATAAATATCATAAAAAAGTGGAAATTTTGTTTTAAAAAATAAACCTAGAAATGAAAGTAGATGAAGACATTTTACATATTGAAGTTGAGTCAAATCCATCTAAATCTATTGCAGATACATTCATACATGTCAAGTGACAAGAACATTTAAAAAACTCATCAAAATTCATAAACAGGGTGTATGGATGGATATCTCACGATTTAAGCTACAAGAACAAATTTGTACAGATTCATTCGCCATAATTATTATCGGATTAACAGAAAATTTACTATTTCTTCAACATCTTGGATAAAAATCGGGTCATGTACTTTAAACGAGGTCACTGAAAACAATAAATTTCAATGTAGCAAGGTCGACTATTAGGCCGAGCCTAATTGTAAAAAAAAACGTTTTATCAGTATGGTGGAATTGCAAAAGCATTATTCGTTATTAAGTTAATATAATAGGGGTCCCACTCGTCGGGACACTGCTTGATATGATGTCGGGCTCTCTCCTTGCCCAATCATCATATTATCAATATATCGTTGGTCACTGAGAAGGAGGCGGGGATGAAAGTCGGCTGCCATTGCCGACCCGTCTTCATGGGCGGCGGTGCCATCCCTCTCTATAGTCTGCGCCACTGGCAACCGATAGCTTAGGTGCCAGCTGGATCGGGTGCCTCTAACCTCATTCTGCCTTCTTTCGTCCTGGTACCGGCCGGTCTCGGCTGCTGGTCGTCAACTGTCCGATGACTGACGGTGGCTCCTCACTCGAATTTTCAACTTCAATTATCCCCATGTCTTCCGTGTTCCACGTCTTTTATCTCAGATCTTATTCTCATGCTGGCCGATCTCGAGCGCTGGTCGCCAGCCATCCGATGGCTGACAGTGGAGTAGGATATTCAACTCTCCCTACGAGAGTTTTAAACTTTTTTCTAAGTCCAACTATTTTAAGTCCTGATCCCAAGTGACCTTAACTGATTTTAAGTCCTGTCTGATCCTGAGTAAAAAGTCTTCTCAACTGTGTTCTTCATCGCCGCGTCCGGCCTTTTAAGCACCTTAGGGCGCGTCCTTAACACGTCCCCTAGGTCCATCCCTAAGACGGTGATTGGGTGCTCTCTTTTTCTCGAAACAGAAGCATCTTACGGCTTTGTACCCAGGATTAGCTGGGAAATTTCTTGTATTAATAAATATTTAGGATCTCCCGTACAAGAGCCGAAACCCTTTATTCGGCTGGCTAATTGCAGCCGTCGTAAATGTATATTAGTACCCGAAAGGTACGTCGCTGACAGTATACAATTAAGATTAAATGCATTTCTTGGGGTTGGACCGTCATAAAATGTCCCCTAGATCCCCCAAGAAAGCAAACACGTTCACTTAATCTTAATTGTTTACACTGCCCTGTTACCCATGCAAATCCCTTAAAGGAATGCACCGCGTTCGGATTAGTCGTTAAGTGCTCCTTTCTTTGTTAGTAATATGGGGAAATTCGCGTCATCTTAATGGTCGGGCACATCAAAGTCTTTGGTAATAAAATAAAAACCGGGAGGCCTGCTATAGCCAATAAAAGATAAATTGATAATACAATACCCCCCCCCCCCCTATGGTTATTATTTTAACTAAGAGAGATTGTATTGTATAATGTTATTTATTTTTTAACCTTCAAACGGGCGCGTTAAGTAATTTCCCTTGAGCAGGCACTTGTCGTAAATTTTACGTCATCAAGTTTTCTCCATGTAAATGGTGTTTTCTTTATATAAATGTTAAGAAATTGCTGTAAGGTTATGTAAAATGATAAATGACAGTACTTTAAAAAATATATATTTGACTTTCTTAACCCTTCCCTAGCCATGCAGTAACATAGGTCTACCAAGCCATTTAAATCGTATTTCTATAAATATACACAATGTAAAACTTACATTTTACCTAGTCCTAAAAAAATCATTTGCACTTAGAAATGACTAGTGGAAAACCAATTATGTAAAGCGAATCATAATAAAAATAATCCTTTTTTAATTCAATGCTATATAAATTTGATGTGTTGCATGCTATCTGCGTTAAAAATAACACTTGTACTATGTAAAAAAGATCACACGTTAATTTAAATGATGATAGATAAAGATGAAGATCATGTTAGATGGGTCTTTTGACGAATGTGTTGCAAGAATGACGTTTGAGAATAAATAAAATTAACGTATTTAATTATTATATTTATCATTTCATATTATATTTATGTAACTACGACATTAACTATTTTAAAGACATTTATGCTTGCAAAAGCATTTTATTCCTATTTAAAGTGCTATAAAAATTCTAATTTCTTGCAGTAACACGAGTTGACAGCATGGCTGTGTAGGGTATTTTTTAGCATAGTATAGTAAAGGTTAAACAAAAAACGAAACAACACTCTAATTATTTCAAAACAAAATATTTTATCGACCTATTAGTCAGAATCAATATTCTCATCATTACAATTGTTGCAAACCACCTTAACTGCTGAATGGTTCTTGCATGTAAAGGACTAGCAATGGCAACACTTCATTGATGCTGAGGATCTTTTCTAACTAGGATAATCATTTCTTACATTCTGTATCGACGTATCTGCATCATTTTACACGTCTAAAACAAAAAAAATTACATTTAGCTATAAAAGAAACAATATAAATGAGGAATAAATAGAAAAAAGTAGTTTATTTAATATACTTAGACTTTAAGGCGTGCATCGTAAAATTTACGTTCAATGGAAATTTCCAAATATCAATGAATAACAAAAACTTCTAAGCACACCCGGTACGTCTGTAGTTTACAGAGACATTGACCCTCAAATAGCTCGGAGCTCGATACTTGCGACTAAGTGGTAAAAGTGGGGGAGGCGATAAGGTGCATTTGTCGTAAATTTTGTGGCAGCGCGCCTGCTGGAAGGTTAAAAAAAAAAGTTTTATTTAAACATACCATTTTCGTCCGGTATCTCCTAATATTATACTGAATATATCATTACTTGTTTCTCTTTTAGATTATTGGAAAAACCACTGTGGAAAACTAATGTAGATGCTGAATTATTATGCAAATTTTCATCACACCTCAGCCAATTTATAAAGAATATTACTCAATCAGAAATTCAAAAGTATTTGGCAACTGTCTGTAATATTCATCGATGTGTCGTTAAGAAAGTATGTATCATTCTTTTTTTTTATTGTCTTTTTTAAGCTTACCTTTTATTGTCAAACTAAAAACATGTGGTAAGAAATATATGATTACTGGTTGAGTTCAATATTTTCATGATTTTAATTGTTAAACGTTTTAAATTATTATTAAAATAGTTCAAAAATGTGCTATTGTTTGTAGAATAATATATTCGTATTTATTAATTAATTTAGGTTACACATATAAATTTTATTTTTTCAGAAAGCTCCTGTAAAATTGTCTTTGCAACTTGCAAAATGTGTATTTTCACATTCGAATGTGGTGATGTCACCTGAATATAATAAAATATACTGGATCATTTTAGTAGACTGTATGAGTGCTATTGAATCTGCTAATGATAAATCAAGCAATATATATGCTAATACTGTAATGGAAATTATAATAAAACTTTGTGGAATAGTCCATGTCCAATTTTGCAAAGATAATCTACTTTGGCTGATAAAAAAGTTTTTCATGCTCTTTAATAGTTCAGCACCCGACGAGCTGGACAGTTTTTTTGAAAAATTGTTCAATACACTCTGTAACAACAAAAATATTGTTAACTCATTGAAAGCAGAAAGTGAATATGAATTTTATAAGAGCGCTCTTTATTGTTGCGCAATAGTTCATCAAAATATAGTGAGCTGCGGATTCAGGCACAGTAATTCTTTGGTTGCGGCAATGAAATTTAGTATGAATTTATTTGAAAACAAGTCTGAATATTTTTGCCTCATTCAAGCTGTTTCTGCTCTAGTTCCAATTTTAACATCAAATTTAAGTAATGTCTCTCTTCAGGCTCATAATTTGGTTGTAAATTTTATTAACAATGTTAATTTGGCTGACGAAATAAATTACACTGACGCTTCGAGGGAATTATGTTCTGTATTAAGAAAAATGTTAAATCTATGTTTATCTTATTGGATAACAGAGGAAGATGAACTTTGGAAAAATAATTTTCCGATAAATCTACAAAACGTTATCTTGAATTTAACTATATTGATTACAAAAGTATTAAGCCAGTCTAATACACAAGTTGTCAAATGTGTAAATTGCAACTTCAAGAGTGCTATGCATGATTCAATTTCATTGGGGTGCTTCGCCGGGACGTTTGCGTCAAAGTCTGCAAAGTGTGGAATGGATATAGCAATATTGGTGGAATCTGTAGAATGCACGGCTTTAGAGCAAATGAAAAATTTTAACTCATTGCATTTGAACGGTTGCCCAAATTGGAAAATGTTTTGGTCTAAGATGGAAAACGATTTTCATAATCTGGCCATTCTTTTGTACGCTTTGAATCTTTACGAACATTCACGCAATATTTTCAATTTGTACGTTTTCAATTTTACTCAAGTTTTAAATTGGGACAGAACCGCATGTGATCTGAATCATTTATCTCGAGCTTTCTACAATATGGCGATATGTCAGTCAGACCTCGATGAACATTATGAAGCTTTGACCAGTTGCTATGTGAGCATGGCCATCAATTCGGCAGTTAAGGTGCATCCTGCACAGGAAATGGTGCATACTAATTTTGTTATACAAATCAAGTCCAAAGTATATTCCACGTCACAAACAAAGCGAATATCTGCCTCATGCAAGGATGAAAGATCATTAAATTCTCAGGTAAATGATGAAGTGGAAAGTGATAAAGATCAATATGGTTCAGAAAAACTGCTTCGACTAACAGTTTGGAGCGCATGCAATGAATTTGTGTCACTAGAAGGAAATTCAATTTATTCAAAATTATTCTCAACTGTTGATTTTGGGTAAGTTGATTATTGTATTGTTTAATTGTTCATTTTGTAGTAGAAATATTTTCATTATAAATAATGCACATATATTATATTTAAAACTTTATAGATTAAACTGCTGATTAAAAAATGCAGAATTTATGCACGTATCTGGCTATTCTTTAAATAGAAAAATTGCGGAAGTTAATAATCATTTATGACTTGTGTTTTATATGATTCTATTTGAATTATTTGTTATTTTCAGGCAGCTTTTGTTATCAGAACTAGAAGTATATGTTAAAGTGTGGCCTTCTAGTTTGCTAATGGTTGGGATTTGCCAATCTTTGCAAAAACAGTGTCAGTTGGCAAACCCTCTGTGCAAACCTGCAACTAGTATTGAATGTCCTGGTGCGTTGCCTCATTGTATATTATTTACCTACATTAGAAAAGTAGAAGTACACATTACAAAATTTTTAATTCAAAATTGACCCTAAGAATTAAGAAAGGATTTATATACACATTTCATTGCCAATTAATGCTGATTGGGGAAAAATCTTGGATTCAATTAATAACTCAAAATTGTACACATTTAACATTAAAAATTATAGGATTACCCATTAATATATTGTAATTATTACTATTGTGGAAAAATATTATTACAGAATGATTGCCTATAGAAGTAACAATCTATTGATCCTTAAATTGATTTATTCTTAATATAATGCATACATAAGTATTTTTTATATATGCTTAATATTTCTATGATTTCCATATTTTAGTTGATAGTAAATAGTAGTGAGTAAAGATTGACCTATAATTTTATTTGAATAAGTTATATGTACTTAAAACTATTTTAAACATTTCAATCTTAAAATTTAAAAACGGATGAATATTGTAATGTATTTTTAAAATAGATCTTATTGATGAGATGAAAACTGGTTAAAGTTTTTCACGTAAGTGTGCACTTTTTTTTTTTCAATCAAAAACAAGGTAATTTTTAATATGGGTTCCGGATTGGAATACCAGGATGAAAGTACTTAATTCATCCTTTTTTTTATAAGATTATTAAAAAAAATTTTCATGAAAAGGAAGACAAAGGTTTTCTTTTAACTTTTACATTATTAATTAATTAATGTGGGGTGTATATTTAAGGAGTTGCTGATGTTTAGTATTGTTCATTTTCAAATTTTATTTCAGATATCTTGAGTATCAATAGGCTCACAATTATATGTGGAAAAGTTGTAACCTTAATCAGTACTCAATCTACTAAATTGAGCAATCCAATACTATTTGAATTTGTTAAAGTAACTTTGAAGCTTTTGGAGAATTATTTTAAGGTACCTACTTTTTTATTTTCTTTTTATGATGCGATTGCCAGATTACAAATATTTTTAAACAATCTTAGCGTTGTTCTTTTTGCAGAAAATTCTACCAGATGACACTTCAGATGATTCGGTGATATCTAAACTTCTATTGGCAAATACATTATTTGCTTACAGTTTGTGTGAGACACAAGTAAAGCGAAAGCTCGGGGCGCAGAATATTGTAGCCGAAGCGACTCCGGTTATCCCTTATACACCTCACCAACCGGCTGTACATCCTGATGATGCTTGCGATGTAGCTCCAACACACCAATACCTTAGTCTCAAAATAGAAAATGATTTAATTCAACCAATTTATCAATCAATAAAACTGTGGAGAGGGGCAGTGAGGCATATCGGTAATTTTTTTATTCATAAATTTCTGTAATTATGGGAAAAAGTATTGTGAGTGTATATGTACATATATACATGTGTAATTTTATTTTCAAAAATTGATTAACAGGGAGTTAAAATCTTTGCTTAGAAAAAATCTTTATATAGTAAAACCCCGTTCATTCGAATAACATTAATTTGAAATTCGCCGCAAGTCGAAGTTTTAGAGCAGAATATGGTCCCTCTGGAAAGTTTTCATACTAAATTATACTTATAAATCAAATATCGTTATTCGAAGCTATTTCTGAACCGTATCAGATGAATTTGTCGATCTATTTTTCGCCTAATTCGATTTTTTTTGTCAGATGTCAGCAATCTGGAAAATACACATGCGCTACGCTATGTGCCTGTCCAAAGTCCTAGACCATCAAAATGGGAAGTTGCGCCCCTATACCAATTTACGATGCATAAAGTTAATTCTCATTGTTTGTTTTCTCACTCACTCTCAGTATACTAGAAAAGATGACAAATATATCTTGTGCATTCTCGATTTGAAATATTTATTTTTTACTGTGACGTTTTAACTTAAGGTCGCATGCAAAAATATTATCCAAAACAAAATTAACAGAAAAATACGCGACCCCATTAATGAAGTTGTTGAGAATATTAAACATGATGACAGAAAGAACTTTAACGTTGACAGGCGAGTGCCAAATGTTGCCACGACCACCACAAAACAAATGTTTTAAATGCGCTGGAAACTTTTGTCGCTAACTTCAGCGGAGAAATGACAGGTTGACAAGTTCGACTATTAGGTCGTTATTAAGAGGCTACTTTCATTTTTCCAGTTTGAATTTCGAGATATTTTTGCATTTTGCATACCCTTTCAAGATGAGACTAATAGTTAATTCATTTACAATATCAAGTAAACATAAAAGTGCATTATTTTTTATGATTATTTATTTGCTAGAGTGAAAGGTATCAATAGAAAAGGACAAGTATACAATTGTTGGTTTTTTAAATTCCTAGGTAATAAAGCTATCAGAAAATAGGCATTTCTTCAACATTCATAATACATTCATGTGTTGCCATTTGAAATTATCAAGCAAAAATTAAATAATTTGTTAAAGTTCTCACCTAAGAATTGTTATGTTTATGATAAAAACCATTGTTTGTGTCAATAAACATGATTATTACAATTATGCCCCGATCTATAAGGAAAAAATTGACGTAAATTCATACTAATAAATAATATTGACAACTTTGAAGCAGCTGTATTTGTGAAGAGAAAACTATTTATGCTAATATTATATAACAATCGTACTATGGTTGTAATAAAAAAAAAGTTTTTTTTTTAAATTTATTTATTGTTTTAATAAATTACATATATATTTTGATGTGCCCGGCGATTAAGGTGACGCGAATTTCCCCATATTGTGAAGAAAAAAAAAGCACTTAACGCGGTGCATTCCTTAAGGGATTATCAGCATGGGTAACAGGGCCGTATAACCAATTAGGATTAGGTGAATGCGTTTGCTTTCTTGGGGGATTAAGGGACATTTTATGACGGTCCAACCCCAAGAAATGCATCTAATCCTAATTGTATATTGTCGACGACTTACCTTTCCAATAATTATAAATGGCTGGGAAAATACGTATCTACGACGGCCGTAATTAACCAGCCATAAAATGCACCTGTTCCGAGGAAAGAAGAGCACCGATCACCGTCATGTTACGGACACGCCCCGAGGTCCTTAAAAGGCCGGACGCGGCGGTGAAGAGGACATTTGGAGAAAACAGTCGGTCAGTTAGTCACAGACTTACAGTTAGCCACAGACTTATAGTTGGGCAGTTAGACTCAGACAGTTGGTCAGTGAGACTCGAACAGTTAGACACGAGTGAGTGGGTTAGTCAGATACTGGTCAGTCACCTGACCGTTAGTCACCTGAAGACAGAAAAGTTTAACTCTCGAGAATAATTCTACCCCACCGTCAGCCATCGGACGGCTGGCGGCCAGCGCCCGAGATCGGTCAGCATGGAAGGGAGACATGGAAACAACGTTGGAACAAGACTCAAAAAAAAAAAAAGGACTTTGAAGGAAGACGTGAAGGAAACACTTGGAACAACAGGTGAAGGGAAGACTTAAAATAGAATAACTCGAGCGGAGGTGGAGGAAAGCAGTGCAGAGGAGCTGGTGAAGGAGACCGCCCACCAGAAGGACGGGATCGCAGAGCGGACTCGCAGCCACGGTCCCGCCCAGACCGCGTCGTCGGTCGCCGTCCACAGACATCGATCGCCGAAACCCGGACCGAATCGCCAACTTAATTAAGGTAGATTTAAGATTAGAATTAAGTCGACCGTAAGATAGATTAAGAATTTAGCCTAAGATTATTTTTCTCTTCTCGCCTAACCCATTTAATAAAGTTGTAAATATAGAATTAATCACCAACTTAATTTTCATCCCCGCCTCCTTCTCAGTGACCAACGATGCATTGAGATACGATGATCGGGCAGAGAGGAAAGCCCGACGCCGTATCAATTTAATATTAAAATATAAATGAAATTATGACAAAAGTACTATTATTCACTATTAAATAATTAGTTGTTCATCGAGCACATTACCGTTATTCAGAATTTTGTTATTTTTTTTCTTTATACGTATTCAAAACAAAATTTGATTCACACATATTACAATTTAAACTGAATTTAGAAATAAAATTTTATGATCTTTCACATATTCAATATTCGTTCATGTACACCCAAACATCGATTTGTGGGGGTAAATTTGATTAATTAGAGAAAAGAATTAGTGTATGTTGTCGACCACTCTTGCCGTCCAATTTAGGAAGTTCACACGAGTCTGCACATTCAATGCTCAGTTCGGGAACATCCTGAAAATAATTTATAATATTATTATTATTATTGTTATTTAGTTATTAGTATTTTTATGTCTAAAATATTAAAATACATGTTTATTCATTTATATGACTATAACAAATACATTTGTATCAGACAGGTCTGTAATGTGTAATTCTTTTGATAAGATTATTTACCTTTAAGGTATATATTTCCATATATGTATTTCCAATAAAAAATAATTTATCTGCACTACATAATATATGTATATTGAACTATGTAATTTGTATTGTTAAATCAAATAGATAATTGTTATAGAAATGGTAAAAATTATCAACTTACGTTGCGATTTTTATTCCAAGAATATAACTATTTAAAATTTTGTTGGAATATTTCGTAGAGCGTGTCAATGGATACTTTTTGACCTTAGGCATCTTGAGTCACAGGAGGCAGTAATTTCAGAACAATAATTTGTATAATAAAATATAATGAGAACCAAACCCAACAAAAAAAAACATGGGTTCGCGAATTTCACGTTGAATCTTGTGAATAAATGAATTCTATGCGGTGGACGCGCATGCGCCATGGACGCCATGCGACACACATGAGTTGCAAGCCGCGCATGCGTTGTCAGATTCTTAGCGCTCCGATCCGTAATGTAAGTTTTGACACATGTATTATGTTGAGAAGTCAAAATTATAATCTGTTTTCGTATAAAAACAGCCCAAAACCATACAATTTACAAAAATAAGCAATTGGTATCGAGAATAAGTATAATATTCATTCCTAGTGTAGTCAAAATTTGTAATAAAATGTGTTTTATAGGCAAATTTAATGAAAATCCAACGGAGCGTAAATCCGACCTCTGTCATTGCCGAATTCAACGGCGTTCTGAAGGTCCGCTAGACAATTAAAATTATCGTGTTTCATAAGACTGGAAATATATTATTTAAAAAATGATTATTGTGTTTCTGATATTAAACTTAGTTTTAAATAGTAGTTGAAGCCTCAAAGCATGTGAGTAAATATAGTTTATTATTTAAAAACATATGTTTTTACTAAAACAAAGTATTTTAAAAATGTCAAAAATTCATCAGATGTACTGCAAATTTAATGATTTATAACTCTATTCATTTTTAACATTTTGCTAATTTGGTTTCCTACAGATTTGTCTCCGTAATCTTGGCTTCAAGATTATAAGAAAATATATTTCGTTTATGCATTAATTTATCATATTGACTCAATTTCGTACCATGCCTAAAATGCATCTAATGGTCGCGGTCTTTCTTATAATATTTGTATTGTCTTAATTATGACAAATAATATTCAGTTTATTAGTTTTATATTAATGTAAAGGTCCAATTTAAGTAATAGTTGAAAAAAAAGTCAAATCTATTGAATAATTTCTGATATAAATGAACAATAAAAACCCACATTTTCATAAAAAACGCCAAAATATGAATTATTATTGAAAGTCGCGCATTAAAAATTGCGCGATAAGATAGTCCATTATAAAAGTGTTTTTTTTTTTAAAAAAATATAGTGATTTGTTTACACTGTACTTTGACAACTTGTTTGTTAATTTTAAATGTGTGGATATATGTGTATATCATTATCGTAAATCGTTATTCAAACTTTTTTCTTGATTTTCGGCCCCCTCAACTTTGAATAAACGGGATTTTACTGTATCAGTGACTGATAGCTATTAGAATAAAATATGACAAATATGTATTGATTTTAAAAGTGCGATTCTTTTCTTTTGTCTCTATTTAATATTTAGATTTCTTCATCAAAGGTTTATAGATGTGTAACAAATTTATTGAACCAAGGCTTAACATTTAGAATGAATTAGAAAATATTTTAAAAATAATTATTAAAACACATTAATTATGTTGTCTTCATTTTAGGTTTAGCTAAAGATCAATCTATATTAAATGAGACATTAAAGCCATACATAGATAGCACAGTGGAGATAATGGAGACAGCATGCCAAGTACTTGCTCTTCATGATATAGATGTGGCTTCTTTACATTCTGCTGACATCGCTCATTCCCTCTCCCTTCTCACAGGGAATAGGTATGATTATTTCAGTCTTGCTAAACCCATTCTCAATATTTTATTTTTGTTTTAGACAATTCATCCCAAATTTCATATGTAGTATTTTAATAGCAGTGCCATGTTTTGTATTTTATCTAATTTTGTTAATGTGTTTCTTTTCCAAAAAGACTATTAATTCAGTTTACTTTAAATATTAAAAATATATCATATTTCATAAGTAGGTGCTTTTTAATCAGTTGCTTGCCCACAACAAAAGTTTTTAATTATCCTCATAACCAAAAAACAACAATAAGAATTTAAAAAAATATATATATATCACAAACACATAACATGATGCATATATGTGTCTTTGGATGGTAAATTAGTTAATGCTAAAAAAGATAATTTAAAAAATACTTGTGTGTTATTGGATGTTGTAGAACATGTACTTTGCGCACTGCTGGTTTTCTTCTTGAACATGCTGCTTGCCCACACTTCACACTTGAAGCTATTATATGCAATACTAATGCAATTGTCAGAGATATTCTCGAATCAGATGAGAAAATTCCTGAAAATCCACAGCTAATCGAAGCAACATTTGAATACCTCTTGAACTTGTCTGTATGTATAATTTTTTTAATGTAATAAATTAGATCAGCCTTTTAATTATATGGAAACAAAGTTAACTTTACGTGCTTTAATTAACAAATTCGGATATGTTAATTTTTAAACTTTATATTATAGTATCACAAAAGCGAATAAATTGCTATTTGTAGTTTTTTCAAAAGATTTATAAAAATATATGTGATTTTATTAAAGTATTATTAAGGAGAACACATTATTATTGTGAAGTTGTAATTATTCAGGACATAGCTCTGTGATATTTTAAATTCAAATTGAATAACCTGAAAACACAATAATTGGTACACATAATTTATTCTTTAATATTGAATCAAAGAACCTTTTTTTTATTCTTAAAACCTGTAGTTAATTATTTTATTAGTTGTTTCTCTTTTCATTTTGGTGGTGATTATTTGTGGTTTTAGGTTAGTTTGGTCATAAATATACTTATTTACTAATTAATTTATTATGCTTAGATTATTTATTTTATTCAATTATTTTTAAAGACAATTATTGCAATACATTTTTCGTGAGTAAAAAAAATCTATTAGCATCCTGTATGCATAAATAAATGGTATTATTTAAAAAAAATCTAAATATTAAAATTAACCCATAAAAAATGAAAATTTTTATTCAGACTCAAACTTCTTTTTGCCGGTAGTGTTTTTCGTTCTCTCAAAGCCGATTCCATGCATAAAACATTAAAAAAAATCATTTACAATGGAGGGGTGTATGTATGTTATATGAATTTCATCAAAAACATTGGGCAGTTTACAGTGACAGATTGCACGTTTGTCAATGCTAAAAATGTTGTTTTTTAAATATGTAATTATTTTACAAAAATAAACTAATAAATAAATTGTCATGTAATTACTTATTATTTTTTACAGATTTATTATTACAACATTGGTTTAAAAAATAATGGTTTTATTATTCTTAATTCCATAAACAATAGAATAATGGCACATTATTTAAATGAGCCATCAAAAAACAAAAGAAAGCTGGAGAATATCAGGATCTCTTATGTGAAGCTGATTGTAGTTCAGTCACTCTATAGTAATTTTTACCGAGAATATGATGTCAAACAAACGCAAAAATTTATGGGCATTTTAACATGTCTAGTAAATGCACATATGGAGTGTGGAGATCTTGTTAAATCCAGTGAGTTTAAGTATTGTTTATTTAAATAATTAAATTCACCAAAATTAATATACAGTAAAACTATGTTAATTTGTGTATCCATATTTCGTATTTTCACGTAATTCGCACTTTTTTCAAAAATTTTACCTCCAAAAATAACATGTCATACTAATTTCTACCGATAATTCGTAAAACCTTATTATTCGTAGTTTGTATGCATTTTTTATACCCAAAGTAAATAATTTGTTCACGTAATTCACATATTCCCGTGTGTTTAAAAGTGTTCAAATCCAAACTTGCGTGACTACGCATTCATCATCTCTAAGCATCTATAGCTAGCCCCACCCCCTAGTCAATCACGACGCTGCTCCTTTTCGCAATAGATCGGCGTGCTTAAAGCTCGCAAGACCGCAACTGAACTGAGTGATATCATATTTATACCAAATTCTGCAGTGCTATATGGTTTATTGTTATTTTAACAATAATAATTGGCACGTTGCGAATTATATATTTCAACTCACCCTTGTAACCCCTAATTAAAATAATTTTCATTGAATCTTGTAATTTATAAATGCAACAGTTCTGTTGATTTCATATGCAGTTTTTTGTTTATGAAATGTTGCAATTTGTTTAATGTAATAAAGAAACTGAAACCTTTATATTTAAATACATAACCTATCTTATACTTAATTTTATTTTGTTTCTAATTCGTGTTCCTTGACCATTTGAAAACGTGTAACTTATTTTAAAAACAGCGGGAAAATTTCAATCCTGCAAACCTCTCTGAGTGACTTGAAAAATAATAAGCTTTAATGAAATATAAAGATTTAAAGGTTTTTCATTATTTTTCACAGGCTTTTTAATATTCCAATTTCTTGTTCAATTTTGATTGAAAAGGCGAGTTTGACCGCTAATCAAACTAAAATGTCCATAATTTTATTGTGTCAAGTACTATTGAATCATTTGTTTGCCTGTTTTTAAAATTAGACTCGCTTTCATTATTAAGGAGAAATTGATTAAACATTTCAACACATAAAAAGCTGAAATAATAGATAGTTGCCATGTTTTCCAGTATAAAAATCAC
Organism: Eubasilissa regina; assembly: GCA_022840565.1. Taxonomy (NCBI): domain Eukaryota; kingdom Metazoa; phylum Arthropoda; class Insecta; order Trichoptera; family Phryganeidae; genus Eubasilissa; species Eubasilissa regina. The sequence continues at coordinate 35,241,068 of JAINEB010000018.1, forward strand.
GATGTTGACAGCGGCGGCGCGCGCAAAAATGTTTTAGCCCCCTAGTTTAGTCGTAGTTTTGTCATCTTGCATGCCGGTTCCAGAGTTTTAAAGTTTCACTTTTTCATTTTTTAAAGAATATTGCATTTTTTCGTCGCATCCTTGTGTTAAATTTTAGTGTTTTTTGTACTTTATTTTGCCTGTAGTTGAATTTTAAATTTTAAATGGCGTCAGTTCGCAGAACACATAAAACTTTAGCAATTTATAAGAAAATTGATTTAATTATTAAAGATGTGGGCAGTAAGGGAAATATCGCAAAAAAAATATGGTATCGCCAACTCGACTGTTTCAACAATGTTGAAAAATTGTGCCAAAATTGAAGCGGAAGGAAAGTAACATGCATAAGCGCATTCGGCTCGGTAAAACACAAAGAGGCTGTTTTTTTTTCTCAAATGCATGTGACCAATATTCCAATTTCTGGTCTAATTCCCAACAAGAAAGGACGTTTATTGGCCAATGAATTGGTTAATGATTTTGGAGCCTTCAATAGTTGGTTCCACAGATTTAATTGAAGATTCAAGATAACATGCTTGTCAATAGTGGGGAAAGTCAAAAAGTTGACAAAATAGAGGCGGGGGAATTTGACAAAAATGAAAGTAACATACATGTATTTAAAAATTTATATTTATAGTACATTTATAAATGTTTAGAAAATATGTCGATGTTTTGAAAACTTTCTATGAAATTCTACTTTCCTTATTCGAAAATCTTTTTTTTTTAAATTTTGTATTAGAGAGGTATTACTGTATTTTTAATGTCTGCACATGTGATAAACGCGTTGGTGCCCAACTGACGCTCGTAATGTACTGATTGTGCTTAAAGAATAATAGTAGTTTAAATTATGACCATCTATAACATTCATAATACATTTTTAGGTGCAGGTAGTAGTGTTCGTGTAGCTGCGGTCACTCAGCGTCTTTGGCTTTCAACTGGAGCGGAGGCTGGCCGTGTAGCTCTAGACTTGGGTCTGGTACGGAGGGCCAGGGCCCTAATAAAGGCTCCTTTGGCCGCTGCCCAGAAACTACTACTTCCTCGCCGTACGGCCCAACTATTGATCCTGCTGGCGGCAGCAGATCTAGCCGCAGAACGCCATGATGACTGCATGGTAAATTCATTATTTTAAGATGTCTATAGTATATACTCTTTGAATAATGGAACTGTTCTAAAATTTATAAAAACTTTTTGTCAAACAAGCTCTTAATGTTAAATATTTTTTTTTTTTTTACTTAAAGGATAAATATTAGATCCCAAAGTGATACTTTGCGAAAAATTTATATTAAATGGGGGCCACTTGTGTACAAGCAATTTTATTCAATGTCTTATCATAAGAAAATAAAGTAATATATATACATACCACAATTTTTTTAGGTCAAACTTGATGGAATACGTTACATATTAAGCGAACATAATAACATGAAGATAAGAGGAAATTTCAAAATCAGTGAGATGGAAGTAAAAAAAGCACAAAAGATTACATCTAAAAAACCATTTTTACCAAGCAAAGACGTGATGGGTGATGCCAAGCAATTTGAAATGGTGTTAGATGTCCCCGTAGATAAACATTACAATCCTTCATTGGGCGGTTCTCCCACGTTCCATCCCACACCTTTCATTCTTCCAGATTTTATAGATCATCACCACACGTGTGACTGTAATAAATGTTCAAGCGTATCAAATTTTGTGGTTTATTTGGATTTTATGAGAATTCAAGCGCAGCTACATTTCAAAACTGGAGAATCGCGTGTGACCGGCAGTTTTTATAATGGAGGGATAAAGCTTGCCAAATATTTACTGTCAAAATTAAAGTTCATTCATGAGAATAATTCAAACTCATTTTTACAATCGCAATTTGGCAAAGTATTAGAAACATTGAATAGCAACAAATTTATAACTGCAGAATGTCAATTATTGATAGATGCAAATTACTTTTTTATAACAGAAAGCGAAACTGATAAAGCACTAAAATACAATGCTAAAGTATTAGCAAAATTAGAAAAAACTAATGATTATTTCTTGATTCAATTGGCCAAAGAGCAGAGAATGTTTTTGTTGCAAATTAATGTTTTCAGGAAAGAAAGTGAAAATCAGTCCCAGTTAAACATGATTGATGACTTACAAAAAGATTTTAATTTAAAAATGACATTAACCCCAGAAATGAAACAAACCGTCCCTTGCTTTATAACTCCGTGCGATAAAAAAATAAGTGCTATAAATAGGGTAAGGAGAAATTTAGGAAATACTCTCCCTTCCACGCGTAAAACTGAATTTACCGATTTTGTAAGACCTGCCATCAAACTGACGCTCGACGATGACGACGATGATGAAGTCGTTAAAAGTAAGTCTGCGAAGGTAGGTGATAAAATAAAACCTAAATCAATAAATAACAATGATTCAGACCTCTTGAAAACTCCCGCACCAAAGATTAAAAATGAAAAGAAAATGATTTTACTGGAATCTGCTGTAAAGATACCTAAAACTAGAGCTAGAACGAATCTCAATACGTGCAAGAAACCTGTTGATTCAAACAGTTGCGGTGGTTCAGAAAAAGAATTCAGCGCAAGCAGTAAATTAGAGAACTCAATGTTTCCGACTTCATCAAGCAGTGCACCGAAAATTCGTGTTTATGAAAACCAAACAAAAAAAAAACAAATGGCCAGTTCTCAGTCTGTTGAAAATGAAGTAATTAAAACTGTTGCTAACCAATCAATTAAAAGAACTGTAAAGCCCAAAGAAGAAAATAAAACAATTGCCGATCCAGATGTAGTCAAAAAATATTCAACACGCCGAAGACTGTAAATTAATTAGAATGTAAGCTAAATTAAAAACAAATTTTTATTCAGTTACCTCTTCAAAATGAGTTATGTTGCATTAAGCCAATACCTCTTCTGGTTGATTCACAAGGGATACAAAAACATGAGTTACAAGTATGCAATTACCATAGATATTTTTGTATGAAAGAAAATAGGGGTGTTTTTATGTGTGAATATGATTCATATTATATATGTTTAATGTATGTATGCCTATAAAAATCTATTGTGTAATAATTGTAATTTTAATAAAAAAAATATAGTAAAATGTTTAATTAAGTGTATTCCAGAGTTTTCCTCATAGCGATCCAGAATAATATTAGTTATTGTTAAATATGATGCAATGAAAATTAGGTTTTTCTTTTTGTTTTGCCATTGTGCATCTTCTCCAAAGGAAAGTGAAGGACTAGTGAACATTTCATTGACTAGGAAAAACAAATCGCATTTTTCAGTGAGACAATAATAGCGGAAAGTGTCAGTGGTTTATGGGCCTTGCTTTCAATATCAATACTTTTTTTTGCATTTTTTATGAAAACATGGGTTTTTATTATTAATTTATATTAGTTGATATAATCTTTGTCCTGCTTATAACAATAATAATAAACTCCACAAAATGGATATTGGGATTCAAAACAACAAATTTTAAATAATCTATAGGTGTACTCAAATTCGCTACGAATGCAAGATTACGTCATCACCTGAGTATTTTTATTACAAATATGGTGATAATATTGACATACTGTGTTAAGACAGCAAAATCAGATCTCAAAATCATTAACCCAGAAATCAACCTATTTATGATAATATTCAATTATATTTTCAATATTTAAAAATAGATCTTATGGTAATATCGGTTGTGGATGGCACAGCAGCAAATATTGGCCATGAAGCGGTCATTCCTAACAAAAGCAATTGGCGAAAATCTACATTTGAAAATAGATTATCAGCGATAGCCAATTGCGTTTTGCTAGTATATTTTATTTACTCACATGCTTCAATTATTGTATAAAACTTTGTGTCAAAAATTTATGACTAAATAATACATACGTAATGTATTTTCATCATTCCCTAATTAGAATTATTTTGTTTTTATGATTTATAAAGCATGCTCGAGTACCTACATGTGCTATTTTTTTTATTTATAAAAAAGCCTATAAAATAAATATCTATGCACATTTTATGTGATTTGCAATATGAATTAATACAATTTTGTGATGGTAAACCGTTATGTGATTATGATGTTGATTGGTAACTGTGGTTACTTTCTAATGTACCAATTATTTGCTTGAAGAATTACGAATAATCAGTTACCAAGCATTGTTAGAATTGAACACAATTACAATAACAATTTAACCATCACTAATATTGTTCTTATTTAAAAGTGAATTGAAAATTTTTGAAAGTTTAAATTATAAAACACTGTTGACGATATAGATAAGAATTATGCCGCGGGACAAATATTTAATATCACGCCTTGCTTTCCACAGAATTACAAGCTGGTACTTGAACATAACACAATTAACATGTTGCTATAGCTGATAACAGCCCTGATGATAGATCTGCGATGGGACCAGAGGAGCCGGAAACATGGCAGAAAACTCAACACAAAAGATAAATTATCTTTTTAATGAATGAAGAAATATGTATCATGAATATTTTTTATACCAGATAAAAAATTGACGATCTTTGAAAAAAATTTATCTGAATTATTAATTTATATTAAATAAAATAACAATCATGCATGATGAAACTTGAGATAAGCGGAACCGGTTGACGTATAATAAATTTCATTGTTTCTTACAGAGTAATTGTTATTTTATTTAATATAATATGTCAAATCACAAAGTAATTGCTTTCTATGAAAATATATTAATTTATATTTAAGCCCCTTTTATAAAAACATGCAGTTTGTACATAATAATACGCCGTAGTAACTACAATACAGTAGAAGTACACAAGTAACATCGGAATATGTACACATATGTATATATATAAAAAAGAAAATAATTTAAAAAATTGACAATGTTAAATTATACATCCTGACTAGTATAATTATGTACTTCCTATCTCTAATAAATGGCCGATGAAACATGTATTTTGTAATTTTCAAAATGGTATGATTTAAAAGTTTTTCTTTGTCATTACCTAAGTTTGTTTACATTTTATTGGGAGTATGCATTAATTCATGCGGTTTTCTAAGAGAGGGCGTTACTAGTATTATTTCGCGCCGTGTTCATCCGTGACTATATTCATTTGAAAGCTACTGTCATTGCGCGTCTTTTTCAGTATATGTCATTTGATTGAAGTGTAAACAACATTTTTTTCTATTCATTTGAACATGTCGAACTTTGTGCCAGAAAAAGTGTTTTTGCGGGGAGTTCTTCTTCATTACTTTAACATGAAGAAAAGTGCTACCGAAAGTCATCGTATTTTAGTAGAGGTTTATGGTAACCATGCTCTAGCTGAAAGAACGTGCCAGAAGTGGTTTGCACGGTTTAGAAGTGGCGATTTCCACTTAGAAGACAATGAACGACCCGGACATGAAATCGGGTCAGACGATCAAAGGGGACCTCTACCGAACACAATTAATTCGTTTGAAGAGAGCGATTGCGGAAAAACGACCAGAATATGCAACCAGACACGAATCCATAATTTTCCATCATGACAACGCTCGGCCACATGTTTCAAGACCGGTTCAAAACTATTTGGAGAACAGTGGGTGGGAAGTTCTACCTCACCCGCCTTATAGCCCAGACATAGCCCCTTCTGATTACTACTTGTTCAGATCAATGCAGAATGCCCTCACCGGAATACGCTTCACTTCGGAACAGGGTATCAAAAATTGGCTTGATTCGTTCTTCACCACCAAGCCGGAGAAGTTCTTTTGGGATGGAATCCACAAACTGCCAGAAAGATGGGCAAATGTTGTAGCTTCCGATGGACAATACTTTGATCATTGAGTGTATAACCATTTTTTCACAATAAAGCCTTAATTTTCGAAAAAAAAACCGCATGAATTAATGCATACTCCTATTACATTAATATTAAAAAAAAAAAACAGAAAATCTGTATTAATCAAAAATTAACATTCTTAAAAATAAAAATCCTTTGGGACATTATACTAAGTAGTTACACCAATATTATTTTTTGTCGTAGACGTTTCAGTCGTTTAGTGACTTGATAATTATTTTTTAAATAACGTTATATGGGCCTTGAACGTAAGTAGAAAGTAATTGAAACAAATATTTTGATAATAATTCACTTTTAAAATTGGTTTGTTTTATAACCGAACACCCTTATAACAACAAGGTAACTCTGCAATGCTTTGTCCTAACAATTTTATCAGGAATCGTTTTCAAGTGTCAACCTTCATAAATCACAGAGCAATCTGTGCCGGCTGTCGGTCCACGGGTCGATTTTCGACTGATCCGCCAGTGAGCCGGTGATCCGTTGAACCGGCTCAGTGAGCTGATTCATTCGTGAACGACACACCGCTATTTTATAGCTTATATAAAATTTTTGTTGAATCTTTCCATAAATAAAAATAAAAATGTCATGCCTAGGGCTTTTAATCCCAGAAACTTTTTCGGAACCATGATAACGGTGCTGGCAATTTTCAATCCCGGGATCCTAGTGCTGGCACTGGAAATTTTAATATTAACCGTTAGAATGCTACGCGGCGCAAAAGCGCTGCGATCGTTTGTATCGAAAATTGCGGCGCAGCGCAAAAGCGCTGCGAGTTTCAGTGTGTTTTCGGTGCTCCGCGGGAGTGCACGTACGCTAACCTCGCGCGTAATTTGTAATGAGAGTGCATTCTTATACATTTAAAAATAACTTTTATCGTTTTTTTATATATTTTTAAAAAAATAACCATGTCACGTGCTATTATTTCGAACGTTGATTCGATTCCTAGTGATTCTACGGGGAGTGAAACGACAGATACAAATAGTGATGATAGCAGTATTATAACGCATCGAAGAAAAAGATTGAGGATTGAAAGTGAGTCTTCTACCTCCTCTTCATCTACAGAAACAGAAGAAACACAATGTTGTACGTGTATTTGGCAAAACATAATTGTTGAGCTATTTTTTTTTGATTTTTTATTTTCTAAAAGAAATAAAATACAATAATATTGATATCACTTTATGTTTAATAAACATTAATAAACAATAAACATTTTATCTTTATAATGCAAAAATAATTAATAAAATTGATTGATATTTGTCTAAGTTAGAGTGTTTTATTTGACACCATTATTTTTTCCTCTAAATTAATCAATATGTGTATAGCAATTTTCATTTATTTTTGCCAAAATTGCTTAGCACTAAAACGGTTAAATTATTGAAAAAATAAGAATTGAAACAGAAGTTTTATTTATAAAGTATTAACAAAATTCAAATATAAATGTAAAAAACAAAAAAATACGTAATACGGGTAACCCCCGTTCGCGGTGAGTGCGTATTCGTTATAACGCGGTATTTAAAAAAAAAAGATTTTTTTTCTCAACACTTGTCCGACTTCGACACATTCCAGGAATCTTCGTAATGTGTGGTTGCACGAGAGAGCTATTTTTATTTTTCGTTCACTCACATAATACACATGTACATATACATGGCAAAATATGTAACACTGGTACGCCGGTTCCTGGTAAGTTTGGGTTTTTCTATCAATCATCTATCCTTCAACTTCAACACAATCTTAGCTGAGTGTTGAGCGCACGCTCCATATTTTTATCCCTTTGTTAAAATCACATAGCGAACTCTTAACTAATGAAGAGCTGCAGGAAATGGACTGTCATACTATGTCACAAGAAAATGACGTCTTGGAACCTGTTCCCGTGCGAAAATTAAGTGTTAAAATAATCGAAAAGGCCCTTTCTCTTCACAATCGGTGCATGCAGTTAGAAGATTATGAGCAAGTGAGTGCTGTAAAACGTGGTTGTAATGGATTATTTGACGGTTATATACAAATTTTACACTATAAACGTAGAGAGGCCAAACAAGGAAATCTAGATTCTTTTTTGCAAAGCGGAAAAAAAAAGAATTATATTTTATGACATTATTATTTAATGTTTATATAGAAAATAAAACTATTTTTAGAATCTTAAAATGATTTATTTTTAAATCCTGCGTTGATCGCGGAATTTCGCTTATCGCGGCTATATCCAGAACGTATCTCCCACGATCAACGGGGGTTACCTGTACAATTATAAAAATTATAATGTGACCTCAATAAGATCAGTTTCTATGATTTCATCATTTAGTGATGATCTTATTTTAGCCACTGTTTCTCACATCTCTAGCATTTTTCTAGATTTACTCCACGCTGTGTTTTAAATTTGAAATTTGCCAGCATTTCTTTAATAATGTTTGATGTGTTTTTGGCTGTTCTTAATTTTTAAGTGATTTTTGGATTAAGCCCATGATGGATAGCTCTATCTAGTTTTTCTTGTAGAAACAGATTTAAATCAACTTCCTTACTTATTTACCATCACGCCGTTTCCCGCAGGGGTAGGCAGAGAGGATAGAGCGCCACACTCTTCTGCCCTGACACAATTCTCGCCTCATTCACATTTATACATCTTCTCATACAAGCTCGCCGATTGTCGAGGCTTCTAATAGAACTATCCTCCATTATCTGGTTTACCTGGTCATGCCAAGTCTTCCGCAGACATCCTCTATTTCTGGTGCCATCAACACTTGTATTGTATCATATATTTTTCTTACCATTCTCTCCTCATTTATCCGTTCCATATGACCAAACCACCTAAGTGATCTTTTCTTAATCTTACTCACTATACTAACATCAGCTTTACATTCTTTCCTTATTTCTTCATTCTTTTATAAATAGATTTGCCACAAATAAGCCTACAGTTTTAATGTTTAATTCTGACACAGAGAAGGAATTATTTTCTTCGACTGATTTCAACATGTCAGCAACCATGGAGATTATTTATTAAGGAGCAAAACCACTGTTATCAAGGAGAACACGTTCTTATTGTGAAGTTGTAATTATTCAGAACATAGGTCTGTGATATTTAAAAAAATACTAATTAAATGTATTAATTAGAAAGATATACATACAAAATCAATTTTATCGAAAAATATTGTTGCTATCGGGATTTTATATGTATATCTTTCTAATTAATATATTTAATTTGTATTTAAAACCACTGTTGCCCAAATTGTTCATTAAATAAGTTATTGTATCAGCTGACAAGTGTGATCACAATGACAAAATGCTTCTATTGGTATAGCTTAACAGGTTCCACCAAATTATCCCACATCAATCAATGATTTTAAAATGCAGTTTTTGACACAATAAAATCATTGCAACATGAAGGACGAACTGTTCCACTGAGTCTTGACATTAAACATCAATTGAAGTTTTTTGTCAAATTGTTCCTTGATATGTTTCTTAAGAATGTTGTTTCTTGTTGGCTGATAGATACAGCATTGTCCTAGCTACTTTGTTAAACTCCCGTATGTGTTAAAGAGTAGCCAGTTTTTTTTTCATGCTGTTGAGATGTCATTTTTATTAAAACAAGTAAACTTAAAGTTAGTGAACCATTTCCAGTTAGTGTTAGGTGAATTGTATAGTTTCAGAGCTAAAAAACATATAGAAACATTGGTAATATGTCGTTGTTGCTCTCGGAATTGGTGTGTAGTTGTTTTTTTGTTGTGACCATGATTTATTACTGGGTGAGTATTATTGTGTGAATGGAATCATTTACATGTATGCTAATAACAAACAAATGATGTTTGATAGATTGATTAATATTTTCTACCTCCTGTATTTTTCTGCATATGTATTGCGCTGGAGAGTACAAAAAGACTGGCAATATTTTTGCTAAATTTATCGCTATTACTGTTTTTCCATTAATTGGAGAAATGTCCTGAACAAGAAAGAAATTCATAATATGTAACTTAAAGCCTGGTGTAAAGATAGCAGTTCTTCGACAGTTTACTCGTAATTGTCAGTGTGTACATGTAATACACCTAACCAAATGCATCCCACACTCTCCTTTCTACATGATTAAATTTTTCTTTGAAATCGGGATCCTTTAATATTTGTCTCATTTGTGGGCTAAACGAAAAATCCCTCCGTTATCTTAGGATTTGCTTACCTTACTTACTTACCATCACGCCGTTTTCCCTTGGGAGTAGGCAGAGAGGATAGAGCGCCACACTCTTCTGTCCTGACTTACAATTCTCGCCTCATCCACATTCATACATCTTGTCATACAAGCTCGCCGATTGTTGAGGCTTCTAACAGAACCATCCTCCATTATCTGGTTTACCTGGTCGTGCCAAGTCTTCCGCTTACCTGATGGGAATATTCCCCTCGGATAAGTAAATTCTTCTCTTTTGTTCACATCTATCACAATTTTTTTCATGAGGCCAAGCTTGATAATATATTAGACCAATGTTGGATGTGTATTTTATTTACTCTTTAATTTATACAATATTTTTTTCACTCTTGATGTTCACCGTGTGCCATTTCTTTACTGCTGTCAGTGGCTGCTCTTTGTTTGACTGCCCTATTTGCATAGGAAGCAACACTATTTAGTATACCCTCCTTGAAGACTCAATGATGGATTTATAGTCACGCAATTATGAGAGGCCCTATATTTTAGAGGGCCCCAAATCACTGAGAAAAGAGTTACTTAAAAGTTACTTAGTTAAAGTTAAAACTAGGTACAAAAGAGAAAGCAACAATAAAAATAGGAAAGGATTAAAAAGTAAGGCATAGAACATTGCTTTAACTTCAAGAATATTGGCAGATCCGACTGTATTCATGACTTCTTGTAAGTTTTTTTTTGTCAAGTCAGCTTGGGAGTTTTAAACTCTAGGTCTGTTATTGTGGATAATTTATCCTCAACATTGTCTCTATATCTGTGTTGCTGTTCATAGTTCATGTTGTAATATTATCATTTTGGGGGTGCCTTGTCTCAAGACAAAGGACCCCCGGTGTCCAATAAGACAGGCCCCTGCATCATAAACCCGCCTCTGTAAGATCTGTGAACATTGCTGCAACTTTCAGATTATGGCACACATTCCACTAATGCCCATTGAATGTTATTTTATCTAGCAGTGAGTATGGATGAATATTTGTTTTCATTATGAAGCAGAACTGACCTTTAAATTGAATTTTGACGAACTGGATCTTGCGAAAGATTAAGTTTTTCTAATATATATGGCGTGTTGTGTTACTAAAAACAAAATCATTGTCTATTGGAAACCAATTCAAAATTCCTAACTCCTTTCAAAACAATACATTTATCCCTTTTTCAAGATTTTGTTGTAGAAGGTCTAAGTAGTGAATCAGACTGTTTAATCTAGATTGATTTATCAGCTGTGGTTCTTTAGTTAGACGTGAATCTTGAATTTGAGTCAGGTGCACTGGCGACATTGAAGGAACTAAAAATAACAAAATTTTTGCTAAAACCATATTTTTTCATTGCATTGGCTCACTTATAAAGCAGGTTTAAGGATTCTCTGGCTTTTATTCAGCTTCTTGTATCAGTAAAGTGATTGAGAATCATTCAAGTGTTTTTATAAAAATATGTATTTATGAATTCCATCCTAAATAATAAAAACAATATATTTAAAAATATTAAGATTTGTATTTGTGCAAATATAAATACAGTAAAACCTTGTTAAAACGAACCCCGTTATACCGAAAAAAAATTCAAAATTAATTCCCTACAATCAATTTTTTATACAAAAATGAATTTATGTAACAAAATTTCATTAATATGTATAACGAAATTTATTTTGTCTCTTATGAAAAAATACCGATCATTTACGTATATAACGAAAAAAAATTAATGCAGCGCGCCGGCCGGCCCGCTGCGCCCTTGTAAAACTTCTTGTTATCATAAGGCCCTTATAAAGCCATTCGGCAGAATCTTCACTTGTCCAAGGTTGGATTTATTGCCCATTGTCAAAATAGGTTAGAATGGCACCCTTCCACGCTCTGAAGCATATATGTGTTCACGCCTCGAAAAATGGGTCTTCTAAACCAGCTGGAGAAAATAAAAACCCCCGAAATCATCAAACTTTAGGGCATGTGCGCGTCAACTTTGTGTATGGTATTGTCCGCAATGCTCGAGATGCCCTGCCTACAATTCTGCGCATTGGTATCTTTGATCTTCGTTATCATCGTCAACTTATGTCACTTTTTACATTATAACTGAACATTTATATCGATTCCAATGAACGGTAATATTGCGTACGACATGTTCGTAATGTGTTTATTTGACAATTGTTTTCGCGTGTTTGTTTACTGACATCTATATGTACTAGTATTCCGTAATTTATTCTTTAAAGTAGTAAGTAAAGTAAAGTAGTGGAACCCTAAAATGGCTTCAGGTCGTGATAATTCCTGCAAAATTTTAACCTTCGACAAAAAGCTATGATTCCAAATTCGTCTCAATGATTTAAAGAAATATGAAGATCGATTGACCGATGCGAAACTCTTAATGCTTGTAGCGGCTCTACAATTAAACACAGTTAAAATATAATGTTGTTTTATATTTGCATGACATTTTGGAATTTCCAAAAATATCACCGAATTTTAGGTCATCTTATATTGTTTCGTAAAATGTTTTTAATTTAATTTCTTAATTATTATCAATTTTGTTATCTGTTGAAACAAAACTAAATAGATTATTCAAAGTTTTCTTTATACAGAAAATCCTCCATTGTTTGCAGAATGCCTTATTATGTTATATCCCATATTAAACTGGCAATGGGTGTCTTGTTTGCGGAACTAACAAACTTTTTTATTTCTACAGCGCGCGCGAAATATTCATATATTAGGAAAAAAAATTCCCTATGTGAGAATTCATTATTACGGAATTTTGTTTTTTGTCCCATGGATTTCGCAATAACGAGGTTTTACTGTTTGTGAAATGGCAAGAAATTTGAAACACATATGTACAACATAACATGTAAACTACTAAAAATAAAATTAATGTTTAATCCGATTCATCTTCTGTCATAATATCCTTCCATTGATCTAGATAAACTGATTTTTGAATGTCTTCACTTACAAGAGTTTTTGCATTTGTAAGCAAAATTTCATCACCATGTCCTGAATTTATAATTACAGTTTTAGGTTCTATCTTAGAATTGGAATTTTCAACATCATCTGGTGAGATTTCTGGTCCAACCTTATGTAATTCTTTTACTTTTAACATAACATCAAGTTCTGAGTATTGGGTTGGTGAACTGTCAAACAACGAAATATTATTATTGCGAAGTGAATCTTGCGGTGGATCTAAATAATTATCTTCATCAGAGAAAAATGTATCAGTCTCATTATGGGAGTCAGCCTGCTTTGTGGAATATTTTGTCAGGGTATCAACTTCGGGCATGTCATCGGAAACTTTTGATGGACTTTCAAGCATTGAATTTTGTGAGAGATTCGGGAAGAATCGATCTATGCAAGGGCTGAGAGATTCTGAAAAATATATTAATTAATAATTCAAATTAGAAAAATATATTATAAACATTTGGATGTAAAACATTGTAGAGATGTGTGCCATTAAGCCAAATGCATACATATCTGCTTGTATTTGGATCACATAGACTTGGACAAATATAACTTGTCGTAGCAAAAGAATACAAGCTTAATAGTTTGTGAAGCTACACTCTCAGTAAACTGACTGAAGGATGGCACACTTACGTAATTCAAAAAGTAGTACTCTGTATTAGCAGGATATTTGAATTTCACACAATATAATTTAATTTGGTGAATCACAATGGAATGTAGGTAAAGCTATTTCCCAATTAATTGGGGGAATAAAGTACAAAAATTGCTAAATTTAATTGAATTAATAAATACATAATATTAAAAAGTACCTGTAGCTGAAATTTCATGTGCATCCTGATCAACAGATACTTTTTTGGAGAATTTCATAATCGGAACATCATTTATACAATTTTTAACTTTTTCTTTGGGTGAATTATTTCCTGTTACATCAATTGTTACAGAGCTGGCCTGAGTACAATTTTGTTCGATATTTGAAAGAAAATTGTTTTTATCTATATTATATAAATCTATATCTTGTTCCATTAAAGGTAAAGCTAGGTTCACATTACTTTCGCTGCCCAACCTATGATCATTTTCAAGAACATGATTTATGCTCAAAGCGAGACACTTTGATGTTTTTCTTTTCTTAATAAAGTCAAATAAACCATTTTGAAGTGGAATTTCTTCAGACTCTTCGCAAGAGTCATTAATGATGTCATCTGTTGCCAGATTTGGATTACAGTAATAATTGTAATTCTTTTCAGCATATTTCTCATACATTTTATTATCGCTCTGTTGCAAAGAATCACACTGTTGTTGAAACGGGTTCAGATCCACACTTGGATTGCCAAAGTTATCTTTTGTTTCTTTTGAAATGTTATCTACTGCACAATTATTTGTAATGTGATATTTGTATTTAGTGGGATAGTTGGAGTTACTAGAACAAGGTAAGGAGGTTCATCAGTAATAAATGGAATGTATTTTTAAAATCACAACCAACTCAATTTATTATTTCACAATGTAGTAGATTCTTCATTATCTGCTATAAAAAGAAAAAAAATACTCACACTCAACCAACATACACAGAAAAATATTGTATGTGTTACAAACAATTGAAGAAAATGAACACAACAACTTTAGGCGTGAGAACCTGCCCAATAATGATTATTTAAATACACAATGTGAGGCAGACACCTGCTACGAGATATATTTTCATATAAAAAAACTTTGAAAAAAAAACACAAACTTTCAAAATTCCAATTTACATGCGATAATATAACACATGCAAAAATGCAAAACTATAATTCCTTTTATCGTTCACAACTTTCTTGATTACACGAGAAATTAAGAGAACAGTTATCAACATCTACTTTTTTTTGTCAATCCCAGATAACCGAGAGCCTATTGCATTTTAAATATAATAATTTTAAAAATCTTTGTTAATAAATAAAATTAATGTAGGTACTGACATGAGCATATTAATGAATTTGCAGTAAATTAATTAATTATAAATCCGTGTATTAGTGTAAATTGCAGGGATTTTTTTTTGACAAGCAGTATATACGGCATTTTTAGTACCATATTGTGTAAGAAAATACGATAAGTAAAATATGACATAAACTGTGGAAAAATGTACAATTTAGGTTACTGCATGCCATTTGGGATCAATTTGTTATTTTGTGTTGCACTTGTGTTGTCGTCAAATGTGCCGTAATCCTTCCAACCGTGCGTGGCTTGACACCTCGTAAATAGTGTACTTAAAAAAGGAAGCAGTATGAGATAATTAAAACCAGCCCAGCACATGTATATTTCAATTTAATAAAACACCACGAAAAAAGGCACATTTAAAATTTATTTTTATATATAAATCTAAATATAAACATAACTCATATTTTTTTTTAAAAATAATTTTCTTATACTAGTTGTGTTCAGTGATTTTAACCCATCATTGGCTTACCTTAATTGTGATGTTCCATTAAAATGAAGATGTGAAACACAGTAAAATCTCATTTATTAGAAGTTGAGGGGATCGAAAATCATGAAAAAAGTTTGAATAAACAATTTATGACAAAATAAAAATTTGATTTTTTTTTACATACCAACTTTTTTCATTACAACTCGATGTAATTATATGTATATACTATTATCCACACATTTAAAAATAACAAACAAGTTGTCAAAATACAACGTAAACAAATCAGATTATTTAAAAAAAAAAGAGATTATAATGGACTATCTTTTCGCGCCATTTTTAGTAATGACATAATCATCGAAATTGTCAATACTGTCATTTCTCTATTGTTTTATTTCTGTATTGAAGTTAGCAACAAATATCTCCAGCGCTTTTAAAACTTTTTTATGGTGGTTGCGGCGGCATTTTGCACTCCCCTGTGACGTCTTGTTCTTTTTCACTCTCTGCTTCCTTACTCCTTTTTCCTCCGTGACATTTCTAGGCTTTCAACGCTAAAGTTCTATCCGTCATCATGTATAACATTGTTGACAATATCATTAATGGGGTCGCATATTCTTCTGTTAATTTTGTTTTGGATAATATTTTTTGTCAATCTCTTGTTGATTTCTTAGTAACTGTTGGTATCCAATACGAGTTTTGCATTGATGGCATTTTCACTTTCACATTCTTCAAAATGCCTTGACACTAAACTTAAATAGAAAGGAATGACTATTAAAATGATTACAAATTAAATCATTTATAAAACACGGAAAAGTCTGAGGAACTCAACCGCATACTAGTGTTTGTACAACAAAATATACAAACGATACTAAGTAAACAAAAATAATGATAGTAAAATACGGAACAGAAGATTGGTAAGCACTGACATTCGCCGACCAGCAAGTGGGAGAATCACATTACCTATAAGGGCGCAAAGATAATATTTGCTATCTTTTTCTAATGTAAAGAAAATGAGCGAGAAAAAAGCATACAAGCTAAGTTAAAGCGTCACGGTAAGGAAGATTAAGGTTTAATAATTGGAGACGCACAAGACATATTTGTCATCTTATTTTAGTATATTGAAAATCAATGAAAAAACAAATAATGCGAAATAACTTTATGCGTCGTGAATCGGTATAAGGGCTGATACTACCCATTTGGATGGACTTTGGCATTTGACACACAAATACACATTGCGTAGCGGCATGTGTATTTTCCAGATTACGGAAATTTGACAAAAAAAATTGAATTAGGTAAAAAATAGATTGACAAATTCATCTGATAGACTCCAAAAATAGCTTTGAATAACGATATTCGATTTATAAGTACAATTTAGTATGAAAACTTTCCAGAGGGATCACATTTTGCTTCAAAATTTCGACTTGCAGCGAATTTTGAATAAATGGGATTTTACTGTATTCACATTTTCTTCCCTTCAAAATTCCCACAAAATTTTGGCATACATTATAATATTGTAAATAAGATGTATGTATGTATTAAGTGAGAATGTTTGAAAATGTTCTACTTCCAAACAAACCCTACGAAGTGGTATTGGAAAACAAAAACAGGAGTATTTAGTACAATAATATTGCTTGCGAGAGACCACGAAGGGATCCTTGGGTCAATTTATATTGTAATATGTACCATTATCCGATGTATAACAACATGAAGTTAGGAACAGATGTTTGAAAGAAAGCGAGATTTGTTCGTTTCAACAAGAAACTGAATAACCAAAATATTATTTATGCAAAAACAAATGAGTCTTCAAAATAGCAAGATATTAAGACACCAGCGATACAATAACGACACACAAAAGATTTTTAATAGTCATGAAAATCTGAGATCTTAAAATATAAATTTTTGTCTTTATAATAAATATCTATTTATCTTAAATTGATTCTGAAACATTTACCATTATATTTATATTAATATAAAGAATATTTACAAATATCAAAATGAAAATTAAAAATGAAGAGATATAAAATCAATAAATATATAAAATGATTATACATAATCTCAAAATTAATGTTGATTTTTATATTAATTAACAATTTAAATGAACATGTATAAAATTATAATGATTTAAGGTTAACTAATAACTGTATGTTTTATGAAGTTTAGGCTTTATAAAGCAATTGTATATAAATTAAGAAAATATAAACATAAAAATGCTAATACATATTTTGTAAAAAAAAATCTAATACAATTTCCTTTTCAATATCAGGCTAGTTGACAAAAGGTGACATAATAAATGTTGTTGATGACTGACTTAAATAAAAATGAAGGTTTACTATTATATCAAAAGATAACATTTTTAGTTCAGTACATGATAATGTAAATAGAAGCTACGTTTCATTAACATAGTTTTAGCTTTGCAAAGTATCGGTCAAATTTGAAAACCATTATAGAGATTACATATTATGTACTATGGACACTGATTTTTGTGTAATAATTACAAATTTTGAAAAATAAAACAGTGTTATTCTAATTCAATTAATACAAAAGAAGTATACAAATATTTTTAAGGTGATTATTTTTAACATCTTGGTTTTTGAATGGAAAAAACTTCATACATATTTCCATTATCATCCTTTCCTTCATACCAACTTCATACATCGTATATTATTTTTCCTATATTTTCTTAGTATTATGTTATCAAAATCACCATTTAAATATAATACACGTACATGTTAATAAAAATACACAATTTTGAACTATCACCCATTTGATTTGTTTTTTACACTATTTTTATTGTCATATAAATATTTACATGAATTTTGCTTGTATAAAACAAAGATTTATGTTACGGGTTTACAAAAATATGTTTAAAATAAAAATATGAAATTTTATTTTTGGAAACAAATCAACATTTGGAACATGGTAGTGTGTACAATAATCTCCCCAATAATTAATTCCTCATTAGTTGTGATTCTCTATATAAATAATGAAACATACATATCATTACTCTTCAGCTTTTCTAGACATCATTCAAAATGGTTGTCTGTTTCATTGGTAATTAATACAAACTTAAATTGAAGAGAGCAAGAGAGAAGATAGAAAAAGTGGTGATTGAATTGAATTTTTATGAAACCATTTACAATAGTTAATGTTATTGATAGATAATATTTTTATAATACACACGTTTAGTAAAATAAAGAATACTTTAAGTATATATTACAGAAAAAAAATCTTATTGATGTTTTCTAATATTGATAGTAGCTTCAGTAAGTAATTCAGAAATTAATTTAGTACATTATATTTTATTAAACAATAAATATTCAAGTATGTATATATGTATATCAATAAATTGTGTATTGCATTATTAAAAATTAATTTAAGTTGTGGCTATAGTCACATGTAAATAAATACTCACAACAATTTGTTGAAACGGTTATGGTTCTGTGAGCTGGTGGTCGGGCCATCTGTGAACCAATTGGTACGATTATTTTCAGTTTGCCTTTTGTTTAGCCTACTGGTATCAATAGAGAATTCGGGCAATGTGAAACGGAATGATTCCATTTCATCAGACTCTGACGAAGACGACACCATTTTAATTGTGTGTCTAAGAATTTTTCTTGATTTTTTATTCCTCGTCTTTGAAGACGCTTGCTTGAAGAACTTGGGATTTATTTTAAATCTGGCTTCTTCATCAATATCACTGTCATTCTCTATTTTCCTTTTATTATTGTCATTAAATTTTCTCTTGGCCAAATACCCTGCAATAAACAAAGGAAAATTAAGTTTACTGGTGAACAATATGTTTGTATAAATCCCTCAAAATCTATCAAATGTATGTATATTGATTATTTTTAAAATTAGGCCAAAACAAGGAATATTATGAGAATAGGAATACACAATTAATGACTGCAAAATGCACACCCATTGTAGGTTGGCTCTGCAGGTGTCAATAATGAATTTATTTTTACAGATTTCCGTAAATTGGAATTTACTAGTACAGTAAAACTTTGTTAATTCGAAATTCGACACAATTCGAAAATTTCAAACACTCAAATTGCCTTAATATGGATAATTCAACAAATACATGTAATATATGTTCTTATAATCTTGAAGCCAAGATTATGGAGACAAATCTGTAGGAAACCAAATTAGCAAAATATTAAAAATGAATAGTTATAAACCATTCAATTTGGCGTACATTTGATCAATTTTTGACGTTTTTAAATAATATAGCTTTGAGGCTTCAACTACAGTAAAACCCTGTTTAATCGAAGAACCTTTATTCAAAATTAACTGGAAGTCGAAGTTTTGGAGCAGAATGTGGTCCCACCAGAAACTTTTCATACTAAATTGTACCTATTATTCAAAGCTATTTTTCGACCCTATCAAATAAATTTGTCAATATATTTTTTGCTTAATTTATATATATTTTTTGCTAAATATAAATGACCACTATCTAGAAAATATGCATTACAAATTAACGAGAAAAGATTAAAGTACACACGCTACAGCGAGCCTGTTGAAACTTCATCATAAAGGATAGTTAGTACCCACCCCCATACCGAATCACGACGTACAATGTTAATTTGCATTATTTGTTTTCTCACTCTTTTTCAGTATACTAAAAAGAGATAACAAATGTACATTATGCGTCCTCAAATTTAAAATCTTTCTCCATGCCACGATGCACAAACTTAGCTCGCAATCTTTTCTCTTGCTCGTATTCTTTACATTAGAAAAAGATAACAATAATTATTCTTGTGCCCTCACAAGTATAATATTACCAGTTATAAGTCTGTTCAGTGATTCCATTATGAACTTTGTTGACAATATTAAAAAAACAGAAAAAAAGTAGATGTAAGGATAATGGTCAGCGACAGCGACTTCGCAAAGCACAATATGAAAAAATGGAGGGGAAACTTTTAATTTCTTCAATCAAGCTCGCATGGCAAATATACCTATAACAGGTCCAATCTTAATTAAAAGAGCCAAATCGTTAGCCAATCAAATGAATATTCATGATTTTATTGTCGATTTAAACAACGGTTTAACATTGCATTGTTAGCAATCTGTGGCGATGCTCAAAGAGTAGACGAGGAAGAAGTCAGTAGATGCCTTAACGACAAAAAGGTTGTCTTAAATGAATATGAGCTTAAAAATACTTTCAATATGGATGAAATGGGAATTTTTTATATGATGCCAGACAGAACCTTAGCGTTGAAAGGTGAGAAATGTCACAAAGGGAAGAGGAATAAAGAAAAACTTACAGCCGTTCTTTGCACCAGCATCATCGGAGAAAGGTTAAAACCAACAATAGGCAAATTTAAAAAACCTCACTGCTTTAAAAATTTTGATAAAAGAACCATGTCAGTCAGATGACCAGAGATTTTTAAATCTTGGCTGATAAGATTTCAGCGGCGAATGGCAGCAGAAAATTGTTTTGTGCTGTTAACATTGTACAATTATACGGCTCATAACGCACCGGAACGAATACTCCAAATGTGCGTCTTCTATTTTTCCCTCCAAACACAACATCAGTTTTACAGCCTTTGGACCGAGGAATCATACAAAATGCTAAATACCATTATCGGAGCAAATTAATTGCATATTATTTATTGCAAGTTCAAATGGCCGTTCCATGTTAGAAATACAAAAGTGGAATATTTTAGATGCCTGTCGAGCATTTTCCAGAGTTTGGGTTCTGGTGTCAGCTAAAACAATACAAAATTGTTTTCGTAAGAGCGGTATATTTGTTTCGGAATTGGAACAAATGGAAGAGGTACAGTCTACTACAGAACTGATATGCGCCACAGGTAATGAACTGTTAGGAGAGGTAGTTTTTGAAGATTTTGTGACTTTTGATAATGATTTGGCTACATCTTCAATTGTCGATGCCAAAAATATGGACGCGGGCAATTCTATGGAAGCGGAGAATGAAGATAAATAGCAAGATGTCGCAGAGTGTGAAGTTCCGCCGCGCCCATCACGAAGCAAAGTTTTAAAAGCGCTGGAAACAGTTGCCAACTACTTCGCGGATACAGCATATGAAATGGCGTATATGGACAAGCTTGTGGACTACGTTGTTATTAAAAATGGCGCGTAAAAATAATCCGCTATAACCGATTATTTTAGAAAATAGGTTTTTTTGTTTAAATTTCTGTTTAAGTTATTAAGTGATTATTTTACAAATACTTTTGTTTTCCCATTTTAATGGATTAAGTGAAAACATTCCATGGGACTACGTGAAAACAACTAAACAATATGTAAGTCATGTTACTTTTATTGATTTGTTTACACTATATTTTGACAACTTATTTGTTATTTTAAAATTTGTAGATACAGGTGTACATAATTACTTTGAGTTGTAACGAAAAACGATAGTACGTAAAAAAAAATATTTAAAAAAATTTAAATTTTCATTATCCTAAATCATTATTCAAACTTTTTTCTTGATTTTCAGTCCCCTCAACTTCGAATAAATGGGATTTTACTGTACTATTTAAAACTAAGTTTAATATCAGAAACACAATAATCATTTTTTAAATTATATGTTCCCAGTCTTATGAAATACAATATTAATTAGTTCTCAGTGTTAGTATGCCGTTTGACATGGCCACAGCGGTTGTGAAATCTGCGCTCCGATAGATTTTAATTAAATTTGCCTATAAAATACATTTTAATACAAATTTTTACTACAATATGAATGAATATTATACTTATTCTCGATACCAATTGCTTATTTTTGTAAAAGATTATAATTTTGACATTTAAATATTAAACACGTCAAACTTCATGTCACCATTCGTAACGTTTTAGAAACTGACAGCGCATGTGTGCTAACCCGCGCATGCACCGTCATGTTTTAAAATGACAATGTTGTATTTACGCAATGTTGCTGTGAAATATTCGAAGATGTGAAATTTTTACAGCCGTGATTTTTTGTTGGGTTTGGTTCTCATTAAAAGTCAATAATATATTATTATACACATTATTGTTCTGAAATTACTGCCTCCTGTGACTCAAGATACCTAAGGTCAAAAAGTAACTGTTGACACGCTTTAGGAAATGTTCCAACAAAACTTTAAATGTTCATAAACTTCTTGGAAATTTTTTTTCAAAAAATCACAACGTAAATTGATAATTTTTACCATTCTTATAACAATTATCTATCTACAGTAAAACCGCAATATAACGAAACCCGATATGGCGAAAAATGACGTATATCGAAAAAAAAATCGAAATTTAGTCCCTAAAACCAATTTTTCATACAAAAATGCATTTATATAACGAAATCCCGTTAATATGTATACCAAAATCATTTTTGTCCCATACGAAAAAATGCCAATACATTTACGTAAATTTATAACGAAATAAAAAAATGTTAAAAGATGAAAATATTATTTCGCACTTACAAAGCCGCGCCGATGCATCTGCCGTATGCGAACAGTTTTATGGCCTTTTCGGCGGTGCGCGGCGGTCGGCCGACAAGGTAGTAAAACAATTCCAACTTTTTCTTGGGTTCATAGCAGGCCCATAAAACCATTTGACATAATTCTTGCGGCGTTCTCTGACACGTTTTACGTACGCATACGCCTCTAATATGATTGCAACCCAGACCCAAACAGCTGTAAAATACAAAAATTAACAGGAACCCCCCGAAAGTTGCAGAATGTACTTATTGGAAATGTCAGTCTCAGTGTAACGTCTGTAGAGTTAAGTTTGTTCAGCTTTTAACGCGATTATTGCATGACCGAACTGAATATTTACATAAATTCATTTTCGTTTGACAATTGTTTTCGTGTGAACTCGTCAATAATATAAATAATTCGTTAAAATATTTTATGAACTATTTTTGTAGGGTATTTTGTATTTCTATTAACTATTGTTTTCGTGTATTTTAAGTGTACAATGTTAACGATAATTTTTAAGTGAACAATTTTAACGATTATAAATATATTTTGAAGTGGTTGCCGCCGTTACCGGTAAATACCTTCGTAATTTATATACGACTCATTTTATAAAAATGCTGCGATTCAACTGTAAGATTGTTATTTTTGAATTATTTTGTATGTTTCATGCCCAAAACTATGTTTGAAGCGGCTCTACATTTAAACACAATTAAAATATTGTTTTGTGTTTGCAATATTCTGGAATTTACAAAAATATCTTCCAATTGGTGTTGAATAGATTCTGTTCTTAATTTAATTCCTTTGATTATCCATTTGCTTATCTGTTTTAATAACAAAACTACTAAAAATATGTAGGTATTCAGTTCCCTATGGCCTTCTTCCTCCTTTGTTTGCAGAATTTGCGATCTTTTTTGAAGCCGCGCAACATTTTTTTGCGACGGCGCGTAACATATGGTAGGATTTTTTAAATTTATTTCGTTATATGTGGGAATTTGTTATTACGAATTTTTATTTTTTGGTCCCTTGGATTTCGTTATATCGCGGTTTTACTGTATTTGATTTAACAATATAAATTATTTTATATTGGAAATACATATTCTTAAAGATACATAATTTTATCAAAAGAATAATACATGACAGACCTGTCTGATTGATACAAATGTATTTGTTATAGTCATATAAATGAACAAACACGTATTTTAATATTTTAGATATAAAAATACTGATTTTATTATACATGTATTAACATTGTTTTTATTTTACTGGGAAATTACTGAAATACAAACAGACGAGGATCACAAAGCATTTCCTTCAACCAGCATGTAAGTACACAATTCTTTTGTACAGTTTGTTGATTTTATCTCTTTACATATTATCATGATAACGAATCTTGCGCTGTAAAATATTATTGGATATGTTTAATTTACATGGATTTAGTTGTGGGTGTTTCCTATTCAACATTACTCAATATATTTTCTTGTTTATGGACAAAACGTTGCAACTATATGGTGGAGTATGTAATGTTAATAGACATGGTTTACATATCTAACGAATGGTGGCATCTTATATTATTAAAGTACATAACATAATATAATAACAATAATATTATAAATTATTTTCAGGATGTTCCCAAACTGAGCATTGAATAAAGTACATAAGATAATATAATGACAATAATATTATAAATTATTTTTAGGATGTTCCCGAACTATGCATTGAACGTGTGGACTCGTGTGAACTTCCGAAATTGGATGGCAAAATAGTGGTCGACGTACACCAATTCTTTTTTCAAATTAATCAAATTTACTCCCACAAATTGATGTTTGGGTGCACAGGAACGAATATTGAATATATGAAAGAATGTAATATTGGTTTTGTTTCTAAATTAGGTTTAAAGTGTAATATGTGTGGATCAAATTTTGTTTTAAATATGTGTAAAAAAGTAAAAAAAAGTTATGATAATTAATTATCAGTATGAATTTATATAAATTTTTTCCTTATAAATCGGGGCAAAATTGTAATATTTTATAATCACTCGTTTATCGACACAAACAATGGTTTTTATCATAAACATAATAATTCTTCATAGTATAAACAACAATTCTTAGGTGAGAACTTTAACAAATTATTTAATTTTCGCTTGATAATTTCAAATGGCAACACATATATATTATGAATGCTGAAGAAATGGCTATTTTCTAGGAATTTAAGAGAACTAACAATTGTATACTTCGTCCTTTTCTATTGATACCTTTCACTCTAGCAATATTTACATAAAAAATAATGCACTTTTATGTTTACTTGATATTGTAAAAGAATTAACTAAGTAAGTCTCATCTTGAAAAAATGCAAAAATGTCTTGAAATTCAAATTGGAAAAATGAAAGTTCCTTAAGGCAATATCTTGTTACATGAAATAGATCTAATTAATATTCTGACGAATTACTTTCAGCAGTACATATTATATAATAAATTACACTGAGATTTTGTATTAGTATAATAAATATTGTGTTTTGGAGACGATTTTGTGAAATGTTTCAAAATATGTATGCTTTCCACGAAATTAGCAGCATCTTTTTATGACTTTTGTGATATTTACGTGAAAAAAAATATTTTTTGCTCCCTCAATTTTCTTATTAATGGGATTCCATATAATACTAATTGGTCCCTTGAACTTCGAATTAAAACGGTTCTACTGTGTGCAGCTGTCTAAAACATATTAAGCGTGAATTTTAAAAATAAAATGAAGAAACAGACTACCTTGACCGAGTGGCGTTCCTTGAGATTTAGTATTATGTTTTGCATTGATACCATTCTGTTCAACACTGACATTTAATACTGTTTCTTTTTTTTTTTCTTCCAAGTTTGATAAACTGGCATCTTGACTAGGCTGGATACGATAACTACGTCGTACAGTATCAGACACCGTTACATTTTTAGGAGAGGTTTTACTTTTTCGGCCCCTTCTCCGCCTAGGAAGTAATGTTTTTTTAAAATAATAAAGCTAAAATGAATATACTATATTATACAAATAAACTGTTTGTATTCAGTTTTTTAAGTCACTTACGGTAAAAATTCTGAATTATTTTCATTTTCCAGAGATTTTGGATTGAGAAGAGAGTCGCCTTCATGCGAGTTTTCATTCAATAACATTTTTACTTCTAAAGATGAAAAGATTTGCCTATTTATGTTTAAATCTTCATGCGCATCTTCAGACAGAATTTGTTCAAAAATCTTATTTTCCTTGTCCCGAATGTTTTTGACAACATCAGTATCTGAAATAATTAGCAGTTTCATTACTCACTTTAAGTTCACTCATATTGCTTAGTCTATTATTCAACTGATCTGAACTATTTATTTTGACAAAATTCATTCACAAACTTTTTCTTAGGTACTTACTGAATTTTTAAACAATTAAATTTGGATATATTTTTAAACAATTAAATTTGGATATATTTTTATCACAAACATGTGTTTCCAAATGAATATGTATATAGAGCACTAGAAGCCATATATTTTGATCCTGATAAAGTTTCTTTTGATTCTTTACACACAAAACTTAGTCAAAATACTTATAATATTTTAATTAACAAATTCATTAGGAAATTTAAGGAAAATACCTTCAGTGGAGTCATTTCTCTTAGAGGTGGATGAAGAGCCGTCTTCTTGATCAAGTGAAAAGAAAATCTCGTCAATCTCATCTTTCTGTGTTTTGGTTAACATTTTGTTTGGCAATTCTAACTTACCAATATTTTCTTTATTTTTAGGTGTTTGGGATATTTTGGGATTCCGTGTTCTCAATTGATACTTATCTGCATTTTGTAACTTCATACTTTTTTCATTTCGAACACCTCTTGATTTCGTATTGTCTGCAGGCTGAGCTTCACTGCTCTGAACAGAAATCAAGGATTTAGTTACTTCGCCGTCCTGTGCTTCATCAGCAACTTTGTCAGTTTGTTTTGAATCCAACTCATTTTTAGAGATGCAGGAAGAACTGCCTTCTCGATCAAGCGAAATGAAAATATCATCAACCTCATCTTTTTGTGTTTCGATTAACGTTTTGTGTGGCAATTCTAATTTACCATCATTCTGAACATTTGTATATGTTTTGGACACTGTGCCATTCTGCGTTTTTAATTGATAATTTTCTACATTTATTAACTCCACACTTTCTTCATTTTGAACTTGCGTAGATTTCATATTTTCAGATTTTGAATCCAATTGGCTATTATCAGTTGGAATTTTTGAGTCGGTCAATTTTCTCAACAGATCAAAAAGAATGTTAGCCTTTTGTGTATCAATGAGAATAACATTATTATCCTGAAAACCATAAATGTATGATAATCTTCATAATATAGTTTCAAAGAATTAGATCATTGAATGAAATTCATTAAAAAATTCTCAAAATGTAACGCTGTTTGATTGATGTTTTTAAAGGATAAATACACAATGATGGCTACAAGGAAATGTGAATATTTCGTCATAAACTCACACATTTGACATGAATAGAAATTTTGTAAAATGTATAAGTATTTTTCATAAAACAAATGAAGGTAAAATACAAATCGTCAGTTAAAAGTGAAAGTGTTTATCTGCAATTTCATCATTCTGAGTTCAAAATCAAAATTAAGTTTTTTCTGCTCACTTTAATTTTGCATTTTACATGGTTTAAATGTATAATCTCTCTTTGGCCAAATATACTAAATATATCTAATATTAAATTCTCATAAGAAATCTTGATTTATTTTAAAATTCTGCCACTTTTCTAATGATTAATTTCTATTGTAGTTAGCCAAAATGTAATAATAATCATTGTAAATTGAATATACTCAAATTATCATTTATCCTTTTTTCTAATGTTGAAAAGTGTACTTTGCCACTATAAACTAAATGTAGGAAAAATGTCAGTTGCTACTTTTCATTCTTAATTGATGAAATTAGAATGATCCTCGAGGTTAGTAATAAAATGTGTTTACATAAAAATAACTCACAAGTCCCGACTTTGTCACAGCGTCAACACTAGAATTCTTGGCATACTTGACCATTAATAAATCTCGTTTTTCATTCTGGTTAAAATCTGTAATAATGTTGTATGTAAAATAAGAAACAAAAAATCCTGTTATTTGTACACATAATAATTTCATATCAGGAATATATTTGTAATAATAAATATACATATTCTGGTACACTCCACAACAGTCTTATTTCCATTTCAGCTGAATTGTATTTTAGAAGCAGTTTGTTTTAAAAATCTAAAATAGAGTAAAACTCCGTTAATTCATAACCTTATATTTCGAATTTTCACAGAATTTACAATTTAAAAAAAAAATTACTCTGAAAATAACATTTCATACTAATTTCTACCGATAATTCATACAATCTGATTATTCGCTGTTCGTAAGCGTTTTGAGTAAATAATTTGTGCAAATTGGCCCTCATCCCTTCGTAAACATCTGTAGCTAGCCCCGCCTACCAGCTAATCACAACGCCATTCCTTATCGCATAAACCGCGCGCTGGTATGACAGGACATGCCGAACCGAGTTTAGCCATATATATATAAAATTCCATAGTGCATTTTATAAGATTTGTTGTTATTAAAATAATGTTTTTATTGAATCACTTGGTTTCTAGGTTCATGAAATGTTTCGATTTGCAATGTAGGTACAAAAGAAACTAAATCTTTTGCATTTAAATACGTTGACATATTTTTTTTTTTATGTTTCGTTTTCTAACATGGCACCAACACCTTGTAATTCGTATAAATCCTTGACCATTTGAAAAAATGGAGCTTATTTTGAAAACTGATAGGTATCAAAGATAAAATTGGCGGAAAAAAATTGAATCCCGAATACCTCTCTGGGTTCGAACTTGAAAAATAATAAACTTCAACCATCAATCCCAGTGAGGATTTAAATGTTTTTAATTATTTTTCAGGCACATATTTCAATTCTGATGAGAAAGGTGAGTTTGATCGCCAATCAAATTAATGTGTGTGATTTTGTTGCATCAAGTGACTGGTCAAGTGTTGAATTGCCACTTCACCATACACCTTTATTATTCAGGAAGAATACATTATTTGATAAACATTTGACACGTATAAAGCTGAAATAATGGAGATTCATCATGTTTCAGTATGAAAATCGCGATGTCAACAGTGGCAGCGCGCACAAAATATATTTCTAATGTTGCCTTTAAAAAATTTTGTTCTCATTATTCGTAATTCAGATTTTTTTTAAATATCGGTCCCGTGAGTTGCGAATTAACAAATTGAGACTTGTTGGAAATGCATAAATATAAAATATATGAACTTGCGGAAACCAAACCAATTTATTTAGCAATTTTAATGTGGGTTTCTATATATACATATTAGGGATAACTGATTAACTGTAAGACATTCTTGAATACACTGTTTTGACAATTTTTAAAAAGTTTCAACACAAATTGTACAAAAATTATTTCAATCCCATGATCTCAAATTAATTATATTTTATTACATTTTATTTGAAAGCATAATCAATCCTCAACTACAATTTTGTCTCATGGATAATGATAACCTCTCAGCCGCTAAACAAGTGTACTCCAAGTATACCCCCCTACGCAGGCCTCTTTTCGAAAGCCGTGTATTCGGTTGAACACCACTTTTAAAACAACATTTAGACATCCATAAAGGCATCCTGTGTACGATTTATTACTTGATAGGGCTTCATAGATAATGTTGTTAATATAAACAATCACTTGAGATGTTCAAATCCTTAAGATAATGTAAATATTGGCTGAACAAAATAATCGATCTCCGAAAAAGCCGCTGTCTTACGAATATTATCACACGGTCACCAATACAATCATATTGTTTATACGATCATAGTCACGTCGTTCAACCGGATTGCTGCGCCGATCTGTATTTTTTTGCCGCTGATCTGTATCGCTGTATTTTTTTTAAATTTCTTATGGTTGTTTAAAAATAATATTTAAAGTCTTATAAAGTCCTTTGGAATACATAAATAAACAAAAGAGTGCCGATACGGCTAGAATATGTAAATATTAAGATATCACAACAAGTCAAGTATCAGCCTCAGGAATGTCCGCTCACGTAATAAATAATACAATAACGTTGGTACTCACCCGCTATAATATTTTTATTCGTTATCGTTTTGTAAAGTAGTTGAGAATTTGATAAAATCAAATTAATTATATGGAAAACCACTTTCTTGTTTTCCGTAAGCAGTTTAAACTACTCAACATCATGTCCACTTTATCCACAGAATCCATACACTTGACACATTTCGGTTTAATATTAGGTTAGGTTCACAATATATTCGGCTGTCGTTTCCATGGAATCGTCATGCAAGGTTGTTGGAATGTGGACTTCCCTTTTATCGCGCCATTTTAATGCTAAAAGAGGTCCACGATACTTGGTGTCCATTTCACATTTTTTTAATTTACAAAATGTGGCCCCACCTTTCCATGTTTTACGTACTGTACCACACGCATTAGTATTTTTCTTGTGCATATAATCAATTAAGTGAGGGCTACTATCCCAATTGACGAAAAGAGTAGATTCACTTTAACTGACATCTTCATTAATTATTTCATCTTGCTCATCTTCACTTACATATTTCTAAATCGGAATCCACATCTTAAAATGTTTTTAATATTTTTTTCTCCGCAAGTCTACGGCCCACCATTTTAAAAGTTATACAATGATTAAATTTAAATAATTTTGGTAAATATACGTAGCACAATACAAGCTTCAGTTTTCTAAAGAAAAGTAAAGGAATATTGTCAGAAAATACAACCATTCACCCTCAAAACAATATCAACATTTCAAATGTAAACACCATTTTAAATAAGATCACATAGTAATAAATGTCTTTTCCGATACAATATACTGATTCAATTGTCCACAAAATACAGATCGCGATGTCAATATTTCGTATCAACGCATAGTTACGAGAAATACTAGCGACCTCGAACACGTGATGAGAGGACGATAATTCAACGCCGCGAAATTCAAATAACTGGATGGCGTTTCAAGATGTCTTCATTTTTAAACTGATTTATATAAACAAATAACAATATTTCACTTGTCTGCAAGATGTCAGCAACAGTACGGATTGAACTAATTTTTGGTATATTTTCCTGCTCGATTTGCCGCGCTGTCATGTAGTACAGGACGAAATAAGTCGAAAACATCATATGATGCGCGTAGCGGGGATCGGGTTAACAGTATTGTTTGTACCTGACACCAGTTAGTTCTCTTTAGAATGAGTGAACTGCTTAAACCCATTAGTTATGCTGGGTTCAGATAAAATTCACAATTGTTTGTTTCAACATTGTTGTATTTGGTTATAACAGATTCTATGCAAATATCTAAAATCTTCTTCGTCTTTCTTCAGTGCTACAAATGCAGACTTTTCCATTTATTTTCCAATTTCATCATTCTCTCGGGCTTTTGGACAACCAATTATCTCACCTACCTCAGTTAATTGCAGTCTAGTTTTTGCATATTTTGGTCTCAAATTGTTTTAAAAATAATGTAGGAATTGAGAAGCATTCAGCCAATGATGTTGAATGACACCTTCCTCCAATATCTGATCTGTGCGTCTTTCATTCAGATAAGACATTTAGTATCATATCTAAGGTGTCAATTCCTACTATTCATTAATTGTACTCGTGAATGTCTTCTGGTTTGCTAGTAGTCATTTCTTGTCTACCGTGCTCAGACCTTACTTTTATAATTAGTTTGTTTCAGCTTTTACTGGAAACCAGAATAGTATTTGGGATATTTTCCCAGTAGGCACACAGGTAGTATTTCTTTTAGCTAACAGAAAATTCTTATTTACAGCGTTTCATATTTTTCTCACTGTGCCGGTATGTAAAGTAATAAATGTTAATTCGGTCTACTACTTGTAATACTAATTTATTTGTACAATTGCTTGTAAACTATGCCTGTCTCTCAACACAGAATTTCTCTAGTAAGACGGGCACAGTCCAAACATATTTTGACATTTATATTATATAGTTACCAATAAAAAAATAAAACAATAAAGGTTTGCTCTTTGAATAAATTCGCGAACAAGAGGAATCAACACATAGTACCCTTTTATAAATAGTTATCTATTTTTGGTAATGTCATTATCAAGAGCCAATTAAAATAGTCTAGAATAGTTGATTTAAAATTTGAACAGACATGTTTAATTGATATATACAGATTGGAAATATTCATGTGACAGAAACAGAAAACTACACAGAAGATTCGAAATGGCCATGAAAACTTAAGAACATTTTTAATACCCTATTAATTCAAATTCGGCATTATTTGAAATTTCTCAAAACACATCAAGACACAAAATGTCAATTTTATAATCAATTAACCCCATTAATTTGAAATAATTATCAGAACCTCCCACTATAAATCAATACAATTTTTACATCACTCAATTTGAAAATTTTATTGATAATATTTTTTGGTCTCATATGGGGTTTCAATAATAAATTTTTTTTTGATGCCTTAAATTTTGAAATAATAGAGTTTTACTGTACATAATACAAAGTAATAATTCAATTTGCCCAACCTTTTGCTGCAGTTGAAGGTTTTGCAGTAGAAGTAGCAAGATTACTATTTTGGATCACTGAAGGTTTTTCATTTAGCAGTTGATAATCTAAATTCGTTTTTGACACAGTGGATTTAACCTTTTCTTGCGTGCTAAAAGTTTAGAAAAACAAAATTGATAAATTGTTTAGTTGGAAGTGCAAAATAGTGTTTACTTTGCACATCACATTTACAATCAAATAGTAATGTTAACTTACTTGGGTTCCATTGGTCTATTATTTGAAATTGTAATTGTAGGATTTTCTATCGGAAGCTTTTGTTCTGATGAATTATTGACAAAGGGTGTGTTTTTCTCCATTGACAATAATCTGTTGGAATAAAAATGAATATGTAAAGTACAAAATTTGACACAAAACAATAAAAGCCAAACATATTTAAATGCTTGAGGTCTTGAAAAAATATGTTAACTTTAGTAATGAAAATTAGAACAGCATAATATTACACAATATATTAGATGAAGCAAAAAGAAGTGTCATTTTTTTTAGAGAATTAAAAAAAATTTTTTTTCAATATTTATTTTGAAAAATAATTTTCATTGGTATTTATGATATTTTGCCACAATTTGGGTAATTTTTCAATGCCTCTTTTGTAAAATTCTTGCGGTTTTGATTTAAAAAGGAATCCAGATGTTTTCTGACATCATCTATTAAACTGAAATTTTCTTTTCATAGCGAATGTTCCATAGACCGGAATAAATAATAATCCAATGGTGCTATGTCAGGAGAATAAGGCGGATGTGGTAAAAGTTCCAGATCCCGTTCCTTTATTTTGTTCTGTGTAATTTTTGCTGCATGCGGTCTCGCATTGTTGTTGTGAGAATTGTCACTTTGGATACGTGTGTGTTGTGTGTTAGATGAGTGGTGGGAGACAATGGTTATAAGAGGTCGTCACTGGGGGAACGCATCTTTTTTCCATTGTCACTTCTCTTTAATTACTAGTTTATCTCTGAGTTATATAATTGTTAAATACTGTATAAATAAAGGGTAATTGTTACAATTAAACCTCGAGTTATTATTACAAGGACTCAATCTAAGTAACTCGAGAGTACAAAGAGAGGATAATACCCCAAGGGAATCTGGTGGTACTTCTAAAGTCACCACAGTTATGTTGTAATTGCGCCGTTGATTATTAACTAGGATTGATCGTTTTTTTAATAATTACACAAATAAATTCTCCAATTGAGTACAATAAAATTCGGCAGTGATGGCCTGACTAGGTTTTAATAATTCATAATAAATACCTGAAAAATCCCACCAGACACATAAAATAACTTTTTTTAAGGTCAATGATGGTCGAGGTGTTGAAACTGGTGTTTGATTTGGGGAAAGTCATTATTTTTTGTGCATTTCTATAAAGGATCCATTTTTCGTCTCCAGTAATAATTTATCTCAGAAATGGATCGGTTCCATACCGGCTTAGCAGCGAAAAAAAAATTGTCACAAGTTGATCCGAGGCCGACTGCGACAGACTGTGCGGAACCCAAATTCCTTGCCTATGATTATTGCCAAGCCTTTTCAAATGATATTTTGCTGTTAACCAGGGATAGCCGATTTCGTCTGATAATTTCTTGATGGTTTAGTACGGATCTGATTCTACCAATGAGTTTAACACATCATCATCGATTTTTTGAGGTCTTCCTGGTTTCGGTTCATCTTTTAGATTCCTATCACCGTTTTTAAATAGTTTAAACCAACGTTGCCATTTCTGAATGTTCAAAATTACCTCCGCAATTTTTACAAATGCTCTCAGTAGCTTCTTTGGTTTTTAATCTCTTGTCAAATAAAAACAACAAAATAATTCGCAACTACTTCTCGACATTTTTACTATGGGTGAAAATGAAGTGAAAACAGTAAGAATATGAACAGAATAAATATTAACAATAACAATTCTGATGTATTTACTCAACTGCAGCCGAAAGTAAACTGACTTGAAAACACAAAAAACAACATTTCTTTTCACTTCACCTTATACAAAATATGAGAAACTGTAAATGTTCAGATATTATATTACCTAAAAATATCATTAGAACGTTTTTTCTCTGAAATATACTTCATTTTCCAATAATTGAGGACTTGCTGGTTCATATTGTCTGTAGAAAATAAGAACACAGAGTTAATAAGATCCATATAATGGCGTGCAGTGGGTCGAGATATAAAATTATACATTAGGACACCAATCAAAATGACGTGTGCACATCTAGCTCCTTAAGTGTACAATGCCCTCAATATTTTTTTTTGTATCAGAAATTACAGACAATTTTAAATACAAAAAAAACCACACATGGAATAAAACAACCTCAGTAATGCACATACTAGATGCAATGTCGCATTTGCTCAGTATAGTTTGTTTAATTCAATTTCAATTCTATTTATTCCAGATATTTACAAATACAGTAAAACTTAATTTGCACTTTTTTTCAAAAATTTTACCCCCAAAAATAAAATTTTATACTAATTTGTAAAACCTGATTATTCATAGTTTGTATGCATTTTTATACCTGAAGTAAATAATTTGTTCACGTAATTCGCATGTTTACATGTTTGTAAAACCAAACTCGCGCGACTAGCTCTGTCTACTAGCCAGTCACGGCACTGTTTCTAATATAATATCCTGTGCAATAATGGCGTGAAATAATCAAACTTGTTTATCGCATGAATTTGAATAAATTTAAGTCATAACATATTAAAATACTTGTATTTTTGATATTTCCTTCTAATTATGAAAGTAATAAGCTATTATATTATGTAATAGAATGTGAAGGCAGCTCTATATAGCTAATAACAGAATGTATGCTGCAGAGGTATCAAATGAATTGTGTGCAACTAAAGTAAAACATAATATAAATTGTTTACCTATCTTTTCATTCCTATTAAATACCAATGCTTGAGATTGTTTTAGGGCTGTTTTTGGTTCATCATCAATGTAACAAGATTTTTGTTTTTTCATTTGTTTACCATCTAAAAACCAGTTTAATTTATTTATAAATAACCATCGGAAAGATTTATTTAGTTTGAATTGAATCCTAGACTACATAGTAGATATATAATTTACTTAGTGCATGATAATTTTTTTATTCAGAGTGCAAAGCATTCGGCTATGCCAAATTAGTAATCATTGTATTAGATAGAGGTAGCGAGACCAACACCTCGCACACAAAAACTACTGTTTGAAAAAGCTGTAAAATTAATATAGATGGCCTTGGTATGAAATATTCTAGCCAGTTAGATACCCAAAAAATTCTTAGATGAAATTGAATCATACTGGCACCAAAATTCTTAAAATACACAAGCTAGCTTTTTATGAAAAAACCATGAAAATGTTGGAATAATAAAAAAATGTAGGTACTATTTCATCATAAATGTCCATCGACCACGATTATGTAGTTTTGAGATGAAAAAAAGAAAAAATAGAAGTTTAGTGTTGTTAGGCGTGTTGTTTTTGAAAGGAAGACATCAGATTTTATTTTTGTGTGTTTAATATGATGCATAAAATTAAAAATTTTAAAAAAGTTAGCACTTCACATCACAACTACGTACACATTACACATCACACTTATATAGCACTAACAACACGCATAAAATGATGTTGCCGGCCATGGCAATGGCCTATGCTGCCTAATAGCGCGCACTCACTGTATTTATAGTAAAATGCCCATATTTTAATTTTAATTAAAAACTAAAATATTATTCACTTGAATTACTTAGCAATAAAAATGAGAAATATCACAAATGTACATCAAAATCTAACTGACAATTTTCTCAAATTGTAATGTTCCAGACACTTTTCAACTTATTGCGTCATTCTCATCAACGGACTCTGCGGTAGTAACAAACATATCGGGAATGTCTAAAAACTCTGCAACATCTCCACTAATGAAAAAGTCAACCTCCGCCATCATGTAAAAATAAAATCAAAAGTTTTCAAAAAATTTAAATTTAAAATTCGAATAACTGTAAAATTAAAAAATATCACCACTTTGATGTTGATATGAGTGTGTGTGTTAGATTTTCAATGAAATTGCGATCATTTTAGTATAAATCACTTTTATCTATGATATAAAATAAATCGGGTAACACACAATGATTTTTATACTCGATTTCAGATGTAATTCGTGGTATTCTTGAGTTGAATAATATTTCTATGGGTCACCGTATGATATCACTACTGGAAAGAATAATTTGGTTTAAAATCTAATACGCAGCGCCCGTGATATTAACCGTTATTCATTGACACTGCGTGCCGTCACATGGGTTTCAGCCATAGAATAAGGATAGCCAATGTGACATTCTGACGTTTATCACTCTGACTCTTTCTCTATCGTATCGGACCTTCTTTGGGCTAGTGATGGCAGGCAAGAAAGCAAGATCGACAGAAGATTGAGAAAAAAAATAGATTAAAACATATATTTTTAAATTTTCAAAAGTTACAGCAAACGAAATATTATAAAATTATAGAATGTGAATCTTCACTTTAGTATATAAAATATAAAAGATACATACGTTTACAATTATCTTGAAAATGGGTGTATATTTTCTGCCTCTCCGAACACTTTCTATGTTTTGATTGATATAATTGTATTAGATTTCCATTCAAGGAACAATACATCTTTTGACCTTTTCCTTTACCTCTGCAAAAAATAATACGACTGTGTAAGAATATGCAGTGATAAAGAAATCCTGAATTTAAGTATCAAGACCAAACAAAATGTTTTTAAAGATGAACAGAGCCATCACCAAATATGAATTCTGACAGAGATTGAGATTTAGAATCCAGCATGGCGCCCCTGCTTCTACATTTAGAAATATTTCAATTGGAATGGCTTGGACATGTGTGAATGCCAGAGGATCATTACTAAGACATATCTTCTTGGCATTCTTCTCATTCTTGTGCTGATAAAAATAAATAATTCCCTTGAAAAAATTAATACAGTTGAATAAAAAATGGAATAGTCTTTTCAAAAACCCTATTTTAAAAAAATTACAAAATATTAAACATGCCAAAGCTTCGCTGAATTTGAACTGAAGATGAACTTCACATTGGGCGGAACCCGTCCACGTTTGTGGCTTATGAAAATTAAAAATTGAAAAACATATATTGAAGGACCATAGATATGAATTTAAGATAACTGTCAATTATTTGGCTAAGGAACTGGACATTTCATTGGGTGGTATATAATCAATATTAACATTTCATTCAGTAGTGTACGGTTCGGTAATATTAACCAAAATATTGAACATGTAAAAATCGTTTGCAGTAAAGAATACTGATGACAGGCGATGGATGGCTTCAGTTTTCTAAGATGCAAAAGAATTATTTGAATTGATTATCTGAAAAGAAGAGTTATGATTACTAGAATTTATTATATGAAACAAATTTAAGGAAATTGGAGCAATGGTGTTATAAGCTGCAATCTGTATTTACTCCCAAAGTTGAAGGAATGTTTCCATGAGAGAACATTTCTACAATCTGCATAGAAGTTTTTGCAGAGCCAAAATGTTGTATCAACTACAACTCGATTTTATCTCATCTTAGAAAAACGTTAGAACTAAAGCATGTTAATGTCAATGGAGGATATGTTGAAAGATATCATTAATCTATCTACAGCCATTAATTTTTATTCTCATGTCTTATTAATTGCACCTCGTAAAACATGAGATTGACATTGTAGGTATTTTGAATTCCATTAGACAAACCTTTGGTCTCCTCCACTTCTGAGTGGAATGTATTGACCCTCAGAATCAGTGCTATCTTCACTCTGACAGTCTGTGGAGGTTTCAGTTCCAGAAGGTTCTCTAAATTTTTTAAATGTTTGATGTTTTGAAGGTGTACTGAAAGCACTAAATAGAAAGAAAAATATTGTCATTAAATCCCTTATTTGTAAAACTTCGGAGTACAAGGGCTGTATGATAAATATTTGTGTTACATTTTATTTTATTTATTTTTCAGCATAGTCTCCTTTCAGCTCGATACACTAGTCCAGCGATACTTAAAACTTTTTTAAACCATCCAAAAAATATGATTTGTCAAACTCAGCAAAATAGGTCTCTGTTTTGGCAATGACTTCCTCGTTTGACGTGAACCGCTTTCATTTTTTCATATTTGGAAACAAAAATAAATCACATGGGGCCAAATCTGGAGAATAAGGCGGATGAGGCAGCAATTTGTAGTGTAACTCGACTAGTTTTGCTGTGGCGATTGTGGATGAGTGAGCTGGTGTGTTGTCACGGTGAAAGAGCATGTTTTTCTTCGCTAAATGGGGCAAATTTTGCGTTGAATCGGCCCAATAAATTATTATAGTACTGCTCCGTGATTGTCCTTCTCTTCACCAAATAGTCGGCGAAAATGATGTCTCGCGAAACCCAAAAAATGATGGCCATGACCTTTCCGGCCGAGGGAACTGTTTTCACCTTTGGAGCAGGTTTGCTGGGTGAAGTCCACCGTTTTGACTGTTCTTTCACTTCTGGCATGTAGTGATGGAATCATGTATCGTCAACAGTCACGAAATACCGCAGAAACTCTTTCAGATTGCTTTTAAACATGCTCGAATAGTGTTTCAAAGTTGCCATGCGATTCCGTTTTTGTTCCACTGTGAGCAATTTCGCCGATAGCTTTCTCATGCCCAATTTTTTGTGTAGGATATTTTGCACACATTCAATTGAGATGTTTCAATGTCAGCAATCTCTCTGATCTTCACCCGGTAGTCTGCTAACACAATATCAAAGATTTTGTTGACCATATCTTCCTTAGTCACCTCAATCGGATGGCCTGGGTGCTCATCAAAAACGGATGTTAGGCAACATTTGAATTCATTAAACCAATATCTAACGGTAGTCATCGAAGGTGCGTAGTCCTTATGAACACCATGCAACTTCACTTTAATTTCCTCAAACGTCTTCTCATTCAAAAAAAGGAATCGAGTCACTGCCAGATATTGCTCTATTCTCATAGTTGCAAACAAATGCAAATTTGTCCACTCTCAACAGCTTTCAAAACAAAACTACTTGATATTTGATTTTGCAACAGTGGCGCCATCAGTCACTAAACACGGGTATTTATCATACAGCCCTCATATACAAGCAAGAGAGTAACATGTGTAACCAATTATGTGGAAGATACTGCATTTTATCAGTATTGATGCAGTAAAATGAACAATTAAACTATGTTCCTACCAGAGTTATCAAAGTACAGTAAAACCGCGATATAACGAAATACAAGGGACCAAAAAATAAAAATTCGTAATAACGAATTCCCACATATAACGAAAAAAATAAAAAACTTACTATATGTTACGCGCCGTCGCAAAAAAATGTTGCGCGGCTTCAAAAAAGATCGCAAATTCTGCAAACAAAGGAGGAAAAAGGCCACAGGGAACTGAATACCTACATATTTTTAGTAGTTTTGTTATTAAAACAGATAAGCAAATGGATAATCAAAGGAATTAAATTAAGAACAGAATCTATTCAACACCAATTGGAAGATATTTTTGTAAATTCCAGAATATTGCAAACACAAAACAATATTTTAATTGTGTTTAAATGTAGAGCCGCTTCAAACATAGTTTTGGGCATGAAACATACAAAATAATTCAAAAATAACAATCTTACAGTTGAATCGTGGCATTTTTATAAAATGAGTCGTATATAAATTACGAAGGTATTTACCGGTAACGGCGGCAACCACTTCAAAATATATTTATAATCGTTAAAATTGTCCACTTAAAAATATATTTATAATCGTTAAAATTGTTCACTTAAAAATTATCGTTAACATTGTACATTTAAAATACACGAAAACAATAGTTAATAGAAATACAAAATACCGTACAAAAATAGTTCATAAAATATTTTAACGAATTATTTATATTATTGACGAGTTCACACGAAAACAATTGTCAAACGAAAATGAATTTATGTAAATATTCAGTTCGGTCATGCAATAATCGCGTTAAAAGCTGAACAAACTTAACTCTACAGACATTACACTGAGACTGACATCTCCAATTAGTACATACTGCAACTTTCGGGGGGTTCCTGTTAATTTTTGTATTTTACAGCTGTTTGGGTCTGGGTTGCAATCATATTAGAGGCGTATGCGTACGTAAAACGTGTCAGAGAACGCCGCAAGAATTATGTCAAATGGTTTTATGGGCCTGCTATGAACCCAAGAAGAAATTTGAATTGTTTTACTACCTTGTCGGCCGACCGCCGCGCACCGCTGAAAAGGCCATAAAACCGTTCGCATACGGCAGATGCATCGGCGCGGCTTTGTAAGTGCGAAATAATATTTTCATCTTTTAACATTTTTTTATTTCGTTATAAATTTACGTAAATGTATTGGCATTTTTTCGTACGGGACAAAAATGATTTTGTTATAAATATTAATGGGATTTCGTTATATAAATGCATTTTTGTATGAAAAATTGGTTTTAGGGACTAAATTTCGATTTTTTTTTCGATATACGTCATTTTTCGCTATATCGGGTTTCGTTATATCGCGGTTCTACTGTATTGTAAAATGATTTCAAGATAGCAAGATTTCAAGAAGATGATTTCAAGATGACTAAATGAATTAGTTGGTTGTAAATTTATTTTTGTAATATTCTTACAAACGCATGTTGGTTCTAAAACTTTCCGTAATAGTATTACGAATCTGATTAGAGTACATTTTCAACAAATGATTGTGAAATTTCAAAACTTACACACAACACAACATCTGTTTTCGACACGGTATTGCAAGCCAATACCTAAAAATGATACCCTGCTTTCGACATGGTACTGTAAGCCAGTACTTAATCACAACATCAACAGCCACACACTACATCAGCTCTGATGATGGACCCTGCAATAGGTTCCAAAACGTCAGATTAGCCTAGAAAATTGTACACAAAAGATTCTCCAAGATGTCTGTCTTTGATGTTCAGTTCTTGCAGAATGGAGACATTTGTATTTGTCCACGGTATGCGCAACATGTATCTCCAGCACTAGCACCAGCATCTCAAATAAATCTATTGTCTTTCTCTTGTCTTCAACGTCCATGATTCCATACCATACAAAAATATAGAGTGCACCAAAGTCTATACTGTCTTTTAGTGATGAGCTAAACCGTTATTTTAACCGTGATTGTGAGATTTGTGTTCGATTGTAACAATAATTGGTTACTGATTATTCATAATTTGGCGAACAATCATCGATAACACTGGAAACTAAACCTCTAACAATTGAATCTCGGTTAACAATCATCGTTACAATCTAATAGCATTTACACAATCAGTCATAATAATGGTTTAGCTCATCACTACTGTATTTCCATATTGTGTCAAGTCTGGACATAGAACTTTTCACCATACCTATAGCTTGTGGCTACCGTTGTCAGTAATTATGGACCCGAGACGTATCAGATTTTTTTAATGATATAATTTTTCTATGTATGTAATTGGAATGGATCTCATGAAATTTGTATGGATGGAGGCTGTAAAGTGAAGCATTGGTGTATTATACGTGTGTACACATATAAGATAAAATATTTAAAGAAGTTGTTAAGCTCACATTGCATTGCTTGATGTTGGCTTGAAATCATTCTTGTATCCTTTAGAATCTCGCACATCACGTCTTCTTTTAGTATTGTTTGAAATAAGTGTCGGTTTACCTAAAAATAAAATAAATAATTAAATGAGTAGTAAGTACAAATATTGAATGAATAAAGAAAACGATCATCTTATGTAAAGCCTATTACAGGGTGACACAGACCTAGTCCGTAATAATTTATGTGTAGATACTTGACTAAATTACGAGTCGAAAATGTTCAAGGAGTATGTGCAAATTCTGTATTGTTACAGAAAATATTATTGTATGAAAATTTTTTACAAAATCATTTTGAAATGAACATTTGCAAAATTGATCCATTGTTATTCTAAATCTTTGCTTCAGGCCCTAATCATCTAATTAAAAAAACCAATCTGGCCGCTCAAAGTTCTATGACTATTTATTTTTTTGAATCAATAATATATTTCAATTAATTGAAATATGTAATCGCAAAACTATGACTTTTTTAAAATGCTTATACGAGGGTGAATCAAATATAAACAAGACTTATTTTTTAAAATATTTATTTTGATTTTAAACGCACAAACAATCATAGTTTATTTTTCTACATAATCTCCTGATTTATAAACACATTTTTCCCAGCGTATAGGTAATTTTTTAATTCCTTTCACGTAAAAAGAGTCAGGTCGTGTTTGTAGCCAATTGCGCACATATGCTTCAACCTCATTATCGCTGTGGAATTTTTGCCCTCCCAAAGCTTCCTTGAGAGGACCAAAGACATGGAAGTCGCAGGGAGACAGGTCTGGACTGTATGGAGGGTGTTCCAGTGTCTCCCAACCCAGTTGCTCCAATTTTTGTACGGTCAGGGCTGCTGTATGGGGGCGAGCATTGTCATGGAGGAGAATCACTTTTCTCATCGGAAGGTCTCGTCTTTTGCGGCGATATGCAAGTCTGACCTCAGTCAAAATTTGGCAGTAGTATGCCGCATTAATTGTTCTGCGCTCATGCAAAAAATCAAGGTGCAGCAGGCCACGCTGGTCAAAAAAAACAGTAGCCAAAACCTTGCCAGCCGATAATCGTGACTTGGCTTTCACTGGTCCGGGTTCTCCTTTCTTCCTCCACTCCATACTCGCTTGTTTCGACTCAGGAGTGTAGTGATGCATCCACGTTTCATCACAGGTGACAATGTGAGAAAGAAATGGGTCTCCTTCTTCCCGAAATCGTGCAAGAAGACGCTCACACACTTGAAAACGATTCAGTTTCTGGTCAACTGTGAGAAGGCGAGGAACCCACCTGGCACACACCTTGCGATACCCTAGCTTCTCTGAGAGTATAGAGTAAGTGCTCCCATAACTTATTCCAACCTCAATTGCAATATCCGAAGTTGTTAGACGCTTATCACCTTCAACAAGTTGACGAACACTGTCGACGTTGCCCGCTGTAATGCTGGTGCGGGGTCTGCGGTCATGGCTCTCATTTTCAACACGTTCACGGCTCTCCACGAACTGTTTATGCCAAGCAAACACTCTAGCTCGCGACAGCGTTTCTTCCCCGAACTGTGCAGTCAATCTTCTCAAGATTTCGGTCGGTTTTACACCTTCTGCAGCTAAAAACTTGATAACAATACGTTGCGCAATAGAGGGAGGTACCTCCTGCTCGGACATCGTAACGATGGACACTGAGCGAGTCTATGATGATGAGTCACGTGCTTCCCCCACTCCTGACAAACCAACCTAACAGCCAATAACAACGGAACGTTCTTCCATCACTATTGCGCGCGCAGGTCAAAAAGTCTCGTTTATATTTGATTCACCCTCGTATTTCTGACATAGTTGAGATTAGACACAAGCCGCCTGAACATTTTTAACATGCACCTACCCTTAATATGTTGTATTACACCCAGTATAATAAACGGTTAATTTAAAAAATTGGCATAACTGTTAAAACATTTTGCAATCCCCATACCTAAATATAATATTTTTTAATTTGGTATTGATCTATTTCACAACTTAAATTATTAATTTTATTCATTAGTGGTCCTCGACCGGCAAAGCCAGGGATTCTGATTTAGTTATGATTTAAGATAGGTTTAGGGGGAGAGCAGTGTCTTTGTTTGGCACAGGCCCTAATATCAGGTTCAAAGATTGGTCAGGCGGAAGATAAAATGTCCGGGAGTTGGGGGGATGGGGTGATTATATTTTCATCAAGATCCTGATGGCAGCAAATTTGAAATGGATGACATTCAATGCAATACACTTTTATGTCCTGGGATGGGGGAGTAAACCTATGTTTTTTATTAACATCAGTGGTGTAAGATTGTAATGTAGCAGACAGGCAGGCACACAGACAATCATTCAGTTATATATATATATATATATATATATATATAGATGTAATATAATTTAATTGGAAACCTGGTTGTTGACGCAAGTCGAGTACCTACTCCCCGTGCATTTTGTCCTTCCAATATATACCCGTGCTGCTCTGGACAACTAATGACTTAGGGATTTCGCTGACGTTAGAACAAAATGTCTTCTGATACCAAACTGTCAAGATCTGTGTTCTTTTTTTACCGTCCGAAAGCAGCGACGTGCGTAATGCTAGGACCGCGAAGATGAGGTGTTCTAAACAGCTCCGGAAGTGCAGTGATATCTCGGTTCTTCACTAAAAAGGTGTGAGTCAACTGGAGGTGAAAACGACGTCCAATCCAGGATCGAGATCAAGGTAGGCCAGATCCAATTG
This sequence comes from Eubasilissa regina, assembly GCA_022840565.1. Lineage (NCBI taxonomy): Eukaryota > Metazoa > Arthropoda > Insecta > Trichoptera > Phryganeidae > Eubasilissa > Eubasilissa regina. The sequence goes on from JAINEB010000018.1 coordinate 35,285,668, forward strand.
CCAATATTCCTCTCTTGAATCCAATTTGGATTGCGTCAACTAATCATTATTGTAATCAATACAGTCCACGGGATCTTATCCCACCACTGGTATTTCTTAATATAAATTAGTTTTTGAACTCTTCTATGATAAAAAAATTAAAGTTTCAAATTTTACACGTAACTTAAAAAGTGATTAAAAGTTTACAATATACTATAATCATAATAATAAATAATAATGGATAATTTGTAAGGCGCCATTTTTGTAAAAACTTTCACCTCAAGGGCGCTTTACACATAATCTGTTTATAGTTCTACAATTATCTTTGTTTCTTTAAAATTAAAAATCGTTATTTTCACTTATGGAAATGATTTTTTGAAAAGGTGCAATTTTAGTTGCTTCTTAGATAAAGTCTCTGATGCACTGTTCCTTATTACAGAGGGCAAAGAGTTCCACGCTTTTGGGCCTGCCACCGCAAATGCCTGTTCACTAAATTTAGACTTTTGGCAACGGTTGGTCGGTTCTACAACCCTTCCTGCAGCTGAAGTAGAGGCTGACCTGAGAGTTAGACGTCTACCATTCAAATTGTCTGGGATACAAAGTTCTTGAAGAGGTGCCATGTTGTGTGTCGCCTTGTACATCAACCAGGACAATTTAAATTCAACTCTTTCAGGGAATCAGAGCCAATGTAGCTGATGTAAAAGGGATGTTATATGAGAGAATTTGGAAACTCCATATATTATCCATGCAGCCGCATTTAGAATAGATTGCAATCTATCCAGCTGAAACATTGGCAGGTCAGCACAGATGCTGTTACAAAAGTCTAATAGTTACAATATAATATATGTCTATAATCATTGGCGCAATAGCTGCCACTGGGGCCATTGGGAAAAACAGTGTTGCCGTGTAAACTTTTTGCAAAGCAATGAATAAAGTAGGTTATTTCAAAATATCAAAGGTTTACTACCGCACAATATGATTGCAACTTGTATAATTGGAGAGGATACTTGGGAGTATTTGAGAAATAATTTGTAATTCTACAATAAAAAGCAATAAATGGGCAACAATTAAACAAACATCTAATTTATTACAAATATAATTCTAATGATTTGCATTTCAGTTATGAAACGCTGATACTGAAATTAAAAACATAATACAAGACTAACCCACCCGCATAGCATTTATAGAATTACTGTTTATTTATTAGATAGTCACATAAAAATGGCTTTACTTTCCTATATTTCTGCTAAAAAATGTTAGAAAACACTAAATCAGAAAAAAAACTGAAATTTGATAGTTTTCTTTTATATTACTTACTCCATTGTGAGTTGATTTCAGTTGTAGTGGGAATAAACATTCTGAAATGTCAGCTGTGTCAAAAACCGACCCATGACAGACAAACTAATTGGTTTGTTCGGTTTAGTGGTAAAGCATTTAGCCTAGTGACCAAGTGGTCAAGAGTCTGAGTCTTATCCAGGAAGACCATCAACTTAGCTTTATTTCTCATAATATGAGTTTTTAGTAAAATAAAACTAAGTATATGTAGTTGTAATGCTGATTCACCCTCATTCTCAAACAGATTGCAATGATACAGAAAAATTTATGAGAGTTTCATGATAAAAATGAATTACAATTTTCGATATAAATTGGAGCTTTGATGGTGATCTCAATAACCCATAGTTTGGTTTATATGATATGACACACTTGGCATCGCGCTAGTCACCGACCAATAGACACTGCAGTTGGACACCAACAGTTAAATGTGATGTATCTTATGTTAATGCCTGAATGTAATAACGTAAAACACGGCACGAGCATTGTGGCACCTAACATAATCTTATAACTTTGTACAAGGAATAACGGACACAACATAAACCGGGCGCTACACAAAAACTTTTACATATTCAATAAAACCGTGTTAATTCAAACCCTTTTTATTCATAATTTTCAAACACTTCAAGATCCAAATTGTTAGTTTCATAGTTAATCAACTTCTTTAACACAAAAACCCCGTTAACATGTAGAAATAATTTTCAGGCCCCGAGTCATAAATCAATACATTTTTACATCACATAATTCGAAAATTGTGAGTAAGTTATAAAAAATTAACAAAGCGCACTGTTAAAAAATCGCCCGTGATCGTATTGCGAAACTTGTAAAATTTTTTTTGATCCCTTGAATATCTTTTAATGGGGTTTTGTGTAATACGAATAAAATTTTTTTTGGTCCCTTAAACTTTGAATTAACGCAGTTCTACTGTAAAAAAAAAACATACCAAATAGACACTTGATTTTGGAATGATGTAGGCCAATGAGTTAATATGTTCTTATTAGTATTAATACAGTAGACCTTAGATTATCTGGGGTATTAGGAGAAAAAATTGACCTGGATAATTTTTTTTTATTAAAACAGTAGAGCATTCACATGTCACAAGATACAAAACATGAGATGGAAAAGTAACATCGCAACTCACGTCATGTGTGAAAACTCATATTAAGAAAAAAAAAGATGTAAAACTAGCGCACACAGCTGTGTGATACAAAAACACATTGAATGAATAAACAATTAAAAGAACCGATAAATCAACTGCTGTGCACGCTGCCAGAATTACTGGTCGATGGCATGTTTGAAATTTCATTGGTTTTATATTCCGTTACAAATGAACAATTTGGCCAGTTAAATTTTCTGATTATAATCCCCGGATAATCGAGAGTACATACTGTATGTGAAAAATAAATATTAAAAATTTATACCAGTGGAAAATCCAAACAAATTGGCTTCCTGTCGGCTACACTTATCCATTATATTTTGACTTTTAATATCACTCGAATCTTCAGAATCCAGTAACAGGAAAGTTTCTTTAAATTTGTTGGGTGAGAACTGCGTTTCACGTTCACTCATGATATCTGGAGATAATCTTAACGTAACCCTGGCCTTGTCTTCACTGTTGAGTCTAGTATTAATTGCACCAGGAAGGTTAGCTAGACTTTCTTCTACACTATCCTCACTTGATGTTCCGGGTAAGGCAATACTTGATTCAATTTCTTGAGTAGCTTCTTGCGTCGGGGATGCTCTGGCGCGTACAGAGACGAGTTCAATATCGGTATCTGAATCTAACGCACACACACCTGGTGGTACAACCTTATTTTGATGATTATCCTTTTGTTCAGTGACAGTAGTGTTAGGGATACAACTGCCAGACGATTCTAGTAAAATAAAATATTTAAAATAAGCACATATTGCAAAACAAGCTGAAGCTTTGAAAAAAAAATTGCCAATAGGATAGATGCTTAGTGTGTGGGGAAAAATAGTAATGAAATGGAAGTAGAAAAAGATCAATGGAAAAAATCTTAGCTGAACTAATTAATAAAAATGGAAATTGATTTAAAAAATCATCAGATTAGAGTAAATGGAATTTAGAAAAACAATCTATCGGGTTAATGCATAAATTTGTAGCGATTTAATTTTAAATAAACAAAATACGTAAACTAATCAATAACATATTCTCCTCTGTTGTTTACGATCGACTCCCATTGTTTTGGATTCCACACCTGAAAAAATTTGGTGGTTTGGAGGTGAAGAAGTCATCAAGCCAATTTTGGAGAGCAGCATTGTTATTAAAGAAGATTACTTGGAGATTGTTAGATAGAGTGTAGAAAAAATGCAAATCTGATGTAGCAAGATCAGGATAATAGGGCAGATGTGGAATAACCTCCCAATTTAGCTCTTGAATAGCCTCTTTTGTAATGTTAGCAGTATATGGACGGGCATTATCATGTTGAAAAATCACTTGATGTTATCTTCCCGTTCATTTTTCTTGAATTGTGGCTTCCAGGGGACGGAGTTGTTGACTATAAAGTGATTGTTACATTCTATGGAAGCAATTCATAAGCACAAATGGTAAAACACTGGTTTTTGTTGTTTTTACTCATAATGTATGGTACCTGTACTGTACCCAATTGTTGAACTTTGCCCAAGTTGCAAATGTCATATGATGGTTGATTGGCCACAATTCATCAAATTGCCAAATTCCCGAGTTGATTGACTCATCACGAATTGAAGTATTTAAACAGTTTTCATTAAACGTTTTTGAAGTATTTAAACAGTTTTCTTCAAATATTTTGAAGTGTTTAAACTGATGTGGAGAATTATTCATATCAAAATTGCTCTCATTGAAACGAGAAAATCATTTTTGTTCCGTATTTTCTGTAAACAGCACAAATGGCTCTATTCAAATATTTTAACTCCTCGGTTAAACTTAAACAGAAGGATATGTCAGAAATGTTAATTTTTTGTCACTTTACCTCACAATTAACACAAAATATTTACAAATTGAAAAATTCAAAATAATACTGTCATTAAAAAGATATCGACATATTGTGACTTTAGAACAACTAGGTATCAACTGACATTTTGGTCAAAACTAACTTTTTTGTACCAAAATTCTTATGATAATTTATTCAGTAAAATAGCGTTTCAAATTTCCCTATACTTTAGGAAATAGCAAGGCAACAAAGTTCTATTTCTTAGAACAACAAGGTTCCATTTGATATTTAAGGGCAACTGGACACCATCTGCCACAGATAATAGTAACTGCATTCATTTATCATCATCTTCCGAAAAACGATAAACGTAACGTTTGTGAGCCTTTTACAAATGAAAGCAAGGGTTCGATGCCACGTAAAACAAAATAAATTAATGGGAGACGAGAAATAAAAAATATAAATAAATTACATTTCAATGGTAATATTCAATTTGCAAAATGGAATTAGTTCATTTTATTGTCATTGAAAATTAAATATGTACAACATAACCAGATTTTACATATCTACAAAGACCAAATATATACTGTGCTTTGTGTATAGAAACACCCAGATACGATCTTGTGAGTGCTTTAAGGCGTGACTTGCAATAATAATTCATATTTTCGCGTTTTTTACGAAAATGTGAGTTTTTATTATTCATTTATATCAGAAGTTATTCAATAGATTTGACTTATTTTTTCAACTATTACTTAGATTGGACCTTTACATTAACATAAAACTAATAAACTGAATGTTATTTGTCATAATTAAGACGACACAAATATTATAAGAAAGACCGCGACCATTAGATGCATTTTAGGCATGGTACAAAATTGAGTCAATATGATAAATTAATGCATAAACAAAATATATTTTCTTATAATCTTGAAGCCAAGATTACGGAGACAAATCTGTAGGAAACCAAATAGGCCAAATGTTAAAAATTAATAAGAGTTATAAATCATTCAATTTGCAGTACATTTGATGAAAATTTTTGACGTTTTTAAAATACTTTGTTTTAGTAAAAACATATGTTTTAAATAATATACTATATTTACTTACATGCTTTGAGGCTTCAACTACTATTTAAAACTAAGTTTAATATCAGAAACACACTAATTATTTTTAAATAATATATTTCCAGTCTAATAAAATACGATATTATTAATGGTACAAAATTGAGTCAATATGATAAATTAATGCATAAACAAAATATATTTTCTTATAATCTTGAAGCCAAGATTACGGAGACAAATCTGTAGGAAACCAAATAGGCCAAATGTTAAAAATTAATAAGAGTTATAAATCATTCAATTTGCAGTACATTTGATGAAAATTTTTGACGTTTTTAAAATACTTTGTTTTAGTAAAAACATATGTTTTAAATAATATACTATATTTACTTACATGCTTTGAGGCTTCAACTACTATTTAAAACTAAGTTTAATATCAGAAACACACTAATTATTTTTAAATAATATATTTCCAGTCTAATAAAATACGATATTATTAATTATATCTCATACTGTTAGTATGCCGGTCAAACCGGTCACGGCAGACGTGAAATCCGCACTTCGTTAGATTTTAATTAAATTTGACTATAAAATACATTTTAATACAAATTTAGACGACAATATAAATGAATATTATACTTATTCTCGATATCAATTGTTTATTTTTGTAAATTGTATAGTTTTGAGCTGTTTTTATATGAAAATAGATTATAATTTTGGCATTTAAACATAAAACATACGTCAACCGATCGGAGCATTTCAGATTTACGCATGGTGAGTGGCGCATGCACGGTTAGAGCATGAAATCTATGAATTCACAAGATTCAATGTGAAATTTGCGAATCTGTGATTTTTTTGTTGGATTTGGTTCACATTAAAAGTCAATAATATATTATTATATACATTATTGTTCTGAAATTACTGCCGCCTGTGATTCAAGATGCCTAAGGTCAAAAAGTATCCATCGACACGCTCGTACGCAACATACGTCGCGATTTTTTTTCAAGAAGTTTATAACCATTTAAAATTTTATTGGAACATTTCCTAGAGCATGTCAATGGATACTTTTTGATCTTGGGCATCTTGAGTCACAGGAGGCAGTAATTTCAGAACAATTCACGTGCATGCGCTGGCTGCCATGCACTGGCCGCGAATTCGTTAGCCATCATGCACTGGCCACGCATTCGTTAGCCAAGTATGAGCTGTCAGATTCTAAAATCGGGCAGATGACGAATGTTTAATGTTGAAATATCAAAATTATAATCTGTTTTCGTATAAAAACAGCCCAAAACCATACAATTTACAAAAATAAGCAATTGGTATCAAGAATAAGTATAATATTCATTCATACTGTAGTCAAAATTTGTATTAAAATGTGTTTTATGGGCAAATTTGATTAAAAAATTTCAGAGCGCGGATATTAAGACCGCCATCGCCATATTTGAATGGCATACTGACAGTGTGAGATATAATTAATAATATCGTATTTCATAAGACGGAAAATATATTATTTAAAAATAATTAGTGTGTTTCTGATATTAAACTTAGTTTTAAATAGTAGTTGAAGCCTCAAAGCATGTGAATAAATATAGTATATTATTTAAAAACGTATGTTTTTACTAAAACAAAGTATTTTAAAAACGTCAAAAATTCATCAGATGTACTGCAAATTGAATGATTTATAACTCTATTCATTTTTAACATTTTGCTAATTTGGTTTCCTACAGATTTGTCTCCGTAATCTTGGCTTCAAGATTATAAGAAAATATATTTCCTTTATTTATTAATTCAGCGTACTGACTCAATTTCATACCATGCCTAAAATACATCTAATGGTCGCGGTCTTTCTTATAATATTTGTATCGTCTTAATTATGACAAATAACATTCAGTTTATTAATTTTATATTAATGTAAAGATCCAATCTAAGTAGTAGTTGAAAAAAAAGTCAAATCTATTGAATAACTTCTGATATAAATGAATAATAAAAACCCACATTTTCGTAAAAAATGCGAAAATATGAATTATTATTGCAAGTCGCGCCTTAACAATTTTCGACATTTTAAAAATACTTTGTTTTAGTGAAAACATACATTTTTAAATAATATATTCTGTTTATTCACATGCTTTGAGGCTTCAACTACTTTTTAAAAATAAGTTTTATATAAAAAAAAAAACACATAATAATAATAAATAATATATTTTCTGTTTTATAAAAGACGATAATTTTAATAATCCATCGAAGTTTAATACACCAGTCTATCCGACCATGACGGATGTTGAATCCGCGCCGTCATTATTTTTGTTAAAAAAATGTCGAAAATATACATTTTCATGCACATTTTATCCATAATATGACCTAATATTGAACTTATTCATAACAATAGTAACAAATTTCATACATTAAATGTTTTTTTACTGATTTTTAGGGAAAAAGCGTTTTCTTGAACAAAGCAAACATTTTATGTGCGTTATTTTTATGTAAGTCGCAATTAAATATTTTGTTTGTATATAGCAATGTTATCTTTTAAACACTAGCTATTTTTTTATAAATACTTTGCACGGATAAAACTAACAACTGGCAAAATGGCAATTTGGTGTTTTAAATCGATAATATTAAACAAAATCAGTAAATACATCTGACATAATAATTTTAAATTTAGAACATTGATTTAAGCGACCACCTAAATATGTGTAGGTACTTTGTATGATTTTAAAACATATTCATATATATGAATTAGGCAATCCAATAAATAATTAAAATTTTGATGGATTAATTCAGATGACAACACATATTTTTATTTCATTCTATATATCAATATGAAAAAACGTGGAAAAGACTCAGATACAAGTTATTTTTTACACTTGTATCAAATGTGAGAAAATTAACAATTTTATTGTTCTCTTTCTATTCAAACCTTCCTCTCTCGCATGATTTACATAACAAATAATACCATTAATTGTTTCTCTGATACTAATAAGAATTTAACTATTAGCCTCATCTTGAAAGCTTATGTAATTCGCGTAGAAATTCTCGAATTTCAAACTGGAAAAAGTGTGTCATGTACAAATTTATAGAAATATTTGGATAAATACTAAATCTATATTTAAATATAAATGCTTACCAAGAGAAAACATTATAAAGATATAATAATTATATTAAATAAAAAATTAAAGTATACATTAGCTAGATCTAACTTATATTTACACAAAAAATACAAATATAATAAATAACTTACCTGTAAAGATATTTTTCACTTTTTCATTCTTTAACCATTCAATATTTTTGGCATCTACATTAGTGTAGGATCTGAAAACAATTCAAATTATGCACTGATTATGTGTGCCAGGTAAATAATCATTTATTTTTCAAGTTAATTCACAAGTATTAATGTATGAAGAGAATTATTCACATAATTTGTAAACATCGACTAATAATGCTTTAACTATATTAATATAATTTATCTATTTAATGCAGCAAAAAATTTACAACCAGTCAAATTTGAAATAAAACATAATTGAAAGCTTTAGAAAGCGGACTTCGAGAATTCACATTAACTTACCCGGAAGAAAATTTTTTAATGTCTTCCAAAGACAGTTCATAGTATGGATTACGTAAATCAGGCAAAATTCTTTTTATATACACTTCCTTCAGGCTTTGCCAAGTTCTAGTAGTTTTCTAAAATTATATGAAAAGATTGATTAACATATGTTTTAGAAGTAAAGTCATTACAGAGCCCCTTAAGCAGTTAATACAATTTGCTTTATCATTACAGCGTCTATATTGCCATTCTCGGCGTGTCTCGATAGCTGTGGACAAACATCCTTGGAGTGTGCATAATTTCCACCTGATTGTGATTTTTTTTGCCTAAAGTCCCACATATGCTTATCTAATGAAATAACAATGTTTCTATACAAAATGTTGTTAATTTCTGAATGAATTACATGAATTATTACAAAAATAATTTTGAGGGAAGTATACAGGGTGGTCCATAAGTTTTTGCACTTTTTAAATCGCTTCTGCGTGGGAACCATGTGAAGGAGGGGCATGTGGGCAACAGCTTGGTCCTTGGAAATTTAGTCACAATGGATCGCTTCACGGGGGAACAATGCGCATTTTGCGTAAAACAGTTTTATGCAGAACTCGTGTTGTTCCCTGTGAAACGATCCATTATGATCAAATTTTCAGGACCAAACTCGCGCGTGCCCCTCCTTTGCGCAGTTCCCTCGCAAAAGCGTTTTAAGAAGTGAAAAAACTTATAGCCCACCTGTATATACTCATATAAAATATACAAAAATTATATTTAAAAATGTATAATATAATTTAATATATATAAAATTTATCAAGTGTCATTAAAGGATAAAATGATAAATACCCCTGAAACAGCAAATTCCACCCAAAATCGACGCCCTTTCACTTCAGAATAAGCATGTCTATTTGCAATATACTGAAGAATATCTTTCTTTTCTTTCATAGAATAACCTTTTCTGATATCGGAGGACGCATTGTTTCCAAATCTGTTAATAATAAAAAACAAAATATTTTTTGAAAATGACATACATGAACTCATTGAGTGCTGGCTCTTTTCAGGAACATTAATAAATGCAGATTATATGTTATTGCTCAAGCACACATCCGCCACAAAAACAACAGGTTGCGGGCGAATAAACTTGTATGGAAATGGTCCGCCCTTGGGCGTTGGCAGCGCCTAGCAAGACAATGTAATTAGTGCCGTGGGCATTACGCCTTAAATATAGATACAAGAGGCACAATTTATAATTTTTATAATCATAATTATTTAAAAAATTTCATAATCTTTAATACCTGGGAGTAATCACATCCTAAAATGGAACCAACATGTAGAAATGACGAGCAAAGGAATCAAAAAACTGATATGGATGTTCAAAAACAGGAGGAACATCATGAGCAATCAACTTCTAATGACGGTATACTACACCCTAGCCCAATCTATCATTGAATATGGAGTAATAGGATGGGGATGCACTACAAAAACTGCCCTAAGTTTCAGCACAAAAAATATTACTTAAGATTATATTCAAATTACCAATGAGAACAAGCTTGAATATACTTTTCAACAGCCTGGAGATACTGGACATTGTCCAGATCTATATTAAAAATATTCTTAACTACATATTCATTAAAAAGAACATTTAAGGTTTCTGTGGAAATGCCAAAAATATGAGAATCTCAGAGACAATTTAGCAATTCCTAGGATATGCACCACCTACGGACAAAAATGCTATGTTTTTGTAGCACCCAAATTGAATAATTCTCTCCCTAAATATACAAAAAAAACATTGAGCAACACAGACGGCTCAAAGGCGCAATATAATTCTGGCTAAAAAACTCAGACCGAACGTATGTTAGTAGCATGGTCACCCCTTCAATATGAACACATACAGAGTCAAGACTTCAGACCCAATGACCAATGAGTGAGCATTGCATGCATATTAACATGTACAGTATTATTTAAACTTCTTAAAATGTATATTATCCTTCAGGTAGGTTATAAATATCTCAAGATCAAATATTGCAACATATGTATTTTCTTACTTACACTTTATAGTTTTTTCTTTTTATAGTTGATTAACTAATTATATATAAATGTTTGCTTCAGCAATGGGCGAAACCCAGTGAGGCAGATATTAAAATACCAAATGTACCTACAATATATGATATGAAATCAATAAATAAATAACTATAGCAGGTGAAGGTTTTTAAGCCACTATTGGCGATAACAGGGTGGATGAGATTTAAAAGAAAGGAAAATAATACATTATATTTTTTTTCATTCTACAAAAGCAATTACAACAATAGTAGATGCTTTCAGCAATGAGTAATTTGCAATGAAATAAAATCAGAAATAATATAAATGAAAGAAGATAGATCTGAAATGAATTACCTGGAAAGAATTACTCTCATTCGGACAAATTTTGTTGTAAAAAGTATACCTAGCGGGAATTATTTACTGTTCTACAAAAAACATTACTGTAAGTTTTTAAGAGAATGGTTAAAACTACTATAATATAAAATAATTTCGCAATTACAATGTAACGAAACGCATGCATCAAAATCCACTTCTAATACAAAAATGCACAGTATAGTTGAAACATATTTCACTTCAAAACAGGTATGTTCCAACTAAGAAGTATGCAGCAAGAGTGAAATATAATATATGCCAAGTCTTATTTGTTATCTTTAATAATCTTATTTGTTATCTTTAACTTTCAATAATAATTAAAATTTTCATATTTTTTAAGAAAATGTGTTTTTTTTAATTCATTTATATCAGAAGTTATATACTAGATTTGATTTTTTTAAAACTATTAATTAGATGAGACCACTCATTTAAAACTAATAAACTGAATGTTATTTGCCATAATTAAGATAATACAAGCATTATAACAAAAACCGTTATCATTAGATACATTTTCCAACAATTCGACAATTCAACAAATATATGTAATATATGAAATATATGTTCTTATAATCTTGAAGCCAAGATTATGGAGACAAATCTGAATTAGGATAAATTAACAAAATGTTAAAAATTAATAGAGTTATAAACCGTTCAATTTGCAGGACATATTATCAATTTTCGACAATATTAAATAATATATTGTATTTACTATCATGCTTTGAAGCTTCAGTTACTACTTAAAATTAAGTTTTATATCAAAAACACAATAATTTCTTACCAAATAATATTTATATCAATCCTATTAATTGGTTAAGTTTTTTCACTTCATATCGCCGATCTGAGCGGACATGATGATGTCAAATCCACGCTCTCATAATTTTTATTATAAATGCCGAAAATATATTTTTTCATGTATATTTTAGCCACAATATGAATTAATATTGAACTTATTGACAACATTAGTATCAAATTTCATAAATTTGATGTTTTTTTACTAATTTTAAGGGAAAACAATGTTTTCTTGAACAAAGTAAACATTTTATTTGCATTATTTTTATGCAAGTCACAATTAAATATTTTGTTTATGTATAACACTGTTGTCTTTTAACCACTAGTTGTTTGTTTTATAAATACTATGTAATTATGAAACAAATAAATCACTAAACAGCAATGTGGCATTTTAAATTGACAATGTTAAACAAAATAATAAATTGAAGTTGTCATAATAGTTTGGAATATAGAACATTGTGTATCGTCAGTCTAAATATATGTAGGAACTTTGTCTGATTTCAAAACATATTCATATATATGAATTAGATACTCCAATAAATTATTTAATTTTCGATGGATTAATTAAAATGACAATTATTTAATTTCATAATTTTAACATGAAAAAACGTCAATAAGCCTCTGGATATGAGTTATTTTTGACACTTGTTTTAAATCTGTACATTAATGCGAGAAAATCAAAATTTTTATTGTCTCTTTCTATTCAAACCTTCCTTATTCCTTATTTCTCTGATACAAGAATTTAACCTATTAGCCTCGTCTTGAAAGTATAAGCAATTCGCGTAGAATTTTTCAAATTTCAAACTGGAAAAATTAAAGTACACCCTTAAAGACTTTCTCTAGATGGATCTAGTTAATACTTTTGCGAATTTTGAATTATTTGTGCATGGACTTAAACATAGCTATTTAATACATAATTTATCAAATAAATAAGCGATTTTAATTTATTCCGCAGAAATTACTCAATTATGCACAGCTTTTTTTATTCTATGGATTGCATGCTCTTGGTTTAATTTTTGTTCAAGGACTTCTAAGAATATATTATATTGAAAAAAAAACAATATAGTCCACCTACATAAAACCGAAAATGGAATGGTTGAATTACCTATCTTGTAATTTGGTAGAATGTTGTCATATAAAGTAAAACTGCTGATAGTGAGAAAGAGGGTGAATGGATTACAAAATATGTTCATCAAAGATAAACACTTTAAAATTTAAAAACATTTATAAATTTAGATTTGTCGTATGTTTAATAAATAATGATAAATACATTTTATCATTATTGAGAAAGTTAGAATAGAATTGTTGAAAGATTGTGTTTGGACCAAAATAGGAAAAAAGTATTTAAAAATAACTTTAGTAAAAGACTTTTGTTGATCTGAATAAGCTGTGGGAAATACCATCCATGTGCGGAGTAATTTCATTTTAGTAGTCTTCAGTTGCTCACTTATAAAAAGAAATTGCTACATATATGAGAGTTAATTGAGATCAGTGAGAGAATGATCTACAAATTTTGATAAACAATCCAAAAAAGTATTAGGTAAAGCGAAAATAAATGTTTTTTTATTAGTGAGAAAATTTATTTAACAAAAATAAAATTATATATTTATTGCGAAAGATAATTTCCATTGCCATTTATGATATTTTGCCACAATTTGGATAATTTTTCGATGCCTCTTTTGCAAAATTCTTGTGGTTTTCTCTTTGGACATCATCGATTGAATTGTAATTTTCTTATTGAAGCGAATGTTCCATAGACCAGAATAAATGATAATCCGACAGTGCTATGTCAGGAGAATAAGGCGGATGTGGTAAAAGTTCTAGATCCAGTTCACCGTTTTTGAATTGATTAAACCAACGGCATTTCCAAATGTAATTTTCACAAATGTTCTCGGTAACTTCTTTGTGTTTTAATCCCTTGTCAAATAAAAACAAAATCCATCACAACTGCTTCTCCCCAATCTCTGGCCTCAACATTTATACTATGTGTGAAAATGAAGTGTGTAGGAGCATGAACAGAGCTATAAAATAATAACAATGCTAACGCAGCCGAAAACAAACTGACTTCAAAACAACACAAAAAAATTACATTTCTTTTCGCTTTACCTATTATGTAGTCATGTAAAATAATATCCTGTATAATAATAATAATATATCTATCTGAAGCTGAAATCTAAATTTAATGATTTTAAAAAAATGCATGTGAATTATTTAAAAAATTTTGTTGATAGATAACATCATTTTGTCATTTGATAATAGAAAATTAATGGAATTAAAGTGGTTTTATAATACAAAATATGGATTAAAACGGGTGCATGAAAATGACAAAATAAGATAATTCACACAGTATTTGTGTAAGTAATGCACCCCGCTATCTTGTTTGCCCGTTTTTATCTACGAAGTGAGTTAATATCAATTTCTGAAAAATGATCGTTCATACGAATACTATTGATAACAACAGATAGTGAAAAGTTAAATAATGAATTTAGGCACAATTTTAATAGATCATATCTATGTAAATAAAATAGGAAATACGTGCATCAAATCAAAAATATTGTAGACATCATAGTATCGAAAATGCACCAATACTCACAGAGACATATTGTGATGATTTTGTTAATATCATTCAACATTCAATATTGAAATACATAAACAATCTAAAAAACACGACAATAATAAGCAATTTTATGACATATTACGAAGCCAGAAATGCCGCTGAAAATTTCACACTTCCAACGCACAGAAACAAAACATCTCTATTCATAGACAAGAGATATCTCTATTCTCTCGTATCTATGCTCTATTCTATGCATAAATAAATTCTATGAACGTGATACACCCGGAAGGCACACACAAGAGAGGGAGAGAGATTTATCAGCTCCTGGTCGCTCAACAGAACGATACCCCGCACTCTAAAGGAAGTTCGCTTCGCGACTCATCTGTCAGGTATCACGCTTTCATCAGTACCATGGTTACAGGAAGAGTGAGGCAGGTGAATATAAACACATGAAAATGCACAAACTGTACATTTATTGAATACACAAATACTTATAACTATCTTAATCTAAGACTAATTCTACCTCGGGTCATCTGATGATTTTTCTTCGGATCTTCTGGCCGGCGAAGTGATATCGTGACACCCGGCGTGGGCGGCTACTTGCTGGCTCCACGGCTGCTCCGGCGACAGGCTATCAGACTGGTTGCTCTGAACGGGATAACATGCGGTGAACTGCTTCAACAACTTCTCTCTGTGTAACTTCGTCTCCCGGACCGCGTCTCCGACTCACTCTTCTGGACCTCGTTTTGACAGCTCTCGGTTACAACTTCTTCTCTACGACTTCGCGTCTCCCGATCCTCGTGTCCGACTCACTGCTCCGGGCCTCGTTTCGGCAACTCCCTCTGTTTTTCACTTTTACGACTGAGCTTTATCACTTCTCCTCCCGGACCTCGTGTCTGACCCACTCCTCCGGGTTTCGACAACTCTCCCTGTTTACCACTCTTTTTTCAACTGAGCCCCCGGGCCGTGTGTAGGCCATTTTTATACCTCAACAGTGGGGTGTCTCCCATCTGCCGATCTGCCCTCTTCCCGTCATGGGACGGGCCACCATCCCATTGGTCCATTCGCTTCTTCTGGAGGCCACGCCTGATCCGAACCCGAACTGACTTCTCCTTCGTCTTATTGCTGACTATAATTAATCTTATATTCTAATTATTTACACTTCAGTCAATTTAGTTATTTATTTATTTCTTGCGCTACTTTACAGAACCTTATATCTAGTTACATATATCATTTAATTATTCTTATTCTACTTAACACTAGGCCCACCGTGATCGATTATCATAATTCATTAAGCGATTACTAGATTCGTACTCGTCGCTTCAAAATCATATTCACGCGTTAAAACATATTTATAATATTCTAGTGATTAAATTAAAGACTCAATTGGCGGGAATGTTATTTCTTGCAATTTTTATTTACATTTCGAGCCATGTGGTTCGTCCAACGTTGTAATAAAAGAGCAGATTGCACAAAGAAACGGCGTCTTTTGTTCTCGTCACGTTTCGACCCTGCCGCTGATAACGGCCGCTGCCACTCACGGATCCGAGCTCTTCGGAAGAAAAAGGCAAATTTCACGGCCACCCGGCCCCTAGCACCTATCATCGCGTCGCACACCGCAGCTTGCTTCGCTACAAAAATTCTCCACACCCGGCCGGTTGGGCCACGCTCCCGCCAGGGTGCTGCCAATGCAATTAGTATCCATGTGTTCAGACTGGATGCCTGCACCGGTATAAGACCTTTAGTAGCTAATATTTATCTTTATTTTTCTATTTCTTTGATTTTTTATATAATAAATTCTATGACCGTTCCAAATGTCTTTCACTGGGCCCTCTTGATATCCTAGTATCACGATAATAAATATAATATTATTATCATTAATTAACATGGCAATTACTTTGTGGTATAACATGATTATTATAATTTTCACAACTATACTTTGTACTACACATATGTTGGGTCATTCTCACTACTATAGTTTTAAGAGGTGCAGTCCCTCTTATCATCAGGTAATAACATGGTAATAACTAAACTAAATGTAATACAGTATTGCAGTCTATTGAATTTATTCGAGAAGAGATGCGGTGCTTGGGAAGAAGTCTAGAGCAAATCGATTAATAAGAAAGGTGTTTGACTGAACGCACCCAAACGGGGTTTCTGTTTATTTTCTGAATTTCTCTTCGAAGTTCTGTGATTTTCTACGAAATTTTCTCTTAAATTTCTAATGCTGGCATGTTTTCGTATGTGTCTGTGGTTTGTGTTGTCATTTTTGGTGTATCCTCGTGTTTCGTTAGGCGGCGTCTGAAACTGTTTATAAAATGGCATTAAATGAGATTAGTTTAAAATGGAACGGCTTTCAAATTAACATGTTAAATAATTTAAAGGCTTTATTTTATGACCAAGGATATGCCGATGTCACCTTAGTGTCGGAGGGAGCAAGTTTAAAAGCGCATAAAGTCGTTTTGTCGGCTTGTAGTCCTTTATTTAGTAGCATTTTCACCGTAAGTTTATTTAATTTCAACAGTATTTTAATCATATTTAATAATAATTAGCAACTTGTCAGTTCAGATTTTTATATAAGTATGTATTATTTGTATTGGTAAATAATAATCGATACTGACAATCGAATATAATAATTAACATAAAAGTGACACACACATTTTATGGATTGGTAAATTCCGTTATATCATGGGCTATGTTTTGCAATCTATTTCTTGCATTTTATTTTTTATAGATATCAAAATTGTTCCAATAATTTTTAGTATATTACAATTTTGGTGGCGAGGAATTTATAACGTTGACTCCTGTAAGTTGGTTATGACCAATTGTGAGGTGAAGCAATATTTTTTACTGCTCTGACTTTACATTGAGCACACGTGTGTGTTTGTTTGGTTTAACGTGGTCAGGGATTCAACAAAATTTTGAGATGGATGGTTCTTATTTTTACCTTTATAATACCTTGTTAGTTTGCAAAATTGAAAAAATAATCTTGTATAAATTTTAAAGCGTGCCTGGTATTTTGGAATAATTAATGTAAGATTTAACGAGACAAAATATTCTGGTCCCAATCAAGTACTACGTTTTCCATACATTTTTTTTACTGAGCTATAATACAATAACATACTTGCATAGCAGATGGGGCATCGAATTACGCATTCTTACTTTGCTGCTACTTATTTATAAAACAATGTACTAACACACTATAGAATGCATATAAGAAATAAATTATTATTATTTATTTTCTTTTAATATGTAATAAAAAACACTACATGCCACCATTACATAAACATTACCTGGATTACGTATTGATGGCGAGTTGTCATCTAATTGCTTACTGTACTGTATGATTTTATGGCATAACTTTCTATTGACTAGGTCGGCAGCTTTAATTTCTTTTAACATGAAAAAATATTTTGGTCCCAAATATAATGTATACTTTATCCCAAATATATACTTTATTTATATTCTCCAATTTAATAGAAAATTGAAAACAAAAAATTGCACAAATATATTATATTTTCTACCAAATATTTATATTATAAATGTGATATATTATTTTAAAGATAAGATGTCATAAATTACAGTAGACTCCCGATTATCCGGTATAGATGTTGAACAAAAATCCTGAATAGTTGAATATCCTAGTTGATCAAAAGCTTTGAAAAAATATTCAAAGTTACATAAATCACCCATATGCGTGTCTACTGTCCGAAAGTTGCCCATATGTGTTTGTGCAAACGCAAATGCCGACTGAATAACTTTTACCATAAGTTTTTTTTTTACACTATTATTTTTTTCACTGTAAAAATGTTAACAATATAAAAAAAAGAAAGTAATGAGAATTGTTTTTGCCCCTTGCTGGTTTATGATGATATATTTATCTACAATATTTTTTTCAGCTAGAGTGCTGTCATCGTATCCTGCCCAAAAAATGATTCCGTAGTTTAAATTAAAAAGGCGTTTGCCTGATGTTTTTCAGCGACAAGCTCATTAATATTGATTGATTAATTGATTGTCTTGTTTTTGGAAAACCTTAAAATTATCTCAGGGTTTCCAAGCATTCTTGAAACAATAACTTTATTCATTTTCAAGGAAAATTATTATTTATTAAGAATATTGTCATTTCAAAATATTGTTATTGCTACCGGGATACGAACCTGGATCTCTTCCTATCCGGGAAACGTGTATTAACCGATTATGCTATACCAACATAGTGCATTGATGACAAATTTTCGAACTTATATGTTACACTTTTCAAATGAATACATTTATCGTTTCATTATTTGAAAGCCATCTTCTTTATTTTTACAGACTCTCAAATACCTTTGAGTAATCCTATAGAAGACACAACAACAATATTTTTTGATAAAATTGATTTCATATGTATATCTTTCTAATTAATACATTTAATTTGTATTTAATATATCACAGACCTATGTTCTGAATGATTACAACTTTACAATAAGAATGTGTTCTCCTTAACTGTAACAAAATTATTATAGTTATAAACACACCCTTACTTCAGAAATATGTCTGCTGACAGTGTTAATAAAAGAAAGCGCCTTCCGATTCATGAAAAACTCAAAATTATTTGTGAGTTAGAATGTGGTGTGAGAAATGTTGAAGAATTTAAAAGTTTTCTTTGACCTCTTCAAGTGTGAACATTGTGGAAGAATAAAGATGTACATATCGCCAGTAACAGTTATAATTGGGAAATTTTGTTGACCCCCTGATTTTCGTTATATCAGAGTTCGACTGTATATATAAATACAACATGTAAATATATAAAGTATTTCTAAAATAGCCTTGGTGGATTTTTTAATACTTTTGTAGGAATTTAAATATTTTTTGGAGTTTAATTTTTTAATATTTTTTTTATTTCAGCAAAATCCCTTCCAACATCCAATTATAATATTACAGGGTGTGAGTTTATTTGCTTTACAAACATTGCTCACCTTCATATACAATGGCGAAGTGCACGTTACCCAAGAGTTCTTGCCAGAATTATTAAAAGCAGCCGAATCATTAAAAATCAAAGGTCTCTCAATTGTTGGAGAGGACTCGCAAGTAGAGATTGAGCAAAACACGCAGTCACCATCAAAACGCAAGTTACCCTGCAATGAAGAAAATCATACACAAAATTCGAAAAAAAGTTTAAAACAGGAGTATGGTAACAATCATGTCAATGACAATGATTTTGGACAGGTAATTTTTAATATAAAGAATATAATAATATAGACTTGAAGGGGTAAAATGGAAAATAAAAAAAACTAAAATAACTTAGGTCATGGTTACATGAAAGGATTTTGGATATACAAGATGAATACAGTAGAACCGCGATATAACGAAACCCGATATAGCGAAAAATGACGTATATAGAAAAAAAAATCGAAACTTAGTCCCTAAAACCAATTTTTCATACAAAAATGCATTTATATAACGAAATCCCGTTAATATTTATAACAAAATCATTTTTGTCCCATACGAAAAAATGCCAATACATTTATGTAAATTTATAACGAAATAAAAAAATGTTAAAAGATGAAAATATTATTTCGCACTTACAAAGCTGCGCCAATGCATCTGCCGTATGTGAACAGTTTTATGGCTTTTTCGGCGGTGCGCGGCGGTCGGCCGACAAGGTAGTAAAACAATTCAAACTTTTTCTTGGGTTCATAGCAGGCCCATAAAACCATTTGACATAATTCTTGCGGCATTCTCTGACACGTTTTACGTACGCATACGCCTCTAATATGATTGCAACCCAGACCCAAACAGCTGTAAAATACAAAAATTAACAGGAACCCCCCGAAAGTTACAGAATGTACTTATTGGAAATGTCAGTCTCAGTGTAACGTCTGTAGAGTTAAGTTTGTTCAGCTTTTAACGCGATTATTGCATGACCGAACTGAATATTTACATAAATTCATTTTCGTTTGACAATTGTTTTCGTGTGAACTCATCAATAATATAAATAATTCGTAAAATATTTTATGAACTATTTTTGTGCAGTATTTTGTATTTCTATTAACTATTGTTTTCGTGTATTTTAAGTGTATAATGTTAACGATAATTTTTAAGTGAACAATTTTAACGATTATAAATATATTTTTAAGTGAACAATTTTAACGATTATAAATATATTTTGAAGTGGTTGCCGCCGTTATCGGTAAATACCTTCGTAATTTATATACGACTCATTTTATAAAAATGCCGCGATTCAACTGTAAGATTGTTATTTTTGAATTATTTTGTATGTTTCATGCCCAAAACTATGTTTGAAGCGGCTCTACATTTAAACACAATTAAAATATTGTTTTGTGTTTGCAATTTTCTGGAATTTACAAAAATATCTTCCAATTGGTGTTGAATAGATTCTGTTCTTAATTTAATTCCTTTGATTATCCATTTGCTTATCTGTTTTAATAACAAAACTACTAAAAATATGTAGGTATTCAGTTCCCTATGGCCTTTTTCCTCCTTTGTTTGCAGAATTTGCGATCTTTTTTGAAGCCGCGCAACATTTTTTTGCGACGGCGCGTAACATATAGTAGGTTTTTTTATTTTTTTCGTTATATGTGGGAATTCGTTATTACGAATTTTTATTTTTTGGTCCCTTGGATTTCGTTATATCGCGGTTTTACTGTATTATGTTTCAGGCTGATGTAGTTTTTGAATTATTAGAAAATGAAACACAATTTTTTAATTTGGTTTTTATTTATTGATTACTTGGTTTATTACAATTATGTGTGGAATATGACATCGGTCAAGTGGACTCCTCTGGAAGCGGCACAAATACATGCTCTTTTAACCATAACATTCTCACACACTTTGCGTGTTATTTTAGCAATTTCATATTGAATATTGTCCTGTAGCATCGGAATTGTTGGCGTAGAAAATAGTCAGGAGCCATCAAATCAGGTGATCGAGGAGACCAGTCGATATCATCACTATTTGAAATTATGCGGCCAGGAAAAATTTCTCACAAAATTTCAAACGTAGCTCGGGCTGTTTGTGAGGTAGCATCGTCCTATTGAAATCACTTGCCTAATTGACCCAATTCGGCCACCAAAATTTTTTCTAACTTGTGAAAGCGATCACCATTAATAGTTATAACATTGCCATTATTATTTAGATAAAATGTTTTAATGACTTTAACACGTTGAGGCGTTAGATGGTCCATAATAAATTGTAAACTCTCTACGACTACCAAATGTGAACTGACAAATGGCGGCCAAACAAAATCTGCCTGGAACATAATATTCATCTGTACATACATTCTGTGATCATTATTCTATTTCAATACTTTTTTGTCATAGTTTTTTTTATAAAATTTGCTTCATCGATCAGTTTGCAAAATATTCCTGATGTTTTAAATAGTTTCTGATGTACCAAAAATTCTCAGCTTTTTTAACTGATTATGTTGTATCAGAAATAGCAGCTAAATAATCAGTTAATCATATTTATCACATTGTTGGTACCTACTACCTGCATTTAAAGGCAAATTTTAAATTTACAGTCTGGAAATTTATTTCTTATTTTTAATTATTAATTTTCTTAATTTCTTCAAAGAGTTCTTTTGCTTAAATTGCCTTATTTTCATAATTTTGTTGTTGTTTTATAGGTGATTCCCAAAACAGAGCCTCCTGAATTGATTTGGGCAGAGGCCATTATTGACGAGGGGCCTGAAGTAGTCGACTCGAGTTGTGATGTGGATTGTGAATCGTCCTCAAACAAGATCTGCGATACGTCCATTTTTTTCAGTCACAATATTGATAAAACAGATACTAAAAAATCTAACCATGTAAAGAAAAGTAATACAAGTAAGAAAAAAAAAAAATTAACGAACCGTAATAAAATTGTATGCCTTAATGCAGATATTGACAAGAATGAAGATATGGTGGAAAGTGGTAAAGAGAACATGGTTTCGGCCATTGAGATAGAAAATACAGTTGATAACGTTTTACATAGTACCCTTGCTGTGGAAACTCTCAATGGCCTTGTGAACTGCGAACCAGAACTTGACACAGGTAAAGTGTTCTCTTTTATTCTTCAGTTAATGTTTAATAGATATTAATTGAATCATTCAGTTCCAAATTCCACCCTGATTCATTTTAATATATTGTATTGTGATATCATACAGACATGATTGTGTCTTTTCAATTTTATTCTAAATTGCAATAGAATATTTAACCGAGTTTAAGTTTATAGTTAATTAATAACCGGTAGTTTTTCTGAATATCTCATTAAATAAAATGTTTCAATTTAATGTAGAATGTAAAGAAGTGCGCAGTTGTGTGGGTTATACAAGTCCAAAGTTTCCTTGTCCATTCTGCACCCGCATCTATCACACATGGGGTTATCGCAGGCGTCACATCAAGTCCCGACACAGAGCTGATAAGTAAGTAGTATTTCTCTCACTTTATTTTCTTTCTCATTTATGTATATTTTAAATTAATTTTGCCAACCCACCACCTCACTTCTAAAATGGGGCCTGTGTTTTTATTGTAGAATTTTTATTGTATTATGGAAAAAAAAACTATTTTTATAGTGATTTGGTATTTGTTTGTGTATGTTTCCTAGCATATTTAATAGACATAGGAAAGTAGAGCTTATTTTTTTTATGACTGAATTTTAAGAAATAGATAGAATTGCTAATTCTACAATTAAATGGTAAAACATTATTTAAAAGTTTATTCTGAAAGTATTTTTGAGGTTGGTGGTATGCAGTGTTTTTATTTCCTGACCTTAAATGTTACTACATATCTGTCTGTAATTATTTTGCTTGTGGTTACTGCCCATCCATGTTAGTTCTGTTTTTGGAATCTGACTTAGTAACAAAATATGAAATTGATATTGCATATTTTCTCATTTGTATATTTTTTTTCTCCTTTGAAATAAAATAAATTTAATTACTATCGCATTGTTATTTTAATTTTTTTTATGGATTCTATTACTATATATTTTTTCATTAATGTGAACGTTTTTAATTGAAAATCCAATTATTTTATTTATAAATTTAATTAATTGTATGATATGTATGCGTTGCCACAATGGCCAATAAAAGATACCAGATATTCTATTTAATATTTGAAAAAATCATAGTGTATACGACTGAGTCTCAAGATTTATATATGATTTATCTGTGTGGTCTCACTCTAGAACTTTTGTCCTAATAATCATCATTTTCTTGTCTAAATTTTTTCAATTTAATATAATTTCAGTGATGAAATGAACTGTTAATTGTGATGTGCGATCAGTATTCGATTTTAATAATTATTGTAACTAACATTTTACTATTAGAGGTTTTGTTTCTAGTGTAACGGGGATTGCTCGCCGAATAATCAGTTATCAATATCATTATATTTGAATAAAAATCTCACAATCACAATCAAAGTGGTGGTTTAGCACATCACTAATTTAGTTTAGATATTTAATATTTTCACACAAAATATAAACATTGATGATAGTATATATTTTCTTTTGAAGACCGGTATGCAAATGGTGTTCTTCAGTATGCGTATCTCAGTCGAGCTGGTTCGAGCACGTGGTCCGCAAGCACGATGTGGGGCGAGTGGAAGCCAGGGAGTGTTTGGTTGTACTCGTAGAGGCGCATGCTGTACTTACATGCCCCTCCCCTCCTAGTCCATCTGCCCTTCTAGCTGACATACACGTGGATGATGTTGAATGATAGAATATTGCTGCTAATGAGGTAAACATTTTTCAGTTTGAATTAATTCAAAATTCAGCCTACTGAAACACGGTGACTTAAATATAATATGATCACACTGTTAATTATGATTTCTTTACAAAATTTTAAACACGGGTTAATATTTTTTAAGGTATGTGACAATTATCTTTTTTTATTCTATGTTTATATATTAACTATGTCTAAATGATTAATAATACTTGATAATTAACAAGTGGTTGTAAAAATGGAAGTTGGAAACCAAAAGCCATGAAACATTATGAAACAGCAAATTTTTAACAGTCATTGATTATTTTGTTAAAAATGTATACATATTATTAATACCTGTAAACAGTAGAGCTGTAACTACTTAAAAATTAACTCTCATTTGCGAGTTTCATATTTGAGTCATCTTGGTTAACTCATTTAATTTTTGTGTGCACTTCCTTCACCACAATTCGTCGTGCTACTTCGATACTTAGTTCATTAATGCAATAAATATTTTGGAGTGAACATAACCGAAGGTAAAGGCACCAAACGCAAGCTTCTGTTCAGGAATGAGTTTCAATACGTGAATGGCCATTCCATGCGCTTTTTTAAGCTTTATTTCGTAACCTATTCTGTGAGTTTTGGACCCATTGTTTTTTTATTTTTAATATAAATAATTTTGTAGAAGTTATTGCAGAGGATTGAGAATTGAGAATTGAATTAGTATATATTTTTTGGTTTTTAAACCAAATAATGAGAGGTTGCCGTGTATTTATAAATCCAGTATATTAAAGAAGTCAATTAATATTTGATATTTAATTTTCTGATTATTTCTTGTGTCGGGCATATATATATTCTTGATACTTAATTGCTTATTTTTCAATGAAATAATCATAACAAGAGTAGATAACGGGTGTAAGGTTTTGGCGAGAATTAAAAATTATTTTATATCGTCACCAGAAAATCAGCAATAATTTGGTGTAACTACTGCAAATTGGGCACTTTAAATATTTTAATTAAAAAGTATATGATACTTCTAAAAAAATATTAGAGTTTAAAAAACTACAATTCCAATTTGCCTCAGATGTATTGATAAATCATATTGTTAATTCTTTATGTGCAATAAAATGAATATATTTTTAACAAAATTACATTTTAACCATCTGCCTGAATTTGACATTAAACGCTTGAAAATTTAAACAATTTACTATCACGTTCCTTAACCGGTTGACCTTCTGAGGACATTTTAGGGCACAATATTTCGGGATAGATATTAAAAATGAGTCGAAAATGTAAAAATTTTTTTTAATGCTAACGTTTTTTTTTGTGAAGTCGCAATTTCAGAACATAGTTCTGAGGTATTTTTAATACAAAAGTAGCCAAATATTTTTTGATAAATTGATTTTTTCTGTATATCTTTCTAGTTGATTAATTTAATTTGCATTGAAAATGATCAAGCTTCGTCTTATTAATCCCAACCATGGTATAAGCATTATGAGATATAAGTATTTAAAAAATGTTTTAATTATATGATTATTTTGATTAATTAAAATATTTTATTGATTTCAAATTATTTATTGAATATAAATAATAAAATGTCTATTTTTTATTGGATGATTTATGGCCTGAAGCATAGATATAGAATAATGATGGGGTCCATTTTGGGGATATTTACTTCAAAGTATGTAGATTTAAAGCGTAACATGATTTTGTAAAAATTACATATGAAAATTTTTCAGAAGTACAGAATGTCTATATACTCCTTCATTTTTGAATCATAATTTAGTCAGGTATTCACATATGTAAAATATTGGGGACAAGGTCTGTTACATCCTATATATACATATACATAAAAAAGTTTCCTGTGGTTACTATGTATGTACACAATTCAAAAAATTATTTTCAGTTTTCATTTTAATTTTTGTTTTACAGAATAATTTTTTTTGACGGGTTCTGGACTTGATGCGATTAAAAGCGTTTGTCTGAGTAGGCAACTGGTTAAAATTTTATGGATGCTATTCCACACAATGTTTGCTTGCGGTTGCTCACGTAATATTAAATTGTCTTTCTGGTGACTATTTTTTGATGTTGTGATTTGTAAACTGACTATATTATGGTGAATATATTTTGATGTTGTGATTTGTAAACAAAGTATGTATACTGGAATAATATAGCAATAACTTGTGTGGGAATGTGTCCCATTACATATAATATTTTCATACTGTATTGTAGTGCAAATTATATAATATTAATAATGCATATTATATTTTCACATCTATATATTAATTGCATACTAAAGCGACCAAGCCTAAATAATGTGAATTCATTTTATAAAAATTTTGAAAATAATTGTCGTCAAGTTATACTTACAATTAAATCAATGTCGTATGTACTTAATTGTAAAGGAAATAATCTGTTTCGGTACAGTTTGATACTTTATATTAATTAATGATAATATTAATGTTTTAATTTTATATTGTTGAATTAATAGTGATTATTATTTGTTATATGGAGCACTCTGAATAAAAGCCACATATCTTAATTTTCAAAAAGATCACATTCTCATTTATTCATATCACATTCCAGTTAATATGAATAAAGTAAATGATATTTAGTCTGGTATACTTAATTCAGTATATTTTAATTTTAAAAATATTATTGTGAACCAAACCATTGTGTGGATTCAAGATTAAGATTTAATAGAAAAAAATAAATTTGCATAAAGTACAAATACAGATTTACAATTTTCTTGTAAATGAAATGTGGGCTTATATTATTATTTTGATTGTTCTAAGTACTGCTACTGTTTTAAATTTTGCAATTTTATAAAATATATTTGCTTTTTTAAATTTATGCATCAATTATGACAAGGCAAAAGGATTTTACACTCATTTTAAATGAATGTGTACTCGGATCTCAAAAAACCTTTTTAAAATTACTAATTACTATTAAAATAAAATCAAACATTTATTCTCTTTAAAATTAATGTGACTGTGAGATATTTTAATACAACATAATTAAAGTCAGAGGTTTGTACTTCTGAAAAATGTTGTAATTGTCAGTTATACCCTTTTATATTTCCAGTCGATATTATATCAAATATGAAAATTTATTAACAAATCGATTGGTGTATAGAATGCGTACTATGCAGGTGCGTACAAGCAAATACTTCTTTATAATATCTATAATTATCTAGTACTGATCTATTCATCTTCTTGGTGAATATCTCAGTTATTTATTAAATTATGAAAAGGTTTTCTTTAGTAAATAGCATTGAATCAAATAATCATATTAAAAAATTTGCTTAAAAAAAGTACTATAATGACAATCTATAAAGCTGTGTTTTGTTTTGAATTGTGACACTTAAACATTAATATTTATAATCTTGCATATTTGAACTATTTTCAAGAAATTATTTGAATTTCGGCTGAAGGACATTACATAATTAGCTTTACAATATTTATATTTAACAGTAGTATAAAAAAACGGAGCAGCTTATTTTTGTATAGATTATGATAATTATTGTACTGAACGTTGGGAACCAGGGTGGAATCCGGTTAAAAGAATACACAAAGCACCGACCAAATTATTGTAATCATTTAACATAAAAAACTTCATATTTATTAGTACACTGTGACATTATTTTACTAGTCATTAAGATAATTTTGAATGTTGTAAAATATTTTCAACTGTATATGCGGTTGAGAAATTATATTTTTATATTAGTTATAGATATAAGGTTTGTCAATAATGAATGAATATCAAAATTATTTGCTGAGATAATCAATTTAATGAATTTGATTATGTGCCATGTTATTATATTAAATACCAATTAAAAATAAGTCATTCAATGCAGCTATTTTTCATACATCATTACTAAAGTCTTTAAATTTCATTATCGGACATATAATCTGACATACCTATATTTATATTGTTATCTTAATTCTAATAGCATGTAACTCTTTTTTCAAATCAAGATTATGATTGATCTGTGTAGAGCTTGTCGAAATACATCCGCCTCACTCTTCAAGGAATGTATCTAACGAGAGAAAGACTTGCTCAAAAAATGAGTTACATACTATTAGAATTAATGTAACAATATGTATTACCATATACCAAATGAATAATCAATGCTGCAGCATTTGTTTCTCTGTTAACGCTCTCTGGCAACAATAAACATATTTTTAACATTATCGACATTGTTTCTTGCAAATAAAAAATTTTCCTCGAAATAATATGTACATAATATTATTTTTTCATTCATATTTGTGATGTTTGAAACATAAACATTTTTTTATATTAGACATTTAAAATAAAGTATTTAATCACTTAGATTTTATTTTTGGATTTCAATCAGTTTCCGCTAAAGTATGAATTTTTTAAATCAGATCAAAATAAAACTAATTCTAAATATCTCTTTGTTTTGCTCATCCCAAGTTACATATATAAAATCTGCACAATGGACCCGAGTTCCTGTTATTGTATGTTGAAAGGTTTGTAAAAAATGTACTCATTGGAACTGGTTCCGCGTCATGTTTATCGGCTGCGCTTCGATTATTTTCAAAGAATCAAAATTTTTGTATTTATTAAATGGTCAGAAAACTCACATAAATTATCATTCTTTAGTGGTTAAATACAAAACTGTTTTGGTTTACCGATTACAATTTATTATTTTGAAATTTCAGTTATAAAATTTAACAGCCGTACCTGTGTAGTTTCATTACATTTACATATAGAAAAAAAACATTATGACACTGAAATTATTTTTGGTGACAACATAAATATTATATATGCAGTTTTATTCAACTCTTGTCTATTGTGTTTTGTATCATTATTGGTTTAAAACTCTGTGGCCTCATTTTTTGTTTAATAAATTGTATTACTTATGTATGTATTTAATATGTGTAGTTTATTTATAAGTGGAAAAATACAATATTTATATTCTTAATAATGTTGCTCAAATACAGAAAGTTCAAATGAAATGAAGTGAGAATAAATATATTTTTAGAAGAAAAGTTTTTCGGAATTTGGATTGGCTATTTTTGCATTGATATTGAAATGAAAGTAATTTTGAGATTAAGAAAAGACGAGTTATTAGAAAAGTGATTAAGAAAAGACTGTTTTTCGATTAAATTTAAACGCTGGAAATATTTTCATGTGAATTTGGGGCAATAATCTCGTATATGTGCTGTGTAAATGTTTTTTAATGTAAACTTATTTTTAAAATAAATTTATATCAATTTTTTAATCATCTTTTTAATAAATTCTTAATTCTTTTAGTCTTTTGTTTTATTAATTTCCCTACGATCCCTAGAAGTATGAAATGAACACTGCGGGGAGGCAAACCAATTAAAATAATAATGAAACATCGAGTACATTTTATTTCATAAAATCTAGCCTACTTATAAATCACACTTGCTTACAAATAAACTGTGTTATATTTATTAAGTTAAATTAAGGCATTGGTTACTTCGGTTGAACAAGACAATAAACTTTTATTTGACATTTTTATAACTGAAGTATATAACTTATTGTGTTTTGTATCTTGAAAGCTGCAAAAAAATGAAAATATCTGCAACTCATTGCTGAAATAAATCACAAAAATAGTAAAGGGATTGCGAAGACATATCATTATAAGCTTACATAGTTTTAAAGACTTTCAATACACATAATTTAATAGGTTTCACAAACCTAGTATGTGATGTACTATTTATGGAGGATAACGTAAACTTAGGCATTTTATCAACACACAATAGTTAGGGATTGTAACTATTTACAAATCAATAACATATCCTTCGACTGTAATACCTGGAGCTAGTTCAACAGTTTCTCCACCATTGCCATTTAATAAGCACGACATGAAACTCTGAGATGAATCTGTTCTCTTAACAGCCATTTTAAATCTTTCGATTGAATCTTTTCTTTTAAAGTCTTGGCATGACTTTGGCCTCGGTGGAGCTTTACCTTTTCCACGGTTCAGTGTATCTGGTGTCGGTGGTTTAGAACTGTCCATGTACGATGGAAGTGGAACTGGAGAATATGATCCAATTGGTACCAAAACGGGAGATTCTCCGGAGCGCTTCATGGATGCGCGGTTTCTCGGAGTTTTACGGAGCATGGCCTGAAAATTGAAGGGTGGGTCATCTCCCTTTAGAGAATCTGAGCTTTTAGCCAGTTGCTGAAGTTCTTTTATGGGATTATTTATATTATTTGGTATGACTCCATAGGTATTTCTATTTTTATCACTTTTAGGAGTTATTAGTTTAGGAAACTGCCAGTCATCATCGCAATCATTTTCTATAAAGTTGTTGTTGGTGACGGTTGATCTCGGAGCTGGTGTGGGATGGGGCGTATTGGTAGGAGTGACTTTGGATGGTGTTGGAGGTGCGTGCTTTTTTTTGTAAACTGGTGTTCGACTGGGCGCTTCATTATCGAGCCAAGCTTCTTGTTGAATACAACTGTAACCTTGGGTATTGTAAGTTGGCGAGGTGTATTCGGCGAGCTGGTTCTCACAGGTCGTCTCAATTATCGGCAAGCTTTTTGGTGGTTGAGATGGGTCGCGACTGTAGGGTAGATGAATGAGGCTGCCCTCGTCTGATACTGGAGATATGTCCATCTGTGGAGATGGAGAGGTGGGTCTCTCAATTTTACTGTTTTGCATTGAAGAGCGGATCTGATGGCTCGCAGTGTAATTTCGTCTGCGAAGAGGTTCATCCCAAGTATCTGGATCTGAGTCATAACCCAATTGCAAGGTGTCACTGGAAGTAAGATTTGTTAAAACATGTCAGAAATTAATATGTTGTGAAGAAAAACTTAATTTTTTGCTGAAAAATGAATTTAATCATACACTTTCTTTATGAAAATAAATGAATAAATCACATATTTCTTTTTTGAAAATAAATTAATGCAGTGGTGCCTTGACTTACGAGTTTAATTTTTTCCGTGACGGAGCTCTTAACTCAAATTACTCAAATCAATTGAAATGCCATTAATCTGTTCCGGGGCCTGTTATGTTTTTAAATAAGAAAAATGTACTTAAAATAATGAATATTGTATTGCTTCTCCATCAACCACACCATCAGCAGCTTCTCCATATTTTCATGGATAGATATCCGCTATTTAGAAATTATTTTAACGCCCTTGGCTGGCATTATAACCTCTTTATTGACTCTTTCTACTTCAGTATGGTGGAGATCATAGAAGTGTTACGCTCATACTGCTTCGCCAAGTCAACTACACGCACACCTTGGTCATGTTTTTTGATAATTTCTTTCTTTAATTTAATGCACATTATCCGCTTTTTTGTCTTAGCACTCACTTTCTTTAGAAGTATGGTTGGAAAAACAAAGTTTTGCAAAATAACTGCAACCAGAATACTGATGCTTCCACTCCATAACTGCTTAAAGTGAACGAGTGAGACACGGGATGCTGAGTAGATGTTGCGGCAGTATGCGATATGGTGTTTGCGGTTGCCTGATGGGGTATCTGAAGCTGGCTCATAACCTGAATTTTAGTTCTCAACTCAAAGCAAAAAATCGTTGAAAAACTCGTTAATTGGGACACTTGTAAGTCCACTAACCACTGTATATAACATACTTCTTTATGAAAATAAATGACTGAATTGACATTATCATAATTTAAAACATATTTTTGGTAATATTGAGCCTTTTTAACATGACTTACCTACACTTGGCTGAAGGATCGCACATGTACGTAGTATCAAAGTAAGAAAGTTCTAATATTCTGAATGGAAGTTTCCACACTGACAGTTGGGAAGGTCCCAGGAATTCTAATGGTCTAGCCTGAGGGTCTATGCGATCTAGTATCACGCAAGCACTAGTATTCATCAAGCTCTCCATCATCACCTGATTGAACAGGTGAACCTGCAAATTTTACATTTAAATTAACATCTTCTCTTTGATAGTGGTTTATGTAAAAATGAAAGTAATGGTATTAGTAACAGAGAGATCATGATTACCTGTTGTGAAAAGTTTACCAAATCTTGGTACCGTACGGCTCGGTACTGCAGCAAGACTTGGAAAATAGTTCGACTGCGCCATTTGGCTGCAAAACGTCGTAGAAATTCTGCCGTGGCTTCGTCAATATTACCCGTTGTTTTGTTGATGAGAGGACCATACGCTTTACGTACGGTGTATCCGCGAAAAGCTAAGAATTGTGACAGGTAAATAGCAACATACTTTGTGTGCATAATGTGACTACGGATGAAACATAATCGAAGGTTTACCTTTCTGTATCCTAATGGCTGCATCTTCCTCCGACATATCTTTCGTACCATGACGCTGTTGTTCTGTCGCTGGCAATTGAAAATGCAAAGAATATGCGTGAAAAGGCATTTTAATTATGTAATTTGTTGAATAAAATTGTTTAGCCCTTCTCTCTTACCTGCTTTGATTGATTTGCTTATCTCCATCCGTCTGCGCGCGAGGAAAGCTCTCATCATGGACTGTACCTTCACAATTTTCTTGACTTGAACCTCGTACAATCTAGAACATTAATTCACCAGTCCCCTTTATAAATTTATACTCCTCTTACATGTTTATTTTTACACTGTATTATATTTTAACTTGTCCTTGGACACACATAGGATTGTTTCTGTAAAATAAAGTATACAGTCGAGCTCAGATGTAATAAAGATGTAATTAGACTTCTTTTTTTTTCTTATCTCAGTTGCTTCGAAAAAATCATTAATGCATCCATTGCGCCTTGAGCTTGTATTGTTCATTCTGAGTTTGATTAAGTTTTTATCATTCCCATCATTGTTTCTGTTGTCTTTATTATCCTGATTGGAGTTGTACCTTGTTGAGTATATACAATATTAGTTTCTGTAGGAAGACCACTAGAAAATAAATTGTCATCATCTCGCACAAATCTGTCAATGTCGTTATTGAAACACGCAATATTGTTATGTAACACCCATTCAGATAATGGTCAATTTTCTTTATTTTCATCATCTTCATCTGTGCTTGAAATT
This sequence comes from Eubasilissa regina, assembly GCA_022840565.1. NCBI lineage: Eukaryota > Metazoa > Arthropoda > Insecta > Trichoptera > Phryganeidae > Eubasilissa > Eubasilissa regina. Next base: position 35,318,919 of record JAINEB010000018.1, read on the forward strand.
TCATTGCACTTTAGATTTGATTTCTTGAAATAATTGTATATGGTTGTCAATTTTACATTATTCCACAAATATGTGAATTTTTTTTGCACCTTTCAGTTGTGATCTTGTTATAAGCAAGTTCGACTATAATTTAAATAATTACCCGCTTATATTGTGGCAGCATTAATGTTACAATTTTTAAATTTATTAACAAAAATGGTACCTTCAAAACAAAAATGTCACATTTTCTTTATTTGAAAAAAAATTCACATTTTACTCCAGTGCGACATATCAGTTTCCTTTCAAATATGCCTGTGTAATACACAAAAAGACACTGGGATCTCATATATATAATATGAGAATATAAATAGGACACCCACCTGGACAAGTATTCAACGTTGTAATATTTTAGGAAAACTTTTGTTTTTCCAATCACCCATCCTTCCATTTTCAATCTAATCAGTAACAGTCTGCAGTTATCCTTTGTAATATCGACATTTTCATCAAAGTCGAATGCCAAAAATTTGTATCTGAAATCACATAAATTCATCAAAATCAGTGGCGTAACTCAAAAACAGAACTCCGAGACTCGAGAGTAAAATTTCATCCATGGGAGTACTATTTTATTGATTTTGTGTATATCTAGCGTTGCCAAGTAAGTTAACATATACAGTAATATCCCGAGTTACGTAAGTAATGCATTCCGTAGATCTTTATATAACTTAAATTTTAAGCAAGTCGAATTTGTAAATTGGTTAAGTATAACTATGTAAATAAAAACTCAATATTTATTATTAATTATTATTACATATTTTATAAAAGAACACAAAACGCGACTTAACATGTATTGATAGACTTAAAATGTATCACATCGATACCCCCGAACAATCTTCGTGGCACTTCGTTAGAGTAGCTTAATAACCCCAAACGAGATTTGAAGCAGTCGACAAGTTAGAATATACAAAACGCGCAAAAGCAAGTTTTTTACACACCTGCGAATTTACACATGTAAGTCGCATGTTACCTAACTCGGGGTGTTACTGTATTACGAATTCTGATCTAACCTAAACCAACCTAATATGTGAATTATAAATTATCGTAACATATTGTGAATTTTATCGTATTACTTAAAAAATAATAGGTATTTGAATATCAATATACTAAAGGTGAATTTAACAACTTTTGGAATTATACAATTAAATAATCAAATAATTACATAATTATTATCATAACCTAGTCTCAATTAAACAAGTATTTTTGCTTAAGAACAGATATTTAATGATATTTTTGCTTGTAAGCTAAGTGAGAAGTTTAACATTATAGTTTTGAATAAAATTTACCTTCTTGGGGGCACTAAAAATACGCTAGATGATGAATTGAAAACAACCATCAAAACACAAATTATACTCTTGTTTTTTCTGTGTACTTTGACATGTCAAAGGTAGTTTTTTCTGTTAACTATAGAAAGCAATTAAATCGGGTTTGTTATTAACCTTCATGCGCTCGCATGGGCGGTCAAGTCTTTTTGAATTTTTACGTAAAACTCACTCCACAAAGCTTAGAGGGCTGTGGGAAGGGCATGTATTCTTTAGTTGCACTCTCTTTCGCTAGATCCTACTCACAGTTCACTCAACTCACTTCTCTCTGCCACTCATTACAGCTTCAAACCAGGTGAGGTTAGGATCGACGGTCAGTCACCGTCTTGCGAGTGCTTACCAGATCTTTTCTACACGTCAACTTCAGAATGTAAGTTTTTTTTTTCATTCCTCTATAATTTCTCTATTTTATAAACTTTTTCAGTACTCCAGTGTTTGTGTATAACTTTATATAAGTTTTTTTATTTCACTATTATTGTTTTTTTCTTCCTGCTTTTGTACTTTTTTCTTCAAAACATTTTGTTTGGTCAAAAGTAACAATAATGGTTATTTAAAAAAAAATTCTAATATTAATATATTCACAACATATAGGGTTAAAAAAATTAAATGACTGAAAATTTAATAGCTTTTATTCTCATGTTCCATTTGAGTATTTGACTTGTTTTTGATAATATTTTATTGATAAATAAATAATTTTGATCAAAATTGTGTTAGAGATCTTATGTCCGTATTATATTGAAATATGCACTTTAAAAAAAGAAAACCTCATAAACATGATAAAAAATCTTGGGCGGTCAACTGACCGCCCACGCGAGCGGGCGTGTCAATCTATCTAGCGCGAGCGCATGAAGATTGATATCAATTTCCTGAATGCTCCCTATCATAAGACAACACAAAAAAAAAATGCACTTGCTCAAGTTTTGTCTAATGTTACCTCCTGATGAACTCCGCGAACGGTATCCTAACGGAGAATCCCTGCTGTCTGGCGCGCGCCGTGTCCAGTACGGCCAGCGCGCGCAGCTGCTGGCGCACCACCTCGGGCTGGAAGGCGAGGGGCGCGTCGTGCTCGAGCGAGGCGCGCACGCAGCGTACGAAGTGCGCGCCGCCGCTACCGCTGCCGGCCGCGAGCGCGCGCAGCACCTCGAGGCTGGTCGCGCGGAAGATGCAAGAAGCGGTGCGCATTCGGTGGACCTGGGAATACTGTCCCTTTGATTCGGTGTTATACTTCTGAAAAATGTTACATTTTTTTGTTAAATTTTTTATGTGAAATGACCCCAGAAGCACCAGATAGAGTAAATCATTAAAAACCGATAAATTAAATGACAGTATGTGTTTATCATTCGCGCCGTTCGTCTGACGGATTGACTGCGAATATAATGGACAAATATTTATTCACCAATAACTTGTGGTCCGATTGGGATAACACAATGTTCATTCAACTCGTCCGACTTAACCCAACGAAATAACCCAACGTGTGTTTAATACAAAGTTTAATTTATTAAAGTAATCATGTTGCACCAGAAAGCAACCGCCATGTCAATTAATGATATATGACAACTCGGATTATGTACCTTTGTCTTCTGGTCAGCATCTTTTTCCTTCGCCTCGTTCGCATGCTTGATCATGGAAGAGGGAGCGGTCAGACTTCCTGATTTGGTTAACTTGTTGGTGAACAAATGTCTCACAGTTTGGTCACTGGATGCCCTCAATGTCTCGATCATCTCTGGCGGAAGGAAGTCGCGATTCTTCTCAGCCAAGTCCCTGGCATCGTAGTTGATTTTACCAGTGTAGTGCGCCACGCTGAACTCGTGGCTCCCAGATAACTTGACGTAAGGACCCTTGGACGAGTTTTTGATGGTACCTGAAATAAAATGGGCAAGAATACCTCTTAAGTACAAATATTCCATGAAAAAATGTACAAGTACTCTGTGGAATTGGTAAAAGGCATAGTCACACGCAGTTTTGAGTCAAGACATTTGAAATAACGCAGTACAATACATTAATAAAAAAATGTTTAAATAGTATATCAAATTGGCAGACGTAAAGATGCCTTTAATATAACACAGCTTCAGTAGGGAAATATATAGTACAGTAATAATGTTATATGTATGTATTGAACAAACCAATTAGATCTGCGCAAACAAGCAAATTGTTTTTAAGTGAAGTGAAGTTGGACTATCAGAATTAAAAACTATAGCCGTGGGTTACGCTAATCCATGTACGTCTAGAACTTAATAGGGTCTTTTCAAAAGATAAAAATAAATTTAGATTATTCCTCTTTAAAAAGGATGGTTAAATATTTAAATGGACTTACTCATTATGTACTCCTGGCCCCCGTTGGTACGACAAGCTTCATCCAGGATGTAGAACAGTCCCAGCGGCCTCCCCATCAGCTGATCCACGGCAGCCTTGTTGTCGTAAAAGTGCAGAGTCACCACTGGCACTTGTTCTTCTTCCTGCTCTTGCATCTCCCAAGCGAACACTCTCTGGTTATACAAGAACTGCATCTGTTCGTTCATTGTGTTGACAATCAACTGCTCCAATCTGTTTCGGTGGAAGCATTCGAAGCCGAACATGTCTAGCAGATTTATGGAGAATTTGTCGCCGCTGTAATAAATAAAGAATTATTTATGTGTTCGATCCCGATAAGGCCATTGCATGTATCTACAGTGATATCACATAATAAGATTTGCTAAGATAATTTAGCAAGCGTTGGTTTGAGAGAGATTGCAAAAGGATGGTTGAAGATACAAATTTTTACAGAAATAAAGTTCTCACAGATTTTGAAGAAAGGAGAACCAAAACAAGCAACGATTCTCAACTAACATTTCGAGGATTTAAACGTTCTTGTGTCAGTGCTAATGTATTAAAATTAAAACGATTTGGAATGGTGTTGGCAATATTAACAACCGGTTTGCGCCAACTAGTAGAGGATGAGATAAATTTAATTTAAAACGTAATATAATTTGTAATGTTAGTTATTTGTGATGTTAATAGAAAGTTGTAATACATTTTTTCATTTAATTTTGAATATTAAAATATGAAAAATAAAAACCTTGACACATTTAATTACCTACATTAAAAAATATCGGGTTCTACGCATCGCTTTTGTTTTATAAATTTTATATTATTATTCTTCATAATAGTTTTGAAAACATAAGAGTTTTTATAAGACATCAGCACTACGATGTGTTCTGATTGGTGATGAGGTAAACTACGATTGTGTGATTGGGTGTTCGATGATTGGTATCACGGTGACAATCACAGTTTACCTCATAACTAGTTCTGATCAATGTATTTTTGAGCGAGATAATTATTTGAGATACTTATTTTTTCTTGCATGTACAACTTCTTTTTAATGAGATCTCTGAACATAGTAGAAAAAGTAATTCCACCATATTTTATTGTATTACTTACAATACAGATCGACTAAACGAGAGTTTTAAATTGATTGAATTGATGATCCAATCCAACAGGCGTTTGTAAATAGTGCCAGCCAGTACATCTCGGGCATCCCTCGCTTCGTCAGTGGTGTGCCTTCTTTTAACAGCAGTACCCTTTTCTACCAGGCAGTAGTTGATCAGCGCCCACATAAATTTGTTCTCGTCTAAGCCTAAGAGTGCGGTTATTTTAGTCGCTTCTTCTATATTTTCTATTTCAGCCGCACCGCTGACGCTGTCCTTGAACCTGACATTGCCCAATATGAGTAGGGCCGCAAGTATCTTCCAAAGCGATTCGATTTCCTCTTCATCAAATTCTAAATCTTTTAAGTGCTGAACAATTTGTTGGAATTTTTGGACGTTTCCTTCCGGATCTTCGCGTTTACCCGGCAGCTTGGGTGGCGTGTCAAGTATTCTGAGGTATCGGTACTTCCTCTCCGGTTCCAGGTTGTAGTCTGCCAGTTTTCCAGCAGCTTCCATGCCGTCGTAGAAGTAGTATATTAAGTTGAAATTTGCATGTGTCCTGAAATCATGTAAAAATATCAGCATTAGATTTTTTGTCATGTATGTTAAATTTACTTACAGCACAGGGGATAATATTATACAATCGCCCCAAATATTGTAATATTTCATTACTTGAGTAAATTCCCTAAATGAAAGCAGAATTATTTAATATGCAAAATATTGAAATGAATGTAGAGACCACTTGCTACTCCTGACTGATTCAAAACTGTGACTGATCGTCGTTTAATTTCGAAACTAGCAATGTGTTTTTTTAACTACGTTAAGTTTAATAAGAATTGTAATGCAGTTAAAGAAATATTGATTTTTGGGTATTTAAAAATAAATGTATTATAAAGACACGTATAACACGTATCTTTCAACAAAAGAGAAATCCAAAAATACGCCAAGAGAATAAAATGGCAATGGGCTGAATACATCCCTCGAAGGACGAACAATCGTTGGACGAATGCAGTTATCCAGTAGTACCCGAGAGGAATCATAAAACCCATTGGACTGACGAAATCGTCAAATTCTGCGAAAATATGTGGCAGCGAATAACAATAAACAGAAAAGAGTGGGAGACACTTGGGAAGGCCTTCATCCAGCAGTGGACGGAACAAAAAATTAGCACAAAAATATAATTTTATTCACAGAGTTTTCTAGCATTAATAGGTAAATAAAAATTAAATCAAAACCGCCAACAAATTAAATTTATTAGTAAAATAAATACGTAAATGTATTTATTTTATTAATGTATGTATTTTAACTGACAACATTTCCATACAAGAATTACAAATGGCGATATTTTCAGAAACTTCATCACAGTTAGTGATCGTGATTAAACTTAAAGATTGTGATTTTGAGCTCATCTCTAATTAAAATAATATTTTTTTCTTTTCTAATGATAGTTACAAATTACAAGTGAGCAGGGTGGGGAAATAATATAATACGTTTACTAAAAAGATAATTAAAATGAACTCCTTTTTATCATTAAAAAAATTGGATATTGTTTTGGGATCACTATTTACCCCGAACTGAACGGAAATTTTTTGACACCGTAACGAAAGGGTTAATGAACATTTTTTCTGCACTCACAAGTCGGTAGACGACACTCTCCACTTTTCCAACTGATACAGAGAGAATATCGCTCCGCTTAGTTTCCCTGACTTGCTGAACGTAATCTGAGTTTGCAAAATACACCGAGTCGAGTCCTCGTTGATGGGCGTGCCCGCGCTGGTCGCCGCGTGGAGTATCTCAACCGCCTTCTCTATCCTCTCCCCAGTTATGTTCTGGTTGTTACCCAGGAAGGCCAAGTGCCTCATGGTGTGAAGCATGTTCGTCGTTTTTCCCGAACGACTCTCACCCGAAAATACGATGTGTTGAGGTTCATTATGATGTAGAGCATCTTGATACGCACTATCCGCTACCGCAAATACATGGGGCTCATTGTCTGAGCGAGATTTGTATCGGTATTTGGCGTGATACTGCAATATAAAATGTTTTTTTTAATAAATTAGATAAATTTTTTACACAAACACAAAAAAATCTATCTAAATTATATACGAGTAGTTATGGTCTCGATCTCGGATCCTTCCATTGCAGTTATATTGCTTTTCCAATTAAGACACAGCAACTGTATCAATTATCGTCAAATGTTGATCTATTTGATTCTCTTTTTTGCGACCAATGAATATTTTTTAAATTTATTTAAATACCTATATTATGTGCTTTTTCTGTCAGTAAATATATTTTAAATAATTAATTGTCTATTACAAATAAATTAAGAGAATTTTTAAACATTATGCAAAAGAGGTTTCATTTAGGTATGCACATGACAAATATTTACATCTACATAAATCGAGGTGGTGCCTCAATATTATCATTTTCCACCACCTGAAGTTGATCTCTTTACAAAAATTAAGCTAGTGCTACAAAAATACAATTTTTCAGCATTCTGAAGTTGACCTCCTTGAATTGGCGCTACAAGATTATTATTTCCCAGCATTTCGAAGCCACATAGGCAATGATGATATATATTTTGAAGTTCAAAGACAATGCTATTAAACTCACCGCTTCTCCATAGATGTCAATTTTCGAGCTTGGATTCGAAATAAGCAGCACATCACCGACGAATGTTTGGAAGGATCCGCGCGCCATCTTTACCTGCAGCTCGTCTATTATGGAGTCCTCAGTGAGCGTTTCCAGCGCAGCGAGATCTTCCACGTGCATTGCCTCGGGTTCAGGGCTAGTTTCGGTTTGCAGCATGCCTCCCTTTATGAACCTCTCTGGCAATCTGCTGGTCCTCCCAGACTCGCTCACTTCATTGGCCAGCATCTTCAGTTCTTGCGTAAGCTAAAATGTACAATTATTTCAATCCGCGTTACTGTTATACGATTGTGTCACGGAAGAATTAAGGAGATATACTCTTAACCTTTCGTTTGCTCTTTGGGAGAGAGTATGTAATCACGCTTTAGTTTCACATATTAAAATTGCCTACAACAACCTTATTATTACGCGAAACCTATGTGGGTACATTCACTAGCGTGGTGCTGGCTCTAGATCACGATTGTACGGTAATTTTAAATCAGAATACGTTATGGGTAAAGTGACCAGACATACTTATTTTGAAGGCTGCAACTTGCACCGAATATTGTACTGCTTTATTTAAATCTAAATGTATAATTTCCACAAGGCGATCGTATTTATACCATTCTTACTCATATTTTTTATTTGCCTACTTCTTACTATCAATTACTAGCATAGTTGTGTGATATCTGCTTCACTTAACCTAACTATTTCTTGAGAAATTTTATTACATTTGTATATGTAAAAATTATAAAATTTTCTTACATATAATAAATAATATATAACATTTTTGAAAACATAAATAATTAATTACATCGTATATTAAATATCATTAGGTATAAGGTATTATAAAATACATATAAACGAAAATACAAACAGATGATAAATTATCAGTTATTGAACTTAAATACTACATATTTTGTACTTATTCTACGAAAAATAGCAAGACTAGATGCTTTGAAATCTTTATAGTATAAACTATTTTGTGTTCTTGCTAGATTTGTTCGTGAAAGTCTAAAATCCCACCGACTTCTCGTAGGATCTTGTTGACGCAATACTCCCTGTGTATTCCGTCTATCCCATAAACCTTTTTATACCGGTCCTTTTTTTGCCCACTTCTATTTAGGGATTTCGCCGACGTGGAACTAAAACTACAAAAGTGCGAGTCAACTGGAGGTGAATCATGATGTCCAACCCAGGACCGAGATCAAGGTAGGCCAGATCCATCTGCCAATATTATTTTCTTGTTCTAATTCGGATTGCGTCAACTAACCATTAATTTTAATCGATACAGTCCACGGGATCTTATCCAAACAGACCTCATAATTATATTTTATAATGAGAATGTCCTACAATGTGTAGAAATGTTTATAAATATCTGTATTATTTGTACTAATGTAATACAGGTAGTTCGATAAGTCATTGGTGGTAATAAAATGTATCATTTCGGTCCCCTTTCATACTTATTAGTTCTGATTTAAAAAAATGCACTGATTTTTCCTTCAGTTAGGGAAATATTTGACTTACATGGTAATCATTTCCTGGCAGCGATGTTATAAACGGATGTTCTATGAGTTCCTCACAGAACGGTCTATGTTCAGGATTTTTTTCCAAGCATCTGAAAAATTACAATCAAGGAGTGAATTTTAAATATAATTGTTCTAACTAAAAATATTAATTCGTCCTACAAATAATAACAGTAAACCGATATACTTATAAAGTGGAACCTCTATATTCGGCATAATGGCAGGAACGATTAATTAGGTCGTCACTAATCTGGGCCTGACGAATATGAAACCTGACAAATATAGAAACAGTTTTTACCATAACAGATAACTGAAATTCAATTAATTCGTTCTCAGCCCCCAAAAATAGTACATAAATGAATACATTTTATGTCAAAACTTTATCTTTATTGTGCTGATGAGATATGGTGGTAGAAGCGGAAGAGGAGGAAAGTTACTAATATTTAGAAGGATTCAATTTAAACATCAGGTAACACTAATTCTGGTGATGGTTTATTCAGTAGTACTCCATTTAATAAAGAACTTTCCCAATGTTGTCTGTTTTTTAAAACATTCGTAAAGTAGTTAATAACATTACCATTGAATTCATTTATGTTTTGGTTGACTATTGCAACACTTGGATGTCACTTTTCGACCATATTCTGCGTTTTGACTCAGTTAGTTAGATAGTATTACCGGGCGGTGGAAGTGACAAATACTCGTATATAAAATATTAACGAACATTTGTTTGTTATCAAAATGTGACGATATCGAACCAGACGAATATAGAGGTTCTACTGTACATTTAATTTAATTTTATTTAAATTATACATAAAAATATAATTTATCCCTATAAATTTGACTTAGTATTTAGAGCTGCAAGTTAAATCTTGAGGCAAATTAATAAAAGTTATCGTATCTTTAATCGATATTGATAAACATTAAATGAATTCTCGTCGTTTGTATGTCGGTCAGGTATATTCGAATAAAATAATGCGCAATGAAAAAATATCTCTGGACGTTCAACTGTTTAACCGAGTTTTGCGTTTTAAGGTAGGTCGGGACTTAAATACGTATTTAATTCACATGTGCTCAATAATCATTTAATTCAATACCAGAAGGAAAGGCAGGTACCTACCTACCTACCTACCTATCAATACAGAGTGCTTTTTGAAATCAATATAATTTTGGGAGGTGCCGAGTATTAATCCTGTTAATTTATCTTATAAGTATATCATTTAAGTAATCGATTTATAATTTGATACATTTTGTTATTTATACCTTCTTGTATAAAATTTTCAAACTGATACCGAATTTTATTAGAAAAATAGTTACATCTTGTGAATTTTGTAACAAGTTTAATTAAATAGTTTATTAATTTAGAGGTTAAAATATTTAAAACATTTGTATTCGTCGGCAGTGCAGTGGTTAGTAACTTCACCCGTCATGCGCGTGAGACTGGAGTTCGTTTCTCTGCCGGGGAGATTTATGTTTTATTTTACAAAATTTATGAACATTTTTTTCGAACAAGGAAAACATATTCTCTACAGGGATACAAGTGTCTGAGATATGAAATGAGTTTTTTTATACAAATTTAATGTATCAATTGCAAACGTATACAGATAAAAACAATTTATCGAAAAAATTGACATTGTATTTGTATTTAATATCACAGACCTACGTTCTGAAAAATTGCAACTTCGCAATAAGGATGTTTTCCTCATAAAAAAAATATTTTTTATTTTTAATTATGTAAGTTTAGTTTAATTTAACTGAAAATTTCATTGACTATTCTATTGATGACACGTTTTGCTGTAATCATCTCTTAGAAATATTATGATTACATAACTTTAATAAATAATATATTGCAAATCTGGATGAGAAATGAACAAGAAATGTTATCATTATTACTCAGATATGAAGTCGTTCAATTCGTTGGACCAGTTGGTAGGTCTCTGTAGGCTCGGAGGAGGATTTCTCACAATCTGGAATAACGCCCTGGTGGGATGCATATCCTGGAAGGGCGCTTGTCCGTCAGCCAGCTCTATGGCCGTGATCCCCAGTGCCCAGACGTCTGCTCTGTTTCCGTACTCCGAGTCTCCACCGCTGACTACTTCGGGAGCCATCCAGCTCGGTGATCCTATCACCGTGTTTCTCTTGCCCATGTTGGTGGCCAGTCTGCACGATAGACCGAAGTCAGTTAGCTTTACGTCGCCGTCTCTGTTCAGCAAGATGTTGCTCGCTCGAACATCGCGGTGGATCACGTTTTGCTCATGGAGATACGTTAACGCCTGAAATGTAATGTGAATGTTATTTTAGTTTCAGTTTTATGATCCGCCTCTCTCTTTAGCCTATAACTGTTCATCTATATACAATATTGGGACAAAATTAAAATTAAAAAAGGATCGGTTTTAGTATTGTTTCGTCTTTCGAGGAATTCTCAATTTTATTAATAAATCTGAAAAGATCAGTGCTTACTTGGGCGTCAAAAACTTTAACTTTAACAATAAAAGATGAAACAACACTGTATACTCGTATATTTGAAAGAAGGTTCATTAGGAGAATTTTCGGAACTGTCAAAGAAAATGGAGTGTGGCGTAGGTGTTACTATCATTTACTACTATGTAAATATGAGTCCAAAGTTACAAAATTAATAAAATTGGGGAAGTTTCGATGGCTAGGTCATATAGAGCATATGAAAAATGTGCAACCCCCGGAATGGCTGCTTAATAATAAACCTGAAGGAAGACAAGGAATTGGTAGACCCAAAATGAGACAGGACAATATAAATAAAGATCTGTTCATTCATGGCTTCAAAATCAGCATAAAATAGCCCAGTGTAGAGACTGGAGAAGGTGAACCCGTACTTTTTTCTCACAATTTTTTTCTTCATAAAAACGTATTTTTTCACATTCTCTATTCTTGCAAAAATGTATTTCATCTCTTTCATCATAATTATAATAACACAAAGTGATATCACTTAAGAATCTATTAAAATCCTTCAAGACTATCTACTACCAGTGAATTATGGATAAAGGGAAGTGATGAATTATGTGTCTGCTAGTTTTGCTCTTGCAAAGTCAAGGTATTAAAAAATATATATTTTTCCAAATTGGTTTTGAAACCGAGTTTTCAGATTTATATTTGACGGAATAGCTGTCGAGGTAAAATATTCATATTAGTCGTATATATAGTACACACTTTTATGGTTTCCTTCAAGATGAAAGCGATGTGTTCCTCCTTCATTTTCCTATCCATACTTTGGAGACCACGAACCAGGTCTATAGCAGCTCCACACTCGCAATACTATATAAAAAAAAAACAGTTTTACATCGGGTACGAATGGAACGGCGCTTACTTCGTTTAAGTTCTTAATAATAAATAATAATAATGGATAATTTGTATAGCGCCATTTTCGTAAAAACTTTCACCTCAAAGGCGCTTTACACATCAGCTGTTTATAGTTCTACAATTATCTTTGTTTTTTAAAATTAAAAATCGTCATTTTCACTTATGGAAATGATTTTTTGAAAAGGTGCATTTTTAGTTTCTTCTTAAATAAAGTCTCTGATGCACTGTTTCTTAACTCATAACTCATTATTAATTTCTGATAACTTTATGTGCCATTTTTTTACGAAATTAATAAATAAAAAAAAAATCTTGTCCTAGGTATAATTGAAATAGATACTTTATTAAAAGATCGGTACTCACCTCCAACACGAACCAAATTTTATGCAAAGGTCCGCTTTTATCACAGTACACCCCATAGAAATCTACCAAGTTGGCGTGCGAGCAAAAGTCCTTCAGGATTCTGTATTCTTCCAGGATGCTTGTCTCGGAGTCTAGGGTGATCGTCTGGATCTTCACCGCGACCTTCTTTCCCGCGGCCTGAGAGTCTGCGGCCTCGTGGACCTGTCCGAATATACCGGACCCGAGTCGCTCCCCCAACTCGTACCGCTCCTTCGGGTCTGGGAGGGTCTCAGGGTTCAAAAGGTCTTCCATTGCGATTTGTGGTTAACTTCCTCGGTATCTGTAACTGAAGAAAAGTTGCTAATGTACACTGTGATCTACTGTTTGATATGGCGGTGATTAATAAAGGTGGAGCCACTAATTAAGTTTCATTAGAGTATTTTTATTTGTTTTTCCTGCGACAGAATGCTAGACCTGAACAAAACATAGTGAAAGAATGCTGAATATTTTTTAATCAAACAGGAAAATGATATATGGTGGACAAGATATAACCATTAGCTATTTAAATTATTTGAATAGTCTTTAACCACACGAAAGTTTAAATTGAGACCACCCCATTGTGCCGGCTGCAAGCAAGAATGGACTACAACTGACTACCTAAGAGGTTCCTTGACAATAAACGTACAGGATGAAGAAGTCAGGCTTAAATTAAGATATTTGTTTGGCGTAGAGGTAATCACCGCTACCATGGCCATAAGAATCTGAAGATAGGCTGCGGGGGACAGACGGGAGTGGAGCCGTATCATGAAGGCGGTCAAGTCTCACAAAGGGTTGTAGCGCTGGTGATGATGATGGTTATAATGGATTTGTTTATAAGTTCCTCATCTCTGTTCCTACTCTCTACAATTTCTCTCTTGTACCTGCTAGGGGTTGCAATATCGGTCTCTTTTTATCAAAACCGGATCCCGGTTTGCTACCCCTAGTGCCTAATCCATTAATATTTCACGCGTACACAACATAACACGTAATTACTACCAATGCATATTAAATTTATGTTTTATTATATTACAAATATAATATTGGGTAGAGAATATTCATTGTATTTGATTTTGATTATAACTCGTCGTACTTATAAAACTATAAATAGACATTGTTGTCTTAGATTATACTTATTACGGTAAATTGAAAGATATTAAATACAATATATAAATTGATTAGCTCCATTAGTGAATGGATGGGATGGGATTATCAAATAGATTTAAAAGTTGAGATGTTCACACCCTGCAATGCAATGTCGGCCGAAAGTATTTTTTATATTCTAATCATAATGATGTTACATTTTAAAATACGCGGCATACCGAGCGCTGCCTTACCGACCGGAGCAAAAACGGTCGAAGAGAGAGAAGGCGAAAGTGGAATGGGGACTCTTTGACAAGCGGAGGAAACCTGGAGACCGGTTGTAAATTTAGAGAGTTTGGGCCCCGATTCATATACGCAGGGGAGCTAACGTCAAAATGGCCCTGACGAGAGCTAGGCGCCAGATTTGACCCGTGACGAGAAAAAATTATCGCACGGCCGGCATTTGGAAGGATGGCGCAGATGCATCGAAGTTCTGGACTGGGCGTGGGCATCAAAGTTCTGACAAGGCTGCGAATTGGCCGCTGCCACTGGCCGTGCTTTTCAATCATAAATAAGTAACTGTGACCATGGCGTGTGACGCCGGGTCAGTCGCTTCTACAGCGAAGTCGTTGGGAGTTAGCTGTTTAGCAATTTGTGTTAATAGTTTATGTGAAATATAGTGTAATAAACGTGAAAATCACTGTTGTTATTGTTAAAGACCACTCCCATCCTTTCGAGACAGGCATATCGACACCACACATACCTTATCCACAGACTGAGTCTAGCCAGTGGCGTGGTGTGCTGGCGTTCGATCCAACGGTGCCAGCGCACAACGTAACAATTGGTTTAAAGAATTTTTGTATAACTATATATTATTAGTTATGATCTTTTTCAACTTCTTCAATGGTCTCCTTGGCATACTCACATACTACAGTTCTCGATGGTTGTTTTCTAATTCGGAATCTCCAAAAATTCTGTTATGTCTTTCTTTACGCTCCTCGGTGTCCTCCCAGTGAACCAGCCGAGGTCTCCTCGCTCTTTTCCTAGCACTTGTGTGTTCATTAAATATTTTTTTTGGGATCCGTATTTCTGTATATATTATAATACGTATTAGAATTGCTTACCGGGTAATAATTTGGTTGATCCAAATCGCAAAAAGTGGATTTCACGGGAGATATTCAGTAAGCTTATTTCACGGGAGATATTCAATAAGCTTATTTGCCAGTTCGCAAGAAGAAGCCATAATAAGGCAGTGCTCGGCACGCCGTAGGAATAATACTGCCGGGGAATCCAATTAGCTCTGAATTTAGATCTGGGGCAGTGGCGTCTTGTGCCATTAACGTGTTGAACGGAAAGGGCTTGATATTAATGAGTCGTACTTATATTCAATTATAAGTATTTACCGGAGTTACGAAAATCCTCTCAGGAAGTCGACTATACCATATAAATATAATTTAAATATGTATTGTATATATATTGCAAAATATGACATTTAAATATGCAATTTAAATATATATTGCATTAAAACTAGGAAATTTTTGACCTGTATGATGAGCTGACAGTCATTCAATTTATAAAATTAAGGTGGTTAATTTATAAATTTAGGCTAGACCATATAGGGCGTATTCAATATAAATAAAGAGTAAACAGATATAATGAGTTGAAATATGATGAAATAACTTCATACTTGAAACGTAACTAGTTGGACAGAAAGTATAATCTCGTTTAATTGAAAATAACAAGTTTTAACTGATCTAAAACATAAATAAAGATATGATTACGAAACTAATAAGACATTAATGTAGGATTAACTTATTTGAGTTTCGAACCCTTGAACTCATGAGTTTAACATGGGCGTGTTTTCTATTCATTTTTCGTAATTTTCTCATGCATAGTGCCAGCGTATATAAAAGTATAGTAGTGTCTAATGCGTTATATAATCTTTAAACTTTTCTATTTTTTAAAGGAGTACCATAACAGTAAAATTAAGTATGCAATATCATCTCTGAACAGTTACGTACACATATTTGCTCCTACAATGTAACATCTCTATGCAAATTCATCTCTATACTGTTACACCTATACACGGTGGTCCAAAAAAAAGTGAGAATATCTAGTAACACGTGAGTAATTTCAAAACACAATATAATTAATTATAATTTTTAATGTATTTTTTTTGCACAATATTTAGCTAATCAGAAAATATCAAAACGCCCCATATTGCATAATCTACTGGATTTAAATCTGGCCACATGCCTGGCTCGATGAAATTAACATTCTCACGATGAAGAAAGTTGATTGTATTTCTGGCTGTGTGAGATGGAGCTCCGTCCTGTTATAATGTGTAGTTACGCTGTAATGTCTAGCTATACTTCAGGCTTTGTTTTGAAACTCTTTGATTATTTCCCTAGCACACCAACGTTTTTCAATTCGCAAATTTTTGATTAGAATACGGTCTTCTGCAGTGATTTTTATCATTCTGGGCAACAATTTGAAAAAAACAAATATAAACAATGGAAAAATGAATAATCAAAGATGGCGACCGGAAATTATCGAAATAAAAGGTAATATAGGTTAATAGGTGAGTAAGTAAATTAATAAACTATTTAAGCTATTGTTGATATAGTTAAACAAATGTTCTCACTTTTTTTGGGCCAACTTGTATATATATTATTATTCAAGTTACACAATGCAACACCTCTGTACAGTTACACATATATGCATTATTCATGTTACACAATGCAACACCTCTGTACAGTTACACATATATGCATTATTCATGTTACACAATCCAATACTTCTGCACGGTTATACTGTACAATAATTTAAAAATATATAGCATAATGTTAAAATATATACTTAATCTGAAAGTTATTAACATTGAGTGCTTTCAACATTGTACTGATCCGAGTATTCTTATTTCTTCTTAATATTATTCTCGTAGCTTTATTTTGCAGTCCTAATACTTGTTGCATTTTTATTCTAGCCAAGAATACACTGCTACTGTAGTAGTTTATTTGAGAAACAATAATGTAGTTCTATACTATTTTACTTGACTCATCAATGGATCTAATCCATCCCAAAAGTAAGATTTTAAGCAATCTTTTTAATCACGTATCTTGTGTTTTGCGAAAAGGATAATCTATTTCATGATGGTACATATATTTAACTTCAATATTTTCTTTCAGATTTTCACTATTTACAATAATTGCTGGGGTAACTGGTATTCTTTTATTTGTAATGTTCATGAATTAGGTTTTATTTTAGTTTATTATTTTTCAGCCATATTGCTATATTTTTCGTCATAGTTTACGATCAATCTATTCCATACATACATTACATTAAATAGATGTTCAATGCATCTTTTATATTTGAAAATATTTGGACAATACTTGACATGTTACATATAGGTATACCTAGATAAATAAGGCTAGGTGTCCAAACATGGTAATATAATATTTTTAGAACTCACCTTGTTACTTTTGTCACTCCCCGAACACCAGAAAATTTAAAAAATGTATTTTGATTACATTCGTGATACGTGTATATCCAGAACTTTGTCAACTATTGTGTTGTCACGACGAGGAACCAAGAGCGACTGTGGAGGACGACCACAGTTCGCCCCGTAATTAGATAATAGAGGTAGGGTGGTGAGGCCATACATCGCTGGCATTAGGGGCTTCTCAGCTTTTTAGTGATTAGTGATTACATTATTTCGTTAAAAGGGGAGATCGTTAATAGTTTATATCTCTAAAGGGCAAAGTAATCTCTCAGGTATTATGTATTGTTAAAACTAAAATCCTAAAATGTAAGCGTTGGGTTGAAGACATGATGTGGACATGAAAATGGTGACATTTGTAAGCATGTACTGCAGTTGCGTAATATTCTATTTAACAGAACGCAGTTTCGACTGTAAAGTGACACAGTGAAAATTATTTTTCTCAATTGTCAATTACCGCTTGATCGAACTTTGAGGTAAGTAATGTGTATATTATTATGTTATTCTCATCAGAAGTGGAATAGCGAGTGGGGTAGTTTGGATTGGGGCAAAAATTGGAGCTGTACTAAATGTGCAAAAAATAAAAGCTGTCAATTTTATTATGTTGAAAATGTATAAAATTAATTGACCACTCAGTAACCAGAATCAGTGATTTACAATTAATTATTTTTAAAACTAATATTGGAGATATTATGTAAGTATTTTTTTTCCGCCCCGGGTACTAAAATGCTAAATTCTGCCCCTGTTTTCCATTATAATGAAGTTGCATTACATAACTGCTTATTTTGAAAGCGAAAATTTGAATGCTTTATGATGGCGATAATAACACAAATAACATTCAATTAGTACTGAATTCACTTCACACGTATGTATACTCATATCTGACTAACCGTTATGCCATTTGACTGCAAGAGAACGCCATACTCTTCTGTCCTGGCATTCCACTCTAGCATTGTTCAATTTCATACACCTTTTTGCACGCTATTGATTGTTGAAGTTGGTTCACATCTACTGATTGTTGAAGCTTCTGACAGGGCTGTCCTCTAATATTTGGTCCAACTGATCATACCAGGACTTTCGCGGACGCCGTTTGTTTAACATTCATGTCTATCAATGTCTAATAATTTAGATCCAAGTAAGATATTGATCTTAATGAAGTTTATTTCGCAAAGAAAGAATTAAGAGAAGCCATTTAAGTCATCACAAAATATTAACATTTTTCAGTATTAGCAAAAATATGTTACCGAGCATTTGGCGGTTTTCTTTTAAGTAAGCCTCTATCTTAGCCGAAAATTAATATCTTAATGATGGGTCAGATAAAAGAATTAAAACAGATTACTTGTATTATTTATTCAATAAGTTATGAAGGGGAAAATTTTCATAAATATTATAAAATTAATCAGTTACACGGAATATAAATGCATATAAAAATTCATTTTTATTTTTTTAAGTGCATGACAAATTATGAATTAAAAAGTCTTTTTGAATACATACATGACATGGTTGTGCATATATTTAATTAAACTTTACAAAAATAAAAATTCTAACCAATTTATTTATTTTATTTCCTGACTGCATTATTTATTACAAAATTTTCACAATTTATGCGCTGTTGTGCAAATTAATATTTAAAATCTACATATACAAGATGAATGTTTTTTTTCATTTTAACATTAGTTTCCGACGACAATTTTTATTTACACACTAATCTCAACATATTCCGCCTTGGCATATTCAATCAATTTAGGTACTTCCCAAAGTAATTACGATTGTTTCTTATACATTTTGTTTTGACACTTTCAATTATGCTACACTAAAATAATGTTCACTTTAAATTATTAATAGCTACAAGAACAATAATAAAATAATTGAACTGTAAATACTTAACATTTGAAAATTTATTTATTATAGTTGTGTTCTGGATTTGCTATGTTTTTATTGGTTCTCACTTTGCTGACACACCATAGTCTATCTTAAAATCAATTGACAAAAGATGGGCTTATATACACTACATTTCGATATCAATTTGTTCTTCTTTTTCGATGTCTTCTGAGACTTCTTTATTTTTCTTCGATACCCCGTTGGTACAGATTTTTTCTACTTTTATAACTCTTCTTCACATCAAGGCATTCTTTTTTTTCATAGTTTCAGAGGTGTTGAATCTAAACATTATTAAATTAAAACTACTACTTTATTTATTCTATTACATCACGTGGCACCAAAAACCCTTCTAAATATGTTATACTTCTCCTTCTCCCGCTCGTCTTCACATCCTACAGTTCAGTTCAGTTTCGTTATATATATATTTTTTAAATCTATCAACCGGTGTTTCCCAGCGCTAAAATAATTTTAGTAACGGCCCTGATAATCTCCCTCCCTCCCATATTATATAGGTATTGAATTTATTTTTAGTTATTGTTCCTGACCATGTTAAGTACATCATTTATTCTATTTTGATAACCTTGAGAAGGATTTCAAAAGAATAGTACAACTCTTCAGAAGCAATGGTTTCGAGGATTTTAAACAGTTTGGATAATTTGGTGCCAAAATAAATAGGTTTTATGATCAGATGCCCTTCCAAACCTTGAAATTGTCAAGGATTTATTATCTCGGGTCCATAATTACTGACGACGGTAGCTGCGAGCCAGAAATTAAACGACGCATAGGTATGTCGAAAAGTTCTATATTCAGACATGACAAAATATGGAAAGACCGCGGTATTTCTAAGACAACGAAGGTCAGATTTGTATAGTTTCTGGTGCATTCTATATTTTTATTTGGTGTCGAATCTTCGATCCCAAAGACAAGGGAAAGAAGACGGATCGATGTATTTGAGATGTGATGCTGGAGACACATGTTGTGCATACCATGGATGGCGAGATGCACGAATGTTTCCATTCTGCAGGAACTGAAGATTAAGGGCAGATTCTCAACCATTTGCCTGAGGCATACCTTCAATTTCTTGGGCATCTTGCGAGAAGGGAAGATGGCTCGGAAAAGCTTGTTGTGGTGGGCCACGTCGAAGGACGAAGAGGAAGATCGTTGGACCGACCGAGTGTAAAAGACAACAGGCACTTCTCTCAGATCTGTTCTAAGAAAAGTGCATATTTAAACACATGTTTTTATTATAAATATATTCCAGAGGTTTCAATTGTTAACAACTGGTTCGCGCGAATCGGTGCCACCTCTGCTCACTCGCGCCCGTGCTCCACCTTCAGCCAGCGGGAGCTGCTCCGGCGGAGTTATTCAGCTTCGTTTCGTCCTTGCCTCATTTGCAGACGGCAATCCAGTCCTCCCGCTCGCACGTGTCGCACTCCACCGTGCAGCACCAGCGGAAGCGGCAGCGGCAGCGCTGCGTGCGGCGCGCGCGCAGCAGGTCGTGCCCGCGGCCGCAGCACAGCGCGCCGCAGCCGCCGGGTGCCGAGCGGCTGCGCGCGCATCGCCGGCCCGCCGTGCCGGCCAGCTCGAGCGCCGCGTCGCGCTCGCAGTAGCTCGGGCTGCGCTCGTAGAACAGCAGCGATTCTGCTGGCGGGTCCACCGCGCGGTCGTGCCACTTCCTCGGGGGCCCCCACTGTAACAAATTATTCAGTATTACAAAAACAGATTAATTTACGCACGTACAATCATATTTTTTATGGAGACCGCATTTTTGTTGTGTTGTTGCATTTTCAGAACACAGTTCTGAGATATTTTAATACAAATTAAATTAATCAACTAGAAAGATATACAGAAAAACATCTATCAATCGAAAAAATATTTAATTGCTACCAGGATTTGAACCTGATTGATAAAGTTGATTGCTTTTAAAAATGTATCAATTGGAAAAATAACAATGTAACGCTTCCCCGGATAGCAAGAGGTCCAGGTTCGAATCCCGGTAGCAACAAAATATTTTTACGATTGATAGATTTTTTTTAGTTGGTAATTTCATTTGTATTACAATCATATTCATTCATAATCGTTAAATCTAATAATTGCATAACCGAAATATTAGATTATCATTGGATGAACTCTCATCACTAAAATAGCGAGATATTGAATGATTCATTGTCATATACTGCAACTTACAAAGTATCAACGTGACCGATGATTTTTAAAACATGCGTCACCACCGGAACGGTACACTACGTATTTAAATCATTTTAAGATTTATTATAAGATTATTTATTATAAGAACACGGTCGTACCTGCCTGGCTGCCACCGTGGTCGCATTTTTGCTAGAATATTTATATTTCTATATTTTTAATCTACCACACTCACCCTGTCGGTCCACGAGGGCCCGCGGCGCCGCCCCCCAGGCCTCTCGCGGCCCGGCCGGCCCGTGTTGCTGCGCCCCACGAGGAGCGCGCCCCTGTAGTGCTTGCGCAGCACGCGGCCCACGACGCGCAGGGGCGGCGCGGCGCGCCAGCACGTGCGCACCTGGCACGAGCCGGACATGCCGTGGCACTTGCAGCGCACCTCCATGTTGTTTTCTACAGCCTGGAAACCGGACAGGAGACATTTATTTAATTTTTATTTATTAAAATACCCATAAATACAACGTTATATATTTTGTGAACATAAATTAATAACCACCCTGTAAATCTCATAATGAGTTAATTTTAGCTAATTATTATTGTGTATACACATCTCATCGCTTACCCTAACTCCAACTTCTTCACTGTTTAATCCCCACTTCTACAACGACTTACAATCTACTCTCTTATTTTTCTCTATCACTTTAGATAATATATTCTTTTGTTACATATGCATTACATGCATTTATCATGTGCTGATAGTTAAATTTATTATATTATTACTTTATAATTGACACTTTAAACATTTAATTATTTTCTAATCTTCTTTTGTTTGTGTTATTCGAATTTCCAATTAGAGTTCCTTTTTCAAATATTTTTCTTTGCTAGATGCAATAAGTTCATATTTAAATATACTATTTAATTCCTTGTATATTATTTTTACTACTGTAAGTTCTTTACAATTACTTTTTATTTTATTTTATTAATTCTATACCAATTTTAGTTACTTGTATATATCTTCACTGGGATTGAACCTGAGTTCAGATATTCAAATGTTACTAGTCAGATTTTTTAGCACAATATTGTACCTAATACTATTAAATTAATATTATTAATCAAATTGTATATAATTTAATGATGTTTCTTCCTTCCTTCAATATTAGTACTAGATAAATTTCAGTGCCCACAAACACTACTCTTTGTTAACCTTTCCTCACCGATGGACGACCTCAAACGAACTAGACATTTTTAATACTTCAGTTATCTCAATCAAATCTAAATTCAATACTTAAACTTTGAAGGACCTTATTTTTATTTTTATTTTTTATCACTCAGATTTTATTCCCTATCCCATTTTTCTTTTCCTTTCGCCTCGAATATTTTCTTACTTTCTTCTATATCTTAAATTTTTTATTCTCAACTTTTTTTCTCACATAGTTTATAGTCTTCTAAAATTCTACTCACTGTTTAAAGTACTTTGTATCTTCAGAGAAAAAATGTGACTGGTTTAATTATTGTTTAGCTTTCATTGCGATTTCTGTATTTACTAATTATCTATCTTTTCCGAATAAAATAAAATAAAATGATGTAAACTGAGTTGACATTGCCTATAAGTATGTGAATATCGCTGTAAATATACTAAATACAGAGTTCATATTTTAGGTATTCCTCCATAATATATTTTTGTATTGGATAAAATAATTATAATATATTTACCAGACGCAACAATAAAACATGTTTTCTCGAAGAACCTGACGTGAATTTGTCAAAACGTGTAAGTGCACGTGCAGAGAGATGCGGACGGCGCAGTGCACGAGGCGCGGGGTACCGAGTGCCCCGCGCCGTCACTTTAGAAACAGGACTTGTCACTTTAGCGTGCGCTGGTCGAGCCAGACGTGTTTATGCGTCTGTATGTTGTCGTTCGTGATGATCAATGTTTTTTCTCATTTTAAGTACTTTTACACAATAATTGATATATATATATATATTCACTTTTGTATATTCGTCAACTATTATTTTAATGATTAATAAAAAGTAATAAAAAATGTAAAATATTCATATTTATCACACTTAAATATTACAAAAGTCTACATGTACACTGAGTTTACAGCACCGGAATATGCGTTTTTATTTTTGTCAAGTAAGGGAAAGGTTAAAAGTTTTGGTACTTTTTAGAAATTCGTTGTTCAAACATTCATAATACTCACATGTTCAAAAATTAAAACATGATATTTTACGTCCCAGTAGGTAAATTCTTTGTTGTGAATAAAGTATCAATCTAAAAATTTAGATTTAATTTTTTTTTATAATAAATGAAATTTTAAAATAAATGTAATACAATTTCATTGCGGGTAAACACACATGCATGACGAGAGAGTACTAATCGTATTACTTCGATTTGTTTAGTGTAATTGTTATTAACATATCCATTCGAGTATCATCTAGGTCAAGTAGAACCGATCATTATGTTAGTGTAACACTAATGCCAAACAAAACTCATTTTTCTACCGAGCTTTTCTGTATTTCAATTCATACTCAAAGGAGTTAGATATTTTCAATACCCCAGTTACCGTAATTAAATCAAATTATGGACAATGATAACATATACTTTTATTATTATTATAATCATTCATATTTGTATCCCCATCCCATCTTCCCTCCCGTTCCCTCTGGTAATGTTTCACTTTTTGTTTTCATTTATCTTTTTCCTTTTTAGTCCTTCTAATATCTTTTCTCTTACTCTTATTAGTCACTTAATATAATTTTTAGAAGGGGAAATGTCGTCACTTTTTAACACTGAGTAACTTTAATTTTTTAATATTGTCACTATTCCATTACAATCCAAACAAAAACGTGTAATCGGTTTAGTTTTTTGGATGAATTTATATAATTGTTTTCTTATTATTGATAAGCTGTACTTGTAAGATTTTGAAATAAAATATCATATATAGGAAGCATTAAGTATTTTCTTTAATCGTAAGTATCTGGTGATTCACGCATTTGTTGAGAAAAAAAAAATGCTGAACCGAATCGCTAACGAACACCATTCATGACAATATAAAAACACGTCTTTAAATTTAATAATACATTTTAATTAATCCACTTGGAGTCCAACAACGCGTCTCCCGAACCGTTCAAAACCCGCCCATTAAAAAACCATTAATTCTTCCGGGCGGTCTCGTCGAGGGGGTGGGGGGGAGGGGAGCGTGATTAATACTCCAACACTTCGAGACGCGTAATGTCGGGAAACATTACATCCGACGGACATTTGTTTGAAGGACGGACAAATATTAGGACGAGCTCCTCGGACGAGGGAGCCTGGTGATGTATCGAGGCGGAACGTGCGGTGATTCGGCGCGATTCATTTATCATCATTATGTGGCCACACTCGTTGAGAGGCGAAAATCAAACAGCCATTCCACGCTGGTACTCAAGACATTTGAAAAAAAAAATTAAAAATGAATCAATTCAGTGATGTCTCCCAAAATAATACATCAATCATTCGATTCGCTTTGCTAATTTTAGTAACTGATTATGTTAAATGCATTCTTATCTTTCTATAACCTTTGTGAAGAGCTTTCACCCCCAAATGTCATCATAACCACCCGGCGATGCTGAACGCACCCAGCAAATATCGGTAAGTGAAACGCAACTTCCATTAGTACAGACGGTTTGCTACAACACTAACGCGGCCAGCAGCACTCGGGATGTCCGACTTACAGGCTTCGATCTTCCTATCGATGAATTCGCGCAGTGATGTCTTTGTACGGTTAAACTTCTACATTAGTAAACTTTGATTTCAATAAATTCAATGCAAACAGTGAGTTGTTTCTGTTTTCCTAACCTGCTACTCGTCAGTCACATATCTACATATGTTACTATAAATCGCACTACAATACACTCCATGACATCAAATGAATGCGAGAGCAGAATAATGAATACACTAATCACATAATGTATAGCATAACCTTTAAAACCTTCTGATTTGAGTCAACATACATTTACATCGACATTAGTTAACTCACACACATACAATCGTATTAATTCATAATCATTAAACCTAATAACTGCATAATGGACATATTTCTGCATATTGCTAATTCCGGATATACTTAATGCATTTTTACTTTAATAACTGCTTGCGGAAGGGAATAATTTTCCGACCATATTAAATATCTCGTTTTGAGGTTTTTGAGAGAAATTTCAAAAGAATGTCATAAATAAGAACTTTCTCAGAAGCAATAGTATCGAATATTTGATTCCAAGACAAGACAACACAAGCGCATTCATGGCAATTGCACTCAGAATGTAGACAATTGTACGCAATGACAACTGCATAGTCAGCTTATTACTCTGCTAACATGACTTCGTGAATTACCTAACCTAACTTGGTGTAACTCGACGATATCTAGATATCTTTAAGGAATGAAAGCTATCGTGAGGTATCTCATCTCGTATTAAGCTACCAAATATTTAATTGTTTGCGTTAAGTGACAATAATAAAATATTTGGTAAATTAATATATAAGTTACTTCACTTAAATTGTTCGAGTAAAGTAATACAATATAATATATCGGTGCTTGTATGAAACTCAACAATAAATAATCAGCAATCACTTTCAAGTCTTTAACTTTAAAATTGGATTGTATAAATTTTGTCGAAAGTATCCCTGTTCTGCATCGAACACTTCACTCACAATTAATCCCATATTGAAGTAATTTTTTTACATGGATTTAATAAGTTTTGCTTAAAAGTTCTTCCAATTGGATTGGAGGTTATGAATTCACCATTTGAAAATGTGACACTCAAGTGGGTTCGTTAGGCTTTCAATGATAATTTTAGCGAAGATTATATTTACATATTAGAACTGTGGAGACCCTGCACGCGCCCATAGACATGACCGTGTAAGAACTCGCCTATCAACCAAATAGGGCCCAAACCAAAGCGATCGGGCACTGGCCATGTATCTAGCAACCACTTCTCTGCAGGTCGTCCTCTCATAGACATCTCCATTCAACAGCATCCCGAGGGAGCTACTCCAGAGTTCAACGCGAATTTAACTGTATAATTCATAACATCAATAAATTTAATTTTGTACTTACAAAATTAAATTAATTGTTGTAACTAGAGCAGGGTATAAAAATGAAAGAGCACTTGTTCTTTCATTTTTATACTACTCTAGTTACAACAATAGACACCCTACATTGCGACATACAAACAACACCCTTGAGACTAGAAGACGTTAGGAGCTTCTGTCTCACAGCAACAAAATCCGACACAATCACGAGTCAATCATATTTAAATAACCTCAAAATCCACACAGTCAACTCCTACACTGGTGACGCCGATGTCAGCGATATGGGTCGAAGTACATCACTTGATTTAACCAAATATAAATTAATAAACGAAGTAGAACGAAGATCTAAACTATGTATTATATATTGATTATTTGTGTATTTTGCATATTATTGTGTATTTAGATTTTAATATTGTCACACATGACAATCAAATGCAATGTCAGAAATAAATCGAAGGTATGGAGATTGATGGGACAGCTTTCAGTGCAAGGCGATTTTTGAAAAATGTTAGATATTGTTTAAAAAAATATAAAATATAAAAATGGAATTCAAATACTCAAAAATATATTGACGACGCAGTAGCGCGTGTAATTAAAGTAACTGTCATCCCAATACTTTTTAATATGTTCACATATTATATTAATATGGAACATTCAATGCATCTGCCTGTACATCAGAAATAATGTGATATAATAGTCAAATCGGTCCCAATTATGTATTGTCAAATTCACATCATGTTTGATATTATATTATATAACTATTTTAATATTTTTTTTACTGCAATCCAAATGCTATTTTTTGGGACAAGTAAAGTAGATATGTGAACTAACTAACTGTTCAAAGGTTTTTAGTGAAACTTTGTGGAATTATTTATTTTGTAAATTGAGTCAAACTCACTCACTCAAACAGGAATGAATTATTTTGTAAATTGAGTCAAACTCTGTTTTCAGGAATATCTTCCCATTATCAATATGATCAACTAAAATTAAAAGCACTTTCAGACAGTAATATATGGTGTGTTTGAAGTTAATACAGTTACTCCAGTATCTGGTTTACCTGGTCGTGCTAAACAATCATATTAGGTACATGAAAATAGTATAAAACATGATAATAGTATAGTCATAATATGTATTTTGTCGATAAGTAGCTTAATGAGATGTAATCAAAAAGGTCTGCTACTATCAAAACCAATACTTGGTTATAATTAATCAGAAAAATCTTCTTTAAAGCTGTTTGACATGGTAAAAAATGTGACCTTTAAGGTATTTGTTTTTTTATTTCTCAAAAATATTTTATCTTGTAAAATATTAAGAAATAATTCTCCATATGTATATAAGAAACAATAAGATTTTTGATAAATTTTCCCTGAAAAAGGTCAATATTAGAGCCATTGTATTTATATCGATTTTTTATTTTTTAAAACAGTACTATTAAGGACGTGATGGTTATACAATGCTCAAAGTAGACTTAGATTTTACATGTAATGTTTCTATTTACTGGAACGTATTTCCACCGACATTGATGATTTCGTCAGTCTAGCGGGCTTTAGGGCAGCCTTCTGTTCTTTTCATTCCCTTTGGGTACTGTTGGATGACTGTATGTGTCTTACGATTTTTTTATGATATGCCTAAAATATGAACATATATTTAAGGGGTGAAGAAACAATGCTATATTTTTAGTTAGTTATGACATCCTGAAGAAGGAAAAGGTGTTTTCCGAAACCGGTAGATGTTTTTTAAACTCAATTGTGGTTAATAAAACTAAGATAATAAATAAAAAATATATATTTAAGTTAATTAAAAAAAAAAAAAATATATATATATATATATATATATATATATGGTGATGTGATTGTCTGATGTAGCAATAAACCTTATAACTAAGTTATCAGAGATTCGAGCCTGGTCCTATGAGACTACCAATACCATTTTTTTTATTGTTGTGCAAAAGTTTAGCACAGTTTAAAAAATTTGTGAAATATTGATCTGAAATGCATTTCGTGATCTTGATTTAAATCTTGAATCTTGATTTAAAAAATAATTTTAAATAAAAAGCGACAAATGAACACGTGTTAAAGATTTTTTTAAAATATTAATAATTCGGCTCCGACCGCAAAGTGTTAAGGTACCGCTGGGTGGTCGTGTGGTATCCCGCGGGTAGTCCGGCAAGTGTTATGAATAATTAGAGCAGGGGCGTAGCAGGGGAGGGCCGCGTCACGCGCTGGGCCACTGCTCGGCCCACTAACTGTACACGCAGACCTGTGGTTTACTGGCCGTGGTGCCTCATAGGTAGAAAGTTGTACTTGAGGAAAATTAAGCACCTACCCACACTGGTTTTTGATTTAACTGAATTGCTATTAATATTTCTATTAATTTATTATCAAGCAGTAAAATAAATAAATCAAATGTTTTTCTATTATCAGTTTTTGAGTTAAGGTTACGTCTTTCGTTTCTTTTACATGAATAAACTTTAATATACTCAATCGATGTTTTTTTTTAGAATGTGCCGTATGTAGAATTGTATTTGCTAAACATTTACATGGTAAGTATATCGCACAGGATTGAGAGGTCGCCGAAGTATAAATATCCAAATATAATATATATAATTGTATAAATATCCTAGCTTTAGAGAAAAATGTACCAGTCTGAAGATGGCCGTGACAGGCTGAAACCGCTAATGGTAATTAAATAATAAATAGTGGAAAAAAGTTAAAAAGTGTTTTAATAAATCATTCAAATTATAAATCGTTAATTGAAAAAAAGGGCAAGATATAGCTTTAATTGAAAACGTGATATCCTTGGAATGGTGGGATGGTGTGTGCGTGTGTGTATGGGTGCCGAACCGCTGGTGCGGGTATGTGTGGCTATACAGACGGCGCGCAGGAGTGCGCGCGTTTCTTTTATCTGTGGTTCATCGGCTTAATAGTCTAACCTATATTAGTGATATACCTTGTACTAAAATGTAGCTTATTGTAATAAAAGATTAATTGTTACAAAGTCTATTTCTTGGACATTCACATTAAGAAGTGTACACTAAAGACGTACTAAGAAGTCAAGAACGTAACAGAAAATAACGAATTTCTTTTTGCGAATGAATAAAGTAATATGATATCCTTTTTGTAGAGAAAAAAAACAGTTGTTGCCTTGGTGTAGAGACAATGTAACGTATTGAAGGAATTTAATTCTAAATTTTTTTTTCCTTCAAACTATACTTTTGCTCGTAGTCATGCGTGTTCTTTGAAAAAATCACGTTAAACTTTAATTTCAATACTTTTGAACCTTTGACATTTTATTATACAATATATAACAATATTTATTCACGACTTTATTATAACTCGCCTCACATCAAGAGGGGCTCCAAGTTGATTTAACGGCTAATCTTATTTTAGTTTTACTGTTCAGCTTATTCCTAGATTATGTTCTAAAGCCATTTGAGTAATACGTGGGCTTTAATACGATTTAATCATTAGATAGGTATATTAATATAACATAGTATTACACGGCCAATTATTTCAGTTGCGGGTGACCTTTCAGGTATAACCTTTTGTGGGTAGACGCCCAGTAGGATATTCATTAGATGCCCTTATGCGGTTAGCGCGTTGATCAAAATTTTGACGTCATTTAATTAAAATACTTCACTATTATTATTATTATTATTTATGAAACCTGTTATAATATAAGTAAATATATTATCATCTGATAACATCGAACGCTGTTTAATAAATTTGACACATTTACTGGAACTATTATAATTAGTTCATCATTATTAAAATAATTTTGGCCTCTTTAATATAAACACAAATCTATAAAAGTAGCCAATACAGGGCTGAATCTTACTAAATATCTACTGCATCCCACTCAAAATATAATAAATTGAATAGGAATTTATTTGTAACAAGTGCATAGTTACTATGTCAGTAACTTCGCCAATGATGCATTGGGGCCACGTTAGATAGGGTCAGCCCCCTATAATACTTTTGCGAATATCGTTATACGATTATGCATGCTGTATACACGTGTACAACTAGAGCTATCTTAAGTTAATATGATTTAAAGAATTATTCACAACAGTTTTTGAACAATATTAGACACCAGTAACATCTAGTGCAAAATGCGCAAAGATTGTAATTGACTATTAATATTCATTATTATTTTTTTGTTAATCTGTACTGCCATTTACCGGATTTATAAAGAAAAATGACATTAATATTGGATACAACAGATACAATAAATACAATAGCTACGAAGATCGCTTGTTCGCCTCCGATGTAAAAAAATGTATAACTATGTCAATAAAATATATAATCTCATCTAACATCTCAATAATGACAGCATTTAATATTGGAAAATTTGAGATCGCTAATTGAATTTTCATTTTACTTTTATACTTTTTTCGTTGCGACATGTGTCGTTTACTGGCTTAAATCAATTAAAAAGTCAAATAGAATTTGCAATCGGTGGGAAGAAGACGTTTTGGTGATATCGCACTCGTGGCTAGAGATAGCTACAGAGATCGAACTGGAAACGTTGTTATGAGAAATAGAATCGGTGAGTAAGCAATTACTGAGAAATAATCCGACTTAAAACAAAACTACTGCTTGCGGATCATGCTAATGCGTCACCACAAACTTTCCAAATAGCAGGAAGCGAGATATTCATAGTTCAAGAGGCAAATTATTTAGGCGTGCTGCTCACGAATATTGGGTACTGTGGGCAGGATATTAGGCAGACGGATTCAACTAACTAAAGTTGCTGCTAACCAACTTACGAGAATATTGAAAGACAGAGACGTCAAACAACCAACCAAAATAATGTTGATCCACACGCTCGCCTTTCTAAATTTTAAAATATATGCAGCAGAAATGTGCATAAACGTTCCGTATTACGTGGATAACATAATGAAACTTAATAACTTATCCAATCTGTCACTCCTAATTCATCATTCAACAAATCCAACCACGGTAAGATTTATAGTCAGACTACCAAATATATAGACTTGAACTAATGGAAATTTCTTGTTTCAATATTTTCATTTTGATCACTTTGGTACCACTTACGCAATCGAATAGCACCGCGACTTTTTACAAATATATGACTCGATTGGAATGAAAATTTGAACGGTGACAATATAAAATGCATTAATGTACAAAATACGTCTTGTTTACATAAATATTTAATTTTCAGAGAGTAAATTCTTTTACTGTTGCATAAATGTGTCATAAACTATCGGATTTATGTTTCCACTAATAATGTGTATAGAATGCTCCTCGTCCCGAAACTAATGAAACTCTCCTATATGTACACTTTATTTAATGTCTCTTCTAAAGTGCATAAAATATTCATCCAATTTTTCGTCAGTATGACAGCCCACAAAAGGAATTATCCTGGGTGCAACATCAGTAGGAAGAGTTCCTGGAAGAGTACCACGACGATGAATGGGTGTTTAGTATCTGACTGGAAAGACCTTGTATGGAAACTTGTGGAGACGCATTACGAGCCATAGTTCATCTAATTGAGGTCACTGTTTGCCAATACCGGTGTAAAGGAATGATAATGAAGAAAAGCTGAGAATTTGACTGGGTCGCTGGTCGCTAGAGAATCTTTTATTATCTGACGACGTGTTCATACCTAATTGATCATACTAATAATTTACAAATAATAATCATAACTGACGATCATTTTTCAACTGTACCTACTTACAATCTCTTTAAAAAAAAAATATTTTCTAACACACAAAAAGACTTTGTATCAATAGATGTATAAAGAAGAGTGTCTGTGGTCTTATTTTTAATACAAATCTACAGTTTTATTCCGAGCTTGATGAAATTTTGCACACTTGACGTTCAAAATGAGAGGAAAATTACTGTCCTCATCTGGTTTAGAAAAAAAAACTAATCCATCCTCCTAAATGAAGCCTTTTTACTCTGAGTAAAGCCCGGGAAACGCCGGGTACTTCAGCTAGTAAATAATATAATACTGTATTTTTAGTTAAATTAGAGTTTAGTATTTTTGTACAATATTAAGTTTTTAAAAACATAATCAATGTTAATTCTCAAGTAAAAGTATTTTTAAAATATAAGCCTTCTATCGAAATAATCAATCATCTCTATCACAAAGAGGCAGTGGAAGGGGTGCGAGTGAAGTGAAGAAATCTTCAAGTAAAATTGTATTCTACTTTTATAACCATATCACAGATGGCACTAGTCACACATTTTTTGTAGAAGATTTCAATGGAAACTTGTGTATTTGTTTACAGAGCATTCGAATAATATTTTATTGAAATTTGGTAAACAGGGTGAACAGAGAATGAGTAGATTCTAATTAAGAAATACATATTTTTCTAAATACAAATTAAATGTATTAATTAGAAAGATATACATACATATAAAATCAATTTGATCAAATAATATTGTTGTCGCTACTTGGATCAACAATAGCATTTTTGTTTTTAAAATTGGAAAAATTATCTTTGTGGTTAAAATTCATAATTTTTATTTTTAACTTTGTTTTATTAGCCACTTATTGATTAAAAATATATCTACCGGTTACGAAAAATATCGTTTTCTTTTTCAGGATGTCAATAACTAATGAAAAACATATGCAATTGTTACTTTAACAGAATCTATTTAAAAAAAAAAACAATAATTATTTAAAAAATGAATTTAGTACCGAACTCAAATAGACGCTTTATTTATCTACAACGATTTGGAATAAATAAAGCGCGTAAAACTAATCAAAAAATTAACCAACTAAATTTAACTACAACCAACTAAACAAACAACTAAATTTAACTATAACCAACTAATCAACCAACTAAATTTAACTACAAGTCCCATTCTAAATTTTTTTCCTAAAAATTATTCTACTAATTTTGTATCACGCAACAATTTGAGTTAGGTACTAAATATTTTTTTTTAAAAATAGATTCTGTTAAAGAAATAATTACATATGTTTTTCATTAGTTATTGACATCCTGAAGAAGAAAATAATATTTTTCGAAACCGGTAGATATATTTTTAATCAATAAGTGGCTAATAAAACAAAGTTAAAAAGGAAAATATTTTTCGATAAAATTGATTTTATATGTATATCTTTCTAATTAATACATTTATTTTGTATTAAAAAAATATCACAGACCTATGTTCTGAATAATTAAAATTTTACAATAAGAATGTGTTCTCCTTAATAATATATATATTTTTTATTTATATCAAAATTATCACTGATAGTAAAAAATAGCTATACGAATGCAATTATTTTGTCTTATTAATTATGTACAAAAGTTTACTGTTCATGTCGTTCTGTTCAGGATGGTGCGAATATATACGGCGAGATTTTAAAATTCATTTTAATAATATAATTTTGTCAATATTTTAATGATAATAATAAAACCTTAAATATACATATCTATTTATGGTACAGAGAAAAGATGAACAAATTAGGAGTGAATGTAAAGCTGCTCTTAGTACAGTGAAGTGAACAGAGGATTAAGAAGGTTATCTCAAGTGGTTCATGTGGAACGGATAAATGAGGAAAGTATGGTAAGAAACCATTATATGACGTGAGTGTTAAACGCATAAAAAATAGAGAACCTACCGCAAGAGTTGGTACAAGTAGGTAAACCAGATAACAGATGTTCCTTTAAGAAGCCTCCACACTCGATGAGCACGCATGAGAAGATGTATGAATGCAGACGAGGAAAGAATTGCGTATCAGGACAGAAGAGTGTAGCTCTCTACCTGCCTTTCTCCGCGGGGACACGCGTGATGGTAAGTAAGTAAGTAAATGTGCAAACTTTACTATTATTTATTTATTATGTTGAGGTGATTATAATGATTATAGATGCCCAGTGACGGCGCCAGACTTTTTGCCGCCACAGGCAAGATTGTTTTTTTTTCCGCCCTAGTAACATAAGTGAAGATGATGTTTTTTTAAATTTTTGTAAAACATCCCCATAAATTGGTCGCCCCCTAAATCGGCCACTAGCGTGCCACACACGTTATGGGTGGTATTTTGTTGGGCCGGCATTTTGAAATTTGCCCGAGGGCGGTTTTACACCAAAAGACGTTCTGGACACTAGTGATGAATACAAATTACTGTTTTATTAGGAAATAACTATAATATTATTTATTGGATTTGCTTTCTTGGATTGTTTATATATGGATTATTTTTATTACACACTACTATCGTTTTGCAATTTGAGATATTTTTAGGCCGCCTTGTTGATTTAGCCCCCACAGGCAGGCGCCTGCTCCGACTTTAGCCCCTACAGGCGCCTGCTCCGACTTTAGCCCCCACAGGCAGGCGCCTGCTCCGACTTTGTGTAATGCCGGCGGTGTAGATGTCTTAAGGGTACTTTGTTTTTATTAGAACCTGATTAAATAACGTTATATTTGTTTAGAACCCATTCTAGGAGGTCGTTGAAGTGTCGCTTTTTAAAATGGATCTTCATCCGTAATAATTAAACACCACAAACACATTTTGATATCTAACACATTGAAACTTTGAGAATAATGATTTTACGTATTATTTTTGAAAAAAGATGTTTATGGACATTATAATTCTAAAAAAAGATCGTATTAAATAATTATTACCTCTCTACAAAATATTCGTATCAGAAATATTACATCTTCTATTCCAATTTAAAACAAATTGTCAATATAAATATACATTTTTATTTACCATTAGAATAAAACGTCGTATCGTTCAATTTGACACTTTTCTTCAAAGAAATTTATGAATTTATCACGGTAAACAGTCATTTTATTTGTAAAATATAATTTGTTGAATTACTAAATAAAAATAATAATAATTAATTATAAATTTAATTTGTATGTATGTAAGTATATGCGAAACTGAAATAGGTCAATAAAGTTCAGAGCGTGAGTAAAGAATAATAATGTTACTTTATGAGGTTCTTCATGTGAATTTTACACATTACATTCGTAAGACTGGCAGACATAATTAAGATATTCAGTACCGCGGCTATTTAGAACCTAGATCATCTTATAATGAAGAAATAACTAATGAATAGTTAGTGAGATTTCTCTGTTTGTTAAGTACCCAGACATAGAGAAGTTATGTTTCCTGTCGTGGGAACCATTCTAAAATCATCGTGCTAATGAGATTGGAGAAAATTTATGGTCAGGAGGTAAACTGTTCCACTCTTAATCTTTTGGTCGCAAACCTAATTCGATATGTATACCTATGGACCAGCCATTTTTTCAAAAAAAATATTTATTTATTTATTAAATGTTCCCCAGACATCTCTGTTTCGAGCCAAATTTCTCCAGTCCGAAACCTGCAAGCTATCTGCGTCTTATTTCATTGTATCGTCATCATAATCAGCAGCCCTACAACTCAGAGTGAGTCTTGGCTGCCAGTAGGATTTTCCACTATTTTCTACTATCTGTTTGTGGAGCTCTATCGCCTTCACAGTCACACAGTCATCATAATCGCCGACGATCCCTACCGGTACATAAAACCAGAACTTACAACATCCGTAAAAATACGTCCAGTACCGACATCACAATAATTATGTAAATAGCTCTTTCAAATAATGGAACGATTAAATGTATTAATACCAAAAAAAAGGTAATAGGTATAGGTTTGAAAATATGTCGCTAAAAATATTGTAGCTGTAGCATAGTTGGATAATGCACCTTCCCCGGTTAGGAAAGAGATCCAGGTTCGAATCTCGGTGGCGCAACAATAATATTTTTCGATAAAATTGATTTTATATGTATATCTTTCTAATTGATATATTTAAAAACAACAAATAAAATCGAATTCTCGGAGTAATAATCGATAAAAATTTTAAATGAAAGAATCAAATTTGTCAAGTCGTTAAAAATATTAGAAAATTAATATAAATATTTTTAGGAATTATAACATTTTTATCGATCAAAGAATTGTACTTAAGCATCATTAGTTGGGAATCAGCATATAATACTAGCCTGGTTCCAGTAAAAATCGTACAAAAACTTATCATAAAAATGATGTGATGACAACAAAATTATTTGACTTTAATTAATTAATGATGTCATCACAGAGTAAAATCTACCTTCAGAAATATTCTTGAAAAAAAATATTAAAAAAACTAAAAAATTATTCGACCAAATAACTTTTTGATGAATTCAAAGTACCAACATTTTGTGACCTATTTAAAAGGAATTCTATTCTTCCAATAAAATAAAAACTGGATGATCTTTTTTAGTTTCTCTTTAAGTCCCCAGATTTTATACAACATTTGGTTTATCTGTTCGGACCTCAAAAGATTCTGTAGCATGAACTAGGCAGTGTTTTCACTGTTATCCCCTCGATCATTTCAAAAGTATTTATTTTCGGATACGTTTGTTTCACAAATATTTTAATGAATAAAAATTCAATGAAAACCCTTTTTTATTGTGAAGTTACAATTTTTAAAACATAGTTTTATAACATTTAAAACAAATTAAGATGTGTTACGACTGCGTTTAAGTTAACTCTCAATTTATTTGGAATTGGTATTCTGATGGTAATTAATATTTTTCGATAAATAGATTATTTCTATATGTCTTTAACTAATTCATATAATTTGTTTGAAATAAAATATCTATCTATTTGTATAGTTCTTGATGAAGCCGACTTTTTAAACTTAAGAATACCAAAAGTTTATTAAGATATCAAAGATTATGTTTTTTCCCATTAAAATCTTAATTTTCCTAAATTTGTTTTAAATACACAAAATGCTTGTCGAACTTTTTCTCGTTAATTGTATATGTATTTATTTAGTGACTTAATCAGCATGTTGTAAAAATAGAAGATAATTTTTCTTTAATGGTAGTATAATTTTAATGTAATGAGTGGTGAAAATCGTGTTTGATTATATCTCTGTAAGATTGAAAAATGCTCGGGAATAATTAAAGTAGGCTGATTTATTTCGCCAATGGCATTTAAAAGATTAAAAATTTATCTTTGAATACCGTAAAATGGTTGTTTAAAGGTATAATCTAATAAAAAGAAATATTCGAGTTTAATAGCCTGTCTGTACGGGCGTACAGTTTGCTTGGTGATTTCTCTTCAGCTATCCTGTCCTTGTCGGCTTGAGACCTTTTTATTCACCCAAGTAACAGCCAATTAGTATCTCGCTATGGTAATTTCTTTGAAACTTTTCGCTTTCAATGTCTTCTTTACCATTCAACGATTTATTAACATCATTCCGGCGGCGGATTTTACAACTGAATTGTATGGAAAGGCGTAATTGATAAGGTGTGATACGTTTCGATGGGCTAATTATCGTCAGAAGCGTCGGAATGGATCTTTACATGGTTGGTGCCGTTCCCCAACCGGGGATTGAACACTTCAATGCTTTTCATTCATATCATTTCATTTTTTAATGGAATGATTCACGTAAGTCAATAGCGTAGTCATGTTTGAATTACTATAGGACTATGGGGTATAACAAATTGCTTGGATTTACAGCCTAGGTCACCTCTTCCTTATAAAATCACTGGGAATGCAAGTGGACGTTATGTGTTCCCTATACTTTTATATGAAATGAAATCATGGACACCCATTGAAACAACGCTAAAGCATTTGCGAAATGGAAAATTCTTCGGCTTCTAAAAATAAGTGGGATTAGTAGATGATGATCCGGATGTAAAAGGAAAATATCTAAAACAATACAAACCCGAAAATTGAAATATTTTAGCCATATCAGAGATATCTAGAAAAGTACCCGGAAGGCGAAGAAAAGTACCTGGCTGAAAAATTTAAGATAGTGGCAAAATAATGATTGCCAACATGATTGCTAAAGTTCGACAACTGGACAAGCACTAGAAGAAGAAGAAGGTCTCTCAAAGTAGTAGGATCCTAAAGATACCGAGGTTCTGTCAATAGAAATTTAAAACTTTTATATTTGATGAAATAAAAAATAATAATTCTGATAAATAACTTTGAAGGATTCACTGAAAAAAAATCTGTATATTGAAAAGACATAGTTATCACCAAGACTCAAATACTTTCTATTGCCGGTAGAGAACTTTAACCGATTAGGCAACGATCACTTAACAGAAGTTGCCAAATTTCATCTAAATAGATGTCTCACTTAGCAAACGTAGATAGATATGTGTATCTAAATTAATTTTAATTATCACGGAACTACGTTCTGAAAAATGATAACTTCACTAATAAAATGTGATTCCATTAAAATTATTATAAAATTGAAACTCACCAGTCTTCCAGCTTCATTATTATGCAGATTAACTCTGGAGTGCAGGTCCCCGGCCGTCTCTCTGGAGTCCAAGAAGGTCCTGGAGAATCCCATCCCGTACTGCATGTTGTGCGAGCAGCCGCCCCACTTCCAGCGGCTGGCCGGGGGCCGCTGCGGCGCGGGGCTCTCGGCCGAGTCGTGGCCCGCAGGGGGTGCCGCGGGGCGGTAGCTGGAGGGGTCGCAGCCGCAAGCCAGCAGCTGGCCCTGTGCGCAGGCGCGCGACACGGCGTGCGCTACCCCTGCTGCAGCCATGGCGTACATGAAGGCGGATTCCCTGTATCCTGGAAAATAAAATATAAAATATGTTTAAATCTCATCCGCCTTTAGAAGGTATACTTCCTTCCATTTAGAAATAACAATTGTGTTAGTGTTAGTAATACCATTCGTAATATGCACACTGCAACAGTGTACGCAAACACAGCTCTCGTTTTAATTGATCAGTGGGCAGGGTTGTCGTTTGAAATTAGTTAAAAACACTGTATCTGTTTGTAAATTAGAAAGTTAATATTTATGTATATATCTGTTAATTTTTTAGATGTATTTATATATATATTTTTTTATTTTATCACCAACATTTGTCTAAGTCGAATGCATTTGTTTGTTATTATATTATTATAAATATATTATATAATTGCGTACTTACACTATAAAAGTCATATATCGAAAATAAGCATTATATCTTCCAATAAACCACTTTTTCTCTGTACATAAAAATACTTAACGCTATTTCCATTACATGTCGTGTACATGTGATGAAAAACATATATATATATATATATATATAAAAATATGCAGCGCAAAAAACAAAATGTGAAAATGAAAATTTGAGCTTATTTATGTGTATTTCCTAAGAGTTTTCCGGCACCATGTATTTATTTAACATTTAAAAATAAATAAGTATTATATATTTTTGAAGCGGGCACGCATACACACATACAATTGTTCTTTCTAAATGAAAAGTGACTTACTCACACTTATTTATACAATTACAATTACAAAAAATATTTGTGTTGCAACCGGGATGTGTTACTAATTTGTATTAAATATAACAGATTTATATTCTGAAAAATTGTAACTTCACAATAAGAATGTATTCTCCTTAAAAAAAATACTATATATCAATGGCGGTCGATTACTTTTTGTAGAAGGGATGCTGGACAAAAAGTTTATACCTACTATCAAATATACAAATCTATAGACTAGCCCACGAATAAGATGCAACTACTGACAAAAATATGCTGTCAAATTAGCTCAATAAATCCTTTACACTCCGCATCATCAATTACAGATCCAAAATTTCATGTGTCATTAGCATAAATGAAAAATAATTTTAAAAATCCATGACGTACCTGAGTTTTCATTAAAAAATGTCCCACAAACAAATTTCTCAAAACAATCCGCTCGTTTCGCAATATGTATGCTATTCTATGCATTATACCCATAAGTATTACAGTCGTTTTTTGTACGTTGGATGATGTTAACGAATGCGTATATTAGAAGACCTTGACAGGCGGAACTGAATACACATGCGCGAAAGCCGACTGCTTTCATACATTTTGGATACGGAACGAATGATAGAATCCACTGTTGCTGGTATCTGTGTGTTTGCGCGATTCATAGATGTTCGAAAGTTGAGAATGTATATGTATTTCGACTCGCTCCGTCCGCGTACCTTGTTGCAGTATGTGTTATGCCTGGTCTCTAAAGAACAGGATAAATTTACTTGCAGCAGTGCATTTTCGGCTAGAACAAAAACCAACACTTTTTGGCTCTAGAACACAAGGGATGCGGAGCATCCAAAGCATGTATGAAGTGACTGCGTCTGCTAAATATATATATACTTATATCTAATACTTCAAGATTATATGTTAAAATACTTGTAATATAATAAATGTACAGATAAATATATATTTTGCGCTGCATTTGCGATATAAAAAAAAATATTTTACCTGAACATAAAAATAGATACATTACATTTTAATCCTAGAAAAGTACTTTGCAGGTTATATAAAATACTACTAAATACTGAATGTGGAGTCGCAAATAAGGCTAGAATTATAGGATTGTGGAATATGAGGTTATTTTATTTTTTGAAATAACAAACTTTTTTCAATTATAAAAACGTTGCCTTTTGGATCTTTCTTACAATGTAAGGCACGCAGCACAATCACTCAAAGTCGGACACGGTTCCTTCACAATCTTCCGGTTAAACGTT
This sequence comes from Eubasilissa regina, assembly GCA_022840565.1. Classification (NCBI taxonomy): domain Eukaryota; kingdom Metazoa; phylum Arthropoda; class Insecta; order Trichoptera; family Phryganeidae; genus Eubasilissa; species Eubasilissa regina. The sequence continues at coordinate 35,359,678 of JAINEB010000018.1, forward strand.
GTTTGTAAACGTTGATATGTATTGTCAGACATTTTGTTCCACAGCATCTGACAGATAACTTTTTGTGGTAGCCAGCTATCGATCAGCGGATGACAAATTGGACGGCTTCATCATAACATGAAGGTATGTTTATGATATTTATATCTTCACGATGTATCAGACGATTGTATGTTTTTTAATGGATACCCTTTATGTGGTGATTCATTTCTACCGAGCTCATGTTTTTGTTTAGTAGAAATTTAGTAGAAAAAATAGTTATATCTTAGAAATTCAAAGGAAGAAAATTCTTAATATGGCTATAAGGTAGAAAATTTAACTTCTTCCCTCAGAATTTTCGGATCCAAGATGTAGGAGCAATCATAAACAAATTTGATTAGTTCGTGTTGTCGATTGAGATTTGTTTACACATTTAAAGATCTCCGTTAGATTTATGAAACACAATGCTCATATATATATATATATATATATGTATAAGAATTGTGAGCAAACGTCGGTCCCTCATGACTTCCATGAACTTCTGCTCTCTTAACTATTTTCCTACATTTTATCGGCATCCTGCAGATCTTAAGGCTATCACCAGAGAAGTCCCTGTTGCCTTTTCCACTTGGTCGGTTCAATGGCTAGGGGATTTTCCTCTTTCTTTTCGTTCTTCGGTATGGCCCACCATAAAAACTTCTCTAAGCTGTCTTCCCTTCTTGCAAGATGCCAAAAAAATTGAAGGATTCATCTCATGTAAATGGTTGAGAGTCTGTCATTGATGTTTAACTCCTGCAGAATGGAGACATTTGTGCATCCGTCATCTATGGTATGCGCAACGTGTGTCTATATCTCAAAGGCATTAATTGTACTCTCCCTTGCCGTCAGGATTCATGATTCTTTACCACGTAAAAATACAGAATGCAGTCTTATACCGCGATCCTTCTATATAGAATTAAAACTGCAAGAACATTGAAATGTTATCACGATATTTATGAAAATATAACAAAAATTGTCGTGGACAACCATTTAAAATTCACATGATCGGATCTTGACAATCGCGATGCTATCAACGATCTATTAAATTATATCGATATAGAATTATTTTAACGGGATTAAATTTAGATCGAAAAAGTAAAACGATCAATCAAACGGTTAAGTGGCCTTTTCAGACTAATCAATTATTCAATACCAGGAGAGCACAAGAGTCGAGCAGCGGACACAATGGACGGTATAAAACACACTTGTCGCGTGCAGGTCAGGTGACAGGCTCCATCATCAATCACTCCCGACATAAACTAACTGGATATCAAACAAAAAATCTCTTGTGCGATACGCGTTTGACATTATTCAACAACATAAGATGTAATGTTCGAGGAAACGCAACGTTTAAAAAGATTTCCTCTTTGTTTTAATTGGAACCCTAATGTGCGGAGCTTGTTTAAATGTATTATTATAAAGGATTTATTTAAAAAAAAACATTTTTTATGTGCCGTCTTCTGTAGAAGGGTGGCGACCATATGGCAGTATGTTGATTTATCCTATACAGGATGTATAAGATCACCGACATTTTGGACATTGAGATACTTTCTGAGCGAAGATAATCTTCTCCCATGCATGATAAGTTGTAAGAAATCATATTACTCAATGCTGAGAATGTGATTGAAGTATGCAACTTTTCTTATTTTTATAGTTGTTATTAGTATCTACTCTAGATTTATTTATGCGTCTTAATACAGTCCTATACCAAATATTATTAGCCTTTTAATGGTTCCTTCGACTTCTTAGAGCAGTAAAACTATGACGTAGCATTTTATTGCTCTCCAACGGGTGCCCAGACTTATATATCGATTGCGGAAGAGATTATTTATTTTCTCAATTCTTATGATAATTTAGAAATCTGGGTCTCTAGGTCTTTAATTTTCAGCAACCAAAGTGTTTAATATTTTTTACATTTTGGACATCAATTTTTAGCTTTATTCCATCTCGAGTCCGTATGCATAAATAAACCTAAAGGATTCAAAATCGCACAAGTATAAAGCTTTAGAAAAGTGGAGAATACGCCTCAAATATATTTTATACCATCTAAAAAACTTATTGTGTGTTAAGTATCTGCATTATGTTTTGATTATACATGTTGATAGATTTTTAAATATTTTATTATGCATAAGATAGGGTACATATTATATTAATTTTATGAAAGAATAAGAAAATACATAATTATAGACGTCGGCTTTGATATACCTAATCAAAAAACTTTTATTATTGATTTTTTAATCCAAAATATATTGTTTTATAACATTAATAATAAATAGTATATATTTTTTAAAATACTAATTAAATGTATTAATTTGAAACACTTACATATATAATCAATTTGATCAAAAAATATATTATTGTTGCTACCGGCATTCGAACCTGGATCTCTTTCCCATCCGGGGAAGGTGCATTATCCAATTATGGTACAGCAGACAGTACCTTTGTCAACAAATTTTCGAACCCATATGTTACGTTTTTCAAATTAATACATCTACCGTTCCATTATTTGAAAGCCATCTACATTGTTTTTACGTAATCTGAAAAATGTAACATATGGGTTCAAAAATTTGTTGACAAAATTACTGCCTGCTGTAGCATAGTTGGATAATGCACCTTTCTCGGATTGGAAAGAGGTCCAGGTTCGAATCCCAGTAACAACGACATTACATTTTCTGATAAAATTGATTATATATGTATATTTTTGTAAATAATACATTTAATTAGTATTTTAAAAAATATCACAGACCTATGTTGTGAATAATTACAACTTCACAATAAGAATGTGTTCTCCTTAATAATAATATATATACACACTGAAGTCACAAATATGAAGAAAAAAAAATTAAATAATGGATAATGAATTGAAATAATGTATTTATTTAAGATTATTTCATGTGTTATTAATTTAGAGTAAACCATTAAACCAAATCCTAAAAAAAAAAAAAAAAACTAAATCCATCAGGACGAAAAGTAAATTTATTTTATGTTTTCATACATTTATAATACCTGGAATTTGAAACAAAAACATTTAGTAATAGGAACGTCAATCAGACCAGAGTCGACGATATTTCCCACCAATGAAAAAGAAGACTTTGCTAATCGGAACCCGGCCGTCGAAGATAGGTTGTTGGACGGGGCGGCAGAAGGGCGGAGGAGGCAGTGGTAAGTAGCGCTGTGCGCGCCAACACCTAGCACCATCCATCAGCAGCAGACATATTGTAATAGCTTGTCAGAAGCGAAAACAATCCGCCCGATTTCCCGCGTCCGCCGTGCGGTGCGCCCGTTCCGCGATCGTATTTATTAGACCAGTGCGTCTCGTCAGCTCGGAGTGCAGCAAGAGAGCTTTTTAAAATATATATATATATATTTTAAATTATGTTCATCAACCCCTAATTTCTGTCCTTTATAATTTATAATCTAAGCGTATTGAACATTTTTGTTCCTAAGTTTTTATTTAAAAATAATCATATACCCGTATGTACGAGTATATATGGGAACCCCCCTGCAATAACAATATTAGTTTTTACAAATTTCAATAGATAGACGAAGCGTCGGCTTGGAATATGTACAGTTTTATTGCAGGTAAGATAACAGAAATTGTGTTAAATATTTTAGTATTTATTATTTATTATATAGTTGTTTATTATATCATGCAATGCCCGAGAAGATTTCATTAATTGACATGCCAGTTACTTTGGGTATAACGGGATTATTTTAATTTTCACAACTAAACTTTGTACTACACATATGATGAGGGTCATTGTCACTACTATGTATAGTCCCTCATCACAACTGATAAATAGTCATTACAATGTTTATGTAATGAACTGGAAATACCGGCGCAATCTAGTAGGTTCTACTCAAAGATATTTGAGAAAATTGCAATTAAAAAGGTGGTAAAATTGTAAAAACAAAGTAACAGAAGAGTAGCTTGTTGGTGTAGTGGTTAAGACGCTGGCCTAGTAATCTAATAGTCAGTGGTTCGCGCCTTATTCCAGGACTTCAGCAAGTTAGTTCTATTTTCATAGCACAAGCGTTTAGTTTAGTTTGAAAAATAGTAAGAATATTGATGTGACATGTATTCCGTGTACGCATCTCTATTTAAAAAAAAAAATCGAATCTGACCACTTCTACGTAGATTGCCATAGTTTCCTCGGTGAAGCATTTTACCGGCAAGGTAGTATTCTACCATTGATAAATAGATTTTTGAAAGAGAGACTCGATCTTTGTGTCTTTATAAGTCCCATAGTATAGTAGTATATCTAAAATTTCTGGTTAAGTTTTATTACCGAGTAGTGAAGTGAACATGATTCTCTATGCCTTGTGCAAATCGTATTAACTCTTTCGTTTACCTTTTATCTTCTATTGTTTTTTTTTTTCGACGAGACCGCTTTCTCATCAACCCGCGCAGTAAACAGTAGCGTTAGCGATTTTTACGTTGTAAATTATTAATTTTTGTTTTCGCTCCCCTGTAAAATGTACTTTTTTTGACGACACTATTCTATGGGTTGTGCGATATCTAGTTTATTTTAAAGCACATATACTTCGTCCCTTCGACGCACAAAATTACGTGGTGTAATTTTTCCCATGCGTATGTTTTAAAAATATTTAGGTTACATAGCATTTCTGAACTTCCTTCCTTCCTTGATAAGTTTCATTTAAATCAACAAAGAAATATTTAAGACATTTTATTTATTTACTTAATACAGCAATAATCTGATTACTAGGTAATTGCGTTTTGTTTACTATACTATTTATAGGTACACGTAATTTTTGTTGTACATGTTTGTATCGCTATAAAAAAAATTGTTGAGTCGGAAAAGTTTACGAATAATGTTTACAATTGGTTACAAGCAAGTACAATTTTAAGTAAATAATAAAATACATATTTTACAATGTTTACTTTTGCAATTAATATGAACAGGATTATTGAAATTTTGATTACAATTTATTAGGAGAAATAAATGATATTGGCTTTAATTTAAATAATGGTATTCGTTGAGTTAGAAAAGTTTATGAAACAATGTTACCAGCCAATTGGTTATCAACTTTCAATTTATTTGGGTAAATGCACCAATACCTGGTCTACCCTAATCACGAATCAACATTTTAATTATAAATGTTATATTATCAGGGTACAGGATAGAGTTTAGGATCAAAGTATCTGAAATTTCTTTGCCCATAAGTAGTATGTTGATCAGAGATACTGTATATCTCAAAATTGTAAATGTGTTCAAAATTAAATAATAATAATAGTATTGTATAATTTGTATAGTATGATTTTTGTAAAAAAATTCCCCTCAAGGGCGCTTTACACATAAATTGTTTATGGTCCTACATTATTTTTGTATTTAAAATTAAAAATTGAACTTACGGAAATGATTTTTTGAAAAGGTGCATTTTTGTTTCTTCTTAAATAAAGTTTTCGATGCACTGTTTCTTATGATGGAGGGTAGAATTCCACGTAAAACTTAAAATAAAAAAATAAAATATAATCACTATATTATATGTACATTATTTCTGACTACTGAATTATTCATACTGTTATTTACACATGTTTATCGGTGCTATTCGCACTTTTCATTACTTTCTAGTTTTTTTTTTCTGTACGACACACTTAACATTTGAATAATGTGCAAATCATAAAGCTACATCTATCACAGCCGAGCCTGTTAAAGTGTCACTTACGGCTTCGCTGAAATGTGCTAAAAAATGTAACATCCGTGATAGTTAGGTTAGGCACAGTTGGCGTCTTGTAGGTTAGGTTATGAGAACTCGCATTAAATACGTATTACATAAATTGACCGCTCCCCGAGGCGCATCCCGAGCAGCGAGCGCGAGCGCCGAGGACGGTCCGCGGCCCGACAGCTGAGAGATTTATGTTCGCCCACTTGATACACTATAAAGCACAGGGCCCCACTGAGCCATATAAAGCGCCACGCATGTCCACGAAATGTTTATTGTTGCCTCGGATGCCTTATATGCCCCGCGACATTTTGTACGTGAGTGTACTTAATTTACGGACTCGAATGTTGTTAAGCGACGACCGCGTCTTTCGGTCAGATGGGCTGAAGCACTCCGGCGGGTGATCCCGTAATTCTGATGAAGCTTTGCTGCGGAATTGAGTTAGTTTGCTGAGCGTTGCAACGTCAGCAACCTACATGCCCATATTTTGAAGGTTTCAGTATCTTACAGATACCTGTAGTTATTTTAACTCAAAAAATATTTTTCGCATTCCGTCGACGGCGAGATACATGAATGTTAGACTCTCAACCATTTGCTTAGGTAGGACCATTTAATTTTTTAGTATTTTGCGAGTAAGAAAGGGAGCTCGGAGAAGCTTGACGAAGAGGAAGAGGATGATCCTCCACCTGTTAGACCGACCAAGTTGAAAAGGCTAAAGGCACTTCTCTGTCGAGATGATGAGTTCATGGAGATGTTATGAGGGTCGTCGTAGCGTTGCAGCATGCTTGCATATAGAGCCATATTTCGGAGGTTTCAGCAAATGCCTGTTTAAAATATTTAACATCATCATCAACAGCGTTATTCTTAACTTCCGTTGTTAAGGCTGTTTATTATTAAATGCTAGTAGCGTGGACCCATTGAAAAGCTTCGAGGCATCTCTGTTATTTAATAATGATGATTCATTTGATTATATGAAAATATAATTACTTATTTTTTATTTATTATCTTTGTTTTGTTAACCTTGTTGACATCCTGAAGAAGAAAATGGTATTTTTCGAAACCGGTAGATGTATTTAAACTCAATTCAGTGGTTAATAAAACAAAGATAATAAATAAAAAATATGAATTTAACCACAAAGCTAATATTGCTAATTTTAAAAGTAATATAATTACTTATTTACCATCACGCCGTTTCTTTGCGGGGGTAGGCCGAGAGGATAGAGCGCCACATTCTTTTGTCCTGACACAATTTTCGCCTCATCCGCATTCATACATCTTCTCATACAAGCTCGCTAATTGTTGAGGTTTCTCACAGAACCATCCTCCATTATTTGGTTTACCTGGTCGTACCAAGTCTTTCGCAGATGTCCTTTATTTCTGGTGCCATTAACACTTGCGTCATATATCTTTCTTACCATTCTCTCCTCATTCATCCGTTCCATATGACCAAACCACCTAGGTGATCAACTCTTAATCTCACTCACTATACTAACATCAGCTTTACATGCTTTCCTTATTTCTTCATTATTTACTCTGATATAAATAGATTTGCCACATATACGCCTAAGTGATCTCATTTCCATTGCATTTAGTCTACTTCTGCCAGCTCCAGGCTTAATTTCCATACATCATTGTGCACCGCTAACCTTGCCTCGGTTGACAAATTCCCGTTAGATATAATTCCATTCAAAGCGTGGATCATTTTATTTTCTGCAGTCACCCTCCTTTCGATATCATTCTTTGCCTTTCCGTTTCTATTAAACACTTCCCAAATACACAAATTTATCTACTTGTTCCAAACATTCATTACCTACATATATCTTACATATACTCTTGTGATAATCTAACTGAAGACAGAACTTGGAACAATAGTGTGACGGCCCAAATAAATTTAGCTCCCGTGAGATTCTTTGGCTTTCGGTTTTCGGCTTTCGTAGTCTTCATGTACACACTGTTTCAGGGATTCGCCGTCTCGCGCCTCACTTCACGTTTGTCAAACATCAAATATCATTGTTCTTCGTTAACGTCTTGTATGTTTATTGAATTATGTCACTTTTAGAATGGACAGTTGGAATTATTTATGGTGACTTTAGGTACCGTTTGTGTGCATATGTCGATTCTCGTGTACATCTCAGCCTATCTCAAGTTGGTCTCTGAGTTTACCTCCAGATCAAAATCTCAATACATGTTATACACGGTATTGAGATGTACGAGGCGAATTTTTAAAGAAAGTCGGATATTCCTGATGTAGCGCTGCGGTTGCACTGTTTTCGCAATGGTTTCCTTAATCTGTTGACTCACCACGTGCAACGTTAGAGACATTTACATAGTGTGGCCATCATGTGGTGAATGGTCGAAATGTTCAAGATGATAGATCAGCCCGCTGATTGTGAGATACGGTCCGTGATTCATTTCTTGAATGCGCGAAACGTGAAACCAGCTGACATTCATCGCCAAGTGTGTCCTGTTTTATCCTGATTTAGCGTCAAGTGATTTCCATCTTCGGGTTAGCGGTTTCTTGGTGGCAAGCGTTTTGATGACGATGATGAATTCAAAGACGAAGTACAGACATAGTTTTCATCTCAGACGGTGTTGTTTTATGACGAAGGTATGCAAAAATTGGTGCCTCGTTATGACAACTGCCTTGATAATGGTGGCGACTCTGTTGAGATGTAGTTTAAGGTATGTAGCGTCCGAAGAAAGTAAAGTGTTGTAAAAATTATGTTATTTCTTTAAAAAAAATCTGGTACCTATTTAAAAATACGCCTAGTACCTCAACTAAATCTTTGAGATTATCTCATCGTGTCTCCTTTGTGGATACGGGTCCTAAGGTTTCATTCCTTTCAAATCTCTTGTCCAAAGTTCTGCCGTATTTTATATTGTATTTATTAAACATTATCTTAAGAATAAGTAATTATAACCCGTTACATAAAATACGTATGTTTTATTGGTTTTGGTGAATCTAATATGCTTAATGAAAACTCTATGTACGAGTTAACGCTGACTGATAAGTGATAAGTAAGGTAAGTAAATATTCGTATTGTGATTTTCATCTCAAATATAATAGAATAAGTTTTGAGTGTAATGATTGGCGGTGTACAAGTTCACTAATACAGTCGATTAATTAATGTATTTTATGGTTACATTAAACATAATGTTTGGTTATTTTTTATTAAAAATAACATAATATTATTAAAAGCCATTAAAATACGATATATTTATTTTTTCAAAAAACATTTGTTTTTATAAACAATGAAAAAATTGACATAATTTTTATTAACGTTTATATATTAGTCTTTAGTTACAGGAATATGAAAATGATTTTTGGTAACTAAAAGATTTCCACACTTTCATATTTTATTTTTAACATCGGTCTAGTATAATTCATGTTTTATGAAAATGTGGTGATGCTAAGAAGTCACTCCTCACCGAAAAAATACCAGGCGGTACCTAGTGTGCGCTAGTGGTGATGGGGGATGAAGACGTATTGGTTGTAACATAAAATTTTCAAGTTTAATTTATGTAGAAATTTTGCGGGTTGCGCGTAAAGAAGTGAATTTCAATCTTGCATTATTATTTTTGTTCAAAGATTCCTTAAATAAATATTCTTAAATATCTTACATGCATTATATTTGTTATTTTTTGGGATTTTTTTATACATGTGACATTAACAAGCATTTTATAATCCATTAATACTAATCACGATTGCAATTCTTTCAGGAGGTTCATATTACCGGCAATGGAGAGTACAACATCGATAACGTTATACGATATTGGTATGACCAACTTAATATTTTAAAATTAAATAAATGACATCGATAAAATTAACGACTCGCGTTGTACGGTTTACGGACCCCTTACTGTAAACGCTTCTGACAATAATAGAAAACCTTTTGATCAACATTATCAATCAGATAATTATTGCATTAAACCTGGCGTAGGTTTTTAATCAAGTTACTGGATTATCCGGCTTAACAGTAAGAAACACAAGTTTATTGCATTTAACTCGAGAGAATTAAAGTCATACCGATTTATCACGAAGTGGTTTTTTGTCGAGGTATTGATGGGTCTGCTCGTTATTTAGAACTTCGTTAAATGATGATTTGTGTACCTAAATAGCGAATCACCATTATTATAATATACCCTAGTGAATTAATTAGATTAATTTTATTTAATGTACATTACGGAACGTATGTTCATTATAGCATTGCAATAATTTCATAATAAAATTGCGTATACATGTAGAATTTAATTTAAATGTTGGATTTATTAGTATACTGATAAAACAATTTGGTTTCTATGTATAAATAATCATCTAGAAATAAATAATGGTTGTAGAACATATTTAATTTATTTTTATTTGATTTTTTGTAGCGTACTTGTTGTTAGTACAAATGAAAAATAAAGGTAATTGATTTACTAGACGTAGTCTGTTCTAAAGCAATTACCTGTTCAGTTATTAAAAGTTGTAAATGTTAAGAGGTAAGTAAGTATAATATTAAGTGTGTTATAAAAAGTTATGTGAAAAAAGTATAATCAGAAGTTATAAAAAAATACAAAAAAATGTTATAAAAATATTATTGTCAGTAATATACAGTAGCCGATGAAAGGTATAATAAATAAAAATAAAATATTATACAATTTATTGTACAGCGATATGTCGTTACTATTTGGTAATATTAAATTGTATTGCTTAATTTTTAATAATTGAGTAGCGAACGAACTTAGAATTTACGAAACGTTCTTATAAATCGACTTGAATTGTGACATTATATTGCACTTAAATGACTAAAGATGTTGTATTATTTATTATATTTAAAAAAAAATGTTAGTATGTATGTAATACATGCGTAAATCAAAACATTATTGATATTCTTTAAAAAATTGGGAAGGACCACTATCTCAAGAAATACAAAGGTCCGGTTAGTTAATCACTTGTATTCCTTCCATACATGGAGTCGAATTCTGGACTTTGAGAAGAAAATAAAGAAATTGTGCACGATCTCATCGGTGTGTAGCGTGGACATTGCATACCTTGGATTGCCGAATATGTACCTTCATTTGTCAGGAACTACAAATTGAAGAATGATTATCCATACATTAATATACAGAAAAAATCTTTTTTTAAGCATATTGATAGAAAAGTTGGAGAGAGTCTGGAGAAGTCATTGGGAATATGGAAGGTTGATGAGCGAAAATTTAAACATCAACGTAACGGATTCACTGGGTTAGAGAAATGATCTATGAATAATGGTGAAAAGAATGTTGTACAAGATGAATGACGGTGAAAAGAATGTTGTGAATAATGGTGAAAATAATATTGTGAATAAAGAATGATGGTGAAAAGAATGTTATGAATGATGGTTAACATAATGTTGTGAATGATGAGTAATGGCGAAAAGAATGTTGTGAATGATGAGTGATGGTGAAAAGAATATTGTGAATGATGGGTAAAGGCGAAAAAAATGTTGTGAATGATGAGTGATGGTGAAAAGAATATTGTGAATGATGAGTAATGGCGAAAAAAATGTTGCGAATGATGAGTGATTGTGAAAATAATGTTGTGAATGATGAATGATGGTGAAAGGAATTTTATGAATGATGGTGCAGAAGAATGCTGGAGACGAGCAATTCGTGCAGTAGTAGTCGATTAGAAGACTACGAGGCTCAGACATGAAATTCGTTATTATAAAATTTTTCAGTGGTTAAGTTGTGGTAGTTTTTATTATTTATAAAAATGTAACTTTATTTTGACTATCGCATTTTAAAATATTATTGAAAGATGTGCGATATTTGTATTAGCGAAATTTAACAAAGTAAAATAAAATCATAGCATCATTAGATTTCTTAATTGCTCAGAAAACTCACTGATTACAAATAATTTTTAATAAATATTTAAGCATATCTTATATACTTATTCTCAAGTATTAATATAATAACAATTCACATCGGCATTGTTTTAGAGTTATAACTATTAGTGATCAAGTACATTAATAAATTAATTAGTATCAACAAACTTAACTGAAGCGTCCTTTAAAAATTCACGTTGTACGAAACACGTTGTAAATGAGCAAATATTAGTAATTTACATTTAGTACCATTCAGCCTGAGCATAAAATATCTTTATTCAATACTCGATTCTATGAAATATCTTCTAAGAGTTAACCGGTGATAGACTTATATTTCAATGGTTAAAGCTATTATATTAAATAAAAGACCACAGTCTTACTGAGAACTCGTACTGTCTCGAGATCTGCAGTTATTTTCTTGGAGAGAAATTATAGGACCACTATTGAACCACGATTTGACAGACATGGTATCTACTTGTACATAATATTATATACAATCTTTTGTGCCGAATACATATATTTTATAAGGCTCCTAAATTTATTAATATTGAATATATGAATATTTGTAATGATAACATTTTCCTACTGTTAAATATTAATTAGAGTGAAAAAATTGAGAACTCCATGATTTACAATGCTGATTTATTTTATAATTTAATGTAAAATACACTTGGGCAGATAACCATGAAATATTACAAATCATACAATAAATTGGCAATGGAAATAAAAGACACAACAAATGAAGCAATATTTAAGGAACTAAGTATAAAACAGATTAAAGAATTAGACAAGAAAATGTTAAAGATGATACTAGTAATGACCACATAATAATAAAAATAAAAATACTAGTGAAGGAGCATTGTTTTGAACAACTGTAAAAAGTATTATACAAGAAAAATAATTTAAAAAAAGTTTAATTATTTTTTGTGTAATTTATTAAATAGATTTATTCCAACTGGAAGGTAGGTACAGAAATAATATTCTTAGGTACAAGGTATACATGCGATCTTATTTGAAAGTTTAAAAGGGTACGTAATGATTTTATTTGAAAAAATGATTTCAAATATAATTGTACGTACAAAATGTAAGGGCAAGGGTACACGGTGCTCGTGGACTAAATGAAAGTAGAACCATTACATATATTATATATTATTATATATATTAAATACCATTACACCGTAATATGTTCTAGTTGAAAATTCAGCAAAACACCATATTCTTTTATTTGGAGATAATCGTGAAAAATTGATAGGAGCTTGAAGAACAAATATATTAATTAATGCGCTTCTTATTATGAATGATAATTCCTATACTCTGGTTTAAAATATAAAACAAATATAAAAACTTCCTTCAAACACAAGTTAGTTTCTATACTGGCGGCCATTTAAGTTTCCGAGTAGCGAAGACTGTTATTGGTTGAATTCCAATGTAAATGGTAAGGGGCAAAAGTGACTGATCAATTTATACCAAAACGAGCTAAGTTTGACTGTTCATAGATTAACACAATATGTAAAAAGTATTGTATTATATATGAGAAGAAAACTGTATTAAAAGATAAAAAAAATGATTGCTAGTACCTTTACATATTATCCGGCACAATTATCTATTTTTTATTTATTTATTTAAAACTTCAATACATTTAATATTTTATATGTTTCCTGCTCACCTCACTAGATCCGAGTTCGTATCGAAATGGACAGTGTTTTCTTTATATCATTTGTATCATTTGCAAGGGGTTGGTGACAGTGGCTCAAGCAATATGGATGTACATATATATTACATTATATATTACACACTATTGAACATGATATATAAAAATTTGAAATAAAAGTAGAATAAATTCACAGATACATTAGTTGGACGTCAATACATAAATTTATTAATATAACCAATTTTCGCTTTTATTGACAGACGTTTGAAAATGATAGGTTTGTATAATTTCGTAGATACTTAAAAAAAATTGACTGCTGTATAGTGTTGATTGACATTCTAAATTACTCTGATGAGATAGTAAATTTTTTATTGCCATTAAAAGAAAGGAAACATTCCACTACTGTAGATGGTAATCGCACTCGGTACAACCGTCTCCGCTGTAGGTAGAACAGTCGAGTCTTTCGGCTCGTACTTCCAGCGAGCATAACTCCACGCGACGATTGAATGCTGATAAACTCGATAACGCAGCGATTTCTCAATTGACAAATTCATAATTTACAATTCGAAATGTCCACCGCAATTTATCGATCTCGTCCGATTTGATCGATGGCCGGTGGATTTGATCGATTGAGGGCCGATTCGAAGGCAGCTCCTAAACGGTCTCCGGAACAAAAAGTTGGAGATTGGTAGGATCCGAGCGCAGTACCAAATTCTCAGTCATGAGCTGATTACGAAGTACCGATTAAATGACAAACAAGGCGTGCCATCGGGGGGGAGACAACACGTTTCGATTAAGTGTCGAAAACTACTCTTCACAGCTATAAATTTAATAAATAAATAATTCATTTTTTCTTCGAATGTTACCGTTTGTCCATTTCAGTTTTTCAGATTTTTTAAGAGTCTACATTGTTGAATTTATCGCAGATTTCTCTGAAGTTTTATGAACATGTACATATATGGAATAGTTATTATAGCACTGTTTAATTTTATATTGTTTAATAAAATTAATTTTATGCTTTACAGATTATTAACAGGTCATTAATAACCCTGACAAACAGCCGCAGAGTGATATTAATGTGCAATTAAAACATTTTAATGTTAAAATCGATAATTTTAGGTAGTAAATCTTATTTTTTTCTGATTTACGTTTTATTTCGGAATAGTAAATATGATTCTCAACATGAAATCCGTATTGAAATTAGATCACCCTTTCTTGTTAGCGGCTGAGAAGAGGTCAACTAACTTTGACTTGAACTCTCACTAAGCGGTCGCTATTTCGAAGGGAACGCTTGTTCATCATTCCTCGCGGTCGCTATTTCGAAGGGAACGCTTGTTCATCATTCCTCGCAGTTAACACCGGAATCAGAGGTTAGGTAGTAGTAGGTATACATGTTGATTCCGTTCAAAATTATATCAAGTTATTATCTATCAATAAAAAAATCTTAACTTAACTCACCTAAACTTTAAAAATTGTAAATTTTTGTTTCCACTCTCTTGTAAAAAAAAATTGCCTTACGTTACTTATCTATGGGATGAGTTTACAGTTAAGATAGTAAAATGTACTGATTATACTTGTAATGTAATGATTATACTTTTTTGTTATTCAAAAGATAGAAAAAATTAAAAATAATGAAATTGTGGGAATATGAGTAACGTATCAAACGTGCTTGAACGAGTGCATGTGTCAAAATGTGGCCGAAAAATCAGAAGGATTTGCTGTGGTATAAATGAGTATTCTATCCACCCATAATTCACATGTGAATTTGATTTTAATGGCTGAGTGTGTGTTGTGTATGTGTGGAGTGAATTAATGTTTTTTGCCAGACAAGGGCAAGCTGTAAAAATATTATATTGAACACAGGTTACAGAAATGTGGAGAAATTAGATCGAACAATAAGGTCACGCGTAATTACCTAACAGATGTTCTAGTCGGGAAGACGGCGACGAGTAGAGTGGCGCTCAGGAGCCGGATTCCCGGGCGGCTGCCGGCGCATGTTTTCGCACGTGGCGTCAGTAACGGGTGTGTTTTTGCGGCTGGTGAGAGCCTAGTTTTACGCTACGGTATCTGTAGGGTGTATTCAGAGGTCGTCGGCGGTGTTGATGATCGTGAAGACGATAGACCTCCACAAAACATCTCAATTTGATAATAAAGAAGAATGAATAAGGTATTAATTCTATCGTACAGTTCCAAGGTCGACGGTGTCAGAGCGTGTGACGCCCTGTAGTATTCGACATTTAAATGTGAACAGTATGCACTTAGCTGGGTGGTAGGGATGGTGTAGGATACTCGAACCGACAATGTACAATATAATTGAGCTTTTAAACTGAGATTGTATAAACTATTAACTTACTAGGTGAATAAGAAACGTTAGACTCAGGGTCACCCTACGATGATTGAAAAGATCGAACATCGGTAATGTGAATTGTTCTGAACAATTGAATGCGTTCAATTTCCTTCTCACCACCTGGAATGTGGTACGAGTGACAGGTCCTGGATTCCTGTTTACACGAATTTTTTCCCGCTGAAAATGTGTGGAAGTTTGTAGTTTTCCGTCGCCATGGTGGCACTACTTAAAATTACTTAAAATTTAAATCGCCTCACTTAAATGGGTCCGAGAAATAAAAAACGTTGAATATATTTTTGTCGTACTTCTCATACTCATTCTTGAATACTTTTTCACAAACTGAATAAGGTATTTTCGATTACAGAGGGATTTTAACCCATTTCTAGCCATGTTACACAGGTCTACCGCCCCAATTAAACCTATATATTTCCATAAATACACGCAGCACAAAATTAATATTTTAACTAACCTTAGAAAAATCATTTACGCATAGAAATGACTAATGATGTGTAGGATTCACTTTATAACCAATTATGTAAAAGTAATTATTTTTTCAATTCAATTCGATGTAAAATTTCTACGTTGGAAAAAATAGTATTTACAGTAAGACAAAAATATCAAACGTTAGTTTTACTGTGAAAAAAATAACAAACATATGAATATAATTATTTATCTTTGTCACTAATTAAATGAAGAATAATAAGAAAGAGTTTCATTTTGTATAAAACTTCAATGAATGAATATATATTTTTTAACTTTTACTGCCTGATATTTAGAGTCATACGTACGTCATTAACTATTTTTAAGCCATTTAAGGTCGTAAAAGCATTTTTCTCATTAAAAATACAAAACAAAACTTTTAATACTTAACGGTAACACGAGTTGACAGCATGGTTGCTTACGGATATCGTTTATCACGGTATGGTAAAGGTTAAAAATGTTTGGGATATTTAAAAATTTTCTTCTCCTTTAGCGTTCATCAGCTTCTATTTAAACGTTAGTGATTATCATTTAATTTACAACAGCTCGAAATACATTGGCTGTGGAATTTAGGAATCATTGCTTTAGTTTTGATTGTTTTAAAAGTTTCCTTTTTTTTGCATCCGAATTTAAAATGAAACTTTAAAATCCAATTTATTTTTAAATGTCAGTAAACCTGTATCTAAAATGCTTCGTGTAGCTTTAGCATTGTCCGTGATTCCATTCCATATAAAAATACAGAGAACACGTAGCATCGTATTATTATCATTGGTAGCATATTAATATATAGGTCATATAATCTGCATCGTAGGTAGATTATTTTGTCTACTCTTTCTAGTCTTATTCTCTGTTCGTCCATGTACAGCTCGCTATTATCCAATTCGTTTCATTTGCTAATGATCATGTATTTAGTTGTACATGTGTCCGCTAGAATCACAGTATCGTAAGCCTTCTTCTGTTTTATGATTTTTCTAATGCTGAATAATTTACCAAAAACACGTAAACTTACTAAATATTAAGATTTCTTAAAGGAAATGCCATTGGCCAACGAAAACTAGAGGCATTTATCTTCTGCCACATATAAAAAAAAAAATAGAGGAAATCGAGTGGCCATGTCATAATGTGAAATCGTGGCCAGATCATAATGTGATATTTAACGTCACGGAAAGAAAGGACCATTACCGCGGAGATTTGACATATTTACTTAAGTATTTATGATAACTTATATCGTAACTTTCCAGTAACGATACAAGAATTCTTTATGAAAACGGCTTCCAGCATGTATCAATTTGAAAGTGTAACATATAAGTTCGAAAATTTATCGTCAACTTACTACATTGGTGTAGCATAATCTGTTAATGCATTTCCCCGGTTAGGAAAAGATCCAGGATAGAATCCCGGTGGCAAAAAAAATATTTTTTCGATAAATTGATTTTATATGTAAATCTTTCTAATTTATACATTTAATTTGTATTAAAAATATCACAGACCTATGTTCTGAAAAATTGCAACTTCACAGTAAGAATGTGTTCTCCTTAAATTTTTTGATTGATTTTGATGTTAATTGGTTCAAACGGCTTGCTCAAAGCCAACGTCCAGCAGTTTTGATAACATTTTTAGTGATATTCCTGTATCAACACCGTGCAAACCAAATTGATGGCTTAACATAAATCGTATTTTGCAATCGTGTGTGCGATAAACGAGTTTGTACAGTTAATTATATAAGTGCTATTTCTTATACTATATATTTTTTTCTGGGTAATGTTGATAATAAAGAGCGTGTTTTTATATTGCTGATCATCGTATTTTATTTATATTGTATAGCGAGCTCTGTATGAGGTGTCCTTTGAAACTACATATACTGTAGACCTTGTTGACGAATTTCAGTTAATAAAAGTTTTCTGATATCATACGATATCGTTTATAAGTAATAGTAATAGCACTTCTATTATCACTTCCGAAAAAAATGTCCAATAGTACTACACATCCTACGAGAATGACGATGTCGTTCATGGATCAGGATTTTTCAATCTCTAATTATGACAATTGTTTTTGTTAATATGCCCAGTCAACTCGAAACGAGCTTTGTAATTCATTATTAAATTTATTTAAAAAATCAGGGTTGTCAATATTCAACTTGGAAGTGTTGTGGTATTTCAATTTAGTAAGGAGTTTTTCTTACACAAAACAAGAATATAGACAAGGGTGGTCCACCGATCTCAGCTTCTCTCAACCGGCGATGATGATTATGATTATGAGGTTGAAAGAAATGAAACACAAAAGTTGTTCAACATGGGTACACTACGGCGGTAAAATCGAGAATGGCTTCCGCCTGCAGAATTCTCTGTTTTATTCAGATTCATAACGATACATATAGTCATATTTGCAAGTACCTACACGGCAACAGGCCGCCGCTGTAACGTCTAAGACGTCTTTGTTTTCTTTAAATTTATCCCATGTGTCAATTATATGGTGGTTTCTCGGCGAGTAACTCTGTGCGATACACGGATGTTAATGAAAAGTCGATTTTTTGTGCGCGATATCTACTGAGATTCCTGGACTATCACCAACACTTAATATAACATAAATGTTTTGTAGCATAGGTATTTGCTGTGCAAGCTCTGCCAGGTTTAGACAAATTTTGCCCCGTTTTAGTCAAATTTTAGTTTTAAAAAAAAATAAAGATGCGTGCAAGAAATTCATGTTAAATCAATAATCTTACTCTTTTCAAACTAAGCTAAATGCTTGTGCTATGAAAATAGAACCGAGGTTCAAAATTCCGTCACTAGACTAACTCATTATATTACATACGGTTTGCGTGTAACTTTGATTAACATGATTTAAATCAAAATCACGAAGTTATCTTTGAATATTCACAATGGACAATCCAATTTGAGAAAATATATTAATTATCATAATTCGTTGTTGTGGCGTTAAATGTTCAAACTGTCAAACAATAAATGATAGCGAAACTGCAAACGAAATTGGCTGTAAAACAAAATCAGTCTATCATATAAAAAATATCCTTGTATATCACAGCGACATTCATAAATTGAAATGAATTTGGAAAATGTGTGTTGTATTTAAATGTGCATTTTTCTTTCATTAGATAATCATCATTATCATCCTGTATTTTTCCTCTTCTGGATATATGCCTCCACCAAGGATTATCAATTCTATCTGTCTTTAGATTTTTTCATCCATCTATTGCCTGTCACACTTCTAATGCTCCAGTAATACGTTTAATGCTCCAGTACTCGAGGACGGCCAACTAGAGCATTAAACTACTCGAGGCCTCCAGAACCTTCTTTCTTCACCGGCCATAATCTCTTCAACAGATTATTCAACCTATTGCTACTTTCGCTATTGGTATTTGTAGAGACTGACCAAAACCATACAACAAAAGACGTAGTGTATGTAGTGGGAGTGTTGTAAAACTAGTGAATTATTAGTGTAGGCACTGTATAACGATTATGTTAGAATATTGGATAGCGATGCTTCTGATTTACCCAATTGGATCATATATTGGGTCCATATTTGTGTAATCTTATTGGAAGTGAACGATTTTCAGTTGGTGCTGAGTGTGTTGTACAGTTTCGGAGCTAAGAACATGTAGAATCATAGATAAAATGTCGTTGTTGCTCTCGGAACTAGCGTGTAGATGTTCGATGTTTATTTATCTTGTGTTGTGTCCATGATTTACTGCTTGGGGTGAGTTGCTGTTAGCATGTAAATATTGGCCGACATATAGATTTGTCTTATGTCTAGGGCATTGTACTTTTTAAATATAAGATCTAATGGATATCTAAAGGGACGACCATTTTTTACCTTAAAAATTGTCTTTGTGTTCTTTTAACCAACTCTAATATTGTTTTTGCTGCTCCTCCCCAAACTAAAATAGCATAATTAATTAAGAAGTAGCAGAGTTCAAAGTACACTGATCTTAAGAGTTTGTTGTCAATTATACATCGTATTCCTTTAAAAAAGTAAATTAGTTTTCTTATGCATTTAGCTAGGTTCGATATATGTTCTTTCTGGTTAAGATGATCATCGGTCAGTACTCCCAGATGTCGAATAATTTTAACTCGTGTCAATTTTTCACATTGACATGAGGAAGCCGTATTTTTGTTTGTTTTGCAGTCATGTACGTTGAGTGTAGGAATTTGATGTGGCGATATTCTTTCGTTAATACAAAAACATAAATATGTAGAATACACTTAGATGGCACAAATTCCATGGCTTCATTTCGTGAGATATCGTGACAAAAAAAGTCTCTCTCGTGTGTTCTGAACTTCCGATACGAAGTCGTCTTATGTCTGCTTTATACGAAAATGTTTTACTTTGATTGAAAAAGTTCACTAATTAACCATACGAATTGGGGCAGGCTGCGCGGCGCATATATTCATTAGACGTGTCCCGGTCAGTTTTAATTATATTATACACCATGACAGCTCTTGCATACTAAGAGACGTTAGCGAGAACAGGCACGCGAGAACGTTTATTTTGTTTTTAATGCATTTTTGGCGTCAACTTTTTACGTTGTACGGTGCATATTTACATTTCAATATGTTGCAGCTTTGATTGAAAAGATAACCACGTTGTTTTAATAACCGATAATATTACGGAAAACACATTCTTATTGTGAAGTTGTAATTATTCAGAACAGACGGTCTGTGATATTTTAAATACTAAATTAATGTATTAATTATAAATATATACATATAAAATCAATTTTGTCGAAAAATATTGTTTTAGCGTCACCGGGATTCGAACCTGGATCTTCATTTCCAATCCGGAGAAGTGCACTACCTTTGTGCTATAACGCCAGTATTTTTCTTGACAAACTTTCGAAACTATATGTTACATTTTTCAAATTAATACACCTGTATAGTGATTACAAGAAGAAATAATGCCTTACTCATTATTTAGCTTCTTTTATAAACTAGAACTAGAAGTAGAGAAATAAACAGAAACGTTATATGTAAGTGTACGTGGAGCATTGCAAGACACGAGAATAGAGTCGATCCATATCTGTACATTCAATAGTATCTCCATGTATAAATACACAAACAACACTATAATGAATGACTCGCTGCTAAATGTATACTGATCTTTGTCTGAACTTGTGTCTTGTGCCGCTCTTTTGTTTTTTATCAACTTTTGTTTCAATATATTTGTGGACCAAACACACAATTATTATTAAACATTATAAAATGTTGTTATCGATGAAATTTAAAATCAACATTTTTAAATGTCATTCAATTTTGTAATAATTTGAACTAGCTATATTTTTTACATGACTCATACTACGTCTTGAAATACTATTATGAACAAGAAAATTTTAAAATGGTGTTTGAAATTGGTGATGGTTAGTAATTAATGCCTATTTATATTTCGTATCAGAAATATTACTATATTATTTTAAATTTTACAATTTTTAGATTAGAAAATGTACAATCAGAACAAAAAAGTCACATATTCATCAATTAATACTTCACTCCAATGTAATGTTCCAGAATTCTTTCAACCAGAAAGTTAAATAAATATTTGCGCGTGACACACGGAAGGATATTGGGATATTAAATACGAGAATATGAACATAATTTTCTTTAATGTGACGTTATTTGTAATACAATTAATAATAATCCACGATATTTTTTTTCAGAAATAAAACTTTAACATCTTTTATCCGCCTCTGATTTGGTCCAGCGATGAACAGAAGATATTTATACGGAAGACTTTTCAGTGAGGAGTATTTACTTCAACTTTCTCAGCACGCCTGTCTCGTCCTCTCAGCTGGTGGTCCGTAAAACTCTCATCAATTGTAGGGTTGGCAAAATAAATATAAATATTGAAAATGTCAAATAAAATAATACTACGACTACTAAAATACGATATTAAACTATAGAATGGGAGAATGCTACGAGAAATAACCTAGATCCTTATAAACCTTTTCCTTACGGAGCTAATATAAAAACGCGCGTTCCGGTGCTGTAAACTCAGTTTACATGAGGACTTTTGCGATTTTTAAGTCGAATGAAAATGAATATTTTACATTTATTACTTGTATTAATCATTTAAATAATAGTTAATATATATACACATATATATCAATTATTATGTTAAAGTACTAAAAATGAGATGAAACATTGGTCATCGTGAACGGCAGCATAAAGACACATATAACACGTCTGACTCGGCCGGTGCACGCTCCGCCACATTAGAGTGACGATCGGCATCCGGCTACCCGCATCCCACGCTCTTAACAATGCGCCTTCCACACCACTCCACACGTACAAATACACGTATTGACAAATTCATCTCAGGTTTTCATAGAAAACATTTTTTATTGTTACGTATGGTAAATATATATATATATATATATATACATATTGTAATTATTTTATCCAATACATACATATATTACTAAGGAATACTTAAAATATGAATACTGTATTTAATATATTTACAGAGATATTCACATAACTAGAGGCAATGTCAACACAGTTTACATCATTGGAAAGGAAAGGTTAAAGCATATAAATCTGTAATATGAGTGATACCGTGAAATACATTTTAACACACAATGGACCAGCAAAGATGAGTAAAACATTATTTCTACTTGATTCACTAAAAATTCATCAACTTTACATTGGATAAGCGGTTTAATTTTATAAAAATTTAGATACCGACACAAATAAATCACATCATCTGCTTTATTCAAAAAGATTGTTAGAAACAATGAGGAAGAGTTGTTTCAGTGTTTTTTAACCTTGTTCTGTAGAAAATATTAAAATTTTTTGAGGCCGTCTCTATAGATTAATCATAGTCAAAGTGGAAAATCGCCATAATATCTTCATGTAAAATTTTTTGCAAAAAAATAATAAATAAATATATATATATATATACATATATATTAAAGAATTCATAATTTACAATTGAAAAATAATGATAATTCAGAAAAACATTAAAATAACATTAAGTATTAAACTATTAACATTTCAATCTTTTCATCACCACATAAATGTGGTGGAGTCTATCTGTAAAAGTTTGTATATATATATTTTTTATATCTTTCTGAATGCACTTTAATATCGTAAAAATGAGAGAATTAATTTTTCTATTGAATGGAATGCGCGTTATTGTGTTTCGTATTAAATAATTGAATTTAAATATTTTATATTTTAATTCGTACTGTTAAAATTTCATACAAAAATATATGTTTACGTGTTAAATGTTGATTTTGAAATACGTAGAAAGTAAGAATTAGTGCTGAATCATTCATTTGTACGCTGTCTATTAGGTACATCTCATGTGGGAAATAAATTGATGTAGCTGACGTACTTATACCGCTAATTTTCGAATGTATCGAGAGGGAAATTTCACCCGTGTACACGTACCTTAACAATTTTAACTAGTTTTATGAGACGATTGAATTATAACACTATATAAATGGTTACATAATTTTGGCTACCCTATCGCAGTGCTGCATACAGTGCTGTTTACGAATTAATAATGATTTTTAATTATTGTCCTCTATTTTTGCCGTCTGTTCTCATGGCAGTAAGAACTGTTCACACTAGAAGAACAGCAAACATTTCGTTGGTTAAAGACACTGCAAAGATGGTTTGTAAAGATATTAATTTCTCAATAGTTTTATATTTGATATAAAAGAAATTGAAAACATTCTATAATGAAAACGTCAATCCAGTGGAAATAAAAACTATACATGAATCTTCCATTAAAATAACATGACAAAAATAAAAATACATTTTTTTAACTATTCTCGTAACTTGCGTACAGGAGAGTACATAGTTTATGCTGCATTCCGACAACATGATTTATTGCCATATATACTTTGTACGCAAAGTAGAAGCAAACCGGTACATATCGATCTTTACCGATAAATTTATAAGACGACCGATCAAAACCATTCTTGGATACACACCATTATGGTTCAAGTCCACGGAATAAGGCATGATGAGAAAATCTCATTATTTAGTTGAGAAAAATCTCAATACCAATCAGAAATCAGCTTGAGATTGCTAAAAAGATAAAAAAATCAAATCAGATTCTGTGCCAAAATGGTAAAATCACCTTTTTCGTTGGAATTTTGCAGAACGAATCCGAACATTAACTGAACGAATCTGAACATTAATTCGCCGAACGAATCCGATCATTTTCTGAACAAATCCGAACGTCAGCTGAACATTATTTTTACGAACGAATCCGAACATTAACACAGTACCGAGTTACGCAGATTTCCGGTTTCGCCAGCGTGCACATGAAGGAGTGCCTACAAAGTTAGGTGCATGTCTATACACGGTCATAAATAAATGAATGAGGTATGATTCTAAAAGGTACGATTAAGTTTTTGCTTCAGCGTGTTTATGGGGCAGGCTGCTTGTTTAATGGCGTCTGCCTGCTTGATTCCCTGTCAGATTTAATTCTCATGTTGAAATGTCAATCTCTTCAAAAGGGAATCGAGTTCAGCGAAAAAACTATCTTAATCAAAGTATTTTGTTAAGATAATTTGTTGGATAATGCTGTATTGAATCCTGCTATTTCAAAATAAACTAAAGACCCTTATCAATGATAATTATTTATGTATAAAATATTTTATAATGATTATTTTGTGAAAGTTGTGCACTTTAATTGAAAAGTTGGAAGAAAATCACGGTATAGGTTGTTGACAAAGAAAGATTTTTATTTTCATGTTCTTTTTAAGGGACTTGTCACTATTATATTATAGCTAATTCATTGATCCTCATTCCTCGGTAGCTTTTCGGCTAGCGGTAATTAATGTAAGTATTACATTAATTAGTAATAAGTACTATGTTAATTTACTATCTTTTTTACAATGTACTCTTCTTCCTTCCAATTATAAAATATTATAACAATTAGACATATATGGTTTTAGATAGTCGATGTAACATCGGGTCCGATTTATACTAAAATAACACATTATTTCCCTACCTGCATTAGACCCGCATTTTACCCTAATAATAATATGGGAAAAATTCTTCTAAATTCTAAAACAAAAATTAGTGTTTTAGAAAAAAATCGAGATATATCAAATGACTTACGGTGATAGTAACAAAAAATACACTGGCGAAACCGAAAGAAATTTAAATTCGCGTAATTAAGAATATCGACGCTGTCTGAAGAATAATAATTTCTCCGAATTCGCTAACCATATCATTGATACCAACCAATCTTTCAACAGCCACTATTAAAAATTACTCCACTCGGTACCTATAGAAGAATAATAATGAATAATCTTGAAATAATAGAAATCCAGAAAAGTTTTAATTCGGAGAAAACATTAATGAACAATATCAAATCACAATAAAACCACTTCCACACTCAAGTGCTCCACTTCCCCAATAGCCAACTGTATTTAATTTTAGTTCAATTTACACCTGTAGATTGGAAGGACTGCTCGTCCCAATGAAAATAAAAATTAAGGAAATGGTATTTTCCGAAATTGTTTAGAGTATTAAATATAGGTAATCCATAAAGTGGTTAAAACAAAGTTTTAAATAATCTGTTACTATAAAAATAAATGTTCCTTTAAGGAGTATTTCCTCTCTGGACTCGACATTTTACTATTGCAGCGTCGGCATCAAGATTAAGTAGATCCTTGTATGTAATGCGTGTTTCCTCTCACGTCGGGAGATGACTTATTTTACCGAGATTTGCGGGTGACCTGTGATCTTACATCCGCGAGATGGGAAGTGCACGCAGCATCGCTAACAAGATGCCGTTATCACACGTTTGTCAAATCTTCACGCTTTCGTGTCGTTAATCTGCATCCCACGCAAGAACGTGTTCGTATTTATTTCATTTTTGACCTTCAGCGCTCACTTCTATGTACAACGTATGTGGTACGAGATTTTTAAAAATCATAAAAAATTCATCTATGGAAATTTTGGTGAAATAATGCGCTATAATTTATTTATATATTAACACTTTATATATATATTACTAGAGACACCTATGATCACACGACTTTTTCAGGGTCAAAAGGTCAAATAATGGAATGTCTACTACTAGGTTGATCTGTTTTCTATTTAGGTTTATTCTTAAGTTTTTTAAACAAATATATACTATTACGGTGAGTAATAAAAATTAATAATATGATATCTATTTTGCTCCCGATATATTTTTAAATTCTATATATAAATTTATTGTTTATCGCAAAATTTATTTTATTTTTCAGAACTTAACTTTACTGGGTTAGGTTGTGTAGTATAAAGTTTAACTGTAAAAATTCAAATACTCTTATTACACCACACAGTAATCGCCATGTCAATTAATGATCTTAAAATTTATTTTAGTCATTTTTTATACAAATTTGAATTACATTAAATTACAATTTGACGTTTCTAAACATACCGACAATTTTAGGGGGGACCGAATAATCTCTATCTGTAAATTTTGTGGAAAGCCTGTACAGTGGATTTTAGAGGGAGCTAATAGAATATTATTATGTATGTATTATATTATGATAAATATGTACTCTTTTTCCGTCAAGATTTAAGAAAAATATCAATGCTTGGACAAGGTGAAAACCCAATTACAATGATTGGCGACAATAAAAAATATAATCCGACCACCCAATTAGATAAAAAGCAATACAGTTTTATTGGGAACTTTCGTTAAAAATGAAAGACAGTTCCTCTACTTATTTAATATATACATATATAGACATAATAGAAACTGTATATCAAAATAATGATTAGAAAAGTATTTTTAATATTTTACTGTAAGTAAATTAATATATTTAATGATTATAAATTAAAGTATACGTTCGATAAGAAATGAAGATCTTAAGTACTTTAAATTGTGATTTAACAATGTTCAAACATTTTATTGAGAGATGTTTAGTAAAACGTCAGCCATGTTTTTTTTATAATATTTTTTCATACAGAAACATTCCACAGGCGTTTTAATGAAAGCGAATTGAATTTTAAAATTGAAGCTTTTAAAAATAGGTGTCAAAGGAAATAACGTCACGTAGTGCCAATCATCATTGTACTGTAAAAGGTTTGCCTTTCTTGACTGCATTCGGGATACTCCATTGACAAAAGGTGGTCGAACAATGACGGTCAACAATCAGCCGTGAAGACACCCCCGGAACTCACTGTGACCAATTAGACACCTTTGCGTGTTGACATCTTGTAATTTAAAGTTTTTGGGGTGAAAAATCTATATTAAAACAAGGTACAGGGTGTATACTATAAAATGTAAATGATAATAATTTATACAAATTATATTAATCAACCAGAAAATATAGTTAACAGATGTATCAATTCGAAAGAGCTGCAGCAAATATATGGCGAAACTGGATAACGCGTTTTTCCAGAAAGGAAAAGGTCCAGGTTTAAATTCCAGTAGCAACTAAAATATATTTTTTATTGTATATCTTTTCAGTCGATTCATTTATTTTGTATTAAATACCGCAGAACCATGTTCTGAAGAAACTGCAATTTCACAACAATAATGTGACTTAATAAAAAAAAAAATTATTGATTGAGTTGGTATATGACGCCTGGGTATCTAAAAATCAAGTTTTTAATTTGCAGTATGGTCTTTCAGTGTATAAGTACAATCAATATTGTTAATAATTATAATTGCTGGAAATAAATCGAAACATATATATATAATTTTTTTATTAGAGTATTCTGATACATTAAAATATGAAAAATATTTTAATAATTGCGTTGTGATTTGTTGCAGACGATATTTAATTTGATTTGTTCTCGAAAAATTTAGGTTATCGATAAAGCATAAGCTAGTATTAGTAGTAAGTACCTACACACAGTTTCATAATAATTAGTAGTAATATTCCATTTCAAATGTCATCTCACTAAATGAGAATAGCATTAATACATTTTTAAAAAATTAATTCTATTTATTAATTTCGAATCATAATTTTTCTAAAAAAAATCCAATAAAAAACTAATGAAATAATTTTGAAATGAAATTTGCAATTTTACATTAATTTGGTCAATTATTATTGAACACCTGGTGATACATTAAGTGACCACATATTTACTGAATGAAAAGGGGCCGTAATGAGAGAAAAGAGGGAAAGAAAGGGCACAGAATACTTTGAATCTTGCACGAGATACAGGAATGTCACCTGTTAATTTGTTCCGCCCCGTTATTCGTTACGGGTACTTAGATTCTGGGGTCCGGCGGAGGCCTCTGGTACTTTTTTGTTACTGATTCAACTATGCTTTCATGCCTTAGCTCTGAAGAGCTGAAAATCGTGGCACAGCTCAAATATTTTCTAATTCTGTGCAGATTTTGTAATTCTATAAAGTCTTGATAAAAATTATTCCACTTCAGTAATTTTTTTTCTTTGCTTAAGTATATCAAGTTACTAATGAGGAACTTAATTTAAAAAAAATGTATGTTTAATACAAATTAAATCTATTAATTAGAAAGATATACATATAAAATCAATTTTATCGAAAAATATTGTTGTTGCTACCGGGATTCAAATCTGGATCTTTTCCAATTTGAGAAACGTGCATTAACTAATTATGCTATACCAACACAGTGCCTTGATGACAAATTTTCAAACCCATATGTTACACTTTTCAAATGAATGTATTTATCGTTCCATTATTTGAAAGCTTTCTTTATTTTTTTTTATTTTTACGGTATCTCAAATTCTACCTATGTTCTGAATAATTACAACTTAACAATAAGAATGTATTCTCCTTAGAAATATATAAGTTGTATCAATGTATCCAAAATTTAATAAAAATGAATTATTAATTCTGGCGTTTCATATCGGATTACTCAAAGGTATTTAAGATTCCATAAAAATAAAGACAATAGCTTTCAAATAATGGAACGATAGATGCATTAATTTGAAAAGTGTAACATATAGGTTCGAAAATTTGTCATTAAAGCACTGTGTTAGTATAGCATAATCGGTTAATGCACGTTCCCCATATTAGAAGAGGTTCGAATACCGGTAGAAACAAAAATATTTTTCGATAAAATTGATTTTATATGTATTTATATCTTTCTAATTAATACATTTAATTTGTATTAAAAATA
Organism: Eubasilissa regina; assembly: GCA_022840565.1. Classification (NCBI taxonomy): domain Eukaryota; kingdom Metazoa; phylum Arthropoda; class Insecta; order Trichoptera; family Phryganeidae; genus Eubasilissa; species Eubasilissa regina. The sequence continues at coordinate 35,388,785 of JAINEB010000018.1, forward strand.
TTACAGATCTATGTTCTGAATAAACTTCAACAATAAGAATGTCTGGTGTCTCAAATTTTGCCTAATTTGGTCATATAGCTTAAAGCAGATATTCAACAATATGTAATAATTAACTAAACATTTAAAACCACTTACAACTGTCACTGGATCTATAGCTCAAAAACTTGCATCATATTCGACAACAGGTACGTCATATTAAAACTTACGAGAAGTTGTTTTCGTATTACAAGATAAAAATCTTTAATACAAGACAAAGCCTCGATTTGAAAAATAATTTTTATTTAATAAATAGAATAAAAAAATATAAAACAAGCCAGGATGATAACACCTTCTTGAGAGGCCATGTTTTGATATTATTACCAATAATGTTTTATAATATTATTAATTATATCTTTTACCTGTTATATCAATCAAAAGTAAATAAAATAATACTATTTAATGATAATATTGCCGTAATTACACTTCGATAGCTGGTTTTGGGTTTTCTATCGGTAATACCGAATACCTACATTCAATCCATGCAAATTTAAGCCTCTAAACTCTGCTGGCCAGCCTCCAAAACTTAATCACAACCAAAAACCGTAAAATAATAGAAAAAATGTTCTTATATCACCGCCGTAAAATATGTCCGTCCGAACCGAAAACCGTATCACACCAGTAATAGTTTCGCCTTTCTTTGCTGTTTTAAATAGAACGCACATATTCAAAATTTATATCAGGCCTACCTATCGAAGTATCAAAAGGCGTAAACAGATAAATTCATGTTATTTTGTGAAATAGCGATTTTTCTTATTTATTCCTTGATACATAGACATTGTCGTTGAAAAAATGTAAAGGAGCTATTATTCTATCAACAATTACAGAGTATTTATTTAGACACAAAGTAACAAAATTAAACATTTAATTTGAAGGATGAAAAAATAATCAAATGGTAATAAACAAAATAAAAATAAAATTGTTTCTGCCTACGTAGGTACCTATTTAGATGATTTTGTTAGATTTTTACCTTCCAGGTGATGTTTTAAAATTAAATACATTTGATGTGTGCATTTATAGAGTAGTTGTAAAAGTATCAAAGTAAATAAAACTAACTTAACTGAGCACTTGCGGTAGGCTGCTAGACTAGGCTGTATAGCCGTATGTAGAGTGCTCAGAATGTCGTAGCAATTGTAAAAAAAGCGATAGCTACAGTGCTAAGTATTTTTGAAACGTCGCCAAAAGAGGCTGCGTAAGAAATGATCAAACCCTAATAACAGTATTGATATAATCGTTTTTTACGATGCGTACTCACTAAAAAGATATTAAATGATCAAATAAAAGAGTTATTTTAAAACAATTAACAATGTAAATAAATGATTACGGTCTTCATGTTTTGTGAAGGATTTAAGGAGGAGCTTTCTTTTTCCAGTTTGAAATTCCAGAAATTTCACACGAATTAGATATGCTTTCAAAATGATGCAAATAGTTGAATTACTATAAGTTTCAGATAAATAATTAATGATGTTATTTGTTATGTAAATCATGCGAAAGAGAAAAGTTTGAACAGAAAGAGACGACAATAAAATTGTTGATTTTCTCGCATTCGATACAAGTTTTCAACATAACTCGTGTCGGGAATATTTTCCACCTTTTTTCATATTGATATATGGAATTATATGGAATGAAATAAAAATGTGTATTGTCATTTGAATTAATTAATCGAAAATTAAATCATTTATTGGGTAAAAAAAAATCAAATCTTGTGTATAACTTCTGATATAAATGAATAATAAAAACACACATTTTTGTAAAAAATGCGAAAATTTGATTTATTATTGAAGGCGCCACAATTTTATTACGAAGACAAAAGTATTAAAGAATATTAAACATCTTGAAGATTTAATTTTTCCAATTGTTTTGATGTAACAGGAAATTGTCTAATGGATAAATGAGGCGGTATAACCTCTGAAATGCCACCTGTGTGGTTTATGACTGTGACAGCAATATCTCAGTTTATGATCCACCGTGAGATATGTTCCTGTCTGTAGTAAGGGTTGTTAACACATCCTAAAAATGATGGATGTGCTCCGAGATGGGCTGCGTGTTTATGTTTGTTTTATTATGATAAGCTACCTGTAAGAGCGGGGATAAATCTCTCAAAGGATACTGGTGTAACAAAGAAAATCGTGTATTCATAGATTTTAAGTGGACGATTTGTAGACTTTAACTTATGATGCATCGACTTGGTGATTGACTTCACGATAAAAAAATGATATTAATATATTATCTCTGAAATACTATCGATAGTTCGTCATCTTATCCTGGTAAAACACAATGAATTACAATTCAAGGAATCATATCATATTTTTTGCTGTGTTTTCTTAATCGTTAAATTATGCAAATGATAATTTTTTTCAGTGATTTATACGATGCAAAAATATATTTTTTAACTGATACCACGAATCAGTGTGGTAGATTCCCGCTTAAGGAAAGTCAACAATGTGAGTAAAGGTATTTGTGAGAAGTAACCCACCACTACTTACCTAGAATTTACTTTCCAACATTTGTTCATCTCATTCACCGTCAGGTTGACATTAAAAAAACGCTATTTTAAAAATTAACTGTGCTCCACCGTCATACTACAGGGGCAACCGGGTGGCGATACACAACTACCAGACAAAATATACCCATTACTGTTCTCCGGCAAGAAATTTCTATTTGCACATTTCTACAATGTATGGTAAGTGGAGAAATACATAATAAATTAGCAATTAATGAGTACACATCTGTTATTACATATAACAAATAGAAATAATGTTCTGGGTCACACGCGATGATAACATGATGGGCACAATCTAGGATGGCCAGAGAACAAAGGAACGGACTAAAAAGAAAAATAGAACCTAAAAACAAATAGGCATTTAGATAAATAATAGATAGCTAATAGAGACGAAGTTGTTTTTTTATTATATTTAATGGAAATATGTGGAAGTATGAGTAATTACAAGGCTTACAACCTGTCTTCGGTTGGCTTACGTGATCACTTTATACAAATATAACGTTAACCATTCACCCATTAATCAATCTCCATATCTATAAAATTTTTAAAAGTTGAATGTATTTTAATATTGTATATTGAAACACTTCTAGTGACCACTGAAAAAACATATGGTACAAACGAGAATCTAATTATTTTTAAAAATTATTTAAAGCAATATTTTTTAAATGTAAAATTATAGAGTACGCCTGAAAAATCAATATTTTTCAATTTTATACGTTTTCTTGTTTTTACCAGTATATTATTAGCAATATGTTAACACTGTAACAGTGCCTTTGTAGGTTCTTGGACACATTGAAATATTGTAAATAGACATTTATTGAAATTGGCAAACTTCACAGAAGGTTTTGTTCACCAAATCTGTGTTAACAAAATGGAACAACGCGAACAATATCGATTAACGCTATTAACAAATAAAACATTCCTATGAACCTCAATGGTGCATTCATCTTCATTCAGCTCCAAATAGACCACATGCTTTACTGGTGCAAGAACAATAAACACGAGAAAAAAAGAGCCTAAAAAAAACTATTAAAGTCCACATAAAAAATTCCAGTCCGCCTTTGTCCGGCGGATGTGTGAGGACCTCTTACGAGGATCCAAAGAAAATTCTGATTGTTATATGTGTTATTTTCCAAACTAATTCTCAACACGGGAGAGGCGGGTACTCGGATCGGACCCACAGCGAAGAGCGTGAAATTGGAACAGAAAAGAATGGGTGAAGGTGAGGACACCTGGGACCCAAGAATGTGTTGGGACCCGTAAATTTACACGTCAACAGCTGCTGTGCGAGGGACTGGCGTACATCATAATTCAAGACCGCACGGAGAAAAGGAAGCAGTAAATCGTATGTAGGTATATAATTATTAGTTGCAGTTATTCAGAAAGAAAATGAATTCTCATTCAGGTGATGTTAATTTTTTAAACTAATTTAAATTTTAAAAATATAACGATACAAATCACTTAATCGGATGTGCCGTAAGGCATCACTCAATCAATAGTGCCTTAGTTTACGTTTAAGAAAATTAGTAATTATCATAAAATGTATTTCAAGACAAGTGTTTACCTAGTAGGACAGACGAGTGACATACTAAGGTATTAGGTTACACTATGTATTGCCATGTGTTATATACGTTTTTATGTATAATTATCTTTCTTTGTATTGATATACAAGATATACAGTTATAGATAAACTAGTATTTAAAATTCGTCCTTAGTAACATAACATAACATCGTACATTTCTTCTTCGTTTTCCATTTGAAAAATGTAACAATCTTTATTCATCTAATTCGTACATTTCGAAGGAAAACGATGAATTGTAATGTACCAGTTTCGTTTGAGAGATATATTATATGTAATTCTAAAATTTGACTAGATTTTATGTAATGTACAACGTAAAATTTGTATAAGATTTTGAATAAATAAAGAATTCAGCTTCTTGATCTCAAATAAAAATGTTTTAAAACATTAACCGAATAGAAAATATACAGAATATATTTTAATCAAAACATATTGTGAATTTGCGATAACAGATGCAAAACAAATTAGACAAATCAACGAGAAAGCTATAAAAATAATAAATGTCTTATTTAAAAAAGACTACAAATTTCTAAAATGGTTTACGTGGCACAGTAGTGTTGCATTCTCCCGAAAAAATAAATTTACGGCTCGTATCCCGGTGGTAACGAAATATTTTTTCGATAGATAGATTCTTACTGTATATCTTTCTAATTGAATCGTCTAATTTGTTTGAATTAATATAATGATAATGGATGACTTTAAAAGTAATTCAATTAATATATTTATTATACATAAATCTGAACAGCTTGAATTATTTTTTGGCTTCGTTTAAAAAAATAGGTAATCTTATTAATATTAATAAAAAATGCTTGGCCCGCCTTATTCCCCGATCCCTTGCTCTTAATATTTCCGAGAATTTCTCGCTTTTCTAGTGTATTGAGATAATTAATATGGATTCCTGTTTAGTCCGGCCAGCGGAACTGATCCGTGATTAATATACCTTAATACTTCCAAACAATGGTTGGACAATGAGCAGCTGGTGACAGGATGCTGCGCTAGTGAGTTTTGAAATTCGTTTTTCATTTTGTCTTTTTTGCTGCGGGTCCGGTACGCGGGGCGTGGTTCCACGAATGGGTGCCGAATTCCAAAATGATGCAGCATTTTGGGTTCAAGGATGTACGCGATTTAAGTCTAACTTATTTCCATTAATTTGTAGTGGATTGGAATCCTCGTTCCGAGCTAGAGATACACTTTAACACATACGTTTGTCATTCTCATGTTGTTCGTTGTTTTTACTTAATCCGCTGTATACAAATGAGAAGTAACAAATCAAAATGTGATAAAAGTAAAACTAACCTATTTAAAAATTACTTAAACCAACATGTACAATGTTCTCACAATGATTTCCATTGTAGTAAAAATAACAAATGAAATATTTTTCGTTACATAGAATATTTCTTAAAATTCATTAGTACAAATACTCGAACGAATAATAAATTAAATGGTACATCATGACCAGTTTTGGTAAAGTATCTTAAGAGTTTACACCAGAGGCGCGCACTCCATATATAAACTATATTAATTTCTGCGACATACATATAAATTACATATTTATTTGATATATTATGTATGAAGTATATTGGTTTACGTGCAAATAATTCATAACTCGCATGTCCATGTTTTAAATAAACCATCTAGCGGAAGAATTTAGAAGTGTCAAATAATGCTGGGCATGTGTTTTGCATAATTTTTTGTAAAGTTTGCTTCAAACGAATGCAAACCAAAAGCAATACTTTGTCTCTCACATCGCGCAGTTTTATAAATACACGTCTTTCAACAAACGTTAAAAACCGCGTAATGTATTCAATTCAATTCAATATCCAGCAGTAGTGTCGCAAGGGTTTAGGAACACCGTTCGCCCACAATTGTTCGCCATTTCAAAGTTCGCTAGAAAAATGTTCGCCGTATAATGAAAAATTTTTTTTAGATAATACTTTTAAAAGTGCATTTAATTTAAAAAAAAAGTATGTCTATATCTTTATATACATATGAATTTGTAAAAGAAGGATAGCACAACACAAAAGTATGGTAGAAGAAATAAAACGTGTATTTAAACAAACACACACAAATAAGCAAACACTTAGTCGTTAGCTATTTTAAAACTCAAGAATGCAGTTATTAATTAAAATAGTGATTTTTATCAAAAATATGTTTTTCAATCAATTCGGCGAACAATTTTCCAGGCGAACGTGGGATAATAATTAAAATTAAATTAAATTATTTGTAAACTCAATTGTGGTTAATAAAACTAAGATAATAAATAAAAAATATGATAATAATTATGATTACGAACAACGTCCTGTACACTGACGCAGCTAACGTTGACATCGCATTCGGAATATAAACTATGAACTGACCTCTCTGCATGATGGGCGCCGAGTGCGGGTTGGCCGCCCTGGACTTGAGCGCCGAACAGTCCCAGCGGTGGCGGCGCAGCTGGTGGCGACACTCGGCCGTGGCGGCGCGCAGGCCGCCCAGCGCCGAGGCGGAGGCGGCCGGAGCGCGCGCGCACACCCGTCGCTGGGCGCGCGCCAGCCCGCCCACCGCCAGGCAGCCCGCTGGACCCGACCTGGACAACGAACGGTATCAATCTTTATTGTGTATTACCTACTGGAAAACGATAAAAACTGTAAAAAGTAGCAAACCAATAATTGGAAATTATTTTAAAATTAAGTTGCCATGCGATCAGTCCATTAAAATTCTTAAGTCGATCATTCAGATTTGCTAAAACGTATATCCATTCAAATATCATTTAGAATAACGAAAACTTATCTTAATAATCTTACTTTTAGTTTCCCACATTGTAACCCTAACCTGTGACGTCCCCAGGTGAAGTGTTGCCCTTAGCAAATTTTCGGATGCCGCCTCTACTATTTTTAATCTACCCTTAACCTATCCCTATATATGTGTATTGTTTAAATTCACGTTTCCTTTCGAAATTGTATTATTTGATGACCAGGTTCATTAGCTTTCTTGTTAAAAGTTGCAACACTCGCTTTTTGCCGAATTTTTACAGCGTAGTTTTATGGTCCTTGCCCTTTAAAATTTTTCCAATATATTTTTTATCCGATTTTTTTTTTGAATAATTCTGAGCAATGGAGTAAAACAGACTTGCCTAGTTGGTCAATGCATTTAAATGTGTGTAAAGATGTAAATATGATATATTTCTGTTAAAATCAAATAAAGATCAAATAAAAAAATAAAAACTTAAAGTGCCCATTAATAATTATATTTCGCTTTTTTACATGAGAGACGATAATTTTAATATTTAATTAGCTGCCCCTTAGAATTTGCCTCCCTTAGGCATCGCTTACTTGCTTACTACGCCTATGGGACGCCCCTGACCCTAACGTCCAACAAAACTCATTCTTCTATCGAACTTCCATGTATTTCAATTCACACAAAGGGGCTAGATTTTTTCAATACCTCAGTTACCGCAATTAAATCACATTAAATTTACATACCAAAATGATATATATATATATATATATATATATATATATATATATATATATATATATATATATATATATGTATTAAGATTTAATTATTCTTATATTTATTTATTATTACACAAATTTTTATGCCCATCCCATCTTTCTTCCCTTCTACCTTCTGCTCCCTCTGGATATTTAAATATCTCTCATTCTTTACTTTACTCATTCAATAGAGGAAAAAGTTTTAACTTTTTTCATTATCTAAGGCATTATATTAATTTTCACTACAATAATTACACTGTATCATTAGACAATTTTTGTAATTCAGAGTAGTCATGAAATTGGTTAAATTTATTGTTATACTATTACTACTGTTTTAGTTATTATTGATAACTGTTTAGTTTTAAAATAGAATGAAATGTGTAACTAAAAATGGAAGAATAAAGAAAATGATTTTTTTTAAGGGGGCCTTCCAATTTTAGTTAATCGCTTAGCGTTTTTTACGAAAATGTATTTTTATTATTCGTTTACATCAGAAGTTATGCAATAGACTAGATTGTTCAAACAATAACTAATATTAGAAAAAAGGGTTTTATATTAATTATTATTTTGAATAAATAGTCTAGTGCATATTTTCTGATATAAAGGAATAATTAAGTCAAAATTTTTCGTAAAAATATCAAAAAGATGAATTATTACTGAAAGGCCCTGAAAATATAATGATGGTGTGTATTACTTCGTGTATGTATTTACATTAATTTTAAAAAAATATTGCGAGTTCCTCGTATTAATTATTTTTTTTAATGTTGAAAGATACTAATCTGTGGTTATTTCACTAACTGTTTTGAAACCATTTGATTTATGTAAAATTGAAATATTTTTAAAACTAAAATTATTTAAATCGCTTTTGAAAAATGGGAGCAATGTCAATATGTCACAATATAACCAATAAAAAGACCATTTAAAGTAGTTAACACCTTGATTAAGAATTGGTTGCAATAACATATTACATCACTGTTTTTCAAACTTTTTACTAAAGTGGCACATTTGACCTACTGCCAAACTTCCACGGTACACCAAGAATCGAAATAATAATAAAGATTGAAGGAAACCCCGAAAGGTCCCACCTTATACCGAAATGATTATGAAAGTTGTATACTCCCGCTTCGATTCCACTCAGCAAAGCAACGTGTACGTTCATTATCAAAATATTCAAAGATTATTATAAAGTTTAGTTCGAACAGTTATGGCAGTTAGTTCATAGTTTATTTATTTATTATTAGAACACATTCTTATTGCGAAGTTGTAATTATTCAGAACATAGGTTTGTGATATTTAAATATGAATTAAATATAATAATTAGAAAGATATACAAATCACAGATCTATGTTCTGAACAGCTTAAAAATGTGTTTTAATAATAAAGTTGTACCAATGTGTCCAAAACTTAATAAAAATGAATTGATTATTCTGGCGTCTGCTATCAGATTACTCAAAGGTATTTGAGATTCTGTAAAAATAATGGAATGATTAAATGTATTAATATCAGGAAGGTAACATATAAGTTCAAAAATTCGTCGCTAAAAATATTGTCGCTGTAGCATAGTTGGATAATGCACCTTCCTCGGTTAGGAAAGAGATCCAGGCTCGAATCCCGGTGGCGCAACAACAATATTTTTCGATAAAATTGATTTTATATGCATATTTTTCTAATTAATATATTTAATTCTTATTTATTTATTTATTATACAGTACAATTAGCAAACACATTTTTGTTACAATTGGTCATCTAAGAATTCTTATTTTCCATGTTGTTGAAAGTTTATTTGTAATCATTTACTCCTTGAGGATAGTGCGCCTTGCGGTCCACGGGATATGATCATCCGCCTTCTGGACCTCATTTTGAAGGCACATAAAATATTACATTTATTAGTACAATATATATATATATATATATGTATAATATTTAATTTGACACTCGCGGCACATCGTTTGATGAACACTGCATCACACATTTATACTACCTTTAGACAATGTCACTAATTGCTGGGATCAAATCCGCCTTCATTCGACTTCCTGCACGGAACAAACGTAACGAATGGTTAAATATATGAAACATATTACAAATACTGGTTCACATTACCACAAGTCATGTTTTGACAAGAAAAAATTAAACGGCCAACAATTAATTTATTTCTTTATCGAACGGGTTTTTTATTCGGGCTAACTTATGATCCGTCCCTTACGGGCTTGGGATATTCAATATAGCTATTTGGGTTGATTGAATTGGTTCGCTGGGCACTATCACATTTTTTTGGAGTGCGACTATTTAATTTAATAGTCGGCGATTTATTTCTCGGATCTTGTGACACCTTTTAAAAGATAACAGCCTCCATACGTACAGCGTAAATGGGAACATAAATCACACATTTTTTATAGTTTACATTTTCTGTAATATTGCTTAGCCTTGAATATAAATAGATTTGTACCTATCTCGCAAATAAATATAAAATATTTATTTATTCAAACCGTACATATTCATTTTAAAAATGCTGCCTAGTTATTAAAATACTATTTTGTGGGAGACAATAATATATAATTAGTATAGTATAATTATCGTATATAATATTTATATAATATAGTATAATTATTATATATAATACGTTTGTTTATTTATCAACCTTTGCGACGGATTATACCCTCATCATTAGTTAAATAATAATGATATTTGTGCAAAAAAATCTATTGTATTAGTAATAATCTGATGAGATTAATATTAAAATTCACACCAAAGCCTGCACTCTTGTGACCAATGTTCATCAATTGAAGAAAATGACTGTATCAAGTACCTAGGAATCATAATAGATAACAAACTCAAATGGAAAGAACATACTAAGACTCTTAACATCTTATCACTTTTACAAATCTGAAAATAATATATTACGTGTTTGTACAGTCACATTTGCAATACGGATTATATTATATTTTTTTATTTATTATCTTTGTTTTATTAACCACTTAATTGAGTTTAAATACATCTACCGGTTTCGAAAAATATATTTTTCTTCTTTAGGATGTCATAACTAACTAAAATATTATTATTATTTCTTTACCAAAATCTATTTAAAAAAAAACAAAAATGATTTTAAAAATAAATTTAGTACCTAACTCAAATTGTTACTTAATACTACCCAATTTTTTATCAAAACCATGACCATTTTATTTCTATCAAATGATTAGAAAATTCTGAAAAAAAAAAATATTATTGGATGGGGAGGAGCATATAAAACTTCAATGCCACAATTAGAAATCACTCAATAAATGATAATAAAAATTAATTATTTAAATAAAATATTATTAAACAAATTGCAATTAATAATGGTAATAATATTAAATTAATAGATAATTTGTTAAACAAAAAGTATAAGAAAAAGTTTAATTGATAGTGTTTTGTGATTGTGTTTTTAAATAATCATACTTCAAATTCAATTATAAAAAATATTTCATATTCTATACAACTGGCTTTTTAAACTAATTACAAATTAAAGATTTATAAAACTAATAATAAATTAAAGATTTATAAAACAAATATAAAAATGATATTTAAAAAAAAACGGGGGTCTACAAATTAATTTGCAATCATTTTTATATAAAGAAAACTTGCAGAAATTTTGGTGTTAGAATTAAGGAGCACTCGAGATGCCTAAATAGCAACAACTATTCTGAATTTTCCAATCACCTTTTGGAAATAAACCATTCTTTTGACATTAACAAGGGTTTAGAAATTATACATACAAATACTAGGGGTTTACAGTTAGATAAATTTGTAATTTTAGAAATAAGCAAAAGTGTTAACAACAAGCAAAATATTATAAATAACCAAATACTTTTTGCAAATATTCACCTTTTAAATTTGTTTTCATAGTAGTTCCTAATTAGTTATCCACTACTTATACTTTTACAGTTTTGTTTTTATCTATGCTTGTATTTTTAATTTTAGTACACATTGTTTCCTGAAGAAGATACCATACGTATGGAAACATGTTGATTTATCAATAAGTAGTGGTTAAAATAAAGTGTTTTGTCTTATTATTGGTATAAAATCAGATTGTATAGGTAAGATCATTCACATTATTATATAGCGATACATTATCAAATATCATTAATCACGTATTGCCAGCAAAAAATCTACCAAAGTAGCGAATCTATCGAATTTATTATAAATACGATATCATTGATGCGTTTCACATTATAGGTTACGGTCGAGTGTCCCAAGACGCCAGATTCAAAAATCCTAAATCTGTCGCCAGGCTGCGTTCCAGTTGTATATAACGATACATTACTTATTTAAATCATTTTCAAAATTCTTAAAATGGGAAACATAAGTCCATGAACTAGTGTATTATGTAGGTAGAAAGAAACTATAAAACATAGGTTTTAAGATATTAATATGCAATAAATTTTAGAATTGTTAAGACATTATATCCTATCTTAATACGATATGAATATACTCGATTTTTTTGAAATTTTAATAAAACACATAATCATTTTTATTTTTTGCCACGAATGAGTTAAATATTCGACACTTTCTAGTATTATTACGAGATTCCGGATACTTTGCTTACTAGATTTTTATTCTTTACTGAATATGGCCATGGTGTGTTGAGTCATCTGGTGTTTCAAAGTATTTTCTGTACGTGTAAAAACCAGTTTACGCGTAATAAACAAACCCAGTCAGAATGAAATCAACTGCAATTTGTCGCACCTAATTCTGTGTACGTTGAGAGCGTTTGAAAAATGAGTACACGGTCCGTGGGGACCATATCTCATTAGGTAGATTCACGTATCGGACGATGTGTTTGATAAATTGATTTGGATTTGTGAAGCCATCCTTATTTCTCTAAAAAAAAGTGATCCTTAATAGAATTTTAAGTAACACTATATAAACATTTTTATTGTATTCAATTGATCTACTGTTTACATTTTTTATAGCTCAAATCAAGTGACCATAATATAATATGATAAAAAGTTATTTTTAATATTGTTCATAGTAAATAGATACATATAGGATTCCAAATATATGTAATATATATATGTAGGGTGTAACAGACCTAGTCCACAATATTTTATAGGTGGATATCTGACTAAATTACTAGTCGAAAATGTTGAAGAGATCGTACAAGTTATATATTGAATACAAAAAGTTAAAGGTCATCGAATTTCGAGCGTCCTGAGTGATGATTTAGGGCCTGAAGCAAAGATATAGATAAACAATGGAGAAATTTCGATAATATTTAACTTAAACTTACAGGATTTTGTAAAAAATTCAAACAATAATATCTTCCATAACGGTGCAGAATTTCCACATATTTCTTGAACTTTTCGACTCGTAATTTAGTCAGGTGTCCACTACTAAAATATTGTGGATCAGTTTTGTTACACCTGTGGTCTGTAACATCATATATATATATATATATATATATACATATGATGTTACAGACCTAACTCAGGATTTAAAAAAAAAAAAAATATATATATATATATATATATATATATATATATATATATATATATATATTTTAAATCCTGAGTGTCCGTATATACAATAAATTATTTCAGAGGCTTCCCGGATAAAATCGTATATGTACAAGAATATTATTATTGATAGTTTTATAAAAATCTTGTTTTACAACACACATTTATTTAATTAAAAAATATAATTTAAGTTTAAACGTAACCGGTACAATATATAAATAATTGACTAGTTTTTGTAGTAAGAACTGAATACAAGTTTATTCCTCGCGAATAATTCGTGACCCATCTACATGTGTACATAGTATTTAAAATATATAAAAAAGCAATCTACCTACTTACATGATGTGTACTAATTATTTGAGACGTGTAATTTCGCAAATATTTCATACGATTACCTATGATTACATTTAATGACAGATCTTTCGACAACGAAAGCATAATCCAAAATCTGCGGACCATAGTAAATTAAAAAATTATTACAAATGGAATTAATATCTATTTAAATATATTCATTCCAGAGTTTTATGGTACATGTCTTTTATACAGGCGTAGCTCACATACTCAATTGTGATTTTTTCTTATTATTAAATGCTATATTGGTGTTTGTTCTTATATTTTCAGAAATAATTAATATAGATAAATTAGATAGGTAAACTTTTTTCTAAATTCACGTAAAAGACAATGTATAATTAGTGAGAAGCAGAAGTTATTAATTGAAAGTTTTTCGATACTGAAATTTTGAACACCCTGAATTATGTCTCCGAACTCGAGGATACAATCCATCCGGATTCATACACCCTTTAATTTGTTTTTACATAATAATAAGAATTTTTTTTTTAAACTTAATGTGTAATTAAATTTATTTTCAAGTTTATTTGATAGTAATGCCATTATTTCTGTATGCTCGTATAAGAATGGTGATGCTGTGACGTGCATAGGAATCGGATATAGAATCAATTTTTTTAAAATAGATTTTTTTATTATTTTGAAATTTTTACTATTTTTTATGATGATGATAATTGAGAATTTTACAAAACCAAAATTACATATTTTTTTAATCGCTTACTTCTCCAAAAAAAGAGACTAACTAGTTCTTGTGCTTGGAGAGGGACTTATACTGTAATAATTTTTATAGAATTAAAAGTTATACATTAGTAATCTATAATATTATTTATTATCTAATTGTGTGCTTCTGAAGTGTTCAATTAATTTATTTTTTATTTCTTTTATATCCTTTATCTCTTTAATTTCTGTAGAGAGACTATTGAAGTTTTTTTTATCCCTATATAAGTATATGAAAATTTGTTGGTGTTACATTTAGGGATTTTAAAATAATTTTTAAATCTTAATGATCTTAAAAGAGAACTTTGAATAGGTATCTACCAACATAATTTACAATGACAATATTATTTGTCGGATAAATAATCGTCATAATAATTTGTAAAATTAAAGATTATTACACGTTGTTGTATGATGTGCTATTATATACAAATCAACTGTATTTACTTGGTTTTTTTTTAAAAATATTTGTGATAAATTATATAATAAAGGAATAGTAAAAGACAAATATTTTATTGCTCACGAGTGGCAGCAGTGTTTGAATAATGTTAAAATTATCGTATTTTTTAACCATCATTTCCTAATGACGAGTTGCGTGACTCATGGCTATGACTCACCAGTAGTAGTTAGTCAGAGGATCGAAAAATTGCTTGTGGAATAATGATTATAGTGATCAATATTATTTTTAATATTGCAAATATTGCATTTTATTTAAAACGTATAATTACGTTCAACCATTCTTGGGTCTTTGTTTTTGTTTTTATCAGATTATTCATGCAAGAAGAATGTATTTTAAAAATATTTAAAAAACATTTGAAATAGTGCCAATAACCCATCGATTTTAATTTTTAATTTTTTTAAGTGACTATAAATAGGTACCTGCTTTTGTAAACGAATAAAAAGTACATACAAATTTACAAAAAAATAATTGGATGCAGTATGTAACAAATACATAAATTGTGTCATTTAATCTGTGTCAAATTCTATTAGTCAAAAATCAACAAATATTGTGCAAAAATACACAAAGCCATAAGAATTACAGGAAAAGTTGTTTAACGCGACTAATTCAGCCTGTAATTGCCTCGCGCTAAGTGAAATCACCTAAATCGATTACAATAGACAATATTATTTTTATTAATCCACCAATATAAATTAAAAATATATATACTACGTATAATTTATATCAGAGGATATAAAATATCAAGAATTAAAAAAAAAAATGTATGAATTTTTATTTTATGAATAAATACATAATTGAATGATATTTTTAGTAAAATATTGGAGTAATGGTGTTTGGAAATTATTAATATTTAATTTTCCATAACTAGCGATTTATTTGTTCAAATTTTCTCGAATTTTGGCGCTTAGACTCAAGGGCATACCTGAATAAGGATAGAAGCGTGATGCAAATAAAGTTTTCTTTGCTCGCTTGATTTTTGCATGAGTTTTTTTGAATTTAACCTGTTTAAAAACTGTTCTTATCTTATCTTATCTTCTTTTTCTCATACACACGTTTATACATACGCTTGTATAGCGAGAACGAATGATCTCCTTCATCCGGCAAATGATAACTATGTTTACTGATTAAGTAGCTTAAGTCAGCTGCTCAAGTAGGAAATAGTATCATTTTCTTTTAACGTGCTAATTGATTTTCGCGCACATAGAATTCGTGTTAGGCGAAGTTTTTCCCGAACTATTTTAAAATTTTCATCCGAATTAATAAGACATTAATTTAAAATGCACAAATTTATTCACCAGCCATACTTTTTATGCCGATTCAAATATTGTGAAACTTTTTATGAAAATAATATTTTATAAATTAAAAAAAATATACATTACAGATTTTTCTTTAAAAACATTTAAATCTTTTTTTTTATTATATTTGAAACGTAAAACGAAATATGATTATAATTTACACATTTAAAAAAAGTAATAAATACATTTTATTTTAAATAATGAATAATATTGATATACATAAAAAAAAACATAAACTAAAAATGTAATTAAATAATACTAAATTTTATATAATTCGATATAATATATAGGCACTGAGGTAAAAGTAAATCAATACAACTAAATAGTAAATTATCCATATTATATATTTTTATTTGTTAACTTTGTTTTATTAACCACTTATTAAGTTTAAATACATCTACCGGTTTCGAAAAATACAATTTTCTTCTTCAGGATGTCAATACTAACTAAAAACATATATTATTGTTTCTTTACCAAAATCTATTTTTTAAAAAAACAACAATTATTTAAAAAATAAATTTAGTACCTAACTTAAATTTTTACTTAATACAAATTTACTCGAATAATTTTTAGGAAAAAAAATTAGAATGGGATTCGTAGTTAAATTTAGTTGGTTCTTTATAATTTTTTGTTAGTTTTACACGCTTTATTTGTCTCAAACGATTCAAAATTATTTAATTTGTGACCAACACCGCTTATATGCAAAATTGAAAATCCCAATTTTTTATCAAAATCATGACCATTTTCTATCAAATGATTTGAAAATTCTGAAAACCCACCATTGTTCAAACATCTCAAATGCTCTTTTACTCTTATATTAAAATTTCTACCCGTTTTACCAATATACAATTTTGCTAATTTCAAAAGTAGTAAATTTTCTTTTCGGGCTTATACTTTTTTGCATAATTGAATACAATTTATTTTAATGCAGTAATAATTTTTAATATTTAAATGCAAAGTAAAAAGTAATATCTCTAAATAATATCCTATATACAAATACGTAATAGTTAATACCTACTAGCACTATATATTCCGATGGAATTTGCATTGACCGACAGGATCGCCTGACGTGCATATATATTTATTTACTAGACCATTAACTAGGTTAACCATGCACGGTTTCAGACTTTTTACATCAATTTCCCAATAGGATATTCATTATCCGAATACGAAACAATACCCCCCCAACACACTAATAGACAGCGGAATGTGAAAACATCTTCATTCGCACAATTATTATTCAACTCTACATACGTAGATAAAATTATTACAGAATGCCTTATGTTATTACAAATTTCCCACTTTTTTCCACTTTGTCACTTTCCCCCTAGATAGTGTGATTTGATTTAATATTCAATGTCGATTAAATCAATTCCGTAAAATATCACGGTACCTGCAAACCTGAAAAGATTTAAGATAACGTTTATGTTTAAGATGTTTTTGAAGAGTGAAACAAGTTATAATTTATTCAAGGTTTTTTAAAATGATTTATTTATTACACAAATGTGTGTTATGTATTAAATTTAATCCAAAAATAAACATTTTTACGGCATGTTACCGCCCTAAATGATAAAAATCACGCAAACATTATTATAATGTTTAAATACAACAATTTATAAAATTTTTAAAAGAAAAAAATACTTTCAATAAATGTATTTTAGATATACGTATGCATTAACAATCATTTATATCATAATTATACATTATATATTTATTAATATCATAAAACATAAAATAATGAAAATTTACCATTATTTTTTTAATCAATTATCATGAATTAACGTAATAAACTGTACAAACCACAATTTTAATTTTAAATTAATAAACTATCCACCTATTTACGAGTTTTCTGTCGTATTGTTAATTAAATTATCTCATCATTCTTGTTAGAAGATAAAAGTATCCTATATGTATATTTTTGTAAAATTTAACACAGTTATAATAAAGTTGAATTATTACAGCGCGCGTCTCATTTCATTTACGAAAGTGACAATAATACGACATCTCATTTTATTTAAAAACGAGAATAGTGCACTTAGTTTAGTTTTTAGATTTTCGACATTTTGTAATACCTATTTAAATTCAGTTCGAATGAAGTTCAGATCTTTCGGACCGGATCTGGCTGCTTATTTTATTAATATATGACAACGCGTTGTTAATAATGAATTAATATTATGAAATGATTTTTATTTTGTTCCGCGTTCATTAGAGCAAGTATTTTTTCTAGATTATATATAATATACAATATAATACTCAATAATACTTTGTAAGAATGCCTTATTTTTACAGATTTTTTATTTTTGATCAGTAAATATCACATATAGAATAATCTCACAAAAATGTGCGACTTAAAAATGACCAAACAAACACGTTATATTCGTTACCATAGTAATTACATATTTTATTCAGTGAGCAATAACGAAACGATTTGACACTTTTTAGAAATTTACATGTTCGAAAAATCACAACATTTGCATATTCGAGTATTAAAATACTTTCACATACCGGTAAGTAGATAAAGAACTGTAATTTCTTAATTGAGTACCTATATGATACCTAGTTAATTTTATAATGATATATAATACATATCTAATATTTATATTTTTGATTTATTATCTTAGTTTTATTAACCACAATTGAGTTTAAAAAACACCTACCGGTTTCGGAAAATACCTTTTCCTTCTTCAGGATGTCATAACTAACTAAAAATATAGCATTGTTTCTTCACCAGAATCTATTTTTAAATTTTTTAAAAAAACAACAATTATTTAAAAAATTAATTTTGTACCTAACTCAAATTGCTGCTCAATACAAATTTAGTCGAATAATTTTTAGGAAAAAATTTTAGAATAGGACTCGTAGTTAAATTTAGTTGGCTATTTAGAATTTCCTGATTACTTTTACATGCTTTATTTATCTCCAACGATTCCAAATTATTTAATTTGTGACCTACACCGTTTATATGCAAAATTGACAATCCCAATTTTTTATCAAAACCATGACTATTTTCTATCAAATGATTAGCAAATTCTGAAAACCCACTATTGTTCAAACATCTCAAATGCTCCTTTACTCTTATATTAAAATTTCTACCCGTTTTACCAATATAAAATGCAGCATAATCCTTGCAACTAAGTTTATAGACGCCAGAATTGTTAAATTTATCATCTTTGTCTTTAGAATTTATGAGTAAATTTCCTATACTATTATTTGTGTAAAATGCTGGTCTAATGTCTCGTGGTAGGTGTTTAGATAAAATAGATTCTGGTGAAGAAACAATGCTATATTTTTAGTTAGTTATGACATCTTGAAAAAAATATGTATTTTCCGAAACCAGTAGATGTTTTTTAAACTCAATTGTGGCTAATAAAACTAAGATAATAAATAAAAAATATGAATTTTAACCATCAAGTTAATATTGCTAATTTTAAAAGTACATATCTAATATACTAAATTTAATGCTAAGCAACTGTTTTCTAACAAATGCAATTACAAAACGTAAAAAATTTCACTCCTTTCTTCCTTCCTATGAACTATATTTATAACACACACACACGATGTTTATACATAACCATGACAGGAATAATTGTATTGACTCGATATTTTTAAAATTAGCAGCGTTCTGGGGAAGTTGGTAATAATGGGTGGATGACGCAGCAGGGTGTGACGGCCCGATTGCATCGTGTGTTGTGTACTATTTCGAACTGGTTTAAGTTAATCAGGAGGACAAATAAAGGAGTACCTCCCTATTTTGTCGGTTAAGACTTTGGGAATTCATTAAGTCAATAGTGACAAAACGGAAACGCAGAGCTTAATGTTATCTAGAGATAAACAATAGTAAGCGCATCAGCCATCTCGACTGGTAATACTAAATTTTAACATCCTAATAATACTATCCTGTCGTGAATCCTTAATATATCTATCTGTTTTACATGGAATTTAAAATTCTGTGCCGAATTTTTAGGTGAAAATTTGTACGATAGAAGGAATATTTATATGACAAAACATTTACTTTATCCTAGTGATGAGATTAAAATCACAATCTATGAACCGACCACTGATATATCATATACATCACGATCACTAACAGTTTCTGAAAATATTGTAATTCCTGATTCTATTCTGAAAATGTTGTCTACTAAAATACTAATTTAAATTATATTAAAGAGTTTTAATTTGTTCATGGATTACTATATTTTTATTTGATTATTATTTAATAATTTATGCAAGGAATTTGTGAATTCAAAATGATTATTACGCGAAGAACAAATACAAAATATTATTATTGAATACATACTACGTAAGTTTTAAATACTAATTAAACGTATTAATTATAAAGATATACATATAAAATCAATTTTATACCAGTAGCGCAACAAAAATATTTTTCGATAAAGTTGATTTTATATGTATATCTTTCTAACCAATACATTTAATTAGTATTTAACATATCACAGACCTATGTTCTGAATAATTACAACTTCATAATAAGAATGTGTTTTAGTAATACTATGTAAGTGCTATTTTTTTCCTATATTGTGATATTATAACAAAACGGTGATCACAGTCACAGTTTTCAATCACTGATATCATTCAATACCAATCACATTATATCGGTAAGAAAGAATAGTAAGCAAATAGTCAAGGATTTGTTCGAGGGTATATTTTATACAACAATAAAGTATTTAACTTTCTAGGTTGATGTGCTCATGACTGAATTTGGTGATCCTTCACAGTTTTCACAGCACAAATTGTTTGCCTCTACTAGTCACTTCGTCTTCTGTCTGTACGTCACATTAGAGATCGACCTCTCACACTCCGTCCTTGTATTATATTGTGATCCTCGTGATCACACATTTTTCCAGGTTATCTTCTTTCTAGCAATATTTGAATACGTCTAAAAATACAGTAATTACAGGATTTTTACCTACAAAGGCACTGTTATTAAATAAATAATAGATATCTCATAGAGACAAAGCTATTTTTTTATTATATTTAATGGAAAATATATGGAAGTACGGGTAATTACAGGGCTTACGACCTGTCTTCGGCTAGCTTAAGTGATCAATTTATATAAATATGACGTTCATCATTCTCATCCATCAATCTCTACGTCTATTAAATTTTTGAAAGTTGTATATATGTATTTTATCTTTTTTCTCTTCTAGCAAGATGCCCAAAGTATGAAATAATTATTTTCCTGAATATTGTGGAGAGCAGAGTTCCAGAAGAATGGAAACTTTCGTTCGTTACGTTTTCGTATTCATGTACGTACGTTGTAACAATTCTCAAGCCACTATGAAAGATTTTAATGGTATATTCATTTCTCAGAGATTTTTTGTAAGCAGTAAGCTAATGTAGTGAAATATTAAGTTATAATATACTGAATTGTTGAGGTAGTTGGTGTACAAAATGTATTATCATATAAAATATACTATACCATCGTACAAATACTTGGAGTATAAAGTGCAGTGCGTTCAAATTTCCATTTGTATAAATATTATGTCGTATAAATGATGGCGCACAGGCTTCTGTTGTACAAATGTTGGCCAACGAAATTTATAGAATCGTATAAAATATATGGAACATAACTACGCCCATTACTTTTATACAAAATGAAATTTTTTGGCTTAAGAAAAAACGAAAATGGCGCGGACATAATTAATTTTAATTCAAAAATAAAATACATGTTTTTAATTTTTAAAGAGAACACATTCTTATTGTGAAGTTGCAATTTTTCAGAACAAAAAATAAATTGATTTTATCTCTATGTTTTTCTAATTGATAACATTTAATTTGTATTAAAATACTTGTCATTTAATATAGCTAGCTAAGAATTGTACGGTTTTGAAAAATTCTTTGAAATGCGGGCTTAAAGTTATGTATACGGCGGGATCACCCTAGATCAATTAGCGTTATCTATTCATTCTTAAATCCGCTGTGTTTCTCTCGTTTTATATACGCATTACGTTTTTTATCATTGATCTTTTGAATGTAAATCAATTTAGTTTACGATACTTTAAGAAATGTCTATAGTACTTACATTGTTAAAAAAATAATAAAGCTGTACGTATACAATTACTTTTAATCAAAGTTTGCTTTTATTCAACAATGTTTAACAATTACATAATTTACTATAATTATTATTATTTGTATATATAATTTTGAAAATACATTGACCGCAAATTTTCCTAGAAACCCAGTGGTTTACTGACTTGTAATGCATAATAATTATAACAGGAGCTATTTTAAGTCAAATTATAATCTCGTATTTTTTGATCTGCAATTATCTTCCATACATGCGGGGATTGTAATAATTATTCTTGTAATAGGTTTGTGTAAGTATAAATAATTGCGGGGTATTTATGTTATAAGCCGGGACATTTTTCCATCGCGGGTACGAAATGATCATGCTGATATTTATGATATTAAGACAGCATACGGGAGTTTTTGTGTCCAGGGGTGCAGTTCTTAGACTTGCGGTCCTCTCCGGGTCCGTTCTTTGCTGCCTTTCCCACGGACCCGAGGCCTGGGAATGCAGAAAGAATGCCGCCGATGGGATCTGAATCCCGAGCCGCAATTTGTTTGTCCACGTTCCAGAAGGAAATGTTTTGTTGCTCCGTTGACTGCACCCACTGCTGTATCTTGTCTTTCATCCTTGTCCTATCGGCTTGGAATTGTGTCTTATCGGGTCTACGGAAGGGTCGTACGGGGTCCTAAAGTGGATGCTGGATTTAGAAATATCC
The DNA here is from genome assembly GCA_022840565.1 of Eubasilissa regina. NCBI lineage: Eukaryota > Metazoa > Arthropoda > Insecta > Trichoptera > Phryganeidae > Eubasilissa > Eubasilissa regina. Next base: position 35,411,434 of record JAINEB010000018.1, read on the forward strand.
GGGTTATCTCCTGATTGTAATTCATTCCTCCTACTTAAAATTTTGTGTACCTATAAATTAACTAATTTCGGGAGGTACTTCCGCGAACACTGACCCGAACATTACTGAATACGTAATGTGTAATTAATACAGTACACGAACATAAAACAATTGTCATCATATTTTATGAATGAATTTTGATTATATAAGGATTTTAATAATATGTTGTACTTGGAAATACGTAGCAAAATAAGTTAATCGTGTGAGGCGTAAAAAACACTATAATTTAATGAATGTACTAGACGCAAATTTTACAGGTGAGACGAGATTCTATAATAATTATTGATACCGTTTACCGGTGAATAATCAATTAATTTGAATTAAATCACATTTTATTTTTAAAGTTATGATATTTCAGAATACAGTTTCGTGATAATTAAAACAAATTTAAATAAATCTCTTAGAAAGGTACACAGATATAATCTATCTTATAGTCATCACTGGGATTCAAGACTGGATCGTTTAATATTCGGGAGATGGCTTTACCGATTAAGCTACATTGATCATACTTAAAGTAGTCAAATTTCAAAATTCATTTGATCCGGGTATCAAAAATTATTTGAATATATTATTTTCGCAAGATATTCCAAACGACCAATCAATAATCAATAAAATAAAATTGCGTGGCCTCGACCTATTTTGAAAATAATTCGTATAGACGACGCGTACACGATTAATTTTATAAAGCGTTAAGAGTATGTATATTAATGTCATAGTAAGCAGTGGCGCAACTATAAAAATTGGGTTCTAATGCAGAATTTGAAAAAAAAACTCCCTTAATAAGTATTGTTTATGTATAAGATATACTAATATTAGAACTGCATGGTTTATTAATTAAATATTAATAAAAAAAATATTTCTTGTCTCATATAATACTCACACATTGCAAGGCGTATATGAACATGCATTTGAAAATAGTTGTTTCGTTTTTAAGCGATTTTCACTTTACGACGATGGTCTGGTCCCTAATCCGACATATGGCGGGGTTCTGCTACTGTATAGGTACATAGATTATATTATATCTTCACGTGTTTCGTAATGTACGTTAGAAACGATTTCTTAAATATTGTGATCCCATTTCTTGCTGTGGAATAACTATTAACAGTAAGAAAGATATCGATTCTCGTAAAAAATATCGCTTTCAAATGGATCGTAGATTGTAGGGCGTGAACTTTTTGGCCTCTATCTAACGTGGGCCCCAATGCACAGCATTGGCTGTATTGGCGTAGTTACGCCACTGATAGTATGTACATATTATGTATACTAACGCAAATGTGCAGATTGAAAATACGTATAATAGTATCTTCAGGCCATTTATACGTAATAAACTACATTTGTACATACTGACTGCGTTTAGAATCACGGGACCATGGAAAATAAAAGTTTTGTTAGATTTTTTTTTCACTTTAAAAAAATTCTAATTAGCAAAGGCGAAGCATTATACTTTCAAAATTACCTATATTCCTAATATTTAAAGATATTAAATATCTTTCATTGTTTATGAAGATATCTTTCAAAACGACTACGTGAGTTTAATTATAAATGTAATAATTATTATATTTCTACTTTTAACGCTTAATCTTCTTAACACAAATAAATTATTAAACTCAATAATTAACTTAAGTTTTTAAACAAAATCACATTAACATTATATATATTCACTAGTATAACATTTGACTTTGGATCCACTCCATAAGAAATTTGAGGTACATAGTAAAATATGTTATTCTTTTTTAGATTTATATAAATAATAAATATACAAAAAGTAACTATTTTTGATTCTAAAGCAATAATTAAATAATGAGAAAAAATCTATCTAAGTCACTTAATTATCCTTTTGCCGGATTCAGCAGAGAATATTTATAAATTGCACAGCTTCTATATCATTCTATTTATTTATTTTGTTCTGCGATCCGTTCAGCAAAGGTAATTGGTTGACCATTTTATCAAGAAGAAATGTGTAATTTTTTGCTGAAAAATGTACAATGTCACGGTGTAAGAATATATGAGCTCATTAAATTTCTTGTGTTTAATTACGTAATTACACTTCAAAAAACAGGTCTCTCATATCTATTCAGAAATATTTAATGTTATTATTTCTCAGGATTTATCTTTTCCATTTTTTTAATTAATAAACCCGAGATAATAAACAAAATTTTTTTTTTTTAGAATCTACACGAAGAATCTATATTTTAAAGGTCAAAATTTACGGATGAATTATATTCAAGTTTTGGAGATTTAGTGGTACATATTGGTGGATATTAGTCACCCTGATTGCTCCAGTGAGATACTTTGGAGATGATCTCGGCTTTTGTATTCTCCTTGTACACACCGTATCTCAGAGATTCGCCGTCTCGTGCCTCACTCCGTATGTTAAACTTCAAATGTCATTGTCATTATAATTGTTATTTGGAGGGTTTTGAATCTCCCCAGTAGCGATTAAAACGCAATAAATGTTTGTAATTTAACGCCTTGTGTTAAATGTTTAATGACTTATAAAGGATGTTTTTTTTCTCACTTTAAAATTAAATAAAATACATCAAACTTGTGGTAATGGCCATGGTATTAGCTTTACGGGAAAGATAATTTTATGCTATTAGTGTTTGAATATAATTTCAAATATAAATATAATAATACTTTTGAAATTAGCAATATTAACTTGGTGGTTAAGATTCATATTTTTTATTTATTATCTTAGTTTTATTAACCACAATTGAGTTTAAAAAACATCTACCGGTTTCGGAAAACACTTTTCCTTCTTCAGGATGTCATAACTAACTGTTAGTTATGACATCCTGAAGAAGGAAAAGTGTTTTCCGAAACCGGTAGATGTTTTTTAAACTCAATTGTGGTTAATAAAACTAAGATAATAAATAAAAAATATAAATATAATACAATAACGCGACGAATGTTGGCTTTCAAGTCACCTATCGTCTCTGGTTTATCGGCGTAGACTATCGACTTCACATATACTCACAGAAAATAATCCAAATGTGTTAAATCACACGATCTTGGAGGTCAATTCATAGGTCCATTACGCGAAATTATTCGCTCATCGAATGTTTCCTTCAATAAATTGATTGTGGCGCGCGTTGTGTGGTATGTTGCGCCATCTTGTTGAAACCACAGCTCTTCCACATTGATGTCGTTCAATTGGGGAATGAAAAAGTTAGTAATAATGGATCTATTGCTGTGCAGGATGGCGAATCGACTCATTTAGGTCCTCCTCAATACTTCGCTCTACTGCAACAACAGCTTCTTCGGTGCGCGCTGTACGACATCTGCGGATGCGTATTATTAATTAGAGTATGCGTGGTGCGAAAACGATCCACAGTTATTCGAATTACTTGCTCGGATGGACGATTATGTCGACTGTAAAATGAACGTAGCGCGCGGTAAGTTTCGCGAACTGAACCACGATTTTCGAAATAAATTTGTACAATTTGCAAGCGTTGTTTTAGCGTAAGTCTATTCATGGTGAAATGGCAAACCACACTGAGCACAAATCACCTGTCAACTGTCAAATTAGCTGTGGCTGGAAAAAGTGTTGCCAATTTGAAAAATAATCCTCTTTCATAAAATATATACCGTATTTTTACGAGTATAAATCGCACTTATTTCACTTTTTTTTTTGAAAAAAAAACCTGCGACTTATATTATTATTATTCGCACATTATTAAGGTAATTGTAAAACACTTGCTTTTTCATTTTCTATCCTATCTATGATAAACGACTATGGGCGGACGTGACACTTGACGCTAGTATCGAGCGTGACATTTGGGCATACGTATTACGCGTAATGCTGTCAATATTTGACACCAACGGGAAGAATTAGAAGAGCCAGTATCAAACATGTCTGTGAATGGGTTTTACATTCTTGGGAGAGTATCAAAAGTGAAGTCATCGTGAAGTCGTTCGAGAAGACATGAATTTTAAATATGTTGGATGGGTCTGAATATGATGCAATTTATGAAAAAAGTGCCGATTCAGACATTGACAAGTTCAGTAATAATATTTTACGATAAAAACTTTTTTTCAAAAACTTTTGTCTATAAGTTTAGGGTGCGACTTATACTCGTAAAAATAAGGTAGTTGATCTCTGGTAGGTTTGGGTGATATTTATGTACACGTATCAAATCTCGCTGTCAGAACGTGCGCCGTGTAAAATGGTTTGAGTTTTTGTCTCTTTCTAAAAATCTCAAGCAGATCTCTGAGTTTATCACCGGAACAAAATCTCATTACGTGTATACGACATTGAGATGTATCTCAAATAAATCTCTGAGATTGTCTCCTTCCGTAGATACGACCATAATGGATCGTATGCACGGGTGAGATTTTGATCTCACGTCTCATAAGATTTATCGTTAAAGATCGGTATGAATCAGTTTTGTCATTTTACTCTGCATACCAAATACAATAAGCTATATATAGCAAAATACATAGCCGAGTTTACGCTAAACTATGTACTGTCATTTACGAGATTTTAGAGACGAGTCTCGATTCGTATATACGCACCATGAGAAGCGCATGTACATATAAATTTTGTCTCGAGAGAGATTGAAAAGATGGATGCACATTAATCGATAAACATTCGCTGAGAATATAAAACAAAAAGCATTCATTATTTTTTACACTAATCTGGGATCGCGTAACGACTTTAGTGCCAATCTCGAGACATAAATTTCTTCGTGCAGGGGTCATACGCGTCAAGGAATTTTCAACACTAATTGTGCTTGCGTGTGCAAAAGTCTATGCTGGATGGTAAAATAAATGAGTAGTGGCGGTTAAAAGCTGTGAGGGAACATCTCATACAGCTTCCATTAAGCCCCAGGGTTTAAATACCAATATTAAATCATGTAATGTGGTAATCGGCCATCTAAAGTGGCAGAAAGATTGAATCAAATAAGATGAAACATGAAACAAAATATAGAGATCTTCAATAGATATTAACATTATATAACATTTATCATGTAGTTTTAAAATGAAACTTATATAAATTATAGATGCATGGTTTGGAAGAGAAAAACTTATGTCACAATAATTCATTTTTACATATATTACTCAAAAAATGGGAAAGCGATCTCATTATGAATGATAGTATTTGAGAAGGAGGAAAGCAAGACAACGTACAAAATACTTGTAGTTAATAAATGTTTGGAACAAGTAAAGGATGTCCAGCGGAAAATTTTCAAGTTTAAAATATTAAATTTAATAAAATAAAAAACTACAATGTTATTCTCATATTTTATTTATACGAGATGGAGTTTAAAAATGCGGATTTTACGTTTTATAAACAATATCGTCTAAATGCTGTCCATTTCTCTCAAGACACTCTTAAATTTGCAAACACGCGAGAGCAAAGCGCTGGTTTAATGGCAGCAACTTCACGGCGGATATTTTCTTGTAGGGCCTGAATTGTTCGAGGATTGTTGCTGTAAACTCTCGACTTAAGGTATCTCCACAAAACAAAAGTCGCACGGTGTAAGGTCCGGTGACCGAAGTGCCCAGGGTATGTCTCCGTACCTGCTGATTAATTTATTGGGAAAAATTCCCCTCAGCTTCTCCATTAAAACTTTAGTTGTGTGTGGAGTGGCCTCGTATTGCTGAAATTATATTATGTTATTAAACCCGAGAAACAGCTGCAGTTGTGGTACCAAAAACTTGTCGTTTCGTCAGTAAACAATATGTTTCCAAGGGTTTGTGCTGTTCCAAAACGATCCAGTATCGTTCTCGCTAAGGTTTCACGTAAAGAAAAGTCATTTTCGTTGAGAAACTGCACGATCTGCAGTTTGTATGGGTGAAACTGTAGTTTCTTTTTTAAAATAACGTGCACTGTTGATTTTTTTATACCAGTACAGGTTGCAATCTTCTTTATCGATTTACGCAGAACGCATAATTTCACGTCGAACTTGAGTCGCATGTTCTGGCATCGCTGCTGACGTTGATGGTCCTGAAGGAGTTTGGTTAACCATTGTCCCTTTTTATCTGAACTTTTGAACCCAACACCAGATAAGTTGCGTGCTCGGCCCATCACTTACTCGTCGAATATTAAAGTGAGTATAAAAAGTTTTACACGCACGAACCAATGAATCTCCGCACTTTAAACATTGCTCAACCGCGAACGCGCGGTATGCTCCCGACCAGTGACTCATTGCGACTGGCAAATCCACAAATCACGCGCGTCGAACAATACTCTTTCCACTTATTTCACCTTGATGGTTTACGATCAATTACAATTTAATCTTGAAATTTTTCCACTGGACACCCTTTAGATGAGTTTGTGTATTTGGGAAGTATTATATGTTCGATAGAAACGGAAAGACAGAGAAAGGTATCGAAAAGAGGGTGACTGCAGGGAATAAAGCGAACGGCGTTTGTACTGGAATTATAGCTAATGAGAACTTGTTAACTGAGGCAAGACTAGCGGTTCACAATGAAGTTCTGGTACCGACACTTATGAGGCCTGGAGCTGGCTGAAGAGGAACGAAAGTAGACTGAATGCAGTGGAAATGAGATCACTTAGGCGTATATGTGGCAGATAGATCCATTTATGACAAAGTAAAGAATAAAGAAATAAGAAAAGAATGAAAAGCTGATAAGATTAAGAAAAGATCACTTGGATGGTTTGGTCATATGGAGCAGATGAATGGGGAGAGAATGGTAAGAAAGATATATGACGCGAATGCTGATGGCACCAGAAATAGAGGACGTTCACGGAAATCCTGGCACGATCAGGCAAACTAGATATTGGAGGAGGCTCCTGTTAGAAGCCTCAATAATCGTCGAGCTTGTATGATAAGATGTATGAATGTGAATGAGGCGAGAATTATCTTCTGTTATCCATTTTCAATTTATCACAAGTAGCAGATACTTAGCATCCTACTTCACATTATCTATCCAGCGGAGCCGTGGTCTTTTAATCAGTATACTTTTTGTCCACTTCAGACAAAGCTTTTGTATTTAAATTGAGAGTCTGGATTTCTCGTACAGACTCATTGAACTTGATTCTCCACACTTCAATATTTATAATTTTAACAATAAATTTTACAATTTGATACACTTTAGACATTTAATCATGCGTAGGCTACAGGTATCATAATACAGAATTCTTAATAAAATATGAAATTTCTTTAATTTTAAGCTGTTACATTCGAATATATATAATAGTATCTACGTATGTAAAATATAGAGAACGCTGTTTTATCTTCAAAAAATAATAACATATTTAGATTTTGAAAAATCGATTAAAATAATTACTGTAAAATTTCGGGTTACGTTATACAAATACACATTTCTTTTTTCATTTATCACCCCTCCATGAACCCTTCATCACATCATTATCTAGTACCTACGGTTCATTCCGCAACCCTCAATATTCTACATAAAATCATTTTGAAATGCAAGCCTTAAAATCCACGGCGTTTCATCTGCCATTACGGACAACTCTTTTTATTAAATTACTTGTTCTCAAAACGCATATTATTTCAATGTTGCAGGTGTATTTTAAAAACAAAGATAATTTAGGAACAGTTTATGTGTAAAGCGTTCTTGAGGTGAATTTTTTTACGAAAATGGCGCTATTAAAATTATCCAACATTATTTTTATTATTATTATTGTCATTATCATGGTTAATTAAAGCTATGATCTTTTTACTTTAAAATAACGCAATTCTACTTTAATCACGTTTCGTTTAACTTGTGTAATAAATGTTTAGTTTATTTAAAAGAATATTGTCAATATTATTATGGGCTTTAAATTATTATCTTTCTTATTTCCAAGTTCTAATTTGATCAATTTCTTAACCATTTAAAAAAATATTATTTTGTTATTACTTTTCACATTATATATTTATAGATCTTGATAATGTTTATTAGAAATGTCGATAGCCACCCCCATAATTATAGATCTTTATTACTATCTATTGTTGCATATTATTGTTGTACGCATATATAACTCATACACAGTGTTTGTATTCAAGTCAACAGTTGTTATAAATAAAAAAATAAATAAAATATATAAAACTGAAATATTTAATAGATGTAGAAATGTATAAAATTCTAACTAAGGTTTTTATTTGACAGGTCGGATATGACTAAATATTAAGTGTGTGTTCCTCTTTTAATACAATATTTTGTGTAGTGTTGTCATAGATTTAAAAAAATTCTTCATAATATTTGCACAACAAAATAGTAATAATGTTCAGGTGTATATATATATATATATATATATAAAGTATAGTGGTTATTTGAGGTCAACTGTTGATGGTCAACTGAGGCAAGACTAGCGGTCCTGGTACCGATACTGATGTATGAAACTGAGGCCTGGAGCTGGAAGAAGAGGAAAGAAAGTAGACCGAATGCAAAGGAAATGAAATCACTTAGGTATATATGTGATAGACTAGAGGAAATTCGGGCGAGCTAAATTTGACTTGGATCAGCGAACTTGTTAAATTACGGAAAACAAATCTTTAATAAAAAAACAAATACTATTTCGTCCGTTAGTATTATATTTCAAAACTATCATGGAACATAAGAAATCTATGCTTTTTTGAAATTTCTCGATATACTTCACATATCGTGGATAATATAGCGTTGCATAAGAGGCCTATGTTTGATATATATTAATTCCTCCCCTGAATACCGCGAGCTAATAGTTCTGAGACAACGCGAAACCTTTGATAATATAATATTTTGGCAGTTCATCCTCGGTAGATGGACATGTATTGATGGGAAATGAAATAAAGAATCCATGTGTGATGAGAATAACTTGGCAATTAAAATATTTACACATGAGTAAAACTAGACACTAAAATGAAACATACATTCCATGCACATTTTTTCCTTCACGTCTACATACCTTCTCATACTTTTTAAGGATTTTGACATAAACCTTTTTCAGAATTTATTGCATTTTAGATGGTAAAATAGGAGTTGTAGGAGAATACGCCCTAGCAATATAATAGTAGGTAACTAACAGTTTAGGGATGACTGGTTTAATAGTTATTCTATCAGATTTTTTATACATGTGATTGATCAGTTTGTTAACGTTATAAAAAATGGTCACGATTAAGCATGACCATAAATCGGTTCGAAGTGGGTAAGGGGTGAGCCGAGTTCGGCGAGCCTAACTGTTAACCCCTTCAGCGCGTGTCCGACATAAAGCGGGGTCCTCACAAGTCGCGGTCCGGCGCACGTTCAACGCTCATTTGAATAAACACTGGCGAAGGATGTATTTATTTATTTGAGCTAAAGATCAGTCAACATTTGTCCGGACAATGGGCGCAGTTTGCATATCCGTGGGACTGTCGGCCGCGCTGTTGACAGATCGGACACTATTGTCTGGCGGGAACATATTTTTGAAAATCGAACAGCAGAGACGGATCGAGGATGAATGGCGTTTCGTAACTGACAACTTGGAACACTCGCTGTATTTAAACATTTCGCAGTTTAGCCAAATATTTCATAACCACATTTAGATGACTAATTATGATATAAAAATAACAGTATTTAAAATATATATATATATATATAAACATATAATCTACAAACATCAGATTTGTTCTCTAGACATATAAAATAGGTAATTTATTAAAGTATGAATAATGAAAAGACGACAATTTAACTAAAATTTTAATGAAAATTAGACTAAATTAGCTAACAAATCATTATAAAAGTATTCAACAAATAGATTTTTTGAAAAAAATGCTTTTTAATGCAAAGTATTTTAATACATGTTAAATGTATCAATTAGAAAGATGAACAGAAAAATTAGGATAAGATAGGAGGATAGGAAAGGATCCAGGTAAGAATCCCGGTTGCAACAAAAATATTTTTTTGATAAGTTGAATTTCCTTTAAGTATATCTTTCTAATTGATGCATTTAATTTGTATTAAAATACCACAGAACTATGTTCTGAAAAACTGCGACTTTGGTATTTTATTTTCATTATATACGTTTCCGGGATAGCAGCCCATTTAATAATTTCGTATAAGTACTAAGCTTTTTACTTAACTATATTATTTGATTAACAATATATATTTGCTAATATAGTGATTTATTATCATTTTTAACAAATCATTTAAGTGTTAAAAACTGTACAATTAAGAAGAAAAAGGAATATGAATAAGAGTAATTTATTATGTCAGTTTACAAACAAAGATAATTGTAAAATAAAACTATTATATTAGGTATATATGCCACCCTTCAGTCAAAATAGATATGGCCTTGGGCGGACTGTATGTCTCATTGCTGTTTATCCCCGGGGGAGAAAATTATTTGCTAGAAGCATAATGTATTGTCAGCAGAAATGCGGTTAGTTTTACATCACGTGCAATAGCTGCTCTTGACACGACACGGTAGAAAATGTTTTAAAATGCGGTCGAGTCACGAGAATTGTGAATGCAAATAAAGATATTACAAAAAAAATCGATGTCAGATTAAATATTACTTTATATTATTACTTTATTACTTATTACACACACACCATGACATAATTTAAAATTAAAATCATATTATAATTGTTAAAGCAATGACATATTTTTTCCTATTTAATATAATATATTGTGAGATTAAAGAACGACGAATTGACTACATTTAATATTTAATAACGACCATATTGTGCTTTATATTCCGCATTTTATAGTCGGTTGTATAATTTTGGATCGATAACATATTTTTATTCTTTAATATGATACAACTAGAACACAGAGTCAAATATGTATTTTTTAAAAATTGTAATCAAATAATAGAACGATACAGTTTTAAACGAAATAATTTAATAAAAAATACATACTCCTAAACATACCTGTTTGGTATAGCGGGGGTACTCGGGGGTAGCTTCACCCCGGGAAATCGTCAAATTAGTCAAATATTAGGTAAAATTACTGATGATATATGTGTGAAATGTGCGCATCTTATTTTTATCTATAACAATATCTATTAGTTATAGAATACACGCAATGCGGATGTTAAAGTCGTAAAGTATAACATTTGTTTAGGTATTTACGACACACAATGAATATTGTAAGAATGTTCTAGACATTTCTGCAACATAGTTTCGAATTCAATCAATACATTAACTCATTATATATTTCTCATTAAATATTTTAATTATTACTGTGTAATGCCATAAACAATCATGAACCTAAATAATAAAGAATAAAATCTTTCCACGTGCGTGTGAAAACATATTAAAAAAATGTAACCTTTTTATCCAATTAGCGGATTATATTGTTTCACCATTCATAGTTAATTTTCATTATGTCCCCAAATGAATAAAGCATAAAGCAGTTAAATCAAGCGACGGTGTTTTAGCACCGTCTCGCCATATTACTCCCCCTCCATTCACCCATTGTCTTTCCATCTACAAACAACTTGTGTACATCAAAGAGAAATTTGAATAAATATGCATAATAAACAATACCCTAGAGCTGCTTGGGTATGAAAATTGAATTAATAGCAAGCTTTTGCTCGAGCATGCACCAAAGTGGAAGAATTGAAATTGAAAAACGCCTTTTTGAATTTTTAATTTGATGTCTGCACACGAATATATTATCTTCTTATGAAATACGCAATATTAAGTTTTATACTCGTACAAACGATGAACTTAAATGTATTTATTTATTTTTATTGTGTAGTTATTGGCGGCAGATTTTAAGATAATAATAACTAGTCGAATATGAAGAACTTGTTTAGAATAGGATTTCAATTGCAGCGTAATTTAATTTAATTGAATTAAGAAGTGGTCACAAACCTTTTTATGTCACTTCGAAAGCACAAACTATTCAGTAAAATTAAGCCAAATATTAAAAAATTAAGTAATTCATTTTTTTATTTAAATAAAATTAAACCTTATAATATTGAATAATCATGAATTTTCTCCACTCACATAAATCAATCTTATTTAAATAATTACAGATGAAATACTGTTAGACAGGATGATCCTAATATTTATATTAAATAATCCATCTAGGAATACGCAATGTCAAATAAAATAAATAATGGGAAATATCAATACGTACATTAAATACTTTGTTCCTTAAAACGAATTATTTTTACAATACTATAATAAAAATTTAGCAAGGTTAGATAAGGTATTTTTTTATTGAACAAACGTACGTATATTTATTTAAATAATTCAAATTAAATGTATTAATTAGAAAGATACTTATATCGATTTATCAAAAAAAAAATTGTTGTTGTTACCGGAATTCGAACCTGGATCTCTTCCTTCCCGGTAAAATACATTAACCAATTATGCTACACCAACACAGTAAATTGACGACATTAATATATTTAATTTATATTAAAAACATACATATGTTCTGAAAAATTGCTACTTCACAATAAAAATGTGTTCTCTTTAAAAATATTTATTTAATGTTATTTTTTATTAATGTAATGCACAAAAACAATTCGTTTTATGGAACACAGTATTTATTTTAATGCACATATCTCTTAAAATAATTCCCTGTTAAATCGTACCCATAAATAATTAGGGTATTCGCAGGGACGTCACGTGGGCGTAAGCAGGTGGTGCCTAAGGGCGGAAAATTGGAGTATAAATACTATGTCTAATATATATATTTATGTTATTATCTCGTACAAAAAACATTCGAAAATATATTTAAAGCACACTTTGAATGTCCATTTCTCCGAATTATGTGAAAACAATTTGATAAGTAAGTACATAAGTCCAACATAAGTTACATTTGCATAGAAAATATCAATGGGTCAGATACCACAATGGGACTACATGCATTTAAAAAATACATGGTAAGTATTTATTTTGAAAATTTTTCTAATCATAATAAAATAATTGAGGATCGATATTACATTTTTAATAATGATAGAAGCGGCATTCCGAAATTTGCCGAAGGGCGCACTTTACCTAGGGACGTCACTGGGTATTCGTATATAAATAACGCAATAGAATTACTAATTACTGTTACTAATTATTAAGATAGCTTAGCGTGGTTAGCTTGGTTTAACATTATAAATTAGTATAGATACCTAATGATCTTAGCATTTTTGGTGTAGACTTATCATCAAATGTTATCAATATAATAATTTTAATTTTGTTATAAACATTGTTGTGGTAATCAAAAACACATTAATAATTTTAAAACTGTAATAAATATATTTAACGTTATTCTATATTGTGATTAAAATAAGTACCATCTTCTTCATCAAAATAAGTCTTGCTAAAAAAATAATAATTTTACAATTTATTTTTCAAAATACAAAATAAATATTTTTCGTATAACAACTGTTTTGCAGACTAGAAATATTTCAAAGTAATTACACAATACTACTTATTTTGTTCATAAAATTGTCTATCTGGTATATAGTGATAGTTGACTATACCGTGCTGAAGACGATGTGATTTTGTTTCGGTTTGAGTCGTGAGTCTTTCATTTCAAGAGAAAACTGCACTTTTAGATAGCTCGACGATTTTAATCATGAAAACTGTATTTGTGTTGATTACATGTATTTATAACGAAATTAATAAATTGTGGGTTCCAGATTTCATCGAAATATTATTTTTTATATTACATCATTAAAATTATTTTCACAGGGGTCTAAATACTGATTAAAAAGTGCTTTATTCGTTTTATAAAAATAATTATAATTTTAAAAACATATATGTGATGTAACAGACCTAATTCACAATATTTTATGGGTACATACCTGACTAAATTACGAGTGGAAAATGTTCAAGGAACATCAGCCAATTCTACACTGTTACGAAAAATATTTTTGTTTGAAAAGATAATTTATACGTTTTTCGAAATAAATATTTGCGAAATTTATCCATTATTTATCTATATCTTTGCTTCAGGGCCTAAATCGTCTAACAAAAAATAATCTGGCCTCTCAAAAATTGATGATCTTTAATTTTATGTATTCAATATTTATTTTTAAATCAACAAAATATTTCAATTAATCGATATAATTGAGTAATTATGAATTTTTTGAAATGCTTATATATCTGTCATTGACGAGTTTAGGCACATATTCCTTGAACATTTTCGATTAGTAATTTAGTCAGGTATCCACCCATAAAATATTGTGGACTAGGTCTGTTTACACCCTGTGTACTTATTTGACTTGTTGAAAACTTAGTAATTCCTAAGTTTTGTAATATTTCGGTCTCTTGTAAGATTGGAAGTCAATGTAATTAATAAAACCACTTTTATAATGATTGAAGTGACCATGAAATCATACAGATTTTATAAATAAACATTATTGATTATCACACTATTATTTTTGTCACCTACTGATTTAATTTGAAGTGCGGTAAGTATTACTTGGCAAGACTAATTTGTTTGTTATTTTAGTCAAGAGATGTCACTAACGTTATCACTGAATAATAAATGAAGATAATATTTATTTTAAATGATACACAGACTTATAGTAAAACGTAAATATGAATGTAAGTGACTGAAAGATTAATTCATTTAGCAAAGCTTTATTATATATGCAGTGGTTTTTTTTTAATATGATGATATTCAAATGTATATGAACTCATTGGAAACGAATAAATAATATGAGATTTTTTTATAATGTTAAAATATGACTGTTTCAGTAGCTTGAGAATATATAATAAAATATATTATAATATGTATAAATAAACAATATAATTATACCACTTTACTTGTCATAAAAAAATAGTTTATTTCCTTATTTTATCCTGAAATTATTATTTCAAACTTCATTTTGTCAAAATCGTGATATCATTAAATTATTCGTAAAATAGTTTTATTATATAATCAGTCTTAATAATTTTTTTTTTATTGATACAAGTATTTGTCTTAACACTAATCAGTCATTTTACTGCCAAACCTCCTCCTAAAAACCATTAACGAGAGCAGTTCGAGCACGGTAGCGTGAAAGCCGGAATAAGGCTGTCGATTTATAATTAACACGTGAGTGGAAATTTACTACTTTTCTGTTTGTAACCATTTGTACGTTTCTTTACACAGTAAGAATTGAAGAGAGCGTCATATTACATATATTTTTTGTGAGACATTAAGAAAATTATTTTCTATATAATTACAGAATATCTAAATCCGGCTGTAGTTTTTAGTTTATTACATTTAATTTATATGCATCTGTCATATATTTAAAAGTGTGTGGCAATTTTAAATAAAATTGGCCATGAAATCAAAATCTATGGAGATGAAATGATGTCATGTCACTAGCTTGTTTTGAATCTACTCTTAATGAACATTAATATTTGAATTTTATATTCTATAATTGAGCATTTTGTATTACATTTAAAAAAAAAATATTTTTATTAATTTTAGAGTATTTTGAAGCTGAATTTTTACCAATTTTAAATTCTATAACTGAGTTTTTACCAATTTGATTATATGGAAATGAGATCACTTTAAATGGTTTAGATTTTTAATGAAGATTGCATCAACTTTAATAGCTCTACAGGAATTTCAAGAAAAATCCATATATCATATTGTAATGTTTAAAAGTTCTGTCATATTGGAGTTCACTCACTTCTCAGACGAATACGTGATGGGACCTTTAAAGTGCTGATTTTGCCTTGAACTGTGATGAATTTAGTGTATCCAACAAAAATTTAAATATGATGAAATACTGACCAAGTATTATTCACTTATTACAGAGGATTTTGTTTTAAAACCACTATGCTTGTTCATATTTTTTTAGTTTTCAAAAGATAATTTTAATAAAAGGTCTGCCTTTATTATAGCAAAATAAATGTAGTATTTTAAAGAGTAAATTTTAAACTTATATAAAATTATTGTAATTCTATTTATCCAGATTAACAATTTTAATTAATATTGGAATGTTTTAAACTAAAAATGCACAGACTAACAATTTTAATTTATATCGGAATGTTTTTATTTTAGTATAAATTTAATATCCATTACACAAAATTAATTACATTTTTAACGGTAATTAAGTATGTATTAAGAGCATTAGTTATGTTAAAAATTATATTTAATTTTAATTTTTTTAATGATGATATATAATTGTACGTACGATGTTTATTAGTTTTCTGTAAAAATTGATTAGATTTTTCAATTATATAGTCACATCTTTCTCAGACTTCTTACAACCTGTGATTACTCTCCTGGGAATGTAATGTGACTAAACAAGTTTACGCTATATAATGAAATTCGTGATGTCTATTTTAATAAATCGTATACAGTACAATATACGAGTTAATTTCTATGAAAAACGTTACACGATCTAAAAAGAAACAAAAAATATTTAAACATTGCTACCTATTTATTACGATACAATCTTAATATTCGGATAATCAATTAAACATGAATAGAATAAATACTTACTACATAACATTTTTTAATTAATAAATATTAATATATTAAAAATATATTCTCCATTTCATTAATACTTAGGTATTAAAATATTTTTATTTATAAATTAAAGTTTGATTGAGCCATTCACACAGTGCATTATATTGTACACCTATGTATGTTTTGAACTATTAAGGTTTGAATAATTTTGCTGGCACACAAAGAGATGTAGCAATAAAGTGTAATAAAAATATTATAAATAAAAAATAACGGCACATGCAAACGATAAAAATAATAAACACGTGGTAAAACAATAAATAAATATAATGAAATTTTCATAATTGGACAAATATCGAGATATTATTATATAATATTAGAAACCATCAAGTTCAAAGATCTACTCCACAAATATCTTAATAACTATTGTTTACAGACATAATAAATTAATTAGCTCTACAATTTAGGTATTGTCAGATGGAAACTGTAATTTGTAACTAGTGTGTAGTTGAGAGTATATAAGATAAATAAATTTATTCGCCAGTCAGGGCCGTAATGTATTATTAAATATAGCGTAGTGTTTTCTCTAACAACAGGAAAGAGAACAATCGAATAGATATTACTGATTTTTTTTTCATACCCTGTAGGTGTCAGTATCTGGAGAGATATGACTGCTGCAATGAGCAGCCAATGCAGCATCCTGGTCCTCTCGAGTCACTTTCGTTTCTCCTTTACAGATGGCGCTGGTGGTACATACTTCAACCACATATTCCTCCTCGACAATTTCTAAAGAGCACTGTTCTAACTTTAAACTGTTCTAGTTACAAATTTACATTCATATGCCAAGTGCAATGAATCTTTGCCAGTTCGTGAACATAATAATTATTCTTGCACATTTTCACTGGTATTTTAATATTGTAATATCCTTAAAATTACGTTATTCATATTGATTTTTAATTGAAATAATATGTCGTATTAATAATTGGAAAATTTAATTGTTGAAATTATAAAAACTGCAGAATTAAATTCAAACACCACAAAATAAAACCACTATTATTCGAATTTTTAAAATTTTTTTATTAATTTTTATAAAATAATTTTATTAATTATTTTCAAAGCGAATGTGAAAGAATTTGCACAAATATTTCATAGAAAAACACTTTTGCGACTTGACAGTATTGTAATAATATTTTTTATCGTTTATACCGAATAAAAAGAGTGACGATAATTTGACAAATGTTCAACGACTGCATTGTTTATCGTTGTGTTCTACGGGAGACCCGATCCGACGAATTCGACAAAACAGAACCTTGAAAATTTCGTGCGTCGTGTTCGCGCTCGCGCCCGCTGTACGTGTGTTCATATATCAACATTAGTCGCGAACGGGGCGCTCTTGTTTGGTTCGGCGCGAACAATAATACTAAGGCAAAAGGCGAGGAAAAAACTGTCCGTCCTACAGGCCCCACCTCCTGACCTGCCCCCTGCCTCGGCGCTTCCCGCGCGGCTTAGCTTTCTGCTCCGACGGAGGTTTTCGCGCCCCCCGCTAGATGGGGCCCGGCGCCGCTCCGGCAGGGGTTGCTCGCCACCCGCCACTTGTCGGCGAGGGGCGATGAAACGATTTTAACGGGGGTTAATGAGCATTCAAGTCCACTAATTAATCACTGAAGAATAAATGATTGTTGATGTGTTTCCAAAATGGCTTCATATTTTTACAATCATTAAATTGTGCTTAAAATATATAATTATACAAATTGCATTAAATAAAAAATGTATAAATGACAGCAACGAAAATACTTTGACACATAGCGTTAATTTTTTTGTTTAATATTATATAAATAAAAATAAATCGATTTATAAAGCTGAATTTGATAAATTCAAACAAAATTGCATATTATATTTTTTTATTAGGAATCTGTCTAGTTTGTATCAACACCATTTCATTAATTCAGTCAGTATGTTAATTATACCAGTTAAACAAATTAACAATAAGGTTTATAGAAAATATTACTTGGCGGCAGTCGGGCACGCAAGGTGAGTCTGCCAACAGAGAATGAATTAATTCAACATATATGCAAATTGGAATTAATTACCTTGAACAAATTAAATTATAAGTTCGATTTTAATGTTCCACTTAATTATTTTAAGTTGAGAGATACATTTTTGTAAGATTACCGTAAATACATTTAGACCAACGTCAATGATAAAATTCTAATCACAAAAAAATGTTTATTCAAAAACTTTATTTTTACCGACACATTTTTATAACGCTACACGTATTTTCATGGCGAGTGTTCAATTACTAGTCTGATTTTATTTTGTATTTCACACATCATTTTATTGTTAATAAACTAATAAATTATTTATAAAAATTTAACTGTCAAATGAAAGATTTTACTCTCATGATTTGAATCGCGTCGTTCCGGCGCTGTCTACTTCCGGCAGTGTGGCGGGAAGCTCTTTCCCGCGTTAAGCCTTC
Source organism: Eubasilissa regina (assembly GCA_022840565.1). NCBI lineage: Eukaryota > Metazoa > Arthropoda > Insecta > Trichoptera > Phryganeidae > Eubasilissa > Eubasilissa regina. Next base: position 35,430,245 of record JAINEB010000018.1, read on the forward strand.
CACTCCGCTAGCGCCTCGCGCGGCCGCTGCGGTAACTAGAGAAAACGCTGAAATCATCGATTGGATCTATCATATTAAATGCGTGCCATAGTGTATATATAAAAATAAACAGATCGACTATGCAACATAAGCGATATATAAATTGTTTTTTTCATAATGTTAATCTGGAGAAATAATCCGTTATAGTGGGAAATAATTAATGAATTAATTAATAAACAAAATCGACTAAAGCACAATGCAAAATAATTCACTTTATTCGTCGCGATTATTTGTTTATAATGTTATTGGAACAAACAAATGATATCTAACAAATGAAAGTAATGAAAAAATATCACTTAAATATGTTTTCCTTATTACATTATCTTACAATAATTTTCATTATTGTATTGTATCCGTAAATAAATTATTTTCTTTACGCGGAAAATATTTTTTTTATTTACACATTATTACAATTACTAAGGTAAATAATAAAAATATATCTTAAAAAATTAATAATATCTAGTACCATGTTCAGTTTCGGTCAATTATCTATGAGTTAATTAATATAGCGTAAATGTGGTAAAAATAAATTAAACATGTGCAGTTAAGTTACTGAAATGCCTTGATAGCAATATTAAATATGTTAGAAAATACCAATATCCTTATAGTAAAGTTTATTAATGTTATGATATTTTAGACAGAAAGTTACACAATATTACATTTGTATTGTAGACTGGTAAGAGGAAAATAAGGTTATCGTATACTTTCACGGGACGGCAGATCTTGTTTGTTTAACGTTTGTGACTTAGATGGACGAAAATAAAAAAAAATTATGTTGTACATTCTATTTAACATGAACGTTTCAACAATCTGTAGAATTATACATTTAAAAAAAAAGAATAATAAAGAATACATTATTATCATTTACTTACCATAGGAAGATAGATTAGAACGCCGTACTTTTCTGTCCTGGACGCTTATCGTACCACTTTTATCGATCGTTTCATATACTCTCGTTAATTATTAAAGCTTTTAACGTCCTCCAATATCTGGTTTAACCGAACATGCCAGGTATTTCTATTGTCTGTCGCCTTCAACACTCGCCTCATATATTTTCTTTACTATCCTTTCTTTACTCATATGGTTATCTCAGCGAGTCAGTCTAAATTCTCTCGACTATGCTACAAACGGATCTACATCAGTGGCGGTCGGTGACTTTTTGTAGATTTTCCAGTATCCGGAATGTGGATTTTTTCCGCAAATGATCCAGACACACAACTTTTACGCGTTAATGATTCTATTATACATACACACAACTCACTATTTTTGTTTAGAGCGTCAGAGCATGTTGGTGAAGTGCCCGTGTTATTTTCTGTATTCTTTTAAATGATGAATTAAATAGATAATCAATGTTTCAATAATTCAGCTTGTATTTAAGCCAAACTATCAAAAATGCGTCACACAAACAAATCTCTCAAAACAACCGGCCACTTCGTAATATTTATGCTATTCTGCGCATTATACCCATAAACATTAAAGTCATTTTTTGTACGTTGGATGCTGTTAATGAATACGTATACAGTATTCGAAGACCTTGATAGGTGGAACTGAATGCGTATGCGCGAAAGTAGAATACATTCAAACTTTTTGGATACGGAACGAATGATAGAATCCATTGTCGCTAGTATCTGTGTGTTTGCGCGATTCACAGATGTATGTCGACTTGCTTCGTGCGCGCCATGTCGTAATGTGCGCTATGACTGGTCTCTAAAGGACAGGACGAATTTATTTGCAGCAGTGGTGTTATTCGGCTAGAAACAAAAAGTCCAAGCTTTTTTGACTCTAGAACACACGAAATGCCGAGTATCCAAAGCGGCCGCGCCGGATCTACATTAGTTTGTAATTTTTTCATTAACATTTTCAACATGCACTCAAATATAATAAAACGACCGTAAGATCCATAAAATAAAATAAAAAATCATTTAAATACATATGTATTAAATAAAAAATATTTCTTTAATGGTTAACTTGTTAAAAATACTTTTGAAAGCCATCAATTAAAAATATACATCTTTGTACAGTGAATTGAATGGTTTGTTTTGATAAATGGTGAAAAAGTAGTGTATTATTTATTTATTCGTGAGTCTTAAAAGGAGTTCGCGACATTTTTACAACGCTAATATTTTTTTTATTTAAACATTTCGTGGGCGTGATAATGAAGTTTTACTTGTAATTGAATACATATGTCCTTTAAAATCACACGTGGGCGTCCCTTTAACGAACTTTCAGTAGCCGCCACCCTTCTAAGGAGCCTTTCATAAAGAGTCTGTCTGCACTAATTATTGAAACCTCAAAATTTGGTCATGACGATCCACTACTCATACTATTGAAACCATTGTATAACGAGTCCTCCAATGGTATAAGAACTCCATGGCTTTTGATGATGCCGACAAAAATAATAAAAGCTTCGGTGAATTTTTAACGACATTATAAAGTTGAATTTTTTAGAAAAAAATACAATTCATATAAATATATCCACTTTGCTGGTGAATACAATGTAGAAAATATGATTAAAACATATACCATACAGGGTGTTCCACGAAAATGTATACGTAAGGGTTATAAATCCAATATTTATTAAGGTAAATTTATGTAGAACTTTTGAGTTATCAAAGTGTTCAAACTGACGGGTATTTTCGTTCATCAATGTAATTGCAAAGATTAGAAACCCTAAAAAAAGTCCAGTGATGCGAAGTCTGGAAAATTAGGGGACCATTCAATACTATCTACCTATTTGCTTAAACTATCTGTTCCACAGATTTTTACCAAATTATAGATGTTAGAAATAAACTCTTCCTTCTTCGTTATCGAATAAAACTTTTCCAATGGGCTTTATTGAAAATGCAATGGACGCTCACGGACGAATGGAATATTTGTCTCACGAGTAATTTGCCAAACATATTTTTTCGAGCATCGGCGATAATATGGTTGTGGATGTCCGAGGTCTCCTAAAACGCTCTCTGGTAGACAACTAACAGTGAACTAACAGTTAACAGTTTCAACTGCTTGCAAATTAACCTATAAAATAATGTGAGTAATAGCGTTTGAAACTGCTTTTAAATTCTTTTAGCATATTAACTGCGTTCTAGTATTTTCAGTGGCACTTTAGGATAATTTTATTTTTATCAAAGCTTACTCTCCTTTCAGCCGTCATTAAAATAAAATTCAGATGAAAATGAAAGAATGTTTAGTGAGTAGGTACTTATTTTTCGACTAAAAACTGGGTACGAAGTGGACGAAGTACTTCGTTATATTCATAGTTCACAGTTCGCACTTTTAAATAGTGCTAACACTGCAATGCTTCAATACTTTGATAGTTCACATTTCACACAGGAAGCGTCGCATGCCGCGAGTGCAGCTCTCGGTGAAATATTGGGCATGAAGAGATTCACACACACATACACACACACTAAGGAACAACACAGTTACAGTTAATACAATGAAGTTTTCACTTTCACTTCGATAACCCACATAAACACAATGAACCGCGAACTGTGTAGAGAATGAAGACAACAAATAAGCAAGAACGAAAAACTTGGTATAGTACTACATGACAGGTAACTTCTTGGTGTTCATTGAAGTGTATGCTTCGTGAAGCACTTTACACTACGCTTCACATTTATTGACATTTATTGAATTATGGTTCAATGACGGTTTAAATAACGATTTAGCCACACATCGTTGAACTATATGAAGTGGGAAGCGATTTCAATCTGCGTCAGAAGTGGGCCAAACAGTGGTACCAACATACTGCATTCTGCAGTGAATGAATAATCAATAATAATAAGAAGAAAAAATAATTTATGATTCTTAAAAATAGAGAACGTCATAGATATAAAAAGAATTAACATGGATTGTCAATTTGCAGAAGGCAATTTTCCAACAACTGTTACGTCAAATACGCAGGAATAAGTCGCATTATAAATTTAGATTATTTCTTAATTTTTATTATGCATTTCGATTTCTTCTTGTCAGCTCAGAATTATATACACAAATGAACAAATGACTGGCTTGACTGAAGCATGTTAATTTGGGTGGTGAAATATTTGTACAATTTCAAATTAATGAAGTTTTACAATGAGTTTTATAAAAATGTATTTGTAAAATAATTTTGCTTGCTCACCAATTTTATTACATATTGTGTTATTTTGACTCTCTGGATGTTTCTTTTTTAAATAAATTAATCAACTTCGTGTATCCAATTTTGATAGGCACTTACCATATTCTGTTTAAGCATGAGTTTGTTCTTTTCATTAATTTAATAATAAATCATTAATTTGAACGCTTCAAGTTGGTGAACGTGCATTTCGTGAAGCATTCATTACGAAATGAAGTTTTTCCCTTCGTACTGGGTATACATTTTATGCGAACATCCTGTAACTATGATACATATGTAATAAATGTGGATGTATTGGATAAAAGCTTGCTTGACCAAATATACTGAGAACTAACTTATGTATGTATGTACCTTAGGTTTGTACACATTATGTACTCTGTAGGACAAATAATCCTGCACACCCACACTCGAATACAAATAAAGTGATTGCTTTCTACTAGGTCCAGACGACAAATCTCCGCTATGCATTGACCGCCTTCCTCAGTCTCCTATTGGTCATCGACATGGAAGACCTCCTTTGAAATCCTCCGTCTACCGGATGACAGGTCCAATTTACCTGATTGGCGTGATCGGTCCGTAGCACTTTATTTGATGATCCTTTTTCGAAGATGAATGCCTTTTGTTGGAGCGAAACGTCTAAAGGATTTCAGCGTATTTAAATATTGTTCAATCAATGCTGCGCCCAACTGGATATTAAGTCTTTTTGTTGGTGCACTCTGTAAAATTTGATCACGGTAACATCAATTTAACGTTCTTACATTGTTGTATTACATACATTATTTTTTAGGTTATTTGTTTGCAAAAAACATTTTGTAATTATTTCTAATACTAACCACTTAAAGTATGTACGAGTACAGTTGAAAAAATATAATTTTCAAAAAAGTGTTAGAGATCGTAAGTGTATGGCGGAAATAGTTAAAAACAATATAGACATCTATCCTGGTCATTTGAAAAGTGTAACATATTATTTCGAAAATTTGTCGTCAATGCACTGTATTGGTGTAGCATAATCGGTTAATGTATTTCCCCCGAATAGTAAGAGATCCAGGTTCGAATCAACAACAATGTATTTCGATAAAATTGAGTTTATCTGTATGTATATCTTTCTAATTAATACATTTAATTTGTATTTAAAAGACATGTGTTCTGAATAATTACAACTTCACAATAAGAATGTGTTCTCCTTAATAATATATATAATTTATTAGTAATTTTTCAAGATTATATTACTAGTATTTTTATGTTTCAAACTCACAACTATAAAATAATTTAAAAAGTACACTAGTATTTATAATAATACCAAAGGGAGTAAAAAAGTACAAATTTAAAAATTTTCTCGATAAAAAAATATAAACTATATATTCGCCTGGAGTGTCACCCTGAATGAATCCGCATATAAAGGGATGTAGTGTAGCGTAATGGGGTGGGTTGAAAGGGGTGAGAATAGTGGGGTTGATTCTTGACAAAGGACATTGGGGGATCATCTCCCCTAATTACCCATCTATCTCATTTACCGCTTTGAATTAATTGACATCTTACAAACACAGCATTATAATAATGGTATATTTATTATATAACTACGTACTCGTACATATAAATATTTAAGTGCCATCGCAAAGGACGAGACCTAGAGTCTAATTATTTAATGAAATACATATATTTAAACAAATTGTAAAACACATTTTATTATATTATTGTATGAGTGAAAAAGAAGTATAAACTTTTCTAGTACATATTTCATAATATGATCGTATAAATACATTTAATACAAATTAAATGCATTACTTTGAAAGATAAACATACAAATAAACTCAATTTACTGAAAAAATATTTTAGCTGCCACCGAGATCTGAACCAGAATCTTTTCCTATCCGAGGAAGTAGGTATTCGTAATAAAAAAAGGTAATAGCTTTCAAATAAATAGAACGTTTGATGTATCAGTTTGAAATAACTGTAACATATAAGTTCGAAAATTTGTCGACTATTTACAAAGCTGGCGTAGTGTAATTGGATAACGCACCGTGCAAGCGGATATGAAGAGATCCTGGTTCAAATCCCGGTGGCAGATAAAATATTTTTTCGGTAAATGGAGTTTATCTGTATGTATATCTTTCTAATTGATGCATTTAATTTGTATTGAATTTATCAATTAGAAAAATCACAGAATTATGTTTGTTCTCTTTTTAAAAAATACGCACACTTTTGCCTAATGTGCGGAAACTAAAAAATGTTGTCACGTATTTCAATTTATTTAAAAAAAAAATCAATATAAGTATGTAAATTATTGGAACCTACGAACTGATATCGTTGAAAAATATCAAATGATAAATAAATATTACCTAATTGAAAAAAAATAAATTAATGAACTCATTTGAAAAAAATTACAATACAAAAAAGTATTAAATAAATATATGCAATATTTATATAATACTAAAAACGAAAGTATTGGTGTACACTTTATATTACCAGTAAGATCTGTCACCAGGTGGCTTCCCACGGCAATCGCCATATTGGCGGACGCGTGTCACCACCGGAACGATACATTACGTATTGAATTACATATTTAAATTATTTTAAGAATATCTCTGAGAGTGGTGTTTGTTTACTTTAATTGATGAAGTAAGATTGTACTGTGTGATAATAAATTATGTTTTTCATATTGAAATTTTACGAAAACACTGGCAACCGATGGCCACTATCTAAGATAAGCAATCGGCAATGAGAAATTGCTTTGTGTTACTTAGTATTGTAATAAAGATATATATTTTTACAATATTGACCGTAGTTTGATTTGGTAATTAAATCACTGTAAACAGTTCTTCTTTATTACACGCACTTTTTCTGAATATGTTCTAGTAAAATGTAATTAATAGGTATCTACATTAAACGTTTTTTATCTGTAAATGAAATGAAATCTAATCGCAATCAAATCAATGTTTGCATTGCCAGCCTATTCTCCACGTCCACCCCGATATCTGTGTAACTCACCCCCTCGTGGCCCGAGACCCCATCCCCTATTGAATCGGCGCCTTTGCCGGCTTCTGGAGTGGTCTAAGCATTACTCTTCCATTGAATTCTATGAAAGGTTCGAGGATATGACTCTTGAAGCAGCATTGACTCCCGCAATGGCTTTATGACCAACCTGGCGATTGTCTGAGGCTTGATTAAAAGGCTCGGAAGCAATACAGCGCCGCCCTTTAGGGATTACCGCAAACAATTTTATTATTGTTCAATGTTTTTGCGACATGTTTTCAAGTGTTTAGGTACTGCTGCGGTAATCGTCGTTGTCAGTCTTTGTGAATAAATGAAACACAATAAAAATAATAAACAGGAGCTCACCTTTGACCTTGTAGAGATATGATCACAAATAAAAATATATGTCTCCCCCATAGTCAGATATATTTGGTGTATAATTGTATGAAAATGATTGTTTTTAAACGATTTAATAAATCATTTCAAGAAGTGATTGAATTTACCCATTTACGTATCGACAGTTTAATGTCAAATCTTCAAAACTACAACAAAAAAACACTTATAAAAGGTTTAAAATAAAAATCACCACTTTGCATTGATGAAATTGAGATAATTGTATGCATTTAGCGGAGATTTAAAAATCGACATACTTTTCATAAAATGGTTTTTAAACATACAAACATGTCTTCTAAAGCTTTTGTAAAATCAATGGTAAAACTGCCACCATTTCCATCATTTTTAAACACATCACTCTCTATTTTCATCAATTATAAAATGATTGTTCTGCTTTCCCCTAAAAAAGTAATTATTTATTTATAAATACATATTGTCTAATATTCTAACACATTCATCTCTTTTTTAACACAAAGTATAAATTAATATTGGTTAATTTAAATCTCAATTTGCGTAAGTTATGTATTACTAGATAATAACACAAACATTAGAAATAAAATATAATTTAAAAATCGTTTTTTGAGAAATTTAAGACAAATATTAAGTGTTCCATAAGTCTGGCACTCTTCTAAACGGGAGGAAAAATTTCTTAGAACTGCTTGGCACGTATTCTCCGTGATCGCTGCCATTTCTTCTTAGATATTTTATTTTAATTGGTCTAGAGAGGGAGTACTGTTACTCTATACCTTTGATTTAAGATAGCACTATTGGAAAAAGTCCATTGGTGTCAAGTAGGGGTCACGTGGAGGCCAGTTTATGTCACCTCATCAAGATATCAATTTTCTAGGGAAAATTTCATGAACAACTGGTAAGGACACGCTCCATAACTACTGAATTCCCAAGGACGCTGCTAGCGATCGGCGTACCCCCCGTCCCTCTCTCACTCGTTGCGTTGATGCAGCGAATGAACCAAAATCAAAAAGACAACTTTAAATATACAAATTAATATACTAAAAAATCATTTTGATACCATATAAAACATTTTTTAGTTTTTATTTATTATCTTAGTTTTATTTTTTGCATATTTTTTGATTACACTGAATTGTCTCTGAGCTATCGGTATGTTGGTACAAAATTCATGATCCCAAGCGAACACAAAGACCACTGAGCTTTATAATGATGACGAGTGATGGTGAATTTATATAAATTAAATTAATTGAGACATGATATGAAATATTCGATATCTCGTGTGGCACATTTGAAACGTGCACTCATATGATATGAGGTATGCTGTCCCGGAGGGTTATGTCAGGAATGTGTAGGATGCTCGAAATGTTTCCGTGAGACCAATCAGATGTTCAGTAGGAGCGTACACAGATTGGGTTGATAACTCATCTCCCATAACTAATGGTTTACTGACATGGCTTCCCTGGGTAATATAAAAAAGTTAAATAAAAGAAAATGTCTGACTACCTGAATCAATTTATGAGATAGTGCCTGTTTTCAGATTTACAATGTAACATTTTAAACAGTGTGTTACTTATTTTAATGATAATTTTTTTTTTAAACGTCGTAGTATTTGCGCTCTATTCTATTTTTGTAACGGTAGATTTCCACAGACTACCAAATATATATACATGAACTAACACAAGTTCCTTGTTTAAATATTTGCATTTTGGTAGCATTCACGTGATCATTCCTGTATGACTTACGCGATCAAATAGCTCCGCGATTTTTTAAAAATATATGACTAGTTAGAATGAAAATTTAAACGCTGACAATATAATATGCATTTATGTAAAAAATATGTCTTGTTTACACAAATATTTAATTTTCGAAGAGTAAATACTTTTACTGTTATATAAATGTGTCATAAACTATAAGAGAATAAAGAGTTGTACAGAAAGACAAGCAAGTTATAATATTCAGATTTATTAAAAATATTGATCTATGTATGTGTGTTTTTACTTTATTTTAATTGGTTGATTGAACACCAGCAAGTGAATGAATATTTTATTAAAACACCAAAATGTGATTTGACGCCATGCGGATTTTTTCTTTAGAGATTTATAAAGTTACATATTTATCTCAATAAGTCACAAATAATCAGAAAGCTCAAGGCGGAGAACGATCGTGTTATTACCATAATAATTCCTGAATTTTGTAACCATGTTATCTTAAATTTCTTTAAAAGAGCTAGAGTTTACAAGGATGACCGTGGTGCGCATTTGTTTGACATTTCATTCCATACATAATCGGAACATTTAAAAAACAATAATTAAAAATATTTAGCAAAACGTAGTAGTAAATGATGTCCTAATAAGAGTGCCTTTTTAAATTTTTTAATTAAAAGTGATACTGTGTTTAATTAAAAAAATTAAAAAGGTGCTCTTTTTGGGACATCATTTACTACTACGTTTTGCTAAATATTTTTAATTGTTGTTTTTTTATAAGTCAAGTCAGTGAAGTGAGATTATAGGTTGTATAAATATATAATTTTGCAAAAAAATTGTTATCAGTAACTTTTGTCTATGTTACTGATTCAATTAATATTTTGTTTAATTGAATTACAATTCTTTTAATACATTTTTAGCGTTTACATGCTACAAGTAAATCCATATTATATTCAAATATAATACAAAACACCCCAGCTCAGTGTTTCTCAATCTATGATTAATAATTAATATTATTAAAGACGTTCTATTAGTCACTAAAAATAAAATTAAAAATATCACAGAGCTATGTGCTGAATAATTACAACCTCACAATAAGAATGTGTTCTCCTATTAACGAGATACTGATTACATGACAACTATACACAAGTCAGGAGCATCCATGGACAATAAGATCGGCAAAATTTATACGGAAAACTGATGCAAATCAATATGAGCACGAACGTACATACAAGAGGAAAAGATAGACTGAGACTGCCATTCAGGAAGAGGACTAAATCTCAGAAATCGATGATGTACAGTGCGATGACAATTTTTAATAAAATATAAAAAACGAGAGAAACTATATAGATTCAAAATGAAACTAAGCAAATATTTGAATGATAAGTTCTAGTAAAAATAAACCATTTGGATCTTGTCTCTATTAGAGCATATATAAAAATACGTGCACTATATTATATAAAAATATATGCACTATATTAAGAATAAATAAATAAATAGTGACAAGTGTACGCGTACACAACATCGCACATAGACAACGGTCCAGAGTTAGTTTATTACTCTACTATCATGAATGTGTTAAATAATCCAACCTATCTTAATGCAACTAATTTGCTTATTTTTTACTACTATGTGTGCAGTCGTCCATGTAATCTTGTGTTCAGTTGGCTTGTGTGCAATTACTGTATGTGCAGTTATCTGTAACAGATTGAATATACAATTGTTATCGCTAAGAGATTAAATGTTAAAATTTAACAAATGACCATATATGGTGTTAAAACATATAACTACTGCTTTGTTTAAATTTTTTTAAATTGTGGAAAATTAAGACGGCTCTTTTATAAAAACAGTTGGTTCATTGATTGTGAACCAAAATAAATATAAAAACGTATTTGTATTTTTGTTCAGTTTAAAATGTGAAATACCTTTGTTTAATATGCTTCATCGTGCACAGACAGACGTTTCGATTTAGTGAAATTAATTCACGATCACGCGTCACAATTTCAAAGATATTTTTTACCGGAGTTGATCTTGAACAAAACAATGACTAATAGAAAACATGGATTGAGACGTGTAAGATGTTTTTTTTTAACTAATGAAATTGAGAATTCCCGCGTTAATCAATTACCAATCCATATCCAGAGTTTCTCACAGGTAGCCCAGCCCAGTGGTTCCATTACTCCGCGAGGAGGTACCGGCAATCAGGTACTGGGCTGGTCTACATTCCGATGAAATGTATATGAAGATGATACGAAGTGAGAAAATTGGAGATAATGTTACGCAAAGACATGAAATAAATCACTTAATTATCAATAAAATATAATCGAATAAAACAGAATTTAAATAACTCTTTGTTTAGAAAAAAATCGCTTCCGGTAAAAATCAGATTTTGTCTGAATGAAAGTGTCATTAACTTTTTTTTCTAGGATCAATATCAACGAATTCTCAGATGATGGTGGAACAGACTGGCTAACGAATTTAGTTGAGATATATTAAAGGTAAATTTTTCACCAAAAATAACTACTTATCGGGATATATAGTGTTCACAAAATCCGTTACATCACATATATACAAATATATATAGGATGTCCAGCGGAAAACTTTCAAGAATAAATTGTAATTGCTAGTATTAGGGTGATGTACTGTACTGTACTGTTCGATTTGCTAATTTGCCAGTCGCAATGAGTTACTGGTCGGGAATGCACCGCTCGTTCGCGGTTGAGCAATATTTAAAGTGCGGTGATTCATTGGTTCGTGCGCGTCGCGCTTTTTGTACTCACTTTAATATTCGACGAGTAAGTGATGGGCCGAGCATACAACGTATCTGGTGTTGGATTCAAAAGTTCAGACAAGAAGGGACAACTGTTAACCAAACTCCTCCGGGATCATCAAGGTAAGCAGCGACACCAGAATATGTGGTTCAAGTTCGACGTGAAATTATGCGCAATCTGCGTAAATCGATAAGGAAGATTGCAGCCTTTATTGAAATAAAAAAATTAACAGAGTAGGTTATTTTGAAAAATAAACTACAGTTTCCCCCGTACAAACTGCAAATCGTGCAGTTTATCAACAAAAATTACTATTCTTTACGCGAAGCCTTAGCGAGAACGATGCTGGAACGTTTTGGAATAGCATGAACGCTTGGAAATATATTGTTTACTGACGAAGCACATTTTCATGTCGATTGCTATGTTAATAAACAGAAGATGAGTTACTGGTACCCCGATAATCCAAGAGAACGCCATAAAAAAACGTTTGAATTGTCCAAAAATGACAGTGTGTTGTTCAGTTTCTGCCCGAGGGATAATTGCCCCTTATTTTTTTAACCAGCGAGAAACAGTCACTGCTGACGTGTATTGCCGAATGATCGACGAGTTTTTGGTACCGCAACTGCAGTTGCAACCAACGCATTGCTTAAGAGTACGATTGCAAGAGTGTCTTGATAGAAATGAACGGCATTTAGATGATATTGTTTATAAAACGTTAAATTAGCATCGTTAAACTCCATTTTGTGTAAATAAAATATGAGAATAACATTGTAGTTTTTTTATTTTTATTTAATATTAAGCTTGGACGCTGGACATCCTTTAGATAAACTTTTTAACAGAGGGTGTGTTTGGTGTTTCCTATTCATAATCGAATTTTATTCAAATTTTCCGTAAATTGTATCGAAGGAAATATTTCTATCGAAATCAACGTAAATTGCGATCGATTTAGGTATGTAATGAGTAATTTTTGCAAATAGTAATCATGGTGTCGACTTCAAAAATTTTCATCCATTCAAAATCATCAGTCATACGAAAATGTGTTTTAAAAAAATTATTAGTGTGTTGTACGCGTTTTTGGCAGTAAAGAACGAGGGCTCGAAATCTATGAACAGACAACCAATTAAGTTCTACTTTAAAAGCACAAGAGCTTTGTTTTGTTTGAAAACAGTAAGATAATTGATATTACATGATTTCATGATCATATCATTAAATTTGTTTGCGGTGGCTAATGGTTTATTACATTCGTTTTGTATCCAACATGTTGAATGATTAGTTATCTGGATGCTTACGTTTGTAAAATGATTCGTAGAAGTGTACATTATATTATAGGTATTGAAATTGAATGATAAATTAACCTTTTTATTTGAGAACCTGTCGTTTCTTGATAGATCAATTTAAATTTTAAGGACAAATCTTTCTTTCTAAAAAACTGCCACTCGAAATTTAATCCCGGAACCTTTCTGTTGTATAAAAATATATCACTTATTTTAAGTGACGTGGTCGTGCGATCGAACGGTAAGCCGTCCGGTTACAATTCTGTTTAAAAATAAATTAATATTGTAATTAAGTAATCCTTCAATAATTATAGGAAAATGGTGAAAATACTTACTTACCGTGACGCCATTTCCCCGCGGGGGTAGACAGAGAGAATAGAGCGTCACACTCCTCTGTCCTGACATGCAATTCTCGCCTCATCCACATTCATACGTCTTCTCATACAAACTCGACGATTACTGAGACTTCTAACAGGACCATCCTCCAATATCTGGTTTTCCTGGTCGTGCCAAGTCTTCCGAGGACGTCATCTACTTCTGGTGTCATCAACATTTGCGTCATATATCTTTCTTACCATTCTCTCCTCATTCATCGGTTTCATACGACCAAACCACCTAAGCGATATTTTCTTAATTTTACTCACTATACTAACACCAGATTTACATTATTTCCTCTGTCGTAAGTGCATCTGCCATATATATGCCTAAGTGATCTCATTTACACTGCATTCAATCTACTTTCGTTCCTCTTCTGCCATATACTTTCATACATTAGTGTCGGTACCAGGAAATTATAATTAAAATATCCCCCATTAAACACATTACGAAAATATAAAGATGCATAATTTTTGTCATTGACTAGTCTAGTTTAAAGTTTTGATGAATAATTTATTTTAAGAGCCTCGATAGGTCCATGATATGACGTCACAAAAAACATAAAAATAAAACATTTTTCACAAAATCGTTCAAAAATGTATTGATCATATAATACTCATACAAAATGTTATATAATGCAAGTAATTAATATCGTGAGTATAATACTGTAAACATATAAATATATATCTGCATTCAATTTATTGTGCCGCATGTACCAATAATGTAAAAAATAGAAATTGATAATTAAAACTTGTCTACCATATTTTAAAATTATCATAATTAGAAAAGGCAGTCTTTAAATAGTAAATCAATATCAAAAATAAAAAGAATAATATTAATAAACATGATTTCCAAACTAAAGCTTCATGGAAGTACCAGAATGTTAAGTAAACATGAAATGTTGAGACTAAATGCCTACCACAGCAATATTGCGTTCTTTAATCCGATTTCATAAATGTGTAGCTTGTATAATGACATTGATACGGTAAAGGAGTTCTCCAATTCATTACTAAGTTACAAAAAACTTGTATACTACACATTTTCATGAAACTATGTTGGTGTTAAATATTTGTTTATATTATTTTTATGTTTCACTATGTTATTATGTTCATGTGTAATAAAATGTTTTTTGCATTGTCATTTGTTCAGAAATATATTGTAATATCTAATTTTTATATATATTTCAATGTAAATGCATAATTCATACCACCTTTAGTCAGTAGGGTAACTACAAAAATTGGTCCACAATGCAGAGTGAAAAAAGGGCCCCCTGGTTTAATAACAGTAATAGGCAATAAATACTAAGAACAAAATTAATCTCTAGTTTCATATAATATTCACACTTTCATGAAGAAATATACATTCTGTAAGACATTTAGAGACACTTGCATTTAAAAAAATGCATTTTCACTTACAGCGATGGTCTGGTCCCTAACTCGACACAGTAGTGGAGTACTGTTACAATAAATATCGATAATGTTTTCACGTATTTTCGTGATGCACGTGAGAAAGATTACTATTAAACTCGCAAAAATATTTATTTTTAATTTAATATTAGAAAATATAATACTTTTTAAAAATAATCAGTAGTATGTATATGCTTATATTTCTTTTTCCATTTATTTCTTCCCTATGAGAATAAGACTCACGTATAGAGAAGGAGTATACACGAAAATTGATGTTTCAGTTAGTACATATTTTTTTTTATTTCTGATACAAATTTATAGTACTCTGTAATTTTTCTATTTGTGATGAGGAGATTGTTAAAAAATTTGATGACTTGATAAATATAGTGATTTTGGATCAGTTTTGGCATATCAATTTGGTCTTTAAATTTTGTAGATCGGAATTCGCTTCTGATATTTAATTGATTTTTAATTTGAAAATTTTGGATTATATTTCTATGTAATTTGGATATCAACGCAAATAGTTTGTAGGGCACGAACTTTTGTCCCAATGCACTGTGTCACTGCCTGTAGTATCTACAAGCTACGGTGGGTAGTCACTTTTCAGTAAATGTATATTATGGGCATTTTCAAGAGGTTTAATGACTATATTTTTAAGTAGCTCATTGATTCTAACATATATTGCTAATGCTCTATATAAAATATAATAAAATCGGTAAATAATGACATTCCTACGCCTACAGTGGCATCAAGCATCGTAACATGAGTTACAGCTACTTTCGGTCAAAAGTCTTATATTCTTACAAAAAACTCTCAATTTATCAATACAAATCTCAGTTCACGTCTTTGTATTGAAAGTTAAACCAAGACCGATCAATTGTACGAAGTAAACTCGGCGTATTAGATAATTTCCAATCCAATTGCGACAAATCGATCACTTTGGTGACTAATCAATTTTCTCATGCCGTGTCGTTTTTCTGGCGGCGCGGTTTGTGTTCTCGCCGCCAGGGGAAATCCGGCTGCCTTTGTGTTCTTTATTTAATTAAATTTGAATTAAGTCAAACCGCTTTACAATTATGTCGTCACGTACTAAGTACCGCGCGGGCAGTGAAAGGCCACGGACTCGCAGCCGTCGTGTCACACGAGCTTTTTATTGTGCATGTTCATTTCTTTTAAAAAACATTTGTATCTTGAATTAATTTATGTAAAAAGGGGGATTATTATTTTGCTCGCGAATATATAAAGTGGAAAAATGTGGATCGGTATGTATATTTAAAAAAAGTAAATTATTAAATAATGTAAGCTTTTAATTGAGTCTTTAGAGAAATTATTATTCACAAAATATATGAATATATATACGAGGCGCGTTTTTTAAGTAACTTTACCGAGGTAGTAATTTTGATAAGAACAAGAACAACATTATGAAGGGAACGTAAAATTAAATGCAGGAGCCCTTGCTTTACCTTAACTGCGGTTAAGATAAGACTCCACACCGCGGTAGAGGTTCACAATCACGACGGGGAGGTCGTCGAATAAATAAATAAGTACACATTGTCTCAAGATTGCGAAGTAGAGTTGAGTGGTCAAACGGAATTGTGCGCCACTAAAAACTGTAACTGAGTGATTGAATTGATTTTTGCATCGTTCAGCATTTCACATCGAACTGAACTAAAAATGGCAACCCACAAACAGGATAGGAAAGACAATTGAACAATAATCTAGAAGACTAGCAGGTAATTAATTAAATTAAAGTCTTCTATTACGGCTATTGAAGCCGCTTAGCAGCCAATAGTGACCCCTGTACGTGAGCGGATATTGTGGCCGCTACGCAGCCATTTGTAACCGCAGCTCGGTTAGGGTTTCAGTAGAATGTATATTTCAATGCAGGAATCCTTTATTATTTTAATGTATCTAGTAGTTTATTGCCAATATAATAAAAAATACTCTGTTACTAAATCATATTTTTTACACTGAAAAATAGTTTATACGAAAACCCTAATCGCGTAGCAGCCACCACTGCACCACCACAATAGCCGCCCGCAGGGTTACCAGCTATAGCCGATTGCTTTTCTTAACGTACATCGTGTACATTGCCAGTAAGAAAAAACACCATAGTTGCGAGATCGCGCGTCTTATATAAGTATGTTGAACGTGTTTTAAATATCTCTAAGTTAAAATTACTCAAATTATTTATTTTATATATATTTAATATGTATAATACAACGTTTACTTCTTTAAAATCTACTGGCAACCAAAATAGGTTTTTACATAGAGCTTTCTGTAAATATAGTACATATATAGGAGCATCTCAGGCTTGAATACATACAATTTTTGGTTAAGCTAAACATTTTCACTTGGAGGTTTTGATATAACCAAAAAATATTCATGGCAATTTTAGATTGTAATGTAATCGGGTACTACAATGTAAATATAGTACATAGAAGCATCTTAGCCTAGAACATATTAAATTTCATGACTATGTTAAAATTTCGTGCTGGTTTTGACATAACCACGTTGAGACTGTAATGAGCGGGGGAGTGCAATATAAACAAGCAAAAAAGCTGTGCATTACTAAAAATTCTGGGAAACAAATATAAATGAAATAATCTATAATATGGACATGAACGAATACATAATGTACCTGTTTATTACAATTAACGCCATTTGTGTACCAGTAGAAACTTTAATCGCTCAGTTCTAAAAACTACCGCGATAACCCACCGCTGCTATTATTGACGTGCTACAATGCGTCGATTGTAGCTATTCACATTACTCTGTTCTATTTTTAAGCTAGTGAATTACTCAAGTTATACAATTGGCTCTTTATTGAATTAAAAATTCCTTTCGGTTGATCCGTTTCGCACGGAATCGTTAAATATGCTGTTCCAGTCCCGAATTAATTTCATACAAAACACCTAAAAATAGAACGCATGGATCGTTTCTCTATGCATCATTTTCCCGCATTAATCGTTTAAATTACACAGCAGCATACAATTTATTATAATTAACGGCACTCGTAAAAAATAAGAGGAACATTCGAGAGAGTGAGAGAGAGAGAGAACGCTGCTGCTGACTGCCGCTTGACATTGTACAATACTATGTTTAATTTAAAAAAATATATGTTTCTGTGCATATTTCTAACAGTATTTTTATTTAAACACATTCTTTTACATGTTAAATATGTATATTTTTTAGAATATGTATTAAACATTCAAGTATGAAAAATGTAACTTTTTTCTATATTCCCGCATTCATTGTTTATTTTAATAGGATCCTCGTAAAACGATAGATAGAGATTTTACTGTACATACTAAGTATAATAACATATTGAAAACATTATGACTCTCTTTTAATATGAAAAATTATATATTTTTATTCTTAGAACATTCTATTATTAGAAGTTTCTTAGTATATATATATAGTATAGTATAAGTAATTCCATGATATTATTTTAATTTTAAAGTTTTAAAAATGTAATTATACGATACAACCTGTATAAAATGAAAAAAATTTGGTCTTTGAACACAAATGTTTTTTCCCCCCCGAATTTGACTCGCTATAACGTAATATTAATGACTGTAAATTTTTCCAGAAACTCAATCAGTTACTGTTAGTAAAAAGAAGCCTGAATCAATAAGATGATGGTTACAATTTTCCGAGAATTTGAATAAAGATGACTATAGTTATAAAAATAAGAATTGGGCTTTTATTTACTGAAAGAAAAAAAAAATGTTTCCACGAAATTTGAAATCAGTTTTGGTGCCAACGAAATTACACTGCTAAGTTGTAAGTTGGAGCGGAAACGATGTATAGAGTGGTCGGAAATTACTTAATTAATCATTACGAAGAAATATAAATGACAGTTTTGATGATTAATCTTTAGTCATAAGAACTAAATGTTTATATGACATCATTTGTAATGGCACTAGCATTTTTATATGTCTGGATCAATTTTCCTTCAAATTTTGGATCACGGTACTAATTTACCACAGTACTAATGAAGATATATTAAGACGCATAAATAAGATAAGAGAATTACTAACAACTATCAAGGAATGCTGTATACTTCGAGTACAATCTCAGTAATGAAAAATATGATCTTTTACAACTCTTGCAATGGAAGATAGAACGCAGAAAGAGATTATCTTGGCTGTGTAACCCCAGAAACTAATTCAGTGTCCAAAATGTTGGTAATCTTGTATAGGATAAATCATTATACTGCAACATGGTCGCCAACATTCGATAGAAGGCGGCACATGAATAAGAAGTCTTGCTATATTTTTTTGTCATATTATAATGCCAAATTACCATACACACAATCACATACCTTAGAAGGAATACTGTTCAGGACTCAAATAATGAAATTTCCGGTGTATATGTGTAGGAAAGGAATGAATTGGCGTATGAAATGATCTATCTGAATATGGATCGATTCAGAACGAAAATATCAATCTAAATATATATGATGAAGGAATTAAATCTGGATATAGATGTATGTAAAGTAAAGGAGTCAATATGGATGGATGTAGAAATCAATCTAGAGACGGACGATTGAAAGGAGATGAGATCAATCTTGAACAAATGTCGTAATGTTTTCATTCAAAAAAGCGTATTCCACAGATCTCTTATTGTCGATACAAGTGACCATTTTTTTTTTTTGGTAGCATGGCACATAAATATTAAGCCGTAGATTAAAACAGTTTAGAATAAGCATTGACCGGAAAGAGAGTACCAAACTGAACCCTAACCGTGGCAGTCATTATCAAGGAATGTTTTGATGACGAAAACTGAATGATGCTGCTTAACATTTGTTTCGTTATACTTTAAGGTTAATTGTTTGAGGCAAGATGATTCAGTTGGTCAATGTAAGGATTTAGAGAAATATCCACAGTCATCATACCTACTTCTATTTCTTCGTCAGGCCACGTCATCATTGGGAGATCTTGTAGTGGTGTAGAAAACGACATTAACAATTAATGATTGTTATAGTCGTTTTCGCACTGATATAACGGGGAGAGCCAATCCAGTTCCGTTTAGTTTAATAATACGCACATCTCTAATTTATAATACACCAATGGTGGTCAGTGGCGTAACTACAAAAATCGGGTCCATTGTTAGGCTTCTATCTAATGTGGGCCCCAATACACTGCTGGCTGTATTGGCATAGTTACGTCATTTGGTGCAAAATTCTAATACCTGTACGGTAATAGGAAGAATTTCTTGAATTGGAATTGTTTCATAGCCAAAGAGAGGATTGCATGATTTAAAGCGAATAGGTAGAGGATTAATATGATTAGAATATTAGTCTAAGGCTCCAGGAAGGTCTTTTTAAAACATTAAATTAAAATGTTAATTCATTATTTTTTTATCAATACAATACCTTTATCTGTGTGAATGACGGTAGTTTAATATGAA
The DNA here is from genome assembly GCA_022840565.1 of Eubasilissa regina. Classification (NCBI taxonomy): domain Eukaryota; kingdom Metazoa; phylum Arthropoda; class Insecta; order Trichoptera; family Phryganeidae; genus Eubasilissa; species Eubasilissa regina. Next base: position 35,450,678 of record JAINEB010000018.1, read on the forward strand.
TAATACATGCTCAGCTTCGTGAAGAAGTCACCCAAGAATCATTCTTAATATCATTAAGGAAAACACGTTATTATTGTGAAGTTGTAATTATTCAGAACAGACGGTCTGTGATATTTTAAATACTAATTAAATGTATTCGTTATAAAGATATACATATAAAATCTATTTTATCGAAAAATATTGTTGTTGCTACCGGGATTCGAACCTGGATGTAGATGGCTTTCAAATAATGGAACGATAGTTGTATCAATTTGAAAGGTGTAACATATAGGTTCGAAAATTTGTCGTCTATGCACTTGTGCTGTAGCGTAGTCGGTTAATGCACGTTCCCCGGATTGGAAGAGATTCATGCTCGAATCCTTGTAGAAACAACAATATTTTTTTAAATACTAAATTAATGTATTAATTATAAATATATACATATAAAATCAATTTTGTCGAAAAATATTGTTTTAGCGTGCTATAACGCACAAAGGTAGTGCACTTCCCCGGATTGGATATGAAGATCCAGGTTCGAATCCCGGTGACGCTAAAACAATATTTTTCGACAAAATTGATTTTATATGTATATATTTATAATTAATACATTAATTTAGTATTTAAAAAAATATCACAGACCTATGTTCTGAATAATTACAACTTCACAATAAGAATGTGTTTTCCTTAATAACAATATTTTTCTATAAAAGTGATTTTATATTTATATCTTTCTAATTAATAAATTTAATTTGTATTTATCCTTAATATCATTTACTTATCATTCTTTCGGATGCGAAATGATTATGTCAAGTTTATTCATGTCCCCTCATTCACGTCACAAATCCACCCTAATTAATATTGTATACCATATATACGAGTATGTCAAGAATTTTTTTAATCTAATAAATGCGACTAGAATAAACGACCCCCCAGGAAAGGTAAAATGTTGCAGCAATATTTAGATGGAATTCAAGGCCGTATTATTCTTCTCGCATCACCACAGGTGAGCATATAACTTATCATTAGCACCACGATGCGATATTTCGCATCTCAAGCAGCGTACCATTATAAAGTGAAGTGCACCCAATGGAATCCTTTGTTCCGAACCAAAAGGAAGCTGCCGGACACGCAATAAAACGCCAATGCTCCGTGCAAGTCAATAGTGCGGAGATCTTCCGCTTCGTTATGGTATCTTCAAAAACCTTGTTAAAGATTTTTCGACCATATCTTGGGCACTAAGCACCTACTTCATGGAACAGTATTTTTATTTGCCAACCTGACCAAATTAATTTAGTTATCAACCTTAATATCTTATTACACATTCTTATTGTGAAGTTGTAATTATTCGGAACATAAGTCTGTGGTGTTTTTAATACAAATTAAATGTATTAATTAGAAAGATATACTTTTGAAATTAGCAAAATTAACTTAGCGGTTAAAATTCATTATTTTTTTTTATTAACCACTTATTATTACTTTTATTAAGTGGTTAATAAAACAAAGTTAACAAATAAAAATAAGAAAGATATACGTGTAAAATAAATTTTATCGAAAAATATGTTTCCTTTAGTACAGTGAACATCGCTAACATTATGAAGTTTGTTCGCCTTTTTTGTATATTTATAAGAATGTTTGTAATGTAAAATATGTACGTATATTAAGAATATGAACAAAATAAATAAATAAAAAATATTGTTGTTGCTACCAGAATTCGAACCTGGATCTTTTCCAATGCGAGGAACGTGCATTGACCGATTATGCTATAGCACCACAGTGAATTGACGACAAGTTTTCGAACCTATATGTTACACTTTTCAAATTAATACATCTATCTTTCTATTATTTGGTCAATGCACGTTTTTCCGGATCGGAAAAGATCCAGGTTCGAATCCCGATAGTAACAACAATATTTTTCGATAAAATTGACTTTATATGTACATCTTTCTAATTAATACATTTAATTTGTATTAACCCTAATTTCCACTTTACGTCAAATATGTGAAATATAAACTGGTTCGCTAAACTAATTTTGGTATTATAGTTTCCTTAACGCATTTTTACACACTAAAAACCTCATTTGTTACTATTTCCGACAGTGTTAAGTGTACCGTTTACTTAATTTTGAAGGCCTTGAGAGAAATTTCAAAAGAATGGCACAAACGTTTTCAGAAGCAATCGCACCGGATATTATGAACTATTTAAATGATTTTATTAATTATACCTATTAGAATTTATTATAAACACTCAACTACAAATTGTTTAGCGATATGTTTACAATTTTAACAACCGATTGGTGCGAACCAATAGGGTAAATTATTGCTGTACATAATATGTACATATTACACAACTCAAGGACAGTTAGTGTTTTCTGTCAACAATTATTATAGTACCTCGAATATTTATTATATACAAATGGCAAGTGGTCGTGACAAGCTTGCAATAACGATAAACGCCAAATATGTCAAGTCAATACCGAAACAACTCAAAATCAATCAAAAACAGCGGCTTTAATAAATTTGTTTTTCAGCTGTTTATAATTCGAAATGAGTTAATATAATAATGTTAATAAAATCTGAATAACATAAAATTTTATAGTCACACTAAAAATTTGACTCAGTTTTTAATGGTACGCGATAAAATAAATTCTGACCAAGACTTTGATTAAGAATCTGCCATACATTCAATTAATTCTTCAGTGCAGGCGTTATAAAACACATAATTAACTCAGAAAATTTATTATTTGTGAAATAATTATTTAATAATACGTTAAAGTAACTTTTGTTTGATGTGATGATAATATTAAAGATATGTTTTATGGCCCGTTTCTACAATGATATTTTAATTAGGCTTTGATCTCAGAGAGTCTGTCAAGATATGTGTGTACAGGGTGTGTCTTTTTAACCGAGTAATATGAGTGATGATTCATAGAATGCTTCGCGCTGAACTGTTCTTTAGGCTCACTCGAGAGAAATCTCATCCATGGACACGAGCCATTAGAACTCTCCTAACCTCCAGTTTACTTTTCATATTCCTAAAAATTAATTAAATATTTAAAAAATTTTTGCTATTATTTTAATTTAATCTATTAATTGTATAGAATATTAACGAGCAAAGGAAGTGTTGACGACAAGAGGAAAAGAGGATGTCCACCAAAATGAAAATCATGTAATTAGAAATATACACAGTCGAACTTGATTATAACTAGTATGTATTTAACGAAATCACAGCTATAACGAGTAAAAGGTCCGAATATTGAAGTTTACGCATACTTTCAATAGTAATTGGTGCCCAGTGGAATAGTGAAAACTTTCGTGATTGCTGAAGTAGTTCCCGATTGGAATAATTTACAAAGATAAAATGGCGACATATAATGATCTATTTTCTTTCGGCAACGAGCTCGTTATATTGCATTAGTGGTCACTTAACAGATTGCCTTGCATTCGCCCATCCTTAAATTTATTTCGGGGTTTCCTAGCATTATTTCATTTCTGACATTTTAAAGCAATATTATTATCAGTTAGAAACAAATTTTTACGTCGAACATGTCACGTAACATGTGTGCTAATAGAGCTAAAAAAAGAAAATATATTTCAATCCTCGAAAATGTCGAAATAATTCTTCACAGATATAGTGAGTTTCTTAGGTTTTCACGTTCGTTCAGAATTTTCTGTGTACAGTTTTCTGGGTTAATCTGCCGTTATATCTGACCTTTCCACCCTGATGATGGACCCAGCAATAGGATCCGAAATGTCGACCAGAAAGGTTAGATATAAAAGGCAGATTAGCCCAGAAAACAGTACACAGAAGATAGCGAGTAATGGTTATAACGAAGAAAATTTGTTAGCCCCTGGTCCTCGTTATACCCGAATTTGACTCTACTATACTAGTTAGAAGCTACCGCAAATGAAGAATTGTATGTAATTTAATAAAATGCTTTGATAATAGTACTTATAAAAAGAATTGATGAAATGTAATAAAAATATAGTCATCAAATAGCCTACAAATCATCATTTGACAACGCACTCTAAACACTCACGTCAATGAACACTACGAATTGTCCATTGAAATAATTAAATAAAAGTAATATATAAAATGCAAAATAATTGATCTATAAAAACACATTTAGAAATCACAGAACCACAGAAAGAATTGCGAGTCTTATATTTTGCACCGACATAATATACTATTGTATGTAAATGCTACTTGACGCCAAACCGTGGATAACTTTACCCGACGGATATCTTATTCCACAAATAATATTATCCACAACAACATATTTAAACAAAGGCATAGAAGAACACACATCAGAAGTACCAACATAATACATACATGTGTATTTATTTATTCATTTACATTGCTGTCTAATAAATTCGATATTTTAGTAAAAGCAATTCCGCAGACAACATTCATAAGGTGTAAAACTGACAAAGTTACATAACCAGCTCGAAGCTAAGCCAACAAAAGCTTCACGATCCAACGGTCGTCTGGCTGCACGCGGTTTACGAACAAGTCACCTCGTCAATTATTTGGTTTAATGCACGAACACTGATTACTTCAATCTCCTTTCTTTGTACAGAGTCTTTTTCACAGAAGTCCGGGGCCAATAAAAACCGAATCGAAGTGTAATTGAAGCTTAGTGGGTAGAATTACTTAGTTTATTTTCCGTAGAGCGGTGGGAGCCGAGTCAGTTTAAGATCCCAGTAAGCTCAATGAAGAACTCGTTTGATATTATACGAGGAACTATATATTATCAAATTAATGAAATAATAGTCCTTTGATGCTGGCCTCGCTCGGTCGCATCGCTCGAGGTTGTCGTAATGACGTGACAAAATAGATTTCCTGGATTTTCGCATCTGAGCAAAGCGAGATAAACTGTTGAAAATTTGTTCTTAGAAAATTGAAAGGCGTAACGATGTTTTTACACTAATCTAGTTCTATATATATATATATAGAACAAACTATAACACAATTATACAACAATGTTATGATAACATTATTTTAATCGAAAGCAAATTTTGAATCTGTCAATTTTGAACATCTTCATGATCGACAAAATAAATAAGTAGATATTTGCGTATCTACTTTGTATGTATTATTTTACCACCAATAATTTTTTCAACATATGACGATAGCGATCACCATTAACGGTTACAGAATTGTAACTTGTTTCCTGAAAGAAATAGGGCCCCATGATACCACTGTATCTCTGCGCGGGTGTAAAGGTTGATGGTGAATCAATTAAGGATTTGTAGTGCCCCAATAACGGCCGTTTTGTTTATTAACAAAACCCGCTAAGTCAAAATGTTATTTATGTAAAATGTTTTAATGTTAATCACCTTCCGGTGTTACTGAATGCACCCTGCAGATACCGGTGCGTGAAATCAAACGCCTAGTAGCCGTAAAATATCGCAATAACAATAAGTAACAACACGATCGCGGCTAGCAACCGTTGGGAAGGCCGTATCTCGAGCTTCACTCTTCTACCCGCTACTTTCCCATCAAGAAACGCTTCCGTAAACTATTTGCATGTAGTAATTTTATACTTGTAAACTGTGCCTGTCAATAAACTAATTGTCAACCTTAAGTAGTATTTTGTTTTCTAACCTTTTCTGACTACGCACATACAATACATTCCGCGACTATCAAACTGACACGTGAATGATGGATAAATATCGGGACATCCACCACTCACACATTAAGCAATTTTTCATTCACACGACCTGCCAAATTCTTCTGATTCATATACAACAAGTCCATATAAACATCAATCTATAATTACAATTCATTTTTACTTCAAATTGGCGATTTATCTAAAATTTGTTTCAATTATCACGGAACTATATTCTGAAAAATCGTAACACAAATCGTGATTTCATTCATATTAATATATTTTTCTTACAAGTACTATTGCATTATATTCATGTCGATTATTTACATATCACAACAGTATATCGTTTAAAATGACAAAATATGCCAACATGAGTTGGTTAAGTACTGAGCAATTTGATTAATATCTTAAAATGCTGCTTTCCCTTCGAATCGTATTACCGTTGTACCAATACAAAATGTAGACCACTCTTTACGAAATTAAAAAATATAATTAGCGTTTAAATGCGCGCCTCGACCATAAAAATATAAAAACTATCCGTTTTCATATAATTAAGTAACAGGCGGTTGATTAAGATTTCTGTACCGCTGTACTGACAGAACAGTGCCGGCTGAGACGGATATGATAAATCAATTTAACGAAATAACGCAAGATCGGGGGATCAGTATAAAGGTATTATTAGCAACGGCACACGAGACGAGGTCCGTATAATTTGCAATTTTAGCGTTAACGTGCTCCATCGGGTTTGCGGTAAGACAGGTAATAAAAATATTCTGTATGGAAATTGCTGTACTAGGCTCAATTGGTTACACTCGAGTCGGCTCGCGAAGAAATATCGTAATCTCTCAACTACACGACACACCCAGCCGACTATCTGCAGGTTGCAGTTTGGTCGACATACATTGTATCGGTGTGCACGGCAAGCATTCAACATTGTACGGAGTGCCTACTTGTTGCTAGATTAATGTTAACTTGTTGTTATTTTATCTTTTAAGAATACAACGTTCTAAATGTACGACAAATATACATCCTAAAGCTTGTTGAATATTATCATACTCAATATCAGGCTGTACCATATGAAATTGCGGAGTTTGTAGGTGAAAATAAAAGTTCGATATTTTCGACATTAAAAATATATATTTTATCAAAATAAGCTCCACCTGCTTTTCTGGTGTTCTCCCAAAGAGAAACTATACTAAAAATATAATTTTTAAATTAATCTTCATTTTTAGATTTTATAAATTCTTCGAACACACTAATTGTTTCCGCCTGGATTCGAAATGTTTTATTCTTTTAATATAATTTCAAATAACGAAATAAATCTATCGATGAGAGTTTGGGTGAACACGGAAGATGCAAAAACACAGATAATAACACTTTTTTTTGGTTTTATTTAAATTGAAAGTGAGTAACAACTTTTGTAGCAGTTCTGAGAAAGGGTACCATTTCGGCGCCCTTGGTAATAAAAAAGTACGAACTTGTTTTGTTTTTGTGAGTATTCTGTGAATAGTTTTTAGGGTTGACACGCATTGCGTCCACACTTTCACTCAGTGGTAAGTACGTTGTTAATTTATCATCAACTTATTAAACTATCATATAATAGTATTAACTAATTTGAAAAATACTATTACTATCCCATGGCTCCAAGATCTATTGAGAGCATTCGGCCGATGTACTATTTGGTAGCGGGAGTCCCTGTCCTGAGTTATCACATTCCACTCGGATACAAGAACTTGAAGCCTTTCCAGATTGTTAACCTGGGTCTGCCAAGAGGTCGCCGTCAATTTGGGATCCGTCGATGAACATGGCTCCCAGCATGTTATGTGCCTACGTTGTGTCCTGCCTATCATATCTTTTACGATTTTAGCACGCCGACTAATACAAATATAGTACTAGGTAATGAAGTGGACGAAGTGTGTACGTTTATGAAAGTTATGTGTACCTCAAAACTCTAATGCTCTGAATAGCTCAAGAAATAGAAATAAATATTTTTTTATAATTTGTATTTTTATTACTTGTTTTATAACAGGAAAATAATATTTTAATGAAAACACATTTTTGTTGTGAAGTTGCAATTTCAAAATGTATATAATAAAATAGATGTATCAACCAGTGGCGGGCACTAGGCATGGACTTGAGTTATGCTATTAATATCGATACTGTAAAAATACGATGTTTTGTCACTTGAGGTTGTATTCATCATGCACTCTTTCAGAAACATGTTTTTATGAAAGTATACCTGTATGACTTTTACCTGTTTTCATTTTTGTTTCTGATAAATATGAATATTATTACTATTAATATTGGAAAATTCTTCAAGTTATTAAGAGAAAGACTTTGCAAACTTAAACATTTAAGTTCGATTTAAATACACGCTTGCGGCATTTTGTAACACGTCTGTTCAAGCGAAGACGTGTACTTAGAGCATCGCGGGGAGCGAGAGTTGCGTTTAGTTCTTATACGTTTAGAACAGATTTTGCGAAAAAATACATGCGCAGCTTTATTTGTCATTTCTAAATTCTTCCGCTAACTAACACACACATCAACATGAGAACTGAACCTATATACTCAATACAAAATATATCAAATAAATATTTAATTTAGATATATTTTGCAGAAATTATGGTCATGTACAGCTTTTTTGATTGTATAGAGTACACGCCTCTGGTATCAACCACAAAAGCCTACAGAATACATGTTCAAAAATTTGTCGAAAACGTAATCGGTTGATATAGCGAAAATCGTTATCGCGTTTCCCCAAGTAGGAAAAGGATCAGGTTGAGTTCCGATAATAATCAAATAATTTTTCAATATGTCGATAGATTTTTTCTGTATATCTTTCTAATTGACTAATTTTATTTTATTTAAAATAATAAACGAAAAAAAAAATTCTTGAAGAAGTGTTAAAAAATGATCAAACTGAATCGAAAATATATCTTTAATTTGTTTAAGTTACGCTAGATCAATAGGGCGCAGAGCAATTTTTTGAAATTCTAACTTTCTACGAATTACTATTATTCTAATTTTATGATCTTGGCAATATATTATTTTTGTTAAAATTTTGATGCCCTGAAAATTAATAAAGTTTACCGGACGACATATTGGAAACTTTCATAAAACGGTTGTGAAAACCCTAAAAAATGAATGAATCTGTAGCGCCTGACAGCTGACTGCTCAATGATCATTTTCAAATCGAGGCGATCGATTGTGGGAGTTTAGTGTTGGTCGACTATCTCACGAATCGAATTGTATCAAATACCGGAGCAGTCGGATGATTAATATCTCCCGCGGACAATGCAGTGTGTTGGAGAAAGGTCACCGCTGGGAGGGCCACATATTATTTTGTTCTCGATCATTCGATTCGATTAATCTCCGGGTCGGATGCTGCGTGTGCGGCCACGGGGTGGTTGTATATCGGCGGGGAGTTACGGCTCTGGCCGCGATGGGATAACGCAAATTTACGGGCAAACCTTACCGATAAAATATTAAGAATTCTTACTATTTTTTAATGGTTATTCATATTTTATTCGTTTGTATCATCGCTGTAAAGCTCCCGAATGAGCTATACAAAGTAATCGGCGCAGGGGTCGTTATTGAAAATGTAACGATCGAGATTTCACACTTATTTTTGATGAAAAATACAAATATATTTATACTCTCAACATATAAAATCAATTAAAAAAATTAGGCTGGCCAACTGATACATTTTTGTCATTCTAGGAAAATTGATTTATGATTACAATGGTAACTAAAATTACCTTTGAATAATCATAAATTTTTAAGGAGAACGTATTCTTATTGTGAAGTTTTCAATTTTACATAACATAGGCCCGTGATATAAAATCAATTTATCGAAAAAATATTACCGTTGCTACCGGCATTCGAACCAGGATCTCTACCTATCCGGGGAAATGCATTAACTGATTATGCTACACTAACACAGTGAGACGACAAATTTTCGAACTTACATGCAGCACTTTAAATTGATACGTCTGACGTTCCATTATTTGAAAGTCATCTTTTTTATATTTACGGAATCTCAAACACCTTTGAGTAATCTGATATGAGACGCCAGAATTAATTTATTTTTATTAAATTTTGGAAACATTAATACAACTTATATATTTTTAAGGAGAACACGTTTTTATTATGAAGTTGCAATTTTACAGAACATAGGTCTATGACATTTTTAATATAAATTAAATGTATTAATTACAAAGATATACACATTAAATCAATCCCTGGATAGGAAGAGATCCAGGTTTGAATCCAAGTAGCAACAACAATATTTTTTTGATAAATTGATTTTAAATGTATATCTTTCTAATTAACATATTTAATTTGTATTAATAATACATGTCTTAATTAAGTTAGTGCTAGTGCAAGGAACTGGAGGTCTCTTCAAAGTAATATCGAATTTTTTGTAGTCGGTTTCTTTGAGGAAACCTAGGCCGATATTTTGGAACGGTAACACGCACCATTGTCAAGGTGTTGCCTCAAAAACCGTACTTGTTCGCAGGAGACATACATCTCTGTAAATAAATCAACTGTAGGAGATTTATATTTCCAGCGAATAAGTAAGGTTTTATGGCTATATATTATAAATATATAGCACAAGTTCATTGATACATCTTTAGACTTTTTATCAAATCAAAATTAACGAAATAAAGCTGAAATTGAAGTAAAAAAAACATCATGAGACTGAGTTATATTTGTGAAAATTCCACGAAAAGGAACTATATTTGCGAAAACTCCACGACCTGGAGCGGCCGATTTGTTTCGGTCTATTCTGAGCCCTGAATCAGCATGATTGGCTGTGCAGCCTTATCGATACCCGGAAAGAGTGTATAGAAGTAAGGTATTATTTTTTAGGAAAAATCAAACAAATGTAGATTACACAATTATGGAAATTAAGTCAGTATATAGAGAATATTAATTAATAGCTCTAGAACTAAATGCCATTTATCAGAGTCATTCATAAGGGTATTCATATTTGAATTGGCTGCTATAGTATGCATTTAATTATTTTTTCAGATGAATGGAGTTAAATGTGTAAAAGAGCATTAAAAAAAATTATAAGCTTTACCCTATATTGCAAAGATATAGAGGTTTAATAATTGTTGTGTCTGTTTGGCCTAGCGGAATTTACCAAGTGAGCAAGTGATCAAGGGATCTTTTTTTTCATCTCGCAAAAACTTCGCTTGGCTTGAAAAATAGTAAGAATATTGACGTGGCACGTATTATATTTCGTGTACGCATTTTTACTTTTTTTATATTAAAAAAATTATGTAAATTGGAATTGGAAAAATAACATACTTACTAAAAAATATTATTGAGAAGCAAAACCTTTCGTGTCAAATATAATACATTTGTTTTTTTATGAAAGGTCAACATACATTTAATAAAATTATACGGTAAATTTATTAGAAATAAATTTCTATTTACGTTTACATCATAGTTATTCTACCAGATCCTCGGGACGAACCATGAGAGTATCAATTTCGAACAATGTGTCCGATGAGAGAACGAGAGAATGTGTTGTGCCAAGAATTTTTAATAAAATCACTAAAGAATTATTAAACATGTACTATATAATATAGGTATATTATAATTCAATACGAATAATATCGTATCGATTAAAATGATTTTTTATTTAAATTTTGAAGATTATTATTATTACATTATCTTTCATTTATTATCAGTATTTTAGCACATGTACATGGAATAAGACGCGATGAAACACACTCAGACATCAGTTTAGAAGTAAGAGATAAAAATATAAACCGCTGTAAGAGATATTCGATTTTTTTTAATTTAAAAAAAATAGAGATGCGTACACGGAATACTCAATATTCAATATTCTTACTATTTTCATAATAAGCTAAATGATTGTGCTATGAAAATTGGACCAATTTGTTGGCCTCCTGGAACGAGGCTCGAACTAGAGCAATAGGTGAGTATCGTAACCACTAGACCACAAGCACACCGGTTTGATAGTGAAACTTGATGCGTGCGCGAACACGTCATTTAGAACTATAGATAACTATAACTATTTTTATTGAAATATTATACAAACAGAAGGCATTAAATTACAAATATTTATTTCATTTTAACTACACTCTACTGACGAACGGAAAATCATAATAACAATTAGGATAAGTATACTTAACTCAGAAATGAATTTATTTCTATAATTCTCGCCATAGACATCATTTATCAAAAAATCAAAACTTAAACAATATTATTACAATACATTACAACATAATTATAGGTCGTAACGTACTCAGTGTTGTTAATAATTTGCAAGGCACCACGGCACAATAACAACGCCAACAAAAAAACTAATTGTTATTAGATTGCACTATTTTGATACCAATAAAGTTGTGTTCACGGAGATCATTATTTTACTAAGCGTGAAAGTGAGCTGAGATTTCGTCCCGTCGATTGTCAATGGCAGTTTATGTATTATGGTAATCGCCCTAAATTGCCGGCCTTTGATCGCGTCGAAGATTACGGCCACGTGACCGGGGTATCCTCATCACGTCCCGGAGGAGGCGGCGATGACGAAGATGCGCCTTGGACCACCTCCGCGATGAAATAATTGAATATTCAGCCCGGACGCGCTCGCCATATTGTTACATTGTAACATTGCACCGCGGCGATTCTCAAACTAAACAGACAAGGTCAGTCAAGAGACTACCTTTAAATTCTTCTTTTTCATTCTCTTATCTTCCCCTGCGCAGTTTCTGCATATACGAGGGTAAGTCTAAAATTATCTACAATTCATTTTATTATTATTTACACAATGGTCGATTTGATGGGGTTCCGCCCATTGACTGATGTTCAAAGAAGACGCTATCTATCTCACAGATGGTAACTCGCCTATTCTCTAGAACCATCTCTCGAGCATTTTGAATCTTGTCGTACGTGATGGAGGTTGCGGTTGCGTCACACTCGTCATTTATAAACTTCTAGATCCAAAAAAAAAATACATAAAGCACAGTTCCCGTATTGTGACAAAAGTCTACGATGAATTTCAGCCCTTTTCACATCCTTGGTGCTAACTGCTAGCGGAGCGGACATGTAACACTGTAATAGCCGGAAGGAAAATGACGTGACCGCTGTCGTACCAACTCTAAGCACCCATCAGCAGAAGGTAGTATAACAACCTTGAAGGTGTGTTATAATGAAAGTAAGAGATGAGTAAAAAAAAGAATTAAAAAATATTATTAAGGAAAACACATTCTTATTGTGAAGTTGTAATTATTCAGAACATAGGTCTGTGATATTTTAAATACTAAATTAATGTATTAATTATAAATATATACATATAAAATCAATTTTGTCGAAAAATATTGTTTTAGCGTCACCGGGATTCGAATCTGGATCTTCATTTCCAATCCGGGGAAGTGCACTACCTTTGTGCTATAACGCCAGTATAGCATTTGAAATTCTGTAAAAATAATGTAGATGGCTTTCAAATAATGGAACGACAGGTGTATTAATTTGAAAAATGTAACATATAGTTTCGAAAATTTGTCAAGAAAATACTGGCGTTATAGCACAAAGGTAGTGCACTTCCCCGGATTGGAAATGAAGATCCAGGTTCGAATCCCGGTGACGCTAAAACAATATTTTTCGACAAAATTGATTTTATATGTATATATTTATAATTAATACATTAATTTAGTATTTAAAAAATATTACATATTTCGGACTCTTACATATGTTTTATTCTTTTTTTATTATTGTAAAAAATATGACGATATATATTTTGTCATTTCATGCATAATATCCGATTTGATTCTACGATTTTACACGGGACATCTAATTTAACATTAACTAATGTAGCGCATTTGTTAACAGATTTCCACAGGATGCCAGTCATTAAACCTATTTTATGTTAAAATGGATTTAACACTTGAAGTTGAAGTTGGCTTTTAATAATCTCAACCAAAGAAATCAAAAAAAAAATTGTATAACAGTGGTATTTTCAAAAATGAAGATTTTACTTATAGGTACGAATAGATCATTTATTTATGGAAATATAATAGATGAGTCGTGGTGGTATTATAGTGTTAGTAAATATTATATTATATCATTATCAATATATGATTGAATTTAAGTTTATATTTGCTTGAATAATACCAGTAAAAATATTTTTAATTTGTAATTTTCTCAGTAATGTTGAATATTGCTACGAATAAAAAAATAGAGAAAAGCATATTTTTCTTGCTACTGTTGACAATTGTTTTAATTTTAAAATTTATATCCTGTTCAATACATTGAACAGTAGAGTACACTCTCTAATTTTTGTATAAAGTTTGTAATAAAATATTTCTGTGCGGCAAAGTTTTATCCGTTTGACAAGACTTAGCACATTTTAAAATTTTGAGTATAAAATTAATCGAAAATTCTGAGGATAATTTTCAACAATACCAAATATAATAAACATTAGACCTTATTAAGTAGTGAATGTCCATTTTTTTAAAAACGAAATTCCAAACATACGGATATTAAGATATTCGTAAGTACTTAAAAATTTTGGAAACGATTCGTTTATTTTTTGAATATAAGGTGATGTGTATTTATTATGTTGGAATGATGCGCGGGGAATTCTGTGTAGTGCGCAGTGATATTTCACTGATCGCACTGGTCGGTAGTAAAGTAATAAAACTAGTAGATAAATCAATTGTTCGATATTAATGATAGATCCACAGATCGCTGATGGTCGTGCGCGTGTGGATTCTACATTAAGGTTACTTTACCAATCTGTCCCCCTCTTTTTTACCCTCACCACAGAGCACAACTTTTTCTGTGTATTTATCGATGGTTTTTGAACTGTCAAGGAGAGTGGATGTTCTGCTATGTGCTCGTCACTAACTTACAGCTTTGGTAAATTTACTTATTACCAGTGTATTCGTTCCTCGTGCGTGCATGCCGAAACTGTAATTGTGGATAATAGCGCTTCGTGCTGATCATCGATGGAGGTTCTTGAAGTTCAGGAGCTGTGACTACAGGAGAGAAAATCTAGGTGAGTCGTGCTTCCTGGTTGGTCCTTGAACTTTGTCCTGTCCTCATACCTAATTCCTATCATCCTTCCAACATACCGATTCCCTACTCCTTGCCTAAACACCATTAGATTCCCTCAGCTTTCCTAATGTGATTATATTAGATAACAATAATAATTTGCGTTTGAAGGTCACAGTTTGAGAAACGCTTTGAACGGTTTTGGCAGGGTGGCGTTGGTGGCGGTCGATCGGTGAAGGGTGAGGAGTGGGGGGTGGGGGGGTGGTACCCCGGGCCGTGAGAGCTCTCGTGATGAATGATCATTACATTCGGCAGCACTTGTTCCACAACTTTATTCAAATTAAATACTACTCGGGGAGCGCTTAAGGAATTCCAGCTACACCCCTGTGCCCCGCTTGTGGTGAAACTAATTTGGTTAATACTGTTTCTCCTCCGCTGTTACCATAACCTTGGTAATGGATCGAAAACATCTTCTTTGACACATATTTTATTTTTTACCGTAGTAATTTTACCGTGCTGTGTTTTAAAGTAATTTTATTTGGTAATAGAATTTTTAGTTACATTTACTATTTATTCTAACCAAAGAAAAATTAATAGTTACGAAAACGGGAGACAAAAACGAATACATCAATACCAAAAGGTTCTTACGTTTATGACGTGCTATTGCTATTCTGTAGAGAAAGTAACGGGCTTGAGCATAAAACTTGCTGTTTGATTTTAAAGAAATTGTTCTTATTTTGTCATCTATTAGCTAATAGTTAACGTGCTTACAAGTGTAATTGCAAACGTTTTCAATAACACGTTTTATTGAATGACGTCACGTCTTCCGTGTTTCGCTAGAGGAACGATCAACTTCGTACTATATTGTTAGTACTGGCCTGTACGTACGAGAGACGTGACATCACGCGGTTGACATGGATAATCCGAGCGTCTTTCAAGCCTAACTATGAACGCCAATAGCCCCAAAAGTATTGCACATTTTGAAAAAATTCAAAAAGCATGGTAAGTTTTAAACATACTAGAAAAGATAATTTCTGACATGCTCCACTACCTCATACACTTACAATTTTTATGAGTACTTTCAAGTTGTCGAAAGGTCCATAGGGTAGAAACGGTGCAAGAATAAAATATTAGAAATTACTGATAAAGCCTCCCAAAAGAACAAATCCAGAAGTATAGAGAACACTCTTAAATATTAAACGTGTTCGGATTCTATTCATTCCTATAAACATTGTACAAGCTAAAATAAAACAGCTTTACGAATACCGATTTACGACTATTGATTTTACATAGCTGTTATGAGATAAACTATCATAACGGTGTTGTATTTGGCTTATATTTTAACAATATCTTAAAAAGTTATTAGTAAACATATGTATGCCAGTTTATGGGAATACAGTTATATTAGTTAAGTAAAATTTGTGCAATTTAATTTATAATTTTTACCTTCAACATTCTGATGAAAAATGTATCTGAAAACTATTAAAATAGCTAAAGTAACTAATCAGTGACGTACACTAGGCATGGTCTTAGGTTATGAGTTAAAGAGGGAGAAAGAATGTAAAACTATATATGAAAGAGAGAGACAGAATACATATACAGTTAGATAGAACATCAATGGAGACAATATAAAATTATATGAGAGAGACAGAATACATATATAGTTAGACGGGAGATAAAGGAAGGGAAAAATACAGTGTTGATGGATATTAAATTGATTTGAAAGGAAACATACCTAATATGGGGCTAATGGATATATTAATTTGATTATTAAGAATTGGCGTACCACTATATACTGCCTTTTTTATTTGAGGGCTTCTAAATTGTCCAACCGGAGGCCAAACCCGTTTTCATTAAAAGAATAGTCTTTTTTAATAATATCGTTGGCAAAAAAAAACATTATTTGGTTACCGTTCCAGAGTTATTATTTTATTCAAATTTTTCAAGGATTAAAAATATTATAATTTAAAACAATACCAGATATATTAATATATCACATAAACACATTTATAATGTAATAAAACGCGTAATTCAAGTCCGCTTCAATTTTAGATTTGCGCTGTGCGCTTGAAAACATTTCGTAATTCGTTATTAGTGAAGACGTGTATTCAAAGCACCGTGTGGCACGAATAAAATAAGTATAACATTTAGTTCGTGTGCGTTTGGGATAGATTTTATAAAAAAATACGCAAAACACATGCACAGCTTAATTTATTATTTCTAGATGGTTAAAAAAAATTGCACATAAACGTGTGATTTTTAAATTTAACGGATTTAGACTTGAACGTATGTACATGCACACTTCAATATAATGCGTTAAAAATAAATCATTTAGATTTTTTTCTTAGAAATTAAAATCATTTTTTGATTGTATAGAGTTCATGCCCTGGAAACTATATATTCTAAAAATACTTCAAGTAATACCATTCATTATTATAGTACCTATCATCTGATAGTTATGCGTTAAAAAGGCTCTAAATTTTATTTTAAGTCATGTTTTTCTTTTTACAACTAAAGCACGTTTTTTCATTTGACTCCAAGATTTTTTTTTAAATTACAAAGATTATACAAATACATGAAGCAGTTTACTTATTTAAAAATTTTTAACGGAAAACAAGATCTAAAATTATTAAATTATTGTTTTTGCGTTTTCTATTTTTTTCAATATATTTCAAATAAATATTTTTCAAAAAGTCTTAAGTTAAGAAGGTCTTCGCGATGCATTCTCAGCATTATAAATTGCAGACAAAAATTTGGGTCTTGTAGCGAATGAAGTAGAAGTACTCGCATACGTCGGTGCAGCCTGCACATTAGTCAGATGTCATTAGTAAATTAAAAGTGACGAATGGATAAAAACTTCGACATGCAAAAACAACGCTGAAATCGAACATGTTGCTCAGAAAAAGTAATGCTATTTTAAAAACTGATAAGACTGAACCAAGATTTAATTATTTCGAAATTTAATCATTACCTAAAACTTACATAGTGGCACGTCACTGAATACTTCTATAAAATTGTTTACGATTTACGTTTTACAAATTTTAATTAGAATTTAATTTTAAATTTAAAAGAAGGGTGATGGTAAGACATTTAAATTAGAATGAAAGTATATTGAGTCAGATAGTTTGAGAAGACCTGGAGATCTACGGATCGAACGCCCGAAGCAACAGAGATATTTATCGTCCATCGTGAATCTATACTTGATCAATAATCGAATCAATAATTGTGAATGATTATTTCCTATTAATATGAAAGTATTTCATTACATTAATAATCTCGTGCCAGGAATAATAGACGGCATGACCACACCAAAATAGAGGTATCTCTTTCACGCACGATTTTTTAACATTCTAATGGAACGCGTTTTTTTGTTTGTTAATGGTTTGTTTTAATATGACTTGATCGGAATAAGAATGCGGTAAAATCATTCGGAAATCATTGCACCTCACCTTTGAAGCAAGGTACTAAAGATCACTGCTTTCTTGTTTTTGTAATACCTATCTTGATCATATCAATTTCATGCCTACGCTAATAATAGGGATCAGTTCGATAGAATTAATTTTTAATTCCAATGCATAGTTTGATCTTGATTTTATAATTTTTGTATGTGAATCGGATTTACGAGTATATTCACAATATGAATCGAATAAATTAACAGTTAATTAATTAGTTTAGATTCAATTATAGCATATTACAATATACGCTTATTAAATATTAACAAAACAAAATGAATCTGACGTTTATTCACCAATTGCATCGTACCGGTTGGTGTCAAAGTAAAAACAACAAATACATTTGTATTTTTATATAAAATATATTTAAAAATTGATGCGAAAATTTCAGCTGCTATTAGAGGAAAAATATATCTATACAATATTTATCAATGCGTTTTTTGGTAGAGTTGTTTTTTTGTGTTTATGGTGCAGGGGTATGTCGCGCACACGAAATCATGAATACCCGATAGCAGCCGAGCACACTCGATACTGACAGTATTTTTGGAGCTAAAACAGTGTAGGAATTCTTTTATTTTCGCCCTCTTTATAGCTCCTGGTTTTTTTCCCATTATTTATTGAAGCGCGACTTTATAAATCCGCCTCTCGTCTTGGTCGCGTAAAGAAGATCCTTCTATTGCATTCTGCACTGTGGTTTGTCAAAAGTAATTATCTTAAAAATGCTAAAGATTCAATCGGAAGATTTATTTATTTTTATATTAAAAAATGTCCAATATACTGAGATTTCTAGCCTTCGATAAATATTTGACATTGATTTAGAAAATATTTCTTGTGAAAAATTAATCGATTAGAAATATCGTGCAGTTTCGCGACGTAAATTCGTGAGAATTGACAACAAAGGCACTCGATGAGCTATTCACAGAGCAGGGCTATCATAACAAAGCAGAGCCTCCGCCGGGCACTTGTTGAACGACCCACCTACCGCGGTGCCAGGGCCCGGGGAGGGGGGCGCGGGGGGCGCGGGGGCGGGCCGGGGGCGGGGTCGCGCCGGGCCCCGCCCGCGCCTGCGCGCGCACTTGCCCGGCCGCTAAGGATCAGAGGAAAATTCAAGATGAATTTTAGCTCTCCGCCAGATGTCGCGATTGTTCGGATTACGGTGGAATGAAAATTTTCTAATTTTTAAAATAATTATTAATATTATTATTGTGTCATTGTCAACGGTGATGGATGAGAGATATTTCAATTAACGAATTTTTGTAGTAGGTATTTGCTTAAGAAATAACCGTGTGAGTGTTCATGTTAGAGCGTTAGACCGAGGCAAGACTAGCGGTACACAATCGAGTCCTGGTACCGACACTGATGTATGGAAGTGAGGGTGCTCGCATTTTTCCGGACAGAATGTTTAAGGACAAGAATTTTACAGATACGATCTTTCCGGACACTGACTATTCCGGACACTGATTATTACGGGCACTGATTTTTCCGGACAGTGATTATTCCGGACAAAAAATATTTTTATTACCTAGCTACCTATTTAGAAAAAAGTGAACCTAAACAATTAGGTTTGAAGCCTCAATAATTGACAAGCTTGTATGAGAAGTTGTATGAATGTGGATGAAGCGAGAATTGTTTATGAGGACAAAAGAGTTTGGTGCTCTATCCTCTCCGCCTATACCCTCGGGAATACGGCGTTATGTTAATTAAGTAAATGTTAGATGCAATGTAATTAGATTTTAATTGGTAAAAAAATAAAGTAATTATAAATATATATTTTTTTAAATTATAGTAAATAAATATCCAACTGGTACAGTACATTCAGGAAAAAAAGGATTGCATGGACGATTTCAAAAATAAATAAAAACGCTTGTTATATATCTCAGACGTGTATAGAACCACCGTTGCATATAATATTTTATTGGATTCAAAAAAAAAAATAGTTAAATAATAAAACATTAATTAAAATCATTCCAGCGGAGAACTGAATTCCGGTCTCTCGCGTGATAGGTGGGAACGCTAAACACTACAATGCCAAGTAATCAAGCAACACGTGAAAACAGCAGGTTACATATATCTTAAGCTCTGTAGATATTAATATCGGCTTCTAACAAAGTTAAACAGCGGTAGGTATTTTTTCAAATAATATAAAATATATCGATTAGTTACTAAAAAATAAAAGTGTCTTCATGTGTGACAGTTGATTATCTTTTTACGTACAAGTATCTATCCATTTATATTTGTTAATAAAAATATTTAACAAGTAGCGATCGCGGTGTTAATAATCACTTTTTGGCGTAGGTGGACGATAATACCTACATTTATGTGATGAATTGAAGAATACCAAATGCCAACGTGGGCAGATAATAAACCTACAACTTATGATAATTTATAATTGAGAGATTCATAATTATGATGGATCAAGTCGCTATTGTATATTCGTGCTTTTTATGATGTCACTTCAAATCATTGTTGTGTACCTACTTATTAGTCAGAACTTTGTTAACATAGCTGAATAAAATGGTAAGATCTACAGTCATTATTTTGTTATAATAACAAAATCTACAAAATTCTTAAATGGATATTAATTTTGAAATGTGTTTTTACGATTATTTTCTATCTAGTTGAACGTATAGAAAAAAGTTTGGAAAAAACGAGACACTTTTTATGTTCTAAATTGCTAAATATATCAAAATATAATGTTTTAAGAATATCAAAGCTTTAAGGAAGAGAGACAAAACAAGTTTTTAAATGAATCCCAGGTCAATCTAAATAATTACGCATTGATAGTTGAATGTTTAAACTTTTTTTTCATGTAGGTACCTAGTAGATATAAAATATATTTTATATAAATATTCTTTAAAAATTGTTATTAAATACAATATTTGCAGTCTGTTTACTGAATATCATGCATGTATTTTTAAAAGGAAATACGCAGTAAAATCTTTCTCTAACATTTCTCTTCACCCTGACAACTTTTGTGAAAGATTGTTTTCAGAAATGCATCCTCCCTACTATCCTGAATCTGATTAATAAATAATCTAATTATGAAGTGGGGGCAATAAATCTCTAATATAGGTAGATAGGTAGTACAGCCATTCTTTTGATTATATTACGTATTATTTTTAAATGTTGTTTTAATATATTTTAATTACTACGTAAATAAGGGTTGAAAAAAATAATTCTAAAGCAGTGTGTACGGATCATTTTGTATTTACCATTAATACAAAAAATATATATATTTATTTCAATTTTAGACAGAACACGTAATTTTTTTTTTAAAGTTTAATATATTAATTTTTTTATACTATTATACCGTATACGTTAAAGTCTATAAATATTTCATATAATAAGCCATACCTACTAACCGTTCACCCTTTCAACAGAGAAAGTAAATCTCGTGTTTAAAAGAAAGGCATCGTCATTATAACTCTAAAAAGCTACTATAAATATTAGATAAAAACAAAAAACAAGGGTATATTATATAATATATTAAGTTTAGCTTAAAACGAACAACACCAAATTTTTATTCTATTCAACGATTCAATATTTCTATCGACATTGCTCTTTCATGGGAAAATCATACATCTAAAATGTTCATTATTGATCCATAACGAAATCATATGACTCGCCTATTAATTTTTAAAACAAACATTCTAATTGGAATATAGAAATTACCTTAAATATTACTAAATATATAATACATACTAAATAAATATTGCTTTATATGTATTTTAAAATAATGAGTATTTTCGTAATACCGCGCGTCATTTACGCCCGGTAGAATTTCTCGGTACTCCCAGGAGTTCATATTCTGTAGAAGTATATCAGTGTTATGTTTCATCGTTAATACTAGTTACTATATCCTAAGGTAGCGATGACGGACCTGGACACGCGCGCCACGAAATTCGCCGATTTGACTTGAATTTTGTTTTCAAAATAAATAATAACATTTAAGCTTTTAATAATTTTGAAAGAGCGTGGCAAATATATTTTTTAATGACTGGAGGTTTATATCCAATACATTTAATTGTTAACAATAATATATTTACATATGATCAGTGGCGTAACTAAAAAATTGGGATTCAATGAAAAATGGAACAAAAGCATCGGGCCCTAATGCAGTATAGAAGGCCCAGTATAAATATTATATACAGAGGTACAGAAGATAAAGTTTGTCCAGCGAAAAATTTTCAAGTTTAATATTAAGTAAATTTAAAAAATACAATGTTATTCTCATATTTTATTGATACAAAATGGAGTTTAACGATGCAGATTTTACGATTTATAAACAATATCATCTAAATGCCGTCCATTTCTCTCAAAACATTCTTGCAATCGGACTCTTAAATTAGCGAACACGCGAGAGTAAAGCGATGGTTCAATATTTTCTTGTAGGGCTTGAATTGTTCAAGGATTATTGCTGTAAACTCTCGACTTAAGATATCACCATAAAAAAAGTTGCACGGTGTAAGGTCCGGTGACCGAGGTGCCCAGGGTATGTCTCCATACATGCTGATTAATTTATTGGGAAAAATGCTCGTCGATTATTTGGAAATACACGTCAGCAGTGACTGTCTCTCGCTGGTTAAAAAAATAAGGGCCAATTATCCCTCGGGCAGAAATTGCACACCACACTGTCGTTTATGGACAATGCAAACGTTTTTGATAGCGTTTTCTGGGATTATCGGGACACCAGTATCTCATGTTCTATTTATTAACATAGCCATCGATATGAAAATGTGCTTCATCAATAAACACTATGTTTCCAAGCGTTCGTGCTGTTTCAAAACGTTTCAGCATCGTTTTCGTTAAGGTTTCGCGTAAAAAATAGTCATTTTCGTTGAGAAACTGCACGATTTGCAGTTTGTATGGGTGAAACTATAGTTTTTTTTATTAAAATAACGTACTCTGTTAATTTTTTTATTTCAGTAAAAGCTGCAATCTTCCTTATCGATTTACGTGGATTGCGCATAATTTCACGTTGACCTTGAGCCACAAGTTCTGGCGTCACTGCTGACGTTGATGGTCCCGGAGGAGTTTAGTTAACTATTGTCCCTTCTTGTCTGAACTTTCGAACCCAACACCAGATAAGTTACGGGATCGGCCCATCACTTACTCGTCGAATATTAAAGTGAGTACAAAAAGCGCGACGAGTACGAACCAATGAATCACCGCACTTTAAATATTTCTCAACCGCGAACCAGTGACTCATTACGACTGGGAATCTCGCAAATCACGCGCGCCCCTCCCACTTACCTCATCCTGGTGGTTTATGAGCAATTACAATTTAATCTTGAAATTTTTCTGCTAAAAATTCTATATATCATGTTTAGGATTAAAAGTATAAAAATGTAAACTACGAGTAGATAAATATACATCAGAAAACATCATGTGACACGCGACGTATATTTTAAAACACATGTTCCCCATCCCTGTCCTAAGGTGTTTAAATTCTTTGCTACACCAGTCATTAAATGATCAAGATACACGACAAGAACAACTTTTTAATGCTGTATTCAAGAAATATAATTAATTGTGACGAGAAAACTAATAAGAGATTTAATATTTAATTTCCTGGTGATCTGAAAATTGTATTCGTCTTATTCATCCGAGATATTTTGATTCCCAGGAGTGCATATTTCGAAGAAGTCCATTAGCAGTGAGTAGTTTCACACATGCATTATGACTGTCCATTTTTTAATACTTTATACTTACTCACAATATACCTATACATAAAAGTATACTATTAGTTGTGAGAACAAAAATTGTTAACGAAGTCACAATATCTCATAATTGGTAAAGAAATACAAATATGATGAAAATATTACTGTTATTTTGAAAAAATTGAAGATATTTTACATAAATTTTATATAAATTGTGTCCGACGAATATTTGAGTGTCGGAATATCTCAAGAAATTTAAAATTCACTTTTTCCATCACATCTTATTATTCCTTAAATCTATCTTGTCTGGTATTTAAGGAGAACATATTATTATTGTGAAGTTGCAGTTTTTCAGAACATAATTTATGGAAAAAATATTTTTGTTGCCACCGGGACTCGAACCAGGAGCTTTTCCTATCCGGGAAATGTGCTGATCGTACACCATGTCAACACAGGAAGTTAACGACAAATTGTCGAACCTATATGCTGCACTTTCAAATTGATACATCTGTATCAAAGCAATTATATGTAAAAGCAATCCACTTCCTATTACGGATATATTTTGCTTTCCACTTCGGGGATATTGAAGATAATGAGATATTTTGCAATATATAAGTTGAGTTATTAGGACATAAAACTTGAATAGGTAATAAATCAATAATGTATTTTATTGTATTTTATGTATAGCATATTCGATTGCCATTATTATAACGTAATTATGAAAATGGTGAAATAAATTATATCTGGGATATACTAATAAGTTTTGATAATTAATTTAAAGATGTGTTATATTAAACATGACTAAACCGATGCCGACGACGGTACACTTTTTTAATATATCTACGCGAGGTATCATCTACAGAGTATACAGATGAATAACGTGGCGTTTCTCTTTCACATAATTGATATCATTTAAATATTCAAAATTACGAATTAAAACATTTTTTGACAACGTTTTAATGCAATACCATGAATAAGTTTACAAAATACGTGTTCGAAATGTGTTCGTAAGTGGATCGTATTGGTCCGCAAGACCCACAAAATTCCCGGGAGCGCATACACTTGCAGAGTCCATTAGCATCAAGAATCAACAATAAGCCAAGCGGACATGTTAGTGGCCTGTCATTAGGTATACCGGGGCTGTCATTAGGTCTACCGTTGCTGTCATTAGCTGTCCAATGATCTGTCACACCCGGTGACAGGGAGAGCCGACTTAATTAACTTTATCGGGAACAATGCGACAGCCGCCTCGATACAAAATAAGTCTCTGGTCCACGTGAATGGCAGAATCTGATAAATGTTCCAGTCATTTGTATGTAATGGCCGGAGATTTACGGACTCGAATTTCATGCTGATGTGCCGTGCTTAATTTGGAGAAATATATCATTTATTAGTGAAGGCGTACAATATACAAAATATATTTTATTATTAAGGAAAACACATTCTTATTGTGAAGTTGTAATTATTCAGAACATAGGTCTGTGATATTTAAAATACTAAATTAATGTATTAATTATAAATATATACATATAAAATCAATTTAGTCGAAAAATATTGTTTTTGCGTCACCGGTCGTCAAAATTTAATAAAAATGAATTATAAATATATACATTAATTTAGTATTTTAAATATCACAGACCTATGTTCTGAATAATTACAACTTCACAATAAGAATGTGTTTTCCTTAATAAAAATGAATTGATAATTTTGGCGTCTGCAATCGGTTTACTCAAAGGTATTTGAGATTCTGTAAAAATAATGTAGATGGCTTTCAAAATAATGGAACGACAGGTGTATTAATTTGAAAAATGTAACATATAGGTTCGAAAATTTGTCAAGAAAAATACTGGCGTTATAGCACAAAGGTAGTGCACTTTCCCGGATTGGAAATAGAGATCCAGGTTCGTATCCCGGTGACGCAAAAACAATATTTTTCGACAAAATTGATTTTATATGTATATATTTATAATTAATACATTAATTTAGTATTTAAAATATATTTTAATTGTATACTTTTGATTATTACTTTCAGTGTTTCAAGCGATAGCTTTTATGTTACACATTCTATCAATTAAATAAGAAAAAGATTTATATTTATTGTATTTTAATTTTAATGACAACTTTTACACTATCTTGACGAAGTAGAGGTCGCTTCAGAACCTGTTGGCATTAAAAATATAAAACACCCGCGGTTAAATACAAGGTTTATCCTTATTTAATATGATTACTCTATTCTTATAATGTGAAACGAATTGAAATCATAATTTTATATAATCAAAATGGTACAGTTGTACGTATAATAGAATAGATCCACGAAACAATTAACGACTTAAAAGTCACCCTAAGTCTCGATGGGTAGACGAAATTATCGGAGCCGTGGGTGTGACATGGCAAAGATTGACGTGGGACTGAAGAGAGTAGCAGAATAATGGAGAGGATTTTATCGAGTCGTGGATTAGTAATGGCTGATGATAATATAAAGGTCTGAGTAAGAACTTCAATTGTATTTTCCCAAAATTCTTTAATTTATTGAAATACAAAAAATCATTTGTACCACAACTATCACATTTGAGATCACATTGAACATGACTAGTAACCATTGGACACATAACCAAATACTGTTATCTTATTGAATGAATACATATTTGTATGGGTTTGAATTAATTATCTGCGATTGAAGTAAAAAGAACATTTTAAATGCGTTTTTGTACGAAATTCAGCAATATTTCGACCCCTCCTACGTAAAGTGTCGTAAGTAAAAAATAACATTTTTAATCATTCTAGTACTAGTACTTCGTTTGAATTTGATACTTATTTACGTGGCAGATTAAAATACACACACACACATATATATATATATATATATATATATATATATATAAATGTATCAAATACGTGCAAAATATTAAAATGATTAAAAATTATATTTTTTTTAACGATACTTTACGTAGAAGGGGTCGATTTGTCTAATTTAAATAGGCTAGTCTTGTATACATTAATTTGATTTATATTTGTACACACTTAACTTAAAAACTATAAAAACTGTACATGCCTGATTATGATTCTATACCTCACAAATAATGATGTGTATATCCATAATGTGTTGCATTCGTTCCTCATAGCATCCATGGATAATTAAATTATTAATAATATCCAACTTTTAATATGATGTGTTTCCATATTCAACAAAATATACTCGAATTCGATTCATAGTTTCATATAGATAATTCTAAAGTTAAATGTTTTTTTACAGAGCATCTTCGATTAAACAAGTAAGATCTGTTTCAGTATAATTGATCTTTCAAAACATTTACGTTTTGAATAAAAATGATAGTTAATTGATTTTTAATAATATATCAAAGGTGCAAGGGAAGTCTTGTATAGTCTCATGGGAAAATATGCAAACGTTTGATGCCATGGCGTGCGTCATATTCAAGAGAATTTTTATTTGTCATGTTAGTCAGCATAATTATTTTCCTTTTAATAATACTATGCGAGCGGTGTTATTAAAAGAACTCCATCATTGCCAATAAACCATCACAATCGATAACTTTCATGTGAAATAACATACCTTAAAGCCCACCTCACTCTATATGGCTTCCATAGCCTTTCCCACGATCTCGTGGAAGATTCATCTCTCGGGCCTGACACCACCAATACTGCTTCTGGAGGCCGAACTCCTTGGAAAAAGAGGCTAAAAAAATCAAGAAATAAATCACAGCCACTTTGTTAAAAATGTTTATTCAAATAATATGTTATATTTAATTGAGTCTTTCACTAATTAGCAAATAAGATTTTTAATTTTTTACAGTTACGTATTGCTGACATATCTTGAAGGATAAAATCAAATATACACTTAAATAATTCAAAACTGATACTGAAATATACCATTAAATTTAAAATAATTAATTATAATGATATCGTATATATTTTTAGTGAGGTGCCAAAATGCTGCATTTACAATTTTCTTTCTTGAGATTAACTGAGTGAAGATTCTTATGTTCCTAATTATGCCCATTTACAAAGATAAGTGAAATTGATTTTGCTGATCAGTGGCGTTCATATTAATGGGCATTGGTCATATCAAATTAAGAACAATTTACAAAAGTGATTCTAATTGGTATTTTAGGATGTCGGGATTACTTATATCAACCTATTGAAGTTCAATAAAAGGTTCTCGGAAGATGTTGTTATCTTTGTTCAACATACAATAAAAATGTTGTGCACGAGACAAAGACATCTACCGATAATTTGAAATTTTATCATACTTACGTGTTTTGAAATTATATTTTTTTCAATGTTCAATCAAAAATTAATATTAGATAAACAAAATAATATCGCAAACATAATTACTATATTATTATTGATAATTTCATCAAGATAAATAATATTGAGCCAGCACTGCTCTATTTTACGAACAAATTAAGAATCTTAATAATGTTGTAAACATTTAGATTCTTTTAGTTAAACCATTATTTAAAACAGATGATTATCAATTAGATTAAGAATCTGATTAAAAAATCGACTATTTTTCCCATAAATTAGCTCATTTTATTACTTTTAACGAAATCAATAAAAAAAATATATATCTTCCACAGCATGTAAAGTAATAATTTAAAAGTGATTTAGAAATATATCTAAAAATATATTGATAAACGAATATAAATTTAACTATTGCAATAGTAATTTATTAGTTAATTTTTAATAGGGAGATTTAATTAATTGATCAAAATGCTGAAATATTTGTGTTGTATTAACCATAGTATATAAGTATATATAATAAGACGATTTTATCCGTATAGTTAAAGCTAGTGAAAGGGGAAATAACTTTATTTCTGATATAGGGGTCATGAGTTCGAGTCAAGTATAGTCTAAAAATTTTTTTTTTTTTTATTTGAAATTTTTTCAATTTTTTTATAATATGAGTTATTAATTAAATATTGTACATTATTAAAATTACATGTTTTTTCTCTTCAAAAAAAAGACTAGCTCTTGTGCTTGAAAAGGGACTTACACTGTAATAATTTTATATAGAGAGTTATACATTTATAGTCTATAATTATTTATTGTCTATTTGTGTGCTTCTGAAGTGTTCTATAATATTATTTATTTTCTAATTGTATGCTTCTGAAGTATTCATTTAATTTCTTTCTAAGCTCTTTTATTTCTTTAATTTGTGTAATTTGTGTATTGAAATTTTTTATCCCTAAGTATTATATATACAATTTTGGTGATAGTGTTTGGTGTTACATTTAGGGATTTTAAAGTTATTTTTAAACCTTAATGATGAGCTTGTCTCAAATTTTAGATTGTTATTTTTTTTAAAGTAATTGATTAATTGAAATTCTTTTGTAAATATTTTCTATTTTGGGAACTGGGAATTTTGCAAAAAATGTTTGTTTTATCAAGTTGATATTTTTTTAATATTACTTTGATAATTGTTCTTTGTAATATTTTTACCGAGTTCATTATGTTATTGTACGCTCCTCTCCACCCAATTATTCCATACTGGAGTAGTGAGTGAACAATATCAAAATATACTATAGCAAAATATATTTCATTTATGATTTTGAGAAGGTGTGTGGGTAGGTACTTACGCACCTATAAGTATATACAGGCACCCTTGTGTCATAAAAAAAATGTGCATTGTAACACCCCCGGTTCGTATGTAGACCAGGTAAATTTTGGCAATTGTGTCTAGTTGACTGCACGCGAAGAAAGCCGTGAAAGGAATGGACTATTTTCAAATATGCCGCCAAAATATCACCCCCTTGTGTGAAAAGAGCATTTAAAAAAAAGAGTACAAAAGAAGATAAATATATCACATCATTAACTATTTTTATTTTCGTTACGTTATATGTTTCATAATTTTATTTTATATAATTTCCACAGCCACCTTGCCGGCTATAAAAATTATTAAAGAGAAAATAGAAGGGAAACAGTGGTTGGATAGAAATAAACTATCCGGAAGTGGTCTAATATCGAAGTCGAGGACCCGTTCTAAGGTGTCAAGGGCAGACATGAGTTTGGATAAATTGTGGGTGTTGTCGGTGGTCCTACAACTAGATAGAAGTCTATGACAACATGAGGGCAGTACCGGAAGAAGAATAGTTACAAGAAAAAGAAGATAATATGTACAGAATATAAATAAACATATATAATAACTGCATTTTTAGAACATTACACATTTAAATTAGACTTTTGTTGATTATTTCTAGAGAAAATGTGTATGATTTTTCATTATTAGTGAATAACTATACTCATCTAATTATATTTTTACTCTGCGGAGCTCATCAGAAAAATAACAACGCATTTCTACCCTAAAAAGTAAATCACGCACCATTCATATTCATACATTTTCTCTAACATTTTTCCCACTGTTTTAACAAGACTAGTTTACCTTATAAAGCTCTTTTATCAATAGAGAATACAATATTAAATTATCACCCCTCGTTATTTTTAAACAAACTCGTACCAAACCACCCGCACGCTTTGTGATTCTTCGAAATAATAATTACTATAAGGACTTATTTGACTACATTCTACTTGTACAACAATCGGTAGTCGAAAGCTTAAAGATTATGGGACAATGTTATGCGGAATAAAAAATATTTTGGAATATATGGTCATCGGAGTGTGTCTTACTCGAGGGATCAGGAGAATACAATTATTTAATGCTCTTTTAACAATGCACGGTCTATTGTGACTTGTTTGTCAAACACAATGGATCATAGATTTGCAGGTCCTAAATCCGTGGTGATGCTATTCGCTTACAAGTACGACTTGCTAAACACGCACTTAAAGGGTTATTAATCCCAGCGTTCGGGGATGCAAAAAGCGGTTCATTTTTTAGAGTTGAATTCTTACAGATTTTGTCAAGTGGAAGTATTTAAATATATGTGTGGCTGAATACACACTTCATAAGAACTAAACTGAGGTGAAATCTTTACGAAAATGGCGTTAAACAAGACATACAATTGATTCTTAAACCTACATTCCTATATGTTTTTAATAAAACTACTTACACTATCTAATAGAAAGATATTTATTTTATTAAATTGGAGTAAAAGGTCAATTTTCTTTAAGGTCACATAAACAAGGTATATATATATATGTGTAACCTTCTTGTTCTGAAAATACATTTTTCAACAAAGCAACACATAATACATTATTATGGAGAAACGTTCTTATTGTGAAATTGTAATTATTCAGAACGTAAGTCTGTGTTCTCCATAATAATATATAAGTTGTAACAATGTGTCCAAAATTTAATAAAAATGAATTGTTAATTATGGCGTCTCCTACCGAACTACTCAAAGGTATTTGAGATTCCGTAAAAATAAAATAGATGGATTTCAAATAATGAAACGATAGATGTATTAATTTGAAAAGTGTAATATATAGGTTCGAAAATTTGTCGTCAAAAGTACTATGTGCCGTAGCGTAGTCGGTTAATGCACCTTCCCCTGATTGGAAAGAGATCCAGCAACAACAATATTTTTCGGTAAAATTGATTTTATATGTATATTTTTCTAATTAATTAATACATTTAATTAGTATTTAACATAATATATTTTTTATTATTTAATGATATGTTATATCTTCTCGATAACGCCAAGAACACTCCACAGGGGAGAAACGTCAAAAAAAGAAAAAGAAGACTGGGTTAATTAGTGTTATGACGTTGCTCCATGTTTTTTTTTTATTCAATCTGAATGTAGTTTCCCGACATTTTCTCATTCTTCTAAAATAACATTCCCTTATCGCCGTAGTTCTTATTTTGTGCCAGGTCTTTTACTTCTCACTGGCTTTTGCATCCCTTCCAGCAATTAGCTTTAGATTGTTTATCTTGACCATTTTCTTCTTTCTTTTCCTTCTATTTTTCCGACTATTACTATGGTTACGAATTGTGCCGGAAGATAAGATCCAAACGGTTTGCATGTCTGTTCTCTATCAGCCTTAAAGACACATATTTTTTTCTATATTTCTTCCAATATGTTTTCATTTCGTTTCCTATCCGTCCAACTAAATTTCATTATTTATCTCTAGCACCACATTTCGAAGGTTTTCAGTTTATCTATGTCTCTTTTTTTTATTACAGCTTTTATTATATCTATATGCTTAAAAAATATTTTTATTTATTTAATACATTAATTCATTATTACATGTAAATATCTTATAGTTCTCCACATCACTAGATGTGATCATCAAGAATATGTGTCTTTTAAAATTTTTTCCTTTTACTGTATAGCCATCTAATCGTTGCGGATGTTTGATATTTACTTATCCAATCACAAATTACTATAAGCAATCAACATTTTTTGATATTATTAATAATAAATGTTCAAAGAAAGAATGTATGCCTCTTTCCAGGACAAAAGCAAGATAGTCATATTTTCATAGAACAAGCGTTTAGTTTTGCTTGAAAATAGTAAGAATATTAATGTGACATGTATTCCGTGTACGCATCTCTATTTAAAAAAAAATTTAAAACTCAACATTGTACAGATTGCTGTTGCTAATAAGATGTATTCCAAAAATATTAATAATAAGATCTACTTACTATTGTACTCAATTCTGCTTAGAACTAAGTTAATCGTTAAAGTTATAGTTAAATTATTATTATTTTTTAAACATAATTCTAAAGTATTACAACTTCCAGAAAATCTGTAAGTTGATTTGTGTTCTATATATAAAATAACTTACCCAGTATAAAAAAAACATAAACGCTTGTATAAAAATTTTAGAAAACAGATTTGTTTGATTCTGCAAAAAATAAAATAAATAACTAAAGACCAAAGCACAATTTTTTCTCTCTCGTTATTTACTGTTCTTGATTCTCATACTTACATACCTATATGTTTTTAAATAAACTTACTTACACTAATAGAAAAATATGTGATGGATCAATTTTCTTTAAAATAACAATTTGGTGGATATGTGACCTTTTTGTTCTGAAAATTCCTTTCATAAAATTGAAAGTAAAAAAGTAAATTTTTATTGCGCAGTTGAAAATTAGAACACTGTAATGCCGGTGTTCTGCGGGTAGGTCAATTTTTTTTTTTACAGAAATAATTCTATGTACCTATGTCTTTTGTTTCCGCCCTAGAACTGGTTTTAAACACTAGTTATTAATTTAATAATTTTAATATACTAAACTTTGTACTACATACATGATGAGTTATATTATTGTTACGACTATTGACTATATTTCGAAAGGTGCAATCTCTCTCATCAAGTGCTATCAAAACTATTACCGCGATAATAATATAAATCAACATGTGTGTAGTGCAAAGTTTAGTTTATTTAAATATTAAAAATAATCACAATTAATGATATTACTGGTTATTAATGTTTAAGTATTTTAATATTTGTTAATAAAAACGTTTAAAAAATTATTGTAGTATTCAGGTTATCTTATAATATAGCTACGACCACTATGGAAGCAGAAGTAACTAAATCATTAATATGTACATTTGTACGAATAGTTTAATACGTCTGTATTTGTGTATACATGTATACACATATTACAGCATTATGCGCATCAATGATGATTATTTATGTAAAGCCGCTTTCAAGTGGCCATAATGAGGCAGGCTGTGCGCATTATCCCGGTGGGTGGCGAGCTATTTTACGGTAACCATCACTTCGATGCCCACTATCGGGACATTTTTTTTTGTTGCACTCCTTTTTTTTGGAACTCATTTATTTATTAGCATTCTTGGCGTCATTAGCTTATTCAGAAAAATGAGAATTTAGATTGCGAAAATGCTTGATATAGATTAATTATTATATTTAGTAGTACAAGATGTAATAATACAATAATCTATCATTTTTATCATTGAGTATATACTTTGATATTCTGTATATTTTACTAAAGCCGTGTAGAATTATTATTTTTATTTAGGTATGTTATTTAATTTTAACGAAAACCGAATGTCGTTCTTCGATGAAAATGTATACATTAATTAAGTAATCTAATAATAATTTTAATAATCTAAGCTTTTTTTTCCCCTCCAAATTATTCCATCCGCGTCTTACATTGTCTGTTTACATATGCTTATATATCAGTTCATTATACCTTATATTAAATATCCATCAAGATGTTTTCATCACCGGAAAAATTTACGATTTCCGTTCAAGTTAAATGTTTTTTCTTTTTAGAATATTATTCCTCAAAATCAGAAAAATGCATTTGTCTAAATATTCACAGTTGTTTCTTTCATCTGTAAAAATCGAGAGGGCAATTTATTTTCGATGGGCTAGAAATTATTTGAGAAAATATAAAAAAAGTTAATTTTGTGTTGTAAAATCACGAAACAAAATTAGAAATACCTACCAGCAAGTGTAAATACTAAGGTACTTACCACAAATTTTTACGCCAACTCCCACATGATACCTGCCCCTTGTCGGAAGGGGGTCTGTGTCACCCAGGGTAGAATTACAGAGAGGCAGTTGGCAGATAACCCTTTTACAAATTGTTTTTTAAAATATCGCAGATCGAAAGAAGCACGAATGATAGAAATCGACCCTTATCTGATAATTTTGTATGTTTTAAAGACTCAGCCATACAACTTATGGAAGAGTGGGTAGCATCCCTTACTTACTATGAAAATAAAAAAATAAAAAATAAATAACATGAGTTAGAGCTGTCTGTACTGCATCGGTTCCATGATGGAGCTCATATTCGAAAATAACGTGAATTTTTGACTTATCCACGGTTTCACGAAAATTAATATGAACTTTAAAGTTAATTACAAACCAAAATGTGCATTCGAAATAGTAGCGAAGTATCTTTACAATGAAAGAATCGAAGAACTGTCGAAGTGAAATGTCAGAAATATCGACTCTCAAACTTAGTACCTAATTAAATTGGACATTTCATACTAATGACCAGATAGTTTTATAATTTTTGTGGATGTTTTGTAATCTGTGATTGTGATTGATGTTCGATTATAACGATGATTGGTAACTGTGATCTGTTTGGAGGTTTAGTTTTTAATGTTTCAACGAATTCCCGCCGAACTACAAATAGGCAATTACAGTTAGTAATCGTTGCAGTCGAATACCAATCACACAATTACCTTTTATCTCATCGGTAGTTTTAAGTTAAACGTAAACGAGCGGAATTCGTAACTGAGCGAGAATTAATATTGAGATGAAGATTTTGATTACAATGTATATCTATTTTGTTTCCGCCTGTCGTCCGCTTTCAACGGTTGATGCACCCCGATGCAACGGTGGGTGCATCCTGGTGCAACGGTGGGTGCACCCTGTAGTGAAATTCCTCCTCCGTATGGAGTAAATTTCGGATTCGCCAGTAAACCACTCTGAATCTTTAACACTTGCAATTGTCCCATAAATAATGATGAAAGCTGATTTGTGATTTACAGCGACTACAATTTGTCAGACTGGGACTTTTACGAGAATGAGTGTGTCAGCATTTACGATGGACTGTGAAGTGTTGAAGAGCTGGAGAAGATTGAGTGTCCATTGAGGCCTGAACACCTTTATTGCTCGCTAATCGAAATTCCGCTGAACAATGAGAGTTTCGTGATTTGGTCGTGCCCGAGTGATTTATTTCTAATAAATTAATTTAGATTCATCACATTTGTAATCATTTCCGTCCTTCCGTGTCGTAAAGCAGAGCCAAGTAAATGCATATTGGGGGCTATGTTATTGTATTTGAGTTGTTTTTTCGAAATAAATTAAGATTGCATATATAAATTATTAATTATAATTATTCCCCTCATTATTGACAGGTTATATATTTAATATTAATTAACGTATCGGTGAAATCGGTGATTAATTTTGTACTCACATGTCGTATTCTATTCATTGTAATATTATTAGTATTTTAATATAAAACTTCCATGGGATTATCTTACTTACTATATTAGATATAGAAATTAATATGCCTGTCATTAATAAATGTGCAATATATGATATAATAGGTTTAATAGCAACGCTGTATATTATTCATAGTTAAATTAAATAAAAAAACTATGTCACATCAATAATACACTTTTAGATATTCAAAAAGTATATTTATATTTATTATGTACAATAAAAAAATTATTTGAAATAATGACATATTTTAAACAGCTTGTAAAACTGGTTACTTTAACACAGACAAGAGTCTAGCAAAATGGCGAACAATACTGAATAATTATCAGAGGTGATACCTACTGCTTCTCACAAAAAAATTGTAATCTTGTGTACAATTTCTAATTGATATATTTTAAAATATTTAAATGATTATAAAATTGCTACGGTTATTCACCTGTCATGTATTTTATCTATCTTAATATTATCATAAATCTTATGAGATTTTAGTTTATTTTTAAATTAGACAGATGAAATATAATAATCATTCATTATATATTACATGAACACATATTTATACATTGACAGCTGTCAGAATATTATATAAAATAAATCAAAATTTACGGACCCACGATCAATCATGTCACCAACTCTTTCAAAATTTTGAAGTCTGATATCTTGCTAAAATTCAATCGCTTCACCTGAAGTCGAATTCATAAATAGAAGTGTAGGGAACGAGGCCAAAAAAGAACCGCGATAACTGTGAAGTTTAATATAAAACTCGTATTAAAATCCCATAAAATCCCGTAC
Organism: Eubasilissa regina; assembly: GCA_022840565.1. Lineage (NCBI taxonomy): Eukaryota > Metazoa > Arthropoda > Insecta > Trichoptera > Phryganeidae > Eubasilissa > Eubasilissa regina. The sequence continues at coordinate 35,487,043 of JAINEB010000018.1, forward strand.
TTACCTAATCTCACCTTCAGCCAGACCCGGTGCTCGGTCCACCTTAGGATTTAACAACATTTTTAGTGTTCTAAATGCCAAAACATAAAACACGCCACATACCAGGAGTAGGAGTTGTAAACGTCATGTTTTATTTGTTTACAAATGAGATTGAAAGCACGTGTTCGTATTCGTGTGTTTTTTCCTCTGCCTAATTCGCTAGAAGAACATAACGTTAATTTATGATCGAGCCGAGACAAGCCGAGTAAATGGGAGAAGATTTCATTTTCAAATTCTAGCGGTCACGTTCGTGCTTCACTCACAATTCACGTTACGCAATGTGATCGTCTCCGCCTCGTAATGATTTCGGTAGGACAGATTCTCCTTTGCTCGTACACCTTAATTCTTCACATTATTAGGGGTGAGTGGGGATGTATTGGACAATTACAATCAAAGTAAAAAATAAAATTAATTAAAATGGAATTAAACTAAAACCTTACTCTCTCTCGGTCGATGTGCACATGACTGAGTATCGTGATCTTCTATTCTGCTTCCATAGCGCAAATTTGCCTCTGCTCTTCGCGATCTTGGGCTTTGTTTAGTGCGACTACATATCTCGGACTTTATCCGTCTCATTTTTTTTTTGTAAAAATATCATTAGAATCTTATTGTGTTATTAGTATGACAGGCGTACTAACGAACGATTTTATTTTTATTTTGTTCATAATGTGATTGAAATATAAGTAAATATAAGCGTTGAGTTGTGGATATACACATATGTATAATAAAATGATAAATAGTATATTTTGCAATAAAAACGGTATTTGACGATAGAATGACATCCGAACATACACTTTTTACCCTTTTTGTTAATACTCGTATGTATAAGTATGTAAATAAATGAATCATACCATTTTAAGATGATCTTATACTCTCTTCAATAATTATACCTAATATACATGGATTCATAAATATATCTAAATAAAGGTATATTTTATGTTTCTAGTTATAAAAAATGGAATACAATATGACTCAATCTTTCGTTTTATATTTATTTTAAACATTCAAAAGTGTATTAAATAATTCTAAATTTAATCAAAGTGCATATTATGATCGTCGCTTTGAAGATAATTTATTTTTTATGTCAAAATCTGAATTATTACGTTTCGGATATTTTTCAAAAATAATGAACAAAGATTTATTGCAGGTTCCAAGAGTTTCAGACGAGAACATTTAAGGCGTCATCTGTAGACCTGGATTCCATTCACGACGTGTCAGATTTTTATGATATATTTTCTGCCACGTCCTACCTGTGAAGTTCTGCAATAATTTCATCCATATTTATCTTCCGCGCCACAAGCGTCCGCTCGCCGAGCTCTGCCTGCCCAGTCCGCCCCGCCCTGCGCCCGGACCCCCGCGACCGCAATCCGCCTTAGACAAGAAATTAGCCATGCATTATTGCAAATGATGATTCCCCCATTGTCCCGAGCTTAGCCTGACCGGCGAGCTGCATTTTTTTCTTTTCTACATGCTCGTGCGTAAAACGTGAGGGGAAAGTATTTTATTTATTTATTTACTTATTATTATTCATAATTACGTGTGCGTTCATCCGATTCCTGTTCACTAGATCAGAGTCCACGTATCAAGTTGGACAGTGTTTTTCTCTTACTAATTATTAATTTACAGTAATAACTCAATGTATAGGTATACTTGTAGATACATGATAATAAACAAGATTTATTTACATATTATCGTAGATATTTACATAGTGAAAAAGTAAAAAAAAGAAATTAAATTAAACTTAAATTATCAAGTTAAATTCACAAAGTTCTAATTAAGTTTTAAAAAAAGTAAAAATATACAACTAAAAAAAAATTAATTAATAAAATCAGTTTGCACTACATAATTCAAGAAACACATTAACTCAATCTCCACTCCTATCCGTGTTCCTAGGTAAAAGACAATCAGGAAGAATATCGAAAAGAAAATGAAGAACGACATTAATCCAGGATTGAGAATCCTGGCATTTTCAACCCCAAGAAAATGTGAAAAGAGATGATGATAAAGAAGCAGAAAGAAAACGAGCGTGAATGTTCATTGAGTCAACAAAGCAGTTCATCATTACCTTACTCTTAAACAATGTCTCCTTTAAGATGTGCGCGTTCACATCTACCCGTACATGATTTGGTATCATAGCGCACACAATTTTTTTTAACAAGACTTCTTCTTCACCTGCCGCCTTCTATTGAAATCTTGGCGACCATGTTGCAATATGTTGATTTATCCTATTTAAGAACATCAAAATTCGTACATTAAACCACTTTCTATAGTTACATAGCCAAGATAATCTACTAAGATTCTCATTAGTGAGATCTATGCTGTTTCAGGGGAATGAATATCAAATTTCAAACCATAGATAGCGACAGCGAAGGTGTAGTTAATACTTAAATGTTTCTACATGGTATAATATGCATATAACTTCCAAAAATTTGATAGATGTGTAGGTTGGTTGTTGGTAGAATTGGCGAACGTTACTTTGTGTGAAGTGATCACTTAAACCAGCCAATGACAGGTCGTAAGCCCTGTAATACTTCCCATATAATATAATATCAATAGCTTTGTCTCTATGAGATATCTATAATTTGTCTTGATCATATTTTACATTTCGTAGAATATATCCAAAGTATGCAGCTTTAATTGATAGTTGTTTTTAGTCCTCTTAACTTACTCGTATTTATTGTGAATTAATACATTTTCATTAGTAATGTGGTCAACCCAGACCCTTCTAGAAGCGTTATACCGGTATTACTTTTAAAATATATTTACAGAATGTTAATAATTAATGTAAAGATTATTGTGAAGAAAGTCTCGTGCAGGTGACGTCAAATTTTTTGTTCACCACGACGACGTGTGCGGCGGTGTTTTTGTACGCGCAGTTTGGCGCGATTGAACGCCGTGTGTGATTTTTTCTGTGTTTGCCCCGAGGCTGCGTCGGACCCGAAACGTTCCGCGCATCATCCAATAATGACCATTGTCTGATTGTCTATTTGTTGCCTCCTGATGGTTTAATTTGACGGCTAATAGTTACGTTTGTGTCGCGATCGTTGAGTCGGGAATCGCGAGATTAGGCTTGACGACACCGATCACACGGCAACTTTTGTACGTGTGACTAAGATGGTTATTAGGGTTCCACAAATCTAGGATTTTATTTCGAATCGAATCACAAAAAAATATGTATTTATTAGGAAGATATACATTTAGTATTAGATATTTTTATGGATAGGCATCAGACGCGGTCGCTTCATACATGCTTTGGATGCTCCGGATCCTTTGTGTTCTAGAGAAAACAGTTAATTAATTTGTCCTGTCCTTTAGAGACCAGTCGTAACACACACTATGATACGACGCGCGCACGGAGTGAGTCGAAATACATATACATTTTTAACTTTTGAACAACTATGAGTCGCATAAACACACAGACACCAGCAACAGTGGATTCTATTATTCGTTCCGTATCCGAAAAGTTTGAAAGTATTCGACAGTTACGCCTGTCAAGGTCTTCGAATACTGTATATGTATTCTTTAACAGCATCCAAGGCACATAAAACGATTTTAATGCTTACGGGTATAATGTATAGAATAGCATATATATTACAAAGCGAGCGGAATAATTTGAGAAATTTGTTTGTGTGACGCTTTTTTGACAGTTTGGCTTGAATAATTAAAGCCGAATTATTGAATTATTGAATATCCTTCGATTATCTATTTAATTCATCATTTAAATAAAACATGTATACAGAAAATAACATGGATGCTTTACCAACGTGTTCTAACGCCGTAAATGTAAATATTAAATTGTGTAATATTTGGAGATTAGTCTTTTATATTTGATAGTAGGTTTAAACTTACTATTAAGCATCCCTTCTACAAAAAATCACTGACCCCCAGTGATAGGCATACGGTGTCAAAACTGGAACGCTAACTTTGGGCTAAATGTATTAATGATATGCTAAACCTTTATTTTAAAGCTACCGCGACTAAACTATTGAATAAAAATCGATGAATCCCAAGATTTTTATTCGTCTAAACAGTTTAGTTGTTGGAAGTGCTCATATAGTCAATGAGATGTCCCAATATTCGTGCGCATGCTCCATACAACTGAACGGTCACGGATCGACTGTTTAGTCGGGTGTACGCGCACGCCAATACACGGCAATGTACATATATGTCGACCGATAGTTGTTCAACTGTTTTGTCAAAAGACAATCGATGAAGTTTTATGATTTTTTTTATCGAGCAACTATCGTGTCGATAATATGCGCACTCCCATATGACCCAATAGCCTTTTGACACACAACTGATAGTTGAGCGATTAAAAATTGTATATATGCGTCTAGCCTAACTGTTATTATGAGAATTTTGTTCGATTATAACGATGATTGGTAACTGATTATTAGCAAATCGACGAGCTTTTGGAACTTTGGTATCATGGCTAACAGGGTACCGGGTCCGCTGGACCCCTTGCCCCTTCATCGTGTAGTTGTGCCTAATGGCCTGTTAAGTTTTATTATTATGGTTTTATTATTATTCCGCAAATTTATTTATTATAAATTTTTACATGGCGCATGAAAACTGCAAAATGGCGCAGTGAGTTATTTTTAGTCCTATGCTATGACGGTCTTGGGTCATTTTATTTTAGAAGGTATTGTTATGTCGTAATTCGAAAGAACGTTTATCATCGGGTTGTGGTGCTTGGGAAGCCCCTCATAAAAGCGCTTGGCGGTTTGTTTGATGAACTCCTTGACGGGGAGTATGCCGGAGTCGTGGTGGAGTTGTGTGACCCTGATCCATCTCGGGGCTTTCAGAGCTAATCTGACAACCTTGTTTTGGAAGGTCTGAAGTTTGTTCATGTGTGTGGGAGCCGCGTGACCCCAGATGGGGGCTGCTATAGGAGTGTAGGCCTGATGATGGCCTTGTAGATGAGGAGCTTGTTATCTGTGGCAAGTTTGCTGTTCCTGCCTAGTAATGGGTAGAGGGCGCAGAGTGCACGCGAAGCAGCGCTTATCTTATTCTGAATATGTTTGCTCCACGTGAGTTTGGAGTCCAGCGTGACACCAAGGTACTTGATGTCGCTGGTCCAGGGGATGTTTTCGCCAAACATTTTTATGTGGGGCTTCTGGCGTTTTGTTTTAGGGCGCCTTCTTGAAAAGAGAGTGGCGGCACTCTTTGACGGATTTATTTCGACGCGCCACTTCTTGCACCAATCCTCTAAGAGGGTGGCTTGTCGTTGTACTCGGCGGATTGCTAACGTTGGTTTTTTTGACGTAGAAAGATATGCCGTGTCGTCTGCGAATTGCGCGACCGCTGTGTTCGCGTCTAGCGCGGCCGGTATGTCGTGCGAAAACAGATTGAACAAGAACGGTGACATGATGGAGCCTTGCGGGACTCCGGCTCTAAGTGCTCTTAAGGAGGATAGTATCCCGTCTAGTTTTACTCTAAACTTCTGTCGGAGAGAAAGCTGGCTATCATTTTGACATAAGCGGGCGGAAATCCGGCGCGGATTGCTTTATAGAGTAGGCCGTTATGCCATACTCTGTCGAATGCTTTACTCACGTCGACTGAAAGGACTGCCGTGTAAGCTTTATTATTAATACCGTTGTTGATCTGCTCAACTACGCGGAGGAGCTGGTGATTCGTTGAATGATTACGTCTAAAGCCGTGTTGAAAGTCCGGTATGAGCGAAATGTCTTCGGCGTAGTCTGATAATCTGTTTACAATTAATCTCTCAAGTATTTTACCCGTGCAAGGAAGTAAGCTGATCGGACGATGATTTTGTGGAATGGTCGGATCCTTACCCGGCTTCGGGATGAGGATCATATCTGCAAGCTTGAACGCGGCGGGGAAGTGACTTAACCGGAGTGAGGCGTTGCAGATGGCTGTGAGTGCACAGATTGCTTTTGGCGGAAGGCTCTTAAATCGACGAGCAATCACCGTTTTACTATAAAGTGATCCTCCGACAGTTCAATCTCAGTTACCAATCATCGTTACAATCGAATATCAATCAAACAATCACAGTCACAATAACAATTCAGCTCACCACAACAAGTAGGTATCTACCGAAGTAGCAGTTATCAAAGAGTGTGCATGCTGAAATGGCAATGGGCCGGACACCTCTGTCGAAGAATTAACAATCACTGGGGAGTGGAGAGCCCGAAAAACACTAAAAATCCACTAAACACTAGTTCGATGGTCTGACGATATATGGCGGATGGCCGGAAGCACCTGGATGCGCGGAATAGAATACATAGGCGAGGTGAGGCTTGATGATGATGATAGTGATAATGATTAGTGATATATAATTTTAAATTATTTATTATTATTTTTTAAATGAAATCACGTTTTATTTTTGATGTTTTCACTTAAAAGTTAATATACTATTTATGTAAGTATTTTTTGTTTAATAAGAAGTCCTGGCGCCATCTAGCAGGATCAACTCAAAGGTATTTGAGAAACATTGCAATTTAAATACGGTCGCTTCCAACGGTAAAAATATGTCTTATTATAAAATATGACATCTGTTAAGATTACAATGGTTTGAGTAGTCCACTGGCAATAGAGAGTTCTGGGTTCGAATCCCGGTGCTGACTATATTTTTTTGATAGATTTATGTGATTTGTGTGTAAATTTATTAAATTAATAACAATTATTGATTATATTTAATTTACACAATATTATTATTTTTTAAATTAATTTTTATTTCTTATGGCGAGCTTTTTAATATAGCTCTATTATCTCAACAATGTTAATATCTACTTTTAATTAAAGGAACTGAAAATCCACATAAAAATTATATTATACAAAAATATTAGTAAGAAATAAGTAGTAAAGTGCATTGTTGATTTACTGTGTTAAGTACCTACCTCTATTAAAAAATATTACTAGTGCCTAACTAGATTTTCCAGCTATGTGTATAATAATAATGCATTTTTCCAGTGTGATCGGGTTTTATTTAATGAAGATCCAATGTGCCATGAAAATAATACATATAATAGAATATATTTAAATAACAAAATAATATTTATGTTAGGAAAAGAAAAGCAAAAAAAAAAGGTTAAAAAGTTCACACATAAGCAAAATGTAAATACTACATGCTAGTCGTTGCCATTCTCTGTTCGTCAGTTTAACTGAATTTTGCTATTTATCTGACTTATTTAAAATGCATTCTCAGAATAAAAATAGAACCGAGAAGTGATTTCACAAATAATTATATTTGAAAATTAATTCATTGTTAGATGCTGAACGAACTTAAAGGTGTTCAATTTATAAAAGGTAATAATTGCAATTGAAATCGTTATTCCAATACTAAAAGTTCAGTAATCACAAAAGTACTTACATATTTGTGGTACAGGAATCTCAAAAGTACATACATATTTGTGGTACAGGAATCTCAAAAGTACGTACATATTTGTGGTACAGGAATCTCAAAAGTACTTACATATTTGTGGTACGGGAATCTCAAAAGAACACAACACATCAGTGTAACAAATTACAAATAGAGAACGCCTTTTAACAAAGTTTATTCAGCAGGTACCTCAAAAAAGTTTGTCACTAAAACTGCTTTAAAAATAATGCGCTAGATAATTTCGTAACATTTTAATATATTCTCACTTTTACCGTGTATTTTAATTTCATTTTTGCCGCACAGGAATCGGTACCAGGCGCTTACAAAATATTTTTTAAATTAGATAGAATTTGGGAAGAGCTGAGTATCGATTCCGCTAACTCTAACAAACCATGTGTATGTTCTACCATCTTGTTATTACCCTAATATAGTGTAGGTAGTGTCAGGTTGTCTTATAAGTACGTATGGTGATTTTTATGTGTTTATGAATTTAATGCATTGATTTATACCTACGTTGATATTATTTATTCTTTACGTAGATACTTAACAACCAGAAATATAGGACATCCGCGAAAGACTTGGCACAACCAGGTAAACCACATACTGGAAGATGGTCCACAATAACCGGTGTGTTTGTATGAGAATATGTATGAATGTTGATGAGGTGAGAATTGCGTCAAGACAGAAGAGTGTGGCGCTCTCTCGTCTCTGCCTACCCTCGAGGGGTAACGGCGTGATGGTTTAATTATTAAAGATATTTGTATTTTACACGTCTATTTTCACATCTGATTTTTATCCATCGGCAATACAGTGGTTAGTATACCCGCCAGTTCTCCGCCGTAGATATTTTTATTTTATTTATTTAACTGAATTTATAAATATTTTTACGAATCAGTAAAACATTCTAAGCAAAGGTAGTATACTAAATGTGTTTAAGAGATCTATCGCGTTTTTATTATGTTTTGATATTGGATTTACAACAGGGATAATAAGAAATACATAATTTAGCTGATCGAGGCGCAGTTTAACCATACACATTGTGCTAAATTAATAATATTCAATAGAATTATCATCCCAACAACATTTTCACAAATGGAATGAAAAGATTAAAAAAGAGAGAAACGTACAGATTTATTAATAACAATTCCCTTTGTGTCGGTTGGAATTATTGCCCTTTATCGTATAATTATATTGTACGGTTAACAGGTAGGTAAGCCCATAAAAGCAGGATCTGCCTTTTATAAAGTTTTCGATAAAATAATTTTATTTATTGTCTCGAAATATTTTTCTCACCTGAACAACTGGCCGGGAAGAAAAAAAGGGTCAAACGAAATGGTGCATTCGGAACCCGCTCATTTTTTGGTACCTTTTGTACGTTCGTATGTTTTTTGTTGAAATCCTCAATTCTTGTCGTAGGTACTATAAAAAGATAAATATTTGAATATGAGCTTATTGCGCGTCGAGAAGCGGGCCTTTGGACACCTCTGTGTAGAGGCCGGTATCGCCGAGCGCGGACGGCGGGCCTTGCGCCGTTCCGTGGGCGGGCGCCGGCGGATCAACATCGGCAGTAGACCGCATCAAATTGGGCATGCTAATGAAATAATTCTCGGAGTGACGTACCTCGCCTCCGGACACTGTGGTTCGCGCGTCTCTCACTGTGCATAGGTGAAGTACAAACTACAAATGATGTACAAAAAAATTAGTTTTTTTAAAATGTAAACAATACATCGGTTAAACCTAAATATAATACATATGAGGTATACAATCAATATCAGATATATCAAACTTTTATGGTTTTTGAGTTAGGTATGTACAAATATAAAGCAAAATAAAATCTACACAAGTCTAGAGTGCATAGTGTCATGCTGTATGTTGGTTGGTATTATTGAGAAATAAACTCTGTCTTCTTTACAACAATTATAGTTAATTACAATACGTGAAAGTACATGAATTAACACAAGATTTACACTCAGAATAAGTACTTAACAGTTGGAAGTCGCAGAGATAAGAGAGCGCTTCCCAAAGGCGCGGCGACTTATATTGGCTCTTCCACACACACACACTCATACAACTATCCGTCCGAAATTATACCGCTTCCATTGCGGATACACACACACACACACACACACACACACACACATATATATATTAAATTTTTTTAATATTAGTTTTTTTTATAATATGAGTTATTAATTAAGTATTGTACATTATTAAAATTACATGTTTTTTATTCGTTTACCTCTCCAAAAAGAGACTAGCTCTTGTGCTTGTAGAGAGTTATAGATTAGTAGTCTATAAATATTTATTATCTATTTGTGTGCTTCTGAATTCTATAATACTGTTTATTTTCTAATTATGTGCTTGTGAAGTGTTCATTTAATTTCTTTTTAAGCTCTTTTATATCTTTTATTTCTTTAATTTGTGTAGAGAGGCTATTGAAATTTTTTATCTCTAAGTATATCAAATTTTGCTGATAGTGTTTTGTCTATATATATATACAAACAAGTGACAGATCTCACAACTAGCCTATCGAAATTAGACAAATATTACCGATTTTCATATAAAAATGCAATTAAAATTGGCTTATTGCTTCGATCGCAGACATGTCCAATGGATAAATAATTCAAACCCTGACATATATGTTTTTAGCCAATAAGACGACAATATTTGGTCATATGACTTGTCTGTTGTGGTGTAATGGTTTTTTGCATTTTACTCGAAAACAGGTATAATGTCTGCTTTTGATTCTGGACCTCATACATATGTATTCAATGAGAAGTGACACCGCTTACCCAGGACCGTTCTATAAATGAATGCTCCCGTACAGTGTCGGTGCTAGACTTTTTGACGCCACGGACAAAATTGCTTTTCCGCCCTAGTAACTTAAGTGAAGATGTTTTCAATTTTTGCAGAACAATCCACATAAATTGACCGCCCGCGTGTCGCACACATTACGGACGGCACTTTGAAATTTGCCCAAGGGCGGCTTTTTAAGAAAACACATTTTGGACACTATGGTTGACTACAAATTACTACTTCTATAGGAAACAACTATAATGTTCTCTATTAGTTTTGCTTTCTTGGATAGTTTATACCTGGATTATTTTTATTACACACTATTATCGTTTTGCAATTTATTTTTCAATTTTTATATATTTTTCGGCCGCCCCCTTGATTTGGCCTCGTAACGCTATGCGTAACGCCGGTGCTGCTCCCATATCGGTTTTTATTCGCCGCCAGGTTAGCGTTTTGTTCCTCACTTTTCTCCAACGAGAGAACTCTATAATATACATATGTATTCACATGTGTTTAACGCAAACGATCCACGGGTATATCAATAGTTCTATGTCCAGACTTGACAAGATATGAAAAGACTGCGGTGTATCTAAAACAACTAAGGTTAGTCGTATAGTCTCTGGTGTATATAATATTTCTGTATGATGTGAAATCGCGGACGTCTTTGAGATGCGCACATGATTGATTTCGAGACGCACAAATAATATCTCCATTTTAAAATGAACTACGAGTCAAGGATATAAATGAAAAGGATTACATTTATTTTTTGGACATCTTGCGAGAAGAGAAGATAGCTTGGGGAAGCTTATTGTGGAGATGACGAGGAACAGCAACAGTCACTTTTATGATGACGCCTCTCAGGATGCTGAAAAAAGTTGAGGAATATATAATATAATCTCTATTACTCCAGGTACATACAAGCACACTTGCCGGAAGAAATATAGCACAGGAAGGAAAAAAAGACTCACCATACTTCGCCCTCTTCTGGATCTCCAAACATCTCCGAAAAGTGTACTATATAGAATTATCACACACAATATCTCGTCAAAGGTTCCAAACACCAAAACAGGGGCTGCCTATCAACTGACTAGCAAGGCCGGTTGGGGAAAGGAAAGGGGGGAGGGGCACAAAGCATTATTTCGTTCAAAGTAATTAATATGTTATATGGCAACAAATATATGTCCCAAACAACTCTCATATATTTTTCCCGCCTTACCGATGTGGATGATAATTAATTTAACTAGAAAATATTGAAATTATCGTTTTTAGAGTGATAAGTTTAAGGATACCATAGAAAAATTGGTGGTCTGAGGAAGGTCGAAAGAAGACAGACTAGGTGGTATCAAATTATCCGTACCATAATTCGCAATATCCTGCCACAGGACCATGACCGTGACTCTTTTCACTGAGAGTAAAACGAAGAAGAAGAAGAATAAAATTAGAATAAAAAAAGAACGAGAAATTAATTGCCTTTTAACATCAATGGATTTATTTTGGCTTCTAAATCGCACACCGTAATGTTAGGTAAGGTTAAGTTAGAATTATCTACTAATGATGTTGTTTACACAAGGAGTGGGGAAACGGGATGTAGAAAGAGCGGTAGGAGTTTGGGATAGGGACAGGACAATGCTCGAGGACCAACCAGAAAGCACGACTCACCTGGATTTTCTTTCCTGTAGTCACAGCTCCTGAACTTCAGGAACCTTCTTCGATTATCAACACGAAGCACTGTGATCTACAGTAACAGTTTCGGCACGCACACGCGAAGAATCGAATACACTAGCTACAAACTTTACAAAAACTTGTGATAGGTGATAGCTTTTTAAAAATGAATAACAGATGTTTCAATTTGAAATAGCTGGAACATATAAGTTCGAAAATTTGTCGTCAATTTACTACGCTGACATGGTGTAATGTTCAGCGCGTTTCCCCGGATAGGAAAAGTTCCTGGCTCGAATCCCGGTCGCAGCCAAAATATTTATTCGGTAAATTGATTTTATCTGTATAACGATACATTTAAGTTGTATTAAATTTATAGTCTTAAAGTCAGACAGAACTAGTCGATTTCAGCTACCAACGCTGCACTATCACTCTTGAGGATATTAGAAACATGTATAATGTAGATTACAATAATACCGCGATATAATAATAAGCGTTTGATGTTCTAGTTACCAGCATTGGTATGAAAACGTCTTCTTTACATACTAATTCGATTATAAATATTCAACAATATTTATTTTTGATAAGATTCGTAGTAGATTCGTGGGTGGGACAGTCGATGATCTCTACTCGTTGAAAATAATATTGTCAGACTAGCGCCGATTCGTATTAACGATGAAACTGCACAAGCAGGCATTAAGATGGGTATTTTTAAAAACAACAATATGAATTCGGAATAGGAAATAAATACATAGTCACGTATGACTCAAATCAGAATGAAGCGTTGAGGCTTAAAAAATGGGTGTATTAAAGGAAAAATAATAATCTTAGAAATTTAAAAAATCACTAATACAATTTTTGACATGTGCTCCGAGAAGCTAGTTCAATTTGAGTAAATTAGATAAGTTTGAGGCGTAGATTTTTTTTTCCGATATTATGTAAAACTCTGGATGCAAGAGAATACACAACTTTGTACATGTCCTGTAGTCCTATCATATGCATATAATCCTACAGATTCGCTAGTCGTTGAGTGGTATCAGTAGCTATAATCAAACTGAATTCAAGTTATCCATATCTTATCAAGTTTTGTATACTAAATACAAAAGACCTAATTCATCGAACCCAATTATAACACAGCTCGAAACAATGCTTATCCCCTTTCGGCACTTCACCGTCACTTCAGTCGCATCCACCTGCGTGTTTTTAAAGTTTAGTCCCTATAAAGTTGTGGTTCTCTAGCCCGCTGCTATTAGTCGGAACCCGAGCCGGGGGCCCATGTCACACCAATTTGTAATCCTAACTAATTGAGGCTTAAGGATTATTAAGTGACACACACACCAACAATCTAGGTGACCGCGGAGCAAGCGGTTGTTCATCTCGTGCAGCCCCGTGTGTGCGCCGCTCTATGTGTGCTCCGCTCTTTGTGTCAAGGTTACGGCTTGACAGACTGACGACATTATTGTCTCGATGGCGTGGATATGATATTGTCAACGTGTTGGAACTTGCAGATAAACCCATTGTTATTATTTGACGAAGCATTTTAAGATTTTTACCGGCCAATTTCGCTATGATTCGCTTGGCAACCGAGCTCTAGTTATGGCTGCGTCCTGCGATGGCAACAATGATAATTTCATCATGGCCGTCCAGTTATTATTCAGATTGCCCATACACCATCGAAAAGCACGTACTTTATTGAATAATGCATAACTTATACTGAATTCTAATCAAATAATACAATAATGAACGCGATATTCTATATTCTATCGAATAGAGTGGACTGTAGGAAATGACAGAAAACATTATTCACTTCTAGGTAGGTGAACCATTTTTGCTTTGTGGTTTAAATTGCGCGTTGAAAGGGATTTTAAATTTTGAATGGAAAAAAAATGCATTATATTAGGTATCATAGATTTCGAAGAAATTTCCATTTTCCTTATATATATATATAAGGTTGCATTTTTTCAGAACTTAGTTCCAACCTGGATTTAAATCTGGTCATTTTTCTATCCTGTTCGAATTCCGGTAGCAACTATAATATTTTTTCGATAAATAGATTTTTTCTGTATCTTTCTAGTTGATTCATTTAACTTGTATTAGTATATTGTGAATAAAAAAATGCCGTCCAGCTTTTATAGTGTTTTTATTTGCATATCAATATTTTTAATAAATAAATTATGAAAAATATTATTAGGGTTTATAATGCAAACATCTTTGTCTATTTTATGGTATTTTATATACAATTATATTTTATTAAAATAAAAACTTTTTGTCAGTAGATATTTTGTAAGAACGCAACCCGATCAGAGTTTGGAACACAATTTTGATATTCAGAATAGAAGTAAAGGCAGCTTTTTACCGCAATATTGATTGTGAGAATAATGCTAGATAACTGATCAAATGTATTTAAAAATTAATTAAGAGCCTTTTTAATAATCATATTGTAAAGATGAAAATAAAAATATAGATTAGATTCTAAAATGATGATTTTTCGATTTAAATGTATGTTTACTCGCTCTAAATGTAAATTTTCATACGTCATTTTGTAAATTTTTCCAAAATTTCTTGCATATTAATTAATCTATGGTGATTTTAATCCATTATTAATAATGAATATCTAAATATCTATATTATAGGTTTTCGATATTTTGGTCTGTCGGGATTTTAGTTTGGTTTGTTGGAATTTTAGTTTGGTTTGTCGGGATTTTAGTTTGGCTTGTCAGGATTTTGGTCGTTGAGATTCTGACCGACACTCGATCAGATTCGATTTCTTCCACTAATCAAAAATATCACGGGTGATACCGAGTACCTTCAGCTAGTTATTAATAATTGAATAAAATTAATTTTTCTTCCACATTATTTAGATTTTTAATGTGCGGCCATAGTTTTACGAGGAGATAGTGATTATATTGTCTTCATTTATTTCCTGGGATTCATTAAGTAAAAACAGGTTATTTAAATTATTATTGTATTCCTAGTAATCAAATCACATTCAGAAATAAGATTGTGTCATCGTGTCTGGTAAATTATGGAAATTAACTGGTTTCTTCAGTGCACTCTCAATTACCCGAATACGTTGGTTATAATTTTTGATGAATATCTAAAAATGTAAGAAATTAAACGTTTTTGAAGCAGTTACTCGAGTAAATTCCTGGTAATTTGTTTCTAGTGAAGACATGTGATTTTAGTGACAATGTTATTATCATTTTTTAATATCTAATTATTGAAATGTACAGCAGATTGTATCAAAACTGACTGTTACGTAAAGAACTATGAAACGAGTAATATTTGGTATCTCTCACTAGGAAGGGTGAAAGAAATTTGGTATAGGGACAGAGCAATAAGGGCTGAAGGACCAACCAGAAAGCACGACTTATCTGGATTTTCTCTGCTGCAGTCACAGCTCTCCCGAACTTCAGGAAACTTCTTGACCGATTTGCATGAAGCACTATGAACACCGCGAGAAAACGAATACACAATAGCAACAGTAACTATACAACAGTAGATCAGTGGAACGAGCACATAGTAGGACGTTCACACTCCTTGACTGTTCAAAGTCATAGACAATACACACAGAAAAAGTAAAAAAGTAGGCGATCCTGCTCTGTGGTAAAAGAGGAGGCGATCCTTGGACCTGTCATAAATACCGAACACTCTCAGTGATAGGAAAGTCAATGAGTGAATAAGGCAGAAATAGAAGTTGACGACACTGTCCAGATAATCGCCAACCTAAAGTTGGACTATACTGATCATGTAGCAAGGCTTACGGTTGCAAGATGGACTTGGAGTATACTGCAGTGGCACCCATGGCTGGGCAATAGAAGTAAAACTTTGCAAAAATGCGTTGAGCTAACGACCTTAAAAAAATGGTAGTTAAGTATGGACTACACCTGCACATGACAGAGATTGTTAACAGAGTTCGAGGGAAGTGGATACTTAATAATGAGTGCAAATCAATTGATGAAAAAGAAGTAGAAGGAGTATTAAAATAAATAACTAAAATCGCTAGTTTATCATAACATTTGATTAATTTTATATAAGAGTATAACACAATACGAGCATACAATATAAGATAGAAGACTGCAATTATTTCGAGCAGTACAATTATATGTACAAAAAATGCGTAGCCAATTTTAGTGTCTAGCTAACAAGATATACCTGTTTTATATGTAAATACGTAAGTGTATAGTACGAATAATATTAGAATATGAATACGAATAGATAAATTTGTATATACACGTATAAATAATATTGTAATGAATTGTTGTGTGTAAAAATGTAGACATATTAGTTGCCAATCCAAATCCATGCACTAAATTTAAAGAACAATCATGAAATCAACACGTTAAAAACAGTAAAAAAAAGATAGTAAAATTCGCGAATAAGTAAAAGAGAATGTAGACACTTCAATGACTTGCACGCAGTTGTAACCCTTTATAATGTTATTCTATTAAAAAACAACGTAGGTAACGACTCCATATAAAATATAAACCGAAAAAAAATTTCAATTCAGTAAATAGCCATTTATATGACTTGAGTAATTCACTAGCTTAAATATATCACGATACGGCAAATAAAAAAAGAGCACCTTGCGTACAGCGGTGAGTTTATAGAACTAAACAATTAGTTTCTACTGGTACACAGATTCCACTAATTACAAAATAATGTTTTCGGTAATGTTAATACAATTTTTTAATTTATATTTGTTTCCCAGAATTTTTAGATATGCACAGCTGTTTTGCTTGTATGCACTGCACGCCCCTGCATATTGTGTACTATGTCCCAGGTACTTCAGGAGACCACGAGGCTCAGCATTAAGCATACAATGAAGAAGAATATGATTTTGTTCATATGCTTATAAGGATATGTAGTTATATTGAAAAATACGGGAATGAGAGGTCACGCGAAACTTTAAAAGAAAGAACTTGTGTTAGACTCGCCAATAGAGCAGCACGATTTTAAAGTCCCCAGGAAGCTATCGTTAACACAATGCGAAATTCATCAAACAACAGAATACATTGTAGGCAATCTTAGTAATGTTCTATTAAGAAGAATACATTATTATTGTGAAGTTGCAGTTCTTTCAGAGCGTAGTTCTGTAGTACTTTAATAAAAATTAAATATATCAATTAGGAATATAAACAGGAAATTTCAACTTAGCGAAAAAATAAATAAATTAAAATTTTGAATAATAGATGTATCAATATGAAAGAACTTAAGCATCCAATTTCGAAAATTTGTTGTCAACTTACTACGTTGGTGTGGTGTAATTGGTTAACGCATTTTCTCGGATAGGAAAGGATCCAGGTTCGAGCTCCGGTAGCAACAAACGTATTTTTTCAAAAAATGTTTTAATAAATACGAAATCTGCCGTGCCACTTAACACAACTGAGAGAATTAAGTTTCGTTATGAAAAAATTGAGTAGTTTCGGGTAGAAGTTTCACGTTAAGTACTCGTAAAATACGTCCTACTCACTACACCGTGTAACATTGTGGCGCACATTTTTGTGTATAAAAGTAGTTAAAAGCGTAGTAGATGATAATAGCGCAGCTTCCGCTATTAAACCACTCCGAGCCGCGAGCGGGTCTGCGCTCGGGAGGGAGGGAGCGCACAGAGGTCTGTGGGAAGAGGCCGAATCAAGTAAATAAAACTTCATTCACTTGGGAAGTTATCAATTTACACCTGAGATAAAGCCGCATTAAAACCGGCGGCAGGGACTTAATGTGTTATTTAAAATATCCTCGGCCGCCCACGGCCGCGCCTGAATGGACTTGGAATTTAAATTTATATGATTGTTATTTTTATATATTTTTTGCTAATTTTAATTGCTTTGGGTCTTAATAGATTATCGTGAAATAAAATCCATATTTTGTCTTTGTATAATGTGCATCTGTTATCTCGAGGCGATCCTTTTAAAATGCAATAAAAGCTAGTTCTCCTAATATTTTTAATCAAATTTTATCGCTTTTTTTTAATGCGAACGTATAATTGTTTACATTTAGTATAAATTTAATTATTTTATATTTCTATTCTAATACTGCTTTTTACCTTGTTTTTACTCTGTTCTTCTTTTTACTTTACTATTTTTTCATTGTTTTTAGTCTACTCTAATTTTTTTACCATATTTTTACTATGATTTTTTGCTTGTTTCTTACGTTTACCTGCTTTTACCCTGTTATTACGTTTACTCTGTTACTCTTACTTTAATTATCTTTATTACTCTGTTCCTTTAGTCTGTATCAAAATTTTTACTTTGTCGTTTTTACTTATTCTCTACTTTTCTTCTTTTAATTTTTCTGTTTTTTTTTTACTATTTATTTACTTTGCTTAAATCAGTCCTACCTTACTTATGCGTATATCGATTTTCAAAAATATTAAAAACAATAATGAATAATTAATTAATATAATAGCTACCTACCTCAGAACAGGTACTTTATGTATGCGATGTAGGAAGCGGCTATTGTATTTGCTGGTGTATTAATAATAAAAAAAATGTTTATATTGAAGCAAGCTTCAAAATAAAACTATTTTGCTAATAAACGCCTCATATTAATGTCAATGTCAAATCGATTTATATTCTTTTAAAATTAGCAATATTAACTTGGTGGTTAAGATTCATATTTTTTATTTATTATCTTAGTTTTATTAACCACAATTGAGTTTAAAAAACATCTACCGGTTTCGGAAAACACTTTTCCTTCTTCAGGATGTCATAACTAACTAAAAATATAGTATTGTTTCTTCACCAGAATCTATTTTTAAATTTTTTAATTATTATTATTATTATTTTTTTAATTGTTGTTTTTTAAAAAATTTAAAAATAGATTCTGGTGAAGAATTAATACTGTATTTTTAGTTAGTTATGACATCTTGAAGAAGGAAAAGTGTTTTCCGAAACCGGTAGATGTTTTTTAAACTCAATTGTGGTTAATAAAACTAAGGTAATAAATAAAAAATACGATTTATATTCTTTTGAATAGTTGAAGGCAGTCATCACGGTAATGAAACATGCAATTCAAGAAACATTACACGAGGCCTGGAGGAAAGGGGAGAGCATAAATACTCGGGGCAGCCAGGCACACAATACCTACTGCAAATGGTGACTATCCCCAGGATTGAGGAAACGACCATAAATAATAATCTGTCACACTTTTTATATAAATCAGAAAGAATTTATATAAATTAGAAACTCATCTCAGTTATATACTGATTATTGTTTATTATACAGGTCCTGACTAGATGAATGCCCATCAACAATTACAGATAATAATAAATATTTAAAATAAATAATAGATATATCATGGAGACGAAGCCATCTGTCTATATAAGACCTATCTTCGGCTGGTTTAAGTGATTACTTTACATAAATATAACGTTCACCATTAATCAATATCTATTAAATTTTTGAAAGTTGAATATGTGTTGTTATGTGGAAACACTTCGAGTACCACTACATTATCGCCATCTATGGACTAACTTTGATCATTAATTCCCGAAACAGCATATATGTCACAGTGAAAATTTAATTATTTTTTAAATTATTTAAAATGTTTTTAACACATTACACGAGAATACGTCTGAAAAATCAATATTTTTAAATTTTATATATTTTATTATTTTGATTAGTATATTATTAGCAATATTTTATTTTTAAAATATTATAACTCACCTGGTATCGTAAATAGTATTATTGAACGCATGGGAAGTAGGTATCTATCTAACTAAGTTAGTTAAGCAAAGCTCAATTGATTTACTTATTTGAAAAAATGAGACTTTTCATAGGTAATGTGCGTGCATATGACTTAAGCTCGGTGGCCATTTTTAAGAGTGTGAAGTATGATATATTGGGAGAATTGTGTTTGCATATATTTTTCATCAAAATTATGTTTGTGTTACATGCACTATTTTTCCAACATTATTATATATGTCACATTAATCAAACGTATCAAAACATTTATTTAAATTTAGGTTAAATCTGAATTAAAAATGTTATTGCAAAATTTTCTTAAATATATATTATCGGTAGAGAATATACAGGGTGTAACATAGTCTACAATATTTTATGGGTAGATTCTTGACTAAATTACGAGTAAAAATGTTCAAGGAATATGTGCAAATTCTGCGCTGTTCGGTAAAATAATATTGTTTAAAATTTTTACAAAATCATGTTAAGCTTGAAATTCACGTATTTCGAAATAAGTATTTGCGAAATTGTTCCATTATTAATGTATATCTTTGCTTTAGGCCTTAAATCATCTAAGAAAAAATAGTCTAGTCACTCGAAATTCAATGACCTTTAATTTTTAGTATTCAATATATAATTTGGAATCAATAAAATATTTCAATTAATCGAAATAATCGCATGATTACAATTTTTTTTAAATGCTTATATCTTTGACATGGTTGAGATTAGGCACATATCCCTTGAACATTTTCGTCTCATAACTTAGTCAGGTATCCATCCACCCATAAAGTATTGTAAACTAGGTCTATTACATCCTTTATAAATACATTTTATAGACAAAAAAGAGGATTTATTTAAGTTATGGATGAACAGTTTTCTGGGCTATTATGTTGTAAAAAAACTATATACATAGAAGAATCTGAATGACAGTGAATTTTTAGATTTTATTTTATATTCGATTCATAAGTACTTAAATGCCATGGTATTGAAGCATATTATTAACATGAATATTTTAATTTACTTAAAGATTTTAATTTTCAATTATTCGAACAGAAACTGATATCACGTCCTTGTTGATGAGTGATTTCATGAGCCAATCAGTATTTTCGGAGAGTGATCCTAAATTACTTGTAAAACATAAATTATTGTGTCTTAAAATGTCAATGACACGATTTCGTCTGTGGTGTCAATTTGTGGGGTATTAGCGTCGGAACCATAGACTGTCGGAAACGTGTCATGCGGTAGGCACCTTTATATCGGAGTGATGTGTGTGGTAACTACCAAAAATTCATCTTTAGGCCAGATTTTCAATCGGGACTTGTTTAAATTATTACATTTTTTTTTTTTTGAGTTTTATCATTTTTCTTTACATTCGTGGTATTCGCTGTATCCGTGGTAAAAATATTAAATAGGATGATTTGTTTAAAAAAAAAATTAAACATCAATGACTTTAAAATATGTTGAAACTTGGTGTCGACCAGAGTACATCAATTTTTTTTTTAAAAACATCTAGATAAACAGAATATTCTGCTGTTTAAAATAACAGATTTTTTAACTGGCTAATAGAATCGTTTATACACAACCCGTGTACTATTATTAATCAATATAAAATGTGATACATTAAACTTAATCCTTTCTTATGTAAGTACTATTAATACAAATTCAATATATCACAATATATATATGCAATATCATAATAATAATGTGTGCTTCTTAAAAATATAAGTACTATTTTACACTTTCTGACCACCTTTTTCTTTCACGAAAGTAAACCAAGGCGAAAACCAAAATATCCGTTATTTTGCTGGTACTCTTCAGGACTAAACGGGAGGAAAAATTTCTGAAAACTGCTCGGCATGTATTCTCCGTGATCGTTGTCATTTCTTCTCGGATATTTTCTTTTAATTGGTCCAGAGAGGGAGTATTATTACTGTACACCTTTGATTTAAGGTAGTTCCATAGGAAAAAGTCCATTGGTGTCAAGTCGGGGCTACGTGGAGGCCATTTTATGTCATCTCATCGGGATATCATTTTTCCTTAATTTCACGGACAACTGATAAGGACGCTCCATAGCGACTGAATTCTCAAGAACGTGGCTAGCGATCGGCATACTCCTGCCCTTCTCCGTTGCGTTGGTGCAGCGAATGAACCAAAATAAAAAAGATTTTTGTGACACCCTGTATGTGAAAAATATGGTTAAAAGAATACACATTCGTGCCGCTGCCAAAGGCAGCCACTTCGCTAATGTCACATTCCATACATAATAAACCAAATAATCGATAAATAAAAACCAAATTAGAAATTTGATACTTAAACTTAAAATGATAATATTATCCATCTTTATAAAATATATAAATCATAGGTCTTATAAGTCAATATAACAAAAATATCAAAAAGACTCTCATGCATTTCTGCCATAGTCTAAATATACAACGAATCTAATTATACTATAATTGAACTATATTATTTGTTTGTTTGATAGGTCTGATATAATTTGGAGGATAATGCATTTTTCTAAAATTTATAGGCATTCGATTAATATAGCATAGCAGTGATGCAGCTCATCTCCACACATCGCGCTAGCTGATAGTCGATAGCATGAGATGATTTTTTTTCCTTTTTCATCGCTGCAAATAAAATAAAATTATATGAAATAAATTCAAGCTTGCATTGAAAAACCAGGCATAATGCAACGTTATACACCTCAATTATGTTACATTTGGGCAGGTACGCCGGCAATAAACGTTTTTCGAAGAATAATACTCCTCGGGTTCATTAGTGCGGTCGTATAAGTTACAACTTTATTATTTGTTTTCTACGGTTTTCACGCGCCGGTCATACTTATGTGCGGTTTGATGATGTTCTCGAAATATATTAGAAGGCTGCTTTAGGTCCGAATTTCAAAACATATCTCGACTCGAGAAACGTCATTCAAGTGATCATTGAAAAATAAAACATTTTTAAATAATACTCCATTTCAATACAGGGCGATAGTTAAGAAAGGGATTAGGTTTAAATTATTTAATTATTGAAAATAAAAATTAAACACATGTAACAATTAAACTAATAAATTGGCATAAACTAAATGTAATTTTATTTAGAACTAATCTCATTATATACTGATGAAAAAGCGAACGCTCTGAAACTGGTCGGTAATAAATAATAAAACCGAAAGATATTCGAGTTAAATTGTTGAAAATGAAACATTACCAACTTCTTCAAACAATAAAACTTCACCATCAACTACATACAATGGACTTTCGAATTTCTCTATCATCTTTTGATTATTGTTACGCTTCAAAAATAATATATGTATACAATAAACTTTTTAATTGTTCAAACAATTTTTATTTATTGCATTTCATTAGCCTCCCCTCCTCACCCTTTCCACTTTATATGTACAGTATAATAAGCCTTTTTTATTTATTAGTTTATTAATATATACCTATTATATTTTAGTTTATTGGGATTATTTTTATTTAAGTATAAAAACACTTTTTAATATGTAGGTATTATTCTTTAATTTATTATGTACTATTTCTTAGTTTGTATGATACTCTTCTTTATTGAACTTCGAAGAAATTTCGCTGGTTTTATTTTTATATATTATGTATTATGTATTATATCTATTATTATTATTGTAGTATTTGATTCTTAAGAAATAAAATAAAATTTAAAAAATATTTTTTGCTTTTTAAATAATATTTCGAAAAGATATTCAAGAAAATGGTATCTTTGGAATGCTAGATAATCGAGAGTCTACTTATGATGAACTAAAAATGAAATAATTTTAAGTCTGGGTATATTATTATTTCTGAATATTGAGAATAGCTCAGAATCAAAACACTTAATTTTTAAAAATAGTTTTTTTTTTACCTATATGGATTAATACTCGATTATCAAGGTTTATTGTTGCACAAATTAATATATCAGATGAGTAACTCAAATAGTATTATAAATTGAAATGAGATGAATAAATATAAATATTTTAAACCGCTGCGATTATTAATTTTCAGATGCGAGCCATCATAATATTATTACACGTAGGTATTCAAATTAAAACGTTGTAACAATATTTCGGAAAGTTAATGAAATATTTAAAATACAGTAATAAAACCTGTTTTACTATTGAATGTCGATTGCAACCCGGGTATTGCAATATTTTTAATACATTCTGCCCCCGCCCGGAATCGCTTGTATAAACCAATGAGGCATTAAAAATTGGAAATTTAAATTTACTTGCATTTTCGAGGTGGTCCTCTCGCTTGGGAGCGCTTGTGTTCCTTATACAGCCCGGGAAGAAAGTACGACACCTGAAAACATTTAAGACTTTTTTTAAAAATATTAAAAACATATTTGGTGCCAAAAAAAAATGGGTATGGCTTGCTATAACCACGAAATAGACGCAGATTTTGGTGAACTCGACATTGTTCAAGTTATGATGGTTAAATCGTTATTTAGACAATGATTGGTAACTGATTACTCGTAATTCTTCGAGCAATAGCTGGTACACTAGAAAGTAAACCTCCAACAGATAAATTATTTATAGTTACCATTAATCGTTAAATCTTAGTTATCAATCATGGTTGAATCTCAGTTACCAATAATCGTTGAATCTCAGTTACCAATCATCGTTGAATCTCAGTTACCAATCATCGTTCACAAATATAGTCACAACAGTTTACCCAGGCAGTATCGCGAGCTGGAGAAGGATAGCAGAAGACAGATCCGAATGATGATGGATTATACTGAGCTGTTACGTCATTGATGATGATTGATTTTGCAAAGATAAACACAAATTTATTATTTTACCTTGTTGTTACATTCTAACATTTCTTTTACATACAAAAAAAATATTTCTGTGACAGGCCATATCTCTAAAATTAATAAATATAATATGTTTAGAGATCGAGATGGTTTAATAATAATATATTATTTTAATTTAAGTATATATATTAGTAAGTTCACACAAATAAAAATTAATATGTATGTATACAATACGAATGCATATTTTATCAGTGGTGGTTATTTGGGGTCGAGTCTGTGTGAGATATTTTTGAAATTATAATCCGACATAATATAATATATTATATTAAAAATTATTCTAAATATTTAAATTTTGCCCGTATCACAAGCCTAACCCCGTTAGAAGGCAACGATTGAAAAAAAAAATTATAATAAAATTAAGATAGCTATAGACGCTCATTTGTACGGGAAAGGCGAAAATTTTTTATTAGTTTTTAAATAGTAAAATTCTGACTTTTGTGCATCTGTACTATTTAGCACTTAAGTGTATACGTGTGATACAGGTGTGGGACTACTATCCCTTTTCATACAATTTGCCAAATGATACACAGGGCCGTACTTAGACAGATAAAATGTAAATGAAAATTATTAGGAAACTTCCTTACGTAGAATTTATTATATACTTAGAGATAAAATGCTTAAGTAATATATTAATAAATACAATAGTTATTTCATGTGATGGAGAACTTTTTTTAATTCATAACAAAATAATTTTATAATAATAATCTTGTATGCGTAATATTTATCATTTTTTATAAAAAGGGCTTTTGCTCTACTTATTTGAGTGTTAATAACTTAATGCAGTATGAAAAAACTACGACCATATACTCGAGTATAGTTCTATAAAATAAAATACAGCTTTTTGTTCTTTAAATTATATAATATAAGAAAGAAGGAGAAACTGGAAGAAGAAATGAAACTAAAGAAATATGTGCAAGATAAGTCGTAGTAAAAAGGAACATTTTGATCTTGTTTATATTAGAGCATATATAAATAGGTATACTTATGTATGCATTATATTAAGAATAAATAATATGGGTTTTTATCTGTAATTTTTTTTAAATATTCTCGTTTCTGTAATTTATTATAAAATTCACTTTATTGCGTACATATGTGCAGCGGCATTATAAGACAGGCCTACTAGTTAACGCTAAGAAATACTAAAGGAGAAAGATAATAGAATTTTTCTCTCATCTCATAAACATAAATTCTTACATGAACTATTATGTTAAAATTAACAAATCAACCCGAAATAAATAAATATATTTAAAATTATAATTTGAAATAATGAGTGGGAATTAGTCTAAAAATATGAAATAAATTACTTCATTGAGTCTGCCCCTGTGAGCCAGAGGCGCCCGCCTCGGCGTCCGATGAAGCCATCAGCCGGCCCTGTAATTAACTCCGCCGCTTTCCCACGCCCTTCGATCCTCTCTGTCACTCCCATAGACCCAGCCATAAGCTTGTCCCTCCCTTTCGCGCAGAGAGATAGCCGATACACCGACCGCAACTCATACTCTCCTGGTATTTACCGAGCGATTAATATGTGTAAAATTAAGCCGAGTTTATAGGAAAATTCAATATTTTGATCGTTGGCCTTTTGTTTTATGATTGCCTGGTAACCGAACGAAGAATCAAGATCTCAAGATTAAGGAAACGTGGAAAATGGTGTATGTTGTTTTATCCATCTACTTTGGAATATAGTTGCTTGGTATGTTCCGATTTTAATAGAAAAATCGTGTCGCTATATTTTTCTGATTTAATTTTTTTGTCGTTTTGGGATCACTT
This sequence comes from Eubasilissa regina, assembly GCA_022840565.1. Classification (NCBI taxonomy): domain Eukaryota; kingdom Metazoa; phylum Arthropoda; class Insecta; order Trichoptera; family Phryganeidae; genus Eubasilissa; species Eubasilissa regina. The sequence goes on from JAINEB010000018.1 coordinate 35,513,155, forward strand.
TTAGTTTTTGAAAATGCAAAATAAAAGTCACCGAAATATGTGATATGAACAGACTGAAATGGAACATATGTTTTTTTTTATTTATTTTGCATGCATGAATCTTTTTTTTTATGGGAAAACCATTCATTCTCAGCTAGGACGAGATTGAAGGCTTTTTAACAAAATTATTTATTTTCGTTTGTCTGTGATTCTATGTTTGAACGATACTTTCAATTTTACTCACTTGAAGTTTTATTTCATAGAGATATATCAAAATAAAAAAAACATGGAGATATATCTTCAAAATATTTTTTTTGGTTGTATACTTTTTAAGACTTGAAATAATATTTGGTGCATACATAGTACTCTGACAAAAAAAAATTTTTTTTTGATTAAATTGGCTCAAAATTTTGAAAGATAACGTTATATACTTATATTTACATAAAGGGATACCAAGGCTCCGTTGGTAAGAAAATGGGAAGAAGGAAGCAATGAAAATGAACAGCAGAAAACCAAGTATAATGGAAGACAAAAATTGAAGATGTCTCGATTTGGGCTGCAGTTTCAATGAAAAAGAAGAAATCCAAAAAGAAGTCCAATCGATTTTACTCCAGTTTGAAATTTTTTGTTGGCTTAGTACGTTTTCATGTCAATTTTTTTCCGGACTCGTAATGGTCTTTAAATAAAACTATTTAATAAAGCTCAGCCAAAATAAAGATACGGGTCTCAGAGAAGTAAAAAATGCTTCCACTTTTCTGCTCTGGCGTGGGTTCCTCGGGTTCGGCTGCTGAGCTGTGGGTGTCAACTTTCGCACGTTCTGTCCATCCTTAACATCCAAAAGGCACCACAGAAACGCCTTTCCTCATTAAATTTAATGAATGTTAAATAACACCCTGACACAAAACAAAAATACTTTCCATCGTGAACATGGAGTGAACAGTTTACTACACAAACTTTTACTGGGGAGTTTTAATGATTTTTTAAGTCTTTAATGTTGATTGTGTGATGATATAAACTCTACGTTTGATTGGTTTTTGGATGCACATTTTTTTGATGGACAGGGAACATCAAAGGCCTATTATTTTGTTTATTGGGTTTTTAAATCTGCAAAGTTAGATATTTACGTATTAATAATATTGTTTTAAAAATAACTACAGTACCGGATATTTAAAAAAAAACTTATTTTCATTTTTACTTTTTTCGGACGTTAAACTACATCTCAACATAGTTTCCACTATTATTAATGCACTGGTTATGACCAATTTCACCATTTTTTTATACCTTCGTCATAGAACGACGCCTCCTGGGATGAAAACCATGGAATCGCTTCAGATAAAGGAAAATATAGAAATCACTTGGTGCTAAATCTGGACAAAACAGGACACACCTGGCGATAAATATCAGCCGGTTTCATGTTCCGTGCATTCAAGAAATGAATCACGGACCGTATCTCACAGTCGCCGGGCTGATCTATTGTCTTGAACATTTCAACCACTCACTATAAGATGGCCACACTATGTGAATGTCTCTAACGTTGGTGAGCCAATAGATGAAAGAAACCATTGCGCATGCACAATATAGCAACCGCAGCGCTACACGGGAAATATTCGGCAAGGATACTTACTTAAAAAATGCGCCTCGCACAGTATTATCGTACAGGATATGTTAAGAACTCAATCAATTTGAGTAGCTTGTTGGTGTAGTGGTCAAGACGTTGGCCTAGTGATCTAGTGGTCGGGGGTTCGCGCCTCGTTCCAGGACACCAGCAAGTTAGTCCTATTTTCATAGCACAAGCATTTAGCTTAGTTTGAAAATAGTAAGAATATTGATGTGACATGTATTCCGTGTACGCATCTCTATTTAAAAAAAAAAAAAAAAAAAATCTAATCATTTTTATCTGCCTGAATTTTTGTAACGTTTTTTATATAAATACTATTGTTTAAAATCCGTTGGCACTAGCGCGAAAAGTATGTATATGTACATATTAGTATGACGAAAGATGCATATTGGGTATTGGCTGTGCTGTATCTAGATAATTTCAAAATTATCTAGCCAAAGAATAGCAGCATTGCAATAACTAAATAATGTTTTTACACGGTAAATGCCTCGTAGTTTGAAATGGAGTACCTCTTATATTATAAATAAAGTAACCAGATATCAAATGTTTTGAAGGTAGCAAATGTTTATTATGAAAGCTAATATTTATTATTACCAAAAATAAACGTACAAAAATAATTATAAAAGAAATAGTGAACTTGGGGAGGATACAGTTTTTGTTGCGTACTTCTGGTCTAGCTTGAGGTGTTAGTCCAGAGACCAAGATATTGGGGTTCGATCCTCGTCTTGAGAGACGTACAAGCTATATTTTTCATAACTTAGGGCCGCTTTGACCATGGTAAATTTTTCGTTCACTGACTTTTTACTAATTACTACAAATTGACTACTGTCAAAATCAATCCCAATGTGACAATGCAAATAATCATCAAATACATACAATTTTATGCTATACCTATGACTTTATTCACCACTACGTTCGAAATCTGTCGTATTACTAGAGAAAAATCTTATTATTATTAATTAATCATTATAGGACGTCTTTTCATCACTAAAATAGCGGCATATTTAATTATGACCTCTTCTGAATATTTAGTTTAATGGCGTAATTAGTGAATCCACATGTTATTTTTATAAAAATAATTGTCTACTTTAAAATGATTTTACTTATGTTTATGGCTAAGTATTTTTCTAATTAATAGCAGTTTTCAGTCTAACGCAGACAGTAGACAAAGCTGTAGAATAAAAAAACAAGTGTTTTGTTTCACATATGTGATTACGGAGTTCTACAAAATTACCTCGGAAACAGTAAATAGAAAATTATCAACTTGAATATTTATGACTGTTATGGCAAGTTGTCCTAATCTCCGATAGCATCTTCACGGAAAAAACTTTTAAACTAGCAAATTACATTCTATAAAGCGTAACGTTAACTTGCATCGGAACGCAATATTTTAAATGTAGTAGTTCTTCCTATTTTGCATACCGATGTTTATTTTATTAATTGCAGGATTATTCCTTGTTTTACGGAGACCGGTTCAATGAGACGATCCAGTAATTACTGACTCCCAAGGTAGATAACATCGGTTTTCCACATCTTCATGTGACCACTAATTTATTGACTCATTTAAGGAGTGCAGGGAAGTTTGTACTCCTGTGTCCGTTGTCATACAGATTATAGTTTGTTTATAGGGTTTACTGACGTATTATCCGATGTATTTTATATTGCTTAGTGGATGTTAGTGAAGGCACTTAAAATTGGCGAACAAACGCAGTTTCATTTATTTATTTATTATATTTTGTTTATTTTCCAGCAGACACTTCAAATCGGATAGATAAACACTGGTGTGCACGCAGCGTGATACTGTGTTATAATAAGTCCAGTAGTTAACATACTTGTTTATAAATTTAAGAATTGATGTTTTTTCGACAAACCAAAGTGTGTAACAAAATGGAGATGGATCTTTCTGTGTTTTAGTAATACCGTATTATTAACAAAAATACTTTTATAGGATTCGTCATCATGTTGAAATACAACGAGAATGTTCCACATCGAATGTTATCTAAGCTCGTATGAATCTTACTTCTTTAGACATTTCTTTACGTTCGTCAAAAGATTGAAGGTAAAAAATGCATCACTACTTTGAAAATTCAAATCATTTTGTAATAATTAGACAATTTTCTAAAACATATATTATTTCGTTGTCTTATATTCCTAGCAACGCGGCTTGCGTTGCCATTGTTTTGACTCGTTAGATTTTTATCATGATATAGTTCTAGTTTGCTTTGAAATGCCAATTGAAACAGATTTCGGTTCTTCCATTTAGCTCTAATTCGCGTTCTTTTTGAGATTTGTCACGGTGACTCAAACGATCTGTCTCGGCATGATTCGTCACTTTACTTCCGGGTACTTCACAGATGGATGAACTCCGATACACTTGTATTTCTAATTCGCAGATACGCATGTATGATTAAGATATAGATACACGCGCAGATAAAAGTTATTTCTCTTTATAAAACTGGTCCCTCGTTAACGATGCTTATTTTGTCAATGTGCAAAACAAAACATGAAATCGATGCTTTATTGTTCTAAGAACGTGTACGTACACTACTACAAAAATAATAACACAAATAAAAAGTATGTAGCTTATCTTGAGGCGAGGGACGAATCAAATATTCAATGAATCCCGTATACGAGGAATTTGGAGCAGGTTTTATTCCCGAAGGTCGGCCAACTCTTGCAAGGAATGCGTCCCCCTACCAAGGGCAAGCTCCTCGTCCTCCCTCGGAATATTCAGCCCCCCTCCCCCGGGACACTCGAGCCACCAGGAAATCTGATGTGTCTGCCACACTAATTTCTCCCGAGAACCTTTCAAACAAATTTAATGTTCCTTTGTCATCACGATTTAGAGGTTGATGTCATTTGGTAATGAGCACACGAGGATTTTGAAAGGATAAGTTCACTATTAATACAATATATTCACCACTGATACTATTACTTTATTTATTTATCTAAGATTTTGCTGAATCTTTAATAAGATTCATATTTTTCTGTATTAGTCTTTGTCAGACGAGATTGTTATGACGTATGTCTCCGTATCAAACATCAGAAAAACAATATTTTTGATGACTTTTCACGTATATTATATTTCCAAACGTTGTTTTTTTATAGTTTAGAAATAAATTACTTAGTATTCATACATACATGGAAATTCGATAATGTATTGACACAGAACATAACAGAAAAAATAATGAAATGGCGATATTTGCTATTTAATTGTAAGTCAGTATTATTTGTTTAGCAACTTTCAAATATACGTATTTCGTTTTGATTGTGATAGATTTTTCATAATAAACAGCGAAACTGATAGACCTTAAAAATGCAAAACCCATGAAAACTCTTTAATTGACATGGTAGTTATTTTGTGGTACAACATGACTTTTAATTTTCAATAAATTGAACATTGTAGTACACACACTTTTGTCACCGCTATAGTTTCAAGACGTGCGATTCCTCTAATTATCAGGTGTAAATAACAACTAAACTAAATACGACTTATTCAGATGGAGGGGTGGGGTGTGAAAGGGGAATGAAATGAAAACTATTCGTAATTTCTACTTTTTTTTTTGTAATACTTTATTTAAACATTGCATTGAATATAATTGAATTTATAAATTAAGTTTTATTGTTAAAATATCAATATTGTTATAGAACCTATATTTTCATAAAATTTCGCTGCTTTCTTTGAATGCGATTCGTGCGTAATTGGAGAAATTAAAATCCTATGACAAAACGGAATTCACGCATAAGAAAATTACTTATAGGGATATCGCGAAATGATTCAAGTTTTTCAACGAAACGGAAATGATTTAAACGTTTCGAATGATTCAGATCATTGGGAAATACACATCGGTATAACCGAAAGAATTTAGTTGCCTTTCCTTTTGGCGTCGACAGTTATCTAACACATCTTTATGAACTTTATTTTGTTGTGCAGAAAAATTCTAGTAACTTTCTACAATAAAATTTTAAAGAATGCAGTGTGCCTTCAATGAATGGCGTATTTTATATAAAAAAAACGGTTTTAATAAATTTGTGATGCCATGTTAGAACTTTCTTCCTGTATAATAAAGAAAAAAGGGATTCTTTATAAATTGGATACAAAAATAATTGATTGGCTTACTACCATAGATGGTGGTGCTATGTTTCAATAAACATATTCATAGAGCTATTAAGTAAATAGACAGGATTTTTTTTGTTTTTTAAAATACTTAAATTTTTGAACAAATATTTCCTTTATCAATTTAATTTAGTGTCAAATACTAATTTAATGTATTAATTATAAATATATACATATAAAATCAATTTTTTCGAAAAATATTGTTTTCGCGCTACCGGGATTCGAACCTGGATCTCTATTTCCAATCCGTGGAAGTACACTACCAATTGTATTATAGCGCTAGTATTTTTCATGACAAATTTTCGAATCTATATGTTACACTTTTTCAAATTAATACATCTGTCGTTCCATTCACAGGCCGTCTGTTCTGAATAATTACAACTTCACAATAAGATTGTGTTTTCCTTAATAATTTAGTATCATTTTTTGCACTGTCAGGATTTTGTAATACTTCCACCATAACATTATTTTTCAAAAATATGTTAACATAATTTATCATAAGTTTATAAGATAAATATTTTTCTCTTTTGAATATATTATTAAATATTTTTATTTTACGTATTCAGTTATTTACGCATTAACTGTTTTCATGTGTGAATAAAATAAAAATATGTTTATGCCTGTATTTTCAATCTTAATCTCCTCCTATATTTACGTTTATTTTATTTGATAACAAATTCTTAAACATGATAAGTGTCTAAAATAATATTTATATCTCATTCTAAACCATCATACCTCTCACCTCCATGACCATTACTTCCTCTTTAAAATACCATTGTACATGCGTACACTTCACCAATTACTATTCATTTTACACATTTCTCGTATGTAAATAAATAAGTTATATTATTTTTTAAAATGTGTTCTTTATTGTAAGGTTGTATAAATCAATTAACTAAATAAATATCAGTTTGTTGTCCGACTCGACACATGAAAACCCCTAGCAATTTGGATCCCGATCGATTACAGTTATTATCTTGGAGAAGTTTAACGTACACTCATAAAACGATTTAATATTTAAATTCAAACAAATCGGAATTGATTGTATGCAAGATTGATCAAAACTCTAAATATTTATATATCCGCGGTTCTTTTAGGGTGGCCCCTACTCTTGAAAAAATATAAGAAGGCTATGAACGTATGATGCGAATGGAAGAAGATCACATGATTCATAAAGTCAAGAGTATCGAGAACGAAGTGAGATGGAGAGGTGATGAGACTACGAGCAACATCGATTCTTCTTCTTTATCACTGTGGTTCTGTAAAGTATGTGTAACATGATATATAATCGTCTCCATTCCTCTCGGTCTCCAACAATATTGATTACAGCGTTTAGAGAGGAATTTGATAACTCTTTTATTTGATTTGTCCATATTACATACAATGCTATAAAAAATAAGGGAGATTTTATTAGACGGATTTTGTTTCTTTATAGGATGTACCAATTTCTTCATACCGTCATCAGACTGGCAATCGCTGATTTAACTATTCTAATTTGTCTGCAGATGTCTACTTCACATCCTTTGTGTATTAAAATGAATGAGAGTACCTAGGTATATAAACTCGTCAATCTTTTTGAAGTCCCTTAAGGAATTGTTCCTTGTAAAAGTTTCAAATCGATCGACGATGAGGACTTTCGTTCTGGTCTTATATATTTATTCATCTTAAAGATTGAAAGTAACCATGAATACAGCACTGAATAAAACAAAGTAGAACTAAGATAAGTACAGCTGGACCCGGATGTACGGGATTAGGTGAAAACAAAGAAGAAACTAATCAAAATTGTATTTTTTTATCTCCCGGGAGTGTATGGTACGGAAACCATCACATGATATTTTTTGAACACCCGTTATCTTCGATACAGCTTTCTACTGTTTCTTTTTCTATCAATTAGAAAGATCAGAGATGTCGCCCCCGCCTCTCTCCCCCCTCACGGGCCGACCTGTGTCATCTCCTTTGTTCCGCTAATGGTTTTATAATTTCAACCGTAAGTATTTCCCGGCCGAACTAATAGACGCAAATAACTGGTTTATGAGATTTGCCAAAATGAGTTATAGAGACAACCTGTGAGAAACATGTCGAGAGTCGGTTTTCCTTTCATTCCTTTGGCGCCGTCGGAGGAGCCGGGTTCGATATTTTTTATACGCGCTGGTGCGAAATTTGCTTAATTATCACTTTTGAATTTGTTGCCTGAAAGGAGAATTTAGTTGAGGTGAATCATCGGTAGCTTGCTAACTTTTAAACAAAATAGAGCCTTATTAACAATATTTTGGTAATTACCTCATAAAGAGCTTTATAACGGATTATATTACGTAGGTACATATATTAACTGACAGAGCGAGGCCGCAGCTAGAATGTAGGTAAAATCTATTTTATAGTAATGCTTGTTGTTATATTGTGGCTGCTGCGTATCCATGGTCATTATTTCTTTAAAACCTATTTTTAGATATTATCGAGAATCAGCAGTCTAGTACAGTATGTAATGTAATGTAGAATTTTTGTACTCGTAACAATATTATTATACTAAAATAATTGTGTGCACCAACAAAAAATAAGATCGTATCTTAAAATACGGGGATAGATTTGATATTGTTGATGAACTAATGTGACGTCATACATAGGTGTATAATAAAATAATTCAACTAATTTATTTCAATTTTCATTCTGCTTATGTAGACGCTGTAAGACAAAACTAAATTTATGTTATTGGATAAAAAAAAATGAATCCTTGATTTTTGTATCAATCTGAAATATTGCAAAAGTTGGATACAAACATATAATTTTTAAATGTTTGATATCACGCCTGAGAATCACGATCTTCTAACTTAGTCACACTTCTCTACTTTATCCGGCATCTCGCGAATCTGACGACTATGACCAAAAAAGTGCGTGTTTCTGTTTTCATTTGGGATCTTCTTCTTCCTTATTCAACGTGACCGATCACTTCCCTTTATGCAAGATGTTCAAAAAATGATTGAGAAACTATTATTGATATTGCTGTCGCAATCCGTTTTCATGGTTATAAAAATGGTCACCACCTATGGTTCTTTTTCATTAAATCATCGAGCAGAATTGTCAGACTTGCTCGGTTCTGTGACCGATCCAGCGTAACTAAAGAATAAATATTTTTATGTTATTCAATCACTAGTACATAGTGTACTATAATTTGTTGATCTAATCGTATAGTAAATTATTTTTACAGGAAACGAGACGTTTCCCTTTGGTTTCTTCGCCTTCAGTTATTCTCAACGTAGGCTTCATTTTTCAATCCTACGGTTTACATTACTGCCTCGGGCCACGTGATTTTTTAAAATTCCGCATACGAATCCAATTGCGTCGGCCTGGATGCTGAGGATTATCTACGATGATAGGTCATGGATCGAAGTGATGCCATCTAGTGGAACATCTTGTTGTCACCTGCCTGCATCGCAAAACGTCAAACTCGCACCCAACCCGACGAAATTAGGATTTGTTAATGTGGATTGTATCTTTATTTTATTTCCTTTGTTCACATTTCTTTTATGATTAGATGCCATTATAATGAATAACACCTTTTTATTTATCACCTCCAAGTATTACTTATAAATTTTTCCCAGTTTAGAATGAAGGCAGAATGTAACAAAATAAGGTGGGTATGTGTATGTATTGTGAACAAAAGATTTTTCCAATTCTTCGGCCACATTCGGCATTAAAGTGCCAGCCTAGAAGAAGTTTTCATTCTAGGGGTTAAATACAATCTTGAGCCGAAGAAGTCCTGGAAGACTACCACAACGGTGGATAGACACGTCGCATCTGGCCGGAGAGGCCGTGGAATCAGCTGTAAGGGCGACTCGGAACCGGGAATCGAGCCGAGTCTCATTTGATTGAGGGCACTATTCGTCATTACTGACATGAAAGAGGAAACAAGAAGAATTTTCAATGAACTCTATGTCCTGAAGAATTCGAACATCATCACTAAAACATAAATTGAATATAAATTAGTTGTGTTGAAATATTCTGGTTATGAAATGTACTAGAAGTCCTGGCGCCACCTAGCAGATGCAGTTTAAAGTTAAATCTGAAAAATACAACACTTTAAGATTATGGTAATTTTCTTCAGGATTTTTCTAGATGTGTCACTGGTGCGTACAAGCAAGATGGCGGAAGAAAGATCTGTTGGCATCTCCACAATGTGGACTGTATGTTTAAATTCATTATTTCATCTCAGGTTCCTTTAGACGATGACGAGTTCCGATACTGTATAGACGCCGTGTCTCAAAATGAGTATAATATTGTAATCATTTAGGTAAACGTATAACTGCACTCGTTCAAGGTCGCCAATCGATTGGTCGGCGACAAGGCCAGGAAATGACGGAAAGGGGAGGGGGAGAGAAGGCGAAGTACATTATTTTCGTTCAAAAATAAATATGTATATACACAAATAAATAAATGTTCCTAACAGTCACTGATGTAATACATAAAACAAATCTAACGGAAATAATATGTTTAGCAGAGCTCGAACTAGGAAAACCATTAAAATTCATAATTTTAAATAAAAATTTGCCGTTTGTCGCTTCAGTGGCATATTTAACAAAGGTTTGATTTTGATTGAATTATCCACACTTGTCAGGCCGACCTGCAACAAAGCTGCACGATGTGCACATTGTAATATTTCTCCGTAAATAACGTAAACACGTGTGTATCTTACTTACTTTATACGCTTCATTAAATTTCTGAATGATGATTTCAATATTAAAGGGTGATTTAATTTTACGATCACTCAGAACTGAGCTTACGATAGGAAAGTTCTCTTATGTTAACGCCATCAGCTGCGGCGGCCCGGACCCGAGCAGGACTCCTCGCCACAGTTGAGTATGTTTACCATCAGGAGTATTTATCGCGTATTAAAGCCTCGATTTAAAGTGAAAGTAATAATTTACTCGCTTTATACTTTGTAAATGCTTAATTATTTTATACACCAAAAATAAATATTGCACTTTATATTTAAGGGTTCATTAAAGCGTCCTGTAATAATGCGTTGATTTTATCTTTAGGTGGATCCATAAAATATCCTACTATAATATATATTTGTAAAGGCTTTCTTAAATTATTTTGATATTTTTAGTATCCTACGTATTGCAATCTTCAACTATGAAAACCGCCGGAAATTTTCCCAATTCGAATCTATAAACCTGAATTTATCAAATAAAAAAATGTGTCAATATTAAAATAGTGTCGTACTCGTACCAAAAATATAACAATTTATTTTATTATCATTATCATAATTTTAATATTTTTTAAATAAAATTATACACAACTGAATTTTATTTTTGTACAGACTACAGTCCCTTTCATTAACGGGAGATTTCTCCTTAATTACAAAGCAGGAAAAAAAAGTGTAAAAAAAAAAGTACTTTATTTCTTTGATTTGTGTAGGGAGGCTATTGAAATTTTTTATCCCTAAATATATAGAATTTTGCTGATAGTGTTTGGTGTTACATTTAGGGATTTTAAAGTTATTTTTTTATTAATGTATGATGCATGTCTCTGTCCTATTCCTAATTGGGATATTTTAAAAATAAAAATTAAACATGTTCATTACATTAACAACACAATTTTTTTAAATAATACTCAACCCTACTTTTAATATTTCCAATAAAGGCCACAAAATCGCCCCCCTCTGTCTCTATACCAGAATTAATCGTAATCCGATCGTATTTAATTTATTTGTTATTTACACTTGTTGATGAGAGAGATTGCACCTTTTGAAAGTATAGTCGTGACAAAATAAAACTTAATTGTGTGTGTGCAGTACAAAGTATAGTTTATTTAAAAAATAAAATGAGGTTGGACAAAACTCACAGCATAAATACTGTGCAGTTCAAGTAGTGATCACTTAAAGTGTTCTATATGATTTCAGAAAACCTATCAAAATCAAACGTAAGGTTTACAAGGCTGCAGTTAGACATTCCACGCTGTATGGAATAGTATACAGTAGGCTGAGGGTATCTCACCGAGGGCAAAGAATGCAATGAACGAAATGAAGAACTTGGGATGGGGAAGTGTCTTCTCCGATTTGAGATGGGAAAGTAGAAGTAGAAGATGATGGGGAAGATATTTACTACATAAATAATAAATATATTTGTGAAGGCTTTAAGGTAGCACTCACAACACATAAACTTAAAGAGGTCAGACTCTGATAGAACGGCCACATACTGCGAAGGGATGACAACCCCGTTATAAAGAAAGGCATCCGACAGAAATAATCCAGCGGCATGGTAGGTCTGCAAAAAGAGATGAGTCATCTTACCGAGGAGATGAGCCAAGATCGCGGTACTTGGAACTTACGTACGTGGAGAACCGATCCCAAGTAAATGGGAAGATATAAAAAATAAGTTAAATATAATTAGATTAATTTGTTAAGTGAGGATACGTTGGTCTCATCTTATATTATATTACGTTAATTATTATTTCAATTATTTTGTCGGTTGAATTTATTTGATAAATTATATTAATTGTTGAACATGTACTCCTATATCGGATGTGACGATTGTTCGCCATAGAATGGAAATATGTCAGAAAGGCAGCCACGAAAAATCCAAATTAATAAATTAAAATATAAAATATTGTTTAACTCGTGAAATCGTACCTCGTCCATTTGAATTGCTATAATTGTATAACAACTGAATCGTTTTTACCAGATTACGTATCGAAAATTCAAATGAAGTAATTTTCATCGTTAAACATTACAAACAATTAGGTGCGTCACTTTAAACGTAACAGACGTTAAACACCTTTAAAAGAGTGATATCACTCACGTTCTGGACCGTGACTAACTTCGCAGTAATGTATCAAGACCCGCGGCAATATTTGATACTATTATTTCCATAAAAAGTTCAGCCTTGAGCAGCTAACTATCCATTATGGATTTCACGGTTGCGTTTCGCCGCGCCCTCTTCACCCCTCTTCCGTTCATGTCCAGTCATCGTGATGCGAATTTCCCATGGATCTGCGTCATGACTGGGTGACTGGCCGCCACTCGGACCGTAAGGTAAAATAGTACACTTATGGTACAGGTACGTGCGAATGTCTGGAGAACATTGACCGTATTGTATCCCTTTAAATGTGACAAAAATATTAATGTATAATTTTTAATATAAGTGGTAAAATTTATCACGAGAACTGCGTTAGAAAATTTTGTAACATTTTTATATTCTCTCACTTTAATCTTGTGTTTTAATTTACCTTTATCTTTACTAGGATTAATATTTTTTAATTAATTTTTGAAAGCAAAAGATTTTGTCGGCTCCGAGAATCCTCTCATGTTACCATCCGTATATTCCCCCATTTGACTACGATGTCAAAATTTCATATAAGTATACAATATAACATTTTTTATTTATAGTACGCTATAAAACAGCAACTTAACAATAAAATGCATTTTTATAAATGTATGTATAAAATCATTTATGCTATGTAATCTATCTGAATATGAAATTTTTCTTTAAAAATGAAGTAACACGTCCAAATAATCTTAAAATTGTATAAAATAAAAATCTAATATTAAATTTATAAGAACAGATGTTTTTAAAGTAAGTAAATAGATTTCTGTTCCTTGAAAATTAAAAATAAAAATTTTCTTCGCTAAAACTCAATACTCGATCGATCCAAATCTATTACCGTTAATGATCCGTTATATATTAAATGTTACTAAAAAATGTTAAGGTTTTCTTCTTCAAGGGTCTCTATCCTCTTTTTGAAAAACGTAGCTATCGCCGGAACCTGAATCTCGCTTGAGACTTTAACTTAGATCAGTTAGAAGAGCATTCTACCAAGAGTGAAAGGTGCCAGTTCAGTTACGATCAATTATCGCCGATGAGTAAAATAATCGCGAACATCGCTAATGTGCAAATCTATGATGTTTAATAACGAAATTTTTCAACCGACAGTTATAAACATAGATAAAACTCTGTGACCACACAGTTTTATTAACGATCACATAGAGACTAGTTTTCTCTGTAAAGATATATTAACCTAAAGATGTAAGTGCGTGCTTTTTCTGTTATTATATTTTATTTAGTAATATTTCACAATTTTTTTCACCCCGCCTTTTTTCAAATTTCTGTAAACCTAATCATTATTTAAAATATAACAGAATTTGGAAGTTCTTCAAAAATGATGACATATGTTCACAATACTCTCCCCATAGCTAGATTCTTTTATATGTCTCTCCTAATATATTTATCATAAATGTTAATAAAATATAATTTTTCATATTACACTAGGCTTCGTTAAAATAATGCATAATTATATTTTTATGTCATAACCAATGGATCTTGTCATAAAAACACAAAGCTTTCAAACAAGATCTCCGTCCGCGTCTGACCATAGATTCCCCGGACACTTGTAACAGATCGGTGCGCAGATTTCACGAGATGATGAAATACGTCGTCCAGTAATCCAGATCACTCCGAGATAACCGTGATTGACTCGTAGAGAATGACTCAGCCGCTACTTCTCGGAACGAGAAGCAAAAATATTGACTGTTTAGTGTTGAGTCGGATGCGAGACGCGATATCTGCAGTTCGCATGTCCAGATCGCCGAAAGTAAAATAAATATTTATAACATAATTTATAAGTGCCACATCTTGTGGAAGATGATGTGTTGTGTCTGGATTGGTCAAGGCTGAATTAATTACGGAAGCAAATAAAACATAGACCGATAATTCATCTGACATTATGTCGATATTTATCTATCAAATTTATCACAGCAAAATAATGTAAAATACTAGCATACATAATCGAAATCATACTAGGTAAAAAATATAATAATTTTTAATGACTACTTTCTAAGTGAGAGTTTTATTGTAATTAAAATTTCATAGCGAAAATAAATTTGGAAACAATAATTTTTAATTCAAAAACATTAAATAAAATTATTATATTAGCAATCAATTACTAAAAAATACAGAATAATTTTTTGAATTAATATTGATAAAACAAAATTCAAGTCATTGAAAAAATGATACAGCAGACCATGGAAGCGTTGGCTGGAAGATTTACAAACCGGCTATACCCCCTCCTAAATTCATACAGTTCACTATCCCTACAAAACAAACTACTCTTGTACAAAGCGATCATCCGTTTCATACGCACATACGCGAGCCCCATATGGGGTTCAATAACACAAAAATTTTATAATCCAAATAAAACTACATCCTTAGGTTCTCCTAATCTCATCCTGGTTTGTCAGAAACACAATCATTCATAGAGACTCAAACATACCCTCACTCACACGATTTATCGTCTAAATTTTATTCTAAATTAATATCCATCCCAAATCCTTCCACATATTCCTTCGGCCTACATGGTCCCTCATCCGATCCCCGTCATCTTCGTCCCATTTCACTTTTTTACCTTGTTCTTGATTCTATTGAACAAAATTTATAAAAAGATTTTATAAAAACTTTCACTAAAAATATAAAAAATTGTAAAAAATTCAATATAATCAAATACAAAATTAATTAACAAAATATAAAAAAAAAAAAAATGTACTGTATAAAAAAAACATTACCCAGTTTTGCTACTACTTTATACAATTATATACAAAGTTAAAATTACCTGATAATGAAAAAAAAACAATTTCACCGTGTTCCCCGAATAGGGTCCCCGAAAAAATCTTACGCCATTGTTGTTACCTCTTATGTCGAAGACAAAAGGGCTCAGCCCTTATCCCTCCTCCCTTTAACAATCGAATCAGAGGCTGGAATATCGATGTAAACATCAAAAAATCCAAATTAGAGTTATAAATGGATTAGTGTTCTACAATAATTATTGAACTATATTCTATGGATAATTCGAATTCACATCTTTTATCGCTTGCAACGTTATTCCAGCCGACACTTAAATTGCTGACCCAATTTCGTGGAGTAGATTTTGATAATTGTTCTAAAGAAGTATTTGTGTATTGGTGACCGTTTTCGAGTTATATATTTTAAAATACAAATTAAATGTATTAATTAAAAAGATATATATATATATATATATATATATATATATATATATATATATAAACTAATGTTATCGTAAAATATTGTTATGCTACCGGGATCTGATTATTCTATAGCACACAGTGCACTGACGACAACAACAATATTTTTTAATAAAATTGATTTTATTTGTATATTTTTCTAATCAATACATTTAATTTGTATTTAAAATATCACAGACCTATGTTTTGAATAATTACAACTTCACAATAAGAATGTGTTCTCCTTAATATTATATATTTTTAACAAAAATGTAACAATTCGTTTTGTGTTAAACAATTCAATAATTTAATTTCAATAATCAAATAATTCCAAACCCCACAATGATCAACAATGAAAAAAATGTATATTTGAGTGCAGTTTTACTAAGATAAAATGATACTTGCGATTGGTTCAAATACCGAATCACAAGGAATGATATTAGTAATAGAAAATCAATAACAAGTTTAAGTTTCGTGTCAAAACCCTCTATAATGGAGTACTTAACCTCCAAACTGCTCAAAAATGAAACTGATCAATTGTTTCTAGAGGTATGGCACTGGCTTGTACCAATGAAGATCAAATAATATGAGTGAAAAACATCTCTAAAATACGCCTGTTGTGTTTCAAACCTCTATAAATTGTGTAAAGTGGTAAATCCCCCTATAAAAAATGTAAATTTCATAATTTCTCAAAATCGAATATTTTTGCGTTTTCCGTAGTATTATATACGCCATGTTTGTTGAAGCATTTAGATGAAAATTCAATTTTTAAACATTTTTCATGATTTCTGTTTTTTTGTTTAAATCCGTTAAAAGTGTTTGGAAATAAACGACTCAATTCCTAGATACATGAATATGATGAGTGTGGATGAACACAATCACCTATATATAATTATACTATTTATGTATTACATAATTATAAAATACTGTAAAATGTCACAAAATTACCATAGGTATTTAAAGTGCATAATAATAATAAGATTCGATCATTTATTTCACCTCAAGAGCGCTTTACATACATATTCTTCAGTTTATTGTTAGCATTTAAAATTGTAATAAAAAAAAGAATTTTACGATTTTTTTATGCCAGGGATTTATCATTTATCGTATAGTCATTTATTTGTCTGTCTCTGAAAATTGGCATTGTGTTGTGTCAAAGGTGTACGCATTACACAATATATCAGCTAATATAGTACACATTACACAACATATCATATATCAGCTAAAATACTATACATTACACAACGTATATATCGGCCAATATAGTACACATTACACAATATATCACATATTAGCTAATATAGTACACATCACACAATATATCATATATCAGCTAATATAGTACACATTACACAACATATCATATATCAACTAATATACTACACATTACACAACATATCATATATCGGCTAATATAGTACACATTACACAACATATCATATATCAGCTAATATACTACACATTACATAACATATCATATATCGGCTAATATAGTACACATTACACAATATATCATATATCAGCTAATATAGTACACATCACATAATATATCATATATCAACCAATATAGTACACATTACACAACATATCATATATCAGCTAATATAGTACACATTTCACAATATATCATATATCAGCTAATATAGTACACATTACACAATATATCATGTATCAGCTAATACAGTATAAGTCTCCCAAGAAACCCTCACCATGAACACAAACTCCCTCCTAGAATAATACTTATTTGATTTGATATTTAAAAAAATATCAAATCAAATAATAAATATTATAATACCGATATGTCAGGGGTGAATAAGTACCGAACTTAATAACGTTATACCTATTTTACAAATAATGACCAAGTACCTTCCGAGAATGTCTCCACGCGGTTTACTCTTGGTACGAATCCGTAACCACCAAATACACTTACGTAGTTCAATATTTGACCATAATATATTTTCTTTTTCATTTACTTTTAGTAGGATGTCTATCATGTGGAACAGTCTAAATACGTAGTTATCAAAATTCGTTTAGTCTATTTTATTTATCAAATGTGTATATGTTACGGGCTAGATTATATTCAGTGTAAGAATGCGGCTAAAATTATCTGAAAGCATTTGATGAAGGGGTGTCACCTAGTCCGATATAATACCGATCAGCATTAATTTAAATTATTTTATGGAATCAGATTGCTTTTTAATATATTCAACCCAATCAGTCGGATGCGCGTGGTAGAAATCTCAGCCGCATTCTTATAGTGGTCAGACTCTACCTATGAACGTAACAGGAAGGCTTAATTAAGATATTTTCAATACTTATTTTACAATAAATACATTTAGGGACTTATTAAATTATCTCCGTAAATAGTGCACCAACATAAAATATCACCGGCTGTTATACACTAAGAAATAAGATAGAATACCAAAGGCATACACTCTATATAACAAAAAAAAAATGTACATAACTATAATCTTTGCGAAATAAATGAAAATTAAATATTTATTTGACATATTATGTATTCAGTATGTACCCAAAATATTTCAGTTCTTATGTTAACGTGTTAATTTGAACCGTATAACTATTACAATAATTTAAAATTGACGAATAAAGCTGCGCATGCATTTTTTTGCAAAATCTGTCCCAGATGTATACGAATTAAACGCAAGTTTCGCATCGCGCGATATTCTGAATGCACGTCTTCGCTTTAACAGACGTGTTGAAAAACGCCGCAAGTGTCTTTGCAGCAGACTTGACTGTGCATTCCAATACACTTTAATCGTAGTATTATTTTATATTTTGACATATTTTAACTCCTTTAGTTAATAACTTGAAAAACTCCCCAAGAATGTAAAGCGAAAATTTTCGAAACTATGTGTTACACTTTTCAAATTAATACATCTATCGTTCCATTATTTGAAAGCCATCTAATTTATTTTTCCGGTAGCAGCAATAATATTTTTTGATAAAATTGAGTTTAGAGATTAATACATTTAATTTGTATTTAAAATATCACAGACCTGTGTTATGAATAATTACAACTTCATAATAAGAATGTGTTGTCCTTAATAATAATAGTAATAATTTATTTAATTCTTAACATAGTGCATACATAAGCACTTTATATGCTATAATATAAACAAGATTAAAGTTTTTTCTTTTACTAAAACTTATATTTTATATATTTGGTCAGTTTCACTATAAATCTATTCAATTTGTCCTCTTTCTGAGATTTGTCCTTCTTCCTTAATGGCAGTCTCAGCCTATTCCTTCCTTTTGTACGATGCTCGTGCTCATGTTGATTTGCATCGATTTTTCGTGTAAATTCCGCCGATATTTTCGTCACTCACACTGGTATACTTACACAAAAACATGCTTCTGAAAGAGTGAATAATGAATACAGTCTCTAATGATAATACTCATCGCTTTTAAACCATTGATATTAGCAGCATTACCAATGTCTGTGCCTAGTGCACGCCGCTCTTAGATACCTACCTTAACCTACCTAATTAGGTTACGAGGGCAACTTTTACCTACATTTACCTACCTTACTAGGCCATGTGGACAGCTTTTATATATCTTTGGCTACTTAGTCAGGTAGGCATTATGAGGGCAAATTGTACTTTTGACCGCTTCGTGTAGGATAAATTTTTCTTCTTCTTCTTCTTTAAAATAGGCAACCCAACCTTCAAGAGTGAGTTGTGCTATTAATCAAGTTAAAAACTTTGTTTTATAGAAAAAAGTACAATTATATTATATAATAGGAAATACTATATTACAAGTCAATACCATTGTCGTTCAAAAAACTTGCTATTATATAGATTAAACGTGGCGAGTTAAAGAAAAGAAGATGACACAGGTTAACTGGGAGCTGAAAATTACCATTGACGAGACCATCGTAAAAAAACCTGTGATTCGCAATGGACAGGCAAAATAGACATGGTCAAGGGTTTCCTCCTCGGTACTACACTTCACATTGGGGAATCTATCAAGTTTAATATGAACAAATGAGAGGCTACCTGGCAATGCCCAATTCACATTCTGGAGATATTGAATACTGTTCTTTTAGAGAATTTCCTTTTTGAGAACCAGGGGGTGAGGGGAATAGATCCTTGAATTACTTTAAAACGATTACCCTTATGATTATTTGGATTCATCCATTGTGCAGTCCAGATAAAATTCGTAAGTTTTTTTACCATATTAAGTCTATCATACATCGGGATATGGAAAACTCCGGAAAGAGTGACCTCCTTGGCACATTCATTCATTTCCATGAATTCTCTGATGTGCAGGAATCCAAACGAATAACACCTGTTTATTGTTGCTGAACAAATTAAATAGACATTTTCTGATAGAACAGATTATCTCATTGTCTATCCAAACTTTTAAATTAGCAGATAGGGATTCAAGAGCTGCTTGAGAGTCGGAGTACGCCATATAACAGCCTTATCGATGTTCCGGAGTACGCAGATGTCCAAGGCCTTTTTAATTGCCCAACATTCTGCTGAGAAAACCCATGAATACGTAGGATAAATTCATTCATTCAATTTATAAATATTGCTTACCTTGATAACTATAAATGACATTTTATACTTGTCACTGATGGGAAAAAATTAATTCAGAATAGAATATTTGAAACCACATAGTTACGATTAAAATTGTTATCTGTGTAAAGTATTTATCAATCATGAGGTATGATTACAAATGGAAAAAACACTATTTATGTTGGTATTAATTACAATTATCAATATTACAACACTACTAACACGGTGTACTGCATTATGTGTGGTCATAATAATGTACATATTGATGAAATGTATTTCCATGTTCACCTTCAGTTCTTCTTCTTCTTCTTTTAAATAGGCAATCCACCCTTCAAGAGTGATTTGTGCCATTAATCAAGTTAAACTTTATTTTATTGAAAAAAGTACAATAATACTATAGAACAGGAAATACTATAATACCAGTCAATACCATTGTCTTTCAAAAAACTTGCTATTATATAGATTAAACGTGGCGAGTTAAGGAAAAGAAGATGACACAAGTTAACCGGAAACTGAAAATTAAATTTAAAAAAAACTTGTGATTCACCTTCAGTTAAAATGCATTCATTCATGGATTGAAAAGAAAAAAAGTTATATGTTTATATTTCGTATTATCGATACGTAAGATTGAGTCTAATGATGATACTAATTAATGGATTTACATGCATGTTAGCAATACTTTACAATTGATTTTTAAATACAGTCGAACTCGGATATAACGAGGACCAGAACAATTGTTTTTCGTTATAACCATTACTCGCTGTATCCGTAATTCCATTACTGATATGTAGACATCTTTATTCTTCCACAATATCGACGCTGTTGAAGAGGTCAAGTAAAACTTATACACACTATTTTTTGCACCACGTTATAATTCACGAAAAATTTAGACTTTTTCGCAAATTGAAAGGCACTTTCGATGTAAGGATTTGTTTTAAACTGATAATAATTTTGCTTTCAAATGATGAGTAAAGTATTCATTTCAAGAAAGCTAACAAATCAAAATAAATTTAAAATTTGGCAAATACAAAGCAATCAATGAAGCGGCCGCTAATGAAATTTAAACGATCTTGAAAGATAAATATCTGATTTGGTCATTAATGTTTGTCTATTATTCCAATAATTGGGGACTATCTTAGCAATTATGAATGTTTACAATATTGTTTACAGGACACAAAATGTTGTTTGGTATATCTGTGAAGTACATTAATTAAAATCATGAGCGATTCTATGTAAATACGTGTATATCCGTGATCTCGTTACAAGCGTTCTCGTTATAACCGAGTTCGTTAAAATGTCGAAGAGACACGATTCTATAATGTTTTCTTAATTATAAAAAATCTAAAGCCAGTCTAGTCCCGCCTCGGTACGAAATTGGGTTCATCATAATAATGATAACAGAACTGTCATCCCGTCAATGGCCGAGTGTTGGCCGGTGCTCAAGAATACAATGAGCCGTCATGTTGGAGTACTGTTATTAGTCCCATCGCGAAGAAAGCCTCGAGTGGCTCTGTTAAAAGGATTCCCTTGTCATCGCAGGCCCCCTCGAGCCTCGAGAGCCCGGCCCGAGAGGCCAGGTAAGTTCTCGAGTGGCGCGACTAAATATCACCAATATCAATACGTGGCGTGCGTGTATTTCTCATGGCATCTGGTGCAATCAACAGGTAATTAAGAACAATATAATACATTACTTAAACGTCGTATTAAGGCATGCCTGAACGAATGGAATATTGCAAATATATTATATATAAGTTATTTGCTTTATAAGATTATTGATTAGAGAACGACTGCTATTGCCAGTCTCAGTGACACATGTTCCTACTAAGATAAACATGACATAAGAATATGTAGATTTTTTGTTCATTTTTTAGTGAGGCTTTAGTAATATTGTTGCCCGCGTTCACAGATGTGATTTTTTACTCGAGACAGTCTCTGAGATCTGAGACATGGATTATGTTCCAATGAAATTTTTTGTAGACAACTCACGGCTTCCGTTGTTCATCGTGTACATACCAAATCTCAAATATGCGCCGTCTCGCACGCACCTCATTTCAAGCTTTTTGTACGTCAAATGCCAATCCATTGATCATTGATATTCCGTTCGTCAGTTGGATGTATTTGAATCCTCACAGTAGTAGTTATAACGGAATAAATGTTTGTAATTTAATGTTTTTTGTTTGTCTAACTATTCTTTGAATGATATATTGATTCAAGGTGACGTTTTTGTGTACGTGTAGAATCTTGCTATTAAATCGAACGTCGATTGAGTTTTTGTCTCTTTCTATCAATCTCAGAGTTCATCTTCAAATCGTTCATACTTGGTACTGGCCTTTTTGGGCGTTTACTGCTGAAGTTACTAATATTTTATTTGTATGCATTTTGTATAAATAAATAAAAATTGATGGTGTAATCTTTGTAGGGCTATTCTACCGTGTGTCGATTTTTGTTATAGCTAAAAAGTTGTATTCAAAATAAATTATAAACTTATTAAGACCGTCAAAATCTACATTAACTACTACTGTTAAATTAAATTAAACTTCT
The DNA here is from genome assembly GCA_022840565.1 of Eubasilissa regina. NCBI lineage: Eukaryota > Metazoa > Arthropoda > Insecta > Trichoptera > Phryganeidae > Eubasilissa > Eubasilissa regina. The sequence goes on from JAINEB010000018.1 coordinate 35,535,960, forward strand.
CTCTTGATACCAGGCCTAAGAGTAATATTTCTGAGTTCACCTTAATTTCATTATATATAATATTGACTGCTTGTAAATTATCTAAACGCGTCAATTTACATCACCAAGATGCTGTCTGAAAGAAAATGTGGGTACGACCAGTTAATGGATTATATGCAAATTCATTACAATGCTAGGATAGGTTATATATGATCTTGTATTAGAGTGAAAAATGTATAACTTATGTATCATTTGGTAAATAAAATAACTATCAATAATGACGGGAAATAAATAATTGTTCTAACCTTAGTATATACAAAAAATACAATAGCAAAATAATTTTTTTTTTTTTGACGAGATAATTGATTGATAGAAAGGATTGTATGATTGAATCAAATTTATTTAAAAAATTTCAAACATACGGAGATGAATTTTGGTATCTACATTTTATTATTTATTTGTATAGTTAGTTGCTAGCAATTGAAAAGCGAAAAATACGAGATATCATATGCAGCGTAGTAATAATGTTTCAGGAGAGACATATGCTATAATTTTAGTGCCTATTGAAAATTTAATATATTGATTTGAAATAGGCAGCTATCAAAATATAATTTTACTATTAGTTAACGAAACGGAGCTAATAATAATATAATAGCAATAACAATAACAATATAAAGCTAAATAACAATATAACTTTGCGACAGTCTGCGAATGTATTTTAGACCGACGCAACCAAACTATGACAATTAAAAATCATAGTTAAATACACCGCAGCTTCTGAAAATGATACTGGACCAAACGGCTTCCTTTCGATTCTCGATGAATGGTGTAAATATATTTAGACAAATAAATGAACGCAGAGATGGAACCTGTTTGGCCGGAGATCTTTTGGTCTTCAAAGTGCCGCCGTGGGAAAATCTTTTGTTCTTCGAGACGTGCATATTCGAATTGATTACATAACTACAAAGTTATGTAGGCCATTTCTTAAAAAAAAAAACAAATCTCTCAACTGAAACTTTATTTTCGGTTGCTAAAAATTATGCCTCGGGAGAAAATGATTATAATATTAATTTATTATGAGCGTAGCTAAATTTGTTATTATTATATTATTTTTGCAATATGACGCTAATATGTATTGGCTTGGTTTACATTCACGTATATGTAGGTTAACATTAATTCGTTTTTAGAATTTTATAAATGTAAATAATTTGAGTATTAAAATTATTATTAAATACATTTAAGATTTAGAATTGTAGACGTTACATATTATTATTTTATTGTTATTAATAATAATGAATAATTTGTATAGCGCCATTTTCGTAAAAACTTTTACCTCAAAGGCGCTTTACACATAAACTGTTTAAATTTCTACAATTATCTTTGTTTTTAAGATTAAAAATTGTTATTTTCACTTATGGAAATGACTTTTTGAAAAGGTGCGTTTCTTAAATAAAGTCTTTGATGCACTGTTTTTTTATAACGGAGGGAAAAGAGTTTCATACTTTTAGCCCTGTCACCGCAAATGTCCGTTCACTAAATTTAGACTTCTGGCAACGGTTGGTCGGTTTTACAATTTTTTCCTGCGGCTGAAGTAGAGGCTGACCTGAGAGTTTGACGTCTACCATTCAAATTGTCTGGGATTCAAAGATCTACAAAGGCGCCGTGGTGTGTGTCGCCTTGTACATCAACCAGCACAATTAAAATTCAACTCTTTCAAGGAATTGGAGCCAATGTAGCAGATGTAAAAGGGATGTTATATGAGAGAATTTGGAAACTCCATATATTATCCGGGCAGCCGCATTTAGAGTGGATTGTAATCTATTCAGCTGAAATATTGGTAAGCCAGCATAGATGCTGTTACAATAGTCCACACGTGACACCACAATGAGTAGATGGGCTGCCTCAAGAGGAAGATGTCTCCGAATACTTTTAATCTGTCTCAGTTGATGTCAGCATGTACTGACAGTTTTACTGATTTGTGAATTCATTGAAAGATCTGAATGAATGTGCACGCCCAACAACTTAACTGCAGATTTAGCATTCGCAGACATTGATTCCTGTATTAAGTTTTACCTTCTACGTAGGTGTTGCTGTCCATAGTAGTTCTGTTTTGGATGGATTCAATATGTCTATTTTGTACCATCCACTGACCTATTTATCTGTAATATTATACATGTGTTTATAATAGTTAATTTCGCGTAATGAAAAATAATGAAATTCTTTAAATGCTCTGAGAATTTACAGTTTTAGCTTCACGAAATATGTTATTTAGTAAATCCAACATAAATAATGTTCCCATGTCCGTCCGCAATTTCGTCCGCATCGCTTAGCGACAAATAACAACTCCCACGTCGTATAATTACATAAAATTTATGAAATTTGCTGTCAATTATATAAATTAAACATAAATATATTTTTTTAAATAAAACAGACTTCATATCTGTCACAATATTTGTTACATACTTTTAAACTATCAAAATTCATAGGCGGAAAAAGTGAATTTTTTTTAGGGAAATCGATAAACAATAATATTAGTAGGTATGTTTTTTAAATATTAAAATTATTTTGGTATTGTACATTTATTGTTTATTAAACAAATAAAGATTTTAGAAACTGTTATTTTTATTATTTCCGAGGTAAGTTTGTAGAACTCCATAATCACATATGTGAAAAGAAAACACTTGTTTTTGGAGTCTACTCGTTTAATTTATTTGAGAAGTGTTTCGCTTTGCAAAGGCAATATCATTATAAGTAATTATAAATACAAATTATTGAGTTAAAATCGTTAGATTGATGATGCCTTTGCAAGGCGAAACGCGTCTCAAATAAATTAAACGAATGGAATCAAAAAACAAGTGTTTTATTTTCATATGCTATTATTTTTCATATCTTGTACATAAGGTTTTTAATAATAACTGAAATAATAGAGTAAGGACACCTTATAAAGATGTCCCAAAATTAACGCAAGATTTGAATTTGCCGCCATTTCTGCAGTAAATTGTTAGCAATCATGAAAAAATAATAATTTGACAGTTGAAAGTGTAGGGTTAATAAAAATGGGGCGTTACACGATACAACAACGTGTTTTCATCATTGAACAATATCTCAAAAATAATGAAAGTTTGGCGGCCGCAATTCAAAAATTTAATACAAAATATGTTCGGAACAGTGTTTTAAGTTCATCAATTGCGAAGAGATTAATTGAAAAATTTAAAGAGACTGGATCAGTTGGAGACGCTAAACACACTGGTCGTCCAAAAACAAGCCAGTCAGCAATTATGAAAAATGGTCATGGAAAATTTCGACAAAAGAGCGCGTATGTGCCAGCAAAGCCGTGAAGGCCATTTGCCCGATGTTTTATTCCATAAATAACTATATCCTATGTACTTTATGATTCAATAAAAAAATAAAAATCTAAAGACTAAAAACTGTGTTTTCTATTTAATTCAAATCTTGCATTAATTTTGGGACACCGTATACATTCAGCTCACGTGTACGAACTATTAAATGTCAACTATTTAATAAAAAATAGTGAAATTTATAATATTGCTTATTTTAATTTTATATTATTTGTACTAATGTATATTAACTAAAAAGTGTACCTTTTAATTTATGTTATACTGAACTACGTATAATAAGTATATATTTATAATACTGTTTTTGAATATACCTAAAACCTCGACGATGCGATTGTACGATATCCTAGTTCTAAACACGAGAGATCTCTACTTCAGAACTATATATAGTCTTTGAAATAAATTGTATTTATTGCATTGATTTACATAAACTAAAACGTGTACCTAAAAATAATTAAAAAATTTTGTGCAAAAAGTATAACTAATTAATAAATATTTTGTCCCACCAAAAAGGTTCAAATATCCACGCCAAATTTGACAACCTAGGTCTGCTGCACACAATGACTTATTTTCGAACATAAAAACTCGTTTCCGTCGCAGATATTTATAAAAATTCTTTGATTCTGTGTGTCCCGAATTGTTCATGAGACTCTCAAGTCGTTCCCCTGGCCCGCGACTGATCGCCACAAATCTTAAATTCTAAATTATCGCTTTCTGATGTTAATTAAGAAATATTAAAAATACCTGCTTTGCATGGGTGTCTATGGCATTTGAATACCCGATGCAGGGAGACCATTAAGTCATTAATGTAACGGGAATTGTAAAATAAAGAGAACGTTGTTACAAAAAAATGCGTTACATATTAATACATGTATTACATGTATTAATATGTAATAATGGTGTCTACAAACATACTACACACGCATATTCTTGTATATTACAGTCCACCCGCGAACCTTCTGTAAAATATTCCGATGTATTGTAATGCACTATTTCTAACATTATATTTTTAACGCAGTTTTGTGACAAATTTAAACAGGAATTCTCTTTTAATATACAATCAATACAATATAGTTAAATGTCCGATATATAATATTTTTGATAGGATATTGAAATTAAATTAAATAATATACGTAGTACTCAGTATAAAAATTACCATATAATATAATGGATATAATTTATGATCGTTACACACGCGGTACCATATCGAAATGTTGACTGATGAATAGATGCATATATATACATGAATGTTTAGATGAAAGAGAAGTAAATAAAAATAGATCCTCGATTAAGATTAGTCATCAAAGTTGCACGCAAAGATCTCGCATATATTTTTAACTGATTACTAAGTTCACCGCTTGGCGGCGTACCGCGTTATATGGGACATATGACTATTGTCATGTATAAATTTGACAGCATAGCGATATATTTAGTTACTCAAGAAATAGTAATATAGTAAGTAAGATGTAGTAATATAGATGTTGAATTATTTATGCTGAGACAGGTTATATATATATATATATATATATATATAATGAGTTGATCGTCACTAGTAGACACGGTAGAACTATTTATCCGAAATAATATTTTGTCGTTACCGTTTTCTTGCAAGAGTCATAAATATTATATAAATATTTTTTTTTTTTAAGTTTTCTGAAATATTAATAAACAAATAATAATTAAAATATCAATAAGCAGTCGATTCATTACACATCGGAGATTATTTCAGTTTTAAATTATTTATTTATTTACAATACACACGCAGTTTGGTCATCCTACAACAAAATGAAGATTTAATAATTAATAAAATCGTAAAACTGTTTTTTTCTTTTTATTTGCGCGAACACTCTGATAATGTGAGCAGTGACCGGAGGCCGCACAAGACTAACCCGCAGTGTGCTGTCTCAGTCAAAAGTAAATGTTTTCAGGAACAAGCGAGCGACGACACTACGTGGAACTTCTGATCTGCGTATGTATTATTTAATGAAGTACCTACCTACGTGATATTGAAGCGATGCATGAGAAAATTAAAAAAAAAAAACTATAGATTAAATGTATAACGTCTCGTTGGTGTATAGAGAAATATTAACTTTTTTGAATTAATCTTCATCTAAAACAATTCGACAAAAATGTTTGTTTATAGAGATGTAATCTTCATAGAGATCTTGTAAATAAACAATCCTACTTTATTATAATTTAGTTTGCTCGCGGTAAATTAAATTACTGATGAAATTCCAGATTATATGAAAAACAATACGAATATTTTTGTTTAAATGGGAGAATTAACGTAAAATTTGTCAGTGCATGAGAGAGCTAATTTAGAATTATTGGTTTTATAACAATCCCATTTAAAACTAGCAATATTTTTTATTTAGAGAATGCATTAAAGGATATTTGTGTGTTTATTTCAAAGGTTGAAATTCAGGTTGAAAAATGATTCGGAATTTATTTGGACGTTAGTGTATACCGCGTCTGGCGGGTAGATTTTGGCAGGAAAGTGGGTTTTAGCAGAATATTTCATTTTGGCGTGATGGTGAATCTGACAGAGATTACAATTCGAACGTTAAAGAATGTAAGTAAAGCGGTATAAATTTTACAATCAGTGATGCTTCCCATGGGTTCGCACCGGTTTGTGTGAACCGGTTGATTAAACTGATAACCGAGAGGTGAAACCGAATAAAAGCAGAATAAATATAGTAAAATAAAGAATTTTAATACCGAATGTGTTTCGTAGTATTGAGAATTGCTATTTATTTCTATATGTTTAACACCAAATCAAATCATCATAAAAATCGGCAGCCTATGTCTCTTTGCTGCTGGATATATACCTCTTCCAAGCACCGCCAATTCTCTTTATCTTCTATCCCTGCTACAACCCTTGCTCCATCGAGCATGAGGACGGGCAACACTTCTTCTATCAGTGCGAGGACTTTCACACCAAGATTTTCTTTCTTCATCCTCCATCACTTTTGACAAATTATTAAAATAATCCAAAATATTCGAGATTATTGGTACTAAAAATAGCATGTGCCATTTTTTTTCAAATCTCTCTCAAGGTCCTTAAAACAGGATAAATGGTATACCTATAACGCGGTCAGATATAATAATATATTATGTAAGCGGTAACCGAAATGAACTCAGCGAACCGGTTGCTAATTTTTTTAAACAATGCTAGTGGCCTTTAACATTATTTCATTTAATCATATTGAAATTGAGAAGCATTTTAGGAAAATGAAATATATATATTACGCCAAGGAATCACCGTTTTAAATGTTAGGTTTAATCAAGCAGAATCAATAGCTGTGCCATTCGTCATATTGAATGGTCGCCAATGAAGTGCAACGCTAAATTGATACAATAATAAATAATATTTCTCGTAATTAATACTGCGCTGCGTCCATGATTGCAAATCGATACTTCTTTAAATACTGGCCGCAGGCAAAGCCACATATGAAACTGCACTATTGCGGACCGCGATAACTATATATGTAAGATTGTCTAATAGTTATTATGCGGTACCTGTTATGTATTGTATGTAGAGCATAATTTATGGATTTGCTCTCATTTGGGATTGTATACAATTGCGACGTATGATACAAAGTAGAGCATAAATGATTTATTTCTGTATTATTCGCATTCACGTATAATAATAGATTTAATATTTTCCTTCATATTTATGATTCATATTTTATCTCTTGTAACGTACAAATCACCATCATCATCAACATCCCAGGCTGATGATGACTCTGCCACTCTATTCGGTGCTAAACCATTTTTTGCCATGTCACTTCTACTGCTCCAATAATTGTATCTATACATCGAGTCTTTGAGTCACAAATACCTTAGTACAACATACATTTACGTACTTGTATATACGTATAAATTTCGTGCTTATCAATAATTAAATTCAATATTATTTCATAATTGGAACAATGACGCGAGACATTTTTTTATTAAATATTTGCAAATTGAACATCGTGGTTGATGTTTTAATAAACCGGTTGGTGTATTAAAATAACTAATTAGGTGGTTAAAAAAGTAATGTTGAACAATTTTAATTAAAAATTTGAGGACTTAAATTATGAATTTACATTTATCGATATAGTTGATGTTAAATTTTTTTTTACAGTTAAAATAATAAGTAAATAAATATAAATAACTTTGACGTTTGACGTGCAAGATTTTTTTCATCTATATTTTCTTTTTTTAAAATTTGTTGTCATCTAACTGTATTTATTCCTAATGCCTAACATACCCGTACCGTTCACTCATCTAATAATTACTTCATTGGAAAATATGTAATTGTATTTAATAAAAATTAAAATTTAAACACAAAAAATATGTGAACACTATAAGCCTAACAATCAGAATTGATTTAATAATTGTAAATTAGTTACTAATATTATTTTGTATAATCTACATACAAAAAATTTAATAACTACTTATCTGAAATTCTTCGTTTTATTTGTAAATTCCAGGTACAAGAATTAGCTAAACTATTATACTAACTACTACTGTAGTAACTATTATATAAAAATACTCCTATATATAATTTAATTTAATAATAATAATACCAAATTTTAATAATATTGTGTTTATGTATTTACACTTACTTAATTATTTACATATTTTGTTATCCAATGAGAAATATGTTTTCTTAAATTTGCAAAGCGTAAAAAAATTCCCAACACCAGGATAACAGCTCATCCAGGAGGTGTCTGGATTTCCTCGAGAGCGGTGAAAATTAAAAATTCGAATTTGCGAGATGAAAATGCCGCGATATGCCGGTGGGCGGGCGGCGGGGGGGGCGCGCTGCCGGCCGCGGCCCATCAGTCCGCGCCCGCTCGCACGCCGCGCCGCTCGCCGCCTGCGCTCCGAGTGCCGATTGATAACGCGATTGCCAAAAGCCCGCGCGATAAGGGAGGACACCTCCTTGACTGTTATGTGACCCTGGTACCCGGGGTGGTGCGCGCAAGTTCCGTCGGTGATCGCCACGCGGATCTGTCACGCCGCCGATCGCTGCCCGCACGTGGACCGGCGATATCACGGTTTGAAAGGTACGTACCGTCATTAAGACCTCGACTTCACTCTCACTTTCATCGCTATTACTTGCTCTACAGTTACTCTTAAAAATATGTAAAAATAATTATACTTATACGTACTTTTTTAAATATTTTATATAATTATTATTATTTTTAGGATTTTACAGATTTTATTAAATGTATTTAACAGTTTTATAAAAAAAATCTATAGGATAAAATTGCAGACTTCTTTAAAATGAGTGTCCCATTTTTCAGTTCGTTAAATGTTTTAATACGGCCTTAAAAAAAACTGCCTTTCGATTCAGATTTTATCAAAAATTTAACAGATTGAAGAAATTTATTGAATAATTGTAAAAAGCTTTTTAATATAACATTTTAGAAAATACGCATTCTTAAAACCAATATTTACAAAAAATATCTGTATAGTATGGTACCTGTAAACCATAATATGTACCTACCTAAATTTGTGTTCGTGTTTCAAATGCACCTGAGTTTTAATTATTACTTTGAAACACCAAGAGAATGAAAATTTAAGTGATAAAATAACTTACAATTAATAATACCTGAGTCATATATAAAAAAGTCTATTTGTGTTCAATTTACTGACTTTTTAATTATAGAATTTAAAAGGTATTTATAGAAGATTCAATCTAATCAACAAAAATAAAGACGACGATAACCTACCTTCTGTGTGTCCTCCTATCTGTAAACTCATAGTCATAAATCAGTCTCGAGAATAGTTCATGTAAACAGAGACATTCTTCAGAGCAACAATCCTTCATCTTCCAACCTGTCTCTTCAAATCCACCTGCAATAGCTGTTATCTAATCAGCTCCTCCATATCTGTTCTCGGCGAACCCTCCCGCCGCGAGTTTATTCGGTCAGGAGGAGCTACTTGTTGCGTGTTTTTTTATGCTTTCGCTATCGTTAGGTTTTCCGGTTTAATATAAAGTTAGACCCCGTTTTTCAATTCGAGGTAAGTTTACTGAAATAAGAACATTTTCAAAATAATTAATGAATTTAAAAAAATTCTCGGCAATTACTTTGAACACGCGTATACATGTCAGAAATTACTTTATTTATGTGAATATTTTTTCCATGAAGTTAGTTATTAAAATTGAATTATAAACGGGTGTAAATTGAATTTAATAATGGAGACAAATATCAGGTAAACTATATGATCGATCAATAACCAAAATAACGAAAAAACATTATAATGCCAGATTTGAAAAGTCCAGTCACTTCTCGACTTACGACGGAGTTCCGTTCTGAAATTTCGAACGTAAGTCGAAATGGTCGTAAGTCGAATATACAATACAAAAAAAAAACATTTATAGTCATTTACCAATTAGGTTTTATTTTTGATTAGTGTTGTAAATATATTATTAATAATAATGGATAAATTAGAATTTCATTGGATAAATAATTTTGGATTATCTTAATCATCTGTTTACTGGTATCCATGGCTGATATTTATCAGCGAGTGCAGTGATATTGTTTTTTTTCTTATAAACATGTCCAATTTTGTTTGGACAGTTTGTTGTTCTTTTTCGTTATAACAGCCGAGTGCTTAGTGAATTTTGCGTTGTACATTTGAAAACCTATCATTGTCTGGGTACATATATTCAATTTTTTTAATTGCCTCAATAATTTGGCTAAAAGTTGAAGACATTTCTTTCAGAAAAATTTTTTACGTGACTGCTTCCGGTTCCATTACAATTTTTTCTGAAATTCGTCATTCTTTAATCTCAACAAGTCTTGATTTGTGAGATCCTTAACATCGTTTTCCAAAAGTTGATTTACATCTTCATAATCAAATTCCAGATTGAATTCTTGAGTAAATTGTACAATAATATTAGTCACCTCATCTATTTCCTCTTCTCCGTCGTATGAGAGGACTACGAGTGGAAGAGTAGGAAGCGTAATTTTTTTTCTTTTTTTTCCGTTGTAAGAGCGAATGGTGGTCGTAAGTCGAGAAGTGACTGTACTTACTTTCGAATGGCAGTAAAACAATGTGATAGATAGCTGAATTCAGGGCTGTCCCTAGACATTGTGCCGACCCTAGTCAATCTAGAAATTGCCGCATTTTGTAAACGTAATAATTAACATTGAATATTGAATTTTTGTAACCTGTTGTTAACATTTTAGATAAAAAAAAATTTATTCAGGTTCCTTCATATTTCGCCATTTTTCAATTCATAGTTAAGTAATTGAAATTGTTTTGTCGCTCTCATTACTCTTGTAATTATCATTGTTTTTTCAGCGTATCTCCCTTTCTTTTTAATTGAATTTAAACTATTCAATAATATTAACAATTACTACTTGTTTTACTAAAATAATGTTTGATTTCTTTGGTTATTAAAATAAAGTAAAAAAGTATACTTTACTTTGATTTATAATTTGCCGCACCTTAGAAGTGCCGCCCTAAGATAATGTCTTACTTGCCTTTCAGTCAGAGATGGCTCTGGTTGTATTTCTTGTTTGAAAAAATATCACCTACATTTTCATAAAAAAAAGATTATAATTACAATATTTTTTAAATCTCATTAACATCAACAGACTCTTTGGGTCAAGTAGTTATAAAAGAGATCCGTGGAGAATCTCGCTGTGGGCGTAAGGCCCCAATCAAAAGTAAATTTCAATAAATGCAGATCGTGGAATGACGTGTATTGATATCATATTTCGTATTAACTATCTCCCCTGAAAAATTGGCTTAGTTTTATAACGTAAAACAATACAATACAAGTGAATTATTGTATTAAGCAGAACTTTCTACGATAACTATTGTTGATTGTAAAGTTCTCCTAAATCTTTTAGCGTAAAACCCGGATCATGCCCCACTCCTCCCTCTCCATTAAGCCCATTAATGTACGATTGCGAGAAAACACCGTTAAATATTCAAATAGGCTTTAATTGGATCACGATAAAACTAGACAATTCGGGTTTTTAATATGTTGTATTGTACTGGATTCATGGATATAAGTGGACAAATTGAATGAATACATAATACAGGAGTTATGAACGTTATGGATTTAAATTCATACACTTACAGTCGTACCACTTACACTGGTCAATACCAAAATCTTCTTGTTGAAAAATAAGTAATTTTTTTGTATATTTTGAGGTGCTGAATATGAAAAATAATACAAATTTAAAGATTTTTTAGCAATATTGAGATATTATTAAAAATAGATTTTAGTAGTTTCTAGTAGCTTGTAGATGTAGTGGTTAAGATCTAGTGGTCGGTAGTTCGCGCCTAGTTCCAGGACCCAGCAAGTTAATCCTATTTTCGTAGCACAAGCGTTTAGCTTGGTTTGAAAGTAGTAAGAATATTGATGTGACATGTATTCCGTGTACGCATCTCTATTTATTTTTTTTTTATTTAAAAAAAAAGTATATTTTTATCGTGATACTGTAAACCTATCTTAACTTTATCATTAGTTTAAATTTCATGTTATTAGAATTACAAGCCCCAAATCAATATAATTACCAATACAATAACGCTAGCGCACCTGGCGCGTTCACATTCAAGTTCAAGTCCAACTATAGTGATACATGATTTGATAAATTAGTCTAGATTAAGCGATCTGATTCGTGACTTAAATAAAACTTGAGTTCTATAACAGTGGAACCTCTTTACCTAATTTAACGCATTACAGAAGAAGGGAGTCAGGAATTTAATATTTATTTTTAATGGACGATGGTTTAGTTTTTTGCAACAACTTACCATGTTTATTAAACTTAATCTGCCGCTAGACTAATGGAAACTCAAGACTAGTTTAAGTTCAGTTTAGTCGTTCGTGCAATTTATTTGAAAGAAACAAATGATGAAGAAAGAAATACGTGAAGCTATTGCTAGATGAAACAAGACGCACATAAGTGGAATGTGCGGTGACTTGAAAGTTGTAGTAATACTTACAGGTCATTAAGGAGGGTGTAAGTCATTTTGTAATCAAATTCAGGATTAGCACCCTTGAATTCTCATAGTTCCGACTTCAAATTTCCCAAGGGAGCGTATATATAGATAATGCTCTCTGAGCGTTCCATTTTTTCAAATGAATCAGTTGGGATTCGTGCATACAATATAGGCCTACCATTTAATTAAAAAAATATATTTTTTGTTTAAAATATCAATTGGTTGTATCTGATCATATAGTAATACATTGTTGATGTTTGTAGAGTTAACTTTGTGGTTAGATATAATTTAAAATTGTATTAATATTTAACTTTGTTTAAACCACTGTATTATTTTTACTTCAACCGGTTTCGATACTAACGTATCTTCGTCAGGAATAGCATACAATTGAACTATTGTCGTTTAAATTGTATGGAATAGTTCAGTTGTATGTCAGTTCTGACAAAACCGGTTGATGTAAAAACAACATATTGATTTTAACAAAGATAAATATAAATACAATTTTAAATAATAATATACTCCACAATTTGAAAAGGATTTAAGATATGATTAAATTAAAGTTTTTTACAATACGTACTTGAATGGTTTTATTTGCAGTGGTCCTGGTGGTATGGGGTGGCAACGCGGCTGGCAGGGGGTGCCGCTGTGAGGTGCTGAGGGGGTGGGAGCGGGAGGATGAGGGCCGCTCTCGTAGCCGCCTGCCTGCTGCTACTGGCTCCCATCACCGGTTCCTACCAGTAAGTAAAACTATTCTAAATTAAAACGTTTTACCTTTACAGTGCACTTCAGTTTTACAAATTTTTAGACGAATGTGACTTAATTTTACATAGTAGCTAAATATTTAAAAACATTCACCCAGTTTAAAGAAAATCGTTAACGCGTTTGTTTAAATAAATACAATAAACATTATAAGAGTATTACATAACTGTTCAAAGGTTTTTGGTGAAACTTTATGGAATTCCATGATTATTTTGTAAATTGAGTCGAAACACTTTGTTTGTTTATAAAGATAAAAAAATTAACCCTGCTGCCTATACAAAAAACAACATTAAAAATATATCTTTATTATAAATAAAAAATACCCCAAGAAGAAAAAAGCGGATTCTACAAGTTGAGTTGCAAGGATTGTGACACATTTTATACGAGGCTTGTCCGTAAAATAAGTTCCACGGACTGCCGCTGGCGCTAGGATCGTTTCTATGCGCGACCAGACAGCAGAGGCAGGTTATTTGGTTCCCCCACTACAATTCCTCACCAAGCCAGCGTCGCTGCGACGTTTAGTCTAGGCCCAGCAGCCGTCAACGATGGAGCTTCCTCTTGCGTCTCCCGCCAGCTACGAGTTGCGGTCTGTTATTCGTTTCCTGGCCGCTAAGAAGAAATCGGCGAAGGAAATTCATGAAGAACTTTGTGAAGTGTATGGAGAAGAGTGTATGAGCTCCGGGATGGTGCGCAGATGGGTCAGGGAATTTAAAAATGGCCGAACAGACGTCCACGACGAAGCCCGTGCAGGGCGGCCATCGGTTTCCGACGAAACAATTGCCAGAGTCGAAGCGGCAATGCTCGAAGATCGACGGATTACAGTTAGGGAGCTGTGCGAACAGATTCCGGAGGCCAGCAAAACCACAATCGACAAGATTTTGACTGAACATTTAGGCTATTCAAAGGTCTGCGCAAGATGGGTACCAAAAATGCTCACTGCAGATCACCAGCGGCAGCGGGTTGAAGCGGCCCAAGAATTTCTCGCTTTTCACGGAACAACCGAAGAGGAATTTCTGGACTCTATTGTTACTGGCGACGAGACCTGGGTACACTACACCACACCGGAAACAAAGGAGCAATCGAAGCAGTGGAAGCACCCTTCTTCGCCAAGAGCAAAGAAGTTCAAACAAATCCTGTCTGCCGGAAAAATCATGGCTAGCGTTTTTTGGGATCGAAAGGGCGTATTGTTGTGCGAGTTTATGCCTCGCGGGACAACAATCAATGCTGAACGGTACTGTGAGACCTTGAAAAATCTTAGACGTGCAATTCAGAACAAGAGAAGAGGAATGCTGACCAAAGGAGTGCGTTTTCACCATGACAACGCCCGACCGCACACCGCCTATCGAACCACAGCCCTCATCGAAAAATTTGGATGGAAAATGGTGTCTCACCCACTCTACAGTCCAGACTTAGCACCAAGTGACTTCCATCTCTTCCCCGAGTTGAAGAAAAACCTTGGCGGAACCCAATTCAAGACAGATGAAGAGGTACAAAATGCGGTTGTTAGTTTTCTACGCGGACAGGCGGCAGAGTTCTATGACTCTGGTTTAAAGAAGTGGGTGCCTCGAATGCAGAAGTGCATAGAACGCAACGGCGATTATGTAGAAAAATAAAAGAAGGACTGAACTTTCCAAAAATATACTTTTCTTTAAAATTAAACCAGTTTTTTTATGTGAAAAAAATTCGTGGAACTTATTTTACGGACACGCCTCGTATATAACAAAACGGAAGAAGAATAGGAATAAGATTAAAGGTGGATAAAAAATCAATAAAAAAACTTCAGTCTAAATCGCAAAATGGCTGAACTTGCAAGAATGGAGAGCCATTCCTCTGACAATAATAATTTAGAACTTTTGCATAGTTGTGCCAAAATTCGAAAGTTAGACATCTTAGAGAACTTAGAAATTTTGAATAATAAGAAAATAATAAATATCCAAATATCGCCCATTACATCCTCTCTCTTATACATTTTAACTCCATCCACACCCCCACTTACCTTAACTCCAGGCACACCTTTAACTACTGTCTGACAATATTTTTAATTTTAGTTGAATTGTATTGTTGATAATGGAAAGAGTTCTAACGTTAAATATAATAAAATATATATTGCAATAAAACAAAGTGTTTCAACTCAATTTAATATTACATAATTTTTTCCAGATTACAAATATCTCGCTACGTTTGTTATTTTTGAAGACATACAACAAATCATGTTTCTTTTTTTTCTACGTACTTTCTCTTATGTAAAATAATGATCACCATTGTTGCAAAGTGTAAATGAACTTGTTAGTTGGTAATGTATATTTAACTCGCTCTTCCAACTACAGAAATGGGGGAAAAATAAAATAACTAATTGAAAGTTATTTTATTATATTTATTTATCAATAATTAATTAAATTCAAGTACTTACCGGCATTTTTCAGCGTATTGCATCCAGAAACAGAACACACATCACCTGTTCTTTAAATACAGAATTTTTCCACCGTACATTGAGGCATATTCAGTGTACAATAGCAACTACCAACATTTTCATAATAAATCTCCAATATTCTTTTCATTCTTTCATTCAAAACAAATATACGTGACGGACGCTTATTTGAAATGTTTCTACAGCCTAAAAGTCAGGGGTGCTGAACTATTTCAAGATAGCGAGCATTCATGTTATGTACGCGTACCCCATTATTTCGACGGAATCGGGTAACTAGTGACCAATCGCTGTTATTTTTTAAATTTTCTACTAAATTTCTACATGATCAATTAAAAAAAACTATTCACATTTTATATTGTTGAAATTAAAAAATAATTAACATCAAATTGTTTTTTACTATTCATTTTATTGTTCCAAAGAGAAAATACATAAAAAAATTCGAAAAATAAATAAAAAGTGCATAGTTTGAACTAAAATACGCCTTTTTCATTGTATAATAAATGTCATACTATATATCAACTGAAACTCTAAATAATTTTTCTTTTCTTTTACCAACACCATTTTCCTTCCTTGGAACATAATTACGAACGAGACATGAGTGTTATTTATTTAGTCACATTTCAGATACAAAATGTAATCACAGAGTAAAATTTTAGAATGAAACAAATGGTTCAGATCTATTTTGATAAAATTAATATATTTTGGTAGTTCTCAAATATTGGCGAGCATTGCGATGCTCGCGAGTAACAGCTTGGCGACTGGTGTCCTAGGGTGTGTCGTAAGAAGAACATTTCCATCCGCGGTTACGCACTCTGTCTATTGTACGCCTCGTGTTCTCTTTATACTGACAATTATCACGGCTACTTGTTGTTGTCACATTGTGATAATGTCACGGAGACTCAGCTGCGGATTGTGACATTGTCACGGATGCTCACCTGTTGATTGTGACATTGTCGTATGCGCGGGACGAGCTTTTAAGGTATTTTGACGGCCATTGTTGTCACTGCGGGACTTGTTTACCGTTCTACGTTCACGAATGAAAATTTACAACGCGTGAGGTCCAACTAAAAAATATCCTATTCATGTAAGAACAATACTAAATATTATTAAATATTTTAGAACAATATTTAAAAAAAAAGTATATTATTCACGTGTCGTGCGATGTGTGCTTGCGTCCCCCCTCCCCAAATTTCATACTAGAATGATCTCAAACAAAAGATCCAACTTAAAAGTTTCATGAGTAAATATTTTATTCAGTATATAAATGACAAACTTACGTTTTGACACAAGTTGGAAAAGCCACGACACTTAAATGTTCGATAATTAAAATAATATGACCTTTCACGCCGCAAATTAAGTATCAGTTTCTACCAGTAATTGGCTAAATTTATAGTGTACACTGTCGATAATGGGGTAGTGTAATGTAATATATGATTATGTAAATTAAATTTATAAATGAATGCATGAAAATAAAGTAAATAATTCATGTTTTAAAAAGCAAAAAAATATATTGTACCTGGTAGGATTCAAACGTACGGTCCCAGAGGTAATCGGATTTCTTGTCGAACTTCGTTAATGCTCTGTCACAACTGCAATGATGCGATATTACCGTATTCATAATGAAAATTTGATTATAAATTTCGGTGTTTTATCAAATAGATAACGCGCACTTAAAAAAATAACGGCAACAAAACTGGGTCGCTTGATGTAGGTTTGATTATCTACGTTTGTATGAATAATGGTGTAATAAACAATTTTTTATATCAAAATAAATATATGTAATTATATTCATTTACGGACTGTCTAAATGTATTAATTCCTTAAAAAATAAATTATGGCCTTCTTCATCGAAAAATATTTTGTGTACCAAATAGTCACACAGTGCAATTATTACAAAATGATTTATGGAGTTATAAATCAGAACCGCGTCAAATAAATCGCATTTGACCGTTCCTATACTGCGCATTAGTTTTAAAAAAAAATTTTTTGTATATTTATTTAACTAAGTACTGAAATTTTTTTTAATTTTTCGTACTTGCTATGCGCAATTAATTACCTATTTTTGTATAACTATTTTCTTACTTATGTTTAATTCTTGTATTGCAGTACAATTTATTATAATACAAGCTTTTGTATCCGGCTACCAGGAAAACATATGACGCGAGTAGTGCTCGGTCCGTTACTAACATTGTAACCGTAACGGGCGCGCGGCGGTGGGCCCTGCGGTTAGGCCATTCACTCCTGCTTCCTTCCTGTGCTAGAGTAGGCCCGAGATGTGGAGGATGTGGGTTAGGTGCATTAACGTAGCGTCGATAATTCAATTAACAGCGTTTAGGAACCTATCACGGTTTTTATTAAACTTCAAACACAAATAAAACCCACGTCTGGCCGCTAATTAATTTCTAACATTTTACTCAATTCTCATCTATCTCAATTCCATGGGTTGTCTCGCCTGTGGCACTGAATACTGTTCAGATGCAATAAACTATCAAGGTAGGTTCAATTCAAAAAAAAAAAGTCTCCTGCTTTTCTCGCGTGCTTCGACATGTGAAAGTACCAAAAAAATATTTTTTTAAAATTAATAATAATATTTATAAAAGTTTTAAGAAAGCCACATTTTATACTGTCAAAATTATATGAAATGTGGGTTGATAACATAAAAAACTACCTAATTGTAGGTAGTTTGTTGTCAATAAAGTTTGCAGGTATTGACCTGTAAACTTTATTGACAATAAACGGTTCCATTCGTAACACAAATAAATATTTTCCCATTTGAAGTGAAGTAATCTACAACGTATCTCATGAATTAGAAGTTAAAAGATTAACGATCCATCACCTGATATATCGTTGTGTTTAACTTTTTAGTCAATTTTAAAAATAATAATTGTATATCTGTTAGAATTTACTTTTAAGTATTTATTACCTTTAATTAGCTAAAAACTACTTTCTGAAAACTTGATAATTACTTCCCTCTGAAAGCATAGGTTAGAATCCTATCGGCTTCATTTAAAAAAGAATTTAGTGTTTTTTAATTAATAATTAATTTAATTAACTTTATTTTTAAGTGTTTTAAAAATTTATTTGCACAATCATATGTGTCCATTATTATGAAAGTGGTATAAGTCAAGAAATTGAAATAAAATAATTTATCAATTAGAAAGTCTCTATTCTCTATTTTTTAATCACTTTAAACGCAAAAACTTTAAATATAAAATAATCATGACTTAGACAACTTTCATAATAATGGGCACATACAACGCTAAGCCAGTACAATACTCTGTGCATTTAACTAAGACACAAACCGCTTTATTTATATTATCAAATGTGTGTTAATCTCATTGACAGAATATATTGCAGTACCCAGGAGCACACGTTACACCGACAGGTTGAAAACATGTTAGATCTGAGATCTTAGTAGTTAGTCGCTAACTGCGTCATGAACCCCGGGCAAATTATTGTCCTTGACGCCTCTCGCGAGCTAATCTATACACAGAGTGCTAATGCTCCTTGTAACCGTCTCGGCATTACCATAGATTAACTCTCATTAATACAGCCGAGTAGCTGGTAAATGAGATACAAGTTAGATATAATCATTTTGTTAGATTGAGCCACCGCGTTTAGTATGCGGCAGTTAATTAATTTAATGACTCGCTGTCCCATTAATCGGCTGTAATATGCAGCGCTGCATTATTATGCACATTGTCTTCTGCGTCCGTCGTTGATTGATGTTTTGATTTGCATGAGATAAACGGAGGATAATTTATTGACAGTAAATATACTGTATACTGGAGGATCGGCGAGTAAATAAATAATACGGCACAGTTTTCAGTTTATTTATAAAATTATATTTTATTTTAAATAGATTAAATTATTAACAATTACCTTAATAGATGTGAAAATATAAATGATAAAATTGTTAATTAATGTGAAAAAATAATTAAAACATCAAAACACGCTTCAAATTTTAATCCATATTAATTTTTTCATTTTCACGGTTTTATCATTATTTCACGACACTTAAAAAAAACAGGATTAAAGTTGAAATGATATATAACGCAACAATATAATAAACTTAAAAAATATATTTTTAATGTTTATATAGCCTTAATATTGTGGTTGGACATAATTATTATTTTTTTAAATCTAATCAATGTCGTCGAACGGTTTCGGAGCGGTAACTGATCCATGTAATAAAATATGCAAAGAAAATAGTTATCAGACTGGGGCGTGGCCTTGGGGTCATGATGGGGTTGTGGGGAGAAGATAACGATATTGAAATGAGAAATTGATCAAAAAACGGGTTATTCGTTAAATTGGTTATATTACATTTCGTCTTAGGAAATTTTTAAATCAATTATCCAATTTAAGGTCTCTAATGTTTATATGTAAAATTTCAATATCCTTTTCTATAAAAACTATATTATAAGTGAAACTTTTTTAGTGTTCTTTTAGTCTTATATTAAAACTACGTTTTACATTTTGTACATTACGAATGATTTAATGGGTCCACTGTGTCTTTAGAGTCTATAGAGAAGTGTTTGATGCTTTTTTCTCATAGATAGGGGATCTTTCTCTTCCAGTTCGTCCTTCGATGCGGTCCGCCATAACAAACTTCTACAAGCTATTTTCTCTTCTTGCAAGATGTCCAAAAAATTGAACGATTCGCCATAGAGAGTTTATCGTTGATGTGTCGTTCCTGCAATATGTCAATATTTGGCGTCTCGCTATCTATGGTATGGACAGTGTGAGTTTCCAACACCATGTACCGAAGGCAGAAATCTTGCCTTGAATGTATCGGTAATAATGTGATATATAAAATAGTAAGCGGGAATTGACCCTATTAGTCGTCTATTTCACTTTTATAAGCCCCTTACATTCAAATCGCCACAACTCCATTGGTTTCCGCTTATTTTATATTTAAGAATTTTCCACTTTGCTTAAAAGGTAATAAATTAACTTTTTTTTAAAATAATTATTTGTAAAATACGACTTAACTAAAGTATGCGTATTCCGAATTCGTAATAGGTGAACACATATATTCATAGCTTGGAACTAATGTTATTGTAAAATGTAGTATTATTGTAACCAGTTTTTAGTTTTGTTCCCATCTTTTAGCCCACTCCCAATCAGTACACATTATTCCTTTGGCTCGACAGGTTTGATTTAAATTCAAGATTTGGAGAGGAAGTGTTCTCATGTGATTATTTGTTGGATTACTGATTCATATACCGCTGTGATTTTGGTATGTTGTGGACGTTGAAACTCATCAGAGTTTTTTTGTGCCGTGGCGGTTTCGTACATTGGGTTAACTTCAAAGGGAAGATCACAGAGATGGTGTCATCAACCAGGTGAGTCGAGCTGTATTTTTGGTTCCGTGAGTCCATCCTGGTCCGCTATCAAAAGATTTATTTACCCTCATCATTCCCTCATTTCCGATTCCCTATTTTCCATCCACCCATCTATTCCGATTCCATCACCTACCACTGTGATTGGTGACTTGCGTCGGTTAAAATGCGATATTTAAACGAAAATGTTTCGCGGCGGCAGAATAACGAATGCAGTGCTCTAACACAGCTATTATGCAATACGAGACTGCGCTTGTGACTACAATCTGATGTATTCGAGTCGAGCTGACATTCTTCACATTTATCATACAGCTTTAGTCTTTCGCTATATCATTTAACTAGCCTAATGGCTCTAGCTAGAGTAGACTGAGGGTAGATAAATTGCCAATCGCGATCGCTCAATTTCATCTGAATGAAAAATATTCATCTATATTAAAAATACTTATTTTTATTTGTTGTGGGCATTAAAAATTCAAGGATTGACGTTTATTTTTTGATTAATACTAAAGACCCAGTTTTAAACCTACAGCACTGCTTATATTTTATGTTTTTTTGTTGTTGTCTTCGACTTCTTGCACCATCTAGAGTCACTCTCAGAATATTAGAATGTACCAGCAATACTCTTAGAATGTCAATAATTGAAACAATTTATTTTATCTATCTCATTTACAACATTATTTACCCCTCTTTTCATTTCACCTCGTTCTCTACATTGCCAAGAGTCGTGTCTCTTGTATGAATCATTTTAATGATGTATCTTCATCTGGAATTAGAATGTTAGCGAATATTTGGAGGTCTCGTAGAATTTGAAGATATGTTCACATTCACTTGCTTCATTCAACTCATCGAAGAAGTTTTCTGGCTTTAATTCCTGGGATTCTTCCGAACACAAATGTTACTGTCCTGATCTAGTTTCTAAGGTTCTTTCCAATATAAATGTTATCTGTCCAAAAAAAAATCATTATTTATCATAACGTCACGTGACACGAGGGATTCAGAAAAAAAACCGCCACGATTGCCAGATAATCATTTGACTGACGTGTTTGAAAATTAGTAGCAGTAGCAGTAAAACTGCCACTATTATCAAATAATAATTTTGTGTAATAATAATAATATCAAATAATAATTTTGTGTAATAATAATAATTTAATAATAATGTCTAATAATAATTTTGTGTAATAATAATAAGTGTAAAACACTTAAAAACATTTTGGTATATTTTAGAAGCATATATTTTAGACGTCATGCCATTTATACATTTGTTTATCTATTATAAAATGTGCTTATTTAAGGTCTCGCAACGACCTATAAAATATTAATTACGATCCAGTGCAAGTTGTCACTCTGGACCAGCGCAATAAATTATCTCTAGATCTCCTAGCGAATAGTA
This sequence comes from Eubasilissa regina, assembly GCA_022840565.1. Lineage (NCBI taxonomy): Eukaryota > Metazoa > Arthropoda > Insecta > Trichoptera > Phryganeidae > Eubasilissa > Eubasilissa regina. The sequence goes on from JAINEB010000018.1 coordinate 35,558,175, forward strand.
ACAGTTCCTGGTACTCTCCTCCGTTCTCCTTATTCTCAAAGCAACACTTGCGACCGAATTGCCTTTGCTGATGGCGAATATATCTGGCAGCGGGCCGAGTCGCTGTGTGAAGACCGCGTCTTCATGCATCGCCTAATTAACATGCACTTTCAACGAGATTCTTAAAATACATTTTTACTAAAATAATTCGCATTTAATAAAGTATTATAAATACATCTTTTAACGATTTTTAAAATATAAAGACACAGAAAATTGTCGTCCGGTACCTTGACACTTTCTATAGGTGTTAAAAAATTCACAAAATAATTTTTTAACGATTTTTTAAATATTAAGATATTGTAGATTATCTTCTATCTTATAATATCTTATAAAGTTATAAAAGTTGTGTTAAAAATGTAATTAATTAAAAATTGAACATTTTTCAAAATATAAAGATATACTAGATTGTCTTCTGGAATCTTGACATCTTCTAAAAATGTGTTAACATTTGTATACATAATTTTTTTAACGTTTTTTAAAATATAAAAAAAATGTTTTCAGGTATTTTGACATTTTCTGAAGGTGTTAAAAAATAAATTTATAAAAATGTAAAAGATGTAAAGTAAAATTTAAAAGGAAAGGTGTAAAAAAGCAAAAAAAGATAAGCATACAAAATTTGAATAATTACCTATCTGCATATCAGGATATCATATCATCAGATCATATTCATATCAAAAATATTACTAATAATCAAATAATTACCTAAATACCATTAGAGGCGTGCACTCTGTACAATCAAAAATGATGTGCTTAACTATAATTTTTGCAGAATAAATCTAAATTATATATTGATTTTATATATTACGTATTAAGCATATACGCCCACAAGGTAGTCCCAAAGACCTCTTGTCCCCATATTCGTTAAACGAAGGTCTCGAATATAAATTTCTCTACGGCCTCAAACTCAAAGTTGGTTGAAATCAAAGTCGGTTTACTTACAATAGTTGTAGTATTGCTGCTATATGACTGTATGTGAACAAAGATACCAGAATATTGTACACGGTAGATAAAAGTATATTATATTTTAACATAAAATACGTGCATAATTTTTTTTCTTCTTGAAATACGGACCGACAAATTACAAATTAGGAACGTATGGTAAGCCTGCCTATCACGCATTTTTTTAACACCAAAGTTAAGGGTTTTTAGCCCCTTTAATGTAACTAATGCGAGAGTATTAAATAAATAATTATATTATAATTTTTCCCACCGAGACATTTTTTGTTAAATATTCGTATTCCAGGTATTCAAACTGTTTAGTATAATGTAAAATGAAATAAACATACAACTTTGTTAAGTAATCTCTGTTTTGCATAAATGAAATAACAAAGGCAGCAAATTATTTATAAAACTTGGCAATAATAAACTTAAATGTTTACGACCGCGAATTTGTGTTCCCACAGTCATGATTTGCGCAACTCTTTTGTTTAATACAACATTTTATATGACATAACACGCCGGTAACTCACGTCACATCGGAGATTTTAAACCAAACAAAAATATACGCTTTACTGCACGTTATGGCGGATACGCCGTGTACCTACTAAATATTGTATATTTAAAACATTTTGATATTTACAGTTCTTTTCTTTGTTATGAACGACTGACGTGGGATCCCTAAAAAATATTTTATAATAGGCTATCATCGTACTTGTGACACAAACATGTACAAGTTGAAGTCATAAATCATGTGAGTAAATATAATATAGGTACACGCTGTTTAAAAATTATTTTTTTTACATAAAGAAACATTTTAAAAAACATAAATAGGTGACATAGTGTCGTGCTAATTTAACAATATAAAACTCTAGTTACCATGGAAATGTTGATACTGTGGATATCAAATTAGACAAGTGTAAACTAAAAAATATAAAGATTAGAAATAAGCGAGGTGGAATGTCAATATACTATATATTCCTTGGGTATTCTGTTTAATAAAACGCTTAAAATAACGTATGCATACGTGCATCGTTTTCTTTATGTTGTGCGTGTAAGCGAGCAAACACGATTTGCCAATATAGCTCACACAAATAAAATTAGCGCGTATACAAATTTTAACAAAATACTAACATCTTATTAATAGTGTGTACATGTATAAATACAAATGGCTGCTAAGGTTATGTTTTTCTTAATTTCTCCCCCAGAACATAAATGAACCTTTATTTATTTTTAATATACACATTATTAATAGGTTAATGAGAATTAACGTTACAGACAAAGGCGTGCAGTGCATACAAGCAAAAAAGCTGTGCATAACTAAAAATTCTGGGAAACAAATACAAATTAAAAAATTGGATTAATATAAACGAAAACATCATTTTGCAATTAGCCCCATCTGTATACCAGTAGAGACTTTAATTGCTTAGTTCTAAAAACAATCACGACAACTCACCGCTGTTCTGTCTTTAAGTTAGTGAATTACTCAAGTCATATAAATGGCTATTTACTGAATTGAAAATTCTTTTCAGTTGATCCGTTTTGTATGGAGTCGTTACCTATGCTGATTTTAGCAGAATAACATTAGTAAGGGTTACAACTGCGTGCAAATCATTCAAGTGTCTACTTCCTCTAACTAATTCGCGAATTTTACTATCTTACTGTTTTTCACGTGTTAATTTCATGATTGTTTTTTAAATTTGGTGCATGAATTTGTTTTCGATTGGGAAAAAACAAAAAGCGATTGGCTGAACTATTTCCTACGTTAACTTCTAATAAAAATAATTATTTCCTTTAGTTATTCCGTAAAGGACTTTCAAACAATAAATTAATCATGTTCAGTTATAGAAAGTGTTCTTAAAAACGTCCATACATTATTTATATGGGTAAGAAAGTATTATTTTATGTTAAAACTTAAACTTTAAAAACACTATCAATAGTACTTCAAAATTATAAATAAATACATGGTAGGGTCGTATAAACGACAAATTTATTTTGTCCAAAGATGTTGGCTAAACGAAAGTGCATATATTATATATGATTGTATAATATCACTGGTAACAGCATAACCTAAATCTATAACTATTGCACGCCTTTTTATCGTTGAGAATAGACGACACTGAAAAAATATAAATAGCTTGAAGTTATGTTACAGTACAAAAGTACAGTACAGTTTAAGTACAGAAGTTTGCGGATTTAAAGATTAACAAAATCTAAACACGTGACATGCACAGTCCTCAACAATGCATAAAATACTTTTTTGCACACCGACAATTGGAAGAAACATCGTGTACGTGTGTCGGTAAAAGTTACATTAAACAGTACATTAATTAATGTAGTGCACTAGATATTCATCAAAGTTGTCATCATTCCGCTGCCTTAGAAACACGTCTGTGAGAGTAGAACACGAAGAAGGAGTCTCGCCATACTTGACAGCGTCAACGCTCTGTTGAGCTGGTGTTATAAATCACAAAACCAGAAGCAATCGTCGACTACTCAACGCGGTAAGGACTGGTAGAATTACAGTTTTCAATGCGTTGGAAGGAGTGAAAAACTCGCCACATAAATCTTCCAATGGATCGCATTTCTAATTTGGGCATAAGCGATCAATTTATCACGGCTCCTGGCTTTGAATAGGGTTAGTTTTTTTTACTTTAAGATTTATTTTTAAGAACATCGGTTAACTAATTTTCCATTTAAGTACTCAGTTATGTCATTTAAATGAAATAGAAGTTGGGATATTCTTTATTTTTAAAAGCGTTGTACGTTTCAGTCGCGTGTATCATACCACCCCAGCGTAGAATTTTCTTTTTTGAACATGAAAAAAATTCAGAATTTTAATTCAACAAAAAAAATTAAATTTAAATTAATATGTCCCTGGCGGGGAAACAAACCACGGCCTCCCACCTGACAGGTGGGGATATTTACTATTACACAACCAAGGGACACAAATAACATTTAAAAATAGTGTAGTTAGAAAAAAAAAATATCAGCTTAATTTTCCACCGGCACTAACCATTTTTCAAATCATTTTAATATTAGTTTTTAAATTTTATAAAATACAAATTAAATGAATTAATTCGAAATATATACATATAAAATCAATTTTATTTATCAATGCGTCCGACATTTAATAAAAATTAATTATTAATTCTGGCGTCTCCTTTCGGATTACTCAAAGGTATTTGAGATTCCGTAAAAATAAAGAAGATGGCTTTCAAATAATGGAACGATAGTTATATCAAAGTGTTGGTGTAGCATAATCGATTAATGCAATTTCTCCGGGTAGGACGAGATCCAGGTTAGAATTCCGGTAGCAACAATAATCTTTTACGTTAAAATTGCTTTTATATGTTTATCTTTCTAATTAATACATTTAATTTATATTTTAAAAAATATCACAGACTTGTGTTCTGAATAATTACAATAAGAATGTGTACTCCTTAATAATTAAAATTTTATGTTGAGAATGTACAAATAATAATGTATTCATATCAAAAATACAAATCAATGCATTATATTCTAATACAAAAAACCGATTGTATTTTCTAATATTATATAAACAATACACGGACTTAAGGTCTACGCCCTCAGTCTATTTTAGAATGTGCGGATAACAATCACATCCTTAATGATTTTGTTAACTTTGGAACAGGATACATGTGATGTGATGCATGTATCCTGTTCCAAATATATTTGTTACATGTTTACATAAACAAATATATTTATAAACTAGCATAATATTTTTTAATTACTTCATAAAGGAGCAAAAAACTTTTGCTGGCGACTGGTGACTAGATTAATCGCAAACGTGAACGATTTGAAAAGTTTAATTCTGTTTTTTTTAATTTGTATGAGTTAGATTATTTACTTGACTCACTGATGGAAGCTTCCAGCTCGCTTCATATGGCCAATGATGAGATGTATAAATTGTAACGATCTTCTGAAATGTATATCAGTTAGATGCGCACTATTAATGTTTATCTAGCTTGTAAGAGTAGTACTCATAGCCGATCATAAAGATATGAATGGAACTGTTTATTTACGTTAATTAAATATATAAGTATATAATTGGTTAAAAAACATATTATTTCAACTTTATTACATACGTATATATTTTATAATTTTATTTTTTGCCAAACTGCGTGACAGTTTTACGGCAAGGATTGCCTTTTACAAAGTTATTATTGAGGTTTTATAAACAGCATCTATTAATATTTTTTTTACAGCAAATTGGTATGTTAATATAATATACAGTAATTTCCATTTAGAGTAGTGGGACATACTCTTAAATCATGTCATAGTAAAGTAAAATAAATTAGATGAATTATTTAGAAAGATATATAGAGAAAATCAATCTTTCAAAAAAATATACAATTTTTACAGGGTGTAACATAATATATATATACTATAACAAGGAAACAAAAATTATAGTATATTATATGCCTGAATATAATATACTATAACAAGGAAACAAAAAATTATATAAGAATATGTTCTATTACTTTGTATTTTAAGGTGGTCACTGGGGTCTCATCATTTTTTAAAAATGTTTAGTAAATCTTCATTAGTTTTGTTATGTATTCTTGGTATAACACATTCTCTCGTTCTCTTGCCATACACATTGTTCGCAATCGGTACTCTCATGGCTCGATCCGACGATATGGTTGAATAGTTATAGTGAGAATCAGTATTTGTAATTCCATTATTTACCAACTCTTCGACTATTATAGCATACCTTATTCTTTAGTCAACTGGTAAGATTTTGCATATTGTAAATAATTTACTGTAATCATCTTTATACAAATACTTCATTCTGTTATCTACTACAAGTTTCAAAAATCTTAATTGTAACTGTTTAATTTTATTAATATATGTTTTATAAGTCAGTCCATGGCTACTCACTTCATAACTGATAACCGAGTCGACCATCGCAAAGTACAGTGAGTACAGTGTGACCCGAGAGGTGCATAATCTTAATATGTAAAATGCACTTAACTTAAATAGTATACTAGTTAATTCGTCACGTTTCTACTTAATGAAATATATTTCCCTCGACTTTATCCTTCTTGCCTCATCATCGTCTTTGTGTCCCGTCTTTTATAGTTTTAGCGGTATGTTGATTTATTAATACACAATATGTATAAGGTCTCCGGCATTTTAGATGTTGAGTTACTTTCTGAGGTTACGTAGCCAAAAACCTCCTTCTACATCTACGCCTATGCTGACTTCTATCATCCCCTGCATGATGAGTTATAAAATATCTCATTTTGGTTGCGGAGGATGTGTCCGAAGTATGCAGCTTTCTTTCGTTGGATAATTGTTATTAGTTTTCTTGACTTATTCATGCGTCTTAATACATCTTACACTCTCGACCATTTGACTGACGCGAAAGCTTAATTTTTTTGGAAGAAAAGATAGCTTGAAGAAGTTCGTTGCGGTGAGCCACGTCAAAGGACGAAGAATAAGAGGAAGATGGAAGAGCGGACAAGACAACAGGCACTTCTCTGGTGACAGCCCTAAGATCTGAAAGATGCCAAGAAAAGAGGAGGAGCATCGTCAAGAGGGTGGGAGTTCATGGAGGTCGCAATCTTCAGTCATGAGGGACCATAGTGGATGGAATACATCTTTATTTGTAGTGTAGTCAACCCAGGAGATCTTTAGCATATAGTGTTGGCATAGTGTCTTATGTTCCAGGTCCAAATATATATATATATATATAACTAAACGTTCATATATTCAATTAACTAAACGTAGGTACTGATGAACAGAATAATTCTTACTTTGTGCTGTATACTGGTTTCTTTTGTTTATTTGATGTGCGTGTAAACCAAAATTATTAATTAAAATGATAATTTATATTTTCTACTCCCTACATGAAATACTAATGATACTGATAATGTTGTATTTTAGAAAATCTTCCATTGAACCATTAATTTGACCTATCTTGCAAGTAACTTTCACATTGTTAAATCTCAACAGGTGTACTTAAAAATCGTAAATTGAGACTTTGATTTTATAAACCATAATATATAAATATGTTCTCTTACACTCTTCAGAGACTGTGTTATGGAACCTGAAATTTTGAATTACGATTTATTTATTTAATCCTTAGTCGTTGATATACATAAATATATAACTTTGTTTTTTAATAAATAAAAACCTTACTCTTTTGATATTTATACACTTGCATGTACATTTTTGTATCGAAGTGTTGACCAACGGTCAGAAGAAATTCGAGATCTAGCCATAATTCTACGAAGCGTATCTACCGTGCAAATCATCATGTAAATAGTGACTTTGCCATTACTAAATCACCGGTGAATCGCTAGTGAATCATACAGTGATCATAAAGTGATTTCAATTAAAGAAATGGATACCTCAAAGAAAACATTACGACTATAAAGGTTGGCTTTTTATTACTAAGCAAGCAGTGGTATGTTTTGAATAGGTTGGAGAGCGAGCGGTTGTTCTTATATTAAATAAAATAACAATCACTTTGTATGAAACCACGAAATTTTTCTACGTCAACCCGTTTCGCTTAATCAGAACAAGCTTCATCAGAACGTATTTGAAACTAATCATAAATAAAAAAATTAAATAAAACTAATCATAAATACGTATTTTAAGCTTCATCAGAACAAATTTGAAACTAATCATAAATACAAAAATAAAATAAAACTAATCATAAATACGCATTTCAAGCTTCATCAGAACGTATTTGAAACTAATCATTAATACAAAAAGAGTGTAATTGTATATACATAAAGAGACATTATTTGATACATTGATATGCCTGTTGCGTTTTCCTGAACGTACTCAGATTTTCAAAAACTCCCGTCTGCTTGACTGTATTCCTCTATTTTTTCGACATTTGACCTGAGGGCCAGATAAGTACCTGTTGCTGAAGCACCACATCTCGAAGGTACTAATCCGTCTTTTTTAACTTATTTTCAGAGTCTGCAATTCACCATACAAAAATGCACCAGAGACTGCCAAGTCCGACTTTAGTTGTTTTAATACAGCGATCTTTTCATATCTTGTCATGTATGGACATATACTTGTGCGTCATCTAATTCATGGTTTGCTGCTACCATCGTCAACGCATGCGAGCTGAACGACTCAACCCTATTGTGATATGGAAACATTCTAGAAAGGCTGCACTATTAATAAGCGAGCTGGAATAAAATAATTTAGGGAGTAATTATTGAGAAAAATTTATATTAATATTTTTAGCTTAGGTGTCAATTACCCGATCATTATTATTTATCATTCATTACAAACGGTAGAATTTGTGCGGCGGTAGGTGTTAAATCAAAAGTGCAAATTGAAGAACCCACTAGACAGCTTACATTCAAGTACTGCAGTAATTATCGTGCATTGTTTATTATTCTCGTATACCTAAATGGTGGGTCAGACGTCAAAGCATCGGTAGAGTAGTCAATTAGTATGTAATAGTTAAACTTCGTGTTCAGCTATGATAATTAATCACGCATTGCTGATCTACAGATAGCTAGCTATCTATTCTCGGTTATTACATTTCAAATAATATATTCAATTTGTATTTATATATTTTTACAAGATATTTTAATACCTTACGTGTAAGTTTTCTGAGTTATTCTGCCAGGAATTTCAAGTATTAGCGACATCAGGTGTAATGTTGGACGTATAGTACTTTTTCATATAAAACATGTAAAACCAATGCATATAATATTAATAATTCGCATATACATCGCGTCATGAATTGTGAAAAACTTATGGCAATATTTTACAAATGTCAAAAAAAATATTGTTAAATTAATTTTGTTCATCATTTTATAAATATATACACATCTTGGTATTTTAGTAATATATTAGTAATTTATTACCATAGAGTTCTTTTTTGTCAATTAAAAGAATTTATAAACTAATCAATAATATATTATCTTGAATGAAAATCTGATGGAGTAAGATCAAGAGAATAGAGCGAATGTGGGAAAATCTTCCATATCAACTCTCGAGTAGTCGCTTTTATAACGCTAACAGTAGGGGACGGGAATTATCATGCTGAAAAATCACTTGATACCATTTTGCCGCATGTTTTTTATTAAATTGCGGCCTCAAGGCGACGAAGATGTTGACAATAAACCCATTGTATTGTATAAGGTATCAAGTAGGTTGGTTATATTTCTTGGAAACTATTCATAGTAATAATGTTCAATTCATGCTTTAACTCCTCGATTTAACTCTATTTTTTAAGCTAACAATTAGCAAAAATTTTCTAAAAAAATAAAGTGATAGAATGTCAAAAAAAATTCTTTCCGCAGCATTCTTGCCTTGTAAAACAAAAACGCTACGAACTTATTATTATAATATATAACCCAATAATTATATATTATGATATTCATATTCATGCCTGTTTTCAAATACTGCCAACCGTTTTTGATCATGTTTTGATTGCCATCGTATAAGATGTTGCTGAATGTCGTAAGCGATATCAGCAGCTGATGATGGAGCCCACATTGGGATCCGACGTCGGCCAGAGAGGTCGGAAACATACGGCAGAATACCCCAGATAACTTTATCTCTCTCGGTCAATGTGTTCATGACAACATAATGGTTTTCTATTCAGTTTCCAAAACGCGAATAGGTCGCCTCTACTCTCGCGATCTTAAGTCTTTTATAGTGCGATGGGTAGCGAGGTTTCTATCATTTTTCAAATTTGGTCTGTTCATCTTATTGGAGATCGACCTTACGTCCTCCCACCTTAGCTTTCTTGTAACTTGCCCAAAGTAAGAAATAATTATTTTCCTACGCGTAGAGAGCTTTTCTTTAGTACGAAGTTCCTGAAGAATGGCTCGTAATTCGTTAGATTCGCGGTCCATGGTGTACGCGGAATGCCACGCCAACATTACATGTCGAAGTTGTCGAGAATTTTTTTCTTTTTTCCTTCTCACCAGGTCCATGTTTCAACTCCAAACGGAGCTATGGAAAATATCAGAGGTTAAACCAATCGCAGTTTTACATTTCGTGAGATCATCCAAATTTTTGTCAATTTCAACATGACGTACATGACTTATAAATAACTCTGCACAGAAGATTCTCATTGGCTCATAAAGCTATTAATCATCACTCTTCTTTACATTATATAACTGTGTCCTTTAACCAACACAAGTTGACGCAAATATTCTACCCCCTACGTGTGTTGCCTTATTACAACGAAACAGAATAGTGTGCAGAGTACCTGTATCGCATAAAATTAGTCGCTGAGGTGACGCTAATTAATTTATGTTTTGAACACGAGACACTAATTTAAATATAAAAAAACGTTGAATTATCAGCGATGTGCCGGAAATACATAAGATAGATTACGGTAAACAAACGCTCTTATTTTTTATAAAATACATCACGGTGGCACCCGTCGCTGCTAATACGGTGAGAAAAATATGAATAAATTAATGTATTGTTTGTAACTGAAATATAAAGGATGTATTCTGCAGGCGGAACGCCATTCTTCTTTCTGTCACCGTAGTTTACCCAGAGTGAGCATCTGTAATGTTTCATTTCTTTCGACCTCATAATCATAATCATCATCATCGCCAGTTGAGAGAAGCGGAGATCGGCGAACCACCCTTGTCCACATTTCTTGCTTTCTGTTCGGAACAGTGCCTACTTATACCATATATGGTGGAATTTAGCTTTCTTCACAACTGCTCTCTACCGACTTCTATTCTTAGTCATTCTTATCTAGTTCCCGGACACTTCTTCCATAATCTGCCTCTAAATCACTTCCACTGAGATACTTGATCATGATGTGTTCTGTCATCTGGTATTCTTTTAACGTGGTTACTCACACAATCTTAGGATTGTTTCTTGCTCAATTAAATTTTCGAGCTCATAATTCATTTTTATTCTGTATGTTACATTTTCTAGTGTAGATAAATTATACAATTTTTAATTCCTAAATTTTGATTCCCAAAAAACTATTGAATCATGTGGGAGTGCGCATATTATCGACGCGATAGTTGTTCGATAAAAAAATTATAAAATTTCATCGATTGTCTTTTGACAAAACAGTTGACCAACTATCGGTTGACAACTGTGTACATTGCCGTGCATTGGCGTGCGCATACACTTTAATAAACAGTCGAGCCGTGACCGTTCAGTTGTATGGAGCACACACACGAATGTTGGGGCATCTCATTGATTATATGAGCAATTCCAACAACTAAACAGTTTAGTCGAATAGAAATCTCGGGATTCATCGATTTCTATTCAATAGTTTAGTCGCGGTAATAATCGAGTGGGTTTTGCGTACAAAAACGGCTTATTAATTATCTTCTATTTGGTTAGGCACCATCTTTCCTAACCATATGAGACCAACCACTTAGATGTTTGACAATTATACCATTTATTTGTAACCATAACGTAATAAACTCAAGTACATTCTACTATGTAACACCGACCGTATTATTTGTAAAAGCGGGTCTAGAGTAATTTCGAGACTATTTCCAGAATGGTTTAATTAGTACGAAACGCCTGTTGCAAATATGAAAACTTCAATAAATCATATTGAAGCACGAGTCGCAAATGTGTCACCCGGTACTAATATTGAAGATGTTCACGAGTGTCTATTAATAATGATGAATTCTGTGCAGCAGTTTCCTGAGCGTGATGCTAAGTAATCTTTTGTGTGATATAGCAAAAAAAAAGCGCGAATATTATATATAAAATATCGGTGTATATTTAAATATATAAAAGAAAAAACTTTATGGAGGGTAATCCAGAAAATGAGGAAATTACAGGTATATTTTATTATTCAATTTTATATTTTTTTAAATACAAAGTACATACTCTGACCTATTTCAGTCGTTTTATATTGAGCATTACAATTTTATATAAGTTTACTTCATATTTGTATGTTGTTTACTTATTTTACACACTCGTACTTCATATTTGTGTATTATTTACTTATTTTCTATTACTTTACTTAGTTTTTTATTTTTTTATAAATGAAACATTGCATTTACTTGAAGTTTTACATTATATTTATATGCTATTAATTACATCCTGTTTTATTCTTTATATAATATTTAGTTGTACATTGAATACTACACTTTGTTTATTTCTACAGCGGAAAGGCACTGTCTGTTATAATGCAATAAAATACTAGTGTAGCAGGCAGGGTACCGAAATATATGTCTTACTTTGTACTGTACTGAACTATAAATAAAATAATAAAAAAATTATTTGAGCATTAATAATATCTGTTGTAGACGTCTACTATCAGTCTATTTAGTCAGAAAACTGTTCAGCACAGTCTTGGGTGGGAGGTTTTCGACCATTCAAATCGGCTCGATAATCTAACCAGCGTATAATCCAGACTTTGTTCCAATTATCTCTTTTTTTCTAAGTTTAAAGAGTTCCTGATGGAAAATTAGATGAAAGTGAATTAAAGTTAACGATTAGTAGATGATTGCTACAGTGGGACTTTGTAGCTCATGAACAGATATGATAAATGCTTAAATGTAGAAGATGATTATGTAAAGAAATGTTTCCACATAAATACATCTTACACATAAAAAATACATTTTCCTCGCGGATTGCTCTACATGTGAACATTTCTAGAGGTTTTTTTTTCAAACCAAACTTTATACTACACACACAACTGAGTATTATTTTTATTACAACTATGTAAATAACAAAATGTGCAAATAAAAATATAATATTTATACTTGTTGACGAGAACGACGATGGCGAAAAGTTGCGCAAACGACAATTCAGAGTTGAGCGCGGAGCAAGTTGTCATTCGTTGCATTTTGTACAAAGATCATCTGATACATAGCGACCTTCACTACCAAATCTCCAAGATGAGAAAGCAAACTCACATCCGTGTACACGCATACAGTGTGAAGTATCCTAGTTTATCCCACTTAATAAATTAGTAAACTTAATAGTAATGTAATTGTATTAGGTGTATAATATTATTGTATATTCACCTCTGATGTAAAAAAAATGTTTCAATAAAACTTAAAATGACATAAATAATTAAAATATGCAGATTAATGAGAGAGCACGCCAATGAGTCCAGCAACTTTGTGCGTAGCACGTAGATTTGAGAGAAATTGCTTCATTTATGATTCATGTTATTCCTAGTACTGAATTGTAAAACCTAACTAGTAGCGGTAAAACTACAACTTGATACATACGACGTTATTGTCTTATCAGTGCCAGCTTTGTGGGTAAGATTTCTTGTAATAGTCAGGTCACGTCACGGTCTTACAGGTCAGTCTAAAATTTCAGAGTGTACCAAGAACTATTCTGAAGTTGTAGAATAAGACATGTAAAGGTGTTTTTTTATAGGTTTATGTTTCGAATTGTCAACACATTTTCCAGCGACAGCCGTTTTGACAGCTGACAGCTGATTTGTGTTCAGTTTTGTTTGCCATTTTACCATGAATAGACTTACGCCAGAACAACACTTGCAAATTGTGTAAATTTATTTCGAAAATCGTGGTTCAGTTCGCGAAACTTACCGTGCGTTACGTCCATTTTACGGTCGACATAATCGTCCATCTGAGCGAGTAATTCGAATTACCATGAATTGTTTATGCACCATGTATACTCTAATTAATAATACACATCCGCAGAGATGTCGTATAGTGCACACCGAAGAAGCTGTTGTTTCTTCAAAAATGATGCCAGACAGAACGTTACAGTTAATGGAGAGCGCTACAGATCCATGACTACTGACTTTTTCGTTCCTTAATTGAATAGAATTAATGTGGAAGGGCTTTAGTTTCAACAAGAAAGCGCAATATACACATTTTATTGAAGGAAACATTCGATTAGCGTATAATTTTGCGTAATGGACCAGTGAATTGGCCTCCTTGTGTGATTTAACGCTTTTGGACTATTTTCTGTATGTATATGTAAAGTGACTAGTTTACGCTGATAAACTAGAGACGATAGACGACTTGGAAGCCAATATCGTCGCGTTATTGCCGATATACGTCCCCAGCTGCTCCACACGGTTGAAAATTGGATTTCCAGATTGCGCTTTATTCGAGCCAGTCGCGGCACCCATAAGCGCGAAATCATATTTAAACACTAATGGAATAAAATTATATTTTCAATAAAGCCAATACCATGGCCATTACCACGATTTTGATGTGTTTTATTTTATTTTAATGTTCCTATAAAAAAAAAACTTTATGTACAGCCTGAAGCTATTATATCGACGCATATTTTTGCATTAATGGAAAGTACCTGCACTTTCATACCTCCTTGCTTGTTTAAGTATCGTATAAAATATAAACCAGAATTGTTCTTATAGATTCCTGTAATTGCACAGTAATTATACAGACGTAAGTATATTTTTGTGGGGTAAAAATGTTACCTAAATTATTCGTAGAAATGAATACAAAATCTCAATAGAAACTTTTGAAAATCTTCTCAATTGTTTGCGATATGAATACATGGTATTCGTGAAGATCACGTTATGAGGGACTAATAGTGAAGAATGTTTCATTTTTATTTTCATATCAAAGAATTGCTACATTAGCTTTAATTATACTTAATACAATCGTTACTATGTTTATTTTACTTTTATTTAATATAAAATAAAATAAGTTTAAATCTAAAGTATTAATATGAAATAAATGACTGCACTATGTTAAAATAATACGAAATACCTACAACGCTCTTTAATTGAATTGCATTAAGTGAACAAATTAATGGCTGAATGACTTTTAACATTGCCTCTCGTGGTCCACGGTAAATTAAGAGGCTGCACGTGATCACATTACACGTGACGTCCGGACTACTTTCCCAACATCACGAAATGTATGAAGATGTCATGAGAGAGATGACTTTGATTAAATAAAGTCATCTGTGATTATTTAATACAGCCGGTGATTTTCCGAGTGGTTATATCTACTGAATGCCAGTGGTGCATTTATTACAAAACATTATTTTATTTTTATTAATACATTTTTTTAATTATTGTCACCATTTCAATATTTTTTATACACTAAATCATAATTTATATTGTCATGTGAATTTTGTAAAAATTTTTGATTAGGTACATTTTTTTCTCTTTGGCATCCCACAAGGTAATCATCTAAGTCCTGTTATATTTATTCTCTTTGTCTATAATGTTGAAAAATATTATAACACTTCATCATCTGATCTAAGTGGGGAAAAAATAATTATCGATACGATCGATTCTACGTGTAATTATAATATTTGTACTAATTACTGTTCATAAACAAATTTTACACAAATGTAGCACAATGATCTCAATAAGGAAATAAAACAAAATTATCTTTTCTCTGAATCAAACTTCTAAAAGTTTTAAATTTAATAAGATACTTGGAGTCCACTGATATAGACAATAAATAAGATAAGTTAACTGATATAGATTATAATTTAATGTAAGATTTAATAAGATACTTGGAGTCCACTGATATAGACTATAAATAAGAAGTCATTTTGAACAATCTGGTTACATTTGAAATGCTGTATGATTAATTGATTGATTAGTATATATATTGAAAATATTGAATCCAATTTCAGAAAGTATTAACTCGGCAATGAATCAGAATAGTTCCAATCATTAAAGTGAATATGTCGATACTATCTTCCAGTACAAATTATTGTATTAAGAGTGTTTGACTGTTCGTAACTTCTACCCGAAATAGTTTTCAGTTCTGTTCGGTGCAGAATTCCAAGCTTCAATACTAATGCGTTCGCCGACTCGGCTATGATTAGGATCTATAACGATAATAACAAGGAATTCAGCGAGACAGATACGTTCAGTATCATTCTTCAGTTATACAAAATTTTAAAATAATATATAAGTAATTCAAATTTAGTTTTCAAATGTGTATTTTGATTAATTTGCATTTTAAGTGGAAGGTTACGATTTTTCAGACTTTAAAACAAATTATATTATCACATCAGAAACTCGAACATTGCACTTTCTATTGCCGGTAGTTATCTTTAAGTAATCAAGCTATAGTGAAACTATACAAAATCTTAGATTACATCTACAAACGTTACCTTATTTGTGAGACATCTCTTTTTACGGTTGTTACTACAATTTTTCGATAGATAAATTTTTCTGTATGTTGCGGCTCTAAGCGAGTCATTAAATTTGTTTTAATTTATTTATAAATATTTTACATTTCATTTTTATATACTCTATAATCTATAAAATTGTCAAAAATAAGGGATGATAAATTAAGTAAAAAATATTATTATTAAAAAATAATATAAATATTATTGATGAGATGTCAGCAATACACTGCATCGATTTACGGACTAGCTGTTTCCGACGATTATGGTCGCATGCAGAGAGTTTACCCATTTTTAAATGAAACATCAGGTGATATGATAATATGCAAGAATGCAGGCTATCGACATGAGATTACAGAGATCAGTTCGATTTTAAATCTAGGTGAATCAAGCTGCTGAAATGAGATATCTTAGGAGACTATCAGGGGTGACATTAATGCACCGAGAAAAAGTACCGCAATCATTGCGAACAGTCACGAGGGAGTTGAGACAGAACACCTCCAGAGAGGATATCATGACACCATCATTGTCAGCCATTTTCTGTCAACTGCTGGATGAAGGCCTCTCGAAATGTCTCCTACTTTTCTCTGTCCGTTGTTATTTACTGTCACGTATTTCCGCAGTGGATTTTAAGGCTTTCAGCCTCTTAATTCATCTCGAATACCACTGGATGACTGTATTTGTTTAACACATTTTTCTTCCATGTGATGTGACCTGTCCATTGCCATTTTTTTCCTTTGATTTTTCTTACAAGGATTTGTGAACAAATTTAAGTACGTGCAGTAAGTAATCATAAGAATAAGAGATATCATAGACATAATAAGTAATAGTAAGCATAAGAAATAATAATAAATAATAGTAAGAGATAATATTAACAGAAGTATAAAAAATAATAATAATTTCATATGAATCTTAACCACCAAGTTAATATTGCTAATTTTAAAAGTAATAATAATTTCACCTCTCACAGGTTGAAATGAGAAATGAACGATGTTAGAGTATAGATTATATCGATATAATAGTAAGTAGATTGCACTGGGTAATTGGCATTGTTTATGTTTTTTGTTTTTATAACAATTGCTTTTAGATATTTTATATAGTTTGCCGCGATTATTTCATTTTTCAACACATCTTTTGGTACAGAGAGGTCGAAATTAACATTTAACACGTTTATCCTCCAAATGATGTGGCTTATCCATTGCCATTTCATGTTCATGCCGTACTCTATTTCGTAGATATATACAAATTTATTTTCGTAGATACACTCTTGGCATTCTGTCATTCTCTAAATAATTTCTAGTTACATGGCAGTCTTCTGTGTAGAGTTTTCCGGGTTATTATGTATGTTTACGACCTCACATTGGATGACATTGCAGGGTCCATCATTAAAGCTGATGATGCTGAAAAAAACTTCGCCAGAGAAGTCGGAGACATACATCAGAATACCTTAAAAAATTCTACACATAAGATTCTAAACGGTTATGAATACCTGATGATAGTTTTATAAATACTAATTAAATGTATTAATTAGAAACATATATATATAATCAATTTTATCGAAAAATATTGCGCTACCAGGATTTGAACCTGTACCTCTTTTCCAATCAGGGGATGGTGCATTACCAACTATGCTATAATGACAGTATTTTTGACGAAAAATTTTCGAACCCACACGTTACACTTTTCAAATTAATACATCTATCGTTCCATTTTTTGAAAACCATCTACAATGTTTTCTTACGGAATCTCAAATACATTTGAGTAAACCGATAGCAGACGCCAGAATTAACAATTCCTTTTCATTAAATTTTTGACACATTGTTACAGCTTATATATTATCAAGGAGAACACATTCGTATTGTGAGGTTGTACGTATTCAGATCATAGGTCGTGATTTTTTAAATGCTAATTAAATATCTTTCTAATTAATACATTTAATTAGTTTTTAAAATATTACAAACAATTTCACAATAAGAATGTATTCTCCTTAATAATATTTTTATAAGCTGGAGTATTAAGTTATTTTTATTCTGTCCTATTTGATGTGTTTATTAAATGATAACAATAAATAAACAAATGTGCCAGTTTTAATTATATCGTTTCTGCTGAAAGCAAATACGAAAATCACACGCTCCTACTGGAAGCATCATTAGTGAAGTATCACAAGAAATTAGTGAACCGGCATGTGATATCTGAGTGTCAGCCTGGCTCCGAGAATCGCCCTATCGGTCTACAATATCTCGAACATTTTTACCGTTTTCAATTTGAGATTTGAACCCTACGCGAACACTCGACATTTATGTTCGCCATTAAAATGTTTTGGACGTCTGGTCGAAATGTTTACACACGAATCTCATGAATTAACGGTACCGCGCGGTACGGCGCGCTGGATGTGTTCGGTAATCTGGTTGTTGAGTTTTCGTGGAATGAGATAATTTAATAACACGCCTAGGCGATCAGTGATTGTAGTCCAGTAAATAAAGCGCTGGATTCTCATACCGTGAATCCTGGGTTCGATTTACAGTGAGGTAACAATACATCTATGTGATTTTCTCAAGCACGGGTGGTGTTTTAGTGTTAAAAATTAAAATAAAATAGGTATCATCTAACTTTTTGGCTATAATTAAAGCTTTATGACTATTTGAGACATATTTATTTGTAAATAAATATTTATTTTTAATGAAAATAATGCACTATGCCTTCCTCCCCATTCCTTTTCCATCCCGGCACGCCGTCGATTAGTCGATTGGCGACCTTGAGCGAGTGCGGTATACGTGAATCGGAAGAATTACAATATTATACATCTGAGACTTCGCGTCTATAGAGTGTTGGAACTCGTCGTTGTATAAAGTAACCTAAGACGAAATAGTGATTAAAAATACAGTCCACATTTGGAGATGTCTGCAGAATCTGGATTCCTTCCGGGATTATGGTGAGTATTCCTTCCGTATCTTGAATTCTTCCGGCATCTATGTTTATACGCAACAGCGTTTAATATCCCACATCTAATTTCTCCTCTTCTCTTATGTTTTCTGTCATTTCATTAAAGTTCTTCATCCCACTACACATCATCGATTTGGCCTTCTTCCTGAATAGTAGTTTCAGTCTATCCGCCCCCTCTTATACGATGCTCGTGTTCATGTTGATTTGTATAAATTTTTCGTGTAAATCCGCAGATATTTTCTTATTTAGGATTTTGTAAATAAATTCTATTATATTCAAATATATCTTCTGCGTAAAGGTCATCATTTTCAGATCTTCCAGCATTGTACTGATCCGAATATACATTATTTTTCTGAGTATTATTTTCAAAGTTTTATTTTGCAACACTGACAATTGTTGCATTTCCTCTCTTCGTTAGCCAAAAACAAAATGCTGCTTTTAATGAAATGCCAGAAAACATAAGAAAGGAGGAGAAATTGAATAGATTTAAAATGAAACTGACTAAATATGTAAAAGACAAGATTTTGTAAAAGAAAATATTTTAATCATGTTTATATTAGAACATATGTAAGAGTGTTTATATATGCACTCTGTTAAGAATTAAATAAATATTCATGGATGTGATTTCTCTAAGATTTTATTCGAATTCGCGTAAAGGAGACATCACCCTAAATATTTTGCTCTCGGATTAGAATAACGAATAGAATATCTAGTACCCACGTACCTTTACTGACTCTCAGAGATCAAAGTTTCATCTTTATTTGTAGGTAAATTTGATGAAAAACTAATACATTATATTTCAATGAAGTGTAAATTTTTAAAGTTTTGTTAATTAATTTGACATCCTGACGAAGGAAATTTATTTTGAAATACTAATTAACCGAATGTGTGACATTTTTGTTCTGTACGAATGATTTCATTTCTGCTGTCTACTGAGTGAGAAATCTCTAAATTAGAATTTATATTACTATTACAATCTCTAAAATTAGACTAATATATATTATAAAATATTACGCACTTTTTAACAAAGCAAAAAAATATAAAGTAAACAATTAAATAAATTTATAATTTATATATATGTAATAAAGTTAAAATAAAATAATAAAAAAGTGTATTTTTCTTTTATTTTTATTTTTAACTTTGTTTTATTAACCCACTTATGGAGTTAACATACATCTACCGGTTTCGAAAAATATTATTTTCTTCTTCAGGATGTCAATAACTAATCAAAAACATGTGTTATTGTTTCTTGTGTTTTAACAAATAAATTTTGTACCTAACTCAAATTGTTACTTACTAGATTAATCAAAATTACTAGAATAATTTAGATTTTTTTTAGTGGTTAATAAAAAAAGTAAGTAAGTAGTCAATAGGTGGTTAATAAAAATAAAAATAATAAAAAACTGCATCAGCGCTACTTGCTTTAACACTTTTACTAACTTTATTATTATCAACATATAAGTGTTTTATATTATTAAATCAATTGGACCCTTTAACTATTTTACTGCTATTTAATGTATACAATTTATACATTTATTTTATTTCGTTCATTACATATTATTTCATAAAATATTACGCATTTTTTTAACGCAGGTTCATGACACATTTTACCCGGGAAGCCCCCAAAAAAACAATTAAAATAAACAATTAAATACGCAACCTCGAAC
Source organism: Eubasilissa regina (assembly GCA_022840565.1). NCBI lineage: Eukaryota > Metazoa > Arthropoda > Insecta > Trichoptera > Phryganeidae > Eubasilissa > Eubasilissa regina. The sequence goes on from JAINEB010000018.1 coordinate 35,578,817, forward strand.
GCTGTTACTTAAATTCATGTATCCACAAAATATCGGCTACAGGCAGATCCTTCATTTCACTCCCGCCACTTCTCGCTGCCTCTCTCCCCGCGGCCCCCCGCGCGAGTTATCAACCACGGCTGTCGACTCGTGCTGCGGGCGGTGTATAGTTATCAACTTATGTTGACATTGAGAAGGAGGCGACAATGCGACAATACGCGACGATTGGCAACAGGCTCCGTGGGGCACCCATAGGCCCATACGGCGCGCGGGCCGCGGACCGCCCTCGCCGATGATGAATCGATATCGGATCGGCGACTCTTCGAAAATGACCCGTATAATGCGCACCGCGAGCGCACGTGCGTTTTAACAAGTTTAATCAAGTTTTTTTTTTGATATTTAGGTACGATTAATTTTTAATATCAGAAACACAACAGAAAATTATTTCTATTAATTTACTTTTTTTTGTTATAAGATTTGTATTATTGAATTATTACAAGAGACTATGAAAAAATCTGTTGAGATTAATATAAAATGTAATAGTAATAATTACTTCTGAAAAAATATAATTCTCAAAAAATAAACTATTGCGTTGCTCGGGATTTAGATTTAGTTATAATTAAAAATAGGGGTTTATGAAGGAGGAAAGTTAATTGTGTTTTACGCAGGTTCTAAATAATAATGATGTATGAGAATGATATGTCCGGGGAAGTTGGGTGGGAATATTTTCTTCGGAATCCTAGAGTGCAACTGAACAAAATATAACAAAATATTTAATGTAATACATATTTATATCTGGGGAGAAATTAGGGTAGCCAGAGTGATAGTAGAAATAGAATGTCTACGATGCTCAGGGTCCTAAATAGTAACTGTGCAAAATTTTCTTTAGATTGATCAAAAGGCAATGTTACAATGTTGTCAAATAACTACTTATTTTGTGACGAAACGTAAGTTTAATTAATGTCTGAAACACCACACATAATATTATTTAAAAAATCAGTTTTAACAGAATTGGCCTCCTGATATCATTGACGAATTACCTATAAAATGGAATTAAATTACAAATGACTGTAAAATGAAATCAATAGCTTGATTGTTAAATGTGCTCTGTTTCTAATTCCGATCATTTTAAAAGAGTAGGTACTATTCATCTTTAAAATACACTTTCATTGTAATCTGAAAGCTAACGTAATTTATGCATCTCGGTATTAGCAATCACGCTTCGATATATAGTTGTCATTATTATTCAGTTCAGAAAACTCATTGTCTTCCGACAACATGTTGAGTGTTGAATCAACATGTTGAAAGGATCTTTTTATTATCAAGATGACCATTGTTGATGCTTCATTAGTAAAAAATTAAAGTTGAGTCGAAGGGTAATCGTAAATCTTTCAATCTTTCTCCTCGTTTCGGAGACGTACATTGAAAAAGGCAAAATAAAAATGAAGTGAAGAAAATCGTATCGCGATCTGACTATGGAAGGAATCCGTACTTGGTTTACTCGAATAAACAATCTGATGCGAGATAAGGCCGTATGCATTTATTCATCTGACTGGAGTGCAAGCGGGATTAATTTCAATACAGGCACCGTGGAAGGACAAAACCGGAGACGTGCCTGACCAGGGGTGCCAGATCATATAATGTTATTTTAAATCGGTTTGAACAATTTCACAATATGAGACCCGTAGATAAACAAACGCGGAGCATGCTTAACCAAGTACAAAATAAGTATAATTGATTTGAACAATTTCACAATATAAGCATCGTAAATAAAACAAATATGGCGTTATAAATATACTGACCGGGAGTGTCAGAACACCTAGTGTTATTATGAATTGGTTTGAACAATTCCACAATACGCGAATATTAATTAAACAAATACGGTGACTGCCTAATAATGGGTTCTGAAAGAAATAGTGTTATTTAAAAATTGGTTTGAACAATTTTACAATATAGGCACAGTTTATACTGAGCCTGATTCGGGGTGCCGGAACACATGAACTAATTAAATTGTAATGCAATCTATTCATGCTAAACTCATTAAATTGGTTTGATCAGTTTTATAATACAGAAGATAGATGAAAGTCAAGATGTGTTAGATTAGGGGTGCCATAATACGAAGACTTATGAAATTGGTCAGGTGTTGGATAGAGGCGTCGTGAATGAATGCACTTGACCAGGTGTGTCAGAACTCAAACTCATTTTATACGAAAAGTAAAAAATAACCTGATACAATTCGAATGTTTTCCTGAGTGATTTTATTTTTGCAATAGGACTACATAATACGAAAATGTACATTAAAAACTTTTATACTTACTTACATATACATATGTAAGTATATAAACTTGGAGATATCAATATAAACATAATGTTGCGAATTATTTGTTAATTTTTATATCTTCCATACGAAGACCTGCTCGGGATAGACTATGGTCCATATCTCTTGAGGAACGGATATTGAAGGCTGGAGATAGTCGCAAAGAAACTGTCAATTTAAGGAAGAACGGAAATGAAACAAACCATCGGGTCGCACATGCGACAATTGTTTCTTATTGACATGTTTATAAAATATTTGGTGATGGTTATCTAATATTATGTTACATTACACACGTCGTCAGTAGTTACGTACTCTACGGCCGGTGGCTCCGCGGTTAGAACGTTTGAATGGAAACTATCGTTTGTCTAGGTGCATAGATTTTAATCCAACTTAATGGAAGTTTTAATATTTTATTTTCAGTGTGTACAAATGGCTTTATTTACAAGTGCTGCTAATAAAAGCTTAGCGGCGAGTTCTCGAATATAATCTCTCACCAGGCGGTATCGCAGTTGGAATGGAAGACACGTATGTCGCGTCATCACCGGAACGGCACATTACGTGTATAAATTATTTTTAAAATATGTCTAAATCGGTATTTAATTAGACTTTTTTTATATTTACGGTAATGCGGGCTCTACCCAGCAAAATCAATTATTGCATACGCGTGCGATTTTTTATAAATGAGATTTATTGCCTTATTAAACAAAACAAGTCCGAGGAAAATAAGTGGAAAGATTAAATATTATATAAATATATATTAAAAATTAACTATAACATGACGAAAAAAGAAAACCCTGGTTTGAAGACGCGTGGTTCTTGTACTGTATTATCCGAGAGTTGACGCGACCGGAGCTTTTTATATCACTAGAAGAAGTGCACACAGTCGATAGTGATTTGTCAGCGGTGGCATGATGGCCACAGGGAAGCTGAGGAGGAAGACAGAGCCTCCCACAATATGTACTCAACCAGTTGGACGCGAGACCTAACCACCCTGTTTCAGCTGTAGTGATCGTGTGACTTTAATATGATTAAAATCAATTCTATCTTTATACTTAAAGGTATTTATTTATTAATTTAAATAATTTAAAAAATAACAAACCTGTGACTTTTTCAGAACGGACGTATACTAACTTATCCATCCAATACGTCCGTCCTGACTAAGATACGAAGTATCGAGGTATTTAAACCGATCGATATTAAATGAATAAAAGTGGTTTATACAAAATCTCTTATATTTTAAAACTAATAACATGTATAACCATAAAATTAAAGCTGTATAACATTTTTATAACAGAACATACAGCATTTATGAAATATTCACCGCATGCGTGAACGACAGTCTGACAACTAAATAAATAAAAATACTCGACATCCTTATTTCCATTCGTTCGTGACGTATAGCAACGTAAAAAGGTCAGATATTGATAGTAATTCATGTCACATGGTATAAAACAAACCAGATATGTTCTCAAATTAATCACGCGAAAATGTGCGGTTATCACTTCAAATAAATTGAATTATTTTGCTTTTGTATTTTCTTATGGTTACACAAATTATTAATTCTCGACTTATTTTTCGTCTTTTTGACAGATTATTTCCAGTGTAGGTACACGATTATGTAAACGTGTTTGATGTGAATCTTCAGTGCGAGAACCAACATAAAATTCTCACATAACTAAAATTCAGTCATGGAAACAAAAACCAATATGCATCAGGTTCCTGGCATTAGCGACTGGAGCTATCGTTTCTAGTGCTGTATCTCTTCTTCTAGCGAAGCCTTTTTGAAAAGCCGAACGCCGTTCTCTGTTTTAAATTCAATAATAAATTAATAACATAGCAAAATAATAATTCTAAAAAATATGTAAAAATGCTTGTATTGGTATTGGAATTAAAAGTTATTTTGACCCAGATTTGTTATTGAAAAAAAACAATTTTGTACTTGTCTTAATGATTTATTAAAAAAAATTCGCGGTTAATGAGTTCTTGTTTTATTTTTTATTTTTATTATTCTTGCTAACTCCAGGTAGAGAAAAAGAATATGTTTGATTTTTGAAAATATAACACGCTGGGCACCTACGATACAATTCGTAACCGACCAGCGAGATTTGTCTCGCGAGTTTATTTGGCGAGGACAGATTTCACTTATTCGAAGTTAATTTGCTGTCCCGATTTGATTGTTCTAGAATGGAACAATATCGGCGATTCTAATGACGTAATAACTTATGTGAATCATTTTCATCTCGTGAGAATTGTATGTGAGTGCAACTAAGATATTTCTCTCAAAAAAAAAGTATATAGATATTTAATTTTCGATAAGAGCTGCTGGGATTTATAGGTTCGTAGCGAAAGGCTCTTTCATCGTCAGAGAGCAGATATAGCGAAGAGTTCACGATGTGCAGCAAACCAGTTCTAGGCTGTCAGTTCACATTAAATATTATAATTTTACTTCCACTAACGAAAATATTTACTGTCATGAAGTCTAATTTGTTACGTTTCGAATTACTCTCATCGAAATTTCATGTTTTTATCAGGGGCGAGTTGATACTAAGATTATCCGTTTTGTTTATATGGTACCACTGATCAAGTATGGACTGACAGATGCCGATACGTGTGCAAGATTGCGAAATATAGTTGTTATTTTAAATATAGTATTTAATGTTACTGTGGATGCTAATAATTTTTAATTTTTATTTATATTCAAAAATAAAACTTTTTTATTTTTTATGAAGTTCTAAGCGCATTTAATATCGAAGTAAAATGTCTGGCATATTAATATGTATTGGCACACTAATAAATAAATAAAATCTGTGATGTGGTGGTTAATTGAAATAATAAAAAAATAATAATCTTGGCAGGTCTTACGTCACACCATCTCCACATTATAATACAGATAGTGACATGAATATTGACTTCTATATCTCATTCCTATTTAAAGCTGCATAACACTCCGATAAAGAGTTTGTTAGAAGCCTTTTATAAAATTATACAGTTATCCTATAACAACGTGAATGAAATTAACGAATTCTCTTTAAACAAATAACAGATATCTCATACAGACGAAGCCATATTTTATTACATTTAATGGAAAAATATGGAAATATGGGTAATTACAGGGTTTACGACCTGTCTTCGGCTGGCTTAAGTGATCACTTTATACATATATAACGTTCACTATTTTCACCCATTAATCAATCTCCATATTTATCAAGTTTGTGAAAACACTTCGAATACCACTACACTATCGCCATCTGTGGACTAAATTTGATATTCATTTCCATGAAACAGCATATGTCACAATGAGAATTTAATTATTTTTTTAAAGTAATATTCTTCATTATACTAAAATACGTCGGAAAAATCAATATTTTTAAATTTTATATATTTTTTATTTTGACCAGTACCTAAATTATTAAAAATATTTGATAATATCCAAGAACACAAATACAATTCACCTACAAGGCGCTGTTATTAAACAAATATATATGTCATAGAAACGAAGCTATTTTAATTACTATTTATTTTTATTAATTACCCATACTTCCACATTTTTCTTTTCAATATAATAAAAACTAGCTTCGTCTCTATGACATATTTATTTTTTATTTAATAACAGTGCCTTTGTAGGTGAAAATCCAGTAATTGTGTGTTCTTGGACATATTCATGTATTGCGAATTCTCTTTAACTTATAATTAATTATTGATTGTTTAATTCAATTTATACATTAATTTATATTATATAGAATTTTATTTCTTATGCTATTAATGTCAATTAATAATTTGTATACACAGTAGCCATAGCAGTGTATTGGTAGACTCGGCGTCTGTACTTAAATGCGTTAAGGTATTATAATAATTATGCACCTGTTGAACATTTACAGGCAGCGTGTTTGCATTTAAATTATTACGTGTTCTGCTGTCAAAATGTAAATACTCTGATTTATTATGTAATATTTAAATAAATAAAACATAAAGATATATATAAAGATCCAGTTAGAAATAAAAATTTCAAATTAAAATCATCAAAGAGTGCAATAGTGCACTATTAAAAGAAAATATTTAAATTATACCCGTTACCACTAACTCTTCGCATTACTTTCAAATTCTCACAATTCTGTATTAATTAATTTTTCAGATTCCAGTCGTACGACCAATAATGAAAATAACCCTTTTTTAAAATACTATGAATGCCAAGAGACGCAATGTGAGTCGTGTACTATGGATTGGAATATTATACCTATAGCATATTCTAGTTTCGTAATTAAATTATAACATATAAAGCAAAATGTTTGCGTAATTTTCAAATTTTATTTGTTCTGGAAGTAATAAATTTCACAAAATATCGTGGAAGCACCTTGGGTCAATATAAGGTACCTACTAGTATAGTAAGGTTTCATTCATAGTACGCGACATTTGACATTACATTAACTGTATAAGAAATGTTGCGATCATATTGTCCTGGCATGTTGGTCATTGCGACTTGTCTGATATGAAAACTTAAACTTGAACTTTGAAAAAATCTGTACTTAACTAGAATTTCTGTGAAATAATTCGAAATAATTTTTTTTGTTTAGTTAGCATCACTGACTCGCGTATAGTTAGGTGTGTGAATGTAATTGTGGGCGTACTAACATAGATTAGTCATTACATCGCCACGCGTTTATCTTGACGAATTCATGACGATGATGCTTTCAACAATACTTCAGAGTGATATATTACACAATGATGTTTAAATATATTATATTTTTGCTTAAGTAATACTACAAGATTTTTCTAAGATCGCACTATCGTACCAGTACCTAATATTAGCAAGCTGGTCGGGTCCAGTACATGAACGTCACAATTTTCCGAAATTCAATGTAAATTTAAAAAAAACTCCAAAGTTTGCATACCTTTCCCACACCACCGAACAAAGTGAAAAATGCGAGTGACGCGACGAGTGGCGCGGAGGGCAGGCGCGCCCCAACACAAGCGCAGTGCGCCCCAACACGAGCGCAGCGCGCCCCAACACAGGCGCACCTCGCCGAGCGAAAAGACAACTGTTCGGTGACAGTCCGTCAAGGGGGAGAGGCAATAAATCCTGCGCGCAAACAGTTCCAGGCGCGTCCTCGACCTGCCCGAGACATCTGCCGACATCTCCGGACGTCTCGCGGAGACAGCCCGCTGCGCATGCGCGGAATCTGCTCGGATCTGCGATTCCGCCGCGGGAAATTTATGAACAGGCCGCTTTGAATTTCGAACCGTCGCATCGGGAAAAATCGTACGCGGCGTCGGCCGCGCACGCGCAAAAACAGGACGTTTGCAAAAATTGCTGGTCGTTAACGGAAAATAAGAATCCAATGATAATACAATTAATTTGCAATATGCATCGACTATCGTAAGAAACTTGAATTATGTAAGGATATGTTCGGTCGTGCTGTGCGCCATTCTCGATTCAAGTCGTTTCGTTTACATCGGAATATGTTTTTGCGCGACAGGTGGGTAGGTACCTACATTCGTTGAAAAATACTTGAAATCTGAGATATCGTGATGGCTATTACCAACATTGTATTATATGCTTTATTTTTATTATATGAATGCAATTATGTGTTATATACTACACATAACAATTTGCATATTCTATATATATGCATAACACTAAAACCAACCGGTTTCACAAAAATATTTTTTTTCATCAGGCTAATAAGACATAAAATTATTAGTAATCTTTGGTTTCAAGAATTCATTTTTAAATAAAATATAAAAAATACTTCAAGCACCTACCTGACTTTATAAAATATGCCTAATAATTTTATGAAATACAAAGTCAACTGTATAAAATAATTTGCAGGTATATAGATGTTAGAATATTTTTTCTTCTTAATTTAACAAATACCTACGCCCTTGTCTACGTACTATTTTTTTTTTTTTTTACATTTTAGTTCTTTCACGTTAACGTTATAATAAATAAATTGAACAATACAATAGTTTTTTGTTTTTGTTTAGACAAAAACATTGTAACTAAACTCAATTTCTGTTACACGTGACCATTAAAAAATTTTTTTCCATCACATTCACGTGTCACCCACACACCCTTAAATTATTTTCTCACTACTGTGACAATTAATTCATTTTATCGATTAAATTAGATAATGTTATTTTTCCTTGTATTATTCTTGTGACTAATTCGATATTACTTTGACCTAAAGCTTTAAACTTCAATCACAGGAAATCCACGACATACTTGGACCTGACGAACGAAGAGGCTTTGCGAGGAAGTGGCAGCAGAAGACCAACCGACCTGACATCAGGAAGAAGGTGAAGAAGATGATTGAATGAAAGAAAATTTATGACCAATTAATTTATCCAACTAACCGCTTATTCAAAAAAACCTATTTTACATCAAAGAAAAATTCTAGCCGGTCTATATTGTCTTTAATACCTACGTACATTATAATCGTGACTACAGCTTTTCCCAAATAAATAGCACAGTTTAAATATTTAATAATATTGAAAAACTCAGGAAAAATAACGACATAAAATGTATTACATTCTGTGATGATTAGAGTCTCGTGTAAAAATATTCTACTGTAAACGTTTTCATGACAAATTTTAATTCATAAATGTTCAAAAATATGTTGCAATACGAACACGTTTTGAAATCAAAACAGACACGTATAACACTACTACTCAGTCTAGTCTACTACTCAGTTACAGCACAAACAATATCTATATGAATCCAATTCTTCCCATGTATAATACACTTTTAATAATTGCCTAATAGCATACAAATAAAATAATTATATAATCTCTTGGCACTTTTTCACTTAACTGAATATGAAAAAGTATTGGTATCTGGATATTCCAGTTTTTTAAATATGGTGAATTTGAGGCTTCGCGTATTTAACCTGGGCAGGTACCAAATTTCAGTGTATTCAATAATAATTTAATCCGATACCAGAAGGTAAGGTACCTACTAATTATTCTATGTAAATTTGAAAATATTATTTATTTCTTGCAGTGACTGGCGGGCTTTCACCTAATAATATAGTAATTTATATGTAACTCTGTGTTTTATTTGAATAATTATTTTTTTTTAAATTAAGAGACCTTATAAATAATGTGAGTATTTTTAAAACTATTAAATAATAATAATTATAATAATACTGCGTTTATTCCAGCGTTATCAAGTTTTTTAAGACCTGATTTGTCATAAAGATAATACATATTATATAATATATTAAAGTTACGAAATATTATTTATATTATGAAGAAGAAAACTAAGGAAAATATAAATACATAAAAAGTTCAAACGTAATAAAAATACTTCAATGACAATTGCGCATGTAACTGCACAGAGTCAGCATATTACTCTACTGTCATGACTTTATATTAAACCTAACATAACTTAGTGTAACTTATTTATTTACTTATAATATTACTTATAATCTTACTTATTTACTTACTAACTTACTTACTTACTTACTTGTCATCACGCCATTTCCTCGCGGGGTAGCCACATTCATACATCTTCTAATAAAGCTCGTCGGTTATTGTAGCTTCTAATAGGAACATCTTCCAGTATCTGGTTACTCGGTGGTGTCCGCGGATGTCCTCTATTTCTGGTATCATCAACACTTGCGTCATATATATGTTTCTTACCATTCCCTCCTCATTCATCCGTTCCATATGACCAAACCACCTAAGTGATCTTTTCTTAATCTTACTTCTAAAAGGAATGTAAGCTGTCGTGACGTCGTTTTGTATGTAGTTATCTGATCATCAGCTAACGTAAGAGAACTAATATTTCCTAGAAAAAGATCTTTCAAAATAGTAATATTAAAATTGGTTAAGACCTAATATTTACATTTTAATTGATATTGTATTTGATTACATCGATATTGCACTGAAATATATTGCGAGTTGATAATTGATTTCCCTCGGCCTCTGAGTCGGCAGATTCCCGCCAGCATTGTTGACTGATAATGGCGGCGAGCATAGAGCATCCAGGCGGCAACAATTGACGGACAATCGCGGCAGCCCCATGTAAATGAACCGATATGGCTTCCATAAATCCGTCCGCAGCTCTCTGGTAGTTGCAAGCCGCTCCACCAATAAAGAACCACGGGATTGTGCTATTGATGTTGAATCGAATCGCTAATTGAAGTGGACATTGTTGTGTGGCATTCGCAATATTGTATGGAATACCGGCGGCCCGCGTCAAATGACAGGAGCTAAGCAGCGGTGATGATCTATGGTGATGCCAATTACAACTGAACATCGTAAAGGTTGTCGGCAGATTGTTGCTAGGGTAATATAACAGTCCTGCCCGACTCATTGCGAGAGACGCGTCGGTAATAACACACTGTGCTATACAGAATTTTATTAGATACGAAAGGTGTATTTCTGCATTAAAAAGAAACATATAATATTTTTCCCCGCCGAGACCCGCAATCCCCAGAAAATGTTTCTCAATTTGATTTATTTGGAAAACACAAGTCATTAACTTTTTTGCAGTTATTTTTACAGCATTTTTTTTCATCGTGTTAAGATATCCGTGATTCTCTAAAGAACCTCTCAAAAGAAATAAAATACAAATAATTTAAAAAATAAACTAATTTCTGTTGCAAAATAAATCGGTTCCGATAGTCGACCAGAACGCGGATCGAACCTTTAACCTTTAACTAAGCACGCAAATGAAATATTACCTACTACTACGATGACAATACTTTGTAGATGATTTGAAAATAAAATACATAATAAAACTGAAGTCTAAAGGCAAGAGATGCAGCTTCGAAAAAAATTTTTTGTCAGTTAATTTACACTTATATATTTTATTAATTATTAATTAAAGCGGAACTTAAACGAGCTTAAAACTCTGGGAAAGGGTGGCGCGTTTCAAAAGTAAAAATTGAAAAACGTTTAATATGTCTTTAATTCATTAAATAATAAATATGTATTGGTTGATTTATAGTAGATTTACAATTATTTGGTATCGCATTGACCGGGGCTGTAAAATAATCGGATTTTTTTTTACATTTCGTAATAATTTTGCATTCGATAATAATTGTGAATTAATGTGTCAAAAAATTTAATAATTTGTAACAGAAAATAAAACTAAACCCGCTAAATTGCGAACCCGTTGTCAAATTAACTGGAAATCCCGGTTTGAGCGTACGTTTGATAATTTAATATAAACATCTTATCAAAACGTTTGATATTAAATAGTTAGTAATTATTAATAAAATACACTTCTGCTTCCTGGATATGAAAGAAATAAGCTTACTTGTATTATTTGGTATTAAATTATCTTTTATACTTTACCGTATCAAAATAAAAATTGACTTAAATGGATTTACTACTAAGCCAACGAATGGTAATTTTTAAAAATTGATTTATTATTAAGTTTTTAATTTATTACTAACCTGTAGCCCATTCTGGAACGGTTATTTAAAATTTAAATAAATATGTAATTAGTCTGTTATAATTCTTATTCTATAGCACAATAGTTCTCATTAATTAAGCCGTGGTCTCGAAACTTATGTATCAAAAAAATATATTTGAATTTGTCTTGAAAAATATTCAGAATTATTCAAAGCGCACTTTAGATAGTTACATAATCAATTAAAAACTATAATATTTTTAACTATCCATAAGTCAATGATGCGTTTTAGATGATTTTTTCAATTTATTTTGGAAAATGTATCTTCAGTTCAAAAAGGTCATATATTCACCTAATTTGTGATTCAAAAACATCAATATAATGTACCATTAATAAAGCTTTGAAGATACACACAGGGTTAATATATTATTAAGGAAAACACACCTTTGTTTTAAAGATGCATTTTCAAGACATAGTTCTATGGTATTTTAATACAGATTAAATGAATCAACTAGAAAGATAACAGAAAAAAATTCATCTATCAAAAAATTATTTAGTTGCTACCAAGATTCGAACCATTTTATTTAGGAAAGCCCGTTCTCCATTTTTGTTATAGCAATCGAAAACATTGTTGAAACATTTTGAACTTATATTCTGTAATATTACCAATTGTTACATCTATTTAATTTTTAAAAGAAATCAACTTTATATTACGGTGAATCTCAAATATTTTTGCTTGAATCTGAATAGGAAGATGTCCAGATTCGAATCTCGGTAGCAACTAAATATTTTTTCAATATATAGATTTTTTTCTGTAGGTATATCTTTCCAGTTGTTTAATTTAATTTGTATTAATATATTCAAATTATTTTTTATGTATTATTTAACATTGTTTTTTTAACCACTTAATTAATTAATACACCAATCGGTTTCGTAAATCACCATTTTCTTCGTCAGGATGTCAAATTAACTAACCAAATCCATATAAATTACGTTATTCTAATATTTAATTTTTTTTTAAAATATTTATTAAAATAGTAATTTTTTGAAAATAAATCTAGTACCTAACTTAAATTGAATTTTGTGAATTATTAGAAATTTTTTTAATAACATTTTTTAGAATCGGACGTGTAGTTCAATTTTTTTTTTGTTATTTATAATATTTTGTTTAATTTTATACGCTTTATTTATTTCTAATGATTCTAAATTATTCAATTTAAGACCAACATTGTTAACCTAGATGTACAACATACAAAACCGGTTGATGTATTAATTAATTAACCACAAAGTTGAATTTTAAAATAATAAACATAATATATTATTAATTTACTGTACATCAAAGTTTCCTAGAATATATTGAAATATTGTATAAAAAAGCGAGGGAATATGAAATGAAAATCATTCCACATTTAATTATTAATTAAGATAATCGATTGTATTGCTTGGCAATTGGTTCGTTGATTGTTACAATTATGTACGTCATATTATTTTAAATTAAAGAAACTAGCGACGCAAATTCATTAAAATATATTACTTCTGTTCATCCCAATCTCTGAAGACCAAAGTCTCCATGTGCTACTAATACTTATTTATCTTTATCGTCAACGTTATACACAAATTAAAAGTGACTCAAATAGCAATGGAAAGGACTATGCTTGGAAGATCTTTGAGAGATTGATCACCTAATAAATTCGTCAGAGAACCAAGAAAACTCCGATCGAAAATATGATGGGGAAATAAGGTGCTTCAGTAGAGGTCTTGAACTGGTACATGATTCATCGGCCGTCCCTAAGCTCAATGGAGAAACTGCGCCAAGAAAAAAATTGACGGGTAACGTACGGATGAAAAGGGCTGACAGAGAATTGAGAATTGCCCATATTTAACAGTGGAGAGACGCAATGACGATGATGAAGGCAATTGTATAACTACGAGAGATAAGTAGAACGGGCACCTTTTAACGGTGAAAAAAATTGTTATTCATTTGTTGAGTGTTTATTGATGCATATTTAAATCAATATGTAGGCATTTACGTTTTAAAACTCCCTTAAACCTTTGAAGTATTATCATCGGGTACAGAACCATAAAAAAATACAATCGCCATGGATTCTGTTATTATTATAAAAACTAAAAATATGGAGATTTATAATATGAAAATAATTATTACAAATGTGTGTAATATAATAAATTAATGATATGTAATATAAAGATAAAATCTAGTCTAATAGACAAAAGAGTAAGTATAGTACATATTAAAAGTAATTACGAGTATGTAATAATATTTGAGCATATCCAAATCAATGTAGGAATACAATTACTTGGTTTTATCTCGAGGGATTGTCATCAAGATATATTATAGATGTCTCCCAGAGACGAAGCTATTATTTATATGGGGAGGTAAGTATGGAAGTCTTGGGCATTACATGGCTTACGACCTGTTATCGGCTGGCTTAAGTGATCACTTTACACAATGTAACGTTCACCAATTCTACCCATGCTCGACTACCAAACTTATTAAATTTTTTGAAGTTACATATATATATATATATATGTAATAATGTAAAGATAATAGATGACAGCTTGGTAATAATGTTATATTATTTGATTGGATGTGTAATTTTATTCTTACTGAAATTTGCCTCTGCTATCCACATTCTATTCATATTCTATCCACATTCTCATTGTCATTTTTTTAAAACCCTTTCTTACTCATTTTCCATTTGAAAATAATTATCATTATCACATTATTAAAAATTAGAAGTTAAGTTAAAATTATGAGTTAAAATGGATAAGAGAGGGGATGTAATGGGCGGTATTTGAATATTTATTATGTTTTATTGTTATTTTTATTATATTTCTAAATTTTCTAGAATGTCTAACGTTCGTCCTTTGGCGTAACTATGTATAAGTTGTAAATTATTATTATCAAATGAATGGCCCTCCATTCTTGCGTGGTCAACCGTTTCGGAGTTTAGACTGAAGTTTTTTTATAGATTTCTTGAGTTCTTCCAATCTTTTTCTTATTCTTTTTCCGCTATGTCCGATATAAAATACGTCACAATCCATGCAACTCAATTTGTAGATTCCGCTTTTTTCTTCTTGGGATATTTTTTATTTATTATTCAAGATATATTTTTTAATATTGTTTTGTAGAAAGCAGGGTTAAATTTTTGATCTTTACAGGAATTTAATAAATCTGTACATTATTATTCTCCATGGCTTTCTTTCGTCATTATCTTTTGGTATTTTATGATATAAGTGATATGTTGATGGTTTTTTCTTGGTAGCCCATTTCATCCCCTCTCTTATACATTTTAAGTCCCCCCCAACTCCACCTCCGTTAACACCAAGTACACCATATATTACTATCTAAAATGTTTTTAATTTTAGTTAAACTATAATATTGATAATGGGAAGATGTTTCCGAAAACGTTATATCGTTTAACACAATGAAAAGTGTAGTGGAATAAAACTGCGTTTTGACTCAATTTACATAACAATAATTATATTATATTGGGCCGGCATTGTAGTCCCTATCCGTGCATCGAGTTATTTTACCAATGGCATTAATTACTATCGGCATTTTACCACTTTAAAGAATCCCTATTAAAATACAATAATGATATTATGTTGAGCCAGTGTTGCAGTCCCTGTCCATATCCCGCATCGGGTTGTGTACGGTACAAGTCCCGTCCCGCTTTGCATGTCACGTGTTCGCGTGTCCCCGGATGGGCAGTCTTTCCCGCGGATTTATTTATTGTGCCACGTCATCATTTTTCCCTGTCCCTCCCTCGCTCCCGTTAATGGACATTTGCATTGAATCGTCCAATGGAACGCGGCTATTTAACGTCGCGTCCGCGCACTATCGTCGGACAAATCGGAGGATATTTTATAAATCGCTCCGCCGTTCGGGATGGCTGACGCGGCGCGTGTTCATTGTTCGAAGAACACCTCCATCGTCTTGTGGGTGATGATTTGCGTCCGAGGAGTGGCATAAAAAATGGCGAGGCCATTTTCACAATTTTTACATAAATAAATACTTAATACAAATTAAATGTATTAATTAGAAAGATATACATATAATATCAATTTATCGAATGAAATGCGAATTTATGTTGTTGCTACCGGGATCCAAGCCTGGATCTCTTCCTATCCGGTGAAATGCATTAACCGATTATGCTACACCAACACAGTAAGTTGACGACAAATTTTAAAACTTAAATGTTACACTTTCAAATCTTTTTAATTAATATATTTAATTGTAATTTGATATTTAAAAATATCACAGACCCATGTTCTGAAAAATTGCAACGTCACAATAAGAATAAGGAAAAAAAACATACTTAATATTTTAGTGAAAACACATTTTTGTTCTGAAGTTTCAGAACACACTTCTGTGGTATTTTTAATATAAATTAAATTAATCAAATAGGTATTTATCGCAATATAAAGTTGATTGCTTTTAAAAACGGAATAATAGATATATCGATTATAAAAAACTACAGAATATAATTTGAAAATTTGTATTAGTTGATATAGCGAAACTGGTTATCACATTCTCACACGTGGTATAACATGTAGTGAATTCGATGCATATGTAGTATGTCGCTATGTGATTAAAGTAAATGATACAATGATCAATAATTCCATGACGACTGCACACAATACAAGTGCACGCAAGACAAGAGCACGCATGGCAACCGCATAAAGGACAATTGCACACAGTCAACTATTTCTCTGCTGCCGTTCTTGACTCTATATTAATTAACCTAACCTAATTTTAAAAATGTACTTTGAAAATGTACACGAAGCAATAAAAATATTAAATAGACATGGAAGAAGTCTCGAGCTTACCCAAATGCTATCGGGACATGGTTTTTTCAAAAGCTATCATTTTAAATTTAAGAGAAGCGTTGATAATACAGGCCCATGCGATACCGAAAAGGAGCAAACCCCTGAATATGTATTATTTGAGTGCAATATCCATTCGCATGACAGGTGGAATATTTAAAAACTCTGCAAACTGCACTCTATACCAAAAGAAGTGTTGAAAAGTGAAAGAACTTCGGATGACTATATAAAATATCTCAAAGCAATTGTTATTAAAGCAAAACATGTAAATAACACCAATAATCTAGTGTAATCTACTTATAGTATTGCATTCTATACGAAAGATCATTACTATGGAGTTACTATAATTTTTGTTGCTACTTTCGATATGTATTAATATTTCTTATGCTTATTTTATTATGATAATGTTATTTATTATTAACTCATTCGCTTACATTGTTTGCTTATGTTTAATTACTACTTATGATTACTTACTTATATTTGTTTACAAGCCCTTGTACGAAAAAGCAAGGAGAAAATAAAGACAACTCAAAAAAAAAAACCTAACTTAATGTGACTTAACATAACCTTAAAGGAATATAGGCGACTGTGAGTTAACTTATATAAATATTCTATTAGATTGATACGTAATTATCCGCTGTTTTAAAAATATTATATTTTAACATGAATTTTATTGTAAATTAATTTGAAACAAAACTAAAAATGAAAACAAACTCAAAACATATCATGTATAATTATCATTCGAGGGTGTAGTTATCATCAACGTTAATTTACCGCTTATCATTTGTTTGGAAGACGATCGATTCCGCGAGTGAAGAAGCACTGGTTTTTGAGGGAATCCACGATTTAACATCCTCCAAATCGTCATAGACCTTGCCAACCCGCTAATTTTTCAGAGAGCGGTTGATGTGGTGATCTATGGAGACCTCGGTGGGAGAGCAGTGTGAATGGGGAAGAAAATTCAATCTCTTGCTTAGCCATAGATTCGATCACACGGCGTTCGATATGAGGGCGAGTGTTGTCGCGGCAAAATGACTAACCTGTTTTCCATCCTTTTTCGAAGTGGAACAATAAAATATGGCGTATATGTGTATGGTTTTCGATACGCATTATAACAAAAAAGGAGGATAATTATCCATCAATCTAATATTATTTTGTGTCCAGCTGCTTTGTGTGATGTTTTCTCTATATCCAGAAATTGTAAAATAAAATAAATAACTTAATATAGTACATTGTTCACAACGTTTCTGGCGCAATGTATTTAAGAAAATTAATCGTGCGAAGAGATACAATAGTTAAAATATATTTAAAGATTTCTGTAAAGTTTGAAGGATTTCCAGCATGAATGTGCTTCTCCGTACCGTTGGTTGTTTAGCCACGATATACAGCTTCAGCTGATCATCTGTCGTCAGCTCTCCTCCATTCACCGCGGGTGAAGTGGTGTTGTAAGATATGAGAGCGATCTCGCTCACCACCTCACCAGTTCACCGTTCCTGACATAAATATTTTGATTTTATATCGATTGGTAATATCAAATATTTTTTGATTGTTATGTTATAACGAAAAGTGTGTATTTTGTACGCAGAGTAAATATATTTATATTTTCTTTTCAGTCTCTATTTTTTTGTTTCGTGTAGTAATTTTAAAATCGGAATTATTTACAGATATGATTGTTAAAATATTAAGAAACGACATACTATTAACGCAAATAAATTTAATTACTCTACTCTGAATGTAATAAATCAATAGTGTCGTATTAGAAAAAGAAAAAATCCATGTTTAAATATTTTTGGTAGGAACTCCCTCATACCAAAGAAAAAAGATGATGCAACCTAATGTTGGATAACAACTTGTATAGATCACCAATCTCTATCTTCTATATTTTAGCTGCTTTCTATATTCTTTCTCATGTCATCGATTCAGACGATTCAATTACCTGCATCAATTACAAGACCTTTGATTTGATTCCCTTTTTACTCTATTGGTTATTGTATCTTTGTATTTTAGTCCTCCGGAAAATATCGGAATAGGGTAATTATTCTAACTATATGGAAGGATTTTAATAGAAAGAGTACGAACAGTGATGAAAGAAAAAGTATATGGGATGTGCAAGGGGTTTTTATGGATGGAAGAGGATCCATGGATAGAGTTACGAGATAAAGGTTATGGAAGGTACCTCCGAGTACAGAGTGAGTAGTAGACTTATGCACGCAATCGCATCCCTATATGAAGGAAGTTTTGCGTGTGTAAGAATCAATGGATTGTTCAAAGCATGGTTTTATATTACAAAGGGTGTCAAGCAGGGTTGTGTAATATCTCCATGGCTGGTCAACTTGTATATGAATAATTGTGTGAAAGAACTGAAATGTATTAATGTGGGAGCGAAAATGGGCGATTTGATTGTATACTGTTTATTGTACGATGCAGTATTAATGGCGAAAAATGAACAAGAATTGCAAAGTCTAGTGAGTAGAATGTACGATGCATACAAAGAAAGTCGAAAGTGATAGTATTCGAAAAGGAAGAAAGCAAGACAACGTGTAAAATACGTGTAGTTAATGAATGTTTGGAACAAGTAAATGAGTTTGTGAATTTTGGAAAGTATTTTTGATAGAAACGAAGAGACTGAGAAAGATATAGATAAGATAAGGAACTTGTCAACTAAAGCAAACTTAGCGGTACACAATGGAGTATTGGTACCGACACTGATGTAAGTAAGCTGGAGCTGGCAGAAGAGGAACGAAAGTAGACTGAAAGTAGAACGAAAGTAGACCGTGGAAATGAGATCGCCTCGGCAGATCCATTTATGACAGAGTAAAGAATGAAGAAATAAGAAAATAATTTAAATCTGATCTTACTATAGTGAGTAAGATTAAAAAAGGATCACTAAGGTAGTTTGGTCATATGGAACGGATGAATGAGGAGAGAATGGTAAAGAAGATATATGATGCAAGTGGTAATGGCATCAGAAATATAGGACCTCCGCCGAGGTCTTGGCCCGACCAGGTAAACCAGATACTGAAGAATGGTCCTGTTTGAACCCTCAATAATTGGCGAGCTTGTATTAGAAGATGTATGAATGTGGATGAGTCAAGAACTGTATGTCAGGACAGAAGAAGCTTCATGTCACGTAGGCCACGTTAAAGGATGGAAAGGACGAGAAATATCTCCAACCCGTTGAACCGACCGAGTGGAAAAACCAACAGTTATTTCTTCGGAGATAGCTCTTAGATCTCCAGGATGACGCAATAAATGGGAAAGTATATCAATAAGCTGGGAGGAGGAGAAAATATCTACAAAGCCATGAGATTATTTGATTTAAAATTACCTCTGCTGACGATCGTCTGTAGAGATCGTCTGAGAAATGAGATAAATAATCAGAAGACTTTTGTTTACGCCATACTCCTTAGTCTTCATGGAATCATACATCTGCCAATTTTTTAAACGATTCTTGTATAACAGTTTATTTGAAGTGTATTATTCCTCGAAGTGTTTATAAGATTCATCGATCTTTATCTTTTTTCTTAAAACCGCGACAAAAATATAATACTTCTACAAATTCGAACGAGTTCTTCCTGGTAGTTTTTTTTTTTGTGAGTTGTCTGTGTGTACAATTAAAAATTATTTACATATTTAAAATTTACAAACGTAATAAATACATTACATGTGCATTTTTTAAAATAATAACTTTTATTACAATCTAGTTATTTACGTATCTTTATAACATGTTTATCTTATTAAGTCAAAAAAAAAAAGTTTTTTTTTTTTTGCTTGATTTTCCATTTCATATAAATTCTATACTACTTGTGTAGTTACACATATTTTTTTTATTATTAATTTTATAAAAGCCCATAAGAGCGTGAATATAATATAAATAAAAAATTAGATAACACTAATCTTTCTCAACGATCTATCGCTTCAAATGCTTGATACATCGTTTACGTACTAGTATACCACTTGTTGCCGTATGTACAAATCGATAGCTAGTCCTGGGTTTACTATTGGTAATGTTGAATACATTCATTCAATCCATGCAAATCTAAGTACACCAATCTTTGTGAAACTGGGCTGATAGACGCCGATGGTCGCTCTCCTTACAGTCTTGAAGCTTCTTATCTCCGCTAGCCAGCCTCCGAAACTTTATCACAACCAAAAACCGAAAAATAATAGACAAAATGTTTTTATATCACCGTCGTCAAATATATCCGTCCGATTTCGAAACTGTCTCTCATCAGTAGCAGTTTCGCTTTTGTTTACTGTTTTAAATTTACACAAATAGAATGCATATATTCAAAATTTATACCAGGGCTACCTATCGAAGTATAAAAACGCGTAAACACCCTTTATAGAGCAAAATAATTATTTTGGAATTTGAATTTGAACTATCATATTTTAAAAAAACACGTTGATTTTTGGAGGACAACGCAATTTCCAATTTATTAACCAAAGAACTTCTCGACAATGTATTGTGATACTAAGGCTACCTTTACTATGGGTGGTATTAGAAATTTAGGCCTTAATGCGACTGGTTAATATATTAACCAATTTCGGCCTTTGCCATATAAAGGGATAAAATAGGCCTAGGCCCAGTTCAGCCGTAAAGTATATTACTGTTAAAATGACTGGAATTTTTCGTGACATACTGTTATTATTTATATTACAATATGTTTTAGTCATTATCAAAAAAAAAATTTTAAATATCACAAGACATTTATTTTTTGGTACATTCTTGCAAAATTTATAAAATAATTCTTCACGTCTTACGATGATAAAAATATTGACGGACTACAAGTACAAATTTTTTTTTTATATATATACTTTTATTTATTTTTAGGTACCTACTGAATCCACAAATAAGTTTACATACTTGTCACAATGACCAAACTTGGTAGTTTTCCGGGTCAGACAAATTAAAAAGTCTACATTAATATGCAGTTTTTTTCTACCCTATACATCAAAGGTCGTGTATCACTGGACTATCAAGAAGTGGATGTATCCGTTTAATAAATATGATATCTGATGGTACTTAAACGATTCCGTAGCTTAAAATTCCTTAAACAGTTGACAATTCGGAGAGTGGTCTTCTACGAAACGAAGTGGGTGTTTTTTATACCAGTTTGAATTTTCTTGTTCTTTTATTGCCGGGCTAATCTGATTATCTTCTTTGGCCTCACTAATTACTGAAAAATTAAAAGTTGTTCAAGATAATTAATGGTCGCAAACACTTCTCAAGTCGATTAAAAGTGACGGGAGCCATAAATTATGATAATTTCACACGGCTTCTTTTACTGCATGGATTTATTTCACTATGGTGACCAGATTTTGTTTATGCAACCAAAACTATACTAACGATATTATTACTATATTAGCAATATTACTGATTCTGATTTGTTTAATCTACTGATCATTCTGTCTTATATATATATATATATTATATTATACTTATTATCAATGTTTCTTCTTAGCAAAAACACAAACGCACACAAAAAAATATACCTCTTAAATTTTATCTTAGAATTTTAACATTAAATATATAATAAAAGAGTTAAATTACACGAAAGACAGCCACACGATAATAGTACTCCTTAAATAATATTTCACCGAGTACAGAAATATGTATGAATAACAAAAGAATTAAAAAAAATTCAAGATTTGATTTTTTTTTTTGTTTTTTCATCACAAAACATCCGACATTCGAAGTGACACGAAATAATAATTAAGTAACCTTAAAAAAACATTATTTTTATATTATTACTGCTTATATTTGTATTGATATTTGTGTATGATACAAGAGAAAAATACTACCTACCTCGACATGAATGTATTGAGGTGAACAGGTATCAGTGAATGGTGACCCACCGCTTACCATACCGATCCTTCACATTCACCGCCAGGTTGACATTTTTTAATGCTACCTGCCAACCACGCTATGCTGTGTAGCGGCAATGCAACACGGCATAGCTGCCGATCAATGACCACTCACTGTCCGTACAGTGTGGGAAAAAAATACATTTATTCAGTAAAACACAAATAAATTAAATTCACACAACGGTAATAGATAAAATATACACACAATAGGCACGAAGTGGTATCTACAACAAATGGCGGTTCCTAAGTTCCTGAGCAGGGATCAGATGAAATGCAGCTGTAGTCGTGAATAATATATAAATAATATTTTGTACTCAATAAAATCTGTTTTATTAAGGAAAACACATTCTTATTGTGAGGTTGTAATTATTCAGAACATAGGTCTGTGATATTTTAAATACTAAATTAATGTATTAATTATAAATATATACATATAAAATCAATGTTGTATCCCGGTGACGCAAAAACAATATTTTTCGACAAAATTGATTTTATATGTATATATTTATAATTAATACATTAATTTAGTATTTAAAATCTGTTTTGGTTGATTTCTCCCTCCGCGAACAAATTACACAAATAATCCTTTTCCTGATTGACCGGAATTGCTTATTGCTTTGCTTACTAAAATAATTGATAATGCGTTCAACTTTAATCTTTTATTCTTGCAAATTGCTTCATATTTTTCTTGTAATTGTCTCTTTCGAATTTCGTTAAAAATATTTATTTGTAACTCCGGTAACGAATTAGATTTTTTTTGTAACTATTAATAACTAGTAACAATATATGATATACTGATGCTAGTTGGAAATATATTAATCATTAAAAATTATTACATTTTTTAAATGCCTAGTTTTAAAATATCGCACACCCAGATCAAAACTAAGACAACTCAAAAAGTCATTTTTCAATAGGCAAAAAATAAAAACACTTTTCTCTATTTTTTGTTACTAATGTTATGAAACTAAATAACATTTTAGGTCATAAATGTATCCTAAAAAGACATTATTCGAGAGCTGTGGCTAAGTTAGTTGCGTACACGACAGAGTATCCGAATACAATAATAACTCAAAATTCTTGTTTTTTTAGTTGTCTTAGTTTGTGAGATATGTTCAATTAAAAAAAATAATAATACGTATTCTTACGCATTTTTGGGTCGTACCTAAAGTTAGAAGAAAATGTTAAAAAATTTAAAAATACGACTCACGAATTCACTTTACTTTATAAACTCACTTTATGAATTAAAGTGAATTTATGAACTATGTGAAGTAAAGTGAATTTATGAACCTACAGACAAGTGTCTAGAAGAATGCCCTCTAGCTATTACGATTACGTAAAAACTTGGTGTAATATTAAAAATAAAAGTACATAATTTAAATTTAAAAAAAAAGAATATTATGAATTCGGCTACCAATTCTTGAATAAATGTATGTTTTGACTCCTCTCTCTCACGCTAATGCACGAAAGAGAGAGCGCTTTGTGTGCGAGTCCCACAATCTCCGCGACTGTGGTCTCCTTCATTACCATAATCAGAACAGGTATAAAACACCTACTTAAGTTTAGATTTAGTTCATTATGATATTATATAAAGCTGTTAGCCGATACTCGTTCAATATTAATTAATATGAATACGGTCACGTGATGCCTTCAACAAACTGACATTTGTTATTTTAGATTGATGTCTGTCTTCAGTCTGCCATTATGTTATACGGGACTGCCCACTCGCGTCATTTCATCGGAAAATATCCAACTAAACTGAGCTTATTACTAATGTCTATTGATGCCTATCTATGTATAATATATTACGTATTGTTTTAGTCATTTGAAAATGTTCTCCCACAATCCGTATGTCCCTTTATGGGTTTGCACCGGTTCGCACGAACCGGTTGTTAATAATAGTAAACTTCACGCGGAACTACCAGTATTGTGATACTGATACGTTTCATAATATTGAGAATTGCTGTTAATTTTAGCACGTTCAGCACAAAGTATTTTAAATTGTTTAAAATATTCGATATCATTGCTCCTAACAACTTACAACATATGCTATTCTTTTAAAATACCCCCCAAGGTTCTCTAAAACAATAAATCGTGATCGGGAATAATAACTAAAAGTGCATTCACATTAATGGTGGTTTCTAAAATTAGTTAACCTAACGGATTTTTATTTTTTAACGATATATAACTTTTGTTAATAACTGAAAACAAATGCAGATTTCGAATGTGTCCAAATAATTTTGAATTTGAAACATCGTTGATCGACGTCACGCATAATAAATAGGCACGTAAAATATAATTTTGTAAATTATTAAAGTCAAATATTATGATAACAATGTTAAAGATATTGTATAAAATAATCGTAGATAACATAGAATATCTAACCTTTCTTCAGCGGGTACCTCAGAAAATTTGTCAGTATTTATAAATATCGCGTTTGAAAATTACATATACACATTTTTTTGTATTTTATTTTCATTTATTTTTGTGTTCTTTTTTTATGAATATTTTTCAATTAATACAACTGAATGAAATTTTAAAATAATTTTTGGCTCTTAAAAATATTTAACTTAGCTAAATTTAATTAAATAATAAGAAAAACACTTTGTTTAAGACAACTATTTATCGATACATCAAACTATGGTGTCTTCTTCAGGAAACAATAAAGGTGTTTGTAAATATAAACAAATGGCTCTCAAATATGAAACAATTTGAAAGTGTAACATATAAGTTAGAAAATTTGTCGTCAATTTTCTGTGTTGTTGTAGCATAATCGGTCAATGCATCCCCGGATAGGAAGAGATCCAGGTTCGAATCCCGGCAGCAAAAATAATATTTTTTCGATTGATTGATTTTATATGTATATCTTTCTAATTTGTATTAAAATATCAAATATGAAAAATTGCAACTTCACAACAGGAATGTCTTCTCCTTAAAAATGAAAAAATAATAAATATGTTGTCACAATGTAATTTTGCGAATATTGAAGGACTAAATTTAAATGTATTTATAAAAATATAACTCGTGTATTTATACCATCGGGCGTTAATGGTAATAAGATGTCATTTAGGTCTATGGCATATTCCTAATTCTTGAATTGTAAACAATCGGGTACATAAACTATATTTGCAAAATATGTAAACTAAGCACGCGAACGCCTTAAGTCAATAAAAGGTCACATGTTAAGCGTAAACGTTTTAACCTTTAAAGTGATTTATGTTTTAACCTTTAAGATAGAGTGTTGAGAATATATATCGCGACCGTACTTTCTGTGTGATCTAACTGAATGAGACATTACTACTCTCTAATAAAATTCTTGCTAAGACCGTACAGACTATAGATAATCTAATCCTATTCTTATCATCGAATCATCATCGTGTTTCAGGCCTATAATCAATTTAATTATGATTTCTGTTGAGATTTACCTCAACAGTCAGTCAAACAGTCCTGGTCTCCTCAAGTAAGTTTCGCCACTCCGATCTGTCCTCCACACTATACGGTTCTGGATAATTTCATTTAACTCAAGCTTGAGTCTTTCAAGACTCCTTCGGCCAATGGGTTTTGCCTAAAACACTTTCTTCGCTGGTCATTTTAAGTCCATTAAATGCGACTTGCCCACCTCAACCATGCTATTTTGATAACTTTGACAATTTTGGGTTCACCGAGGTATATTGGCTTGCAATACCGTGTCGAAAACAGGGTGTGTCGTTCTCGGTGTATTCGTTATTGTGACGTTATATCATTTATCAATCGTCATTACAATCTAACACAATCATAGTCACAATAACGGTTTAACCATCACTAATGGTATCCATAATCATCAGTCAAAAAGGTCGGAAACTCAAGACAGAATTACCCAGAAAACAGGAAACTCAAATTGAGAACGGCCAGGAAAAAATGAGTTGTCAAAATTCTAGCATTAAACTAAATAATATTACATTCCATTTTGTGTTTTGTATTGATTCGAATGGAGGGTACGTTATCGTCAGGGTTACGTTAAAATAAGTAGAGACGTTGGAGAAAAATGGTAGAAAAGCCCAGAAAACAAACCTGAGAACATTTTAGCGCAAAGCTAAATAGTGTTACATATCAGGCTTCCGGAACTCGGCAGTTCCCGGGATCCGGACGAGCGCGCACCACTCGCGTTTAATGAGGCCATTAAGTAATCACACGCAGCGGGTATTAAAGCGCACTTTGTTTACCGCTCGTCTGTCGGCGGGCCGCGGTCTGCGATGCTTCTATCACTCCCGGCCTGATAAACACAGCCACGCCGGCAGCGGCGCGGATGGAAGAACCGATCCGAATTGACATAGGTAATTGCTGAAATGATTTTTGTAAAATGCCTCCCGTAATGGAGCACGCGCCGTGTACGGGTACGACCCTATTGCTCGTACATCTACTGGTGTAACATACCTAATGCACAATATTTTGGGGGTAGATCTTCTTCGTTTTTAATATTCTCATGGGACACGACCAATGTTCCCTCTATGCGCGCGTATCATAGCGCACACAAAAAAATATAGCGCTCACACAATTTTTAACAAGACTTCTTAAGGCCTTCTTTTGAAGGATGGCCACTGTACGATCTCTAAGTCGCACTTCCTGTGACATGGATTACGATAATTCTGGTTGTAAGTAGGAATCACCGAAAGGTGGCAAGGAATCAGAAGAAGAAGAAGGTGCTAAGAGGAAAGGAATCTTTGAAGAAGCAGCGATCTCAGGGAACCGGGATTTGGAAATAATGCTCGCCTTACCTTAGCCTGATGCCTCCAAAATCCTTGCCGTCGCCCCCGAAATCACACACAAAGCTTGCACGCGGATGGTGATGATCTCCGCTCCCGACTGAAGATGGTGGTGTTACTGTTCACTCACGGCACACACAAACAAACACTGTGCTCACAAATAAAAGATCACACAAAACAGTGCTGGTGCACTGGAGTTGAACGGTCCACAACGTGAATGATATCGCGTTGTCGAGATCAAATAAAACAAATATTGATCATACTCGTACTTTTAAAATTAGCAATATTAATATTGTGCTTTAAATTCATATTTTTTATTTATTATCTTTGTTTTATTAACCACTTAATTGAGTTTAAATACATCAACCGGTTTCGAAAAATACCATTTTCTTCTTCAGGATGTCATAACTAACTAAAAACATATATAATTGTTTCTTTACCAGAATCGACCAAAAAGAACAATTATTTAAAAAATAAATTTAGTACATTTAGTAAGTTTAAAAATATATAAATATTGATCAGTTGATGTCTAGTGGCGTCAAGGTCCCAATTTACACTGAAGACTAAAAATAGAATGGGTATAGGATGGGAATTTGGACGCGGACATGTAATAAAATAATTATTCGCGGCCTATATTCACGCGCGCTAAAGGTGTGGTTTACGGATACGAAACAACTACCATGTTGCTGTGTGTTAATTTATTCTGTATAAAATCACCAACTTTTTAGATATTACACAGCCAAGATTACTTTTTTCTACCTACGCCTCTGCTGTCTTCTACCTTCTCCTACATAATGAGTTGTAAAACATCATATTTCTCATTGCGGAGAATGTGTTCAAAGTATACAGCTTTCCTTGATAGTTGTTATCAGTTCTCTTGACTTATTTATGCGTTTCAATACATCTTCATTAGCAATGCGGTCAACGCGGTACCTAACAGTGGCTTTATACTGGTATGGTAAAGTTTTTTTTATTTTCTCCCCCAGCGCACTTAAAATAGCACAAAAGACTGTATATCACATCGTGATGCAAACGTAGAGGGAATATTGCACATGACCTCAGTCACAACCGGATATTCGTCTACCTCTTGCAGGTCAATCTTGACATTATCTATCCAGTTTCATCTTGAAGTTCTCCTCGATCTCGATCCTATTGACTTATGTGTGAGGTATTTGAACGGGTTACGGTAATCGTTTGCTCTCGCTATATGTCCCGCCCAGGTTCTTCAATCTCCTCCTAGGTTATCATGTATTGAATAGTAAATCTTTTGCAAGTTTTTATTTTTGACCTATTTTCTTGCGCTAAACTGAGGAACCAAACTTCCCATCCATATAGAATGTTCGGTCATATCAATGCAGTATACAGTTTAATATTAAAATTTTGTTATCCTTCTCCTGCATGCTGTCGAAAGTCTTTCTATAATTTTTAGCTCCTGGTGGATCTTGAGCGCGTCAGAGTAGTCGTAAATGTAAAAAATTCGTAGTGATGCGATTATTTCGATTAATTTAAGTATTTTATTAATTCCAAATTGAATGTAAAAAATGAAAAACATCGAACTTCGAGTAGCCAGATTTTTTTGTTAGATAGTTAAGGACCTGAAACACAGGTATAGAAAAATAACGGGTCAATTTCGCAAATATTTATTTCAAAGAGCGTAGCTGAACATGATTATGTAAAACAATAATATTTTTGACACACACTTCGAATATTCTCGTGATTTAGACAGTTAGTTATTCGTCCAAGAAAGTGTTATAGACTAGGTCTGTTACTTATATTACTCATCCAATAATTGTACAAACATTTAACGTGTATGCATATTTACATATTTTATTTGTACTTTTACCGGTATTCGTACCAGACGCATTCAAACCATTTTGAAATCAAAATGATTTCGGAGTCATCGATCATCTAGGTGTCAAATTTTCAGATTATTTTTTTGCATCGCTTTATATTTTATTATTTATTGTATATATTCTGAACATCAAATTTGCATTCATTGAATTTTATTTAAAAAATAGTTTCACTTGATGAACTTTGTTACAAGCTTAATTATTAAAGATATTAAGATATTCTATACTTCTATTTTCAGGTCGTATTCTTAACCATCGTAAGTATTCTCGCTTGTTACACGGGTGATAGGGGTTCGGTTCTCCGCCGGGGAGATTTTTATTTTATTTAACAGAATTTATATATTTATTTTTTAATTTTTTTAGATTCGAACCTAGATCTCTTCATATCACGGAAAAATGTATTAACTGATTATGCTACACCAACACAGTGCATTGACGATCAATTTTTGAATCTATATGTTAAACTTTTCAAATTGATGCGTCTATCATTCCGTTATACCTATGTTCTGAATAATTACAACTTCACAATAATGTGTTCTTAATAATACATAAGTTGAATAAATGTTTCCAAAATTTAATAAAAATGAATTAATAATTCTGGTATCTCCTATCGGATTACTCAAAGGTATTTGAGATTACGTAAAAATAAAGAAGATGGATTTGGATATATCCAGGTTCAAATCCCGGTAGCAACAATAATATTTTTCGATAAAATTGTTATTGCTAAATTATTCAGAACATAGGTTTGTGATATTTAAACGTATTAATTAGTATTTAAAGTATTTTATACTATTTGTTATTTTTTAAATTAATAAAATAAAGTAGCTATTCAGAGGTTTTCCCTTATGCAATGTTTCGAAACTGTATAATGTTTTAACAGGCACCCACACCATCAGCCTGCTACACGTGTACATATATGTATATTCAAACTAAATTATATAAATTATAAGACAATTATTATCTGTTATTACATTTCCTGATAGAATAACCTTGGCCTTCATATAAGGAAGTATATAAAGTTGTTCTCTGAAATACGTTATCGTATATTTAAGTCTAATTTTATTTTTTAAATATTTTTATAACGTTACGATGTTTTTCTGGAAATCCATCTCACGTCTCCTTACCTATGGTAACTTTCTTGCGTCAAGCGTCAATCAGCGCCTCCGCTCTTGTTAGGATGGAAACAGAAAAACGTGTTTACATCTCTCTTTCCGAATTGTGTTTACAAAAATGTGATAAATATAGCTTGATTTACTAAATCACCTTTACATTGAAACATTAATTGTATCAATCATATGATCTTGGTGTGGGAAGCCTCATAAATATTTGATTTATCTCGCCAATGTGGGATAAAACAATACAATGTTTTGTACAAGCAAATATACATGTTACATCATAATAATAAAGTACGCATTATTATATTTAATTTTTTTAATTTAATATAATTTTCTTCTTAAATAAAACAACTAATATATATGATGAAAAGTATTTTCATAAGCGACATCAAACATAATAGAGATCATAATATAAATTATATATTTTTTAATATAAAATTTATTCAGCGGTTCTGTGGTAAAAATTGTCAGTAAAACTGCGTTTGAAAATTTATTTTAAAACAGTACCGTGTTTCGTACCCAGTATCGGTAAAGGTGACAAAAATGTTACGAAATTTTTCGTGACAAATTTTGCTGATTAAACATAATCTTTGTTTAAATTTGAGTCCAGTGAATAGGATTCATGCGTTGTATGTGACCTAATGACAAATGTTCACAATTGACAATATTTATTAAATAATAATAGGATAATATGATACATAATGTTAAAAAAAAAAGAGCGTGCGGGGTCACTCGCCTCCACAATCATCATCACCGCCGATGACCCTTCAACGCACCTCAGTTACCTGTGCGTAAAGCAGGACTCTTAATAGTCACATAAACACCCGGTACCGACGATGCGAGATGCCACAATAACCATCAACCAGAGCCGTCCCGCTGGTCCAGATGCTTTTTTGTCAAGATCTCTAGCAAATACTCCTCGGTGTAGATTTATTATTGCATATTATCTATTGCAATAATTAACTTCTGTCAACAATAATAGTTTCTCTTGATCAACCTGCTTTCTCCACACATACACATACATAAGACACACTCCGCAATCATATTTAGAAGAACATGTAAGCATTGGGTGAAATATATGGGGGTATCACAGTAAGCACTCACACACATAACCTTCTGATTCTTACAACATATGTACCGGTTCATAACATTCAATATTAACTGCATCCTCTCACATATCCCCCAAAGTGTAACCCCGTCATCATATTCGACGTCGTCATGTTCCAATAATTTAATATTTATTGCCAACTTTAGATGTGGTTATTCATTTTAATGTAAATTATTTATACAACCGATTCCTGAAAATACCTTTCCTTTCATAGGAATGTCACAAACTATATATTTCAAATTATTTTAATGTTTTTTATATACATATATATATATATATAAATATATATTTAAAAAAAAATAAATATATATATATATAGTATTTAAAACATAGATTTTGTACCTAACTTAAATTTTTACAATGATAGATGTGAAAATTTACTAAATTATTCAAAATTGTGGTTAAATTTGATTGATTACCTATTTATAATATTTTTCTTAATTCTACACGCTTTTCTTATTTCTAAATTATTCAATTTAAGACCAACATTGTTTATAAAATAGACAATCCTAAATTTTTATCAAAATTATAATAATTTTCTAATAAATGATTCGAAAATTCTGAAAAATCATGATCGTTTAAATATCTAAGTATACAAACTATTCTCAAAGTGGAATAGTTATATTTAGCATATAAATGGATAGGTTTAAGAGAGAAGGATAACCGAAGAAAATTATATGACTGTATTGCGAGAGTTGTGTATCAAGACAGAATAGTGTTGTGTTCTATTCCCGGAAAAACGATGCTGTAGAAGTTAATTTATTGAACGTCAATTTCTTAATGTTACTCTTTTAGAATCCGAATATTCATATTCTAATTCTGTTTCCAGGGCCTCCGGCAGCCAGGTGGTGATGGACCCTCAGCTCATCTGTAAGAAGTCCCGCAAGCTGCGGGGAAAGCTGGCTGATATCTGCCGCAACGAGACAGCCCTGCTGAGAGAGATGGCAAAGGGGGTGGCCATGGGAGCGGCCGAGTGCATGTTTCAGTTCCGCTCCCGGCGGTGGAACTGCACCACGGCCAGGGCGAGCATGAAGAAGATCCTCGTGAAGGGTGAGTCACATTCAGTAATACGTCACGGTCTTTCAGCTGTGAAATGAAGTAATCTGTAAATAGATCTTAAAAATCACAAAATTTGTGAATTAATATGAAGTAGACATGTACGTATAATTTTTTTTTAAATAAACCAAACATTGTAAAACACCCACAAAGGATTATTTTTATCATTACTCTATTTTTACACGGTGGATACTGTAAAAAATGCAATACATTAGGAAGAGGTTCCATTGTTTAAAAATCACTGTAAGATGTCAAAAAATAAATCACATTATTGTTTATTACATCAACATTCTATTAAAAAAATAACATAAATTTATTCACTGTCGCTGTCAGGCAATAAACATACCCGTTTACGTATGATTGTTTCGAAACCACTTTCATCACATTAAATATTCATGAGTGATGTATTTCGCACCAAACTCACAATTTCACCGGTTCTGAACATTCATGTTATAGATCGATGTGATTTTGTTTTGGCGAGTTCCTTGTATTGAGTTCCCGTCCGTCATACCTCTCCGCTTGCACAGAGTAGTGTATGCATGGGGGTGGGGAAATTATAAAAACGGATATTACCGTAATGCTCTATCGATCGTGTTATATCAAAATCGTCTAAAAAAACCGTGTTAAAACAAAATTAAGTATTTTGTAGTTTCAAGAGGTGGAATCCCTTTCATCAATAGTTATTTGTTGATAATAGGAACTGTAACATTCGAGACTACGGACGTGATACAAATATTACTGAGAATTTATTGATAATATTCTTTTTTATATACTAATAGATATGCGTACACGGAATATATGTCACATCAATATTCTTACTATATTCAACCCTTGTACTATGAAAATAGGACTAACTTGCCGGTGTCCTGGAACGAGGCGCGAACCTTCGACCACTATATCACTAGGCCAGCGTCTTTACTGCTACACCAACAAGCTAATTTGTTATTCGAGGAATTCCAATTTGTGATAAATATTTTCTAAAATTTTGGAAACAAAGTATATTAAACCGTTGTTAGAAAGAAAAGGTATTTCTCGGTATAAAGTCGATAATTATGTCTACCAAGTACAACAAATTTGCCATAACAGGAGGCAAATCTGAAGAAATTGTTCGCAGTACTTAGCTGGGAGTCATTATTGCATTTGGATATCAAATATTATTTTCAAAAGTTATATATATATCTCACTGTGTCTAAAATATAAAGTATTCCACAAATGCATACGTCCAGTGTTCACGAAGTGTGGCTGCGAAACATGGACTCTCAACTTTCAACAAAAGAAAGGTCTACAGCTTAAATATTGCAAAGAAACCTCTTAGATTAAATATTGGGCATTGCATGTGATGAGAGCACAGATAAGAGTAGTTGATATAATTCTTCTTCTTCTTTTAAATAGGCAATCCACCCTTCAAGAGTGATTTGTGCCATTAATCAAGTTAATACTTTATTTTAAATATGAATTAAACATATTAATTAGAAAGACATACATATATATTCAATTTTATCCAAAAATATTATTGTTGCGTCACCGGGATTCGAACCTAGATATCTTTCCAAACCGAGGAAGATGTATTATCTACAGCGACGATATTTTTAGCGACAAATTTTTGAACCTATAGGTTACGTTTTTGATATTAATACATTTTATCGTTCCATTATTTGAAAGAGCCGTCTACCTTATTTTTACGGAATCTCAAATACCTTTGAGTAATCTGATAGCAGACATCAGAATTATCAATTAATTTTTATTAAATTTTGGACACATTGATACAACTTTATTATTAGGAGAACACATTCATAATATGAAGTTGTAATTATTCAGAACATAGGTTTGTGATATTTTAAATATGAATTAAATAACAACAATATTTTTCGATAAAATTGATTTTATATATATATCTTTCTAATTAATATGTTTAATTCATATTTAAAATATCACAGACCTATGTTATGAATAATTACAACTTCACAATAAGAATGTGTTTTCCTAATAATACTTTATTTTAAAGAAAAAGTACAATAATATTATAGAACAGGAAATGCTATATAATATTACAAGTCAATAACATTATCGTTCAAAAAATTTGCTATTATGCAGATTAAATATGGCGGGTTAAGGGAAAGAAAATGACACAAGTTAACCGGGAGTTGAAAATTACTATTGACGAGATTACTGTAATAAAAACCTGTGATCTGCAATGGACAGACAAAAAAGATTTTCACAAGACAAGGGTTTTCTCCTCGGTACCACAGTCACACATTGGGGAATCTATTAAGTTCAATCTGAATAAATGTGAGACTACCTGGCAATGCTTAATTCTCATTCTAGAGATATTTGGTATTGTTATTTTGGAGACTTTCCTTTTGGAGAACCAGAGGGTGCGGGGAATAGATCTTTGAATTATTTTAAGCCGATTGCCCTTATGATTGTTTGGATCCATCTATTGTGCAGTCCAAATAAAATTCGAACGTTTTTTACCATATTAAGTCTGTCATACATCGTGATATGAAATTGATGAGGGAAAAGTCCGGAAATAGTGGCCTCCTTGGCCAATTTATCAGCACATTCCATGAACTCCCTCATATGCTGGAATCCAAACGAATGACACCTGTTAGAGCGAAACATCTATATTTGTCAACCTACATATTCGTAATATTCGATAATCATCACATTTTGATGACATTTCTTTTTCCCCATATTCGTTAGTATTTTCGATATTCATCGTCTCCCACCGCCGGCACTGGCGTTGCAATCGCAAGCCAATCAGCCAAACATATAGGTAGCGTAGTTAGTCTGCTTTGTGTGGCCATCGTGCGTGTATTGCTGTGTGTGTGTGTATGTCGCGCTAATTTCTCGCATAATTATATTCATATTCGCGTAATTATAGAGAGATGTCATCATAAATGCAATATATGGTCGAAAAATGGCATCCAAATTTTGTTGTAGTCAACCAAAATATAAATGCATTTAACGATGTGATTGACTACTTCAGGAAGGTTTTACAGAGTAGACAAAAACAGCAACGTTGGACAAGTTTATTGTTAAATCGAATACTGAGTTATCGGCGAAACGGAGCCCATGATCAGAATTGGAATTACTATTGGCTGTTTTGTTTTAATTGACAACAACTCTTGTTCTTAACATTAACCTTCCTCCTCTTCAACTTTTAACACTATATATATATATATATATATATCTATTTAGTACAATAAATTTAAAGTTTAAACAACTTTTTAAAATTTTTGTACCATTTTTAGGAGATGGAAACAGATCAATTGAATTTTAGTTATTTCTTATGGGAAAAATGATTTCTATATTCGTTAGACCCCCAGGAATAGATTAATGATAAATATAGAGGTTCCACTGTATTGAGCTTTGTTGATCGGTTTAATGGTGACCATCTTTCAAAATATTTGATCTTTATACGGCGGATCAATTTTTGTTTGATACACAAAGCTAACTCTTATCTTAAATGCCTTTTAAATTACTCGCGCATAATGCAGGAAGTGCGCCCGAATAAAATGACCAGCCAACATAAAATATACCACTGGAGCCAGACAATTAACCAAATACGCGGGAAAGTTAATGGAAAACACACGTTTATCTTAATTAGTACCACCATCTTTATTTTACTATCGGGGAAGGGGGAAGGGGGCTTCTGGAAGGCAGGGGGAGAATGCCTCTGTTCCCATTAATAATGTTGGGAAGTTCAGTGATAGTAATACGACATTCTTACAGGAGATAAGCTTAGTAATGGTAAGGCTGTATGTGTATCGTATACAAGTATGGTAAATACCGAACAATGACTCTGATAAATTCTCTTTAAGGATATAGAGATAAATAAATATTTGTGAATATAAATAAAATTACCTGGACCTAGACCTATTATTAGCTTTATTATACTTAACGTGATACATCTTTACATAAAATAGATCAAGTTTGGAGTCATCTATACAATTAATATTAGAGAGAAAAAGAAGGAGTCTTCGTCTAGACTTTGATTCTAAATATTTTAGGGGTTCCGTACCTAATAAAGACTATTATTTATTTTATTAGTCAGCTGAAAACCATTCTCAAAATATTCATCACGTTTTAAACTTGCAGCCTGTTATAAAAACAGTTATCGGAAAAGAAAAAAAACGGTTATTGTATTCCGCGCAGCAAGAAAAACTACTAACCAAAAGGTTTAAGAAATTTTGACAAAATATTGTTTGACGTAATATATTTTCAGTGTGATTATAATGAAAGTACATACAGGGTGGGCTAAATGTTACTTAATATTTTGATTTTTTTATTAATCTTTTACATGATATTTTACATTGTATGAAGATTTTTTTATTATACAAGTACGTGAAAAATAATGTTTTGTAATTGACCCCATTTTTATTTTCACAAAAGTAAAAAAAATCTCCATGCTATGTAGAATATCGGCTTTTCACGC
This sequence comes from Eubasilissa regina, assembly GCA_022840565.1. NCBI lineage: Eukaryota > Metazoa > Arthropoda > Insecta > Trichoptera > Phryganeidae > Eubasilissa > Eubasilissa regina. Next base: position 35,615,493 of record JAINEB010000018.1, read on the forward strand.
ATATACAGAAATATATTATATATCGACCCCTCCTACGTAAAGTATCGTAAGTAACAAATAGGTAATTTTTAGTTATTCTAGTATTTTCCAAACATTTGACATATGTTAGTACTTTTATTAGTACAGTATTGTATTATGTTCTATCGATCACAATATGTAAAAATAATACTGCTACTTAAACATATATTAATGCTAGACTGCAAAATACTAGAACATCTAAAAATGACCGGATTATTAGTTACGATGGTTTACGTTGGAGGGGTCGATATATGCGTATATATGTAAAAAAAATTAAAAACTGTGCAAAAAAGTATTAAATTTTTAAGTGATGCCACTGGACACGATACCACTCTGTACTATGGGTATTATTATTTTAATTATTATTTATTTAATAATTATTACCGAAGATAAAATTTCCCAAAATTTTTTTGTCCCATAAAGATACGAGTATTAAACGACGCGTTAATTATTTCGTCAGTCCTGTCTATCACGCGTTCGAACCACAGAATAATCCAAGGGGCTAATAAAGTACCCGCCCAATCTCAGGTCTGCCATCTTGTTATCAGTTTTGATGCAATTAAAAGGGGCCCGGTGATGACGGTTGGGCGACATCGGTAGCGGCCTCGGGCCCGGGCCCCATAAAGATAAGCCCCGTCCGGGGACCACCGCGCGGGCCTCGGACTCCGGGTCGAGAGATGATCAAACCGTTTTATATTGCACCCCCCACACCATATTTGGAAATATTTTTTTTTTACAATACTGGTTGTAATTACAATACGACGTGCTTGTGGTCGAGCGGTTACGATACTCGCCTTGTGATATAGTGGGCGATCGTTCGAGCCTCGTTTCAGAAGGCCTATTTTATAGTACAAGCGCTTAGCTTAGTTTGAAAATATTAAGAATCTCTATTCATGAGTCTGATAATGATGAACTAAACCGTTTCTTTTTTAACTGTGATTGTGAGATTTGTTTTCGATTACAACGATGATTGGTAACCGATTAATCGACAAAGCAATCACTGATTTAAAAAATTGTAGATATCTCATAGAAACAAAGCTGTTTTTATTATATTATATGGGAAAATATAAAATATGGTTAATTACAGTGAATAATAATAATAAGTATCTAATTTCAGACCATGGATGGTGAGAGCGAAGTTGTAGTTAAAATTTAATCTATATATATATACAACTTCCAAAAATTTTATAGATATGGAGGTTGATTGGGTGGAATGGTGAACGTTAAATTGTGTAAAGTGATCACATAAGCCATCCGAAGACAGGTCGTAAATAGCTTCGTCTCTGTGAGATGTCTATAATTTGTTTAATAACAATGCTTTTGGAGGTAAAAATTCAGTATTTGTGTGTTCTTAAACATACTCAAATATTGTTAATCGTGATATACTTGAGGTTGAATATAGGTGTGTGTGTCAGAGCGCCCCTGGAGCGGGATGAATATATGTGCGCGTATGAGCGGGGATAAAAGGGTTGACGCGCGCTAGGCGCGGTCTCTTTTGCATTATCGTTTGGCTCCGAGACCAGTTATATACCTTGTACCTTGTTTGTATTATTCGTGTAATAAATATATAATTGTAACATAGAGTCTTGAACCTTCAACAAGCAACTGCGAGGTATACAGATGAGACATACTTATTACGCAAGTACGTAATATTAATATATCATTAATTCACTAGAAACTAAACCTCCAACAGTTAAATCGTAGATTCTAGTTATCTTTACAATCGAATACCAATCACATAATCATAGTCACCAATCACAGTGCGCACTTCATAAAATAAAAAAAACCTATTTTACTTCACTGATAATCTATAAAAATCCATTTTAAAGGCCATGCTCCTTTTGGACTTGCAAATATAATACTAAAATCTCATATCAGGTCACATTTTAAAAATCTATTTGCCATCTTCTGTGAACGACAGTTCTCAGTTTTTGATAGGTACTTTTAAGTGAAGACTCTAAAAGCCTACCATTACCGTATGAGGTGTCATCCATTTCAAATGCGGTTGGCAGTTAAAAGGTTAACGTAATTACAAATTTGAAAGTTTTCCAACAGCCACCATTTTTAAACGAGGATCAAACTCTGCTGAGATATATAATAAGGTAAATTTTCAGAAAAGTTTAATCGAAATCCGATAAGATCTATGGAACAGTATCTACGAAGATATTTTGAATCAAGGATGGTTTTTGGGTATTCTGGTCATGATCGAACGATACACTGTGAAATTTTTCGGAAGTTAATAAGAAAAAGGAAAAGGGTAAATAAAAAGTAAATGGTTTCTACTGTAAAAACAGGACTAGCTTGATTCCCGAATTTAAAAACCTTACATATTATATGAGGGTGAAGTTTCGGCATGTATTTTTTCTAGACCATTTTCATGATTATTTGAAAATACTTAATAATAATAACGTATCAAAAGTTAATTATTTTTGAAAATAATTTGAGTATCCGTGGGCTTTTATCACCGGTGTAAAAATCGGAAAGTGAAGTATGTCCGCAATCCCCTGGCAGGTGTAAGAGGACTCTGCAGACGCAACTGTCACGGGCTTGGTACGCGTTGCTGCCAATAAATGGTAAATGCATTCCTATCGATCTGAGATCCGGGAATTCTTGCGTTCGGCAAATTAAGATGTTTTCTTAATTATAAGGAACGAGGGATGCTGTTACTTCGTCTGTTGATGAAATAAAATTGACGTTGATGGTGTACTGCTGAATGAAGATTGGTGAGTAATTAACGTTGATATTCTGCTGCTGAGTGAAGATTACTGAGGCGAACGTGAGCTTGTTCGATGCTGTGAAGAAAAGAAAATTAACGATTTGGGAATATTTCATTGAACCGTGTTTTCATATTTTATTCATTTTAAATATTTTAACAAATTTTACTTATCTATACTTATTTATAAGTACACTGTTACAAAAATTGATGTAGGGGTAAAAATATTTTTTGAGAGCCAATATAATAGTCATTACTAGCGGTCTATTCCCGGCATTGCCCGGGATACAGGGAGGTGGTTGTTGGAGGCGGGTGCCTTAGTTTTGTGCAGGCCCTAAAGGATAACTATGTATGCAAAATTTGATTCAGGCAAGAGGTCTAGCAGATCTACTAACCACCATTATAAGCCTTGATCTGTGGCAATATGTATGAACTCTTAAATCATTTTATACAGAGACATCTATTGCATATGCATTGCTCTTCAAATGTAAACTTTAGAATAATGTGAATATCGTTTGGCATACTTAACTTCTAGAGTTATGCATGTATGTACATACAATTTTCAGACTATCATTTTATTTATAAAATATCTATCGTAAATTATTTTATTTTAATTTTTGATATACCATGAATTTGCTACCAATATAATTTTCAACATAATAATTGCATGTTATATAATCAGATGAGATAAGATAGCTTTATTAATATTCACACATTTTTCATATCAAGACTGAAGTAGCAATAATATATTACAATTACAAATAAATTGCTAAGGTTAGGTTAGGTTAAGTTAATTTTTTTTTATGAGTAGGTTACGGTATCTATCACCATCTCTTAAATTCAGCCTTATCCTAACTACTATTTTAAACTTTTGTCTGTATTATAATACTTTTTTTCCATGCTTTTAAAATTACATTTTATTAACTGAGTCACTGGCTTTCGATACCGCTTTAACACGTTTTCATAATTTCGAGAAAATCAAGCAAACTACAAGGCATGACATGTATTATTATTATTTTTAATGTTTATTAATCACTTTCATCCAAAATAAAATTATTATGTATTTACTTTAATTATTGTATGAATTTTAACTAAAATTTGTATTTTATTATGATAAAAAAACATGGCAGATTTTGAAAGTCACATTGTGTTATACAGAATTTTGCTCACCCTAATATTATACTTAATATTGTTTGATAACAATACCAATTTTGAAAATGGAAATGAATCAATTCCGAATCCAATGATATATGAAACTCAAATTTATTTAAAAAAGTAGATTTTGAAATTCAGAATGGCCGATTCTATCATGCCGTTTCCCCGCAGTAGCCAGAGAGAATAGAGCGCCACACTCCTCTGTCCTGACTTAATTCTCGTCTCATCCACATTCATACATATTCTCATACAAGCTCGCCGATTGTTGAGGCTTCTAACAGAACCATCCTCCATTATCTGGTTTACCTGGGCGTGCCAAGTCTTCCGTGGACGTTCTCTATGTCGGTGCCATCAACACAAGTGATCATTTCTTAATGTCAATCACTATATGCCACATATACGCCTAAGTGATCTTATTTCCGTTGCATTCAGTCTACTTTCATTCCTCTTCTGCCAGCTCCAGGCCTCACATGTATTTTATGTTGTATTACTCGTGATAAATTTTACTACATACAGTATTGATTCCGACTGATCTCTACCAAATTGGGTCATATTTGAATTGTTTTTGTATTAGTTAACGATCTAAGTGTATTGTATAGTTTCGGAGCTAAAAACATGTAGAAACGTTGGTATTACATCGTAGTTGCTCTTGACACTGGTGTGTAGTTGTTTACTCGTTGTATCGAATTGTGACTATAATTTATTATGCAGAGAAATATTCAACAATAAAAGTTCTCTCAAAAATCATAAATTGTTAATATGTGTACGTGCATACCTTTCAGAGAGGTTTAATTGATTTGAACAAAGTTGTTAGTGGCTAATTTATATGACAGGCAGTTTGTTTTAAGTACCACTTGGCTACATTGGGCAAACACAGCCTCAATCCTCTGATAACAGAACCAATCATCGAGATTACTAAACGATAACCGAAACGATTTCGTGTCATCGTCTCCGAGCATCCAAAATATAGAGAAGCAATTAGAAGCCGAGTAAAAAGTGATAATCTTTATATCTACCCTCGTCACCGTCCCACTGGATGATTCATCCCTTTATACGTGTTGAACGGGTGCGTCAGGGTAAATTTAACTGGTAATCTTGTGAAGGACAACAAAAGGTAGCTAAATTGATGTCAGAGATATCTTCATTGATGGAGTGAGAGGCCGAACTTTAATTTGGTAATTTAGTTTTTTTTAGAACTGACCACACGCAACATGTCAACTGAATTTGAGAAAATTTAAAAATGTGTAGATCCTTACAAATATTTGGAAACATTTAGAGATTGATAATACTATATTAGAAACGTTTAAATTTTCATTTTTTAAATGAATACGATTGTGAAGTCGATTTTTTTTGTACAACCATATCATCATATCTCACCTACGAGGGCGTATTATTTATTTATTTTAGTTCTAATCATATTGATGTGTTTATTGCATTGACCAACTAGGTAAACCTGTTCAAGAGCAAGTTACCATATCAAAAAATAAACCGCGAAAATATTTTATTTTCATGATGGAGCGGTTTTTAACTTTAGAATGACGACCTGGAAAAATACTTTTTTATTTTATTCTCATTCTTTCAAATATGCAAAATCATCGTAACCACTATCAGATATCGATAACCACTGCTATATAACGGCCTACTTATAATTCTCCGCCAATTTTCGCCATGTGACTCCCACTGCTCCGATAATGTTGTCTATACGATAACTAATAATTTTTATTGCACTGTACATCATAGACTTCTGGCTATCTTCATTAATTTACGCTCTACATATTTTCCTCCATACTACGCTGTATTCTCTGGAGTATCTGAGTATTCAAAATCTAGTTTATCTACCAATATGTAAATATTGGAATAATTCATTACTCAAAGACTCTCATGTACACAGTGTCATGTTACCTTTAAAGTCACAATGGTATCTTACTTTCAAAGACACAATGACACGTTACCTTCAAAGATACAGTGGCATGTTACCCACAACTACACAGTGGTATATCATCTTCGAGGCTTATCAACCTTGCATAAGCTCTCATAAATATGTTACATCTAATAAATACCCCTCTTCTCATGATGTTGAGCAGATGTTCGTTTTAAAATAGTGTTTAAAACCTGTACCTGCATTTGAACCATATAAGACGCAAGCAAGAGTCATATTAAATAAACGTTTAAATAAGTAAGTTACACATTCGTACATACTATGACAGGCGCATTACTAAACTTGTTACTGAGTTAAACGTTGGGAAGGTATTGAAATACATGCTTATATTAAACCATGGGTGTTGAATTATTTTCTCATTATATAACCCTTCTTGTGTGATTTTCAATAATATGATAATAAATATCATATTTTGATACATTCCTAGAATAATCTGCATAAAAAAAATATACGATTCCATTAGATTTGAAAGGAATAAATGCTTATCCAATGTTTTTTTTACGTTACTGGGAATAAAGAGAACGAATATCAACTACTATTACTATTATTTTATTAAATTATGTATAAAAAATTAATCTCAATATAAATAATATAGGTAATCGAATTTAAAAAAACTATAAAATAAAAAATTAAAATAAAATATTATCAATATTTGAATAAGTCCAAGAACACACAATTACTAGATTTTCACATATAAAGGCACTGTTGTTAAACAAATAATAGATGTCTCATAGAGACGAAGCTATTTTTTATCAATGGAAAAATATGGAAGTATGGGGCTTACGTCCTAGGCTAAAATTCAGTAATTGTGTGTTCTTGGACATTTTCAAATATTGCTAATAATATACTGGTCAAAATAAGAAAATACAAAAAAATGACTTTTCAGGCGTATTCTAGTATAATGTATTAAAAACATTTTACAGATAAATAATATTGCTTTAAATATTATTTTTTTTAAATTTGATTCTCAATGGGACATATATGCTGTTTCAAGGAAATGAATATCAAATTTAGTCCATAAATGGCGATAGTGTAGTGGTATTCGAAGTGATTCCACATATTAACATATATACAAAATCCAATAATATGATAGATATGGAGATTGATTAATGGGTGAAAATGGTGAACGTTATATTTGTATAAAATGATCACTTAAGGCAGCCGAAGACAGGTCGTAAGCCTTATAATTACCCATACTTCCATATTTTTCTAATAAAAAATAACTTCGTCTCTATGAGGTATTTATATATCTCATAGATAAACTATTTTCGCCTATCTATAATTGAAACACAATATAAGTGAGTTATAAAATAAAAACGACACATTCAAATACATACCAGCACGTACTGTCAATTATTCGGTTAATTTATTAATACAACTGACTTGTTTTGTCGTACCTAATAAATATAATACATTGGCGTTTAATTATTTTTCTGGCAAGGAACATTGCACCAATTTAAAATTTAATGAAGAATTAGCTTCCTGGGAAGGTCCCGGAGAGCCGAGGTTTCGCAACCTCCGCTGGATGCATCTCAAGGGGATGCATGCGAAGTGGGTTTTTTATTCCGCACGCATTCCGTCCGAACAATGGGCCGGAGTGACGGCGGAATGCGTCCCCCCCTCGCTCCCTCAACACTGCTCTGCCCGCTGCCCGCTGTCCTACTCCTCCAAGGGGGCTGTGGCAGGCAACGGTAACGATCCAAGGACCGGGAGGAAAGCTGAGGCAGATCGTGATGATCGGGATTAGAATATTCAGGAAGATACAGATTTTCTTTACACGTACACATACCATCAAGCCATAGTGCTATATGAAAGACAGAGAAGATAGAATCTCACACAACTTCCAGTCATTTATGTTTACACATCGTCGTTCTGCAGAATTTTATTATTTTCACACATTTCTATTGGTTCGCACCGGTTCGCGCAAACCGGTTGTTAAAATTGGAAATATTTTGCCAAACCGTTTATTGCAGAACATTTAATTGAAAATTGTATTAAATTGTATCATAATATTAAAAAAAAAAAATTTTTTATATGTTTTGTACCAAATCATTAAAATAGTTCAAAATATTCGAGACAATTGCTTTTAAAAATGTTGTGGCTTGTGCCTGTTTTAATTATTAATGATTAACATAACTAAACTTAAGGTACACTAAAGATCTTTTTAGAGACATCACTGCTTATGTGATCGTTTTCGATTTTTGATCTGCATCTTACATATCCGAATAGTGTGTGTGTTTTTTTAAATGATTTAATATTAAATTATACATTTAAAAATAAAACATTAAAATGAATAATAATGTTCCTAAAGTGTGTAATAGGTACTAATAATCTACTTAAGAATCTTCCTTCAGATATTTGTCTTTTATTTAATATATTACTCAGTTGTACTATAGATCACACTCTTATTTCACTTTCACTGAATTAAATATCTTTTCATTCTTTATTTACCATTTCATGGGATCACTGGTATTTTGTCGTGACGGTAGATTAAACATTCATAATGTTACTATTAGATCACTAAACGTATATCCTCTTAGTAGATTAAAGGAAGTTATGTTTATGAACTGTCGTTTTGTCACACAAACATTCACGTCATAATACGTATTTCATTTCAAGGATTATAAATATGAAGCGCGTTTTTTGTGTAAGTACCGTTGCAGAATATTTCCGGTATAGCGCTGCGTTTGCAATGTTGCGCATGCGCAATGGTTCCCTTCATCTTTTGACTCACCGCATGCAACGTTAGAGACATTCACATAGTGCGGCTATCTTGTAGTGAGTGGTTGAAATGTTCAAGACAATAGATCAGCCCGCCGACTGTGAGATACGGTCTCTGATTCGTTTCTTGAATTCATGAAACGTGAAACCAGCTGACGTTCATCGCCAAGTGTGTCCTGTTTTGTTTTGATTTGGCGCTAAGTGATATATTTTATATATAGTTATATTTTCCTTCATCTGTAGCGGTTCTTTGGTAGCAAGTGTTTTGATAACGATGATGAAGGTGTGTAGCGTCCGAAAAAAGTAACGCGTTGTAAAAATGATGTGTTTCTTAAAAAAAAATTCCTTTTCGCGCGGGCAATTAGTATTGCCGAAGTGTGATCGAAACTCATAGTTCTATTCTGGCTATTTTCCACTTGTGTTTTGCTTTTAAAATTAAGCAAATTACCTACATATATATGATATGTTTAGCAAATAAATTACATACCGTATTTTGCTATAAATGTCGTTCAGACGAGCTGTAATACATATTTAGGTCAAATTCATTTAAATGTGAGAGATGGTAGTAGGTACTAGTGAATTCTTACAACTATTAGGTGTTGAATAAGCGCCGACGATCATATGAGCTTCACCCATCAATCATCTTACTGAGAGATCCTGACGCGATAAATTATAAGTCCCGCAATAACGGTTTTTGGGTTCATGTTTCTTTTGACACATTTTCCATATTTACTTTGGATTAATTATCGAGGAACGATATGTTCTGAAGAATTGCAACTTCATCAAAAATACGTGAATTTATTATTTAATTTCAAAATACTTCGATTATATAAATGAGCTAGATGTTCTGGTGCAATCTAGCAGGTTTCGTTTAAAATTAATAAAATAAATGCATTTAAAAAAAATATGGTTGCTTCTACGAGAGATTTGCTCGCGAGAAAGATTTGTTCTTTTGACGACTTTGTAATTGATTTTATTTATCAGGAACCCATTCTGCATTAACAGTGGGATTCTTGTCTAGTCATAAGAGGGGGAGAAACTCTAAAGAGCTTTGCCGATCTAATAAGGGACCTTATTAAATCATCAAAATATTCGGATTCTACATAGAAGTTAGAGTTATAAGTAAAAATCGTCCGATTGTTTCTCGTGTGAGCGATCGCATTATTATCATCAAGTGTGTATGAATTCTGAGCATACTTTTCCTATCTCTTATAGTTTCTCGATATAAACAGGAGCAATGGATCAACTTGTACCTTACAGAAAAAAGGTTAATAAATTAAGAATCTTGACGATTTTCTAACTTATTGACTATTATTAATTAACTGTTAACTAATTAATCTCAGGTAGTGTTAACATACTCGTATTATATTTAGTAGATTTTTTAAAATTGGTGGTGACTTTGAACCGGGGATTGCTATCTCTAGTGTAATACATTGTAATATTTTGTAATACATTGATACATTTTTTCATAATTATGAAATTCAACTATGTGTAACCCGACATAAAATACATTCTAAAGGCGAGCGATGATGAAAGCCTACAAAAACTGATAAACATTTTAAGAAGTAGTTAACTATGGTGATGTGTGGGTTTGAATGCGTATATTTCTGACTTTTACGTAGTAAGCGTCGAGAACGTTTTAATTAATATTTAATTTTTAATTAAAGTGTAGTGTGAAGTAAATAATGTTGTTTTATTTTAATAATTAATGAATAGTTTCAAAAAGTTAATAAATATAATTAAATTACCTAGCTACAGTAGAACAGTTACAATTTTGAAGTTTCTTACCGTAAAAACTAACTTTTTTTTTAAATTTAAAAAATGTACCATCAAAACGAAAAGGTTATTCATCCGATCTGTACATTTGAAAGAAAATGAATAGTTCACTCAATATAATGTAGCCGTTTCCTACGACGTTTCCCATGGCGTGACAGAAAAATATTGGGATATTATATAAATAAAAGATATAAAATTTTGTTTTCCGAAGTCAAATAAATCTTCAAATTAAGGAGTAGTATTCCAACGATACTCATCTGTACCTAATCGTGTTATGATTTTCTTCTTAAATGATGATTAGTCTGTTTCATAATATGGCGATCCAATTTGTATAAGCGACGTATGAAAACGTTCTTCAAACTTATGTATATATATATTTTCTAAGACATTAAATCTATCTGTAAATAATGCTCTTTGCAATTTCTACAATACAGATCTGAACCAATTAAATTGGTGAAAAAATGCAACCTGAGGACACGATACAAGCGAGTCTGTCAGGAGGCTGTCAAGAGGCCCGGACCGTTTAGACGTCTCCCGCATATCTCTCTCATCACGACTGCCGTCCATCCATCAGCTGGTGTCAGCCGAGGTTTCGGGAGACTTGGCCATTTAGTTGGGACCTCGGCGGCAAAAAATCTCGTCAACGGGTGAAATATTGCGGGGGACGAGACGACGCGGCTGGACCTAATAAGATACGGTGCATAATATCCCAAAGGTCCAGATCTCAGTTTGACGAGCGGGTTCAATTGAAGGTTAATCGAATATTGCTAGGATTCTTGTCCTCCCCTCTTGCGATTATGTAAAAATGTACGTAATAATACATTATTATACTTTTATTTCTTCGAAATTTGCAAAATAACTTTGTGGCAACAAAATGATAATGATAAACATATACAGGGTGTAATAAACCTAGTTCATAATACTTTATAGGCGGATACCTAACTAAATTACGAGTCGAAAATATTCAAGAGATAGATATGTGCTTAATCTCAAACATGTCAAGATACAAGCATTTAAAAAAAATAGTAATTATTTTGATTAACTGAAATATTGTATTGACTCCAAATTATATATTGAATACAAAAAAATAAAAGTCAAGGTCGTTAAGTAATTTCAAACCTGAAGCAAAGATATAGATTAATAATTAAACAATTTCACAAATATTTATTTCGAAGTACGTAGACTAGTCTAGCTTAACACTATTTCAATTTTTTCCGTAACAGTGAAGAATTTGCACATATTACTTGAACATTTTCGACTTGTAATGTAGTCAGGTATCCACCTATAAAATATTGTGGACTAGGTCTGTTACATCCTGTATACATATATATATTTTATATTTTCTTTTTTGTTCTCGCCTTATAATTCCGCTGAATTGTTCTGTTCTGTGTTGCATCTCTGGTCTCGTTAATTTTTGTATAATATGACATATCAAGCGAGTAAATGCCGACAGAGTAGGCAAACGCCTGTATTGCTTCTCTGTTTCACATTATACTATTTATCATGTATTAAGATATATTAATTAAGTATATAAAACACGATATCCAAGTTAAAAGCAAATAAAAATAATTTGATATGGAATCAAAATTAAAAATTAACAGGATTTAGAACATTATCCGTAAAGTTAATCGGACATTTGCAATATACTACTAAGTATCACCTTACATTTAGTTCAAACTGAGATATTGAGCTTCAAAGATATAAATATTAATTATTCTATTTTTTTAGTAGAATTTTGGTTCATCGCTCATGAGGTAATATTTTTTTTATGAAAATGTCGAATTTAAATGTTGAACGTACATGCATTGTACTGTACACACATAAAACAAATACAAAAAATATAAATTAAAATCGTTTCATTATAATGGAGTCCGTAATCTTTTACTCAATTTTATAATACAGTACAACGTTTTTAGTTTAAATGATCAAATACGAATAAAACAATACACAAAATATATTTGTAAAGGAAAGAAATGTGCAACCGAAGTACGAAATATTTGAGAAAAACTGGCTTCATAGCGCTGACATTTACACAAGGATTAGGTACTTTTATATGTACATATCTAAATTTTTGTGTAACCTATTTAGGTTGAGTGACACACTCTTGCTAGTTATTTTATTCCATACGTAAAAATACGAGTTATTTATGAATATTCTTATTCTAACCGATGAGTCTAAAAGCGACGAAAAAATATACGGGTTTTGATGTTTAAATCCGATCATTGAAGATGGAACGTAATATATAACTGATTCTAATAATTACTAATTACAATAGGCGGCACTTATTGTAGTAAAATAACGCATTTGTAATGTATTTATGACTATTTTTATTCTAACCATTGAGTCTAAAAAGCGACGACAAATAAATGTGTTATTGTTTAATTCTGATCGTTGAAGATCGAGCATAATACATGACGTGATACACAAGGAAAATAACGCATTTGCGACGTATGTTTGTATTAAAATAAAACACAATGTACACCTGATTCTAATAATTACTAGACAGGAGTACACTATTCGGCGTATATTGTATTTGAAAAACACATTTGTAATATTGTAATGTATTTAATATAAATTAAATACATCAATTAGAAAGATATACATATAAAATCAATTTATAGAAAAAATATTTTTGTTGTCAGCCGGGCTCAAACCGGAAAGTCTTCTTATCCGGGGAAGTGCACTGACTTATTACACAACGGCACCATAGTAAGATCATTTTTAGAACATATATGTTGCACTTTCAAATTGATACATCTGTCATTTCATTATTTGAAAGCAATCCATTTTAAATGTATGGAATCTCAAATATCTTTTAGTAAAATCCGATAGGAAATGCCATAATTAATTAATTTTTATTAAATTTTGGATACATTTTCAAATTGATACATTTAATTTGTATTAAAAATAACACAGAGCTATGTTCTGAAAAACAACAACTTCACAATAATAATGTGTTTTCCTTATAAAAATGTTTATATGAAAATTAAGCCCAATGTACGACTGATAATATAAATTACTGAACTTAATAATTGAAATGCATAATCGGTTAATGCATATTACCCGGACAGGAAGAAATCCAAGTTCGAATCCCGGTAGCAGCAACAATATTTTTCGATAAATTGATTTTATATGTATATCTTTCTAATGAATACATTTAATTAGTGTTTAAAATATCACAGACCTATGTTCTGAATAATTACAACTTCACAATAAGAGTGTGTTCTCTTTAATAATATATAAGTTGTATCAATGTGTCCAAAATTTAATAAAAATGTATTATTAATTCTGGCGTCCCCTATCGGATTTCTCAAAGGTATTTGAGATTCCGTAAAAATAAAGAAGATGACTTTCAAATAACGGAACGATAGATATATCAATTAGAAAAGCGTAACATATACGTTAAAAAAGTTGTCGTCAATGCACTGTGTTAGTATAGCATAATCGGTTAATGCATGTTCCTCGGACGGGAAGAGATTCAGGTTCGAATCTCGGTAGCAACAACAATATTTATCGATAAAATTGATTTTATATGTATATCTTTCTAATTAATACATTTAATTAGTATTTAAAATATCACAGACCTCCGTTCTGAATAATCACAACTTCACAATAAGAATGTGACCCAATAATGTTATAATGTTTGTAAGATAATTTAGCACAATGTTGACTGATTCTAAAAATTACTGAATACAATAACCGGCGCGTACAATATTACAATATTTGTAAAACGCATTTGTGACGTTCCTGGTTTGTATTAATTAGCTCGTGTGTTCAAAATAATTCATTCTGACACTCGGGCATTGAATTTCTTCCCCGGCTCTGGAAAACGTACAGTAATTTATCCGGCCGATGAAGAGGGCCACTGAATTCCGTCTGTCGCCATTCTTTACATTTATGGTAACGTCAAACGATTAAAACTGAGCGTCCTCGTTCACACGCAGATTATCTTGTTAAAGTATTCGTTTTACAGTCGTACATAAATAAGTAGATAAAAATAACATATCTGGAATATAACAACTAACACTACGTTATAGATATTTTTTTAAATATTTGGAGATTATTTAAAATTTTTAAACACCCGTATCAAAATGTAAAAAAAAAAGTTTTAGCTTTGGGAGTACGTTTCGTTTCTGTGTGAAAGTGTTATTTACATATTTTTCTCGGTTCAGTATTAAGTATTTAAGATATTTTAACAGAAGATAATGAACTTAATCGAGAAATTTATCATGTTCATAAATTTTTTTATCGAAATCTGATACGAACCGCAAAATCCCGATCAAAAAAAATACATTCAAATTTTTCTAATGTTTAGATTATCGCAAACTAAATTGTAAAATATAAATATGTAATGAAAAAAGTATAATCAATAAATGTATATTATAGGAAAAAGATAATATTGAGTTGAAATTTATGTTTTAAAATAACTATTTTTTCAGACGTATTTCTTTAGATGAGAACATGTCCCCATCCCAAACTCTCCAGGTTCCGTGATCTTACAAAGTGGATCGCATTGTTTCTTTTATTGAATCGATTCACCGTATAGGGGATGGTTCGCGTAATGAAGTTCTCCAGACATTCACTCCATCTTCTTTCAATGTGATCAAAAAATTGCATAATTCTCCGGAAGAAAGTGTAGATATGGTGACACGCCTGATTTACACAAATAACTTTAGTTGAAAGTATTTACACTATCCCAGAGTTTTATGAGATATTCAAACAATTCAATACATTAACAATATCGATATGGGTCGGACAAGCTATGAGAAACGAAAACTATGGGACTCTTTAAAAGAGCTTCAAGGACGCCTCGATCAGAACTCGACAACTAGGCCGCCCAAAAATGGAATGAGCCGGTGCAATTAAGGGAGACGCGGAAAGGTTGCAGCTTTCAGACTGGAGATAATTGCTTCGAGAAAGGGATGCCTGAAGAACGTTAGTGCATTCGGCCTTAGACCTGGGTGCCCCAAGTGCAAATGACGATGAGAATAGATGCATTCGTTCTGCTTGATATCCAGGGGAATCGAAACATTCTTCAAACATTAAAAATTATACAATATGTGATTATTATGTGGTTGACTAATTTAAGAATTGCAGCCCTTACCGCAATTAATTAATGAGTCGAACTATTTTTTTCATTTTAAATAACTGTATTCTTGTAGGTGAAATGCTCGCCTTCTGTCCTGAACATCATCCAGAAGTTGTTTATAGGTGCATTCGCTTTGCTCATTATTTCTCATGAGGTATGAAAGTCTCTGGCAGCAGTCAAAATAGAGGGCCATCCATTCTTTGGTATCATTGACCTTTTGTGGTCCAGTCTACTGGGTAACTTACCTACCTTCGCTGATCTATTTTGATATTATCCGTCCCGGCCTCGATCCCGTTGACTTATGTATGAGGGCTTTGTGTATGTTATGGGACTCGTGTACTCTTGTTACATGTATCGTTCACTACAGCTTCCTTGCTTTCATCTTCCTCGGGGTATCTGGGGCAGCGTACCATTCCTAATGTTCCAGATTCTTTAATATCCTCCATTCTCCGATTAGGTTATCACGTATTGGAGCTTTGTTTTCTTCCCTCAATTAAATTTCTGTCATATGCATCGTCTCTATGAATATGTCCTGTATGATCAACATATATCTAATTGTTGATGATTAAATATGGGAGCCCTGAACTGGGACAACTGGTAGGGTTAGGATAGTGATTACACTTTGCTAAATAACTACAAAGACATATTATTATAGCGTTAGAATAGTAAAATATAAAAATTAGCATACAATTAACATTAGCATATAAATGAACAGTTGACTTCCCCTGCCAGGACATGGACATAATCAGAAATGCGAGTAATTTATTCCCAGCGCACCAGCAATGCGGTGCACCACAAAGGCTGCAGTAATGAGTGTGTATGTACCCGCTGTACCTCCAACTGTCGCGAGGGTTGACAACCCTCGGCTCCCATACCAGCGGCACCAGACGAGACCGTATAGGTACTGAAACCATTGAAACATTACCAGGCACGTAGGTCGATAGTCGCAGATCTCAAGTCATTTTGTCTATGGACAAAATGCGAGAGACTACCTTTTTGTTAGAGATACTCAATTGCTTCATTGGTCTTATTTGTCCTTACCACGATTTAAAAGATCACAAAATCACGGAAGACCCTCATATTAGATAAAAATCAGGGTTTGAAATGGACCGGAATAAACCGGAACGCCGCTCCGGTTCGTGATTTTTAATTCAATTACAGCTCCTGTCCTGTTCGTTAGTTTGGATTAAAAAAAAAATATTAAGAAATCTAAATTAATTTTGCACAATAGAATACATATATATATATCATTATTCGGAGTGGTTTTAGTTACCATTCGAATAATGAATCAATCGAGAACGCCAAAAATATCTCATTTGGCCGTCCAACGCTATTAGTTACTTATTAAATATTTACGGTTTACGTTTAATCAAAAATAAGTGTATTATCGACCATTTTTATGATTAAATTATCCGTTTCCAGCTCTGATAAAAATACTCAGTCTCGTTAGAATCGTTGGTGTATAATTTTCAAGACTATTCTACCGTGTTATGACAGAGAAGAATTATTCAGAAAACTCTTCGCAGATTAACGATATTTAGATTAGTAACGTAATAAATATAATACATTATTTTCTATCATTCAGCTCTTTCAGGCATCCTCAACGTATGATCGTCCGTCTTATATATTTTAATTTATCTCATATTAATGGAAAAATATGGAAGTATGGGTAATTATCGGCCTTATGATCTGTCTATAAAAATGTATGAAAATATATAGTATATAAAAATTGAAAAATATTGATTTTTAGGCGTATTCTAGTATAATGTGTTAAAACACATTTTACAGATAAAGAATATTGCTTTAAATAATTTCAAAAAATAATTAGATTCTCATTGTGACATGTATGCTGTTTCAGGGAAAATGAATATCAAATTTAATCCATAGATGGCAATAGTGTAGTGGTATTCGAAGTGATTCCACACATTAACATATATACAACTTTTATAGGTTTGATAGGGTGGAATATTGATCGGTTACATTGTGTAAAGTGATTACTAAAGCCAGTCGAAGACAGGTCGTGTGCCCTGCAATTACCTATACTTCCATATTTTTCCAATTATAAAAAATAGCTTCGTCTCTATGAGATTTCTATTATTTGTTTATCTATCCTTTATAACTTTATCCTTTGTTTTTCGTTTTGCTCACCAAGTGGAAAAACACTGTCTTTATAAACTGGTAGAAAACTATTGAAGGAAAAAGAACAACAAATTACGCATCAACTTTAATTTTATAATATTATTTTTATATTCCATCTATTTTTAACTGCTGTATTATTTAAAATATCAAATCGAGTACCAACATTATTACTATTATTGTATTAAACGAAACCATGCTCAATAATACTATTTATGGATCTGTATTGATATTTTCATACAAACTTAAAATAAACATTGTCTTGTATTAAACATGATCTAATAAGTCAACAATTGCGTTCATGTGTTGTATTCCATCAAAGGTTTACGATCCAGTTGCTGTATGTAAGATGTGTCTTCGGAATTTCGGTCATTGAATCACTTTTTCTCTATCATATTACTATTATTTTTTATGATTGATGTATTTATTATTAAGGAGAACACATTCTTATTGTGAAGTTGTGATTATTCAGAACATGAGTCTGTGATATTTTAAATACTAATTAATACGATAGATGTATTAATTTGAAAAAGTGTAACAAAAATACTGTCGCTGTAGCATAGTTGGTAATGCAAGAGATCCAGGTTCGAATCTCGATAGTGCGACAACATTTTTCGATAAAATTGATTTTATATGTATATCTTAATTAATACATTTAATTAGTAAAAAATAAGGTAGATAGCTCTTTCAAATAATGAAACGATTAAATGTATTACTATCAAGAAGGTAACATATAAGTTCGAAAATTTGTCGCTAAAAATATTGTCGCTGTAGCATAGTTGGATAATGCACCTTCCTTAATGATTTGGAAAGAGATTCAGGTTCGAATTCCGCAATGGCGCAACAACAATATTTTTCGATAAAATTGATTTTATATGTATATCTATCTGATTAATATATTTAATTTATTATTACCTAGAATATTCGTTTAAATTGGTATATTTTAGAACACGCTTTATATACACATACACGTGTGGATAAATACACAAGTCGGTAACATATACCCGTCCGATCGTCAGTGCATTCTCTCAGGATCTCCGGTACGAGTCCTGCGTGGTGATTATCGCAAATTCAGTGCCCCCAAGGACGCATTCCGTCGTTTTTGCTCACTTCCTTAACATTTCGCCTCTCTCGCGCGCAACTCTTTTGCGCTTATTAAACATCTGTTGGATATTTCATTGATCGACGCGCGGTGTGCCGTGTAATTGACATAACGGGGCACACCTCGGAATTATATATTTTAGTTTTTGAAATGTTTATCTCCTCATTTGATGAAAAACATTTTGTTGGACAATTGCGATAATATATATGATAATTAATTCTCAGTAGATATAAAAATATTTGTATTTCATAATTTTATATATAACCGTATTATTTAGAGGATATTTGAATTAAAGGTTATATTTTTTTGAAGGCTTCTCAGGTGTGTTAAAAAGTACGTAACATTTTTTAGGAAATTTTCGGGTGAAGCTGTAATATATAAGAACGTTCTTACAAGGGATGTTTAGTTTTGTTGTAGACAGACATCGTGATGACGAAATATTTCCGTAAAATAAAAGTACATCATATGAATTAAAAATAAAATTCAGGCAATATTTGAAGAGATTAAAATAAATTATTATCATCTGTATGCGAGGTGGGGTAGAGGGAACAAAAAACACATTCTATGGAGGAGTGGTATGATACACGTGTCTGAAACATGCAACTCGTTCTTGTATAATACATTAAAATTTTCTTACTGAATATATTCTACTTAGAATTGCACTTAGGTACATAATAATAAAATAAATATGTTCGTAAAAAATACATAAAGTATAAAATATATGTCATTATCATCATCGTCGGCTGCCTCTATATCTGTATCAGAGGAAGATTTCAGATTTGTTGTGTGTTGGCTCAGGAGGCTGAATAGTCCAATGCTGGATCTACAAGTACTGGGGCATCTTGGGCATGGGAAGTTAGACATTGCCGGCTGATTTTGGGTTTTATTTGCTCTTTCCTTTCTTTTCTTGTCTGAACCTACTGTTGGCATTCTGCTTTAAAGTGTTGAAGTCCCTGTTCTTGGTACCGCTTTTAATGTTACCGTTTAAGTTTCGCTTTCAGTGGGTCTTCTTTATGTGAATATAATCAGTATTTGTGCAACCAGCAAAGTGAGGTTTTTTACATATATACCGTAGTTTCCAAAAGTTTACGCTAGATGATAAATTTTGTTAGTATCACTTTTTTTTCAATGTGCGATAGACACAAATACAATTTTTTTTAATTTTCTGAACGGATTGATAACACTGGGCAATAAAATGATTTTTTTTCTTAGTGTCGGAAAAGTATGAACTGATTTTAGATATTTTTGGTGTGCTGATTTCAAAAATATCTGGCGTTTTTTCTTTTAGTTATATTTTTTAAGATACAGGCTATTTGATTTTAGTTCTAATAAAAGGCAAAAATAATGAAACAATAATATTTTTAGAGGCCAAAATTGAAATTTCGTACTTAAAATTAAAATCTAATTAGTCAGTTTCAATTTCTTAGTTTTAACCATGACCGAAAAACCCAACAATCTCAACAACCCAACGATCCCACTACAAATTAATTAATAACTCGCTCATGTTATCTCTTCCAAACTCGGTTCAGTTTACTATCATTTTGTGTAAAGTTTCGGCGTTATTTAGTAATAAAAAATTGAATTAAAACCATGGCATCTACAAGCAAACATAGATGTGTGAATCATCCCGATGTTTTTTGTTATGTATGTGGCGATTAGACTTTGACAAAAAGTAGAAAATCTGTTTCTGACTTTGAAAAGATCTTATCTGGCCTATTTTGTCGTCCACTTGGTAGACCAGGATAAATCTTGAGCCCCACATTTCGTATGTAAAACATGTATTTAGCATTTACAACAATGGTCGATTGAAAAATGGAAGTGCCTAAAGTTTGGAGTACCAATGGTTTGGAGGGAACCGAGAAACTAAGTACGAAGAACATCAGTGGGAGATTTATGTCGATCTAAAAATGGTAAATTTCATACTTGGACAGCAAAGTGGATATACAAAATATCCTTATTTTTTGTCTTTGGGACAGCAGAGCTAAGAATCAGCGATAGCTTAATAGAAATTGTTCTTTAAGAAATGTCATAATTCAAGAAAAACAAAACTTAATCAACGAACCTTTGGTTGCGAGAGATAAAATTATATTTCCACCCTTGCATATCAAATTGGGGCTTATGAAGCAATCTGTGAAGGCTTTAAATCGAGATGGACTTTGCTACGTGACATAAAAATTTCTTGGGATTAGCAGAGAAAAACTGAAAGCCAGAATATTTGATGGTCCTCATATAAGGCATTAAATTAAAGATCCACAATTTACCGAATCAATGAACGAAATTCAATCTTATGCTTGGTGTTCATTTATTCAAGTAGTAAACAAGTTTTTTGGAAATTATAAGGTAGAAAATTACTTAGAATTAGTGGAAAATAAGCTTTGCAACTTCAATATTCTCGATTGTTCGAAAGTTCATTACCTCCACAACCACTTAGATTGGTTTTCAGAAAACCTAGATGAGTTTAATTTTAATGAAGAACAAGGAGAAAGATTCCAACAGGACATTAAAACTATGGAAGGTTGATATTAAGGAAGATGGAATAGCCACATGTCGGAGTATTTAATGAGGCTGTCTCGGTAAACTCCATGCTAGAAAGTCGTATAAAAGAAAAATTTTAAGTGAAAAGTGATAAAAGTATATTTATCTATTGTATGAAATAAATACGTTACTTTGTATTTTTTGTTTTTTTTAACTAGCAGTTGAAGCAAATAGTAATAGTAATAAAATGAAATAAGTTAAAAAATAAGATGATTTTATTCTAAAATTGGCCAATATAGCGTATCTCAAAAGCTAAACCTGATTAGTTAAAAAATCGCTGGCACCAAAATGTGTGTTGCCCAGTGTAATTAATATTACGGCCCGTATCTACGAATGAGATTTGACTCGAGTGCGCATAAAGAACAGTACAAAAGCGATCGATGAATTATCACCCACAGTGGCGTAACTATTCCAATGCAGCCAATACGGTACATTGGGGACCACGTTAGACAGGGCGCCAAAGTTCCGCATCCTACCATACATTTGGCATCGACACTATTCCCAGCGCTAATACGGACCAATCATTTTTAAAATCCATCTCAATAAAAACAGATATATAATACAAAAACATATAGAAACATTATTGATGTATATTGATTCGCAATATGGATAGATCTAGTATTGGTTTTCTCACTCAAATACATTGATTATTAAACCTATAATAATTATTGTCATAAATTTCCTAAAATAGTATATTAAAAGTCCACTTTATAATTATACAATTACTTGTAAATTATGCCAGTCTCAACACAGAATTTTCTAGTGACACGTGCACAGTCCAAACATATTATACACATCAATTATAGTTCCTAATAAATAAAAAAAATAAAGCAGTAAACGTAGAGTTAAAGATCAGATCAGAAAGAAAAATTTTTTCCATTTGCGAGTGAACAAAAAAATACCTAGAAAATACATTTGTTTTTTTCATGAAATTATGAATCTTTAATATATACAAATTTTGTTCGTAATATTTATTAGATAACATCGCGTATTACTTAATATTTTTACATCTTATACACAATACATGTACAGGGGGCCCCTTTTTCCATATTGCATTAGGGAGCAATTTTTGTAGTTACATCGCTGATCACCCAATGTGTTCTGCAGATTAAAACGACGCATCCAGTATATACGTACCTTCATTCGATAGACCTAAGTCTCATTGAAAGATTCATCGTGGAGACGGATAGTTATAATCAATGTCCTTACATTTCTTACAAAATATGTAATTAAAATATACAAATATGTAAAAAATTACCTCTTTTTGAAAAAAATGAGGTTAGGTTTGTTTTCAATCAAAATTCAAAACTTGCATTAGAATTTTACACATCAATATGCATTACAAATCAATAATCCATTATCCTTTTTCTCATTTCCGATGTTCTCCTCATCTTCAAGTCAATAAATCAATAATCCTTTTTCTCTTGGACCCTGGAAGTGGATATAAAGCGGGTCGTCCGCGATTCTGATGACCTCCTAAATATTCGGAGACCGGCCATTTCTCGTGCATTCTTCAATGCTCTGCCTTTGAAACATTGCCCGAGGTATCTGACTGTTCAGTGCGTCGGTTGCACTGTCTGTTCAAAATGTCGTACGGCCTTACGTTACGGACTGACGACACCCGTGTATTCGTCGGTTACGTTTTTGGTAACCCTAAATTGACACTCGTCAGTTCATTTTTAAGTTTTTAATTATTTTTTTTTAACGTAGAATATGGTTAATGACTAGCTTCCTGTTAAAATCACACATGAGTTACACTTCAAGATATTTTTTACTTTAATGTAACAGTAAAATTGTGAATATAAAATGACGTGATGATTGTGTGCTATATTATTATTTTTAACATTTTTTTATTTTTATTTTTAAGATTAGTAAAATCAACTTTGTGGTTAAAATCCATTATTTTAAATTGTTAACTTTGTTTTATTAACCACTTAAAAATACATCTACCGGTTTCGAAAAATATCATCTTCTTCAGGGTGTCATTAACTAATCGAAAACATATGTTATATTGTTTATTTAAAAAAATCTACTTTTAAAAAACAATAATTATTTTAAAAATAAATTTAGTTCTTAACTTAAATTGTTATTTGATGATACAAAATTACTAGATTAATTCTAAAATGGGACTTGTGATTAAATTTAGTAAGTTTTTTTATAACATTTCGATTAATTTTACACACTTTATCTCCAACGATTCCAAATTATTTAATTTATGACTAACACCGTTTACATGCAAAATAGATAATCCTAAATATTTATCAAAACCATGACCATTTTCTAACAAATGATTAGAAAATTCTGAAAACCCACTACTATTCGAACATTTTAATTACTCTTATATTAAAATTTCGACCGGTTTTTCCAATACAGCATAATCCTTACAACGAAGAATTGTTAAATTTATCATCTTTGTCTTTAGAATTTGAGTAAATTTCCTATATTTTATTTGTATAAAATGCCGATCTAATGTTTCGTGGTAGGTGTTTAGATATTTAATTCGAAAATTTATTTGTGAATAAAATCCTACGCCAAAAATCATTATTATCATTATGTTTTATCTGTGATTTACATAAAAATTTACTAATATATTATTTTAATTTATTTCTTAAATAGTGTCTATTAAATCTGTATTATACCCGTTATTTTTTTTAATTGTATTCAATTCAATATTAAAATTGGATGTTGACATAGGAATATTGACTAAACGATGTATCGTGAAGTGGATCCCTGAATGCTTGTGTGATAATTAATAATTAAATTCAATATGCATGATAGAATCTGTAAAAGTTGATTTTCTAAGGATTTTGAATTCGATTTTATTTAATGAATGTTAGATTCAAAAAAAATTTTTAGGGTCGAATTATTTTCCATTTTTAATGTAAATTTTATTTTATTATTAAATGAATTAATGAGATTTAAAAATGTTGTTAGTTGACGTTGTGGACCTGACTAATACATAATATATCATCCACATACCTTTTCTACAACAAAACATTTTTTAGCAAAGAAGAATCACAATCAAAAATATTCCTCTTCAAATTGTCTATAACAATATCTGCTGTTAGTGGACTTGCGGGTGCTTCCATAGGAAGACCCTCAGTTTGATTGTACATTATATTATTAAATTGAAAATAATTTTGGTTCATATAAACGACGTAGATCTTTTACCAAATTATTAGGTAAATTGGATGAATTAAAAGTTTACTTTCATTAATAGGTACATTAGTAAATAAATTAACAATATCAATAGAAACAAGTTTAACATTGTTAGGAAGATCCATGTCCTTTAACATATTCACTAATTGTAACGAATTTTTTGTAGTGTATTGGTTGAAATATATTCAGTCTATAGTTTTTATAAAAAATGAAATTAAAAAAATATACATCTATGTTATAAAAGGCAGTGAAATAAAGTCGAATATTATTACATATAGAGCCAGCCATTAAACATATTCTATGCAGGGATGATATAATACAAGTGTTCGATACATTTTTTATAGGTGTAGGGAAAATACTCTAGTAGGATATAGTCTTATTTTAATACTGTTTATGTAGAACATTGTTCCACTATTTTTAATGATTTGAGAAAAACAAAAAGCAATTCGGATAACTATTTCTTACGTCAACATTTAATGAAAATAATTATTTCCTTTAGTGAAGTATTTTCAAACAATTAATGAATTCAGTCATAGAAAGTGTTTTTAAAAACCTCCATACATTTTTATATTGGTTAAAAAGTTTTATTTTACGGTAAAACTTAATCTTTAAAACACCATTAACAGTACTTTAAACTTATAAATAAATACATGATATGGTCGTATAAACGACGGATTTTGTCCAAAGACGTTGGTTAAACGAAAGTACATATTGTATTACTTGTATTATATATGATTGTATAATATCATTGGTAACAGCATAACCTAAATCTATACATACTGCACACCACTGCTATCAACACTACCTTCTGTGACCACTACGTTCTCAATACTGTCATCGACTGAGCGTACGGATGTGACAATTCTTTCCCAATAGCTAACTAATTCTATTATCTAAAAATGTACGCATGTATTAGTATTAGTATAAACACGAATACTCACATGATTTGGATATAATTACTATTAATCCTCGTATATCATTAAATGAACAGTATTTCTGAAGAAAAAACAATGACCTAATATCATTTCCCTGATATGCGAGCGTGATAATTTATTTTTGTGGGATAAACTTAAATTATATGTATATTGAGTGATCATTTATTTTGTATCGGATCCCCAGGACCCCGTCCGGCAAACGCAAGTTAAAACTGATACTTTCTTAGATACTGTCACATTTTTATCCGCACTTCACCCGCGTATCATTTGCATTTATCCAAGATGATAAAGTAACATTATTTTTATTCGAGGTCCAGCTCTTTATAGCCCGTTTGTATTGCGCTGACAACTGAAAGGAATCTGTCTTTTAATTGCTGTATTTTGTAAAAGGAGTGTTCAGAGATAGTGAAAATAAAAATAATCATATAGCAGTGATGTCAGGAAGATTGCAAAGGCGATAAAGGTCAATTTTGAATTGAATTATATAAACAAATTATCAGGGATTTCTCGTTTCTTAGATCGTTTTGCATCTTTGGATGTCAAAATACATTAATTATTTTTTACCAATACACATATATTAAAATATTGATGTATGTATTATGTGTTTACACATACATAACATAATCTGGTTATAATTGAAATGCCACCATATTAAAATCAAACACTAGAATGCTATTAATTATTTCATTGCAAAGAAAATATAAAGATTACATAAATATAATAACCGAAAATCTTATGGAATGAAAGTTAGGGAAGAGAAAGTATTTTTTTTTTCGATTTTTACAAATTAATCTGCAGATATATATTTATTATAAAATTTTAAATACTTAATAAACTTTTCTAAAGAATGTCAGACTACTCAGGATAATAAGATAGTATAAGGGTACCATCTAAACAGGACAAGAATAGTTAAGACGTATGTATTCTTTTTTATTTTTCCTGCTGTTCTGAAACACCCGATCTATGCAAATCCATTAGCCAATGGGAGTACTTCTTCAGTGCTGTGATCATCTGTCTCCCTCACCCTGTAAACGATCCCATTAGAGGAAATTACAGTTGACATTGGGAATAGATCGCTCTGTCCTTGTCTGGTTGAGAAAAGCAACTGAAGTATGCAAATATGGGGTTGTTCATGTAAAATAATGTATATAAATATACACATATACAATAAACTACCTAAAATACTATATATAAAATGCATAAGCATTTAAAGTTGTAGTAATAAGAGGCGTAAGTAGAAAGTGATTATTTTGGCTGCATAACCTTAAAAAGTAGTTTATTGTCCAAAATGCCGGTGATCTTATAAATTTTACACAGGAAAAATCAACATTGTAAATTGGTCGACAATCTTCAATAGAAGATGACAGATAAAGTAGAAGAAAAAGAAGTCGCATTAATTAATATCATGTAATGTTAGAAGTTCGGCATGTATTAGTATTAGCAAGAATTACTCACAGACAAACTAAAACACCGAAATTTCATAAACTATTACTACAATATTAATCAAGTAAGAGTTTCTCACAAACTTAATACGTTAAAATACCTATTGTTAACTTATTGAATCATTAATTAACTTATTTAATTAATAATGATTTGATTAGAACAACAATAAACAATATTTTCCATCCGTGCAAGCACACAAAATAGAATTTTCTCTAGAATATGTTCTATTTTATATCAATTTATTTCTATTCATATGTTGTGCTAATTATGTCATATTATCTACTCACTCACATATTATCATAACTTAATAAAAGCCTGATCGATATGATCACGTGTACGTTTTCTAGCATTAAAATATTGAAAAATTCGTAATAAGTTAAAATTTTCAGTATCATTTTTAAATTTAATTACTTTCTTTACCACTCAAAACATCAAAACAATGGCAAACCTTTACCAAAAATTAATTATTTTTTAAATTTTATATGTATGATCGCATTATTATATTATGCAGTTTAAATAATGTATACTTTTTAAATCCAGATATATTTTATAAATATATTCGTGTCACTCAATTAAAATGGACATCGAATCCGAACATCCCAATGTGTCACGGGACAATGGTCCACGGTTGTGACGTGAGCAATAAATCAGCCAATCAGAGTGCTGAACTGGGGATAATTGCAATATCCTCTTACCCCCTTCTCTTCCTCAGCAAACAGATGTGACAGGTGATTATCCACGTGACCAGGGGTGGTTCATTCAAAACTACTACAAAATATTGTTTTATTTAGTTTTCATTTCGTTTGTAATTTTAGTAAATGTTATTAATACTACTGGTCGACATTATTTGGGTTTGAGATTTAGGACCATAAAATTATTTATGAAACCATTATCATTTTCAATTATTACAATTATAGTAACAAGAAAAATAAATCTATTTGTTTCACATTGATACATTGTTTAAACTTATCGTTTTTTATTAATGAAGTTTTTTAATATAAATGCACGTAGTTATAATTCAAATTAAATTAATTTTACTAACTTCACAACAATAATGTGTTTTCGTTAAAAAGCATATAATTATATTTATAAAGCATATCAGCATTGATAATTTAACAATAGCACATTAAAATAGATATCTGTGTAAATAAAATTTTATAAATCCTCCTTTCAAAACTGTCTTCAAGAATAACATTTATATACGTGTAAAACAGTTGGCAATCAAACACCAACTAATGAAAAAAGATCATCATATATATTAAAGTTATAAGCCCTATTTCGTGTTGTTTATATGTCACAACCGGCTAGGTAGTCACACCGCGCGATCGCTTTTTAGGGGCTTTTCCGCCAGATATCTGGGTATTTTTTATTTTTGCCAGACGGCCGAAGGCCGACGTAAACTTTTCGCCATAGACACTTTTCGTCTACCGCCACTCCTCGATTTACGGCGACCGTTTCGGTTTGGCCAAATTCTAGCTATTTTATATTTTTATTTAGCCTAACTTTTACATTTTCGCTCACAAATCTGCGAGTTTAAAAGCGATAATTATTTTTAAATATTCGGGCGATGGCCCGCGGCCGACCGCATCGCCGAGCGTACTTTTTAAATTTTTCCCGCTTTTAGTTTTTTCGCAAAACTCGAAAAGGTGAATTTCGTTTTTTTCACTTTTTCTCCGTAACCTTACGACGAATTAATTATTTTTTTATTTTAGGAGATAGATCGAGACGCTCCAGAATTTATTTCAAAGATAACAAACTCCTATAATTTAACCGACGTCTTTTATAAGTAAAAAACGAGAAAAAAAATGTGAAAATTTTTTCCGAGTACCTAAAATTGTAAAATTATTAAAACAACAGACCCCCAAAATATCGATTCTAGAATTTTTTCTCTAATCTATGGCCATAACCTAAGGCCGCAAATTAACCTGATTGGACAATCCGTTTCATTGGTCCGCACTGTAACCTCTTTCATTGGACAAGTGATCCGATTCGCCCATAACCCTGGCCGTTTATTGGCGGAAGGCATTCATTGGTCTAAAGATATAGTAATATTCATGCATTGGTTAGATTAATGTTCATGCAAAATGGGCGCTAATTATATTATTGATAACAGCTGTTTATGTCAAATTTTTTTAACCTAAAATATAGTTTGACAGTTGTGTCAAGACGGCCATGCTGACGTTTTGACTTACGAAATGAATTCGATAGAGGGCAGTAATATGTGGAATTGGTATTATAGGTTTTTTGAATATATTAGTTAGTTTAAGAGCGATTTTAATTTTTTTAAATGCTATTGATAGCTAAATTTATATTAATTTATTTAATAAAAAATTAATTTATTATTTAAACACACTACTAAATGTATTGATGATTTTAATTATTTTTTAGAGTTAATTAATTTTTTTACGGAAAAGAATTATACCGAGAAAAATTATATTTTTTCTCTTGGGTTGCCGGCTATGCTGGCTATGCTTGCCGTTAGAAGCATCGCCGATTGTCGAGGCTTCTAACGGAACCATCCTCCGTTAACTGGTTTACCTGATCGTGCCAAGTCTTCTACGGACGTCCTCTATTTCAGGTGCCAACAACACTTACTTACCATCACGCCGTTTCTCCGCAGGGGTAGGCAGAGAGGATAGAGCGCCATACTCTTCTGTCCTGACACAAAATTTTCGCCTCATTCACACTCATACATATTCTCATACAAGCTAACCGATTGTCGAGGCTTCTAACAGAACCATCCTCCGTTAACTGGTTTACCTGATCGTGCCAAGTCTTCCACAGACGTCCTCTATTTCAGGAGTCATAAACACTCGATTAATCCAACAGTATCAACTTCTTACTTACTTACTTACTTACCATCATGCCGTTTCCCCGCAAAGATAGGCAGAGAGGATAGAGCGCCATACTCTTCTCTCCTGACACACAATTTTCGTCTCATTTACATTCATACATCTTCTCATACAAGCTAACCGATTGTCGAGGCTTCTAACAGAACCATCCTCCGTTAACTGGTTTACCTGATCGTGCCAAGTCTTCCACAAAATAAATAAAATATTTATGAATTAATTTTAAATGTTTTTTTTTTATGTAAACATTTTTTTGAAATACAGCGCTTGAAAAGTCGTTGAAATACGTTGAAATTTCTTAAGAATAAGAAAGTCCATTTTAAAATTGAAATTTTTTCGCGATGTTTTTTTTTATGGCCGGCCAATGTTTTGTAAAAATATGTTTTTTAAACTTTTATCGATAAGAGTGGTATTTTCAGTGCCGTTCATTGGACGAGTGATCCGATTCGTCCATAACCCTGGCCGTTTATTGGCGGAAGGCATTGATTGGTTTAAAGATATAGTAATATTCATGCATTGGTTATAATAATATTCATGCAAGATGGCCGCTAATTATATTATTGATAACAGCTGTTTCATATAAAAAAAAATTAAAAATTGGTATTATAGGTGCGTTAAGTGCGATTTTAATTTTTTTAAATGCTATTGATAGCTAAATTTATATTAATTTATTTAATAAAAATTAATTTATTATTTAAACACACTTTATGGTTTTATTAAATATATTGATGATTAAAAATATTATTTTTAACAAAAATATTATTTATAACAAAAGTATAAATACAAACTGTGGCACCCCGGTTATTCCGAACCCGGTTAATCTGATTCTGGTTAATCCGATCCAGGTTAATCTGATTCTGGTTAATCCGATCCAGGTTAATCTGACCGTGGTTAATCCGACATCGGTTAATCCGACACCGGTTAATCCGTCACCGGTTAATTCGACAATGGTTAATCAGACACCGGTTAATCCGACACCGGTTAATCCGACACCGGTTAATCCGACACCGGTTAATCCGACACCGGTTAATCCGTCACCGGTTAATTCGACAATGGTTAATCCGACACCGGTTAATTCGACAATGGTTAATCCGACACCGGTTAAACCGACACCGGTTAATCCGACACCGGTTAATCCGACGTCGGTTGATCGGACACCGGTTAATCCGTCACCGGTTAATTCGACAATGGTTAATTCGACAATGGTTAATCCGACACCGGTTAATCCGACACCGGTTAATCCGACACCGGTTAATTCGACAATGGTTAATCCGACACCGGTTAAACCGACACCGGTTAATCCGACACCGGTTAATCCGACACCGGTTAATCCGACACCGGTTAATTCGACAATGGTTAATCCGACACCGGTTAATTCGACAATGGTTAATCCGACACCGGTTAATCCGACACCGGTTAATCCGACACCGGTTAAACCGACACCGGTTAATCCGACACCGGTTAATCCGACACCGGTTAATCCGACACCGGTTAATTCGACAATGGTTGATCCGACACCGGTTAATTCGACAATGGTTAATCCGACACCGGTTAATCCGACACCGGTTAATCCGACACCGGTTAATCCGACACCGGTTAATTCGACACCGGTTAATTCGACAATGGTTAATCCGACACCGGTTAAACCGACACCGGTTAATCCGACACCGGTTAATCCGACACCGGTTAATCCGACGTCGGTTGATCGGACACCGGTTAATCCGTCACCGGTTAATCCGACACCGGTTAATCCGACACCGGTTAATTCGACAATGGTTAATCCGACACCGGTTAATTCGACAATGGTTAATCCGACACCGGTTAATCCGACACCGGTTAATCCGACACCGGTTAATTCGACAATGGTTAATCCGACATTATCATCGTTTAAATTACCACCTTCTTCTTTGATTTTCACAAACGTCGTAGAGGATAGTACGCCGCACAGTGCAGATAATTGGAATGCTGCCTATTATTATTTTTAAATTCAAATTAGTATGAATATTTTGAAAAGAGTGTTTTGCGTCATTCAAGTCTTATTAAACATATCGTGTTGGATATAAGTATAATATGCCTGAGAGTTGGCAATTGGTGTAACGCACAGCTAATAATTTGAATTAAGATGATATGTGTATATATTAAAGAGACGCCTGGTTGACTGCAATCGAAATAGCATTGGCGTTAGTTTAAGTATACAACAGGAGTTTATATATTATTATATCTCTATTAATGTATTTATATGAACACTTTTTTTTATTATATTGGTTAGTTTAAGTGCAATTATATTATAATTTACTTAATTTTCTCTATTATTATTATGTATGAGTATGTCTATTATTATTTTTAAATTCAAAATAGTATGAATATTGTTTTTAGACGTTCAATACTTAGTTATCTTATTATTAATTACCATCACGCCGTTTCTCCGCGAGGGTAGGTAGAGAGGATAGAGCGCCATACTCTTCTGCCTTGACACACAATTCTCGCCTCACTCACATTCATACATCTTCTCATACAAGCTCGCTGATTGTTGAGCCTTCGAACAGAACCATTCTCCGTTAACTGGTTTACCTGATCGTGCCAAGTCTTCCACTGACGTCTTCTATTTCTGGTGCCACAACCCTTGATTATATTGGTTAGTTTTTGTGCGATTTTAATTTTGAAAAATTCTACAAGTAGGTGAAAACGTAATGTATTTAAAAACATGAATTATTCCTTCTTATTCTTCTTATTTTCCTATCAAAACACTTTTTATAGTTTTATTAAGTGTGTTAAGATTTTTTTTTTCTTCTGAAAATTGACAACAGAGTACTGCGTCTCTGATACGTCTGCTGCCGGGCGGCAGCTGTGCGGGTAAGCTAGTCATATATATTAAAGTTATAAGCCCTATTTCGTGGTGTTTGCAAAAAATCACGCGGCCAACTCCGTCACACCGCGCGATCGCTTTTTAGGGGCTTTCCCGCCAGATATTTGGAAATTTTTTTTTTTTGCCAGACGGCCGAAGGCCGACGTAAACTTTTCGCCATAGACACTTTTCGTCTACCGCCACTCCTCGATTTACGGCGACCGTTTCCGTTCGGCCGATTTCTAGCTGTTTTTCATTTTTATTTAGCCTAAATCGCGCGTTTTCGCTCGCCGCTCCGCCATTTTGAGAGCCAAAATTATTTTTATACATTTCGGCGACGGCCCGCGGCCGACCGCATCGCCGGGCGTACTTTATAAATTTTTCCCGCTTTTAGTTTTTTCGCAAAACTCGAAAAAGTGAATTTCGTTTTTTTCACTTTTCCTACGCCGCTCGGAGAGATATATTTTTTTTTTACCACTCAATTTGCGGGAAACGATCGCCCGGAATTTATTAGCGAGTATGCAGACTCCCATCTCTTCATTTGGATCTTTAAAATGTAAAAAAACATTTTTTTTTTTTTGAAAAACGCACGGACCTACCTAGATGCGCCGAAAATGCGAAAAAACTGACACTTTATGCCCCGTTAACTGAAATCTCCCGGCCGCGCAAAACAAATGAAACACGGTTTTTTCCAGAATGACAGCGAAACATTGACAAACTTTGCGATTTATAAAAAATGTCGATTTTCACATGAAAAAATGTACATTTTTTTATTAGAAAAGCGTCTCTATACACTATTCGGTACTAGCGGTACATGAGAAAACCCCTTATTTATGTAACAATCTTTGCGTTTATGCTCCCTGAAGGATAATATATACCCGATACGAATTAAAAATAGTATTTTTAATAAATAATGTTTAAATATTATATCATGTCCATGTAAAAATGTCCATTTTCACGTGAGAAATGAAACATTTGAAAATTATTTCTACACTCTATGTAACATTGAGCTTATTAAATAAATATTGTAATAATACAGGTAACGGTTCATTCGACCACCTTGAGGCGAAATATGTGACGAATCCGAATTAAAAAGAGTATTTTTATTTAAATATGTACATTGACATTTTTTTTCTCTCTTTATCTTTACCGCCGAATAGAACGATTTTTCGGTAGAAATGTATTTATATTATTAAAGAAAACTACTTTTTTAAATTTACGGCGTCTTATAGCCTTTTCAGAATATTAATAAATGTTTTAAATGAAAATCTAATTTAATAATTAATTTGCCGCGGTAAACGTGTGCATTTTTTACAAATTTGACATACAGATGTCGCTATACATGCGGTTTTAGAAAAATAAATATATTAAATAATTTTGGTATGGAAAATATGTTTACAGATTATGAGATTTTCTACTATTAATATTTTTCTAATAAATATAATTTATTTTCCACAAAAGGGTGAGGAATATTTTAAATGTTTTTTTTTTATGTAAACAATTTTTTTTAAGTATTAGATTTTTTTAGTAAAACTTATTTTACATAGATGTCGCCATACATACCGTTTGTTTGCAGATTCTCTACCGTTAATATTTCTTAATAAATATAATTTAGTTTCCTCAAAAAGGTGGAGAATATTTTTTAATGTTAAAAAATACACGATAAAATATTTATGAATTTTAAATGTTTTTTTTTTTTATGTAAACAATTTTTTTAAGTAAAGAGCGCGAGATGCGTTTTAAATATATAGAAATTTAATACGGATAAAAAATTTCATTTACAAATTGAAATTTTTCGCGATGTTTTTTTTGTTTTTTAAACTTTTATCGATAAGAGTGCCATTTAGTAACACCTTCTTCTTTGATTTTCACAAACGACGTAGAGGATAGTGCGCCGCACAGTGCAGATAATTGGAATGCTGCCTATTATTATTTTTAAATTCAAAATAGTATGAATATTCTGAAAAGAGTGTTTTGCGTCATTCAAGTCTTATTAAACATATCGTGTTGGATATAAATATAATATGCCTTTTGGTTGGCAAATGGTGTAACGCGCAGTTAACAATTTGAATTAAAGAGATATGTGTATATATTAAAGAGACGCCTGGTTGACTGCAATTGAAATAGCATTGGCGTTAGTTTTAGTATACAACAGGAATTTATTTATATAGCTCTATTAATGTATTTATATGAACACTGTTTTTTTTTTATTATATTGGTTAATTAAGGTGCAATTTTAATTTTTATTAATCTAATTTTCATAGTAAATTAATATAAACTGCTTACTTATTTACCATCACGCCGTTTCTCCGCGGAGGTAGGCAGAAGGATAGAGCGCCATACTCTTCTATCCTGACACAAAATTCTCGCTTCATTCACACTCATACATCTTCTTATACGAGCTAACCGATTGTCGAGGCTTCTA
This sequence comes from Eubasilissa regina, assembly GCA_022840565.1. NCBI lineage: Eukaryota > Metazoa > Arthropoda > Insecta > Trichoptera > Phryganeidae > Eubasilissa > Eubasilissa regina. The sequence continues at coordinate 35,650,333 of JAINEB010000018.1, forward strand.
ACAGAACCATCCTCCGTTAACTGGTTTACCTGATCGTGCCAAGTCTTCCACGGACGTCCTCTATTTCAGGTGTCATAAACACTCGATTAATCCAACAGTATCAACTGCTTACTTACTTACTTACCATCACGCCGTTTCCCCGCAAGGATAGGCAGAGAGAGGCAATAAACTTTGAAAAACACTATGAATTTGAGGATTACATTCAGGGATTAATATATTCAAACGACGAACAACAATTAATGAATTTTTACAATAAATTATATGTTTTTAAAAATAATGTTAAAAGAAATGTAGCTTTAGATAAATAGTTAATAGTCGTCTTATTCTTTAATAAATTAGGTTCAATAATTATATTTTTTATCTATTTACACGATAAAAATCAACATCATCATCATCATCATCATCGTTTAAATCGCCACCTTCTTTGATTTTCACAAACGACGTAGAGGATAGTACGCCGCATAGTGCAGATAATTGGAATGCTGCCTATTATTATTTTTAAATTCAAAATAGTATGAATATTCTGAAAAGAGTGTTTTGCGTCATTCAAGTCTTATTAAACATATCGTGTTGGATATAAATATAATATGCCTTTTGGTTGGCAAATGGTGTAACGCGCAGCTAATAATTTGAATTAAAGAGATATGTGTATATATTAAAAAGACGCCTGGTTGACTGCAATTGAAATAGCATTGGCGTTAGTTTTAGTATACAACAGGAATTTATGCTAGGACACCATGCAGTAAAATATAATTATAAGCATTAGTTTTGTTTAATTATGTATTAATATTATTTAACGACATGGAATGAATAAAAATTTTATGTCAATTTTAGAATAGACATAAAAATACATTTTTTCTTTATAACAAACTATGTTGGAGCGAAATTCGGACTGTGAATTTCTGTCAAATATTAAAACGAAATGGATTGGCAAAATTTTCTTACATTAAAAAAATACTTTTTCAATCGATCTTTTTATGTTAAAAACATTTGGTAAGGCTTAATTTCAACTTCCAAAAAACAACGAAAGATGGCAATATGCGCTGTTTAAGAGGAAAGTATTCATTACTGTGGATACTAATACGAATAACATTAAAATATCTAAATAGAACAATAAGAGTTTGAAGATTAATTATTTAAATATACATTATTATATTACATACGTTATTATATTTTATTTTAAATAATCATTTATATTAGTTATCCAATTTGTAAGCCATCATCACTTTGCTTCTATCTCGGTATTTTACAAATACTATTTAATTATGGCGTCCAAGTATTGTAAAACGATTTTTTTATGAAACTTAACGTAAACAAGTAACAATTTAAAACAATTACGAGTAAATTAATAAGTATATGTAGTAGGTACTTTACCATAACATTAGTTCCGTTCGCATTGTAATTAATTATATATATTATTTTTAATATGATTATATATTTTTACTTAATTATAACAACATTGTTCGTTTGCATTTGCTTTTTATCAGTTTGATAGTGATTATCAGTTTCATTTAAATGAAATAAAACTTAAATTATTAATCGACAACCCGGTGTTTATGTAACTTTAAATAAGTACTATGGTCCAAAAGTATTATTTTTAACAAAAGTATAAATACAAACTGTGGCACCCCAGTTATTCCGAACCCGGTTAATCTGATTCTGGTTTATCCGATCCAGGTTAATCTGACCGTGGTTAATCCGACATCGGTTAATCCGACACCGGTTAATCCGTCACCGGTTAATTCGACAATGGTTAATCCGACACCGGTTAATCTGACACCGGTTAATTCACACCGGTTAATCTGACATCGGTTAATCCGACACCGGTTAATCCGACACCGGTTAATCCGACACCGGTTAATCCGTCATTATCATCGTTTAAATTACCACCTTCTTCTTTGATTTTCACAAACGTCGTAGAGGATAGTACGCCGCACAGTGCAGATAATTGGAATGCTGCCTATTATTATTTTTAAATTCAAATTAGTATGAATATTGTTTTTAGACGTTCGATACTTATTTATCTTATTATTAACTACCATAACGCCGTTTCTCCGCGGGGGTAGGCAGAGAGGATAGAGCGCCATACTCTTCTGTCTTGACACACAATTCTCGCCTCACTTACATTCATACATCTTCTCATACAAGCTCGCTGATTGTTGAGCCTTCGAACAGAACCATCCTCCGTTAACTGGTTTACCTGATCGTGCCAAGTCTTCCACGGACGACTTCTATTTCTGGTGCCACAACACTTGATTATATTGGTTAGTTTTTGTACGATTTTAATTTTGAAAAATTCTACAAGTAGGTGAATACGTAATGTATTTAAAAACATGAATTATTCATTCTTCTTCTTCTTATTTTCCTACCAAAACACTTATTATAGTTTTATTAAGTGTGTTAGGATTTTTTTTTCTGCAAATTGACAACAGAGTACTGCGTCTCTGATACGTCTGCTGCCGGGCGGCAGCTGTGCGGGTAAGCTAGTATATATTAAAGTTATAGGCCCTATTTCGCGATGTTTATATGTTTATATGTTTATATGTAACCGATTTTGTCACACACGTTTTGGTTAATATCTCGCTTATTAGGCGTTCTATCCGCATTCTGATATTTTTCCCAGACGTCCGAAGGTTGACTGAGTCTTTACATCTTTTTCTTTTCATTCTTCTTCTTCTCCTCTATTTGTTACAACTCTTTTAGTTTGGTGATTTTTGGAAAATTTAACTTTTTATTTAGCCTAACTTTTTTTTCATTCGCTTATAAGTCTGCGAGTTTAAGAGCTAAAATCATTTTAATATTTTTTAGCAATTGCCACCGATGAGTAGTATCGTTGCACACTTTAAAAAATAATCTTCTTCTTCTAATTTATTTGTGAAGCTTGATTAAGTAAAATTTCGTGTTTTTGAGCTTTTCGCTGCGAGTTTACGACCAAAATATAATTTTATTACATCTGTGCATACATCACAATGGAATATAATTTATTTTCGTATTTGTAAGCTTCTATCGTTTAAAATTCACCTTAAAAATCTAAAAAACGCGTATTTTTTTTTTTGAAAAACGTACGGACCTACCTAGATGCGCCGAAAATGCGAAAAAACTGATACAAATAACCCCGGAAAAGTGAAATCTCACGACCGCCGGAGAAAACAAATGAATGCGGTTTTTTCCATATTTGACAGGCGAAACAGTGACAAACTTTGCGATTTATGAAAAATGTCGATTTTCACATGGGAAAATGTACATTTTTTGATTTGAAAACGTTCTCTGTACACTATTCGGTATGAAGCAGTCTATTAAAAAGATCATATTCATGGAGGTATCTTCGCGTCCATGCACCCTGAAGGATAATATATACCCGATACGAATTAAAAATAGTATTTTTAATAAATAATGTTTAAATATTATATCATGTCCATGTAAAAATGTCCATTTTCACGTGAGAAATGAAACATTTGAAAATTATTTCTACACTCTATGTAACATTGAGCTTATTAAATAAATATTGTAATAATACAGGTAACGGTTCATTCGACCACCTTGAAGCGAAATATGTGACGAATCCGAATTAAAAAGAGTATTTTTATTTAAATATGTACATTGACATTTTTTGACATGTCCATTTTCTCTATCTTTATTATTATCTTTACCGCCGAATAAAACGATTTTTTGGTAGAAATGTATTTATTTTATTTACAGACTACTTTTTTTAATTTATGGCATCTTATAGCCTTTTCAGAATATTAATAAATGTTATAGATAATAAACGAAATTTAATAATTAATTTGCCGCGTATCCATATGCATTTTTTACAAATTTGACAACAGATGTCACTAAACACGCCGGATCAGAAAAATAAATATATTAAATAATTTTGGTATGGAAAATATGTTTACAGATTATGAGATTTTCTACTATTAATATTTTTCTAATAAATATAATTTATTTTCCACAAAAGGGTGAGGAATATTTTAAATGTTTTTTTTTTATGTAAACAATTTTTTTAAGTATTAGATATTTTAGTACAACTTATTTTACAGAGATGTCACTAAACATCCCGTTTCAGAAAAAAAAATATATTAAATAATTTTGGTAAGGAAAATATGTTTACAGATTATGAGATTTTCTACTATTAATATTTTTCTAATAAATATAATTTATTTTCCACAAAAAGGTGAGGAATATTTTAAATGTTTTTTTTTTTATGTAAACAATTTTTTTTAAGTATAAGATTTTTTTAGTACAACTTATTTTACAGAGATGTCGCCATACATACCGTTTGAGCCAATAATCGATTAATATTTAAAATAAATAGTAAGGCAAACATGTTTTTACAATATACTGAACAAAAAACTTAATAAATATAATAGACCCTATTTCGCGATGTTTATATGTTTATATGTAACCGTTTTTGTCACACACGTTTTGGTTAATATCTCGCTTATTAGGCGTTCTATCCGCATTCTGATATTTTTCCCAGAAGTCCGAAGGTTGACTGAGTCTTTACATTTTTTTCTTTTCATTCTTCTTCTTCTCCTCTATTTGTTACAACTCTTTTAGTTTGGTGATTTTTGGAAAATTTAACTTTTTAATTAGCCTAACTTTTTTTTCATTCGCTTATAACTCTGCGAGTTTAAGAGCTAAAATCATTTTAATATTTTTTAGCAATTGCCGCCGATGAGTAGTATCGTTGCACACTTTAAAAAAAAAACTTCTTCTTCTAATTTATTTGTGAAGCTTGATTAAGTGAAATTTCGTGTTTTTGAGCTTTTCTCTGCGAGTTTACGACCAAAATATAATTTTATTACATCTGTGCATACATCACAATGGAATATAATTTATTTTCGTATTTGTAAGCTTCTATCGTTTAAAATTCGCCTTTAAAATCTAAAAAACGCGTAATTTTTATTTGAAAAATCGACGTACCTACCTACATACAAATGAATTGAAGAAAATGCTTGATATTTTTTCTTAATAAACGCAACACTTCATATTTTCAAGCAGCAACCGTGGGCTGTAATTGGTCAATACCCTCATTGGTTACATTTCATACATGGCTGCCTGAAAATTAAATAAACAGCTGTTTTACCTGTCATTATTGCAGTGCGTAATTTTCGCGCAATTTTTTTTTTGACGTTTCAAATGTATGACTTTATTTCGACTCGGCATTGTAATAAACAGCTGTTGATTTTCGCGCGTTTTTTATGTCATGTATCGAGATTCAGATTTCACAACTTACAATAGTCATAGATATTTTATATTTTCCCGCACAAGATAAAATTGATGATTTCACTCCGGAATTTGGTTAATTAAGGTAAAATCATACATTATACTTAGAAAAATTTTCTGTACGTTTTTTTGGATTTTTATAGGTTTTGTCTAGAACGACACAATGATGATTTTTTAAAAGCGTAATTGAATTAATTATTATTTCGCAGTTGTACACGTGACTTAAATACGCCCGTCTTACTACAGACCGGTCGAAGGAGTTTGTTCTTTTACGCGTCTGTTATTCAATATTTAGATTGAACAGTTCTGGTGATAGATAAACCTGTAACTTACTTACCATCACGCCGTTTCCGGGGTAGACAGAGAGGATAGAGCGCCACACTCTTCTGTCCTGACACATAATTCTCGCCTCAACCACATTCATACATCTTCTCATACAAGCTCGATGAGTGATGGATTATTATTCTTTTCCTTTATTTTTCTTCTTCTTTTCCTGTCAAATCACTTTTCATGGTTTTATCAATGAGTATTAACAAAATGTTTGTTTTTATTAAAACCTGGAGAGATGGGTTGATGGTTGTATATGTCAGCTCTGTTTTTTACAATTTTAGGATGCCGAGAATAGTGGTGTTTTTTTTTACGTGGTTAGTAATCTAACCTAACGCTTCTCAAAGATCATCAGGCCTTTGACCCTTTTGGGTTGTTAGTTGTATACGTCGGGTCTATTTTTTACAATTCTGGGATACCGAGAAAAGTGGTATTTTTTTTAGGTGCGCGGGGTGAGTCTGTGTAGCTCCTGCACAATTTCTCCACCACACCTTAGGTTGTTGGCTATGTACGTCGGCTCTGTTTCTTCCAATTCTGAGATACCGAGAAAAGTGTTTTTTTTTTTTTGTTGGGTGAGATTGAAAACAGAGTACTGCGTCTCTGCAGGATACGTCTGCTACCGTGCGGTAGCTGTGCGGGCATGCTAGTAAATACTTAAATTAGAATTAGATAAACAAATATTATAAGTTGGGCAAAATCATCAGGCAGATCGAATTTTTTTTATTCCTACAATATTTAAAATTCTATCAAGACCATCAGAAATTAAAATTGTAGAAAATAAATTTATATATTTCTGTTCTTTCAATAACAAAAAAATAAATTCACTATAAACCATTTACATTGAATTTTGAGTTATCAAATGATCTGGAATAATTGAACCCATGCACTGTCTCGGTATATTTTGAGAAGATTTTTTCAGATACATATTTGTTTTAAATTTGCTATCGCTTTCAAATATATATATTTCAAGTATACTAGATTAATATATTAATTTAACTCATGTAAATAAGATTTTTTATACATTTATTTTATAGGTATATAAAATGCTAATGTCTTTCTGTATGTTGCATGTAGTGCTTCATTGGAGTGAAATGTCAATTTTCATTAAAATGTAGATACGTCACTTTTAATTCGATGGTATATATTTCAAAATAGTAAACAATAAAGTCTTTTTGAAATATGAAATTGACAGTAATATTTCTGACATGAATACCTACTGTACAAGTAGACAATTATTATTTAATACCGATTCTTGATTTAAAGTTTATTTTTACGTCAAGACGTTGGTCTTTGTGGTGTGCTGATTAACCCATTAACCGCCAATACCAGGTATTTTATTTTTTTTGATTTGGAAAACATGAGGTGTTGCATTTTTGCAACGTAAGCGAAATAGAGGGTAAATGATAAATGTATGAAACCAAACAAGTAGGTACAGATTTAAGTGCATTTATTCTTCTATAATACGCTAGTAAAAATTAGGCCTTTATACTAAATTACAAAAGATATAACTAACTTATCGAGATGTTAAGAAAACAGTACATTCAAAAATAGCTTACTAGAGTGTCGCATTTCTTCCGCCTTCGAAACCATCTTAATTGTAACCAAAATAATATATTTATATCTGTACAGGTTTATGAGTAGATTGAGCTCATTAAAATACGCTCCTAAACCAATATAGGAGATTCCTTACCGAATTCTCAGAATATGACTCAGCTAACTAACTGACAGTTGCGTTTTCGCAACGTCGGCGAAAAATGAGTTTAATAATATGTAAAAATATCCAGTTTACAAAAAGCAACGCTTAAATGATGCTATAATATTAGTTTTAATGGAATCTATTTTACATTAGGTGCCTACTAATAAACACAAAATTTTCGACATAAAGTTTTCCTTTACGGCAGTTTTTATAATAATATGAAAATGATTGAGAACCTCAATTTTTCTCCAATTCATCTTTTTTTACCTCAGGCCAGCGCATGTAGATATCAATGCGCGCGCATACTCGGCACTTATTTAGTTTTCTCAGCAATCGCGCGCACAGTCGGCCGCAATAAATTCAGACCGTATCGGTTCTTCGGAAGAAACCTGGGGAAAAATGCGGTCCCCATTAGGAACTGTCCCCGTGGGACAAGCGCACACAGAGGCACGCTGCTGAAAAGTATCATTCGTACCGAAATACGCAGCACTGTCGATACATATAATTAAATTTACTGGGGAGACTGCGATCAATTAAACCAAAGGCTCTGAAAGATTGCAGTCCTAGATATTTATATTTTTATATTTAAAACAATTGTGCATTACATTGTATATAACATTGATCTAAAAAATTCCAATAACTTCTTATTTGTATTAATCTAATGAAACTAAACAAGCGTGTTAAACTGTGGCGTAGCTATCGCCTGCCGCACGAGGGCCCCAGCTCAGGGGTCCCAAAATAACTGAATCAGCTTAGAAATCACAACAATTACCAGGATAGCTTTAAAAATATTAGATGAACGAGTCTGAATGTTTTACTTTAAAGTGAAAATTAATATCGTGATACCAAGTAGTAGTATTAACATTTAAACGCCTAACCAGAACCTGCTTTAGAGCAATAATAATTGTTGAAGTTTAGAAATTCGTAGTTATTTTCCATTAAAGAAAAAAGTAAATCGAAATGGGGTGAGGGTATGTATGTCTGAAATATCGATTGTAAGAAAATATATAATATTCAAAAATAAGTCAGTCATCATATCTGTCGTCAAGAGAACTGCTACGAGAGAATATTTGAAATAAATAAAAAAATTGATGCAATCAAATTCTGCTCAATTGTATCTATTTCGTAGTTCCACAATTCTTCATGTTGTACAATGTAATAACTCATTTTTAATTAAAATAGCTTTCTAATTCGTGTACAGTTTTTTCATTTTACCATTTTAATCGTTTTAACCATTTTAACCAATTTTAACATTATATGTTTCATTTTTGAGACATAAATGTTTTATTAAACTTTTTAAACTAATTACCTACAATTGTAGCAATTAAATTAAATCATATCTACGAATTATTACAATTTATTGCATCGCATTTTATATCTAGATTTACTATTTTTAATATATTTTAGTAGTAATGTACAACATTAAATTATACTGCAAAGAATAAATAATTTCAATTTTGATTTTAGTCTCGTTTCTTTGTATCAATCTAGCTGTATTACGTTAATTTATAGAAATTTAATATATTTGTCGTACATTAGAGAAAAAATAGTATTTTTGGATACAGTGAAGGCACATAGTAGTTTACATTATTCGCAACCTCAGGTGAACGCAAACATTATTACACATTTTACAACTTCGTTCTCATAATTATTGGTAACTTATCACCGACCATACGCAAGATTGTCCTGAAAGGATTTTAATGCAATGCTCCGATGGTCTTGAATCAATCGGCTCGGTCGCCGGCAATTATTGATGTTTGAACTGAATTTATAACCGTGGTTAATCTTCATCGAGCCGTTGTATACATTATCCGACGTTAATGAGTACAAATCCTGACTTTCGCGGATCTGCCTCGAGTACGGCGGCCCTGGACCGCGCGCTATCACCCGGCACTGGTGCCCGTCGTGTAATCGTTCTTAGAAGACTTCCTGATCAATTTAATTAAAATAATTGTCATGCTTTTTATTTAGCGTATTTCGAGTAATCGTAAATAAGTAATGTCTTACTAATAACAATAATCATCGTCATCCACACATGACCGAGGACGTGATCTCCGCGATCTTCCGCCCTCTTGACTACGCTCCTCCACTTTTCTCGGCATTCTGCAGATCTTAGGACTGTCGACAGATAAGTGATAGTTGCCTTTTCCATTCGTGCATCTCGCCGTCCGCGGTATACGCAACACGTCTCCAGCACTACATCTCACCATCATCAATCCGTCTTCTCTCCCCTTGTCTTCATTAAGTTATTAAGTGAGAGATATTAAATAATGATGGAAGAATAATATAAAGTCACAATGTATCAATATATGTTTATATGCATATGAATTTTTTTTTTTTTTTTTAAAAAAAAAATAGAGATGCGTACACGGAATACATGTCACATCAATATTCTTACTATTTTCAAACTAAGCTAAATGCTTGTGCTATGAAAATAGGACTAACTTGCTGGTGTCCTGGAACGAGGCGCGAACCCCCGACCACTAGATCACTAGGCCAACGTCTTGACCACTACACCAACAAGCTACTCATTATAATATAAGAATTACTTTGTCTATAATACTATTATAATATAAGAATTACTTTGTCTTTAAATAGAAATATTTTTTTAAAAAACTGAGCAAATTACAAACTTGCAAGAAGTAGATTCTCATGTAAATTGTATTAGTAAATATTTGAATATTTTTTGAGAATTAAAAGTAGTTTTATCTAGCGGTAAGATGCTCGTTTAGTAAATAAGAGTTCGTGGATTTGATATTTGTTCCTCGAGGCTAAAATTTTAGTTATAGTACAATCTTAAAAGAAACAAATCAGCGTGATATATCAAATTCCAATTTCATTAATATATATTAATATTAGATATTTCAAGATCATTTAAAACGATGCAGGCATATCAGTTGGTAAGATTACTAACGAAAGAATATAATAAAACTTATATAATTATTATAATATACTGTATGTAATTGAGAGAATATGGCGGTTTTATCTATTTCTCTGTACAGAGATCTCGAGATTGAAATCTATAAAGCGGACAGTGTATTTATAATTTTTTTATAAAACTCAAAAATATTTTTTATTACCAGACATTCAAAATTCATTTTATGTACGCTCGACTCGGTAACATTTTACTACCCCGATGGAGATTTATTCAATCGGTTAATGAAACGCAGCCTTTTATGACGTAAGGTTGCCGGTGAAAGTCGGAACAAAAAGCTCGCGATTGAAATATCATCCCACCATAAAGTTTCCATCGAAAAACAACATTAAATAAATGGTGATATTGTACGGGGCGTGTAACGGCCGTCCGCGCACGTCCAGGCGAGATTTATGGACGAACAATAATTCACGGTAAATATCGCATCGTTCGGAAAACTGCGCCGTTATCGTGAGCTCTCATCGGGCGATTCAACGGCTATTCTACAATACTACGGGTTGTGACAGATTCTACAGTGTTTTTTGATTTAAAATAATTAATTACTTAAACGCAATCATCTCAATCATAAATTACGAATGCAAATGATGATGAAGATGCTGTGGGTTTTATTTTAGAATAGCGTTAATAGTTCAATGACACAACACATAAAAAATGATTTATATTATGGGTCAACATGTTTCAAGACCTATGCCCATTCGTCAGGAAACAATGTATACTAAAATTAAAAATGCAAGCATAGACAAAAACAAAGCTATAAAAGTAAAAGTGGTGGGTAACTAATTAGTAACTACAGTGAAAACAATTTTTAAAGGTGAATATTTGCAAAAAGGATTTGATTATTCTATTCATTCCATAACATGTCCAAACTCATCCCATAATTTCACATTGTCTCTATTCACCCCGAAACTAGGTTATAAGCGACACTTGACAGCAAAACCAGTATAAAGTATTAATTAATGGAAATTTTACTTTCAAAAAAACACCAGCCTTCAGCATAAAATTATTTTTGTAAGATATTAAAATTAACTGAAAAACCTAATGGCATTTATAACTTTACAAGCAAAGTTTGTGTAAAATTTAGTCAGTTAACTTGCAAAATCTTTGAAATTTAAAAATTCTAAATATTATTATTTTACACCGTGGTAATAGTGTAATTCAGTGGCGTGCACTCAGTTCTTTGAAATATCATAATATTCTATCAGATAAATATGTATTTTTCCTTTATTTCTCAAAATATATAGTTACGTATAGATTATTTCAATGTACTGACATCACGCGCCTGGTGTTACCAGTAGGTAAAATAAAATATCTAATTTTTATAACATTAATTATTTGATGTCCAAAACTGAAGCCAAAGTGGCGTAATAAGACTTTAAATTTTTTCCTGGTGATTGTCTCTATTCCCCCCAAAGTGTCTATTCACCCCAGTTTATGGTACTTACGTAATTTAGATCGGTTTAATACGCCATTCTTATCGTATTAACCTGTGTAATACGAGTTACACATAGTAAACACAGACTCAAGTAATGTGCAGTTTACACAACAGCATACTAAATTTCCTCTTATCCTTTGCTATTATTGAAACGTTAGAATGTTTGGTGTGATTGTCTTATGGAATTTAACATGACGTTGTGAAAAAAATATTTGTTATAAGAACCATCAAAACGCCATATCACAGAGAGTGAAATAAGACAATAGAAGAGAATGAGAGATTCTCTAAATGTACTGTTGAACGTTCCATTCAACATTTACGAGTCGTTGAACGGACAGCGGGCCCTATGAGAACGCGACCCGTTCGGACAGTCGATGTGTGGTCCCGACACGGTTTCGCCTTATCCTCGCGAAATTTAATTTCTTTTTGTCTTCGATGCAGATTTCGAAGGCGTTTTAAAGCGGAACGGACAGAGTGGAGAGTTGCTCGCAGACGTAGGTACTTGCGTAGTTCTACCTCGCTGTTCTTTGTATACCATCACGCCGGAGTGTTGCCGGAGTGTAGACAAAATTGCACTAAATCATTATTTTAATTTTCGTTTCAATTTGTCTAATTTACCACTTCATTGTTTATTAGGTTACTTTTAATGTATGTATGAAGGACTTGGTATGTATCAGAGACTTTTTTTTTTAGATATATTGAGATTTGGCTAGTTACGATTGTTAACAATTAGGGGAAGGGTTCGTACCTTGGGTCGTTTTTTTTTAAATCTCGTAAAATGTTTAATTAACAAAGAATGTTTAGTTGTTTTTCAGTATCAATTAGTTACGTCAAATTTATTAGAAGTGATTCTGTTTATTATTGATAATAAACATAGGAATAAAATTTTACGAAAACTCTTATTATGGCCCAAGATACGGGACGGTCCATACAGTAACGTACCTTGGTCATACAAATTGATTATTCAATAAAAATATTTATGTTGTATATAAAATTATATATTTTGAATGAATTAAATAAAGCATTAAAAATAAAAACGCCTGTGAAAGAGAACCACATATTTAATGCAAAGCTGAAATAAAAATATGAATTAATATAAAAATAATAGTAAACTTAAAAGGGTACCTACTAAAATATATAATATCATATAACTTTATAATATGTACACTTCAGAGATAGTCTTAATAATTCGAAGGAGCTGTGATGACAGAGAGCTCCCAACTGATGCGACGCCTTATAAGGCTTGCCTCCCTCCACTCAATCTCACACTTCCATGGCTGACACACACATTTCATACACAAAGTGACAGTTCCACAATAAGTAAAAAGGAACATATCTAATATTTAAAATACGTAATATGCACTTGGGAAAACGTATTCTATTCTACGATGATGGCCAATGAAAATGTGTCTCTTTCTTTAACACTTGCTACATAATAATGTTATTTATTCTTCTTTATAATTCGCACCGAAACAAAATATTTTACTGATAATTAGTCATCTATATTATAGATGACTCATATATTTGAGTCTTCTTCTTCTTCGCTGCTAAATCACTCGAAGACGTCGTTTCTTGCTTGTAACAACATTATTCAATAAAAAACAATTGATTTTTTTACTGGGTGTTTTTTAATAGCTACTCTGTGCTGCGGGTTTTTTTTGCGACTGTTCCTCTTTTTCATTTTTTTTTGGTGTGTCGAATAAAGTGCGACATCTGGCAGGCTTCTGACCTACTCGAATAAATTTTTTTGGTGCAACTTTTGGAAATGACTTATCTTTCTCCAGACGCCATGCTTCCTACTCGTTTGGACCCTTTTATGGCTATTAATGTTTTTTTTTTATAAATAGAGATGTGTACACGAAATACATCAATATTCTTACTATTTTAAAACCAAGTTAAAGGCTTGTACTATGAAAATAGGACTAACTTGCTGTTGTTCTGGAACGAGCCGTGAACCCCCGATCACTAGATCACTATGCCAGCCTCTTAACCACTACACTAACAAGGTACTAGATGTAAATTTTTCTATCTATGACTTTGTGTTAATTAATCGATGACATGATTTTCCGCATTAGCAATATTTATTTACATTTACATTTACATTCTTACATATTATACATTATAAACAATTCTTAAAGTATATAAAAATGGTGAAAAATCTTCATAATGTAAGTGATGTTCACTGTCTCCTTAACTAGACCGAAGTCTGTACTAAATGAGACAGGTTCATCCGTTGTCTGTCATACAAATATGAAATTATTTTTTTATTTTATTTTTATCTAAAACAAAAATACCCATGATTGAAATACTATGCAAAAGGAAACAATGAATATAAAGAAAATTAATATAAAGAAATTACGTTATGTTCATGTGATCATTTCCATGAATCTTTGCTCAATTTCCTTTCTGCCAACACCCAATAACCAGCTCCTCAGATGGTGTTTGATAGCAACAGGATCTAGTTTGGTTCTTTTAATATTTTTTTTACTCCTCGGTATTTTAAAATGATTAAATCCAAAACAAATGAAAATATAATTAAAATCGCGTACTTATGACCATGGGTACCCTGCGGTGGCCTAAGGTACAGTACACACAGTAAGGCGAATAAATGACGACAACATTTTTAATGTTTTTCTATGATAATAAGATGTTTTTTAAGAGTCAATATAATCAGTAAACAGAAACAAATATATATTAAGATAAATGTTTACCTTAAACTCTAAAACTTTTATTATCCTTCGGTCTAATGAAGACAATTTACTGGCTGGAAGATATCTATTACGTCTTATTTATAAAAAAAAGTGGCGAATTTTTCGATAGGACGCAGGGAACCAGGGAACCAGGAATTGACCAAAGTACGGGTCTGTCCAAGGTACGGTCCAAGGTAAGGTCCTCTCCCCTACCACACGCGACCAAGGCGATGTCAATAACAATACATGTACGTATTGTGTATATAATATACAAAAGTTAGCACAGATACACCTTGTGAGTACTTGTACCTACATACCATACATGCAGGAAGTCCTTTGTTAACTTGTTTTAAGATAAAGCGAACCAGCGTGTTTACGTTATTATTTAGCGGATAATTGTACGATAATTACCTTGCCATTACAGAAGTGTTAAATTTCAGATTTAAACACAGCTGTTAAACTGTTAATCTTGCGTCCATACGGTAACTGAAAAGGTTATGCGGTTTGTACACAAATTAAACCTTGTACAAATTGTGTGCTTATTCATAGTTAGCTAAGAACACTAGTTATTGAACCTCGATAACTAATGCCCTTTGCTAGCTACGAATAGGCATGCGACGCTTGTTAGTCTATGATTAATATACTCGCCAATCCAATCGTCGGAAGTTAGAAACTTATTCCAGGGGATAAACAAGTTAGTCCTATTTATTATAATATTGACGTGACACGTATTCCGTTTACGCATCTCTCTCTATTTTTAAAAAGAAAAAAAAATCAATTTAGATTTGGGAAAATCAAAAATATTATGATATTAGAAACATAAATCTAAAATCAATGTATTTGGTTAAATGGATTACAGACATGGACCTTGAAAAATTATCTTGATGGTAGGGGTGAGAAAATTTATCGTTTTGCAACCGACTACGGAATGAGGTCAATTGAATAAAATGAACCCAGGCAACAGTAATAGGTACTCATCGTTTTGAAGAAGGGTTGATGGGTGGGGAAAAAAATATATAATATAAATAGAAAATTCAAGATAATTCTAATTTGGGGGTATATAACTCTATTGTTGTGATTGATATACATTTAAATATAGCATTGTATATTTATATTTTTGTCATTATGCGTGTGTACATTTTTAACAAATAAACATGTCACAAGATCTCCAAAGTAACAAAGAAAGACGTTGAAGGAAACATTGGGTTAAATTGCATGCTAAAACCAGAGAACCGCATACCGTGGAAGAAGTGTAATTCAACAGGCAGATAAAGAAGAATAAATAATTGTACTGCTTATAGTAAATGTTCAATACTTTCAAAGAATTGTTTGATATCCATATTAACCGCGATCAATAGCTGTGTCAATAAATTCAATGTCGTGATCTTTCGTATCCTTCGGAACAAATTATCATCTGTTGATGGCAGTCGGGATGTGTAACTATGGTTGAGAAAACATTCAGAATACAAATAAACAAATACTCATTTTGAAAAGAAAAATAATAATCACATATCGCAATGGTCGCCATCAGAGAGCCACGAAACAGTTGATTTGGTCGCCAATTAATCGTACATAGTCGATTCCGCTTAATTGGACCACCGGTTTATCGGAACAGACGGTTATTTGGGCCAAATCCCAAGGAACAGAAACCAAATAATGTAACTAATAGTAGTTTACTTCGATTATCTGGGATACCATTCCGTTTAATTGGGGCAGTGAATTAAAAATTAAAATAAATATATTAATAAATGCCCACCGCACTGAACTAATTTTGTACAATTGCAATTCTACAAAAACACAAGAATATTTTTTTTATTGTTATAAATGTATTATGAACATTATTTTCATGACTATTTTTTTTAAGTTACCGTTATTATAATTTTTTTTAGCATTATTGATAATTTTATTTTTTCATATTTATATGTATACCTAATAATTATATATTATTTTTCTGTAATTCAATATTTTTTTCAATAATTTAATAAAGTTCAAAAATATGTACATATTATTTTTAATTTTACCTTCAATTTGGCTTATTAGAGTCAGCCGCTTATTTGCGACAAAATGTTTGAGCCCAATGTGTCCCAATTAAGCGGAATCGACTGTACATGTTAACCTTTTCATTAATAAAACAAGGTCATAACACCACACTAGCGGTCCATGCCTCGCGAAGCACTCAATTCTGATTAAATTATTTTTTTAAATATAATAGATAGGTGGATTGTTGGTGATAATGAATATAATAGATAGGTGGATTGTTGATGATATTGAATGTAATATATAGGTGGATTGTCAGTGATAATGAAAATAATATATAGGTGGATTGTTGGTGATAATGAACATAATAGATAGGTGGATTATTGGTGATAATGAATCTAATACACATGTATACCTTGGGGACGAGATGGGGTGGCCAAGGTGAGAGAAGAGGGTGCCAAACGATTAATTTTTATAAATTATGAACGGATGACGCAGTTTCAAAATAATACGCATTTGTTTCAGGGAAGGAGGTGGGATAATCAAAAGAAAAGTACTTATGTTATTCAATATAAAATACATGTTTATCGGGGGAAGTGGGTGCGAAATAGAACACGTAGTCGTCGATTTTCATTAATAGAGTAATATAACATTTTATTTCTTATAGACACGAGGGAAACTGGCTTCGTGAATGCTATAACGGCCGCTGGAGTCACCTACGCCATCACCAGAGCTTGCACAAACGGTGACCTGGTCCAGTGCTCCTGCGACAAGGCGGGCAGGGGGCGCACCCAAGGGGCGCTGACCTCCCCCACCCCCGGGATGCCCTCCCCTCCGCCGCCCACCGCCACGGAGGGGGGAGGCGGCACCCTCCCCCCGGGGGACTGGCAGTGGGGAGGGTGCGGGGACAATATACGATACGGATACAGGAAGTCGAAGGATTTCATGGACGCGCGCTTTAAGAAAAGAAGCGACATCAAGACGCTGATAAAATTACATAACAACAACGCAGGGAGATTGGTGAGCTGTTTTGATAGATTATTTTTATTTAATTAATTCGGTTTAATTTGTCATTTTCATTTTTCCCACCGTACCTCCTCCCTTCATCGATCATTAATATAATTTAATATCACTGCTGATAAAATACTAATATAATTTGTTTCACTTTCCCCTGTGATCATACCATTATTTAATAGTTAAAAAATGTATATACTTATTATCCTTTTCCGCCATAATTCCTTATTTGTCTATTCGCTGGTTCATTATTAATTATTGTGTTGTTGATGTTTGTAGCGTTAACATTGTGGTTCGACATAATTTAAAAATGTATTTATATTTAACTTTGTTTAAACCACTGTGTTGTTTTTACATCAACTGGTTTCGATACTAACGTATTTTCGTTAGGACTAGCGTATAAGAAATCAAAAAATCCTCAACACTAAGTCCAATTTAATTAATATCCAATTAAACCTTACGAATAACCCGCTATTTAAAATTCCCTATTTCAATGCCAACCTATCAATCACCTCCCCACTCTTACCGAGACTCTATAATGGATGTCGTTTAAATTTTATGGAATAGTTCAGTTGTACGCCAGTCCTGACGAAGATGCGTTAGTATCGAAACCGGTTAAAAAACAACACAATGGTTTAAACAAAGTTAAATGTAAATCAAATTTTAAATTATTATTATCTCAGAGAAGATTTTAACCAACTATTTATACCAACAGGCCATCAAGAGCTACATGCGTCCCGAATGCAAGTGCCACGGACTATCTGGCTCCTGCACACTTAAAACATGCTGGCTCAAAATGCCGCAATTCAGAGAAATTGGCAACCGCCTTAAAGACAAATTCGACGGAGCTTCCAAAGTCATAGCAGGTAACGACGGCAAGAACTTCATGCCCGAAGGCTCCACAATAAAACCACCCGGAAAGACGGATCTCGTATACACGGAAGAATCTCCGGATTTCTGTAGAGCCAACAACAAAACTGGCTCCTTGGGAACTCAGGGTAGGGAGTGTAACGCTACTTCACAAGGTGTCGATGGGTGTGATCTCCTCTGCTGCAACAGAGGGTACAGCCAAAGATCTGAAATAGAGACTGTGAACTGCAGATGCAGATTCAGATGGTGTTGTGACGTCACGTGCGACACGTGCGTAGGGAAGAGAGAAATCAATACGTGCCTTTGAACAATGATCTACAGTAGTTTTAATGCATTTATTAATATACTTTTTAACGCAAACCAGAGATATGGTTTGGATGTCGGACTTTATGAATTACTTCTGACAAATAGGCAGTTGTTGCGTTTGACTCTTGTCGGAACAACCAAAGATCTAAGAGTGAGACTGTTAAAATAAAGATGGATATTCAAGAGATATTTAGAATATGTGTGAAAATAAACAGTTTTTGATTGCTACATCTCTGCCGGTGCAAATAAGTTTCATATTCCTAGTGTGAATAAAACTGTATATTATATTATATATGTCTATCTATGTTTAAAATATTGTATTTTAAGATGTTACAAATCACGTGTTGTTCAGATGTTGTTACTCGATCGGTGGCTTCACTGACTTCCATGTTACCCAGGAAGCGGATGCTATCGGGACGTCGAGAATTGGATCGCAGGAAGGCTCGACCTTTGTGGGTTCAACAAATGAACTTCTGATTTGTAAAAAGTCAAAAATTAGTACTAGTTTTTGGAAGTCAAATTTATATTGACTTCAGTGATTTGATTAGTTTATATAATGTATTTCTAATTAATATTTTTGTTTACTAAAATTATGATGTTTATTTATCCTAGCTCAATCCCTTTAATATCATTCATACACAATAGTAATTAAAAAAACAGATTGCGTGCCGAGCATGCGCATTCAATAAAATTCAATAAAAGACTTCTTCTGAGAGTATCTTCTTCTTTAATAGTCTTCTGAATTTTCGCCTTCCAGTTCGGTATCTGTGCTGCGTTCTTCTTTACTCTTCTACCGCAGAGTTTCTATTAAAAAATATTTTTAGGATTCAGGCTTCCTGCAGCCTCTGCATATATGGAGAGTATAATATATAAGGTTAATGCATTAAATTATTCGCCGTTTATTTTGCAACGTTTTGTTTTTTGAATTTGACGTTTAATTGACATTTGCCAAAATATAATTCTTTAAGAGAATTAGAAAAATAAAATGCCCGTTGAAAAACATACACATATCATAAAAAAGGGTGGAAAGCTGCCGAGTTGTTTCGCGATCTTAATGATCTTTTTGGCGAAGGAACATTAGCGAAAGGGCATGCCGAGAATGATTTGTTCACTTCAAAGCTGGTGATACCAGCTTAGACAACAGGTAAGAAAAGGGTCAATCTTCTGATTTTTATGACCAGGCCCTTCTGGCGGATGTGGAAGAGGACGAAAGTTGCACCACTAGAACTCTGGCTGAGAACATCAACTTGGATCAGTCCACGATTACGGTGACTACGCCCCTGAACGCTAATTGTGTGTTTGAATATGTTTTGAGTTTGTTTTCATTTTCGGTTATAATAATTCAATATAATTGATATTACAATATAATTTTAAAAAAATAATTAATTAATTAAATAATTAATATGCATCAACCCATTAGCTTAACTTTAATTAGTATTTGAGTTATCAAAATCAGTTGATCAAAAGACAGTGCGTCATGCGCTCCAATGCAGTTTCCCGAGACAAACTTTATAACTTACATGATGCTTTTTCGTCTTTATGAACATGTTTTAGTAGTGGAAAAACTATTCGAAAGTGCTGGTTAATAAGTTTCACAGATTACGCATTTTCAAAAACTTCTTACGTACGAGTGTAACATTTTTCCTGCCCCCACCGGGTGACCCAACTGTAGTTGCATTGTTCCTAACTCTCGCCTGCTGCACGTCTTCTTGCCACACGTAGAACGTTGTGCAGAATACAGGTCACTAGTTTACCCGAGCACTCGTAAACTTGAACAACCGTTGGTCGTTACGTGCATTTCTCATGAACATTGTTTCAACTCGTTGAAATGGTGCTAAACATTATCTTAGAGAACAATCAAAACGTGCCTTATTTTATGGAACTTTGTTGAATATTTACAATGCACTCAATGAATGTCACACCCATTACTAGAGTCAACTTAATATTATTTATAGGTATAGCAAATCTGTCCCGTGAAGCCTTTTATTGTTGCGATGAAGAGTCTCGTAGAATATTAATATTGTTTGAATTTAGTCGCAGACGGGTGGGTCTCAGTCAGAATCGGACGTTGTATATTTTTGAATTTATATCTATCAATAAATACATCAAATTTATAATACGCGTGTAATAAAATAAATCTGGACGATATCGAGACTCTAGAAATATAGTGAAAATCAAAAATATGCGTGTGAACGAAAATCTTTTGTTGTTGATTTTGAAATAGTACTCTTAGTAATTAATGTGAATAGTGCTTTGAATGCGATGATTGCTAATGAAAACATATTTTGATACCAACATTGGTGAATACGTGTGAAGTTCGAAATGAATTGAAAAATGAAAATGATAGACCAATGTACAGATTACTAGGATATGAAAAGCTGATTATATACAATGAATTAATTATGGTCATGGTTTGTAAAATGAGCTAAATACCTAATGGTAACACAGACATGACGCAGTGTTCATGGCACGAGAAATAGAAAAATAGGGTAACCAGATTTTGGGAGATATGAGGGTGTCTGGGAAGATATGTGAATGTGGACTGTTGTGTATCAGTGCAAAAGACAAGTGACATTCTGTCATATCTGAGTCTATCTCTGGAGACTAATAGTGTGTTGATAATTTAAAAATGAGTCTAATCTTTCTATTACACTTTTTAAGGAAATGCAGATCAAATACCACAATAATTGTATTTTAACTTTTACTATAAAGTAAGAACGCTGCGTAAAGTATGTGTCAACATTTCTAAAATTGATTTATTTATGTCATTAACATAGACAATATCTGGTTACACTACACAAGTCTGTATATGGGTCGAAAATATCACAAAAGAAATCCATTATTTATATCTCCGGAGATTGTTTGTGATGCCAAATCCAAACACAGTTTCTGCAGCGTCGGTGACAGTTGCATTCTAAGTGACAGCTAAAGCATTCACTGTTTCAGTAACTTTGGATGTAGGCTTATTCTAATTTATTCATACAGTTACACGGACTGGTCATTATTATTAAAGTCGTATTTTTTAATGAAAATATGAAAACTTTTTAAATCATTTTAAAAATAAAAATAAAATTATAACCCGTGTGTATAATTTAAAAATTGTTATTAATAAACACTAAATAATGTAATTCGTATTATCAATGGTTCTTAAAGTTCTTACTCTTCAATTCGTAAAATGAAAAATATTTATTTAAACACCTGAAAAGGATATTTGTGAATTTATACTGAGTGTAAATTGTCGCTACCACAATTTCGCTTTCAACATTAAATTTATTATTTTATAATGTTTGTGCTAGTCACTATACCAGAAAACCACTATTTGCTACTATGTTAGTGCACCAGGCAGGGCACTTAATAAGCTGTTTGACTTTTCTACTAAAACCTTCAGCAACAATGCTTCTGAATTTCAATATGTGATGTAACTCTCTGTCAAAATATTTTGGAAACTAAATAAATAAATCATTTTTATGCTTTTCGTGATACACATATTATATACTCAATTTCGTAAAGCGGAATGGGCCTTCCTGATATGAATGAGTTTTAGAATGTATAAACAATTACATGATATATTATGCTTTTTATAACACACACCTGTAATAGAAAAATTTTAAATAGTATGATGAATGTACTTAATATTGTTAATCTATATGAAATGGAGCATTCTAGTAAAAAAAACAAAATAATTAAAATAATGCTCATCATATGTGATGACATTTTATCATGCAGCTATTTTTAATTATAAAAATTTTAAATCTGAAATTATTTATTAACATAACTAATTTGAAAAATTATATTATTTATATTTTGCTATATAAATGTTCTCTTTTATTTTTAAATGTTAAATGAATAAATCGTAAGTGAGATAATGTAAATAAGACTGAATGGTTGAATATATATTGAGTCATGTTTTAAGATTGAATTTTATATCGATGGAAATTAATAGTTTATCCGATAGTTAAAAACTTGGCCTTACAATAATGTATGTATATTTTTTTTCATTTAGCTTTGAAATATTTCAAATCAGTCGTGGAAAAAAAAACTACTTTATTAAAGAATCTACGTATTCATTGATGCGCCATCATAAATATTATTTAAAAATATTTCATAGATTTTTTCCACAGCAGTTTCTTTAATATTATAAATATATTTAAAAATGCTTAAAATAAAAATGGTAAAGTGTTATTTCTCAAAATATATAATTATGTATAATAAACCTTAAAAAAAAAACTGTTTTGATGTTTTATTGTATTCTGATACCCTTCTATCGATTAGGCAAAATACATTTTATCAAAAAATGTCTTTTTAGCTTTAGATTTATTTTAATTAAATTTAATAATTATTTCAAACACGATATCTTAAATTTTTATTTAAGTTAATTTTTAATGAAAGCAATTGATAACAGAGAAGACCTAGGATGCAATTGTTAAATATAATGGAGTATGTTCACGGATAAGACTTTAATCCCTTGTCTCGTATAATTTATTCGCGAAGGTTCATTTGTATTTATTGCGGTTTTTTTTGGTCTGCACGCAAAATTCAATGGAAGTAATTCAATTGATTAATTATCATAAATCGAAAGCTTTCTACGCGCTTTTGGTGCTCTTACGCGAGCTTCTAAACAAGTCTCAAACAAATTTCATTCGTGGATACGTCCCGTAAGAAAAAAATTGTAGATACTTGCTTGTAGTCTAAATAGGTCATAAAAATAATACTTTCTTAAATAGTGCAAAAAAAAACCTACACCGCAATATTTTTTTTATTTTTCATATATACGACTTAATTGTATATTTTTTATAAATTTAAGAACTTCGTCTAATCGTATAAGTATATCTACATCTACATATTTAACAATTACCAAATTGTAGAATTCTTCAATATTCTTATATGTATACAATTTTTTAATTTTATTATCCTTGTTATATTCCCTGTTACAGATAATATAACCCTATGACATATATCAATATTATTAACAGCAGTCTATTAAACATGAAATAATTTAAGTCCCATTTTTAAAACTCATTATTAAATTTCTTTTAAATAGTTTCCCAACACTTTGATTTTATATGTATATCTTTCTAATTTATACATTGATGTAAGTTGGTTAAGACACACGCGTAAATATTCAGTTATACTCGTAGTTTCAGTGTTGTAAGTTGTCTAGACCACAAGAAAAAAATTAAGATTTTTTAATAACAAGCTAATTAAATTTAATTAGCTTGTATATGCATGTATTCTTTTATATATAGCATCGCTTGTCTCACTTCAGCATTTTTTTCGAATCGAGACGGCGCGCTTATATGCCGAATGACCCCGAATCCACGGTATATGCTCCGGGGTCAGAAAGATTTCACGGCCCGGCAGGAAAAGGACACCAAGATGCAGAAATGAAAGGAGTAAAGAGTGAAAAAATATCGATTCTAAGTAACAGATCCGTCGCATATTAAAATCGTATCTCCGCGAATATCGAGCTTGGGCGCCCGCGCGCAAGGCTCGTTTTCGTTTAAAGCGGTGTTGCATCTGGGGTTTGGACGTGAAGTTTTCATCTCACGAAGTCGTAATTTTGGACCCTGCCGTTATTAGCTCTGAGCAACACCCAAATAATTGGCGGGTCCCGGGACCACCCACGGCCGCGGCCGGCCAATGGAAATACATCGCGGCCCCCAGCGGATGGGAGCAACATCAGCGCTGCGACCCAGCCTGGACGGACCGGACCGCTGACCAGCGCCAGGCCGAAAGTGAAAGCGCAATATACTACTTATTAAGATACAAATGATTTCGTCTTCATTTATTTGATGTTAATTGCTTGCTCGGAGAATTATACGTACCCAGTTGATGCTACGAAATTATATTACAAAAATATGTATAAATCATTTCATGAATCCCGGCTTGCCGCGTGATAGTCTAACTACTACTAACCACTGCTCTACCGACCGACATATACGAACGTGACGTTCACAAATATCTTAAGCTCTTTAATAATGATGTAGTGGAGCATGTTAGAAATGAGCTTTTATAATATGTTAACCTTTCCCATACGGTGCTAAAATAATAACGCACGCTCCGGTGCTGTAAACTCAGTGTACTTGGAGATTTTTGCGATTTTTAAGTAAGATAAATATGAATATTTTACATTTATTACTTATATTAACCTTTAAAATAATCGTTGATATATTTATAAGTGCATATAAAGGCTGTCCAGCGGAAATTTTTTAAGTTTAATATTAAATAATTAAAAAAACTACAAAGTTAATCTTATATTTTATTTATACAAAATGGAGTTTAACGATGCTAATTTAACATTTTATAAACAATATCGTCTAAATGCCGTCCATTTCTCTCAAGACACTCTTGTAATCAAACTCTTAAATTTGCTAACACGCGAGAGCAAAGCGTTGGTTCAATGTCAATGTTCAATGGTAAGTCCTGAATTGTTCGCAGATTATTGCTGTAAACTCTCGACTTAAGATATCTCCACAAAAAAAGTCGTAAAAAAGGTGTAAGGTCCGGTGACCGAGGTGCCCAGGGTGTCTCTTATTTATACCTTGGGCAGAAATTGCACACCACACTGTCGTTTTTGGACAGTGTAAACGCTTTTGATGGCATTCCCTTGGGTTGTCGGGGCACCAGTATCTCATGTTCTGTTGATATAAAAATGCACCTCGTCAGTAAACAATATGTTTCTAAGCATTCGTGCTATTTCAAAACTTTCCAGCATCGTTCTCGCTAAGGTTTCACGTAAAGAATAGTCACTTTCGTTGAGAAACTGCACGATTTGCAGTTTGTATAGGTTAAACTATAATTTAGTTTTTAAAATAATGTGCGCTGTTGATTTTTTTATTCTAGTATAGGCTGCAATTTTTCTTATTGATTTACGCGGATTGCGTATAATTTCACGTTGAACTTGACCCGTATGTTCTGGTGTCGCTGCTAACGTTGGTGGTCTCGGAGGAATTTGGTTAACCATTGTCCCTTCTTGTCTGAATTTTTGAACCCAATACCAGATAAGTTGGTGCTCGGCTTATCACTTACTCGTCGAATATTAAAGTGAGTACAAAAAGCGCAACGGGCACAAACCAATGAATCACAGCACTTAAATATTTCTCAACCACGAACGCGCGGCACGTTCTCAACCAGTGACTCATTGTGACTGGCAAATCCGCAAATCACGCGCGTCGAACAATACCCCTCTCACTTACCTCACCCTGATGGTTTACGACCAATTACAATTTAATCTTGAAATTTTTCTACTGGACACCCTTTATTGTAGAAAAGTGCTAAAATGAAAAAAACCATTGGTAATACAGAACGACAGCACAAAGACGCATGAGCCACGTCTAACTTGGCCAACGTACGCTTTCGCTCTGCCACTAACTAAAGTGACAATCGGCATTCGGCACCCCGTGGCCCGCGCATTAGACCTTCCACACCACTCCACACGTACACATGCAAATCACGTCAGGTTCTTCGAGAAAACATTTTTTATTGTTGCGTATGGTAAATTCTTATATATTTTAATTATTTTATCCTACTCATAAATACATTACGGAGGGATACCTAAAATGTGAACTCTGTATTTGGCACATTTACAGAGATTCATATAATTTGGAGCAACTCAGTTTACATCACCGGAGAGGAAAGGTTAAAAAAAAATAAGAAAAAAAATCCATATTACCATGTTTTTAAAAATTTTTCGATATGTGCAATACTTTCGGAGATATTGGCCTTCAAAGTTGGGCGTGTTGAAAAACGCTCGGACTATCAATATCCACCGTGTAACGTCACATCTCTCGTACGTATCGGCCAGTACTAACTATATTAGTACGAAGTGTCGAGTACCGACTCGTCGACTGGGAAGATGTGACGTCACACGATAAAACGGTATCAACCGACCGTTTTTAAAACACGCAATTCTGAACATCCGTAACTGTGCCATATTTCAAGACATTAAGAAAAATTATAAAAAATGACTCCACTACCTCATTAAGCATGTTTCAAAAAGATACAACTATTGTATTTTTTTTACATAAATTTAATATTAGTTTTAAAATTTTATGTTTAGAATGTATAAATAATAATGACTATAAAAATATAAATCAATTCGTTAAATTCTAAAAAAAAAAAAAAAAACAACCGTATATACTAACATGACTATTTGATACAGTCTAATTGGATAATAGCAAGATGGTAGAGCGCTGGCTTAGCATATTTTTGATTTTAAAATAATCACCCGTGAATTGCCCTCGTGTCGTCATCATAATCATGTTATTCCCACTGTCATGTGAAATACTGATGCACAATTATTATTGAAATTCGAATAAAAATACTGTCTCCGATAGCGATAGCGATGACAAACCGATAGCGTGATTCTTTCCAGAATTCATCCACTGTGTAGCTTTATTGATAACACGATTCGATTGCAGACGACAGGGGCAATCTGATAAATTGTATTAAATTATGTAAATCATTTATGGTTACTTCCAACACAGAGGGACTAAAGTGCTTGGGACATAGTCATTACTAATAGAAATTTCTTATCTAAAACAAGATTGAACATTGTACAATAGATCTGAAATCAATGACTTATGGAAGTGAAGTTCAGACTTGGTAAATGTAATAACTTTGGGGTATTCAGAATTACAACACAAAGTTGTATTTAATTGAATATGCCTGAATTTTTTAATTTGTTCTGTTAACGTTAATTAAAGAAAATGGAGTATCAAATATAAAAAAAAAAACATTTCCAACATATCCTTTTGTTTGAGATTAACCCAAAAGCTTGGTTAGGAGGTTATTTCACACTTTTGCACATTTTGGTTTTAAAATATAAAGCAAATTAAATGTATTAATTAGAAATATATACATATAAAATCAATTTTATGGAATAATATTGTTACTACTACCTGGATTCGAACCTGGAAAATGCATTAACCGATTTTGCTACACTTAAATTTTCGAACTTATATGTTGCATTTGTAAATTGATACATCTGTTGCTCCATTATTTCAAAGCCATCTTTTTTATATTTACGGAATCTCAAACATCTTTGAGTAATCCGAAAATGTATCGTCAACTCACTGTGTCGGTGTAGCATAATTGGTTAATGCATTTCCCAGGATAGGAAGAGATTCAGGTTCGAATTCCGATAGCAACAATAATATTTTTTCGATAAATTGATTTTATATGTATTATATGTCTTTCTAATTAATACATTTAATTTGTTGTAAAAATATTTAAGACCTGTGTTCTGTAAAATTACTACTTTACAATAAGAATGTGTTCTCCTTAAAAATAATAATTCTACTTGAGTATTTATCTGCGGTATTGGTATAGCAATAAAATCCGTACTTACGTATTATCGTTTGTATCATCGTTCAATATATATTTACAATGACACCTTAACTAGGAAGTTATCCTAAGACCGAGAAGTAAAGAGAGAGCACTTCCCACCCGTCCGCCCGGCAACACGATCGGTCCTCTCACCTGTACATCCACACGTCTGTCACACAGCGCGCCTAATACAAACACACACACATGTACCCGTTTGACAGACATCAAGTATATCACAGTAAAATAAACAATTAAAAATACAGTTATAATGAGATTCTTCAGGTTTTTAGTTAATAATTTAGACTAACGTAAGAATAAAAATTCAGGTAGGCCAGATATTGAAGGATGATATTGTTAGAAGCTTAAATAATCGACGAGTATATTTGATAATATGCATGAACATGAACGAAGCATTTGGACAGAAGTGTTTGGTTTTCTGTACTCCAGAAACACAGTAACAGGAAAAGGTACTCACCGCATTGCGCTTCTCTGGATCTCTCAATCACTTCCGGATGCAGTGGACCGTATAGAATTATATCAATATTTCGCCAAAGGTCGACACATGAACTCACGGAGTCTTCAAGGTCGTTAACAGCTTTAAACTGTTCCGATTTAAGATCGCCGATCGACTGACAGCTCACTAGCAGCGGGGGAGAGAAACGAAAGTGAACATTAGTTCGTTCAAGGTATATTATAAGTCGTTGGGTAGAGATCAATCATAAGCATCGCTATCTAATATTCTAACATAATCATTATACAGTATCTACACTAATAATTCACTAGTTCTACGACAATCTCACTACAGTTTTTTTCCCTATTTTTATTTTTATTCCTGTCGAATCTTTATCTTTCTTGAATTAAATAACACCACAACAGCATGAAAAAAACTGGTTACTTTAACATAGACGGCAGTCTAGCAAAGTAGCCAAGACAATGCTGCATATATCGGAGGTGGAGTCTACTCCATTCCACACAGTAAACTACGAGTATATACTTAATTGCTATATAATTGTACCTTATGTTTATCATGTTATATATTCACCTCTGTTACAACAAAAACATGTATGTCAATAAAGTCTAATAAATAAATAAATCGTTACCTAAATGACAACACCGGCTATTTCATTTTTTATCACTTTCTAGGAGAGGAATACAATTTTTTTTTGTATGACTAATGCTACTTTTTCCAATACTTATTTCTTTAATGTCTAATTTTACCGGAAAACCATTAAATATCGTTAAATATCAAGGCTTTTCAAACGTACGCCCTCTCTTGAAGTCACCTCAATATCGCAAAATATTGAGATAGCCGGTGTTGCCACTTAGGTGACGATATAAGTATAAGTCCCTAACAGTAAGTAAATAAATTAATTCGATGAAACACCGTACATTTATTCGAAGCATTTTTTGACCACATTCTAAGAAGATGGAATAGAAATCGAGAGAAGTTTGCGTCAAATGATAGAAGCAACAGGATGAGTAGTGTACCGATCAAGTAAAAGAAACAACAGAATAAGTAGAGTACGGATCAAGTAAAAGAAACAACAAGCTTCGTAATACTGGAGTAATCCACTTTGGCGAAGACAGGGGTTTTGAGGACTTCGTGATCCTGAATCTTGCGGAATACAATTAAAAGAGAAAAAAGTGGTTTAAATGCGTGAAAAAATTAAGAGAGGTTAAGGAAGATAATGATTGAAAATATTAATGGCACCAGATATAGAAGACAATCCGCAATCAGGTAGCATTTGTGACGCAGAAGG
The DNA here is from genome assembly GCA_022840565.1 of Eubasilissa regina. Taxonomy (NCBI): domain Eukaryota; kingdom Metazoa; phylum Arthropoda; class Insecta; order Trichoptera; family Phryganeidae; genus Eubasilissa; species Eubasilissa regina. Next base: position 35,679,896 of record JAINEB010000018.1, read on the forward strand.
CCTATCGGAAACCTTCAAAATAACCAGCGTATATGAGAAATCGACCCCTCAGAATATAACAAGGTTCCGTCTGACACTGATACTGTTTTGAGATAGCGAGCTCAATTCAATTATATTTTGTTTTGAGTATGCAAATATGATCAGTTTTAAGGTCTTAACTTACTTTTAGTATTATCAATGCCCACTGTGGGATGGGGGAAATTAAAATTAAATAAATACATTGTAAATTAACAATAATGATCCATAAATTGAAATAAATAACTGATGCAGTTGGAATTTCAGCTCTTGCTATTTACTTTAATATCGGTTAAATAGAGTTGATGTGTATGGGAGAAATAAAGAATAATGCATTTGGAATCCATTTCAACTCAAATTACCCCAAAATGTTAGTTAGAAACTTTTTATTCTAAGGGGTCGAAATATCAATGAAGTAAATATTGCCAGTCAGAACAGTGCAGGGGGGTTTTCTCCTTCTATCTGCTCCTGTAGTAAAAATTAATAATAATATATAATAGTATGTTTCTTTTACACCTTTATTTTCCCTTTACTTCGGTCAATATTTATTCTTCGCCGTGTTTTTACCGCACATTACAAATGCAAAATGGCTTGTTCGAATGATTCATTTCATGTAATTGTTTAGCTAACCGACCGCATAAATGTTATGTTTTTTAAGATATAAAAATATCAGAAAGGTTATCCGTAACATAAACGAACGAACCAAATCTTAAAGCTTGTATTATACAATAGTCAATAATAATAATAACATTATTATCAAACATAATAAATGCTCAAAAATGTGTGTCCGTCATTAGTCTGATGAAGTGAACGCTACACATATAGAGTATCGAAAGACTATAAGAAATTGAAAAGAAAAATCTAATTTCTGAACGTGATTCTGTGTGATACTGGCTTAAGGCAAAGTACTCTGATAAAAAGAGCTAAACGAGGAAATGTCTTTAGGACTTGGTTTATCGTAACATTTATAGATACTGTATTCCATTGCAGTATTGTTGTCAATTGCGGATATTTTCAACCATTAGGTAATTCAAACAATGATCTGTGGCTTTCGCAGTGCGATAACTCATTCCGCTTCGATGCAACATATTATTTAATTTTATATGAGCATTGTTATTGCTCTTTATAAACCATTTCATTGGTTGTGATGCTTAAAATATGATGAATATAGGTTTATTTTTAAATGAGAGTATAATAACTACATTTGAAAAAACTGTTACATGTATTGGACACGTGTACCATATCGCTGGTTCTCTGGCTTTTATAAATTTTTCAAAAAAAATTTTTACGTATTATTGTTTTTATTTCATATATTCCATTTTATCTAATGTGTAGTGCACATAAACATTTCGATGTTGGATTCGATTCTACTGGCCAGCGGCGTGACCACGACAATGCAGTTAATGCGGTACATTGGAGCCCACCTTAGGTAAGGGTCCCAAAAGGTCCGCACTTAACTAATTTTTAATTACATGATAACTGCACATAAGGCAAGGGCATATACGACGACCGCACAAAAGACAGGTGCGCAAAATATTTTAGTGCGTAGATACTTATCGCAGCCCTAATAAGGACTAATAAATAAAGTATGGTGAACACTTTATTTAAATTAAGTTTAAATAAATTACAAACAGATCGTTACACCTGGTTAAAAGTAATAGTACATTCAAGGAGGGCTACGTAAATATGTACATAATGCACATTTCCGAGTTAAACCCCAGCCAAGTTTCTGTTGCCTATGACATCCTAGTGAATTTCCCGCCCATAAATCTCTTCCCGCGCATGCGCAGTACCCGCCGGGGCCCCCGCCCCCCGGCGGCTCCGCGCCCCCGCAAAAGGCATAAATTATATGCGGGGCATATTTATGCCCCGGCCGCACGTATATTATATAATTTCTTTTATTGAATATTATAGCAACATCCCGCGCGCGAAGCGTATGGAGATGTGTATCAGATAAATCCGGCCAGATCACGAAACGCTATCGTTGCAATGTCGCTCGTACCCGGACAGCATATTGTGAAATGAATACAAACTTTATCGTGTGTACGAGTATATACAGGGCTATTTAATAAATGTGATAAAATTTCAAATAAGAGTAGTAGTTATATTTTTTATATTTTGACAGCTGTCATTGTTATTTTAATTCGGTACAGTTTTTCATTTTATCTAGGAGTGTTTCACATTGTTCACAACGTATATGAGTTTATAAAACTTATAATCAAAATCAGTCTTCGATTCGGCAAACTCAAATTCTTGGACCCATCCTTTTCATTATCTATATAAACGACACCGTAAAAATGCTTAAACATTTCAAAATAAAATTATTAGCAGACGATGCACTCATATACATCGCGGGAAACAATTTGCAAAATGAATTAAACTATGACTTAAACAATATAGCAATATGGGTGAAGAAAAATAAACTAAAAGTAAACAAAACTAAATTCATGAACATTGGAAATAAAAGAATACCAATCACACCAACAATTATCATTTATGGTAAAAGTCTGAAGGAAGGGAAAAAAATAAAATATTTGGGAGTCATAATAGATTCAATTTACCGCAAAATACAAGATACACGACTAAAAAGATTGCTAAGAAAATCTCACTAAATACTCAGAAAAAATAGATATACTCGGATCAGTGCAATGCTGAAATATCTGAATATGATGACCTTTAAGCATCATTATATTAATATAATGGTATTTATTTACAAAATCCTCAATAAGAAAATATCAGCGGAATTCACACGAAAAATTGATGCAAATCGACATGAGCACGAGCATCGTACAAGAGGAAGGGATAGACTGAGACTGCCATTCGGAGGAAGACCAAATCTCAGAAATCGATGATGTACAGTGCGATGAAGATTTTTAATGAAATGCCAGAAAACATAAGAAAGGAGGAGAAATTTAATAGATTTAAAATGAAACTGACTAAATATATAAAAGATGTGTAAGAATTAAATAAATAAATAGATAAATCATATTTGTCACTCGTTCGCAGTTTGAAATATAGAGTTACGAAATTGAATCCATCATTTTGAATAACCTGTATTTTGTACGGAAACTCTCCAAGAGTTTCCATACAAAATACTCAGGGATTGAATGTCATTCATGTACGACTTTACGAGAATCATCGTATTTATAATAACTTTCACTTAATATATTTATATATTTTTTTAATTCATTACGATGATAATTGATTTGTTAAATACCAATGAATATTAAGATGACATCGAATTTCTAAAAAACGAATTGTTTTGCTTTCAAAATATTAAATACTCTATCGTCAACATATTTTTAAAGGCACAAGAGCTTCAGATCCTTGATAACTACACACAAGACAGATACACACTTGGGAACCATCCAACACACACAATTCGACACAGTGCAGTTTTGTATGTGCAGTTGCCATACCTGCAATTGACGTATATGGGTTATCCTAGTTAGGAAGAAGTTTTAACACGATAATCTATCGTAATAACTCCATATATTCTATAATTATGAATAGAAATCGATGATTTTGTAAAATATAACTTGGTAAAAAAAAAATTTCCCACTAATCCTTGAATGCGTGTTTTAAAGCAATCAAGTTTTTTATTGCGGGATTTAAGTAGGTATGTGAAATTCTATAGATTTTACAAAAATATTTTTTTTACAATAAACCGTTCAAAGATATTGCACACGACTATGTAGGGCTAAGAAAAACATGGATTAAATTTTTATGTTAATGTCATAATAAATTAAATTAATAATGAGCAAATAGATTACGCAATTTCGAATCAAATTGCATTATTAAAGAAAAGAAATCTTATTAAGGAGAACATATTCTTATTGTGAAATTGTAATTATTCAGAAATAGGACTGTGATATTTTAAATACTAATTACATGTATTAATTAGAAAGATATACACATAAAATCAATTTTATCGGAAAATATTGTTGCTACCGGGATTCGAACCTGGATCTCTTTCCAATTCGGGGAAGGTGTATTAACCAACTATAGATGGTTTTCAAATAATGGAACGATTAGTGTATGAATTTGAAAAGTGTAACATGTGGGTTCAAAAATTTTTCTTCAGAATTACTGTCTGCTGTAGCATAGTTGATTAATGCACCTTCCCCGGATTGGAAAGAGATCCAGGTTCGAATCCCGGTAGCAACAACAAATATTATTCGATAAAATTGATTTTATATGTATATCTTTCTAAATAAAACATTTAATTAGTATTTTTTTAAAAACTTGGTGAGCTTTTACACCAAAAATATATCTTATATTTCAAATTTATAGAAATACATGTACCTATTCACTTTTATAGAAAATATGTTTTTCACATCATGTTGCCAAATTTTACATTTCAATTATTAATCATGTGATTGAGAAAATTTCCTAGGCAGCTGTTAGGTTCAATCCACCCTTGTTTTCATTTATAATTTCAGTGCGTTATTTTTCTTTATTTAAACATTTTTTTGCTTATTTTATATTGGATTACTCATTTTTATTGTCAACGTTTCCTTTCATTGCAATCTTCCGCCATTTGACTGTATTTATTATTACTGTGGTAGTGTATTACCTGTTTACTGTTACATAGAGATTGGAAATGTATACGAAATAAAAAAATTCGGAATTCGAAATTCGAATATAAAAGTTTTCGGAATTATAATATAAAATTTTTCGGAACTCGGTTGAATTTCGAAAATGTTTATATTATTTTTTGTCAATATTAATAATAAAAAACAGCATATTTAAGATAATAAATTCACTATTATTTATTGTAAAAAATAATTTTACAAAAATTCCAAGTAAAAATAAATAGTTTTTTCCTGAGAATTAATTTTAATGGAAGACCTACTAAACATCAATATAACCATTTTATGCTGTAACACTTATATGCATTATAGTCATTTTCCAATGATATGAGTTTAAGAAGTCCCGTGTTTATAGGTTATATTACTGTATACTGTATTACTGTATGTATCAAATTACGGTAATAAATTAAAGTGGCTCCAATTGATCTTTTTAAAAAAGCGATAATTTAACAAAAAATCAATGGAGTATAACTAAATACATACTACACACCACATTATCGCTAATTTCAATACTGTTCCACTAGTTTTCGGACATCTATTTGGTCCTGACACTATCTTTTGTCTATCGAGTTGGTGTCTTTTGTCTGTTTAAGTGCCGGCCGAGTGCATCGGTTCCTCTCAGGATGGCGTTATTTCTCTACATCGCTTTCTAGAAACGATCCTTTCGGAACACCACTATTGTTCTGCGATTACTCATTGTGTAGCCGTTAGTCTGTGATCGTAACAATATTTTTTTATATATTTACAATTCGGAACTCGCCATAAAATTTTCGGAATTCTAAATTATATTTATGAGAACCAATTTCGGGATTCAGAGAAGAAAAATATCATAATTGTTATACTACCAATTAACTAATTATATATTCATAGAAAATTACCACCGAAACCATGGTATACAATAGATTTACTGCAATAATTATTGTTAATAAAATATAATCCAAAAATTAATTACGGAAAAATATAATATATAAAACAAACATTAATATTTTGAGATTATGTTTATTTAAGCTTATGAGAAACCCATTCGGCATTTATGCCTAGTTTTTGCCTTGGACTATACCACGTACAGGTAGATCATTCCAGTCAAATAAATTATTCTCTCTCTGCAATCTCTCTCAGTTAAAATGGTATTAAAAGGTTTCATGTTATGAATTCTACGGTATGTAGCAATAAAATAGGTACTTGTATGGAGTAGTGCATGCCTGGATTACGGATGGCCAACCTTTGAAATTAAGCAAATTTTTTTAAATTTTTTTTTTTACGGGCACAAAGTTTTAAATACTAAATTAATGTATTAATTATAAATATATACATATAAAATCAATTTTGTCGAAAAATATTGTTTTAGCGTCACCGGCGTCACAAAGTTTTAGGTTGTTCGTAGAGACAAAATTATATCACGTAAGTTATCACATCATCCATGTCTATGACCGGCATTTTTTCCACACCATACCAGACGTGACGCATCATCCGGAATTTTTATCAATAATATTTCATAGAAAAATTAATGGAACAAAATTATCATGAACAATAATATCTTTATGATAAAAATTTGTTTTCCTTAAAGCTATTTATATAATCAAATTATAATTAAAACTAAAATAGTAATAATAATAAATTTAAAGATAATGGGAAAATGTAAATAAACATAACACATTTTTTTATTTAAATGTAAAACGAAACTTTTACCTACAAAAGCGCTGTTACTATTCTCATAGTACTGACATCTAAATTATTAAATTTTGTCCATAGATGGCGATGGTATAGCGAGTTCATATACTAACATATATACAACTTTCAAAAATTTGTTAAACGTGGGGATTGGGGGGTGAGAATTGGAATTGAGAACATTATATATATATATATATATATAAAGTGATAACTTAAGCCAACCGAAGACAGGTCGTAAGTCCTGTAATTACCCCATACTTCCATATATATTTTCCATTAAATATAATAAAAAATAGCTTACATACATTTAATTAGTATTTAAAACATTACAGAATTATGTTCTGAATAATTACAACTCCACAATAAGAATGTGTTCTCCTTAATAATATTCAAGTTGTATCAATGTGTCCAAAATTTAATAAATATGAATTGATAATTCTGGCGTGTGCTATCGGTTTACACAGAGGTATTTCAGATTCCGTAAAAATAATGTAGATGACTTTCAAATAATGGAACGACAGATGTATTAATTTGGAAAAAGGGTAACAAATAGGTTTGAAAATTTGTCGTCAAAGATACTGACGCTTTAACATATTTGGTAATGCACCATTCCCGGATTGGAAAAGAGATCTAGGTTCGAATTTCAACAACAATATTTTTCGATAAAATTGATTTTATATGTATATCTTTATAATTAATACATTTAATTAGTATTTACAACATCACAAACCTATGTTCTGAATAATTACAACTTCACAATAAGAATGTGTTCTTCTTAATAATATATTGGGTCGTTTAAAAATGTTTTCTCCTTAATAATGATTTTATATGTACCTATGTTTTTGTAATTAATACATTTAATTTGTATTAGAAATATCACAGACCTATGTTCTGTAAAATTACAACTTCACAATAAGAATGTGTTCTTCTTAAAAAAAATAAAAAATTATAACAATTCCTTGCTGTTTTTTTTTAAATGGTGTTTTCACGCTATTTTGTATATTTGTGACAAAAAATTACATAATAATCAGTAGCATTTTTTCAACACTAAAGCATTATTGTCGCCGTTTTTCTGTATCTTATAGTTTTTTTAATTTTTGGGCTCAAATAATGGAGTGTCAAGTTTCATTCATTTCATCAAAGTTAAAATGGTCATCCAGGAGCTTAATTGGGAAATTATGCAACATCCACCCTAGAGTACCGAACTCGCTCCGTCAGATTATCACATTTTTTCAATCAAATTCGTGAAGTTACGTTCAATAACGACGATGATCTCAGAAATTTGCTCTATAAATATTTCTATACCAGGGCCGATTTTTAACTAATTAGTTGAAATATGAGATGATACAGTAATGGAGTAATAGAGAATATACATCATTAATTAAAATATTGTAATTTTTGTTTAAAAATTTGATATTATAATAAATAATTAAACGAAACCACAAAGATTTATTAGACAACCCGATATTTAAAAAATTCACGTGCTAAGGTCGGGCACGCGCGCCTGAAGTTCGCATCTCCCGCGCCAGGGTATTCCGCGTGCTGTAGGTCCGGTGCGCGAGGATCGAGGAGCCCTCCAGCGTTCAGGTTGCAAGGAGAGCAAAAATGAGAAGACTAAACCACTTCACGTGGAATGCGGTTCTAACCTAATGATCGGCCGGGATCTAAATAAATTAAGACATTTACATCTCGCGTTCATATCTTTACCCATTTCTCGATCGCGAGGGTCAGAGCTTAATGCCTGCATGTAAGACGAGAGAGTGGTTTGCTGATCTTGAAGCTGGCAGGGGTAGAATAATGCGTTGATTTGTACCCCAAAATGAAAGACTTACGTCGTGAATACTAATTAAATTAATCACCTAGAAGGGTATAGGGGTACCTCGGTATACGTTCTTAATCCGTTCCAGATTCTTGGACTTATACCAAACAAGAAAAGTTTTCCCATAAGAAATAAATGGAAAATTATTAATCCGTTCCCATAATGTTATTGGCATATTATACATTGATGGAGTTGTATTAAATAATTTAAACACTGCTTAATACTAAAATGCATAAATAAAGCAAAAGCTTAGATTAAAAAAATTTGATGAAATAAATGAAAATTTGACAAACTTTAATTTTCTCTTTTCTGTCTCTTTTCCCTACTTGGACCTTTTTGAGAATCATCAAGTTTAACGTTTATGTACTAAAAATCTACCCAAACAACTATGCTTCTGCTTTATTTTCAGGATGTTTCGGAAATGTGACATTGTCTGGTCATTTCAGGCAAGCTAGTACGGCTTGTTTGGGGTGGTACTTCTTTGAAATTTTTTTGATAGCTATCCTATATAAACATTTCCTTGATTAATGAAGTAAGAGCTTTCTCTATTTCCTCCTCCTCCAAGCCTGAAGAAAGTATTCGCGTCCAAACAGGACATATATCATGTTGGACTTATTTCAAAGTGAACATACCGAGGTACCACAAGCATACAGAAAAAAATGTATCGAAAAAATATTTTATTACTACCGGGATTCAAACCTGGACCTCTTCTTATCCGGGTAAGTCAATTTATGCAATTGCAATCAAATTTTTGACAAATTTTGAACTTATATTCAGTAATACATATTTCCAATTGATACATTTACTATTCCATTTTTAAAAATAATCAACTTTACATTACGGTGAATCTCAAATACATTCGAGTAAAACTCGATAGAGAACGCCAGAATTAAATTAATTAATCCATTTTTATTAAATTTGGAAACTTTTATATAAGGATTTATATTTATTTATGAAATTAGATCTATTCCCCCCAAAAAGGGAATGATGCTAAAATGAAAAGAAATGAAAAAGAGGGGGCGGCGATAAATTTTGTTTAATATGTATTGTTAAAGAAACAGACCCTTATTGCTTTTACTTCCTAAAATCTTTTTGATGCTTTGGCGGTTTAGCCGTGTAAATAAAAAAAATCGCCTGCTATAGTGACATAAATATTTTGAATCAATAAATAACATGTTGCGGGTTCCGAACGATAAATACAAATTTGTCTGAAATTAGGTTGGGACGGGGGGACGCCCCCCGCCTAATTTCCGTCCTTGTCATAAAGTAACGATGTATTCAGAATTTAGTCCAGACGTGGGATAAGTGAGATGACTAGATTTTCTCATGGTATTAGTGCGCAACAGAGCAATATTTGGAGCAACTTACCAAAAGCAAAATTTCCAGATTAAAAAACTCCTTACATACGTAAATGCTGCAAGTTTACTGTGCATTGAAAGTTATGGAGCTAAGCGAGAAAAGCTGAGCGTGGTTCATTCGTTGTCTATTGCGTTTTGCATGTATATCGGGCACATTCACAATACCCACGGTAACAATACCTTTGTTGAAGTTTTCAAATAAGCTAATGTAAACTGTAAACTGCCCACACATTGTAATAGGAACGGAGAACAAACGTAAATGGCTTTATGGATGTTTGTAAATTCTCCGTATATTGCAGTAACCATTGCAAATAATAAATATCATTGATAACGTAATAACTTTAGCTGAGTCATGTTCTCCATATAGTTCGAGGAGTCATATACTCCCCCAAAGGTGAACCTCCTCGCCTTTCGGAATACATTTCCTTTGAGCGCACAGACTCGGCCCGAGCTACCTTTGAAGAACCTCTTCTTTGGATAGGGTTATAACATAATCATTACGTAACATACAAGATAAGATGGTTTTCTTCTTACTTGATCTAGCTTGTGCGTTAGTGATGTGAAAAAATGCTATTCTTGACTCGCTAGTGTGAATGTGATTGATATTTGAAAATATCAGTGGTTGAAAACTGTGACTACCATCACAGTTTTATTACTAATAATCACAATACACGAAACAAATAAATATAAAAACATAATTTTGAGAGTATTTACTTATATTATTCAAACTTCATTTGTGCAAAAAAATATATTCTGTCATATATAATCTAATATTATCACAAAAATATTGAAAATTCTTTAAAAAATGTGAGTATATTTTTCGGATCAAATTCTCAGAATTTCGGTTCAAATGCTCATAAAACGTTTTGACAGAAACTACTAGATGGCACTTATCACGAATTATAACGTCATTCCTTCGTGAGTATTTTCGTTTCATACGCACATGCGGTTCACAGTCAAACTTCACAACCATAAATATAAATAAAATACAAAAATGAATCACGATATTCCCAGACATTCAATCACCGATAGTGAGTGTGACTCAAAGATATCAGTGATTGACAAACGCTTCGTGATATTGAGCTCATCACTACTGTGCGCTCCTTATAAAAATAAAAGAAAGATGGCCCCTAGAAAGCTTTTAAAATAGTCCGCTACCGCAGCACTGTTCCGAAGAGAATAATAATAATTTTCGTTTCCATGGTGATGAAGTGGATGTATAGTGGAAGTGGTGATGGAGTATAAATTTTTAAAAAGTGTGGTAATTCGATTTAATATGAATAAAATCACTAACTTGCAAGAGTGAAATATCAGAAAAACTTATGTCAATCCAAATGATAGAAAATTGTGCCTAAAAATATTATTGTTTATGACAGATATAAATTGTTTCTTAAGAATACATTTTTTTAGTTCAGATTTTATAATGTTTAATAAATATTTTATTTTTGATATGTTTTAAAGAGATGTTGAATATAATTAAATAAATTCTCTTTTTTAATAATATGATTACTATTTTATTATAGAACCATATTCACGTTTTCGGCACACAAAAATGTAAATCTCCACCTGACTTAGTTCCCAAAGAAACCACGCCTGCGCTGTTTTCATGCTTCTCATGTATTATTTATAGTTCTTATAAATATTATTTTTCTCTTATTTATGGTATAATATGATAAGCATCTGTTGAAACTATGTTCAGATGCAGGGCTCAGGACGAGGGGGGCCTAATATGCTTTTAGTTTTTTTTTTAAACACTCGTAAATGTGAATTATTTTAAGGAGTATATTGTAATTCTACATTTAATATTTTGAGGATTTTCCCTACAATCAATTATTTTTCTACATTTTAATAAAATTATTCCCTAGACTTAAACGCTTCTGAAAACGTATATTTCTTCCCAGGCTAAACGCCTCCAGTTCAGATAAATACAACTATAGTGTGAAATATAGGTCATTGAATATACTTCAATAATATCGTTGTTATCAAGACAACCTAAGTATTTGAGTACCTTGTTGGTGTAGTGGTCAAGACGTTGACCTAGTGGTCGGGGGTTCGCGCCTCGTTCCAGGACACCAACAAGTTAGTTCTATTTTCATAGCACAAGCGTTTAGTTTCGTTTGAAAATAGTAAGAATATTGATGTGACATGTATTCCATGTACGCATCTCTATCAAAAAAAAAAAATTTAATTTACATAACTAGTGCAAGTCGCATCTTCTTTCATAAATGATAATAATCTAACGATAACATAGTCTCCATTTTAACACGATCTGAAGTCTCCTTAAGCGTTTTTTAAATATAAGCTTATTGCAAAGTTCACCGAGGGTAACTATTTTTTAAATAAAATTAAATATTACAATTTTATGTTGAGAATGCATATAAAATAAAATATATTAAAAATATAAATAAATATTTTGTAACACAAAAAAACAGCATTACATACGTATATCAAAATTTGATACTACAGTCTAATGAGGGCATAGCTAAGTTGGTAGAGAGCTCGCTTTGTATAGTGATATGAAGCGGGATAATCTAATGCCGATACCGGCAAAGGTGAATATAAAACATAAGATAACAGTGAGAGAATTTAAAATGTTACAAAATTTTCAAACGCGCTAATTCTAATGCTGTTTTCGTGACATATTTAACTAAATTATCCACTAAATAAACATATTCATTGTTTAAAAAATACTTATTTAATTTTGAGTGTTAAATAATTCGCACATTTTTTATTTGCTGATTTCCGCAGAATGGGAACATTTAATTGAGAATAATGTGTTGAATATTTGAGCTGTAAAAATGAGAATAAATCCAGATGGTTACTGAACGCGTCCGAGATTTTTTACACGTTCGGACCATTAAAATTTTGTAACGCATAAACAAAACATATTAAAGCACTTTTAATGTTGCGATGCGGTAGGCCTTTCAAAAAAATACAGTAAAGGCCGCTTAATTGACTTGTCTAAAACCATATAAACTGTACAAAAAAGCCAATATACATACCGATTATTAAAGTTTTAGTTTCATTTAATTACGTATTTATTCGCCTTACCTTATTTATAGTCGTGCCATTCGGTAATAAATCAAAATTTATATAGGCAATTTGAATATGATTAGAAATCGTTAATTAAATCTGTATTGCTGTACCAAGTCACTCGGTTTATTTCGGAACGGCGTTCTAAATTATTTCTTCTGTACACTTGTAAATGTCAAAATAATCGTGTCGTGAAATTTTTAATAAATCTATGCGCGAGAAACTACTACATACTTATAATATTGTAATATTATATGAAATGCATATAATATCTGTATACGTATAATATATATTTATTACCTATACATCATCATCATCAATGGTGCAAGAGCCCGATGTGGGACCTAGCCTAATCATGTAAGTTTCGTCACCCCGATCTGTCCCCCATGTTCCTTTTACAGTTTGCAATACCGAGTGCATGAGCGTCTTGACAGTGCCGATTCCTGCCGGTATGGGTAGGGAATAAATATATTACCGGTTTTCGGTAAACCGATTTACCCATAAATATGCCGAAATTCCATTACAGAATTACCAGTAAATAGATTTCAAAGTATCGGTAATTTCGGTAAATTATTTTTCACTTTTTAATGTATTATATAATAATATTTTTAAGCTACGATATAATATGACGATATTTGCAGAAAGCAGGATTATTAAGTGTTTTGTTGGATGATTCGTTTATCCGGTATGTGGCGTAATACAATGCGTGAAGGTGCGTTAAGGATCCGAGACTAACCATCCAAGCTTACTATACTTTATTGATTATCATTCATCGCTTGGCTGCTATTCTGTCTTACGAATATAAAATATAAATAATAAACTTTTTTTTTAAATTTTTGTTTTATACCTAACTTTATATACTTTATATACTGCAAATATTATATAGATTAAATAAAGAACAATACATGTTTATATATAAAAGTGATAATATAAAATAATACAATTAAAATAGAATAGAATAGTTGACATCGAGATAAATAAGATGTAACAAGGCCGGGGTTCTTTTTTAATGTATTGTAAATATCTTATTTACTAATAAAGTGAGTCAGCCAGGGACAATGAGGGAAAATTTTGTTTTGGCAGCTGTGCGGTATCGCCCTGTTATACGGGGCGCTATCGAATAGCTGCTTAGTAGCACTAAAAATGCTGACCATTAGTAGGACCGAGATGAAATTATTACATCGATCCTGGGTAAGCGGAGGGTCCGCCCTCATATTGTTGTTTTATATGATAATATATATAATCTTTTATATAATCATACGCATAATAAATAACGTTGTGTTTATTGGAAGAAGTAATCTTTGTGTAAAATAAATAGCAATGTGTAACAATTTGTTTTTACTAAAAAATAATTATCAACTTGTTTTATATCATAATATAATGTTATAATATTAACTTTTTGACACTTTCATAATTACCGGTAAATTATCGATGAACCGGTATTAAATTCAGAGTTTTACCGATTTACCGGTAATGCTATTTTCCGGTAAATTTGCACGCCCTAGATGTGGGGGTATTAGTCAGAGGGTAACTCGCCTATAAGCTCTTGCTTTTTCCTGTACCAGGGTGGGTTCATGCTTATGTTTAGACTTAATAGTCTCTGTGCTGTCTGGATTCCCCCGAGGGATGAACTATTTTCTTTTCCAAAGCATTATTGTTCAACGAAACATTCTCATCAAGATTCGTGTACATTGCCTTTTTGTTTTCTTTCTTTTATGTATACGTATATTTGATATTCTGTTTATTTGCTTTTCTTTCATTGTTGTTGAAATAAGAATACTAATCATGTTTATTAATATTTTGACAGCTGTCATCATTATTTTAATGCAGTATAGGTTGCCATTTTATCATGAAGCGTTTCACATTGGATCAACGTTTACAAGATATTAAAACTTATTATCAAAATAGCGTCCTAGGTAACGTTATTCAACCACCGCAGCTTGGGTCTTTTAACACTCTTTCGGCAAATAATTTCAGCATAAAACATTATTTTCACTTGTCGTTCTGAGTCTATTAATTAAACGTGATCAGCCCACTTTAGCCGTGCTATCTTGATAACTTATTGGGGTCACCAAATTCTGCGTCTAATTCATGGAACGTATACGTCGTACCATTTTAATCTTTGACTCCGAACATCCTTTTTAATACCAAGGGCGTGCACTGCACACATTAAAAAAAATGTGCATTACTAGAGATTCTGGGAAACAAAAATAAATTAAGAAATCTTATAAAAGCCCTACACAATTCTAGCCGTTATTACCCGGACTAAGGTATTATAAAAATTACGAGAGTCATTCGTATACAATGTCAAAAATAAATCACCGATTTAATCAAAAATATTTTAGCAATATTTGAATATGTCTAAGAACACACAATTACTGGATATTCCTAATAATAAAATATACTGGTCAAAATAAGAAAATATATAAAAAATTAAAAAATTTGATTTTTCAGGCGTATTCTAGTATAATGTGTTAAAAAAAATTTACAGATAAAGAATATTGCTTTAAATAATTTTTAAAAATAATTAGATTCTCGTTGTAACATATATGCTTTTTCAGGGAAAATTAATATCTAATTTAGTCCATAAACGGCGATATTGTAGTGGTATTCAAAGTGATTCCACATATTAAAATATACACAACTTTAAAAAAATTGATAGATATGGAGGTTGATTGGATGGAATGGTAAACGTTACATTGTGTAAAGTGATCACTTAAGCCAGCCGAAGGCAGATCGTAAGCCCTGTAATTACCCACACTTCCATATTTTTCCATTAATGTAAAATAGCTTCGTCTCTATGAAATATCTATTATTTGTTTTCAGATATTTTACGCCAATAATACAATTTATTCCACATAATTTTATTGCCTATATATATACTCACAGGAACAGGTATTTACAAAAAAAATGTGTTCAATGAAAATACACAGAGAGGATTATATTATATCCTATTGAAACTCGAGCATTAATGATTAAATTGAATTAAAATATGATATACCTATGTTTGATCGACAAATGAAGAGATTGGAAATGTCACGCAATCATTCGAAGTCGAAACTAGCATATAAAATGTAAAATAAAGTAAGAAATTGACCATTTTATGATTGGATACAAATACTCACATAATCCTAGTTAATATCTGCGATGGGTATTACATCAGGCCTACTTGGTTCATTGTCGATGATAGACATTTTAGACTTCAGTTAAAAAACGCACATTATAGTTAAGTATATAATATAACAATTACTGTATTATGTATTTACCATAAGTGATGGCATTGTATTAGAGATGGGAAAACTAAATATTTTATTTATAAAAAAAGAATTTATAAAGAATTAAAAAAATATATTAATATTCATTACAACAGAGTTAAAATTAAATTTAAGATATTATTCGATCTTTGTTTCAATTTAAAAGATCGTTAAAAAACTTATCTTAAAAGGTGAGTTGAAATAATGATTAAGTATGTTTTTTACATTGACCTATACCCTTTTTACCTCTATCATTATTATATTCATTATTTAATTACATTTTGATTATTTAATTATTTACAATACAATCATAATATAGTTACAATGACTCACCATCATGCCGTTTCTATGCAGGGGTTGACAGATAAGAAAGAACACAGCATAATTCATATTCTTTCATAACATACTAATCCTGCCTCGTTCGCTTTCAGACGTGCTTGTTAAATATTTGAAGTTTCTAATAGTCCCTGATCCGATGATTGAACATCGCTTACGCAATATGTGCATGGGGTAGTGCAGCTCTTACTTCAATGTATTCTCTAATTAAGGCCCAGAAATGGGTCATCAGAGTAATAAACAAGAGGTCAATTAGACATAACTCTGAAAAATCTTTAAATCCTTTCAAGTTTTGGACATAAGACAATTGTTTACCAGACCAATCTTAAAACTATTTTTTTTTAAATAAATTTCTTTACTTCCACGATCCGATCCAAAGGAAACCAGGAGTGAAGCCTTAGGATACTATTCAGTGCCAAAATTGAATACCAAAAACGAACATTTTTATTTTGTGCTCCGAGAATGTTTAACAAATTGCCACTAGACCTTAAAGAGTCTAAAGTGATTAACTACTTCAAACCACAAATAACAAAGTGATTGCTTGATATGGGTAGAAAGCAAAATGAAACTAATTTGTCATTTGTGCTAACCTAACTACCCACGCATTATTTTCCCCCACTGCTGTATATTACTGACATTAATATTTTTATAACTTTTTCTTCAATATCTTTTTATAACTTCTAATTTTATTTTTTTCACATAACTTTTCATAACGTACTTAACATTATACTTACTTACCATTTAATATTTACAACTTTTAAAAACTGTACAGGTAGAACAGACTAGTAAAGTAATTACCTTTATTTTTTCGTATGTACTATTTAAGCTACAAATAAATAAATAAATAAGGTCGAGAAAGTTCTACGTTTCAGTTATCTCTTTGCATACATTTTCCTCGTAGTTTTTTTCACGTGCCAATATCATATTAATGATCATTTCTTAATTAGGTAGAGTTTGGTACAAGCAGATCTACATTATTTAATATTAAATATTTTTCATTCTTCACTAGACTAGTATTTCAATATTTTCTTCCCATTTATAGGATTTAATTTTCCGGCCATTTTAACTAACAAGTTCGTATTAGTGAGTATTAGAGCGTTCAGAGAACAATTCAATTTATTATCAACAACGAACACCTACACGCCAGTTCCGAGAGCAACAACGATATTTTATCAAAAATTCTACATGTACATGTACAACATACTCATCACCAACTGGAAATCGTTCACTTCCAATAATCACACAAATATGGACCAAATATATGATCCAATTGGGTAGAGATCAATCAGAAACATCGCTATCCAACATTCTAACATAATCATTATACAATGCCTACACTAAGTTCTGCAACACTCTCACTACATTTTATTTTTATTCCTGTCGAATATTTATCTTTCTTGAATTAAATAACACCACAACAGCACGAAAAAAACTGCCTACTTTAACACAGGCGACAGTTTAGCATAGTAACCAGGACAATGCTGTATACATCAGCGGTTGTGTCTACTCCATCCCACACAATAAACTACGAGTATATTCTTAATTGCAATATTATTGTATCTTATGCTTATCATGTTATATTATAATATATTCACCTTTGTTACAACAAAAACATGCATGTCAATAAAGTCTAACAATTAAATAAATTCCCTACAGTCCCACTTTTATCCATATTTTTTTAAACCTTATATTACAATGATTTTCTTCTACGTGCCGTTCAAGTTACCCGCGGAGCAGTTAAATACTTATTTTGAAAAAAAATGAACTAAATTTTATTGTGCTCAAAGTTTGCTTGTACCACGCGTCGATGTCCTGATAAAAACCGGATGATTTATTAAAATCGGCCGCCGATTGGATGAGCCCACCGAGTCCGGTTCCCACGCAATAACAATCGACAGTGAATAAATGTGCCCGGTGATCAGAAGACACAGCGAGTGCAGTTAATTAATACATCATGAGGGTAATTATTTATTGTTCGGTGCCGGGGTGGGCCGGAGTGGGGCCCGTGATTTGTGGGCCCTGGTTCAGGCCTCATTAGGGCCGAGGCCACCTAAATCATCTTTATGCCAGAATCTTTGTTTATGTTACAGACGCGGGATGGTCTGTTTTCTCCCCGAGGCGCCCCTGTGCTCTCAATTCTCCTTACACTTTACGGGCGGGCTGTTATTAAAAAAATTGTTTAGTATTAAAAATTATGACTTAGTGAACGAACTTCTAATTTGCCAAATAAAGACAAACTTTTTTATTCATCATTGTAATTTTTTTTAAATTGCCAATTTGTCTTTATTAAATAACTAAATTCTAGACGAAGGCTTTTTTTTTATTAATTACGAATAAAAAAATTACATCTTTTTACTTTTAGTATCTACATTCAGTATTTTATGAAATTTATGCACAATTCTAAACGCAATTTAAAAAAATATTTTTAACCAAGTACACAGGTGCTATTATACTAAAGTAAATATATTTTATTTACATTGTATTAAATGATAACATAGAGATATTCACATTTTGCATAAATTTAAGAATGGAAGGTGTAATGTTATTAACCAAAAAAATATTTATTTTAGATGATTGCTTATTTATTTTGAGTAAAAGTTATATATATATATATATATATATATATATATATATATATATATATATATATATATATATATATATATATATATATATATAACTGTATATATATGCATATTAGTTGATTCGAAGTCTAATATTTAGATTTAAAATCACGAAAAACAGTATTATTTTAGCGGCTTATTTGGTGTTAAATGGTATAAACATATGGTATCATTCATTACAGCAGCACTTTCTAGTTATGAAATAAAAGATAAGTATTCATGTATTTTTAGTTTTACAATTTTGTGGCAGGTCATCGATGTGTTATGCACGAGACCGAACGAAAGATTTGTATAGAACCGATTAAGATATGACAGATATTATTTGATGAAGTTTATTCAATCATTGATTAATACTTAAGAAATTACTTAACACAAAGAAACAACTATTTTCTTGTATCAATATTATTTAACCAGTCTCGATAAAAAAAACTAGCCTGACATGTGTAACATTAATTGGATAATTATTCGGAATACAACGCTAACAACTTTTAATCATTATTAACTTTTAACATTATTAGAAACACGAGGGGCTTTGCCCCCTAGACCACCTCGCGAACCATTCTCTCAGCAGTTTGCATATTTTTAAAATTTGTGTGCATGCTTTGCAATGATACCAAAAGATTTACACCTTTCTTGACGTACATACTTTTGATTACTAGATATTTAATATTCTATTTTTAAAAGAGGCTATCTGGCAAGCTTCACTTTTCCTCTCCGGTGATGTAAACTGAGTTGACATTGCCTCTAGTTATGTGAATATCTCTGTAAATGTATTAAATACAAAATTCATATTTTAGGTATTCCTCCATAAATATTTATGTATTGGATAAAATAATTACAATACATAAGTATTTACTATACGCAATAATAATAAATGTTTTCGGAGTATGTGCGGAGAGGTGCGGAAAACGCAGTGCGCGGGGTGCGGGGTGCCGGATGTCGATCGTCACATTAGTGGCAGAGCATGCGCTGGCCGAGTTAGATGTGGCTTACACGTTATATCATATATCAATATCATTTAAAAGCATAGTTTTATTTAATTAAATATGCCTGATTAATATTAATTTATATGATGTTTCTGTTAATGTTAATTAAAGAAAATAGAGTGTCAAATTTAGAAAAAAACATTTCTGACATATCCTTTTGTTTAGATTAACCCAGAAATTATCGCATTTCAAGAACTCGGTTTGTTTTAAATTACTTTATATTTTTGTTATAAAATATAAAGCAAATAAAATGCATTAATTAGAAAAATATACATATAAAAGTAATTTTATCGAAAAATATTGTTATTGCTCTCAGGATTCGAACCTGGATATCTTCCAAACCGCGGAACGTGCATTAACCGATGATGCTACAGCACACAGTGCATTGACAAATTTTCGAACCTACATGTTACACTTTTCAAATTGATACATCTATCGTTCTATTATTTGAAAGCCATCTACTTTATTTTTACGGAATCTCAAATGAATTTTGAGTAATCCGATAGTAATTTGTTGTAAGTATACTGTGTGCTGTAGCATAATCGATTAATGCCCGTTCTCCGGATTGGAAGAGATCCATGTTCGAATCCCGGTAACAACAGCAATATTTTTCCTTAAAATTGATTTTATATGTATATCTTTCTAATTACTACATTTAATTTGTATTTAAAATATCACAGAATCCTGAATAATTACAACTTCACAATGAGAATATGTTATCCTTAACACATTCTTATTGTGAAGTTGAAATGATTTTTCCTGGTGCAGATTACTCTCTCATCTCTAGAGGAAGTGTCACGCACTATTTTTATGAGACTCGTCAGAGAGAATTTAATATGTTTTATACAAGATAATGATTTCACAACCGATAGTAATAGTTAATAATATTATTACTCACAGCCGCTGTGGTCCATGTCCGGCCGCAGCACGCGAAGGTCAGGAGGCAATTTGGGCAAATTTGTGCAAAAACCATCCGTGAATTAGGATTTTTTATAACCAGTAATAATAATATACAGCGCGATCGCAGACGTCATCTCCAAACAATGGAGCAGAGTGTTAATTATGATGCATTCCATCACCTTCTGGACGGAAATTATCTACGATTTTTTGCGAAGTAAAATAGTGATGCGGGCGTCGTTCGGCCATCGTTCAAAGTTACCCCGCTACAGTCATTCATTGATTCGGTATTCATTAAAAATTAAGATGACAGCAATTCTCACATTATGACAGTTAGTGTAATTGAGTAGATAATATAATATGATGAATCATTACCAGGGCGTGCACTGCATATTAGCAAAAAAGTTGTGCATTACTAAAAGTTCTGTGAAACAAATATAAATTAAATAATCCATAATGTTATAATTACGCCAGCGCTCATCGTGTATCAATAGAATCATTAGTTGCGTAGTTCTGTTTGCTACCGCACGACGCCACTGTAGCGCTGTGATCCTCTTCTGGGTTATTGTTAATTTTTTACTAGTATAGTTGCTAGCCATTATTTTAATCTATTATTCTATTCAAGCCATACAATTGCTACCTGCTGAATTGAATATTCCAATCGGCAGAGTCAGAAATGGATCAGCTGATCCATATTGTACGAAGTTCTTATGCTGTTTCCTAACAGAATAACATTTGAAAGGAAACTTGGTTTAGAGCTAATATAAGCATCTGCTTCCTCATTTACTACTTCGCAAATTTTACTACCTTACTAAACGTGTTGTTTTCATGATTGCTCTTTGCGTTCTAGGATATTTATTATTATAATGGATTCATTTTGCCTAAAGACGTCAGTTAAACGAAAGTTCACAAACTTATGTTCAATGTAGCATATAGTAACAGCATAACCTAAGTCAATACCTACTGCACGCCACTGATCATTACAATGTTTTTTTGATATGTGAACTTCTCAGCTGGGGAAGTTTAGAGAATACATATTAATACAATGACGAGTTGTACAACGTTTATCAGGATACCAACTGACGCATAAAACTATAGAATTACGTGCAAGAAGCGCTCCTCCCAAATATAATCCTTGATGGAAATCCAGGTGGTAGGAGTAAAGTAGGAAGACCCTGAATTTGCTGGAAGAATGGCGTAGACCTGCTACAGGTTCTTTTTGCGGGTTTCCACCGGTTTTTCTCAACAAAAAAAGCCATGTTTTGTAAAAAATGAACAGTTCCCAAAACAAGTCTGTCTGAGGACAGTGTTTTTAGTAAACAAAACACTCCCATTTCGAGTCGGTATAAACAGGTAGTTTGTTCCTGCCGTTTAGTCTGTTTGGTTGTACTCCGCTCTTTATCTGAATGTGATTTGATGAATTGATTGAATGAACCACAATGTACTTGTTTTAAATCTTAAAGATACATCATGGCTTGCGCTTCCCCCCCAAAATTCGTACTAGATTTATATATTATTATAATAATTAGATAATTTTATAAAAATAATAGATAATTTTAGAAAAATATGTGACGATACAAATATTTACGTTACATTTGTTACCATATTTTATTCAGTACACATAAACGTCAAAATTCTCTTAATTATTACTCTCCTTTCTTCTAGGTAGAAACATATGCCTTTCTCTTTGCTTTCCACGACCCCCGGTCCTGTGCTGCTCTCCTTCAACATGATCCACCGATCCTCTTAACATCGTCAGTCCAGCTCATTTGTGGGCAGCTACTGTTTTGCCACTGTAGGATTTCCCGCACACTTTTAGAAATTACCTTTAGTGTGCCCTTACTGTGCCCTTTGAACGTTCCATCAGGCATGGCGTGCATACATTATATAAGATCTATTACATCGCATATTTCGTAAGAGCGGCGTATTTGGAAAAAAATATTAGACATAATGACAGATTTCTTTACATTTGAACGGGGAATATTACAATTCAACATTCAATTATAATCTTAAACAGTGGTACGTGATATTACAAGAATCACTGAGGGATGAACTTTCTTGCCTGATTTATTTAAAATCCAAACAAACCTATTGAAAGACGACGTAGTTCAACGTTTTAAGATTTTTTTAAATCAGATTAGCTTTGTTTACCTTTAGTGTACGACTAAATTATTTTGATTAAAGAAACACCATTATAAATTTTATTATTAATACAAGAAAAATTATCTTCTAGTTCCATATTCTTTTGTGACGAATTTCGGTGTTCATCTCTCAATAAAAATTTCCTTCACTAACAAACTGTAGTATAATCGAATGTGTATAATTAAGTTGTTTAAAAACAATTTAATTTACGAACATCATAATAGGAAACAAAACAATATGTAATGTTATTTATTCTGAGAATCACTTAATGATAAGACGTTGATTTTATTTGAATGCATTTCATTCTACAGACTTAAAAGTAGCAATATATAATTTAACCTTACTTTATATTTAATTAAACGTTTTGAAAACGAAATTTTACTATTGTTGGATTAATTTTAATTTAAATATTCCAAAGAGTTCTTGGTGTTTTACTACCTATTTATATTTAGTATAACTTTAGATTAGACTGTTATATCAATCAAGTTGTTTAATCGTTTGCTAATACACACACGATTTGATATTATTTGACGCCTGATATTAGTACCGTGAATCTGATTATTACAAAATAAAATTTGACTATATTTGACTCTTGTATTTTACGTAACAAACAGAAACTTATCAAGGATATGAATGAAAAGGAAATGCAGAGACGGATTTTTGAAATAGAGACCTATTTCACTAGATATTTTAATTATATAACAACATAAGACGAATAGCAACATATTATATGGATACTATGTTTTAAAGATAATATCACAACATAACGTGAATAGCAACTTATTTTATAGACACGATGTTTTAACAACGTTATATTTTCTTGAATATGTTGCTACATAACGTGTGTAGCAACATATTAAAGAAAATATAACGTGAACATCAACATATATTAACACGATGTTTTGAAGATAATATTACAACATAACGTGGACGGCTTCATACATATAGAAACGATGTTTAAGAGACTAGTTAAACTATTAATAATAACTGACCTGGAGCCCAAAGCTCTCGAGCTGACTCAGCACAATCGAATCTGCCAGTATTTTTGGAGCTAAAACAGTATTTCTTTTTCTTTTCGTGCCTTATGCCTTGGCTGGTATGTTGGCTATCATCGCTTTATTTACTGCAGCCAGCTCCACAGTAAACTGGCCAAACCATTACCTCAGGTTCTTCAGCCATGATGTTCTTATTCTTCCAGAGCCCCGACTTTCAGCAACCTTTTCCTGAATTACGAGGTGGAGAATTTCATACGTCTCTGAATATCTCACCACATGTCCAAGATATTGAAGGTTTCGGATTTTTATTATTTTAAATACTTATTTTTCTTTATTCATCTGAACCGTGACATTTTCCCTCTTAACACTGTCCATCCAGCTTATTTTGAGTATTATTCTGTAGATCCACTTCTTAAATGCTTCAAGTCATCTTATCGCTTCTTCGGAAAGTGTCCATGCTTTCATTGGATTAAATAATACTGAGAACGCATAGCATCTGATCATTCGCATTCGCAATCTAAGGTTTAGATCATTACTGCAAAGAATCATTTTCATAAGGATCATGGATTATTTCTAGGTCTTATTTAATAATTTATTTTTTTTCTCAATTCGCAGCAATTTGGGGCTCTCTGGAAATCGGCCCACTCGAAATTGCGACTTGCACACATGTACAAATCTGCCGCTGACTAAAAGTATGCATTAAATTAACATTAACATTGTGTCTGGGGACCTTTCAATTCAGTCAAATAAATATTATTATCCAATCCTGATAGCAAAATCAATCAATTAGCGGCTGTCAAATAAATTATCAACACCAATATGTTACTCTTGTGATCAATCTCTCTTATCTCAGCCATACGCAACATTTAAATTGGCAAATAAATAACGTTCAATTAATGAAAGTGAACCAGAGCTGCTTGGCCGAGAAGGGGAACGAGATATACAAATAGTCAAGACGAGACAAGACAAGGTAAGGCAATAGGAAACACGGTGTAGTAATTTATTGCATAGTTATGCACGATAAGCCGATAGCTACTGAGGCCATATTTACGAGCTTTTAATATTGCAATGCATCCACTTAGAGTTTAATAGATAAGAGGCAACTATAAGATTAACCAGAGTATAGAGAGTTAACTAGCAGAATATTTTAATAAAGGTTTGCAGTTCTTGATCTATTAAATATTAACAGAGAATCGATAACCATTAAAATGTTCTCAAATTTCTAGGGTCTAGTCTTTTGTGTAAAGTTTTCTGGGCTATTATATTTAATCTTTCCGGCTGACGTTTCAGTCAAATCAAATGTTGCCGATGTCTTTTGAACTTTGAAATATGAAAATGTCTTGCGGAGTACCGGGTCTGGTAGACCACTTGCTCCTTCATCATAACGTATGTATGCCTTATGGGCCTGTTAAATTTTATTATTAAAGATACATTTAGAAATTTTCTGCGAAAGTGGAGCAGGGAATTCTAGCTGGCGTAGTGATGTATGTAACCTCTAAAGGAGGACGGTTTTAGGGCGTTTGATACGCGACGGAACGGTAATATCGTATTTTGATAACGGGTGGGTTTTTGGTGCTTGGGGAGGTCAGCATATAAACGCTTGGAGAGATGTTTTATGAACTCTTTTACGAGGAGAATACCCGAATCGTGATGTAGTTGAATATTCAATAACCTTCTGGGGGCACCCAGCGCTAACTGGATGACCCTGTTCTGAGAGATCTATAGTTTATTTAATGTGTCTTGGCCGCGTGACCCCAGATGGGGGCTGCGTGGAGGAGTATAGCCGTAGAACGGTCTTGTATAAGAGGAGCTTGTTGTCAGTGGCAAGTTGTGCTGGTGTTACGTCATGCACTGGTTTGCAATACCGTGTCAAAAGCAGAGGGTTTTGGTGTATATAGTGTGCGTATTTTATCTATTATCTCGCGCTAGAGCTTTCATTAGAATTGTTTACAACTCCAATTCATGTATAAGCACTTATGATGTTTATTACAAGGTAGTTAGTAAAAGTTTCAAAGCTATTAGCGCTGATGCACAGTAGAATAGGCGGTTTAGCCGCATATAGAGTATTCAGTTGTTTGTGTACATAATGTGTGTTCCATCTATTACCTAGTAGTCACTGCGTATGTGAAATCTTCAAGTCAACTGATTTTGCAGAGCTGGATATTATT
Source organism: Eubasilissa regina (assembly GCA_022840565.1). Classification (NCBI taxonomy): domain Eukaryota; kingdom Metazoa; phylum Arthropoda; class Insecta; order Trichoptera; family Phryganeidae; genus Eubasilissa; species Eubasilissa regina. Next base: position 35,705,786 of record JAINEB010000018.1, read on the forward strand.
TTTTTATATTTATTTATTAATCTTCAGACTTTAAACTAAAAATAACAAAGAGTTTGCATGATGTGGATAGAAAGCAAAATGAATCTAATTTGTAATTTTTTTGTCTCCAACTATTGTACAGTACAGACAATAATATTTGTATAACTTTTTCTTAATAATATTTTATAAATACTAAATTAATGTATTAATTATAAATATATACATATAAAATCAATTTTGTCGAAAAATATTGTTTTTTGCGTCACCGGGATTCGAACCTGGATCTCTATTTCCAATCCGGGGAAGTGCACTACCTTTGTGCTATAACGCCAGTATTTTTCTTGATAAATTTTCGAACCTATATGTTACATTTTTCAAATTAATACACCTGTCGTTCCATTATTTGAAAGCCATCTACATTATTTTTACAGAATCTCAAATACCTTTGAGTAAACCGACTGCAGACGCCAGAATTATCAATTCATTTTTATTAAATTTTGGACACATTGATACTTAATAATTAATAATAATTAATATTTTATAACTTCAGATTGTACTTTTTTCACATAACTTACCTACCTCTAAATAATTACAACTTTTAAAAACTGTACAGGTAATTGCTTTAAAATAAATCACGTCTATTAAAGTAATTACATTTATTTTTTCATATGCACTCTTTATGCTACAAAAAAAAATATAAATAAAAATGAAATCTGATATAAGTACAATGATACAATACAATAAAAAAAAATTGAAAGCATATGTGTGCGAAGTGGAATATATATGATTGTTTACAAAAACTAACATATAATAAGTTAAAAACAATTTTATCATTTCATCATCATTTTTAATTATCATCAATCTTAAATTTTTTTTTTCCTATAAAATAATTAAAAATTTTAGACATTCCGACTGATGTTTACCGGGTGTTTTTAAATATCGAGTACCTCATTGTCAAGATGTGGATAACGACTCTTGGACTTTCTTAGCATCTTTGTTATAAAAGCAAAGTGACGTCCAGTATTCACAAAGTAGGTGCTTTATAGATCTGGTCGAAGACATACAGCAAAATTACCCATAAAACTCTACACAAAAGATACACTCATCACCAGTGGCGTAACTACACCAATTCGATGCACTAGGGCCCATGCTAGGTCGGAGCCCAAAAGGTCCGCGCTCAATAATAATTTTGGTATAGATACTTTTGCGAGTATTGTTACTTTTCTCAGCGCTAATGTGGACTAATAATTTTTAATTAACTAGCAAGAAATGCAGTTATAAAATTTAAAAAAAATCATTTCTAACTTGTATTATGAAGATACATCAAAATACTATCGATGTATACAGTAGTAACTCGCTAACAGGAGCAAAGATTTTTTTTCAGTAGCGTCTTTCCTTTATAAATAAATGCTTCAAATTTTTTTTTTTATGATGTGCAGTGATCAATTTTGTTCTTAATTTTTATTAGATAAACCACCTAATAATGATATTTGATATCTTATATAATATAATATATATTCAGGACCCATTCAATTTTACTGTGGGGTTCATTATCCTTTTTGCATTGGGGCCCAATTTTTGTAGTTACGCAGCTGCTCATCACATCTCTCGAATGGCGTAATTTTTTTTTTAAATATTTTCCTAAATCTTATATTAAAAAATTGCGTAAGTATTTATTAATGGCAGGCTTAATTACACATTAATATAATTGACGACGGTATAATTAATATTATTGACAGCAATAGTTACGAACCAGAAATCAAACGTTGCATGAGTATGACAAAGAGTTATACGTTTACATTTGACCAAGATACAGAACGAGTGATCTAAAACAACTAAGGTCAGGTTTTGCATGCAACCTTTGGCATCATATTTCGCTGATGTAGAATCGTGGATTCCAAGGGCAAGATTGGTGTCTATGAGATGTGGCCATTACCTGATGATAGCCAAAAAGTATAGTCAAAGGTACGGGAGTTTATTAACATTGCGATTATAGGTCTTAAGGGACCAACAAAATAGAAAAAATATCTTAATTATTTTACTTCATTTGATTATTAACTACGCCTTTAGATGTGTTTATAAACATAAAAATATTTTACTAATTCATTATAACAAAAATATATTTTTTTGAATCAAATTTATTATTCATTATGAAAAATTGCGTAAGTACTTAAATAATTTATTTCGAGTCTAATATAACAGCAAACTAGCGTGGTCATTCTTTATATTTATATTAACTTACTTGTTGATAGTATATACTTTATTTAATACCTATATTTCATTCATCTAGACAGATAACATGACATTAACGGATTATGTGACATTTATTTAGTATTACGGAAACGCGGACAATTTTATATTTATTTTGTTGTTGTTTGTTGTGAGTATATTGAATACGTGACAGCACTGATGACCATCATTAGTTATTTATCCAATATCATTTAGGATTATTTCATTCAAGATTTATCAGTTGTGTGTAAAATGGGTGGCCTCGTTATTAGGTTTAATTACTTTCAAAAACTAGCAATTTACTATGAGTACTCACAACATTCTCCGATAACATAAAATCGCATATTGTTAAATTGTGTAATATGTGTAATTTTTTTCATATCTATTTTAATCTGCGCAATGCATAAACAGTAATCGCAAACCTAATAAAGTGATAATATTTCCTTGAAGAAAATTCTCTACAATCATTTTAGTATTTTCATTACATTTATTTATGTGACGTTTTCCAGTAAAATACGCCGTATTTAAATCATGTGAATGTAATTTCTAAATAAAAAATATCAAAATCAATTAAGTCCGTAGTTTTATTACCTCTCCCGATGAAATATGGCTGTTGGATAATTCAGTTACAATTCTTTGTGATATCATATCGACATTAACATCCGCCATTACACAAGCCAGCTGTCAACTCCTCAAAATTAATGTTCAGAGCGGGCAGCTAGAGGGAGCGTGTGAATAGTTCCTCACCTTTATAAAATAATCAACAAAAATTCTTGAAAAATTCTACCATCCAGCGGCATGTTTATTAGCTTCCTGGAGTTAAATGGTATATGAAATTCATGACTTCGGGTTTCATTATGTCTTGAGAGTGATGTTGTTTTCTTTGTGTAACTTCATTATATATAATAATTAATTACATAATACAAACATAAATCTCTTTAATATAAACCATAGTATTTATGGAAAGTAGGTAATATGTGGTGTCTTTTAAGAGACTTGCGTCAAAGAGAGTTTATATAAGATAAATTTCATCACGTACGATAATTGTTCAATTGTTGGATTATCAGTTGAATTTGTACTTTCTCCTTCTTAGCTGTATCTTTTTGATTTAGATTAATCATCTACCATATACTAACTCCCAATTCTCCCAACCTTCTACAGAATTCCCGTTCCACGGGTGATATTGTCGGGTGATACACATTAGTGAAAGAAAAAAGTATGAAAAGTAAAAGTGCATATATCAGAGTTCAGAGTTCAGTAATATCAGAAGGATTAGATAAGAATGATAATCCGCTTCCAAGTCTGCTTACCATTCTGTGTCTATGTCGGTTACCAGACCAAACAAGCAGTAGGCATCCACCAAATTTAAACATAAGTACTCTTAATATTTTCCAAACTAAGACAAATGCGTGCTTCAATAAATAGGACTAACTTGATGGTTTCACGAGTCGGTGATCGAACCCCCAGCCTTTTTGTCGTTACGCGATTGTAACAAAACAAACAAAAATGATCATGTCATTAATTAAAAAGCTCTTGAAAGTACAAGTAATCAAATAAACATACTTCAAAATAATATTTTTCTTACTATTGTGATAACTGAAACTATTAGACCAGAATTTATATTTTCTATTTTCTGAATGTACTAAGTAGGGTTGGGTGGGAGTGAAAGTGGCGCGGGAAGAAAGTTCCATTTCAAATATCTCATAAACGTTACATGTGAACGAGCATGTGAACACTGCGTGATGTGGTGATATTCCCTTTGCCTCGCTTCGCACTTCGTCAGTCGAGTAAATGTGCTAGTCGGAAGTGTTCGCATCTATACTTTGCTTTTATGATTGGTGAGATTAATTTAAAAATTGCAAAATTTTTGGTTTTGTGACTACATTTTTTTCTACTGTGTATGACAATTAAGTTATCCTATTCACTTATATATTTATTTGTAAATGTAGAGTGCAGTATGGGGTTAAAAGTGCCGCGGTGGCATTTCTACCCCATTCGCGGTACTATTTGTACAAAATGTGTACACCCACATTTGCTTCTTCTTATTTGCAGAATAAGAACGTACAAGAGAAAAACTGAGCGGGGAAAGACTTCCATCAACGTTATGAAACAAGCTGGTGATTTGGTGATGAGGGAAAATAAATCTTTGTGCGCTATTTTTGAACAATTCGATATTTGTAGAATGTCACTGAAGATATTCATAAATTGGTTATCAGAAAATCCTGAGACAGGAGCACATGGGGCGGGTATAGATCAGCACGCCGGGTTTTCCAGGACAACGAATAAAAGATTTTGGTACTGGTGGAACTTATAGCCCCACGAGTGGGGCTAAAAGTTCCATCTAACTACTTTGATTGATTTTTAAATAAAAATAAAACACAAAGTCATTCAATTATTTTTGGTTTATTAAATGAGTCTCAGATATATCATCTTCAACACACATTAAGTATAGTATAACATAAAAGCTCTATAATCACGTTATCTTATCATTTGTAAAAAGTGGCACTTTCACCTTCACCCTACCCTACTTTAATTTCATAAGAAGTGGCTTGCAACTGCGGAAGCATTTCAAAAAAATTCTTTAAACTCGTTTAAAATTTCTGCATTCTATATAATTATTGCAATACTTATTTGCTTGTATTGTGTTACATGAAAATTTATATGACAAAGATGTGTATATTGGCTCTTTCCATTCAACGATGCCGGACCGAGATCTTCTCTTCTGTGATTTCATCGGTCGCTCCTCGGGGTATCCCAGGTTGCCCAATAATAACAAAAGGTCAAGTCTCCGAAATATTGGCCGCGAATGTGTCGAATCATCGCCGGTAATGCACACCGTCCGTCCTCTTTGTCCGCCCAAATATCCCGGCCTTAGAACAATGGGACGAGATTCCAACATGTCAGGTGTACGGAGCATTTCCACTGCGGCTGTCTCGTCCCGGCTCCGTAATGGAGACTGACGTCTTGACGACGTTCGTAGACCGGCCCGCGAGGTCTGTGAGACCCGTCCCCATCGTGCGCAGCGTCAAGCGCAAATCGGGTGAAATTGAGTAAATTTGTAAATTTGTAAGTTTGTAAGTTTCACTCTGTTAAGTACTGTGAATATAGTATTATCCCAAATATAAGGCGACTCGTTAAATGTTATATCAAATCTCCTCAGAGAATCTCTTTGATTAAAATTGTCAAGGTTTTACGGTCTTCGAAAATATGGATTGATTCATGTAATATTTGAATCCATCCACCCTACCTTTACCTAATAGGTTCTCCACATAGTATGTAAATATACCAAATAAATAACTCTAAATTTAATAATTTAATAAATAAGCATTTGATGATTATATAAACATTTTTAAAAAAAACTCGTGATTTTTTGCACATATCAACTTTTTTTAGGTTCATATGTGTATTGTACATAAAATTCAACAATAAACATGAAATAAAGTATACATATAAGAGAGAGGTTCAGAACATTAGTTGCGGAACGAGAGGCATTCTACACACATTATTTGTGGAAACATAAATCCGATAGTTTATGACACATTTATGCAACAGTAAAAGTATTTACTATTCGAAAATTAAATATTTGTGTACACAAGACGTATTTTTTACATTACTGCGTATTATAATCGAGTTATATATTTAAAAAAGTCGCAGAGCTATTTGATTGCGTAAGTGGTACCAAAGTGATCATGTGAGTAACCCTAAAATGAAAATATTAAAACAAGGAATTACCGTTAGTTAATGTTTATATATTTTGTAGCCTGTGATAAAATTGAATTTATTAAATAAAACTGTTCCAAAATTTGTTTAGATTGTTATCCTGTGTTCCATGTATAAATTACTAGAAATATACAATTTTAAATCAGTTTAAATTCATTGAATTCAATAGCACACTGATGTACTATATAGAAGGCCTGGAGCTAGCAGAAGAGGAACGAAAGTAGACTGAATGCAGTAGAAATGAGATCATTTAGGCGTACATGTGGTAGATCCATTTATGACAGAGAAAAAAATGAAGAAATAAAGAAATAATGTAAAGCTGATATTAGTATAATGAATAATATTAAGAAAGAATCACTTAGGTGATTTGGTCATAAGGAACCGATGAATAAGGAGAGATATGTGACGCAAGTGTTGACGGCACCAGAAATAGAAGACGTCCGCGGAAATCTTGGCACGACCAGGTAAACCAGATACTGAAGGACGGTTCTATTAGAAGCCTTAACAATCGGCGAATTTGTATGAAAAGATGTATGAATGTTGATGTGTCGAGAATTGTGTCAGGACAGAAGAGTGTGGCGCTCTATCCTCTCTGCCTATCCCCGCAGAGAAACGGCGTGATGGTAAGTAAGTGAGAAATCCACTTGCCTAAAAATTAAAATAATGAAGTTTGTTCACTTTGGTGAGTTAATTAAATAATTTGCGATAAATTGATTTTTAGTTTTATAAAATAAACCTTTGCATGACACCAAAACCCTATAATATTTCATTGTGAATTTAATACTCTATTATTACTACATATATAATACTCACATAATATGTAAGTACTGAATAAGGCAAATCTGATAAGTGTATTGTATTGTAAATTAATAAAATCAACTTAGTGGAGACTACATTTGTAATGAATTAACATAATTCTTAAATTATGATAATCCGTTCTCATCCGGCGTGGATTTGATTCGTCATGAACTTGATAATTATGCTCTAAGCAGGTACTCGATGTGCTTATTTTTTATAATGTACCTACTTAATTTGACAAGACCTTTATTTCTATTATTATCGCAACTTATATTAAATATTTTTTTTTTGCTCGCCACTATTTTTTCGCGCTGACTTGCTTACTATTTTCTGTATTTTTATTATTTATGATTATATCTAGACAAATATTAGCTTTTTACACTAATAACAAATTAAAGAATTATATATTAAATAATAAGGATAAAGACGATATTTAAAAAAATTGGGGGTCTACAAATTATTTTGCAATGACTCCAATTATTTTTACATAGGTAAAACGTACAGAAATTTTGATATTAGAATTAAGGAGCATTTGAGATGCCTAAATAACAATAATTATTCAGAATTTTCCAATCACCTTTTGGAAAAAACTATTCATTTGATATTAATAAGGGTTTAAAAATTGTACATACAAATACTAGGGGTTTACACTTAGATAAATTTGAAATTTTAGAAATATGAAAAAGTGTTAATAGCAAGCTTAATATTATAAATAACCAAATACTCTTTAAATAGTCACCTTTTAAATTTGTTTTCGTGTTAGTTCTTACTTATTCACCATTTTATAGTTTTGTTTTTATCTATGCTTGTTTTTTTAATTTCAGTATACATTGTTTCCTGAAGATGATACCATAGGTATCGAAACATGTAAGATGTGAACAAAGTATTTTGTATAATTACAAATATTAAAGTATTCATATGATGTAGTAAACTATGATAAAATCAATTCCATTTTGTGTTTGTCTTGATGTCAATCCGACGTAGTTTTAGGTCGACAGTAGTCACTGGTGAGTGTCACAGAAAATATTTTTTTATGCATTGTATTCGGTTACTTAATGATTTTGAAATATTTTAATTGATATTAAAATACATTACATCATAATTATTCTTATACGTGTCATCATCATCATCATCATTATCATCATCAATAGGCAATTTCATTCAGTGAATGAAAGACCTGGCGTGATCAGAGTAAGTATGTACTGTCTATCTACCCATGTGACAAATAAATACGGTAAATACAATGTAAAAATGTGGATAAGACAATAATTGTTTGTTGGTATACAAGAGTCAGTATTGATACTATTCACTCTTATCTACCAGTGTGGAGAAATGGCGTGATTGTAATAACATATTTTATACTGTATTTATACTTACACATTTATTTTTCAATTATTAATAAAATTATGTGCTTGTTTTATTTTATAACCAAATATGAAAAAAAAACTTTTTTGATACATAATTTTTTTCTGAAAACACGAGGACATATAAATTCGAAAATAATTGTTTTGTATCCATATGAATTAATTCGTATGAGAAATGGTCAAAAGCCTTCGGTTGTTGTTGAAAATTTTCCGATGACGCGAATCTTCAAGAATGTTCCGGGTGTGATTGAAAAGACGATTTACCCCGAGATATTTAACGGTGAACCCAAAATGTAGTAAATACTCGTAATAACGATGTATCAAAGGAGCGATCCGAGGTTTTCGGATGGTTAAACAATTACGATGATATTATCTGGATGATATTCGATCCGGAATTAAGTGATTCGGCCGGCACCGCGGCCACGGCCGCTGCCCGCCCCCGGGTGCCGGGCGGAGGGGCCACCGCGGACCGGAGGTTGTGTACCCCCAAATTCCACCTTAATGATTCAATTAGCCAAACTGAGAGGGATCCCTCGGGTGAAAAAACGCACCCAGAGAGCGGTAAAAACTAGCGGCAGAACCAAAATAACAACCCGGCGCGCCTCGACCTGTAATCAAAGTTAATTTTCAACGCGAAGAGGTGTGAAGATCTCCGCTGGGGTGCATCTCCCATCTCCCCGATGCATTAGTGGAAATATGTTTAGTATATTAAAGAGAAAAGGGTGGCCAGAGAGACCGATCATGCTATTCGACGTGTGAATAGGTCGGCTGGGTGGTCCGGCCCATTGATGCTGCGCCGTCCGTGCGCTCGCCGTGCACTCCGCTCCGGCATCGAGCGTGTGAAAAAGTAATTATGTCTCGTTCATATTTGTTGCATCGCTGGATGCTGGATGCGTCGGACTGATAAGTCAAAATGTAACTCGTGCGGTCTGGATGTAATAAGATTGATTTAGTATTAAGTAACTAGGCACGACTTCCATTTTGCACATGAAAATTAATCAAACTCATCGTGGCGGCGGTCATCTTTGACTATGAAAAAATATCAACATGTTATTGAAATGTGATTTTAGAATTTGTTCTAAGTAAAAATATTTTATTGTCATTCTTAAAAAGGAGAATGGGCGTTTTATCTCAAGTGTTGTAACACTATGAGTGATAGATACCTCAAGTGTGTACTAGTGATGAGCTCAAAATCACGAAGTGTGAGTCAATCACTGATGTCTTTGAGTCACACTCACTATCAGTGATTGAATATCTAGGAATATCGTGATTCGTGATTCAAAATTTTTTTTGTTAAAAATTCTATTGATTTTCTGATGCCGCCCAAAATTCCGCCGTTTAAATAGATTATCACTTGAATCAGCGCCATCTACAGGATTTTTTGGAATTTGATTAGCGCCATCTGTTGGAATCCATTTTTGGTAGTAATGTTTGTGCTATTTTGTTCGTATTATTTTTTAATTTTGTCAATACGTGAAATAATTTTCTACTAACTATTCTAATTATTTAAGCTAGAATATGTTTTTTGCGCAAATTAAATTTTAATAATATAAATAAGTACGCTCAAAATTAAGTTTTTTTTATAATTATTTCGCGTAATGCGATATCAGAAACATCACAGTTACAGTTTTCAATCACTGATATTATCGAATAGTATTCACAATCACACCAGTGAGTCAAGAGTATCATTTTTTCTCATCACTAGTTAGTACAGTATTTTGTTTCATGATAATGAATGAGAGAACAGAGCAATTTTCAATTACACTATGTAGTGAAAAGTGTATATTTTATATAGTTCACTACATTATTTTTAAGTCATAATGAATTTAATTATTGTATATCAAGAATAGCAAGTCAATATATCAATATATATATTTAAATAAAGACGAAAATCCTTTTTGAAATTGTGTTTGATGTTTTAGCATACGTGTAGTATACTCTCTTGAAGATTTCTGTAGTTAAATGTGCAACAAAACTATATCATAAAATGCGCATTAAAAATTGCATAAAATTTTAAAGAATAATATGAAATTAAAATAAATAATTTTCTACAAAACAAAATAACAGAATATGAAGCATTTGAAATACAATTCAGACGATGTTGTAGAGACTAAAACAAAATACAATTATCTCTAATATGGATTAGCAAGAAAAACATATTTATACTATAGAGGGATGGTATGATGGTCTGAGACAAGTAACGCGGTTTTTTTAAATTTATTTATATTTAATTAACCTTATTAATTACTTCAAAATACATAATATTTCAATTATAAAATTATACATGTATAGCTACAAAACCTAAATATTTTAATAAAATAAAAATAAGTTCTGTGTAACTTCAGTAAATAAACTGTGTAATATTATTACATTAATAAAATAAGCGGATAGATAAAAAGTATCGTTATATTTTCGTAAAAAGCTATCACTTTGTGGTTTTACATATTAATTAAATAAAATAACAATTACTTTGTATGAAACCACGAAATTTATTATACGTCAACCGATTTCGCTTATCTAAAGCTTCATCAGGACGTATTTAAAACTGATCATAAATACAAAAAGAGTGCACTTACACACATAAAGAGGGAGATTGAATATAAAATTACATGTGAAAGAGACAGAATACATATGTAGTTAAATAGAACATGAAGAGAGACAGGATACATATACAGATAGACGGAACATTAAGGAAGGGAAAATATAGTGTTGATGGATATTAAATTGATTTTAAAGGAAACATACCTAATAATTAGCCCCATATTAGATAAGTTTCCGTATTTTATTTAAAGTATTATTGTTATTTTCTAAAAGTACTCAAGTGTAAGTAACAACTCAAACTAATTGAATTAAAATAAATAAAATATCATAACGAAGGTCTAGAATATAATAATGTTCTTAATAAGTATGTTATAGCTTTGAGTCTACATTCCATGTGGTGAGAATGTGAACATTTAGGTAATAATAATCATTAAACCACCATAACCACGCCATAAGAATAAATGATCTTTATAATATGCATACGTAGTGTCTTTGATCTGACAGTAATGTTTGATTCTGAGGTTAATATCGAAATGTATCATTAATATTTAACGTATTTAAAGATTGATATACAATCGTAATTAAATTATTTTTTAAATGCCTACATTAATAGATGTTTTAAAAAAATGAATTTCTGCTCTCTGTTTTCCGAAATTTATTTTTGTAATTTTTAAATACAAATATGATTCATTCATTATTTATTGAGTCGTTCAATTACGGATTTATTTTCAGTTGTGAAGTTTAATAAAGTAAAAATAAAATAATGAAACGAAAATTAACAATAATTACGAAAATAAATCATTTTCAGAGTTCATCCAACATGTAAAACATTCGATTTTAACTTAGATTTGAGGCGTCGATTAGATTGTTGACAAAATACGCTACTCTCACTTTATCTATCGGTAATATTTAAAATTAAACTTTTTTTTTTATTATGTCCAATTATTGTCCGATGCTGTGCGCATTTTTGTACTTTTTTTTCGTATTGTCCAATTATATATACGTAGTTTAGCGCGTGTTGTGCGGTTTTGTGCAGATGCGTGCCGTGAGGGTGAGGAGGGGCGGGCGATTAGGGCACCTCTCGCGAGATCGGCTAATAATAGACCATTGTGTAATGAACGGCCCTTGGCCGAGTCACGCATCCCCAGTGGTGCAGTCCAGACTTCCATTCATTAATTCCAATTCATTATTCACGCCGTTTGAAAAAAAAGTAAATACACGATGATGATTAAAATGTATTAATATTTATAACAAATTAGGCGAATCACTTGGAAAGATACACAAAAGTAATATATTTATCGAAAATATATATACCTATTACAGTATGTTAACCATTTAATTTAACGTAGAATCTTTGATATTAAATTTTTTCTATATACTTTTTTAAACGATTTATCCAATTTGTTTTAATAATCATAAAACTATATTAAAAAAACGCAACGTCACTATAAAAATGTGACAACTTTATATATATATATATTTATATATATAAGGCTTTTAGGGAAGCTTTCATCCAGTAGCTGATAGAAAACTACTAATGATGATTACATTAATAAGCTATTGATAATATATATATATATATATATATATATTATCAATAGCTTATTAATGTAATCATCATTAGTAGTTTTCTATCAGCTACTGGATGAAAGCTCCCCTAAAAGCCTTCCATTATTTTCCCAAAAGCGAATAATCGCTGCCACATTAGAACTTGATGGTTTCAGCGGATTTTAGGGTGAAACTTTCAAAATTATTTGAATAATTTCGAAACATGGATCCTTAACTCAAGTGAGGTCCAAACACTCAAACAGTCATAGAAATATGTATGTTGGATATTTACAAAGAGATAGAAAAAGGAATGTGTGGATTAATAATTTATGTAATACACAGTTATTATTTATATTTTAAATGTATTATTAACAACGATAGTATGTATTGAAAGTAGAATAATTTATATTAAGGATGTAGAGGTGCTTATGTACGTGTCTGAATAATGGGTACTGACTTACGATAATGAGTGTACTGAACGATTTTTAAAGGAAATTTTTGAGGTGTATCTCCTAATTAACTGTTTCAAACACAGAACTTCCGATAAAACATTTTCTATATAAACATAAGTTATTACTCTTTTCATGATCTTTTACAATCCGTATCATTATTTTTGATGACACAAGAAAACTGCGCACCGACAATAGCGCGCAATACAAAAGTAAAAGAAGATGTTAATCGTCAACAATAGAACTGGAAAAAACTGATAGAAAAATGCCGCATTTGATCAATAAAGATGTTTTTTTTCCATATCTATATGTCCATATATACACCTTCATTTTGCAAAAATAACAGATTAGAAAATTACAGATATGAAATAAGATGTTATCTTATATAAGTTATATTCACAAGGCATTACAATGATAGATTATCAACTTTTAAGGTTTGTGAAACATTCGTTGAATAATAAAAAATTTAATAATGTTTAGAGAGTGAAAAAACATTTTCATGGATATTTTAATTCAAAACCACAAATTTTTTTGAAAATTTAGATCGATAAACTAAAAAAAAGGTAGTCAATGATTATAAAAAATAAAAGAAATCAAATTATAAAATAATATTCATAATAAAACCGAAAATATCTATTTTAAATTTTATTTTTCAAAAACTGGCTTTCTTTGCGAGCTATTTTTTTTCTGATTTTTTCATGTATGGGTATGTTTTACATTTAAAATGAAATACATGGGAATAAATGTCCTCATTTACTTTTGTATTACGCGCCATATGTCTGCGCGCTATCGTTGAGGTGCCCCATTTTTCATTACTTAACGTACACTCTGTCTTTAGTCTATTAGTTCAGAGGAAATATGTAATTGGTTGAATATATTTTTACACTATTATTACTGTTTTACTCGTTACTGATTAACTACATGTTTTCCAAATAAAATAAAATTAAAAGTAAAAAACAAATTACATATTACAAACATAGCTATGTTATATGAAGACTGTAAACTAAACTACACCCCTGCTCCCGAAAGTAATGTTGGAGCGAGTCGGAGATAGAGCGACCACCCAGAACATCTCTACCTTAATATAATAATTATTTGCGGGGCATTTATTTGTTATTATTATTATTACTTGTTCCGCGCCCAGCTTAAATAACAGCCGATTGTGGTCGGTCACGTGTGCTGCCTATTTTGTTATGTATTGTGTTTTTTTGTTCCGTATTGTTTTGTTTCTCGGCCCGGCGCCCGGCCGAAGGTTAGATTGAGATATTTTAGGGCAAATTGCTCAATTAATGACTTTTGTGTGTTATGTCTTATTTATGACCTCAAAAATATAATCAAATCTCAACATTTTTATAACACTTATTAATAATGGAATTTTAAGATTTCGCATCTTTTAATTTTATTACCATTTTCAATCAAAGTTTAAGCTGTTAATTTAGACTGCTATATTTCTTCGACTATTGGATCTACATAGAATTATACACCTACTCTGCAACCAAAGATAACCTAACCTAACCTAACCTTAACATAAACCTAACTTAACAAAAAAAATGAAATATGTATCAGCGAAATTTTTTTTTTTTGGTAAATAAATTATTACTTTGGTGTATTATTTTAAAATCAATTCGAATTATTGATATGACATTTAATAAAATTATGAAGTGTGCATTGTTCTATTGCTTTCTCTTTCCTAGAATGCCAATAGTTAGGGGAGGATCTGAACCATTGATTTACTAAGTAACTTATAAATAACTCCGTCCGTCTCTCCAACAAGTATATAATTATTATAACTACTGTTACGCAATATTAATAAAACAAAGATAATAAATAAAAAAATATTAAAATTATTGTTAAACTTCTTGAAAAATAATTCCATCCAGCTGTGATTATGCATTCAACAGGCAATACTGCCCTCGGATGTTGTTGGCTCGTACGAAACACCTACCCTGTCGTGCTTGATATTGTCAGGAGATTGTACATTAAATTTTTTCTTAACTTATTTTTGATTCAATAAAATGCTGGCCATTAAAATTGGCAATAACGCCTCATTTACATATATTTTGTACAGAAAAATGTTTCAATTATCAATTTGTTAATTCATATTAATTCATGTTAATTAATAATTAGTAAGATAACGATAACTAAGCAATCAAAATTGAGAGTAAATTATTTTATTAATATTCATATTTACGAACATTTTTAAGATCATTTTATACAACATTTATAAAGCGAAGCATATGAGAGAATAATAAATAAAATTATTTGTATATCAATCGGTACACTTAACATAATGTAAGTAGGTACTTAATGTGTTGATTTTAACATCCATTGTCATATTTCCCGAGGCAAAGTTGTAGAAAAAATCATTAAGTCATCCGAGCTCCTTCACGCAGGGGGAATTATGATGTTATTACCATTACTCCATCGGGGGTTCTTTACAAATACGATTTTAATAACAATAATCCATGTAATAAATTAGGATATACTGAATGGGGGGTGCATGAAAAGACGAGTGTAGAACCTTTTCAGATGCAACTATGCACCGCCAGAATAAGGTTTTTTCACTTTATAAATTTATTTATTTTTATTAAATAATTGAAAATATTACATGATTCTCCTGTCAAATAAACTTTCTGTAAAGTCATTTCAACAAATAAGATAAATCATTTAAAAAGGTATACAAAAAAAATCTGAAAGTATATATTCAGCACCGAAAGTTTATATCGCCGATTAATCTATGATCCCTTTATTAAATTATAGATAAATAGTTGTCTTAATTTATCAAGAAACTGTGTTCAGTAAAATCACAACTTCACAAATAAAACGTGTTTTTATTTAACAAAAATATTTCCTTAACGTCAATTTTCTCATTTTGATTTGTGACTTTATACTTTTACGCCATAATATTACTCCCTTACAAGGTTATGAAATACATTCCTTTTTCGTAAAAGAGTTAAATTAAGAGATAAATTGTGCTGGTTGATGTACAAGGCGACACAACATTACATCTCTCTATCTTCAAAGACTTTGCATCCCAGACAATTTTAATAGTAGACGTCAAACTCTGAGGTCAGCCTCTACTTCAGCTGCAGAAAGGGTAGTAGAACCGACCAGCCTTAGCCAGAAATCTATGTTTAATGAACGGACATTTGCGATGGCAGGCCCAAAAGCGTAGAATTTTTTGCCCTCTGTCATAAAAGCATCAGAGACTTTATTTAAAAAGAAATTAAAAACGCTCCTTTTCAAAAAATCATTTATTAAGGAAAACACATTCTTATTGTGAAATTGTAATTATTCAGAACATAGGTCTGTGATATTTTAAATACTAAATTAATGTATTAATTATAAATATATACATATAAAAACAATTTTATCGAAAAATATTGTTTTTGGTCACCGGGATAGTGCACTTCCCCGGATTGGAAATAGAGATGCAGGTTCGTATCCCGGTGACGCAAAAACAATATTTTTCGATAAAATTGTTTTTATATGTATATATTTATAATTAATACATTAATTTAGTATTTAAAAAATCATTTCCATAAATTTAAATAATATTTTAAAATTATTAATACAAAGAGAGTTTTACAAGAGACAGCTGATGTGTAAATGATTTTTTTTTTACATTATTTATATTATTATATTATTAATGCTTACATTTATGACATTTAATATAATAAGGAATGTGAAGTCAATATTTCACTGGCCAATGGTATTCCATTTGCAAAATTTAATTTTTAAAACAAATCAAACGAAATATCACACTAGTTTCATGCATGTTTACTCTTGGTAAAACAGTCATGGTAATGACGATACCACACCCAATACAATATATCGAATTCTTAATGGTTTCCCTGAATTCGTCCATCTTGTCAGTGATCTTCTACGGGATCCCTCAATTCTTCCTTGTATGAGTCTATCTATTATGTCTTATGATATACATCGCACTATATGTGTTTTTGAACACGCTGTAAAGATCAATACGTATTGATATGTAATATGAAATATCTCTTTGTATAAAATATAATAAACAATATTTAAATCAATTAATTCGGCATGGCCTGTGTACTAATGTTTAAGGCTACTCTCAAGATGAGATCAGCTTACATGTACACAATAACAAAGGTCCCGTAAATAATTCTTTGCAGTCACGGTCTCCGTAGTAGATTGACTTGGAACATGATTTTTGGCGACACGGGACTGATTTCGTAGTAATAAGTCAAACCGATTGTTTTAATCCAAAACAAACTTATTCATGATGCTTGCAATGGTTACCCACCCCAGAAATGGGATCAAGAAGTGATGACGACACACGCGGCTAGGATATAACATGCATGAAATGAGGAATTCCTTTACAAACTCTTGCGGTTTGAATCTCTTCGACAGTGGTATCCAACCAAGATTTTTTTGTAATTTATCAGCATTAAACTACTTCAGACTTTTGACGCTGATTGTTTTAGAAACGATAAAGTAATCATCACTATTATGAGAAAATTTAAGTTTACGCAGGGCAGAATGATGAAGATAGAACTTCCTACATTTTAAATGTCAAATATTATAAATACTGATACATGAATTAAATATATTAATTAGAAAGATATACATATAAAATCGATTTTATGGAAAAATATTGTTTTAAATACTAAATTAATGTATTAATTATAAATATATACATATAAAATCAATTTTGTCGAAAAATATTGTTTTTGCGTCACCGGGATACGAACCTAAAATATATTAATAACAATAATTAACAATATTTTTCGACAATATTGATTTTATATGTATATATTTATAATTAATTAATTTAGTATTTAAAATATCACAGACCTATGTTCTGAATAATTACAACTTCACAATAAGAATGTGTTTTCCTTAATAAAAATATTGTTGTTGAGCAACCGGGATTCGAACCTAGATCTTTTTCCAAACCGGAGGAGGTGCATTATCCAACTATATATGTTACCTTTTTGATATTAATACATTTAACCGTTCCGTTATTTGAAAGAGCCATCTACCTTATTTTTACGAAATATGAAATACCTTTCAGTAATCTGATAGTAGACGCCAGAATTATCAATTAATTTTTTTTAAACTTTATTTAATATCATAACATAGTTGGATAATGCACTTTCCCCGGTTTGGAAAGATATCCAGGTTCGAATTCCGGTAGCGCAACAACAATATTTTTCGATAAAATTGATTTTATATGTATATCTTTCTAATTAATACATTTAATTCATATTTAAATATCACAGACCGTCTGTTTTGAATAATTACAACTCCACAATAAGAATGTGTTCTCCTAATAAATATTGAACTTTATAATGTTTATGAACTTCAATATCTGCAGCAAGTTATTCAATGTAGTAAATGATAGATTTTCATATTTAATTTCAAATATAACCGTAATCTTTTTTTTTGTATATTGTTAAAACATGCTAAAATTTCAATATTATTGTTATATATTATTAATACGTAAAAGTTCAACGGTGTACTACGCGATGATTTCGGTAGTTTTTTGAAAAATTTATTCTTTGAGATCCTCATGTTGAGAACTTTTGTTATTTACTCTGTAATAATCAAGGAAATGTGAACAACACTTATTATTATGCATCTTGGTACCTAACGTCATTGGCGTAGACGTCTAGTAAAATATCAAACTATCAAAAGATATCCATGTGTCCATTACAAAAATACAGTGTCCATATATTGCATATACTCGCATACGATTGGTCGGCCGACTAACACCTCCTTTCCATTTTACAGAAATTGAATTAATTTATTCTATCCAAAATTTTGATAAAACGTATGAAGACTAATATTTTTCGGGACCAGAAGTAGTATACGGAATACTTTAAAAGTAATTTATCGTATCCGTGAAAGTCTACTCAGCAATATATATTTTTAATAGAGATGCCTATACGAACACAATTCTTACTATTTTTAAACTAATCCAGAGACGAGGCTCGAACCCCTGACCACTATATTAGTAAGCAAGTATGTACCGCTTGACCAAACAATACTGCCTTTGAACATCTATAAAATATAATATCAATATAATGATAGAAATCCATAACGCAATTGATTACATAGGTGTATAGCACATTTGAAAGCAAACCGCAAATAAGTATATTTTCAGTCAGTTTATTATGTAATAGTTTTTCACTTATATTAAAAAGAAGCTTATTTATATAATTGAAAGTAAGAACTACACCTATTATGTACGCCCATGAATTCCCTTGAAACAGATTTATCCTTTTTTAATTGAGCCCCCATAGAAGGGTTGGTTTATACAAAAGTTAACTTCGTCCACATCATCACTTCCCTGATGACGAGTGCATATCCCATTTTGGATCCGTCATTTTCGATTACTTTTTAGAAAATCATCCCGCTTCTTAGAAAACCGCGCAGCACCTCAGCTCGTGAAAAGAGAACTGTGCTTGATATTAAAGGTCTATTAAAATTAATCGATTACATTTTTTACTCTCAGGTTGTACGAACCACAAATAGTAAGTATTTCAATGATATTTAGAAGGACCTCCTAATTAGCTGAACTCTCCAAGACCTCAAGTTACCTCTATCGAAGTAAAATGAGCCACTCTAGGACATTTTTAATGTGAAAATATATTCACTCATTTTAAACTAATTTTGTTTGTTACAGTGAATATATATTACCAGTGAAGTTAAATTTTTTTAAATACAAATTAAATGAATTAATTAGAAAGTTATATATATAAAATCAATTTTGTTGAAAAATATTATTGTTGCTACCGGGATTCGAACTTGGATCTCTTCCTGACCGGAAGAAATGCATTAACTGTACATTGACGACAAATTTTCATTAATTAATACATTTAAAATGTATTTTAAAAAATATCATGTTAAAATATCATTAAAAAATATTCTGAATAATTACAACTTCACAATAAAAATGTGTTATCCTTAATTTTGAATTTTATGCCAAACCATTAGCGTAATAACACGCACTTTTTGATCTCGCGAATGCTATTTTCAGTAATATTTTTTAAATCATATTGCCACCCGTGGATCCCAGCTTTTGACACTTTTAAATCAAAACCCTTAAAACCTATCTTTACCCTCGGTGGTGTCTTTCATTTCAAATGCGGTTAGCAGTTAAAAAGGTTATTAAGTTATATTTTCACAAGTGTTTTAGTGAAATCATATCTGAATACATTTTCATCGGAAGATATATATATTTCTACTAGCGAAAATATAATTTAACTAGTGAAATTATATACTGCCAAAACATTATTTTTACTAATACGTATTTATATGTATTAAAATACGATAAAAGTATTCAATCCAAGATATTTTATCGTCTAGTTATCAAAATAGTGTTTTTTTTCAACAAAAATTTTATTTTTATTTTTTCAAACCAA
The DNA here is from genome assembly GCA_022840565.1 of Eubasilissa regina. Classification (NCBI taxonomy): domain Eukaryota; kingdom Metazoa; phylum Arthropoda; class Insecta; order Trichoptera; family Phryganeidae; genus Eubasilissa; species Eubasilissa regina. The sequence goes on from JAINEB010000018.1 coordinate 35,725,817, forward strand.
CATAATATAATTGTGTATATATGTTATAGAAAACGTATGTTTAAATGACGGTAGAAAACACATATCACCTAATTGTGAATCAAAGTGAACGGCGCATTGAATGAAATTATAGCTAATAGGAACTTGTCAACAGAGGCAAAACTAGCGGTATACAATGGAGTCTTGGTACCGACACTGATATATGGAAGTGAGGCCTGGAGCTGGCAAAAGACGAACGAAAGTAGACTGATTGCAGTAGAAATGAGATCGCTTAGGGGTATGTGTAGCAGATTCATTTATGAAAGAGTATAGAATGAAGAAATAAGGAAATAATGTAAAGCTGATTTTAATATAGAAAGTAAGATTAAGAAAGGATCACTAAAGTGAAGATTAAGAAAGGAAAGGTTTGGTCAAATGAAACGGATGACTGAGGGGATAATGGTAAGGAAGATATATGACGCAAGTATTGATGGCACCAGAAATAAAGGACGTCCGCGAAAGACTTGGCACGATCGGGTAAACCAGATACTGGAGGATGATTCTATTAGAAGCCTTAATAATGTGTGATGTAATAATAAATGTGGATGAAGCGAGAACTGTGTGCTTCAGGATAGAATAGTATGACGCTCTATCCTCTCTGTCTACCTACGCGGGGAAACGGCGTGACGGTAAATTAGATATTTCAAAGGAAATGGTCACTTTTTGCAATACAATTTTTACAAAACAGGTTTATAGACATCAAGAACTATTATGTAAATTGATATCATTTCCGTCCATCCATCAACAATATGGAGTCGCGTAGCAACATAACAAGTGTAATTATTATTTGAAAAAATGTAAAATATTTCCCTTTTGTACCTGTATTTGTTTATGTTTAAAATAAAATAAGTTTAATAATATTATTAATTTCACGTCGTTATGGATTATTTCTAGTTTAATAATAATAATAATAATCTTTCAGCAAATGATAACATGGAATGTTATACTTTGTGTGCGAGTACAAGGTACGTGTAGGTTACAGGCGTACATGTAGGAGAATTGATATCACTCGCTCTGTACGTGCAAAAAACACAAGCCCCAAGCACGCGCGCACATAAAATTTAATATAAGTACCACAACATTTCAAAATAATGCAAGCACGCTTTTTCAGGAGTCCATCTCACACGGCGGGACCGCGCGCCGGCGGATGACATTTTTTCGTTACAAAAAAGGACACAAGATGTTATCTGCGGGAGCCGAGAGCGTCAGGGCACAATGCTGGCGGGCAGGGGCGGCTGGCGCTTGCTGTGGAGCCTCTCCAGGGCGAGGGGTATCAAAAATAATATTCTCATCGTATATAATACTTCAACATTTATTGATTTATTTTAATGTAACCTTGAAAATAACACATCAGTGTTTCTAAACAAATTAATATATTTTTATTTTCATATGTAAGTTTTATTTCTGTTTTAATTAATAGATTGAATTATTAAAATTATGTTTCTTTAGGATAATACAGGGTGAATATTATGTACCAGATCGATGTTGTTTTTTAATAACTATGAAATTAAACAAAAAAATTTAATTTAGTTTATATTTATCAGTAATATAATTTATTACAATTATGTATAAAATATAATATTGGTCAAGTAGCCGCCTCTGATAGTGACACAAATGCGTGCCATATTTTTCATAATATTCTCGTACACTTCGCGTGGTATTTCCGCAATTTCATTGTAACATTGGAATTATTGTTGGCTTATTAGCATAGACTTTTCATAGTTGCAATAGTAATCGAGGAGGCCAGTCGATATCACCACTTTTTAACAATATGAGACCGGAAAAAATTTCTTACAAAATTTCAAGCGTAGATTAGGCTGTATATGAGGTAGCACAGTCCTGTTGAAACCATATATGTTGCAGGCCCAATCGATCTAATTCAGCAACCAAGAAGTTTGCCAAGATGTGAAGATAGCGATCACCATTAATGAATACTGCATTGCCATTATTATTTAGATAAAAAAATTTAATAGCTTCAACATGTTGTGAGATGTCAAATATGTCAAAATAAATTGTAATTAATTATTCTTTATGACTATTTAATATGAATTGACAAATATTTTCCAAACTAAAATGGCGGCTAAATAAAATCAGCCTGGAACATAATATTCACTCTGTATGTAATAATTACTTTATAAGTTAGTATCTTCGTATAAAAATGTGTAAAATATTTGCTTTTTTGAGGCTGCCATTATGAAAGCAACTATGTAAGGTAATTTATGTAATACGTAATGGTTAGTCTATTTCTCACTGAAGTATTTGTTGCGATTCTCTATTAAAATATAGAAAATAAACTTTTTATGTTAGAACTTCATATCGTCGCCATACAGCCAAAACTGAGTAACTAAGAAATAAAAAATATGCAGGAGAATGATTCAAAGGTTTTGCTGTTCTTTAAACATCTCATTTGGAATTATCATAGTAAAAATTGTTTGATATTTTTTTATCAAATTGATCATATTTGTCGTAATAAAAACGCTTTTGATGTAGTAAAAATAGTTTATTCAAGATTTATTACCGATCAATACAGTATATGTGGAAAATATTGATGTATTGAGTATGGTTTAATATTAAAAGTACTCTAAATATGTAAAAAATGTATTGTATTATAGAGAGGATGATAACGTGGAAAAACAGATGGTGACTAGATTGTGGAAATGCGTAGAAAACCAACCAGGTCCTACTGGCTATCCTCTTCGGAGCTTGCTTGCTCACAACTTTGGATTCACTGTTTTCAGTAATGAGGAAATTACCTGGAGAAAAAGAATATTGTGAACTATTTTTTTTTAAATATATAAGTACCTCGTAATATGTTAAAATGTTAATCTGAACCTGACCAGATATGTTATATTTAATGAAATAATATGTGTATTGTTAGTTTTATATTTTTGAGAGTAAAAATATAGAACTAACAATACACGATTGTACATTCTGCATTCGTCGTGGTCGGTGCACGGAAAAAATCAGCACAGTAGGACTTCAGATTAGTGATTAGCTCAAAATCTCCAACCGTGAGTCAATCACTGATATCTTTATGTAACACTCGCTATTGGTGATTGCACATCTGGGAATATCGTGATTCGTGATTCATTTTTTATTTTATTTATATTTGGTTGTAAACCGTGATTCGGCGCATGTGCATATGAAACGAAAATATTCACGAATGAATGATGTTATAATTCGTGACAAGCGCCATCAAAACGTTTTACGCATTTGACCCGAAATGCTGAAAATTTGACCCAAAAAATAAACTCACAATTTTTCAAGGGCTTTTATTCTCTTTGTGATGATATTAAGTTAGATATATATTATTTATATAATGCTAGAATATGTTTTTTACGCAAATGATGTTTGAATAATATAAGTAAACACGCTCAAAATTGTTTTTTTATTTCGTATATTGTGGTATCGTGCAGCGCATGCGTATTAGTAATGAAACTGTGATCACAGTCACAGTCTTCAATTACTGATATCATCAAATGTTAATCACAATCACACCAGTGAGTCAAGAGAAGCATTTTTTCTCATCACTACTTCAGATATAACCGACAAAATATCCGGTGAAATGTGAAAATTGTTAAAAAACATCATTATAATGTTATATATGTTTAAATCCATGTGTCACTTTTTGTAAACAATGTTCTGCGCATGTCATACCTTTTGCACTCAAATTCGAGTAATAATACCATTCTGCTCTCGAAGACTGAACGTTGCACTGACGTTTGCAAGTTTCAACTGTTATATATCACGTGCATTTTCGTAATTTTAAAACAGCAGACTTCAATGGTGCAAAAAACATGATTCTTTTTTCAAAAACATTACCGCTACTTCACAACGGGAATTTTGGGATATATCATTCGAAGATGAATAAATAGGTTTTTGTTAGTGTTTTTATAATTAATTTTATATGTACCTATATACAAATAAAGTGTATTCTCAATTAAAAATGTTTGTTTCTTTATTTCTTAACTACCTTTATGTAGACTTTACTGGTCTTGTCTTGTGCCATTAATTATCTTAATAATAAAAAAAAATGCATTCGAAAAACCTACCTTTATATAACGGACTTTCGGATTTAACGGACATCCCTTCACTCGCATTAGTCAGTTATATTGAGGTTTTACTGTATACGCGTGTATTTTTACCTTTTTAAATTGACATATATATCGTACGTTTATATGTTTTTTTTCATTTTTGCATGCGACTTCGTATTTATATCGGGGCGCTTCTGAAAACGCACAGGACACGGGATACGGGAGTGGTTCTTAAACGCACACCCTTACAGATGCATCTCCGCTGTAATGAATATTTAATGTTCAATGTTCTACTTTTTGTGATTATGAATAATAATTGAATTATTTTAAATATGATTATTGTTGATGGTGCACTGTAAAGGGGGCCGCCACTGTCAGCGCGACGCCGCGCGCATCGCAATGGCGCGCAGGACGAGTATGTAAAACGGGCTTCGCAGGACATATTATGTGATTGCTGCTATTTGATACCTGATACCTGTGACAGTTGTGCTCTTTTGTTTTCATTTCAATTACACTTTTTCGACCTCCGAGCTGTGTTCACAAATCAGGGTCAGACAAACCGAAATAATGTTGATTCACATGTACGAAATAATTTCACATCCGGGGAAAATGTTACCAGATATATGTGACTTTATCAGTATACGCATTATCTTCGGTACTAGTCATTAACTAAATGAAATATGTAAAGTTAAAATAAAGGATTATAATAAAAACAATTAAACTACTATCGTTTGACATACACGGTTTCAGAGTTTAAAACCGACCAACTGTACGGCCATCACATATACTGACAGCGGAATGTCAAAACTATAAAATAAGTAAAAATAAATTATTGCAATTTAATGATTAAATTATTACAGCGCGCAACTCATTTTATTTCCATTGGGGAAAATAATGCAAAATCTGTTATTATTGAAAATCAGAACTATATCTAAATTATTATCGACAATAACGCGCTATTGGGATGACATCTGTTTTTAGATTTTCGAGACTTTGCAATATTTTTTTCAGTTCAGTTCGGACAAAGTTTAGAACGTTCCGGACAAATCAAGGAGTTTATCTTTATAAAATTTGTTCTAGCTTTCTTACGTGTAAACGAAAAATACAAGTTAAATATTATAAAACCGTCTACGAAACGACCAATATATTATTATTGGTTATAATACATATCGACATAAAAAGGTCTATACCTTTTATTGAGCTATCTCAATAACCAGCCAATCTATATTACTAAACAAAACTCTTATATCTCTCACTTCCGTTGCTCGTGTTCCCATTCTCACATCTTCTTTCTTATGCCTACATCATCAATACTTCACATATATACAGCATTACATAAAATTATTGCCACTGCATTTATGTTTTGTAAATTAAATTACTATAAAAAATTAAGTACTGTATTGCACAGAATTACTCGCCGAGGAAGCGTCAATTAATTGATATGATAAGACACGTATCAGTAATTTAAAGGTTTAATCGACGGCGTGGCGCCGAAAAATAGATTTCGGAAAAACAAAGACTATCATTCTTAGTAAAACATCACAGTGGCGGCCTGACGCTATGTTGTACTTGCAAATATGGTAGAAAAATATTATTAAGGAAAACACATCCTTATTGTGAAGTTGTAATTATTCAGAACATAGGTCTGTGATATTTTAAATACTTAATTAATGTATTAATTATAAATATATACATATAAAATCAATTTTCGAAAAATATTGTTTTTGCGTCACCGGGATTCGAACCTGGATCTCTATTTCCAATCCGGGATCCAGGTTCGAATCCCGGTGACGGTGACGCAAAAACAATATTTTTCGACAAAATTGATTTTATATGTATATATTTATAATTAATACATTAATTTAGTATTTAGAAAAATATTATATTAACGTTTATATTGTATGTTACTGAAATAAAACAGGGTATTCTGCAGGCGGGAACGTCATTCTCGATTTTGCCGCAGTAGTGTTGCCTATATTAAACATCTTTTGTGAATCATTTCTTTCGACTTCATAATCATCATCATCATCGCCGGTTGAGAGAAGCTGAGGTCGGCGAACCATCCTTGTCTACATTTTTGTTTCCTGTACGGAATAAGTACTATATATGGTCCTACCTATATTGAACTACGGCTAAGAATATTAGACTCTTACCAAGGCTATCCTCTGAGAGAAAAGTTCTGCAATACAAGAAAGTGATTATTGGAGGACAATATATAAATTGGAGCTCTACACTCTCTTCCAAGAAGAAGGCATTTCCACATTCTTCAATGTTGAAGGATTCCGATGGGCAGGTCGCGTGGCATGAATCGGCGGTACTAAACCACCAAGGCACATTTCGGATAGCAGGCTAATCGGTGACCGAAAATCTGACAGTCGCCAAGGATGCTCGATGACTAATACGGACGACTGGAGGACACTGGTCTAAGATAGGGGATCATCCACGTTGGTCTCTTATAACTGAAAATCATCGAACCGCAAACTCCCGTCCTTTTGACCATGCTTTTCCACTCTTCTCGCCATTCTGCAGAACTCAAGGTTATCACCAGAGAAATGTCTGCTGTATTTTCTTGAAGAAGATTTAAGAGAGGTCTCAATCGGGGTTGTCACCATGACGACATGGGGACTTGCTCCCTTAGAAAAATGAATGATTGTGAAAGATATGTGTTAAAAATATATGAATTTTGGCTTCTATCATATACGCTTACTCTGTGGAGATATAACGTGATATTAAGAAATAAAAAACTAAATTTATATATTGATTATGAGGTTCAAAATCAAAAGCAGATATGTCCACTTGACCTGTTTTTGAGTAAGATACAAAAAAACATTATACTACAACTGTCCTATTTGGAATCATATTATGAATGACCAGTAACCATAGGTCACTTGACTAAATACTATCGTCTTATTGGCTCGATACGTATTTGTCTGGGTTTGAATTAATTATCATTCGGACATGTCTGCGATTGAAGTAACAAGCAAATGTTAATTGCGTTTTTTGTACGAGATTCGATGATATTTGTCTAATATCGATAGGCTAATCTTGTAGAAATTAATAAGCTTTATATTTGTACATAAATAACTCAAAAACCATAAAAATTAAATATTTTTGATTTTATACCTCACAATTATTTTAATCTCTCAAATTTGATTTAAGATATTATTAAACCTTTGTTCCTTATAAAAAGATTCTCGGAGTACGACAAATACTATAACCGGTTTTTAAATTTTTTATTATTGAAAAAATATTATTATTGATGATTAAATATAAATATCCGTGAAGATATTTATATTTATTTAAAACAACTTACATTTTAAAGCGACTGGTAGCTGGCGGTCTGAGTAATGCCTTAATCTACAAATAGTTTTGTTAAAATTCTGCTATCATATTAAGAAATATACTTTTTACATACATTTTTTTCCAATATCATTGATTTCTTACGTATACACTTACCAATTAATAACATTTTATAGATTTCAATAGAAATACTAGGTACCTATTACAGAAGGTCTGATGACGCAACATTCGGAAAATTTCAATGCATTTAAATGTTTAGGTGATGTTAAGTTGTTTTTTTCTAAATCAATCAATTATTTATATATACTGTTTTATAAAAAATATAAAGTATATTAATTACTCATATAATTTTTGATCGGACCCTCTCAGTTAGTGATTTGATGGATGAAGGATGAGTCTATGTACTGACTTGAAAACCATGCGCATCTGTTTGACTTAAGCATTCATTAATATAAATTAAAAATTAACTAACTCTTACTTAGATGTGTTTCAAGTAGAAATAAATGTGCAATAACTTTATTATAGATTTAACAAAGATCTCTAGCAAATATTTTTTGCCTACTATCCATCTAATTAATAAATATAGTATATTTCTTCGGTCGAAACGGTGACCTAGCTAACTTGCTTTTATGTCTATATATGTCTAAAATGTATTTGTTATAAAACAGAAAGTAATTAAATAAATATAGATTGCAAAGAAAAATTGGGCAGGTACTATAATATAAACACGTAAATATATAGTCTGTAGATCAGGTGACATACTCTGATTAAAATTCCAAATCTACAAAAAATATTTAAAATCAATTTTTTTCAATATATTTCTAATCGGAAATATTTTGGATATATAAAATTAAACATATTTCGGCGCTCCGCTAATCCGTAAAATCAAAAAAATTTGATTTTCGTTTACATTTTTTTCAAGCCAGGGATTCCCCCCCGGTACGGCTTCACGTAGCCAAGCTTTGTCTATGGAATTTCATGTGAAAATGTCATTACAAAATTGCGGAATGTCTGTGACGACATTCCTCGTAGCGCGTTAGAACGGGGAATTCCGCGTCAGAGCAACCGCTACCTGTCTTCCTCGGGACCCGGAGAACATACTTGGCGAAATTTCCTCACCAAGTCTCCGCATAACTGCCATGGGCGGGGGAGGGACGTAAGGGAGAAGGGGGATTTCTTCATAATCATGCGAATTTCGGACGAGCGTCATTCCTCCATGACGTGGAAAATCCTGCCAGAAGCGTATCGGTCGAACGTTTTCTTCATGTGCCGTCAACTATGGATGGTTGGCAACCAAGTTGCAGTATGCTGATTTATCGTAAGATGTATATCTCTGGTATTTTGGGTATTAGACCACTTTCTAACGTTATGCAGCCAAGATAACCTCTTTCTTCCTCTGTTTACTGTAAGACATCGTCTAATAATATGATTGCGCTTCGTCGCTATTGGATCTGTATGTGTTAGTGTTATTGTCAAATACCAATGTAGCCTTTAAAAATGCCAAAGTAATCTTTAAAAAATCTGCTAAATGGCAGTGCATATTAGCAACAAATTACATTGAATGTTCATTTTCTTTTAAAATCCATTAGGTAATAGTACTATCAAACAGTAATTATGAATATTAATATTCATTTACAAACATTGCACATTGTGCAATAGATGTCACTGATTACGATATCGAATTCAATTAAGATTTTGAGTTAATTTATTTTTATGAGTGTCATTTTACCAATATTTTATTTACACTACATAGAGCATTGTTAAAGCAATATAATAAGGGTTTTCCACATTGAAATACAGATTTTACTGGCCACGCAGCCACAATAGACGCTCGTAGGGCCAGCAGTGTTTCTTATTGGGGAGAATGTGTCCGACATATGCAGTTTTCATTGTTTGATTTGAGTTGTTATTAGTTATATTTATTTTTCATATTACCCCTTCATTGGACCTTATAGGTTAATCCAGGAAATCATTTAAATTTTTATTAATCGAAATTGTATACTATCCACACGTCGGGTTGTACTGTTACTACCAAAGTTCAGTTTAGTAAAACTTTAAATAATTATGTTGCACCACAGAGTAACTACCATGTCGATTAATTAAAACCCAGATGATCTTTAGCATACGTCAACACAGCTATATCTCAAATACATCCAGCAATTCAAGTGTGGCTTCTTTTAACGTTCAAATCTAATAAAGCATAGAGACTGATAGAATAAACCTTTCTAATGATGTTCCTTGATGAAATCATGTTTTACTACACGTAAATCTATTGAACAAATATCAGATATCTTATAGAGATAAAGCTATTTTTGATTATATTTAATGGAAAATATAAGGAAGTATGGGGTAATTATAGGGCTTACGACCTGTCTTCGGCTGGCTTAAGTGATCACTTTATATATATAATATTCACCAATTCTCACCCCTCAGTCTTCACATTTATCAAATTTTTTAAAGTTGTATATAAGTTAGTATGTGGACTCGCTTCGAGTACTACTATACCATAGCCATCCACGGACCAAATTTTATAATTCATTTTTTCCTTTTTTTTAAACAGCTTGTATGTTATACTATGAGAATGTGATTTTTTTAAAATTATTTTAAAGCAATATTCTTTATCTGTAAAATATGTTTTAACATATTTTACTAGAATACGCCAGAAAAATCAATATTTTTAAATTTTTTATACATTTTCTTATTTTGACCAGTATATTATATTAGCAATATGTCCAATAATACACAATTACTGGATTTTTACCTACAAAGGTACTGTCATTAAACAAATATCAGATATCTCATAGAGACACTTAATGCACGTATACTGATCACTCGGTATTGTTTCAATATTAACACATTTTGTAAAAGGAAACTGTTTATCAAGTCTGAGGTAGTGAATTAACAATACAGGTGTATATAAAGATTGACAAACATTTTTAATGATTCATTTTTATGGGTTTTCCAACCATTTAATAAGATTTTCCTCTAATTATCTTCATCTATTAATATTGAACTATCAAATGAATAGTTTTTGTCATATTTCTTTTTATGACATGTTAAAAAGTATTAGAAACGGCCCCTCACTAGAATGATTGTGTGTCGATGTTTGTACAAATAAATCATAATTACACATTTATAAAATTGAGCACATATTTCTACATTAATCATAAAAAAAAAGAATTTGGTTTTTGCACTTGGAGACAATCGTGTGTATATTATAATTACGGTAGAAAAACCACTGAATATTTAAAAAATATGTAGGTAATCATAATATTTTAAAATATAATGAAAATTTACTCTCCGTTAATTTGTTTATATTTATAAGATCTGTCCAAATTCACCCCTGCCGATTATCATCCTAAACAGCGTCACAACATCTATTCGACACCCCCCCCCCCCTTCCAGATCCCGCGCCAGGGCCGGCATGCAGAGTTACGGACGTAGGCTATGCGCCCGTTGTGTTATTTTCCCTCCGTCGGAATTTTCGCACAAAAGTAGTAGAAACCAGACCTCCGCGCCGTGGGAAAGTGCTGGGGTTTCATCAGCACCCGCATAACTCCCGGCCCTTGGAGGCACTTAGAATTTCTCGTGGAACGCTAATCAGCTCGGGTCGAGGAATGCGAAAACTCCAAAACTTCGTTCCGAGCTTCAACTTGTTGGGAATTTTTGTGCGACTAATTTCTGAATTAATACTGGCTGAACATTCTATGCATTTCTTTGATATTAATATTCTTAGAAACGAGGGCGTATCTAATACGATGTTCTTAGAGAATGTGTGGCAAATCTTTTGTATTTATCTGAATGATTGAGCGCTGTATGTTTTTTGATATTTGACCGGAGTTTTGAAATCCATTGCAGTGCTCATCATCAAGATACTGGCAGATTGCTGATGTTGGCTCTGTCATCGATCATTTTCATGAAGAATAGACAAAAGATTATGAACGGAAAGATTTAACATACGTAATAAATAGACTTAATTATATTTCAAACTATAATAGCTGCTTCACTAAAAATGCTGGCCGCTGCGCGGCCACGGCCAGTGTTTCCGCAAAATCTATTCTTCATTGTTGAAAATATTATTTATTAGCATAAAAGAAAATGTTATAATATAACAAAATATCCTAACGCAACCAATTAAATACATATAAATACTCAATCAGACATTTTATTAAAATAAAATAAAAATGTATTATTCATGTACTTGAATGAGTATCGAAATTTTTAATTTGTGTTTATCAATAATACATCATGAATTTATTATTTTATCTTATATACTGGTTCAATGCACATTCAGAGACTTTCTCATTTTAGATTTGGGCCCAATTTTTTTATTACGCCACTGGTCTAATCTGACTTAGGACGATGGCGGCATCGGTAGTATAGACCACAAACGAGTTATTATATGTGTATATAGATATCGCTTTTACATATCTACTTATTGATTGGATGAAAATCCCATAGTAACAGTTTAGTTAGCTTTACACAACTGCTTGTTTAAAATATTAGATTTTTCGTCTATGTAAGAATCCTTTTGTTACGTGCACATTCAAAAATACATATGTCAAGCAACCATAACGTAGTTTTCCAGAAAGTTCTCCACGAACTCTTGTACTCACATATACTCATATTAATTTCCAAACACTCCTTTAAGAAATCCTTCAGCCGCCAAACAGGCCACAGTATTAGTTAACATTCAAAATATAGTTGGATATAAAATTTGATAAATTAAAACGGAATCACACAGATTTCCTCTGAGATAGACTATGTCTAGGAAAGAATAAAATTAAAAAATGGAATCGTTTATATTAATACTATTTATTTGCCGAAATGAAAAGAAGAAATGTATGGAAATAACTAAAATTACAGTAGTGTGTTAACAATGTTCAAAGATTTAAAATTCCACGAAAGAATAATTGTATTTCGTAAATTGCACCACAGTACTACTGATGTCAAACTCAATTACAGTAACATTAACAATAACGGTACATAATTCGAATAAAAAGCTTTTTTTACCGTTCGTTTCCTTGACTCTGAATGTTTTAACACAATGCTTTAATTTATTCTTTAAAAATAAGTGTTTTATTATTTAAAATATTTAAGTATTTTTGGTCAATTTAAAGCATTCAAAATAAATGTATGACCTGTCATGTAATAGTGTTTTTCTCGTTAAATATAATTAAAAACTTTTTCGTATTCCTCATCAGTCCACTTATATATTTAAAACAATAATAAGGTAAACTTTATTATTATTATTAACCGTAATCAAATTGAATGTGCAAGACTCGGTCCACCACATAAATATTACTATATACAATACATACAAATGAATTTATACATTAACAAAATATAACGAGAGAACGAAGATATAATCAAATGTACTAACATATGGTACTCGTATATATTTGGTTTTAATAGCTAAAAATGAAAAATAAGAATAAGAAATTATTTTACAGAGAACACGTTATTATTTGTGAAATTGTATTTTTTTCAATACATAATTCTGTGATATTTAATTCAAATTAAATGCATCAATTAGAAAGATATACATACATATAAACTCAATTTACCACACTTCCCCGGATAGGAAAAGTCCAAATCCTGATGGCAGCTAATTAATTAATCCTTCAATATTATCAAAATTACTTTGTGGCCACATATTATGTTAATAATAAGACAAAATACTTTGTTTAAACCACTCTTTATTAAAATTAAAAATACAAGCATAGATATAAACAGATAAAGATGTTAGTATACATTGTTTCCTGAAGAAGATACCATAGATATCGAAACATGTTGAATAATCAATAAACAGTGGTTTAAACAAAGTATTTTGTCTTATTATTTACATACATAATTCAGATAAATTGCATGGCTATTATCGCACGTATGTCGTTCCATAATATTTAACTGTTGTATCATATAAATAAATAATAAATTGCTTAGATATATTTATAGACAAGGTTCACAATTGTCTCTCTTGCATTATTCAATCTTTCTATATCTACTTCTTACACGCCTCCAATATCTAAAAATCGAAACATATCGCATTTTGACATAAGATGGCTCCTTACATGACAAGACGTAGTATCCAATATCTGTCTCATAGCACCGCTGTCTTTTCTATAATGTATACTTCTCCATAACACAGTCAAGAATATTCTAGAGGCGACATTACACTGACACGATAAGTTACAGTTATTATTATTATACAATTCTGTGACATTACACTGACACGACAAGTTACAGTTATTATTATTATTATTATACAATTCTGTGACATTATACTGATGCGACATGTTATAGCTATTATTATTTATACAAGTCGAGTGTGTGTCCCACCTTCATGTGGACGGCGTGAGCGACTAATGTCGTGGGAATTGGCTTCAGAATAATGTCATCGTGAAGAAACAATGTTCGCAGGCAATTTGTGGTGATTATAAACCAGCTTGACCATTTTCTCGCCTGACTGACGGATGGACGAAACGGTTCTTGGCCGCTTTTTTTTGACTTGGCCAAGTCGTTATAGCACTTATTTACTTAATAAGTAGCCGCGATTTTTGGATACTTTTGCAAAATTATATTTATTGTTTTTATTTGCGTGAACTTGCAGCTTTGCTTATACTCGATTTCTCTCTCAATGTATAGTTTTAAGAAAAATTGTCATTTCTAAAACAGGCACTTATATCATTGTGCTCTTTTTATTCGGATGATTCATATATATGTAAATTAAATTATTATTTAGATTACATAATTACACTATTTACATTCATTTACAATTTAAAATGAAAACACTTTTTTGTTGAGATGTTGCAATTTCAGAATATAATTCTGTATTATATTCTGCAATATATATGTTGTATCAAAGTTTATTTAAATTTAATAAAATAGATTGTTTTAATTCTAGAATATCCAAATGCACATTTCTCAAAGGTATTTCGGATTCATTGCAATATAAAGTTTGCTTTAAAAAAATTAATAATGGATGTATCGTTTTTAAAGAAGACTACAAACTGTAAGTTCAAAATTTGTCGAAAATCTTAATTGATTGTTATGGCGAAATGTCGAAAAAATAAATGCATTTTCTCGGATAGGAAAAGTTCCGAGTTCGTATCGCAGTAGCACTCGGAGTATTTTTTAGATAAATAGATTTTTGTATAGATATATAATTTTATTTGATTTATTTAATTTTAAAGAAAAAAACATTTTTAATAATAATTTATGACAGATCGCCACAATATACTATATATATATATATATATGTGTGTACATATATATGTAATAGACATTTCATAATAAAAACGTTCTTATGAATATTTTCCGGGGACACTAAGATATATTGGTAATCGTATTCGTATTGTGTTCCGAAAAGAATAAGATTTTATTTAAACATAAAATAAGAAACATTTGACATAATAATGCAGAATAAATTTCAAATCAAACATTGATGAACAAAAAATAATATAAATTGTACGCATGCGCACATATAAGTATTTTAAGCGTAAATATGATTTGATTAAATTACATCGTTTTTCCTGAAGATGTCACGTGCTATCATGCTTAAACTTCGTCACAATTTGCCGTTAAGGGAACTATCTACTCGTATATATATATATATATATATATATATATATATGTATCTTTTTTTTAGGAATTATTATTGTGAAGTTGCAGTTTTACAGAACATACACCTTTCTGTAAATAATTAGACAAAATACTTTGTTTTAACCACTATTTATTGATTATTCGACATGTTTCGATGCTGAAACTTTAGTATACATTGTTTCCTGAAGAAGACACCACAGGTATCGAAACATGTTGAATAATCAATAAATAGTGGTTTAAACAAAGTATTTTGTCTAATTGTTTATATAAAATGAAGTCACAAAGTAATTTTGCTAATATTGAAGATATATCTTTCTAATTGATAAAAGTCCTATCCATGTATCAAGTAGGTTAATATCTAAATATTTTATCAACATAATATGAATAATATTTACATTGAAAACTTACAAGTGTGGTTAGGTATACATCGTAAGGCTAGATCAAAGGGGTCTCCTGTTATCTTTCAGAAGCTGCGTCATGATCTTGTTCTGTCTACTATTTTTTTTAAATAAAATATTTCATCCGATTCTTTTGATTAATAACCGCTAAATCAATTGCGGTCTCGTTTGTCGTCCCGCCTTTGTTCTCGGTAGATCGGCGTCTCATATGACAATAAATGATGTCTCCATTAACCTGCCTAGTTTCTGCGTGACTTTTCACTATCTAGACATTATACTGACAGTGTTTCTAAAACCGCGCACGCCGACCCGACGGGCGTTTAGCGGATCCGTAAACTACCGAAATATATTATCTTTGAATTTTGTGACTTTAAGCGACTTGGAATCGCACCATGATATAGACGTACAGGCTCAACATTTAGACACGAGGTAGCCTTTTACAGGTCTATCTTAATATAATCTATTCGTAATCTGAGTGCGCTACATGCGGCTAGCGCGTCTGATCTACTACTACAAGTGCATTAACATAATCGCTATCACTTTAACAAACTATTTTCTAGTTATGAATATCTTAAGTACTTAATGAATTGGGAGGATAAAAATGTTTAACAAAGACCCTCTAAGTATTTCACAACTACTTTAATAGGAAAATTAATATTTACATATTTAACAATATCTATTTTAGTTAGGTACCTGTAAGAGTACCTGTATAATAATTTTGTTTATAATCTTGTTTTGGAATTTGATTAATTAACAAGTGTTTTATTATATTTTATAACATATTTTTTAAACATTTGTTTCCTCACTGTGTGACAAATTTAATTATTATTTAAAGGTTATAAAATATTTAAACTAATTAAATGTCAACATTATAGTAGTTTTTATTTCATTTACTTTTAGTATGTAAGTACGTAGATGATTTCGTTTTAGAAACTTTATCAGGGTTATTTTGTCAGGCGAGAGCATTTGTCGGGGCGCATTTGTCAGGGTTTATTTTTCAGAGTGCATTTGTCGGAGCGCATTCATCAGGGCACACTTTTTGGGGCACATTTGTCGGGGTACCGCTTAAAGGACACGGCGCACCACACTTTGACTAACCCTACCCGAGAGGTGTTTCGAATTTCGCGTGGTGACTGACACGAGCGCGCGGCTGTTTGTCCCTGATCCCCGTCCGCGGACGGTGATCGCGTACCTCGGAGTACTGTTACGCAAACAGACATGGAATATGGTCGCGGCCTTGAGATCTGATTTCAAAGATTAAGATCAAACATCGACGAAGCGCTTATTTGATTAACTTGGGTAATTTCACCGGAATATTTTATGATATAAGGGGAAGCAATAATTTATTCGAACTGTATTCTGATTACTTATTTGAATTTGGACCTAGGAATAATCCTCGAAAGCTAACTTTATAGAGAAAAACTCTATTTAAATTTGTTAATTTTTTTCAATATCAAAATCCAATAATTTCTTTGTGGTTTTGGTACTATTGGATTCAATGTATACAGAGCAATATTATATATATAATTGATATTATATAGCATTCTGTATTGCTGTCTCTGGAATTGTACAAATGGTATTTTTACGTAATACATACGTATTACGTAAAAATACCATTTGTACACTTAAAATCCGTAAGCATTAAATATCCATATTGAAATTACATCCAAAACTTGCTAGACGTCCAGAAAATCATAGAAATAGATGGGGATACGTAATACTATTATGGATTTTCAAATTTTACAAAATAAATGGACATAGTTGTTTATAAAAATATCATGTCTAATTTGTATATATGTGAGAGAATTGATACCATTCTCCAATGTAATGAACCTCTAGTGTAATTATAAATTTTAATTTTAAATTAAAAATTTTCCTACGCGTTACGTGTAAAAGAATATTTTATTACAGAATGTCTATAGCGAGTAACATTTGTATTTACTGCAATATTTTGTTTACTAATTCCATTAGAAGCACAAGCTGTTACTTTTTGCAATGAGCAGGTTTTACTATGATTTGAATGATAATTATTTTTATGATTTAGACAGTCCAAATAATACACTTTATTTATAATAATATCTCTATCATGATTGATACCGCTCCATTAGCAAAGCAAAGGCCGGACAAAAAAACAGTACGCTATAAAAAAGATCTTGACAAGGTTAATCAACTTTATTTTTTACACCGCGCGTCATTTTACACCTTCTATTCTGTGACACATTTTTCCACGTTTTTTTTATATCTGGCGAAATATGGACCAACTACGTAATGCGAGCCGTTTTTTTGAAATATGGGTTAAATATTACGAAAATAGGTCGGAGACAAAACGGGATCATTGATCGGTTTCGTTTTGCGTGAATATTGAAGGCGGTCAATGATACTAGAGTTTGTGAGAAAAAATCTGTGCATATTGTAAAAATGAAATACGAACAGCGAACCGAGTGAGATTTTTGACCGCTCAGAACATATATTTTTTATACTTATAGCGTCATCTTTATGGTAGGACATAATTATTAATTTTAAAAACTGACGGATTTTGTATTACCACTTTGATTAATTTATCGTTGTCGACCGGTTTCGATACTATATCAGTGTGCATCCGTCCTGTTAACGTTAAATTAAAAATTAAAGTGGTATTAATTTCTGACAGTCATTTCTATTGTTACATCTTAACACGTTAACTGTTCTTGACTTATTTTTATATTAAATATCTGCTAAGCTACAACTAATCACATTATTATTTTTTTAAAGTATTTATTGCACTTATTTATTTAACAGCTTAATTTTTTAATTCCACAATTTCTAAATTACTCTAACATTAACTATTTTTCATTTTTTCTTGTGTTGTATTATCTATGTTGTAATTGTATCGTGTATCGTGAGCTCTTCCTTATTTACATTTAATATTTATTTATTTCATTACTAGCATTTATTAATGTTATGTATCCACAGTACATTTAAATATAAGAGATTTTGTTTACATTCTTTAAAAAAATAATTTGATATGTAATATTTTTATTATTGTATTATATTTTGTGTAAAATTACATGGACTCGTATGTATGATATATAACAATTCATAAAAGATAACATTTTGTATATATTACAACTGAATCAAAACAAAAAAACCCTTCTTCCCTTAAATAAATCCACCATAAGTACGCACCTGCATCAGATGTTACAGAACGAGGATGATGTGCACTTGCACCAGTCGCTTAGAATAGGGGAATTGCTGGGATGCTCGGAAGCCATTCCTTTGCCTTCTTACACAGAAGGATTACCGTGGCGTTCTACTACACCAGAAAACTAGGGACTTCTTCCCTGGAAGCTACCAAATTAGTCCTATTTTCACAGCACAAGTTTATTTTTAAAATATTAATATTAATATTGGCGTGATATATTGAACAAAAACTATAAATTCATTGGTTAGAGTAGTTGCTAGGTTGCTCTTGAAACCTATCACCTATCACATTCGAATTAAAAAAATAAGTTTTGAAGGTAATATTATTATATTTACTAACCGGTGGATTCGATCTAAGTCAATTAATATTGTTTATGGTCATTAGTAAATTAGTATTAGTAAGTAAATTTGATTGGCTTACTATCGATTAGGTACTCACAGAAAGATAAGGTGGGTACTTGCTAATAATTTAAATATTTTAATAGGAACGAATGAAAGTTATTAAACTTGAATTATCAATCAGTATCAATGAAGCAAACCACCGTTTCTCCAATCATAAAAATATGAGCAGTTCTCAGAAATTATAGGGTGTAAATTAAAATCCATTACATTTGATAAAATTTCACGTAACTGAAATTTATTAACACGACACGTGGCAACTTACAAAATGGTTGACCGACAATATCGACAATATTTTGTTAAGCAAAACAAACTTATCAAAATATGTGTGACCTCTAAACAATAACAATCAGTTTCACTTGTCTATCAGTTGGTTAATATAACCACAACATCTAATGGCCAAGCAGGCTACTATTTTAATGTAGCTTGACACTTAAATGTCTTTGATCATAAGGCAGATTAAATAATAAGATGACAATCATAAAGGTGTCGTCATTACTATACTTAATAAATGTATTTTATACATATGCATTGTACCTTTTTTCTCAGTGCTTAATTTGCTTAATAATCTGATAGTCTTACTCTTGAAATAATTGGTATCATGATGTAAGCAATTTGAAACAGTGCACAAAAGAGTCAAATGAATCTGATAAGATTATTTTGAATCGGAAACGACTGAGATGAGTGTTTTTACAAATGGACCATTTACATTTTTTTACAAACTTGTGTTTTCATTTTTAGGTTTTTATAAAGAACACATTAGACTGCTGTTCTACGATGAACGGTCTTTTAATGATACATTTTAAAATAATTTCATTATTTCTCTGAGCATTTCCGGTGTAAAGGTGATTAGTTTACGCGCATACCGCAGAAACTACAAATTAAAAAAAAACAGAGAATGCCGATTGCTTTTATTTGGTTCGCTGAATAGAATTTTAATGAATCTGTTTGTTTTGGGAATGTCGTTTATTTATTTTAATTTTTACTTACAAGTGATTTAGATAAAATAAGCAAGGTAATAACTTACGTAAATTAGAAAATATATCCTTACAAAGATTTTGTTACAAAAGCATAGTTAGATATTGAAAAATATGTTACAAAATAATTTATACCATACAAAGTAATATACATATGTACAAAATAATTAAAAATAAACATTAATTATTGAAAACTTTAATTTAAAATATAAAACTAATAAAAATAATCCGTTAACGGTTGATACCTTTTATAGAAGGATATTACGTGAAAGATTTATAAAATCACCGGCTTTTTTGACGTTGAAATACTTTCTCAGGTTTCATAGCCAAGATTGCCTGTTTCTACTTATGTAGTACTCTCTCTATCTGATGACACGATGACATTTAAAATACATATCGCATTAATATTCTTACTAAATTAGCTAAGTGCCCATGCTTTTAAAATAGCACTAACTTGGTGGTCACCCGAAACGAGCGTGGTAACTAAATAACAAGTCTCTTACCGCTGGACCAAACAACCATAATTTTTTAGATTATTACAGAAAACAGCTAACTACAGAAGACTTAAACTAAGATAAAAACACTTTTGCACAAATCTACATAACAACTCGAATG
This sequence comes from Eubasilissa regina, assembly GCA_022840565.1. NCBI lineage: Eukaryota > Metazoa > Arthropoda > Insecta > Trichoptera > Phryganeidae > Eubasilissa > Eubasilissa regina. Next base: position 35,746,340 of record JAINEB010000018.1, read on the forward strand.
TTCTTTATTTTTTAAATAATAAATAATATACCAATAATAATACCAAATTTTATGTGAATTTTTTAATAAATATAAATTTAATAGATTTTAGAAATATTTTGTATTTACACATTCTTCTTCATGTGCCATATCCGATAACAGACATTGGCTATCAGCGCTTTGTTTACTGAGGTCCGGAAAAGGTCTACAATATACTAGCCAAACCGTTGCCTCAGATTCTTCAACTATGATGTTGTCCTTTTACCAGGGCTCTGACTTCTTGCAATATGAGATGCAAGATCTAATAGTTCTCTGGATTTCTCATTACTAAGAATATTGAAGTTTTCGGATTTAAATTGTTTATTTTTCTTAATTCATCCAAACCATAACATCTTAATTCATAACTCTAACCGTTCTTCTATAGATCCACATTGCAAATATTTAAAGTCGTTTATCGTTTATTCAGTAAGTGTTCATGCTTCCATTCCATAAAATAATACTGAGAAAAATTTTTATATATTACAAAGTTATTTCACATTTTATACTGGGATTTTTGCGATCAACAAAATTTTGACGAGGAGATAAATTATAAATTTTGCTATTTAGGCAAAATATAGAATTAATCTTACTGCATCCGATAAAGAAAATATCTCATTATTTTCAATATTGCGGACTGACTGCTTTAGAACGTTAATTTACATGTTGAAGTTAATGACTGAAACAAATATTTGATATCTAATTTATATACTTATTGACGTTATTCAAGTACCTACAGCGTTTATGATATAAATACTGAATAAATAATTTAAAACCATTATTGAACCCACCTCACTGTTTTTCTTCTTTGTTAAAATTTCAATAATCTCGGCGTTATTAAATTAAAATGGATACGCTTTAAGAATTATATCCATTTTTATGCAAATCGATGTATATTATGGGCAACAGATTTGCAAGATTCCGTCGTATAACTAGATATTAAATATATTTTTCAAGATGACGCATAAACTGAATGACTGTCGTGGGAGGCATACACGAATTAGTCAATGAAAAGAGACAATAAAACCGGTACGAATTCATCGGAGATTTAATGAAAACAATAAATAAACTCAAAAATGAGAATGGCATATTAACGAAAATCGCGACATAATGTTACAAAATAATTATATTTATATATTATATGCTTATACGCTAATGTTACAAAATAATTACATTTATATATTATACGCAGTCATTTCCGTTACCGCTTAATTATTAAAATATGTTAATTAGAATATGAGAATCATCGTTAATTTTCGTGGTTATCTGTATTTTCAGGGAAACGTCTTAATTCAATTGACCTTCTAGAGACTTCGGCCATTAAATTATTTTATAACAGAATTACAACACATGTTTTACAGCGTCATATTTTACTAGATTTGAATTTTTTTTGGGCGCTCACAAGGCAAAACAACTCTTACTTTGCGCTTCGTCTTGTTTCACTCGTGCAATTGTTTTAATTTATTAACTTGTTTTTAAATAAACTTCGTATGATTTAACGTCATAAAGATAGTGATAAAATTAGATAAAGATGCTGACAACTGAAGTGACTTTATGTTGATCAAATAATTTGCAGTGATTTTTAATTTCATTGTAATTAAATTAATTAAATTTGACGGAAACGACATAGGTAAAAATAGTTTTCTCGTTTAGTAATTACTAACTGATATATCAACGTTGCACTGATGTACCTAGTATGCTCATTACTGTGTCCTTAGAACCTTTACCCCGCCAGGTATCACGTGCATATTTATAAACAGATATATGAACACTCGAAGAAATATATATAATATTTGTATAAACACTAAATTATCTCACATTTAAATTAATTATTTAGATTTTAATTAATTGATCATTTATATTGTTCATATAATAATTTATTTACTCATAAAAATTGATAAAATGCACATTGAAACATAATGCCGTTGTTAGTTTTGTAATATAGATATTAATAAAATTTGAAATTATTAGTGAAAGGTATGTTGTTTAATTTATTGTGATACCTTTTAATTTTAAATTTTCCATATCAATTAATTTTCATACATGAATAAAGATATAATTCCTATACACGTATGAAAGCCGTTCCACGTACGTATTTTATGCTGAAAACTATCCATTGATAATATGTTGCAACGATCCATTTCAAAGTTTACAATAATCTTTTCAATGTATGGTGAACTTTGTTCCCCTTATCATTTTCAAAATCAAAACTTTCAAAGAATGTATACACAAGAATGAAACTTACGGCGAAGTAATTAATTAAAATCGCTGAATATAAATCATAATATAATTCTTCATGAATCATTGCATCTTACATAATAATATGTAAGCAGTTTCGTGAGTCAAAATATCAAATCAATGTATCTAAAGGAGAAATCAACAAACATTCAATAGAATACGTAAGTGGCAATAGGTGTTATGTTGAAATGATGGTTCACACAATGGTTCCGATGATGATATCGGTTAGATAGTCTATCTCGTGTATGTTGCCATCAAGGAGGAATGATCATTTGCGGTCACCTTCCAGTGTGGCTCTATTAAGTATCAAATGTGAAAGCTCCCGATTCCGAAGTCGAATCCCACATTATCTTGTTTGATTTTATGGTCATTTTATGGTAGCAATGATTTTATGCTTGTATCGGGATATCTCAAACCATCCATTGACTGTAAAGAGAACATTTTCTACAGTATTTATTTATGTGTAAAGTTTTAATATTATACTAATTATTTTGACAATCGTACACTGTTGGGCCTACTATCAGGACCTGCATCCCATATTTATTTATTAAAATTATTTACACAATTAATTATTATATATATATATATATATATATATTTAACGCAATATATATATCCATTAAAATAATTTGATATACATTTATAGAACACATTACTTCTATAATAACATTTTAAACATAATAAGTACATTTCACATGACCAAATCGACAAAAAATAAGATGTAGTAGCGAAGTACGTTCGTTTTCTTAAAAATAACCTAACCAAACACCTTTTAAAACATGCCAAATTTAAAATAAGTATTCAGTAATACCCCGACTTACGCGAATTCAGAATTACGCGGTTCGTTTGGCGACACTGCCGCTAGACGTTGACCGTTGACAACACTGCCGCTAGAATGCCGCCCGCTATATTCAGTATTTCTTTTACTGTGATATCGCTCATGTGGTAGAAGAAGTTATTAATCTTGGCGAGCAATTAGATTTGGAAGGCAATGCTAACGATGTTAACGAGCTGTCGGATTCACTTAGTCAGGCGAAAACAATCGATGAGCTCATAGAGATACGTAAGCAAAACGACAATGAAGACACTTCAGACTCAATTCTACCAGAAAAGTACATGACAATTGCAAGCTTAACAGAAGGTCTCACCTCAATTGAAAATGGCTTAAAAATTTTAGAAAATATAGACTCCAACGAAGAACAGTTATAGCTACAAAGCAAGGAATAAAAAAATTATTAGCTTGCTACGAAGAAATTCTGCGTGAAAAAAGAAGGCATTGTGTCAGAGGAATTTGTTAGATCTTATGAAGCCATCGATATTGAAATGACTTTTTTACGTAAATCGTTTATTTTTTTAATATTTTGTATTAATATGTATAAAGAACTGCAATTATATTGAATTTTTATTTAAACTAGTGTTTTCCTTGGTCCCAATTAAACAAAATTGTATGTGTTTTTTTATGTTCATGAAAGAGCTTACCCAAACGCCTTATAAAATCTAGTAAATTCGCATTGAATATACGAGTATTATATATATATATATATATATATATATATATATTTCGGAAATAAAATCATTAGTCTTTCAGTATATCCTAAGAACAGTGGAAAATGTATGATATTTAATAACAACTTTGTAAATGGTGCCTTGAATGACTGATTTATATTCAGGTGCCCCTCTATTATTGGTTCCACTAAAATTTCCCGAATACATTTCTTGCCATCTTTTCCTAGCTTATTTGTTGCACATATCTAAATCATGTTAGCGACTGTATAAATGTTATTATCTTTTAAATTGATAATTTTTCACACTACTGTATATGTTTACGCGCTTTAGTACTCCGATTGACACCACTGGGTTTTCTAGTTGATAGTATTGTGCTTGTGTATATGTGAGTATTACCGCCTTTTTTCGGAGAATGCAAGAGGACGGTAAACGACAGGCGGATCAATTATATCCCGTGCTTAGACCAGTCCGGAGGTCCAAATAAATCGATCGTCGAGAGTATGCACTTCGGTCGAAATCTAGCCAACCAAAAGAACAACAACATCGGAAAATTAGCACGTACAGTAAAAAGGTTAGTGCAGTGTTCATGTATCATATGTGCCCTTATTGTTGATCGGAAACTCGTAACGTAATCGGAAACGGAAATCGTAAATTTGATTACTTGTATAAATGACCGAATTACTGAATGAACTCATTACATACTGAGGCAAACAGTAAATAAATAAATAAAAGATATTTCATAGAGACGAAACTATTTTTTATTAATGGAAAAATATGGAAGTATGGGTAATTACAGGACTGACGACATGTTTTCGGCTGGCTTATATGATCACTTTACACAAAGTAACGTTCACCGTTCTCACCCATTAATCAATCTCCAAATCTATTAAATTTTTTGAAGTTTTATATATGTTAAAATGTGAAAACACTTCGAATATAACTACACTATCGCCATCTATGGATTAAATTCTATATTTATTTTCCCTGAAACAGCATATATGTCACAATGAGAATGAAATGTCAAAAATTTGATAGACATGTAGGTTGATTGGGCGGAGTTGTTACATTGTGTAAAGTGATCACTTAAGCCAGCCGAAGACAGGTCGTAAGCTCTGTAATTACCATACTTCTATATTTTTTCATTTAAAAAAATAGCTTCGTCTCTATGAGATATCTATTATTTGTTTAATAACAGTGCCTTTGTAGGTGAAAATCTAGTAATTGTGTGTTCTTGGACATACTCAAATATTGCGAACAGTAAATATTCAATAATATTTAACTGGCTTCTATACATTATTATTACTATACATACAAATTATAATAATAAATGCCGATCTTGGCCAGATGACAGATAACTGCATTCAAAGCAGCATTCACTTTATTTTTGCATTCCCCCTTCTTTGATATATCCTCACCTTACCATATCTAGAACTACTGAAATACTTATCTCACTTTATATTATGATTTCCTGTTAATTGTAAAAAAATATATTATTTTATATTAAGTCTAATGAAAATGTAAATATTTTTTTCTTAGTATAATATGATTAAAACAACTATTATTCATTAGATGTGTTCACTGTATCCGATGTGGGGACGTTCATTTCGTGATTCACAATATGTATGTTAAAATGTCTCAGAAACCGCGGGTTCCCAAACTCTGTAGTAGGTGTCCGGCACCCCCGCTGGGAGGAACCGGCCCACCGCCCGCCGCCGACCGCACACTCAAAGGTCGGATATTTATATGTTTATAAGATAATATAATATGAATCTGCGTACCTACCAATGCCACCCGCGAACATTTCCGCCAGCAAATATCTTCATCAGGAGAACATCATCACTTTGTGGTTTGCACCAGAACCGGCTTTCGAACTTGAAATGTAATATTATATGCCTGCCTGCATACATATATTCATTATTATTACGCTTGCATTAGAGAAATACTATAAATAATAATCATATTTTTCAATGTATTGTATTACTAGCCCCACAGTTGGATTATTTATTAATGTTACCAATCAATTTTAAATAAAATATCAATTAAATTCGTTCATAACTTTTATTCCCAAACAACCATTATATACTCAAAATTCTGGCACTCGGTGCATACTGTACTCACTGTGCTTTACAATGGTATACTCGGTTATCAGTTATGGAGTGAGTAGCTATAAAACAAATACTGATAAAATTAAACAGTTACAATTAAGACTTTTAAAACTTATAGTAGATAACAGAACAGTGTTTATTTATTATATACAAAATCTTACCAGTTGATGAAAAAGTAATATATAGTATAATTATAGAAGAGATATGAATACTGAGCTTCACCATAGCTATTCTACCGAATCGTCGGGTCGAATAATCAAAATACCGATCGCAAACAATCAATAAAAACTTATTAAACATCATAAAAAATAAAGAGACCCTAATGACCGTCCTAAAATATAAGAAAGAACATATTCCCATCTAATTATTTGTTTTCTTTGTAGTATTTCTTTTTTTTTAATTATTGATAAAAACTCTTTAATTACTATGTGAAGGGCAATATTTGCCGTAAAACTGTTCTGCAGTTTGTCAAATATTGCAAATTATAATTTATGTCCTTAAAGTTGACAAAAAAAAAAAGGATATTCCATTCAGTAAGAGAGTTAACCATCCTGTTAAATTATATTACACTACGCTGATATCAGTAATGTAACAACGTATGATGGTGCACGAACCGCTTTGTATTACCCTAATCGATAATTCTCAAAATATAAGTAGAGAAATCTCAGTACCATGTACACATGTTGAGATTTTTATGTGAAGAAAAACTCAGAGATCATCTTGAGACTAGTAGAAAGAGACAAAAATTCAAACTCTTTTTACATCGTGAGTCGACATGTGCATCACCTGAAACAATAAATACCTATGTATTCATTTATTCTAAAAGTTAGACAAACAAAGGCACCAAATTACAAAGGTTTATCCCGTTTTATCTGAGATTTTAATTTATCCGACAACGAATCAACGATCAATAGACTGATTCGAATGACAAGTCTTTGAGACGCGGTTTGTAAAGTGTGGTCCAAAGAGTCTCCGTATTTCAGAAATTGTCTCAAGTAAAAATCTCATCTGTGGACACGGTCCATAAGAAAGAAAATATTCTGTTGATGAAATGAAATATGATCGTAACAAATTTTGACTAGTTTGTATATTTTATTTGTTTAATTTAATCTTTAAATAAAATTATTTACACCGCTCCGTCTCTGTGCACAGAAGACCGTCCTTGCTTCAGACATTGTCAAAAAAAGACAACATTTACGATGACTGTTATACCACCTGGGCCCATCGTAGTCATTAATTAATTAAGTGATAATGTTAAAAATTGTTTTGAAACTTTTATTTCTTGCGTTGGTATGCTGTCCGGGAATTATGGCTCTAAAAATATGTAAAACACTCCAATATTTCTATGAAATATGGAATTTCTTGTTTAGTTCACAGTATCGCTGGATGGGTTATTCGGGTGATAAATTATGCTGGCACTAAGATATTCGAAATCGTTTACCATGCATGTTTGAAATCGGAAAACGAAGATTAACCATTTTTTAAACGCAATAGTGACTATAGATGTGAAGAATAGACAATAGATTTTTTTTTTAAATCATATGAGTGTTAATATTTTGTTTCTGGAGGATTGTCTTGAATCATTGAGTTATTGAAATTTTGTATGACAGATTGCATTATTTGGTTTATGTATGATGTAAATTACGCAGTAATAGGGACGTTGACAGTTCATTTAATTTGTAAATTCATATACAGAATATTTTAATGTATATAAAGGATGAAAATTCAAATGAAATTATTAAGTCAAAGGAAGTTATTGAAATCGCCAAAATGGTCCACGAATATCTTACCCTTGTATGAATTTGTGCTAGTCGTTTGTCCCGGGCGGTTGTGATTGGAGCGCGTTTTCGTCTTCGGTATTGGATTTCTAATAAGACAATGAAAAATTACACGGCATCATTGTAATCGAATTGAACAAAGATATCCAAAATAATTGAATTTCTGGAAACAATTTAAAGGTTTATTTATATATAAGTATTCCACTTATTCTTCATGTCCCGTTAAAAGGATTGACGACCAAGTTATAGAAAATTTTGCACTAGCATTTTCGACATTGAGCCACTTTATGAGGTTAGGTAGCCTTCTATCTTCTTTTACCTCTGTAGCCTTCCTTTGAATAATGATATAAGGGTTCCATGTTAACTGTACACAATCAGCTTATTACTCTGCTAAATACCCTAACTTAATCTAACCAACTAAATGTAATATAACGTTCCATATTATAAAGGAAAATAAACTATCGTAAGATAACTTGTGTGAGGTCGTGCAGTTATCTAGTCACCAGTTGTAAGAGATCACATTTCTTTTTACGGAGAATATCTCCGAAGTATGCAGCTTTCTTTCGTCTAATAGTAGTTATAAGTTGTCTTGACTTATTCATGTACCTTACTACCTCTTCATTGGTTTCTTGGTCAATCTAATCTTTATTAGAGATTAAATATTCACGTATAAGTTCGAACATATTTCATTCAATCAAAATAAAATGAAAAATGTCAAAGATTTCACTTGGAGTTTACAGTACCGTAACTATGCCAATGCAGTCAATGCGATACATTGGGGCCCACGTTAGATAGGGACCCAAAGAGTTCGCGCCCTACAATCCACCTGGCATCGATATTTTTGCGAATATCGATACCTTTCCCAATTTCAAATGTGGACTGATAATGTCAAAAATCCACGACAGCAAGAAATGGAATCACATATTTTTTTAAATCATTACCCATGTGTATTACGCAAACATTCTCAATGTATACATTATCAGTACCCCGCTAATTAGTAGGGTTAAGGATCAGACCATCGTCGTAAAGCGAAATTCTTCGAAATATTTTTTAAATTAATGGTGTATGTATAATATATGTAATACGACTAAGACTTTTTTTTGTGAAATTGTAAATATTATAAAACAGAAAATGCTAAATGCTACAGATAAACCAAGCATCATTAATTTTCGTATATCTTATATACTGAACTTATTTAGTGAGCCCTTTTTCTATTCTACATTGGGACCTAATTTTTGTGGTTACGCCACTGAGTTTACACATCATTTTTTGTTTGCGTAACTATATATTCATATTAAAGATTATTAAAAGTTATATCAAAGTACTAATAACTAATAACCGATATATTATATATATATACGTGATATATGTACATATATGGAGATACATCGATATATATTTGTTGATTTTTTAGTATAAAAATATTTTAAATAATTCTACTGAGAGATATTTGGTATCCTCTATATGGAGAAAAGATGATAAAATTCCTCGCAAAGATTGGTCGTCCATACCGCAGGGGGCCTGTTGAGTTTATGGTCAGAATTGGCTGCTAAGTCCTAACTACGGCGCATCTCCAGCTAGTAACATGCGGAATAAACGACTTTTTTGATGTGGGTAATATAGGTTTCGAAATCAATTCAATTAACATGTTTTTCAAATAATTTGCAATGTTTATAGCTTAATTAAGAGTTGATTGAATTTTTTTAATTTTTCGTGGTTTTAAATATGGTTAACATGTAAGGCAGTTTCTAATTTATTCAGAATTAATGCAACAGTTTACAGCGATTGAGAGAGCGAGAGTATGTATATAAAAATATATACCTTTTACCATTTTTTTTCTTTAACGGCATCAATAAGTTCACCATTCAAAATTCTTCGATCCATTGATCTGCTTCATAAGGGAAATGATTATGATTTTAAAATGTGCAAGAAAAAATAATTTATACATTTTACGTTTTCATCACGTTTTTTTAACAAATATGATGTTAAAATGTAAATCTCGCCTTTCTAGCCTCGAGGCCAAAACACTGTCAATGATGTCACCGAACTTACAAAATACAGTCGTCGTTTGATGACACCAATGAAGCCAAAGCTTGTGCCTAGGTGTCAATGCGACCTCGTAGATTGTTGCAAATTATAACATCACAAATTTGTCAAATATGTTGAGTTACGCATTTATTTCATGAAAAATTAATCATACAACAGAAAAAATAATAAAGACCGCAAATATTTTCACCTGTAAGTATTTAACATAATGTAAATTTAGTACCTTTAATCGACGGAAATTTAACGAACGTCTCCGATAAACTTGCAAACCCATTTTTTTTTGTTCTGACTGAGTTGTTACGTCATCCCTATGCAGCATAATCATTGCTAGAATACTAGAATTAAATAACTCAAAGACATCCATGGTTTCAATACTAGCTGGCTTTTCTCTATCGATGAAACAGTGGTGTGCTTCAAAAGGTTGAGAACAGTGATGTCCCGCTATGAGTTCGTACTGATTCACGCAAACCGGTTGTTAAAATTGTAAAACTTTTACCGAATCGTTTATTAATGAATATTTACAATAAAATCAAGTACTGAGATACAGATATGTCTCATAATATTGAAAATTGCTGCTTATTTTGGACATTCATCATCAAATCGTTAAAATAGTTCCAAAACTTCGAGATAATTGCTTTTTAAAAAGTTACATTAGGGGCTGATTCGTTTAACCCTGTATAAAACATGGGGAGCATGTAAGTTGTCATCCACTCTTCTCCCTTTTGAAAAACTACTAGATTATCATCAGGCTGTGCGGCATGGCTGCAAAACTGTCTGGAAATTGATTTAAACATACAGAAAAAAAGAGCTTATTATTATGTATGTTTTTGAATATCTACATAAATATTTCTATAGTTTTCAATATCAACTTTCAACATCTAAGAAGATTCATATTCTCGAACATAATTATTTATAGACAAGACGTGCTCGGTTTCATACGTGAAACGTTGAACATGATATATATGCAATCAACAATTAGAAGCAAAGCTTCAAAAGGTATGAGAAGAAAAATAGTCAAGGGATACGGCAGCCACTTACAACGTCCAAATTGTCACAATTTGTGGCCTAAATCACATAAAGAGCTACTAAAACGGGAGGCAGTTTTCCACAGTCATGAACCGGGGATAATTTATAAATTTATGTTTATAATTTACAAACCCTAATAGACCTTGTCTTGAGAAATTGATATGTCACCAGGACCCGATAGAATCACTTTAAAGGTCCAATGGTATCTTTATTAAAATGACTATTACAAGTAGTACCAAACAAATTTAGCTTTTCCCACATTCAAACCCTAACAATGTATCTGTATATTTTCAGTTTTAGTTTAATGAATATCGTAGAACACAGATACGAATACAAATTTATCATTCATCAAAAAAACATTTACGTTGCTATCGTGACCCGAACCAGGATCTTTTCCTAATTGATATATTTAATTTGTATTAAAATATGTTCTGAAAAAACTGCAACTTCACAATAATAATGTATTCTCCTTAAAAAAATAAAGTGAAATGAATATCGTATCCTGGGTAATTGTGAACTGCCCCGTGTTTAAGTTCACCCAAAAGCAATGTTGGTAATGGATCTGATCTCTTTGAGATACCATCATTTACATAGTAGTAATAGGGAGGGTACATCCATTGATAACGTTCTTTGATTCATATACGTAGATAGTCAGGATTATATATTCGTAGAGGTTAATGTTTGGGAAATCATTCAAAAACCTCAAATACCACACATAAAAAGGTCGCGAATAAAATACGGTAAAGATTGGTCAGTAAAAGTCAAGTTACTTCTAGAACTTTGAAATGTATTTTCAAATAGAATGTTCCGTCTTGACACATCTTTCACTTTTTCCATTTCTTTATTCTTTCATTTACTCTTCTTTACTTTTATATGCCTCTTGTGACTCTTTCCTTTCTATTACTTATGTACATTAAAAATAATATACTTATAGATAGTATCTTCATTCTTTTATCAGTGATAAAGGTTCACACCGTTGTTACAGTCACAGGTTGTTAAAATTAGAAACCTCTCGCCGGACCACTTGATGCTTAATATTATATTTACAATATATATATACTCGTAATCAAGTTAAGACACCGAATAGATATGTTTTATAACATTGGAATTGTTAATTTTGGTACATTCAGTATAAAATCATTAATATTGTAACTCTTAAAGACGAAGCTATTTTCTGTTACATTTAATGGAAGTATAGGTAAATACAGGGCTTACGGCCTGTCTTCGGCTGGCTTAAGTGATCACTTTACACAATGTAACGTTCATCATTCTCACTCATTAATCAATCTCCATATCTATCAACAATTTTGAAGTTGTATATATGTTATTATGTGGAAACACTTCTAGTACAACTACACTATCGCCATCTATGGACTAAATTTAATATCCAGTTCCTGAAACAGCATACAATGAGAATTTAATTTATTTTTTTAAATTATTTAAAACAATATTTTTTATCTGTAAAATGTTTTTATAACACTCTAGAATACGTCAGAAAAATCATTTTTTTATATTTTCATATTTTGACCACTATATTATTAGCAATATTTAAATGTCTTCCTAGAACACACAATTACTGGATTTTCACCTACAAAGGCACTTTTATTAAACAAATGATAGATATCTCATAGAGACGAAGCTATTTTTTATTATATTTAATGGAAATATATAAAAAGTATGGGTATTTAAGACGGGTCATAAATCCTGTAATTACCCATACTTCCATTAAATACAATAAAAAAATAGCTTTGTTTCTATGAGATATCTATTATTTGTTTAATAATACTGCTTTTATAGGTGAAAATCCAGTTGTGTGTTTTTGGAACATATTCAAATATTGCTAGTTATAACTAGCAATATTCTTTTTCTGTTCCTCTCACGACCCTCAAAATACCATAAATGACATTGTTAACATGGTCGGGAATAATAAATAAAACATAATTTAGTATTTGTTAATTAGTATTAGGGGGTGCATGAGCGGGTACCAAAATTAATTAACCGAATCGGTTGATTTTCTTTTTGAGGGACACCACTGATTCTAATAGTAACATTTATAGATTCCACGCATTCCTCTTAATCATTGTGAGTATATTAATTATATTTATTGTTTTCATCTTTAGAATTATCCCAATTAGGATTATCTCGAGAGATCTCTATAACACAGTAGGTACAATGCAACACTTTTTATGACAAACTCCTCAAATCCCCTACACGTATAAAATAGCTGGTTAATCGCACGCTATCAACAGCTTCTCACACTGCTATGAATGGTCCACACAGAGCAGGGCCTGAAAGGCCGGGACAATACCCTTCCGAGGCCCTGCCCAACAAACAAGCATGACATCCTGTTGGCCGCCATTGTGAGGCTCTATTCAGGGCCCGTCTCCCTTCGACGTCTTAATACTTACCCAATAATATCGAATTAACGGCCGAGCAGTATTTTCAATTTTACCATCGCCACAAAGGCTCCGTGGCGAATCGCTTGACTGTATGGCATCCCTGAATAGATTCAATCCCTTTCTGCGCGGTGGGCTCTTTCAATCATTCAATACCTGTTTTTCTAAGATAAATGTTTATTTTCTTGGCATGGTATGTCTGGTTTTTTGTCTTGTTACATGGCATTTCGTATTATGAGTACCGAAATTAACAAAAATGAACATAATATGCATAAATTTTAAATAAATTACTTAGAAAATACGCAGAAAAAATCTGTCTATCAAAAATTATATTCATTACGGACCACAACTATGGCCGGTGGAGGGTTTTAACCAACTAATCTATGATCATGTCCCAGTATTGGTTGTATATATTTTCGAAATACATATTTCTTCCATGTATTTTTCCAAGTGATTAATCTGAAATTCGTCTTAATTATTTTGGGTATGTCTTACTATACTGTACTTACTGTACTGTACTTAATGTACGGTCTTCTAAATAATCGTAACATCACAATTAAAAATATGTTTTCATTTAAATTAATGTTATTAATATATGACAATTCCATTTAAAAATTGGTTAATGTAAAAAAAATATTCCGATACTAACAAAATTCAAACATTTATTGACTTTTAATATGATATAAAAAACGTTTAATCTTAGAAAAATAAAACCTAGCGATTTTTAGTTTGTTTTACAAGTTTTTTGAATTTACATATAATATAAGACTAAATAAGTTGTTCAAATTAAAAAAATAATATTAATTAAAAAAATTTCATAGTCGCAAGATATTTTAGTAAAATATGAGAATGTATGTTTCTAGTTCCAACTCACCTCTTCTATTAAATTACTTTTATCATAAAATATTCAACAAATACAAATGTAACGAGGCCCTTCAGGCTTATAATTCATCTCAAAATCTTTTTTTTAAATTCAATTCAACGTGTAATTCTGACGTGCTCGTTTGGTACTCACCACGAGACAATCGCTTGGCTTTCGAGGCTTGCCCTAGCAGATCAAGTTAGTCCTTTTCATAGTAGAATTCAGACCTCGAGTATCAACCTTAATTCAAAAATTGTAGAAGTATCAAAATTAAGTATTTAAAATATTATTTTTAATAACTCCTATATAATACATACAAAAATACATAATTAATTTGTGAAGGAAATTAGGAAATGATAGGAATGAAGAAATAATATGCATACATGTTGACATATTTTATTGGAAAAATACCTTAACAGTTTCAGATTGTTTCAGTGACATTTCAATGTCACAAGTCTTTACATAGATGACCATTTACATCCTCATTTTCTCTTCTTTCTTTTTCTCCTACTTTTAAATTATTCATACGTCTAAATATAGCGTTATACATATATGTATATATTCCTAAACTCGTTTCACGCATATTTTGCACCCATAAAACTTATGACTTTCTTGAACAATGGATAATTGGTACCTACTGATAAAAATATTCGGTTATTTTAATGCGTAATTAATCATTGGTACCTACCTATTGATAAAAATATTCGGTTATTTTAGAGCATAAGTGATCACTGGTATCTATCGATAAAAATATTTGATAAATTTAATGCATAAATGATCATTGATAAAAATATTCGATTCTAGTGCATAAATGATCATTCACAGCTATTAATAAAACAAAATATCTTTGATTCCTGTCAAAGAATTTACTTAAACTAGTCGATTTTAACTTATGTTAAAAAAAAATCTATATAAAGGAGATGCTGTATACAATTTTATTTTGCTGTTTAGCAGAAAAACACAAGTTTTACGCATCATACATCCAAACAATCTTAAATAGTTTTATGTACATAGTTTACATGTATTTACACATTTATAAATATGTTTAGAACATAAGTAGCTGGCAGGTATAAATAATAACATCAATATAAATAAAACCATATAATGATTTGTGCTACTACAAACATTGTCGAATATAAAATTTTTAGAAACATAGATCACTTTCAAATAATACTATATGCTGTCGATTTTATAGGGAAAATTTGACAGTATTTATAGATATGTATAAGATCTATGTGCATCGCAGAAGGAAGTTCTATAGATATATTAGCATTAAGCGAGAAAATTATTAATAGTTTTGTGATCTGAAAATAATTTTAATAGATAATGAAAATGAGATACTACATGAATGTGCTGATTTTTTTTAGCTAATATAGTAATAATAATAAGTTAATAATTTATTACAAATAAAATTGAGTAAGTAATACATAAAAAAAAAAAACCAAAATGTTTACTATTATTTAATAAAATAACGTCTAGAAATAAAAAATCGATAAATAGTAACACTTGACAGTATCTCCTATATATTTCGAAATATTGTAGTTCCAAACCAAATGGCATAGGAGAGTAGAATTTAATCTAAATGATTTATACAAGCTGCTATGATGTCGTGGAAATGAAGTATGAAACTTTATATTCTAACATGAATTGGTCAGTCTTTTTAGTAAATTTAAAGATTATATAATACATACATACATAAAAACATTATAAAAAATATAAATTAACAAATATTAACCGGGAATACATCCATAAGTGTAAAAATGGCGACTAACTATATTAAAACTTAAAAACTATCATCACAATAATACATGATACTCTGATGCTTATTGAAGCAATGGAGACAGGCCTTTATATTAATTCTTTGTCACAAGAATGTAACAAAACCTATTAAATACATTTAAATAGCTTATCATATAAATTATTTCCGGCTCTCCATATATTTGGACAACGACGGTATGTCCAGCCTTTTAATACTGATAAATTCTCTACAATTCACATAAATAAAACGACAGATAAATATCTTACCATAATTGATAAATTAACAACCTGGACAAAGTAATAATTTATTTGATATTTTTTATGTTCGTACTGGCGTAGCTTTACGGTGGCAAGATATAAAAAAATCGATACTATCATGAAACCGGTTTTCTCTTAGAAATAGAAATGCACATACGAGTAATTATCTTACATGTCGGACGTGAGAGGAACATATTATTAACTAGAGAGGTCCGCTCACGTCTGGCGAGGAGCGGACGTTGAGATATCGTATGTGTCGTGGAATCCATTTTCACCAAGAACATCTCGAGTGCCTTCCTTATCGCTCGTTCGGGAAGTGGCAGGTCTTCAATTAAGCAATTCAGTAAAAAAATCTTAAGAACAGATGTTGCAATTAAGTGGGCATCCTAATTTATTTCTCCCGTTTGATGTGACCACTTATTTTCCGAACTGCGATCATTTAACATACTCAACGGGCGAGCGCTTCGTTCACATGGTGCAATACGTCCTACGCTGGACGAGGCAGGTCTTCACAAGATTTCACCTATAATTGTACGATCTCACTGAATTTTTACAAGTTTACTGTTCACTGTTTAGTCATCTATAAGCACGTGTGTACTGTTTTTTTCGTTCTGCATAATTTGCACTTAACTTCGCAACACCAGTGAAACGTGCACGCGCACCTCTCGACAGAGACTACTTCTTGGGTTCTGTAGCCTCTCCCGCAGCACATCAAGACGCACCCGTCTACTCCGATAGAAGTGTCATTACACTGTCTTCCGTGAGTCCCCTGTATACCGAGCCTGGGGTTCTTCTCGCAGAAGCCGGGCGAGGCGTCCAAGTACACCAGATCTCTGGCGCCCGGGGCTTTGTGATCTTGATTGCACGGCTTCAGCTGGAAGTTGTATCTGTTTCTTCTCGGGCCTGAAGTTCTGCCCCCAGACTGCAGGCTGTTGATCGAAGGGGAGTTGGCGTTTGGGGGAGGTCTCGGAGGGAGATTGTCGCTGGGCCTGTTGGTCACGCTGACGCGCGAGGCTCCGTCGAAGCGGTCCTTTAAGTTGTCTCCGATAGTGCGGAATGTCGGCAACCGCATCCAGCAAGTCTTCACAGTGCACGAACCAGACATCCCATGGCATTTGCACTCTTGTCGCATTTCCGACTGTACGTGCTGTGAACAAACAATATATGTTAATGGAAATGCATAAATTGAAGTCTCAAAAATACAGAAGATAATACATACAAATTTTACAAATCCAAATACACATAAAATTTTCCAAACAGTAAAGTTGATATTCGCGGGACACTCGAAATTGAATCCTTACTGCCAATTAGTGATGAGAAATGACGTTTCTCTTTACTCACTGGTGTGATTGAGATTGATATTCGATAATATCAGTGATTGAAAACTGTGACTGTGATCACAGTTTCATTACTAATATAGGTGCGCCGTTTTGTAAATTAAATAATGAAAACCCTTAGAGAAATGTGAGTTTATTTTTTGGGTCAAATGCGTAAAACGTACTAGAAGGCGCTTATCCATTCGTTCGTCTTACCGTCCATTGTATGCGAAACATCTGTCTCCAGCACCACACCTTAAAGGCATCTATCCGTCTTCTCTCCTTTGCACCATATAAAAATATAGAATGCAACAGAGACCTTCGTTGTCTTAGATATACCGGGGTCTTTCCATATTTTGAACTAGTTTGGACTTACTTATCCGTAGTCAAATTTCTGGCTCACAACCACCATCGTCAGCAATTAAGGACGGTGGATGGATAGTTGCGTCTTATTGGAGAAACTTTTGGAGACAGCTGTGAGGGCAATACATAACATGAACATAATATTTTAAGCGATGCTAGCAGATCTGTCATAATGGCGTTCAAATATGTAAAAGGGTCAGATAATATCCCTCCCGTGTGGCTGGACGGGACGACACTGAGCGTTCAAAATAAGGTCAAATACCTTGGCTATATATTCGGTGAAGAGGATCCTGTTTAAATCGTTCTTCACCAGCATGTATATAAGCAAGTGACGTACAACCGTCTCCAAATTCAGTACAACGACTCGTACAGAATAATTTTCGGATTGGCACTTTATTGCAGCGCATCTACAATGTTTGCTGGAAGCTGTACACATGGATTCGTTCCACTTCTGAGACATCGAGTTGCGGGCGTATAGCTGCGGCTGGAGCCCAGCACCAACTCTGAAAAGCTGGTTCCCTGACGAAAGAATGGTAACGACTACAGAATAGCTACATATACAATAATGGCCGTGACCGAAGTATTATATTTTGTTTGTATTTATATATACCATGTGTGAGCTTTTTATTTATTTATATTTTCCTTGGTTTTCTTTCCGTAACTTTAATGTATTATATAATATGTATTATCTTTCTCCATAAGAAAAACCCGATCACGCTGGAATAAACGGAATACAGGACCGAGACTTGTGGAAGTGCGACAATATTACGAGCCTCGTCTGATAGGAGCTACTTTATGTCAATAAGAAAGAAGAAAAAGAAACAAATAAACGTCTTGATGATTCAGCGTTAAATGTTTAAAAATAAATCGTCTCTCCACTCCACTTCAGGTCGTCTTAGACCCTATTACGGAGACACTTGACACGGTAGACGTAAAAACTATAAATTGAATTGATGACAGCTGACACTCGATCGAGTCAACAAAAGCTGAGCACCGAAAACACGTACACACACACGACACGAAATCGCTACTCATATCGTCCGAGACGTGATACGAATGCAAATTGATGAAAGTACGCCCAATCCTGAGTGCGGATTCCCGTCCCCGCCTCGAGTATTGTTAAACCATTGATATATCGGTCGCGTCACGGTGGGCGACAGTTGACAGCCGCTCGACCAATCGGAACCGCGCATTCGCGGTGGACGTGTTGATTGCCCGCGCTGTCGGCGGAGTAGGCGAACGAACGATCCGGTTCACGGATGTAATTTCGAATTTGTATGCGATGGACCTGCGAGGTGAAACATAATGCAGATAAATCTGTGGTATATCGTGTGACAACACTGTCGGCGTGGAGGTGACCCGTGTGTGGTGAGGATTGTGTCGTACCACTAGAAAACTACACTTTTTTAAGATTTAGATAATGTTGAATACAATTATCTGAAATATCATGTAACCTAGCGCCAACGCTAACTAACTAACCATGGTGTCGTTCCCATAGACGATAGAACACCATTCTCTTCTGTCCTAGCAGGCCACTCTTACCTCGTTCACTTTTGTACATCTTCACGTGTACGCTCTATATGAATCTCTTTTTAAATTCCAATTCAATAATAATGTAATTAGTAAAACTGTCAAAAACAAAGAGCGCACACGCTCTTGTAGTAGTAGATTAGGCGCTCTAGCTGCGCGTGTACACTTTTTAAAGCTCGTCTCCTCGCTAAAACCATCTCAGATACCTTTTCTTAACTCTACCGACTAAGCTACAAACAGATTCGCATTCGTTCATTCTTTACTCTAAACGTAGACAGATTTTCAATTCAGCAACTCTATAACATTTTTTTGCGATTTTTCAAAGCAAAATTTTTTCACTTAGCTTCCAACGTAAATAAATAGATTTTTCGCTGAAAAAATTATATCAATACTTAACGATATAATTCGAGTAATTGTTGAAACTGGGTTCAATGATTTTTTTTCTGTACATGTTTCCATGCGATTTATATAATTTGTTTTCATAAATTTTGTTAAATTCTTGAGGCTCAAAAGAATTTTTTATTTAAATAGATCGTACGACATTGAGAATATCAATAATTAAAATAATGAATTACTCTTATCGACGTTACAAAACTCATCGAAAACGTCGGCTCTCTCGCGACCGACTAACGCGTACACCTCATCAATCTCATCGTACGAGATGCATGACGTGTCTTCAAGGGGGCGAACAGCATCTCTGTTTGTATGTAAATATGCCAGACGAGATGGCAAATTGACTGAATCCCGTGTCACTCCCGTCTGCCAACTCGTTGTATTCAAATCATATATTTGCTCCGAGGCCAATTTGCATGCCATCAGCCGCGCACCGCTCCGACTCGCGGAACTCGCTGGGCTGTTTTGTAACGATCGCTACTTGAGAACAAAATGTTAGAAACCGGCTTCCGAAAACATTGAAATTTCTTCTGTATTCGTTGATTTCGAATATATCGTTGAAACTATAGAAGAATCATGTAAAAATCATGCAATTCACAGACAAAAAAGCATAACAATAAGTGGTTTCTAAAGAAGCAAAAACGTAAATAAATCTGTAGGATGATGTGTGAATAATAAGATTCCTAAGTGGCTTGGTATTAAGAATCGTCTAGACCCGGTAGTGTCATGGGTGTAGCTATATAAAAAGCTTCCTTTTAAATTCCATTCATCGCTGTAATACATGACACAAACAGACCAAACAATAATAAACTAATAGAGTTGAACCTGAATACAGGTTCGAGAATCAGTATGGTTTGAATTGAAGCAATATATTCTAGTGCGATAGATGTTTCCGGGAAACCTACTTTCCAAAATTGATCATATAAAAAAAGGGAAGTGTTCTTTTACAGAAACAAGTAATGCAAACATATAACCAATCAGACATATTCTAATAATGATTTAAATACATAATTTGGAGTTCTGAAGATGAAGTGACACATACTTGCGACGTATTGGGGTCCTGCTGCTGTTTTTGTAGTAATATAATAAAGGACTAGAATTCTATAAAAAATGTGATCAACTTACTGCTCTGCCAGCTTCATTATTGTGTAGGTTCATCTTCTCCCTGATGTCCCGCCCTCTCTCCCCCGTGTCCACAAACTCCCGAGAGAACTTGAACCCGAATCCTATGTTGTCCGAGCACCCTCCCCATTCCCAGTCGCGCACCCCTGACGGGCCCCCACCCGCGCGCGCCCCCGCCGGCTGCACCCCCCTGGCCTGGTGGCTGTAGTCGCAGGTGCAGGACTCGATGCTGCCCTCTGCGCAGGCGCGCGCCACCGCGTGCGTCACTCCGGCGCTGGTGATGGCGTAGATGAAGGCGGTCTCGCGACATCCTGAGGACAAGAAATACAAATGGTTCTTTAGTTTCAAATTTTAACTACGCCAACACGCATAATAATTCAATTATTCGTATTTGGATGATTCCGTCGTTTCATGCAAAACGACATTTCCAAGCGATGATGTTGGAAATGTCATTTTTTGGAAATGAATTATGAATTTTTTGATGAATTATTTTTAAACCAGGATTCAAATGAATTTCATCTTCAGTACCTCAGAAATTCAATATTATTTATATCTTAATCTATGTCAATAATTATTAAATTAAACCATTTACAATATATAAATAATTTAACGTTTGTCCGCAGTTTTCTTTCATCGCCTTCCGCGTGAACTGAATTACATTTTCCACACATTATAGCTACCTTATAGCGTTGTATTACGCAAACATGTTGTTTCCTGCTCAGTTTGATAGGGAGAGTTGCCAAAAGAGGGCGTACGCTATTATTTTCAAATCATTGTCAACGACCTTAATACGAAATTTTTATTTTCGTCCAGTAGTGTGATCATTACCTTCCGAAGTCATATACTGTAAGTACATTAATAAATAAAAACTTGTTTAAAAATTTATTTATATGTGAATAATAATATCTATAATATAGTAATTGCATTCACAGTGTCATAAATTTTTGAGAAATTGTGGACATACTTCAAAACTTTCATTCATATCCAATTAATTCCATACCATCCGAATTTGGAAGGAGAAGGAAATGGACGGTTTTGTAAGGCGATGTTTTATTTTATTTTATTTGATATAAAGATTACAAAATAATGTAATTGTAATATAGCCCTGAGCAAACTAAATGTTTATATTTATAAAAAAAAATTAATTCCACCAGAACACATCGGTTTGAAAAAGTGAATCTATTGTTTTTTTTTAACACAAGTTCCAGTTGTATAGATATTATGTAATTCAGAATCTACTAATAATAAATATGTGAAAAGACAACCAAAGAAGTTACATTCATATAATATATAAACATTGTATATTATATAGAAAAATATCATTTTACTTAGCAGACCATTGTTTACTTAAAATTATTAATACGACCCTTCAGCCAAAAACTTTACCTAGATCAGATATAAAGTCTTTCCTAATTTATTGTAATAAATTTTCGAAATAGTGCAGACTTGAATGTATCTTGTTAGACAATTCGTTTTTATTATTATTAAACCAAATATGGTCCATTCGTCAAGTCAATAAAATTATGGCAAAGCCAAAGAAGAACCTGACCAAAGAAAAAAAGTTTGCTAAAGATAGAATACGAAAACGCGAAAAATGTAAATCCATTAAAAGTAACCCAGAACTGTATGCATAACATCAAGAAAAATAAATAAAAAGATATTTATTGAGAAAATATAATAAAAAAAGATTTTAAGCATCAAAGACATGACACCACGAACACAAAGGGTGCGGCGGAGAATTAGAGAAAAAAAAAGTTTCGTGTAAAAAAGAATAAGTAAAGTGGAGAAAGTTTCTACCTCAAGAAAAAAAAAGAAAATTCAGAAAATATTCATAGAAAACTCACTGCCTGAAAGTGACTTCGAGGAAAACGTTGAGCCAGAAGCCGTACAAGATCCATTAGTAATTGCAGAACCTGATCCAAGTAATGAGAACACAAAAAGAATACATACAAAATTGTCCAAGGACCTGTCAAGATAGTGAACACAGTTAGAAGGATGCGTTATAGATATCTCAAGAAAATTAAAAAACTACAAGACAATATTAAAAGCATGAAGAGAAAACACTATATAAGAAAATTACTTCTACAGCAATATTAAGCTAAGATACAGTAGAAAAAAACAGTAAGCAATATGGTAAAAAAATATTGATGACAACAAACTAAAAGAGGTTAAAAGTGACTACTTTTAAATGAGTTAATTAATCTCACAGGAACTAAGAAATGGTTATAAGTCACATAATAAAAAAAAACCAAGAAGTCTAATACCGAAACTGTTTTTAAAAATAAAATGAAAAAATATAAAGCACTTCAAAACATGCCGTTACAAGAAAATTGATAAAAGTGAAAGTAGAATTTAGTTTTTTTGAGGAAGATATCGAGAAAAAAAAAAGATACTTAACAGATTAACTGAAAAATTTACACGATATATTTTCATAACAATTCAAGGTAAGCTACTCCACATTTTGCAAACTTCGGCCTTATTGAGTTGTATTCCCGAACAGTACTCGTGATTAATGGCAATGTAAATTGCTTAGCAACATTGAGCTCCTTATAAAAGTACTAAAATGATCAATAATCTTGAAGGAATAAATAGTCTTTGCTGTAATGCTAACGAAAAATATCTGGAAAGAAGTTGTAATAATTGCGCAAATATAAACATTGACTACAAACAATGTATTCAGAAACGAGGAAAAATAACCTATTATCAACGGAATTCTCAGAAACAAACAAATACAAAGCGACAATATAATATAACGAAAACATAACAAAAAGTGAACATCGTGACATTAAAAAAAAAGATTATCCGCAAATTTGAATCCAACTTGGAACTCCTTTTTTAACATCAGAAAAATCAATACATGGCAATCAAAAACCTAAAACAAAATCTTAAAAAAATGATTGTACAATTCATGTTGATTTTATCGAAAAGTACCATTTAAAGTATAAATGTAGATTCAGTATTTTCATCTCAGCAGAAGTAGAGGACATGTTTCACTTTACACCGTCGTCGATCCACAATCTGAAATTCTTTGCTAAGTCATTTTATACTACGAGTCAGAATAATTTCATTGCTTGCATTTCATTACCTTCTATTGACATATTTTTAAATGCATTTTTCTCTTAAACTGCTCGAGTTAATTGAGTTCAGTTTTGCAAATAATTTCAGCCAATATTTTTTTTATTCCGTCAAAATGCTTTAATTTGCGTGAAAATGCTGAATGCCTTATTAGTTGATAATCTATTTAATTAAAATAATTCAAAGATTCGATACTAAAAAAGTTACAATTGTTCATGTTCTGTCAGGTAACATTTCTTAAAGAATATTTTAAGAATTGAAGAACAAGAAACTATGAGGACAATTGAGAATAAAAAAGATATCACTTTATACCTAACGTAGAAGACACACGAGCAATTTCTAATGCCATGATCAAATTAATGGTGTAAAATAATTAAAATGTGTAAACGACCTCATGGATTCAACGAATTAAAAAGATATGAATTTTAAAAATGTCGTTTCTACCCATAGAACGAATACAACCATGTATGTATTCTGTCTGCTACTAGATGAAGGCCTCCCCAAGTGTCTCACTTTTCTCTGTCCATTGTTATTCGCTGCCACGTATTTCTGCAGAGTTTGATAATTTCGTCCTTAAAGTGGGTTTTAAGGCTACCTGTCGGGCTCTTGATTCCATTGGGTGTCTCCTCATCATTATCTGCATCTTGCATCTCTCCACTGCTGGATATAGGCTTTCCCCAAAGAGCACCAATTCTATCTTCAACCGTGCTCATCATCTGTTGTTCGCCATTCTTCTAATGTTGTCGCTCCATATAGCTTGCAGAGTGCCAACACTTTTTCTACTAGTGCGAGGCCTCTATTCTAGAACCTTCCTTACCAGCGCCCATAATCTCTTTGATAAATATTCAGCCCATTGCTACTCTCTTGGGGAACTTTAAATTTATGAGGATGAGGGTTCACGTCTCCGCAATGTATTTAAGTAGATAAAGGTTAAGTCTATAGAGATTGGGGTATTTATTCCATGCTTATTATACGTCGAGTAATAACAATATGAAATTCTTATTCTTCTTATTCAATGGCAATACATCGCAGGGTGGGATTTGGCTTCTTTCCATAAGCGATTCTGGCCATTCTTGTCCAGTTCCCATCATGCTCCAGTCCTCTTCCACGCAGTTATCCCAGCTATTCCTTGGCCTGCTTCTAGGTCGCTTCCGCAGGGGTATCCACTCAGTCATGATATTTGGTGTTCTGTTATCTGGCTCATGATTCATTTTTATTCTGTACGTTCCATTTTCTAGTGCAGTGTAGCTCAAAAACTGCTAACTATAGTGACAATAATTTACCACTAGTCTCACTATAGTTTTGTATATCAATAGTTCACTTTGTTGACTCAAAATGAAATAGATGCATTCAATTGCTGTATATATCGAGATGTCGAAACGCGCCGTAATTGGTTTAATTCCACCATTCGCATCACGTTTCAGAGTTCATTTGGCATCACAAAGTGTGTCTATTATCAAACCTTGCAACGCGAATACAATACCGATCGATCTTACTCGGCTACGTCACGCGACGATCACCCGCCAATATTAATTTCCCACCGAAACGGGGCAGCGGCAAAAAATCGAGCCTTCTATCAATCATGTAAATAAGACATCAGGCAAAACAACAAAGCGAGTATTTTACTTTCGTAAGGACGTCAGTTCGCGGCGTTCGTTGAATGGCCGGCCATTGTACATCTGCATTTCCCATGCAGAAAGAAGATGCGTGCCTCTTACATGTCATTTGTTTGGCCATCCGTCTCCTCCCTGTTGGTACAGCTCATTAAGTGGCCGAATAAGCCCCCATGTATAAGCTCTCCCCGGCTAAAGCTGCATATATTTGAAATAAATCCATTCATCTGACAGTTGAGTTCGCATTCTGGATTGAATGCGCGCGCACCGCTCCCAGGCGGGCGGGCTGCGCGCTCTCGACCTAAATTATAGCGGTGATGATAATTGTGTCAATAAATAACGAATCGAATTGATATAATTGCCATTTTACTGCACTCTGCAAATATCAGAGGTACCTAATTTCAATAGGATCGGTGAATGTGAATGATACCGCGGTTTTGCTGATTACGAGAACGGCCGCGGAGATCCACGTTCGCTTTTAGAGCTTTAATATAATATATATATATATATATATATATATATATATATATATATATATATATATATATATATATATATATATATATATATATAATGTGATAACTTATGCTTATGTGAATAGTATTAGATTATTAAAGTGATGTTAACTGTATTTTAAAGGTAGGGCCGTGATTTTGACCTTTCCCATACGGTGCTAAAATAATAACGCGGGCTCCGGTGCTGTAAACTCGGTGTACATGGAGACTTTTGCAATTTTTAAGTATGACAAGAATGAATATTTTACATTTATTATTTATATTCATAATTAAAATAATAGTTGATGAATAATAGTTAATAATATAAGTAAATATATGTAAATCAAATATTGTGAATAAGTGTTAACAATGAGAAAAAACATTGGTCATACGTCTAACTCGGCCAGTATATGCTCTGCCACCAACTAAAGTGATGATCGGCATTCGGCCCCACTCACTACGCCATCCGCACCACACGCCCCGCTCACTACGCCATCCGCACCACATCGCACGTACACATACATGTATGTATTGACAAATTCACACCAGGTTCATTGAGAAAACATTTTTTATTGTTGCGTACTTATATATTGTAATTATTTTAACCTATACATATTACGGAAGAATACCTAAAATGTGAACTTTATATTTAGTATAATCACATAATTAGAGGCAATGTCAACTCAGTTTACATTACCCTAATGGAAAGGTTAAAGACTGCGTGTCCTGGTGTATCGGAAAGATGTAGGTACCTTTAAATAATAAAATAAAATATAGTGCCCACGACAACGATTGGCTCGTATAATATCTATTTTCTACCGCCGAATTGCCGCAAACTGCTACCCGAAGCTGTGCAATTGACAAAATGTACGAGTCGTACCTTGTTTATAGGATGCATCACATATTATTATTATTATTATGTCGATACTTGTTGCGCCGTGGCAGAGTGTCAAATGTACAGCTTTAGTAAAAATATGCATCACAATATGCTCACAAAAATCACAAATTATCTTAGTTACCTACCACCGTTGCAATCAAACACTGACCACAGTTATATCATCATTAATACATGTGTATATTCCACACAACTAACAGTTACCTATTAGCATTACTAAAAAATCATTTAAGTTTATGAAAAGTTTTAAAACATTTAATGGCATACATCCTCTGGTAATTGTGTCCATACAATGATTTTTCAGGAAGGGGGCGTAGGGTGTCCGCCCCAAAATTCAAATAATCCCAAAAGATTGAGCTCACTATAAAGGATATTCAGAATAATGCAGCTCAGAAAATGGAACCTACCAAAAGATTGAATGAGTTTGAATAAGTATATGTATATAATAATTATTATATAAAATCTTCTTTTAGTATTAATTACCAACATATAACAATAGCTATAAAATAATTTAATAATTTAACATATAGCGATAAATAATTTAATGCGCGTTTATATTATGGAGTGGCACTGTTATGGATTTGATGGAAAGTCACAATAACAAAGTGTATTGAATAACCATAGCTGGATGTAAATATGAAAAGCCTAGCAACACGCTCAGCAACACAGGTGGTCGGAATATTATCTTCAGTGTAAGTGAGCAATATAAAACTAGTTTCATGGGCAATCGGATAGCTGCTCCTGGAGAGACATAAAGAAAATTTACTAAGCATCCTTATCCCGGAGAGTAATGTTCATAAATATCACAATTTTGTAATTATGCATCGTTGGGACGTTCGCGGTATCTGAGTACTGAGTACTGAGCCACTTCATTTTGTACTTTCCTTACGATAATTTTACAAGAATAACAACCAGTTTACCAGGTGCCGACAGCAGAACCGTTGCCAGATCATAAAACGTTAAACCTAACTAACATTTCCACGAACGCCAACAAAACAATTTTATAGTAAACTTATAATAAAACAGGTATAATGAAAAATAATACGTTATTGTGTCCCATCTTTTATAATACAGGTAGCGTTTACACGGAACGTGACACACAGTAACAGTAACGTAAATAATAATCTTACTGACGGCTCTGGTAGCAAAGTAAATAATAATAAGCAATATAATTCTATTTTATGTTCCATAGACACGCTAGTATTATATAAACTTTTACGCTATAAAAATATGAATAACTATTGAAAATAAGAAGATGAAATAATTATTAAAATTAACTGAAGAAATAAATTAAAACAATTCATATTTTTTATCTTCCATATGTCCATTCCTACTTGTCGCATGGCAACATAAAACAAATAAGATCTGGTGCCAAATTGTTCTAAGGGGGAATTTAGCTATTGTATTTTCGTTGATTTTTTAAATAAATTAAAACAAATGAATTAGAAATATGTACAAAAAAATCGACAAATATTTGGCTGTTACCGGAATACGAACCCGGTAATGAGGAAACACTTTGGAATTTTGGAAAGTTAGACAGAATACAAGTATATTCTGCGATATTATTAAATATCACAGAACAATGTTCTGAAATTGCAACATCACAATAAAAATGTGATGTCATTAAAAATAAATAAATTAGCATTGTTAATATTAGAAAACTATTAACATCGCTTAATGCATAATTTTGCTTATGTAAGAATTAAAAGTAAAACGAAAGCAGTAAGGTTGCAGTTAAAATAAAACATACAAGTAAATGACGTAATAAATAGACAGTTAGACTTAAACTTAACAGACCGATGTACAAAAAAGACGTAATGAGCTAGGGTAAATAGATCGAAGCCTTAAGATTCTTTAACCATACCTTCTTTGATATTGGCATCTTAGCCTTTAGCTTGACATATTCTCTTCCAAATCATCTGAGAACATACATTTTCTGAACATTTATACTTCACCAGCGTGTTCAACGCTGTAAATGAAAATAGTGAATTATTAATAACAACAACTATTCAGAATTTTCTAATCACCTTTTGGAAACAAACCATTATTTTAATATTAATAAGGGTTTATAAATTATATATACAAATACTAGGGCTTTACAGTCAGATAAATTTGAAATTTTAGAAATAAGAAAAAGTTAACTAAATATTATAAATAACCAAATCCTTTTTGCAAGTAGTCACCTTTTAAATTTGTTTTAATATTAGTTTTTACTTATTCACCACTTTATAGTTTTGTTTTTATATATGCTTGTATTTTTAATTTCAGTATACATTGTTTCCTGATGAAGATAGATATTGAAACATGAAGAATAATCAATAAATAGTGGTTTGAACAAAGCACTTTGTCTAATATTTATTTAATTATGTGAGTGTTTAATTGAATCATTAGTAGGTATAAACTTATTATCCAGAATCCCTTCTACAAAAGTCACCGATCATCACTGGTACCTATCAAAAGACAGTTGATTATGCGATTTAGTAAATTCGAATATAAATGCGCATGTGATACGTGTAATCAATGGAACGGAATACGCCTTAAAAAATGGCGCACCGTACCACACCGGGATCGCGAGACTTCCCGCGAAATGTGCCTCAAATAAATAAATCATCCCGAGGGAGGCTGTGGAAGTGGTGGGAGGAGGGGGCATCACGATCTTAATTGCTTGTAAAAATATTTAACAGGGGCTCTAAATCTTTGGGGCGCGCGCTTGTAGGCCCGCGGGGGACCGCCCACACACCATCGCATCGTGACTGGGTATGTAAAGACGGACTGAACATGTGTAGGCACTCGTATTTTATTGTTTTCAGTATTTAATAATTTCTATCTGGTTTTATCTTTGTTTTGATTGGTAAATAGATAGCTATCTGGAATTATTAACGATTTATTATTTTTCTATCAATATTTTTGTTGTACATTAACTTATGTTGACATTCATAAAATAGATGTACTATTTCAAATTCGAGAACTGATTTCATCGACCTTGGAACTCATACACTTGTGTACTTCTGTGCGGTAGTTATATATATATAACTATTCGTTTTACCCGTTTACTTTGTGTAACTTTTCTATATAGCTTTTGTTTCATATCATATCCAGAATTATCTATCAGGGACATTAATGATCGTTGATGATTTGCATAGGAAAAAAAAGCACAGTTTATAAAAAATATAAATTATCTGTTGTAGAATCTCTATCGGTATGTGAATATGTTCGATGCTTTCAAGATGCAGTGCTAGAAGCAGATGTTGCGTGGACCGTATGGCGCATAAATGTCTCGATCATCCAGAAGTCAAGGATTATGCAAATAATTTCGACGACATGCTGAGGTTTTCGTATATTTTGAAGGTGTTGCTAGAAGAGACGTTGAGAGTCTCGAAGAGCTCGTGACCACAGGTCGGTCTTTTTAAAGATTGATAGATCAGATAAAGGTCTTTAAACGAAGTGACAAACGTAGCTCAAGACCGGTAGGAATGGAGATGTATTGAGCACCAAGTCCCAGACATATCAGTGGACTACAGCCTCCAGCATTGAACACATCATGAAAAAGATAATAGGATCTCTACGAATACGAATATTATAATTATTGTTATTTGTCTAAAAAAATTACTAAATATTATCTGATAAAAAATAGAATTATACACAGACCAGAAAATGAATAGACATGAAATAAAGTGTACATATAGGACAGGGGTTCAGAAAATTAGTTGCGGGGCGAGGAGCATTCTACACACATTGTTTGCGGAAACATAAATCCGACACATTTATGCAACATGTAAAAGTATTTACTCTTCATAAATTAAATCTTTGTGTAAACATAAACGTATTTTTTACATTAATGCATATTACATTGTCAGCTATTAAATTTTCGTTCCAATCGAGTCAAATGTAAAAAAAAAAGTCACGGAGCTATTTGGTACCAAAGTAATCACGTGGGTAACACCAAAATGACAAAATTGGCACAAAAAATATGCGTTAGTTCATGTCTTTATATAATTATTTATTTG
Organism: Eubasilissa regina; assembly: GCA_022840565.1. Lineage (NCBI taxonomy): Eukaryota > Metazoa > Arthropoda > Insecta > Trichoptera > Phryganeidae > Eubasilissa > Eubasilissa regina. The sequence goes on from JAINEB010000018.1 coordinate 35,777,136, forward strand.
GTGGTGTATGGAATTATACAAATTTCAATTTTGAATGTAAGAATTACTACTTACTTAAAATACTATAAATCAAATAGAGCTATTTATCAAATCGAATTTACAAAAAAAAATTATCAAAGATATTAAGTATTTATGATAACAGAATTAAGGTATTCAGAAAAAATTACCTTCTGCAATGAAATTTAAAATATTCCAATACAAATTAAATGTATCAATTTGAAAGATATACATACAGATAAAATCAATCTAGCACAATAACTGTGTTTTCTTTAAAAAATATATAAGTTGTATTAAAGTATATCCAAAATTTAATAAAATGAAATTGATAAATCTCTGACGTCTTCTAGCGTATATTACTCGGGAGGAATTCGCAATAAAAAGTAATGGACTTTAAAAAATGTAGTAATATCAATTTTAAATAAAATAATAAAATATAATAAAATTTGTGGTCAATTAACTAGGCTGACTTGGTCATAACAATGGATTCGAATCCCGGTGCCAGCCAAAATATTTTTTCGATTAATTTATTTTATACGTATATATCTTTGTAACTGATACATTTAATTTGTATTAAAATACTACAGAACTGTGTTCAGAAATAACTAAAAATTCACATTAATAATGTGTTATCTTTAAAATATTAAAATATTCCATTTTAATGCAGGTATACTGCACTACAAATGCAGGTATATTGTGCAATACAAATGCAGGTATATTGTGCAATACAAATGCAGATGAATTGAAATACAAATGCAGGTATAGTTCTCCGAATATGATAAGTAACCAATTATTCAGATGACCTAGTGAAATACCCAAAACCCATCACCTTAATCAATAGGCCATTTTAATTTGGCAATTTTTTTTGAGTAAACTGGTTTAACAACAAATTGAGTGACTCAATATCTGCGCCAATCAAAATTCTCCGGGTATTTTTTCACCAGCCCGGCCAACATCTTAATAGTTACATAATTAGACTCACATTCAGAATTTGGTATTTGACATTTCGTTCAGACCGAAGTTCAAGAGAGTTCAATGCTACAAGCATTATTAAGCGAAAACTCAACAATGATCTCATAAAGCGGCCATTTTGTATCATTAGTCTAATTCAAAAAAAGAACGCTGCGAACATTGGATCACGATCGCAGTAATTAATTACGTATTGAACAATATTAGTGTTCAATTATGTTAAGAATTGACCAAACAGTCCATCGTCGATCCGCGTATTACATTCCAATGGTCAATCAAACTGTGTGAGCACGAATTAGATTTCAAAATTGTATAATTAAAATGGAACAGTAATCAGCTAGGCACCAAATCCCGAGCGGGAGAATATATATGTGATAATGATGTTCAGTGGCGAAAGCAAAATAATGAGCCCCAATGCAAAGTGAAAGGGCCCTTGTAGAATGTATTGTACCTATCTACTTATATAAGATACTAGACCGGTCAATACCCGGTATAGCTTGGAATTCAGATTAATTAATAATTTAAAATAGGGTTTAGGGAGAGGAGAACGCCTTTGTTAGTCTCAGGCCCTAAATATCTACGATGTATTTTTGAAATTTGGTCCTGGCAATGGGTTGGTTAAATGTCCGGGATATACAGACAGACAGACAGACATTGAGTTATATAGATAAAAATAATAATATTGAGGCTACGGTGTTTTATCTATTAAATAGTAATAACAAAATTGGTCTCATAACTCTTATAATATTCCTATTTTCACGATAAAATCGGTGAATTTCTATACGCACTCGCAACTCAAAATAAATTATTAATTCGCTATAACGAGATTTTTGCTTTACGCTACTGTATACTTCAATAGATTTTGATTATGAAAATGTGTACGTATATTGTATATAGACTGACGTTTATTTACGTGAACATATGCTCCAAATTTTTCTCAGTTGCACTTTAGGACTATCATAGATAATCACCTCCCTCTACCTGGACCAAATTTGGTGTATCCTAATCTAACCTGAGCTTATTTTAAATTATAACAGTCTAAATAAAATAAATCCTTGGTAACACGGTTAAAATATATATTTTTTTAAATAATTATGAAAAATGAAAAATTTTTTTAAGTATGTTACGGTTGTGTTTTTATCCCACTGTTGTACAAATTGAATTAATTCCCTATTCATACTGTGATTGTTACGAATCTGGCGATAATAATTAGGGACCACCTCACATGCGCCGCCGCGGCCACGCGAGCGCAGCCCCTCCATCGTGAAGTAAGATATTAAGATGTATTCCAGGCACCTGGAGCGCCCCGCTGGCTGACCCGTGACCCTCGGAGCATTTCTCATTCCGGGACCCGTTGGCAGTATCACACGGCTCGAACATAAATATTATAATAAATTCAAAGATAATATCGATCAAATTATTTTTTTATAAATCGTGTCCGTAAAATAAAATGATGCGCTTTGTGAAATGTCGCCATATAGATGCTACGTGCTATGTAGAATGTTACAAAAGTAAGAGATGCAAATGACGTTCCACCTCCATAGTTTGTATGCTTTTTGAGTAGGTATATCGCCAATTTTTTTTAAAGGTAAATTAAACAGAAGGGAATATTAAAGATTTTCATTTAAATTATTTACGTTAAATTACAATGGTTGGTTTGTTAGAATTTCCGCAGTGAAAACGGCGTTCATATTGTACACTCCGATTGGCACCACTGGATTTTCTAATTTATAATAATCTACATGTGTGTGTGTGTGAATTTTGCCACCTTTCTTTCGGAAGCTAAGAGGACGGTAACTGGCAGGTGTTATTTTTATTCCATCCCGTGCTTCGACCAGTCCAACGGTCCAAATAAACCACCAGTGTGCGCTTCGGTCGATCGAATCTAAAGAAGACAACCCGGCTAAAAAACAACAACATCGAACCAGAAAGGCAGAAATTAATAATGTTAGTGCGGTTCATATATCTTAGTGTTAATCGTAAACCTGGAAACCAGCTATCAAAAGCATTCACATAAACATAATTTGGTCCTTCGAGCCGGATTTCAACCAGCGACCTATGGATGTTTACTGAAAACAAAATTTCAAAATTTAGATTTTCACATAAGTTTCAATTATTTTGAGTGTTTACATGACATTATATCTATTTTAGTAGCATTTTTTTAAGGTTTTGGGAAGGAAGTTAACATTTCATTCGGTGATCTGTCTACTACACTAGTTTTTTACTGCAGTACCTATAGCTAAGTTACTATAAATATGATATTAAAAATATTTTTTCGCAGTGAAATTTTGTTCGACCAATTTAAAATCAATCAATTTATAAAATTAACATTTAAATAGTGACATAATAACATGTACCAATCATATATCTCTTTAATGAGAATTGAGCATTGCCAGGTAGCCTCACATTTGAACTCAATAGATTCCCCAATGTGTAAATGTGGTGCCGAGAAGGTAACCCATGACCATATATCTCCTCAGTGGTAATTTTCAACTCCCTTTAACTTGTGTCATCTTTTTTCCCTTATAATATTATTGTACTTTTTTCTATAAAATTAAGTTTTAACTTAAGAAGAAGAAGAAGAGTTACATATAGAAATTAATTTGACGGATTTAGAAGTAGAACTGATATTTCTTAAAAGCAAACGAGTAGCTTGTTGGTTTAGTGGTCAAGACGTTGGCCTAGCCAAACACCTTCGCGAATTGTAGCGAAGAAATTCAAATTATAAGTAGTTAACCAACACCGGGCACGGTCGGCTAGTAAATAATAAAATTAAAATAATTGAAAAAGAATGGCTTAGCCCTTGTGATGCGGGCGCGCGGGGCTGGCTCCATTAGGTGCACCTATTGACGTCTTATTTCTGACTGACCTCAGCGCGGCCACCCATTTATTTATATTATCCCGTCTTTATTATTATTATTATTATTATCCTATATTCCGTACTGCTTCTCGGGTTTCGTACGGACAGCTGTTTCGGAGGGCGGTCATTATTCAATATCCAATACTCAATATACACACTCGGAAGTTGAACGCGTTAGTCTTTAATGTTATGGATGTTAAGTGGATTTCGACAGAAATACTGCATAGGTTCTCGTCACGCAACTTACGTAAAATTCCTTACAGATCTGTACGTAAATGGAACTGGCGTCTCTTCTGGATTTAACTACGTGTTTTGTAGATGATTTTAACACGGTAACACGTGCCAATGTCTAGACTATGCCTCAAACGTTACGTTAAGTTTAATTAAAGGTTTTCGCAAGCTTTAGTGCATAGATCTTGTCTCTTGCGGTTTTTGAAGATAATTTCTTTAAGAAAATCTAAACCGACATTTCGGCGCGATAGCGCTTACCATTGTCACTTTTTCGTGGGATAGATAAATCTCAATTATGGGAGATGAATAGAAGTATTTTTAATATAATTGCGATACCAAATCGTCACCGTCAGCAGCAACACTACAAATCATCTAAAAATTGTGTACTTTACAGGAGAGAGACAGAACTAGTTTTTAATATTAGAATTAATCAAGTATTACTTACCTTTCTAGAGTTGTAAAGAGGATCAGATTCTTCTGAACTGAAATTGAACTAAACATAGATACGATTCCCTTGACTTGTGCACAGCTGACAGGGAGGTTACAGATTGCAGTGGTGATTACATTTATTTGATTTGCACGCCCCTAGCGGACGCTATCGTGAAACTATGGATAACGAAAATTCAAATCAAATTATATAATATAAATATCTTAATTTGATAAAAAATTGAGATATGCGGTGTTGCTGCTTAGGTGACGAAATATGTTCCATAATGTTCTTAATTTAGTACACTAAATAATTTGAATAGTTTTAACGTGTTCCATTATTTTTAATTCCTCTCAATGATATACTGAACATCGTCGGGAATAATAACAAATAACTAATAAAATCAAATCATTTATGGGGAGAATAGGGTATATGAGCGGTTACCAAAACTAGTTAAGAACACCGGTATATATACAAAAAATATATATTTCTGTATACCTACTTTTTCGACTATATAGGTTGAGACGCGTATAAATTCATATTTACCCCCTTATTATTTTAAACAACATATCGAAAATAATCGCAAGGGGAGTAACTGTAATGTGAATAATTATTCAGGAAATAAAAATAATAATTTGCCGCCCCTAATACTTAAATCCCTAAAGTCCACCCGTCGGACATTTTTTGCGCGCTCGCTTAACAACAGGACGTCCCCTGCCATTTCGCGAACAATGCAGATCTAAAATGAATATCAATTTGCAAGCCGCGGCAGCAATAAAGCCATCATTCCATGTTACACCGTGAAGCAATCACCGTGATGCAGCGCACGGTATTTCATTATGTTTGGTACCGAATTCATACGAAGCTTAGCCGTTTGAACGGAACAAATTGCTTCAACCGAACGCCACACAGTACAGATTTTTTTCTGATTGTACCTACCGGGATACCAAGAAAAAAATCCCCACAAAACAGTACATTAATAGTCTCTGTTGCTCTTACTATATGTTATGCTACAATCGTAATATGTAACAAAGTTTTTGAAATTTACACAAATAATAATATAATATTAATGTTTAATGAAAACACATTTTATTGAAAAAATTGCAATTTTAAAACATAGTTCTTTGATAATTAAAACACTCGAATCACAAATATATTCAAAAACAAATCCATTTGTCGATTTTTTTTTTAAATAAATATTTTTACTATAATATCCAAACACGTGATTAAATCATTCATTTATATAGTTATTTAAACATGTAACTTGTAAGCTTGACTTTCACGAAACTGCTCTACATGATGCAGTAAAACACAAATCCAGATGATTCTAGCGGTAATCACAGTTAGGCTAATCCATCTTAACCGCTAACTTAATGACATTGCGTGAACTGTCAAAATTACACGATCGGATATCACTGAAATAAATTACTATTTGGGTGAATATCGGGCGGTCTAAATTACAATATAACCGATACATTCACCATCATTCATCATAACAGTGTCTGTTATGCTTTAGAAAGTCCAAATCATTAACTATCTATTAAGTTATTTTTCTTATGATGTCTGGCAGCTTCATCTTCTGGGTACCATATTCACACAAAATTTTAGCGACAATTGGCCCTTCGGCCTCGTATTTTAATTTCATGACTAACTTGTATACGTGGTATTCACCGCGAAGTACTTGTGCCACCTGAAAACCTGCTCATTTTTAACCAGTACCATTCACAGTATCCTTAGTTATTCTTCTACAGAACCACATTTTAAAGGCTTTTGCGGGCTTCGATTGTTCATGAAGTCCAAGTCTATCTTGCCTATAGTTAAATTGGTAACAGTTTACTTCAAACTATGTTTATAAGAATTCAGACTATAAGATATGGGAAACCTTCGGCGTGGAGCCCCTACTTCTATAATAATATTATATAAATATTTCAGTACGAATTAAATGCATCGATTAAAAAAATATACATGCAGATAAACTCAATTTATCATAAAATAATTTTAGCTGCCATCGGGATTAAATTTTAAAATATTGTTTCGATAAATTGAGTTTGAATCTGTATGTATATCTTTCTAATTCGTGCATTTAATTTGTATTAAAATATCACAGAACTATGTTCTGAAAAAAATAAAACTTCACAAACGATATAGTGTATGTCTTTAAAATATTAATATTTCTAATTGATTTTATATATATATATCGAAAAATATTGTTGGTGCGCTACCAAGATTCGAACCTGGATCTCTTTCCAAACCGGCGAAAGTGCATTATCCGACTATACTACAGCGACATTATTATTGACGTCAAATTTTTAAACCTACATATATGTTACACTTTTTCAAATTAATGCATCTATCGTTCCATTATTTGAAAGCCATCTTACTTTGTTTTTACAGAATCTCAAATACCTTTGACTAAACCGATAGCAGACGCCAGAATTAACTATTCAACTATTCATTTTATTAAATTTTAATATCACAGATCGTCTGTTCTGAATAATTACAACTTCACAATAAGAATGTGTACTCCTTATAATAAATATTTCAATTAATTGGCTTGCGAATGCCAGATTATCAAGATTAAGCTGGGATTAACAGCAATAAATACTGTATAAAGAAAAATTGGAACTTGATTAGTCAATAAGTACTGAATCAGTGGAAGATAGAAGTGTCTTGTCGAGAGATTAGGCCCTCTAAGATAAGGAATTACAAAATCTCTATCCTACAAGAGTTATAGAAAGACTTTTGGATATGTTACCAGAAGATATCATGGAAGTTTCTAGAAGCTTGTGATCATAGGGACAGTGAGAAAGAAAACGGTCTCCTACAAGATTTATAGACCAACTAAAGGAGGTCACACATAGAGTCTTCTTTAAATACTGCAATCAATATGACTCGTTTTATCAGTCCAAGTGTTGCTGAAGAGCTTTGTTTTCGAACTACACACTGTCCCACGCGTTGAGCACGTGCATCCGCTGGGCAGAGTATTCATAGGGAAGGATCTTTTAGATAGATCAGGGAACTACGACGCTCAGCATGAACACATGATGAAGAAGAAAACGAACGATAAATAAGAGTGGCATTACTTCATATTGTACCTCCCCACTAACTTCTTCACCTCACTTCAGGTGGATGGTGCGGGCACTGTTAGTTGTTAGGTTAGCCCAGATGAGTGCCACTGATCTGAGCTAATAACCTCGCTGACAATGATGACTGCCGCATTATTTGACTACCGGGGGACCGTTGCCAGGTCGCCACATTATTGTTATTAATATTATTACTTCTACAAAACTCGAGACGCATACCTGTGGGGTTCCGCCGAGATTTATTGCGTGCTTCGGACGCTGACCAAACAGACTACTGACAAAACTCACTAAATATTTGTGATGTTTTAATCATTTTTATTTTATTATTGAGAATTTAAAACAATGCATTATAATAAATACGGACCATTGACATGTTTGGGATGAGAATGGGTCAATTATTTTATCATCATTAAATGTGAAATGATTTCATCTTAATATAGTTAATATTTAATACAACTCACGATCCTACATAACACAAAGCATCTGCCTGTGAAAGACATTGACCCCGCCCAAACGATATCATTTAAAAAAAAAAGTTAATAAATATAATTAAATTACTACAATTGTTTTTTTTTTATTTGATACATTCATTATTACATGCGTTGTTCACTCATTCATAAATGTATGTCAATCAAATCGCTATGCAGTTAGACAAATACGTTACAGAATAATTTATATATAAAAATATTTTTTTAAATCGATATATGTTTCGTACACCATACATGTAGATTTAATTCGCCCAGATATACATTTTAAGCCGTTCAGCAAAGTGCCCTTCATGTCATCTTATGTCATTGATACTGTTTTGTCTGACAGGTGTAAAAACAATTTAGTTTTAATCCAGATGACTGTAGGTGTTAGGGCCGTCCGATTGCGCAGGACCGTAGGAAGGACCCCCGCCGTTTTGTAGAACGCTTAGGCCCTTCGTTGAACTTTTTGTATTCTTTTTTTTGTTCTTTTATTTTCGGTACCCCGCGGTGAACCAAACGTAATGCCCCCCTCGCCGCTGCGCCCCTGACTTGCTGTGACCAAAATGTCACGCTCGAAAATGATACCGTTTTAATGAATAAGTTAATTGTCAGAAAAGCCAAGTGCGAAAGTGAGCGATTTGTCTTGTTAACATTTAACTGTTGACAGACAACAATTAACAATCTTTAGAAGACTCACAGAAACTATATGTGCTGTGTGTTTTAAGAAATTGTGAAATTATTTCCTTCTGAGTTGAGAAACCATGACCTCACTAGGATTATATAGCTCGGATTAGTTGGATTTTTGCAAATATATCCCAAACTCATGACGTTTTTTTCAATATCAATTATAGCTCTTATGCGTTATTTTGAATTCAATAAAAAAGTTTTGAATTAGAAAATATCGTATTTACAGAATTAATTTTAGTTACAAAATGGTGTTGGTCGGACTACTAACTCTATTTTATTAATATTTATGGTTTATGTTTATACAGGGTGTTTTTTTTTTATCAAAAATAATAATCTATAATATATTTGATATTATTAGTCACGGCTTACGTTAGACTTTCAATTTTAATTTTAAACCAGGCAACCAGCTAGATCAGTCTGAATAAAATGGATAAAGACGATACATTATAAACAAATGTAAAAAATGAGAACATCTTTCAGTTATCTTGATTTAAATAAAAATAAAAACCGAATTTGCTTTACAAGACCACACAGGTACTAACACATTCAGAAGAAATGTAATACTATTGATAGAAAACAATTTGCGACATCGCAACTGAAGTGAAATATTACTTGATACATTGTGCTATTCTTCATTGATCTGTGACAAAAACCAAAACGCACAAAGCGCCAAAGCGGTTTTCTCGCGGGAGTACTTCATTCATTATGTCACCATTGGCACCATGGTAGGTGCATTGATCTGGTGTCATCGAACATTTAGCAAAATTAATGAATTGCCCTGCCCCTCTGCAGGATGTGTGGTCGCCCCGTTCAAATCACTCGGGGATAGGAAGACCACGATTCCTGTAGATAATACAATGCAACACTTGGAAAATTAATGGACATCTGTACATAGCCAAATTTATTTAGGATAAGTACTGAAGTCATGTGAGATTTTTTTTTCAAAATATCGGAATATTGTTGTAAATTATTTTGATTATTTTTATTTAAATTTACCAACGCGTTTAATGACAGATTTATCTACCTCGGTATTTTTAGATCTACCAACATATATTGAGTTAATTTATTTGGAAATCTATCCAAAGTACGGAAAATGATACTTTACATACCACACCATTTTTATTCACATTTTGAAATCATTCGCAACCACTTCATCTACTATGTATATAGATACATACATAATATTACAATCATGCACATATATTTGAATGGAAAACGATTATAGATTGGCTACTAAGACGTATTATATACAGTTGGCGTAGAGTAGGCTAATTTGATCAATTTAACTAATATAGTAACCGGTCTCAAGAACTAACAGTATTTTACGCACTTGCGAGTCTAATCCAAACATTGACTAACTAATTTGCTCGTAGCTAATGAGGTTGCCTATTTGTAAAATTGAATTAAATATATCATGAATCACATTCGTTCGCATGTTTTGTTTTGACGTAAAATTAATTGCGCTTTTATTTATTTATACGAAATTTAATGTAATTAATACAGTGGTTCTATACCAGTGGGGTGCGTACCGTTAAAACGTGAGAGATGATTATAAATAAATAAATATAAATAATCTATGAAATATGCCGTTAAAAAAATAATTAAATTTGATCCATATAAGGAAACTAAATTCTGTCAAACAAGCCTTGTGTATCACTTTAATCATTAATTATATTGTTTGTTTAATTTAATAACAATTTTATTAGTTTTGTTAATATTTTTTATTAGAAACTAAATGAAAGAATGTGACTTGAGTCTTGACTTCATATTTATGTAAAAGATTTATTTAATACTTATATACTAGTTTGCAAGTCATATATATTAAGATATCGAAAGGAGGGTGACTGCAGGGAATGAAGTGAACGGCGCTTTGAATCTAATTATATCTAACGGAAACTCGTCAACTGAGGCAAGACTAGCGGTACACAATAGTTCTGGTACCGACCCTGATGTATGGAAGTGGGGTATGGATTAGAGATCACTTAGGCGTAGATGTGGCAGATCCATTTAAGACACGAGTAAAGAATTAAGAAATTAGAAAAGAATGTAAAGTTGATGATAGTATAATGGATAAGATTAATAAAATATCACTTAGTTGATTTGGTCATATGGAACGGATGAATGAGGAGAAAATGTAAGGTAAGAAAGATATGTGACGCAGATTTTGATAGCACCAGAAATAAAGGACGCCCGCGTAAGACTTGGCATGACCAGGGAAACCAGATACTGGAGGATGGTCCTGTTAGAAGACTCAACAATCGGCAAGCTTGTATGACAAGATGTGTAAATATGGATGAGGTAAGAATTGTGTGTTAGGACAGAAGAGTCTGGCGCTTTGGTCAGAAGAGTCTGGGTCTCTGCCTACCCCCGCGGGGAAACGGCGTGATAGTAAATTAGTTAATTAGTTACCTAATACAGCTATTCCCAACATGTATTGCATAAATGCGTATCACCAAAACCAAAATTCAAAAATGTATTTATTAGTGGTACTGAAATTTTAGAATTTTGGTTTAGATATACGTAACAATATATATATATATATATATATATATATATATATATATATATATATATAACCAATTCTCACCTCTCAATCTCCGCGTTTATTAAATTTTTGAAAGTTGTATATATGTTAGTATGTGAACTTGTTTCGAGATATATCTGATATTTGTTTAATAACAGTGCATTTGTAGGAAAAAATCCAGTAATTTTTTTTCTTGGACATATTGATAATATTTTATATGTTCAATATAAAAATATTTAAAACAATTATAAAATATATGTATATATATTTTTAATATAAAAACACGATGTTTGAATGCCAAATCCTCGCAGCTTCTTTCTAAATATTTGTTACGTATATCCAAACCAAAATACTCGGAGACACAAAATACACTTTATTCGCAGAGATTGAGGGGTGAGAATTGGTTATATATATATATATATGTATAAAGTGATCACTCGACTTAACCGATGACAGGTTGTAAGCCCTGTAATTACCTCATACTTCTATACATTTTCTATTAAATATAAATACCTTCGTCTCTATGAGATATCTGATATTTGTTTATATAAAATATGTTCCTATACATGTCTGGTCACTCCAGCAAGCCCACCTCACACAGTCGAAAGAATAATGTTCAAATGCGGTGATTACACAATAGAAACATCGGTGTTAACATGTTTCTTTATTCCTGCTTCCATTCTCTGTCTTTAGGGACCCCGGGATAAGGGATAAGGGCCCCCCTCGGGTCGCCCATTGGAGTAGATATCCCTAATTTATTGGCTATGACCAGGACCGAGAAATGATTTGTGGCACCCAACTGCCTAACAATCAATAGAGAATTATTCTATTAACCCCGTTTCAGAGAGTGAGAATGTGATAGTGAGCGTGGTGGCTGACGGGTTGTGACGTTTTATGTTGTATTAATGGAGACGTAAATTTAAAAAAAATGAATGAATGAACGTGCGGTCAGGCTGTTGTTTTTTATAAAATGTAAAATATCGTTCAAACTATAAAGCGAGTCACTAAATCAATTTAATATATTTTGTAGATATATTTCATTTAAACAATAATAATACTTTGTGTGTGTCACGCATAACTATATATGAAATAAAACTGATACATTACCTTGGAGTTAAGTGTCAAAATGATATTTTTGTTCTGAAAATACATTTTTAAAATATTTAATCCATTTATATCGTCAGAAATTTATTTTTTATTGTTGTGCTGCTGTACCGTGGGTAAGTATCTAATTAAATTATTACTTATTTTCACATAAACCATCCAATACCTATGCCTTTTTTACGCCCGTTCTTAATCTGGTTTAAAATAATATTTGGATAGATAAATATTATAACAAAGTGAGTAGTTAGAAGTTAATCTGAAGTAAATAAATATATATTTTTTTTAAATTAAGATGCGTACACGAAATACGTGTCACGTCAATATTCTTACTATTTTCTAACTAAGCTAAAGGCTTGTGCTACGATAATAGTACTAACTTTATGACATTAGATCACTAGTCGAGTATGATAACTTCTAGAACACGAGCACGTTAATATTTCTGTGTACATTTGATTATCGGATGAGATATATTACGTACTATTATATGTTATAACTTTGTCTTGTGCGAGTGCTTTATTCTTGCCATGTTTTTGTATTGCGAATAAATAAATGTTGAGAAATGTATATCTGTTGATCTGTTTTTAATGTTGTGCTCGTAAGTGGTCGCTTCGCATCAAAACATTTTTTCAATACCAGTTTTCAATCAAAAGTACAGTTTTTTCGAGTCGATAACAACTAATTGAGTGGCTAATTTAAAGAATAAATCTACTTCCTGGGCTACAGAAATCGTTAAAAATAAATCTCTCACTAAAAACATAGTGACTACCGCGTGATACATCATTGATTATATCAGCAATCAAAGAGAAAATAAATGAAGACCAAAAAACGTTTCGGCATACTAACTTTCAGGCGGATAGATAATTCAAACTGTCAACAGGTAAAGTGGCGACAAAACGTTTTGACCTCAGGGTTGACGTCACAGGGTCACGTTCATTCATTGTCTAGATAGATTTGAATCTATGACGGGTTTCTTTTAATATTGTGTTAAATTTTTACAAGGACCCAACACGTCAGCGAACGTGCACGCAGTAAATTTGTAAACCTTTTTACAAAAACATTTATTAAAGGTAAAAAAATAATTTAAAGCGATTCTAAAAGATTCGTATCGTGTGGATTACTTATTTATTTATTTTCATACCATTTCTTTCGAATTATTAATTGTACAATAGTCGTCATTTTAAAACGGATGATTGACGAACTTAGCTAGATTCGGTCAATTATTATGAAAAGTTATCGAGTTTAGAAAGTCTGTTATATCCCACATATGTGTAAAAAAATTTAATGGAACGTGGTTTAACAGTCTCCCAGTTATGATAATAAAAAGTGCATTGTAATATTCCGGAAATTGTGTCATGAGATTATTTGTATCGAAATCTACCAAAAATCTGTAAACTTTATATTGTAACGACAAATTCTATTACAAGAATCATAAACATGAGATAAAACAATATTTAGTTATCTTTCATTCACTGCCTTTTTTTTCAAAATTAATTATTTTATTAAATGTTTAATCCGTACGTGTCCGACATATTGATACATTATAAAAACCTGTTTGGAGATAAAAGATAAAAAAATATATCAAGCTAATTTAACGTTTTAAGCATACTTAGGTATGTATAAAGTAACACGTAAAAATATTAAAAATACAATTTTGTAGAAATCTGTCGGTATTTGAATACCTACTTATTAAGGAGCCCGTCCACGAAGGTAGATACCATTGCTACTCTTATATGTACACACGGTACCTACGAACAGGTATATTTTATAATAGTGAATATCGAAAATCAAATATACACATTTTGCTACTTTAAAGACAAGTGTTGCCTTGAAGTGACTTCTTTATAATTACATATAGGTATCTGTGCACCTCTCGAGAGAATATCGTATGTGTTGCGTTACATGTACCCTAGCCTATGTGTACCTAGAAATGATATAGTAAATAATTAACAAATTATGAATGAATATTGCTGATTTTAGCATGGGTTAGTCACGTGATTGAATAGTTATAAATACGCATGTTACGGATGTTAATGACACCAGAAGTGGAGAACGTCATACAATCAGAAAATGGAAGATGGTCCCGATAGATGGTCATAAAAAACGAGACAAGATTTGTATGTCGGGACAGAAGACTGTGATTTTGTATCCTCTTTGATTTCTATCGAGGGGTAGATGGTGTGATGGTAAGTGACGGTTTGTTTCGATATATTCAAAATATAAATATTACACGGATTCATACGCCCCAAGATTATTTTTGAATGTTTTAAACAATTATTTTATTTTATTAAGGAGAACACACTTTTATTGTGAAGTTGTAATTAATTTTTCAGAACGTAGGTCTGTAAGATTTTTTTAAATAATAATTAAATGTATTAAATAAAATGATATACATATATAAATAATTTTATCGAAAACTGTATTGTTGTTACTACTTCACAATAAGAATGTATTCTCCTTAATAATATATATAAGTTGAATCAATGTGTCCAAAATTTAATAAAAATTAATTGTTAATTCTGGTGACTGCTATCGGTTTACTCAAAAGTATTTGAGATTTTCCATAAAAACAAAGTAGATAACTTTCAAATAAATGGTAAGGTAGATGTATTAATTTTAAAAATGTAACATATGGTTCGAAAATTTGTTAACATAGCACAGTTAAATAATGCACCTTCCCCGGATTGGAAAGAGATCCCGGTAGCAACAACAATATATTTTTCGATAAAATTGATTATATATGTATATCTTTATTTACTACATCTCAAGATAAATCCGAAATAAGAGTCGAGCTATGTAAAAAAGTTATATAATAGTTAAAATAAGGAAAAATCATAATAAAAAAAAGTAATAACACGCATACATGCCTCAGACGCATGTGTAAACCATTTGATTCCCACACAAATCCCCCCTCCCCCTCAACCGCGTTCACAAATCTTTTTTTTTCAAGTTCAGTTGTTGTTGTTTTGTTTCGTGCAAAATAAAAACGATAAATCTACATTGAGTAGTTGTTAGTCTAGTGGTTAAGACACTCGTGATCTGGTGATCGGGGTGTCTAGTCCGTTAATAGTTGCTTATTTTCATTTATTAACGCGCTTTTTCACACACTTTCGTGACACATTTTAAAACATACACCATGTTAAAATATGTCCGGTATTAATAAACATAATCGCAAAATGAAAACGTTCAACAGCGCGTCATTCGCGATAAAAAGCCGGCGATAAATTGTGTAAAAATTGTCGAAGCCGGATCAAATTGATTCCGTTTCTGTCTCGATTATAGAATCCCGCGGGTGAGAGTTGACAGTAAGTATTAATTTAAGAGGCTCGGAACAGAATGAATCTGCTCCGAGACATGATTGCCGTCGGGCGGAATTTTTATTACCGACCGGGACACCCAGGCGCGCCGGGCCGATATCACACGCTAAATTAAGGCGAGCGGATAAAAAACGTCCGCTTTTCGGGACAGAAAAGAAACAAACGAGCGATGATATAAAACTACAGTATAAAGGACGCCCTAGGTGGCGAACGCTTTTTGTGGAACTCTCATTCTAAAGTTTATGGCTGGCGAAGATTTAAATAATATTCATTTAGGCGCGACCGGCGCGGTGGCTTTCAGTGTTACCGCAAAGCTGCGCGGGCGCGCGCGCACGATGGCGAGCACCGGAAATATTGTCAGCACACTAAACATTATAATCTATCAAACGATTTTGTTAGACTAGTAAGTAAGATACTCGTCTAGTTATCTAGTGGTCGGAGGTTTGATCCTCATTTCAGGAGACTAGCAAGTTAGTTATATTTTCATAGCACAATCGTTTAGCATAATATGAAAATACTAAAAATATTGATGTGACAAAATTTAATGAATGTATAGTTTAGATAAAAAAATTATTATAATTAATAACTATAATAAAATGGTGTCGAAAAAACCGCGAGAATTTTTACTTTGCTCAGCTCACTTGTCGCCTAATATTTTTTTCGTATTAGATGGAACGTTGATGACTTTATAATAATACCATATTTTGTCATCATTTTCATCGCCTTATCCTAAGAATGTCCAGCTAAAATCTTCATAGAGTCTTTTTTACTGTTTATCCCGGGTTAGTACTGAACGAACCAGCCCCCTGGGCCACCTTCTATTTAGAGTTGTCAAGAAAATATATCTTGGTATTCTCAAGATTTGTCCAAGCCACTTTAGGAGCTTCATACCTAGGATTTCCCTTGTATCGGTACTTCTCACTCGGACCAATAATGATACTACTGCTACTATACTTCCGTATTTATGAAAAAATAATCTTCTTCTAGCACTAACTGGTAGAATAAGATTTTGGCTGTGTGCGAATATGTATTTTATTAGTAAATTTTTTAACAAGTGGGATATCTGCCGAAGTATTTATTAAACACATTTAAAAAAAAAACGGTATATTTCCACAAAATACCAACTCATACATATCCACGTCTGTATGACTGCGATTTCACTTAATACTATATTGAATATACAACATTACGAAAAAACACAAATATATTTTAATGTATTTTTAGATTTATTAACAAGAAAAAAAAACTGAAATTACATCAATATGGCTTATTTTATTTTTGACATTTCTAGATTATATGTATTATTTTATATAATATGTTATATTACTCTGTTAATTATACCCCTACGAAAGTTTATTAAAACAATATACTTTGATGTATTTTTTTAAGTTTTTTTTTTCGGAAAAATGCACATTTTGACTTAACAGGTCAATTTAAATATATCTGTACTGTAAACCATTCATCGTTGAATTCAATCAAGTGAATTAGCTGAAAGTCTATAGATAATATGTAACTGATATGTCAAATTTAAGATAGAATTACTCTAAAAAATCATCAAACAAACCGATATGCTGCTTTATTCGAGTTTCTACACAGCTAACATCGCACGCCATCAAACGGTGTATATAGGAATCTATTAAAAATGTGTGCGGAAAAATTTCCGGACGCGTAGATTTTTAAAGCATGTCTGCTTAAATATAGCAAAATGATACGAAATTTAGTGATTCTCGGTTCGCGCGATCGAAGCTCTCTGCGTGCGGCGGCCCTGAGGTAGGCGGGCCGGCCGCAACACTTGGGCCATGTAATTATGATACTTCAGGTCCACCCCGGGCCATAATGCTTTACGTCTAAATTATTTTCGGCCTTTCGTGAAAGAAATATAGCCTAATGGGTCGCTCCAACACACGCGGCGGCCGGATCGATTGTTTATACTTTTCGTTTATTATTTTTTTTATTATTCAATATTTAAATTGTCTCTTCTACGGTTGATTTGTGGCTATTCCGTTTTAAATAGCTGTTAAACGCTCCTTCGGAGTGTGTTACTATAAATTATTTATATCCGAGTGTTCCACTTCTCGGAGTGTCGAACGAATGTTTCTGTTTATGTACTCAGTGGTCACAGTTTCAAGCTCGAGCCGGAATTGTTATTTATTCGAGGTTTGATCGCTTTTTGTACTACAGTTAAATTGAAACTTTTCAGTTAGATATAATCACATTACATAATGACGCATAAGTTTGTAGCGTTTTTGTTTCTATTGCAATAATTCCTGTCATTTTTATGTGTCATAATATTGTTTTATTTAAATACGTATTGAATTTAAAATTTTTAGAAAATTTACGCTTTGTTTATGAAAATTAATATTTTCAACATTATTATAGGTAATAGCGATAAATCCTGTAAGCAGGCAAGATCTAGCTAATGATGATGACATTTGAAAGAAAATTATTAAATATTTAATTTATCTACCAATGAACTAATTTACATTCACGCCGCGTACTCGTGGAGGTAGGCAGAGAAGACAGTATCCACATTCGTACATCATGCATAATCGTCTGCTGTTGAGGTGAGATATGACGCAACTGCTGACTGCACCAGAAAGAATTGGTACGACCAGGTAAACTAAATATTGGAGGACGGCCCTGTCATAAGCTACAAAATTTGACCAGCGTTTATGCGAAGTTGTATGAAAGTGAACAAGTCAAGAGTGGTAGGAAGGTACCTATGTCAGAACAGAAAAGTTTGGTATTCTTTCCTTTCAGTAACCATAACAAATTTAAACATTGTTGATAAACATATTTGAATTTTCCATTATGCCATAAAGTGCCTTAAAGGATTTGCCATAAAATGCTTTAAAGGATTTGCCATAAAATGCTTTAAAGATTTTGTCATAAAGTGCTTTAAAGAATTTTCAAATAAGTATATATAAAATTGTCCCTTCGTTAGTACGTAGATAATAGTGATAGTAAAGTTATGTGACTATGACGATGGTTAGAAACTAAGATTTAACTGTTGGAGGCTCACTTTCTAGTGTATCAGTCATTGCTCGAAGAATTACTAATAATCAATTAGTAATCATCGTTAGAATCGAATACAATCACAGTCACAATACCGGTTTAACCCATCATAGTAAGTAAGTGCTTATGTAACGTTTTCTCTATCGTAGACTGCACTCGTTCATCGTAATAACTAATGAAATTGCATCCATGTCGAGATTGCGATAGAATTAAATAGATTTAATTAAAAAGGTATGCTCGCAGTCAGCTCGCTAATAATATCTAGATCCCCAACCCATTAGTGCTCGGATTACATCAATAGATTGCCTACATACAGCCAGCGACCTTTCGTCAGCCATCTGTCAAACGGCTCGTGCTCTCGCAATATTGCGATACAAATGTTATTGAAATAACACAAAGAATGGAAACGTAATACCGTTTTACAGTTCGCATGTATTATTACATACAGTAGCCCCCCAAGCGCGGAGCCTCAACAATAATATATTATTTGCCCTTTTTGTTTTATTTCTTCGTCGAGGACCTCCTGCCGGCTGCATTGTGAGGTGTTGAAAATGCTGCTAAACAATGTAGCCCGCGTTAGAACTTGACAAATTGTTGCGCATTGTTCAAACTACCATCAGGTAATTATGTATTTAGGGGGCTTTCTTTAAACGTAGATAAGTGTGAGAAAGATGAATCGTTAAATTTAGGAGGTAGTTCTGGAATTCTGCAAATTATTTAAATGTTTTATTACATATTATACCATATTAATAATACACTGACGTATCCCATTCGCTTACTCGCTTACTTGCGTGATGAAAAATAATTCCGGTGTACTCTACTCTCATCGTATTCTTAAATTATTTAAAATAATTATTTATTAATAAGGGTGTCATTGTTAATAAACTTCATCATTATGTTTATATTTAAGTTTGTTTAAATAAAAATATCTGTTAAATTTCATATTTCAATTGGCGGCAAGATAGATAACAACACTATTAAACATGAATACATTAAAATTAACTAAACGTTCAATATCGCTAGCAATTAAAATTTAATTGTTACCCTTAACGGATGGTGGTATTTCTGTTTTATTACATTATAAATACCTATATTTATGTGTTTTTTATTTTTATTTGATTTCAGTGCCGATAAATCGGCTGTATTAGAAAATAACTTTATTATGAAGCTCGCATCAATATAAACATTTTCACATTATTAATACATTAAGTACTTACTAAATATTATTTGAATGCAAGCCTGTTAGCCAATAGCAAAGAGATTATATTCACTAGAAATGAAGTATGCTCTTGTACACAGTAAAACGTTGAAGCCAGATGGTGAGGTATGCGGGGAACGGCATTCGGGTTATTCGGCAATGATCGGTAATTCTCGAAAATACCTGAACGTAAAGGGCGTTACTTGCAATAATTTCTTTGGCCATTTCCTACCTCACTTGGTGCATATAAAGTACTTGTTCTGAGGCAGGTAGCCAAAAGTTATACAGTAGCTTTACAGTTGTACAGTCTAATATTAATAGTATAAAATATAATACCGTTTTATTTTTATATGTTCCGCGAATTGGCATAACTCTTAGGCATAAATATATTTCCCATGTTTATGCGCGGTTTGATGGAATTATTAATTTTTAAAAATAACACACTTTTTATAAAACACATTTATGTAACATTGGTCGGTTTCGTAACAACACCATCTTCGTCAGGACGGACGTTGAGTTAGTGTACGTCCGTCCTGGTGAATATATTGTAATATCAAAATCGATCGACTTTAAATTAATCAAAGTATTTTATTAACTAAGTTTGTTTAATTTTTCAATTAACCTTTCTTCTCCGATGATGTAAACTGGGTTGACATTGCCTCTAATTGTGTAATATTATGCCTCTAATTGTGCAAATATAGAGCTCACATTATAGGTATTTCTCCATAATATATTTATGTATATGATAAAATAATTAAAATATCTAAGTATTTACCATACGCAACAATAAAAAATGTTTTCTCGAAGAACCTGATGTGAATTTTTCAATACATACAGGTATGTGTACGTACGGTGTAGTGCGGAAGGCAAAGTGCGCGAGTGCGAAGTGCGGATACCAATCGTCGCTTTAGTTGGTGGCAGTTAGTGACAGCATACACTGGCCGAATTAGACAAGTCTTTGTGCTGTCTTTTCGTATGACCAATATTTTTTCTCATAATTAGCACTTTTTCACAATATTCACTTATATATACATCAACTATTATTTTAAGTATGAATATAAGTAGGTAATATTTTTCAGACTTAAAAATCGCTAATGTTTCCATGCACACTGAGTTTACAGCACCGGAACGCGCGTTATTATTTTAGCACCGTATGGGAAAGGTTAAATTTTAAATATAGTTCAATGTCAATGTTCATATAAATTAACAAAATAATGTTAATAAAGTTTAAATATACAATTCCACGTCTTAAAAATAGTTATAAATAAATAATATTAGTAGGTACTTCAAAATAAATATTTTTTAACGACAACCCATCAAAAATACATTATAACTCGGAAGGCTGTACCGAACAAAATGTATACAGAGTATCCTATTTCTTTAGTATCAGATCAACCCGTGCGATAAACTTGGCAGTTGTTGGTGTAATAGTTTGGTTCATTGTTGCACAGGGTATGTATGTCAGTCATCAAGGGAGGATAGGCTGGGGGTTTTTATGCAGAGGGTAGATTAGACATTGTGACGACAGTGCTATTATGAAACTAGCCATCTGCAGATAATAGATTACATCTGTGTTTTTGCTGCTATTAAAAAAATTGGTAAACTAAAATTTGTTATTTTCGACAAGTTTCTCAATATAAATTCATTATTAAAGAGAACACATTCTAATCGTAAAGTTGTAATTATTCAGAACATACTCGTAGGTCTGTGATATTATAAGTACAAATTAAATATATTAATTTGTATATATATACGTATAAAATCAATTTTATCGAAAAATAGTGTTGTTTCTACCGGTATTCGAACCTGGATCTCTTTCAATCGGGGAAAGTGCATTTCCGATTATGCTACACCAACACAGTGGATTGACGACAAATTTTCGAACCTACATGTTACACTTTTCAAATTAATACATCTATTATACTAATACATCTATTATATTAATACATTTTGATGCTGTTTTGAGTCAAAAATATAATTGATTTTGATACTCAGCCATTCTGTATTAAACCTAAATTTTTATTTTTTCTTTTTTGCTTAATTTTCCTTTCTTTTTATCTCATTTAAATCAATACTTTCAATTTCTGTTTTATATATATTCCATGCTAATTGTATTTCTGAACATGTTTTTTTTATAATTAATTTTCTAAAAGTCCATAAGGGCGAGAATACACTATGAAATAAATAATGTACCTGTATTAAAAAATCTTTAAAAAATACTCCTGATTTCCAAGTGTGCAATAAAATATTTTTAAATAAAAATGTATTCATGATATATTTATACACAATAGAATTTGTCTAAATATGAACTATACATAAAAATACTAGTAACATATGTTTAACAAAAGTAAAAATCTTTTTTTTTACTATTTCGTAAGTGTTTATTCACTTAACAAGTTGAGTGGAAGTAAAGTTAAGAAATAGGTGCCTAAGTACTGTAGGTGCCCGCTGTGTCAGTATCATTCTAAAATGTCTACGGAAGTTATGTAACATTTTAAACTAATATGATTATATACAATTAGGTATGTATCAACTTCCCGTAGGTGTAATTTAAAGAATGTAGAATTTATTTAATAATTCCAAATTTAAACGTGATAGATAAATCTAATAAACATGACAGTATGTAGGTGGGTTTATCGGCTAATCTATTTTGTATTTACAAACGATTGTTATTAATCGAAAGGAAAAGTAAATATTTTTCAAAACTGTTATTATTCAACTCCCTAAATATTATTTAAAATTCTCATAAAATAACTTTATTATAAGAAATTGAGTATTACAAATAATTCTTAATTTAAAAATGTTAATTAATAACTAGTCATTACCAAAAATTACAACACTTGTCAAATAACAGCTACCTTACATATCGGTTTTGCAGACAACTTTTAAAGGCTGTTTTTTTAGAGGTTTGATAGCCAATTTGACAGCTGATTTGGACTTAGTTCGGTTTACTATTTCACCATGAATAGACTTATATACTGTTGTATATAATGTTAGAACAAAGCTTGCAAATTTATTTCAAAAATTGTGGTTCAATTCACAAAACTTACCTTGCGCTACATCCATTTTACGGTCGACATAATTTTCCATCCGGGTAAGTAATTCAAATAACCATGGATCGTGTTTGCACCACGCATACTCTAATTAATAATACGCATTCGCAGAGACTATGTACAGTGCGCACCGAAAAAGCTGTTGATGCAGTGGAGCATAGTATTGAGGAGGACCCGAATGGGTCAATTCGCCATCCTGCACTGCAATTTTTCGACTTTTTCGATCCCCAATTGAATATCATTTATGTGAAAGAGCTGTGGTTTCCACAATACGGCTTAACACGCCACAGCGTGCGCCGTATACAATTTATTGAAGGAAACATTTGATGAGCTCATAATTTCGCGTAATGGACCTGTAAATTGGCCTGCAATCGTGTGATTTAACACATGTGAAGATATGTGAAGTCGCTAGTATACGCCGATAAACCAGAGACGATACATGACTTAGAACCCAACATTCGTAGCGTTATTGCCGATATAATTAAAATTATCTTTTCAATAAAACCAATACCATGGCCTTTACCACGATTTTTATGTGTTTTATTTAATTTTCAAATTCTATACCTCTAAAAAAAACACCTTTTATAATGTAACAATGATAATTTAAGAATAAATATGTTCTAACCTCGATCAACAATCTTCCCGAAGAGGTTCTTCCCTCTGAGGAAGTTCCTCGTGGAACAGTTCCACCTCCTATTTCTGAACTGAAACTGGCATTCGGCGATAGCTTGGTTGGCTCCTTTCGCCACTGCCGTCAGCACGCCCGGGTTTTCCCGCGCCAGCCGTCTCTGCTTCCTCCTCAGGGTGTGTTGGACCATGGGGTCTGTGTACAACACACCGGGGGGTGGGGACAAGGGAGACAGGTTGTTCGGTTCTCCAGCCTTCGCGATTCCCCTAGTAAAAAAACAATACAATTTTAAACTGTTTCAATAGAACTTTAGTTACGTCAAAATGACAATGTGAAAATATGTTGTTTCTATACAACTATCGTGTACGCTACCGACAAAATTATTACACTCGCGTCCTTGTATGCCCTTTGAGTATTCATGCAGTTTGAAAATCATTATATTAATTCATTATTATTTATTATCTTCAGAATTCAGGATTGTTAAAGTACGAATTGGGAAGATGAACTTTGATATGTAACCAATATATCGTAAACAGTGGTATGTTTTGAACACATTGTGTAGAATTTACAATTCAGACGTTAAATATAATTATCATTGTTTATATATTTAATATTTAAACAATAGTAAAGAAATACGCGTTGGTAAAAAAATCGTATGTCTACTATATCAGATATGTAATTGTAAGCAGTAGCAACAAAACGCAACCACACATTGACATAAAAGCTTATATTTATTCTACTGTGACTAATTAAACTTCACAATCTATTTTTCACCCGGCCCCACGTACAATTAAAAAAAAAGTTATTGCAGGATGCAATGAAGGTTAGTACTTATTCGTTTTTTTTTAAATTTCTAAATAGTTTCAAATGAATTTTAAATGGTTTTATTTTAAATACAAGCAAATATATACCGGGATTTCTGACCTATCCTTCCTTGACTGACAGACTGGTAATTGGTATAAAAGCTTCCAACTAAAGTTAATACTACATATCAGTGTATATAGTGTAGACATTGATATATAATATGTGTATATGATATATGGAGATATTTTTTAAGAAGAAAGATTGCATGAAAAATACACGAAACTATAGAAAATGTGCTTTTGCTCAGTAACGTGAATGGATTTCACCCATCAAAAATTTCTCACGGCAGTTGACTGGCTACACGACGCATTCCGGTGTTCCTGGAATCGAATGTTGACACGGACTACATGACAATCCTATCACCGCTCGTCCGATGCACTCCGCATTATTTCTTCTCGTAAAACAAAAGTTGAAGAGTCAATATTTATATTTTTTATCTTTATTATTCCCCGGCACACCGTGTCTCGCCTTTATTTGTCTTTACTCATACAGGAATCTATAGATAGCGAAATGTAAGCCTTCATCCGTAGGTGTGTCTTTTTCTATGTAGAGCAAATATTGCCCATTCGAAGAGACTTTTTCTTTCCTGCCAACGTCTGTCTACCTTAACCGAGTATTGGTAGGGTGTCATGTTTAACAATCCGTATAAATATTGGACTCCACTAACTATATTTGTTATTTTGACATATTTAGTGCCTGGCTTATCTCCGAGCACACACAGTCTAAAACTTGTGTCAGGAGAATGTTTACCCCTTCATTCGTGAGTAAACGTTAAACTTACATCAAATCCATATTACTGGACATGGATTTAGATGAGAAATTTTATTATTTAAATCTATTTATAATATGAATCAAATATAACACATCACTTTTCAAACATAAAAACTCTACAAACTATTTTGAAGGACATTTTGTGACCATCATTAGGATTGAAGAAAATACAGACCCAGTATGTAACGATACACAAATGTTTTGTGAATTTCACCAGCAACTCTACAATCAGTCATATGATTAGCGAATAAACGTACCAAAACATTACCATCGTCTGTCATCTTATATTGCATTTGATAGTGCGACCATAGATAAAAAAATAAAATGCGACGCGAGATGCTTGCAAGTCGTAAAAATTCATGCAATTTCGCTAATGTATATTTTTTCTCACTCCTAATAAAGAAAATGTATACTTTATTTCAAAGTGAATATATGTTTACGTACCTAATGTTATTGAATATATAAAAGAGAAAACATTTAAGTGTTCTCAATTTAATATCTATCTTAAAAACGACATATTTGATACTTTGACGAATAAGAGTTTTCACATTTAAGATCGAAATTCTACAACATAATCAGATTAAAGTCATATATAAAAGATGGGAAAGCGTTATATTATTATGGCTTAGTAGAACCTAGCGCCTAGATAGTAGTGGTCGTGGCCATGGTTTCCAAAATTGATAAAACAAAAAAAGAAAATAATAATAAATTGACTACTATTTGAGCAAGTATGGGGTCTAGCCGCCAGGTTGTATCGACAGCACAAATAAAGTTGTTAAGAAAAATAATAATTGAAAAGAAAACTTTATAAAATTTTGCAACCGGTAGAATGTTACTCTACGTTTTTTGTTCAGTGATCGTGTCGATATTACTGAATTTATAATTAAATTGTGTGGAAAGTAATTGGCAGCCAATCATTATTGTGATGCTCTTGTGTAAAATAACAAAGGCAAAATCTGTTTTTCAATTCAGTTAATATTCGGTTCAAAATACAAAAAAATACTAAAGCAGTGGATACAACAGGTGGTTAAATAGAGTCCAGCATTAATCTTTTGGTCAATATTGAACATCCTTTTGAAACTCAAAATATGTGTATTTAGCCTGCTAATCAAACATGCCTACGAGGGTTACAGTATGACACACTTCCTTGCTATATTTTACATCTTAGTAGTTTTGGTGACGTGCAAGTAGGTACCTATTCAGTATTTGATATTTTTATAATCACATCAAAATTACAATTAGGACCAAAATTATATTTGGACGGATAGTTGATAAAAAAGCATCTCTTATTATTCAGTAGTATTAAGTAAACACTAGTAGATATCCTTATATTGCTCGTAATAGAACATTCTTTATTTTTATTTCGAAACATACCCAGATACATTTTTTGATATGGTAGGTCCATCTAACAATGGAATCCAAATTATTAATCGCAATTAAAAAACAAATTACTATTATCGTTATTATTTTAAATAAAGTAACTCCGTATGAAATCACAAAATTTATTAGACGTCTACCGGTTTCGCTTATCTCAAGCTTCATCAGAACGTATTTAAAACTGATCATAAATACAAAAAGAGTGCACTTATATATATATATATATATATATATATATATATACATAAAGAGGGAGATAGAATATAAAATTACATGTGAAAGAGAGAGAGAATACATATATAGTTAAATAGAAAATCAAAGGAGGCAATATAAAATTTTATTAATTTTTTATTTTATGCGAAAGAGAATTCCTAAAAACCAAATTAGTTTAACCATATTAAGTATGTTTCCTATAAAATCAATTTAATACCCATCCCTTAATGTTCCGTTTATCTGTATAATGTATTCTGTTTCTTTCTTTTCCATACAATTTTATATTCTGTCTTCCTTGATGTTCTATTTAACTATATATATATATATATATATATATATATATATATATTCTGTCTCGTAGATACAAACTGTCCGCTTCGCACAGTATAGAAAATGTAAATAGTATAGAAAATAATAAAAACCACCTACTTAGGTGGGTCGCTTATTTATTTATTGAATTTTAATCTATTCGCGGGTTTTATTATTTACTAATATACATAAATATACATTCATACAAACATGTACAAATACGAACATTAAAAAGCTTTAAAATCATTTCAGGTTGACAGTTCAAGCTCTCAAAATTGGGTTGCGATATGAAGTCATTTTACTTTTCATTATCTCAATGGTCGAAATTAAAATAAATATCTCGAGATGGACCCGTAATTTTGGGAGCCAACCTCCCACTCGGTGGCTAAGCATTAAGATTTGGTGAGAAATTAAAGTTTTATACGCTCCGAACCCCATATTTTAAGTGGTGATTATTGTACCAGTAATATGTCTTCAGATAGCACCGCATTCCACCAAACGGACCTTTTCCAATTAAAACGACAATATCGTACCCGACCCAAAGGCGTAAACGCCACACTGCACCGTCAGAGCCACGTGACTTGGGACTGTTTCACCTCGCGCGATGGTGATATAATAAAATATCTTTTGATATTCGGAAGGGATCTGTTAACAATCAGCACACGGATACTTTACTCACAGGACTCGGGCCCATTATTCTGACCAAT
The DNA here is from genome assembly GCA_022840565.1 of Eubasilissa regina. Classification (NCBI taxonomy): domain Eukaryota; kingdom Metazoa; phylum Arthropoda; class Insecta; order Trichoptera; family Phryganeidae; genus Eubasilissa; species Eubasilissa regina. The sequence continues at coordinate 35,804,937 of JAINEB010000018.1, forward strand.
CTTATCTCGCTCGGCCATGTAAGGCTATTAGTTAAACCTTAATAGATATAAAGGTTTTTTTTTTGTTAAGTGATCCAACATCCTTTATCCGAAGATGGTTCATTATGTATGCAATGAAGACTCAAGAAGCCGATGTTATACGAAATATTTTTGTTATATTTGCTGGAAACTTGAATTCGACAACTGATTTTCATAACAAAAATACATCAACGATTGGTAAATTACAAAACCCGGCAAATCTTATATCTCTGACTAAATTACGAGTCGAAAATGTTCAAAGGATATGAGCAAATTCTACACTCTTATGGAAAAAAATTTTTTTTTTAATTTTTTACAAAATCGTGTTAAGCTTGAAGTCATTGTCCTTCGAAAAAAATAGTTGCGAAATTGTTCAATTATTAATGTATATCTTTGCTCCAGTCCCTAACTCATCTAACAAAAAATAGTCTAGACGCTCATAATTTGGAATTAATAAAATATTTAAATTAATCAAAATAATCGCATAATTACGATTTTTTTTTAAATAATTATATCTCTGACACGGTTCAGATTAGGCACATGTTCCTTGAATATTTTTGACTCGTAATTTAGTCAGGTATCCACACACCCATAAAATATTGTGGACTAGGTCTATTACATTCTGTATACTGTTATATTACACATTTTAGCATGTCCGATATCTGTCTATGAAAAGTTCTAAGAGCACAGTAAAAGATATACTAAGTGTCAAAAATATTAAGATGATAATATAAAAAACTGCATACAACAGCGTTTTGACTGAATGATGATTTCGTGGGAAGTGGGGTTTGCTGGGGAGCGGTTGTGGAGAAGGGGATTCAAGTGGGATAAAAATTTTAGACGGTTCTAGAGTGTTCCAAAAATTAAAAAGTTTCCGCCCTCCACCCGTGAATATCAGCTAGTTGTCTACCGGGTTTATCATTTAAGTTTTCTATAAAAATTGTTATTAATTAATAATTATAAAGTATGTAGATATACAATGAATTCAACGTGCATAAAATATTGACGATGTACATAAAAAAGTATCGATAATTCAGACATGAAAAGAAAATATTTCTGAAATATTCCTAGCATACAAAATTATATCTCAATCTGTAGTCGGATTTTTATTGTTCATCGCCTGTTAAGTACCTACATTCTCAAAGTTATTAATTTGATAATCATTTAAACAATGAATAAATATATGTTCATATTTACAAATTATAAATAAGTACTAAAAATCATCAATAAACAGAAAGTTGTGTAATTAGCTACCTTCCTCCACAAATAAAATATTTCACCAAGCGTTGTGTAAAGATTTTAGAAATTTATTCCGCTCCGAAATGCAAAATTTGATAAAAAAAATACACCGTAACTTCTAATCTTTTAAGGGTTTTATGTGAAGGGCCTCAACTATTTATGTTAGCGATTTAGAAGGTTTCTGCTGGAGTAATTGTAATCCGATCATGTAGTTATTTAAAGCAGAAATCGCACACAAGATATTAATAGCTCTTTTGGTAGGTGCCCCAAACCTTATTAATACCTGTAAGTCTTCCTTTTCACAGAGCAGAGATGAATTATTTTCAAAAAAATATTATCAGTGCTCATTGCTTAAGTACTGCCCCGTGTTGTCGTAGTGACCATGTTAATCCATGTGTCTTGCAACCTTCTTCTTCTTTTTCATAGACTTGCCTGCTGTGATAGATATGTCTTATATTAATAAAGATATAATATTTATGTATAATGTGTGACAGTCATCTAGGATTGTCGGAATGACGCCGATAATGTTTATCCTTTGCGAGATTTCAAACATTATTTTTTTTAATATCTTACCAGCCGCACGATTGATTATCTTGAATCAATAATCATCAGAATAAATATCAGAATCAAGTATTAGAAATCAAATGAATTCAATACCCTTTTAATCTCATTATTTTCGTCATCAAAATATTATCCCAGCTTCGAAAATGCAACGCAAATTTTGCTACGCAAAGGAAATAGAACATTGCAAAAATGCTTATCTATCTATTCAGTAAGTTATATATTTTTTTAAATGTATACTATATAAGTATAGCTACATTAATAATGATATGTAGTCGCAAGAACAAGACTTATAATTGTAATTCATAGAAAAAATGCAAACAATTTCAAAGAAAGGTAGAATTTCATTCACGGGGAAAAAAATTGAGGCATTTTAGCAGAGTAAATTAGATCTCCGTATCAGAGGTCCGCATATACCCCGCTGGCGGCTGGGGACGTCCGTATGGCGTCACAAGCGCCTCCGTGACGCAATGTCGGGAGCGAAGTTGTACGTGCCAGGTTCACGGGTCACGAGGGCTACGCGCCTGCGTGAGAATTCGTGGCAATCGGTGGCCATCTCTGGAGACCTGTGACAAGTCGTGACGGGGAGATTCACACCGCGGCCGCGACAATGCGACGGCGGCTGCCTTTGACGGCGATGGTATCCTCGGCGATAGGAAATGGAGCGTGGAAGTTAATAGTTCTCGCGGATCTTGCAAGATAAGCGGAAGTGCACGGCCTCCGCGTGCAGGCTGCAAGTTATGTTGACCTCGGTGCGAGCATTCAAGTGTGGTAGGTATTTTATGAATAATTTGCTTAGTAAAAACAAAGCTCGAGTGTTACATTTTACTATGACGCATTCGTATTCTTGGAGTTAATAAGAAAAATATATTTTAATATATTAAAATATATTTTTATTATTATTATTATTGTAAACGTTGTGATTTACATCATTTTGTTGTAATCAAATTTGTATCACGTAACGAACTACTTTATGCAGTACTAAAGTAAAGTAAATCTACATACCTACTATACAATATTTTCTAGCTGCTTTTATTAAATTGCTGTGTTATAATATTAACAATGATTTATTTTTATACAGTATTAGTTTTTTTCTTAACCACCTTATTCTTTATTTCAATACATTTATCTCATCCTAGTTTTGAACCATAAATAATAATATGTACGACTTTCCGGTCTCGATCGACGATACTCAACATTGGACACTTACAACAAGCCTCATCTGAGGTAGTCCAGAATCGTTGTACGGACTATGAGAGGTTGAATAAGAAATGAAGTTATTCGCAGTAGAACCAAAATAAAGAATAATAAAGTTGCTATGTCAATGGGGTGAACATCTCATCTCTTCAAGCCAGAAAAAAATTAGCTTTTGTAAACGCTGAAACCATGCATATGTCAAAAAAAAAAAACAATCAAGTCATAACATGAAAATTTAGGGATGTCTGTTTATTTAAGTTGACTTCACATATTTCATTCTCCAAATACAATGGTTGAAAGAATGGGATAAATTTCCTCGTAATGACGTTCGTTTTAAAAATGCTTCGGTCGTATTTATATTTTTTATTTGAATTTTCATAACATCCGTCCGCTGCACGATAATTAATGCACAAAATCACATGTAGAATATTTTGTACCAAAATATTTTTTAAATGTACTTGAAATGTATGTTGCGTGTCACAAAAAGTGACATGGCAGAATAGTCCTTATAATAATAGGTACAAAGTGAATATTATGTTCCAGGCCAATTTTATTTAGATAGCATTTTTATTTTACAAATATTTGTTAATCCTTATTTAGGAATCGTGAAGAATAGTTAATTACAATTTATAATAAAGTATTTAATACTTTGACAACGTGTTAAAGTCATTAATACATTAAAACAAACACATTTCCGACTTTTAGAAAAAAATCATCATGAGCGATGAAGCTCACTTACTTAGCGGATTTTTTAATAAACAAAACAACCTTTATTGGGGGCACTGAAAATCCTGAATTGATTCACCAATGACCTTTACACCCACGCAGAGTTACTGTATGGTGCGGCGCAATGAGGGTCCTATGTCTTTCAGGGTGCAAGAGGTAATACTGTAAAAACTTATTGGTGTCCAAATTCGGTCGATTAGGCCTGTAACACAATATTTTCCCGATAATATTCATAACATTCATCTCGAAGGCGTCGAGCATGTTTCTTTCTTTCTTTCATTCAAATTAAAATATGACCAATACGATTAATAACTATTCTTCAATTCAAATTACAAATGCTAACGTGAACAAATTTTAAAAGCTCTGAATCGCTCATATAAATATCATATATTTTTGTCTACTGTATTCAACATTGCACGGTGTACACTTACTTTCGTTCGGACGAAAACGAGAGCAGTCCAGTAAGAGGATTCTGCAGCGCTGTATTTATTACGAATCGGTCGAGAAAAATGTTTGTTGCCATATTGAAAAAATATAAACACCTCACATTGCGGGTAATTGAAGTGCCAGGAATCGAGTGCGTGTGCGAACTGCGCAATAACCCACCGAGTACCTACTGGCGAAGTTCTTTCTTTCGGGACGTCACCTTGTGGAACATGGAACGGGATTAATAATCGGAGCATTATTTTAAATTAAATTCTGTGGTGTGATCGCGTGAAACATGATGCTTTTATGTGGTAAAAAAATTAACGACGAGGAAGGTGCAATAAATAAATATATTGTCACACGATTAATACATTTAATCTATCATGATTATAAATTTATTATCGTTGTATATTAAATATGCTATAAATACATAAAAATGTATTTATTACAACGCTAGAAACAAGTGGGCCGAGGCGAAGGATGTCATTAACAAAAAAATTAATGTTGTTGCGTTGACTAAATTGTCGGAGAAGTGAGAGTGATGTGACGAAGATTGGCGGAGGACCTAAGAGAGTGGCAATGATACGATCTTCATTCAGCAGTGGATTGACAATGACTGATGATATCATTAGTTGCTTATATTTTTCCTACTCTTTATACCTTTAATTAGGTACCAATTAATATCATAACTTCATTTGATATAGAAATTTGAATAAACAGAACTGCTATTAAAATTGTTATATTTACGAGTATATTATCTTTCGTTTAAATATTTAACGTTTTTATAATGTGTTTTTAATGCAGAAAAGTTATTTACACAAGGATTCATTTATTATCATGGTATGTAAGAAGGCAGTAGAAATACGCATTAAGTACAAAAAAACCTGCAGGTAATGTTTGGAACAAGTAGACGAGTTTGTGTATTTGGGAAGTATGTTTGATAGAAACGGAAAGGGGAAAAATATATCAAAAAGGACGGTGACTGCTGGGAATAAAGTAAAAGTCGCTTTGAATGCAATAATATCTAATGGGAACATGTCGATTGAGGCAAAACTAGGGTTACACTTGGTACCGATACTAAATGCAATGGAAACGAGATCACTTTGGTGTATATGTGGCATATCAATTTATGATAGAGAAAAGAACGAAAAACCTAAGAGAGAATGTTAAGGTGATTTTAGCAAAGTTTATAGGATTAAAAAAGGATCATTTAGATGGTTTGGTCAAATGAAACGGGAGGACTAATAAGGAAAGAATAGTACGTAAGATACATGACGCGTGTCCTAATAAACCAGAAATAGAGGACGTCCGCGGAAGACTGCTCTATTAGGTAAAACAGATACTGGAATATGATCATGTTAGAAGCCTCAATGATCGACGATCTCACTTGCGAAGATGTATGAATTAGTGATGAGTAAAAATGCTACTCATGACTCACTGGTGTGATTGTGATTGATATTCGATAATATCGGTGATTGAAAACTACGATTGTGATCACAGTTTTATTACTAATACGCACGCGCCACACGATATCACAATACCTGAAATAAATAAATAAATTTTAAAAATTTAGCTTAATTACTTATATTATTCAATCTTTATTTTCGTTAAAAACAAATATATAATTTAATATCATCAAAAAGAGAATGAAAATCCCTAAAAAATGTAAGTTTATTTTTCGGGTCAAATTCTCAGTATTTCGGTTCAAATGTGTATAACATTTTGGAGAATCTACTAGATCAGTGATCGGCAAACCGTGGCTCGCGAGCCGCATGTGGCTCTTTAGCCTCTTGTGTGTGGCTCTGCCGCAAATGACCACGTGCGGGCGCTAATGGTGGTTATATCGCGTAAAATAGTGCATGATCTTAACGAATAGCGTGCGCTATGTCGGCTCGCTCTTGGCGCTTTTATGTTAATTTTTTAAGAATGCGTGCAAATTGTGAGTAATTCATGTTCTGTAAAAAATAAGTGCATATATAATTTCAACAATAAAAAAACGTAATATTTATTTATTTTCTAAATTACATACATACAAACAATTAAAAATAAATCGTATTTGTAAAAACATATTTATGGCTCTCAAAAATAACTGTTGTGCTACTCATATTTGGCTCTTTTGGTTCAAGAGTTTGGCGATTCCTGTACTAGATGACTCTTATCACGAATTATAACATCATTCCTTCATGAATATTTTCGTTTCATATGCACATGCGCCGAATCACGGTTCACAATCAAATATAAATAATCACGATATTCCCAGATATTCAATCACTTGACTCACGGTTCGTGATTTTGATCTCATCACTAGTATAAATATGGATGATGCGAGGATAGTGCGACGCTCTATCCTTTCTGCCTACCTCCGCATGAACAGGCGTAATTGTATCTTAGTCGCACCATTCATTTCGACCCCCCAAGAAGGAATACAACGAATAACGAAACGATGGCGTTCGCACGTAAACAAGCATATTGTCAACATGCAGAGTAGTAAATTGTACTATATGATATTTTACGTAGATACCCACACACGTACACAAGCGGCCATCAGACGAGCGCACGTGAGCATTTACTCCAAAAAATAATTGAAACACAACGGGCAAGGTTTGCAATAATAGTAATGACGGTCCACGGTACACCAGTACGGTAATAATCTGACACGATGGCACGTCTCGAATTTATTAATCGCTATAATAAAATGGTATAAAGGCAATTTGAATAATGTGATCAAAATGTTTTTTGTGCATGCAACAAATAAATTTGTTTAGTCGCCGGGCGAGCGTGGAGAATCGAACAACGTAAGCTCACGGCTTCGCATTTATGAAAGGAAAATAACCACCTCGTTAAAAGACGTATTTGGTTATAGAAATAAAATAATATTTAATTATTTTTACACTACCTACAAATGTAACAATAATTTTATGTTATAATAGCAATGAAATAATGTTAATAAATTAAACTACCCTAGACACAAGCTGTGGTCATAAATTAATCAATAATTACATATGAATTAAATATATTAATTAGAAAGATATACATATAAAATCAATTTTATCGAAAAATATTCTTGTTGTGCTATCGGAATTCGAACCTGGATCTCTTTCCAAACCGGGGAAGGTGCATTATTCAACTATGCTACAGCGACGATATTTTTAGCGACATATTTTCGAACCTATATGTTACCTTTTTGATATTAATACATTTAATCATTCCATTATTTGAAAGAGCCGTCTACCTTATTTTATATGTTTATCTTTCTAATTAATATATTTAATTTATATTTAAAATATCACAGACCAATGTTCTGAATAATTACAACTTCATAATAAGAATGTGTTCTCCTAATAATTAATTAATTAATTAAAACAGAATATTGAATAACTATATAAAATAATTTTTGTGCATTTTTCACTACATAAAATATATACTTAACCAAAATACTAATATTTTAAAGGGAACACATTATTATTCGCGAAGTTGTAGTTTTTTTAGAACATAGTTCTGTGGTATTCTAATACAAATTAAATAGAACAATTAAAAAGATATACACAGATATACTAAATTTATAGAAAAAAAACATTTAGCTGCCACTGGAATTTGAACCACGATTTCTTACTATTCAGGAAAGAGTGATATATATATATTTTTTTTTTTCGATAAATTGAGTTTACCTGTATGTATATCTTTCCAATTGATGCATGCAATTTGTAATAAAATAAAAATAACCAACTAAATTTAACCACAAATCGTATCCTAAAAATCTTATATTTCTTATAGTCAGGTACTTTAATTACTTTTATAGCGGTTGGTGTATATAAAAATATCACATGGTTGCGGCATAATTTTGTCAAAACGACTAACCACAATGTTTTTGCATTAAATATTAAAAATAAAAAATATTTTTTTAATTAAACAAAGTCCCTTTTTACTAGGTGCCATGAAACTTAAAGATTTATCGCGCTTTTGAAAACTTAGCCTAGGGCAGGCAGTGAGTATAAAAATAATAGAACGTTGATACATGCAGCGGTGAAATATTGCCTATTATGATAATAAATAATTTTCTCCTCGCATACAGCATTAGTGAACTTTAACATCTCGGGCTTAATGAACGCCTGACGGAGCACGCCTTGTAGTCCTCTATATTGCTTTATCTGAAGAGACTTGATATATTCCCATAGGTACACATCTCAGGGTAACCAGATTTTCATTAATCGTTTGTTCCGACCAATTTCGAAAATGGTGTAACTAAATATATTTTTTTAAACTTTTTCTAATGCAGTAGATTGAAATTAGTATGTATCTTATAGTTAAAAAAATTAATGAAATGTAATAGATATAGGAATGCAACCCAAATATTTCTGGTCGTGTGTGATACGTATGGAGTAGGTAATTGTGAAGCGGAATGACATTCACTTGGAAGACTATAATAAAATATCTAGAGTAATGCTATAAAATGGTGGTGTCGTACATGAGTCATATTATGGATTTGATAGCAGATCAGCAAGGTCTGAGAGAAAAATATTAATGAACGAAACTTTCAATTACTTGCATGATTGTTTATGATCGATGTTACATACAAGTAAATATCTACAATGTTCATGTTTATTATTTTAGTCATATCATGATGAATTTGGCGTACCGAGAATGTGACGTCACTTCTGCTAGTCAGCCGTACCAACTTTCCAAACGTTTCGCGTTAAGATGAGACACATTTGAAGTCATTAGGGATCATATCGTTTTGGAACGATTGATTCATGGTCGTATAAACACGATGAAAACATTTCCGACGTTGCTGTTTATTAGCGGTACAACTTTATAGAATAAATATTTATATTTTTTACTAACCTCGTATAAGTAATATAAATTTATATCATTTCATTGGTAATAACAAGCACCGTGATACCTTTCTTCCTACCACTTGTACTATAAAGGTATAAAATCTCTTTTTTATACATAAAATGTATCTTTAATGTTCGTTCTACTCTTCATATATAATTGTTTTTTATACATTGAACTTACTTTAGGTTTTACGTTTTAATTATACGTTATTTAATTACAATATGCATATATATTATGTCTTGTACATTGAACAATGCATTTACGTTAAGTTTTACAAAGTATTTATTTACCTAATCTAATGACATCTTATTTAATTTTTATATACATAATTTTGTACATTGATCATTGCACTTTGTTTACTATTATACCAGAAGAACACTGTCTGCTATAATACAGTAAATTACTAGTGTAGCAGGAAGGGTACCCAAATATATGTCTTACTTTACTCAAATCTTTATCCGATTATAATATAACACGCTGTACTAAGAATCAAATAAATAAATTATTAATAATGACTTAGCTCCTTGTTGTCGGAACTATAATATTAAATGAAATAACGATGATACCGTACAACATACCCAATTAAAATATATATTAGATGATTTACAAAATATTTTCAGTACTTAATATAAAATCATATACGAAAATTGATTGCATTTCCTTTCCATCTTACTCGAGGTATTTTTATAATTAGAATAGTAGTTTTTGTCATTAGTAAAAAACATACAATGTTTTATCTTATTCGTTCAATTGTTTCTGGACCTTAGTAATATTATAATAGAAAAATAAAATGGTCTTTATAATGAAAACAATATTTTTTATTGACATGATTATTCGTCAATGTTTATTAAATTTAAAATTATAGATATAATAACGCAACAACAAGAACCATGGTTACAGCACTTCGGCGCACACTATTGTACGAGATCAATTAGATGCCTTTTAATTGGCTACAGTAGGAATTATTGTTTAGTTCAGCGGTCGGGTATAATTAATGGCATTAATATTGAAAAGATCTGGGATACCGAAACGTTACTTCTGGAGTGTTCTGCTGGGAGTATGATAATTGTTAATCTACTATGTTTTATTGGTGAAAAATGTTCATTTCATGGTGGGTAACGTAATAATGTACGATACGTATGTACCAATGTTTATTAATTCTTTTTCATTTATTAGTTTCTTTATATTATACTAATACTCTACCAAGTACATTGTCTTCATTTACTTTTGTATCATTCCTATAAATGTTCGTTATTTTTTTTATAATATTTTATTCTCTTCTTTGTGTTTTTTGATTTCTTCTAAATCGTGTTTCATTTTGAACTCGGAGATTTAAATTATGCGCCATTATCAAGCCGTCCAAACTAAAATTGTTTTATTGGATATTTTTCATTTAGAGACCAGAACAATTCGCTATGCAGCGTTTCAAAACGGAAAAGCGTATATAAATCTTGCAAACTTTTCACGAAATTTGGCGTTCTGTTATAAATACGATTCGGAAAGTTTGTGTTATTATTGATAAGTGATATATTGTTCGGTATCTGTTGCAAAGACACCATTGCGTAGTCTTAGTGTTAATTCAAAACGTAATTACTAGAATAAGTGAAAATGTCGCCGAAAATCCAAGAGCCTAAATTCTGCACCCTTGACGGCAGTCGAGCATTTCCAGAAGAAATCAATAATTTTTAATGAAAGATTTTGGTCCACACCCATCCGAAATTCTGTTGACTAGAACTTAGGCCTGCAGACCATGGACAACGACGAGTGGATCCTAGAGCATACTGTGGGTGATGCCGAATTTGGTAACAAAATCATCTTTAACGACAAACATTATTTTCACCTCTGCGGATACGTTGGAGAAGCAATTGTAGTATTTGAGGAAGTAAAAACCTAGTGTATGCAGAACAATCATTACATTCGCGTCGAGTTACAGTACGGTGTGATTTTTAGTTGATTGAATGTCCTTTTTTTTGAAAACCCTAAGTTCCAAATAGGTCATTATATTTTATTTTTGTCTTAACGTTTTTCATTATTTTGAACAATATGTTACGCCCATCTATTTCTGTTGTTTTTATATTGTTTTATTTTTACTCCACACTTATCTATTTTTTTATTTTCTGGCCTAAAATAGTCACCTTATCAGGCATCCGGATGAATTGATTGTTGATAATTAATAGTAACATAATTTATTTCCATAACTTTGTTTTGTTGAATGCCAATGAACGAAATAAAATATGGAATGGTTTCATTTCAACAATACTTTAATTTCAATTGTGCATGCATACGGATCAGACTTGTCTCGAGACTCATCCTGAGATGGACGTAAATGACTACACCTACAGAGTTGTCGATCCATTGTCTCAATGATCAAATTATATATTTCGCCCTTTAACCATAAATCTACCAATGTATCATCCGCATGCACCATAATAGCGTGAAGATTAATAAGAGTTATCTCGGAGAGCGCCATGTTTCATCATCTTCCTTCGCGTATTTTGTATGCAGAGTTTCTACTCATCATTCTTGATAAATATCTTCGATGGATCAAAGCCTCTCTCCGTGTACAACAGTCGATGATTTGCGAGCGCTAGAATCGAATCATCAACATGTTAAAAGTTTGCTGCACTATAAAAATAACAATGTCAGGGAATAACGGTTTTAATTATAAATATGACCAGTTTTATGTTAATTTATTCAACGCATCATTTTTCAAAAGTGCGACACAAGCAATTTTACAAAGAAGAGCAACACATCATGGCATTTTTGTTGATTTTCGTAAAAACCGAACACCTGTGCCGTTGCGCGGTTAATTATCATACAAGAATCTTTAAAAATGTATCACATTCCTGCGCCTGCGTGACAAACTCCATTTGCGGCAGTCCGGCTTCCATATCTGGCCGAGAAGTGAAGCGGCCTCAGTTCTGCGTCCGATGCGGACAAATAACAATAATGGTGGCTATTGAATATTCCCAAATAAGGGTCGCTGAAACCTCCGCAAAGGCTGTTATTTATGTACGGTCACCGGGTTTTGCAAGCGTCAGAGATAACTGTATACATAATACGTATTAATTTGAAAACAATCGAGCACAGATTGTCAAGTGGCACTTTAGCGCCTACATGTCGGTACGCAGCATACAATTTATTATTAATTACCGAATTATTGTGAACATATCGATTGCTTCGCGCGACCACAACTAGTGTTTCCATTTTCATAATACCTGTCATGGACGATAGCTAACTACGATGCTGCTTGAAGACAAAAAGGCGTTAAATAAAGTGGTTTATGTCTTGAGTAAATGTACAGAGTGAAAATGAAACATCAGACTCTATAGTTCATTCGGCCGCGGTCAGCGACGTGAAATGTATCGACAGTACCGTATTCATTCTAAAAATATACACCATACGACGTATATTCAATGTTTTTTAGGAAATATAACTAATGATACGTAGCAGAAAAATGTAGAATAGTTATTATATCTCTGGTGTTCCTCATTATTTAAAAAGGTGGTTACAGGACAGCAACAATCAGCAGAACTGGGCTTATAACGTGTGCCACTTATTTCAAAAGTGGCTTAGGTCAATTCAACAAAAAAAAAACGGACGTAGAATTGTTGAAATAAGGAAGTCAAAATGTTGTCATCCATTTAAAAATAATAACATCACTGAATTATACCACTGTGTAATTAAAGCTTGTTATTGTAAATTATCAAGCTTCGGTAAGTTTGGTTAAATTTAGAAATATAATAAGGCTGGCTAATCAAAAACTTTTATTTTAAAATTTACAATTAATTCATTTGAATTGAACCGTTTAATAAAATAATGTGAAATAAAAATACTCTCGGTATATAAAAATCGTATTCAACGAGGGGAAAAATATTACAATGTCATCTAAAACTCGAAATCGCTGATGTTTCTAGAACTTTGATAAGAAAATATTTTAGCGCGACACATCAAATAAAGTTCAAATTTTTTAAGCGCAACTTTATTATTGATATATGAAACCAATCTTGACTTGAAAAGGATTGCTAATTATTTTACATCATATTTAAGACTTCAAACGTAATTTCTTTCTACATTATTTATATATTAATATGTACAGGTATAATAAAATTGTGTTATGTGAACGGAATATAAAATTTACTTTAAATTAATGGTTTAATTCTAATTATAAAGTCATATCAATTAACAATATAGAACTAACTTCTTGGTTTTCTGTGGTTGGGGATTAGATCAGCATCTTATCATTAGATAATTTTATTTATTGATCGAACCATGATATAAGATTTTTAGAGTATATATATTAGTACCGATTTCGTTTAAAAAATATTTGTAATTACTCTATATGTTGTTATTAATATAATTAATAGACACATACAGTCTAATATAATATTTATCAAAAAATATTTTAAGTATTTATTGCACACCTTATGGTTATTCATTTAAGTGGTAAAATACAAAGTTTATTGTATAATTTCATTACATTATACTAACCTAATTTACAAAACAATGTCACTAAAAATAATGAATAAAAATTACTAGTAAGAATTTTAAAGAATACTAACAAGAGCATAAAAAATGTGAACGTATTTTAGGAGCATGTCTAAACATGTTCAAATTTATGAATGAGTTAGGTTCATGATACAAGAATTTTCTGTAATTAAATCAACAGGTCGGTAACAAATTTCTTACCACCACATGCTTCCTCTTCCCTTTCTAGGTTTCGCCTTCCCTCCTGTGACCTCTAGGATAGTGGCCAGCACTATCAGGACCCACAACCACTTCATCTTCAAAATCGTCTCGCGACACAAATAATAAACAAAACAGACGACAACTCTGTTACCGCTCTTCGACAGTACCTTCAAACAACTTATTATCCACAGTCTTGCGCATAAACAGCTGTCGCATTTCTATAAGAAAAAACTAATTAAAATAGTGTCTTCTCCAATCATCCATTTTCACTTTGGCACATTTTACTCGCGAGAAAGTGAAAGTTAGAAATGAAAAATTTTCTCACAAAAATGTATATTTTTTTTTTTTGAAACAATGTCAAGTTCACTTTATTTTTGCAATGTTGCGAGATGAAATCGTGTCAATTTGCAAGTGGACGTCTTAACGCTCGAGGCACTGTTCCGACGCCGCAACTTCAACTATATAAGACGTCGTCTGTCGCATCCGACGCGATCGATCGCCGGCCGATTATTGAGAGTCAATCGGTGTCGGCAGCGCGCGGGAGGCGTTTGACAAGGTACTCTACAGTTAGCGGCGAAGCCTCGCTGAGGTTATGGAGGGGGGCCAGGCTAGACGGTGGGGGTTGGGCGTGGCCTCGCCCAGGTATGGGGCAGGTGAGAGGCCCATTCATTTCGTGGCTTAGTAAGAATTATGCTTTTGCGATGTTTCGTATGTTATTGGGCTTAGTACAAAATTGAGTCAAATTGGAGAATGAAGACTTAACAGTAATTTTTCATTGACTCTGGGGTCCTTATATGATTATCTATAAGGGTCTTTACCTACATAATATATTATATAACTGTACTTATGATAATTAGATTACTAACGAGTGATTAAATGTTATTATTATTAATTATTAGGTGAAAAATTTCATATTCGTAATTAATTAATTTAACATTTTAAATTATGGTATTCAAATTTAATTCCGAAATATGAAGGATACATGGACGCTTTTAAAGAAAAGAAACGATATTTTAATATTTTTTTTTATTGTTTATTAAGTTAGTTTGAGTTAATATCACGTACACTGTTTAAATTTTTTAAAAAATCATGACGGTTTCTATTAATTATATTTTTTATAGTACACCAGATACACGAAAAAGTCGTAGTTTTTTTTAAAAACTAAGGGCTTTTACTACTTGGAGACAAGTGCAATCCAAATTTCTTAAAATATCATACAATAAGGCAATATTCTATTATATTCATTTTAACGTGGAATATATTTTATCACAAAAAGTTAAAAATAGAACGATAGAAATAGTACTTGAAATTTGAAACATACAACATAGAAAGTTCATGAGGAAGGATGGGGTTTAATTTATAAGAACGTTGTTACGTTTTATCGGTGTTTAGTATCTTTGTAAATACCGACGAAAAAAAAATTGTAGAAATAAACGTATCCTATGAATGGATGGTATGATAGGCTATGGTATGGTATTGCATTATAAATCGATCATTACAAATATTTTTTATTGTTATTTAGATAATATATAAATCTGTATCAAATTAATAATTAATGGAACACATACGAACGAATTTATAATTTAAGTGGATTAGAATTTGAAAGCTATAAAAATACTTTTAATTTAATATGTAGACTGTATTCCCCTACTCTGTAATATCCTTGAACAAATTATGATATGAACCTATTTTTCTAAATAATTTGCTGAGTGGCAATTTAAAAAAATATATTTAAGGGTTGCGTTTTTATAAACACACGTATTAAACTTGTCCTAAAATTGACATTTTATTTATTCTTAATTTCAATATTTATTACAATGTTTATAACATTTTATATTTATTTATAAATATGAGAAAAATGTGTTTATCTTGTCGCTATTTATTAGAAAAAATACTATTGAAATCGTCAAAAATTTCAATTCATCAGCATGTTATGTTAGGTTATCAAATAAGAAATAACACAATCAAGTAATTCGATTTTGTTTGTAATTTATTTTTAATTATTTATTTGAAATTAGTTAATTAACGTAAATATAAACGCTAACATTCTTTTACTCGTGATAAAATAATCAAATTTACCTCCGTTCTAACATTAATATTTCAGGTCATGCTGCATCCTGGAGATTGTCCTCTCATCTCGTCGGTGATGCAAGTTTGTGCAGACTCATCCCCTCCCTCTCCCACCCCCCCACGAACACCTTCGTGCTGGGGGTGGGGCGAGTGGCGGCCAACCAGTGCCCGTCTCCCCCCTCCAAACCACCGATACACAAATGAACAGCCATTATCATGTGATTAAAATTTGAAATTTGAAATTGATATGTTGTAGATTATGTTGTATTGGAGCTATTTACACAATTATTGTAATTTAATTACATGGACTGATGTAATCTAAGATACTTACTCGGATGTCTTTCAACGACATGATATTTTAATTAACTCGTATTACAGAATGAGTAATCTAAGAATACGTATTAATTATATATTTTAATGTATGTAAGCGTAAATTGATTGGACATGTCTACGTCACACATGCGATGTTAACTGAAAATAATACTATTCCTCGAAATATGAGAACACCAATTACAGTATGCACCTATTTTTCAAATCTTCCACAGTCATGTATTTTCTAAAAAAGTTCATCGCTTATCTGTAAAAAAATATAAATATTTGAATACAAAAAAAAAACAGATTATATGAATTATTTAGAAAGATACACAAAAAATATATATTTAAGTACTATAATATACTTTAATTCGTATTAAAAAATACCACAGAACTATGTCCTGAAATTACATCTTCACAACAAAAATGTCCTTACATTTAAAATAAAAATGTGATTTTATTAATATTATTAAAAATTGTATCTCTATTTAACTTTGTATAAAGTACTGTGAGTTATTTACTACGTCAACAGGTTTCAATACTAACGTATCTTCGTCAGCGAAGATACGGTTGACGTAAAAATAACTCACAGCGGTTTATACAAATTTAAATATAGATATGTCTAACCACAAAGTTAACGCTACAAACATCAACAATATTAAATTATTATATTATATTAAGGAACGATAACTATTCAAACGTTACACAATACTAGTTATTAATTATGAATATGCGTGATGGCAAGAGCTTCAACGTTAAATTAAATAAACAAGCAGCAAGGATGTGTCTGTCCTTACGAGATTACTCTGTTATGTGTCTATATTATTATTTTTTATTTTTTATTCCCGGAGCTAGAAATAAAACACACGGTGCGACGTGGTTATGCAAGGATCCCGTTATACTTTTTCTTATCAATTTTATAACGTTAAAATAACAGCAATATATAAAGAAGAAAAAATCATATTTTTAATATGCATATTTTCAACATTAAGTTGATAACTATGATAGATAGTCCTAGTATGACATTAATATATAATGTAAAATAAGACGAAATTGGGAACACTATGGTTCGTACCGGTTCGCGCGAACCGGTTCTTAAATTTTATTTTTTTTTGTTTTTCATTCAAATACTTATTTTTAAATTACTCTCAAAGGCATTGTGAAGTACTCAACATCGCCAGAAACAATTAATAATGTATTTTGTGTATTGAGAGCTATGAGTTTTTACCAAATGAATATATGCAAACCGGTTGATATTTTTTTTGGGGAACGTCACTGAGAGGAGTTATCTATGAATCGAAACAACATATCGAATGTTTATTTTTTTTAAATTATTTACATTCCAAAAACATCATATAGTTAACAAATTAGTCTAGACCTCAAAAGTGACATAATTAATACAGCCCCTTGAAAAAGGCATATGTAGATACATATGGAAGTAAATTTTCTTGTTCCGAAGATTGATCGGTTACTTCCCGATGTGAAGTGTTTCGGGAAGTTGATAGTTCAACACGTGCTGCGTCAGAGGGTAAACGGTACAGTCGGTTCATCAATAGCTTAACCAATTTTTGTCTTTAAATATTATTTATTATTAAACACACTAATAATTATAATTATTTTTCAAGGAATTTTTTTTTAACCCATCTGAAAAAAATTTTAAATCAGCGTCAGATAGAGGAAAATTAATTAATCATATTTATCTTTTGTTTTCGTTATATTTTTCTGTTTTACATAAGTACCAGTGACGGTCGATGACTTTTTAAAGAAGGAATGCTAGATAATAAGTTTATACATACTATCAAATATACAAATAGCCCACGAACACTAACTATTTCACAATTTTACAGTTCACTATTTTCGTTAACAGCGTTAGAACATGTTGGTTTCTGTATTATTTTTTTATTTAAATGATGAATTAAATAGATAATCTAATTACATTTAATGTTTTGATAAATCAGCTTCAAGTATTCAAGCCAAACTGTCAAAAACGCGTCACACAAATAAATTCCTCAAAACAATCCGCTCTCTTCGTAATATATATGCTGTTCGATGCATTGTACATTATGGATACAGAACGAATGATAGAATCCACTGTTGCTGGTATACGTGTTTACGCAATTCATAGAAGTTCGAAAATTGAGAATTATTTCGTGGGGTCTCTAAAAGATAGAACGAATTTATTTGCAGCAGTGCTGTTTTCCGCTAGAAACAAAAAGTCTAAAGCTTTTTGACTCTAGAACACAAGGGATGCGGAGCATCCAAAGCATGCATGAAACGACCGCGTCTAATAGGTACTTGTTTTTTTATACAATGTATGGTATCAGTATGGTTAAAATCTATAAATATTCGTTTTTTACTTTTTATTTTGCACTCTTCACATTAATTAGTCATTTTAAGTGAATTTATGCCATTTGTCTACTCCAATGTAATATGTGTGATGTAATACTGATCAGATAGAAAAAATAAAACTGAAAATTTTTAATCAAAATATTAAGTACTATTCGGTTCACCCCATTTTAATAAAACATCGTTCTAAAAGTTAAAAAGTACAGCATAATTATTTATAGGGTGAATATTATGTTCCAAGCTGATGTTATTTTTGAATAACTAGGAAATGAAACACATTTTTTTAATTAGATTTTTATTTATCGATAATTTGGTTTATTACAATTGACATGACATCGGCCAAGTGGCCGTCTCTGACAACGGCATAAATGCGTGCTCTTTTAACCATATTTTTCATGTTGCATATTATTTACAGCAGGATTGCAGAAAATATAGTTTTTTAAATTATACTTGTAAATTTTTTTACTCAAATGTTTTAAAGTTTATATATCTTTATAGATACAATTCATTTAGTCATCAAGAATATTAGTTGTCTGCATTTGATCAAAACGATCTACGATGAGTATATTGTGGCTTATCCGTCAGAACGCGCTGGTGAACTGGCTACAGAATTATAAGATAAAATAATTGTCTCATTACACAGATTGACGTAATTCACACCGTAATTGGAGACGTCATCTGCACTAATAGATACATTGTAACTCAATTATCTCATTTTCTACGCCAATGTTTTTTTTTAAATCTTTGTAATTTTTATGTAAGTAATTATTATTATTTATCTTTGAAATATTTATTATTTATTTCTTTTAAAACCGGAAATAACACTTTGATGCGTAAATGGCTGACTGATCATCCACAATGCGTATTGCCCTACTTTATCCATATGACCACTTCAACCGTATGAACCTTCTCACATTACTAAAGATTTAAAAATGTATTCACACAAAGATACTTCAACAAACTGTTTCGAACCCATACTGACAATTCAAACAAAATTACCACGACAGAGCACAGAGTGGGCTGCGTGTTCGGTTTCGTAATTCTAACATCAGCGTTCTCACATGTCTAGTAATCGCCTTTCAACTAATGTAGCGTTCAAAACACCTGCGTTTAAATCCAAACCCGCAAGGCCAAGCTGCAATCCGACAACGAAGCCATGCATCAAAAAGGTTGAAATCTAGCGCTCTCTCTCGAAAAAAATACGCGTAAATAGTTGATTTTTTCCAATGCGTGGTGCCGGCGTATTGTGATGGATAGATTCGGTTTAAGTGCCGTTGTTGTGTATCTTATTTTACAGTTTAAACATTTATGCGGAGTGCAAATATAAATCTGGATCTATTTATGGACCATTTGACATCTGTTTCGGGCAGCTGCGTGGCGCGCGACTTACATCTTGTATTTATAAGTGTATGTATGTAAGTAGGTACATAAATACAGAATTAAACAAAGTGGCGCTAGTCGAGTTGACATTTCAACTGGTTCCCTATCGTTCAACGAAATTTAAAACCTGACAAACATTTTATTTTTTTTAAATGTTAATTTGCAATCATTTATGTTCTACCCTAATGGGCGGTTGTGTGATCAGTAGTAAGTGTGATATGGTATATTTTTACTATAGTAACTTTTTACTAACGTCCGTAGTTAAAATCATTAGCGGGTTGTTGATACATCAAATTTACTATTGTCAAAGCATAAATGGAGATGTCTATAGGTGCGACAAATAATCATGAAATATGCTTTATTTTATGCATTATCTATGAATTTTTCAATATCTGTCACTTTAGTGGTGATTTTTTTTCGTATTATGAGTAATAATGTACATATATTAAATAACGATATCATCATTGGACGAACTCCCATCACTAAAATAGCGGGATTTTGTGTCAGATGACATTTGGAACAGCTGTGAAAAGTCCACCATATTTAACTATTGATTCTCGTTTTTACTATCGGATATCACGGAAGTAAATGAGTTTTCTACGGAATGTACTATTGAGAAGTAAATATTTCTTTACTAACGATCAAACAACCCGTTTTCGCATTTTTTTTACTATGGTAACTTTTTTATTATAGTTAAAAGTTATTACTGATAACACAACCGGCCCTAAATGTCGTTTAAATATCAAAAACGGAATGTATTGCTGAAGATGGATGCTGCTCTAAATTGTCGATTTGACGGTTGTTTAACGTTCATTTGCGTGTTTTTGTTTTCTCTTAAAATACATGTTTATGTCCATCAAATATCGAAAATAGTATTTAGTCCCAGTTTTGTTGCTGTTTAGTAGTCAAAATAGTATTTAGTCCCAGTTTTGTTGCTGTTTAGTAGTCAAAATAGTATTTAGTCCCAGTTTTGTTGCTGTTTAGTAGTCAAAATAGTATTTAGTCCCAGTTTTGTTGCTGTTTAGTAGTCAAAATAGTATTTAGTCCCAGTTTTGTTGCTGTTTAGTAGTCAAAATAGTATTTGTTTTTGATACAAATAGTATTTACTTTAATTTTTTCCAACCAATTCATGGACAATATAATTTTATTGATATGCTTTAAAATTAAAGCTCTAAAACCAACAACATAAGCAATAATAATTATAATAAGAAGATAACTAATAATACCAGATCGTCATTTGTGAATAAATATAGTTTTATTGATATTGAACAGTGTAGTTGTTTGATTAATTGATCAATTGTTTGAAACATTTTAAATGGCCGATTTAGTGAAATTACGTTTATCTGGTTAGAGAAACTCTGGAGTCAGCTGTGAAGACGACTCAGGATTGGGAATTGTGGAGGTGCTTACGAACCGAGTCTCATCACCAGCATATATCAATTATGACATGAAGGGATAACGAACAGACGGCATCGCGAACTGGATAAGGAGAGCGGAAGAGAGATCATCGGAGAGAGTTGCAAAAGTGACTCGAGGAGGCCAGGGTTCACACAGGGCTATTACTCTATTAATTATGATGATCGTATTATTAAGCTTCTTATAATAGCTTATATAATTTGAATTTATTCTAAGATTTCGAAAAGATCGCTAAAATTATTTTGACATGTATAATACGAGTATTTTAGTAAAAAATGAATGATAAGATAGGCATATGATGCATTTATTTATAGCAAAAGAAATAAAAAATGTCTACGAAAGACCAGATATTTTGAAATATGTTTAGTCCAGCTTGTATGTGAAGATATGTATGTGTCTAAAGCAAGAGTTGATTATTATTAAAAAAGGCACTTATTTAATAATATTTTGTTTCATATTTTTATACTTATTTATTTACTGATCTCTGATAAGTAGATTTATCATCAGATATTTGTTACGTGTATTATACGTTATTGTTGTATTATAAATATTCTATAATAAATAAGTTGTTGAAATGCAAATGATGAACAGCTCTTTATTAATTTAGTGTAAGCACTCAATATCCATACGTTTAATAGCATTTAAAAATAACCTCAAAATAAAACAGCTTATTTGAAAAAAAAAAAGAGTAAATTAAGTTGTTTGACATTTAGAACTGAATGATGTCAGAGTTTTTGCTCGTGAGCGGAAGTTTATGGTCCCATCAGATGAGCGTAAAATACAATTTACGCCGTGTTAAATAATATTACTACAAGGTGTAAATCAATGCTTGTATATATTAGGAAAATTACTTTGCTTCTAATTTGAAAATATTCAAATTAATGCACAACTTTATTTATTAATGCTAACACTGGCATTTAGAAAAATTTTGTGGATTTAATAATTGATTAGAAAAATAATATTTAAATTTAAATTAATACAATGGTTTACCAAAGTATTTTTATGCCATTTAGCAATAGCCAAAATAGTAGCTAAAATAATTTAACAACGTATTTCAAGATACGTATAAAAGATATTAAAATACAAACAGAAGATTTCTTGGTAATTAAACAATTTTTTTTAACGTTAAAGCTAAATTCAAATATTTACTAATTAAGCTATGGGTTTTAATCCTTCCGGTAATCTTTGAAATTAGTTTTATTAAGTTAGCTCTGTAGACACATTAAAATTTATGTATACTTGCATACGCAATATTTTTATAACTTTATTTTAATACAAATTAAATGTATCAACTAAAATCTATGTAAATATATTAAAATATAATAATAATGTGTTCTCCTTAAAAAATAAAAATAATACTTTATTTTCATATTTTCGTAGAAAGCAATCACTTTGTGGTTTAACATATTAGATTAAATAGAATACAATTATTTTGTATGAAAGCATGAAATTTATTATACCTCAATCGGTTTCGTTTATCTCAAGCTTCATCAGGACGTATTTAAAAATTTTATAAATTGACGAGATAAGCGAAACCGGTTGACGTACAATATATGTCGTGGTTTCATACAAATTGTTTGTATTTTATTTAAATTTTATTTTCAGTCGTGAATTTGTTAACAGTTGTGTTAAAAATTTATTTCTATTGTATATTTATGCGTACAAGTGGAAATCAATAATTATAAAAAAAAACTAAGCTGGCAGTTCAGAAAATTATTTCTCTTCTTCTAGCCGAGCTGTTTACTTCTCAACTGAACACCTACAATTATTATTCTCGTTCTATAATAAATCAATTATTTAAAACATAATACAAATAACGCTGTAATATTACGTGCTTTTACAAATTGTTCGATATTATTTGTTCTTCAAATTGTGAATAGGTAATATAATATATATCATATGATATAAAATAATATTGGCTTACTCACTCGGTTCTAAATCATGAAATTAATAAATATACGTTTTTTGTTAACACAATTAATTTGATCACAAGTAAGCAAGTCACTGATATATGAGCATAGAATTAATAGTCATTTTTATTGTATTACACGTGTCAGGATAAAAAAATATTTGTAACTTTTCTTTCGTGAATTTCAAATTAAAATATTATTTTATTTTATTTCTGCCACAAAATAACACTCATTGTCTTATTTTCTGTGGCCTATTTTCTGTTAACAAATTACCATGTATTGTTTCGGATATGTGTCCCAAGCACGGACCTCCATGGTGGGGTAGTCTCATTGGCGCCAGTAGTAAAATCATCAAGTCTTATATCGATTTAATTCATTCATTTACATTTTATAGCACTAGTGCAATTGTACGTTTTCCAGGAAACACAGAATTCCCTACAATTTTCACTACTCTCACAGGAGTACAGAAAATCTTTGAGTAGGAAATACGTCATAAAATATTACGACTTTTTAAATCTCTTTTATTTTTATTACGCTTATAAAACCTCCTCACAGAAGTTTGGTACGAGACGTATTCAAGGTAAGTGTGAAGTAAATACCGCTTTGGTGATAGTTAAATGTAAGGTTAGATAAAATTACTTGTAAGAATATCAATTTGGTTTTATCTTAATTTTTAATCTTTAACATATATTTATTATGTTAAAGATTGTATATTAAGTACGTATCTTATATTAGTAACTGTATTTCTTTTCTTTATATAATACATCAGCACTCAATAAAGTGTTCTTCACGATATTTGAGTAGCGATAACGATGTATGAATATAAAAAAACTTGAATCAGAAGTAGTATTTATGTATTTTGAAATAAGTAAATACACTTTTAAAAGATATTTTTATACGGGTTCATTACTTATTAGAGTGAAGTGGAAAAAAAACCGATTCTACACATTAAAATATTTTTTTCAATTTCTAAAAGATATAAGAAAATACATCAAATATCCTGCAATTTAATTATTGCATTATACATACGACGTACTTGACTATAGACCGAGAAAAAATATAGAAGGTTGTACCATCGACTGAAGTAAGATAATTCAATACACGATTATGACTAAAAACTATTTTGCATAAAACAAAAGCGATAAAATTATTAAGAAAAAATATTAACAATCAAAATAATAATTTTACTATTACATCCATGCAGTTATTTTGTTTCATTAGGTGTAGGACGAGACTGTAACAGATCAAAGAAAAAACCTTGAATGCCAACGAAAAAAATCCACCCCATTTTACAGCACCTTTCTTTGAAAATGTGGTGTTAAGTTTTTGTTTGTGTGACTTGGTAAATGAATTGGTTTCAGGTGCAAGTTGGTTCACATTCTCTGCACTAATTATAACAAAGCATGGTCAATACCAACAAAACAATATTATTATACAGCCTAATATATACTTCTATGACAGCGCCATCTAGATATGCTAAAACTGCTCCATTATTTTGGACTAAATTAATATAGAATGTGATCTCCCATTTTTTTTTCATTATTTCCAAATAAATAAATGTCTTCTTCAATATTTGCAAAATTACTTTGTGGCCTCATTTTATATTAATAATTTTATAAAATACTTTGTTTAAACCACTATTTATTAATTATTCTACATGTTTCGAATTTTTAAATTTGTTTTCACATTAGTTCTTACTTATTCTCCATTTTATGGTTTTATTTTTATCAATCCTTGTATATTTAATTTCAGTATACATTGTTTCCTGAAGATGATATTATAGATATCGAAACATGTAGAATAATTAATAATTAGTGGTTTAAACAAAGTATTTTGTATAATTATTAAAATAAATATCTCACTAAAAAGTATGATGTATAGATCAAAATGATACAATTGTTTATATATAAAATTAGGCTACTGTTTTGTAATTGTTAAAACAGTCTACTGACAATAGAAAATTCTATTCTGCTGGTAAATATATTTTTTATATATTTAGTTCTTTTGTTATATTTTTTTATTCAATTTGTATTAATTATTATAAAGCTATGTTCTGATAAATCACAACTTCACAAATAAAATGTCATTACATTAAATATTCATTTTCTACGTACTAAATAATTAACTCTTTTTTCTTTTTTTTTCCAATACATTTTATAATTAAAAATACAAACATTATTGTGCTTACTTTAAATATCATTTGCACTTGCAAATGATATTTAGTGTAGATTAACTAGTATATAAATTAACCAGAGCATTTTTCAAGATAAAACATTAATAATATCTGGACCTTCTACAGATGAATAATAGTGTGGACCACACGCGGCAGCCGCGTATGGCAAACGCCACCCCTACCTTATGAATATTGAGGGTTGGCAGTTATTGAATGGCTATCTTTGTGAACGATATATCGATACATGTGTTTTGAAAAATAAAATCTAACAATATAATTATACGTTTCAGCTAAATTTATCAAATTAAATATTTTGGTCTGATGTTTTTGCATATACTCTTTTAAAATTATGGTATTTTGGGGTATAGAAGTGTGAAGATGTCAAATCTAAGATCCAGCAACAATTTCTCCAAAGACATATGTATCCTATGTTAGATATCCTGGACTGGAGAAAAATGGCTCATAATAGGGATCGATAAAGAAAACTTCTTAAGGAAGCCAAGACTCATCAGAGATTGTAAAACCAAAAGTTATGATGATAGATTTATATATTCAACTACTATACTTTTACTGTTAAAAATCCAATGCTTGATTTGGTATTAAATTACATACTTTTTTATAGAGGGTAATTTAATTCAAAATTAAATATGCAATATTCTGCTCGACATTTAGTTATATTGAATTGTTGTTAAACGCGTAATAAAAAAATATATTTAATTCACAATTATGTTTCTATACAGGAATAGAAAAAAGTTGTAGCTTTTTATATTAATCCCAATAATCTAATAGTATCGATATTAGCGATATTCTCGACGCGGTGTCACATCTCTATTCGTGCATTGTCGCTTCCTTTTGTCGGCTCCACCTTTACAGGGCACCCCTAGAATGTAGCGCCTACCTACAGGGGTGGGTGATGTTTCTATTCTCTCGGATGCTGTGTATCTTTGTCGGGTGAGAATTTATGATATTTTTAACGATCCCGTGTAAAAGCTTTAGACATAAGCCCTCTATTAAAGCTTGAAATATTAGTTGGACACGTTTTGATTTTACATTGATCTTGATAAACTTATTTATTCTTTTATGTAATATGGCATCTAATAATTCGATACAATTAACTATTTTTGGCTACAGTATTTTCTTTTGGCTTACACACTTGGTAAAATCTTTATTTATACTATCCAACTATGCACAGAATTACGATTAATTTATTAATTATTTTCTAGTAACGTCACAAATTTAATTAATAGATTTATTAGTATTATTTACAATTTAGCTAACAATTTTAATATTTTTTTTTAAGATTAGCGAAACATTAATCTTTTTGTTTTGAGAGTGAATATAATTTTATATGATGCCTTACAGAAATGACATCCTTAAAATATATGTAACCCATAATCATTGTGATATATTAAATTAACTATCAGAAAAACAGTGCATTTATATATATTTTGTTTAAACAGAAATTTCGTGTAGCTAATAGCTTAATGTTTTTTTTCAGTAAGCTTTATTGGGCCCATAACAGTCGACTGATAAGGAGCGAAGGTTTTACGGATTATGGGTGCGCCAGGGGAGAATACTATTTAGCAAACTTTCATTTGTAAACAGAACGCCTTAACAATAGTCTAAATTACCTGTAAGGTGACTAATAGGATAGGTGGGTAAGTAAGCACTCATTTTTCTGAAGCTGAGATAAAAAATATTAGTCAAATTTTCTCTACTGGGTCACAGAAAAGTACACTAAAAATCTGTTCCTAAATCTATTTCACATAAATATTTATGTTTTTTTTCAACAATTACAAATTGTTACCTCAATGTTCTATTTATTTTTATCATATTATTTTTTGGTAGATTTAAATATTTTACAGTAGTAAAAAAATTTGATAATAAATTTAAAGTTAAATTTTTTTTTAAACATATCGTACTTACCAGATAATTTATTTCGTACGTTGAATTACTATTTTAAAATTATTTTTTATTTACCATTTTACACAAATATGATATAACGTAGAAATTTTATATATAAACTATATTTTTTTTACTTTTAAAATTAGCAATATTCACTTTGGTTAAAATTTTTTTTTTTTTTTTAAATAAATTTGTATTAAGTAACAATTAGAGTTGGGTACTAAATTTATTTTTTAAATAATTGTTGTTTTTTTAATAATAGATTCTGGTAAAGAAACAATAATATATGTTATTAGTTAGTAATGACATCCTGAAGAAAAAAATGATATTTTTCGAAACCGGTACATGTATTTAAACTCAATTAAGTGGTTAATAAAACAAAGATAACAAATAAAAAAATATTTTTTTAGTAAAAACTAAGTGTTTACACTTTGGTCAAAAACTAGGAGTACTTATCAGTGGCGGTCGGTGACTTTTTATAGAAAGGATGCTGGATAATAAATTTACACCTACTATCCAATATACAAATATAACATATAATCGAAGGATATTCAATGTTTCAATAACTCGGCTAATAAGTATTCAAGCCAAGCTATCAAAAATGCGTCGCACAAACAAATCTCTCAAAACAATCCACTCGCTTCATAATATGTATGCTTTTCTGTGCATTATACATATAAGCATTAAAGTCGTTTTTTGTAAGTTGGATACTGTTAACGAATACGTATGCAGTATTTGAAGACCTTGACAGGCGAAACTGAATGCGCATGCGCGAAAGTCGAATACTTTCAAACATTGTGAATACTGAACGAATGATAGAATCCACTGTTGCTGGCATATGCGTGTTTACGCGATTCATAGATGTTCAAAAGTTGAGAATGTATATGTATTTCGATTCGTTCCGTGCGCGCGCCGGTCGTAGTATGTGTTATGACTGGTCTCTAAAGGACAGGACGATTTTATTTTCAGCAGTGCTGTTTTCCGCTAGAAACAAAAAGTCCAAAGCATTTTGACTCTAGAGCACAAGGGATGCGGAGCATCCAATGCATGTATGAAACAACCGCACTTGGTACCTATCTGTTTTTTTTAGGTATTTTGATTATTTTCAAGTCAAAAGTCGTGAAATTTCATTAAACTATTTACTTTACCATTGCAAAAACCCTCATTTCATTATAAACATATACTCCATCCCACACAATGAACTATATACTATGTATGTTTATTATGTATCCACCTCTGTGAGTACAAAAATATGGATGTCAAAATATATATAAATAAATAAATATACGTAATAATAGTTGACTTCATAATTTGTACACTTTTTAACCTTCTACTTTTTTCCATAAAACAAATATATATAGTTCAACTTATCTTGATATGTGGCAATGAGACAGCTATGGGCCAGCATTGAAAAATAATCTTGCAATTGATAAGTCTTTATTATCTTAGTCTTCAGAGTCAGCGGACTTATGATAAAATTTATACAAACTCCAATAATATATATTTTATTATTTTATATTATATATAAACTTTTAAAATAAAGATAGAAGATTTTAATGTTTTTAAATAACAAATTAAAACAGCAAGAATTTTTTTTTAAATATTATAAACCCATTTTACATGCCTCCTATTTCACGAGAGTTATTTGTAAACAAATACAGAAACGATTTTTTTTATTTAAATATTTGCATCTCCTTAAAAAATATTGTATATCTGTTAGTATTCCTGGAGTCTTACCCTGAAGTAATTTTTATTGCACTATATTATTGGTAGGATTTGGAAGGTATCAAAAAAGGTTTTTTGGAGTTTTTACTTTGCACAAAGAAATACTCAGAAGAACGTGAACGGTTGGTTTGCAGAGCAATAAAGATTCAAACTTTCGTACGAATTAGGTATTGTGAAAAGAGGTACCCTGTGACACTTAGTGTGTGCACCTGCAGGTCACTGTTCTTAGGTTACATTTCTAGGAAAGTGTTATTGAGATACTGTAACACTATTTTACTAGTCCACGCATACTAAATTTACATAAATTATACCAATTATTCTTGTGTGACATGTTTGTTTGATTTAGCGCCGAGATATTCGTCTGGTGATTCTCATCTCGAGAGATCACCAAGTTAGTTCTATTTTCATAGCACAAGTTCTTAGTATAGTTAGAAATTAGTAAGAGTATTGAAATATATTATGAGTACGCCTCTCTTTTAAGATAGGTCAAGTTTGTGTTATTTTATTATAATAAAAAATTTTGTTCACGCAAAGCTAGTTTTTATAGCATTGTTAAAAAAAGATTAATTCAGTCATAAAGTTTTAAAGAAAAGTAAAGATATTTAATTTAAAATTGAAGTAAAATTATTAAGTAAATTTTTATTAAAATTAAGTACTTATCGGTCTTATTTGTTATTTTGTTCATACAGGTAAATATATGAATAAAAAATATGATATTTTAGAAATTTGATCATTTTAAGCAAAAATACATAAATAGTAAGCCGAATTTTTTGTAAATGAAATTACAAAGTAAGTACTTATGTGAAAGTTAATTCAAGATGCATTTCGTCATTTTAATATTGTTTAGTGAATTTCTATTACATTTAATTATTTGAATGATAATTGTATCTAGTAGAGTAGTAGTAGGTATCTACTTTTTCTTACTTCAAGTCTTTTTTCACCCCATTACTGACACATTCAATATAATATATCAATATTTGGTATTATATTATTTATTGAACGAAATAAGGGTGTCGGGAAATGGTTGTCGCACCTACGTGGCTCCACCGCAGAGGCGCCATCTACCTGCTGCCGCAGGGATGATTACAACAATCTAAAATAAATTTTGATAAATTGTAATAATGTGGGACACCTAGATAATTATTTTGTGGTATCGAACAAACATACATAAACGAAATGATTTTTTTTATTACTTATTCTTTGTATGTATATTTAAAAAGAACACTATAAATTTAGCTACAAAGTCACATCGCTAAATGCATTAAATATTACAAGAAAATATATATATGATAGATATATATAAATATACAATACATTATGACAATAATTATAGATATACATATCTATAATTATTGTCATTCTTAACTTATCACTGCTTAAATAAAATTATATTAACTGTGATTTCAAATCATATTGAGTACAAAAGTGCATAACTATTACCGCTACTTAATAAATAAATCCAGCTTTAAAACTCTCCTTATATAAAATGTAATAAAATACATATGAAATCTATATAAAAATTAATTTCTTTGGACCCTGAATAATGCCCTCGGCATGCACAGTAATTAAGAATGTCGAATTACTTAAATCAAAGAATTTCAATACAATGTTTTAATTTAGTTAATAGTTAAATTTATTTTCCTAACTCAGGCGTTCTGGAGAATCAAAATATTTACGATTTAAATCGCGCAATTATGCAAGCTACAGGTATGAATGATTTATTATTTATTGTCGTATATTAGGCATGTACCTAATTTGGCTCCAGAAAATAACCGGTGTATTAAAAGTATCCGATTCTTTTTCGATATGCTCTTAATTTTGAAAGCTATTAGAATCAATTGGGTTTAAGTGGTCGTGATTACTGCCAATTAGTCACTATTCAATTCCGAACTTTCCCATGGAGATACGCATCGATACGGCGATAGACGCTCACGGATTCCTGTATCGATGCGGGCCAACAAAGGGACGCTCGTCACCTCATTCGCCGACCCGCTGGCGCCGTTCGAAAGGTATTTATCATCCGAATAAAAGACTTTCCCAAGCAGGACGCGCGAGGACGCATTCCTGCCGGGGGAAGGAAGAAAAAGGGGCGGGCCCGCGCTTTATTCGGAGATAATTCACGGCCCGCTGGACCAATCACAATGGCGAAGATCTGCCGATGGAATGCGGAGAAAATTATTAAATGCACTCTTGTGAAACAATCGGCGGGCTGCGGATAATGCACCGAGGGTAAGCCGCTTAGCCTGAAGGGAGGAAATTCAAAGGTTTCATTCAGCTGGTCAAGTATTTATCTTGTATTATTGCCATTTTTTATAAGGGTAGGTGTTGTTTCGGTTTTTCGAATTTGTATTTGATCCTAAGATGGACCATAGCGAATGGATAGAAATCTTATTGTGTCTACTAAACATATAAATATTATTTACAACATTTCTTCGACACACTGTTATCTTATTTGTATTATTTTCAAAAATCAAATAGCACAAGTATATATCCATATTTCAATAATTAGAAAAATCATCAGGAAGATTCTTCGAAGCTGGAAAAAAATAAATACTTAACTAAAAAAGACATTGAAGGGCGAATATTATGTTCCAAGCCGATTTTTTTTAGCTGCCATTTTGGTTTGGCAAATATATGTCAATTTTAATTCGGTAGTCGCAGAGAATAGTTGATTACAATTTGTTATGAAACAGCTAACACCTTAATAACGTATTGAAGTCATTAAAACATTTTATCTAAATAATAATTGTAATGATGTAACCATTGATGGTGATCGCTATCGTCAAACTTCTTGGTGGCCGAATTGAGTTGATTAGGCCTGCAACACACGTGGTTTTAACAGGGTGGTGCCACCTCAAACACAGCCCGAGCTACGCTTGTGAGAAATTTTACACGGCCGCAAATATCAAAAAGTGGTGATATCGATTGGCCTTCTCGATTACCTGATTTAAGGGTTCCCGACTATTTTCTGTAGAGGTACTTAAAAGAAAAGATGTACGCCAATAAGCCAATAACAATTCCGATAATACAGGACAATATTCGAAATAAAATTGCTGAACGCGAAGTGTGCGAGAATGTTATGAAAAATATGATTAAAAGAGCACGCATTTGTGCCCCCCTTAGAGGCGGCCACTTGGCTGATGTCGTAGTCCTTACAAAATTGTAATAAACCAAATAATGGATAAATAAAAACTAAGTGTGTTTAATTTTCTAGTTATTCAAAAACAACATCGGCCTGGAACATAATATTCAACCGGTACATACTCGAATAAATAAAATTATTAACATATTAAAACAAATTTAGATTCGGAATATTGAAGAAAACCTTTCATAAATAAAATAAAAGTGTTACATATAATCTAGTACCTACTCATATACAAAACGAAATTTCATTTAAAAATAGTTCTTCAGTATTATGGTATGTACCAAAATGTAGTAAATAATTACGCGTTTGTCTGTATAATTACTATTTTCATGACACCTTATATAAATATAATTATATCGAAATTCTGTAACGCTATAAGAAAAATATTAACGGAATCTTCATAAATATTTTTTACATTTTAATGTATGAGAATTCATGATAAATGTACTTAAAATTATTTCAAAGGAACGCTTTTAGTGGGAAATAGTTTTTATTTTTGTTACGTAGATAAGTCAAAATTCATTCGCTTACCTTTCTTTTCGTAAAATAAATTACTAATTTTAAATCTTTTCTTATCCTATCATACACTAAAAATATGTAATTTTTATTAGACTTTAGGTTATTCCATCATCATCTGTTTATATACTTATTCTAAGAGTTTTTTTAAAAGTCTAGACATGGCGCCTCCATATTCCCTTGTCTTATACTGTTTCAGTACTTGATGACCAGTTAAGATCTAATCTGTTTTCACAAAGACTGTCCCAACTCAGTCTGGAGTGGCCTCCTTCCCTCTAAAATTGCCAAAAAGATAACGTCTTGGTCTCTATCTCATCTCTCTATCTCTATCATATCTGATCTCTATAATATTCGAAAGACGTGTACAAGCCACCTCAATTGAGATCTCGCTATGTTTAAAGTTGTGGCTCCATGTCGAGAACCTCCCTTATCTTGCTTCATTAATGTATTGCTTAATACAAATTATTGAAACATTTGATTTATTATTATTTGCCATTTCAGAAATATAATGTTATAAAAATAATATTATGTTTAAATGAGTACTTTTGAAGAGATTTTTTTTTAAATTTGTTCTCAACCGGACGTATTCGAATGTGCGTAACTAACGTGGCGTGAATTGCGTAGAATTTCTTAGAAGCTTGAGCATTGTTTTCTCGGCTCATGAATGGATCATACCCGTGCATCTTGCGTGTGTTCCACACCTTACTTAACTTCGTCATTGAGCGTGTCCTTTACTAAACAAAGTGCAGTAAACTGTGGTAGGTATGACGTTGCTTGCTTTTCCTGCAATAAACTTGACCTAGCGGTAAATTGGAGGCACTTGCCTTATCTCGGTGTTTATGGCTTTTCGCTTGCTTTGCAAACAGGTAAATACTTAAACAAAAAAAAATAGAGTTAAACAGTGTATTTTGCCAATGTCCTAAACAGTTTAGTCATGGACCCCATTTTTTTTTGTTTTTAGTAAAACAAATTACATTATTTAGTTTTTCTAGTACAGTATTAAGATTTAATCATGATGAACAGATGCGGGAGGCTAACAGCGAAAATAATCATGGACAATGTTCCCCCTAAGCTGCGCGCACGCGAACTACTCTTCAGACAGTACACGCCTAAAATATTATTAGCCCGTTACATCTGTAATACCAATACATGAAAGGCTAATTATATATTTTTTGCGTCAACATGGGATAATTATGATGGGACAAATTTGTTGTGATAATATTGCGGGCATAGATGTAAATACAATGAATTTAGTGCGAAACTTAGAAATTTGTTATGGCATTGCTGTCTTACCGACTCAAAGAAGATAGGTAATTGATATAATTGTAAATATGAATTAGAAAAATATGCATATAAAATCAATTTTATCGAAAAATATTGTTGTTGCGCCACTTGGATTCGAACCTGGATCTCTTTCCAAACCGGGGAAGGGGCATTATCCAACTATGCTACAGCGACGATATTTTTAGCGACATATTTTTGAACCTATATTTGTTATTAAAACATTTAATCGTTGCATTATTTGAAAGAGCCATCTACCTAGAGATCCAAGTTTGAATTCCAGTGCCGCAACAACAATATTTCTTAATAAAATTGATTTTATATGTATATCTTTCTAATTAATATATTTAATTCATATTTTAAATATCAAAGACCTATGTTAACTTCAGCATTAATGACACTCGTTAAGGGTACTAACATTAATAATAAGTAAATTCATAATATAACTGCAAAATTTCAATAGGTAAGGCTATGATCAAAAATCTTTAACAAGCGGCGTCACTAAACTAACTGGATCTGACCACCATATAAATACCAATGTTCAGTCCCAAATAGGAATAAAACCTTTATCAGCTTAAACCTTAGCCCCTTTACAAATCGCATTTTGTCAAATACACATGAATACTTGAAACTCAACAATGTTTACAGATCTTTTAATTTATATTTATTTACTATAATCCTGCACCATTTTGTGATTAAAGGAGATTAAGCAGTATTCAATGGGAAAACCCCCGAATCTAATTGTCATTATTTTGTTACTAAGTAAAGTGATTCACAGAAGGAACTGAGGAATGTTTCTGCATAACTAGATAGACATGAAATGATGAATAGTATCGGTAGATCTTTAAATTATCGATTCAACAGAACAATCGGTGCACGGCCGAGGGTTTAAGAAACATTGAGATCTGAGAGGCTGTAGCTACTTTATTTAGGAAAAAATATTAAAACTTAGCCAATCTACAATACAAATAAATATTGAAAGTGTAAACTGTTATATATTTATATAACAATTATATGATTGAGAGACAAAAAACGATGGTAAAATTGTTTATTGTTTTAATTTTCGACACCATAAAATTATTAAAAAAAAAAAATTCTACGTATTTATATTCAAATAACGTTATTCAAATCTAAATAAGAGATTCTTGCGTTTAAAACATGAGTTTGTGTTCAAGAATATTATAGTTATAAGTATATCTATTTAGATTTGGGGAAAATTTAGTATTTTGAGTGTATATTTTAATATGTCTGCTTTTTTAAATATATGTTTTAATTAACAGATCATTAAAGCAGGCGCGGTCGCTTCTTACATGCTTTGGATGCTCCGCATCCCTTGTATTCCAGAGTCAAAAAGAAACACACAGATACCGGCAACAGTGAATTCTATTATTCGTTCCGTATTCACAAAGTTTGAAAATATTCGACATTCAGTTCTACCTGTCAAGGTCTTCGAATGCTGTATACGCATTCGTTAACAGCATCCAACGTACAAAAAACGACTTTAATGCACAAAATAGCATACATATTACGAAAGGAACGGATTTTTTTGAGGAATTTGATTGTGACGCATTTTTAACGGTTTGATGTACTCGAAGCCGAATTATTGAAACATTGAATATCCTTCGACTATATGTTATGTTTGTACATTTGATAATATGTAGGTATAAACTTATTATCTAGCATCCCTTCTACAATAAGTCACCGACCGCCACTGCATTAAAGGTGTAATGTATGATTCTGTTCGTCCGTTGTGTTACATTGAATGATAATGTTTATTAATGTTTTTTTTTATTATTTGATACAAACTCATTTAAGATAATGCTGATGCAATGTAAGTGAGGGTAGATAAAACCAAATTTCATGGAAGGTCGCCAATTTGATAGATCGACCTGGACCGTAAAAAAAATTCTACGTCTAACGTCGTAAGTCCATAATCTCATTAAGAAAAAAAACAATAATGAAGATGCAATACAATTATTCATCCAAATTTACGAATTTGTATTCAAAATGTAATTTAAAATACTAATACTTAAAAGTATCAATCCATTGAAGATATTGCCACTGTTTTTGGGGCACAAATGAACTTGACAACGATGGTCCATGCCAAGATTGTTATCGTTACGTTAACAAACAAAAACATTTGAGATTTGAGAACTTACTTTGACATAATTGGGTCCAAATCGATTGTGTACTTTTTCTTATTTTTCCAAATACATTGAAGTGGAAAGCCTCTCAGATGCGCTATGTTCGCAGTTGAAGTAACGTATTTATTTATTGATGTGTTTAAGACTTCAACAATGTACAAAAGCGCGCTGCAATTGCCCCCTTAACTCGGTGAACAAAAGACACCCCGGTGTATTCTATCGCCCCTTTGAGCGGACATGCCGAAAGTATGCGAGCGATACACGCTGAATAGAAACATCCCATTCGGTAAGATGCAAAGGGACCGAATATGGATTCTGTACGATACGTGGGTAGGTTACATCTCCATTATCGGTCGGTGCTGCCAGATCAATGGCAATAATAAAAATTTAGACTATTTTTTATTGTTTTATATTATGATATTACATGCACAAATACATACATTATCAACAAACAGTACGTAAAAAACAAAACCATATTATAATTAGGTGCCGGTTACTAGTTTCATAGGTTATTTGGAACAGGCATAAAAACAAACTTATAAACAAAACATACAAAATAAGTTATGCTTTAAATGCACATCATTTTTGAAAAAAATATTGGAAATTCAAGTTAATATGTATATTAAATGCATAAAATTATGTAAAATGTACATTTATTATTATTATATACATAATACCTTCCTGATTTTTCGGTGCCAGGTAGGAATAATTATTATTTCCAAAAGCAAAGTTTCTTAGTGTACGTATTTTTTTATACTCACACACTAACTCTTCAATTTAAAATGATATATAAAAAATTATGTGATTTTTATAAGGCTTGTTTTTATTCCTGTTTAAATAATGTTTCTCATTTTAAATTTATTAAAAATGTTTGATGACCAATATATATAACCTACATACATACTTCTATTCTTTTTATTTTAGTGTACAAAATATTAAGTTTCGACTTATATTAATATTAAACTAATTTATTGTAAGAAATAAATGGATTCAAGAATGTGTTATAGCTGCAACCTGGCTATTCAAATCTAGACATTAATCATTGCAAAACCATTGTAAGGCAAAGTTTCGATAATTAATTATAGCGACAGATTCCACTTTCCACATAGAACGTGGCATCGATTAATGTACTATGCTGATTTAGCAGTTTAACTTTAAAAATCATTAAAAAGTTTTAAAAAAAAACTCTAAAAATCAATTTTTTTTTTTAAATTGTCAAATGAAAAAGACAATAAACACTTTCAATTCACATCATATTTCAAAATTTGCAAAATAAGACAGTAAGCAACTCAATGATTGTGTTTCGCTTTAAAAAAAAAAAATTTAACGTTTATAGGAAATTGAAATGATACGTGACCCATTTAACACCTGGCAACTTTACCATCGTCGTGGGTGTCTGTGGGTCCGGATGGAGGCGCTAGAGGGGCCGGACTAATTACACACAGGCATTGAAATGGACTACCTGTACAGGGTGACTCTAAATATTATACTAGTTATTTGAAAATATTTTTAACGAAAGATGAAACCCTACATAGCGCATTGTTTAATTCAGCTGTAATAATTTAGTAATTTTAAAAGGTAATATTTATGTATAAACCACTTTTGATTCATTTAACGTTAACCGGTTTATCTATCTTCATCGCACTAACAGATAAATTAATCAAAGTTTGCTATGTTTTAATATAATTTTAATCTAAACTAAACCAACCACCAAGCTAGCAGTAAATATAAGAAAACTTGATTAACTTTGCTGAAAATTCACCAAGATCTCACAAGCTCTTCGCGCTGTCTCACTCTCTCACATGATATCTTGCACCATTAACATTAATTATTATCAAAACTATGCTGAATAATTTAAATAATAAAATTTTACTTGAATTTATCTAAAATTACGAAATGTTCTTGGATAATTTACTAAGTTAAATAAAATAAGACATTTTATTCAACATATGATGTTAAATAGTTTTTATAAACCACATTTATTTAATTATAATAAAATATTATTGGTAATTACGATTTATTTACGTTACTTTAGTTTCATGAAATTCAATAAGTCAAATCTCTTAACATTGATAATTTCGTTCTATATAATTTAAAAAGTCGCATAATTATCGTTAGGTAATATTATTTCGTGAATAAGCAAAATTTTTTTTTTTTAACTTGTGAATTTTTTTTTCGTAATGCCTTTTTATAATATGACATCCTGTACAAGCATTATTAAAATTAATTATTAAAGTGTTGAGTATACAGGAAAGGTGCTTAGTATTATTACCCAACTTGGTTAAATTCTAATTAAATAATATATTATTTTTAATACCGATTACACGTAAAATCGTTTGGTTTTATACATAAACTTTTATGAGGTTAATTTGTTAACCCAGGACCACTAGCGTCATATATAATTTTTGAATGACATTAAAAAATTGCACCTCAGCCATATCAAACATGTGTAAATTTTGTTGTAGATGAAAAAAGATTATTCGGGTTTTTGGGCTACGTATGCAAGAAAATATTACAATTCTTTTATACTAGTCTTAATTTAATTTATTGTGGTAATCATATAAAAATGTATGTTGTAGGTTAGTTTACCTAATTAAAAAAAAAATCATAATTTCTTTAGGTTCTAGAAAATATATATGTTAATTTTTTCACCTTCATTCTGGCCTACATTGAGAAAAATACAAGGAGGATGCACTTATACCATATTTTTTAAATTACCACTCATATTTTAAAATAACTTTTATTTAAATGGTGTTAAACTGATGTTAGTAAATATGTGAATAAACTTTTAGTAATTTAAATGAAATAATCATCGCTTGTGTTCTAGGGTTAAACTAGTCGAAGATGTTTAAGATGAAGGGATCGTAGTAGGACCCTCTTGTGTGAATCAATTAGATCTTCAACATGGAGGTAATACAATTAAAATTCCTGCCCGAGTTGCTGAGCAATCATTGGTGGAACCATTGTCGGGGGTAGGGAAACACTGGGAGGCGAGAGAAGACAATGGGAAGGCTGTGGAAGAGAATTGGGAGCAGACACCCCCCAATATTAATCAACGTCAAAGAATGGCCCGGGACTCATGTGAAAAGGGAACAATGAGTTTATTACTTCGAAATTAAGTGTTCACGCTACGTTTATAATAGATTGTTCCAAGAAATTCTTGGATGTTTATTTTCAGATATTTCATGTCAAAATATTGGGTACTTACATCCTTGCGTTGAGGTCTTTCAATATTTTCATATAATTTATTTTTCCAAGTTATAACTTTGATTGGTCCAGTGGTAAGAGGCGGGTAATTCAATTTTTCGACACAACAGCCATCCTATCCAGTCGCCTGAAAATTTATATTTTAAAATTAGAAAAATGATAAAAATGTACAATACTTTCTGCTAATGTGAAAGACTAAAACCTAACACAAGTGTTCTACAAATTGCAAATGCAAATAACAGTAGGCGCAAACTATTTATTCATGATAGGCTTCATATGTCTCACAAATACATACAGATATTGCATTTAAGATCACGGTAAGAATGTTATAAATGACGGTTCAGATATCTTTGAACCTATTTGTTATGAAGATATCTTCCAAAACAATTAACTCTATAAACACACGAGGTCCACGGATTAGTTCGTAATATACTTACGTTAGTATATTAAAAATATTTTTTAAAGTACGCATCAAATTGTCACGTAATTTTTTTTTTTTAATAAATGAGTAATATTTAATTTATTACAATTATTCGTATATTTAAAAAACGTGTGTTAAACTATGATGAGTTATCCACTTGCTATGCGCCTGTTATAAGTAATCACTACTAAAATTTACACAAGTATATAAATATAAGATAATACATACTAAAGTTATAAAATATAAGGTTTTAGCTTCAGAATTATAAAATATTATACAACGATTTATACATACTATGAACATAATAGTATGAAAACTTACATATACGTATAAGATTTTACTTCTATTGGGTTTTAGATATGTTCATGGAACTACAATATATTAAAATATTAGTATGTACGTTTTATATTGCATCTTATATCAAATAACCACAAAATTCAACTGAACTCAGAATTGATAAATAAATTTTTAAAAACCATTTTCAATTTTTGCAATTATATCTTGAATGTAAATAATTCATGAAAAAATAAGTGAATTATTTAGATAGTTTTTCGAATAAACATTTGCGTAATTGATACTTCGTGTTTCACAAGTACTGTCAGATAACTCTATCGATCTCCGCCATTAAACTGACAGACCGCAAAGTGGTCCTAATGATGCTGGTCACGTTGGAGATGCTGATACCAATTTACTACGCAGATTACTATTTTATTGTATATAATAGAACCATAGTTACATGCCAGTCATAACACCTTTCGTTTGTAATATGTTAGATACAATTTACAATATTCAGCATTGCTGTCGAAAATTATGAGCAACATACATACATCATTGGTCAATAAATTTTACTGATACTGAAAAAAACTGAAAGTTATTAATTATTAATGTGAAGTAAAATGAATGGTTATTAGTTTTCAATGGAATAGTAAAATATATATTACGCTAATCCTGTATACATGGCATTAAAAAATATATTTTCTAGATTTGTATTTTAAATTTAAATACATATTTTAAACGTTTTTTATTTATCAAGTACCTACATCACTTAAAAAAATAATAATAAGTACCTACAGTAATTTTTAAATTATTGTTTTCAATCAACCTATTTCATAATGAACATCTGCATACTGTGATTTAAATAATTTCCAATGGGTAGTTTTTATCTGTCTGCCACGTATTTATTATATGATTTGAGGTTTCAAAATTTATGCGTTGATGTCTTTCTGAGTAGCGATGCTCGTCACCGATACCGAGTACAAAAGGTCAATAAACAAGATTTAATATTTTAATATTAATGATGATTTCCTATTAACAATCATCAGCCTACGTCGGGTTTTTACTGAAGCTCCTTCCTGTCTAGTCATGGACCAAAAATTCCTCGAAATGTCCTCCGTTTCGTCTGAAACCTCCGTGGCTCCCAGTGCGCCAGCCCGGCGGCCGCACATCTCTCAGACAGAGGTGCCACCTTAATTAAAGGTCTGTCCCTAATAACTATATTAGCGATACTTTGCGGTCTCATATTGCGAATTAAACCGGGTTACATTTCCGCGAACATCACCGCAAGCGGACCACACAGCGTCCGGCGCGCGACGTGCGAACCGGGCGTTGCGAAAACAGCAAATCATTTATCAAAATTACTAGTTGTGAACCGACCTTTTTAAGATATATCATTCCGAGGTGATGGCTGCTACAGTGAAGGCCGCCGCTGTGTCAAATTCGTAGAAAAATAACCGCACAGTTTTAATACAGCTATAATATTATCTTTATTATACTAATAACCATCTTCTATATATCTATTTTTATTCCCACTAGGTAGACATTTTCTCATATTAAGACGCTCTAGAGGAAGTATTTAAACACATTTTGTGATGAAAAATACAAGGGACAGAGACATTCTGTGGGCAAGATATGAAACCTGGTTTTTTAAGTATTTTAGTAGTACAGTGGCATTTTTATTATTAATAATTATTAAGTATTTTAGTAGTACAGTAATATTGGTCTTCCGCAATATCCCGTTATTGTTTAGTAATAGTAATTACTATTGGTAATTTAACAAATAATATCGTTAACAGAATAATATGATATCAGATTAGATGCTAAGTGTGTACCTTCAATTCGAATGAGATGAATAGAAAATGTAGAACTATCTGCTGTAAGCAGTGGCGTTAACTACGAAATTGGACCCAAAAGCAGAATTGAAAAAATAGCCCCCCAAATACATATTGTATATAAAATACACTAATATTCGTACAGCATTGTTTATTCAATAAATATTTTTAAAAAAAATAGTCTCTTATCTCATATAATATTCACACTTTCATGAAAAAAACATAAACACTTGACAATTATAAACATTTGTAATTAAAATAATACTTGCTTTACTTTATGGCAATGCTCTGGTCCCTAGCACGATATATTAGCGAAGCACTACTAATGTATATTTTGGAAAATTTTCACTTGGTTTCTTAATACTCGTAAGAATTGATTTTTTAAATTGTATAATTCCATTACTTACCCTGAATTACTAGTAACGCTGGAAAAGATATCGATACTCACAAAAATATCCAAGCCAAATGGATTGTAGGGCGCAAACTTTTTGTACCCCTATCTAACGTGGGCCCCAATGAACTGCATTGGCGTAGTTACGCCAGTGGCTACAAGATTAGCTGCAAATCGCCTCGTTATAATAATGTAGATGGCTTTCAAATAATGGAACGACAGGTGTATTAATTTGAAAAAATGTAACATATAGGTTCGAAAATTTGTCATGAAAAATACTGGCGTTATAACACAATTGGTAGTGTACTTTCCCGGATTGGAAATAGAGATCCAGGTTCGAATCCCGGTGACGCAAAAACAATATTTTTCGACAAAATTGATTTTATATGTGTATATTTATAATTAATACATTAATTTAGTATTTAAAATATCACAGACCTATGTTCTGAATAATTACAACTTCACAATAAGAATGTGTTTTCCTTAATGTTTTACTGAAAAATCCAGTTCAGCATGAGCACATATCTTTCCTTTTCTTTATATACATACACCTTCTGATAAACGCTTCTTCCATCTCTGACACTTCGTGTGTTAAGGTATAAATCATAGGTATAAATCACAGTCTCATTGTCGATCCTTCAGATAAATCGTGAATTAATGAATTATTATTATTTTTTTTATTTTTTATTTTTTTTTTTTTTATTTATTATCTTAGTTTAATAACCACAATTGAGTTTAAAAAACATCTACCGGTTTCGGAAAACACCTTTTCCTTCTTCAGGATATGTCAAAACTAACTAAAAATATAGCATTGTTTTTCTATTTATCCAGAATCTATTTTTAAATTTTTTTAAAAAAAAAAACAACAATTATTTAAAAAGTAAATTTAGTACCTAACTCAAATTGCTGCTCAATACAAATTTAGTCGAATAATTTTTAGGAAAAAATTTTAGAATAGGACTCGTAGTTAAATTTAGTTGGCTGTTTAGAATTTCCTGATTACTTTTACATGCTTTATTTATCTCCAACGATTCCAAATTATTTAATTTGTGACCTACACCGTTTATATGCAAAATCGACAATCCCAATTTTTTATCAAAACCATGACTATTTTCTATCAAATGATTAGCAAATTCTGAAAACCCACTATTGTTCAAACATCTCAAATGCTCCTTTACTCTTATATTAAAATTTCTACCCGTTTTACCAACATAAAATGCAGCACAATCCTTACAACTAAGTTTATAGACGCCAGAATTGTTAAATTTATCATCCTTGTCCTTAGAATTTATGAGTAAATTTCCTATACTATTATTTGTGTAAAATGCTGGTCTAATATCTCGTGGTAGGTGTTTAGATATTTGTTTCGAAAAGTTATTTATGTATAAAATCCTACGCCAATTATCATTATTATCATTATGTTTCATCTGTGATTTATATAAAAACTGATTATTATATTCTTTTAATTTATTTTTTAAAATAGTGTCTATCAAACATGTATTATACCCATTATTAACTGCTATTTTTTTAATTGTATTCAATTCAATATTAAAATTGGATGTTGACATAGGAATATTGACTAAACGATGTATCATGGAGTGGAACCCTGAATGTTTATGTGATATTGGATGATTAGATTCATTGTGTATGATAGTATCTGTAAAAGTTGGTTTTCTAAAAATTTTGAACTCAATTTTATTATTATTTCTAATCAATGTTAGATCCAAAAAATTTAGGGTAGAATTATTTTCCATTTCTAATGTAAATTATATTTTATTATTAAACGAATTAATTAAATTTAGAAATGTAGTTAGTTGACGTTGTGAACCCGACCAA
Organism: Eubasilissa regina; assembly: GCA_022840565.1. NCBI lineage: Eukaryota > Metazoa > Arthropoda > Insecta > Trichoptera > Phryganeidae > Eubasilissa > Eubasilissa regina. The sequence continues at coordinate 35,848,915 of JAINEB010000018.1, forward strand.
ATACACAAATCTATTTTAAAAAAATTTAAAAATAGATTCTGGATAAATAGAAAAACAATGCTATATTTTTAGTTAGTTTTGACATATCCTGAAGAAGGAAAAGGTGTTTTCCGAAACCGGTAGATGTTTTTTAAACTCAATTGTGGTTATTAAACTAAGATAATAAATAAAAAATATGAATCTTAACCACCAAGTTAATATTGCTAATTTTAAAAGTATTAATGAATTATTACTTTATTTGATTTCTAAGTGTATCGTTTTTAATTTATTTGATCTCTAAGTGATCATTGAGGCATTATTTTTTTAGATGAAAATTCCGTATAGAATATAGTAGATATATGTACTTCATCGTATTAAAAAATTATTTTAATAATACTGGTACAACGCTGTACATGAATACTGAATAATATGGTTCATTTTACGTAGTATATTAACAAATCAATCGATAATATGTACCACTTGATATCATATTAAAGTAACAAAGCATGAACAATAATTAGTCTGAATGTGAATGTATTTTAGATAAAAAATTGTACATATGAGGTGTATGAGGTGGTTTTATTAAAGTAATAAATTTATTAAATTATTATTAAGTGTTCACTTAAGCAATTACCCATACCTCCATACATTTTCTATTAAATATAATAAAAAATATTATCGTCTCTATGAGATATCTATTATTTGTTTAATAACATTGCCTTTGTAGGTTAAAATCCAGTAATTGTGTGTTCTTGAACATATTCAAATATTTCTAATAATATACTGGTCAAAATAATAAAATATATAAACTGAAAAATTATTGATTTTTCTGGCGTATTCTAGTATAATTAGTTATAAAAAACATTTTACAGATAAACATGCTTTAAATAATTTTTTAAAAATATTATTCTCATTGTGACATATGCTGTTTCAGGGTAAATGAATTATCAAATTTAGTCCGTAGATGGCGATAGGGTAGTGGTACTCGAAGCGAGTCCACATATTAACATATATACAACTTTCAAAAATTTGATAAATATGGGTGAGAATGTTGAATGTTATATTTATACAAAGTGATCATTTAAGCCAGCCGAAGATAGGTCGTAAGCTCTGTAATCCATTAAATATAAAAAATAGCTTCGTCTCTATGAGAAATCTATTATTTGTTTAAATAAAAATGTATATGTAATAATTATTCAAATGATTGTCAAAGCGAATAAATGTTAGGAAGAAAAAAAATCAGATAGATATTATAACCATGTAGTAATTAGAAAGGAGAATATTTACGGGAATCTTAGAAATAGACCAAAGAGATTATAATCTTTTTGAAATAGACTGACTGTATGAGGCTTAGAGAGTTTTTGTTAAACTTTTTTCTCTTCCAATTCACATATTAATATAAAATATTTAGGATGTTAATATGATAGCTAAAAAATAATAAAAAAGTGTCAAGGCGATAGCGCTGATGCACTTGTGGTATTTTATTTTAATATTTTATATTGCACAGAGCATTAATAGTTAAATTATACAACTTAGATTAGAATGAATTACATTAAAAATATATTATTTTTAAAATAAGCAATATCAACTTTGTGGTTAAAACCGTTATTTTAGATCGTTAACTTTACTTTATTAATGTATGTCAAGATGTATTCAATCATGAAATCATGCAGAAGAAAATTATATTTTTTGAAACCGGTAGATGTATTTAATTCATTAAGTGGTTAATAAAACAAAGTTAACAATATAAAATAAAAATATAGTCATTTAGTTCACTATAAACTGGCTTTCCACCGTAGCTTATAGATACTACATTGAGTATGAATTGTACTTTGACAACGAAATATAATATAAGTATATGAAAATAAGATGTTACAATATATATCTGAATAAATTACAATACAAAATATATGAAACCATAATATAATACATAGTAACATACTGGTAAATAAAAATAATAATAAATTAATATTTAGCGCCGACGTAGTTTCAAGAAATAGTATTGTGTAAAAGTTTTTTGTATCATCGTAATGAATTGGAGAATGTCAAAATCACAGTTGTAGAATAGGCTGTCTGGCCGCATGCAGAAGTCTCTGAGGAATTTGTAGAGGCTTCTATACTTATTATCACCGCCCGGCGATACTGAACACACCTTGCGGACACCATAAATTGTAAAAAAAAAAACGTAAAAAAAATATGAAAGTCTCACAATATGAACTACTCCTATCCAAACACGACGTGGTGACGCAGCAGCCCTGTCGATTCCGCCCTAGATGTAAATATGAAAATCCGTAGGGTGAAAATGTTGGTTATTGTGTGTGCGTGAATATGGGTGTTTTCAGTTTTCCATTAGCGGAGTATTTACGAGTAACAAAGCACCGTGGGGCTTAAACAAAAACCTTCATAAATATTCGGGCCACTCAGTTTGGTCCGCGTTTTGGATCCCACATGGCGTATCGAATGTAACACATTTCACAGGCCATAACGCTTTTCCGCGTTACATTCTAATTTACGGTTGGCCCAAGTTATTAAGTCGTTACGTCGGTGTACAAAATTTAATAATTCCGAATCTGCGTCGTACAGGTGTCTCAGTATCGACGAGGTATCAATCTCAATTATAATAATATATTTCATTTGGTATAATGTATGCGTACATTAGGCCACCTACCTGGTATCTTAAGAGGCAGGAAATGGTCGTCATTTTTGCTAAAAATCCTGATTTATGTACCGCTTTACCAGTTTAGGTTTATATAAAACTATTTGTGTGTTCCGAGCGTTGTTCGACAAAACGCTATACTATTTTTCTGCATCCGCAACGTCATCTCTTCATCACCCTGCAATAATTGATTTCACACAAGAATTAAAATCAATAATTCATTTCCTTCTTTTTTTTTCTTCATCTCTCCACTGTCCTATCATATTCTCCGTTCGTTACATTTAACCGGTGTTCCTTCAGAAATGTTGCTGCGCACTACGCAGAAGTTTCCGAGAATTTTAAGTACAAGTAACTTGAACTTGGACCATTCATCTCATTTCAAAATATTTTAAGGGTTCCGTACCCACTAAGGTCTATTATTTATTTTACAGATAAGCTGAAACACAACCCCCAAAACATACAGTTTATTTCAGACGGTCTGTTTCATTTAGCTGTCATAAATTCAATATTCACTATATCACGTGTTCCACAAACCATCACAAGAAAATTTACTGCTTATTTGAAGTGGGTAGGAATATACGTAGTTAGTAGTTAAAGCGATACATAATTCCCCTGTGTAAGTATATACCATAATTTAGAAACAAGAGTATACAAAACGAAAATAAAAATAAAGCAATTTTAATATACATGTAATATGCATATCAGTAATTTATAGTAAGTATTTATAGAGATAACACATTTTAATGCCCATAAGTGTATAAAACATATTCTCATATTAATCAGAACTAAAATTTAAAAAAAAACATCGTTTTAATTATACCGTGTTATTGCTGATATCAACAACATCTCATATTTATGAATGTAGCCATTTTTAAACCGTCATCTTGGAATCCGAGTACGAGTATTCAAGTCACGAAACATAGAAATCAACTTCATTGTTAAACCCATAAAACAAATATTTTGTGGCCTTTTTTCAAGGTGAAAATTATTTTTTTGAGGACCACACACCTTCAAAATATTCTGTGTGAACGAAGAACGAGAATAAGGGACGTGTGAAAAAAACGAACCAATCAATTTACTTGATTTAAATTTTTTAAGGCTTAATAAAAACCGTCCCTCTCTTTAAATACATATTTTATAAACTTGACATTTACTTGTTTTTATTTATTTTTTTTAATTACGTAGATTTTATGTCTTTAATTATATTCCGTTTTGAATTGTAAAAATTAAGACAGAGCTCGCAATGGAAAATTTAACGAATCAGAATCGATAGTATTCGGAATTTCACACATATTTTTGATCAAAACGTGAACATATATATATTGTGAATACATAAGAGCATTATTAAACTAATTAATTTATTGACTAAAATTTATTCCAAATAACAATATACCTCACGAAATTATATTGCAAAATACAAATTTTTGATTTTTTATTAACAAGATCTATATGATTAAAATTGAAATGATATCACGAGTCGTAGCTATATTTGCGAGAATCCCACGAATCGGAACGGCATTTCAATATGCTTCGTGTGGTCCATTCTGAACCCTGCCTAGAAAAAAATGAAAACAAAATGGAATTAGACTGAAATTTTACTTAAAAACTATAATGGAAAAAATTTTACATGAAAAATCGTTAATATGAAACAATATCTGGTCCCTACAAAATGCTATGTAATTTCATACATTCTTTTAATATGAAACAAAAACGATTTTCAATTTCTTTATCATTAATTAAACATGTCTAAAAACTTAATTAAACATTATTAGGAGAACACATTCTTATTGTGAAGTTGTAATTATTCAGAACATAGGTCTGTGATATTTTTTAAATAAGAATTAAATATATTAATTAGAAAGATATACATATAAAATCAATTTTATCGAAAAATATTGTCATTGCGCCACCGAAATTCGAACCTGGATCTTTTTCCTAACCAGGGAAGGTGCGTCTGCTATCAGATTACTCAAAGGTATTTGAGATTCTGTAAAAATAAGGTAGATGGCTCTTTCAAATAATGGAATGATAAAATGAATTAATATCAAAAAAATGTAACATATAGGTTCGAAAATTTGTCGCTAAAAATATTGTCGCTGTAGCATAGTTGGATAACGCATCTTCCCCGGTTAGGAAAGATATCTAGGTTCGAATCCCGATGGCGCAACGACAATATTTTTCGATAAAATTGATTTTATATATATATATCTTTCTAATTAATATATTTAGTTTATTTTTATTATTTAGTTGTCATCGAATTGCTGTTTTAACTGATTACGGCTTAACTAGACCACGATCTTACATTTCTTTTAATATGAAAAAATATTTCAGTCCCCATAGTTTCATGTTAAATGATTTTCATTACATTATATTATCTAATATGATTTGAATATTTAAGCAGTTTCACTAAAAAGCGATCAGATATATATATATAGTCGTTGTTATACTGATGACGATTGAACAAAGTATGGTGAAATGTGTTTCGAGGTGAATCTCAAATTAAAATTGAAATACTGAGCGGCATTTGACCCACAATAAATAATACATTTCAATTGGTTATTAGTGATAAATTAAGAGCTGTAAATATTAATTTTCTTTAACTTGTCAATAAATTAACAAATATTTTCGTCTCTGATTTCTAGATCACCATTACGTGTAGTCACGGTGTGTTAATAATTTATGCAGAAATTTTATAAATAAATTAATCCCTGACCAGTCTTCACACTGCTGAGAATTTATCGAATATCTCCGTATCGCCTGAACTTAGTGACAATTAATTAAAAAGAAATTCACACTCCGTGACTCCTGAAATAATCGGCGACTTCTCGCTGTGGCGTCACCGCAGCCTTATCTCCGGGTATGCTGAGCAAGTTCTCACGTGAGATGAGATTGTGAGCAGTCGATTGTTATAATTTATTGCCAGCACCGAAGATATCTCTGTGAGTTACCTACAAAATTAAAAGTACGTACGTGTCCATTTTTGCTAAACAACCATTTTTTACTTTTGGTGTAGGTTAGTCGATAAATAATTTTTCTGTACGGCAGTTATACAGTTGTACTTGTAAAGTATTTTATTCGTTTTTCTTTAATAAAATTTATTATGCTGATATACTGAATCTTATAAAAAATCTCAGAAAAAAAACCCTACTGATTTTTTGATACATTTGACAATCAGCATCTTACAATATAATCAACTATTTTAATTAGTATTATTCTACAGTCATTATTGAACGATATTTTACCAGTATTTATAGTATTATACACTTACTAGAATGAGTAGTGGAGTCATTTTTTTTATTTCATAAAAAACTCTTCATAAAATCTCATTTACAAAGGTGAAAAAAAATTTTCGATATCTTAAAATATGGCAGAGTTACAGATGTTCAAAGTTGTTTTAAAAACGATCTGTTTATACCACACGAGAGATGTGATGTCACATCTTCCGAGTCGACAAGTTGGTACTCGCCATTCTAGTATTAATATTGTTAGTACTGGCCGGTACGCACAAGAGATGTGACGTCACACGGTGGATATTGATAATCAGAGCGTTTTTCAATAAGCCCTACCTTGAACGCCAATATCTCCGAAAATATTACACAGTTTGAAAAAATTCAAAAAGCATATATTTTTTTAAATACTATATAATTTACAAAAGGTCATTTCTGACATGCTCCACTACTTAATTATGAATTGAATTTATATCTACTTATAATACCAACTACCCGGTAGACGTCAATGATATATATTTTAATGTCAGTTGAATGTTTATAAGTGGTGTATTTAAAATCAATCTAGAAAAAATTATTATTACTCAACACATTTATTTCTAATTTCCCTCAAATAAAAATTGCATATTTACACCTAACTATCTAAGTATTCAATTATGTGTATTTCTACACATCAGCATATTATTTCAACACCTACTTTACTTTAGCAATAAGTTCTGATAAAAATATACACGTACTTACAAATATATCCAACTCTTTTGAATTGCAATTGATATGAAAATTACTATAGGAATTGAAAACATTAACATACATTGCTTCGAAGCATAAAGTTAATGAATAAGTGATATAATAGAAAAGATCAAGAAATAATTATTATTAAAGGTTTCTATCGTTTAGTTCTAAAGCAGTGATATCTGATTCCTGAAAAATTAAATTTAAAATAATTATAATGCAAATTAAATGTATTAATTGGAAAGATATACATATAAAATCAATTTTAATCAAAAATGTTGTTGTTGCTACTGAGATTCGATCCTGGATCTCTTCCAATACGGGGGACGTGCAATAACCGTTTATGCTATACCAACACAGAGGATTAACAACAAATTTTCGAATTTACATGTAACATTTTTTTCAAATTAATACATCTATCGTTCCATTATTTGAAAGCTATGACTTTCTATGTGTCCAAAATTTAATAAAAATGAATCATTTATTCCGGCGTCTCCTATCGGATTACTCAAAGGTATTTGAGATTCCGTAAAAATTAAAAATATGGTTTTCAAATAATGGAACAATAGATGAAAAAAGTGTGACATATAAGTTCCAAAATTTGTCAAACTTATGTTACACAAAAAATTTATTAAAAAAACATGAAATAATTAATTAGTAATCAATCAAATATAATTGAGCCGACACCATCTAACGACTGATCATAAAAATACAAAGCGATTTGTACACCATCATACGTTGGGACATTGCTGACGTCAGCGAAGTGTAACATAAATAAGGATTATAGCAGGTTAAGCATGAAACATATAGTAAATATAAATAATGGTAAGTAAATGAAATACATGTATCCCTGTCCAGTCATTAAAAATAAAAAAGTTACAATAAAATAAATTGTCGTGGATTTGTGGATATAATTTTTTTAAATGTGGTTTGTAAAATATTAGAAGTACGTAAGACACTCGAGAGCATTCTAGAGACCGGCAGGCCGACCCAAAACCCGCTGGACTGACTAAATCATTAAATTCTGATAGATAGATAAAAGTTAGCATGTAATGGTGAAAGATCTGAATATGATAACCTTTAAGTATAAAATATATTTCAATGTAATGGTATTTGTTTATAAAATCTTCACTGAGAAAATATCTGCAGAATTTATACGCAAAATTGATGCAAATCAACACAGCACGAACATCATACAAGAAGAAAAGATAGACTGAGACTGCCATTCAGGAAGAAGGTTAAATCTCAGAAATCGATGATGTACAGTGCGATGAAGATTTTTAATGAAATGCCAGATAATATAAGAAAAGAGAAGAACGTACATAGATTCAAAATGAAACTAAGCAAATATGTGAAAGATGAGTTGTAGTAAAAAAAACGATTTGTTTATATTAGAGCATATATAAAAATACTTATGTATGCCCTATATTAAGAATAAATAAAAGTAGGAGGCACTTGGGGAGGTCTTCATCCAGCGGTGGATAGAAAATGGCTGATAATTATGATATGACATCAATATTCATACGATTTTTCAAACGAGACTAAGCTCCTATCACTTATTACCACTGATCAAATAGATACGTCAACAACTTGATTGAATAATTCTTTACAGGAAGTATGCAATGTACTAGTAACATATATTATGTTATTACCGTTTATTTCACCTAACCGTTATAAGACTGCAGTCGAAAACGTTTAAAGAAACATAAAATATTAATTTGCCACAATTTACTACAGCGCATTATCAGCGTCCAGTATCAATTGCACATTTTTTCAGCGGGACGTGCAGTGGTCCATCTCCCCGACCGCAGATGGCCACGGAGATGCGGGATGCTGCGCCGCGCGAGATCACGCGCGGATCGAAGAATATTTGCGATGAAGTATTACCTGGCACAAAAAAAGATGTGTCCTCCGCTGCAATCGCGCGGTCGCATCTGGAATAGTGCGAGATAAACATCCCACGGATGTCGCGCGGTGCAACATATTTAATTAAGTTGTTCGGGTCGGCCATATTAATCTGTTGTATCGTCCGTTTCTTTGCGGATGCTGGTTTGTGTTCGATACTAATCGCGAGGACTGCATGTGCACCAGCGGCGTAGCGACTGTCCAGACAGCCTGGGCTGTCGCCCCTGGGCTTGGCAACGGAGGGTCTCATGGTCTGGTCGTATTGTCTTTTGCGTGAAAAACTCATTCCCTCGGAAAAAAATCGATGTCTTACTGAAAAACATATATATTTAGATGAAATTTGATATTTTATAGGGACATTATAGCTTAATTGGTAATACTGTCTAGATGGTAATAAAATGTACCCAGTGGTGACGATACTTTTTTAATAGACATACTAAGTTATAATACAATAAACAATATAATCTACCTGATTGGATAAAAGGCAGTTATTTTGATTTTCTTTTTATTAACTTTAATAATTTTGATATACTTATTTAGAGATCCACTTCGAATTATTTATAACGACAAAAATATAGCATGCAATTCTATTTTTAATATTAATTTGAACCAAAAACGTTATTTCTTACTACAAAATATACAAAATATACATACATACACAACTAAATCCTCATTTTTCTATTAATGCCATTTTTAAAGTTACTACCTTCTATCTACAACAAAACACTTGTTTGAAACAAAATGTTAATACTTGACTTCTATATATTATTTGGAAACAAATCAGACGAATCATTTACAAAGATATACAAAAAAATTTATCTATAAGAAAATATTTATTAATTACTAATTCCATTTAAAAATATCTAATATTTTGAATAAATATGGATTATTTTTCGCGATCCAGACTCAGTTTAATAAAGAAATTATATTGTATTTGGTTAATATTCGTTACACCGACTTCATTCATCTTAGAACTCATGCACTTTGTACTTGTATATTTAATGTACTTACGGTAAATTTAAAATATGTTGTCCGTTATCCTCAATCATCAAATTGTAACATTTTTGTAAACTGTTTTAACATAATCAATATAAAATTATAGATTGGATGTGATTTTGGCACGTGGACCATATAAGTGAATAATAAAAAAATCTTTTAAGAAAGACCTGAAATCAACCGTGTTTTAAGCTTTAATAATCAGAAAACTTACAGAATAATGAAAGTTTGGTTCAGTAAAACAGGGATTACTGTAAAAAATCTTTCTTTCGAAAGATGTGACAGTGACACATTTACTTTAAATTAAAAATATTATATAAAATAACTTTTACATTCAAGACAAGACCACAAATAGCTATAAAATATATTAATCTTTGATACATTTATTACACTTATTGTATTATTCTAAAAAAATTTAACTAATTAATTTTGCTATAATGCTCTCATGCGCATCTAATATTGTAGATTAAGAATATAATACTTAAAAGTATAATACTTAATACATTTGAATACGATTCTTTGAGAACTAGGCTACTGATGATATACCTACATTAATTTTTAAATTAGTGTAAAATGTCACACCAAATTCAAATGTTTTCACGCTCTTGACGAACTAGTTAATTAACCTACCCGAGGTAACAGCAATTTTTTTGTAACCCACTGGTGTGTACTGTGCAACGTATTTACGAGGATTTTTAAACACCTCAGAATTGGCTTATTTACTTATTAATGGTTCTAGTATTTGAGCTGTCATCGCCATCAATCATTCAACACAGTAACACTCAAGGTCATATATATTCAAATGTAAATTTGAGAAAAAATAAATTATGTTCGTATATTTTAGCTTCATCGAGTCACTCAAAAGCCTTATTTAGAGCTCTAGTTTTCGAAATGAAAAAAAAGTTCCTTAGCTTATATGTATTTCTGATGTGTGTATAGTATCTATACATGTATATTTGGTCATCCCATAAATAATGCTATTTTTTATACTTCAAATAAAGTTCTTTTTTAATCAAAAATAAATTTTTCTTTATTTTTTGCAATGCTCTCTCATCTTTCTGGTAGATTTACAAGGCTCTTTTGCTAAAATTCACTTGTGAATGACGAAAAATACTCCACCAGTACTGTTCTGATCTCGTCTACAAAATTCATATTGTTTCCGTCCAAATGATTTTGAATACTGCTGAATACATGATAATCAGATGGGGCAGTGGTGGCAGATGGTGGGTGGGGCATCGTTCCATTAAAATGGTTCATTCCTAAGACGTGACAGCAAAGAAGAGCACACACTCACTCTCTGCATGCGATTAGAATGAAATATTGTGAGGAACTCATTGACTCAATTTTCTAACTTTTTCGATGGCACGCAGGTGTCGTTGAATGATTCAATCCAAGATTCTCTGCAAGTTCCTCAACAGTTACGGCGGGATTTTGTTCCACGAGGGTTTGCAGGACGTCCTCGTCGATCTCTACAACTAGGTTTGTGGCTTGGAATTTCCAAAACCACCGTTGACACAGGCTTTCGCTTATTGTCCGATTCCCATATACTGCATTAATATTACACCTACTTTCTATTACGTTATTGCCTTTATTGAACTCGTAAAGCAAAATAATATGCCAAATATGTTCTTTTATCACTTACATTATAGCTTTGTAAAAAAAACTATTAAAATCGAACTGCACTCTTAAAACTTGCACTAAGAATAAGTTACTTTTATAGCGTGTAGTAATTAAACCTGATTTATCTGTCCCCTTTCGATTTTTAGTTCATGTAATTGAAAAAACCGCATTATTTATGGGATGACCTAATATATATGAACATATATAGATAGCTCTGGCCTCGATTTTAATACTGAGATAAAGTTTAGCAATTATTTTTTATTTTATCTCAAAAGCGTATTAAAAATAATCATCTTATTGTATAATTAAATAAAACACGTATAACTAACTAAATAATAATAAATTTAAATAAATTTATTATTATTATTATTAAATAATAATAATAATAAATAATATTGTTCCAGAATACCTAGTGTGTTCTGGTAAGTTACCGCGAGCATACTTGGACCTTGATAAGAAGCGTCTTACTGTCAGTGAGAGAGTCAGTTGAGTAGTTTATAAGTGTAAAAATGAAAAATCAGTTAAATAACTCTAATTAAAAATACAGGGATACTTACAGACCGTGACATGTGACTAGTGTGCAGAAATTAATTCGAACAAATCGATCGTCCTTTTACACACATTATACTCATATAATCAGTTATTATTTCTATTGCTTTTGTCATAATGCATTGTGTTAGTCTGGATTCAATGTCAAAATACGTTAAGTACTTATTGAGAAATTTCAACGGCCGTGAAAAGCAGAGAATCGCGCGCCCCCCGCGCCCTACCGCGCCATCCCGCGCCACTATGCAATCCACAACCTTCGATCGATTTAAATTGAAGCAAGGCCTCCGTCGCAATTAGCGCATTATTGCTCTCGGCACGGACTGGAATGTTATCATCGCCAATCCGATGAACAACGACAACATCTCGCGAGAAAGGTGAAGAATTTCAACATTTATCTGACGATCGGACAGGTGTTTTTCCATGTTCATGCAATGAAATAGCGGGTATTTCAGATATTTCAATTGGAAATAAATGAGGGAAAAAATATGATAGAATTTTTAAGTGTTAAAGCGATTTGCGATGATGCACTTGTAGTAGTAGAATAAGCGGACCGGTTGCAAGTAAATGGTGAATATTATGTTCCAAGCTGATGTTGTTTTTGAATAACTATAAAATGAAAAACAATTTTTTTAATTAATTTTTATTTATCAATTACTTGGCTTATTACAATTATATATAGTCTTTTAACCATATTTTTCATGACATTCTCGCACACTTCACGTGTTATTTCAGCAATTTCATTTCGAATATTGTCCTGTAGCATCGGAATTGTTATTGGCTTATTGACGTAGATCTTTCCTTTCAAAAGGAAACATTTCTTGCAAAATTTCAAGCTTAACTCAGACTGTATTTGAGGTGACACCGTCCTATTAAAACCATGTGTTGAAAGCCCAATCGATACAATTCGACCACCAAGAAGTTTTCCAACATGTGACGTTAGGGATCACCATTAATGGTTACAGTATTGCCATTATTATTTAGATTTAACCTATAATATCATAGAAAAAAAAAATTTGATTTCAAAACGCATTGTTTGTTATTTATTACATGTCATCGCTTTCATTAATGTACGTTGCAAATGGAAAAGTGATATAAATATTATAATTATAAATCACAAAGTAGTAGAATTTATAAATAAAAATACGAAGGATAGAAAATCTACACCTGCTGGAGGTCAATTAAATGCTATATCATACGTGTGGTGTGCTGCTCTATGTAGTTTGAACGCCAAAAAAGCCAACATTAAATGACTGGAGTAATTTTAGGTACGGCCGTATTGACGTATGCTAAATATCTCCACATTAAGGCCCACGAATATGTCAAGAGAACTAATGAAAACTATAAAACGAAGAAAAACTGCAAACTTCGGATACAATAAAAAAAACAATCTCTCACAACTACAAGAGAAGATAAGAAAAAAACAAAAACAATAATATAAATGATGTTTATACACACTGAAGTGTTATTAATTAATCAATTCGGTTTCAGGGCGACTTTCTAAACTAAAAACTAATTCTAAATTATGAACCTAATAAACAAAACATAAAAAATATCATTTGACATTACCGCAAAACAAAACATGAACATTACAATAACATACCATAGAAATAAAGACGTAGAAATATTTATATTTTAATTTTCACAATAAAACTTTGTGCTACACATACGTTGGGTTAATCAATTGTGTAGTACAAAGTATTATTGTAAAAAAACATAAATAACCATGTAATACCACAAAAATATCCGCCATGTTTATTAATGATATTAGAATTATACCGATTGCATTACTTATGCAAATTAATATTGTATTTCAATATACTCTCATCCAAAATCCATGTATAATGTATTTTATGTTTAATAATACATTATATGTTTCTGATTTATTCATGATCATTTCTCTTATTAAATATTTATATCTTTAATATTATGATTTTTGTAATTCAGTATTTACACGATAGCTACCTAAAATTTTTAATAAAACCAATAATTCATACCTACCTGATAGACACTACACAAAGTACCGTTTTCTAACAAATTACATTTTTAAAATGTCAAAAATAAATGTGTAAATTGCATTCCTTCCTTCCCAGTGAACTGTATACAAAGCACATACACACATGTGATATTTAAACATACTCATGAGAGTAATATAGGTAATATTTATTTAGCATCAGAAATAGAAGACGTCCGCGGAAAACTTGGCACGATCGAGTAAACCAGATACTGGAGGATGGTTCTGTTAGACGCCCCAACAATCGGCGAGTTTGTAGGAATGTGAGAGTGTGGCGCTCTATTCTTTCTGTCTAGCCCCGCGTGGAAACGACGTGATGGTTAGTTTATTTTGTTGAGAGTCCATGTTTCACAGTCATTCGTACTCATTAGAAGTGAGCACTGATTGAAAACTTTTCGTTTTATTTTTTTAATATGCCATTACAGTAATACTTCAATCCTACGTCCGTACTAACTGTAAAATAACGGTATTTATTTTAATTATAATAAATTTGAAGTTGCTACGAAGCCTTTACAAACTTTAAATAACCCTAAAAATTATGTAAGACCTTTATGGATTAGTGACCTCTTCTGAAGTGCACTGTTGTTCAGCGAAAATATTTAGGACTACAAGTTTTCAGTAAGAGAAGTACATATTTGGGATTTCCCAACTAATTAGGAACGCATTGTAATTTATTGTTGTTGAATATTTAGTGCAAATATTGCAATCCGACGGTTATCCACCTATCGTTTAACGCAGTTCATGGAAGTATTAATTCGTTGTAAAAGGATTATAACGGTTTATTTTTAAACAATATGTTGTGCCAATCAGGTATTATTTTTATATTGGTAAAAAAAAATTAACAGTTTACCGGGTTATTATTATTTTGTTTATTAAATAAGATATTTTCAAAGAAAAAGCACTTCTTCAGAAGTGATTTATTTTTAACTAATGCTATAGCTTCTTATTAAAAAAACAAAAAATACATAACCAAATTTTTTTTTTAAATAATCTATGTCAAGTTATCATATATCCATGCAGACATCAATCACATATGTTTGTAAGGAGAACACATTAATTCAGTTCCACCCGTCACGGTCTTTGAATACTGTATACGCATTCGTTAACAGCATCCAACGTACAAAAAACGACTTTAATGCTTATGGGTATAATGCACAGAATATCATACATATTACAAAGTAAGCAGATTGTTTTGAGGAATTTGTTTATGTGACGCATTTTTGATAGTTTGGCTTGAATGCTTGTAGCGAATTATTGAAAAAATTAATATTTTTATTATATATTTAATTCATCATATAAATAAAAAATTAATACAAAAAACAACATGGATACTTCACCAACGTGTAAACGAAAACAGTGAATTATATGAGTGAATAATTGAATTATTAGTAGGTATAAACTTTTTATCCAGCATCCCTTCTACAAAAAATCACTGATTATCGAAGAATTCTGACTAACTGTCTAGGTAATTATATTCTTGTTATAATACTTACTAGTTTGATTGACACTTTGTTGTAATGTTTTTATATGCTTATTTATCATTTTGTCGCGTTATATAGGTACATATATTTACTTATGTAATTTTAGCACATTGCGAATAAAAGATTTATGTTTAAAAATAGATTTTACTTAAAAATAAATTGTATTATGTCAATAATATTATTAACTGACGTAATAATTTTAAAATACACTTTCCGTTAAAAAAAATGCATGCATTCGAGTACTTATATGTATATTATATGTACTTATATGTATATTATAATATGAATATCTATATGAGCATAGGATATAACGGATTTGGTGAAGACAATTACTGCTGTTGTTGTTATCTGATTTCAAATAAACTTTTCAAAAAATTTGAACTTGTTAATATCTCGGTTAAGTTAGACATCAGCCTGATTCAATACCTCATTTCAAAATGGTGGCTATTCAAAAACGTGAAAGATGTGTAACTCTATTAACACTGGTCCGAGAGAAAAAAGTAAAGACATACTCAGGCGAAATTTATATGATTCTTGCATCCAGTAGCAGAAGATTTGTTTTTATTACAGTACTTACAGTAAACTATTCCATGTTCGTGAATTTAAAACAAATTTATGACAAACTGTTCACATTTTTTCTTCGTCTTTTTATGATTTGTGCGTCAATCGCCTAAATTATAAAATTTCAATTACTCAGTTATTTCAATCAAAAATCCAATTTTGATGAACAATAATAAGTATAAAGATAAAACTATTAAATTAGTAAATACACACGATACCCAGGGGTGTGCACTCTATGCAATCAAAAAAGCTACGCATATCTATAATCTTTACGAAATAAATGTAAATAAAATATTTATTTGACATATTATGTATTAAGTATGTAGATCTACGTGAAATTGATTCAGTTTTCATGTTAACGTGTTTACTAGAACCGTATAATAAGTGGAAGAATTTAAAATTGACAAATAAAGCTGCGCATGTGTTTTTTCATAAAACTCTCCCAGACGTATACGAACTAAACGCAACTCCCGCACCACGCGGTGTTCTGAATACACGTCTTTGCTTTAACAGACGTGTTGCAAAACACGCAAGTGTATGAAGTGACCGCGTCTGACTCATACAGGTATATTTACGCATAAACATGTTTCTGATAGAGTGAATAATGAATACAACTTTTAATGATAATACACATCGATATTAGCAACATAATATGAGTCCATGCCTAGTGTCCGCCGCTGACGATACCTATTGATTCTGTAGCAGGTACACATCACGCATAAAATCACGACTATTGTACTGAAACGCCCAGACCTGTCATCGCACCACAAGTTTATTTAGAGGAAATTAAAAGAACACTTTATCCCGTTCATGTCAAATTATTCCAGACACCGTGACCTCTATATCTACATAAACTTCCCGAGCGCCATGTGTGGTGAAACCTTTATCTATAGGGGTTGAAAAATATTTGTTTTATTGTACAATCATATCGGATATCTTACCCAACCTCTTCGGCTGATGTTTCGGATTCCATTGTATGATCTATCAAGCATTTCTTATTTTCCACGACACTTTAAAGCGGTTCTACTATCTGGTCTACTACTACAAGCCAGTACTTTCCTCTTTGACCCTTTTTCTAACTATAGACATCTAAAGTATTTAGTGTTTAGTAACATTTTGATGTCCATGTAAGAAAGTTGGACATGTATTTCATGTATTATAATAGTATGCCAGTAGTATCAATGGTGTACACTGTCGGCACTCACGGCAGTTGCCCTATGCTCACGTGTAAAGCGTCATCGCCGGAACGGGGCATTACGCATTTAATTACGTAATCTCATTTAAAGATCATGTGTGATCGGGTATTTGTTTGCATTAATTGCTTAATTTAAGTTGGATTAATTATATATATGAGATCACCCCTGTAACAGCACTGTATATCGGCTTTAAGCATATTCAGTATAGATCACAAGTCAGGTAATGAATGCCATAAAGTTGTATATCTTCTTGGTCATCGAATAGTATATTAAACAATCATATAAAATAAATAAAAATACTAATAAACAAAATTTCTTATAGACTTTTACCGTATCAACACCGTATATCATTCAAGAAGGCCGACGCTATTTCTATCAACATTTATAAAAACCTATATACAGTGTTATTTCTGGGGGGGGCGGGGAGTTTCATATATACATTCATATCACATCAATAATCTTAATATTTTCAAACTAAGATAAATGCTTGAGCTATGAAAATAGAACGGACTTATGGGAGGTCATTAAATATTTTAACCTAGTCAAATATCTTAACCATTAAACCAAAAGCACGTCCATTAAAAAATTGCAACAAGCACAAAAATTAAAAATAAGTTTTACCTCAATATTGGCTGTGGCCACCTTAGACTGCAAAACGGTCACTACCTAAGCAATTTTCGCTAGTAGGTAAGTTTTGTGAATGTAAAGATTTTCGTACTCGAAATTACCTGGTGCTGTTGGATTATAATGATTAAATTAAATGTAATACAATTTAATTCACTTGACGTTTATTAATTCTATAATGTTCTAAATGACCTTAAATCTGAAGAAACTACCGTAAATTTCTAAATTCCTAACTGCAGATTTACCAGCATTTCCGTAGACCACATTTCACGTACACATAGTTAGTTAACATTTAAAATTTATACATTAGCCTATACATGTTATCTATCTAATAGCAATAATAATTAAGGTTTCCTGTGATTTATAATCGATACTGAACTGGATTTAAGAACGGAAATAATAAAAACTAGAAGTACATATTTATGTCAGTTTGCGTCCGCGCTTTGACAGCCACTGCGCTCGTCCAAATTAACTAGAAACCCCTCATTCCTGATTCACCACGGTCCTGATCTAGCGGACCAAAACACATGTATTTATGGTGGCGGATTACTGGGTGGACCTCCTCGCGCCGGCTACGTGGAGGGTCCAGCGTCTGGTCCTGGTCAGCTTCTGGTCCGTCGCCCTAGGTGGGGCAAACTAAAAAAGTTATTAAAATTGAAATATAATCATAGGTTTTATGCGGTCCGGGCGCGGTGTCTCTCGCGGCTTGATATGTAGCCGTCAATTATTTAATTAAGCCACTTCGTGACCAAATATTTATGGGAATGTACGGTTTGTGATAAAGAATAAGTGGAAAAATAATGGGTGACAGGAATATGAATGAGACTCGGGAAGTAATTTGTGCTGGAAATTATATTAATCGTAAACGTTGAGATTATAAGAAAGGTATTACATTTTTTTTTTTTGAAATCGCATCTCGGTAAATCTCTCAAAAGTGCTGTAATGCAGTGTAAAGTTTTGGGTATTCACGCTCACCAAATAGATTATAATTTCTCTTAAATTGTTTGTCGATAGTTTTTGATAAAAATAAACTGTAAGTAAAATACAAACAAACCTGTATTTGTTAAATGCATCAATTAGAAAGATATTTTAGATGTAAATTGAGTTTATCTGTATGTATATCTTTCTAATTGATGCATTTAACCTTTACCACACCGTGATATAAAATACCCGTACGCAGCCAAGCGGTCAACTTGTGTTAGCGCAGGAGAATTTAATTGTTTATCATTCTAAATGTTTTTATTAGCTTAAATGATTATTGTCTAAATATTGACCGTTAAATTTGAAAAAAGAATTAATTAATTAATTTGAAGCATTCATCAAAACAATCTATACAATGCGACCTTCTATTCTTTTCTCTTTTCATTCAATTAGTGAAAAAGAGATAAAATTATATTCGTATGTTTATTATTCTTTTCACTGTAAAATTAAAGTGTGATCGCATTCTATCATACCACAAGTGGTATTCTTGCCAACGAATTAAATTTACAGCGGATTGAATTTATTTAATTATTTTTGTAAGATTCTCTTTTCGAAATTGGTTTTTTACTAACCATTTCTAAGTGCAAATGATTTCCTTAAGGTTAAATAAAATATGAATTTTATGTAGCACGTAATTACCGAAATATTATAGGTTCAATTGGCATGGTAAACATGTGTAACTGCATGGTTTAGGAAGGGTTAATATGTATTAAAATATCACAGAACCGTGTTCTCTACAAATAATAATGTGTTCTCTTTAAAACGAAATAAAAAAAACCTACATTTATTATATCGTTTTAAATACAAATATGTACTCGTACGTTTACGTTTTAGTAATCAGAACCTACATAATGTTTACATGTGAAAGTGTATATCTGCCGACGCGAGTGTTAATGGCACCAGAAAAAGAGGACGTCCGCGAAATGACATGAAATTAGCATGACCAGGTAAACCAGGTACTGAAAGATGATCCCGTTAGAAGGCTCAACAAACAACGAGCTAGTATGAAAAAATGTAGGAATGTGAATGAGACGAGAATTGTAAGTTAGTTCATGTTTTGTACGTGTGTGTGTGTGTGCGAATGTGTCTATCTTATGTCAGTTGCAATATCGCATTTTTATAAAATAAAATCACATTTTATTTGTGAAGTATTTGCTATTTTTATAACAAATTAGACATGTACTTAGAAAGATATACAGAATAAATCTATTTAAATATGATTTAAATAACTAATGTTTTGACAAAAATTTCATGCTGGGATTAATGCAATTTCATATTGTAATAAATAAAAACATTCGGATATATTGTATATCGCGTAACGGACTTTGTAAAGGTTTCACTTCTCTTTTTCGGTGAAGTATTTGGAAAGAAATGCGCCGTTGAGCAATAATTGAAACGAAAATAAACGTTGACCTCTATATTTTTACAGACGTGTAATATTATAATGTTAATCTATATAATAAAACGCTAAAATTGTGTATGATATCCTTCTTCCACGTATTAGCAAAGCGCCCGTAGAAGACAAATTACTAACGCAACTGTTCTACAGATTGTAAATACGAATAATAGAATGCGCAACCCATTTATAGCTACGTAATAAAATACTATGTACATTACACACTGACTTAACATTTACACATTTTACACATGGGGTCCACGGCTTTGCACGTAATAATAATACCGAATTCGGATTGCAGATAGTTTTCAAGCAAACGTTACATATAAATATAAAATTATAAGTCGTTATTGCTAAATTAATTTCTATGCCTTAACAAAATAATCCAAAATCTATTATATATATAAAAGGATACAATAATACTAATACAAAAATATACAGTACCTCTAATATAAATATATACATTACAGCTATTCTAAGAGAGCAATGACAATAATATGAATGAAACCTCACGCCAATTTTTTAAGAAGGCATATTAATCAGCTAATCAAGAACTAATTCGTGTTTACCATTTTTATATAATATATCTTGACAGTAAGTGATGCAATGCAAATATTTAGTATGCTTGTACAGAAGGAGACAAGTATCAAAAGACATGTTACAGGTGTAGAGAACCTTTTCTCGAATAAAAGTGTTCTCTAAAGGCTTTAATACGAAATCGTATTAGATATTAATGTATTTTTTATGGCGTTACTATGAACATATTAAAGTCTTGTAGATAGTCTTTTAAAGATATATTAGAATACATTCAATGCATGGAAAAAAGGTTTGTCAGTGTTTACAGCTGATAGGAGTTTTGTTTCAAGCACAGATATTGCAGGGTGCGTTCAATCAATATCGTCGGGCGGTTATGGTAAAAGTGGCACCAGTAGCCTTCCACTATTATTATTACATTGGAATCCACTTTAGGCAGAGACCCAAAAGGTTCACACCCCGCAAAACTTTTAACATCGATACTCTTCTCAGCGTTAACATGGATTCTTTTTTTTTTTTAAATTCACCACAGAAAGAAATTGAATCTTACTTACTTGCTATCACGCCGTTTCCCCGCGAGGGTAGGCAAAAAGGATAGAACGCCACACTCTTCAGTCCTGACACACAATTCTCGCCTCATTCACATTCATACATCTTCTCATACAAGCTCGCTGATTGTTGAGGCTTCTAACAAAACCATCCTCCATTATCTGGCTTACCTGGTCGTGCCAAGTCTTCCGCGGACGTCTTCTATTTCTGGTGTCATCAACACTTGCGTCGTATATCTTTCTTATAATTCTTTCCTCATTCATCCGTTCCATATGATCAAACCACTTAAGTGATCCTTTCTTAATCTTACTCACTATACTAACATCAGATTTATATTCTTTCCTTATTTCTTCATTCTTTACTTTGTCATAAATAGATTTGCCACATACACGCCTAAGTGATATCATTTCCACTGCATTCAGTCTACTTTCGTTCCTCTTCTGCCAGCTCCAGGCCTCCATACATCAGTCGGTACCAGGATTCCATTATGCACCGCTAATCTTGCCTCGGTTGACAAATTCCCGTTAGATAAAGTGCCGTTCACTTTATTTCCACCCTCCCCTTAAATCACCCTCTTTTCGTATCATTTTCAGCCTTTCCGTTTCTGTCAAACATACTTCCCAAATACACAAACTCATCTATTTGTTCCAAACATGCATTACCCACAAATATTTTGCACGGTGTCTTGCTTCCCTCCTCGAATACCATCACTTTCGACTTGTTAACATTCATCATGAGGTCGCTTTCCTTGCATGCATCGTATATTCTACTCACCAGATTCTGTAGTTCTTGTTCATTATTCGCCATTAGTACTGCAGAATTTAAACATTTAAAATATAATTAATAAAAGTGTGAATAATATACGAAGCTAGAGACATATTGTATCCACTATATGTCTCTAGCTGTATGTGTATGTACTTACGTGACTGGATCCATTGTATCTCAGACATTCTGCCTGGTCATGGTAAACTTATTTAACTATGATTGTGACAATGATTGGTAACTAAAATTTAACTATTGGAGATTTTTTTTTCAGTGTACAAGTTATTGCTCGAATAATAACAAATAATAACCAATAATCGTTACAATCGAACACAAATTGTGACAAACCGTCACTTGTCGTGCCTGCCTATAAAGTTCCAATAGCGATGATGCTTTGAAGTGGAACTTCAAAGAAGATGATTTAATGGATAAACATAAAAGCAAAAATTATACAAAATGTTCTCGTTTTGATATACAAAATTAAAAATCGGTCACACGTGAATAAAAATATAATTTTGAAGTCCATGCTTATCTTACGAGAAGTCGGTGGGATTTTAGACTTCCACAAACAAATCTGGCAGGAATATAAAATAGTTTATACTATAAAGGTTTTTAATTATTCACTGAACTGCCAGCAAATGTGAAGGAAGCGACTAGTCTTGCTACTTTTCGTAGGTTAAATGCTAATTGATATACGATGTACTTCAATATTTTTTTAATGTTTTCTAAAGTATTGCATACTAAATG
Source organism: Eubasilissa regina (assembly GCA_022840565.1). NCBI lineage: Eukaryota > Metazoa > Arthropoda > Insecta > Trichoptera > Phryganeidae > Eubasilissa > Eubasilissa regina. Next base: position 35,871,421 of record JAINEB010000018.1, read on the forward strand.
CAAAAGTATTTTTATATATTTTTTACAACTAAATAAAAATATATACATACTTAATATTCTTACATATAATGCATAGCAGAGGCGTGCAGTACGTACAAGCAAAAAAGCTGTGCATTACTAAAAATTCTGGGAAACAAATATAAATTAAATAATTGGATTAACATAAACAAAAACATTCTTTCTTCAATATTATCAATTTATTATTATTACTTTTACAATTAGCGCCATCTGTGTACCAGTAGAGACTTTAATTGCTTTGTACAACTCACCGCTATACCCATGGCGCTCTTTTATATTCGCCGCATCGAGCTATTCACAGTACTCTGTTCTGTCTTTAAGCTAGTGAATCACTCGAGTCATATAATTCCTTATTTACTGAATTGAATATTTCTTTCGGTTGATCAGTTTTGTATGGAGTCGTTATCTATGCAGTTCTTTAACAGAATAACATTAGAAAGGCTTACAAATGATTGAAGTCTCTACTTCCTCTTTTACTAATTCGCGAATTTTACTATCTTACTGTTTTTGACGTGTTGATTTTATGATTGTTCTTTAAATTTGGTGCATGGATTGGTGTTTGATTTGGGAAAAACAAATAGTAATTAGCAAAACTATTTCCTACGTTAACCTTTAATATAAATAATTATTTCCATTAGTTATTACGTGAAGGATTTTCAAATAATAAATTTATCACGTTTAGTCATATAAAGTGTTCTTAAAAACATCCATAAATTTTTTATATGGGTAAAAAGGTATTATTTTACGATAAAACATAAACTTTAAAAACAATATTAATAGTACTCTAAAATTACAAATAAATACATGGTAGAGTCCTATTGACGACGGATTTATTTTGTCTAAAAACGTTGGTTACACGAAAGTACATATATTGTATTACATATATTATGTATGATTGTGTAATGTCATTGGTAACAGCATAACCTAAATCTATACCTACTGTACGCCACTGATGTATAGATATATAGAGTTAACTTTATTATCCATTTACATTGGGGCACAATTATTTTAGATACATCGTTGACATAAAAGGTACATACTCGTAGATGCATTTGAGAGAAAAGATACAATGAATTTAAATCTACAAAACTTGTATATTATTTCAATATTTAATTTTCCTAGACCTGAAGCGAGTTACGTCGAATGAAGCCGGTCCGATAAGGTTTCGTGAAACAAATTATGAACACCTGTCATGAGCACGCCTATTTTGTATCGGACAAAAAATATAACAAAATAATTTTATCTGATTGTGAATGCATACATTATCTGATTCTGGACCAGTTAGTGTTTCCACACCAGGCGGTCGTTCGGGGACTGTGAAGTGTTGCTTACGTAATGGTTATATCACTTTTTTATTTAAATTACATACTTACTGACTTCTACTAGCTCTAAAGACTATTCAGGCCTACTCCCGGCATCTCTGGCAATCTTTATCTTTGTATCGAGTTGTGGACTTCTATAGTGCATTATCCGCTCATATCACTCTTGGGTGTCGTATCCGATGATATGATTCGCAGAATAAAGCTGTGAAAATGCACACAATTCACCACGGCAAGTTCATTGCGCACAATATATAAAAGAAAATATCTAAAAGTGCTAAGGGCTGTTTGTAAAACATTAATAATAACAAATTAATCAATAAAAATGACGAATAAATAACTTTAAAAATATTGCATATTTTCGCATATGCAATATTTACAATATTTATACCTACCTTATATACCATATTTGTATATTTCTTTTTAAATTAATCATTGTCCTTTGTTGTCTTCTTCGTAGAAAATGCTGATATTTACTCATAAGAGACATATTTATGTATTTATAATATTACAAATTAACCTAATCTAATCTAACCTACCCTGACGTAAATGGTTTGTTGGGAGCGCTTACTTATTTTACTTCAAACAAAAAAGTTACCTAATAATTATTAATACCAATATCTAAAAAACTCTTTTTTCAGCGATGATTTTTTCCAGCGGTGAATTTTCCACGGTGAATTGTGGGCGGTAAATTTTCCGCGCCGGAAAATGCCGCACATCCGGACGCCTTAATATTATTTTTAAAAGTAATATCAAAAACAGAAAGTGTTCAATCAATACTTCCTGTGCTTAAGTAAGGCTGAGAAATGTAACTTTCAAGAAACTACAGATAAGATACAAAAAATTACTTACGTAAAAGTATATAGAATATTATGTTGGGTGTCACACGAAGAGGCAGGAAAAGAAACTCGTAGATAAGAAAACGATAGAAATGGAAAAAGAGGCAATCGGCAGGTCATATCTCCCACAAACGCGCATCCAGTGGTATCGAAAATCGAAAAAAAAGTATTGAAAAGTAAAACTCGCTGGACTGATGAAATCACCGTAAATGTGTGGTAGCGAATAACAATGGATAGAAAATTGGGAGACACCTGGGGAGGTCTTCACCAAGGAGTGGATATAAAATAGCTGAAGATGAGTGTCATAAAGCACACAAACTTCGCTCCGGCCAATTTAATATTCTATATTTGATGTTTAAGGGTCAGTTGTTCGATCAATGTTTTTTTTTACTACAGTAAAAAAAGTTAATTTAGTAAAAAAAATTACTAAAACGTTTATAATATTTACTCATCAAAATTACATTCAATAGTAAATTAATTTACCATCCAATATCGGATGATAAAAGCCGTAAATCGTTAGGTAAAAATGGCGGACTCTTCACAGCTGTTTCAAAAGTCATCTGTCACGTTGGAGTCTGACGTTTTGAAAGTTGCAGTATACGACAATGAATCATTAAATATCCTGCTATTTTAGTGATGAGAGTTCGTCTGATAATGATCTCGCTGTTGAATTTATATTAGCGCATAGACCGAATATTTTTCGCCAGCAACGTGACAGACTTTAAACGCAGGGGTAAATAAAACCATAGATAAATAAAAGCATAAAACTATATGTATTGTCAATGGTGAATATTTACAATAAATCATATTTGATGATTATTCGCCTTGACACACTATTAGGCGGAATTAATAATAATAAAAGTTGACATTCAAACAACTCGCAATCTGTTTTTACCACGGGCGAAGGAAAATTTTTACTGCTGATCAAACCCCTAATTTATGTATATTTGTACCTAAATGTCTTCCCGTGAAACGATTGATTTATAATCAAATAACTCGTGTAGTTTCATATCAAACTTAATATCACTAATCTTTTTTCTCTTTCAATCAATCAAAATCTTAAAATGCTGTTCGTAATAGAATATACGAATGATATAAACATGTGCGTGTGTTTTAATGTGCGCTTATTCCACAACTTGGTCACGTAATCTTTGACGTGCTACCGTTAGATGGCTACCTTAAATGGATACCACGTAATTGACGTATTATTACTTCCACCCACGAGGAAATAGCACAAATTATATAGATATACACTATACAAATAATAATGGTAAACACCGAACCAGCATACAAAGTACGCCTTTGTTTTGGTTTTTGTTGCCAATCATTTGTATGGATAAATATTTAATATAAAGTGCTTTAATGTATGTTCGTTGCAAATGAAAATTGAGTGGTAAATTCATACATTTCATTGAAGAAAATTGTTATGCGTTTTAACGAAAATATGACTAACTTGTTGATTTCCTGGAACGAGACGCGATCCCCCGACCACTAGATCTCTAGTCCAGCAGCTTAACCGCTAGACCAACAAGCTACTTGTGAAATTGTGTATATATTATAAAATATATGCATATACTTTTCAAAATAGTAAACATACTGCGTATATTAGAAAAATTGGAAATTTATTTTAGTTTTTAAAAAATGCTAACAGAAAAATATATTAAATTTATATATCACATTAAATTAATAAGACAAATAGTTTCTCTTAATTATTACTTATAACTCAATAGCTTCAAAGAAACATGTTAATTGTTCTTATTTTCCCTGGAATTTCCTTTATTCTAGACTTGATTCCGAAAGTTTGTCCTTACCGTCGGAACTCTTTAGAAACAAATGGAATATTAAAAACATTAATGCTCCAGAATATTCGAGCTAGAAGGAAACCAGAGTTAATATAATAATATAAATATAATTAGGAGAACACATTCTTATTGTGAAGTTGTAATTATTCAAAACATAGGTCTGTGATATTTTAAATATGAATTAAATATATTAATTAGAAAGATATACATGTAAAATCAATTTTATCGAAAAATATTGTTATTCGAACCTGGATCTCTTTCCAAACCGAGGATGGTGCATTATCCAACTATGCTACAGCGACGATATTTTTAGCGACAAATTTTCGAACCTATATGTTACCTTTTTGATATTAATACATTTAATCGTTCCATTATTATTAATATATTTAATTAATATTTAATATACATATAACACTTGTCAGATTAGTACTGGCCAGAATGCTAAGCCTTAATTAAAAATAGTGTAAGGGTGTTGGATATTTCTTAGACGAATCTTCGGAGCTGTAAATGAAAATGGTACATGGTATAAAGATACAACCACGAGCTATATAAATTGTTAGAAGAGCCCTCATCGTGCGTCACATTTCACTTATTTTTATAATTTAAAAATAATATAGAGATGCGTACACGGATTACGTGTCACGTCAATTTACTTACAATTTTCAAACTCGGTAGTTTCTTGGGAAGAGGTTCGAACTCCAGACCACTACCTATTATAGATTACAAGGCGAGTATCTTGTCATTGAACCAACTATGTCCAAACTGTCGTTAAATTAGGACAACTCCACTGGGCCAGTCACGTAGCAAGAATACACGATAACCGATTACATAAGATCTTGACAGGTCTTCAGGGCGAATGGTGTAGAGGTAATACCACAAGAAACTGGAGACTGCTAGAAATACCCACCAAAAGAGTCTGTTCATCAAAATCCGAAGATCGACCCTTCCTAACTTGTCTAAGCTGGTATTATCAGTTTTGAAGCGAACAAATTACTCTCGTCACGCCCTTTCGCTAATCGTTCCTTCGAAAAGATCGTTGAGATCGCGAAATGACCCAGCAGCTTTCCACCGTTTCTCCGAGTGGCGCACCATAATGTGGTGTATATATGTATGGTTTTCGATGTACATCTTAATTTCTTAACCCTATTAAATAATTATATTATGACAAATGTCTATTAAACGTAAAATTCCAAAACCAAACCTCGCGAAAATAAATAATATATACATGTGTTTTTAATTTTAAATTCAAATATGTTTTACTGAAAAATTTAATCTTAATTGAGTCAAATTAATTTTAAAAAAAAACTGTCCTGAACACCATCCGACCACCGTCCCGGCATGATCTCGTGACCACGAGAACCCGCTAAGCACTTCCCTACCCAACTCAGCGGACAGAATAATTAACAAACTTTGTTTTCGATTCCTTCTGACAGCGACTTTTATGAAGCTTGAAGGCATTTTTCGGTTAGGAAGACCTCACACCGCCTCCGTCGCTCGACAGCAGCTCCCACAATGTTCTGTATGACACCCGATTCTCCACGGTCATCATTCCGCCTCTTTCAAGATTACACTAAAATCGTTGGTAAAATTAGCTCACTACTTAAAAAGGATCAAGACATCGTGACCATCGATTTTTTTCAGATGGCGTATATGACTTTTTTATATTGCTATTATTGAAGTTTGATTGTGTTAAGACGTAGCTGAATATTTTACGCGAGACTATGACGTGAATGTCATTAAAACCGCTGGTGAAATATGGCGATATTTTCAACGCAAACCACTTAGTTATTTTTTAAACGATTGTGGTTGTCGTTAGAAATGAAGTGTTTTTAATTTGGATAAGTCATTATGTTAAAATTCTAAACATTTTCATGTATCATCATCATCGATGGTACAACCAGCGTTGGGCTGCTAATACGTTAACAAGGGGATCGCTTAATCTCAGAACTATTTGCGGTGTTCCGGGGATGGGGTGGATTTTTTATCACTCTTATACAATTAAACGCAATAATTATTAAAGCTAACAACGTCACTTAATATACTTATATTATGTAACAATACGCGATATACCGTAAAATAATGAATATCAATAGCTGAAGAATGTAGTTACCAACCTTAGATTGCAAGAGTGAAGAGTTCTAAGATTGACGCAGAAACGGGTACTTTCCTTAAAACTGTGCACGTATGAAGTGTGAAGTGAAGTGTTTAAGTATGAAGTGTGAAAAATAATCGTTCACACGAATGTTGCGTCGAATATCGAACAAAATCTAGAAGCAATATATATCAAACATCGCCGTTTTTAAATATTGTTTAAACTTTAGGCAAAAAACAGTCTTTTATTATTTTTCAAAAGGAAACAGTCTTATGTTTCATAATACATTTAAACCATCTACAGAAATTGCTATTAAGTACTGATTTGATCTGAGAATATTTTTTTTCTTAATTTATCAAGTCTATGTCAAATTTAACAAAAGGCTCGCGCGAGTTCCTTCGAGCCCCCTCCGACCCACCCCTGGGTACAACCACTTGCGATTCTTGGCCGCCTCCAGGAAATATTTTTTAATGAGACCGTTGAATTGTACAAAGTCGCACACTCGTACGTCGTTATATTTTAGGGCTTGCACAAAATAAAATCACCTCTTTCCTAACCTCCTACCGTCTACCTGAACCCCGGGCAATGCCGGGCATGGATCGCTAGTACATTTATCTAATAATAACACCTGATATTTTTTGTACTTTTTCACCGACCACGTATCGCAAACAGGGTGCGACCAGCGGAGCGGAGACTTGGTGTTCTAGCGCTTTCGCCGTTTCGGCATCTTTAAAGTTGTCAATGACACGAGGTAAAAAGAAAAATATAATAATACTCTCCATGCTGGGAATATCAATAGTTAATCCGTATCTTTTTAATGAGTGCCAATGAAAAAATGCCAAGTTGAGAAGTGTGGACAGCGCCTAATGGCACTTAATCCGTAATCCTGGTTGAGCCCCTAATAACAAGAGTTTAACTAAACACTGCCGGCACTGATACCAGTAGTGTGCGTCTCGGTTTATTCTCGCCTGGAGTAGTACGTTCAATGTTAAATTGTGATTCATTATAATATTAAATAATTAGGTAAATACCGGCCACGGCCAGTGTTTCCGGAATTGAAGAAAAAAATAGATGAACTTCTATCTCAGCAAGTTCTGAAAATTTTGTGTCTTAAATTAATGTACAAAGTGAACGCTTCACTTTGTACATTAATTTAAGAAACAATATTTTTGGAATTGTGCTATCAAACTTTTATCAAAGCAGTGTGTGCCTCGAAAAATACAATAGAATACAATAAAATACTCGGATAATACAGAGTAAAAATAAATATTTTAAAAATCTGGATGCCGGGGATTCGAACCTGCGTTCACAGTGGAAAAGTCTGACGATCTCAACCACGACCGGTTACGCGAGATATTACCGTATATTAATGTGACTAAGTATACACCATACACGAATGCATTTTTGGAGTAATATAATGAAGGACAATTCTTACTGACGACAAAGTCAATAAACTTGTTAAAAGTTCCAATCCTTTCTGAAAGTTAAAATCATAATTGCTATTCAGACTTCAAAAGAAGCTACTCTGAACAATTACTGAACTGCAACTGTACCAGTCACGCAAGTTCTTCAACCAGGAGATGCAATTTTTCTTGAACCGCATTTCCCTTAAATGACCTTTAATTTATTATTTCATATTTCTTGCCTCTTATAATACGCCTAAAGTATAGGTGTTTTTTTCTTATTAAAGATCAGTACTTCTTTGTCTTTCTCATACATTTCAAGACGTCTTCCAGGAGATATTGTGACTTCATAATAAAAATGTATTCTCCTTAATAATATATAAGTTGTATCAATGTGTCCAAAATTTAATAAAAATGAATTTTTAATTCTGGCATCTGCTATCTAACTACTCAAAGGTATTTGAGATTCTTCAAAAAAGAAAGTAGATGGCTTTCAAATAATGGAACGATAGATGTATTAATTTGAAAATTTGTCGTCAAAAGTATTGTCGCTAAAGCATAGTTGGATAATGCCGGTTTGGAAAGATATCCAGATTTTAATTCCAGTAGCGCGACAACAACTTTTTTCGATAAAATTGATTGTATATGTATATCTTTCTAATTAGTATATTTAATTAAACATTACCCTAATTGCCGTTTTAACTGATTACGGCTTAACTTTCTAGTGACTAGACCACGATCTTTCATTTCTTTTAATATGAAAAAATAATAAATTTAATTAGTATTTCATCGAATTCGGTTAATATTATCGAATAATATATTTCGAGCGATCAACCGCTCGAAATATATTTTGGGTTTGAACCCTCAAGTTTTGATCGGTATGTATATTCAGCTGATATATTTACATATTTATGTTAAATTTTTAATTTATGTATTAATAGTTCATTTTTTTTTTAAATCCCTGACGATGATGTAACAATTAAACTTTATTAATATTATTTTTAATTTAATGTGCATTTTGTCAACGAACGTACCACGCCGACCTCGGCGCAAGGGTCTAGTCGCATGTCCGGGATAACAATATCAACTGAGCCTTCCACTCCAAGGGACAACTTGAAAAGTCGATAGGGATCCGTCTAATGCTTCATGTGACCTTACAATGGAATTTAAGACTGGAGCTCTTACGCGCCACGCCAATAGAACCTCCTTCAACAAATCAGGGGAACTGGCTCCATTCACGAGCGCACTCGGAGGTGTGTGATGCGTGTACAAACATTGTATATATTTATTTCCAAACAAAATATACAATACGTTCATACAATAGTCTAAAAATAGGAATGGGAGGATGCAAATGAAAAATAAAGAACTTATGATGAATCTGACGAAAGTGCTGACGTCTCAGGAAGCTGTAGAGCCGTATAGCTATATTCAACGTTGCCTCAGCTTGTAGCCAGCCACATTTGATACATAAATGAGGCTTAAAGAAATGACTCCTCTCTCTTTTCATTATACACTAGCCATTGCTGAGCCTGGTGTTCCTGCATATTATCTACCTCGACAATCTTCCTCTAATCTTCCAGATCTTCTGCCGCATTCAAGGATATAGCTGTGTAGAGTTAAGATCCTATCGTTTGTTTTATTTGATGCATCCATTTTGTAGAAGAATACCATTTCGTCCTCTTGCTTTCAACATCACCAGCGTTCTTTATATGGTGTGGAAACAATATACATCCATGGTACACACAACATACGTCTCCAGCACCATATCTCAGAGGCATCAATCCGTCTTCTCTCTCTTGCCTTCAGAGTCTTGGTGAGATGCTCGAATGTCTTCATTCTGCAGGAACTAGTTCATCCAGTTAGACTATCAACCATTTTCCTGAGACGAATTCTTAATTTTTTTATGGCACCTTGCGAGAAGGGAAAATATCTTAGAGAAGCTTATGGTGGGCCATGTCAAAAGACGAAGAGGAAGAGGAAGATCAACAACTCACTCTGGAGATCACGATCCTCAGTCATGAGGGACCGACGTGAATGATCATCAGTGTCTCCGGACAAACCTTACCTCTTTGTGATATTTAAAATAAATATACATTTAAGTTTATTTTACACTTATACATACAATTCTCGTGTTTGAATTTCCCCAATTCAAACACGAGAATTGCTTTCTCGGGTATTTAAGTTTTAAAATAATGTAAAAGTAGGTATAGAAGTAAGATATATAATAAATATAGAATTAAATGATTAAATACATCTACATAAACATAATCAAATTATATATATATATATATATATATATATATATATATATATATATATATATATATATATATATGTGTGAAATACTTATATATATATATATGTGAAATACCTACTTCAGTAGTCGCTTTCTTGACGAGGTGGACAATCTGTCTTTGATATTAAGCTCCTGGAGAATGGATAACTTTATTTGTACGTCTAGCCGTCCACGATGTATGCATCCAGCAAATTTCTTTATTTTTGTTTCAATATCCTCGTCTCTACACCGTACAGCGTTATGAGAAAGATTTTCTAATGTGTCTTTGTCGGTGTGGTTTCTGATTCGTATAATATAATAGTCACTTCTATGTTACTGCAAATCTCAAACATTGGGACACATTGTGGATCATCATCATAACTATTTGCTGTAGAATTCCTGATGGGTCTTGGCCTCCTGAAAAAATTTCCTCCATTGATTCTTATTACGGGTTATTTATCTCCAATCCTGAATTTCTAAGACACATATATATTTGAAGACATTATCGCTCAATTATGGAAATTTATATATAATTTAGAAGCATGTTGTGTGTCGCCAGAGCAGGTTGTGAGAACAACAAACTACTTATGTTTGGGAGTCTGTTTTATTGTAGTCAAACTTTGTAAACAGAAAATTTAACATGTACAATGAAGTTACTGCGCGAATTCCTATCGGAGGCGATTTCTGAAACTGTTGACTATCTCTGCTGGCCACGTTAGTATTGTTGCATGCCGTCAGTACTAAATATCTTTATGACTGTTTGGAGTTTCGTTTTGTGCACCGGTACTTGCTGGGTGTATCGGCTTCGCCGGGCGATGATGATAAGAGTAGAGACGATAAACTTCGCTTTCTCGGAAAGCATCTTAGATGTTCACAAGGTAACCATAGATACTGTTGACACCTACCTTTGTCACTTGACTACCTTTACCGTCATATATATGAATAGAAATGGATACTAGAACACGTATACATAATATATATGTGTTCTGATGTTAACACCGGATATTCTATTCAAAATAATAATTTATATACTAATTAAATGTATTAATTAGAAAGATATACACATAAAATCAATTTAACGAAAAATATTGTTGTTGCGCTACCGGGATTCGAACCTGGATCTCTTTCCAAACAGGGGAAGATGCATTATCCAACTATGCAACAGCGAAATAATTTTTGACGACAAATTTTCGAACCTATATGTTACACTTTTTCAAATTAATACATCTATCGTTCCATAATTAGTATTTAAAATATCACAAACCTACGTTCTGAATAATTACAACTTCACAATAATGTGTTCTCCTAATAAAATAATAATTTGTCTAATGACTTGCGTGGACAAGTTTTAAAAGTTGGAAAATTTTTTCCATGGTGACACATTTATTTCCAGAGCAGCTGTAAAGGCCGATAGGTTGATTCGATCTCCGATGCATGTCGATACGAAAGTATATCCCCGACTTAATTTAGCTGTAGTAAGTTTCTGGTGCAAGCTAAGTAAGTCAAAAACTGTTATAGTCATGACACCCTACACCCTGGTTCAACTCCCATATGTATATCAGGGGCGTGCACTCCATAGAATCAAAAAATAATAATAAAGTTACCATGTCAATGCCAATTACAAATAAATGCAAACGTATACAGACTAAGCGCAACTCGCGCGCCGCGCGGTGTTCTGAATACGGTGTTGCCAAACGCCGCAAGTGTGTATTTGAAGCGGACTTATATCACTACAATTCAATACAATACTAATAATTCAATATACTTTAAACGTGGTATTATTTTACATTATAAAACGTGTAGAATCCTTCACTTATTAACTTGAAAATTTTTCCAAAATAATGGTAATGATATAAATATTTTATAAGCATGGAAATAAATCAAGCAGACATAAAGACATGTTTATGAATTGATGATTTCTTTCACATGAATACAACCTCTAATGACAATACCCATTACTTTTGCAGCATAACCTAAGTCGATGCCTGATGTACGCCACTGATGTTTATGTACACATCGGCTCTGTGTCGATCACTGTGAAATATATTATATGTATCTATATTTATATTGTAATTTTTATTTGAAAATGTGTTTTTTGCGTTTCTTGTTCTATATTAACACAGTTATATACGAAAGGGCATCATTAATTATTATATCATATAATAGAAACAGACCGTCACTAATGACTGGAAATTAATAATTTTTGTATTTTAAATTTATTTTAAAAATTAACGAAAATTAGCTATTGTAATATGATATACTTTGTTAGACTCAATAACCAAATATTTACAAGGGTTATTTTTTTTTCGAATTTGCAACAGCTGATTTCTGCTCAGTTTGGTTAGTCATTTCACCATTAATAGACTTACGCCAGAACAACGTTTTCAAATTGTGCAAATTTATTTCGAAAATCGTGGTTCAGTTCGAGAAACTTACCGTGCGCTGAGTCTATTTTACGATTGACATTATTGTCCATCTGTAAGTAATTCGAATAACCATGGATCGTTTTTGTTTTTGTTGCGTTCTTGGATAGTTTTGTTTTTATCTATACCTGTATTTTTTAAAATTTCAGTATACATTGTTTCCTGAAGAAGATACCATAGGTATCAAACCATGTTGAATAATCAATAAATAGCGGTTTAAACATAGTATTTTGTCTAATTATTTATATAAAATTATTTATTTAATTTGTGTTGGTAATTACATAAAGTGCTCTAAACAGCAACATTTATATATATTTTTTTTATAAATCGGTATGCCCGATGCGGTCCTGGAAGTCAATCACGTGAGTAATCTGATTTTAAAATGCATAACATTTTCTCCAACAAGAAAAATGAATTAAATTATATCCCGAAATGCTCGTTCCCGCCTAAACGAGAGACACTGTTGATCATTACAGATAACCAAATCATCATTCCACAATGACAAATTATTTCAAACGATTGATTCCTCAAATATCGGGTATCTCATCTGGCGTGACAGAAAAAATAAACAAAAAACTCTAAACGCATATTAATTCAAGAACTAGAATGCAAAAGAAACTCAAAGTGTTACAGATAGTTCGCCGAAACCAAAATGGCAATTCAAGTTTAGTAAATTTATATTTTACAATGTTAAGATATCATTTTAGCAAATAGCATAGTGATTTGCGAGGCTTTTATTTTTTTTAATTCTTACGGTCCACGATACTCTTATGCGGCTAAACCACTTGATCTATTTCTATAAGTGCATCAGGCTATCCGCTTCAACACATTTATATTTTAAATATGAATTAAATATATTAATTAGAAAGATATACATATAAAATAAATCTGGGAAAGTGCATTATCCAACTATGCTACAGCGACGATATTTTTAGCGATAAATTTTCAAACCTACATGTTACCTTTTCGATATTTATACATTTAATCGTTCAATTATTTGAAAGAGCCATCTACCTTATTTTTACGCAACAACAATATTTTTCGGTAAAATTGATTTTATATGTATATCTTTCTAATTAATATATTTATTTCATAATTAAAATATCACAGAGCTATGTTCTGAATAATTACAACTTCACAATAAGAATGTGTTCTCTTAATAACATTTATATTTATTTAATATATGCGAACATTTTAATAATTTAATACTAATTCTTGAGTTGGAAGGATAAAAATAACATTAAAAAAAAAACTAACTGATCTTCCGTTTTTATGCTATCTTCATCTGTTTTTGCGATATCGCCAATATTTTTTTGCACATCGTGGATCTTGACGACAAAATTCGTTCGTTTCAGAATTAAACACGTATTGTGCATGTTGATACTGAGCATGTTCCTTTATTTGCTTATTAACAAGCCCAGGATTCGGCTCCATTGGGGACTATAATGAAAAAGAAATATTTGATTAATCGCATTATTTTTTTTCATGCATTGTAACAATAAATACATCCAAAGTTTGATATTTGTTCGATTGTTGACAAAGTTCGATTAGGGTATTTGACCGTACTCCATTCTTGAGACGAGAACTCTTAGATTAACAAAATCATTGACTTCATCATGGTTATCAAGAACACTTGTATTATAAATTTTACAAATATGTGTTAGAATGCGGACTAGTTGCTGGAAGACTAAACAGTATTGCCGCCAAAACTATTCCCAAATATTCATTTTCTGCATCTTCTTCTAATATCTTTGTCTTGGTGTATATTTCTATCTGGTCACATACGTTTTTATTACTTTAATAAACACACATACATATTATTTTAATTTTTCAATATTAACCTTGACCATTCTTCTCCAGTTCGTCTACCTTCCCATCCTGCTCCAGGTCATATCTTCTTTGGCGTATCTCTAGACCTCTTGCACTGGGTTACTCACTAGGTCGTGAAATTTGGTGTCCTATCGTAGAGCATCAAAACGATAAAAATGTATGTTTCTGTAAACTTTCTATCCTTGATAATTCCCAGTCCTTCCTACAGAATAGTCCCAGAAATTTAATTTCTAATATGTAGTACGGAGATTGGTACTGCCTATATTAATCAGAACTAGATTGCCTAGATATAAGACAAATCTGTATGTTGAGACTCTTCCAATATTTCCATGCTAACAACAACTCACCCCGAGCAATAAATCATGGACACAACACAAGACAAACAACGAACATCTACACGCCAGTTCCGAGAGCAAAAACGACATTTTATCAAAGATTCGACATGTTCTTAGCTCTGAAACTGTACAACACACTCAGCACCAACTGGAAATCGCTCACTTCACGAGATTACACAAATATAGACCCAATATATGATCCAATTGGGTAGAGATCAATCAGAAGAATCGCTATCCAACATTCTAACATAATCATTATACAGTGCCTACACTAGTTATACAACACTCCTACTACATTTTTTTTTCTCTTATTTATTTCGGTCGAATCTTTATCTTTCTTGAATTAAATAATACCACAATAGCACGAAAAAATTGGCTAATTTAACACAAACTGAAGTCTAGCAAAGTAGCCAGGACAACTCTGTATATATCAGAGGTAGAGTCTACTCCATCCCACACAATAAACTACGAGTATTTAATTGCAATATGATTGTGTCTTATGTTCATCATGTTATATTATAATATATTCACCTCTGTTACAACAAAATCATGTATGTCAATAAAATCTAATAAATAAATAAATCATATTTATTACACAATCCGGGGTCGCACTAACCGGATTGCGGATTATCCGGGGCTATAAAATTTTTTACAGTAAGACATTTCAAATATTACTTAAAAAATCAAAATATTTTTTATCCTGTTACATAACATTTTAAAATTAAAATAAAATTTTTCCCCATCAATCAAAGGCCACTGCGTACCACTTTTCAAAATAATACGTATCGCATCCCCAGCGGTCTGGCACCGCTGCTCCTTCGCTCCCGAGTCGCTCCCACAGATGCTGCGATGTCCAGTCCTATCAAGTCCCGTGGACCGATATCGACAAATCTCTTTGAGCACCACAAGAAGTTAACACGAAAAAATCCTTATCTCACATTGGGTATTCGGGCGTGCCGAGCGGGACGAGCGTTTTCTTATTCCTTTTTCGTGGCCAAATCGCTCGTCATCACCTTTATGATAATTATACTACTGATCATACTTAAGTTATGCAGAAGATACAATAAATATTATTATATTCATTATTTTAGAATTTAACTCAAAGGACACCTTCAAAGGCAGTGGCGTAACAACGCTAATAGCGGCGCTTTGGGGCCCATAGATCCAAGTCTTACAATCTACAATACATTTACATTTCCCAGCGTTAATATAAACTAACAATTTTTAAAATTCACTGTAGCAAGAAATTCATGGCAAAAAGTTCGCGGGTCGTTCCAGGATACCACTATGTTAGTCCTATTTTCAAAGCACAAGCGTTTAGCCTAGTTTGAAAATAGTAAGAATATTGATATGACATGTATTCCGTATTTTAAAAAAAAAAGAAGTGGCGTAGCTATAAAAATTGGGCCCCAATGCAAAATGTAAAAAATAAATCTAAAAAAGGACCCTTAAATAAGTATTGTGTATAAGGTATACGAATATTACGTGGTCTATCTATTAAATAGTAAGAACAAAATTAGTTTCTTATCTCATATAATATTTACACATTCATGAAAAATACAAAGTTCTTAGGCATTTATATATACTTGCAATTTTAAAAATGCTTACTCCACTTTTAAAGCGATTTTTACTATACGGCTAAGGTTTTGGTTCCTAATGCTACTATATAAATCGATAATGTTTTCACAGTAGGCGCGAGCAACGATTTTTTAAATTCCATTACAGCTGGGAAAGATTGATTTTCGTAAAAATATCAATGCCAAATGGATTGTAGGGCGAGAACTTCATGGTCCCCTATCTAACGTGGGCCCTAATGCACCGCATAAGGGCCCACGTTAATAATCAAATCTTTTTTGCAAATAATCACCAGTTAAATTTGTTTTCACAGTAATTATTTACACTACACTTATATTTATAGTTTTGTTTTTTGCATTTTATTTATTTGTTTTTTCATTTTAGTACGCATTGTGTCCTGAAGAAGAGACCATTGGTCTTGAAACATGTTGATTTATCAATAAACAATGTGTTTTCTTATTATTAATATAATATGTTGCCACAAACTAGCTTTACAATTATTGAAGAAGAATTTAATATCATCATTTCTAATGTTTAATAAGACTCCATGACCTATGGGGTTGTTTTATAAATTGTTTCACATTCCAGCAAAGTGCACTGACTAAATTTTCCCACAACGCCTGACAATGTATCCTTCCTTACTAATTGAAATCCGAATAGGCGACAGTATGTCTTCTTCTGTCCCAGACGTCTGGAGATAAGAGTTCATTAACACCAACCGATTTTTAAATTTTTTTTTCATATTGAAAACCACAGATCCGTCTCGGGTTTACTGAAAAAGAAACAAAGCGTCAGCTGCTATAGCGACAAACTTCAAGAACGATAAATTGACAAACGTGCGTTATAAAATTATATTTTCGCAGATTATACATATATACGTTCATAATGTTATTATTATTCAAAGACATTTGTAAGAAATTTGACGCCACGCACTGTACATATATACATATGAGAACAGCCGCGCACTATAGGGATTGCAGTAAAACTACAAAAAATGATTCAGTAGTCTTTCAGCTACAGATTTGAAAAATGTTAACAAGTTATCTTAAATTACTAATGATGATTTCATTATATATGTTCTGTTGCGACTTATGGTTCACCCCGTACATAAAATTCGATGGTATAGTTTTTCTACTTATTTAAATAGATTATTACAATTTTCAAACTAATATAAACGCTTGTGCTATGAAAATAGGACTAACTTGCTGGTCTCATGGAACGTGACGCGAACTCCCAACTACCAGATTACTAGGCCAGCGTCTTAACCACTAGGCCAACGGCTACTAAAAAAATATTTCTGCCCTGCTAAGTAGAAACTGATAAGTCTAAAATTAACATAATATTTTAGGAGTAGTTTTCAGATTACTAATAAAATAAATAATGTACATGTTGATGGCACCAGAAATAGAGGACGTCCGCGGAAGGCTTGGCACGACCAGGTGAACCAGATACTAAAAGATGGTTCCGTTAGAAGCCTCAGTAATCGGCGAGCTCGTATAAATGTGGATGGGGTGAGAACTGTGTGTCAGTACAGAAGATCGTGGCGCTCTATCCACACTACCTACCCCCGCGGCGAAACGGAGTGATGGTAAGTTAGTTAATTATTTAATTAG
The DNA here is from genome assembly GCA_022840565.1 of Eubasilissa regina. Lineage (NCBI taxonomy): Eukaryota > Metazoa > Arthropoda > Insecta > Trichoptera > Phryganeidae > Eubasilissa > Eubasilissa regina. The sequence continues at coordinate 35,888,945 of JAINEB010000018.1, forward strand.
GTATCGCACCTGTAAAATATTTTGAAACGAAGTCCCAAACACATGGTGATTGACGTATCAATTATTATGGTCGTGGGTCAAGATATTTAAATAATTTTCCGAAATGAAGTATCATAAATCTTTCGGAGAATTTTTAATTTATTTTTATTTTCTATATAGTGCGCGAAACACTGCACTGATACTCAACAGTTAACGTTAAAAAACAAAGTGTGTTGGCTTTCTTGTTGACAAATCAAAATTTTATTACGTAGATAAATGGGTATTTTATAAAATAATTTAATTCATTTATTTGTGAGTTCGCCTCTTGGGAACTTCATTTCGAGAACGGTAACCGGTAATCGGCAAACCGTCACTTTATGATACATCTCTCTCTGCATGGTAGAAAACACCGGAGGAATCTGAACCCTAAATTGTATGACTATACATACCTGTGTACTGGATATCTCTGTCTATAATATCCACTCGCACACAGCCTCATGTCTTATTTATTAAAATTTGACTAACGCCCTCTCACGTGGCATCGACACGGGTATTTAATTCAGTTTTTCACTGTAACAGAAACATGCACCTAGATAATTATTAGTGGGCGATGTTTTTGGTATATCTGATGACTTTTAGAGCCGGTTGTGCGATCAGTGGGGATTTTTTTACTACGGTAACTTTTTACTAACGCCCGTGGCTAAAATCGTTAACGGGTTGTTTGTACGTCAAATTTACTATTATATTACAATAGTAAATTTACTGTTTGAACGTCAAATTTACTATTATATTAGAGATGAAAATGAGATATTTTTTTTATTATATCTATATATATATATATATTCATTTTTATTTTATTTTTTGCCAAACTGCATGGCAGTTTTACGTCAAGACTTGCCTTTTGCATAGTTAAACGTTTTTTTTTTTATATAAATAAAATATAACAAGGGAGAAAAATTAGATAAGAATATGTTAGATAAATTATTTAGAAATATATAAAGGAAAAAAATGAATCTTTCGAAAAAATATACAATTTTTACAAGGTGTAACAGACCTAGTCCGCAATATTTTATGAGGGGATACCTGAATATAATATAATATAACAAGAAATAAAAAATTAGATAAGAATATGTTCCATAGGTGCGACTAATAATCATGAAATATGCTTTATTTTATGTTTTATCTATAGATTTTTTCGCCTCACGTTCGAAATCTGTCACTTTCGTGGTGAATTTTTTTTTTTTAGATTATGTGCTTATTTATATTAAACAACGAGATCATTATCGAACGAACTCTCATCACTAATATTGCGGCATATTAGATGATTAATTGTCATATACTACAACTTTCAAAGTATCAATGTGTCAGATGACTTTCGGAACAGCTGTGAAGAGTCCGCCATATTAAAACTATCGATTCTAGTTTTTGCTATCGGATATCGGAGAGTAAAATGAGTTTACTATGGGATGTACTTACGAGAAGTAAATATTTTTTTACCAACGATCAAACAGCCAGTAATTTTTTTTATTTTAGTATGTTTTATACTAAAGAAAAAAGTTACTACTGATCACACAACCGGCCCTTAAGATTTTTACTTCATTACAAATTATAATCACTACTTATAATATTATTGTTGAATAAAGTAAATACATTATCTACTTACAGTTGCGTACCTATGTCAATACAGTCAATACAATACGTTGCAATCCACGTTAGATAGAAGCCCAAAAGATTTACATTCTACTTCGATACTTTTGCAAGTATCGACAACACGTTAAAACATTATCGACGCATTCAGTAATACCCTGCTATGTCGGGTGACCATCGCCATAATTTAAAAATTGCGGTAAAGCAAAGCAATGTTTTTTTTTCATATGCTGGTTCATATAAATACCTAAAACACACATTCGTCTATGTAAATATTCCTATATTGTATATAGTACGACAGTCTTATTCTCTATATTGCATTTGGCCCCATCTTTTTTAGTTACGCCACTGTCCACTTATTAACGTATTTATTTTAAGGAATTAAAATATCAACGGGTCGTTAATATCTATCATTTCAGTACAAAGTACAAATTTATTTATTTATATATTCGACAATAAAAAAAGAACAATAGTAGAGTTATGCACCCCGAAATAAGAAAGTTCTTTAATTATTGGGGTGGCTTTCAACATTTATATAATACAAGATCAATATAAACTAGATGTAAGAATTTGTTTACAACAAATGAAAAAATATACGTACATCTATAATAATACAATATAAAAATTAACAATATTAAAAATGTTTGGAAATTTATCAGATTATAAATAGGGAAAGATGTCAAATACATAGTTTAATAATTTTGAAGACCTTTAATTAATTTTATAATCACCATTTTGTAAACATTTATATTTACTGCTAATTTAATTGGTATTGGCAGTTGGTTATACAGTTTAGTAGCAATGTATGATGCATGTCTCTGTCCAATTCCTAATTTGGACGTTTTAAAAATAACATGTTCACTAGTCTGATAGTTATGGAGAATTTTGATTTTATCCTATTTAAAAAAAAAAACGAAATAGACAGTTTTTTTAATATAAAGAAGATAAATTCAGTGCAGGAAAATCTTTAAAAAATTGTTTGGTCGGGTAATCTCCAGCCTTTTGTAAAATTTATTATTTTTTTATTATCTTTTGAGTTGTAATTATTGGTTTGAGATGTATGGGATCAGTTCCGCCCCAACCTAGTATTCCGTATTATAATATTGATTCGACCAATCCATGGTATATCATTTTAAAAGTTTGCAAATTACAATATTGTCTAAGGATATAAAAGTAGAATAAAAATTTACGTAATTTATTATTTAAAAGGGTTATGTACGTGTTCTTTGAAGTTTAAATTATTATCTAGGACTAATTATAAATATTTGTACTTGGTTTGTATATTGGTTTGACATTGACAAATAGAGTTTATTACGAAATCACAATAACAGGAATGTACAAAACTATATGAAAGTATAATGTGTGGTATAAATGTTTGAATTATCAAAATTGAAAAAAAAAATTGATTTGTAATTAAAAAGGTAAAAACGTATTAAGATAGGAGAAATAAAATTTTATAGATTAAGCACACTTCAGGAGGTTGAACACGATATTAAAACTACTATACAAGTACAAAGCGCATGGGCTCCAAGATCAACAATATCGGAACGAATAGGCGAACACGGTTGTATTGTAAGCATGATTTCGCTTTTAAACTGATCTTGTGTCGCGAAAAATATATCCAAGTTAGTGGACGAGATCTTATTGCAGAAATTAAGCTAAATTAATAATAATTAATTAGTGTTACGTTTTCTTTTGTTTTATCTCTCGTAAGGGAGTGTTTTCTTCTAAGCCTGCCGCAGGGCCCGCTGTAGCTTCTAGATACCTACTTACACGTTTCTCCGGACAAAAAGACAAATTGCCGCCCCGTGACATGTTTTAAAAGTATTGTCCATCAAAGTAAGATGCCGAAAAAAAATTGCCATATTGAAGAAATTAACGGCTTCCAAGAATGCTTTTGCCAACCATTAACAACCAGATTGAGAGTGGCTACTACACGAAAGGTGAATTTCGATTAATATTTAATTTATCAATATTCTGTAACATTCACAGACTAAATACCACCGTTTAGAATTGCCACCCCAGGCAAATGTCCAGGTTGTCCGGCCCTAGAGTCCTGCTTGGTGACATCGCATGAGTTTTTTTGTGCTCACTATTATACTGAATTAATAATAAAGATATTTCTTGCCGGCGGACAGTGAGGGGTATATTTTATCTGGTAACCCTGTATCGCCGCCTTGTTGCACATGTAGCATGGCGGCGGGGCACGGTTACCTTTAGCATTATAAAAATGCCAACCTGACGACGAATGAGAAGGTGCGATATGGAAGGATAGTCCTGAGAAATCGTAGACTTCTTGTTATGTCTTCTTTCACTGTAGTAATTAAACATTTTTGGGAGATTGTAAATCGTGGTGCGAAATATGATTAGTCGTCGATCGGAAAATGATGTTTTAGTTTATTTGTGAAAATCTTGATCTTATTACAATTTTTTAACTAAATAACTGTTGCGTCTAAACAAATCTAGCAAATGATAGATACAGCGCTGTCGCCAAACATTTTGACGCCAGAGGTAAGAATGTTTTTTCAGCCCTAGTAATTTCAGTTTGATGTTTTAAAGTTTTGAAAAACCATCCCCATGAATTGGCCGCCCACTAAATCGGCCGCCCGCGTGCCTAACACGTTAGGGGCGGTATTTTGTTCGGCCGGCATTTTGAAACTTGCCCAAGGGCGGCTTTTTACCAAAAGACGTTCTGGACACTAGTGTTGACTACAAATTACTGCTTTATTAAGAAATAACTATAAGCTTATTTATTGGATTGTTTATACCTGGATTGTTTTTATTACACACTATTATCGTTTTGCAACTTTTGTTTTTCAATTTTTATATATTTTTAATTTGACCCCCTCCCCCCACAGGCAGGCGCCAGCTCCGCCTATGAATAATCAAGTGAGAGCAATGTAATAATATGAGAATTATTTTTCAGTTGTGCCTGCTAAATAAAAACAGAATACCGCATTCTCAACAAAAATACTTTAATACTTAAAATGTAAGCAAAATTACAAAAATAAACAATTCGCTCCAAAACTGTAAACACACGTCACAACTAACTATAAAATCAAGCTCAATGCGACTAATTTGGTACTAGTAGTGACATCTGCAGTAATTACATTAATATCATTAGAAGAAATTTTCAATTAAAATAGCGCCATCTAGAAAATATTTTAAAAAGCTGTGAAATTTAAAAAGGTGTACGTACATAAAACTGTTAACATTAATCGTAAGATGTCGTTAATAAATTCTCCGAATTTATTTCGAAGATATATATTTTTGTTTTAATCTTGGTCATCAAGTTTTTTTTTTTCGTGAGATGTCGTTGATGCTCGCCTCATCCGTTGCATTATAATGTTTTGATCAAATGTAATGTATTCATGTTTTTTTAAAGCTTACAAGTGTAATCAGAAGATATCGTTAATGTACGGATTGCCACGTTGCATTTCCCTTTAATAATATTCCTTTTAATCCTTCCATAGCCATGCTGTAACACAGACCTACCGCCTCAATTAAACCTATATATTTCCATAAATACACGCGGCACAAAATTAATATTTTAACTAAATTTAAAAAAATCATTCACGCTTAGAAATGACTAACGATTTGCAGATTTCGCTTTATAACCAATTATGTAAAAGTAATTTTCAAATCAATTCCATTTAAAATTGCTACGTTGGAAAAAATAGTATTTGCAGTAAGACAAATATCAAACATTAGTTTCACCGTGAAAAGAATAACAAACATAAGAATATAATTATTTATCTTTTTCACTAATTAAATGAATAATAATAAGAAGGAATGTCATTTTGAATAAAATATGAATCAATGAATGCTGCGAATAATATATATTTTTTCATTTTTATTTCTCGATATTTACAGTAAATGTACATCAACAATTTTAATGCAATTTAAGGTCATAAAAACATTTTTTCATTAAAAATGCAAAAAAAAACTCAAAATACTTAACGATAACACGAGTTGACAGCATGGTTGATTACACATATTTTCTAACACGGTATAGTAAAAATTAACATTAAATATTTTTTATCTAAGGAGTTAAAAATAGCGTTGGAAAATTTACGGACAATTTATAGGACGTTCGTGGGTGGTAATATACCACCATGGTACCATAGACTACCAAATATATAGACATGAGCTAACGCAAATTCCATGTTTCAATACTTGCATTTTGGTGTCAATAGTTCCGCGACTTTTTTTTAAATGTGACTTGATTGGAACGAAAATTTAAACGCTGATAATATAATATGCATTAATGTAAAAAAAACGTCTTGTTTATACAAATATTTAATTTTCGGAATGTAAATACTTATGCATAAACCATCGGATTTATGTTTCCATAAATAATGTTTGTAGAATGTCCCTCGTCCCGCAACTAATATTCTAAACCCCTCTCCTATATGTACACTTTATTTCATGTCTATTCATTTACTGGTCTGTCTGTGGTGTATACTTATTATAAAAACTTTGTTACATATATAAGTTTGTGTATTTGGGAAGTATATTAGATAGAAACGGAAAAGAAAGTAATAAAGTGAACAGCGCTTTGAATGGAATTATATCTAACTGGAATTTGTCGACCGAGGCAAGACTAGCGGTGCACAATAGAGTCCTGGTACCGACACTGATGTATGGAAGTGAGGCCTGGAGCTGGCAGAAGAGGAACGAAAGTAGACTGAATGCAGTGGAAATGAGATCACTTAGGCGTATATGTGGCAAATCTATTTATGACAAAGTAAAGAATGAAGAAATAAGGAAAGAATGTAAAGCTGATGTTAGTATAGTGAGTAAGATTAAGAAAGGATCACTTAAGTGGTTGGGTCATATGGAACGGATGAATGAGGAGAGAATGGTAAGTAAGATATATGACGCAAGCGTTGATGGCACCAGAAATAGAGGACGTCTGCGGAAGATTTGGCACGACCAGATAAACCAGATAATGGAGGATGGTTCTGTTAGAAGCCTCAACAATCGGCGAGCTTGTATGAGAAGATGTATGAATGTGAATGAGGCGAGAATTGTGCGTCAGGACAGAAAAGTGTGGCGCTCTATCCTCTCTACCTACCCTGCGGGGAAACGCCGTGATGGTAAGTAAGTAAATAAGTTACATACGATATTAATTATTTATTGGGAGGAAGAAATATCATGTGTTCTATGTAAGAGGGTATGAAAGGTGTGTCTGAGATATATAAAGCTATTTTTAAAAATTCCTTTAATAATTGGGAAAATCAGCGAACGTAAAAAGAAAAAATGTATTTTCAGTACCTACTAATGATAATAATTTATACTAATGATTAAAATGATGTATTTTTTGATAAAATAGTTGATTGATCAAAGCACGTATATATTTCGTTTTCGCCATATGTTTGATCGCTTTTTCAAAAATTATAGCTTTTATTAAATTAAACAAATAAACCTAACTGATATATTACTAAATAATTGACAGATGACAGAGCAAGGTATTGAATAAATACGACTATTCATTTCTCGATTTTAATATCAGTTTACATGGGAAATCTGAGGCCCGCCAGAATATTTTTTTAATTTAAGTAACCGATTTTTTTTTTTAAATTGTAAAATCATGTAATGTCAGAAAACTGATTAAGTTTTACTGACACTCATATATAAAACACATTTAGATTATCAACTACAAATATTTTTAATGTATTAACGATCTCCTTAAGAATATGCAAAGTCAATTGTCATATTAAAAATACGTAGTTTCACGTATTTTATTTAAAAAAAATTAATTAAAATATGTATATTTTTAAATTATGTTTAATATAAATAAGAGTAATTAACTGTACTAAATTATTAGTTTACCTCAAGACAAAATTATATTATTAAGGAAAACACATTCTTATTGTGAAGTTGTAATTATTCAGAACATAGGTCTGTGATATTTTAAATACTAAATTAATGTATTAATTATAAATATATACATATAAAATCAATTTTGTCGAAAAATATTGTTTTTGCGTCACCGGGATTCAAACCTGGATCTCTATTTCCAATCCAATTTGATAATTCTGGCGTCTGCAGTCGGTTTACTCAAAGGTATTTGAGATTCTGTAAAAATAATGTAGATGGCTTTCAAATAATGGAACGACAGGTGTATTAATTTGAAAAATGTAACATATAGGTTCGAAAAATTGTCAAGAAAAATACTGGCGTTATAGCACAAAGGTAGTGCACTTCCTCGGATTGGAAATAGAGATCCAGGTTCGAATCCCGGTGACGCAAAAACAATATTTTTCGACAAAATTGATTTTATATGTATATATTTATAATTAATACATTAATTTAGTATTTACAAAATTATATCTCTAAATTTAAGTAATGTAGTATATGTATTATTTTTATGGCGAATCGGGGAAAAAAAGCGCTAGGATATACGTATTATTATTATTATTATTATTATTAAGAATTAATCATTTATGTCTCCGTATCTAGGGATGAACCCCAGCAATGAGAGAACTAACCGAATAAGAAGAATACACAATATCTATTTCTTAACATGGGATCATTTTAATTAAACATTTTATTTACCATTAGCCATGTAACACATTTAATAAATTGTATAAGGGTCGGATACAGAAATGATGAAACCCTTCGTGTCTTTATTTTGTAAATATTACCACTCTTACAGACGAATAATTTGAATTTTCCCTTCAAGTGTTGGAATACGTACCGAGTGTTGGTATTTTGGGAAAATTGAAAGCTTCGTGAAATGGAAACCGCCTAGTGACGTCACGGCGCCTGGTGAGCAAACACAAAATACTTTCCACTAAATATATATTGCCTATATTTAGGCGCATTATCACCTCGTTTGAAGTCTGGTAACGCAATAAGTTCGTAACGTTTTTATATTCCAAGGCAGGAGTGCTTCGGAAATATTTTTTTTTTGACATATTAATGTCATTTTAAGGCTGATTTTGAATCTTATGTTGAGTTTACTAGGCTATTCTGCCATGTGTCTACGACATCTCTGGCCGATGTTTCGGATTCTATTCCCAAGTACATCATCAGAGTTGATATCGCGTCCGCAACATATGAATGAAAGTATTGAGATTTTATTAAGTTTTGGCTTGCAGTTACAAAAGCGGCTGGTTATTCCACATCCACTTTATTCTTCCGATCTTGCTCCATCAGTTTTTCATATTTTCCACCGTCTATCTAACAATCCATTAGAAATCTCCTTTAATAAAGATACTGGTTTTTAAAATTGGCCTGACAATATCTTCACTTACAAACCACTTGATTTATTCAGGCGTGAAATCGAAAAACTGTCAAAACACAGAACACATGTTGAAACTTGATCGTAAACAATGCTGGAGAATATAATATTACCGGTTAGTTTAGACATTCCGTCTATTAAAGACTAATCAGTAATAGTACATTATCCGTGTGCCACAAAATTGCATTAATTTGGAAAAAGTTTTGCAAATACGAAATATATTTTCTTATATAGAGTTATAAACTGTTAAATTTGAATGAAATTTTGTCTACTAATATAATAATATAAATGTCTATCTAATATACTGTATTTACTTATTTAGTGTTTCATGCATCTGTCTCATGCAAATAAAATTGTACAGCTGTCCCCTACTATAGATATAAATACAAGTTGTTGAGTTATATTTTTAGATTGATAATGCCCTTACAAGGCGAAACGCGTCTCATGTAAATTAAATGAGTAGAAAAAAAAACAAGTTTTTTATTTTCACAGATGTGACTGTATTTACTCATATGCCTTGGGGTACTCAAATATTATTTACAACTGAGTTTTGTATCAATACCACAACAATTTGTTACTAAATAATATTTGTACTGATCTTAATAATGTGTATTTTTTATTATTTTCCTTTTACGTTTCAATTCAATAATAACGCGCGTGGAATCTGTCGTTTACATAATTTTTGATTAAATACGCCGATAAGATATATTTTCACAGATATTTAAGCTAAAATATGACTTAATATTGAGTTTTTCACAACTTAAGATACAAGTTTCGTGTATTAGATAGTTTTTCACTGATTTTAAGGGAAAACAACGTTATCTGGAACAAAACAAACATGTACACATATGTACGTTATTTTGTATGTAAGTCACAATTGAATATTTCGTATGGATATATAACACCGTTGTCTTTAAAACATACTAAGCTAAATACTACGTAATTACGAAATAAACCTCCAAACTCCAACGTGGTGTTTTATATAAATAATATTAAACAAAACCACCAAATGCATCTGACATCATCATTTGAACAAAAACTATCCTACCAAACGACAATTGAAATATATGTAGGTACTTTGACTGATCTCAAAACATATTATCAAAACATATATCAACTAAATTATTTAATTTTCGATGACAAGACACATATTTTTTTATTCTATTATGAAAAAACGTGGATAAAACTATATGTGAGTTTATTGCACAAAATTACTCGCCGAGAAGGCGCCATATAATTGATATAAGACACGTGTTAATAATTTAAATGTGTAATCATCGGCGTGGCGCCAAAAAACCCGTGGGATAGATTTCAGGAAAACAAAGACGTCTTAGATGTTACAGCGGTGGCCTGTCGCCGTGTAGGTACTTTCAAATATGACTATATGTATTGTTACGAACATTTTACACTTTTTGCAAACGGAAGCCATTCTCAATTTTGCCGCCGTAGTGTGCCTATTATTGAACATCTTTTGTATTTCATTTCTTTCGAAGATCGGCGAACCACCCTTGTCTACATTCTTGTTTCCTGTACGGAACAATGAGTTATTTTTGACACTTGTCTCGAATGCGAGAAAATCAACCATTTTATTGTCATCTCTTTCTATCAAAACTTTCGTCTCTGGCAAAATTTACGTAACATATAACGTCCTTTTAAGTGACATAAGAAGTTTAACTATTAGCCTCATCTTGAAAAAGTATATAATTCGCGTAGAATTTCTCAAATTTCAAACTGGAAAAATGATAGTACGCCCATAAATAAAGATTTTATTTTACTTAGAAATCTTTATAAATAGAATGTTTTATAGTCAATCAAAATTCATATTAATTAAGTTACTACATTAATAAGTTGGTGTAATATTATCTTACGAACAGATTCCTACCATTATAAATTAAGTACTTGAAATTCTTCAACAGAGTTATACGCCTGTTGTTTAACGCAAAACATTATACATACATTTAGACAATCGTTTATATGTCTTAAAGATTTTTGATCAAAGTTATAAATAGTACAATAAAATAACATACTTTTATGATTTAATAATGTAAAATAGTATTATTTTTTTTTAATATCTTACACTGAAGTCTAGCTAATTATTCTCAGATTTGAAAATATTTGTGAAGGTTAGGATGGGTTTCCAAAGGTGATACGTCATCACATAATCGGCATGTACATAACATGATAGACAGTACATTTCAGTATGCGTGATGTGTCAATTTAGTACCTAGAGATGTTTCACCCCCACATAGATGTTATACATACACCCCAGGCTATATAATTAATAAATGTTTTGACAGGGTGTCAAATAAATATAACGCTTGATAATTACTCACTTCGATATGGACTGATCTGATAATGAGGTGAACAGGTAACATGTACTATAAAAAGAACATGTAATAATAAATTTATTAAATAAATAAATATAGCGCCTAATTTCAAAACCCCCTTAAACGGATTTCGAATAGTTTGAGTCAAATATGCAGTTTTGTAGATTTTTTGTCATCTGTATGCAGAATACATTGTTTCTCTCAAAAGCCACTTAAATCCATTAATTTTGCATGTTCACAATCAAGGTTAGTTCCAAAATATCCAAAAGCAGACAGAGTATAAGTTGCTATTCCCCAAACATTTTGTACATTTGCTTTCAAAATATATATTTTCATCTATAACTCAAAAACACTGAGTCTTTTTGGGGGGTTTTGGAATTAGATGGTAGAAATGTTTAAATCTCGGGGAACTAAGACTCCTTTGTATTTATCAAGGATTATATTACTTAAAAAAAAAGAAACATAAAAATAATCTGCTCCTTTCTCCTTTCATATCATTATTGAAATATAGAGACCTCAATCAGATGAGATTCGGTTCTTAATACATCTCCACAAGTTCCGCTCCTGGGTCGCCCTCACAGCTGACTCCAGAATCTCGCCATCTATCCACTGCTGTGGTACTCTTCAGAGTCTTCTTCGGCCCAAGGTTGTCTCCAGGATAATCTTCTGTTCTAGGCTGTCAAACAATTTTGTTTACTGTTGTAGATTAAATTATCTGTGGTTGGGTTTGTTGCGGGGTTAAGGTATTCGTGCGTCGAGCTGTTCATGGGATGCGTAACATCCTTCTCCAGCAATACATTTCGAAGGTATTTATTTTACGCTTGTCAATTTTTTTGCTAATGCAGATTGGAAAGATAAATTGTAAATCAACATAATTTTGGTTGCTTGTTTTATGTCCCTGTCTTTTCACATTCTCGTAAGTTGGTTCATGTCAACTTTAGGTGTCAGAATATATCTTCGAATTTCCTGCCCACTGTCACCTGTGTTTGTGATAGCGCGCTCAAATTACTTATTGAATTACCTCACATCCTGTTATTTAGGAAGTCAGTTGTGAAGCTTTAGCACAATCCATAACCAGTATTTTCGTTTTAAATCGATTTATTATCAAAAAGATTATTTATTCAATACAATATTTCAGCCAGCAGACAATATTTTTTTATTTAAATCGGAAAGAGCAGTTAAGTCTCTAAATTCTGAAACATTATATATAGTACTAATTCTCAAGAGTGGTAAATGGATGCTTAAAATAAAAAGTAAAATTCTGAAACTATCAGTACATTAAAAAATGCAACCTATGAGTGAGCGGATAATCGAGCTCATTTGCATTGCATGTGTGCGGGCGGCGATTAAAATTCACCATAATCATGATGACACGGGCGACATCTACACCCAGGGAGTAGGCTTCTGTTGAGAAAAACCTGCTCCCATAGCTCCATCGCTCTTTTAGTTTATTTAGTTTTCGGTAAAAATATATTCTCTGGAATAAATTTTTGCTTGCATCTCTTCTTCAAGTCAAATGATATTATAATAAATATTAAACAAAAAACTGAAAATGCAAAAAACAGAACTGCCATCCGAACCTTTCTATTGCCGGTAGAAAGTTCTCATAGCTGAGTACTTCTTAGATTCATATATGTTCTTTAAATCTAACTTCACACCTGTATTTTTGCCAGTAGAAAGCAACTATCTTTTTAAAATGCAATGTTCTTCGAATTTATCTTGAATTAACCTGATTTAACTTGATTTAACCTGGTGATGGACTTGCAAACCATTTTCACAACCAGAGTATTTTAACAACTAATTTTACAATTAAATGATAAATCAATGTTTTATTTGTGAAGTTTATATTTCAGAGCATATCTTAATCCAATCGGGTAGAGATCAATCAGAAGCGTAGTTATCCAACATTCTAACATAATCATTATACAGTGCCTACATTAATAATTCACTAATTAAGCAACACTCCCACTTATATTTATTTTTTTATCACTGTTTTTATTCCTGTCGAATCTTAAATAACAGCAGGAAAAAAACTGGCTACTTTAACACAGACTTCAGTCAAGCAAAGTAGCCAGGATAACGCTGTATATATCAGAGGTGGAGTCTGCTCCATTCCACACAATAAACATATGTTATCTTATAATTAAACCAGTGTAAATATATCACTGAAAAAACGCAAACAAATCAAATTTTTATCAAGTCCGATGGCAGGTTTATTTTTTCCGAATCGCGGTTCCCATCGATTTTCATCGTGAATTCTTATATATAATATACCAATGTCCTTTATGTCACACGTGGGTAAATTTTGAAGAAAACTGATACATTACATTGGAGTGATATGACTATATACTTATCATTGTTTTGTTTACTTTTTTTTTACTTATCACACTTTTGTTCTGAGGGTATTTTTTTAAATTAGAAAGCAATTAAGTCCATTTCTATTATCAAAAAATTGAATAATGGAATGTGTAATATAGGTAAACTATTTAGGTAGGTAATTATTTAAATAAATAGTTAATCAAAAGCGTGCAAAATACTAGAATGATTAAAATCATTTAAATTTAATGTCATTTTTTACTTACGATACTTATCCATTGTATCTTATGTTGCATCCTATGTTAGTGTATTTTCTTAATAAATCCGCTAGATGACGGTATAGATAAGCAAAAATTAATAATGAATATTAATATTCATTTGCAATCTTTTTGTATTGTGTAATAGATATCACTGGAAAGTTTTTTGCGACGGATGTATTTGGCGCTGGGCCGTAGAGAGTTTATTTTATCTTTTATATGTTCGATGCATTTACATTACAGTACGAAAATATGTGTCCGTTGTACAATTTCAGTGCGGTTTTATGCAAAATATCGTATTCAGTTGAGATTTTAAGTGTTTTTTTTATCTGTCCATATTATTTAATTTCTTTATGGTCACTTTATCCTTCACGTTTATTATTTTAAATACATTCTTACTAAAATTATGTAAACTTAAGATAGCTTTAGGTGTAGGTACATATGGATTATTTTACCAATGTTTTGTTTTTTCTTACTGGAAATAAAGACAAAGTACGCTATATGGTGCATTCGCTTCGAAATATAAATAATAGAGAAACCTTGGTCGCCTTTTCTACTAGTTATATATATAATACACTAAATACGGTAACATTTCTTTTTATTGAGAACACACTTTCATTTTTATGTTGTAATTGCAGAATATAGTGCTGTGATATTTTTAATCCAAATTATATTAAAAAATTTGAAAGACATACAGAAAAAATCTATTACTTTTCTTATACGGAGAAACACGTTACCTTAAGGTATATTATACAAGGTACAAAAATATTTGGGATTCTTTGCAATATAAAGTTGATCGCTTTTCAAAAATTTAGTAATAAATGCATTAATTATAAATTTTAAAAAGACTACAGAAGTACGTTAATAAATAAAGTTGTAAAACGTAGTCAGTTGGTATAGCGAAATAATAACGCATTTACTCGAATAAGAAAAGGTCCAGGTTCGAATCCCAGTAGCAAACAAATTATTAATTGATTTATTTAATTTGTATTGATTATAGTTCAGTTCACCAAGAAAACAAAATTGCCCAGTACGTGGAAAGTCACACTGACGAGAAGTAATTGGGAACTTGTAGCGTCTGTGTTTTATGGTAATGTACAGTAAATGGCAGTTAGACGGCTCTGTGAGTGGGTATCTGCACCTTTGGGAATAGACGAGCAAAATTTTCTTTCATTTCGTAAAACTTCCGACGGAATTTCATTCAAACTTCATTAATTTCTTGTAATACGACCGGGGCTTTACTCGAGGTGAAAATTGTTTTTTTTTTAAAAGTATATTATCCCAAAATGATATAATTAATTCTTTGAAACCATAATGTGTTTAAAACTTTGCTTAATAAGGTGTTTGTGTAATAGAATACGTAATATTCCATCAGTCATTTAATTTACTAAGATACAGTTTTAATTAATATTCCAAAATAGTTTACCGATCCAGAATAAGTGACTGCCGAAGAATTATTTTTTGATTAACAATATTTAAGTATGTCCAAGAACACACTAAAGTTGACTTTTCAGGCGTATTCTAGTATAATATGTTAATCATTCGTCATATATACAGATAAAGAATATAACTTTCATATTTCTAAAAAATATGATACTCATTAATGACATCTATAGGGGAATTAATATCAAATTTCAAACCGAAGATGGTGACAGTAAAGTTGTTTTAAATTATTTAAAAGGTTTCTACATGGTAACATATATATAACTTCCAAAAATTTGATAGCTGTGGAGGTTGATTGTAGTAGAATTGGCGAACGTTACATTGTGTAAAACGATCACTTAATTGAGTCGAAGACAGGTCGTGAGCCCTGTAATTACCCATACTTTAATTAATAATTTGTAATTTGTCTTAATAATTTTTTGGTTTAAAAAGGAAAATCGTTTAAATTGATTTTAATTTATGACATCATTTTCGACGATTTACAACTAGAATTTTAATGCACTATTCGATGAGTTAATTCGTTACTAAATTAGGTGCGTCATTATTAATTTAATATTCTTATATTGCAAACATTTTTTTAAAAATAGACATGCGTACATGGAATACGTCGCACATCAATATTCTTACTATTTTCAAACTAAGCTAAACGCTTGTGCTTTGAAAATAGCACTAACTTGCTGATGTCCTGGAACGAGGCGCGAACCCCCGACCACTAGATCACTAGGCCAACGTCTTGACCACTACACCAATAAGCCACTCAAACTACTTTGGGAAGTGCTGACATCTTAAATACGTAACAATAAAACAATAATTATGTACTTGTTTCCTATGTCATTACTTGTATGCCTTTGTCATAATATATCGTAAAAAAATATTGTAAGTAAAAGTCATGTTTTGTTCTTAAAGATTGCGAAGAGTTCAGTGATTGTATCTATCTGGGATCTCACGTCTCGAGAAATAGAGGGTGCAGCCGATGTCCGAAAGAAAACTGGTACAGCCAAGTCTACTACTAAGTCAAAATTGACCAATATTTGGAAGAACCACTTCACCTTAAGTCCTGATTAAAGCCCTGGTGTTCGCCATCGCTCTGTGCGGAGTCGAAATATGAACTCTGAGAAGGACAAAAGAAACTATCATGAACTACGTACACTATAAACATCGAGACGAACGAATATCTCTAATCATCAGAAACTCCGTACTAAAGAAAGGTTCTCCACAACATTCAAGAAAATAATTATTTCATGCTCTGGGCATTTTGCTAGAAGAGATAGAGACTATATGAAAAAATCAGAGATAGGCTTGACATTGATAAAAAGAGATAAAAACTTAAACCACAGTACACAACGTTTGATCTGACATCAAGATTTGACACGTCACTTAAAACTAGTGACGTCTCTAGGTAAAGTGCCGCCCATAAGCAAATTTTAGAATACTGCCCCCCACTATTTTACTAACCTATCCCTATCAATGTGTAGGTATTATTTAAATTCATGTTGTTTTTTGAAATTGTATTGTTTTATGACTGAGTGCATTACCTTATTTCTCCAACTTTTTACAGCATAATTTTATGGGCATTCTGGCTCTTTTTATATTTTTCCATATTTTTTGTCGGATTTTTTTTTGCACATTTCTGAAAAATGGACCCTTAAAGAGCCCTTTGATATTATGTTTTTGGATATGGGACGATGATTCTAATGTTTTTATTATATCTAATACTTATATTATGCCGCCAATTTGCCGCCCCTTGGAGTTAGCCATTACACCGCCTTACTCGCCTACGCGTATGGGACGTCCCTGCCTAAAACCACCATAAATCCGTACAGCTGTATTTTCTGAATATAATTTAATAGATATATATTATTAAACATTAACATTAAAATAAGACGTTAAATTATAAACATTTACTCAGTTTTAACACCTACTGGGGAGATTCAAAATCATTCAACTGACAGACGATAATGACATTCGACGTTTGATGTAAAGAAAGGCGCGAGAGTTGCCTCCAAAGAATCTCATGGGAGCAAAATCCGTATGTCAGAGATCAGAGAAAATCTCGTAAAAATCAAATTTGTAGTTATGTAATATTGTGATTCAATCAATGTCGGTGATCGTGGTTATTATAAACTAAAAAGAAGTGTAATGCCAAAAAAAAAATTCACTATATCGTGAATTTTATCAATTATTAAGAGAGATTACAAAATCTAGAATTATTCCCCAGCGTTAATTAACAACAATTTCTAAGAAACAGTTAACTCCTCCAATTCCATCTAAATATATAGTGTACATGAAGGGAAAATGTATTGTCACATACGAATAGTAATTATGTGAAATTGAGTAACAGCATTGTGTATTCAACCCTTTCGACCTATTTACGAGGGTGTATTATTTATGGATCCCTGGGGCTATTACAACATGGCCTGTAGTCTGACAATCCGAAAATGGTAGAAATTGTATATAATTATCAAACAAATATATATATATATACATACAATAGTAAATGTAATTAATTTTATTTAATATTAATACTGAAAGGAGGAAAGAACTTCAGCATAAACTCATAAACCCTCCTCTCCCTAAAACTATTCTCGTATGGCCGCCTCTCCCCACCCCCAATGCAGTCGATAGTCTATCTTCTAGTTTTAAAATTTAGTTTATTACCTCAAATGATGCATTAAGTGTCCAAAACGTTATAATGTTTAAATAAAGTGTAGTGTGAAGTAAACAATGTTAGTGGAAATGTGAGGCAGAAATACTTTTTGTCTACCGGACGCTGGTTCATTGTTGATTCCTCTCCACTATAAATACAAGCGTCGCGAGGTGTATACTAACACTCGCGAAAAGGATTATTATGTACACGCGGGATTAAAGTAAGATTAATTATAAGCGTTAGCGGAGTGAGGCGATGGTAGTTATTTGTACAAAAGTTTCAAGCGCACTAAACTTGTTGCAGTTGGAAGACTTTAATCACTGCGACATCTTCTTTCTTCCTTGTGCTTAAGGATAGGTGAGGAAAAAAAAGGGAAGGCGATACGCAGATTAAATTCTAGTAAACCGCGAACTGAATGTATGCATGAGGTAACAAGTCAAACGCCAAAAAACTTAATAGAATTTAACTAATTTTAAACGGCGCTAACAAACGTTGTATTTTATTTTAATAATTAATTAATTTTATCAAAAAGTGAAAAAATTTTATATTAGTTTTTTAGTTAATTATAATGGACTTCCATAAAGTTAATCACGAAAATTTTGAAATATTAATACATTTTATTATAAATTATGTTTTAAAATTATATCTGCACGTACTGGAATGATATGGGAATGTTTGTAAGAGTATATTAAGGAGTGTCACGTGTGCAGATTAGAATATTTTAACTTGTACTCGGAGTCGTTAGATGAATTTCAATATAACAGGTGTGCGGAAGTATGCATTATATCTTAAATAGATAACTTATTTAGATATTTGTACACGTGTTGAATGCACGATTGTATCGTAATATAAAATAATTCATTTTTATTGAAAATATATTTATTCTACTTGTGTTTAGGTTTTAATATCCTGTCCTCAAGAATACAAAATAAAAAGTTTAACATGAGAAATTGCCTTTTTTGTGATATTACAAAATCCCTCGTTACGCATACACTGTATTAAGCTTGAATTACAAACCGAAATAAATGTTGGTTTCACCAAAAATTTAATAGAATTCTCTCAAATTTGAATAGGCATCTTCTGAGAAATTATTTACATTGGCTTCGATGTCTATAAAAAATACATTTTTAAAGGGGAAGGAAATTATAGTATATTATAATATAAAAAGCTGCAGATAATGCGAAATCTGAAGGACTTGAGTCAAAGGAAATATAAAGATATCGGGACCTTTTTCAAAATGGTCTCAGCTTGGTCAAAGTAGAGTTGTGAACTTCACAAGCACAATATAATCAGGATACTCAGCAATCAGATTAAAATATCAAGATGGATCAACCATAAAATACATTGTGTATTCCATGTTCAAACACTAGACGAAATTTAAACCAGTGACGAAAGAAAACATATTTATTATGTTTATTGTAAACTTAATATTGCTTCTAATACTGAAGTATAATTCTTTTTAATAAACTACGTGTTTTTCCTTTTATATAATAATAAACAAAAGACTTTGGAGGTCCCAAAAGTCGTCTACTACGCGTCGCTGCGTACTATCCTATCTTGTCCAAAGTGCTCATTGCCTCGATTGATTTTCTGAGGGTTTTGAATATTCCCAGATTTCCGTGAAGTATTTATTTATCAAAGGTCACCTTGCCTTGCCTAAATGAAGAGTCAGTTCATCAAGCTTTGCTGAAAAATTTTCCGCGTATTCCTTTTATTATATAACCGTTATTTTTTAAAACACCTAGAGGGGGAAACTGATGTTATTTTTCCGCGAAAATTTTAATAACAATTGGTTTAAAAAAGTTTTCAAAAGCGAAATATAAATTTGCATGTGAAATATCATCGTAAAAAAATAATAAACTAGAAATAATAATCATAATTTATTTAACAAAATCAACGAATATACGAATACAACAGCTAAATAATTGACTTTATTTGATGCGATTCACGCGAAAGAATCGATTGAATTGTTTTATACCACGCGGCTCACTATATGTATGTTTTACTTAGCTATGTGACACGGAAGAACTAAAGGACGGAGTTTAGATTAGTAATGAAGGATGCATCTAAATTATTTTTAAATAAATCAGAAATTAAATACGTTAAGTGACATTTCACGGTTTTTAAAAAAATCGGCGATCAATTGTAGAATCGGTGAACTTTCCGTTTGACGAATTGCGGATCGGTGAATTTTCCATTCGATAAATTTATCGGTCCGTCAGGCGGTGAACTTGCCGTTGATGAATTGCAGGCGGTGAACTTGCTGTTGATGAATTGCAGGCGGTGAACTTGCTGTTGATGAATTGCAGGCGGTGAACTTGCCGTTGGTGAATTGCAGGCAGTGAACTTTCCTAGAACTGTAGAATGCTTATAAACATAGAGATTATCGAGCATATAAGTGGGTAAGACTAGACAGTCACTACAATTATAATTAAGTAGGTACCAAGCGAGAACGTACCATTGAATTTTAAAAAACGGGTCATTTTTGCGTTCTTTTGTATAATTTATGCGAATTAGTAATTTCAGATGAGAGCAATCATTATAATAATAATTAAATACCAAACGAGAACGTACCATTGCATTTAAAAATTATAGAAATGTTTCAATACCATTATAGTTTTTTACTTAAAATTAATTAAAAATATAAAACGTAGATACATAAGTAATTTTGAAACACCCAAACATTCAAATTTCCTGTACGTAGCGTTCAATTAACGCGCGAGAGTGAATTTTAAAACTGATAGCAAATAAATTTTAAATGTTTCAGAGATTCGAGGGGAAACCGGACAATTTTTCATAAGCTTAAATTGCTTTCCACTACATATTTATGAATACACTTCGGTATACACAATTTGTGTATACCGAATTTCAACTTTCATAATCAACTTAAATATTTAGAAAAATCAGAAAAAAATATTCATTTGTAAGGGCTGGCGGTGAAAACACGGTATTTACAAAATGTCAAATACGTTTTTTTGGTCATATGCAATCCTACAATACTGTACCATATATCTCTAATAAATAATAAATAATAAATATAAAAATCGATTTTTGCTAATAAATGGGAGTAATATATTGTATAACAATGGTATCCCATAAAATTAAAATTAATATGTAGGTAGGTAAATTTTATGTCAATTATGTCAACTTTTAGAGGAATAACATGTTCTAAACCTCAAATAACCCTTTACAATTATAAAAAGTATTCTAAAGAAAAATTCTCTACAAAATCGAGTCTTATTAATTGAAATCATAGATTCACTTCATAAATCTAGTATATAACAAGTTTCAATAGTAAATTATAACATTTTAACTATTACGAATAACGAAATTTTTTATATTGTTTTTTGATCAATACTATTAATAAAAAAACAACTTATTTAAGATAATAAATTCATTATTAATTATTGTATAAAATAAATATTTAAATAATATACAAAAGAACGATTGTACAAAAATTAAAATATTTGAAATTTATTATATCAATCTTTGTGCAAAATTTTCGATAACCTTGGTTATTGCATTTTTTCGTTGATCTAGTGAAAGATTTTTGAGTCTCACTTTTTAAATACTGTGTAAATACCGAAGAGTTCCAGATACATTTGTTCATCTTTGACTTATTCGATCTTCTAAATTGTACTTCAACTTTAGTGAGAGCTCATCAGATCCCAAATTCTCAAGCATAAAAGACAATGGCGCATCAGCTGAAAGAAGATTTGCATTCTCTCAGCAAAGGGCATCAATAGTAAGCTTCACTGGGAGAAGTTCAGAAACAATGTTGGTAATCGACAAATTTCAGCATCTTGAATATGAATGTCAGACGCGATGTGTGGCTTTTCTAACACAGTTCGTGACAAGAGACTACTTTTGAAAAGATAAAAATCCTCGGTGGATCACAGTTACGATCAGCAAAATTAAGTTAAAAAATTATAATATGTAAATGGGACCATTTTATTTTCTCGAGTACTTTACCTCATTATTTTATGAAATTAAAACATTTTAATTAATCGGAATAGCACGGAGATGAAAATCTTCAACCCTTTGAACCAAAAATAAATTATAATACTCTAGAGAACTAAACTAAACTCTTTTATGGTGCAAATTCGAAACAGGAAAGATTTATAAATTTGACTTAAAATCTGACAGGGTGTTCATGACGTAAAATGAATATCAAAGTGTTAATTATGCCTTTTAAAATGATGATCGGTAAGGTCAAACGTTAATCCGACGCGGCCTGAGGTATTTCTTAATAACTTTTATCACTCAGCAGACGATAAATTGTGCACAATAAGGAAAAATTACGTTTGTAAATCTTTCAAATCATTTTTAAATTCAATTGAGAATCCGACCCTTTTGTGTAGGTGTAGGTCTTCTACTCGAGCTAATATCCCACGCAAAGATTGTGCTCTGACAGTGAGACAAAGCACTACTATGGCTTCTTGAATAGAGTTAAACCCTAATCCAGACTCAACTAGTAGTCGGTTTAATTAAACTCCAGAGTATAAAGATACACGATCTCATAAATGTGTATAAATATGGAAAGATTTTGCTCTACACCTTTTCTGTAGTGCGTCTGGAACTGAAACAGTTATTTGAATTTTCCAGATCAGATTTACGAGAACCGTTGTCATGTAATGTGATCTATACTTCTTCAGGGTTACCTATAAAGCAATCAGATCAAAGATTCCTCAAGTGTATTTCTCTGGTGATGAAGATTAATTATTAATTAATAACTGAAAATCATACCTTCTCACCTAATTAAACGTGGAAGAAAACATTAACGGAGATTATTGAATTAAATCAAATGGACTGCGAGTACGAGGCAATCTGTAATATTAAGAATAAAAAAATATTGTAGCCACGTTTAACGTGGGTTGATATAAGTGAAATTCATATATTTCATTAAAAATAAATGTCAAATTCCTTTGAAATGTATTGGAGCGTACAGCCACAAAAAAACTGGGGTGGTTCGCCAATCTCCGCTTCTCTCAACTGGCGATGATGATGATTAGATCAGAAGAAATGAAACACAGAAATATGTTATTTCTAGGGACACTGCGGTGAGAGAATCAAGAATGAAATCCCGCCTGCAGAATATTTCATTTTATTTCGTTACAAACAATACAATTATTCATTCAGATTTTTCGCATCATTTCAGCGAGCTTGTACGAAAAAAAAATTATTTGTTGAAATTTATCCCACATTTTTCTGACGTCCCGCTGATGATTCAACGTTTTTCTATTATATTATTAAATTACCATAATAACTGTCTATTATCCTTATGACATCATTTTATTGGCGTCAATTCGGCGACCTCTCAATCCTGTGTGATATGTGATTATTGATATGTTTGTTCTGAAGGAACATTTCTTTTAAAAAGTCCATTCACATAAATTTTAAAATCGATACAATGCACTACAAATAAATAAATTTAAAAACAGTATTTTATGTAGATACCTAATCATTTATTTTCAATACAAATTAAATAAATCAAGTAGAAAGGTATACAGAAAAAATTTATTTTATAAAATATTTTAGTTAGGGATTTTATTTACATTATAAATACCACAGACCAAAAATTTTTTTTCCTTAGAAATAGTTTATTTCATAATTTTCACGATTTTAAAATGTAAAAAATAACGTTTGCGTTGCAATACATGTTAAGAAATATTTGTTATATTTAGTTTGTGGTGTTTCATTAATAAAAAAAAGTAAGACGATCCAGTTCATAAAAAGGGACGCTTAGATGAAAAAATACAACAAAAATTATGATAAAAATTTTAAACTTGGCTTGGAGAAAATGTTGATCAAATGTAAAATCGTTGCCCGCAATAAAAGTTGAAACAGATGCGAAACTTTGAAACACGATTTTGGTTATTTAAAAGTGTTTGTGGTGTTTATTTTGAAACGTTATGGTATTTAATTAATTTTGAATAAGATTCAGTTCGGAAAAAGTGACACTTAAACGACGTCCTAGGATATTATTTCAAAACTAGTAATGATATATTATTTATTCCTGGAATGTTCACCAAATTGTTAAAAATGAAATATATATAAAAAGGCTGAGAAATTAAATATTTTTTACAAATAAATTAATCGAATAAGTCTAATTCAAAGATATAATCTTTGAGAAGTGTGGAGATGTCAAAATAAACTTGGTAGACTTACTATTAAATAACTTACCAACATTTACAAAGTATGTACATTCAGATGAAATATACGATAGTGCTTTGCGAAGTTTCAACTATGAACTTTCAAAGAAATATGTAGAGTTTTTTCTTATTATGTTGAATTAATGTTCTTCCCGCGGCTATTCAAAACATTCTACGAATATTTTGTATTTTTAATAAAATAAAATTAACATTTGCAAATATTCCAAGCATTTCAAACAAAATTCGTTTATGAATAAAACTCTATTGAGCTGTGAATTGTGGCGGATTGATTCAGCGGAACATTGGGAAAAATCAAATTTATCCTAAAAGATTCTGAATAAAAACTAACTTCAACAAACCATTTATAATAAAATAATCTAATAGCAGAGAACAATGACTGTGTGGGATCGAATGCTAATTAAAAATTGTACATACTTTAAAATACGTGATTTGTTTCTTCAATATTTGCTAAAATACTTTGTGGCCTCATTTTATATAAATAATTAGACAAAATAATTTGTTTAAACTACTGTTTATTGATTATTCTACATGTTTTGATACCCATGGTATCTTCTTCAGGAAACAATGTATACTGAAATTAAAAATACAATACAATAAGTAAGAACTAATATGAAAACAAATTTAAAAGGTGACTATTTGCAAAAAGCATTTGGTTATTTATAATATTTAACACTTTTTCTTATTTCTAAAATTTCAAATTTATCTAAATATAAACCCTTAGTATTTGTATATATAATTCTAAACCCTTGTTAATATCAAAATAATGGTTTATTTTCAAAAGGTGATTAGGAAATTTTGAATAATTGTTGTTATTTGGGCGTCTCAAGTGTACCTTAAATCTAATTAATTAGAATTATTTATGTGATTTGTGGTTGTCTCGATAAATTTCAGTTTGATCACCAGTTCGGTCCTGGATGTATAAATTGGATTAACTTATGACTGCTAGATAAGAAAATTAAACTCTCGACTATTGGAACAGAAACATTAGTCAGCTCCTACTCAATTCAATTGTTTTCAAGTATGTTCAGAAGTACAGCTCATCATCTTTAACGTTACGTAAACAAAAGACAAGAGTTATCGTTCCTACAGCAACATTTATAGAAACTTTTTAGGGTGAGGACACCATCCGCACCCTAAAAAGTTTAGAGGACTCCTGTCTTGATGGAAGTTATCCTGAAGTTGCCTCAGAAGACTGTCTGCAATAGATAAAGGTGTTTTTTTATACAGGTTTGTTTATTTGGTAACATTTTTTCTAGCGCCAGCTAATTTAATAGCTGATTTGTAATCAGTTTGGTTTGCCATTTTACCATGGTTAGACTTACGCCAGAACAACGCTTGCAAATTGTGCAAATTTATTTCGAATATCGTGGTTCAGTTCGTGAAACTTACCGTGCACTACGTCGATTTTACGGTCGACATAATCGTCCATCTGAGAAAGTAATTCGAATAACCATGGATGGACATCGTATGGTGTGCACCGAAAAATCTGCTGTTTCTTCAAAAATGTTGTCGGCCAGAACGTTACAGTCAATGGAGAGCACTGTAGATCCATGATTACTGACTTTTTCATTCCCCAAATGAATAGAATTAATGTGCAAGAACTGTGGTTTCAACAAGACGGCGCAACATGCCAGACAGCGCGCGCCACAATCAATTTATTGAAGTAAATATTCGATGAGCGCATAATTTCGCCAAGTTGGCCTCCAAGATCATGTGATTTAACACCTTTAGATTATTTTCTTTCGGGATATGTGAAATCGCTAGTCTACGTCGATACACCAGAGACGATAGACGTTATGGAAGCTAACATTCGTCGTGTTATTGCCGATGTACTCCCCAGCTGCTCTAAAGGGTGGTCGAAAATTGGACTTCCAGATTTCGCTTTATTCGAGACAGCCGCAGCGCCTATATTCGAGAAATCATATTTAAACACAAATGGCATAAAACTATATTTCCAATAAAACCAATACCATGGCCATCATCATAATTCGTATGTGTTTTATTTCATTTTAAAGTTATATACCTCTAAAAAAAATCATTTAGTATTTTTATAATATAGACTCGTGGACAATTTTTTCTCCCAGATCTAGCACCAATGATGTAGCACCAAACTGACACTGGGCAATCAAGGAAAGTCATTCAGATATAAAAGTTTCTAAAAACATCGTCTTTTCTTCTTCGTTTTCCTTTTCTTCTTCTTCTTCTGCTTCTAAAGGTGTTACCTCTTATCGAAAATCAGCGATCGTCATAGCTTCTTCTCTCAGTCAATGTGCTCATATCTGAGCATCGTTGTTGAGTATGCTTCTACAGCGCAAACTGATTAGTTCCACTCTTCGCTATCTTGGACTTTATTTAGTGAGATGTGTAGCAAGGCTACGATCATTTCTTAAACTTGGAGTGTCCATCTTATTGGAGATCGATCTATCTTCTTTAATATATTTTTTATTTTTAAAGAGAACACATTATTATTTATGAAGTTGTTATTTAAAAAAAATCTTTTTTCTCTTCGGTAAATAGAGTTTATCTGTATTGTATCATTCTAATTGATGCATTTAATTTGTATTAAATATCTTCTTTAACCTTGTACTCTCACCTCTCACTAATCACTAACTTCTCCAAATTGTCTCCACCTCTTCTAGCAACAATTATTTCTCTGCATGTTGTGGAGAGCCTTTGATGTACGTAGGCATATTACGTTAACTTTAGAGTTACTGTAATATGCCTTAGGGATTTTGTGTTGAGACAACCCGATACTCGAGATTTTTCTTGATATTATTCGTTTTAATCAAATTAAATTATCCCTTTCTGAGCATTGCCGTACACAGGTAGCGGTAGTTCGTTTTAACATTACCATACTCACCTAGCTATGAGCGGTGCATGTCTTATATATTTTTTAAATACTGGATGTTTTCCAATTCTTATAGCTTCTAATTACTAACAATGTGAAATATATGGTCATAAAATATATGGTCCATATATTAACATATAAACAACTTTCAAAGAATTGATAAATATGGAGATTGAGGAGTGAGAATGGTGAACATAATATTTATATAAAGTTATCACTTAAGCCAGCCGAAGACAGGTCGTAAGCTCTGTAATTACGCATACTTCCATATATTTTCCGTTATATATAATAAAAAAAGCTTCGTCTCTATGAGATATCTATTATTTCTTTAATAACAGTGCCTTTGTAGGTGTAAATCCAGTAATTGTGTGTTCTTGGACATAATCAAATATTCATAAATATATGGTCTGTTATAAAGATTTGCATATAGTCTTCAAAAAATAGCGAAAAAAAATTCTAAAGGAAACAGTGGAATGTTTCCAAACAGTAGAGTGTTGTAAATATTTAAAATAAAATCGTATCATCTGTTTACGAAACAAAATTTGGATGGGATGAAATTGTTTCAAACGTGTTATTTGGAGGCTTCAGTTGTCTATTGTCTTTCGATGTATTTCTTTATATATTATTATTTTATATGCTTTTAGTATTTTTTAAATATGTTTGTGTTTTTTAATTTTAAAAAGTACTTGTTTTTAATATTTAATGTTTGCCTAAGCTAAATTTAATTTGAAAAATAATTTCCTTTTAAAACTGGTTTAATTAGTTTTATTGAATTAATATTTATGTATGTTTTTTTACATAGATAATATCCCTAATGTACTGTACATCACACGTATGAATATTTATCAAAATATATTTTCTTTTTAATTAAATCAAATTATGGTTCAACTTTCCGGGTGTTCCTAGATTATAATTTTCGAGACGCAGAATCCCTATTCAACACCACATACTATGATGGAAAAATATTTTTGAACACCGATAACACAAAATAAATAAAACATAAACCTTTGAGTATTCACGAATAAAAGATATATTGATATTGAGCCGGCCGCCGCCGCTAAAATATTCAGCATAGAATTGGTATATTTTGTTATTCAAAATAATTCAAACACGACCTCTCTTTGCTAACCCTTCTCAAAGGCGTGACCTTTCTTAAAACATACTTAGTTGTAATATTTTATTATCTATGGTACGTTGTATTACAATTTATCGTGTAGGTAGATAAAACACCCAATTGTTTCTAACATGACAGGTCATAAAATTCGTCAGTCAATTTAGCTGGCGACTTTTATACGGATAATTAATATAGGGTGAGTATTATGTTCCAGGCCGATTTTGTATAGCCGCCATTTTTATTTGGCAAATATTTGTTAGTTTATATTTTATTTTCGTATAGAATATTTAATTACAATTTATTATAAAGTGTCTAAGGTTTCAACAACGTGTTAAAGTTATTAAAATATTTTATCTAATTAATAATGGCAATGCTGTAACCATTAAAGGTGATCGGTATCGTCACATCTTGGAAAGCTTCTTGGTGATCAAATTAGGTCGATTGGGTTTGCAACACATGTGGTTTCAATAGAACGGTGCCACCTCATACACAGCTCAAGCTATGCTTGAAATTTCGCGAGAAATTTTTCCCAGCCGCATAATGTTAAAAAGTGATAATATCAACTGACCTCCTCGATCACCTTATATTTGACGATTTCCGGATATTTTCTGTATAAGTACCTGAAAAGAAAGACCTACGCCAATAATTTTCGGATGATACAAAATAATATTCGAAATTAAATGAAAAATTTGGTTAAAAGAGCACGCATTTGTGCCGCTGCCAGAGGTAGCCAATTACCAATATTATATTTTATGCATAATTGTAATAATTCAAGTAATTGACAAATAAAAATTAAATACAAAAATTGTTTTTAATTTTCTAGTTATTTAAATATAATATCGACCTGGAACATAATATTCACCCGGTATAAGTAAAATAAAGCTTATGCTAATTAGCAAACAGAACGTCAGGCTTTTGATGACATTTAGTATAATTTTATGGAATGGAAGCACTGACACTTAAAAAAATTTGAAATGTGGAACTACAAGAGACTGCTCTTAATAAATTGGATGGATAGAGTTACAAATGAAGATGAACAAAAAAATATAAGTACTAAAACAATACAAATCCAAAACTTTAATATCTCAGACTTGTAGTGAGAGGGAATTGAAGAGACATATCAAATATTGCATCTCGCAATAAGGGGAAAGATTTCCGGATATCGGGGCTTGGAAGAAGCAGAACATCGTGACTGAAAAATCCGAAGCAATGGTTTGGTTAAACTTTTCTGGGCGGCAGTAAAAAAGTAATGATAGACACCATTGAATGAATAAGATTCGATGAAGAAAATGATTGTATTAAATGAAATGAAAATAAATAAAATGAAAATGAATGATTTACATTCTACGACCTTTCTATTGATGTTCTGAGGAACATTCATTTTTGGTGCCATCTTCTTTGGTTTGTGGCAGGATATTCACCGAAAATGTTCCCAACATACACACTCGGTTGACAACAGTCGCATGGACATGTGTACTTTCACATATTGTCGCTTTCTATTTTTCCTCCTTTTTACAATCAAGTCATGGTCATGGTCAGAGTGGATATTATGCCATTTCGTCTTTGTTTGCAACATTTATTTTGTGTATAAATATATTAATTTTTTAAGTCGATCGGCGACCTTGAACCAGTGCAGTTATACGTGTACGGTACAGTTTACAATATTATACTAATCTTGAGACTTCACGTCTATACTGTGTCGAAACCTTTGACGAAAGAGTTAGTTAAAATATACAGTCCACATCTTTGAAGATGTCAACAGAATCCGGACTGTGGTGAGTGCCAATTTCTTTCCTATCCTGAGATTCTTCTGGCATCTATGCTCATATGCAAAAGTCTTGACACGCAAATCATCTATATATGATATTTTGTCATTTAATGTTTGTGGTACAGTAAATATTCGCTTCTGATATCGTATTTCCCGGCAAGGATTGCCTTTTACATTATTTTATCAATAAAATATAACGAGGGGAAAAAATTTGATAAGGACATGTTAGATGAATTATTTAGAAAGATATAAAGAATAAAATATGTATAAATATAATAAATATGTTTTAAAAAATGAATCTTTCAAAAAGATAAACAATTTTTACAGGATATAATAGACCTAGTCCACAGAATTTTATTATATAAATTATACAAGAATATGTTTCTTTTACTTTGAATTTTGTGGTGGTCACTGGGGGTCGCATCATTTTTTTAAATTTCTAATAAGTCTTTATCGATCTTGACACACTACATTCTCTCGTTCTCTTACCGTATACATTGTTCGCGATCGGTATTCGAATTGCGAATTGATATTCCAGGTATCAACAGCGCCATCTCCAAGATAAATCTACAGTGAAGTGTGACGGCAACTAGCCGTCAAATAGTGTGATTCTTGTCTCTGTAATAATGACTAAAGGTCGACAGGTCTCTCGGTAATGAGGATAATATGTAACTATAATAACTATATAACGTACGTACGAGTATAAATACACATTTTACGTTTTAAGAGAATAAACAGTATTAATTAATTTATACAATTTTCACAAGTAATTAACTGAAAATGTGAGGTATGTCTGCCAAATCCGTATAGAATAAATTCGTAGTTTGGCTTTATTCCTGCACTGTCCACGAATGGCGGTCGGTGACTTTTTATAGAAGGGATACCGGATAACAAGTTTATACCAACAACAAGTATGTTAATTTATTGACTAGCCCACGACCAAGATGCAACTACTGACAAAAATAGTATGTCATAAATAAAAAATCCATGATGTACCTGAGTTTTCATTTACTTAAACTTGAGCTCGTAATATGTATGCTATTCTGTGCATAAGTATTAGTCTTTTTTTTGTACATTGAATGATGTTAACGAATTTGCATACAGTATTCGGCCTTGATATACGGAACTGAATGCGCATACGCGAAGTCGAATACTTTCATACTTTGTGAATACGGAACGAATGATACAATCCACTGTTGCTGAGAAAAAAATCCAAATCTTTTTGACTCTAGAATACAAGGGATGCGGAGCATCCAATCAATGTATCAAGCGACCGTGTCTGCTGTCTACCGTATTACCAAATAATTTGAATTTGATGTACTCGGTATCTGGTTAGAGAAACACGTTTTTTTACATCTTTCTATATGTTTAACATATTACAATGGGCCGTGTTCATGAACGAGATTTTTAACTCGAAACAATCCCTGAGATAAAAACTATGCTCCCATGAGATTCTTTGGAGACAACTCTTGACTTTCATAGTCCACCTCGTATACACCAAATTACAAGAATTCACTGTCTCGCGCCTCACTTCCGTCAAACTTCAGTCGAACGTCAAACAAAGTGTTAGTCCATTGGCCGTTAATGTTCCGTTCAGCCGTTGGGTAAATATGAATTTCCCCTGCGGCAGTTAAAATAGAATAAATACTTGTATTTTAATTCCTTTCATTTGTCAAACTTATCAAAATAAATAGTTGTAGGTATCTGTGAGGTTTGAGAGGTTGGTTCCGTCAATCCCAAGAGGTGATCTCTGGGTTTGTCTTCAGATCAAAAACTAAACACATGTACTGTATACAGAACCGAGATATATCTTCTATATCTGATACTAATCTCATTAGATTCAACTTTTATTTTTAAATCCCCCTTAGTCGTAAGTTAGAAACCTAAAATGAGAAAAAAAAAACTTTTTAAAGTGCATTGAATGTATTTTAACATTTTGTGCCGCGTCATTTTTGGTTACTTATCCAACCAATAACATATCAGTATACCTTCAGAGAATAATATACCTACATGGTTCGGAAAGTTAAACCGTTCTGCACGTTCTTCTACGTTCACTAAGGGCAAACGATAAAATATTCGCTCTTTAGTTTTGGAGGTTCAAACACTTTAAACAATAATATCTGTCTGGGTTGATGAACCCCAATATTCATTCTTCTCATCGTCTATAACCGCGATTCTCAACCTGTGTTGTCATTATCAAGATACCATTTTTATTTGAATCATAATTTTATTATATAAATGTGAAAATCTCAGAAATGAAAATAAAACGTGACCTGGAATTTACTGTTAAAAAAAATTATGGATACGAGAGAACATAGTAAAACTTAAAATGAATGCGAGTCTGTATCGCAAAGGCTTTAATTTAATCTGGAAGCTAATGATCGATTATTAAAAAATATTTAGAGTTACGTACTCAATCAAAAATCAAATCAAAATACGCTTCTTCGATTTCTTCGACATGTAGTGGCCTCAATCAGATGAGACTCGGCTCATAATTAACTTCTAGAAATACCGGTAGTACCGGTGAGGGTAGCCCTCACAGTAAGGTTTCTCCAGTTAGATACAACGCGTCTATCCACCGCTGTGACACTCTTTCAGGTCTTCATCAGCCCAAAGTTGTGGCCAGAGTAATCTCCTTTTTAGGCAGTCTCTTTGATACAACACCAATGCCAATTTGCAACACCAATGCCAAACATTTTTCTACCGAGCCCCCCTTTATTTCAATTCACACCTAAACGAACTAAATATTTCCAATACTCCAGTTACCTCAATTAAATCTAAATTCAATACATTAACTTAAATAGCCTTCATTTTATTTTTATGAAACAGATTTTATTATTAAAGAGAACACATTTTTATGGTGAAGTTGAAATTATTCAGAACATAGATATGTGATATTTTTTAAAATACTAATTGAATGTATTAATTAGAAATATATACATATAAAATCAATTTCATCGAAAAATATTGTTGTTGCGCTACCAGGGTTCGAACCTGGATCACTTTCCAAACCGGGAAACGTGCGTTATCCAACTACGCCACAGCGACAGTACTTTTGACGACAAATTTTCGAATCTATATGTTACACCTTTTAAATTATCGTTCCATTATTTGAAAAGTGTAATATGTAGGTACGAAAATTTGTCGTCAAAAGTACTGTCGCTATAGCATTGTTGGATAATGCACCTTCCCCAGTTTGGAATGAGATACAGGTTTGAATCCCGGTAGTGCAACAACAATATTTTTCGATAAAATTAATTTTATATGTATACCTTTCTAATTAATACATTTAGTTAGTATTTAACAGATTTTATTCCCTATCCCATTTTCCTTTTCCTTTCCCCTTACCTTCCCGTTTTCCTGAAATATTTTCTCCTTTGTAATTTTAATTCCTCCTCTGTTTATATTTTTATTTTTAACTTTTCTCTCACTTTTTTCTGAATTAGACGAGAAATTACATTATAGTCCTGTTTAAATTATACTCACTGTATAAAGTATACATGAAATCATGCAACTGATTAAATTATTGTTTCGCTTTCATTAAGATTTTTGTATTTACAGATAAACTGTATGTTTTTCTGAATTATATTTTAAAAAAAAGAATTATATTTTATATGACATTGTTATTTAATGTTTATTTAGAAAATGATACGTTTTTTATAATCTTAAAACGATTTTTTTTAAATCGACGTTTTTTCAAATTTTTTTTAAAGAGCTCAGAATCAACTCTCTGGTGCAAACGGCGCTCTCATAGAAAGCTGGTCCCTGACCAGAGAATGGCAGCGCCTACAAAATAGCTACATATACAACAATGGCCGTGACTGAAATAGTTATATATATATAATATTTATATTTTGTGTGTATATATGTGTGAACTTTTTACTTTTTATTAACTTTTTTAATTTTTTAATTTTTTTTTGTATTTATTAATCCAGCACTATAAAAATATTTTTCGATAAAATTGATTTTATATGTATATCTTTATAATTAATACATTTAATTAGTATTTACAACATCACAGACCGTCTGTTCTGAATAATTACAACTTCACAATAAGAATGTGTTCACCTTAATGAGAAATTAATGTATTAATATATACCTAAATAATATTAATATGAGATTAACTTTTAGATAGTCTTGAAAAATCTTGTACTATGCAGGTTATAGGAATCTACATGAATGTATTTGTAAAAATAATTTCATCTGAAAATTTATATTTCCTGAATTATTATTGTACTTTAATTAACATGCGTCAAATTAATTATCTTTATTATTCTCTTTCCAGGTTTAAAATTTGATTATAATTTGTTATTTTTAGAATATAATTATTACAAGCGGTTTTTATTGAAATATTTTCTTTGAATTAATTAGTAGCAAATTAAAAAACAAACTTTTTTTCGCAAAATGGAAAAATTTTATGGATGTGATGAAACTTTTTGGTTTTAAAAATTGTATTATGGTGGTGAGTTTAAATTCACCAACTGTAAGTCAGTCATTTATATATGTTTTAATGTTTTTGGTTTAGATAAAATATATATATATATATATATATATATATATGTATATATTTTAATAATCATAATGGTTTTCATATTAGTATGACAGACAACGGATGAACCTGTCTCCTTTAGTACAGACTTCGGTCTAGTTAAGGAGATAGTGTACATCTCTTACATTATGAAGCTAATTCACCTTTTTTGTATATTTATAAGAATGTTTATAATGTATAATATGTACGTATATTAAGAACATGAACAGAATAAATAAATAATAAATAAAAGTCATTAACTATAATTGAATATCTAAAAATGTTACCAACTTCAATAGCAATCTAAGAGAATCTGCCAAAATTCTTGTGCATTTTTGTTCATAACTAAATTAAAACTTATTTCTGGTTGTGGTTTTACATTACATTTATATTTGATTTATATTTACATATTTATGAAATAAAGTGCATCTTATAAAAATAAATGTGCTTGATATTGAGGTGTTTACCCCCTAAATTTAAAATCTTTCTTATACGGAGATGTTTAAAAAATTAAGCTTTTTTTAACACGCATTTTCATCCTTCTTAATATATTTACTTAGAAAACTGTTCATATTTATTGTGTATTATTCTTCTTTCGTCATCATTAGATATTTTTATATATTTACACTTTTCTATATGTAACCTTTTACTTATGTTTAATAGATGGAAGCTGTATGTTGAATACACGCAATAATGTACTTAGTTCGAAAATGTTCTCGTGTTCAAAATGTATATATATATACATATATCACACCGTGCGAGTAAACAATTTTTCTCTTCAGTTATGTATACCTGAAAAATAAAGTTCAAATACGATATTATATATATATATACATATTTATTTATTTATTTTTAAATGGAGATGCGTACATGGAACACGTGTCCCATCAATATTCTTACCATTTTCAAATTAACTACTAAAACAAGACCAACTTGCTGGTCTCTCGGGACGAGGCTATTGAATCTTTTGTTACATAATTCAAACAATCCTTAATGATATCCTAGTGGTCTATTTCGATTCTTATTACTGGAACTAAATGTATTGTAATAATTTTATTATAATAATAAAATTATTAAGAAAGAGAATTGTCTGGGGAAAATAGCAGTAAGTAAGAAGTATAATATTATTAAAATGCCTGCTGTATGACCTAGCTACTCTAATAATAACGTAATTACCTCAAGAATTGATATTACTGTATTAAGAGACTAGTAGTTTCGCTATATGGACATGGTTCACAGAAAATTGTATGGATTATATTTAAGCAATCCAATAAAGTATTTGTCGCTTACTTTCTATTTTTTATATTCTACTATCCAAGGGGATAAAAATTCTTTCAGATCTTAATATAATAACGAACGTCACACCGGTACAAGATGAGTTCTTATGATATAAAATAAAAACGAAATTAAATAACAAATTTATATTTTATTCCGATAAACAATATTAAAACGATTTATTTGAACCCATTTCAAAAAAATTCTTTGAAATATTTTCAATTAGATTGCTTTGTGGTAGTGCTTCAGAAATGAATTTTTTCAGCTTTAGTATAAATAAATATTAAACTTGACATTTCAAATGCCTGCTTGAATAATTGTTTTCTCACGCTGTAAATGAAATTGTATGACGATAATATTCTGAGAAAATATATTTTTTCGGAATATAATATTTATGTGATCTGAAATTTCTTTTAGTAATTGTTTTAGGACATTTTGTTTCGAAAACCTTTCTACGTTCATTATTTTCAAGACTGACAAGAAATGTTTCCAGATAATGCAATATCTGTTTTTTACCTTCCTATATTATCCCATTATTCCACAGATCTATATCGCATATTAGTTTCTGTGTTTCATGTACGATACTTTTTCAATTTTATTTCTAGACAGAAATAAAATATCGTTAATTTATTGAACCATTCTCGAGCTTCGTACATTTACATCGATGTGATCAAAAATGTTATTTTGCACGTCACGTTGTTTTCTATGTAAAAATTGTTCTGTTTGAGTTAACAGTCTATTGATATATAAACTCGCAAACATTGAGAAGCTCTGATAAATCGTCTAGCCGGATACAGCAAAGGACCTAGGACGTCAATGACTGCAAACAGGATGCAGGTATTTCAAGTGGATGCACTGAAACTTAGACATTGATTACATTCACAGGAAGTGCAGTGATAATGTTAAATAATAGAAGTACGTAATTGAGAAAATTAAAATAGAGTATGTTCTTCATTTAGTGCATCCAATATCGTGATAATAAAATGAATGACGGAATTAATGAATCTAAATACTTACATACGAAAATTTATTATTACACTAATTAAAATACTGAAAAGTAATAGACCTGTTAGAAATTTTACTTATGCACTCGGTGAACTATTACTTTAAAGTTTTTAAATTTCTCAAAATAAATTACAAATTAATTATTTTAATATAAAAAGTATCAAAAACAAAAATAACAAAATATGCAACAGAATGAAACACGAGAATGTTAAATGTTTCACATTTAAACACCAGCTGGTGACTGAGATGAAAACTGAACTATCCAGTGACTAATTCACTGCACCAGCGGAATTTTGAGAACTACGTATTACTGATAACCGTTATTGGAGATTTAATAACATAGGTAGGTACCAACTCCCAGAGCTCAACTGGGGTAGAACAATTCGAACAGTGCAGAAATGTTCAAATTTTAGTACATTTTCTTTAAAAATGTTATTTGCTTTTCTTTTAAAACTGGTAGAAAATATGTATGAAACGCCATATTCAAGAACTCATTAGTCTCCTGTAAAAATAAAGATGTGACTATAATTATTTATTTTAATGTGTGGTATTTATTTTTAAAAATTAAGTAGGTGTTTATTAAAACAGTGAAATGAAAAACATTTTTATAGACTGCGATTCAGAAATCACGGAAAATGTAAATTGAAGGCTTGCTCGGTTATTCATTTCTCACGTAATTACGGTAATTTCCCGAACGAAAGGCAGTAAATTTCAGTATTCAATTGCTTCGTTAGGTCTGTCTGTCTATCCGTTGTCAAAAACGAAAATGTAAGGAACGTGGATCCAGTTTTATCTAAATTATATGTTTCTTTGAACTGTGGATGATCACACTTTACAGCGTGGCGCAGAGCTGAGAGGGCCGCGAGCGCTCTCGGGGAACTCGGTAGCGATCAAACATGTTTCACGTATTTTCAGAATATTTTGTGCAGTATCATATACCTCCTGAATTATTTATTTTTCTTTTATAATTAGGGTTTGCTAAAATTACACGTATATAAAATAAATATTAATAGATTAATAATACAGTCGAACTTCGTTATAACGAATGTGAATACAAGGAGATCAAAGCTATCAAAACCCGCATCCACAAAAATTTGTCTGAGATACAGAGATTACTCATGTGAGATTTTTTGGAGAGAGCTCTCAGCTTTCATAGTCCCCGTGTCAGAGATTCGCTGTCTCGCGTCTTACTTTACGCTCGTCACATAGTACGTCAAACGTTAAATGACATTGTCATTCGTCAATTGAGTGATTTTGAATCTCCCCAGTAGCAATTATAACTTATAATTTGTAAATAATGTGAGAGATGTTCACTGTCTCCTTAACTAGACCGACGTCTGTACTGAAAGAAACAGGTTCATCTGTTATATCAAATAATACAAATATGTAACAATCTAAATCTAAATAATTTAAATAACATAATTGAATTAACAAAAATATAAACAAATTTAAACAAATAAAAAATAATAATGTAAATAACCAAATAAAAATAATAATAATTAAATATAAAAATAATTATATTCTCGTCTGCCGATGATTAAAAAATTAATGAATATGTGTAATGTTTAATGACTTGTGATACTTGTAGGTATCTATGGTGGTTTTAGGTGAGGTTTGTGTGCACGTGATCAAACGTCTTCTCAATCTCAAGCTGATCTCTGAGATTATCTTCAGAGCATAATCTCAACACGTGTACATGTTATTGACATGTGTTTTTAATAAGTCTCAGAGATTATTTCATCGTATCTCATTCCGTGAATGTGAATAATGATCAAAACTTTATATAATTTTTTTATCTAGTATTCTCATACAATCGTTCACTCAAACGATCGTATGTATGTATGTATATGTATTCTATAAATGCATACAAATAAATTTAGCAGCTTTGCGATTATATTTTAAAACTTGGATGTCTTAAAAATTCAATTCTTATTTACTTGGCGTGCAAAGCTATTTTTCATTTTTAATCCGGCAGCTTATACTATTTATTTTATTTATTGTTAAGCCGGTATACAATTATTATTCAGATATACGACAATTATACAGATGAATTTAGACTTCCAATTAAGACATTTAAATATGGCTTCGACAGTCGCAGTGATTAGTGAGATATCAGGGTGTCTTTTTCATTATTGGATAAATTGTAGTGTCAAGTCGTACAAGAGCATTATGTGTAACCGACGTAACACAGAATGATCATACTTAAATCTTACACAGTTGAGTTAATTTAGTTTAAGTCGATTCATTATTAACCAACTCTGTAACTTACTTCGTAAGCCAGTTACTAGTGATAATCTATAGAAAAGCGATTTAACCTAGAAGAGACACTAGCACTCGCGGAAACCTTAAATTAAACGTGTATATAAAATAATAATATTAATTTTTTTGTATTTTATTCAAGGAATTCATATATAAGTACATTGGTAAAAGCTTTTAACCATTTTTAATGTTGGATATTCAATATGGACAACACGATGATGATATAAAACGGCAGAGGAGACAGTTGAGCGTTCGTGCAAATATGCTGTCACGGCGTTTTTACCGATGCAGTAAGGAGATGAAGAGCATCCTGTTTAAATCGTTCTTCACCAGCATGTATACCTACGAGCTCTGGTCGAAATATTTACAAGCAAGAGACGTATAACCGTCTCCGAATTCAGTACAACAACTCGCACAGAATACTGTTCGGATTGGCGCGTTATTGCAGCGCATCTATAATGTTTACCGAAGGCCGTATACATGGATTCGTCCCGCTTCTGAGACATCGAGTTGCTGGCGTAAAGCTGGTGCAAGCGGCGCTCTCATGGAAAGCTGGTTCCCTGACCAGAAAATAGCAGCGCCTACAGAATAGCTACATATAAAATGGCCGTGTATATGTAATATTTATATTTTGTGTGTATATATACATATATATACATATATATATATATGTGAACTTTTTACATTTTATTAACTTTTTTTATTTAGTAATATTTTCCTTGGTTTTCTTTTTCATAACATTATATTTATTTCATAACCTTAATCTAAAATATAATATGTATTATCGCTATGGCGAATCTGGTTTAAAAAAAACCTGACCACGCTGGAATAAACACATTATTATTTTTATTATATTGCTACTCAACTCATATATATTTTCCATTATCCACATAAGTATTTTAAATAGTGCGTGTAGTTTAATATTTAATTTAATATGGACGTTACATACATACCTACACATAAACAAACATACATACATGCATAATTACTAAGTTTTATTTTTTCTCTGTGTACGTAGTGTACCATTTAACAATGAACTGATTTATGTTTTCTGATTTCAATAGTCTTTTAAAAAATATATTTAAACTGTATTTTAGCTGAAATTATGATCAGTACCTAAACCCTCTGGCTTTCTAAACATAAAATTTGATATTGCAAATATTATACTCTTATATTTTATAATAATATTATTTAATAATCCATAATAATAATTCTAATAATATTGTTTCATTTAAATAAATATATTTAAAAAAAAAACCCTAATATTATTGCTATACAGAAAAAAGCTTTCATGAATGAAGAATAAATGTTGTTTTATCGAATTGAAATAATTTATTCAGTGAATGTTTATATGGAGAGTATTATAAATAATAGTTTTATATTTTCCAAAATAAATCACGTTCAATGTATCTCAATAATACTATAAAATAAATAAGAGAAGCTCGAACTTAGCCATGTCAACGGCAGGCAGCTTATTCCAATTCATCATCAAACTTACGCAATACCATGTATCCCGTATTGTTTGTTCTAGATGGAATTAGAAATATGTACGTTTTGAGCGCCTTATTTAGTAAATCTTTATCTTCTTTGTCTATAACTCGTACACATTTCTCTGATATTTATGATGATACCTTCCTACGTAAATCTTTTAAAAGCTTTCGAGCAAACTTTGAACTCCGCTTCCGGTACAGTTATTGTTTGCAAAAAGAAAAATAGTTTTGTTTTTTTGTTGACCTGGTTGGCGGACTTCGTAAACGACACGTTTTTTTACGAATCATTATACATTGAACTTAATATAAAATATCAAGCCATTTGTAACATTTATCTGCCATCTTTGTTTCCTAGTCATATATAAAGTGCATTACGTTAATGTTTTCATTACAATGTATGATGTCTCAAATCATTTATGTTGTTATCTCAAATATTCGTATCTATTATCTAACCGAAAGCAGTTATCAAATTGAATAATAGCAACACACTGAAATTAATACGAAAACTAAAGAAGATTAACATATCTATCTTTTAGTAATATTAAAATATGTCCAAGAACACACAATTACTGAATTTTTATCTATAAAGGCACTGTTATTAAATAAATATCAGATATCTCATGGAGACGAAGCTATTTTTATTATATTTAATGAAAAATATATAGGAGTATAGAGTGATTACAGGGCCTACGACCTGTCTTCGGCTATCTTAAGTGATCCTTTATATATATAATGTTCACCAATTCTCACCTCTCAATCTCTACATTTATCAAATTTTTGAAAGTTGTATATAACATGGACTCGCTTCGAGTACCACTACACCATCACCATCTATGGACCAAATTTGATAATTTATTTTTTCTTTGAAACAGCCTATAATACATATCAACTCAATGAGAATCAATGAGAAGACAGGCGTTAGCCCTGTAATCACCCCATACTTTTATATATTTTTCATTAAGTATAATAAAAATAGCTTTGTTTTTATGAGATATCTGATATTTATTTATTTATTTTTTAATTGTGAAGCAAAAAATAAGCCAGGAATCTGTCACACTTTATATAAAATAAAAGTAGCGTGTGTAAAAATAGGTTTTTTTCTAACCTTAACATTTATATGTATTTTTACAACTGACTAGACAGTTTTATAAAATATGAAGAAAACTTAGATTTAAATGTTAATTTAATTTTATTAATTTCTCACTCTAATAACACCATCTCATACACATCACATACACCATGCTTCACCTAAACATATTAACAAACATATAAACCATACACTCGGTTGATATCATACAAACTAATTACTATGTTATGATATGGTATGGTAATATAATGATGATATGGTATGTGTCACTGGTGCAGGATGTGTAAATATTGTACTATGCAAACTGAACCAATTTACATATTGTAAAGTATTAAACAAATAAATAAATGGATATATGTTATGAAAATAGGATTAACTTATATAATCTAGATATAGGACTCGAATTCTCAGACTACTAGGAAATTTTCTCCGAAGTCAAACTCTTTTATTGATACATACTGTAACACGTGAATAATTCAATAGAAATATTTTTTTATATGAATTTTGTTATATCTTCCTCGTAGATTTTTCACGTCTCAGGATTGTGATTTTTATGGAGTCCATCGTGGAGTTTTTGACAATATTTCTCAAAAAATCAACCATCTGCAGTTCTTAGCGCACAAATAAAAGACGATTCAATCCACAGTCCATCCGAATTTTTATTATTTAAAATAAAGTTAAAACAAAATACTTGAGAATGATCAGAAGTCTAATGCCATCTTCGTTATCGCC
Organism: Eubasilissa regina; assembly: GCA_022840565.1. Taxonomy (NCBI): domain Eukaryota; kingdom Metazoa; phylum Arthropoda; class Insecta; order Trichoptera; family Phryganeidae; genus Eubasilissa; species Eubasilissa regina. The sequence goes on from JAINEB010000018.1 coordinate 35,931,089, forward strand.
ATTCATTGCAAAAGACAACATTTTTGAATCGATTGAAGAATTTAGATATCTGAGATCGAATTGTTGTCACAAAATTTAAAAATTAAATCGTAAACAACCTCTTTCAATTTGGCGCAGGAAACCAGGTTTTCGAAAATAAAGTCTTGCGCAAAATTACTACCCAGAGAATGGAGAAGGTTAAAGAACTTGTAACTTTGAGAACGGTATGACTCCAGATATTTTGATATAAGATGAAAGCAAAGAAATGAGAGATACAGTTATAGAAAAAGTGTGTTGTCTATTAATGTGCTGTGTGGGTGCATGGCAGATGAATCAGAAGAATATATTGTGGTGTAGTGATGAGTGCCCCAATAGCCACCCATTCACTCACATATATGTTGGAAGATCGCGGAGTATATTTAATAAGCGTGTGTGTGTGTGTGTGTGTGACCAAAGCAGGTTATGTAATGAAAAATTAAATAACTTACGCATGACACAAGTTTTTTATTAAACACAGTTACAGATTAGAGGTATATGAAATGACTACACAGAGGAGCGCTTCCTGGAGATGTTATCTGAACGGCTGCTGGTCACATATTATTGTCGCATAGTTATTGTGACGTCCGTACCAGGCGTGTTTTTGTGGCTGTTAGGAGATCTAGAATGTGAGGTGCGTTCAGAGATTGTCGGCGATGATTTTCTAGACTGTTTAGTGATCATGATCATGGTCATGAATTTCCGAGAGACCATGAAAGAAAAAGAAGAAGAAGAAAACAAATAAACAAGGTGTATTGTATTAAAATAATATAAACAAATTAGAATTCACTGCGAACTTAATATTGAATGCAACTAGTTATATTGCCCTCAATCTTCAATGAATTTACAAATAGTAGTATTTTAAAGGAGTAGTTTCTGCCTAGACTGCGCAAATTAGGGGCAATACCCTTGTTCGGAGAAAAATTGGCTACTCGCCAATTCAGTCACCCCAAATACACTATTAAATTGAATAGTCAAAAGAATAAAGGATTCATAAGATCGATTGTGGAATTAGCGGTAGTAATAAGGACCCGTTGATATGGTGCCACATAAGTTGAACGACTACTTTTATATGTCTGGATTGGGGTGTGTGTTTGCTAGCCTAAGTTCGTGACTTATTTCTATTTTTCGCGTAGAAGCATCGGGGGTTGTAAAATAATATAATGGTTATATGTATACAGAAGATGTTTATACGAAGAAATTAAATGTATTTTCATAGCAATAACAATTGTTAAATAAAATTTTCAAGCATGGAAAATGTCGGTTTTTTATTTTCTTTTTCTTCATCAACTATTTTGCTCTCATCTTTGGGTCTCTCTTAATCTTTGTCATTATCACTTGTTCCTGTTTTGTGCAGTTCTCATTCATACAAAATCAGAATTTCTCTTTAAGTTGGCAGACCAAAGAGTTTTCCATGGATAACACTGCAGGATCTTATATGTCTGTCTCTCGTCTAGACTAACATAGCCCCACCTCAATTAAGCGATCGTTTAGGTAATGTCGACAACTTTATTTTTTATCGTATCTACTTCTTGTTTCTCTGTTTCTCCGTGAGCAACGAAACAACACTGTGTAAAACTCTATATATATTCTCCATACATCAGCACAGGAAGAATGCACTGATCATACAAGTGATCAAATATGTCCAGAAATATTGAGGTATGTCCTTGTTCTTAAATATGTGTTTAGGCTTTCCAAATACTGCCCGTGCCAATCTTCTTCTTCTTCGTTCAACTTTACTAAACTGGTTTTCCTTCCTCAACTTTAAAACTCGACATAAATATTCGCAAATTTACTATTCCTTTAACAATTCAATTTGAGTCATGGCTGGACATTACTTGTATTTTGTTGAGGTTAATTTCAGACTAATTTTTATTTACGTGTGTTCTTTTTTTGTATTTTATGCTACTTTCATTTTTTTTTAATTCAGTAAAAAAATTAAGATTTTAAAGATAATTAAATTATAATATAGATAAAATTTCTCTCGAGACGTTATCTATATTACGAGTATTATATTACATAACAGATAAAATCTTTAAAAAATCTACATCATTTCTCTAGATAACTTTTTTGGAAAAAATATGAGCAAAAGAAGAATCTACGTTTATTTATTTCTGACGAAATTGTCAACAATATTCTTTATGTGCCGCTATGTTGCTCGTATGCTTTGAATACAGATCATCCTTGAATCGTACTCTAAATAATTCCTATGAACTCAATCCGTTTGAGCAAGTCAAGGAGTGTTCTATTTTTATTTAAATATAAATAAGTATATTCATTTGTTCGTAATGTTTTAATCCCATTTTTATTTATTGAATTTAATTTAACATTATTCATCAATTTCTTGAGTAATTTCACGTTATATTTGTAGGTATTTTTACTTCACCAAAATATGGTTAAGTAGAGAAATTAGCATTTTTTATTGATAAAGATTTTTTGACACAACGTATGTTAAAAATATGGAAATAGGTTATGCTAAGAGTCTATAGACCATGATTCATGTTTAGATATTTGTGTATTCAACCCGGATTACTGTGAGGAATGAATTAATAGTATGACGTGAATAAAATAAAACTTTTGCGATTTTATCACAGATTTATTGAATAATGATTACAATATTACATACAACTTTAATTTAAATTAAATACGGTGGAGTCTGCTAATGAAGCTGTCGACTAAGTGAGGTATAATAGAGAAGTAACGGAAGGAAGATACGGGAAGAATAGAGTGCCGCTGTCGCCACTCTACGGCGTGACGCGCACGTTACTGAACCGTCCCTCTGCCGGTGGTGAACAACATATGACGCAGTGCGGATTTGTATCCAAAGATGCCGTCTTATGTGCACTTCATCATAAAAGGATTAAAATCCAAAAAGAGGAGATATAAAAGAGACGGTAAATTAATCTGCTTAAAATATCAAAAAAATTGATTATTTAAAAAAAAAACAATGAGACAAATTTATAAGTTGGCTGTGAACGCTACTGGGAAGGGCAGTGGAAGAGCTATACTAAGTGAGAAGGGTTTCATTATTATTACTGTTATTACATTTTCCGTTATTTGCTCGACCACCTGACGACGCCTGTCTTGTGATTTATTTTCTTTATATTAACACTACGTGATGCTGTATATGCCGACGCCGAATTACAACATATTTTTGAAAAGAAAGAATAATATTGAATCAGTAAACTGCATGCTCAATAGAGCCACAAACAATAATGAACCAAAAATATGGTAGCAGATAGAAATTTTGTGGTAATTTGTGAGACCCGACAGAGGTCGGACCCTTTACCTAATGACTACAAAATAAACGTTTTACTTCTCAACTGTTGGAGTTGGGCCTTAATTTGAGTTCATAATAAAAACGTATAAAAAAATCTTGATTCTATATTACGAATAGTTGCTTTATACGATGCAATATAGAAGATGTTTCATTACGGTACTTGTATTTTTAATTCTGCCAATAGTATGTTGAAACCAAAAGTTTTTTTTTAAACATAAGTATATAAACACTAACATACACAAACCACAACTGAAATTTATTATTGTTAGTAGCGTAGTGTTTCGAATATTAAATATATAAATTTATATTTTCATTCGTTTAGTTTTTTTTTTGTTTAGCTTAAATATGTGTAAACCACTCTTGCCTATCGGTTTTGGGCAAATCTGAGTTACGAACGCCGCAACGTTGTACATCTTCTTAGGCATCGAATGGTATATTAAATAACCATATAAAATAAATTAACATACTATTTATTACACACAATTTCTCAGTGATCTTACCTGCAACAACACTGTATATCATCCAAAATGGCCAACGCTCTGTATGTCTGTCAACATTAAAACGATATACAGTGTTGTTGTAGGGGGGTTTTCAATTCCTGTACGTATATCGTTAATTAATAATATATATATATATATATATATATATATATATATTTATAAAAATTATTTTAAAAAAATCTAATTATGTGACAAATAAAAATTATCGTAAAAGGCCCCCTTTAGACGAAAGATTGATATGAAACATCCCGCTGGTATATATGCGGTACAGGAGGCACATAGGACAATGTCATCTATGAATACGACGATCGAAATGTCAAGGTTGATGTCATTTGTGCGAAAAATTATGACGATATTTTTTATCTTATGGATTTTAGTCAGACGAGTTCAATGCAGTTTGTTTTATCCAAATCATTCTACAAACAGTTAAGTTATTATAAGTTTAGCAGTTATACTCACAGTTACTCCGTCAGACGAACGTGAGATCGGCGCGATCGACTATAAACGCGTACCGCCGTGTACCCTGCTGTAAATGAATCAAGACGTCGTTTTATTTGTCGATTTTAGATGATTCACTACATGTTTTACATCTAAAATATTTTCTCTAAATTTCAGACTGGTTTAATATTGCGCAGAAAGATATATCTACCGGGAAAATGGATTCTAAAAGAAACAACCGGTAAAAGCAGTTGTTTCCCGCTAATTAAACTATAAACTTTACGACCCTACACAGATATATTTATATAGCACACCTGCGTAAACAGCTGTTGGGGTGGGGTTGACAATTCGATAGATATTGAGGACTTTTGAAGGGCAAAACCATAAAATGTTTCGTTTTAATTTATATACGTTGAAAAGAACTGATTTAATTTTAAAAGATATTTCAATTATTTTTATTTATTTACTGTTAAAAGTAAATATTTGTTTAAGCATTTGTGATCTTGTATAAATTCGATGCTTCAAAGGACAAAAATGTTCTTTCACAACAAACATGAAAACAAACTGTTACTACCGCATAGGTCCTCACAGAGACACTTTATTAATCCACTATATCACCGTGTACAATTACTCTAAATTAATCACCTGTCGAAATTCACCTTTCCTCCCAATTTTTTTTCCCAATCCGAATTCTCGCTCTCACCTAGATTTGTTCTTCTGTTCGAATTTATTTATTTTTTTGTCACGTAGTTTTGTTGTCGATCTGAATATCATATGCATTTGAGTAGCTTGTTGGTGTGGTTGTGGCTAGTGATCTAGTGGTCGGGGGTTCGCGCCTTGTTCCAGGACACCAGCAAGTTAGTCCTATTTTCATAGCATAAGCATTTAGCTTAGTTTGAAAATAGTAAGAATATTGATGTGACATGTATTTCGTGTACGCATCTCTATTTTTAAAAAAAAAATTCTTGAAATATCCATGGGCACTGGAGAAGAGATAATGTTCGTTCCATATCGGTTAGTTTAATATTCTCTTCACACAAAATGACTTTTCGATTTAGAATTAGTATTTATAAAATGATTATATAGTTAAATTTTTAAATTTATTTATAAATTTCACACCTGTTTTTTATTATTTTATATTAATTTATTTATACAAGACTATTTGAACGTAATATAATATTTGAGAGAAAAGCACTTTTGCGAACAGAGTTAATAATCAAATCAACATAACTTGAATGTTCTTAATCTTTCAAAATAATTAATAATAAATATATAGGTAATAAATCTTGTAAGACTTAAGAGGATTTCAGAATAAATTTTTAGAAATTTTTGTGTTTGTTATGGTGAAGTTATTTGAGATTTTAAAATAAGGTTTGCTATTAACACAATTTTCAGATAGCGATTATTAAGATTTTTTTTAAATATAAAAGCGGTGTTACTATTTTTGGCAGAATATAGAATTGATCTTACTGCGTCCCATAAAAACAATATCTCATTTTTTCAAAATTGTGGAATGGCTGCTTTCTTTTTAACTATGTTCATTTATAAATTTGACATTGTACTATGTCTGCCTCACTAGACTAATCTGCATTGAAACAAGCAATAAATATAGGGTGTTCAACGGAAAAATTTCAAGATTAAATTATAATTGCTTGTAAACCATCAAGGTGAGGTAAGTAGGAGGGGTATTGTTCGACATTTGACAACCCGTTCGACAACCCGTGATTTGCGGGTTTGCCAGTTGCAATAAGTCACTGGTCGGGGCTCCACATGTGACTCAAGTTCGACGTGAAATTATGCGCAATCCGCGTAAATCGGCAAAGGAGATTGCAGCCTGTACTGGAATAAAAAAATCAACAGTGCACGTTATTTTGAAAAAAAAACTACATACAAACTGCAAATCGTGCAGTTTCTCAATGAAAATGACTTTTCATTACGTGAAACCTTAGCAAAAACGATGCAGGAACATTTTGGAACAGCACAAAGGTTTGGAAACATTGTTTACTGACGAAGCACATTTTCATATCGATGGCAATGTTAATAAACAGAACATGAGATACTGATGCCCCGAAAACCCAAGAGAATTCCATCAAAAACCTTTGCATTGTCCAAAAACGACTGTGTGGTGTGCAATTTCTGCCCGAGGGATAATTGGCCCTTATTTTTTAAACCAGCGAAAGACAGTTACTGCTAACGTGTATTACCGAATGATCGACGAGTTTTTGGTACCGCAACTGCAGCTGTTTTCCGAGTTCAGAACACAATTTCAGCAGAACGGGGCCACTCCACACACAACTAGAGTTTCAGAGGAGAAGCTGAGGGAAATTTTTCCCAATAAATTAATCAGCAAACACGGAGATACACCCTGGGCACCTCAGTCACCGAACCTTACACTGTGCAACTTTTTTTTGTAGAAATATCTTACATCGAGAGTTTACAGAAATAATCCTCGAACAATTCAATCCCTACAAGAAAATATCCGCCGTGAAGTTGCTGCCATTGAACTAACGCTTTGCTCTCGCGTGTTCGCAAATTTAAGAGTCCGATTACAAGAGTGTCTTGAGAGAAATGGACGGCATTTAGATGATATTGTTTATAAAACGTAAAATCCGCATCGATAAACTCCATTTTGAATAAATAAAATATGAGAATAACATCGTAGTTTTTTATTTATTTAATATTAATATTAAATAATTAATATTAATTATTATTTAATATTTTTCCGCTGGATAGCCTTTATAACAATAATTCTAGTCATAAAACCAACTTATTTACCGAATTCTTATTAATAATAAACTATGTTAACACAACGTCTAAGTCAACCAATACTTTTTTATATTGGATTTAAAAAGTGAAATGACTTTAAGCACTTTGCGGTAAGAGTAATATTCTTAAAGTTGTACCAAAATTTCTCTTATCTCGAGTGGTTAAAAAACTGTAGTAAACAAGCTATTATTTTGCATTTCTCGACTTGTATACTAAACAGAAAAATTCAACGAGTCAACTTTCTCCTTCAGATTTACAGCTGTTAATATTTAGACACTCGCTTACTTAAGATTAATGATTAGAGTTACCATCAACGCAGTTTGTGTACACGTCCGAATATACTCATCTTGTAGCGTAGGCGTTAATGACATAAAATTATTTACAACATTTGTTCACCCCATATTTTAAAACTTTAAGTATATTACCCACCAATAATTTGAAAAACTAGTGATACTAGAAAAAGTAAAGGGAAAATATTTCTGATGAAACTCACCAAGCCTGAAATAAGTATTAAAATTTGTGAATTTCCTCGCGGAGTTCTGAATCGAGTTGCATGGAGAAGGCTGTTGGATCGTTCGTAATGACTGGAGGAAGATGATTTTTAACAATGTGGAGCCAAATATGAAGAAGAAAAACAGGTAGAAACCATTGTCTAACAAAAAATAATGGTAAGTCAGTTAATTGTTAATTGGACCCAAATGCAAAATGAAAAAAAATTGCCCCACCTATACGAACGACGTCCTATTATTCAATCCATGCATACTAGTTTAGTGTTCTTTTACTGATTAGTTAAATTTTACTTAAACGATCTTAAATTTTCATGCGCACATGTATTTTTGACCAATTATATGCACATATTCGCTTTGCAATCTTAGTATATATTTTATAACGATTTAATTTTTAACTCAATGCGTATTATACTGATAAAATTATTGTTGAGCAAAGTAAATAACAATTTTTCAAATACTAATTAAATATATTATCAAGATATGCATACAAAATCAATTTTGTCGAAAAATATTGTTGTTGAGCTACCGGGATTCGAACTCGGATCTCTTTCCAAACCGGGGAAGATGCATTATCCAACTATGTTACAGCGACATTATAATGTCACTATAGTGACGACAAATTTTCGAACCTATAAGTTACACTTTTTCTAACTAATACATTTATCGTTCCATTATTTGAAAGCCATCTACTTTGTTTTTACGGAATCTCTTATATATCTTTGAGTAAACCGATAGCAGACGTCAGAATTAATAATTAATTTTTATCAAATTTTCGGACACATTGATAAAACTTATATATTATTAGGAGAACACATTCTTATTGTGAAATTGTAATTATTCAGAACATAGCTCTGTGATATTGTAAATACTAATTAAATATATATCTTGATAATTAATACATTTAATTAGTATTTAAATATCACAGACTTATGTTCTGAATAATTACAACTTCATAATAAGAATGTGTTCTACTAATAACATTTTTTCATTTCGACTTCGTCAGTATCAATTTAGTCCTGAAATTCATTAAAATTGAAGTAAAAAAATGTTCTGCGAGAAAAAAGGATGTAAAATAATATTTTTTGCTTTTTTATATAATAATAATTACATTTATCTATCTGCGATTCTTCCTAAATAATTTTTAAAGCATTTCTTATAATACAGTTACAGTTACAGTTCTAACATAATTGTTTTCTGATACTCACCAGTAAGAAGATGAAAGTGAAGTTGTTCAGCTATTTTCTCATTAAATGGCCCTTTTTATAATGAATATATGAATAACGTTAATTAAAAGATAATATATAACATATTTTGGTACGTTACCGTAAAGAACGATTTATACGAATAACTTCGTTCCTAAAGATCTATAGCAGAACACCTAAGCTGTATAATTTTTATTTAACGAAAAAAAAATTGATATTTGTGAGCGACACTTGTAGATTTTCACCTTCAGACTATTGAATATTTTTTTCTGATACAGGTCGCCTTTATCCTAGTCGGGACGTGACGAAAAATGAAAAAAAAAATTTAATGGCTTGACTCACCTGTTGTACTTTATTGTGTATTGTTTTATTATTTTTTATCATTTTTCAAAGAATGTGTTCTGAAAATTAGTCACGACCAAAACTGATATATAGTTAAATATATCAAGCAATTTTTTTTTCAATGCCTTTTTTTTAAATGGGATGAAATATTTTGTAATATTTATATATTATATATATTTTTTTTTTTATTGGTTCCTTCGGGTGTTAAGCGTGTAGGAGGTAGTTTAAGGCTCCGACTGCGGGGTGGGTAGGACAAATGTTCGCGCAGTTCTCCGTCACGCCGTCTCGGCGCGCCGATCGATAGCGCCTGTCCCGGACCGGCGCCGTGCGCTAGCCAAGGCGGGAAAACACGGCCGTCCGTTCGCTTGTTTTGCGATTGTCATTTCAAGTTTGGAACGAGTCACCGGAAAGTACGTTCTAAATTTGTATGTATTAAAAATTCATAAAAGATGGTCTAACAACGTTCACATCAACGTGAAATATTATAGTTATTATTCATTTTTCGGACGCAGTACTTTATCACGGAATGCTTGAATAGGTGAAGTAATAATGAATTACGCGTATACTAGATGCCTTATCTTACAGCACGATGGTTCGACTAAATTTTTGTATATTTAAATGATGATACGCCTACTCATTTATTAGTTACTTTTATTTTAAAGGCTGTGCTGAAATTGTTGTTATTGTCAAACTTGTTTAGTGATTTCGGGCCTCTTTGAGACCCGGACTTCGGGCAGCTATTTAGATGATAGTTACGCCACTGCTGTATTGTAAAATCATTAATAAAAACCGCGAAAGACCTGACGTAATCAGTTAGACTAGATATTGAAAGACGACCCTCTTAGAAACCTAATCAATCGATATACGTGCATGAAAATATCTATGAAATTGAATGAGTAGGTAAGATAGGTGCTCTATTTTCTCTGTTTTTGCTGAAACACGTGACAGTAAGTTAGTTTTTTTTTGTTGTTCTATTTGTTTATTTGCTATTAAAATGCTTAAATCAGAATTATGGACCAGCTTAACATACTAACCTAACGTCGCGCCATTTCTCCGAAGGGGGTAGGTATTGAGGTTAGAATATCATCCATCTCTGTTCTGGCATACCATTATTACCTCGCCTACTTTCACACATTTTCTCACGCCCTCTGCCCCTGTTACCCTCAACACTCGCCTCATATATTTTCTTTACTGTCCTTTATGTCCCGCATGGCCAAACCATCCCAGTAAATTCATTCAACCATATTAAAAATAAGACTACATTCGTTTCTAATTAGTTCATTCTTCACTCTGTAGATTTTCCACGAATTTGAACAAAAATTTTAACGTGGACAATATAATACGTATTAATGAAAAAATACGTCTTGTTTACACAAAGATTTAATTATCGAAGAGTTAATACTTTTATTGTTGCATAAATAAGTCATTAACTATCGGTTTTATGTATCCACAAAGAATATGTGTAGAATGCCCATCGTTCCGCAATTAATTTTCCAAACCCTTCATCTACATATACACTTTATTTCATGTCTATTCATTCACTGGTTACTATATTATATTATTTGCTAATAAAAAAAAATTTTGTCTTTGTGTTCTAACCTAACGTAGCCTAAGGTAACATAATCCAATTAAATGTTTGTCTAGATACTTTGGGCAGTTACATGTGTGGTAATTCTACTTCCCGCTCGCTAAAATGTTGTTCCTTGTACTCATCGAACGTTTCCCGAGGATTAACGTAAATTACACTCTCCGATGCATCACCACATGGAATTTTGTAACACCGCTTCAAGCCAGTGCTATTTTTGGTGAACTTTTACTAAAATCGGTATCTCACAAGTATTTTTGATAATCATTAAGTTTTTGGGAGTACAGTGCTAGGGGGTTCAGAGAATAATTTAATTAACATTTAATTTGATTCCAATTTTAAACTGCATTTTTTATCGGGACCATTTTCAGCCATCGCCGCATACTCCACCCTCCCCCCCTCACCGCCCCCTCCGCCGACGTCGCTCCTTATCCCTCAACCGACCCTGCAGGAGCCAGTACACCTCGGGACGCGTCCGCCGCAACCGCTGCCCGGGACCGTGCGACGCCGCCCAGACGACTGCCAGCGACTAACCTCAAAAATCACAGAACGACCCAAACGGATGTAAACAAAAGAATGCCGATCACCGAAAAAAGAAATCGGCCCATTTGAGATTGCCAAAACGGCCGATCTGAGAAACCGCAACGAAAATGCGGCGCTCGAATAAGCGTACAATACCATTCATAAAATCATGACCAAAAAATAGTACTTTTTAAACACAACGTACCTATAATTAACTGTCAATTTATTAATATATTTTATTTACATTTTCAAAAGTGTTTTGTCAATTTGTGTGCTTTTTCCGGTAAAAGTGGGACATTGTGTTTGCATTTCTGAAAAAGAACTTATTTCTACAGGTGAGTTATATATGCATTTTTTATCTTCAACAATGTGCTGCCAGTAAGGTATATATATATATACATATATTATTCAATTAACACAACTGCTATTATAACTTTAAAAAATATCACATAAATGCATAAATGTACTGCATAATCACTGCAGAGTATTTTTGATGCATATTTGTGATTATTGTAATTCATCTTTTTATGATACGTGTAATAGCTAATATAAAAAAGTTTTTTTTTAATACCGTATGGTGATTCTCTTAGTTTTAAGTTTTAACTATAATGAATATTCATTACAAAAAAAAAATCAAAAAATGTACAAATAATCCAGTCGTGATGGGAAAATAATGTCGATTTTCATATTTAAATATAATTCAATTACGTCTTCAAATGCATATTTCAAAGGATTATAAAACAAACAAAACCGTTTATTTGTTACATTTCGATCCCTCCTACGTAAAGTATCGTAAGTAACAAATGGATTATTTGATATATATTTTAAGTAGCAGTTATTATTTATTATTAGTAGAGTATCGCATTATATTCTATTGAGCATACTATGTTAAAAAAATACTTCGACTTAAAAATATAGCAATGGTGGAATGCGAAATACTAGAACATCTAAAAATGACCGGATTGTTAATTAAAATAGTTTACGTAGGAAGGGTCGATATGTGAAATTAAAATACTTATTTTTTTATTCTACTCATTTAATTTCTTTGAGACGTATTTCGCCCAGTAAGGGCATTATCAATCTAATAATAATGTAATTTAACAACTTGTATGTATAACTATAATTAAATGAGTAGAATAAAATAACAAGTGTTTTTTTTCACACATGTGATTAGATAGTTATACAAACTTATTTCGGAAACGGTAAACATTTATTTGTGAATATTCTTATTAATGTGTATGTAATACTAGTCAGACTTTTTGAAACATTATCAAAGACAAACATGCGCACCAGGAATACATATTAATTCAGAATTTAAGGAGGTAAACATTCACTATTCCACGAAAGTCAAACAAATTAACATTAACATTTTTATTAAAGGGAAAATAAATCTGAAACTGGCAGCAATTAATTAATGTCTTCTTTCATAGAAAGAGAAGGTCGTAGAGGATTACCCAAGAAGCCTCACAAAAGGAAAATGAGGTTCTTTAGCTTATGGGCGATCACGTGATCGTCCTTGCTGTCACCGAAGAGAGTGACAATAAAACATACTGTTTGCACACGAGTAAATGTTTTACTAAAATAAATGTTATTTTCAAAGACTTTGCTTCGTGAAGTGGATTACGTGCAAATATTTCTCATATTATATTAATTATCACAAATCATATAATTTTAAAATATCCTATATTCCATATAAATAAATTTTGATGTATTTATTATAAAAAACAAAATATATATTAATATTAATGAGACATAGTGAGATATATTAACTAAAATAAATGTTATTTTCAAAGACTTTGCTTCGTGAAGTGGATTACGTGCAAATATTTCTCATATTATATTAATTATCACAAATCATATAATTTTAAAATATCCTATATTCCATATAAATAAATTTTGATGTATTTATTATAAAAAACAAAATATATATTAATATTAATGAGACATAGTGAGATATATCTCAAAAGATAAATTTAAGTAACAGGTACAGGTGTTAATATTTTGATCTAGAAACTAAACGAAATAAATTCAGATATCAGCTTAAGATAGGTAGAAAAAAACAAAAACTCGTGTACACAACGTTTGTCCTGACAGCGAGATTCGACACGTACATACAAACGTCACCTAGAACCATAAATAACATTCATGTATTCTAACAAGTGAGGTAAACAGAAGGTATTAAATTATTTATACATAATCCACTTTAATACAAATTAAGTGAATCAATTAGAAAAATTCAATTTATCAAAAAAATATTTTTATTGCTACCGGGATCATTTGCATTAAAATCCACAGAACTATGTTCTAAAAACCTACAACTTCAAATAATAATGTGTTCTCCTTAATAATTAATCCACGTTAACTACTGCCGAGGAGATTTTATTTCACCAACCTGACGAACGGAACATCGTACGACGTACGTATGACGTAAAGTGAGAGACGAGATGGCGAATTTCTACGATATGGTATATATACACAAACACTACGAAAACCGAAAGATGTCTCTAAAGAATCTCATGAGAGTAAAACGGGTATCTCAGAGAAAGTCTCGAGTTGAAAATTTCATTAAAAATTTAAATTTCATCCGCGGATTCGGACCTTTCAGTTACATTTCATATATTAGTTAAAGATTAGCCTGTTACAAGGCGTTGTGTCTACTTTTTACAATTTAATTCATTTGTGATTCTATTCCTAAAGAATATGTTTTATACAAAGTTAAGTTTTTATTTATATCCATCCATTCATTATTCATAATAATTCAGTGTTAATATTATATTTTTTTAATATTTGGTACAGTACTTTAAAAATACATAAATGAATTTCAGCTCAAGGTAGATAGAATGATGATTATTGCAATTTATATTCGAAGGTGTAAAATACTGAAATAGAATACAAAAAAAAAAATGTAATTTCTGACAGAAAAAATTAAGTCGTTCGTTTTAACTGCCTAATTTTCTACCTCGCTGTTTTCCCGTAGTAGGTATAGAAGAAAGAGCAGCATTTTTGTCCCAATTGGGGATTCTGTATTCTAGACTTTTTTCAATTCCCGGTACTCGAGAATTAAAATTTTCAAGTTCCGGGAATTCCCGGGAATCGAGACCATGAATTTTATTTTATTAAAATAAAAGTATATTTTAATCAATATTCACATGTACGATGTACAGCATAGTAGCTATTAAGGATATTGTCTGTGTACACTTAATATTAATTTTATGAACAATTAAAAACATATTTGATTAAATATTTATTATTTAATAATGTGCTAGTAGTTTTTAAAAATAAAATTAAGTTATCGTATATATTTAATACGAAATAAAATATTCATCTAAAAATTACAAAACACAAACAATTTATAAAATGAAATAAATACCGTACAAAAAAAGAACAATTAATTAAAATACACATCGGAGATTATAACGTATAACCAATTTTTTTTTCAACAAATGACATGAATTTATTATTACCCCGTTTGAACAAACCGACAAAACTGTTTACTTCAGAATTATTATTTAAAGTAGGTTTTTATAAATATCTTTAGATCAAAGGTTTTAGTAAACATCCTTTTTTTAAATGAGTCATATCAAAAAAACTTAAGAGTCCTGAGTCTCGGGTTATTTATTTTAAGTCCTGGAACAGAATCCCTAATCCTGACACACAACTCATCTACTACATTCATACATCATCTTACGTAAGCTCGTTGATTGTTGTTGTTCCTAACAGAACCATCATTATGTATCTGGTTTAGCTGGTCAAACCAAGTCTTCCGCGGATGTCAGATGTTATCAATGTTGGCATCATATATTTTCCTTGTCATTTTCTCCTCATTCATTTGTTCTTCGTGTTCCTTTTTTATTTTATACTCCTAATTTGTACATTCCTTACTTTATCACAGTGATGGAGAACCTATGACACGCGTGACACGCCACAGCGTTTTGGGCGACACGCCAGTTTCCACTAATATCAGAGTTATCAAAGAACACGTGTCTCGCCACCAAACGTGTACCCGACAACAACGTTCGAATTTATCACTAAGTACATATTACATATGTATCTCTTTTGGGTCTCATTTTGTGAAAAAAACAATTAATTCATTGACATCAAATCAAATATTATGGGTTCAATTTTTTTTCAAATTAAATTTAAATTAAAAATATATAAATGAGTATGTAAATTGTTTTTTTTTTGACTCACCGAGCCTAAAAGGTTTGCCATCACCGCTCTATCATAAATGAATTTACCACGTGCACACCTACGTGATTTCATTTTCGCAGAATTCAGTTTACTTTCGTTGTTTTTTTTTTGGTGAAGCCTGTATCACTCACGTACATCAGTGTTGGTACCAAGACTACATTGTGTACACTTTTCTATTAGAAAAATGTACTTTCAGAATAAAAAGATCACAGACCCACCTAATTTAATTCAAATGAAATTGCCAATAAATCCGTTGTAATGTATCAGTTTCCTTTTAAAATTGCCTACACAAAGAAAGTGTTGGACACAAAAGTAGGTTTTTATTTATATGCAATTTATTTCATAAAGTCTGATCGTTAAAATAACCAAAATAAAAATAAAAGTTAAGTGGTCTGGTCTATTTATAAAACTTCTACAGGTGTGCTGTCCAATGAATGTTAAGTAGTCTGGTCTATTTATAAAACTTCTACAGGTGTGTTGTCCAATGAATGTTAAGTGCGGTGTTAATATGCCACGTGGGTCAAACATACAACGTATGTACACCATAAACTGAATATACATTTTTATTACTCAATCAATCATATTTATTTCATAAAATATGAGTTTTTAATAAAAGTAGAATAATTGTTATAAAAATATGACATTGGGAAGCAGGTGTTCTACGTCTTAAAAATGCTTAAAATATAAAGTGTAAGTGTGTTTGCTATGTAAATGAAGAGTGTCCACAAAATAAGACGCGATGAGATAAATTTCAAAGATTTTGTTAAGATACATCTTAGTACCATGAACGCAGTACCTTTTTCGATTTTGTTTGAGATAACGATCTGGAGAGAGTTTATCTGTTATAAGAGAAATGTTATGAAAGGTACTCTCTGATTGCAGGGTGTATAGTAAACTTATACACGCAATCGCATCCCCATACGAAGAATGTTCTGCGTGTGTAATAATCAATGGTTAATTCATACCAATGGGTGTCAAGCAGGGTAGTGTAATGTCTCCATGGATGTTCAACTTGTATATGGATAATTGTGTGAAAGGACTGGAATGTATGAGTATTGGAGCAAAAATTAGCATTTTGATTGTATGCTGTTTATTGTACTCCGATGATGCAGTACTAATGGCGAATAATGAATAAGAATTACAGAGACTAGTGAGTAGAACATACGATGTATGCAAGGAAAGTGACCTTATTATGAATGTCAACAAGTCGAAAGTGATGGTTATCGAGAAGGAGGAAAGCAAAATACCGTGCAAAATACTTTTAGGTAATAATTTCATGTATTTGGGAAGTATGTTTGATAGAAACGGAAAGACTGGGAAAGATATCGAAAAGAGGGTGACTACAGGGAACAGAGTGAACAGTGCATTGACTGGAATTATAGCTAATGGGAACTTGTTAACCAAGACAAAACTAGCGGAACACAATGGAGTCCTAGTACCGACACCGATGTATGGAAGTGAGGCCGAATGAGAACGAACGTAGACTGAAAGCAGTGGATATGAAATCACTTAGGCGTATATGTGGTAGATCCATTTATGACAGAGTAAAGAATGAAGAAATAAGGAAAGAATGTTAAGTTGATCTCAGTATAGTGAGCAAGATTAAGAAAAGTTCGCTTTAGTGGTTTGATCACATGAAACGGATGAATGAGAAGAGAATGTTAAAAAAGGTATATGACGCAAGTTTTGATGACACCAGAAGTAGAGGACGTCCGTGAAAAATTTGGCATGACCAGGTAAACTAGATACTAGAGTATGATCCTGTTAGATGCCTCAGTAATCGGCGAGCTTTTATGTGAAGATGTATAAATGTTTTATTTTTATTAATAAATATTTCTAAATTAAATTCATTTGATAATAGTAGTTTACAACTTATATAGTAACTTATATAGAAATATACATAGTTGCGCTAAAGGACCAAAGTTAAACATTTTAGAAAATTTAGAAATATTTAATAATAAAAATAATAATAAAAACATAATAAACATTACATTACATCCCCTCTCTTATCTATTTTAACTCCACCCCCATCCCCACCCCCACCTCCGTTAACTCCGAACACTCCATATATTACTATCTGAAAGTGTTTTTAATTTTAGTTGAATTATATTATTGATAATGGGAAGATGTTCCCGAAAACGTTCTAACATTTAATACAATAATATATAGTGGAATAAAACAGTGTTTTAACTCAATTTTCAAAATATTTTTTTTTATGTATCTGTACCTACTAAAATCTTTCAAACCTTTCAGGGGGTTAATCAAACTGTAACCATCTACCCAGTGTTGCTTCCCATACAACGTCACACATGAAAAGCTGTATGGAAACGGATATAGTGTTTGCCGTATAAATTGAAATCCATAGCGCTGATAATCGAGTAAAAGCACTGATTGAAAAACGTGAAACTTGGAGCGGAAACACTGCGACAGTCTGGTTATATTTAACTGAAAATATCACGAGATAAAGCGGCCATTTTAATATAATTTTAGTTGGACAATGAGCAATATTTAGTTTAAAATAAGTCAAGACTAACCGAAGCTTGAGTGCTCGCAATGCCAAAACATTAATTATGTTATAGAGCAGAGACTAAAGAATTTAAAGATGTTTGATTAAGAATGAAACTATTTAAGAATTTTCGAGACTGAAGACTTTTTACTATCAAGGAGTAGGACAAGGAGTTAATCTCAATCTCTTCACTTAATCGCAGGAAATTAAGGTAAGAGTCTCTTTAACATCATTTATCGCTATGCTTTGTGGTGAAACATTACATTTTTTAATTTTTGATTAAAACAAACTTTACGTTCAACTGAGTTATGATTTGTGATATTTATCACAATTATAATTTAGAGAAGTACAGTCCCTTTTATAAAAGGTAATAATAATTATAATTATTATCATAATAATTTTAAAAATCAGATAGTGCTTACATGTAATATAATCACATTGTTTCTGATTGTTTTGACAGCAATTTAAAGACTTCATTCGTTATTCTTTCTGCTCTACTAGTCGTTTACTATGACGTAATACGAATATACGTATTGTTGTACCTATAGATATAACGTACACGTTACCAATTACAAAATTATTTATAAGGTAAGTATTTTTGTCATCGACATCGATTCAATTCCTTAAACATGATCGAATTAATAATTCGATTAATACTACTAACTAACTGACAAGCACAACGTAGCACGGGTAGAAAATTTTTACTTGCCTTAAACCCTTGAAAACACAAGAGTTCTACAAACTCTAATTTTATAAATGTATCTTGTCAGACATCGCTTGTGTATATTTATGGTGTTATGGTAAAGAGATGTAATGAAATAATTGCACTTTTCAGTATTGCCATGATAAAAATTTGCTTTATCCTTACAACAGCGGGATACTCTTTTGCCATGCTATAGTCATGATCAAACCTGATGAAATATCGTGAGAATATTTCAACCGAGATAAGATAAGCGCTACACAATGGAGTCCTGGTACCGACACTGACATGTATAAGTGAGGCCTAAAGCTGGCAGTAAAGAAACAAAAATAGACTAAATGCAGTGGAAACGAGATCAATTAACTGTATATATATCAAAATCATTTATGATAAAGTAAAGAATAAACAAATTCAGAAATAACGTAAAATCTGATCTTAGCATAGTGAAAAAGATTAAAAAAGGATCGCTTAAGTGGTTTGGTCATATGTAACAGATGAAAAATGAAGAACAGTAAGAATATAGGCAACCAGGTAGACCAAACACTGGAAGATGGTCCTCAATAATAAGCCTCAACACTGGAAGATGGTCCTAAATAAGCCTCAATAATCGACAACTTGCATGAGAAAGTGCATGAATATGAATGAGACAAGAATTGTTTATCAGTACAGACGAATGTGGCTCTTTATACTTTTTATCTATCGGCGAATCTATGTATCGGAAACGGCGTAATGATAAGTTAGTCAATTAGTTGTGAAATTGAAAATTTTGTTCAAAAGAAAAAATATGAGTTTTTCAATAGATCCCTTTGCACTAATATCAACGACATATATAATACATAGGTATAGACAGATGTATGGGTATTCTAACATATATATTTGATAATAACAAAAAAAAACGGGATATTCCAGGACAAAAATCGTATATAATATACAACTTATGCTCTGTGCGCTTTCATATGCGCCTAGATCAATCAATATTACTAGTTGAATCAATATTACAATACGGAATACTAGATTGGGGAGGACCTCATCCCATACATCTCAAACCAATAATTACCACTCAAAATATAATAATAAAAATATTTTTAAAAAAGTTAAACAAGTTTTTAAAGATTTTCCTGTTTTAAATTTATCTTTTTACGTGAAAAAAACTATTTTAATTTAATTTTTTTAATGAGAACAAAATAAAAATTCATCACAACTATCAGACTCTTCATTTTATTTTAAAAATGTTCAAATTAGGAATAGGACAGAGACATGCATCATACATTGCTCCTGACTGTATAACCAACTGCCAAAATCAACTAAATTAGCAGCAAACGTAAATGAGTACAAAAAAGTGGTTCAAAAATAGCTTAAATTATTAAATAATTATGTATTCGACATCTTTCTTATTTCTAAATTCTAATCAGATCAATTTCTCAACATTTTTTATATTTTATTATTCATGTTGATAGCTACCCCCATAATACAAGATCTTTCTTATTTGGCGGTGTATTACTCTATTGTTGTATTGTGTTGTCGAATATATAAATATAAATAAAATAAACCAGATAATCATATAAATGTGTATGTATAAATGAGCGAGACTACCGAAACATGCGACAGATGTAGGTGCATATTAATTTTATGGGGAAATAGGATTATGTACGTGCGCTGATCTAACGTTCGAAGCCCATACCGGATGCGCGCTCACTTGCGGGGCTGAAATTATGCAGGGCATGGACATTTACCGCGTGACGCTTTACCGTGTAGCTAATTATATTTCACCTCGGTACGTCCCAGCTTGCACGGCAGATACAAACATGTCAAGTAAACTACAGAACTACAGACACGGTAATAATAAGAGTCATTGTAATAGTTTTTAATCACAATAATCAGTTATTATGTTTTATTATAAATATGAGTGCGTTAACACACCAAACTTTATATTTTAACACGCACTTTGGACCTTGCAATCTTGCAGGGATTAAAGTCATATTTTTAAATCATTTTGCCGTCTGTGGACGACAGGTCCCAGCTTTTAGCTTAAAGCATAGTCTTACCCTATGTGGTGTCTTCCATTTCAAATAAGGTTGAGGGGATAAATCTAGATAAATGTCTTATATCGCTGCTACACGGAGCTCCGATATTATTATATCGAGAAATCATTAAATAGCGCAATACGTATACGTAAAGTAAAAAAAAAACTCCATAAATATTAATAAGGTACGATTTTTTTAGAACAGTCGCCATTTAAAAATGATGTGGCAAATGAATGTAGCTTTGCCGAGATATTTTCGAGGACAATTTTTCATATAAATTTGATTGAAATTAATGACTTATTATGTTCGCAAAATCTGTCATATTCCATTTACACATAAACCTTCTAACGGAGGGTGTTTTCGAGATATTCTGATCATGATAGAAAAAACTTATATTGATTATTTGGAAGTTATGTCACGAAATCTTCTGCATTTACATCGATAGGTAGATAATATGATTATTTTTTTGTAAATCAATTAAAAGCGTAAATAATGTAAATAAAAAATGTATTATATAATTTATTAAATAAACGAAGAATCATTTTTTTGTAATAATTATTCTTTATTTAATCGTTTTTTATACACAGTTCGCCCTAAGATAAATAACTTTTTAGCTGGGGGTTTTAGCAGAGTAGTAAACACTTGATCGATCACTATCCGTTATGTTGCTAATTGTATACTAACGGCATAATTCCAGGCATAGCTTTTCTCAATTACTAAATAAATACAATTTGGATACAAAAACAAATTGGTATATACTACATTATTAGACTGGTTTAAATACATAAAATAATAACAATAAATATCAGAAATATAAAATTTTTGGTAAATAAAAATGATATTTTGAATGGCCCATGTCCACGAATGAGATTTTCGACTTTAGACAATCTCTGAGTCAATCTATGAGATTCTTTGGAGGCAACTCTTAGGTTATGTAGCCTCCGTGTACACACCAAATCTCAGAGATTCACCGTCTCGAACCTTTACTGCACGCTCGCCACGTATGTCCAACGTCAAATGTCATTGTTGCTCGTCATAAAACTGAATAAATTTTAGTAATTTTACGCCTTTTATTAATGTTAATGTTAATGTAACATTCAGAATACATACTTTTAGGGATATCTAGTTATTTTTGGTAACGTTTGTTTTACATATGTCGAATCTCGCTGTCAGATTGAAAGTCGTACGTACACCGGTTTAAGTTATTGTATCTTTCTACCAATGTCAATCTGATCTCTGAATTTATCTCCAGATCAAAAATCTCAACACGTGTATATGGTATTGAGATATGTTTCAACTAAATCTCTGAGAATATCTCATCGTGTTTCCTTCCATGGATAAGGGCCTTAATAATGCACATTTTGATGTTATTTGTTTTAGAATTTTCAATAGATTTTGTTACTGATTTTTCCATTTTCATGAATTCAAATCGAATCAATTTGATGTATTGTAAAAAGCGATAAACTGAATGGAAACTGAATTAACAGTAATTTGCAAATAACATTGTGTAACTCTGTTGTTTTACGAAATAGTAAGGTTTATGCCCGCACTGTAAGGGTAGTGTGGGATCATCATGATTCGGGTAAGTGTGCAAGGGTGAGTTAGAGCGGTAGTAAACTGTTTCCTTTTAGAAAAGTGGTTTTACAAAATGGAAAACCTTAGGCGAAAAAACCTCTCACGGCCATTGTGCTAATCGTTTTGGATACGTGCTCCCTTGAATTAGCTGCGTGAACCCTTTTCTAATTCAACCAAACCGCAAACCTTACGTATTTTCGTGATTTTTGATGAATTAGTTTATTTATTAGAATATTTTCTGAAAATTACCTCAGAATTACGTCATCTCTACACATATTATATATCAATTTCAAAAATTGTATCGAGCGTTGCCCATTCAATCACGCGTCAAAGAAGATAAATTTGCCGAAAATCTATTCACCGAAATCACTCAAAGACTAGTTTGTTTGATCTAACGGAAAGGCTTTAGCCTGAAGATTGAGTTATTTCTCTCTTAAAATAAAATACACTTATTTATATTTATTCAGTGGGTACCTCGTGACATTTTTATATACCTATCTAGCTTTTGCTTTGGGTTTTATTTTCATCTTTATCGGTAGGTATTGGTAGGTATCGAGGTGCCTGGATTTACCAGACGCCTCGAAAACTTTTTAAAATCAAAAATATTTAGGAGGCACCAAGTATTGATCCCATACCTAGCGAGTGCTATTTCACATACCTAGCGAGTGCTATTTCAATATCCCATTCCCCCTTTTTAGACCGTGGTATGAAATTGACATACAAGTAGGTATATAATTATTTTATTTTTACAATAAAACTGCATTACACTCACGATGGATTATTTTCACTACTAGTTTCGAGAGGTGCAGTCCCTCTCATCACCGGTAATATCTAAACTAAATACAGTATCGTAGTCTATTCGAGCAATGGGGCGGGGCTCGAGAATAAGGGGGAGGTTTCTGTCGTTACCGGAAATATGGACAGTGAAGGCGAAGTATTAGGGAATGTTATGTTGTTTATTATTGTTTTCTCCGAATTAAAATTCCTTTGTAAATACATGTGTCTGAAACATTCATGGTAATTTTTTTTTACCAAAGAAAGTAAATTGTTACATTTTAAAGATAATTAAATATGTTTTCAGTTAACAATGAATTATATTAATAGCCACAGAGAAAAAAAAATTCTGATATACGTACATTCCTATGTAGCCGTTCATACATTTTTCTAAATAACATACCCAATGTACAATGTACATAAGATAAGATAATATACTATGTACATTGTATATAGTGTATTTTAGCTTTATAGTACATTCATCTTCTTTCTTTTTTTCATCTCAGTATTGACATATAGTGGCCTCAATCAGATGATGCTCAGCTCGTAATCCACCTTCACAAGTCTCGGTCCTGGGTCGCCCTCACAGCCGACCCCAGGATCTTCTTCTAGGGTGTAACTTTGAGGTACAATATGGACAAAGAATCTTTTTATTTATTTTTTATTATCTTTGTTTTATTAACCACTGAACTGAGTTTAAATACATCTACCGGTTTCAAAAAATACCACTTTCTTCTTCAGAATGTCATAACTAACTAAAAATATATATCATTATTTTTTTAAAAATAGATTCTGGTGAAGAAATTCGAAACCGGTAGATGTATTTAAACTCAATTCAGTGATTAATAAAACAAAGATAATAAATAAAAAATATGAATTTTAACCACAAAGTTAATATTGCTAATTTTAAAAGTAAAGAATCTTTTGTTTGCGACTATAAACAGGACTTGTTGTGATTGGATTTGTTGCAGGATCGTGATATTCGTGCGTCATGCTATCCACGGGATACGTACAATCATTTTCCACTAATACGTCGTTTCGAAGGCGTCTATTTTACGTTGCTATTGCAGACCAGCATTGACATTGGAAAGTCAAGAGTGTGAACCAATATAATATTAGTTGCTTGCTTGGCGCTTTTCATATACTTTTAACATCTTGTATCATAACAACTATTTCTTAACCGAGCTGCTTGGTCGCGATTATATTTTTTGCAAAATAAATTCTAGTTCAATCTTTGTACTGGCTACAATCATCAGTCAACCGTGTCACCAGCAAAACGTAGGTGATCTATATTTTTTCAATTCAACATTATCCTTTGCGTTAATGTAAACGGCTTCGATAGCTGGTTTTCAGGTTTCCGATTAACAATAAGCACACGCAGTATGATATATGAGCTGCACTAACCTTTTTAATTTTGCTGTCTTTCTAGTCCAATGTGGTTGTTCTTTTAGGTGGGTTGTCTTCTTTAAATTTTGACTGACCGAAGCGCGCACTGGTGATTTATTTGGACAGCTGGACTGGTCGAAGCACGGGATGTAATAAAAATGACGCCTGTCGGTCACCGTCTTCTTAGCTTCCGAAAAAAGACGGCAATACTCACACATACACACATGTACATTATTATAAACCAGGAAACCCAGTGGTGCCAATCGAAGTAACAAGGCGCGTAAACACTTTGAGTAGTCAATAAAGCAAAGGTATAATTGAATGAATAGTACAATATGTACATAAATATACAAATGTACTTAAGCTCCTGCCGTCTCGCTTTAGTGATAGACTAGATAGATTGTCTATATTCCTGTCTCGACGAAAATATTTGGCGACTTGTATATCACACTCTTTATTATGAATAATGGTGGCTCACTATATTTTAAAGCTTATTATATTTTTTTATATTTATTTTAAAATTAAATAAATGAAGTTTATTTTATCCTATATACAGGGTGAATATTATGTTCCAGGCTGGTTTTTGGCCGCCATTTTGGTTTGGCAGACATTTGTGAGTTCGCATTTGATAGTTATAGAGAGTAGTGATTACAATTTATTATGGAGTATCTAACGCCTCAACAACGTGTGAAGTCATTAAAACATTTTTTCTAAATGATAATGACAATTATTCCATACAAGCAACAAGAATATAGACAAGGGTGGTTTGCCGATCTCAGCTTCTCTCAACTGGCGATGATGATGATGATTATGAGGTCGAAAGAAATGAAACACAAAATATCTTCAATATTAGTACACTAAGGCGACACGACACAATCGAGAATGGTTTCCCGCCTGCAGAATGCCCTGTTTTTATTCAGATACATAACAATACATTCAATCATATTTGCAAGTACCTACTCAGCGACAGGCCGCCGCTTGTGACGTTTTACTAAGACGTCTTTGTTTTCCTAAAATCTGTCCCACGGGTTTTATGGCGCCACGCCGGTGATAACACCTTCAAATTTCTGACACGTGTCTTATCGTATCAGTTTCAACAGGACGGTGCCACTTAATACACAGCACGAGCTACGCTTGAAATTTTGCGAGAAATTTATCCCGGCCGCATAATGTCAAAAGGTGGTGATATCGACTTACCTTCTGTATCACCTAATTTGACGGCCCCTGACTATTTTTAAAGGAAAGGTATATGCTAATAAACCAATAACAATTTCGATACTACACGCATAATGAAACACGCGAAGTGTGCGAAAATGTTATGAAAGATATGATTAAAAAAGCACGCATTTTTTTTTGCTGCTAGATTTGGCTACTTGGCCAATGTGATATTCTAAAAATAAATTGTAATAAATCAAGTAATCGTTAAATAAAAACCAAATTAAAAAATTATGTTTCATTTTCTAGTTATTCAAAAACAACATCGGCATGTAACATAATATTCACGCTGTATAATGTATTATGATGTTCATTCATCAACAAATTCCCTAAGACTCTCCCAAAATAAATTTTGTTTAAACATGTTATAATAATAATGACTACAAATGATGATAATTAAAGTATAATAAAAAAACAAATGCAAACGCAATAAATGCAAGATTTCCTTCGCAAGAACGCGAAACTCCCTTCGCTTTAATATAAAAATCTATGAAAGCAGAATCAAGAAAAACAATTAATCAAACAAAACTCAAATTAAACGGAATACCTCTTGAACGCGTAAGCAACTCTACAAACCCAGGTAGTATCATAGATCAAAAGGCCAGAAGCGAAAAATATGTAAGAAAATAATAGCTCGACATTTGCAACAAAGTCAGAGAAACTTGAAGAAGAAAAATAATTACGTAATATATAAGTATATAATACTGGAACATATATCGTCATCCATCTTTCAAAGAGGCGTATCTCGAATTTATTGATTTTACAGCACACGATATATTAACAAATTGTGTGGAATATTACACTGTTGAAAAATTATAAAAAAAGAATTACTTATTTCTACGGATATTTTTTGATTTTAAGACATTGTGAGGTGTATTTATTCCATAAATATGACTTAATATTGTCATTTGTAAGAATGTCACATCAAAATAAGAGTGATTACCTTGGAATGTTTTTATGTAATATTACATCATAGGAATAAAATTCTGATATTCCTGTTTGAATGGATTATGGGCATGTGTTTGGCAGTGACGGTCGGTGACTTTTTGTAGAAGGGATGCTGGATAATAAGTTTATACCCATTATCAAATATACAAATCTATAGACTAGCGCACAAACAAAATGTAAATACTGTAAAAAAATAGTCTGTCAAATTATTAGATATTTGCTCTATATTTACGTTCCACATCAATTACAGATCTAAAATTTCGTGTGTCATTCGTATAAATGATAAATAAATAAAAAAACTTGTACCTGAGTTTTCATTTACTTAAACTTGAGCTCGATTCGACGCTCCTTCTTTATAAAATCGTCAATTACACGATCGTGAAATGTTGTCTTCTCC
The DNA here is from genome assembly GCA_022840565.1 of Eubasilissa regina. NCBI lineage: Eukaryota > Metazoa > Arthropoda > Insecta > Trichoptera > Phryganeidae > Eubasilissa > Eubasilissa regina. The sequence goes on from JAINEB010000018.1 coordinate 35,957,964, forward strand.
TTTAAGGCTAGCGGTAGTGTTTTCTCAATAGAGATGATAGCAAAGGATGAAAGGATGAGTGCTCCGGTTGTATGTTTTAATCCTTTTCACTGTGGAAAATGATCGTTTAGCTGAAGCACTTGTTGCAGGTATGGTTAAGATAAGATTCATCAAACTATACACTTCCGGAAGAACATCTTTCGTCGTTCTTGATCAAATATATATTCAATTCCATAAGGGTTTCCAAATTGAATTCTAATGTGGAATAAATATATTATATACCCTTTTGTCTTAAAAAATCAAAATAATCTCCATAATGATTTTGTAACCAAATCAAATAATATTCCAAGAAAGATCTTGTTAATTCGTTGAACTTTGAAACATCTAATAATCTCATGAATATCAAATTTTCAATGTCTGCAAATCGGTCTTGGGTATGCTTTGTTAAAATGTCTATTATTTCAATGTACTTTCTATTGTAAATAATTTTTCTGCCACCAGTTTCTTGTTGTCTTCTTCTTGGGTGAATATCGGAAAAGCCTTTTTCGTTTAAAAATATCCAAAATGAAACATATTTGTTCCTCATATTTTGTAAAAAATCGAGGAATTTTTTCATTTTTCGTACGCAATAAGATATATCGAATATTATTTTCTGTAAGATTTCGAAAAGATGGTCGAAAATACTGAAAACACTTGTAAATGGAAATTGAAACTAAAGTCAGATAAATAACTATATAGACCTGTCGCACTACCGACGGTATCGGAATCCCATTGTTCATCATCGTCAATCATACTAGAAAAAAGATCGTTCAGTTCTAATTTATACTCCCTCACCATCTTAAGAATTCTGCTGTTATAATTCCATTTCGTAGGGGCTAACATTGGAAAACGTTTCTTTATTTTAAGGACGAGAGCGGAAATTTACCTAGAAGATCGGCAGAAAAATGACAAAAAAAAATTAATCGAAATTTTTTTTGCATTCACAGATTCAGCTTACTGACTAAAATAACACTAAATTAAGTCTATGCCCATAACAATGTACAAAGATGGCATTTTAACAAATATTTTTCAATTTTGATTGTACACCATTATGCTCACCTGTCATGACACTAGCACCATCGTAAGTTTGAGCAGCCAGTTTGTTTTTGCAGTCAAAAATGTTTAACCTGTTTTCAATGTGGTTAAACATTTTTGACCTATCCCGGCTCACGTCAGTAAAACCCACAAATCTCTCTTGAATACTATCATTTCTTTCATCAAGGTAACGGAATATAGTGGACATTTGACACTTCTGGGAAATATCAGTCGACTCATCAACAATAATAGAAACATATTTTGCAAGTCGTATTTCAGTTTTAATTTCTTCTAAAATAATGTTTGATATCGAGGTAATCAAATCATTTCGAATGTGATTGGATGTTCCAGTAAATCCAGAAGACTATCAGAAGTACTCAATAAATATAATGTCTCGACATAATTTCCTCTATTATTGGAATCGGATGATTCTCGATGACCTCTTGAAGCCAGGTCTTGTTTTGTCAAAAAACAAACCACATCGATTAGTTTCGATAATATGTATGTGTTAGCCGCCACGTTTCTATTATAATTATCAAAACTGATTTTATACTGAGCACTAAGAAAATTCTCAATACGATTTTCTTTGCCGAACCGTTTTTAACTTGACACACGCGTCGATACGGTGTTGAAAGCACTCGTATCTTTTCCGAGCTTTTGAAATATTGTTCAAATCGTTAAATCCATGCTTATTCCACGCATTAGTATTATTTTCATTACAAAATATAAGACACAGCCAACAAAATAATTTGGAGAATCTAGCACAACCGCAAATCCAAGAAACTTGTGAATAAATTGAGTTTTAAAAATGTCTTAGAAACGATTTATTTCTTGACGTTAAGTTCAAAATTGGAGTCAGTTTTCCAGTATCCAAAATGTGTTTTTTTCCGCAAATGGTTGAGACACAAAACTTATTCGCATTAATGATTCAATTGTACACTCACACAATTCACTATTTTCGTTTACAGCATTAAAACACTCTGGTGAAGTAGTCATGTTATTTTCTGTATTTTTTTAAATTGAAATATTGATAATTGAGATATTCAATGTTTCTATAATTCCGCTTCAAGTATTCAAGCCTAACTTAAAAATGCGATACATAAACAAATTTCTTAAATTTCACTCGCTTCGTAATTCTGTGCATTATACCCATAAGCATTAAAGTCGCTTTTTGTACGTTGGATGCTGATAACAATTATACGTATGCGTATACACTATTCTTAAGACCTTGACAGGCGGAACTGAATACGCATTCGCGAAAGTTGAATACTTTTAAACGTTATGGATACTATGCACCGGGAGAATCCTCCTATCTCTGACATCTGGAGCGAGTCTTTACGCGATTCAGATGTTCGAAAGTTGAGAATGTATATGTATTTCAACTCGCTCCGTGTGCGTGCCGTGTCGTAGTATGTGTTATGACTGGCCTTTAAGGGACATGATGGATTTATTTTCAGCACTACTTTTCAGCTAAAAACAAAAAATCAAAAGCTTTTTGACTCTAAAACACAAGGGATGCGGAGCATCCAAAGCATGTATGAAGCGACCGCGCCTGGTGTTTGGATATTGTGATCCCAGTCGGAACTCAATTTTAACAATAAATGAGATATCCCTTTTTGAAAGATGAGATATGATCTGAATAAATGTGAATGCTGGAATCTAACGGAAATAGAAAATTTAAAAAAAGAAAGAAGAAACAAATAAAAAGTGTAAGTAACAAAATATGATGCAATTTTGATCTCGAGAAATTTTTAACCTACCTGAAGGATAATACACATTTAACAAGTTTAAATAATACGGTACAAGAAAGAAGGAGAAATTGAATAGATTTAATATGAAATCAACCAAATATGTAAAAGATACGTTTTAGTAAAAGAAAATACTTTAATCTTGCTTATATTAAAGCATATATAGGAATGCTTATGTATGCACTGTGTTAAGAATTAAATAAATAAATCAAATTTAATTTAATACTCACACACACACATTGGTGTTGGGTCTGAAGTCCGGACTCTGTATGTGTTCATATTGAAGGGGTGACCCTGCTATGAACATACATTCGGTCTGACTTTTTTAACCAGAATATTATTGCGCCTTTGAACTGTCTATGTTGCACAATGTTTATTATGTATTTAGGGAGAGAGTTATACAATTTGAGTGCTACAAAAACAAAGCTTTTTTGCACATATATGGTGCACATCCTTAGAATTATTAAATTGTTCTCCTCTGAGATTCTGGTATTTTTGGAATTTCCATGGAAACCTCCGATGTTCTTATTGATAAATATATAGTTTAGAATATTTTAGCGTAGATCTGGACAATATACAGTTTTCCTAGACGGTTGAAAAGTATATTCAAGCTTGTTCTCAATGGTAATTTGAATATAACATTAAATAATATTTTTTGTGTTGAAACCTGAGGTTTAAGATATATAGAGAATATAGTTATAGGGAATATTATTAACCATAGTAGTAGAGGGAAAAGTAGAGAACGATTCAGTAAATTGTTCGTGAGTTCTAGAGTGCAGCGGATGACCTGAAAGACCTGGTGCAAAATGGAAATCGATGGAGAGAGTAAGTAAATTTCCCTTGAGAAGAACAAGACGATGTTGAAGAATTTTTAGAAATGCTTCTTCATCGTGTGTTCAATGCTGAGCTTTGTCGCATTCTCTGACATGTCTATAATTTGGTGCAAAGTATATCTCAATTTCTCCCAGTCTCGAGTCACGTTGATCGCAGCGTTTAAAGAGAACCCTGCTAGATAATGTATTTGATCTATCCATTCTGTAAGAGACCGTACCCTTGCTAGCTTTCCCTTAAACTTCAACTATCTCTTTGATCAAGGAACGCCTTGATGAAAGTATTTCGGTAATTCTTAACCCTAAAAGGATAGAGATATATATGCGTCTATAAATTTCCATTATAATAAATAAACAACTTTCCAATGTGTTCATATTCAGACAATTTGCACTACAGAGCTAAAGTATTCAGCTTCGTCGTATAAAGTGAAGCATGTCTGATCAATCATAGAACTATTATACTTGCATATATTGCAATACATACAGCGCACGCAAAGTCTCACACATTTCACGACTGAAAAGAAACATTTCTTTAGAATTTTCTGAATAGTTCAAAATATGTATCAATGAACATTTTGCGAATCGAAGAGTTTACTTTTATCCAGATAACCCTCGAGTATTTCAGTATTATCGGTAAATCTCAGCGCGTACGTGCCTGACAAAGAAGCAAAGAATTTTCAAGTGGATACTGTGCAAATAATACAAATAATATTTTCCCAGCGCACAGTTATCCCTAAAATATATCTTAACGTCCTCCGTCTCCAGGATTGTGGGCAGAAGGTAAATACGTCAGTTCTCATTCTCGAGTACTTGCGAGCTAGTACCAGGTCTTTATGACGCGCCAGACAAATGCAAGGTCGAATGGGTCTTTATTATATATTAACAAATAAGTCTGCACGAAAAAGCGAAGATTCTTCTGAAATTATACTTTTTTTCGCGCCGTAAAACGATCCTTTTCAGTTTAAAATTTTTTATTTCAATTTTAGTGCATCATGCAAACCGAATTTAGGTAATACGTAGTAATTAATCGATGCAGAAAACAATTCAAACTATCAAAATTATACAAGCACTTCTTTTTATATCTTTGCATATATTTAATTTTAAAACCTACGTATTTTTTATTCACTCTTTTTACTTCATTTTATTATCTATTAAATCTCTTCATATTAATTAGAAGTCATTTAGTTCCCAATATATATATATATATATATAGATTTCTGACACCACCGATAAATCGATGTAGACTGGTGCTCATTGGTTTGCTCGTAAATGAGACGTGTATTTTTTGTATAAAGATTTATTTCTAAAAATTGTCTTATTAATTTGTCCGTCTTATCGTCCAAAAAATACGTACTATATTAGATATAGTGTAACAGACCTAGTCCACAATATTTTATGAGTGAATAGTTCAAAGAATATGTGTTTAATCTCAACCATGTCATAGATATAACCATTTTTTAAAAGTCGTAATTATTCGATCATTTCGATTAATTGAAATATTTTATTGATTCTAGATTATGTATTAAATACAAAAAATTAACGATTATCGAATTTCGAGTAGCTCGACTATTTTTTATTACATAATGTACGGCTTGAAGCAAATATATATAATATAATATTATATAATAGTTCCATTTTGCAAATATTTATTTCTAAGTAAGTAGACTGAAAGGTTAACATGGTTTTGTAAAAATTTCGAACAATAATATTTTCCGTAACGGTGCAGAATTTACACACATTGCTTAAACATTTTCGACTCGTAATGTAGTCAGGTATAAAATATTGTGGACTAGGTCTGTTACACCCTGTATACTAGGTGAATAATGACTAGAAAAAATATAACAGATGGTACCACTAGGTCTTTAAAAAATATTTTACTCACTAAACGAAGTTGGGGAACCACAAAATAATCCATTTAGTAATTTTAATAAATATCCTAATTAATTTTCAAAATTCGCAAATTCCTTAACCATCAATATTTCTAATTACCTTCAAAATTTCATCTTAAAATCAAACTTCCAACCACAAAACATTGTTGTTACTTTTATACAACACTGCTTTAATATTAATATTCCTCAAAATATCACAATCTTAACTTGATGCAATCTTCATTAATTACAAATTTCAATTTGATTTTAAATTTAATAAAATATCGAATTATTCTTTTTCAATCCTTCCAATTGCTGTCGGACAATATATAATATTTTTTCACAGGTGGAATCCAGGCTTTATGAACAGAACTCGATCAAATTTGAAAAAATAGTACGTCTAAGAGCGCAATATTTTTTTATGTACAGTCAAGTGACAAAAGTTAAATTTTTATCGGATGATTATAGATATTTTTTTAAATTTCATTCGTAATATAAAGTTTTTATTTTCATGTTTTTGTAAAACGTGTGAATGACGTAACCGAAGTACAAACGGTGAGAATTGGATATGGAATGTCGATAACGAATGGCATAGGAACTGACGTGGACTCAAACAGAAAAGTAAATCTATCCAGAGTTCCTTTTGAATCGTAGATTTCTCTTCCTTTCTCACATTATCTTCATCTGACTGTACATTATTGATTTCCGAGATTTAGCCTTCTTCCTGAATGGCAGTCTCTTCCTCTACATAATATTTGTGCTGACGTTGATTTACCTCATTTTTTTCCTAATTAACTTTTAAAAAAACTTTTAACAAAATTTTTAACTATTTGAAAAAACTAATTAATTATTAAAATAAAACAATGTTGTTTACTTCACACTACACTTTATTTAAAAATTAAATATTAATTACAACGTTTTCGACGCTGCGTCATCGCCGCGAGCGGTTTTGGGGAGAGGGGGGTTTCGGTGAAAATTGAAAGTGGTTGTGGGCAGGGCTAATTTGGACAGGAGAGGAGATGTAATAAGGGATGTTTGTATGTTATGTACATTTTTATTTTTAAAATTAATCTCTATATTTTCACTTTTCACCGAAACCTCCCTCTCCCCAACACCGCTCTTATACGCCCCTCCCCCCATGTAATCGATAGTCTGTCTTTTAGTTTAAGTTTTAGTTTATTACTGACGATGACGCAGTAAGCGTCGAAAACGTTTTAATTTATATTTCATTTCAGTGTAGCATAAAGCAAATAATTTTTTTTTTCAAAAAGTTGTTTAAATTAATTACAATGGGTTTCCACAAAGTTAATCGCGAAAATTTTTGAAATATTACTATCAATTTTTCTTATAAATTCTACCGATGAGAATTTAAAAATAATCACCATAATATTGAAATATATTATCCATTTAAAGGTCATCGTATTAAGGTCTTTCAACATTGAACTGATCCGAGAATATCTCTTTTTTTCTTAATATTGCAGTACTGATAATAATTGTTGAATGTATTCTTCACTAGCTAAAAATAAAATGCTGTTGCAGTGCATACTTTATGTAAGGAATAATAATGGAGTGGTGTACTATTTTACAAAACTCAGTTCTAATGAATCTTCTGATCCTTCCCATAAGTGAATATTTTTTACAATCTTTTTAGTCACGTATCTTGTATTTTGCAAAAAATTTCTCCCAAATATTTAATTTCAGTCACTTCTTTTAGACTTTCTGTTTTGTACATACAATTATATTGTATTTGTAATCATATCATGTTTTTAAATAATATTATTATACCTATACCTATCTTTAAATAATACTTTAATATACCTACTATTCCAGAGTGTAATTCATTTATTTTATAAATGAGAAAAATTATTTCATCGTTGTTTACAAAAATAAAGCAAACATTATAAAAGAGATGTGCATTCAAAATCATGTCACGTCTCATTCAGAATTATTATGAAAAATAGATTATGTACTTGTGTTATTAAAGAGAAAACATTATTACTGTGAAGTTGCAGTTTTTCAAAATATAGTTCCGTGGATTTTAATACAAATTAAACGTATTAATTTGTATTATTAGGGTTATGTTTGAGTCACTGTAGAATTTCGTCTCACGGCTTGTGGCTTTTTTCCTGTTTTACGTCCAAGCCCCTTCTTACCCTATTCATTACGATATTAGAAAAGTTTAGAAAACTTTCTCTTTTTTTATTGTAAATTTTCAGGTACATTTGATTAGTCGATAACCTTATTTGGTGTTTTGTGATAATTATTTGTATCATCACAGAAATAGTTCAGCGCATAAAATCCGTGAGTAATTTCTTTTTTATGCATCTTTTAAGAAACGGTGTAAATTTGTAAATACTGAAATGAAAACATCGCAAAATACATATTTTAGCAATATTAAATTGATGGTTTTTCAACGCAATTAGCGCCTGAACAAAATAGAAAGAGTCAACACAAGTATACAGATTTTATTTGCCAACGTTATTAGTGTTTAACATCGTGAATAAAAATTTCCCAAAAATGTGATCGCTTGATTTGGCAATCTAAAATACAACATTATGTTACGATTACAACCTCTTGGCATTATAATGATTACACTTAGTACCTACACTATTAATAATACTCATGCATGTGGTAATACTTGCTTACTATACAGCCTTGAGTGCACTGTTTGCTTTTGAATACCCAGGAAATTGTTCATTTTACTTAAAATGTTATAAGTACATGTAAGTATTTTAATATCTCCCGTTGGGCTTTGCGAGTGTTGAGATAAACATTATACATGGTTATTCAATAATCACCAAATATAGGTATGCACATTTTACACGCTTAATTAATAGTATGCAAACATAAATTTAAAATATTAAAAAAAGAAAAGTAGATGTAATGATTTCATGTATACATGAAATATATTCATATGTTGTTTTAAATTGTATCAAAATGTAATACTTCTATAATTTAATGACGGTATTAAATCAGCGTTGACATTTTTAAATAGTTCATAGTATTTTTCAAAAAGTTTAAATGTAAAAAAAAAATTCAATTAATGGCAAATGTTCATGTTGTTGCACACACACACATAATCAGACTAATTTTGTATCACCTGGTGGATAGCATTTGAATATTAACTCACACACAGGGAATCTGCTGTCACCTGATGTTTGGACTGTGGTCCTGCCGCGCTTGCTCTCACACACACACATTTATCGTCTAACACACTTTACGTTGACCCCGTGCACTTTTGTACTTGTGCAGTAGTTATAATATCTTGATGATTCACCTCAATTGTCAATTTGTAACGAATTATTATTTTTAAGTGTTTTTAATTTTTCAACCACAAAAGAAAAATTGTGTTGTTAAATAATCTTTTTTCAAATTTAATTATAAAAAAATATCTCAAATTTAATACAACTAGGTTTTTACATTAATAACAAATTAAAGAATTATATATTTAAAAATAAGGATAAGGATTATATTAAAAAAAAATCGGGGGTATACAAATTAATTTGCAATGATTGCAATTATTTTTATATAGGTAAAACTTGCAGAAATTTTGATATTAGAATTAAGGAACATTTGAGATATCTAAATAACAATAACTATTCAGAACTTTCCAATCCCCTTTTGGAAATAAACCATTCCTTTGATATTAATAAGAGTTTATAAATTATATATACAAATATAAAGTGTTACAGCAAGCTTAATATTGTAAATAACCAAATCCTCTTTGCAAATAGTCACCTATAAATTTATTTTCATATTAGTTGTTAGTTCTTACTTATTCACCATTTTATAGTGTTGTTTTTATCTATGCTTGTATTTTCAATTTCAGTATACATTTTTTCCTGAAGAAGATATCATGGGTATCGAAACATGTAGAATAATTAATAAATAATAAGTATTTTATATAATTATTAGCAAAAAAATGCATTCCGTAAAATATTATTTTCCTAATTGAATTAATGTTTTTAAATTGTATTGTTTTTGTAAGGAATCAGGATTATTAATGAGTTATTGATAATCTGATCAAAAATAAAACGGTTATTTTTACCTCCGATCAAAGTTTTCATACAGACTAGAAAATGGTAAAAAAATTAATATTTGAAGAAAATATTTTTCTTATATTTAACACTGTTTACTTTAAACTAGAAATTTTAATTAAAAAATTTTTTTCCATTATATCCTAATTTAAATAACTATGTAGGTAAGTATCACTTTGTTGTACATTTAAGTCTTGTGTAACAAACTTTATTACATTTTTAAATATAAAAGTTTTTTACTTCGTTACTGACTACAACTCAAACGCAAAAGCACGGAGCTGAAAGTTGTCAGTAGTTAGTAAATGCAATAAACTATGTCGCTTAATTATATTATATAATTAAATTTAAGTGTAAAAGTATTGCCGTACTAGAAGTAGGAAAGTTCTAAATTGAGAGCATCAAAAGCCTTTAACAATTCATACTTATGAAAACAAAGCAACCAATGCGCCCTTTGTATGAGGCTTTAACGCTATTTGCACTCATTAATGAAATCCCTGAAAAAGAAAATAATTTTCCAACCTAAATTAACAAAACTCTTAAATATAATGACGAGATATTATTAACTCTTAAAATTTTAATTTATTTAAAAATATACGATATTATAATAATTCATTTTTGGACGCGCTAACCACGAGACTCATTCACGAGATAGAATTTACACCAGATCTTGTGATTTACGTATTATCACATTGATGTTGTGATTGGATTTGTTACAAGATTAAAACATTCGTGCAATGTCCAAGTTTTCTTTGCACATATGAATATTGGACACAAATGTGTGAACCGAAATAATTTTAAATACTAATCAAATGTATTAATTACAAAAATAAACATATAAAATCAATTTTATAGAAAAATATTGTTGTTGCGCTACCGGGATTAGAATCTGGATCTCTTTTCCAATCTGGGGAAGGTGTATTACCAACTATAATACAGCGACAGTATTTTTGACGACAAATTTTCGAACTTATATGTTACTCTTTTTCAAATTAATACATCGTTTCATTATTTGAAAACCATTTACATTGTTTTTACGGAATCTCAAATATCTTTGAGTAATCCGATAGTAGACGCCAGAATTAAGATTTAATTAGAGATCCAGATTCGAATCCCGGTAGCGCGACAACAATATTTTTCGATAAAATTGATTTTATATGTTTATCTTTATAATTAATACATTTAATTAGTATTTAAAATATCACAGACCTATGTTCTAAATAATTACATCTTCACAATAAGAAAGTGTTCTCCTTAACAAAATAATTTTCATTTTATGCTCGATGCCACTGTCTTTCAATATTCCCGTTCAAGTTGGTTCATAGCAACATTAGCTAGTTATATCCATCTTAGAATTTCCTAACTACTGACACTAATATTCGTGATCAGCGCCCCCAAATAAATTGAACTACATCACATTCTGCTATTTGGGAAGTTTGTTGTGATACTTAAGCACGATCCACGATCAGAATTTTCGTTTTAAACCGATTTATTTCTAAACCAAACTGCTTGCTCGCGAATTATATAAAATGATTTCCTGTTCAATCTTTGTACTGGTCATGAGTGTGATATCATCAGCGAAACGTAGATTAGTGATCTTCTTTCCGCGGATTGTAGAACCTCTCTTTCAGTGTTTCAATACTTTTCTGATGACGTATTCTGAGTACATATGTGTTGAATAACAATGGGGAGAGTACGTACTCTTCTCCCTTTGTTTGAAGTAATAATACCGACTTTAACTACAGCAGTGTTGTAGTTATAAGCTTATTAGGAATCCAATCAAGTGTTGCGGGACTCCCATTTTCACAAGAACCATGTATAATTTCGTCAATTTACTATCAAAGACCTTTGAGTAGTCAATAAAGGAAAGATATAATGGAATGAAGAATTCATTTGTTCTATTATCCGCCGCACATTCAAAATTCTCTCTAGTTCGCCGGTCTTGACAATTTGCCACGAGAGAAAGTTATGTAATCTAGCTTGTAGAATATATAAATCAATTAAACGATCATTATTATTCTTATGTTGAGCCTTTCTTATGCAGGGGAATCATAATATGTGTTATTCAGTCCTCCGGCCATTTAATAAACTTCTAGATGTATCGATTGGCATATTTTACGGATAATTCTTATACCTTCATTTCCCAATGTTTGTATGGTTACTGATGTGATTAGGACTGTTCCAGCATCTTTTTTTATAAATTTGCCTTTGAATAATATATTTATCCATGAATAATAAACTTATCCATGAATATTAAATTAAGAAAAACCAATTTTGAAGTAATTAATAACGTAAAAACTAGACTGTAATAAATAATAAATATTTTATGAAGTCTGTTAGTAATTTGATTAAAACCTTATTATGCTATGCTTCGGATCTGCTTGAGAGGTTTAAAAACGATCTTTCCCCAATGTACCTATATAATATAGATATAATAAATTTGAAGATTTAGTAGCATCGTCTCATTTAAATTTCCATAATATAAAATTCATCTTCAAAATATCAGAGTTCAAGAAATATCAAGTAGGACAAGCAACAAAAGCAGCGGTACCCGCTAACTTGACATTACTTGTAATTAAATCTGAATACACTTTTACAATAGAATACTTATCAGACTCTTTCTTACCACAATGAGATTAATTATACTTTAGTCTTGAGTGCGAGTGTAACATACGCGATTGTCGTTTGAACTGTTCGCGTTAACGATATGTGTCCCTATCGCGATACGGTAGACCCCCGACTTACGAACCCCTCGCTTGAGCGTCATTTTTTAAATTTACGCAAGTTGTGCGATATAAGTATAATTTTGAAGGTAATATTTAAACGAAGTGAGGTATGTCAGAGTTTTCAGAAGCATTAGAGCGCATCACTGAAAATTTTTAAAGCAGATGATTCAGATTATGAACGCAGTTTGAAATCCGTATCAGTTATAAAAAATGAATATGTACGTATATGTAAAAAGCGATACCACTTGCCCCAAAGTGAATGCAGTCGTTTCTAGAAACGAAATTCATGAAAATTCGCAGACGATTAGATACATTCATCATAATTGATCTATTAATGCTATTGCGTTCATAGGAATCTGTTGTGAACGGTAAAGCGAATAAAAATGACGTTATTGTTTATACCTTTAAAATTTAAAATTAATGCAGCAAAAAATATATTGCATTGTTATTAGTACTATTTTTAAAGTTGGCAAAATTAACTTTGTGGTTAAAATCCATTATCTTATATTGTTAACTTTGTTTTATTAACCACTTAATGAATTAAAATACATCTACCGGTTTCGAAAAATATAATATTCTTCTTCAGGATATCAATAACTAATCAAAAACATATGTTTTTATTTCTTTTATAGATTCTGTTTTTTAAAAAACAATGATTATTTAAAAAATAAATTTAGTACTTAACTTAAATTGTTACTTAATGATACAAAATTACTAGAATAAATTTTAGGAAAAAATATTTTTATTTATTCATTAGGTGGTTAATAAAACAAAGTTAACAATATAAAATAATGTTAATAATACGCATAACAAAGACTATACATGATTTTTATTTTTATATTCTTCGTAATATCGATAACTATACATATAAACAATGTGATCTCAAACAGAGACAAACATTCATAAAAATAATTCTATAGAAATATTGGAAATGGGTTTTTCCACGTTGAACAATTGCCAACGTGTCACCGGGGAGTAGGCGCCATGGAAGTAATATTCTCTTCATATCCGGTCATTATTATTTCAGCACAATTTTTACAAAATTTTCCAACCGAAAACACTACCTTATTTCACGCATGATCTGCTGTCTATCACATAGGTACCTCGTCGGTTTAATTATATTTTAACCAATATGAAAAAATACAACAAACAGAAAAATACATAATCCTATTATTTTTTTCTATTTTTGATTATCCTGGCAGAAAGCAATTGATGACGGCCGATTACTTTTGACTATAGTGGCTGCTTTGAGGTCAACGGTGGCTGAAGTACGGCTCCGACTAGTGTTTCCGTGAAATCTATTTTTCAATGTTGAAAATATAATTTATTATCTTAGTATACCGTTAACATACCAAATACTTTTTTTTAATTATGTAAGTACGTAATATATTTAAGATATTAAGTTAAATTAGTTATCAGCAATATTTTAAAGTATTTTATACATTAATTTAATTGTATAACATTCTTTTATATCTGAATTATTTTTGAAGATCTTAAAATGATTTAAATATATAATTACGTATTACGTATCGTTCCGACGGTGACACATGTCCGTCACGTTTTAAGGACGACTATCGCTATTACCGACTTGCCTTGCGACGTAGCCTGTCAACAGATTGTCAATACTTTACCGGCGTTTTAAATGTAATATAATATCATCTTTTGTAACCCAATAAGGAATGAAACAATTCCATTCTAACCACCATAGAAAAATCTCACCTAAACTGGCTCGGTCACGTATCAGGCATACCGCCAGATCGTCTGCCCTGAAGTTTACTCTTGGAATTAACTTCAGCAAGTAGAGTAGTTAGACCCCTACGTCATAATTGGAGCTGAAAATTGAAGATAATTTGAAAGGAGAGGCAAAATCTAGTGGAGAATGGGGAAAATGCCAATCGTACTAGAAGATCGAGAAAACTCTCGTGTCAGCTTTAAACCCCAAATTATTGAGTGACAATCTTGGTCTACAGGGCAACTTACTATCAAACTTGACCAAATTATACCTATTCGTTCTGACCTCGTCTATTATTATCATTCTTACTGGTATCCCAAAAGGGAGCCATTGTTATTTAACTTATTTATTTTTAAGAATAACATGTTTTTGTTGTGAAGTTGCATTTTCAGAACATAGTTCTGTGGTATTTTTCATACAACGTAAATTAATCAACTAGAAAGATATACAGAAAAAATTTATTTATAAAAATATTTGATTGCTACCGGGATTCGAACCTGGATCTCTCCTTAACCGATGAAAGCGTATTACCATTTTCACTATAGTAATCGAATACATTTTTGACAAATATTGAACTTATATTCTGTAATCTTTCCAATAGATGCACCTATACAATTATTAATCCATTTTTAAACGCAATCATCTTTATGTTATGGTGAATCACAAATACGTTTGAGTAAAACATACTACATAAATAGATTTTTTCTTTAGATATATAGATATATATAGATAATAGATCTTTCTAGTTGATTCATTTCATTTGTAATACCCTTATTTAGTAACTAGTTCGTAAAATACATCATCGATAGACAAAAAAATCTTAACTAAATCTTATGCTTAATTAACTTTTTTTAAATTAATTTAAATAAAAGATTTATTTTATAAAATAAAACAACGTTGTTTACTATACATTATAGGCTTTAATTAAAATTAATTAAACGTTTTCGATGCTCTCTGCATCATCTTCAGTAATAAACTAAAACTTAAGAGTGGAAGACACTTAATATACAAACATCACCTATTACATCTCCCCTCCTGTCTATATTAACCCCGCCCATGACCACTTTTACTTTTCACCGAAATCTGCCCCTCCTCAACCCATCAAACATCTCAAACCATCCCACTCCTTATGCAGTTGATAAAATGTCTTCTAGTCTTCAGTTTTAGTTTATTACTGAAGATGATGCAGTGAGCATCAAAAACGTCTTCATTTTAATTAAAGTGTTATTGTGTGAAGTAAACAAAGTTGTGTTTTATTTAATCAATTAATTAATATTTCTAAAAGTTAATTACAATAGACTTCACGATCACGAAAATTTTTAAATATTAAATTTCATAATTAATCTTAAAGTAAATTATTATTTATTTTACATTTTATTCGTTTTTTAGCACTTTAGCGCAAGAAAATAGGTTACAGATCTTTGAAAATAAAATCTTGCTCAAGATTTACGGCTCAATACGTGATACTCTAATCGGAAAATGGAGAAAAACTTCGTGAATGGAGTACCACCCTAGATATCTTGAAGATGATGAAAGCAAGGAGATTGAAATAGACGAGATATGTAGCGAGAGTAAATGAGTCCTGTAATACGCACAAAGCCTTCATATATAAGCCAACAGAATCTATACCAGGGGAAGACCGAGAAGTTGGCAGATAAAGGTGGATGGGTACTCGGCGAACTGGACTACCGGGGCAATGTCAGATGTCATGACTGCGGTCACGGACTTCCGAGTCCCATGAGATCGTTGAAAAGGAAGAAAAAGTTGAATTTTAAACGTTCAAAAAGGAAATTTTCTGGAAAATACTTGAATCAGAAAGGATAATAACCAATGACTTGTATATTTCAGAAATATTAAAAGTTGAGAAGACAAAAATGAGCAGTTGTTGTCAGTTGTGACGTCTCCAGAGTACTGTGTAAGATCAATGAGGGAACGCCAACGGAAACTGAGGGACGCGCAAGAATGAGACGGGCGGACGTGATTGAATTTGAGAAAATACAGGTGTTGAGTCCTGCATGACGGTTATGCGGCTAGCTATGAAACTGAAAGTTTATGAAAACCAAAAAAAAAAATTTTAAATGACAGCTTAAAAAATAACAATGTTTGAAATTAAACCTGGCTTTGAAGTATATTAGAGCTATTAATAGGTACTACATACAAACAGCCTTAATTTAGGAAAGCTTTGGAATTAATTCAAAGAATACCTTTTCCAGTTTTATTTTACTTAGAAATAACATAAAACACACACATATTATTATTAATGTATTAAGGTTAAGTTTCATTGAAATAAATTAAATTTTTATGATACCTACCCGTAGGTATATATTTTAACCACAAATATTATTTGTAGTTTGATTATTAAAGCCAGGGTTTGGATATCTTTTCAATTGACTGATTATCGGATATAAAATGTAGTATTTATTAGTATACTATTAATGAAAAGTGTTTTTATGAGATATTAATTAATATTTATCATTTGAAATATTTATTTAAACAAACTGATTACTTTGTCGTCGACCGGTTTCGATATCATTGAGTCTTCGTCAGAATGGACGTACGCTAACTGAACCATAAAATGAAAATAATTAATTAATAAATGAGGGCGTGGCCTTAGGCTTGGTGGGATGATTGAAAACGGGAAATAGAAAGTATATATAAGGGATATTTGTTCGTTTTAGTATTAAGTGATCATTTTATTGTTCCTCGGCATCACATTTGAAACAACGAAGTACAAATATTTTTGTATTTAAGTTCTTTCGATGTAAATTCGATACAAAATATATCAAATATGATCAAATCGATAAATGTAAAATATATCAAATATTAATTAGAAAGATATACATATAAAATCAATTTTATCGGAAAATATTTTTGTTGCGCTACCGGGATACGAACCTGAATCTCTTTCCAAACCGGGGAAGATGCATTATCCAACTATGCTACGACAAATTTTCGAACTTATTTGTAACACTTTTTCAAATTAATACATCTATCGTTCTATATTCTGAATAATTACAACTTCACAATAATGTTTTCTCCTAATAATATATAAGTTGTATCGATGTGTCCAAAAATTGAATAAAAATGAATTGCTAATTCTGGCGTCCGCTATCGGTTCACTCAAGGTATTTGAGATTCCGTGAAAACAAAGTAGATGGCTTTCAAATAATGTAACGATAAATAGATTAGTTTGAAAAAGTGTAATATATAGGTTTGAAAATTTGTCGTCAAAAATAATGTCGCTATAGCATAGTTGGATTATGCACCTTCTCCGGTTTGGAAATAGATCCAGGTTTGAATCCCGGTAGCAACAACAATATTTTTTGATAAAATTGATTTTATATGTATATCTTTCTAATTAATATATTTAATTCATATTAAAATATCACAGACCGTCTGTTCTGAATAATTACAACTTCACAATATGAATGTGTTTTCCTAATAGTAAAATATATCAATATGTCAATTGAAGTCTGATAATGTAAACTGACGAAAGCCGATTTTGATATAATACAATCAAAATGATCAACAAAAGAAAAGGTTAATAATACATACGTTATTAATGAAGGATATTATTATTACAATTAAGACGAATTTACTAGTATATGCCTAATAACGTAATTGATGTTATTTTATATAGGTAATAAAATATCATACGCTCTTGTTTTGGAGAGTCTTATACTTTTCAAACTTAGCGGATCTTAATAGAATATTTACGAATGATATATTTTTTTATTTTAGTTACATTTAATTTTAAAATATTTTTTTATATATCACAAGATACAGAAAAAGTTGATACGAGGATACCTTGCACGTGCAGTGCACGTATACTACATTACGTATATTCATTATATGAATTCTTGCAGAAAAACTAACGGTTGGCGAATCCTTCCAAGTGTTCAATGAGTCAGTGACAAACTCTGTATAAATAGAATGCAAATATCACTGTGTATTAAACAGGCTTCTTCTGAATCTGTGCCTTAAGTATGGAACCATTTATTTTGTACATTTACTCTATGGGTAAAAATTTACTTCTTGGATGTGTAGAAAAAAAATTCCGTTATTAAAACTAAATAAAGCGCTTGTAGAAGTAAAACTTCTTTAGTGTATTAAATTCAATGGGTCATAGATCACAATTACACAGATTTGAACCAAAAATGGATATTGAAAAATACACCTTAAAATGTTCTACAGAAAAACTGTTTACGTTTACCGTTGTAACATTGGGAAATATTTAGCACGTACAGATCACAAGCCCGCACAATGAGCGAGCGAGATTGCATTTGCAGTCGTAATCGATACTTATTGTTTAATTAGTACATTTTCCGAATTACACAATCAAATGTAATCTGTGACACGTAATTTCCTTAAATGCTTTTAATGTTGTTAATTTTTTTATTATAAAAATTGTTTAATGTTATATTTCTATCTTCACATTATGCTTTAACATATCGTTAACATGTCGAAAATCTTTATCGTCAAAATAAATAAATTCAAAATTAAATAATTGAACTCAAGAAAATGTAGAATACATTATATACTCTTTTATAGTAACTCAACGATCAATAACTACGATCGATAATCTTAGCGCTCAACATTAGCATCATAATACCATATTTATCATTATCTTTTGACACCTACATTTAGGCTATATTTCATTATTTCATCATATACATTCTCCATAGACACACTTTTATCTCGACACCGTAAAGGATGACACATATTTGTCGTTCAATCTTCTCTTCATATAATATATTGCTAGCACTAGATATTTAAATTCATGGTCTATAACTCCTGACAATATTGTCTACTTATACGGACCTCTTTAGCATTATCCGCGTCCATACCACATTTACTCTGTAGTATATTTTCGTTATCTTTCCTAGTCTTATCATTCTCAAGCACAAATTCTTCCATTCGCTCTAAGCATTCAATAATTTTGCACACAAACGTGCTTGCTTGCATTTTCTATTTCTTGAATGACGAATAAAATTTAACTAACTCATTTTCTTTGTATTTTTTTATATTATACATTAACCTGATGATACATTTCCGACGTAATATAGACATTCAACCATATTTATGGAATAAATTATATATCCAAATAGTTCCTCGAGAAAATGCTTCGAGTGAAATAGATGCCTCGGCTTCGAAATATCTCTTTACCATTGTAATGTAATACCACTCAAGTATTATGTGAACCAACTTGTGTAAGAGCGTTAATGGTAAATATATTTAAATAAGAATGCGCGTAATATTGCGTAGATAAGTAAAATACTGATATATAGAGAATAGGAGAGACCATTTTTTCTCATTAAATGGGTTGAAAGATTAAGGGTTAACTGTCCAAACGTGTGAAGTGTCATTTTATAAACACGTACCAAATTACCATTGTCAAGGCGGGCGGGGCTGTTTTCGTAGCACCTACACTTCAAACAATCGCTTGTTGAACAGCGCTTCCCTTATTGTGCCATCAGCCAACCCGGAGTCAGGAAACCAGCAATTTATTATCAATATTAAGGTAGTACTTAATTTGCTACTAGTTATAGACCTTTAATAACATCACCAAATGAAAATAATAATTATAAAATTTTTTAAACTGTGCAATTGTTGATTACACTTCAATAACATATTTATAAAATGTACTCAGGTACTTCTTATCGGACGGCTAAGTACGTTAACTAGCCTGTTTCAAAATGGCGGCTGTTCAAAAACTCAAAAAGTTCGTAAATTCATTAATATTGGATCTAGAAAAAAGTAAAAATACACTTTCACATGCGGCCAATGATAAGGAGGGATTTTTAATGTTTAGTTTAATACAAATAAATAAACGGTCAGTTCGTGAAAGTTTGTTATGCTTTGAATTTAAATTTAATCGGAGTTTAAAGTATAAACTATTACTATAAACCATGTGGCAATAAATAAGAAACGATATAAAATGCATCCTCCAGAGCCTGACAATATTTAAATTAGAGAAATTATCTGGAATTTTGAAAATTATTATTTTATACTTTTTTACTAGGTTTCTTAAATTAATTTGATCACTTTCAAAAGTATGAAATCGTTAAAGCGTGTAAAAATTCAGTTTTGAAAACTAGTTTAATAGTTCAGATACAACAATCATGTTTTGATTGCTATCATACAATATTGAACGTTTTGATTATGAGACAGGCACATAGATTTAAAGCATTGGATCCGCGTACTGATATATCATAAAGTTGGAAATATTGACATTTGATAGTTGGTGGTTTGTTTTGAAATATTCAAATAGAAACATTACACACAAGTGAACGTCCACGTTGTCAGTTCTTTATTAAGTGTTTGAATAAAAATATTGTTTTTTCCAAAAAATGCTGCATTGCGAACATTTTTTTTGTCTGTTTATGAAACTATAACATTTATGAACATCGGGTACCTGTGGTCCTGCTTAGGTTAGGCTTAGTGGTATAATAATAAATAGTAAGCTGACTTCAAATTTTAAACAATAATTTAATTAATAATAATTATAACAGGAATGCTTGAGTCATTAAAACTAAACATAAACATTCGCAAACTGTCCATTTCTTGTTATTTTATAGGCTAAAAGTTAGGTTAGTAAAAAATTTTATCACACGTACTTACGTACAATATTTTGTCTAACTTAATATTTATATATCTAACGTAAGGTGTTGACCATCAAGGTAAAGGGAGGGGGGGGTATTGTTCGACGCGCCTGATTTTCGGGTTTGCCAGTCGCAATAAGTCACTGGTCGGGAACGTATCGCGTGTTCGCGGTTGAGCAATATTTAAAGTGCGGTGATTCATTGGTTCATGCGCGTCGCGCTTTTTGTACTCACTTTAATATTCGACGAGTAGTGATGGGTCGAGCACGCAACTTATCTAGTGTTGGCTCAAAAAAAAGTTCAGACAAGAAGGGACAATAGTTAACCAAACTCTTCCGAGGCCATCAACGTCAGCACCGACGCCAGAACATGTGGCTCAAGTTCTACTTGAAATTAAGCGCAATCCGCGTAAATCGATAAGGAAGATTGCAGCCTGTACTGGAATAAAAAAATTAGCAGTGCACATTATTTTGAAAAAGAAACTATAGTTTCATTCATACAAACTACAAATCGTGCAGTTTTTCAACGAAAATGACTTTTCTTTACGTAAAACTTTAGCGAGAACGATGCTGGATCGTTTTGGAACAGCACGAACACTTAGAAACATATTGTTTACTGACAAAGCATATTTTCATGTCGATGGCTATGTTAATAAACAGAACATGAGATACGATGCCCTGATAACTCAAGGGAACGCCATAAAAAACGTTTGCATTGTCCAAAAACGACAGTGTGGTCTGCAATTTTTTCCCGAGGGATAATTGGCCATTATTTTTTTAACCAGCGAGAGACAATCACTGCTGAAGTGTATTGCCAAATTATCGACGAGTTTTTGGTACCGCAACTGCAGCGTTTCCCAGGTTTCCAACAACAGAACACAATTTCAGCACTCCACACACAGCTAGAGTTTCCATGGAGAAGCATTTTTCCCAATAAATTAATCAGCAAATACGGAGACATACCCTGGGCACCTCGGTCACCGGGTCTTACACCGTGAGACTTTTTTGTGGGGATACCTTAAGTCGAGAGTTTACAGTAACAATTCTCGAACAATTCAGGCCCTATCTGCCGTGCATAAAAATATCTGTCGTGAAGCTGCCATTGAACCAACGCTTTGCTGTCGCGTGTTCGCAAATTTAAGAGTCCGATTGGAAGAGTGTATTGAGAGAAATGGACGGCATTTAGACGATATTATTTATAAAATGTAAAATCATTAACATAAAATCCATTTTGTATAATTAAAATATGAAAATAACATAGTAGTTTTTTATTTAATATTAAACTAACACCCTTTAGTTATTAATATAGTATAATTTTTTGAAAAGAGCTTAATATTTACTTTAAAATTACATAAAACAGTTAAAATTTTCAGAAACTTTATGTTTACGTAATAAAATTATACTCGTGAAATGAAAATTATTCTTAGAAATCATTTGTGTAAGAAAGATGTTTTCGTCAGTTTACATAGTACAATTATTAAGAATGTAATTCGGTAATTATTTTCTAAAGAGTTTTCTGTAAATCATTTTCAAAAGAATATTTATTTTATAAGCCACTTTTATTATTAAAGTATAATATCGTATTATATAAAACAAAACACAATTCACGTGTTCAAATCAAATTGGGAAATTTAATAGGTATGGACTTATTTTTGTTTATTATTACTCGATCTGCTGATTTATTATATTTATGAGTAATAAAAAAGGCGATTTTAATAATTGGATCCATTATTATTATACTGTACAATGTTTAATTTTTTCTCAGTTACACTGTAGAATGTTAAGGAAATTATGCACTCTACCCCGACATCTCATCCTCCCGTACATTTCACTTTTCAATTATAATTAAATCTGAATCCTTGGGAATGTCGGACATGGGCCGCTAGTTAACAAAAAATGTAATTAAAAATGTTCCAGTGTAATTTTTTTGTTGTTTTTTGTCACAATATATATGCTAATATACATTAAACAACAAAATCATCATTGGGCGAACTCCTATCATTAAAATAGCGGGATATTTAATGATAAATTATCGTATACTGCAACTTTCAAAGTGTTAGATGACTTGAAACAGCTGTGAAAAATTCACCATATTTAACTAACGATTCTCGTTTTTACTATCGAATATCGGAGAGTAAAATGAGTTTACTGCAGGATGTACTTTCGAAAAGTAAATATTTATTTACCAACGATCAAGCAACTAGTAAAAAGTTACTACTGATCGCACAGCCGGCCCTGGGGCATCGATGGTTACTTAACTGTTTAAATGGCAGAATACTGTTTTAAAAAAACTGTTAAAAATGTTGTTAATACGTCTATCTTTGAACGTCTTCCTTTACTAGATTTAAAATATCGATTTTCCATTAAGCTCTGTATAGCTTTTCCAACATGTAAAGCCTATTAGGTATATATCATTATTAATGTATTAATCATCGTGGACAAAGATTGAGTGCCGTGGCTTCACGACATGTTGAAGGTGCGCGTGACCTCTATTCGTCAACTGATCATCGCGTGTAACAACAGAGATTTAGATTATAATGATCTACAAGACAATAAGTTGCATTAGATGTGTCTTATTTATCATTGGCGGTCATGTTTTAAATTGTTGGAGAATGACACGGTCTTTGTAACAAGGTTTCAGTCAAGGTAATATTTTGTATGTGTATTTCAAAACTAATAATATTAATTGTTTTCTGCTACTGTAGTCAATGTAGAGACAATGCAATAATAAATATGAAATGCGACAATGTGAAAATTTCTCTTCAAATAGCTTTTAGTGAACACATTTCTTGGAGAATTCACGAGCCGGGAGATAAACAAAATGGTTAGATGAGTGTGCGAGTACATAACAAATTTCATTTATTACGTAAACGTTTCCTTTATGCAAACGAAGGTATGTACGTACTATGATATACAACTACACAGAGAGCGAAGGAGGAGATCAACATGGTTGGTGATGATGACGATATATATAGGGTGTAAATTGTTGGCAACCCTGAAAAAAAAAATTTGACAGCTGAGAGTTTAGGGTTAGTAAAAACGGGGTGTTACATGATACAACAACGTGTTCAAAATTTTAATACAAAATATGGTCGGAATAGTGTTTTAAGTTCATCAACTGCGAAGAGATTAATTGAAAAATTAAGAGAGACTGGATCAGTTGAAGACGCTAAACACACTGGTCGTCCAACAACACACAACAACAAGCTCACAACCACCCGTGCATTACAGGAGGAAATTAAACGAAATTCAGCCACATTTATGCAAAATGGTCATGGAAAATTTCGACAAAAGAGTGCGTATGTGCCAGCAAAGCCGTGGAGGCCATTTTCCCGATGTGTTATTCTATGAATAACTCTATCTCATGTACTTTATGATTCAATAAAAAAATAAAAATCTAAAGACTAAAATTTGTGTTTTCTATTAATTCAAATGTTGCGGTAATTTTGGGACACCTTTATATATATATGTGTATATATATATATATGTATATATATATATATGTGTATATATATATATATGTATATATATATATATGTATATATATATATATATATATATATATATATATATATATATATATATATATATATATATACACTTAATTTGCAATATTTTATTGGTGGATGGACAACTATCTTAATTCTGTCTAAAATATTCGCTTAATGTTATGAAGACATCAAGATTCATTTAAAAATCTAGTAATTTTCGTTTTAATGGGAGACGCTCGGTGAAAATGACAATTACTGATTATGGTGATGATGACAATGATGATACCAATGATATGATTCTACCAATTTAACCAGATGCTCGTCTGTTTTTCGCCACACGTTTTAGATTTATCCCAAGACCTTACGAAAAAGGATATGAAAGTTAAATATATTACAATAATTATAAAAATTTAATCACGTAAATACAAAGCAAACTTGAGAAGAAAAAAAAATCGTCGTTGAGTTCAATTATCTGACAAGTAGAGCTAAAATTAATATATTCGAATGATACATGTCACTTATATTTAACATATTTATTATATTTAAATTTATTTTTAAAACAATAAAAAATTTAATTAAATGTAAAATTACCGTTCATAAAATTCTTTTATATCTGTGACGGTAGAAACTGCTTGAAAGTTTCGACTCGGACAGGTATACCGTGAAATACTATTATGGACTAAGTTGTGAATATTTTTGACGATTTTCGGGGATTTTAAGAAATTATTTAAAAAATTATTACGATTTATCTAGTTTGTCAGTAAGATTCTCGCCAAATGACCGAGTGTGGGGATTTGATCTTCACTCGGAGACTATCAAGATAGCACTATATTTTATGAGCGAAGAACATACAAAGTACAGTTAGTTAGTTAGTTAAAAAGATAATAGTAAGAATATTAAAATAGTGACATCAAGAATCCAGACTACCGTAATGAGATGGTGTCCCGACAAAGCCGCGCATGACAACGTTGTGTCGACAAAGCCGCTCGAGATATTGCCGCGCGGAACAACCCGTCAATGCCGCGCTTAACAAGACCAAAAAATTAAATTGAATGAAAAAAAAAGTTATTTTCAGTATGTTTTAATTTTTTGATTTATTTTCATGATTTGTTAATATTATAAGTAAGTGTGTTTTAATTTTTAATAGATATATAATACAATACATAGGAATAAATACCCTCATTTACTTTTGCGCGGCTTTGTTGGCGCGGCAATGTCTTGGACCGATTTGTCCCTTGAGGGCCCCGAACAAAGGCGCAGAGGAGAGTAACAAAAGTAACATTATTGAACCCAGTGAGAGGTACCACGTCATAGATGTCTTACTTCTATAGATATAGAAAGATCTCAATTAAGGTGTCTTCGTCACGTTTTAAGAATGCCAGTTCGTTAAATTTTGTTAGGAACGACTATCGCAAAACACCTTCTTGGCTGGTGATAAAGACGTTATGAAAACAGTTTGCGTCATAAAATACTGAAACAAAACAAGTGGGAGATGAAAGTACCTTATCGAGTCTTTAAGCCCCCGACCCTCACAGGATAAGGGGATAAAAGTAAAGGGATACATATTTTACAGAAGGTATTGTTTATTTGAGAACGATATGACCGTACTAAATCCTATGCTACGTAGTGGGTTAACTACGTCAAAGGTGCAACGATACCCCTATATAACTACGATATACCACATACTAACTATACAATATATTTGGTATCTATATAATTTACAGCATTCATTTAGTTTAGTAATTTTTAAAATCAAACCGAAGCAAGAAATGTTCTATTTTTAATGTAAATTACGAAAACAAGTTAAAACATTATCGATGTACAAAGTACTATTGCTTCATGTTAGGTACCTCAGAAGTGCTGCCGTGAAGGATTCTTTCAGTTGCGAGTACATATAAATGAGAATAAAAAAATTCATGAAAGATTGAATATTTATAGAAGACGAGAGATATTGTTTATAGAATTTAATTGATAAACTTCTTAGCAATAATATTCGTGTACATTATATAAACTATATGTTTAGGAGCCCCTTCTGCTTTTTTTTAGTTACGCCACTGGTATGACTTTACATCAAATTAACAAACAAACCATAACAATTATTGCTTTACTGTTTACAAAATAGAATAAGCGAAACAAGTTTTCGTCCTGTTTTGTATTTCCCTCGAGGTCCGCTCATTTTATACTTCCGCTTCCGTCAGAAACAAAAAGTTTGGCCCAAAATAATTATTAATGTCAGTAAGCATATAGCAGTCAATTTTTTTAATCGGCATTAAGATAAAAAAAATATAAACATACACTTGCGTTTTTCTGGATGGAAAAAAATGTAAAAAAATTCAATTATATCTCAAATTCAATTAATTAATTAACTCTATTATATTCCCGTATTAACGAACTTGTCGCAAATATTAGGAAAGTTGTTAAAACATCTCTCGCAAAAATGAAGCATTTTACAGAAACATATTGAGCAATTTGAAAACGAAAAATCATTAATTATTCACTCAAAACATACAATATATACATATGACATACAAATGACATACAAAAAAACGTATGTAACTATTAGATTATATATTGTACATAAATATAATATTAAAATTAAAATATAATATTTTTGACTCGGATCCAATTATTTTGTTCAATAGGCAATTCTAATAATTAACTCCTTAAAATCGTAACAAGTTGTATGTATTTATCTAAAATCTGTTTCACTAATATAGACGTAGATATTAATTATATTTTTTTATAAATTATTTATATAACTTTATTTATAATAACCACTCAATGAGTAATTTTAAAATACCAACCGAATTCGGAAAATACCATTTTCCTCTTCAGAATGTCAAATTAACTAACCAAAAACATATATGTCACGTTAATCAATAAAATTAAAATTACTATAATAGTCACTATTGTAGCGAGTATTTGTCAATTCATTCTGAAACATGATTAAATTAAGATTTTTTATTATTAAATATCATTGGACTGCCTTAAATATAAAACACTCAAAACAAACAATAGAATAAATACTACATTATATTTCTTCTCTCACATATTACCTGTAATTGATTACCACTGCTGCTTCTGTCAATTCCACAAAGTCTGGTAAAAAGCCATCGAAATCAGATAAAGATTCTTCACCGTCCAAAAAATAATTTGATAAGCAATCATCAATGGCTAGGTTTTTTTTAACTCATTTCTAAAAATGTTAAAATTTCGCAATCATCTTAATAAATACTTATCATATAATACAACCACTAAAATATACATTTATATTTACGTGTAAGTACACGAAAGAAACAGGATAAGTAAAAAAATGAAATTTTTTCAAACATAAAATGATATTTTAAATATGAATTAAATATATTAATTCGAAAGGCATACATATAAAATCAATTTTATCGATAAATATTGTTGTTGCGCCACCGGGATTCGAACCTGGATCTCTTTCCAAACCGGGGAAGATGCATTATTCAACTATGCTACAGTGACGATATTTTTAGCGACAAATTTTCGAACCTATATGTTACTTTTTTGATATTAATACATTTAATCGTATAAATATTTAATTCATATTTAAAATATCACAGACCGTCTGTTTCGTATAATTACAACTTCACTATAAGAATGTGTTCTCCTAATAAAATGATAACTTACAATACACTTAACAGAGCTTTCTTTGAATTTGAAATTTGAATTTAAATTAAAATAATTATTATTTTAAAAATAAATCTAGTACACAACTTAAATTGTTACAATGATGAAAGATGTGGAAAATAACTTGATGATACAAAATTATTAGAATTTTTTTAAATTGTAAATATTAAAAATAGATATTAATTATTTGTAAAAACCCAGAAGGGCGTAGATATAAATAAATAAACATTCAAATGTTTATACTGGTATTTTTCACGCTAAAAATATTTCGGTAATACCGGTAATAAGAATAAGATTTTGGAATCCCTAATCTCTTCCTATTCCAGTCTGACATTTCTTGTGTAGTCCAAAAGCGGGCTCAGCATTGTAGTTCTAAGCAAGTTATCGTGCTGGCGACCATCCACGAAATCAAATTTCTTCTACCCTCTTCTGAACCAACAATATTTTTGTGGTTTATTCATGTGACATAGTCAAAATATCTGAGGATTCGGAACCATATTTACTAATTAATTTATTTTTTAGCATAAAATAATACATTTACAATAAAGGTTACTTTACTAAACGTGGTCTGTTCTAAAGCAATTACCTGTACAGTTTTTATAAGTTGTATATTCTTAAGTGCAAACAAAAGTTATAAAAAATATGCTTGTCTATAATATAGTTGGAGACAAAATGAGTAGGTAGTTAGGTTACCACAAATGATAAATTAGTTTCATTTTCCTTTCTACCCACATCAAGCAACCACTTTGTTATTTTTAGTTTAAAATCGTTCACTTTAGACCCTTTAAGTTCTAGTGTTTTTCTTCTTTGTGAATTTATTCTTTTAATTTATTATTTATTTGAAATTTTTACAATTTATTATTTATTTGAAATTTTTTCTTAGTGAATTTATTCTTTTAATTTATTATTTATTTGAAATTTTTACAATATTTTTATAATACGACTTAGTAATTAAGTATTATACAATATTAAAATTTCATGTTTTTTATTCACTTACCTCTCCAAAAAGGAGACTAGCTCTCGTGCTTGGAGACGAAGATATACGCTGTGCACCTTGTGTCGAGAGGGAAATATACGCTGTGCACAAAACAAGAAAGTTTGTTGACAAAATTATATATCCATTCTTGGCACTAAAAAGTA
Source organism: Eubasilissa regina (assembly GCA_022840565.1). Lineage (NCBI taxonomy): Eukaryota > Metazoa > Arthropoda > Insecta > Trichoptera > Phryganeidae > Eubasilissa > Eubasilissa regina. Next base: position 35,986,841 of record JAINEB010000018.1, read on the forward strand.
TCCTAAGGTTTCGTTCTTAGTTTCCTTTGAATTGGATCAAAATTATCGATTGGGATTAAATTAAGATGTATTATATTATAAAATATTCAATGTTGAATTCATCTATCGTCTTACGTTGCTGTTTCAGCACTATAGGTAAAGATTGTAAAGGCAGGGTGTTTGGGACATGTATTTATTCTTGAACGAAGGTGGTGTACTGTGCCCTCAACCTCCCCTCCCTTTCCTCACCCGGCACGCCACCAGTCGATCGGCGACCTTGAACCGGTGCGGTAACGAGTGAATTTCACATATATATAAAATTAACGTGAGACGTCGGGTCTAATCCAGTGAAATCCGACGGACTCAGGACCCTAAACGGAGATTGTGATAAATCCTAAATTTACAGTCCACCTTGGAGGTGCCAGAAGATCGGGATTGTGGTGAGTGCAAACCTCCTTCCGAATATCCTGTTTCTTCCGGCATCTATGCTTTTACGCATCACAGGGGTTGTAAATAGTCTTATTTTTATGTTCCTAGATGTGCTTTTATTCAATTAAATTTAATTTCTTGAAATTTAATATCTAACCATAAATTTTCTGTTATAAACAATAAAAAATCCCTTCTGGTACCGACCACAATGAACCATGTTCAAGGAAGACATTTCTTTCGGAGAGTCAACTCGAGACGAGATAAAGGACAAGCTATTTATGAATCATCAGCTCGTATGTTTTGTGAATGACGCATCCAGTACATGTGTACATTTAGCGACTCTGAGAGATGAGAGTGATGATATGTGTGGGAGAGTATTTTTCGTTTTTCTCTAGGTCCAATATTAACAAAATTATGAATTTTGAAAGTTTTTTAACAACTGCCATTTTAAAACAAGATAATGAATCAGGCTAGCCGAGATATTTCCATTTTTTTTTTTTTTAAGAAAACACATTTTTGTTGTAAAGTTGTATTTTCAGAATATAGTTCTGTGGCATTGTAATAGAAATTAAATTAATCAACTAGAAAGACACAGAAAAAAAATCAAATCGGATTCGAACCTGGAACCTCTTCTTATCTATGGAACAGTAAATATTAATAATGAAATAAGAATAAGGAAATATCACGAAAATGTAACGCGCTTCCCCGGAGAGGAAAAGGTCCAGGTTCAAATCCCAGTAGCAACTAAATATTTTTCGATAGATTTTTTTTCTGTATATCATTCTAGGTGATTGATTACTAAAATTAATTTTGATAGAAATTTAATAAGAACGGAAGTTTTGAATATTAGACTCAAGGTCTCTTGATTTCGATCAAATAAAGTGCATTGAAATCTTCCGGAAGTTACGTCGTGAAACCTTGTGCAGAATGTAGTATTTCAATCCAGGAAATGAATATATTTTGTTGTGATTCCGTTTAAATAAATGATGAAATAATTTTCGTTAAATTTTTATTCACCATGTACGAGCTACGTGCTGGGCAGCTGGCCACCTCCGCCGGCAGTCACATGCCCGTAATGGCGGCAATTTCACCAAGTGGCCCTGCGTAGTGCGGCTTCCTCTACACTTTAATTGTTATTGTCTCTTGGCCGACGCCGCGCCGCGTTTCCGGTTCCGTGCGTACTCGGTTACTCTGTCGATACGTCTATGTCGAAAAGCATCCGATCGCTCGGTATCAGACTTCGTAAACCTTGATCTAGGATACGAAGCACAAATAAAATAAAAGAACATGTGTAAATTTTTTTTTTTGATTTGAAAATTCCGTTCTTGTACAGTCACGCAATCTCACTTCATTGATAACAAAAGTTAATTTGCTGTTTTGCACGCGACGCTGACGTCACTTGATGCCAACCCAGTATTGTGAATAGCGAGCGTATGCTTGAAACGTTGTATAATGGTGTCTCAACTTTTTGTGGTGTTATTTTGGAAATTCTAATATATTATGATACAAAAAAAAAAAATATTTATTTATAACCGCTATATAATTCAAATAATTACAATGTTCCACTTTTCATATTTCTTACTTTCTCTTTTCTATTTGAAAATGTACCTTCAGTAAAAAATGTCCATATTCAATTCAAAGAATATTAACATTTTACTCCAATATGGTGCAGGTATCAGATTCATTCAGATTTTCCTACGCATGACACTCATAACAGCGTTAGGATATAACATTGTAAATATTTATGATACAGTACCGCAGGTCATATATTAGGTGGTCTGTGTACAGTACATAATATTATTTACAAAATGGACAAAGTTTAACAAAAAATAACGTCGTCAGACAAAGGAACAGTCGAACATTAAAAATAACAAAGCAAAGAAGCATAAATAAATAATAAAGATATGAAATAAACAATAATAATAAATATAATAAAGACTTTTCTTATGAAAGGAAACTACAAAGAGTGAACGTAATAAGCAGATAAAATTCGTATTGAACACATCCTTAACATAAGTTGTTTTGTGAATATATCAAAATGAATTATCTTGAGAATTATAGAATTTATTTATTAGACTTTATTGATATACATGTGTTTGTTGTAACAGAAGTGAATATATTATAATATAACGTGATAAACATAAGATACAATTATATTGCAATTAAATACTCGTAGTTTAATGTGTGGGATGGAGTGGACTACACCGCTGATATATACAGCATTACCCTGGCTACTTTGCTAGACTGCAGTCTATCTTAAAGTAGATAGTTTTTTTTCGTGCTGTTGTGGTGTTAGATTCGAGAAAGATAAAGATTCGACAAGAATAAAAATAAAAATGGAGAATAAAAGAAAAGAAAATATGTAGTGGGAGTGTTGTAGAACTAGCGAACTATTAGTGTAGACACTATAATGATTATGTTAGAATGTTGGAGAGCGATGCTTTTGATTGATCTCTACCCAATTGGGTCATATATTGGGTCCAAATTTGTGTAATCTTATGGAATCTATGTTACCTCAATATTTTTACTATATTTCAATCTAAGCTAAGTGCCCGTACTATAAAAATAGGACTAATTTAGTTTTTCCCATAGGTAAGCTACCACTAGACAAATTATTTTATTAAAATTTATTTACTAGGACCCAACATAGTCCAGTTAGTTTAATATGTTTTAGTTTAAAATTAAATTGATTTAAAATCTTTAGTAGCTTATTCTTCTGTAGCTCATATAGCGAGGTTGAATAAGGAGACATCATATTAATGAATACACCTAGTCATAAAATTAAAATAATTAAAATTTTCATACTGTATGTATAAATATTACGTACCTATACAAGTGTCAAAATTTCAGAGAAAAAAAATCTAAACTGTACTACTTCTTCAACATTAGCAAAATTTACTTTGTAGCCACATTTTATATGAATAACAAGACAAAATACTTTGTTTAAGCCACTATTTATTGATTATTCAACATGTTTAGATACCATAGGTATCGGTTGGTTTAAACAAAGTATATTATTTTATTATTTATAAACTATATTATATTAATAACAAAACAATGTTATGTTACTTATCGATGAGAGTTTTCCCACTCTTTACAAAGGCAACATCAAGGATTAGATAATAAATAAATAATTCATATCAATTGTTTGAAAACAAAAATCAATGTGGGGCAACTCCACGCCTAATTACACACCAGTGTAGCTTTCACCTGTCAAACAAAATGACTGGTTGATCGAACTTTCATCCGCCAACCAGGAACGCAATCGGGCAATCGGTCTACAAGCAATTCCTAGATAATAGTTCAATAAATAAACTATAGATAAGCCTTCAATAACGACGGAAAATAAGTAGTTATTCAAACCATAATTTCTTTAAAAAATATATATTATTATTTTCAAACTAAGCTAAACGCTTGTGCTATGAAATTACTATAAAAAACATGCAGGTCTCCTGGATGAGTCTCAAACCCCTGACCAATGAATCACTAGGCAAGTGTCTTAACACAAGAACAACAAGCAAAAAAATGTAATTGATGTAAATAATTATATTATTAACACAAATGAAATGAATCAATTAGAAAGATATACTGAAAAAATCCTTCAGAAATAATAGATGTATCAATTGGAAACACTACAGAATACAAGTTCAAAATTTATCGAAAACATGTTCGGTTGAAAAGCGAAATTGGTAAAGCATTTCCCCGGATAGTATATCTATTATTTAGTATATATATATAATAGGTGTATCCAAAAAAGGCCGCATTTTTACGTGAATAACTTTGACAGTCAGTTGTGACTTATTTGTCATCTGAATCGCCCGGCTTTTCTTTTGGTAGTGTTTCACAACATCTGGAGAGTACGTCACAAGCATAATAGTTAAAAAAGCAAACCCCATTTTCAATGGACTTCGTTCCGAGCAAGTTGTGTTACCAAATTTTTACCAAAAACATTTGGTAATCACAGCAACCAAAAATAATTGTGCCATCTATGGTGAAGCTTTGCTAGTTCGTCAATGCTAAAAATGGTTCAAAAGATTTAAATTAAGAAACTTATATTTAGAAGACAAGCCCAGCAGTGGAACACCAAAAATCATCCATTAAGATCCTGTAGAAATTGAGGCCAGAGGCCAGGCCAGAGATGACAATTAACAAAGAAAACCAGGATTTTCATTCAAAGAAGTTTGAAAAAAATAATAAAGGTGTGGAAATAAGGGGAGTGGGTACCGCACGCAAAAATCTACGACAATGTGCGGCCTTATGCTGCGAGAAAAAATGTTGATCACCCTCCGTATTCTCCTGATTTAGTGCCAGTGGATTACCATTTGTTTAGGTCTTTACAACATAATTTAGATGTGAAAAAAATGTAATAGTGTCAGTGAAGTGAAAACAACCCTCCCTCAATATTTTAAATGAAAGCCTGTCAGTTTTTACTAACGAGGAATTAAAAACTTGCCTGATGATGGAAGAAGGTTGTATCTATCGATGAAGACTATTTCATAAATATATATATTCTGTATATCTTTCTAATTGATCCATTTAATTTATGTTGAAAAATACCACGGAACCATGTTCTGAAATTGCAACTTCACAACAAAAATGTGTTTTCATTAAAAATGATTTTTTATGAAATATTTTTTAACAATGTCTGTAAATTACATGTTTTTCCTTCCGCCTATGAATTCTGATAGCTAAAAAGTATCTACGTACTACTAATCATTGTGACAGATTCAAAGTCTGCTTTTCTTTAAAATAATTTATTGAAATGTTGTACTTCCATCACTGTCAATGTCCGTCTATTTGTTGGTTATATTTGACAAGGTTATGTCGCCCTAATTATTTTACTTATTGAATCTGGCATTGTAAATCAAAATGTTGCAGACACCGTCGTCTTCCATGTTGCACGCGCCGTTGATAACAAAATGTCAGAACACGGCGTCAAGTGACAGATATCCTACGAAACCAAGAACTGCTGGCGTTAGTACTGGGTCAGCCGGTCATCGCGGCGGTCAAAACATCTCCGATATTATATCAATCACGCGCGTCGTGTGAGCAGCACTCTGGCTTGTGTAAATAATAAACATATACCGTTTATGAATTCCGAATTTCGTATCCAATAAATTGTAGCAGAATTGCTTGTATCGGAAACTGTCGAACGAGCCGACTCGCGGAATTCAGCGCTTTTGAAATCGAAATTCCGTGTGCAATTTTTTTAACTGTGATTTGTCGCTTTCGTGTGGTGAATTTTTTTAGACTATTCGAAGTAGGTAGTCTATTTAGTGTTCAATTTTCTTATTAATTCATTGCATAATATTTATTTTTAACTAGTTTAAGAAAAGTAGCACTCTTTTGTTTGTTTATTTGTTCCGATAGACCTTGACAGTTGCGTTAATAATTTTAAAGGTTTAAGGTTTTCTTCGTATAAATATATTCATTCTCAGTCATCTATAACTATGCATATTTATTAATTTCCCACGTGTACTATTATTACAAAATATTTCATTTGTGTCCATAGAGTCTTTTATCGAATTATGTATTTTTTAGAGTTTATTCAGATGTAGATTTGATAGACAAATACGTTTTTTTAGTATATCGTCACAGAAACCTGCCGCTGCAAAATACTATATTTATAGTATCTTTGAAACTAAGCCTCATTGCTGATACTATTATTAAAATAGGACCAATTTGATGAACGCATAAGAATCTTCAGATCTTATCACAAACCAGGCCTTCTCCCAGTTAGGCTGCATTAGAAATAAATATTTCCTCTCATGAATTTCAATGAAGAAACCTTATTTTTAATGATGGTTCGCCGTATAAAGCTCCGAGAAAACTCGATTACTTTTCAAATATTTACCTTTAACTGGTTTAAAATATTTACCATTAGCTGGTTTCAAATATTTGCCGTCAGTTGGTACTTGGATTTTTTGTACATTTCAACTGGTAGATACATTTTAAAGTGTACGCACCATTAGTTTACCTTCTAACCACATACCACCAAATAGATTTTCTGTGCCTCCAAGTAAAAAATCGTAAAAGTTAACCAAATTACTCCTCGTAATTGCTTTTAATGGCTGAAATTTAAACCAAGATAAGTTACCTCACATTTTCTCAGCTATGGTTATGGTCGTGAGGGTTGATAGATCCATTAGTAGATACATAGATGTTGGTAAATATTCCATGTAATAGAGAGTTTTGTTTGCCAACTCAATAGGTTTGCTGAGCACGAAGGTGTCCTCATTATACCCTTATATGCTTGATAAGGGAGTTTTTATGCTAACAAGGGATCTCCCATCCCCTCGCACTCCCGGCCTAACCTTTAGTTACCGAAACTCTAATGAGCAATTTTACATGTAAAATTCTATAATGAACGAATAATAAATACCCTTGGACGTAGATTGACCTGATAATTACGTACACTTTTTTTGGAATTTTACATAATTAGAAAGAAAGGTTAATTTTATAAATATAATACACAATCTGGGCATAAAAATAAAATAACAATAAATAATTCTTAAAGAGTCAATTAAGTCAAGTTAATCCAATCTCACAAAATACAATATTGTGACCACACGGTACGAATTAGACAAAGTTGTGCGTCGGTCCCACTTGATGTAGCTTAATATTCATAGTAATGTAAATATGTAATCATAAACGAGTGAATTAACAGGAGGATGGTTTCGAAACGAGTCGTAGTTCGGTTGTATAATTTCCAATACCGTTTGGGTAACGGATGAAACTTAGCTCTTGAAACTCACGTAAAGGGCAATGTAAAATCAGTGCTAATCTATGACATTCTTTGTATATTTTGTATTGAGAATAAATTAATTAATTAATACGGGAGAAAAATTTCCTCCGTGTATACGCACCGTAATTTTATGTATTACCTCAACGTTATTAATCAGTATGTGTTCTATATACGTTTATTTTTGTAATATCTTGCGACTTCAAATACCACACTGCCCGCTACTGCTTTCGAGTTGTGAATCCACCTTTATCTTGAATAATATAAATTGCATCCGTGTGCCCACACCTTTATAATTGTTATAACGCTGATCAGTTTCATTACACACTTGCAAAAAATAATTAATATTTTAATTATGCACTCACATAATATTTTGAAAAAAATATATATGTTGCACGACTTCAGTGAGAAAATATTTTAAACTTCGTGCGCCAGTGTTTTTCAACCGTTTTACTTAAGCGGCTCACTTTATACTCCGCCGTACACCCATAGCACACCAAGACATAATGACTCGTTTCCACGGAAGAGATTTTCGACTCGAGACAATCTCTGAGATACGAATTTCATTCCCATAAGATGCTTTGTAACTGACTCTAGACTTTCGTATTCACTATTTACTATGAACGTAGCGTATTTCAGAGATTCACTGTGTCGAGCCTTATTAACGCTCGTCATTCAAGCGATTTCTGAGTCTCCCTAGTAGCAATGGAAACGCAATAAACATTTGTAATTTAACGCCTTATATTAATATTAATGTTGAATGACTTATATTCAGTGCGTAGTCGTAAACTTCACAGAGGGTATACGTTAACGCACTCTTTGTGTGATACCGTATACTTTATATTTTTACCCATATTTATACGGTATAAATTAAACCTTAATATTATTAGAAAAGAGAAAATTAAATTAAATGAAAATGAAGTATAAAGATTACAATTATTTTAATTTTCATCTGATGGTAGAATATTTTTATTTAACCAGAGGATATACGCATTTCTGTGAATTTAGCAGAGAATATACGGCGTATACCCCCATATACTCTCGAGTAAATAACTAACTTATATCAAACTTTCAGAATATATAGTTGAAGTAGTTTTAGGTAATGTTAATGTGGATAATGTGGATTGTCAGAACGTACGCCGTGTATAATGATTTGAGTTTTTGTCTTTTTCTAACAATCTCATTTTGATCTCTGAGTTTTCTCCAAAACAAAATCTCATCACTCGTGGAGATGAATCATAACTAAAAATCTGAGATTGTCTCCTCCCGTGAACAAAGTCCGATTCACAAACTTAGTCAATTATGTACGATTGACAAAGTTTTCACTTCACTCAATAGCGCGCGCAGTCGAGGGCGGGTGTAAAATATAGCAAAAAAATGTGTTTTAGACCTGATAGTTAGCTAATCGATCATCGTGCTAAACTAATACATATGTTATTAAGGTGAAAACATTATTATTGTGAAGTTGTAATTATTCAGTATTAATCATTATTATTATCCGGGGAACTTGCATTAACCGATTATGCTAAACCAACACAATGCATTGACGACAAATTTTCGAACTTATATGTTACACTTTTCAAATTGATACATCTATCATTCCATTATTTGATAGCTATCGGATAGGAAGAGATCCAAGTTCGAATCCCGGTAGCAACAACAATATTTTTTGATAAAATTGTATATCTTTCTAATTAAGAATATTTAATTTGTATACGACGTGCCAAACAATGATAATTTAATTGGGTTTTCTTATTTTTGTTCGTTATGCTCTTGGCAGAGCAATCGTGATCGCTATGATACTGATGACGTCATAACCAAAACTTTTTAGCACCATCTGCACAATTCTGACGACTTCCTGAAGTGTGCTATTCGTTGCAGACTTAACCAAATCCATCGGTGATATTCCGCAAGAACGGAATTCCTCGACTCTGCCTTGTACCGCCTCTCCATTGCATCCATACGTCTTGTGACACGTGCGTGCGTATTTCAGTATTCGTATTTGTAATATGGAAGAAACGTTACTCAACACTTATTTCTTATAAAATAGAGTTGTTTGTTCTGTGAACTGCTCATGATTTTTCATATAAAGGGTTTTTCAATAGGGACGCTCAAACTTTCTTTCAACAGGGACAAGAAACTACACCATATTTCTTCAATTTTTTTTGAGGTTAACACTCATACTTAGTTGGCAAATTATCATGAAGCAGTACACACCGGAGCAATGCTTGCAAATTATTCAAATCTACTACCAAAATTCGCGTTCGCTCACCGCAACTTTAAGAGCATTACGACCATTTTATCGTCGTCATCACTTGCCTGCCACATCAACAATTCAACGTTTGGTGCAAAAATTTGAAAGCACATTCCAGTGCCAGTGAGACAAAGAAATGCACGAAGTGAGGAAAATATTGCCGCCGCTAGAGCATCTGTTCTTGATGACCCAAATGAGTCACTAACACGACGTTCTCAACAATTGGGCATTTCTGTGACGTCATTGTGGCGAATTTTGCGAAAAGATCTTGGCCTACATCCATACAAGATCCAGTTGACACAAGAACTAAAGCCGCTTGACCATTTGAAGTGTCGCCAATTCCTCAATTGGGCTGCACAACAATTTGAAAATGATGCTGAATTCCATCGAAAAATCATCTTTAGCGACGAAGCTCATTTTTGGCTCAATGGATATGTAAACAAGCAAAATATGCGTTATTGGGCAGGCACCAATCCACACGTGCTTCACGAAACACAATTTCATCCCGGAAAAATCAGTGTTTGGTGTGGATTACATTCGTAGTGGCCGGAGGTGTCATTGGACCATATTTTTTTGTTGATGATGCCAATCGTCATGTTACTGTGAATGGTAATCGTTATCGCTCCATGATAACTGATTATTTTTGGCCTCAATTGCAAGGTATGGACTTGGCCAATATGTGGTTTCAACAAGACGGCGCTACCAGTCACACGGCACACGCAACAATTGACTTATTGAAAACCAAATTTGGTGAGCGTGTTATTTCGCGAAATGGACCAGTTCAATGGCCGCCTAGATCATGCGATTTAACACCATTGGACTATTTTCTTTGGGGCTATGTTAAATCTTTGGTCTATACCAACAAGCCGGCGACGTTACAAGAGCTAAGAGAAAATATTGAACGCGAAATTGGTGCGATTCGGGCCGAATTATGTGAAAAAGTGGTGGAAAATTGGATTCAACGATTGGACTTCTGCAAACGTGCCCGCGGTGGTCATGCGAGGGAAATTGAATTTCATACATAATTGCCACTAAATGTACTTCAAAACATAATAAATTTTTTTTAGATATATTCATTCGTTTTTGTTTTATTTTAAAAAAAAGTTTGAGCGCCCTTAATGAAAAACCCTTTAGAAAGATTGGGAAAAGTAGTATTCTGAGAATCTTTACTTTAGTGAACTTGTTAACGTTTCTGTCATGCTCAATTTTCTTCAATATAGGAGGTTATGAAGCGTTAATTTCAGCTTCATATCCTCCTATATTAGGATTATGTTCGGCCTGTTGTTATGTTACCGGTTAACAATAATCATTTCAAATATCAATTAATATGTGATGTCCTTGAGATTGTATGGTTGTGTGTGAGTACCGCACCACCGGCGTGTGTGTGTGCGTGCGTGCGTGCGAGGCTATAAAGGGCGGCTCGCGGCAGAGCGCGGCTTCTTTCTCCGAGTGTTCATGACCTAAACTAGTGATATACCTTGTACTAAATTGTATCGTATTGTAATAAATGTAAAATTGTTACAAAGTCTGTTTCTCGAACTTCACATTATGAGGTGTACACTGACGACGTACTTAGAAGTCAAGTACGTCTCAATAAACATATTAATTAGAAAGGTATACATATAAAATCAATTTTATCGAGAAATATTGTTGTTGCGCTACCGGAATTTGAACCTGGATCTCTTTCCAACAACAATATTTTTCGATAAAATTGATTTTATATGTATATCTTTCTAATTAATACATTTAATTAGTATTTAAAATATCAACAGACTTATGTTCTAAATAATTACAACTTCACAATAAGAATGTGTTCTCCTTAATAATAATCATTTTAATTTTTACTCTGTTAATGGCGTGAGAAATTTCAAAGTCATCTGAATTGTTTGCAAAAAATCGTATTAATTCCGCCTGGCTACTAGCCAGTGGCGTTATTATGCCAATGCAACTAATGCAGTGCATCAGGACTCACGTTAGATAGGGGCCCAAAATGTTCACGTCTTAGTATCGATACTTTTCCCAGAGTTAGTAATAATCCATAGCAAGTGTCATAAAATTTTAAAATTTGCTTTTCACGTGCATCATGAAAATACGTGAAAACATTATCGATGTATACAGTAGTATCCCAATATATCGGATTAAGGACAAAACCATCACAATATCACGAAATAAAAGACTAATTTTGTTCTTACTATTTAATGAATAACCCACGAAGTGGGTACTAATATTTGTATAAATTATACATAATACTTATTTAGGGAACCCTTTTATTCGTTCTGCATTGGGGGGGAAATTTTTGTAGTTACGCCACTGCTACTAGCATATCTCTCTGATAATGATTCTCGTGGGTTGCTAGAAGCTGTGATATTATACTCTTAAACGTAAAACGTGCTGCGGCTCACCTTTTGAAAAGCACTGTCGTACGCAGTAGATCGAGCGGAATGTCGCAATAAATTTACTGTTTATGAATATGTTAATTCATCGGAAAAAATATTGCATTCTTAAATGCTGATGAATATGTGTGCAATATTTACATTCCCAGCTACATAAATTAAATTTTAAAGCGCAAACACTCCTGCCGTCATTTGTGTATACGGCTAGTGAATTATTAGCTATTATCTAACAAGTTATGCTTAGGAGAACACATTCTTATTGTGAAGTTGTAATTATTCAGAACAGACGGTCTGTGATATTTTAAATATAAATTAAATATATTAATTAGAAATATATACATATAAAATCTATTTTATAGAAAAATATTGTTGTTGCGCCTCCGGGATTCAAACATGGATCTCTTTCTTAACCGGGGAAGGTGCATTATCCAACTATGCTACAGCGACAATATTTTTAGCGACAAATTTTCGAACCTATATGTTAACTTTCTGATATTAATACATTTAAATAATGGAACGATTAAATGTATTAATATCAGAAAGGTAACATATAGGTTCGAAAATTTGTCGCTAAAAATATTGTCACTGTAGCATAGTTGGATAATGCACCTTCCCCGGTTAGGAAAGAGATCCATGTTTGAATCCCGGAGGCGCAACAACAATATTTTTCGATAAAATTGATTTTATATGTATATCTTTCTAATTAATATATTTAATTCATATTTAACAAGTTATGCATTCATATTATTATTGTACTATTAACGCAATGTAAAATTTAACCACACTGATCAATAAATGTAATAGTAAAATCCCAATGTCTTTCTGTGCGTAAGGAAATTGATCAATTTATTTGAAGTGAAGTGTCAATTTCCTTTGGAATGCAGAGAAGTGACATTTTTTGTGCCGAACATTTTCCAAAATAGTAAACAAACAAATCTGTAAAAATTTAGAAAATTTTACTACTCAAAACTTTGCCTGCAAAGCCATTAAACGATTAGGTTTTTTGGTTAATCTTAATATTTCACAAATAAGAATTTTATGTTGAAGGCTAGTTTTTTTTTTTTTGCAAGTAAAATATCCCATTATTAAATATTATATACTGAATTTACTGCTAAGTGTCGCTTATAACTTTGTTTTGGGGGTGAATAGGGACAAGTCGTGGGGTGAAAAGGGACATGTTATAGGATGAATAGAGACAAATAGTATAAGTTACACTATTTTTGCTGTCACTGTACTTCCAAATAAATTATTATCTTTTTTTTAATATTTACATATTGAACTTTACGGTTCGTTTAAATATAGATTATTTAACTTTATTTTTAACCACTTAAAGAGTCATTTTAATTTACTAACCGGTTTCCTTCGTCAAGATGTCAAATTAATTAACTAAACCCATATATGTCTCATTTTAATTTTGTTAAATCTATTTTTATAAAAATTAATGATATAAATAAAATCTAGTACCAAACTTTAATTGTTACGGTGATGGAAGATGTGGAAATTGTCTTAGTGATACGAAATTATTATAAATTGTAAAATTATTATTTATTTTTAAATAGATATGATGTAAGGTGCGAGATGACGAATCTATGTAAGACGGTGTGCACACTGGAACTACGAAAATTGAGAGTTGTCTCCAAAGAATCTCATGGGATCAGAAGTCTTATCTCGGAGATTATCTCGACACGGGCCGTTAGAAGAGGCCAATATTAAGTAGTGAACGGACACGGTTATGATGATAATAACGGTTTCATACTAATTTTGAATAACATTATAAGTCATACGCTTGTTAAAAATTATAATTCAATGTTTTATTTCTGTACTGACAGGAAGGTGAAAGTTCGCAAAAACTATACAATATTTTGAATTTCATTATCTGCTCAAAATTTTGCCAAGCATGTCTCGTGTTTTTGTAGTGACTGAATTAACCTATATATGTAAGATAGTGAAATTATCTTGTACGTACAAATGAACTTTAAAAAAAATTAATGTACATTTTAAAAATTAATTTCTTTCGTTTTATTTCGTATAAAGTATTCGTGATTTGGATGAGATTAAAGAATCTTAGAAATAAAAGAATTCGAACACATTTTCTGATAGAATAATGATGAAAATTATAATAATAATTTAATAATGTGTTTATTTCAGCGTGATCGGGTTATTTATGCAAGACCCGATCCGCCATATAAATAATGTATTCAAGTAACAAAATAATATTTATGTTGAAAAATAAATAATAAATTTCAGTTACGGCTATTATCGTCTCTGTGGCTACTCTGCAGTCGATGCCATTTTCTGGTCAGGGAGTCAACCTTCCATGAGATCGCCGCTTGCACTAGAGAGTTGGTGATGAGAGCTGAGCTCCAGCCGCAGCTTTACGCCAATAACTCAATGTCTCGGAAGCGGAACAAATCCATGTACATAGCCTTCGGCGAACATTGTAGATGCGCTATAATAACACGCCAACCCGAGAAGTATTCTGTATCGGTTATTATATTGAATTCGTAGTCACTTATCGAATTCGTTACTTGCTTGTATTTCGACCAGAGCTCGTAGGTATACATACTAATCAAGAACGATTTAAAATGGATTCTCTTCATTCACTTACTACATCGCTATAAACGCCGTGACAGCATATTTGAACGAACGCTTTACTATATCCTCTGTCCTTCGATGTTATTATCGTCTTGTCCATCTTTATTAATATTTTGGTCAAGGTATTATGAGTGATATAAAATTTTATGCTCACGCCCGTTATTTACTTTACCGATGTTTTGAAAAGTTTATTACTGAAGTAGAAAAAGCGAGATGGAATAATAGATAACAAAAAAGTCAGTTCAAGGACGCCTTAGGAGAAATATTTTTCTATTCCGTTTCGTATTTTTGTTATCAATCGTTTCTATTATTTATTTGTACATGAATAACACTGTTGCGTATTAGTAAAAATACGAATGCGATCGATCTGACGATGATCAGCAGTGCTGTCTTTTGTTTACCATTATTATTAGCGCAATAACATTTCATACACATTTATAATATTCACATTTTGACGTTGACAGATGACAGCAGAATGACCTCTCGAAACATGATATTCTGCCTAATCAGTACATACATATTTTGACACACACGTATTGTCATAAATGATTATTGTTTTTAATTATTTCCGCGTAAGTATATATTTTATAGAGCGTAGTTGGTTTAAGCGCTTCTACACGGTTGTTATTTCAAATACATTTTTAAGGCGCTGTTATATGGTAATAAATACATGTCCCAGACACAGTAAATAAAAAAATGTGAAATGTTCTATCGCACTATTTCTAAAGAATTTTTGTTGATACATTTTACTGAGGGACACTCTGAAAAAACGTATTCTATAACATAGTTTTGAACACAGTAACGGCGGGAAGGGTTTTAATACCGTTTACGTAAAGGTTTCTTAATTGAAAAAACGTAATTAATCTCGATTATTTCCTTTGAATATCATATTGCATCGTGAAGATAAGATGTCAAATTACTATATTAAAGCAATAAAATTGAAATTTCGTACATCGCGTAAATTTACAGAATAGATGTATTCTACACAACTGGTCCATAAAAGATAATATTAGTTAGCGCTTAAAATAAATTGGGAAAATACAACACAACAATAAAAATCATTGGAGAATCATACGAAGGCAACATTCCTATTCATGTTGGAGAGCCCAAAAAATAGTCTCTCATTCACTTATTTTTACTATAAACATTAAAATTTATACTCAAAACAAATGATGATGTGTAAAAATAAAATAATAATTTGGTTCAATGAAGTCCATTGTTTCATGGGCTGTGTACCGCGCTCGATTGTATGTGTACAAAAATGTTCAAGGATGTGTAAAAAATGTCATTTTGCTGTCAATGTTTCTTTCAACATCACTTTAGTATTTTTATGACAATATGGAAATGTAAAAAACCTTTGTTTTATATTTAAAAAATTGAAGAAATCACCAGTTTGCGCGGGAAGGTACCCGATGGAAACGTGTTCTATTTTTATCATAAGTAAATCTTCTTCATGTGCCGACTCTATCGAAGGTTACAGCATGTTGATTTATCTTGTACGAAATGTATAAGATCTTCAAGATTTTTAAGATTAAGCCATTTTCTTAAGAATTATTTAGAATTTTATTGCCTCCCACATATTTACATAAATAAACAGAAAAAATATAAAACAATTAACAAAGACAAATCCCTTCGAGAATGTTTCCAAAAAATAATTTACAATTCTAAATGATTACAGAATTCTATTAAAAGTTGATAAGTTGACAATAGCAAATAGTTAATGATAACAAGAGTTAATAATGACAATAATTCCAAAATTATCATTTTATGGCGCCAGTTTGTGAAAAAATATTTGTACGATTTTAAAAATATCTCTCAATTACTGACTTTGTCAGATGTGATTTATTTTTTCGACCAAGGTGTCATTCAAAACGCAATTTCTGATTTTTAGGGACATTTCTCATTTCTCAGAGTCATAGAATCTGGACACCTCACGTGTACGGTGTTTATGAGGCAAAAATATCTTCCGAGAAAGGTTCCTCTGCGCAATAATGTCTTTGGAAAAATATTTTATTTGAAAAGAAGAAGGAAAACGTTCCATAAAATATTCATGAGTTTATTTTATTATCCGAAAGATTGAATTTACGATTCGATGTACTGTTATACCGTGAACGTACTTATTGTTTGTCATCACCGCATCTAAATATGCGTACCTATAAGGTACTCATTTCGTATTTCAGGCTGATTATTATCGTGTATTTCAAACTAACGTCAATAAAATTATCGTAGTGTTTCGATCGCTCTTTTATTACTATCGACATAATCGTCACATAGTCATGTGACTAAAATAATTGATAACGTATTATCGATATCTCCACGCATACTTAAGATAACGGAAGACGCAAATATTACACGTCTGGGACACGACATTTATGGGTCACTACGCATGCAATTAATTACACCCACTAAAAATTACCGCCGATAAAATTGAAACATAGGATGTTTTTTCGAATATTTTCTAGATAAAATATGTCACAAGACTACGTTGAAAAAGCGCGATAAGAAAGTGCGTAACATTCTATCTAAAAATATGTAATGTATAAAATGTATATCGTTCTTATTTTTTGTTAAACAAAACAAAAGAATACCATCGGCATGGAAATATAATTCAAACTATGTTTGAAGAAATAAAAATAATATATATATATTCTAATTGGGGTTGCTTGATATATGTGACTGAGATATATTTTGGAGGCAAAGATTTCCAAAAATTCCAATTAAGCTTATATTATTTTGAGTTCTCTTACTATCTTTGTGTATAAATATATGTTTTTCGGTTGACAACGTTAACCACTATTACTAAAAAAAACAGAAAAACTCACTTTTTGTAGTATTTTACATACTTATTCAATGGCAGTACAAATCACTTTCTCTATATAAAAGTCTTACATTAATTAATCACTAACTAATCACAATTCCAAAAGGTAATAAACAGATATTATTGTTTGATACTTCTGAGGAACACGGCGTTATGTAAATTCAAAGTGATTTAGAACAATTAACAGACTAGTGGAAATTAGTTGTTTTATGATTAATACAATAATGTGTTTTTTAATCTCAGTTTCTAGAAATTCATTAAAATTAGTTAAATTTAAAATTCATTAAAATTACAATGACGCGTATCAATCGCGTTAAAACTACAAAAAAAAAATCATTGTGTTTTTACATTTTTATTCAATAACCATTACAATCAACCAAACCATACAAAATGCTTGAACAAAAATATTTATAAAATTTTCAAAAATGTAGGTATGATTATAACACAATATTTTTCTTACTTACTTACCATCACGCCGTTTTCCCGTGGTGGCAGGCAGAGAGGATAGAGCGCCACACTCTTCTGTCCTGACACACAATTCTCGCCTCATCCACACTCATACATCTTCTCATACAAGCTCTCCGATTGTTGAGGCTTCTAACAGAACCGTCCTCCATTATCTGGTTTACCTGGCCGTGCCAAGTCTTCCGCGGACGTCCTCTATTTCTGGTGCCATCAACACTTGCATCATATATCTTTCTTACCATTCTCTCCTCATTCATCCGTTCCATATGACCGAACCACCTAAGTGATCCTTTTTTAATCTTACTCACTATACTAACATCAGCTTTACATTCTTTCCTTATTTCTTCATTCTTTACTCTGTCATAAATAGATTTGCCACAAATACGTCCAAGTGATCTCATTTCCACTGCATTCAGTCTACTCTCGTTCCTTTTCTGCCAATTTTTTTCAATACTCAGAAAGACACTAGAATACCTTTCACTTATTTAGAATCTACAGTATTCTGCTTGAATAAATAACTTGGAGAAATAATGTCCAGAATAAATTTTTTATGCGTTTTTATCATTAGTACAGCAATAATATTCTTCCGTTCTTCCAACTCCACAAAAACGTCGACTGACTACAGAATGACTTTTACTGTACCCTGAATTACTCTCTCAATAAATCTTAATACTCCTATTTGCCATTCAAGATACAGACCGCTCTTACTCATAAAAAATTATAAAAGTAATGCTGTCATGAATTCCCCTGTAAATAGTGTCAAATGTAGTTTTTTTAGAATGTGAAGAAATTATTGATTATAGATATTTTTTATGACTATTTTTTATAGCTCAAAAATAACATTTTCTTCGGTATATTTATTTTTTGCTTTAATATGTTCAACACGCATACACACATCTTTCACTCGGTCGTCAAGGATATTTGTTATATGTTATGAGGAGATTATGTGATGCGTGTTATACATAGTTACATGACGTTGTTTATCTATACGCATTTAAATCTAATCGAAATGTGTATACATATACTGTATTTCATTAATTTTAAATAAACACTAGCTGAAATACTCGGCGTTGCCCGAGTTTTATGCAAAGTGAAGAGGCTTCATTTAGAGGGATAGAGGTGGTTTTTTTTTCAAAATCAGATGTAGACAGTAATTTTCCTCTTATTTTGAATGTCAAGTGTACAAAATTTCAACAAGAAGTACCAAAATTTTGTTTAAAGAGGTGGGAAATAAGGATGGGGGTGGTTTTTCGAAATCTCATGTAGACAGTGACCTTCCTCTCGTTTTGAAGTTCAAGTGTTCAAAATTTCATCAATTGGAATAAAACTGTTGATTAGTATAAAAAACAAACCCACAGACACTCTTCTTTATATATATTGTTATACATTTAAAAAAATTATTTAGTACTATGAATGTTTTTATTTATTTTCGAATAAAAAAGAAAAACGTTATTGTGTAACTGTAAAAAAATGTTTGTAATTTTTATTTAGTGCATTAAATATATTATTCACTTTCTTATTCATATTCCTTCCTTGGGTAACCTGGTTGCACCTTAATATGGAGCGGCTCTCTATCTAATATAAATTGAGAAAATTTATCGGATTAAAGTGCAATATCAATGTTATTGTCAATTGATTAACCGCACATGATATCTTATCACTCGGTAGTAAAAAAAATAAAAACATGTGTTATATAAAAAAACACATGATTTATAAAACTAAAAAATAAACTTAATTATGAAAATATTGATAATATAAAATTAAATCATTTCATATAATTAGTACTCTTGCATATTTACACACAACTACAGCTTTCAGAAGGCTAGAAATACTATCAATTACAGTGACGCAACTTCTATAAAATGTCAATGCATTTTCTTCGATCATCACCAGGAGACCTCGAAACCACCTTCCATCAAAATTTTGATTAATATAAATGTTTTTTTTAACATAGTTAACTCCCATAGTTCTTATCAGATTTCTATCAAACTTGTTTTAAATTAATCTGGTACATATTTCGACTAAGTTTGTTAGCTAACTTTATAACTACGTTAATATTGAACCCGGAGAAAAATGTATAAAAGACACTTTAACTTTCTTGCGGTCGTTGCCGGGAATATTTTTTTCCTTATTCAAAAACTATAAAAATAATTGTATAGATTCAAAGAAAAATATGAAAGTCAGGTTGCTTATTACCGTCGGACCCTTGTACCAACTTAAGGGATGCTATTTCAGAACAAGTTGTTAGCGCCGATGTGGCTTAGTGGTAATACTACATTTGCTTTCGCTTCCACAAGTGTACCTATATGTATTCTAGTGTACCTGACTAAATCCCTACATAAGGGTATCTGAAATATTTACTTAAATTTAACTTTCCAAAGCGGCTTTTATAAAGTCTATTTTCGCTTCTGGTGCGAACGAGTTCCTAACTAGAAAAAGGCTTGACGGCTTTGAAACCCATGTTATTATTATTATTTTTTCGTCTCCTTGTTATTTTTTCATATTCCTTGTTATTTTTTCATACATACATACAGATACTAAAATACACACACACATGTTAAAATATGAACCATTTTTATGTTAATACAAATTAAATGTGTTGATAAGAAAGATAATATGCAGATGAAATCAATTAATCGAAAAAAAAAAAGGATTTTTCATCCAAACTCAAACCAGAGACCCTTCCTATCCTGGGAAGTGCGCTGACTTATTACCAGTGGCATGTAGTAGGTATAGATTTAGGTTATGCTGTTACCGATGGTATTGTAATGCATATAACTTCACTCCAAAGCCACATCCCTATCTTTTAGTTTGTCAACCTTAACCTTTCTTGATTTGAGGATTATTTTAATAGTTTTGTCTAATCTTATTATTTATGCTTTCTGTAAGCGGATGTGCATTGAAACGATTATTTCATATCATCTATTTAATTACTTTGTTTACTCGGTAAAGAATCCGAATTTAAATTATCTTTTATATTATTTACTGGGAGAAATATCTCCACAATTATCTTTATAAACTAAAACGCAGCCCTTCAGAGATCAGATCGTATCTAACATCCAAACGAGAAAGAACTAAAAGTCTATTCGTTTCAATACATCTCTGTAGACAAGCTACCTTATACATTTGTGTACCTATAATACATCAACAAACGAATTATTTACTTGTAACAATTCGTTTATTAATTCGTTTAAATAACCGAGTCCTGATTTAAAAATAGATTTTTATAAAATAGATTCTGGTAAAGAAACAATAATATATGTTTTTAGTTAATATTGGCATCCTGACGAATAAAATGGTATTTTTCGAAACCGGTAGACGTATTTAAACTCAATAAGTGCTTAATAAAACAATGTTAACAAATAAAAATATGAATTTTAACCACAAAGTTAATTTTTCTAATTTCAAAAGGATTGTTTGAAAATCCTACTAAACTATTAAATGAAATTATTATTTTTATCAAAGGTTAACGTAGGAAACAGTTCTGCCAATTGCTTTTTATTTTTCTGAAATCAAAAACAAACTCATGCACCAAATTCACCTCGAACGCAAAGAATGACCATGAAATCAACACGTTAAAAACAGTAAGATCTTAAAATTCGCTAATTGGTAAAAGAGGAAGTAGTCACTTCAATTATTTGCACGCAGTTGTGAAAACAGCATAAGTAACGACTCCATGCAAAACGAATAAACCGAAAGGAATTTTCAATTCAGTAAATAGCCAATTGTATGACTTGAGTAATTCACTAGCTTAAAAATAGAAGTAAGTAATGTGAATAGCTACAATCGACGCATTTAGCACGTCAATAATAGCGCTACAGCCGCAACGGTTCGTTGTCGTGATAGTTTTTAGAACTAAGCAATTAAATTTTCTACTGGTACACAGATGGCGCTAATTGTAATAAATCCGTAAACAATCTATCCGTTCATGTCTATATTATAGATTATTTAATTTATATTTGTTTCCCATAATTTTTAGTAATGCACGGCTTTTTTGCATGTAAGCACTATACGCCCCTGTCTATTACACCATGTCAAATTGGAATCGGAAAAGGGATCGTATTTTGATCGTCTCAAGAATTACGTAAGATTCGATTATATTGAGCAAAAATAAAAGCCTTAAAATGATTCCTTATCTAGTTATACATGAAAGTTCTTCAAAAATATATTTACAAAGTTTTTTAAATTTTGCATTTTAATGTTTGCAGTTTTTTTAATTCAGTTTCGCAGTAAAAGGTATTTTAATTAATAATAGTTAGATCGTATAACGTACTGTTAAACCTAAGATTATAGCATTTTATACATGTATGTATATATATATATATATATATATACATGATTATTATAGCTCAATAACAAGATTAAGTTGAAAAACAAAGTTTTATTAGCCGTATTGAAAGATAGTTACTCATAACGGATATCTTACTACAGTATAATATTATCTTATTTGAACTAGCCGAACAATCAAGGTGCCAACACATGTTAACATTACTAACATTCATAAATCAATCCATTTAACTTTTGACAACTGACAATCAAATATTGTCAGTGACGTGGTGCTATTAAATATGTGTTTGTGTTCAATGAGTCAATGGATTCTTCTAGATTTATTTAATCTTACAAATAAATTTGTTAAAAATTTCATTCCTACAAATTACAGTAATAAAACGACTATTTATTCTAAACAATAATTAAATGTATTAATTATAGAGATATACATATAAAATCAATTTTATCGAAAAATATTGTTATTGCGCTGGCGGGATTCGAACCTGGATCTCTTTTCCAATCTGAGGAAGGTGCTTTAACAATTATGCTACAGCGACAGTACTTTTGACGACAAATTTTCGAACTACATTGTTTTTACGGAATCTCAAATACATTTGTATAAACCGATAGCAGACGCCAGAATTAACAATTCATTTTTATTACATTTTGATGGCTTTCAAATAATGGAACGATATATGTATTAATTTGAAAAAGTGTAACGTATAGGTTCGAAAATTTGTCGTCAAAAATACTGTCGCTGTAGCGTAGTTGGTAATACACCTTCCCCGGATTGGAAAAGAGATCCAGGTTCGAATCTCGGTAGCGCAGCAACAATGTTCTTCGATAAAATTAATTTTATATCTATATCTTTTTAATTAATAGATTTAATTAGTATTTAAAACATCACAGACAACTACACAATAAGAATATGTTCTCCTAAATAATGACTATTTTTTCCATTAAGAGTATGGAAATTTATAGTCCTCACAATTTAATCTTCTTAGTCAATTGAACGTCTACTTAAGTGTTTGTTCTTAGAATCACTTTAAGGATGAATGCCCACTTCATACTTGGACCTGGACAACGATTAAGCTTTACTATGAAAGGATGAATTAATAATAAGGGTAGCAGCGGTGAACAGAAGACCGAGATGGATGAAGAAGCCTGATATAAGTTTATTTTGATGAAATAGTACCTTAAATTTCCTTATATTTTTCAGTATGTCCAAATCTTTGTAGGAACCGATTACTGGGATTTATCCCCTGAGGGATTGTCATCAGAATATAAATATCTCACAGAGATGAAGCTATTATTTTTACATGTGAAGTATGGAAGTCTTAGGCATTACAGGGCTTACGACCTGTCATCGGCTGGCTTAAATGATATCAAATTTTTAAAACAATCCATTGATGGCGACAGCATAGTTGGTAATAAATAATTGAAATATTTCAACATGATAACACATATACAACTTTCAAAAATTTGATAGACGATATAGCATGGGTAAATAGGTGAACATTACATTGTGTAAAGTGATCACTTAAGCCAGCCGATAACAGGTCATAAGCCCTATAATGCCCGAGACTTCCCATGTATAAATAATAGCTTCGACTCTGTGAGACATCTATATATCTTAATTTCCTTCTTTGATTTTTAAAAATTTACCTTTCAAACTGTTTTGATAAAGCAAATTTTTAAATAATCGATTTTAATTTCCTAGATCCAAATGTGAAGTGGTCAAATTATTAAATCCATTGATTTTATACTCGAACCATCTATTAAAATCACTGTCACATCGTGGTGGCTCAATGAAAAACTTAAGGATCCACGTATGAAATGTAGTCTTCAAAACTCACCGATAGTGTACAGATAAAGGACAATACAGAATTAATACCAAACGTGCTGATTAATTCGTTGTATATTGCATTTTGTATCGAAAGTAGCATGACAAATTAACGTATCACCAAACTCTCGATGGAAAAATTTCAACTGTGCACATGCACCGTAATATATTATTATCTAGTATCTCATACTGTTAGTACAACAAGTATACAAGTATTTTTTTTATATATTTTTCTCTTTTTATAATAATATCTTTGTTTATATTACCGCACTGCCCGCTACTGCTTTCACGTTTCCGTCCAGTTGTGAATCCACCTTTATTTAGAATAGTGCATAATGCAAATTATGCACAGACGGAGCCATAAAACAACAATATATGCAAATCCCTCGGAAATCTTATAAATGATTCTCATTGCATACCAGACTGGAGCATGCCATATTTTTCACGATAATGGTGCCGGTAGTTTAACGACACTTTATAAAAAATGTCATTCAATTTACATGCTACCGTTACTTAAGGTATAAAAAAGAGCCAGCAACTGAACCTTTTTATGCAAATCAGTTTGGCTCCATGAAGATTTTTGAATCTGTAATCTCTCTAATTGTACGTTTATGCATTTTAATTAAATATTAAGCAATAACTTACGTGCAATTGTGGTTTTTTTTCGGTAGAAATATTGTCCAGATGGGTAAGAAAAATATTTTCAATAATTGAAAAGTTACTTTGTGGCAAAATTTTATATTAATAATAAGAAAATACTTTGTTTTTACCATTGTTTATTGATAACTCAAGATGTTTCGGGGCCAATGTAAATTCACCGTGGTTCTTAATTAATTACTTACCTCCCCCCTCCTTCTTTCGTGTCCTATCACGTCACTTATATAGTTTTATTATAGTTATAGTTTTGTTTATATATATACTTGCAATTTTAATTCTAGTATACAATGTGTCCTGAAGAGTGGACCATTGGAGTTATCAATAAACTTTTATATGTATATATTTTTTTATTATTAATAAAAAGTGTGATTGAACTCGAATTATTTTGAATTGCAGTGTCAGGGGATTCTAAATTCCATGACCGCAATCACAACGGTGCATCATACATCTCCGGCGCATCAGACATCGCCTCCGTGGTCCAGTTCGCTGGGCAACCGCCTCTGTCTCGACATTATCCGTCCATCTTCGTCTTGGTATTCCCTTCGATCTCGATCGAGCTAACTGCATATTAATCTACATAAATTTAAATTACAAAAGCAAGTTTACCAGCTAATATATTGTCATTTAATAAGCTGGGGCTGGTCGAATGATTATAACCTAACCTCAAATACCGTACTTTAAGACAGGCGAAACTTCTGATAATGTGTTTTTATTTAATAACTTACAACCAGTACAGTGTATGACGGCCCTCCACTTACGCAGGACTGTTCTATGAGCAAAAGCTCCCATATCGGTCCTACTCATTCGCAGCCTAGTTAGTATTTTTACTCTACAATACAATACACGGCAATGCAACACTTGCATGGCTACCAGCAAAAAGCCATTCACTGTACTCTCAGTGCACATTATTCCTTAATATTTATTTAAATTAAAAAATATAAATAATAGTAGACATAAAATATTCAAATTATTGGACAGATAATATTGAAAGTGTTCAAGGGTTTGTGTTGTGTATCAGGGATCCATGGTGAATGGCAACAAGTCAGTTATGAAATTTAAAGACAGGTTCGATCAGCCAACGGATGCCACTATGGTCTCCAAAAATACCTAAAATTCACCAGTATGTCACGAAAAACCAACATTTGTTTACACAATACTCTTATTAAGCCAGTGTTGATATATGGAGTGGAAAGTAAAACTCTGTAGACTTTAGAGAATTTTTTATATTTGGATTTTCAAATATGGTCCGATTTGCGATGATAATATTAATATATCGACCCCTTAGAATAACAAGGTTCCAACTAACATTTTGGGCAATTTGAGTCATTGCGTGAAAATGGTTCCAAATGCATTATTCTTTATTTCTTTCATACACATCAACTCTTTTTAACGGTTATTAAAGGAAACATCATGAGCTGAAAGTTCCAACTGCATCAATTTTTTATTTCAATTTATGAATCATTATTGTTAATTTACAATGTTTTTTTTTATTTTTAATTTCCCCCATCTCACAGTGGTCATTGATAATACTGAAAATAAGTGAAAACCTTAAAACTGATCATATTTGCATATTCAAAATAAAAT
The DNA here is from genome assembly GCA_022840565.1 of Eubasilissa regina. Classification (NCBI taxonomy): domain Eukaryota; kingdom Metazoa; phylum Arthropoda; class Insecta; order Trichoptera; family Phryganeidae; genus Eubasilissa; species Eubasilissa regina. The sequence continues at coordinate 36,012,869 of JAINEB010000018.1, forward strand.
ATACATACATGTGTTTATGTTGAAATTCAATCAACACTTTTGAGCTCATTATCTCAAAACAGTATCAGTGTTAGATGGAACCTTGTTATTCTGATGGGTCGATATATTATATATATATAAATTATTTAACTTAATTAGTTATTTTAATACATCAACCGGTTTCGTAAAATACCATCGTCGGGATGTCAAATTAATGTAATGGTTTTTCAGAATTTTCCCATAATTTATTACAAAATGACCAGACTTTTGATAAAATATTGTGATCGTCTGTTTTAAATATAAACAATATTGGTCTTAAATTGAATAATCTTGGGGTCGATGGCTCGGACCAGAGATTCCCCTGAGGATGCCGAGACCCATCCCGGACTGAAGTGCAATGACTGTTTTTATAGTTGTTACTAAGCTATAAATAAATATACAAGAGCTTAATTCGTTCCGTGACGGAGCTCGGAATTCAAAATTACTCGTATATGAAATCAATTTCCCCATTGAAATTAATTGAAATGCCATTAATCCGTTCCGGAGCCCGTAAAACACCGCATTTTTTTGTTGCATGTTTTTAGCTTCTTGCAGATATCCTCCGTCACGGTATCTCCTGCGAGATACTTTTCCGTCAACCACACTATCACCAGCTTCTCCATATTTTCATGGATAAATGTCCGCTGTTTAGAAATTATTTTATTGACCTTGGCTGGTGTTATAGCCTTTATCATCTCCTTCTGCTTCAGTATGGTGCAGATTATAGAAGTGCTAAGCTCGTACTACTTCGCCAAGTCGACTATTCGCACACCTCGGTCATGTTTTTCGATAATTTATTTCTTTAATTTAATGCACGTCATCCGCTTCTTCTTCTCAGCACTGTCATTCGCACTCAATTTTTTCAGAGTCATGGTTGGAAAAACGAAGTTTTGCAAAATAACTGCAAGCACAAATGCGAGCACAACACTAATGCTTCCACTGCGTAACCGCTTAAAGTGAACGAGTGAGACACGGGATGCTGGGCGGATGTTGCGGCGTTTTCTGTGACGTTCGCTGTACCAACTAGCGGTGAAGTACCTGAATCTGGCTCGTATCCCGAATTTTAACTTTCAACTCAAAGCAAAAACTCGGCCGAGAGACGACCATATCTCTAAAAATTTTTATATAAAATATACTTATATTTTTTGAGAGTGAACATAAGTGGAAAGTTGAAAGTTGTTGTCCCTGGAAAGGGATCATCAAATATGTACGGTCTTATAACTTTTTCAACATTAACGACCCTTACAGGGTATGATATAACGATTTTAAGACCGTTTTATTTTGAAAAGATAGAATTCATGCTCCACAGAAATTTAATATTATATATTGAAGTGGGACTCTACATATTTATTTACAAGATTTTTTATGCAATATTTCAATAAAGCTTTTTGAAAAATTGTGATGTATATATTTAGGTAAAAGACATAATGTGAAATTTCGCAAAAAGTCTTTTCAAGTTCTTTCTTATGAGGACCAAAATTTGAGTATTTATTTTTCCCTATTAAAAAAATGTGTTCTTAAATTAGTGTTTTTATTATTAATACAAATTAAATATATCAATTAGAAAAGTATACTGATAAAACCAATTTATCGAAAAAAAAAATTTTAGCCACCAGGATTCGAAACAGGAACCCTTCCAATCCGGGGAAGTGCGCTGACTATTACACCATGTCAATATAGTAAATTAACGACAAATTTTCAAAGCTACATATTTCACTTTCAAATTGATACATCTGTTATACCATTTTTTTATCTACTTCATATATACGGAGAATCTCAAATAGCTTTGAGTAAAACCCGATAAGAGACTATAATATAATATTACTATATCATAATCGCTGGTTGTGTAACAAAAGTTATTAAAGTTGGATTTTTTTCGAAAACGGGTTGTTTAATCGTTGGTAAAAAAATATTTACTACTCGAAAGTACATTCCGTAGTTAACTCATTTTACTTTCTGACATCCGATAGGAAATACATACATTGATACGTTGAAAGTTGTACATATACGACAATTAATCATTCAATATCCCGCTATTTTTGTGATGAGAGTTCGTTTGATGATGATCTAGTTGTTTAATATACATTAGCACATAATTCTAAAAAATTTCACCACTAAAGTGACAGATTTCGAACGCGTAGGCGAAAAAAATCATAGATAAAGCATAAAATAAAGCATATTTCATGATTATTTGTCGCGTCTACAGACATCTCATCTATGCTTTGACAATGGTTAATTTGATGTTCAAAAAACCCGCAAATGATTTTAACCACGGGCGTTAATAAAAAGTTACCATAGTAAACATTTATCACTGATCACACACAACCTGCCCTAACTGTTAATTATCTTTCGATTCTCAGTATTGTCAAAACATGAAAAAATATTTGAAAACCTGTTTTTCACTCAAATTACTAATTTCTCTCCTTTTACGTAAAAAAATATGGCACCTACATGAAAAATAATAAGAATGATTTCAAGTTTGAATAAGTAACTCAAAATTGTAATAATACAAATAAACAAAAATTATTTTAGTATTTGATACTAATAATGTGTAATCAAATTTCACGGTTGTCGACCATTCTGAAAAAATAATATTAAATACGTAATCAATCGATTGAGTTTTCATAAAAAAAGCTGTAAGTAATTCTGTGATCTACAAGTCTATAGCAAATATAAAACTTAAGCAAATGAAATATTTCCAAAAAAATAACTTGACGTGTTTAAAATTTAATTAGATCATTCGTGCATATAATATATATATTTCAAATAGTTCATCAGTAAATATTCATAATAATTCAAATCATAATCATAAAAATAAAAAAATGGAATCAACATTTTTACACTCATTGTTTAATTAAAAATCCTTAATAGAGATAGTATTAAAAATGATTATGTGTCATTAACAAATGTAGGTAATTTTTCAATCATTGCTTTTGTCAAACCAATTTGACAACTCTTTGATGAATTATTCCATAAACTAGGTCTAGGTTTAATCGCGCATTCCCATCGACATAGCCCCACGATCCGCTGAACGGCTATCGCTCGGAATTTAATTGTCCCTTAATCTTCAGATAACCACGTGACCGCTTATCTCCTCGTGAAGACCAATTACGGTGTTTGTAGTTGTAGACGAGGTGACTCAAACTCCAATTAAAAGTGTTTTCTGTTTTGCTTGCGTTACTATTTTATTAAAAACGTAAGCAAAAGAGGACGCTGAAATATGTAATAATAATTATCAAATATGAGTACTCTTATATTAAATACATTCAGATATAATCATGCACATAAAGCAATTCAATTTAAATCACGTTGTTGTAAAAAATCACGTATTTCACCTTATCTACTGCATTTGTAATCTGCTATTAAATAAATGCCTAAAATATTAATAATTATCACGTCGAAGTCTAGATTCTAAACCACTTCAAGCGAAATGTTAAAAACAAACTTGAGATTCGGAGTGCTGATATTTTGTAATATAAAAGATAGGAGAGTATGAAGAAAATAAGGTAGGGCTGTGAGAAGAATAAGGGTAGATAGGTGTTCTCTTTCAGATGGAAAAACATGGCAGGAGGCAGAGATTGAAAGAGTGAATTGAGTTTCTCGAGCAAGTTACACATAAATATGATATATGATAGTCATATAATAAAATATTACACGCGTGTGTACATATGTCGCTGACTCACAAAAAAACCTGTAACAAGAATTTATGGGAAGAATACCGCTTTTCTTTTACCTGCATAACACGATTTAAACTCGGTTTAAAATAATAATTTGAAACCGAAAATATGCATTCTGTTCTTTGGATGATAATATTTTATCATTAAGGAGAACACATTCTTATTGTAAAGTTGTAATTATTCAGAACAGACGGTCTGCGATGTTTTAAATACTAATTAAATGTATTAATTATGAAGATATACATAAAAAATCAATTTTATCGAAAAATATTGTTGCTGCACTACCGAGATTCGAACCTATATCTCTTTTTCAACCCGGGGGAGGTGCATTACCAACTATGCTACAGCGACAGTATTTTTGTCGACAAATTTTCGAACATATATGTTACATTTTTCGGATTGGAAAAGAGATCCAGGATCGTACCCCGGTAGCACAACAGCAATATTTTTCGATAAAATTGATTTTATATGTATATCTTTATAATTAATAAGTTTAATGTCACGTATATTTAGTGTATTAATTATAATTTCACGTACTTTATATTACAACATTTAATATTTTATCGACCCAACTGATAATATTTTCTCAGACTGTGTAGACTTTTTCAAAAATATTCGAATTTAGCTGATTTTTTTTTTGGAATTATTACTACTATTGTTTGTTTTTGAAACTTTGTAGTACTCGAAAATCACATTTGACGACTTAATAATTTTAAATATGTTTTTCCTTAGAAACTAGAATTTTTTTACTTGTACCTTCGAATAACTGTGTTTTGTTTATAAACATTTTTTCTCTGATTAATAACTTGTTAGTATGAGAGATTTGAAACTAGAGTTATCGGTGGAATATCACACGTGCGAATCAGTAGCGTACTTGTAAATACTCGCATATCAGTCACGTGGGTATAGTTACATAATATGACCTGGATGCGTAAATGTAGTTTTAATCGTAATTTCTTACTATGAATTATATTATAATTTGTGTGGTACAATATTGTTCAGATTTTGATTTATTTTAATTTTTCGTCCCAGAAATTTGTCAGTAAAGGTTGATATGAATCGATTGCATTATTCTACTCTGCTAACGAAATATTTAAATCAGACTTTGAGGCATAGCTTGCGCCATGCTGAATTCTCCTTTATTTTTTATGACACTTCTACACGGATGAAACTTGTCTCGGAGACTCGTCTCCAAAGCGCGTACTTCTAAGAGTTATTATATATTGCGGAACTGAATAAGATTAACACTATTTTGTAAATTTAGTCCAAATTCTGTTTTATTACACTACACTTTTCATTGTGTTAAATGATAGAACGTTTTCGGGAACAACTTCCAATTATCAATATTATAATTCAACTAAAATTAAAAACACTTTCAGACAGTAATATATGGTGTGTTTGGAGGTAGCAGTGGTGGGGGTGGGGGGAGAGTTAAAATGGATAAGACAGGGAATTTAATGGGCGGTATTTGAATACTTGTTATGTTTTTATTGTTAAAAAATGGAATAAAACAGAGTTTTAACTCAATTTACAAAATAATCATGGAATTTCACAAAATTTCACCAAAAACCTTTGAATAGTTAAGATTTCTAAATTCTAGGTTAATGACAAAAACTTAAACAAGCGTAAACACAATTATTCCGCCACTCAATAAAATCTATCTCATTGAGAACCAAGGTGAATACCCATATTATAAGATATACTAATTGTATTACACTGTTTCTGGAGAAGGTTTATGGATGACATAATCTTTAAATAAATAATTATACGAGTTAACATTAACGAAATTCAAAAAATTGTGCAAATCGTACCTAGCGTCCATACATAATAATTGTCATCTTTTAGAACGAAGCTGTGTAAATATTAAAAAATTTCATTTCAAAATATATAATATTTTACCATATTAAAACATGTATATATTATGTAATCTGTTTTTTTTTTTATATACATTTCATATGTAAGTAATTATTAGTTGCTATTAAAAATATAAGAAATGAATAATATCATTTCTGAACTCTTTTATTACTGTTTTTATAATTTATGTTTTGGCCAAGTGCTAATCCGGGGGATTTTTCTACTGCACTTGGTTACTGTAATTCTATGCAAATTTAAACCTATTTACAAACACTCGCAGTGTTTGTATTGTACTTGATATAAAACAAAACAATGATGTTACATTAAAATCATTATACAAGCCAATTAATCACAGTAGCACGTACCATTTTACATTTACGGAATGAGTCTTTTATTCTTTTAAATTTACCCACAAGATGGCACTACTTTCCTAATGTATTATTCTATAGAACAGAACACTAAAGGTACCAAATCAGTACAAAAGGAATTAAGTTTATTTTTTCAATTTAAAAAATAACAATGAATGGGACACCACAATGAAACTACAGGCAGCCAATTCGCTCGTGAGGTTGATGGATAGTTATCTATCTATCTATATACAATACATAAATTTGATCTCCAGAAATCTACACCGTTTTACTGGATTTGATCAAATTATGCATAGTCACCCTTTCCCTGGGTACCCCATCGCTAACCCTCAATACAAATGTATATTTTAAAGATTGCCATTTGACCAATAGGACCCATCCCATCCGTGACCAATCTCGAATTGTTGGGCTTGTGATAATGGCGATGACGAAAATAATGATAATCACTCATCCTCTCCCCCTGCCAAGACCAAATTTTGCGTATATTATTACTCTTTAGGATCTGCGCACAAACAAAGGCACCCCCTCGCCATTCTAACCATTGCCCTGAAACCCATGCATCGCAGGGCACGCACCGCTGGTACGCATTGTTCGCCCGGTAGATTAAGTACGAACAAATCTGCAGAAATTAAAACGAAAGATTCATGTAACAGCAGAATAATTAAATTTAGCTTGGTTAAGCTCTACTGATTGAAAATACAATAATATAGACACCTGTTTCAACAACGGTAAGTTACTAGTTTTAAATCGATCTTCCAATTAAGATTCTATTAGCTTACGTTAGAGGATGTTGGGCATATTTCGTGGCCTATCTACAATCGCTATGTACCCTGCCTACTGTAACCTCCTTTCTATTAACTTTCTCAAGATATCTAGCTACATTTCAAGCTTTTAACCTCCTCCATTCTCGGGTTTGATAATCATGTACTGGGCCGTAAACCTTGTGAAAGATCTTAACTAATTTTACAGAATAATACATTTAAAAATATATATATATTTTATATTAAATTTTTCGACAATGGGTACCGCCACTGCACTTTTAATAATCTGAAAAGACATTTGGCGTTAAAGTTTGTGCAGCTGCGACAGATTTGATTATCCGTTTCCTAATAAATGACAAGTTTATTATTATTCCCTTCGGACGATAAGTGCTAAACTCCATCTGTGTACTCGGTACCCGTAATGTAAGTGGGCACGAAACACAAGAGACAATCATTCAGTCGGTTTCTTCAGTTCAGTGCGTGACATTGTTGCTAATTGTCGGATGGACGCGTACATCAAAGATTATTGGAAGTAAGTGAATCATTTTTATTCTTATACTTAAAACTAGCGCAAAAATAATTGTTTTCGTTATCGAATATTACGTTTGTTTATACGTACTATTGTACTTTAAAATCAATGATATATATATTTTTAATTAACCGAGTTATGAAATTGGTGTAATGAGATTTTATGTGAGTGAGGAAATACGTTTACAGTAGATCAATGAATAGAGAACGATTATGGGTCTGACGGAAAGATTGAATTTTCTTTAAATTTTACGCATTATTACATTATATATTGAATTTTTTACACCTATTATTTTGCGTCTTTTTAACGAATAACATAATATTTTCATTTACATGGTTTCATATAAATATATAGCCCATCACTTATATATAATATTATATATATATAATACAAATGTTTTAAATGCCTACGTGTATTTTTTATACGTGATCAAATCAACAAGAAGTAAGATGTAGAAGCGAGGTATTTTTTTTTCACGAGAATTTCACCCAATCACCTTTTGAAACATATCATTCTATATAACTACATATGTAGTTGAAATAAATATTTTGCAAAGGCAGTGTATTTATGTAAGCTACTTACCCAAGTATCTATGTCTTATAATCTTGTAAATTCGTGTTGAATATATCAATTTCGATATTGAAATCATTTTCTAATAGGTACATCATACACGTACATCGAACAAGCAGTGGAATATCGCTTTCTCGTAGCGATTTAATATAAAAACATTTGTAAGTAGTGTTTAGCGAGTACGACAGACGTATCCATAATGGTTTCTGTGAAAAATGTAATAATACACCAACATTATGATGTTCCAATTTTAAAACATCTAGTTTGTTTTACTATTTTGAATAAATGTTCGTTCAGAACTAAAAGGTCACAGAAAGACATTGTGATTTTATATATGTAATTCTTCTAATTAATTTTGCTTTTAATTATTAACTAAAAATTACTATATGAAAAATATTAAAATTGAAAGAAAACTATTTAAATAAATAAAGTGTATATGTGTGTGTGTGTGTACACTAAAATAATTAATTCAGATCACATCACATCACAATTTCGAACTTGAGTTCAACATATATTACATAAAAATTTATTAACGATATGTTACATTTTTTCAATGATTTAACTCATTGAATTGTTGAGATTTTTATTATTATTTAGAGAAGTATAAAAGATATTTGTGTAGGTATTGATTTTGGTTATTTACAACCTACATTTTTCAGAATATTGACTGATAACAATATATATTCTTTATCTACATGTGATCTGGATTAGCAATGAAAGATTGTTATATTATGTGTATTTTCTGATAATGTAAAGATTGTGTAATATTGAGAGATAAATGGAATTTCGTTTTTTCTTAAAACGTGAATTAAAAAAATTCTATGCCGTAATTTGTATTTATCATTTAGATTTCAGATAGGTGTTGAAATAGTTTGTTTAAAAAAAAAGTGTGTAACTTAACAAATGATGGATTTTTTTTTTCAAATTAACTTGAATCAAGTGTTGTCTGAGACTAATTAGGAAAAAAAGATATTAGAGAAGTACATTTAATAGGAAAAGTAAAGTAACATACGGTTCAAGCCGTTAATAATAAAAATACAGAAAACGCTGCACAATTAATATACAATTTTATAATGCAGATAATATTAAAATGTCATTTTCTTAGAGGTCACAATATCGATAATTTCTAAGAAAAATCATTTATTGCCGATTTCAACAATTTCGGTAAACAAATGCGGATAATTCATCACTTTCCACTGTGTTTACTATGAATCATTGCAAATTAGTTATCATTCAATACTATAACTAATGTGAATAATTGCTGGTTAGTAATCACTTTCTACTAATACTCCGAATAATTTCTGATAATTAATTACTTTCTACTGTGACTGCATCGTTCAAAATAACAGGACTTTATTTCAGTCGCTAGCTACGTATAATATTATAACGCCATTAATCTCAATTTGCTGCAAATAAGTGGAAAATTAATTGCAGACTATATAACCACTCAACAATCTTAAGCATCTCATTCGAATCTTCGATGAATAGGTTTCTTCCCTGCAGTCTCTGATACTGTCTTTAGGATACATGGTCGGTTCAATAGTCAAAGTTTTCTTTAACCTTCCATAGATATCGATATAATTTTTAATTTTTTTTATTTATTTATATTTTCCTTGGTTTTCTTTTTCTTAATATTATATTTATTTTGTAACTTTAATATATTATCTTTATAGTGAATTGGTTTAAAAAAATATCTGATCACGCTTGAATAAACGCAGTATTATATTATTATTATAATTATGCTTACTTCTTGATATTTCAAGTTCTATATAACTGCGTAGAATGTTCTCGAATTTATGATGATGCTTACTTCTCGATATTTCAAGTTCTGTATAACTGTGCAGAATGTTCTCGAATTTATAATGACGCTTACTTCTCTATATTTCAAGTTCTGTATAACTGTGCAGAATGTTCTCGAATTTATAATGATGCTTACTTCTCGATATTTCAAGTTCTGTATAACTGTGCAGAATGTTCTCGAATTTATAATGACGCTTACTTCTCTATATTTCAAGTTCTGTATAACTGTGCAGAATGTTCTCGAATTTATAATGATGCTTACTTCTCGATATTTCAAGTTCTGTGCAAAATGTTTTCGAATTATCCATCACATAATTTAATCGTATAAAAATAACTGGACTTAAATCCTATAAAATTAATTATATATTCCTTTTAATATCTCAAATACTTCTTTGAAGAATATTATTATACTGTTTCTACTGCCATTTTTGATCGCTTCGTAGAAACTTTTCAATTAAAAGTTTTACCCAATAATCCAGTATTTTCCTTTATAATTTATGTATATAGTTAGAATCAATATTTCACAAATGCTTTTAAAACATTTTTCTTAAAAACTTCGACTGGTTCATCGAGATGGAAGAATTTAAAAAATATATTTTTTCCGATTGCTGCCTATAGTAACAGATGTATTTAATTCAATGCCTTCACTTCATAACTTATTTGAATATAATATAAAAATCGAATACATTCACGTGGCATATTAATTAAATTTACGCAAATTTAGATACAGTAACTTTTGATTTTACACACAGTAACAATTGATAAATAGGAACATAATTTCTATGAAATTGTTCACCATTGGATTATGTTCATCAACATTTCGTGAACATAAATGAAACTTTTATCTCAAAACTCGTGTAAATGACAGTATCCGTAGAATTGAGCGCAGAACGAGCTGTCACGCATTGTCTCTTGTCTTGTTAGAAAAAGTTACTTCAGATTAATATATTTTAAAAATTTGCTTATTATTAAGGGGAATATATTCTTATTGTGAAGTTGTAATTATTCAGAACACAAGTCTGTGATATTTTTTTTAAATACTAATTAATTGTTTTAATTAGAAAGATATACATATAAGTTTTTCTTTGTTTATTCTTGCGTTTTGAATTATAGTAGGTATACATTGTTTCCTGAAGAAGGGATCATAGGTCTTGAAACATGTTGACGTATCAATTTTTGATGTGATAAACATTTTTATTTGTGTGTTTATTGTGAATAAAATGTTATTCTCAAGTTTACCCTCTCAGAAATTCTGTCCCTTCTAGAATAAAAAAGATTCCGATTCATATGTATAAAACTTGTAGTTCATGGTTCCACCTAATTCTCTATCACTTTCATGTGTTGCTCCTAAAAAATTTCGGAGTTCATTCTTTATGGCGAATCAGGTTTAAAAAAAAAACCTAATCACGCTGGAATAAACACATTATTATTATTATTCCTTTCCCAAATATTTAGCATGTTCTATCACTACCGTATAATGCAATTGGTCTGAGAATAGTTTTATAAATTTAGCTTGGCTTAACTTTCCTTTTAACTATTTTCATAGTAGGTATAGCGTTATTGATATCTACTCCGAGATATTTGTAATTCTCAAACACATACATAGACGGAATGTCTACCCACGTCCTCCATATTGATGCTGCGTGGTCTTCTCGTCTTTCGTTGTATATTTCGTTTTATTTACGTTTATTCTCAAACAAACCGAGACTTCTTCAACATCCATCCTACTTCTTTAATATATATGTCATATATATATGTATGCTAAATATTCAAATATAACGTGTATCGATTACAAATGGATTAATTAATTTTTTATTATTTAAAATTATTTTATACGCAATTGTATTTGGGTCTTTTAGTCAATCAAGAAGTTTAGCCAGTAGCCTGCTTATTAGCCAAACGCCCTGACTTATGCTGATATTACACTTTTGAGACAGTTAATTAATTTGCATATCTAGAATTTCTAATAACAAGCATAAACAAATCTTAGAAAGAGATGAAAGAAAACTCGTGAGTGTAAATCATTGTTATTAAGTACTGCCAACCAAAACAGATAAATTCGAAAATAATGTCCAGAAAACCAAAGATAATTATATAAAACTCTAATACATAATGTACATGTCAGAATTCTGGACTCTTATAAAGAAAGATGAAGTAACACCAGATGTATTTGAAAGGATCATCAGGAGAATTTTCAGAGTTTTTAAAGACTATGGATTATAGCCAGGTATCCAGGTAGGTAATCCAGGAACTTTATGACCTATATATGAACTTTGATGGCTAGGCCTATAAAACCTATAAATGATGTGCAATCTTCAAAATGGCTGCTAAATAATAAATCTGAAGGATGTTGAAGAATATGCCGACCCAAAATCTATCCTCTTTTGGCGATCGCAATTGGTGGAAAGTGGCCCAGAACGGAGATAGCAATCTTAAGTACAGACCATTCAAACGTGTGATGTGGCTTTATTCGCAGTTTGGGTAGGGCGACTCTTCAGTGAGCGAACCTAATGATTTTTGGCACCAATACATTTTGACAAACATATTTCGAGAGCAATGATATTATTTGATTTCTTCACGTTGAAATTTTTCATTATATGACTACATTCAATTTCATAAAATTGAAAACAACTTGACTACCAGTTATGTAATATATGTTCAGCGGTGTATAAATAAAAAATGATCAGAATGCAACTCTTCTTCTTTGCTTGCCATATCCCGCTCATCTAGATTAGGCTACTTGCATGATTCTTCTCAACTTTGTTATATTCTGTGCTACAAGACTTATTGGAGCTATTCACGTAGCTCATGGTCTCACCGGTCACGATACTTGTTATTTTATGAATCACGTGATCTTCCTTACTTCGCTTACCTACCGTCTGAGTTCGTCTTCTGTAATTTTTTAGGAATATGGACCGCCCGAAAATAACGACGGATATAAAGATATTGTATTTTGCTTACCTTGTAACTCCATCAGTCCATCTCACTAAGTTAACTACTAAAGTTCCGTGTCCACATAAAGAAACACGATACGAAAATATCAGAGACTTAGATGAGATGCGTTTCTCAATATCATTTACACATGCTGAGATTTTGATCCGGTGATTTATATTTGGATTGATTTATGTTTAAATTGGTTTACTTGAAACATCTTCCCAAATTCCTCCGAATGATTTATAACAGTGCACAATTTTTTTTTTTTTTAATAAACGAATTATTTTTGTGAATTTTAAATACCCATAGACCTTCTTCTTGACCCATAGACCGTAATAATGTTTACTTGTAGCACCCGTGTGTTTGGCACATCATTTCAGATATTTGGTACCTAATAAATTGTTCATAATATTGGTAAGCTCAAAACCACCTGCAAAATATTCAGTTTATTTTAGATTAGCGGCACGCGAAAAAAAAAAAAAAAACTTTGCCACGGAGAAATATTTTATTCATTGGAACACACATAGTTAATCGCTTGAGAACGAATCACGTATCCAAATCGTTCACACGTGTGGACACATAATAATTTGTCGACTTTTACGTTTCCTCATTCTTACAGTGCCGGATATCATTATCTATTTACGAAAACGAAATGCCGAGTAAATCTGTTAATTCAAAATGAAGGATAGCTTTGTTGAAACGAAATACGTCTCATTTATTCCTTTTAATAATGTAATGGAATTGTACAGGATGAACGCCGACTCAATCTCAATCTCAATCCGTAAATCCGTTAACACTTATTTTATTCAACAAAACTCTTGAAACCACGATTATCTTGAATTTCATTACACTGTGTAATAGCAAATTCAGTGAGCTCAAATTCTCATAATAATACGTAATTATTGTCGAAATTCTCTCGTTAAAACCCAGCTTCTGAAGGTTTTAGTTTCCGTCAGACTGACTCTCGCTGGTGGCATTTTGTGTTCACCGAGCGTGAGGTAATTGGGTGGTCGATGGTGGATAATCGATACCGTCAGCAGAAGCCTGAAATGAATATATTAGTAAAATAGATATTGAGATATCTATTTTAGATAAATCACTAAAGCGAGTTTTCTACACTCTTAATAGTACGCGCAGTTCATGTATACGTAAACTCACAGACTACCAAATATATAGACATGAACTTTCCCAATATTTTCATTTCAGTGTCACCCACATAATCGCTTTGGTACGACTTACGCAATCAAATAGCTCCGAGACTTTTTTTAAAAATATGACTCGATTGGAACAAAAATTTAAACGCTGACAATATAATTTGCATTCATGTAAAAAATACGTCTTGTTTACTAATTTAATTTAATTTAATTTTTCAGAACATAATTTCGTGATAATTATAACAATTTTTAATCACTTAGAAAAATACATGGAAAAAATCTAACTCTTGAAAAAATACATAGTCATCTTGTTTACTACAATGTTTCTCAAAGATATTTGAGTAGAACGTGTTAGGTACAGTTTTTTTCTTTTAGGTAAGTAATTATATTATTTTTAAATAAATCACATTTTATTTGTAGTGAGATAAGTGATAAGATTAATTTTATTTGTGTAGCTTTCTAACGAATAAGATTCGGCTAGAGTTTGCAATGGACAGTGCTGAGTTTATGAATCATCTCAGAAATCAATGACTCATTGAAAGATTTTCGTAGATATAGCCCTTAAGTTATTTATCTAAATTTGTTTTAAATATACATTAATATCACTAATATTTACATTTGTGTATTACAATATTACTAGACATTTTATTTATCTTACAGCCTAGAACTGGGACGTTTTCACATAGTAGATACACTTAATGTACTGCAATTGGATTCATATTAACAACTTACTAAAATTGTTATATTTTATAATTATCAACATACATTAGTGAGTTAATAAATAAATGGTATTATAAATAATATTAAAGCTGCTTACTTAATACTGGACTTATCAAATTAGATGCAATTTATACAAGTTTAATTTCATACATAGTCTAATTGTGTTCATTTGTTTTTAGAGTAATATATCAGGTCAACGAACGCGTCATTTACCTCCCTCTTGAGATCCCAGGTCGCAGGTCTCAGTGTAAAATGGTTAATGTTTATATATTATTAACCATCTAGTTCAATAAATTCATAAAAATTGTTTAAACTATTCTTAAAAAAAATATGTAGTTTACAAAAGGCCCAAAACGATAACAAATAGTTCATAAATAAATAATTTCTTGCAAGATTTTTAAATAAAGTACAATTGGACACTATGCCGATGTGAGAAATGTAATTCGCGAGGCTCACGCGGCACGAGGGTTGCGCTCCGACTCGTTAAAATCGTGGAACGTATAACTTTCATAATATAGATAGAGAAACAAAATTGCATGGATTATGCAAACATTTTTTACATGTTAAAATCATAACTACTGAAAATATAATCACATTGTAATATAACATATTGTAGACAGCATAAGAAGAAAGTTAAAGAAATAATCTAAATAACAGATCCAAAAACACATAGTAAATGCAAATCCAGTGGTGTAATACATAACACGATGCACTGGACAGGAGCCCAAAATGCCACCTTTTGCCAGTGTCGATACTTTTTCCTACGTTAATATAAGCTAATATTTTTTTAATCCAACACGGCAAGATATGTAATTAAAGTCATTTAAAAAATATTCTTCTTCCTCTTTTAAATAGGTAATCCATCCTTCAAGAGTGATTTGTGCCATTAATCAAGTTTAAACTTTATTTTATAGAAAAAACTACTATAATATTATAGAATAGGAAATATTATATTACAAGTCAATACCATTGTCGTTCAAAAAATTTGCTATTATATAGATTAAATGTGGCGAGTTAAGGGAAAGAAGATGACACAAGTTAACCGGGGGTTGAAAATTACTATTGACGAGATTACTGCAAAAAAAACCTGTGATCCGCAATGAACAGGCAAAAAAGAGTGGTCAAGGGTTTCCTCTTCGGCACCACTCTCACACATTGGGGACTATTAAGTTCAATATGAATAAATGTGAGGCTACCTGGCAACGTCCAATTCTCGCCCAAAAGATTCTACAATACAATACATTTGATATCATTACATTTCTCAGAGAATTTGTTAATATCGGTTTCGGGGAGATCTGAGTTATAAATCTACAACGTTCTACATCTTCTTGGACATCGAATGATACATTAAAAAACCATATAAAATAAATAAAAATGCTATTAAACATATACCACTGTATATAATCTAAGATGGCTGACGCTCCGTCACTATCAACATTCGTGAAAACCGATATAGTGTTGTTGCAAGATGGTCTAATTTAAAAAAATTAATACGAGATTTGGAAATTTAAAAACTATTTTATCATATGTACAAATTATCGATGTGTACAGTAATGCCCTCCCCGCTAATATATCGGATTACGGACCAGACCATCGTCATAAAGAAAGGCGAGATTTTTTTTCGTGTTGCAAATAAATGCATGCAAATATCTAACACTTTCATTTTTTTATCATGATTCGTGAAACATAAATAAAAAATTTAATAAACATACAGAATGAAACCTGGACGCGGTCCAAGTTTTGTCGATCCTCTGAAATTGCAGGCAAATTCTGAAGAAGACCTTTGATCTGATTTGCAAAGATAATATTTGGCATCGCAATTGCAACCTTGAAGTCTACGAGCTTTATGATGATGAGCCCGTCTTCGACAAATTTATTGAAATCCAACGGCTTTGATGGGCCGGGCATCTGGCTCGGATGGAATAGTCTTCACCGTGAGCGCACTATACATTTCATAAATCAAATAGGTAGAATTCAGAGAGACTTGTAAGCTCACAATGGTCGACTGCCGAAACAAGGGACAGAACAGAGAGGAATGGAGAAGCCGAAGTGCCATGATGATAAATTATTTTATACGTACGTACATTAACTCGTCACGCCCCCGTCCCCCAATTTCGTACTAGAGTAATCTCAGAAATAAACGTGACGGAAAGTGACAAGACAAATACGTTGAACTCGTAACCATCGTGAATACATATTTTATTCAGTATGCGTAAACGTCAATGATACGTTTTGACATTTTTTTGAAATTCGGAAGCTACAAAACTCAACATATTCGAATATTAAAATATTTTTTTTAATTCCGTTAGGCAGGTCAAGAACTTCTTTGTAAATTCAGTACCTACATGGTGTCCCTATCTAAAAAAATAAAACATGCTTAGTTTACTTAATTACACAAAGTACATAACAACCGTTTTATAACACATTCAATTTTGAAATTGTTTTAAATACACACAGCGTACTAATTGGATGGTGTTCTGAAACAATTGTATTATATTTATTTTATTTGTAATCATTCAACACTGCAAGCATATTTCATCTGATCCCTATCCACCTCTCCTTGATTTAAAAAAATATATCTATTACCTACCTACACAAAGTAAAATGATAAACAACATTTTTTTTATAAATTAGATATAAAAAATAAATGTAATAAAATTGTATTGCTTCCATCCTTCCCTCCCAGTGAGCAGGCACATATCACACATACATTAAAGGATATTTGCAATTAACCATGACAGTTCTAATAATGCTGACTTGATTTTTTTAATGATCTAATACCGTATAAAAATTGTAATATATTTATTTTGTAAAAAAATAATATTTCTACTATTTACAAGGCGTATATACTATCTTAAACTATTACGATCATTTAATTATGACCGACAAATAAATTATTATAATTGATAAATTTTAGAAAGTTAAGATAACTCGTAACACATTATCAGATCATATTCGATATTTGCATTTATGCGTATTATCAATATTGACACTTTTATAATTGTAATACAATGTCTATAATTCATATTAATACATATGTTTTAAAAATATTTAATCAGAAAGATAAGAATGTTATTTTGATGCATTTTTATTACATATGGCATAATATAACCATGCATATTTATTAGTAACTTTATTTTACCCTTATCGACGATGATTTCTCAACGAGACTGATCTCTGAAACTCAGTAAAGGTGCATATGTACTGAATATCTCATTTTAATTCAACTATCCATGGTACAGTTTAATACATTAACAATGATTCATAAAATGCTTTATCCGCTTTTGAGATGAATCTCCGGGGCTTTGAGCCAAAAAATTCAAGAGTCTTCTGAGTAGACTCTATTCTGCTAAAATTAAATTATGTTTTTATTAACATCAAAAATAAAATTATAATGTAATATCACCGTAATATAATAGGAACTATTAAACTATCTAACTATCTTACCATCACACCGTTTTCTCGAGAGAATGAAGCGCCACACTCTTCTACTTTGACACATAACTATCGCCTAATCCATTTTCACACATCTTCTCGTACAACCTGTTCGATTGTAGACGCATCTATTGTAACATAATCGTCTTCCATCTTTCCGCAGACGGAAGATGGTTATATTACAAGTCTTTTTACTATTTATTCAGCTTCTATTTATTTATTCATTCTAAGGTACAAAGAATATTATTATATATTTGGGAATTTTTAGGTAACGTACTGTGAATTTATAAAAAAATGTTCTTTACCCATCTATGAGGACATGAAAGAATAAACAATTATTTTAATTTTCACAACTAAATTTTATAATTCACACACGTTAGGTTATTGTCACTACCATACTTTCGAGAGGTGCAGTCCCTCTCATCATCTGGTGACGACTAAACTAAATACAGTTTTGTAGTCTATTCGGGAAATGGGGCGGGGTTTGAGAAGAGGGAGGCGGTTTCGATCGATGACGGGAATATGGACAGTAAATTTGAAGTGTTAGGGAATGTTATGTAATTAATTAGTGTTTTCTCAAAATTTTAATTCTTTTGTATTTCAAAGGTTTCCAAATCATTAATTATTAATCGTTTATAAGATACCGAGTGGAGAAGTTTTAATTTATGACTATCGAAAGAGTGGTTTATTTAAATTATGCGATAGAAATTTTCAAGAAGTTATTTTTTAGGCAGTGGTGATATTCTTTTATTCTCGTATTTAGATTTCCCGCGGTTTGTCCTATACATTTTTTAACGCAATCTCCACGAGTTATTTCATATATTCCGCTTTTTTCTAATATGTATATTAATTTTCGTTTTTGAATTGAATTGAATTTTGCCGATGTTGTTATTGGTTTAAAACGTGGGTTTTATATTCAAAGGGAAATTATATAGGAAATTTTATAGGAAATTGGACCAGTATATAATATTTTCCGCCAATAAATATTTTCGGTGGAGTTAGTTTTATGTCCCGAGTACGAATATGTTTCCGAGAGTTTTTTTATTAATTTTTGATTTTAGTATTTCATCAATTATATTCATTAGGTATATATGAATACCTATTAAAAAATTAATTTAAAAAATAATACACCCCTAGTGCTCCCTTACACAAAGTGCAATGCTGAGAAATGATTTTTAAATTTTTTTTTCTTCCTTCCTTACCAGTGAACTACACAACAAACACACACACGTAATTTTTACACATAACCTTGGAATACTAATTTTAATCATTCGATGTCAACGACATAATCATTATAGGTAACAATTATGTCAATATTGTCCAATTAATCTAATTTATTGTCGGGATATAAAATACTTAATCTTTATACGACGCTGTACTTTACTTTGGAGAAATTTATCTTTAAATGGAGCTTTTCGATTAATCTTACTAGTTAAGTAGGTATATTTATAAAATTCTCTAGAAACAGTAATAATATAATAATGATATATAGAACTTCTGTATAACAATTTTTTCTTGAAAGTTTTTAATGAATGTGGGAACTTTATAGATATTTGTCGATATTATATTAACTATATATATTCAAAAATAGATATTAATCTGTACTATTTTTTAATATAATTTTTATTATATTTGCACATTCTTGAGAAATATTATTTTTTTAGGATTATCTTCATAACGCTTGTCAAATATGGGGTCAACTAATGAATCTAACCCTGAGCTAAAATTTCAATGTTAAAATATTGTTCACAAATGAGTACAACGTAATTATTAATATTACTGTGATTATTTGTAATGAATCGTGTAATCGAGTAATAAATGTCACAAAGCTCTAGAGGAAATAAATTATTTAATAATAATTTTCGCTTTACAAAATTTAAATATATATTTATTCAAATAGATTACATTTACGTCTCACGTGAATTATGCACAGTGTATTCAAATTATAAACAATACTCTGTTTTAAGGCTTCACAGGCTATAAAATTTAACGTTAATTCGAAATACCGTTACGCTGATGTAATGTTTTTAATAGGTAATAATAAATGATTTCTAAGATACGTTTCGCTGTCGGCATTTCTTTAATGTTTTTAAATCATCTTTGGGAAGTAAAAAATAAACAGATAAATTTTTTTGTAGTTGGAACCTTTTAAAAAAAGCATTTTCTTTACAAACAATTTATTTTTCCGGTTCGAATTTCGAGGTGTTCTATGCATACGAAATAACGTTATTTGTCGCGTAAATCTTTGTTAGATAGAAAGGTTTTGATGTAAACACATTCGAGACAAGTTGTCAAAAATGACTAATTTCTAGAATTTCATCCATGTTTTATCACATTAATTCTGTGGAATAAAATAACATGTGTATTCATTCAAATTAAATAACCAAAGAGAAAAATATTTATGCAGCTTCTCAGTCAATTCCTTATAAAAAAACAATGTTATGTCATTATTTTAATTTTATTTATTATACATCACGCTCTACATAACGACGCACATAAAATGTTTAATATGAATAATAAAACGTTGTTTTCCTTTGATATCAGTGTAAAACCATCCAATTTACGAAATTTTCAATTTATTTTGTGAACAAGTACAACATCAATTCATATTGAACCTAAATTATGCCTGAAAATTACATGTCATCGTAATTTTTCTTGAAAAAATTGGAGATCAATAGATTCCATGTCAGCTCTTGCCGGATCCAGCGGCGTATTAACCATTGTATCATCAACACTAAAATAGTAATCTTTTATTATACATAAAAAATATTATTAATACTTAAAACTACTTAATCATCGTTTTTTATACTTACATAAACAAACTAACATTAAATTGTAGTTGAAGCTTCAAAGCACGTGAGTGAATACTAAATCACTATACAATATTATTTAAAATCGTCAGTTTATTAAAATACGAAGCTTTTTAAAACCATTAAAAAATTCATTATTATTTTACAAATTGAATGATCCATAACTCTATTCATTTATAACAATTTAATCATTTGTTTTATACTGATTTGTCTCCGAAATCTTGATTCACAAAAACTACAATCCATGTACACAGGAAATTTCCATATTAAGCCAGTTTTCTGGCACATTGGAAACCAATTTCATGATTGCGATCTTTTTAATAATGCCTGCATTGTCTTAATTACAAGAAATAATATTAGTTTCACATTAGTCATTTCTAAATTATGGTTTAAAAAAGTCTAATCTTGGGAATACTTCTGATATAAATGAACAAAAAAGATGAATTAATATTGAAAGTCCCCCTTTAAAATATTTTTTTTTCAATTTAGTATCATTAATTATAAACAAGTTGTTGCAATAAGTAGAGATTAGTATTTTATAAATCAACAAATAAAATAAATATGTTAATAAATATAAATGAAGTGTCAAATAATGTTAAATATCAATTAATTAAATTAGATTAATTGAATCATATTCATCATGGTTATAAACACATTTATAATTTAATTAAATTTGTACTGTGTTCCTTCCATACACAAAGGATAGAGCGCCATACATTTCTTTCACATTAATGCTTTTTTTTATAAGTTTTCGGCGATTCTCATATTTGTATTGTATCATCCATAACTTCTCATCCATACATCCATTTTTACATATTTATCCTTCATACTTCCATCCACAATTCGCTTAATATATTTAGTGTACACAGTTCCCTTATCTTGCATACATTCTTCTCTTATATATATATATTATTGGCGCTCTTCTCTTGAGTATTTCAAATCTTAATAACAAAGCATCGTTATCCCTGCAGGCACTCGTCCATCTATATTTTCCTATCATCCAGAGAAAAATAAATTCTTGAATCTCAGTTATTCACGCGTATTTAGTTACAGTTTCATAGTCACAGTTTCATTTGCATCTGGATCACCTTACATTTGAGCACATTCCTTTATAGTCCACATTCCATTCATTTTATTCACATATTTTATTTATAATCATTAGTCATTTATAATCTCATTCTATACCATATTCACTACAATATATGCAAAAATTTATCATACATCTATATTTATATGGCCATAATAAAATTATCTTCTAACTTGTAATTAATTGTAGGTATGATTTTTTAATGAATTCTAAAGTGAGCTGTACACTACGAAACTTTTATCTCGAGAGTAGCTCTAATAATCAGTACACGTTCCCCGCTGAGATATTTCTTTAAACATATTAAATTGTGAATATGAATTAAATATATTAATTAGAAAGATATACATATAAAATCAATTTTATCGAAAAGTATTGTTGTTGCGCCACCGGGATTCGAACCTGGATCTCTTTGCTGATAGCAGACTCGAATCCCGGTGGCGCAACATCAATATTTTTCGATAAAATTGATTTTATATGTATATCTTTCTAATTAATATATTTAATTCATATTTAAAATATCACAGACCTATGCTCTGAATAATTATAACTTTACAATAAGAATGTGTTCTCCTAATATATTAAATTGTATTTTAAACGTGGAGGAAATTGGGCCGACCAATTTGTGTTGACCTTTACAGCCACTCTCGAAACACACATATTTCGATGGAGAAGGTCCAAAATAAAATAAATAAACACAGCAGCATTTTGTGTTCCAAAGTATTAGTTTAAGTTTAAGATAATCCTGTAGTGGTCCAGCTAAACGATCATCAAATTATTTTAGGTATTAAATACGACAGTTCAAATCCCAGTTTGAAAAAAATTGGTAATCCATTATATAGGCTTAGTATGAATTTCCAAGTAAAATTTCTTCGCATTGTACCATTTTGCAGAGTTCTCCGCGTATAAAAATAGCTTTGACATTTTTTACATTAATATATTCTCATGAAAAATTAAAAAAGTTATCTAAATTCTTCAAGTACTTGGATACTTGGTATGTCAGAATCATTTCGCATGAATGAATGAACGAATGGAACGCAAGCGTAATAGAATCAAAAGAGATCAATCGGACATTTTACTAAAGTACGGAAATGTAAAGATATATAAAATTAAATACATTCTTTGTCCTGATTTTAAATGGTCGGACGTTCACTCATAATGAGATTTTTATTATATCACAAGTCATAATGAGATTTTTATATTATACTTTAAATTTTTGTTTTACGCATGTCCGTATAAAAGATAAATTTTAAAAAGAAAACATTACATTTAAAATATCCTGAAAGCATAAAAAATTCAGCATTATAGT
This sequence comes from Eubasilissa regina, assembly GCA_022840565.1. Taxonomy (NCBI): domain Eukaryota; kingdom Metazoa; phylum Arthropoda; class Insecta; order Trichoptera; family Phryganeidae; genus Eubasilissa; species Eubasilissa regina. Next base: position 36,035,892 of record JAINEB010000018.1, read on the forward strand.
TAAACTCGCAGCTCGTACATATTTATGTAATGAACGGTCAATCGTAAATCCTGTATGAAAAGCAAAATAAAAAATATAAATTCTTTACATGTCTCAGACACGCGTACAGTACAATTTTTACGTATAACATGTTTTTTTTTTTGTTGTATAAACATATTTATAAGTTCAGTTAAAAAGTTTTAATCCATATACTTATATATTAGGTTATCCCATAAATCATGCGGTATTTTTAAACTTTTTTTTATTTTTTAAAATTAAGATAAAAAAAATATTTTTTTTAATCAAAAATATACTCTCTTTTATTTTCTACAATGCTCTTCTATCTTTCTGGTAGACTTGTAAAACACCTCTTCCACCTGTCCGTGACGAAAAATACTCCTTCAGTACTTATTTTTTCCGTCCAAATGATTTTGAAGACGAATATGGTGGGTGGGGCATCATTTCCAAGAAAAGGTTCATTCCTGAGACGTGACAGCAAAGAAGAGCGCACATTCACTCTCTGCACGCGATTAGACTCTGAAAGTTTATGAGAAACCCGTTGATCTAATTTTCTGACTCTTCCGATGGCACGCAGGTGTCGATGAATGGTTGAATAATTAAATTCCAGCTTCCCTAATAGTTAAAATGGGATTTTGTTCCACCAGGGTTTGCAGGATATCCTCATCGAGCTTTACAGATTGTCCAGGATAGACTCGCCTTCTAGGCTGTAGTTTCTGACTCAGAATTTCTAAAATCACCGTTGACACCGGTTTACTCTAATTGTCCGATCCCCACACACTGCAATAATATTTTTCGCACTTTCCATTGCGTTGTTGCTTTTATTGAACTCACAAAGCAAAATATGCCAAATGTGCTCCTTTTTAAGTTCCTACAACTTTTAGTTCGTGCAATTGAAAATTGATAAAACCACATTACTTATGGGATAATATACAATATATGATAATATGATACTTTTAAAATTAGCAATATTAACTTGGTGGTTAAGATTCATATTTTTTATTTATTATCTTAGTTTAATAACCACAATTGAGTTTAAAAAACATCTACCGGTTTCGGAAAACACCTTTTCCTTCTTCAGGATATGTCAAAACTAACTAAAAATATAGCATTGTTTTTCTATTTAATAATGATAATTGGCGTAGGATTTTATACATAAATAACTTTTCGAAACAAATATCTAAACACCTACCACGAGATAGTAGACCAGCATTTTACACAAATAATAGTATAGGAAATTTACTCATAAATTCTAAGGACAAGGATGATAAATTTAACAATTCTGGCGTCTATAATCTTAGTTGTAAGGATTGTGCTGCATTTTATGTTGGTAAAACGGGTAGAAATTTTAATATAAGAGTAAAGGAGCATTTGAGATGTTTGAACAATAGTGGGTTTTCAGAATTTGCTAATCATTTGATAGAAAATAGTCATGGTTTTGATAAAAAATTGGGATTGTCAATTTTTCATATAAACGGTGTAGGTCACAAATTAAATATTTGGAATCGTTGGAGATAAATAAAGCATGTAAAAGTAATCAGGAAATTCTAAACAGCCAACTAAATTTAACTACAAGTCCTATTCTAAAATTTTTTCCTAAAAATTATTCGACTAAATTTGTATTGAGCAGCAATTTGAGTCAGGTACTAAATTTACCTTTTAAATAATTGTTGTTTTTTTTTAAAAAATTTAAAAATAGATTCTGGATAAATAGAAAAACAATGCTATATTTTTAGTTAGTTTTGATATATCCTGAAGAAGGATAAGGTGTTTTCCGAAACCGGTAGATGTTTTTTAAACTCAATTGTGGTTATTAAACTAAGATAATAAATAAAAAATATGATAATATGATAATAATATTTAACCTTAAATATCTGTCTATTCTCTATACAATCTTACACACAACCTTTAACCGATCTAAATCAAATTTTGATAGTTACTTATAAGGATACTGAATAAACATAGATAAGAAACTAAATTAATATCTTAATTAAATAAATTTCTTGAAAGTTCATTAATGCTTCTCATGGCTAGAGTTCATCTCGAATGTTGGAGAAAACGTAACGATATTATCTTATTCGTTGCAAAGTGTTATGTGCAACATTGTTATGTATTTAATGCACTATCGGAATGCATACAAATCGGTATTATACCAGCATAAAATATTATAATCTATTCATATCTCCAACTCCATTTCATAAACCCGTGTAAATAACGCGAGGAAAATGTTCATGTCTCGGCAATATTGTGTTTACTTGTTTCAAGTAATTATCCTGTCTATTAAATGAAACATTGTGTGATCTTGATGATTCAGAAATTATCTAAACACAAATTATACAATGATTTAATTTGTTTTCTTGTTCCCAGGGAGACATTAACACACGCATTACGTTTATGAACCTTGCTTTGATGTTATAAACTGTGATTATAACTGCGATTATGACTGTGATTGATTGTTAACTGTAATGGCCCGTGTCCGCCGATGAGATTTTCGACTTGAGACGACCTCTAAAACATGGATTATGCTACCACTAGCAGATAACTCTCGCCATATCATGTCTCACTTCACACATCAGACATCAAATATCAGTACATTGATCATTGATGTTCTGTTGGATAACTTTAATTCTCCTCTACAATAATTAAACGAAATAAATATTTGTAATTTAATACCTTCAAAATACATACCATAAAAGTAGGTATTTATGGTTTTAGATGACGTTGAGGCACACGTGCCGTCTCGCTGTCAAATCGAACGTCGTGTACACGGGTTAGAGTTGTTGTCTCTTTCTACCAATCTCATGTTGATATTTTCGTTTATCTTCAAATCAAAATCTCCTATCCTATTATATCTAGATGCGATAACCCGTGAATTTAACTGCGATTGAGACTGTGATCGGTGTTTGATTGTAACAATTATCGGTAAACAGTTACCAGTTACTACAGAATAAGCAATCACTGGTATACTAGAAACAAAATTTCTAGTCCTTAAATCACAGTTACCAATCGACGTTACAATCGAACATCATTATTACAGTTTATCGCATCATTAGCATGTAATTATTGTGATCAGATTTGTGAAATTAAGCCTAATTGACATATGATCATCTCACTGCTGTCAATTCACTGCTATATAAAGGCCTTCCTGTATTATTTCTCTCGTATTTTTTGATCATCACCCACTGCTGTCAATTCACTGCTACATAAAGGTCTCCCTGTATTATTTCTCTCGTATTTTCTGATCATCACCCACTGCTGTCAATTCACTGCTACATAAAGGTCTCCCTGTATTATTTCTCTCGTATTTTCTGATCATTACCCACTGCTGTCAATTCACTGCTACATAAAGGTCTCCCTGTATTATTTCTCTCGTATTTTCTGATCACCCACTGCTGTCAATTCACTGCTACATAAAGGTCTCCCTGTATTATTTATCTCGTAATTTCTGATCATCACCCACTGCTGTCAATTCACTGCTACATAATGGTCTCCCTGTATTATTTCTCTCGTATTTTCTGATCATCACCCACTGCTGTCAATTCACTGCTACATAAAGGTCTCCCTGTATTATTTCTCTCGTATTTTCTCCAACCTTTGAAAGTCGGCATTTTTATTTTACTTTTTCGAAATCTCTACAGCACTTAACGAAAGCATTTGAAAGCTGTTTTCTCATAAAAAAAATTCAGTTAACGTTGTTATCCGGCTCGGTTCTTCAATTTATTTTCTGGTGCGAGGAACGACCATAAATATTTTTTTGACGCTTGCGATCTCCAGGCAGGTCAGGCGTAATAGATTTATCCCTCGTCGGGCCCGCTCTACCATGGACGACATCGAGGATTTCATTATACGTGATCCGATTCCTTAAACATTTATATTTCAAATATCATTAATTGACATGGCAGTCACTCTGTAGTGCAGCTTGATTATTTTAAATTTAAATAAACTAAAACTTCGCACTGTACATACAACTGAGTATTATTTTTATCATGACCAGAAACAACTCGTATAAATATCAATAATAAATTTGCCATTTACATATGTTAAAAATAGTATTCATTTATATGCCGAAGTGCGGCAATGGCCAGGGTTTCCGCGATATTAATTTTTTATTGCGAATTTTCGCCGATGGCTATTGCTAAGTAGTGGCAGCTGTGCAGCTGCGGTCGGTATTTTTTAAAATTGCAAATATAATTAAATATTAAGGAGAACACAATTTTATTGTGATGTTAAAGTTTTTTCAGAACATATTTCTGTGGTATTTTAATATAAATTAAATGTATCAATTAGAAAGACGTCCAGAAAAAATCAATTTATCGAAAAAATATTTTTGTTGCTACCGGGATAAAAAAATGAGCTTTTAAAAATGGAATAAGTTAGAAAATTTATCGTCGTTTAGAAAAGGTCCAGGATCGTGTCCCGGTAGTAACAAAAATATTTTTTCGATAAATTGATTTTTTTGTATATATTATGATTTAATTTGTATTATAATTAAATGTTATCAAAAAAGGTAACTGTCTCTACCTTTCTACAACTTCGATTAACGCAAGCAGATACCCAATCAGATATATTTTACCATTCCAGCGACGTGCACATATATACATATATGGGCCACCTGGTTACAGATTATATTATCTCGCCACCCTGGCGGTTATTACAGAAAAGTCTATTTTACATTTAAAAAATAAAAATATTTTTAAAAACTGTTATTATATAATATAATATAGGCACTTATTAAAACTTACTGCAAACAAATGTAAATATGGATTTTAAAATAAAAATAATTAAATAGTTAACCTGATTTTTAAAACCGCGCCCAGCACATCTGATTCTGATTTATAGTAAAATCAAAATATACAGGTAAATAGGTTTCTGTATTCGTAGCATAATATAGTTAAGAGTTTATACGTATTTTTAAACAAAAATATAAATTAAAATAAACCATAAATCATTTTATATGTGCAATATATCTTCGGAAGGATCGGCCACCTGGCAAGCAGCCATAATTATCATTTCTATTTTCATCTTATTCTTCTTGCTTTGCTAATGATATTTTCATCTCCAGGCCTTGGTCCATGGATCCCCCGAGGGCGGAGGACGATGAGGCCCCCAAAGACCCCGCCGCACGCCAACCGGTCCACCAGGAGTATACAGAGCAGGACTTTGAAGGTAGTATAATTTATTTATATCATTTGTAATTATATTACAACGGATTTGTACATTTTCAATAGCATTCTAATTTAATTAAATTATTAACGAACAATACGTTTTGTAAAAATACCAACATCAATAATAAATTTGAATATAATATTGTTGTTTGTTTTTCATAATTACGCTAATTTTACAATAATACTTATCTATTTTTATGGTGTCGAAAAATATTTAAATTCTGACTATTGACTTTCTAAACGATATTAATTTTCTTATACATTGCTCCATACGTATGTCCATTTTATTATTGTACTGTCTGCTGTGTACACGTGGCTACTACATATATATCTAACGCGCTTCGCCTACGCTGGGTCATGCTTATTTAAAATGCACTGCAACAATCTACCGGCACGTGTTGCCGGAAGCCCTGAGAGTAAATCGATAATAGAACTCCACAATTTATACATGCATACTTTAAAAATAGAATTACACAATGAATATATATTTATACGTACAATGGTGCAACTTTTGCCATTCCGGTCCATCCACCACTGTCCTCCAGAATAGCGCCACTCCTTCGACTAAGGAGTTTGGCACCAAAGACTATTTTCACTGGTCATTTAGAATCTATGACATTATGGGGGTTATGAAATAATACTATTTTTAATATGTATTTATAAAATCAACATTGTGGTTAAAATCTATTTATATATTATTATTTTTGTTTTATTAACCACATAAAAAATTAAATACATCTGTCGGTTTCAAAAAATATCATTTTTTTCTTCAATCTAGAAAAAAAAGTATGTGAATTACGGTCACCAGTTTAGGAACAATGCACTTTGTTAATGATTACATATGTTGTATGAATATGTAGGTTATGTATGTGATCACCGAGTACCACATATGTTTCACCCATCATTCACGTATTCGTTCATTAGAGATATATTGCGTATATATAACCAGACCAGATTGAAAAAGAGAATCTACTTACAATCCATACAAGTTTATTGTCGATTGAGCAGATTTACAGTTTATAAATATACAGAGAAGTGTTTCCTGGAGATCTTAATTGGAAAAAGCCGGAGCAGGAGCCGGCCTCCCGGAAAGCTGCAGGCGCATGTTATTGACACCCGACGTCGGTTATTGTGGTATAGGTACCAGGAGTATTTTACAATTATTAGGAGTTCTGTTTTACGCCTGGGTATCTGCAAGTTGCGTTCAGGGATCGCCGGCAGTGATGATGATTGTAGAAGACAATGCTGGGTTCACCAAATTCTGCGTCTAATTCGTGGTTGTAGCATACCCCGTTTTCATTATTCCACATATTATTTTTATAAATCTTACGTTCGAAGACCACTAATAAATTTTCATCTTTCTTACTAAGAACCACCTTCGGGAGTATTTTCCGGTCCTGCAATTGATTTTATATGCGTCCGATGTCACAGTAGCATATATACATTCAATATTGGTTGGTAATATATCAAAGAGAGCACATACTAATATGTTTGACGGTCTGTGATAGAAAGGCATTTTGAAAATGAATGAAAGAAAATTATATGTAGAATTTTCTGGTAACTACACTTTAGCCAATAAATGACAATCGAAGTTTCCAGAAGAATGTGAAACCTCGCAGGCGCATGTCAAAAGTTAGAGCCGCATTCTATTCAGTCTAACATCTAACTAATTAATTATCGGTAAGGAGTGAGGTTATGGAGACGATTGTCCAATATGTTAAAAACTATTCATAAATTTAAGTTTTTGTAACCGTCAGAATCCTCATATAAATTTCATAACAAAGCAAATTCTCAATGAAGTTTAAAAATAAATGTAGTTAAAATTGATTGATTAGAAAATACGTATTCTCTTGCAGTTGAACAAAATTATTTAGGTATATTTCATTTCTTTAACAAAATCCAGGATAATAGAACTATGTTAGGGAGATTTAAAAAAAATTGATTAAATTATAAATACAAAATACGTATCTGATGTGTATATTGGATTAACCGTGTACGTTGAGTAGCAACAGTATAAAAGAGAAATGTTCCTTTAATACCCTTCAAGGAAAACCAACTTAAGCTCTCAGTGGGCGGAGTAAATCCTTTTTTATTACATGCTTCACGCCCTTATATATCTCATTAAATTCATAAATAAGATTATATACTTACATGTCATTTTATAACATGGATGTACCTGTATAACGATCATTAAAATACTACGTTATTATTTTATTTTTTGTAAGCATCATGATTATTAGATTCGATTTTTTTTTAATTTTATTCAATTACTTCGATAATAAATAAATATCCAAACCTACGTGTGATCGCTGAACTATCACTAAATATTGACACGTAAACTAAAAAAAATACACAACCTTTTTTCAAACGCCAACTTGAATTATTGGCATGGAAACGTTGACACATGTAAAAAAAAAGTTTTTTTTAAAAATTAAACTTGTTTTTCTTCATATGCTGTATTTTATCGAAGTTAGATGAACAAATTGCTGAATGGTGATTTATCCTTTGTAAGATATTTATAATTAACGGAATTTTGGCTATTAAGATGGTTTCTGACACTTGGTTATCCACCCAAGATAATCTCTCTCTTGCCTACGCCTCTCCTGTGTTCTATCCCTATTGTAAGGGATCATATTTGTAATTTCGAAAAATGTGTCCGAAGTATCTAGCTTTGCTTCGTTTAATAGCTATAATATTGTAAACACACGAGATCTTTAACATACGTCGATACAGCACATCCCAAATTCCCCGGCCTTTTAGTGGTAGCTTTTATTAAAGTCCCAATCTCAACTCCATAGAGCATCACGTAGTATGTTACCGCCCTAAAACGGGTGCTCATATTAATTCGGTATCAGCATAGAAAATGTAAAATATTTCATTAAAATGGGAATTAAATTGCTATGCCTGGTATATACGGAATGTAACTGTCCCAGTGAATAATATTTTATGACTGAATTACGAGTCGAAAATGGTCAAAGAGTATGTGCCTAATCTCAATCATATTAGAGATATATAGGCATTTAAAAAATATTTGCGATTATTTCGTTTAATTTATTGATTCGAAATTATATATTGAGTACAAAAAATTAAAGATCATCAAATTTCGAGCGGCCGGACTATTTTTTGTTAGGAGATTTAAGGCCTGAAGCAAAAATATAGCTTAATAATTGATACATTTTGCAAATATTTATTTGAAAGTAAGTATGTAGATTTAAAGCTTAACATGATTTTGTAAAAAACTCAAATAATTATTGGTACAGAATTTACACAAATTTCTTGAATATATATATACTAGGTGTGAAAATTTTATTTCCGGAATTGGCCGTGTTGCCTGTGACATAAATCACGTTGAGTATTCATATTTTAACATGCGTCCGTGCGTAATTCTCAAGCTATTAAATCCAGTTATTAGTTGGAAAGGTAACAAATATTTGCGTGGGTTCAAAACTTTCTAGCCAAAAATTTATTTTTCCAATTAAATCATTCAGCCTATTCAACTGATTTCCCTGTGATATTTGGCCATTTATAAAACAAAAGTTATGTTAAAAAGACGAACATTTTTTAATATAACCGATATCTCCAAAATGTGAGACAGGTACTCAACATTATTCTGGAAAATGAGTTCCAAGCCCTCTTCCAAAAATGAGAACGCCATCTAAGTCAGTGTATAACTGTGTGACATGTGTCTCCAGAACCATATCTCAAAGACATTAATTCGTATTCTCTTCCTTGCTTTCAGGATCTATGATTTAATACCATATAGAATGTAGCAGAGGCTATACAAGTCTGATCTTCGTTGTCATGGAAATACCGCAATCTATTCATATTTTATCAAGTCTGTATATAAAGCTTTTCGCCATACCTATCCATCATTTAATTTCTGAATAACAGCTACTATCGTCAGTAATTATGGACCCGAGATAATTGAAATCCTTGACAATTTCAAGGTCTGGAAGGACATTTGTTCGTGAAAGCTGGTTTTCTCGATCAATGATCAGTATCTTTGAATTTTCCATGTTTATCTAAAGGCTCAATTTGCTACTTTTTTCTTCAATGTGACAGAATAGTGTAGCCATTTCTTCATGTAGTGATCAAAGTTTTATCGTTCGCGTATCTAAGATTGTAAATCTTTCTTGCTCCAATTCTTACTCCACCATTCAAATTTTCGAGTGCATTTCTCATGGTGTAGTCTCCATATATATTAAAAAGGTCTGAAAAAATATACATCGTATATATTAATAACTTTTAACTATAGAATATTTCGAAATCTTTTTGTTAATATCGAAAAAAGTGCACTGAAATTTCCCGAAGTTTCGGCATATAATTCTAAAGAAATAAATTCAATTGAAATAATGTAAATTATAAATGTATTTAATTTGTGTAACTCCCTGTACGAATATCGGAAATCGATAAGGGTTTTTTTTGTAAATGAAAAATAAGGCAAAATAAAATGAAAGCTATACATAACGACCATGTTTTTGAACATCTTCAATTTAATTCAAGTCATATTGCTCCATTTCTAGCAGAGCCTTACACGGGTGCCTTCTAGCTTCACATGATCCAACGGCCTTAAGTAAATGTACCGTAAATAGAATTAATTCAAGGGACGATCCGGGGGTGGGTGGGAAGATCTTCAATGGAACACCTTGAGGGAAAGAGACGCCAAATTTTCACTAACCAAGATAACGTCTTAATTGTCCTTCACGAGAATCGAAGATTTTCATTGGAGCCCTACGTAACAATGAGCAGTAAAGATGGACACTTTTTTTTTGTGAGGGAATGAAATTAAAACTAAACAAAAATTGATCAATATGGTTATTTAATTGTTTATTTAATATAATGTTTTAAATATATTCATTATAATGATATACATATAAAATCAATTTTCTCGAAAAATCCGGGAAAAGGTGCTTGGAAAAGAGATCCAGGTTTGAATCCCGGTAGCGCAACAACAATATTTTTCGATACAATAGATTTTATATGTATATCTTTATAATTAATACATTTAATTCGTATTTAAAATATCACAATCCTATGATCTGAATAATTACAACTTCACAATAAAGATGTGTTCCCTTAATAATATAATGGTTTTTTTTTTATTCTAATTAAACACGCGTTTGTTGAAGAAACTCATTTAATTTGATCAAACTTTTGGGGAATAACAAAAAGCAATTTATTTAAGAAATTTCAAATTATTTTGTTGGTGAAATTAAATTACAAATAAAGGAAATTCAGGCCTTGTTATGTTATTAATTAAGTTGTCAGCAGTTCAATACCATTTGAGTTATCAGCGATTATCATGGACTTGAGGATACCTTTTAACAAAACACATAATTAACAGCTCCTTAAATGGTCATTATGATGTGTGTCGACGGATGTGACTTTGATCTCTCGTTTCAGAGATCTGTCAGTAAAGGTCAGAATGTACTGCGTCTTTCTATTGTAAGTAAAAATTACACGCGATAATGACTATTAACTGCGACCGGAGTTCTATCCAATGACCCGTGTCCACGAATAAGATTTTTAAGAGATTTTCGACTCGAGATATTCTCCGGTACGGATTTCACTCCCATGAGATTCTTCGGAGACAGCTCTAAACTTTTGCACGCATCATGTCTCAGAGATTGGCAGTTTCTCGCCTTACTTCACGTTCGTCATTTACGTCAAACGTTAGATGGCATTGCCATTCGTCAGGACAGGAAAATACATTTTTTTATATAAATCCTAGAAATCACCATATTTCAACACAGTGGACCCTAAATATTCACCATCAATCCGTATATGCCGCAATTGGCATATATATTTTCTTTACTATCCTCTCCTCGTCATACGTTGCACATAATCAAACTATCTCAGCGACCCGTTCTTTAATCTATTGACTATTCTACCCGTTCTTTAATCTATCGACTATAGCTCAATATTTATTCCTAATTTGTTTATTCTTCACTCTATCGTACATAGATTTTCCACACATCCGACTAAACGACCGCATTCAACCTACTTTCGTTCCATACAACCAAAACGACGTACCTCAGACTTCAGTCATAAGACATCCGATAACTTATGAGACACTACATCTTGTCATTCAACGAAAAATAAGCAATAATGCGGTCTTGGCAGAAGAAGAATCTAATCATTTAAAAACCCTAAACAATGGTTCGGTTAAACACCTGAAACTCTATTCCGGGCAGGTTAAAACAATGGCTAATACGTTTGCAAATATCCCTTAAAAAACGAATATATTTTATACTCATCGTAATTGAAACTTCCTACATTATTTTTCGCTATATGTATATATTGTTAGCGTGAAGGACGGCGTTCTTCCCTCTCACCGGCTAGTCACATTCTGCCTTTATCCTAAACTGGGAAAAAATTATTAATAATACCTGTAGGAGATAAATTAAAAGGTATTACTCGTTACATAATGGAATCTAATAATAAAAAAAGAACATAAATAAGGTTAGAATTAAAATATAATTCACATTAACAAATCCTAATTTCGTCGGGTTGGGCGCGAATTCGACGTTCTGCCATGCAGGCTTGTAACAACAAGATCGAAATGTTACAACATATTGCATAACTTCCAATTCATGCTCGTCCATGCACACTCCATTTTAGCGTCCCATCTCCATGACCCATCATCGTAGTTGGTTCTCAGCATCCAGGCTGATGCAGTAGGATTCGTATGCAGAATTGTAGAAAATAAGGTGTCATGTAGCCCGGAGTAGAAATGAAACCGAAGTAGTGAATGTAACCATACGGAAACGTCACGTTTCCTAGGTATAGATTATTCACCATGCGATTAAATTAACAAATTATAGTAAATTATGCACCAGTGATTCAATAACCTAAAAGTTTGTACCCTTCGGTTATGTTAAATGCTCACGGTTACATCTTGGATTCGCTGACCGCAACAGTGAACCGCGTAATTTTCACAATTCTGAGCGATGAACTGAAAAAGAACCGTAGACGGTGACTATTTTTATAATATTCAAAACAGACCGCGTTACCAACCCGAGGGCATTATTCGTGATTACGAGGTACTCGGTATTAAAACAAGTGACGGGGCAATTTCGAACGTGACGATAATGGAGTATCCATTACATCTCAAGAAAACGATGATATACATTTTAATTTATATTCATAATAATTGAATACACTGTTTACCTCCATATTTAATACTTACGTGTACATACATATTACTATAGCTACTCCATGTATACATGTATGTATTTACTTCGTGTATTTATACACTCAAAGGTTAAATGATCACCACTCCGAAATATTTTAGACATTTATCCAATGAAATTCTCGACGCATCAGGCTCACACTCCACCTGGCGGCGCTCGAGCCTCGGGGCTGATATGAAAGGAGTGGGGGAGGGGGGAGTTACGGAAGCGGGTTAAGGACGAGCGGAATACCCGAGTCGGGTCAGGGTTTGGCGTGGGGGTACACGAGCGAGGGAGGAAATTGGGTGGACCCGTGAGACGGAGCGACTTTTCCGTTAACGGTTTCCTCTTTAACAATTTACACTGCATATATCTTTCTCATACATACATTAACCGACCCTTACTTTGGTGGCTAAACGGGAAAGACAGAAGACAACGAAAGATAAAAACAAACCAGTAAAAAGAACCCTAATTAGACACAATATTATTCGTAACCACAACAAGATTCTAAGCAAAAGGAAAATGTTAACTTATCTGAAACAGTACATTTTATTATTCCGCGGCAGGGGTATGCACTAGGCATAGATCTAGTGTAGTGTTAAAAATTGTAACTAAAATAATTATACTTATAAGTCGATACGTAGGTCGTCCCAAGCTTGTTGGACCAATGACATAAAAATAATTTAAAAAACAAGCTGAATGTGGAAAATAGACGATAGAGTGGAGTGGTGATCATCAAGGGAAGTGTTTATCCAACAGCAGATTGGCGTGAGCTATATTTTTTATAAATTTAATCAGTTTCTAGGAAATATTAATAAAATAAATAATAATTAAATATATTAATTAGAAAGATAAACATATGAAATCAATTTTGTCGAAAAATATTGTTGTTGCGCCACCGAGGTTCGAACGTGGATCGCTTTCTAAACCGGGGAAGGTGTATTATCCAACTATGCTACAGCGACATTATTTTTGACGACAAATTTTCGAACCTAATTAATACATTTAATTAAAATTTAAAATATCACAGACCTATGTTTTGAATGATTACAACTTCACAATAAGAATGTGTTCTCCTAATAAAATATTAATTTTTAATTTATTTATTTTATTATTATTTACTATTCGTAAACCAACTTATCAAAGATTTTATCGATAATTCTTTATAATCCCATTAATACTCATTTATTCAACTTCAAAGGATATAATAAAGATGGCGTTATCTGCTTTACGTAAACACTTAGATAAAAATTATATGTGATCGAGTGGCTGTACGAGACACCGCGAATCAAAATTATTTTGATTTGCAGCGTTTTGATTGACAGGATAATTTGCGATTAAAGTGGTTTTTCATAATTGAACCTAATTGATATATACACATACCTTGTACTTAACAAAAATAGCAATTAAATATTGTTTACATGATATCAATATTAGAATATGCTATGTGTAATATACAGAAGTTTATTTTAGATAATTCTGATTTATTTATTTTTAGTTTATTTCGGAGTATGCCATTTCAGTGACTATTAACAAAACGATGTACTATCCGCCATGGTGACCTTCAGAGTGCATCAACCCTAAATGGCTAATAAAATGTTTAGAGCTCAAGCTTTTTTTATATTCTACGTTTAAGGTGGCTTCGCCCCTTGACCGCATCGGGGGTGTACATTAATAATAATATTTTTGTCCAAAATGCAAGTGAATATTTCCACACTCAGTCGATGAGTCGGTGTGGTATTATTGTATTTAATGCATTTTTTAATTGTAAAATTTATATTTAATATGTTTAAACTCGTGGCTCGTAGAAATATGATAATATTTAACAAGTTCCAGAAATTTAAAGTTTTACTAACTTAAAATGTTTTCTTACATCCGTTTCTGTTCACACCATAATATTATGGCGGCTCTGTGTATGGTTAAGCTATCGGCAGTGTGTGATTACAGGGATGACCTAATTATAAATTGATTTTGCTCAAGTTGTATTGTTTCCGAATAAAGGCGTCAAACTAAACGGAAAAAGAGTGAATTAAACTGCAAAAGTCGAAGCCTTACGATATTTTTTAATTAGTGCACAAATTTTAACTCTATCTTATTTCAATTCCAATAAAAAAAATCACATAGATACATACCTATGAGTATGTTGGATAGGCAAGCCTCATCCAGAGAATAATATTATTATATCCAGTTAAGTGACCAGACGTTTATAGAAATGTTTTATTCGAAATATGCCTGCACGTGGCTATTATTTAAAATGTGGCCGATGTGCGAATTCCGAGAATTTTTTGAATATTAAATTATTATCTCTTTTCTTCCGCGCGTAGTTCCTAACGTTGATTTGATAACAGATCTAGAGTTTTGGTAAATAAATATATATGTCGACGTGTTATATATGGTCGAAACATGGATGGAGTCCATCTGGCCAATGGGTCGTGTTTTAGAAGCATGGATAATTTATTCAATGTTTAAATATAATATTTTTACTGAACTGTTACTGTTACTTATAATGTTGCTATATTGCAAACTTACTCTCTAAATTTTACACTAATAAAAAAATGTACGTACCTCTTATCATACAATCCCAGAAAAGTTTTGTATAATTATTTTCTAGTAGAACCCTGACGTACGCAATACTCCAGATAATATTCGACCAATTCAACGCCAATGGTCCATAAAAATGCGCATCAAATTCTTTTCTTTTCAGAAAACGACGTGACAACAATTGCTCTGCGATGGTCTCGGAAAAGAAATCAGTTGTTAATAAAACGATTCATTGTGTTTTTGTAAGTAAGTACTAGATACGTGCTATTTTTTGTAATTAAATTTTTAGGTAGGTACCTACTAAATTTACAAAAGAGATCTTTATCTACCTAGCGAGACGCGAAGAACAAATTTTAATTTTTGTGAATTTCTAAAACGTAAAATTGTACGTTTATGGGCATCGAATAAAATATGTAATCACCGTGGTTACGAAAATGACGTACATATTTCTTTCTTCACTTTTCTACGATGACTCAGTACGATTTTTTTAGGGGTTGTTCGAGATAAGATCAGACACGTCAGAAAAAAAAATTGGTCGACAATTTTCATACTGTAGCCGTGGCATTAAACATTCTGTTCGTTTCGCAGGACGACATGCGTTGCGGCGTAGTTCGCTTTTTGAGTTCATCACGAGCACGAACATTCATCAACGCTTGCCTTTTCTAAAAAAAATTATCGCTTGACTTTTTTAACCTAAAGCATCCGACGTTTATGTGCCACCCGGTAGAGTCGATCCGATGAATCATCAAAGCGCCTAACAATATGCACAGCCTGCAACCGCATTAACATAGAGACGTTTGTTTAATAGTGAATCTATAAATCCGGCACACGGAGATTGATATTAATTAATCTGTTTAAAACCACAAGAAAATTGCCCTTTATCATCTTTATTTTCTACTTCTTGCTTGAAATCATAAAAAAATCATAGTTTTAACTTAATTAAGGAATTGTAAGAAATAAAACGAAAAGAATAAATGTAAAAACAAACTTTATTTTAACTTATCTTACAAAAATGTAGTAAGGTGTTATTGTTTGGAAAGGGACTCTCTTTCCATGAAAACATCAGGTGCTTGAAGTTCATCAGGTCTCTGTCTCACGAAAAACCTATCCAGCGATATTTTTTCTTCTTGCTTTTTATAATGTCGCGGAAATGAGCTATGACAATATCATTTGACAATTTAACAGATTTATAACCCGATTGATAAAGTTTTATCAGATTGATATCTATCCATGAAACTTTGCACCTCATTCCACTTTGCACACATTTCGTGGATCGAGGACCTATAAACATCCTTAATTCATTCATCAGTCTCTGAAAATAATATTTCCTCTGTCATCGTTTTTTGCTGCTCATTAAGAAGCTGTTCCAGTTTTATCGCAGGGAGTTCCAAGACTACCTGCCTGTTCATAAACCGAAATTCTGTTTGCAAACTGGAGCATTTTTGTTCGTTACCCGAATTATTCGTAAAGAGAGCCGTTCGTGAACTGAGGTTCCACTATATTTCACTTTTATACAGTTTTACTTTAAACATCATGTTATGAAAGTTTAAAATTGAAAATGTGTATGGTTGATGGGCATGTGAGTGTGTACGTGCTTACCATAAAGCCGAGATGCCCATGACGTGTTCCAACATCATTGACCATAGAAACAATGCGCTTTGTGCCTGTGCAGTAGTTTTAATATTTTATATTCATTCTCCTCGATTGTCAATTTCTATCTTTTAATATTTTTGAAACCGTGTTTTTAAATTTTCGACCAGAAAAAAGTGTTATCTGTAACATTTAATTCTCCCAACTGTCATAATATATATTTTTTAATTTTTAAATCACACAAATTTTCTAACGTTTATATCTTCAAATTGTACTTTAATATGTATTTGTAAGACTAAATTTGGATAATTAACTACCTGTTGATTATCTTCTTAAAATAAATTTGTAATAAAATAAACGTCTGTACTAAATTATATTTCATTTAAAATTTCCACATATAATCTAACTAATGTCACGTGCTACATAAAACAATACTAAAACCTGATTTATCTACTCTGTATATATTTTTAATTAGGACATTGTTCTAGTTGAGCGTAGGGGAGGGTGGGGATAAAAGTGCCACTTTTTACAAATGACAGGATAACGTGATTATAGAGCTTTTACGTTATACAACACTTCACGTGTGTTGATGAACATATATCTGAAACATATTGAATGGCATTGAGTTTCCTATTTATTTAAAAATCAATAATATTAGTCAGATGGAACTTTTAACCCCATTTTAACTACCACCAGTACCAAAACCAAAATCTTTTATTCGTTATCCTAGAAAACCCGGCGTACTGATCTATACCCATTATCTATACACGCAAGGAGACGTCAGAATTAAATCAATCCATTGTATTAAATTTGGATAAATTTTTATAAAACTTATACCTAAGATATATTTTTAATCAAATCACGTTTTTGTTGTGAAGTTGGAATTTCAGAACATAGTTAATATTTGTGTGTTTCCCCGGGTACAACCGAACAACCAAAATATTTTATCGATAATTTTTTTTTTGTGCATATGTCTGTCTAATTGATTCATTTTATTTGTTTTAAGATATATCACTGAACTGTGTTCTGAAATATCATAACAAAAATGTGTTTTCGTTGAAAACAATTTCTGTAATTATGATCGTATATAAGATTTTTTAATTTAACCTTTTGGGAACCATTATCCGTCAGTCGAGGGATGGACAAAAGCAGTCATCCAGTGGTATCCGTCAGGGCGTCAGACTTAAATGTATTATATCTTAATGGTGAATCGGGTCGTCATAAAAAAACCCTGATCACGCTGGAATAAACGTATTATTATTATTATTATTACAAATAAATGTGAAGCATCACCAGGTGGAGACTAGTAGACCAATGGGTGACATTTTATTAATGTTTTTTTTAAATAAAAATAAATACTCCTGTCTTTCATTATCAATTGTAAATATGTTCTGCAAAAATCGCATCATCAAAGTTGTATTTAATATAATTTATTGTGTAATTTTCTTAGATATTTGAATAGTCTACTACGTTTTTTCACTTTTCTCGGTATCCTGCAGATCTTAAGGCTATCACCAGAGAAGTGCTCATTGCATTTTCCACTTGGTCGGTCCAACTGGCGGGAGATCTTCGTCTTCGTGGACGTGGCCCATCACATTAAGCTTCTCCAAGCTATCTTCCATTCATCTCAAGCAAATGCTTGAGAGTCTGTCATTGATGTTCAGCTCCTACAAAATAGAGACCTTCGTGTGTTCATGATATACTCAACGACTGTTTCCAGCACCATATATACGATATACGAGTATACATACTTATGTATATATCGTGTCAATAATTCTTCAAATTATTTTCATTAACCGATCGACCTAATACCACGCAACCCCTGTCGCGTGGAAAGTATTCATATTTAAATTCAATTCAGCTTTCACACCTCTTCAGAAAAAATATTTTATATCTTTTGAACGCAGTACTGTCATTTTATATAAGACGCAACCCTCTTACAAAGATGTATAAGATGTAACCCTGTTACAAATGAGGGTAGAATATAAGATATTATATGAAACACGTTATTTTTTGTTACTAGGTACTTAAGCATTTCTGATATAAAAAATTGTTAAAAATACTTTAGGTAAAAATTCCTGAAAAAATTCCTCACCAAAATTTCAAGATTCAAATACACTATTTCGTCTTTTTATGTTATGTTGCAATCGATACATAAATTAATCTTTTCAGTGCCAAGTATATTTAAACAAATGATAGATATCTCATAGAGACGAAGCTATTTTTATCATACTTAATGGAAAGATTTGGAAGTATCGGTAATTACAGGGCTTACAACCTGTCTTGGGCTGGCTTAAGTGATCACTCTATATAAATATAACGTTCACCATTCTCACCCATTAATTAATCTCCATATCTATCACATTTTTGGAAATCGTATATGTGTTATTATGTGGAAACACTTCGAGTACTTTTTAACTCTCAGTTGGGTATACTTTGATCGTAGGTTTATTAGGGGTTAAAAATATATATTTGCGCTTTGTACGCCCGAGAATGCTACGCTATAAATTCCTTGTAGGGAGACCACAGACAGAGCCTGGGGGATGGTTATGTGGTTAACCATAAACCTGAAAAGCCCTTAGAGCCAACTATAACAATAATAATTTATCATTATAACTACATGAAAATTTGAGTAATTATATAAACATTTAAATACGAATAGGTACTATTATTTAAATTATTTACTAATTTTAGTTTATAATAAACAATATAAATAAATTTTAAATAGTTAAAAATAACAACTTGACTTTTTAAACAACAAATTTGGATGAAATTATAATAACTTGGCTAGAGATGATTGGGTTACGTCTTGTGTAGTACATAATTTGAGAATAGTTATTCAAAAATAATCTTGTCATATATATAAAGTGTCCAACGGAAAATTTCAGATAAAATTGTAATTGCTTGTAAACCATCAGGGTGAGGTAAGTGGGAGGGGTATTGTTCGACGCGCATAATTTGCGGATTTGCCAGTGGCAATGAGTCACTGGTCGTGAACGCACCGCGCGTTCGCGGTTGAGAAATATTTAAAAGCGGTGATTCATTGGTTCGTGCGCGTTGCGCTCTTTGTACTCACTTTAATATTCGACGAGTAAGTGATGGGCCGAACACGCAACTTATCTGGTGTTGGGTTCAAAAGTTCAGACAAGAAGGGATCAACCAAAACAACCAAACCAAACCGATGGGATTAACTAAACTCCTCCGGGACCATCAACGTCAGAGGCGACGCCAGAACATGTGGCTCAAGTTCGACGTGAAATTATACGCAATCCGCGTAAATCGGTAAGGAAGATTGCAGCCTGGAATAAAAAAATCAACAGTGCACGTTATTTTGAAAAAGAAACTATAGTTTCACCCATACAAACTGCAAAACGTGCAGTTACTCAACGAAAATTCTTTACGTGAAACCTTAGCTAGAACGATACTGGAACGTTTTGGAACAATACAAACGCTTGAAAACATACTGTTTATTGATGAAGCACATTTTCATATAGATGGCTATGTTAATTAACAAAACATGAGATACTGGTGCCCCGACAATCCAAGGGGACGCCATTAAAAACGTTTGCATTATACAAAAACGACAGTGCGGTATGCAATTTCTGCCCGAGGGATAATTGGTCCTTATTTTTTTATCCTGCGAGCGACAGTCACTGCTGACGTGTATTGCCGAATGATCGACGAGTTTTTGGTACCGCAACTGTAGGTGTTTCTTGGATTCAAAAACAGAACATAATTTCAGCAAGGCGTGGCCACTTCACACACAGCTAGAGTTTCAATAAAGAAACTGAGGGGAATTTTTCCCAATAAATTAATCAGCAAGTACAAAGACATACCCTGGGCACCTCGGTCGCCGGACCTTACACCGTGTAACTTTTTTTATGGGGATACCTTAAGTCGTGAGTTTACAGCAACAATCCTCGAACAATTCAGGCCCTACAAGAAAATATCCGCCGTGAAGTTCCTGCCATCGAACCAACGCTTTGCTCTCACATGTTCACAAATTTATGAGTCCGATTACAAGAGTGTCTTGAGAGAAATGGACGGAATTTAGACAATATTATGTATGAAACATAAAATCCGAATCGTTAAACTCCATTTTGTATAAATAAAATTTTGCAGAATAACATTGTAGTTTTTTTATTTATTTAATATTAACCTTAAAAATTTTCTGCTGGACACCCTTTACATACATAATTTTTTTTTTAAACTTTAATATATTGTTCTCTCATTGAATTTATTTTATATAAAGGCAGTGATCACCGAAAGGAAACCACACAAAGGTTCCCGATTAACAAAGGTTAAGTACGTAATCACCTACGTAATTCCATGTGTATATACCTCTTTACATCGATGGTAATGTTAACCCCAGATTAGGTTGTCCGTAAGGATGGTAACGTACCGCAATCAGTCATGGGTGGATGGAAATTTATAAATTCTCTCAACCCTGCGTGTTAACTCTACATTTAAATTTACTACACACCGGCAGAAATTTACCACTAACGAACCCAACTCCTTTTACTAGGTAAACCAGTTTTCGCAAATGCGTCGATATTGTACAATAAATTTACAATTATGCAACGTGATGCGGGTTACTCGCGTTTTTAAGAGAATCATTCAAATTTTCCATAAATTCAATCAATTTTCTCAAGTCTACCTGCCAACTCTTTATTATATTCAATTTTAATTCAAGATATTTTTAGTAGCTGATAACGATGCGAAAATCATATACACAAAGATAAAGATAATTGAACGTTTGATATGAATAATCATGATTCAGATTTAGAAATGGGTTTTATTTTAAAAAATAAGAAAAGAATTTCCTTGGCTTTGTCAAGTCTTGATCGATAATCATATATAAAAACAACCTGGAACCATTTTTTTGAAGAATAAATGATTCGTTAAGTTGCATTTGAGCCGTCCACCAGTACACGAGAAGTCAAACTCTCAGTAAACCATGTCAATGCCACCAAGTTATCCTTGATCTAAAACTACCTCTACCAACCAGCTTCAGGAAACCGTCGACTTTATCTTTCGAATGGAATTCTGGCGTTGTGTATTTTTGTTCTAATTTTAAAATAAAATGTTACAACGAAAAGGTGCGTGTCCATAGAGGTCGATACACAACAAGAGCGGCGATAAAGATTATCTGAATTTATTAACTTACACGTCGTCTGTGTACTTCATACGGAGAGAATATTAATCTAAGCGACACGTATCCACCATTATCTCTATTGTTTTGTGACTCAAAAGCCCGTGGACACGCGCCTTATGTCGTAAATATTTTATTCTGATATTTTTAGTGGAATAGCTGTACTAAACCGAGTAAAGTTCGTATTATTTATAGTGTTCTCGATTTTTCAAAGTAATATAAAATTCAAATCCGAGTAATACGAAATTCCTTATTTTCTCAATAACACTTTTTTTGTGTCCTCACATTCCCATGAATTGACATTCTAGAAAAATCCTTTTTCTCGCGGTATTACCCACAAAAGACGGCAAATGGTTTTTGTAATATTTCACGTTTGAAAAACAGCCCACGCTCTCGTATGTCGTTTACCATTTTCCAGTAGGTACAAAAATAATGCCCATCTAAAATAATTAATTTCTGAATAATTTTAATTTAAATCATTTCTAAATACTGAAAATATGCCGGAGTGGGAAGCTATATTATTTCAAAAATAAAATCCTTACTTTCGTACCTACATTCATACTGATCTTTTGACTTTTAACTTTATATTAACTTTTTTAAATTTTTTTATTTTTTTTGGATTTATTAATATTTTCCTTGGTTTTCTTTTTCATAGCATTATATTTATTTCATAACCTTTAATGTATAACATACTATGTATTATCTTTATAGCAAATCAGGTTTAAAAAAAAAACCTGATCACGCTGGAATAAACACATTATTATTATTATTATTATAAATATACGACGTATGGGGGAAATGATGCCGTGTGATGTGATATGCTTTAGTGTGAGTAAATTAATGCCCCATTATATTTCACATATTTGTTCACATGTTCCTTTGAATTATAACCCGGAGTGTATGTCTGGGTGTGTGCGTGTGTGGGGGGCCAAAGCAGGATGAAAAATAAACAGTACTTACAGTAGATCAATGTTCATTGATGCTTATATGGGGGTCGGTACCAGGATTGTTTTTTTAGATTGATGAGAGCCCCATTTTGCACGCAGGTATAAACAAGATGCGTTCGGATTATAGATATGATAGATTTTCACAGATATATTGATATGATGTAAAAATCAGATATTTTGATACTTTTGATAGACATACGACGTATTGCAGTATCAACGACGATACAGGAATATAGATAAACATTTTAACGGATAATTTCGAGGTCTCCTGATCATGATGCTAAAAATGCACTGAAAGTTGCGTCATAAGCTGCTCTAGGGTTTCTATTAAAACTACTTAATTTACATTGCATCTAGAATTAAATATTTACCCGTTAGACGTTAGATGCTCTCAACAATTGTGTCGTCAATCAATTGAATGTGACATTGAATAATCCACTCATTAGCTGCTCGTACTTATTATACAGAGGAAACTCATTAAATAATTGAGGATAGCAATCAGATATGATCTCAACTAACACAAGTACGATGTTACGTATTTTCAGTGTTGCTATTACGTATTTTCAGTGTTACTGATACGTATTTCACCTCATGTTACTAAAATATTTTTTTTAAGTTATACCTACATAAATAAAGAATCAATCTACTTTGTTCATTCACAATAACATAATAATGGTTGTCTGATGCAGCAAATATGCAATAAAAATTACAGATCCAATATAATGTAATATTTTATATTATATCAATATACCTGGATGCACCTACTCACCTACCAGTCACGTCTACTTGGTAAAAACCTGTTTAGAGTAATATCTGGAATCAATTGTCACTAACAACAACGTCATGGCTACATAAATAAAACAATAACAGCGAATGTTGTGATCCGTGTCCATTTAATATAATATCATTATCACATAATCCTTATTTGAATGTGTGTATGTGTGAGAGAGTGCGTATGTCTATAAAACTTAAGGTATTCACTTAAAAATAATCTCAGAGATTTAGTTGAAATATACCGTGTACACATGTTGAGATTTTGATCTGAAGATAAGCTTAGAGATCAACGTAAAATCTATTGAAAAAGATAAAATGCAAACGTGTGTACACAACATTTGATCTAACACGCGCGTATAAACGTCACCACAGATAACTAAATTATTTATTCTGATGTTAGACAAATAGAGGCATTAAATTATACACATTTATACCGTTTTATATGCTGCGCGAGGGTTTCAAATTCACACATCGGAAGAATGGTCAATAGACTAATATTTTACATACAACAAGCGTGACGTAAGGCATGAGGCAAGTGGCGATGCTCGAATATCTGAGACTCGAGAGAATAACCGAGAGTTTCCAAAGGATCTCATGAAACCGTAAACTCTATCTCAGAAATCTTATAAAGATCTTGCCCGCGAATACGGTCCATAACAAAGCGTGTTCTTTAAAAAGAAGACTCTGTGGGATATTTCTGAAAAACGCGTAAAAATTTATATTAGAGGTTTAAATCATTTTAAATTAATTTACTTAAAGGTCAAGCTCGGTCACTTCCCTATTATTTGTAATCTCGGCGAGTTCATATTTTATTAATATATACAGTGGTTTATTTTTGTGATACTTATGTAATTGATCTTAGCACGCAAAGCCTACACACCTAGCACGATAGAGCGTTGACTCCGTTTAAACCAGAGATGAAATCTATTTATCAAAAGATTCATAATTCTGTTGTGAATAATTTATGAGTATTTTTTTTATTTCCCTGTTTTTCACGGATAATAAATAATTTTTCGAGTCTGAATTCCGAGGAACAATCGCATAAATACATCATTTGCATTCATGAATTGTTGAAACACTGGTTTACGTCCAAGTATAATATAATATTTAAGTAATTTAATGTGACAAAGTAACTTTACATACAACATTTATTTAAAACATTATTTTCGCAATCTGATTTAGAATGTCGTTAGTTAATTTTCCCTTAGAGTTAAAAGATTAAAGTTGCATTATTTCACGGCTTAGGTAAAAGCTTTCAATTATTTTCCTGGGTTTCTGTGTAATAATTTTCTCAAAGTTTATCTTGCGCGGTAGGCTGAACACCTGTATTGTTAATAAATTGCTTTTGAACTGATTACAGCTATATTTCAATACATTAATGAATTATATTATAAATACTTAATTAAAGTATTAATTATAAATATATACATATAAAATCAATTTTGTCGAAAAATATTGTTTTTGCGTCACCGGGATTCGAACCTGGATCTCTATTTCCAATCCGGGGAAGTACACTACCAATTGTGTTATAACGCCAGTATTTTTCATAACAAATTTTCGAACCTATATGTTACATTTTTCAAATTAATACACCTGTCGTTTCATTATTTGAAAGCCATCTACATTATTTTCACAGAATCTCAAATACCTTTGAGTAAACCGACTGCAGACGCCAGAATTATCAATTCATTTTTATTAAATTTTTACACATTGATACAACATATATTATTAAGGAAAACACATTCTTATTGTGAAGTTGTAATTATTCAGAACATAGGTCTGTGATATTTTAAATACTAAATTAATGTATTAATTATAAATAAATACATATAATAAATATATACATATAATTAATACATTAATTTAGTATTTAAAATATCACAGACCTATGTTCTGAATAATTACAACTTCACAATAAGAATGTGTTTTCCTTAATAATTATATTATAGTTCTTAATATTGCAATAAGTTAAAATACGAATTATTGTTTTATTATCTCCTGCATAAAGTTTTGCTATGTTTTTATTTTAATATGAATTATATTAGGGTAGGTACTTGTAAGAATGAAACATATGGGGAGATATATAAGATCTTATTTAAATACAGATAATTATTTTTTTTTATCAAAATAGGGTGAAGGATTTTGGCCAGTAAGGATGATGTAAAAAAGCCAAGTTAACACTACACTATTGTACACACAACAAATAATTGGTCGACGTTATTATAGAAGGCCAATACGTATATGAGGAGCCCTTTTTCCATTATGCATTGGGGGGTATTTTTTGTAGTTACGCCTCTGTATATAAGATAGATAGATACCTAGGGAAGGCTGTAGTAAATTCGGATTGAAAAAATACATGGGCGGTTTTAGATCAGACAAGACAATGGCTATGAGAGGATTATTTGGTTCCAACATATCGTGTACTGTAGATATTGATGCACCTTTCGGACGTTTTTATTCAGCGAATATCTTAATATTGTTTTAAATATACATTAAACTGTAATCAGTACCTCATGACAGGTTCGTGATCTTGACTATATATATTATATTTATCTACTTTGTCGACATCCTACATGTTTATATAAATGCCTTCGATGGCATCACCTTCGATGGTTCTCAGATTTCCGATTAACAATAATCCCACATATGATATATGAACTGCACTAACCTTTATTGTTGCTATCTTTCTGGTCCGATATTGTTGTTCTTTTAGCTGGGTTTCTTTAGATTTCGACCGATCGAATCGCGCACCGGTGATTTATTTGGACCGCTGGACTGATCGAAGCACGGCATGTAATAATAATGGATGTAATAAGCCGGTTACCGTCTTCTTAACTTTCCAAAAAAAGGGCGGCAATACTCACACACCCACATGTAAATTATTATAAACCACGAAACCCGTTAATGCTAATCGAAGTAACAAGGCGCGTGAACACTACAGATCTAAAGGCTCTCACCAGAGAAGAGCGTGTTGCTTTTTCCACTTGGTTGGTCCAACGGGTAGGAATTTTCATATTTCTCATCACCCTGCGACGTGGTCCGCCACAGATTTAAAAAAAAATCTAATATTTGTTAATATAATATTTACAGTAACTCTTTTAATATTTTCCCATAATTCGATTTGATATTTCTTGAAATTAAATTGAAATTTATATACTTTTAAAATCAGCAATATTAACTTTATGGTTAAAATTCTTTTTTTTTTTTGTTTTCTTTGTATGAATATGAATTTTAACCACAAAGTTAATATTGGTAATTTTAAAAATATTTTTATGACGAGTACGGCTAATAAAGAAAAACTACAAAAAACTACAAAGATAACAAATAAAAATATGAAATTTATTTTATGTGAATCCTTAAGAACTGTTGGATAATTAATTGGTGTGTTAAATTATGGTGATAGAATGACTGCAGATGATACTTCACCCACCCTTCGATTACGTCACTTGTTTTATGGCCTCTGTGAGGGTGGACCCGCCGCTTACCCAGGACCGTTTATAAGTAAAATCTCCTATATGGTCCTACTCATTCGCCGCATGGTTGACATTTTTTTAATGCTACTAATTTTTTTAATAGCTGTGCAGCTTCGTCTCGCACACGTGACAAGCCGAACAGCTGCATCTCAAAAACTCTCACAGTCCCCGACATTTATTTATTATGATTTACATTACGATTGACATTGTTTCCGTAAATACTTCGATACCTAGTTCTGGGTTTTCTATTGGTAAGGATGAATACAATTATTCAATCTATGTAAATTCAAAATACACAAACCTTTGTGAACCTGTGCTGGTTGAGGCCGACGTCGCTATCATTATTGCCTGATGATCCGCAAATATGCTGGTCAGCCACCGAAAACCTTCACACAACCGATAATCCGAAATTATATATACTAAAAGTTTTATTATTGCCGCCGTAAAAAGTCCGTCCGAATCACAATAACTCTTTTCCCAGAAGCAGCTTCGCTTTTGTTTTCTGTTTTTCAAATCTACACAAAAAGAACACACATATTCAAAATTTTATATCAGGCCTACCTATCGAAGAATAAAGCGCGTAAACAGACATTAATGAAATAAATAGACAAATAAATGGAAGGAACGGTACATAAATATTTGAAAAATGAATAGGAGGAGAAAACAATACAAAGTACGAGTAACATAATAATACAAGAATTGCAATGCAGAATCAACAGAGTGTCAGTACTTTACTTTGGTCAGGGAGCCGAGGGGGAGAAGGAACACGCCCCCGAGGGGCCTCTGCGATATTCCTCCGTCTAGTTTTTCTAACTACCTTCGCGTGGCAAAAACTTTATTACAAAGGTTAACAGGTGAAATATTGAGAACGCCTAACACATGTGTTTCGCCTTTTCCAGGACACAGGGCGCACACCGTTTTCGTGGGGGTGCATCTCCCTGGGGAGAGACGGCATTCGCACAGAAAGCACAAGCACCACACCAGGCCAGATGGAGAAAAGGGGGAAGAGGATGAAACTGACAGACCACGTGAGTTTACCTTCATTCTATAACTTTACATTTTAATCCACTAACTCTGATTATTCCATATGATGCACATAAGAAAAAATTATGACATGATATTAAAACTTATTTATATGTACGAGATTATTTGTATTTGTATTATCTTATGTATGGAATAGACTTCGAAGTTGACTACGATTCATGAAAAAACATAATTACTATAGAAGTTGCAGTGAATTCTCTCCAGTTTCTATTTTTATACTGTGTAGAAAGAAGATGATTAAAGGATCCTAGTCCACGACAATCTCTCAATGTGATTTTGATCTCTGAGAGGCGGTAAAGGTACATGTGTACTAAATGCGTCATTCTATGTTGCGCGCAAAATATATGATGATGATTTATAAATCGCTTCATGCTTAATTCTGTGCTGTTCTTTATGAGCACTCGAGTCTAATCTCAATCGAATCTCCGAGAGAAAACTCTTTCATAATCACGGGCCATAAGAAAATTCCTGAAATTTTAGTAAAATACAATTTTCTTATTAGGTTGATGCATAATTATTATTCGCCATTTCTTAAAAATTATTATCTAACATATTTTATATTATATTATTATATTGTAACATAACCAAAAACAAACTCAAAACATCTTATGTACAATTATCAATTATCATTGTGGACAGATAGATGTTGCAACTTTCCAGCCTTGACAGCCAGAGGTGCAACTTTCGTCCTCTTCCACAGTCGTCAGAAGGGCCCGGTCATAAAAGTTCAAAGATCTACCCTTTCCTGTTTTGTCATCTAAGCTGGTATCGGAAGCGATCAAACTACTCTCGGCATGCCCTTTCGCTAATCATTCCTTCGTTGAAAAGATCGTTGAGATCGCGAAATGACTCAGCAGCTTTCCACCCTTTCTCCTAGTGGTACAGCATTATATGGTGTATATGTGTATGGTTTTCAATGGGAATTTTAATTTTTTAACCCTAATAAATAACTATATTATGACTAATGTCAATTAAACGTCAAATTCAAAAACCAAACGTTGCGAGAAAAACTACGGATAATTATGCATCAACCTAATATTTATAATGATGCCTGTACACGAATGAAACTTTGTCTCTCATCTCAAGAGATTTCTCGGTAAAGTTCAATAAGTATCAGCTACGTTATTTTATTCTGTGCGTATAGTAAGTCAACAAAATGCATTACATATGCAGTCAATAAATAGATAATGAATAACGCTCAACTCTGTATTGACAAACCTCCGAGATAAGTCACACGCAAAAAGGTACACGTGCCATAATAACTAATATTACATAATGAAGGCATGCGCATTGCCAAAATCAAACTATAATCTATAATAGGAATCTATTTTATTTATTGTATCTATTGGCGCCATCTAAATTTTGAAAATTGAATTAATATCTAAATATTGTACATCTTTACCTGTAATCTTTAATATTGTTTTATAGAAAATATTTAGATACATCATTATCAATCGAAGAAACTGCTATCAATATTAAATAAATGTCTTCACCGTGATCGAAAAACATCGCTTTTTAACTGTTTTTTTTTTGAAAGACTGACCTTCCATAGATTACAAACATCGTTAATTCTATAGAGATTTAAGCTATCACTACTAATAAAACAGGAATAGCAGACGCTCGCTCCGCGCATACCCAATCAAATATAATCCGCGCACGCGATCGCTCACCTGGCGTACATATCTCAGCGTGTTAAATAAGCAACACAATGTGGATAGTGTTCTGCAATAATAATAAAAAATCTTGTGTATATTTAAAAACATTATACACGAGGGCCATTTTTAGAATTAGAACCGTTTTGTGGTAAACTCATAACAATTTAATGTAACTCAAAAATGTTCTAACATCAATGAAAATATGTCAACTACTTTTCAATATAACTCGATGATGAACTCGACAATGCCTGTTTCCGCCCGAGAATCGCTTTAATTTCGGGAGAAGATAAAAGTCTCATGATGACTCCCACCCAAACTTCTGCAGCCCTTCTGTCATGTTTCGAATATAAAAAACGAGTCACCGATCGTACCCGCAATCGACGGGATTGACAGTAAACATGGTTAATAAAATATCACAGCGAAATTACGTCTGGCACACTAAATAGCTCGGATCTGAAAAGCACGATTACATACAACGTTACAGTCCAAAATGTATTTATATTATCATAATATATATGCAAACTATTCTAACTTTAAAAATGGCCTGTGTATCATGTTAATTTTAATCATTTTTCATTCTTCTCACATGTCAATTTGTAACAGTTTTTCTTATTTTTCAACCACAAAAAAATGCATTCTGTAACATGTCTCCTCGTAATCGACTTAAAATGTTTTTACATTATTCTTTAACTAGATCTGTATTTAGGTTATTAACAACCTCTCAGTAATCCAGTTTATTGAAAATAATTAGTAGTAAGTTTAAACTGACATATTATTTATCAATAAAGTCATTAAATTAAACCCGTAAGCAATTAAAACCACGATTGAGATATTAATGGTTAATCATTAGGTTCATTAAATCGAAGTAATACATTATTGGAATTACATTTGTATCGCCATAAACATAGGTGATACAATAGAAGAATTTGTACACCAAAACTAATAATTTTGAATGTAAATATTTATTTGCTACAAGATAAATTAAATTAAACGGTATTTATTGGTTAATTCGTTAAATTAATGATTGGTTTGGCAATTGATATTCTGCAATAATACATCATTTGATTTTGATTACTTGATTTTATACATCGAAGGCATCAAAGAACCCCACCTTTTTCCGGAACCGCTATATATAGTGAATTAATCCGTTCCATCAGAAGATGTCTATTTATTTGGACAGCAACAATAAACAGATGTCATTCATTTGGATCCCTCCATATAAGGGAATTCATGGAAATTAATGTGCTGATAAACTGGCCAAGAAGGCCATTCTTTCCGGAGTTTTCCCTCATCAATTCCATATCCCGATGCGTGACAAACTTAATACGGTAAAACGGTATGAATTCTAACTAGACTGCACAATAGATGGATCCAAATAATCTTAAGGGTAATCGGTTTAAAATAATTCAAACATCTATTCCCCGCAATCCCTGGTTCTCCAAAAGGGAAGTCTCCAAAAGAACAACTTCAAATATCTCTAGAATGAGAATCGGGCATAGCCAGGTAGCCTCACATTAATTCAGATTGAACTTAATAGATTCTTCAATGCGTGAGTGTGGTGCCGAGGAGGAAACCCCGGACCATATCTTTTTTACCTGTCCATTGCGGATCACATGTATTTTTACAGTAATCTCGTCACTGATAATTTTCAACTTCTGGTTAACTTGTGTCATCTTCTTTCCCTTAATTCGCCACATTTAATCTATATAATTACACATTTTTTGAAAGACAATGGTATTGATTTGTAATATAATTTTTCCTATTCTATAATATTAATGTATTTTTTTCTATAAAATAATGTTTTAACTTGATTAATGACACAAATCACTATTGAAGGGTGGATTGCCTATTTAAAAGAAGAATCAAATCTAAAATAAGATATTTACAATGACCATTTGGAACTATTTACAGATATTATAAGATTTTGATCAATATAAATTGATTAACACAGTCATAAGAAGTAAAATCGCTTACAATTTGACATTAATGAAATTGTATTCAGTGTCTGTTTAAATTTTATCTCCCAGATTATCTAATCAATAACATACACTAATCTTATATCCCCACTGTATATTTAATGCCGCACTGATTTATATATCGAATTATTGACCTCACAAAATACATCAAATAAAAGCTTATCAATTTCGTGTACCTCATTAATCGAATATTGGATCAATAAAAAAGATGAATTATTATAAGAGTAAAGTGTAATATATTATTTATCAGTTTTGCTTTAACAACCATATAAAATAAATAATAATACTATTATACACAATTTCTAAGTAATCTTTTTTGTAACACATTCTATATATCACCCAAGATGGCCGACGCTCCGTCTATCGATCAATATTAGTAAAAACCGGTGCAGTATTGTTGCAGCAGGTATAAGAGATATACTCGTATATATATATATATATATATATATATATATATATATATATATATATATATATGTGTGTGTGTGTGTGTGTGTGTGTGTGTATGAGATGGAAGACTTGGCATGGCCAGGTAAACCAGATACTGGAATATGGTCCTGTTGGAAGACTCGATAATCGGCGACCTTGTATGAAAAGATGTGGAAAAGGCTAGAATTGTGTGTCATGACAGTACAGTGTGGTGCTTAATTCTTTCTGCCTACTCCCGCAGGGAAACGGCGTTATGTTAAGTAGATTAATTATACTAATTAAATATATTAATTGGAAAAATATACATATAAAATCAATTTTATCGAAAAGTATTGTTGCGCTACCCGGATTCGAACCTGGATCTCTTTCCAAACCAGGGAAGGTGCTTCAAGGTTGTTTCAAATAATGGAACGAGAGATGTATTAATTTTAAAAGTGTAACGTATAGGTTCGAAAATTTGTCGTCAAAAGAACTGTCGCTATAGCATAGTTGGATAATGATCCCTTCCCGGTTTGTAAAGAGATCCAGGTTCAAATACCGGTAACGCAACAACAATATTTTTCGATAAAATTGATTTTATGTGTATATCTTTCTGATTAATACATTTAATTAGTATTTAAAATATCACAGTCCTATGTTCTGAATAATTATAACTTCACGATAAGAATGTGTTCTTCTTAATAAGGTAGTTATATTGTACATATATAGTTGACTGCTTTGATTCATGACATGGTTCTATAAATAAGAAACAGTAACTAGAAACTTGTTTTCATGTATAATTTTGAATATTATTAAAATCAAACCTCTAAAATAAAAAACGAGATATTATTAACGAGCTTAATGACCTTCTGTGTACAGTTTTCTCCTGGTAGCCTCCTTTCGACTCATTTCGGCTGAAAATTCTAGGAAAGCTGAAGAGTCAACACGCACGTCTGGTTAAGGAGACAATTGACATTAATAGGGATGACGGCCTAAAATTAAGCACATGGTATCCGGCGGTTTAAAGAGTCGAAGAGTCATCACAGATTGTGATCCGACAGTAAATGATACTTACACATAACACAACACCTGTTTACGACACGGTATTACGAGCCAGGTCCTAAAGACGACACACTCTGCTTTCGACACAGTACTGCAAACCAGTACTTAATCACAACATCACATCGGTCAGAATGATCAGATATACACGGCAGGTTACCCCAGAAAACTGTACACAGAAGATTCTGAACGGCCATGAAAACCGAAAAACGAGTTTAATGACATCTAGTGGATATACTACTACAAGTATATTCAAATATTTCCTATATTACTTTAATGTTTTATTTCCAAGATGTTGAGTCGACATACTTTGACATATATTTAAACGTTTAAGAGATTTATTTAAAGATCTAAGAGTTTTAAAGATTGAGTTTAAAGTAAGAAAAACTTTATCATATACATGTTTCTGTGTAGAGTTTTCTGGACTATTTTGCCGTATATCTCTTACTTTTCTGGCCTAAGTTTTGAATCTCATTGCAGGATCCATCATCAGGGGTGATGTGTTGTCAACAATGTTATATTTATCAACATTGACATCTATGCGTATTAAAATCAATCGAACGTTTTTGTTCGGATTCAAATGTGAAAAATTCAAATCTAATGATTAATTCAAATTTAAATTATCTCACATCAATTTTTTTTTTTTTTACTATTTTTTAAATATAATTATATAGTAAAATAGAAACCGTCCTATTATAAATTAGGTATTACAAAAACTAATTATTGTCTTCTTATATTTAATGCTTCAACAGCACGTTAAAACAATTAATCTCCGTCAACAAATTAAAATAATATAATTAATGAGATTATGTTTATTATTACATAGATTCTATAGATTAGTTTGTCTATCGGGTGAGTCTATCATTCACGCAACTTTATAATGTAATTAAAACAAATAGTTTTCTCCAAGCGGTTGAAAACTGGCTTTTCAATTAGGTATGAATAATCTGTTACATGTTTGGAAAACAAATGATTGAATTCGTTAATTAAGAAGTTAAATTAAATTTATATTAATAGTGGTGCCAACCAAGAACATCCTTCATATATATATAGTAAGCATTTTGAAATGTATTTAAGATAATTATAATAAATAATACAAGTAATATTAAAAACATATCTTAATTACAATATTATCATATTTCTTCATTTGTTCTTCATGTCAGTGTTGACATATAGTGGCCTAAATCAGGCGCGTGTCCACGTATGAAATTTCTCTAGGAGATTCGACTCGAGTGTGCGTAAAGAATAGTACAGATTTCAGCGTGAAGCGATCTAAGAATCATCACCGCACATTTTGCACTCAGATTAGAATAACGTATCCAGTAGATTCTTAATTATTTATATATAATTAACATAGTTTCATTGAGATATCATCGTAGACAATGCACCTCCACGAGTGTCATTGGTCCTGGGTCGATCTCACAGCTGACTCCGATCTCTTCAGCCAGATGCAACGCATATATCCATCGCTGTTGCATAATTAAAATACTAAAACATTTTTTAATATTATTCAATAATGTATAATTATCTACAATATTATAATTTAAATTTACGGCTTAAAAAAAGCAGCACAAACATGGTGGAAAATCAGCGATTATCAGTCTGACGAAGACTTAGAGAAATCGATACATCCTAAAAAGAACTAAAGTCCGCCTGGTGTAAGACAATGATTTTTATTATTATATTAATTATATGTATCCATTATAACATATACACATGAAATCAATTTTATCGAAAAATATTGTTGTTGCGCTACCGGGATTCGAACCTGGATCTCTTTCCAAACCTGGGAAGGTACATTATCCAACTATGCTTCAGCGACATTATTTTTGTCGACAAATTTTCGAACCTATATGTTACACTTTTTCACTGTAACGTAGTTGGATTATCCTATAAAATTGATTTTATATGTATATCTTTATACATACAGACCTATGTTCTGAATAATTACAACTTCACAATAAGAATGTGTGCTGACGCGCGTCGCACGTGCGCCGCATATCTTATATTAGAGGTAGCAGCCCTGGGGCTTGGAACTGGAGGAGTTCCACCTTTGGGTAGACATCTTTATCCTTCTATCAGAATCACAAGTTTTATCCTATACATTATATATAAATACAAATAATCTTGAAACATGTAGAGTATAAGGAAAACCAAGATACCAGAAAGGCATAAAAATCCATGATGAGTTTCAGAAAATACAAATATTATTTTCAAGGTCCTGTGATCGTGACTCGTCGCAGGAGAGTAAGCATTTCTGAAGACGGGGAAATCTGTAAGACTTTTCTGGAAAACTCTTCAAATATCTCACTGACTTATCTTTTCGTAATATTCTTTTTCTGCTTTTTTGTCGTTTTTTTATTATTTGTTGCTCTAAACAGTGAAAATGATGAGACCCTTCAAAGTCAAATCAGTTACTGACAACTAATTATCCAATTATTGAAGTCATTTCATAAAAACTGACAAAACATTTTTCGGATAATAATATTATCGGATAAAATCTCGGATTTGATAAGTCAAAGAAAGTTTAGCTTATCCGCTAGTCTGAAAAATCTGTTGGAAAACACAATTTTTTAATCCTGAAAGATATTGATAATGTCTGACTCAATGATTCGACTTCCACCCATTTGTGTTACGTATAATATTTCATCAAATATAATCTTTTAAAAGTATATAAATATTTTTTTATTGGTAGTGAGGCCGATAAAATTTATTTTGGTACCTAAAAGCATACTAAACGTTTTCATCTCTTTCATATTCTTGAAAACAATTTTTGATATATTATCCTTTTCACTGAAGTTTATAGCACAAATTTTATGAGTTTTTTTTTATTAGCTTTGTAGATAGTCTGTGTTTTATAAATATTTAGTGCCCGTTTTTTCAGTGTACTCGTATTTAAGTTGAGAAATAATTCTTTTTAAAATATTTATGACGGTTTGACCACTAAATTATCAAACTAGAATATCAATTAGGATAAGGTTGCTATGAATAGATCACTTAACTTTGTGATAGTATTGTTTACTTCCCGTGATTGATAAAATAAAACCAATAGTTATTTTAAATATATTTTATTAATTATGGCCTCAGTAAAAGTTCAATACTGTTAAATATGTTTGAAAATTAAGAGAAAAATGTCATTTTTGTTCGCTCTCCTCATTGGACAACAGTCGACTTGATTGGACCACTAAGTTTATTTCATTAAACTTTTATTATGAAAATTATGAACATTTTGAGCACACGGTCCAATCAAGTTGTTTTATAATAATCACATTAAAATTGAAATAGAAAAGTGTATAAAATACATAAATACATCTACATACATGTAGGTATTATATTGTATATGTGACGTACAATATTTTACATATTTACTAAAGCAAGCGTAATGCTGGTGGACCAAACTTTATACACAATGTGTTGCGTCATATCATTATCTCCATATTGGAGACAGATTTTGCAAAACCATTCCTCAATATCTTCATTTTATTTTTGGTTTGAAGCCTTTTTGGCAGTTTTATATGATGACGATGTCAATATTGTTGAACGTTGTGTTTTCTCTCTCATTTCTTTTAGTTTTGGTGCAATCAATAAGGCTTGTAATGCCAGTGATGTACTGGTTCATTCCATGTATAATAATTTCCTATATTCCCAATTCACTAAAAATTTTGAAAATGATTTAGAAATCGTTACCATGATAAGATTACCTGGTGATCCATTGATAGTAACTACGGACTCTGTTACAAAATATGATTCACGAAAAAACTCAATTATTTGCCTAAGAATAAAATGCTAATAATATACTGGTCAAAATAAGATTTCTGGCGTATTCTAGTATAATGTGTTAAAAAAACATTTAACTGATAAAAAATTTTGCTTTAAATAATTTCAAAAATAATTAGATTCTCATTGTGACATCTATGCTGTTTCAGGAAAATGAATATCAAATTTAGTCCATAGATGGCTATAGTGTAGTTGTATTCGAAGTGTTTCCACATATTAACATTAATACAGCTTCCAAAAATTTGATAGATTTGGAGATTGATTAATGGGTGAGAATGGTGAACGTTATATTTATGCAAAGTGTCACTTAAGCCAGTCGAAGATAGGTCGTAAACCCTGTAATTACCCATACTTCTA
Source organism: Eubasilissa regina (assembly GCA_022840565.1). NCBI lineage: Eukaryota > Metazoa > Arthropoda > Insecta > Trichoptera > Phryganeidae > Eubasilissa > Eubasilissa regina. The sequence goes on from JAINEB010000018.1 coordinate 36,072,979, forward strand.
TATCTTTCCATTTAAATATAATAAAAAATAGCTTCGTCCCTATGAGATATCTATTATTATTTTAATTAAATATTTTCTTACACTAAAATCTAGTAAATGGAATCATACTTTCGTTTTACTTTGATATAATTACTATACTGTAAGCATAATCAACAAATCGATGCATGTCTCTCATTCACCATGAACACGATAAGGCTGAGACAAAGAGGGGTTGCCCGGGGATTGCAATGTTTGCTTGCTTCCTGGCGTCACTAACGGTTTTTAACGTATTTTGTTGTCAAAGCGCTAGTCCAATGATATCAACCTTACCCTAATTATTACATGTAACATTGTAATCGCTAATTTAACTAGCACTTGAGATAATGAATCATTCTAATAAATAGACCTTGAACAGTTAAGTAAACTAACCATAGACAAGAGTGACAACAACTCATACACCTGTATTATTTTACATAAATATTATACATATATTAATTATCTCATAGTGAGCGATGTAAAGACTCGTAAACCAAATTATTACAACGTTAAATTGGTTCAATTTAGCAAGATTTAAAATACGTCATTAATTAAAGTAGAATTATTTGTGTACGTTTTCAGGCAAACTACTTTCTTGTGAAGTGAAAATCCACAGTGAAAAATCGGTCTTCAATACATATTTTTGTACTGTTGAAATATTAGAAATACGCTGATTATATTTTTATTAAACCTGATTATTACATTCTAACAGTAAATATAATTTTCGAATGTCGTCATATTTTATAGTTTGTTGGAATTACAATATCATTTTAAAATATATTTTTTAAGGTACGTACGTACTTTATATTAAGGTAAGTGCATAGATCTAAGACAGAAAATTTGCACATACATGGTTTGAAATAAAGTCAAATAAATATGTTTATATAGTTAGAGTGTAAATACATTTCTAATGTTATATTTTTAACATACACATGTGCATGTTTTCTTTAAAGAATTTTAGGGATTATTAACAACGATAATTATAATTGTCTTTCTTAGATTGTTATCTACTTTGTATAAATCTTCTCGGGCTATAGATAAATATTTAAAAAGTGTATATTATCAATTGATGTCCACGTTTTAATTCAATTATAAATAAATCTATTAAATGATTAATTTTCTCGATTATACGATCATTAGCTGCAATTTTCTGGTATGCTATTAAAAGTGAAGACGATCAAATACCATTAAGAGCGATGTAATTATCTAAGGCAAACTTTTATAGCTTTTATCTTGACTCTAACAAGCAGTTATATGAAAAATAGAACAAGTAAACAGTAAAGTAAACGCTCTGCACGTGCTATGATGGTTTCTAACACGCGAAGGAACATGCTATCCAGTAAAGATTAAAAAAGTAAGGCAAATACCTTTAAAAGATAGCGAATAAAGTAGATATACAATACATAGAAACATTTCAATCAAACTTTGAACCTGTTGAAAAAGTCTGTAACACGAATTCAATTGAGAAATTTTCATTTACGAAAAACGCCTTATAACCAACTACTTACTTTATATTAAAGAATCTTTCGTTTATTATGTAATACATTTTTAGAAATATTAGCATAGGTATCTCGTGAAGTGAAAAATGATTTTGATCATATTTTTAGACATTCGTTAAAAATTATAAAAGCATTTGATATATTTTTAATCATCAGTTGGATGACAATTTGATTGTATATTGTGTATATATAATATTATTCATAATGTGTATTTAGTAGATGCCCGTTTTAAATTTTGCATGTGTGACTTTTTGATTTTTCTATTTTTAGTGTTAAGTTACTGCTATTATATTATAATATATCTAATAATAAATTCATTTGGTTAGTCTTGATATAAAAACTTGTGTTTTTTATTTAGCATCATAATGACATTATCCACCAGTTCAATGTTGTGGAATATAATGATAAAAATTGACAATACGACTGCTATTATGTATCTGCTATCAATGTTCCTGAAGTATGATAGTATCACTTATTACATGTATTTATTGTGGATTCATAAAAAAAATATTTATCAATATTTTTTAAGATAGTTTTTTATTATATTTCAATGACAGCATTTAATACTATTCTGATTTTCGCAGTCACGCCGCCAGCTCAACGCGTCCAATTTATTCTCGGAGAAGAGATCGACGATGGGACCCACGAGTCGCATCCTCTCTTCTCGGAGATGGAAGAGCTGGTCAGGGATGGGGACGAAATGGAATGGAAGGAGACAGCCAGATGGATCAAATTCGAGGAAGATGTCGAGGAAGGAGGCAACAGGTGGTCCAAACCGCACGTGGCGACACTTTCACTCCATTCGCTATTCGAGCTGAGAAGTCTTCTTTTAAATGGCACGGTCATGCTGGATATGGAGGCTGCTACCCTAGACCAAGTGGCAGATCTCGTCTTGGACAGTATGATCAACTCCAACGCCCTGAATGTTGACAAGAGGGACCTGGTGAGGGACGCGCTGCTCAGACGACATAGACATCAATTTGAGAGGAGAAAGGATAACAATATGTCGAGGCTTCCTATCATCAGGTCACTGGCCGATATAGGACGGAATCATTCATCATCAAAAAGTAAGTTTTTGTTAATTATTATAATTAAAAAGCTATCTTCTCACGATGAATTATTATTATATTAAAATATCTTAATAAATGAAAGAGAATGTATTTGAACACTGTGTTGTATGTCCATTGCAGCCAATCATGCGGATTGATTATGATTATGATTACCCAACTTTCCAGATATCTGTTGAATACAAAATTTTCATATTTTTTTATTCCCGCATTTTTCCGGCATAATTCAAATTTATTTTATTTTCTCAAAAATCCCCACGATTGAATGATACTATTAATATTATCTTAACTTAATTTTAGCATGCTTGATTAAATTATTATTTTTGATACCCGCAGTTCATTAAAAATCATTATAAGACATTAGGTTTACAATGATTATATTTAAAAAATAAGGTAATTTCTCTAACTACACTCTTATTTCAGATTATTTTACTTGTATAATTTTCAAATGTTTTTACGAAATAACTAATTATCTACGTTTATAATAATAACATGTCACTATTTCAGCTACTTCAAGAGAATATTCTTGTTTTTAATTGAAAATTTCAAGTTCAATCCAGGTCAGTTATATTTGAAGTTAGTGACGAATCACTGCCAGCCTCGGGAAATCTCTTCGAAACGCAATTCTTGTAACCATGTGTCACTTTTAACAGGGTATTAAAATGAAAAAACCACGGCGTTTCAGATTGCACAAGCTGTATTAGTGGTATATTTGGATCAGACTTACAGGAGAATACGAAGAAGTCACCCCGCAGCGAGCAACCATCGCCTCACACGGCCCTGCTGGGGAAGGATCGGAGGGGATCCTATTTGGCCGTCCCAGGTACCCGGGATCTTAGCGAGACTCTTTCTGGAGCGCTCGGTGGCCGCGGGGGAGTTGTGACCTGTTACTCCTGTTAGTGTCCGTCCGCGGCCTCGGGAGCTTTGGCTTACCATCGGGAGCTTTGGTTTTCCGTCCGGGAGCCTCGGGTAATCGTCGGGAGCTTTCGGTAACCACTCGGGAGCTCCGGGGGATTTCGGCTCCCGCCCGGAGCTTTCGGTGCTTTTGGTTAAGGAGTCTGTCTAGTCCAGCTGCTTGTCAATAACCGCCCTGCACCGCGGGGGCAAAATTAACTATTTTGCTCCACGTCGGTCATTTGTCCTACTTTTGACCTCTAGATTTCAGCTTTCACGATGCATCAGCACATTATTTCTATTGGACTGTTATTTTTTTTCAATATCTGCTAATAGAGTAGTCGAACTAACAACAAATACCATTTTAAATACACTTTTTTAAAAAAAATATTATTTACGATGATTCGTGAAATTATATTAAAAATATATTTTCATGTATAATTTTTAATAACATTATAATCATTAGATTTCTTTAATTTTTAAATAAATAAAATAAAAGTGAAACTACTCTATCGAACGCAATCTGGTGATTTGAAAATTAAAACAGTAGGAAAATAGACGTTTTATAATAATATAATAACCGTTGTACTGTTAAAATAACAAACAAAACATGTCGATATTATTTTCAAATAAATAATTATTGGTATCGGAATGGTGTTTAACGAGAATAACAGTCCAATTGATAGCATTATCAAGTCATGTGTAGCTAATTCACCCGATAATGTGTTGTATGTAGATTCACTGTCCATATGTTTGGTGAAGGTGAATATTGGATGAATACGATAACTGTCGCACACTAGGATCAGCGCAGCCATTACAAGAATCAATAACCTCAACACATTATAATATTATTGTTGTGCATTTCACGAGAGTTTTATATATTATGATCAGTACCTACCTACACATGTAATTTAAGACGCAATAATATTACATTTGAATGTGTTCACAAATTGGAATTGGAAAACATTTATTGACTTATGCTAATACGTACACTGTATTATTATATGTTGCTTATTTTTCCTTGAAGTTTGCATTAAATGTTGGCGTACATCAGAAACATGACTTCCGAGATTATTTATTGTTTTCTAAATAATATCGCGTTCGTACGTTTCTTCAAAATAAATATTTCAATATTTTTTTGAAATATTGTTGCAATTTTTGACGTCTCCTATCGGATTTTACTCAAACGTGTTTGAGATTCCGTAAATACGCGGAACGACAGATGTATCAATTCGAAAATGCAACATATATGTTCGAAAATTTGTCGTCAACTTACTGTATCTGTGTAGTACAATCGGTAAATGCATATTCAGATTTGAATCCCGGTAGCAACAAAAATATTTTTCGATTAATTGATTTTATCTGTCTGCCTTTGTAATTGATACATTTAATTCTGTATTATATATTTTTGTTAATGTTAGTAATAAGTAATAAATTCATCACAGAATACTTACTATTTTAATAACTTGACATTTTCGAGTTACTCTTCTCGAATCTATACGCTTCAATTAGTTAAAAAGTCCACATTTTATGAAACTATGAAATAGGTACTAGTTTATTAAATGAAATACTTTTACGTTTGTTTATAGAAAGTGCCTAGTATCTAGTAGAATTTAATCATATTAAATTAATTCACTTAAGTAAGTCGGAAAGTTAAAACTATAGATACTAATTCACAGAACTTTGTGGGGGGTTGTTATGTTGAATATTAGCTGTATGATATTTACATTCTTTGTTATACACATGATATTCAAATAATACGATGTATAGGCCAACGCTGACTATTTTGAAATTGAGATTCGGATCCTTGTCAAATCTTGATCACGAACTAGTCAGACTGAGGATCAGAAACAGTGGCGTAACTATGCATCGGTACACGTTACTCTGAATGAATATGCACTGGTGAAATGATATGAGAGACCAGTTTTGTTCTCACTATTTAATAAATAAAATCGCTTAGCATTTATATATTGTATTATATGATACGTATATTATGTATATACCTTATATATTATACAATACATTATATATGTATTTGTATATAGAGGGAAATTTCCATTTTGCTTTGGGGCACAATTTTTTAGTCATGTCAATAATCATAAAACAACATAATATATCATGAAACATTGAATCATTCATTAACCACGAGAATTAGATGGAGGACAAAGCAGAAACACAAAATATATTTTATGTTTCACGTCGACCGTGTCCTTTTATTCGTATCATAAGACTTACCCGTCATGCATGCTCGAAGGTGAAGTTAAGTGTGAAGATGAAGTTAAGTGGACATGCGTGTGCCTTATTGATTTGTGGTGTTTTACTGTCCCCACAGCTGACTACATCCCACACGTGGTAGGTTTTACCACGTGGCTCACCATGTGCCCCACGCAGAAAGGTTCGCCCCAATACAATGGTCACACGTTTCCCTCATCCTATCTTCGTTGTTTGTTGTATTCACATTTTAAAGTCTCTCCAGTCTCTTCAACTTTTTGATGGGTGCTATCTTATGATTGGTTTTCATTTTTAACAATATTGCAATACTTCCTATTCAATTTCGCTTCCTCAAAATATTTCACATTTTATATTACCTTATATGTTATATTATTCTCACTTCCCATACATTATGTCAAATGCCTTCATAATAGTCTCGACTAAAGATTAAAGATGCTCAGCATTACTTTCGTAATCCTTTTCAGTGCCTACTCTGTCAATTAGATGTTGCATGAAACTACCGAGGTGTACATTTAAGCGAGGTTTTTGGTTAGAATAAAGTTTCATTTGAGACAGCATGTATTTGTCTCCAGGAAATATAGAAAAGAGTGCACCGTGCACATTTACTGGGCATCGAATATATCTGTTAGATGGATAATAGCTCCATTTCCTGTCCCTGTTTGCAGTGGATGATCATAACCACCCCAGTTCCGCTCCTGCGCTTGCCGGGGCGGCCAAGCAAGGGGATTTCGGTCGCTATCTTTCCATTCCAGGATCGGGTAATCCTTCGCCTTGTGAAGCAACTCTTTCTCTTATTTTCGCCATTACTCTCTCATTTTTACGTGAATGTGTATCCTACTCTTTTACATCCGCGAAAGCTGCCTGAAAAGTTTCCGACCTAACAAAGAAACGAGACATTTTTTCTTCAATTTTTATTTTATTTTTCTACATAGTCTCCTTGTAAATCTATACTCTTCTCCCAGCAACGCTCCCACCCCTTTAACCTGTCCAAATAGTACTTAGTCTTTCTCTGCAAAATAGTTATTTACGAAGGTGATGACTTCCTCATTTGACGAAAATCTCTGTACTCCGAGCGCAACTTTTAGCTCAGGAAACAAAAAAATGTCGCTTGTAGCTAGATCTGGTGAGTAAGGAGGGTGGTCAAGCAGGTCAAACCGTAGTTCGTAGATTTTCGCCTGGGCAACCGCTGAGGTGTGAGACGGCGCATTGTCTTGGTGAAACAAAATTATTTTTTTCTGCAAATGTGGCCGTTTTTCCGCAATTTCTCCCTTCAGCCTGTCAAGTAATGATATATAGTATGCTCCTGCAACGGTTTTTACTTTTTCAAGATAATCGATTAAGACAACTCCATGGCTATCCCAGAAAACAGACGCCATCACTTTCCCTGCCGAAGGAACAGCTTTTGCCTTTTTTGGAGCCAATTCTCTCTTCGCAGTCCACTATTTTGACTATTTTTTTGTTTCTGGAGTATAATGGTGTATCTAAGATTCATATATAGTAATTAATCAGCGCCAAACCTCTGATTTATTGCGTTTAAACTGCATCAACAGAGTGTTGGAAATGTTCATTCGAACACGTTTTGGTCCGGAGTGAGGAAACGCAGCACCCAACGTGCGGCCAGCTTTCTCATGCCTAAATCTTGATTCAATATGTGACAAACACGTTCTTTGGACATGTACATAGCCTCTGCTATCTCTCTAACCTTAATTCGACGGTCGTCCAGCACCATTTGATGAACTTAAGCGATGTTATCGTCAGTGGTTGCAGTTTTTGGCCGTTCCGTCTGGTCGTCACCTGAACTGGTACGGCCACGTTTAAATTCAGCTGCCCAAACTTTCACCGTGGTAAATGATGGTGCAGAGTCCCCGTACACAGCGTCCAATTCGTCTTTAATTTGTATAGACCTATTGCCTTTCAAAAACCAATAATTAATGACAAATCGATAATCGATTTTTTCCATTTTCACAAAAACGCTCACATCGACTCACTCAAACGATTGTCAAACAACAACTGAGCTTCCAAAATGGCTGAGATTTTGGTGAGTACTTATCAACACGTGTGTAAATATGTTCCTCAACTTTTGTTGACGAGTGTTGCCATCTTCATGTTAAGGTCGGAAATTTTTCAGACAGCCCTCGTATACTTAATTATTATCTCGTCATATTTGTCACTTGCATGCTTTCCATATACATTACTCACAGTTTTGGTTACGGAATTTTATGTTTGTGCTAGAAAACCTTTTGGTGTAACTAGATTTATTTATTTCTGCTTTGTTGGAGCTTCGTAGCTATATTTTTTAGTGTAGAATTTCGTAGTTCATTAATTTCACTAACAATTAATGTATATTAATAATATTTCAGGAGCTGAAGACAACATGATTAAAAGTCCGAGCAACCTATCAATGACGAGGATAAACAGTGGTGGCGATCTCCCCAATGGAGATTACAACCACCGTGGAAACACCCACTTCATGAGGAAAATTCCGCCCGGTGCTGAAGCGTCAAATATTCTAGTCGGAGAAGTAGACTTTTTGGAAAAAACCCTATCAGCATTTATAAGACTTAATTCAGCCACGATGATGGGAAATTTGACCGAAGTCCCCGTACCAACGAGGTTCTTGTTTGTGTTGCTGGGGCCGACATCCAACAATTCGAGTTTTCATGAAATCGGCAGGGCCATGGCCACGTTAATGTCCGACGAGGTGTTCCACGAGGTAGCGTACAGAGCTCGTAAAAGGGATCACCTGTTAGCTGGAATTGATGAATTTTTGGATGCAGTAACTGTGCTGCCTCCTGGGGAGTGGGATCCGGCAATAAGGATAGAACCGCCGGCAGCCATACCTTCACAGGACACCAGAAAAAGGCCGCAAGAAAAAAAAATAGAAGAAAAAGATGAGGAGGAAGAGGAACAAAAACAAAGAGAGGAATCAGGATTATCGAGAACAGGAAGGCTCTTTGGAGGACTTATAAACGACTGCAAAAGAAAACTACCATTTTATTTCTCAGATTTCAAAGATGCTCTGGCAATTCAGTGCGTCGCCTCGTGGATATTTTTGTACTTCGCTTGTCTGTCTCCCATCATCACCTTTGGGGGACTCTTGGGACACGCAACCGGTAAAAACATGGCCGCCATGGAATCCTTGGTCTCGGGATTTGTCTGCGGGTTGGGATACGGTTTATTTTCAGGGCAGCCCTTAACAATATTGGGATCGACTGGTCCGGTATTGGTTTTTGAAACTATTGTTTACGAATTTTGCAATAAAGTAGAGTGGGATTATATGTCATTCCGATTTTGTATTGGAGCGTGGATAGCAGTTATTTTGATGATCTTGGTGGCTATCGACGCGAGCGCCCTGGTGTGCTACATCACTCGATTTACCGAAGAAAACTTCGCAACATTAATAGCTTTCATTTTTATTTATAAGGTACGTACTTTCTTCATTGTTCTGGTTAAAGATGTAAAATTATATTTATGAAATTGCGAAATTGGTTATGTGACAAATCTTGTAAGAGAAACAAAAAAAAACCATTACACATTTTCAGGTACATACTTTACAATTTATTGATAACATTTATTTTTATTCTTGCTACAAAACTACGAGGCGCGTTTTTTAAGTAAGTATCGTTCCCAGATATTTCCGGTGTAGCGCTGCGGTTGTGATATCGTGCAAGCACAATGGTTTCCTTCATCTGTTGTTTCACCACATGCAATGTTAGACATTCACATAATGTAGCCATGTTGTAGTGAGTGGTTGAAATGATCAAGATAATAGATTAACTCGCCGACTGAGAGATGCGGTCCGTGATTCGTTTCTTGAATGCACGAAACATGAAATCACCTGACATTCATCGCCGAGTGCGCCCTGATTTGGCGCCAAGTTTCCTTCGTCTGAAGCGGTTCCTTGATGGCAAGCGTTTTAATAAAAACGATGAACTCAAAGACGTAGTACAGACATGGTTTACGTCCCAGGCGGCGTCGTTCTATAACGAAAGTATACAAAAATTGGTACCCCGCTATGACCGTTATCTTAATAATGGTGGCGACTGTTGAAAAGTAGTTTAATGTGTGTAGCGTTTGAAGAAAGTAGTGTTGTAAAAATGATGTTTCTTAAAAAAAAATCTGATACTTAAAAAAATGCGCCTCGTAATATATTATTAATTATTTGTATAAATGATTATTGCACTTTTTAAGAATGCGGTACACGGATGAAACTTGTTCTCGCGTCTCGGAAATTTGACAGTAAAGATGGGAATGCATTAATCAGTTGGTAATTTTGCTCTGCGTACAAAATACAACATACAACGAATGACAGCTCGTTACGCGCTCTAATACTTTACACGATTTACTGTGCTTTACTCGAGTTTCGAGATAAGTTAAATCACTGTACACACACCTAAATTGTACTTTTAATATAATAATTATTTCTCAGGTGTGTCACGAAACACGTGAAATCATAATCGATCTATGCAGTAATATCTTGTTAATATTTTAGAACGTTACTTTTTTCCAGAATATTTAAATATGGCATAGAATTCTCATAGCTCTTTGTAACATTTTTAGGCAATTGAAAACGTTCTACTAATTGGTAAGAATTTTCCAATCAATACACACCCGAACGACGTGCTGAACTATGACTGTTTCTGTTCCCCAACTAATTACTCCGAAGACAAAAACCATTTTAATTGGACTTCCTTAGATAAGATAGCTTGTTTGGTAAGTTTTATTTTATTTGAATTTTGATGTATAATTTAATGATATTTGTGATACTATTTTACGGTTATTTTGTTCAGCGGTTATTATATATTTGCGTGCAAATATTTTTAATGGACGGAAACAAACATAAAAAAACATTTTTATGATTCGTCGCTTGTTATCAATATTTTCATAAATAACTCGTATTTCTATGTATGTTTTGGAGTGAAATAAAATGCAATCTTTTTAAGTACCCAATTATTTGTGTTATTCCATGCGGTGTGTAGCCATTAATTATCCTCAAAATCTCAGATTATAGATGTCGCCGCTTTCTCTCCTTTAAAATTTTAATTTCGTATTCCCCTTACCATGTTTTATCTGAAGTCATCGGTCACGATAACTGTCGCCAGACGTATTTAATTTGTGTTTTTCTTTTAATTTGGCACGTACAAGAAAACTAGTTTGATATTGCATTTGTTTTATGTATGAACAATAAATTAATAGTTTATTTAAATTTCGATTGTAGTTTTTGAAATAAATAATGAAATTAATTTCTCCAATAAAGAGGGAGCCGATTTGTTTTTGTAATTGCCGTTGTTTTGTAATTGCAATTGTTGAATCAATTGGATCTTATACACATGAAAATGAATGTCTTTCATTCGACATGATGTGGTGTTCGAGAGGTTCAATTGTTGCGCACGTCGTCTGATGGAGATAGTGATGTCTGCAGTCACGTTTTCACGCGCAGCGTAATCGTTCGTGTATCTAGTATTTGCTCTGATTTTTCCATTAAACGCTGGATTGTTCGCTTACCATGTGTCAAATGGCAAACGAAAACTGCATGCATTCTTCTTTCAGTATCCACAATGGGCATAATTATTGATTTGTTACTTTTATAACATGCTTTCACAATAAGTAATCGTTGCTAAATCGCTCCGTTTAGCAATGGCGTACTGTCTACATGAGCTGTCAAATCAACTTCCAAAAAGCACCGACAGTCAACAGTCAACATCTTCGAGGAACAATGCAATCACAATAACCAGCGCCTACTGTATTTCAAAATATACTAGGTACAATTTACTATATTTTATAAACATATTAATTTTATTTATTTTTCAGGAAAACAATGGAACGCTTCTAGGAGGTGGTTGTGAAACAAAGACTTATGTACCTGATGTATTTTTAATGTCCATTATTCTGTTTATGGGAACGTACATTTTATCAGTTATTTTAAAAGACTTTAAAACATCTCTTTTCTTCCCTACAAAGGTAATACTCACTCAATATTCATCTCTACTACTTACTAACTAAAAACACTACTTATTTATTCTATGAGATGCAACACAATGTACATAATTAACCATCCAATGAAAATTAACGATACAATTTATTCAATCCAACAGATTCGCCAGATTGTTAGTGATTTTTCCGTCATCATCGCCATAATGTCCATGAGTTCGCTCGATTACTTTGTCGGCATCAACACTCCAAAGTTAGAGGTTCCTGCTGAATTCAAGCCGACTCTTTCAGGCCGCGGATGGATCATCTACCCCTTCAATCGTAATCCTGCTTGGTCCGCTATAGTCGCCGTACTCCCGGCTCTTCTGGGTACCATCCTCATCTTCATGGACCAGCAGATCACCTCTGTTATCATAAACAGAAAAGAAAACAAACTAAAGAAAGGATGCGGATACCATTTGGATCTTTTCATTCTGTCTATTTTAATCATGGTATGTTCTGTAATGGGACTTCCCTGGTTTGTTGCCGCAACGGTGCTATCCATAAACCATGTAAATTCTTTAAAATTGGAGTCTGAATGCGCGGCTCCGGGAGAAAAGCCACAGTTCTTGGGCGTTAGAGAACAACGTGTAACTCACATACTTATATTCTTGATGATCGGGTGCTCTGTGCTGCTGACTCCGATGTTGAAGCACATTCCGATGCCTGTATTGTTTGGAGTATTCTTATACATGGGGGCAGCGTCTCTCAAAGGATTGCAGTTCTTTGATCGAATTCTCATCATGTTTATGCCGCAGAAATACCAACCTGATTACATGTTCTTGAGACAGGTAAGAAAATACTTTTATAATGCTATACCACTTAATAAATTTTTTAAATACATTATGCTCTTAATTACCCAGAACTGATATAAGAACATATAACATATTAGAAATCTCGGTCTGTCTAAAAAACATGATAATTTAAAATATTCTCAATTTTTTCATTTATTTTAATATCTCATCACAAAATATCATTTGAGAGATGAATGGGTATATACAATCTATGATGAAAATGAAAGGAACATTAAAAATATATCATTCTTTTAAATTCTATTTCATCGATTACGAGAGAATGTACATAAATGTTCTCAGTGCGCATATACACAGATGAAACATTGCTCTCTTGCCACTGAGAATTGGCGGTAAACTTTGGTATGTGTCAGTCATTCTGCTCTCCATACAAAATAGATCATAAAACGAGTGACAGCTCACTCCAAATATTGTAATTTTTTCATTCATATACATGTACCCTTATATCACACAATTATTGATATAGGTACCTGCTCAGAACCTTTTCAAATAGTGTGAGAATGATATAAAAATATTTTATTTTACTTCCAGGTACCGATCAAACGCGTTCACATGTTCACTATGATCCAGTTCACCTGCCTTGTTTGTCTATGGCTCATCAAATCCTTCTCCTCCACTTCTATCTTGTTCCCCCTGATGTTGGTTGTTATGATCGGCATCAGGAAGTCACTGGACTTTATCTTCACCAGACGGGAGTTGAAAATCCTCGACGACATCATGCCGGAGATGACTAAGAGAAACGAGGAGGACTTGCATCATCTCGGAGATGTTGAGGTGGGCTGCGGCACCAAATTGCTTGGTTACTTCAAGTGGAAGTAGATCAATACAAAATCATTTCATCCAACCATTTGACTTTTTACATTCCATTAGTCATGCTTGACTGTTATTTGTGTTGACTCATCGCTTTTCAAGTCAGTATTTTGTATATACCGTCGGCATACAGACAAAAGTATTAAAAATAATAATAAAAATCATTTTTTCCCTACTGCGGTCATTTTGCATTTCAAGTGTTATTGTAATAGCAAAATCAATTAATTTGCTGACTTTTGCTTGTGTACTGACGATATCATTTATTATTTGTGTCCAGATGACCTACATTAAAATATTTTTTATCATTATAGTTTATTTTTTACGAAATCAGTTTACTTCAAATTAACTGATGATAAGATTATAACTAAAGTAGGCAATCATCAGACCATGAGTCAGATAGATATACATCAGTATCTTCTTTAAACATTAATGCCTACTGTCCTTCACATTCCTAAAACAATTATTCATATGTGAAGAAAGTAATGTATCACACAATTTAGACAATTATTGAAGAAATTAATTTTAATTTTTTTTTATTGCATGTTAATTTTTTTTTAAATCAAAAGGATTGTTCTGGTTTCGTAAAATAAAGAGTTCATGAAAAATAATGCTATCAACTGTATGTATATAAGGATTATTAGACTGTTGTGGAGACTGATGGGAATAATTAATAGTATTTCTATTATTAATGATGTTAGATATGTATTGATTATGAGAATTTTTAGATGGGATAGAAATGGCGGTGGATTATGCTTGATAATGGGTTTTTTAACTTGTGTTTTGATATTTAATTGATTATTTAATCACTTCTACAATATTTGAAAAATTAATTATTTAATCGTTTACTTATTGTTCAACAACCAAGCTTGTATCCCTAATTCATCTTTTGTTTTGTTATTTAAAATTTCTTTACCACAATGCCAATAAACAAACCCCTAACCCTTTGCCCCCAATTCACTTCAAAAGACCAGCATTCATCACAAAGTAGGAAATAGAACATGCATCCCTCTAACACTTAATTAAAACTATCTCAGAAATCATATTCTAAGTATCTGTAAACTTGTATGAATGAATATATATACAAAGTAATTACACATCTACAAAATTTTATAAACATCACTCGCTGTGCTTCTAATGTATTGTTAATATAATTTTTTAATTCATTTCCGCATCATTTTCTCTATCCCAACCATTCGGAAATGTAATGTGATGATACAGTTATTCATTAACTGCTCTGATAAAAAATTTCAATTTTATATTCGGTCATTCTAGGTGTCATTTGAGATAATTCATTGCATTTCAAGTATTTTATTTTTCATACATATGACATGCAGGCAAAAATATTACATATAAGTCTATTACAGCATTCATTCCTCTGCAAGACATTTATTATATTTGATATTGTGATGTTTTCATGAAAAAATTAAGAAATATAAAATCTGACATTTCATCATCCATCTTTCAAAAATGCTTAACTCGTTTTTTTTTAATTGAGTTACAACCGGGGTCATATTGCCCAAATACGTGCCCATAATCCTTTTTTATGGGCATATTTGAATTTAATTTCAATGATATAATATTACATAAAAACATTTTGATTTTGTAATCATTCTTATTTTTATATGTCATTATTACAAATGATAATAATAAGAGTAATATTTATGAAATAAATACACCTGACACTGTCTTTAAATCAAAAAATATCTGTAGAAATTGGTAAGATTTTTTTTTTATCATTTTTCAACTGAAAAATTCCACATAATTTATTAATATATCATCTGCTGTAAAATCAACAAATTGAAGATAAGCCTCTTTGAAAGATGGACAACGATTTATGTGTTCTATGTGGAGGGCAAATTCAAATTTAAAAAATTAATCTTTTAAAAATGCATATTTCTATTTGGAGGGTAATAATTTAGAAGAATTATATATTACAGAAAAATGCTAATTTTTGTTTTATAAAAGAATTTATTTATATTATAACTATACTTATATGAAAGACTGGATTTTTGAATTGTCCTCTAATAAAATATACAGTATACTCATTAGTCAGTTATATTTATAAAATGGTGATGTATTATGTATGTATAAAATACATAGTAGATTCCATGATGTAAAAGTACTTATCAATTCCAATCCCACATTCAACTTCGTCCCGCTCTTTATTAGTATGATCGTTTAAATAATTAAAATAAATGTCAATCCCAAGAAATTTTTTGCATGAAGCATGATTTTTCTTGTATAAAATACATTTTAAGCATAGTACATAGGTATGTTGTTGTCAATTAATTGAATTTCCATGCAGCGCATTAGTTTTAAAAATAAAGATATGCAGAGGCTTTTGCTGGATGTGTAACAATGCTGCCAATTACATGTATAACAAATCATAAAAATATATTTAATATAAGCAATTAGGCACCTACCTACCTATCAAAAATGCCTTTCCTAAAATGTTATACATTGTAAAAATTCAAGTAATATACAGTGTCTTACCAAAAAATTATACCCATTTAAATTTATAAAAATTCAAAATTAATTTTTGAAGTACATATATATACATTCAATAATATGGTGTTAAGTTATGATTAAATACTGTTGATATATTTTTTTAAACACTTGTTGGCTGCTTTTAATTATTTTGAAATGTATATATCAAACTTCAGAAGTCATAAAGATTGCTGGCATGAGAGGTTTTGCTAGTTATTAATGGTACGTGTACAGATGAGATGTATCTCAAAGATTTCTCTCGAAAGCAGGACAGTAGAGAGTTGAGCGCTAAGCAAGCTATGAGAGAGCAGAATGACGCAACCAGTATATACCGACTCTCTGAAATCTCTGAGATGAGATATTATCCATGGACACACACCGTAACATTATGTTTATATTTTAGGTTAAGGTCAACTTATTTTACTGCTTCAATTGAAATTCACATAATAATATAATTCATAATATTATTAAATGTAAAAATAAATTTACTTATTAAATTACTGATTTAATTAGTCATTTAACATCATATTCATATTTATGTTATGCATCTTCAAAGTGCTAGAAAAAAACATTGCTAAGTCATGTACCTATGTTAATGATAAATGTGATATTGCTTTATAAGTAGGTTTTTTACTTAAGTAGTCCAATTATTTGATGTTGTAGTGTGAAATAGTTTGCAGCCTGTTAATAGTGAGAGATACTTACATAATACAATTTATAAAACTGAATAAACTTGATATTAAAAAGACACCTCAGATATACGAAATGAGTAAATCAAAAGCATTTTGTATCGAAGATGGAACCAATTAAGTGAATTTTATCATTTGAGTTGTAAGTGAATATTCTTTAGATATGAAATAAATTGTGGTTGTATGATTGATGTTTGATTGTACCTAATGATAATTGGTAACCGTTATTTAAAGGTTAGAGGATAAGTTATTTGTGTACCAATGATTGCTTGCCGAATTACAAATAATTACATTTACCAATCATCATTACAATCAAACACCTAACATGGTTTATCTCATCACTAGTATTCATAGATAGGTACATTTCGATTTCACTTCCTCTCCATCATTAGATAATAGTACACACTTATCGGTCATATAAAATATGAGAACTATTAAATATCTATGTATTTACTTATTTGATATTGATTTACAAACAGTAATTATATATAATGTTATCTTTTATAACTGCGTGAAAGTATGTAAGCAAGTATGTGTGTACAGGGTGTAAGCAGTATCAGCCATAGCCTCTGTGGCGCCCTCGGGTGAAATTTTTCTGGGCTGATTTTAAAAAAAAACATTGGATCTGTTAAATCATTTTCTTAGATTCTGCAGCTACAACGTCCTCCTGTAACCAGACCCTCTTTTTCGTGATTCAATATTGCGCTGATGATAAGGTGGAGAGTGTTGTATTACATCTCTTAAGTTTTGCTTCACATGGGCAAAATCTTACAATTTCCAAATTTTCATTAATTTCTTAGCTCATTTCCCAGTTATTATTAAGATTACAGCTGAGGTGAGTTTTTGGGTGTCTTTTTAACGGCACCCCATGATCTGTAATTATTGTGATACTGAAGAATTAGCTGCCATTCTCCAGGGCAACACTACAACGGAGACGTTTGTGATGATATTTGAAGAAGCAGATAGATCTTCTGGATCTTCAGATATTTTGTAATGCTCATAATCTTTTTATTTTGCCATTTCTCCTTTTTTCATTTTTCGCCCAGGAATGTTCGGCACTCTCGGTCCGGCCCTGGGTGTAAGTTATACTTATAGATTTGTTATAAAAAGAAAATAAAGTTAGTATATAAAAAAGAAAGCTCATTTTTATTTTAAATACCACTTTTATTTTTAAAAACTCATAAATAAAAATAAAATAAATTAAAAATTGATAAAGAATTAATCATTCCAGAGTATAAATGAGTTACAAGTATAATTTAATGCTAACTCATTCGCTGTAATTGTCACCAAAAATAAATACATAATCTGATCTCTTTACATAATTAGACTTCATCTCATATTTAAATATTATTTAATACTGTGAAAGTATTTTTCTTTGGTTTATTCCAATCACTTGGGGTCCTTGGAATCCTGTTCCACTTCGATAATTGGCATTTGTGGTGTAAGTGAGCCAAGTCGAGTCATGTCGAGTTTTTCTTTCACCCTCCTCGATATCTATTCCGTAGCTGCCACCCTGAAACATCAAAACTTTTTTTCTTCCCGAATCATGCTCGTATCAATAGATTCACACTTCTAATATATATTAAATTATAACTATAAGTTTTTATAATATATATTACTTTGTATTTCATATATATATATATATATATATAATACAAAGGGAAAATCTAGGCTGCGTAGGAAGATATTACTCTCTTATCACTCTTGTCTAATATAAACTAGAATATATATTTTATATATATATATATATATATCTCGTATTACCCTGCCTAAATGCTACCGAGATAAGTCCTCCTAATTACTATATGGCCGGCTGGTAAAATGTGGTGGGTGAAGGCATGTTAACCGATGTAAATAGTATTATGTATTTGCATGTTGGTGTTTACCAATTTTATGCATGCCATAATATTACTATTTAGTTTTATTTCTGGCACATAATTTATATGACATCTGAATTCATTATGAATGCATACGTAATTGTTAAATCCACATACATAATATGTACACCAGAAAGTTTTGTTTAATTAGTCATGCTGTATGTGTCATTTTATGTTTGTATTTCATTATCCATAAATCCATTTTCTATCTGTTGTGTGGTATTTTATGTATCATGTATGTGTTGTATCATACTCTTATTTTTTAGGTTAACCCACTTTTAATATATGTATGTAGATGAGTTTGCGTAAATTAAGCAAAATTACTTATTATCTAAGATATACCGAAGTATACACGTCAAATTACATAATAATCTTGTAAACTTTATACAAATGCACAAAATAAATAAACTTCATGCTAAGAATTTCTCTGTAATGTAGAAATAAAACATTGACAAGGTATTTGTTCATAATACAAAAAACCAATACCTTTTCTAAAATGTTTCTTCGAAATGGAATCTCCATGTTGCATTTTGAATAAGTGTACAAGAATGGAACCAAACATGTATTTTCTGTCTAATATATTACAAAATGCGATAAGGGAAACAATAGACTGTATAGTATACATATTATAAAACAAAACTAATACATAAACAAACAACTCACATCATTCCCTGTCCACTCTCATGTTATATTATAACTATTAAGTTTAAATCCAAATTTATTTTTGTTATTTTTCTGTTGATGTCAAAATTAGACATTTTTCAATTAAATATTTCATACATGTTTTATAGACATGAATGTAAGAATTTTACCCATTTTTTTTTTCTGAGACTAAGAAATAAAAATTTAATTATATCAGATGAGATAAATAAGAAAAATGTGTTTAGTAATTAATATAAACATCATTCCCTTAAGATGTACCATGAGCTCGTATTGACTTCCTAAATGCCTTAATGTGACAATGTCATATATTTAATCCCTTTTATACTTTTTATGAAATTTGTAATGCCATTAGTATTAATCATTTTCATAATGAACATGAAATATTTAATATCGAATTATATAAATGTCGCCTTTGTAAACGTATTTTGTTTATTTATTTTTCTTAATACATATTATGTTACCTTAATAAATGATTAGGAGCTTACTGGTTTTTTAAATATGACCACAAGTTGTAGAAAACAAGTTAAAGAAGTTTTGTTTAGAAGTCCAGTATATGATTCCTATAGCTAAAAGAATGGGTAGATAATGGATATCGTGTAGAAATTATTGTAGAAAATATTAGAGTAACACTTTTTTGGTTTTGTTAACATCATGTTGTTGAGACAGATTGTAATCAAAGGATGTAAAGTTATTAGATGTCCTGTGCCAAATGAATAAACTTTTGTTGATTATTATTGAATGTTTATTTGATTTTTATTTACTTTTAACCTCATCACCACCAACCACATCCAAACAACATAAAACAAAATAAATTTTTAAAAATGCATAAATAAAAATCCAATTTCTAAAGATGTAATGTACTTTAATAGACCAAACTGAAAAAATCATCTGAATGTTAAAACTTGATACCATAAATATAGGCAAA
The DNA here is from genome assembly GCA_022840565.1 of Eubasilissa regina. Lineage (NCBI taxonomy): Eukaryota > Metazoa > Arthropoda > Insecta > Trichoptera > Phryganeidae > Eubasilissa > Eubasilissa regina. The sequence goes on from JAINEB010000018.1 coordinate 36,092,919, forward strand.
TGTAAGCAATATAAGAAAAACAAATTACCATCAAGTAAACTAAATTTATTGTCAAGTGAATGTGTTATTTTATTTTTGAAGTTGGAATTACTTATAACCTCATTTCTCAATAAATAATGCGTATAAAATTTGTCACTTAGAAATATACAATATGTCTTTTGAAAAAATATAGCTTGCTACCAGAACTTTAACTCAGAATTTTCCATTGTCAATTATTCAATCTCATTGAATTTATTTTCTCTCCAGAGATAGGTTTGTTTTTCATATTTTTCTAAGTCATATATCCAATTTGTTTTAAAAAATATACTATTAACAAAACGAATAAAGAATACAAATAACATGTGAAGAACATGACATTGATCAAAATGTTATTTAATTAATTCAAAGAAACTGTTGGCAACATAACACTGCCTGCATTTTGTAACTTCGGAAGTTTCGGCTTCAGACAATCCAAAAATTATATGTATATCAAAAAACATCAGATTTAAAGACGTATTTAAATGGAAAATAAACTGAATTTAAGCAATAACAACACTTGTACTATATACTAATATAAATACATATTTTTTTTAGAAATGTGGCAATAAACAGACGTAATCACGGTTATATAATCACATTAAACGGAGTTTTCAAAACCACACTGATATAAATATTGATATAACCACCATATATAGTTTGAATTACGCCAAAGTACATAAAACTTTAAACTATGTATGTTTACAAACAAAAAAAAACATTGAAAGCAAAAGACTGGCACTATTATGTTATGTTTCTTAAATATAGAAACAGATGTTTAAAATTAATTGAAATGTCAATTTAAAATTGATTAAATGATTCCTACATTGTAAAATATATATATAACAAATAATGTACAAATACAAACACACATTGCAAAGGATGAATGGCCGTAGAACGAGTGGGTGACATCTTACTGTCATTACTTTATATAGATAATATATTCAAAATGCCCCCCATTGGGCAAACAAAATTCATGGAACAGAAAACTTTAAAGCATATTATGATAATATGCTACTCGAGTAGCATTCTCGATACAACAAAATAAAATTGTATATGTTGTAAAAAAAACTAATCAAGTTATAAAAGGTTTTAAAAATCAGATAAGTCATTTTTCCATTTTTTCAAATGACCCTGTAAACATTTACATACTCCAAATTATCACCAACCTTAGTTGGAAAAGTCCATACAGTACGCACTCATAAATAAAGTAAAAGTATTTTTTACGCAATATGATACAATGTTTTGCAAAGTGTTGTCCACAAAAAAAAAGTGCAGCATGATTTATTATAGTTTATGAAAAATTTGAAAGACAAAGAATTAATTAAAGTTTGTGTAATAAAATAGTAACTTTAAAATATGTACATATTATGTTGATAGAAACCCTTACATGCTGCAATAATATATATAAAGACAAAAATGTGTACTTTATAAAGACATCGGGATATGTAGATATGATGTATATATTTTAAATTGTTAAATTCAAGATAACATTTAAGTTAAAAAGAGATGAAGGATAAAAATGTATTACAGTAGACTCGATTATCCAGGGTAGTAGCGAAAAAATTAACCCGGATAAAAAATATCGAAAAACAAATAAAACTGGATAAAAAATATCAGAAAACAAATAAAACTGGATAAAAAATATTGGAAAACAAATTAAACAAAAATAAAACCTTTTATTTAAAATTTTGCCTTCTTATATCTAAACACTGAATCTAAGTGTGCCCAAATAATAATTTGCGAACATCGACTGGGATCTGGAGAAGTAAATAAATTGAAACTTGTTTTCGACACGTGTTTCATCCTCATTGATACTAAATAATTGTTACGATGCTCTTATTTATATATTATGGTAAAAAAAAACCAAGAAACTCCTATAAAATGTTCTGAAATTATGTAACACTCTATTTCTAACACTCTATGTTACATGAGGCCTCCGACAAAATATATTCTACATTTAAAATTATTTTTACATTTTAAATGTTATTTAAAAAATTCCATATAATCCACAACCCAATTAATGCGACTTTGGATAATTAGGAGACTGTATTATATTTATAATAAATATAAAAAATCAAAAATTAATGTTATTTAAATATTTTAAATTATCCCAGGTTATCACAATACTTATAATAAAACAATCAACTTTTCATCAACCATAGTTTTTAAATGAGGTAAATTTTTTGGCCTCAGAAAAGATTATTGCCAAATTGCTAATAATCCTCTCCGCAGGTGATGTCTGGAAGTGAGAGTACAATTTAAAACTGTATAATTCCATAGTTATCATTAATTTATCTATAAAAACGTTTAAAAAATAGTCCATTGAGCTAGAAACAATGATAAGATGATATTATACTGTTGATTTGATACTGTAGTTATTGTATTTATACAGAATAAAAATGTGAGATGGCCAGGTCGCCACACATAATGAAAAATTTTATCTACAGGATATCACATGTGGAAACCTGCCTCCTTACCCAGGAAACTTACAAATTCCACTGGCTAATGGAAATATCATGAAGATACCAATAACGTCCATCAACATATCTGAAGAAGTAAACAAAACTGCCATATGGAAACAAGTGAACAATACCAATTCTAAAGCCCTCCTTGCTTCAAAACTGGATAAACCCGAGAAGAAAAGTCCAAAAGTAAATGGGTAAGCTTTTGAAAAGCATTAATAGTTACATATATTTGTTTATATTATTGACTGAAATTCCATTAAATTCACTTTATTTCATAAAAAACAAATTACATATATATTCTCTTTATAATATTATTTTATTTTATAAAAATTTATTCACCTGAAATTATTCCTATTCTATTTATGTTAAAACCTTTTGATTTCATATACATATTCACAATTAACAATTTCTGTTCAGTAATTCCTCATTTATTGCTGAAGATGAAAATTTGGATAAGTGGATGCTTTCCGAAACAGCGCTATAAGCATATTATTTTTGTGTATGTTCGATGAGGTGCATTCCTGAAAGTGTGTCCATATGTATAAAAGTGAGTAATTTTGCTAATTCATTTTAATTCAAACTAATAAACTCAAAATAACACACACTTATTAACATTATTAGTGTTTTTAATTTTCTCCACACATAGCAACTCTCGATTATCTGTAGTGAGAAGGACGAATGGTTGGGGACAAAAGTTGACTGAATAAAAAATACCAAATTATCTCAAAGCCAAAAAAAATTGTAAAAAAAATAAAACAAAAACTAGAAATCAGCCAATTTATTCAGTTTCACTGGCTTTTAGGCCGCTGAACAGTTATATTGTAGCATGTGGGGCGGATCTTTAAATAAATTCTGAAATTTAATTGATCAATTTTTTTCCAATCCGGATAACATGAAACCCAAATAATGCAACCGATAACACAAATAAATAAACAAAGCAGACTTGGAACAAATGGGTTATCTGTAAGAATTTTCGGGAAATCAAAATTTGCAATTAGAGCAGTTGTATATATTCAACATTACATTAAAAGATAATTTCTTTTATTTCAGATCAAAACTTAAAAAAATATCAAAAGATGTTCAGTCTGAAGTAGACAAGCGTCTGTCATCAATGCCAGAAGAAGAAGAGGATGATTTTCCAATCACTATAAAGGTGGGAGAGTATACATCTGATTCGAGGTTTTAGGAGCTGGAGGTCAAGGCCAGAATATCATTCATCCTGCACAGCAATACTTTATAGCACCCCTGTAGCATCCAAACGTTGTGTTCCTGCACCGAGTGCAAATTAATGTTATATGTTCCAATCAATGTGAAGAGAAATAAGTTTTGAAGTAGATATAAGATCAATTTTGTGTAATATCTCGTGCAGTGGTTAAAGAGTAAAGAAATTAACAAATATTTTTATAAATTTACATATTTGTTGAATTATTATACTTAAACATTCAATATTTAAATATTTAACATTTTTTTAAAATTACATACTTTGAAAATACGAATACTGAAAGATATAAAAATATTATCCAGATCATGTGGTTGCACAGTGACAATACTTGAAGAATTTACACAAACATAATCTTCTATTTATCATTTTCTGTGACCAATACAATACAATATATATGTTGAGTGTCAATATTTATATGCATATATTATATACTCAGTGGTGAGCTATTAACATATTACCAGTGGGCTCTCATTTTTTAAGGTATGTAAAAAATCTATCAATTACTTTAATCAAAATCATAACACACCTTATCAATACTCTATCAAAACATTTTTTGAAAAAGAAAAATCCGTAACATAACATTTAATCAACTTTAATAGTATGTTGTTGAATATTTCAGACAAGAAAATAAAAATCGATTGTGAGGCAGGTAACCATGAAATATTTTATTTTATTGGTTGATGTTGTACATTATTAATTTTTTCTAAATTAGAATATGGTACCTATTTGGACAAATGCAATTATTTTAGCATTGTTGATTTAGGTACTTAAATATATATTGGAGGAGTATTTTTCGTCATGGACAAGTGAATCCTACCAGAAAGATGGAAGAGCATTGTAAAAAATGAAGGGGAGTATATTTTAAATTGAAAAAGAAACATGCTTATCTTAATTTTGAAAAATAAAAGTATAAAAAAAATGCATTATTTATGAGATGACCCTTACATTTAAAATATGATCACAGTCATAAACAGGATACACAAAGTTATTAGGTGTTATTATATTCTTACTCTTGTTATTGTTTGTTTTTGGAAAGTGTCCGGGTGATCGTCTTTAGAAAGGTGGCAATACTGATAAAGTACTACATATTTATACAAATTAAATTAATCTCTAGAAAGTATTCTCAAAAATCGAAAATTCGAACTTATGTAAGTATGTTTGTTTCCAATAATAAAGTAGTTACTTAAAAAATATATAACAGTGGGCTCTTGTAAGCTCAATCGAGTCCAGTATAGCTCATCACTGCATATCCCCATTGTGTTTATACTCTGCATGATATTTATATTTTATGTACTAGTATAAACTTGTAATTTTAATATTTCCATTGCATCACTTTAAATGCACAAATTTAATCTTGTCCTAAAGATTTACAATGCTTTTAAGGAAAGTGATACTTGATACCCTGATATTCTAGACCAGCACTGACCAAATGGCGAACAGCAGACCGAATTTGGTCAAGAATATTTTTAGCAAGTATAAATCTACTCAATTATCATGCACTACTTTTATGTTGTGAATGCAAATAAAGTGGATTCATGCTACGAAAGGTAAAATTGTTTATACCTATATTTTATAAATCTGAAACACAACTTCACTCAACTGCTAAAAATAACATAACATGAATGTATGTATTTTAAAAAAAAATCTAAATTTCTTATAAAAGATGACTTCAAATTATAAAGCATGTCTCCAAACAATCCAAAAATGTGTAGTTGAGTGCTAGTTTATAAATTTACAAATGTTCTTTCAATGACCTGAACTATTATTATGCTTTTTTATGATTCCAAAGATAAGCATTGGGAATTAGGAATTACTTTTTAAAAGAAATTTCTGATTCCTTGAATGAATAACAAGAATTTTTAATAGTATGTGCAGTTTTAATAATGTACTAATTCAATTAATAATCTTATAATAAAACAACAATTTGGGTTATGAAAAAAAATCTGGGATGTTATCTTGTTTCTTGGCTAAAAATGAATGAACCCACTGATATAATATAGAAGTTGAACGGCTCTAGATAATCACTTTCTGCCAAAAAAATTTAATAAACATTTTTATATATTAAAATTGTTGAAATTGCTAATGCAATATGTGTATTTCAAGCTTGGCATGTAAATTCTTTTAAAAAAATTCTAATAAAGTATACTTAATACTTCTCAAAATAAAGAATATTTAGAACATTATTAGTAAATGCATGAAATGTATAATATCTGTATGGCTATGTGCATCATGTTTGAAGAACAGCTTTTATTTTAATGATGTCTCTTGTGAAATATACAGGTAAAAATAAATTAATTTATAAAATTATAATGCATTTCTAATTTTTTAATTTTTGCAATGCAATTATTCAAACTAATATATTGCGTGGTAAACAAATGTTCCACTGTTGCACATGCTCACATACCTGCTTACCTAAGACACAGCTTTTTAAAAATTATAAATAAGTTTTATCACTCACTTAGCTTTATTTTACACTGAAACAGAAGAAAGAAATTGTCATAATTTCTCTACACTTCTTCAAAACAACTTCTGGTCTCTGGTATATAACCACTTTATGCATACTATTAATCAATACAATGGTTAAAAATGACAATGGCCTAAGAATAATACTGGTAAAAATGCTTTGGTTTTAATTATGTATAAAATATTATTTCAAATATTTTGTTTTCTTCAAAGAAGCTGACATCCATTTTCTTTGAAAATACGCCATTAAAACCGTGGTGTCAAATGAGATTTGTATTTGAAAAATTCAGTCAAAATGTGTCAAAATTCATAATTAATTTCAATGAGAAATTTCATTTTAGAACAGCTGTTCTAACTTTAAAATTATTGTGTAAATAAATAATAAGTGTTGTGGTTACCCATCATTTTCAATATTTAAAAGGCAAGGATAGAATAAATATTATGTCCCCGTGTTAGAATAAGACTCAATTTCACCAGTTGCCTTTAAAAATTATAATCCACTTTAGTCTAACCTAAACTTATATTTTTCATGTTTAAACATTCTTACAAAATAATGATTCATTACATTTTTACATATATGTACCCGCAATACCGTCGAATAATTGACACGGGACCAGTGCACATGAAGAAATTTAAATCACATGAAGAGCAAAGTTAATTTTGTAAATAAATATAAATTAAAGAAATAATTAAAATATGTATACAAAAATAGGTACAAGGTACACAAACTAAACATATTAAATTTGAGCATGAAATATTGAGACTTTAAAGTGAATTATTATTTGGTAATTGCGTAAATATTTGTTTAAGAGTCCCTGTTCGCGTGAATCATTTAAATATTTTAAATATTGTTGCAGAGCGATTCTAATCGGTTAAAGGACTGCTGGAGCGACAACAAGAAAGATTATAATAAATGTAATTCAGCTGAGACTTCTGTATAACTTTATTTATTGTATTACAGCTTAAATGTCAAAACTAGGTATTATATATATATTATTATTATATAAATATATATATAAACTCCTCCTACTTAAAGAATCATAATTAATAACTTAACACTTAAAATGTGTATTAATTATATGCAAAATACTAAGACAATTAAAATAACCTATTTGTTAGTTACAATACTTTTCATAGAAGGGGTCGATATATGTATATATATGTAATCTGTAAATTTAAACTTAGACATATAAATACAAAGAAAAAAGCTTAACTTTTTAAATGTCAACTTCATCAACATCATCATCAATAACACATTTTAAAAAACAAAATGTCACACCAATATTACCCCTTTCAATTTTTTTCATTTCCCTAATCGTAGTACAATGCTTCTATAGAATTAAAAAGCTTAGTTGGAATTTTGGTCACTGGGATGAATCTCTATAATATGACAAAGTACATAATTTGATGAAAATACAGTTGTTTCCAACTATTCAATTAACTAACAAATAATATTCTATTACCAAAAATACTTTCAAATACAAATGAATTCTAAAATACTATTCTGTATTAGACTTTCAATTCTTAAAGAACTATACCTGTACAAAATAATCCTGTATCAAATAAAATAAGTATTTAATAAATAGCTATTTTAAAAAAGTTACTTCATACAAAAATAAAACATATTTTAGAATATATATAATGTGTTTACAATTTAACACATTGTAAGTATTTTTATTTAGTACAATGTACATGGAAAACTGCCTTCTAATAATGATTATAATAGTGAAGAAAATTCATGCTCTTTCAGTATGCAGGATACATGTTGGGTGTAGTCTACGTATATATATATTTTAAAAGTGACAAAATAAGAAAAAGAGAGCATGTCTTATATTTTTGTGATCAAATATGATACAAACATAGTGCATAATATGTAAAAAATTTAAAATCTCTGAAAAATTAATTAATGGGAAAATATGGAACTATTCCAATTACATAATACTTCTGAAGGATTAACTTTTTTACTTTATGCACTTTAAATTTGTTTTAAGGGCATTACATGCTTTTGTACTTTAGGTTTTATCAGAAAACATTAAGACAAATTTTACTAATAATATGGTTTGACATACATGATAATTTTACAATCGAAATTGAGCATTGTTTTAAAGACACATAACCCAAAATAGAGCAAAATAAAATGACAATGCATTAAAAAAAGTGAAATCCTCAATCCTTGATTATTATTTATTTTTTATAAATCCTTTTTTTTCATATTGCGATATAATCCATTGATTAAAAGAAATCATTAAGAGTAAGTAAAATAAATTAATAATATACATACTAAATATATAATTGATATACGTTAATAATAATATATTATCTTTTATTACTGCTTTAGGATTGAAAAGATTAAATATTTCAGCACACACTTCTCTTTGATCTCAATTCTATATCATTAATAAAGTAGCTTATTTATTATGTAAGTATTAATTATGTAATCTTGAATTTTTTTAATATCTATGATGAATTTGTAAAGTGTCAAAAGAAACACCATGTGATAATACTTTTTTTTTCTAAAGCCTGCATTGCATACAGCAAAATCTTTATAAAAACTTGTCTGCATTCCGTTAGAACAAAATGTTCTACAAAATCACAATTTAATATTTGTAGAAGGAATGTAAAAAAACTGACTCATTCTGAAATTGAATATACATGTTCAGAGCATGCTTAATTTTCACTCAAACTACCATGTGTGCATATACCCAATGACAGAAACTGCTGATTCTGGCAGTCCAAATTATTTTATTTTTTTTTACACAAACGTATTTCAGAAGTTTGTGAACATGTTTTTGTAGTTTTGAAAAGAGAATAAAACAAGAGGAATTTGATAAAAAAATTATAATTTGTATATAAGTACATATATTGTAGGAGAAATAAAAATGTATACATACTGATACATATTGATTCCAATTAAATATAAACACACTGCAATTGTAATAAAAAATATAATAGTATCGAAGAAGATAACATCTTATCATATATACAAATACAGTAATATTGCTTCATTTTTAATGTGAACATCGACAGCGAATTTGGTGCAGTAGTTTGCACACCTGATAAATTATACTTCCAACTTACAAACATGAATATATGCAGTCAGTATTCTCTAATGATTGTTTGTTCAAAAAGGAAGACAATTTAATATCTGCCAGATGCACAATAATGATAATGTCTTTGCTATATAAATACTGATCTAAATAGCCATGTCATATATATATATATTTCAATGTTCTTTCCATCTTCACATACCGCATTTTAACAGATTATGTATACAGAAAGCACCTGGATATAAGATAGATCTTTCAAGTGGTTAAATAGTTGAAAAAAGTATTATTTTATTTCATTTTATATGCATGGCTCCAATAAGTGCCGACATGAAATGTTATGCCTACAATGTCTGGAATGAATTACATATTAAGATTAATTAGAGAACTTTCGTCAAATCTGAAATATTAGTTTATTTAATTATAATATGGAATGTTAAGATGTATTGTCATTATTTGAAATATATTGATTGAAACAATCATTGCAATATTTTATACATTACATATTTAAACTCAATATCATTAGCCATGTATGCACTACAGAATAAAATCTACTACTTTTTGATTATTTACGCACATTTGTCTTACATACATATTTTCAAATGCCACAGATTCATTACTCAGTTATCGTTTAAAGATTATAATCCCTCGGTTTTACATACATTCAACCCTGATGAGCTACACTTCTGTGTTATATAATTGACACAACAACCAACACAAACTATAAATGAAAAATTTTAACATATTTAATACTAATTACACATATTAGTTAGAAAGATATACACATACTCGTAAAATCAATTTTATCGAAAAATATTGTTGTTGCTACCGTGATTCGAACCTGTATTAATTTGAAAAGTGTAACATATAGGTTCAAAATTTGTCATCAATCCACTGTGTTGGTATAGCATAATCGGATAATACACATTCCCCAGATTGGAAGAGATCCAGGTTCGAATCCCGGTAGCAACAACAATATTTTTGGATAAAATTGATTTTATGTGTATATCTTTCTAATTAATACATTTTATTTGTATTTAAAATATCACAGACCTATGTTCTGAATAATTACTAGTTCACAATAAGAATGTGTTCTCCTTAACATATTTAATGATTTCAAAAGATATGGGGTGTAACAGACCTAGTCCACAATACTTTATGGATGGATACCTGACTAAATTACGAATCGAAAATGTTCAAGGGATATGTGCCTAATCTCAACCGTGTCAGAGATATAAGCATTTCAAAAAAATCGTAATTATGTGATTATTTCGATTAATTGGAATATTTTATTGATTCCAAATTATATATTGAATGGAAAAAATTAAAGATCATTGAATTTTGATTGGCTAGACTTTTTTTTGTTAGATGATTTAGGAGGGCCTGAAGCAAAGATATAGATTAATAATTGAACAATTTCGCAAATATTTATTTCAAAGTATCTACTTCAAGCTTAACAAGATTTTGTAAAAATTTCAAATAATAATATTTTCCGTAACAGTGAAGAATTTCCACATATTCCTTGAACATTTTCGACTCGTATAGTCAGATCCCATAAAATATTGTGGACTAGGTCTGTTACACTCTGTATCTATATATATATATATATATGTGAAATTTTGTATTATTGAATAATTGTATATTAAACCAATTTGATGGCAATGGTAGATCGAGCGAAATTACAAGATTAGTTATAATTTTGTTGTAAGAAATAATATTCGACACAGCTATACTCATTACGCAAATGTATCTTCTCTCACTAAGATTCCATACAACATTATGAAACAGGCTTCAATGTTTGACCATTTAACTCAGGGACAGACAACTTACTGTGCGTGAGCTGCTTGTAGTCTGCGAAAAACTTTTGTCCAGCTTATCAAAATTTATGCCAACCAAATAAACAATTGTATTGTATTGTGCAGCGGCCATTATTACTTCAAATGTTGAATATTTTTTTATTTGTAATAATGTATGAAGTTAATTGGCCCCAGGTATTCAAAAGGTTACCCATCTGATTTAAATGAGAACCGTTATTAGAATCTGTAATGGTATATGATAGATACTACGCATTTTGAAATATTTAACTAAATGTTTTCTTCTGTAAGAAAATATTAAATAATCTATATTTAAAATGTCTAACAATTATTTAAATCCAGACAAAATAAATAAATATATAAAACTTATATTTCCAAAATAAATTTCAATTAAATTTGATTATTAATATCCATAATTAAATAAGCCAATGAAGTGCCACATAGTAACGCATAATGTCACATAATTTTTATAGTTATATAAAATAGTATGCATTAGTTACCACAATTTTAACCAGTTTTGTTATTTTAATTTCTGTTAGGTACTGAAACTATTTTATTTATATGAGAATATTTGTGGTAAATGTGATACATGGAAGGACTGATGGTTAAAATTTGTATGTAAGGTGTAAAAATAATGGGAGACATTAATTGAAAAACATAAACACGTGAGCACGAGATATGTTATGTACTTAATAAAAATAAATCATAACTTTACAATATTTCAATAATAAATTCAAGCAAATGATTTATTAAAAGTTATGGATATTTTGTTAAATGTTTTAAGTTTGTAATTAATTAAAAATAAAGACAATAATTTGTTTTGCAGGTCATCATAAAAATGTGAGGTTGAGTGTATTTTTTTTTTATTACTATATGACTATTATAAGGGTGCGGTTTAAGTTTTTGTTATAAAAAGAACTGTTAAAAATTGTTGGATATTATACTTTAACTAACTAATTTGTTGATAAATAACCAATTAATTAATTACTATAACAGTAATTGCCGTAGTGGTTAGTTTAATGTATGATTTAGTGATAATTTGAATCTTGCTAGATTCAAACTATCCTTAGTTAAAATGTTAAGGTAATTCATTAATATAAAAGAGTTGGTGAAAATAAGCCAGTCATTTTTTTACCGTAGCATCCACTGTTGGCAACATAATATTAAAAATAATAGAACGTTTTTACTAAATCATCATTAGCCCTAGTTAATAGGTCATTTTTAATTAAACAAGTTAACAAATAATTAAGGCTTGATTCAAATAGAAAATAAGTAGTAAAAAATAGTATGTCTAAAACAGCCAATGTTTAGTAAGTCTAATTGTATTTTATTATATTTATTAATAAACCATTCATGTTGTAGATTAAAGAACTTTAAAAAACAATAAATAATTTAAACAAATCTGATTTCTTATTCTTTTATTTCAAGAACTACATATACATAATGTATTAATTTACAAATTAAACAATATTATACACTTTACAATACATATTACAAAGAAACCTTTGATTCTAAATTGTATTGAGAGACACATACATTTGAAGAGTGTAAGATGCTAAAAATACTGTAAAATTCCGTTAATTTATGTTCTCATATTTCGTATTTTCATGTAATTCACACTTTTTTCAATAAATTTGGCCCCGAAAATAACATTTCATACTAATTTCTACTGATAATTTTTTTGTACTCGAAGAAAATAATTTGTTCAAGTGTTTTTAAAGCCAAGTTCACGCAACTACGCATTCATCATCACTTTGTGAACATCTGTAGCTAGTTCTGCCCTAACCAATCACGGTGCTGTTCCTTATCCCAATAACGAAGCACTTACTGCTCACAGGACCGCAGCTGAACTGAGTGATACCATACGTATACCAAATTTTGCAGTACATTTTATAAGATTTGTTGTTATTTCAACAGAAATTGTCAGAATGTTACCCTTGTAACCCCTTATTAAAATAATTTGAACAATTTTCATTGAATCTCGTAATTTATAAATGAATTGTGTGCAACAGTTCTATTGATTTTATATCTGGTTTTATGTATATGAAATGTTGCAATTTTTTTAATGTAATAAAGAAACTACATACATATTTTATACTTAATTTTTTTCATGTTTTGTTCTCAAAAATGACACAAACGTCTTGTAATTTGTGTAAATCCTTGACCATTTGAAATAATGAAGCTGATTTTTAAAACCGACAAAAACTGATGTCAAAGATAAAATTAGCAGGAAAATTTGAATCCCGAATACCTCTCTAAATTCAAACATGAAAAACTGTGGGAAATAACAAGCTTCAAACGAAGCATAAAGATTTAAAGTTTTTCATTATATTTTACATGTTTTTTAATATCCCAATATGTTTGTCTAATTTTGTCAGAAAAGAAGAGTTTGATCCCTAATCAAATTAAAATGCCCGTAAATTTGATGTGTCAAGCACTGGTGAATCGCTTTTAGAAGTCTGTTTTAAAAATTGTACTCGCCGCACACCATCCTTATTTAGGAGAAATTTGAAATAATAGAACAGTCGCCATGTTTCAGTATGATAATCACGATGTCGACAGTGGCGGCACGTGCAAAAATGTGGAAGCGTAAACATATGTGTTTTTAAAAATTTCTTTCTAATGTAGCCTTCAAAAAATTATTCTCATTATTCATAATTTGGATTTTTTTTAAGTTTCGGTTCCGTGACTTACGAATTAATGTAGTTTTACTGTATTACTCTGAAAAGTGGGTAAATAACTGTTTATTTTCTACAGACCTACATTTTTATTTTCTTTCAACTGTTTTTAATGTTGACCCACCATGTCTTTTTCTATTATTTTCATCGCTAAATCATCCAGAATAATCCACAATGTTGTGAGAAGGAACAATGTTATTCTACAACATTTAAAATGAGTAAATATCTTGTGGAATTTAGGTATGGTTAAAATATGATTCTGGTTTACAATTCCCACCCTTCATTTATAAAATGAAATATACGATTGGACTGAAGAAAAAAAATTAACATAATTAAAAATGTTCATTCAGCTGTCAATATACAGAAAGAAACTGATCATATTGTAAAACAAAACAAAATCCTACTAAACATACATAATATACCAGAAGACTAAGCTTCTTTGTACTACAGTAAAACCCCGATAATTTGAACCCCATTTATTCAAAATTTGACATAATTTGAAATTTTTATAACACACAATACCCAAAATGTTAATTTTAAAGCAAATTAACTTGTTATTTCGAAAACACCGGTAATTCGTACCGTACGAGTATATTACGTAACAGTACGAGATAATTATGGGACCCTTGTTAAGTTATAAAAAATTTACAATGCACGCGGCTTTTTGCCTGTGCCTGCTTGTGTGGAGCCTCTTTTGCATGCTGCGGTACTTGCCGACACACCGCACGTCTGAGTCCGCTCGTATGGGACCTCCATTATGTCTCGGTCCCTGCTGATGTTCATGATGTTTTCACAAATTCCAAATCCATAAATTTGATTGACTTAACTGATTTTATTTTTTCCGGTCCCTTAAATTTCGAATTAACGAGATATTACTATAAATGTATATAAACATTTGGATTATTCTCTTTAAACTTACATTTTATACCTAGATGATTCAGCAGATTGCGCAGGACTGGGTGTGTTGTAATTGAGGGCTACCGCACAGGACGGTTTGGGTGTTATCGGCGAGTCTGAAATTTCTAAACTTTCATTGCTCTTAGCGCCATCTGCACCTCCTGGCTGATTATTTTTATCAACAAACATTGTTCTTCTTTCTGATATCGTTCTCAACAGCGATTTTCCTTCTTCTTTTGTCTGAAAGCATTGAAATTAATAATATTGACGTGATACAAATTTCAATTTCTTTTTTAAAATATATATTTTTTTAATTGTGTAAAACTAAATGTATAAAGCTACCTCTTCATGATCCAAGCATTTGTAAGCGTACTGCGCAGCATGATCCAGGTGGTCTTTGTTGAGGTAATAATGTGCCAGATATCTGTAAGCTTCCTGCAATCCTCTATCCGTGTCTCCCTCACCATCCATGCAGGCTGCACTGTACGCGGCAGCGGCACTATCACGCATTATTAATTTATCATATAATCTAAAAATTTGAGAAAAATATCAAAATTAATAGAATTTTATAAGGAAAATCTCAAAAAACAGTCAGTCCACAATATAGTTGGTAACATAAAACAGATGGAGAGCTTTCTAAATTGTAAAATTTTTCTTTTAACCTTTAATTAAACATAGTTGAAAAAAATACAACATAAATTTTGTAGTGTAATTTGCTCAATCCTTGGTTAGTAATAAATAGTAAGGAAATATTTCATTTTGTATTTTTAATCAAATATTTCCCAATCAGGACACAATTTTCATATTCTTAATAGACATGACAATTACTTATTATTAAATAAACCCATCTTTATACAACATAACTGAGAATTATTATAGTCATGATAAAAATAATACTGTTTAATAGTGTGTGTACATTATACTACATATAGTACAGTGTAGTACTGTATATTTAAAAGAATAATAGAATATTCATACATATTCATATAAATATTTTTTAATATGTAGTGTTTTTTCAAATCAAGATTTCAAAGTACAAACAGATTTCTATAAATAATTTTCATACTTTCGAAATAATCTTTAACTAAAAAAACTAAACAAAACTAAAAAATTTCAAGTTTAATATTAAATAAAATAAAAAACTACAATGTTATTTTCATATTTTATTTATACAAAATGGAGTTTAACAATGCAGATTTTACATTTTATAAACAATATTGTCTAAATGCCATCCATTTCTCTTAAGACATTCCTGCGATCAGACTCTTAAATTTGCGAACATGCGAGAGCAAAGCGTTGATTCAATGGCAGCAACTTCACGGCAGATATTTTCTTGTAGGGCCTGAATTGTTTGATGATTGTTGTTGTAAACTCTCCGCTTAAGGTATCCCCACAAAAAAAATCACACGGTGTAAGGTCCGGTGACCGAAGTGCCCAGGGTATGTCTCCATATTGCTGATTAATTTATTGGGAAAATCCCCCTCAGCTTCTCCATTGAAACTCTAGCTATGTGTGGAGTGGTCCTGTCTTGCTGAAATTGTGTTCTGTTGTTAGACTCGGAAAATAGCTGCACTTGCAGTACCAAAAACTCATTGATCATTCGGCAATACAGTCAACAGTGACTGTCTCTCGCTGGTTAAAAAAATAAGGGTCAATTATCGCTCGGGCAGAAATTGTACACCACACTGTCATTTTTGGACAAAGCAAACGTTTTTAATGGCTTGGGGCATTGGGTTGTCAGGGCACCAGTATCTCATGTTCTATTTATTAACATAGCTATCGATATGAAAATGTACTTGTCAGTAAACAATATGTTTCCAAGCGTTCGTACTGTTCCAAAATGTCCCAGCATCGTTCTCGCTAAGGTTTCACATAAAGAATAGTCATTTCCGTTGAGAAACTGCACAATTTGCAATTTGTATCCTTATCGATTTATGCGGATTGCGCATAATTTCACGTCGAACCTGGGCCACAAGTTCTGGCGCTACTGCCACCAGATAAGTTGCGCGCTCGGTCTATCACTTACTCGTCGAATATTAAAGTGAGTACAAAAAGCGCGACGCGCACGAACCAATGAATTTTTAAATATTGCTCAAATGCGAACACGTAGTGCGCTCCCAACCAGTAACTCATTGCGACTAACAATTCCACAAATCATGCGTGTCCAACAATACCCCTCCCACTTACCTTACCCTGATGGTTTACGAGCAATTACAATTTAATTTTGAAATCTTTCCGCTCGACACCCTTCAGTTTTGCAAAACAGAGCTAATCCCATTCACCATTTGTGACCATGCAACAATCAAAAAAATATTTAAATATATAACACAGAAATCATTGAAGGTAGGAAAAAACATAACATTCCCTAACACGAATTGAAAATATATGAATTCTTACTTTGCTAACTTCAGCAGTGCCATTCCTTCGATATCACCGACACTGTGGGCCCTGCTATAGCATTTCATGGCATTCGTTATTTTATCCAATTTTTCAAAAGCTTCTCCGAGAGCTACGAGCATTCTGGAATCGCCAGGACATTGTTGAGCTGCCCTTGCATAATAGTAAATACAATAACTGTTCAAACCCAAGATCTCATATGTTTGACCTAATCCATTCCATGCTCGGAAATCGTGGCGATTTACCTCTAAAAGAAAAAACAATAATGTATATCATATTATTATGTATATTAATTAGGAGAAAAACTGTCCAATAATATTACGCAAGCAGACCTCAGAATATGACGATATTCAATGCGAATACATTCCAAAAAAATATATAATTATGAGATACGTAACATTGAGGAAAGGAATTATTATTGGCACCACAGACTAGTTCAAAAATTTTGTGTAGGAAACAAACAATTGAGACTTATCTTAATTATTATGCCTGAAATAGTCAATAACAATACTTATATAAATTTGCTGCAATCAAAAAATCTGAATTATTAAACAAATATAAAAATTCTCTTGTCTTTGATTATAAAAATCTTGATCAGAGTCAAACAATTAAATTTTTTATAATTTGAAACTTTGGGCCAAATACAGAACAAAAACAGGGTGTGTACAAAACAATGTGCAGAGCACAGTATTTCTAAATACAGTAGACCTTCGAATATTCTGGATGGTTGTGAAAAAAATTTACTACAATTAAAAAAAAAACTAATATCTCCACCATGAAAAATCATTATACTTTATGATTAAAAAACACAATAAATGGGGTTAAAATCACCCTGGCCCCCAAAGAATACTGAATCATTTACTTTTATAAGTCGTTGTCGCAAACATATTTTTATTAAATAATATTTTAAGACATAATTAAAAAATGTTTTGTAATTTTTTACCACCCTGGTTAATTCTTAACTGGCTTAATGTGACATAGAAAGTTGAGAAAATACCGTTAAGTGGTAAAAACTATGAAATGTAACTAGGATATTTTAAATGAATAATTATTATTAATTAATAATCTTTTTTTTTTAAATAAGCAACTAGGGTATATAACTAGGGTAAATACTCATTCTGACCTATGGCTTGCCTATATGACTGGATAGCGGCATTAGTATTTTGCAATTCAACAAATTCATGTCCCATAAGAATCCAAGCAGACAAATAATTTGGATTAAGCTTCAATGCTCTCTGAAAATAAATAACAGCTTTTTGATGTTCACTTCTCAAGCTGTAATAATTTCCTGAAAATATCCAAATAAAAATAAATTATCATCAAATACACACACGTCGGGTTATTGTCACTATTATAGTTTCGAGAGGTGCAGTCCCTCTCATCATCGAATATTGAAGGCATTAGGAACAAAGTGTTTGCGTAAAACCTTTGTTTGTTGTTGGCATGATCAGATAAACCAGATGTATTAAAGTGAACGAAGCAAGACGGTGCCTGTACAGAATAGTGCGGAGTTCTACTCTTGCGAGAAATGGTGGTGGTAATAAGTGGTACAATTATCTTTTCACACACATAACTGTTGGAGGTTTAGTTTCTAGTTTATCAGTGATTACTCGCCAAATTTCATATACAGTGGAACCTCAGTTTACAAACTTAATTTGTTACGTAACTGTTTGAAAACCAAGTTGTTCATAAACCGAAACTATTATTCCCGTAAGAATCAATGTAAAATGTATTAATCTGTTTACGACTTCAAGAAAATGGCCCTTTATCATTTTTATTTTCTACTTCTTGCTTGAAATCCTATAAAAGCAATAAAAATTCATAGTTTTAACTTAATTGGAAGCAATAAAATGAAAAGAATAAATATAAAAACAAATTTTATTTTAACTTATCTTACAAAATATGTAGTAAAGTGTTATTGTTTGAAAAGGGACTCTCCTTCCATGAAAACATTGGGTGCTTGAAGTCCATCAGGTTTCTGTCTCACGAAAAACATATCCAATGATATTTGCTTCTTCTTGCTTTTTATAATGTTGCAGAAATAAGACATGGCATTATCATTAAACAGATTTATAACACAATTTGATAAAATTTTATCAGGGTGATATTTTTCCACTCCACTTCGCGCACATTTCATGGATTGAGGAACATTTTCCAATCATTCATCAGTCTCTGAAAATAATATTTCCTCTGTCACTGTCTTCTGCTGCTCATTAAGAAACTGTTCCAATTCTTGTATAGTGAGTTCTGAGGCTGCCTGTTCGTAAACCGAAATTCTGTTTGCAAACTAAAGCATTTTTTCATCAGAATTTTTGTTCGTAAACCAAGGTTCCACTGTAATTAGTTACCAATCATCGTTACAATCGAAAAGGAATCTCACAATCACAATTAAAATAATGGTTTAGCTCATGATTACTTTTAGTACTAATTTACAGTTTACATTTATTTTTACATTATTAACACTTTTAAGTATTATCTCTGAAAAATATAAAAAATACATGATTGTTCGGACAGTAAAATAAAGAAATATTAAAACCTATAACGCAGCAGGTTTCCACTCTATATTTATCTATTTCTACAGCCTTGTGCGCCAGATTTGCTAGTTCAGTCTTCATTTCTTTCACGTAAAGTAAATGTGAATATACATCGATATTATCTAGCCTATATGGATCCACATATTGTATATTTTTAAATGTGGTGATTGCTGCTTCAACATCTGAAATAAAATTGTTTTGTGTATAAAAATGGATGAATTAACATAACCATAAGTAAATACGAATAAATATATTTTCAAAAATTCTAAATGACGATATACAAACCTCTGCTGTCGTGATAAGCTATAGCCATATTGGCATTTAAATATGTAAAGTTTTCGAAACCGTTGTTTTTAAGTCCTTCGTAAATCTCAATGGCTTCATCCAACAGTTTTTGCTCTAGGTAGGTGTGCCCAAGAAAGAAGTGAAGAATCCAATGACGAGGAAGGTTGAGACCTTCGAGCGTCTCCCGATCCTGCAGGAGAGACGATAACTCTAACCAAGCTCCCCACAACCATGGAACAAGATTAACACACTCTTCTAAGATTTCAGCTGCTTGACTATGAAGATTTAATTTTTTCAGCACGACACCATATAAGTACAAGCCATAACCATCTAAGCTCTTGGCAGCGTAATAAATTTTAAAAACATTTAACAAATCTCTAAGCGATTTGCTTTTGCTCGCATCCGGAGTGCACCCAACCTCTGTCATATTGTCTAACCTTTTCTTCTCGCTCGACATGTAGCGAGAATATAAATGTATAAACCGTGTTTTTGGATTAGCGCATTTTTCAGAAAAGAATGCAGCTCTGTCGTACTCCTGGCAGTCGAAAAGGCTTTTAGACAAAATATAATTCTCATCTTCAACCTCACTGTCCGGTTCACTCGTCGATACACTACTTTCTTCTTTAACAGCTTTGAGAGAATAGTTTAATTCCGAAAGCCACTTTACAGTTTGAACTAGCCCGCGCTGAGAGCATTCTCGTATTGCATGGCGCAATTCACGTTTGATTTCTTTTAAATCAAACTGCGTCTCAGCGATTTCCATCATTTTTATTTCACTTATGCATATGTTACAATAAAAAAATAACGAATAATATCTTCCATAAGGGTCGATGTCGAATAACAATATACAATAACAATTACAAAATCAAAATCCGTTGATTATAGCCATATCACAGACATAGATTACAGATTTTGAAAAAGATCATGCAGTTAGCAGCTGTCAGATCATCTCATAGATAAAGATCATCTCAATTCTATGTGTCAGATGTACAGTATTTTAAAGCCGTAGAAATATAAAACCCAACGGAAAATAATATTTATTTTTGGCTATGATTTAACATTAATTTTCATCGATTTTTGTGCCTTTTGATCTTATGTATGCTTTTGATCTTTTGATTTATCTATGCTTTTGACATGCACTGGTGTTGTCATACGAGAGAGGCGGTCTCATAGATAAGGGCGGTCTCAAAGATAAGAAAAGAAGACGGCTTCCGGCTTATGTTGTGCTACTTCCCCCTGACGTACAATCAAACCTACTGATACAACCGGGGCCACGACTTTGTGCGCCATTCGGTTCGAGTCGGGGTTCGTCTAGGAGTCATGATCCATACCATGCTCCTGATCGCTCATCAGAACGACACCCCGCACTCTTATGGAATATTCGCTTCGCGAATCATCCATCGGATATCACGCTTTCATTATTATTACCATGGTTATAGATAAGGATACAAGTGAATATGAACACGCAAAGATGTACATTATACATTTATTAAACACATGTTTATATTTACGGGCAGGTGGAAATACTTATGACTAACTTAATCTAAAGCTTATTCTACCTCGGGTTGCTCGGCGACGTTCCTCCGGAATCTTGTTTCCGGCCGGCGTAGTGATGCCGCTGGCACCTGGCGTGGGCGGCTATCCGCTGACTGCGAGCCGGTCTGGGCGGCTGCTCTTGGGTGGGTTGCGATGACTCGTGGCTGCTTCCTCCGTCGGTTTCAATCCCGACTGTGATTGCCTTGACGTCTCCTTGACGATTCACTCCTCCGGACCTTGTTTTATAACTGCGTGCTTCCGACTCCTCTTCGACTGGCCTTCGACTTCCTTCCTACAACTCCCTTCCGGACCTCGTTTCTCTCGTCCTCCCGGACCTCATGTCCGATTCACCACTCTGGGTTTACAACTTCCACTGTTTTCTCTTATAACTCATCTCGTCGACCGTCTACTCCGGGTTCCCAACTTCACCCCCTCTCTACAACTCTTCGACTTCAACTATCACTTCGACTCCTCGACTTCAACTGTACAACTTCAACTCTCCACTTTAACTCCATCCCTCTGACTCTCCACTCCCGGGTTCACAACTTCAACTCCTCTCTTCGACTCTTCGACCTCAACTGTCTGGCTGTAACTCCTCGATTCCAACTATCGATTTCAACTCTTGATTTCAACTCCTGATTTCAACTCTCCACTTTCAACGGTCTGCTGTCAACTGTCTACTGTCCACTGGCTTTTAAAATGGCGTCCTGGCCCTTTTAAAGAAACCGTGGCGTGGGCGTATTTCCCGCTCGGGGTCGGTCCGTCCTCACAGGATTGACGACGCCTCATTGGTCCATCCGTTGACATCTCCGCTACACCCTCGCTTGTAGGCCTAATTTTCGGCTCCGCCCACTTTCTTCGTAATTAATTATAGTCCTGCCTTATCACATAAAAATCCAATAATACACTGTTCATTTAAGTTGTCCACAAACATATATAAACGATTACTAACTTATATTCTATACATTTTTCACATTAAGCTTACCGGAATTATCACTATCTCTAATTACCTCTAAGTACATCAATCAGTATAGAATACGATCAGTATAAAAACATTTCACATTCAAGATTCTAACCAAGAGCTAATCATTTTATTCCTTTTTTTATTGGCTCTTGAGACTTTTATGATTAGGTACATATGGGATTTCTTTATTTCAGCTTTATTACATCGTTTCGTGAGTGGTTTCCGCATTACCTACACTTATACTTTTTTACATAATTTTCTCACCTGCCCAGTTATAATTACGTTATTATTATATTTATTTAAATTTCTTATTTGTACTTAACAGAACCTTATATCTAGTTACATATACCATTTAAGTACTAGTATCCTACTTCATACTAAGCCCACCGTGATCGATTGTCATACTCGTTAAACAATTTAGATTCGTACTCATCGCCTCAAAATCATATTCACGTTAATTATTATTTACTATACTCTAGTGATTAAACTAAAGTCTGAATTGGCAGGAATGTTATTTCTTTCAATTTTCGAGCATTGCATTACATTTCGAGCCATGTGGTTCGTCCAACGTTGCATTAAAGGAGCAGATTGCACAAAGAAACTGCGTCTTTTGTTCTAGTCACGTCTCGACCCTGAACGCTCGCTAACGGACACGTAACGGTACATTTCTTATTCTCGCCAGTACAACGGGTCCAGCTTTAATGGCCCTACGACCTTCGGTTATATCCTTCGGCAGGATGCGTCTCCTCGAAACAATGCGCGCCCTTAGAGATCTGCTATTGTTTCTCAGGAAACCTTCATAATCCCGTTATTTTCAGCCCTCGTCATTTTCCGTTCATTGCACAACACGTGGGCTGAAGGTCACTACGGTTGCAACTCGCATTTTGAACGAACCGCTAGGTTCTTTTTTGTTGAGGGACGTCCGGTCCCGTTTATATGGGTCTGCCGTCGGCGACCTGCATGCGTTTGCGAGATGTGATTTTCAGCCTTTATTTTATTTCATATATTCGGCTAATAAATGTGATAACTTCGCGTCACTTCGGGCTTAGGCATATCACTATGGTTGGTGGAGATTACTAAGGTGGGACAGGTTGAATGAAAAAAATTGACAGAAGACACGACAACAAATATCTAACTATGTATTTACTTCTACACACGTCATAGGCAGGTGTACATCCTTTCGCTAACTTAATTCTAAATTATTCTACCTTATGTTAATCTGCAATGCTGCGCTGGAGTCTTTTCTAAAGACCCGGCGACTGCTTCCAGGTTGACCTGGGCGGTTGCGTGATGACTGGTTAGGCGACAACATCCTTACTGATTAAGCGGCAGACTGAGTGGCTATATGGCGACTGGCTGGGCGGCTGCTTAAAGGCTGACTTGGCGTCTGGGTTTCAGGCTGGTTCGACAGTTGGCTGTACTTCTCGTGACTAATCTCCAGACCTTTGACTCGCTTCTGGGTTCTGTCGGACTGTGTAACAAATTCTTCCGAGCTGCTGTTCGAACTGCTTCCGGTGGACAATCCTCGAGCGACTCTGTTGGACTATTTTCAAGAGACTGTCGGACTGTCTTCGAATTCTGAAACGAACTGCCTCCGAGGCTAGCTGATGGGCTTTTCCTGAACCTGGCGGGTTCTACCAAATTCTGAGACGAACTGCCCGTAACAATGGCATCCAGCCCTTTTAAATCTGTTTGTGTGGGAGTGATGTTACGATCGCCATTCGGTCCTGCTGTCAGGATCAACGACCGCTCTATTGCCCGCCCTTATTATGGAAGCCTACACTTCTTCTTAGGCCTAATTTTTAACGCCATTCCCTTCTTTTAATTAATTATGGTCCAATCTCTCTTATAAAATATTCATTTTAGGGCTCGTCCACCTTATTAAAATAATCACTTAACATTGTTCAATAAAAAAAACCTTACAACTTGTTACGGCCGCATATCACATGTGACGTTCACGTATTACATTTATTATTTTCGGCGCGAAACTTTTAAATATTTAAATATTGCTTGTGCGCGAGTCGCGCACCGGGCGATGTTAACTACATTTCTCCCCGCTCCTAAACACATACACAGCCGGAGAAAGGGTCGCTACCCCCTCCCCCGCACATTGGCCGCGATGGGTTGCTGTTCGGACTGAGGACGCTCTCTCGCTCCTCACCGTCCAACGCTCCGGATCTGCTTGGCGAAGGCGCGTGACTCGAACGAAGCTGGAGAGCCCACGCCCGTGAACAGGATCAGGGGTAGGTTTTAAACGCTGCTTGTCGTACGCGCCCGCAGCAGACCATACGTGGCTATGCAGTTAGCCACAAGTGTGAAAGCAGACAAAAAAGTGAGTAAACAGATAATAATAACAATCAGTGCGTCCAAGCTTAATTAAGATTAGATATAAGTAACGATAAGAATTTTCCTTTTTCGTGTTGTAAATAAATGTGTAAATATGTATAGAAAGCTTGTTAATTTAATTTACCCTCCCGCCATCTCTTTATGACCACCACTAATATTGATTGTGCGACGATCAAAGTGTCAGCGTTCACGTAAAACTATTGTACAGTAGTTACATATGCAGGGGACAGCATTTCAAATTCACCACTGTCTCAGAAAACTTTGATACCAGCGAAATAATGCTGCCGGCTGCCGACACAGTCTGGCTCAACCGCTCACCAACGACCTCTTCTGTTTCACCTGGTTTTACCGATCGTCACGCTTATCATTTATAATTTTGTATTATCTGTTCTATATGTATATTCTTCTTTCTCTATCTGTTACATCAAAAAATCGTACGTGAACCAATTTTTCTATATGAAGCATATGATTATCTTTACCTTTAGTTTATATTTTTATATATCCATAAATACAAAAATCGTCACCCCACACTCTGTCCTATCAAATAGTTTTATTGTAATATTAACTAAAACCAATAATTATCCGTATAAGTAAGATATATAAGAGTCCAATAATAGCAATAATAATGGACCGGTACTCATTGTCTTATTATATTCAATTATTATTAAACTTATCTCTACGTATTTACATTTATTATCATATTAATAATATTGTTTATCAAAATATTATATTTAGTCACATATAGAGGATTTTTCTCTTACGGGCTGAACATTTATTACGTTACAAGTGTAGCTTGTTGGTGTAACGGTCACGACGTTGGCCTAGTGATCTAATGGTCGGGGGTTCGCGCCTCGTTCCAGGACACCAGCAAGTTAGTTCTATTTTCATAGCACAAGCGTTTAGATTAGTTTGAAAACAAGGATATTGTTGTGGCATGTATTCCGTGTACGCATCTCTATTTTTTTTTAAATTAACATTTTATTACATTTGATACATAAATTCGTTTAAAACAACATTTGCACCATTGAATTTCTATATATATTAATAGTTATTACATCATTTTTGCCTTTACCTACCCATTTATTATTGTATATTATGAATGGTTAACTTATCGCGATTCTTGCTGTCTGTTTTTATTCTGATTTATATTATTTACTAGGCGCCGACCGACAGGTACCTACGTTGGTGTATTGTTTTTCAGCCTGGAGCTGGCAGAAAAGGAACGAACGCAGACTGAACGCGGTAGAAATGAGACTGCCTAGGCATATTTATGACAGATGCAATTACGATCGAGTAAAGATTAAAGAAATTCGTTGAGTACGTTTTCAAAACTCGCTTAGGTGGTTTGTTCACATAGAACGAATGAATGAGAAGAAAACAGTAAGAAATGCATCTGATGCAAGGTATATGGATATGGAAGAGGCGAAAATCGCGTTCCAAGACTGATTGTGTGACACTCTATCCTCTTTGCCTATCTCCGCGGGGAAATTCAGTGATGGTAGATTACTTCGCTAGTTTCTCGGTATTGAGGAATATTCACGGTGGTTGGGATACGTATTTTCGTCTGAATTTTAACAAATGGATGATCTCTTGTTTCTGCATTCCATTCTCAAACGAATTATTTCATCATGTTTCTTTCTTAAGGACAATGGACCCGGAGGCCGCCACTCTAGTCGCGCCGTTGTCTCTGCTTAATAGTTATTGCCCTTTTCCGGGCTCTGAAACAAATAGACACGTTACCCTAATGAATGTGATGTATCGGCTTATTCTGAGTGGCTCTCGGACTATCCGCAAGACCGATCTCAGTAGACGAGATAAATTAATAGAGACATGCGTTCACGGAACTGTCTATCTTACTCGAGTGAGTCTTGTGTAATATCAAAACCGACGGCTTTCTCGTCGCCGAGGACCATTGCGGCTGACGGAAACAATATGGCCTTTATGCGTTCGCAATGTTATTATGCAATTAATAGTATCGAATCTGATACGCTTGCGTCACAATCGGTGTGGGGCATAAAACTTTCATTCTATAAGTTTCCCAACATGTTGTGTAAACCCAAATATGTTCGAGAATATGAACGAATATTGTTTATGATGGAACCACAAATATATACAGAATGTGGCATTTCTCGATTCTCGATGCCCTGAGATAATCTGTCAAAAGTCCTCAAATTGTCGCGCGTACTCTGGATATTTTTATTTCGTTTGCTGGTTTCCTTATACCTACAGTTTAATAATTTTCCATTTTTAGTATTTATTTTTCTTCATATTTATGGTTTTATTTCCAAAATGTCTTGGATCCGGGATAATACACTTTCGTGGATACAGTTGCTGTGTGTAAAAATTATAAAAACAGGAAAGGTTCCTCGCCACATATCTTTTATAATGGATGGAAATAGAAGATTTGCGAAAAAGAATCATGTAGGAAAAAGTGAAGGTCATTCAAAGGGTTTTGATAAATTAGCTGAAACACTACAGGTGTGTATTTATTTTCTTTCCCTGTACTTCCTAAGTGAAGGAAGATTAGTAACTATACAATTGTTTCTTCTGTTGTTTGATTGTTCAGCTTCTCATTAATATATGATATTATTGTTTTAGTGGTGTCTTGATTTAGGCATACCACAAGTCACAGTTTATGCCTTCAGTATAGAAAATTTCAAAAGAAGTCAAGACGAAGTAGACACTCTTATGTCACTAGCGAGGGAAAAATTTCAAAGGTTGCTTGATGAGAAGTAAGTTTGTACATTTGAATATTTTACAGTTGCTCTTTTTTTTTAACTTTTTTGTAACTCTTTGAACCAGTTTTTCCACATTAGTACCTAATTATATATGGAAGTGGTACCATATTTATTTTTATTTGATTTTTAAATTAATTTTATTTGTCTATCATTGGGTTACTTCTACATAGGGAGAAAGAGGCAGCTTTCCTCTACTATAAAAGTGCTTATTTATCTGTTTTGCAAAGAAATTAATTTAAACAACTGCTTTATATAATAGATTTAAAAAACATGCCAAATTACCTTGTACAAGAACAAGCAAAAATCTAAACATAATCAAATTCTGTGTCATATATGTATAGTTCACAATGATTAATTAATTATATGAAAACTGTTGGCATTTATAAGAATATGATGTCCTCAAAAACTAAGATGGTTAAATAAATCTTAATAGGTCCATCCAAGACTTCTTTAAAGAGGGAAAAGAGACAAAACTGAGATAAGGGTTAGAATTTTCCAATGCGTTAATGTTCACAATACCAAGAGGTGCCTTTGATATGGCTGTTGGGAGATCATTTATTAATCAGTTAACTTGTTGAGTATGTAAATATGTGTCATAAAAAGTTTTTTTTTTATAGGTTTTGGCCTTTGGGTGAATTAAAAACTAAAAAATTAAATTGCTAGATTTGGCTATACCAATGTCACATCAGATTAGCCTATGTCATAGTTTTAAAAAAATGCTTACTTATGAGTAACATTTTATTTTTATTTTATTTGGAAAACAAACAGTTGATCGATGTAAACAAAAATTGAACCAATTACACGTTTTCCCTGAAATAACAATATATTGATCCGGTGTAAGACAATAATTTGAAAAAGGCTTATTAAATTGATAATAAATAGCTTATTCATGGATTAATAAAATAAAAATGGCGAAATAGGAATTTCGGTCAGTTTTTTCGGCATAAGAGTGAAAATGATATAAAAACATACAAACGTTTTATTTTTTAATAAATTTTTATTTTATGACATGTAATAAAATATTTCAGAGAACTTCTTATGGAAAGAGGAGTGTGTGTGCGTGTCGTAGGCAGACTGTCGCTGTTACCTGAAGATATTAGAGCATTAATAGCAAAGTCTATGCTTATCACTAAGGATAATGTAAAAGCTCGACTTAATGTGGCATTCGCTTACACAGGTTAGCATTCATTATATTGTACTTTGTATGGAGTTGTTTCACCACATCTGCCTTCGTCATTTAACTTAATTCACTTTATACCAGAGCTTTTGGAAGCCATTTATGTTGGCGTATATACGTGTAATTAAAATTGATCCCATTTGATCGCAAATGACTTATCTCTAACTAGTAATATCTTGTAAAATAAGTGCCATAACCAAAAAAATTTAAGTGTTTAGCATACATTTTTTATCATTAAAACTTAAATTTTTATCTGGTCCTCCATTTGAGATATTTGACCATGAAATCAGCAAAAATTTAATATTTTGAAACTGATGTCAAAAAAAGCAGGAAGGGTTCCTAACCCAAACATTAATTCTTCATAGCTGAGAACTCTACTAGCCACCTAGTTATAACAAAAAAATCCATCTTGTGGTTCCAACCTTAAAAGGTCATCAAAACTGGTGATTACGCTTCCAAATTTGGTATATTTCAAGGTCTTTTAAGTCATGGTTTATATGATATTTTCTATACATTTTCTGTAACTTTATTGTGTCTTCTTTATGTTAGTGAAAACCAGAACCTTTTCTCTTTTATGGGAGGGGAACAATTTTTTTTTTCAAAACCTCTGCAAAGCGCCGTTTTTGCCTGTCACTGCGAATAAAAATAAGTCTAGATCCAAGATGATGGCAGATAAAAATTGTTTTGAGCCACACTCTGATGTGGTTACCTATAGTAAAAAAATATAAAATATCTAAAATGATCAAGCAACCGCACCTAGGTGATTTCACATGGAATGACCCTCACTTGATCTATGTAGTTTGAAATTTTTAATTGATATATATACCTACTCTTATTATTGTTTATCAATTTCTCTATTACATTTATAAATTGCCCTTTTTCTTCCATTTATGAATTTTGATAATCAAAAGGAATGTACATAAATAATGTTCTGTATTGAAAATTACTGTGACAGATTTGAAGATTATTTGTTGAAATATTATTATTGATGTTATACTGCCTACTGAGGTTAATGTATTATATATTATTATATCTTTATACATATTATATATTTATTCATATCCTGAGATTGATTAATTTACACATTTCATATTTATGAATCTCATTAAAAAACGGTTTTCTCAGGACGTGATGAAATAGCGGGTGCAGTTTGTGATATTGCCCAAGCTGTAAAGGATGGACAGCTGAACCCAGATGATGTTACAGAAGAGCTCATGGATGAATCGATGCAGCTCTCGGCTCCTGATTTGCTAGTCAGAACCTCAGGAGAAGTGCGATTATCAGATTTTATGCTTTGGCAGGTAATTTAAAATCTTTAAAAATTAATTATCTTAGGTTCTAGTTGTCAGTCCAATTAAATATTGAACCCCCAACTTAAACAATTTCACATGCCATTGTTAGCAGCTTTCTCATTCTTTCAGGCATACGAGTCTGTGTCTTAAGACGCCCTCTTTCAATAATAATTCACATTTTTTTATGAAAATGTGGGTTTTTATTATTCATTTATATCAGAAGTTATACACCAGATTAGACTTTTTTTAAACTTAGATAAGACTCTTACACTAATTTAAAACTAATAAACTAAATATTATTTGTCATAATTAAGAAAATACAAGCATTATAAGAAAGACTATGACCATTAAGTTCATCAGTAATCATGAAACCAAGGTTATAGTCAAATATGTACTTTTGAATAAAGTGTTAAAAATTAATAGTTATAAACTGTTAAATGGACATTTTTAACATTTTTTAAATACTTTGATTTTAAATACATAATATATATATAGTAGAACCGCGTTAATTCTAAGTTCAAGGGACCAAAAAAAAACTTATTTTACAAATTTTGCAATACGATCGCGTAGAAAATCACAAGTCGTGAAAAAGCCACTAATTTTGTGAAAAACATACATATTTTGTCATATTTAGCAAAATTATCTCAAAAATGCAGTATTATACTAATACAAAATCCTGATGTAATTTATTATACACAAAAAAAGATTATATTAATTTTCCTTCGAAGTTCAATATGCCGCTCTAGGCGGCTAAAGCGTACGTGGAATCTGTCGTTCCTTTAATAATACTACTGTGATATATGTAGTTTGCAGTCGTCATGAAGAACTACAGACTGACTTTACTCAATCCTTAGTTCTGTATAAAAAAACAATTTGTTTGCATTTCAGGTATCAGATACGTGCCTGTACTTCACTGATGTTCTATGGCCTGAGTTCAAAATATGGCACCTTCTGTCAGCGGTTATTTACTTCCAACGAAATTCTAGGAACAAAACTGATCTAGACAGTGCTCTTCCTTTAGAAGATTCGTGTTCGAAATTTGCAAAATACATTAGTGAAAAAAAATTGAAAGAACTAGAAATGTGGGCCCAAGTGTCCTGAAGCTGGAATTACTTTTAAATTGTACATATTCCTGATGAAAATATATTTATTTTACAAAATATAATGCATGAATTTCATTAATCCTTGGTACATACATATCCTAAACATGAGGCACTTTATGCACTTTTTTACAAACCTGATCTATTAATCGAAGTATATTCCTATATCTCATGTGTCAAAGTGTATTTCTATACCCTAAGAAGAGAAGCAAGCAACATGCTCGATGCCTTCGAGATGTAGCGTTGACATCACGTTTTGACAAACCAAGTCCAAAATCATTAAGAGTGGAGGCAAGCAGATCACGCAACGGATGTAGAATAGAGGATCACAATGCTCAGTTATGAACCATCGATCCAGAGAGAGTTATCACATCAGCATGTTACAATAATAATATCAAATAAGCATTAACATTTAATGCCACATGGGCGAGACAAATGTGAATCACATTAGTTATGCTGATGATATGGTTATACTAGCGCCATCTATAAAAGGGATAAGAAAGCTTTTACAGATATGTGAAACATATGCCACTGAACACAATATTTCATACAATGCCAGCAAATCGGTCATAGTGGCGTTCAAATATGGAAAAGGGCCAGATAATATCCCTCCCGTGTGGCTGGACGGGACGAAATTGAGCTTTCAAATTAGGTCAAATCCTTGGCCATATATTTAATGAAGATGGACAAGATGATGATGACATAGAACGGTAGAGGAGACAGTTGAGTGTTTGTGCAAATATGCTGTCACGGCGTTTCTACCGATGCAGTAAGGAGGTGAAGAGCATCCTGTTTAAATTATTCTTCACCAGCATGTATACTTGCGAGCTTTGGTCGAAATACAAGCAAGTGACGTATAACCGTCTCCGAATTCAGTACAACAACTCATACAGAAGACTGTTCAGATTGGCGCATTACTGCAGCGCATCTACAATGTATACATGGATTCGTTCCGCTTCTGAGACATCGAGTTGCTAGCGTAAAGCTGCGGCTGGAGCTCAGCACCAACTCTCTGGTGCAAGCGGCGCTCTCATGGAAAGCTGGTTCCCTTATCAGAGAATGGCAGCGCCTACAGAATAACTACATATACAATGGCCGTGACTGAAGTAATTATATATGTAATATTTATATTTTGTGTGTACATGTGTGTACTTTTTACTTTTTATTAACTTTTTAAAAAAAAAATTATTTATTTATTAATATTTTCCTTGGTTTTCTTTTTCATAGCATAACTTTAATGTATAACATAATATGTATTATCTCTATGGCGAATTGAGTTAAAAAAAAAGCCTGATCATGCTGGAATAAGCACATTATTATTATTAATGGACAAGTACACCAATACCGCACTGCACACCTTTTCGCCTCAATGACCTTTTTAAATTATAGTTATGTTTTGATTTGCGACTCAAAACTTTTCAATATACTTGTCCGTTGTCCGTTAATTATTTTGAATAAAAACCAAAGTAAAAAATGCATTTTCAACTAAAGACTTTCTTATTTTCCTATAAAAATTGGAACAATTTCGAAGGAATTTATTTTTTAATTTGCACAAAACAGATTTCTTGTAGCTTAATTCGACAGGGCTGGACTCCTGAATGTATATTATGTATTACATATTTTTATAATTATTTTATGCTATTTCCGGCAACATTAACCTCATTTTTACTGTGACAATATGGGTACGTGTATGTATTCACTTCCTCTTGATAAGACACCACTGACCACTACTGATAATAAAGTTTAAAGATTATTCTCAAATTGTTATTTGATTTGTTTATTATTATGACTGGTATGTTTTGTTATACATATATAGTAAAAATCACATTCCTGGGGAACATTTTTGCTTTTGGGACACATTGTAGCATATAAAAACGCTAAGTAAATGGTCATTGGCGACATTTATGGTGGATAAACTGAAGTTTAACGATTTTTGTTCGCGTCCTGGATGTTGCCATGATCTACCGGTAGGTGAAAAGGATTGCAAATGGATGGAGGAAAAAACCGGGATTTCCAGCAGGAACGAGGAAAGCGAGGCGTTTGTATGACAGGGGGCCGGACAGAGTTTGCAAAAAAGAGTTTAACCTCCTAGAAATTCGCCAAAAACTCCCCCATTCATCGGGCAAGAAGATAGCTACCGGCCGTGGACGTTGGACGAGGCCTTGGGTCATTACTGGCGTGAGGCGGCAGGCTAAACACCCAACGCGACAAGGCTACTGATGACACTTGGATTGGCGGGCAGCTGACAAGCTGTAGGCAGAACCCCCTATACAACGAGTTAGCCGGTTGGATAGGACTGCGGCAGGCTCGGCTATGCTGTAGCCACAGTGAACTGTGTACAAAGTGATAACATGGAACCGAGGCATGGAAGACTAGCTATTACACTATATACACCGTGTTCCGGGGATAGACTGGACACTATAGGGCGAGACCCCGCGACCCGTTGTGTATATTTTTCTATATTTATTTAATAAACCCGTGTGTGACTCATGCATGGTTATTTTCTTGAAAATACCCCTTTCACACTCTGATTAGAACCACCGCAATGAGGACCATATTTTCATATCGCAATGTGGCACGCCTGATGGATTCGAGTCAAGAGTACAATGGGAGATTATAACACTACAACATTGCCCCCAGAAGAGAGAGGGGGGAGAGCAACCCTATGAATACGACTATTCAAAGAATGATTACAATGATATGATTTGAATATATATATATATATACATAGTCCAGTTAATAATATAAATTATGTTTCAATTAAAATACTTCATCCATTTTATCATAAATAGTTTTGTTGCTTGTTATATAATGGTAGTGGATGCCTCAAATACAACTAAATTTTAAAATATATATATATATGTATATATATATTTTAAACATAACTTTAAAAATTAAACTGTTTCTCTCGAAGAATTATAATTAGCTTGTACCTATGTATTTTTTATTTGAGTAAACTATTGTGTATATTAATAGCAAATTTATCATATCCAATAGAAGAATTTTCAGAAAACATGCTCTAACAAATTGTGCAGTACCTTGAAAAAATTGAGAATGTCTGAAATGTGCAGCCAAGAGCAATAGTGCAATTAATGTATTCGCCTGACAATGTTTTAGATCGATAGAGATATTAGACAGTGTGTTTAAAAAAACTGTCAACTTTGGGGCCTACTTAAGAATTTTTTTAAATATAAATTTGTTTAACGAGTCATTTTGGAAAAATGGAGAGCTTATACATCAGCGCCATGGCCAAACATCATACCCTACATTATAACAGCCAATGTAGAAATTTAAAAAAATTACTATTATATAAAGCATATATATGTATTGACAAAGAGTTGAATAACAAATAAAATAATTTAATCCATACCGGAAGTTTGATAGCATTTGACGATATAATTGACAAATCTTCAATTGTTATACTTTCAGTTAATAATAATAATAAGAAATGTCAGCAGTCTGTGATATGCAAATTATTTTACACAATAAATTTTATGAAAGTTCTATTAAAATCAAATGAATTTATAAAGTGAAAGTATCAATTATCTATTAAAATGAGTTAATGCGGAAAAGAATATCATAAAAATTATATAAGTGCACAGTGACAAGATAGTACAGAAATAAGAAAAAAAAATGCATTTCAATTCTCAGGGCAATAAACGAAGAAGAGACGATGAAAATATAGAAGAAAGATAATTGTTTGAAGAGGACGAAAAGTCAAAAGAGTGAAGGACTGAGTTTATCATATGCACTTAAAATAAATTAAGTATTTAATGAGAAATTTCAAAGAAGCCATATGTGATACTTGATACTTTTAAAGTACTGACAATGAACGGTACTGGTTTAATTTGGATAGATGAAATGGTACTGGTTTAATCTGGATAGATGAAATGGTACTGGTTTAATCTAGATAGATGAAATGGTACTGGTTTAATCTGGATAGATGAAATGGTACTGGTTTAATCTGGAGATGAAATGGTACTGGTTTAATCCGAAAATATTATATTTTTAATATTAAGCGGCTTGTTAATGCAAGTCAAATTTAATAAGGGCCTTGCGCAAGCTCCCTCCAGCCCGTTGAATAAAGTAGAACACTACTGTTCCTGCTTCAGGAGGAATTTTCAGACCGTCATTTAACCAAAAATTAAATTAAGCTCTTCAACCTTGCTAAACTATTTTGAAACAGTTTGTGCATTGTGGTTTATATAGCTTTGTACATCCTATTTGATTTTCAATTATTATTTGCAGTATTTATTATTGAGAGATATATATTGAATGTTGTATTTATTGTACCAATTATGATCAGAGGTTTCTATTTTATTTCTTGGTGGTGCTGGCTCTTAATAGCATGTCGTGGAAACCCACCTTCATCATGTTTACTTAAGGAGACTTGTGCTACTTGCATCAGAACATTAGGTTGTATCTGGTGTGCTTTGCCAGTATGTATCATCTTAGATTTATTCTATATTTAATCATGATATTTAAATAAAAATTGTATATGACTAACGACGACTAAAACTAAATATTGACATATAAAGTTGTTAAATTTGGTGGTAAGATGTTTGCTAGTGACCAAGAACTCAATTATGTTTCAATTGTGATCAGATATTGTCATGGAAGACCACCAAGTCAAACCAGATGGAAACAAACAAACAAACAGCAACACATACTTTATTTGCAAACTTCTCAACAGCTTAATGAATATGTACATAGAATGGAAGAACTGACACTCAACCTTCATCACACCACAATATGCTCTCGTTTAAAACTCAATGGTTAGGAATAGCAATATTATGTAATCATTGTCTGAGCAGCAGCTTCTTTCAGAGTTTCTGTGACATGCTGACGGAGTCTGATTTATTAAATTCAGGAAACATTCTAAACACAGATTCTCACTTTTCTGATGGCTGTCGAGTGTGTTTAAAATGGCGTTGTCGTACTTGATCAGCGGGTTCATCACATCATAACGCCACCTATCTCTCTGGTTCTTGATTCTTGACACAAATTGTCTCACCTTCTCCGTAGCACTTGCTCATTTTGCAGAATTTCGATCTTCCAGTTGTAGTCTATTGTTTTGGGTGAAAGTTAAAATAAATGAAAAATTGTGTGGGTATATATATACACACACATATATATATATATATATATATATATATATTATACTGAATACACTGGAGATAGGTGTGAAGTACAACTTCCAAACTTTAATCTTCATCTGTTTGAAAAAAATATTTTACATCGCACTGATCAGATATAAATAACGACTGACTGAAATATTTGTTTATATTTTAATTCAATTATATGAAGTGAGTTATTACTGATTTTTAATTTTATTAGTTTAAAAAATCATCTTAATTTATTACAATTTATTATTATTTATAATTATATTTATTATTTATAATAATTTCTCCATTTGCTGGTATTCATTATTATTATTAGTTGCGACTGAAAGTAAAACAAATGAAAAATGTATCTATTGTAATTGTCATATTTTCAAATTTACAGTTAGTTGATAGGTTACTTCTCATTAAATTTAATTGTTTTTAAACATGTGAGAAGTAGGTACCCACTTAGGTTGAATAAGCAAAGATCAGTTGGATGATGTTCTGCAACAATATGTTATGATCAAATATCTCAGAATGCTATCCAGTTAATTCATTTGGAAAAATGGAATGTCCAAGAATACCAATATTTTTCATATTTAAAAAAAAGAAAAATGGTTAGTCAAGAATTCTCATTTACCACTTTAGATAGATAGACGATCCACAAAGGAGAGTGATTCTTTGACAAGATGTGTGAATGTGGACCAACAACCAACTGGTTGGTGTCCTGAGCAGCATATTGTGAATCCCGTCAGCTCCATGCAAATACAAGAAGACAAAGAATTATCTGCTGGAACCGCCACACAAGAAGTTATTCAGGTTTGAAAATAAATTACACATTACTTTTACATATATGATGTACCTATCTTTAATCTGAATTCTTCAAGTAAATATAGCAAACAAAGAGGTTAGAACAGCACACTTTTCTGTCCTGAAAAACAACTTGTCTTATCCATATTCATATGTCCTTTGATTCACTCTAGTAGGTTGTTAAGGCTTCTATCAGAACTTCGATATACACACTGTTGATATACGGAGTACAAACTTGGACTTTGAGCTCTGTCAACTCCAAGGACAAAAGAAGAATTGTAGGAAACAACTGAATGTCAATGGATAGAGAGGAGTAGCGGTCACTAAGAGAGGCCTTGTTGCGTACAGGAATATGACCAAACAAGACAAATACGGGTGGTTCACCGATCTCTGCTTCTCTCGATACTGATGATGAGGTTGAAGTCAGAGGAAGAAATAAAACACACAAACATAAATGTTCACTGTTGGTAAACTCCAGCGAAAGAATCGAGAATGGGTTCCTGGCTGCAGTGTACCTCCTATTATTTAGTTATGGATACTCAAGACATTCATAGTTTTCATAACAATTCTATTCTTTCTTTGCGAGCAATCGCTCGGCTTTCACTCGGACGCCTGTCCCATGTTTAGTTTTTTAAATTACATTTCTGGCACCGTTGGCGCTTATCACTCTGTAAGCTTATCATTCATCAACAATGATTCAAAATCTTTTAGATTTTTATAGATAGGCATGTGCTGAAGAAAAAAAAGATTTTCATGATATTTTGTACATATTTTGAAATACACATTAATTCACATCAAGGAAACTCCAAACCAAAAGGATTTGGGAACATCTGTTTTTGAGTACCGTATACTTAGTGCATTTTTCAATTAATTTGTATTACTTAAATATAATTTCTAGATTAAACCTCAACGGATACAACTGACTCTGAGACAGGGAGATCAGAAGGAAATTCATCTGCAATACCAACGAGCCAAGCGTTATCCCGTGGACCTCTATTATCTGATGGACCTGTCAGCCTCCATGGTGGATCATCGTGATAAACTTTCAGCTCTTGGAGACGAGCTTACCATTGTCATGAATAATTTGACTGATAACTTCAGATTGGGCTTTGGTAGCTTTGTGGATAAACCAGAAATGCCATTTACCAGTACTGTTCCTGAGAAGTAAGTATGTACATAATGTAACTTTTAATTACTCAATAGCCACTAAACTACCTTTATGAGGGTGTAATATGAATTTGATTGTTAACTTAGTATTTTATTGTTTTGCTGGTCCCTATAGAAATATGAAATCGTCTGGATAAATAAATATCTTTTATATTTTCTATTTTATAAAACCTGTCAAAATCAGATTTATTTAAAAATGTTTAATTAAAAAATCTTATATCAAAAAATATTTAGTCCAAACTGCCTAGTCAGAACCATTTTTACAGACAGACATCAGATTCTTAATCAGCTTTTACTACTATAATGGTAAAAGGAAGCTGCTCACCCTTTCGATTTAAATCAGAATGATGATTATGTAATTCACAATTGCAGTAGGAAAGACAGACAAGATCTTATACCGAACAAGAACTTCGTATTTAATATACATATTGTATTAATGCAAAAGTTTTGACATATTTTTTGAAAAATGAAAAAAAATATTTTGCTAATTTTTTAAATTTCCATCGGTTGTTATAACTGTCTCCCACCTTTCTACAACCTTATTTATTCCATTAAAGTAAAACTTTGACCTAAAAAGTGAGTCAAGCGATGTTTTTATCTGCGCTACTGTATCTAATTTTTTGTCATTTAAAAATTTTTGTAGTGACTTGAATAAGTGATAGTCAGAAGGAACAAGATCTAGAGAATAAGGAGGGTTCTTAATAACATCCCAATTCAGTTCCTTGAGTTTATGTTGGATCATCATTGCCACATGTGGTCGCATGTTGTCCTGGTGAAAACCTACCCTTTCTGTTTTTCAAATGAGGTCTATCCTTTTTAAGTCCAGTGTTTAGTTTTGTCAGTTGTTCACAATACAATTCAGCAGTAATTGTTTGATTACGGTCTAGAAACTCATAATATCCTTGCAATCCCACTAAACACAAACCATTACTTTTTTTTATGCATTTCGGATTTCAAAGTAGTTTCAGCCCAATCTCTTTTTTGCATCACATTATTGCAAACTACCCATTTTTCTTCTCCTGTCACTGATTGATGCAAAAAAGGTTTGTGTTTTTGTCTAGCAGTCAAAGAAACACATGTTGACACGCGATCCATTAAATTGGCAGTTGATAATTGATGAGGAATCCAAATGTTGTGCCGCAAAATCATCCATATGCACTTCAATACTTCACCATAGTTGATTGGCCAACTCCCATCTTCAGCGCGACCTCTCTGGTATTTTTATGTGGATTAGTATCAATCGTGACCTTCAACATGTCATCATCAGACTTCGAAGGCTGCCCGGTTTTTGGTTTGTTCATCAATGAAAAATCTCCAGATCAAAATTTTGAAAACTATCTTTGTATCAGTCGAACTTTTGTGGCATCTTCTACATATACATAGCAAAGGTTTTTGGTTACCACAATCGCAGTATTGCCTTTACGAAAATAAATAACGTAAAAGCAATTTATCGATAGACATTTTAAAAATCACAAGGACTCTACTGTTTGCTGGCTGGTTCAAAACCATAGATAAAGAATATATGCCAAAACTAAATATAAAGTGAGAAGACAGCTTCTTTTACACAATGTAACAGTTTGGTAACAGATGTTATTCGTCAGGTCCGAGAATATGTCCTTTTTGTTATGAGCGTCATAATGTCAAAACTTTTGCATCAAACCAATAAATGAACCAGTCCTTACAGTGTTGATGAAACATATTGTGACTGTTTGAAACAGTGCCGAATTATCGAATAGCCGAAGCAGACACTGGCCTATTAGAGGCCCTGTGTCAATGAATCAAAATATAATTGATTTAAAGAAAATTACAATCAAATTTTCTTAAATTATTTTCAGAAACGAAAACTTTACATTAAAGATTCTATAGAAAAAATACCATATTAATTACTATATTAATACTTTATTGAATATTCATTAACAATAATAAACATCAAAATTATCTTCTGTCAGCTGTCAGTTTTAAAAAAAAAAACATACACTCCATCTCCATCTAGCGGCTTAATACGCACTACTTAGGTCAATGTAATCCCAACGTATTGGGAGATAATTTGTGATGAGGACCCTGAAATTTCCACTGTCATGGGTCCTCCATAGGGTTTAATCCGGTACTGGTTTGAAATGTTC
This sequence comes from Eubasilissa regina, assembly GCA_022840565.1. Classification (NCBI taxonomy): domain Eukaryota; kingdom Metazoa; phylum Arthropoda; class Insecta; order Trichoptera; family Phryganeidae; genus Eubasilissa; species Eubasilissa regina. The sequence continues at coordinate 36,133,091 of JAINEB010000018.1, forward strand.
TTCGCAGTTCCAATATAAATATTAATTTAATCAATCATAAATAAACATGTTTGCATGACCCAAAAATATATTTTTGTTAATACACTTATTATTTATTTATTAAATGTTCAATACAATTCAATCAAAGTTTTTTATATCTGTATTTATTTTAATACATTAATAATTGTAATGCATAATATATTTCCTATATTAATCATTTGTCAAGTCAGTCCCTCATAACAGGATCGCTATCTCCATGAACTCCTACCCTCTTGACTATGCTCCACTTTTCTCTGCATCCTATAGAGTTGTCATTAGAGAAGTGCCTATTGCCTTTTCCACTAGGTCAGTCCAACAAGTGGGGAATTTTACTTTTCGTCCTTCAACGTGGCCCACCGCAATAAACTTCTCCAAACTATCTTCCCTTCTCGTAAGATGCCCAAAAAATTTGAGGATTCGTCTCAGGATTCGTGAGTCTGTTCTTAATCTTCAGTTCCTGCAGAATGGAGTCGTTTGTGTGTCTCGCCGTCTGTTTTTATTATTATTATGATATAAATCTGATTACATCCTCACTGCTGAGGGTCTCTTGTGAGGATCCTTTTTATATTTATTTGTTTAAATTTATTTTGCATATAAGCCACCGCTGCCTTCTCGTTACACTGGAACTGGAGCTAAACAATCTTGGTCTGTGAGACATATTTTATTTCCCTCCTACCCTTCTACCCTCCATATCTGTTGAGGAATCTTCTCTATGCCATTTAGGATCGCGCACTGTAGCAGTCAGGCTCCACACAGAATATTACATATTATTTAAATATTACTAGTTAAGCTAGATTAGTTATAAAAAAATATTTGCTAGTTAAGCTTGCCGACTTCCCCACTTCAACGATTCAATAGCCTATAATTTTTCATAACAAACATTTATTGGTTAACGTGGTTGTACGGCAAAGAGATTATTTAAAAAAATCTTTTTTTTGTTTTCTTACTATTGATCCTATTGCCATATTATTACATCATTTTTAAAAGTCTTTTTGATATCCATTAAGATCACCTTTATTCTTACGATAGCGGAATACTTTTTTGCTATTTAATGATACATTTAATGAATCATGACAAAATACAATATGTTACGTACAAAACAAGTACTGTATTTCCATTATATCGTTATCTATTCAGGTACTGATTTTTTTAACCATCATATGATGTTAATTGATTGAAAATTATGTACATATGTGTATATGTATTCGTTCATTTATAGGTAGATGCACCAAGTACATGAATTCTCAAATAATATTGTTATTCACATTCGTAACACAATGTTTTGAAATAAAAAAAAAACTTTTTTTATTCGATAGATCCCTTTGCCACACAAACCACCAAAATCTCTTCAATAGTTATAATGATATCACCGAGAATTTAATCAATCCGCTGTTACACAAATTAAAAATGTTTACATAAATAATTATCCCTACTATATATTTAAATTTCCATAAATATTAGTCTAAATGTAAATCTGCTTTAGGCTGAGGAATCCTTGCCATATTTGGAAACCGTGCGCCCCACCTTATGGTTTCAAAAATCACATGCCTCTCACAATAGACACAAATTTCTTCTCAAGAGAAGTAAAAAATGCTCCAGTTTCTGGGAATATTGACTTTCCAGAAGGCGGGCTTGATGCATTGATGCAAGTAATGGCATGCACTAAAGAAATAGGATGGCGTCAAAAATCGAGAAAACTTATTATTTTTTCTGCCGATGCTGGATTCCATATGGCTGGTGATGGAAAACTTGCAGGAATTGTACAACCTAATGATGAGCAATGCCATTTGGATACAGCTGGCGCATATACATTTTCATTACACACAGATTATCCGTCTATTGCTCAGATTGATAAGAAAGCAAAAGAAAATAAGATTAATATTATTTTTGCCGTCACTGAAAATCAAGCAGACGTCTATAAGAAATTAAGGGACAATATACAAGGTGCATCTTATGGAACACTTACCAATGATTCATCAAATATTGTTGATCTAGTCAAAGCAGAATACGATGTGAGTATTGGCTTTATTTAATATTTAACTACATAGTACTACTTCCTTTATAAATGTTTTAAGAAACAAAATTAAATTGTTATAAAATCTGAACTACATATTCATTAATATATTAGAATTTTTTTAAGAATTAAGCACCATGTTTTACTTTCAGAAACTTGTCGACTCTATTACTATGTCTGATGACTCGGGAGGTTCAGTGGAAATACAGTATTTTTCAAAATGTTTGGGAACAGAGGAGAAACAAAGAAATGAATGTGGAGGTTTACAAAGGAGACCATTGGTTAATTTCACAGCATTGATTAAAGCAGTGAGCTGTCCAGCCAACAGGGATGAATGGAATCAGATTATTCAAATTAAACCAGGTTCCCTGAATGAAACATTAACTATTGAGTTAGAAATACTGTGTCAGTGCCCGTGCGAACAGCAGGGACACCTGAGTTTTGAAGCACATTCTATAAATTGCAACGCAAGTGGAAATTTAGAATGCGGAGTTTGTTCATGCGATTCTGGTCGCTATGGACGCTTTTGTGAATGTTCTGGTGATGAAGTAAAAACTATTTCTGCTGATGAAAGCCACTGTCGTCCAGAAAACACAACAGGAAGCATATGTTCAGGTGTTGGATTCTGTAAATGTGGCAAGTGCGATTGTGTCAAAAGAACAAATCCAGAAGAGATAATATATGGAACATATTGTGAATGCGATAATTTTTCATGTAAAAGAAACGGTGGTATGCTCTGTTCGGGTCCTGAAAAAGGTCACTGTGATTGTGGACAGTGTTCTTGTCAATCAGGATGGAGCGGTCCTGCATGTGAATGTAGAGAAACCACTGTCACGTGCATGGCTCCTAATTCGGAAGATGTCTGTTCTGGGCATGGTAGTTGTGTTTGTGGGGCCTGTCAGTGCACTTTAAAGGACAATTTTCGTTACTCTGGTCAATATTGTGAAGAATGTCCTCACTGTACCAGCACTCGCTGCAATGAACTACGCCACTGTGTCGAATGTCAGGTATTTGGTACCGAATTATATGATGTCAGTGAATGTATTAAGTGTACCGCTTTTCAAAGTGAAGTGGTTGATGAGATTTTTGTTTCCCTAAATAATGACAATGCTGAATCTTCTTCCGAGAAGACCTGTTTGGTCCCAGATAATGCAGGCTGTATGATTGCTTTTAAATATAAATATGAAGATGATAATGTGTCTTTAAAAGTACTTGTGCAGAAAAACAAAAAATGTTCTGTGCAAGTTAGTATGTGGGGTATGTATTATAAAGAGTAATTTTTTTCTTATATAATTGTATTTAATTTCATAGATGAATAAATTAATAATAATAATATCTAAATACTTTTTCAGCTGTGGTTTTTGGTGTTATTGGCAGCACAGTTTTAGCTGGACTGGTACTGCTAATAATTTGGAAAGTCCTGACATATCTACACGACAAGAGAGAGTACATCAAATTTGAAAAGGAGAGACAGTCGGCAAAATGGGATCGAGGAGATAATCCTTTATACAAACCATCTATAACATCTTTCAATAACCCAACATTCAGAGGAGATTAAAATATTATAATTTTTATAAAATGAAAGTTAATTACATATTTGTATTTAAAACAAGATATGTACATATACAGTTTCTAGTTGTTGAATGAATATATTCCAGGTCATCCAATTTAATTCTATTTTATTCAATTTTAGTCTATTCAATTTTAGTCTATATTTTACTATTAAAATTTTATGTAAACATTTTTATACATGTTAATAAAGTATTAAAACTTTGCAAATTTGGCCTGCTAGTTCTTTGATTTGTATATATGTATATATTACAAATATCGCTGGACTAACAACATCAAAACGATTATGAGAAGCATTTGGATGTCGAGGAAGATAGAGTAGTTTATTGTCAGCGAAAGTGGCCGGTCCGATAGTAGATATATGTAAGATAAAGTTGTGATATAAATCTATTATATATATATATATAATGTATGTTTAATTTAAGGTTTTCGTGAACCTATGGAACTGGCATCTCTTCTAGATAAGGTTAGGTTTTGCATTTAGATGCCAGATACTTGTTATATACTACTAATACACATCTTTAACACAGAAGAACAATTAATATATATATATATATATATAATGATTGAATTGAATACTATTTAGGAGCAAATTTTTTCTACAATTATTTCAAATATTGTGATATTATCATAAATCAATGATAATAGTCACAGTTATCTACTGACTGACAACTGTGATTGTGATCATCGTGTGATACTTCATTACCAATCACACTCAGTATTTATTTATTTATCAAATTGTTATTAGGTTTTAACCTAGTAATGATTTGATTGATATAAACGTTTTGCATTCCTGGACCTTTGTTTATTTATTTTTTTTATATTTAAACAATTAGCAAATTTATTTTCATTGTCTTAAATGTTGATTATTCGTGTTACAGAATCCTCACATCCAAGTCAAGTTGATTTTAATAAAATGAAAGTTAATTACATATTTGTATTTAAAACAAGATATGTACATATACAGTTTCTAGTTGTTGAATGAATATATTCCAGGTCATCCAATTTAATTCTATTTTTGTAGCGCAAGTGCTTTGGTTTATTAAAAATATTGCTGTAATGTATTTTACTGGTCAGGTTTTCTTATTTTATTTTATCTTTATGCACAAATTCCCTGCAAATGACTACACATCAATGCCTATGACAAATGTTCCTCCATATCCACTTCCTCTTGATAAGACATGGCTGACCACTGTTGATAATATTTAATGTAATTATTCTCAAACTGTAATTTAGTATAAATACAATTCCAAATATTAAAATTTTCTGGTAAATTCATTATTCCTTGTAATTTCGAAATATAATACAATAATAAAAATATTTTATGATAAACAAATAAAAAAAAAATGTAAATATATTACATTAAACCCTCAAACTCTTTGCTATACTATAGAAGACAGTTGAGAAAGAAGAAGGGAGGAGGAAAATCCCACAGATACTCTACTGCGAGTACCATAGAATTTCGCCTTCTTACGTGTGAGATCGTTAATTGATAGAAATATTTTCCAAACAGTCTGTAAAATTAAAGAGGTTTTCAAACCAGTAAAGAATTAAAATCACTGAAAATAAAAAAGACTGCTAAGATTGCAATTAGAGATATATAATATGCAAATTCTTAATTAAATTGAGAACAATGCCCATCTGGAAAAATCTTCTTTTGATGGGCAATTTCTGAATACTAGCCGCCATTTTGTATTGAATTTTCTGAATGCTCAAGTGTCACAACAACAAAAATAATTTATTTTTTCAAAATCAGAAATATAAATAAAAATAAACATTGGGTCAACATTAACGTTAACAAATTTTATCCCATTATTTATTTAAACCCCATTAATAATTTGTATCATCATTCTGCATCCAATTCTCCATTCATACTGATAAAATTGAGAATCACTGATGATATGGATACTAAGGACATATCATAATCTTGTTCTGTCATTAACAGTAGTTCAGGAAGTAATTGGTTTAGTTTGCAGTTTACATAACGTTTCAGAGTAAAATTTTACAAAAATATTTCAATAATACACGCCTAGTACGTTCGTAGTTTTAGAATTAAATGTTGACACAATAATTAATCACTGTGGTATTTTATAACAATTGAATACACATATCAACAACGTACCAAAAACTACACTCATACTTTGTGGTTTGAGGCAAATGGAATATGTTCAGTCGGTAATGATTATATAGTCGGTAGTGACTATTGGAAATAGTGAAGATAATTGAGTGATAAAAAGATGAGGGTGTACTGCTTTGTTAGTTTGTGGTGCTGCATACTGCTTGTATGTTATGGAAACCCACCTTCATCATGTTTATTGAAGGAAACTTGTGCTGCTTGCATCAGAACATCAGGGTGTGTCTGGTGTGCTTTACCGGTAGCTATATATCATCATCAATATGATTAAATCTTTTTACAATTATTAACGATTATCACTAACACTGTAATCAATTAATGACTACAGGAACACACTTGGGATACTCAAAGTATATTTAGCAGTATAGCTTGTATGAGTCATTGACTTAAACACACCTTATGTCTTTTTAAAACTGTATCTTCCAGATCAAGATTACAAGATGATGTATTTTTATAGTAATTGAGACTAATATACAGTGGTTTTATTTTTCTAGTTCCTATCGAAAAGAGTATTAAAGATAAAGTAATAATATTCTATCTTTGAACCACTTCTTTATCTTCTCTTTACCTTTATTCCATACTGTTGCTAGACATGCTCTTAAAAATCCACTCATTCTTCTCTTGTCTATCTCCTCTATAATCAATATTTGGAAGGTTATGGTGATGAATACGTGTTTGATATTAATCACTGTAATCTACCAAAACTATATATTATTACACTCCTCACATTTAGTATTGTTAACATTTTAATTTACTTTTGTCTACATTAATTTCTTACAAAAATAAGAAAATACGGATTAAAAAAAATTTTACACACATATATATTCTGTAAACAGGAATATTTAATGATAAGTAGTGGTTTATAAAGAATATGACTTCATCATCTTTGATTATGAAGATTATATTACAGTTCATTTGATCACAAACGGTTAGTTTTTTAATTTTTTATATAAATGAACACGTACTTGTTCAGTTTTTTCCTTCAAATCTTTTTCTTCTTCCCTTGTAATTTCTGCTTTGCTCCAACTGGCTCATGAATGGTTTTCTCAGTCATTCTCTTCCTCTTCATTCAATCTTTCCTTTTATCAGTACGGTTACAAATGTGTCGTGCTAGAGAATATAACCCAAACATTACTTCAATTGAATTATCAATCTATACACATATTTTTTTCGTTATATCTTATTCTATTTTAGATAGATGGGACGTCTACAAAGGAGAGTGACTCCTTAACACGATGTGTAAATGTGAATCAACAACCAATGGGGTGGTGTCCTGAACAGCACATAGTAAATCCCGTCAGTTTAATGGTAATACTAGAAAACAAGGAACTTACCGCTGGAACTGCCACACAAGAAGCTATTCAGGTTTGAGAATAAAAATATTTTTTTCTACTTTTACTGACCATGATTAAACTCAGCCTTCCTATCCCCCCCTCCCTATCCTATCCTATATCCCCCAAATCAACATTTATCCCGATAACTCGGTAATTAATGGAACAATTCACCTCATACTTGATGTATATAGATATAGAATATATATTTTTATAGTTTTTCGGTGCAAAATAAGTATTTACAACAAAAATGTAAATATTACAATTAATTACAGTATCACAATGTGTAGGGTGTATACATATCAGGTTTTATGTTTTGTTTCACTCGGGCAAATACATTGATGGCCCTCGCATCAATGCGTGTGAAAGAAACAAAAGATACTCACCCTGTTTCTGAGAATTGAATAATGAATTATGATCACGCCACAGAGACGTGTCAGTGGTTCCTAAACACCCGTTGCTAATAGTCGGTATTTATTGTTCTCTTTTCTAATTGGTTCATGAAGTGTGTCAGTGTATTTGTGTAACGTCCGGTGTAATCGTAAATAAACAAGCTGTTTTATTAATTTTTAGATTTGTTTTAAAATTATCCCAGAAATACGAATAGGTATGTCACAAAATAGGAAATATGAAGATGTAGAGAGGATAATAGAAGATGACCATAGTGATAATGAATTTGATTTTGACAGCGATATAGACTTTGATGAATTATATTTCGATGCTTCTAATTTTGGAGATTCCAATATGTCGATATGTCGCTAGCATCGATGCTGGCTGAGATGGTGGTGATTTTGAAATCTGATCCCTACACATCTGAGTATATGTCATTAATTTTAACATTTCCTTTTTATTTTTTAATGGAGGGAATACTGATACAAATAATAAGAATCAACCTATTATATTATCATGTATGTTAAGGATTCACTGACACACTCTCTAAAACTACACACCAAAACGATTTGTGATCATGATTTATCATATTTTATTTTATTCATCCATGCCGATACTTTTTCTAGATTACACCCCAAAGGATACGATTATCTCTAAGGCAGGGAGAACAGAAAGAAATTCATCTGCAATACCAACAAGCCATGAGTTATCCTGTTGATTTGTATTATTTGATGGATCTTTCAGCTTCTATGGCAGATGATCGTGATGAACTCTCAGCACTTGGCAGCAAACTTGCCATTGTCATGAAGAATATAACCAATAACTTTAGACTGGGTTTTGGTAGCTTTGTAGACAAGCCTGAAATGCCATACGTCAGTACTGTTCCTGAGAAGTAAGTCTGTTTTAGTTATTAAAATTGTAATGAATCTTGAACAAATTGAAACAAGTTTGAATCATCATGGAGGGAGTAAGCACCTTTACTGGAAGATTATTTGAAAGGTTTTTAACTTATTTAGACCTTGAATATTGGAACCGCTTCTTGGGACAGTCCTATATTTTTGTACAAATTAAATATGTACATCAATTAGAAAGATATACATATAAATAAACTCAATTTACCGAAAAAATACTTTAGCTGCCACCGGGACTTGAACCACGATCTCTTCCTATCAGCTATACATCAGCTTTGTAAATAGTCGACAGATTTTCAAACTTATATGTTGCAGTTATTTCAAATTGATACATCAAACATTTCTAAATAATGCATTTCATTTGTATTAAATAGCCTACCATGATTCAGGTGCCAGATTCGAAATGTCCCATTAAAAATGATTGAATGAATATTTAAAAATATGTACTTATCATAATTTAATATTTTTGATACATATTAGGTAATTTTTTTTGGTACTTTAAAATTGTTTCTTAAGATTTTTAGAAAGAATGATGTGCATTTTTTATGGTGAAATTAAAAAGAATAAAAGGATCTTTAATTTAAAAATTATATGATTGATGGGTAGATAATAATTTACCTAAGAAAATAAAATAATGAAAACTTTGTATTATGTTTTTATTATAAATTGTGTTTAATAGCCCATGTCCATGGAAGGAGACAAGATGAAATGAATCTTGGAGAGTTAGTTGAGATAAATCTCAGTACCGAACACATGTGTTGAGATTTTGATCTGGCGATAAACTCAGAAAAAAAGAAAAACTCAAACTTGTGTCACGGTGTTCAATTTAACAGGAACTCGAATCATCATCTCGAACCATTGTTTCTTACATCTGTTTATTCTGAAACATTGGATAAACATTTATTCCCAGTAAACAGTGCCTTTACAGGTAAATATCCAGTAATTGTGTGTTCTTGGACATATTCAAATATTGCTCATATATTTGTTCCCTTTTCACTGCTGCTGGGGAAATTCAAATTCATCCAACTTATGGAATCGTTGGTCAATGGACTGACATATGGCAATTGACGCTCAACAAACATATAATGAGGTGTGAGACAATGATTCTCTGAGACTTAGTGTATACACTGTGGACTACGAAATGTCTCCAAAGAATTTCAAGAATCCCTGTCCCGGGGACTGTTTTGAGTTGATAATCTCATCCATGGACATGGGCCATAATATTTGTGAAAGATTATAAAATTTGAGCAAGCATAATAAACCATTTGCAAATTTTTAATATAATTAAAATAAATATATTTTTTAATAATTTGAATAGTGATGAGGTAAAGCATTATTTTAACTGTGATTGTGAGATTTATGTTCAATTGTAACAATGATTAGTAACTGATTATTTATAATTCGGCAAGCTATCATTAGTACACTAATACCTAAACCTCCAACAGTTAAATCTCAATTACCAATCATTATTTTAATGGAGTATCAATTACATAATCACAGTTACAATAATGGTTTAGCTCATCACTAATTAAAATCAAGTACATCATTTAATCATACTAATTTGCTTCAGGTTGAAGAGACCCTGCACTCTTCCATCAGGAAAGCCTTGTGCTCCACCATACAGTTTCAAAAATCAAATGCCTCTCACAATAGACACAGATTTGTTTTCAAGAGAAGTAAAAAGTGCTCCAGTTTCTGGGAATATGGACTATCCAGAAGGCGGATTTGATGCCCTAATGCAAGCTATGGTTTGCACTGACAGGATTGGATGGCGTCAAAAAGCAAGGAGACTCATTATTTTCTCTACTGATGCCGGATTTCACATGGCTGGAGATGGTAAACTTGCAGGAATTGTGGAACCTAACGATGAGCAATGCCATTTGGATAATACTGGATCGTATTCATATTCACTTCATACAGACTATCCATCCATTGCTCAGATTGATAAAAAAGCGAGGGAAAATAATATCAATATTATTTTTGCTATTACTCAAAGCCAAGGCGACACGTACAAAAAATTAAAAGACAATATTTATGGAGCGTCGTATGGGACTCTTTCTAAGGATTCATCAAATGTTGTCGATCTTGTCAAAGCAGAATACGATGTGAGTATCGCCATGTTTTAAATGGAATAGTTTAGTTACGTAGTACCTACCTGCTATATTTATTAAAAATGTTGAGAAGGTAAATTTAATATCTTTATATAAAACAAAAATCTTCTTAAACTGAAATGTTTTAAAAATTGAGCGCCTTGTTAATTTTCAGAAACTCGTTGACTCTATTACTATTTCTGATAACTCAGGAGGTTCTGTGGAAATCCAGTATTTTTCTAAATGTTTGGGAACGGAAGAAAAGCAAAGAAATGAGTGCGGAGGCCTACGAGGAAGGCCAAAGGTTAATTTCACAGCTGTAATTAAAGCAGTGAGCTGTCCAGCCAACAGGAATGAATGGAATCAAGTTATTCAGATCAAACCAGGTTCCCTAAATGAAAGTTTAACTATTGAGTTGGAAATCCTGTGTCAATGCCCTTGCGAACAACAGGACCACCTGGGTTTTGAAGCGCATTCCAGAAATTGCAACGCAAGTGGCAATTTACAATGCGGAGTCTGTTCTTGCGATTCAGGTCGCTACGGCCGTTTTTGTGAATGTTCCGGTGATGAAGCAAAAACTATCTCTGGAGATACTAGCCACTGCCTTCCAGAAAACTCTACAGATAGTATATGTTCAGGTCTAGGATTTTGTAAATGCGGCAAGTGTGATTGTGTTAAAAGAACAAATCCAGAAGAGGTAATATATGGAACGTATTGTGAATGCGATAATTTTTCTTGTAAAAGAAACGGTGGTCTGCTCTGTTCGGGTCCAGACAAAGGTCGCTGTGATTGCGGGCAATGTTCTTGTCAGTCAGGATGGAGCGGTCCAGCCTGCGAGTGTAGAGAGACAAACACCACCTGTATGGCACCCGATTCGGAAGAAGTGTGCTCTGGACATGGCAGTTGTGTTTGTGGAAATTGTCAGTGCAGTTTAACAGACAAATTTCGTTACTCTGGTCGATACTGTGAAGAATGTCCTCACTGTGCTGGAACTCGGTGTGATGAACTACGCCACTGTGTCGAATGTCAGGTATTTGGTACTGGATTATATGATGTTAGCGAATGTACAATGAAATGCACCGCTTTTCAAAGTGAAATCATTGATGAGATTTCAATATCTGCTAATACTGACGACATTGAATCTACTACAGAGAGGACCTGTTTGGTCCCTGACAACGCAGGATGTACGATTGCTTTCAAATATAAATATGAAGATGATAATATATCTTTAAAAGTACACGCTCTGAAAACAAAAAAATGTTCAGTTCAAATTGATATGTGGGGTAAGATGTGCAAATAATTATATATTAATTATGAATTACTATTAGAAAACTACCTTTTGGAGTGTATCTGTAGTTGATAATGACTCACAATATATCTGAATTATTATTTAAAATGGTTAATCTATTTGTACGTGTAATTTTTATTTTCTCCTTCAAGGACTTATTGATATTGCGTGCTGTGAGTTGAAAGACCACTTCTTACATGTCCCTATTAGAAACTCAATTACAATTTAGCATTAGCCAGCCTACACTTACACATAATATTAATATTTGCATACTTATTTTGATTTCAGCTGTCATTTTTGGAGTTATTGGCAGTACTGTTTTGGCCGGATTGGCACTGCTGGTAATCTGGAAAGTTTTGACCTCTCTGCATGACAAGAGAGAGTACATCAAATTTGAAAAGGAAAGACAGTTGGCAAAGTGGGATCGCGGAGACAACCCTTTGTACAAACCATCAACAACAACATTTAGTAACCCAACTTTTAGGGGACAATGAAATTTATATTATCTTTTGTAAATTAATGTCTTGTAATCTAGATGCATTTAATTGAATTATTTAATATAAAACTCTTTTAATGAATACTTTTGCGTGTGGGATAAACAAATCTTTTATTTTTGATTTTTATCATTACATTTATTTATTTCAGTTTGATTTAATCTCTTATGTCAAAAAATATTTAAAAAAAAAAATTTCATTTGAAAAATCTAATGCCTATAAATAAAATACCAAAGTACAGATATTAACCATTTATTAATCATAACATGATATTTATGTCATCCACAACTGCCATTAATTTTGTACTGGACTGTGCCAGACGCTTGTTCCAGATGGTAGTGACTGAAGCTTGTGATGAATTTGAGTGTTATCACAAAATTATTGTGTCAATAGATTTTTATATTTATTAAAAATATTTTAATCACATAAGGATTAAAAAAAAGCATTTGCATTGCATAAATAATTTTATTTTACTACTATCACAGACCTGTGTTCTGAATAATTACAACTTCACAATAAGAATGTGTTTTCCTTAATGATTAATTTTATTTTAAATATTTATTTTACATTTTATCCTGCTGAAAAATATGACCCCTTTCCCGATCAAATCCCGAAATTATTTACTTTTGATACATCTATGTAATAATTAAAGAAGTTACCCTACCATACCTTCAAGATCATGGAGCAAAGATTTATTTATTTATTTATATATATTTTGACATTCATATTTTTGTACTAACAGAGGTGGATACATAATACATAGTTTATTGTGTGGGATGGAGTAGACTTCACCTCTGATATATACAGCGTTGTCCTGGCTACTTTACTAGACTGAAGTCTCTGTTAAAGTAGCCAGTTTTTTTTTCGTGCTGTTGTGGTGTTATTTGAATAGGAAAGAATTAATAAGAAAGAATTGTATAAATTATATTAAATTGTTGGATATCCAAGCTTCTGATTCATCTCTACCTGATTGAATCATATATTGGGTCCAATTTGTGTAATCTTATTGGAATTGTATGATTTCCAGTTGGTACTGAATGTATTATATAGTTTCGGAGCTAGAAACATGTAGAATCTTTGATAAAATGTTGTTGTTGCTCTCTGCTCTGGAACTGGTGTGTAGATGTTTGTTGTTTGTCTTGTGTTGTGTCCATGATTTATTGCTTGAGGAGAGTTGTTGTTAGTATGGAAATATTGAATGAGTCTCAACATAAAGATTTGTCTTATATCTAGGACATTGTACTCTTTAAATATAAGATCTGATGGATATCTGAAGGGACGACCAATTACCTTGAGAATTGTTTTTTGTGCTTTTTTAGCCGACTCCAATATTGTTTTTGCTGCTCCTCCCCAAACTAAAATAGCATAATTAATTAAGGAGTAGCACAGTGCAAAGTACACCAATCTTAAGAGTTTGTAATCAACTATACATCATACTCCTTTAAAAAAGTACATTAGTTTTCTTATGCGTTTAACTAGGTTCGATATGTGTTCTTTCCAGTTAAGATGATCATCGATCAGTACTCCCAGATGTCGAATAATTTTGACTCTTGTCAATTTTTCACATTGGCATGCGGAAGCCGTGTTCTTGTTTGCTTTGCAGTCATGCACGATGAGTGTAGGACTTTGATGTGGTGTTGTTCTTTCGTTAATACAGAAACGTACATATTTTGATTTTTTTGTGTTAAGTGATAAGAGGTTCGTGTCAAACCATTTTTTGGCCTTGTTCAGACCATCCTGTGCACGAGTATTGACCTCTTCCCAAAACTTACCCTCAAAGCAAAGCACGGTGTCATCCGTGAAAGTGATTATTTTTCCATTGTTTAGGGTCGTATTACAAAAGTCGTTAATATATACTAGAAATAATATAGGACCTAAAATGCTTCCCTATGGAACACCGTATGTTATCAATGATGGATTGCTGTATTTTTCATTGTTTTGGACAATTTGACATCTATTTGTTAAGTAATCCTTAAACCACTTATATGCTATGCCCCTTACTGCTATGTTTTCAAGTTTTTTTAGCAATAGTAGGTGCGTTACGGTGTCAAATGCTTTTACAAGATCAAGAAATATCCCCATGCATTTAATTCCCTTGTCCAGGTTCGATACGATATATTCGATGAGAGACATGAGGGCATCTTCTGTATTACGTTTCAATCGGAAACCAAATTGTTGAATGGATAGAATGTTATTTACATCTAGAAATTTAAGGAACCTCCGTTTAACAATTTTTCTAGAATTTTTGAAAAAACACTTAGAAGAGAAATCGGTCTATAGTTGGATATATCACTAGGGTTTCCGGTTTTTTAAATTGGGCATAGCAACAAATCTTTTAGCACGGTTGGAAAGACTCCAGTTTGTAAACTCAGGTTAGTAATAAATGCAAGTGGTTCGGTTAAGAATTTCTTAATTTCTTTTACAAGCTTGATTGAAATACCATCTTTACCTGGAGCACTATTAGTTTTTAATCCCTGTATAACTGTGTTAATTTCATGTGGTGTAGTCAGAATTAAAAATATTGAGTTTGATGTTTGTGAATTTAGGCGGACATTATTACATAACTGTAATTCATTTGTGTTCATTCTAAGTAAGTCTTCATCTGAAATGTTTTTACCTATTGAGGAGAAGTATTTATTTATATAATTTAAAATATCAGTCTGATTTTCATCAGAATTTGGAATACTTTCATCATAAACCATCTGAAAAATTTTATTACTTTTATCTATATTAGAATTGGTGAATTCTCTAATAATTTGCCAACATTTTTTTGTATTGGTTTTATTTTGATTACTAAATTTCTATAATATAGTATTTTCGCCATTTTTGTTGCCTTATTACAGATATTTCTATATCGCTTATGTTGGATTCGTACATCTATGTTGAGAGGATACTGCTGAACTTTTTTGTGAAGTTTGTCCCGCTTTCTTATACTTGAAATTAAACCCTCAGTGATTCACGGTTTTATGTTTTTTTTGTAGAGTGAGATTTATAATACTGGTTTTTTGTGATGTGTTGTTGCAATATATTATTAAATTCATTAATAGCTGAGTTTACATCCTCGTAGTCATATACTGAAATCCATGCTTCCTATTCTAGGTCTTTAATCAGTTCGTTGTAATTAATACATTTTCTTCGCAGATTGTTAGTCTTGTGTGATTTTTTGGTGAACTGTTCGATGCCCATCATAACCGAAAAGTGGTCGGTTATAGGTGTTTGACAAATTACTGCGTGTATTAGAGACTTGGACTTAATCATAATATGGTCGAGACAAGATATGTCTCGTGTAGGTTTGTTTATTGCTGAGAGGAATCCGTGGTGAGCTAGGACATCGAGGTAGTCTTGAGTGATGGTAGGCAGTGACTGATTGATGACGTCGATATTAAGGTCGCCTGTGATAATTATTTCCTTTGATTGTGAGAGAGTGAAAAGTATTTAGTGACACTACGAATAAAGTGCTGCATTCTTATTAAAAGTGAATGGAAGTAAAAAACATCTAACTTATGTGATTTCAAAATGACAATGATATCATATTTTGATGAAAGAAATCATAAAATAGATAATAGAGTTAATTTGACCCTTACTGTCTGGTGTGTCAAAATAAAACACGTCCGGTGGTGGTGGGTCATTTTAGACTAACCTCAAGATTTTAGTTTTTTTTTACCATTTTTTGGAAGATTTTTTGTAGATATTTTATTTTAAATATGATTTAATGAAATAGCATGAAGTGCCGAAAACTTTATACTAGAAAATTAAAGTTTTTTTAATTTAAAAAATAAGAACAAAATATACACAAAAGTAAAATAAAAATATTATTATTAAAATATAAAAAAATTACATCCTTTTTATACGAAAAGCAACAATATTATAAGAAAATTAAAATTGTAATTGACATATTTTAAAATATAAGTAAAACGGTAGACAACCTTTATTCAAGACATATACAATATTGATTGTCTTCTGTGAAGATAATCTGATAATAATGATTTTTTGTTATTATCATTATGAAAATAATTTTAAAATATATACATACTCATGTAGAAATAATTAAAAAATAAAGACATCCTTTTTTATACAAAATCCTATCAAATTATAATGCAATTGGAACTGCATATTTTGAAACATAAATAAAACAATATATAACTTATACACAAAATATATACATTAGATCAAAATTGATTGTCTTTACAATCTGAGCAGTAAATTGTTTCATACTTGAGAGTTTTACAAATTGCCCTGTGACACGCTTCACAGATAAATTTACCATAATATTTGTCATTTTTTAAAAATATAAAAATTGCACCTTTTTCTTTTTAATGAGTTTTTTAATTGTTTGAATTCTTCTCTTAAGTGTTATCACATGTGCTTCTTGATTTGTGAAGATCGCTCTGCGAACCGACATTCACTATTTATGGGCACGCTTGTAAATATTTCACAGAAAAAGCCAGTTCCGAGCCAACCAGACGACCTTGTAGTCGCCAAGTAGGCGCAGCCCACCATAGAACTAACTTGATCTTTTATTGGGGTTCCTTCCCGCCAGCAAAAAGAAGTCAAAACAAATAAATATATGTACATTAACTTGACTAGATTACTAACACGCGGGATGGTTGAAGTGGTGCTGCATCCTTTGTTTCCCATGTCCATGGAACTTTGAAAGTGAAAGTGCCAGCAGTCAAATTTTACGAAAAAATACTCTCAAAAGGTTGACAATATATAATTTGGCACAAACGGTGAGAGGCGATCCCGTAAAAATAACTATTGTAGATCATTTTTTGGGCATTTTTTCACATTTTTATCAATACCTCATTTGAATCTCGTCCAATGATATTCATTTATGTCTCAAATTATTTGTAAATATTTAATAAAAGATTAACTAGGTGGAAAACAGCATTAAACAAATATTTATTGCGTAATTCATATTTTTACAAACACCCAGGTCAGATCTGACCTCAGGGGATGGGTTAATAGAGTAAATCATGGGATTATGTGTATTTTTGAAAAAGCCAGGAAAGGATTAAATATATTATGTTTGTCATCCAATTTTTAAAATTCAGAAACACTCAGATGGCAAGGTAATTCGACTACTGAAGTAAAGATATTTTCGGAACAATATATTATGGCAAATATAATTTTATCCGTATGTACATTTTCCTTTATACGTAATTAGATTTTTTTAAGATTAAGCTACTACTAATCAAATTGATAAAACATGGTTAACCATTTTTGATAACACTATTTTTTCATACTTCTCAATCTATTATTATTTAATATCAACAATAATAGAAATGTACTTTTTTATTTTCTTATATTTCGAATTTTGTTTTTAACTCATCTTTCATTTCCACTGGTCATTTGAATGACTTAAAGCCTGACAGAAACTGACATAAATATTTTATATTAATTTGTTGGGATTATAAATAATCATTTAACATTTTGTTGTGGTTCCATTACCCAAATCTTTCATTGTGGTTCCATCTTGCTTGTTACATAGTAGACAGATTTATGCAGCATCCACAGTTAACATCAGTGTCATGAAACTATCCAGTTCCCTGAATTTTCTTATTGTATGAAATAAATACTATTGTTTTTCTTGCTTCTTAGAAATGGCCACATACCATTCACTACATGGTTAACTTAATGATAGATGATGATTTGTAATCACTTGAAAAAATGTATTGCCAGATTAACCTTTAATCGTGGTCCCTTGTGCTGCCCTGAGATCCCTTAAGGGACCGTTGAATTCAGCATATTTTAAAAATAGATTATAACAATTTACAATAATACAATCTAAAATATAGATATTTAAACTACATAAATAATGAATTGAACTTGACAAGCATAACAATTCTTATTATTTGTACTTATATATTATTTTGGCAATAAGCTTTAGGAGCTACATTTATTTGTGTATCGTAAATATTCACTTCTCTAGTTATACTCCGTTGCAAAAGGTATTAAATTATTTATTATTATTCCTTTATTCCCAGCCAACCCTATTCCTCAAATAGTCATAAAAAAACATCTGGATATGTCTTTTACCTGTCAGATATAAAAGTAATACAACTGCAAGTAAAATTGAGATGATTTTGTGAACATGCATTTGTCAATAGATTTTTTTTATGAGAGGCCAATCCTACGCATCGAATAGTCATAAAAATATCTGAGTCATGAGGGGGTTCATTTTGTTAAATTATTAATTCAAATGAAATGCAAAAGTTTGAAAAGATTTTAGAATTTCCGCCCATGAGAAGTTTTCCATAAGACATTTATCAAACCACCAAAAGGTAAAATAATAATTTAAATTTATATTTTCCTTCCCACAGAACATTCTTGCCTTATTTTTGTGGTTATTAAATAATAATTTAATAGAATGTAAAAGGCTTTTGACAGCTACACTAGTTTATAACATTTCACAGTATAGTATCTGCATATTTTTTAACTTTGTGTGATCTTAAATTTTTTTTAAGGCTCATATCATTTTTAATTCAAAGTAACATAATATTAAAACAAAACTATCTTAAAAAGTTTATAGTTATTATATTGGCCCAAGTATTCGGCCAATATTTATTTTTCTATCGGTATGATCAGGGAATGCTATTATATTACACTATGGTGCTGTCTTCTAATGGTGTGTCGTGGAGACCCGCCCTCATCATGTTTACTAAAGGAGACGTGTGCTGCTTGCATCAGAGTATTAGATTGTGTCTGGTGTGCTTTACCAGTATGTATCATTTTAGTAAAATAAGCAAATTAAAGATTATAATGATGTACAAAAATCTACCTAACAGCATAAAAATATTTGATTCATAATTCGCAGAAGACAATTCTGACTGAATATTGAACTCGCCAGTAGAATTTAAATAGGATTGGGGTTGGAAATATGTATAAATTGGTAAAAAATACATTGTACGTATGTGATTTTTTCGAGATCAAAAAATATAATATTGGGATAACAAGAACATAATAAGCGGGTTTCACTGTATGTATATGTATATCTTTCTGATTTTACGAATATCATAATTTTTGATACATGTATAATTCATGATCCAATGTTATTACATTAAGACAGATACATATTTATTGTTATTTAAAAGTAATGGGGCCAGAACATTGTTCTGTTACTTTTTCCACGACCGGAACGCGTTCTGGTACTTTTTTGTTACGATTTGTTAACACAAAACATTAGCAACAAAAACACTATTTGCAATAGTGGTGTTACCATGCCGGTTCTTTTTATGACATTTTTCCAAGAAAGCTTAAATTCTAAGCTGAACCTTAATACACTTTTTAATAAAAATAAATCTGAATGAGCTAAAATTGAAAACTTTAATATTCAGTTGAGTTTGGGGAGTAGATTTATCATAACCTTTGTAGTTTTTCAGTCTTGTGCGTTTTTATGTTTTTAACTACATTTTTGTGTTACTACTGTAGGAAGGTTGGTTGTGATCAAGTAAAAACCATTGTTATCCAGACTTGTTTATTCTCATCGGAGAGAAGCCATCGAGACCGCGAATGACACAGAATACATGAACATGACAGAATGGAAAAACGATGTACGGTTAATGGAAAGACAGAGTCGGGATGAACGTCCGCGGTCCGATTGGTTCGGGTGCTGGCCGCAGATTGTTCCCACGCCAACCGCCTCCTCGAGTGCATGTGTACGGAGCACATGTGGTGCATGTATGCCATGCCCGCCGGGCGGCGTAGCTTGGCCTTCCTCAAACGTTTGCGCGGGGTGGTGCAATATCGAGAAACGACGGAACAAGGAACATCTGAATGATGCATGCGAGCCGCCACAGTACTATTTGTTTGTATTCAATCATTCTACTAAGAAGTATGGAATCTTTCATTATTGTTTGAGGACTGATTTTTGTGAGAGAGATACTAGTGTATTAATTACTAAGAAAAAATACCTAACTATGTCCGAGAAAAGAAAACAAACGTTCTTCATTTAGTATTGGAATCACTGGAACACGTTCCAGTATTTCTTTTTTTATAAGTGGGGTGATAATTTTTATTTAGAAATTGATCTTTATCTTTTGACAGTAAATGGGGATGAATACTGGAGAGCTAAAGATCTGCACAATGCTTGTGAGAAAAAAGTTAAAGCTGGTGTAAAATAAAGGAAAGAGCAGCTGAAAAGAGAGGAAGGGGTGAAAATGACAGAGAATTTCCATGATAATATAAAATTCTTCTGAAAGGCGGTCAAAAAATCCCGAAGTGGTGCTGAAAGCAGTAGTATGAAAGCTATTAAATCAATAAATGGAGAAATGTTAATGAATGAGGTTGAAATATATCCAGGAAACGTATGAGAGTGAAGAGAATGCAAATGAGGAACCCCTCGAGAGGCTCTCTGGGATAAGTATGAATGATGAAAACGATACGAATGGAATAAATATGAAAGAAATGAAGTGTGCAATAAAACATATGAAAAATGGTAAGGCTGTGGGGTATGATAATGTTGCTTCCGAGTATATCAAGACTGGTGGCCCATTGTCTCATGGCTTCATGCTCTCTTCAATTGGTGTTTAAATGGGCGATTTGATTGTATGCTGTTTATTGTATGCCGATGATGCAGTATTAATGGCAAATAATAAACAAGAATTACAGAGGCTGGTGAATAGAATGTACAATGTATGCAAGGAAAATGACCTTATAATGTCAACAAATCGAAAGTGATGGTATTTGAGAAGGAGGAAAGCAAGACAATGTCCAAAATACTTGTAAGTAATGAATATTTGGAACAAGTTTGTGATGAGTTTGTGTATTTGGGAAGTATGTTCGATGGAAACGGAAAAACAGAGAAAGATATCGAAAGGAGGGTGACTGCAGAGAATAAAATAAACGGCGCTTTGAATGGAATTATAACTAATGGGAACTTGTCATCTGAGGCAAGACTAGCAGTTCTCAATGGAGTCCTGGTACCAACACTGATGTATGGATATGAGGCCCGGAGCTGGCAGAAGAGGAGCAAAAGTTGACTGAATGCAGTGGAAATGGATGGAGATAAGGCGATATGTGGCAGATCCATTTATGACAAAGTAAAAAATGAAGAAATAAGGAAAGAATGTAAAACTGATCTTAGTATAGTGAGTAAGATTAAGAATGGATCACTTAGGTGCTTTATGAAACGGGTGAATGAGGAGAGAATGGTAAGAAAGATATATGACGCAAGTGTTGATGGCACCAGAAATAGAGGACGTCTGCGGAAGACTTGGCACAACCAGGTAAACCAGATATTGGAAGATGGTCCTGTTAAAACCCTCAATAATCATTGAGTTTGTATGAGAAGATGTATGAATGTGGATGAGATGAGAATTGTGTGTTAGGACAGAAGAGTATGGCGCTCTACCCTCTCTGCCTACCCCTGCGGCAAACGGCGTTATGGTAAGTAAGTAGAAATTGATATTTTATTTACTCTTTCAGATAAATGAATCATCCACAAAAACAAGTTACTCCTTGACTCGATGTGTAAATGTGGGTCAACAACCAGTTGGATGGTGTCCGGAAAAGTATATTGTTAATCCAAAGAGCTACTTAGATATATTAGAAGACAAGGAATTAATTGCCGGAACCGACAAAGAAGAAGCTGTTCAGGTTTAAAAACTAACAATTCAGTTATCAATGCCACATAAACCGGTACATACATATATACCAGTTTATTTTAACCTACTATGAAATATGTACAAGCATATTTTGAAAGTATTTTTATATAGGTACCTATATAATAATATTTTATGGATTTATTTTTATTATTGAAAGAAAAACTGTTACGAGTTTCAGATCGGACTCACTAGATTACCTGTAATGATATAATGCAATCCGTACATTCAAATAAGCAGTGCGTATTTTAGATAATCTGGTAAATAAATCAAATTTTAATACTGAATCTGATAATATATTATAATTGTATAAAGTTTTATGTATCATAATAATCTAGATTATAATAATAATCAGATATACATATTTCATTTTGATTTATTTCCAAGATAAGTGTAAGTAATTTTTAGATAAGTGCAACTTATTTAAATGTATTGGATGGATATGTCTGGTGATAAGACACACCTATTTACAATGAATTTATTAGCAGGATTAAGGCATGAGCAACCAATACGACCCGTAACAATAATTTTACTTCAAAAAATAGTATGTAGAAGTAAAAATTAAAAAACATTTTAATGAATCAGGAGTTACGAGTAATTTGGTTACATTTTGCAGATAAGACCCCAGAGAGTACGACTAGCTCTAAGACAAGGAGAACAGAAAGAAATTCATCTGCAATACCAACAAGCCATGAGTTATCCTATGGATCTTTATTACCTGATGGACCTGTCGGCCTCTATGGAAGATGATCGTGATATACTTTCAGCTCTTGGAAATAAGCTTGCCACTGCCATGAAGAATATAACCAATAACTTCAGATTGGGTTTTGGTAGCTTTGTAGACAAGCCAGAAATGCCATTTACTGATACTGTACCTGAAAAGTAAGATTATAACTTTTTATTTTTTGAATTATTCAAAGCCAGTTATATAAACTAAAATCAGTGGCATTACAAACAAATGTGAATTATCAGTATTATTTTATAACATAATTATTACATACATTATGTTTTTATTAATGTAATTTTAAAGGATGTAATAAACATATTATCACATACCTATCTTAAATACACATGCATACATATATGTTTTTTAACACACCTAACTCAGGTAAAGAGAACTAGATCATGATAAACAATGACTCTATTTCGTTTTTGGATCATTCTGTCTTGAAATGTTCTTGAGTTTCATTTCATATTTTACATATTTTTTAAATAAAATAATGTAGTGTGAAATTCCTTCTTAATCTGTAGAAACAATTATTTTGTCCAATGTACTGTAAAAAAATGATGTACGATTTTCAATATTCAAAAGTGCGTGTTGTCCAAACTTGTAGATTTTTTAATCAACGGCATCTGGTGAAACCAATTTCGTTTATTAAGTGTAATATTATTTAACCTGTATAACAAATATGTAAAAAATGTCTAAATAAATAAAACCATTGACCATTCTTCATTATATTATAATGATTCTCTAAGTCTAGATTTTAATTGACCAAAAATAGATTTAAACAGAATTTTCTGTGTAAAGTTTTCTAGGCTATTCTGACATATATGCAACCTCTCTGGTCAGCGTATCAAATCCCATTACGTCCCATCATGTGCTGCTGATGTGATGTGTAAGTGCTAATCTTATGGTTAGGTATCGGCTTGCAATACCGTATTGAATTAATATAATATACTATGTAATTAATATTATTAATTAGTTAGGCACTCGATCTCCCAGAAATAGCAGTGTTATATGTTTAAATTACTAATAAAATAGGGTAACTGAAATATTTTAATGATTTTACATATTTACCTCATTTAGGCTGAAAGAACCCGGCATCCTTCTATCAGGAAAGCCAAGAGCTCCAACATACAGTTTTAAACATCAAGTGTCTCTCACAACTGACACTAATTTGTTTTCAAGAGAAGTAAAAAGTGCTCCAGTTTCTCTAAACATAGACTATCCCGAAGGTGGACTAGATGCCCTGATGCAAGTCATGGTATGCACTGACGAGATTGGATGGCGACAAAAAGCGAGGAAGCTTATTATTTTTTCTACCGACGCTGGATTCCATATGGCTGGAGATGGTAAGCTTGCCGGAATTGTGGAACCTAACGATGGACAATGCCATTTGGAAAAAACTGGGTTATATTCATATTCACTCCGTACAGACTATCCATCCATTGCTCAGATTGATTCGAAAGCGAGGGAAAATAATATTAATATTATTTTTGCAATCGCCCAAGATCATGCAAACTTTTACAAGAGGATGAAAGATAATATATATGGTGCCTCGTACGGAGCGCTCACAGAAGATTCTTCAAATATTGTAGATCTGGTCAAAGCAGAATATGAAGTAAGTAGCATTGCTAATATTTTAAAAATTATAATTATAAGGAAGGAGTTTCGTTTTTTTTTTCCAACATTTCACAAAATGTATTTTATACTTTATTTTAATTATTTGTTACAATGTAAAAGCTCAGCTCAGCATTAATAATGGCAGAAAAAAATCACATCTTACAATTTACACAGAATAATCGAACACATATGTTGAACATGTGAGAAGTGTGTGGCTTACATTAATTAACAAATGAAAGAATTATGTTAATGTTGATTATTATCATTATTCTTATTATTAATATTTCAGAAATTAGTTGACTCTATAACTATGGCAGATAATTCGAGCGGTTTGGTGGAAATTCAGTATTTTTCCAATTGTTTGGGAATAGAAGTAAAAGAAAAGAATAGGTGTATAGGTTTACTGAGGAGACCAACTGTCAATTTCACAGCTTTGATCAAAGCCGTGAGCTGTCCAGACAACAAGGAGAAATGGAATCAAGTTATTCAAATCAAACCAGGTTCCCTGAATGAAACATTAACCATCGAGTTGGAAATCTTGTGTCAGTGTCCGTGTGAAAAGGAAGGGCACACAGGCTTTGAAGCACATTCACAAAATTGTAACGGGAGTGGAAGTTTACAATGCGGAGTTTGCTCTTGCGATTCTGGTCGCTACGGCCGCTTCTGTCAATGTTCCGGAGATGAAGCGAAAACATTTTTTGGTGACACAAAATACTGTCATTCAGAAAACAATACAGGAAACGTCTGTTCAGGTCTTGGAACGTGTAAATGTGGCAAATGTGATTGCATTAGAAGATCAAATCCAGAAGAAATCATTTATGGAACACACTGCGAATGTGATAATTTTTCCTGCAAGAGGAACGGCGGATTACTATGTTCAGGTCCCGAGAAAGGTCACTGTGACTGTGGTCAATGTATTTGTCAGTCAGGGTGGAGCGGTCCTGCATGTGAATGTAAAGAAACTAACACCGCCTGTATGGCTCCCGGATCAGAAGAAGTGTGTTCTGGACATGGAAACTGTGTTTGTGGAGCCTGTCAATGTAATATGATGAAAGACTTTCGCTACTCTGGCCGATATTGCGAAGAATGCCCTCATTGCTCCGAAACTCGCTGCAATGAATTACGCCATTGCGTGGAGTGTCAGGTATTTGGTACTGGAATATATGACGTCGGTGAATGTAAAATGAAGTGCACCGATTTTCAGAGTGAAATTATGAATTCAATTTTATCTCCTATAAATACTGATGACAGTGATGCTATGGAAAGAGTTTGCTTTGTCTCTGATAATGCAGAATGTATAATTGCTTTTAAATACAAATACGAAGATGATAATATATCTTTGAAAGTACGCGCAGTAAAAACAAAAAGATGTTCTTTTAAAATTGATATATGGGGTAAGATAATTTTATAAATTTAAAAAAAAAACAATATTTAATACATACCTTTCAAGAACAACTGCAAGTTAAAAGTAGAGTAATGACCAGATACGAAAGAAAACTTTGTTAACTCTTTATTAATTATAATTATCAGGGCCCTCAAGACTTGGAAACAAAAAAATTATATTTTCTACTATCGTGTAATTATTTCTTCTCAAAACTCGGCCTTTCCCATAAAAACGTACGATAGCAGTGTAATACATATTTGTTTATATTAACAGTGATAAATCTGGTGAACTATTTTTAATTTGTATTTGATATATTATATTGTTTATCTTACATTTGAGCATTCTTCTTTCATAAAAAATTATTAGATATTACGGGATTAGTTAGATTTTTATGTTATATTCTTGTTAATAATGTAATTTTTTTTTCTAAATAAAAAAAAACATATTTTAATTACATATTGTTACCTTAATTCTAATAGCACATACTCTTTTTTGCGACATTACAATACATTCCCTAAAGAGTGAGGCAAATGTACTTCAATGAGCACTACACGAATGAATCAAAATATTAATGTCGCAAAAAAAAAGAGTTATGTGCTATTGAATTAAGGTAACAATATGTTTTCACTAATTCAGTACGCAAAGTATTAAGTAAATAAATTAAGTAACACTACGTGCACTACATCTCTATAGCCATTAATAAAACAGTCACACATCATCAGAAAACACATTTAAAGTACATTCTACATGAGAGAAAATAATGGTCAAATTACATTAATATTTGGAATTTGTTTTCAGCTGTGATTTTCGGAGTCATTGGCAGCATCGTTTTAGCTGGATTGGTATTACTGATAATCTGGAAAATGCTGACCTCTTTACACGACAGGAGGGAGTACGCCAAGTTTGAAAATGAGAGGCAGATGGCAAAATGGAACCGGGAAGATAACTCTTTATATAAATCATCTACAACAATATTCAAAAACCCAACATTTTTGGAGCAATGAGATATACATACATGCAATATTTTACTTCAATACTTTTATCACGCGTAAAAGTGTGGATTTAAAGTTGAAGTTAGGCCAAATAAGAAAAATATGATAATACAATTAAATGAACACTGTATTGAGCGATGTTTTATAAAAAAAATATTGTTGTGAAATATATATTGTGTGAACCGTGTACGCATTTCATTTTAAAGAAATATCGATAATCCCCTCATGTGCTTGAAAATGACTGCAATGTTTGATGGCAAAATCTTTATAATCAGGATTTGTTAGCTTTTCTCCATTCCTACATCTCCTCTTATCAGCATCAAACTGACAAAGTATATCAGGTAATATATGCAAGATAATATATATTTTTAAATTTAATATGTAAAACTATTAATGTAAACTAATTAAAGTAGTATGTATGACATTATAACATACTTTTTCCTGGTTTAACGCATAGTCGCATAAGTCATGGAACCCCTTTTTTAAAAATAATTTTAATCTAAATAATTGTGTATTTTTTAAAACTACTCAAAATCAAAAATAATTTAGTCGTCAGAAGGGAACATGCAAAAACGGGTCAAAAAGAGTGAAAATAGGGGATATCAGATCAACTAATGGCGAGTAGCCGTACATTCAAATAAGCTGCGCTTGAGGTTTTAATGAAAAAAAATCTAAATTATACACCTATTTATCTTATCTCTAACGCAATTTTTACTGAATTAATCACATCTTAATCTATTGTATTATTTTATTAGTTAAACATTTAACTTCAAAATAATAAAACATAGTTATGAACAGATTTTGATACTCGGCCATTCTGTGTTAAACCTAAATTTTTTTTTTTTTTTATGTCTTGAACCTTAATTTTTATTTAAATAATAAGACAAAACACTTTGTTTAAGCCACTATTTATTGATAAATCATAGGTATGGAAACATATTGAATAGTGGTTTAAACAAAGTGTTTAGTCTGATTATGTATATGTATAATATATGGCCACAAAGTAATTTTGATAATATGTATTGAAGAAATTAATTTTTATTGTTTGTTTTTCTTATTTTTCAAAATATTTTTTAAGTTATACATACGTATATGTATATTCTATATATATATATATAAATATATACTACTATATATATATACCATACTACTTGTGTAGCTGCTCATGTTTTATTTATATCTAATCAATTTTTTAAAAGCCCATAAGCGCACACTGTAACAGGGCTTCACTGTATTTGAGTTCAAAACATCTAACTTGTTTTAACCCTTGCATTCGACTTTTTTTTTATATTTGCATTCCGCCAACTCGATTTAGCGAGAGGCATTGTTCCCATATTAATTACTACACCAATAAAGGCTAAAAACTCTAGTTAGGTTGCATATCAACCCACGAATGCCAAATGAATTTTTCTAGTTGCATCTCTCCTATTTTCTTCCTGGCATAAGCATTTGTTTCTTTTACCATAACTCTCAAGTGAATTTGTGGTCTTATAATCTTAGAATAAGTTGTAAAATTTATTTGTACAAATCCATATTTTCCTTTGCAACTTTTATCCATTCTTCTTCAATTACTTCTGCATTTACGCCTATATCATCTGTAACGTTTCCCCTTTCATCTTCAATTACTCCTCTATTTGGTACTAATAGAACATGTTCATCTTCTTCATCACTTGTAGTCTTCTTCTCCTAGGAGGAATTACATAACTGCTGCTATTGTCACTATGCCAATTGAATTCTCCATAATTGTCAATGTTTCTCTTATTAGCATTGCCTCCGTCAATGTCAAAAGTAAATTCATCTTCGCCATAGTCCAAATTATCAATGTCGTTAGCTTGTCTATGAATTCTATGTTTGTTGGACACTTTGAATAAATAAATACCAATAAATTTTGAACTGAACTGATATGGAAATATGTATACACAAGCAACACCATGGAAGTAAAGCAAAACATTGACAAAATAATATATTTTCCCCCAAATTGTCAAACATACAATATGGATGGATGGATTAATCCCCTGTGAACCAAATTAATTTGGAAAACGGATACAGTTTACCTACCTATCATAAATTAGCTAATGAACTGTTTTACATCTTTTTCCCAATTAATGTGACTACTTCTTGCCAGTACAGGGCGCATTGAACCTAGATATTTCTTGGCAAAATTAGCTTATATAGAAATAATATAATTGGAAAGTACACGTGCAGCCCTCGGGCTGGTACTTTGTCAGCACACCCAAATATCAAATAAACATAAAAATTTATGATCCAAACTAATAAATAAAAAAAATCTCATTGGGTATAAGGTGTTGTTTTGTTGTCTCGCTTGTGTAAGGTTGGCTGGTATGGCGTGTTATCTCGCTTCCTCCACTAATCAAATTTACATGACGTATTACTCGATTCACCACCAAATTTAATAACTTATTATTATTGATTTGTACAAATACAATCCGTGATTAAATAATATTGAAAACTAAAAGACTTAATATATTAACAATATTAAGAAATGTTATGTCAAAGGGTTAAATGTTGTTTTGTTTTAAGGTTACTTGCATTAATTTTACTGTCCGTGCATGTTTATTAGGAATAAAATAAAACAATAAATTCATTTATATTTTTAAATTTATTAAGTATGTATAGCTCTGTATAACCAGATAACTATACCAAGGATATAATAACTTGTAATTATACATTAGTTCCTATTAAAAAAATCAAAATTTACAAATTAACGAGCCACCTTACATGTCATCACCATTCTTTTTTTTCCATTCAAAACCATTTAGTTCCAATCCATCCTATACTACTTTGTTAACAATTAAAATTCAACAAGATATCTTTTTCAACTATTATAAGTAAACAGAACATAGGCTCATCTCGAAAGACGTATAAATAAGGAGGAAAATCAATAAAATTTGAGAAAATTATTGAAAAAAAAAACAAAATACTTAATTTCTACAAAAAAAAAAAAACCATTAAAAAGAAAACTCATTGAATGAATATTTATGCCACATCGGAACCCACTCGGAACAGCGACACGTGATATTTTCGTAAATATGTACGTAATAACAACCGACTAACAGTTTATCTGTCATGGGTTGAGGTATATTTTTTTTTATAAATAACCTACAGCTGCAAGTCTGATGGTAAAGGAGAAGTTAAAGATTTCACTTCAATACTTAAACAGAGAACTGAATTAAATAGGGAATATTGCATTAATAGGATTATTCAGTCATATTCTTATCTGATATATAAAATAATATGTTACAAAATAAATATAATCATATTGTGACCTCCCACAGGTTAACTGCAATGTGAAAACATTATTTAAACAAATTATATCAAAGTATTAGTAGATATGACTTCTTACTAAAATCTAAAAGTGATATAGATAACAAAATATTAACTATGCTATGTAAAAAGTGGAGAGAAAGACACAATTCTATCCTTTTATATGTGTGAACTATTATTACTGAATGAATGACCATAATTAACCATCAAACTTCCGCAAACATAAAATAGTGTTTTACATTGACCAAATATTTCAACTAAATTCAGGCAGTGAAAGCAAAAGTTGAACTGACCCACTAATTTTCTATACATGAGTAATGACAGTAAAAGACAATGAATTTTAAATATTTTAATTGCAACCCTGATTTTAGAAATGATCACTAGATGGCAATGCATAATGAACAGTTTTTGCCTTTTATACTTTATTATTATCGTACTTAAAACTTTGTATTTAAAATAAAGCTTCTCGGGATTAGTCCACTTTTGCTTCCACTGCCTCGATTGTCATATCGTAAACAAACTTAATTCTTTTCAATTCTGTGCCAAATGAAAATATGTAATTCTGAATCGAATTTTTCAAACACAAATATAATAATATAGCTTGAAAATTACAAAAGCTTTAATTCTGTCATAAACGATTTGAGAACTACCAAGATACAGACTCGATTAGAGTAATGAGATACAATAGTAGGTAATTTAGCAGATTAAGAAGCAATAAAAAAATGTAAATTGAATTTGTCATGCAGAAGTGCAACTGCAAGTAGGCGAGGAAGCCAAGCGGTCCTGATCGTGAATGTGGGCAATCTGACGCTGGGGCTACCATTTAAAATCTTCTCTCAAGTTATAAACTTATGTATCAAAACATAATCAAAATTGATTTGTTTTTTTCATACAATATTTGTCATCATACGTGTATTTACATACAATTAAAAAAATACTATGTATAATTTGATAGTTTTGCAAAAAAATATTATAGTGCTTATATATATATATATATATATATATATATACATACATAAACATGGTGTCAGAGAATTTGTAGTACATGTCAAAATTTATGAACTCAGGATTTTATTTTGAGTTAGAAATATCAAATTACTTTTACATCAGAGTGTTTTGTGAAGATGTCATTCATTGAGATTAGAATTTCTGACTTTTCATTAATTTATGGTGCTTACTGCTTGCCGAAAATGAATAGAGCAGTGATATACTCAAATCCTAATAGGTCTATGATGAGTTTTCCATGTTACTGATACAGATTATCTGCTGGTGGTGAAAATTATGTTTTTGTAATAATTTTACTGAATTTATAATTCAAAATATAATTTTTTATCCTCCCCTTACATGACACCGTGTGACATATGTATGTATATACACATGTACATATTTAGTATATGTACACACATGTATAAATATATATTTATTAATCAATTAATTCTTATCTCAAATATATATAATAAAATTAATAAATTGCTATGAATTATAATTACATATTTACAAACCGGGTCAACTTCAGGACCCTTCTACCACGCAAAATATATTGGCAAACATTTTTGCTGAAAATATCCTATTCAGACATTTTGTTTACAAAGACTACTAAAGGAATGGCAATATAAGATAACCATACTCAAGAAATCAACAAATGAACTAATTGGAACAAGATGTCTACAAAGAATATTCCACAAACTTCAAACATCACACTGCACGGTCGGAACAATAAAATATGTTAAATTAATAAAAATCTCTTTACATTTGAATAATTATTTTAAGTGAAGTGATAAACCTAACGCACGATAGAATATTAATTGCGTCTCTTCTACATAAATTACTCGCAATACTGAAAATATCTTACCCTAACGTGGGTGAACTTTTTCATGATTCTATACAGAGAAAGGTGGTTAAACATCAACATCAGTGTCAAAGCTAGTGCTGGTGATATGGCACTGAAGCCTTACATGACTGAAATCTTACGTGCAGGGGAATAGTCATAGTCAAAAAGTACAAACATCCATCATACATTAAAAAGTGGTCTGACTTTTTATTTTTATTTTTAAAAAAATCTTCCGCAAAATGTAGTTAATAATAAAGCTAGATCCAATGGCAATTAAATAAATCATGTGGTCTCTCGACCACCTATACACATTAATAATTCTCAGAAAATACAATAACCTCACCCAAACTAGTATTGTCATTTATCAGTATTTTAATAAAAAATATTTACTAACGTCAGTCGGCTGAATAATTTTAATTTGAATTTAGCAATATATTCTGAACTACGAAGTAATATGTAGTAGGCAAAATTAATATATCATTTTCATTTTTAATGAAATCACATTGTATTTGTGAAGTTACCATATAATTTTTTAGAACATGGAAAAAAACAGATGCCTCGCTTAGCAAACATATATAGATGAAATTTGGCCACTTTTGTATAGGACATTACTGCTTATTCGGTTAAAGTTCTCTACAGGCAGAGAAGGTTTTAGGTTCGAGATGATCATAAAACCCTTCCAGTGATGATTATATTTTTTCAATAGATTTTTACTGTACACCTTCAAAATGATTTATCTAATTTGTATTAATATAATATAAACTGGAAAATGTAAAATCAAGCGATTTTGTAATACAATAATTTTGATGACTTGGGTGGCTCTAGAGAATGTGTAACATAAAAGTATACAATTTTGATGGATTTTCTTTTAGTAAAATTTTAATAACCGCACCCGACCGACATTGTTTATTTTTTCTATTTAAAACTATCTACAAATGTTTTTAGTATTTCACTTTCTACATAGTTTGCTATACTAATCAATCCGTAAGCTAACTGCCTTTAAAAAAATAATATATTAGTATAGGAAGGTACGTGAAATGAAAAATAAAACATTTTAATAATGCATTACATGAAAGAAAATTTTAATAAAAAATAATTTATGTTTTATATTGTGTTTGTGAATTAAAACATTTAAATTGATCAAAAACTGTTATAAAAGCGCCTCGCTGTACATGGGTCAAAAATAATAAGATTTATTCACAAAAAGTGATTAAATAGTGGAATTCCACAAAACAAGTATTGATCAATTCAACAATTTTACAGACAAAATAGTCTTATTACATTGGTAACATGTAATCATTTACAATATATCTTGGAAAACAAGTACGAGTATCTATTTTGATAACAAAACTGTTAAAATATATAATAATACCCAAATGATTGCAAAAATGAATAATGAAATATTTTTTTAAAATTAAATACAATCATACATTGTCACATTTTATAATAATGAAAATATAAAACAGATATTTTAGTATAGGTACATATAACGATTATTTGTTGAAAAATTAAAAAGGGGATGGTAAATATTAAACATTCAGCTATTGAAACTCAATAAGGACTACATTAGCATTGCTTATTATCACAGGACATTATATGATTTCAAACATTGTTGAGACAATGTATGATTGTCATAACGGCTGAAAAGCAACGTGCAGTACAATAATTCATGTCCACACAACCACCTCGCTAACAATCGTAAAAATATATCAATCAAAATAATTTGTTTCTCCGACAGACAACTAAATGAAAAACAGAACTCAACCGATATAATACAAAAGGTAAAGAAAGTTTACACGTGACAATGAGAGTACAATAGTGAAGCGACACTTCCAAAGGAACACGACCATTATAGCAAAAGGCTCTATGCCGTGCTCTCATATAGTCTAGGAAAAGTCCCTGAAAGAAGAAAATTTACGAAATTAATGACAATTTTTTTTAACAACTAAAAGAGCAATCAAATTAATTTCATTTACTAAATACATTTAGCTCTGTAACACACTGATAACAATCCATCTCTATGATTTTTTTCAAAAATCCCACATAACTTATCAGTATTAAAATAAAATATGTGAACATTTTATAATGTACATTAATTCTTTACAATATAACATATTACTTAAATATAGTTTTACATAACACGTCTACTAACGCAAATATTTTACATCAAACAAAACAAAACAATCTACATTTTGTTTTTAAGCCATTCGCAACAAAATCTAAATTTTCACACAGGATAAAAATTTGAACACTAAAAACGTTACAGAAAAACAAACAAAAGAGATTTACATTAGTGTACCAGGTTGTGAGGAGATTTTCAAACAGCAAACAAAAGGATAAACGCTTTACTCACAATACTGAGAATATCAATGAAAATCATCCAAACAACATTGAGTAGCAAGCATAATAAGGGACAAACACAACCAAAATTCTCAATTAATTGCTATACAATATTCAAATGCTTAGCAATGTGTTCATATCTATGGGCCTATGTACTGTTAGTTTGTTTTCCAATAGTTTGGAGTGATAATTCCTCAAAATATCTGTAATCTGTTAACAGTAACGTAAGTGGAAGGTCATTCTGTCCACTGTCAGTGTGCTCGGGTGGTTCACAGATCCGTTCTGTCCTACTGTGTGGTGTGGTGCAGCGCAAGTATTGCGGAGGCTAGTACCTGAGCCAGTGGTGCGGAGCCGAGTGCGGCGTGGACAGGCGCTGCAGGAGGTGATGAACGAAAGCCTGCGTAATCTGAGGGGCTCCTCGTTCCGCCACCTCGAACGCCCGTCGCAGTTCACTGATTGCGGTCTCTCCGGGACCACCGCTGCCCGACGAACTTCTGTGCTTTCTCTGGAGCTATAGATAAAATAACCACACGGTAAATTATGTACAATTATTATTTGTTGTTAATGAATTTTGTATATTTAACAAAAATTTTGCCTTTATTTTTGTCAAAATAATGTTTTTGTCTCGTAATCAAATAGAAATCAGCTCAGTGATAATTAACATAATATTATATTTAATTTATGTATCTAACAATACAATTTTAATTAACTATTCGGGATCAACCAAAATTTCAACGTGCAAAGAAAATGTAATATATTTTATATGCAAAAGTATTGTAGTACAACAAAGCAAAAAAACATGTAAATTTTAAACCACATGTAAATTTTAAGGTTCTTTGCGATATACTGTCAGTGTCAATATTTTTATTTTTATTTATATTCTCAAATGGAATATTACATTAAAACATATGTGGGTACATCTTTGAATATGATTAATCCAAAACACAAGAAATCTTGCGGCATATACACCTATGAATTACATAGTAGTGTGAAAAATCCTGTACAATGGTGAACTTTACAGTCTTTACAAGTAGCCCAGGTGAGAATCAATATAAGTACATAAACTCTCCTGACCGATATGAATAGGATTCCTGCAACCAATGCACGATTCACAAATTGCAGAAAGGATACTCGATGGAAATCCAGGGGGGAGAAAGATTGATTGAAAGGCTCAACTGGGAGGCAATGTGAAGAATTTGAATGTTTAAGCTCTGAAAATGAAAATTGGCAGTAGAAAACCAATGACACTTCCGTCTCCATGATAATAAAGGCAGAAGATTAAGGAAACCAAGGCTCGATTTAGGCTGAGGCTCCTTCAAAGAAAAAGAAAATAAAGAGGTGAGCCAGGGTAAGCGCATCTATGTCTCCTAATTACATTTGAAATTGGATTCCAGTGCTGCAATATACTAAAACTGTTATATATCAATATTTGAAGAGACAGTCCAGAGATGGTGCAAATCCAAACATTAGTTTGCTTGTAATATCATTTCAAATTGACAGTTTTTTGGTGTCAAATTACGAGTCGTGTGTGCCTTTTCAATTTTTTGTATATCTCGATAATCTTTTGGGCCAGGGCGCTGATATTAAGTAAATACCTTTATTTTGAGTTGTATATATTAGTTTGCAACTACTGAGTAGATGCACTTACCCCATATATTTTTGTATGGAAACTTTTTCAACTAGTGATGTTGTACAGTTCCATTACTTTTTTTTTTTAATAATTAACCAATTTCAAAAACAATCATTAATCCTTTTCCATAAACCACAACCAATAATTAACAATGACAGACAGAACACATCCAACAGTGCTGGGTCATTTCAGACCCAGTACAAAATTCCATTTCTTTAACTGTTTTTCGGGAGATTTTTTAATAGATATTTCATATTAAAAATGATACATCGTAAGCTTTATGTTAAAAGTTTTGTAAATAATGTTATATGCATCAACATAAATATGCCATTCTCGGGCTCATTTCAAATATGCACTGAACACATAACCCCACACCTGCGTGGACTAATGGACTGTTAGGCGCACACCCATTAATAACACATTTTTGTTACCCGACAACAAAAAGGTTGGAAACATTTATTTACTTACTTACTTACTTACCATCACGCCGTTTCCCCGTGGGGGTAGGCAGAGAGGATAGAGTGCCACACTCTTCTGTCCTGACACACAATTCTCGCCTCATCCACATTCATACATCTTCTCATACAAGCTCACCGATTGTTGAGGCTTCTAACAAAACCATCCTCCATTATCTGGTTTACCTGGTCATGCCAAGTCTTCCGCGGACGTCCTCTATTTCTGGTGCCATCAATACATTTAAGGTTGTAAATATTAATTTGTGTCTTGAATATCACAATGACATATTTTATCTTTTAATTTTACTGTTTTACTTTTAATTTATGCTATGTTTTATGAAAATAAACAATTTATTTGACTGCTTTTTTTAGTGTTTTTAATATTCATTTGCTATTTTTGATGGTACTATGTACCGTATAAATAAATAAATTGTTGTTATTTGAAAATGTATGGATTATGTTACAAAGTATTAGATTTTTCAGAAGTTTTATTTCGAATTTTTGAAATATATTATTTAATTATCATTTTTATTTAAACCCCACCACTGTAAGTATGTCACACTTCCCCCGTCTAAGCAATTTTATTTTTGGAATTTAATTTTTTTGGAACTCAGCACGTTTTACTCATCATTAAGGACCAAAATAACTCATTCATATTGTCATTAAGCAGATTAGTAAAGACATTTTCATTATTTTAACAATTTGTCAGAAATAATACAACTAGATGCTCTTACCCCAAATTTGGGGTAAGTGCACCTACTAGTCCAATTTTTATAAAATGCTATAAATATCCGCTATTCTATCTGATTTTTAAAGACTTAAATTAAGAAATAGTAATGATCCTTCTATCAAAGTTTCAAAGGTATAGCATAAGTTCAAAGTTTATGACGATGATTTATTTGTCACAATTACCCCGACTCACTCTATTTCTGTTTTCTTTTTATAAATCGACACTGTTGTGCTTTACATAATTCTGTATACATTTACATAATTACATATTATATTCATTTTCTTTACAACATATTTGTTATTATTATTATGTTAGCCACTATACATTTCATCTTCATTGCAATGCTTTTAAAATGTAAAATACCTAATGAAAACTTCTTTTTTATCTACGTAAGAGAACTTACCTTATGTCAAGAAACATTAAGATGTCATGTGAGAGAAAAAAGACAGAAGGATATGGAAAAATATAAACTGGTATTGTTGTATGAGAAAAATACATGACAGTAGGTGTATCTCATTAAATCCATTATTGTGTACTTCATTAAATCAGGATCAGTTAAAAATAAAGTTGTACCTCTTGCAAGAGTGGAGTGATGAGTTGTGTAAGGTAGGGGCTCGTCTGTCGCTCCATCCCGGTGCCCCCATTGCCTGCTATCCCCCGATGGTCCAACGGTGACATCTGCGGATTTAAATGTTGTATTAGCAAACTTATTGATATTCTTTGACATAATCTTCAGTAATTTCTAAAGTGAACAGCCAATATAGGTATACACATATGTATATGAAAAATTCTTGACTTCTATAAAATTATAATTTTATATAAAAGCTTTTATTAATTAATGTTGAGATACTTTACAGTGCAACCAAATTACATTTGTCATGATATGAGTAAAGAAGTAATGAGAAGCGATATTACCTCTTTACTATTTCTTTTATCCCGATGCTGCTGGTCGTTCTTTCTATCCTCTCTATCTCTTTCCCTTTCTCTCTCCCTTTCTCGATCTCTATCTCTGTCCCGCTCCCTCTCTCGATCCCTCTCGCCATCTCGATCTCGATGCTCTTTATTTCTGTCGTTGGCAGATATTGCAGAAGGCGGAGAAGACTGAAACATATAGTAATCATTTTAAATATACGGCTATTCAAATAATTCCAGTTTATTATTATGATTATATTAATATGTAACTGTACAAAGACATTGTATAAATTTTTTAGCAATACAAAACCAATATAATTTGAGATATAATCTAAAACAAAATAGAAAATCATAATAAAACACGCAATGTTAAGAAAAAGTAATTAATAAAAACATTTCAAAATAAATCACTGGTTATTTGAGTAAAATAGAATGATATGTCACATTATCCAAAAATCAGTTTTTATTTAGTTTCTAAAATCCAAGTGACTAAAGTAGTAGATTTTTGCAAAAAAAAACACAAAATGCCATTAATATTGATAATATGGGGTTTCACATCAATATGAATAATTGGTGTTAATATTCTCACATTAAAAAGCATGTTTTGACAATAAATAAAGGTGGGCACATAATTTGCCAACACAGCGCATATAGCGGCAAAAATGTTTGCAACTATTGTATCAATAAAGCTGATTTTTATCAATATCAAAAATAAGTATTTAAAAAAAAGTTATGTAAAATATGGCAATAGTGTAAATTTTAATAGATCCCTTTGCCATAATACCACCAATATATTACACTCAAGTAAATAATCTTATACTGGTTGGTAACATTTTTTCAAATCATAACATTGGACCATCAAATTATACAAAAGATTAGAGGGAACAATGGTAAGAAGTAAATATAAGTGACTCACTGTGATCTTTTCATGCACATTATTGGATGACACATGCTGCTGGTACTTGTGGTTATGCTGCGCCGGCTCCTCTGGCCTCTGGTGCCAGGGACGACCCAGGGAGCCATTTTGTTTCCTCTGCGAAGGAGGCACGGTGGTCGGAGGCACAGGTGGCTGCGGGGGAGGGGTGCTCACTACTGGGGGTGGAGGGGGAACCGCCCTCTCTCTCTCTTTCTCACGCTCGCGCTCCTTTTCTCGTTCCCTCTCTCTCTCTCGTTCCCGTTCCCGTTCCCGCTCTCTCTCCCTTTCCCTCTCCCGCTCCCTTTCTCGATCTCTCTCTCGTTCCTCTTCGGCTCCTGACATGAGGAGAGATGTTTTGACACCGTGCAATCCCTTCACCGTCATTATCCACGGTTCCTCTAAATCACTGTCTGGTCTGTTAGATTCCTCTCTATGGATACAAAATGCATTGGAAATTAATAATGTCAAACTAATTTCAGAAAAAAATTTTGATTTTATTAACAGTATTAAGAATTATGAATCCACAAGACCAGATCTAAAACATAATTGAATGGGTAAGTATTGAAAAAAATTTAACTCATAAATACATAAATTAATATACTTACGAGTCTGAATTTTCTGACTCTGTCTCACTTTCTTCACTTCTCTGCGACTTCCATTTCTTATATCTGTCTATTAAGTCCATTAGATATGAATTCTTCTTAGCTTTACGTATGAATGGGAATTTCAATAACTCTTTCGCCGTCGGTCTCTGTAAAAAATATGCAAATGTATATAAAAATTGTTTTTGATTATGTTTCATTTTTAAGATGTACATAACCTTTTTATAACTAATGTTTAATTTTATTGATTTTAATCAATAAACTATTTCTAATTCACCAAGTGTTGGCGAGCAGTTCTAAAAGTTGAAAATTGAAACATGTATAGAGAAGGTAAATTAATTTTTATAAAAATCGGATCCAAGTTCGCCATTTTATGAGTAAGTTAACTAATGAAAGGTTGTTATCAGTGTTTCTTGTTTTTTTTTATATGCAGTAGCGCAATAAAATATTTCTGCATGCTGAATATTTACCGTTTTTTTCATGCGGTGCAATCAAAACTTCAGATTTTCTAATATTCAGAGTCTAAAATGAAGTGAATATTTTGAGGGTGGTTTTCAAATCATCAATAAAATAAACAATATACCTTATTAGGTACCGAACCCCTAAAATATTTTGAAACGAAATCCGAAACACATGGGATGTGATATGGTCCATGGTCAAATACTTAATCATGGAAGTGATTCTTTTATTTTTTCTCAAGTTTTACAAATATTTTGGAGATATTTAAAATGTTTAATGTTTATATATTCAGTCAGAACGATGCGCGAAGTAGTCTGTGTATATCAAACAATTAAAGAATGTGTGAGTCACAATATATGTATATTTATTTCACTTTTTTATTTATTATCAATCAATCAATTGATACATTTGGGACGTCAAGTAACTTGTAATGTATTAAGTATATACAGTTTCAATCATATAAAAGTTTCTGACCTAACAAAGAAACGAGACATTTTTTCTTCAAATTTATTTTTATTTTCCTACATAGTCTCCTTGTAAGTCAATACACTTCTCCCGGTGACGCTCCCGTCCCTTTAACCCGTCCAAATAGTACTTGGAGTATTTCTCTGCAAAATAGTTATTTATAAAGGTGATGACCTCCTCATCTGTCCTCCTGTAATTTTTGTCCTGTAATTTGTAGATTTTCATAGAGGTGTGAGATGGCGCATTGTCCTGGTGAAACAAAAATTTTTTTTTCTGCAAATGTGTAATGTCTCCTGTAATGGTTTAACCTTTTTCAAGATAATCGATTAATACAACTCCATGGCTATCCCAGAAAACAGTCGCCATCACTTTTCCAACCGAAGGAACAGCTTTTGCCTTTTTTGGAGCCAATTCTCCCTTCGCAGTCCACTGTTTTGACTATGTTTTTATTTTTGAAGAATAACGGTGTATCCAAGTTTCATCCATAGTAATTAATCGGTGCCAAAACTCTGATTTATTAAGCCTAAACTGCGCCAACAGAGCGTCGGAAATGTTCATTCGAACACGTTTTTGGTCCGGAGTGAGCAAATGCGGCACCCAACGTGCGGAGTGGTGCATGTCTCTGCGTACAACTCGTCTTTGATTTGTGCAGGTGTACTGCCTTTCAAAAACAGATACTTATGACAGCTCGATACTCGATTTTTTCCATTTTCACAAAAACGCTCACATCGACTCACTCAAACGATTGTCAACCAACAACTGCGCGTCCAAAATGGCTGAAATTTTGGTGAGTATTTATCAAAACGTGTGCAAACATGTTACTCAACTTTTGTTGACTGACGAGTGCTGCCATTTTAATGTTGAGTTCGGAAATTTTTCAGACAATCCTCGTATATCGTAAGTTCAATTATATTGTTGCGTAGATATGCATTTGATAAACCCAATATAATGAATGTGCCTACAAACTGATTAAATAACTGTACGTATCGTAATGTGATATGTATATAAGCTGTGACAATAATAATAATAATAATAGTACTAATGATTGTAGACAATGCCAGAGAGAGTCGGTACAGCACATTCCGCGACTTCCACGATTAGACACAACGGGCTCGCGGTGCCGGCCGTCCGCTCGCATTCTCGATTATAATATCGCATTCGTCGGATTCCCGGAACCGAAGATGACCGCCTCGCCGAACAATAAGCAATAACTGTTTCATTCATAAAATGATACGGTTTTAATAGCAGAGTTGATAAAACCGCGCCCAGAATTTGGCGGCGGCTTTTCAAACGAGCTGGAAAATTAAAACTTTTTCTTAAAACGAATAAAAAAAAAACTGCCGATACTGTCGTGGTTAAACTCGACACTCGAAAATAAGATACATAATTTTAAAAAAAATCTATATTCATATCAAATTTTTCAGATACGATCTGAATCGTAAATCATACTTTACACTATTGTCTTATTTTATTGAAGTACATTTTTTTAAATGTCTATTTTTGAAATGTATAAAAATTAGTTTTACCCTTGCATCAGGGGGATACTCTTTTGCCACGTTATGAATCACGATGAAATACAATATTTTGTTCAAAAGAAAAAGAAAAAAATCATTTTTTCGACAGATCCCTCTGCCGTAATGTCGCTGTTGAAATACATTTACGCCAAATTTGACGTAAATATTTCTTAGTGAGTAGAAAAGATTCATTCAAGTATTTTTTATTGT